>OZ022500.1:39451210-44451210 GCA_963989385.1 Ctena decussata
AGGTGCTCTTCTGACAGTCTATTGAGCTTCCAGTAAACCGTGCAGGTCGTCTGAGATTTTAAAATTGCCGTAATTACCACATAAAATTGTCTCGCGACGTCACTTGTTGAAATTTCAGCATTTAACTGGCCCAGAACTCTGATCCTGTTTCCAAACTTTAGGCGCGGTAGGCCAAATAAAGCAGCAGACCGTGTTCAAACTTTTAAAATTCATTTTGATGTTGTAAGAGAAATGTTTCACCAGAAAACTGTATACATGAAGTTATTCCTTCATATGTAAACAGTACTAAGAACTCGAGGAGCACGTGCTTATTCCTGACCGATTCGGTTGAGCGATTTCAAATTCGGGATATTGATATAATCAGATATAAGAGAATATATATGTTGTAAAATTTCGGTGGACGTAGCTGCATTCATTTTTGAGATATTCAAAATTAATGATTGGAGGTTTTTAAATCCTTTCAGTATATTTCATGATGTTTAATATCGTTTACACAAATTACAATACATAACAGTTGGAACGCAGACTCATCACATTTGAGTAAATCATTTTCTGAGCGGTCGTCTACGCCCAAAGAAATAATCCCTTTTTTTCGCCGGAAAAAATGGCGGGAAATTTTGAACAGAAACAGTCCCAAAATAATGCTCGTTTGATAAGATATGCAGTCATAATTTTCCAACGGACCAGATCAGAATGAAATTTGATGTTTTGTTATTGAAATCAGACGCATATCGGTACCTCAATGCAGTTTGCACACCCAAAACAACGATCACAGTTGACAACCGTTTTTCAGAAAAGTAAAACCCTACGACAGTACCCCAAAGTTATTTTGCAAAGAAAATTGTCCCAAAAACCAAATTAGATGCCATTATAACTGAACCGTAGTTCATACATTCGACCGTCTTTTAGCGTGGTATATCTTCGGGAGAAAGTCTATTTAGTTTGAAAATCGATAATGAAGTTGGTCATTTTTACGTATGCATGGCACGTGCGTTCGTCAACACACAGACATTTTTTCAGCTGGATCGACTTGAGGAGACCAACTGTTTCTTCATTTATGGTATAGTAAAGCTGGTAATCATTTAGCATACTGTGAATTTATTAAGATTTTGCGTTAGTCTGTCTGCCTGCGATTTTTCGGGCTTCTGAATTTAGGCTACACGCCGAGAACGAGAGAAAGCAAAACAAACACACTGGTCAACCACAAAGTTTGACAAACGAAAAAGCAACAAGACATGTCGCCCCATCTTCAGGTGACAACTCGCCCCAGATTCTAAGAAAACTCCCCCAGACAACTTCCCCCAAGATAACGCGCCCCACATTCTGAGACCACTCGCTCTTCTAAAGAATTCTGTCCCGAACGACGCCATCCCCCCCCCGCCCCCTACCCCCTCAACACCCTCAACACACACGTACCATTTCAGAAGTCATCCAACAAAAAGTACAAGAGACAGCTTGTCCTTCCTCATAAATCTGCCAAAACCCTGTCCCGCTAGACGCTAAGAGACCGACCATTTGATATTCTTGTGGGGGATTGTGGGGGGGGGGGGGGGGGGGGGCTGGTATATTTTTCGAAAAAAATCCTTGTCTTTGGAAGAAAAAATATGCAAGTAAAAAATAAATCAGCTCATAAGGGGATTTCAAAAAATAATCTGGCCTCAAAAATCAGTGAAAAAAAATAACCTGGCTCCATCCAAAATTTCCAAAAAAAGAGTCTGGGCCCTGCACTTTTGGTGGGAAGATAGCAATTGCCTACCTACCCACCAAAATTCACCTTACCCCTGAGTCTAGACCCTGCACTTTTGGTGGGTATATAGCAACTGCTTACCTACACACCAAAATTCACCTTACCCCTCCCTCCCCCCCGCCCTCCCCCCCCCCCCCAAAAAAAAAAAAAAAAAAAAAAAAAAAAAAAGATGGCCACTTGGGATTGGGACACCCTAGATCTATTTTTTTTTTATTTAACGACACATTTACCGTGATCAACCTGCATAGTAAGACAAACAGGTCTGAGCAAGCAGTGTAGACCCAGGAGCAGTCTGATCTGGGTCAGCAATTTTTCCTTAATACCTGCACATTTTGGGTACTCCATTTGTGGGTGATATAGATATGTTCAAAATGTAGGATGCTGTTATCTTAGTATTATGGGTAATTACTGTAACTGTGTGTGACATTTTTTTGTAGAACTATTATTTGTTTTTGTTGTTTTCATAGTTTGCAGGGATTAAGAAAGCCTACCTACCTAAGTACTCTCCAAAAATCCTAGTTAATAGGCAACTGCAAACAAAATACTTTTTATGATTGGCCTGTGGCTGAGATGGGAGGAGGGGAAAGGGGCATGAAGAAATACATATTCTATAGAATTAAATGCCAAAAGTTATGTTTTAGCTTAAATCTCATAAAGAAAATTAAAAGGCTCATATTGAAGTTATATTAATAGAAATAATACCATAAACTGAAAAATAAAAAAAAATTATATTTCCTGATTAATTTAATCCATCTTAAATGTTTGCAGCTTCTGACCAAAGCGAAGAAACTTGTAATTACTAATCAGTTATTAAGTTACTAGAGAGAAAAGCTTGATGACAGACATTAAAGATGAGTCATGACTGTAAAGGGATGCAGTTTAGTGCAGTTGAATGAGAGGTAGCCCCTTCCTGTCTATCCCCACCCCCCAAACACACACACACACACACACCAACCTATTAAAAAGCATTTTCACAGAGGATTTTATTGGCCAAATATTTAGGACTTTATTATGCTAGCAAGCTTTTTTATATCATTATAAGTGCACAAAGTAATGAATGGGGCATGCCCTGCTAACTGATGGACCCTGCACTTTATGTGGAATGTTGCATAATGCTGTTTGTCCTTCTACAAGTCAAGACTTTGTTAGAATGAAAACAATTATACACAGTTCCACCATAATTGTTGCACCAGCATCAATGGGCTTCACATTAACACCTGTTGTGCCCTCTCATTAGAAGCACTTCAGCAAGAGCATAGATGGTTCTATTAATGGATCACAACAAATGTTTTTATGGCTGAATAAGACCCATAATTCCCAGAATTGCTATCATGCTCCAGCTGAGTCTTTGTATAATCATTATCATAAAACCATCCTTGTGGAACTGTCTCCAGAATATTTTTTCTTATTATGTACATATGTTATAATTTATTTTGGCTATTTATTTATTTATACTTATAGGAAAAACACTGAAGGGCAATGTCAGACTGCATGTGAATATAATAATTTGATCAGAGCTTTATACATTTAGAATACCTATATAGTACTAATTTGTTCATTTGAAAATTGTGTTAAATTTTAATTTTTGATCAAAAGCAACTGTGATGAGACACCACACTATACTGTACATTTTACTTGAAGAGAAATGATAAAGAATAACTCCACTTTGGCTCACTAGATATTGGCCTATTATTTTTCTTGTTTAATCATGTTTATATCTTACCATTATTCAACTTAGAGAATAGATTACCAAGTCCTGAGCCTTTGCCACATACTTAATCAAGTTTTCTGGTTTGCTGGACAGCTGTGCTTTTTATTTGTTTTGTTTTTTGTGAGTGTGACTCAGAATCATATTAGAGAACACATCACATTGAACTAAAATTTTGAGAAATTCTCCATTCTCAATGAAAAGTTAAGGTATCATTCATTATAAATTATATAATTTTTGCATGAGATTTGCCCCTACTGATAGATTTCCATGAGATTTTTGGCAACAGTTAGAGCAAATCCCTCAAAAGATCACTGAGTATATAAACACACTGTGGCATTTTAATTTATGAACCAAGGGCATTGCAGAGCTGACAGCCCCCACCCCACCTGATGAGCTAGTATTTGACACACCTGGCATTTCATAATAAATATGTATTTTATTAAATCCCTGGTTTCTTCTTAGGAAGAATCAATAAATTCTTGTCTTAAAAAGGGGATAAACAACTAACAAGTAAATATATATGTTGTAACCCCTCATTAGAACTCCTCATTAAGGTAGTTCCACAGAGGGCCAAAACCTATGTTATAAAAATGCATACTGCAATTTTAATGCTCAAAAGCTCATTTAGCAGTACATATGCTGCTTCTCAATGTTGGCTGAAATTATATGGAGTGTAAAGGAGTGTATAAGTATGTATGGCCAAGTTATTTTCTAATTTTAAAGTTGAAACAAAATCTTCATTACTGCAATTGTCCTACCACTTTCACCATCTGACAGTGTGTCGAAATTGCTGGGAAAATCAAATACTACTGACCCTGATTAGACTGCTGTTTTGATAGTACAGTCTAACCCAGGTCTACACTGCACTTTTTAATCAAGGATTTTAGTCAATGAAGTTTTGCAAGTATTTGTTATGGCTAAACATGGCTAAACATCTATTATATTTTGCTTAGGTTTTCATGTAAAAGAAAGGTTAAAAGTTGTGTGCGCGTGTGTGTGTGTAGGGGTGGGGGTGGGGATGGAGGAAGGGTGGAGGAAGAAGGGGGGGGTAGAGGGGCCTTAAGTTGGGTAGGGTGATCGTGTGAGTTGCAGGAGAGGCTTTGAAATATTGGCACGTGCAGGATTAATTGGATGGCAAAATTATTTTTTTCTAGCAGTCCCTCTGATTGTGACCACAATGTACCGGTCTTAATAACTTATAAGCAAGTAAATGCGAAGTTTGAAACAGTTGACGCAGTTCTGTAATTGCGTCACAACTGTCATAAATCGATCGATTTGTTTACAGTATGGTGTAGGCTACTTATCAGAATTCTTTTCCCAATCATTCTGGAGAAAGTACAGAAAAAAATATTGTTGTATGTTGAATTACTAGATGCGTTCCTCTTCGTGTGTCGGATTTCAGGATTCAAGAACATTTCGGTAATGTTTAAATTTATTACATTAATTTGAGAAAATGAAATAGGGTACCTAAACATTATTTTGCAAAGGAAATTGTCCCAAACACCGAATTACTTAATTTTTATAATGGAGAAAGGGCAGACACCATGGTTTTTCATGGCATATGTCCGCCGACGGGAGAAAGTCGATTTATTTTGAAAATTGCTGTTGAAGTTGGCGGATAAGAGGCGTCTTTACATGATCACGTAAAACGTTCGATTGCAGAATATCTCGGTGTTTAGCTCTGCTCTTAAAGGCATAGAGAATTAAATTAAGATGTAAGGAATAAAACAATATCTTATTTTCGGCTTTGTGTAGCTTGATTCGCCGACAAAGCATCAGAAATTGCGACACGTTCGTCGATTGAATCTGAGTCTGAGAAATTTCGAACGTTATTTCGTTGCTATCTGTATAAAAATATCACTCCGCCATGGATACGCGTTCCCACTGTAAATAAGGCTAAAACATGCTCAACTAATAAACTAACCCTAAAGACCATTTTAACAGAGAGTATTCGGGCAGCCTATTCAATGGTCTCACAACGTTGAATCAACATTGAAGCAACGTTTATTCGATGCCATGACGTGGAATCAACGTTGGTTAAATGTTGATTCAACGGTGAGTGCCTGCGAAGTATTTTTGCAAATTAAACCCATATACACAGGGCATGCCAAAAGTATTACAGACTGGAATGTACGAAGTGGGACCTATTTTTTTTCGGTATTATTGTCAGCCTGTGTAGGGGGAGGGAGACTATAGTAATGTCACTCGTCCGTCCGTGTTCGTGGGTGCATCCGTCCGGCGGTCCTTCCGTCCGGCCAAAATCTTGTGAGAAACTGTTCTTCAGAAACTCCTCCTGAATCTTTCATCCGGATGATTTGAAATTATGCAGATTGTCTTTTTATCACATAATGTGCTTTCTGATTTTTGATCAGGCAATTTTTGACGGAGTTGTTGCCCCTGACAACTAAGATTTTGTGTCCGCAACTCCTGTCATAGCTTTCATCGAAATGATTTTGAAAACTTTACAGGTTGTTTTGCCAAGCTTTGAAGACGTGCAATGCGATGTTGGATTATTTTGCTTTACTACTTTAGGGAGTTGTCCCCCTTTTTTTCTTTGTCATGTTTTCCAATTTAAACCCTTAGTCCCAGCGGGAAGATTTTTGGTATCCTATTAATGTTTTGATGTGTCCATCATTCTGATAATGGTTAAGTAATGCTATGACCATTATTTGCAGATTTATTCCCCTTTATAAGTGGTAAAATTCCTGTCTCGTGTTTGCAAATACATCGACATTTTTTCGTGCTTTGAAATAACCAGAGGACAATTGGTCCTGTAGCTCACCTGAGTCCATTCATGCTCAGCACTCAAGGGTATGAAACTCTAAGGCACATTGTACAATTTGGTAGAATTTCGAATGAGTCTGAGATTTGTTTATTCTTGTCCAAGTTACCAGCAAGTTTCGGTAAAAAGATCAAAGTCCCTATGTGTAGGACAAGGTCAAATATGGGCTATTTTTAAAAGCACTCAAAAGCAAGTAACTGTTATGCAAAATGTCCAATATAGCCAAATTTCGAACTCATGCGAGAGTTTATGCATGTCCGAGTTATCATCAAGTCTGATCAATTAATTGGCATCAGCCTATTAGTTTCTGAGAGAAAGGACTTTAAAATATTCAGCCCGAGTGATCTTTGACAAAGGTAACTAAATGACCTTGACCTATTGAATCCATAAGGATTTAAGTCGACTGTATTTATCATAGTCTAATAACAACAGGAAAATGCACCATTTTAGCTTTTTCCCATCCAAAAGCCTAACAACAGGAAAATGCACCTTTTTAGCCTTGTCCCCTCAAAAAGTCTAAATGAGCGTGCTGTAAAAATATGTCAAGGTCAACCCAGGCTCATCATTTATATAATCTTTGTAGAACTAGAGTCCCGGAGGCTACGTACCAAATTCAAGGCCCGGTGATTCCGGAGAAGAAGATTTTTAAGGGTTTTACCATATATGGACATGGTGGCGATCTTGTTCATGTGACCTCGACTTAATATATAAACTTTTTTCTCCATTTGCCTAAAGGCTGCATTTGAAATTTAACTGAAATTTGCTCAGTAAATTCAGAGGAGAAGTCCTTTGAAGATGTTGACAGATGATAAATGAGTGACCTTTGCTCAAGGTCGAAGTCAGTAAATGACCTTGACCTCTAGAATTCATGCATGTGGAATTTGACTGCATTTCATATCACAGAGCATAAAGGCAACAGAAGAATGCACCTTTCCATAAAGAAGTCATTTTTCCAACCAAACTACAGCAAGGGCTCACGTATACCTCCGGCCAGCGCCACCGCATACAGAAAATAAACTTTACATAATACATTAATGCTATATGTTAACGAACAGACACTCAGTCTTACCCAGCAATAGTCCAAGTCACATATTAAAAGGTTCCATCCCAAGATTTTGAAATAACCGAAAGAATACACACTTAAAAGGAAAACCTTGACAGAGATACTTTGAACTGGTTGGCTGTTGAGGATTTTACCTGAAAATGATTGACAGCTGACTTGGGTTAATGTATCAATTATACAGTTGATTGGGATTAATTTTATCAATAAGACAGTAACCCCACCCACTTAGCACTCAATGAGGTAGTTAATTCTCTGCCTGTGGGAACTGAAATCAGGCCTTTAAGTTCAAAGTCTGTGACCTGGACCTTAGGACAGCAGCAGCAGTTAGGTAACACAAACTTAGTATTATCTACCTAGTGGTAACAGTTAACAAATATGAACCAATTCCAGTAAAAGCTTTCAGAAAAACCAAGCAAAAGCAAAAACTTAGTGCAATCTTTAACGTAGCTATTCAACTAATTTCTAAGTCGGTGACCTTGACCTTAGGCCAGCAGCAGCATGCAGGTGATCCAAACCCACCAGTATCTATCCTGTAATGGGACTAGACACATTTGAACTAGTTCCAGTACAAACTTTCAAGAACACAGAGCAAAAGCAATACCTCAATTCAAGTTTCAACTTAACTGTTGTACAAATTTCCAAAGTAAAAAGATAGGCAATGATCAGGAATTAATACAATCAAATCCCACATTCCGCTCTTCAAACCAAAAGGGAAAGATGCACATACACACACAAATTGACACAAGCCAACGAAAGACACGCACAGTAAACCGAATAAGCAGCTCTTTCCCAAACAGATAGTCATTCAGCTACCCCAAAACACGATCAACATCTATTTCTACTTATTTTATAGTTTTATTACAAAACAAAAAAAAACAGAAGGCAGATTGGGCAGCAATACAGGCTACCAAACCGCCAGAGACCATAGACAAGCGGACACAGCACAATTTAACATCAAGGAGCCGCAACAGACGTACCGCTTGTGACGGTCAGCAAAGATTACGGAGGGGGGGGGGGCGGTGGCGGGGGTGCGTAAACTGGTTTTACTGGACGTAAACCTTGCCCTTAGCCTCCGCAATGGTTCAACGCAACAAAAACACATGTACCAAGCAACAGACTAAACAAACTATACGGAAAACATATAACAACTAGTTTAACCTATTTTCTACTTTTATTATTATTATTATAAAACATAAGCAAAGTGGGCAGCAATACATATACAGGTTGCCACATAGCTAGCAGACCGCAAACGAATTGACTAAGACACAATAAGAAGAAAAACTACAACAGAAGTACCGCCTTGGCACGGTCAGCAATAAATCACTGGGGGCCTTAAACATGTTTTACTGTGCCCAAACCTCGCCCTCTGCTTCTGCAGTGGTTTGAAACATTAAGCTAGCTGTTTGGTCCGCATGAAGGTTTCCTAACTCATGAATGAATCATCACCGGAAACAAACAAATCACGGATAAGGCATTTGATGAATCAGAGACTCTCTGACCTTGACCTTAGGCCAGCAGCAGCTTTACGGTGATGCAAGGTGATCACTATCCATCTTGTGGTAACACTTAGCGCATATAAACAAGTACCCATAAAGACTCTCATGAAAACAGAGCAAAGTATAAAATTAAACGTAAAACTTTGATGCAAATGTTAACTAGCAGATGGAAGGACAGACAGACAAATATACAGACAGATGGACGGAAAGACGGACGAACGGATGAAAAGGCGAAAACAATATACCCCTCGACATACTTGTTGTGCCGGGGTATATTTACTGCCGCTCTGTCTTGAGATCATCAGTTTTCGTGACTTTTTCCAAGATATTTTATTTTGAAGATACAGCTTCTCACAATATGGCACAGAGAATATGCAAATTGCTATTAAATCTTTTTAACATCTATTTAGTAATGTTGGATGTCAAAATAAGTATTCCAGTGCATGCAAAAGGCGGAATATATTACTAGATATAAGGGTACCCCCATTTTGACGCTTTTCGAGATTTGGAGCACCCCATGTAATCTTTTGAGTATACCGACTTCGTGCACCAACCAATTTTCTTAATACTTTAATTTTTCAGTTTACCACACTTTTTACATAAGAAAACACCTTCAAACCTTTTGGCCTCGACCATATGAATCAACCTGGGACTATTAGGGCTCCACACGGCTCATTGAAGAAGCTGTCGAGGAAATGCCACAACCACAGATAATAGCCTGCCGATGGCTCTCTGAAGTTAATTTCGACTTACGAGGGTCATCCAAAAAGTTCTGTCACTGGGTTATATCTCGAAAACGAAATATTCACCTAAAATAAAAACCATTCAGAAACCCTGTTTCTATCACATAGCTGTAAAAAACTGATCCTTGTAACAATGACATAACATTCACAATCTGCTTTAAAAGAAGGGCACCCTCACCCTACTGGCAAATTAGTAGATGCAACTCCGGCGATGTCCAATAAAGGGTTGTCTATTATCGCTGCCTGGTGCCTACGATATCTCAGTTGCTAATAAACACAGCGAAAAAATCTCCAAGTCATTCTGTCCATTTCAATGAGTTTACAGCATTTCGTAATCTCAACATTATGCAAACAACGCCATAGGAAAATGGACTAGGTCATGTTCCAAGTACAAAAGTTTCATAAATGTATAATATTTTAAATTCTGAAGCAAATATTTACTGCAGTAGATCATGACAATGTGGTCACAATCAACATTTCAAAATAGTTCCCTAAATTGAAGGCACAGTGGGTCCTTGAAAATCACGTGACTGAGTATTTCACCATATTTCTGTGACACCATAGATATCAATCTTTTGCATCTCATATAATCGACAGAAGTCGCTGATTTTTATGTAGTGCTCCCCAGAATGCAACAGACAGCAACTCTGAAAATTTTAGAATCCTGCGATGTGTAATTGACGAGACATGAAGCATGAATCACAAGCCAGCAGAAGAACAAAAATCCTGAAAATAGGCCAGTGTGAAATACAATGTCGGTATTTGAGCTTATAACTCAACCAGATTGCATGTTTTCACAATGTTCCTGACATCAATATAAAGATAAAAGATTGTTCTTTTGATTTTGCAAACTGTGGTAAGCTATCACGTCTGTGAGCAAAGTTATGTGTCCAGTGACAGAACTGTTTGGACGATCCTCGTATTGCACACCTGCTTTTCGTGCATAGGTTTTTTTGGAAAAGATCATAGTTAAAAAGACTATAAAAGGTTTGTAATTCTGACTTTAATATTTACACAAATAATTCATCAACTTTGCATTTGATATCTTTAGTTGTGTTAGTATAAAATACACTATCAAAATATACCCTTCGCCAAAACTTAAACATAATTTAAGAGTTGAACCCGGTGGGCCGGCCATAGACATATCATCAAGCCTCAACCAGTTAAACTGAACGCGTTTAGGCTGGAGCCATCATAAAGTCTGAGGCTTGACCCGCCAGCCAGATATTTAAGACGGCACCCAAGATTGGTTTGAGCGCCAAGCATGCGGTCTGTTGCATTACCTTTAGGCTGTACCCATTTCTTTTATCATCTTCCGCAATCGGTCAGACAAATCATTCCGACTAACTATTGCTTTGAATTCATACACGAAGTCACTAAAAAATCCGGTTCCGACAGGTATTGTTTCATAAGAGTTTTAAAGCCCTTAAATTATATTTTGAGTTTTAATTGGAACTGCCAAAAGTGAACTCAGACTTTAATAAACCAGAGGACCAATGGTCCTGTAGCTCACCTAACACCTTCTGTCAACAGACACAATTTGTCATTTCGCGCATTTGTTACAAATTTGAAACCAGTAGCTTAAAAGGTGTGCATATTTTAATTTTAAAATCTCAGTGACCTTGAGCAACGTTTAAAAAAATGACCTTGACCTTTCATGACCTTATGTCTTCATGTATTCATCTAGTTAACCATATTTTCCAATTATCATATCTAGGCTTAAAAAAATCCATGAAATCAACTGTTTAAGCTTTTTCCCATATAAAATCATAACATACCAAAGTTGACCTTGCCATAAATTAGGTCAAGGTCAATGCACCGTCATGATTTGTACAAACTATGATGGGCCCAAGTCCTCAATGCGACATACCATACCACGAGGTCATTGTGCCTTTGGTTCTGGAGAAGAAGATTTTTGAAAGAGTTTTACCATATATCGGCATGTCTTAGACTTGAATGGTTTCTGAGAAATCCACTGCTTATGCATTTTCCAATGCATAAAAATTGACCTTGCTATTATTAGGTCACAGTCAATGCACAGTCCTGATTTGTATAAATTATGATGGGCCCAAGTTCCAAATGCTACATACCAAGTTTCAAGGTCATAGGCCTTTTAGTTCTGGAGAAGAAGATTTTTGAAGGGGTTTTATCATATATGGACATGGCGGCCACCTTGGACATGTGACCCAGATCCCGGGAACCAACTTTCGTTCCCCAAACAAACTCAGACTGCATATGAAATTTGGCTTCAATCGGGGAAGTAGTTTCAGAGGAGAAGATGTTTGAAAATCTTGAAAACAGATGGACGGACAGAATGACCTTGACCTTTAGTGACGATATCTTCATCTGGTCCTTCAGTTAACCATAATTATATTGTACCTTTGACTTGAATAGTTTCTGAAAAATCCACTGTTTAAGTATTTTCCCATATAACAGCCTTGGAATACAGCAAAGGTATCAAGTTTATGACTTGGTAAAGTTTGTACTAATTTCGAACGTATCTGATCGAGTTGTGCCCTTTTTCAAAGTTAGGCATTTAAATGAGAAAAAAAAATCCTGTCAAAAAAAATATCTGATGAATGGCTTGACACATAGTGTACGGTAATGGAACGCGTCAAAGATGATATAGCAACGTTATTGTCAACAAAATTTCTGAAAAAAACGCTTAAGTTGGGATCTTTATATTTGCAATGCCGTTACCTCCTAATGTGTAGACGACATGATCTTATTTTAGCATATTCCATAAATACCTGGCCCCTTTTCCAACTTAGACTTTTATACTGAAACAACCTTGCGAAAAACGTCGTAAGCTTGGATCTTCATATTTGGCAAACTGTTATGGACCAAGGTGCAAATGACGGATTACTGTCTGAGCATATTCTGTAAATATTTTCTGGAGTTATGCCCCTTTCTGCCTTTGGAATTTTACATTGGGTTTACCTTGTCAACAAAAAATGCAGAGACGCTGCAGCTAGAATCTATGTATTTAAGTAACAGTATAGATGACCTGATGAAAGTTTGGGCAAATTCTCTTCAATCAGTAGTACTTTCTCTCAGACTTAAGCATCCTGAAATGAACCTATATGGTGTGGAGCACAGTGTTCAAAAACACATTTTCTAGTTTTCATAAAGGCAATAACATCATGTTCATCGAACACTTCAACCGTCACCAAACGTTTAGTCGATGCAATAAAGGTAGGTCACTTACAGTGAATTTATCCTTAAAGAGCCAAAAAGAAAAGGGTTGAATTTACAAACAGCGTAGATCCAGATAAGGCGGCTCTTAAAGAGCCGCCTTATCTAGGTCTACACTGCTTGCCTTATACTCTTTGTATTTTTCAATTCAATAAAAGTTGGATGAAACATTCTTTTTTTTAATTTTGCATCCGTATGTCGTCTTACTGTCTTACTGCATTTACTGTATGTAAAGTATGTTAAAAGTGTTCGTCACAAAGTGACGTCGCCGTTTAAATAGATATGCCAAACAATGGAAGGGGGAAAATATCAGAGCGTGGAGAGCGAAGACCCATCAAACGGAAACTCTTTGAAGACTACAATGTTGACGCTCAAACACAAAATTCAAAGTCTTTGAAGTCTAAAATGAGAAACGAAATCCTCCGAATTCGAAAGGCAAGAAGGTAAAAGCAACAACAAGTAAAGAAAACCAGGCTCCAGAAGTAATCGACAGTCAGGAAGCAGGACCCAGTGATGCAAGAAGGAAAGAGTGGCTGACATTTTATCCACCAGACTCTGATGATGACACAATTGAAGATGACACTGCAACATGCATTGTTTACAATTTAATGTCACCCCCCCCCCCCTCCAGAATTTGATAGGCAAATAAGAGTTGGGGGAGGACTGAATTTACTTAAATGGGGAAAGTGTGATAGCTGCCATGGGTGGATACATCATAAATACTGTAAGTTGTCAAGTTGGACTGTCCCTTTAAATGTCCAAAGTGCTGAGTCAAATACAAGACTTAACTGTAATTGTTGAAAGCAGGATTTTTATTTTATCTAAATAAAGAATTAAAATGTAGATGAAATGTAATTTCAAACAATTATAGTTATGTGTTACTGACTTTTGACCCTAACGGTACACCATACATATGCACTTTGTACCTTTTAATAAAGAAACAGACTATAACTGGCATACATTTGTTGTGTAAAGTCATGTGCTTCAACTAAATGAACTGTAGCCCATTAGTTATGTCAGTTATAAGACATTATCAGAAGCTGCGTCGAATTGGCCGACAAAAACGAGGTTCCTCGTGCACAATGGTACATGAGTTTTGAGCTTCTTTTCATATTGTGATCAATACCAGATGGTGGATTTTTTGTGGTGAAATAAAGGGTGAGTATTGTACTTTATAAACACAATATCTATTGTTTATTTTTATTCTTATTTACACAATTAACGATTCTTTGTTTAAAGTGCGCCGAATAGGCCGACAACACGGTAATGTATTTGCATATTTCTTGAAAATATGCTATCGGAAAGCTTTTAACATATAAACGTATCCATACCAATTTTAGTGCGACAGACGCGCGTTCCTGTATTTAACTTCTACAGTGTCGCTAAACCCCAAAAGTTTGAAGGAAAAGAGATGATGGGCAGGCAACGAGCATCCCGCTCCGAGCGAAACTTACTGTCGCATTCTGCGGGACACATTAGCTGCAGACATCAGGTAAAAGACGCCTACGTATTAACTCGCGAGCGCAGGCGGCCCACATCAAGCCACCTCAACCCCTGTGTCTCGAGAATAAACACAGACAAGGGCATCAGGAAAAAGATGTCCGATGCTGCAAGAACCCGCAAAAAGCCAAAACAACTCAAAAGAATGGAAGCCAAACTCAGCTAAGATTCTTGTCGCTATGACAAGTTTGTCTTAGTTTTAGAATAGTTTAGAAATTTTACCAGTTATACCTCAAATGGAATGGGGATACTTTAAATCAGTATCTAAGTGGTGATCCCAATGCTAGAGAACCAGAATCAACACTGTAACACTAATAGGGTTGATGATATCCTCGGGGACAAATTGTCCGCCAGCAGTGATATCGGCCCAGTGGTTCTTTTATAAACGCATCCATACCAATTTTATTGCGACAGACGCGCGTTTCTGTATTAAACTTCTTCAGAGTTGCTAAATCCCAAAAGTTTGAAGGAAAATAGATGATGGGCAGGTCTCGGAAGGCAACGAGCATCCCGCTCCGAGCCACACTTACTGCCGCATTCCGCTGGACACATTAGCTGCAGACATCAGGTACGAGACGCATACGTAATAACTCGCGAGCGCAGGTGTCCCCCATCGAGCCACCTCAACCCTGTGTCTCGAGAAAAACCACACGCAAGGGCATCAGGAAAGAGATGTCCGATGCAGCAAGAACCCGCAAAAAGCCAAAACAACTCAAAAGAATGGAAGCCAAACTCAGATAAGATTCTTGTCGCTATGACAATTTTAAAGAGTAACTACACTTCAGGAAATGACTGAATCACATCCCAAACCCTATCCCAAACATCAAAGGGAAAGATTGACAAAGACATCCCAACAAACAATAAATTACATGTGATAAGCCGAGTCAGCAGCTCTTTCTCAAATAGCAACTGGAGCTTAAGCCTTCAAGGCGCGCCAAGTAGGATATTCGGTTACCTGTTACCTGGAGCGAGTATTAATGCGAATGCAGTTATTTCCCTTAGACCCGCGGAGCGTTAGGCATTAATCGATATTAGAAAGGTAATATCGATTCTACATCTCAGGTCTTGTAAAGGTTTATCAGCATAATAACAATACGAAGGAGCGGGATGGAGACATGTTAAAATTTAATAACTTTCTTTTTCTCAGATAAAAACATAAAACAATAATATTTTTAATAATGAAATAATAATAATACATTTCGATCTCTTTGAGGGTCTCATCTTTATCCACACACCATAGTTATATAGAAGCAGCTGTAGTTTAGTGGATAACATTCCGGACTATTAATCCAGGGGTCGCAAGTTCGATCCCCGTTTCCCCGGTCTTGTTTACTGGAACGTTAAACCATATCTCAACAGCAACGAGGACCTTTTTCTTTTGATTTTCTGTTTTGCCAAAACAGTTTTCAAAAGTTTTATGCAAATGCAATCGTTCGGCATGTTGCTTATCTGTTTGATTTAAATATTATAATACTAGTGCGAATAAGCTGGGAAGTGGGGAGGGGTGCGTGGGGGAGTGGAGCTTGAAAGTATGTGACATAATTAGGGATCAATTTTGTGAAAACTTTTTTTTTTTTTTTTTTTTGCCTTGAAATACACGTAGTGATATCTCATTAGAATCGCCTCGGCGAAATACGTTAGAATCGCCTCGCGTAGGCAATTCTAATGAGATGTCACAGCATATATTTTTATAAAAGCAGGCCCAGGCTGAAGCCCCAAACCCACCCCCTGGATACGGGGCTGAATTTATACGTTGGTTTTTTTGGGTTTTTTTGCGAAAAGAAATACAATAATAAATTACTGATTTATACACTTAAATCACCAGAAGACGTTTTTAATTCATACCTATCTAAAAATCGATTTCTGATCTTCATTGTCGTTAGCATGTGTTTTGAAATTGCAATGTACCCCAAATTTGTTTTTCACACCTTTCGACAGGCGGCGTGTGCTCTTGTTTGGCTGATTGAAAATTCAGTAATTTAACACCAGAAATGAGCTTAAATAATTGATAAAAGATTTTTAATCAGCTTGAATAGTTTTAGCATGGAAACAAACCAGCAAATATACTTGAGCTAATTTCTGGTGTCACCAAGCCTGACGGACTGAGAATACAGGCAACAAAACTGTTCAATGTTAGTAATTTTCTTATCTATTTGAGGAAAAAAGCGTGCAATATAAACAAGGTCTATAATCGGCAATTTCGGTCCAAAGCAATAATGAACAGTATGAAAATAGCAAAGACCCTGATCAGCCCACTCATCTATTTACATGTAAATTTAAATCTTTATGCTGTGACCAAACAAAGCATGTGTAAAACTGCAAAGATTCTAATCATCCCACGCCACCATGTCTATATATGTGCGCTATAGTCTGATCAGAGTCTTCACAACTTATACAAGCTAGCACAACAAAACGTGTATTATAGCTAAAACTCTGGTCAGTCTGCCCAACAATGTGTATATAGTGTTGTAGTTTGGTCAGAATCTTCACTACTTACACAAGCAAGCGCAAGCGCAAGAAAACATTAACAAACACAAAAAAAAACTCTGGTCAGCCTACGCAACTATATGTATGTAAGTGCTGTAGTCTGATCAGAGTCTTTACTACTAACATAAACTAGCGCAACAAAACATGTATAAATAGCAAAAAACTATGATCAGTCTACGCAACCATGTGTATATAAGTGTTGTAGTCTGATTAGAGTCTTCACTACTTCCAAAGCTACTGCATCAAAACATGTATAAATAGCAAAACTTCTGATCAGTCTACGCAACCAAGTGTATGTAAGCGCTGCAGTCTGATCAGAGTCTTCACTACTTACATAAACTATTTCAACAAACATGTATAATAGCAAAAACTCTGATCAGTCTACGCGACCGTGTTGAAGTCTGATCAGAGTCTTCACTACTTACATAAGCTATCGCATCAAGACATGTATAAATAGCAAAAACTCTGATCAGTCTACGCAACCATGTGTATGTAAGTGCTGTGGTCTGACCAGAGTCTTCACTATCTACATAAGCTAGTGCATCAAAACATGTATGAATTGTAAACACTGATGCCCTATAACATGGGACGACTTGTCTTTTTGTTATTGAAACATGCATAACTAGCAACGAAGCAACTATATGAATGTGTCTTTGAAAAGTTCGTGACAGCTTTTTACAAAACTACTGGATGTGATGACAAACAATTGAAACACGCAAACTTATAAAAGCTCAAGTAAGCGACAACAGTTTTTGTAACAATGTGATGACAGGATTTACATGTTTAGGCTAAGTTGACCCAGCGGGTACAGTGTTTTACTGTAGCGTTGTGTCAACGTTTATTCAACGTTATGGCGTTGAAGCAACGTTGATACGACGTTGTTTTGTCCGCTGGGCGAGCTTGTCGTGTTGAGATAATCACCTTCTCCGCCAAAAAAAAAAAAATCTTTTCTTGCTGAAATTAGTTAGCATTATGTTAGTTGCATTGCTTGTTCATTGCACTGTCTGTCATAAATTGTTGTATATATGTTGTATCCTCATGGGCCTATGGCCTACTGGATTTTGAAAAATAATGATTTCCCATTTCCCATGTATGGATAAACACTCGGATTATGATTCGGCTTTAACAACCTTTGACACCTGTGTATATTACCCGGCGCGGCACCTAGATTAATGGTCAAACTTTGAACAATCTGAAATCGGAAAAATTAGCTTAAAAAAAAATTAGTAGATAGATCAGATGATTATGCGATATTAAAGGACCATGTTTTAACAGCTTATCCTTCAACACTTACCATACAAGCATCTAATATTTTTAGTATCTTTAATTAAGTTATGTTTACTTTTTACATTATGCTTAACTTTTGGCAAGGAGAAGTATGGAAAAATATAAATCTGGCAAAAAATGATACTTTCGTATCATGCTGTATTTTCGATCGTATTTTCCTGACTTAAATGCCTCATTGCTGTATCATGGTAAAATCCTGGAAATATTTTATCATGGGGTATCGCTGTAAGCTTCTCATTACTCAAATAATATGTCCTTGAGTTTCTCATAAAAAAGGTTTTGAAAATTGATTTTGGTCATTTTAGCTGGCACCTAAAATGTTTTATTTTCCATATCATAAAGCTGAGTAAAATGGTAAAAATACAATGTACAGTCATGAGCCTTCAACCTTTGTCCTGGTTTTGTTTATATTGCATGTCTCGAGGAGGAACCAAATACTGAAACTTTTAATGCAGCAATTTGTCATTTATCATTTTAAAAAAAAATCCCTATTTTGCCTATTATATGACTCGATTTATGCAAATCAAACCCACATTTTATTACACATGTCTTTTACTGTCACCTCCTTTGTGAATAAGGAGTTTGGCCAATTAGCGAGTTAAAGAAGAATACCATGTAATGGTTTCTAAAGATTATACTCTGGGGTAAACAAACCGTATTTCGGTCTCCTGGATAAATAAACCACAGTATTACTCAAATAAATTGCTATCAAAACCGTAAGTGCAAACATGAGCAATTACAGCATAATAATCGTCGAAATTTAGATTAGGTAATTACTTGTTTTATTGATTAGCTTAAAAAGGGATGATCTGAACTACGATTAGTCGAATAACGGCCTTTTGATGTTTGATTGTCGCGTATAAGACATGTGACTTTCTTTCTTCCTTTTCCTTCTTTCTTTTCATTCTTTCTTTTCATTCTTTCTAGCTTTTTTCTTTCTTAACCCGATTCTTCATCCGATTATTAAAGCATACCTCAAATATATAAAACAAAACACGAAAATTAAGAAATGGTGTTCAGTAAGCCTTTGCGCAACATAGCAGGATTTGGACTTAAACTATTTCGTAGACATACGAGCGAGGTTTGTCGAAACGAGAATTTCTGTATGTTTGGAGCCAAATGGAAGATACTTATATTTTACTTATTTCTTAATGAATTACATCAATTTAAACCTTATCAAAATCTCTCTATGATGATAACTTATAAAAAATTTACAGACAATCCGATGATTTCCAAATATAAGGCTAAATGTGGCTTGTCATGCATTTTCTGCAATATTTACATGTATGATTCCATTTGATTAGCTTCGAATTTCAAAAGCAGATGGAAGATACAAAACATGAAGTTATTTAAATTATTTTTGCATCATATTAACAAGGAAAGAATATACTTTATAAATATAACTTATAAAACTTTGTCGTAATATCAAATATGTATTTAATATTACGTTTTACATTAAATTCCTATTAAATTGTGTACAGAAGTCGGCATTATTAGAACAGGTAAGCGCTCGGATTAACCCGTAAGTCGATATCGGTAATTTCCGCCGTATTGAAGCATTAAGTGCCCTATGGGTGGCAACTCAGCTATCTCTATTGAACTAAATAATTTTGACCAACAGAAGGGTTACAACAGACTAAGCAAACTATACGAAAAACATTTAACAACTATTTTTACCTATTTTTATATTTTTATTATAGAAGGGTTAAAATGAGAACACAATAGAGTAAACAGCACCGAACATAAAACAAATGGAACCGCAACGAAAGTACCGCCTTGGGGCGGTCAGTAATAACAACTGGGGGTTTAAACCGGTTTTACTGGGCCCAAACCTTCACCCTCACCCTACGCCGCGGTGCACACAATTAGTTGGTAGTTCGGTTCGTATGGAGGTCCCCTAACTCATCAGAGAGTCATCATGGTCAACAATTAAAATCAAGAAAAGACCGTGATGAAGCAAGGATGAGGACTCGACAGCCAAAACGTGTTGAGACACCTGGAGATCCCTGGGGCGTCAGCAACACCACTGGAACCCTGGAACAAAAGAAGACCACCAGTTGAACCCCGGTGGGCCAAGAAACAGACAAACATCCGGCCCCAACCAACTTATATATAGCTTTATGTAGGGGCTATCATAGAGTCTGAACCCCGACCCACCGGCGTGCAATTAAAGAGGACAGCAAAGATGTCAACCGTGATTGGGTTAACCAGTAAGCATGCAGACTGTCGCATTACATCTATGTTATAGCCAATGCGTTTAAATCGCATGATAATTTTCTTAAATTGATCAGGAAATTCTGTTTTCCCTACGATTTTGCGTAATTTATATACTAAGTCACCATAAAATTCAGGTTCCGATAGGCCTTGTCGCAAAAGTGACCTTATCCCTGTATTATATTTAGAAACCAATTCAAAGTGTCTATGATAAAATTAAGAAAATCTTTCCGAAGTTTATGATACCGATACCCCGCCTGTAAAAGCTTGTTGACAAGTTTGTCTTAGTTTTAGAACAATTTAGAAATTTTACCGTATATACTTCCAATGAAATGATGTTACTTTAAATCAGTATTTAAGTAGTAACCCCAATGCTAGAGAACCAGAACCAACACTGATACACTGACTTACTAGATTGATGATATCCTCGGGGACAAATAATCCACCAGCAGTGTTATCGGCCCAGCGGTTCTAATATAAAAGTATCCAAACACAAAAACTTTAAAAGAAAAATGATTATGGGCAGGTCTCTCGGCAGGCAACGAGCACCCCTCTCCGAGCCACACTTACTGTCGCATTCCGCGGGACACATTAGCTGCAGACATCAGGTAAGAGACGCATACATATTAACTCGCGAGCGCAGGCGTCCCCCATCGAGCCACCTTAACCTCTGTGTCTCGAGAAAAACCACAGACAAAGGCATCAGGAAAGAGATGCCCAATGCAGCAAGAACCCGCAAAAAGCCAAAACAACTCAAAAGAATGGAAGCAAAACTCAGCTAAGATTCTCATCGCATGTAATGAAACTTGTATTGCAGGGATGAAAAGCGAATTGAAACCAGCAATTTTATATAAAATGAAATATTAAGACGATTCTGTGTTAAGTAGAGGAGTTTAACATGTTTGAAATGCATGTAAGATTTTAAAATCTAGTTTCTCATTGTCTTCAACGTTAAGATCACCGAGAAATTGAAGTTTTAATTTTCCTTTAAATAAAACCTCTTGATACAGGGAAATAGCAAAAGAAGCCATAAGGAACTTTATGCTTCAATACGGCGGAAATTACCGATAGCGACTTACGGGTCTATCCGAGAGCTTACCTGTTGAAATCCTGTCCAGTGCTATATGCAATTACATTGGAATATAATGTAAAAAGTTAAATTAAATACATAAATGATAGTACGACAATTTTTTATAAGTTATGAACATAAACTTCAGTCTTTGTCCGTTAATATGGTGTAAAAATATATAAAATAACTTCATGTTTTGATTCTTCCATCGGCTTTTGAAGATTGAAGCTTCAATCACTTGAAATTATATATGAATCATGTCGAAAATGCCCAAGAAGCTATGTTCAGCCTAAAATTTGAAAATGATCGAATTTTCTATCAAACTTTTATAAGTTATCACCATCGAGAGATTTTTATAAGGTTTACATTGATGTAATTCATTATAAAATAAGTACACTATAAGTATCTTCCATTGATCTCTAAACATACAAAAAGTCGTGTTTCGATAAAACCTCGCTCATAATTATTTCTCAAATAGTCTAAGTCAAAATCCGCCTATATTGCGTAAAGGCTAACACCACATCCTTTCTTGGTATTCGTGTTTTGTTTATATATTTTATGTGTGCTTTTTATGATCTACATGTAATTAAGAAAGGAACAATATTTATATAGTCTGATTAAGAAAGAAAGAAAGATCGAATGAAAGAAGAATGCAAGAAAGGAAAAAAGAGAAAGAAGTCAATTTACTCTTAAACGTGACAATCAACCGTGAAAAATAAAACACGATTAATCGACTAATTGTAGTTTTTTTTTAATTCTTAATAAGCTAAAAAATCAACCATGAAAACAAATAATTACATATTTTATGGTAATGTGAATTTAATCTATTAGTTATTATATAATTTATAGTGTTTGTGCTAACAGTTGTGATTGAAATGCATTCGAGTGTGGTGGGGGTTATTTATCAAAGAAACCGAAATATGTTTTGTCTTCCACAGGTTAGGATCTTAGAAGCCACAGAATCGTATATTTATTGACTAGCTAATAGGCAGATTTGCTCATTTATTATTAGGAGACATGGAGAGACATACACTGTATTGCTCTCTTTAGATATTACAGTATTGTCGAAAAACTGTTGACTGTAAGAAACTAAATCATGATGAAGATTTCCTCGTAATGTTGTGTAGGAACGCTTACTATATAGCATAGTCCGCATAGCTAAGGAAAAAAAATGCTATGTAACATTTTTCTTGCAAGGCTATAGAAATATTTTTTTTTATGTTTCACTTTATAAGTAATATTTCTGTTCATAATGAAACTTTGTCCCTTTAATATATGACTGTTTTAAGTGAAGCTAGAAAGGATTATTTAAAGATAAAATTTTGGTGCTATTTTTGGTATTTCTGCTAAAATGAGTACTTACGATAATAAGCCTGTGCATCTGCACAATGTTATCAGCCTCTGATATGTGCGAAATGATAAGACCAAACACTGTCTGAGCAGTTTGCGCAAGCTCATCGGAATACGTTGATAATACGCTATATACACAGTATAAGTAACATGTTTATTACGCATGCATTAATCGATTATCGATCATAAAATCCGACATTACCTCCTATCAGTTATAGTAATTGTCATCTCATTAAAGTTTGAAATGAACTCATCATGAAATAACCAAAGATAACTGCTAAAAATATAAATATCCAACATTCAATTTATGGAATTAGTTATTCACAGTTTGGGGCATGACTTACAGTATATATTTTAATTTAAACAATATAAATTGATCAATATGCAAACTGACTCAGACCAGCTTATACACTTGCGAACCACTGGTCTGAGGCTATGATCAGTTAATAATTTTTGTTTTTGTCAATTTTAGTATTAGTTTGTATAACCTAACCCGTTTAACTGATCCGAATTTCTGATCAAAATATTTTAAACATGTGTTATCAAATCAGGCTGTGCCTGTGCGCAAACCATTTAAAATTGGCAAGCTGTTCTCGTGTTGTAAATTCAAAAGGTTAGCATGGCCCTGCGCAAGGATGACACGCAAATTCGTGAAGCGTTCCATATTTTTAGTATATGTACAATTTAGTTAGAATTAAAAACAGAAATAAGAAGATACAAGGCACTAGTCAGTGGTCAAGGCCGGGCCACTTTTTTCTGGTCATTTTTCATAATTTTCCTCATACGAGCCGCGACAAGATAAACCAGCAAAGTGGAATGTGCACCCAGCGAAGACGCAGATCAGCCTAAGCAGCCACCCAGTCTTTGCTGTGCGATTACAGAGTAGCTAATACTTTGAGCTACCTGCATGCCGATATTGAAGCCTCTGATCAGATTAGGCGGATACACAGGCTGATCTGAGTCTTCGCTGGGCGCACATGCAGCCTTGTTTTGTCATGTCACGGCTCATTTAATTGTTTGCTAAAGTCGTCGACTGAGAAGCCTACTGAGCCGCTGTTGTCTACACGCCATCTGTCTGAAGGTGTGAAATTCGGTCACATGTCTTGTCAAAACAATGCAATTTCAAAATTAACAGTCGCTAAGGGCAATGAAAGTCAGAAATCGATATTCAATCCGATATGTATTTAAAGATCGTCTTCTGATAATTTTATAGTAATTTTAGCTGCGTCGCAACAAAACGAACACAGTGCCATAGCGCCCTGCGAAGTCTTAGATCAGCCTGGGCAGGATAACCAATGGGCTAAGCTACCTCTTCGCGGACAGAGAAGGCTATCAGACTGGGCGGATACACACGCAGATCTGGGTGTTAGCAGGGCGCACATGCCATTTTGTTTATTTTGTCGTGTCGCGACTCATTTGTTTTTGTTCGCAGAAAAGGCAGCTTTTAAATACTAATCGTAAATGTTTAGACTTAAATGTTTTAAATAACGCAGCTTAGCAGAAAGCCGAAAGACGGCATATGCATAAAACTTTGAACAGTTTTGTCAAAACAGAAAGTCAAAAGAAAAAAAGTTGTCGTTGCTGTTTAGTTGTGGTTTAACGTCCTCAGAAAATAATATTTCAGTCAGGTCGAGATAATGCCTCTGAATTTGTAGGACTACTAGAAAAACTTGGCCTGCGATAAATGACATTCAGGTCTAGCAGCCGCTGCCGCAGAAGCATCAGGCAGCCAATGTTTATTTCGCGAGCCCCAATGGGCGGGGCAAAAGAAAAAAAAATAAGAAGCAAAGAAAAAAAAAACGTGGATGGATGGATATCTATATCAGGCTTCATGTGGGTGGATGGGTATCTGTATCAGGCTTAATCTTTCCATAAGCTGAGACCGTCAAAGAGGGATCGAAATATCATAATTTATTATAAGTATTATTGTTTTATGTTTTTGTTGTCAGAAACTAAAACGACCAATGATCAGATCTTTTTTTTCTCGCCAATCCTTACTAAATTGGCCTAAACATGTGGAAAAAAGAGACTTATTACCACAAAAGTGAGCAAGCGAGAAAAGTAAATTGATTTGATCTGAGAAAAAGAAAACCCATATTGTTAAAAAAATAAAAATGTTTCCATCCAGCTCCTTCGTATTGTTATTATGCTGATAAAAAAAATATTAAACACAGTGATGACAAAAAAAACGGTTTCAGAGAAGTTCAACACCTGTTCGGATCCGGGGATATGGACATCGATATGACATTCCTAATATCGATTAATACCTATCGCTTCGCGGGTCTAAGGGAAATAACTGCATTCACATTAATACTCGCTCCAGGTAACAGGTAACCGATTACACTATTTAGCGCGTCTTGAAGACTTAAGCTCCAGTGGCGACCTGTTGATTCAATGAAATAGCAAAAGAAGCGGCCTGTTGATTTAAGATAATAGCAAAAGAAGTGACATGTTGATTCAAGAAAATAGCAAAAGAAGCGACCTGTTGTTTCAAGAAAATAGCAAAAGAAGCGACCTGTTGATTCAAGAAAATAGCAAAAGAAGCGACCTGTTGATTCAAGAAAATAGCAAAAGAAGCGACCTGTTGATTCAAGAAAATAGCAAAAGAAGCGACCTGTTGAGTCAAGAAAATAGCAAAAGAAGCGACCTGTTGATTCAAGAAAATAGCGAAAGAAGCGAATTCTTGTGATACTTGTTTATTGCAGAAACCGATTTGCATTTACATGTGATTACTGTTCTAGTTTTGCGATCCGACCCGATATAGACTGAAATACTGTCTCAAAGGGCCATTAAACACATAACAACCAACCAACCAAGTTTTGCGATTATAATATTTACAAAGTGTAAGTATATACATTGATACACATAGCG
The DNA here is from genome assembly GCA_963989385.1 of Ctena decussata. NCBI lineage: Eukaryota > Metazoa > Mollusca > Bivalvia > Lucinida > Lucinidae > Ctena > Ctena decussata. The sequence continues at coordinate 39,476,726 of OZ022500.1, forward strand.
ACGTTACTGTACAACGAATATTAGTGTTCACCTACTGCACTTCAACTACGCTCCACTTTTGGCGAAGAGTATACACCGAAATATTACACAAACTATTTTCACAAAATAAAAAATTTGAAAACAGCATATATGAAAGAGACACTACCCTTTTTATCACGCATAAATGGCAACAAGAGACTTTACCTCGAAAAAATATAAAAAAGCAAAAATCATTTTGATTCTATCAGTATAAAGTTGTATATAAACAATTGTTTGTACATGGCACAAACGAGATTCAAGTTATGCCTGCATCCATAAAATCGGATATTATCATGATTCAACAATAAGTATGTTTAAGGTGGTGATTGTCATTGATTTGGGGCAAAGACAAAAATCGGCATAAAATGCTGAAAAAAACAATAGATCTTCCCAAAACTTAGCAGATGCCTTCTTTATGTTGATTCACACAATTCAGAATCCCTAAATGCAGGGCTTGTTGATGTTAAAAGGAATTTATATAAGAAAAGATCAAAGGGTAATTTTGTGCGAAGAAATCTAAAAAATGACCATCATTATTGAAAATGTAACTAGGTCTGAACTTAAATTAATGTATTATGAAGAGCGTCCTAGCCATTTTTTTCTATTTTTGCTGCACATTATAAGGTTACGCAGATAAAAAAGGGGTGTGGTCTGTGTCCAAATATTTGTCTTAAAATACACAGTAGAGTCTATTTTCAAGGTTGAATAATTTCAATGACACGCCTGTCTTGGTCATTGTAATGTAATTTTTATACTGAGAGTATGATATAGGTATAACTGACCTACCTGTATTAATGAATGCAATCACTATACACCTTTGCACTTATATACATGGTCAGACATTTGAGAAAAAGCTACTGTTTTATCTGGTCTACCTTACAATTTGAGAAAGAGTTGGAACAAATAATTGCTAGGACGCTCTTTTTAATGGATCAAAGTATCTTCAGAGCTAAGTACATTTTTAAGAACGGATTTTATTTTTCAGATTTCTGCGCAGAAAATAACCTTTGATCTTTTCATATAAAAACACTTTTCTAAAGAGCATGTCCCTCAATTTTGTATTCTACACGGTAGAGAACAACAAAAATAAGAAGTCTGCTAACTTTCAGGTAGATACGATAATTTTTTATGGTTTTATTGAGATTTTTGTATATACCACAAATCACCACCTTAAGAAATTATATGATTATATAATTGAAGAGAGTCCTAGAAGAAGTCACAATTCGCAAACAGATAATGCCTTTTACATGTACTGCATATGAGCTAAGACACGACAAAACCAACAGTGACATTTGCGCCAATTGAAAACTCGTATCAGCCTGTGCATCTGCCCAGTCTGATCAAAGTCTTCGCTGTCCGCATGGAGGTAGCTAAGATCCTCACCTACCCTTTCAGCGCACACCAAAGACCCTGATCAGACTGGGCAGCTGCCCAGGCTGATCTTAGTTTTCACTGACGCACATGCCATTTTGTTGGTTTTCTCTTGTCGCGGATATGCATAGTTCGTAGCCTAATCTGGTTTTGTCTTTCAGATTCAGTAAAACATTGAATTTGCACATTTCTCTTCTCTCTCTCAAAACGAAACTACTCAAAAAGAAAGTAATTGTTTCTAAGAAAGCAGACCCTTTAGAGTTGCCCTGCATTAAGAAGAGAAACTCAAACGGACTGAGCTGGAAGAGTTGCTTCCTTTCAAATTTAAGCCATTCACCTTATGCCTATTAACCTTTTGGTGTGAACTGTTCAAAATGACGTCGTGTTGACGCCGATGCGACGTCATCACGTCGCATCGACGTCAACACGACGTCATTTCAACGCTGGGCAGCAGGCATATGACATCAAAATGGCGTCGTACTTACGTCGACGGGGCGTTATTGCGTCGCATTGACGTCCGTAAGACGTCATTTCAACGTCATGTGCCTGCAGGGTTTAAAGATGTTTCAACGGAAACAGAATCCCTCATGCTTCAGAACCACTTTTATATCAGTGGTATGCTTTAGACTATGTTTCCTTTTAAAGGTTAATCACGAGGCATATAGCGCAAAGACAAAAATATAATAAAATCTGACTATTTTGCAAAATTAGAAAATCTGTTTTGACTGTTTTCATCCAGAAGCATATTTCAGCTTTTTGCTGACAAAATAATAAAATATCTCATACATTTACCTTAAAAAATCTAACTACAGAGGAAGATAGCAAACTGTGAAGACCCTGATGAGACAGTCTGATCAAGGCCTACATGTTTGCTATTCCAGCTGCATATTGTGGATGCATTACTGCATCATAAATTCAAACTGTTCCATTTGTAGGACAGTTGCAGTAATTGTTCTAGGAGTCCCAATTTTTAGAATTTTTACTGTATAAACAGGCCAAACATGGCTCAAAAGTGTACAAAATTATAATGTAACGTTATAATACCCTAGTAAAGTCTATACGGATAAACAAAACATTATCAAGTGAAACACTCAAGCAGGCACATGGCGCCGTAATGACGTCGAACTGACGTCAATGTCGATACGACGTCATTACGAAATCATGTGCCTGCACAAAGCACAAAAACTGAATAGTATAGAAAAAAAAACTATGATGAAAATGATACATAATTCTAAACATACATGCTTGTCAATGTAATGTTACAAGTACAATAAGACATATTTCACATATTTTGCATGTAAAACACACACACACACACACACACACACACACACACACACACACAAAACAACAAGTGGCAAGCAGTGAATATGTTCTGACCATCGTTATCTCCCAGCCTTGAACAATAAAATATTTGCCTTTCTTTCACGTTGTCTTAAAAGCAAATGACATTCAAATATTATGGGTTCAAAATTAAAAAAGAGAAAAGAAAACTAAGTTAGCAAATGCAATTAAAACAACAACAAAAAACATTATAAATACTTTTGATAAAAATAAACACAAACAGTTCATATTCTGAATAAGCTAAAACATATGTACATGTATATAAAATAAACGTACGCCTTACGCACGTTTGGTACATTTTTAGATCTGCAATGTTCAGTTGACCTCCCTTCTACATAGGGGTCAACTCTATGGATAAGAATTAGTTTCCCATTTGGAAAGGGTTCGTCGCCCAGGGAGGATTAACACAAAGTCTCAAAAGTTGTCTCCCTTCGTAAAAATGGCGGGAAAATATGCAACTTCATTGGAAGCGCATAAAAGAAAACTATGTGAAGACCAGATACCAGCCAGCAGAAACCATTCTCTCCAACTGTCACTCGCAGAACATAACAGCCGCAGACACCTGGCCCAGAGGTTATAAAACTTGAGCACATTCTCAACCTCAAAATAGCACATGCTCGGAAGCAGCCAATCAGTGTGCTTCATTTTAAGTTTGAGATTATTCTCAAGTTTTATAACCTCGGACCCAAATATCAGCGAGCAGAGACCATTCTCTGCAACTATCACTCGCAAAACATAACAGCCGCAGATACCAGGCAGAAGACGCCTACCCAGCGGAAATGGGCACCAATCATCCTCCGCCGAGACCACCTGAGCTGTCACGGTCAACGGCTACGAAGCAAATTCAACAAATGACATCTAGTGAACTGATTTATTATCACTTAAGCCTTCTGGCTAAATGGATTTATATGAAGACAAATTTGGAAATACCGCACGTGCATGAATTTGAAGAAAAAAGAGACAAAAGGTGGGAAAAATGCATCTCAAAGAAAATGAGACGTTTTATTTAAAGCTCGTGTTGTCTTCCTGAAACTGTAATCGTCTAAACAATTACCGATTATCCTTCACTTTCGATGACACTATGTGGACTGATATGCATACATTTTGCCATGCACTGTGACTGGAAATAAGTAGAAAGGTGAAGTCTCTCGTTTCATTTCTGGTTTTTCGTTCAGCAATGAGCAATATTGTCATCAAAAGTGAAGATAATCATAAATGCTTATGACAACAACTAGGAGGACAAAGGAAGCTTAAAACTTTATGAATGTAAATAATGAGATACGGTATGATTTTGGACGGCGTTAAAGGTAGGTTCCTGGACTAGCGATAACAATTATGTCCACAAAATAATTTTGTCTTTTTCTGAGCAGTATTGAATTCTCTTATTTTTCTGAATTTGTTGCCTCTGAGAAACTCCTCAGATGTTGAACAAAACAGTCGTTTTCCCTTTTGGTTTATTTTCTTTCTTTGGAATTCCAGTTCTAAAAATAACTATGTTTATCATGTCTATAAGTGCACGATTTCTGATGCCATTCTCCAAAGGTCAATTTTCCCTTGCCGTGAGCTCTTCTAGAGGTCCTGGCATGGCGGATGAGTTAAAACTATCCCAAAATGCAATGCAGCATGACTTCAGCTGTGTTATCTATTTTTGGCGCGAACTAAAATAGCGCTAACTGGTGTGCGAAGCAGAGTTAGGAAATCCCTTGCAAAACAACTTTTCTAATATTTTTTTGATTTACACCTTTTAGTGAAACTTATTCATTCCCTTTTATAAGTGCTTTCCAACAACTTGGATGAAAGATCATCAAAATTATGATGCATTCAAAAGTACAGGAACCTACCTTTAAGTTTTATTGCCATTTATTTATTTATTTTCCTACGTTTGGCTATTCTTATCAACTTTAGTTTTTTCCCCATCTCAGAACTGCTTTCGTTCTTTCTTAAGGTACTTCTAAATGTCAATATGAATTGACGGCTAAAATATATTGGTGCTTTGTATTTTAGGTGCAACAAGAACAATATCCACTTTTGTTCTGAATTACAGAAATAATCAAGAATGTGCATATTATAGAATATATTTTTGTTGTTGAATGAAAAAGAAACGTCTATTAAATAACTCAAATATTATTTTGAACTTGACGAATTCCATTTTCCTTCGATTTTTTATGCACCACAATATAGTGTAATCCGTGATCATGTAAAATTTCCAAAATTTATTTTTCAAGCTAACTAGTTCTGCATATTTGATAGCACCCAAAACTTATCTGATAGCCACTGGCAAGTATATTCCTGATGTGTATAGTGGATTACATACTGGGTAGATGACAGGTACTCTTGATTGTCACTGTGTGTTGTAAAACCAAGTAGGGTGGGGTTCTTTATCCCATGAAAATTAGTTTTTAACGACCTTTGGTTGAAAAAAAAATATTTCGGCTGCATTAGTTCATGGATTATGCTATATATTGGTGCAAAAAAAAATATATTTCTGATGAAGGAAAAAGGAGTTCTATGTTTCTAAAATTTGGCCAAGTTCAAGGTGGTATATGACTAATCTAATAATGTTATTGTTCAATCAACAACTAAAATATAAACGATAATATCCGTATATCTTATAATTAGTTCTGTAATTCAGAACAAGAGTGCATATTGTTCTTGTCACCCCTCAAAATACAAAGCACGCGTATATTTTAGCCACTAAGTCATATTAATATTTAGAAGTACCTTAAGGTTAATTTTTCAAGTGAATGAGACATGTTCAGCTATTTGAAAACTATGGCTCAAAACACATTTTTTGTTTTATTCATTTCTTAAAATTAGAACCGTTGTCCGCTCTACAATAACCTTCTTTCGAAAATGTGACAAAAGAAAAATTATATAAAATGGTAGGCTAAGTTCTAACTGGGCACATGATTTCAAAATGACGTCATTTTGACGTCGATGCGACCTAATGACGTCGCATCGACATCAGTACGACTTCATGTGCCTGCTGGATTACATGTAATAGCCTAAAAGATATACCGCAAATCTTATGCGTAAACCAAATGAGCCGCGACACGACAAAACCAACAAATTGGCATGTGCGCCCAGCGAATACTCAGATCAGCATGGGCATCCGCCCAGTCTGATCAGAGACTTCGCAGTCCGCATGGAGCTAGCTTAGACCCTCAGCTACCCTTAAAGCGAAAAGCCAAGACTCTGATCAGACTGGGCGGATGCCTAGGCTGATCTGCTTTGTAGGTTTTGTTTCGTCGCGGCTCAAATGAATAGAACTTCTTAAGCCGCGTCACGCAAAAATAATCAAACCAGTCTGCGAATCACTCGCAGCAGTTAGAGCCTTAGTTTTGTTTAAGATGTCTCAGGTCCCATACGTGGTGTGAGAGAACAGTAAAAGCCCTCATCAGACTGCGTGGATGCGCAGGCTGGTCTGATCCTTTATTGATCGTTTTGCTATGCCCGTCCTTTTTTGTCTGCATGTCGCGGCTGATCCTATGCTATAACTTTTTAGAGCGTTGATGCGCTTGTAACTACTTCTGTTCGACAGTTTGGTTCTGAAATGAAAAAAGCATTCAGTGAGAACCCTTGGCTACAGGCTCATTTTACATTGGCGGAAATGTGTAAAAACAAAGTTAGAAATATAAACCTGAAGCCCAGTTTTTAGCTCACCTGAGCAGGAAGCTCCAGGGGAGCAAATAGCATAGACAGTCTCCGTCGTCTATCTTTTGCCGGTCCACATTTTAAAACGACTTCTCTTCTGAAACCACTGGGCCAATTGTAACCAAATTTTATAGAGCCTACAGGGCTTGCGATGACGAAATATTGTTTAAGCGGTCCGGGTCACATGACCAGCATGGCCACCACGCCCATATATCGTAAAATGTTCTTTTCCTGAACCAATAAAACTTGGTATGTAGCATTCCTTACTCAAGTACTACCAAAATGTTTTCAAAGAATGGCCTCGGTTTGACCTTGACCTTTTTACGACAGGTTAAATTTGGTTATGGTGTTTTATATGGGAAAATGCTAGAACATAAGAAATCATTGAAAGATTTGAAGATTTCGGTATAAATACTGGTTTAATCAGTCATATTATGAATACATGAGCTTATAGTCATTTTTTTAACCTTTGGCCGAGGTGTCTAACACTTTGACAATTTCAGTCATCTCCTCAATAGCCTCTGGGCAAATTGTAACCAAATTTTAGAGCCTCCAGGGGTTGAGGGAATGAAAACTTGTTCAAACGGTGCAGGTCACTTGACCAACATGGCCGCCCCGCCCATATATGGTAAAACATTTAAAACCAATCAACGTATGACTTTGAAACTTGATGTGTTTCGTCCGGTCCGCAAGTATTACCAAGATTGTTCAAATGATGACCTTGGGTTTACCCTGACCTGTTTTGAGATAAGGTCAAATTAGCTTTCTGATGCTTTTATATGTGAAAATGCTGGTGCAAAATAGAACATGAAGATTTTAAGCAATGTCTCTCATATTTTGACATGTCCATTTAGATCACTGTAGCCAAATTTTATATACAGCCTTCAGAGATTAAAGGAACAAAAGTTTGTGCAAATAATCCAAGTCAAATGACCATCATGGTTGATATGCCCATATATGGTGAAAATCTGCAAAGATTATCTTCTCCAAAACTAGTTCATCGATGGCCTTGAAACTTGGGAGTGTATCGTCGGACACTCGAGTACTAGCAAGATTGTTCAAATGATGACATTGGGTTGACCTTGACCTTTTTATGGCAGGGTCAATTTGTTTTCTGGCTTTTTCATGAGAAATACTGGAAGAATAGTGTTCATTGAAATTAACATTTAAAAATCTGCTTTTGAACCAAAACGATTGATGGCCTTGAAACCTTGTATATAGCATTGGGCACTATCATATTTATTCAAATGATGACCTTGGATTTACTTTGACTTTTTTACAGGAACGTCAAATTTGATTCCTGGAGCATTCATGTAAGAAAATGCTATACCGGTAACATATTTTTGAAGACTTCGGTATATCGAGTCTTGGAGATTTCTGAGTCACAGAGGTCAATGTCATTGTTTGACCCTGGACCACCGTGACTCATATTTCAAGATCTTCAGATGTCTTCGCCAAACAAAACAACTGAGCTGACTGAAGCAAAACATCATGAGACCTCCATGAGTCAGGGAAACGACGGTTTGCTTAAAACATGACTTTTCACATGACCAAGATTTCCATCATATGGAAAAAAACTTTTAAAAGCTTCTTCTTCCAAATAGTTCATGACAATGGAACTACTATGCATCATCAGGGATTCATAAACTATCAAGTTTGTTCAAATGATGACCCAAGTTTGACCTACTTACTCATGTGAACAATTCAGGGCCTCATGGCCCTCTTTTGGGCTTTGTATGGTAAGCATCGCCTGTGTTTGTGTGCTGTAAGCGTGCATGCGTGATTCTCCGGTACGGCTAGTTATTAGAGTGCTGTTACAGACTTAGCCAACTTTGAAAGAATAATACCTCCTTGAGTTTCACATGAAAAATCTGAAAAACGATTAGGAACATTTCAGTCGGCAACTAAAATGACCTACTTTCAATAAGTTTTATGATATCGAAAGCAGGTCATTTTAGTTGCCACCAAAACTGTTCCCAATCATTTATGTGAAACCCAAGGATCAGAGGTCTAGATATGAGGGGTATTTATTGATAATTGAGGGATAATTTTCTTTATTTCTCATTGAAACCATACATTATGACCCCTCATCTGAACCGTCTCGACAACTTATGTTTAAATCCAGAATTAACAAAAAATATCCCTAATTATCACCAAATAATCTCTCTTATCTATGGCTCTGCAAGGATATTCTATTCGTTTAAGTTGGCATATCACGGTCATTTACAATGACGAAACTATGGTAAGAACCTGTCAGCGATACCTCATGATAAGATATTCCAAAGGCATGCTGATAGGGCAATAATTACCATAACTGTCCTAAAAGGGAACAGTTTGGTTTAACAATGCAGGGCGGTCCATCCAAAAGATGCAGACGGAATGACAAACAGTGAAAACCCTGATAAGACTTCTCCGTTTTGGAGCAGTTATATGACACAGTGCTTTTCGGGCAGTCTCATCTGGGTCTGTTCTGATTGCTCGGATTTAGCTGTTCCTATTCATATCCTGGCGACATCGGTTTTCACGCACATAAGATAAAAGAACGACTAGCACAACAAATTAAAATTTTATAAACACTTACCTTCTCATCATTTAACGCGGCGATATCGCTTGTTATTTAGCGAAAGTTTCAGGTTTCACGTGAAAAGTGTCTTCCCCAAAAGCCATCTTTTCCCGAGATACCCAAAATATACAATTTGTGTACAAAGTCATCAGAAATCACGCACATATTTCATTCCGGAGATTCGTAAAAACACTTTGCAGAACATAGTCCGCTGAAATTGGAAAGTACTGAGTGAGTATCTAAGATACAAAAAACAAACAATTTAATAGTAACAAACATTACTTAGCAGCATTTTAATGAATTTTTGATAATAGCATTATTTTTGTTATTTTTTTTTTAAATCATAAATTATCTCCTGACTATAGAGAAAAAAAAATAATAAAAGTTGCCAGATCCCCATAACTATCTTTTAGTATGCATGACTTAGAGTCTGAGTAAAATGCCAAAAATTAATCATCTTTACAATGAGGACAAAAAACTGATCCCCCTTTCTCACTACCCTTGTCTGAGTACAAAAACCCAGATGTGTCCAATGACCACAGTTGTGTCCATCGCACTGTGCCCATTTAACAAATACCAGAGATACAGCATGCCTAATTGCATCAGGAGTAAATTTGTCACAAACACAACATACTTCGTCGTCCGCTTCTGATGATGACAGACTTTCAGAATCAGAACCGACTAGATTTATGTGTGATGGACCTTGCTTTGGGGATGCATTAATGGATGGACAAGGCGGCATAGTTGCTTCCACTTTAGTTGTCTGTTTGCCATTTGAAGATTTAGACTTTGCTTTTACTGACTGTTTGCATGATTTGGGGTCTTTTTTGTTGATTTTGCCATTGGATTTACATAGTTTCGATTTTTTACTGACATTCTCTTGATGCTCATTTATTTTTTCTATAACATTTTCCTCTGTGATAGCCTTGCCACTAACAACATGACTTAAGTATCTTCGCTTTTTTGTTTCAGTTTTCTTTGTCTTAATTTCTTGTTCATTGATTTCAAAATAGTCCATGTTCACTTTGCTAGTAAGAGGAACAGGCTCTGGCTCAGAATTCGGTTGGCATAGCTCTTGATTTGCATTAAAGTAGCATCTGATGTGATCTCTGAACCATCTGACTTCTCTTGCTCCAAAACTGTAGATGGGAGAAAGGAACTGGCCTCTACAACTTCAGGATTAAAAGGATAGATTCCTGCTTTCTTGAAGGAGTTCTGCAAATTTTCAGGAGACAATGCTCTAGTGTAAGCTTTGCAGGCGATAGCACAGATATTGTTCCTGGTAACTGATGCACCACAATGTTCCCTCATGTACTTATGAGCAACTGCATTGTAGATGGATTCAAAGGGTCCAAAACAGCCAATGTCCATGGGCTGCAGCACATGGCTTGTATGTGCAGGCAATATGAATAAGATGATGTTTTCCTCTTTGGCCCAATCTATCAAATTAATGGAAATGTGGGACTTGTGCCCATCATACATAAGCAGCACAGGACACTCAGAACTTCTATCAGGAAGGTATTTTAACAAATGTGAGCTTAGATTTTCTCGAAAAACTTCTGCATTTGACCAGCCTGAACGAGTGACAGTACCATCTGCTCCCACAGTTTTACCTTCTAATAAGTCTGACCGCATGCGCACACCTGGGAAAACGAAATAAGGGGGAACCTGGTGCCCTAGAGCATTACCACACCCTAAAACAGTTATGTTTATTCTTGCCCCTGATGTTACTGATGGGGGCTTTGTACCCATTTCACATACAATACTGGGTGGTTTATGGGATGTTGATATACCTTTTTCATCAACATTGTAGAGTCTCTCTGGCTTATCTATCAGATTGTATTTTTTTAACACTGCCTCAAGCTCCACAAAGTACCTTCTCACATTATCAATTAAAGTCGCCTTAGCCCTCTGCATTTGTAGCCCCCACGGTTTAAGTACCTTCAGATCTGGCCAGCTACTCATGAAGTTGGCATACCATTGCAGACTCAAAGGGTGGTCTTTGTCACGGTAACCAAGGCTAACAGCAAAGTCAGATGCCATGTCAATACTTTCCGCCCTAGAACAGAAAAGATGAGATCAAAATCATCATAAAAACATTGACTTTATACCCTTCGAATGGTAAACCAATAAATAGCACTTAAATTCACTCAGATACAATATCAAATAATAATAAAATAATACTAAATACCACTAAGACAATATAGCTGCTAGTTTCATTAAGTACCTGCTATATCCATAGCCCACACTAGCCATAAACTTCAGATGATCAGCTAACCTCGCTTCTTCTTCAAGAGAAAAGAATGGAGTTGGACCTGACTTCACAGCCTCTGGGTCCACATGTCCAGACAATCTATTTCTAAGAGTGGCCTCAGGCACACCAAACTCTCTAGCTGTTTTTCTTATTGGATAGTTCATCTGTCTGACCTTCTCGTAGGCACCAGCCTTTGCAGAAGGTGAATATGGGCGATACTGCCCTTTAGGGATCTGCAAACAGAACATACATTTAGCGATTTTCATATCAGAATGACTGTGACTCGCCTACAAAAAATAGTACTTACTTCGTGCTAAACAGTGGAAATACTACATTGCGGCTATGCAGATCACGTGACCGTGACCAGATTTTGAGGTTGACATATGGCGGGAGCAGACGTCAAAATGTGCGGTGAAAATATTGGATTATTCACTAATCAGTGGGGATTTCAATGCTGCAAGAAAAAGGACATTATGGAAACGGATTTTTATACACTCAAAGAGAAAATAAATGAAGAATTACCTTTGTAAGTTGAACTTTCCACATTTTTTCTTCGCGGTCAAGCGGAGTAGGTCTGAACCAAAATAAACAAAAACGGATGACGTCAGGGGAAGGCACGTTCTCAAAAATAACCGGAATTTGCTAAAGCGCGTGATTTCTGATGTGCGTGAATTCCCATGTCGCGACGGTAGAGTTTTTACGAAAGCTGAAGCAAATTTTTTTTTGTATCTGTAAGGGAGTAAAGTACTGAAAATACAAACCTTCGCTGTTACGTGAGTCGACCAAAACTTTCATTTCGGTTTCACTAGAGGCCGGGTGGACTGGACTGAAAATGATAACAGGAACATGTTTAAGTTTACATCTTCATCAGGGTCCGTATCTATAAAACCACTTAAGTGGTTGCTATGCTGTTGCTAAGGCTAAATTTCTATGTTGCAGATTCCCTACAACTATGAAATTTGCTCTGGACGAACAGTCTAATTTTGGACCAAGTTCGTGTAGTAACTGTCCCACTACTCCCGAACACATACAAAAACTGTGATAGCCGGGTCATTTCTAATTGAGCCGAGTCGCGAGAAAACCAACAAAGTAGTTGTGCGCCCACCGCAGACTCAGATCAGCCTGGGCATCTGCCCAGTCTGATCAGAGTCTTCGCTGTCCGCATGAAGGTAGCCCAGACCCTTAGCTACACTTTAAGCGCTTATGGAAGACTCTGCTCAGACTAGGTGGATGCCCAGACTGATCTGAGTCTGCGCTGGGCGCATAACCACTTTGTTGGTTTTCTCGTGTCGCAGCTCAATTTATTTACAGGTGATGGAACATGCGTACTCATGTTTCAGCCATAGAAAGGGGCCGACAACAAGCAACGGAAACGAAAAGACGAAGCGCGGCCGTGTATTGCCAAAGAACAGTCAGTACAAAAAAGATGCTGCACGCTATTGTGTTTTATTCCATTGGGCCAGTCGTTCAGATGCCATGTCTATCTGTTCACCCAGTCGCTGGACGCTGATATAAAAACTCAGAATTGAAGAAAAAAGTGAAAAGGTCTTATTGCAAGAAGCGTCAGGGGTTCGTCTAATCCATCGCAACGCCTCCTCCTACCGTTGTGAGGATGTTTAGGCTTTCTTGGCATCTGAAAACGTTAATGGTGTAAACCATCCACCTTACTCACTAGACCTGAGTCCATGTGACCTATTTTTGTTTCAAAGGCTCAAGAAAATGCTTTCTGGGAAGAAATACAATTCCAGAAGTTCTCTTGGCAGTGCTATTTTCTAGTACCTCCAGTAGATACGAAACGAAAAGATTATTTATTCAACGACTGGGTAAAAAGCTTAAAAAACTGTGTTTCGGTAAAAGAGGAATGCTTTGGCGGTTTGTGATAGAATCATTCTTGATCAAATGCTTTGACACTTCCATTATTTACAGAACTTTTTGCAGGACCCTCCATATTAATTTGATCAAATTAACTGATACATTAAAAAGTACCATTCATCGAAGAGTGATGTTAAATCGTATCAGAAAATAAAAAATAAAAAATACAGTCAAACTTAATGAAGAAAACAATCTCTAATTTGCCAATTTCTCGAACAAATTTACCTAAAGATGTGAAATTAATGCTAAATCCGCATGTTTGATTTTTCTCACAAGTCCTCTATTGGACATTAAAACTTTGACCATACGCTGAGTTTATATATTCGAGGCTGACAAACTACTTGGGGGTCATCTCAAATTTAAAAGAATCCTAGTCATATAGCGGAAAGACAGATCAGCCTGCGCCTTCGTGCAAGCCTGTAATGAATGCCACGCCGGTGTATAGGGATGGTCAAGGTGGTCCTTAAATCACAACGTGAGAAGAAATGGACGGATGGCTATGAAATTTGCCGATACTAATTGCCATCATGTGTTGCAGTTTTACGTCTTTTAGAACAGTATTTTCGTATCAGGACGATGGGACATTGATAGTGAAAATCTGGGTGCAATGTAGCCCCATTTACAGTCGGAAAGATTTCGCTTCTTGCGCATCTCTAACTCGGGTCCGTTAGATCGGCAGGCAAGCGCTGAACCTACTGATGTGGACCATCATACAGAGATATAATGATACATATGTCATTTGGGCGTATTGTTTGTGGGCTGTTAGATTTCCATTCTATCGTCATAGCATATATTATGTTCCAGTCATGTCTTTTCGCTGCCTGTTATTATTGATTCAAGAGTATCAGGTACGGACTACGACTGAGGGAGTTTGTCAGTAAGTAAGAAACCTGTCGTCTTCAAACGCAAGCCAAGCGCTCTGGACAAACGATCCTTGTTATCTCATAAGTTTGTACTAGCATGGACTGGATGGTGGTGGTGGTTGGCGTTTGGGTTTTACGACTCTTTTAGATAGTATTCCAGTCTCTTCGAGCTGCTTCCAGAGACAGCAAGAGAGAAAAGGTATAGATAGGATAGATGAGACTAGAATAATCCAAACAAACCCCATCCCGCACCTGCTGCAGGCCGACCGGCCCTTGCCCTACTATTAGCCAAATTAGAAGAACGCCACGGCATTGAATGTTCAGCAGCACCATCGCCCAAATCGACCACCCCTAACATGGAATGGAAAAATCACGCAACATAAATCAGGGGCGACTAACTTAATTTGTCATGGTTGAAATATAGGCTGACAGCCGATAATACCAACCAACAGTGGACCTATCCGGTACTGTGCAAAGTAACTGTACTAAGTCGACCGATAATTCGGTCGAAAGCTATACCAGTCACGGTAAATGATACTATTGTAAATGGGCGTCGACCGGGCTGGTATTGGTGTCGATTGTCCCAGTCGACAACCACTTTTGCATGTGCGGTAACTGATTGGCTAGGTCGAAAACCAGGTTGGGAAACTGGTATTACCCTCGAGATTAATTGATTTTCCTCATTTTTGTTTTCTTTTCTCTCGACCACATTCCTCTCTCTCTCTCTCTCTCTCTCTCTGTGTCTCTCTCTACCTATTCAACCATAACCCAACCTACCATCCAACCATCCATTTATCCATCACTTTATCTGTCTTTCCATTCCTCCTCCATGTTACCTACCTCCCTAATCTGGCCCAGCGGATACGTATCGTCAAAATGACGTCGTGATGACTTCGGTGCGACGTAATTTCGTAGAACCGACGTCAATACGACGTCATGTGCCTGCTGGTGTCTATCTGTCTATCAAGGAGCTCCGGTAGCTTAGTAGCTTAAGCAGTGGCCCGCTGATCTAGCGATCCCGAGTTCGAGCCCCGCTGTTGGCGGGAATCTTTTCAATCGTAAACGGAGTTCCATGGACATAGCCTTTCATTATCATCCACCCATTGTCCTGATATGACTAAATACTGTTAGAAAGGACGTAAAATCGCAATTCATCCATCCATCCAGCCACCCATTCATCCATCTACATGTATTTATTTATATATCTACCTATTGATCGATCGATCGATCGATCGGCCTAGCCATCCATCCATCTGTGCAGAAGTGCAGGCTTATTATCGTCTTCGCTGTTCGCACGAGCTTTAAAACGTTTTCTCATAGCATGTGCCAAGTATCAAGCTGTAGGCAAACCTGTCTTATGAATTGGTCCACTCCCAACGGGCACATGACGTCAGAATTACGTCATATTGACGTCGATGCGACGTCACCATGTCACATCGACGTCAGTACGACGTCATTTCAACGTCATGTGCCTGCTGGGCTGTCATGCTTTTTGTGACTTCCTGTTTTATTCTCGGCAAAACGTTGCCCTTTCAAACTGAAACAATGCTTTGAGGAAAAAATTCGAACCTCCAGAGGTAGCTTTTTCCCCTTATGGTTTGATTGGTTGATTGATTTATTGCTTAACGTCCACGGTAAACATCTATGGTCATGTCGGGACGGCCAGTTAACCTAACCACACTATTCCTGGGCAGGCTTAGACCTCCTAAGCGGTTAACCAGTACTAAGTGCACATACTTTCGCCAGTAACTGACAACTGCTCTTCTTAAACCAGCGGAAGGAGAAACGAAAGTATGTGGCCAGACCGGGTTTCGAACCCAGGACCTCTGACTTATGAGTCAGGTGCCCTACCGATTGCGCTACGCGGCCCGGCTCCCTTATGGTTTGACCCTTAAGTAAAAAGCGAGGCCAAAGATACAAATGGCAGACTTGCTTCCCCTGAAAGTGTACCCGTGCATGCAGGCGGTCAGGTCAGAGTCTTTGCTGTTCGCACATTATGCTCGGATCTTCAGGAATCTTACAAGCACAAGTCGAAGTGTTTTTTTGTTTTTTTTGTTGTTGGTGATGTTGTTGTTTTTTTTTACTATTAGGCCAATCTGGGTCTTCTGTCTTTATTTAATCAGACTATTCGTACTGTATAAAAATGGAGCCTCAGTATGTTAAGCGCTGGCCTGCTGATCTAGCGGTCTGGGGTTCTAGTCCCACCGGAGGCGGAGATCATTTTAATCATAGACTGGCTACATCGCTTTCATTATCACCCACCTAGCGTCCTGATATGGACGTTAATTCGCGAGTCATCCATCCATCCATTCTGTCTGAACATATTGGTGTCTTATAAATAATGCATAAGGCTACACACAGACAGACGGTCTGTCAGACAGAGACAGGCAGACGGCCTCTCAGGGTAGGTAGGGTAGGATAGGGTAGGGTAGGTAGGTAAGTAGGTAGGTGAACGGAGAGACAGACATACAGACATTCAGAGGGTAGGGACGTAGGCAGGTAAGAATGTTAGGTAGGTAGGTGACTAGATGGATGGATGGATGGATGGATCTTTTAGATGAACTGAGCGCTGATTCAAATTAGATGACTTAATTTTGTACTTATATATGGCTGAACAATAAAATACCAAAACAACAGGTTTATCTGTATTGCGAGAAGGACGTGTTTCTTTCGATTTCGATCGTGTGTCTATAACGTGCTCGATGAGCAGACACTGGATTCTAATGTCGGCAAAAGCGTAGAGCTACCTGTATGCAAATACGCAGGTGCGTATTAAATTTTTTGTCACACTGACAAAATTCCAACACGCTCAGTGTGATTTCCGCTAGTGCGCCCTTGCTCGGTACAAAAACATGTATTTATTTATTTTGCCCTTGTTAAGACATGCACATAAGTGCAGTCTGAACACGATACTCGCTGTTCCTTATATATTGAACAGAGCTGTATGCATTTAGGATTTTTGGCTGGATAATCTACATGGCTGGTTTGAGAGGTAAGTGTTGGAAGCCTTTTCTGAAGGAACCAAGCGGGCAAGTGTCGAATCAACGTCGATGCAATGTCGACATTACTACAACGTTTGAACCGTTGTATAAACTCTGCCAACAAGGTTAAGTACATGTAAAATGTTAGGAAACTGAAACTCACGCAGAAACCAAACAACGTCGCATAAACGTCGAGACAGATTTAGCGACTTCATTTCAAAACGAGTGGAGACTGTCTGGTATGCATTGCTACAAAGGAAGTCGTCGAATCAATGTCCACGCAACGTCCATTCGCCATTTCAGTGTTTTGTCACTCTCAAGAATATACTAAGTATACGTTAACAAAGGGTGCGTTTGGGGCTCTGCCAATGCCAGCATAGATATGTCAATGCCGTTCAGAGTTTCAACATTGGCACCACTGATTCTACCGTCGGTACCAAAGGTACCAATATTGCCGACCATTGGCTGCCAGTACTGCAGACAACAAAGGGCGTGGGTAACATTACAAACGCCGGAAAATTGCGTCATTCAATATGGCGATTTAGTGAATCCATCATAAACGCTCGAGTTGTGACAGGAGAATAATTGTTCCCGACAGTGGTGAAAGCAAATTAGAAAAACTAAAATTTTCTAATTACAGAGAAAAATGGCTCTGCAATAGTGTCAATGGCGCCATTGGCTCTACCAATAGTTGGCTGTCAAAGGTCACCTGTTCAGGGTTTACGGTTACCAATGGCACATCGCCAATGACACCACTGGCAGAACCCTGAATGTACCCAAAGTTCATCACTTAGCTTAACCAAGGATCAGGCAACTTTAAAACAGCGTGTCGCTGGCGTATCAACTTTGATAAGCTTCAAACGTTTTGTATAGCAAATTATTTGCAGCGTGCACAGAACCTATCAAATGCTATATTGCCACGGCGTTTCAGCTGTTGGGAACGAGCCGTAATGCCGAATCAATTATGTGGACTAAATGCACATGCCCTTGCCAGACTGCACATGTATACATGTACATATACACCGGGAAAGGCTGGGGTAGTACATTTGCTTTTGTTAGCCCATTAAATTGTGGGTAATCTAAGCCCGCCCCAGCTCCCCCCCCCCCCCCGCCGCTCCCAAGTCTCCCAAATCCCCTTTTTCTTTGAAAGTCTGTTACATGGATTTAGATGACTCTATTTCTGTGTTTTATGGGGTTTCTGGTGCATGTTTCCACTTTTATTGTAGTTTGTATAAATATTCCGTTCATCCTGACCAGACGCCGCATTTGCGGCGTCTGAACTGGGTCTACACTGTTCGCATATGTCGCCAAAACGGGTTACCAGTCTAAAAAGAGTTAATTACTCTACATATTATGACAACTTGTAATCATCCAAAATTTTGATAGATATTTAATTTACTGGCAGGCCTTGATCGGATCATAGATGTTCGTCTGTAAAATCAGCGTGCCACTGCGTCGACGTTTATCAGGATCTGCTGTACATATGCGACCAATGACGACTCAGACCTATCTGCGCGTCTGTGCAGTCAGCCTGATACGACTTCGTTTTTGTTTCCAACAGATATCACTGACACATATACATACGTTGCATGTATACACATAAGCATGCTGCATGCAAATTTATGCTGTTTCAGTTTTGGCATAATGTTCACACAATGTGCAAGAATCCCGTTTGTAGTTTAAGCTTTCCTCCTCCAGCAAGATTCGAAGACGGACTGTTAGCTTATCAGGACAGCCCTTATGGGGCTCCCAACAGACTGGTACTGAAACCCTGTATATTCATTCAGTAGTACAAAATAGCCGAGTCAAATTGTGTGCCATACACTGGTAAAGCAACCCTTAACGTCAGATAATAGCGCACTTCCAATGACAAATGCTGACATCACGTGTAATTTTCCATCATGACGGAGACGTTTACACGGCTAGATCCTGCTTTGCGCTATTCTGCCCTACATTATGGGCTGACGATTTAGTTTGAGTGGCGCTATTACAAGCTGTCTTCAACCGATCAAAATGGAAAAAAAAATCCCTGGCGGGGTATTGGCGTTGAACAAATAGTATCAACAAAACGAAAATATAAATAACCACGTTTATTAATGCTTTCCAGACGAGAAAGAACGACATACATCGTCTTTTTGCCTAGATGTCCTAATGTAGCTAAAAAGTTGTCAGCGTCAAATCGACGCTGATGCAACGTCATGATGTAAATATGATGTTGCAACGATGTAGATACGGTTTTAATTCAATCCTGCAAATGGCGTCGTGTAAAATTTTACCTTACGGTGCGTGCCTTTAAGAAAGACTCGGATCAGCTTGCGCACAGGCGCAGACTGATCAGTCTTCCTGGTTTGATGCATATGTAAAGACTATATTGGACTGAGTCTTTGCTCGTCGCTAATGTGCTAAACTCCCTGTTCGTGCGACGCAATTCGGCACCACAATTCGATGCGATGTATACGTTTGAAATGCCCCCTTACCTAGAACGTCCGATCTCAAATGTAGAATGTCAGCCTAGGTAAACTTTTAATGCCCAGTAATACTAGAAGGTGGCTTTGAATTTAATGAAAGCGATTTTAGCAATGGAAAATATTATTTCTGTATTAGTTATTAAAACAAAACAAATCCGATTCATGCATCAATCATGAAGTATATTACAACGAATAGCAAATTGTGTAACTTCTGATCAGACGGCGCGTTCTATGCCGCCCAGCCGAAACCGGTCGCAGTAAACAAGTACAAAATAGTCCTTTCATTTGTGGACACTGCTAAGGCGTTTTGTACCATCTCAGCTGGTAATACACCATATGAAAATGTCTGCTTGGTCAGCTAGGGTTCAAAGATTTATTTTATATTCGTAGCATGCTTGTTCTTGTAAATTATGATGACTGGCAGTGCAAACGCCGAAACGCATCACAAGTCAGTACAAAATACATTTTCTTACATATTTCTTGGATATCGGCGACAATCAGCAATCATCTTACGTACTGTCGTAGGCGTAACCAGTATATATATAATCAGCCCGATACACAAAACGCTCAGCAACGCAATGATGATCTTAGGACCAGGACCTACAAAACCTACAAGAAAGATAATATACAACAATTTTTCATGCATTTGAGTAAAATATATCGCTCCGACGTGCTATGTATGCATAACTGCACGAGGCCACCAGGCCGAGGGGGGAGGGGGGGGGTAGTACATCGGGTCGTCCAAAGCACCAACGGGCGATAGTTTTGACAATAATTGTCCCTACAAGACAAGAAATAGTTTTCTTACTACCCAACCGGTGTAATCAAAATTTTAGAGTTCCTTCAAGAGCAGAACATGCATTCAGAAGAAGGAACATGGGCCAGACTACGTAGTTTCGGCTAGTAAAGCCTCATCAGTGACCCTAATAATATTTGGTGACGAAATCAGAGAAAAGCAAATTGTAATTTCTTAATTTTAATTGGGCAGTCGATTCAAAAACTGATTAATATCAAAAAGGGTCCAAAGAATATAAAAATAAGTCTAAACCAATCTCAAATTTCAGATTTCTCAGAATATATCCTCTGATCTCAAAGGACGAAAATAAAATATAATCTGCACTATGGATGATGTACGGGGAGACGTTTACGGCCTTCACACGGCACAACACCAGCTGCAGCGAAATAAAATCAAAATCTTAAGGAGTTCCATCAACAGCAGAGAATACATACAGAAAAGGGAACATGCGCCGGACTACGTAGTTTCGGCTAATAAAAGCCTCATCGGTGACCCTAATAATATCTGGGGACGAAACCACAGAAAAGCATACTGTAATTTCTTAATTTTAATTGAGCAGTCGATTCAAAGACTGATTAATATCAAAAAGGGTCCAAATAATATAAAAGACGATGATCTAGAATAGAACTCTAAACCTAAACCAATCTCTGATTTCTTAGAATATATCCGCTGAACTCAAAGGACGAAAACATGTTTTCATTATGTCAGAAAGCTACATTTACGTCTGCCGTCACTAAACGCCTGACTGGCCGACAGTCAAAACTATCGCCCGCTACTTCTGCGTTACGTTAAATGGTGACGTCACTTAGCGGGCGATAGTAAAAAATAGAGAGATTACGTACGTTGGCGATGAAAACCACAGTAGACAATCATAGCTATGTTATTTTTCTGCATGTAGTGGTCTGAAAATGATTGTCTCTATGCTTCAATGTGTGTGACGGTTACGGACGACTGTCCGTAATAATATTCACATGTATGAGAATCTGATTAGGGAGAGGCGGTTGGAGTGGCCTTGAATTCTCTAACCAGCAAAAAAAAAACATTCTCTTTCCTAAAAAAGTTTGTTTATTCTTTAAAAAAAAGTGTCATTATTCTTTAAAACGTATATATTTTTTATTTTTAGGCTTATTATTTTTATAACTTTTTTAGGCTTATTCTTTATATTTTTATTACTCATTAATCAGTTTTCTTTATTCTTTCCGCTGTGCTTTATTTCAGAAATTTCTAGCTCACTTGAGCCTTTAGGCTCATAAGCGAGGTTATAGTATAGGCAGGCTCCGTCGTCCGTCGTCCATCAACATTTTCAAACACGTTTTTTTCTTCAAAACAGCTGGGCCAATCAAAGCCAAATTTCATATGGAGAAGGATGCCAGAATGAAATTTTAATCGTGGGGTATGGGTCACATAACCAAAATGGCCGCCGAGCCCATATAAGGCAAAAACCCTTAAAAGTCTTCTCCAGAATCAAAAGGCGAATAACTTTGTCGCTTGGTATGTAGCATTGAGGACTTGGGTCCATCATTGTTTGAACAAATGATGACTGGGTGTTGACCTTGACCTATATTATTGCAAGATCAGCTTTGGTGCATTATGCGTTTATATGCGAAAATGCTTAAAGTGAGATTCTGTCGCCTCAACATTTTCAAACTTTCTCATAGTTGAGCTTATAGTATAGGCAGGCTACATCGTCCGTCCGTTCGTCGTTCGTCAGCATTTACAAGCATATTCTTCTGCAACCCCCCCCCCCCCCCCCTGGACCAATCAAAGCCAGGTTTGATCTCGGTAAGTTTCGTTTATTTCATTTTTATTTATTGTTTTGTATTTTTTATGGCGGAGCTTCAACTTCCTTCACCTCGGTTTCATGAGGGGCAGGTACTTGCAACAATTAGTACTCTTAGGAAAATCCAGGAACACGGTAGGGATCGTTTTTAAATAACCCAAAAGCTGTTGCTGGGATGTTATACACATATTCAGCCACAATCCTACAACAAAAAGTATTAAAATGTAGGTTGCTTTAGTATCTACACCTCTGAAATTTTGTCATACTGAATTAGTTCAACGCGGTAGAAATTGGTTTTAAATGCTGGACTGAGTTGGTAATCAGTTGATGCAAAAGTGTCCTCTTATTTATACACAAAAAGCTCTTCTAAGTTTCGCGGGTTGTTAGTTGTGGCAAATTTGAGGATTTTAATTACTGTGTTATTAATGAGGCGATCCTAACGAAACGCATTCCCAATTTGTGACATTCGTGATAACCGATTTATAGTGGTCCATATTTTGTTTGGGTTTCATGGCTTTCTGTGCATCGGACATTTAGTCGTAATTTCTAAAAGGGATATTGACTGTTGACGGGCAATAACTTCTGATTTTGCCTAGCAATAAAAATTCATTCATTTGTATAGTCAAAAGGACGAAAAGATGGGGGGAACACAAAATTCTCAAACTGTAACCCTCCGTGTTTGGCGGGGAAAGATAAACTCAGATTCGACTCTCTAGAGATGTGAAATTTTCGGAATGTTTGTACATATGAAAAATTAATATTCGGTACTAATGCGTAAATGTCACGTGCGTGAAGCTTACGGGCAGCTATCCGTAAGCTTCACAACGTTATGACGGTGTGAAGCTTACACCTTCAAAGAATCTTTAACAAAACCTGCTATGCGACCTTACGGGCCACAATAAGGAAATTCGATATGATCGGCAAATCGAAGATACATGTAACAATAACATAGGCGACAGATCTATTGTTATTCATATCGAAGCTCTCGCTGATGAGGGGCGGGAATTAGAAGCCCTATTGTAAAGAGAGGCGTCGTAGTCGAGAGAGGCGTCGTAGTCGAGAGGTTAGAGTGACTCGGTTATGGTGCAGAAAGTCGCCGGAAGGTCGTGAACTCGCGGCTCGCCGTCGCCATCCGACGACTGGAAAACTCTCTCTGTCAACCCAGCAGTAAATGGGCACCTTTTTCGAATCAGGGAAGAGTAAGGCAGCGAAAGGAGAGAGGTGGGCTCCGCCTTTCATCAGCTGTGCCCAAGATACAGGCCCAAGATACAGTGGGTCTCTAACCCCCACTGCCCGTACGGCTATTAGGCTATGGGAAACCTTTACCTTTTATTGTAAAGTCCCGATAAAATTTTCACAAATATAAAATGGAGATAATTGCTGAAAAGACCGAACTGATGACAAACAGAGTCATTGCGTCCTAAAAGAGATCAAAGTAGAAGTCAAATGTCAGGAACGGTAGCAATTTTCAGATACATTTATCTGGAGCAGTTGTCTCAGGTGATGGTTCCGGACATGAGGTATTGTCAAGGATTGCACAAGTCATATTGTTAGGAACGGTAGCAAGTTTCAGATAAATTTATCTGGAGCAGTTGTCTCAGGTGATGGTTCCGGACATGAGGTATTGTCACGGATTGCATATGTCATATTGCTCTCACAAAGATGAGGATAAGAGCATATATCTTGAATCCAAAGTAAAATTGATATGCTTCATTGCCACACCCTTCTTTCTGAATGCTGTCAAATGGTGATCATGACAACAGAGTTAGAGGAAAAGAATCCTAGTCTTTGAGATGAGCTGCTATCGAAGGATACTGAGCATCTCGTACAAAGAATGACCAGGCAGCCACTGGCCTGACCATGGTCAGAAAAAGGAAACTACTGTGGTTTAGCAACATCTTCAGGTCATCCGGCTTAGCAAAGACGATTTTATAGGGTGCAAGGAAAGAAACTGAGAAGAAGATGAAGGCAGAAGACATCAGAGACAATATCACAGTATACGAACTAACTGTACCATGTCTTCTGGGTTTCATAGCGTTGAATCGAGAGTACAAAGTTCGCTTATAACCAGTAGTCGGAAATCATTATGTTTTGATATTTTATCAGGAATCTGCTTCGTCATTTATGGTTATTCAGCTTCGAAAATGTAAAGAGGTAAGTTTAATGTAATTTGCTCTTCGGTCTTTTACTTTATTACCCTGTACAATGAAAACCTCATGGCCGCCACAGAATTTTTATTCCGAACAGCTTAATTTAACACGAGTTTGTGTCGTGCAAAACCTAGCTATCATCCTATTATAAAAACTAACAAACTGTAGATTGATAACGCCTTCCGTTTATTTTAAAGGAGACGGGAAATAAATACATTATTACTATAGTTAGATAAAGATCAATAAATACTTCCATCTGCCGAAAACTGCATGTTTATACACAGTCTAGAAGTGCATTTATCACTGGGTAATCTACAGGTATTTTATTACTGCTGCTTCTGGCCTTGAAAATTCCGAGAGAGAATCAGATAAACTCCAGATGTGCTCTGACGTCATGGTAGAGATAAGAGATTACTGAGAGTGTGTAAACAGGTTGATAATTATAATTAGAATTAAAATCAAGAACTTGTTACACCAGGCGGTAGTTACAATTTGGACATTCAGCCATATATGTTTGAGCCTGCAGAGGCAACTGCACAGGCCAGTAGTGAAGAAGAAAATGAGGATTCTTCGGACAGTAGTGACAGCAATGAAGAGATAGCCTACCAACAGAGGACACAGAATACAGACTGGTAAGTATAAAAAGAACTATCAAATGCTGCATCAAATGTTACTAATGAATTTTGAATTAGAACAAACTCATTAAATAATAATAGTATCATATTTTTAACACAGTTTCAGTCTCTCAATGTTAATATATCCAAATCAATTTTATCGAAGTCAGAATTACCAAAGACTGTCACTTTGGTAAGATATTATTTACAAATAAATTATAGTGTTTTGTGACTTTTTAATGTAAGAAATTGCGGGGATTTTTATCATAAATAAAAAAATAGCCATATGTGAATAAGGAGTACTTAACAAGTGCATGCAGAGGGAACAGGTTGTACCGGGGCAACTCGAAATTTCAGCTCCGCTTAAAATTTGTTTGCATAATGGCCAAATGGCCAGGGTCTACACTTCTGAAGTGTTTGGAGTATCTATATGCAAAAATAACCCAGCGGGCACACAATGTTAAAATGACGTATCGACGTCGATGTGACGTGATCACATCACATCGACGTTAATACAACTTCATTTTGACGTCATGTGCCTGCTGGAAAAAAATCATGACCAGACTGCGCTTTTTTCTCTGGTGACAAAGTCATGACTATTGATTATTCATTGTGCACAAAGCAAACACAATATTTTTGCAATATTTTTTATGTCTTAACAGGTGTGACTGTGGTGAATGTCAGACAATGCCCACGCCTTTGGAGTGCCTCTGCTGTACTGAGATCGAGCTAGTTGACAGTAAACGTGGAGACTTGCAATGCGTTACGGAGCACGATGGATTTGTTGCTAACTGCCTGAACAGGGATGTTCTGGAAGTGTCTTTGTATGACTATGTAGCTTATGAGGGTCCACTGGATGATAATGAACCTATTCATGAGTGAGTCAAGCTTACGATTATCATAACTAAATGTGAAACATTGTTTACTTTAGTTGCATTCAGGCAACGAAGATTCAGTGACGTGATAATAAAACACATGGTTTTGAAACATTTCTATATAAGGTAGAGTTTATGCTGTTACTTTGATATCATAAATAAAATAATACACTAGTTTTTTAGGCTTATATTAGTAAGAAAATAACAACAAAGGAGCGCTTGCATGAATTTTTTCTCTTTTTTTTTCACCAGCTATACTGTTTGCCAAATTTCTTTACATTGTAAAAAAAAAATAAATTATAAAACGTGTCAGTGTAAATGCATAGGAAACATGAGTCATACATAAGCAACAGACTTTTGGCGTTAACGTCAGCACAATTCATAACTTTCCTTTCACCAAATTCACTTTTGGAAATATAACAAAATATCATATGTAAATGAATAATGTCCAACGTTAGCCTTTTTACTTTCTTATCTCCGGCATTTACTGGGCCGTGACAGGCAGAAAAGGTGTGCAGCTTGCATATGCTTACAACAAAGGCTTAAACCAACATACTCGGAGCCCACGCTATTGTGCAACATAAAGTATTGCGATCATGATAAGAAATCCAATAAATAAAATGAAGGCGCCAGCTATAACACAGGAATTCACAGTCTGGTCTGAGTTCGGATTTCTGCAAATACATATTTCCTCCTTTTTGCTGGACGCTGCTGTACTATGAAATGCATTACATTTCCTGTTGTTGTTTTTTTTTCAGAACATATCGCTATGTAGCATACCGGCGTTTCGTAAGATGGATCTGGCATAGACTAGGCAAGAATATGAGGAAAGTTCTACCAGCCTGTGTAGTCACAAAGATGCGGAATGCGTTTCCCTCGGAAGACTACACAGGCTTCAAATACGCTGTTCCCTGAGATTATTGTTGTAATTAGTTACGCAAAATAAAAGTTATTTTTTGGCAAAACGTGATTTGTGTTTGCCTATTAAATCTTGTTTGTCAAATTTCTTGAACCCACTGCTGACAGCCTCTGGGACATCGCCAATTATGTGACGAGCATCAGCTTTCGCCTGCTTATAATTTGCATGCGCCCTCCGTCTGTTTATAACCATTTCTTGAAGCGTCTTTATATATTCTGAAAATAAAAAAACACACATGGATTATTCTAGTATATCAAAAAAGATTTCCGCTGTTTCTATGCATCTTTTCACTGTATAAGAATGTTACCACTGAGACTTTTGCTAACCGAATAAAGAGGCTGACAAGGCAAAAATTAAAATCAAAGAGGGAAAAACAAAACCAAAGCGAAACTGACCATAGGTTGGTTCTTGTTTTGTTGGTTTGACTACAGCTTGCTCTCCCTTTTTTGCCTTGGGGTAGTACACTTTGTACTGTGGAGTTCCGGGCTTTGTCTTGGATTGCTTCTTGTCACTATTTTCATTGTAATGCAAAGCAGCTAGGTGCATCTTTCGTGAACTTTTATGAGTTTATGTGGGTTTCTTTCCCTTGGGGTTTTGGATGTGGCATATGAGATTTGATTGTATTTATTCCTGTTCATTGCCTTTTTACTTTATTAAGTATAGGAAATATGTTGATGCATAGATGGGCTGACAAATGAACAAACATTGGCTGTTCAATACAGCCACCAAAATTATATAGACTGGAGATAAAGAATAGGAAGGAAAATAGTAATATGCAAAAAAATCTCCTCTTTGACATTTTGCTAGTCCTTTATTTTCACTTGATTCCAAAACAACTTTTTTTCATGCCAACATTAGGGTCTACACTGTTTGCACCAGTTCATTTATTATTCACTAGGTATAATGATATTGCCTGTGTTTCATTCAAATTAAGCTAATAACATTTATTTATTTATTATTTTGAATACAGAAATGGGATACTGTAATTATGAAATTATAAGATTTACATGTAGACGGAAATTATTTTGATTCACCTCAGACCGCCTTCGTTTCTCATAAGCACCTCTGTAGAGTTTCTGATCTGTAGGTGTCGTTCTAGATTGAGACATTGTTGAAGAAGTGTCAACATTAATCGGAACATCTGGCACTGCATCATTTTTCAGTTTTGGTCGCGCGTTTGCATATCCATACTGTGCTAATTTCAATGGATCTCTGTCGTATTGGTCACTACTAAAATGTTTGGAACATAACGTGCTTGCTGGTGTAGCTTCTGTAAAGTCTGCACGTTTGCAGTAATGAATCCATCTCTTCCTTCTTGGTTCATCTTTAGGGAATCGAAAAAAGTGAATACCACATCCTTTGGACAGTTTACTTTTGCAACCAAATGCTACACAGTACACCATTATAAAAGTGTATTCTTATTCACAATTAAATACTATCTTGGAGACAAAGACAAAAAAGCCTAATCATCTATTATACCCAAAACTATTTAGAAATACCTATAAAATCATGTATAAACATACTAGCAGAGGTTGCCATTCACAGTTTCGCACTTTTGGCCGGGGACAAAAATGCTAATATTTGGGGGTAGGCTTGTATCTTGGGCTATAAATTCTTTTTGGCTCCTTATATGCAGGAAACTTTTCTTCCCTTTGAGTGAGCATGTGTCAGGAAAGTAAAAACTGAATTTATTTCCAACTCGAAAACCATCCAATCACTGCGCGGCATGGATGCGAAACTATGGCTGCACTGATAAAGCGGGAAATATAAATTGTCAAAATGATGGTGCTCATTTTCAATTAAGAATAGCAGAAAATCTAAACGGCTGGCAGGTATTCAGTTGCAGTTGACAGTGATCATCTGTAAGCCCTCTAGGTAAATCTGTAAGCTTTAGGTGTCAACAATTGTCCTGCTCTTGAGTAGAGCATGGGTAATAATGCCATTTTTAAAGAAATTTTCTGGCCCCAAAAAGTGGGTGGGGTGTCATTTTCTCTGCAACAATATTCATATAAGGACCGTATAGGGGTTATAAATGGCTATAAAGTGTATTTAGGCATATGTACAGCTCATTCAAAGAGAAGAAAGAATGATTCATGCATTCAATCAGGCTGGAATGTCACTTTGTTTGGCTGACCCCCTGTGGAGTCACCAAGCTATCCAAAAAACTGTGGAGTGCAACCATAAAGGGCCATCATGGATTTTCAGTTTTCATTTGAGGCAGTTAGAAAACATGTTTTGGATTCCTCAACATTGACCGACTAAAGAAACAAAATGGTTTAGAGCATTGTGCGTTTCAGTGTCGCACAGTTGTGAATGCGCTACAGCTACGGTCCATTTCTTGAAAGCGACGCTTTTTCAGACTTCGAAAAAGGGTACAGTTTAAAATCAGCAATAATTTTGCCAGATTGCATCTCAGCACCCTTTCTTTCATTCTCTTTGCTCAGAAACATGCTAAATTATAAATCTGAACCAAATTCTGCCTGGATTGAATAGAAAATCTATGCTTTAAGGTTGCCATTCACAGTTTCGCACTTTTGGCCGGGGACAAAAATGCTAATATTTGGGGGTAGGCTTGTATCTTGGGCTATAAATTCTTTTTGGCTCCTTATATGCAGGAAACTTTTCTTCCCTTTGAGTGAGCATGTGTCAGGAAAGTAAAAACTGAATTTATTTCCAACTCGAAAACCATCCAATCACTGCGCGGCATGGATGCGAAACTATGGCTGCACTGATAAAGCGGGAAATATAAATTGTCAAAATGATGGTGCTCATTTTCAATTAAGAATAGCAGAAAATCTAAACGGCTGGCAGGTATTCAGTTGCAGTTGACAGTGATCATCTGTAAGCCCTCTAGGTAAATCTGTAAGCTTTAGGTGTCAACAATTGTCCTGCTCTTGAGTAGAGCATGGGTAATAATGCCATTTTTAAAGAAATTTTCTGGCCCCAAAAAGTGGGTGGGGTGTCATTTTCTCTGCAACAATATTCATATAAGGACCTTATAGGGGTTATAAATGGCTATAAAGTGTATTTAGGCATATGTACAGCTCATTCAAAGAGAAGAAAGAATGATTCATGCATTCAATCAGGCTGGAATGTCACTTTGTTTGGCTGACCCCCTGTGGAGTCACCAAGCTATCCAAAAAACTGTGGAGTGCAACCAGAGAGGCTATAAAAGCCTACCATGACGTCACTCGCTGATAAGCTTCCGAGTTTCAGCGGAAGATATCAGATCTGAGAGAGTGGGAGTATTTATTGGGTTTACACACAAGTGCAGATTTTATCTGAAATTCTTTAGCAGGGAACAGGTGTTAAATGATAATAAGATTAGAGAATATTTGTTGCCTGAATCCTTTAAAGATTTTTATAAAACATGTAAGAAAGGGCTCAAATTGGTTTTAGAATCATGCCAAGGGCGATTTGAATACTGTACCGTTTACTATCCACCCATACACGACATTGTACAGGGCAATAAAGTAAAAGACCGAAGAGCAAATGATATTAAACTTACCTCTTTACATTTTCGAACCTCAATAACTATAAATGACGCAGCACATGCCGGATAAAATCTCAAAAATAATGATTTCCGACTCCTGGTTATAAGCGAATGTTTGTACTCTCGATTCGACGCTATGAAAACCGGAAGAGCTCGTACAGACAGTTCGGATACTGTGAATATGACATTGTGGAGAAAGGATTGCAGATAGATCTGTGGCGCCCCAACTACTTCGAAAGCTTATTGGATAGACTAAAGACTAGCCTGGAATTATAATTACCACAAAATAAACAAACGAGTAAAATAATAGGACAAGATGGTACTCAAGGTTGAATCAATACTGAATCAACCTTGATTCAACATCATGGGCACTCAAGGTTGAATTAATATTGATTCAACCTTGATTCAACGTCATGACGTTGAATCAAGGTTGATTCAATATTGATTTATCCTTGTGTGCCCAGTCCTGATTTAGAAATAAGGATGCAATAACAGCTTACCTGTTTCAGATCCGCCAGTGCTGTAACTACCCTCAACTGCCTTCTCAGAACTGTGAGCAGCTACAAAAACAGAATACCGTAAAATTTCTAGGTATTGGGACAGACGGCTCTGAGCAAACAGTGCAGACCAGGATCAGACTGCAGTCTGATCAGTGCCTACACCTTTAGCCATACCAACTGCATCGAGAAGATAGGACAATTACGGTAGGGTGTCCCAATTTTAGAATATTTACGGTATATCAAACTATCAACTAAGCCCGTGCCACGAGAAACGGCGCCTATTTTTATGTGCTGAAAAATCTCAAATAAACCAGTAATGCACAGCTTCTCTACAATTCTTCTTCAACAGCATGTGAGAAATTATGACACCGAAAATAATAACCGTAACTGACTTAAAAATGGAATGATTTGATTTTTCAAAACAGAAATGCATCAAGAAGATAAAAGAAAGTATGTGTCTCTGCTATTAAATTTGAATGAAAAATATAACTTATACTATGACCATCCTGATTCATGCTGATTAACCCACCTACTTTCATAATATGGTAACTTGCTTACGGAGCTTAACCACTATTGGTTCAGTATAGCAGACATCATAAGCTAATCATCAGCTGAAAATAAAACACACAGAAAAGGGGTCTTATTGGCCCCCTTTACCCTTTTCTGCCAAATAGCAATATGCTTTATTTTCAACTTGATGTCTGCTTAACTGACTGGCATGATATCATAGATTGATTTTACTGTTCTACGTGCAAAGCAAATAAATGAAAATATTTTTTCTGGACATAAAATGAACTTGACTCTTGTACATATCCGTGTTTTATGCTTTGATTGTTGTGGCGTTGTATTACTCTTGTGTATGTGCAAGACTATTGCATAATACTAAAGTATCCATAGTCCTGTTAGTGGTAAAAACGTCTAAACTCAAATCATTTTAAAATGCGGTTCAACCTTCGCATTTGGTAATAAAATACGGGTTGACGTGCATATATTGAGTCATTTAACTGGCAAAAAGAAGGGAATTTTTTTTGTGGAAAAATAACAATTCACTCCACAAAATATCATTCCCTATTCCGGTTTCCCGTCTAGCAATGATATTTAATATATAGTGATTGGGGCTCAACGCATGTACATTGTATTTAACCATTTCATACAACTTATTGAAGGCCATTTTAGTTGCCAACTAAAATAACCCAGTTAAGTTTTCAAACCTTTTTTATGTTTAACTCAAGGATGTTTTATCTGTTTAAAGCTGGCTTATCACGGTCATTCACAATCATGACGAAACTATAGCGAGATTGATTGATTGATTTGATGCCGCTTAAGGTCCACGGTAAACAGCTATGGTCATGTCGGGACGGTCAGTTAACCTACCCACGCTATTCCTGGGCAGGCTAAGACCTCCTAAGCGATTAACCAGTACTAAGTGCACATACCTCCGCCAGTAACTGACAACTGCCCTTCTTGTATCAGCGGAAGGAGAAACGAAAGTATGTGGCCAGACCAGGTTGAAACTATAGCGAGAAGCTTGCAGCGATACCTCATGATAAAATTTTAATGCTGATAGAGCAATGGGGCCTTTTTAAAAGCGTGGTCAGCCATTTTGTTTTTATAATTTGAACTGCATGGTCGCCGATTAGTAGGGGAATATTTTGTTTATCTTTGTTTTTTGGAGCTTATCTTTTTTATGTTCAGATATTTTTTCTCGAAATGTAAATATTTTGCTTATTAATTATTTTTTTATAGTTTGAGACCTCTGCGGAAGCCTAAAGGCGACAGCGCTTAGGTAACATATTGAAGATTGCACTGTTAATGATTACCTCTCTCCACACACACACACACACACACACACACACACACACACACACACAAATATGTCAGCATGTAGACAGTATTTGGATACTGAATAACTCTGCTTTTTATTTGTTAAAACAAAACAAAGTGTTATTGTCGCCCACCTTTTCGAAGAAAAGCGGAGGGACATAGTTTTCAGCATTCCGTCCTTCCGTCCATCCGTCCTTCCGTCCTTATTTCCGTCCTTCCGTCCCCCTAAAGTAGTAGGTACTTTGTGCGCAACATTTCCTACAGTTTTATGCCAATTCTTTCGAAACTTTACAGCTGTTTTTGTCATGGTCTGAAGATATGCATGTGGTTTGGATATAATCCTGAGATTATGTATTGTCACTTTTTCCACAAGTTGAACTTAGTCATTTTTTAGGCGTTTTTACTATCAAAGTGACTAAATAGTGGGTACCTTGTGTGTGCAACTCCTCCTACAGTTTTATGCCTAGTCCTTTGAAACTTCGCAGGTATTTTGGTCATGGTCTGGAGATATGCAGGTGGTTTGGATATAATCCTCACATTATTTTTACCACTTTTTTCGCAAATTGAACTTGGCCATTTTTCATACATTTTACTATCAAAGTGAATAGATAGTGGGTACCTTGTGTGTGCAACTCCTCCTACAGTTTTATGCCGATTCCTTTGAAACTTCACAGGTGTTTTGATCATGGTCTGAAAATATGCATGTGGTTTGGATATAATCCTCACATTTGTTTTATTACTTTTTCACATTTTTTAACTTAGCCGCTTTTCCAGCTCAAATACTAAGTACAGTGGAGACCTAGTTTCCAAGGCCGGGGACATAAATTCGTCGAATTCGCTTGTTGTTCATGATGAATTCGGTCATCTGTGGAGTGTATATATACAATTGTAACATACACTTACAAGGTCTACCGTAAAGATCCTAAGTTTTCAGGCAGAAAGCTCTGTACAAACAGTGGAAACCGATATCAAACTGCTCCTTAGGAACCAGTCTGATCAAGCTATACACAGCTGCTATTCTATTTGCGTATTTTTGTAGGCATTACTCTATGGTAGAACCGGAATAAGACGGTATTAAATAATACGGCAAGGACAGACTGTGCTTGCAGCAGGTGCAGAATCGGGCTTGTCTGTTTTGGGCATATTTTTTGAAATTTTACATTGTTTTGCTAGGAGGCGAAATGGTGAAATGTTTGGGGTTTTTTTTGTCTTATTCTGCAACATACAATGTAAGTTTTACTGAAATAATGTGCATCAGCATGCCCCATCGATTACATATATTTTTCATGATTTTTTTTTCATGAAATTCAATTTTCTTGCTTTAAAAAAAAATAATAAAAAATATTTATTATCAAGATAACTGCATTTTTTACTAGTTTGTTTCCAATATCCTGTATTATAGAGTATATGATTTGCAGACATGAAAGTGCATTCAAGTACTAGATATATGTGTTTAAATAGAAAATGTGTAAAAGAAAAAGTCTGTAGACATATACAATTTTTTTAGGAAAACAAAACAGTGAAAAAAAATCTTATCCAAATGTTTTTATAGCTCTTTGAGTTATTTAGCTGGTATAATGGTTTGAGTGAGTGAGTGAACTCGGGTTTAACGTCCCACCAACAACGAGGTCATACAGAGACGGGACCTCGGTTTAAAGTCTCATCCGAAAGACCGGAGAAGCGGGGGGTCGATCTTGCGACCCCTGGGTTGGTAGTCTGGAGTGTTATCCACTACACTACAGCCGCTCCTATATAATGGTTTGAAGGCCCGCAACTATTTCTATTCAGAATCCAGCTACATTAAGGTGGTGATAATCACTGATTTGGGACAAAGACAAAAATCTGCATAAAATACTCAAAATAACACTGATCTTTCCAACACTTAGCAAATGCCTTCTTTATGTTGTAACTCATAATTTAGAATCCCAAAATGCAGCATTTGTTAATGCTAAAAAGTGTTTTTATAAGAGAAGATCAAAGGGTAATTTTCTGCGAATAAATCTGAAAAAATAATATCATTATTGAAAATATGCTTAGTGCTTAGAGTACCTTGTTGCATAATGGAGAGCGTCCTAGCAATTATTTTTTCAAACTCTTTCACACATTATCAGGCTGAGCAGATGAAAAAAGATGCAGTCTGTGTCCAAATTTTTTTGTCAAAACACACAGGTGAGACAGGTGATACTATTTTAACAAGGTTGAACAATTTCATCTACACACCACTGATCATGTCAGTAATGTATTATCTATATTGTAGGTGTTAACATAGGTATGCTTGCCTACCCTATATTTAATAAATGCACCCAGTGTACATTTACTTTGTACATGGTTGAACATTGAGAAAAAGCTACCATTTTCATCTGGTCTACATTACAATTTGAGAAAGAGTTGGAATAAATAATTGCTAGGACGCTCTTCATTATGCAATAATGCACCTTCAGCACTTCGTAAATTTTAAATAACGATATTATTTTTTCAGATTTATTCGCAGAAAATTACCCTTTGATCTTTCCTTATAAAAACACTTTTTTAAGCAGCATGTACAACTATTTTGTATTCTAAACTGTAAAGAACAACAAAAATAAGAAGTCTGCTAACTTTCAGGGAGATACGTTACTTTTTTATGGTTTTATGCAGATTTTTACATTTACCATAAATCACCACCTTAATGAAACAAATCCCATATGATATGTTGTGGGTGGATATGTATGGCGGGCGTTTCTTTCTGATTTCTTATTGAAAAGAGGCTGAGTCTGATGGTGTTCAAATACATATAAAAAGGTCTGTTGTAAAAAAAAAGTTGATTACTTCCATATCAAGGTCTATATCAAATGTCCATTATTAGTCTATATATAAGTAGCAACCACCCACGACATAGTTATAAATACATGTACTTTATATATAATAAAATATTGGAAAACCCAAGAAGTATAAATACCGACAGTTATTGGGTATTTCACAATTGCTCTCCCTCTCTCTCTCTCATTCTCTCTCTCTCTCTCTCTCGCTCTCTCTCTCTCTCACACACACACACACACACACACACACATTCAAATTCGAAACGACAGTCTTTAAACAATCTTAATCACCCTTGTAGCCCACTGCCAACTTCTGAACGACAGAAATGAACATGAAAGAGCAGTTTTCTCGTGATAGGCCTACCTTTATCGCAGAAAAACTTGCAGGCAAGAGGCATGTCAGGGGTCCCACAGAACTTTAAAACACAGTCGTTGCATTTCTTCTCAGATTTAGCGGAGTCACAGAACTGATGGGGAAACATGCATACGTCAACGAAGCATGGGTACTGGAAAGAATAATCCTCACAGTTTATCAACTTTGAGAAGAGGCATGATGCCACCAGCAAGCTACTTGCAGCAAGAAATATTAGTTTCCGCATGATGATTATTTCTTGCTGGATATTAAAATGAAATGTATCCAATGTATACAATCAACTAACCACAAACTTTGAGAATATGGGATCCCTCAATAGATTAGAACGGAAAGGTGGGATCCTTCAATCGATTAGTCACTTTTTAATAATTGTTTATGTAGATAAATCTTTCTCGGCTACAGGTGTAAAAGAATAAAAGGGAAGGAATCCAAGGGGAACATATTACGAGGGTCATCCAAAAAGTTCTGTCACTGGCTTATATCTCAAAAACGAAAAGTGGTATTCACCTAAAATAAAAAGCATTCAGAAACCCTGTTTTTTATCACAAAGCTATAAAAACTGATCCTTGTATCAATGACATAACATTCACAATCTTTTTTAAAAGAAGGGTACCCTCACCTTACTGGCAAATTAGTAGATGCAACTCTGGCAATGTCCAATGAAGGGATGTCTATTATCGCTGCCTAGTGCCTACGATATCTCTGGTGCTAATAAACACAGCGAAAAAATCTCAAATTCATTCTGCCCATTTTAAAGAGTTTACAGCATTTCGTAATCTCAACATTATGCAAACAACGCCATAGGAAAATCGACAAGGTCATGTTCCAAGTACAAAACCTTCATAAATGTATAATATTTCAAATTCTAAAGCATATATTTACTGCAGTAGATCATGACAATGTGATCTCAATTAAAATTTCAAAAAAGTTCCCCAAACTGAAGCACAGTGGGTTCTTGAAAATCACGTCACTGTGTATTTCACCATATTTCTGTGACACCATAGATATCAATCTTTTGCATCGCATATAATTGACAGAAGTCGCTGATTTTTATGTAATGTCCCACAGAGTGCAACCAACAGCAACCCTGAAAATTTCAGAATCCTGTGATGTGTAATTGACCTGATATGCAGCATGAATCACAAGCCAGTAGAAAAACAAAAATCATGAAAACAGGCCAGTGTCAAATACAATGTCTGTATTTGAGCTTATAACTCAACCAGATGGCATGTTTTCACCATGTACCTGATATCAATATGAAGATAAAAGTTAGTTCTTTTGATTGTTGTAAACCGTGGTAAGCAATCACATCTGTGAGCAAAGTTATGAGTCCAGTGACAGAACTTTCTGGACGATCCTCGTATTGCTTTCTTATAAAATGGACCCCCTTTATGGAGAGAGGCAAACAACAAGGAAAAAATTATACGAGTTGCTTCCCCTGAAAGTGTATCCATTAATCTATCTTTACATCTTAATGCATTAAGGTCCAGCGTCATATAATATAAAGGTATATGAAAGCAATGCAGACCCAGATCAGACGCCGCAGAACGCGCCGTCTGCTCTGAGTCTGCACCGTTTTCATTAGGTACCGAGATTTCTGAATAATAAAAAAAATCATATCTAACTAACATCCCTTATATTTGAAATGCATTATCCGATCGTTGAAATAGGTGAGTCCACTGGGAATGTATGTGTTAAACCAATTTCAGCCAAAAACAAAAACAAGCAAGAAAAAGCTTAAAAAAAGATAATCGGCTTAGATTAAATAGCAGTGTCGCAGTTCCAACGCAACATCAAAAACTAAGCCAGTAAGAATTACTTAATTTCATCTTCGATTTCTGTGTCAATTTATTTTGTTGGTTTCATATTTTACATGAGCGATACTACAGGCGAAATGTTCTTTGGCAAAAAGCGATTTGGACCGAAACATCTAGATTCATTACGACGCGGTTTATATACCAACAGTCAAATGAAACTGAAAGTAGAAAGAGAAAGCGAAAGTAAGCTACTTACATCAAAATCCCGGGTATATTTATATTGGCCAATGAAATACTTAAAATGTAGGTCAATAGTAAGGTTATACGGCTAAAGCCGAAATAAAAAAGGCACAAGTTCGTATCGAACCATTGTACTCATAGACTTTTGGTAAACAGACAGAAATTGAAACGTACGAGGGGAGTTCAATAAGTTCGTAGAACTCGGTATTTTCCTATACAATTCAAGATTTCTTTCTTCATTTTTGTGCAGTGTTAACCTTTGTCAGTTGAATGATAACAGCCGTTCAGTCAACACGTACATTTTTTGCTCTTACTTTTTGTTTGAAAACCTGTACCCAGAGGCAAAGATGGAAAGTCAGAATATTGAGTTCAGAGCAGTCATAGAGTTCCTCACTAAGGAGGGTGCAAACGCCAATGAAATCCATCGGCGCATGGCTGATGTGTATGGCGATAGTAGCGCAAAGCATTCCACAGTGGCAAAGTGGTCAGCAGAATTTAAACGTGGGCGAGACTCCTTAGCAGATGACCCAAAGACAGGTCGCCCTGCTGATGTCCTCCGCCTTGTGCTAAACGATCGCCGAATCAAAGTTGCCAGACTTGCTTCAGAATGTGGTATTTCTAATGGAAGTGTTTACACTATAATCCATGAACATTTAGGCATTTCAAAAGTATCTGCCAAGTGGGTACCCAGAAACCTGAACATGCAAGATCGTCAGCAAAGGGTGGAGTCCAGAGTTGCACAAGCGGCTATTCGTGAGTGCAAGTTCGAGCAGTTAAATCACCCGCCATACAGACCAGACCTGGCCCCAAGTGATTATTATCTGTTTCGAAATTTGAAGTCCCACTTGCGTGGAACGAGATTTTGGGACGATGATGAGCTCAAGGCTGCTACAGAGGCTTGGTTTGAGGACCAAACAGACGACTTTTATTTCAAAGGCATAGACTGCTTAACAGAAAAGTGGGCCAAATGCATTGAAGTAAAGGGGGTTATATTAAAAAATAATGTTGAAACCATTTTCCAATCTGTGAGTTAAACCCCGAGTTCTACAAACTTATTGAACTCCCCTCGTAGCTTTAAGTCCTAGTTTTAGTGCGGTCTGATACAAGTACATGCTGTATTGTACCTTTAAAGAAGATGGAAGGTGCGATCCCGCGTATATCGCGTTTATAAATACTTACTGTATGTCTATTAGCGGAGATATTGACATTTTATATTGAGATATCTGGAAGAATGTCCCAGAACCTGTAAGTTTAATTGAAAACAAAAGTATAAAACAAGGTGCCAGTCCATAAATGTACACAGCAAAGGTTTTCACATATTGTTGACTTATAATTATGCTAAAAAATTGGCTGTGTACATTCATGAGCTGAGGTATTTTCAAGCTTAAATGCAAGCGAAAAATGTTCGAAAATGCCCACAATCTCACCTAGGTGAATAGGGTACAACAAAAGGTGCAGAAAAAATCTCTAAATGAAAAAGTTTTGAATCATAATAGATGGTTAAACACTTATAACATAAACAAGTACCAACAAGTACCTTGCGGATGCACGGTGCTGGTGCAAGGCTCTCAACGTTATGATGCAAGGTTGGTACATGTACTAGGTTGTTTCAGTGTTTTGCAGGCGAATGGTCACGTTTTCTCGCTGTTTATTTTTAATTTTTTCTTTGTCTACTAGTTTTGTTTATTGTGATACTGCTGAGTACTAATCTGTTCTTTTCTTTCTTTTTGCGGGAGTACATGGAGACGGCTGTGATATGTTTACCTGTTTTCTTCTCATGCGATTTTGAACTTATATTGTAGAAAATAAAAATGGAATAAAAAATAAATAAATAAAAATACAGAGGTCAAAAAATATATTTTTTCAAACTCATAAATATGGGGGCTGAATAAGGTCAAAATCATACCAGGCCATTTATCTCATGAAAAGCGGAGACATCAGCAGAATCTGTAGCTTGTTTTATAGGTTTTGAAAAACCCTTGACAGAGTATGGCGTGC
This sequence comes from Ctena decussata, assembly GCA_963989385.1. Lineage (NCBI taxonomy): Eukaryota > Metazoa > Mollusca > Bivalvia > Lucinida > Lucinidae > Ctena > Ctena decussata. The sequence goes on from OZ022500.1 coordinate 39,516,231, forward strand.
AGCCTTATTATATGGGCCACCATGCGGAAGTACAATATCAATATAAATCTAGTTTGCACCATTGAGCACCCCTAATCCAAGGCCAGATGAATGGCAGCACAGTAGCATGGCTCCAGTCGAATCTGTATATTACTCTGGTGGTCAGATTCCATTTCCTTTGCAGAGGAGATATTGAACATGGGGTCTGTAGCCTGACTAGGCAACACAGGAGTATGTTTCAGAACAACCATTGGAGTAAGGCAAGGATGCCCTCTTTCACCCACCCTCTTCATCATTTTTCTCGGGAGGACTTTGCCTGATGCTCTGGAAGAAAAGCATAGGCGGCACTGGAACATAGGGGAATAAAGAAGTCCTAATAAATGTAGGCCCACAATGTAGGCCCACACAGCAAAAGTTGTCACATATTGCTGACATTTATAAAATGCATTATAATTATGCTAAAAATGAGCTGTATACATTCATGAGTTGAGGTATTTTCAAGTCTGAATGCAAGCGGAAAGTGTTTGAAAATGCCCAGAATCAGGTGAGTAGGGTACAACAAAAGTGACAGAAAAAAATCTCTAAATGAAAAAGTTTTGAATCATAATAGATGGGTAAACGTTTCAACACACTTACAATATTAACAGAGTTACTCCAACAAGTACCTTGTGGATTCACGATGCTGGTGCAAGGCTCTCAACGTTATGATGCAAGGTTGGTACTAGGTTGTTTCAGTGTTGTCCAAGGGCATGGACACGTTTTCTCGCTGGACATGCTTTTCCTTTGTCTACCAATTTTGATTATTGTGATACTGAGTAGTAATCTTTTCTTTTCTTTCTTTTTGCAGGAGTACATCGAGACGGCTGTGATATGTTGATTTTTTTTTTGTTGTTGTTTTATACCCCGCCACATGTTAGTGGCGGGGTATAATGTTTTCACGTTCACTGTTCGTGTGTCTGTCCGTCCGTCCGTCGTACGTCCGTCCGTCTGTCCGTCCGTCCGCATTTCGTTTCCGTTCGATAACTTAAGTACTTATGAACGGATTTAGTTCAAATTTTGCATATGTGTTTGTACCAAGAATGTCTCTCTTGGAATTGTTAATGGGCAAATTTCGATAATTTCTGACAGAGTTATGGCACTAAAATGGTTTTTGGCCTCTATTGCCTTTACTATTTGGACTATTATGGTGAAACTTCACAAAAATGAGTGTAGCAGCAACAGCTCTGCGTTACCATAGAAATTTTGTCCTCAGTGGTTACCTGCCCCTGCCCTGGGGCTATTTACATGTATAAAATCATGATTTTTTTATATTTATATAAATTTAAAGCGTTCTTCCTGAAATTTACAGCAAATGATCAGAGTAATAAAAGCCTTCTGTAAAGCTCAAAATTTACCCCATGTGGATTACCTGCCCATGCCCCCGGGCAGTATAGATGCATAAAATGTTGAAAAAATCTATATAAGATTATGATTTAAATAAATTTTTCTGAAAATTGCAGCTATTGATAGAAGTAATGGAAGCCCCTAGACATGATCAAAATTTAGCCCCAAGGGGGTTATCTGCCCCTGCCCCATATACACTTACATTTATAAAATAAATCAGCAAAAAATCGTCAAAATTGGTTTGCAGTGGCGGGGTATCACGCAGTCATTTCCGATGCTTTTATTTCCAGGCTGTTTTTCTTCTGTTGCGATTATGAATTTATATTGTAGAAAATTATAAATAATAAAGAAAGCAAAAAAATACAGAGGTCAAAAAATGCAATTTTCAAAACTCATAACTATGGGAGCAAAATAAGGCCATACTCATACCAGGCCATTGATCTACTGAAAAGCGGGGACACCAGCAGAATCTGTGGTTTGTTTTTATAGGTTGGTTTAAGTATCTTATTCAGGTAAACTACATACATATATATTTTAGAAATCAGTTCATTATAGGATCTGACGGTAAGCGTGATGCTTGTATGATAATCATCTCCTTTTATAGGTTTCGAAAAGCCTTTGACGTGCAGCCTTATGGGCCACCATGCGGAAGTACAATATCACTGCAAATCTAGTTTGCACCATTGAGCACCCCTTATCCAAGGCCACATGAATGGCAGCACAGGAATGTGGTTCAGAACAACAGTTGGAGTAAGGCAAGGATGCCCTCTTTCACCCACCCTCTTCAAAAGTTTTCTTGAAAGGACTATGTCTGATGCTCTGGAAGCACTGGAACATAGGGGAATAAAGAAGTCCGCCTAACAAGTCCTGTAAAGTGTACTGGTTATAGCCCTTGAACTAACCACGCTTAAATAAATCTCTTAATTAATGCAAAAAGTGTAGGCCCTGCCTGCATGTTGTGGCGTCCGATCTTTGTCTTTACCGCAAGCCAAAACCCGTTATATAAAGCAAGAGGCATTAATGGGCCCGGTGAATGGATAAGTGTATTTTGTCCCAGAAATGGGGGCCGTTGCAACCATTGTATACTAAAATCAGATGCCTCGTTCGGCAGTGTCCAGTTTTGGTATAACCTTGTTGCATTTATAACTTCAGTTTTAAAACAAAAACATCCCAATTACCAATGAACTTGCCTAACTCGTAAGGAACCGACCATTTGATATTTTGTGGGGGGGGGGGGGGGACAACTTATTTTTTTTTTAATTTTATAGGCTGCACTATCAGATCCTTGTTTATTTAACCTTAACATCCTTTTATTTTACCCACATCAGTACTTTTTACACCTTTTTTTCTCACAAAAAGAGCATGGTGCTGTCTGTATCCAGGCTAAGGGCATGGCTTAGCTTGCTTTTGCAAACCAGTTCCTGGAGCATGTTACTCTCTTAATCTAAGGTACAGATACAAACATCTCTGTATGAGCTTGGCAAAAATTTAGGCCTTAAATTACGGATATTTTGGCCAAACATTAGGGCTATTTTCGCAAATTTGTACGGCTAACATTAGGAAATGAAGGGTTTTTTTCTAGCCCATTCATATGCCCAAACATGCTTAATTTGCAGTTCAGAAAGTTTGATAAATACTTACTGATAGAGCCACATTATATTATACATGAATACAAGCTAATAAATGGCAAAATTTCTATCAAAGGGCGGTCTGGGGGCAACGCCCCCCAGAAGCCAAAGCAATTTTCCAATTTTAATGGCAATTTTAAGACCAGAAACAATAGAGAAAAACTAGGGATGATGACAAAAAAAAACAAGGGCCTTTTTAGGAATTTTGCCTTTTAGAGTGTTTATTTTGCCATATTGGCTTTGTCTCCCATAAACTTGTGACTCTTTTGCAATTCCGTTTTAGTGGAAATATTTACTTAGTAATGCGGCAGATCAATAATACATGTATTTGAATGTTGTATAGGATATTTTTGTAAATGTATGCACATGCGGGCCTGCTGGTGTAAAACAACTGTAGATAATATTAAAATATTAATATAATAAAAGGCCATCGGCCAAGTGTCACCCGACGTTTGAAATGTGTCATAAACTGTAGTCCTTTATTCAGTTTCAGAGAAATTATATGGCCAAAAACAGAAAATATGTGTATTACAGAACCTGGTCAGCAAATAATAAATGAAGCACAATTACTGGGCCTCTATGAAGCTATAAAATACTTAAGTTTAGAAAGGGGCATTTATGTGAAAAAACAGAAAATATGTGTATAACAGAACCTGGTAAGCAAATGATAACTGAAGCATAAGCAGACATATACCCCAATTACTGGGCCTCTATGAGGTTATAAAATACTTAAGTTCAGAATTGGGCATATATGTGTAAAATCAGGTAACTGAAACTTTAGGCCCTTACAGAATGCCCAAAACATAAGAGTGTATACCCAATAACAAAATAACAAGGGCCACAATCCTCCTAATATGAATCTGATGAAAAACGAACAATGCATTTATGAAAATTCAGCCCATTAATATGAATAGTTCTTGAGTAGTCCCTTTACCTTTAAGTGAATGCCTATTATCTATGAAAGGGGAATAACTCTGTCACTAATAAATTTAGCATATCCTAACAATAATCAGAATACTCAATTTACCAAATGCTAATAGCATACCAAATTTCAGCTCTCTCAGTGGTTCAAAAGTTGGAAAAATGCCAGAAACGACAAAGGGGCATAACTTTGTAAAATATAGGACAATTGAAATTCCAAAATCACATGCACATCTTCAGATCATGATGAAAATTCCTTCACAATTTCAAGTCAATCTGATAAAAGATGTGGCAGGAGTTGCGGGGACAAGGTCTGCGTCAGCAAGGGCCGTAACTCCATCAAAAATGGCCGAAACAAAAATAAAAAAAAACACATGCACATCTTCATATCATAAGAATACAATCCATAAAATTTCAAATCAATCCGATGAAAGACGTAGGAGGAGTTGCGGGGACAAGATTTCGGACGGACGGACGGACGGAAGGACGGACGGAAAGACGGACGGACGGACGGACGGACGGACACACGGACGGACGAGGGTCATTTTTATAGTCCCCCTCCGCCTACGTCGGGTGACAAATATGGGGGGTCTAGGAGGCTGCGCCGCCCAGAAACCAGCGACATTATAAAAACAACTCAAATCAGATGGAATTATCTGCAGACTATTCTTTTTTTTTTTTTTTTTTTCAAATTTTGGGTGGAGCCAGATTTTTTTTTTTTTTTCACTTACTTTTGAGGCCAGATTATTTTTTAATCCCCTTCCCCCCCCCCCCCCCCCCCCCACACACACACACACACATCAGAATATCAAATGGTCGGTCCCTAAGAAGGGACGTTGGGTATGCAGAGGTTAATAGGACTTGGCGGCATATGTATATAGTCAGCTGTTTTGATGATATTACCATGTTGAATGACTCTCTCTCCCTCCCTCTCTCTCTCTCTCTGCTCATGTATATCAACAATCTTCGAAACCACATTATTATATTTACTACTTTTATACTACTCAGAATTTCAGAATTTTTTCCATAGAGCTTATGCAAATGAGGCTTATTTTTTCTGTCACTTAATAAAAGTGCTCTCCTTTTTCAAGGAAGATTAGCTTCATTGATAAATTTGTTACCCTCGTTCGTAAAATAAAGACTTTACTTACTTACTTATGAACGACTTAGTGCCAGGAGTTGCATATTATGGATCTCCTTAGAGATAGTGTACTAGGAATTGGACGGAAACTATGAAATATGAGCTAATTTTCATGAATTGATTGTTTCGTGTTTCGGTATTATGATTGAAAAGTTGGTCCTCTATTCCATGCGCCTCATGAAAGATATAGGCTTTAAGAAAGCACGCAAATCAGAGTGGTTTCACATAGAGTTCGTTAAGAGCACATACCATTGCATTAGTCGGTCAAAAAATCCTGCCTAACAGGAACAATGATATCCTTATATACAAATGAAGTAGAAACCTCGGAGCAACACAAAGGCATGTCCCTTTGAAATCATGGATTTTGCATTATTTGTGGTGCTGCTAAACTTCTGGTGGATAATATCTCTTCTTCGTATTGAAGAGGACACGCACAGACTACCCTGTGGCCACTTGACGTCGAAATGACGTCGTACTGACATCGTTGCGACGTCATTACGTCGCATCGACGTCGGTACGATGTCATTACGATGTCATATGCCTGATAGGTAGGTGACAGATGCATCTTATACCCCCATTCCACTGGATGACGCTTTGACTGCGCGCTTGGCGATCATGGCGCTTCTCCAAAATTTTCGAAATCGCCGCAGAAGCGTAGACATTTGCCAAAACTTGGAACTTGTGCGCTTCCAGTACGCTGTCAATACACTTCTAATACGATCTCGACACGCTAGTCACGATGCTGCCGCATTTAGCTGCACTTCTGCCACGCTTAACGGACTTCGAGGGCGCTTCTGATACGCTGCCACTACGGCAAAGGATTTCAAGCTACGCTTGAGCTACGCTTATTACGATGCATTTGCGATCGTGCTACGACCTAAGTGCCGGAGCTGCGTTCATGCTGCGCTTGTGTTGCGCTTTGTAACCGCTTCCATGTAAACGGCGGAGAATCGGGTTCAGCAGAAGTTAGCCACCAGCCTTCAAACAATATTGATAATATAACAATTCTAGTGGCTATGATCCAGCTGGCAATCATGAACTAATGACTTCGAACAACTCGTCTTGTTCTTCTTGCTGTTGAGGCTCAACTGGGGCCTCTGCTCGGCGTTCTGAAGGGCGCTTATCTGGCTCAGTTTAGAGAGCAAGAGCCTGGCCCCCTGTCAAAAGCAGAAGGCGAAACCCACACCCAGGCCTGGTCAGGAGACTATTTTCACGCAGCCTTTACCGCAGGAGAGGGTATTCCAACTCCTGCTCCGGGCATCTTGAATGAAACGTGAGAATCGAGTTATGAAACGTCGTGGAAACGCGGCGTTTTCATGCCCAGATCGCCATAAAAGCAGAGGAAACGCAGATAAAGTGCCAAGATGCAGCGGAAGCGTCGTGGTTGCGCTGTTCATAAATAATAAGAGTCGCAGCGGAAGCGGTAAGAGCACAACGGGAGCGCAAAGAGCGTGGCAGAAGCGTAGCTATGTCGCAGACGAATCTCACGGCGCTATCGGCACGATCCCGCTGCGCTGGTGCTGCGTTGCTCCCGCTGCTGCTGCGTTCATGAATTTCGATCTACGTTCTTACTACGCTTTGGTTGCGCTTTGAGTCCACAGCGCTTCCGCTACGTAAATTTTGAGCAGAGTCAAAACGAGCGCCGTGACTTGGCGATCATGCCGCTTCTGATACGCTTTCACTTCGACCTAGAAGCTTCTCCTGCGCTGCTCCCGCTTCCACTATAAAATTTCGGAGCGCAGTGGAAGCGCCGTCCAGTGGAGTGGGGGTATTATGGATCTGCTCCCTTGATTATACCCCTATTCCACTGGATGGCGCTTCCACTGCGCTGCGAATTTTTTGTCAAAGCGCCATGAATCATAGCAGAAGCGTCACCAGCGCAGTAGAAGCTTCTAGGTCGTAACACAAGCGTATCTGAAGCTTCAGGATCGCCAATTCACAATTCACATAGAGGAATCGCCGTGGACTCAAAGCGCAACAAAAGCGTAGTAAGAACGTAGCTCGAAATTCATGAACGCAGCAGTATCGTGGCAGCAGCGGGAGCAACGCAACACCAGCCAGCGCAGCGGGATCGTGTCGCCAGCGCCGTGGGATTCGTCCTCAACCCAGCTACGCTTCTGCTACGCTCTTTGCGCTCCGGTTGCGCTCTATACGCTCTCGTGGCGATCAAAGCGCTTCCACGGCGACTCTTCAGTTGAGGAACAGTGCAACTGCAACGCTTCTGCAGCGGTCTTTGCACTTAAGCTGCGTTTACTCTGCGCTTATACTACGCCAGTGGCGACCAAATTACGCTCATGAAGATTGACGATCAGGGTATAAAAAGGCTGCGTTTCCACGGCTTTCTTCATTATTTTATACGCGCTCACAAAGCGTCAAATTGCGACTTAATTCTCATGTTTCAAGATGACACCCTGTCAAAGGCGGAAAGCAAAATCAACGCACATGCCAGGGCAGGAGACTGCTGTCACCCAGCCTGTACCGCAGGAGAGCGCATCCCAAGCTCCTGCTCCCCAAGCTGAGCCAGATCCGCACCCTACTGAACGCTGCCAAGAAGATGAACAGCAAGAAGAACAAGACGAGCTCGATGAAGCTGAAGTGCTTCCTGAAAAGAAAAGAAAATTGTTGACTGCAATGACCTCAAAACAGGAAGAAGAGATGGTTGAGTGGCTATCGGAACACCCTGTTCTCTGGAACAAGAAAACGAAAGACTACAAGGACATTGGTATGAAGGATGTACCGTGTGGAGGGGACATGCAGAAAAGCTGTGCAAAGATACTAAGGAGTTACAAGTGTGGTACAAGAGTTTGCGCACACGTAATAGGAGGCTGAAGAAAGTGCCCTCGGGGTCAGGAGCACAATAATTCTCTGACAGGAACCTTGGAGAACTTAGATTTCCTGAGACCTTATATTGCTGATGTTTAGAGGAGAGCACCAATGAGTGTAAGTATATATAGAAATATAAGACTCAACTATGGCTCTGAGGTGTTTAGCAGTTTTTTGCAGCTCGTGTACGTCGAAGCGGACGGCGTAACTTTGTCAAAGGGTCGCAGCGAACGTTATACACCGTTGAGCCGCCTTATACACCTTATTAATCATTAGGCTTATAATTCAAGAAAGTTTTAAGTTTGGTTTGACTTTTTCTTTCTTGCTTCTGTACATAGAAGTATGTCAATTTTACGATATGAACACCTACAATTTGCTGTTAATCAAAACTGTGAAATGATGTTACCCAGGAAATGCTACAGTAGAAGATCATTGTCATACCAAGCCACCATATAAGAACGAGAAACATAAATAAAATGGGCGCACAACACAACAAAGTCACATACATAGCCACACACATCATGTAATTAAAGAATGAAGTGCTGTCTTCCATTCTGAGTTCTCTCATTAACTGGTCATTGTGTCCAAATTGGAGTCTTCTGTCTGCCGACAGCCAAGGACGGACCCGGAACCGTTTGGCCCTCCACCTTCTGTCTTGATTCTCCTCATTCAACATGACAAGTCTTTGATTTATGATTGGCAGCTGCATCATAGCCATTGGTATAATTCTGTTGTCCATCTTGTTCGATTGCTGGCGGTCAACTGCTGCTGAAGCCGGATTTACCGCCGATCTATATGGAAACGGCTCCAAAACGCAACATAGCGCAGTATCAGCGCAGCTCCAGCACTTAGGTCGTGGCATGATCGCAATCGCATCGTCGTAAGCGTAGATTAAGCGTAGCTTGAAAACCTTTGACGTAGTGGCAGCGTAGTAGCAGCGCCCTTGGACGCCGTTGAGCGGCGCACCAAGCGTGGCAGAAGCGCAACAATACCGCGGCAGCATCGTGATCAGCTTAGAAAGAGCGTACTGGAGTGACTGGAAGCGCACAAATCTAAAATTCCGGCAACTGCCGGCGCCTCTACTGGGATCTCGATATTTTGAAGAATCGCCATGATCGCCAAGAGCGCAGCTAAAGCGCCACCCAGTGGAATAGGGGAATTAAACCTACAAGGGTACATCGTTGCAACTATTGGACGGAAAAGAAACTTTTGCTCAAAGAAAAGCCTTTTTCATTTAAGCAGAAAGACAACCCCAGTCAAAACCAAAAAGTGAAAGGGTTAAAAGGAGAAAATAGACAGTTAAGTTAATTTCCCGTTAACCGATCTTAAGATCGTCGGGACGATAAAAGTGTTAATTAGTCTATTAGGATCTCAATATGCCATATAAGGTATCATGATAAGGTTTATGTGTGTAATGTATAGCATTTAAAGAGTTTTTGAAGTCTAATATTTTTGTCTTATTAGTAAATGACAATTTTGATATATTGGCCGAAAGCATACAGATTTCTGTTGCACGACGTGACATTTCTGTGTGAAGAAACTGGAACAATAATCAAACGTGGAGAAGGGAATGAAAGACGTTGGAAACAATTGACCAGCTTGTAGTATTTTATTGAATGGCTGTGCGGATTTACATGTATTTTAAGGTGGTAATAATCACTGATTTGGGGCAAGACAAAAATCTGCATAAAATACTCAAAATATAACTGATCTTTCCACAACTTAGCATATCCCTTCTTTGTGTTGTTTCTCATAATTTAGAATCCCAAAATGCAGCATTTGTTGATGTTAAAAAGTGTTTTTATAAGGAAAGATCAAAGGGTAATTTTCTGCGCAGAAATTTGAAAAAAATAAATAGTATCGTTATTGAAAATATACTTAGTGCTTAGAGTACCTTGTTGCACAATGGAGAGCGTCCTAGCAATTATTTTTTCAAACTCTTTCACACATTAGCAGGCTGAGCAGATGAAAATAAAGATGCGGTCTGTGTCCAGATTTTTATGTCAAAACACACATGTGAGACAGGTGAGACTATTTCAACAAGGTTGAACAATTTCATCTACACACCAGTGATCATATCAGAAATGTATTATTTATACTGTAAGTGTTACATAGATATGCTTGCCTACCTTCTATTTGATAAATGCGTCCATTGTACATTTACTTTGTATATGGTTGAACATTTGAGAAAAAGCTACCGTTTTCATCTGGTCTATATTACAATTTGAGAAAGTAATTGCTAGGACGCTCTTCATTTTGCAATAACGCACCTTCAGCACTACGTAAATTTTCAATAATAATGTTAATTCTTTAGATTTCTGCGCAGAAAACTACCCTTTGATCTTTCCTTATATAAACACCTTTTTAAGCAGCATGTACCTCTATTTTGTATTCTAAACTGTAAATAACAACAACAATAAGAAGTCTGCTAATTTTTAGGGAGATACGTTACATTTTTATGGTTTTATGCAGATTTTTACATTTACCATAAATCAGCACATTAATATGCCTTGAGTAAGATGGCGCTTTGTTTAAGGCACTGCACTTGTAGTATAACTAGGTTCACACAGACACACTTTTTAAATGAGCCGCGACACGACAAAACCAACAATGTGTTTGTGCGCCCAGCGCAGATCAGCCTTGGCATACGCCCAGTCTGATCAGTGTCTTCGCTGTCCGCATGGAGGTAGCTTAGACCCTTAGCTACCCTTTAAGCCCTTTGCGAAGAGTCTGATCAGACTGGGTGAATGCCCAGGCTGATCTCAGTCTGCGCTGGGCGCACAACCACATTGTTGGTTTTGTCGTGTCGCGGCTCAAATAAGAAAATTAGGTGCGAAGACATGGTTAATTGTTTTCCTTCGGCAGATGTACCATGTACGTGGATCTAGAGCAGGGTAGGTAGGTGGGGGTGCATGTGATATCGATTGTATTCTATGTCCTACCACCGAAGTGGATTCCACGTAACTTTCCAAGAGATGTAGCCCGGTAGCTAGTAACTTTTCAAGAAAAATAGCAAGCGTTTTGCAAAAAAAGGGCAATAACTCCCATAATAATTGGTGGATTTTACCCTAAATCCAACCTGATCTATAGTTTATTATTATATACCTGTGTATAAGATATAAAACATATACACCAAGCTTTTCAAACGATAACGAACGGAAACCATTTTTTGCACAAAATAAAGTTGTAAATAGACTATAACTCCCATAATAATTGGTGGAGCTTACTCAAAGTCAAACTTGATCTATATTTTATGATTATAATCATGTGTATAATTATGAATTGAATACACCAATCTTTTCAAAATATATCGATCGGAAACCATTCATGTTTTGCACAAATTAAAGTTAAAAAGGGCCATAACTCCCATAATCTCCCATAATGATTGACGGATTATATCCAACATCAAACTTGATCTGTATTTTATGATTATATGCCTGTGTATAAAATATGAATCCAATATACCAGTCTTTTCAAAATATATCGAACGGAAACCATTTTTCGGCACGTACGTACGGGACGGGACGGATGAGACTTACGTACGGGAGGGGACGGACGGGACGTACGTGAGACGTTCTCAGTTACATATGTAAGCTGGGCCATTCACGGACATTTTTGGCCATATATACAACCATGCCAGAATTCAAGAAAAAGTCACGACCATAATGCTCATTATATCTGCCTCAAAGCTTTTAAATATTTTCAGATAATAGTTTTAGATTATGGAATACCAACCATGTTTAGAGACATACCCTAAAAATTAGAAATGGCGTATTTTATGACGTTAGTTAGATACGTTGACAGACGATGTCGCGTACGATTTCTTTGGCATGCGTAGCCTTGAACATTTAAATACTAATCTACTGACATTTGATTATTTTGGCTGGTTTCAATTTAAAATGTTTTTCTTTGCTCTTTTGGAAGAAAGGGGGTTTCTATGGAGCGCTGCTGAATCAAATGACGCCAACGCTTTCAAAACGTGACCTAAGTGACGTTGTGACGTAGGTTACGTGTGACGTAGGTTACAGTACACGCTTTTTAACGTTTTTATACCATTTACTGTTTCAGTACATGAAATCTAAGCACACCATCTTGTAGCTGTTACTAAGCAGGATTTTGCACATGAGTTTCAGAGCGATTGCTTTGCTCAGTTTTAAGAAAACCCCGTGGCGTAAGGTTACATTCTTACAGAAAAATGCTGGGGTAATGTTTTTTGAAGTGGAGTAAAATATACAAAATAGAGCAAATTTGCACAAATGATATTAAATATTGATGATCTTGTAAGTTTTATGATGTCGGGCCATTTTAGTTAATACATGTATCATGAATTTACCGCTGTGACGTAGGTTACATCAAATTTGCGACATTTGTTTTCAGTCTCATTTCATAGCAAAACCTACCCTTCAGATATTATTTACTGAGCGGGGAAATATGTAAGAAATCACCTGAATTTAATAACGGAACTCGATTTTAAGCAGTGATTTATCTTTTTTTAGCCGTGCGGCATTCATATCTATGCAACGGCAATATTGCGACATTTAAAAACGTCGCCTTTTAAACCAGGGTATCATCATTATTCGAACCAGTGTTAAAAATGTCTAACAAAACGCATGCATGTCTTGGTATTTTTATCTACTTCTTTAGTCAGTAGACAACTTGTCAGAGGGTAAACAGGACCGTTATTTTGCAATTTAAAGAAAGGTAATACGAAGGACAACATTAAATGCTAATGGCCCAGCTTAACTGAGAACGTCTCACGTACGGACAGGAGTGATACTATATCCCCCCCCGCCTCCCCCTCCCCCCGCATTGAAAATGGCGGGGGCCATAAAAACGTAACTCAGTTAAATGTCCAGTTTTCGCATTTCTATTTATTTTCTTACAAAGTTTCATATATATAGGAAATTATTCAAATGTATCTACTTTAAAAATGGTGCAATGTGATCTCCCGTAATATTACGACTTTCATTACAGTCAAAATGTAAAACTACAATTAGTCACTTACATGACGTCTATCGCCACAACGTCGTCAAGGAACCCCGAAACGCTGTCAAAACTGATGTTCAACGTCTCCACTTCACACCTTTACTGATTTTGAAATATTATCCCCTATCTATAAGGTTTACATTTTGAGTTTGCAGACGTCGGTCGCGCGCCACTTTGTCTGCAGATTGGTGTCGTCTGCCAATATTACAGAAGAGGCTATTGAACTTATAACTGTCAAAAATAACTATAATTCGTCAGTTTCTGACAACAATTTTAATAAATGGCCAGAAATGGTTTTAAATGGTCATTTCAGACAAAGATACTGTTTCATTTACTTTTTAATTTACTCTCGTTTTTCATTGAAAAAAAAGGAATGCATTGTATTCCAAAAGTTTCTATTACATTGTGTATAACAGTTTTGGAGCCAAGTAATTTGAAAGCATGTCATAAAGCTTTATGCGAAATACCCCATTCCGCTGACAGTCCTATATATAGCTCGGCGCGATTCCATTAACAACTAAAACTTGCGCAGTTTAAGAATGTTATTCGACTCATATGTATTTAAACCCCGTTAGTACAAAACTGAAAACTCCAATCCTGAAAGTCACACCGGGTAAGCGGCAATCGAAAACGCTCATTCAGTCGACGAACGCGGATCAAAAACCATTAGAAACAGCGTTTTCGGTTGCAAATTGTCGCCAATTTGCAATCGAAAACGCTGTTTCTAACGGTTTTTGATCCCCGTTAATCGACTGTTAAGAGCGTTTTCGATTGCCGCTTATCCGGTGTGAAAGTGGCCAAACCGAAAATTTCGGTCTGACCACTGTTTCGGGAGTTTTGTGAGAACTCCATCGGTTTTTGAAATGCAATCTTTATGCTTTACATAGACAGGAGAAATGACCTCTTCTGCATTTAAATCGCGACTGGAACATTCATCTTGACATTTTACAGAAAAGAACCGAGTAACAGTAGCTGATCGTACTGCATACTGTTCCTCGTCTAGATCTCGTCCTGAGACTCATGCCGTTACGTTCCGCTATGCTACACTACGATTGTCGTACGACAGAGTACACAACGGCCATCTGAAAGAGATCTAGTCTAGATCCCTCGCCCCACAGCTATCGTTATCCTACACCAGCCGGCGTAAGCTCCAGTGCCAAGTGAATCGCTTACTGTAGATGACTTCCAGCAAGTATTAAAGCATTAATCGGTATACTTCACTTTAGCTGACTGTCCTTTTACATCAAATCGATGCTCCTAGTAATTAGTCAAGGTCCATCAAACAAAGAACTGCCTGAGGATTTTTTATCTGTATTGTCCTGCCTCTGATACCTGTCTAAGTCTGACAGTCATTACCTAATACAACCCAATTGTGTTAATTTCAACAAATTCACTTGCTATCTGCCATAAAAATGCATGCAAAATGTGAAATTTACAGCCGGTATTGTGCATGAAATGTCATGTATATTTCTTATTAGCAGGCTGCCAATCATGTAAAATCCATGCAGAAGATGAAATTAACATGACAGAACTACTGACAGAATTTAGTAATGGACAGAACACGAGGTTTAGCATTCAATTAATATTCTATTTTATTAAATATGGCGGTTGAGAAAAATAATCAATGATGGTGTTGAGACCTAACAAGGGTATCTCAGTCTCCCTACCAGATCAGTTGTCTTATGCTCGACAAGCCTCACAAGCATCAGACTGTCAGAATCTATGATTGGGTTGAGGCCAAAACAAGGAGATCATGATTGAGCCGCGACACGAGAAAACCAACAAAGCGGCTGTGCGCCCAGCGCAGACTCAGATCAGCCTGGGCATCCACCCAGTCTGATCAGAGTCTTCGCTGTCCGCATGGGTGTAGCTTAGACACTTAGCTACCCTTAAAGTCCTGAGCGACCTTTAAGTCCTGAGCGAACTGTCTGGTCAAACTATGAAACTCAGGTTAATTTTCTACTAATAGTTTCAACTAATGCATGCAGTTTCATGACTGACAGCCAAATAGAAATCTACGGTGACATTTCATGCCCATCATTTTCTGTCAATTTCATATTCTGCATGAAATCTACATGACAGGTAGCAAGTGGGATTGTTGAAAAATTGAGTGTATAACAGGAATGAGCTGTACTAGATAGCAATGACTGACGTTTAGAGACAGCTTTCTGAGCCTAGACTGAAATAGCATGCCGAGATTAACAGAATCTATGAAGGGATTGAGGCCGAGGTAAGGGAATCTCGGGGCTTGCCGAGCATAAGACTTAAATAATCTGAAAACGAGCCTGAGATTTCCTTGTCAAGGCCTCAACCCCATCATTGATTATTTTTCTCACTCATGTTTTATAAAACAGATTCTTAACTTCTTGTTGAGTCCTTTGCTATAAACGTGAAGCTAATTTTCTATTAATAATTTGACATGTGTGTTAATTTCACCTTGTGCATGCATTTTCCATGATTGGCAGCTAATCAGAAATCTACAGTGACACTTCCTGTCAATTTCATATTCTGCTTGCAATTTACATGACAGGTTGTAAGTTGATTTGCTGATTTAAAGTGTGTAATTAATTGGGCTGTACTATATAGCAATGATTGGCATTTTGAGACAGATTTTGAGCCTAAGCTGAGATAGCAGGCCGAGATAGAAAAATCTCAGACACCTCTAATAAGAGATATCCTTGTCCAATTGGTGAGAAAGAACAGCTCTAGAAATGGATATGCTTGTCCACCGGGTGAGAATAAGGAATCTGAATACTAGCCTAAGAGTTTCTTGTCTCTCGGGGTCAACCCTATCATAGATCCTATTAATACCCTAATTCACCCCAGCCTAAATATACACAGGTAGAATTGGTCAGGTTTATGGAAATGATCTTGTCCGATGTCGTCAAGTGGTACAGAGTAATAGTAATCATTTTAAGAGCGCGTAACCACATTTTATAATAAATAATACCATTAGAGGTTTTTTTATCTATCAGTTAATTTCTTTTTACGCAACTTTCATTGCAAAAATTTAAAGATAGCACATTAAAGAAACAACGCCTACGCAATCACTGTATCTTGAGTGTACTCTTCAAAGACAAACGAAATATTGAACAACATTTGCGTTTAAGGTTTGGGAATATGTACATGTATATTGTACGAAATGCAATTTATATTTAAACTATTAGCATTTATTTATGGTTGGTTGGTTGATTTGATGCTTAACGTCCTCGGTAAACAACTAAGGTCATGTCGGGACGGTCAGTTAACCTAACCACACTATTCCTGGGCAGGCTTAGACCTCCTAAGCGGTTAACCAGTACTACGTGCACATACTTTCGCCAGTAACTGACAACTGCCCTTCATTTATTTATGCCCTTTATGCATGTAAAACATTTCAGGTGGGGAACACCTGGGCAAGTAAATGGATAAAAGGATAACATCGGTTCGATCCGATTTGCCAACACGACGGCTAAGTTGCAAATCTCTTTTTCAGGCTTCTTCCGAACCATAAGGGGACTGTAGATATTTATTGGACTGCAGCATAAGTTGACTAATGGATGGAAGGAGGGATGGATGAATGACTTGAGAATACGTCCTTCTGAACAGAATTTCAGGCATATCAGCACGAATGAAGGGTGATAATGAAAGGCTGTTTGCAAGAGAGTCCCGTTTACGACTGAAAAAGATTTCCGCCTCCAGCGGAAATCGAAACAAAGCCTTCAGTAAAGAAAAATAGGTTCCAAGTAATAATCATTTCGATACTATAAAAATTCTCACACTGGGGACAGCTTAGTTAAGTATTTGAGCCGCGACACGAGAAAACCAACAATGTGGTTGTGCACCCAGCGCAGACTCAGATCAGCCTGGGCATCCGCCCAGTCTGATCAGTCTTCGCTGTCCGCATGAAGGTAGCTTAGACACTTAGCTACTCTTTAAGCGCAAAGCGAAGACTCTGATCAGACTGGGCGGATGCCTAGGCTTATCTGAGTCTACGCTGGGCGCACAACCACATTGTTGGTTTTCTCGCGTCGCGGCTCATTTTGGTTTTACAATGCAGTAATGCGTCCAAAAGATCCAGATAGAATGACAAACAGTGTAGAATAACTGGAGGCCCCCAGGTGCAAGGAGAGACCACCACTGTACAGATTAATGACCTCTTTTGTAGTAACATGTCTACAGCAGCTACTGAACCTGCCATACAAGTCAAAGTTTGACTTTAATCTGTACTAGAAGAAAGAATGGAAAGGTAAAATGGTTTCTCTTGATAACAAAGACGGACCCTTCGGCAGCCACTTTGAATTCTATTGTGGAATCATTTAAGAATTTGAGCCTGATTTTTGCAGAAGCATTGACGTAAGGCTCCCATGCGACCGATAAAATAGATAAACTTTTTTATCTGCTATCCGCCAGCGACAGCAACCACAGCGGTAACAGGACCGTCGAATATTTTGCAAATACATAAACTTGTTAAGACTAAAAGCGTGCCATTTTTTTAAATCTTTTTTGTTTATTCGACAACTCTTCCACAGATATTGGGAGATTCAAACCAAATCTTTTTTTAAAAAAAAAAAAGCTAAAACTTGCCAGTGCAAAATCCAACTTGAAGGTTTTTCCTAAAATAACAGATTAAATTGTATACGATTGCCAAAATTACTGCATTTGAAGTTAAGATAAACTTGACATTATTTCTTCCTTTTATAGTATTTATTTCATTATTTAATCTTCAATATGCCCCCATCAAGACAGTTAACATATCTGTCCTTAAGCAATATTGTGTCATCTTTAAGTACCTGCCATAATAAAACCAATCAACATCATTTGTTCTTCTTTGAATTTGCTTGTAATATTATGACGCCATGATGTATTTGTGGGGTCTACAAGTCGGGCCTTAGGGGCTTACTGTCATGGCCAACTTATCAGAGTCGCCATACTACTTTAATATTACGTCGGTTTACAAGCGTATTAGAGTCATAATATAAAATGTTATTGACTTTTTCTTTTTAACCCAAGATTTTATTGTACATTTCAATAATAAATTGCAAGTTCAAAGGGGCGGGTAAGGTAAAGTTGATACTAAAAGACATTGTAATTTATCAGTTTACAGATCTTTTACATTATGGATTATAAATGTCACAAAGAAAACATGCAGTATTTATTACTTAAAAATTTACCGAGGGGCTTTAAAATAAGAGTTTTTTGAAAACCCCGCATATACTTTACTCGTTCACACTGCCCTTCTTGTAAGGAGTTTATAGCGACCTAATTGAAAATAGTCGCAATTTGTAAATGCTAAAGAGTATGGCTTACCAGTTGCAAAATAAGCCGGGAAACCATCTCAATCAAGATGGCTTTCCTAGTTTCCTTTTCCAACTCAAATGCCTCCATTGGGTGCCTGTCAGTCATATCAGTGCAACGAGTATCTAGGCAATGGGTGAGAAAAATAATCAATGATGGGGTTGAGGCATTGGCCAGGAGATCACAGGCTCGTTTTCAGATATTTTAAGTCTCATGCTCGGCAAGCCTCTCATCAGACTAAATAATTTGAAAACTAGCCTGAGATTTCCTTGTCTCGGCCTCAACCCCATCATAGATTCTATAAATCTAAGGAAATTATCGACGAGTGTAAATATAACTTTGAAGATACATTGTATCAACGTTGACATATGAATGAAGTTTGCAGAAACTCGAGCGAATTGATTCGAGCCATGAGGAGCAAGAAGGCATCAAATTGAGATCCTATCTTAATTCAAAGGCACCACGCTGTTCCAAGTCTCACATGTTCGTTGTTGTGTGTTTCTTCTCCATGTTTACTTGCAGTTTAGTGATTCAGTTCAAGAAAATGCAAATGTTTTGTTTTACGACTCCAAAGGCCATAAAGTCTCTAAATTACAAGTTTAAGTTTGTTTCTATGTGATTGTACTCGTGATTCTAGACAGGTTAAGATTCAACTTTGTAACGAAGGTTAAAGCCTAGCAAAAAAAAGGTCGCGATATAAAAAGGTATATCCGAACGGGGAAGTCTCGCAGATCTTTTCACTTTAGCGATTGTTTTGTCTGGATATATTGTTGTTGCAAACGGTGAAGGCTCTGATCAGACTGCGCGGATGCGCAGGCTGATCTGAGTCTTTGCAGTTCGCATAGGCATTTAGTAACAGTTCATCGTGTCGAGTTTCAAATAAGGAAGTGCCCATATTTTTTTATTGTTGTTACAAAACATACATCTGTCATAATTATCACATTTTTTCAGTGTCAGATATTACAAAATAAAAATGATATAGAAAAATGAAATGTGACATTACGTATTTGACATTTACGGAGGAAGATCCAAATTAGTGTCATATAACTTTACTAGTGGCTTCCAAGCGTATAGCCTCACTTATAGTTGAAATCTCTTTAGCGACAAATGGCACTGGGCTGGCCTTCAACACAGGCAACGAAGGCAAATATTGTTTCCGCACTTTTCCTTAGTTGAATTTCAAGTTATCAGCCTGACGGATCCGACAGTTTGTTAGACCTCTCAGTCAGACAAGATTTTCGAATAAATGCAGTCTGGAATAAGTACTGTGCTAATAAAAGTTTCTTTACAATCCGTTGTCATGGTCCTTGTAGCCCGAAATTTGCTTTCAAGCATTTCTAGTTGATTACGCATACCAATTCAGTAAAACTTTCGATTCCTATTTCAAGAATTAAGGTTTGGATTGTCCGTGAGGCAATACTTCTAAAACAAATTTACCCTGATGAGAGGAGCAAGCAATATTCCTGCAGGTTGTCTTCGTTGTCTGTGTTGAATGCAAGACCAGTGTGAAAATGGCTAATTGAGAGCAAAGGTCTAGTTGTTGAGTAAATATGTTATAAACGGAATCTGTTACGAACGGCTGGCACCTGAGCATCTAGATATCTTTTGTCGAGTCCATCGTGGACTAGAGTTTGTTGTTTATTATTTATTTATTTTTTCGACTTTGATTTCCAAGTTGAGTTCTAAACACTGCTTCATCAAAGTTTTCTGGCGATTTTATATGTTTATATGTTTACTGTAATTCCCACTGATGAGTTAGAAGCCTCTACACAGACCGAACACTTGCTTTGGTTTGGAGCTGCACCATCAGGGAGTGTGAGGTTGTGCGTCACCTATTAATGTCTAACGTCCAACAAAAACCACACAGGCAAACAGTGCAAATCTTGAACAAACGCCGCAAAATGCGGCGTATAACCCGGGTTTTCACTGTTTGCATATTTACCGCAAATTCTATAAAATGGGATGAGAAGAAATATACAAGTCACCCCTAAAATGAAAAATGGACTCATCCAATTCACAAGGCTTGAAGAGTCATAAATGGGCTATATAACTGCCTGTTTCAAGGCGCGAACGTCTAATGCGAATCTCGTTAGCGTTGTGATTCCACTTGGACTCATGTTTCGTTTGAAATAGGCAAAACATTTTCTATTGTATATGTATGGCTTTTGAATTTTTTTTTGTATTGTGAGCACAGTTCCTCTGTGTTCGACTGACTGTTTTGTTTAAAGGTATAATGTTCCACTTTGTCGATTACGTTTCTCTTCTCTTCTTTTGGAGTCTTGGGTGGGATGTGCTTTGTACTGTAAACTTTAACGGGTATCTTCATTTATATTTTAACAGCTAGTTTAATGTCTTGTTCTGCTTGCAGTAGCCGCCGTTAACCAGAATATGGAAAGCCATGACTGCCTTGAGGTAGGTATAAGAATATTAGTAGGTGCATTTCATATAATAATGGGTTCATTTCGTATAATAATGGGTTCATTTCGTATAATAACGGGTGCAATTGGTATAATAATGGGTTCATTTCGTAAAATAATGGGTGCATTTCCTATTAAAATGGCTTCATTTTGTATAATAATGGGTGCATTTCATATAATAATGGGGTCATCTCGTATAATAATGCGTGTATTTCATATAAAAAAAGGTTCATTTGTATTATAATGGACGCATTTCGTATAATAATGGGTTCATTTCGTTTATTAGTGGGTTCATTTCGCGTAATGGGTTCATTTGGTATAATAATGGGTGCATTTCATATAATAATGAGTTCATTTCGTACGATAGTGGGTTCATTTCGTATAATAATGGGTTCATTTCGTATAATTATGGGTTCATTTCGTATAATAATGGGTGCATTTCGTATAATTATGGGTTCATTTTGTATAATAATGGGTGCATTTTGTATATTAATGGGTTAATTTCATATAATAATGGGTTCATTTTGTATAATAATGGGGTCATTTCGTTAAATAATGCGTTCTTTTCGTATAAAAATGGGCGCATTTTGTATAATAGTAGGTGTTCAAGATGTGCTAATAGGTAGTATCGCTATAGAAGCAAGTCACTTAAAGACGCATATTGCATAACAAGTGCAGGCATTATAATGTTAAGCGTTAATATACCATCGAGTCAATTTTGCATAATAACATGTGCAAATTATATAATAATAAGTGGTAAACGCAATATAATGGGTAGACGGGTTCCCAGACGTACTTGCTAGCAAGATAGCGAGTAGCGAAATTGAACCGGAACCAGTCTATATAATGGGTCACGTGTTACCGGGGAAGGAATAGAAGCCGGGACCAACACCCGGGACCAAAATCCGGGACCAATTTTTGTTGGCCCCCAAATTGTACTAAACAAGCCAATAACAAACTGAAAATTGGACCTTAAGTAGTTCATAGGCTCTTCTAAAAAATGCATATAAAGATTTTATAAAACTTTCGATATTTGTTCAAATTTTAACAAAAAGACAGTACCAGGTCAAGCAATTTCGACCCGGGACCAGTTTTTGCGGGATTGACGATGTCAAGCAAATCTCAATTTTTTCCTACAGAAACATTTTAAACCCAAATTATTTTACATCTCGTCATATGTAAACATACTAAAGAAGATTAAATTTTAAAAAAATGCAAAATTTATCTATTATTTTCGAAAAAAATTTGACCCGGGACCAACCCGGGACCAAAATCGTCATTTGTTTCGTTGACGATGTGAAGGAAATTTCAGTTTTTGTCTCTGTAAACGTTTAAATCCCATCAATTTTACATTTACTCGTATGTAGAGATGCCAAAGAAATAGAAATGAAAAAAAAAGAAATCGAGATATTTAACCAAAATGCTACGAATAACTCTGCCCGGGACCAAAATCGTCATTAAAAAGCTGACGGTGTCATGTTTTTCTTAATTCTTGATAAGGAATAACTTTTTGATAGTCCTTATTTACCTTGTGCAAGGTTCTAAACATGCCAAAAGTATAACAATTGTCTAACAGCATTGCAAGACACCCAGCAGGCACATGACGTCGAAATGACGTTGTATTGACGTCGATGCGGCATGGTGGCGTCGCATCGACCCCATTTTGACATCATTACGACGTCATGTGCCTCCTGGATGTCTTGAAATGCTGTTCAAACAATTTCCATCGTTTTAATTTACTCTCTTTATTGGGACACCTTTAAATTACCAGATTATTCTAAAATTTAAACAAATGCTAAAAGTAGCTGACAGTGTGTCAAAAATACTGATAGGATATGACGCATTGCACTTCTTGATCTGATTCTAGGTATATAATAAAAACGGATACCTAATTGGAAGCTCAAGGAGACGGATCTGATCTTCACATTGATACATACTACCCAGCAGGCACACAACGTTATAATGACGTCGCATTAACGTCGACGCAAACATTACATTTCATCGACGTCATTCTGACGTCATGTGCCCGCTGGGAAAATGCTTTACTGCCCAGCAGGCACATGACGTCGAAATGACGTCGTATTGACGTCTATGCGGCATGGTGGCGTCGCATCGACCCCATTTTGACATCATTACGACGTCATGTGCCTGCTGGGTGTCTTGCAATGCTGTTCAAACAATTTCCATCGTTTTAATTTACTCTCTCTATTGGGACACCTTTAAATTACCAGATTATTCTAAAATTTAAACAAATGCTAAAAGTAGCTGACAGTGTGTCAAAAAAACTGATAGGATATGACGCATTGCACACCTTGATCTGATTCTAAAGTGATTTCTCAGATACATCTATACCAAAATTTAGGATCCCTGCGGTTATTTTTATTTATTTCTTGTTAATCTTGCAGCTCTTGGATTACATCATTGATAATCAAGGGTCGGTTATATTTGCACGTGCATTTTATGCTCATCTCTTTAAACGTTATGAGCCTTGTCCGGGCAAAATATGTTTGACACTATACGCAAACAGTGGGTACCAAGATAAGTCTATGCAACTGCGTGGTCTGTCAGAGTTAGTGCAGTTCACCGTTTGATTTCTAGAAGGCATACTTATTGCGCCTAACCTGTTCTGATCGTGCTAGTGCACAGACTAGTCTGGACATAGGTGTTTTGCATACACCACAAGGCTGACTTTATCACGACACGACTCAAATGGCCTGCGCAAGGAAAAAATGTGCTTCAGCCCATAATAATTTCAGCGAAATATGTATGTATACGCAACCAGGAGGTACCAAGATATGTCTACGCTCATGTGTAGTCTACTCTGCTCTGATTGCGCATGCGTCTAGTCAAGACACGCGCGTTTTGCTTATGAAATAAGACTGGTTTTATCACGACTCGAGGTATTCGCAAGGAAAAATGTATTTCACCCCATCTTGGGAAAAGCGAATGCAGTCCCATTAGTGTCTTTTCTTTTCGCCCTCTTTACGGCGCCACAGTGTATGATGCTCAAGATTGCTTATACATGTTGTGAACGCATACATGTTACCACAGACTGGGCTGATTCTTCTCGTCGCATGTGGCAATTTTCCGAGGGTGCGGCTCTTGGGTTACATCATTGACAATCAAGATAATCAAAGGTCGATCTTATTTTCACGTGCATTTTATGCTCATCTCTTGTTTTGAATGTTATGAGCCCTGTCCGGCCGCGGGTAAAATATGTTTGACGCTATACGCAAACAGTGGGTACCAGGATAAGACCATGCAACTGCGTTGTCTGTCTGAGTAAGTGCAGTGCATCGTTTACGAGAGAGCTTGCACTGCTTAGACTAGTCAGAAAAAGTGTATTACGTACTGGAATTAGTAAGATGTTGCGTGTTTGACTTTCCATGCACTTACTGAGCAGACTGTGCATATGCGCAGTTCGCAAATGCTCATCTGAAGACTTTCTTCGCGTGGCGCAACACTAAATATTCCAGCCACATTCAATGATAACAGATTTATTCCTCATTCTCAGCTGACACACAACGCTGACACAACGTCGTGTCATTAGCGTTGGTTAAACGTCACTATGCCGTTGAATTAACATTGATATTGACCGTTACTTTTTACTTTAGACAAAGCTGATCATATGAGGCGCGAATTAGTACTCCGAAATAAAGAGGCTTATCGAAGATGTTTTGCTATAGTTTATTCGATTATCACAAAACATCGAATCACATTGAATCAACGTTGATTCGATGATGATTCAACTGTTTTTTTGTCTGCTGACATGATGAGACTGAAATGCAAACAGCACAGATCCTGATACGACTGCTCTACTAGACTGCAATGTGTGTCCCAGTAGTAATAACTGCAGGATAGGCTATTACTGATCGCAAACTCTCAAAAGTACACTTTGTAAATGTTGAAAATCGGTAGTTTATTGTCTACGGCCATAATACATCGAAAACATCGGTTCTCGTCCGATCACGGAAATTAAGCAACGTCGGGCCCGGTTAGTACTTGGACGGGTGACCGTCTGGGAATACCAGGTGCTGCAGACTTTTGTCTGCTTTTCTTTATTTTCTATTTTTATTTCTTTTTTCTTTGATAGTTTTCTTCCCCCAATTTCACGATCACTGTATATGTATCTCAAAGCTGTGCGAAGGAAAATACTTTTCCCTCAACGTTAAAGACCGTTTACCGTCTGCTGTGCACTGTCCACTCGCCCTTCGCTTTGGAGCATGCTGAAAAGTAGTACATGATGTTCGCGGTTTTCTGTATATTATTTACTGTCCAGTGAAGTGTATACTGTCTGTCTACTGCGTCCTGGATACTGTTTACTGCGGCCTGTCTGCTACAACATGGATATGGTGCAATCACAGGGGCATGGGTACAAGGTCGCAGCATGTGCGCCTGTTTCAGCGCATCTGGACTCTAAAATGATGTACCTTCAACCAAAGTGGAGTCGCACAAACAGATGAAACCAACATAAGCAGCATCATAGTAACCTGCACTTTATGGGAGATGAACCCTGGTGGCCCCTAAGAATAATAAAGGATTGCAAAAATTCCTATGTAGCACATACCTATTTTTGGGCAGTAAAACGCACACGCAGGCACATCTAATTTTCTGTACATTTAAGTTCTGCAATAGTTAAAACAAATAAAAAATAACAAGTAAATTAAAAAGGCAGTTCTGACATTTTTCTTGTCAATTTTAGTTTTGTATGATAGAAACGCAGAATTTATCAATTTTGGCAATATGCACAAACTCTGGCATTATTTCTTTTCCCTAAAGAATTGCTTCTTTCGTCTGAAGATCGATGTTAATGAAACGTGGACCTAGAATAAATTAGTTATGACTGTGGGCAGACTTCCAATATCATTATTTTGAACCACGACGCGAGAAAACCAACAAAGTGGTTGTGCGCCCAGCGCAGACTCAGATAAGCCCGGGCATCCACTCAGTCTGATCAGAGTCTTTGCTGTCCACATGAAGGTAGCTTAGACCCTTAGCTACCGTTAAAGCGCTTAGAAAAGACTGTGATCATACTATGCGGATGCCCAGGCTGATCTGAGTCTGCGATGGGCGCACTACCACTTTGTTGCTTTCTCGTGTCGCAACTCGTTTTTTTCTGATTCAGATATACACATTATTATAATAGTAACTTGATCTGGCGTACTGTATCACGTCGAGTGGATGAGGTCATACCGTCGGATCACCCGAGACGCTTGCGTCGAGGGTGATCCGAATGTATTAGCTCATCCACGAGACGTGATACAGTATGCCAGATCAAGTTACTATTATAATAATTCGTTTATTATATACCTTACGGAACAGTCAACTATTTATACTTGCCAGCGATAATGCATCGACCCGGATTCAAACTTGCTCGGCAGAGGTATGTAGCTAGTCGTGAGACAAATGCTACCGACTGAGCTGTTGTGGCGCGCCATTTGACGTGTTTGTTGACGTTACGTCACTAGTCCGGTTTCTGTGGTTCTCGTTTCTGCGATGCACTTTTAACAAATGACGCGCCTGAAGCTGGAACTCAGAAATAGCCTCGTTTTAAAGGATAGTGATACGGATTCAGAAAACGTCAGTTTGATACGGCTCTCTGTATCAGATGGCCAGAAAACAGACAGTTCAAAGGGTGTAACATTGATAGGTATATAATAAAAACGGATACCTAATTGGAAGCTCAAGGAGACGGATCAGATCTTCACATTGATACATACTACCCAGCAGGCACACAACGTTATAATGGCGTCGCATTAACGTCGACGCAAACATTACATTTCATCGACGTCATTCTGACGTCATGTGCCCGCTGGGAAAATGCTTTACTGCCCAGCAGGCGCATGACGTCGAAATGACGTCGTATTGACGTCGATGCGGCATTGTGGCGTCGCATCGACCACATTTTGACATCATTACGACGTCATGTGCCTGCTGGGTGTCTTGCAACGCTGTTCAAACAATTTCCATCGTTTTAATTTACTCTCTCTATTGGGACACCTTTAAATTACCAGATTATTCTAAAATTTAAACAAATGCTAAAAGTAGCTGACAGTGTGTCAAAAATACTGATAGGAAATGACGCATTGCACTTCTTGATCTGATTCTAAAGTGATTTCTCAGATACATCTATACCAAAATTTAGGATCCCTGCGGTTATTTTTATTTATTTCTTGTTAATCTTGCAGCTCTTGGATTACATCATTGATAATCAAGGGTCGGTTATATTTGCACGTGCATTTTATGCTCATCTCTTTAAACGTTATGAGCCTTGTCCGGGCAAAATATGTTTGACACTATACGCAAACAGTGGGTACCAAGATAAGTCTATGCAACTGCGTGGTCTGTCAGAGTTAGTGCAGTTCACCGTTTGATTTCCAGAAGGCATACTTATTGCGCCTTACCTGTTCTGATCGTGCTAGTGCACAGACTAGTCTGGACATAGGTGTTTTGCATACACCACAAGGCTGACTTTATCACGACACGACTCAAATGGCCTGCGCAAGGAAAAAATGTGCTTCAGCCCATAATAATTTCAGCGAAATATGTATGTATACGCAACCAGGAGGTACCAAGATATGTCTACGCTCATGTGTAGTCTACTCTGCTCTGATTGCGCATGCGTAAAGCCAAGACACGCCCGTTCTGCTTATGAAATAAGACTGGTTTTATCACGACTCGAGGTATTCGCAAGGAAAAATGTATTTCACCCCATCTTGGGAAAAGCGAATGCAGTCCCATTAGTGTCTTTTCTTTTCGCACTCTTTACGGCGCCACAGTGTATGATGCTCAAGATTGCTTATACATGTTATGAACGCATACATGTTACCACAGACTGGGCTGATTCTTCTCGTCGCATGTGGCAATTTTCCGAGGGTGCGGCTCTAAGGTTACATCATTGACAATCAAGATAATCAAAGGTCGATCTTATTTTCACGTGCATTTTATGCTCATCTCTTGTTTTGAATGTTATGAGCCCTGTCCGGCCGCGGGTAAAATATGTTTGACGCTATACGCAAACAGTGGGTACCAGGATAAGACCATGCAACTGCGTTGTCTGTCTGAGTAAGTGCAGTGCATCGTTTACGAGAGAGCCTGCACTGCTTAGACTAGTCAGAAAAAGTGTATTACGTACTGGAATTAGTAAGATGTTGCGTGTTTGACTTTCCATGCACTTACTGAGCAGACTGTGCATATGCGCAGTTCGCAAATGCTCATCTGAAGACTTTCATCGCGTGGCGCAACACTAAATATTCCAGCCACATTCGAAGATGTTTTTGCTATAGTTTATTCGATTATCACAAAACATCGAATCACATTGAATCAACGTTGATTCGATGATGATTCAACTTTTTTTGTCTGCTGACATGATGAGACTGAAATGCAAACAGCACAGATCCTGATACGACTGCTCTGCGAGGCCTGCAATGTGTGTCCCAGTAGTAATAACTGCAGGATAGGCTATTACTGATCGCAAACTCTCAAAAGTACACTTTGTAAATGTTGAAAATCGGTACTTTGTTGTCTACGGCCATAATACATTGAAAACATCGGTTCTCGTCCAATCACGGAAATTAAGCAACGTCGGGCCCGGTTAGTACTTGGACGGGTGACCGCCTGGGAATACCGGGTGCTGCAGACTTTTGTCTGCTTTTCTTTATTTTCTATTTTTATTTCTTTTTTCTTTGATAGTTTTCTTCCCCCAATTTCACGATCACTGTATATGTATCTCAAAGCTGTGCGAAGGAAAATACTTTTCCCTCAACGTTAAAGACCGTTTACCGTCTGCTGTGCACTGTCCACTCGCCCTTCGCTTTGGAGCATGCTGAAAAGTAGTGCATGTTGTTCGCGGTTTTCTGTATACTATTTACTGTCCAGTGAAGTGTCTACTGTCTGTCTACTGCGTCCTGGATACTGTTTACTGCGGCCTGTCTGCTACAATATGGATGTGGTGCAATCACAGGGGCATGGGTACAAGGTCGCAGCATGTGCGCCTGTTTCAGCGCACCTGGACTCTAAAATGATGTACCTTCAACCAAAGTGGAGTCGCACAAACAGATGAAACCAACATATGCAGCATCATAGTAACCTGCACTTTATGGGAGATGAACCCTGGTGGCCCCTAAGAATAATAAAGGATTGCAAAAATTCCTACGTAGCACATACCTATATTTGGGCAGTAAAACGCACACGCAGGCACATCTAATTTTCTGTACATTTAAGTTCTGCAATAGTTAAAACAAATAAAAAATAACAAGTAAATTAAAAAGGCAGTTCTGACATTTTTCTTGTCAATTTTAGTTTTGTATGATAGAAACGCAGAATTTATCAATTTTGGCAATATGCACAAACTCTGGCATTATTTCTTTTCCCTAAAGAATTGCTTCTTTCGTCTGAAGATCGATGTTAATGAAACGTGGACCTAGAATAAATTAGTTATGACTGTAGGCAGACTTCCAATATCATTATTTTGAACCACGACGCGAGAAAACCAACAAAGTGGTTGTGCGCCCAGCGCAGACTCAGATAAGCCCGGGCATCCACTCAGTCTGATCAGAGTCTTTGCTGTCCACATGAAGGTAGCTTAGACCCTTAGCTACCGTTAAAGTGCTTAGAAAAGACTGTGATCATACTAGGTGGATGCCCAGGCTGATCTGAGTCTGCGATGGGCGCACTACCACTTTGTTGCTTTCTCGTGTCGCAACTCGTTTTTTTCTGATTCAGATATACACATTATTATAATAGTAACTTGATCTGGCGTACTGTATCACGTCGAGTGGATGAGGTCATACCGTCGGATCACCCGAGACGCTTGCGTCGAGGGTGATCCGAATGTATTAGCTCATCCACGAGACGTGATACAGTATGCCAGATCAAGTTACTATTATAATAATTCGTTTATTATATACCTTACGGAACAGTCAACTATTTATACTTGCCAGCGATAATGCATCGACTCGGATTCGAACCTGCTCGGCAGAGGTATGTAGCTAGTCTTGAGACAAATGCTACCGACTGAGCTGTTGTGGCGCGCCATTTGACGTGTTTGTTGACGTTACGTCACTAGTCCGGTTTCTGTGGTTCTCGTTTCTGCGATGCACTTTTAACAAATGACGCGCCTGAAGCTGGAACTCAGAAATAGCCTCGTTTTAAAGGATAGTGATACGAATTCAGAAAACGTCAGTTTGATACGGCTCTCTGTATCAGATGGCCAGAAAACAGACAGTTCAAAGGGTGTAACATTGATAGGTATATAATAAAAACGGATACCTAATTGGAAGCTCAAGGAGACGGATCAGATCTTCACATTGATACATACTACCCAGCAGGCACACAACGTTATAATGACGTCGCATTAACGTCGACGCAAACATTACATTTCATCGACGTCATTCTGACGTCATGTGCCCGCTGGGAAAATGCTTTACTGCCCAGCAGGCACATGACGTCGAAATGACGTCGTATTGACGTCGATGCGGCATGGTGGCGTCGCATCGACCCCATTTTGACATCATTACGACGTCATGTGCCTGCTGGGTGTCTTGCAATGCTGTTCAAACAATTTCCATCGTTTTAATTTACTCTCTCTATTGGGACACCTTTAAATTACCAGATTATTCTAAAATTTAAACAAATGCTAAAAGTAGCTGACAGTGTGTCAAAAATACTGATAGGAAATGACGCATTGCACTTCTTGATCTGATTCTTAAGTGATTTCTCAGATACATCTATACCAAAATTTAGGATCCCTGCGGTTATTTTTATTTATTTCTTGTTAATCTTGCAGCTCTTGGATTACATCATTGATAATCAAGGGTCGGTTATATTTGCACGTGCATTTTATGCTCATCTCTTTAAACGTTATGAGCCTTGTCCGGGCAAAATATGTTTGACACTATACGCAAACAGTGGGTACCAAGATAAGTCTATGCAACTGCGTGGTCTGTCAGAGTTAGTGCAGTTCACCGTTTGATTTCCAGAAGGGATACTTATTGCGCCTTACCTGTTCTGATTGTGCTAGTGCACAGACTAGTCTGGACATAGGTGTTTTGCATACACCACAAGGCTGACTTTATCACGACACGACTCAAATGGCCTGCGCAAGGAAAAAATGTGCTTCAGCCCATAATAATTTCAGCGAAATATGTATGTATACGCAACCAGGAGGTACCAAGATATGTCTACGCTCATGTGTAGTCTACTCTGCTCTGATTGCGCATGCGTCTAGTCAAGACACGCGCGTTTTGCTTATGAAATAAGACTGGTTTTATCACGACTCGAGGTATTCGCAAGGAAAAATGTATTTCACCCCATCTTGGGAAAAGCGAATGCAGTCCCATTAGTGTCTTTTCTTTTCGCACTCTTTACGGCGCCACAATGTATGATGCTCAAGATTGCTTATACATGTTGTGAACGCATACATGTTACCATAGACTGGGCTGATTCTTCTCGTCGCATGTGGCAATTTTCCGAGGGTGCGGCTCTTGGGTTACATCATTGACAATCAAGATAATCAAAGGTCGATCTTATTTTCACGTGCATTTTATGCTCATCTCTTGTTTTGAATGTTATGAGCCCTGTCCGGCCGCGGGTAAAGTATGTTCGACGCTATACGCAAACAGTGGTTACACTTCGCTTCCTTTGTTTCCTTCGGGTTAGTAACCAACTTGAACACCCGAAAATTGCATAACCATGAGATGCTTTCTCCATAGACTCCCATACAAAAATGCTCGTGCCCAGGTGGTTCCTCAAAGAAACACCTGGGTCCGTGCAAATTCTAGTTCACATGATTAGCTGGCTTAAAATGATTAGCGTCGTGTGAAAATATACCTTTTGATTGTTGCAAACAGGTAACTCAGATCAGCCTGCGCATAGTGTCAGTCTGATCACAGTATCTTGTTCGCAAAAGAATCTACGAACCCCAGGAAATGTATTTGGCAGCAGACACTTCGAACAGTCTGCCCGGCTGCGCAGATTGATTAGAGTATAAAACAGTACCCACCTTTTCGAGAGGGACGCAGACTGCACAACTGCACTGTCTTACCTGAATCTTGCTCATATGCATAAAAAACGAAGGCAGCGATACGCTAGCTTATATGAGCTGATCATTTGCTATTCTAACGTTATCATGTGCTAATGACGACTTTCCATGCGACGCCACATGTAATCATAATGAGAAATATGAAACGGAAAGTTTTTGCCATATGAGAGCAACCAAAAATCGGATTAGCATCTGCGCAGGATGAACAAGGTCTTCATATTGTTCATCCGCGCGAGAAAGTCATGACTCAAAATGTGTGGCTATGCAGGCTTCATTCTTCTGTTTGTTTTCCAAACGTCCATTTTTTCAAAGGGACGTTGCTCCGAAACAAAGGAAGGGAGGCCAACCAATTTTATACGCGACACATGGTCAGAATCGCATACATACTGCTTAGAAGCCCATTTAGTTTTCTAGTTGTGATGGCGTGCGCAGCTCTAATCTGAAAAAAAAAACTAATAAAAGGGACATAACTCAAGAACTAAGAAAACTAAGAAGGGGAAGGTAACCATTATTGTACGCGACACATTGCCCTGATTTTGGTCTGTAACTTAAAAACTAAAATGTGTGTGTTGGGGCGGGGGGGGGGGGGGAGGGGGCGGGGCAACCATGATTTTACGCGACACGTCGCCCTGACCTTATACACATTCCAATAAACTTTCATGAAGATATCCCAAACAGTTACTGTGCTATGGCAGACTTAAGAATGTTTACGGACGGACGGACAGCGCCATGACATAGTACATGTTTGTCGGGTTTTTTTTTTTTTTCAAAACGAGCGTAGAAGAACCAGAAAATAAATATCTAATCAATAATGGCGATTTAAGTTTTGGAATTCTGCAATATATCAAAATATTTTTACCTTTTTACAGGCAGGTTAAATCCAGATACACAGACACAATAAATATTTTTATTTCTACTTCAGTTACATTCGACGGTCTCATAAACCGCACGAGAGATCAATGGAGCTTACAGCATTACTGTGTCGAAGTGTAAGTCAGTTACCGGATTCGTGCTCGTGGTGCATGAATTGGAAAGACCTGAGCACGGGGAATGAAAACACCTCGCGGCTAAAGCCGCTCGGTGTTCCCATTTCCCCGTGCTCAGGTCTTTCCAATTCATACACCCCTCGCACTCATCCGGTAACTATTACGTACCAGCCTTTTGTTTTGGTAAGGTCTGCTGATAGGCATATTTAACCAGGGACCAGCTCGGGACAAAATTATGATATATGGTTTAAAGGTTATTTGCTGCCTGAATACTATTTATTTTGATATCGTTACCAAGAATAAAGAAAAACATGACACCGTCAGCTTTTTAATGACGATTTTGGTCCCGGGCAGAGTTATTCGTAGCATTTTGGTTAAATATCTCGATTTCTTTTTTTCATTTCTATTTCTTTGGCATCTCTACATACGAGTAAATGTAAAATTGATGGGATTCTAAACGTTTACAGAGACAAAAACTGAAATTTTCTTCACATCGTCAACGAAACAAATGACGATTTTGGTCCCGGGTTGGTCCCGGGTCAAATTTTTTGCGAAAATAATAGATAAATTTTGCATTTTTTTAAAATTTAATCTTCTTTAGTATGTTTACATATGACGAGATGTAAAATAATTTGGGTTTAAAATGTTTCTGTAGGAAATAATTGAGATTTGCTTGACATCGTCAATCCCGCAAAAACTGGTCCCGGGTCGACATTGCTTGACCTGGTACTGTCTTTTTGTTAAAATTTGAACAAATATCGAAAGTTTTATAAAATCTTTATATGCTTTTTTCGAAGAGCCTATGAACTACTTAAGGTCCAATTTTCAGTTTGTTATTGGCTTGTTTAGTACAATTTTGGGGCCAACAAAAATTGGTCCCGGATTTTGGTCCCGGGTCCCGGGCGTTGGTCCTGGCTCCTATTCCTTCCCCCGTAACACGTGACCCATTATATAGACTGGTTCCGGTTCAATTTCGCAATCTTGCTAGCAAGTACGTCTGGGAACCCGTCTACCCATTATATTGCGTTTACCACTTATTATTGTATAATTTGCACATGTTATTATGCAAAATTGACTCGATGGTATATTGAAAACGCTTATTATTATAATGCCTGCACTTGTTATGCAATATGCGTCTTTAAGTGACTTGCTACTATAGCGATACTACCTATTAGCACATCTTGAACACCTACTATTATACAAAATGCGCCCATTATTATACGAAAAGAACGCATTATTTAACGAAATGACCCCATTATTATACAAAATGAACCCATTATTATATGAAATTAACCTATTAATATACAAAATGCACCCATTATTACACAAAATGAACCCATAATTATACAAAATGCACCCATTATTATACGAAATGAACTCATTATTATATGAAATGCACCCATTATTATACCAAATGAACCCATTACGCGAAATGAACCCACTAATAAACGAAATGAACCCATTATTATACGAAATGCGTCCATTATAATACGAAATGAACCTTTTTCATATGAAATACACCCATTATTATACGAGATGACCCCATTATTATATGAAATGCACCCATTATTATACAAAATGAACCCATTTTAATGGGAAATGCACCCATTATTATACGAAATGAACCCATTATTATACCAATTGCACCCATTATTATACGAAATGAACCCATTATTATACGAAATGAACCCATTATTATATGAAATGCACTTACCAAATTCTTATACCTACCTTAAGGCAGTCATGGCTTTCCATACCAGTAGATTTCGATAACGTTTGTCTCACCTCGATTTAGCCACAGATTTAGCCACAGATGCTACTGAAATGTATTTTTGGATAAGGGTTTTAATAACCTTATTAAAATAAACGAGCTAATATGCGTTCAATTTTCCAATAAAATAGATCATCAGTTAGATGACTAGGATAACAAAAAACATTTTTTGACTATATACCTGCATTTTTTAAGAAAATGAAGAAAACTGAGTAAGGGTTTGCTCATCAGTTTAATCTATTTCTGTTTGTCCTATATCTGTTTGTATATACTTTTAGAATATTATGGTCCTGTAAATCAGGACAGACACGACAGCAAGAAATATAGACTAAAAGGAATCCCTGAGCTGATAAAAATTGTAGTATCAGTATCCAATGCTTTTACTTTCTATTTAGAGGAAAACAACACTTTTCTATAATTAATGAACTTTCAAGTTCACTACGAGGCTAAAGGCGTCATCTGAAGAGCCTCTCCTAATAAGCCTCCTCTGGGTCTTTACTGTTTGTCTGTCTGTTCATCTGCAGCAGGCTGTTTCTATAACAATGTATGGGTACACCGCCATTTGATGAAGAGCAACAACTTTGTGACGTTCTGTTTGCTTTCCTGGATGCAATGGAGTCTTCTATTAACCCTTAAAGCGCTAAAAATTAAAATTGTTGAATTGGCAAACAGTGTAGATCCAGATGAGGTGGCTCATAATGAGCCACCTCATCTGAATCTACACTGTTTGCCCTCTAGTGTTCGAATTCTCAATATGAAATCACTTAGACGAAACATTTTTTGAAATTCTGCAGACGTAGATTTTGTCGTCTGCTGTTTGGCGTATTAAGGGTTGAAAGAAAGAATTTGTTCCTGGGAATGCAAGATTTTTCCTTTAAGAGCTGAACTTCTATTGAAAAGGGACGCAACACGACAATGGCGGAGTTGCTTGAAAATAAACCCTTTAGTAGTAGCGGTAGTGGTGGTGCACGTATGATTGTAACTGGTAATTTAAATTTCATGAGCGCTTTAATGATGTAATAACGATAGCAAATGCCACTGTCAACCAATCACTCCCGTTTAACGGCACCAGTGCGAAACTAGGTAACTAATTCGAACAAATTAACAGCCATAAACGTCAGCAGTCGTTTTAAACGTTACGTTGATATACGTGGTCGTAAATGTGGTAACCTCACAGCTGCACTTTGTGGGAGTAGATGTTAAAAGCTGTCTAATAAACCTATGAAATAAAGCTTTCAGGTTTGAGCCGCGACACGAGAAAACCAACAGTGTGGTCGTCCGTCCAGCGCAGACTCAGATCAGCCTGTGCATTCACCCAGTCTAATCAGACTCTTTGCTAAGCGCTTAAAGGGTAGCTGAGGGACTAAGCTACCTTCATGCGGGAAGCGAAGACTCTGATCAGACTGGGCGGATGCCCAGGCTGACCTGAGTCTGCGCTGGACGCACGACCACATTGTTGGTTTTCTCGTGTCGTGGCTCATTTATTTTAACATGTCATGTTTGAATATGGAAATTTATTGTCTTCGTGGTTTAAACTCGTAATTAAAAGACAGGCATCCCATAAGTCTGTGGGTGTACAAGAACGTAAAAGTCAGGCACAATTAGCGTTGACCTTTTTTACGTTACGTTACATTATTTTGGAAATGTCACACATACGAACTTGAACAGATGTTTGATTTATTGAAGACATCATACCCATTTGGGAATAATAAAGCACAGAATTCCAAATAGTGATGATTAGTTGTCCTGAGTCTCTATACGTCAAAATGTTCCAGCACAAACACGCCATTGCAAGCCTTTCTATCAGTTTTAGAGAAACATACAGTAGAACTTCAATGGCTCGAACACTGATGACTCGTTTACCCTGCCTGGCTAGAACTCGTTTCTTGGTCCCTATAGGTCATTTTATATAGAAACTGACCCTGGATAGCTAGAACTACCCTTGGCTGGAACTGATTTTCATGGTCCCAAGCCTTTTCGAGCCAATGAAGTTCTACTGTACATTGTTTTGAAACCGTTACCTTGTGGCTACGTTTGGACGAATGCACGAAGAAAAGCTCATGTTTGCAGAAAGCTCAGGGCATATTCTATGTGTTCAATTTAAAGGCCAGCCGATATTTAAATCAGCATGGAGGCGGCCACTATTACATGCCTCTTACCTGCAGCAGTTGAACAGTAGCCAAAACAAGAGACCCCAAACTGAAGCTGCCCTTTAGGAGAAATTTCTTTCCTTTAAATGCAGACCCGAATTTTGAAGGGCTTCGTCTTTCAGGGAAACAAACAAAAAAAATCACAGAAATCGTTCTCTTTCCGTAAAAATGGCGGGGCAACATTTAGGTGTACAGATACACCTTGACATGCAGGATTTCTAAAAAAAACTTGACATGCAGGATTTCTAAAAAAAAAAAAAAAAAAAAAAACTTTAAAATCCATTAGGATTGTACATATAAAAAAGACTTTTGTAAATTTAGACATATCATTTATTAATTAACATCCAATACAAATAACATTTTATGTCAATCATTGAATGATAGCAACATTTAAAATGAACATTAAGGTGTTTGGGCACACTTCAAAGAGAGGACACTCAAAGAAAGTTCTGCATACCGCTGCAAAGTAAAACCATTCCAACATATTTAAAGTAGGTTGAACTGAGACTGCAGG
This sequence comes from Ctena decussata, assembly GCA_963989385.1. Classification (NCBI taxonomy): domain Eukaryota; kingdom Metazoa; phylum Mollusca; class Bivalvia; order Lucinida; family Lucinidae; genus Ctena; species Ctena decussata. The sequence continues at coordinate 39,553,248 of OZ022500.1, forward strand.
CAAAAAAGCGTTCAAAACAGAGTGATCCCCCTTCACATTACACCTTAAGGTAAAAGGATGCACTTTCAGGGAAAACAACTCTGCCATTTTATTTTTGCCTCCTTTCCCAATGGGTGGTCAACTCTTAGACGAAAGAATTTCCTCCTCAAGGAAAACATCATTTGAGGGAAGACCATTCAGTGGTATTGTTTTGTCACCAGATGTTTTACTAGTAAAAGTTGTTCTTTTTTGTAAAATGGCGGCAAACAATGAGGTGTGCCCATACACCTTAATCACTGGCTCTTAAATTATAATATAGCTGCAAAACTTCATATTAGTCTCATCAGTGGGAAAAGTTTTCGTATTTCTTTATTAAACATTTTACGCTGTGCGATCTCAAAAAGTCGCCTCATCAAGGCAAACAATGTGTATGAATAGGCTTACAAGGGAGGTTACTCTGATTTCCATGTATTTGTCTCCCTTCTCACAGACAACTACTTGATAGAGAGAATTTTGTTTCTAGATATCTTTAAGAGTGGCCTCACATCAATGGAGAAGAAAGGGAAGTAAATACTAGCCTGTTAAAGTTGTCTCCCTCGCAACAATGGAAGCCAAAGCATGGAAGTATACCCATTCACCTTAAGGTGAATCTGGGACGTGTTTCGAGAACAGATGCTGACGGCAAACTCAGGTCAGCCGTTTTCCTTAGAAAAAAAAAAGATAAAAAAAAAGATAAAACATTGTTTTTAGTTTAACATCAAAAACTACAAAAACTGTTTTATCCTTTTTGTAACAAACTCGGAACTTCCGTATAAATATAAACTCAGCCGCGATGTTCACTTGTATTTGCTTGGTCCTGATTTGAAAAGGTGTTGTCGTCCTACAATGTGCGTCAGTTTTTCCCCGCTGTACAGTTTGCATTCAGCAGCACCTATCGCATTTCATGGTCAGTGCAAACATTAAATTATTGTTTTACATATTTTTGAACAAACAAATGACAAAATTAACAAAATAAATACATAGGTAACATCCATAATTTTCTTTTACTGAATTTTTGTGACGCCATGTATTTGATTATGCATGTAGAACAAAACCCTTGTCCAAATTCTAGTAAATGTAACAGAAAGAAAGCTGGCTCCGAAATTGAAAAAAATCCCCATCCGACCGAGACATAGTTCATAGTAGAAGAACACACCTACCCAGCAGGCACATGACGTTGAAATGACGTCATACTGACGTCATGTGCCTGCTGGGTAGTGATGATTTTCAAAAGTAGTCTTTGAGTTTACAGCCGTGGTACTCTCAATTAAATACATGGAATGAGTATATACAATGAGTTCATAAGACATCTAGGTCATCATGAAATGAATAATAATAATAAACATGATAGACTCATAAAAGTTAGATCGACAGGACACGAAGTTGGCTCAACTTAGAGAAAATGGCGTTCTTGACAACACTGGCGCCCAACACTTGTGGCATAGAATATGTTTTTGCTACCCATCTCAAGCTGCAAGTTCAAAACGGCCTCCACAGATAACGATGGATTTTAACCCTGCCTTAGATCCCCAACCAACCCCATATATATACGAGGAACGTCCAATAAGGGCCACAACTTATTATCATTGTTTTAATATCATCAAAATCAAACTGACCCGGGGATCGTCTGTGTTATGTAAGTAATTCGGTATTCGATTCCAAGTTTTCAAAGACATTAAATTCGTCATCTCATTGTAAATCCAGCATATTTCTAACGTCTGTACCGTACGTTACATTTTTTGACAACGATATAAATGACGGTTTTAATAACACATCATTAGCCTTTAACAGAAAGCAATGTGTATGTCCCTAGTTTCAAAAGAAAACCCGTTTACATGAAAAATGAAACTGAAACAAAAATGCCCTATTTGTGATAACAACAGAATATCTCTGTTTATGGCTGTTGAGTTAAATGGTTCGCTGGAGCATTATAGCTGAAATATTTTTATTCATTTGCTTTGAAATAAATGAACCTTATAGATCTAGTCGATCAAGACGAATGAATTTACAAAATACAGGTAGGCTGAACTTCAAAAAAAAAGAAACAATAGTTATTAAATTCATCATCTCATTGTTAAGCCAGCATACTACTAACGACTTTACTGTATGTTACATTTTTTGACAACGATATAAATGACGGTTTTAATAACATTTCATTCGCTTTTAAAACAGAAAGCAATGTGTTTGTCCCCAGTTTCAAAAGTATCCCCGTTTACATGAATAAGGAAATTGAAATGTTATCGCAACAGAATATTTCTCTTTATGGGTGTTGAGTTAAATGGTTCGCTGGAGCATTATAGCTGAAATATTTTTATATTTTGCTTTGAAATACCTAAACCTTATAGATGATCAAGACGAATTAGGCTGAACTTCATAAAAATCAAATTATAAATGGATGGTTCGACTATGGAGGTACTATGCCTCAGAAGACAAGTATTAATGAAAATGCAAAGGCTGTCAAACTAACTGAAAGTAGCTGTCCACTCATCTTTGCTCTTGATTTCAAGATGTGTGTCAGCCCAGTTGTGAGAATACAAACTCTGTCTTAGGGCGAGTATGTATACACAGCATTAGCAGTTCGTCCGCAAAAATATCTGTACTTTGTAGATTTAATCTATGAAGGCGATTCCCTACAGCTACGAAATTTGCTCTGGAGGAACAGCCTTTTTTCAGTCTGTTCCTCCAGGGCAAATTTCATAGTTGTAGGGAATCTCCTTCAAAGAAATTGACCCTTAGCAACAGCACAGCAACCACTTAAGTCGTTTTATAAATACGACCCCTGATCGGTAAGCCAGAAGACAGAATTTCCAGCAGCACAGTCCAAATTGTGAATTATGAGCTTATTGATACAGATGAACTACTGAGGTAGATAACACATACATAATTATACTAAACCAAAACAGACATAACAAATCAACACTTCATTCTTTCCTTTAAACTAATAAAAAGCAACGTCGTTTTGCATTGTTGATGGTACTCTCTGCATCACGCGAACAAACAGTTCAGTTGTTAATTGTCTAAGCTATATACGTCTTATATTCGTCCGTGCGTCTGTTCTAAACTTAAAGTCTATCTCGAACATCAGGGGCGTAACTAGAGGTAATTTCATAATACGCACAACAATATTTTATTCTCTACTTCTTGGAGGGAAAGCTAGTATTTCAGCCACTTTGGTAATTGGTATTGAAATCTGGTCAAATTTATAAATTTTCAGCAAGCAAATATGGAGGTGCGTTTTGAAATTTTGTCAATTTTGACAAAATTTCAATACGCACCTGCGTATTTGCCGTATAGGTAGCTACGCCTTTGAACATGAAGTTCATTTCTCAGTAAGTCACTACGTAACAGCACTCAGAAACCAGTTTCACATTACTCCATTACTCCAACAGTTATTATGGAGACTCAGTCAAGTCCGCAACGATTCCAGTAAACCAATCTGCGCGCATGCGTCACTTAATGGCAACTGTGTATGCCTTTGTTCTTTTTCAATATGAGTTTGGATAATAATTTAACACCCGTAGTAGCTTCACTGTCAGTAGTCGTCCGAATTACTTGAAGAAGCAGTCTAGTCGTCTGCGATGATTAAGTTTCAGGAACTAACCAACAATAATCGCTATTTCGCAAAATTTTACTTGTCAGTAAAACGACCACATTTTCTCTGCAGACGACACTCTGGCAGACGATGTGATAGACTGGTTTTCCTGAGAAGAGAGGATTAAATGGGTAAGACTTCAAGAGTCTTCGACACTACCAAGCTGAATCCAACAAGCAAATGACGACAAAATGACGTTGACGTCATTTCGGCTTCATGTGCCTAATAGGAAATTATTATGGCTCTTTATTTCATTCCGTTCGCATAAATGTGCCGACCAAATTTTGAGCATGGCGAGCATTTCTTGAAATACAACCAGGTGGCTAAAGTTTGTTTTCAGTGAAAGCCACTATAATTATGCCACAATTATATCACAACATATGGTCTAACCGCCTCCATGGTCCTTCTGGCTCACTACTACCGGCACGCGCACTTTTGGACTGTCATATTCGGATAATTTTTCAAAACAACGTTTCTGTTTTCATCGAGATAAAGTAACGTTACAGACGAGAGTTTGTCCGGTACACAACATGGCGCTGGAACGTCCGGGTTTATTCCAATGGCGTTTACTAAACTCTGAATTGTAGCGTGGTTGGATGGTCTTAGCTTCTGAAATGAGAGAAAATAAAATTCCTATTGCAAATATGTGATACTCACAAACAGGCAAATGATTTTGGAAAGAACAATTTTATAAATGGCAAAAATCAGATGGTTCTGGAAAGGATAATTTCAAACAGTAGATGACAAGATGCATATGACATGAAGTCTTGTTGCACATTTGAATTCAATTTCGCATTCTAGTGTATGGTATTCCGGTATGCGTATATTTGGAATGCCATTCTCGCGCGCGGTAAACGAAAGCTTGGCGTGACCTCTCTTATCTGGTGCATGGACTTATGGGTATTGTCCAGTTTGAATAAAGATGGCGGACAATGCTTGGCAGAATAGCTACCGAAGTAACCCGAATGAGAATTTCCCAGCATTCCCGCGATAAATGCGACAGATCAACACGGAAAGTGTAGACTGGTTGCGACAAGTTTTGGAATACATGTCCCTAAAAAGCAGCCGGTGCGAATATTTAACTTCGATGGTGGGCTTTTATTACGACTGTAGATATTGCTGGAAATGAATTGACGTTACATTGAAAACCTTTTATTTATGAAATAGTCGGTCGAATATTTAATTTTGACAGTGTGTTAATCCACGTGACATTTCTCGTATCTTAGATAAGAACTTTAACTTGAAAAACACCGTCTATATTCCATTAGCAAAGCCATTCATCATTCGAACTTTCATTATTATATCTGGAATGTTTTAATATAGTGGGGCATGCTACACCAAGTAGTTACCATAAGTTATTGCGAGCAGCGAAGACTCGATTAAGCTTGCGCATCCGCGCAGTCTGATCGGACTCTTCGCTTTCGCATGAGCAACTGATGACCTCTACAAACATAAAGAGTGCAAAGTGAAAACTTAGAAGTTTTGCACATGCACCGCCTGAAATGAGTATTTGCCTTTCACCAATGGCCCAAAGTCCAATTTCACATTACCCCACCCAAGTTAATTTGACAGGTTAATCAATCAGTGTATAATAAGAGCGCCTTGTTTTTTCAAAGTCATTAAAGGAGAAAAGTCTCATTATTAATCTGTAAAGAAGCATTAATATGAACGTCAAAAATACATTAGCAATAATATTGGCATATTGAACGCTTGTGAAAATTGCATAAAAGTGTTGAAGAAAAATGTGAGAGAGGATCCAAATTAAAACATTCCCGCTAATTGACGATGTTGGGTGAAAAGAATAACATAAAGATAACAATATATGTCAACTCTATCTTTCTCGATATTTCGTTTCTCACAGTGGGTCTGCGGATGAATATGCGGTTTCAAGGTGGCGTTAATACAGTGTTGCCCATTAGCAGCTCAGCAATCATTGCTAATGATGTACAACCTGTCATCCAGAAGCATTGGAATCCAGCCATAGGTATACAAGGTCTCATGATGCCATACTAGCTCCAATACTTGTGCATGAGTTGTTTCCGATATATGACTTGCATAAGTATGCATGTTTATGTGAAATACGAAGCTTTGTAAAGACTACAAAAGAGAAAATGATACGCATCTTCAATCGCATCGGAATAAAACTACAGTATCTTATTGCACTTAAACATTACACTGACGACAACAGAGAAAATGAAATGCATCTTCAAATACACTGGAATGTAGCTGAAGCATATTTTAGATATCTTTGTAGTCACTTATATGTACGCATATAATTCCACTTCCTTTTAAAACAATCCCTAAATTACTACTAATGACTTGTATCAAGTCATGAATGAAATTAAGACAAAAATCAGGTTATTCAATCACATAAAACGATCAATCACTCGGGGTTATAGGTTCTGTCCATCATTTCCATTAAGAAAATGGGTTAAACACGAAGTCACTGAGTTTCTTAATGTAGATTCAATGTTAACATGTTAAGTAATATTGATTAGTATAAGCTTGGGATGCATTAGTGTCGTTAAAAAGTTTGAATTAAGACTTTTACGACTAAACTTCAAAACGAATTGACAGAAACATATGAGCCGCGACATGACAAAACCAACAATGTGGTTGTGCGCCCAGCGCAGACTCAGATCAGTCTGGGCATCTGTCCAGTTTGGTCAGACTCATTGTTAAGTGCTCAAAGGGTAGCTAAGGGTGTAAGCTACCTCCATGCGGACAGCGAAGACTCTGATCAGTCTGGGCGGATGCCCAGGCTGATCTGAGTCTGCGCTGGGCGCACCGTTGAACCACATTGTTGGTTTTCACGTGTCGCGGCTCATATGAGCTACTTCTAAGCGTTCTGACAGATTCGTTTTAGCCTTCTGTCAATATACAAGGAAATGACTTAGTTTCAGGAATGTGCCACCTGGCAGTAGCCTTATAACACTGTGACTGATTAATCTGAATGGACCGGTTGTCATGTACTGTTCACAGGTGGTAGTATCGTACATGTGATCCTTGCGTCGAAAAAGGAAAAAAATGTCATTGTGTACCGTACCAAAATGTCATTATGCACCATAGACTATGGTATGGTACAAACTGACATTTTTCCGTTCTCGCATTGAGGGGCACAGGTATGACACTACCACATGTGGTACTGATTGAAGGACTCGACTACCCATTAGTATCAGGGGGCATGTTTATTTTTCTCCCATTTTAAAATGAGATTGCAAAACTTTTCACATTAGAATGGAACCCTTAATTTGAATGACGGTAAACATGTCCGTAAGACTTATTTTGAAGCTGACCATTTCGTGCATGGAAATGTCGCGTTCAACCTTAGCACTTGCACATCGCTAGTACGATGTCGTTTATATAGACAACATGGTCCCAGCAGGCACCTGACGTCGAAATGACGTCGTTCTGACGTTGATGCGACGTCATTACGTCGCATCGACGTCAGTAAGACGTCATTTCAACGTCATGTGCCTGCTGGGATGGTGTAGCTTATGTTGTGCTGTAAATCTGATGAGAACCCACTGTGGGGCAGTTCTCATGGGGGTTTTCATGAAGAAAATGTAAATTAAGAATAATGAAGGTTTGGGGGTCGGTAAAAGTGCCTTAATAAAAAGAAATTTGCTGTTGTTTTGAATGTCTGGTTAAATAGGGTTGCCCAACAGATTTATTACATTTAAGTCAGCCTATGTATTTATAGGTTATTGAATTTATATTGGGAAATATTCGGCACGAGTTCATATGGCGAAGGACGCACGAGCTTGCACGGTTACTCTAATGTAAAGTGAATGGGGAACTTTATAGGTATATAATAAATTACGTTACAGTATACTGCGTTATGCAATGTTGATTATGCAATTTGTATTCAGATGAAGAAGGCAGTGGAACCAAAGACGCTTTTCTGACGGAGTTATCACGACTTTATTAATGTTCCAAACAAGCTTATTTTAATTCTTCTTCAAGCCAACCTTCTTTGACTAATACAGACATTTTGAATGTCAGTCAATAATGTTGTTAACAAAGCTGTGAAAACCGGGAGCCGTATTTATAAAACGACATAAGTGGTTGCTATGCTGTTGCTAAGGCTGAATTTCTATGAAGGAGATTGCCTACAACTATAATTTGCTCTGGAGGAACAGTGTGAAAAAGACTGTTCCTCCAGATCAAAATTTCATAGTTGTAAAAGACTGTTCCTCCAGAGCAAATTTCATAGCTGTAGAGAATCATTTAGCCTTAGCAGCAGCATAGCAAATACGACCTCGGAAAGGTAAGGGGAAACTGAGAAAATACTATGTCATAGTTAGGCTGTTGAAAATATCGCGTGTCAGTGTACTTTTTTGTTTTAATTTATGTGATTTTACATAACACATAATTAGGTGAAACGATCAGTGGTGAAAAAAGTCAAAACTGCACGGAATGACTCTCAAATAACAAAGTAGTCATCGGACGGAAAAGCATACTTAGGTGACGGGGCAGATTCTTCGTGGAAAGAAATCTGATTTTTCGGCGAAAAAAATGCAGGCGTCACTACGGAAACCATGTAAATCATATTAACAATAGTGCAAATACCATTCAGAAGGTTATTAGGCTTTTCGTCTTTTTGCGAACTTGACGGGCTTATCATAAATATTGTTTTCAATTATATTAACTTATAATATCTATGCTATCTATCTATCATGTATATAAAATATTTTAACTTTCTGATAGGGCCAAGAAGTTGAATTTCCGAAGTAAAATGCGCACTATGCACTTGCACAAATAATCAGCCCCCTCCATACAATTCCACAAAAATACAGGCCCGGATCCAGACCACCACGCACTGGTGGGGCTCTGGATAACTGGTGGGGCTGGGAGGTGCCGAGATATATGTGTGTAAGGGGGTGGAGAGATGAGCTTGAAAACATATGACATAGTTTGGGATCAATTTCATGAGAATTTTTAATATTGCCTTTTTGCCTTGAAATATTTGTTGTGACATCTCATTAGAATCGCCTCGGCGGGGCGATTCTAATGAGATGTCACAACGTATATTTTAATCTAACCGTATGGATAAAAATCCCATACTGTCATCAGAAACTCCTTATTATCTGAAGATCTACATATTATTCGATAACACAGAGGCCCAAATGGCGGGGCTGAAGCCCCAAAGCCCACCCCCTGGATCCGGGGTTGAAATATCTTTAATAGTTGTGGTTGATATTGTGGTATTTCAAAATGTTTAACCTTAGTAGAGAAAGCAAAGCTTTCATAGCAAATGTGTTCCATCGCACCTGGCTATGTTGGGGGTAAATTTAGTCATAAATAAATAAAATATTATGAAACGAAATGAAAAGAAAGAAGACACTTTGGCTTTGAATTTAAATCATCGCGGGTGAGAATAATCTTAGTCTAGTATTTCTGAGTGATCATATATCAAAATAAGCAACGGCGTGTAAGATATTAATGTCTCTTTCATTGTTGGCGGTAATTAGAGAATTTCATAGAACAAAATGACTGAATTACAATTATGGTCAGCTGACTGCGTTACATGGCATTCATTGACAAAACTTACTTCCTGGGAGAGGTATGTAAAGCTACCCTGTGTTTGACATTGTAGTTTAACCTGTCTTTTTTTTTTTTTTTTTTGGGGGGGGGGGGGGGGTTGTTGTTTTTTTGTTGTTGTTGTTGTTTTTTTGTTGTTGTTGTTGTTTTGTTTTTTAACCAACTTAGATATCTTTCTTGTTCTCTAATAACTTTATTTCAGAAATCGACTGCAATTTTTTCCCAAAATATACCTGCTTATTTAAGCAGGTATATTTTGGGGAAAAAATGCGGTCGATTTCAGAAATAATTTTTCCTTACCTTGAGAAACACATGTTGTTAGAGGGCAGATCACGAAACATTAATCCACGATGGCGAAGCCGGAGTGAATTAATATTCGTAGCTGCCTGCTGACAGCACGTGTTAATCAGCAATAATTTACCAGTAAGGAAAATTATTCCGATTCTAACATTGTATAGAACGCAAATCCAAATGACTTTTCGGAGGTGGACGTAGACATCCGACGTCAACAAGGCGCTGATTTTGCACAATATCACATCAGCAAAGTGATTTATCGCGCACCGCTTCCTAGTAAACGTACATTGGGAAAACGTTAACGTCATATTAAAATATATGTTTAGTAATACAATGCAGTAACTATTATTTACAGTAAAGGTGACCGTACATATAGAAAGTCTTAAAATCTTTCAGGGTTTCAAGATCTTATATCTTTATATACAACTTCTCTGACAGACAAACGCGCTGTATGATTATACACGCTGATTGTGCTATCATGTGTATGGTGCCGGGTCCGCTTTTGAAGATTTAGACATTTTCAACAGTTCCCTCGATTGCCTTTGTGGAATTCAAAACTGTAATTACAGGGGAAAGTACCTTTAAAGAGTTTTGCGATACAGAATTTTACTTCCAGTTTACCGGCCATGAAATGATAATTATTAGTGTCAAATTGTATCGACTTGTAAAACTTGCTCATAATTATGTTTCCATGAACATGGACAAAAGGCAAGGTTTCAGTAAAGCTCCCTGCCGTACGCTCTCTTTTAGAAAACTTACAACCATGACGATTTAATGTAAGGATAAAACTTGCCATAATAGTTGGGTGGACGTGTAGGCTATCATTAATCTTGAGGGCTAATGTTACGGACGTGCGGAAAGCAGGATTGTGAACATATGCTTATATTCGTTCAGTGTCAAAAGAACTCATTGACTCGCTACAGGGGCACGCAATTTTACTTTTGATCGGAAAGTATAGCAACTTCTAACGGCAACTCGATTCAATGTTCTTTTAAGAATGTTCTTCATTATGTTTTCAGTCTTTTTTTAAAGCGGAAACAGAAAATAAGATAAAGAATTAGATTAAATGGTCTCATTTATACAAGTTCAGTCAACCTTTTCTTACCTTTGTCAATGGAAATGGACAACTTCCTGAGCAATAATGAGCTTTAAACGACTTTGGAGAAATAATCCATTCACCCCAACCTATGTCATTAAAATCCACTATTAGTTTTCTTTTGCCACAATAGGTCTCTGAATGGTCTTCAATGGCTTGATTTTGTAACTCCTCCCATTCTTTGGGTAGCTCAATTCTATTTTTCTTCCGACCCCTTTTGCCCTTTCTTCGCCTGTTTCTCCATTTCTTTAATTTCTTGTTTTCCAAATAACCATCTGGATAAGGAATAAGCCTCGTGTCTGTCAACTTATGCCGTGATTCTTTTCGGGTTTGAAGCATGCCCGGATGTGTCTGAATACCTAGTCCAACCGGGTATGTCCGATAATCATTTGGGTCTTCTGGTATTTCATTAGTTAATATTGACCTAGATCTCGCTATTGGATACATTGCTGGTAAATCAGCTGAATTGTCTTTTATGCTCCTCTTTCTTCTTTCATGAGTTCTTTTATTTATTTTAATATCAGTTTTAGAATCTACCTCACTTTGTAATGTTTCTCCTGTTAATTTTAAGTTTTTTGTAGCTTTCTCAAGATCGTCTAAATCCAGTTCATCTGAATCATTAGAATAAATCACTAAATATGGAACAGAATGATGATGCATGAATCTTTTTAACTTCCAGATATGCACATTGCCTTCTGGCTTCATCATTTTAAAGTTTAAACCTAATGCATTTGGCAAATCCCTTCTCGCCGCTAAGCAGCTTTGAACACTGTTTGTCACATCAAACCACTGCCAGCCATAACTTTCCGGTCTGACAGTAATTTTACCACTTTCTATCACATAGTTTGGTGCTATTTCATGAAGAATAAGTTCTAAATTACCATTTTTATTATAATGATTTTTCCGTCTTTTGAACAGATGGATTTCTGCGCTGATCATTTGTTCCGTTGAAATTAATGATGTTAGGTTGAAGATGAACATCGGTTGTCCATTAATAGTGTCTGAAAAGAGACAAAAAGTCAGTTTACATTTTGGTACTTATAGCAAATGCTGTACTAGAATGAAACCTAAAAGAATACGAACAAAATAATGAAATACAAAGCAACGAGCCCTTATCCAACCCCCCAACCCCCAATGAAGTTATCAAAAAGCTAGATAGTACTTAAAAACAAACAAAACAACAATACTTAAAACATGACATAACATGAAACTCATGGAGAGGAAAAGCTACATAAAACATCTGGCTCAGGGGCTATAAAACTTGAGTACATTCTCAAACTCTAAATAAACATTGATTGGCTGCTTCCGAGCACATGCTTGGAAGCAGCCAATCTGTGTGCTTTATCTTTAGTTTGAGATTATTCTCAAGTTTTATAACCTCGAATCCTGGGTCTCCGGCTAATGGAACAGCTACTGATTTGCTGAAAGTAACCGAAATGTCTCTTCAACGACAGAATCGGAAACATAAAAAAGTATTATAACCTTGGGGCCTGAACTGTCGGCTGGAACATGATCTTGATCAGTCTCTCTCGTTTTTTGAATTCTCAATATGATATAGCGATAAACCGTTTATTGAAATTTTGCTGATGTAAACTTTGCCGTCTGCTTTTTGGCGCCAATTACGAACCTTGCAATCTTTGACCGATCCTGACTTAGCGACTACGGACTGGCTTTATTAGAGAAAGGTTTCCGTGGCGCCGAATTATTTAGTATATGATATAAAGGGAATTGCTAAATAAAAAGATGGTTTGATATTTTCACAAACTCTTTCTGAACTGAAGCAACATTGCTGAATACAGTGAATACATCCTAGTGGACATTCCAAAGATAGCAAGTGGCGTCACCATTATGTGGGTTCAAGGATTATTCTGTAATCACAGTGAACAGTATCTAATCCTAGCAACACTGATGTCCAGGGTAACTTTAGTAATTATTTTAACATTTTCATTCACTTAGCTATCTGGTCTAGTTTCTGGACCCTTGTACTTTTGACTATAGAAAACTAGGTAAGTGTAAGTGTTCTACCAACAACAAAATGTTCCATACAACTGCATATTAAAGGCAAGCCTACTGCCCAGGCCTATTTGCAAAATATCAATAAGAACTCTGTGTTCGAATGTTAGTTGAAAATATTCCAGCTTTCAGCCTTGCATATCAAATATTTTAAAGCCCGGCCCAATGCTGTAGTGTTATTGAAGGATATTTCAATGTGCCGGGTTCACTCGCAGGGGAATCAAAGCATTTCCACGTTGAAATGAGGTCGCACCGACGTCGATGCGACGTCATCACGTTGGTGCGACGTCATTTTGACGTCATGTGCCTGCTGGGATATTTGCACAGCGTACATGAGCAAGGCCATAGTACGTATACAACATGATACAAGTGCTATGATTAAAATTAAGTTAGACCTAATTTGTAACATTCCTCCGTAGTTAAATGACTGTTCGTCAACAGGGTGTTATTTGGACATATCAAGCTAATGAAATTTAAATTGCAAGTTTCTTTCAGTCCAAACAAGAAGCAAGATAACTTCAAAAGATAGCTATCAGCACAACTGACGTGCGGGACAGAAACTGCTGATAAAGCTAGTCAAATCGGACGATAATGAACGTATCAATATATAATATAGAAGCCAATACAGTTACTAGCAAAAATATGGCATATTTATGTGACATTCTTTATAATCTTGAAAATTATTCCAAACCAAAAACAGTATCAGAAACTTGACTGAAGTTCTTCTACAGCGTCAAAAGCAAATGTAAAATAAAAGGACGAAAGTGGGCTTGAAGATACAGTGGTGATACTCCGGTAAAAGAGTCTAGATTTCTCATGTATAGTTCTGATTTTGCATAAGCAATAGGCAGCTTTTAAAGATTATTTTACATAAAAATCGCGAGAGAACTGTCACTATACAGGTCAACTGTAATAAATAGGTTATACTGTTAATGAAGATTTCTTTCATTTTCTGATCTAATGAGGAAATACTAAAAACAGTACCATATAGGGTAAAGTCGAGAAAATTCGGACAGCGGGTAAATTCGGACAGTGACACTGTTTCCTTTATATATCAGTTGTTTGGAATTAAAACAGAAATAACAGGGTAAACATTGAAAATCCTGATGAGACGGCTCATTAAGAGCCGTCTCATCTGGATTTTCGCTGATTGCAATGGTATGTCCGAATTTACCCGCTGTCCGAAGTTACGCGACTCGACCCTAGCTTACTTAGTCCCATGATGCCTGGCATCCGGGCCCGGAAGCCATACTGGGCTTTGTCTTTACTATAGTATCACTGGTGGTAATGGCGCCTTCCTTGAGATACCCAATGACAGGTGAACTCAATTAAGGTTAGACGCTTTTTGCCGAATGCGCAAAATGTTACTAGGTTACCATTACCCACAAGCCCAGTTACGGCGGTAAGACATAACCTTTTAGTTAGCTTCCCTGAAGGTATGCACCGTAGTCAGCATATCCTGGTTCAACCTGCCCATAATGCCTTTCACAAAGTGAGGCCAGAAAACCACCTTCCATGTTTTTTTTTTTTTTTTTTTTTTTTTTTTTTTTTTACTCCACTGGGTTAAACATGTATGTCGTTTTACCATTAGTGGAGTAATGGAAAAAGTAAAAGTAAGCCGAGTATGGTTGCCTGACCCGGATGTTTTGTGCATCATGGGTCAGGTTAGACCGGACAACAAAAAGCATGACCTCGCTTCTTTGATTCGGAGAGGACAATGATAGAATCGGTACCGTGAGGTGCTGGTTTCCCTCATCATGTTCTCCAGGAGGCTCAAATGAACGAAACCACTGTGATGATAATGGGACAAAAGATATCCTGGCCCCATTCGCTCCGAGGCATAATGGGAGCCAGGTTGGTTTAGGCTTACAGCGTCTTATGTCGCCCGCCAAGGGAAGGGGTCGTGCCGTTTCAGTGAGAAACTGCAAAGATTGCATGTTATTGGCTCACCACTGTACAGCTTAACCTGTCCGTCCGACTGACGACAACTCCGGCAGTATCTCATAAAACGTCGGGAAATGAGATAAGCTTGTTAATTGAACAACCATCACGAAAATTGATTTATTGCTCTCCTTTAGTCTGGGTGGAAGCTATCAAAAGTCTCGCATTAACTTCAATTATTCGGAGTTTAGCAGGTTAACTTTCAGATGTTGTGTTTTTCCAAATGCATGAAAAACAAGAACAGGTTTCGTCAAAACTACTGCATCAGATGCGCATATTGCGCGAGAGCATGCACATACAATGCTTACTATATACTATCTGCTCTGTACTGTCCACTGTCCACCGTAGCGTTATGTCTACTGTTGGCTGTCTACTATGATACTGTACTTGCGCATGTTAAAGAGATGCTCCCTTGCGCGTACTGTGGCGCTATACGCAGTACTCAGTATACAACAGAAAGGAGGCAACAAAAACGGGTGTGTGTCGGGGGGGGGGGGGGGGGGGGGGGGGAGAGAGACAGAGAACCGTATACAGTTAACAGCATATGCAGTGAACAGAAAACTCTAGAAGTCAGCATGTGCGCATGCTCATAGCACGTGCAAATTTAATATCGCAGTGTAACTTGACAGCAAGCATTACACAGAAGAGGTTGTATATGGAATCCATATCTATAATGACTAAAGAATGCAAATAATGGAGGTGTTTCACATTATGCATGCTAAGTAGATCTTCCTTGTGCATCTGTTTATCATGCTGTGACAAACTTTAAACCCTTTCTCTATAAGTTATAAGACCTTATCATGCCTTAAGAAAACCGATGTCAAAATCTTAATAAGTGGGGACAAACAAGTTTGTAATTGATTGGTAAAGATGAAAACACTTCAAATACAGGATTTTAATAACATTTGATGTTCATTGTTCACGCTATATGATTTTCAACGATATGTGGTTAGAAACCTACAAATGGGGGCGGAGTCGGAAAAATGAGGCTAGCCTCCTGTGCACCCAGAGAAGAACCAAATCTGCCTATACATCCGAGCAGAGTGATCAGCTTCTTCATTAATCGCTGTAAAAAAATCTAATTCCGAGTATAGTATGTATGCTTAAAAGCTAAAGGTTCCTAGCAGCTTGCACAGAAGTGCAGGTTAATCTGAGTCTCGGTATCACGCAGCCAAAGGTCCAGTTTCCTAACTGAGGGCCCAACTATGATATTAAGATTAGAGAAAAGCGCATTCATGTTTAACATACTTCTTTCTGATTTTAGTATGATTGAATTTCTTTCAAATTGTTCATAGATTTATGAAGCATACAAAACCGAAATAAATGAAAACTTATAAACATCATAAAGGGCAAAACGGCAAGAACTTGAAAGAATAATCGTAACATCTGCAAGATATCACGTGAAAAGAGCAATTAAGCCATGTTCCCAAATACAATACTCACATCAGCCTGCGCAGATGCACTACTGATCAGAAGCTACTACATTTTCCCTTTTAAGGTTGCCAGGGTTCAGAGATTGTATTTGACAACAGGGAAGCCTCTAGTCAGACTGCGCGAAAAACAAGCTGATCTGAGTCGTCCATTTCCACGCAAGTCCTATGTTACCTTTTTACAAGATGGAATCAATTTAAAGAAATTCTTGGAGATCATTATTTCGGAAAAGGTTAGGTGCAAATGATTTAGTAAAGACATAAACACACTGAATCATTTTTTTCCTAAATTTATAGCAGGCTGACTGACTTTTACTCTATAATAATCAAAACAGTTATCCATTCGTAAAGTTTCCATGCATTTGTGTTCTTGTAATATAGAAAAAAATATATCCGGCGATGTCTTCATTCACGTCCGCTCTTGTTTGTTTCTAGAGTCTCTGAGAGTGTAAAAAGTTGAAAATCTTGAGAAACCCAAAGCTGGTATAAATATTTACAAACAAGCAAATGTTACATAACCACATACTCAAAACTTTGACCCCCATTTTCACGAATATATCATCGAAAACTAATTTTGTATGTTTTAAATAACATTTGAATAGAAAAATAGACATGGGTCTTGCGCGTTAAACAAACTGTCTTTAGGTTTTCGCGAACCTTCGTATGCTGAGATCAGACTGCGCACGTGCGCAGTCTGATCAGAGCCTGCGCGGTTCGCTTGTTTTATAATCCCATAGGGCACAGTATCAAGGCGAATTGCGCATGTGGGTCTGAACGGACACAGCTTGCATATGTGATCATATGTACAAAAACCGATTTTCCCCGGATGGTGCCAATTTTTGTGATGTGGCGTCTTTATTGTTTGACTTATTCAAGTGGTACTTGTATCTTGATTAATCTGCGGTCCTGGGAAGATAACAAATGTGAATGAAAGCGAACCTTAGGGAGAACACCACATGAATGAAGGCATATATATTGAATTAGCGAATCAAAAGTCAGTGTTCTATAAGCTGCAGCAGCTGTCTGCATCCGACGAGAAGGAGAGCACCTTTATGACACAACCGAACCGAGTTTCCAACGGACATCGTGATTGGTCAAAAGCTTATCCAACCAGAACGCTAGAGACAAGCAGCAGCACAAGATACGAACCAGTCAACTCGTGACCCAAGGAGATACCTGTTTTGGATTTTTCCCCGGAGCCTCGTGAAAACTTTGTTACATGTCCAACTTAACTGAACAGCAAGAAACGAAAGGATGATACCGAGAGCTTAGCGCAGTAAACATGTACAGTCATCTTAATGTCGCGCATTGTTGTTTAGACCCACGGTGGGGCCCTGTTTTGTTATAGAATTTCACCAGTTTACACGAAGCCCTATGCTTTGGGTGCAAAAAATAAATGAATATCCCTATGCGCTGAACTACTACGTAACATTAAAATTAAAAACACACTGACGCTTAAAACACCAAAAAATGCAAATACACGTAGCTGACTTGGCAAACAGCGTAGATCCAGAATAGGCGGCTCATTATGAGCCGCCTCATCTAGATCTACACTGTTCACCCTCTTGTCTTTGAATCCTCATCATGATATAGCGTCGATGACATATTGAACATTTTGCAGAAGTAAATTTTGTCATCTGTTTTTTTTTTTTTTTTTTTTTTTTGTTTTTTTTTTGTTGTTTTTGTGCGTGTATGTGTGTTTTTGGGGGGCGGGGGCAGGGGGCGGGGGGGCTTTAACGTTTAAATTTCAGTAAATTGTCAGTGCGTGTGCTTAAAAGGAAGGCCTGTTGTCTACAGGACTGTACTTGTTGCATCTGCAAAGTTCTCGTAAAATCATTGTAGTGTTTGCTTACACTAAGGTGACGCAATGTTTTAAGCACTTTTATCATTTGTTTATATCCATTTGTGTCAAAGACCCTTTTATCCAAATCCGATAAAAAATAGGCTATTAAACATAAGTTTTTTTTCTACATCTAAGTTTATTTAAAAAGCGGTCAATTTCAAGTCTCCACTTTAGAAACTTGGTATTTTGTAACGTTTGACTAAAAGCCATTCCATTTTTTATGCTGCTTCCCACGGAAAGTATACCGATTCACCTTATTGCACAGTTTGGCCAGCGTCAAGACAATTTGTCCAGGCAATAGCTGGGCCCTGTATATGTCCATGTTTCGACCAGCCTGCTGTTATGACACGCGCAGTTTGCAGATATTAGCTTGGTACCTTTTCCCATGCCCTCCACGATTGTGTTTGAAAGACAGGTGGCTGTCCCCAGCGGTCAAAAGAGCAATATGGCATAATATATGGTCATAATTGGGCATAAAAGCCTAATAAAAACAGACATATATCATACATATAAACATGTATGACATATGAGATAATTACAATGTTAATGTACTGTCAACTAAAGCTTGCCGTTTTTGATAAAGATGTTTCGGAGAAAATGACAGTATCAGACGCGTCATAAAAATTGTCTTATGGCATATATGCAAAGCTGCAAGTGCATCAAACTTCCTGCACGTATGTGCAGTCTGGTAGTGTCAAACCTCATGGCACACACCAGTGCTCCAGATAAGAAGGGGTAACAGGGAGAATTTAGGGATAATTATCCTTATTTTCTATTAAAACATATATTGTGACCCCTCATTAGAACCGTCTCACCGAGACGGTTCTAATGAGGGGTCACAACATATGTTTTCGTTGACAAATAAGAAAAATTATCTCTGAATTATCCCCATTACCCCTTCTAGTCTGGAACACTGACACACTATATCTATATCGAAACTATGAAAGAAGAAATCAAGGATGCACTGAGAAATAGCAAAATAAATGATACACAATAGTCGCTTTATGCAGTCTCCGCCGTACAAAAATACCAACTCTGTACGAACGTATTCTTTACTACTCTAGGCCCTCCAAGATACGGACAAAGTTTATATTTTTCAAGCGGCCAACAAGCAAATCCTACACCCCAGACACCCAGAATCGGATGCAGACAGCCGAAAGAAACCACTAAGGAGGCCTATTGCACCGCTGCACGGACGTTAGAGAAAGCACCCTAATCCAACGCAAGATACAACGGACAATGTGATTGGTCAATTCCCTCAGCTCTCGTTCTGAGGTCCGGGGACCTAGTAGGAAGCAGTTATAGGCCTCCTGGGAAACCTCGTTATGGGATGGGGACTGGAACAAAACATCAGCACATGGATATGGCGAAGAGTCTAGGTGAGTAAAGAAAAGAAATAGTGGTAGGAGGTATTTTAAGGTATGCAGAATTGGTAAATATTGCGGTCCTGAGCTAGTGCAGTTTCAATGCACCATCAGATTTTCTCAAGATGCTGTCATGAAATATAAACAAACAAAATCTTCATCTTAATTATGTTGATATCACTGGCGACCAAAAGTCAATGACTAGTTAGGAATCTTTTCTGTAACATCAGTGACCCTAAATATTAAGATGTCATTAGCAAATAGTGCAGACCCAGATCAGACTGCTTCCATATGGAACATGGAGCAGTCTTATCAGGGTGTTCAATATTTGCCATTCTACCGTCAATTTGACGCATCTTTCATCAGTTTCTTCAAGGTTCATATCAACTACCCTTAGCGGTTAAAATGTCCCAATTTTTAAGGAAAATTGCGGCAAATTTTTGCTACTATAACTGTCGAACTTGCGACCACAAGCAATGAATATACTCATAATTATTCAGTATTTGAGTATTACCACAGATTGTATGTCTCCATCTCCATATGTACTTAGGTTAGATCATGCTGCAAAGACGCTGAATGAATTTGTGAATCAGCAAAATTTGCTTTACAGTGGTAAGTAGAGTATAAAAACTAATTTTCAAAACTATGTTCGAACCTAAAAGCCTGAACACAGTCTTTGGAACGGCTTGATGCAGTGGTTTTGAAACATTAGCTTTAAGCATTTAAAGTGGGTCAAATTTCAATAGTCTATAAGAAGAACCCAAGGTTTACGCAGCAGTGGCAGAGTCGAGTTTGCAGCAGGAACAAGCCAGGTTTACAGGAACTGATGAGAGGGGATTAATCTTGAAATTTTGTTTACGGCAGTGTCAAAAGTGGTAGAACTCATTTTGGATGGCCTCTTCGTCCTGGGAAGGAATTTTCCCTTTGTTAACTGGCGGGGAAAAATATGAAGATGTAACCCTACACCTAAGGTACTTGTCTTACAGGGCATGAATGGGCTTCACAATTGTAATAAGCATAAGATATAAATGTGATTTTATGGAACCACCCTAATCTAACTACTTATGCCAACTGTTGTTCTAACCAGAGATTTCTGATTTCTTAAGATTAGCCTAATCCCATATGATAAGCTAACTGCATTACTTTTAGCCGAGACATGAAAATACGATTTAAGTACAATTATAATATCATTCATGTCTTCAAATCCTTTGACCCCTATGTTTGTGCTTATAGGATCAGTTTTGTTAAATCTGAATTTATCCTTACGTTAATTTACAAGGCAAACAAACTTGAAGTAAGTCAACAATTTAAATTTCATCGTCAGAGAAGGTAACTTCTGACAACAGTGAATAAAGGATGTCTGTCCTCTTCCTTGCACACATGCACACTAGTCAGGATCTTTGCTGATCGTGTCTCGTCGAAAACTTTTAAATGATGGCCTGAACACACATCAGCGATTGTAACTTGCATTCATGGATGCGCAAACTGATCTGATGCTTTGCCTACTGTACAATTTACCGAAAATGCAACAACTTTCAGCCCGGTAATGACCCTACAGGAACACCAGTCTACAAAGGTAACGACAGCCTTTTACATTGTGAACAGCGTACACCTGACGCCAGCCTGTGAGAACATCAAAACACACTCAAAACACGCCTGGTAAACGCGCAATTCCATTCCCACGGGGAAATTAAAGTTTCAAGCTTCACAAAATCGTCAGCCACAATACAGCAACATGGAAATTGATAATTCAGGCTTCAAAAAATAGCTAGCCAAAATATAACAATGCTATTCGGTTCGTATTAACAAAAAGCATATTTTTCGCAAAATATATGCTTTAAAGTTGGAGAAGTGGGGGGGGGGGGGGTATCAGAAAACTCCTGCAAAGAGTGGACAAACTCGGTGGAGTTATCAGAAAACTCCTGCAAACAGTGAGAAAACTCCTGTAAAGAGTGAGAAAACTCCTGCAAAGAGTGGCCAAACCGAAATTTCGGTTTGGCCACTCAGTGCAGGAGTTTTGTGGTAACTCCATCAGTACATCTTTTACCAAGCTGAAATTAAGTACTGATACGCACAGCTATAGGAGTTAAAAAGCAGTGTTCGAGCTTGCAGATCCATTTCCAGAAGCTTCAACTTTTAATTCCATGTGGGAATGAAATTGTGTAATCACTAGGCGTGAAAAGGGCTTGTTGTTTGTCACAACGAAACCGGGAGACAATCTTCGGCTGTTGTTATGGTGTGCAATATGTTCTGTGTCGTGATTGGTTGAATACTGGCCAATGACGATGTCAGTACTATCGAGCGCCTGGTTAGAATGCTTTCTTTCACGTTCGTTTAGCAGTGAGCTTTACTCTGACAGATTGTTGGCTATAGTAGGCTGAATGCACCCGGTACCAGAAATCTGTTATGCACGTTTGTTTGATGGTCCAAACAACACGAGTCCATATCCATAAAGTATATGCTCCCTTACGCCGCTAATTCCCGCGAAGGATAGGTATTTCAATCCAAATTCCCTCTCTCCATCTCGCTCCCCCCCCCCCCCCCCTCCCCCTTTGTAAAAAATGGCGATAAAGGTAGAGGTGTTAAACATACTGCGGCTCAAGATAATAGCATCCACAGAACAAATATTTATTTATTTATTTATTTATTTATTTGCACATCTTTGAAAATGGATATACATGTATAGTGCTCCAAGTCATCACTACTATCAACATTCGTTGACGTTGATAAAATTTACATTTCATTTCATACCACAGATAAAATCTAATCTTATCTAGATATCGTATTTAAAAGATATCTTGTTGGTGCCATATAATGCTTTTGAAATGAGATATCAATATATATATCGAATTTAAAGTTCCTGGGACATTAAAATGAAATCATACTGATGTACTTTTAATATGCTGACTATAAAATATATACTATGCAAAATATATTTAGCAAATTTTTATATTTTGCAATTTTTCTCATTACTGAAGTGCAACATTGAGCGAAATTAAATTGAATTGAAAGGAACCGTATTTGGGGCTTAAGATACCATGGGATTACAGAAGCCATCTTTAAAAACGACTAGAAAAGAGCCCGCGCAAGCGCGGAAATATTTCATGATGGTCAAGTTTATATAAAAAAAGCGAGTTTTAATTTTTCAATGTAAATGGCCTCAGGCCCAGGTGAAGATATGACCTTTACCATGAATACTCACTAAAGCTTCATTTACCTAATTAGTTGTCTGCATCTACAAACTTTCAGGTAGCAGACTGCATTGTTTCTTAAAAAAATCAACTTTTTTCACTTTTTCCTATAGAAAAACCTAAGTGACGCAAAAGTTGACCTTGCCGTAAAACAGATCAAGGTCATCCCAGGGTCATCATTTATATAAATTTTGTTGAGCTTTTGAGTCCTTGATGCGACATGCTAAGTTTCAAGATCATAGGATTTGTGGTTCTGGGGGAGAATTGGTTGATTTGATGCTTAACGTCCACGGTAAACAGCTAAGGTCATGTCGGGACGGTCAGTTAACCTAACCACACTATTCCTGGGCAGGCTTAGACCTCCTAAGCGGTTAACCAGTACTAAGTGCACATACTTTCGCCAGTAACTGACAACGGCCCTTCTTGAATCAGCGGAAGGAGAAACGAAAGTATGTGGCCAGACCGGGTTTCGAACCCAGGACCTCTGACTTATGATTCAGGTGCCCTACCGATTGCGCTACGCGGCCCGGCGTGGTTCTGGGGGAGAAGATTTTTGAATTTTTTTACCATA
Source organism: Ctena decussata (assembly GCA_963989385.1). Taxonomy (NCBI): domain Eukaryota; kingdom Metazoa; phylum Mollusca; class Bivalvia; order Lucinida; family Lucinidae; genus Ctena; species Ctena decussata. Next base: position 39,576,145 of record OZ022500.1, read on the forward strand.
ATAAATGTTTGCCATCTTGGTTATGTGACCTGTCCTGGGTATTTTTTTTTTCTGGAAAAATGGGTCCTGGAACGTTTTTGGGGAAAATATTCAAGCCCTCTGAAGACTAAAGGCTTATTTAGCTTCGTTGAATCATTGAAATTGATTTGTCTGCTTCGCTGGAAAAAATGCCCTTTCATACCTGGCGCATGTGTGTTAACCTTAGACATTTTTAATTTTTGTCTTTTCGAAAGTTCAGTTCAGTTTGAATTCTCCTAACGACGTTCCCCAAGTGGCTCAGCGGTACGTAACCATAGCCGCACACACTTGACGCCGTGTGTCCGTCCAACTTTTCGAAAGACCATGTGATGTGCGTTGAGCTTTATTCTTCAATGGGCGAGTTCGATTGGCTACTCGTATTGACTATCGTTCTGGAAGAAAATGGGTCGTTTCGAGCCAGGGCCGTCGGGACTATGACCATTTAGTTCTTCATCTGTTTAGACATATGAGCAAAAATACAAAAACAAGAGGGCCAAGTGGCCCTGAATCGCTCACCTGAGCAAAAAGATTAAAGGTCAAACTAGGGTCATAATTTGAACAAAACTGATAGTTTGCAACCATTTCCAAATGGTTCTGAAGAAGATTTTTGAATGTTTTTCTATTGCCATGGTTCAAACCCTGGACCCTGGGGCCATCATTTGAATAATCTTGGTAAAGGACCACTAGGCAATGCTATAAGCTAAATTTCAAGCCTCTGAGCCAAGTGGTTCTGAAGCAGAAGATTTCTGAATATTTTTCTATGTATTTCTATGGTTCAAATCCAGGACCCCTGGGGCGGGGCCATTTTTGACCCTGGCACCATCATTTGAACAAACTTGGTAAGGGACCACTAGGCAATGCATCATACAAAATTTCAAGCATCTGCACTAAGGGGTTCTGGAGGAGAAGGTTTTTAAGTACATTTTAATTTCAAACCCAAGACTGCCTGTCCCAGGGCCACCATTTACACAAACTTTGTAGGAGTCCACCAGGCAATGCATCATACCAAATTTCAAGCATCTGAGCCAAGTGGTTCTGAAGAAGAAGATTTTTTAATAGTTTCCTATGTATTTCAATGGCTCAAACTCAGGACTCCCTGCTGCAGGGCCATTTTGGACCCTGGGTCATCATTTGAACAAACTTGATAAAGGACAACAAGGCAATGCATCATACCAATCTTCAAGCATCTGAGCCAAGTGGTTCTGAAGAAGAAGATTTTTGAATATTTTTCTATGTAGTTCTATGGTTAAAACCCAGGACCCTCTGGGGTGGGGCCATTTTAGACCCTGGGGCCATCATTTGAACAAACTTGGTAAAAGACTACTAGGAGAAGCTACATACCGACTTTCAAGCATCTGAGCCAAGTGGTTCTAAAGAAGAAGATTTTTTAAATATTTTTCTATATATTTCTATGGTTCAAACTTAGGACTCCCAGTTGCAGGGCCATTTTGGACCCTAGGGCCACCATTTAAACAAAATTGGTAAGGAATACTAGGCAATGCTACATACCAAATTTCAAGCATACGAGCCTTGCGCTTCTGAAGTAGAAGATTTTTTAATATTTTCTATGTATTTCTATGGTTCAAACCTGGGACTCCCTGCCCCGGGGCCACTTTGGACCCTGGGGTGCCCTTTTGAACAAACTTCGTAGAGGACCAGTAGGCAATGTTACATACCAAATTTCAAGCATCTGATGAGGCAATTAGTTCTGGTGAAGAAGATATTTAAGTATTTCTTAGTTTCGAACAAAAGACCCCTGCCCCAGGGCCATTTTGGACCCTGGGGCCACCATTTGAACAAACTTGGTAGAGGACCACTAGGCAATTCTACAAACCAAATTTCAAGCATCTGAGCTAAGCAAATCTGGAGAAGAAGATTTTTAAGTAGTTTTTAGTTTTGAACACAAGACCCCTGCCCCAGGGCCATTTTGGACTCTGGGGCCACCATTTGAACAAACTTGGTAGAGGACCACTAGGCAATGCTACATACCAAATTTCAAGCATATGAGCCAAGCAGTTCTGGAGAAGAAGATTTTTAAGTAATTTTTAGTTTCAAACCCAAGACCCCCTGCCCCAGGGCCATTTTGGACCCTGGGGCCACCATTTGAACAAACTTGGTAGAGGACCACTAGGCAATGCTACATACCAAATTTCAAGCATCTGAGCCAAGCAGTTCTGGAGAAGAAGATTTTTAAGTAATTTTTAGTTTCGAACCCAAGACCCCCTGCCCCAGGACCATTTTGGACCCTGGGGCCACCATTTGAACAAACTTGGTAGAGGACCACTAGGCAATGCTACATACCAAATTTCAAGCATCTGAGCCAAGCAGTTCTGGAGAAGAAGAATTTTAAGTATTTTTTAGTTTCGAACCCAAGACCCCTGCCCCAGGGCCATTTTGGACCCTGGGGCCACCATTTGAACAAACTTGGTAGAGGACCACTAGGCAATGCTACATACCAAATTTCAAGCATCTGAGCCAAGCAGTTCTGGAGAAGAAGATTTTTAAGTATTTTTTAGTTTCGAACCCAAGACCCCCTGCCCCAGGGCCATTTTGGACCCTGGGGCCACCATTTGAACAAACTTGGTAGAGGACCACTAGACAATGCTTCATACCAAATATCAAAGCCCTAGGCCTAGCGGTTTCAGAGAAGATGTCATTTAAAGCAAATTGTTGACGACGCACGACGGACGACGCACGACGCACGACGGACGACGCACGACGGACGACGGACACTGGGTGATCACAATAGCTCACACTGAGCCTATGGCTCAGGTGAGCTAATAAATCGTTATTTATGGGGAATGACGTACGTTCATGGGTCGGATTTGTTAAATTTGGACTTGCTAAGCAGCGCGCCGATATAACGACGCAGAACCGATTTAAAACGTGTATTCGAGTACACGATAATTTCACTCGAACGCACCCATTGTTGACAAAAAAAAAATCGACCAATAGTCGAAGTTTCTAGAAAAATACTTGGGAGAATTTAAAATGAAAGACGAATTTAATTCCCAAATTCTTTAAATCTACGTGAAACTAAAACACACGCTAACCGAAATTATCAATGATAGCAATATGCGAAAGAACCAGTATAGAAATTACGCTTGAACATGCCACCAATTTTGCAGTTTGTGCGTTACTTCGTTTATTTAGTATTATAGATATTGGGGAAAAGCGATAAGCGTGGAAGGGGTCATTAGCCGAAATTCGCACCCATTGAAAAGCAACATAACAATGGTCAGCATGTGATTTTTTTGTACGGTATTTCTCAACATTTTCATGCTCGGTTTTCTTGTCAAAGCTATTGATTGTGTAAAAGATATGGTTAAGCTTAACAGCTGACGAATCTTAGCATGCGCCATTGACGTTAAAACGTGTTAATTCGGTCCAATGTGCAACTATTCACGGGTGCTTCAGTTCAATGCAGAATCAAAACCCGAGAAAAACAATAGGCTAAAATTAAAGGTCACACCATGATTAATTTAACTGTGAAGTTTCATCATTGAAGTATAACGTAACTGTGAGAAAATGATGACGTTAGTCTGAGACTTTTGACTTATGTTCAGTAACCGGGAAGAATTTTCTTTCTGAATTGTTTACATTATCATATTGGTAGCTACCAAACAATCATACACTCAAAAGGGATTCAAGAAATACCGATTGGAAACAAGTTTTTAAGACGATAACGTAAAAACAAGGGAAAACGTCAAATTTTCGAACTTTGTAAACCCCATACTCGTAGCATATTCAAATGTTTAGTGCGTTTTCCTTTATTTTAACAGCAAACCAGCCGCCTCATTATGGTTGTGGCTTTTGTACATGATCATAAATGTCGTTCAGATACAATGGTCATAAAATCTGACGTCACGATAGTTCAAACTCTACAATTGAGCAATCTTGATTCTTTTACCTGCCAGTCCATCTCGAATGATCAGCCTTTATATCTTAATGCAGTAAAGTGACAATAAAAGCCTAATATGGTGAATCTGACACATACAAAAAAATTGCTATATTTATTGTGCATAGTATACAACTAAATCAATATCACATTAATTTCATAGCCTGACAAAACTAAACACTTAGCGATTTGCTATCTTTATTATTTATTCATTTTAAAAAAGACACATTTCTGTAAAGGCAAGTAACATATAACTAATTTATTAAGACAGCAATTTCAAGAACGGATACATATACAGTCTAGTGAAACGATTTATTATGCGTTTACGATTAATTCAGTTCAAAATGCATTTTTCTGACAAAAAGAAAAAAAAAATGCTATTTTTTTCCGCATGAGGAGCACTCCAAGTTAGATAGTAGTCTGGCAGATTCAGCCCAGACGATATATTTGAAGAACAATTATCACTTATTACACAAGATCTGGAATCAGATTGAGAAACGTTGTTTAACTGTTCAAAACTGATACAAACACCAGTGTTGACTCACACATTTCTGTTCTGTTACCAGTTTCACTTTCTTTCAATAAAAAATGCCAACTAATACGCGAAAAACTTGTATTTCTTACTAAAACCTTACCCACCTGCCTAATTTGTTTACCTCAGACTTAACAACTCGGGACATTCTGGCATTCCAAAAAGCGTGTAACAAATAAGAATTAGTAAACAATAAAGGTTTCAGTCTCGCCCCTTGATGTATGCTTTGTTTAAATGCTTTTTTCTGGTTCGTTTCAGTGTAATTGTTTGTTTAGTTCTTTCCTTTTAGATTACACATGAAAGTGACGTTCCCACGAAAGTATTATGTTCATTCATACAAAACTGTTTTAAATCTATTTGTAACAATGTAAACGTGTTATAAATCATGCATGATTCCCATAATAATCTTGCTGCACTTCGATGACTTAATAAATTAAAGGGAATCGTTCAATGTTATTGAGTACAAAACATTCGGTTTGCTTTCTGATGAACAAAGTCTGACAGAGGCACTGTAAAAAAAAAAAAAAAAAAAAAAAAAGAGAGAGATAAGACGGAAAGCAGTCGAGAATTTCTATTCAGAAAATTCTTCAAAACTGCAAAAAGGTGAAAGTAAGGTAGACGACGATAGCAGATGTACATTTACATTTGTTAACGTTTTTTATTGCTGCTGGTGCTATCAAATTCAGTCCATTCAGCCATAAACGTGTTTTGTTTTTGTGATTTCAACAAGAGAAACGGCATTAAGTTTGGCTGCTTGAGGGCACAGTCATGTTAAAGTTAATGCCAATCTGGATTTTCCAAATCAGCAGTAACTTTAGCATGACAGTTACTTTCAAGTACCCAAGTAGTTTTCATAAATGGTATCCGACAGACAGGCAGAACTGTCGACATGTCTGTTTGAAGCTATACCAAATCAAACTGTTTAGATATCACAAGTGCAGAAAGGTGAAATGCAACGAGAAACCATACAAACAAATTCTTGATACCAAGACAAGTTATTTTAAATTTAAACATTTAGGCATAAACGGAAACGAATTCATCATGTTTTGACTTAGAATATACATCATTCTTTTCATCCGGAAACGAAGGTGTTTATGCCCTAGAATTAATTCAATTGCTAATAATAACCATGTTAGGGAATGATTGATAACACACTGATGGTCCAAACAATTAGTGTCATCTACATGTCCATTAGTATTAATAACTTCTATTAGGCATGTTATAAACGTATCAATGAAACTATCATATACATGACGCGGGGACGTCTAGCAAAAACGGTCGCTCATTTTAGTTGACAGGATCAAAAAAGACATCTCCGTTTTCAATCAGATACGAAATTTTATCTATGTAGTATAATGTGGTATTTACAATTGTAGCGACATTATCAGCTGGTCCAATCTTATCAACATCTTTGTTGACAATACCTGGGATGTGATTAATTACTTTAGTGTCAACATCTGCATCAGATCACTTTTTTCTAGAGATATATGAGCAATAAATACCCTTAGATTTTATGAGCTGCTGAAGTGTTTGAATAAAATCTGTTTGTGAAGCTGCGAAATGAATTTAAGCTATTTCTGCAATTTCTATATTTTCTCTTTATATTCGATGGCTCTTTAGTACCAGACCAGTCTTCTGTTATCGATCTTGTATATCACCAGATGTGTTTCTGTAAGTGTGGTTTTGGTTAAACTTGTACATTTTATGTTTTAGTGGTACGCTTGTACTTCGATGTCTCTCGTGAAGCGGGTCAGTCTAATCGTATCTGCTATTTCTAATTTTGATATTCTCTTCACTTTCAAAGAACTTTTCATTCAGATTATCTATAAAATCAGCTGAATAATTTTAAAGGCCATCCCGAGGTGAATGTCTACATCGCCTTCTCCGTAAATTTCATCTTTAGCGCTCTTTTCATTCAGAACTTTCTTTACGAACATCAGTTAATATCTGTGAAAGAATCCTGTCTCTACTAAATCTATTAAGAGCTTTGTAAATTTGTTTAAAATTTAAATTTAATATGCACAAGCTTTTAAGCAAATGCATATACTTAGATAAATCTTAGGTGTCAACAATTTCTTACACATTTGTTAATGGGTCGATTGTGATAACTAAAGACCACATTTTTTATAATCTGGGACAAATAAATGGGCCAAACGAGTGTTTTGATAACATCATGAAAATTGATAAACTACTTTTCGACCAATGTTTAAAATTACGGACTATAAAAACGTGGTACTAACACGATGATATACCGCAAAATAAATCTAAAATTGGGTCATCGAAAAAATTACCGTAGCTCGCCCAAAAATTGAACAGTTTGGAATTTAAAAAACAGTAATAGGTCTAAAAAATGCACATGGAACGGCAAACAGTGTAGTCATGATCAGACCTTGGTTTGCACTGTTTGCTCAGATCTATCTGTCCTAATATTTAGAATTTTACGGTGAGCAAATACTAAACAGTAATACTAACAAAATTCAAATTTGATAGCAACATCAAACCTAGTAGCTCAGGATGCAAGCACAGTCAGTTCCTACCTATATAATGTCTCTTTTTACCTGTTTAATGTAAAATATTCATTTAATTAACCCAAGGGTGACAGCTCACAGAAGTTAAATCGCTTCAGTTTCGTTTAAAGTTATTTAAAATTATTTAGATTAGGAAGAAAATGTATTAAAATTTCTCTGTATTTTGTAACAATTACCTATGTGACGTCTGAGATTTATGTTGATTTCATTGAAATAAACAAACACCTGTTGATCAGTCAGGTAGAAATTGACAACTTCCCCATCAATCAAAACACAGGTAACGCGCTTGCTAGCTCTACTACCGTATTTAGTCTTGAAATGAGCCGTAGGTGTGTCACGTCATCAGTCTTCAATCTTTTCAGAGGTCTTTTTAGAAAAAAAAATCAATCTGGGCATTCTGATCAGCCTTCCGGGTTCGAACTTAGGATGAAGTTATTTTTTTTCGTGTCAGCCATGCAACCGCAAAAATGTTTACGCTTTGCTTAGACTGCAGTTTACCTGCAAATTACACAAGCATTTCTGTTATGTAGCATTGCTGCACAACCAATGTTTTTACTCTGTGATTTGCACTGTTAACACTTAATCAAATTGGTGCTTTCTTGGATGCAGAAAGCACCATACAGAGCTCTAGATAAGAGAGGTATTTGATGATAATAGAGGGATATTTTTTTTATTAATTGAAACCATATGTTGTGATCCCTAATCTGAACCGTCTCGTCGAGACGGTTCAGATGAGGGTCACAACATATGTTTTACGCAGAATTAACAAAATTTATCCCTATTTATCACTAAATACTCCCTCTTATCAAGAGCTCTGACCAAATGAATTTCCGAAGCCAAAGTTTCCAGCGCCAACAGCAAATACAACTCGAGCGCCATTGCGGTCAAAACAAAACTATGTATGCAAGAGAAACAGCAATAGCCATCAATAGCAGCCAAGCTAAAATTGTGGTTAACGTTAAATCCTGGCCTTAGAAAGCTCAAGGCTTCTGCTCCCAGTCACCAGAGGGAATAAAAGTATATTGCGCCCTTTAGACTACACCGCAAGGAACATAGCAAGTACTCACTGCCAGCGATTGCCTTGCTGGGCACACAACGCTGAATCAACATTGCATCAACGTTGATGCAATGTTGATTCAACCTTGTGTGTCTGCTGGGTTGCCAGTGAAAGGACGGCTGAAGCAGGGCCCGGGTGTTGATGAGTCATCTGCAGTGCCCCAAAGACTTTGTAAGTTAAGGGGATGTACTGGACTAGAGACAAGCCGAGCCCTATAAATGAGCCGCAACATGAGAAAACCAACAATGTGGTTGTGCGCCCAGCGCAGACTCAGATCAGCCTGGGAATCCGCCCAGTCTGGCCAGACTCTTCGCTAAACGCTTAAAGGGTAGCTAAGGGTCTAAGCTACCCCCATGCGGACAGCGAATACTCTGATCAGACTGGGCGGATGCCCAGGCTGATCTGAGTCTGCGCTGGACGCATGACCACATTGTTGGTTTTCTCACGTCGCGGCTCAAATGCAGTTTAAGAAGATAGGGCTGTGAGGGATGCTCGTTGAAATAGTTATATCTAATAGGATATTCAACGGGAAAACAAACTGGAAGAAAAACTGGTTTTTGAAGCGTTTATAACTCGTCACTCGGGCTTAAACCAATCTGTTAAATGCATGTCAACTTCTGGTTGACCTGTTCGCCAAGTTTGTCCGTTTTGCTTCCGCGATGTGTTTTACATGTAGTTCTGGAAGAATTGAACTGCTTGTTTATTTCTGTAAAATCTTGCGTGTTTACACCCTTCACCCCCAAATAGCTGAAACTGACTAGTCTATATATGCACTTGGTCACGTCCATTATACAGAAAAGGTGTATTTCAGAAATATCAGAATGATAGCAAATAGTGAAGATCAGGATGATGAGCCATCTGATTTGGATCTACACTGTTCGAAAAAAAGATTAAGGTGAAAAGATACTTTTTCAGAGGAAACAACTATGCCATTGTCGTTTTTGCCTCCCCTCTGATATGAGGAGCAATTCTTAAAGGAACCAATATGATTTTCTACTGCCCCTAGGAGCAACCTCTTTCCTGTAAGAGAATACCCCTATTTGGAATGGTTATGCAGGGAAGCAAACAGGAAGTCACTAAAGTTATTTCTCTTGGTAAAATGGCGTAAATACATGGCGATGTACCCATACACCTCAACTATGTTTGTCGAGTAAGAATTAAAATTGCTTGTTTGTTTCCGCAAAACTTTTCTTGTTTAAACTCCTTGCGTGACCTAGAACCCTGCACCTATTTGAGCCACGACATGACAAAACTAACAAAGTGGTTGTGCGCACAGCGCAGACTCAGATCAGCCTGGGCATCCGCCCAGTCTGATCAGAGTCTTCGCTGTCCGCATAGAGGTAGCTTAAGACCCTTAGCTACCCTTTAAGCGCTTGGCAAAGAATCGGATCACACTATGTGGACGCCAAGGCCTATCTGAGTCTGCACTGGGCGCACAACCACTTTGTTGGTTTTGTCGTGTCGCGGCTCATTTGTTGGAGTTATCATTAGTTATATCAGCTGGGTGGTACCGGAGGTATGCGACAACCTGACTACGGATTAACCATAGTCATAGGGTTCTTACCTAACACTCAACAAATACACAAAACTATAGTCAAAACTTTTCAAAAATTGCGGTTGACCATAGTCGCACTTCAGAAAATAGGAAAATAATTATCCTGAGCTCACGTCGCCTTGATTTTGCGATTGACCGATAAAGTACCGGTGGACAATTGTACATGTACTTTAAAAAACAACTATATGTGCATTTTTTTCGTGTTGTTTTATGTATTATTCCACAAGTTATAACGCCGCCATATAGTACAAAATATGTATCAAGGAGAATAAAGAAAACCAACCCTTAAGTGATTATCAAAATCATCTAGATATCCGAGTGAAAAAACAATTACAACCACAACTACGTGACCTCTAAAACTTGGAAGACATTTAATGCAAAATGGTGAAAACTTGATTACAATCAACGAAATAAATTTCTTCTTTGTCAGATTTAAACGTTTCTAAAACTGAACTTTTTGCTGTCGACAATAGACATAATAAGTCAAAGGGTGATTTGAGGTCCCATGCAGAGGGACAGGAGAGATTATCTGATAAAGATTTTACAAATACAAACGGCCTAGAAATTTAATACCAAAGGCAACGACATTGAAAGGTTAAGAACGAAACTTTATACCTAAAAACGTGTTTCTTAAGGGACTCTGTTTACTTCGTTGGGTCGGGATTGTGTTACCCGTGAAGTTTCAAATATCTTTGATTGGTATTTCACACTCAGATCATTTACTAACAAATCCTGTATCTCTTGTTCAGTCGTTCTGTTTTGTTAAAGTATTAAAGCCGAACTGAAATGGCTGAGCATGTATCTCCATGGCAAATAACAGGCCTCTACTATCTTAATGCAAGAATGATGCCGGTATATATCGGATGATCCTAGCAGGCAAGAAAGAGAAAGATTCCATCCGTTCCGGTCACGGCTCAAGCCGACAAAATGAAATTGCACTCTTCAGACTACGCCGTAAAGTATATAATAAGGACTTGCCGCTAGCGTATGCGCCACCAGAATAGTGATATGGTCGTATTGCTCAAAAAGGCAACACGCAAGCCTTAGATTCCTGCCTTCTCGAATCGGATGCACGCAGTCAGGGTCGTGGATTTCTCTTTCGTCATCATATCGCTGATAGTATGCTGAACGGACGTGAAAGAAAGCATCCTCGCCAAGCGCAAGATACTACGGACATACTGATTGGCCAGTACTTAGCCAGTCACCACACAGTGTAGCTTGGAAAACGATCATCTTCAGCGACCAAAACACATATGAAATCAACGTTACAGCTTCATGTGGCTTTGCTGAAGTCTATTCAGGGAACTTAACTTTTTTACAGTGTACATAACACCTATGCACTAGTAGTAATTATGCAACCATCTGCAATATCGTTGCATTTGCATCTTTTTACTATCATTTAATATAAGGTTCAATTAAAGAAGAATCTTAACCTAATTGAGAATTACATTTACGCCAAAGTGTTTGACACGTTTATTTGATAAGTAAGGGCGTGTATACACTAAGAAATTATGATTACAAAAGACATACTACTAAATGTACTCTAAATGATGGGAAAATTTAGCAAATAAAAGCAATTATCCTAGTTTATTTTATTTATTTCAATTTGTATTTTACTGTCCTGGGATGTGTAAAAATTGCTGGCGGAAAGCCATCACACTGATCAGAGTCTACACTGTTTGCCATTATGGCAAATAGTACAGCCTCTGATCAGTCTGATCTAAGTAATACACTGCCTCGCGGTTCATGGTCTTCTGTCCCAGTACAGAGGGTGATCACGGTACTTGTTACGATATAACTTAATTTGCATACGCGTTTAAGACAATACATCAGAATACTTTAGGTAAATGTAAAGCATTTAATTAACCTTTTAAGGAGATTGTAAACCTTTCACACGTTTATACAACATGTGGTTTTTGCAAAGTGCGTCAGTTCGTTGCAACGCAATAATGCAACTCTTTCCAACGTAACTCGCTGCGAAGCATTTTGAAACTCGCGGCAATGCATTTGTTTGGTTCAAACCTATTTTATTTCAATATTCTATGTACGACATATATTGAAATGAAATTTGTATAAGAGGATAGCGAACGAAAGCAACTTAATTGCTTATATACGCATTTGTTTAAAATCGTCAGTGCAACGCATTTGTACATCTAGTTGCCACGCATGTGTACAACTAGTTGCAACATTGCGTACAGAACATGAAAAGCGGAAATTTTCAGTTCAAGAGATAAATATGTTCAAGTAGATAGAGAACTCCGCATTCTGGTTTTCTCGATTTATTATGTTTCGTCTGCCGTACTAGTATGTCTGTCTGTCTGTCTGTCTGTCTGTCCGCCCGTCTTAAACTAGATATTTAGTCTTCAGCATAGTATGATAAGTTAGAGCAAAAGAAACTTTGCCTTCAAGATTAAAACTACACAGATCATATACTCAGGATTTTTTAGATCCTATAAAACTGAGGTTAAACATATCCCCTCCATTCCACTCAAAACTCTTCAAACAGACAAAAATAAAGGCGATTAGGAGAAAACAACCCTCTTCATTACAGACAGTTAAAGAAAATATTTTGACCACTAATATGCACTTTCGCTCAAAGGAAAGCTTCTATGCGCCTGGCGTCTGCCCTGTTAAGAGCCAATTCACTCATATTAGATATGCGAAGGAAAAACTGTCTTATGAGAAATACAAAAATATTTAACTCTATATATCCTGATACGAGAGAATGTTATGCTATCCCAGTCGTAAACAGAATGGCCTGTAAGGTGAATCCACTGAGTCTCGATTTACAGACAAAGTGTATATGGAAAAGTGTACAGCACAGAATATACCCTGAACGAACAGCGCAAATATTTTGGCAACATTTTATATAGATGCTTCTACAGCCGAGCTACGTCAAGAGAAAAGATATCTAGCATCACATACGAATAGTGGAGACTCAGATCTGGCCTGCGCATCTATATTGTCTGACCAGAATCTTCCATGTTCAAATAACCATTTGTAAATCCTGCGTAATCTATGACACGAAAAGTGAAGAGAACAAAAGCACCTGTCAGGCTGATTTGAGTGTTCCAGTAGGCAGAAGGTCTAAGGTCTAAAACGGTACTCTAAAACGTAAGCCTACCGTTTAATTCAAGATCAAGACGCCGTTCATATCCGTTTACTTAGCCTATAAGGGGTTTAAAGATTAGATTACTCGCTGAATTAATATTTTAGTAATATAGTAAATTTCTGTATACAGAGTCTAAATTTATTTTGGAATTCATTTTCGTAGTATGTGTACTAAACCTTCTCATCACTTGAAGCATGCGCGGAGGAAGCATGCACGCAGAATTTAGATGCGGCCGTCCAAAAAGGACGCAGTGATTCGTCAAAGAGTCTAGTTTAAAGCGTTAGAATGGAGTGGAAAGGGCGAGACAATCTATATTCAGTTGGCAACAGTTTGTCCCTACAACATGAGATCAGAGCTCTAGATAAGAGGAGTATTTGATGATAATTTCGGGATAATTTTTGTCAATTCTGCATAAAAACATATGCTGTGACCCCTCATCTGAACCGTCTGGATAATTTTGGTCAATTCTGCAAAAAAACAAATGTTGTGCCCCCTTATCTGACGGTTCAGATGAGGGGTCACAACATGTTTTTTATGCAGAATTGACAAAAATTATCCCGAATTATCACCAAATACTCCCTCTTATCTAGAGCTCTGGAGATGGTACTTTTACAGGAAAGAGTCTGCTCTCTTGTTGTGGCAAGCTCTTTCCTATAATAATGCCCTACCAAATCAATGAATTATCAACTAAAACAACACACTGTCGACATCATAAACTTGAATATATGGTAAACATACAATGTACAGGTGTTTGCCTCCATCAATGTCCAGCTTTTGTTCATACTCCATCGCTCGACGGGGTACCAGAGAATGGACAGATTTGTCTTTTTCTTTTTCTTTTTGATAAAAATTGTTTCACATTAATTTGCCAGTTATATGACGCACTCTATGCACATCAACTCATTTAGTATCACCAAACGTGAAGGTTGAAGTGGTTTTCATAATGATTTGTGTTTAGACTGTAAGACTATTTCATTTTGCATTGGTGAAATCTTAATATAACAGAAAGAAAAATTAAATAAATCTACAAATAAGTCAGTATTAACACCTGCACAAGTCATCTTCCTTCCTCACATTAGAAAGAAGATCTCCATATTTGGGACATTTTGACAAATAATGCTAATTATTATTATTGATGTGAATATATTACTGCACGTGGCCGACCAAGCAAACGAATTTTATTTTCGCTGACATTTAACGCTTGAACTATAATTAAAATCTACTACCAACATTTTTTATATAAAAAAATTGATTGCCATCCAGTTGTGTGCTTTAGAAAGTTTCAAAACGTGTTTGCTGCTGAAACAGTTTCGATGTTTGATGCTTCTCTTTTTATGCATCTCATCCAATTTTTGACTGGTGCAAAATATTTAAGGCAAATGGATACATTTTCAGGGGAAACAACTGTTGCCATTATCATTTTTGCCTCCTTTCTCAATAGAGGTTAACTCTTACAGAATCTGCTCCTCTGGAAGCATTCTTTCTTTTCTTTCTGTTAAGAGTAGATCTCACTTTGGAATAGATACGTCGTCTAGAGAAGCAAAAAAGAAGTCAAGAAAGTTGTCCCCCTTCATAAAAATGGTGGAAAAAAAGCACTAATGTATGCCCCATACCCCTTAAATGATGCCCTCTTTGCACAAAGAATGCACCATAATTGCAACCGATTTATTTTACATGTATAGCTCACCTGTTTTGAACTGTTTAACAAAATTCAATTATTTCTTTACCATTGAACCCCCATAAAAATTGTTGTGTATAAAGCAAAAACCAGACTCATTTCTGTAGTAAATCTTGTTTAATCACTATGACATTAAGTTTTTTCACATTCATACATATTTATAATAGCAAAAAAGGTTCCAAAAGGTCTGAGTTGCGGTTTTTCACGTATCTTCATTATCTTAGCCAAATACGTAAACTAAATACCCGCTGCACGTGAAAATGTGCATCACAGCACGAGCGAACAGCGAATATTCTAATCAGCCTGCGCATCCGCGCAGTCTGATCAGAATCTTCTCTGTTCGCATTAACAATCTATGAATCCTGAGGAATCTTTACAGCAAACAGACACGACACTGACCAAACTTCGCTGGTGTGAAGGCTGATTTGAGCATTCGTTGTTCACGTACGAACTGAGGCTCTTTTTCTGGTGTTAGACCCAAACTCAGAGTGTATATATTTTTTCATCTTAAGTGTGTACAGAGGCAGTACAGACAAAAATTCAATTTTGTTACATGAAAGATGTTGATATTATTTTATATTTACCACGCATCATTAAGCAAAGGTACAAAACTTAAAAGGATCCTTTTTTTTAATGAAAATGATAAAAACTAAAATACCTATAGCCCAGGGGGAATCAAACACAATTTCCTATATCGAATACTTCACAGGGTGCGATAAATATAAAATATAAAAAGAAATTTTACAAAATACGAACTTAAAAAGAAATTAGTGATATAAATAACAACGATAAATTAAATGATTATAAATCTATTTTCCATTGCTAGATATAAACCTAAAAAAAAAAACAATTTTTTTGGTTTAGATCTAGCAATGGAAAATAAACAAGTTCTACTCCATTTAGTCACTGAAACTGGATTTAATAATGAAATAAATATGAAAAATATAATGAATATCAAATAAAATATTTTGGTAACTTACCAATTTTAGCTTTTATGCTTCGAACAGTGTTTCCAGTTAACTGTCCCTTTGATATGGGTCCGTCTTTAAATCTTTCATATAAATCCAGCATATACTTTGGGGCTTCCTCTGCAGGGTTAGAGGGGTGGGGCATGTTTGGGCTTTCTTTAAAGCCCAGCATTGTTTTCACAAACTGATGTAACTTTTCCCTCTGGCTTTCACTGTCTTCCGAAGTCACATAAATGGAAAATAACGTGCAGCATGCGAACATGCGCACCACCAAACACACACTCCACTGCATTTTCTCGTACTACTAAGTTGTTCGTTTCATGAAGAGAATTTTCAGCTGAAACAACCTAGCTATTGTAAAGCATGGAACAAAGTGAAATTATTCTAAATCCACACTAGAATCACATAGCTATTTAAAAATATTCCTTCCGTAGAAAACAACTGAATGCAACTTAAATGATCTAAGATTTTTTTCTTTGCAAAATCAACTTTTTGTATTGAATTATTATAAACTGTGTCAATATCAAAGAGCAAAGAGATATGAAAATTTGTTGTACACGAAAACCACAATAAACAATAAATCCAGAAAAGTTAAAAACGATAGTATAATAGTAATAATAGTTGTATTTGTGTTGGAAATGTTGATATCCTCAATTCACCCGAATGAAGCGAAGAACAAATACGTTGAATATTTAGCAATCAGTAAGTCACACTGATTTTTGCCTGATTGGGATTCGAAATCTGTAAAAGATTGTTCTGTCAACACATACGCTATTGGTCAATATTGTAGCCACGCCTACTGATAGCATAGCGCCTCGATGTCGTTTCACTGAATGTTCATTCAACTGACGTACGAGAAAATATCCTTACTATTTACTATAAAATGTGGTAAACACGCGTCACTTTGAAGATGTTATCGCTTGTCAGGCAATTTTGGGTAATATTGACATTGCAAAATACAGAAAACATCTTATTTATGCAGATTATGCATGCCCTCGATTTTTTAACTCTTTAGGCCCGTTTTTTTTTTTTTCTTTTTTTCTTTTTTTTTTTTTTTTTTTTTTTATTTTAATATCTCTTAAAATCTGTTCACAGAATATAACAAATCGACCCATTCATTAGAAGTATTCAGAATTAATCTTCACTAAACCATTCCCCAACCCGCATAACGTTCCTAATCCATCAAAATAATTCTGGAAATAGCAGTTTCTATCCTTGTACATTTATGCTGTTTATAACCATGATAACCCTGGAAAATGGAAGCATATCGAAGAGCGGCAGCTTGAAATGAAGTGCCATGCTGACAGACTCCACAATTTCTTGTGGCCCAAGACTGCTGCACTCTTAAGACGGCGTGGTATAGGGCCTCATCTAAAAACGCATGTCTAATCAAGGACCTCTAGGATATGGACACAGTCGTGTTGTTCAAAGGACCAACAAACAAGTCCTTATATTCCAGATGCATGCAGCCATATATGCGTCAATCACTCCGTATCCAGCAAGAAATCATCATTGCCACAGCGCTGAACGGACGTGAAAGAAAGCATCCTACCCGAACGCTAGATACTACGGACATCGTGATTGGCCAGTCCTCCACCACATTTCTTTCTTCGGACCGGGTTACGGAGATCTTAAGGTTTATGGGCACACCTTCACGTGTTCCTGTCAATTTTTCAAAGGCGAACAACTTTCGTAACTTCCTGTTTGGTTCCCTGGATGACATAGCCCTTCCTTTATGGGTTCCGGGAGCGAATTCTTCAGGAGCGAATTCTTTAGGAGCAAATTCTTTCCTTTTAGAGTTGATTCCCATTGAGAAGGAATACAAAAATATAACTGGAGTTGCTGCCTCTAAAAGGAATTCTTGGCAGACGCCGCGGAAGGGTGGTATTTGATCATGGCATAAATACAGGAATCAAATCGGACGTCCTTGGTAGCTTTTTTTTTTTGTAATAAGGGTTTTACCAGCGTACGATTTATTTTACACTTTTTTTCAAGGTCGTATAGAAAATTGTTGATTCTTATAAGATAAGGCCACAATATCTGGTGATAATAGATGATGTAAAAGAAGAAAATCAAAGATCTAATCACATTTCCTCGCTACCATACAATCATCCTAAATCTGTGATACGAAAGATATGTTTGAAAAATGTAGGTAATTACATCAAAAAGTTTTGTCGTCGTGTCATCGAGTTGTTATAGTGTCATCCCTATCTCATTCATGCCAGATGAAATCGCTACAATTAGAAAACACACAAAAAAGATTTTAAACAATCTTGACCCTAAAACCACATGTTACATTAACCAGTCCCATAAAAAAAGGTGCCTTGGCAAAAAGTGAATACCCTGATCAAGGCCTACCCAGCAGGCACATGACGTTGAAACGACGTCATACCAACGTCGATGCGACGTCATTTCGGCGTCCTGTGCCCGCTGGGTATATTCCTTGGATTTAATACATTAATTCACGTAAATTCAGCTTAATAGGTGGAAGAGTCTACGATGTTTTAATGGGTCAAAAGGTACTTTCGGTTATGCCAAGCAGGAATTACATTATACAGTGAAAAATATAAATATCGGGACACCTAAATGAATTACCGTAACTGTCCTAAAAATTGAACCGTTTGGTCTTTCAATGCAGTAATGCGTCTAAAAGAAAGGCAAACCGGGAAGACCCTGATCGGACTGCAGTCTGGTCTGGCTCAACACTGTTCGGTCCCAGCAGGTACATGGCGTTGAAATGACGTCGTACTGACGCCGATGCGACGTAATGACGTCGCATCGACGTCAGTAAGACGCCATTTTAACGTCATGTGCCTGCTGGGGTGAGACATTTCGGTCACAATATTTAGAATTACTAGCCAAGTCATGTGAAAAGGGACTTCATAACGTATATGAATGGTAAAGACAACATCAACCAACACATCTGGCCAGACTGCACGGATGCGCTGGCTTGGACTGAAATATGTGGCATCTAGTTTCGTCCCTGCCTCATATCCACAATAATGGAATGTCAGAAATTCCATTCTGATCTATCCCACTCCATTCCATTCCAGGTCACAGTATTAAAGTTTTAATCTATGCCATATAGTATAGACTGTATACATGTGTTTGCTGTAGTAGCAGTGGGTTGTTAGAGGCCCTAAGTGTCGTGGGCATATGAAGGTGGAGCCCATTCCTCTCTTTTTGCCGTTTACTTTTTACCTTGGTTATTCACAAAAAAGAGACTGAGCAACGACTGAGCGAGAGAGAGACAGTGGAAGCACAATCGAACCACACAATCAGTCCAAATGCACAACTTCAACCAAATTCACATTTTGGATATAATTGTTATATCTATTATTTTGCTGACAACTACGAAATAACTGGTTTTGATTGTATTTTGTTTCAAAGAAGAAACAGGGAGAGGGAGACAGAGAGAAAGAGAGTACAACGGGAAAAAAAGTTAAAAAAAAAAAAGAATTTGGCCAGTGTGGGGGTCGAACCCACGACATTCGCGTTATTAGCACGACGCTCTAACCGACTGAGCTAACCGGCCGTTGAGGTCTCGGAGCAAAAATGCTATTTAATATACCTATATTGATCACGCCGTACACTATGAACGGACGTGAAAGAAAACACAGTTTATCTAACCAATCGCAATACTTCCTCAGTCGCCAATATGAACGGACGTGAAAGAAAGCACCCTGTCTGCTCTAGTAAGCAACGAATCATTCCTCAGATACATGTAGGCTATATCTCTGCTTTTATAGCTGTACGTGCTAATAAATAAGACAAAAAGAGACGTTGAATAGGACCTACTCTCTTTGTTGAGGCACTCCAGCAAGTGGTTTTTAGTGGAACTTTTTTCTGTAAAGATGCTTTTAAAATATTAAAATTTTAGGTTTAACCTACCCAAAACCATTTCTCGTAGCTAAATACTGACTTGCAGCATATTGCATGACCTCTTTTGTCTATTTTTATCATTTTTTGTTTGGAGGTGGGTTTTCCAATAGTAAAAATATTTCTTCTGGTTTCCAGCCTTTGATGAGGTTCATTTTAATTTTAATTAAGCTGGGAACCACCCATTATGACATCACAACAGAAATGATGTCATCACTAATCACTTGATCTGTTTTGGAATATGATCATTTCAGCAAAGGGTTGCTTGCAGTGTCAGCTACACTTATGCATCTTTTTGTTTTCCAAAAAGATATTACTTATGAAAATAACTGCTATAAGATATAAGCATAAATTCCTCTGAACTGATTTCATATTAATTTTATATGAAATGGTAATTTTCAAGAATGTGCTTGAAACATGCCACCCCTACAGCAATAATGGTTATCTTGAGGCGGCCATTATGAAACTAAAAAAATACATTGCAAGAGATTACTTCCCAAGCTTGAGAGCATGCCAATGAATTTCAAATACTCTACTGGACAAATCTGACTACGAGAAATGGTAGTAAACTGAACCATGTAAGTGGAATTTGCTGTTTCTTTATCCTTTAAGTATAAACTTCGAAAAACCACTTGCTGGAGTGCCTCAACAAGAGAGTAGTCGAATGGATGAGGAGCCCCGGTAGCTCAGTATAGGCTATACGCTGGTCTACTGATCTAGCGGCCCCGGTTTCCAGCCAGTTTGAGGCGGAAATCTTTCCAACTGTAAACGGGGTTCCAGCCAGCTGGAGGCGGAAATCTATCCAACTGTAAACGGGGTAAATTTCTATAAATACTCGTTCTTCCCCCTGGCTGTTGTGCAATGGAATCGACTACCAGCTGATGTTGTTTTGCTGCCTAAACTGACTCAGTTCAGTGTGGCAGTCAGGTCTCTTGACCACCAGTATCCATAAATACAACAGACCTGTTTTTAACCTGATTTTAATATCTCACTTCTGTTAACAGTTTTAGCTCTTTCATCTTTCTTCACCTCATTTTTGCACTTTTTAGACTCATCTATTCATCTCACTTTTTTCTTCACGGCGCGCAATCATCCTGCACGTAATCCTCGCGAGGGGGTGTTGCAGTATAACTAGATAGATAGATAGGTTCCATTGCACATAGCCTTTTTTATCACTATAGCCCCCATAGTCCTGATGTAACGTTAAAGTTCTGAAAGACTGTTGAAAAGGACCTAACATCGGAAGTCATCCATCCATCCATTCGTCGATGTGACGTCGTTTCGACATTGATACGACATCATTTTGACGTTGTATGTGTGGTGAGGCTTAATGATTACTCCAATATTGACCTGTTAAAGTCGGGGATGGCTCGGGCCTGGAAAGAGTTTTAGTCTCCATGAGTTTACCTCATGTTTGGCGACAAAAATTGAGCCGCGACACGAGAAAACCAACAAAATGGTTGTGCGTCCAACGCAGACTCAGGTCAGGCTGGGCATCCGCCCAGATAGATAAGACTCTTTGCTTAGCACTTAAATGGGAGCTAAGTGTCTAAGCTACCTTCATGCGGACCGCGAGGACTCTGATTAGACTGGGCGGATGCCCAGGCTGATCTGAGTCTGCGCTGAGCCCACAACCACTTTGTTGGTTTTCTCGTGTTGCAGCTCAAATGTAGATTGTCAATTTGAGGTGAACATCTACTCACTGTATCATATAGCTGGCAAAATGTAGGATCCTTATTAAGAACATGTTTTTGAAAAAAGAAACACAATTTTAAGCAACCTTTTCTGGTTCCCTGTCGAGTAATGTAATAAAACAAAAGCGACACAAAGAATGAGATACAACCCTTGTACATTGCATTTTAACCACATATTAAAGTTTATGGAGGCAGAGGACAATCTGTAACTTTCTGGGAGGAAATAAGACATGAGTATTTCAACCTATTAGTTAACTGGGGGAGGGGATTACACATCAGCATTGAACAGAAGTCTTCCTGAACTCTTGAATCAACGGCCATGTGTTCGTGACAAAGGCAAGTCATATATTTATCATGGAATTCGGCTTTGGTCAACAGATACAGCCTGCAGAGGGTTAGGCTCCGTCAGGCTGAATTTTACCCGAGAAACACCATGATGGACAGTCTCGCCAGGTGGAAAAGGACTTTTACATAAATTTCCAGTCAAAACGGCCAAACAGAAGAATAGCTAAGAGTGACGATTTAACAGGCTCAGAACTAGGACCAGCTACTATAACAAACGCTTTTTCACTCACAAAGACGTTTCTGTGGTTAGAGAGATTTAACTCTATTGCACTCAGAATGGTCAAAACTTCATAGAGTTTTGGCCTTTTTGAGTGCAATAGGGTTAAGAGATTTGAGTTTATGCTTTATTTATTCCACAGAGGTGCCACTAGCACTTTTGCAGGAATTGAGATATGCGTAAAATTTATAGATCCTTGTTTTTTCACCAGCTGATCACACAAACTTTAGGAATTTTCAGGAGCTGTTAAATGTTACACTAAACAATCTCAAACAAGTGATGAATAGTTGCTGTTACCACACGCAATATTTTCACATGATTGGTACCCAGATAGGAAAACCTAGTGAGATATGAATAAAATATATCACTGTTTTTCATGGGCATGGTTTAAAACATGGAACGGAATGAAATGGAACTGTCGTCATTCCATTCATTTGGCATGACACTCTTACAAAAAAAGAATTGCTTCCTACTGAGGGGGCAAATTCTTTCTATAATAGTACCATCCCAGGCTCTGGGAGCAAATTGTAGCCAATAGAATGTAGATGATCTCACCTTTTCCGTTCCATTCCAATCCAGTCTATTCCATGTTTCAAACTATGCCATTTTTCAAAGCAGATCTCTGCATCTTATCGGACTGGTTTATGTTGCAATTTGATTGAAGAAATGGATAGGGCAAAAAATGCAGATGAAAACATAAAACGGTTCTTTGACGTAACAGAACACTGCTTTCTGGTGATAAATATTTCAGAATTGATGATATCCCTCGTGAGCATGAAATGGTATGCCATTTGTTGTACTACATGGCTCTGTTTGCACGGTATGGCTGTGTGACGCTATTGTTTGGATGGAAGCATGCTTTCGAACTTTCTGACACCATGACGAAAGGTTTATACGGGTAAGTACCATGTACTTTTCAGATGAGGGTTCGAAGTTTGGGAAAATTTGACGTTTGAAGCTATGAAACACAGTGAAAGCTCTCCATAAAATGCGCTTGGCAACTGTTTCTCTGGATTTGCGGTCGAATTGACGATTACTACTGTCAGATGGTAGCAATGGCGATTGGGGGGGGGGGGGTACGAAATGCTGCTATCGGCCGAGGCTTTGTTATTAATTCTTTAAAGCTGGTGTACTTGCTTTCTCCATAAAGCCAACATGAACCGTATGCATGTGAACTAAGATAAGTTCATAATATACAGGTAAGTGGTAGGGTTCATGGAGGGCTACTTGTGCCTAACACGAGTTTGCCAAATGCATTCTATCCAGAAAAAAAGCAGATGGGTTCTATGAGAATTGCAAATTAGATTATTTGTTTGAGAAAAGTACAGTCAAAGTTTAGATACACGGAAATTTATATTGTCATTATACACCCAAGGACCTAAAGTGTTTCCACACACAAACAAAACAAAAAAAATCCAGAAACTTTGGTGCATTTACATATTTACAAGAAAATTGGCAGTTCTCCTGGGGACAATCATATATAATTCAGTTACCATGGATGGAGGTCTAAATAAACAATGTAATAAACACGTTTTACAAAACTAAATTTTGTCTCATCAGTGTCAATACAGAGCTTGTGTAACCTGGCATAAATTTGAATGCAGCATTTCCTTTGACGTCCATGGCGACATTATAACAAAATGACTTACAATAATTCCGCGGATGATGGCACCTCGCCTGTCGGCGCATTGTCAGAAAACAGAGCTAAACCAGAAAACGCGGACAAACGTTACGCCGTCTACGACGACGCCGACATTAAAAAGTAACATGAGCCACGACACGACAAAACCAACAAAGTGGCATGTGCGCCCAGCGCAGACTCAGATCAGCCTGGGCATCCACCCAGTCTGATCAGAATCTTCGCTGTCTGCATGGAGGTAGCTTAGGGTCCTTACCTACCCTTTAAGCGCTTAGCGAAGAGTGTGATCAGACTGGGCGGATGCCCAGGCTGATCTGAGTCTGCGCTGGGCGCACTTTTCTCGTGTCGCGGCTCAAATTATTATCAACTCGCACCGCACCGATATTCATCAAAGTCAGGGCATCTTTTTAAGACAGCTAGGAACTTAAACCATATACACTTTTGTAGTACTTGTTCAGTGCTTTATAAAAAGTTGCTTTGGCTTTTTAAATAAAAGATAACCCACTAAAAAAACAAACTTATTTGAATGTATCCAACACGCAACTTATGCACAAGCATAAATGAACTGACTCATGATTTTGGTTGTCCACGAGATGAAATAAATTTCATATTTTGCTTATATCAATAGTTTTCCTTTTCAGTTTCTTTTTTTATTTTTATTCATTTTATCATTATTGCTTGTTTGCATTTGTTCTTGATGGCATGATATCCAGGCTGATTTCGAGTGAGTGAGTGAGTGAGCGTACCGCCAACAGCCAGGTCATGCGGAAACGGGGCTGTTTTCGATGTGTCATAGACACATGAAAGAATCTGACCGGAAACCTACGCCCTGGTTTCTGCTAGCTGATGATTTTGTAGCAAATATATCACGAGCACGAAGTCAGGGTGATATTACCCCATAAACGTCATTTATTACTCAACAAATCAAATCACTGGTAGATCTAGAGTAGTCCAGCACCAGAACTAAATTATTTCTCAAACACAGTTTAAAAATTGAAACAAAGTTTGAAAATTGAGACAAAGTTTGAAAATGTAGTTTTCGGCCCAGTGCTGGGCTACTGGTAGAGTTGATCTGAGCAAACTATATGTTGTTCTTTCTACCAGCTAGATCTAGTTATTATACTACCCAGTTGGATTCTGGAGTTTAGCTTAGAGAATATAAACCCATTTATTGTCATCGATTAATGGATGTCATGCCCGAGCAAGATCCATAAAACTACGAGGTTATTTGAAAACGAGAAATAAAATCTTAGACGGAACAGTGCATTTTTATGGTGGCAAGGAAATTTATTCCCTTAATGTGACATGCAGCAACTCTTTAGGCGGGAAAACATTTTCAAGTAATTAAGTGCTACATAAAATAAGTCTTGAAAATCTCTCAAAGAAGTCCTTAAACTGTCAAGTACTGATTGGAGTGCCATAAAAGCAGATCTTTCCAACGAAACAGGACATTTTACAGCTGAAACAATAAACTTTTACACTTCTTGCTTGTAGAAAACCATCGGCACAACAATTTATTTCGCCCATATGTTAGTACTTAAATTAGGTTAACCGAACCAGGGCAAACGATTGTTACAAACAAACAAAAATAATGAAGCAAGCATGAGTGAGTGAATTTTGGATAATCTCATGCAGAAACAGAGACTTGTCCGAAAAGCTGGTAGAGCAAGGGCTTGGCCCAAACCTGCACTTTCCTAGACAATAAACATAGCGAAGGTGTAGAAACGTAATGTGGTAAGGCCCCTAAGGGTGAATGCCTGCTCTTGATATTCGATTCCGTTCGTTTCCAACACAGATATGACGTCCATCAAGTTGACTAGTGATCTTCGGGAAAAAAATGTCAATTGAACACCAATTGCTCGTGTACGAGCGTGTATTTGTGTGCGTAGCCCGGACGTGGGTACAAGGTTGTTACTTTTCTGGCATAGCTCGAATCCTACTCATACAGAACTTGCTTGTGTTGCCATCTTTTCTTCAGCATTTATATTTCAACAACTTGTTTATTTTGTCCTCGATACCGGAGCACGAACATTCCATCAGGAATAAAAGAAGCTAATAAAAATAGGCGTCTACTATCATTACTATCATTTCTAGGTGTTGATGCAAGTTGACAAACTGTAGTAAGAAAAACGAATTGCATCCTTAAGCATTGATAAATGTTGGACCATTCAGGGAGTATAAAGCAAAAATGCTGGAGACACAGCAACGGGGACATGTTGTAAGAATGTCGGGAATGGTGCCGGGGATTATAAACTAATGAACTGGCGTACGAGGTCGCCCTCTGATAACATGGCCGTAAAAAATCTAAAGATTGGGACACCGTAAATAATTACCGGAACTTTCCTAAAAAATTGAACAGTTTGGGTTTTCAAAGTAGTTAAGCGTCTAAATGATTCAGATGATATGGCAAACAGTGCAGACCCTGATCAGACTGCTCTTGGAGCAGTCTGATCAGGGTCTGCACTGTTTGCTCAGATCTACATGCCCCAATATTTAGATTTTCATGGTAATGATCATGTTTTTGCATTAACTGAAGACAACGTAATTTTGTTTTGCTAGCTACATTAAAAGGGGAGCAAGATCACAAGGACGTTTTGAAGCAACGAAATTAAAACAAACAAATGATGTTGTCTGCAGCAGCTACATGTACCATTTAAGCTGAATGTGGATACTTCCAGGGACAGCAACTCTGCATTTTTTTTCGCTTTTGGTTTCCTTCTCAGTGGGGGTCAACTCTTAAAGGAAAGAATATGATAAAATAGAGAAAATTTAAGTAACTTCAAAGCTGGGCTTGTCTCTTTTAATAAAATCGAAGAGTTTTTCTATTGCAAATTACATTCAAAATCTTTTTATAATGTATAGTTCTACTATCAAAATCAGAGTGTTTGTTACCCTGGTAATACATCATAAAACTATATAAGTGGTAGTATAGGTAGCAAAAAAAAAATATGGCGACGAACGAGTTGGAAAAAATCAAAATAATTATTATGGTGTCATTTATATTTAGTCAAATTTATTTAATTGTAAATTTTGCGTTTCCTAATGTTTTCTATTTTCGCACTCGTCGTAACTGTCAAAATCTCGTGTCAATTTCATCAGAAGACTAAGCCTGAACGGACATCTGAAATAGAATACTTTTTTCATGCATGAAATATGCAAGCCATAATTAGAAATGTGTACACGACTTGAATGTAAAGGAATATGTTTTATTTCTATAGCAGGTAAGAGAATCTTCAAATCTAAAATCATGAATATTAAAACTGGCTTCCATAATCACCTCACCAAAATAAATAAATAAGCAAATAGGCAAGTATTAAACAGGCAGGGATTTGTTATCGTTGTCTTCAGATCCGTAGGTGCGCAGCATCAAAGGCTGATATCATTTTCTGAAGGACAAGCCAAGGGCGTAAAAAAAACAGTTTGACAAAATTTCCTCACTCATCTGCGTATTTGTATTCTGAAATGTAGTCATTAGGGAAGATTACAATACCAAATGACATGAAAATATGAATTATCCAAGGGCTCGACCCATAGATTTCTTAACTTGATTGTGCGTATCGTGTGATTGCCTCTAGCTACGCCTCCGAGTGAGCACTGTAGCCTGTACGTGATGACATGCAATTCAAATGCTTTGACGCCCTAAAGAAAATAGTATTTTTTGTCGATCACCCGCTTCTCCGGTCTTTCGGATCAGACTTTAAACCCGAGGTCCCGTCTCCGTAGGACCTATGTGTTGGTGGAACGGTAAACCCGATTTCACTTGCTCTAAGCTTCGTGATAGGCAAGTTACATGCAATAATCATCAATTTTTTCTTTACCCATTCTATGAGCGCGCAGATAGGCAAGTCATACAGGTATACTAAATTTTCACATTTTCGTTAGCTTGATGAAGGGCAATTCATACTCATTGTCATTTTTCCCGTTTTCTGACCTCCATCATACATGCTACACATTGTAACTGCCCTGTCTTAGTTTACTAAAAAGGCAAATCATACTAATTGGTATTCTTGTTTTTACCCGTTTTGGAAGTTGATGGTAGGCACTCATACGAAATAACTGTTTTCCTCTTAATAAGTAGTGCGTCAAGGACGGCTTCGACCCAGACCTATTACCAGTGGGTTAGCCTTTGGTTGGCCCATCATGATTAAACTAATGGTTTTTTTTTTTTCAGCTCTTGCAGTCATTGTCTGCAGTAATTCCCAATAACATATGTACATATGCACTAACTGTCATTCTCGTCAAAGGTCAGTGTTAACCAGTTTCTGAGATTGTTGTTTTCTTTTTTACTCATATTTTAGATTGTTGAGAGGTCTTTCATACGCAATAATTGTCTTCTTTGTTTCATCCATTTTAAAATCAAAGCTTTTACCTTTTTTTAAGTGTTTATAATAAGAGAAACGTTAGAAGTTACTGTCAACCTTGCTATTTTTTCTTGTTTGGGCTAGAGAGTGGGTAAGTCAAATGCACTAATGGACGTTCTGTTTTTGCCCATTTTCTTAACATCATACACAAGAACAATGAATTTTGCTTTTACCTATTTTCAACAACCCTGATGATATATGAAAGTTGTACACAATAACTGTGTCAGTCTTGATACCCAGATTCTTAACTTGATGATTAGGCCAGTCATATGCAATTTATATCATTAATGCTTTTACCCATTTTCTACATTTGATGATATCCAAGTCATGCGAAAGCGGAACAGAGTGAGTGAGTGAGTGAACTCGGGTTTAACGTCCCACCAACAACAAGGTCATATGTAGACGGGACCTCGGTTTAAAGTCTCAACCGAAAGACCGAAGAAGCGGGGGATCGATCTTGCGACCCCTGGATTGGTAATCTGGAGTGTTATCCACTACACTACAGCCGCTCCTAAGCGGAACAGAAGCAGAAGGAATGTCAAACCTGTTTTAACATATTTTCTAAGGTTTTAGAATACATATAGGAAGTGTATTTTTACAGTGTAGAAGACAGGTAAGGAGAAATGAAAATATAGCTGTTACAAATTCATTCAGGAGTATCTTCTGAGAAATGTATCTCGATTGCATATAGTTCAATGAGAGACAATGTAAGAAAAAGACACAGTCATATGGAAATTAATTAATTGCATGACCAGATGTCCACTGCTGACCTACCCAATACATGGATGATTTGCCCACATTAGGCTGATTTTGTGAAAATAGTGTGCAGTAACCTAGATTCAGAGAAAATAAATGGCATGATTTGATTCTTTTATTATTCTGAGCTCCTCCAAACTTCATGAGTCTAGACCTATAGAAACAGAAATATAAAATGGTGGTAGCACAATGATACCAAAGTTACTAAATATAGACGTTAACTATACCAAGTATTGTTCCCAGGAACTCTTTTAGATTTCAATTTGACATCACTGCAGCTAGTGTTGTGCCGTGTGGCGGCCGTCAAACATCTCCCCGTACGTCTCCCATAGTGCAGAAGATACTTTATTTTTGTTCTTTGAGATCAGAGGATATATTCTGAGAAATTAGAAACTTTGATAGGTTTTAGACTCATATTCAAGATCATTGCTTTTTTCCATGTAGAGTCCTTTTGGATACTTATCAGTCTTTGAATCAAATGTCTTATTGAAATAAAGAAATTCTCTGGCTTTCGTCACCAGATCTTGTCAGGGTCACTGATGAGGCCTGAGTAGCCGAAACTTTGCAGTTAATGGCCCATGTTCCTTCTTTTGGAAGTTTTACTTTGACAGAAATGTTTCTTTTTTGGGTTTCAGAAAAACAAGAAGACTATATAACATTTTCTCTATCTGACATTTTCTCCAGCTGGCATTCTTCATATATTTACACAATTCACAAAATATATAGATTATAACATTATCACATGTTAACAACTCATATCAGCATATATAATTTGAACACTTTCCAAACATTATGGTTCTACAAATAGTTGGAAATTGTTTTGACAACATCTTAGACTACCAGAGGACATACAAGTACCTTAATTAACAGAGGTTTGTATTCATGTACTGCAATGATTTCAAAGTGCAGTTCTTGTTATTTGTTGAAACTTAAAGTTAAGGAAATATGCCAAGGAAATATGCCAGTTTAATAATTTTTAAGGAAAAAGTGCAAATGGGTTGCACACCAAACAATAATTCTTATAAACCTGTAGCAGTGCAAAACCCAATTTGTAACTGGAGTAAAACATGAATATACATTTCTTTAAAATAATCAAGTTATCATTCATTCCAGCATCTTAAAAAAGTCATGAAAATGGCCAAACCAAAATTTTGGTTTGGCCACTTTCAGAACTGCAGTGATAATGCCACCAGTTTCTCCTTCACCAGGAGAAAATTTTGTACTAATATGTTTTACATACATATGAGTCGAATAGCATTTAAATTTTGGCAGTTCATTTGCAGAAGCTTAAAAGTTTTATTTCCAAATAGGAATGGAACTGCATGTATACCAGGCCTGACAGTGATTTTCCCATGATACTGTGGCAGCCCATCAATACTTACATAGCATCACAAGTCATTATTATATAATAGTCTAGTGCAATAAAGTGATATACATAGTAGGACAAATCAAGCATAACAGATATATGGGTGCAATAGTGTGCTAAACACCCCAGAGATATATTTAACAGAAAAACAAAGAACCATACCCATGTTACTGCAAAAGTATAAAAAGACAAAATCTATTTCCTTTTTTCATCGCTGGAAGAAATGAACAACACAGATGTCACAGAGATCCAGATACTGAGAGAATCTACTAATAATTCTGCAAAACCTGTTGCTGTATTTATTCACTTGGGAGTTCTTCCATACTCCAAAACAACCCAAAAAAGCCAGGTCCGTCTTATAAGACAGACCTTCCATTTTCGGATCATTTTGAAAGAGAGCTTCATAGCAAAGACACAAAAGTAATGTTTTCGCCAATCTAGAGGGACAAAAAAAAAAAACAGTCTCATAACTGATATATTATGGTATTTCTCAACAATTATATATATGTTGTGGCCTAATATAATAACATTAGGTGCATTTTTATTTTCATGTATAACATGAAATTTCAGCACATACTTTCCAAATCTGCAGCTCTGCAAACAACAAGAACATGCATACACATACACTGGCTGCATATACATCTAATCACATCTGAAATCTGATATTCACAGTATCAAAGTTTAAAGTTTCTGAGAACTTGAAAGGATTAAACATAGATTAATGCCATCAACTACATAGAGAACAACCATGTGTATGCTCATGGCAATGTTAGTTTGACTAGAAGTCTAGTTTAACACAGAGACAGAAAAGCTTCATATTAAAACATTAATTCTTGGAAATGAAACAGAAGAAAAATATGTTTGTAATAAAAAGAAAAATATAAATAGATAAACATCCTAAAGAAAAACAAAAACAACAAAACGTAACAGGTTATACTTATGGCCAACATTATTTTCCTTCATTAGCAAGCTTTTATAACCAAAAAAAAAATGGTACAGTTGCTTCCGCTGAAATTGTACCCATTCCCCTTAAATGATGTATTAAAATGCAAAGACTGCATTATGGGTTGAAATACATCTGTCAAGCACTGCTGTATCACAGACACACATATTAAGGCACAGAACAGTCCAATTTATTTACACCTGTAGGGGCACATAATTTACCATACTTCAAGGAATTCTTTTTAATGCCTGCAGAAGCACTTGATTGAAAAGAGCATCCAGAGGCATTGGATGTTAATATGCTTGAAAGAATGGAAAATAATGCCTGTAGGGGCACTTGATTTTCAAAGCGCTTGAAAAGTACTAGACTAAAAAAGCATGCACAGGCACTTGATTTTAATGTGCTTGATGTAACACATTATAGCATCTGATTTTAGTAAGCTTCGGATAATGCCTGCAGAGGCTCATGAAATTAATCTACTCAAAAGAACAGACTATAATGCCTGCATGGGTACTTGAGTTTAATGAACTTAAAGAATGGACTATAATGCTTGAAGTGACACTTGATTTGAAACTAATGCATTTGAAGAATGGACTTCAATGCATAAGGAGGCACTTGCTTTTAATGTGCTTGAAGGAACAGATTTAATGCATACAGTCAGGCACTTGATTTTAACGTACCGGTAGTTGAAGGAACAGAATTCAATGTATGCAGAGGAACTTGATTCTAATGTTTGAAATAACAGATTTAATGCATAGTACAATCCTCGAGCCACTTAAATTTGATGTGCTTGAAGGGATAGGCTTCAATGCATGCAGAGGCACTAGATTTTAATGTGCTTGAAGGAACAAGCATACTTAAATCCATGTAGAGGCACTTGATTTTAATGTGCTTGAAGGAACAGACTTCAATGCATATAGAGGTACTTGTTTAAATGTGTTTAAAATAACAAACTAAATGCATACAGTGGCATTTGCTTTGAGTGTGCTTGAAGGAACTGATTACAATGCATGCAGTTGGTTTTAATGTGTTTGAAGTAACAGTCTTCAGTGCATGCAGAGGCACTTTATTTTTTATGTATTTGAATGAACAGAATACCGAGGCACTTGATTTTAATGTGCTTGAAGGAACAAACTTCATTGCAGACATAGGCACTTGATTTTAATGTGCTTAAAGGAACATACATCAATGCATACAGAGGCACTTGACTTTACTGAGCTCAAAGGAATAGACTTCAATGCACACAGAGGCACTTGGTTTTAATGTGTTTGAAGGAATATACTTCAAAGCATACAGAGGCAGTTGACTTTAATATGCTTGAAGGAACAGACTTCAATGCTTGCTGAGGCACTTGACGTTAATGTGTTCAAGGGAACATACTTCAAAGCATACAGAGGCACTTGGTTATAATCTGCTTGAAGGAAAAGAGGCACTTGGTTTTGACAGACTTATTTGATTGCATAGTCTACAGAGGCACTTGGCTAATATGCAGAGGCATTTAGCTATAACTGGGCTCCTGACTTTTAATGTTGATGTGACTTATTATACAACTGTTATGACACATGCAGAGGTACTTTCACAACATCTGCTGAGGTAATCAGGTTGGTTACCATTATGCAGAGGCACTTGTTTATCTTGTCTAAAGAGGCACTTAACATGTCTGAAGAGGTACTGCATTCAAACTTGCCAAGGTACTTAATTTATACTGCATTTATTGGGCTTAAGACAGGGACTTTCACCCTCCAAAACAATCTGAACAAGATCCAGATCTGTCTTATAAGATAGGTCTAGATGTTTTGGGAGTGTTTTGGAATGGATTAACCCTTTTGCACTCAGAACAGCCAAAAACTCCATAGAGTTTTGGCTGTTCTGAGTGCAATAGGGTTAAAACACTTTAAAGCAGAATTTTACACAATATTTTGGGTTATTCTAGAATAGAACAAGAGGCCCAAATGGGCCTGATATCGCTCACCTGGCTATTATGCAACGGGACCATTCTGATACAAAATTGGTCCAATTCCACTGAGATTTTCTTATTTTCACATTTTGCTACTTTTAGTAACAGAGGCCAGCTTGCCTGGTCTTTATTTATTTACTTTTGAAACACCTCAATGCAAGAATCATTTTGCCACAAATTTCATGAAAATCCATCCAGGGGCTACTGAGATATTGCCAGTTTCATGTTTTGTGCTATTTATAGTAACGGCAGATGGTGGCCATCTTGGATTGCCAAAATGCAAAAAAGCGAAAAGCCTTCATGCAAGGACCATTTGGACACAAATTTGGTCCATTTCCATAGTAATTTTCCAATTTTCACATTTTGCTATTTTAAGTAACACAGGCCAACTTGACGTATCTATATTTGTTAATTTTTGAAACACCTCAAAGCAAGAATCATTTTGCCACAAATTTCATCTAAATCCATTCAGCGGTTACTGAGATATATTCATTTTCATGTTTTGTGCTATTTTTAGTAACGGCAGATGGCGGCCATCTTGGAATGCCAAAATGGAAAAAATCGAAAAAGCTTAATGAAAAGAACATTCTGACACAAAATTAGCCCAATTCCATTGACATTTTCTAATTTTCACATTTTTCTATTTTTAGTAACACCAGAGGCCAATATGACTGGTCTACAGTTAGATAGTTTTGAAACATCTCAATGCAAGAATCATTTTGACACATTTTCATCAAAATCCATTCAGCGGTTATTGAGATATTGTCATTTTCATGTTTTGTGCTATTTTTAGTAACAGCAGATGGTGGCCATCTTGGAATGCCAAATTGCAATTAATCGAAACGACTTCATGCAAGGAACATTCTGACACATAATTGGTCCAATTCCATTCCAGGGTTCTTGAGTAACTGTCATTTTTATGTTTGTGCTATTTTTAGTAACACCAGATGGCAGCCATCTTGGAATGCCAAATTGCAATTACTCGAAATGGCTTAATGCAAGGAACATTCTGACACAAAACTGGTCCAATTCCATTCAAGGGTTCTTGAGTAATTGTCATTTTTATGTTTGTGCTATTTTTAGTAACACCAGATGGCGGCCATCTTGTATTGCCGAATTGCAATTAATCGAAACGGCTTCATGCAAGGAACATTCTGACACAAAATTGGTCCAATTCCATTCAAGGGTTCTTGAGTAATTGTCATTTTTATGATTGTGCTATTTTTAGTAACGGCCCCCATGGTGGCCATCTTGGATAGTCAACTGGCACAAAATTGAAATAATCTCATTCAAGAACCATTTTTGACCAAATCTGGTCAGAATTGGTTGCATTTTCTTGAGATATTGACATTTGAGCAAAATCGGTCTTGTAAACGCTAAGTAGGTCACTGTGACCTAATTCCGCTATAGATTTTTTTTATTTTTACAATTTTTAATACCAAGGCCCTATTTATGTTCCATGCAAACTTTCAACCAAATATACCAAATGGTTCTGGAGAAGAAGTTGATTTTGTTGTTTTTGCTATTTTTAGTAACGGTGGCCATCTTGGATTCTTGACCTGACCCAATTTTACAATTTTGAAACCCTGCAGTCTGGTCATGCTCCATGTGAAATTTGAGATCCATGGGTTCAGTGGTTTTAGAGAAGAAGTTGTTTGAAGTTGTTTAAATAGGTCCTTTTTTGACATTGGCATTTGAGCAAAATTACACTCATAAAAAGAAAGTAGGTCACTGTGACAAAACTCCGCTACAGATTTTTTTCATTTTTACAATTTTGAATACCAAGGTTTTACTGATGTTCCATGCCAAAATTCAGACAAATATACCCAGTGGTTCTGGAGAAGAAGTTTATTTTGTTGTTTTTGCTATTTTTAGTAACGGCGGCCATCTTGGATTTTCAACCTGACCCAATTTTACAATTCTGAGACCCTGGAGTCAGGTCATGCTCCATGTGAAATTTGAGAACCATGGGACCAGTAGTTTTACAGAAGAAGATGTTTGAATATTTGTTTTTAGGTGTTGACGGACACATTGTGTGACGACGCACGACGCACGACGCACGCCGGACGCATTGGTATGACAATAGCTCACTATGGCCCTTCGGGCCAGGTGAGCTAAAAACCCTGTCTTATAATAGAATTGCATGTATTATGATAACATTTCCTATAGAGCAGCTTACTTTAAGTATTAGTAAGGACATTAATGTTTCATCAGGCATATTATAAAGACTAAAGCATTATAGCCTATTAAAACTTTAAAATTTATAAAGAAAGACAGTAAATACTTAACAGGTGCTTGTTAAACTTAATAAATATTCGTGCAAACACATCATAACTTCAGAGGATATCAAGGCACTGTAGTCAAAGGCACATAATAACATCTTATGCATAATTTGTATGATAAATGATAGCAAGATATAACAATATATTAATACTATTATATCAGCTGTGACACAACAAAACTGACAAAGTGGTATGTGCACCCAGGAAGACTCAGATCAGCCTGGGCATTGGTACAATCTGATCAGAGTCTTTGCTGTCCACATGGGAGATAGCTTAGACCTTTAGCTAAACTTTAATGGCATAGCAAAGACTGTGACCAGACTAGGCAATTATGCCCAGCTATATCTGAGTCTTTGCTGGGTGCACATGCCACTTTGTTGGTTCTGTCATGTCGCGGATCATATATATATTCTATTAATCATTTATTATCGGTCATGAATATGTTATAAATGATTTCTTCTTGAATTTATAGGTCTGTTTGTACAGCTGGTTTAAAACATATCACAGATATTAAAACATTTTAATGATGATAAAGCTTTCTGATTCCTCTGAGGGATAAAACACACATATTTTTGATGAATTATGACTGAAACTTATGACGTCACACATGCACCAGAATATATGTTGGTAAACACAGTAACCAATGAACTACAAGAATGCTAGCCCTAAAAGTGCAAAAAAATATATATATATATATAAAGTAAAAAAGCAGACAACAAAATTTAAGTCTGCAAGATCTAAAAAATGTTTTATCTAAACAATATTGATCATATTGAGAATTCAAAGAAATTCAAAGAAATGAGGGCAAAAAGTGTAGATCAAGATGAGGTGGCTCATTATGAGCCACCTCATCTGGATCTACACTGTTTGCCAATTCAACTATTTTCATTTTTTTTTTGGTGCTTTAAGTGTAGACTGGCTCCCAGTCCCTTTGTTTTAGTTTTTTGTTTTGACCAAAATGGTTGGACATCAGAATATAAGGAGCCACATTCAGACTTATACCATTTGAATACATATAACCATTTAGCCTGGAAGCCAGGCTACTTTAAGTGTTAACAGGCATGGAATGCTGCTGATGTCTCACACAGACCTTGACCTTAGCTATCAAAAGCAGAGAAAACTGAAGAAAACAAAAGGCTACATGTACTGTTGTTCTAGGACTAGAACTGATATTTGACTGCATATCAGTTCTAGGTCATTTGGGCTGAAAAATGAACAAAATGCCAGAGTGGCATTTTTGCAAAATTGCCACTAAACTACAAACCTAACTTCATTTAGACATTTTTCTTGTGGTTCAAGAATAATTTTTCTTTCGGAGCATAAATATTAGACCACCTCCTCTCATTTCAGATGTGTTTTATAAAGTTTTTTTCTTCATTTCCTGATTTCAAAACAGATTTGACAAACTCGGGCTTTCCATGGGGGAATTAGTTGGGTAAAATCCCATACCAGAGCAGAACTGGTCATACTAAATACCACAAGGCGAGGTACAGGTCTACCTTGTGCTATCATAGCACAAGGTGGAAGTTCAATATGATGACCACAATGTATAATAAAATAAGTACAGAGGTCTGCCTGCACTTCTTCTTCTCCTCTGGCATTTGACTTTGGAACCAGCTTTCAGAGTTCCCTGCCATGTCAGAGACCCATGAGGGCTTCAGGAGAGATGTATCACAATACTTCACTGAGGAGCTGTCTATAGAGCTTTTCACTTGGGGTAGGGGGAGGGCATGCAGAGAGGAGGGGGTAAATACTTGGACGTCAGCATATGAACCAAATAAAGCTCTAATTCCAACCGATACCTACTGATGCTAATCTGACTTGGTGGGAGAATCCAAAAGCAGGAATGCCCGCCAGACTGTTAGTGATGCGGTATACCATCACTATGGATTCTTCTCAGTTGTTAGAGTGTTTGCCAGCTGATGACCTCTATAATTTGGGAGGTTCTATTTGCTATGTGATAGTTGAGATCTATGAGATGCAGTATGGCTTCATGCCTGGCCGTGGCACTACTGATGCAATTTTTATTGTACGTCAGCTACAGGTGAAGCACTTGGCTACTAACAAGCTGCTCTACATGGCCTTTGTGGACCTGTAAAAAGCATTCGATCGTGTGCCACGGGATGTCATCTGGTGGGCAATGCGCAAACTAGGAATTGACGAGTGGCTGGTGCGCTTGGTCCAGTCCATGTACCAGGATGTGAGAAGCAGGGTAAGAGTTGGCGATGGGTACAGCGAGGAGTTTGGTGTTGGAGTGGGTGTTCATCAGGGCTCTGTACTTAGCCCGCTACTCTTCATCATTGTGTTAGAGGCTCTATCCAGGGAGTTTCACACAGGCTGTCCATGGGAGCTGTTGTATGCAGACGACCTGATGATCAGTGCTGAGTCTATGGAGGAACTGCTAGTAAAGGTGCAGACATGGAAGTCAGAGATGGAGAAAAAGAGCCTACGTGTGAACATGGGGAAGACAAAGATTCTGGTGTCTGGCATTAATCTGGACGTGCTGAAGAAATCTGGAAAGGACCCTTGTGGTGTCTGTCAGACAGGAGTAGGTAGCAATGCAATCTTCTGTGGTGGCTGCAAGCGCTGGGTGCATAAGAAATGCAGTGGCATTAAGGGACCCTTGCGCCCTGACCCTGAGTTCAGGTGCGCCCGATGCCTTGGGACTGCTCGGGCCATTGATGAAAGAGAAAATACAGAGGTTGAGGTTGGAAACGAAAATCTTGAAGTTGTCCCAGAGTTCTGCTACCTTGGAGACATGCTGTCTGCAGGAGGTGGCTGCGAGCTAGCTGTGATCACACGCTGCAAATGTGCATGGGGCAAGTTCCGGCAATTGCTTCCCCTTCTCACAATCTGCCACTTCTGACCAGAGGTCAGGTGTACTCAACATGCGTGAGGAGTGTGATGCTGCATGCAGCAGAGACTTGGGCCATGAAGATGGATACACTGAACCGTCTCCGGCGTAATGACCGTGCCATGATCCGTTGGATCTGCAATGTCAAGGCAAAGGACGAAGTTAGCTCAGACTCCCTTCTCACAAAGCTTGGCATCCAGGACTTAGATGTGGTGCTCCGAACCAGTGGGATGAGATGGTTTGGACATGTAGAGCGCAGCACAGGCTGGATTGCAGAAGTACGCAAGCTGAATGTGGTTGCACAGAAAAGACCGGGCAGGCCAAGAAAAACATGGGATGAAGTGCTTATGAACGACAGAAAGAAGCTATGTATGGATTCCGCTGACCCTCAGAATCGTTCTGAGTGGAGAGGACGCCTTCGAAGAAACTTGTCAAACAAGCCCAACCCTCGGTAGAGGAAAACAGGGCTTTAAAATGGATATGATGATGATGATAGTCACCTTAGACAAATCTGGCTGCTCTAGGTTGTACTACCTCAAACTGTTGGATACATGATGTGGTATAGGTATCGTGCTGAAGTGGCATACTTGATGATGGGTCTGTCTACAGCCTTGTGGCTCTTGATAGCCTCCTATACCTCAAGATCTCAAGTCTAGCTGACACATCAACGCTGCAGAGGGACTTGGAGTGGGAACAGGACTGACAGATGTCATTCAACCCCAGCAAATGCGAATTGGTCAGGGTGACCAAAAGGAGAAATCCAATCGAAGCCGCTTACAAGATCCATGGCCATGACCTAACAATCTCCGAGACTGGGAAGTATTTGGGCGTTGCCATTTCGGAGGATCTCTCATGGAAGGCTCATGTGGATTCTACCACTAAGAAAGTGAACAACAGGCTAGCCTTCCTGAGAAGAAACCTTTCCAGTTGTCCCCAGGATGTAAAAGCCCAGTGCTACAAGACATTGGTCCGGCCTGTCATTGACTACGCCACATCAGCATGGGATCCACACACCACATCATGCAGACAGCAGTTGGAGGCGGTACAACGACGAGCTGCCCGGTTTGTAAATGGAGACTACCCTACCACAAGTAGCACCTCCC
Organism: Ctena decussata; assembly: GCA_963989385.1. Lineage (NCBI taxonomy): Eukaryota > Metazoa > Mollusca > Bivalvia > Lucinida > Lucinidae > Ctena > Ctena decussata. The sequence goes on from OZ022500.1 coordinate 39,614,887, forward strand.
AGATGATACAGAACCTTGGCTGGCAACCGCTCCAACAGAGGCGCCAAGATGCCAAGCTCATCATGATGTACCGCATCACCTATGGACTAGTGGACATCCCTGCCTCCAGATTCTTACATCCAACTGGGACATGTACAAGAGGGTAGGCCCTTCGATATCTGGTACCGTGCTGCATGACAGACGTCTTCCTGCACTCCTTGTTTCCCGCGGGCATTAAACTTTTGAACAGCCTACCAGAGTATATCCCCATGTCAGAGACCCTTGAGGGCTTCAAGAGGGGTCTGGCAAGTCTCCATTAGCCCGTACAGACCTGTTTTTACAGATTTTAATCAGCAACAGTTGTTTTATCGTCACTTGTTCGTGCCTCACCTCAGCCTTGTACATAGTTCAAGTAGACAATGCTCCAGAGTGGGCCCTGTTCGGGTCCGTGGAAACACCCCAAACCACCCCAAACCTCTACCAAACCACCCCAAACCAGCCTCCCCAGATTCACATCTGCCCCCTGTCCCCTCCACACACACACCAACACTGCTCCCACCCAATCCAAAACAGTATCTATATAGATTCAAAATAAAAAGAACACTTCAATAAGTGATTGCCCATGTACGTATGTATCTCTTTTAATAACTTCTTAAATATTAACAAAAAAAAATTATAATCTCAGTATAATAAAGCAAATTGTGTGTGGGGGGGGGGGGGGAGGTGGCGACCATTTATACCACCCTCAACCAGCCACCCTAGGTACAAACTAGAACCCCAGCCCTCGCGCAGTGACATGCTTATTTAAAGTAAGAAGGGTGCGGATGGAAGGAAAAAACTAATTGACCTCAAATGTTGGTGTCTTGGTGGGGGGAGGGGGGTGGGGTTCTAGTTTGTATCCAGGGAGGCTGGTTTGGGGTAGCATGAAAGTGGTTTGGGGTGTTTCCACGGACCGGCCCTGTACTGTACAGCTGTACGGGAAGAAGGAGAAGATTGTTGAGACTCCACATTCTAAGTAAATAAGTTAAATTTATTATCAATTTTACGATCAAAAGACTCATTAAAATACTCTTAGTCATCTAAAAATATGAAATAGTATGCTACAAATGATTCCCCCTCCCTCCTCCTCGACTCCCCCGGTAACACCACCAACCCTCCCACATCCACTGTCTGTTTATGTAATTCCAGGTGCCCTTGCATTTAGTAATATTTCTTAGTACTGGAAATGTAATACAGGTATTTCTTTAAGATGTCTTTGTGGTGTTTCAGCAGTGTTTAGTAGGACCCAAGTTGGGTACTGGATTTTACCTAGCACGGATTTTTCGAGCGTATTTCCTACTCAACCAGGGCCCAATTTAATGGAGAATAAACAAACAGCTGTCAGAGGCATATATCTTTTTACTTTGACTGCATACTGCTTTGTGGTGTATTGATGCTTTGATATTTTATAATGAGTGCAAAATATAGAGGAATAACTTAATGGTGGACTAAAATTTGTATGGAAAAAAACTTCAGAAAAAGGTAAAATTTTGTCGCGACTTTTGTCTGCCCATATTGTTAAAAATCTGAACGGTTAAACTTACAGCTCTAAAGGGTCCATCAGAGTATAAAAAACCCTTTAGAGCTGTAATTTACATCTACATGTACTGGAACTTTGAGCTTATATTGAATGCACTTTCTGAGCAAGACAGTCGTGCACCTACAGCTCTTTAACTCCAAAAGCACCAACACCCAGACAATAAAATTTAGGTCTGCAAAATTTCAACAAAAAAAATTGTGCAAGATATTAATATGTCATACTGAGAATTCAAAGATATATTAATGATGGTAGTGCACCTATAGTTGTTTAGCATTTAAAGCACCAAAACTAAAAATAGTTGATATTGGAAACAGTGTAGCACAGGATGAGGTGGGTCATTAAGAGCCTGAATTTAACTGCTTATCCACTAGTCTTTGAATTCTCAAAATGAAATAGCCTGGAGAAAATCTTTCAAAATTTTGCAGATGTAAAATTTGTCATCTGCTTTTTGGCTTTCTAAGGGTTAGTACATAGTTCATTGTAACACTTCTTCCATTGGGAGCTTTAATGCAGTAAAGCATGAGATCATTTATGATTTCATATTATATATGAAATATATAATTATCCAACAATGCATATAAGTTGATTTCAAATTCTGGCAGCATAAAAATATAAATGATCTGACAGTTCTTCAGATAAGCAGAAATCTATATAAACACTTAATAAAAATAAATATTTGAAAAGCTTTAACAAGGTCACTGGAACAAAATTTGCATAATGTTTGAAACTTTTTCAGGTTAATACATAATTAGCATATAACAACAAACTTATAGCATAATGTACTGTATTGCAAGAAAACCTGTATAAGACATTATGAAATGTCTCAGAAAGTCACATGCAAAGTCCAGCCTATGCCTTCAAAGTTTCATGCTTAGATTGCCTTTTAAAGATCTCAAGATCTAGATACAGTTTGAACAAACTATGCATGCTTTGACTATACTCCTTGTGGGGGAAATCAGGTTTTCGAACAATACCTCTCAAACAAGAGCAAACTTTTATAGGGTATACTCTTACCTTGTTTACGGTACACAGGGTATTCAAATAAAGTAAGAAAACAAATTCACAGAAGCCCACAGAAGCCATGTCGAAACCTAAGAAAATAGGGCTCCCACTATGTGCATAATGACTCACATCAGCTTGCAGTTCAGTGCAGAAAGCCATCTCTATGAGTCCTCTACATCATGCAAACAGGGAAGCATCTGATCAGCTTGCACAAAGGTGCAAGCAAGCTGATCTGTCTTCCCTGTTAACAAATTGCATTTAGACCCTTTTCTCAAAAACTGGCTCAAATATCTGTCAACTCGGAGAATTATGTAATTAAACTTTACCAATGAAATCTAGACTTTATTTGTCTCTTTCCTTCAAAATTTAATGAAAACAATTTAACAGAGATAGGGGGTCTCCCATTAAGATAATAATATTGATATTGAGATTAGAGAATGTTTAAAAGTCAATATTTACCTGATTTAGACATAATTAAGGAGTCTGCAAATTTAAAATCATTTAATTGATCTCTAGTTTTGCATTGTTGCTGATTAGGCACAAAGCTAGAATAAGGTCATGTGATCAACCATTGTTAGGTGTATGAAAACAACATGAAGCATAAGCAGAGATAAACTGGTCTGAGTTTAAGCAAGAAAAGGTCTCAACTGAGAAAAAACAGGACAAAGTACCACAAAACAAAGATTCATGTTTTGGACAGAAATACAAGGCCTTATCATGTGTTCATAGATGTGGAAAAGGGCTTAAATGTCAGGTATTACATGCAGCTCTTAGACTGGGTACCAACAGCATGTCATGAACACCTAGTCTACTGTAGGTCTCATCGGTGACTGGTTCAGGACCACCACTTCGCTCAGGCATGGATCCCTTTTCCCTTCCATTCTCTTCAACATCTTTCTGGTGAGAATCATGGCCAAAGCCTTGAAAACCATGAGGAAACTATCAGTTCTAAAGACAAACCAATTTCATGTCTGAGCTGTGACGCGAGAAAACCAACAAAGTGGTTGTGCGCCCAGTGCAGACTCAGATCAGCCTGGGCATCTGCACAGTCTGATCAGAGTCTTCGCTGTCCGCATGAAGGTAGCTTAGATCCTTAGCTACCCTTTCAGGGCTTGGGGAAGACTCTGATCAGACTGGATGGATGCCCAGTCTGATCTGAGTCTGTGCTGGGCGCACAACCACACTGTTGGTTTTCTCGTGTTGTGGCTCATTTAAATTTTAGGTATGACAGTAATGGAGTTGCAGGAGATGAGCTAACATGTTTTGTGCAACAGGCCTTGACAGCAAGATCTGGGATGGAGATCAGTGCAAAGAAGACCAAGTTTGTGAGCAGCCCAAATAGCATTCATGGGAAGATAAAGATCAGTGCACAGGCATTAGGAGCAGTCACTAGCATCAAATTCCTTTGTATAGAGGTTCTCCATCAATAATTGCACAAACAGCAACCTCCCATGCAAGAATGTAGCCATTAAATTAAAGGAAAGAAACAATATAACATTACTGAAAACTGCAACCCAGCATGAATACAATCCCAAACTGATGTCATCCAACAGTGGTAAAGTCATGGTTAGACACTATTTCTACACTGTGTGTCTTGGCTGCAGAAGAAGTGATACAGTAGCTGCCCCATATACACAGCAAATCCAATTTTTTTCTAAAAATACAGTGAAACCAAAACCACAACACCAGAAATTCAAGGAATTTTGAAAAAAAAAAATGTGATCAATTTAGCAGCCCACATAAAAACAAGAATAAACCTGCCTTCATGCATATGCAAATATCGCATGCCCTAAGTCATGTCTTGTACAATCAAACATACTTTTTTTAAAGAATATCTTTCATTCAAACTGTGAATGCTCTGACCAGACTGCAGGTATCTGCAGACTGGTCTGTGCATGCACAGTTTGTAACTGCTGTAAAATGGGCTTTCTCATGATGAAAATGCATTTTGTCAAATATCTAAGTTTTTGTTTCTATTTTCAGAGTTCTAAAAATGGGAATATTTGGTGATAATTGAGGATAAGTTCAGTTAAATCTCCATTAAAATATGCTGTGACCCCTCATTAGAACTACCTCAATGAGGCACTTATTCTGTGGGCCACAACATATGTTTCATTGAGAAATAAGAAGAATTATCTCACAAACATCATTAAATAATCCCTCTGTTTTCAACAAAGTTATGGCTAATATTATTAAGAAAAAATAATTGATAATGATGAATTGTGGACAATGAGGCATTAGAAAGCCACAAAGCATCTGTGTTAGTGATAAATCTGTCACTAACTGAGCCACTTCATAGCAAACAAGTCTTATTCTACATACTAGACCCGCAAGCAAACACATACAGCCTGATCATTGCCTGAGTGGTTTCTAGAAAATGAATGAACTTACAAGGAAGCAACTACACTGTGTAAAACATGCCCTTACTGCATGTAAGGCTGTACATAGCACAGGCTGCCTTTCCCATATGTCTTCAGCCCAATTTTTGTCATGATGTGAGTCAAATGACAAATATTGTATACGTTATACCTAATATGCTGTGACGTCAAGCACTTTAACTTCATACCAATTATTCTATTTTTTTTTTTTTCTTCTGTTCCTTAAATGCTTTAAAAAATTTCAAAATTTTCTCTTCTAAAATCTGTTTTAGAGACATTCATATACATATTGTTATTACTGAATATTACCTGTTTTATTGTTTAAGCCTCTGACTTTACCACCAAAGTAGCCTCTTGTGGGTTTAAATTTGAAATTGTTTCTTTCGTTATCAGAGATTTTGCTATGCAGGAAAGAAACAGAACGGCAAACAGCACAGACCCTGATTAGACTGATACAGAGCCGTGGTCTGATCCTAGTCGACAGAGTATTCTCCAACAGACTATCCCTAAACTCTGTTAAATAAAGCATATAAATCCATTCAAAGTTACAAATGCATCTGACAGAGCACTTCTTTTAACAATAACATATTCTAAATACTCTCACATTCACATTTTATGAAAAAAATATCACAGAATAATATTTATTAAGGCCATTTCTATTAGTGCATCCGTGTCTTTGGTTTTGATTTTCAGTGCTGCTTAGCCTCCACTGACCTTGACCTTCAACAGTCAAGTCTCAATGTCAGTTACTGTGAAGACTGTCAAAACCCAGGACTATATGAATGCAAAAGACTTGAGCCAGAGATCCAGGTTAGCTAAATAAGGGTAAAAAATGACTTTGTTTATTTCCCCAGGTAAAAAGATGTAATAGAAAATTCTAATCTGAACTTGCTACAGTATGTGTTTTTTGTTGTTGTTTTTTAATGAAGAAATAAGAACAACACTGCATGCACAAATCATTAATATTGTAACATCATAAGATACTGATATAATGTCGTTTCGACATTGTGTGCATGGAGAGCTAAATTTTCATCCCCTAATTTGGGCTAATCTGTACCTCCGTTGAACACTTAGAATAGGGTCCTATATTCATGGATATTCTAGATTTGAATCTGATCTTGAACCAATTCTTTGTAATCGTAAATGTTCTCGTTCATGCTCCTCCAAATTGTGCTTGTCTTCTCGGAGCAACTGGCGGTGTTTCTGTAGCTTTATGTAACTCTCCTCTCTCTGGGAATGAACCTGAAATGAAATACACAGATCGAGTTACTACAATGCAAGAGAGCTTCATTAAAACACTTTAAATTACAATGCTATTTTGGATGTACAATCAACTCTCGATATCTCTAAGTCGAAGTTCAACTAAAACTACTGATATCTCAAAGTAAATTTTCTGATCCCAGAAAATTTACTATGAGATACCAGTAGTTTCAGATAAAAGGAGCTGAAATGTAATGAAAAAATAGCAAATTAGCAAAAATATATTCTTTGATATGAGAGGATATGTTGAGATAGCTCTACTTCAGATTATGAGAGTCAACTATAATAACATGCAAAGGAGCACATGGCACATGATTCATAGATTCCAAGTGTTGCATATTCCATTGCAATTGAAGAGGGACATTTGAGAATGTTGCATATTCCATTGCAGTTGAAGAAAGACATTTGAGAAGAAGTGGCAACAGTGGAAGGAAATATGATTTTGATACATGTTTTGACAAGACTGCACATTATCACAGTAAGTCTGAGCATGTGCGGTTTGGCTTTCATGCAAGACAGCTGGTAAAATTTGCTACTATTTTGTTAAAACTCATATCTTGGCAAATTCAACCGCTAAGCTCTTCCAACATTACAAGTAAAAATTGTATTGTGATGCATACGTGTATCATATTGAACATATGTATTATTGTCGTGTGGTTCCTGTGGCACCTCTAGAAGTGAGGCTGATGGGCTTAGGAACAGAAAGGTGTTTCATCCCATTACTGTTCCTCTATATAAGTCTAGAATAGGGACCAGTCAATCTCATAACAAGTTGGAATCAGTTGGAGATGAGGGATGGGAAAAAACAGATATGCTTGGCAACACCTGTATTGATTGATAGTTTACTCCAAAGTTGAAATATAAATTGCAGTGTGCGGACATTATATTTAATGCTGTATTTTAGTACAATCTTCGTAGGATTAACAGGTCAGATATCACAGGCTTCAGTACTATAAGTTTGTTTACTTTTCAATTCACTATCATTTCAGCCACTTTGCAATAAAACCTGCCTTTAAGCCATATGTAAGCACTTTTTGCTTGGACATGCCTACAAATATATGAAGTCCTGTCAGTGAATGTGAAATCCTCTAAGAAAATAAGTAAACATCACAGGTTTTAACAGTGATGTGTGCATGCACAGACCAGCATGTGCATAAGCACAAGCTTGTCTTGCAAGCACACATTACATATTTGTTAAGACAACTTTTCACCTTGATACAGCTCCTTTCTTATCATATTTTGACAAGATTATATGAGTAGACATCAAATCAACTGTTTACTAAACTAATCAAGATTTCTATCTTCAAATTTAATGTCGTACTTCAATGGAGCGGGCACTGACTTCAAGTGAAAATTTACAATTTTATGTATAGTTTATGGCTGGGACTCTACCGGTAAGTGGGGTAACCCAGTAACTGAAACAATATCCACTTCAGACGTCTCAATAGTATGCAATTAATTCTCTGCTACTTTTATCTCCTGAAATGGGATCAATCCCATTGACAAATTACTGCTCAACTGTTAGAAAACTTTTAGTTTCCAACATAAATAGCTTACGGTATGAAGCACTTTGTTTCCATCAACGTAACGACAAATGTGCATGGTGCAACTCCTTTCATGACCTGTAATTGTATCAATGCCTGAGTTTCTAGTAAAGTGTTGAGGCAGCTGACAGTCCATTCCAAAAGCTTTGCTCTTATGGGTACACTTGGACAAAATCCCACCAAATGCACACAACACTAAAATGAGGTTGTAGCACAAAACAACAACATTTTGATGTATAGATGACATCAAAATGAGGTCATTCTGGCCCTTTAACATTTCTTTGCATGTCTTGGGTGGCCTATGCTGTCACTACAGCCTTTCCAGGTTATACGTTCATTTCTATTAATATATATTTTTTTTTTTTTGATTTATGAACTCAGTGCTAGTCTATTATTCATTGTCTGATACTTGTGATTGATTTAAAGCCATCAAGTGTAATACAATGTTATGCCAAATCACATCTTAGGAATGGACCTAGTTTTCCATCACTGCATGATTACACAGAGGTCAAATGCATTAAGTGCATCATGCACAATTATGCACCTATTTGAATTTAATACTGCACCTATTTAAATTTAATATTCACAAATTCACTCCCACTACATATAAAACAATCAAATAATATCAAGGTATAATGTCTGCATTCCCACAGTCTGGCCTCTATTTTTGCAAGGGAGCAAGGAAGACAACCTTTAACAGAATGGTATTCGCTTCCCAGGTTACAGATGAATTCCTTCTCAAAGGAGATGGTGTGTGTGGGTGGGCAGCAAGGGGTGGGGGAAGGGAGACGGTAGAGTTTGTTCATGAGCATCGCAGAAAAAAGTGCTTCCAGAGCAAAAGTGCTTCCAGAGCAGTCTGAAACACATCGAAACACCTTAGAATTTTAATACTTCATTAGCACTTTTACTGCATTGCTTTCAGACACGTACGGTAAAAATTCTTAGTATTAGGACAGCTAGGTCTGAGCAAACAGTGCAGACCTAGATCAGACTGCGCCCAAAGAAGCAATCTGATTAGGGTCTCCCACTGCTTGCCATTCCAAGTGCATCTTTTGGACACATTACTACACTGTAAAACCAAACTGTTCCATTTATAGGACAATTACTCTAAATATTGAAGGTGTCATATTTTTTTAATTTTTCACAGTTATATACTTTACTATATAAATCCCAATCGCATCAGGGTATGTAAGTTGCTGACAGGATATAATGAACAGTTCCTTCTTTGCTGGAGCCTTTACTAATAATTTCTGTCCCAATATCTAGGAGTTTTATGGTACTTTAACTAATGAAGTGCACTTCCAATTAATCAAATCAACACATTATAAGAAATTGCATTACATTAAAACTTTGGGTGGTCTGCAGTTTCGTTACTTTCTTTTAAAGAACAAATTTGAAATGTGAAAAATTTGAATCTGATAAGTCTGTGCAAATGTGCAGCTGTCTGCTGTGAGTCTCATGAGTCGACCTGCACAAGGGGTCAGCCTGGGAGACGTTTTGGAACACTTTTGGGACTTTAGGAAGAAGTTTTGGCCCAAATCTTAGATTTCCCTATATATTCTATACATTTTCACTTCTCCCTCAGCTCAAAATACGGAGAAGTCAGCCAGCTCAGGGAGACTTTTTCTCCCAATCACCCTCTAGGCTGCACATTTACTCTTGGCAATTTTAAGTGTTGGTCTGGTAGCTTATCCAGAATGATATATGAATGATATTATACAGAAGAGGGTTTAATGCACCACCTTGTGCAACGCCCTTTTGATAAGCTGCATGATCAAAACAGCACCAAAGTCAAAAAGTTGCAAACTCTCACCTCAAGTAAATACATCAGTGAAAGGTAATATCAGCATCAATGTGCTGTTCTGATGGATATTGCTACTTTATGCCAATGGTGTAGTTACAATGCTAACTGCCTTCTAGAACGTTTTTTTGACAATGATATATTAAATCAGGAGTATTTGGTGATAATTTCGGATAATTTCAATTAAACTGCCATTAAAACATATGCTGTGACCCTTTATTGAAACCATCTTATTAAAACTATCTCAGTTTTCTTTTCAAAGCTATATTTTATTCTTCTATGACAAGTAGCAAAATTTTGCTGATGCTTTAACCCTTAAATTCATTTCCTGTAATATCTAATAACTCTGTAGCTTATAATTCTGCCCTTTCTCTGGTCTTTCAAATTAGACTTTAAACCAAGGTCCTTATGTATTGGTGGGAGGTTAAACCTGAGTTCACTCACTCATAACATAACCCTGAAAACAGAATTTACTACAAACAGTTGCCACCCTTTTGAAAAGATAAGGTGCACAGTGTGCTAAAAAGGCTGATTACAGTATGTTTTACACGAGAAATACAAAAAAATTTCCAAATTTATCAATGAACACACCCCTTCGCAAATGTTAAATTTTGGCTACCAGTAAATGTGTATTTTGTTCTTCCACTTTTGCTTTGAATTTAGTATTCCCACCTTTTTTTTCTTTTTTTTCCTTTTGCTGGTAAAATAAAAACTCAAGTACATGTATCATTCATTAATCATTAACCTCTTAATAGCGCAAACTGAGGAGAGATAAGCTTTTTTGATTAATGGTATATACCACTATGAAAGTAATTTTCAGGGTGACATCTACATGTGAATTACATTTCATAGACAACCTAATATTTAATGTCTCTTCTATGTCACAAATCAAGATTTAATCAGCCCAATATTTCAGATATATTACAACACTGTGTTTAAATGTCTTCTCTCTAATCTTAACTTGCTGATGTTATCATGTTTTAATACCAATAAAATCTAGATTTAATATACTTATATGATTAGCTGATTAAGAATTAGTATTCTGTTGGCATATAGCATTATCATATTCTGTAAGATATAGGACAACATTGTAACATAGGGTTTTTTTATTGCCAATTTATCCTCATAAGTCCTTCTATCAGCAACTTGCCCATGAGCAACAAAGTACACAGCGCCTGACCAAACATATGACATCCCCGAGAAGCAAATTCTCCGTTACAAGTAGACCCAATTTTGAATGGCTACGTCATCCATTCAAGCATTGCAAGAAGACAGAAAAGTTGTTTTCTGCTGTATAAATGATAGAAAAGCATGCATGCATACCCATTCACCATAGGACAGGTTCACACTGGTCGAGATCTAGATTTGGCATTCAACACAGGCAACAAGTTAATTTTTAAGCGTACATGCCAATGAAAATTTCTGACCAAAAACTCATTTTTTTGCAAACTACGTAATTTAATTAACTTCGAATTATCATTCTTAAGGACACAACAGTTTATTAGACATCAAAGTTAGACCAGTTCTTTAACAAATGCTGCCTACCTAGTATAAATACACTGCACAACAATAAGTTTCTTCTTCATTTCATTGTCATGGGCATTATACAACAACCATGACTACGAATTGGTGAAGAAACTTTATTTTTGCACTGTACTTTTACCAGATGGAGTTCATTTGCAAAACTGGTCTGACAAAGAAGCGTAACAAACTGTTGGGTCCTTAAGAATGATCATTCGAATCTTAATTACGTAGTATACGGAAAAAAACAGAGTTTTATGGTCAGAAATTTTCGTTGACATGTACATTGCCTTCTGTGCCTGTGTTGATACCAGACCAGTCATGTGAGTTTTGACTAAATTGGCTTAAAAAAGGCATTATGCATATCTCACACCTACCAATCGCTCTCATGCGAAACCACGGTTCAGAACGCCAATCCATGAGAGGAGTTTCCCGTTTTGCAGGAGGGGAGCCAAAATCGTAAACAAATTTCACATCAGCACAAGGTTTGAGGTATTTATTTTCTCTGAAACTATTTATGCAAAATATAAGAATGCTATTTTGTCACATATAGATTGTTTCTTCGGCGCATGAAAGGATTAGGCACATGGTCTTGCATTTTTCCAGATATGCATTTAGTACGGCGGAGCATGTGTTCAAGGTCAATCTTGGCGGTATATACTTGTACAATCTTGGCGATATATACTTGTAGGGAAAAGTCGCATTCTCTTGCTTGATTTCGAGTCTCTGACCTTGACAGTCACAAAGAAGTGATCAGAACTACTGTATGCGCGAATTCAAATGTTGGAAGTATGTTTTCCACGATGGACAGTTTAGAATTTAGACAATATACGCAAAAACTTGGCATCGTCAGCCTGGTTCCGCATGAGATATTAGAAAATAGAAGGAATTTTCATATCGTTGTGCCGATATCAAATTTGTTTACGATTTCGGCTCCCCTCCTGCAAAACTGGAAACTCCTCTCATGGATTGGTGTTCTGAACCGTGGTTTCGCATGAGAGCGATTGGTAGGCATGTATCCGGATAAACACAGTTTGCTAACAGTATCCTAATGGCCTTTTACATTTTAATGGGCTAAGAGATTTACAGTTCAATGGCCTTGCCATTAAAGTGCAAGGAAAACAGTACAAAAAACTATACATTCATAAAATATCTATCAAACATTCTGATCTTACAGGATTATTATAAAACATTAAATTGTTTGAATGATTTATTACAAATTTCAAGGTTTCATATGAATTCTTACAGGAGTATTTGTCTGGAATATTTCAACTAATTAAATTATCACAGTGAGTTGTTAAATTGTCATATTTTACCTCAAATTCTGAGAACAAATTTGCAAAAAAATATAACAAAAACCTACATTTTAATGATAATGTCAGAATCTGATTTCTAATCTTGCATTTAAATATTTCAGTGAAATCAGTCCATTGTAGGGTGAGAATCATGCCACAGTTGTGTGGCGCGAAAAACATCACTCATAGATAGAAATTAGGCCAAGGACAATTCTAACAAATGGCATCCTCACAGTGGTATTTTTGGACTTCGCAAAAAGATCATTCTCTCGTATCATGCTATGGCATATACACTTTAATACTTAAAAGTACCGAAAATGAAAACTGAAAACATCTTTGATTCAGATGAGGTGGCTCATACCTAATGAGCCTAAAGAGCCACCTTACTAATTATCTTGTCTTTGAATTCTGAATATGAAAAAGCTTGAATGAAATTTTTAGAAATTTTGCAGGCATAAATTTTTTCACATGCTTTTTGGCACTTTAAAGGTAAAATGAATTTTCCAAGAAACATAATTTGTTTAGACAATGGTCTACACTATATACCATAAGGGCATGCCATAGGGATAATGATGAATGATACTGACTCTATGTCATCTCAACAGTATTCAGTCATATTGAAATGATGAAAGGATGATAATGAAAGGTGCAATGGAACCATTCTGGTAGTGCGTTAAGGAATATTTGGAACCCAGTACCGCTAGCACAGCAAGCCAGCACTTGTTCAACTGCACTATCAAGGCTCCTAGAGAAGAGAACCATCTAATGATGCCAAAGACTATCAGTGTGTGAAGTTTCATTTGATTCATGTTGATTCTTTGAAATATGCTCCAGACAAGCATATTGCTGAAAATTACTTATGACAGGATTATGGTTCCTGCAATATGCATTTTCTCATGACATTGTGTCCCTCTATCAGATTGCGACATTTCATCTAATTCAGGTTGCATTCAGAAATACGCTGGATGTACAAGCATTATTACTGAAAACTAGAAAATTGTGTCTGCAAGACATGAATGATGACCCCGTGCAATGCCTGTCACAGGGCAGTGTACATCACTGAATTATCCATAATCAACAAAAATCATCAAGGGGAAATAACTCAAATCTGAGAAAGCAAGAGTTGTCATTTTTATATGGGACACATCATCATGACCTGTTCTACATATCTATGAAGCATCATGAAAAATGAGGTAAAAAGGTAATCAAGGTTCAGTTTTGACACAAATCTACCGTATTAATCCTAATAAAAGCCCCTGCTCTGATGGATGCTCCCTGTCTCTTTTCCAACAAGAGGGCCTGTGTCAAGGTCCTGAATCGCTCACCTGAGTAAAACAGGTCAAAGATCAAACTAGGATCATCATTTGAACAAACCCCATAGTTTAAACTGTAAAAATATGACAGACAATGGTTAAAGCTAAAAAAATGACCTTGACCTTTATTGCTAAAAAAAATTCAGGTACTCATTAATTAGACTGTATTTACTAACTTCTGTATCGAAAATTTTCTATAAGTTCCATGAACTCTTATATTTATGATTTTGTGATAAAACAGTACCAGAAAGAAAATTTGACCTTGCAAAAAACTGTCAAAGCCAACCCCAGGTCATCATTTGAACTATCTTGGGCCAAAATCTTCAAAACTTTCAATGAAATCTTGTGTTCTAGCACTTTCTCATATTTGAACACGCCGTAAAAAGGTCAAGGTCAACCCAAGGTCATTCATTTGAATTTTCTTGGTATTACAGGAGAACCCAATGCTACACACCAAGTTTCAAGGCCATCGGTCAACTGGTTCTGGAGAAGAAGGTTTTTAAAGGTTTTTACCATATATGGGTGTGGCAGACATGTTGGTCATGTGACGCCCCCCTTTCTTAAATCGCAATGCCCCCGGGGAGTTTAATAGGACTACTACGATACACTGTTTGCTCAGACATTCCTGTCTGACTATTTGTGGGACATCCTCCACACTGTACTGCATTTTGTAAGAAATGTCATTTAAAAACGGATGTTAAATCTCGTTTTATTTACTACAAATTCCTTAATTATATCATCAACCAGGTGTTATGCTCCTGGCATAAAATTTGACTCCACTAAATCATAAAATGGCCTAAGTCCCAGGAAAATGGCCTTTATTAACATACCACAAGCAGCCTGCAACACCCTTGGCACCAAAACTTTTGAGAATTTGAGAAATGTAGCTGCTAGCGCAAGCACAGTTTTGATACTTTAAGTTCCCATAGCAACTAAAGTTCCACAACAATCAAAATAATATAAAATTTGGATGGAATTGGCCAAAATGCTTCAAAGACATGTGCTCATTGTGGATAACTGGCATTACAGGCAGCAACGGACACAGAGCCTTTCCATCCTATAGGTTCCTGGGACAGCCTTAATTAGGCTTGGGGTCAGAACTACAAACTTAAATTAATCTGTATCTTAATCAAGCAAAAGCACTCAAAAAGGCTTAAAACCTGTGTAGAATAGTGTGGAAGAAATCTTAGTGATAGTTGCATACATTTTTATCAAAAAATCACTTAAAACATAAGGGCTGTGTTGTTCAAAGCATCCTCAGCTTAACAAAGTTGATAGCAAACACTTCATAAAGTTTTCTGATACACATAAGTTCAAATACATGTGCTAAAATTTTTGCCAAAATATGTGAGTAGCTTTTGCAGGTTTTTTTGCCAAAAAAAAAAAAGGCAGCATTTCAGTGTATGTTGGAAAATATATGATCTCTTGTTCACTAACAAGTCATTAGTTTTAAACTATCCGGCCCCAGAAAATATCTCCCCACAGGTCTCTCTAATCTGGAGTCCTGTTAACTTTCAGAAGAAGCAACTCTGCCGTTTTCATTTTTGCCTCCCTTCTGACCCCTTAAGAATAAATTCTTTCCTTTAAGAGTAGATCCATCTTGGAAGGATTTCATTTCAAAAGCAAATAGGAAACAAAGAAGTTGCTCTCCTTCTAAGCCCTTAAAGTACCAAAAATTAAAATAGTTAGATTTGCAAACAGTGTAGATCCAGATGAGGTGGCTCATGATGATGAGCCACCTCATCTGGATCTACACTGTTTGCCCTCTAGTGTTCAAATTCTCAACATGATATCGCTTGGACGAAACATTTTTTGAAGTTCTGCAGACGTAAATTTTGTTGTCTGCTTTTTGGCCCATTAAGGGTTAAAAAAATGGTGGAAAATGGAAGCATACGTCAGACTGAAAGTGTTATCAATGTCATATGCAGGTGATAAGTCCCATGTTACTCGCAACGGTTTATTTGAAAATATAAGCAAAAAAAGTGTTTTATATTAACTTCACACTTTAATATGACAGCCAGATGTTATAAAAGCAGGTAATTAGTTTTTTGTGAAAAGGAAGATTTTGACATGTGTTTTGACAATATGCTGTCAAGATGTTTTTGCTAAATGCATCAAGTCAAATTGTTTGTAAAGATTTAATTCAAGGATTCATTTTGGTATGAAGTTAAAATGCACAGTTATGCAGTGACAGAAATTTTATAGGTTATGAATGGTTCAGCATTCAAAGCTCCAGACTAGATGGGATTTTGATAAGAATTCTGAAATAAGTTAAATTCTGTTCAATCTGCATAAAAATGTTACAGTCACAAAAGCCTGTCTTTAAGGCAACTTTTATTATGCAAAACCTGTCTTAAAACCAAAATCTCATATCTTGAAGTAGGATCTTCAGTATAAATTGACCTGTATTAAGCAAGCAACTGCCTTAAACAAGCAATTTTAGCCCTTCCTTATGGAGTTTGCTTAAGACAGGTTTGACTGTATTTGCAGCCCTCATAACAAGTTCTTATTACAAATGAGCCGCGACATTATAAAACCAACAAAGTGGTTGTGCACCAGATCAGCCTGGGCATCTGCCCAGTCTGATCAGAGTCTTTGTTGTCCGCATGGAGGCGCTTTAAGGTTGCTAACGGTCTCAGCTACCCTTAAAGTGCTTAGTGAAGAGTCTGATCAGACTTGGTGAATGCTAAGGCTGATCCGTGTCTTTGCTGGGCGCACAACCACTTTGTTGGTTTTGTCGTGTCGCGGCTCAAACAAGAGTGTGCAATAGGAAAGTAACATCCCTTGCAGCTTTATTTTATCCAGAGTGAGGGAGCAAGGCTCACATATACCCTCTCCTAGCGCTACGGCCAAGTAGTGAAACAAACAAGAATTCCGCAGAATGCTATGTCGCACCTGCCTTGTTCTTCCACAGTAGCAGAGATCATTGTTAGATTAGGTTTTATGAATTCATGTATAAAAATTTGAGTGAACTGGCCTTGCAAGCTAAAAAGGATGCCATTCTGGACATAAGATTCAACAGTCAACAGAGTATGAAATAATCATGAAAAGTATACAGTAGTTAAACAATCCAAGAGACCAGCTTAAGAAAATGTTTTATGCCACGTCTGATGATTGTAAGTGGGTTACTATGTGCGAAATGTACCTTAATGTTAGAGTACATATGAATGTGGATGCCAGGTTGACCTATAAATTTCCAAAGCCAACAGAGCACATGAAATATACATCAAGCATAAAGGTTTGATGCTTATACCATTGTGTTTAAAGAGAAATAGGCTTAAATGCAGGGGCCAATGCAAAGTTGGACGTAAAATTTTACAAAGTCAACAGCCCTTGAAATAAAGGTCAAGGGCAGAAGGAAGTGCAACAAGCCTTGAGACCTTTTTAAGAAGAAACTTTTTGCCAGGTTTGATGATTCTAGGTATCATACTTTGAGAGAAATGGACTTAAATGCTAGGGTGGATGTAATTTTTAACGTGAAATTTACGAAGTCAGCAGATTGATTGATTGATTGATTGCTTAACGTCCACGGTAAACAACTATGGTCATGTCGGGACGGTCAGTTAACCTAACCACACTATTCCTGGGCAGGCTTAGACCTCCTAAGCGGTTAACCAGTACTAAGTGCACATACTATCACCAGTAACTGACAACTGCCCTTCTTGAATCAGCGGAAGGAGAAACAAAAGTATGTGGCCAAACCGGGTTTCGAACCCAGGACCTCTGACTTATGAGTCAGGTGCCCTACCGATTGCGCTACACGAAGGTTAAATATAGGTCAAGGGTAGAAAAAAGTGCAACGTGCCTCAGGAACATTCTAAGAAGAAACTTAGTACCAGGCTCAATGATTGCATGCATCATAGTTTGAGAGAAATGGATTTAAACACTAGGGTCGAGGTAATTTTGGACATTGAATTTTACGAAGTCAGCAGAGGATGAAAATATAGGTCAAGGGTAGAAAAAGTGCAACATACCTTGCGAACATTCTGACAAGAAACTTTATACCAGGTTTGACTATTGTAGGGATCATTGTTTGAGAGAAGTGGACTTAAACACTAGGGTCGAGGTAATTTTGGACATTGAATTTTATGAAGTCAGCAGAGCGTGAAATATAGGTCAAGGGTAGAAAAAAGTGCAACATACCTTGAGAACTCTCTAAGAAAAAACTTTATACCAAGTTTCATGATTGTAGGTATCATAGTTTGAGAGAAATGGACTTAAACACTAGGGTCGAGGTAATTGTGGACGGACGGACGGACGGAAAAGTGAACTCCTATATCGCACCTTGCTAAAGCAGGTGCGACAAAAATACAAACTCACCAATATTACAAATTGCCACCAATATTACAACATGTGAAAGGAAAATACATGTGTTTTGCAAAGGGTTTGTGTTGGTGGTGGTGGGTGAAGGGGGTGGGGGGGGATTACTGCCTCCTTTTGCAACATATAAACTTCCCTTGCCACTATGAAGGCTGTAAAATTATCTCCCTTTGAACAATATTTATCAATACTGAATAAAGGGAGTTAATCCAAGGAATTACTAATAATTCGATCTTCATACAGTTTACAAATATACCACAAAAACAGTGGTTCCTAATGTTATTTAAGGACTCAATTTTTTTTTTTAAACAATGTCCCTTTAACATCAATTTTTCTTGTAGGTCCTCATGTCAAGTGTTTGATTATTTTTTTGTGTGTTAGGCGGTAATTTTTTAAGATTTTAAGAAGATAGTGACATCTTGTTCAAAGGCGTTCAATTGTTTTCCCTCATATTTCACTGTCGAAGGTGAGAAATATACAACCACTGGAGCGCAATTAAATTAACATATTGCTGTTAAGCTTATCTTAAAATTTACTTCTTAGCTGAACATAAATCTAAATGATTTTGTCATCAAAATACTTCAAGTCAAGCATAGTTTTTTTTAAAAATTACATTAAACATTTGGTCATGCTAACCAATCACTACCTCTCCAAACACCTGAACAAGTTATGTTGCTGTGCCGTGACAGATCAATTTATTTTCCGTAACAGCTAACAATGTAGGTCCTGATCAGACTGCTCCTAAGGAGTCTGATCAGGATCTACACTGTTAGCTCAAGTACGTCTGTCAAAATACTGAAACGCGGTATGGTACTGTAATTTCAAAGTCAGACCCCCTTCAGAGTTCAAAAATAAGACTGTTAGGCTTTCTAAAATAAATATTAAATTTCAAAGCATTTGAAGCCCAATAATTATAAATCTTGAGGTTCTGACCAATTATGTGGACAATACAGTATTGTTATAGTTCAAAAAATACAAAATTAATCTAAAATCAGGCTTTTAACAAATAACTAATATTGACATGTATCGCTTATGTGGACCAGTTAAGAGTTACATTTTCATGCTACTGAAGAATTCGAACTGTCATGTAATATCATGTGATGTCAAGTAATACCATGTGATACCAATGAGAAGTAGTATAGTATTTTTATGCTAAACTTGCATAATAAAGACTTTTTAACAAGGCATTGAAATCTGAAAAATGCGAAAGTGTAATCAACCTCCTAGAAAAAATAGCTAAATTGACAACAAATTGATTTTTATCTATCAAATTAAACTTAAATGTGCTTGTTGAATAAACATATCCCCCATGCCTCGGAAAAGTCAAGGTATGCAAAATAAATATTCACCAAAATACTGTATTCATTCAGAAAAAATAAGAATCCAAATAAATTAGCAAAGATATTATGCAGGTGTTACCAATTTAAAAAAAAATCCTTCAACAAAAAACACTTACATAATGCATACAGCAAGGGAACTAACACCACTTTCGCAAACACTGCAGTTAATGAACCTGTGTATCTGTTTAGTCTAGCTAGATCTGTCATTTGTACTAGTAGATTCCTATGGAATCATAGTGATGTGTGCGAACAGCAAAGGCTTGGATCAGACTGCACTTTTGTGCAGTCTGATCCGAGTTTTTGCTGTTCCTATATCAATGAAGCATCTTTTAGCGTGCCAAGGCTCAATTTTGTATGACACTGACAAAATGATAGTGGTTGACACTATAATGACAGAATTAGATATGTATCGGTAAAAATCGAGAAGGATCAGCCGAGACATCCCATAGTGCCTCCCTATCATGTTGAAGTAACTCCACATAACTGAACATTTGTCGCAAGCAACGATTTCTTCGTGACCATCAACATTTTTTTTTAGTCATTTAGAGATGCATGGCTGAAATGTCAATGATTTCTGTTGTCTTCTCTTTCTCTCTCTCTCTCTCTCTCTCATATGTGGATGCATGTGTTTGTGAAGTATTGTATGATGAAACATTGCGCAATAATCTGGCACAGATTCGTATAAAGCTCATCAGCAGGTATGTAAATGTTAATTTTTGCTACCTAAGTGGTAGACTGGTACAATTCTTAGATGGAAACTACTTATTCGGTTTATATCACCAAATTTGACTTCTATGTTTAATCTGACACAAGACCTTCCACAAAAGGGAAGCTTGTCTGACAGCGCCTTGCCCATGACATAAAATTAACCAAAACTTTAACGCAAAGTGAGAAACAACTTGAATGCAGACACTGACACTGGAGTAAGTGCAATAGCTTTCCTGTACTTCGGCACAGCTAAGCTAAAAATATCCTTCAATGCAGGGGCCTAACCAGGGGTGATTACATAATACCCACAATTATTTTTTTAACCTCCTGAGGGCAAGAATAAGAGCTAAGCCCTTAAGATATTCTAGGTAGTTGCATCTGTTTGCAGTTACTATTGAAATCTTGTCCAACTTACAAAATTTCAGCAGCAACAAATACGCAGGTGCGCGCTGAAATTTTGTCAATTTGACAAAATTTCATTACGCACCTGCGTAGTTGCGGAGTAAAGGCAGTTAAGCCCTTGCAATGTGTTCTGCCATTTTGTGCCAGTGAACCTTGACTCACCAGCTACAAATATGTGCCCTTGCTTTTTAAAGAATCAATGGGTTAATGTCATTCAGAACCAGACCTACCTTATCAAGTTCTGCTTTCTCCCTGTATAACTGTTGTTCTAGTTCCTGTTCTTGTTTGGTTACAGCAGCAAGCTCTTTCTTCACTTGTGCCGCATTTCTCCGCTTTACTTCCTGAAGCTGCTGCTGTACCCGACGGACATTTTGTTCTTGTTTTTGGCGAGAATATTCGGCATTTCGAACTTTGGCATACAGATTTTGTTCTTGGTCTTCACCTTTGTTTACCATTTTCTGAAAATAGATTTATTGTAAATCAATGAAAGCCTGGAATTTAGTTAACTTGATCAGCAGTTTTAGAGCAAAGGGGAGGAGGGGAGAAGGGAAAGAGAGAGGGAAGGAGCTAGGGGGTATTGTGTCTGTGCTTATACAAAGCACATGTTGAAATGAATCAATCAAGTCTCTCATGTTTGTTGGGTGTTTTTTGATATGCAGCACAGAAAAAGGGTCATTTATGGACTCTGCTCTGTTCATGTCAAGGTGAACTGTTTGAATGCAGCACTTTTCACTACATAATTTTCTGATTCTAATGGATAAAGTGATGGCACAGAAGAATTTTACCTTGCTCTATGACTTTGTTTGGCCTTTTCTGGGTATTTCTTATTAGATTTGAGCCAAGGCACAACAAAACTAACAAAGTGGCATGTGCACCCACCAAATACTCTGATCAGTCTGGGCATGCCTTGGTTTTGTCGAGTCCCGGCTCATTTGAATTTCACCTTATATATCAAACCTGAATAAGACATATGAACTAACACAATGCAAAAATAACGCCAACCGACCCTAATTTTCATTTCATATCATTAACATGAAAAGAATAACAAAGAACACTTATAATAATAGGAAATAAACAAAGCATTTTTTTTATATACTTATACAAACCCAAAACAAACCAGTTTCTTCTGTTTTCTTGTAGAAAAAAATGAAAAAAAGCACTTTAAAAAACACTTCATATAAATGTTTCATACATGAGAAACACTAAATAAAGACATCAAATTTCACTTAGCCCTATTCACTCATATAAGTCGAGCTACGACAGGCACAATAGTCCTTATACATCTACCCTGAGTCGCATCTACAAACCTGCACAGTCTGTTCACAGTCTCGACTTTTTGCCAGCAGATTTTTCAGGGTACCTACATAAAACATTCTGAGTGCAATGATCCACCCTTATAATACAGATTAGTGCACAGGTTGCCATTTGTATAGCTATGCAAAGCAACCTTTTATGGGCATTGCAGCTAATGTTTTATGGAAAGTTGAGTTCAGCGCCTTTGAAGCATAAGGTTACCATTAAATCAATAAAACTTTTGCAATTTGTCACCATTGGAAATTAACTTGTTACTGCAGTTACCAAATGCCCTAACAATCTGGGCACCCCACCCATCTTCAAATTTCAGATTCCCACCAGCTTCAAATTCAGCTACATCCATTTTCCACATTCAGAGCCCTTTTATACCAATTTGGGAACAGTGCAGACATTGATCAGACTGCCCCTCAGGAGAAGTCTGATCTGGGTCTGTACAGTTTGCACAGGCCCTTCTTTCTAAACAGTTTCAATAAATTCGGCAAGATTCAAGATTTTATCATTTTCCTATCAATTTACAAAAACTTTAATGCGACAGTTAAAATTTGTAAGCTGAAAATCTCTTGCATTATTTATAGATCTAAGGAAGTTAATACATTAAGATCTTATACATGATATGTATATTTGATAGATTATGTGGTTTTGGGAGTCCTCCTTGATTTTAAATGATTTGACCTGTTACATAGCACAATTTGACAAAGTCTTTACTGACTCAGTAATGTGATTAACAGTCAGAGCACTCTAGTTGTTGATATGTCGATTCTCGTAATGATGGTCCCCAAGAAGCTCAGCTGAACAAATTTCCCCTGTGAGGAATTCAAAAAATCATTCTAGAACAGTTCTTAAACTAGTTCTAGAATTGTTCTTAAACATTAAAGGCCGTTCTAGAACAAGGTTGTAGAATGTATTCTAGAAAAAGTTCATCAAACAATTCTAGAATCTGTTCTAGAACTTTTTTTCTGAAGTTCTGAACTTCAAGTTCTAGACTAATCTGCCGGTCTGTAGAAAGTCCATGGACTCAGTGGACATTGTCCGGCTGGAGTACTGGAACGAGGGTCCCTGGACATTTTCACTCAGTCCATGGCTCCACGGACAATGTCCACTCAGTCCATGGACAATGTCCACTAAGTCCCTGGATGGTTTTCCCCCTACATTTTATTTAGTAATGAATCATAGCAATCCAACCAAAATGAATGCAGACATCCAGCTCACAATGCATGTCAGTTATATTTCATGACATACAATGCCAAGAGTCACTCAGTATGGCTGCACCTCCTGGCATCGAGACTGTCCATGTCACAGCACTCTAATCCTGCTTACAATAATAAAGCCATATTTTTAAATCAATGTGCCAAAACTGAAAATAGTTGAATTTGCAAACAGTGTAGACCCAGCTGAGGCAGCTCATGATGAGCTGCCTCATCTGGATCTACACTGTTTGCCCTCTAGTAGTCTATGAATTCTCCACATGATATAGCTTGGATGAAATTTTTTTTCCAGTTTTGCAGACACAGATTTTGTCATTTGCTTTCTTGATGCTTCAATGGTTGAATGCAACCTACTTCCCATATCCCATCATGCACATACTAGCCCATCCCCGACTGCTATGTAAAAGGTGATCACTCAATCCACTAGGCTAGGCATTATGCAGAACTTTATTTCTCTAAGCTTATAGCAGTAAGTGCATTAATGTGAGTGTACATGTATTAGCTGCAAAAAAAATTATTTACTTCTTAAATGTAAAATTTGGTGTCTGAAAACTATAACTTTAACATTATCAGCTGGGCGTGTCTATCAAAATGGACAATGACGTCTTTCCGTCATTTTGTCATAACAACCTGATGCAGAAGGAAATACTAAAGGAGTGATAGAGCAAAGTTCACATTTATTGTCATCAATACTATTATTCAATTAACGACTGATTATTAAAACTTGACATTTAGGCAACAGTGGCCCCTATTGTTTATGCTCTTTATCAATCTATATTCTGAACTGGTAAAAGGTACTGCTAACTCTTTTTCATTAAGGTGTAGGGGTAAACCTCTATGTTTTCCTGCCATATTTACAAAGGGAAACAACTTTTACTACATACTGTTTGCTTCCCTATAAGACTAAGCCTTTCAAAAGAGAAACAACTCTTAAAAGAAAGAATTTGCTTACCTAGGAGCAAATTCTTTCCTTAAAGAGTTGACCCCAAATGAGATGGATGGCATAAAATGGGGGGCAAAAATGAAAATTGCAGAGTTGGTTCCCCTGAAACTGCACCGATTCACCTTATAAAAGCATCCATTAGATCAAATATTTTGTCATTGCATGGAGTTGTTAAGTCTGCACTACAAATGCTCCTCACATTTTCATGTAAAAAATAAAAATAGCAGTGTTTTTGCCTAAGATGTATTTGAAAAGTTGACATTTCATTAACTAGGGACATTGTTAGTTTTAAACAACCGGGGCCTGCGGTGTTGTTTATCTGGACACGTCTTGGACACCATTTCTCAAGATATGGCTCATTTCAAGTTCAAGAAAGTGAGAAGAAAACATTTGAATGTCTTGTTACAAAAGTATCACAAATGATTTTACAATAGAAATATCAAGTCGCCGTCACCTGTCATCCGCTGTGCCCTTAAACAATACCTCAATATGAACTGATTATCCTTCAGATTTCTATATGTTAGCTTGTCCATTGAGTTTCTGACATGTCCATGAAATTTGAAATGGCGGGAGATAAGTTTTGATGTATTAGACTTGGGTGGTCTTCATATTAGATATCTTTATCTTAATAATTGAGTTCTAACACTTGAATAAAAGATCCTCATTTTCAAATTTGGCTCCCGTTTCACCAAATTATTTCATATTTTGTAACTGTGTGATTGCTCATAAATTTTGATACTTATAACATTATGACAGATTAAAATTTGACTTGTCATATTTACGGGTCTTAGGTATGAATTAGCTGCCTTGAAACTGTTATTAAAGCTAACAAAGGACATGCATTCGAATTCAATAAAACAGTCTGAATATCCAAAATTCAAAAGAGAGGAGATTTTTCAATTATTTACAATTCGTTTTAGTCTGTTGGTTAAGTAGGTTGAGGCATATCTCTGGGAATTAATTAAGGCCAGTGTATCTGCAATAGTCCCCCATGAATGCATAAATAAATACCATAAATGGTAACTTTTGATATAGGTCAAATTTCCCATATATTGCTCATGTTTCCGATCAATTTCTTCGAGCCAAAAGAGATCAGAATATCTGCATCCAGGCCCCAAAGTTATAAAACTCTTTTCAAGCTTAACTCAGCTGAGCATGAAATTTTATCTGCTAATAAATAGCAAATTACTTATAAGTACAGTTGTTTTCTTGCTCAGTTTAGCTGAGGATGAAATTTTCTCTGCTTATGAATATGAAAATGCCAACATTAGTTGGCATTTTCATTTTCATCAGCAGAGAAAATTTCATGCTCAGCTGAGCCAAGCATGAAAAAAGTTTTATAACCCTGTGGCCGGTATGCAGCAGTAGTATCAAGGTGGTGGTCAGTGACTGTGAGTGTAGCATGGCTGAACATCAGCGGTGGCGTCTGCCTATAAAAGTGGAAAAACTGTACATGTGCACGCAAAAAAAAATCAACATGCACTGAGGAATGTGCCTGTTATGGTTTTATACCTTGGGACTACAGTGATCTTGTTAAACAGGCACAATATGCTGATTGACTGATTTGTTGCTTTACCTCCACGGTAAACAGCTATGGTCATGTCGGGACAGTCAGTTAACCTAACCACACTATTCCTGGGCAGGCTTAGACCTCCTAAGCGGTTAACCAGTACTAAGTGCACATACTTTCGCCAGTAACTGACAACTAGCTGTCCTTCTTGAATCAGGGGAAGGAGAAACGAAAGTATGTGGCCAGACTGGGTATCGAACCCAGGACCTCTGACTTATAAGTCAGGTGCCCTACCGACTGTGCTACGCTGCCCAGCCACAAGCACAATAGGATAAACACAAACACATTTGAATTACCCATGTTTTCAAAAGCAGATAATTTTTGCCTTTTTATATCTTTGACACAAAAAAGGTGCAGCAGTAGTAGTAGTATTTCAATTCTCATATCGACGTTGCCCCCGCACCTCAGCGGAACGAATCCATAGCCGAGCGTCTGTCCACAAAAAAGGTGCCAAAAACAAGACTCTATTTATGATATAGATTAGAAACTGCAAATATCTAATTAGCATGCTGATATGAGGATATGATCAGCATGCTTGCCATCCAAATTGTGCTTGTCCAGTTGAATAAAAACTTTTTATTAAATATGAGAGTGAGATAAAAAATATCAATGATGGTGTCGAGACCCCAACAAACAAATCTCAGGCTCATTTTAAGATTATTTAATTCTCATGCTTGGCAAGCCTCGCATAAGACTAAATTATCTGAAAACTAGCCTGAGATTTCTTTGTCTCAGCCTCAATCCCATCATAGCTTCTTTCAGCTTTGACCATTACCTGGAAGAACTTTAGTGAATCTTCATGTTCTCTTCTGGCCTGTTCACTCGAGCGTTTCTGGAACCTGGCCTCCCATACCTGCTGTTTCTTTTCTAGGTCCTGTTTCTTGTTCTTCATAAAAGATTGTAACTGGCTTACTCTTCTGGCATTGTGGGCCTGAAATAGTCCCAAATAACCAAAACTGTCACAACGCTACTAAAAGCAGGAACCCAGATAGACGACCACCCAACGATACTTTGAATTCTACTTGAGATCATACAGTCAGCTCTCGATATCTCAAAGTCCAACTTCAGCCCACTACTGATATCACAAAGTAAATTTTCTGGTACCAGAAAATTTACTTTGAGATATCAGTAATTAAAGATAACAGGAGCTGAAATGTAAATAAAAACATGAAATATATTCTTTGATATAAGAAGATACTTTGAGATATCAGTGTTTGAGATATCGGGAGTTGACTGTATTTGTTATTTCTTAATAAAATGTAGGTGATGATGTTCTTATTCTTGTAAAAATGTTCCCCAGCAGGTTCAATGGAATGAATCTATGGTTGCACACCCACAGTTCATGAAATGTATATAACTGTACCCCAATAAATACCGTTGTCCAAGAAAACAAAATTTAATGTTGTGGCTCCTTGTAGAACTAACTCAATGAGACAGAACTCCAGATAAGGTGGGTTTTTGAAGATAATTCAGGGATAATTTTCTTTATTTTTTAACAAAAATCTATGTTGTGACCCATCAATAGAGCCGTTTGCGAGACGGTTCTAATGAGGGGTTGCAAAATAAGTTTTTATTGAGAAATATGGAAAATTATCCCTAAATTATCTCTGTTACCCCTTCTTATCTGGAGCACTGATGAGATAGTTCTAATGAAAGGCCAGAACATTATCTGCAAGGTATAAAATGTTATAGAATTCTAACAAAGGGTTAAAACATTGTGGCCTGAGATACTATTCTGAAATAAAGATTTGTTCTGTTCTGTTCTGTTCTGATACATTTTTATAGAAAATAAGAAATTAACCATGCCCAACATTATCTGGATTGACCTTCAGTCATAAGTAGAAAAGTTATGTTCTTTGGAATCAAAACAAATGTACTGGAAGGAACTTTAAGCAATGTATCATCTAAAAACATCAAACCAACTACTAATTACATGTAAAATGAGCAGCCCCATGCAAAAAGTGGGATGAACGTATTTGTGAACAGTCCTAACTGAAACGAGTCTGTGAACCTGTGCAGTCTAGCAACAGCCTTTGTATATGGAGAATCCTTGGGGTCCGTACTTGACACCGGCTAACAGCAAAGGCTCAGATCAGACTCAACCTGAGTGGGTACACAGGCTAGTCAGAGCCTTAGCTGTTTTCAAATGTGTCAAGCACCATTTTTTGTTTTGCATGGCTCATATATGAAATGTATAAACTGATGAAAAGTATATGAGCAGGGACACAACAAAACCAGCAATGTGGCATGTGCACCCAGCAAAGACTCAGATCAGCCTGGGCATCTGCCCAGTCTGATCAGAGTCTTCACTATGGCCATGGTGCAGCTTCAACCCTTAGCTACCATTTAAGACAAGAGTGAAGACTCTGTTCAGACTAGGTGGCTGCTCAGGCTGATCTGAGTCTTCGCTGGGCACATATGCCACTTTGTAGGTTTTCTTGTGTCCCGGCTCATAATATTATCTAGTATACTGATGAACTGGATTTTTATCATTTTCTCACTCCCTCTTCCTCCTACAACTAATAAAGTTTTCTTTTGATTCCTATGATCAAGGTGATCAAGGAAATATAATAAATAAAAATAAACTAGAAAATGTGTTTATGAAACACTATGCCCCCAACCATATGCTTGTCTCTAGAGAAGGTTCATCCAATAATGCTTGTACCTTTGTACCATAGGCTTACAATGCACTAAGTCGAAAAAGGGGCTTAACTCAGTCAAAAATTTACGAATTGTTTTCGAAAGTTAATCAGGTCATCTACACCTGGGGCTATATCAACCTGCAAAAATCATGATCCTAGCATCAGGGGTTCTCCAGATATTTTGTTCACAAGCTTCCATAGGCAAATAATGCACTAAGTTGAAAAAGGGGCATAACTCTATCCAAAATTTACAAATTATTTTCAAAAGTTAATCAGGTCATCTACACCACAATCTTCCTGCATAAAATCATGCTCCTAGCATCAGGTGTTCTTGAGATATTTTGTTCACAAGGTTCCATAGGCTTACAATGCACTAAGTCGAAAAAGGGGCATAACTCAATCAAAAATTCATGATTTCTTTTCAAAAGTTAATCAGGTCATCTACACCACAGGCAGTATCTTCCTGCAAAAAATCATGCTCCTAGCTTCAGGGGTTCTTGAGATATTTTGTTCACAAGGTTCCATAGGCTTACAATGCACTAAGTCGAAAAAGGGGCATAACTCGGTCAAAAATTCACGAATTTGTTTCAAAAGTTAATCAGGTCATCTACACCTTAAGCATTTTTATCCTGCAAAACCCCATGATCCAAGCATCAGGGGTTCTTGATATATTTTGTTCACAAGTTTCCACAGGCTAAGTCGAAAAAGGGGCATAACTCTGGAAATACATGACCGGCGGAAAAATAAAAAAATACGGGTCTGCTTATTTTCCATACTGATCATGTGTATAAAGTTTCAATTCCTAGCTCTTATTGTTCTTGACTATGTGTAAAGGTACCTTTGTACCATAGGCTTCAATGCACTAAGTCGAAAAAGGGGAATAACTCAATAAAAAATTCACGAATTTTTTTCAAAAGTTAATCAGGTCATCTACACCACAGGCAGTATCTTCCTGCAAAAAATCATGCTCCTAGCTTCAGGGGTTCTTGAGATATTATGTTCACAAGGTTCCATAGGCTTACAATGCACTAAGTCGAAAAAGGGGCATAACTCGGTCAAAAATTCACGAATTTGTTTCAAAAGTTAATCAGGTCATCTACACCTTGGGCATTCTCATCTTACAAAGCCTCATGATCCTAGCATCAGGGGCTCTTGAGATATTTTGTTCACAAGGTTCCACAGGCTAAGTCGAAAAAGGGGCATAACTCTGAAAATACATTTCCGGCGGAAAAATAAAAAAATACGGGTCTGCTTATTTTCCATACTGATCATGTGTATAAAAGTTCCAGTTCCTAGCTCTTATTGTTCTTGACTATATGTAAGGGTACCTTTGTACCATAGGCCTCAATGCACTAAGTCGAAAAAGGGGAATAACTCGATCAAAAATTCACGAATTTTTTTCAAAAGTTAATCAGGTCATCTACACCACAGGCAGTATCTTCCTGCAAAAAATCATGCTCCTAGCTTCAGGGGTTCTTGAGATATTTTGTTCACAAGGTTCCATAGGCTTACAATGCACTAAGTCGAAAAAGGGGCATAACTCGGTCAAAAATTCATGAATTTGTTTCAAAAGTTAATCAGGTCATCTACACCTTGGGCATTCTCATCCTGCAAATCCTCATGCTCCTAGCATCAGGTGTTCTTGAGATCTTTTGTTCACAAGGTTCCACAGGCTAAGTCAAAAAAGGGGCATAACTCTTGAAATATGTGACCCGCGGAAAAAAGAAAAAACACGTATTCGCTTATTTTTCATACTGATCATGTGTATAAAGTTTCAAGCTCCTAGCTCTTACGGTTCTTGAGATGACAGACGGACAGACGGACGGACGGACAGACGGACAGACGGACAGACGGACAGGCCCAAACCAATATGCCCCCACAATTTCTCCGAAATTGGGGGCATAAAAACATCTACAAGTTCATAAATCAAGTCCTTAAATGAAAAAAACCATGGCCATAGTGAAAAATTACAACCCCCCCCCCCCCCCCCCAACTACTCCTCTCAACATCCAGACCCACCCACTCACCCAACTCCACAGCCAGGGTGTTCCAAATTATATTTGCTTAAAACTGGAAGAAAACTTGTTGGAATGGAGGGAAGGTATGGATAGATTTGTTTATTCAATGAATGATGCACTACAATACGGCTACCTCACTGAGATATGGGGAGCTTAAAGAAACCTTACAATCTAGTCAGCATGAACCTCACAATTTCCTAGAAAAGAGATAGCTGAAGTTGCCAGCAGATGTGACACTCTGAGACCCCATAAAATCAAGCACCCTCAGCTTAATATCTAATTTTTCCTAATTGCTATCTCAGATCATGTTAATTTCTCTTTGTTTACTAATGCCTATTTAGTGCCATTACTGCTAAAATTGTGGAAAGATATGACTCCAAATTCTTGATATCTGTCTACTATTTGATTGTTTTCAATATTCATGAAGCTTTATGTATGATAAAGAATGGCACTTATACATGCAGGAAGATTACTCTCCAGAGGACATGACAAACCTGTAACAAAGATCTGATGGTACTTTAAGGCCACAATAAAGAAACTGTTTGTTGTACAACAGACATACAAAATTTTGTAAAGTAGCATAATTTATGTGCACCCAGCGAAGACTCAGATCAGCTGGGCATCTGCCCAGTCTAAACAGAGTTTTCGCTGTCGGCATGGAGGTAGCTTAGACCGTTAGCTACCCTGTAAGCACACAGCAAAGACTCCAATTAGGCTAGGAAATTCAAAGCCATGTATAGTTCAAACTGTCTCTTCTTTCCTTCAGACTGAAATCGCATGATAAAGCAATTTTAAGACTACTTCCCTTTTTTAAACTTAAAAAGACATTCAAAATATTTACTTAGTTATCTTACAAATTAAAAGCAATAAAACCTGTTAAACTTCACTAAATGACAACATTAAACAAACTTCTGTTGAAAAGACTGACAGACACTCCGAGTATTTGTAAAATATTTTTGACTTGTGCCGCTGCCTGGATGATAATTTGAGCCGCGACACGACAAAACCAACAATGTGGTCGTGCCCCCAGCGCAGACTCAGATCAGCCTGAGCATCCACCCAGTCTGTTCCGCCTCTTCGCTAAGCGCTTAAAGGGTAGCTAAGGGTCTAAGCTACCTTCATGCGGACAGCGAAGACTCTGATCAGACTGGGCGGATGCCCAGGCTGATCTGAGTCTGCGCTGGGCGCACAACCACATTGTTGGTTTTGTCGTGTCGCGGCTCATTTGAAGTATCGAAATCTATACAAACATTAGAAGTAAGGTCTGGGATTTTAAACCTCTTTAATATTTTGTTTGATTGCTTGTATAGGATGATATATATTTATAATTACATTCTAAACTGACTTTTATGAGTCTTGACATTTTATAAGGACTTAAAATTAATTATTGAAGATCTTTACTTTAGTGAATCTAATGAATAACAGAGAATCAGCCTACTTTACCCTTTATTTCATAACAAGCAGTTAATGTTTATTAACTTAGAATATTTAAGAATGGGAAAAAAATATAACAGCTGTTTAAACTAAGAAATTTAACCCTCAAAGCACCAGAAATGAAAAGGGTTGAATTCTCAAACGGCATAGATCCATATGAGGTGGCTCATTTATGAGCCACCTCATCTGGATCTATGCTGTTTGCCCTGTATTCTTTTGTTGAATTTTCAAAATGGTATACACGTATCTTGGATGAAATATATTTTTTGAAAGTTTGCAGATTTAAATTTTTCATCTGCTTTTTTTTTGGTAAGTTCGGGTTTAGAAATCCTCTTTTTTGACAGCATAAAATTATCTTTTTGTCTCCAACACATCATATTCAAATACAAAGAAACAAACACTTCAGTTTATTATGCAGAACATAGAGCCTAATATTGCCCAATGAAATTCAGAGAGTCCATCCCTGTAATGCTGACTTCCAATAATGCAAAGGAGAAGACAATACCTGCAATACTGACTTCCAATAATGCAAAAGGAGAAGACAATACCTGCAATACTGACTTCCAATATTGCAGAAGGAGAAGATAATACCTGTAATGTTGACTTCCAATATTGCAGAAGATGAAGACAATACCTGCAATGCTGACTTCCAATAATGCAAAAGGAGAAGATAATACCTGCAATGCTGACTTCCAATATTGCAGAAGATGAAGACAATACCTGTAATGCTGACTTCCAATATTGCAAAAGGAGAAGACAATACCTGCAATGCTGACTTCCAATAATGCAAAAGATGAAGACAATACCTGTAATGCTGACTTCCAATAATGCAAAAGATGAAGACAATACCTGCAATGCTGACTTCCAATAATGCAAAAGATGAAGACAATACCTGCAATGCTGACTTCCAATAATGCAAAAGGAGAAGATAATACCTGCAATGCTGACTTCCAATATTGCAGAAGATGAAGACAATACCTGTAATGCTGACTTCCAATATTGCAAAAGGAGGAGACAATACCTGTAATGCTGACTTCCAATATTGCAAAAGGAGAAGATAATACCTGTAATGCTGACTTCCAATATTGCAGAAGATGAAGACAATACCTGTAATGCTGACTTCCAATATTGCAGAAGATGAAGACAATACCTGCAATGCTGACTTCCAGTATTGCCAACGGGGAAGACAATACCTGTAATGCTGACTTCCAGTATTGCAGAGGGGGAACACAGTACCTGTAATGCTGACTTCCAGTATTGCAGACGGGGAAGACAATTCTTGTTACACTGACTTCTACTTATATAGAAGAGGTAGTGCATCCCAGCCATGTAATACTGATTTCTAATTAGGCAGACGGGGAAGACAATGCCTTGTAATACTGACTTCCAATATTGAACAGAATAATACTTTCAATGAAACAGATGGGGAACTATCAGTCCTTGTAGACTGTTGTCCAACTAAATGGAAACTTCCAATTATGCAAAAGAGGAAGACCAGCTTCCAATTATGCTGAAAAGGAACACCAACTTCCAATTATACAGAAAAGGAAGACCTGACTTCAATTTATGCAGATAAGGAAGACCAACTTCCAGTTATGCAGGAAAGGAAGACTCCAATTATGCAGTATAGGAAGACCAACTTCCAATTATGCAGACAAAAAAAACAACTTCCAATTATGCAGAAAAGAAGGACCAACTTCCAATTATGCAGAAAAACGAAGACTAGTTAACTACCTATCAGGTAAAAAAGGAATCCCAGTTAACTACCAATCATGCAGAAAAGGAAGACCAGTTCACTACCAATCATGCAGAAAGGGAAGACCAACTTCCAATTATGCAGGTTAGGAAGACCGTCTTTGTAAGACATATTATTATGCAGAAGAAGAGGATTGTTGCAAGAAAACTTCCAATTATGCAGAACAGGAAGCCCAATACTGGCTGTTCTAGACAGAATGCTTTCCCTAAACAGACACTCACTCATCACACCCCCACTTTCAATTCAACATCTGATATCATAAAACTAATACTAAAACTACAATCAAAATCACAATGAGCTATTCAAGGAAGAAATAGTAATTGATATTTGATTGACATGAAATTAAGATGTAAACATAAAAACAAGTATTGGTACATGACAGCCATATGGTATGTTGTTTATTTCTAATGAAGAGGAAATAATATTGCTAATTGATACTTGGTTCTGAAAGGTCATTCGGTTCATAAGGGGCATTACTGTAGACAAGGAAAATTTTGCGAAGCCTTTATTTTTGTAAATATTAAATAACAAATCAGTGCTGAAACTTCCAGTTGCTATATGACATCACTATTTTGAAAGGGTTAAAACTTAAAGTGGATGAAGCAGAGATTTTTTCCCCTAACTGTCTACAAAAGTGGGACTTTGGGTAAGGGTGGGAAATACGATGCTCAAGCCCATAAGTCTAAATGGAGGTTTTTAATGCTATTAGCTTTTAAAGTTCAGTGCAAGGGATTCTTTCGAAGTCATTTGTGGTGCCCCAACAACCTAGTAAGGTTATGGGATAGAATAGAATAGAATAGTATGCTTCATTAGCTTAATGGAGTTGTTAGTCAAGGATTCATTAAGTCTTCTAGTACTCAATAAAATCATGTGCTAATATTTTTTGCTTAGAAAACAAAAGTGAATATCTTTAAATTTTGCACTGCCAAAGCTCCTCACACTTTTCAGTAAAAAATATCAGTGTTTTTGCGTACAATACATTTGAAAATAATTAACTTCTTATTAACCAATGATGTCGTTATAATAGTTTTTACAACTGGGCCGAGATACATGCAAGTTGAACATGTTTGAAGACATGAAGACAGGTCACTGACTTCGCTTTCTGGTACAATAATATGCCCCTTGCTGTAAATTAAGAAATTTGAAAAATGATAAGATCTTCTAAATGTAAAATATATGGCAATGGCATGTCACATAAAAATATACATCCAAAAATTTGCTTTATCATAAAAAAAATAGAATCTTACACCGTATAAATCCTAATGAATGCTCCTGCTCTCATAAACGCCCCCTGCTTCTTTTCAGAAAATAATATTAACTTGCATGAATTCCTGTTTGCTTCTCTGGATAAGGCATGCAGCTCTTTGGAATGAAATATACTCTTTAAGGAAAGAATTTGCTCCTCCAGGAGCAAATTCTTTCCTTTCAGAGTTGACCCCTACTGAGAAGGGAGGCAAAAATATGAGAGTTGCTTCCTCTACAAGTATACCTATTCACCTAAAAATTGTTTATAAGAAGTATTTTGGCAGTGACTGAGTTACAACAATTTAGGCCTTAATTAATGCCCCCTCCCCCCTTTCGTAAAATGCAATGCCCCAGGGTGTTTAATAGGATTAATACGGTAAAATAAATAACAGGGTGGCCAAATATGTTTCTCCTGACCTACATCTGCAGAATTATTGAAAAACATTGTATTTCTTAAAAAAATATCATCTTTCCTTGTGTGAAGATCTTTTTTAAATGCACACAGTTTATGTTATGGTGAATGCATATACTTTCAAGGGAAGCAACTCTACCTCTTTCATTTCGCTTCCCTTCTCAACTGGGGACAACTCTTGAAAGAATTTGCGCTTCTAGAAGCAAATTTTTTCCTGTAAGAGAAGAACCCTTTTGGAAGGCAAGAAATCAAATGCTTAAATTTAAGTCTGTACTCTTGTCAGACTCCTGAATAAACAAACCAATCAGGGTTTAGACTATCTTTATTTCTTCCATTGAAAGGAACCCTCAAAGGCACTTTAAGTGGAAAAAATAAAAGCAACTGAATTTGCAACAGCTTTGACCTCGGTGAGGCTTTGAAAATTTGCAGATGTTACTTTTGTTGTCTGCTTTTTTGGAATTTTAAAGGTTTAAGAAATTAGTAGGTTTGTCAGTATGATCTAGGACACAAAAACGTCATTATTTTCTTCTTTTTGTAACTGTCCCTGAACAACCCTCAACATAGCAAAACACAGAGCAGTCAGAGCATTGTACATATGTCTGTCGATACATCATCCTTCTATAAGAACAAGAAGTTCATAAATCAGACTTTGTTAATAATACATTCTTTTGATCTGAACATCCATCATTTTTATTACTAATTTTTCTACTACATTTAAACAGAGTGAAAAAGAAAATGACACAGTTTCAGTCCATAAACATTTTAAATGCAAAAATTTTTTTCAGTTAGTTAGTCTCTAAAACTGTAAAACTGGGTACCAAAAGAGCAATAGCAAGCACTGTCTAGAAAGAGTCACCACAGGGTGTAACCGATTCCGCCAATTTTCGCTTCCTGCAGAGACTGTCCATCATATTTGGCTTCCACCGAGACTGTCCACGAACTCTTGCTTCTTGCAGAGACTATTGTCCTCAAAAAATGGCTTCCTGCCGAGACTGTCCGCGTGGTTCTGCTTCCTGCCGAGAGCCTCGGCAGGAAGCAGAACCACGCGGACAGTCTCTGCAGGAAGCCATTTATCATATACAGATGTCTCTGCAGGAAGCAACAGTTTGCGGACAGTCTTGGCGGAAGCCAAATATGATGTACAGTCTCTGCAGGAAGCGAAAATTAGCAGAATCGATTATACCCTGTGGTCACCTCTGAAGCTATCCCACCCAGTTTAGAATGCCCCTTAAGTCATTTCCTCAAACCCACATCCCACTGTGACTGCAGTCGAGACATTAGGGCTGTTTGAAGGTAGAGAAAGGCCAAAACATTTCTAAGCATCATTTATCATCATTGCTAATGATAAATATTGTGGGCCATACCCAGCATACATACACTGTCCATAATGAACATTGACATGATGACATCATTTCAACCTCCGTGAACATCATGATATCTCACTGAAGCTGATGCTTCACTACATGTCCAAACCCCACTCCCCCCTCCCCTCCGACCCACCCCCGGCACCACCTCCTCCCTCCACCCCCCTTCCAAAGGTGAGGGAGAAACATATTGGTTTTGTTGGTGTCAGCTTTTGTGTCTGCATCGATCTGCATGACAGTGTTTGCCTACCATATATATCGCTTGACCCAGTCAGCGGATTTTAACAACCTTACATAGATATATCAATGAGACATGTTAAAGAGATGATAAGTTTTTCGGCACCTTGACCTCATTTTCAAGTTCTTAGTCTTGTATGTACAAGTTCTTTTAGACCAGTGGGTGGATTTCACCAACACTTGCATGGATTTATTTTTGAGACAAACTTAAGAGCTGACTAGATTTTGGTGACATAGACTTCCTGAGTAAATGGGTGGATTCCCATCAAAACTGCATGGAAATATCCTTGGGACAATCGAAAGAGCTGACTAGGTTTTGGTGGCCATGAACCCATTTTTAAGGTCTAGCACCAACTTACAAAATTTTCTCTAAAATAAGATATTCTTGAACCAATGAGTGGATTTTCATCAGATATTAAATGCAATGGCAAATTATTGTGATACGTCAAAGAGATGGTTAGGTTTTGGTGACCCTGACCTCATTTTCAAGGTAAAGTTTTTTTTTACAATATCTTTTGGACCAGTGGGGGTGCTTTCCCAAATTTGCATGGATTTACCATTCAGAAACACTGATTAGTGTTTCTTGACATAGACGTTTACCTTTAAGGTCATAGCAACACCACCTTTCTGTCCGGACATGACCATAGCTGTTACGGTGGGCGTTAAACAATAACACAACATAGCATAAATTTTCACTAAAACTACGTTCTTCAAACAGTGGCTATTATGGATCACTTAAAATAGCACTTTGACAAGCCAAAGGTGATGTTGTGGGCCTAGTAATAATGATCAAGTGTTCACACTATGCACATTTGTGGAGAAATAAGAATAATCGTCACATAATTATTGTTATTCAAACAAACCTACATGCAGTCAAATGGACCAGTAGAAGTGTGGAGGTCACTTAACTACTTTGGGGATGAAAAAGTGAAGACCCACAGCCGTGTCAAACTGTATTTTACTGTTTCTCCTACCACAATTTATTAAGTTACTCAGCTGTAGACACCATCTTTTTAGAAATATTTCACCCAAAACATTTTGACGCTGAATATACCACCTACAAAGGAACGTCAAATATTATGTTAAAGTCAGTAATTTATGTCGCTAACATGAAATTAAGATGTCAAGATCATCTTACAATCATCAAATTTCTTGTAAAATGCAATAAATAAAATTTACAAAACCCAACAATTTCACAGTGCATGAATTCCAATTCCATATGCCATAAATATTCCGTTTTCACCAAAAAGGGACGTTAGGAATGAATAGTGTCATAAAGTAATCTCCCAGCAGGCACATGATGTTAAAATGATGTTGTACTGATGTCAATGCAATGTAATGACGTTGCATTGATGTCAGTTTGACGTCATTCCGACGTCAAGTGCCAACTGGGCTGCCTTATGGTGCAGGGTACACCTCCATGTTTTTCCACCATTTTAATATACTATCATCATCCGGGGCAAGTTTAATGATAATATCCCATGTGACCAAGGAGTTGCAGCCCTTAAATGAAATACTTCAATTTTAAAACTGAACCACAATCGGTAAAGAGCAGATAACTCATGAATCTTGTTTATATTATATACAACACAGACTCAAATTCAGTAAAGTGAACATATCTGTGAGGTTCTATAATTTTCTGAAGAGAGGTAAATGAGTTATAACCTGGGCCCACAGTTGTTCAAAGCATCGTTAGCCTAACCAGCTCGTTAAAAGGTCAACTCATTAAGTGGTTTATGACTTTATGACCTAATACACTGATATTTTTTGTTGAAAAGCAGCGAAAAGCTTTTGCATTGCAAAAGCTTTTCACCGTTTTTCAACAAAAAATATTGGCGCATTTGAGATATTAATGTTTGAAATTTTAACGTCTCGTTAACTAACGACGTCGTTAGTTTTGAACAACCGGGCCCTGGTCATGAAAAGTAATAATTGGGATATGCCAGTACAATTGTCTCTACTCTTTCACTCTGTGTGTAAAAGAAGACCAAACAGACTTGATGTAAAAGCCTTCATGTGCCTATGTTGCTGACTGCATAGTGCCAACAAATAGTGCTCTACTGCAAACTTTCACCTTGCTTTAACAAATTTATGCATGTGTGTATGACAAGCAAGGACAGGGTAATATTGAACACTGCTGTAACAGTGCATTATAAATTCTGAAAAAAAGAAAATGCTTGATCCTGTGTTGTCAAGCAATAAACACACTTTCTTATCATCTTTTCAAACTTGTGATGTATTATGACAAGTTGCATAACTTTGCATATATTTTCTTCACAT
Organism: Ctena decussata; assembly: GCA_963989385.1. Classification (NCBI taxonomy): domain Eukaryota; kingdom Metazoa; phylum Mollusca; class Bivalvia; order Lucinida; family Lucinidae; genus Ctena; species Ctena decussata. Next base: position 39,653,749 of record OZ022500.1, read on the forward strand.
CTATACTTTATCTGTCATGATGTATCTAAATATTGCAAATGCCAAAAAACAGGTGTTTTGTCAAAATCTGTTGATTAATGCAAGTTTCTTGCAGGTCATATTGTAATTCAAATAAAATGCAATATATGGCTATGGTAAATATTATCAAGAAAGAGAGTGAGTTCATCCATTTCTCTCCTCTCTCACCACAACCCCCATCCCTTTACTCCCCCACCCCACCCCACCCCGTCCTCAATAAGAAGTAGGTCATTATAGATGGATTTCTATGGTTAAAATGTAATTGTGCATTTATTTAGACTGTCTTGCTTGTTAAAATTTTGTGCATGAGAGGGAAAAATACATAAAATTTTCATTTGAAATGAAGAAATAAGCAAAGCTTAAAGTCCCACTGAAGAGATAGTCAATTTCAAAAATGCCAAAAAGGCACATGATTAAGTATTTTCCATAATAGTGATCTGGTTAATGAGAGATGGGTACATATATATATATAACCTATGGTTTATAACTTTTTGGGCAGTAAGGTTATTTGGAAATACAGTAATAATTAAGTGAAACTAGAAATGTTTTTTGACAAAAACAGATGTCCCCCCACCAGTGCTTTCCCAGCAGTATCATTTTCCCTAAATGCTGCCAAGTTAAAACCTCCTGTGACTTTGAAATATGGTCAAGGTCACCTTCTGCCACCTTGAAAAGAGGTCAAGGTCACCAAAATTTAATCACTTCTTTTCCGTTTCCCAGTGATGTATCTGTGACAGTTTAGTTCAAATCAATCCATCCATCCAGGAAATATAGTGCAATTTTTCAACATTCTTTGACCTCCTGTGACCTTGAAAACAAGGTCAAGGTCACCAAAATATAATCAGTTCTTTTGTATTTCCCAATTATATATCTGTGCAAGTTTGGTTCAATCCATCCATCCATTCAGGAGATATGGTGCAGACAAGCCATTCGTCAACATTCTTTGACCTCCTGTGACCTTGAAAATGGGGTCAAGGTTACCAAAACCTAATCAGTTCTTCATCATCACTCAGTGATATATATGTGCAAGTTTGGTTCAAACCCATCCATCCATTCAGGAGATATGGTGCAGACAAGGCATTTTTCAACACTCTTTGACCTCCTGTGACCTTGAAAATAGAGTCAAGGTCACCAAAATCTAATCAGTGCTTTGCCATCTCCCAATGATATATCTGTGCCAGGTTGGTAAAAATCCATCATTTCCTTAAGGAGATATGGTGCAGACAAACTATTTTTCATCATTCTTTGACCTCCTGTGACCTTGAAAATAAGGTCAAGGTCACCAAAATCTAATCAGTTCCCCCCCCCCACCCAGTGATGTATCTGTGCAAGTTTGGTCCAAATCCATACATCCCTTCAAGAGATAGAGTGCAGACAAGAAGCTACGCTGATGCCGACACCGACGGGATCCACACAAAAAAAAATATGACCCCCCCCCCCCCCACCCATGGTGAGGGGACATAAAGATATTCAGGCTGTGTTTGCAAGTAAGCCCAGCAAAGGTGAAATGAATTCTGTACATGAGAGATTTGACCAATTTAAAAAGCACTGACATGGTTATTGTTTCAATAAAATCTGACTAAAAAGAAACTTTTCCAGTGAAATTGAATTCAAGCAAAAATGGCAAGTCAAAATACAGAATGACTAAGTAATTTACTTAAGTGTCAAAACTGTCAATTTTAGTTAGTGTATCAGTTTATCATTTTAGTATTAAACTACCTAAAATTTAAACAGAAAAAATAAAATATATCACAAGACAATCTTAAGGATATGCAGTGTCAAAATTAATTTCTGAAGTTTAACTAACATCAGTAAGTTGAAATGTAGGTTGGCTGCCATTAATGGTGACTGGAAAAGACTAAGATCAGGCTACACATTTCTGAAGTACTATTAGACCAGGGGCCGTATTCATAAAACGACTTAAGTGGTTGCTATGCTGTTGCTAAGGCTAAATTTCTTTGAAGGAGATTCCCTACAACTATGAAATTTGGTCTGGAGGAACAGTCTTTGTAAGACTGTTCCTCCAGACCAAATTTCATAGTTGTAGGGAATCTCCTTTATAGATATTTAGCCTTAGCAACCACATAGCAACCACTTAAGTGGCTTTATGAATACGGCCCCTGTTTACTGTACTGAATATTGGGAAATCTATGAGAACTCCTCAGTCCGCAAAGATGAGCATGCTAGTATTTTCTGTGTTCTTTAAAAGTCTTTCAAGCTGGCTTGTGGCCGATTTACAGTAAGTTCAAATTTAGGTCACCTGCTACCTTAAGTGGCTAAAAATTCATTTTTCATATTTCAATAAAAGAGGTAACTCAGAGCTCCAGATAAAATGGCCTTTGATGTTAATTCTTAGATGATTTTAGTTCATTCCTTGTAGAAACATATATTTGTGTTCCCTCATTAGAACGTAGAAACATATATCTGTGTTCCCTCATTTGAACTGCCTGAATGAGGCAGTTCAAATGAGGGAACACGATATATGTATTTAATAAGCTATAAGAAAAATTATTTCATAGGTCTGAAATACGCTGTTACCTGAAGCCCTGGATATTTTTCAAAAAGGCCTTGGATTTAATTGGAATTGAGATATTGTATACTTTAATATTTCTTTTTATACATTGATGTTCAAACCCCAAGGGGTATGTGTGTTCTATAGTGTCAGTGCTGGGGTTAGAAAAGGCTCTAATTTAGGACCATTATTAAAATTGATAAAACTTCAAATTACAACACTATACAATGGCATGGTTGTTTTGTGGTGTTTTTATTTTTGTTAGATTTTTTTTGTGCTCAATTTGTTTGGCATTTCAGTCTGTGAAAAAACAGGGAAGAAACAAAATGTCCAAAAATAATTTGTTTGCACTTAAAAGGGTCATCAAAAAGACTGCCATAAAGTTGTGTCATTATTTTTATTAAAGGTTGCAAATAAAAGAGTGAAAAATTGAAAACATAGAAATGGTCTGTCCTGTTGCTAGTACAGATGAACTGAGGTGACTCTAAACATGCTTTTTGAAACTTTCAAACTAAGGGACAGGGTGGGGTGGTGAGTTATAATAATTTTGGAGTATATTTTTTCTTATTTCACTATAATGTGGTATAAAAACCCATAATATGAGTTCACATGGATAAAGAACACAGACTATTTCAGAAATATTATCCACCAGCTCTAGTGACAGGTTTCACAGTGCATGCAGCTTCTGGACTTATGAACATAACTTATAAATTTTCTTCAAACCTAAAACATCATTTCTTGAACTAAGGAGGAATTCTTGCAGCATCTGATCTTTCATTAAATTCCAACTGATGTTTTCTCTATTATCTTGGCATTTTCATTAAAACATGGTTGACTGACAGCTGTCAGCTATAAACAAAGGAAACAAAACAATGAAATAAAATTGGCAGAACAAAATGAGAGCAATAAAATTGTTATAGGATGGCTTTATGAGGAACAGTGATGTTCCACCATGGCTCTCAGAATCTACCGTATTAATACTATTAAACGCCCCAGGGGCATTGGATTTCACGAAAGGGAACATTGTTTAGAGCTTAAAGTGTAGCATATCAGCCACTGCCAAAATACCTCCAATGAACAGTATGGTATGTAACAAGTAGCACATCACACATAGGCTCTTGTATGTAACTAAAGAATGAGTACTGACTGAAACATTTGTATATAAGGTGAAAGAAGAATAAATAATAATATTAAATTTTTTTCGACCTGTAAAATTATTCAGTAAGTATCATATTTAATTTCTCCAATTTTGAGACTGTAAATAAGCAATAAAAAGATCTTTCAAAATAAGATCAAAGACTATTAGAAGTTACAAATTATTTTCTAATATTGTTATGTATTCCAAAATTCTATAGAACCTATTATTTTCCACTGCTAATCATGTCCAAACATGACATGGCTGCATGCTTTAAAATGACATGAATAGAATGGAACATGCAAAGAGGAAGACTCAGAGCAATTAAAAATTGATAAAAATTCATCTGTACACTCCAAAATTCTGGTGAAACAGTCTGCATTTTTTGTCTGTAGATTTCTGGAAACTCATTAACCCTTAATGTGCCAAAAAGCAGACGACAAAATTTACGTCTGCAGAATTTCAAAAAATGTCTCCTCCAAGCGATATCATATTGAGAATTCGAACACTAGAGGGCAAACATTGTAGATTCAGATGAGGTGGCTCATTATGAGCCACCTCATCTGGATCTACACTGTTTGCCAATTCAACAATATTAATTTTTGGCACTACATTAAGGGTTAAAATGTGCACGCAAAGGCTCTGATAAGAATGGTTGTGCAGTCTTGTTGGAGTCTTTGCTGCACACATATTATGCAGCCCCACCCATTTTCGCATGTCCCAGTTCAAATCCAGTAATTACACCATAATTTATCATAAAATTTTTATAGGAATGACCTGAAAGCCATTAAAAACTGTTTACCAAATTTGAAACCAAATATTTGACACTTAATCAAAGGATGTCTGATATAAACAAATGACCCTTCAAAGTCAAGGGATTGTGGGTAAATTTGCTTTATTAGGGTAAGTGCTTCTTGTAAACAAGATTTGAGAGCTGTCATATACCAAGGCTTCATGTACTCTACATGTTTATTAGCATTTTCTGTAAAATGTGAGGATAGTAATTTGGGAGTTGGTTAAGTTCTTGAAGAATACTGGGCATTTGCAGATACAGTCAGCTCTCGATATCTTGAAGTCTACTTTCAGCCCAAATTACTCTTATCTCAAAGTAAATTTTCTGATACACTGCACACCCTTTATAACAACCATCCTTTGAAGGCATAAAATTAACTGTTGTATGGAGGTGACCACTATAGAGAGGTATTTTAGTATACAAGCCATGACACGACAAAACCAACAATGTGTTTGTGTGCCCAGTGCAGACTCAGATCAGCCTGGGAATCCCCCAGTTTGACCAGACCCTTCTTTAAGTGCTCAAAGGGTAGCTTAGGGTCTAAGCTACCGCCATGCGGACAGCAAAGACTCTGATCAGACTGGGCGGATGCCCAGGCTGATCTGCTGCGCTTGGCGCACAGCCATATTGTTGGTTTTGTCATGTCACAGCTAAATTACAGTAAATCTGCATGTTCTGAGATCCGAAGGCTTGACCCAGTTGTTCAAAACCAACAGCATCATTAGCTAACAGGATTTTATTGTTTACAAATGTATTGTATGCCAAAAACTGCCCATTCTTGCCCAAAAAAATCAACAGCAAACGACTACTATTAGATTTAACAAATCCTTGACTATACTGACTTCATTAAGCTAATGATGCTTTGAAAAACTACTGGTGATCAACATGTACTGAAGATCACTTTCATTTTCGTGTGTTCTTTATTTCACAATTTTTACAGGCTCTTGACCACGTAATTGTCAATTAACTACAGCCCATTTGGTTGACGAGGATTATGAATATTAAGCAATTTCCATGCATGGTAAGAAAGACAACTTCATTCACCCTTCAGTAACAAGCATGTATTCAATTTCTCCCCTGGTATGGAAGACCCAAACTTCACCAACCCAGAGACAATGTTAGCAATTGTTGCTAATACAGTGAGGATCCAGATTCCAAACTCTGACAGGAGCTTCATTTGTTATACAGCAGAACCTCATTTATAACACCACTCCTTATAATGCCATTTTAGTCATAGTTACGATCAAGATTAAACTACAAAGGAATATAAGGCAAATGAGCATTTAATGCTCATTTGCCTTATATTCTTTGGTAGTTAAATTTTAGTATAATGCTATCACTTATAATGCTATGCCTTTTTATAAACTCTTAACATAACATAATAAGGGACAGAACTGTCTTCTTTTCACTGTTTAGCAGTTTCTACACTTTCTACAAAAGAGATGTCAAGGATTCATTCGGAAATGATTCATTCGGAAATCTTAAATATAAGGCACCACAGTGCACAAACTAAGCGATCATAATAGTTTTAGTACAGGTTAAGTGCCCATATACTTTTGCCCCAGACTGAATATTTAGTTGGGATACTACTTTTCATTCATTAGATTCAAAATCCTTGATATATAGGCCAACTTTCAAATGATGTTTCAAGTACACAGCAATCTTAGTCTTTTATCATTTGTTGTTTACTTAATAATGATATTAATTTTTCATTCATTAAATATTTATGTACCTCACATAATCAATCAAAAACAGGACAATGACTTACAAATTTTAAAACAGCAAATCAACATTTTAACTTAATATCAAAACAGAGGAAATCAATTGCATGGTGCAGTTCTGAATCTTTTGATATGATATTGGTATGGCATGGTTCAGATCTAAATCTTTTAACATGAAATTTCATAGCATTGGGCAGCTCTGCCATCTCCATGACATGTGAAGTTCCAAATCTTTTACTACAACATTTTCAAGGCAAGTGTGAATCATTTAATATGACATTTCCATGGCATGGTGCTGTTATCAAACCTTTCAATTCCAAGGAATGGTATGGTTTTGAATATTTCAATGACATTTCCATGGCATGTTGCAGTTCTGAATTCTTTAATATGACATAGCATGGTGCAGTTCAAAATATTTTAATGAGATTTCCATGGCATGGTGCAGTTATGAATTCTTAAATGACATTTCCATGGCATAGTGCAGATCTGAATCTTTTAATGGAATTTCCTTGGTGTGGTGCAATTCTGAATCCTTGAATATGACATTTGATTCTGAATATTTAAATTACATTTCAATATATGGTGCAATTTTGAATCCTTTAATATGGTAGTTCAGTGGCATGCTGCAGTTATGAATCTTTTAATATGGAAATTCCATGGCATGTTGCAGTTATGAATCCTTTAGGAAGACACCTCCTTGACATGGTACAATTCTGAACCTTTTCATATGACATTTCTGCAGCATAGTGCAGCTCTGAATAGGAATCATTTAATATGGCATTTCCATGGCATGGCATAGTGCAGTTCTGAATCTTTTAATGTGTCATTTCCATGGTATGATGCATTTCCAAAGCTTTCAGTAAAAAGGTACCCTTTACTTCTGGGTTTTCCAGCCACTGGCTTGCTGAACCTGAGACCCTCTACACAATAAATGTGCTGCTACAACGTGGCTCTCTGTCTTATAACTAAATGACTAGAGTACAGTATTAAAATCATCAGGATAATAACCATATAAATTTGGCTATAAGACAGAGGTTTTTCCCTTCCAAAACAATAAAAAAAATCTAGAGCCATCCTAAAGATTTTTAGACTGTTTTGGAAGAGATACACCTAACTATACATCTGAGTTACCTGAAGAGAGAAACCCCTGTCTAATAGCCAAATAAATAGGTATTGTAACTGATTTAGGTTGTCCAAATTGTGAAAGTATTTATGGTATTATACTGGTTTCTAAAGTATAAAATAATTTAGAATTTTAGGGCTGGCAAAACATATTTTAAGTACCCTTAATCTGCTGGAGCCCACAAATCAACCAGGTGCTCTATATGTTAAAGTAAATAATTATAATGTATGACCCTAAAATTTCGGACACCCAAAAATTGGACAATTATTGTTCTAAAATTCTTATAAAGTGGATTTTACACAGGCTAATGCATTCAAATGATGCTTAGTGAATGGCAAAAATTGTGGACCCTGATCAAACTGCTCCTTGAAGAGCAGTTTGATCTGGGTCTGCAATGTTTGCTCACACGTGTCTGTCTGAATATTTGGGGTCTTTACAGTAATTTATGAATGAACACAGACTTGTACATAAATGCACACTGTTATTATATACATATTTATCCATAAAATACTTCTAGGCTATATACTTCTAACAAAATTTGTAGGCCTGTTGAATTTAGCAATTCCTTTACACCGATTTGAACTTAACCGTAATTATCATAAAAATTGGGAAATCTTAATGAGTAGGATGTATGACTTGTGTTTTTACGTCCTTTTCAACAGTATTTCAGTTATATCAGGATGATGAGAGGGTGATAATGAAAGGCTGCGTGCAATGGAACACCTCTGACAATTGAAAATGTTATCCTCAGGGAATCAAAACTCGGGACCACTAGATCAGCAGGCCAGGGCCTAACCCACTGAGCTACTGGTGCTCCTAGGGGAGATCGGGACCACTAGATCAGCAGGTCAGAGCCTAACACACTGAGCTACTGGTGCTCCTATGGGAGATCGGGACCACTAGATCAGCAGGCCAGGGCCTAACCCACTGAGCTACTGGTGCTCCTAGGGGAGATCGGGACCACTAGATCAGCAGGTCAGAGCCTAACCCACTGAGCTACTGGCACTTAGGGGTATGAGTACATCCCATATTTTTCTACCATTTTTTACAAAGAGGGACAACTTACTTCAATGAAAAAGGAAGCCCTTTTAAAAACAATGTCTATACTCATAAAGGAAAGAATTTGCTCCCATGGGAGCAAATTTTTTCCTTTAAGAATTGACCCCATGGATACTGGCATTCCTACCCTTGGGAATTGCAGAACTGCCATAGAAATGTAAAATTGAAAAAAAAGAACTCTGCCAATAACTACCGTCTTAATCCTAATAAATGGCCCTGCTCTAATAGACACCCCTGCCTCTTTCTGGAAAACACGTATACTTGCATGAATTCTAGTTTGCTTCTCTGGAAGAGCACAGCACTTTGAAATGGGGTCTACTCTTAAAGGAAAGAGTTTGCTCCTAGAAAAGCAAATTTTTTCCTTTAAGAGTTGACCCCCACTGAGGAGGGAGGCAAAAATAATACGGCTGCTTCCTCTGAAAGTATACCCATCACCATTATTTGGTTTACTAGAAGTGTTTTTGCAGTGGCTGATTTGCTACACTTTAGGCTCTGAATAATGCCCCCTTTCACAAAATGCAACATCCCTGGGGCGTTTAACAAGATTAATACGGTACTTTAACAGGTGTGAGAAAAATACCCATATCAGCATTTCTTAATGTTAGACAATTTAGAAACTGTTTTGTTGAAAGTTAAGTAATTTCAACTAGATCTATATGCTCCCCTCAAAGGATAAGTATTGTTTTAAGTGTTTTTAATTTGTGAAAATTTCTTTACAATCCACCTGGGTACCCAACATTTACAAATGTCAACACTCAAGCTTACATAAACTTGTTGTGTAAAATATATGATGGTTATAAAACTATTAAAGGAGTTCCTATTAACTCTTTAAGCCCCAGTGACGAAATTAGCAAAATTTGCAAAAAGTGTAGATCCTGATGAGGCGGCTCATAATGAGCCGCCTCATCTAGATCTACATTGTTTGCCCTCTAGTCTTTGAATTCTCAATATGAAATGTCTTGGACAAGACATTTTTTTAATTTTTGCAGACGTAAATTTTGTCGTCTGCTTTTTGGTGCCTAAAGAGTTAACAAGGCAGAAAAACTGTTGGCAGCTAAAGCCTTATGTACTGTATTCACAATAATGGTGCACAGTGCACTTAGAAATTTCATTTTTACCATAAAAAAATGAGTGGTTCTATTAAACGCACAGTCAAGTATGTAAATATGGTAAACAATGAAGATCCTGGTCTGACAACTTCTTGTGAGCCTGTCTGATGTGGCTCTATACTATCCCATAGTTACTGCTTTTATGGCACTATATGTACCATATGAACTTATATGTAAGCATAAATCGTACTGTCTCTCTTCAACTGACATGTATATAACAGTCTCTAAATGAATAGGAATAATTCATCTACATACATGAATATCACATGCTAAGGGATCTTACGAAATACTAAAATGAGCCGCGACATGACAAAACCAAGAAAGTGTCATATGCGCCAGCTAAGACTCAGATCAGCCTGAGTCTGATCAGAGTCTTCGCTACACACTTAAAGATTAGCCTTAGAGTCCAAGCTAAGCTCCAGGCAGGGATGACTCTGATCAGACTGGATGGATGCCCAGCTTGATCTGAGTCTTCCCTGGGCGTGCATACCACTTTGTTGGTTTTGTCGCGTCCTGGCTCAATTACAGAAATATGTAGTCACCTAGATCTGACAGTCTAAAATCATGAATAATACAGAACTAAGAAGTAAGGAATGGAATGAAAACAGGTTAGGATAAGATAAGACCGAAAACAGAAAAAGATGGAATAGAAAAATGCATAATGTAAAAATATGATTTGAAAAATTTTCATACATGTGTAACAGAATCTACTTAGTATACAAAATTTTTATGTTCTCTATTTGTGTACAATGCTATGGAAATTTACTTGCGAAAATGCACAAAAAATGCTCCAGTAAAAAGTATCTACTGATTTTGATATACTCACAATAAGTCCAAGCTATGTTAAAAGTATAAATGTAACTTTCTGTCGAATAAAAACATCCTTGGACAAAATCAGCTTCACAGGCTACATGTAATGAAATTAATTTGTTTTGCTTCAATACTTTAATTTTATTAATTTTTATTTCACCATGACAAAACTTCATGATTTGTCCATTGTAGACATGTGTAACGGTTATCAATGTTCACACATTACATGCTCATAGAAAAAGCTGACTTTTTGTATGAATTAGGAATCGCGCAGACTTGTTGCGCATAAAATTTGTGTACATTTGTAAAGTTTTATTTTTCGCTCTTATTGCGGCATGCTAATCCAATGAGGCATTGTGAAAATTGCAACATCAAAACTTCACGAACATTCTCCAATAGGTGTATGAGCACACCTCCAGGGTTTTTTTTTTTTTTTTTCCCGTTTTACCTATTTAACAATAATTTACATAAATAAGCATTCAAATATAATTTCCTAATTTTCAGTATGTTTAGATATGACCAACAAGGGAGTTAAATCAGTATGCACATCCATCCAAACTGATCAGTCTTTGCTTTTCTGGAAACAGATTTCTCAGGATTTATAGACTGTTGAAGCAAACAGCTCAGACAGATTCTGATCAGACTGCAGCATGAATCCATGTGAGACTTGAGCTGTCCCTGTTAGCTCATATGTTAAGAACCATGTTTTCAAGGCTCGGCCCATTTTAATTTATCCACAGTACAACTTGGGTAAAGGGAGACCAGCCAGCTTTACTCATAGAGGACTCTTTCTGTAGGTAATTGCAGAGCTCTAGATAAGAGGGGTATTTGATGATAATTGAGGGATTATTTTTTTTTATTTCTCATTGAAACCATATGTTGTGACCCCTCATCTGAACCGTCTCGTCGAGAGGGTTCATATGAGGGGTCACAACATATGTTTTTATGCAGAATTAACAAAAATTATCCCCTCTTGAGGTGATATTTCAGTTCACATCAGGTAGCAATAAATACTGGAAATGAACAAAATCATTGAAAAATGCTCGAATTCATTCAACTCAAACGTTTTACAATAAACATGCAATGATATACACAAGAATGTATACATCATGCATGATGCTTTGGATAGAAAAAAATTATCCCAGAAGTAGGTTTATCTGAAGTGCTCATTTTAAAAGACCCTTTTGGAATAAACCAGTATAATTATGATATACCAAACTGAAATTCTTTAAGGTTTACAAATGCCTTGATGAGGCAGTTCTAAGGACCACTCAAAATGTTTTGTGGGATATTTCTAATGGGGAACCACAACATCTATTTACAGCAAAGAAACAATATTTGAGCCATGACACGACAAAATCAACAAAGTGGTATGTGTGCCCAGCGAAGACTCAGATCAGCCTGGGCATCTAACCTGTACAGTCTGATCAGCCTTTGCTGTGCGTTTAAAGGTAACAAGGGCTTATGCTGGCTCCATGTGGACAGCCAAGACTCTGATCAGACTGGGTGGATGCCCAGGCTGATTTGAGTCTTCCCTGGGCACACATGCCAGTTTGTTGCTTTTCTTGTGTCGATGCTCATTTATCTAAGAATCAACATCAAACCCCATTATTTACTGGTGGTCAGGATTTCCCTTAAAAGATGACCTACCTCTATATTTTGTTGCATCTGTTTTGATTTGAGATCCATATCAGTATGAAAAGCTTCCTGATTCAACTCACGCTGAGTGTTAGAGTTGTCATCTAGCCGCATCCGAGTGTCAGTCAGATGTCTCTGTTCTGTAAACAGGGTTATGAAAGAGCAAAAATAAACAATCTATTTGTTACCTATGAGATGTAAATTATGTATATAAAATTAGTTCTGGAACTCCAGAAAGGAATAGTTTTTTATGAAATTCTAAGATAATTTTTATCATTTCTCCATATGTTGCCATGTTTAGAATGTGTTTATAACAATAAGGGACAATAACAAACACTTTTATGTAAAATATTTCAAGTTTGTAGGGAAAACTTTTGTATTTCTAACCTTGCCCACAAAAGTCACAAAAGTTTCTCCCATATAAAAAGTGACCTGATTTGCAGTTCTGCGGATTTTCGTTGAAAGTTTCAAAGGCATTCTTTCTTCTGACTAACCTAATGCTTGCTAAAACAATTTTTCAGTGTTGACATTAAAACTCATTTATAGTATAACAGAACAGCTCTCTAGCAGAATAAAACATCACTTAGATTCAACATATCAAACAAAATTTTGAACTTTAATGACTGTATGCTAAAATCTGTACTACATTGTATGAAGCAAGCAAAGTGGGGTAGAAAGATTCAGAAATCTTGCAGCTTTAACAACTAGTAATGCTGACTTTCACACATGAACAGCACCATGGCAACAACTTGTCTTTGGAATAAGCAAACAGGACTTTTCATACTGACCAGCTTGCTACAAATACAGTTTGGTAAGGGCATGTGCAGTTCACCCAAATCATATCTGGATCTTGAAGACATCAGAAAACAAATAGTGCATGTCCTTACATGGTAGCACAAGTGTACAGATTGGTGTGGGAGGAACGGTTCATGTATAACTGAAAATAGGTTCAACCAATCCAGCTATAAAACTGGATGTTAATAAGGTCTTTTCCTTCATGGCTATCTGCATTTTCCCTCTCTGTCTTTGTGAGACTGTTCAATATGAAAGGCTGACTGCTGAACTATTAAACTAGTGCAAACATTTACATGTGACACGTAGGCAATCATGAGAAAAATCTGCTTTCCAGGGTATGCAAAGTTTTCAAGCCAAGATCAGACACCCTACATGCTCAGACAATCCAGTTTGCTTCTTTTTTTTTTTTATGATATCTACAAGCACCAATTAGGATCGAGTCAGGCAACTTCGGACAGCGGGTAAATTCACATGCCATTGCAAACAGTGAAAATCCAGATGAGACGGCTCATAAACAGCCGTCTCATCAGGATTTTTACTGTTTGCCCAGTTAATTTTATTTTATAATTCCAAACAACTGATATATTAAGGAAACAATGTCACTGTCCAAATTTACCTGCTATCTGAATTTACCTGACTGGACCCTATTGTCCAGGTGAACTGCACATACTTTGACCAGACTATGCATGTCTAGACTGGGTCTGTGCAGTCAATATTTGCTATAAGATGTGTGGATATGCCAATGTGGTTTGGTAATCTTTTTTACAATGGAGACAATCTTAAGGTGAATGGGAACATTTTCAGGGGAAGCAACTTTGCCATTTCCATTTTGAAAGGGCTACATTGCCAATGGAAGCAAACAGAAACTCACAAAATTTGTTCCATTTTGTAAAAATGGCAGAAAAACATAGAGGTGTGCCCATGCACCTTAAAAGAATAGTATTTGCTTCCCTGGTGGGTAAATCCCTTTTCCATTGGGAGGGTTACTCTTAAAAGAAAAAAATACTATTACAGAGAGCAAATTCTTTCCTTTAAGAGCAGCTTCCTGTGAAGGGAAACAAAAACTTCTAAATAAAAATTATATACCCCCATATACTTCGTATACCAGGGGTATAATGAGTGATCTCCCTGGAAGGTGCATCCATACACTTTCAGACAGTTTTTCTCACAAAGTAGCTTGTATTCAAATATTTTTCTGAATTTTTACTAACTTACCATCTCTCTGTTTGATTGAAATATGAGACTTTGTGAGTACCAAATCAGCACTTAATTTTCTTTTGTTCATTTCAGCACCTTTAGTATCACCATCACTCCGCCTACAAGAATAATGAGAGTTGTCAGAAAAAAACAAAGTATGACTAGGAACAGCTTGTTCTAAGAACGTCTATATCATTTACCTATTAGTAAAAACAGAAAACTGACAATGTGAAAATAACCATTTACATATGTCATACAATAATACGGGTAAATAAGTTTGTCACATGTGCATAATGTTGTAAATGAGCATGTCACATATCCAAAAGTCTGAATACCTTCCTCACAGTCTACAATGTTAAACAGTTTGCAAATCTATTCCAGCTTGGCCTTGTGAGAACTGAAATAATTCTTCTTGACCATAAATTATCACAACTAACAGCTGGGGTTGGGGGTCAGATGCTAAAAATTACTGTAAAACATTTTATGCATCTGACCTCCAACCCAATCTGCAAATCCTGATATTTCATGACCTCTTGATTCAAAGAAGAAGTCATTTGATCTAAAACTAGAATTGCTTTTTAGCAAAACAAAATTACAAAACATAGGCATATGTCAAACTGCATATAGAACAAATTTTACATTCATATTTCAATCTCCCTTTCCTACACTTTAAATCACAAAACTGAGTTCTATGATCCTAATCTTGTCCCCCTCTCCCACTATCTACACATACAGTTTACCCATAATGTAGCTTTCTACCAATAGTATCAAAAGCATGATTTAGAATACCCCACCCTAAAACCTTAAATACTCATTACGACTGGTGAATTACATCATGCAGCTTACTTATTTTTACTAAGCACCAAATACATGTAATATGACTTACGCTAATTTATTATCAACTGCCTGTTTAGCTGAAAGATCTTCATGTATTCTGTTTGTTACTTCCTTCTTTCTGTCCCTGTAACAGAAGATTCAACGCTACATATTAATCTGCATATTCTTTATTACCACACTCAAAATTCACTTTTGAAGTGAGAAATTTAAGAAATTTCAATTTAGGATGATCCTGACATGCAGTTTTTACTGCATGTGTATACAGTCTGTATATGTCAATAAGCTGACTGGATACAACTTTAGTGAAAGCAACTCTACCATTTTGTTTTTGACTCTCTTCTTAATGGGTGTCAACTAGGTTTTAAAGGAAATAATTTGCAAATTCTTTCCTTTGGTTCAAACAATATTTATGCATAGAAAATACATATATCAAATATTACACAACATGGTACAGGATCTGACGGTAAGCTTAAAGCTTATATAGAAGCCATCTCCTGGCCCAGAGGTTATAAAACTTGAGTACATTCTCAAACTCAAAATAAAGCACACTGATAGGCTGCTTCCGAGCACATGCTCAGAAGCAGCCAATCATTGTGCTTTATTTTGAGTTAGAAAATAAAATTCTCAAGTTTTATAACCTCGAACCCAGTCTTCATTTTATCCAATTTTAGATTTGCCAGGCTGCATTAATAGTACATGCTAAAAGGGAAGACTCTGATCAGACTTCACAGATGTGCAGGCTGATCTGGTTCTTTTCTATTTGCATCTGCCAAAGTGTACCTTTACACAAGATGCCATTCATACATTGTAATTACAGTCAACTCCCAATATCTCGAACACTGATATCTCAAAATATCTTCTTATATTAAAGAATATAGTTCCTATTTTTATTTACATTTCAACTCCTATTATCTCAAACTACTGATATCTCAAAGTAGATTTTCTGGTACCAGAAAATTGACTTTGAGATATCAGCAGTTTTGACTGAAGTTCAGCTTCGAGATGTCGAGAGCTGACAGTACACTCAACTTACTTCTGAGATTGAAATGTGTGTTGTCGAGCTTTCTGAGCTTCCATATTTAATGCTATTGCCAGATCAGCCAATTCCTGCTTTAGTCTGAACTGTTCCTCCTGAAAATACATGTAATGTCATATGAGTAATGCCACCAGAAACTAGAAATGTGTCCACAGTACACGGATGCCCTGCCTAGTGCCTTGAGTAAGATTGCACCTTGACTAAGGTACTGGCACTTGTAGGATGACTTGGTTCATGGAGGCAGACTTGTATAATATTAAAGGCCAAAGTCCAAGTGCTGCCAGATGTTTGAAATGTGACACAAGCTACAGCCCTTTATACAGTTTCAGAGTCTCTGTGTTCATTTAGTGTTGTCACTGGGGTTCTACAGGGCGCTTTATTAATCCCATTCACATATAATTTCCTTCAACCCTTCAAAGTATTCTCCCTTGATGGAAACACTTTTCTAGTCTCAAAATCCATTCTGTAAAGGCAGAGAAGTAAGCCTTTTTAGATATACCCTGAAGACACTGGTAAATTGCACTACCAAGTGCACTTCGGGATTCATAACAACGACCAGAAAGGTTTTTCTTTAGTAAAGGAAACAGGAAAAAGTCACAAGGACTAAGGTCTGGTGAATAAGGTGGATGAGAGAGCTGAACTACCTTTTCCTCTTTTAAGAAGTCTTAGACAAGAACACATTTGTAAGCAGGTGCATTGTCATGGATAAGACAAAGACCTCTTAAACCGTTTGCAGGTCTACCTTTTTCATAGTGTGACTTTACTTTTGACAACTCATCATTCTTATAAAATTTACTTGTGATTGTCTTGCCATTTGGTAGGGGAATTTGAACAATGGGTCCAAAGCAATTGAAAAATACTGCATACAAAACTTTTGCCGCACTTTTAATTCTTTTGGCAATGACCAGCCTTGCTTCTTGGCTGGCTAGGATGGGGACCATCTTTCAGGTCAGTTTTACCACCTTTAAATTTTTTATGCCACTTGAAAACTGACCTTTTAGAGACAACAGATGTCCCATGTATCTGCCACAGTTCACAATATATCTGTGAAACTGAAACATTCAGACCAAAGCGACCTTTAATGTAGGCCCTAATTTCAAAACTTGTTCTGTTTCTCATTTTGCATAAAGTAAGGGTTGAGTGTATAGGAATGAACCAACTTGAACTTTCAATGACTTTTGAAAGACTGAACGGATTAGACCAAAATTTCATCCTATTATAGAAAATCACTCCCCTGCGAAATCACCGCAGTTTCCACATGCTCCTTACTGCCACACGGTATGGTGGGCCATTAGTGACACAATTAAATGAACGACCCTCGTATGGCCAAAATAGAAAATATTGTGTATTACAGAACCTGGTTAGAAACAAAGTCAGTGGACTCTGATATATGGATCTTCATGACCTGATTCTTGTAAATTCCTGTTGTACTTACAGATATTAATCCTCATACAAAATTTCAAGTTGCTACAATAATAGAAACTAGGATGCAACAATACGGTAAAAAGCGTATTGCAATATATTGCAATACCGCAAACCCGTATTGCAATATGTATTGCAATATGCTTTGCTCTACTATTCCAGCTGACATTTAGCATATTTGACCACTAGTAGTGACTATTAAAGTATCAAATGCCCAAATGGTAACTGAAGAAAAATAGTATGTTTGTTTGGAACTCTTTCTCCCAATCTTCCAGGATAATAAATTAAAATGCAATGCTTGTGCAAGAACAAATATACTCGGTCAAAAAAGTAACGATACCAACTATCAGCCATATTTTCAAGGAACCAAGTGCATATTGGAATTAATTGAGGCTCATGTATGTTTAGGGAGACGCCAAAGAACAAAATGCTCAGAAAATGGTCAACCCATACTTTTCCACATGAGAGTTATCTGGCATTATTCGATAGGAGTCAATTTGAATGCATCTCATTTATGCGCATGCGCAGGAATAAATTTTGTATTGCACAGAAAAGTCCATAATGCAGGAAGTTTGAAAAACACTTAAAATGTTTAATGTCTTGTATTCAGGCTTTACAGGCGAGGTTTAAATTCTTCATATTCTCAGATTATCTCCCTTTTAATTAAAAATATAGCGATTTTCAAGGCGTCATTATTACTGTACCTGTTGGTATTTTTTCAAAGTTTCTTCATAAACATTTTTGTTATGTCATTGTTTTCATGGCATAATGACAAAATAGGAAGAATTGTTACACGCCCGCTAGCCATTACGATTTCGATTTCCTATGGAAATCCCACTGAGAGTGGCATTTAAACAGACTTTAAAGGAATCACAGTACCCTAACTTGTGGTTCAAATTCTCGTATCAGAAGCGGTCAAATTTTGATTTCTTTGGCAAGTAGCCTTACCTAAGGCCTTGCTCTTGTGTATGGAGTGCAGAATCTTGGAAATCATTATTCACACGAACCAATTTTAAAAACTGTGAACTTGGGCAGTTTTAATGATGTTACTCTGTGAAAATGAAAAATTACCCCTTGCATATTCAAACGACCCTTATACACACAGCTTTTATATAAAAACCAGCCCTATTACTCCGAACTCGGGGAACTGAACAGACAAGACAATGCTATGTATTCACTTATTATGTCACTGTAAAGACCAACGTTTCCTCATATCTAACGAAAAAAAAAAAGCAAAATAAGTTCATAAGTGATAAATTCAACTTGAAGACTGGCCATGCTGTTTGTTTGTACTAAACATATTAAAAGGTTTTCTGTGTTATTTGAAGGATGAGTTAATAACAGCTAGTATGAAGAGAATGTAAGTTTAATTATTTTTTTGTATCATTAATGCATACATTTCTAAAGGCAGATTTAAGTTTAGGGGTAAAATATTCAATTTATACACAATTTCATGTACCCCACCCACATCCCTGGACATAAAAATGAAAATGAGTTCAATATATGTGTGGTGGTAACAAAATTACTTTCTGTCATAAAATTGTGTTAAAGAGCAATGGCAGTACTGATCCATGTCTATAATATAAGGCGACGGCTAGTGACAACCGGTTGTCAGCAGCCTCACAGGCTAGAGACAACCGGTTGTCACTAGCCTGTGAGGCTACTGACAACCAGCTAATAAATTAATATGCATTTTAAAGGACAGGAAGCATTGGTTCATTATAAAAACATCACAAGTAATTCTGAATAGGTTTTTGCTTTAAATCAAGCTGCATATGAATCACAACAACAAAATATCTGCAAATAAAAAAGCAAAAATATGGAGAAAAGATATCTTCTAAAAACAGATTTTCCAAGGGAAGTAACTCAAATCATACTTTGTAAGGGAACTAACTCAAAATACCACTTACAAATTTTCTCTGAATGTTTATGTGCTAATTCTGTTTGCGCAATTGCCTCCATGATCATAGTAGTTTAATATACTTGTATTCATATTATAAATTTGTAGTTTATTTTTCCTAGTGGATAGAATCAGTAAATAAACAAATTTGCTTGACTGAACAGCAAGAATATGACTATAGGGAAGATCATGTAATGGTAACTGGAAAATTTATGTAAAACCTTTTTTCCATCAAGGTAAATGTATAATTTGTGAGTATGTGATGCATAAATTCTTTTAGCTATTTGTATGAATAACCCAATGACTTCCAGACAATACTAATGTAGATAATAAAAAAACACAAAAAAAAACAGAAATTTACATCTGATTCTTGCTTTCTACAATCAACTTAAAACTTGATCAGAGTGAAAACAAATATCAACAAATATCATGATATAATAGTAATACCATCAAACTAATATTCTAAAAATATCTTAAGTTTTATTATTTGAAAACAATAGGATTTATAGTAACTGGTTGTCAGTAGCCTGTGAGGCTAGTGACAACCGGTTGTCAGCAGCCTGTGAGGCTAGTGACAACCGGTTGTCAATAGCCACTTCCATAATATAATCATAATACTCAAGAGATCGACAAGATATGTGTTCTGTTGTGTTTTATAAAGCCACTGTGTATGTGAAAGTTTTAAATAGCATGTTGAAAGAGTATGTCAAGGTCTTTGTGTAATATGCAACACAACCAAATTCATGTCAACAATCCTGTCCATATTCCTGGCAGGATTCCTGCCAGGAATTTCAAATTTTACTGTCAGAATACTGCTCATTTGAATATTCCTGATGGGAATCCTGCCTGAATTCCTGCCTGAATTCCTGCTAATTTAAATATTTCACTTAATATTCCACACTGAGTCCTGCTGGAATCCTGTTGGGAATTTTATATTATAGTGAAAAGTTCATGTGTAAAACCCATTGGGAAACTTTTTCATGTCCAAATTCCTGCCAAGAATCCTGTTACAATTACTGCAGGAATACTGCTACTGTCCTGCTGGACAATTCCGTACAGGTAGTTATACAGTCAATGTTTTATGGAGTTCGTCTCACCAATTAGAGCAGCACACGATGTTTTACAATTAACTTTCTGTTAATACCCTAAAAATTCTAAGTATTTGGACAGACAAAATTAAGCAAATAGTGCAGGTAGAATGCTATGGCCGGCAAATGAAATGAGACCAACAGGTCAGTGGTTTTCGAGACCTGTTGTCAAAATAAAAGTTAACATATTCAACCGACAATAGATGGAATATGGATGAAAAGTGATCGAATGATTCAACTATTTAAAGACTTCATCTCACTTAGATAAAAACAAGCATCTCCATGGGGGTAATACCAATCTGGCTACCTGTGCTTTTGACTGAATCTGTACTATACAGTGGCTTTCGACCGAGAATACGATCAAAAGCATTACCAATAACAATGAACGGTACTATTGTTAATGGCTGTCCACCGAGCTGATACTGCTGTTGTCTCGGTCAACAGCCACTTTCGCATGTATGGTAACTGACTGACTTGGTCGAAAGCACAGGTAGCCAAATTGGTATTACCCCCATGATCTCAAACTGTTGCCTCTTCACCTTTGCATATATGGGAAAGTCCACCTTAAAGAAATGAGCATTTCCAATAGTAAAAATGGAACTGCACATATTTTACACCTTCTCATCTGGATATGTGCTGCTTGGGCCAGCTAATGGAGCTCAAAAGAGTAAAGCCCAAAATGCCCAAACTTACCTCTTTTGTTCTCATTTTATTCTCAAAATCTTGACTTAACCGCATCACCTCGGTCTGTTTTAGTTCCATCTCACTTAATTTTGCCCTGTAGGTTCTTGCCAAATCCGACCTAAAATTGACAGTAGCATAATAAACTCAATGGGCCGATTGCTATTGCTCAAAGAAAGTTAAAGCTAACCTTGAGTTTAGTCCATACAAAATGTATGGCTAACCTTGGGGTTAACTTTAAACCAGCATTGTGCATTTGGCCAAATTAGTTTAACCTCAGTTGCAATCTTTAACCCATTGCATTCTGGGTATTTTTTGTCATCTGCTGAAATTGTCGTCTGCATCAAAAATCAAGGAAATTCTGACAATACTGGTTTAAGTAAATCTTGCAGAAATCATGTCTAAGCAATCAGTTTGGATCTCAGATCAGGCCCCACCTTTGTGGGGCCTGATCTGGATCCAAACTGTTTGTAAAGATACACCTAAAGGGGTATCCCAAATGGAATGGGTTAACCCTTTAGCCCTTTTTAGACTGCAAACTCGTTTTGGGGACACATGGAAACCCAATTCAGATACTGTCAATTGCAGCAGCTGATCAGGGTCAACACTGTTTGCTTACGGCAATTCCTACCTATACAAAATTGCATAAGAATATAAAAGTGAAAATGTTCACCAACTAGAAATGTGTCCATAGTACACGAATGCCTTGCCTAGTGCCTTGAGTATGGTGGCACCTTGATTAAGGCACTGGCACTTGTAGGATAACTACGTACATAGAGGCAGACTTGTATAAAAGGCCATAGGCAAAGCATTGCCAAACGTTTAAATGACACACACTGCAACCCTTTATACAGTTTCAGACTAGCTGTATGGCCAAAAGAGAAAATATTGAGTATTACAGAACATGATTAGAAACAAAGTCTATGAATCCGTGATTTTTGGAGCAGAGCTTCACATTTTAGGAAAATGAGGCAAAGCTTTTGGGAGCAGTGATTCACATTTTAGGAACATGAGGCCAAGCTTTTGGGAGTAGTGATTCACATTTTAAAAACCTGATGCATAGCTTTTGGGAGCAGTGATTCACATTTTAGGAACATGAGGCAAAGCTTTTGTGCCCCGTGACTAAAGTTTCAGGAATAAAAGGCGAAGCTCTTGTGCGCAGTGATTCACAGGCAAAGCTTGTGGGAGCCATAATTCACATTTCAAGAAATACAGAAAAGCTTTTGGAAGCCTTGATTAATGGCTCCCGAATGCTCTTGCCTTATATTCCTTTATACTTAAGTCTTTGATATAAACCTCTTCTCACATGTATTAGGTCGCGTTTACACGAGCAAAGTTTCTATGACAAAGTAGGTTTGCCACAGAAAAATTTGCTCGTGTAAATGCCAAAAGGTGACAATGTTTCTTTGACAAATATATATGGTGAAGTTACTTCGATAAATTAAATTTGTCCGTGTAAACGAAGAACTTTGCTAAAGATTATGTAACAAAGAACTTTGCTATAAGCATGGAAAATGTGACAAAGATTTTGTTTCATTGCTGCAGGTAACTTTGACAAACAATATATGGCCGTGTGAACACTGCAGCAAATATTTCATTGCCAAAGTTTATATGACAAAGATTCTATGGCACATTTTCTTTAATAAATAATTTGCTCCGTGTAAACGCAAAATGTTTGTCATACTTTCTTTGTTACGGTTTCTGTGACATAGAAACTTTACTCGTGTAAACGCGGCCTTAGGCAATAGCATTCTGTATTCTTTTAGTTACCTTAAACTGTAAAGATATTTCGAATGCTGAAAAAAATACAATAACTTACTTTTTAACTTCACTTTTCCTGTTTGTATCTTTATAACCCTGGTCAAATGTTATATTTGAACGTGCTCTGCTCTTTGTTAACTGAAAGTTAAGCAAAGAGTGAAATATTTCTACAACAAATGAATAAAAAGAGCTAGTTTTATATCCATCTGCAGATCTGGTGACAAAGGCATCACTCTACAAAACTAAAGCAAAGCTCGCTAAGATCAGGGTTCGAGGTTATAAAACTTGAGAATAATCTCAAACTCAAAATAAAGCACACTAACTGGCTGCTTCCGAGCACGTGCTTGGAAGCAGCCAATCAGTGTGCTTTATTTTCAGTTAGAGAATGGACTCAAGTTTTATAACCTCTGGGTCAGACTCAGCTAAGGTTTAGCTGAGACTTAACTTACCTTCAAACAATATAAAAGTGACTTGTGCAAGGGTCAGTCAATAAGCCTTAAAGTCCAACACTTTTTAGCATTTTTTCTACATGAGAATGTCAAAGATACCTTTTAGCATGCAGAAAAGGGGAGCTATTGTCAGATAGTCTAACCTGCTGGGTATCAGTCTAACCTGCTGGGTATCCCAGAAACTGACATCTGACAAAAGAAAAGTACTTATTGACCAACCCTCACACCTGGTGCCAATAAAAAAGCTTAACTTACAATTTTAATTGCACTTTTCTATCAGATGCCTTATTCATTTCAATTTCTAACTTGTCCATGTCCACCCGTTTTTTGGTTGTCTGAAAAATAATACACACTTTTTGGTAAGTTTGGTGTATCTTCAATTGTTCCCAGTGCCCATTTGATTTTCTGAAAATAAACCCATCACCATGAAAACATATCTCAAAACTAAAGCAATTAACTTTATCCAAACAGCATATATATCCTTTTGCATTCTGAAATAATCATGTCTTTGGTAATGTAAAAGAAGTGATTTTTTTAATAAATTTTGCAGCTGTGGCATAGCTCTTGAAGTTGGAAGCTAACAATAAGCAGAAACAAAGATTTTCCAAGTCCATAGTACAGTAAAATCGCTTTATTAAGACCATCTTTCAGACTGTCTAAAAGTGGCCGTATTACTCAGGTGGTCTTAATATCGAATACATAATCATAAGGAAAATACCATTTGGAATTGGTAAAGACTGGTCTTAACAAAGAAGTGGTCTTAATCCTAAAGTGGTCTTATTACAAGATATTACTGTATATTCCAAAAGAAAATAAGCTTAAATTTTCTGTCCATAACTGTACGATTGGCAGTTCAATAATGGCTTAGCATGCAAAGCTACTGGATTATAGATTTCACCCTTAGCAAAATGAGCAAATGAAAAGTGATTTTATAGCTATCAAAAGAACAAGAACTCTACAGAATGCTGTGTCTCCCCTTTCTGCGTACCTCCACAAAACAAAGCTAAAAAGGATGAAAGTCCAAGGCCAAACGTCAACCGACATATGGACATGTCAGTAATGTGGAAATTTGGTTTTGAAAGGAGTCATGGTTACAAGTACAGTGATCAAATGTCATAAATCTGGCAAAAATCTGATCATATGATTAACTTAAAAACAGATGTTGAATACAATTTCTGGTAAGTTTCATACACAACAGATTTACACATAAAGGGCCATAACTCTGTCAGAAAGGGTCCAATCATGACCTTGTTGAAATAGGATCCATGTTGAATGGTGATAACAGTATTCTGCAAGTTTTATGAAAACCCCTTGGAAACTCAAGGAGGAGTTGCGGACACAAGATCTGACAACACATTTACAGATAAAGGTCCATAACTCTAGCAGAAAGGGTCCCTTCACAACCCCAATAAAATTATGATACACATCATATAAGGATAATAATACCCTGAAACTTTTATGAAAAATAGGTTGAAAACTGAAGGAGCTGAGAACACAATATTTGTCAATGACAGATATAGAGAAAAAGGGCTGTAATTCTGTCAGAAAGGGTCTAATTATGACCCTAGTATAATGTGATCCACATTAGGTAAGGATAACAAAATCCCGAAAGTTTTATGAAATTCGACTGAAAACTGAAGGAGGAGTTGAGGACACAAGATTGTCTATGGGCAGTTATACAGATAAAAGGCCGTAATTGTCAGAAAGGGTCTGATCCCGTAAAATGAGCCGCGACATGAGAAAGCCAACAATGTGTTGTGAGCCCAGCACAGACACAGATCAACCTCGGCATCTGTCCAGTCTGATCAGACTCTTTGCTATGCGCTTAAAGGGTAGCTAAGGGTCTAAGCTACCTCCATGCGGACAGCCAAGACTCTGATCAGACTGGGCAGATGCCCAGGCTGAGCTGAGTCTGCACTCGGCGCACAACCACATTGTTGGTTTTGTCGTGTCGCGGATCAATTATGATCCATGTCAGGTGGTGATAACAATATCCTGAAAGTTTTATGAAAATCAGCTGAAAACTGAAGGAGAGTTGAGAACACAAGATCTGACAAGACTTACAGATAAAGGGTCATAACTCTGGAAGAATGAGGCCGATCATGACCCCGTTAAATATGATCCATGTCAGGTGGTGATAACAATGTCCTGAGAGTTTAATGAAAATCAGATGAAAACTGAAGGAGAAGTTGAGGACACAACATTTGTCCATGGACGGATGGACAGACTGATGGATGGATGGACAGAACCCATTACTATAGTCCCCTTTGACTATGTTGAGGACAATAACTTGATAAAAGTTTGTACTAACGCCAGAAAAGAAATAGCTATGTCTCTAACTCATCTAGTCACATGCATAGATGTGCAAGACAAAAACTACTTACATCATGTTTTTGATGAACATAATCTCTTTTTAATACAGTATATTTTTGTAAACCAACATTCAATTTCTTCTCTTCTGCCATTCGCTTCTTTGTAACAGCTGTAAAACAGACAGTACGGAGTGAGAAAAACATGTAGCAATAACAAGACCTGTTGCCAGACAGGACAGCTCGCCTGAACCTGGGCTTGTCCATCTTCAAGTGCTAGTATTTTTTTCTTGGGGGTGGGGATGATGCTGAGCAAAATTTCCAATCAATATCTATCATCATATCAAATATAATTCAAATCCATCAAAGGGTTTAGAAACTAGCAGATTTCAAAAACTTTGACATAAAACTTTAGCATAAAATTTCTCTAAGTCCTTGACCTTGACCTATAGGTCATGTGCAGGCGTGGGGATGCTGTTGAATAAAATTTCTAACCAATACCTATCATCAAAACAAATATAAAACGAAAAGATCAAATGGTTTAGAAACTATGACATATGAAGAAAGCAAACATAAAACTGCTAAGTCTGTGACCTTGACCTATAGGTCATGCCCAGGGGTGGGGATGTGGTTGAACAAAATTTCAGACCAATATCTATCATGATACCAATTATAATTCAAATTGATTAAAGGGCTTAGGAACTCTGACAGAAAACTTTAACAGAAAACTTTAACATGAAATGTCTAAGTCCTTGACCTTGTTCTAAAGGTCATGTGCAGGGGCAGAGATACTGCAGAATAAAATTTCAGACCAATAACTATCATCATACCAAATATAATTTAAATTAAAAAAAGCAAACTATAAGATCTTCAAAACTTAACGTAAACTTCAACACAAACTTTTTAAGTCTGTGGCCTTGACCTATGGGTCATAAGCAGGTATGGGGATGGTCTTGCATAAAATTTTGGACCAATATCTATCATCATACCAAATATATTTAAATCGATTAAAAGGTTTACAAACTATGAGATCTTAAAATCTTTAACGTAAAACTTTAACATAAAATTTCTAAGTCTGGGATCAGTCTGGCACCAGGGGGTGGGGATGGTCTTGAAGAGAATTTCCGACTAATATCTATCACCATACCAAATATAATTCAAATTGATCAAAGGGTTTAGAAACTATGAGATCTAAAAAACTTTAACGTAAAACTTTAACATTTTGCTAACGCCACCGCTGCTGCTACACCGATGCCAACACCAACGCCGATGCCAACGCAGGGGATAGTACAATAGCTCTTCCTGAACTTTGTTCAGGTGAGCTAAAAACTACAAAGCTTACAACATGATTATTTTAAATATTGGGGTACCTTAACAAGTTTATTACTGCTGTTCCAAATATTGATACTGAAGTGCCTTTTTTTGTCTTTGTTTTTCTAATACAGTGGACCCTCTTTACAACAACGGCATTTGTTTCCAAACATTTTGAAGGTAAACTGAATTTACTGTTATAAAGAACACATATTTTGAACACTACAGTCAGTGCATTTTAAAATGACGTTACAAAGAATTTTGCTGTTGTAACAAATGTCATTGTAAAGTGGTCTGACTGTACTGCCTGTGACGAATTTTACATAGTACCTGCTACTTCTACTAAAATCTACTGAGTGAGTGAACTCCCACCAAGCATATACCATATGAAGAGGGATACCTTTGTTTAATGTCTCCTCTAGAAGAGGGTAGAATCAAATCTGTGACCATTGGATTAGAAGCCTAGCATGTAAACCATTAGACGACCACCACTCCCCAAGCTACTTCTAGTACAAACTTACCAATATGAGCAAAACAAAAGTTTCAGAGATTTTTCCTCTTTCTTGTGAGAGCTGCATGAGTTTTTTTTTGTTTTTTTTTTTTATATATATATACATTTTTATGCATGAAAACTGATTCAGAGTACTTCCAAGAAGAATAACTTTTGCAATAAGGAAAGGTGCATATGATTTATGCTAAACAACAGTTTAAAGAACTGTAAGAACAAACATATAAATCATCTCCACAACTGTTTAAAATGTACCATTTTCAAAATCCCTGAGTGTTTGTCTGACAGCTCGTTGATTTTTAATGATGTCTCCTTCAGTCCGCTTGAGCTCCCTCTCTTCCTGTTTGTGCTGCCACATGTGATCCTGTAAACAAAGGGTTCAAAATTAATGTTTCATGTATGTTTTGATCATAAACCATCATGAAAATATGAAACCTACTTGTACTTGTCTACTTTAACAAAGATTCAAAGATTATGCTCTAGTTGCAGAGATCTAAGATCAAACAGGAATTTTAAAATTTCTGCATGCCCAAAGCACTTCAAAGCAAATACTGAAAATAATGGTTAACATAAAACATTATAGAATGTTAAAAATATGAAAATAACATATTTACATCATATAAAAACCTGCACATTTTCACAGGCTGGTTTGGACATGCAGGTTTGCTCATTATACAGCTCATAACAGCTTACTATCTTAGGTGAATAGGCATACTTAAAGAAGAGGCAACTCGGCTATTTTCCTTCTCAAAGGGGCCCAGCTCTTTCGTTTATGAGTGGTCCCTATTTTGCAGGGTTCATCAGCAATGGAAGCAAACAGGGAATCATAAAAACAGTGGAAAACATGGCGGTGTACCCATACACCTTAAATGACTTATTATTTAGGCATAAAAGTATCAATCAGTTACCTTATTTTTCAAAAGATTGCTTTGCTGTGATTCGATCAAAGAAAATCACATGCAGTTAAACACACCCATTTTATTCCATTAACTGCTGCAGGTAATTATCTTTAAAACTCTGCTTTGTTTCTTGTAAAAAAAAAGAAACTGACTTGAAATACATATATACCATAGCACCTCTAGGAGCACATTCTTTGATTATAGAGAAGCCCTCTTTTTTGAAGGGCTTTAGTGTTGTCCAGGAGAGGTAACAGGAAGTCATTAAAATTGTTGTCCTGTGTAAAACTGGCAGAAAAAAGTACAGCTATAGCTAGATGCATCCATAAATCTTAAGAAGAAAATTATCAAACAGTAAAATCATCAGAAATATGAAAGACTGAAAAGATCTAAATTAAAAGAAGGGAAAGATAAAGATATAATACTTCTTCTGTTTACAAAAATGGCTGAAAAATCTGATACCTATGAAGAAAAACATTACAAAGCAGCACATCATTAAAACACAACATAGAACCATTCCCATTATTAAACTCAATGCTCAATCTCACACAACCAGTATCAGTTAACAAGACAATTGCCCATTTTTTCATAACTCTGGAAGATGAAAACATACAGAAACAAAACGAGTGTATGGTAGATAAGAGACGGTACATATGAGGACATAATGAAAAAAGAATCCATCCTGCAGAAAGAAGCTTATGTGAGCAAATTGACCCACAGGCTTAGAGGCTGATCAAAGCCTGCTGCCACGTAAAATACTGAGAAAATGAAAATTCAGTTTTGGATATGCAAAGGACTTACAAAAAGCCTGATAAAGGTACATTAACAGCCTAACTTTTTGTCAAAAATTCAAAATGCAGTAATTGAAAAAATAAAGACAGTTTCAAACAAGGCAATCCTTTTTCTATGCAAATCTGTTTTTGATTTTTATTACTGACAACTTTTCTAGAAATGTGTCATATTTTTACAACAAACTACCCTAGAAATGGCAAAAACAGCAAGGAAAAAATTTTACATCAATTTTTGAAATTCAACATCAGTGGTGTATCAGCAGTGGCATGACCTAACTTAAAATTTTGATAAAATGTGTCTTATAATATTATAACATATTTGAAAGTGAAATATCTACTTGGGTTACCTGTGCCAGGTTTTAAACACAACTTTTACAAAAAAAATAAAATCTTCATAGCCACATGATAAGCGTTTATTATATGTCTTGGTGCCTATAGAACATCTTCAGCTGTTTAAAAGGTGTCCCTGATCAGAATTCCCAGGATAAAGTCTTGCAGAATAACTCTCCACAGATACCAATTATTCAACAGCTACCAATGAACATGACATACAGAACATGACAGAGCATACTGTAATGACCCTAAATATATGGACAGACAGGTCTGAGCAAACATTGTAGACCCAGATCAAACTGCTCCAGAAGGAGCAGTTTAATCAGGGTCGACAACATTTGCCATTCACTAAGCATCATTTGGATGCATTCACCTGTGTAAAATCTACTTTCTAAGAATTTTCAAACAATAACTGTCAGACTTTTGGCTGTCCGAACTTTAAGGGTCATTACGGTAATTATGAAGTACTTGACATAAACACTTGCAAAACGAAGAATATACAATATCATCCCTGACATACAGCATACCTGAAAATGTGCCTATAGACAAATAATTTTATATGCATTGTTTTAGAAATATTGAGAAAATACTGTTTAATATTTTAAGAAACAATATATAAAGACTGATGATATTAGAAATTATTTCAAAATTTTCTGATTATTTCTCTGTAATCAACTATAAACCTGTAAACCAATTTTTTTCCATGCAGCAGAGATTTTTTATCTTAAAAAGATAGAAACATTATAAGATTTTTGATCCAAAAAAATAAACTCTGATAAAAGTTTTATGAAACTATCTAAAACTTGCTAAATTAACTTTTACATATCAAAACTGTATCAGCAAAACACAGAAGTCAACTGCAGTGAAAGAGAATTGGTTTTCAGAACTCTGACTTCTTTTCTGAGATTCTTTGAAATATGAGCTATGACACCATAAAGCGTCATTAATGCATTATGCAAACAGAAGACAGAGATAAGCCAGTGCATCAAGTGGAACTCAAACCTAGAGCCTCTCGTATTATGTGAGAGCGCTTTTCTAACTGAGCTACCGAGCCACATGGTCGTCCTTTGAAAATTTTCCCCCTGCTTAATTAGATTTGTCCCCAAATCCACGATTCAGATAGAAAATTTAATTAACCATGGGGAAAGTGTCATTGCCTCGACCATGTGGCTTAGTAGTTCAGTTGGCAGAGGGCATGCATATTTATGTGAGATGCCTTGGGTTTGAGCACTGGTCGGATCATTGGTCACTTTTCTTTCCCTGTGACAAACAAACTGATCATGATCGGTGTTTACTTTTGGACCTCTTAGAGTCCTAAGAATGCATGTGAGAACAGATTCTGAACAGACTCTACAGACTAACAAAAAGTCTGCTTCTTCATTGTTCGCATATTGCACTATAGACCATTTACGCATCTCATGGCTTATATCCATGCAAACCTACTCATGCTGACATAAGTCATACATCATTCCTTCTAATATGCTATAACTTCAAATCTCAATGTCTACAAAAAAAATTGCTAGCCATGTGATATCTGCATTCTGAAAAAACAAGTTCCCAGTTGGCACATGACATCGAAATGATGTTGTACCGACATCATTGCAACATAATCATGTCACATAAACATCAGTACGACATCATTATGGCATCAAGTGTCTGCTGGGCTATGTGCCTAGTTTGTTTTCATTTGCATGCACAAAGAGTCCTTTTGTGTCTACTATCTTCCAACATGCAAAATAATTAATACAACATTTCCAAGCAGCTATAATGAAGGATCCGAATGAGTTCTCTCCCTTAACCAGCAGAATAAAAGGAAAGTAAAAAATTTCCTGAAGAGGGCATTTCCTTTTCAAGGAAGATAATGTTATTGCCTTCCTTTTTTAAAAAAAAAATGATAATGTTATTGCCTCCCTTTTCAAGGAAGATAATAATATTGCCTTCATTTTCAAGGATGTGTTGTAATTGAATTCTTTTTCTGATGAAGATAATGTTATTGCCTTCATTTTCAAGGACGAAATAACATGTTATTGCCTTCCTTTTCAAAGAAGACAATGACATTGCCCCTACATGCAATCTTTTTTTGCAATGTTACAACCTTTCTATCTGCAGATGTACATGTCAGGGAAAGAAATGATTGCAAAGGCAATGCTTTCTTCTGCGACAAATTTACTTTCCTTAGCTACATGTATAATTAATCAAGGGAGATAATTCATTGGTCTTTCACAGTCCATTCACCTCTTTCTCTTGTTAAGAATACATGTATAGCATAACTGAAAAATACAGCATCAATGTTTTATACTGATTCAAGTCCCTGTGCAATATTCTAAAACCTAAGACTTATCTTTTCATCAACTGCTTTAAATACATGTATGTTTTTGGATAACTCCCATTTTTTGCTATTTCACATTGGTTTTTGGTCACAAGACACACAAATTTGTCAGTAACTACATGTACACCAGGAGCATGCAGAATGCAGTTAAATTTTTTTTTTTACTTAATTACATGCAGTTTTCTACTACACAGATTCCCCTCTCTTTTTACTTTTTATCCTTCTGAAGTTATTCTTGTCTGCTTGTCTGAGATTGTAATCTGCAAGTTTCATGCATATCTGTTAAGAATTAAAGACTCAATGCTGCTCACATGCATCTCTTAATTACTTTCAGGTGCCATGACAACCAAACTTCTCAAGTATTTGTATAAAAAGCATATTCCATTGTTCCCCTACCTAGTGAATTCCATACATGAAATCTGTTATGACTGGCCAAGAGCCTGTTAGAGATAGGCTAGCTTGAAGTTGTTGATGGATGACAACAACAGACATGACAGAGGCTGCCTATCCTAAAAACTTCCCCCAAGCCTACAGCTCTAGAAAGCTAAAACATCGCTCTGAAGCAAATCTATGCATACCTCAATGACTTTTAATCTTCTGTCATGCTCTCTCTTGTCTTGTTCCACCTGTGTTGAAAGTTTCACTACAGATGGTCTCGCTAACTCTGAAGACGTCCTCATACGGTCACGTTCTTTCTTCACCGAGTATGTATGACTAAACCGGTTTGAATCAAGGAATCCGTCTGGCCCCACCTTTCTCTCCTGGTCTCTTAGTAAACAAAAGGAAAAAATTATACATTAAGGCAAACAGGTATACATACAAGGGTTGATCCAGAAGTAATGTCACTGTGTCCATTACGCGCTTATTCATCGTAGCATTATTATAAAAATTATATCAAGTTACACTGTAATTCAATTCCAATTAACAGATAAAATATAAAGTTGGAATCTTTTTTCCGTTCTAGTTATATAGACGTTCAAAGTACGCCACCGACGCAATCGCGCCGCACGTTAAAATAACGTTGCTTACATGAACATAATTTTAAAAAGAAATTACAAATCAAAATCAAACTAACGCGCCAAATCAGATGAAAATTAGATACGATGACGAAATATATTTCTACTGCCCACTGTTGAAACTTTGATAGCGTCATTGCAGTTTGACGTTCGCTAGTTAGTGCCAATGTTTGTTACTGCCGAGTGAAAAAATGTGGATTTCTGACAAAAGCGTCAGCGCATATTTATGCGGTTTTGCCACAAATTAAGAATATCAACATAAGAGACTCAAGAGCGTTTTAACTAAACATGCGGTGATATAACAGTGATTATAAAGTTTGTTTAAGGTGCAATCAGCGCTGTAGTGATGCAAATGATTCGCTAGAGGGTCGTCTGACAACCGGACGGTCTTTTTGTACAGTGTCAGACAATAACGTCACTCTAGTTAAGACCCCATATATGAATGTCGATGTTCTGCAATTCGAATACTGTGTAAATTCTTGAACCTGAGCTGCGGGGCTGCTCAAATAATAATGCAAGGTGAGATAAACATGAGTGAATAGACATTATTACTATGCTAAAACAGCGAAGATGCTACTTTGGGCATGACACAATATCGAAACTTCGTCAGGAACGTCGATAACGTCGTTGACGTGCGGCGTGTGTCGTTACCATGCCTTCCGTCTAGCTCTATATCTCGATAACTGAGCACTATATTTTTATGACATTTTCAGACCATAATACAAATAGATTAAGGTAATTGGATACGAAATTTTTTTGCTTTCCCTTAATTCTACATGATTTTATAGCTGCAGTGACATTACTTCTGGATCAACCCTCGTACAAGGGAAGCCACTCTGCCATTTTCACTTTTGTCTCCCTTCTCAACTGAGGTCAGCTCATAAAAGAAAGACTAGGCTCCCCTTGGAGCAAATTCTTTCCTTTAAGAGTAGATATGATTTCAGAAGGGATACGTTGCCCTGAGAAGTAAACAGGAAGTCACAAAAGTTGCCCCCTTTGTAAAAATGGTGGAAAAATATACAGGGTATCCATCCTTCTTAACACAGATCTTCAGCCTTGTATGGATGAGTTTTAATAATAATTATAAGATAAATTCTGTTACTGACTAGATTACCATATTCATCCTATTAAATGCCCCTCCTCTAATAAATGCCCTCTGCCTCTTTTTGGAAAATAATGTTATATTAACTTGCATGAATTCCTGTTTCTCTGGATAAGGTATAGCTCTTTGAAATGGGGTCTATTCTTAAAGGAAAGAATTTGCTCCTAGATGAGCAAGTTCTTTTCTTTAAAAACGGACCCCCACTCCTAATGAGATCAGAGGCCAAAAGTAGTAGAGTAACTGCCTCTGAAAGTTATACCCATTCATCTTAATACATGTACTGTTTTTAAAGGTATTTTGGCAGTGGCTGATTTACTACTATTTAGGCTCTAAATAAAGCCCCTCTTTCCTAAAATGCAATACCCCCAGGAAATTTGATAAGATTAATATGGTATCTGAATGTCTAAATATGTAATAAGTAATCTAAAGAATGCATCTACTTACTTGAGGAAAGCAGCATACTCCTTGCTCTGGGTATTCTTTTTCTCTTCATCTCTGGGGACAGGGGCACTCTCAGGCCGCCGAAGCATGTTATATCGGCTATGGATGAGCGGACCCCGCTCAAACCCCAGGTCAGTCAACACCATTGTTGTATTCTTGGATCAGAAAACCATCAAACCATGTCAAAAGATTCTAAAAACAAATTATAAAAACAAATAATTCTCCTAGTTCATTTATTAAATCAGTCCCATTTTTTTTTCAACATCTTTATATACATGAAATCAATATGTTAAGCAAATGAGGCTTCTGATGATAATTCCATGACAGCTTCTCCTTATTTTAACATAGCGTGTTGCAGCCTCTTATTAGAAAACACTATGAGGTTCAACAACATTCGTTTTGTGGAGAACGAAATTAGGTTTTTCATTTAATGGCCCAATATGCCTGATTAAAGGTATTTTTTGTACGCAAAACTATACAAAAAAAAAACACATAAATTTCTCCAGTTACTTGAAGCCAGAAGGACAATTTTCGACCCCTAAAGTTTGGACATTACCAGTGGTCCAAGACCAGAGTTAGGCACATTTGACCACATGCCATTTCCAACACTGTTCCTTATAAGCAGCTGTCAAAATTCAGGCTGCTAAGAAACCGACACATAAAAATCTCGGCTATACCTCTTTTCTTTTCACTTATATATAGACAGACTTCAGGTGCCAGGAGGCACACTGGGTAGGCGGCAATTGAAAACGCTCATGCAATCGACAAACGCGGATCAAAAAGCATTAGAAACAGTGTTTTAGATTGCAAATTGGTGCAAAAAGCATTAGAAACAGCGTTTTTGATTGCAAACTGGTGCAAAAAACATTAGAAACAGTGTTTTTGATTGCAAACTGGTGCAAAAAGCATTAGAAACAGCGTTTTTGATTGCAAATTGGCGACAATCTGCAATCGAAAATGCTGTTTCTAAAGCTTTTTGATCCGTTTGATTGCAGCCTACCCGGTGTGGGAGGTGTGACCACGGATTTGTTCTGCTGAGCCTCTCCTGATGTGTTGTTATGACTAATAGAAATAAGGAGAAGCCTAGACTTTTCTTTTCATATACAATATTTTCTCAGCAGCGAGACTTTAGAATCAGTCTGTCACAGTATTTTGCATGTTACTACTAGGAATTAAAGCCAAATTAGAGTAAGGTTGTGTGTAAGGATTAGGTTTTGGTAGACTAAGGTGAAAAATCTGGATTGACATTATGTCAAGTTAAGCTCAGATTAAATGTAAAGGTAAGAAGCTGAGACATTTTTTTAAAATGAAGACTGATGGAAGAATTACGACCCCCCCCCCCAATACCGCTCCTGGCCACGTGGACTGAGTGTTCCCCTTTCACAAGGGGGTGGTGGGTTTGACTTTCATGGGTGACACATGCATGATTAATTTCTTTAATCCCTCAGTCCAGGAAATCTGCACCCAATGTGCCCTGAGCTGGAAGAAGTGGTATCAGGGGGTGGTGGTCTGTGTTTGCAATGCCACTGAACCTTGGTAGTGGCATCAGCCCGATCAAACTGACAAAACTGTACATGTGCATGCAAAGCATAACACGCACTGCTGTAAAGTGCCTGTTATGGTCTCATACCCAGGGACTGTAGCCTCGCTAAACAAGCATGACTGCACAAAACAACACTACATCTTTTCTTGATGATTATGAGCAAGTGCAGGATTGAAGCCTAATGTTACCATGTGAACTTTATCCCGCACCTAAGGGTGCCACTCCCTGAACATGGATCCCTCTGGAGACAACACATATCATTTTAATATAATTCCTACAAAATGACATTAATGAAGCTTATTAGTAATCCAAAGTCTAATATCCCAAGCGGGGATTGAACCCGCTGTAAAGGTCCTGTTATGGTCTCATACCCAGACTGTTGCCTCGATAACAGGACATTGCTATCTGACAGAGCAAGTGACCTGACCACTGAGCTACGACGTTTAATATCTAGACAAGTTAAACAAACACTATTTCTGTTTAGCTTATCCAGTAGTCAGAGAGTATCCTTGAAATGAAAGAAAAGCAAGGCAACAACGTGGAGACTAGCCAATGAAAGTAGAATGTTTAAGCAGGTGCCCATACCCCACCCACTTTCACACTGTGCAAAGACAAATGAAAATGACTGTAGAAATCTAATTTAGCGAAGAAGTTTTCAGACAAAATGATATGCAACGGTCAAACGGTTTTGTGTTTATGTAACCAAATTATTCCTGACAATCGTTTTCTACTTCTTACAACTGTTTTACTGGAAAATCCAAGTGTAGAGAGAAAAACGTCTCCAATGGAAACAAATTTTCTGACCGGAACTAGTGTACGGGTGTACCTAAAAACAGTAAAGTAGCGTAAAGGAGCGTAAAGTGGCGTAAAGAGGCGTAAAGTGGCGTAAAGAAGCGTAAAGTGGCGTAAAGTAGCGTAAAGTAGATAAAATATGGAGTAAAGTAGTAAAAGCTGGAAAATTAAGTCTATAAGACACAGATGATGCCCCCGTACTATGCTTGTTCCTCCCCCCCCCTCAGCCCCAATCCCCCACCCTACCCCAACCCCTGTTTACATCTTTACCTCCCTCTCTTAAAGGAAACAGATAAAGAATCAAATGCATGTTTTACTTATGTCTGTAAAAACTGGAGGAAAAAAAAAATTGATTGCTTTAGTAGGAGGAGTTGATGATACAAACTTGCCATCCTATTTTAGCCATATCTCGTAAAATATTTAAGTTTGAAAAGGCTAAATTTGTTGATTGATTGTCTAGGGTATAATGGCTCTTTGAGGCAGTATTTATTTCAGTCTATATCGAGGCGTCCCCCAGAGAGATTGAGAAAGAAAAGAGATATGATAGGCGAGAGGAACATATCTAAACAACCCCACTCGCATCTACTGCAAACACAGCGGGCCCTTGTCCTACTTTATCCACATTAGTAGGAACCTGTAAAGTTTCAGGCGTAATTTTGTCAAAAATATTTTTTCACTTTAAAAAGTCAAATGCACATCGTCAGTACATCTGACAGACGACAAACAGTTATTGACATTGATTGTAATCCGACCCTTCTCTGATTATTCACTTTTTATTTAATGTTTCAGTATATATCTGGGCAAAATTCTGTTATCTTCCTTTTGAAATAAGATTAAACTGAGTGAAACAACGTAATACCATGCCAACAACACCTGAGATCCTTGAAATCCTATGTTGGAATTGAGGGAGGGTGGAGGGGTGGTTCAATGCTAATGTCCTACGGCGCTAACAGCCGCCGACCAGAAAATATTTTTGTAGGTCAGAGACGGTTCGGAGTACATGGATTGTATTATTTTATTTTATTCTGTTCTATCCCATAATCTTACAAAGTCGTTGGGGCACCACAGATGACTTGGAAACCATCCGGGCCCGTTCCACCTTGTCCTATTTGTTTCATTCAAAATCAGAAAGTAGGAAGAAAATCATAAGTCAGCCTTTTTCAGTCCGAGATATTTTTTAAACAACTAAGGGCTGTCATCAGTTATACACAAGGTGTGAAAGACGCGTGTCATTAAGAACGGGGGCTGGATGTTTGCTAAGTGTGAAATGAAATCGACTACCATTACAGACATTCCTTATTCTGTAAACGAGATGGCAAGTGACATGTAAATTTAAAGAGTAACTACACTTTAGGAACTGACTGAATCAGATCCCAAACCCTATCCCCAACATCAAAGGGAAAGATTGACAAAGACATCCCAACAAACAATAAATTACGTGATGAGCCGAGTCAGCAGCTCTTTCCCAAATAGGTGGCAACTCAGCTATCTTTACTGAACTAAATAATTTAGACCAACAGAAGGGTTACAACAGACCAAACAAATTAAACGAAAAACATTTAGCAACTATTTTTACCTATTTTCTATTTTTATTATAGAAGGGTTAAAATGAGAACACAATAAATTAAACAGCACCGAACATAAAACAAATGCAACCCGCAGCGAAAGTACCGCCTTGGGACGGTCAGTAATAACTACTGGGGGTTTAAACCGGTTTTACTGGGCCCAAACCTTCACCCTCACCCTCCGCCGCGGTGCACACATGTACCACAAACAGACTAACAGGCCTTGGGACGGTCAGTAATAACTACTGAGGTGTGTGTGTGTGGGGGGGGGGGGGGGGTTAAACCGGTTTTACTGGGCCCAAACTTTCACCCTCGCCCTCAATACACATCAATAAGGTGTGCACGGCGCGTGAGGTGACACTGAGGTGTTAGTTCTCTGAAAGTCAAACAAAGTATGAAAATGAAAATAATAATAATAATGAAATCCCGATTAATTAGTCCGATGCTTTGGATTCGAGAAAAAATAAAAGCAAGTTTTTTTACTTATTTTTTAATTCTTTCATTTTAGTCGATTTGGAATCTTCTTTTTTACTTCCTTCTTCTTATTTTCTTAATTTAGTAGATTTTGATATTTTTCTGTATTTAGATAGGTAGGTCTCTGTTTAAAAATATAATACAATCTTATCTTAGTTTCCAATTTTCAATTTTGAAGAATACGTTTTTACTTTTGCTATTTTTTTTTTCAAGTTACTACCTAAACAATCTATCTGACCTCTGTCTTTCTAGGATTCTCCCATTTGGCTATTTTATACTGCTTTACGCCATATATTTTGCTACTTTACGCTCCTTTACGCCACTTTACGCTTCTTTACGCCACTTTACGCCTCTTTACGCCACTTTACGCTCCTTTACGCCACTTTACGCTACTTTACTGTTTTTAGGTACACCGCTAGTGTACCCGTCAGATTATCTCCCTTGCGCGTAAACGTTTCCACGGAGATCATATCAAGCCGCTGTTTCCGGGAACTATTTCTATTTCATAAATGCTTAAATTGCGTCATTATTTGTCAAAATTAAAAAATCATTCCAAATTTGCACAGGAATATTGTTTATAAACATCAAAGTGATTTAAAATTGTTGAATTAGCCCGGGGTCTTGTTTCCAACTTTTGGTACTATTTTGTATGCGCGCTTTAATACTGTTTACATTGGCAGTAGTTAGGCACAATAAGCAACATGGAGGAGGAAGTGCCAAGTGGTTCAGACAATATTGTCACTGAATTTAACACTTATGAAGAGTTCCTGAACTCACAAATTACGTCTTTAGATTTATTTTACTTAGAAGTATGTGTTCAACTTAATTTTCTCTTTGATTGGCAAGCCAATAGCCACCAAACTCAATGAGCATGCTGAGTGATTTTTTGCTATCTGCAGTTTTTTTTGTGGCTCAGTGTCATACTTAACACTTCGGAGTCTTTGGTCGAAGATCCTCTCCAACTCAGGTAAAGCCAATCATGTCGTTATAAATGCTGGCTTACACAAGGTTGGTTTGACTTCACGGAGTGATCTCTCGGTTAGTCTAATAACTTATAACTCCAATTTTATGTTTTGATTGGTCTCTGGGTATTTCTGAAAAAGACAAACTGAAAAAAGCAATACCTGTAGTGCAATTTCTTTGCTCCAGATACGCCACATATCGCCTGTGCCTTTTACACATTAAGTAAATCAATCATCCATCTGTGGTAATCATCAGTTTAGAATGCCTGTACTCACACAGTGCTTGTAAAAATCAATTTAATTGCCACTCACTGTGAGGTAATGGTCCGATTTGACTGACTCATTTTCCGGAGCTAGATAGATGGAAAGTATACATAGCACATCTGCTCATAATCCTCAAAAGAGGATCGTGAGGCATAATTAGAAAGAAAGAACACTGTCCTATGATTATCTTTCTTTGCCTTGGACCATCCATTGTATTTCCTACCAACGTAAAAGTGGTCCTTTTAATGCACATTGCTGTAAATAACTCCAGGAGACACCTGGAGCTGGGAAAAAATTAGTTGAAATGTATAAGTCAATAAAGCTGTACATAATTATATTCACATAATATATCCTTTATTCAGTCAGGTCAAATGTCATAAGGGGCTAATATATATAGATATTACAAGAATGGCAGCAATATATTTATATAAGGTCAAATTGAAACTACTGCATGCGGCCACAAACGGAACTGAACAACAACAAAAAAAAACACTCATAGCATCTTTTCTTTAGTTTAGTTTTAAATATGTCATTATAGGATGAAGAACTGGCCCGACAGCTGGTGGAACTGGGGTACAGAGGGAGTGGGGAAGTTCTGAAGAGGGAAGAGTTTGAAGCAAGAAAAGCTGCAGCTGAAGCCAGTAGACTCTCGAAAAGAAGTCAACAAAAGTAAGTTATATGGAAGCATTAAGGGGGATGGCACTGGAACTTGAGTTTCAAAGTGTGTATACTCAATACATTAATTGTCTGAGAAATTCATTTATATGTAAATTACACAAATGTGTCATATCACAGTCATGTACAACTCGAGTGCCAGTGGTAGATGGGTACACTATTAGCGTAAGCATCTGTCATTTTCGCCTCCCTTAATAATGGGGTTCAACTCTTAAAGGAAAGAATTTGCTCCCAAAGGAGCAAATTCTTTCCTAAGAGAGCAGACCCCACTTTGGAAGTGCTTCAAAGACCAAGGAAGCAAATATGCAGTCACAAAAGCTGTTTCCCATCATAAAAATGATGGAAAATAACAAAGGCCTGTATACCTATTCACCCAAAGTGGTAGCCAGTGATAAAAAACAGTCAGTCTCCTGATAAGGTGGTGTTTGATGATAATTCTTCAATATCCATGAAAATAAATGTTGTGGCTGCAGATATCTGCATCTCGCCCGTCTGATCGTCAGTTAGCTGTCCCTTGTAAGTTAGTACTACAATCTATCTTTAAAATTAACTGTCTTTTCATTGGAATTATTATATCAAAATGTATTTGCTTATTTGGTGACACACAAGGTCATCATAATATTGAAATGTGTTTGGCAAAAGTTATTGTGGCAATGTTTATGGTGTATAACATTCCGCTTTCGATGTGCTTCTTTAATGCAGGCTAAACATCAAATGAGCCGCGACACGACAAAACCAACAATGCAGTGCTGGAAACCCACAAGAATAATGTGGTGGCCCAAAAGCTGAACAGACCAAACTTTTAGTGGCCCAAAAAGCCTAGTAACTGAAGATCCCATTCACTGCCTATTGCCAGAATAATAAATTTGGGCCACTAAAGTGGGTATTTTGGAGATTTTTGGTGGCCCCAGAGGAAAGTTAGGAGCATTTGGCCACTGGGCCACTGGCCGTTCCAGCACTGCAATGTGGTTGTGCGGTCAGCGCAGACTCAGATCAGCCTGGGCATCCGCCCAGTCTGATCAGAGTCTTCGCTTGCCGCATGGAGATAGCTTAGACCCTTAGCTACCATTTGAGCACTTAACGAAGAGTCTGGTCAAACTGGGCTGATGCCCAGGCTGATCTAAGTCTGCGCTTGGCGCACGACCACATTGTTGGTTTTCTCGTGTCGCGGCTCAAATATTCTTTATATGCTTCGCCTAAAGTCCAATCCTGTGAACAATTTAATGTACATGTATGCTATGTATGAAATTCTAAACAAATAAAGCCTTATGTAAATGTATATTCAAATGAATTACATATTCTTCTTTATTTTAGAACATTAGCCCATTCTGGTAAAGAGCTAAGAAATCCATTTTTGAAAGCCCTGGCACAGAAAGAAGAAGCAAACAGAAGTGGTAAAATGACGGTAAGACACACTTAGTTTAGTACTCCGAGACCTCCAGCTTGATCATTGGAAACTTGTTACATCATTCTCTTTAACACTTTAAGCACCAGTGACAAAAATAGCATAATTTGCAAACAGCGTTGATCCTGATGAGGCGGCTCATAATGAGCTGCCTCATGTAGATCTACACTGTTTGCCCCCTAGTCTTTGAATTCCCAGTGTGAAATGTCATGGACAAGTCATTCTTTGAATTTTTGCAGATGTAAATTTTGTTGTCTGCTTTTTGGTGCTTAAAGAGTTAATTAACTCACCTGTATCTGCCAGTGAGCTATAAGTAATGTTTAAGAGTATGTGTTTTCATTCTAAATGAGGCTGAGCATGCAGTCTGATCAGTATTGCCTATTACTATTATCTATTGTCTGACTATCATTTACCTAAATAAATTCTGTATTATAAAGCAAGGAAGGAATTCTCTAATCAGACTGCATGAATTTGTGTGCCATTCTAGGCCTTCACTGTCCATGTATATATTAGACTGTGGATGTACCAACAATTAGGCCCTACTAACCACAACATAGTACAAAGGGTGCTGAAAGGCCTTATTACTCTATCAGTGGTATAAATTCAAGTAATATTTTGGCCTTATTGCTCTATCAGTGGTATAAATTCAAGTAATATTTTATCGTGAGATATCGCTGCAAGATTCTAACTACAGTTTCCTCGTTGTAAATGATTAAATAGCCAACTCTACACAAATAAACATCCTCGAGCTTCACATAAAAGGGTGTTTGAAAAATGATATGGCACATTTTAGTTGGA
Organism: Ctena decussata; assembly: GCA_963989385.1. Lineage (NCBI taxonomy): Eukaryota > Metazoa > Mollusca > Bivalvia > Lucinida > Lucinidae > Ctena > Ctena decussata. The sequence continues at coordinate 39,696,347 of OZ022500.1, forward strand.
ACCTTAGCTGACCTACTTTTGATATATGAACTGGAATGAAATGGTACAGATATAATATTCATGTGTAGGGCATAATAATACAATAATGGAAAAGTTCAAAATAGACACACTTGAGGTGTTGGAAGTACATGTATTTACAATAAATCCAATATATTTCAGACCATTATTTTTATCCGAGACAAGAACGCTAGAGGTCAGGAGATATCTGGTTACATAGATTATGCCCACAGAATGAAAACAGAAGACTTTGAACCATACTTTGCAGGCAGAAAAAGACTGCTTCCAAGACCCTCAGATTTAAGGTACTGGTACAGTAGTACATTGATTGTTAGTCATGCACAGCTCTTTTATTGTCTAAGGTACTATTATATCTCAAGTCTAAAATTCACTGATCATGAGTCAAGAACAGATGAAAATACAAAAGGCTGGTTAATTCTACCAACGTTTCAACTGAGAAATAAGTTTTCCATATCGTAAATTAATACGATGTTGGAGTGGAGATCAGATTATGAAATATTACTTCATGATGGTAAAGCCAGAGGAAGTAATATTCACATCTGTCCTACAACCGTATTTGATAGATTTGAACAGTTCATTTTTTAGCTTAAAAGTATACAAGCTAGTAGAGAGATACAGCTGTGGATTTTTCTATCATTTTCATATGCATGTGAAAAAACGTCTCCAGCAGACTGATTTCAATTCGCCTGAGAGCAGCTCCTTTCAACATCACCATCATACAGATTTATGCACCAACATCTGGACATGACGACAATGAGGTAGAACACTTCTACCAGCAACTCCAGGAAATCATAGACCAAACACCCAAGAAGGACATTCTGGTTGTACAAGGGGATTGGAATGCTAAGGTTGGCAAGGATGCACAGGCAGACTGGGAAAACGTTTGTGGACCCTACTGCAATGACGAGACAAATGAGAGAGGTCTCAGACTTCTAGAGTTTGCAACCTGTAACAGCCTAGTACTGACAAACACCCTTGGCCCTCACAAACCATCAAGGAGATGGACATGGCACAGCCCAGATGGGAAACACCACAATCAGATTGATTACATCTTGGTGAGGAAGCGCTTCCGATCAGGAGTCAACATCCATAGGACAAGGAGTTTTCCTGGAGCAGACATAGGAAGTGACCATGACCTGGTACCGATGCTACCGAAGGTTACTGAACATTTCGTACAAGGACCATATAACCAATGAGGAGGTTCGCAGGAAGATCCAAGCAGCCATTGGAGAATATGATGAACTCCTGACGCTGGTCAAGAAACGGAAACTAAGGTGGTTTGGCCACGTCTCAAGGTCTTCTGGTTTAGCAAAGACAATTCTTCAGGGCACAGTGAAAGGAAAAAGAAGAAGAGGTAGACAGAAGAAGAGGTGGGAAGACAATATCAAGGAGTGGACTGGAATGGATTTTGCCAGCTCAACTAGGGCAGCTGAAGACAGGACAAGGTGGAAAGGGATTGTTTTGAAGTCAGCTGTGGTGCCCCAACGACCTAGTAAGGTTATGGGATAGAATAGAATAGAGAATAGTGAAAAAACAGGAATATTATGGCATGCCACTAACTCCCTCTGTCCAAGCATCTATATGTTTACAATTAATGCTGTAGTTCAAACTTTCTAGGATATTTTAAGCAAATTTGCCTAGTTCTGGTACGTGTATGTAAATTGTGGAGTTGATTTGCTTAATTATCTTCCCTTATTCGTAAGAGTCTGAAAAACTATTAAAATATAAGGTTGCATGCATAAGATTAATTTCCTAGGAGTTTTACTATTGGTCCTGCCAAGGCCATTCCCCTGAGTGTTAAACTGATTGTGTCTGTTGTCAGACATGTTCTGTCCCATTTGTGTTTCTCAAGTCATGTCCTGTAGATGTCTTGATGTGTTGTCCTTTGTAATTGTTTCCTTTCCTGGGTGTCTCAATTAATCTGGTCGTAAATCTTTCTTTCAGCAAGTTTTGTATGTGCCGCTGACAAACATAAAGTTTTTGGCTTGCTTTTTAAATTGCATATTGTTGTCACACTAAAAAATTAATTTTTATTTCAGTTTCTATAACTGGGAAACCCAGACTTCAACCTCTAATCCCACTCCAAACTATCAGGTGATAGCAGAGAATGCATCAGGCTTACTCTTCAAGAATAAAAGAGACAGAAAAATCATCAATGTTGATCCAAAGGTAATTGATAGATATTCAGTTAAACATTGTCCATAGTATGCTCTCTGTCAAGTTTTGTGATGCTCTCTGTCAAGTTGAAGTTGAAGTAACTATCAAAATATGAGCCGCAACACAACAAAACCAACAAAGTAGCATGTGCATCCAGCAAAGACTCAGATCAGCCTGGGCATCCGTCCAGGCTGAGCAGAGTCTTTGCTGTCAGCATGGAGGTAGTTACAAAGCAAAGACTGATCAGGCTGGGAGGAAGCCCAGGCTGCTTGGAGTCATCCCGTGGTGCACATTCCATTTTGTTGGTTTTCTCGTAACGCATCTCATACACCTTTGCCTATACCAAAGATATGTGATAATTTTACATTCCTATATGATATGAAACTGGTTGCACCTGTTAATAAAATTGAATTTATGCAGCCACCCATTCATAACTATACTCTGAACCCAATAATTCAAAAGATTTTATCGTTTCAGATTCCAAGTCCAGGTGATAACTCTACAAGAACTGTTATAACATTTGATGAAGACGATGAACCCCCAAAATTTACTCAAGTTGTTATCTATGACCATATTACAAGACGAAAAACATGATTCTAAAACAAGTCATTTAAACAAACTGTACTGTGATATAAACATATTGGTCATTTTACCATGTTGACAAAAACTTGTATAGCACTTTAAATAAATGTGTTCCCTAACAAAACTGTTAGGTATGACTATGAAGGCAAATCAACATGGTTGGTTTCTGAATTTTTATCGGAGCTTCATGTGTAAATGGATTATTTGATGAAGCTTCCAAGATAAATAGAGGATCTTACATGAGTGAACATGTATTGTTGAATTATTAAACAAGTTGGGGGAAAAGAGAAGATGCGAGGCCATGCTGAGCATCTTATCGGTTTTCCCCAACGAGTTTAAAAAATTCAGTAATACAGGAGCACAAATGCAAGATTCTGTTTATTATATGACACGAAAATCGCATTTTACAAGCAAATTTTGCACCTAATCGTCACGATTTCACCATTAGAAAACACAATGTTTTTATGGAGGTCAACACATAAGGGTAGGACGTAGTTTGCATATTTCATCCACTAGTTGATTATCAATTTTAATACATGGCTTTATTACACTCTCAGATGCGGCGTTATATGATAATTTGTATTATTGCTTTATGAAAGGAATAAAAAAATATCCCAATGTATAAATAAATCTCCATGTTTTTCTGCCATTTTTACAAAGGGAGAGAACATGGTGGCTTCCTGTCTGCTTTCTTTGACAAACAAGCCCTTCCAAAATGGGATCGACTCTTAAAGGAAAGAATTTGCTCCTTGGGGAGCAAATTCTTTCTTTCAAAAGTTGACCCACTGAAATGGGAAGCAAAAAGATGGTAGTTGCTTCCCCTGAATATGAACCTATTTACCTTAAACACTCTCCTTATCTGGAGCTGAGCAGACTGTCATTATTACAATAATTTCCCAGGTATAAATTGCCCGTATAATGTATATAGACTATAAAGAGTAAGTGTTAAAAAACTGCAAACAATTTGCTGTTGAAATAACCCCAAAATTCTATTTTAAATCATGTTTTAGTACAAGTTCACACCACTGAAGGTTGCGAGAGGTATTACCAGTACATATGAACACATGAGAATTTCACTCCAAGGGAGTCATACTCAGAACATTGCAAGCCTATGTTAGAAATGATGACCAGCAGATTGTTTGCTGTGTTTATGCAAATTTAATTGGAAAGTGCGCAACAAGTGCCCACTTTTCTATCACAGCATAAAAACATGTACATGTAGAAGCTGCTGAAGAAAATTTCTCTCAACATCATGTCCTTTCATTGTTTATGGTGTCATGTTTGTTTTGATCATGTATAATATTTATTATTGAAACTGTTAATAAGAAAAATAAAGTCAGTCTGAGTCCATACTCCATGGAGTCAACTTTGATTTGCCATGTCTATGAAAGGTAAGAGATCCAGTACTTAGCCCAGTTCTGAGAGAGAGAGAGTCTAGGTCAGGCTCTGCACTGCACAGGGAAGATTTGCAACTGCACAGTCTGATCAAAGTCTTCTCTTTCCTCATAACATCCCTGATTAGCCTAACAGACAGCATTGATATATTTTCTCACCATTTTAACTATGAGGAACAACTTTTGTCACTTCCTGTTTGCTTCCCTAAAGAACATAACCCTTCTGAAAAGAAGTCTACACTTAAAGGAAAGAATTTGCTCCTGGAGGAGCAAATTTTTTACTTAAGAGTTGACCCCTATTGAGAAGGGAGGCAAAAATGAAAATGCAGAGATGCTTCCCCTGAAAGTGTACCCACAGACCTTAAGAACAATAGGACCAATGGTCCTGTAGCTCACCAGAGATCTTACTGTCAACAGACATTTTGTTACTTCACTCTTTGTTACAAACCTTAAACCAGTGGTTTTAGAAGAGCGCAGATTTTGACGTCAAACAAATCCAATACAGCTGTGAAGTTATACTGGTAACAAAACTGTTTAATAAAGGAGGTCACTAGAGCACCTTGTTCTAAATTACATAGAAATAAACATTCTGAACAAAGATTGGATCAAAACTGTGCCCTCTAGAGTGTACTCAAGGTTTTTCTCATATCTGATCTAGTGACCTACTTTTTGACCTGACATGACTCACTTACAAACCTGCCCTATATTTCATAAAAATAAACAGTCTGACTTAGTTTCATGAATTAGATAAAAACAGTGCCCTCTAGAGTGTACACAAGATTTTTCTAAGATTTGACGTAGTGACCTAATTGTTTACCTGCACTGCTTTCATCTGAAAGGTGCTGCCTCTTACACCTAGGGCTTCTACGTGTACACGGATAAATGGTAACAATTTGTGTATATGTGGTAAAGGTTTACAAAATTTACATATCGTTTAACCGAACTTGAACGCATGGTAGACCGCCAACATAGTGAAATATCTTACGAGTCGTCAGTAGTAGTCTATTTTAATGTACTTGATGGCGTCCTTGGAAACATCTAAATCTTTATACTCTAAATTCTGCGTATTCTTATGCAAACCAATATCAAGTACATATTATACAAGAATACTGTTTCATCATAATTGGCAACTAGTTTTAGACATTGCTGTCAAAGACAAAAGAAACTTTGCAGACAGCACATCCGGTGTAATTGAAAAATTCAGCCTACCTGTTTTGTCACAGAATAAGCTTACCAGGAAGGTGAGATTATTGCATTGACAGTAAAAACAGCCCCTGTGACCTTGACCTTAGCCCTAGAATGCTGAAATGAAAACTTGTCAAAGATAATGTCATACTAAACATTTGTGCCAAGTTATTCGAAAATTGGTTCATAAATGAAGGCGCTAGAGCGATGACAAAGTTTTTCTAAAAATACCCACTGTGACCTTGACCTTAGAATGCTGAAAAGCAAACTTGTTCAAGATATTGTCATACTAAACAGTTGTGTAAAGTTAAATCAAAATTGGTCAATAAATGAAGTTGCCAGAGCGATGACAAAGGTTTTCTAAAACTAGCAACTGTGACCTTGACCTTAGAACGCTGAAACACGAACTTGTTCAAGATATTGTCATACTATACATTTGTGTAATCGGTCCATAAATGAAGTTGCCAGAGGGATGACAAAGTTTTTCTAAAAATAGCAACTGTGACCTTGACCTTGGAACGCTGAAACGTTGTTCAAGATACTGTCATATTAAACATTTGTGTGAAGTTAAATCAAAATCGGTCTGTAAATGAAGGTGCTAGAGCAATGACAAAGTTTTTCTAAAAATAGTGACTGTGACCCTGACCTTGACCCAGAATGCTGAAATGCAAACTTGCCCAAGATATTGCCATACTTATCACTTGTGTGAAGTTAAATTGAAATTGGTCCATAAATGAAGGCTCGAGAGTAATGACAAAGTTTCTCTAAAAATAGCCACTGTGACCTTGACATTGACCTTAGTATGCTGAAACGCGAGCTTGTTCTAGATATTGTCATACTTAACATTTGTGTTCAGTTTTAATCTAAATCCAACCATAAATGAAGGCACTAGAGGGATGACAAAGTTTTTCTAAAAATAGCCACTGTGACCTTGACCCCAGGATGCTGAAGCGCGAACTTGTCCAAGATATTGTCATACTAATCAAATGTGTGAAATGAAATTGAATTCGGTCCACAAATGAAGGTGCTAGAGGGATGACAAAGTTTTTCTAAAAATGGCCACTGTGACCTTGATCTTGACCTTCGGATGCTGAAACGCAAACTTATTCAAGATATTGTCATACTAAACATTTGTGTGAAGTTTTAATCAAAATCAGTCCATAAATGAAGTTGCTAGAGCCATGACAAAGTTTTTCTAAAAATAGCCACTGTGACCTTGACCCCAGAATGCTGAAACGCAAACTTGTCCAAGATATTGTCATACTTATCAATTGTGTGAAATTAAATCGAATTTGGTCCACAAATCAAGGCGCTAGAGCCATGACAAAGTCTATGGGAAAATATTTTATAGCTCAAGGGCAAGTAACTCTGAAAAGAATGATCCAACCTTGCCCAAATTCGAACTGGTCCGAGATATTTTGGCTGCCCTGAATACCTGCAAGTTACAAGAGGTTGCGATCAAAAATGGAGAAGCTAGGTCCTGGACAACATTTTCCCAATTATAAGTCTATGGGAAAATAATTTATCGCTTAAGGGCAGGTAACTCTGAAAAGATGGATCCAACCTGGCCCAAATTCAAACAGGTTCGAGATGTTTTGACTGTCATGGATACCTGGAAGTTACAAGAAGTTGCGATTAAAAATGAAGAGGCTAGAGCCCGGACAACATTTTCCCCATTATATATTTCATCGCTCAAGGGCAAGTAACTCTGAAAACAATGATCCAACCTGGCTCAAATTCGAACTGGTCCAAAATGTTTTGGCTGTCCTGAAAAAATGCAAGATACAAGAAGTCAAAAAAGAAAAAGCTAGGGCCCGGACAACATTTTCCCCATTATAAGTCTATGGGAAAATATTTTATCGCTTAAGGGCAGGTGTAACTGAAAAGAATGATCCAACCTGGCCCAAATTCAAACTGGTCCGAGAAGTTTTGACTGTCCTGGATACCTGCAAGTTACATGAAGTTGCAATCAAAAATGAAGAAGCTAGAGCCCGGACAACATTTTCCCCATTATATATTTCATTGCCCAAGGGCAAGTAACTCTAAAAAGAATGATCCAACCTGGCTTAAATTCGAACTGGTCTGAGATGTTTTGGCTCTCCTAGATACCTGTAAGTTACAAGAAGTTGCGGTCAAAAAAGAAGAAGCTAGGGCCCGGACAACATTTTCCCTGTTGTAAGTCAATGGGAAAATATTTTATCGCTCAAGGGCAAGTAACTCTGAAAAGAACGATCCAATCTGGCTCAAATTCGAACTGGTCCGAGATGTTTTGACTTTTCTGGATACCTGCAAGTTTGAAGAAGTTGCGATAAAAAATGAAGAAGCTAGGGCCCGGACAACATTTTCCCCATTATAAGTCTATGGGACCTGTTTGTTGCCATGGTTTTCACAGTTTTCAACCAATCTGTCCCAAAACTATAAGCAATCAATCCCCCACCCCAACCATGCTACACATAAAATTTGATCAAGATTGGCCAGCTACTTTAGCAGATATTAATGCTTAAAAGTGTGAACTGACGACGTACAACGGACGACAGACCAAGCCTATACTATAAGCTCACCTTGTGAGCCTTCAGCTCAGGTGAGCTAATAAGTCAGTAACAGAAACTGTTGAGGTGTGTGACTATCTGCAGTAAGTATGGCAGTATGAAAGATGTCTTCTAATCTTGCTGTGTCAGGGTTCTAATTTCAGTGCATTTGGGATTCTAATCTTATGACTTCTCACTGCAGACTTCCTGACTTCCAACTTGCAGCCTCTTAAATGAGAGTAAGTCTCTCTAAACTGTCCATAAAACTCAATCTGTAGTTTAACGTGTCTGATAATGACTTTCAATACAGGTTTGTTAGAATCAAGAACAAGATCATTTGTTATGTGATTTCCCTTTATTTTCTATCCCACATCTTTAAGATCAGGATCAGTGAAACAACACAGAGCTGCAGCCAGTAAAACCAACTTTAGGAAATACATGATCAGTGAATCATATGAGCCTGCATTTCCATGCAGTCTTATCAAGAGTGTCTGTTCTTTTTATTACATTCAATTTGTGGATATTGATCAGCGAAAATCTCAAGGTGTATAGGTACACCTCCATATTTTTCTGCCAATTTTTACAAAGGGGACTACTTTTGTGACCTACTATTCCCTTCCCTAGATGAAGAAACCCTTCTAAAATACGATCTACTTATTAACCTTGAGGAGCAAATTCTTTCCTTTACTAGTTGAGCCACAATGAGATGGGAGGCAAAAAAAATGAATAGAGTTGCTTCCCCTGAAAGTGTACCCATTCACCTTAACCTGAATGCTTACATGTGCAGAGCGACACAGGTCTTTGCTGGTCATACATATTCTAAAGACAGTATTGCTGGCAGCCTGCCCAAATAAAAGAACATATCCTGGGAAGAAGTACTTTGCGCACATGGTTAAGACATTCAACACTGTATATCTGCAGGTTGCACTGAATATATGTACCAGTAATAATTCTAAGAATTGGGACAGATAGGTCTGAGCTAACAGTGCAGACCCAGATCAGACTGCTCCTAAGGAGCAGTCTGATCATGGCCTACACTGTTTGGCAAACCATCTGCATCTTTTGGATGCATTACTGCATTGTAAAACCAAACATTTTTAGGACAACTATGGTAATTATTTCAGGGGTCATAATTTTTACAGTCCATTAAATGGAGTGCAAACAGTGAAGACTGAGATCAAACTTATACGTATGCTTATCTGAAGCTTCCACATTAACCATGTGTCTTAGGGCACTTGTTCCCATGTTCTGGTCTAAACGATGCCAGGTTTAGCAAAGTTTAAACTGCTCTGAATGGATATATACCTACAATGTAATTTGACAACTGATTTAGCTAGTTATAGGCAGACTTTTGCAAAATGTGTAAAACTAGAGGAACAGTCTAATATTAAAAACTAGAGGAACAGTCTAATATTAGTCTACATCATTTGTAAGTTTGAATAAATTTCGCCCAGTAAAATACCACAATAAATGAACTGTTTGATTCAACCATTAAAGCCAATAAACCAAACAGGCAGTGGTTAAATTTTGATAAAACTGGCTCCAAATAAGATCAATCAATCAAATCAATAAATAACAGCATTCTGATAATCAATTATTCTCCATACGTTCAAACATACATTTATAGAAACATAAAATACATTTCAGCCTCGACACGACAAAACCAGCGAAGTGGATCTGTGCCCAGCCAACACTTAGATCAGCCTAGGCACCTGCCCAATCTGATCAGTCTTCCCTGTCCTCATGGTGCTAGCTTAGACACTAAGCTACCATTTCGGGGCCCAACAAAGACTCCGATCAGGCTGGGCTGATCCAAGTCTTTGCTGTGCACACATGCCACTTTGTTGGTGTTGGTGTGTCACGGCTCATTTGTAGTTTATAATTATACGTTACAATCACAACTCAGTGTAACACTGGAAATCCCACAATATACAGTTTTAGACATGCATACATATTTATACATGTCTTTGCATATATGTTTTATACAATTATAATTTATCACAGAGTAAAAGAGCCACTGGTATGCATACAGAACCTCTCTATCCACAAAAAAAAGCTTGAGAGTATGAAAAACAATTCTGAGACTGTCTTCAGAATAAATTCTGAAAGGTGTTTTTTACTATAGATAGAAACAAATATTAAGAGTAAGTAACAACAAGATTCTATTCTGGGTCAGTCTTCTAGCTCTAAACAAACCACAATATTGGCAATGAAAAAGAAGTTATTTATTTGTACTAGCTGTAAACAAACCACAATTCTTGCAATGAAAATACAGTAGAACTTCATTGGCTCGAACAGGCTTAGGACCATGAAAATTTGTTCAAGCCAAGGGTAGTTCTAGCTATCCAGGGTTAGTTTCCATATAAAGTGGCTTCTAGGGACCCAGGACCCAGGTTCTAGCAAGGCAGGGTTTACGAGCCATCAAGGCTCGAGCCATTGAAGTTCTACTGTGTAGTTATTTATTTGTGCTTGTTAGTCACCATAAATAAAATAGGTTGTGAAGTTTTTGTGAATGAATAATATCATGATAATTTAAAACCCAATTTTTTGGTTTATCTTATGTGCTTATACTTCCAAACAATGCCCTCTTGATGTTTGCACAAACAATAATAAAAAGAACATTTCACAAGCATTTTATGGTCTCCTAAATTATTAGGTCTATGTAGCCAGGTTGTGTTGACCTAGCAGGAAAGCGATTACTTGTAATCCAAGGTCATGCCTTCTAGTCTGGCTTAGATTATGGTTCTTCTCCTGGATTATTCCATCATCATCAAAATCCCCCATTTTCTAAAATGACTATTACTGAAAGACTGTTGAGAAAGCCATTAAACCATAGTTCATTCATCCATCCATATGTACAATGAAGTTTATGAGAAACTCTTTACAAGTATACTATTAATTAAATCAGGTTTGGAAACCGGACACATTTCTACACTAGAACAAGTGAATCCTTGGGAAGGTGCCATATGCCAGCTTTGCACAGCTCAAGTATTGGAATCTGACTCTTCCTAATGAGCAGACAATGTTGAAATGTCTTATCAAAGTTGATAAAACATGTTGAAATGACATCCTACTGATGCAACATAAAATCAAGAGATGTTGTTACAACATTGTTACAATGCTGCATGCCCTCTTTGTTTCAAAGAATAGCACTGAAAAACGCAAACACAGGGCCCAGTTATACAAAACTAACAATGTTGTTAGTTAACAGGCTGTTGTATTTTCAAACATATTTTCCCCCTTCAAAAACATCTTTTGGCAAAACAAATCAGCACACTTAGTGTAAAGGGTACAAGAAAACTTAGTGAATCCTTAACTAACGCCTTTGTTATGCTAACAAGGCTTTGAACAACTAAGATCAAGTCCGGTAACTTCCAACAGCGGGTAAATTCGGACATACCATTGCAAAGAGTGAAAATCCAGATGAGACGGCTCATATGAGCCGTCTCATCAAGTTTTCACTGTTTGCCAAGTTAACTTCTTTTTAATTCAAAACAACTGACATATAAGGGAAACAATGTCACTGTCCGAATTTATGTCACTGTCCGCATTTACCTGCTGTCCGAATTTACCTGACCTGACCCTAGATCCTAAATGACAGAATGTGTGGGTCAAGATGTGGTGACTCCATATGAGTTTCTAGATCTACTGTGTTTCCAATGTTTACTAATGTGCATTCTCAGTCTGAAAGGCTAAACATCACTTGCATTTGTACTTACTTTGAAAAGCACAGACAAAAAAAAAGATGAAAAGCAAACTCATGTCCCAGCCTTATACTACTATATGAGTGATTTAGCATAAAGGAATGACCCACAGCAATGTGAAATTTAATTTTCATTACCATATGGAATTATGACTGGAATGTCGGTAATGCAAACTTGCATCTGAGTTTTATTTGAGCTGAATATGAAAACTGACAAAGTGGTATGTGCACCCAGCAAAGACTCAGACCAGCCTGGGCATCCACCCAGTCTGATCAGAGTCTTCGCTGTCCGCATGGAGCTAGCTTAGTCCCTTAGCTACCTTTTGCTTTGAGCACACAGTGAAGACTCTGATCAGACTGGGTGGATGCCTTGGCTGATCTTCTGAGCCTTCACTGAAAGCACATGCTACGTTGATGGTCTTGTTGTGTCGTGGCTCATTTCTTATATTTTCCAGTACAATAAATTCAAGGTTTGTGTTCTGATGAAAATTCTGAAATAATTTCTTTTCATCGTCCATAAAAGATGTATGTTGCACCTACCCCTGAGAACTGCCTCGTAGAAGCAGTTTTGACAAGGGACCACAGCATACACTGTAATAGACAACTACGAAATGTTATCTTGGAATCATCACCAAAATCCACATCTTTATTCATTCTCTAAAATGCATGTTAAACTTCCACTTTCTACAATTTTGTTCCCTCCTGTTCTGCACTTTCTCCGAGCCATTTGGGAATATTGCACTCTCCTCTCAGCCTCGGGACTTCTTTAAACCCTCCATCATTGATTGGCTAGTAGATGGTTGATCTGTCAATGAGAACAAGAAGACAGTATGATGAGCCAGTAGCAAGGCAATAGTGGTTTTAGCGCTTAATGTGCCAACCATGAAAATAGTTGAATTTGCTAACAGGGTAGATACAGATGAGGTGGCTCATAATGAACCAACTCATCTGTATCTATTCTGTTTGCCCTCTAGTCTTTGATTTTCAGTATGATTTAGCTTGGACAAAAAAACTTCTTGAAATTTAGCAGGTGTAAATTTTGTTGTCTCCTTTCTTGGCGCCTAATGTTTGTTTTGTCTGGAGTAACTTGAAGTAAACAGCTGAATCGGATCTACGCATATAACAAAGCTTAAAGTCTGAGTACACAGATATTTGTTCTGAATCATGTTTTACAGTTTTCTTGTTTTAAATTGGCCTGGCAAACTATCTCGTATATAATCTTTGATAACAAAGTCTCTATTTTCACAGAAATAACTGCCAGGCCCTGTGACTAAAAAAATGTTACTAGTATAGAGCTACTGCAGATTTTACAATTTACTAGTGTACAGTTGCTAGATTTTACAATTTACTAGTATAAGTCACTGTAGATTTTACAATTTACTAGTATACAGTTACTGCATATTTTACAATTTACTAGTATACAGTTATTTATATTTTTCAATTTACTGCTATAAGTCACAGTAGATTTTACTATTTACTAGTTTACAGTTAATGTAGGATTTACAATTTACTAATACAAGTCACTGTAGATTTTACAATTTACTAGTGTACTGTTACTCAGATTTTACATATGCAGTTACTGTAGATTTTACCATTTTACTAGTATGCAGTTACTGTAGATTTTACCATTTTACTAGTATGCAGTTACTGTAGATTTTACCATTTAACTAGTATGCAGTAACTGTAGATTTTACCATTTTATTACTAGTATGCAGTTACTGTAGATTTTACAGTATGCAGTTACTGTAGATTTTACCATTTTACTAGTATGCAGTTACTGTAGATTTTACCATTTTACTAGTATGCAGTTACTGTAGATTGTACTAGTATGCAGTTACTGTAGATTTTACCATTTTACTAGTATGCAGTTACTGTAGATTTTACCATTTTACTAGTATGCAGTTACTGCAAATTTTACAACAATAACTGTAAAAATTCTAAATATTCAAAAAGATAGGTCTAAGCACACAGTGCAGACCTGTGATCAGACTGCTCCTGCACTTTTTCCTTTTACGGACAGTTGCAGTATTTATTTTGGGTGTCCCAATTTTTAGAATTTTTCCAGTACAATGGATTTTGCAAACTCAGAAATCAAGCAAGCCTGTGTTACCTGTGCTTTATACATGTCTTTGACATCTTGTAGATCTAATCTTAACTCATTCGTCTCTTCTACTTTCTCGCCATACATTTGTAACAAGGCATTATATCGCTGGTCCAGTTCCTGAAAATACCAAACATAAAATTCTGCTGACAACAATTTTAAGTACTCAGCTAACTGTAATATATCTATCTTTACAACTGGCTAAGCCATCTTTTTTTCTTGCCAAACAGTCTATTTATTATGATACTTATACTGGTTTGACTGTACTTGCGGAATAAAACTTTAAATAACAAATCTATTACAACCATATAAATAAAAGGACAATATCAGCAGCAGCTCGATCTGGACCTTCACTGTTTGCTCAGGCATATCAATTCTAATAACGTAAATGCGGTAATTTTCACGGGTTCCAATTTTTGGGTTTCGGGTCAAAAACATAATCATTAATTTTCGTGAGTTTCAATTTTCGTGGTTATCAACATGCGCAAAAAGTAAAATTGTTTCTTTTTCACTTGAGCCAGTTCTTTCATCAACCTGCGGCTAGGGCCAAAGGTTTATGAAAGAACTGGCTCAAGTAAAAAGTACCAGAATTTACGGAAGCAAACAGAAACAAAATATACAGACACTGTATCTACTGAAGATATTTTGTAAGAAACATGAAATTATTTCGCGATTTTAATATTCACCTTTTCTAAGTTATAAATACAGCGAAAAATGCAACAACGCGAAAATTATCGTGTATAAGGTACTTAGTGAGTGGATATGCTTCCACAGGAAACAACTCTACCATTTTCATTTTAGTCTCCCTTCTATATGGAATCAACTCTTAAAGGAAAGAATTTGCTCCTCTGGGCAAAATTCTTTCCCTTAAAAGTAGACTCCATTTTGGAAGGGACTGTTCTTCCAGGGAACCAAACAGTCACAAAAAATATTCCCCTTTGTTAAATGTTGTTAAAAACATGGAGGTGTACCTATTTACCTTAAGGCTACACAGTAGGCTTTGTGACAAAAAAGATTCTCCCCTCTGTGCCAAACATGCATAAAGTGCAAGCAAAACAAAATGTTACCTTATATTGTTCCCGTAATATTGGTAATTCTTGAACCTGTTCTTGCAGTTCGTCATTGCTGTTACTCAAATTAACAAGTTCTTTAGCCATAGATTCTCTTGTTCTCTCCAAGGAATGTATCTCACTCTGAAAATTACAGAAATGACAGCTAATTTACTTCATAATTAACATACTGGTAATAACTCTAAATATTGGTAACCTTAACCAATTGTGGTAATCATCTTGGGCCAAGTTGTTCAAAACTAACGACATTGTTAGTTAACATTTCGTTAAAATTTCAAACATTAATATCTCAAATACGCCAATATTTTTTGTTGAAAAAAAGGTGAGAAGCTTTTGCACTGCATGCACTGCAAAAGCTTTTCACATTTTTTCAACAAAAAATATCAGTGTATTTGGTTATGAAGTCGTTAAAACACTTAACGAGTTGGCCTCTTAATGAGTTTGTTAGGCTAATGATGCTTTGCACAACCAGGCCCTGAAATTTTGAAAAAGCTAATTTTTGTCTCTGTTGATTTGTCAAAAATCAGCTTGTCACTGCTGTGCTCAGGTTTGATTCCCAGTGTTGACATGGGAAAGGTATGTGGTCATCCATCCAAAATCTGTGGCTTTCTCTGGCTTCTCTGGTTTCCTCCATCATGTAAAACTCTAGAATGCCAACATCTGGGCCTTCAAGAAAATTTTTTAAAGGGTTATTGTCATTCTAAGATTATTTTTTCTAATTTCTCCTTAAAATCATATTCAGGCCATCAGGCATCAGACTATTTCAGGACCAGTATATTCCAATATCTAAATGCTATAAACTTTCATGATGAGACAGTACCTCATATCACTATTTTCACATCTTCTATATTTCACATTTTTTTAGTTCTAAAATTAACAGGGAGTTCTTGAAATTACAACAAAGTAAATGTCATTTGACAACTTTCATTTAGGTCCCTCTCTTACAAATATTGGCAAGATAATTGAATTCACATGCCAGTGGATTTGCCAATATTAGTGAAAATGAATCTCTCTTGAATATTAAGTGATTTACATTTTTCAATTTTAATTTGGTTATAACTTACTTGCAGATGTGTGATCTCCCCCTCTCTCAATTTCAGCTGGGACTGTAAGTTCTCAAGTAAATTAGCTGCCCCACTCTGTCTAAGGGCCTCATATAAACTCTGTTTGTTGCCATTGGGGGTCTGGAGGTAGAAACTTCTATCTAGCTCCTCCTGGGAGAAAAAGCAAAATTATCAGTGCTAACTAAAGGTCCATTTTAAGCCTTAAAGAACCAAAAAAAAAAAATTGAAAAAAAAGCACACCACAAAATTTACATCTGCAGAATTCCAAACAATGTTTTGTTCAAACTACACCATATTGAGAATTCAAAGACTAGAGGGCAAACAGTGTAGATCCAGATGGGGTGGCTCTTTGTGGCTTTAAGTGTTAAGGTGTATGGATACACCACCACGGTTTGACCACCATTTTAACATGAGAGATAACTTCAGTAGAATAGTATTTGCTTCCCTGGTATCAAATGAATCTCATTGTCAATGAAGACTACTTTTAAATAAAAGCAAAATCTTTTAAAGAAAATCCCGACTCAACCACATTAAGGCATAGCCATATATCTTCATTCAGCTGCCTTTCCAACAGTCCGGAAATTTTTATAAGAATAGCCTCCACTCCTACCCCACAGGTGGGAAATAAATACTTCCTGGACAGTACAATCCCTTGAAGGCATAATCTCATAACTTACTTCAACCGCCTGTCTAGCAGTCCAGAATTTGCATATGCATTCAGAAGTGTTCATGGCATTTATGCAAATATTTCAAACTAATTGAAAATGTCAACTGAAATTGCTATCATCACAAATTCAAGTATTACAATGACCTCATTGTATCTGAATTTACCATTTTAAGCATACTGCTACTGCAAAGATATCCTGCAATCACTATATCCCTTTAACCATATTAAAAACCCAAACCCTCACCTGTGGGTCATAGTTTTAAATGCAACAATCTTAACAGTTGTTCATATGAAGCTGATTTACAGTTTTTTAATTCGATTATTGTGTCTCTTGTAAAAGTATTTCTCCAACTGATTTTTTTGTCAGTAACAATTCATCCTTCTCTCTTGTGCAATCTAACCTGCAATCCAAACAGTTTCTTAGAATTTTGATAAAAAAATTTCTTGTTTTGAGATTGTAGCTTTTTTATTAGAAGTCAGTCTTTCGCAACCCCCATACACAAAAGACACAAACCTGTGAAATGGCTGAAAATGTCTGTTCATGGAAACTGGAGGTAAAACTTTCTTGCCGTGATATTGAGACAGGTGAGGGTGTGTCTCTTGATGGTGTCCCTCGTGACCTTGACCTTGCAGCTTCCCTTTCCTGAAAATAAAGTGAATGAGATAACTACACACTGTTGCAAGATTTTACAGTTATTCTGAAGAGCATTGCACACAGTTTTCAATGACGAATTTGTAAGTTTAGCAAACAAAATAATAAAACAAACTCTCTTCCTTTCTCTTTCATTCTTTACTTACAGTGTGACTTATTTTTATATCTTTAATTTGAACTATTTAATCCTTAATGCGCCAAAAAAGTAGACAACAAAATTTATTTAAGCGAAATTTCAAAAAGTGTTTCATCCAAACTGTATCTAATTGAGAATTGAAAAAATATAATACGAACAGTGTTTATACAGATGAGGAGGCTCATTATGAGCTGCTTCATCTGAGTCTATGCTCTTAGCAAATTTAACCATTTTCATTTCTGGTGCTTTAGGGGTTAATTACCCTCTACAATAGAACAAATCAATACACCTAGACATATAACTTTAGCTGCAATTTATTAGTAATCTCTTTAGACACCTCTATTTTGGTTTTGCTATCTACAATTATTTTTTCTTTACTTCTTTTAACACCTGAACTCTGCTTTACATCTTACAACAACATCCCCGTCCCAAGCCATCGCACCCTCCCCCAAGGTATATTCTCGGTAAACTTACAAGGTCCCTGATCTGCTCCTGAAATAGCCCCACTTTCTTCTTCTCTTGTTCCACTTTTGATTTTTCCATATCCAACTGTGTTTCCAGTAACACCTGTAAAGAGCAGAGCTCCAGATAAGAGGGGATATTGAGGATAATTCGAAGATAATTTTTCTTATTTGTCAACGAAAACATATGTTGTGACCCATCATTAGAACCGTCTCGATGAGACGGTTCAAATGATGGGTCACAAAATATGTTTTTATGGAGAAATATGGATAATTATCCCTAAATTATCTTTGTTACCCCTTCTTATCTGGAGCACTGAAAGAGCCAACAGAATAAATTTTCAATGCAAACAAATTAGTCTATCCACAGGATATTGATGCTCTCTCAATACAAAACTATACAAAGACCCTTAATTTCCAATTATTATATATATTATATGAGCCTTGTCACGACAAAACAAATAAAATGGTTGTGCTCCAAGCGCAGACTCAGATCAGCCTGGACATCCATCCAGTCTGATCAGACTCTTCGCTTAGCACTTAAAGGGTAGCTAAGGGTCAAAGCTGTCTCCATGCAGACAGCAAAGACTCTGATCAGACTGGGCAGATGCCCAGGCTGATCTGATTCTGCACTGGGCGCACAACAGAGTGTTGGCTTTGTCGTGTCACAGCTCAAAGATACATGTAGTAATCTAAATTAGGCCTCAGAAGCTTTTGTATTGGTTCCTTGACTGCAACGTCACTGTCCTGTGATCTATATTATAACCGCCAAGTCGTCTAACAAAAATTTTGTATAATGCTCAATCTTTCAGTCACAAAATAATTTGCATCAAGGAAACACCTGTATAAAGTTTTCCTAAGATGAAACTCCAGACTAGAAAATGTTTTAAAAAAATCTAAGGTGTATGTGTACAGCTCCGTGTTTTTACACCATTTTTACAAAGTGGATCAACTTCCCAGACTTCCTCTTTACTTCCCTGGAAATCTTAGCTATTGAAAACTGGGTTATGCTCCTATAGGAAAGAATTTGCTACTATAGGAGCCAATTCTTTTCTTTAAGAGTTGACCCCATTGAGAAAGGAGGCAAAATGAAAACAACAGAGTTGCTTCCCCAGAAAGTGTACCCATTTGCCTCAAAGATTCTTTTTTATTTGAAATGTGTGTCATTAAAACTGCTTTGAAAATCTTTTTTGATATCCTTACTCAAAAACTCCTGACTTGAGTGACTGCATCCAGTTACATACCGTATATGCACTAATTTCACTAGTTTCATTTTTCGCAGTACTTCACAGTCACTTCGAAAACGCGAAAATAAAACCTGCAAAAAAAAAAATTCTGCTCATGACAAAGTATTTTCAATAGACACAGTGTCATAATTTTTTTTTTGTTTATTTCGGTAAATTCTGGTACTTTTCACTTGAGCCAATTCTTTCATTAACCTGCGGCCATGGCCGCAGGTTAATGAACGAACTGGCCTAAGTGAGAAACAATTAATTTTACTTTGTGGGCATGTTCCTGACAGCGAAAAAAAAAAATTCGCGAAAATTAAGGTTGATGATTTTAACCCTAAACTGCGAATATTTGAACCCTTTAAAATTACTGCATATACAGTACTTCAAATGAGACTGTGATAATGCAGTGTTACATTATACTTATGACAATAAGTCCACAAACCTTTTGCTTTTTCAAATCTGTAATTTCTTGGTTGAGCTGGTTCTTCAAAACTTCAATCTGAGCAGCCTCACTGCAAAATTAATGTCTTATGAATCAACTAAGTCTAAACATGAGAACATCTACAAGTTGGTGTATTCCGTAAAATTTTTCTAAAAATTGAGACACCTAACACTTAGCAGTCTGTGACCATAACACCAATAATTTACTTCTCCAAATGACAATTTTTATGGTTATCCCAATTCTAACGACCTTTTTCATACTTTCACCTTTAAAGTGTACTGCTTTGCACCAAAATCAAGCATTTTCTGCAAAGTAAAATCAGATATAAGCCACTGAGGGGCAACGTTTCGTAATGACATCAGGTTTGCGATAGTACAGCACCTTAATCTCCTTTAGCAGCCGTCTGATCTGAGTCTGCACTGTTTGCTCAGACCTATCTGTCCCCATATTAAGCATTTTTATAGTACTTACTTCTGTTTAGTCTCTTCTGATAGTTCCACTTTTGTTTTCAACATTTCTAACTGTGCAGTGAGTTGTGATTTCTCCTGCCGCAATCTGGAATTCTGGGCCTCTAGACTTGTGACCTTTGACCCCAGTTCTAACACCTGGTCATTGGCTGTTCTCTCCTTCTCTGCTGACATGGCCAACTGGTTCTGTGTATCAGCTGAGAAACAATACAAACATTTTCCCTTTACCTTGTTCTTTCAAATCTTAAAACAGTCAAAGTTATGCAACATAGAATCTTCATCATTAGTAACACAAGAGGACAAAGGTCACATGCAAGCGTGGCTGAATGGACAGGTTGACAGACAAATGGAAAACCAGACCAATCTGGATCACTATACTATACTGCATCTTGCTAAAGTAGAAGTGCCCAAAAAAAAAAGTTTTAGCAAATTTGTCAATCTCTCTATCATTACCATAAATCATTCTTTTTTCTTGCGTAAGATTTCTAAAGGCAGCCTTTGACTATCTCCTTTTATATTAGTTATGTTTTTCTTTCAAAATTTTCATTTCTTCAGGGAAGGGGTGTTTTGTTCTTTCATGCACAGTCAAGGTGTTGGGGTATACAAACACATCTTTTCGACAGCTTACCAAAGGAAACAACATTTGCGACTTCCTGTTTGCTTCACTGAATGTAGCCTCCAAAATGAGGTCTACTTAAACTATTTCCTTTAAGAGTTGAACCTGACAGTAAGGGAGGCAAAAGCAGACAAAGAAAATAGCAGAGTTTCTTCCCCTGAATGTGTATCCATTGACATTATGCACCCACCTAGCCTGTCAGCAAGATTTTTCTCCACCTTCTCCCATGTAGACGATTGAGCATTGTAAGTTGATTGTAGATTTTCTATCTGTCGTAATAATGGTCTAGTAGCTGTAATGGACACCAAAATATATTACTGGCAAAGAAAATACTTCACAGTTTTCTGTTAAGTTGTTGTTGCTGATTTGTTTTTTTTTTGTTTTTGTTTGTTTTGTTTTTCTTCTTCTTCTTCTTCCGCAATCTATTGGAAATCTGTTTTTATCATTCTTTTTTGAAAATATCAAAGTGATCAACACTCTTTCACACAGTTCAAACTACAGCGAATGCTCAGCAGAGAAAATAATTATATCCCCTGGCCACAGACACTGGAAAACTACACTAACATCTGTCAATAATATTTAATATTTCTTCAAGTTAAGTCTTGGGTAGTTTATTTTATCAATGACAAACTTATCTTAACAGTAGTGTGCAAAATTAACCACTCACCAGAAGAAACATTCTGAGTCAGCTCTTGTGTCCTGGCTTCATCCTCCTGGAGTTGCTGAAACATTTAGATATATAGCTAATGACGAACTGAATCTTAAAGCAAATACAGAGAAATCCCTTTTTTTTAGGCTATGTAATGGGGTCCATAGAAAGGCACAGCATTATACATGATTAGTGTTATATTGAAACTAAATAACAAATGAAAGGCCAATAAATGAGCCCTGACACAAGAAAACCAACAAAGTGGTTGTGCACCCGTGTAGACTCAGATCTTAGAGCCTTAGCTACCCTCTGAGCCTTTAACGAAGAGTCCTATCAAACTGGGCTGATGCCCAGGCTGATCACAGCCTGCGCTGGGTGTACATTCAAATTGTTGATTTTGTCGTGTCGAGGCTCAAATGCTCATTTGCCTTGTATTCCTCTGTTGTGATTTGTTTGGTTTTGGACTTACTGGTCAGTTCTGTGTACTTGTCAACTGGCAATTTCCCTTTGGTTGTTGATTGTTAAGTATTGGCAAAATTTTTGCATACCTGTACCTGTAGATTCTCAAGTGAAAGTGGAAATAAAATCTTGAAAAGATAAAGAGATTTACAGAATAGCCTACCTTCTGGAGATCAGCTATTTCCTGTTTTAAGAGATCCTCTCTTCTGTTACATTCCTTTTCTGTCCTAGCCATACTCATCCTGAAATCCTCGATCTGTAATAAATGGATTATCACAATATTTCCATATCTAGAGGAACAGATAATCAGAGGACCCATGGTCCTATATCGCTCACCTGAGCACTGAGGTTATGTTGAAAAAACTTTAAGTTGTCACAACAACAAAACCACATGCACAACAGCAATAAAACACACCATTTATGTAGAAGATGATATCATAAACATTTATGCAAAAAAGATTCAGCTTTATCCCCCTTTATGGCTTCTGAGAAGAAGATTTTTGGCAAAAAAAAAAAAAAAAAAAAAAAATGAAAATCTGGCCTTTCGGTTGCAGGGGCAACCAATCAAAATCAGGGATTTAGGCAAAATTCATATGGCTGGTAGAGGACTACTCCAGGAACATTTTGTAAAGCTTTTGTCAAAATATCTGCAGTAACACAGAAACAAATGCAATATTTCCAATTTCTCCATTGTCAATTTTTGGAAACTCTAAGTTGCCATAGCAACAAATTTACGTGAGCAAAGGTAAAATAAAACACAATTTAGGTAGAGGCTAATGTCATTAACATGTATGCAAAGTATCAGCTTCATCCCTTTTAAGGCTTCTGAGGAGAAGATTTTGTAATATTGTTTCAAAAATTTTCCCTTTATTTTGCCATGGCAACCAATCAAATTCAGCAATTTGGACAAAACTCATATGAATCATATAGGACTACTCAAGGAACATTTTTATAGAAAAAAAAATCTAAATAACTCATGTGAAACAGCAAAAATTGCCAATTTTCACTTTCCCCATTATAAGTCAATGGAAACTATAAGTTGCCATAGAAACCAGAGTTCTGATGGGATACGAAGAAAAAACATAATTTATGTAGAGGCTAATGTCATTTACATGTATGCAGAGTATCAGCTTCATACCCCTTATGCCTTCTGAGGAGAAGATTTTTGAATATGTTTTTCTAAAATTTAGTCTATATATTGCCATGGCAACCAATCAAATTCTGCGACTTGGTCAAAATTCAAATGAATCAACTCAAGAAACATTTCTGTAGACTATAATCCAAATAACTGCAGTGAGATAGCAAAAAATTGCCAATTTCCATTTTTCCCATTATAAGTCAATGGAAATTACAAGTTGCCATAGCAACCAAACTGCTAGAGCAATTGCCATGACAAACAGTAATTATATAGAGGCTAGTACTTAGATCATTTCTGTAAAGTTTGGGCTTCATTGGCCATAGAGTTTCTGCGGAGATGAGTTTCTAATATATTTCTGTTTTTAACTATTCGGTTGCAATGGCAACCAGCCAAATTGTGCAATTTGCCGTAATCTAATACGGCTAGTTGGGGACTACTCAAGGGACATTTCTATGAAAGTTTTGTTAAAATATCTGCAGTGACATAGCAAAAAATGCAAATTTTCCATTTTGCCATTATAATACAATGGCAACTTTAAGTTCCCCTAGCAACCAAACTGCTTAAGCAATTGCCAAGAAAAACAGTACTTTTATAGAGGCTAGTACCAAGATCCTTTCTGTGAAGTTTGAGCTTTATTGGTTGCATAGTTTCTGAGGAGATGATTTTTGAAAATTTTTTCTATTTTTAACCTTTCGGTTGCCATGGCAACCAGCCAAATTGTGCAATTTACATAAATTTCATGTGCTTGATGGAGGACTACTCAAGGAACATTTCTATAAAAGTTTTGTCAAAATATCTGTAGTGACATAGCAATAAATGCAAATTTTCGATTTTTCCCATACAAGTCAATGGCAACTTTAAGTTCCCCTAGCAACCAAACTGCTAAAGCAATTGCCAAGAAAAACAGTACTTTTATAGAGGCTAGTACCAAGATTCTTTCTGTGAAGTTTGAGCTTTATTTTTTGCATAGTTTCTGAGGAGATAATTTTTGAATATTTTTTTCTATTTTTAACCTTTCGGTTGCCAAGGCAACCAGCCAAATAGCGCAATTTACATAAATTTCATGTGCTTGATGGAGGACTACTCAAGGAACATTTCTATAAAAGTTTTGTCAAAATATCTGCAGTGACATAGCAATAAATGCAAATTTTCGATTTTTCCCATACAAGTCAATGGCAACTTTAAGTTGCCATAGCAACCAAAGTTCCAGAGCGATTTGGATAAAAAACACTATTATTGGTTCCCCCTGCCTATAGATGCTACATATGAAATTTGGTAACAATGGGCCTTGTAGTTTCAGAGGAGATGTCGTTTGAAAATGTTGACGGACGACGGACGAGGGACAACGGACGACGTATGCCTGCCTATACTATAAGCTCACCTGTGAGCCTTCGGCTCAGGTGAGCTAAAAACTATTTTGATGATGATTCTGGGATAATTAGTCTCATTTCTCCATGAAAACCTATGTTGTGACCCCTCATTAGGTTTTTACTCAGAATTGATAGAAAATGTCTCAGAAAAGTCACCTTATCCAGCCTTTGCATATCTTTTAAATCTTAATCTATAATGCTAATATTACATACCAAACCCTCCTACTACATACTTGAGCAAATATTTACAATATCAGCATTGACATCAATGAAGAATTGCTCATTGCAACGTTTTCTGCCTACTAAATGCCCACATCTCTGTAATTAATAGCAAACAACACATAATACATTTGCTTAATCACTGTATTTATCAGTTATCTATCTCATCAAAGCATTTTTTAACCTGACTTGAGTGGCCATTTTCTGTAGTCATGAAATAAAGGAAAGAATACAAGCTATCTGAAATGTCATGTATAGCTGAATACTAATACATACTGCCACTGGGCTGCAACTGCACTCAATTTCTTTCAAAAAGCAAGATTCTTCACCACTGGATTTTCCCTTTTTCTACCTTTATTCAAATATCTAAAATGATATTTTCATGTTGTGCCGCAACATATACAGGAATCATTTAATTTTGTATCCCATACTTACAAATCTTGGAAAAATAAAAATAAGGTATAATATAAATTCATTCAATCCATAACCACTGGCCCCTTACCTGCATTAGAAGAGAATCTTTCTCCCACTTGTGTTGTTGCTGTTGTTTCTCAATGGTCAGTTTGAGTTCCTCTCTCACAGTCATCTCAGCACTGAGAGCTGCCTCCTGGGCCTTACTGTCCTGTACTGCACTGCTACGGTGGAGTTCTGCTAACTCTCTGGCAAAAATAATAATAGTTACTCAGTTACTACAGTAGTACACTCTCAACATTGAATATGGTGAATGGATACACTTTCAGCCCAGTAAAACTATATATATCATTATTGTTAGTGAAAACGTTCTGAAATCTGGCATGAATTAAAGCTAAGGCAGGGGTTAGAATAATTGATTTTTAGGGATTTTGACATTTCATTCCGTAATTTCCAGTATTAAGTTAATTGATCGATTATCAAGTGTAGGATAGTTTTGGTCCTTTCTTCTATACAATTCTCCCAAGAATCTGCTTGTTAAAGTGCAATGATGTCACAATTCTGGTCCCTCCGGCTTAAAATCAGCAAATAACGTCAAATATTGCTTGATCAAAAGTCTTTCATGGTCTGTATATCTGCCATGTTTGAGAGCAAGTTATGAATAACTATATATTTCTCTTAGTATCTGAGGCTTGCATCAAGCCATCACACCACCATAAAAATTTTATCCATTCTTTGTTATTTATCAGCAGCAAATAAATATAAAAATATGCAAAAATTTAGAGACTGAACCCTTATAAGTTTAAGGCATCATTGCCATGGCAATGATATTCCTAAACAGTACTTAAGGGCTTCATGATATGTCATATGCTTGCTTCTTAGGTATTATATATCTAGAATACTGTTTTTACACATAGATAATGAAATAAATGCTAGTTTCCATTATTTAATGATCACCCCTGGTATCAGATACAATATTTCGCCGAAAAACTGATTTCTTTTTATTTATTTATATCGGTATTAACCGCCGAATTAAAGTCATGGCAACTAGATTTGTGACATCATTCCATATCAGAGCCTCACTGAACTCTGTGAATCTCGCACTTACAAAGTGACCGCTTCAGAAGTTGTCAATAATGTACCGTCAAAGGTTGATTTTGTGACTAGGAGCAACTGAGCCTGTGTCTCTTAAGAAATGACTTTGATTGTTTGTCTTATATTATTTTGTGATAACGGAACGTTTCTGAAACTGCAACAACCACAAAACGTTGCAGAGGTGGATGGACACTTAGTAAAACATTCAAACACATACTTGTAGGAACTGTCTAGCGCTGCCTGTAGTCCTCTTGTCTTTTCATGGCTGTCCTCATGCTCACTCTGTAAATAAATGTAGTCATGAGCTCAAATTTAAATTACCTTGACCTGAACTTCAACCTGATGACTTTTTATAATACCCTAAAGTGCATTAGTATTGGGACACCTAGCACCATTAATTTTCCATTTGTCCCAAATGGAAAATTAAGGGTTTCTAGGTGTCCCAATATCTAAGCACATTTGGGTAGTTTCTTCTACTTTAAAATGTAGACTAGCTCATTCACTGTTTCTCAGAAGTTTTAACAGCAGTGTAGACCCTCATAATTGGAACAGTCTGCACTGGGTCTACACTGTTTGCCTAAACCTCCAGTAAGTATAAGTTAAGGATTTGAATAAATACTTCGAACTTTATCATGTGATGAAAAACATTAACTTTAATTTCAATAACAAACATTTGAACTTTTCGCTGAACTTGTACTATGAAAATAGTGTATTCATTCAGGATGGATGCTCAAAACAGTAAGAGAACAAAATGAATCTTCAAAATTCAAAGGTATTGCAGACATGAATGGGGTGCCTGAATCTGTACAATCAATGTTATGCAACTGTGTATACACTATTTGCATGCATTCAGCACCACTGGTTAACTATGTATATATAAGGGTTGTTACGAAATGAAAAATAGCTGTTACGAAACAAAAAAGAGTCATACTTATCAACCGACCCGATGACCAGGTCGTTTGGTAACTATGACACTCTTTCATTTCAAAACAGCTCTTTTTGTTTCGTAACATCCTTGAAAACATAGTTAACCAGGTGTGTTCAGAATGATATGGAGTTGGGCTTGCAAAGAGAGTTGCTCCTCTTTAATGACATAAAAATATTCAAAATATTGTGGTGGTCAAAAATGGGTCCAAGAATGACAGAGTTCCATTCATGAGCAAGCCTATTTTCATTTGCTGAAAGATTAACTTAAGTTGTCGATACAAACCTTTAATCTTGCCATTTCTATTTCTTGTTTATTTACTGCAGCCTGCAACTGGGCCAAGGACTCTGCAGAAAATAAATTTAGAAAACATTTATACATCTAAAACAAAGAACTGCTACCCTGTTTCATGTTAAGACCTACTTTTCACAAGTTACACTGTATTTAACTATAGTATTATGGCCCTACCCTTTGGATTCACCCAACTCTGACTTATTCGACTTAAATAGAATTTTCCACCAAAATTAGCAGATTCCACTATAATCAAATTTACTTGATACTATCACATAGAACAGTACTAATTCACCCTGCCACAGCCAACTCATTGGTCAATTTTACTAAACAATGCCACACTCAACTGCAGTTAAATTAAAAGGACTGTATCACAATTTATCCTATCTGTAACTGAAATTTAATGGAAATTTGTGCAACACTGATTGTATGTATTGCTAAATGCTGCTTCTTACAATGCCATGGTCTCACAAGAGTATAATACAGTTGAGTTTCACTCACCTGACTGTTTCTTCTCAATCTCTTCTTTAGAATCAAGAACCTTCTTCAAGTGATCAAGCTCTTCTTTCTGACTCTCCAGTTTCTTCCTGAAATCACACAAACCCGAACAAGAGTTGTCATATGACAATGGAGCTCACCTTATGGGAGCTTTCCTCCATGGTGTGTGGTTACTCTTTTATGGTTTGGCAGATACTTTTCAAAGGAGACAACTTTATCAAAAATAATATGTGCTTATTTAAATACAGGCTACTCTTAACAGAAAGCATTTGCTCTTGCTGGAGCAAATGCTTTTCTGTGAGAGAAGCCCCTTATGAGAAGGGAGGTAATTTATATGAGAATGAATGAATATTTGATTGACTGGCTACACCTCAAGGTGTTTCCACCATTTTAACAAAAGGAAAAATTTTCCACCCTGTTTGCTTCCCTGGACTGTTAACCTTCCAAAACTTTTAAAGGAAAGTAGTTATTCCAAGGGGAAGGGAATAAATGAATTCTTTCCTTGAGGACCTTAAATATTCAGTCAGACAGGTCTGAGGAAACATTGTAGACCCAGGTCAAACTGCTCCTGAAGGAGCAGTTTGATCATGGTCTACAACATTTGTCATTCACTTAGCATCATTTTGATGCATTATTGTTTGAAAAATTCACTTTCTAAAAATTTTCTAACAATAACGGTTTGACTTTTGGGCGTCCAAATTTTTAGGGTCATTACGGTATACTTACTTTTGACTAGCTAATGTGCTCTCACTATCCTTCTCTTTAGATCTCAATTTCTTGATGATGGTGTTGCTCTGCAGTTGGGACTTTGACAGTTTCTCACCTACAATTAATTGGTGATACATAGAGTATACCATATTAGTGTCGTTTGATATCAAGTTTATCAGGTGAGACCAGAAACAGCATAGGAATGGCGAGGCTTGCCGAGCCAGTCCAGCTTGTTTCTGGTCCAGCCTGATAAACTTGATAGTGTTTCTGGTCCAGCCTATTAAACTTGATATCAAAAGACACTATCATGGTTTTCTAATTATCATGCATCAATAGAAGATTTTACGGCATAAAGAG
Organism: Ctena decussata; assembly: GCA_963989385.1. NCBI lineage: Eukaryota > Metazoa > Mollusca > Bivalvia > Lucinida > Lucinidae > Ctena > Ctena decussata. The sequence continues at coordinate 39,724,942 of OZ022500.1, forward strand.
TCAAACAAATGAAAAGCAAACACAGTGTTGTCCGAACTTGTTGATGCCACAAATGCTTTGTGACTTAAGTTGGTGACGTCATTTAACCAATCGAATGCTGTTATCACTGCCAATGTCAGTATACAGCCAACCCTCTTCAGAGAGCCCTTCTTCAGGCATCGCCTGATAACACTGGCGCAAGTGCAGTTCTATAGTGACATGATATCACATCATTTTATCATACCCCTGTTATCAGGTGAATTTTCCAGCAGGTGCATGATAAATGTTCTTATTTCATGCATTAGCACTAAAAAGCACCAAAAAATTAAAATAGTTGAATCTGCATGACAGATCCAAATGAGGCGGCCTCATCTGGAATTACCCTGTTTGCCCTCTATTCTCTGACCTCTAAATAAATAATTATAGCTTGGACAAAACACTTTTTGAAATTTCGCAGACATAAAGTTTGTTGTCTGCTTTTTATGTTGGTGCTTTAAGGGTTAGCATTTGTCAGGTGACAAGCTCTCTCAATATGAGCCCTACAGGCTTTCAAGGGACCTGATAGTCACATAATAACATCTGATCATTCATTGCTTCAATGCCTGTACTATGAAGCATTTTCTATGTCTGCCAATGTTATTCTTGTGACATGTTTGCAAGATTACACACTTCCAAACTAAAATTTCCCAACTATTATGTCAGCTGTAATTGCTGGTAAGTTGCTTTTTGTTTAGTACAAGTTAAAGTTTTACAAAAACAAAAAAAAGTCTGCTGTATAGAAATCAGGAAAATAAGCCATCAGCAAAAAAAAAATATTCTAAGGTACCTTCTTCCAGCAACCCCTGTATTTGTTCTTCTTTCTCTTCCAAAATCTTCTGTAGACTCGTATCAGCAGCTTTCTTGGCCAGTTCACTCTGTGCTCCTTGTAGCTGTCTCTTACACTGCTCTTTCTCCTGTTATAAAGAGGTGAAAATTGAAAAGAATGGCACTTACCAGTGTGCCAGATAAAAAGGGCTAACAGGAATAATTAAGATAATTTTCCATTTTCTCCATAAAAACATAGGTTATGACCTCTCATCAGAACCGTCTCACCGAGACAGTTCTGATGAGGGGTCACAACATATGTTTTTCTTGAGAAATAAGAAAAATTTTCTATTCTTAATACCCCCTGTTATCTGAAGCTCTGACACTCCCTGTGTATGATTAAAGTTCTGGGCCCAGTTGGTCAAAACTAACGACGTCTTTAGTTAACAAGACATTAAAATTTCAAACGTATTATACACAAAAACACTAGTTTACCATTTTCTGCTATAAGAAAATCTTTGGAAGACAATGTATTGCAAAAGTTCCTCACATTTTTTCAGCAAAAAAAAAAATCAAACATACCTGACTTTATGGGTACTAGAAGACTTAGTGAGACCTTGACTAACGACTTTGTTAAGCTAATGATGCTTTGAACAACTGAGCCCAGAAGTCTATATGCCAAATAACAGTATCTATACGCCTTGAACTCGGCTCATAAGAGTCTTCTCTCTTTGAATTTGGACAAGTGCACTTATCCGATCAGGACATAGACTTTATCAGCAAACAGTATAAACTCTGATCAGACTGCTCCTTAGGTGCAGTCTGATCAGGCTCTACCATGTCTGTTGACTCCCACAAGATTATATGATCACCGGACCAAGGCTAAGGGTGACTATATAAATGACCCTTGTAAAATAAATATGGTATTCCAGAGCTCTAGATAAGAGGGAGTATTTGAAGATAATTAAGGATAATTTTTCTTATTTCTCATTGAAACCATATGTTGTGACCCCTCATCTGAACCGTCTCGTCGAGACGGTTCAGATGAGGGGTCACAACATATGTTTTTATGCAGAATTAACAAAAATTATCCCTAATTATCATCAAATACTCCCTCTTATCTAGAGCTCTGGTATTCTTACCTTCATAACAGCAGAAATTCTTTTCTCAGCATCAGTCAGCCTCTGGGTAAACTCTGTTGTTAGTTCATTAAGATCAGTCATCTCAGCTTCTCTTGCCTCCTCTGACTGCTTCAGCTGACTGGAAACAAAAATTTCACCCACTCAACCTCAACGTTCACTGACACCTTATATACAGAAAGTGTAACCATTAGGGTCAAGTTGGGTAACTTCTGACAGTGGGTAAATTCGGACATACCATTGCAAACAGTGAAAATCCAGATGAGACGGCTCATAATGAGCCGTCCCATCAGGATTTTCACTATTTGCCCAGTTAATCTTCTTTTGATTGCAAACAATTGACATATTAGGGAAACATTGTCACTGTCCGAATTTACCTGCTGTCCGCATTTACCCAACTTGACCCAACATAAGGGTTCAATTGCACATAACCTTTCATTATCATCCTACCATCGTTCTGATATGACTGAAATACTGTTGGAAAGGGTGTATAACTCAATACTATCCAGCTCCTTTGAACAAGATAACGTGTCCCCAAATTAGGATTTTCCTAAGTAGGATTTAAATCCTAAAGCCCATATCACAGGGTATAATCGATTCCGCCAATTTTCGCTTCCTGCAGAGACTGTACATCATATTTGGCTTCCGCCGAGACTGTCCGCGAACTCTTGCTTCCTGCCGAGACTTCTGTACATGATAAATGGCTTCCTGCAGAGACTGTCCACGTGATTCTGCTTCCTGCCGAGGCTCTCGGCAGGAAGCAGAGTCACGCGGACAGTCTCGGCTGGAAGCCATTTTTCGAGGACAGTAGTCTCTGCAGGAAGCAAGAGTTCGCGGACAGTCTCGGCGGAAGCCAAATATGATGTACAGTCTCTGCAGGAAGCGGAAATTGGCGGAATCGATTATACCCTGTGCATATGCCAAATGTAACAGTATTTGAACTCAACATTCTTAGAATTTGGACAGGTCTATACATCAAATCAGAAAATGACTTATTTCCTAACAGTACAAACTCTGATCAGCGGCTCTACACAGTAGACCCCTACAAAATAAAAGTCACTATCTGGCTACATTTTATTTAACAGAATGACTGGCAGAATTTGGCAAACAGTGAAGACACTGATCAGACTGGCAAACAGTGAAGAAACTGAGCAAACTGGCAAACAGTGAAGAAACTGAGCAAACTGGCAGACTTGCAAATGCTGAAGACACTGATCAGACTGGAACAATGGTAAACTGTGAAGACACATATCAGACTGAAAAATTGGCAAAGGTTGATGACACAGGTCTGACTGGCAAACTGTAAAGACATAATGAGACTTAGTCTACTCGTACTTACTTCATCAGCCTTGTTCTGTGTACCTGGGCCCCCATGATTCAGAAGTTTTTTAAGAGGTCCAGCAAACTAAACTTTTTAAACATAAGCTTTTCTCTCTCTCTTATTTCACAACAAGGTATTTTTATTGTAGTATCTTATTCTCATTAAAATTGTTTTTGGATAATCACACTCCAAGGGCGTAGCTACGTATACGGCAAATACGCATGCTGAAATTTTATAAATTAGACAAGATTGCAATACCAATTACCAAAGTGGCTGAAATACTAGCTTTCCTTTCAAGAAGTAGACCATAAAACATGGTTGTGCGTATCATGAAATTGCCCCTAGTTACACCCCTGCACTCCTAAATGTCTATGGCAAAACAGTTCTTAATAGAGTTCTAAGAATGTTCCCTTGTTCATAAGGAAGAACACAAATATCCTTTTTTTGCCTCTGTTTGGTTTCAACCACCCATAATTATTGTCACCCTAGCTATTAGAAGCCTATTCCAACAACAGAGACGGACATCATATTTACTAGTCTAAGAGCAAGTTAACTAGAAATGTGATGCTATACATACTAATTTAGAAACACAATAGGTAATTTGTGGAATACGAGACTATTATAGTCTCGTATTCCAGATACTGTCTATTTTGCCTCCATATCATACTGTAAAACACTTATATTTGGTGGTCACTTTATTTTGGCGATATTGGCGGAAAAGAAGAAAATCGCCAAATTAAAATGCCGCCAATATAAACTCATGATACTGAAAGAAGAAAAAATATTATTGAGCATATAATCCTATTTCCTTTACCAAAATATCAAAGCTAATACACATCACATATATAAGCGCTAAGGAAAATGCCTCGCAAACAACAAGCGAGAGGAAACAGAGTATGAAAATGTTCTCACCATACTAATTAGTGTTTCAATTAAGTTGATTAAATCAGAAAGAACACAAAATCTGTTTGTATCTTAATTTGCATTTGTTTACTTTAAACAATTAACTACGCAAAATGTTACATGATTATGATAATAATTGTTATTATTTGAATCAACATGACAATACAGAGCTCAACTCAAGAGCCAAATACAACGTCAGCAGGAATATTTTGTTCTTGAGAAATCACAAAACCGCCAAAATAAAAATCCGCCAAAAGGTCCATATTATAAAACCGCCAAATTTTGCTGCCGCCAAATATAAGTGTTTTACAGTACACTAACAGAGCTTTAGTAAACCCTAATTTTCGGGGAATTTTCTTGTTTGTCCATAAAACCACAGTGTGGATTGCCCAGCCGAGGCAGTCCAAAAATATTTAGTTGTCAGACGCTAAGAAAGACCCCTTAGGTCAAAGGCAACGACCGGTAATTTCGCCCAAAGCAAAATCAAATGAAACAAATCATACTGCATTATGGTTACATAAAATTATGAAAATATGAGTATTTGTTGTAATAATATAAATCTTCATATCAATTACATTTCACATAATAAACACCCTAATATACAGACAGGTGCATTACCAAACCCAAAAATTTGGGACAAAATAGTCAACAATATAGATCCTGATCAGGCTGTTCCTAAAGAAATATGCTATGATACATCCAGTTTTTCATTCTATCAGCAGTTCTGGCATAAAGCATGTGTACATGTAACCAACTTGTGTAAATTTTAGGAAACTTGCATAATTCATAAAGATGACTTCATATTTAAGTGTAAGGGGTAAACACCAATGTTTTTCCACCATAGTTACAGAGGAGACTTCTTACTTGCTTACATGAACAACAAAGCCTTTCACAAAGGAGTCTACTCTAAAAGGAAAGAATTTGCTCCTACAGGAGCAAATTCTTTCCTTTGAGAGTTGACCCCAAATGAAAATGGAGACAAAAAAAGGCATGAAAATGACAGAGTTGCTTCCTTAGAAAGTGTACCCATTCTTAGTATTCATGGTAATAACAGTAAAGATACAATTTCAAGCAGCACGAGAAACTGTCATTTTTTCCCCATTTATAGTCAGTCATCTATGAGTATTATTAACAGTAAATTCTGATTAGACTGCAGTACATGGGCAGGTTGGCTGCCCTGAGTGTTTGATGTTTGCCTGTGCCTAAACATAAATGGATATATTTCCAGAGAAAGGAATTCTGCAACTTTCATTTTCGCTTTCCTTTTGAATGGGGGTCAACTCTTAAAGGAAAGAAGTTGCTCCTAGAGGAGCAAATTCTTTCCTATAAGGGTAAACCCCTTTGGAAGGATTTGTCATCTAGATAAGAAAACAAGAAATCAAATTTGTCTCCCTTTGAAAAAGATGAAAAGAACAAATGGCGGTGTTCCCATAAACCATATTGAACCTATCCACTTTTTTATCTTTTTGTTTTTCAAAATTTATCTATCTTCACTAAAGTTGGCGATAAGAAAGATTCCCTATACTTCTCTATAGTGTAGCCCTTGCCATCAATAGGCTCATTTAGAGCCATTCTGAAAACAGAGTTCTATTATCGCAGGTGCCGTGGGGGTGGGGGGGGGGGGCTTTAAGGTATTCCATCAAAGCAGGTGCTTGGTGGTGTGGCACACTTCATTAATGATCATCAGTGCTCATGAACAGGCTCAACAAAACCGAGTCTCCTATATTTGTTTCATCTGTTTAAAAGAATCTACCTTTTCAGAATTTCTACAATTTGCATGCAGAGATATAAATACCAGTCTATCCAACAGGAAAGGAACTATGCAAATGGGTGCTCAGTGTCAGCTAAGTGCATACTGCACAACAAACTTCTGATTTCACTTACTTTCTAAGAATACTGTTGGCCTCAACGAGATCACAATTTTCTTTACTCAACTGCAACAACTTGTCTTCTCTAGCTTGCAGAACTTCAGCCATTTCTGCCAATTTCTGGAAAGCAACAATAAAAGCGGTAAAGGTACTTACCGTCATGACCCTAAAATTTTGGACACCCGAAAGTCAGACAATTATGTTCAAAGATTCTTAGAAAATGGATTTTCCACAAGTTAATGCATCCAAATGATGCTTAGTGAATGGCAAACATTGTAAACCCTGATCAAACTGCTCCTCAAGGAGCAGTATGATCTGGGTCAACAATGTTTGCTCAGACCTGTCTGTCTGAATATTTAGGGTCATTACGGTATCTCCTTTCATAAACTTAAGAAAGGGAGAGAAGATTCTGCAATGGGAGATAACTAATACAGGAAAGTACTGTTTTCAGAGCTCGTAGCCGAAGCTCTAGATAAGGTGGGCTTTTTAGGAAGATTCTGAGGAGATATTTTTCTCAACTCTCAAAGAAAACCTATGTTATGACTCCTCATTAGAACCGTCTAAGTGAGACGGTTCTAATGAAGACTCATAACATGGCTTTTTATGGAGAAAGATGGATAATGATCCTTAAATTATCCCTGTTGCCACTTCTTATCTAAAGCACCTTTTTAGTCATAGCATAACCCCATCCATTACTTGTACAACCAATAAAAAATGTTGATATACCTTACACTTGATATTAAATACACCGGGTAGGCGGCAATTGAAAACACTCATGCAGTCAACGAACGCGGATCAAAAACCATTAGAAACAACGTTTCCGATTGCAAACTGTCGCCAATATGCAATCAAAAACACTGTTTCTAACAGTTTTTGATCCGCGTTAATCGATTGTATAGAGCGTTTTCGATTGCCGCCTACCCGGTGTGTTAAAGGGAAGCAAATATTTTGCAATTGCCTCCCTTTGCAAAATTATTTACCTCCCTTACCTGCATGGGCTAAGGGAGACAATCAAGAAATGCTCTGATTACATCAAGATCTGAGTTTTTTATGAAAATTTCTGTTAGCTGAAACTAATGGTATCTCAAAGTAAATTTTCTGAGACCAGAAAATTTACTTTGAGATATCAGTAGTTTGAGATGGACTTCCACTTTGAGTGTTCAAGAGTTGCCTGTACTTAGAAATACATGTATGAATTCGTATTTTTTTTTCTTTCTATTTTTATTTAACACAGATCTCTTCAACATACAATCAGCTACTATTTGAGCAAACTTTGAGTTTTCAAAATCAATAAAATACTGAATTTGTAATTTGCAGACTGCTTCATACTTAAAAATGTTTAGGGTATTGTGAAAACATACCCATTTCATTTTCAAACAGGAATTACCCAATTCAGCCTACCCATCCACCCAGTCTATATAGAGGCTTTCCTGCTCGCAGGAACAGTCTATGGATCCAAGGGTATATTGAGTATCGACTGATTAGTCTGAATAAATATGCAGGCTGGTACGAGTTTTTTCAACTAACACTTGGTATAAAGTGCCATTCCATGTGGAGCCATTGAAATATAGAAAATAACTTATCAATAGTAAAACATGCTGTTTCATTATGAAACTGCTTATGTAAGAATATCACTTTGTTTGGTATGTATAAAGAAACATCAATTTATGGTGTACGGTGTACAGCTCCATGTTTTTCCGCGATTTTTACCAAGGGGAATAACTTTGTGACTTCCTGTTTGCTTAGCTGGACAATGAAATCTTCCAAACAGGATCTAGTCTCCAGCGTAAATTCTTTCCTTTAAAAGTAGACCACATTTTGGAAGGACTGTATCATCCAGGGAAGCCACAGGATATCACAAAAGTTGTTTCCCTTTGTAAAAATAGCAGAAAAAACATGGAGATGTACCAATACACCTTAATAGGTGCCAATAATTTAAGTAGAGAAAATATCTGAGAAGTTTGTTTTATCAATGTTTAACCCATTGCATTCTGGGTATTTTTTGTCGTCTGCTGAAATTGTCGTCTGCATCAAAAAGTTTGGATCTCAGATCAGGCCCCACATTTGGGGCCTGATCTGGATCCGAACTGTTTGCCCAGATACCCCTAATGGAAACATTAAGAGGGCGAAACAAAACCACTATTTGCTGTAAAGAAAGAAATTGTTTGCATAATCAAATTATTGATATTTGTTCATTTTTTTTCAAACTTTCTTACAAAATAGCTAGGTAATTTACTGCAGGTGTCAGACTTTATTCTGATCTGCAAAAATATCACCTCTTTGTTGTGTGTACAATAGAAAGATGTCACTTGTACACCATGCTTTAAGAGCTGGTAAACTTTTAAGAGTTTCAACAATACCCTTTTCCAAATAAGCCAAAACACTACTTAAATCACTAACAACACTGAAAACAAACATAATTGCATGTAAATTCAACTGATTCTCTATAAATCATGAATGAGAAGTGAATAATTCATGTGGATTCTGTAGACGACTGACATTTTTAGTGATCTGATAATACTGTATAAGACATGAACCTCACTAATTGACTGATCTGATGACACAGTTTAAGATATCTATTTCACTGACTTCTTTAAAAAAGTGCCAAAAACAAAAACAGTTCAATTTGCAAACAGCATATTTCCATATAAGGCAGCTAATAATGAGCCACCTTATGTTTTATTTCTAGTCTTTGATTTCTATTTAAGTACTTTCAGGGTTAATGATTTGATGGCATCAGACATTTTAGACTCAATGACAACACTGACTAAACGATCTGACAATACTGTATAAGACACTGACATCACTGAACAAATGTTCTAAAAATACTTGTATAAGACATTAATTTCAATGAAAAAACTGATCTAATGATTCTGCATGACACCCACTTCACTGACTACCAGTATATAAATGATCTGATGACACTGTACAATACAGGACTTCAGTGTCATAAATGATCTGATGATTCTGTATAGCAAAATGGACTCACTGATTAAATGATCTGATGACACTGTACAGTACTTCAATGTTTGATCTGATGATTCTGTATAAGACATTGACTTCAATGACTAAATAATCTGATGATACTGTATAATACTTCAATGTCTAAAATGATCTGATGATTCTGTACAGGAAAATGGCTTCAATCTGATGACACTGTACAATACTTCAGTGTTTAAACTGATCTGATGATTCTGTATAGGACATTGACTTCAGTGACTAAATGATGTGATGACACTGTACACTATTTCAATGTTTATAATGATCTGATGATTCTGTGTAAGACATTGACTTCTCAGAAAATGATCTGAAGACATCATACCATCAGGGCCTGACAAATCCATTGTTCTGCTGCCCTGGACAAGTTAAAAATTTTGCTGGGCAAGTAAGCTTTTTTTTTTACTTGCCCAGGAAAATGTATAGGTTATAAAGGGAAAACCCATGTCTTTCAGCTTTTTCTGGCAGAAGCTGTCTACCGGACAAGTAGATAAAATTTTGATTTGTCAGGCCCTGATACAATACAGGCCTTAACAACCTAAAATGATCTAATGATTCTGTGTAAGACAGTGACTTCAAAGACTAAATGATCTGATAACGCAAGCCAATACAGGACTTCATGGTCTTAAATGATTCTGTATAGGACTTCACTGACTAAATGATCTGGTGACACTGTGCAAATACAGGAGTTCAGTGTCAAATGACCTGATGATTCTGTACATGACACAAGTTTAACTGATAAAATGATCTGATGACACTGTACAATACAGGATGTAAACTGATCTGATGATTCTGTACAAGACACTCATTTCACTGATTCAATGATCTATTACTCTGTACAATGCAGGAGTTCACTGTCTAAAAGGATCTGATGATTCTGTTTATAACATATGCTTCAATGGACACTTGATCTGATGACACTGTGCAATATAAGAGTTCCGTAGTCATTGATATCACTGACTGAATAAACTGATTATTGTACAATATTGGATGTCAGTGTCTGAAATGGCCTGATGATCCTGTATTTGACATCAACTTCACTGACTAAATGATCTGTCAGATGATGCTGTACAATACGGGACTTCCAAATTCATTAGCTTCACTGACTAAATGATCTGATGACATTGTACAATATTGGATGTCAGTGTCTGAAATGATCAGATGATTCTGCATATGACATCAGCCTCACTGACTAAATGATCTGATGACACTGCACAATACAGGACTTCCAAAGTCATTACTTCACTGACTACATGATCTGATGACACTGTACATTATTATATAATCTATAAAAAAGAGGACCAATGGTCCTGTAGCTCACCTGCGATCTTACTGTCAACAGACACATTTTGTTACTTCACTCATTTGTTACAAACCTTAAACCAGTGGTTTTAGATGAGTGCAGATTTTGAAGTCAAACAAGTCCAATACAGCTGTGAAGTTATATTGGTAACAAACTGGTTAATAAAGGAGGTCACTAGGGCACCATGTCCTAAATTACATAGAAATAAATTTTTTCAACAAAGACTGAATCAAAACTGTGCCCTCTAGAGTGTACTCAAGGTTTTCTCATATCTGATTTAGTGACCTAGTTTTTGACCTGACAAGACCAACTTACAAACCTGTCCCAGATTTCATAAAACTGAACAGTCTGTTTAAGCTTCATGAATTGGATAAAAACAGTGCCCTCTAGAGTGTACATATTTTTCTAAGATTTGAGGTAGTGACCTAATTTTTTACCTGCACCGCTTTCATCTGAATAGCACCACTGGGGATTCTGCGTGTACACGGATAAAGGGTAACAGTTCGCGTAGATGTGGTAAACGTTTACAAAATTTACATATCCTTTAACCGAACTTGAACACATGGTAGACCGCCAACATAACCAAATGTCTTAGAGTCTTCAGTATTAGTCTATTTTAATGTACTTGACGGCGTTCTCGGAAACATCTAAATCTTCATACTCTAAATTCTGCGTATTCTTATGCAAACTATACAAGAATACTGTTTCATCATAATCGGCAACTAGTTTTAGACATTGCTGAAAGGAAACTTTGCGGACAGCACATGCGGTGTAATTGAAAAATTCAGCCTACTTGTTTGTCACAGAAAAGGCATACCGAGAATGCTAGATAATTGTACTGACAGACAGAAAGAAGGCACTAGAGCTATGACAATGTTTTCTAAAAAATAGCCACTGTGACCTTGACCTTGACCTTAGAATGCTGAAAAGCGAACTTGTTTAAGATATTGTCATACTAAACATTTGTGTGAAGTTAAATCAAAATTGGTCCATAAATGAAGTCGCCAGTGCGATGACAAAGTTTTTTGTAAAACAGCAACTGTGACCTTGACCTTAGAGCGCTAAAACATGAACTTGTTCAAGATATTGTCATACTAAACATTTGTGTAGTTGGTCCATAAATGAAGTTGCCAGAGTGATGACAAAGTTTTTCTAAAAATAGCAATTGTGACCTTGACCTTAGAATGCTGAAATGCAAACTTGTTCAAGATACTGTCATACTAAACATTTGTGTGAAGTTAAATCAAAATTGGTCCGTAAATGAAGGCGCAAGAGTGATGACAAAGTTTTTCTAAAAATAGCCACTGTGACCCTGGCCTTGACCCAGATAGATGAAATGCAAACTTGCCCAAGATATTGTCATACTTATCACTTGTGTGAAATTAAATCAAAATTGGTCCATAAATGAAGGCGCTAGAGCGATGACCAAGTTTTTTTAAAAATAGCCACTGTGACCTTGACTTTGACCTTAGGATACTGAAACATGAGCTTGTTCAAGATATTGTCGTGCTAAACATCTGTGTGAAGTTTTAATCAAAATCGGTCCATAAATGAAGGCGCTAGAGGAATGACAAAGTTTTACTAAAAATAGCCACTGTGGCCTTGACCTTGACCCCAGAAGGCTGAAACTCGAACTTGTCCAAGATATTGTCATACACATTACTTCTGTGAAATTAAAATGAATTCGGTCCACAAATGAAGGTGCTAGAGCGATGACAAAGTTTTTCTAAAAATAGCCACTGTGACCTTGACCTTGACCTTACGACGCTGTAATGCAAACTTATTCAAGATATTGTCATACTAAACATTTGTGTGAAGTTTTAATCAAAATCAGTCAATAAATGAAGGTGCTAGAGTGATGACAAAGTATTCTAAAAATAGCCACCGTGACCTTGACCTTGATCCCAGAATGCTGAAACGCAAATTCATCCAAGATATTGTCATACTAATCATTTGTGTGAAATTACATCGAATTAGGTCCACAAATCAAGGGGCTAGAGCGATGACAAAGTCTATGGGAAAATATTTTATCGCTCAAGGGCAAGTAACTCTGAAAAGAATGATCCAACCTTGCCCAAATTCGAACTGGTCCGAGATGTTTTGGCTGGTCTGGATACCTGCAAGTTACAAGAAGTTGCGATCAAAAATGAAGAAGCTAGAGCCCGGACAACATTTTCCCCATTATAAGTCTATGGGAAAATATTTCATCCCTCAAGGGCAAGTAACTCTAAAAAGAATGTTCCAACCTGACCCAAATTCGAACTGGTCCGAGATGTTTTGACTGTCCTGGATACCTGCAAGTTACAAGAAGTTGCGATCAAAATTGAAGAAGCTAGGGTCCGGACAACATTTTCTCCATTATAAGTCTATAGGACCTTTTTGTTGCCATGGTAACCACAGTTTTAAACCAATCTGTCTCAAAACTATATGCAATCAATCTCCCACCCCAACAATGCTACACATAAAATTTGATCAAGATTGGCCAACTACTCTAGCAGTTATTAATGTTTAAAAGTGTGGACGTACGACGCAGGGACGGACAACGGACGACGGACCAAGCCTATTAAAATTCATTTCATTGGTTCTGAGGCTGATCACATGCAGCAGATATTACTTCATGTTGCATAGTTCGTAGTTCGCGTTGGTCAGTATGAAGTTTACTGTTCAATAACACTTCATGTCCACCTCAACAAAAGTCAATAATTGTATAATATTGGATATCAGATTCTAAAATGATCAGATGATTCTGTACAAGACATTGATTTCATTATCTGATGGTTGAGACTGCATATTGGTATCAAATTTCTATTACTGCTGTAAAATCTGAAGTACTGGAACAAGTGGGTCTGAGCAAACAGTGCAGACTCAGATCAGACAGACCAAGTTCTACACTGTCTGCCATTTAATCTGCATGTTTTTGGATACATTACTGTATTGTAAAACCAAACTGTTCCATTTTTATGACAATTATGTAATTATGTCACTTTTTGGGAGTTTTTTTCACATTCTCAATTCCTGTAACAATGTTCCTCAGGTGGCTCAGACCCACGTATCCACACCTGGCTACGTGTGTCTGTCCACATTCAGTTTTTAGTTAATCATTTTAGGTGTACCAATTTTTAGAATTTTACTGTAATACTGGACTTCAGTGTCTGAAATGATCTGACTGAACCATAATTAAGGGGTTTCACAAGTTTGACTTCACCGACTGAACAATCTGATGACAACGTAACTGTGACCTTTGACAAAATTGATTTCACTGAATGAATGATCTGATGACACCATAACTGTGAGGTCTGACATGTTTGACTTCACTGAAAGATTGATCTAACAACACTGTAACTGTGAGGTTTGACATGTTTGACTTCACTGAATGAAAGATCTGATGACACCATAACTGAGAGGTTTGAAATGTTTGTCTTCACTGAATAGATGAGTGAATGAATGATCTGATGACACCTTAACTGAGAGGTCTGACATGTTTGAATTCACTGAATTATTGATTTCATTACACATTAACTGTGAGGTTTGACATGTTTGACTTTATTCAATGAATGATCTGATGACACCATAACTGTCAGGTCTGATGCTTGAGTTCACTGATTGATTGATCTGATGACACTGTAACTGAGAGGTCTGACATGTTTGACTTTACAAAATAAAGAATTTGATGACAATGTAACTGTGAGGTTTATCATGTTTGACTTCACTGACTGAATATCTGATGAGACCTTAACTGTGACTGTGAGGTTTAACATCTCTGACTTAACTGAATAATTGATCTGATAATACTGTTACTGTGAAGTTTGACATGTTTGATTGATTGATTGATTTGATGCTTAAAGTCCACGGTAAACAGCTATGGTCATGTCGGGATGGTCAGTTAACCTAACCACACTATTCCTGGGCAGGCTTAGACCTCCTAAGCGGTTAACCAGTACTAAGTGCACATACTTTCAACAGTAACTGACAACTGCCCTTCTTGAATCAGCAGATGGAGAAACGAAAGAATGTGGCCAGACTGGGTTTCGAACCCAGGACCTCTGACTTATGAATCAGGTGCCCTACCGATTGCGCTACATGGCCTGGCTTGACATGTTTGACTAACCAATGAATGAACTGATGATACTGTAATTGTGAGGTTTGACGTTTGACTTAACTGAATTATGTGACATTTTTTGTAAGGTTTGACATGTGTGACTTCACTGCAGGAATAATCTGATGACACTGTAACTGAGGTTTGACATTTGACTTCACTGAATGATTGATCTGATGACACTGTAACTGACAGGTATGACATGTTTGACTTCACTGAATGAATAATCTGATGACACTGTAACTGTGAGGTTAGCCATGCTTGACTTACTGAATGAATGATTTGTTGACACTGTAACTGTGAGGTTTTTCATGTTTGACTTCACTGAATAAATGATCTGATGAGACCATAACTGTGAGATTTGATATCTCTGACTTCACTGAATGATTGATCTGATGACACTATTACAGTGAAGTTTGACATGTTTGACTAGCCAATAAATGATCTGGTGATACTGTAATTGTGAAGTTTGACATGTTTGATCTAACTGTAAAAAGTAACACTTTAACTGTGAGGTTTGACATGTACAACTTCACTGAAAGAATAATCTGATGACACCATAACTGAAGTTTGACATTTGACTTCACTGAATAATTGATCTGATGACACTGTAATTGAGAGGTCTGACATGTCTGACTACCCTAAATGAATGATTTGATGACAATGTAACTGCCAGGTAAGCCATGCTTGAATTTACTGAATGAATGATATGTGACACTGTAACTGTGAGGTTTATCATGTTTGACGTCACTGAATGAATGATTAGATGAGACCGTAATTTTGAGATTTGACATCTCCTGACTTTACTGAATGATGGGTTTGATAACACTGTAAAAGTGCGGTTTGACATGTTTGACTAACTGAATGAATGATCTGATGACACTGTAATTGTGAGGTTTGACATGTCATTCACAGCCCCGTACCCCGCCTGCTTCTCCAGTCTTTCGGAGACTATAAACTGAGGTCTCATCTCCGTATGACTTAGTTGTTGATGGGACCTTAAACCCAAGTTCACTCACTGCCTAAATGATATGTTGGTTCTGTATAAAATATGATCACTATGACTTATGATCTGATGTCAGTATTTTTAAGTCTTCTGAAATAGTCAACCATTAGTGCCACTGTCTTAAAAATAATCATATTATGACTTGTAAATTCGAGATTGCCCTAAGACAGCAAAGGATTCCAGGAAAAAAGAGAATTCACAATCTAAAATGAAAGGAGACAATACAAGACACAGACACCAATGTCTAAAGTGAATGAGTTATCAAAATAAGAGGACAGTAACACTTTATAAGAGTGAAAGACATGGATTTTGATGAATCTTTTGGGAAAGTGCTGGGTAACCTGCAGACTGTGGCAGAGACTTTACTATCATGAGTGATACTGAGTGATCAAGTGACACATGTGAAGCAAGTTTTACTAACCTAAAGTGACTCACTGATATTGTATCACTACATAGCTCAAGTGAAATTGTGTACCGGTAATGGACATTTCTTGCTGCTGTAAAACTTAAAGCTTCCACTTAAGGTGATTGGATACATTTTCAGGGAAAGTAACTCTGCCATTTTTATTTTTCCCTCCCTTTTGGAATAAATGAATTCTCTCTCAACAGAGAACAAAATTTTTTCTATAAGAGAATCTCCACTTTGTGAAGACTTTACCTGCCAAGTCAGCAGATACTATTCCACTGAAGTTGTTTCCCTTGTAAAAATGGTGGCAAAACAATGGAGGTGTATCCATAAACATTAAAAACCCTCAAACCCCCATACCCCTCACTGCCACTGCCACCCCCACCCCCTCCCCACCTTGAGTTTGAAACAGACAAATAATGAAGACCCTGAGACAGACTGGCTTGGATGTATACTGTAATGTGCCTAAATTTTGGGACACCTACAAATAATTAATTTTCCATTTGGGACAAATGGAAAATTGATTATGTTTAAGTGTCACAATACTTAGGAACATTACGATATGCCATGAAATAAAGGCCAGCATTATTTGTTTTAAAATATTTGACATTTCTACAAAGTATGCCACAGTCTGACAAATCCATTGTCTGGCTGCCCGGGACAAGTTAAAATTTTTGCTGGGCAAGTAAAATATTTTCTTATTTGCCCAGAATATAGGGACAACCTGAGGATTTCAGTGTTTTGTAGCAGAATCTGTGTACCGGACAAGTTGATCCAATTTTGATTTGTCGGCCCCTGTATGCCATGAACAGGTGGGCCTGTTCCGACTGCATACCCACAGACTGTTTTGGACCTTCAATGTTCCAACACATGGAGGTTCATTTAAGCATATGACTACATAAATATGCATCTATTGCTATCTGTCTCTGGTAGAAACTTAAGACAATTTTCTTTACTTGCCAGCTTATGGTTAAAGGGAAAAGTTAAAAGCTAACACCAGGAGTTATTAAGCAAAAAAGGGGTTGGGTTTTATCTCCCATAACACCCTTCAAGCTTCATGATGTTGAACCCAAGAACATTTTTTGCCAAACTTGCAGAATGTGCAAAATAACTGTATCTAATTTAACTCTTTAAGCACCAAAAAGCAGACGATAAAATTTACGTCTGCAAAAATTAAAAAAATGCCTTGTCCAAGACATTTTATAAAATGCCTTGTCCAAGACATTTTATACTGAGAATTCAAAGACTAGAGGGCAAACAGTGTAGATCTAGATGAGGCGGCTCATCATGAGCCGCCTCATCAAGATCTACGCTGTTTGCAAATTCTGCTATGTTCGTCACTGGTGCTTAAAGTGTTACAGTTTTGTTTGATAACCAAAATAGACATTAACTGGGTATTCTCACTATCATCCCATATTTGCCATTATACTTTAAGTATTCTGCAAATATGAAAAAATGCCCATGGCTATTAAAGGATGCTGGATTAGGATGTTGCTTAATATATTAGTCTGCTTAACGATGTTGCAATACTAGCACAAGTTAGTGAGCCAGCAAATTAGGCCATTTTTCTTTTTCTTCCTTCTTTTGAATTAAAATAAATATGAGATATAAACAGTCTATACATTCAAACGTATACAAATCAGATCAATGCCAGCCATGAAACTAGTCATGCCAGTCCATTTTAGAAGTCTTAAACACCGCAGAGCTCTAGATAAGAAGGGGTAACAGGGATAATTTAGGGATAATTTTTTATATTTCTCTATAAAAACATACATTGTGACCTATCATTAGAACCGTCTCGCCGAGACGGTTCCAATGAGGGGTCACAAGATATGTTTTCATTGAGAAATAAGAAAAATTGTCATTGAATTATCCTCAATACCTCTTCTTATCTGGAGCTCTGACACTCCAACCATCTGACTGGCATGAGGAACTGATCGCATCATTACTGATAAAGACCCGATCTGTTTACATTAAAATGTATAGGGATATAAAGGTGATGAGAAACTTAATAGGAAGCGTAAGCAAGCAGACACCCAGCCAACCAGCAGCAAGAATTTCCCACAGTGCCAACCTGCTCAGAATCAGTTGTTAGGTCATGTGACATGGAGTCATCATCATGTGACACATCATGTGACTCTTCCATTTTGTTGCTATCCTGAAAAGAAGAATTTTAGTCAGCATGCAGACTCCAGAGTCAAGACCAATTTCACTTGGAACAATAGCACCTCACACAGTGCAGTCTACAAGAAAAATTACCAAACAATTTTTTTCAGTGTAATTTGCATTAACAGACAAATAGCTTCAGAAAGTAATGTTACCAATGTTAAACTGAAGTTTCTTATCCTTTGTGCTCTTCATTCTAGATAAGCCATGCTATTAGTAAACACGCTTAAGGCACATGCGAACATATTGCCTGCACATATGCACAGTGTCATCAGAGTTTCCATATTCATTGCACAGATTCTTCAGTTTATTAGAGCAGCATAAATGCAAACAACGAAACATGAAGCATGAATCAAACTGAATGGATCATGACGGCTGACCTAGACCTGTAATCATTGTTTGCACAAGATGCAAGGCACCTATTCTGATTAAACGGCTCAAATTGTCTCTGGAAATATATGGTACACTGGAGCGCCGTTATATCGCGGACCGATATATCGCGGTAATCGGTATAACGCGGTTGTCCTGTGGCTCCCAATTTTTTTCTACAGATCGCGGATTTTTCGGCGGTTTCCGTCGGTGTTCACGACATTGGAATAGAAAATAACCATTAAAAGTTAATTGGGTTGTTTACATAATTTTAATCAACAGAGTGTCAGAAGTTATCACAGACAATCAAAGCGTCGGTTGTCTTGCCAATGTGTGAAAGACTTCGATAATTAGCGCATATCACGTGTCACCAATTAGCGAAGGTCACCTCATATACACAATACACAAGCCGACGCTCAGGAAAAAGGCTGTGCGTAGCAGTCACTGATTACTTCCAAAGAAAACATTATAAAATAATTTTATAAAATGGAAAAAACAAAACGAAGCTTAAACCCGATTTGGTTATCTGTAGGCTGCTTAGATTTTTTTAAGCGACGTCAGTACTCGCGCAAATAAGTATATTATATTCGTCCGAAGGTACCTTTTTGCAAGTGTATATACAAGGGAATTAACTCGAACAAGTCTACTTTCGCTCAATCGGATATCCTCGTCGATATAGGTTTAATTCAGGATACGGAATTGGCCGATGTGTTCCGATTGTACATTCGCTTTGCAAATGGTTTTCAACCGTTTTGCAGCGCATTTTTCACAATAAGTAAGAACATAGGGACTGAAAGCTTACTTCAGCGATGACTTTCGTTGTGTCAGGTAAGCAGTAAACATGTCTATCTACCTCGTAAGGGCTAAACAAGCGCTACGAACATGTAAACATGGGGTTTTTCATTAGTGGGTGGGGTATTTCTGTGAAGATCGTTATTACGCGTGATCACTTATATCGCGGTTCTATTTTATGTCTCCCGACACCCGCGTTATAACGGCGCTCCAGTGTAATATTCTCTTTGACTAGGCTGACATCTTTGCTTCACTTTCTATGTTTGATTGGTCTGTACAACTAAATTTCATTTCTATCTAAATTTTCAGTCTGAACCAACTATTAGATATATACTCAGAATTTTTACTGAAGACATGTGGGTATACTTCGATGTTTTTCTGCCATTTTAACGAAGGAAAACAACTGTTGTAACTTCCTGTTGGTTTCCCTGTGCCAAGAAATCTTTCAAAACAAGGGTCTACTCTAAAATATAAGTTTGTTCCTATAGGAGCAATTTCTATCCTTTAAGATTTGATTCCCATTGAGAAAGGAGACAAAAATGAAAATGACAGATTTGCTTCCCCTGAAAATGTACCCATTCACCTATATAGTGCTTTGGACACAAAGATCTGTTGCTGGACAGGAAAGCTTGCTTGCTGATGCATTTGCCGATGTCAGCGTCATGACGTTAGTTTGAAGGAGCTTTCGGTGCTTGTTACACAAAATAACTTGGGCTAAAAAGTGTGTTTGCTCATTTTCAATGTGTATTTCATAGCACACACATGACAATTTGCATGATTTAACATTCTTTCTCAAATCATAGGTCTTTGTGATGGTAAACCATATGTTTTCAAGGCTTTGGGTTACCATGGAATAAGTGTTGTCATGGCAACATATGTCATATTTAAGACTGGATTTTGTCTGAATTCACAGGCTTTCTTTATATCTCAACGCCCAAGGTATTTTCATGGAAATAAAAAGAGGTCCTAAAAATCATTAATTTTGGTGTTTTTCATCCATTTACAACATAATTATTAGTAATGTCATTAAGCCCGGTTTTCAAAGAGAACTGCTCATATGTTACTGTAGTCATATACAAAATTGTTAGCTGTATGTTCACCACTTAACGACACCCTCCACATTTTAAATCAAACCATTAGCATTTTGTTGTTTTTACGAAAATAGAAAAGACTATGACATGCTACAAACAGGCAGTTATGTTCTATAAGCAAAAACAGGTAGTTTTCTTATTGGGTATATATGCCTATTTAAAATCTTTTCTACTTTATCACGTAAGACAAAACACCAAATCCCCCAAATCAAACTCAAACACAAAGCATAGCTGCAGGGGTCAGCCTAGAGCTTTCAGACAGGGAGAAGTTTTGCGACAGTTCCTGGAATTCAGGGAGAAGTTTTGGTCCAAATTTTGGATTTCCCTATATGTTCTATACATTTTCACTTCTCCCTCAGTTCAAAGTAGGGAGAAGTCAGCCAGCTTAGGAAGACTATTTCTCCCAAATCGCCCTCTAGGCTCAGCCCTGAGCTGAATATTTAAGCTATGATATAAAGCAACATATGCAAACAATGCATATCACAGATCATTAGTATACAAAATATCTTTAACTAAGGCATTGATTAGGTATTAGTTTTTCCATAACAATAAATTTTCTTTTCTTTTTCTCAGTGCCGGAACATTACAAGATATCAACTACGCTCAGTTTCAAGACTAAATTAGACCTGTCCAAAGAGCTCTCATTATTATTATTTCCATTTTCTGTCCCAAATAATTATTAGGAGTCTAGCTGTGGCATAGTGCCATTCGGACAAATGTTCAGGGCTCAGCTGTCAGGCAAAAAACTTGGCATGCCTAGACTGAGCTTCAGATAATATAAATTTTCGGATGGTTTCTATATACCATATTTATTGGGATATAAGACCCGCTCTTTCCTTAAACTAGAAAATGTGTTTATGAAACACTATGCCCCCAACCATATGCTTGTCTCTAGAGAAGGTTCATCCAATAATGCTTGTACCTTTGTACCATAGGCTTACAATGCACTAAGTCGAAAAAGGGGCTTAACTCAGTCAAAAATTTACGAATTGTTTTCGAAAGTTAATCAGGTCATCTACACCTTGGGCAATATCAACCTGCAAAAATCAAAAACTGATCCTAGCATCAGGGGTTCTCCAGATATTTTGTTCACAAGCTTCCATAGGCAAATAATGCACTAAGTTGAAAAAGGGGCATAACTCAATCCAAAATTTACAAATTATTTTCAAAAGTTAATCAGGTCATCTACACCACAGGCAGTATCTTCCTGCAAAAAATCATGCTCCTAGCTTCAGGGGTTCTTGAGATATTTTGTTCACAAGGTTCCATAGGCTTACAATGCACTAAGTCGAAAAAGGGGCATAACTCGGTCAAAAATTCACGAATTTGTTTCAAAAGTTAATCAGGTCATCTACACCTTGGGCATTCTCATCTTGCATAGCCTCATGATCCTAGCATCAGGGGTTCTTGAGATATTTTGTTCACAAGGTTCCACAGGCTAAGTCCAAAAAGGGGCATAAGTCTGGAAATACATTGCCAGCGGAAAAATAAAAAAATATGGGTCTGCTTATTTTCCATACTGATCATGTGTATAAAGTTTCAAGTTCCTAGCTCTTATTGTTCTTGACTATATGTAAGGGTACCTTTGTACCATAGGCCTCAATGCACTAAGTCGAAAAAGGGGCATAACTCGGTCAAAAATTCACGAATTTGTTTCAAAAGTTAATCAGGACATCTACACCTTGGGCATTCTCATCTTGCATAGCCTCATGATCCTAGCATCAGGGGTTCTTGAGATATTTTGTTCACAAGGTTCCACAGGCTAAGTCCAAAAAGGGGCATAAGTCTGGAAATACATTGCCAGCGGAAAAATAAAAAAATACGGGTCTGCTTATTTTCCATACTGATCATGTGTATAAAGTTTCAAGTTCCTAGCTCTTTTTGTTCTTGACTATATGTAAGGGTACCTTTGTACCATAGGCCTCAATGCACTAAGTCGAAAAAGGGGAATAACTCGATAAAAAATTCACAATTTTTTTTCAAAAGTTAATCAGGTCATCTACACCACAGGCAGTATCTTGCTGCAAAAAATCATGCTCCTAGCTTCAGGGTTTCTTGAGATATTTTGTTCACAAGGTTCCATAGGTTTACAATGCACTAAGTTGAAAAAGGGGCATAACTCGGTCAAAAATTCACGAATTTGTTTCAAAAATTAATCAGGTCATCTACACCTTGGGCATTCTAATCCTGCAATACCTCATGCTCCTAGCTTCAGGGTTTCTTGAGATATTTTGTTCACAAGGTTCCATAGGCTTACAATGCACTAAGTTGAAAAAGGGGCATAACTCGGTCAAAAATTCACGAATTTGTTCCAAAAGTTAATCAGGCCATCTACACCTTGGGCATTCTCATCTTGCAAAGCCTCATGATCCTAGCATCAGGGGTTCTTGAGATATTTTGTTCACAAGGTTCCACAGGCTAAGTCGAAAAAGGGGCATAACTATGGAAATACATTGCCGGCGGAAAAATAAAAAAATATGGGTCGGCTTATTTTCCATATCGATCATGTGTATAAAGTTTCAAGTTCCTAGCTCTTATTGTTCTTGACTATATGTAAGGGTACCTTTGTACCATAGGCCTCAATGCACTAAGTCGAAAAAGGGGAATAACTCTATCAAAAATTCACGAATTTTTTTCAAAAGTTAATCAGGTCATCTACACCACAGGCAGTATCTTCCTGCAAAAAATCATGCTCCTAGCTTCAGGGGTTCTTGAGATATTTTGTTCACAAGGTTCCATAAGCTTACAATGCACTAAGTCGAAAAAGGGGAATAACTCGATAAAAAATTCACAATTTTTTTTTCAAAAGTTAATCAGGTCATCTACACCACAGGCAGTATCTTGCTGCAAAAAATCATGCTCCTAGCTTCAGGGTTTCTTGAGATATTTTGTTCACAAGGTTCCATAGGCTTACAATGCACTAAGTTGAAAAAGGGGCATAACTCGGTCAAAAATTCATGAATTTGTTTCAAAAGTTAATCAGGACATCTACACCTTGGGAATTCTCATCTTGCAAAGCCTCATGATCCTAGCATCAGGGGTTCTTGAGATATTTTGTTCACAAGGTTCCACAGGCTAAGTCGAAAAAGGGGCATAACTATGGAAATACATTGCCGGCGGAAAAATAAAAAAATACGGGTCTGCTTATTTTCCATACTGATCATGTGTATAAAGTTTCAAGTTCCTAGCTCTTATTGTTCTTGCCTATATGTAAGGGTACCTTTGTACCATAGGCCTCAATGCACTAAGTCGAAAAAGGGGAATAACTCGATAAACTAGAAAATGTGTTTATGAAACACTATGCCCCCAACTGTATCCTTGCCTCTAAGGAAGGTTCATCCCATAATGTTTAGGTCAGAAAGGGGTTTTAATCCATTCATCTACATCTTAGCCTGTAACTGTATGTTCCTATATCTTATGGTTCTTGACTGTAACGGTACCTTTGTACCATAGGCTTAAAATGCACTAAGACAAATAAGGGGTGTAACTCAGTAAAAAATTCACCAATGTATTTCAAAAGTTAATCAGGTCATCTACACCTTAGGCAATGTCTTCCTGCAAAAAAACAGGATCCTAGCATCAGGGGTTCTTGAGATATTTTGTTGACAAGGTTCAATAGGCTTACAATGCACTAAGTCGAAAAGGGGCATAACTCGGTCAAAAATTCACCAATGATTTTCAAAAGTTAATCAGGTCATCAACATGTTAGGCAATATCTTCCTGCAAAAAAACATGATCCTAGCTTCAGGGGTTCTTGAGATATTTTGTTCACAAGGTTCTATGGGCTTATAATGCACTAAGTCGAAAAAGGGGCATAACTCGGTCAAAAATTCACCAATGTTTTTCAAAAGTAAATCAGGTCATCTACATCTTAAGCAGTGATATCCTGCAAAAAATCATGATCCTAGCGTCAGGGATTCATGAGATATTTTGTTCGCAAGGTTACATAGGCTTACAATGCCCTAAGTCAAAAAAGGGGCATAACTTGGTCAAAAATTCAAGAATTTTCTTCAAAAGTTAATCAGGTCATCTACACCTTGGGCAATGTTATCCTGCAAAAAATCATGATCCTAGCATCAGGGGTTCTTGAGATATTTTGTTCACAAGGTTCCATAGACTAAGTCCAAAAAGGGGCATAACTCTGGAAATACCTGACCGACGGGAAAAAGAAAAAATACGGGTCCACTTATTTTTCATGTACATGCCACCTAAAAAATTTCAAGATCCTAGCATAAGCCGTTCCTGAGTTTCCTAGCTGCCAAAAAGCGTTACGGACAGACGGACAGACAGACGGACAGACGGACGGACAGGCCCAAACCAATATGCCCCCTCACTTTCTCCGAAGTTGGGGGCATAAAAATTCACAAATTTTTTTCAAAAGTTAATCAGGTCATCTACACCATAGGCAGTATCTTCCTGCAAAAAAATCATGCTCCTAGCTTCAGGGGTTCTTGAGATATTTTGTTCACAAGGTTCCATAGGCTTACAATGCACTAAGTCGAAAAAGGGGCATAACTCGGTCAAAAATTCACGAATTTGTTCCAAAAGTTAATCAGGTCATCTACACCTTGGGCATTCTCATCCTGCAAAACCTCATGATCTTAGCATCAGGGGTTCTTGAGATATTTTGTTCACAAGGTTCCACAGGCTAAGTCGAAAAAGGGGCATAACTCTTGAAATATGTGACCCGCGGAAAAAAGAAAAAACACGTGTTCGCTTATTTTTCATACTGATCATATGTATAAAGTTTCAAGCTCCTAGCTCTTACGGTTCTTGAGTTATAGATAGAGGACAGAAGGACAGACAGACAGACGGACAGACGGACAGGCCCAAACCAATATGCCCCCACAATTTCTCCGAAATTGGGGGCATAAAAAAAGGATACAATAGGAGCCACGACAGGACATAACCAACAAGAGGCAAACCAACAGCAAACACTCAAATCAGCCTGAGCATCCATCTAGTCTATCAGAATCTTTGCTGTTGGCATGGAAGTAGCTTAGACTCTTAGCTACCCCTTAAGGACACAGCGAAGACTCTTATCAGCATAGGAATTGGCCCAGGCTGATCTGAGTCTTTGCTGGGCGCACATGACACTTTGTTAGTGATATTGTGTTGCGGCTCATATATGTAAATCAGTTTTGTGTAATTTTGGTATAAGATGGGTTTTTTTCTCATCCAAAATAATCCAAAGAATTTAGATCCATCTTTTAAGATGGATCACGAATCTTAGGGTAGTTGTTGAAAGGAAATACCCTGTCTTATAACAAAAGAAATACAATAATGTTGTGACCTCTCGTTAGATCTGCCTCAGTTCAAAGGAAATTTCATGGTGAATTAGCAGAAAATGTTTTGCATGGAACTCTGCCCAAAGACAGTGTTTCAGAACGGTACCAACCTTGAGTAATCTTTGTGGATGATAGGGGTTGTCATCTTCTTCATTAAGGGCAGGTAACTCTGATTGACGCAACCCTGGAAAAAAATAAGTCCACATGAAAAACACGTAAAATGATCAAAACTTTTAAGTTTCAACATGCTGCAAGGTTAAAACTGAGAAATGAAATTTAGTTTATCTGTTAAAATGCAGTCAAACCTGTCTTAAGCAAGCACCTAAAAGGAAGGCAATAGCTACTTGCATGTGGCAGGTGCCTGCTTAATACAGGTCCAGTTATACTGACAATGCGACTTTGGGATATCATTTTTGGGCCTTTTATGACAGGTGGCAGCCTTTATGACAAGTTTGAATATACAACTAAAGAAAAACTGACTGGCTGTTACCACTTTTTGTTTTCTTTAAAATGTTACTCATTCATGTTCAAGTTTTAGCCCCTTTGCAAATTCAGGTCTTATTTTACATGCTGCAACATCACAGTCAAGTTTTACTAAGCTTGCAATCTGCTCAACTGAGATCAGCAAACTTTCGGAAATATTTAAGGTGAATGGGTACACTTAAAGGGACATCAACTCTACCATTTTCTTTTTTGCCTCCCTTCTCAATGGGTGTCAGTTCTTACAGAAAGAGTTTGCTCCCCTGGAAGCAAGTTGTTTCCTGCAAAAGGGAACAGGCTCTCCTATGCGCAAATTGTTTCCTTTAAGATGGAAACAAAGATTAAGCCACAAAAGTTGTTTCCCTTTTGATGGTGGAAAAACATGCACATGTACCCACACACCTTAAATAAGGCATTGTACAAGTACTTACAAATGAGTTGTGAATTAAAAAGCTGGCTTAACATGTATACTTGTGCATGCTCAGATCAGCTTCACACTCGTGTAGTGAGTCTGGTCAGTCAATGCATGTGCATTGCCATCTGATTTAACTAAATGGTTCAAATATATTGACAGTGTGGCATCTGGTCAAATTGCATACACTGATAAGACTGTACACATGTGCCGTTAGCGTAAGCCCTAGCAGATTTTCTTCAAGAGTACACAATGAAATCAACTCTAAATATCTCAAATACTGATATCTCAAAGTATCCTATTACATAAAAGTACACATTTCAGCTCCTTTTTGTCTCAAACTACTGATATCTCAAAGTAAATTTTCTAGGACCAGAAAATTTACTTTGAGATAACAGTAGTTGGGACCTGAGAATTTACTTTAAGGTATCAGTAGTTTGGAAAGAATTTTAACTTTGAGATATCTAGAGTTGACTGTAAATGCAACATACTGCCATTGTTGTCATCGTAATGCTCCTGTGACCTATGTTCACTGTAAGTCCCACGACTGTACTCCTGGTAATCTAGGTGGTCTCTCCCTGGGCTAAGTTCTGTGTGACCATCTTTACTGTTAGCACTAGAACCTGAGCTGTCCGACCGTCTGTGAGTGGGGCTACCTCGCCAACTGGTCTTCTGTAAGGCTATTCTTAGAGGGACTGGGTCTAGGGGGCTCACCTGAAAAGAGAAATTTGAAAATTTCCGAACACTATGACTACCATAATCATCCCTATTAGCACCATGTGGCCTTAACTGTTTCAAAATGGAGGCAAACACTTGTAGCAAACTTTCTTTCTTACAAGTGCACTTTTCAACAAATTACTGTAAAGTAAAAGAAAACAAATTTAAAGGTTCAGCATCAGAGAAAAGCTGCTTACAGTCACAGAATGATAGAGAAGCTTCACAAGTGAAAATAAAAGATTCAGTTGCATCTACAGCTCTTGTAAACACGAAAACAAAGGAATGAACCAGAAAAAGTTTGTGCACTTACAGTAATATGCCTCAGAATTTATTATGATGTGCGCTTATAGGAGCATATGCGCTAATTAGGTCGAATATGGTATGTGGCATCTACAACTGACACACTTATAACACATTTATGAAAACAGCAACACACAAACTCAAGATGAGATGACCTTTTGTTGATAATTTTGAGATTGTTCCCATTAATTATCTTAACATTTATGTTGGGTCCCTCATTAGTGAACAGAATCTCTTAGTTATAATCAAAACCAAACCTTATAATGTACTTTTCAACCAAAGTTTGGTACAAAAAAAATCAAAACTGAAAGTGGGGGGCATAAGCCTCCCTTCCAGTTTCAAAAAATGTAAATTTTCTCAGCAGGTAAACAAAATATGCCAAATTTGTAAATCCATCTAAAGACATATATCATAACATAAAAATGCAGATTTTTATGGAAGTGGCTCATGACAACCAGTTGCCAGCAGCCTCATAGGCTTCTGACAATCAGTTGTCACCAGCCTGTGAGGCTGCTGACAACTGCTTGTCACTAGCCATCACCAATTTTTATTAACTATATAGACTCATCCTACATAGGATTTATTACAATCAGTACTGTACATGCATGCTTCTTCTGTAAAAAGATACATGTATGTGACTTAAGAAAGACAAATGTAAACCTTACCAGTCTATTCTCTCCATTAGGAGTTGGTAATGAAATTATTTCAATATCCGAAGAAGTAGTAGTGTCAATTTCATCTGCTGATTCATGTCCACTATGAATACTCCTAGAGCCATCTGATTTCTCAGTCCCAGAATGACTGTCACTGTTATCTTCACCCTTACTCTCTTCCATAGCATCTTCCAATGTACATTTCACAAAAGAATTCGCTGGAGATAATTCAGCTTTTTCACCTAAGTCACTCCCATCACTTGCTTCCTCTTCAACTACATTTACAGTAGAGTCACTTTCAATGTTTAAATTAATTTGTGATTCAGTTTCCTTATCAGAAATAATTTGTGACTCTAGATCTACAACATTTACTGTAGGTTTCTCCTCCTCAGTATCCTTTTCACTACTATGCTCATCTGCATTATCACCAAGACCCTCATTTACTTTATCAATTATGTCACTAGAAGTTCTCTCTGGTTCTTTTTCAGTTTGAAAATCACTCTTTTCAGTACTGTCAAGGATCACACTTTCCAAATCCTTTGATAAAGTTTCTTTAATATTTTCTGCAGTGCCTGAAGCACCAAGTCCCTCATCTATCACAGTTTCTTCGGATGTGCATGTATCCTGACTTACATCTAAAGTATTTATGCTTAATTCAGATTCTGACCTTGTTGTGATTTCTATTTGACCCAAGTCAACAAAAGCAGACCCTGATTCCTGAAGTTCACTACTCTGTTGATCAGTTTCTTTAGAAGGTACATCCAAATTAGCCACCTGAATTTGTTCACTGTCTTTGGATTCATGATCTTCTAATGTTTCTTGTTTCACAGTATCTATCACAGAAAATGTATCACTCTGACTAGCACCACTTACTTCCTGACTTGTTGTAGAGTCATGAAAATGAGTGTCACTGTCTTCCTTTACCAAAAGCTCCTCAGACAAAGCATAATTTTGCAGAGTACTTTCTTGCTCTAAATTTGGAATGTCTTTCTCCGAAACAATTTCTACGGAACTAGAAACATCACTATTTAGATCTTTGTTTTCTTTTTCTTCATTAAGCTCATCATAAATTTCACCATCTGTTTTAAGTCTTTCAACAGAGGAACTTTCAACCTCTGAGCTAAAGTCAGTTTCTTCTGACTGATTAGCTTGATCTTTATCAGCAGAAGTTTCAGACAAAGTATCAACCTTTGTATCACCAATTTGTAGTAAATCACTACCACTTGAAGATCTATCCAAGCTTTGTAGTTCATTTGAGAAGCTTTCATACTGATTCCCTGTGTCTATCGTTAATTCTTGAAATGAGCTGTCCTGTAAGTTATCAACAGAGGTTGTAATTTTAGGCTTGTTTGCTTCGTCATCCACTGACATAGACAAAAAGCTTCCAGACATAGATGTAGTAAATGTTTGAGTTACTGAAACATCAATCTTAGCCACATTTTCTTCTTTTAATTCTGGAATGTTCTTTTCTGAATGAACATCAGTTAAGGCAGAAGCATCTGACTTAACCACTTCTGTACAAGTCTGAGAGCCAACAGGTGAGTGTTGTTCAGTTTTTCCCATTATTGTACTATCTTCAGTGAGTTTGGAACTTTCAATTAAGTCTGATTTACTACTATTCCCGAAACTCTCGTTCTCTGATTTTTTCACAACAGGTTCAACAATTTCTGTGCGGGAAAGCCTATCACTAGGATCAACATTTTCTAAACTTAAGTCAAAACCACTAGAAGTCTTATACTGGTCTGATTCTAATAGGCCCTCATTTGCGTCCTGCACCGCTTTAACAGAAGCACTTTCACTGTCTTTAACCTTATCACCAGCATCTGATTTTGTCTCTTCAAGATCAGTTTTGTTCTTTTGAGGGAACAATTTAGATTTAGCTTTAGTTCTTTCTTTGGCGGCTTTCAGAACTTCTTCTTTTATTTCTTCTGCAGTCTTCTCTTTAATTTCTTCTTTTTCCTCACCCCCCTCTGCTCCAGCTCCCCAAGGAAACTGCCATGAGCTTTTAGGACTTGTAGAACTTTCAGAGCTTATGTCTCCAATTGCCCAACCACTCCAAAAGTCTCCCTTTTGTTTCTTTTCTTTCTTGGATTCATCAGATCCAGATGCTGAAATTAACAATTAGAAGTGAGTGAGTGAACTCGAGTTTAACATCACACCAACAACTTGTGTCATACTGAGACGGGACGGTTTAAAGTCTCATCCAAAATACCGGAGAAGAGGGGTACAATTAGAAGCTCTAGATAACCCGATTATTTCACATATTTAACTAAGTACTTGGAAATTATATAGACATCAGTAAATTTCTGAAATTGAGCTTTTGGATGCAATACTGAATGGAAATACTTGGATGTTCGAAAGCCATCTTGTTGACTAATATATTATAATTAGCAAAAGATATTTTCCATTAAACATATCTGCAATTCAAAACTGCAGACAAAAGCTGGCTTTCAAATATTTACCTGTCCTAGCAATTACCACATTCCATATTTAGAAAATTTGTTTGCCATATTTTATGTTGTTATGGCTGTGCTGCAAATGCACACACACAAAAGAAGTGAAATTGTTTACTTTCGAAGGGCCTAATTTTCATTTATTTTCGGAGGGCCTAAGTTAGAACATTACCATATAGCCACACAGTTCAGCAGACTCTTGGAAAAAGACATTTGTACTAAGTGATCCTAAGAATATTTCAGAAGATGTTGCCAACAGTGTAGACCCTGATCAGACTGCTCCTAAGGAGTAGTCTGATTTTGGTTTGCACTGTTGGAAAATTTATAGTGAAAATGCTATGATATTTATTCAGCTATAAAATGGGGGTATTTTTCCCCTCCAAAATGACATTCTCATATCAGATTTTTTCCTTCAAACCAAAAAACATTTCTGTCCTGTACGATGGATCTAGATTTTTCTTTGGTCGCTTTGAAGGGAACAAAACAGTGTCTTATAGCCAAATAAAAACATTAAATACATGTAACTCATTCAGTCTCATACCCTTGGAATGTGCATGGGCATTCTTTCAGGGACAGCAACTCTGTCATTTTTTATTTTTGCATCCCTTCTCAATAAGGGTCAGCTCTAACAGGACAGAATTTTCTCCTCTAGGATCAAATTCTTTCGATTAGAACTACTTTTTGGAAGGGCTTTGTTGCATTCCCTGTTTAAGAGCTCTAGGCTAGGTCATGTTTATATTACCAGCATTTTAGATATGGAAATGGATAAAACCTTTAGCTGAAAGTGATTTTCAAAACTGGAAGGCAACATATCAAGTTCACAATTATTCAGGGCTCAGCCCAGAGGGTGATTTGGGAGAAATAGTCTCCTTAAGCTGCTAAGCTGGCTGACTTCTTCCTGTTTTTAGTTGAGGGAGAAGTGAAAATGTATAGAACATATACAAAGCCAAAATTTGGACCAAAACTTCTCCCTAAAGTTCAGAAAATGTCGCAAAACTTCTCCCTGTCTGAAAGCTCTAGGCTGACCCCTGTTATTTAATGTGAGGCTATATTGTCAAATATATATATATTAGTATTAAATCTGACATATAACTCTGGTACAAGAAATACATGGTTTTCTCAGATCTTTGGGAATCAAATAAGGACTCTAGGGGCAAAAATATACTCTAACAGAGCTCAAGAAAAGTTGAGTATTTAAGGATAATTCCAAGATAATTTTTCTCATTTGTCAATGAAAATGTATGTTGTGACCCTTCAATAGAACCATCTCGGAGACGGTTATAGAGGGGTCACAACATGTTTTCATGAAGAAATTTGGAAAATTATTTCTAAATTATCCTTTTTATCCCTTCCTAGATATGGAGCACAGCCGTAAGTCCTTCAAGTGACTATGTACATGCTAAATTTGACTAAAAACTACATGTATCTGTACAATGATTTAGAAAGAGGTACAAAATAACAGGCTGATCATATTGCGCAAGATATTACCCACCTTCTGCAGACTCTGCATTCTTTTCACTTTCTGAAATATCCAAGGCTTTGTCAATCTTCTCTTGTGCATTCTTGAGAGCTTTAGAAGCCAAACTCGTAAAATTACTCGTGTTCCACCAACTCATGTTGAATCTATTGTTGTCTTTCACTTCTCACCTACAATAAAAAAAAGTCTCTTTTCACTATGTAATATCTATATACAGGGCTGTGGAAATACTATGCTCAACTTGTCCCACTTGTCCCGTTTGAATCTAGACAAGTGAAAAAATTCAGTTTACTTGCCTTGGTACAAGTATTAAAGGTGTCATTAGTGGAAGTATGTGAGTCATATTCTGAGATAGTTTTCATATTTTCTCATGATAACACATGTTCTGGGTTTCTGTTTGAATCGCCTCTTTGAGGCGATTCTAGCAGGTGCCCAAAACATATGTTTTATGATACTTTGTTACTTTGTGACAGTTTATTATATTTTATTCTTTCCTCATTTCATGTACATAAATGCCTTTTTTCTGGGCAAGCAAATATTTGTTCGGACAACTTCATTTTATTTATTTATTTGTCCATGGACAAGTACAAAATTTTGATATTTCCACAGCCATGCTATAAACATGTATATTTAATGTAACATGTTTATAGACCCTGATAAAGAGGTGGGGGTTGAGGGTAGTGGGGGTGGTCGGGGGAATGGGGATAATTCTGTGATTAAGGAGCTACAGCCTGGACAAACAAATTCTGGCAAGGTTAGATAACTCATAAATTAGAAAATCAAGAGAAGTTTGTATTTTCAGTCCAGATATATTGTAGTGTTGTCTAATTAAGATGAATGGATCTGTGAAGTTCCATGAAAATATTCCAGTGGCTTCAGCAGTTATAGTGGTTTAGCCAAGGGCAGCTAACTCAATATTTTGAGATCAAGAATAATATTTTCATTCATGACATTTTGTCTTATTAACAAAAGTGCATCAATTAAGTTTCATAAAAATATTCTGGCAAGAAATATTGGCAAAGGCAGGTAACGCTTATTAAAAGAGATCATGAGTTGTCTTTTTAGTTCAGATATTTTGTCTAATTACAGTAGAACTTCACTGGCTCAAACCCTGATGGCTCGTTTATAATCATTCAATGTCTGGCTAGAACTCATTCTTGACTCCCTAGAGTTCAGTTTATATAGAAACCAGTGTTTCCCCTAAAGTGGAATGGCGGGGCGCCGCACCCTGCCCCTTTTTGGTCCCGCCCTTCTTCCCCAACAAGAGGCCCAAATGGGCCTGATATCGCTCACCTGGCTTTTGTATCTAAATGGTCCCCATTCTGATACAAAATTGGTCCAATTCCAGAGATTTTCTCAATTTCACATTTTGCTACTTTTAGTAACAGAGGCCAACTTGTCTGGTCTTTATATATTTACTTTTGAAACACCTCAAGGCAAGAATCATTTTGCCACAAATTTCATCAAAATCCATTCAGGGGTTACTGAGATATTGTCAGTTTCATGTTTTGTGCTATTTTTAGTAACGGCAGATGGCGGCCATCTTAGAATGCCAAAATGCAAAAAATTGAAAAGCTTTCATGCAAGGACCATTTTGACACAAAATCGGTCCAGTTCCATTGTAATTTTCTAATTTTCAAATTTTGCTATTTTAAGTAACAGAGGCCAACTTGACGGGTCAATATTTGTTAATTTGTGAAACACATCAAAGCAAGAATCATTTTGCCACAAATTTCGTCTCAATCGCTTCAGCGGTTAATGAGATGTTGTCATTTTCATGTTTTGTGCTATTTTTAGTAACGGCAGATGGCGGCCATCTTGGAATGCCAAAATGCAGAAAATCGAAAAAGCTTATTGAAATGATCATTCTGACAGAAAATTAGTCCAATTCCACTGAGATTCTCTATTTTTCACATTTTTCTATTTTTAGTAACAAAGGTTATTATGACTTGTCTATTTTAGTTACTTTTGAAACATCTCAATGCAAAAATCATTTTGACACAAATTTCGTCAAAATCTATTCAGCGGTTACTGAGATATTGTCATTTTCATATTTTCTGCTATTTTTAGTAACGGCAGGTGGTGGCCATCTTGGAATGCCAAATTGCAATTAATCGAAATGGCTTCATGTAAGGAACATTCTGACACAAAATTGGTCCAATTCCATTAAAGGGTTCTTGAGTAATGGTCATTTTATGTTTGTGCTATTTTTAGTAACGGCAGATGTCGGCCATCTTGGAAGCCAAATTGCAATTAATCGAAACGGCTTCATGCAAGGAACATTCTGACACAAAATTTGGTGGAATTCCATTCAAGGGTTCTTGAGTAATTGTCATTTTTATGATTGTGCTATTTTTAGTAACGGCAGATGTCGGCCATCTTGGAAAGCCAAATTGTAATTAATCGAAACGGCTTCATGCAAGGAACATTCTGACACAAAATTGGTTGAATTCCATTCAAGGGTTTTTGAGTAATTGTCATTTTTATGTTTGTGCTATTTTTAGTAACGGCCCCCATGGTGACCATCTTGGATAGTCAACTGGCACAAAATTGAAATAATTCCTTTTAAGGACCATTGCTGACCAAATCTGACCACAATCAATTGCGTTTTCTTGAGATACTGACATTTGAGCAAAATCGGTCTTGTAAACGCTAAGTAGGTCACTGTGACCTAATTCCGCTATACAATTTTTAATCCCAAGGTCCCATTAATGTTCTACGCAAACTTTCGGCCAAATATACCAAATGGTTCTGGAGAAGAAGTTTTTGCTATTTTTAGTAATGGCGGCCATCTTGGATTCTTGACCTGACCCAATTTTACAATTTTGAAACCCTGCAGTCTGGTCATGCTCCATGTGAAATTTGAAACCCATGGGTGCAGTGGTTTTAGAGAAGAAGTTGTTTGAAGTCGTTTGAATATGTCGTTTTTTGACATTGGCATTTGAGCAAAATTACACTCGTAAACAGAAAGTAGGTCACTGTGACAAAACTCCGCTACAGATTTTTTTCATTTTTACAATTTTGAATACCAAGGTTTCATTGATGTTCCATGCCAAAATTCAGACAAATATACCCAGTGGTTCTGGAGGAGAAGTTTCTTTTGTTGTTTTTGCTATTTTTAGTAACGGCGGCCATCTTGGATTTTCAACCTGACCCAATTTTACAATTCTGAGACCCTGGAGTCAGGTCATGCTCCATGTGAAATTTGAGAACCATGGGACCAGTATTTTTACAGAAGAAGATGTTTGAATATTTGTTTTTAGGTGTTGACGGACACATTCCGTGACGACGCACGACGCACGCACGACGCATTGGTATGACAATAGCTCACTATGGCCCTTCGGGCCAGGTGAGCTAAAAACGTGTCATAAGCACCCTCCTGCCCGGAAAATATCAGTAACCAGTCCCTTTTCCCGCGCTGCTATTACGATTTGGTTCCACTGTGTCCCATACCTGTAAAAACTGACAACTCAATCGATAATCTGTACGCATGCTCATCAATAAACACCAATCACGGTGATTAATCTGTGGCAATTATCACCTCGCTATACCCCGACCGTCATGTGTTAATTGGAGCGGAAAATTTCTTCGCCAACTGAAAACACATGCTGGTTACCGGCTTTTAAGATGTCAAATGCATTGCAGACATGGCGATAGTAACCAGGGCAATTAATGAAACTCTCGTTAAAGTGACCAGCCTGTTCCAACTGTGAAATTAACGGGTAGCACTGTTAAACTCGTTTGCCTTGCTCCGATAATGACACGGCCTAGTTGAGGAGGTGGCAGGTGGGGATTCAATCGGCATAACGGTGCCGCTTGCCGCATCAATACCCATTACTATTTTTCACCGTATCACGTTGCGCTATACTACAGAATTCGAGGCCTATTAGACGCGTACGACAATGCAATTATTCAAAATCTATTTTCCCTGTAAACATGTTAGATACGTAATGTACAGTCATCACAAATACAGATCAAGCTACATTTGCGCAGGCTGATCAGATCATACATGTTTTCATGAAATCCTCACAGGTGCCGACGATTTCTGTTTATGAATGTCGGTTCGTTCACTTTAAGATTAGTTTCCCGCGTTTTTCTATCTAGTTCCCGCCGATTCAGGTGTACTATGTGTAGAACGAGAACCAGTCAATATTTATTAATAGTACCTCGGGAAATCCGCGATCTTTAACAATCTCAACAGCTCAGCTGTTCGCGATTTTACAAATTTACCGGCCCAGGTTTGCAACAATACGCGATTCTTATTTGATATTTAACTATTCTAGAGAGGTCTTACGGTAGGTATGTTCATCTAAGTGTAGAATTAAACTCGGTTTTGAGATAGACAGATTTTGAGTGTAAACAAGTATCAGCTTTGATCAAAATCACTAGAACAAATCAGACCCATCATCCGAGGTGCAATTTTGGATGTATATATGGAGGGTGAGGGAAAGGTGGGGAGGCAGTGGTGGTTTGAGAATGCCGCACTGTTTTTTTATTTTTAGCATTTCAATTTTTCTTTTTTTTTTTTTTTTTTGAGTAATTCAACAATGGACTGGTCACACTAACACTATGAACAGTACTTCTAAATTACACTACATATTAACACATAATGGTAGTGTTACTGCACTGAAATGTCATACTTTTGAGGTTTATTATTAGATGTAGGCCGAACAACGTAAGTAACATTGCCCCTCCAGATGCCTTTCGCCGCGCTAAAAGTGCCCTTTTTTTCAGCAGCACCCTGCCCCTTTTTCAGTCTGGGGGAAACACTGGAAACTAACCTGGATGGCTAGAACTACCTTTGGCTGGAACTAATTTTCATGGTTCCAAGCCTGTTCGAGCATTGAAGTTCTACTCTATAAGCTACATGTAAGTGCATAACCTGTGATGTTTCACGAAAATATCCCAAAGGACTGAGGGGTTACAGCCCAAACGTGAAATTTTACATTAATTTTACAAAGCAATCATAATCAACAGATAGAAAACTAATGAAGTAATTATGCCAGAATGTACCCTCAATGGTAAACACTATCTTATCACCTTTACTGAACAAGAAGACAAGAAGTGTATGACTTTGATGTTTCAATTGACCATACTCAACTGCAGGACTGTTTTGTTGGGTGTTTAGTCCTACCTCATAAACAGAATCATCCATATACTTGAAGCGCTGTTCCTCACGTGAGTGATATGGGTTTTACGGCACATCAGCACCAAAAGGGCTATTTCGCGCCGAAAACGCTATAAAAGAATATGTGTTTTATGCATAGGGTCAGAAATGAATGTGCAGAATAAAGCTGTTCCTCAAATAACATACCAAAGAAGGTAGGGCGAAATGATAGCTGATACCAAAAGCAACATTTCTCAACATACACCAACATGCAGGAATTCCATTTTTCATAATTACTTCATGAAACTGAGGAAAGTGAAGAGGGGGTTGGGGGGGGGGGGGGGGGGGGGGTTGTTCAAGGGGCATGACTGTGATATGTGATAACATTCTGTATCTTATCACAGAAATAGATACCATGCAACTTTCCAAAAGAAATAGCCCAGAAACAAGTAACTTTTCAAAAACTAACAAACGGAAACCGTTTTTGTATGAAATGAAGTTGAAAAGGGCCATAAGTCCAAAAGAGATTGGCTGATTTTACCCTTAACTGAACCTGACCTGTCAGGGTGTCCATTGCAGGCGAAGTTGGGCGATAACTTCGCCTTGGGGCTCAAAACTTCGCCCTGGGTTTCCCAAAAAGCGATGTTCGAGTTGCCCTGTTTTCCTGGGTCGTAAGATCAATAAATTTGTCAAAAGGACAGGCGCCAGTATACCAAATTTGAACGCCAATTAACAAAGCCCCTTCTCATTTATCAGCTTTAATCCCGTCACCGACCCTGATTGAGCTTTGATCTCGATAGGTGTTGCCCACATCAAGTCAGTAAATTAACCCCATGGCAAAGCCAAAGCTAGTACAGTGAATCCACTAAGTGAGGAGCGAAGGGCTTTGATCCCGCTACATTTTGCCGCCTTCATCTATCCATCTGCTTTGACGGCAGGTGTAAAGCCCATTCTGATCATGGTCTTTATTGATTAATTATGTTATGGTATAAGTTTTCTTATCTTTCAGCTACGGCGATAACGAGCAAAGTTCAGAATGTTAATGCTGGCCTTGTAGACAAGTGCAGGACAGCGCATCAGGTTATGATCTACATCGTTATTCATAGAATTTTGTACGATTGCGAAATTCTCCTGTGAGCAGTGTAACCCTGACCAGAGACTCACACATTCTCGTAGAATCGTAGTCTACGCTGTTGTCCCATATCCAAATACGAAGATGGGTGCTTCAATATACAGGCCAATGAACAATCTAATGTCGCAAAAAAAAAGTGCAGAAAATGGCGACCAGTGAGAGTTATACATTTTGATCAATACATACGAGATTACGGAGCGTAACAGGGATCAAGCTAGACTCAAAGTTTAGGGAGAAGTGACTTCTCCCTCCAGCTGAAATAGGGAGAAGTGACAGCCGTGAAGGGAGAAGTGGTATTGCGCGATTATGACATTTTTCATTCAATTTTAAAGAAAAATAGCTATTATGCATACTATTAACATTAAATTGAAAGTTTAATAAGCTGCAATGGGTTTATAGGGTAAATTGTCATAACAGCTTGTTTGTGGAATGATTTGATGAAAATTCTAAAAGAAAAAAAAAAAAAAAAAAAAACTTTTTTTTTTTTTTTTTAGGGAGACTCCCACTTCTCCCTAAGCCCAATTTAGGGCGAAATTTCGGCCCCTAGGGCGATTATTTCGCCCAGATCGCCCCCTAGTTTGATCCCTGGCGTAAAACTGGTGCAATGGTAAAGATGGTAACCATTGCACCTTTATGTTGCAATGTTTTGTTGAATCCCAGATGTTGATTTCAGTTTCAGATCAAAGAACTGACACATGCAACTCAATGTATCAGATTGGACCGAGAGATGGGAAAATGTATCAAGTCCAGGCATACGCTGATAGCAAAGAATAGTATCAGCCTGCGCAATAATGTAATGCGACTGTCGTTTCCTGTCTGCTTATAAGGTCTTTGGGTTATGAGCATCAAAGTTACCAAAGAAAAGCAAATACTTCCAAGGAAGCTTATCAGTCTGCGCTCTTCGCATGTTTCATAAGATACATTTTATGTGATGTGGGTCATTAGTTTATTGGACTTCCCATGCAGCGACCGTCCGCTCTGAGTTAAAATATCCTCTTTAATTTATGTCACGTAAAATGAGACCTTACGCCATCAGAAACGGAGACTTATCAGGGTCTTTCATTAATAGATTGTTAATCAAAAAAGAGTAGGCTTTCATCAGACTTTGTGAGTGCGCATGCTTATCTGCGTCGTATGCACATGCCGTTAAAGACAGGGATGGGACTATATAAGGAGGATTAACTTCCACAGTGTCATTCTGTCTCTTGATCTCAGTGTCAACACCTCCAGTCAGCCAATAAAATCATCATAACAGTTAATTCTGGTCCACTGATTGGTTGACTAAATTTTCACACCTTTACCTATACAGGTAACATTGTTATAAGCTGGGAACCAGACCCCCCGGCAGAGAAGTTCTGTCTTTAAGTACGTTTTAAAAGTAGCCTTCTAAGCATAATTTCGTGGTGAGATTGCTTCCACGCAGTTATCTCGGAACAAGACTGTGCTATGTACGGCGCTGGTGTAAACTATACTTGAGAAAACTCAAACCAGCAGTGAGCCGACGACCGAAATCTCAACGCCTGAAGTCTGATCAAAGTTTTTCTGTACAAACAAGCTATAGACCGTGCGGAAGTTATATGTATGTAATAGAGGACCTGGAAAGAACAAACAATACACAGATCAGTCTGTGTATCTGCGCTATCAGAATCCTGTCTGTTCCCATCA
This sequence comes from Ctena decussata, assembly GCA_963989385.1. NCBI lineage: Eukaryota > Metazoa > Mollusca > Bivalvia > Lucinida > Lucinidae > Ctena > Ctena decussata. Next base: position 39,764,866 of record OZ022500.1, read on the forward strand.
ATAATCTATGGATGCTGAGAAATATAATGGCATGGCGTAGACTCAGAACAGTCCCTGCAGATGCAGGCAACCTATCGGAGACCTCATTGGTACATTCAGTGTCGCAACACACTAGTCGTAAGGGCAAACTTCAAAGACACCTCTAGACACTGACAATCAATCAGTGGCATGGCAGATTTGAATAGATGTGTCACAGGAAAGATACTTGGTGCGTACGCAAAGAAAACTGACATGGATCAGCAAGTCCACGCAGTCTTATCCAAGTCTTCTCTGCTAACATCAAACGTACATGAATGAACAACGACCAGTCTGGGCTGATGCGCAAATTTATCAGGAATTGGGCCGGGAACAAAGAAAATGACAAGGTCATAACTTTCACTTTCAATTTTGGTTTTAACTACGATAGGACATATAAAAATAATGAACTTGGGGAATGGGGAACGTCGTTAGGAGGACTGAACTGAACTTCGCCCTGTTTCTTTTGAAGTTGCTGGGCTTCAGCTATACGGCGACTTGATGCATACCCTGCCTGTATTTTATAATTATATATATGTGTATAAAATATGAATCCAATACATTAATCTTTTCAAAAAAAGGACGAACGTATACCTTTTTTTTTTTACAAAATAAAGTTGAAAAAGGGCCATAACTCCAATAATAATTAACTGAATTTACCCTAAATTGAACTTGACCAGTATTTTATGATTATATACCTGTGTAATACACTGATCTTTTCAAAAGATAATGAACTTAAACCATTTTTCATAAAAATTGAAGTCAAAAAAGGGCCAGAACTCCCACAATAATAGACAGATTTTACCCTTTATCGAACTTGACCTGTATTTTGTGATTATATATCTGTGTATAAAATATGAATTCAATACACCAATGTATTCAAAAGATATCAAACGGAAACCATTTTCGTATGGGACGAACATACAGGACAGGACAAGACGTACGGACAGCGGTGATACTATATGCCCCCCACTGAAAATGGCGGGGACATAACAAAAGGGTTTACACACCAAAATAAGCGAGTTCGGAGTTCCGAGTTTCTGGTTGGACTTGAGCAAAAGGTCAGGGGTCAAGTGTGGAAAAATCTGCTGGGTCACCATTATACTTACCTGGGCAGTCAATACTGTATAAATCACCTTATTCATGATTAAAAATCTATGATAGATGAAAATTTGTTTTCAATTCAGAGAAAACGGATAGACACATTATTTTAGCAAGGTAGAATAAACAGGGAATATTAGAAAACTGAAATACATGTCAATATGAGGGTGTGTTACGCTTTGCATATACAGCTTTGGCACACTTGACCTTTGTTCTAGGACTAGAACTGATATTTGACTGCATATCAGTTTTAGGTCACTTGGCCTGAAAAATGAACAAAATGCCAGAGTGGCATTTTTGCAAAATTGCCACTAAACAACAAACCTGACTTCATGTAGACATTTTTCTTGTGGTTCAAGAATATTTTTTCTTTCGGAGCATAAATATTAGAACACTTCCTCTCATTTCAGATGTGTTTTATAAAGTTTTTTTCTTCATTTCCTAATTTCAAAACAGATTTGACAAACTGCAGGCTTTCCATGGGGGAGCTAGTTGGGTAAAATCCCATACCAGAGCAGAACTGGTCATACTAAATACCACAAGGCGGGGTACAGGTCTACCTTGTGCTATCGTAGCACAAGGTGGAAGTTACACATGATGACCACAATGTATAATACATATTATTAGGTGAACACGTCACAAGGTAGTACAATTTGTTAATAAAGAGAATCTGTTTTTTCTTTTTAAAGAAAAAGTTGTGCAAGCAGTTATGCAGTTGTAACAATTGCCCACAGTAGCTTGGTATTTAGTTATTAAGAAATTTTGATTTTTTTCATTTACCACCTATAACTGTAACCCTATTATAGGTTTAGCTTATTGTGTTATGCTATAATGTACGTCTTAGGTTGTGCCCACCGTGGTTTAACTGGTAGGTTTTGCTCTGGAATATCAGTGTTGCTATTTCTGTGGGTTCTCATGTTTGCTTTAAATTTGATTTCTATGTTTCTGAGATATTACACTTATGATTTAGACATTTTCCACGCAAACTAAACAACATAGTGTCTAATTAACCAAAACAGAACCAAGGGCTAGGGTTAGTCAACTATACACATGTTTAAGCCCCCTCTCTGTCCCTCTCTCTCCCCCCCCCCCCCCCCCCCCCCCAAACAAAAACAAATCTGCGGAACGCGCTGTCTCGCCTGCTGCCGCTTTGTCACAAAACAGAGCTAAATCAGCAAAGATGTATGCATGAACCAAGTTTCTTGGCTCTAGCCCTTATAGATCTGAGAAACAGACCTAAACGCGAAAACTTGACAAAAACTTGCAAAGTCAGTCATTCGTAAAATGCAGGTCAAGACTGAATATTGATGATGGCTTTGAGATCTACTCTTCCAGATGTACGCATGAATCAAGTTTCATGGCTCTAGCCCTTATAGTTTCTGAGAAAATGACCTAAATGCAAAAACTTGACAAAACCTTGCAAAGTCAGTTAACCGTAAAATGTAGGTCAAGGCTCAATATTAATGATGACTGAAATTTACTCTTCGGGATGTACACATGAATCAAGTTTCATGGCTCTAGCCCTTATAGTTCCTGAGAAAATGACCTAAACGTGAAAACAACAAAACATTGTAAAATCAGTCAACTGTAAAATGTAGGTCAAGGCTCAATATTGATGATGGCTTTGAAATCTACTCTTCCAGATGTACCAAGTTTCAAGGCTCTAGCCCTTATAGTTTCTGAGAAAATGACCTACCGGTAAACGCAAAAACACATAAAAAATTGCAAAGTCAGTCAACCGTAAAATGTAGGTCAAGACTCAATACTGATGATAACTTTGAGATCTTCTCTTCCAGATGTATGCATGAACCAAGTTTCATGGCTCTAGCCCTTATAGTTTCTGAGAAAATGACCTAAACGCAAAAAACTTTACAAACGTTTACGCCGATGATAACGCGGCCGCTTCCGCCGACACCGGAAAAGCAATACATATGTCTCGCCTCTGCTTCGCAGGCGAGACAAAAAACAAAAACAGTTAAAACAATCTTTTTTTTTTGTATTTACATCCATGTTTACTTGAATGACTCGCACTGAAAAAAGTTACATCTATATGAAATCAGCCCAGTCGTATGACTGAGGCTAATAAATTGCGTTGTAACTCAATAAGAAACTAGAATTTTTGTACAGTGTTCATATAATTGTAATGGCAAAATGTAGTGCTTTCAATACATGCATAGCACTTTTCCCTAGCATCCCGCTAAACAGCGATATGAGGCCACTTGAAAAAACCTTATGAACACCCTTAATAAGTTTAGTCTATTAACAAAATAATAAAGCGCTAAATTAAGTATATATGTGCAAACAGCTGAAAACAGACAGAGGTTTATCTATCTATCTATCTATCTATCATGTTGTTGTGTGCAGGTGTTAAATTTATAATCTAGCATAGAAAAAGATATGACAAGAAGCAAATCCCAGATATGCTCAAACACATACCTCTGGTATGGCCGGGTAGTATGGAGCCCTGCAGTACATTCCACTGTACAGTAGTACAGAGGTCTGCCTGCACTTCTTTTTCTCCTCTGGCATTTGACTTTGGAACCAGCTTTCAGAGTTCCCTGCCATGTCAGAGACCCATGAGGGCTTCAGGAGAGATGTATCACAAGACTTCACTGAGGAGCTGTCTATACAGCTTTTCACTTGGGGTAGGGGGAGGGCATGCAGAGAGGAGGGGGTAAATACTTGGACGTCAGCATATGAACCAATTAAAGCTCTAATTCCAACCGATACCTACTGATGCTAATCTGACTTGGTGGGAGAATCCAAAAGCAGGAATGCCCGCCAGACTGTTAGTGATGCGGTGTACCATCACTATGGATTCTTCTCAGTTGTTAGAGTGTTTGCCAGCTGATGACCTCTATAATTTGGAAGGTTCTATTTGCTGTGTGATAGTTGAGATCGATGAGATGCAGTGTGGCTTCATGCCTGGCCGTGGTACTGCTTATGCAATTTTTATTGTACGTCAGCTACAGGAGAAGCACTTGGCTGCTAACAAGCTGCTCTACATGGCCTTTGTAGACCTGGAGAAAGCATTTGATCGTGTTCCACGGGATGTCATCTGGTGGGCAATGCGCAAACTAGGAATTGACGAGTGGCTGGTGAGCTTGGTCCAGTCCATGTACCAGGATGTGAGAAGCAGGGTAAGAGTTGGCGATGGGTACAGCGAGGAGTTTGGTGTTGGAGTGGGTGTTCATCAGGGCTCTGTACTTAGCCCGCTACTCTTCATCATTGTGTTAGAGGCTCTATCCAGGGAGTTTCGCACAGGCTGTCCATGGGAGCTGTTGTATGCAGACGACCTGATATCAGTGCTGAGTCTATGGAGGACCTGCTAGTAAAGGTGCAGACATGGAAGTCAGGGATGGAGAAAAAGGGCCTACGTGTGAACATGGGGAAGACAAAGATTCTGGTGTCTGGCATTAATCTGGACGTGCTGAAGGAAAATCTGGAAAGGACCCTTGTGTTGTCTGTCAGACAGGAGTAGGTAGCAATGCAATCTTCTGTGGTGGCTGCAAGCGCTGGGTGCATAAGAAATGCAGTGGCATTAAGGGACCCTTGCGCCCTGACCCTGAGTTCAGGTGCGCCTGATGCCTTGGGACTGCTCGGGCCATTGATGAAAGAGAAAATACAGAGGTTGAGGTTGGAAACGAAAAGCTTGAAGTTGTCCCGGAGTTCTGCTACCTTGGAGACATGCTGTCTGCAGGAGGTGGCTGCGAGCTGGCTGTGATCACACACTGCAAATGTGTATGGGGCAAGTTCCGGCAATTGCTTCCCCTTCTCACCAACCGCCATCCGCCACTTCTGACCAGAGGTCAGGTGTACTCAACATGCGTGAGGAGTGTGATGCTGCATGCAGCAGAGACTTGGGCCATGAAGATGGATACACTGAACCGTCTCCGGCGTAATGACCGTGCCATGATCCGTTGGATCTGCAATGTCAAGGCAAAGAACGAAGTTAGCTCAGACTCCCTTCTCACAAAGCTTGGCATCCAGGACTTAGATGTGGTGCTCCGCACCAGTGGGATGAGATGGTTTGGACATGTAGAGCGCAGCACAGGCTGGATTGCAGAAGTATGCAAGCTGAATGTGGTTGCACAGAAAAGACCGGGCAGGCCAAGAAAAACACGGGATGAAGTGCTTATGAGCGACAGAAAGAAGCTATGTATGGACTCTGCTGACCCTCAGAGTGGAGAGGACGCCTTCGAAGAAATTTGTCAAACAAGCCCAACCCTCGGTAAAGAAAAATAGGGCTTTAAAATGGATATGATGATGATGATGATAGTCACCTTAGACAAATCTGGCTGCTCTAGGTTGTACTACCTCAAACTGTTGGATACATGATGTGGTATAGGTATCGTGCTGAAGTGGCATACTCGATGATGGGTCTGTCTACAGCCTTGTGGCTCTTGATAGCCTCCTATACCTCAAGATCTCAAGTCTAGCCGACACATCAGCGCTGCAGAGGGACTTGGAGTGGGAACAGGACTGACAGATGTCGTTCAACCCCAGCAAATGCGAATTGGTCAGGGTGACCAAAAGGAGAAATCCAATCGAAGCTGCTTACAAGATCCATGGCCATGACCTAACAATCTCCGAGACTGGGAAGTATTTGGGCGTTGCCATTTCGGAGGATCTCTCATGGAAGGCTCATGTGGATTGTCATATCCGACAGGGCCGAAGCCCGTCGGGGTCTTTTAATTAAAGAACAACTCTATTGGTATGAGTGATGTATTCTGATGCTAACTATGTAACTATGTGTAACTAACCCCATAAGCCACGTAACGTCATTAACTTAACAATTAGGTCTAATAATAGATACATTGTACATACAAGGATATTACATTTCTCCCTTTCTTTTTTAAGATTGCTAACTTATTTGAATAAAAACAACTGTTGAATAAAAATTGCAGGTTATAGCTAAAGCATATTGGTATCCTCTGAGAGCAGTTTGAAATTTAAAGAATATTTAAATAAAAGTTCTCTCTTAAGTCAACAAACATGATGAATGATGAGTGATTATCAATATTGCTTAATGGTCATTGAAAACACAACTTTTGCAACTGTAAATGCTTGTAATGCCTCCCTGTGTCTCTGAATCTATTCCTCATTTTGTGTCTCTGACTTGCACCTGGTGGTTCACTGAATGTTCATTTCCAGGAGATTCTTTGTTCCTTTTCTGACTGTTTCTTTTTGCCATCTCTCAAAGTTTCTATTAGCATCTCTCAGCATTATCTCGCCTCTTGCAAAACTTGCTGTATCTCTCTTCAAACAACATTCATTTTCTTCTTTCAATATTATCTCGCTGCGTTTTCTAAGCTATATCTCCTTGCCTCTTCCAGAAATATCTCTTTGCCTCTTCCGGCAACTTCTCTTTGCCTCTTCCGGCAACTTCTCTTTGCCTCTTCCGGCAACTTCTCTTGCCTCTTCTTGCAATTTCTCATTTGCCTCTTCCGGCAACTTCTCTTTGCCTTTTCCGGCAATTTCGCTTTTGCCTCTTCCGGCAATTTCTCTTTGCCTCTTCCGGCAACTTCTCTTTGCCTCTTCCGGCAATTTCTCTTTGCCTCTTCCGGCAATTTCTCATTGCCTCTTCCGGCAACTTCTCTTTGCCTCTTCCGGCAATTCCTCTTTTTGCCTCTGCCTGCAAATTCTCTTTTGCATCTTCTGGCAATTTCTCTTTAGCCTCTTCCGGCAATTTTCTTATTACTTCTGCCAGTAATAGTTATACTTCTTCTCACAATATCTGTAAGGGCAATGTCTAGCTATCGAGTTCAAGTTATAGTATTGTCTGTTTTAACCCTGTGAAAATCTTTTTTCTTTTCTTTAATTCGCTTTTCTTCAGTGTTATCAATCTGGCTGTCCCTGTTTATTTATCTTTAACAGTAGTTTATCATAGCTTTTATGATTTCTGTTGTCTGCAATTTGTAATATCCTTGTATGTACAATGTATCTATTATTAGACCTAATTGTTAAGTTAATGACGTTACGTCGCTTATGGGGTTAGTTACACATAGTTACATAGTTAGCATCAGAATACATCACTCATACCAATAGAGTTGTTCTTTAATTAAAAGACCCCGACGGGCTTCAGCCCTGTCGGATATGACATTGGCGACGAGGATCAAAGGAAGAGAAGAAACAGGTGAACTTGCAAAGCAGAAGCTAGATGATATAAACAGTAAAGCTTACTTGAAGTGCATGAAACAGAACATATTCATATAAGCAACAGAGGAACAGACTGGTAAAGACAGAAGAGATTTGATAGAACTAGGACAATAGGCAGACAGCAGAAATCATAAAAGCTATGATAAACTACTGTTAAAGATAAATAAACAGGGACAGTCAGATTGATAACACTGAAGAAAAGCGAATTAAAGAAAAGAAAAAAGATTTTCACAGGGTTAAAACAGACAACACTATAACTTGAACTCGATAGCTAGACATTGCCCTTACAGATATTGTGAGAAGAAGTATAACTATTACTGGTAGAAGTAATAAGAAAATTGCCGCAAGAGGCAAAAGAGAAATTGCCAGAAGAGGCAAAAAGAGGAATTGCCGGAAGAGGCAAAGAGAAATTGCCGGAAGAGGCAAAGAGAAGTTGCCGGAAGAGGCAAAGAGAAGTTGCCGGAAGAGGCAAAGAGAAGTTGCCGGAAGAGGCAAAGAGAAATTGCCAGAAGAGGCAAAAGCGAAATTGCCGGAAAAGGCAAAGAGAAGTTGCCGGAAGAGGCAAATGAGAAATTGCCAGAAGAGGCAAGAGAAGTTGCTGGAAGAGGCAAAGAGAAGTTGCCCGAAGAGGCAAAGAGAAGTTGCCAGAAGAGGCAAAGAGATATTTCTGGAAGAGGCAAGGAGATATAGCTTAAAAAACGCAGCGAGATAATATTGAAAGAAGAAAATGAATGTTGTTTGAAGAGAGATACAACAAGTTTTGCAAGAGGCGAGATAATGCTGAGAGATGCTAATAGAAACTTTGAGAGATGGCAAAAAGAAACAGTCAGAAAAGGAACAAAGAATCTCCTGGAAATGAACATTCAGTGAACCACCAGGTGCAAGTCAGAGACACAAAATGAGGAATAGATTCAGAGACACAGGGAGGCATTACAAGCATTTACAGTTGCAAAAGTTGTGTTTTCAATGACCATTAAGCAATATTGATAATCACTCATCATTCATCATGTTTGTTGACTTAAGAGAGAACTTTTATTTAAATATTCTTTAAATTTCAAACTGCTCTCAGAGGATACCAATATGCTTTAGCTATAACCTGCAATTTTTATTCAACAGTTGTTTTTATTCAAATAAGTTAGCTATCTTAAAAAAGAAAGGGAGAAATGTAATATCCTTGTATGTACAATGTATCTATTATTAGACCTAATTGTTAAGTTAATGACGTTACGTCGCTTATGGGGTTAGTTACACATAGTTACATAGTTAGCATCAGAATACATCACTCATACCAATAGAGTTGTTCTTTAATTAAAAGACCCCGACGGGCTTCGGCCCTGTCGGATATGATATGGATGCTACCACTAAAAAAGCGAACAACAGCCTAGCCTTCCTGAGAAGAAACCTTTCCAGTTGTCCCCAGGATGTAAAAGCCCAGTGCTACAAGACATTGGTCCGGCCTATCATTGACTACGCTGCGTCAGCATGGGATCCACACACCACATCATGCATACAGCAGTTGGAGGCGGTACAACGACGAGCTGCCCGGTTTGTAAATGGAGACTACCGTACCACAAGTAACACCTCCAAGATGAAACAGGACCTTGGCTGGCAACCGCTCCAACAGAGGCGCCAAGATGCCAAGCTCATCATGCTGTACCGCATCACCTATGGACTAGTGGACATCCCTGCCTCCAGACCGTGCTGCAGAACAGACATCTTCCTGCACTCCTTCTTTCCCTCGGGCATTAACCTTTGGAACAGCCTACCAGAGAATATCCCCATGTCAGAGACCCTTGAGGGCTTCAAGAGGGGTCTGACAAGTCTCCATTAGCCCGTACAGAACTGTTTTTACAGATTTTAATCAGCAACAGTTGTTTTATCGTCACTTGTTCGTGCCTCACCACAGCCTTGTACATAGTTCAAGTAGACAATGCTCCAGAGTGGGCCCTGTACTGTACAGCTGTACGGGAAGAAGGAGAAGATTGTTGAGACTCCACATTCTAAGTAAATAAGTTAAATTTATTATCAATTTTACGATCATAAGACTCATTAAAATACTCTTAGTCATCTAAAAATATGAAATAGTATATATGCTACAAATGATTCGCCCCCCCCATTCCTCCTCGACTCCCCCGGTAACACCACCAACCCTCCCACATCCACTGTCTGTTTATGTAATTCCAGGTGCCCTTTCATTTAGTAATATTTCTTAGTGCTGGAAATGTAATACAGGTATTTCTTTAGATGTCTTTGTGGTGTTTCAGCAGTGTTTAGTAGGACCCAAGTTGGGTACTGGATTTTACCTAGCACGGATTTTTCGAGCGTATTTCCTACTCAACCAGGGCCCAATTTAATGGAGAATAAACAAACAGCTGTCAAAAGCATATATCTTTTTACTTTGACTGCATACTGCTTTGTGGTGTATTGATGCTTTGATATTTTATAATGAGTGTAAAATATAGAGGAATAACTCATACATGTGATGAACTCTTGAGGCCAATGTGGGAGATCTGGATTTCATTTCAGGGAGATTGAGTTCCCCATCAGGGAGACTTTTTGACGGCAACTTTGACGCGTTGTTTCCAGTACTTCACTCCTTCACTGTTTTGTTTTTGTTTTTTTGGTGGTGGTGGTGGGGGTGGGGGGATGGGGGTGTTCTTGTTTTAAAATAAAACATGAACTAAAGTACAGTTGTAAATTTGTTTAGCTTCTTTACTTTTCAGTTACCAAATACTTCAAATATAACCTCAAAAGTATGCCATTTCAGTGCAGTAACACTACCATCCTAAGTTTAATTTACAGTGTAATTCAACAGTACTGTTCATAGTGTTAGATTTAGTGCTGACCATTCCGTTGCTAAATTGCAGAAAAAGAAAAAATAAACAATCTGATTATCTGGCATTCTCAAACCATCACCTCTCCCCACTTTTCCCTAACCCTCAATATGAACATCAAAAATTGCATCTTGGATATGGGTCCGATTTGCTCCATTTATTTTGATGAAAGCTGATACTTGTTAAAAACTCAAAATCTGTTTATCTCAAAACCGAGTTATATTCTACACTTTAATGAACATACCTGCCATTAGAGCTGTCTATTTTCGTTGAATATTAGATTAAGAAGAAATATAGCTGCATATTTGGGTCAGTAAACTTGTAGAATGGCATATTTGCTGAAGATCACAGATTTCCCATATTTTATTTATAAATTCACGCTGGTTCTCATTTCACACACGATGCATCTGAATTGGCGGGAACTAGATAGAAAAACGCGGGAAACTATTCTTAAAGTGAACGAATCGACTTAAATAAAACAAAAAAAAAAAATGCTGGCACCCGTGATGATTTCATGAAAGTATGATCTGATCGGCCTGCGCAAATTTTGCATGATCGATATTTATAATGACTGTACATTACGTATCTGATATGTTTACTGAAAAAATCGATATAGAATCATTGTCGATTGGCGGCACTTTCATCTATTGCATTTGTGCAAATCAATGACATAAACAATGACCGATGCATTAAGCCGTGACGCAATCAAAGTCATTTGCTCTCGGTAAAAGTTACCTGCTATTACAGTTAGATCAGGTACCTTTACTGGTGCGCTAGCCAATTTAACACCTCGCTGCGTTTGATCAGCGAATACCCATCGGAATGACACGTCCTATATTGCACCCTGTTAGGTAATTAGGTCACGGACAGTTAATCCTTTTGACAGCCGCCGGGTGCGTAGTTACCGCAAAATGGACGGTTCAGAAAAAAAAAATATGACAGGTAAATTCAGCATCCGGGAGATTCTGAATACTTTCCGGGAGCGCGGGAGATGGACTCCATTTCCGGGAGACTCCCGGATGATCCGGGAGACATCACATGTATGATAACTTAATGGTGGACTAAAATTTGTATGGAAAAAAACTTCAGAAAAAGGTAAAATTTTGTCGCGACTTTTGTCTGCCCATATTGTTAAAAATCTGAACGGTTAAACTTACAGCTCTAAAGGGTCCATCAGAGTATAAAAAACCCTTTAGAGCTGTAATTTACATCTAACTTGACCTATGATCTGGAAATGAATCATCGACCTTTGCGCATGCCCACTGCTGAACTCCGAACTTGCTTATTCACCCATTGATATTTGTCAAAAAGGGGGTCAACTTCGGTTCTACTTACGCCTACTTATAAATGAATACAAGTTCTAAAAAATTGGGCAATGACAAAAAAATTGTGTGCTTTGTCGAAATGCTGTGGTCTGAGTTTGGTCAGTGATCTCAAAATACAGGTGCCCGCTTCCAATATATTACAAGTATTTTCATAGCCTAAAGGTTGGAAACTGCCATTTTGTTCCAAACGGTAGCTGATTGAATTATGGGTAACTATTGACACGACCACTATCTACAAAGAGGGTAAAATCTGGGAACTACTATTAAATCCACTAGCCGTGATTTTGCGAAGGGACGCCATTGTATTGAATAATCTTCAGCTATTGAGAATTACAGTGGAATTTTGCATTTGAGTCAATTTTATAATATGGCAAACTAGCTTCTCTTCAGAAAAGTAATTAAAAGGCCCTTTGTTTACATCGGAAGGTTCAACACGGCAACTATGCAGCTAGATAGTATCACATTTTACCCACATTTCCGTTGGAAAATGACAGATGTTTCCTAGTTTGGATTACCTCCCCTAACACGCCAGCGTGTACGAGGTTAGGTACCTAGTAATTCTCATCCCAGTGAATTCGCTGGGATGAAAGTACGCAGGCGCATAGCGCATGCTATTAATAGCTAAGGTAGACTCAGCGAGATTTAAGCGTCTGCATTAGTTTATCAGCAAGAGCTAAAATTCCATACTAATCGATCCTTTGTTGATACAATAAAGCTACAGAGTCTGAATATTTACTTTTATTGTCAAAACACATTTAATACACACTTATTAGTTTCATTTTATTAACACAATTCATGTTTCTAAAATCTAGAAAAAAAGGAGTGTTGGCACGTGAAAATGTATCTTGTACTATTTGAAAACAAGGTAGAGTCAGATCAGCTGGGGCATTTTTTTTTTTTCCGAGCGCAATCTGTGGACCACGTGGAAACTATAAGGGCAGCCAGTCTGAGCCTACACGGCTGACTCGACTACTTAGGCTACAGTACACATATGGCGTAGGGTCTCTTTTCATGCAAAACCGAACAAATAATTTATATAAACAATTTATGTGAAATTGGAGGCTTAATGGGTGTAAAATTCTGTTGTTTATCTGATAAGGGCGAATCAGATATTTCCAGCTACATACCAACTGTGCTAAAAATACCGAGCCTACGTTTACACAGTCATGCGGTATAAACGGTTATTATCGCTTTACTCTATGTAATGGCGGTTTACTGGGTTCATAACCTCATATGATGATGTAGGTTATGCAGTGCACAACTAGATGTTTCCAACCTTTAAGGAAGAGTACTTATACAGGGAAAATTAAAACTGCATGAAACCAGGCACCTGCGTCTCAAACAGGTCCAGATCAACTGCAGAAATAGGTATTATACCTAGAAGAAGGTATAATAGCTACTTCTGGCTATACAAAAGCGTGTTTTTCGTGTGCATTTAGCTATTTCTCTCATATACACAACGAGTCGCATGCTAGCATTCGATGTGCATATTTCCGGGCCCGATCAAACACCATTTTCAGAAAAAAATCGGCGGAAACCGACCCGCGTGTTTCGTAAGAATACATTGTTTTTAACCCAAAAATGGAATTTCATGTGATTTTCGCCGTTTTCTTCTTTATTTGTTCATTTTAAAAGCAAAAGTTTACTGAAAACAAACTTCTCTGGGTGTTTCGTCAATACCTCCAAGTTGAAGAGCTCCAGCAGCCGGTGATGCTGATAAATTCTAATTTTTATACACCGGTGTCATGACAACTGTATTATTACGGTGGCACTAATGTGTCATCAAAAGTAACAAATGGGATGTTTTATTGATTGTTTAAACAAGTTGATTAATGTTAACCCGTTAATCTTTCGTTCAGTTTTCCATGCAAATACTTAAGCTAAAGTGCTGTTCTCCGTAGCTATCAAGTTCAGTATAACTTAACAAGAGCTGTCGCCCGACAGCATAGCTCGCCTGAATTGGTGCTTGCCCATCACACAGCAGGTATGGTGGTGTGGACTGCTATGCATAAAACTTCATGCAAGCATGTCCATAATGAAAACACATTTATAAACAAAAGCTATCTCATAAGTAAGTCTTAAAATAAAGTATTAAATAAAAAAAAAATGAATTTCAAAGTCCATGATCTTGAGGTAAAAAAAAACTGACGGCTAGCGGGGAGGGTGTTTGTGTGTGTGTGTGTGTGTGTGTGTGTGTGTGGGGGGGGGGGGGGGGGGCCTAGTGGACTGCTATGCATAAAACTTCATGCAAGCATGTCCATAATCAAAACACATTTATAAACAAAAGCTATCTCATAAATAAGTCTTAAAATAAAGTATTAAATAAAAAAAAAATGAAATGAAATTTCAAAGTCCATGAGCTTGAGGTAAAAAAAAAAACTGATGGGTAGGGGGGAGGGTGTGTGTGTGTGTGTGGTGGGGGGGGGGGGGGGGGGGGGCTATGTGGACTGCTATGCATAAAACTTCATGCAAGCATGTCCATAATGAAAACACATTTATAAACAAAAGCTATCTCATAAATAAGTCTTAAAATAAAGTATTAAATAAAAAGAAAATGAAATGAAATTTCAAAGTCCATGAGCTTTGACGAGTAGGGGGGAGGGTGTGTGTGTGTGTGTGTGTGTGTGTGTGTGTGTGTGTGTGTGTGGTGGGGGGGGGGGCTATGTGGACTGCTATGCATAAAACTTCATGCAAGCATGTCCATAATGAAAACACATTTATAAACTTATAAATAAAAGCTATCTCAGAAATAAGTCTTAAAATAAAATTAAAATAAAAGAAATGAAATGAAATTTCAAAGTCCATGAGCTTGAGGTAAAAAATCTGACGGGTAGGGTGGGGGGGGGGGGGGGGGGGGGGGGGGGGGGGGGGGGGGGGGAGGGGGGGGGGGCTAGGATGTGTCAAAACCCTGAACCAATATCTAACATCAGTCCAAGTATTAGTATCAACTGAGTCCATCATTGTGGCACAGTGAAATTATGTCTTCATAAATATAAAACTTTAACCAAAATCTTTAAGACAAAATTCTAAGTCAATGACCTTGACTTCAAGGTCATCCAGTGGGGTAAGTATAAGCTGTTTTGTAAAAACTCAAAAAAGAGACTAAGATCAATTCAAGTATAAACTAAATCTCTGCAAAGCATTATGAATCAGTATGCAATTACAAAACTTTAAAAAAGACAAAAATTTCCTAAGTCCCTGACCTTGACATCAAGATCACTGAGCGAGGGTTGGGGTAGTACTCTGTAGATCTAACTACAGTGCAAATATAAAAAGAATTCATCTATGGGTTCAGGAGATATGTGTCTTTAAAAAACTTTAACCAAAACAGCCAATCAATAAAAAGACAATATTCTAAGTCCATGACCTTGACATCAAGGTCACAGAGGGGGGTGGGGGAAATACCTTCGAAAACTTTAGACCAATATCTAACTTTAGTGCAAGTATCAAAGGAATCCATCCATGGGTAAAGGAGATATTGGGCTTTATAAAACTTTAACCAAAACATCCAGTCCAAAAAAACTACCAATTTTCTAAGTCCATGACCTTGACATCAAGGTCACGGAGTGGGGTGGGGGTGGTACCCTGTCAAACTTTGGACCAATATCTAACTACAGTGCAAGTATCAAAAGAATCCATCCATGGGTTAAGGAGATATAGGTCTTTAAAAAACTTTAACCAAAACATCCAATCCGAACGCCGACGCGGACGCTGACGCGGACGCGGACGCCGACGCCGTGGTGACAACAATAGCTCTTCCTGAACTTTCGTTCAGGCGAGCTAAAAATGAAAAGAAGAAGAAAATTTGCATGTCATCATAGCTTATTTGAGTCGATTTTTTCTAGTGCACAAACAGAATATTCAGATGTTAACAACTACCAAGACTTTGTCTCAAGGAGCTACTGTTGCTATTTTGTGTTAAACCCCAAATATGATTGATAACAACCACATAAAGTTACCGAAATTTGCCTTTCTGCTGTTTGTACACTTCTGAGGCATTGTGAAGATAGACATATATAGATAGATAGATGCGGCCCGAGTTAAAATTGTAACTGCTTGAAAACAGGAGGATGAGTCGCTATTTTCGTGCGGCTAATTTGCATTCGCAGGTTGTTATTTTCGCGCGGTTTTGCACGTGCGCAAAATTAGTATTTACAGAACATATGCACCTTCAGAATACAATGAAATAAAATGAATTTAATCAAGAACTCCTGATTTAATACCAATAACATTTTCGTGCGGTAAAACCCAATACTTAAGATTATTTCTTTTCATTTATCATTAGTACTTTACACATTTTTGTACGAAGGCATGCATTACAGGTATATTCGTTTGCGCAGTTTCTCCCATGAAGAAATCAATATATGCCTTTAAAATTCAATGAAATTCACATCGAAACCTTGTTGTCGTCATAAGATTGAAACTTACACCTATTTAAGCACCAAGCAATTGTTTGCAAAATTAACTTTTATTATTGTTATTATTATAAACGCTTTGTGTGCCACGGGTATGTTAGTATTTTAGTGCTTCTATTTCATGTTATCATTACTGAGTATTATTTTCATTATTGCACTTGTGCGAAATAAATATTTGAAAAACATTCTTCTTCAAAATCTGACGAAGGAAAATGACTTTAATAATAATTTCTTGTAATTATAAAATCAAAATCTTAATCAAGGATTTATTTTCAAAATTAAATACAGTGTCAGCTTGGCAGTGACGCACCTGGCCACATGGCGGTAATTTTATTGACTGCGAAAGCAGTCAGTGAATACGGACGCAATACTTTTTCAAAATTTTCAATTGCGCGAGCTATACGAATGCGCGCCTTTTAAGCATACGAAAGCGCGATGTTTTTTCCCTAAGAAAGTGAGACTTTTTCATTAAACCTCGGATAGTTCAATGTTCCGACATGTATCCCTTCCGATAGCCAGATAAAGTATATTATTTTGAAAAAATATATCTTGCCTGTTGCCTCCCTTTCATCGCGCAGAGGTGGAAGTGGGATACGAGTGTGTTATTATTATTTTCTAAATAGCAAAGTCAGGAAATATTCGTTAACACCATATTAAGATTTCAGCTAAAGTCATCATATGTGTATCAGAGGCTGGGCCTTGAATGAAATTTTAACATGCTTCTGTCCGTGTGTTCCATCGCTTATACATGTATACAGGTCTACCTCATTATAACTCCCCTCGCTATAACACGGATTTCAATATAACACTGTCATGTCTTGGCTCCCAAATGGTTATTTTCCTATTGTTCTAATGTAAATAACCTCATTATAACACGGTTTCACTTATAACACGGTCTGTTTCTATGGACCCCAAAGATAGCGCTATAATGAGGTAGACCTGTACTCTTGTTGAAAATCTCCTCCAAAGTGTCAAAACGTTCTCGTTCCCTTTTTGCAAGAATAGTGATGGTTCAAGATGCGCGAATTTTCAGATATATAGTTTTTCTGCACAGCTTTAAGATTTCCTATGCATTCAAACACAGATAGGTGTGAGTGACTGAACATATCACCAAGCTGGTTGTGGAAGCTGTTGCACTGTGTGTGATGCATTTACTGTCAATGCCCGGATCTTCAACCTATCTGCGGACCTAATTAAAGGTCGCGCACACGTAGGCATATTTTCCTGGGAAAAGTCGCTCAAACGTATGCTATAAAAAGTCGCGCAAGCGTAGGACATTTTCAGGTATAGTCGCGCAAACGTGCTGCTCCTCTGAATACATGTTATAATTATCAGTTGAATGAGGAAATACAATACAGCGCAATAAATTTATGCATGAATAAATCTTGAATTATATCAGCGGCATGGACAATTTAATATTATCACGGGATGGCCTCAAACTACAAAGATAATCAATTTTTACCGAAAGCAAGACGTCCAAAAACGGTTTGAGTCAGGGGTGGGATGGGGTTTCAGTCAAAAGGAGGTTTGGTTAGGTTTCCGCAAACAAGACATTTATTTTTGTTGTTTTTTTGACCCCTGATTTTTGGGGCTGAATTTTATATATTCTGTGATCTCTTAATTCTACTGCGCTTGACCCTTGCACAGTTAGGCCTACACAGAAAAAGACGATTGCTAAATAGCTGCATAGAAATGAAAACAAAACAATAATAATAATAATGCATGTAGAGTGAATAAAAACATGTTATATGCATACAATTCAATTTACATGTAATTCTTTACTCAGATTGTCAAATACAGTTTAGCGCATCCGCAACACATCAACGAAACAGGACAATGTCCTAATAATAAATATACCTTCCCAGCAGGCATATGACTTCACAGTGACGTCGCACTGACATCCCACTGATGTCAGAATGATGCCATACTGTCGCTCTGTCCCAGCTGGATCTAAGGGTTGGGATATTATACAATCACTCAAACATCCCCACTTATCAGTTATTCTACTTCTGATGGCACATTAATACCACCGTAATAACTCAGTTGTCACAACATCGGTGAAAAGAATGTAAAATTTAACAGCATCGCCGGCCGCTGGAGCTCTTCAATTTGAAGGTATTGATGGAAGCTGCATTGAAGTTTAACTCAGTATTTTTTTCGCTTCTAAAAAGCACAAATAAAGACAAAAAAACAGAGAAAATCATACACTGTTCCATTTTGGGGTGAAAAACAATTTATTCTTACAAAACACGCAGGTCGCTTTCCGCCGAATTTCTTGTGAAAATGGTGTTTGATTTAGCCCAGAAATATGCATAATGAAATCCAGCATGCGACTCGTTGTGTACATGAGAGAAATAGCTAAATGCACACGAAAAGCACGCTTTTGTATAGCCAGAAGTAGCTATTATACCTACTTCTAGGTATAATACCTATTTCTGCAGTTGATCTGGACCTGTCAAAAGTGTCGAATTCATATGACCGTCGAATTAATTATGTACGGACAAAACAAACAGTCTGTAAACTTATGAATAAATAGACAGCAATAATTTAATTCTGCTTCTGCTTCTGCTTTGATACTGTGCAGGACCTCACGGCGTAGCGCACAGGGAGAGAGAGTTAGTCGCGCTGGTTAAGAAGGGTTTTGAAGCCCTCTACTGTCTCTGCATGCACGACCGCTGTTTCTAGATGGTTCCACTCTATAATTGTTTTTATGAAAAAAGAGTTTTTAAGTTGCTCACTGTTACACTGCTCAATAATAAAACCTCTATCGTTGTTCACAGAATGTTTTTCAACAGTATTAGTGCTTTTATATCCAGTAAACTGTTTTGGTTTAATTTGTCTCTTTAGTTTTTTCGGTGTCAAAAATTCATCTGGAGGTATGGCTGGAACCAACCCCTCGACCACCTTAATTAGAAAAACAAGTCTGCAACTACTGCGCCTACGTTCAAGTGTTTCCAGTTCAAGTGTTTCAAGCATTTTAGTAACACTGCCTTCTTCGCGAGAATGGTAATCGCCGGTTATAAAACGTGCAGCTTGTCTCTGGACTCTTTCAAGTTTCTCGATGTCGCGATTAAGATAGGGGTCCCAGATTATGGATCCATATTCCATCACAGATCTAACAAGTGAGATATATGCTGTTTTCCGACAGTCCGTAGGACACATTTTCAAGTTACGTCTTAGGAATCCAACTGTTGAGTTCGCCTTTTTCGTGATTTTCGTTATATGAGATGACCATTTCAGTTTTTCAGTTATTGTAAGTCCTAGGTAAGGATTTTCATCAACATTAATTATGTGGAAGTAAAATGTATTTGTCTCAATTATTTTCATTTGTTAATAAACGACAAATTGCCGTGCAAAATTAAAGTAAACAAACATTTTCGTAAGCGATTCTCCATCTTGAAGTGCACGTACTTCCGGTTTGACCAAAAAAAAAAATGTTTGACTATTAGTATTCTTGTCGTGTCTGCATTTTTTCAACACCCTTCAATGCAAGAACCACATATGGTGGCTTTCGAACTACTGCCAATGATTATATTGTCTACTCAATAAATAAAAGCTGAATTGCTTTATAATATAGACTGAACTGTTCAAATATTCTGAACTTCCTTTCTAACTAGGCACTACGGGTTGTATGTGGATGTAAAGAATCTGGGTCGGTAACAGCTGGTGTGTCTCATGGCTCAGATTCTGGGCCAAACTCGCTTTTGTAGCCGATACTGCCCTTGCGAGAGCAGGCCTTACTGCAATAGGGTATACACATGTCTTAGCCATGCAATTCAACCCCTCAAAGTACAAGGTGTCACAGAAAACCCGGTTCATGAAGTTTTATTTAGTGTTGTACCATTTCAAATTTCTTAACATTTTAACATGTGTGCTAATTTAAATGTCTTAAATACTTGTGTCGTCTAAAAATATTAATTTGCTTTATTTTGTTTGATTTATAATGCTGTAGTTAATTAACTTTTTCCTGCTTTATTTCAGTTTTTGTTCTTTGCATGGCTTCCTTTGTAAACATAGTATCTGTGATTTGAATTTTCTGTCTAACGAACAAGCTTCATGGCAGGATACTGTTTTTAGTTTTAATGTCCTTGCTTTTTAGCTCACCTGAGCACGAAGTGCTCAGGGTGAGCTTTTGGGATACCCTGATGTCCGTCGTCCGTCGTACGTGTGTCCGGACGTCCGTCCGTCCGTCCGTCCGTCAACTTTTGCTTGTGTACACTCTAGCGGGCACAGTTTCGATCCAATCTTCATGAAACTTTATCAGAATGTTAGTCTTTATAAAATCTAGGCCAAGTTCGAAACTGGGTCATGTCGGGTCAAAAACTAGGTCACTAGGTCAAATCTTAGAAAAACCTTGTGTACGCTCTAGAGGGCACAGTTTTCATCCAAAGTTCATGAAACTTTGTCAGAATGTTTATCCTCATAGTATCTAGGACAAGTTCGAAACTGGGTCATGTTGGGTCGAAAACTAGGTCACTAGGTCAAATCTTAGATAACCTTGTGTACGCTCTAGAGGACACAGTTTTGATCCAATCTTTATGAAACTTTGTCAGAATGTTTATCTCCATAAAATCTAGGCCAAGTTCGAAACTGGGTCATGTCGGGTCAAAAACTAGGTCACTAGGTCAAATCATAGAAAAACCTTGTGTACGCTCTAGAGGGCACAGTTTTCATCCAAAGTTCATGAAACTTTGTCAGAATGTTTATCCTCATAGTATCTAGGACAAGTTCGAAACTGGGTCACGTTGGGTCTAAAACTAGGTCACTAGGTCAAATCATAGAAAAACCTTGTGTATGCTCTAGAGGACACAGTTTTGATCCAATCTTTATGAAACTTTGTCAGAATGTTTATCTCTATAAAATCTAGGCCAAGTTCGAAATTTGATCATGTCGGGTCAAAAACTAGGTCACTAGGTCAAATCATAGAAAAACCTTGTGTACGCTCTAGAGGGCACAGTTTTCATCCAATCTTTATGAAACTTTGTCAGAATGTTTATCTCCATAAACTCTAGGCCAAGTTCGAAACTGGGTCATGTCGGGTCAAAAACTAGGTCACTAGGTCAAATCTTAGAAAAACCTTGTGTACACTCTAGAAGGCACGGTTTTGATCCAAATTTCATGAAACTTAATCACAAAGTTTATCGTTATAATATCTAGGATACGTTTGAAACTGGGTCACGTCGGGTCAAAAACTAGGTCACTAGGTCAAATCATAGAAAAAACCTTGTGTATGCTCTAGAGGACACAGTTTTGATCCAATCTTTATGAAACATTGTCAGAATGTTTATCTCTATAAACTCTAGGCCAACTTCGAAACTGGGTCTTGTTGGGTCAAAACTTAGGTCACTAGGTCAAATCTTAGAAAAGCCTTGTGTACGCTCTAGAAGGCACAGTTTTGATCCAAAGTTCATGAAACTTTGTCTGAATGTTTATCCTTATAATATGTAGGATAAGTTTGAAACTGGGTCATGTCGGGTCAAAAACTAGGTCACTAGGTCAAATCATAGAAAAACCTTGTGTACGCTCTAGAGGACACAGTTTTGATCTAATCTTTATGAAACTTTGTCAGAATTTTTACTTCCATAAACTCTCGGCCAAGTTTGAAAGTAGGTCATGTCGGGTCAAAAACAAGGTCACTAGGTCCAATCATAGAAAAACCTTGTGTACGCTCTAGAGGACACAGTTTTTATCCAAAGTTCATGAAACTTTGTCAGAATGTTTATCCTCATAATATGTAGGATAAGTTTGAAACTGGGTCATGTCGGGTCAAAAACTTGGTCACTAAGTCAAATCTTAGAAAAACCTTGTGTACGCTCTAGAAGGCACAGTTTTGATTCAAAGTTCATGAAACTTTGTCACAATGTTTATCCTTATAATATCTAGAACATGTTCGAAACTGGGTCACGTCGGGTCAAAAACTAGGTCATTAGGTCAAATCATAGAAAAACCTTGTGTACGCTCTAGAGGATACAGTTTTGATCCAATCTTGAAGAAACATTGTCAGAATGTTTATCTCCATAAACTCTAGGCCAAGTTCGAAACTGGGTCATGTTGAGTCATAAACTAGGTCACTAGGTCAAATCGTAGAAAAACCTTGTGTGCGCTCTAGAAGGCACAGTTTTGATTCAAAGTTCATGAAACTTTGTCAGAATGTTTATCCTCATAATATGTAGGACAAGTTTGAAACTGGGTCATGTCGGGTCGAAAACTAGGTCACTAGGTCAAATCTTAGAAAAACCTTGTGTACGCTCTAGAGGACACAGTTTTGATCTAATCTTTATGAAACTTTGTCAGAATGTTTATCTTCATAAACTCTCTGCCAAGTTTGAAAGTAGGTCATGTCGGGTAAAAAACTAGGTCACTAGGTCAAATCTTAGAAAAACGTTGTGTAAGCACTAGAAGGCATAGTTTTGATCCAATCTTCATGAAACTATGTCAAAATGTTTATTGTCCATATATCTAAGCCCCCTATGAAACTGAGTCACGTTGGCTCAAGGTCAAATCTTAGAAAAACTTTGTGTACACCTTAGAGGGCACAGTTTTGATCCAATCTTCATGAAACTCTGTCAGAATGTTTATCTTAATCAAATCTAGGTAAAGTTTGAAACTGGGTCGTGTCGGGTCAAAAACTTGGTCACTAGGTCAAATATAAGAACGACCTTGTATACGCTCCAGAGGGCACAGTTTTGATCCAATCTCAATGAAACTGTGTCAGAATGTTTATTCTTACAATATCCAGGCCAAGTTTGAAACTGGGTCATGTCGGGTCAAAAACTAGGTCAAACGTTAGTATAGTAAAAACTCTTATAAATCTTCACCAGAGCCAGTGAACTGATTAATGCTCAGGTGAGCGATTCAGGGCCACCATGGCCCTCTTGTTTTTTGTTAATGCTGAATTAGCTCCCAACACTACGACATTTGGTCAGATATGACCGAGTCGCTATATGAAGATAGATACTGTCTCTTGCGCTGAGTATATGCAGTTTTACAAAACCAGTAATCTCTCCACCACAATCAGATTGATTACATCTTGGTGAGGAAGCGATTCCGATCAGGAGTTAACATCCACAGGACAAGGAGTTTTCCTGGAGCAGAACTAGGAAATGACCATGACCACCTGGTGATGATGACCTTCCGAGTTCGTCTGAAGAAGGCTAGAAAGCCAACCTAGCCAAGACTGAAGTTTGATCTTGAGAAGTTAAGGGACCCAGATGTGGCATGCACTTTTCAAGCAACAATAGGTGGGAAATTTGCACCACTCATTGGTCCGAGGGATGATGACATGGACAGAGATACCATGATTACCACCTACAATACAGTAGTGACTGATGCAGCCAGTGAGGAACTTGGGAAGGAACGTCGCAGGAAAAAACCAGAGGACCAATGGTCCTGTAGCTCACCTGACACTTGGTCCTGGTATATATTTTCATGCTTTTATACATGTATATAGCACCAGGGCAGGGGCCCCCTCCCTTGGGGATTAATGTTGAGTCCCAATTCTATATACCAAGCCACAAGGTCACTGGGCCTTTGTTTCTGGACAAAGATTTTTGAAGGGTTTTTATCATAAATGGGTGTGGCGGCCACCATGTTCATACGACCATGACCATCTGAACAAACTTTGATTCCTTTGACCCAGTATTAAAGCTCCATATGAAATACAGTAATCATTTGTATAAACTATGATGGGCCTGAGTGCCCAATGCTACATACCGGTACCAAGTTTCAAGGTTATAGGCCTTTCGGTTCTCGAGAAAAAGACGTTTGAAGAGTTTTTACCATATCTGGGCATGGTGGCCATCTTGGTCAAGTGACCAAGACCATCTGAACAAACTATGGTTCCTTTAAGCCGGTGAAGCTCCATATGAAATATGGCTTCAATTGACCCTAGTGGCCTCTGAGAAGATGTTTGAAAATGTTGACGGGTGACAGAATCTCAATGACCTTGTACAAAAGTCAAAGAATGACCTTGACCTTCAACGACAAAATATCTTCATCTGGTCATTTAGTCAACCATATATACCAAATTTTGCACCTTCGACTTAAATAGTTTCTGAAAAATCCACTGTTTAAGCATTTTCCCATATAAAAGACTACATAATGTACCAAAGTTGACAGTGTCATAAATTAGGTCAAGGTCAACGTATTATCATTAGTATAATCTATGATGGGCTTGAGTGCCCAAAGCTACATACCAAGTTTCAAGGTCACACACCTTTTGGTTCTGGAGAAGAAGATTTTGAAGGGTTTTTACCATATACGGGCATGGCGGCCATCTTGGTCAAGACCCTGAGAACAAACTTTATTCCCTGATCACACTTAGACTCCATATGAAATTTGGCTTCAATCAGACCAGTGGTTTCAGAGGAGTAGATGTTTTGAAAATCTTGATGACGGACAGACCGACAAAATGACCTTGACCTTCAGTGACATAATATCTTCATCTGGTCATTTAGTTGACCATATATACCATGTATTGTACCTTAGACTTAAATAGTTTCTGAGAAATCCACTGTATAAGCGTTTTCCCATATAAAAGCCTAACGTACCAAAGTTGACCATGTCGTAAATTAATTCAAGGTCAAGGCACGGTCATGATTTGTATAAACTATGATGGGCCAGCATGCCCGATGCTACATACCAAGTTTCAAGGTCATAGGCCATTTGGTTCTAGAGAAAAAGATTTTTGAAGGGTTTTTACCATATATGGGCATGGTGGCCATCTTGGTCATGTAGCCCAGCCCCCCCGGTTTAAACTTTAGTCTCCTATCCCACTGAGACATTATATGAAATTTGGCTTCAATCTCCCCAGTGGTTTCAGAGGAGAAGATGTTTGAAAATCTTGATGACGCACAGACCGACAAAATGACTTTGACCTTCAGTGACATAATATCTTCCTCTGGTCATTTAGTTGACCATATATACCACATATTGTACCTTAGACTTAAATAGTTTCTGAGAAATCCACTATATAAGCCTTTTCCCATATAAAAGCCTAACATACCAAAGTTGACCATGTCGTAAATTAGGGCAAGGTCAACGCAAGGTCATCATTTGTATAAACTATGATGGGCCCACATGCCCGAAGCTACATACCAAGTTTCAAGGTCATAGGCCTCTTAGTTCTGGAGAAGAAGATTTTTGAAAGTTGTTTTACCATATATGGGCATGGCGGCCATCCTGGTCATGTGACCCAGACCCCGGGTACAAACGTTCGTTCCCCCATCCCACTGAGACTCCATATGAAATTTGGCTTCAGTCAGCCCAGTGGTTTCAGAGGAGAAGATGATTGACAATTGTGACGACGGATGGTCCGACGGAATGACCTTGACCTTTAGTGACATAATATCTTCATCTGGTCATTTAGTCGACCATGTATACCAAGTATTGTTCCTTAAACTTAAATAGTTTCTGAGAAATCCACTGTTTAAGCGTTTTCCCATACAAAAGCCTGAGGTACCAAAGTTGACCATGCCGTAAATTAGATCGAAGTCAACGCAAGGTCATCATTTGTATACACTATGTTCGGCCCACATGCCCAATGCTACATACCAAGTTTCTAGGTCATAGGTCTTTTGGTTCTGGCGAAGAAGATTTTTGAAGGGTTTTTACCATATATGGGCATGGTGGCCATCTTGGTCATTTGACCCAGACCTTGGGTATAAAAATTTCGTTCCCCTTTCCCACTGAGACTCCATATGAAATTTGGCTTCAATCGGCCCAGTGGTTTCAGAGGAGAGGATGTTCAAAAATCTTGACAACGGATGGTCCGACGGAATGACCTTGACCTGTAGTGAGATAATATCTGCATTTGGTCATTTAGTCGACCATGTATACCAAGTGTTGTACCTTAGACTTAAATATTTTCTGAGAAATCCACTGTTTAAGCATTTTCCCATATAAAAGCCTAACGTACCAAAGGTGACCATGTCGTAAATTAGGTCAAAGTCAACACAAGGTCATGATATGCATAAACTATGATGGGCCCGCATGCCCGAAGCTACATACCAAGTTTCAAGGTCATAGGCCTTTTGGTTCTGGAGAAGAAGACTTTTGAAGGGTTTTTACCATATATGGGTATGGCGGCCATCTTGGTCATGTGACCCAGACCCTGGGTACAAACTTTCGTTCCCCCATCCCACTGAGACTCCATATGAAATTTGGCTTCAATCCGCCCAGTGGTTTCAGAGGAGAAGATGTTTGAAAATCTTGACGACGCATGGTCCAACGGAATGACCTTGACCTTTAGTGACATAATATCTTCATCTGGTCATTTAGTCAACCATGTATACCAAGTATTGTACCTTAGACTTAAATAGTTTCTGAGAAATCCACTGTTTAAGCGTTTTCCAATATAAAAGCCTAACGTACCAAAGTTGACGATGCCGTCAATTAGGTCAAGGTCAACGTCAGGTCATGATTTGTATAAATTATGATGGGCCGTCATGCCCAATGCCTCATACCAAGTTTCAAGGTCATAGGCCTTTTGGTTCTGGAGAAGAAGACTTTTGAAGGGTTTTTACCATATATGGGTATGGCGGCCATCTTGGTCATGTGACCCAGACCCCGGGTATTAACTTTCGTTCCCCTATCCCACTGAGACTCCATATGAAATTTGGCTTCAATCGGCCCAGTGGTTTCAGAGGAGAAGATAATTGAAAATCTTGACGACAGATGTTCCGACGGAATGACCTTGACCTTTAGTGACATAATATCTTCATCTGGTCATTTAGTCGACCATGTATACCAAGTATTGTACCTTAGACTTAAATAGTTTCTGAGAAATCCACTGTTTAAGCGTTTTCCCATATAAAAGCCTAACGTACCAAAGTTGACCATGCCGTAAATTAGGTCAAGGTCAACGCAAGGTCATGATTTGTATAAACTATGATGGGCCGTCATGCCCGATGCTACATACCAAGTTTCAAGGTCATAGGCCTTTTGGTTCTGGAGAAGAAGATTTTTGAAGGGTTTTTACCATATATGGGCGTGGCGGCCATCTTGGTCATGTGACCCAGACCTTGGGTATAAAAATTTCGTTCCCCCATCCCACTGAGATTCCATATGAAATTTGGCTTCAATCAGACCAGTGGTTTCAGAGGAGAAGATGTTTGAAAATCTTGACGACGGATGGTCCGACGGAATGACCTTGACCTTTAGTGACATATATCTTCATCTGGTCATTTAGTCGACCATGTATACCAAGTATTGTTCCTTAAACTTAAATAGTTTCTGAGAAATCCACTGTTTAAGCGTTTTCCCATATAAAAGCCTAACGCACCAAAGTTGACGATGCCGTAAATTAGGTCAAGGTCAACGCAAGGTCATGATTTGTACAAACTATGATGGGCCGGCATGCCCAATGCTACATACCAAGTTTCAAGGTCATAGGCCTTTTGGTTCTGGAGAAGAAGATTTTTGAAGGGTTTTTACCATATATGGGCGTGGCGGCCATCTTGGTCATGTGACCCAGATACCCGGAACAAACTTTCGTTCCCCCAACCTAGGTAGGCTCCACATGAAATATGGCTTCAATCGGCCCAGTGGTTTCAGAGGAGAAGATGTTTGAAAATGTTGACGACGGACGACGGACGACGGACGGACGGACGACGGATGCCTGGCTATACTAAGCTCACCTATGAGTTTAAAGGCTCAGGTGAGCTAAAAACTGGGTCACCGGAGATGCTCCCGACCTCTGTGATGAGAGGAGAAATTTGAAGAAGAATCGGAATGAAGCAGGAGGAGCAAAAGAATACAGGGAAGCAAACAAGAGGATTCGCAAGGCAATGAAGAAAGTGAAGGAGGACTGGGTAGCTAATCAGTGCGAGGAGATCAAAACTTGCCTGAACAAAAAAACAAAAAAAAACAAAACAAAAAAAACAGCAAGAAAGCATACCAGCTAGTGGAGGATCTAACTTCAGAGAAACAAGGTCGATCCACCAACTATCCAAGACAGGTCTGGGAAATGCCTTACAGAGGAACAAGAGTTTCTCAGCAGATGGACAGAATATTGCTCAGAACTATACAACCACGAGACTTACGGTGACAATGCGGTTCTGGCCTGCAATCGGTCCCCAGAAGAAGATCAACAACCGATATTTCGTGAGGAAGTTGAGATTGCAGTAGCAGTACTAAAGAATGGGAAGTCTGCAGAGTTGATAATATACCAGCAGAACTTGAACAAGCTGACGAGGAGACCATGATTGATGTTTTAACAGATAGCTGTAACAGGATCTGGAGAACAGGAGAATGGCCTACCCCATTGACTCAGTCGCTGATTATTACACTCCCTAAAAAGGGCAACCTACAGCTCTGTCAAAACCATCAGCCTCATCAATCATTCAAGCAAAGTCATTTTGAAAGTCATCTTGAACAGGCTTAAACCACAAGCCGAAGAGATAATCGCTGAGGAACAGGCTGGGTTCCGAGCATGAAGGAGCACCACAGAACAGATCTTCAACCTTAGAACCCTGTGTAAAAAGTATCTCCAACATCAGCAGAATCTGTACCATGTCTTCATTGATCTCAAAAAAGTCTTTGACAGGGTATGGCATGCAGCCATATGGGTCACCATGCGGAAGTACAGTATCAGTGTAAATCTAGTTCGCATCATTGAGCAGCTATACGACAAGGCTACAAGTGCAGTCCTGATGAATGACAGCACAGGAGAATGGTTCAGAACTACAGTTGGAGTAAGACAAGGATGTCTTCTGTCACTCGCCCTCTTCAACATTTTTCTCGAACGGATCATGTCAGATGCTCTGGAAGAACTTGACGGAAAGGTTGGCATAGGCGGCAGAAACATTACCAATCTGCGGTTTGCCGATGACATAGACGCTCCAGCTGAGGATGAGCAGGAACTAGAAGCCCTAGTTGAAAGTCTCGACTAAACCTGCAAAAGGTATAAGATGGAGATCAGTGCTGAGAAGACCAAACTGATGACAAACAGCGCAGATGGCATCCAGAGGGAGATCAAGGTAAAAGTGCAGAAGCTGGGTACCGTAACAAGCTTCAAATACCTTGGATCAATAGTCTCAGATGATGGCTCAATACAGGAGGTTCTCTCAAGGATTGCACAAGCCACTTCAGCACTTACCAAGCTGAAATCAATTTGGAGAGGTAACAACATATCTCTTGAATCAAAGGTGAAACTTATGCGCTCCCTTGTCATTTCCATATTTCTGTATGCCTGTGAACCGTGGACCTTGACGGCAGAGTTAGAAAAAAGAACGCAGGCCTTTGAGATGAGATGCTACCGAAGGTTACTGAACATTTCGTACAAGGACCATATAACCAATGAGGAGGTTTGCAGAAAGATCCAAGAAGCCATTGCAGAATATGATGAACTCCTGGCGCTTGCCAAGAAACTGAAACTAAGGTGGTTTGGTCACGTCTCAAGGTCTTCTGGTTTATCAAAGACGATTCTACAGGGCACAGTGAAAGGAAAAAGAAGAAGAGGTAGACAGAAGAAGAAGTGGGAAGACAATATCAAAGAGTGGACGGGGATGGATTTTGCCAGCTCAGCTAGGGCAGCTGAAAACAGGACAAGGTGGAAAGGGATTGTTTCGACGTCATCTGTGGTACCCCAACGACCTAGTAAGGTTATGGGATAGAATAGAATAGTCTGTCCTGGAGCTCCCACACAGTGCCTGAAAATAGAATTATTGGATTTATCAAAGTGAAAATGAATTCAAAATGCCAAAGATGAAAGAGATGGTTCATGACAATACTCTGGTCCGGGAGCAGATGGAATGTACTGTTGCGGTATAGAACCCCATATAAAGAGAGGGAAAAAAAACTAAACTGAGAAGATTCTGTTTTAAACCGCTATGTAGATACTTTTTAACTTTGGCACGACAGAAGTGTTTCAACAGTGCTTAGCGACATAGGCTGGGGCTCTCTAGAATAAAGATCTTTCTCAATTAGCCCAGCGAAACACTCTGCCGGAATCCGTTGTCAGCTCGCCAAGTTGATATCTTCAAAACTGCAAGAAATAATTATGGCCCGGGAGCTTACTGGATGTCGCAACGTCCGCAGCGTCCATTGTCTGTAAACTCTTATTCTGCAAAAACTAAAACATAAGTTACAGCTTGTTGTTTTTCATGATGTATCGCTAAATAGTGTAGGTGTGAATTCCTTGCAGACTTGGTTAGCCAGTGGGCTTATCAGCGAAATTTAGGGAAAAATTGAGAGAAAGGAAACTTTTCTCAAAAAGTACTGGCGTGCGACCAGTGGTGGCCGCGTACCAGTGGTGGCCGTTTGCATTTTGCACGCGCAATTACGTATTTGATCCGTCTCAGAATTGGCCATTTTTTAACAGGAAACAAAAGGAACTACCACAAAAAAGACTGGTTAAATTATCTCCCCGGAAGGCAGAAGGTTAACAATTTCCCAAAGCTACCCTCATACCAACATTATTGCCTTGCCGGGGATCACAACCCTTGATGCACACATAATTAAATACAGAAATAAACATGAACAAATTGCTTTATAATTGATTACCTATGACGAAAAAGGTATAACTTGCAACCAGTCTGCAAAAAAAGCACCTAAATTCTTGTAAATGACAGCACACGTGTAACCATTATTATTTTTGTTTTCGACGTAATGTAGCGTGCGCCTACGAAATGACTACGTCAGAGTTTTAAAGTCCGTTTCTGATTGTTTTATTATATTCTATCTGTGCTGAACGCGCTAAAACTATTTAACTCTGACAAAGACCACAGACTTACAGTGACATATCATCAAAGTTTAATCCACAACAAGGTTTTGAAAAATGCATCATTCAACGCATGGCATTCGTGACGGCCATCACTGGTACGCCACGCTCGTATTACAATGCGTTTTGGTGACCTAGTTTGAGGATCTGTCACAGGCACAAGTTATAGTCTATTTCAAAAAAATAAATCAGTATTATAACGACAGTTACCCCTAGTTTATTAAACCAAAATATAGAATCACTAATCACTATATGTCCGTTACAAGATAAAAAGAGTAACAAAAAAACGACCATCACTGGTCGCCAGCCAGTACAGTGGCATAATGATGATGACTTGCGATTTTACGTCCTTTTCAACAGTTTATCAGTCATATCAGGACGATGGGCTTGTGATAATGAAAGGCTGCGTGCAATGGAACCCCGTTTACGGTGGAAAGAACTCCGCCTCCGGCGGGGCTCGAACCCGCGACCGCTAGATCAGTAGGCCAGCGCTTAACCCACTGAGCTACCGGGGCTCCTCACAGTGGCATAAAGCTTGATAATTAGCATACGGTTGCATCTTATATGATGAAACCACCAAATTCCATAAAGATTTGGCTATGGGGTCGCAGGGGTTTCCCAATATACCAATATACCGGTATAGGCTCATGAGCAAAATAGTAAGGTAAATAAAATCTTTCCAAAAGGTACGATGATCTCAGGCTCAAACTTATGCATGAACATGCTTCTCCTGGAGAAGAAACAAATTCATTCAAGAAATGAACATGGGGTCCGATTTAGTCTAGTAAAAAAGTCTAAATTCTGCATAGTAGTCTAGTCTAGTCTATCCCACAACTTTGCACATTTGAGCCGCGACACGAGAAAACAAACAAAGTGGTTGTGCGCCAAGCGCAGACTCAGGTCATTCTGGGCCTCCGGGCCTCCGCCCAGTCTGATCAGACTATTCGCTAAACGCTTAAAGGGTAGCCAAGGAATCCAGCTACCTCCATGGTGACAGCGAAGACTCTGATCAGCAAAATAGTAAGGTAAATAAAATCTTTCCAAAAGGTACGATGATCTCAGGCTCAAACTTATGCATGAACATGCTTCTCCTGGAGAAGAAACAAATTCATTCAAGAAATGAACATGGGGTCCGATTTAGTCTAGTAAAAAAGTCTAAATTCTGCATAGTAGTCTAGTCTAGTCTATCCCACAACTTTGCACATTTGAGCCGCGACACGAGAAAACAAACAAAGTGGTTGTGCGCCAAGCGCAGACTCAGGTCATTCTGGGCCTCCGGGCCTCCGCCCAGTCTGATCAGACTATTCGCTAAACGCTTAAAGGGTAGCCAAGGAATCCAGCTACCTCCATGGTGACAGCGAAGACTCTGATCAGACTGGGCGGATGCCCAGGCTGATCTGAGTCTGTGCTGGGCGCACAACCCTTTTTTGGTTTTCTCGTGTATCGGCTCATTTGACTTTGCAACAATCTCTTTCTAGCTGGTCAATGTTCTCAGCTGCCCTAGTTGTGCTGACAAAGTCTATCCCTGTCCACTTTTGAATATTGTATTGTAATTTCACTACTTCTGCCAACCTTATTTTTCAATGTACCTTGAAAGATCGTCTAAGCTAAGCCAGAAAACCGAGATGTGACCAAACCGCCTTAGTTTCCGTTTCTTGACCATGGCCAAGAGTTAGTTGCGTTCTCGAATGACTGCTTTGATCTTTCAGCGAACGGCCTGATTAGTAATGTGATCTTTGTTCAAGATGTTCAATAACCTTCGGTAGCATCTCATCTCAAAGGCCTGTTTTCTTTTCTTTGCAAAATTTTACAGAATTTAAAACAAGAGATCCAGGTGGCCCTGACTCGCTCATCCAGCACAAGATGACAAAGCAAAAACCGACTATTCTCACAGCCGCTTATATTCACAATCATAGCACATGAAAATGCGAAAAATCATGCAAAGGCATAAGTTTCTTTTCAAAATCTAAGAAAATTAGTCAGCCTACACGATAAATTACAGTTGGGCCGTTGGCACAGGACACCGAAAAACAGTAGATCCGAGTTACATTATAGGTGGTCATCAACTATATAGATTTATATGTACATATTTAAATACAGTAACTTGGAACACCTTAGGAAATTTTGTCACAATGACTTAAAGATATTTATTTATTTATTCACTGTATAGATTATTGGATGCAAGTGTAGTTTTTGAAAAAGCCTCAGCTATGCATCTTTAGGATTTGAGTTACGTTCAGAGTAGAAACTGGCAGCATTACCAGTAAATTTATTGGATACTTGGACGGTGTTTAAACTCAAGGTGAATGACGTACTTTGTGCGATGATAGCTTTTGCTTCAGATGTTATCGGTGAATTGAATTGCCTGGTGACGGCTTTTGAAGCAAAGAACTAGGAGAGGATACCTATAAGTTCTTGGAACTTGTTTTCCGATCCTAACATTATATGTATGTGTGAATATGATTTGTACAAAAGAAGAAATAAAATATTGTTTAAACCAAGCAAATAACTCTGTACTGCCTGGCAACTGTAACTTTGCTGCCCAGTGACAAGTGTTTTAAAGTCACACAATACCTTATAACAGCTCCCTGATAAGTGACCTACACGGAATGGCAAGTTTTTTTTTCTCGGCGCAGCCGAACATAATTTCACTTTTGTTCCATATTTCTCATGTTGGTAAGATTGACCACGGTCCATTATGGAATTCCAAATTGGACAGCTTATTCTTGAGATAGGCCATTGTCGCTACCTAGTGTCAAAATTACGGTTGCGGATGCCTACCGACATAGCTCACTTGAGTCATATTCATGAAGGTTATTGTCAACTCTTGACCTAAACACATATTACAAAACATACTTCCATTTAATCTGCGCCGATTATCTTTTTTTAAGATTTTTTTCTTGTTACATGTATTATGTGAGCTGAGTGCTTCACCGGTTGGTTTGGCATCAGACTCAATGATAGACCCGACCTAAAGTTCTTCAAGTTTGTTTGATGAGGCCGGAGCTTGTCGTGTCTGTTGCCATTCGGGGTTCAACTGGTGGTTTTCCTTTGCTCCAGTATTTCAGTGGTGTTGTTTGACACCCCAAGGATCTCCAAGTGTCGAATTATGTTGTTTCTATCGATTCCTCGTCTCTGATTCATCGTAGGTCTTATTCCTAATTTGTTTGTTTCCTGTGATGTTTCATTTATAGGTTAGGAAGAAATCTTCATATGGGCCAAACAGCTAACTAAATATTTCGAACCCACTTCAGAATCAGAGGGCGGGTGTTAGAATCGAAGTAAAACTAGTTTAGGCGCACCCGCCCCACCCAACCTCCCCGCCAGTAATCTATTACTAACCGTTTCAAGACGGTACTTCTGTTGTGGTTTCACAATGTCACATGTTGTTATGTCAGCTGTCCTTTTTGTAATTTAAAATAGAAAATATACTCAGTAAAAGTAGAAAGTTGACGGTTTGAAGCTTGTCATTTTTTTCGAACTCCAACATTTTTGGAAATCTCAGGCTCGTAAAATGACGTCACAGTACTTCACTTTCCCCAGCAAACAGCTGTTAAAATCTGATAAGCACACATATCAAATACACATAATTACTTCCAGGATTTGGAAGTAAATAAAGGGGAGAGTGATAGACTGGTCAAACATTATACCAGTTTATGCAAGTTCCAGTTTTAGCCTATAATTGTAAAAGGATGAGGGCAAAATCAAAGAAATATTTTGAATGATCAAATTTAATGTTTTCTTGCACACCAGATAAGGATATCCGCGTGCTTCCCCTGTACCTACAAATCTTATCTCACCCATGTTATCTCACCCAGGACCGGATAAAAATCACGAGCATTCAATGCATTGGTTGTAATGGAGGTCACGTATCTGCGTCGTCAAGTGACGTTAGCGTTTTAGATGAGTACGTCACGAAAACGGCAAAATGACGTCAGTTTAGGCATGCAAGACGTTGACGTAAAGAACCGAATGGCGGTCGTTGAAAGCGGCGCCTTCTTTCAAAATCAAACAGAAACCTCTGAGGCACTAAAATTACACATTTAAACAAGTTCTAAACATAATACAAAACGTGGTGTGCAAGAAAAAGTATCTATCATGGGTGTGAGATGCGGATAGAAAAATCCGTCACTCGGGATCACTGTTCGGCATCACTCGGCAAGCCTCGTGATGCCGAACAGTGACCCTCGTGACGGATTTTTCTATCCACACCTCATACCCATGAAAGATACTTATAATCTAATCCTTGTATGTTAGTTTTATCTGACGTTGACACTGATTTGAGGGTCTGAGAACCTGCAGTTAGACATACAACACAAAAGGAATGTACGTTGGCACGATACTGAAAGCAAAAGTTCGGCTTGGGTTTATGAACCAATATATATGAGGAGAGTGTGCTTTAAACTTCTTCCAAACAATTGCATTACATGCAGATATGTCAAAAATTGGTAAAATTCATAAAAAAAACTGCAAAGAGGGTGTTAAACGGATGTCATTAATTGGCGCTCAGCTCTGGCTGTACCTTATATAAAATGCAAGAAAATAGTTATTTTTCACTGAAATTTCTTCAAAATTTCATATAACGAAGCTAAAAAAGAGCTAAATTACTATAACTGCATTAACTTTACTGCCAGAGCTAAAGACCACGTGAGCCGCGACACGAGAAAACCAACAATGTGGTTGTGCGCCCAGCGCATACTCAGATCAGCCTGGGCATCCGCCCAGTCTGATCAGAGCCTTCGCTGTCCGCATGAAGGTAGCTTAGTGTCCTGGCTACCATTTAAGCGCTTAGCGAAGAGTCTGATCACACTGGGCGGATGCTCAGGTTGATCTGAGTCTGCGCTGGGCGCACAGCCACATTGTTGGTTCTGTCGTGTCGCGGCTCAGTCGTATTTTTTATCACCCCTCGTATGTGAAAAGTTTTAAATTGGCTGCTTAAAAAATGTTGGCAGAATCAATTGTACAAACGTGCCATCCTCTTTAAGCAAGAGTTTAGAACCCTTATAATTTTTATGTTTGAAAAGGCTGTAATTATGTCAAAAATATTTGTTCTTAGTCAAAATAACGCACGCATATTTTCAGTATGTCCGGAACATTTATGCAAAGTTTCAGAATGATACCTTATACCTTTAAAACTGTGTGAGATTATTATGGCCAGAACCCGTAACATTTCAAAGCTTGAAACCGCCATCATTTTGTCAAAAAATATCCTTTTTTCAACATATGCACATTTACAGTATTGTACAAAGTTTCAACTTGATTGCTAAATACTTCGGAAAGATTTGATTAAACAAACTTGCCATCCTGTATTGGTTGTAACCCCGAAATTTTTCTAAGTTTGAAAAGGACGTAATTTTCTGCCACTTTCACATATTCAAGATAAGCTTTCAGCTTATAGAAGAAACCTCTACTTTAATTACAAATTTCTTTTTTACATTAGCAACAGGACATTTTCAATTTTTCAAATTGAAACGAAGACTTGCCCTGGATGATATTCCGACCCCTCAAGTGAGTTTTCCCTATCCTACATGGACACTCATGTCAGATGGACTCTTGTATTGCCAAGCCATTACAGGCCACTGATGAGGCTTTATCATCAACCTTTTTTCTTTCACTCATGTATGCTTTTTATTTGCAATTGCTGCAGCTGGTGTTGTGCTATGTAGCGGCCGTAAAACGTCTCCCTGTACATTAACCATAGTGTATTTATATTTTACTTTTTGTCTTTTGAGATCAGCGAGAATATAATGAGGAATCGGAATTAATAATTGGTTTAGAGTCATATTTTTTTTATCAATTTGGATCTTTTTTTGTGTGTGTTTATACCAGTCTTGGAATCGACTGCGTATTTGAAACGTACAAATTACAGTGATTGGCTTTCGTTGTCAGGCTATAACAAGGCCACTGATGAGGCTTTATTAGCGGCACATTAAAAAACTCTGTAAGAAATGAAAATGTAAAAAACAAACAATTAAGTTATGGGAGCCAGTCTAAGAAACGGTTCTCTTTGGCCTTTTCTGCAATAATTGCAGAGAAAACGTGTTTCGATATTTTTAAAGCTGGGGATCTTTACATGGTGCAACCACTTGACTTGCACATGTGCAAAACGCGATAGACACGACTTTTGAACGAACAGTCAGTCTGTTAGATTTTCATGACACGACTAAAAGGCTAACAGTTATGGTATTACATATTTCGCTTTGTCATTGAGTCATCAAATAGCAATTAGTTATTTTAACGGGGGCTAGATAACAGTTTAATTTACAATATTTTTTCTAACGTGGAAAAAAGGAATGAAAAGAAAGCCAGTGTCGCAGCTTTCTTGTTATATATACTGACTATATAGCCATGTTGCCAGAACTGCCCCGGTGGCGCAATCGGTTAGCGCGCCGTACTTATAGACAGTACTATGATATGCGGAGGCTGTGAGTTCGAGCCTCACCCGGGGCAGGATAATTTTTTTTAATTTGACTAAACTTACTTTTATTATAGCAGACAAGTTAATGACATGGTGTGAGTTCACAAGATTTTTTTTATTTAGTTGTATTAAGAAAACTTAAAACTTAGGTCAAATTAGGAACCAGTCATTATTTATCAGCTGGGGTAGGGGATGTGGGATGGGGTAAGAGATTTTTCAGGAAGTCCACTTATCTTTATTTGACCCACCCATCGACTTAGGTTTTCTCTGGGGTTTTTTCTGTCTTACTCCACCATCATTGAAAATAAAACTTCCACCCATCCCTGCCCCCTCCTCCACCTCAACATCAACTCAAAACATATTCAACATAGCATGAGCAAAAAAAAAAACAGTATAATGTGTCATTACAATTAATACGAATATGCAGACCGTATTTAGAGTCAAATGTGTTGTGTGTGCCTGCTACTTATTGTGAAGTCATTGTTTTCAAGCTACACTGTGTAAAGGCCTTGATACTAACTGTATAGTTAGGGGGTTTAGGGGTAAAGCCCCCCAAAAGCCAAGGCATAGTAGAATGTCAACTGTACCAGAAAACATACCATTTCATGACCTAACCCCCCCCCCCCACACACACACACAACAAACAAGAATAGCAACAAACAATCTAACATCAGTCAGGAAAAATACGACCACCACACCCCCAGCCAACGGAGCAGGGTTCCTAATGTTGTAAACCCCAACTTCACCTCCCCTCTCCCCCCCCCCCCCACACACAAACCAATCTAACGTCAGTCAGGAAAGCATTCCACAAACACCCCTACACCCCCAGCCAACAGAGCAGGGTTCCTTTTTGTTGCAAATCACCCCCCCCCCCCCCCCCCCCCCCACACACACACACACCACTGCAACACACACAAGATCTCCCTCACACCCCGTCTAGCAGCTGAGGGACAAGCATAATCACTTCATTTTCACTTCACATGTCGCACCTTTGTGAAAAAAGATGCCATACTACCCTTACTGTTGGTTTATCATAACCAATTGTAAGAACCATAAAATTAGAAATTCGACAAAAATTACTGTTTGAAAGTCAGATAGTGCAGACCCAGGTCAGACAATATATCTTCCTTAGATAGATTGTCTGACCTTAGTCTGCACTAGCAGACAATTGCATGACCGGTGTCTACTGTGTTTGCTAATGTTTTTCAAATATCCAGCGTTCAGGATGACAGTACTGTTGTACACGGTAGTTTAGAAAATTATTAGCAGCTTTACAGCACAACGTGCGTGTTTTACACAAAAATTGGAAAGCGATTGATCTGATTGGACGTTCCTGTGTTTACTAATTGATAGATTGGCCAAATTGTACGCACGCGCAATGACGTGACACAATTTAGCTTCGGGGAACACACACAGGTGTTGAAGAAAAAAGTACTTGTGAAAACTAATTATAGGATTTTATATGTTCTCTTTTCTGTTATCGGAAATTTGCTTCCTTATGAGTTGTGTATTCAGTTAGATGAAGTAAATGTTTATGTGACGCATCTTTGTTTATCTATATTTGATTTTGTAACATGTTGATATTTCAGCAAAATTTTATTATGCGGATTTACGTGGTACACGGGACAGGTGCGTTCGATTGACAATTGAATTGTGACAGAGTGATAGCTCCGTGTTCATTAATTAATTTGGGAATGTTTGGTGTGTAAATACAGACAATATTGACAGTGACTGGATTTACCATGGGTCGAGATCAAGAGCTTGTACAAGCAGTGAGAAATCAAGATACAACTTTTCTCTTGAAAATTCTGCACAAATCTAATAAATCCTCAAAGACAAGTAAGTATTTAGACTCTGAGAGAATTTAATGGAGTTTTTTTTTTTTTAAAGATACTAAATACATATTTAAGGGCTAATGACATGTCATTCTTATGTACATGAATTTTTATCAGTGCCAGTTCGATAACCAAAACTGGCATGAGTCATATAAATGATTGTTTTTTGTATGAACCATTTCATCCTTTTATATTCAAATGAAC
Organism: Ctena decussata; assembly: GCA_963989385.1. Lineage (NCBI taxonomy): Eukaryota > Metazoa > Mollusca > Bivalvia > Lucinida > Lucinidae > Ctena > Ctena decussata. The sequence goes on from OZ022500.1 coordinate 39,803,891, forward strand.
ATGGATGGATAAGTTTTGATTTTACCTACTTTTCAACAGAATTTCAGTCATATAAGGACTAAGGGAGGGTGATAATGAAAGACTGTGTGCGCTCACTATTGAAAAAATTCCTCGAACCCAGGACTGCTAGATCATTAGGCCAGTGTATAAGCTACTGAGGCTCCTTCCAAATGAACAGGGTACACATAAAGGGTACAGTGAAATTCCTTTAAAAGCTCCTCAGTCTTGGGTGTGCAACTATTGATACGTTGGGCCCGATCATTGTTACAAGAATTGGAACAACATCAATAAATGGGGCTAATCAAAGTTTAATTAGAGAAGAACTCATACAAACCACATACAAGTAGCCCTAGATTGACTGTCTGTGGAGCAGTCTGACCAGGATTTGCAGTGTGTCTCATTCCTTCAACAGATTTTTGCCAAATCTGATCTCTGCAAATAGATCAAGTCCCTGTTGTTCATAGCATCTTTAGCCTAACAAGCTTGTTACAAGGTCATCTCATTTTAAGTGTTCACGACCTTATATATAACCAAATACACTGAATTTTTTGTTGAAAAAATGTGAAAAGCTTTTGCAATGCAAAAAATGTTGGGGTATTTGCGTTTGGAATCTTAACAAAAAGTTAACCAAAGATGTCATTGTTTTTGAACAGTCTAGCCCAGTGTTTTAAAATTTTTGGAACTGTCTTAATAATTAGGGTAGCATGATGGTGTGGTACCATTTAGTAAACTAATTGACAGTGTCAGGAATTTTGTGTTCTGCCCTGTCATGGTTTGAAGAGTGCCTGATTGAATTTTCTTGTTAAATACCTGATGTCAATTTTGCCCTCTCGGATAAATTTATCATAATTGCCAATTACAGCTGTCCCAGGCTGAACAGTACAGGTAGATAGGAGACAGATAATGGACAGGTTATATAACCTTACAAAGTTTTACCTGTATAAATCAATAATGGTGACTGGTGTGTGATTAATGTGAAATGTTCCTTGGGAATAGTGAAAAAGTCGACCCCCACCCCATGCACACACCATCTGAAAAAAAGCAACTTGAAACAATGCCACAATGTAGAATTGACTTCATACTAAAAATATCCCTCTTTAAGCTGACTAAAGAACAGCTTCTGCAGTATTCTTCTGGCCCTATCTAAAAAATTGTCCACAGCAAATGTCAGTGTTTTCTAGAAGTAATCTAACTACCCCCACCTAGACAAACATGCCATTTGTGTTTGATGAGGTTTGATTCATGTGGGCTCAAGTCTGAATCATGTTGTGATTGTTCTGTAGACTACTTGTCTGTTCTTCATCTCTTCCACTTTCCTGTCAGCCTGAAATGATTTAAATATACTTAAAATGGTTGTAAAAACCCCAGTCATCCATCTAGTAGACTACAGCCTTTTTGGCACTTTCTCCATCTGAGGCCTCATTGACCAAAACCACCACCACAACCACTTCCATCAGATTTGTCCACCACCAAGACAACATCACAAAGTCCTTCACCATGCCAACCACAACTATGTCCACCACCATGCCAACCACCACCAGGACAACCACCACCAAGTCCACCACCAGGACAACCACCACCATGTCCACCAACATGACAACCACCACCAAGTCCACCACCATGACAGCCACCATCAAGTCCACCACCATGACAACCACCACCAAGTCCACAACCATGAGAGCCACCACCAAGTCCACCACCATGACAACCACCACCAAGTCCACAACCATGACAACCACCACCAAGTCCACAACCATGACAAAAACCACCAAGTTCACCACCATGACAACCGCCACCAAGTCCACCACTATGACAACCACCACCAAGTCCACCACCAAGTCCACCACCATGACAGCCACCACCAAGCCCACCACCATTGACAACCACCACCAAGTCCACCACCATGGTAACCACTACCAAGTCCACTATGACAACCACTCCCAAGCCCACCACTATGACAACCACCACCAAGTCCACCAACATGACAACCACCACCAAGTCCACCACCATGACAACCACCACCAAGCTCACCACCATGAAAACCATCACCTAGTCCACCACTATGACAACCACCACCAAATCCACCACCATGACAACCACAATCCATCACATTTAAAGTTGCAACCTAGACCACCACCACAGCAACAGTTACATCTACATATATGTAACTACCACCAAGACCCAACAGCTTGACAATCACCACCAAGTCCATCATCATGGAACAAGCACCATGACCACTACCATGACTACCACCTCAAAGTCCACCTTACTATCATGACAGCCACCAACAAATCCAGCAACATGGCAACCACTACATCCACCAGCACCAGGTCAACACCACCTGGGCCACCACCACAAGAATCACCATCATGGCAACTACCACAACATCCACCATCCTGACAAACACCACCAAGTCTACCAATGTTGCTATCACCACCAAGTCCACCGCACTGACAACCACCACTCAAGACCACCACCATGACAACCACCTAAACAATTACCACCTCCACCAAGTCATTCACCAACAAAGCTGCTACCTGCATGACATTCACCACCTGGTCCACCATAATAACTATGACCAAGTCCATCACAATGACTGCAAGTCCAGCATCACCATGACAAATCACCAAGTTCACCACAATGGCAATCACCACCACGTCCACCACCATGACAGTTACCACCTCAGCCTCCACTGTGACAGTAATAACCTAGCCACCACCACCACTACAACCATCAACAAGTCCACCACCATGACCACTGCTTTATCCACTACCATGAAATCACCAGCAAGTCCATAACCCCACCTTAACAGCCACCACAAAGTCAACCACCTCAGTCTAACACCATGACAATCACCACTAAGTCCACAACCAAGACCACTCCCAGGTCCTACACCTTGTCAGTCATCACCAATGCCATCACCTTGAAAACCAACCACCATGAAAATCACCTCCACCATGTCCACAACCATGACAGTCATCACCAATATGGCCACCACAAAGTAAGCCACATCAAGTCCATCATCAAGGCAGTCACACCCAAGTCCACCACTGTGACAGTCACTGCCATGTCCATCACCATGACAACCCCTACCAATTACGAAGCCTTGACAATCTTTACTAAGTCCATCCCCATGACAAACACCATCAAGTCCACCACCATACCAATCACCACCAAGTACACCTGTTCACCATGACAATCAGCTTTAAGTCCATCACCATGCCAGTCATCATTTTGATCACCATCACTGCAACATTCAACCACCACAAAGTCCACCACCATAGCAATAACCACCTGACCATTACTATCATTACAGCTGCCACCAAGTCAGTTAACAACAAGTCCACCACCATGACAGTCACCACCTTCACCACCATAATCATCACCATGGTAATCACCACCAATTCCCCTCCATGACAACCACCACAAAATCAACCACCATGAAAGCTACCAGCAAGTACCCCACCACATCACAGCCTTTTCCTTAATTTTAAAGTAGAAGGCTAAGGTGACAAAGTAGAAGGCAGGGGGGTCTGGGGGTCCTCCCCCAGCGGGGATGCAGGGTGCAGCCCCCCTGCTAGGGGGCCAGGCCACCACCATTACAGCCACTAACAAGACCACCATTTCCACCATTCCCATGACAACCTCTTCACCACCACATTTATCCCTACCACCTTGACCATCACCAAGTCTATAGCACCATGTCCATGGCGACCACCACCACCATAGAAGAAAGCACTGTTTTGGTATCTTATTGATTTTTAAACCAAACAGCATGAATTTTTTTTTTCATCAGGTTCATGCAAAATAAATTGAAATGTAGATAGAACATGTTAGTTTAATTTAATATTTAGTCTGAACTTCTTTGAAGAGATACATGAACTTGGCAGTGACAAAAGGATGCATGACAACCTGCAAACAACAAAAACTTAAGTTGTTCCCATTTTGGAAGGGTTTTGTTGAAGCTAACAGAAAGTCGCAGAAATTGTTTCCCCTTGTGAAAATGGCAGTAGAGAATGGTGCTACCCATTCATCTTTACTGTTTTGCACTCAGAACAGCAAAAACTCCATGGAGTTTTGGCCGTCCTGAGTGCAATAGGGTTAAGCTGGAGCTTAGTAGGTTAAGAGCTGGCCTGCTGATCAAGTGGTCACGCGTTCGAGCCCCACTGTAGGGGGAATCTCTTCAATCACAAACAGGGATCCATTCATTGCACACAGCCTTTCATTTTCATTCACCCTTTATCCTGATATGACTGCAATATTTTTAAAAGGACATAAAATGCAGGCCATTCATCCATCCATCTTAAGTGGTGAGACTGCAGTGTCTCGCCAGTGTGACTATATGGATATGCCATTAGATAAAAAATTTTTGTGGCTTGGCTTGTATGATGGGAAACTTGATACACACTGAAATTGAGGTGATAGAATGGTCAGTCACGCCTCTCTCTACTAATTTACCAGACTAATTCAATTAATTAGAGGTAATAGCAGATAATGCTTTGCCATGTCTTTGCATGTATATCTGCTAATCACTGATACAAGTACTTGGTACTATTGTGTCAAAGTTGTTTCAGTTTGTGGATGTTCTGACCCTGAGCTGCCATTTCTTCTTATTTGATTCTTTTAGATGGTTGACCAAAATGAACAAATCTTTAGGAATAATTGTGTATAAATCCTATTCTTCATTTGAGCAAACCTTGGTTTCATTTTTTGATTTGGAAGTAATTCTTTGCTAAAGTAATTCTGTGGATTATTGAGTGGCTGGATGATATTGTGGTCTAAAGATGACATACTTTGCAGTTACTATGTTTTTGAAACTCAGTAAGTAATTGGGGTCAAGTCGGGTAACTTGGACAGCGGGTAAATTCGGACATACCATTGCAAACAGTGAAAACATGGAGCCGTCTCATCAGGATTTTCACTGTTTGCCCAGTTAATGTTGTTTTAATTCCAAACAAATGACATATAAAAGGAAATAATGTCACTGTCAGAATTTACCCACTGTCCGAATTTACCGGACTTTACCCTAGTATGATCTTTTAAAGTGGTTCTGTTTCTTTCTGCGCTGTCGGCCAAATTTGGTTCACATGGGAGGAAGTGTCATATCTTCTATCATGAAATAATATTCATATGAACAATTAAATCTCTATATTTTCTCCTAGGCAATTCCAAATCACAGTAAACTCCAGAGACAACATTTCTAACGGCAGCAAATATGGTCATAAAGGAAAGTACCTTTTAGCAGGTTCAACCAGAAAAGCTGTCATGAAAATAGCAATACCCACCGCTAGCTAACTACAAGGGCTGTGACCAAACGAAGAAGAGTCCTAGTTCCCAAATGACCTGATCATCGTGGCTAAAGAAATTTGTTTAGCCACCATGGCTAAACAAATTTGTTTAGCCACAATGACCAAGTATAGTTTTGGAACTATGAATCTGTTTCGTTTCGTAACGGCCTTTGAAACATGGTTAACCAGTCGTGATACCTGTCTGCTGATGGCTGTCATGCAGAGCTCTAGATAAGAGGGAGTATTAGATGATAATTAAGGATAATTTTTCTTATTTCTCATGGAAACCATATGTTGTGACCCCTCATCTGAACCGTCTCGTCGGGACGGTTCAGTTGAGGGGTCACAACATATTTTTTATGCAGAATTAACAAAAATTATCCCTAATTGTCACCAAATACTCCCTCTTATCTAGAGCTCTGTCATGTATGTCAGCAAGCCAAGTTTCTAAACATCTCATGGAGGCAAGCAAATCTTATGAATGAACAGAAGTTGCTCAGATGTTGGCAAGGTCTGCTGACAACAGATTGTCACTAGACTTTTAGGTCTTACTCCACTGACAAGAAGTTGTAACCAGATCTAAAAGTCTGCTGACGACAGCTAACAAAATGATAAAACATTTTAATAGACAATGTAATATTGATGTTGTAAAAACATCTGGAGTAATCCTCAGTATATTATGCTTTAAAAGTAACTCACAACAAAATATCTGTACATGCAAACATACACAGGAAACAGAAAGCATGTTTAGACATTCTAAAATTAGATTTTACAAGGGAAGTAACGCAAATCCCACTTTGAAAGATTTAATTAAAAAATTCCACTCAATTTTTATTGCAAATTCTTGGCACTATAACAGCTTCTTGATAATGTTGGTTTCATGTAAGCATTTATTTTATTTTTTTTTTAAAAGAATAAATAAACAAACAAATTTGCTTACAGGACAACACGAATACAAGAATAACCAGAAAATGCCTGGTGCAGGCTTGCAACTAATCACTTATCCGAAAGGGCCCTTTTTTCATTTCAGTGGTACAATTAATGGAACTTTCTAAGGTAATTGGTTTCTTGTCTAAACAATATTGTTAATAAGACACATGAGAAACACCAGTTGGATAGAAGATGTCAGTGTTCCCATTCACGTAGAATTGTGCGTGAATCGCACAGAAATCATTCTAATCACGCATAATTTTGGGGCAAGAACGTGCATTCACGCGCATATGTTTCTCTCAAAAATATATAAAATCATCATTTTTCCTCATTCTATTGCGAGCCTGCCAGGCCAGATGATTTTTGTAGCCGAGAAGAGAGTCAGAAGTTGCTGTTTTGATCTGAAATGCGGGCCGTAGTAAGGTACCATCCTTTCATTCACATCCGTCACATCCGTTCTACGGCCAATCAAATTCATTATTGGAAAACACTACCACTAATCGGCTGCATGAATATTAATGACATGCGCGGTCATGTTGCGCACTAGAACTGTCATAATGGCCGACAGAATTTGTCCGTATTTTTGCGTTTATTTTCGCTGTTTCTGTTTGGAAACGGCACTTTCTATTTTTCATTTGGAAAGGAATCCATCAAATGATTAATATTGGATAAAACGAGGACCGGAAAAAGGCATGACAGCCGTTTTTTTTCGTTTTTTCAGGCTTCAATTGGAAACACATCCCGCTTTAGTGTTTGTAAAAGAAGCGGACCAAGGGTTCCGGGTCATTTCGGCCCATATTTTTTTCGAGATAAAAAGTCATACCCGTAAATTTTACTTCATACCCGCAAATTTTATAGATAGGGGGTATAAAAACCCTCAGTTTAAAATTTGAGTGGGAACACTGAGATGTGTCAGGCAAAAAGAGTCCCATCTCAGAGCATGAGAAGTCTAAGTGGAGCCTATCGGAGATACAGTTTCCAAAGACCAGGATAGAATTTCAAGCTAGTTGTTGAAGTCTGCAAAAATGATGTGTTTTCTTCTCTTCTCAATACCTGTAGTTCCATTTTAGGATATTAGACTTCTTTAAAAATTAAGGAAAAGGGGAGAAAATTATGTTTATATTGATCTGTCTTTATTTTGAAATAGATTAAAGACAGCTCCCACAAACATTAAAGACTTTTAAAATAATGTTTAAATAAACAATTTTATGTTTCTGATTTATATTATTTTTTTCTACATTGGTGGTCCAAGCTAACAGTAGTATGGTATAGTACTATTTTTTTTACCTGTGGCTTACTATCCAGGTGTACTGTTGAAAGACAAATGGACCACATCCAAAAAGAATAAACAAAATCTGTTTTGTTCTTTGTCAGATTGAGCTATCATAGTTTAAATCATGGCCTGGAATTGAGTGGAATGGAATGGACTGAAAGGGGTATGGGAGTGAGTGAACTCGGGTTTAACATCCCACCAACAACAAGGTCATATGAAGATGGGACCTCAGTTTAAAGTCTCATCCGAAAGACCGGAGAAGCAGGTGATCGATCTTGCGATCCCTGGATTGGTAGTCCGGAGTGTTATCCACTATGCTACAGCCGCTCCTGAAAGGGGTATGGTACTCTTATAGGAAAAGAATGTGCTCCCTCTGAGGGAGCAGATGCTTTTCCTGTAGTAGTACCATCCCAGGCTTGGGGAGTAGATTGTAGCCAGGGTGATGTGGATTACCTCACCCTAGAGCTGTAGATGAGAGGGAGCATTTTGTGATAATTAGGGATAATTTTTGTTATTTCTGCATAAAATCATATGTTGTGACCCCTCATCTGAACCGTCTCGCCGAGACGGCTCAGATGAGGGGTCACAACATATGGTTTAAATGAGAAATAAGAAAAATTATCCCTAATTATCATTAAATACTCCCTCTTATCTAGAGCTCTGCGAGTCAGCCAGTCCTTTCCATTCCAGCTTGTTTTAACTCTGTCCCAATATTAAGAATTTCTACCTGAAAAAATTCTTAAAGCACCTGTTTTAACCGTTAACTGGGAAAATAAATTGGCAGAGAAGTTGTTAATAGGCCACATAATTACCAACAATAATATTGATGGACAAATCATGCCTTATCTTTACACAGGTAAGGTCATATATCTTCAAACCAAAGTCAATTAACATCTGTTCAGTTTTTTGTTTACAAAATTAACATTCTGGTCCAGAATTAGAAAGTTAGCAGTCAGCTCGAAGCATAGTAACACCTACTGTAAATGCTTTTTGATATTCCTGCTTTAGTTTTTCTGACATAATTAGGTAAAGCATATCTGACACAGATCAGGATTGGAAAAAAGGCTATACATTGCCAGTTTTCAACTTTGACAGAGTTATTGTCTCCCCTAGTTACGAGACCAGCAGAAGGGAGACAAAGGTGTAACTTTATTGGTGTTGGTGAAACATACATCAGGGTTTCTATAGACTGGTGTTTGTCCATTAAATAAAACAAGATCATAAATGAATAAATGAAAATAAATATACATATCATACTCTATCACTACATGTCAAAAGATGTTGGATTTAACATCTGTGCAGAACTTGTTTCCAACTTGCTTTGTGAATGTACAGGTACACATGCATTTAAAGTGTCTTCTTTTGTTTTTGAAATTTCAGAACATAAGAGTTCTTCCAAGAGGGTCAATGTCAACTTTCAAGATGGAGATGGGTATGTATTAACCAGTTTGTTGGAAAGATGGTGACAGGTGACATAACTGAGAGTTGAGAACTGTCTAATTATACTGGCAAAGAAAATGACCATTGAGAATCAGAATGGCAGCAATTTGTATACAAAATCATTTTCTAGACTTAACTGGGTGCCTACATACAGTAAATGTCATATTTTCTCTCATTTTTGTCAATAAACAAGGTCAAGAATACAAAGTCTTGTTACCATGATGTATGCCCCTCATAAAGCATAGAAATGACAACAGGCTGTTGTTACAATGTAGGTAGCTCAGTTGGTTAACTCTTTAAGCCCCAGTGACGCAATTAGCAAAATTTGCAAACAGTGTAGATCCTGATGAGGCGGCTCATAATGAGCTGCCTCATCTAGATATACACTGTTTGCCCTCTAGTCTCTGAATTCTCAATATAAAAAGTCTTGGACAAGGCATTTTTTTAATTTTTGCAGACGTAAATTTTGTCGTCTGCTTTTTGGTAGTGAAAGAGTTAAGCGCAGGCCTGCCAAGCAAGCAGTCTGGGTTCGATTCTTGTTGGTGGCAGAAATCTTTTCAATAATCGACAGAATTCCATTGCACATAGCCATGCCCAGCATCTCTATAACAGACTTGCCATTCTCTTGCACCTCGGACAAGTCCTTTTGTCATTTCAGTAATATATTTTACAGTACTATTAATGATGAAAAAAAATTGATCTCAGTAGATTTAAAAAGCTGATTAAAATGGATGACATAGTATATTTTCTTCTGAAAGGTCAGGTGAACCTGAATGTAAATATTGAGCTGCGTCATCTGGAAAGGTCGCCGTACATATCTGTGAACAACCGAGACTCAGACCCATATCAGTGAATCCTCGCTGTCTAACTAGAGCCTTCGCTTTGTGCGTATAGAATTCTCAGGTCCTGTATGTGTATGGTTTGTGTGAAAAGCAAAGGCTCTGCTCAGGCTGTGCAAATGCACAGGCTGGTCTGAGTCTTTGCGGTTCACATTTGCCACAAGCACCCTTTCTGTACGTTGCAGGTCAATTTAAGATTCCCACATTATGGTGTCTCTACCTCTAAATAGTTTTCTTGTCTGTTAGTAGACCAGAAAATATCTTTTCACTTTTGCTTGAACAGTGCCATAATGGTGTGTCAGAAGTGGGGAGTGATTGCCTGAGCAAACAGTGTAGACTCAGATCAGACTGCTCTTAAAAGAGCAGTCTGATTAGGGTCTACACAGATTGCCTCCAGCAGTTACCCATCTCATTGCCAGAAATTAAAAGTAACATTTTTCAAATTTTATACTTTTACAACAATTGGTAATGGTGTCTTGATATTAAGAGTTATTACTGCAAATTCTTTCTCGGGATAATCTTCTATAAATACATACATTTTGACTAAACGAGTTAAGCAGAGATTTTAACTTTCAATATTAATATTCAGTTAGCAACTTAGCATATTGTAAAGTATTTTTGCAGTGGTTAAAAATACATTTTATGCTGCCTGTATGCACTGTTTGTAAAGTTTGGCAGTGAAAAAAAAAAGACATCCTATAATATGAACAAGTGTACTGACTATAGCTTGGGCAATCATATTGTGTTGCAGATGGTCAATAGTTCTTTCAAAGTACATTAACTATGCTTGTTTCACCATGATCTTGATTATTTCTGTGAAGGGCTGTAAAATTGAAATACAATAAGACCAGTTATAATGCCAGATTACATGCACATAATTAAGACCTTTTTTGGTGCAAGGTTCTTCCAAATTTGAATAATTCCAAATTGTTATTTCAGAATGTCTGGCCTTCACCAAGCAGCTCTCATGGGTAACACAGAAATCATGGAATTATTGCTGGAGAATGGTGCCGCTGTCACCATCAGAGACAATAAAGGTGAGCCACTGACAATTAAGGCAGATTGTAAAACCTAGTGTGGAGTGCAGCTATGGTCACTAGTAAGCTCTGAGTTTGGTTCCATACCATATTTGATAATATGCAAAGGGCTTGAAGAAAGCTATCAGTTACACAAATAGTTATTTCAGGAACCTGAATGTTTACTATTTTAACTTGAGATTTTGAGAAAAAATATACACACACAGCTTGTTTGTCCATAAGCTTCATATTAAATTTTTGTGCAAGAAAGCATTCAGGCCCAGAGGTTATAAAACTTGAGAACATTCTCAAACTCAAAATAAAGCACACTGATTGGCTGCTTCCGAGCACATGCTCGGAAGCAGCCAATCAGTGTGCTTTATTTTGAGTTTGAGATTATTCTCAAGTTTTATAACCTCGAACCCAGCTCACTTCTATGAAAGTGAGTGAAGAGCTGCCATTCTCCCTGCATGTGGAGTAAACATTGAGATTCAACAAGGTCTTACAATGGTTAAAGTTTTTTACCTTATAGTGTCAGCATTACCTTAGAATTGACCTGTCAAAGCTTTTTGGTCAAAATAAACATGGACCAGCCAAATAAGGTATAGGCCATTTGCTGTCTATAAAACAGGTCATTTTGCTAAATATCTCTAAAACTACCACAGCTATCACTGTGAAGTAAAGCGCATCTTTTATGTCTATCTTATACATAACTAATCTATAATTTTCCTCAAAATTATATTTTGAAACTAAAAAGTTTCTTTTCAAAACTGCCCATTTTTAGAAGATATTTTCACTGTATTTTACAAAGGAGTAAGTTTATTCATGGAACAGCCTTAGAATGGCCAATATTTACCTATGTCAACTGTTAGTTAATTTTACAGAGTTACTCAATGGCACCTACATACCTGTTAATCTTTTCATCTGAGTAAAAATGAAATTCACTTATTTATTTGTTGCGAAGATAATTGATTGGTGATGAATAGGATTAATTTATCTATAGAAACATGACTTGTTTGTGATGCATATATGGGCATTGCTTATAGCTATTACATTAAATGATTGTACTCCCCACTACTGAAGCTGAAAATTTTGTAATTTTTTGTACAGGATTGAATAGACAAAAGCAAAAAATGGACATGATAAAATTCTGAAAGTCAGTTTCCAGTTATGTATTAGTTTGACAATACCAGTGGAGAAAAAAAATCAATTTTATCACCAATAGTAAAAGAGAATTTGTGCAAAATGACCTGTTTTATAGACAGCAAATGGCCTATACAGAGACCTCAGACAAACAGATGCATGTGTGTTTATGTGATGGCAGTTTCTTTAGTAAAATATACTCAGACACATCAGAAAGGTGGAGGGATAAGTGCATTCAGGTTAGGTCAGTTGGGAAAAGGAAGAAAATAAAAAAGCTCTGAGAAGTTGTAGACTCTGTGTATTATAAGTTGTTTGTAGTTATCAGGTAAAGAAGCATAGAATAACAACATAATTCACCTTTATTGTTATGTTAACAAAACCTCTTTGATAGGTATATATTTAAGGTCACAAACATAATCTTCAAACTAAAGGAAAGAGTTAAAAGTACTTTTGATGACTTAATGGCCTGTCATTAGGTTAAAAGAAATAATTTGTGGTCTATTTTGTTGGTCCCTAACTGAAAATTTAACTTGATAGTTCTGTTTTGATCTTAAATATTTGTAGTAAACATTTGCACTTATACCACCCTTACCAAAAAACGCTAACTTTACCAAGAAATATTAAGCTATGAGCAAGGTCTACACTGATAAGGGTGGTATACAATAGTTAAACCATGATTTGTCCGCCTGTACAGGAGATAATCCACACGCTAAAGCTCGTGGATTATCTCCTCGTACAGGCGGACAAACCATGGTATAGCTATTACATTAAACAATTCTTGTAGCAAATCAAATTAGAACACATTGAAAAAGTCAGTTCTGCTGTCATAAGTCTTGTAAGTTGTTAGTTGAAACTTTATTTATTTATTTTACTTTGTTTATGCGGACAGCTCAACAAACTTATAAATGAATGATAGAATTGTTTTTAAGGAGAGAGAAAAAAAAGCATCTTTGGCATCTTCAAATGAATAAATAGAAAATAGGTAGATCTCACCATATACATGTATAACATACAGTAGAACTTTATTGGCTTGAAAAGGCTTGGGACCATGAAACTTAATTCCAGCCAAGGGTAGTTCTAGCCATCCAGGGTTAGTTTCCATATAAAGTGACCTCTAGGGACCAAGAAAAGAGTTCTAGCTAGGCAGGGTGAATGAGCCATCAGGGTTCGAGTCATTGAAGTTCTGCTGTAGATGGAATGATTGGAAAATCCTTTTAATAAAGCAAGTTTCACTTGTGATTGTGCGTAATATACTCTGGCTAGTGTGTGGATTTACACCAAACTTGCATAGATATATCTCTAGGGTAACCCAAAGGGGTTTTGGTGACCTTAACCCATTTTCAAGGTCACAAGAGGATGTAGATGGTTGAATTTTCTATACACATAATTTGCATGCGCAATATCTCTTGAGGCTAGTGACCTTGATAGAGGAGTCAATGACTTGGTCAGAGTTTGTTGACCTTGATCTTATTTTCAAGGTCAATACCCAACTTAGCAACATCATTCCAAAAATGACACTGCAGAGAAATGCCCTGGTGAAGGAGACATGTTTTTAGCTCACCTGGCCCGAAGGGCCATAGTGAGCTATTGTCATACCAATGCGTCCGGCGTGCGTCGTGCGTCCATGCGTCGTCAACACCTAAAAACAAATATTCAAACATCTTCTTCTGTAAAACTACTGGTCCCATGGTTCTCAAATTTCACATGGAGCATGACCTGACTCCAGGGTCTCAGAATTGTAAGATTGGGTCAGGTTGAAAATCCAAGATGGCCGCCATTACTAAAAATAGCAAAAACAACAAAATAAACTTCTTCTCCAGAACCGCTGGGTATATTTGTCTGAATTTTGGCGTGGAACATCAGTGAAACCTTGGTATTCAAAATTGTAAAAATGAAAAAAACTGTAGCGGACTTTTGTCACAGTGACCTACTTTCTGTTTACGTGTGTAATTTTGCTCAAATGCCAATGTCCAAAAATGACCTATTTAAACAACTTCAAACAACTACTTCTCTAAAACCACTGAACCCATGGATCTCAAATTTCACATGGAGCATGACCAGACTGCAGGGTTTCAAAATTATAAAATTGGGTCAGGTCAAGAATCCAAGATGGCTGCCATTACTTTAAATAGCAAAAACAACAAAATCAACTTCTTCTCCAGAACCATTTGGTATATTTGGTTGAAAGTTTGCATGGAACATAAGTGGGATCTTGGTATTGAAAATTGTAAAAAAAAAAAAAATCTATAGCGGAATTAGGTCACAGTGACCTACTTAGCATTTACAAGGCCGATTTTGCTCAAATGTCAATATCTAAAGAAAATGCAACCAATTCTGACCAGATTTGGTCAGAAATGGTTCTTGAATGGAATTATTTCAATTTTGTGCCAGTTGACTATCCAAGATGGCCACCATGGGGGCCGTTACTAAAAATAGCACAAACATAAAAATGACAATTACTCAAGAACCCTTGAATGGAATTGGACCAATTTTGTGTCAGAATGTTCCTTGCATGAAGCCGTTTCGATTAATTGCAATTTGGCATTCCAAGATGGCCGCCATCTGGTGTTACTAAAAATAGAACAACCATAAAAATGACAATTACTCAAGAACCCTTGAATGGAATTGGACCAATTTTGTGTCAGAATGTTCCTTGCATGAAGTCGTTTCGATTAATTGCAATTTGGCATTCCAAGATGGCCAGAATGTTCCTTGCATGAAGTCGTTTCGATTAATTGCAATTTGGCATTCCAAGATGGCCGCCATCTGCTGTTACTAAAAATAGCACAAAACATGAAAATGACAATATCTCAGTAACCGCTGAATGGATTTTGACAAAATTTGTGTCAAGATGATTCTTGCTTTGAGATGTTTCAAAAATATCTAACTGTAGACAAGTCATATTGGTCTCTGTTACTAAAAATAGAAAAATGTGAAAATTAGAAAATGTCAATGGAATTGGGTTAATTTTGTGTCAGAATGGTCCTTTCATTAAGCTTTTTCGATTTTTTGCATTTTGGCATTCCAAGATGGCTGCCATCTGCTGTTACTAAAAATAGCACAAAACATGAAAATGACAATATCTCAGTAACCGCTGAATGGATTTTGATGAAATTTGTGTCAAAATGATTCTTGCATTGAGATGTTTCAAAAATATCTAACTGTAGACCAGTCATGTTGGCCTTTGTTACTAAAAATAGAAAAATGTGAAAATTAGAAAATCTCAATGGAATTGGACCAAATTTGTGTCAGACTCTGGATGACTGATATATGGTCCTTGCATGAAGGCTTTTCGATTTTTTACATTTTAGCAATCCAAGATGGCCGCCATCTGCCATTGCTAAAAATAGTACACAACATGAAACTGGCAATATCTCAGTAACCCCTGAATGGATTTTGATGATTCTTGCATTGAGGTGTTTCAAAAGTAAATATATAAAGACCAGGCAAGTTGGCCTCTGTTACTAAAAGTAGCAAAATGTAAAAATGAGAAATTCTCAGTGGAATTGGACCAATTTTGTATCAGAATGGTCCTGTTGCACAATAGCCAGGTGAGCGATATCAGGCCCATTTGGGCCTCTTGTTCTCAAATACTTCCAGTTTAATCTCGTATCACATGTATAAAATTATAAAATTTTCAGCCTCAAAGCTTCAGATGTTGTGGAGCTCTGAAATTGTAGCGGATTTGAACAATCAATACAATCCATTCTCCCTTGCTGTGCCAGTCTGGAAAATGTCCTGTTATTTTTGAAAGCTTTTTCAAGTCAGTCCTCCGGGAGTAGGCTTTGATTATTTTCTTGCATTTTGAATCTATAGAACTTATTGTTGTGGAGTTGTGTGAACTTGGAAAATTTATTCAAACTGAGTGTTCCATAAGTTTTCATCTTGTAATTACATTTGAGGTGTTTCATTAAAAAAAAATCAAGTTTTATATAGAGTGTACACTGCAATCAAAGATTGATGGTATAAAATAATAAATACCATATCAATCCTATTAAATGCCTCGGGGACATTGCATTTTCCAAAAGTTGGGGCGGGGGTGGAGGGTGCCTGTTGTTCCCAGACTGCTCTGATGATATTGTCTTCCCATGCCTCTTATATATTCTTTTTCTTCCCTCATTGGCATCAGAAGGAAAACAACAGAAATTTTATGAAGCTTTTTACCACCTCAAATAATGAAACCAATTCCCTCTAGAGCTCTAGATAAGAGGGAGTATTTGATGATAATTAAGGATAATTTTTATGCCCCCAACTTCGGAGAAGTTGAGGGGGCATATTGGTTTGGGCCTGTCCGTCCGTCCGTCTGTCCGTCTGTCCGTCCGTAACACTTTTAAGCAGCTTGGAAACTCAAGAACCCCTAATGCTAGGATCTTGAAATTTTATATGTGGCATCTACATGAAAAATAAGCAGACACATATTTTTTCTTTTTTCCACTGGTCATGTATTTCTAGAGTTATGCCCCTTTTTGACTTAGTGCATTGTAAGCCTATGGAACCTTGTTAGCAAAATATTTCAAGAACCCCTGATGCTAGGATCATGATTTTTTGCAGGAAGGCATCGCCTATGAAGTAGATGAACTGATTAACTTTTGAAAAAATATCGTGAATTTTTGACCGAGTTATGCCCCTTTTTCAACTTAGTGCATTGTAAGCCTATGGAACCTTGTTAGCAAAATATCTCGAGAACTCCTGATGCTAGGATCATGATATTTTGCAGAAGGACATTGCCTATGAAGTAGATGAATTGATTAACTTTTGAAAAAATATCGTGAATTTTTGACCAAGTTATGCCCCTTTTTCAACTTAGTGCATTGTAAGCCTATGGAACCTTGTTAGCAAAATATCTCAAGAACCCCTGATGCTAGGATCACGATATTTTGCAGGAAGACATTGCCCAAGGTGTAGGTGACCTGATTAACTTTTGAAAAAATATCGTGAATTTTTGACCGAGTTATGCCCCTTTTTCAACCTAGTGCATTGTAAGCCTATGGAATCTTGTTAGCAAAATATTTCAAGAACCCCTGATGCTAGGATCATGATTTTTTGCAGGAAGGCATTGCCTATGAAGTAGATGAACTGATTAACTTTTGAAAAAATATCGTGAATTTTTGACCGAGTTATGCCCCTTTTTCAACTTAGTGCATTGTAAGCCTATGGAACCTTGTAAGCAAAATATCTCGAGAACTCCTGATGCTAGGATCATGATATTTTGCAGAAGGACATTGCCTATGAAGTAGATGAACTGATTAACTTTTGAAAAAATATCGTGAATTTTTGACCAAGTTATGCCCCTTTTTCAACTTAGTGCATTGTAAGCCTATGGAACCTTGTTAGCAAAATATCTCAAGAACCCCTGATGCTAGGATCACGATATTTTGCAGGAAGACATTGCCCAAGGTGTAGGTGACCTGATTAACTTTTGAAAAAATATTGTGAATTTTTGACCGAGTTATGCCCCTTTTTCAACCTAGTGCATTGTAAGCTAATGGAACCTTGTTAGCAAAATATCTCAAGAACCCCTGATGCTAGGATCATGATATTTTGCAGGAAGACATTGCCTATGAAGTAGATGAACTGATTAACTTTTGAAAAAATATCGTGAATTTTTGACCGAGTTATGCCCCTTTTTCAACTTAGTGCATTGTAAGCCTATGGAACCTTGTTAGCAAAATATCTCAAGAACCCCTGATGCTAGTATAAGGATATTTTGCAGGAAGACATTGCCCAAGGTGTAGATGACCTGATTAACTTTTGAAAAAAAATTGTGAATTTTTGACTGAGTTATGCCCATTTTTCAGCTTAGTGCATTTAAGCCTATGGAACCTTGTTAACAAAATATCTTGAGAGCCCCTGATTCTAGGATCATGATTTTTTGCAGGAAGACATTGTCCAAGGTGTAGATGACCCATTCAACTGTTGAAAACAATTTGTTAATTTTGACTGAGTTAAGCCCCTTTTTTGACTTAGTGCATTGAAGCCTGTGGTATAAAAGAACCTGTACATACAGTCAAAAACCGTTAGAGATAGGGAGTTGAAATTTTATGTGTGGCATGTACATGAAAAATAAGGGAGCTTGTGAACAAAACATCCAAAGAACTGCTCAAGCTTTGTTCCTTGTATTTGGCATACAGTTACAGACTAAGATGTAGATGAACCGGTTAATACACCTTTCTGACTTATAAATTATGGGATGAACCCCCTTAGAGGCAAGCATAAGGTTGGGGGCATAGTGTTTCATAAACACATTTTCTAGTTCTTATCTCTTATCGAAACCATATGTTGTGACCCCTCATCTGAACCGTCTCATCGAGACGGTTCAGATGAGGGGTCACAACATATGTTTTTATGCAGAATCAACAAAAATTATCCCTAATTATCACCAAATACCCCCTTATCTAGAGCTCTGCCCTCTGAAGAAAAGGGAAGAAGCAATTTTGTCACTTTTCACTGTTCCGAGTGCCAAATGTCAGTGAAAAAATAATGGCTTTGACAATGCTGGCTGACCTCATCCCTCTTAATTTGGTTTATTTTCCCTTATAAGTATGCAGGCATGGGTAATTGGGTTAGGATTGTGTCCTCATCATGGTCAATTTTGGCCTAATTCTTTGCGCTGTTGTAAGGCCTCGAAAGTCATTATATATTGCTTGTTTGAATATAACTAATTGGTGACCTGTCTTTTCAAGGGGTCAGCTCGTAAAGAAGAAAATTTGCTCTCTTAGGAGCAGATTCTTTCCTTTAAGAGTGTACCCCATTTTTGAAAGGTTTTGCTGCCGAGTCAAGCAAACAGGAAGTCACGAAAATTGTCTAACTTAAAAAAAAATCCATGGTGGTGTTCCTATATACCTTAATGTCGCTTTATGTAGATACAAGTTGAACTGGGACTGGAGACAGGTTGCACGTCTCAGCACTCTAATGGACAGATTCTAGACAAGGCAGATTCACCAGAAGCTTTTAGTCTTTGGCACCATTTGAAAGAAGAATTGATTCGATTTGACCATAAGTGGATAAGTTAGAGGATTTTTGCACTGCCATTTTTGGTGTGAAACCTAAAACCCTAATGTAATTCTATCCTAATTTGTGATTTGCAGATATTTTTGCTTATTCTTCATGAAAATGCAGTACCGTAATTGACCCTTTTAGCGCCTTGTGCGCTTTTTCAAAATGGCGTCAAATACTTGTAGTAAGTTTTCTTTCTTATAAGCGCACATTTCAATGAATCATTATGTATTGAAGGAAACAAATTTAACGGTTAATCATAAGAGAAATGCTGCTCATGGTCATAGAAAGATAGTGAAGCTTTACAAAATGAAGACTGAAAGATTCTGTAGCATTTTCCAGCTCATGTAAATCAGCAGAAGAGGGATAAAACCAGTAAGCATATGTGCGCTTATAGTCATATGCCTCATCAATTACCATGATGTGCGCTTATAGGGGCATGTGCGCTAATTAATTCGAATACGGTATGTTGTTGCCCACCATTGCAACTGCCTGGTTCTGCTGTGGAACCTCGACATATGTTTTTTGAGGACAAAAGAAAAAATTAAAAGTGGTGGAAACACAATCATAGTGTAACCCATACCCCTTAATATCGCAGCTAGTGATGTTGCTAATAAATTATATATATAGTGTTAGTTATTATGAAGTCGTAATGACATGGTCACAGTTTGTATATGTGTTGTCATGGTAATGGTCTTGATGATGAATTTTTCTCTCCCAGCTAGGGTGGACAAAGTAACTTGTGAAAATAAATCAGGCTCTTGTTTATATGTTGCCGCCCTCTTGTTAATAAAGTTAAAAGTTCTTGATACATGCTGGACATGTTATGCTGGCGTTGGCTCTACTATAAGAGAGCAGTTATGCAAATATATATTTCAACCTGGGATGGATTGCTAAAATAATTTAAAAATCAAACCATAGTGGTCCTTTGTAAATTAACTTTGGGATGTGGTGGTCATATCATGAAAGGGTGGGAGATTCTAGCTGATGTACAAAAATGAGCCATCTCCTACTAAGAAAAACAGAAGGATGACTTGGCAGGTTCAACAGCCTTTTCAATGGTATTTCAGTAATATCAGGACGACAGGAGGTTGATTATGAAGGGGACTGTGCAATGAAGTATCATTTAGCTTCAAACAGAATCTCACCCCCAGCATCGTTTAACCCATTCCATTCCAGATACTCCCTTTAGGGGTAGGGGTATCTGGGCAAACAGTTTAGATCCACATTAGGCCCCACAAATGTGGGGCCTGATCTGAGATCAAACTGTTTGCTGCCTAGACATCATTTCTACATGAGTTGGTTAGTCCAATATTGTCAAAGTATCCTTGATTTTTGATGCAGATGACAATTTCAGCAGACAACTAAAAATACCCAGAATGCAATGGGTGAATCCTGCAACCCTGTGATCCAAAGTCGGACAAACCACAGGTATTCAAAACGAAAAGGAAATTGAAAACAGGTAGATGTTTTCTGCAGGTTAAGTTTTCCTATATTTGGTAGTATGATACATATATGTTTATGTTCATCCCCTGAAGCGATACATTATGCTTGACATAATTGCACCTTTTTATCTTCCTTATGTTCTAGAGGAAGAGATGATAACTAATGATAGAGAGAAACCACTAAATCATTCTACGACAAGGTCAATTGTACCGGATTTAAATATATTGTCTCATGACAACTAAAAACAACCCAGCTACTGTTATAGATCTGAGGACAAAAAATATTAAAAAGCAGGAAAACAAGACAAATTTTAAACGCTCTTAAATCGTTTTCTTAAATCGGTTTAATGAATTTGAATTCTACAAGAGTTAGACCAGTTAGGTACCTAAATAACGTTCCAAGTATACATACTTTGAAGAAACCAGTTCCGAGGAGCATAGCAAAGCGACTGGGTGTCTTTAAATGTCTGCAAAAACTGCAGGAATAAAACTGGTCATGAAATTAAATTTAACCTGGCAGATGATTTTTTAAATGCAATCAAGTCCTCCAGATGAATTTTTAACTGCCAAGCAGTTGTTGATATATTTCTGTCTTGAACTGCTAGAGGACCTGATTAGATGCATTCTGCAGCATCTGATCTGATAATACAGACTGCCAAGTTTCTGATGCCGAGCATATATGGGTTATGATTGTTTGCATCATAATTTACAAGTATTTTATGAGTTGTTTGTGAATTTGCACTGAACATCCTCTTTGAGGTATTGGCAAGAAAGTAGGACTAGGAGATCAAACATACCAAGGATTATATGAATGCCTTCTAATTAACAAATGATCTTACTGAGTAGTAATATTGAAATAGCATAGGTTAAAATATGGAATGAAATAGTGTGGGGTGGAATGGAATGGAATAGATTGGCAGGGATAGTCCCCTCCAGTTTTCAGTTCATTGATTTGGGATGACATTTTTACCAAAGAAAAAAAGGGAATTTACATCCCAAACTGTAACCAGTGGAATGTGGATTACCGTAATCGACCCATTTACCGCACATGCCCCTATAACCGCACACCAAGGCCATTTCTGGACAAACTGCACAAGCGCACACTGCTTTTTCTTTGAAACTCTCACAAAACCCAGTAATTAACAGGGAACTGTATAAAGTAAAGTATAAACACAAAGTATTTCCAGCCCTACCCATGTTGCCTCTTTCCAGTCACCCTGCATTTCATTGTTCTGAGTGTGCGGTTATTAAATACATTTTAACCACATCTTTTTGTTGCAATTTTGAAAAAGTTAAGCGCACGGTGCGGTAAATGGGTCGATTACGGTATTCAGTGCATTTCATTTTATTCCAGTCCATTCCATTCCAAGTTTTAAAGAATGCCCAGTGCAATCATATTAGTTCTTCTTTAGTGCTAATTCTAACCTTTTAGAGCCAAAAAAATGCAGACATCAAAATTTACCCGGCATGCCTGTAAAATTTCCAAAAAAATGCTTTAATAAGCTACATGTTACCATATTGATAATCCAATATCTAGAGGGCAAACAGTGTAGATCCAGATGGGTTGGCTCGTTATCAGTCACCTCATTTGGATCTACCCTGATTGCAAATTCAACTATTTTCATTTCTGGCACTTTAAGGCCCAATTTTACGTCAAACTTAGTACACAGATTAACATTTGGAACATCAAAATTTTACATTGCGCCTAATGGTAAAATAAACCACGGACATGTTAAAATGAGATTGTGATGTGAAATCGGGCATAATTAAGTGTTCATTGATCAGTCTAATTAATATGATTAAGGACAATTAATTATATGTCAGGTGAAATCAAGTTGATTCATACAGAGAGCGTGGTTGATTGGTTGATACTGAAGTGATTCTATGGTGTGATCTTTTGACTTCAAGGTTTTTAGCTCACCTGAGCGCAAAGTGCTCAAGGTGAGGTTTGTCCGTCGTCCGTCGTCAACTTTTGCTTTAAACAACTTCTTCTCCAAAACTGCTGGACGGATTTTGAAATAATTTCACAAAAATTTTCTTGGGGTACTCTTTACCAAAATTGCTCAAACGGTTCTGCTCCACTGAACAAAATGGCCACCAGAGCTAAAAATAGAAAAACCTTTAAACAACTTCTCCTCCAAAACTGCTGGGTAAATTTGAAATAATTTCACAGAAATGTTCCTTAGGAGACTCTCTACCAAAATTGCTCAAACAGTTCTGCTCCACTGAACAAAATGGCCACCAGAGCTAAAAATAGAAAAACCTTTAAACAACTTCTACTCCAAAACTGCTCCGCAGAGTTTGAAATGATTTCACAGAAACGTTCCTTAGGAGACCCTCTTCCAAAATTTCTCAAACGGTTCCGCTTCGCTGAACAATATGGCCGCCAGATCTAAAAATAGAAAAACCTTTTAATGACTTCTCCAAAACTGCTGGGCAAATTTCGTAATTATTTCACAGAAATGTTCCTTAGGAGACTCTCTACCAGAACTGCTCAAACGGTTCCACTCCGCTGAACAATATGGCCACCAGAGCTAAATATAGAAAAACCTTTAAACGACTTCTCCTCCAAAACTGCTTGGCAGATTTTGAAATAATTTCACAGAAAGGTTCCTTAAGAGACCCTTTACCAAAATTGCTCAAACGGTTTCGCTCCGCTGAACAATATGGCCACCAGAGCTAAAAATAGAAAAACCTTTAAACGACTTCTCCAAAATTGCTGGGCAGATTTTGATATAATTTCACAGAAATGTTCCTCAGGAAAATCTCTATCAAAATTGCTCAAACCGTTTCGCTCTACTGAACAATATGGCCACCAGAGCTAAAAATAGAAAAACCTTTAAACTACATCTCTGAAGCCAATGGCTCGATTTCAAAAAGATTTCACAGAAATGTTTGACTCATGGCCCTGAACAAAAATTGCTAATACGGTTCCACTCCGCTGAACAAAATGGCCGCCAGAGCTAAAAATAGAAATAAATCTTAGAATGACACAGAAGGCACAGTTTTCCAATCATCATGAAACTTTGTCAGAATGTTAATCTTAATGAAATCTAGACCAGCTTTGAAACTGGGTCATGTGGGGTCAAAACTAGGTCACTAGGTCAAATCTTAGAAAAACCTTGTGCACACTCTAGAGGGCACAGTTTTGATCCAATCTTCATGACACATTGTCAGAATGTTTATTTATATGAGATATGGGACAAGTTCGAACCTGAGTCTTGTGGGGTCAAAAACTAGGACACTAGGTCAAATCTTAGAAAAACCTTGTGTACACTCTAGAGGGCACAATTATGATCCAATATACATGAAACTTTGTCAGAATGTTTATCTTTATGAAATCTAGACTTGATTTGAAACTGGGCTATGTCAGGTCAAAGACTATGTCACTAGGTCAGTTATCAGAAAAACCATTTGAACGCTTTAGAGGACACAGTTTTGTTCCAATCTTCATGAGAACTTTGTCAAAATGTTTATCTCTAACAAATGGACCAAGGGTGCAACTTGGTCATGTCGGGTCAAAAACTAGGTCACTAGGTCTAACCTTAGAAAAACATTGTGTACACTCTAGAGAGCACAGTCTGATCCGATATTCATGAAACTTTGTCAGAATGTTTATATTCCAGAATTCTAGACATCTGAAAGTGGGTCATGTGGGATCAAAAACTAGGTCATTAGATTAAATCTTATAAAAACCTTAGGTACACAATAAAGGGTTCATTTTGCCATTGAATCTTTATGAAACTCTGTCTTTTGTATGCATGGATGTCTCTGAGGTTAAGTTCACAGGATACTCAGGTGAGCGATCCAGGGCCATCATGTCCCTCTTGTTTTGTGACTAATAAGGGATCACAGCATACGTTATTGTGAAGCAAACCTCCCAGAGTTTTGAAAGTAGCTTCCCACTGGGCACACAAGGTTGAATCAACCTTGATTCAACCTTGATTCAACATCACAATGCTGAATCAAGGTTGATTCAAGGGTGATTCAACCTTGTGTGCCTGCTGGGTTATCTATTTCAGGCTATGCTGCATAGCTCAGTACCTGCAAATTTCAGCAAAATTCTGATTGAAGAGGTAATTTCCAAGGTGTTCCATATTTTACAGATTACATACCGATACAATAATTACCTACAGAGTTAAAACAGAGTTTTAATACGAAACTTGCATTTATGCAGTTATTGAGGTGATAACCACCACAGTTAGTCCGCTAAAACTTTGAACACTAAGCAGAAAGAAGTTACAGTAAAAATTATGAGTAAAAATTATGAGTATTATGGGCTGATAGGTCAGAGCAAGCAAAGCAAACTCAGATCAGAATCCCATACCATATCTTAAGTTAAGGAATTTCACATATGGACTCATCATCAAAAAATAGCTGACCTTTCTTGTCCTAGTGGTCTTCCTTTTGGGAGTTATGCCTCTTTTGAAAAACATGAAAACAAATACAGCAGACCCTCAACAGACATGACATACAAACAAATGGATTCTCTTATGTATATAAAAAAGATCTTGTACAACCTACAGTAAAAAAAACAACAACAAAAAAACAAAACAAGCGGACCATTGGTCCTTAGCTCACCAGAGTCCATTCATCCTTAGCACTCTGGGGTGAGTAGCTCTAAGGCAAATTGTAGAATATGGTCTAATGTCGAATGTGTCTTAGATTTTATGCTTGTCGACGGCATTTCCATATCAGAGAGTCTCATAGCAATGGAAAAATACACTTTTCAGCTTTTTCCATTCAAAAGCCTAAGGGACCAAATCTGACCTTGCCATAAAATAGGTCAGGGTCAACCCAAGGTCACCATTTATATAAACTTTGTAGTACCAGAGTCCAAGATGCTACACACCAAGTTTCAAGGCAATCGGCATAGTGGTTCTGGAGAAGAAGTCATCTTTTAAGGTTTTTACCATATATGGGCATGGTGGCCATCTTGATCATGTGACCTGGGCCAAGTATATAAACTTTCATTCCCCCATCCTGTTAAGGCTCTATATGAAACTTAGCTTCAATTGGCCCAGTAGTTTCTGAGAAGATGTTTAAAAGTGTGAACTACGACGATGACGACGACGGACCAAGTCTATACTATAAGCTCACCTTGACATGTGAGCTAAAAACACTAAAAAATTTCTAAATTCCATAGTATTTCATTCAAGATTTTTTTTCCCTCAACCACCAAGCCATTTAATTACATATTAACAGCTTCACTCACACTTATTCAATTTCCTTTGATGTTATTTTAGAATACCTGATAATTCTTTGAACAGACTGCCTTGATTGTTTGTTTTTCTTAATAGAAAAACTTTTTTTATAGTATTACCACTATTATGGTCCAAAATTTTGGGACACAGGCACCTGAGCAAACTGTGTAGATCCATATCAGACATTCTGACTGATCTAGATCAGCAGTTTGCTGTTAATGTTTAATAGCAGTTTTTGATGTATTGCTGGATGGTAATTGAATTTGTTTCAGTTTTAGGATAATGAGAGTATTTTTACCCAATATTTTGGCAGTTACTGTAAGGAATCACTGCAAGGGTAAACCCGCAGGCTGACACGTGACCAATTAAGACCAGATCAGTGTTTATCAGTACAGTCTGTTTAAGGTCTTCTTTATCATTTTGCTAAGGTTTGACCAGATAAAATGGAATTCTAGGGCAGCAGCAGCAGCAGCAGTGTAGTGGATAACAAGCTGGACTACCAATCCAGGGGTTGAGAGATAGATTCTCCGCTTCTTCAGTCTTTCGGATGAGACTTTAAACCGAGGTCCTGTCTCTGTATGACCTAGCTGTTTGGATAGTTAAACCCAAGTTCACTCACTCATTCTAAGGCAGCAGGCTGAATATAAGGTCGTCCTTGTTTGCACTTGGCAAGGTGCGCATTTTCGGATGTTCCGAATGAAATTTTTGCATCTGATATTTGGTTCCAAGTAATCTTGTTTGCACAGGAGCACAGCTGTTTCATTCATTCTGCTTATCTTGAAATTGTACAGGTTTTGATGCAATCTAATTCATTCCATTCACTTTCTGTTAAAGAAACATGCTCTTTGATATAAGCCTGACTTCCTGAGAAAATTGCCATCTTTTCAGCATATATATGCGCCGCGACATGAGAAGACCAACTTAGTGGCATATGCGCCCAGCAAAGACTCGGATCAGCCTTGGCATACGCCCAGTCTGATCAGAATCTTTGCTGTCAGCTTGGAGGCAGATTAGAGCCCTAGCTATCTTTTAAGTGCACATCAAAGACTCTGATCAGAATGGGCAGATACACAGACTTATCTGAATGACAGACGTTGCTGGGGGCATCTGCCACTATGTTGGTTTTCTCATGTCACGGCTCATATGTATTTGTCAACTGCCAATGCCTATGCAGGCCCAGCTGAATAGTGCCTTTTATGCAGGGAGTCCCTGGTTCAACTCTCACGGTGGCACATGTGCGATCGATCTTTCCAATCCTATAAACCAGGAAATCTGCACCCAGTGTGCTCTGGCCCCGAGGTTATAAAACTTTTTTCATGCTCAACTCAGCTGAGCATGAAACTTTCTCTGCTGATAAATATGAAAATGCCAAATAATGTTGGCATTTTCATATTCATAAGCAGAGAAAATTTCATACTCAGCTAAACTAAGCAAGAAAACAGCTGTACTTATCAGTGATTTGCTTTTTATTAGCAGATAAAGTTTCATGCTCAGCTGAGTTGAGCATGAAAAAAGTTTTATAACCTCGGGGCCTGAGCTGGAAAAAGTGGTATCAGGGTGGGGATAGGTGATTGCAGTGTCACTGTACGTTGGCAATGGCATCCGCCTTTTCCGACCAGCATGACTCTATATCCTGCACGCAAAAAGCAAAACACACCCCAGCAGGCACATGACGTTGAAATGACGTTGTCCTGACGTCGATGCGACGTAACAACGTCGCATCGACGTCAGTATGACGTCATTTTGACGTTATGTGCCTGCTGGGACTGAGGTAATACGGCTGATCTGGGACTGTGGCCTCGTCAAACAAATTAAGCACGACTGGACATATAATATCCAGACCCCTCCGATATCCAGACCCCTCCGATATCCAGACCCCTCTGAAAATTTCAGGATCATAGGACTACACTTCCTGAGAGTTAACAATTACTGACTGAAGGAAGGCGGCATGAAAAAGTAATGATAATCTTTTGTCTTTCAAATAAATTAATTATGAGAATACTTTATATCATGATAAACTAGATGCATCGATTATTGGTCTATTGATGGATTTGAAATTATTTCGCTTTGTTGATATATGATAACAAACTTGCTGATTAATCACAATCTATTGAGTATAAAGCCTGCATTTTTGTCTCTGCAAAATTCATTAAAATTCCATTAAATGCTCCTGTAGATTGGTTTCAAAGTAATAAACCAGACGTTGGATTATCCTGATTGAAACATAACTGATCCTTTCTATCTATTCTGACAGCATAATCGACAAACTGTGCAAGGAATTCAGATCAAAATCTTCTGGGCTTTCATTCCTGAAACTGTAATCTTTTTGTCCTTCATAGACATTGTTCACATGCTGTGGATTTGAATTTTGTTCTGGGGATACCATATTTACCTTGAGAGTGAATTGCCACAGCAGTTCCTTGTATACGTAGACTTTTCCATTTTTTAGGAGCTCTGGGACCCACCGGATAAGTGGCAATTGAAAACTCTTATGTAATCGACGAACGCGGATCAAAAACCGTAAGAAACAGTGTTTTTGATTGCAAATTGGCAACAATTTGGAATCAAAAACGCTGTTTCTGACGTTTTTTGATCCGTGTTAATCGATTGTTAAGAGCATTTTGGATTGCCGCCTGCCAAGTGTGAGGGAGCTTATTGAGTTCAGTTGAGCGCTGGCCTGCTAAGGAAGCGGTCCAGCTTCAGTGCCTGCTGGAGGTGGAAATCTTTTAAACCATATAGCTTGCAGCCTTCTGTTATCACTGTCCCATTAATCTAAAGTGACTGAAATACTGTTGAAAGGGGCGTAAAATAGCAAGTCATCCATCTATTATAGTACCTGAGAAAAGTCATCACTATTGTCCTAAAACTTTGTGCTTTAACCTTTACCCCCACCCTCTACCTCCCTGTTTCTGCCTCTTCTTTCCTCCCCATAATCACACCGGGTAGGTGGCAATCAAAAACGCTCATGCAGTCGATGAACAGAGATTAAAAACCATTAGGAACAGCTTTTTTGATTGCAAATTGTCGCCAATTTGCAATCGAAAACGCTGTTTCTAACGTTTTTTTATCTGCGTTAATCAATTAATTGCTAGCTGCGTTTTCGATTGCCGCCTAACTGGTGTGATATTGCAAGTATAATGTCCCTTTCCCTTTTCTGCCTCGTCTTTCTTCTTCATAAAGCAGGGAAAGCCCTTTCATTCAAATTCTGGATTAGAAATTGAGGAAGATATGTCATAGTGCCCTATACAATGCTAAAGTCCTATAACATATAATTGTGTATTATAAAGCCTTAAAAATGCAAAGGAAAATACTATTTACATTTGTTTGTATACTTACGTAAAGACATAGACATTGAGTGCACATTATTATATCATATTACTTTTGGTTTTATAGTACTTTTAAGGTTTTTATTAGGTAAGGAGATCTTCTTAAGTACTTTTGTGATTATTACACTCCAGTGATAATCGCTTATTTATTACTTTCAAAATCAAATTTCACTGAGCAAGGTATTTGAACTTTTAATGATTGCAATCAGTAAAGGAATACTTTAATGTGTAATATTCTATCTACCCTTTACCCCTTTGAGAGCACCCAGTCTTGGGTGTTGGAATCGGTATGCATGTGGAATTTTTCACACATGCAGGTGTTTAACTGGGGGGTAATTTTATGATATATCCAAGGGGTTCACCCAATGGGATAATCCAAAAGTAAAATGAGCCACGCATTCACAGTACTGCAGTAAAGCCCCATTCATTCATAGTACCTACCCAGCAGGCACATGAGGTTGAAATGATGTCGTACTGACGTCAATGCGACGTAATGATGTCGCATTGACGTCCGAATGACATCATTTTGATGTCATGTGCTCGCTGGGTAGGTAAAAAATATGATACTTTAGCCCACCTGTTATCCCAAGCAGTTTCCCAGCCATGGGGTACAGGGGGGTTGCAAATAAAAAGTATAAAACTTGCATTCCTCAATTCATCTGGCCATAATAAACCACCTCATCTGGAATTACACTGTTTGCCCTCTAGTCTTTGAATTCGCAGTTTAATATAGCTAGGATGAAACATTTTTTCTGAAATTTTGCAGATGTAAATTTAGTCGTCTGCTTGTTAAGCGCTTCAAGTATTAGCCAGTTGTCTGGCTAGATTGACCCAAGCAATATAATCATGTAATTGTACAAAGCAGTGGCCTGATGTGTGTCATCCTTATAGGAAGGATTAGTCACCAAAATTCATGGCAGATTGATCTGATCCGCAGGAATGATTCAACAATTTAAGAAAATCCCAGAAAATGATGTAGCGATAAAGGATGCATAGCACTTTCTATCTCTGGAGAAGTAAAACATGATTAATCCTTAACACGTCAAAAAAGCAGACAACAGGAAATTTATGTCTGCAAAATTTCAGAATTTCTTCTGAGCTGTGTCATATGAGAAATCAGAGACAAGCGGGCAAACAGTATAGATCTAGATGAGGCAGCTCATTATGAGCTGCCTCTTCTGGATCTGCTCTGTTTTCAAATTCAACTGTTTTAATTTCTGTAGCTTTAAGGGTTATAGACTATATAGCATCATCTTTGATAGCATTGTGCCGCATTGTGTCCGAGGCCTTATAGAATGGAATACAAGTACACTGCTCACAAAATGAGCCATGAAGACCAATAAAATGACAGATAGCAGGTATACAGACAGACAAACAGACAGTCTGGCAGAAGCTAGCAAACACATAACTGACTGACACATTGATAAAAAGACAGAGCTACCATTTTTGGCTAGGGCAATTGCAGCTTAGATCCTGACCCAGCAGGTACATGATTTAATGACGTCGCACTGACGTCGAGTCGTCGATGTGACGTGATGAATTTGCATTAACGTTAGTGCTACCTCATGTGACTGCTGGGGATGGGACAAAGTCCATGAAACAGACATTTTGATACACAACCATGGAAACATCCATACTTGAATTCAGATTTTAAATTTTAACTTTTCCATTTTCAGGAATGATACCCCTGCACTATGCTGCCTGGCAAGGAAAGTCTGAACCTGTCCACATCTTACTCCAGTGGAAGTCCCCGGGGAATGAGCAGGCCCATGGGGGAGAGACTCCACTTCATCTTGCTTGCCAACATGGACACTTTGATGTGGTAAGTCTGAGAGAAATTGAATAAAACACAGTGTTAAGGCAGGAGCATATAATTTCTTTCCTTTTTCTTTTGGGATATGATCTTAAAATACGACAAGAAACTTGACAATGAAATACATTACACAAGATTGTAAAAGTAAATGTGTTCATTTTATAGCACAGTCTTGATATTGTTATCTTCTGTTGCTGCCCTTTCCCTTTTCCCTGGTATGGCCCATGTTCTGCTCCTAAGATTGTTTACACTAGCCACACAGAGCTCTTGAAAAATGCTAATAAAATAAATGATGCCGACAGGTTAGCTGATAACCACAGGGTTTCTTTTCAGAGCAGAAACCAATGGTTAGGGGACTTACCATCACACAAGCTCTACAAAAGATTATATAGAGAGCTGATAGCCCCGGTAGAGAAATTATATGCTCCTGGTTAAGGCACTTGGTGAATATGCAGTGATTGTCTTACCTGCGAGTCACTAGCAGAAGCCAGGCATACCAGTGTCGTTGTCCACTGCAGTCCCTTCAGCATAAACTTTATGTCGAGTTCTGGTTTAGCTCTGTTTCTTGACGATGTGCAGACAGGCAAGACACCAAATTCCGCAGAATTCTTGTGTCATACTGACCTCTGATTTGCATTGGTCAGACTCATGTATGGGTCTGTAAAACTGCATAATATTTAAAAGTTCTTCCAGTTTTCACACCTTCAGGAAGCAAAGGAGTGCTTATGTGATACCCTTTATGTGCATCTGATTTATTGTGTAAAACTACTGACTGAACAGCAAGCAATGCATACCCTGAGTGACCAGACTGTAGGGGAGTTCAATAAGTTTGTAGAAGTCGGGGTTTAACTCACAGATTTAAAGATGGTTTCAACATTATTTTTCCTTTACTTCAATGCATTTGGCCCACTTTTCTGTTAGCAGTCTATGCCTTTGAAATAAAAGTCGTCTGTTTGGTCCTGAACCAAGCCTCTGTAGCAGCCTTGAGCTCATCATCGTCCTGAAATCTCGTTCCACGCAAGTGGGACTTCAAATTTCGAAACAGATAATAATCACTTGGGGCCAGGTCTGGACTGTATGGCGGGTGATTTAACTGCTCGAACTTGCACTCACGAATAGCCGCTTGTGCAACTCTGGACTCCACTCTTTGCTGACGATCTTGCATATTCAGGTATCTGGGTACCCACCTGGCAGATACTTTTGACATGCCCAAATGTTCATGGATTATAGTGTAAACACTTCCATTAGAAATACATTCTGAAGCAAGTTCGGCAACTTTGATTCGGCGATCGCTTAGCACAAGTCTCTCAACACGGTCGATCATCTCCTGGCTGATGACATCAGCAGGGCGACCTGGCCTTGGGTCATCTTCTAAGGAGTCTTGCCCACATTTTAATTCTGCTGACCACTTTGCCACTGTGGAATACTTTGGGCTACTATCACCATACACATCAGCCATGCGCGGATGGATTTCTTTGGTGTTTGCACCCTCCTTAGTGAGGAACTTCATGACAGCTCTGTCAACTCAATATTCTGACTTTCCATTTTTGCCTATGGGTATAGGTTTTCAAACAAAAAGTAAGAGCAAAAAATGTACATGTTGACTGAACGGCTGTTATCATTCAACTGACAAAGGTTTACACTGCACAAAAATGAAAATAGAAATCTTGAATTGTATAGAAAAATACCGAGTTCTACGAACTTATTGAACTCCCCTTGTATGTCTACCATTAATGCTAGATTTGTGGGAAAAACTTACAGAAAAAGAGTTTTTTCCAGATCAGGGAAAAGTCAGGGAGTTTTGTGATTAGGTCAGGGAAATTTAAAAATAATTTAGAAGGTCAGGGAATTTGAAAATCAGTGGCTTGGCAGTCTTCATTCTACTGAAGGGGAAGAATAGTAAGTGTTTGGATCTGTTAAAAGGGTATGGAAAATTGGAAAACAGGGGAAAAAAGCAGGGAAAAGTCAGGAAATTTTGAAGTGGAGGGTGAGTGGCACCCTGAAAGATACAACCCTGTATTATTTGTCGGCATAAGGAGAATCCCCTTGTAAAGAAAGGAAAGTATTCAGTTGTTAATGATACCCCTCTTATCTAGAGTTCCACTGAAACTCCTGGGGACATGGTCATGAAAACTGGACCGAAAAAAAAAAAAAGGAAACTGTCATTCTGTCTCTTTGATCTCATAGTGGCAACATCTACAGTCAGTCAATAAGATTATCATATTTGGTAATTAATTCTGGCCCTCTGATTGGTTGAATAAATTTGTACATATCATGTTAGCATAAATTTTTGATAGCTATGATGATGATACAGTCATAATTATCAAACCCAGCCTGACATGACAATGCCAACTTTGGAATAATGGAGCCATGGCAACGGTATCAGTCTGTCAGTCAAAACAGTCAAGTACATTTAGCCACGTAAAACACTTTTGCACATAGCCAACAGTTGAAATTAACACATTACAGGTTTCTTATTCTTGACAAAGATTCATATTATAGAGCATCATTAGAATTATCAAGCTAAGGCAATTTAATATCAAAACATACGTTTTAAGGAGTAGGAGAAAAACGTTTTAAGGAGTAGGAGAAAAACGTCTCTTTTCATCCAGAAATAGTGACTTATATTTATTACAGTTTGACAGTCATTAAGTTACATTAATGATATATAAATATGTAAAATGGGAAATATAAAACCTATCATTACAGGGAAATGATACATGATTTTCTCACTTCGAACAAATATTAAGACTCTGGGGTGACAACAATAGCTCAAACTGTACATGAGCTGAAAAAAAAAACAAATTTCAGCTTTCCAAAAATTGGGTTTACTCTTAAAGAAAAGAATTTGCTCCTGGAGTTGTACCCCATTGAGAAGGGAATCAAAGATGTAAAGGATAGAATTGTTTCCCCTGAAAGTGTTCCCATTAACCATATAGTAACATTATGAGCCGCTTATCAGGATCTTGCTAATTTTGCTAATTTCGTCATTGGGGCTTACAGAGTTAAAAAATGTCTGCTCTGTTTTGTACTGTTGGTCAGAGTTTGCAATGTTTGCCAGGAATTTTATTAAACAGCTTTTGGTTGGACATCTATCTGTACTTCTCTAAGTTAGATGATGGCCTGATAGTCTGTTGCCAAATGGCTGAGATTATGGAATTATAATTAACTACAAAACAAAATATATGCAAGTACCAAAAAGACTAAAAATTTTATTGGTCTACTACATAGGTCTCAATCATTTTTAGCTCGCCTGAACGAAAGTTCAGGAAGAGCTATTGTTGTCACCCTGGCATCGGCGTGTGCGTCCGCGTCCGTGTACGTGTCCGCGTCGGCGTCCGGATTGGATGTTTTGGTTAAAGTTTTTTAAAGACCTATATCTCATTAACCCATGGATGGATTCTTTTGATACTTGTACTGTAGTTAGATATTGGTCCAAAGTATAACAGGGTATCACCCCCACCCCTTTTTGTGACCTTGATGTCAAGGCCATGGACTTAGAAAATTGGGAGGTTTTTTGAACTGGATGTTTTGGTTTAAGTTTTATAAAGCCCAATATCTCCTTAACCCATGGATGGATTCCTTTGATACTTGCACTGTAGTTAGATATTGGTCCAAAGTTTTCCATGGTACTACCCCCACCCCCCTCAGTGACCTTGATGTCAAGGTCATGGACTTAGAAAATTGTCTTTTTATTGATTGGATGTTATGGTTAAAGTTTTTTAAAGACACATATCTCCTTAATCCATAGATGAATTCTTTTTGTATTTGCACTGTGGTTAGATATAAGTCCAAAGTTTAACAGCATACTACCCCAACCCCGCTCAGTGACCTTGATGTCAAGGTCAGGGACTTAGGAAATTTGGTCTTTATTGAAGTTTTCTAATTGCATACTGATTCATAATGCTTGGCAGAGATATAGTTTACACTTGAACTGACGTTAGACACTTTTTTGAGTTTTTACAAAACACAATATACTTAAGCCCATGATACACGGTAAACCAAGTAACATGTTCCTTGTAGTATGAAACTTTTGTTTCTTATTCCTTGTGCTGATACACGGTGCAGCTTGAAATATATATCTGCTTTTTCACTTGTTAGACTAATGAAAGTGACTGGACTGCATGATATATGATGCCACTTGAATACACAGGGATAGGAATCATGCTTGGAGGGGTCATGCTCTTTGAAAAAACACACACAAAAAACAGACCTACCATATTTAATGTAAATGCTGATCATGGTGGTTTCATTATTTTATTATTAAATTCACATTACTGTTGCTTTGTGACCCTGTGACCTGACTTCTGATTGGCTGTATGGAAGAAGGAACATATTACAAGTTGTACGGAATATAGAGCAAGTTCTATCCCAAATTGTGTAGTATATTACTCCAAAAAGTAGCATGATACAGAGTATTAGCACTGGTTAGACGGTAAACCTTGTAATATGTTTCAAGGAATATATTACTTGGTTTACCGTGTATCATGGGCTTTACCCCACTACCCCACTGGATGACTTTGAAGTTTGGTTAAAGTTTTATATTAATGAAGACATAATTTCACAGTGCCACGATGGACTCAGTTGATACTTATACTTCAACTGATGTTAGATAATGGTTCAAGGTTTGAGACATCCTAGCCCCCTCCCCCCACTCGCCCCACCCCCTACCCCCTTAGTTCTTTGACCTCAAGCTCATGGATTTTGAAATTTCATGTGGATTTTTTTTTTTTAATTTTATTTTAAGACTTTTTCTGAGATAGCGTTTGTTTATAAATATGTTGTCATTATGGACATGCTTGCCTGAAGTTTTATGCATAGCAGTCCACACCACCATAGTGACTGTGTGATGGGCAAGCACCTATTCAGGTCAGCTATGCTGTCAGGCGACAGCTCTTGTTCAATTTGAGAGAGATAAATCAACTCTAAATATCAATGTATATATCATTGATATGCATATTTAAATATCTTGACTATTTGCAGGGACTAAGGGCTAGATTTTATGTCAAAGGATTTTGCAGTTTGATTGCTGTCTATCTGAAAGGAACCAGTCATATATGAACAGCAACACGACTAAACCAACATAGTGGCATGTGCACCCAGCAAAGACTCATATTGGCTTTGGCATCCCCCCAGTCTGTTCAGCATCTTCGCTGTGCACTTAAAGAGTAGCTAAGGGTCTTGGCTACCTCTATGCTGACAGCAAAGCCTCTGATTGGACTTGGCAGATGCCCAGGCTGATCTGAGTCTTCGCTGGGTGCACTTGCCACCTTGTTGGTTTTGCCATGTCGCGGCTCATATTGATTTTCAAAGTGATAATATTTAAGTATGTTTAAGTCATGATACTGTTTCAAAACTATTCAGTTGCATTCTATTTGCAAATCATTTTTTAGTGTTAATTATTAAGCAAATCAGGTGGTGTTGAATGACTTAAGCAGTAACAGATCATTATCGACTGATAATGTATTTTTCATGTCTCTTTAGCGATGATTAAGGTTGAATATGCATGTTCCAGAGAAACTAAAACATATAAGTTGAAATTTTTCGTAATTCAGTACGATCATGGCAGTTGATGGTCCTTGTAGATTACCGCTTTGTGGAGCTCTGATGATTATTTCTTTCCCCTCCCCCCCCCCCATTGGCCCCACCCCCCTCCCCCCTACCTTCTCCCCCTTTTCTCCCCATCACCTTCACCACCAACGTAATCAGCTGGGAATATAGAATTCAATACCATCCATCCATTTAGAATTATGATACAAGCTTAAAAAGTTCATAGATCGAGGTTTATTTTGCAGCAGCAGATGTGCATTGTACTATTATTCAGTCAGTCTTCGTTTTCATTTATCTCAATGCACCCAGCCCACTATTCGTTCAGAATGTCTATACATTTAGTACAGAAGTCCAGTATTGTCAGTTACAATTCAAATTAAAGAGAAATCAGTATTTCGGCAGATTATTTGATGTGACAGCTTCACATATCAACTTTTCAGATCAGCTGGAAGACAGTATATTGCATTAGTTGTTGGACTGGTAGTATGATCATATACATTCTAATATACTCCTAGGCCAGACATAGGTACACTGCTCATTTTGAGGGATGAAGATTTTCCTCAGCATGACTCATTGTAAATTTTTAGTCTGCTACAAACTATAGTCTTTTTCTGCATTACAATAAGAGCAAGTTCACTCTTACTGCCATGGTGTATAAGCAGTATCAAAAGAAATCCTGTCTTGGGACATAATGAAATGCACATTTTCAGAGCAAAGAAGAGCCTGCACACATGCATTATAAAGAAAGAACTTGCATACTTCATGTTTTAAGATCTATAATGCTTGCTGGACAGACTGCTCAGTCTCTGATCAGACAGTGCATATGAGCAGTTCTTATGTGGTTTAAGACTAGCTTTCCCCTCGTGAGCTCATATCATATTACCAACAATATAAATTAGAGCTCCGGATACAAACAATTTTTTGTATAATTATTCTGGGATGTTTTCTTATTTCTCCATACAGACAAGCAATGGCCCTTCATTAGAATTGCTTTTATCAATGCACTGCTTATGAGTGGTTACAACATGTCCTTGTTGAGTTTTATATCATTATTCCTGAATCATCCCCAAATACTACCAATATCTGGAGCACTGTAAATCAGATAAACCAACATTTTAACAAGTTCCATCAGATGGTTCTGCTGATATAAACAGACTGAGTGATAGTTGTATTTTGCTCTTTTCTTTCAGCCACCTCAAACTGAAACTAGAGCAAGTGAGCAGGGGCTCACGTATACCCCCGGCAAGTGCCAACCCCTAATAAAACGCATTTAATACAAAGCTTTAAAGCAAATGTTAATATACAGACAGACAGATGGATGGACAATTTATAACAAACTCAGTGAAAGGCCTGTTGACGAAAGGCAAAAGGTTCCATTTAAAAATTGCATATGCACCCCCCCCCCCCCCCCCCCCCCAAAAAAAAAAAAAAAAAAAAAAAAAAACAGAGAAACCCAACACAAAGATTTAACACAAATTTACAAACATTTCTAAATCTGTGACCTTGACCTTAGGTCAGTAGCAGCATCCGGATGATGTCAACTAATCAGTTTCAACCTAGAAGTGAATCTAGTAGCATAGTAAAAGGCTCCATTGTAACATAAATATTTAACGCAAAGAGTATACAAAGTTCAAAGTCTGTGACCTTGACATTAGTCAGCAGCAGCATCCAGATGATGTTAACTAATCCGTTTCAACCTAGAAGTAAACCTAGTAGCATTGTAAAAGGTTTTATTTAAGTAAATTCAAAATATATCAGCATAAAATACAACTGAACACAAAACTTTAACGCAAATGGTTGACAAATTTCTGTGTCTGTGACCTTGACCTTACGCCAGCAGCAGCATCCAGATGATGGAAACTAATATCTATCTATACTGTACTAACACTAAGCACATACGAACAAGTTACAATTAAGTCTTTCAGAAACACAGAGCAAAAGTAGAAACTTAACGCAAAACTCTAACACAGCTGCAGCTATTGTACAAATTTCAAAGTCTGTGACCTTGACCTTAGGCCAGCAGCAGCATCTAGATGGCGAGGAGTGTATGTTAACCATTTGTTACCCATAAGTCGCCACAAAAATATTGCTTATGGCATGTGACAGATCAGCCTGGTCATCAGAACAAAAGTCTTCAATGCTCTTAATTATTTGCCCTGTCTGGAACCCGAAGAGTTGTAAGTGACCAAGGAAGACAGTAATCACATTATTTAAGCGGTTAACCAGTACTAGGTGCACATACTTTTGTCAGTTACTGGTGAAGGTATGTGCACCTAGTACTGGTTAACCCCTTAGGAGGTCTAAGCCTGCCCAGGAATACTGAGGTTAGATTCACTGA
Source organism: Ctena decussata (assembly GCA_963989385.1). Taxonomy (NCBI): domain Eukaryota; kingdom Metazoa; phylum Mollusca; class Bivalvia; order Lucinida; family Lucinidae; genus Ctena; species Ctena decussata. Next base: position 39,842,492 of record OZ022500.1, read on the forward strand.
CCGTCCCGACATGACCATAGTTGTTTACCGTGGACGTTAAGCAACAAATCAATCAATCAATCAAATGCACAGGCAGTTCAGAGATTTATCCATGTATTTGGAGAATGGACTTTGTCCTGAAATTGTGAAAAAAATGGCCATTTGGGAATGAAATTTCCAGGAGTATGGTGCAATATTTGAGAATTCTGCAAGATTTTAAAGAAATTTCAATTGGGAATGGGGCCTCTGTTGTGCAGAAAATTTTCCCAATAGGCTAATCTGCATTTTTTGCAGTTCGCATATACCTTTTTATCCTTTTTTGTGTCCTTTTTGTCTCACCTGCTTTAGCAAGGTGCGATATAGGTGTCCGGTTTTCGGGCTATCATTCCATCCGTCCGTCTGTCCGTTCACATTTACGTCAACCCTGGCGTTAAGATTTGTACAGTTAATTTCTCCAAAACCACTGCAGCCATGATTCTCAAATTTCATATAGAGCATGATCAGACTAAGGGCTTCAGGTTCTAGAAATTCAGCCTTATCGATAATTCAAGATGGCCGCTGTTACTAAAAATAGCAAAACATAGTAATTAACATTTTCTCTAGAACCACTAGGTATATTTGGCTGAAACTTTGCATGGAACATCAACAGGACCTTCTTTTTGAAAATTATGAAGTAGCGGAATTAGGTCATAGCGACCTACTTTTAGTTTACGAGTTTGAATTTTGCTTGAATACCAATAAATCAATAAACACTGAGTGGATTTTGTTCAGATTATTCAGAATGACTCTTGAAAGTAGTTTTTCTCTTTTTTCACATTTATGGGAATGTACCATCCAAGACGGCCGCCACTGCTGAGCTAGGGGGTGGTCGGGTGGTGCGAAGGTGCTGTGTGTAACTTCCAGTGCCGGGGCGTCCTATTTATTTGAATAGTAGTAGGGCAAGGGCTTACTGTGCTTGCAGTAGGTGCGGGTGGGGGTTGTTTGGACAGTTTTTCTCTCATCTATCATTTCTCTTCTTTCTCCCTCTCTGTGGGAGACGGCCTGATATAGCCTGAAATACTGTCTCAAAGGGCCGTTAAACCCAAATCAACCAACCAACATGCTGAGTTCCCAAATTCCAGTGCCTCAGCACATTCTGTTGACATCGGATAAGACCAATGAGGACAAACTTTTTGACATATCAGCAGTCCTGTGTATCAGTTCTATTTGCAGCTTAGTTCTTTATCAAATAGGCTAAACTTTTGGTGAGGACTCACTATTATCTATTTTACCTCAAAGCAGGTTATTTTAGCGAGATGCACATTTAATAGGCTTTTCTGGCAGGTTATGTAATAAAACTTATTCCATCATAAACAAGAGCTGTCGCCTGACAGCAGAGCTCGCCTGAATTGGTGCTTGCCCATCACACAGCAACTATGGTGGTGTGGACTACTGTGCATAAAACTTCAGGCAAGCATGTCCATAATGAAAACACATTTATAAACAAAAGCTATCTCAGAAATAAGTCTTAAAATAAAATCAAAATGAAAAAAAAAATGAAATGAAATTTCAAAGTCCATGAGCATGAGGTAAAAAAAAAACTGAGGGGTAGGGGTAAGGTGTGTGTGTGTGTGTGTGAGGGGGGGGGGGCTAGGATGTATCAAAACCCTGAACCATTATCTAACATCAGTCCAAGTATTAGTATCAACTGAGTCCATAATCGTGGCACTGTGAAATTATGTCTGCATAAATAAAACTTTAACCAAAATCTTTAAGACAAAATTCTAAGTCGATGACCTTCACTTCAAGGTCAACCAGTGGGGTAAGTATAAGGTGTTTTGTGAAAACTCAAAAAAGTGTCTAACATCAGTTCAAGTATAAACTAAATCTTTGCAAAGCATTATGAATCAGTATGCAATTACAAAACTTTAATAAAGACCAAAATTTCCTAAGTCCCTGATCTTGATATCAAGGTCACTGAGGGGGGTGGGAGTAAAACCTTCAAAAACTTAAGACCAATATCTAACTTCAGTGCAAGTATCAAAGGAATCCATCTATGGGTTAAGGAGATATTGAGATTTATAAAACTTTAACCAAAACATCCAGTCAAAAAAAGCTCCCAATGTTCTAAGTCCATGACCTTGACATCAAGGTCACTGAGTGGGGTGGGGTGACCAATATCTAACTACAGTGCAAGTATCAAAAGAATCCATCCATGGGTTAAGGAGATATAGGTCTTTAAAAAACTTTAACCAAAACATCCAGTCAAAAAAAACTCCCAATTTTCTAAGTCCATGACCTTGACATCAAGGTCACTGAGTGGGGTGGGGGTGGTACCCTGTGAAACTTTGGACCTATATCTAACTACAGTGCAAGTATCAAAAGAATCCATCCATGGGTTAAGGAGATATAGGTCTTTTAAAAACTTTAACCAAAACATCCAATCTGTACGCCGACGCGGACGCGGACACGGACGCGGACGCAGACGCGGACGCTGACGCCGTGGTGACAACAATAGCTCTTCCTGAACTTTCGTTCAGGCGAGCTAAAAACATGTATGATGTATGTCTTTTAACCGTACAATCATTAAAAAATAATGTTTGAAATTGTTATGGTCTGACACAAATTTAGAAATTTAAATCACCATAAGGTATTTTCTTTTATGCACAGCAAGACCAAGAAAAAAATGGATGCTTCCAAAGGATTCACGACAAGGGAAATCTAAAATTGCTTCTAAAGCTCAGGTTTTTAGGAGTTTTATGACCGCTTGGGCGTCTCAGCTCCTGCCTAGCTATGCCATTTGATAAGTGTCTTTCATTTTCTTATTTGTGCAAAACACTTGCTTATATATAATCAATCGGTCTGGCCCCTTGAGATTACTTGTTTGATTTGTTTTACACAAACATATATACATTTAGTTGATTTCAGTTGCAGCATTGTTTTTGACAAACAAGACAACGTTTGATAGAAGGACTTACGGAATCAGTCATTGCACATTTATAAAATCAAACAAAAACTACTTCCTGCTGGCACAGGTTGGTGTTGTGTGTTACTTGAATTACTACCAGTCTCTTAACTATTAACAGGTGACACATTGACAGAGTTCTATCAGATTTCATAATTTTTTCTACAAACACAATACCCTCATCTGTCATCTGGCATAAAGAGTAAATGCGGAGTTTACACCCCCCCCTCTCCCATGCCCCTAGGCCTGCTGATCAAGCGGTCCCGGGTTGGATTCCTGCTGGAGGTGGAAATCTATGTAGTAGTAAATTTACATTGACCTGATTTGACTGAAATACTGTAGAAAAAGACGCAAAATCGCATCCATTCCAAGTGAGGGCAAAATCAATATGAAATACATTACAGCAGTTACCCTTACCACTATTCCTGGGCAGGCTTAGACCTCCTAAGCGGTTTAAAAGTACCAAGTGCATATACTTTCGCCAGATACCGACAACTGCCCTTCTTGAATCAGCGGAAGGAGAAACTAAAGTATGTAGCCGGACCGGGTATCGAACCCGGGACCTCTTGCTCTTGAGTCAGACGCGCTACCGACTGCGCTATGCGGCCCGGCTACTGATCGTGAAAAATCTACAAACTCCTACAAAAACACTTCTCGGTATTAGGACCCAAAGGTTTCTTATTGCTGCAAGGTTAGCGCCCCCGACTTTGGATCATGAGGCTGCTTCATTGCAATGCAATTAGGGGTTGATTATGAAGGGCTCTATATAGAGCCCTTCATAATCAACCCCTCATTGTCCTGATATGACAAACACTGTTGAAACAGTTGTAAAACTGCCAAGTCTAGGACCGCATCTCTCGCCCCCATTGCCCACTCATCTAATCCCCCCTCCTACAAGAAAAAAAATCACCCCATGACATATTCCTCGCGTACTGACAAACACATAAAATGATGGGGAAAAGTAGTTAAATCTCCACTTGCTTTCTATTACACACAGACACATGCATTTTGTACCTGGTACTGGTATACCGTATTTTTTCTTATAACAGCCCACTCTCTGATCAACAACCCTCACTTTTCCTTAGAAGCAGGGGCCACCAAAATATGACATTTTTGCCCCAATTTTGCTTATAGGACTTGTAAATTGCGATGCCCCCTTGGCATTTCTAGGAAAAAATACGGCATATGAAATCAAATATAATTTACCATTCTGGCAGTCTTGGTAAGAATTCCAGTCACAGAGTTGTTAACATTGTACACAAAACAGAGTATTTATTGTTTATTGCTCTATCTTTTATATTGGTTAATGTGAAAAATGTGAAAGGAACAATTTCAGAAAGCTCAAACTTTTCTTCACAATAAACATAACTAGCGACCATAGTATTCTGAAAGCGAAAACTGTACTGGCATAAGCAGGAGGATTTTTTTTTTTTTTTGATAAACTCACGGATAAACTAGCCACATCATACATCAGAATCAATTAGTGAGCAAAAACCTATGTTAGTTTTAGATAAAGACTATAGTCTATATTTAGTTCATAGGAGGGAAAGCCTGCTGCAGAGAATTTATCAGTGTGGGTTTCATATTTCAAAACACTGAGAGTTTTCTGGTGGGGCGCAGGAGTAAATAGATCATGACCCAGTCTGCTTCCTATAATTGTAACTGCAGAGCTCCAGATAAGAAGGGGTAATGAGGATAATTCAAAGATAATTTTCTTATTTCTCATTGAAAACATATGTTGTGATCCCTCATTAGAACCGTCGCTGTGAGACGGTTCTAATGAGGGGTCCCAAGATATGTTTTTATGGAGAAATATGCAAAATAATCCCTAAATTATCTCTGTTACCCCTTCTTATCTGGAGCAGTGAATCGTTGGAGGGTGTTTCAGGCCTTCAGCCTTTTATTGACATTTATTGGTTTGGTTGGTGATCAGCAAAAGGTTCACGTGCACAGTTATTAAAAACATTGTGATATGGCAAACTCACACATAACAGAGAACAGTATTGAAAGAATATTTCTCATAAACATTATGGCTTGTCATAAATATTTTAATTGATATAAATCAAATATTTAGCTTGCATTATTAGCCCAGGTAAAGATCAGGTTTAACAAACCTTTGTGGTTTAACACTAGATTTAATAACAATCGGTAACTGATACTAAAATGAGCCGCGGCAACTTAGAATAGACCGTAATACACATGGAATAATATTTGTATGGTCTTATTTGCTGTCATGTCCTTAAGTAACAAGAAGGATACATAAAAGTAAAATAGAAAAACTCATTGGCCAGCCAGTGAATCTAGCCCCAAGACAAAACCAACAAAGTGGCAAGTGCGCCCAGTGAAGACACAGATCAGCCTGGGCATCTACTCAGTCTGATCAGTCTTTGCTGTCCACATGGAGCTAGCTTAGACCCTTAGCTACCCTTTCAGTGCACAGCCAAGAGTCTGATCAGACTGGGCGGATGCCCAGGCTGATCAGAGTCTTTGCTGGGAGCGCATGCCACTTTGTTGGTTTTGTTGTGTCACAGCTCATATTCATAGTAGTTTACAGGTACTGTGAGTGGCTGAGGAAAATTTAAAGCCTTCTATTATAAGTTTGATTCCAAAAGTATCAGACAATTTGACCAGAAAGTCCATAATATTGTATAAACACTAATAATGTGTTTTGATCCAGGAATCGGTTGGCAAAAATAAAAGTGCCAAATAATAAAAACCTATGTAAGGTTTCATTTCCAAAACATAAACCAGTATTGTATGTGTGTGGTCATAAACCACCGAAGCTCCTCTTTCACAGTATCCGAACGCACTGTACCAGCTCTTCCGGTTTTCAGAGCGTTGAATCGAGAGTACAATCATTCGCTTATAACCAGTAGTCGGAAATCATTATGTTTTGAGTTTTTATCCGGAATCTGCTGCGTCATTTATAGTTATTCAGCTTCGAAAATGTAAAGAGGTAAGTTTAATATAATTTGCTCCTCGGTCTTTTACTTTATTGCCCTGTACAATGAAAAACTCCTTGCCGTCACAGAAATTTTATTCCGAACAGCTGAATATAACACCAGCTTGTGTCGTGCAAAACCTGGCTATCATCCTATTATCAAAACTAACAAACTTTAGATTGATAACGTCTTCCGTTTATTTTAAAGATTTTTTATAAAACATGTAAGAAAAGGCTCAAAATGGTTTAAGAATCATGCCATGGGCGATTTGAATACTGTACGCATTATTATCCACCCAGTGTACGCCTGGCTAAGAGGATAATGAATTTAGCTGACTTCAGATGAGATTTGTCTTCATTGTTCAGACTGTAAATTAACTTATCAGTGAAGGCCCTTACTAGATTCCTGGTTAGTTCGTACTTTATTTTTAGACTGGAATATGTTCTACCTTTTAACGTGTTTAAAATCACTTTTTTGGCTGTTTTATTAGCTCACCTGAGCCTTTAGGCTCATAGGTGAGCTTATAGTATAGCCAGGCATCCGTCGTCCGTCCGTCCGTCCGTCCGTCCGTCCGTCGTCCGTCAACATTTTCAAACATCTTCTCCTCTGAAACCACTGGGCCGATTGAAGCCATATTTCATGTGGAGCCTACCTAGGTAGGGGGAACGAAAGTTTGTTCCGGGTATCTGGGTCACATGACCAAGATGGCTACCACGCCCATATATGGTAAAAACCCTTCAAAAATCTTCTTCTCCAGAACCAAAAGGCCTATGACCTTGAAACTTGGTATGTAGCATCGGGCATGATGGCCTATCATAGTTTATACAAATCATGACCTTGCGTTGACCTTGACCTAATTTACGGCATGGTCAACTTTGGTACGTTAGGCTTTTATATTGGAAAACGCTTAAACAGTGGATTTCTCAGAAACTATTTAAGTTTAAGGTACAATACTTGGTATACATGGTCGACTAAATGACCAGATGAAGCTATTATGTCACTAAAGGTCAAGGTCATTCCGTCGGACCATCCGTCGTCAAGATTTTCAAACATCTTCTCCTCTGAAACCACTGGGCGGATTGAAGCAAAATTTCATATGGAGTCTAAGTGTGATCAGGGAATAAAAGTTTGTTCTCAGGGTCTTGACCAAGATGGCCGCCATGCCCGTATATGGTAAAAACCCTTCAAAATCTTCTTCTCCAGAACCAAAAGGTGTATGACCTTGAAACTTGGTATGTAGCTTTGGGCACTCAAGCCCATCATAGTTTATACAAATGATCATGCGTTGACCTTGACCTAATTTATGACACTGTCAACTTTGGTACATTATGTAGTCTTTTATATGGGAAAATGCTTAAACAGTGGATTTTTCAGAAACTATTTAAGTCTAAGGTGCAAAATTTGGTATATATGGTTGACTAAATGACCAGATGAAGATATTGTGTCGTTAAAGGTCAAGGTCATTCTTTGACTTTTGTAAATAGTTCATTGAGATTCTGTCACCCGTCAACATTTTCAAACATCTTCTCAGAGGCCACTATGGTCAATTGAAGCCATATTTCATATGGAGCTTCAGCAGCTTAAAGGAACCATAGTTTGTTCAGATGGTCTTGGTCACTTGACCAAGATGGCCACCATGCCCATATATGGTAAAAACTCTTCAAACATCTTTTTCTCGAGAACCGAAAGGCCTATAACCTTGAAACTTGTATGTACCGGTATGTAGCATTGGGCACTCAGGCCCATCATAGTTTATGCAAATGATTACTGTATTTCATATGGAGCTTTAATACTGGGTCAAAGGAATCAAAGTTTGTTCAGATGGTCATGGTCGTATGAACATGGTGGCCGCCACACCCATTTATGATAAAAACCCTTCAGAAATCTTTGTCCAGAAACAAAGGCCCAGTGACCTTGTGGCTTGGTATATAGAATTGGGACTCAACATTAATCCCAAAGGGAGGGGGCCCCTGCCCTGTTGCTATATACATGTATAAAAGTATGAAAATATATACCAGGACCAAGTGTCGGGTGAGCTACAGGACCATTGGTCCTCTGGTTTATTTATTTGTTTATTTATTTTTTGTCCTTTTAATCATGTTAATTCCAAAAAATAAATAAATTAAAAAAATAAAAATACACATTAATTAAAAATAAAAACATTAGTTTGGCAACCTTCGGTCATCCGTTGTAAGAACTTTCAAACCTCTCTTGAGTCTCTCTTCTGAATATGCAGGACCGACGGAAGGTAAATTGCTTATTGACACTGAACCTTGGCACATGACATTGGACACTTAGGCTTATCAAAGCTCATTCAAATGAAAATCCTGGATTATCTGAAGGACAATTCTGCTTCCTTATGCTTGCTTCAACTTTAGATGTTTTCAGATTTTTTTTAAGTTTTGCTCTTGCCTAACTGCCTTTTGCAAAATTTGTAAATATTCATGGTCAAGGTACTTACCTGACCTTTGTCCAAGGTCGCTGAGAATCAGACTTCAATACTAAATATCTTAGAAGACTTCGGGCTGCTATGCTAAATAACCAAGATGACCGCCATGCCCACATGTTAAAAAAACTTAAATACTCCTCTTCTCCTTAAACAAAAGTTGAATGAGCTTGAAACTTGGTATGCAGAATCGAGTACTTTTCACTATAACGAAGTTTGCATAAATTATGAACCTGGTTTGACCTTAATTTATTCTAGAGCTAGATCAGTTCTGCCTCTTTAAGCTTGCATATGGGCAAATGCCTTAACAGGAGACTTTAAGAAACCTTTTATGATTAACTTGACTTGATGCGTTTGCAGTCTCGACAAGATCTCATTCCTCGACCGTTTTCCAAGGTCACGGAAAGTTAAGCTATACTCAGCCAAACATTTCTTTCTTTCTTTCTTTCTTCCATTTACGCCTTAACCCCAGAAGGGGACACAGACTTTTGACACTCCAGTGTTGCAGGATGAAAGCCTACATATAGCCATGTAGCTATAGTAGGGATCTTTAACCTGCAGAGGGGATGACTCTCCCTGCACAGGGGGCCTCCAGTTAACGTACCGATCCGAAGGACGACACACTTGTTAGCATCATCCCTGCAAATGATGCTAGAAAAACGCGTTCGGACATAGGAAGAATTCACCTCGGGTGAGGCTCGAACACACGACCTCTGACTCCAGAGTCAAGTGCACTAACCATGAGCCACCGCGCTTCTCATGAAAATATCCTCTAAATGAGAAGGCTTCACTGTTTAATACAGCTTTGAAAAGTTTGGACACTTGGCTATGCTACAATTCAGTAATATTTTGAATTTAATAAATAAGACAGTTGTACTGTCATCTGTTACAATAATTTATTATGCTATGTTTAAAAAAGGGTACATGCATAACCTCCTATGAGGGGTTGGATACACAAGGTACCCAGAATATGTGCACTTTGGTAGTATTTGAGCCCCAAAAATATTATTAAATTCCTTACGCTAAAAGAGGATCTATAAAAATTACCCGGTTTTGACCCAAAAGCAATGTGCATTTTTGTTCTATTCTATTCCATTATCTTGCAAGGTCGTTGGGGCACCAGAGATGGCTTTGCAACAATCTCTTTACATCTTGTCCTGTTTTCCGCTGCCTAGATGAGCTGGCAAAGTCCATCCCTATCCACTCTCCAACGCTGTCCCACCAATCCCATTCCTGTTTCCCCTTCCACTGTCATCGGATCCCGCGAAATAGATGAGCTATCTAGTGCCTCGGCGGCAGAGCGTCTGGTAGCAGCAGGACCTGGATGTCAAGTATCTCCGATCGGATAACAGTCCTACGAATTCGGAGGCAATGTCTTGATATTACTTAAGCAGAAGTCGCTGAGACGTGGCCAAATCACCCCAGCCTCCATTTCCTGACCCTGGTCAGGAGCTCATCATATTCTCCAATGGCTGCTTGGATCTTTCGGCAAACCTCCTCACTGACCATGTGGTCCTTGTACGTAATATTCAATAAGTTTTAGTAACAGCTCATCCCAAAGGCCCGCGTTTTTTCTCCAAATCTGGTGTTAAGGTTCACGATTCAGACATAAGACTCATGGAAATGACATGGGAGCGCATGAGTTCAACATTTGATCCAAGATATTTGGTAAATCTTCGAATTGGCTTCAGCTTTGTAAGAGCTGCAATGGATTGTGCAAGCTCCAAGAGAACCCCCGGTTTCGAGCCATCATCCAAATTATCCAAGACAAATGCTCCAAGTTATCTGGTTTGAAGTTCGCCACGGTATCCAGCTGCCAGCATCCTCTGCCTAACCTCAACCCCCCCCCCCCCCCCCCACGCACACCCCGTCGAACGCCACCGGCGCCCCCAGCCACCAACCCGGTACTCTCACCGATCTCTATTCCACACCGTGTGCAGATCCTGTCAAAATTCTCAACCACAGACTGCAGTTCCTGTTTTTTTAAAACAAAGAGCGTCTATGTCATCGGCAAACCGCAGATTAGTAAAAATCTGCCGCTTAGGCTTACCTTTTCATCATGTTCTTCCTGAGCATCAGTAGTGATCCATTCGAGTAGAAAACCAAAGAGTGAGAAACAGAAGATATCCCTGCCTGACTACAACTGTTATTCCGAATCGTTCTCCCGTGCTGACACTGGCCTGCATTGCACTTGTAGCCTTGTCGTTGAGCTTCTCAGTGGTGGGAACTAGACCCACACCGACATTGCACCCCTGTAATGCGGTCCACAAGGCTGTTTTTCAAATGAAGACTTGATACAGGTTTTGCTGATGTTGGTTGAAGATCTGCTTGCTCCCTCCGGCTCCGACACCAGCCCGTTACCCAACGATTATCTCCCCGGCTTGGGGTCCGAGCCTGTTCAAGACGATCCTCAGCACGACCCTGCCTGAACCACCGACGAGGCTGATCGTTCTGTAGTTCCGGCAGAGCTATACGTTGCCATTTTAGTGAGTGTAATAATCAGTGACTGAGTCCATGGTGTTGGCCAATACCCGTTCTTCAGATCTTGTTACAGATCTCTGTTAAAACACCAATCATGGTCTGCCCGCCAGTTTGAACAAGCCATGCTGGCACATCGGCAGTCCTTCCCTCCTCTACTGCCGCCACTGCAACCCCCTCTCCCGAAGTACCGGCTTTAGATCCTCTTCTGGGGGCTGATTGCAGTTCAGAACTGCACTGTCAATACAACATGGCTGCAGAGATCTGAGCAAAATTGAGTACATCCGCTGAGAATCTTTTGTTCTTCTGTAAGACATTTCCCAGACTTGTCCTGGACAGTTGCAGATCAAACCCTATTTCTCCAAAGCCAGACTCTTCATCAACTGGTACGCTCCACTCCTGGTGTTTTGTTCAGGCCAGCCTCGCACCGAATACCCTTCCAGTCGTCCTTTGCTTTCTTCACCGCCTTCCAAATCCTCTTGTTAGCTTTCCTGTATCCTTTAGCTCCTTCTGTTTCTTCTTCAAATCTCTCCTTTCATCACAGAGGTCCAGAACATTCTCTGGTGACTCAGGTTTTTATTTCCTTCTCAAGTATGTCACTGGCTTTTGTCAGAGAGTAGCTTCTCCCCTCCCCACCCCCCACCCTGTTGTTTTCCCCCGGAAAAATGACTATGATTTTTTCCATAGTAGAATTTCCCTACGGAAAAATGGCTATATAGTAGAATTATCCCCGCCCCCGGAAATATGACCATATAGCCAATTTTCCCCGGAGATAATTTACTATAGTATACGTGTTTTTGCATAGCCGTTTTTCCCCTCTATAGTGGAATTTCCCTGGGAAACAGGAAGACACGTTACATAGTGGACTTTGCTCCTTCTCCAATTATAATAGTGAGGTTCATAACTGAAACAGAAATACGAGTATCTGTCCGTAAAATATCGATGAGTAACAGATGCTAGAACTTCGTGCATGTGTCCATCAGTCTGTCTTATTGTCATTTTTGGGAAAACAAGTAGGCATTTTGCTTTTCCATGTTAGCCAAAAACGGCGTGAACGTGTTTGTGTGCATAAATTTGTATAATTTTGCATTTGTACAAGCGATCAGCTGTGCGTGCACGCAGCGGAGTGCCTGGACTAGCGTTCGCCTTTCATGCAGGAGTCGTGGGCTCGACACCCATCGGGACACACGTCCGATTATTATTTTCAATGTAATAAACTCTCTAGAGAGGCGCCGTAGTCGAGTGGTTAGAGTGGCGCGGTTATTGTGCAGAAAGTCACCGGAAGGTCGTGAGTTCGCAGCTCACTGTCGCCATCCGATGACTGAAAAACTCTCTCTGTCGACCCAGTAATAAATGGGTACCTTTTTCGAATTAGGGAAGGCTAAGGCAGCGAAAGGAGAGAGATGGGTTCCGCCTTTCCTCAGCTGTGCGCCCACTGCCCCTACGGCTATTAGGCTATGGGAACCTTTACCTTTACCTTTTAAACGCTCTACAAAATCAAACATTACTTGACAAAACACCCGTCCGTACATCTTCCAATAAGCTTGCATGCGTAAAATATCTGCGACGGGAAGAAACCGCACCCAGCTTGTTCCTTAAATCAGTCATTATTGATTATCATAAAATATGGTTGCTAAATTTGCATTTTTTTTTAATTAAACACGTATATTGCCTCCCCTGAAGTACTGATACATTTCTTATGTGATTAATTCCATAAAATGTCTCTGTTCCATTCCGTTCCGTCTCGTTCCGTTACGCAAAATACCAATAACCATACCAAATTCACAAATAGCCAATTACCTGGTGGGGGAAAAGGATTATGGGGTGAAAGTGGCTCTATGTATGTAGAAGTCCTTCCTATAGCCATTTTTCCGGGCGAGGGGGGGGGGGCACTCTCTGACAGCTTCGTCAGTCACTATCTTTGTGTAGACCATACAAAAGAATTTTTTAAAGTTTCTCAATGAGCCCCTGAAAACCGTAGGAGAAGTTGCACACACAAAGTATCTACTCAGTTAGCCTTTGGAATAAGAAAAATAGTTACTTAAATAATTATAATAAAAAACAATAATAAAACTAGACACTCACTAAAGGTGATGAATGCCCCCGCCATATGCCTCACTAGAAAAGTAATGTGTTAAAACATATTTGTGTGAAGTTACATCAAAATCTGTCAATAAATAAAGGTGCTAGAGGGATGACTGAGTTTTTCTTAAAAATAGCAACTGTGACCTTGACCTTGGAACTACAACCCTGAAAGGTTTACTTGTCCAAGATATTGTCATACTTAATATATGTGTGAAGTTCTATCAAAATCAGTTAATAAATAAAGGCGCTAGAACCATGACAAAGATTTACATGTACCTATAATAGCATCTGTGACCTTGACCTTGGACCTACAATGATGAAACGTAAATTTGTCCCAGATATTGTCAAGCTAAATATTTGTGTCAAGTTATGCCAAAATCATTCCAGAGGGATGACAACATATTTTCTAAAATAGCAAATATGACCTTGACCTTTACCCTGAAATTCTGGATCACGAACTTGTCCAAGATATTGTCACACTAAACATTTGAGTGAAGTTACATCAAAATTGTCAATGAATAGAGGAGTAGAGGAATGATAAAGTTTTTTTCTAAAAATAGCAACTGTGACCTTGACCTTGGACCTGCGGTGCTGAAACAGTAATTTGTTCAAGATATTGTTATACTTAACATTTATGTGAAGTTACATCAAAATCGATCTATAAATGAAAGCGCTGGAGCAATGCCCTAGTTTTTTCTGAAAATAGCAACTGTGACCTTGACCTTCATCCTACAAACCTGAAACGCAAAGTTGTTCAAGGTACTGTCATACCCAATAAAGCTATGATGTAATACCAAAATCTGTTAATAAATGAGGCCGCTAGAGCGACGATAAAAGGTGAGATTGTATTTAAGCTATGGAAATATGGTCAAAATATGTATGTTATTCAAGGGGACATTATTCTGAAATAAAGACCTGACTGAAAGTTCTGTTTCCTTCATGCACATGTGCAATGCATGTCTGAACTGTGTTGCAAGTTTCAAATCCCTACATCAAATACTATTGGAGGAGTTGCAGAGACAAGAACAGTACTACAAAGTGTGAAATATGGTCAAAATATGCATGTCATTCAAGGGGATGTAATTCTGACATAATGACCTGGATCAAAGTTTTGTTTCCTTTATGCACATGTTCAATGCATGTCTGAACTGTGTTACAAGTTTAAAATCCCTACATCAAATACAATTGGAGGAGTTGCAGAGACAAGAACAGTACTACAAATGTGAAATATGGTCAAAATATTTATGTTATTCAAGGGGACATAATTCTGCAATAAAGACCTTAATCAAAGTTCTGTTTCCTTTATGCACATGTTCAATGCATGTCTGAACTGTGTTGCAAGTTTCAACTCCCTACATTAAATACTGTAGGAGGAGTTGCGGAGACAAGAACAGCACTCAAATGTGAAATATGGTTATAATATGTATATTATTCAAGGGGACATAATTCTGCAACCAAGACCTTAATCAAAGTTCTGTTTCCTTTATGCACATCTTCAATGCATGTCTGAACTGTGTTGCAAGTTTCAACTCCCTATATCAAATACTGTAGGAGGAGTTGCGGAGACAAGAACAGTACTCAGATGTGAAATATGGTTAAAATATGTTTATTATTCAAGGGGACATAATTCTGCAATAAAGATCTTAATCAAAGTTATGTTTCCTTTATGCACATGTTCAATGCATGTCTGAACTGTGTTCCAAGTTTCAGCTCCCTGCATCGAATACTGTAGGAGGAGTTGCAGAGACAAGAACAGTACTACAAAGTGTGACGGACGTATGTACGTACGTATGTACGTACGGACGGACAAGGGCAAAACTATATGCCCCTCCCCACTTCGTGGCGGGGGCATAAAAATGAAAAAAAAAATAATTCTTTATAAATAAATAGAATGAAAATAGACTAAGTTCATAAACCAAAAAAAAAATAATAATAATAAAAAAAATCGATATAAACAGGCATCCTTTGGTTAAAGCGCGTTTATTGTTTAGCAGTTGATGGCATGAAAAAGTAAGCTACGTCAACGCACAAAAAGACCTCAACAAGTTTACATGAAAACTTCGCGAAACTAAAAGTGGTTTTTTTTTTGTTTTCTTTATTTTTATTTATTTTTTTTTCTTTCTTTTTGATAACTCTAATATTTGGCCGGCTACCTATATTTTGTTTGCTCATTTGTACGAGGCAGACCGATTCTTCTGTACACCAAAAGTATATAAAGAAACGTAAATCGAGGATCCTTTGAATATTATCTTGCAAGGAATTCCATTTTCTCCAGTAGAGGTTAATTGTGGGAAATGAAGAACTGAAAAATAGGTATGAAATAAGGCTCAAGACGATTGCAATTTTGATATTCAGTAACAGAGAAAATGAAGAGGCGCTAATTAATCTTTACTTCAACCCGATCGGTCATCTTGTTTCTCGAGTGAGGTTATAGAAACAGACATAGCCATGATTCACACAGGCGCGTAGATGGCGCTGTATTACCTCAAAAAGAAAGTATGGCGACCCCATTTTTTTTTTATTTTTTTGTTATATTTTTTTTGTCTCTCAGCAAATAAAAGTTTATCGCTGAGTGAAGTTTCAACAACAATCAAAACCGGTCTGCAAATTTCATTACTGGCCATGAACATACTCAGTAAAACTGAGTCCTCTATTTTCATTTCTGTAGTGCATTCCTTGTTTCCAAAGGATTTACCTATTCAGAACTTATTTATAGGAAAATGATTTTCGCTTCAGCTTATCTATGATGGGAAAATGCTTAAAAGCTATATTTAGAAATCATCAAGTTTATCATATTGAATTAATGGCTTTTGTGTCAATATGTGAGAATACTCAGTGTCAAGGTTATCATTTAACATTTGGACAAGGTCATTAAGAGTCACTTCAAGTACTTTGATGCGGGACTGATATAATCGAACTCATCACATCATGCCTAGAAACCAAACTTCTGAGCCTACCTATCTAAATATAATTACATATGGGTAGATTCCCAGGCTAATCAAAGTCGTCCCTGGGAGCACAAACGAATTATAAGTTCGCCATGCGGCGGTACATGTACAATCGAAACCACATTATGGTAAATAGTACAACTATACCGAGTCGAAAAAGTTCCTATACATGAAACTCCTTGTGTTACCACGGCAACTGCGGAAGTTATGATCATTCCGTTTTTACTGACTTCAAAAGAGTATCCATTTGTCTATTGGACAGATTTATTCGTTTTGGTTTCTTAAGACTCACATGCTACAGTGGTCGTCTGACTATGAAAGGGGTGAATTTTCATTTTCACAGAGTAACATCGTAAAAATTGCTCAATTTTAAAGTCATTTAAAACTGGTTTATGAAAACTGCTTCCCAAGATTCTGCGCTCCATACACTAGAGCAGGACTTAGGCAATGCTGCATGCAAAAGAAATTAAAATTTGACCCCTTCTGATGCAAACATTTGATCCACAACTCCGGGTACTGTGATTCCTTCAAAGACTGTCTAAATGTCACTTTCAGTGGGATTTGCATGGAAATTCGAAATCTCAACGGCCAGTGGGCGCGTAACGATTCTTCCAATTTTGTCATTATGCAATTAAAACAATGACATAACAGAAATGTTAATGAAGAAACTTTGAAAAAAAGACGGACATGTACAATAGTGATGCATTGAAAAGCGCTATATTTTTAATTCAAAGGGAGATAATCTGAGATTTTGAAAAATTTAAACCTCGCATGAAAAGCCTGAGTACAAGATATTGGACGTTTTGAGTGTTTTTCGAGGTTCATGCATTGTGGACTTTTCTACGTAATACAAAATTTATTACTGCGCATGCGCAGTAATGATGTTCATTCAACTTAGGTCTTATCGAATATTGCCAAATAACTCGTATGATGAAAAGTATGGATTGACGATTTTCTGACAATTTTATTCCTTGGCGCTTCCAATGTGATATACATAAGCCTCAGTTAACTCAAATAAGCACTGGGTTCCTTGAAAATATAGCCAATAGTTGGTATTGTTACTTTTTTTGACTGAATATATTTTGATATCACAAAATAGGTTTATTTTGTTGTTTTTTGTTTTTTGTTGTTGTTTTTTTCGGAAAAAAAATCGCCCTTCTTTTCTGATATCATCAAATGCATTTCCTGTTGTCAGAAAAATAGTTGTTGTTTTTTATGACGTCGCAAAATGGCCTTTCTGATATTGCAAAATAGATTGTCTAATAGCATAAAATTAAATAGATTTTTTTTGTTGTTGTTGTTTTGTTTTTGTTTTTTTTATAAAAATTCACAATATAGATTTCCTGATATCATAAATTTGCTTTTTGATAGAACAACGTTCTCGTGAAGAAACAGTCGCATGATTGTTGAATGGTATTACGATCCAAACGAATTTGTCATCACAGTAAAGGGTAGAGTGACTCAGTAGTAAGGAATACACAAAAACGATAGTAAGGCGTACAGTTACCACTCCAACCCCTCATCATATTAACATGAAACTATCCACCAAGTTCGCAAACTATAACGACAAAAAGTAAATGTTAATGTCAAAAGATGACCTATAATGACATTAGAACCAAAAAGATGCGTAAACAAACATTTTCAGACATATACAGGCTGATAATTTGCCCAACTTTGTAATATACACAATGTGTTAGAAGGGAGTTTAACAATAAAATAATGGAATTATTTACAGCACTTCAATAAAATTTCATTTCTTACCTTTGGAAATTTTACTAAAACTAAATTATTATAAATGAAGCAGCATATGTGAGACAAAGCCGCAAAAAATAATGATTTCCGACTACTGATTATAAGCGAATGCTTGTACTCTCGATTAAACGCTATGAAACCAGGCAGAGATGGTACAGTGCGTTCGGATACTGTGTCTTTTGTGGAAATTTTGAGGTTGATTGTTTTATACATGCTTGTTCCTTATTTCTCCATGAAACATATGTTGTGGAATCCAATTAGAATCACGTCATTGAGGTGATTCTAACTAGATCCCACAACATATATTTTTATAGAGAAATAAGAAGAAAACAAAAAAGATTTTTATCCCCCAAAATATGACCTATCTGCATCTCAGAACTGTATTTACCTGTCTTTTATTATCAGGATGTACAAAGATCATTAGTTCCATATATACAGCATAATTGGAAAAATCCAGGACAAACAAAAAAATACAGGTACATAATGCAACAAAAACAAGGGCAGAAAAAAAATGTACTAATTTACCTGTAGCTGCCCAAAATATGAGACCACCAACTATGTTAGAAAG
This sequence comes from Ctena decussata, assembly GCA_963989385.1. Classification (NCBI taxonomy): domain Eukaryota; kingdom Metazoa; phylum Mollusca; class Bivalvia; order Lucinida; family Lucinidae; genus Ctena; species Ctena decussata. The sequence goes on from OZ022500.1 coordinate 39,860,634, forward strand.
ATCAAAGTTCATTTTCACAAATTAAGTCTGCAGACGGCTATGAAATTAATTCACCTGCCCCTCAAAATTGGACCCCTACTCTACCTGAGAAACAGTAACTTCTATAAACCATGACCGATTTTGCCGAATAGTCCGGAAAGTGACCTAGGTCATGGGATTTCCAAAATATGGAGGTCACTTGATTTGATTTAACTGGGAATTTTCATCCCCCCCACTCCACCACCCCACTTCACCCCCACCCCTGCTAATAGTATTTGCTGAACAAATTAGAGCTGGTGTGCATGGATTCGGATCAACCAGCTAAGGGTGCCCCATGGATTAGGATCAACCAATAAGAGTCCCCTTAAAAAAGCTGATATTTCAGGAACAAACATTCACTGTCGAAGAACCTGATCATGGAGCTGAGCTTATATTGCAAGACCCAGTTTTTGAGGTACTGGAAATAACAAGAAAAGTGTTTTCAGTATAGAAACTTTTGCATCTGTGGGGTCGAGGAGTAATTGAATCTCACTTGCTGGCCGATTAATCTGTTCGTGGTCTCGCATTTCTCTGTCGAACACCAGATATTTTTGGATATCATAGCATACTGGCACATTGATCTTTAAGTTAATTAACAAAACGAATCATATACCTTTACAAAACGGGTCCTTACAATTGAATAGCAGTTGTAAACATAAGGAATTTAGATGGTTATCATGTCTCCGGGCTGTCGTCTTTGAATTAAGTTCAAACTGGTACAGACTAATTAAAATAGTAAATAAATTTTGAAAGGGCATGCAAGGCCTAGTAGCTAAGAGAGCTGGTTCTAAAACATTAGGTCTCTCACGGCTGTTAGTTTTAGCCTCAGCTGGGGCAAAGGTCCAGTCTTGGAATCTTGTTTGGGACTAATTGTCTCAAGACACTTTGCCCTTAAAAAGTATGGATTTAATCTTGATGATATCAGCTAATTCCATGCAACTATGTTTTATTGCCTTGTTTTGGTCAACAATGAATGTCAAACTGTGTATTTTATCTTTATAGTATCAGAGCTCTAGATAAGAGGGGTATATGATGATAATTGAGGGATAATTTTTTTTATTTCTCATTGAAACCATATATTGTGACCCCTTATCTGAACCGTCTTGTCGAGACGGTTCATATGAGGGGTCACAACATATGTTTTTAAGCAGAATTAACAATAATTATCCCAAATTATCACTAAATACTCCCTCTTATCTAGAGCTCTGATAGTATCAGTGTTCTTAAAGTTACAATAAAAATACACCGAGGCAAAACGTCTACCATCGTGTTAAACTAGAATGTTAAGACATTGTCGTATGTCCTCGGGGGATGACGACTGCTGGTAACTGATTTTAATTGGCGTTTAACAGACATATACTGATTTAGAAGAAAAGAAAGGTTAGTTATTTTAAAATTCTTTCCACATTTACCATCATGAGAAAAGTGACGATCATGTCAAACTGCTGCAAGGCCCCTGCCACCCTCTTGCCCCACCCCCTCTTCATCTCAACACTTATGGACACCAAAGAAAAACTTGTAAAAAAAATTGAGAAATAAAAAAGGCAGTAAAAATAAAGGGGCATGTGATTATGGAAAGGATATTGACATTATGGAAAGGATATTGACATATTTTCTTGTCAGTTAATAAGATGAGCATAAAATAGCCAGTAAAGAGCTCGAGCCCAGGCAGCTCAGTAGGTTAAGTGCTGGCAGACTGATCTAGCGGTCCAGGGTTTGAGCCCTGCTTAAGGTGAGAATCTTTCCTACCATAACATGGGTTCCGTTGCACACAGCCTTCCATTATCACCCACCCATTGTCCTGATATGACTGAAATACTGTTGAAAAGTACGTAAAATCATAAGTCAGCCATCATATCCATGTAAAGAGCCAAAAACAGCAGGCAAAATTTCCAATGTTCTGTCCTAGCTGTATCGTATTGAGAATTCAAAGCCGAGAGTTAAGATATGGCAGGAAGGCAAACAGTGTAGATCCAGATGAAGTGGCTCATTATGAGCCACCTCATCTGGTTCTACACTGTTAGCAAACTTCAGCTATTTCCATTTTTGGCACTTTAAGTGTTAAGTATGTCTCTGTTACCCAGCTTAACCAGAAAATGTTGTCAAAAGTAACAGAATACAAGAAAATGAGCAAGTGCCCCAGTATGAGGTGGCGTTGGCTACGGTATCAGTCGGTGTTACCAAGCCGCCCGACTAGAAAATGTCCAAACTAATAGAAAACAAGAACATTAGCAATTGCTCCAGTATGAGGTGGCTGTGGCTACGGTGTCAGTCAGGGTTACCCAGCCTGAACAGAAAATGTCCAGATTAACAGAAAATAAGAACATTAGCATTAGTGCCAGAGTATGAGTGAGATGCCATGGGTACAGTATCAGTCAGGAAACCGCAGTTAAATACACTATACCATAAAGTACACCTCTCCGAACAACCAGTTTGAAGGGGTTGAACCAGACAAATGAGACGCGACATGACAAAACACCCAAAGGTGCATGTGCACCATGCAAAGACTCAGATCAGCCTGGGCACCAGCCCAGTGTGTGCACTTAAAGGGTAGCTAAGGGTCTAAGCTACCTCCAAGCCAACAAAAAGACTGATCTGAGTCTGCGTGGCGCAAAAGCCGCTTCCTTGGTTTAATCGTGTTGCTGATGATATTTCTGGTTTTGATGATATTTCTGTGTGTAATAGATTACCAGAAAAGCATGAAGGATGAACAAATACGGTCAAAACTTCCCTTTAATACTTGTGCTCTTCAGGTGAAAACCCAGCACGAAGAGGCAATTTGAAGACAGATATTACAGAATTGCCAAGTCATTACAGAATTAAACCAATAGCAACACAATGGTCATCTTTGGGTCATCTTTTTGTGCCTGTAATTGCTATTGTTGGGGACCTGTCACCACCCTGGTGTGAAATCACTGGCCTGATCATTGCAGTATTGTGCTAGGTTATAGAGGTGGAATTAATCTTTGCCCTGCATTTGTTGCCCTGGTTTTACTGTGTAAAGGATTTTATGGCTTAGAAAGGATGACAGAGTTTGGTGCTTTGCACAGCTGTAGATGGCTAAGATAATTTGACTCCTGTAGTAGCAAATTCTTTTAGATCCAACTGCTCATTAGTCTCATATGCTACTGGGTAGACCCTAACAAAGGGCTTCATCGAAAGAAGCAAACAGAAAGTTGCAAAAGTTCATTCCCTTTTTTGTAAAAAAAAATATAAGAAAATATGAATGTTTGTGTCACACCCATACATCTTTAAACCTTAAATGAGAATTCAATGACGTGAAGGCAAGCAGTGTAGATCCAGATGAGGTGGCTCCTAGTAGTGTAGATCTAGATGAGGTGGCTCACTAGGAGCCACCTCATCTGGATCTACACTGCTTGCAAGTTCAACTACATGCATTTTCATTTCTGTGGTCACTAAGATCAAGAAAAAAATACTGAAAAATATTGGTCATTGAATGCCATACGGAAATTGAATGCTAAACTCAATTTCCAGCCTGGCCAATCCAAATAGGTCCGAATGAGAGAATAAAGCATTATTGTTTTGCTGGCTGTTGGCTGGCTTGTTATCATAAGTTTCATTACTTCAAGATGGTCTAAATGGATGAATAGATCAAAGAGGTTGCCATTTCTTTTGGCAGTTTTATGTTATTGGCACTTGACCCAGAATTCCATACTGCACTCATTGACTGCTTCACATTCTTTGACGAGGAACTGGCATGTGATGGGAGGTAAACCAAACCTTGTCAAAGTTCCTTGTCAAAGAATGTAAAGTGGTCCAAGTTCCTTAAGGAACTTGATGTACTTGCAGGAAATGTAGTCAGTGCCTCAGATAATCCTTAAGGGCCTAAAAATCAGATGACAAAATTTACATCTGCAAAAATTTAAAAAATGTTTCGTCCAAGTTATATAATCGTATTGAGAATTCAAAGACTAGAGTTTGGCTGTGATGTTCCATTATTGACCAGTAGCTGTGTTCAACATTAACAGTTTATCCCCCATTGTGCTGGCTTTTGAAAACATTAATATGTTCTTACCATCTCTCTCTCCATCTGACAATTTGGTCAGTTTTCTGACCTTGGTTCTTGTAAGATATTCTCTGTATTCTCCACTTGATTTTGGTGGTGAAATTTTAGAGGTAAAAAAATAATGCACCCTTTTCCATTTGTGTGCATTGGATCTGTCTTAGCCTGGTTTGTTTGATGTGTGTATTTGTTCTTCATTCTCAACTTATTGTGAATAAACTCTTCATTGTCACCTGTGAAGTATATTCGGAACATTTTTATTTCCATGTGTGGTTTCGACAATACCTTAAAGATGAAGTATGTTGATTGTTTGTTTATTATTGTTATAAAGAGGTGTAAATGTAGTCCTACTCCAATGTCAGAAGTTGAAATATTGCTCTAAGCCTGAATAACAAGTGGGTCATTGTTTACATTTGTTGCCGTAGTTACAGTAAATATTGATGCGACAGAAGCCCTAATTCCCTTCGCAAACAGTGTAGACCCAGATCAGACTGCTCTCGGAGCAGTCTGTCTGGGTCTGCACTGTTTGCCATTCTGAGCAATTTTTAATGAATTTTCCTATATTGAAATCAATTTCTTAAAATTCTAGGATGTTTATGGTAATCCAGGGAGATGTCCCAATAATTGGGGCGATGACCATACATTATGCCATTTAAGGAAAGATCAACATACTTTACATGAAACTTCAAAGGCTTAAAGGTGTTTAGTCATTGTCTTTGTTAGGGCTATGAATTTATTGTCCCGGCTGTGTAAATATACACGTAAAATGGCTTAAACACATTTACGTTTTATGCAGGACAGCCCAGTTAGCACAGTGTGCTGGCTACTAGATGCTTGTATCATATGGGATTGAGTTCTGTTAGGGCGGTAGAATAAGTCAGCATCTGACTGCAAGAACTAGGCTTCACACCATGGGTCGTAGTCTGGCTCAAAGTCCTACAAATTCAGAGGCAATGTCTAAACATGACTGAAATATTGTATAGTGGGATGTTAAAACACAACAAATAGCCGCAACATTGATATACTAGGGATATGGATGAGTATTTGAGTGATAAAGGGTGGGGTTACTGCCCAGGGATTACTATTTTCTTGCTGTGGTCAGGTGCCTTTTTGAAAATGCAACTAGACGACCAAGGTGGTCATTGCATTATGCCCCTGGATTAACCTGTCTGTTTGCTTGAAATGATTGCTATGTTGTATAAACAAATTACAAATAAAAGACCAGACTGAATCTCAGAAAAGTAAACAAACAAGATGCAGTATTACCTAGGTCTAGACATTGAACTGGACCTAGACGTTGAATTGGACCTGTTTGTTTAACCTTTGATGAAATATGGGGATTTAGATCTACTAGATATTTTACATGCCTTATTTCTTCAAACCTATCCACTCTATATAAATTTGTTGTATTAAAGACCAGCTCAAAATTTGGAATTTCTTAGCATTAGATTCTCCAATGCCTGGACAATTTGTTTGGGACCTGTTTTATATTAAAGCTGTGTGTCTTTCAATAGTTTGTAAAAATATTACAGAAAATAGTTTGGCAACAAACTTCAGACTTCACATTCCCTTCAGATACAAATTGTGCCAAGTCAGTGTTGCAGAATGAAAGTTTAGGAGCATTTAAGGTGTATCGGTACACGTGCACGTCTTTCTGTCAATTTTTCAAAGAGGAACAACTTCAGTGACTCCCAGTTTGGTGCCTAAGTGAACAATAAAGCCATTTCAAAGGGGGTCTTCTCTTAAAGGAAAGAATCTGCTCCTAGGGGAGCAGATTCTTTCCTGTAAGAGTTGATCCCCATTGATAAGGGAGGCCAAAATGAAAATTGCAGGCAGAGTTTCTTCCCCTGAATGTATGTTAACATTATTGATTATTCTTGGATAACTTTTGCTAATTTTCCTCAACTCTCACATGTTTTTATAGAGAAAAAGAAAAAAAAAGAATACATCAAAATCCCACCATACCTTGAGCCATGATTACCTTTAAATAGTTATTGAAATTGGCATTGAAATATGTGCATTAAATCTTGCGATAAGCTTTATATAATAACCACTCAGTTATATGGGAACGCACCAATTTTCCATAACCTTTCACTTTAATCTTTTAATGAAGTGTGCAAGCTCTGGCAGCACTCCAAGATTTCATTTAAAGCCAGGATAAAACAAAATAAAGGCTTACTTTAAAAAGTTTCTTGGGCTGGAAAATTGCAATCTCATAATCAAAATTTATCATGCTTAAATAAAAAATATGTTTACATGAAATATTTGTCACTGATTTATTTTCAAGGGTCAGGGCTTTTGTCTTTTCAAACAGTGATGAAAATCTTAAGTCAGCTGTGCTAAGGGGGGTAATTCCTGTGGCTATCTGAGCACATATAAAGTTAGAGTTACATTTCTTATGCTGCTGTAAACCTGCTAAAAGTGTACACATAACACTGTGTACAACTGGAAATGCAGTGAACTGCAGGTGGTGATCTTGTATCTATTCAAATGAGGAGCCACAGAATATGTGAGAAGTGACACAAAAAAAGTCTTAGAATACTTCACAAAAACCTAATATGCAGTGAACAGTAAAGAGACGAAGAGCGTACAGATTTCTTCAGTTACAGAACAGCAGTTTTTCCCTTCCAGAAGTGTTTAAATATCCGGGGCACATTTGTGGAGAAAAAGCCCTGGATATTTGGGGCACATTTCTGGAGAGAAAGCCCTGTCAGTCTAATACCAAATAAATAAGGTGGTTGCTGATACCTGAATTGAATTTGCTTAAATATTGGGACACTTAAAACCATTAATTTTCCGTTTGGGACAAATGGAATATTAATGATTTTAGGTGTCCCAGTACTTAGCACATTAGGATATGTATGCTTAATCTGTGAGTTTATATTGTATTGTTTTAGGTTAACTTGCTGTTGTTACATCATGCCAGCCCTATCATTCTGAACAAGGACAAGAAATCTCCACTGGACCTGGCCTGTGAGTTTGGACGATACAGGGTAAGTGTTGACCTACGTGTTACAACATAGTAAAAACCTGTCGTTTTAAACTTAAATGTAGTACCAAAATTATCAATATGGATATGTTACCATAAAATGAGCATATTAGCAAAATTTGATATTAAAGAAATAAATTTCATTTTTCCGATGTTCATGGAAGTATGAACACAATAGGTTATATGCAAAGTAAGTTAACGTTAACTTTGCACAGGATCCTTTGTGTTCATACTTCCATGAACATCGGAAAAATGAAATTTTTTTCTTATAATTACATTTAATTTTAAAAAAAATTTGAGCATTTTTATCCCCCGACCGAAAGGTTCGGGGGATATAGCGATGAGCCTGGCATCCGTCCGTCCGTCCGTCTGTCCGTCCGTCCGTAAACACTTTCTTGTCCGCTCTATATCTTGAATACCTTTTGGAATATTTTCATGATACTTCACAGTTATGTAGAACAGGTCATGACGATGTGTCGCGTACAAGAATGGTAACTCTTGCTATTGTACTTTTTGAATTATCTCCCCTTTGGTGATTTTTTGGCAGATTCGTGTCCGCTCTGTAACTTGAATACCCTTTGGAATATTTTCATGATACTTCACAGAAATGTAGAACAGGTCATGACGATGTGTCGTGAACAAGAATGACAACTCTTGCTTTCTTACTTCTTGAGTTATTTCCCCTTGATAGTTTTAGGTGTGATTTTTTGGCAGATTCGTGTCCGCTCTATAACTAGAACACCCTTTGGAATATTCTCATGATACTTCACAGATATGTAGAACAGGTCATGACGGTGTGTCGCGAAAAAGAATGACAACTCTTGCTGTCTTACTTTTTGAGTTATTTCCCCTTGATCATTTTAGGTATGATTTCGTGTCCGCTCTATAACTTGAATACCTTTTGGAATATTTTCATGATACTTCACAGATATGTAGAACTGGTCATGACGATGTGTCGCAAACAAGAATGACAACTCCTGCTTTCTTACTTTTTGAGTTATTTCCCCTTGATGGTTTTAGGTCTGATTTCGTGTCCGCTCTATAACTTGAATACCTTTTGGAATATTTTCATGATACTTCACAGATATGTAGAACAGGTCATGATGATGTGTCGCGAATAAGAATGACAACTCTTGCTTTCTTACTTTTGGAGTTATTTCCCTTTGATGATTTTAGGTGTCTGCTCCATAGCTTGAATACCTTTTGAAATATTTTCATGATACTTCACAGATATGCAGAACAGGTCATGACAATTTGTCTCATACATGAATGATAACTCTTGCTTTTATACTCTTTGAGTTATTTCCCTTTGGTAGTTTGAGCTGCTGTTTGAGTCTCTGCTCTATATCTGTATAACCCTGGCCAGCTCCAGAATTTGAATAACTGTGTTCCTTTTAGAATATTGATGATCATGCTGTGATATCTTATCCGTGTTCCTATCTCTCCCTGACCCCTCCATATTCCCGCACGCTGCCCCCCCCCCCCTCCCCCCCCCCTCCCCCCCGAAATTTTTTTTTTCCAGATTTGGATTCTTTGTCCAAATTCACTTACTAGAGAGCTCAAAATTAGATTTGTAGGGCTTGTACTTTAGAAGTTATTCACACATTTGGAAAGTTGAATGTATCGTATGCTATACATTTGTGTATATGGTGGCTGTTGGAGATATTACCTCTTTTTAGCAGTCAAGTATACTGTTTTAGTCTGAGTGTTAGATAATCATGCATCTGTTAACAGTTAATGTCAATCAGAAGCATAAAAGAATGACAATATATTACTAATATGTGTTTTGAAGTGCACCCGTTTTACCAAGGCCCATGGGGGTCTTCGGTCGGGGGATTTGCCATCTCCTCTGATGGCTATTTTTTCGATTTTTAAGAGCAACATTTGTAAAATATAAGAAGAAAAGCTGTCATTAACCAACAGGTAAGCCGCTTACGTTAAACAGCCGTCCCATGACGTGACGTCCAATAGAACATAAGGCAAATGGCGTCTTTTGTTTACATGTGACGTTGCGTACCAACGACATCGCGTGACTGACTGTTGTTCATGGAAGTATGAACACTCTTTCACCGAAATAGGTTCATCTGAGGAAAATCAGAGGGAATGTAATCATTGTGTGCTAAATGTTGAGACAGAAAGCGTAGACATTGATAGGTATATACAAAAAAAGTAAGGGATTTTATTTTTATCCCCCGACCGAAAGGTTCGGGGGATATAGCGATGAGCCTGGTGTCCGTCCGTCCGTCCGTCCGTCTGTCCGTCCATCCGTCCGTAAACATTTTCTTGTCCGCTCTAGAATACCCTTTGGAATATTTTCATGATACTTCACAGTTATGGAGAACAGGTCATGACAATGTGTCGCGTACAAGAATGGTAACTCTTGCTATTGTACTTTTTGAGTTATTTCCCCTTTGGTGAGTTTTTTGGCAGATTCGTGTCCGCTCTGTAACTTGAATACCCTTTGGAATATTTTCATGATACTTCACAGATATGTAGAACAGGTCATGACGATGTGTCGCGAACAAGAATGACAACTCTTGCTTTCTTACTTTTTGAGTCATTTCCCCTTGATGGTTTGAGGTGTGATTTTTTGGCAGATTGGTGTCCGCTCTATAACTTGAATACCCTTTAGAATAATTTCATGATACTTCATAGATATGTAGAACAGGCCATGACGATGTGTCGCGAACAAGAGTGACAACTCTTGCTTTCTTACTTTTTGAGTTATTTCCCCTTGATTGTTTTAGGTGTGATTTCGTGTCCGCTCTATAACTTGAATACCTTTTAGAATATTTACATGATACTTCACAGATATGTAGGACAGACCATGACGATGTGTCGCGAGCAAGAGTGACAACTCTTGCTTTCTTACTTTTTGAGTTATTTCCCCTTGATTGTTTTAGGTGTGATTTCGTGTCCGCTCTATAACTTGAATACTTTTTAGAATATTTTCATGATACTTCACAGATATGTAGAACAGGTCATGACGATGTGTCGCAAACAAGAATGACAACTTTAAATTTGCTTTCTTACTTTTTGAATTATTTCCCCTTAATCATTTTAGGTGTGGTTTCGTGTACCCTCTTTAACTCATATACCTTTTGAAATATTTTCATGATACTTCACAGATATGTAGAACAGGTCATGATGATGTGTTGCGAACAAGAGTGACAACTCTTGCTTACTTACTTTTTCAGTTATTTCCCCTTGATGGTTTTAGGCATGATTTCGTGTCCGCTCTATAACTTGAATGCCTTTTGAAATTTTTATATGATACTTCATAAATATGTAGAACAGGTCATGATGATGTGTCACGAACAAGAATGACAACTCTTGCTTTCTTACTTTTAGAGTTATTTCCCTTTGATGATTTTAGGTGTCCGCTCCATAGCTTGAATACCTTTTGAAATATTTTCATGATACTTCACAGATATGAAGAACAGGTCATGATGATTTGTCTCATACATGAATGACAACTCTTGCATTCATACTTTGTGAGTTATTTCCCTTTTGTATTTTGAGCTGCTTTTGAGTCTCTGCTCCATATCTGTATAACCCTGGCCTGCTCCACAATTTTAATATGACCTTATACCTTTTAGAATATTGATGAACATGCTGTGATATCTTTTCAGTGTTCCTGACTCTCTCTGACCCCTCCAAATCCCCCCCCCCCCCCACCCACCCCACCCCACCAAAAAAATTTTTTTTTTTTCTCCAGATTTGGATTCGTTGTCCAAATTCACTTACTAGAGAGCTCAAAATTAGGTTTGTAGGGCTTGTAGTTTAGAATTTTGAAAGTTTAATGTATCATATGCTATATATTTATGTATATGGCGGCTGTTTGAGATATTACTTCTTTTTAGCAGTCAAGCATACTATTTTAGTCTGAGTGTTAGATAATCATGCATCTGTTAAACAGATAATGTCAATCAGAAGCATATAAGAATGACAATATATTACTTATATGTGTTTTGAAGTGCACCCTTTTTACCAAGGCCCATGGGGGTCTTTGGTCGGGGGATTTGCCATCTCCTCTGATGTCTATTTTTGTACTTGCTCTTTCAGGTGCAAAATTTTAGATATTACTCTGTTGATAGTTTGGCACATCTCTGTCATACTGTCTGTTTGCACCAGATATTTAAAAATTGTATGCTGCAAGGGTTATATGTATTCCTTATCCTTCAAAAAGAAAGTGGTCAATTTTTCATGAAGAATAGAATCTGTATTATCCACTGAAATTACATGATCTATTTTTAGAAACATGAACTGTGGCCATTTTAAAGATTTACTGAGAAGGAGTTGTTAAGAGGAAAAAAAAAAAAAAAAAAAAGCAGAAGAAAAGAATATAGTGACAAACTTGCAGACAATAGGTGAGATGTTGGGTAACTTCGGACAGCGGGTAAATTCGGACACTGGCATTGTTTCCTTCATATGTCAGTTGTTTGGAACCAAAACGAAAATTAACTGGCCAAACAGAGAAAATCCTGATGAGACGGCTCATTATGAGCCATCTCATCTGGATTTTCACTGTTTGCAGTTGTATGTCCGAATTTACCCGCCTGTCCGAAGTTACTCGACTCTCCCCTAAAATTACATATTTAGCTGTTTTTTTTCCACAGGTGGTTGATTTACTGCTGAGAAGTAACTTGTGCTCGCCGCTGCTCGTAGAAACTCCTTCAGATCTCTCAGACAACAATAAAACTACATGTTTACATCTAGCAGCTAAGAATGGGCATCAAGATATTATCAGGTGAGATGATGATGATGTTTGGGTGTTACGGCTGTTTGAATGCCTGTAGTCACTTGGAGAGCACAAAAATGATAACTGAGCCATCATAACACACAACTTTCTTGGAAGGGGAGTAAGTCATGCAGTCACATTGTGGTCTGCTTGAAATTTTGTAAGGGAGGAAACTCCTGAGCGCATAATATTGATAATAATATGGAGTTTCTTTGGGTTGATTTCTGGATACAATATTGTTGTGAAGAAGATTGATGAGCATGATTTCAATATGCAAGCAGAAATTGCAAGTAACTTGGCATGATTTCTGTCCGCAATTGAGAGCCATGTTAACAAAATGTCTTGTATAGAAAACCAGCTGAGAAGCCAAATACTGTTAAAAGCAAAATCCTTTTGACCAACATGGTGCCCGTGGAAAAAATGCAAAATCGACATGAACTTACACTGTTGCTAGCCCTGCCCAACCTTTAATCCAGCAATTTCACTACCACCATGAGTAAAGACATAACATGCAGAATTTCAGACCTGTGCTATGAAAAGTAAGAAAAATATGGGTATTCAAAATTTGTCTGAGTATATAATACATTCTTCCATTAAGTGAAAAAATGCATGACTCACTTATATATTAGCTTTGTAATGCAATTTTGAAGTTAGATAAAATTTATTTTCTAATTTACTAGGTGTGCAAAACTTAATATGCATAATTTATTAGAGATGGAATATAAGATAGGATAACTGCATCATATTTAGATATAAATGCAGATAACTGATCTTGATTTATGTCATACTGAAATACATTTCCCGTCGTAATTATACTCCAAATATTTTAATTTTTTCACTTTTCATTCATAAAACTGGTTTTGTAGGTTTTTGTAAATTTTTGTAAGTTTACTCTTGGGTGATCAGAAAACCACATTTTCAGGTAGTTAAATTATTCAAAACCACAAAAATGCAATGAAATAATATAAAGTTAATATTTCTGACCTTGTATGGGTCTTGTGACATTTTATGGATTTTGTAGATCTGCCGTATTAATTCAGTTTGCGAAAGGGAGGCATTATTTAGAGCCTTATGTGTAGTAAATCAGCCACTGCCGAAATGCCTCTAATAAGCAATATAAAGGTGATGAGTATAACTTTCAGAGGAAGCAACACTGTTGTTTTTGCCTCCCTTCTTAGTTTTGGTCAACTCTTAAAGGAAAGAATTTGCTCCTCAGTGAGCAAATTCTTCCCTTTAAGAGTAGACTGGAGCAAATTTTTCCCTTTAAGAGTAGACCCCATTTCAAGCAAACAGGAATTCATGCTAGCAAATTCTTTCCTCTAAGAGTAGACCCCATTTCAAGCAAACAGGATTTCATGCACATTAATATACCCGATATCATTAATTTTGGAAAAGAGGTGTGTGTGTGTGTGTGTGTGGGGGGGGGGGGGGGGAGGTGGTTTATTAGAGCAGGGGCGTTTATTGGGTATGTAGTTTAACCTTAAAGTGCCAAAATAGCAGCCAAAAAATTTTATATCAGCAAATTTTAAAAAAACGTTTCATATTGAGAAATCAAAGTATAGGGGGCAAACAGTATAGATTCGGATGAGGCGGCTTATGATGAGCCACAGGTTGTTCAGGCATTGATCCATTTTGATAGCTGTTACAGCACAGAGGTTGTAGAGATGCATTGTTGTTTGAAGCCTAATATTTTTCATATTGAAGCAGGCCCACTTTTCGTTCTTACATATTACCAGCTTGTTTACACCGCGCTATCTGTTTGAGGCTGATTTTTTATTTGATTGATTTGATGTATCTCTTCAGTCAGAAAGAGCTCATAAGTTTCTGTATTTATTGTTATTCTCTTCATGGCTCTAGATAAGCGGGAGTATTTGGTGATAATAAGGGATAATTTTTGTTATTTCTACATCAAAACATATGTTGTGACCCCTCATCTGAACTGTCTCAGTGAGACGGTTCAGATGAGGGGTCACTACATATGGTTTCATTGAGAAATAAAAAAAATTATCCTTCAATTATCATCAAATACGTCTCTTATCTACAGCTCTATTCTCTTGGGTGGGATGTTTGATAGGTGTTAAAAGGTTGAAAGATTCTAATCTGAAGTTTTTGACAAGTTTAATATTCCAAAACTTATAGAATCTAGAAAAAAAATGCTCTATTTTCAGACAGAATGACAGTCTGGGGAATGGATTATGAGTGAACTTAATTTGATTTCTTCAGATTTTGTCTGGGTTTAGAGTCTTTGCTTTGAAACCTGAAAAAGAATTGTGACTTAATGTCAAACAGGATAGAGAACTTAATCTTAACGTTTACTTATGTACATTCTCACACCGGATAGGCGGCAATCGAAAACACCCATGCAGTCGACGAACTTGGATCAAAAGCCATTAGAAACAGAGTTTTTGATTGCCAGTTGGCAACAATTTGCAATCAAAAATGCTGTTTCTGACGGTTTTTGATCAACATTAATCGATTGTTAGGAGCGTTTTCGATTGCCTCCTATCCGGTGTGATTCGACTAAATCTTTTTAAACGTTTTCGAATTTAGCTGTGAAGCCATTGTACGGTTTTGTCTGGCCAGTCATATATGAGTTTGAGTCATTAAAATTAGCATTTGTTATGAAAAAAATTCTTCCATATCATGTCAAATTATTGTCATGTCTTCAGATGATTTGATTGCTGTTGAAGCATGACCATAATATACACCTCGACAAAAGTTTATCATATTTCAGTTTCACTGTGGTTCTGTTAAACATCCTGCAGAATGATTGCAAAAAATAACTTATTGACTTGGAAAGGCAGTATACCTAGGCATATGCTTTTTAAAATTTTGGTCCAAACATTTAAGTTTTAAGAATTTTGGAGTGTGTTTTTGAAATGCATATTTCTAGTTCAACACTCTTTTTAAATTCTAATTTTTTTCATACAAAAGATTGCACATGTAGAAATTCGTGCTACGTTAGATAAGAGACCATGTGAACGATCTGTTTCATAAAAAGTGTAAAGTTCCAGTATCAAAGCCTACAAACTTTCTTAAGACCAAAATGATAAGAATTTATAGGAAAATTGCAGTATTCGTCATTTTAGAAACAAGTTTTGACAATTTTGCCTCGAATGTCCGAATTTGAAAAGACGTGACCTCAATCAGTTTAGCACATTACAGTTTAACAGTTCTTCTATAGACTATGCTAAAAATGACAAAGCAGAAAAAAATCAGCATCTCTTTAGCTAAAGGATGTTAGATAGTAAGATAGTATATTAAAAGTAGAATAATGGTACAGGAGATTAGATATAATATCTAGACACTGACTGATTTTATAACAAAAAAAAAGCTTGTGTGGGAGGTTCCATTACTATATACCTAAATGTGTGGGCAAATTTTGATCAGACTGCTTACTGGTGCAAAAAAAATCCATTGAACATATATTTGGACAGTTCTGTAAATCTGGGCATATATGTGTGCAGACAGCAAAGTTTCTGATCAGACTGTGAAGATGTGCTGGCTGGTTTAAACCTTTGCTGTTAGTCTATGAATTGAGCACCATTTTTGCTTGCCACAGCTCAAATAATCCTCAGATAGGGGGGTAGGGGGTGGGGGGGGGGGGGGGGGCAGGGGGGGGGGGGGCAGTCATGATAGGTCAGAGACACTTGTCCAAATACCCCTAATGTGCTTAAGTATTGGGACACCTAAAATAATAAAATTTCCATTTGTCCCAAATGGAAAATTCATTATTTTTAGGTGTCCCAATATATATGCACATTATGGGTAGGTTGAAGTGTTCAAATATTTATAGAACAGAACAGGATAGAACAAAATCATAAAGTCATTGGTAAGACCACTGAAGCTGCTGGTACAGTGTGAAGGTCAAGGTAAAAAGACAATGTTGGATGCCAGTTGGCCATTATTAGTTTATCTGTCACGGAGATCATTAGTAGTATAAGAATAGTAGTGGAGAAGGTCGGCCAAGAGCCAAGGTGCCATGTTCTTAGGACAAACCGATTAATTATTTGTTTCATGCCTAAGCTTCAGATAAGAGCAATTTTTGTTGTTTTTTCACAAAACAAATGTTTTAGGATCTTATTAGAATTGCTTCATTGATGCAGTTTAAATAAAATCACACAAGTTCATGTACATGTATGTTTTTATGGAGAAATAACGTATATCAGCATTTTACGGTAAAATTTTTTGCTTATCTTGGGCGGAACTGGCCAGAGAATGATTAGTTCTTGCATTAGAGGCACATAGCCAGGATTTGAGATAATTGTTTTGCTTGGCCTAACTATGGGTAATCAGGCATACGGCAAAAAAATAACATTTATATTACTGACAGAACTTTGTGTATTATAGATAGAGTGCTGAGTTCTGGCACCTGTTGGATACTAGTTTCTGGTCAATTACCAGGGGATATAGTTGTTATTATCCGTGCCGAATATCAATAATTTCTGGTGTTAAATGAACAATTGTAGACTGCATAAGAATCTTATCCTTTATTGAGTAACTATAGTCATAAGATGTTTGTAACTAGAGAAATTAATAGTATGGATATTAGCCAGAAGTATGGAGATGAACATATAGTAGTTTATAACTACATGTAACTACATCCTAAATGTATATGGATTGTTAAAGCAACAGATTAACAAGTTTTAGCACTTAAAGTGCCAAAAATGAAAATGTTTCAATTTGGAAACTGCGTAGATCCTGGTGAGGCTGCTCATAATGAGCAGCCTCATCTGGATCTATGCTGTTTGCCCTCTATACTTTGAATTCTCAATATGATATAGCTTAGATGAAACAGTTTTTAAAACTTTGCAGACGTAAAGTTTGTCGTCGGCTTTTATGGTGCTGTAAGGGTTCCAGTTGATACTACCAAATGTGGAATGAATAGATCTTAAAATGGGAACTTGATATAAAAGAAATTTGCTGTTTGGTAAATTTTGAAGGGAAATAAGATCTTACAAAAAACAAACAATATAGGTCTTAGAAATATGTATATTTTTCTGGACCATGTTTGAGAATTGGCACAAAAACTAAATGCCAACGGATTATAGCTTGATTTGAGCATCTAATTGCTACATGGTGTCAGAAACCAACCATGGATCCTTCTCATGGTAACAAGAGGCGGAGCTTACCCAGTCTTCCTAATCTCTCATTGGCCAGTTTGAAAGAGAGACTTTCTTTGTCACCCAGGAATAGAAAGAAAAGGTATGACATGCAAGAAAACATGAGACTTTTTTTACACAAATACATGTTGGTAGTCAACTAGGATTGATGCAGCCTAGTATAAAATGGAACCATGCAGTTTAGCAGTTTTGTGTCAAGGGGCAAGAATGCCAAGTTTTAAACATACTACTCCCTTCTTTGCAATCTTTTTGCATGAATCTTGACACCAAATTACACATGGATGTTTCGTTGTTTGATCAGTATTTTAATCCATTGCATTCTGGGTATTTTTTGTCATCTGCTGAATTTGTCGTCTGCATCAAAAATCAAGGATATTTTGACATTGTTGGTCTAACCAACTCTTGTAGAAATGATGTCTAGGCAGCAAACAGTTTGGATCTCAGATCAGGCACCACGTTTGTGGGGCCTGATCTGGATCCAAACTGTTTGCCCAGATACCCCTAAAGGGGTATCCCGAATGGAATGGGTTAAAGTCCTACAAGTGCATGGTGAATGGATTCACATGTCACTCAATTCATCTTTACATGCTTGTTCTAAGGGGTCATTCAACAGGCCTGGATCCAGACCACCACATACTGGTGGGGCTCTGGATAACTGGTAGGGCTGGGAGGTACCGATATGTATTTGGGAAGGGAGGGTGTGGGGGGAGAGGGGTTTGAAATATGACATAATAAGGGATTATTTGATAATGTCTTTTTGCCTTGAAATATATGTTGTGATATATCATTAGAATCGCCTCGCCGAGGCGATTCTATTGAGATGTCACAACATATATTTTGATCTAACCAGGCCCAGGTGGCGGGGCTGAAGCCCCAAAGCCCACCCCTGGATCCGGGGCTGATTCAAGGTATTCTCAAAGTTCATCATGCATGTTCATTACACTATTCCAATCAGACTTTGAAAAGTTGGTTGCTAAATACATTTGAAAAGTTGGTTGCTAAATACATTTGATTTGAAAAGTTGGTTGCTAAATACATTTGAAAAGTTGGTTGCTAAATACAAGTAACCCCTCCTAATTGAGCTTACCATATTGTAGGCTCATACATGTATAATTCTATTTAGTTCCATTTTGTTTATCGATTTGGACATAAAAATTGTAAAAATTCAGTTGATCAAAATTCATCTTTTTTCCACTTTGTATCAGTTCTGATCAGTCAGTATTTCTGGAGAAATCTTTCAACTATCAAAAAGGGTAGCTTACCCTTTCAAACTGATATTTATAATAAATCTAAGTGATGAGCTGCAGTTCCACCTGTTGCAGAATTAAAGCTGCAATAAAGATACAATAAAAGAAAGTCTTTGAGAGACACCTGTCTTAATCATCTTAAGATTAGCAAAATTATCCAGAGAGGCAAATGATTTATTAAGAAATATAGGATATATAAGTTGGTCTGTCAGACAGTTTGAAAGGTAAGGAATAAATCCTGGGTATTTAATTGGATATCTGATGAAGTTCTTGTTGCTTTTGATGATGGTAATAAAAGTAAAATATATGTATATGCTATGTTTACTCGAAATTTCTGTTTAGAAGCACATATATGAGCTGCGGCACGAGAAACCAACAGAGTGGTTGTGTGCACAGCGCAGACTCAGATCAGCCTGGGCATCTGCCCAGTCTGATCAGTCTTTCCTGTCCACATGGAGCTAGCTTAGACCCTTGGCTACTCTTTAAACGCAAAGCGAAGACTCTGATCAGACTGGGCGGTTGATCTGAGTCAGTGCTGGGTGCACAACCACTTTGTTGGTTATCTTGTGTCGCGGCTCACATCTTAGCAAGCAGTGCAACACAGATCAGCTCTTTGAAAGCTTTGTGATCCGGTTCTCATATATATGTATGATCATGTTCTGTCTTTTACTTGCAGGTTGTTGTTACAAGCAGGGGTAAGTGTCAACAGGGCCACACTTCAGGGAACGTGCCTTCACGAAGCTGCCTTATTTGGGAAAACAGAGGTGGTTAAACTGTTATTAGATGTAAGTAATCTCATATGACATACTTCCATCTTGGGACAGTGCCTACAGAAAACTTGTCCAGCTTTGAATTGGGATAATGGATTGATAACTTTGTGGTTTTATGTCCTTTTCAACAGTATTTCAGTCATATCAGGATGACAGGACAATGACTATGGAAGGCTCTGTTCTTGGAAGCACTGTTTAGGGGTGGACAGAACCTTGCCTCCAGCTGGACTTGAGCCTGTGATCCAAAGTGGGAGCGCCAACCACTCTGCCATGCAGATGCTTCAGCTTTGAAGCTGGACAGTCCTGTTTGTCCCTTTAGGAACAGTATAATATGGGTCTGCTATGTTGGCTTTGATGTTTTTATGCCCCCCCGCCATTAAAAATGGGGGGGGGGGGGCATATAGTATCACCGCTGTACGTACATACGTACGAAATGGTTTCTGTTCAATATCTTTTGAAAGCATATGTATATTGAATTCATATTTCATACACAGCTATATAATCATAAAATACATGTCAAGTTTGATGTTGGGTAAAATCCCTCTATTATTGTGGGAGTTATGGCCCTTTTTCGACTTCTGTTTGTATGAAAAAATAGTTTCCGTTCAATATCTTTTGAAAGCATTGGTGTATTGAGTTCATATTTCATACACAGCTATATAATCATGAAATACAGGTCAAGATTAATGTTGGGTAAAATCTGTCTATTATTGTGGGAGTTATGGCCCTTTTACGACTTTTGTTTCTATGAAAAAATGGTTTCTGTTCAATATCTTTTGAAAGTATTGGTGTATTGAATTCATATTTCATACACAGGTACGCAGTCATAAAATACAGGTCAAGTTCGATGTTGGGCAAAATCTGTTGATTATTGGGGGGAGTTATGGCCCTTTTTCGACTTTATTTTGTATGAAAAAATGGTTTCCGTTCAATATCTTTTGAAAGCATTGGTGTATTGAATTCATATTTTATACACAAGTATATAATCATAAAATACAGGTCAGATTTGATTTTGGGCAAAATCCGTCGATTATTGTGGGAGTAATTGCCCATTTTCAACTTCATTTTGTATGAAAAACTGGTTTCCGTTCATTATCTTTTGAAAGCATTGGTGTATTGAATTCATATTTTATACACAGGTATGTAATCATAAAATACAGGTCAAGTTCGATGTTTGGTAAAATCTGTCAATTATTGTGGGAGTTATGGCCCTTTTTCGACTTCATTTCATACAATAATGGTTTCCATTTGTAATTTTTTGAAAAGTTACTTGTTTTCGGGCTATTTCTTTTGGAAAGTTGCATGGCATCCATTTCTGTGATAAGATACAGAAAGTTATCACATATCAGTCATGACACCCCTAACCTCCCCCCCCCCCCCCCCCACACACACACACACACACACACACTTCTCTTGATCCAAGACACACAATACATCTGCCCAAGGAAAACAATAAAACATGTACCACAGAAGTCTATCTTTGTGAACCTAGTTATGCTACAAGTGCCAGTACCTTAAACAAGGCGCCATCTTACTTAGGGCACTAGGCGGGGGCATCCGTGTCCTATGGACATATTTCTAGTTTTGGAAATGTTTTAAGGTGAATGGGTAGACTTTCAGGGGAAGCAACTCTGCCACTTTCATTTTTGTATCCCTTTTCGATTGGGGTCAACTTTTAAAGGAAAGAATTTGCTCCCCAAGGAGCAAATTCATTCCTTTAAGAGGAGATACCAATTTAGATGGGCTTCTTCATCCGAGGAAACAAACAGGAAGTCTAAAACAGCTGTTTTTCTATGTAAAAATGGCAGAAAAACATGGGGCCCATTCATCTTAATTCAAATATTTAGGGTAAATACAGTACTTTGAGATTTAAACTTGAGACAGGAAAAGAACTACTAGCCACCTGTAATTACCTTACCTGGTGCCTTTTATCTTTACCTGCAGATCACTGGCCTAATCTGACCTTGATAGAGTTATCTTCCTTTAATATTAGACAAGTTTACATTTGATAGTGATTGATGTATGCTCTGGCAGATTCCATGTATCAAAGGTTGGAATTTATATGTTGTTCTGTTGGTAAGACATGGCTGCTATCTCAGAAAACCAAAATTTATGGATTTTCAAATTGTTCTAATTCTTTGAACCTGTATTGCAAGGGCTGATCAATAAATCATGGATAAGAATTTTGATTTTGTCTCCACATCTGCATGTACTTGTTAGCTCACCTGAGCACGAAGTGCTCAAGGTGAGGTATTGTGATCGGTCTTTGTTCGTCGTCCGTCGTCCGTTGTCAGGTCGTGCGTCCGTCGTCAACTTTTGCTTTAAACAACTTCTTCTCCAAAACTGCTTGACGGATACTAAAATAATTTCACAGAAATGTTCCCTGAGGGATTCTTTACCAAAATTGCTAAAACGGTTCCGCTTTGCTGAACAAAATGGCCCCCAGAGCTAAAAATAGAAAAACCCTTAAACGACTTCTCCAAAACTGCTGGGCAGATTTTGAAATAATTTTACAGAAATGTTCCTAAGGAGGCCCTTTACCAAAATTGCTCAAACGGTTCCGCTCCGCTGAACAAATTGGCCGCCAGAGCTAAAAATAGAAAAACCTTTAAATGACTTCTCCTCCAAAACTGCTGGGCAGATTTTAAAGTAATTTCCAGAAATGTTTCTTAGGAGACCCTCTACCAAAATTGCTAAAATGGTTCCGCTCCGCTGAACAAAATGGCCGCCAGAGCTAAAAATTGAAAAACCTTTAAACGACTTCTCCTCCAAAACTGCTGGGCAGATTTTGAAATAATTTCACAGAAATGTTTCCTAGGAGGCCCTTTACCAAAATTGCTCAAACGGTCCCACTCCGCTGAACAATATGGCCGCCAGAGCTAAAAATAGAAAAACCTTTAAACGACTTCTCCAATTTAACTACTGGGCAGATTTTGAAGTAATTTCACGGAAATGTTTCTTAGGAGACCTGCTACCAAAATTGCTCTACCGGTTCCGCTCTGCTGAACAAATTTGCCGCCAGAGCTAAAAATAGAAAAACCTTTAAATGACTTCTCCTCCAAAACTGCTGGGCAGATTTTAAAGTAATTTCCAGAAATGTTTCTTAGGAGACCCTCTACCAAAATTGCTAAAATGGTTCCGCTCAGCTGAACAAAATGGCCGCCAGAGCTAAAAATTGAAAAACCTTTAAACGACTTCTCCTCCAAAACTGCTGGGCAGATTTTGAAATAATTTCACAGAAATGTTTCCTAGGAGGCCCTTTACCAAAATTGCTCAAACGGTCCCACTCCGCTGAACAATATGGCCGCCAGAGCTAAAAATAGAAAAACCTTTAAACGACTTCTCCAATTTAACTACTGGGCAGATTTTGAAGTAATTTCACGGAAATGTTTCTTAGGAGACCTGCTACCAAAATTGCTCTACCGGTTCCGCTCTGCTGAACAAATTGGCCGCCAGAGCTAAAAATAGAAAAACCTTTAAATGACTTCTCCTCCAAAACTGCTGGGCAGATTTTAAAGTAATTTCCAGAAATGTTTCTTAGGAGACCCTCTACCAAAATTGCTAAAATGGTTCCGCTCAGCTGAACAAAATGGCCGCCAGAGCTAAAAATTGAAAAACCTTTAAACGACTTCTCCTCCAAAACTGCTGGGCAGATTTTGAAATAATTTCACAGAAATGTTTCCTAGGAGGCCCTTTACCAAAATTGCTCAAACGGTCCCACTCCGCTGAACAATATGGCCGCCAGAGCTAAAAATAGAAAAACCTTTAAACGACTTCTCCAATTTAACTACTGGGCAGATTTTGAAGTAATTTCACGGAAATGTTTCTTAGGAGACCTGCTACCAAAAATGCTCTACCGGTTCCGCTCTGCTGAACAAATATGGCCGCCAGACCTAAAAATAGAAAAACCTTTAAATGACTTCGCCTCCAAAACTGCTGGGAAGATTTTGAAATAATTTCACAGAAATGATCCTTAGGAGACCCTCTACCAAATTTCTGAAATGGTTCAGCTCTGCTGAACAAAATGGCCACCAGAGCTAAATATAGAAAAACCTTCAAACGACATCTCCTCTAAAGCCAATGGCTCGATTTCAAAACAATTTCACAGAAGTGTTTGACTCATGGTTCTAAACAAAAATTGATGAAACGGTTCCGCTCCGCTGTGCAAAATGGGCGCCAGAGCTAAAAATAGAAATAAATCTTAGAATGACGCAGAGGGCACAGTTAAGATCCAATCATTATGAAACTTGGGCAGAATGTTTATCTTAATGAAATCTAGACCAACTTTGATACTGGGTCATGTGGGGTCAAAAAGTAGGTCACTAGGTCAAATCTTAGAACGTTGTGTACACTTTTGAGGACACAGTTATGATATAATCTACATGAAACTTTGTCAGAATGTTTATTTTTATGAAATCTAGACTTGATTTGAAACTGGGCCATGTCAGGTCAAAAACTAGGTCAGTAGGTCAGTTCTTAGAAAAACCATTTGAACGCTTTAGAGGACACAGTTTTGTTCTAATCTTCATGAGACTTTCTCAAAATGTTTATCTCCTACAAATCTGGACCAAGGGTGCAAGGGATCATGTTGGGTCAAAAAGTAGGTCAAACCTTAGAAAAACATTGTTTACACTCTAGAGGGCACAGTTTTGATCCGATATTTATGAAACTTTGCAGAATGTTTATATTTAAGAAATCTAGACCAGGTTTGAAACTGGGTCATGTGGGGTCAAAAACTAGGTCATTAGGTTAAATCTGATAAAAACCTAAGGTACACAATAAAAGGTTCATTTTTCATTGAATCTTTGTGAAACTCTGTCTGTTAGACCTATGGATGTTTCTAAGGTTAAGTTCACAGGATACTCAGGTGAGCGATCCAGGGCCATCATGGCCCTCTTGTTTTTCCTCTGTTCCTCCAGGTACCTCTGAATTTTGGATTTTAAAACAAAGGAGCCAGGTAGCATTGGGTTAAGTACTGACCTGCTAAGTTAGCAATCTTGGTTCAGATCCCTCTGGAGATGGAATTCTTTCCAAAATAAGTAGGGCTCCACCACATGCAGCCTTTCAGTATCACCCTTCCATTGGCTTAGATATAACTGAAATACTGTTGAAAGGCCTATTTAAACCACAAGTCATCCAGCCATCCATCAAAATGAAAAATGATGTCAGTAGAGAAACAAATAGATAGTGAATGGGGTGAGGGGTGGGGGATGGGATTGGGGGCAGTAGGAATACATTTGTAACGAAGAGCAGTTTAGGGAGCCTGGAAATAGTACATACATGTATACTCTCAGACCATCTAGATGCCCTGGAAGAAAAAAAAATGTTGAACTATATGTGATCATGTTAGCTATATTTTGGTAGCCCTCCTAGGTGATTTATCACCTTGGCTATCAGTAAATAGCCAGATTCCTATCAAGAGAGATAATGGTTTAACCTGTAAATATTCCAGGGGGTCTTCAAGAGTGATGAATGATGTCCATATTGTGCTCATCACACATATTTTACCATTACTCACCGAGAAGTTGTCTTGAATTCTTCTTTGATATAAGAGCTGTAATTTCTCTGTATATTGGGACAGAATGTCTGGGCAAACCGTGAAAACCCATATAGAAGGATTTCAAAACTGTGAAATGCTGGCTTATGGATAGTCCATGCAAGTTCTGAGAATACAAATTCATAACTCATTTATGAAATTCAAGGTCATGAACTACATGTTTATGAATGGTAAGTTTATGAATGGTTCATGACCTTCTAATTCATGAACTGTAAATTCATGAAGCATATATGAACCAGACTTAGCGATTCATGAGCCTGATTCATGAACTAGTTCATGATCTATATTTTGCAGGACTGTATATAAGCAGACAGTCAACACTGACTTTGCTTGATATTTGACCTTGACATTTTATTCCAGCATCTGACATTTTAGTATGACCTTGAAAATGTTGAGTTTAATGTTCAAAGGTAAAATTGATAAAGTAACAAGGTAACAATGTTTTATAGGCTCAAGGCTATTGAAGATGGGTTCCAGAAACTCCTGCCGATACTGCTAATCCTGAAAATCTGCTAATCCTGAAAATCTTTATAACCTGTTCTGAGACTGAACAGGTTGCTGTTGGAGATAAACAGGCAATGTTGGCGCCAACTTGGCCCAAGGTAGCAGTGTTGGCCTGGAGCCACTTTTGGAGCAATGGTGTTTGTCATTTTGCCATTCTGCTGCATTATTGAATCTGACATGAACTACTGAATACAGAGAATATTGAATGTGTCTCCGAATTGACCTTGTCACACTTAATATTGGAAAGATTTGGGTCTTCCAGCTGCTATGTTATTGCTACAAAAAATGATATTTTGTGATATTGGGGGGTTATTTAGTTTTTAGCTCACCTGGCCCGAAGGGCCATAGTGAGCTATTGTCATACCAATGCGTCCGGCGTGCGTCGTGCGTCCGTGCGTCGTCCGTCAACACCTAAAAACAAATATTCAAACATCTTCTTCTGTAAAACTACTGGTCCCATGGTTCTCAAATTTCACATGGAGCATGACCTGACTCCAGGGTCTCAGAATTGTAAAATTGGGTCAGGTTGAAAATCCAAGATGGCCGCCGTTACTAAAAATAGCAAAAACAACAAAATAAACTTCTTTTCCAGAACCACTGGGTATATTTGTCTGAATTTTGGCATGGAACATCAGTGAAACCTCGGTATTCAAAATTGTAAAAATGAAAAAAATCTGTAGAGGAGTTTTGTCACAGTGACCTACTTTCTGTTTACGTGTGTAATTTTGCTCAAATGCCAATGTCAAAAAATGACCTATTTAAACAACTTCAAACAACTTCTTCTCTAAAACCACTGAGCCCATGGATCTCAAATTTCACATGGAGCATGACCAGACTGCAGGGTTTCTAAATTGTAAAATTGGGTCAGGTCAAGAATCCAAGATGGCTGCTGTTACTAAAAATAGCAAAAACAACAAAATCAGCTTCTTCTCCAGAACCATTTGGTATATTTGGTTGAAAGTTTGCATGAACATCAGTGGGACTTTGGTATTAAAAATTGTAAAAATAAAAAAAATCTATTGCGGAATTAGGTCACAGTGACCTACTTAGCGTTAACAAGGCCGATTTTGCTCAAATGTCAATATCTAAAGAAAATGCAGCCAATTCTGACCAGATTTGGTCAGAATTGGTTCTTGAATGGAATTATTTCAATTTTGTGCCAGTTGACTATCCAAGATGGCCACCATGGGGGCCGTTACTAAAAATAGCACAAACATAAAAATGACAATTACTCAAGAAACCTTGAATGGAATTGGACCAATTTTGTGTCAGAATGTTCCTTGCATGAAGCCGTTTCGATTAATTGCAATTTGGCATCCCAAGATGGCCGCCATCTGGTGTTACTAAAAATAGCACAAACATAAAAATGACAATTACTCAAGAACCCTTGAATGGAATTGGACCAATTTTGTGTCAGAATGTTCCTTGCATGAAGTCGTTTTGATTAATTGCAATTTGGCATTCCAAGATGGCCGCCATCTGCCGTTACTAAAAATAGCACAAAACATGAAAATGACAATATCTCAGTAACCGCTGAATGGATTTTGACGAAATTTGTGTCAAAATGATTCTTGCATTGAGATGTTTCAAAAATATCTAAATGTAGACCATTCATATTGGCCTCTGTTACTAAAAATAGAAAAATGTGAAAATTAGAAAATCTCAATGGAGTTGGATTAATTTTGTGTCAGAATGGTCCTTTCATTAAGCTTTTTCGATTTTTTTGCATTTTGGCATTCCAAGATGGCCGCCATTTGCTGTTACTAAAAATAGCACAAGACATGAAAATGACAATATCTCAGTAACCGCTGAATGGATTTTGACGAAACTTGTGTCAAAATGATTCTTGCATTGAGATGTTTCAAAAATATCAACTGTAAGACCAGTCATATTGGCCTCTGTTACTAAAAATAGAAAAATGTGAAGATCAGAAAATCTCAATGGAATTGGACCAAATTTGTGTCAAAATGGTATTGCATGAAGGCTTTTCGATTTTTTGCATTTTAGCAATCCAAGATGGCCGCCATCTGCCGTTACTAAAAATAGCACAAAACATGAAACTGGCAATATCTCAGTAACCCCTGAATGGATTTTGATGAAATTTGTGGCAAAATGATTCTTGCATTGAGGTGTTTCAAAAGTAAATATATAACGACCAGGCAAGTTGGCCTCTGTTACTAAAAGTAGCAAAATGTGAAAATGAGAAATTCTCAGTGGAATTGGACCAATTTTGTATCAGAATGGTTCCGTTGCTTAATAGCCAGGTGAGCGATATCAGGCCCATTTGGGCCTCTTGTTGCACATTCACAAGTTAAGGTATATATGTATAAGGTGTGTAATTACACAGAAAACTGACTATTGCACAGATTTTGATTTTGGCATATTCGGTGTTTGCTGTTCATAGAACCATACTTAAACCATATTTTTTCCCCACAGATTAGAACTAATGATTGGTTTATGTTGCTTTGATACTCTTAAAAACTATGGAAGGATTGACTTTATGTAAAAGAATATCAGGGATTACAAATGTTATTATTTTGTCCTTACCATGAGAAAAAGTGCCTTACACTATATTCAAACAGGAAAGTCTCAGATCAGCCTGCACATCTGTACAGGCTGATCTGAAACTTCCCAGTTTGTGACAACAGTTTATTGATTAATATAGGAAAATTAAAGATTCTGATCAAACTGTTACAGTAGACATGCACAGGCTGATCTAAGCCTTATAATAGCTATTAACAAATGCTCTAAGACCCTTTTCCTGAGCTTGAGACCTTTTATCAAAGGGTAATGAGGCAGGGGTGGTAGGAAGACTAGAGTTTATGTTAGTGGTAGTTGCAGTTTTATCGTTACCTTTGTTGCGGCAGCTGCTAGCACTTCACCTTCTCTTCAACTCGCATCATCATTATTATCCCACTGCAGCTAGGAATGTGGGTAATTGCAGTTGTAATTGTCAGAACTCTTAAACAGTCATTAGAACTACAAATATCCTACTTTGTAAATGAAAATGACTTACAAATAGTTCCTCTTCCTAAACACCATTGATGCAAAAAGCCACAAATGTAGGTCTCCTCATGATAAAAAATTTGGTGCATAAGGGTTTTATGAGAAAAAAATTATGGGGTACGAATTTTAATATATTTGCTCTGTAAATGTATATGGCAAAACAAGCAATGTAGATCCAGCTCATACTACTGGTATAAGAGTGTTATGGGTCATATCATGCTTCATACTCTGTGGTAGACTCTGTGGTATCAGTAAAGAAGTGGAGCTCTTGGTCTAATGGATTGAGTGTTGGCCTTTCACACAGGGGGTCATGGGTTAGACTCCCACAGGCACATGTCTGATTATTTTCTTCAATCCAATAAACCAGGAAATCACGATTCAGTGTGCCCTGAGCTGGAATAAGTGGTATCAGGGTGGCAGTTGGTGATTGCGGTGTCTTTGAATGTCTGCAGTGGTGTTTGCCGCATTTTCAAGCGGCAAACATGTACATGTAAATTACAACACTCAGTGAGGTTATTTGCCTAGCCGGATGGTTTCATACCAGAGGACTGTGTCATTGCTAAACAAGCACATCTGAACAGAAAGTAGACTGGTTCTCTCCCCTTATAGGTACCGCATATAGGGACAGGTAATGACTAATCCAAATGGTCAAAAATCTGCCTGTGAGATCAAGCAAGAGTTCATGCGAGATTTTATAGATCTACCTCAACCAACAAAGATTTGTTTCGTAGTTTATTTTAAAGAAGGGGCAATGTGGATGTAAGTTAGTGAAATACCCCAATAATGTTGTATTAGGTGTCGATAGTATTACTAAGGGTAATTTCATTTATTACGGACTAGCTGATTGGCTAATGCATTATCCAATGAAAGCCGTCGCAACAGTAGTCATTACCAGTTGTCATACACACTGTGGACAACTGCGGAACCAGTTTAAACAGAAAGAAACAAGTCAGTATAACTGCAACTGTAGAATAAGGTAACTCTTGTTGCAATCTGATCTGTGGTATAACTGCAACTGCATGGCTGTGCAGAAGCAGATAACTCTTGTCAAGTCTGCTTTGCAGTATAACTGTAACTGTCATACGGAAAATTGCTTTGCAGTATAACTGTAACTGTCATACGGAAAATATTGTTAAACCACCCTTTAACTGCTGCTGTATACTAAAAATCTGATGACTTATATGCACTTGTCAAATCAATTGGAACAACCTATGTTATCACCAAGGGGAACAACACAGTTACCTAAATGTTTGTTGAGTTGGAAATATCATTTATTCTTTTTATGTTATCTCTGTTGTGGGGGAGCATAGATCGTAAATCACATCTGATTTGCAGTAGATGAATTTCTGCTGATCTAATTCTGCACTCAAGGGATCTGAAAAGAAAAAAACTATCTGCATCATTGTAAAAACAGTGTTGCACAATAAAGCCTAGATAGTGGATTGCCAGTTACCACTGCAGTGCAAAGTAAGATGTGAGGGCTGCAGTAGAAAAAAGTTAAACTGTTAACTCTTTCAGTACCAAAAAGCAGACGACAAAATTTACGTCTGCAAAAAATAAAAAAATGCCTTGTCCAAGACATTTCATATTGAGAATTCAAAGACTAGAGGACAAACAGTGTAGATGTAGATGAGGCGGCTCATTATGAGCTGCCTCATCGGGATCTACGCTGTTTGCAAATTTTGCTAATTTCGTCACTGGGGCTTAAAGAGTTAAAGCACTTAAAATGAAAATAGTTGAATTTTCAAACAGTGTAGATCCCGATGAAGTGGCTCATCATGAGCCACCTCATCTGGATCTACACTGTTTGCCCTTTCAGAGTAAATTCACAACCAGGGAAGCAAATACCAATCTAACTTCTAAAAATAGTGCCCAGACCATGATTTTACACCTTAAATCATCAGCAAGTGTACACCAAAAAGTGACACCATTATCCAAATAGGGACACCATTATCAAGCTCTGCAGATGTGCAGCTTGACCTTTTCTGCCACCATGTGCCATCTAGCCCATTTTCTCGTGTAGTACCTTTTTGAACACATTCTCTGCGAGACGTAAGTTATTGTTTCCGCATCTGTATTTACTATTTCTGTAATGATTTGGCAGGTAAGCTGGCTGTAGTAGTAGCAAAAACTTTTGCGGTTTGACAGAACATCAACTCATAATGTGCGTTGCATATTGAAAATAAGTTTAAATTGTTCGCGAATGATCGTATGATGGTTGAGGCATACCACATGATTGTTCGTACCTCCCAATGGGTTTTCTGTTAAAACTAGTTGTATCTCTCTGTGTTAAACACTTTTGATCAAACTGTTTTGTCAAAGTATTCTGTAGATGTACAGTGGCAAGCTGCTGCTATATTTCAGAGTCACTTGCCTTGTAAACTGTAAGAATAGTGTATGGTTAGTTGCTGCAAACTGTACAGCTAGTCGGTCCATTGTTTGCAGATAGTATGTTTATTGCTTACTTTACCATTATGCTGTTTTACTTACGGAGATTTTTTAAACAGATTATTTGTTCATGGCCAAAGTATATAGTCTTAGTGTGTTGACACTATAAAGATTCGACTGTGGTTGGTGACCATGACCCTGAAGCTCATCAGCTATGCAGATAACTTTCAAACTTCCACATACCTGTCTAGATGTCTAGAAGAGAATGAAATTGAACTTCTACTTTATCTGAAGAATGCTCTATTTCATTAGTTGAAAACTCTCAAAACTTTCAGTTGATTGTATCTGCTATCTGAAAATGTGAAGAGCAATAGTTGGTTTCATATGAAGAAATGAAACACAGCACATATAAAGCACATATAAAGGGGTCTTAATTAATGTGATACCCATTTTGGGACATATACAAACAGTGCAGACCCGATTCAGATGCTGCAAAATGCAGCATCTGATCAGGGTCTACAGTGTTTGCTTACAGTATTTTCTATACAAAATACAGTAAAAGTGAAAAAAACACACCAGAAACTCCCTAAAACTAGAAATTGACTGTTCCAAATGATAAGGATGGACAAGTCCACTGGTCAAAAAAGGATGAACAGCAAAGGCTTATTCTGTCCAGACTGGTACAGAAAAAATGCATGATAGACAGATGGAAAATTGTTTGAAAGGTTTATATAAAATCTGATCATGGATGTTTATTTTGTTTCTGTCAATCCTTCAGTTTTGTTGATGTGAAGGGCAGGTTAAACACCTTTTTAGCATCCTTATCAGTTTTGGTTTTCTTAAAAGTTTATAAACATACTGATTCTTAAAGAGTTCAAAAGTTTGGTTTGTTTTGTTGTAGATTGTAAGATAACAAAGTCATGAAACTGTACTTTTGAGTGCCATAATAATTTATGTATTGGGACAGATCATTTGCCCACCCATCCATTCATTCATCCATCAAATTTGTGAAAATGAATTTTATTTGACTAAATAGGTAAAGAATCAGTGAAAATCTTCAGATCTTTATAACTACATTGTATGTCAATATTTTGGAATTTGTTTTCCAGTATTTTCACATGACCTCATGTTTAAATGAAATTTTGTTCAGGATGCTGCGATTTTGCCTTAGTTTCTTTGTAAATTTTTAAGTTCAGACATGCCTTCTATCTAAATAAACTGCTGTAAGGTGATTTGGTTCATTGAAGAAGGATTTATTTTTTGTTTTCATTTGTTTTGGTGTTAGATTTGTTCTGTTGCTAACTTACCATTTCATCATACATAGTCTCTTCTTGTGTTGACCTAGATTTAAAGTTACCATTCTGGATTCATGATTAGACATGGTGGGTTTTGAACCTGGCTCTTACCAGTTGCTTTCAATGAATTTATCCTCATTATCGTCCCACCCATCTCCTTGTTAGTCTGTTAAGACATTAGTCTTAAAAGATAGAAATACTCTTTCGTTGGCTGTTAAGACATTAGTCTGAACTGATAGAAATACTCTTTCGTTGGCTGTGAAATACTGTATCTATTTTGTTCTAAGATGATGGTTTCGCTCCCTAAAAACAACCCAAAAATCTAGATCCATCTTATAAGATGGATCTGGAGTTTTGGGTTTGTTTTGGAGGTGGAAAACCCCATCTTGTAGCAGAACTACTAGGACTAATTTAGGTACTTTTGGCCATTCTGGAGTAGGAAAAACCTGTCTTATACCGAACGGTTATGGTATACAGAGAAAAAGAACATATGAGCCGTGACACGAGAAAACCAACAATGTGGTTGTGCACCCAGCGCAGACTCAGATCAGCTTGGACATCTGCCCAGTCTGATCAGACTCTTCATTAAAAGCTCAAAGGGTAGCTAAGGGTCTAAGCTACCGCCATGCAGACAGCGAAGACTCTGATCAGACTGGGCGGATGCCCAGGCTGATCTGAGTCTGCACTGGGCGCACAACCACATTGTTGGTTGTCTCATGTCGCGGCTCAAATAATGATGGTATACAGAGAAAAAGAACATATCTGCTACATCACTATGAGAAGAAGACTAGGATCTGAGGAATTTCATTTGTGACACCAGCAACAGTGGAAGATGGAAAAAAATGAATCTGCAATGTCACAAGATGAGAGAAAAAATCTGTAATGTCACAATGAATGAAAATAAATAAAAGTGGAATCTTTAGCATCTGCTGTAGAAGGAGGTAATTTTAAATATGCAAAAAAGACATGAGCCGCGACACGAGAAAACCAACAAAGTGGTTGTGCGTCCAGGGCAGACTCAGATCAGCCTGGGCATCTGCCCAGTCTGATCAGAGTCTTCTCTGTCCCCATGAGGGTAGCTTAGACCCTTAGCTTCCCTTTAAGCGCAATGGGAAGACTCTGCTCATACTAGGGGGATGCCCAGGTTGATCTGAGTCTGAGCTGTGCGCACAACATTTTTGTTGGTTTTCTCGTGTCGCGGCTCATGTCTTTTATTACAAGGAGAAGAAGCTAGATAGGATTGAATTTCACGCTGTTCTGAGCTAAGGGCGCGTTTACACGACCAAAGTTTCTATGACAAAGTAGGGTTGTCACAGAAAAATTTGCTTGTGTAAATGCCAAAATATGACAATGTTTCTTTGACAAATATATATGGTAAAGTTACTTCGATAAATTTGTCCGTGTAAACGGAGAACTTTGCTAAAGATTATGTACAAAGAACATTGCTACAAGCGTGGAAAATGTGACAAAGATTTTGTTTCATCGCTGCAGGTAACTTTGACGAATAATATTTGGTCGTGTGAACACTGCAGCAAATATTTCATTGCCAAAGTTTATGTGACAAAGATTCTATGGCACATTTTCTTTAACAAATAATTTGCTCCGTGTAAACGCAAAATGTTTGTCATACTTTCTTTGTTAAAGTTTCTGTGACATAGAAACTTTGCTCGTGTAAACGCGCCCTAAAGTAGAAGCTCAAATGTACATGTATAGTAAATATAGGCAAGGATGAAAGCTGGGTTGCTAATAAAAAAAAAAACATTGTCCTTCATTTAGATCTGTAGCTTGACCTCTGTTCACTCAATGTCAGATCTGGAGGTGATTTGCATGATTGTGGAAACATTTTTCTGGTGAGCTCTGCTATCTGGCAACAGTTCTTTGCTCATTATTTAGCCTAAAAAAAGAAGAAAAATAAAAAAAAATAAAGAAAGAAAAAAGAAGAAAGAGAATATTAAAAATAGAAAATATTTGTCTATTGATACTAACTCAAGAACATTAGTAAAACAGAGACTGTTGGTTAGCATGTCAGAAGGCAGTATTTTAAAGAAGATAGAGCCAGCTGTCACCTCTTCAGTTGCTGATGACATGGTGTCAATTTTCCTGGGTTTCACGTTTTTGCCCTTATTCTCCTTTGTTAGGTCCTTTCTTGGGTTTCAAGTACTTTTTAACAAGAACACAGTAAATCTGTCATTTTTACAATATCTTGTATTTGTTACTGATGATTTTCATTGTGTTTTTTTACTGTCTCAAAAAAAAAATCATTTGTTATCGTACTGTTTG
Source organism: Ctena decussata (assembly GCA_963989385.1). Taxonomy (NCBI): domain Eukaryota; kingdom Metazoa; phylum Mollusca; class Bivalvia; order Lucinida; family Lucinidae; genus Ctena; species Ctena decussata. Next base: position 39,894,576 of record OZ022500.1, read on the forward strand.
CATGTATACAAAGGTCATAGGAGCTTAAAAAATGTGAAATCTTTTTGATTATATGTGTTGTTTTGAATTTTATCTTTGATGTTAGGAATTTCAGTTTTAGGTAAGTCATTGTCAGCAATTAGCTTATAGGGGCAGTCCTGGGAATTAAAGTTTATTACACTATGTTTGGGGTCCATATAGAATGCCATAGCATTGTAAGTGGATAGCAACTACGAAGGAGTTCAAGGTAAATGAGCAGGACCAAACCACAAAGAAATGTAAGGCAGACAAGCAGGATCGAACTATAAAGGAATAAATAAAAGGCAAATGAGAATGCTCATTTGCCTTACATTCTATTATATACATCAAGGGCTTAGCTACCTGTAAGCAAATACGCAGGTGCGTATTGAAATTTTGTCTAATTGACAAAATTTCAACACACACCTGCATATTTTCATGCTGAAATGTTGTTATTCGGGCATAATTTTAATACTAACTGCAAAAACAGACACAAACATTTGAAATATCTTAGCGGCTTACCCCCTATTATTGCCCTCAATAAGTATAAAACATGATTGTGCGTACTGTGTAATTGCCCCTAGCATACGCCCCTCTAGGAGCCATGTCATGATAGGAACATTGTTTATCATTCTAATGAAGGTCTGCTACTCTGAGCAACATTTGTAGATGGCGCAGTCTCATCTTGTGAACAGTCTATCAAACATCTGATGGGACAAATAGACAAGTCCAAATTAAAATCAGAGAAATGCTTGAGGCAACTGAATATTCATGGTTCCTGGCAATAGGTAAAACCTGGACTGGGCTTGGTCTCTGGATTTTGTAAAGTTTGTACTCTAGACACTGGACTTTGGATTATGTAAAACCTGGAGTTTGGATGCAAACCTTAACTTTAGACTGGATTTTCAGAATGTTTTCTGTTCCATCATACTTTGAACAAAAGCTAAATTGATCCCATACCCTTTGTAGGTCACGGTGACCTATATTTCAGATTCTTGTTATTTTTGCTGTATGTCTCCAACACTATTGGATTTAGTCTACTTTTGAAATTAGATGATCGTCATTTAGCGCTGATTCTGATTGGAGATATTTAGGCCATGTGTGACCTAAATTTCTCAAAACCAATGTTGTTGGATCTTTTATGAATCATTTTCTGAAGAGGCTTCTAGATTAGTAGATGTATGAAACTGGTCTTTCAACAGAATTGATTGCAATTTAGCATTGGCAAAGAAAGAAGAGAAATATTAAAAAACAAAACAAAAAAAACCCAAGTTAATTTTGATAAAATGTTCAGAATAAATAGCAGCCGACAGCTACTTTTAGCCTGATTTACGTAATGTTTCATGCAGCGTATTGACTTAAAACCAGATTTTGGGATATCTTTATGACAAATTTAATAGCGATCTGTAAAAATTATACGTAGATTTTATTATGCAACTAACAGATTTAGAAGGAAAAATTGGAATTGTTTCAAACAAATTGTCAGTTTGGTAAGAAGAAAATTGCTATCAGACTATTTATGAGGTTATGCTGTAATTACCCTAAATATTTGGACAAAGGTGGTTGAACTAACATGCAGACTCAGATCAGACTCATCAGGGTCTGCACATTTTATCATTTCACCAATGGATCAACTTGATCAGAAAAGATAAATTTAATTGGTTGGGGTGGCCTCATATTTAAGGCAGTAAAGAAGAGAAGGACAAAAACATGAGCCGCAGTACTAGTATGTAGGGGATGATGATCATGTGATGATGATGATGATGTAGGAATTATGCTATTACTGCTATTCTCTGATCAGCCACCAATATACAATGGGGGCTTTCTTATAGGAAAAAAATGCCTCTTAGGGGGAATAAATTCTTTCCTTAGAGAGAAGTTCCCAGTGAAATGGGAGACAAAAGTTTCTTAGTAAGAGTTATCTCCCTAGGAAGGTGTTCCCATTCACTTCAACATTTTTTTTCTTGTAAGATGAGTAATGATGTTACAGAAATAGAAAGAAAGAAAAGTGAAAGACAGATTGTGTGTTGGCAGATGATTTGACCTGTGAAATAGAGAAACATTGTAACTGTGTTTGGCATGTTGCTACGGAGACACCTGCAAAATCAGTTGCAGTGTTTGAGGTACGCTTGCATCATTACAGAGATAAACGTAGATAACATGGATAAAGGAATGATGCAGCATGTAATGATTTTCCCGTGTTTTCTGTGATGTCACTTTTTTTTCATCTTTGTAAAATGAGGCAGGCAGTAGGAGAGAGCGCATAGGAAATTTGAGCCGTGACACGACAAAACCAACAAAGTGGTTGTGCGCCCAGCACAGACTCAGATCAGCCTGGGCATCCACTCAGTCTGATCAGACTCTTCGCTAAGCACGTAAAGGGTAGCCAAGGGACTAAGCTACCTTCAGGCGGACAACGAAGACTCTGATCAGACTGGGCAGATGCCCAGGCTGATCTAAGTTGTCAGTGTACGCACAACCACATTGTTGGTTTTCTCGTGTTGTGGCTCGAATGCTGTTTTCCAGCACAACAAAGGCAGCTCCAAACAAGGCCAGGTGGAGATAGTCGTAGAATCATTGTAGTGCTCCAACAAGGCGATAGACTAGACTTGACTAGAAAGTGGGAAATTTTCATCATGGCTTGTTTTTATCACTGGTTTGAATCAAGGTTAATGGGTTTTTCCGCCCTTTTTACAAAGGGTAATAACTTAGTGACCTCCTGTTTGCTTTCCTAAATGAAGAAGCCCTTCCAAAATGGGGCCTCCTCTTAAAGGACAGAAATTGCTCCTACTTAAAGGAAAGAAGCAAATTGTTTCTTCAAAGTTGACACCAATAATGAAGGGAGGAATTAAAGAAAATGATAAGAGTTGCTTCCCTTGAAACTGTAACCGGAAATACTTTTCAAAATTTTGAATTTTCATTTCTCATCATTCTTTGTAGTGATAGAGCCACTTTAGAAAGATTTCTCCTACTACAGTCAGCTCTCGATATCTCAAAGTATAAGCTCATCCCAAACTACTGATATCTCAAAGTAGATTTAAATAAAAATATGGAATATGTCCTCCAAACTATATTCCTTGATATCAGAGGTACTTTGAGATATCGCTGTTCGAGATATTGAGAGTTGACTATAGTCTGTTGCAAATGCAGCTAGTGCAGAAAAAGAGTAAAAGCAAAGAAGACTAAATTCCTGGTGTGTTGGTTGTAGAGAAAGCAAATTCATGATAGTCGCTTCACATTGATAGAAGACATTTTAGGTGCAAAGGGGAACGGTTAAGGTCCATTTTGAGCTCCTGTCTGTAAAGTTTATGAGGTGCAAAAGATATCTATAACTGTGAGAACAATTTTGTTTGTTTACTATCACCAGGGGAATAACTAGCATGTAGTAATTGCATCTGTGACTGTATTTGATGAACTGCCAACATGCATGATGCATGCGTATTGATGCATATGCATTACTCATGATTATCCCAGTCTAGATCTCTACTATATATTTTTTCTCTGAGAAAAGTACTATTCTTTAAGAACAGAAAAGCAGACGACAAAATTCTGCAAAAATTAAAAAAAAATGCATTGTCCAAGACATTTCATGTTGAGAATTCAAAGACTAGAGGGCAAACAGTGTAGATTTAGATGAGGCGGCTCATTATGAGCCACCTCATCAGGATCTATGCTGTTTGCAAATTTTGCTTATTTCGTCTCTGGGGCTTAAAGAGTTAATTTATTATGATACTAGCTTGCAAAGATATCTCAAGTGAAATGGTACCCAAATTTCACTGATATTTGACCAAAATTTTTGTGATATAGTAATATTCACCAGTTTGACTGAAATTCCATGAAATTACAGTGATATTTTACTGAAATTTCAGTCAAACTAGTTTCGATGCAGCCAATGTATTTCACTGAAATTTCAGTCCTTGTTCAAATGCATACATGGACAGGCAGACAGACAAACAGACAGGCAGACAGACAGACAGACAGACAGACAGACTCTCATAGACGGACAAGAAGAAGTATGAACCTACTGACAGGATGGATGGATGACTTGCAATTTTAACCTCCTTTTTAACAGTATTTCAGTCATATTAGGATGATGGGTTGGTGATAATTAAAGGCTGTGTGCAATGGAACACTGTTTATGATAGAAAAGATTCCCGCCTCCAGCTAGTCTCAAACCCAGGGGCCGTATTTATAAAGCCACTTAAGTGGTTGCTATGCGGTTGCTAAGGCTAAATATCTATAAAGGAGATTCGCTACAACTATGAAATTTGGTCTGGAGGAACAGTCTTTGTAAGACTGTTCCTCCAGAGCAAATTTCATATTTGTAGGGAATCTCCTTCATTGAAAGGTAGCCTTAGCAACAGCATAGTGACCACTTAAGTCATTTTATAAATACGGCCCCAGGACTACTAGATCAGCAGGCCAGCGCTTAAGCTACTGAGCCACTGGGGCTCTGAACTGGTTCATAAAAGATTTTTTCTATCCGAATCTGGTCACGATGCTCGCCAGGAGACTCAGGGGAATGAATCCATAACTTGCAACTTCTGGCACCAAGTCTGTCTGTTTGAAGGGACAGAAATACTAACCATACTTTTTGGCAAGGTTTTTTCATGGTATTGAAAGTGTTTTTTTTTTACTGTTGAAGGGTTATACATGATTGAAGATAGTGCTGATAAGCCATATTGCTGTTCATTTGATTCTATTTATTCATGATTATTACTAATTCAGTGATTATTGGATTAACTGTTAATTACCTAACTTGTTGGAGTTCCGAGATCAAAGAAATCTAAATAGTATATGTTTTAATTTGAAGACTTTTTTAGCTCATGAAGAGTTATGGCTCTAGAGAGGTATACAGGCCAACTTCGATATCTCGAATTCCAAGGGAATGGAGAACCCACTTCGAGTTTTCCGAAGTTCGAGATAGGCAAATTGTGACGTCACCAAAATTTTTGTTCTATACATGTACAATATCTTAACTTTCGTAGAGTCAGTATTTCTACAAAACGTGTGCAGCACGAACGTTTTATGACACTAATTATGAGACGATTTGGGATAGCTTAAAGAATGTTACTAATAGCCCGCATCAAAGAGCGCCGCTCAATGCTGTTCAATCAATTAAATTTCAAAGGCGCCTAATTGACCGAACTTTCCAATCGAACGCACCTGACCTGTGACGTATACGCGGTTAAGGTCAATTAACTTACACACAAAAACAGCTGATCAACAAAACAATGTCTGCATCGTTTCACGCAATCATTGGATAATTATTGGATTATTTGGGATAATTGATTGAACTGCGATCAATTAAAGACAATTGTTTGGTAAATCGTTCTTTTTCATCGTTATTGTTCAATGTTTGTACCAATTTGCTTAAAGACAAAAATATGCAGGTTTTTCTTTACCGCAAAACGTCTACACAAAATGGCCGTCATTTTCTTTCCGTTGTTTCGGCGATCTTTTTCTGAATACACATTTTGACTTCGACACAAACAGTGGTAAAACACATGGAAAGTGTCGGAGGGGAATCAAAAATCACTTCGATACAGCAGTGTTTTCGTTATAAGCGAGTTCGACACAACGGAGGTCGAAATGCAATATTATATAGGGGGAATGTTCGGGAATGGGAGATCACTTCGACACTAGCAGGGGTTTCGAGATAAGCAAGTTTGACTCAGCGAAGTTGGCCTGTATTTGAAAATAAAAAAAAATGGAAATTAAAAAGTTTTCTTTGATTATCAAATGAGAAAGCTTGTGGTTATGATGCTTTGAAAAAAATGATAGAAGCAAAATATAGATGTTATTCTGCAGTTTTTCATGATGAAAAGTAGAATTGAGACAAAAATGATTTTGATAGCATACCTTGTATTAAGGAGGCATGTAGATGGTTGAGATGAGGATTCTTTTGATCTAAGTGTGTTACTACAGGTAGAAACTGAGCAGGGCTTCATTTAAGACAAAAAAATTTTGGACTTGAATTCAATCTGTTGTTATATGTCAGTTAAGACATATGTTGTGGAACATTCTTAGAATCACCTCATGGAGGCAGTTCTGATGACGTTCCACAACATAACCATATTTGAACCCCGACACGAGAAAACCAATAAAGTGGTTGTGCGGACAGCGCAGACTCAGATCAGCCTGGGCATCCGCCCATTCTGATCAGACTCTTTGCTAAGTGCTTAAAGGGCAGCCAAGGATCTAAGCTACCTCCATGCGGACAGCCAAGACTCTGATCAGACTGGGCGGATGCCCAGGCTGATCTGAGTATGCACTGGGCGCACAACTACATTGTTTGTTTTCTCGTGTCGCGGCTCATTTATTTGGTTATGACAGTTTTTTCCTCCAAAACAAGCCCAAAATCTAGATCTGTCTTATAAGACAGATCTAGACTCTAGGGATTGTTTTTGATGGGAAAACCTCCTTACTGCAGAATTGCACAATAATGGTTTAGGTATTTGGGGTCATTTTGAATGGGGAACATCCTTTTGTTTAACAGAATAATTTTGGTATATTGTGGAGAAATTGCAAAATTTTTGTCCAAGAAATTCTACCTGGGAGCTCGAGGTGTGATGAGCTAGTAATAATTTCACTATGAGTATTCTTACTGTCATGGAGTCTTGCTGGGAATTTCATTGAAATTCTCTGGCACGTCGTATTACCTGAGAAAGTCGAGGTGTAGAAACGTGGTGCTCACGTTGGCAAAGTGGCTAAGTCGTTGCAACTTCGTGGAATTCTCTTCGACCCTTGTGGAATTTTAAACTGATTCTAAATTTGTTTTAAAGTTTTTTGTTATCTTTGAAATCAGCACTTGTGACATTATTAGAATTGGTATATTTCCAGTGTGCAGTGTATGCTTATGCAATATTTCACGTAGATAGTAATAATGAACTCATCGGAATTTGAAAGTAGTAATTATGAACTCATCGGAATTTGAAAGTATGTTTTGAGTGGTGGGATCGTTTTGGAACTGTTATGTAGAGGTCAAAAACTCTATTTTCAGCTTTGTTTTTCATTACAGTCAGTGACAGTGTAGTGTCCTGGGTCCTGGCCCCGAGGTTATAAAACTTGAGTACATTCTCAAACTCAAAATAAAGCACACTGATTGGCTGCTTCCGAGCACATGCTCTGAAGGTGCCAATCAGTGTGCTTTATTTTGAGTTTGAGATTATTCTGAAGTTTAATAACCACAAAGCCTGGTTGTTCAACACTAAAAGTCTCATTGGTTAATGAGATTTTTTCATTATCGACAGTATAGTATTCAAAAATGGTGTCATTTTTGCTGTGAAAAATGTGAGAAGCTTTTATAGTGCAAAAGCTTCTCACATTTTTTCAGCAAAAAATATTAGCACACTTGATTTATGAACATTAGAAGACTTAAATTCTTTAAACTAAAGACTATGTTAAGCTGATGATGCCTTGAACAACTGGGTCCTGAATTTTCTAAGTTTCTGTTAATGTAGCATGCAGCTTTTAGTCTCATTATTTCATTTTCTTAAGTTTTGGTACTTTGCACTGAAGAGATAAATTCATTGTTTAGTATATAAATATAGTTGGGGAAGAGGGTTGGGATGTAAGGTGAGGATGGGAGAATCTTGAAGTGATAATAATTGGCTGTTGTAAAATTCTGAATTTTGAGCATTTTGAATGATTTTCTTCGTTAAAAGTTTTGCAAATTGGCACATTTTCTAAATCCAGTCAAAGGAAAAAAAAAGAAACTTTACACAAAAGGTCTTTCTATTTGTAGTGAAAAGCTCTAAATATAACTTTTTTGGCAAACCTGTTACGAGTTTATGAGAAAACGTATTCTTGGCTTCACAAACAATTGCACTCTAGTACAAACATATGACTGCATTATTACATGTAGTTGCTCAGGTGTTGTTACTTTGAACTTGTGTGAATGTTACCTTCGAAAGTTGTGACTTGTGGCGTTACTGACATAGTATGTGGGAATGGATTATTTTGCACTAAAGGGGACGGTATGGATTGTTATATTGTGGAAAATAAATACGCTTATGAGTCTGACACAGAGGTAAGATTGTTTTGAAGTCTTTAGAAAAGTCATATTTACATCTAAAATAGCCACATTATCAAAAGAAACAAGTGCTCAAAAGCTTTTATGTTGATGTAGTTCTAGGGATATGAATAATATTGCCAGTTTTGCTAGAGTTATTGCCCTTTGATTAAACTAATTGCAATCAATGAATTAAAAGTGATGATCGATAAGCTTTTAAGGTTGAAAAGGATTTATAATGCAGATGATCATATTTGAACAGCATTATCCATCAATAGTTGTACCAGAGTTATTGCCCTTTGACCAAAATTGTGCAATAGTCAGCAAGGAATGATAAAATAGGTTGGTTGACTTTTGTTCACAACAGAGTTATGGCCCTTTGAAGGAATGCATTTAAGATTTCAAGGGTTTATGTTTACAGTAACATAATATTGTAAAGGAGTTCATCTTGTTGCAGGATTTTAGTATTCTTAGTATAAAATCATGCAGTAGAACAGATGGTAATCAACATGGGTTGGTATCCTCAGGCCGTGTGCTTTCAGTAAACACTCAAATCAGCCTGTGCTTTTGCATAAACTGATAGAGTTTTCACTTAGGCTTTATAGAATTATGCAAAAGGGAAGACTCTGATCGGACTGCACGGATGTGCAGGCTGATCTGAGTCTTCCCTTTTCACATTGACGGTAAGATTTCTATTCATATGATGCCAATCTGTTTTTTTTACCCTAATGTACTTAAGTATTGGGACACCTAAAATTTGTCTCGAATGGAAAATTCATTATTTTTAGGTGTCCCAATATATACGCACATTTCGGTAGTTCCAAAGATACTAGATCAAGTAGTATCATATTTTATTACCTGTGATTCTACAAGCTACTAACACCTGAATTAATTAGTTTGGTGGAAATAATGCTGATAAATATATGCAGGGAAGATGAATGCCAATATTGGAGCAAATAAGTATTGGGACAGAAAGGTCTTAGCAAACAGTGCATACCCAGCCTTGTTGTCATTGGTTGGCAATGGTTGTTTTGGAGGTAATGGCTCTTTGAGACAGTATTTCAGTCTATATGGAGCTGTCTCTAAGAGAGAGGGAGAAAGAAAAGACAAAGGATAGGTGAAAGAAAAAATATTCAAATAATGCCCATCTGCACCTACTGCAAGCACAGTAGGACCTTGCCCTACTATAATGCAAATAAGTAGGATGCCCTGACACTGAAAGTTACTCAGCGCCCTTGCTCGACCCCACCCACTCGGGCTTAATGTTGTCCAGGATGTCAAAATAGGTGTTTCCCATCGTAAAATGGAAGAAAAACATAGAGGGGTACCCATACAGCTTAAATTTTGCTTAAAATTTGGCCTAATTACAGTTATTGGTAAACTGGTGTCCCGATAGTTACAGTAATTACACTAGGTAGCAATATCTCTGTTATGGTGGTATCAGACTCCTAGGAAAGATTAGCTGTTAGATTAGGAAGATGTAATCATGGCACCATCAATTTTGCTACCTGCAGACTTTGATAAGAAAATATATTAAGTTGCTATATTCTATGTTTTAGTCAGGTAAGATGTTGTTTTTGTTTTTAGCTTTACCTGCTGATTGAGCCAATTATGGAATCTTCTGGCTGTGAGGTTAGACTGGTTCATTCATCAGTTCCATCCCTGTCTATCTGTCCAGCCATCCATCTGTCGGGGACCACTTTACTTAACCCTTAAAGTGCCAAAAATTAAAATAGTTAAATTTGCAAACAGTGTAGATCCAGATGAGCCACCTCATCTGAATCTACACTGTTTGCCCTCTAGTGTTTGAATTCTCAATATGATATCGCTTGGGCTAAACATTTTTTGAAATTCTGCAGACGTAAATTTTGTCGTCTGCTGTTTAGTGCATTAAGGGTTAAATTTCCATCCCTGTCCATCCATCCCTCTGTCCCTCATGATTCTGATTTTGGTTGTTGGTTGAGTAGACATTGCCATGAGACTATTACCATCAGGTGACAGGCAGATTTCAAGAATGACAACTCACACTTCCATTACTTTTGAGTTTTTTCCCCAAGATGGTTTTGAAGCAGACAGAAATAGTATACAGTCAACTCCCGATATCTCGAACACTGATATCTCAAAGTATCTTTTTATATCAAAGAATGTATTTCCTATTTTTATTTACAATTCAACTCCTGTTACATGTATCTCAAACTACTGATATCTCGAAGTAAATTTTCTGGTACCAGAAAATTTACTTTGAGATATCAACAGTTTGGGCTGAAGTTCGACTTCCAGATATCGAGAGTTGACTGTATTTATTTCCCCTGGCCTAAATGGCTTGAATCAGCCTAACTGCAGAGTATCTTCTCACTTTTATAATTTTAGTAATTTACCTTTGATAGCTTCAGCTCTAAATCTTCAGAATATTTTCTTATTGTAATTCATGCCTTTAGGATAGACCAGTGGACAAAGGGGTCATATACAAGAATGACAACTCTCCCTTCCATACATTCTGAGTTATTTCCCTGGATAGTTTTAACTGCAGTTTTGAGTCTATTCTGATTTGAAGACCCTGTGTAATATCAAGGAGAGTTATAAAAAACAAATGAAAAGAAAGTAACGCAGAAAGAAAATATGGCGCATAATCATTCAGTAGTGCCTAGAAAGTGTTATTTCATTGACGGTAAAAATGTGAAGATTTGTTTTCAGTTTCTGTTTTTTCTTCTTCAGTGTGGAGTGGATGTAAACAAAGCTAATTCCTACGATCAGACAGCGCTGGATATAGTCAATAAATTTACCACAAATCGAGCTTCCAAAGAAATTAAACAGCTTCTGAAAGGTAGGAATTTTAGTAATTTAAACAATCGACTGAGTTAATAATTAACCCTTAATGCGCCAAAAAGCAGACAACAAAATTTACGTCTGCAGAATTTCAAAAAATGTTTCGTCCAAGCAATATTATATTGAGGGTCAAACACTAGAGGGCAAACAGTGTAGATTCAGATGAGGTGGCTCATAATGAGCCACCTCATCCAGATCTACGCTGTTTGCCAATTCAACAATTTTAATTTTTGGCGCTTTAAGGGTTAAATACTTGCTGAATGGAGTGCTGCTGTGCCTGACTTTGCAGTTATGAAGAGCCCAAAACTCGCCCAGGTTGTCCTCAAGCAGCTGGCATTAATAGGATATCCATCCTTTCACCTACCCAGGTTGTCCTCAAGCAGCTGGCATTAATAGGATATCCATCCTTCCACCTACCCATCCACCCATCTATCTATCGTCTATCTATCAATCCATCTATGCTTCATCATTCCATCCATCAGTCTGTCCATCTTCCCATCTGTCCATCTGCCCATCTGCCCATCCTCCCTCCCATCTGTCCATCCATCCATCTGTCCATTTGCCCATCTGCCCATGTGTCTGCCCATCCATCCATCCATCCATCATTCCGTCCATCCTTGCTCGTCAAGTTGTAGGTACACCCAGTTATGAATCTTTCAGTTCCTTTGCATATCAGTTAGTCAGCTAATTAGTATATTCACCTGTCATTTCACCAGCACAGTCACACCTGTATTCATCAATCTACTTTGCTTACAAGAAAATCATTCCTTTTGGTTTTCAACGAACAAGCAAGGAGGAGTTATTTCCCTTAGCCATATCATAGTGAAACAGAGGCAGTTGAATTTGTGATGAAGTGCAGATGTTGAGTTGAATGGGTACACTTTCAAGGGAAGCAACTCTGCTATTTTCATTTTTGCTTCCTTCGCTTCCCTTCCTAATGGGGGTCAACTCTAAAAGGAAAGAATTTGCTCCTGTAGGAGCAAATTCTTTCCTTTAAGAGTAGACCCTATTTTTGGAAAGGCTTATTTATCTGTGGAAGCAAACTGGAAGTCTCAGAAGTTGTTTCCCTTTGCAAAAATGGCAGAAAATTTAAGAGCAAAGACCCAGACCAGCCTGCTGACCAGTTCAGAGACATGATCTTTCAATTTTGAGTAATTTGCAGGCAGAAATGAAGATCCTAGCTAGTCTGGAGGTACACACTGAGAATGGATGAAATGGAATTTTATGTTCCTTTCAACAGTATTGCAGTCATTTGGAGAAATACTGAAAGGCTTTGTGCAGTGGAACTTCATTTACAGTCTGAAGAATTCCACTTCTGGGGAGATTCAAACCTGGTAATGCTAACACAGTAAAGCAGTGCTTAACCGACTGCGCTACCAAGGCTGCCTTCTCTGAACTGATTTGAGTCTTCGCTTTAGCAACTTTTTTGCATGCATCGACACATTAATTAGGTAAATTAAAACTTTTTCTGATGTTCAAAAAAAATGATGGGAGAAATTAAACTCATTAAGTGAGGTTATTAAGTAAAAATATGACAAGGGAGGGTGATAAATCATGCTTAACTACCGGTAATATGTCGTATTTACCCTATGGGCTTGGACAGGCTGTTCAAATCTTTACAAACAGTGCAACTGTTGATCAGGGTCTTAACTGTTTGCCAAAAGTATTACAAAATTTTCCACTTTGATAGGGCATATTATAGACAAGGCCAGATTTAAAGACGGCAATATTAGAAATAGTTGAGGTGTCTAAAGAAATCTATAGATGAGGGAATAACTTCAGTGATTTATTAGTAACACCGCTAGTTTACAAAGGGAAACAACTTCTTGACCTTTTTTGCTTCCCTTGATGATGACACCTGTCCAAAGGGAAATAACTTCCAATGGGTAAGGATCAGAAATCTTCACTTCCCACCATGTATTTTGGATTCCAAATGCTATTTCTGAATTTACTTGTCACTGTAAAGTTCTGTTCTGTTCTGTTCTGTTCTCATAAACCTGGATTGAGGTATTATGTAGGATTTTAGAGTAATTTTATGTAGATCATTGGAAGAAAGAGGAAACTTCCTTTCAAATGCCAAAAGAATAAATGATGTGAGGTTTGGCCAACAAAGACTTATTAAAACCACAAATATCTTGATTATTGTTGAAAGGTTGTAATAAACTGTGGTTGATGGTATTATAGTGGGACATTAATTACAGAGTGTACTGCTTGAAGAAAACATGTATTTAGATCTTGCTCTACATCTTAAGGTGAATGGATACACTTTAAGGGGAAGCAACTGTGCCATTTTCATTGCTGTCTCCCATGTCAAAATGGGGTGAACTCTTGAAGTAAAGAATTTGCTCCTATAGGAGCAAATTCTTTACTTTAAGAGTAGACCCCATTTTGGAAGGGTTTCCTTGCCCAGTGAAGCAGACAGGAAGTCATAAAAATTGCCTCCCTTTAAAAAATGGTAGAAAACATGGCAGAGTATCTTTACACCTTCAGTAAAGCTCATATTTGCCTCTGTCATATTATGTTCCATTGAGTACCATTTGAAAGTGCATTATTTCCTCTTTAATTATTTTTCACTTTTGAACACCATTGTCATGAAAAAGTATTTGTGGTGAAATGTCAAAAACCTGACAGTACCCACAGAGAGTAAAATTTCTTGTGTGTGTGTGTGTGCGTGTGTGAAAGGATGGGTGGGAGGGGACAACAATGAAAAGAAGCAGGGATGGACAAAATGGACAAGAACAGACTATTGATGTTTCAGAAAGTTGTTGGCTGAATTGGTTTAATGTCCCACATACAGGGATGGGACTTCGGTTTAAAGTCTCATCTACAAGAATGGGGAAGTGGGGGATCAAACCTGTGCCCTTTGGATTGGTAGTCATCAGCACTTAAACCACTACACTACTGCCGCTTCAGTGTGTGACACTTCCTGTCCCAATACATGTATATACAGGGGTTGCTGGTTTGAGTCCCACAAGATTTTGTCCGAATTCATGGCTTAGAGCCCTTCATAATTGTTCTTCCATCATCCTGATATGACTTAAATACTGTTGAAAAGAACATGAAATAGCAAATCACCCACATGTGGCTATATTTAGGATATTAACTTTTCTTTAATTGATGTACATCTTGAAACTGACACCATTTAATGCATACATATCATTAATTGTTATGAAAAGTTGATATCAAAACTTCTGTTTGATTCATGACAGCCATGGGATTTTGTTACACTTTTTATCAATTTTGTCCAGTATCACTAACCCTTATCAATTTTGTCCAGTATCACTAACCCTATCTCAGGGTGGGTCTTCTCCTGGTGGTTTGAAATTTCAAACTGTATTTTTCTGAAGTCCTCAACTGCGACCTCCTGCTCCCCAGCACGTAATAGCTTATACTAAATACTCCAAGCACTAGGCATGACTTCTTGAGCAAACAGTGTATCCGCAGATCAGCTGGCTCCTTAGGAAGAGTTGGTATAAACTTTGTCAAATTGTCTGATTTAGTTAAAAAAATAGTATACCCTAATGTGCTTAAATATTGGAACACCTAAAATCAATAATTTTCTAATGGTTTTAGATGTCCCAATGTTTAAGCACATCAGGGTATGCATCTGTTTGCAGGCAAGATTCAGCATTTCATGGAATTCTTGTTAGAATGAAATAAGATGATAATTTTTCTTCCTTAAATGTACGTTGTACAGGAATTTTTGCAAGCAAATATTTTGAAAGATAAATGATTATAGAGTGCACATTTTCCTTAAATTCAATGCATAAAAGATAAAAAACGAGTGCACTTGTATTGTGCATTGAATTATTTACTGAGTACCCACTGAGATATGATTATACAAAAAGAAGTAAGGTTTTGCATAGACTAGCACTTGTCTGATTTCCCTTTTATAGAAGAATTATTAAACAGTTTTTAGCTCGTACAGAGAGCTATTGTCACCCTTTAAAGTTTTACGTCAAAGTTTTTTTTATGTGATTGGCAAGGCACTGCAGGCGAGCTATCCTGTACTCTGACAGGTCTTTTTGTGTTTCTTTTCTCTGGCCAATCCATAAAACTTTGAATCTGCTCCTTTTCTGATCAAAGAAAATATAGACTAGCTGTATGAACTGGGAAAAAATAAAATGGATGACAGCTATAACTTCTGCACCTAGTGGCTAGGCTAAGATTTGCCTTGGGTATTGCACACCATACCCCTTTCGTCAATGAAGGATGACTTTCCCACTATGCATTACAAGTTGTAATAACTCATAACGCTTTGAGGGAAAGTCATTGAAAACCTGTTCCTTTAATAAGCACCTGAAACCTATCAGCTCACTAGCTAGGATCTGTGATAAGCCCTGGCCTGCTATAGTTAGCAATCTGGGTTCGAATCTGGTGGAGGTTGACAGAAATTGTTTGGATTATAAACAGGTTCTGTTGCACACAGCCTGACATTATCACCCTGCCATTGTCCTGGTATGACTGAAATTCTGTTGAAAAGGACATAAAATTGCAAGTCATCCATTTATCAGCTATATATAACACTTGTTTAATTTTCAAAATTTTATAGCACAAATATGAGTCGCGACACGATAAAACCACAAAGTGGCATGGGACCCGGTTGAAGACTCATATCAGGCTGGACATCTGCCCACTCTGATCAGAATCATTGCTTAGGGCTTAAAGGGTAGCTAAGGATCTAAGCTACCTCCATGCTGACAGTGAAGATTCTGATCAGACTGGGCGGATGCCCAGGCTGATCTGAGTCTTCACTGGGTGCACATGTCACTTTGTTGGTTTTGTCATGTGGCGGCTCATATTATGAAGTATCAGCAAACTAATAGAAAGAATTACAAAACATTTGACAAAGTTTCACAAATACAGTTGTTGTCGTGTTGGGACTTTGTACCCCATCCTTGTTCAAATGTTCATGACGCTGCTTAATTTTAGAACATCTTTATAAATAACTTGACACAAATACCAGTGAAAGTATCCCGTCGCTGTCTGTGGTCTTTTCTTTAGAGATAATCGATGGGTTTAAATTTTTGGTCACCTTAATACAGGTAATGATTTATATGCGTTGTACCATCTCGGCAAATAAAATTGTACAGTCACTGTCATGAATGTAAATAAGTTTCCCTGGTACAGTGGATGTTCAGATGTAATTTACAGTCCCTTATGAAAGGCATAATCTGAAATACTGGAGAGGCCGGGAATCGAACCTGCAACTCCTCTATTGATAGTCTAGGGTTTTATCCACTACTCTGCAGCAGCTTTGTAACTCTTGAAGCAGACGACAAAATTTACGTCTGCAAAAATTCAAAAAATGCCATGTCCAAGACATTTCAAATTGAGAATTCAAAGACTAGAGGGCAAACAGTGTAGATCCACAAGAGACGGCTCATTATGAGCCACCTCATCAGGATCTACGCTGTTTGCAAATTATGCTTTTTTTGTCACTGGGACTTAAAGTGTTAACTGCCAAAGAATACAGGGCAAATGGTGGCGATGTGTCTGAATATGAGGGGTTCGGGTATATGGATAATTCTGGAGTAAAATTTGATAGTTTCTGCAGAAGAACACAAACTGTGTGTGACGCTCTCATTAGAAATGCCATGCAGCTTCATGCATAGGTTGGAGGGTTTCAAATATTGATTTTGTGAAAATCAGTATAGGGTCTTTTAGGGTCCATGGGTTATTATCTCGCCTGGGTCTAGCAGAAGCAAGTCATAGGTATTACTTTTCCAATGTGAGTGTCCATGTGTAAACTTTGCACTTTGCACTGTTTTGTGACTGTACGCAGAAAGGGGAGACAACGCAATTCATTTTCAACACAAGATTACTGTCACCATTCATATATTTTGGCGTGCCCACCACCCAGAGTTTAGTTTGAAGTGGCCTTACTAGTGCTTGTAACTGATTCACTCAGGATTTTAAACCAGGTCCGTTCAAACATCTTTTCACCTTATGCCGAAATACTGTAGCCTCTGACTCACCAGACACATAACAATTTCACCTGGATGTTAACAGGTGATAATACACCACCTTTCCCTTTTTCTTTCACTTTAGGACATTTAGGACATACTTTAGAGACTTAAAAACATTTTTGTAAAAATTCAAAAATAGATGTGTGCACAGTGCATTGGAATTACAAATTTTAACTCTTGAAGTTTCAAAACTGAAAATAGCTGAATTTGCAAACATTTGCCCTTTAAGTCTTTAAATTCTCAATATGTTACAGCATGGAGGAAACATTTTTTGACATTTTGCATATGTAAATTTTGTTGTATGCTGTTGGCATTGCTGTAAATATTGGAATTGAACTGCCTGATGCTAACAGTGTTAACCCAGATCAGGCTGCCACTGATCAGGATCTGCTACTGTTTGCCATTCGGACATCTTCCAGATTTGTGACAGATCGCTGGATAGTAAAATTGACATGTTCAAATATTAGGATAATTACCGTAATTGAATGGTGCTCTGATATATAGGAAAATTACGATAGGTACATGATAAAGATACCTTGCAGTTGTACATAATAATCGACAAAACAAAAAGCAAAACAAATGTGCACATATGTAAGTCGGAGCTCGAGGTTAAGCAAAATTTGGATATGAAAATTTTCTGATTTTTCTGTCTTTCAGAAATACATTGTGAGGTCTGATGAAGGTGTACTGTACACCACCATGTTTTTACGCCATTTTTTTTCAAAGGAAGATAACTTTTGATGAATTTCTGTTTGCTAACCTGGGCAACGAAACCCTTCTAAAGGGGTCACCTCTTAAAGGAAAAAAAATTGCTCCTAAAAGGAGCAAATTCTTTACTTTAGGAGTTGACATGCATGGAAGAGGGATGCAAAAGTGAAAATTGCAGAGTTGCTTCCCCTGAAAATATAACCATTCATCTTAAAAATTGCTTTAGTGAGGCAGTTCTAATATAAGATCTGATAACATACGTTTTTCCGAGACAAAAAAAAAATCTCACACCCAAAAATTTTTATTTATCGTGGGCTTAGCAAGACTAGGAGTTGATGGTCTTGGGATTAAATATAATAGTGACTGGATATTTTGTAACAGAAATTCATTAAAATACGTGATTTATCACATAAGGAATAATCATAAGGTATAAGCGGTGTACATTACACAGGTGGATGAATTTCTTATAACTGCCACAGTGTGAAGTTTAAAATGACATAATTTTTACATACAAATATAGCTCAGTCTCACCTTGACGGAATTTACAGTGAAAAAGTGAGAAAACAACATACGGATACGTAGATTAAAATGACATAATTTTTACATATAAATTTAGATCTAGCTCAGTCTACCCTTAACAGAATTTACAGTGAAAAAGTGAGAAAACAACATTTGGATACGTAGATTTTCTTCATGGTTTCTTTCGTTACTTTTGGAAAAACTGGTAAGATATTTTTCATAATGATCACTAGAGATTATTATACTCTGATCACAAAAACATTGAATCTTTTCTCAAAATTTTGTCCCCCTCCTCGAGTGAAGTTCATAGGATAATATACAGTACAGTACCTGAGTATCAAAATCTTTTTCACCATCCCTTCTGCCTGCCTAAGAGATATTAAACAGGATATCATTGGTAACATATCTGGGACTCCAGGCCTGTCTGTTTCATATTCAGACAGCTCTTAATATGGTATCTGGGTCTTGCTGCTTGTCAAGCATGGACAGTTCCCCTTGCATAATGTACAGTGGCTTTGAATGACTTCACATTTGTTTATAACGTTAACTGGAACAACATTGGGATCTATCAAATCCAAAAAAATCTGTGGTAAATCTGTCTTCTGAGACTGGTCTAGACCCCACTCCCTCACCAGAAAGTGCCAGTTTCTCCTCTTAAGGCAAATATGTACTCTTCCAGGAAAACAGCTCTGCTATTTTTTTTCCCCTGGAATTGCCTCCCTTCACAGTTGAAGTCAGCTCGGAAAGAAGACAATCTAACTTGGTAGGGCCTTGTGGTCTTGGAAAGCGAACAGGAAGTCACACAAAAGTTGCTCTTCTTGATAAAAATGGCCCAAACCGTAAAGGTGTATCCTGTATACCTTAATTGTATGTAGAATCTGAGGTGTATGTGTCCTTGGAATAAGCCTTGACATATGTTTGTACAAAGAACAAAGTGAAATTATGATAAAATTTGAATGCGAGACATAGGAATTACGGTATTAATCCTGTTAAACACGCTGGGGGCGTTGCATTTTCTGAAAGGGGGGAGTTATTTAGAGCCTAAAGTCTCGGAAATCAGCCACTGCCAAAATACCTGTAATAAGCAATATAGATTAAGGTGATGGGTATACTTTCAGAGGAAGTAACTCTACTATTTTTGCTTCTCCTGTAGGAGCAAATTCTTTCCTTTAAGAGTAGACCCCATTTCAGGGTCTTTCCTTTAAGAGTAGACCCCATTTCAAGGTGCTACCTTATCCAGAGAAGGAATTCATGCAAGGTAATATTACATTATTTTGGAAGAAAGGCAGGGGCGTTTATTAGAGCAGGGGCGTTTATTAAGATTAATAGGGTAGTTTTTTCAGTGTCAGCATCAGCAGCATATTTTTTGCTGAGTTTTTTGTACAGCGGTTGTAATTACTTCAACTTTGACGGAGTTTATATTCCAAAAAGCTGATAGAATGGCAAGCATTGTAGGTTTTGATCAGATTGCTAGCATTCTTACCTTTGTCTGTACTGTCTGGTGAGCTACTGTCACTGTGAGGACCCCCACCAGCTCAGTGGATTAAGCTCTGGCCTGCTGACCATGTGGTCCCAGGTTTGATTCTTGGAGGCGAAAATCTTTCCAACTGTAAACATGGTTCTGTTGCACACAGCCTTCCATTATCACCTTCCCATCATCCTGACATGACTGAAATACTGTTGAAAAGAAAGTAAAACCCCAAGTGATCATCATCATCACAGCCACCGTCGTGTCAGTTTGGTTGTCACCTTCACATCCAGCATACCTCGGTTAGCACATTCACAGAAGACTAACCCGAGGTTCCAATCTCACTGGGTTCCAGTGCACACAGCCTTTAACTCTGTAAGCATCAGTGACAAAATTAGCAGAATTTGTAAACAGCGTAGATCCTGATGAGGCAGCTCATCATGAGCCGCCTCATCTTGATCTACGCTGTTTTCCCTCTAGTCTTTGACTTCTCAATATGAAATGTCTTGGACAAGGATTTATTTGAATTTTTGCAGATGTAAATTTTGTTAATATCATCCTGCTGTTGGAATACTCTTGAAAGGGACATAAAACTCATTTCATCCATCCATCCCAGAAATGATATTTCTGTTAAAGTTATCTCCCTTGAACAAATGATTGAGTATCCATACACCTTAATGTGAAAAAGTATATGATATAGAAAAAAAAACAACTTGAGTTCCCATTGCATTCTGAAGTGTTTAATATTAAAAATATCATCAAACAGTTTGCTCATATTTCCTTTAATCTTTATGAAAAACCTATACTTTGATTTTAATTGTCATAATTGCTCTAAAGATTGAGACACCATGACCAGTTTCTGTAATATTTAAGGGTGAACAAGTACACTTTCAGAGGAAGCAATTCTACTTGTTTCGGTTTTGCCTGACGTCATCTGTTAACACTTTAAGCACCAGTGACCAAAATAGCTTAATTTGCAAACAGCGTAGATCCTGATGAGGCGGCTCATTATGAGCCACCTCATGTGGATCTACACTGTTTGCCCTCTAGTCTTTGAATTCTCAATATGAAATGTTTTGGACTAAGCATTTTTTTAATTTTTGCAGACGTAAAGTTTGTCGTCTGCTTTTTTGATGCTATAAGAGTTAAAGGAAGACTTGAAGCCTTTTAGACTAGACTCTTTTATGGAAAGGTTTTGTTGGCCAGGGAGCCGACCAGGAAGTCACAAAAGTTGTTTCCCTATACAAAAATATGGCAAACCATAGGTATGCCATTCACCTAAAATAATTGACTAAGTTTTACTTATTGATGGTTCACTTGCAGACTCTTTACAAAACTGCTTTTTCAGAAGCAGTCAGATCAGGATCTGTACTGTTGGCTTAGGATTTTCTGTCACAAAATTTATGGTCCTAATGGTAACTTTATGTGGGTGGACAATTTTGATGAAAAGTAATTAAGCGATTCAACCCGGAACTTATCATATTAACTCAGCTATAAAACAGTGTTTTACCATCTCTAGAGTGATCCCCAAATATCTAATCTTTCTAAAACAATTCCAAAAATCTAGATCTGTCTTATAAGACAGATCTAGATTTTGGGATCGCTTTGGAAGGGAAACCCTCCCTGTCTTATAACCAAAGAAATAAGAAAGGCTCCAAAAGCAATCTATGCTAGGTGATAAGGCACAATTACCCTTCACATGGACAATTAGAATTTATTGAAAAGTCATTGAGTTTACTATCAAAATCAACATGAAGGAAATAGTATTTGAAATTCAAAATAACATAATGATGTGTCAGTCACATAGATAATACAAGCTTAAATGGTATTGAAAGATTTTCTAAATGATTCTTTATTAATTTATTCAACTACATACATAATGTTAAACTGTTGAATTTGAAACAGAAATGAATAATAGTCTTCATTTTGTAAAGTGCAATGTCGTGGAATTAAAATGTTAATACAATTCATTTGCTCAAAACAAACCAGTCAGTTCCAACCCAAGCTACTCAAGGGCTGGGAATTATAACAGGACCTTTTAGTGAGAGAGGGAGAGAGAGAGGGAGGGAGGCAGGGAGGGAGGTCCCACAAACACATAGGTCATATGGAGACAGGACAAGGTCCTTAAGTCTCATCCGAAAAAAACGGAGAAGTGGGAGCTCAAACATGCTACGCCTGGATTGGTAGTCCTGCGCCTTATCCGGTACACTGCGGCTGTTTCTAACAGGGACTTTGACTTTTCTCACTGCAGAGCCCCAGTAGAAGCCATGCACTATGGGGACAAATCCCCCTGTTAAAAGAGCTGGTCTTGTGCTATATTCAGCAGTAACTGTCTCATTTATTTTGAAAGAAAATCCAATGTCCCACATATATTTATACCGTATTAATCCTAATATTTCCCCTACTCTAATAAACGCCCCCTGCCTCTTTTTTTCCCGAAAATAATGTTATTTTAACTTGCATGATATCCTGTTTTGCTCCTCTGGATAAGGTAGCTCTTTGAAATGGAGTTTACTCTTAAAGGAAGAATTTGTTCTAAGAGGAGCCAATTCTTTCCTTTAAGTGTTGACCCCTGCTGAGAAGGGAGGCAAACATAGTGGAGCTGCTTCCTCTGAAAGTATATCCATCACCTTTATACTACTTGTACTTCATAGTGGTATTTTGGCAGTGGCTGAATTACAGCACTTAGGCTCTATATATCACACCCAGTTGCAAAATGCAACGCCACAACATCTCCCCCCCCTCACTCCCCCCCCCCCCCCCCCCCCCCCCCCCCCCCCTTTATGATGCCCATCAGAATTACAGGGCGGCATCATCTGGGAATCAAAATCAACAACAAAACAATGTTGGCGAAGGTTATGCAATTCTTTTGTTTCTGCTAATACATAAATAACTGAACTGTCTTAATTATTATTACATACACAAGCATCATTTGCATCATTTGGCAAGTCACATAATTTTTTTCCACGCTTTTTTTTTTACGTTTTCCTAGATTAGCTAGGTGTTACCGTAAACAATTGGTGACTAATCACCGCTAATCAGGTGGATCTTTCGTGCATAATATTATGCATCGAAACATGATTTTGCACTTTCTCCTGCAGAGTTTATTTGATTTGTAAGGGTAAGCGATAAACAAGGTGGAAAAAATCATGAGAAAGTTTTTTTTCCGCTCAAAAGTTGTGAATATCCTAACTCATAGGACAGATGTGGGTGAGCAAAAGTGTAGACCCAGATCAGGGTTCGAGGTTATAAAACTTGAGTATAATCTCAAACTCAAAATAAAGCACACTGATTGGTTGCTTCTGAGCATGTGCTCGGAAGCAGCCAATCAGAATGCTTTATTTTGAGTTTGAGAATGTACTCAAGTTTTATAACCTTGTGGCCAGGAGCAGTCCGATCAGAGTCTGCACTGTTCGATAAATCTCTTGAGAGGTCAGTAGTGGTTTACGTATTAGTCGATTATAGAGTCTGTTTACAGAAATTGTTCCAACACTTCCGCAAATCGTTCCGGTTTCCAAATATTTATCGAAAATACAGTACTTACATCATTCTGCATGATGGAGACGGGCTACAAACTGCGAAATTCATATGATTTATTTATTTCAGATGTGCAACGGAAACAACATCTTCATTAATAATCCAAAAACTGTCTCTTACAGATCATTAGTTGCAGTTTTACGATTTTGCATTTACGTCAGAGAATTAAGTCAATTTTCAAAAGTGCTTGTTATGGGAAGTGCACTCATAATGGTATTTGTTGGAAATGGTCTATATTGGAAATGGTCTATACAAGCTATGAGCTTTCGACCAAATCCTTTTCATGAAAATTGTAATTTGAATGTACCATACATGTATGTAGATAATTGAATAAAATATTGTTTAAACCAATGGTATTTGTATTGTTGCTTTTGACTGATTTACGGGAAAATTAAAATTTTACACGCAAAACAAAACATTAAAACTTTGTTATTCATTCACAGGTTGTTTCGTAAAATTTAGTCATTGTGTGATCTGCATTTCTAATTTCCTCATAACAGTCACATCCTCATACATCTTCCGTATTTAATGAGCTTGCGCAAACCTGGAACACCTTGATCTATCATAATGGACTGTACCACCATCGATTTCAGACAAGAAGATAAAACCGGGAATGTTTCATAGGGCTGTGGGCTGATTGTGACAGAGCAGATGTCAGTCAGACTGAGTTTGATTGAGGTCTTCGCTGCTTGAAAGATGGCATTTTATAATGCTCAGGTACATTTTCCTGATGCGAAATTATCCAAATTTAGTCGCTAATTAATATTCATATGATGTCTGTCTGGTGTGACTCAGAAAGAGACATCACGGAAAAACGCTAATACTTGGGACGGAAATGCTCGGGGCCAACTGTACAGACCCAGATCAGACTGCTCCCGAGGAGCAGTCTGATCTGGATTCTGGACTGTTTGCCAGTCTGCTAAAAATATTTTGACGCTTTGCCATCTAGTAAAATCAGATGGTTCAGATATTAGGAGAATTACGGTAACTAGTAAGATGTGTTAATATTTAGGGCATTTATGGCATTATTTATTTTACACAGACTTTAACCTCAAATATGCAGAAACATTTAATTGAATGAAAAACTAAATATGGAAGGAAGACCTAGGATTCTGGAAACTCTCAACCTTGAGCAAAGAAGCAACATTTCCCAAGTTCTGGTTTGAAAAGACTTTGTCCTTCAGTGTGTGCCAAGTTTTGTCTGCAATCTTCATTCAGAAGTTTGCAGATTAGCCATTGATGCCTTTTGAAGCAAGAAGTGTGTGTTAACCATTGATGCAGCTTGTGGCAAGAAGTGTGTGTGTTAGTGCATTGATGCAATATGCATCAAGAATCCAAATCGCAAGAAGTGTGTGGGTTAGCAGCCATTGATGCAGTTTGAAGCCAGAAATGTCTGTTAGCCATTGATGCTGTTTACATCAAGAAGCATTGATGCCATTTGAAGCCAGAAATGTATGGGTTAGCCATTGATGTGTTTTTTTTTTGCCATTGATGCAGTTTGAAGCAAGAAATGTCTGTTAGCCATTGACACTGTTTACATCAAGAGGCATTGATGCCATTTGAAGCCAGAAATGTATGGGTTAGCCATTGATGTGTTTTTTTTGCCATTGATGCAGTTTGAAGCAATAAATGTCTGTTAGCCATCGATGCTGTTTACATCGAGAAGCATTGATGCCATTTGAAGCCAGAACTGTATGGGTTAGCCATTGATGTGTGCTTTTAGCCATTGATGCAGTTTGCAGCAAGAAGTGTGTGTGTGTTAGCCTATAATGCAGTTTGCAGCAAGACTTGTGTGTTATAGCCATTGATGCAATTCAAAGCAAGAGGTATGTGGGTTCATTGATGTGTGTTTTTAGCCATTGATGCAGTTTGCAGCAAGAAGTGTGTGCGTAAGTCATTGATGCCTTTTGAAGAAAAAAGTATGTGGGTTTAAGCCATTGATGTCATTTGAAGCAAGAAGTGTGTAAGTCATTGATGCCATTTAAAGAAAAAAGTGTATGGGTTTAAGCCATTGATGTCATTTGAAGCAAGAAGTGTGTGCATTAGTCATTAATGCAGCTTGAAGCAAAAAGTGTTGGCTGGTTTAGCTACTGATGCAATTTCAAGCAACAAGTGTGAGGGTTTAAGCCTATGATGCAGTTTGCAGCAAGAAATATGTGTTTTAGCCATTGATGCAGCTTGAAGCAAGAAGTGTGTGGGATAGCCTTTCTTGTCATTTAAAACAAAAAGTGTGTGTGTGTGTGTTACCCTTCGACTGTGATGCAGTTTGCAGCAAGAAATATATGTGTAAGCCATTGATGCCATTTGAAGCAAGAAAGAATTAAGTGTGTGTTAACCATTAATGCAGTCTGCAGTTAGACATGTGTTTTAGCCTTTGATGCCATTTGAAATAAGAAGTGTATGCATTAGCCATTGATGTAGCAAAGTAAGAAACACATAGCCATTGATGCAGTTTGAAGCAGTGTGTATGCTAGCCATTGATACCACTTGAAGCCAGAAGTGTGTGTTTTGGCCTGTGATGCAGTTTGAAGCAAGAAGTGTGTGTTTGTGTTTGCTATGAGGCTTGACAAACCATAATTTCCCTAAATATGAAATACCTTATTAACTTTGAGAATTTGAACAAGCAGCAGTATGTTCAAAGACATTGATATCTCAGGTTTTAAGATGGTAAGCTACAGTATTTATTTTGCTATAAGATAGAGAATTTCCCTTCCAAAATATATAAATCAGTCTGGTTTAATGCAGCTACAAGATGGGGGTTTTCTCTTCTAAAACAATCCCAAAAATCTAGATTCATCATATAAGCTGGATCAAGATTTTTGGGTTTGTTTTGGAGGGAAAAACTCCCGTCTTAAAACTGAAGAAATACTGTAGCTTCTTTTATAGGCTCATCTATCCCAATATTTAGGGACGTATCAAAAGTGTTACATAACCAGCAAATTATTCAAACACACACAGCTGTCACTTTTAATATTAGAAAAAAATATGCCGACTGCGACCTAGTTTGTCTTGATTTGAATTGCAAATTTTGCCCTAAATCTTATAGTGCTTCTTGAGCAGATTCTACAGAAGTCTTCAGGAAACTCAGCAGAGCCATAGATTTCTTCTGAAAAATTGCAGTATATGAAACTCAAATTTTACAGCCTGTCAGTGTAAGTTCAGTCATTTACTTTCTGTGCTCTGCCAAGGCTCTGCTCCAGATGACCCCAAATATCATTTGCCTTGTATTCTTTTTCCCCCTCTTAAAAACATGGATCCCTGTAAAGATATGACAGGGTTGCTTTGAAGGGGATGTGGGGGTGGGGTATCCTTTATCAAAGCTGTGATAGCTGAACAGTATGAATCCAGCTAGCTAGAAACATGGCCAGTATCTTTTCTCATTGCAAACCATGAAATATGAACCAAGGTGGATTATTTCTTTTAATATGGCACTTTTTAATGTCAGACATTTTAAAAGACTTCCTTATATATTGATTTTCTGTCTGGCATTTTCTTTATGGTCTTTTACCAGGCTTCAGATTGGAATTCTTTTCAAATCTGAATTTGTTACTTAATTGCAGACTTAAGTCCTACAAAGTGTCATTTGGGAATAAGGGCAAAATAAAGCAAAATTCCAAAAGGCTGCATTTTAACATGCTGTCTTATTACAGGTCTAATAAAATCAGTTTTCATCTGGGGATCAGTTTTCATCTGGGGGAGAAATAAGGTATACTGTCCGGAAATAGCTCTTGTTGAGCAAGGGAATTTTATTTTTTTGACCTGAAAATATTCTGAAAGGCTTTAAGGGCATCAACTGAATCAGAGTGACATTGAACCATTTGTGTTCTAGTGTCTGAATCCAAACTTCCTGACACTGCCTGCAGCTTCCATGATGGACTCTTCCAACTTCAAATTTGGACAAATACATGTCACATTAGGGTATGTTTCATGAATTTTCTGCAAATAGTGTAGATCCAGTTCAGACTGCTCAGGAGCAGTCTGATCTGGGTCTTCACTGTTTGCCCAACCAGCCTGTCACAATTTATAGGGTTAATTGGTATACCATATTAGTACATTGAATTATGATCATTTTACGAGTCTCGGGAGAGATTTGTTGATGTCCTGGCACCAGCGGGTCACAAAACTGAGCTGATTATATGTCTCATGGTCCTAATAATATTGATTGGCAGTTTTACTGTCAGTATGTGATGACAGAAAATGTCTTCCATAACAGGCTCCAGAGGATTGGTGATCACCTTCACATATCAGTATCCATGGGTAGAGGTCAATGTCACTTAGTTTTACAAACAATTAGCATGACCTACTTTGCTGCAAAAGGTCACATGTCATTCTCAATATATTTTATGAGATATTTTACGAGATATGTTACAAAACAAGTTACTATGACCTACTTTTCTGCAACACTCAAGATATTTTGTTAAATTCATATTTCGAATATATCATCATCAGGCAAGCTTACTCTTCAAGATCATTGGTCACTGTGACCTACTTTTGTGCAAAAGTGGATCCCATTTATATAAATATATATCTTTACCTTTAGTGTGACAGATGGGCTTAGTGTGACAGATGGGCGTTTCAGTATTTAACATCCTTAGTGACACTAAACCCCAAAATCTGAAAGAAAAAGGTGATGGGCAGGTCTCGACTGGGGACAGACATCCCTCTCCAAGCCGCACTTACTAATGTAATTTACTTTGAGATAGCAGTAGTTTAAGATAACAGGAATTGAAATGAAATGTATAAAGTTTCTTCGGGATAGGGTGATACTTTGAGATATTAGTAGTGTTTGAAGCTGCACTTATAATCATTAAAATTTTTGTTTCTTCACTCCAAGTGCTCGTTCTGTGCTTGGAAATTCGTCTGTGTGTGGTAGATTGCATAAATTCAATATTGAATAACATCTTAAATTTAAAAGAATTCCAAAATATTATCATAGTTTTAAGTGTTCTAGACAAAACACACTTCAAAATCAAAAGGTGACGAAATGAAATATGTAAACAAAATCTGAGAGTTTAAAATAAACGTTATGTTTTTGAAGTCAATATTGAATATGCCATATTTGCTAAATATTTGAATTGACGTAACTGAGTAAACAGTGTAAAAACCCAGATCAGACTGCTTTGATCAGGGTGTGTTTGTTCGTAGTCAAAGTAGATGAAAAGCTCACTCCCGGGTACGACAACTGGTTTCAGGACAGAAGAATTAAAAACGTTCATATTCGATGATTGAGATGTCCTGATTTTGGTGGGGAATTATGGTAACTCTGAATGATAAGTGTTTATTCCTTGCCAAGAAATGCAGGAAGGCATGCAAAAATGCAAAAGAGTTGTGATAATTGCTTTGTGAAATTAAACGGTGCACAGGAGAGCAATATCTCTTCAGCTGCGCAGGAATTTCTGCCGATAAAGTTTAAAATATCGTTGACTGTATGATTTGTAGGGGATTTCTAAAAGCCTTGTATTATCCGAAACTGCTACTTACTGGTTGTTAGGTATGAATTATTCATGAGCGATAGATATATTATTCCTCCAGAAAACTGTAAGGTTATGAAATACAGTATTTATCTTAAATATTCGGCCCCCCTGACCCATTTTTGTTATAGATGCTTCCTCTTCCTTTTCAGATCTTTTCAACTTTGTCCAAATTGATTTTCTCCTGTGTGGAGACTTTTATAATACAGATCCTGATCAGACTGCTCCTTAGGCTTGCCCAGGCATTTTGTCTGAATATTCCTCACAAATGCGGAAACAAATACATAATACAGTCTTTAGAATCCCTTCGGGAGATAGATCGTTTGTATATATTCGATGTTACAAACTCTGGATAATGACAGAAGATAGATATATACAATGTAGCTCCATGAAATATTCGATATATTATTGTTTCTGGTAAATACCAAAGAGTTTTGGCTCAGGTTCTGCTACACAAGAACATGCCCTGGTGAATTCTGATGTTTTGGCATCCCACGTCATTCCCTGTACATGTAATTGCCATTATTAGTATTCAGCAGTCTTAGAATATTCATATTTTGCTAAAGCTGCTGCTTTGAAAATCCTGGCTATTAACTGCACAGACAAATCTTACAAAAGTTCTCTTCTGTTAAGAAAATCCAGTCCCCTGCTTTTTTATCCCACAAAGATCGGCTGGCTTTGGTGCTACTAGCACAAAAGATTTGATTACTATCCTAACAGAATTCTTTCTCCAGAAATAGGGAGGGCATTATAGAGAGCAAGGCATTGTGTCCTTAACTGGGCATGAGCTTGTGGATGGAAGTTTGGTTACTATTAGAATACTAGGAGGCACACCTGTATGCTGGTGTAAATGTTAACATATACCTCGTATCCCCACTGCGCTTGATGAGGCTGAAGGCAATGTTTCCAATTCATGAAGAGACTTTAAATTTAAGGTTAGGAACCAGGTGGATTTGACAGAAAAAAAAGATAGTTTTTTTTTCTGTCAAATCCACCTGGTTCCTAACAAAAAAAAAATGGGATTTGGGGGGGGGGGGGGGGGGGGGGGGGGGCTAAGAAATGATGTATACAGACAGAAATATGCAGAATGAAGCAAAGAAATAAAAAAAAAGGAGGAAAAGAAGTATAGAAAACAAGTGAAGTGCATGAAGCATTATATGTTATATGTTACGCAGCTGATAAAGATAAACTTTGGATATAAAATGTAGTATGGAGAATCAAAAGTGGTGACAGTTGCATTTTCAAAATGTATGATGAGAGTTTTATTATAGTGCATTCTAATGTTCACATTTCACCACTTAAGGTTCATGGCAGTGCCAAAAGATAAGAAAAGTCTGATTGATATTCGAATAATATTGAAATGTCTGGCTGCAAGAAAAATTTAGATCCAGTAGACTTTTATGTTTTTGAACCCTGCTATGTGAGTGAATAATTTAAAATTAATTTTTCTTCACTTTATCTGGAAATCCGGTGTTAGAAAAAAGAACATAAATCTGTACAATAATGTTTTTTAAAAATGATTTATAATATCATTTTCCTGCTATAAATCTAACAGCAAATCATATTTTCCTTCCAAAGGAAATTTTGATTTGATTAAAAAGAACCTTTAGATTCTGGAGTCTGGAATCATTGCAAACTGTAAACTGTATTTATGTTAAGAGAAAGGTCTTGAAAATGATTCTGAACTAAATGGGACTCCTGATACACTCACTGTATTATCAGTAGAGCAAAATCGGACTTTCAGAATAAATTCTCCTCGGAATTGCCTTTGCTCGCAGACGTTTTTATCATATTTTCCATTGTCTACATGTATTGCTGAATGGTGGGATAGATTGATTTTTGAGAAAACCAGAGCTGTTGTATAGGATCTATAATGAGAATCAGAGTTTTAGGAGAATTTGTGGGGCTTACTGAGGTCCTTTGGGACATAAATCAGGTTTTTTCATGATTTTGAGTCGATAAACCAGATCTCTGGTATAAAGCCAAATTAAATTATGGGGGTATATAGTAATTGTTTTATTTTTTATTTAAAGCATATTTTGTTTGATTTCACTGGAATCATGATGAGATCGCACAGCATATGTTTTATGGGTAATTAAAATAAATATAAAAGTTGAAACCTCCAAAAATTGAATTTTTTTTGGCTTGGATAAATTGTTTTTGTGTGATAAGCATTATGTTTATTGATTTGAAACTGTCTGTTTGTTTAAAGGCTACTGTACTGATGAGATTTTAAACAGTGCTTCAGATAAGAAGGGGTAAACAGGATAATTTAGGGATAATTTTACATATTTCTAATTGAAAACATACGTTGTGACCCCTTATTAGAACAGTCTTGGCGATACGGTTCTAATGAGGGGTCACAACATATGTTTTTGATGAGAAATAAGAAAAATTATCTCAAAATTATCCGGAAAACTCACCATATTGGGAGCTCCGGATTTAGTGGCAGCTAAATCGAGTCTGCACTTAGAGCATTTGGCAGAGTTACTTTTTTTCCACAAAATTAAATGAACTGATAGTATCTGATTTCAACAATTGTTATGTGGGGGATGAATTGTGAAGTACGGAAAATCCAATTAACACTGATAGTGAATACCGATTTTGTACTGAGAGGAATTTAGGCGCAAAGTTTCGAACAAATGTATCGTACTTGAAATTATTTGATATTGTCAGTTTTATCACCGATTGTGTGTGAGACAGATTGATCGGTATTGAACGCTGAACTAACATTGACTTTAAGCGATATTCGAGACATTGTTGATTACGCTCTGTGGAAAGTTATTCGGTATATTGCAAGTGCGCTTTAAGAGTACTTGGAAAGGTTATAGGAAACTATTTTGTCCAAGCATCACTGTTGAGTTACTCTGAACTAAAACTGGTTTTTAGTAAACCGGTTATTCAAAAGTATTCAATTAATAGTTAAAAGTAGTAATGGTTACAGATTACAGGAAGGAATACAATATTTTATGTTGTTATTTCAGTTCTCACAACGGTGGTTTAACATATAAGGAAGAAGGATTTTTGATTGACTTTTTGGATGTTTTGAAGTTTGAAATTCAAATATTCTGTATTTAATTTGATGAATTTTATATCTTAAATGCTATATTTAGTTTCCTGAAAATTCGAAGATGAAGCGAAAAACAGACAGGAAATTAATATAAGGGGTCTAAATATTGGAATAAGAGGATAGAAGGATCTGAGCAAACAGTGTAGACTTCGATGAGACTATGAAGTCAGGGTCTGCATGGCTTTTGTTTCCCTCAGCAAATTTTTGAAATAACGAAACAGTAAAATTAACTTTTTTTTAAAATTGATCGTTTTTTCTGGGCGGCAACAGTTTACTGGAGAAGGTGGTCTGATATTAAATGTAATTTTGGTAATTTAATTTTTTATGAAAATGATGAATTAGAAATTCTGGATTTTGTTGATCTTGGAAAAGATTGCTTATGAAATGTTCATATTTCATGATAAGTCAGTAAGGCAGCCTGAAAAGAACAAGTCGGCATTGTTTGAGCAGATCAGTGAGAAGATCCAGAACAGCCTGAGTACTTCTCAGTCTGATCAGGGTCTTGGGTTTCTGTACTGAGGTCTTGTAAAGATATACTACGTTGACAATGGGTGAAATTAAGCTCGGTGAAGAATACCTTAAGCTTGTGTATCGAACATCATAACCTGTTGTCCATGAATTTCAGTAATGGAATAGTCAGTCTTTGAAATTGGACCAATCCATTTGTCCCAGGGGTGGTGGGGTGGTAAGGGGTAAGGAGGGGGGGATGGGTGGGTAGAGGTGGGGGATATTATGTAAAAACTG
Source organism: Ctena decussata (assembly GCA_963989385.1). NCBI lineage: Eukaryota > Metazoa > Mollusca > Bivalvia > Lucinida > Lucinidae > Ctena > Ctena decussata. Next base: position 39,926,899 of record OZ022500.1, read on the forward strand.
TAGTATGAAAAGCAAATAGTGTAGATCCTGATCAGACTGCTCCTGAGGAGCAGTATGATCAGGATCTACACTGTTTGCTCAGGAATATCTGTCACAATAATTCAGCATTATTATGGTTCATATCTGGGCCTTAATTTGCGGTACACACATTTTCCCATGTTGGGCCGCAAATGCTATCGGAACTGTCTGGAAGGAGAACCATTGATGATTAAACTGTTTACAGCATGAATTATGATTTGTTACGAATTAGGCATTGGGTCTTTGTTTTTCAACTGAACAGGATTTGAAGAAAATAACAAAACCAGGAACAGGATATTTTGTAGCAAATAACATAAACCCAAATGCTACATGTTGTTTCTTTGTATATCTTGGAAATGTTGAGTATTTATGACATTATGCAAAAAACAGCTTAATGCTCAGACTCTCTGCAAAGCTCATCAAAACGGTGATCAACAATTTGTTTCGGTGCCGTCTGCTGCTGTTCAAATAGAGGATGTGAAATTTCTGGATTTTCGAAATTGTGCTATTTGAGATGAAATTTTGTAGTTGGAAATAGTTTATTACGTAGATAACATTAGTGAAGATGAAATTCTGCATTCCAAAATGTGTGGAAGGAGGGATTTGTGGGTCGAGCCTGTCGAACCCCAGTAGTCAGGAAACAACCCCAGAAGAATGCTTATGCTTGAAAGGTAAATAGAACTTAATGTTTTGCTGTTTAAGAAGGGATACACCCATCACTCACACCCTTCACCTGCACTTGGCAATATGTATACTTATTTGATGAAATTTAGTTCTTATTTTAATGATTTGCGGACTGACAAACAGTTTTTGATTGTATTAAGGTCAATGGGTACTCTTTTATGGGAAGTGACTGTACCATTTCATTTTTGCTTCCATTTTCCATGAAGGGGGAGGGGGTTAGGGTCCACTCCTAAAGGAAAGAGCCTGTACCATAAGGAGCAACTTCTCTCCCTTAAGAGTAGAGCAAATTCTTTCCTTTAAGAGTAGGAGCAAATTTTTTCATTTAAGAGTTGACCCCATACGGGCTTCTTCATTCAGCGAGCAAACACAGGAAGTCACAAAAGTGGTATCTCTTTGTAAAACATGGCAGAAAGACAGGGAGGAAGACTTTAACACTACCTGAGGAGCTTAAGAAGATAAATTTGAGCCTCGACACGACAAAACCAACAAAGCGGTACATGCAGACTCAGATCAGCCTGCCCAGTACAACCAGACTCTACGCTAAGCACTTAAAGGGTAGCTAAGGGTCTAAGCTACCTCCATGGGGACAGCAAAGACTTTGATCAGACTGGGCGGATGCCCAGGCTGATCTGAGTTTGTGCTGGGAGCACAACCACTTTGTTTTTCTCGTGTCATGGCTCATAGGTTTTTGCAGTTGGAAGCATTTGTAGACCAGATAAGATTACATGAGAGGGTACAATGTTTGCCCGTTGATAAGCCTACATGAGAGCCTATAATGTTTGCCATTTAATTTATTTATTTTCTGTAAAAAAAGAACATGTCTAAATATAAAAAGACCAGTTCAGAATCAAAGCATGGAAAATAGCATAGTAAGGTAGTACTGGTATATGTCTATGCTATTACAGGAAACAATTTTTGACCCCTGAACAAAGGAGCCCTTCCAAAATGGGGTTGACAAAAGAGCCCTTCCAAAATGGTTTTGTTTCTAATCAGTAAGGAATACAATATACCACAATAAAGAAAAAGAAAGGCTACCAAGGCTGTAGGACTGTCGGCAAAATGTTCAATCTGATAATTTGTTATCTTTCTAAATTGTCTTTCCCACATGATGTCTTGGGTTGGATTTGGGATTGAATTGTATCAGTTCCTGAGAATTTTCCTCCATACTTTTGACACTTAAAGGAAAGAATTTGCTCCTGTAAGCATTGACCCCAATTGAGAAAGGAAGCAAAAATGGAAGAGTTTCCCTTGTAAGTGTATCCATTCACCTTATGGGTTAACAAGACTGCAAATTCTCTTTCTCCCTTAATTTCCATCAAACTGCATTGCCTATTATTCCTGTCTCCCAGTTATTTGCTCAATCTGGCTTTTACTATTACTTGGCTTTCTCCAGCAAAATTAACTTAGTTATAACAGTAATGACATTTCCTGACCTCTGTGTCAGAAAATTATTCATCCATTTTTGCCAGACAGGATAATGTTGCAATATAGCAGGCTGCTGGGAGGAAAATTGATGCATTAAGATGCAGAAGAAATAGGAAAATGTATAAAAGTACTTGACATTATTTATTAAGCTCCCCAAGGAACAGTCTGGTCAAGGTCTTTAGTCTCTTGCGAAGTGTGCTAATGTGATACTAAATGTGCATTTGTGAATGTTCAGAAGGCTCACATCCTATGTTAAGGTCAGCTTTTAAGTGCGCTCATTGCCCTTGGTGGCAGTGTCACAGGTCACAGAAACCCTGTTAGCCATCTGACAGCTCATCTGTATGAATGGCAACTCTTTGGCTGTCTGACAGGCCAGCTATATGGACAGAAACTCTGTTGGCAGTCTGACAGGTCAACTATTGGAAGAAATCCTGTTGGCAGTCTGACGATCAGATTCATGTACAGTCTAACATGTCAATGATATGGACATAGCACTGTGGGCAGACAGACATGTCAGTGATATAGACAGAAATTCTGATGGCAGTCTGCTATGTCAGTGGTATGGGCAGACACACTGTTGGCAGTCTGACATGTCAGTGATATGACAGCAACTCTGCTGGCAGCCTGATGATCAGATTCATGGATAGAAACTCTGTTGGCAGTCTGACATGTCAATGATGGACAAAAACTCTGTTGGCAGCCTGACATGTTAATTGGACAGAAACTCTGTTGGCAGTCTGACATGCCTTTGATATGGACAGAAACACTGTTGGCAGTCTGGCAGGCCAGTGATATGGCTAGCAACTCTTTAAGCAGTCTGACATGTCAATGTTATGGACAGAAACTTTGTTGGTAATCTGGCATGTCAGTGATATGGACAGAAACAATGTTGACAGTCTGATTTGTCATTGAGATGGACAGAAACTCTTTTGGCAGCCTGACATGTCAATGATATGCTTAGAAACTGAACTGTTGGCTATCTGTCATGTCAATGATATGAACAGAAACACTGTTGGCAGTCTGGCAACTAAAATGGACTGAAACACCTTTGGCAGTCTAGCAGGTAAGACAGACAGAAACTCTGTTGTACTGTGCAATGTCTATGAAATGAACAGAAATTCTTTTGGCAGCTGATAGGTCGTTTGTAGGGATGAGAACCTTGTTGATAGAATTCCTTTTGGCAGTCTGACATAAGGAAAGCATGAACAGAAACTATTAAATGACAACCTGACAGGTCAGATGTGTGAGAAGAAACATTGTTGGCAGTCAACACTGATGGCAGTCTGACAGGTCAACTGTTTTGACAAAACACTGTTGGCAGTCTGACATGTCAATGATATGGATAGAAACTCTGTTGGAAGTCTGATAGGTCACTTGTTGGGTTAGAAACTGAGTTAACAGAATCCCTGTTGGCAGTCTGACCTAACAAATGCGTGAACAGAAAACACAATGACATCTGACAAATGTTGGCAATCTAGCAGACATGATATGGACAGGAACCCTGTTGGCAGTCGGACATATCATTGATATGGACAGAAGCTGTGTTGATAGTCTTTCATGTCACTAAAATGGACAGAAACACTGTTGGCAATCTGACAGGTCATTGATATAGATAGAGTCTGTTGGCAGTCTGACATGTGAATGATATAGTCAGGAACTCTGTTGGCAGTCTTACATGTCAACTGACTTGGCAAAAACACTGTTGGCAGTCTTACATGTTAGTTATATGGACAGAAACACTGTTGGAAGTCCGACAGGTCAGTGACATAGACAAAGACTCTGTTGTCAGTCTGACATGTCAATGATATGCACAGAGACTCTGTTGGCAGTCTTGCATGTTAATTGTAGGGATAGGTATCTTGTTGACAGAATTCCTGTTGGCAGTCAACAAATGCAGGAACAGAAACCATAATGAGAATCTGAAAAGTCAGATGTATGAGCAGAAACACTGTTGGCAGTCTGACAGGCAACTATTTTGACAAAAATAGTGTTGGCAGTCTGATATTCAGATTCATGGATAGAAACTATCAGCAATGGTATGGACAAAATCTCTGTTGGCAGCCTGATGTATCAATAGATCAAAAACTCTGTTGGCAGTCTGACTTGTCAAGGATATGGAGAAAACACTGGTGGCAGACTGACATGTCTGTGACATGGACAGATACTCTGTTGGCAGTCTGTTATGCCAATGGTATGGGCAGATACACTGTTGGCAGTCTGACATGTCAGTGATATGGACAACAAATCTGTCAGCAGTCTGATATGTCAGTGAAATGGACAGGAACTCTAGTGACAGTCTGACATGTAAATAATATCTGGCATGTAAATAATATGGACAGGTCTCTGTTGACAGTCTGACATGTCAATTAACATGTCATGTTTAACATGTCAGTGATATGGACAGAAACACTGTTGGCAGTCTAACAGGTCAGCTGACTTGACAAAAACATTGTTGGCAGTCTAACATGTCAGTGGTATGGGCAGAAACACCTGATGGCAATCTGGCAGGCAAATGATATGGACAGGAATACTGTTGGCAGTCTGATATGCTAATTATATGGACAGGAACTCTGTTGGCAGTCTGACAAATCAGTGATATCCACAGAAACTCTGTTGATAATCTGAAATGCTAATAAAGTGGACTGAAACTCTGTTGGCAGTCTGGCAGGTCAATGATACAGACAGAAACTCTGTTGGCAGTCTGACATGTCAGTGATATGGTCAGGAACTGTGTTGACAGTCTTACATGTTAATGATGTGGACAGAAACTCTGTTTGCAATCTAGCAGGTCAGTTGTAGGGATAGGTATCTTGTTGACAGAATCCCTGTTAGCAGTCTTACATAGTAAATGCAGGAACAGAAACCATAATGACAACCTGAAAAGTCTGATGTATGAGCAGAAACACCGTTGGCAGTCTGGCAGTTCAACTGTTTTAACAGGAATACTGTTGACAGTCTGACAGGTCAACTGTATGTACAGAAACCATATTGCCACTCTGAGAACTGTATATAAAACCAAGGATTTTTGCTGCTGCCAAATATAAGCACTTTACAGTAACAGGTTTGCTGTCAGGTGGACAGGTGAGTTGGATGACATAAACCATGTTTGAATGGATATATTAACCATATTTGGATTTTGGCATGTCAGCAGAATAGATGCAGTTGAATAAAGGTCATGCATTATGTAAGAAATCAAATAGTGAATCTGATAAAAAAAAGTATCAAAGAGAAGTGAAACAATATGTTATGTGTACTTCACAATACAAGAATCAACAGAGAGGAGACTTAGTTGATTATCAGCCTGGTGAAAGAATTATATAAGACAGGCAGCCAGTCAGTCAATTTCTTTTCATCAGACAGCTTTCTCCTTATTAAGAAAATATTCACAGGATATAGACCAGTTGCATTTTCTGCATATAAAGCGATGTCCTAGTTGTTTCGTCTGTCATTCTCCAAGCAAAAAGCCAATAATCCTGTGTGCAGAAGCAATTTGTATTGAATGACTCATTCCGCTGGCATATTGTCAAAAAGATCTTCTTTGGAAATAAAAGATGGCCATGAAAATAAGATGAAGAATATTGATGCATTGGGACTTCATGCAGATTCCAGTAATAAAAAGTATTTTCAAGATTGATTTTCAGCTTGCATGCATAACGTGCAAAAGAGCTTACCGTAATTACACATAATGTTGTTTAGTATTGAGTCACCCTACTGAAATAATGATAATTTGTGAATTTCAATGTCGTTTTTAAATGAGAGATGTAAGAGTTTTAAATAAACCCTTTCAGTTTCTTCTTGCTGAAAAAATGTAAGAAGCTTTTGCAGTGCAAAAGCTTCTCAGATTTTTTTAGCAAAAAAATATTAGCACACTTAATTTTATTTGTACCAGAAAACTTAAAGGACCCTTGGCTGATGACTTCATTAGCTAATGATGATTTGAATGACAAGTCTGTACAACAAACATTATGGCTCCTCATATGATTATGTGCTGGAGCAGGTATTTTTGTGGCTCTGCAGGCTCTAAGCTCTGTCTGAATATTAAACTTATATGTAAACAGCCCACTGTCACACCAGGAAGTTCATTGTGACCTACATTTTGCTCAGTTTCAGCACCAGCGTTTTATTGCTATAGATAGCATTTTCATATCAATAATCTTAAGCCATGCAAGGCTGAAGTCACATTGACCTACATCTTTGGATTTTGAAATTTGGAAATATACCAAATAATTTAAAACTTATTTGAAGAGACTTTGTCACTTCACCTCTTCATTCAAGGTCACCACAAAAGAATTGGTGTCACTGTAGCCTATTTTATGGGGGATACTGTTTAGGGTCATGGATAAATATTGATGATATTTGTCACTTTAACTAATGGCTTTGGACATGTTGGTTATGGATTTCAGCTTATGATTGTCTTTTACGGAAGCAATTTTTCTGATGAAAACACTCAGACAATGTAGCTGCAATTTGGAAGCTTTTATAACTAATGAGCTGCTGAGTATGTTCTATACTGGACCAGAAAAGTTAGACAACCACTTGTTATTTAACATTTACAAAAATGTAATTAATAATTTTGTTACAGTAGCTTCTGCAGATTCGAAAGTTCTGGAGAAAGCTTGAATTTCCATTCCTTCCAGTGCCCCAGAGCATGTTCTATATGAATGGAAGGAAGAGGGGTTGTTTTATCCTTTTTTCTTTTTCTCATTTTTGTAATGTAAACTACCATCTGTATAGCTTTAGAACAGTCTGTTTACCTTTGTAGTGGTTACAGAGCTGAGCAAACAGCTCATTCTGTGCCATTTTAATCTAAATCACCACTCCATTTAAGTATTAACTGAGTACTTTACTTAACATTCAATAATTACCGGCTTCCAATAATTACTGGAGACTCTACCATGATGCCATGAAAGGTGTGTTCTGGATGTGATTTAACTGCATGTGTCCCTCACATTTCTCTCCTTTTTCTCTTGATGTACCAGAGAATCCCAGTTAGGAGCAAATGCTTACCAGGGTCCTGGAAGCATCCCACTTCTGACACCAAATGTAACATGGTTCACCCATCTAAGTACTAAGCAAGTACTTTATTTGTTAACTTCCAATAATTACCAGACACTCTATCATATCACCATAAAAAGATGCATTAGAAGTGTACCCCTTACAGTACCATTGCAAATACTAGAATTGGTTTTGAAAGCTACCAAATATTTTTAACCTTTGTGCAAAAGTAATATATGCATTAAGTCTCTGACATTTTTGATTAAGTATAATACAATATCATGTTCTTAGAAAAATTGACCAACATCAGAATAAACAGATAGGCTAGCTTGTGCCTTCTAATGGATTTATTGTGTTAGCTTTTAAGAATCATTTTGATTTTTCCTTGAGAAAAGGTATCTTGCAGAATACGCCAACAGAGAAGACACTGATCAGACTGCACATTTGTGCAGTCTGATCAGAGTCTTCTCTGTTTTCGTAAATATTTTAGGAATCCTTGAAATCTATGTCGTGGACAGGGAAGCTTCTGAGCTGTGTGTGCCTGGACAAGTATGGCTTTTCAAAAAATGTCAAACATGTCGTAATGTAGGTTTTCATGTTGTGGCTCATATGTCCTGATTATTGATGGTACTGTCACTTCTGAGCTCATTTGGCATAGAATTACAGTCTCAGTCTGTTAATTGGGAAGATTCCTGTCTTTTGACAAACTTTTATTTCATTTCAAGGTCAGGCTGTTCGAAAATTGGTCTTTTAAGGGAATTATCAGTTGCGAGTCACAGTGAGGTTTAGCGGAAATGGTGATTAAGGGTGGCTGCTCTTGTTGTTAACCAATGCATTGAGCTCCATTTCTCTTTTTAATCAAATGCTGTGCAAACTAAATGTAGAGAAGCTCCAGTCTTGACCTGCATAAATACGAAACAGAGACATGTTTACCCTTTATCTGGAAAGTAAATTGACAAAATTGGCACTTGCTAATTTGGCAGTATTATAGTTTGGCAACTTTCCACATTCTGATTTAAACTGCATAGTTTAAAAACATGGAATGGAATGAAGTGGAATGGATTGGACTGACAGGGATGTGGGATGGGACTCTTCCTGTCGTAAAAGGAGCAATTCTAATGCACTTATGTATGTAACGTGACGTCTGATTGGATAACGTCAAAAATTTGCGACAGTATATCCTGTGATATACTGTCAGAAATCTGACGTCATTACGTAATGTCGCTTCTCATTGGCTGACGTCTGGTTTTACGTCGCTGAAAGCATTTGCTATGGGTGCAAAGTAGCACACTTTTAAAGGTGAAAGTGTGAAAAGTGCATTAGAATGGGGATAACTGTATCTAAAATTGTCATTTGGGGAGGTAAATCGTTGGTTTTATGGTCGCAAATTACGTTTTACCGCTCTGCTGGCGCGTCACCATTAAACAAAATTTCCAACCATAAAACCGACGATTTACCTCCCCAAATGACAATTTTGAGAACAATTATCCCCTAAATTTTTCCCTTTAGGAGTACCATATTAGGCAATGATTGTAAGTCGTAGCCAATAGATTGTAAATTTTCATGTCTATTCCAATCCATTCCAACCTATTCCTTTTCAACTGATTCCATTCCATGTTTTAAACTCTGCTGATTTAAACAGTTCATTTGTTTTGTTGCTATAATAAATCTGAGAAATTGCGGCATAATTGACAACAATGATTTTCCTCCTAATTACTCTATTACTGGTGCAATTACTCTGCTACTGGTGCCAATGTTTTGATAAGAAAAAGATACAATTACATTATAGCAGGAGCAAAAGAAAATGGTTCTAACATCAATTAAGGTGAATGGATATATTGTTAGGGGAAGCAGCTCTACCATTTTTACTTTTGTCTCTTTTCTCAGTATGGTTCAAATCTTTAAAAAAAAGATTATTCTTAATATGGGCAAAATCTTTCTTATAAGAGTTGATGCCACTTTTGAAAGGGCTTCATATTCTAGGGAAGCCAACAGAAAGCTACAGCAGTTGTCTGTCTTTGTAAAAATGATGGAGAAACATGGAGACACAACCTTGGTTCGCTTCTTTAGCCTTAACCTCAGAGAATGAACATTTACCTAATTCACCTTAAAATTCATTTGTCTCCAAAACAAATCATATACAGTGGGAAATCACAATTAGAATTCCTTTATATTTGTTGAGAAAAAAGATGCCTTCCTTCTTCGGTGACACAGCTTGCCTTAACTTTGTGAAGTCTGTAAATCACACACCCAGTGTTTGCTGATTCAGAGATTAATTTGGCAGGTAAAAATTGAGCAAGTTCTGCTTGTGAGAAAGTTGGTTGCAGCAGTGATACATGAATGAATCTGGGTGAGAAGTCTGCCAATATGAGCGACACGAGAAAACCAACAAAGTGGTTGTGTGCCCAGCCCAGACTCAGATCAGCCTGGGCATCCCCCAAGTCTGGTCAGAGTCTTCGTTGTCCACATGAAGGTAGCTTAGACCCATAGCTACCCTTGAAGCGCTTAGCAAAGAGTCTGATCAGTCTGGGCAGATGCCCAGGCTGCTCAGAGTCTGCGCTGGGCGCACAACCATTATGTTGGTTTTCTCGTGTCCGCCTTTTATGATGATCCAAGAGGAGTCCATGTATAGCTCAGTGGGTTAACCCATTGCATTCTGGGTATTTTTGCCGTCTGCTGAAATTGTCACCTGCATCAAAAATCAAGAAAATATTGGTCTAACTAACTCTTGCAGAAATGATGTCTAAGCAACAAACAGTTAGGATCTCAGATCAGGCCCCACCCTTGTGGGGCCTGATCTGGATCCTAACTGTTTGTCCAGATACCCCGATACCCCGATACCCCTAAAGGTGTATCCCGAATGGAATGGGTTAAGAGCTGGCATGCTGATCTAGCGGTTCAGGGTTCAAGACCAGCTGGAGGCAGAAACCTTTCTTACTGTAAACGGGCACCATTGCACACAGCCTTTCAGAATACAGGGAGAATACTTCGAATGGTTGAAGTAAATGAAATATGAATGGGATTAATAACCCGCCCTGTAGAACCCCAATGACAACATTAAATGAAAGCCCCTCGTAATGACTGAATAATTGTTAAAAAGGACATATAATGACAAGTCATCAATTCCATCTGTCTGAATGGCAGAGTGCTCAACTCTCAGAAAGACCTGGGAGTGATATGAAGAATACAATGCTTTGGGAGGGAAAATAATCGTAAAGCAAAATTAACACAAGACTGATTTACGTATTTGGGGTTGATGAGTATGGAAACCCTCGTCTTATTGCCAAATAAAGAAAGGTAGCAAGGCAGAAGGGGAAAGGTGGTTTGGTTGGTTGGTTGTTTTGGGTTTAGAGGCTCTTTGAGGCAGTATTGCAAGCTATATCGAGCCGTCTCCCAGAGGGCGGGAGAAAGAAAAGTATGATAAGCTAGAGAAAAAATATCCAAACAACCCTCATTTGCACCTACTGCAAGCACAGTAGGCCCTTACCCTACTATTATCCAATTTAGTAGGACGCCCCAGTACTGAAAGTTACCCAGCACCATTGCATGTCACAACCTACCCCAAGGGGAAGGGTGACTGTCCAAGTGTATATTCACTTCACAGTATCACTTCACATTTGATAAAGACATTAAAATTAAATTAATTTTAAAATGAAATTTACCTGTGAACTTAGGCATGTTTGAAGTACCACATGGACTCTAAATATTCACTCACCTGAACCATATCAGAGTCTGTAAATTGGACTTCTGGCCACCTTTGAAAATTCATACTTTCAGGATGCATGATTCATACTTTTGGCAAACAGTGTAGACCCTGATCAGACTGCTCCTGAGGAGCAGTCTGATCAGGGTCTGCATTGTTTGCTTAGCTGTCCGAATGTATAGAGTTGATACTGTATGTAATATTATCTTGATACATTTGAGCGGGGTTATTTAAGGTGAGTTTACCTGCATTTAATTATTTTTAGAGGTTTTAAGTGTTTTTAAGTGCAACTGTATTTTGGAGAGCTTAAACTAGGTCTGACGAGCATTCTGCTCATGGTCAGCATTGAATTAGATATCATTTGATATGAACAAATGGGACACAACATTAGGAAAGTGTCCATTGTAGATGGAGGAGTCGCGTTACTGAACTGGATTATTAGAAGAGTCATGATTTAAATAGCCAGTGTTTTAAAACGGACGCATTCCTTGTATTAGTTTTGGAACAAATGAATATAAATTGTCCACAAAGTCAAATACGGTATGTCTAAAACTGGAATAAGAATTAAGAGGATTTAGTTAGTGACTGCCATATTCAGAATTTGTATTAGCTGTTGCCATGTTTAGAAGGTGCATTGACCATTAGGAAACATGTCTTCGTGACTCTATGTGAGCCAGCTGTGAGGAAACTAATCCTTGACTGAATGAATCTGTTTTTATGTAGATTTTTTTTCTGACAGAGAAGAAAACTGGTCTTCTGAAATATTGTATTAAGCCCACTTAAAATTATCTTTCATTTTGCAAAAGACTGGGAGGGGGCATTAATTATATCCTATAGAGCAACATATAAGTTAAATAGCTTTATAAATTAAATACTGAAAAAAAAAGTTTAAACCATTTTAGGTAGCTTCCAATAAATTCAGAGTGATTGAATAAAAGTTTCACTTTGTCACTGCAAATTAAAAAACAAAACACACACACACAAAAAAATACTAATCTAAAATTCTTACTGTTTCATGAACATGCAGTTCCTGTCACATGAGCGATGAGGTTAATGTATAACTTTGTTAATACATTTCTGAGGGTTTCATGGCTAAAATTTCGATTTTGATAAATTCATGTACTGCAAAAACAAAACAAAACCAAAAAAAAAAAAGGAAGAATAGGAGGGGGTACTTATTATTAGAATGGGAACAGGTTTTATATTGATGCAGATCCTAATTTTCTGGCTTGATCAATGCTTTACATATAATATTTTCCCAAAAGGATTGCCTTATATAAGGCAATCCTTTTGGGAAAATATTAGATGTGTTGCAGACAGATAAAGCAGAAAGGATTGTCTGTAGGATTAGAAGACTGTAAATTGCAAAAAAAAGTAGTTCAAGACAAATGGTTTTGTTCTTTGGTCATGTTATAATTTATCTTTATGAGGGGGTAGTAGGGTGGTGCAATAAGGTATGAAACTTTTGGCATCATTGAAGTTATATTTAAGTCTGTATGAGAACAACTGAGTCGGTAACTGTTATTTCCTCACAACTTAGTGATTGATGCTTATTAGGGCAGCTGAGATAGGACGAGAGACTGCAGTGTTTGCTATAGGTGCTGGAGAAGTGTTCATTTACTAGTATTTGGAAATCTTTTAGTCTCATCTCTTCTTTCTCAGTCCCTTCAGGGAAACAGAGCTCCAGAGATAGAGTGGATTTTTTTTATTTTCTCTATAAAACAAATAAAAAATAAAACACACACACACACACACACACACACACAGAAAAAAGAAAAACAAAAGTTCTAATGAGATACCAAGTGCACCATAAGCCATTCAGACATGGTTGTTATTATTATCATCATGGAAGTTGTTGACTCTCTTGTTAGTCTCTGTTTCAATAACAAAGCTTTAATATAAGTTTGTCCATGGAATTCTTGAATGTTAACCCTATTGCACTCAGAATAGCCAAAACTCCATAGAGAAATTGTCTCAGAATGGTCGTCAAATACAGCCCTTAACTGGAATTTTTTTATATTTTACTAAAAACTTTATTTTAAATTTTGTCTTTTTCAGAGGCCAGTTTCAGTGTGCAAGCAAAAGCTATCAAAGACCACTGTAATATCTATGACCCCAGTACACTGACTTTCAAAGAAGGGGACATAATCAAGGTAAGATTGATTTAATGCCTTTTTACGGTGCATCGGATCAGAAGGAGTTACAGGAATCATTGTCTATGTTTCTCAACAAAAGCATATGTCGTAACCCCTCATCAGAATCATCTCTGCAAGACGGTTCTGATGAGGGGTTACAACATGATTTCATTGGGAAATAAGAAATTATCTCAGACTTATCCTTAAAACTCCACCTGCCTTTCTTTACTTGAGTTCCAATGACTATCATTCTGCTAGAGCAGACCCTTCTAGCATACATACATCTGTCATTTGCAAGCACGGCCTTCCCAGGTCTGGGGAATAGCAGGAAAAGTAATTTGGAGTTTACCTTTTCTCTGGTTTACTCTGTCTTGTGACAATGCAAAAACAGGCAAGACACACCCATTTCTGCTGAAATTCTTGTTCTAGGACCCCCCCCCCCCTCACCCACCATCACACAAATACACCACCCCATGGAGTCAAAATTCAGGTATCTACTGTCTGTCATTCATCTGTTAGTTCTAATAGTGTTCCCTTTACAGACAAAAGGGAATAATTATCATTTCAGACCTTAAAGGGATAATAAATTCTGAAGCAGGGTAGCTGAAAGCATATACCTGTTGGGATGAATAAGAGGATAAAACATTCTTTTCCGTGTTTGAACGTTTGCCATGCACGAGTGTGTTGCAGCCTGAACTGTGGAGGGATGAGGGCTGCAAAATGTTAATACATGAGGGCTTTGGCAAACATTAAAACACAGGAAAAGAATGTTTTATCGTCATTGTTATATACCTTCATACGGATGCCATCTTGATTCCAGAACTCTGCAGACGACACGAAGGGGGCTTTAATGATGTTTAAGCCCTGGCGCTCCTGTGTTTTAACAGTGTTGAATCCCTGCCACATTTGAAAATAGAAAGAAACCAACATGAAATGCTGTCAATTAAAACACTGCTGTTTTCTATAGGAAAGTCTCATTTAGGTATATAACAATGTATGATATAAAATTGGTTTGTAACAACATTGAAGAATTCTGCAATCTTAAATTTAAGGAGGTACATGGTTTGGTTTGTAAAGAAAAGATAAAAGGCTAACTATACTATGGTTCTTGAGGACAACCAAGGGTTAAAATGGAATGCCTATTGGGGTATTACTTGCCTTATCAAAGATTGATAGACAGGTATTTCACAAAGTTGAGCTTATCAGAAAAATGAAAAGAACCGAAACATTAAAATTCCTAAACTTTATTTTTCTGCCTACATTTCAGTATAAACAGATATGATCAATGCCAGTCTGAGTCATGACACAAGAAAATCAACAAAGTGGCATGTGCACCATGGGAAGTCTCAGATCAGCCTGCCTGTCTGCCCAGTCGTACCAGACTCTTCATTGCAAGCTAAAAGGATAGCTATGGATCAAAGCTGGCTCCAAGTGGACTGGGAAGACTCTGATCAGACTGGGCGGATGCCCAGGCTGATCTGAGTATTGGCTGGGCACATATGCCACTTTGTTGGTTTTGACATGTTGTGGCTCAATAATGAGTCCAGCTACCCTAAAACTCTAAGATAGCAGGACACCTAATATAATTACCGTAGCTGTCCTAAAATCGAACAGTTTGGTTTGCGTCCATAAGATGCAGATGGAATGGTAAACAGGGTAGACCCTGACCAGACTGATTCTTGCATAGTATGAGGTCAGCATGAAATTAGAACAGCAGAGGAAAATGTACAGGCTGACCAGTAAGCATGAACCTGCAGTTTGAGTGGAAGAGGTTTCATGGGAAAATACTCAGAATTGATGAGGTATGCAGAGTGTATTTGGATTATTTCCCTTGTACTCAAAATTAGCCTAACTCACTCTACCACTTCAAATTACTTTTTTGTCCATGATCGAAACAAACATTATGGCAAATGACAAATATAAAAAAAATGAGGAAAAATGTTTTGCTGATTCAGCTGAAAAAAAAAGAAAAAGAAAGAAAAGAAAACGAAAGACTGATAGTAAACTGTTTGCTGTTTCTTTAGCAGGTAATGACTAACAATTCCTTATCTTAGCTTTGATTCCATGTGTCTGTGTCAGTTAGCAGAATGATTAAGTTTTATCACTATCTAGTAAGTCTTTTCCAGAAAATTATGGTGGTTCAGAATTGCCATTAGAAATATATTTGGTTCAGAAGTTAAAAGAATTTGAACAGAGGAGAGGCTGTAGTGAGGTGGATAACACTCTGGACTACCAATCCAGGGGTCGCAAGATCAATCTCCCGCTTCTCTGGTCTTTCGGATGAGACTCTAAACCAAGGTCCCGTCTCCATATGACCTCATTGTTGGTGGGACGTTAAATCCGAGTTCCCTCACTCCCTCAATTTGAACAGATGAAATTGCAATTAATTAGCCCCATTAGCAGTGAGAATGACTGCCATCCCCAAACTTGGCATATACTAGCTCCCTAAAATAAACTTTCAAATTGCAGTACCATTTTATGACATTGACATACAATTACCTTGTCATTGACATTTTTTGTTTTAGTCACTTTCTCTCAAAGTCTTCAAACCTGGTTGAAGTACCAAAGAAAATTGCTTTGAAGCCTCTTCAAAAGCTGGAGACAGGGCTTGTGTGACAGATTCTCGCATAATTCTTGACACAATGTCATGTACTTTGTTGACAAACATTTGCCAGAACATGGCTTACTTTTGCTTCCATATGTTATTTAGAACAAACTTGGAACTAGTTTAATTCGCCCAAATTCCATAAGGTTAACATATGTTTTAACTATTTATAGTAGCAACTTTCCTCAAGTTAATTGGATGACCCTCTTCTGGCCATAGCTAATTGGATAACCCTCCTTTATTCCATGGCTAATTGGATGACCCTCCTCTCTTCCCTGTGGAAACTGACAGTAGCTGAAATACACATGTACCATTGTTACCTTAAATATTTGGACAGATTTACGGGGAGCAAACAGTGTAGACCCTGATCAGACTGCTCCTTTTTAGGAGCCGTCTGATCAGGGTCTACACTGTGTGTTATTCCAAGAGCAGTTTTGATAGCTTGTGAAATGATAGTAAGATTTTTGTTTGAATTTAGGATATTTACAGGAATGGGGTTAGATTTTGAATATTTGGGATAATTATGGCAATGCTTTATCTATCAATCACTCACTGTGTCAGTAGGAAGATAAATGCTTTTCTGTAGAGTAGCAGGATTTGTGCTGGAATTCCATGTTTTGGGTGTTGGATTTTGTTTTTGTTTTCACAAGGACAGTTGTGTGTTCCTTTGAAGTTTTGGATACCTAATTTGTCACTCTGGATTATTTTGCTGAAAAAGTAAGTTTTGGAATTGCATGAAACATTTCAAAAGAGGCATACTTAGGCATTTTACTGACCCTAATAACTTAGTAATTCAGAATGCTGTCTGTATGCATAAAGGTCTAAATTGCTGAATTTAAAAGACATATTAAAAGAAAAAATTGGCTTTGACAGTATGCAAATTTTCAATGCCAGAAAGCTGGCAGAATATTTTCAACATTTCTAATACTGTAATTGTACTTATGTATGTAAAGACAAAAGTTTGCAGTTTTGCAATTGTAGGCATATTTGCCTTACTGTTTGCAAATTTGTTTTATTTTCTTATTATGCCATTTCAAAAACATTTTTAGTTTGTGTATTTCAGTCAATGTAAACATTTGTTACTGGGCCATACCATCTAGTTTCCCTACCCAGCCACACAATAGTGGCAATAGCGGCAGCCCCGGATCCAGGGGGTGGGCTTTGGGGCTTCAGCCCCGCCATCTGGGCCTCTGTGTCATGTATACTATGTAGGCATCTAAAATAGAAGTATCTGATGATAGTTTGAGGTAATTTATCCACGTGGTTAGATTAAAATATATATTGTGACAACTCATTAGAATCGCCTTGGCGAGGCGATTCTAATGAGATATCACAACATATATTTCAAGGGAAAAATGACATTATAAAAAATTCTCATCAAATTGATCCCTAATTATGTCATATATTTTCAAGCCTCCTCATATACACACATACATCTCGGTATCTCGCAGCCCACCAGTTATCCAGAGCCCCACCAGTATGTGGTGGTCTGGATCCGGGCCTGAGCGGTGAGGTATTATGTTATATTCTTTGTCATCTCTTTGTCCATCTGATCTGTCCATCAATTTGTCAGTCTGTCCATCTAGGCTAGGTTTTAAATTGATAACTTGAGTAAATTTTGATGGATTTCATCAAACTTGGTATGCAGGTAGATCTCAGGAATAGCGCATTGGAGATTGCAAATGGGCAAATTTCGATAAATTATCACAGAGTCATGGCACTTGTCAGTGCCAAAGATTTTTTTTGCCTTACTTGGTGAAGTAAGGTGAGCTTTCTGATACAACTAGAATTTTATCTGATGGGGTTATCTGCCCCTACAGGGGGCTACATACATGTCTCAAAAGTGTTTTTTTTGACCTGTAGCTCCTTTAGTATTTGGAATGTCTTGATGATCTCAGTTTGTTTCATTTGTTGATAGTTTCATGAAAGATCTTAATGCTAGGACAATTTTGATGGTTCAGATTAGAATGGTCCATTACATAATTTACAGTAATTTGGAACTGCAAGACCATATAATGTCATTTGCTACTTGAACACTTCCAAACAAATATCACCAACAATCTCTAGAGTATTATTTACGACTTTATGAATCATATCTTATCGATTTCATAACCAATCAATAGCATTGTATGCATAAGCTCAGAGAATTGATGCTAAAATGATGGCTTGTTTTGGTTAAAATGATGACAATAAGATGTTTTCTTCTCAAAATTGGTCCAGTTCTGTCAAGTTCTTGTAAATTATGGGACGAGAAAATTACCCATTTAAATGGATGAAATTATTTTATTTCCTCATTAATTTTTGGTATGTTTTGAATTGAATATCAGAGCCCTAGATAAGTGGGAGTATTTGGTGATAATTAGGGATAATTTTTGTTAATTCTGGATAAAAAACATATGTTGTGACCCCTCATCTGAACCGTCTCAACGAGACGGTTCAGATGAGGGGTCACAACATATGGTTTCAATGAGAAATAAAGAAAATTATCCCTCAATTATCATCAAATACCCCTCTGATCTAGGACTCTGGAATATTGAGGAGAAGGTGCTATGATATTCACAGAAATAGTGGCAACTTGGCATAAGGTCAACTCTTAATGAAAAAGTATTAATGATGGACCATAAAACAATAAACATTATTCTCTGCTTGTCTGCAAAAGCATAATGTATTTCTTCTAATAAATGACCAAGGCGCCTCTCACTGAGGCAGTCCTAGTAAATGGTCACAACATATTTTTGTATAGAAATACAGTCAACTCTCAATATCTCAAAGTCAAATTTCATCCCAAACTACTGACATCTCACAGTAAATTTTCTGGTTCCAGAAAATTTACTTTGAGATATCATTAGTTTGAGATAACAGGAGTTGAAATGTAAATAAAAATAGGGAATGTCCACAAACTCTATTCTTCCATTTAAGAGGTACTTTGACATATCGTTGTTCAAGATATCGAGAGTTGACTGTATTAAAAAATAAAAATCACAGACATATCCTCCAGAAACTCCCTATAACTAGAGCTACTTTTAGCAGTTAATAGAACAGAACAGAACTTTATTGCATATAAAACTCAGGCCACTCACAGGTGACATAAACTCTCCTTTTTGAATGAGAGAGGACAGGGGCAGACCCAACGCCAGGAGGCACGTCTTATGGATTTGTTTTGTTGAGCCTCATGGGGAACATCAGTAGAAGAATTAAAAAAAAAAAAAAAGAAGCTTTTGTGCCATTCTAATACTGCACAAACAATAAAGCAATTCTAATTACTGAGTGTCAAACTGATGTCCACAGTAACTGAACCTGGTAAATCAATCTTTAATTGACTGTGATTAACTTGTCAGTGATGGATTTGCCATACCTTGACATCAGCACCTTGATACTCTACACTGATAGGCCTTCTAAACTTCTCATTACCTGTCAATTAATTGCCAATTAATTGCCAATTAACCGCTAACTGGATACAGGTGATGGTTGTTGCTGAGCTTTGATAAGATTGAGTCTTGTCACAAAATCTGAATTTAATTATCTTGTCAAAGGGAAAATGCTGATGCTATGAAACTTCTTTGTCAGTTGCCAAGAGTTTAGATTTTTTGTCAGGACATGGTTTGCCAGAAGTTTCATATATGTGTTTATAGCGGTTATCTTTTGCTGTTTGGGACCTTTGACAAAGCTTACCAGATGTTTGTGACGTTTGATCTATGATAAGGCTTACTTGCTGTGTATGCTCTTTGATAAGGCCATCCAGTTGGTTTTGGTCTTACTAGCTGTTTATGGCCTTTGATCAGACTTTTCAGCTGTTTATGAATTTTAATAAGGCTTGTTAGATGTTTATGACCATAATAACGGTCTTTCTTAACCTTTGATTATTATAAGCTTATCAGTTGTTTATGGTCTTTGATAAGGTTTATCAGTTGTTATGGCCTTTGATATTGTTTATGACATTTGATAAAGTTTATCAGTTGTCTATGCTCTTTGATAAGGTTAAACAAATGTTTATTACCTTTAATAAGGTTTATCAGTTGTGTATGTCCTTAAAGATGGTTTATCAGTTGTAAATACCCTTGGATAAGGTTTAACAGCAGCTGCTGTTTATGACATTTGATAAGGATTATCAGTTGTTTATTACCTTTATGATGGTTTATCAGTAACTGTTGTTTAGTTATATCCTTTGATAACATTTAATAGCTGTTTATGGCCTTTGATAGGGTTTTAGAACTTTTGATAAGGTTTATCAGTTGTTTATTACCTTATATGGTAAGGTTTATCATTGTTTATCACCTTAGATGACCTTTCACAAGGTTTTTATGACCTTTGATAAGGTTCATCATCTGTTTATGACCTTTGATATGATTATGACCTTCTGTAGACTTGTCAGAAATCTATAGCTATTGGTAAGACTTGCCATATTATGTTCATGGGCTATTGATAATAGCTATGATTTTCAGTATGGGTTATTAGGTATAATCATGGATCTGAACTGGTACTAAGATGTTGAAATTCAAACAGGCTTGCATGTTCATTATGTCTCCCCCCTTCAGGGTCGGGAGACATATTGTTTTTCCCCAGGCGTCTGTCCGTCTGTCCGTCTGTCCGTCCATCCGTCTGTCCATCTGTCACAAATCGTGTCCGTTCTATAACTTGAAAACCGCTCAAGCTATATTCGCGAAACTTCATGTAAATATCAATCAACATGAGACGACGTGCAGAGTGCAAGAATGGTAACTCTGGCATTTATACTTTTTGAGTTATTTCCCTTGGAACTTAGTCCGTCACAAAATTGTGTTTCAATCGTGTCCGTTCTATAACTTGAAAACCGCTCAAGCTATATTCGCGAAACTTCATATAAATATCAATCAACATGAGACGACGTGCAGAGTGCAAGAATGGTAACTCTGGCATTTATACTTTTTGAGTTATTTCCCTTGGAACTTAGTCCATCAAAAAATTGTGTTTCAATCGTGTCCGTTCTATAACTTGAAAACCGCTCGAGCTATATTCGCGAAACTTCATATAAATATCAATCAACATGAGACGACGTGCAGAGTGCAAGAATGATAACTCTGGCATTTATACTTTTTGAGTTATTTCCCTTGGAACTTAGTCCATCACAAAATTGTGTTTCAATCGTGTCCGTTCTATAACTTGAAAACCGCTCAAGCTATATTTGCGAAATTTCATATAAATATCAATCAACATGAGACGACGTGCAGAGTGCAAGAATGGTAACTCTGGCATTTATACTTTTTGAGTTATTTCCCTTGGAACTTAGTCCATCACAAAATTGTGTTTCAATTGTGTCCGCTCTGTAACTTGAAAACTGCTCAAGCTTTATTCACGAAACTTCATACAAATATCAATCAACATGAGGCGATGTGCAGAGTGAACAAATGGTAACTCTGGCATTTATACTTTTTGAGTTATTTCCCTTGGAACTTTGTCCATCACAAAATTGCGTCTCAGTCGAGTCCGTCTATAACTTTAAAACCATTCAAGCTATATTCATGGAAGTTCATACAAATATCAGTCAACATCAGACAACGTGCAGAATGCACTCTGGCGTTTATACTTTTTGAGTTATTTCCCTTGAAACTTTGTCCATCACAAAATTACGTCTCAGTCGAGTCCGTCTATAACTTTAAAACCATTCAAGCTATATTCATGAAAGTTCATACAAATATCAATCAACATCAGACGACGTGCAGAATGCAAGAACCATAACTTTAGCATTTATACTATTTGAGTTATTTCCCTTAGAACTTTGTCAGTCACAAAATCATGTCTCAGTTGTGTCTGCTCTATAACTTGAAAACCATTCAAGCTATATTCACGAAACTTCATACAAATATCAATCAACATTAGAAGAATTGCATAGTGCAAGAACCATAACTCTTGCATTTATACTTCATGAGTTATTTCCCTTGGACCTTTGTCAGTCACAAAATCGTGTCTCAATCGCTTTATTACTTGAAAACCGGACAAGCTATATTCACGAAACTTCATACAAATGTCAGTCAACACTAGACAACCTGCAGAGCACAGCATTTATACTATTTGAGTTATTTCCCTTGGAACTTTGTCATTCACAAAATCGTGTCTCAATCGTCTAAGCTCTATAACTTGAAAACCGTTTAAGCTATATTCATGAAATTTCATAAAAATATCAGTCAACATATAAATAGACAACGTACAGAGCACTGTAACTCTTGCATTTATATTTTTTGACAAAAACTAAATATGAATATCAGTCAACATTACATGACATGCAGAGCATAACAACTATAACTCTTGCATTTATACTTTTTACTTATTATGAATCCCTGCTTCAGGGTAGGGAAACATATTGTTTTTCCCTTGGCGTCTTAATGACTGATCCTTTTGACATCAAAAAGGGGGGAGACATCTGTTTTTTTTCGTAGGAAAACAATTCTAGTTTCTTTCTGTATGCATTGCCAGCAGCCTGTGATGACCTGTCATATGGTTTATTATTTGTGCTTTAGCAGCAGCTTTCCGCCTTACATAATGTTTTACTGTTGGTTTGTATTTCATTTGCATTTGCTTGACACCATTCTGAATTGTCTTCTCACAGCTGCTCGAAGATGGTGAGTCTTGCGGTCAACGAGGATGCTGTCATTTTGATGACCTTTCCTTAAAGACAGAGAATCCTTCCAGTAACATAGGAAGCCTTCCAGGGACAGAGCTCCAGAGAAGGCAAAATTTGAGGGTAGAATTGTTCCACAAAAAGCACATACATTGTGGTTTCTCATTAGAATCACCTCACTGAGGTGATTCTAATGATAGCCCACTATGTATGTTTGTATAGAGCAATGTATGGAGCAATAAGAAAAAAAATATCAAAATTTTGGTGCCCAATCTTTGTTGGCTCTTTTGAGAGCTCTGGATGAGATTCATGAGCATTTAGCATTAATGTCCAAAGCTTCGACTGATTGTCAATTTAGTTTCTGCTAGTATAGCATGTGCCCTTCAGATTATTGGCCTGCAGTGGTTTCAGACTGGTCATTACAAGTGGACACTCATTAATAAACCTCATATATATTTATCATACATGATTGTACATGACAGTCAGTGCTTCTGTGCTTGTATTTGATATAATTAGATGAGATGGGAGAGAGTTTATGGGACAGAAATTGGTATTTATTGTATGAATTTGACAGATGCCAGAAAGATTGCTTTTGAATGGTTCAGAATATATCAATATGAACACCTAGGCCATTTTTTAAGAGCACTTGTAGAAAAGAAATCATGAAGTGCAACAACAAGACCTGTCTGCATAAGGGATAGCTGGCCTATCGTTAGCACTTGCCCATCATACAGAAACATCCAAATTTGGGTAGACCTATCTCTTTTTGAGAAAACCAAATCAAAATGTCAAGATGGAAAATGAAGATACTGTTATACTCACCCCACTCACCCCCTTCCCCACCACAACCACACACACAAAGAAGGCATTCCATGAAAAACATCAGCTATTACAAGAAAAAGTAAAAAATAATTGAAAATAGATAGATGAGTAAAAATAAAACAAAGAAAATAATTTGATAAATAAATAGACTTGAAATGTGGTCAGATAAGTGAGGGTCATTCAATAATTATTTTAGTAAATCATATAGCACAAGTATCTTAGATTGCAAAGATTGTGGACAAGACAGGATGGATGATTTAGGATTTTATGAGGCTGTTCAGTCAAAGAGTGAATTGGATAAAATTATGGATTCTAACCCAGAACCTCATGATGCAGTACTGGGCAAACTGGATGTTAAAGCTTGTAGACATGAGTCATTTAGGAAACATTGCATTACCTGTTTCAGGTGCTATAAAAAGGTATAATCAGATAAGCACCCCACCTATCATGCTGAAGATCAGAGCTCTAGATGATCTTACATATTTGGGGGATAAAATATTTTTTTTTATATTTTCTAATTTTCTCCTCACAGATCTAAAATATGATTTCATCAGAATTGCCTCACTGAGGCAATTCTGATGAGATCATTTTTCAGTTATGAAAATAAAAAAGATGAATAAAATTTATCCCCAAAATTTTGGCTAAACAGGTGCACTGAAGATAAACTCATGAAGGAACCAGGATTTCCTTCTTCTTATCATCTTTGCTACAGAAAGATGAAAGCCCCATCAATCTGACTGATAAGGAGCTATAATACTTGATTTACTGTCTCAGAAGTATGCTTCCTGAAAATTACATCCTGTTTTGAACAAATTAATGAAAACATTTATGCTAATTGCAGGCATTCAACCCTCAATCCCTCAATAACTAGATTAGACCAATAATAAGCTCCCCCCCCCCCCACACACACACATGCACACACACACTTCACAACACCCAGCCAGACATAAAAATGGATGGTTTGGGTGACAAAAAAAAATATGAAATTATGCAGGTAAGTTTGTGCCCTGCAAACCATACCACTTGCAGATGTCAAGTAAACAAAAGGGTCTTTTCCTCCATTCCTCCTTCCCCCATTCCTCAATATATACTGAGTTTCCATTCTTTATAAATGTAAATGGCTCAGACAGCAAACATCTGAAAACAGAGAACAGAAATGTGGTCATATTTTGGGACAAACACATGTTGATCTTATTCTGAATTACGTACATACAGCTGTGTTTATTTCTTGATAATGGTTTACTTATGATTATATGATTATCATTACTACACAACCAAAACATCCCAGCATGTACACACAGAATTCCACCTGTCTTTGATTAGCATGACTTTCAGAATAAGTATGTATTGGGACACCATGAACATTACCCAACAAATTTTTTGTAATCACAGTGTGAATTTCTTTGGCGGATCCAGAGGGGGTTCAGGGGTTTGAACCCCCTCTTCAGCCTAAATAATTTCATTTTCATGAGGAATTTCAGCAAAAATTGGTCAAACTGCGCAAATTGAACCCCCTCATCAGCTAATTTGAACCCCCTATCCAAAATTCCTGGATCCGCCCCTGAATTTGGACAGTCTACTTTCTAAAGAGGCCCTAGAGGTGATCGGCTATGTTGTAGAAGGTCGCAGGTTTGAATCCCTGTTGGGCCAGCCAGTGACTGAAAAACTCTCTCTGTCCCCCCAGCAGTCGCTGGGTATCTTCTTCGAATCAGGGCTGGATAAAGCTAGTGAAGGGAGAGGGGCTGTGCTCCCCTTTTCATATGCTGGGTTCAAGATACCATAGACCTCGAATACCCACTGCTCCTATAGCCACTAGGCTATGAGATTGACCTTTACCTTTACCTGCCAGACAGGTAACAGTATATGAAAAAGCTTGCAGAATTGCAAAGTGCTTAAACCCTGATAAGACTGATCAAAGAGGAGCAGTCTGATCAAGATCAACACTGATTTTTGCCCAAACAATATCATGCCTGTCCCCATTCTTAGGAAGGTCTAAGCCTGCCCAGGAATAGTGTGGTTAGGTTAACTGACCGTCCCGACATGACCTTAGTTGTTTACCGTGGATGTTAAGCATCAAATCAACCAACCAACCATTCTTAGGATATTTTATAGTTATAAGACTACAGATTCTGGAAAATCCAACACAGAACAGAATTATTGTTGTTTGTAAGTGCATAATGGCTCATTCAGGATATCTGTTATGACATTAGGAGAGATTTGTACCTTCTTACCTTACAAACAGGTGGTTTTGTTTAGATATACCTAAGCCTCATTAATTAATAAATATGCTGATCTAATGTAATTAAACCCCTTTGATGTGTATAAGAAAGGAACTCCTGTTTACCTTTAGGGCACCAAGGTGTTGAGATGCAGAATCCAATCTGTGCATGTCTTGGAGCTATTTGGAATTTCTGTGGTGCATTTTGGAAAACAGGGCTTTTGGCATGGGCAAACAGCAAAGGCTCAGATCAGCCTGCACATCCGTGCATCCGTGCAGGCTGATCTGAGCCTTTTCTGTTTGCAAAAATTGATTTCTCAGAACCCAACTGATTGTTGGTGCAGACATGGAAGACTCTGCTCAGACTGTGTAGATGCACAGGCTGATTTGAGACATAAAGTTTGTGCACAATTTCTGATGCATTTTTCAGTGGAATTAATTAGGTTCAGTGCAATGTTTCCACATTCTTCTGGCCAAGAAGTGTGGAGTTTAGAGATTTAGAAGTATGGATATTCTTTGAAAGAGAAAGCAGATCCTTTTTTTATGATAGAAAGGACTTCTTACAACCCCTGGATGTATAAGTTTGTCCAATAAGTTGTAACTTGTCTTGCCTGGGACTAGCAAAAGCGAGACTTAAAAAAAAATAATAATAATAATAATCGACTTTATTTTCAGAGGGTAAAACACATTTAGTAAAAACTAATCTTCCATGTGGCCCTCTACTAATAACATATTTACAATAGTCATGCAACAAAGGTTTTGTTGAAATAATAATAATAATAAAAAAAAAAAAAACTTCCTTGCACACACTATTTCACTCATATCCATGCACATGCCTTCACATATCTAATATAGAAATTACCAAAATAACCACAACTATCCCAGATATTGAAACAGAAAGTGACAAAGACTGCAGAACAAGTATCATGGATCAGTATGATCTTGGTATGCACCATTTGCCACCCTGCTGGCAGTATACATCAAACCACTGCATTAAAGCAAAAAAACTGCTAAAATCTCAGCACCACTGAAATGATCTGTCATGGCGTCCCATTACCTAGGGTAGCTATGGTACACAGCATTAATGAAAACAATTCTATATACATAGTACACTCTGTCAGGTGAACCACCATCCACACACAAACACACCGTATACTAAACAGTGGCTCATATTAATGCTTAAGCCATTTTATAAAATAGTTATGGAAAGAGTTTACAGTATTTAAATTTTTAAGTTCAGTAGGCAAACTATTCCAAATAATAGGCCCTGAATACATTATACTTTGTTTGAATATTTCCTTTCTGGGTCTGGGTGGGATGAAATTTGAAGATGCTGTTGATCTTAACAAAGGCAAACTTTCATTCTGATTTCTATGATGAAACATATCACATATATATGGAGGAGTTAAAGATCTTTCAACTTTAAACATAAATTTGGCTTTTCTCAGAAATAATCTTTCAAAAACTGTGAGTATTTTTAAATCTTGCATGCTATCAAAAATATTGTCAACGTTGTAATCTAAAATTATCTTACAGGCACGCTTTTGAAGACGAAATATTCTGTCTAAATTACCTGGAGAGGTCCCACCCCATACTATATTACAATAATCTATATGTGGTTGAATATATGTTTTGTAGAACTGAACCCTATGATCAACTGACAGGTATTCCTTGATTCGTGTTAAGAGCCATAAATTTGATTTTATTTTTTTGCATATATTATCAATGTGACTTGACCATGAAAGGTTATTATCCACAACAACTCCAAGAATCTTGTCATTTTTTATTGTATTTAAATTTTCATTATTTAGATTCAAAAACAAAATATCTGTATTCATAGCTGCCCTCTTTTGATGAGTAGTAATCAGCATTAACTTAGTTTTTCCAGTATTTATGACCATTCCATTCTCTTTGCACCATTTAGAGAGACTGTTTAAGGCTATCTGTAAATTACTTTCTATTGACATGCGTGAAATTCCAATGTCAAAGAGAGTTGTATCATCTGCATACAAGTCTGTATTTATTGGTTCTGTGTAAAGAGGCAAGTCATTGATGAACAATAAAAACATTAGTGGCCCCAAAATTGACCCTTGAGGAACTCCATTAATAATCAATTCATCTTCTGATACAAAGTTGTTGACACTTACCCTCTGCTTGCGATTGAGTAAATAGGAAGAAAACCAAGTTAGTGTGTTATCAGAGAATTTGTATGTTTTTAATTTATTTAATAAAATTTTGTGATCAACAAGGTCAAAGGCCTTTTTGAAATCTACCATTACTACTCCAATCATTGAGCCATTGTTAATTGCATCAAGCCATTTATTTATCATTCCAGTTAAAGCTGTCTCACATGAATGTGATGGTCTGAAACCAGACTGAGTTTTATGCAGTAAATTGTAAGCAACCAGGAAATTCATTAATGAGTCATGCACATGTTTTTCTAGTATTTTTGACAGAACTGGAAGAACTGAGATAGGCCTATAATTATTAACATCATCCTTGGGGCCAGTTTTGTGTAAAGGGGCTACCTTTCCTTCTTTCCATTTGTCAGGAAAAATTGAATTCTTAATACTATGATTGCAAATATGGGTAATACAGTCTGCTATGTATGGAGCAGATATTTTGAGAAGGCGGGGACCAATTTGATCACAGCCAGTTGCTTTTGATATATCAGTGTTAGCTAAATATTTTTGAACTTTATCTCTGGAAATTTCAGGAATTGTAAATTGAACATTATCTGGAATTCTGCTATCACAGAAATCTTTAAGTTTATCAGAATTTGAGTTTTCAACAGGTTCCTTTATTTTTGAAGCTACTGACACAAAAAATTTATTGAATTCGTTTGCAATTTTGCCACAGTCTTCAATTTCATTACTTCCAATTTTTAGTAGAGGAACACCATTATTGTTATTATTTCTCTTATTCACTCCAATTTCTTTAAATAATTTCCAAATGCTTCCAGGCTTGTTATTATTTTCAGTAATAATAGCAGAATATTGTGCCTTTTTTGATTGTTTTATTAGCGTCACAACCTTATTACGCCACATTTTATAATGTATTTCATTACCTAAAGATTTATGTTGATCTCTGGTTTTTATACCATCAATAATTTCTGGGGTTATCCACTTAGGCTGTTGTTTACGTTTAACTCTGTGTGATTTTAATGGTAAGTGTTTATCTACAATATTTAGGAACATAGAGGACCATGTATCAACAATATCATTTGTGTCATCGAAAACTTTAATAATGTCCCAGGGAGCTGACTGCAAATCAGATATGAAGTTCTGTTCATCAAAATTTTTGTATGACCTATAGGATATGGTGTGATGGGACAATTTTGGCACAGAGCAGTTAGTTTTATGAGTCAAAAATATGGGAAAGTGGTCACTTAACCCAATCTGTGGCACATCAATAGAATTTATGTTTTCTTGCACGGTGCAGTATATATGGTCTATAAGTGTCTCAGAATTAGATGTTTTTCTGGTTGCTTGATTTATTTTCTGTATGAGGCCAAATGGCTCTAAATATTCTAGCCATGATTTCTTTATTTGTTCATTCAACAAATCCCTATTAAAGTCACCAAGTAAATATAATTCTTTCTGAGTTTTAAGTGCATTATCAATAAAATTTTCAAATAGTTCAT
Source organism: Ctena decussata (assembly GCA_963989385.1). Taxonomy (NCBI): domain Eukaryota; kingdom Metazoa; phylum Mollusca; class Bivalvia; order Lucinida; family Lucinidae; genus Ctena; species Ctena decussata. The sequence continues at coordinate 39,955,742 of OZ022500.1, forward strand.
TCCATTTTATTGTTTCATTTGGGTGCCTATATAAGATACCTACAAGAAAGCTTTTTGCCTTTTTTGGAAACACTTCTAACAACAAACATTCTATTTCATCTATTTCTATATCACTCCTTCTCTCAACTTTCACATCATTTTTTACATATACAATTATACCTCCTCCCACTTCTTTACGCTCAGCTGAAATAGTTCTGTCTTTCCTAAATAACTGATAGTTGTCCAAACTAAAATAACTGTCATTATGATAATATTTAAGTTTCGTCTCACTGAGTCCGAATATGTGAATATCATTATTAGAATGATTAAGCATAACGTCTATCTGTTCAAACTTATTCTGTATTCCTTGAATGTTAATATGTCCAATTTTGAGACCTTTACTTTTCAATTTCAAATTAAGAGAATTTTGGGCACACATGGAAGAACTTAAATTATCATCATGCGTTACATCACTATATACATTATGTAAACAATGATCAACATTACTACTATCATAAACTGTTGACAAGTCATAGTTGTCATTATGACTTGCATTTTGATTGTTCGTTGTTTCATCAGTAATCGTTTTGTCATTATAAGCACTAGTGCACTGTTTCATCAGTAATAGTTTCGTTATTATAAGCACTAGTCTCTGATAATTCAGATACATTTTGAGTTATATCCCTTTGAACTGTTCTACAACTTTGGTCACAAGAATTAATGAATGAATTATGATTAATCTGAGTAAATCTTGTTTCACTGAGTGACATATTAAGTAATAAATCTTCAGACTTGCAACTACAGATAATCTGACTACAATTTTCACATACATATTTCAGTGAATCAAAACTATTTGAACATGAAATTAGTAAAGCCCCTATCTCACTGAGATGCGACAGTTTGCGACTGATTGCGAATTGCATTCGCGGATGAGTCTCAAAACTGTCTTGAAACGTTCGCGGGGATTCGCAATATCCTCGCGTGAGTCGCAAACTGGCGCAAACGGTTCGCATTGTCGCACAAAAAAGTTTTACATGTAAAACTTTTTGATGCGACAAAATTTCTCGCAATATAGTTGCAACATAGTCGCAAAGTCATCGCGGGTGTCGCGAACAAGTCGCGGACCCGTCGCAATTTAGTTTCCGGCGAGTCGCAATGACCGTGAACACGAAAAAATAGGGAAATAACTAAGACTATATTACGAACAAATTGCGACATAAATAAGACACTTCCGCGACTAAATTGCGAGCAAATAAAACTGAGTAACTTTCGCGCGAACGTCGTCAGACATTCGTACGAATATCTTACGACTATCGTGCGAGTGTCTTAAATTACTCGCAATGTCGCAAAAGTGTCGTGAATGGTTCGTATTTTCGTCCCACGTGACTCGGAAAATTATGTTTCTCGCAAACAGTTTGCACTCATTCAGTTCCAACATGGGCATCATGCAAGCAAAGGTCAGAAAAGGGCAAGGTAGGGGTAGGGCTGCCACTGCACCCGGCCATCAAACCACAACACAGGAAGCCGAAACAGTTCCAGCTTCTGTTCCCTCCGACGACGAGAGCTCGGGAGCTCCCCACGGTTTCTCTGACGGGTGAAACAAGGAAGAAAAAGAAACTGGGCATTGAGAAACAGTACCCATGGAAGGATGCCCACCAGAATGTACTGGCTGAGTTCTGGCTGATCCAACCCATATTTTATGATAAAACACAATATCCATCTTTCTGACGTCTGATGATTAAAAAATTGATGGAATGTCAATAGGTTCTCATTTTCTCGCAAAATCATCGTACGACTGTTGCACGACCTTCGCACGACAGTCGTGCGACATTCGCGAGAGTATCGTGACACAGTCGCACGAGAGAAATAATCGCAATTTTATTGTGCGAACGTCGCACGAGTGTTTCACGAACGTCGCACGACTGTCGCGCGACATGTGTGCGAACTCCAGGCGAATTTGAGCAAGATTCGTGAGATAATCGTACGACATTCGTGCGACACTCGCAAATATGTCGTAATCACCATTTCAGTGAGACCCAAATATGAAAAATGTCGCAATGTCGCGGATTTTATCGCAAATCTTTGTCTCAAACTAGTCGCCAGTTGTCGCATCCCAGTGAGATACTAGCTTAAATGATTAGGTCGCTTTGATTTTAAGGCATATTTGCCTTAGGTATTACTTGTCAGGCATTGTTGGAGTTGGCCGTCATCAAGTTTTCTGGTTTAATTAGCTTTATTATGTGACAGTGGGCAGACACCCTCTTCTGCAGAATCATTGTCATTTGTTAGCCCTGGCCAGCTTTTACAGCTAGGGTTTTAACGTGTAATATTTAGGTAATTTTTCCTTTGTCATAATAGTGCAGTCTTTATGTCATTTAGGAATTAGGAAGTCGGTGCAAGAAAAGTTCTACTCGATCGGCACATGAGGGTGGTTGGGTGGTGCAAAGGTGCTGTGTGTAACTTTCAGTGCCGGGGCGTCCTACTTACTTGAATAGTCATAGGGTAAGGGCTTACTGTGCTTGCAGTAGGTGCGGGTGGGGGTTGTTTGGACATTTTTTCTCTCGTCTATCATTTCTCCTCTTTCTCCCCCTGATATAGACTGAAATACTGGTTCAAAGGGCCGTTAAACCCAAAACAATCAATCGATCAGCACATTGATTTGAATTAGAGCAGTTGGATGCTTTCACATGCAGAAAACTGTGCTCCATGATTGTGCATCCCATAAACAATAAGATTGGAATGTTAATGGAAAGACAATATTCCCTGAAGGTCCAGTGGAAGTGGCTGTGAAGTGTGGTGTTAATTGGATAGACAGACAGATAGCCATCTAAGAGAGCTCCCCCAGGGGAGCATGTTGGGTCAATTATGATATCTTGTAATGCAAGGTGCTGCTGATGCTGATATTATCAGATTATGAAAAAGTAATGATAATTGTAGTAGTTATTCCTAAGCCCTTTGATGATACTTCATAATCCCTTTGATACACAGCATTTTGGGTCCATAGAAAGGCATAGAATTTTAGGTAAATTATTAGCTTTAGAGACAAAAAATAATAGGAAAGTAAAGCAGATAAAGATGCTCTACTTTCTTTTAAAGTATACCGTACATGAGCTGTGACACAAGAAAACCAACAAAGTGACATGTGCACCTAGTGCACTCAGATCAGCGTGCGCATCCACCCAGTCTAATCAGAGTCTTTAGTTTGTGCTTAATGGGTCTAAGCTACCTCCATGCCAGCAGCAAAGACTCTGATCAGACTGGGCGGATGCCCAGGCTGATCTGAGTCTTCGCTGGTGCATATGCCACTTTTGTTGGTTTTGTCGTGTCGCTGCTCAATTATTTGGGGTAATTGTGGAGAGGGGGAAAAGGCTTCTTATAGCCAAATAAATAGGATTATGTTTTACACTTGTAATCATCTCATTTCAGATTGTCGAACAGAAAGAAGATGGAATATGGAAGGGTAGCTTGATGAAGGAAGGCCGTGTGGCAAAGGCAGGCTATTTTCCTGCCGATCATGTCGTTCTTATTGATAACAATGGTAAGACAAGTATCTGCATGAATTTTTGTTGTCAGTATTGCATAAATAACACTGAATATATTATTAAATAAATTTTAAATTGCACCAGCATTGCAACCAATTTTCCTTCAGTATTGTCATTCTTTTTGTAAATTATTCAAAGCATGTAGATCCCTTTTATGTTGTAGTGATTTTTTCATATTCCTCAGTTAAAGCTTTAAGTTTCATGTAGTTTGTAACACCAAGCATAGTTCATTATAATTTAATATCTGAATAATTTGTAAATTTTAAAAAAAAACATTTACCAGTATTAGATATTGTTAGACTTTGTTGTTCTGCTTGCTTTTGCTTCTGTATAGTATAACGTGCATTACAGAAGAGCCTCTTTATAATGCTACTCATTGTAATGCTAATTTCAATATAACACTATCATTTTATGGCTCCCATTGAGACCACACTATAAAGGAATATAGGAAGAGACCACACTACATAGGAATAAAAGGCAAATGAGCATTTAATGCTCATTTGCCTTAAATTCCTATGTAGTGTAGTAGTCTTAATTCTATGCTATTCATCACTAATAATGGTGTACCTTATTTGTACCCAACATAGAGTAGTAAAGGGACTGTACTGTTCTTATTATTTTGTTAGTTTTATTTTTGTTTCATTTTCGCTTTTGCTTCCCTTTAATTTACAGTAGGTAGAAGAAACAATTTTCAAATCAAGTCTGCTCTAATCTCAGCGTCATCACACGAAGACGTACCAGATTTACTGAAGCGATCTCAAAGTGTCCATGTCAACGGCACCCTTGTAACCAATAGCAACACATACGGCAGTATAGGTCACGATGATGCCTTTCCCCCACCCCCATCCCCACTGTGCATGTCTAAGTTCCAGCATGATAAAAAAACAGGTGAGTGAAGGTGTGGGAAATTAAATGTTGGTTATAAAAGGGTGGCTGTTAGCTTGTAAAATGGTAACTGTTACACAGAAGCGATTGGTATTGAGTAGCAAAGCTATTAGGGCTTTTAACTTTTGATCACAGTGTTGCACGTATCTCTTTTTAGGAAAATGTCATGATTGTATACTGTCTTAGCACCAAAAGTGAAAGTAGTTGAATTTGCAAACATAGTAGATCCTGATGAGGGGGCTCATAATGATCTGGCTCATACATCCAGATCTACACTGTTTGCCCTCCAGTCATTGAATTCTCAATATGTTTTAGCTTGGTCAAAACATTTTTTCAATCTTGCAGACATAAATATTGTCTGCTTTTTAGCACTTTAAGGGTAAGTGTATGTTTGCAAGGCAAAGGACTGCTTATGTGATAAGACTTTCAGCATCTCCTCATATACTGAAATGCATCTTCATGCTGATGCTTAAGTTTTAGCTTAATGCTGATGCACATGATTCTTTATCTATCTCTCAGTTTCTCAATACTGTATTTGGTGATAAGATGGATTTTTCCCTTCCAAAACAGTCTCAAAGATCTAGATCTGTCTTGTAAGATGGATCTAAAACAATCTCAGGGATCTAGATCCATCTTGTAAGATGGATCTAGATCTTTGGGATTGTTTTGGTAGAGGAAAACACATTTTATAGCTGAATTACAGAAGACTAATCGGCAGGGCACCTGACTCATAAGTCAGAGGTCCTGGGTTCGAAACCCGGTCTGGCCACATACTTTCGTTTCTCTTCCGCTGATTCAAGAAGGGCAGTTGTCAGTTACTGGCGAAAGTATGTGCACTTAGTACTGGTTAACGGCTTAGGAGGTCTAAGCCTGCCCAGGAATAGTGTGGTTAGGTTAATGACCGTCCCGACATGACCTTAGCTGTTTACCGTGGACGTTAAGCATCAAATCAACCAACCAACAGAAGAGTAGTTTACATATTTGGGGTACTTTATGGAGGGAGAAAACCCCATCTAATTGCCTAATAAATACAGTAAATACATTGCTTTCTGTCAAGTCAAGCATCCACAAGGCTTACTCCATTCTCGTCCGATAACTGTCATGATATTGCATGAGCCTATTCTCCTTTGTTTTGTAGATCTTTATGTTGTGGTTAGCATGTACAAAAATACTGCAAGAGCTGTTGTCAGTCCCTGGTTTCGGCATCGTCATGCAAATATTTTGGGTAAAATTTTTATCTTGCCTGTGCTGACATCTGGGGAAGCTTACAGGATAGGTAGACTCCATCGCCCTTTGCAGTCTTTTTCCAATGACTGCTGGGCCGATTTATAACAGGGAACAAAAGTTTGGTTATGATCACATGATGGGCAGACAGGAGATAGGTGAGCTATCCTGTAAGTGGACAGGCCTAGGCCTTGTTTGTTGTTTCTTCAGTTCAAAGAGTATTGTAATAATCATCAATAAGTGGATTAGTGATCTGTTCTATGTCATTTTATACCAGAGCTTCAGATAAAGAGATGTTATGACCGAATTCTGAGATTACTCTATAGCAGAATCTTGTGACCCCACATACCTAATAACTGCTTTAGGGAGGTGACCTCTGACATCTTAAAATGGAAAACTATTTAGGCCTTACCTTTATCAGATATTTCTTTTGCATATGATACTTCAAAGCTTTCTTGGTAAACCATGGGCATTTGTGTAGGCCATGTGATAAATTAGTTATGACATTTGTTGATTCCATCCATATCTATTAGCCAATCAGTCCTGATACACAGTGCACAACCCCCTAGTGTGGCACAATAGTGCTAAACTCAGAGACGTGATGTCTGCCGGTTTATTGTCAGAACTTTAACAGTGTTGTCTTGGCTGAAAATGTTTAATGACTGTTTATTTAGGCTGCCTGTAGCTTCTCTTAATGGATATAAGAGAAGCTACAAATGAGCTGCAACACAACAAAACCAACAAAGTGGCATGTGCATCCAGTGAAAACTCAAATCAGCCGGGGCATCTGTCCAGTCTGATCAGAGTCTTGACTTGTGCTTAGAGGGTAGCTAAGGTTCTAAGCTAGTTCCATGTGGACAGCAAAGACTCTGATCAGACTGGGCGTATGCCCAGGCTGATCTGGGTCTTGGCTGAGTGCATATGCCACTTTGTTGGTTTTGTCATGTCGGGGCTCAAATTAGAAATTGGTGATAATTATTAAATAGTAATAATTGTGATTACCATACCTAGCTGAAGTATTTTGATAAAATGCATTAGCAGTGTAGACCCAGCTTAGACAGCAGAATCAGCCAGATCAAGGTCAGTAATGATGGCAACAGTACATGCCAGTAACAGTATTCAGTACTGGCAGTTGAAACACACAGAGGGGAGAGAAACTGCCAGATGCTAGTTGCCTTGTTTTGAAGCAGTTAAATCCCTTGCATAAGTGGCACAGCAGTTTAGAACCATCTGAAGCTGGAAATATTCAGTATGCACTCATTTGAATCTTTTGATTACAAATTGAGTTCTCATACAGCAATACAGGCTCCACCCCTGATAATGAAACCATCAATTAGCGTCAGAATCATGTTCTTGTCAGGATGGTACAAGTTTTCATGTTGATTTCTTATCATTTCAAGTCCACAGTGTTTGCTATTACCTTAAAATGAATTATAAAGCTATTTGTGCTTTAACATAGTTTAAATCCTGGAATGGAGCGGAGTGCAATGGCTGTGCTAATGTTCATTCCTTTGGTTTCAGTTTGTTTCTGTAGCCTGGGATGGTACTCATACTGGAAAGGATTTGCTCCCTCTGAGGGAGCAAATTCTTTCCTGTAAGAGTGCAGTCCCAAATTATGGAAGGGAGTGGAGGAGATTGTCCCTCCCTGTCCATTCCATTCCACATTTTAAACTATGCCTTTTGCTGTGCCATGTATAAAAAAACTTTATCACATAGCAAACTGTGAAGACTCTGACCAGACTAAACATTTGTACAGTCTGGTCAGTCATCTCTGTTTGCCAGTCTCATATATAGACAAGGGGTGGTAAGGTGGAGAAGAGGTGTTGTCATGGTTAAAGTAGAGCAAGGGCCACAAATAGGGTAGATTCTGATTAGAGTGTACAGATGTTGAGGCTGTTTAGATTCTTCACTGTTTGTATTGTTATCGTTGAACAGGTCAGTTGGCTCATCTATAGGCTTATCGCGTTACAGTATATAGGCACAGTTTTAAACATGGACTGAAATGGTGTGGACTTGCAGGAATAAGCTCCACTTTGTTCCATTGATTTGGTATGATACTCTTACATGAAAGTACTTGCTTCCTCTGAGGGAGCAAATTCTTTCATTGAAGAGTACCATCCCAGATTCTGGTAGCAAGTTGTAGCCAATGGAATGTAGGTTATCTTGTCATTTCCATTCTTTTCCAGAGGCCCTGTAGCTCAGTAGGTTATACACTGGCCTGCTGATCTAGCGGTCCCCGGGGTTCAAATCCAGCTGGCAGAGGAATTCTTTCTAACCATAAACAGGGTTCCATTGGACAAACCTTTCATTATCACTCTCCCATCATCCTGATATGACTGAAATACTATCAAAAAGGATTTTAAATCACAAGTCTTCCATCTGTCCATTCCATCCCAACCCATTCCATTCCAGGTTTTAAACTGTGCCTATAGTAAATGAGGCCATATCCAAACCAACCTACTACTCCACAAAATGGGTGGACAGTGCCTGCAATATTATATAAATACATTTGGGATATTGGGTACAGCCTTATATTATGGAGAGAGAATTTAAATATGAATTTGAGAGAATAAACAGTTTCTGTGAAAAGGCATGAGTGCCTCAAAACCTGTTTGTCTCTCAGCTCTAATAACCCAGTCTGATCAGTGTTTACACTGTTTGTTGAGACACAGAAGCTCTCTGGCAGACATTAGGTGAATGCAAGAGAACTAAGCAATGGCTGAAGTATTTGATCGAAAATTCTGATAAGTTGATTTGCTAGCATGGGGTAATGATAAAAACAGAATTCTGATGATCTTTGTGAGTATATGTATGTGAAGGTTGCTGGAAAAAAGATATTATGAATCTGTATGGAGCAAATTGCCTACTTCAGAGAAGTTGTGAGTATAGGAGACCAGCTGTTTTTCTTACAACTGAAATTATATACCATATATGGCATTGTCGCAAACATTGCAGACTCAAAAACACTAATATTCCACAAACATCATACATGTATTAGTATACTGTAGTTGCAGTAACAAAATTGTAAAAAATTGAGCTGCAACACGAGATAACCAACAAAGTGGTTGTGCGCAAAGAGCAGGCTCAGATCAGTCAGGGCATCCACCAAGTGTGATCAGAATCTTTGCTAAGTGCTGTAAGGGTAGCTAAGGGTCTACCTTACATCCATGGGGACAGCGAAGACTCTGATCTGACTGGGTGGATGCCCAGGCTGATTTGAGTCTCTGCTGGCCGCACAGCCACTTTGTTGATTTTCTCATGTTGTGGCTCAATTATAATTATTGTAAAATTAGAAATTGCTGATCACAGACTGACACTACATGAACTGAAAATTTTCACTTTTCTGCTACTTTTCTCTGCTACATTTGAAGCACATAGTTTTAAGTGACACCGAAATTGCTGAAATAAATCAAACCAAAATCTGAAGAAAACAAAGAAATAAAATATTTGGCCTTTTGCTATTGAAACTTTTGACATTGACATCAAGACAACCTGAGCAATGCCATGGAAAAGATGTCTTACAGACATTTCAGATGATAATGAACATCCATAATGTCTGACCAGTCTGCCAAATTGGCATCAACAGCCTTTGATTCATGGCATTTGTTTAGGCGCCAGAGCTCAAGATAACAGGGGGTAATAGGGATAATTATGGATAATTTTTTATATTTCTCCATAAAAACATATTTTGTGACCCTCCATTAGAACCGTCTCACCGAGACAGTTCTAATGAGGGGTCACAACATATCTTTTCGATGAGAAATAAAAAAATTTATCGTTACCCCTTCTTATCTGGAGCCCTGATAGCTAAAGTTGAATTCCGAGGTTAGCATGCATTAATGCTCAGGCTGATCTAAGTTTTGACTTAAAGCAAGTTTCTCATGCCGTGGCTCAGATTTTTGATGAGGAAACTTTTGTTCTTTGTTGTTGTTTCTCAATACATACAAAAACTTCAATTGGCATTAACAGGTTTGTCTTTAACCCTATCTGAAGGTTAGTGTAGGAGGCTGACATTTTATATCTCATCATTAATTTTTTTGGCACTCAGGGGGATAATTAATCTAAATGCAATAGGATATATAGTTTTTGGAAGTTCACTATACATATCAATAATAATGCAATAAATAGAGCATACTGTAAAATATATGGGTACCCTTCTGCATGACATTGTTTTCTGCGATGTTGACTTATATTACTTTTCCAGCAGCTTTTTGGAAGGGGAAGGGGGACGGGGTTATGGTATGTACACTTCAATTGAGTTTCTGGTTTAGCTTGATTTTGTGACAATGCCCAGACAGGCAAGACATGGTATTCTGCAGCTTGTTACTATGGAAAACAACTTTCTGTGACTTCTGTTTGCCCCCTGAAAGACAAGTCCTTTCAAAATGGGGGTTACTCTTACCTCGCCTGGAAATATTGAATAACGTTAAAAATAAAGAGATACTGTTCTGAAAGAAACATTTAAATCAAGGATTACACTATAAATTGGGTCCACAGTTTATGTCTATTCTGTTATCATGTCTGAGCCAGTCACAGAATAATAATAAATAATAATAATAAATAATAATCGACGTTATTTATAGAGAGTGACACGTTTAGCAAAACACTAATCTTCCATGAGGCCATCTTATATACATATTTACAACATATCACCAAGAAACTAAGCAATCTGAGTTGTAACATACACACATATTAAGACAAGAACTCTGAGGAATGCCTTAAGAATGGCCAGAAATGGCAAAATTAATTCAAAGAGTGACACATGACCAAACTTGCTTGGGAATCTTACATATCATCTTGTCAACCTATAATTACATGAAGAACTCAAAACAGCAACTGGCCAATTTATTTATTTTTTATGTATTATGTCTCCCCCCTTCAGGGTCGGGAGACATATTGTTTTTCCCCGGGCGTCTGTCCGTCCGTCCATCCGTCTGTCCGTCTGTCTGTCTGTCCGTCTGTCTGTCACAAATCGTGTCCGTTCTATAACTTGAAAACCACTCAAGCTATATTCGCGAAACTTCATATAAATGTCAATCAACATGAGACGAGGTGCAGAGTGCAAGAATGGTAACTCTGGCATTTATACTTTTTGAGTTATTTCCCTTGGAACTTAGTCCATCACAAAATTGTGTTTCAATCGTGTCCGTTCTATAACTTGAAAACTGCTCAAGCTATATTCGCGAAACTTCATATAAATATCAATCAACATGAGACGACGTGCAGAGTGCAAGAATGGTAACTCTGGCATTTATACTTTTTGAGTTATTTCCCTTGGAACTTAGTCCATCACAAAATTGTGTTTCAATTGTGTCCGCTCTATAACTTGAAAACTGCTCAAGCTTTATTCAGGAGACTTCATGCAAATATCAATCAACATGAGGCGATGTGCAGAGTGCACAAATGGTAACTCTGGCGTTTATATTTTTTGAGTTATTTCCCTTGGAACTTTGTCCATCACAAAATTGCGTCGCAGTCGAGTCCGTCTATAACTTAAAAACCATTCAAGCTATATTCATGAAAGTTCATACAAATATCAATCAACATCAGACCATGTGCAGAATGCACTCTGGCGTTTATACTTTTTGAGTTATTTCCCTTGGAACTTTGTCCATCACAAAATTGCGTTTCAGTCGAGTCCGTCTATAACTTTAAAACCATTCAAGCTATATTCATGAAAGTTCATACAAATATCAATCAACATCAGACGACATGCAGAATGCAAGACCCATAACTTTAGCATTTATACTATTTGAGTTATTTTTCTTAGAACTTTGTCAGTCACAAAATTGTGTCTCAGTCGTGTCTGCTCTATAACTTGAAAACCATTCAAGCTATATTCACGAAACTTCATACAAATATCAATCAACATCAGAAGAATTGCATAGTGCAAGAAGCATAACTCTTGCATTTATACTTCTTGAGTTATTTCCCTTGGACCTTTTTCAGTCACAAAATCGTGTCTCAATCGCTTTTTTACTTGAAAACCGGACAAGCTATTATTCACGAAACTTCATACAAATGTCAGTCAACACTAGACAACCTGCAGAGCACAGCATTTATACTATTTGAGTTATTTCCCTTGGAACTTTGTCATTCACAAAATCGTGTCTCAATCATCTACGCTCTATAACTTGAAAACCGTTTAAGCTATATTCATGAAACTTCATACAAATATCAGTCAACATATAAATAGACGATGTGCAGAGCACTGTAACTCTTGCATTTATATTTTTTGACAAAAACTAATTATGAATATCAGTCAACATTACATGACATGCAGAGCATAACAACTATAACTCTTGCATTTATACTTTTTACTTATTATGAATCCCTGCTTCAGGGTAGGGAAACATATTGTTTTTCCCTTGGCGTCTTAATGACTGATCCTTTTGACATCAAAAAGGGGGGAGACATTCTGTTTTTTCGTAGAAAAACAATTCTAGTTTTGTTTTTGTTTTCTTACAAGAAGCAGACTATAATTCCATCTCAGTGCATTATTGGTTCCTCAGCTAAAACTGTTATCTATAGCTCTCTAGGGCTAAAAATAGAACCTCTGGAAATTGTACACTATTATGTCAATTTCATATTTTCTAGGTTTTATTGCTTATTTTCTTGTGGCTTCATTTTTCTGTGATTTTCTTGAAGATTATTGCTGTGTATTAGATTAGCTAAATTATAACTTGTTTTCTTGTGTCAATTTCTTCCAAGGCAATTTGTAATTGCTTGTGGAAACCATGTTACATGGAAATAACAACATTCTCTGAATATCAAAAAAGTTGATGGCTTATGGCAGCTTAGCTGATAAGATCTGATGTTTTGATGGTTTATGCAGAGAAGCAAGTGTGTTTTTGTAAACATCGGATTATCATTTACATACACGTTGCTATTTTTAATGTTCAAGGAAAAAGATACAGCGATTTTTGTTCTCATATTTTTTTGTGCGATATTATAGTGCAAATGAGTTTTATGATATTTCAAGGAAAAATATAAAATTTCAGCCTAGTAGAATTCAAAGAAACTAGTGAATGATTGGGATTTAGTTGGTTAGTACTTTACCATAATTATTCTTAACGTTTGGTCACCTTAACAAAGTACTTGTACTGTATTGACCCTAAAATTTCGGACGCCCGAAAGTCGGACAGTTATTCTTCGAAAATTCGTAGAAAGTGGATTTTACACCAGTAAATGCATCCAAATGATGCTTAGTGAATGGCAAACCTTGTAGACCCTGATCAAACTGCTCCTTCAGGAGCAGTTTGATCTGGGTCTACAATGTTTGCTCAGACCTGTCAGTCCGAATATTTAAGGCCATTACGGTACATGCATAGAAGGGGGTAAGGCAGGTACATGTGTATTTATCACAAAATTTGAACGATCACAAAATTTGATTTGCCTGTAAGTATGGCAAAAAATTACTGTCACATTTGATCATATAATAATAAGATGATAAATGGCACACAAATAATAATAATAAAGCATTTTCTGTAATAGTTTTTCAGCCAGTGTTGCACTTTCTTTTGAGCTGCGGTTACTGGCATGACTAACATTTGAGCTCCAGAGGAGAGCTTGTTGGGTAAAGGGTTGGGGTCGATGATAATTGCTGAAAAGAACAGTGACAGTTATAATTGATGTTGCTATATGTGAAAGAATCTATTTCATTCAAAGTGTCTACCTCTTTTAATATCTTTGACTGTTTGTATTTTTCAGATCCCAGTAAAGAGATTCAGGTTCTTCCACCCCCACCTCCACCATCATACCAGACAGTGGTCAACAGTCTTCCTCAAAATCATCAGGTATGTTGACAGTTTACTGACAGCACATTGGCAAACCTCCAAGGCAGGTCACTCTGACTTGGAAATATTTGTTTCCCTTCTAAAAAGAGCAACACTTAAAGGAAAGAATTTGCTCCCTTTCAGGAGCAAATTCTTTCCTTTCACTGTTACCCCTTCAAAAAGTGGTTCTTTTCCTGATGCAGTAGCCTCCCTTTGAAAAGGAGACAGCACTTTTCATCTTAAGGTGAATGAATACACTTTCAGGGGAAGCAACTCTTATCAGTGTCATATTTGCCACCTTAAATGTTTTGAATGGGGATCTTAAAAAAAGAATTTGCTCCTATAGAAGCAAATTCTTTCTGTGAAGAGTTTACCCCATTTTGGAAGGGCTTTGTAGTACAGGAAAGCAAAGTTGAAGTCAGGTCATCACAAGCTGTTACTACTTGTAAAATGACAGAAAAAAGAAGTTCTGTCTCTTTTAGCTGTATCTTTCGGGTTGTCTGTATACACATGAGTCGCCTCACATTGAGGAAGTTTGGGTCCAAAACAACCCCAAAAATCTACAGCTGTCTCTTAACAGGTACAGTCAAACCTGTCTTAGGGGGTCACCTAAGGGAACCACAAAAACTGGCTGCTTAAGACAGGTGACCCCTTAATACAGGTTCATTAGCACTGTATTTGGGTTCAAGGGAACCCGAAAAGGTGGCTGCTAAAGACAGGTGGCCCCTTAATAGAGGTGACCACATAAGCAGGTTTGACTGTATTTAGATTTTTTTTTGGAAAACCTGTAGTATAGCAGAACTACATGAGACTGATTTAGATATGTGGGTCATTCAGTAGACAAGTCTTTTCCCTTAGACTCTTTTTGCCACTAGGGGCTACAAGTTCAAAGTTCCTGTATTTTGTCAAGGGCAGGCAACCCAGTCTGGGTCATTCAGGAGGTGGAAAATGCTGTCTTTTAACTGAAAGTATTGAGTTAAAGTGATTGTTCACATCTTTTTCTAAACCTTTATAACATAGGTAAAAAATATGATGAGAATCATACCTCTAATTTTTTTTTTGAAAACCATTTCAATTAGTGTGTAATTTGATGATTATCACTTGCCCCCCCCCCCCCCCCCCCCCCCCCCTCCCCCCCCCCCCCCCCCCCCCCGGGAGTCTGCCATGTATAAGTTGAATGACCTCAAATATTTTCTGTTGGAATCACTTAGCAGCTGCAGCAAGGTAAAATGAATTACAGAGCAGCAGGAGATATTAGCTTAGAGTAGTGCTCCAATGCAAAGCCAGATCAGTCTGTTCATTGAAATGCACACTGTTAAAAGTTGACAGGGAACAAATGCCTTTGCAACAACTGATTCAAAACAGTTTAGACCATGATCAGACTGTTTCGTTAGGAGCAGTCTGATCTGGGTTAGCACTGTTCTGTCCCAACACTTAGAATTTTAAGGTAATTCTGGCAATAAAATCTAGCATTAGCAGGTCAGCTTACAACACATTAAAATATTACTAGTACTTATATAAATAATAATAATGAATACATTAAATGATGCATGAAAATGAGAATAATGGTTATAGCTGTTGGTTATAGAAACATGCTTTTCTGAAGTCTGTGCATAGGCATACAAAAACCTGCACTTGCACCATAGAAAATTGACACCTCAAGTATGTCAAGCTATCATCTGCATTTGAAAGTCTGTATTTCAAGTTATCTTCTGTATATTGAGGTGACCAGTGGTGCCTTTTTAATGTTTACCTCTTCAATCACATACGAAGACATTATAAGCTGCAATCTTTCCATATGGAATCACGGTCAGCTCCTCTAGAAAGTGGTTCCACTGCGTAAAAGTTTAGGTAAACAAACGCTTGCTATATAGCTGTTTCAAGCTGTTAGACTGATGTGATCAAAAACATGTCTGCTGCCAGATGTTTAAGATAAGAGCAATGAACATGATTTTAATTACCTTAGCAGATGCAGAAATGATCTGTAGAAATTAAATTAGGACATACTGACTTATTTATTTTTGATATAGAGAATCAGTTTGGAGATCTGAACAATCACTTTAAGCTTTCTCACACTGACCAGTCAACTTCAGGCTATCACAAACAGTGCAGATCATGATGGGAGGACAGATATTGGAGCATGTACATTTTCATCTACATGTTTTGCCAACTCTTGTTGGCCCAAAATGCAATTCCATGTGAATTTGACATGATCTACAGTATTTGATGACTGATATGATTTATGATCAAATGGCAAAGTTGTTAAAGACACATTTTTGATTGCATAATACCCTAATGACCGTTTATTGAAACATGCTGCTCAGAGATAAAACATCCCAGAAGACTTTTCACTGAAGTACAGGTAGGGGGCCAGATAAAGGGAAATCAATTGTCAAGGGAAAAGAAAGAATATGGTTATAAACAGATGATAATTGGATAAGACTGTTTTTGAAGACCCACATAGAGCTGTGTTGAACAGTGCTGCCATAAACTACTCAAAACCTGTTTTTATGCCAAGGGCTACTAAGATATGCCATGCAAATATAGGTACTCATAAATTACAACGTTCGCGCATACAGAAGACTTAGATCAGCATGTGCAGCCTAATCAGTCCATCATGTTTGCATAAACAGTCTACGATTCCTAAAAAGCAAAATTGAAGACTATGATCAATCTACACAATGTGACAGCTGATTTGAATATTTACTGTTAATATTCAAGTTATGCCAAATCAGCCTGCACAGCTAAAAAAACAAACAAAAACCAAAAAAAAAAAAAAAAAAACCTGATTAGTCTACATAGATGTGACATATTGTTCACACGAAAGTTACGTTATCAATGAGTATTCGAAATCAGCATGCACATTCTGTCTTTATTTTCGCCTTTTCAAGTTTTGGGCATATATATGTGTCTATGTTTATATAATATTTCACAAAATATCACATAAAATCAGATCTAGAAAATAAAATTAAAATAATTATCTCTTTGTTTGGTTTGCAAGTTTTATATGACTGTTTTACATATGTCTAGCAAAAGTTCATTTTTATATTTTTCATAATGCCAGAAACTTTCATATGTTTAGCTTTTAGCAGACAGTGAAACTTTTTTTTTTATTTTTTGCATTTACTTTAACATAAAATAATCATAAACAAATCAAAGAAAAAAAAAAGAAAACAGTTGTACAACCATAATCTCGGATCAGACAAAAAAAAAATAAAACAAAATCAAAAATAGATCAAATGAAAATTATAATAATTTCTTTTTCTTTATTATAAATTACTTTTTTTAACTCATTAGCTTTTTGTTCTTGTTGTTAAATTGTTTAAAGTAGATGTATCTACAGGGTAATATCAGTTTTCCCATATTAGGCCCCACTTTTGGAATTTGTCACTGGCATAATCCCTTCATAATCACCTAGATAAGACAATCCTTTGATATTAGCTGTGGCCCTAAGCACTGATTATTGGGAGCTATCAAAGTGTGCCACCCCAATTTGTTAAAGAAAAAAATGTGTCTTTAAGAATCTTAAGACTATACAACTTGTGATATTGTACTGGGAAATGGTCTCTAATTTCATAGCTGCTGAACAAACACTTTTTTACCCCCAGAATATTGTTTTTCATTTCACAGCCACTGAGCAATTTCGGAAGTTTTTCCCGTCAAGCATAAAGTAATTATCGAAAGATATAGACAAGTCCTTAAAGGAAGATTGTCATTTCTGAGAAATGATGCTAGTTTATATATGGCCTTAAGGAGGTTGCTGTGTTATTAGCATCATTATGACAATATTGCACTGCTCAGAACTGCATGTGCTATTTGTCCATCATTTGTATACAAATGATGGACAAATAGCACAAGCAGTTCTGTTTAGTTGATCTAGCATGTTTGCAAATCAAACAAGTGCTTATGTGATACCCTTTGTGTAAAGGTAAAGGTTTCCCATAGCCTAGTGGCCATAGGGGCAGTTAGGGTTAGAGACCCACTGTATCTTGGGCACAGCATATGAAAGGCAGAGCCCATCCCTCTCCTTCTGCTTCCTGATCCTTCCCCGAATCAAAAAAGGTGGCCATTTACTGCTAGGTTGACAGAGAGGGTTTTCCAGTCACAAGTTGACCCAAACCGGGATTTGAAATCATGACTTTCTGCACCATATTCGAGCGTCTTTAACCATTCGACCATGGCGTCTCTTATATATGTCCATGGTTAAAAATTTATGGAATCGATGGTAGTGCAGTAAGCAATTAATGAATATCGGTAAACAGGTCAAACATGATAAAAATGCAAAGATGTGAAGTGATTAATTGGACCTGCCTCTTTCAAATTGCTCACTGGAATGCCAATTTCCAAATTTTATTGATAGGGTTGCATTTGTTGAAAAAGAGATTAAATTATACCCTCTTAAAATTCATGTCAGATTTTGTATAGAATTCTAATAGAGTATCTAGCTTTAGTGGAATATTTCTGGAAATTCATAACATGATGCATGTTTAGTATAAAAGCCTAATATTTTAATTGTTGGTGGTGTTGTTAACAGTTGTTGCCCACTGCGTTCAGTTTTATCTTTGAGAGCTTTTGACAGATGCTATAATAGTCTTCTGCAGAATGCTTTTTATAGAGGAAGAACAACATTAGTGATTTCTTGGTTGCTTCCCTGAATGATGAAGCACATAGCCTTTCATGTCACCCTACCATCAGGTCGATATGACTACTCCTTGGGAGTTTTATTATGCCCTGCCTTGAAATGGCCGAAAGGCATATAGAGTTAGTTATAGTCTGTTTGCTCCCAAATGCAAACGGCATCCCCAATGTTTTCTCAAAATTGGTGAGAGGTAAAAGATTTTCGAATCACTCATTCTTAATTTTCATCCTATACATAACAAAATCATAATTTTGCAGAAATGTGAGGTTTTGCATAAAAAAATTTCTATACAAAAACAGGACCTAAAATGTGTCAATTTCACCTCTAAATTACAAGGGAGTAAAAGCTGGCTGTTGGAATTCCCGTTTAGTTTTACGTGTTAGAGCATGTGACCAATGTATGCTATCCCTAGAACAAAATTTGCATAATTATTTGAAATTTTATTCTAAATCCATTTTTTCTACTTTTTGTTTAACCCATATATTATCTAATTTTAAAACATTCAATTTATGTTCGCAAAATAATATAATAGTTCATTATTTATTTACAACATAGTACCACCTGACCAGTGATACCATGCGTTACGCGTGCGGGCAGGTGAATACATTTTACTATTTCATTCATATACGCCCACACCTGTAGTAAACAACGAGCTTACGCTGTTGCCTTTCAACAATATTTTGGCTGTTCTAACAAGCATTTGACGCCCTTCAGTGTAACTGCTAAGTTTTTGCATTAAGGTAAATGGAAAATATTTTACAAAAACATCCAAAAATTTGGACTTTCCGTATTCTGTTATGTATAGTTGTAGGAATCATTAGGACATTGGAACATTTGATGGAACTTTCATCGTTTTCGAGAAAATAAGCAAAACCCCGTTTGCATATTGGACCAAACGGACTATAACCCTGTCCATGTGTGTGCATGTGTGTGTATGTGTGTATATATGTATGTGTGCTACCAGAATCGTGTCCTGGCCATAACTTCTTCCTGCATGGTAGGATTTAAAAATTGTTTGGCACAAAATGCTCATCATGAGAAGATGACATGTTGCATGCAAAAAAAATTTCACTGGCTGAAAGGTCAAGGTTACACTGGGCACTTAAACTTTGTGCACAGACTATAGTGAGAACATGTTCATGTCTGGCCCAAAACTTTATTCTGCATGGTTGGATTTTAAAAATATATGGCGCAACAATGATCATCTTGGCAAGCCGCTGTGTCCCGTGCAAGAGCCATGTTGCTAGTTTGCTAGGCCCATAACTTTGTCTTGCATGTTGGGATTTCAAAACTATTTAGCAAGACAATTTGTTGCATGCAAGGAACAAGTCACCAGCTTAAAGGTCAAGGTCACTGTACAAACTTAAACTGAGTGAATAGGCTTTAATGAAAGCATGTTTGTGTCATATTTGCATCCCCGGTTTAATTGCAGAATAAATGCACTTTTACCAGTATTTCATCATAGCTATCCAGTAGTGCCAAGTGCCAGTACCTTAATCAAGGCCCTATCTTACTCATGACACTAGGTGGGGGCATCAGTGTCGTATGGACACATTTCTAGTGTAACATTCTCGGACATAAAAAGAAATGAACCTTATCAAATCTGAAGACAAGAGTGGCGATTAAGACTGTTACAGAAATAGTTTGGATGTCCTAATATTTACAGCAAATATGGCATCCTGCCTTTCTGACCCTCAGAATTATTGCCAAGAAATATCAAGCCAGAATTGACTGATAAAACACAGATGAAACAAGCAAAAATTGATTTTAAAGATTCAGGTGTTGGAACTAGTTTATAAGATATAATAACTATTTACATAACACTTCAAACAGCTGCGGTTGACCTAAAAATATGGTAGATAGTTCTGATTTCATATCCAAGAAATAAATTAAACTGCTGTCTTGATTGTACAATAAAAGTGCATCTCACATTTCCTTGAGAAAGTTCTAATCTAGTCAATGTTTGCATATTCTTTGATTCACAAATTAAGGTTGATGGAAACCTGTTAAGGGGAGTTAATTCTTACAAAGAATTTGTCTTCCATTTCATGTAGGGGGTTCAGTTCAGTTCAGTTCAATTCTCTTATCGACGTTACCCAAGTGGCTCAACAGTACGTAACCATAGTTGCACACACTTGGCGCTGTGTGTCCGTCCTGTGTCCGTGGGGGGGGAGGCTTTTCTTATAAGAAAAGGAGCTTCTAGTGTGGAAGGGAATCTTGGACGGACACACGGCGCCTAGTGCGTGCAACTATGGTTACGGACCGCTGTCAGCCACTTGATGTCCTAATATGAAATCATGAGCAGCCATGGTTCTTGTAAGATTGCCTTCTGGCAGGTTGGCCTGAGTGAACTAGTTACCATTAGAAGTTTGTTTTGGATCTGCCTAGCATCCCCAAAAGGGACCTTTATAAACATTGTAAACCCAGATAGATGCGGCGAGTTCATTTTTGTCACAACTGATTTAGTGGTCACTTCCTTAATGTGCTTAAATATTGGGACACCTGAAAAACATTAATTTTCCATTTGAGACAAATGGAAAATTAATGGTTTTAGGTTTCCCAATACTTAAGCACTTTAGTGTACTTAACATAAGTCTGCTAGGGAGAAATTAATCAAAATGAAGAAATGCAACTTTTTATTGTTTGATCAACCAGTTTTTGCTCTGTTATACACTTTGTCAACAAAGTTTCAGAGAAATCATTTCTGATGCTCATTATTCCCATTCAACTGTAAAATAATTCTCTTGTGGGACTAACATTAATAGGAAATTCTATCTAATATTAGTAATGTAATTCCCTGATTCTTGAACTATATTTCTTCTAGTATATACAATCAAAGGCCAATATAAACAGGTAGCTACACTCATCTTCCACCTGTTAATGGAAATTCAGGTATTAAGTAAAAAAGTTTGTTGCTCCTGATGATACAACCCTTTCCTCAGAAGTTGACAGTGCAGATACAATCCTTTCCTTCCAACATAAATTGTCAGTGCAGGCAACCCTTTCCACATCAGGGTACAGTTTCCAAATTAGTTGACAGTGCAGATACAGCTACCCTATTGACCCTAAAATTTTTGAGACGCGGAAGTTGAACAATTATTGTTCCAAAATTCTTAGAAAGTGAATTTTACGTACGTTAATGCATCCAAATGATGCTCAGTAAATGGCAAACATTGTAGAGCCTGTTCAAACTGCTCCTTTGGGAGCAGTTTGATCTAGGTCTACAATTGTTGCTTGGACCTGTCTGTCCAAATATTTAGGGTCATTATTATTCATTGACAACCTTTTCCATGTTTGTTGTTGCTAAAGATTCAGTGACGACAGTATCCAACTGTTTCCAGTATTCTGCTGTATCCAACAGCCTACCCAAAATACTGGTACATGAAGATAAGTATTCATTCTGCCCTTTCCAAACATATTTGAGAGGGGGTGCGGGTCATAAGTTATGTTTTGATGGACCAGGGGTTTAAACCTGTGAACAGATGGCTGTAGAATAAGCCTTATTAAAGGCTTTGCCAGACCTAGATTTACCAGACTAATTGAACATATCTATCTCCTTGTAATTCAAGTGGCATTTGATTAGATTTATTAGGTATGTCAAACCAATTAGTTGATCCAATCAGAATGGGGTTGCTCAGGTCAGTCTTTGGCAAAGCCTGGGATTCCAAAAGTCTCAATCTGAACAGTATTGCAATATTAAGAGGGAACCCACCCATTAACCCTCTTTATCATATGACGTCGCATCTGAGAGTGTAATAAAGCCATGCATTAAAATCGATAATCCACTAGTGGATTAAATATGCAAATTACGTCGTAGCGTTATGCGTTGACGTCCATAAAACATCGCTTTTTCTAATGGGGAAATCATGACGTTTTAGTGCAAAATTTGCTAATAAATTGCGCTTTTAGTGTCATATGATAAATAGAATCTTGCATTCGTGCTCCTGTATTATTGAATTTATTAAACTCGTTGGGGAAAAACGATAAGATGCTCGGCATAGCCTCGCATCTTATCCTTTTCCCCAACTCGTTTAATAAATTCAATAATACATGAGCACTCATGTAAGATCCTCTATTTTCGTGATGGTCTTACATGAAAGATGGACCCATTTGTGTCTCGTCCTGCGACTAGCAGAAATGAGACATAGGTATTGCTGTTATGGTGATGTTGGTGTAAACATATGTCAAATTTGTGGGTTAGCTCTGTCAATCTTGGTGACAATGCTTAATGGGTGAGAAAAAGTGTTCCACATATTTCATCTTATGGAGAAGAAACAGAATTTTTCTCCGAATTGTCATGAAAAGCTCACCTTAATTGTCTGGAGCTGTAACTGTCAAAACATCTGCTTGAACTGGCTGAGTTTAAAACATGGAATGGAATAGAAGGGTACGAAGTCTCATCCACTTCAGTTTATTGATTCGAGATGTTACTCTTACTGAAGCTGGGCCGCGTAGCGCAGTCGGTAGGGCACCTGACTTGTAAGATGGAGGTCCTGGGTTCAATACCTGGTACGGCCATTTACTTTCAATTATTTCCACTGATTCAAGAAGGGCAGTTGTCAGTTACTGGTGAAAGTAAGTGCACCTAGTACTGGTTAACCGCTTAGGAGATCTAAGCCTGCCCAGGAATAGTGTGATTAGGTTAACTGATCGTCCCAACATGACCATAGCTGTTTACTGTGGACGTTAAACAATAACACAACAACTCTTACTGAAAAAATCTGCATCCCATGAGGGAGCAAATTCTTTTCTGTAAGAGTATCATCCCAGGCTCTGGGAGCCTGTTGTAGTCAACGAAATTTAGATTATCTCATCCATTCTAATCCATTCCAATCTATTCCATTCATGGTTTTAAATTATGCCACCAGAACCAGCCAGTAAGAACTGACCTAGCTAGGAAGAACTGAACCAGCCAGTAAGAACTGAACTAGCCAGTAAGAACTGAACTAGCCAGTAAGAACTGAATTAGCCAGTAAGAACTGAACTAGCCAGTAAGAACTGAACTAGCCAATAAGAACCAAACTAATCAGTCAGAACTAACTGCTTTTACAGTTAGTCATTTTGTGTTTTCCAAACATCTCAGTTTTGATTGACAGATTGTAATTTAAACACACACAAAACCAGTCAAAACTGAGTCTATCGCTATCGATGTGGGCAGCCAAGAAAGATTTTTATCGGATCTCGAATAGACAAATAATAAGCTAGAGATGACAGTTAGCAGACTTAAATTTCAATTCCAATCTGAAGTCTGTCTAACAAATTACTTCTCACCCCTATGGCTCTGACAAGATTTTCATCTATTTTTCTGAAAATTGGGTTTGTTATACTTCCGTCTCCTTAGCAACAATCGATAGATGTACTGGTAAATAGTCAGGATTCCTAAACAACAGTATGGGGCATCGAAACTCATTTGATAAAAATAATGAAGCAAAAATTAACTATATAAACATTTATTTTGTTCAAACTTACTTTACAAACCTTTTGTCAGCATACTAGTTTGTACAGTTTAACAGCTGAATTCGTACTGAAGCAAACAGGAAGTCAAGAAAGTTGTTTCCCTTTGTAAAAATGGCTGAAAAACATGGTTTACCAATCAACATAATTTGCTATGAAATCACGTGGATTTACTGTTGTCTGTGCAAATTAACCCATTCCATTCGGGATACCCATTTAGGGGTGTCTGGGCAAACAGTTTGAATCCAGATCAGGCCCCACAAACGTGGGGCCTGATCTGAGATTCAAACTGTTTGCTGCCTAGACATCATTTCTACAAGAGTTAGTTAAACCAATATTGTTAAAATATTCTTGATTTTTGATGCAGACGACAATTTCAGCAGACAACAAAAAATACCCAGAATGCAATGGGTTAAATTACGAAAGAGATCAGCTCATTCCACTGTATGTGGAACCTGGACAAGGAAACCCTTACAAAAGGGGAGACAAATATAAAAGTGGCAGAGCTTATCCACAGAAACTGTACCTTTTCTCTCTTTTGCTTTGTGATGTCCTCATCAATCAAATGATTCTTAGCATGCAGCACATATTTTGTTTGATTACTTTTGTAAATGCAGCTCTGAATCACCATAAATATTTAAAATATGATTTTCTCAGGCTTAAATCTCAGAAGGATCACTTCAAAGTGGATCATTTGGTTTCATTAATGGGAAAGCAGGTATTTTATCATTGGATGTTTAATCTGCATGATTAGACTCATCATTGAGATGGGTATCAGCAGTAGCTATCTCCCTTGTGAATGGAGAGATCAGAAGATTGATTGGACTGAAAATAAACAGTGTTTAAGACCATAAAATGCTTCAGAGTCTTTAATATGATCTACTCAGAACCAACAAAGGAAACAGATAAATGGGTGGGTGGGTTGGTGGTAGATGAGTGGATTAGAATAAATGGGTGGGGGAGGGCTTGAGTTGGGAGAAATGGCAGCAATTAATGAGTCAAAGATGATATGAGGCGATACAAGAAGATATGAGCCGCTGCATGATAAAACCAACAAAGTGGCATCCCCCAGTCTGATCAGAGTCTTTGCTGTCCGCATGGAGGCAGCTTATACCCTTTGCTACCCTTTAAGTGGATAGCCTTGACTTTGACCAGATTTGGCGAATGTCCAGTCTGATGCTCAGTCTGATATTTTTACTGCCTCTAATTGTGAGACAAAGGCTAGAGGCTCCTAATCCAGTAGTACAAAAATATGATTTTGTTCCTAATCTCAGGTTTTACTGGGGAATATACTTGACTTACTGGCTTTGTTACATGAAGGTCATACTGATTAATAAAGACAGACAGTCTGAGACAATTTGGAGAGTTACAAAAAATTGTTCTTGGGGATAACTGTTCAGCTTTGTCAGAAAAAAAAGACATTTATGCAGCAGATGTACCTCTTTTGCTTGAGAGTACTCCTTGCCATGGTTTAGCCACCATTTATTTGTAAAAGGGAGTAAAGTTTAATTTTCTAGAGCACAGACAAGGGAAGCAGTTTGAGTTAATCACACCATGTGCCTTGCATCATGGGAACAGTTTATATGTTATGTTCGTGTGATTTGAATGTCATTAAATTTGATACCAGGTGTAATACCAGGTGTAATGTTTGCTTGCCATGTGTTTAATTTATTATTGCACTGCATCTTAAAAAGTTCTGAAATTGTCTGCTCCTCATTTTCCATGTTCCCTTTAAGCTTTCTGTGACAGGACCTGGTGTCCAGGTCCGGGATAAAATGTTTTTGAGCCTTGGACCCCTTGGATAGATGGACTGACATTTCATGGCAGAAACAAAAACCATAGAGATGTGCATATTATTGTTAGTTAAGCATATAGATCCAGCTTTTCATGAAAGCCAATGCTTGTTGAATGGATAACGGAAAGCAATTGCTCTCAGAGAGCTAAGAGTAGATCAGGGTGACTTTCCATTAGAGGTGCAACTATTCACTTCGATGCATCGAAAATCCGGTTCACAAGGGCCGATTCGATTCCGATAACAACTCCACTGATTTCGATTCGATTCACAATCCCCCGAATGGGCCCTCATTTAAAACGGAAGTCCGTGTTTTAGACCCGCTCTGAATATTATAACGCTGTTTATAACGTAACGTACGATTGGTCAGTAATAATTAGGTCATCCAATCAATACGGGTGTTTCGTTTCCTTATCGGTAGGGTTATCAAAATGGCGTCTAACGATCACTCGCAGAAACCTGTGTCCAAAGATGCACCCCAAAGCAGGGTTCGAATTTAGACTTGCATACTCGCAAAATGCGACCAAAATTTACAGACTGCGAGAGTCCAAGAAACCACCACTTGCTTTTCTTTGCGAGTGTAGTTTTACCGGTGCAAAGAACTAATCCGGAAGTGTAAAGTTTTTGTTTATGTGCAGAACAAGATGCGCAGTCGCAAACTCGTCTTGATCACCCAGGTGCTTGCCTTATATTGATTCCCCAATACGGTGCCCCTCGTCAAGCGTCTGACAACCCACATCTGCAAGCGTCTGTTTTCAGTTTGATCAAAAAGCACATGTTCTCAAATCAATACACATGGACAGATATTAATTGTGAACTGGAAAAGGAGCAAAACGGGGGATCAGGAAGAAAAACCTTCTGAAAATAAACCCATCAAGACTGACTCTATGGGCCCAAAACCCCAAACTGTCCCTATAAAAACTGCACAGAAGTGGGAAAAAGAGCTCAGAGTTGCTCTGGAATATGAAACTAGTAGCTGTGAAGAGAACATGGTAGGGAGTGTAGGCATGGCCCTTGTGAGGTAAAGCCTCATTGGTAAGATACTTTATATTGTCTGTCAGATAGGGAAAAAGGGAGTATAATGAATGAGAACCACTAAATTTAGCAAGTGAGAAAAAAAGTTAATTTCAAACCCTGCAAAGATATATAGAAGTGTAAATATAACAAAATAAAGTGATAAACATGATGAATTAAGGTAGCATAAAATCAATCATGAATCGAATCGAATTAATCGAATCGAGGTGTCTGAAATCGAAATCGAATCGAATCGGTCGTTGGGTGAATCGTTGCAGCTCTACTTTCCATGGGGGTTCACTCCCTTGGAGGCTTAGCCATAACCCCTTAAAAGACTTGTATAAAGTTTTAAGAAACTCTAATCATTAAAACAGAAGCAACTGAAATTTAGCTCAGTTGGTCTCCTGTCTCATTTGTCATTGTATTAGAACAGTTTGACCCAGTAAAAAGTAATATTAGCTTCAAGATGATTATATTTTCTACATGGTGCCCCAGGGAAATCAGACATTTTTATGCAAGAAAAGCATTTCCAGCATTTGGTTTCATTGCCAGTCTTGGACTTAAAAATGCATAGTAGACAGAGCATTTTATGTCTTGAGTTTATGTCATCCCAATGTTGCAGTTGCAGATATATTCTGGATGTAGAATCTGTAATGTAAAGATCAGTTGCAGTGGTACTTGCATTTAAAATAAATGGGTACACTCTCAGGCAAAGTAACTCTGCCTATATATTTTGGTCTCCCCTCTCAATGGTGGTCAACTCTTAAATGAAAGAATTTGCTCCTCTAGGAGCAAATTCTTTCCTTTTAGTGTAGACCCCTTTTCAGAAGGGCCTTGTCCTCCAGGTGTCATGAAATTGTTTCCCTTTAAATTTTTTCTCTTTAAGCGGTCTACTCTTCATGGAAAGAATTTGCTACTTGGAGAATTTCTTTAACAGTCAACCCCACTGACAAGGGAGGACATTGCTACACAGGTTTATAACTTCAACAATTCATCCATGCTCAAAATTCTTACAGTATCATGAAGAATTCAGGCCAAACTTTCAATCAATATAAAACCTATTTCCAAGCAATTTAAGCAGCACACAAATTCTGAAGAAATTTATACAGCCTATTTAGACCAAATTTATTTGGCCAATTTACTGAGTGATCTATCAGATGAAAACAAAGCTGATTAAATCCCAAATCAATATCTAGAAAGACATGCTTAGAAATGATTAGAAGCTTACTGATTTAATGATTACAATGCTAAGTGGTTATTTGTTGAGTTTGTATAAAAATGCCCAGAAGTTGCTGAACATACAGTTTTTATACCTACAGTATTACTTTTCAGGGGAACTTGTGCAGTGGTTTAAAGACTCAACCAAAAAATCTACATATTTCATTGACTGTTTGCAACCATGATATTTTCGCCCCAATTCTCATAACGATGTTCCCAAAGAGGCTTAAGGGCAGGAATCCATAGCTCTCACCTCCTGGCACTGAATCTGTCCATGTCCTCTCCAATTTTAAGAGGAGACTTGTATTGATACACACATTGTACATGATACTAGGACAAGTATCTGTTGATTGCAGTGAACAGATACTTGCTCCAATATATACCTGCAACTGCAATCAACAGATACTTGCTCCAGTATATACCTGCAACTGCAATCAACAGATACTTGCTCCAGTATACCTGCAACTGCAATAAACAGATACTTGCTTCAGTATATACATGCAACTGCAATCAACAGATACTTGCTCCAGTATATACCTGCAACTGAAATCAACAGATACTTGCTCCAGTATATACCTGCAACTGAAATCAACAGATACTTGCTCCAGTATATTTAAAATCTTAAAGAGTTCCTTCAAGAGCAGAGAATACATACAGAAGTAGGAACATGGGCCAGACTACGTAGTTTCGGCTAATAAAGCCTCGTCAGTGACCCTGACAATATATACCTGCAACTGCAATAAACAGATACTTGCTTCAGTATATACATGCAACTGCAATCAACAGATACTTGCTCCAGTATATACCTGCAACTGAAATCAGCAGATACTTGCTCCAGTATATACCTGCAACTGCAATAAACAGATACTTGCTTCAGTATATACATGCAACTGCAATCAACAGATACTTGCTCCAGTATATACCTGCAACTGCAATAAACAGATACTTGCTCCAGTATATACCTGCAACTGAAATCAACAGATACTTGCTCCAGTATATAACTGCAACTGTAATCAACAGATACTTGCTCCAGTACATAACTGCAACTGTAATCAACAGATACTTGCTCCAGTATATACCTGCAACTGAAATCAACAGATACTTGCTCCAGTATATACCTGCAACTGCAATCAACAGATACTTGCTCCAGTATATAACTGCAACTGTAATCAACAAATACTTGCTCCAGTATATAACTGCAACTGCAATCAACAAATACTTGCTCCAGTATATAACTGCAACTGCAATCAACAAATACTTGCTCCAGTATATAACTGCAACTGCAATCAACAAATACTTGCTCCAGTATATAACTGCAACTGCAATCAACAAATACTTGCTCCAGTATATACCTGCAACTGCAATCAACAAATACTTGCTCCATATGACTGCAACTGCAATCAACAAATACTTGCTCCAGTATATACCTGCAACTGCAGTCAACAAACACTTGCTTCAGTATATACCTGCAACTGCAGTCAACAGATACTTGCTCCAGTATATACCTGCAACTGCAACCAACAAATACTTGCTCCAGTATATACCGGCATTTGCAATCAACAAATACTTGCTCCAGTATATACCTGCAACTGCAGTCAGCAGTTCAGTCAATTCTCCAAATGATGTTCCCCAAGTGGCTCAGCGGTACGTAATCATACTTGCATGTACTTGGCGTCCAAAAATGCTGCAGTCAACAGATACTTGCTCCAATATATACACCTGCAGCTGCAATCAAATATATACTTGCAACTGCAATCAACAGATACTTGTTTTGAACAGTATATATAACTGTAACTGCAATCAACAGATGCTTGCTCAAGTAGGATGACACTTGCATTGTTAGGCAGTGACACCTGTGCAGTTATTATGACACCAACACGTCCATCTTTGTGTGGTTCCTTGGACTTTTATAAGTCCATTGCTGAAAGCTACATGGATACAGAATTTTTCATTTTTTTAGGACATCTGTAACTTTTCAGTGCTTATCTCTGTACCTGAGTATAAAAACTTGGCAGAGTTATAACATCAGTTTGATCTATGTTAGTGTATGATGGGGGTAAGAAATGATGAACCGTAATTATCCTAAATATTGAGGCGCCATAGCCAGCTACGCCATAGCCGGCTATGGTATTTATCCCAAAATTTCATCAAACTAATTTAATCTTTAGCAATACACCTAAAATTTCTGGCAGAATGGCAAACAGTGTAGACCCTGATAAGACTGCTCCCTTAGGAGCAGTCTGATCAGGGTCTTCTCTGTTTGTTCAAGCTTTTCTGTCCCAAATTATCGGGTAATTTACAATATATTTCTCTGCTCTCTTCAGCTTCCGAAATCATCAGGTGGTTAAGATAAAGGTGTTGGGATATTATAGTCTGTTTTCTCATTTGGATAGACCATGATGGATTTTAGCTTACCTGAGTGTAACAGTTTGGCAAGATTTACCATATTTTTCTTAATAAACATCCTTGCTCTAGTAAATGGCCCCCAACCAATTCTTTTACCTGAGCCGAAGGCTCACAGGTGAGCTTATAGTATAGGCAGGCCTCCGCCGTCCATCGTCGTCGTCCACACTCTTTAAACATCTTCTTCTCAGAAACCAATGGGCCAATCGAAGTCAAATTTCATATGGAGCCTTTACAGGATGGGGGAACAAAAGTTTGTATATTTGGTCCAGGTCACATGACCAAGATGGCCCCCATGCCCATATATGGTAAAACCCTTAAAAAAATCTTCCCTTTCCAGAACCACTGGATCGATTGCCTTGAGACTTGGTATGTAGCATTTGGGACTCTAGTACTACAAAATTTGTATAAATGATGACCCTGGGTTGACCTTAACCTATTTTATGACAAGGTCAAAATTGGTCCCTTAGGCTTTTGAGTGGGAAAAGCTGAATAAGTGCATTTTTCTGTTGCCATTGTACTCTGTGATAAGGAAATGCAGCAGAATTCAACTCCTCTGAATTTGAAAGGTCAAGGTCATTTAGTGACCTTGGCCAATGGTCAGTTGTCTATCCTTTGTCAACATTTTCAAACAACTCTTCCTCTGAAACTACTAGGCCAATTTTATTTAAATTGCATTATACAGCCTTCAGATAAAGGGGTAAAGAAAATTTATATACTTGGTCCAGGTCACATGACCAAGATGGCAGCCATGCCCATATATGGTAAAAACCTTAAAAAATCTTCTTCTCCAGAACTACTGGGCTGATTGCCTTGAAACTTGGTATGTAGCATCTGGGACTCTAGTACTACAAAGTTTATATAAATGACGACCCTGGGTTGACCTTGACAAACTTGGTCCCTTAGGCTTTTGAATGGGAAAGGCTGAAAAAGTGCAATTTTCTATTGCCATTGTACCCTGTGATATGGAAATGCAGCAAAATTCAACTCCTCTGAATTTGAAAGGTCAAGGTCATTTAGTGACCTTGGCCAAAGGTCTATTGTCCATCCTTTGTCATCATTTTTAAACGACTTTTCCTCTGAAACTACTGGAACCACTGGGCCGATTGCCTTGAAACTTGGTATGTAGCATCGGGAGCTCTAGTACTACAAAGTGTATATAAATGATGACCCTGGGTTGACCTTGACTTATTTTATGACAAGACCAAAACTGGTCCCATAGGCTTTTGAATGGGAAAAGCTGAGAAAAAGTGCATTTTTCTGTTGCTGTTGTGCTCTGTCACATGGAAACGCAGCAAGATTCAATCCCTCTGAAATTTAAAGGTCAAGGTCATTTAGTGACCTTGGCAAAAGGTCACCCAAGGGTCCTCTGTCAACATTTTTTTAAACAACTCTTCCTCTGAAACTACTGGGCAATTTCATTTAAATTTCATAAACAGCCTTCAGGCAAAGGGGGAAAAGAAGTTTATATACTTGGTCCAGGTAACATGACCAAGATGGCCGCCATGCCCATATATGTTGAAAACTTGAAAAAATCCTGTTCTCCAGAACCACTGGGCAGATTGTCTTGAAACTTGATATGTAGCATCTGGAACTCTAGTACTACAAAGTTTATATAAATGATGACCCTGGAATGACCTTGACCTATTTATGACAATGTCAAATTTGAGTCCCATAGGCTTTTGAATGAGAAAAGCTAAAAATAAAGTGCATTTTTCTGTTGTCGTTGCATTGGTCAGATATACACTATCAGGTGACTGAGTGGCATTCTGGGTGTGGCTTGGAACTGTGTATTTTGGCTTCAGACCACTGAAATCTATTTCCAAAATTTTGTGTCAAGAACGCTAATCATAGGACTTGTAAATTGCAATGCCCCGGGGTGTTTATTAGAAGAAAATATGGTACTTTTGTTGTGTGGGGTGTCAGCATCCGTTTCACCTTGACTTTATAGTTGTCTTGGTCATTCGGTTAAAATAGAGCAGACTGAATGACAATGACGATAATTACAAGGCAACCTCATCAGAACCGCCTCCAGTGAGATACCTCAACAGATACTCCGGCATTTGAACAAATATTGGAATTAAATGCGTAGCCATTTTTTTTTTAACTTTTGCTAAGTCTTAGGATTGTCTGCTAAAGGTATAATTTTCATCTGTCACTTTGAGGAGTGGTTATTGAAATACCATAATTGTCCTAAACATTGGGGTACCTTAATTGTCCATTTACCCTATTTATATTAAAATTAGAACAAGTTGATTTTTTTTTTCGCAACCTTGTGCCAAAATTTGCTGATGGAATGACAAATAGTGCAGATCCTGATTTGGATCTACACTATTTGTTTTGCAGTGTGTCCCAATAGTTTGGATCATTACAGTATTCTTGAAATGTCACAAGTGATATTACCGACTGATGTCTGAGAAATTAGCGGATTTGACAAAGCTGTCGTAAGGCAAATTTGAACTGTACTCGTTCGAACCAGCCTCCACAGTTGCCTAGTTTAGTCAGGGATCCATAATTGCTTGGTATTTGTACATTATTTGCAGATTTTAAAAACAGTGATACACCTGCCCTGAAATGAATATGCATGAGTGCTGTCCTGCTGTGGGCAGGCACAGTGTGCATATGCATGAAGACAGGTTTTTGTCATGACTTCTTGCTGTCTGATGTTTGAGAAATTGTCACAAGAAGCCGGTATAGTGAATTTGAAGGAATGGTTAATTGTTTTTCAGAGAAATTCAGCCTTTAATTTCCTGACCTGAAGATTGAGTTGATTTTGGATCAACATTTCTTCTGGTAAATCAGGCAGACATAAGAAATGAAGCAACTTAACCCTTATTGTGCCAAAAAGCAGACGACAAAATTTACGTCTGCAGAATTTCAAAAAATGTTTCGTCCAAGCGATATCATTTTGAGAATTTGAACACTAGAGGGCAAACAGTGTAGATTCAGATGAGATGGCTCATCATGAGCCACCTCATCTGGATCTACACTGTTTGCCAATTCAACAATTTTAATTTTTGGCACTTTAAGGGTTAAATAGTGGAAAGACTTCCATTTAGAACGGCCCACTTTGTCAAAAACAGTCATGTGACCTTAACACCGACTGACAGAGCAAGATGTATGTTTTGGATATGTATGAAATGAAGTGAAGGGACTGGTAGGGCCAGTCTTCTCCGCTTCATACCATTTGGAATGACACTCATATAGGAAAGAATTTGCTCCCTCGGAGGGAGCAAATTCTTTCCTGTATGAGTTCCATTCCAAGCTGTGGGAATGAATTGTAGCCAATCTTGTTTGTTCCATTCTATTCTTATCCATTCCATTTCAGGTTCTAAACTGCCAAAATTGCTTTCTTCTTAAAAATGTTACTAGCATACTTTCAAATTTTCATGCTTATTTCGGTAAAGCTGAAACTTGTAGCATCAAAGCATTGATGAAGACACCTGTTTAAATTTATTCACACAGCTCACCTGTCTGAGGAGAAAAAAATCTAAAATTCTTGGTATTATCGGCATGACTTATCTGGCATGTTCTAAAAATTAGAAAAATTAATGAAGTGCAGTATGGTTCATTTCATTTTAAGTAAAAATATAATCTTCAAGATTTCTTCAAGATTCCTGATGCAAAAAAAAAAAAAAAAAAACAGAAAGAAAGTGCAGATGGAGAAAAAATAAACAGGTGCAAAACAGAGCTCTAGATAAGAGGGGTATTTGATGATAATTGTGGGATAATTTTTTTTATTTCTCATTGAAACCATATGTTGTGACCCCTCATCTGAACAGACGAGGGGTCACAACATATGTTTTTATACAGAATTAACAAAAATTATCCCTCAGTTATCATCAAATATCCCTCTTATCTAGAGCTCTGGTGCAAAAGGAGGATTCTAGAGAAGAAAAGACTTAAAACATGAATTTTTTTGCGACTTAAGACCTGAAGAGTTAGTGCCCTTATATGCTATGCCTTAATTTGTTCATTACATAATTGAGCCATGACACGAGAAAACCAACAATGTGGTTGTGCGCCCAGCGAAGACTCAGTTCAGCCTGGGCATCCACCAAGTCTGATCAGACTATTGGCTAAGCGTTTAAGGGGTCTAAGCTACCTCCATGCGGACAGCGAAGACTCTGGTCAGACTGGGCGGATGCCCAGGCTGATCTGAGTCTGCGCTGGGCGCACAACCACATTGTTGGTTTTCTCGTGTCGCGGCTCATATGTAATTTGTGTTTTTGATGGTCATTGCTATTCTAAAGCCGCGTCATAAATGTGTTTGCAGTCTGGGCATAAAAATGTGTGACCTAGATCAGTGTCTTAGCAGAGTCTGCAGACTGCTATGTGGTAAAAGAGTTTTAATTATCTTCTATCTGGACAACATTGCCAAAATTTTAGTGTAAAGAAATCAGAAGGGACTGATTTATTGAATACCTTTTATGCTAATGAAATAAAAATCTAGAAAATGGTGGAGAGATTGTGCAGTTGGCAATTCTGATTTCTGCCATTGACCCTTTGTAATTGTGCTTAATGAAGCAGCAGTATTCTGGAACTTTGCCTTTTACCGGTATTTTCCTAAAGATTGGGACACTCAGACAAGTTACTGTAATTATCCTAAACTTTGACAATATGATATGACAATCTGGTTAGTTGTCAAACAAAGTGCTTGTAGAATGGCAAACACTGCAGACTCTAAATAGTCTTCTCCATCCTATCTGGATCTGCACAGTTTTGCGGTGCTTGTCTGAACATTTTAGGGTAATTTCGGTAATTTCTGATAACATATCTCAGAATATGGTTTTGAAGATACAAATATTATCACTGAGTTTATCATTATAAATCATGAATCATACATCCTTGGAAAAAGATAGATTGGCTGGTGATAAGAATATATATATTTTGGTTAAAAAAAAAAAAAAAAACGCAAAAACTCATGATTATCACAAAATATTGCACCAGATACTTCAATACCGATTAATGTGAAGGGAGATCACTGAGACCTGCAAGTACATTGTATGTAACTCCCTTTTCATAAGGGAATACTCTTAAAGGAAAGAATTTGCTCTAAAGAGAGCAAACTCTGTCCTTTGAGACTGCACCCAAATGGAGAAGGGAGTCATCTGCAAGGAAAGCAAAAATCTAGTCCTTGAATTATCTCCCTAGTAAAATGCAGCTGAACCATGGAGTATATCCACAAGCTTCAATTGGGTATGTCTTTTGACCTGTGCCATGGGGAATGGTCAGGTTTATTCATGCAGTCTGATCTCTCTTTGTTATATAGGTTACTACCTAGGATCTACCAAGCTCTGATGTGAACACACTGATCAGACTGCAGAGGCTGAAATGGGTCTTTTCTGTTCACAAAATTATGCAGTTTGTGTATTTCTATTTTCAGGCATTCTCCGGTAAGGTGATAGTGAACCATGTAGGTGAGCACTGCTATGTGGACAGCCTGGAACCGTCCTACCAAAACACGACCTGGGACATGAGGTCTGCCAGCCCGTGTAAGGACAGTCTAGCTGGTAGCAATAGGAACAGTGCCGCCAGTAGTGACAGTGGTCGCGGGTTGTCTACGAATTACCTTGACCCAAAGGTAGGTTGACATATTAGCCATATGATCATGAGGACTCTGCATTTTGCATATTTCACAAATCTGGCCATGCTCACTCCATCCTGCGAGTGAATACAGGCTTAGTCTAGTCAGGGTATGCAAGATTTAGAAGGTCATTTTCGTCTCGCATGCAAATAGCAGAAGCGACATAGAGACATAGGTATTATTTTTCCAGTGTAGGAAGTGGCGTAACTTTGTGAGTTTTCTGGTTTAGCTCAGTTTTCTGACAATGCACAGACAGGCGTTCCATGAAATTCTTTTTCATAATATGGTTAAATATATCATTTAATGTATGTGCAAAGATTAGGCAGATATTGTCACAAAATGTCTAATTTG
Source organism: Ctena decussata (assembly GCA_963989385.1). NCBI lineage: Eukaryota > Metazoa > Mollusca > Bivalvia > Lucinida > Lucinidae > Ctena > Ctena decussata. The sequence continues at coordinate 39,991,605 of OZ022500.1, forward strand.
GTCATATACTATGTGCACAATATCTTTCTATCGTGACGCTATAACTCTTTCACTATATGTTCCTCAAACATAGTGTTTTACAGAACATGCACTCCAACACATGAAATTTATTTTGCTGGAATCTGCTGTAATATGTTCATACAACAGATCTCTACAACATTTTATTATAGCAAGTGGACTTGGACTAAATACAAAAGTAGGAAATTCCATCAGAGAAATAAGTAGGTTATGGTGTCCCAATTTATCTTGCTGGCACAATAGTGTCTCATCCTCCATCAGATAAATAAGAATATGATTTTATGTTCAGTAAGACATATTGTATATACAAAAGCCTAAAAGACATTGATTAGTGAGGAAATGCCATAGTAACTTCATAATTTAGGACACAGTAAGCTACCGTAAAAACTCTATATATTGGGACAGTTGGGTCTGAGCAAATAGTGCAAACCCAGATCAGACTGCTCCTTGAGTCTGATCAGGGTTTACAATATTTGCCATCCCATTTGCATGTTTTGGACACATTACTGCACCGTAAAACCAAACTGTTCCAATTTTAGGACAGTTATGGGACTTATTTTTGGTGTCCCAATATTTAGAATTTTTACGGTATATTGGTACACTGCCATGTTTTTCTGCAATTTTTTCAAAAGATGACAACTTTTGCGACTTCCTGTTTGCTAAACCAGGAGAGTCTGGTTTGGATATACACTGTTTGCTCAAGCATGTCTGTCACAATTATTGGGGATTTTACAAGATTGGACTCCTTCTTGTCTGTTTGGTAACAAGTGTCTGATTTCTCAGTAAATTAGAACTGTTTGTCAAGAGCTCCTAGGGGAAGATTTGGCTCTTGCTTAACTTCCGGTAACTCAATCATTTGAATAATGATTAAGTCTTCATTATTCAACATTAATTTACCTTATATTGAAGCATGAATGGTCATTTGCTCCGAGGGGAATATATTCTTTCCTGTAAGAGTTGACACGCATTGAGAAGGTAGGCAGATATGAAATTTGCAGAGCTGCTTCCCCTGATAGTGTTACTATTTTCATCCTCATAGACTCAGGTTTGAAACCAACAAAGTGGCATGTGCACCCATTGAACACTCAGATTAGCCTGGGCACCTGCCCAGTCTGATCAGTCATGGTAGCGTACTTAAAGGGTTAAGGGTCTAAGCTAGCTCCATGTGGACAGCAAAGACTCAGATCAGCCTAGGTATCCTGATCAGACTGGGTGGATACCTAGGCTGATCTGAGTCTTTGCTGGGCGCACATGCCACTTTGTTGATTTTGTCCTGTTGTGGTACAAATAAGTAAAACACGGAAGAAATTCCCAATCATCAAACAGTCCATGCAGCTTATCTGCAGTCAAGTTTCAAGACGAAAAAGATATTTTGGTGAGGAAAATACAACAGTGATTTTTTTGTCAACATAAAAACTCTAACTTATAATCAAAACGTCTGAAAGAAACTGAGGGTATGTAATTCAGGATATAACTAGTGTTTATTTTGTTACAATTTCTGGTAAATGAATAATTTTTCTTGCTAAGAAACATAATTAACAAGCCATCTGTTATGATAGTTCCATCATCCAACACAAACCAATTCCTGATTACATAACTGATAGTTACCGTGATAACCAGAAATGTTTGGACACCGTAACCAATGTAAGTAACCAAAATTGTCCAAAAATTTGAGCAAGTTAATTTTAAAATCCAAAAATTCCAGAGTTTGAAAAATTGCTTGTGGGTAGCAAACAATGCAGACCCTGATCAGACTGCTCTTTAGGAGCAGTCTGATCTAGGTCCACAATGTATGTTCAGGTATTTCTGCACTGTAATTATTATAATTATGGCACATAGCGGATAGATAATCATTATTAAGTGTTCTATTAGTAGACTGGTGCCCTGAACTGATAGGAATCAATAATAACCTGATGGTGCACTAAGAGACAGAGAACCAGTCAAGCACTATTAGCATGATCAGACTGACAGACTATTATGTTCTAGTGTCTAGAGAATTAGCTTCCTTGCTGCTATTACATACTGTTTTGGTTTTTTGTGTGCAACCGTGCATTTTTTGCCTGGTATGGGATGCAAGGTTTTGGGATGTAAGAAAATTCTGTTAGACGCTGTCATTTTGTGATTGTTTTATTCCTGCAAAATGATTTATTGAAATGTTCAAATTTGGACTGTTTTGATGGAATAATGTCAGATTTAATGAATTCGAGGAAGACCAATGTTTTAATATCAGTTTCCATTGCTACTTAATCGTAGTTGGATTTTAAATGCAAATATGTGATTCTTGTTGGTATTGTGGATCATTTGTGTAGCGAAGTCTTTTGCAGACAGTTAACAATATTGAAATCTGAAAGAAAAGGAATTTTACGTGGTGTATAACTTGCACTTTGCTCTTATTAATTTCAAACTAATTATTTGAAGCAGTTTGGTATGCATCTGGAGTTCTTTCATTCCTACATCATTTGCATGCATTAATTCATAATCATCCATACCTATCCATTCCAAAGTCATCTGTACACATCCATTACTTTTTCGTCTGTATGCATTCATTCATTAGTCATTTCTTGCCAAAGTCATCTGTATGCATTCATTCCTAAGTCATCTGTATGCGTTCATCCTAAGACAGCGTACGCTTTGTCATCTGTACGCATTCATTCCAAAGTCATCTGTACTAATTCATTTCTAAGTCATTTGTATGCAATCATTCTGAACATCATTTGTATGCATTCATTCCTAGATCATCTGTACACTTTCATTTCTAAGTCATTTGTACATACCTGTATGCATTTATTCCTAAGTCATCTGTATATATACTCAGCATCAATGAAAACGCACCAGTTTGGAACTTATGGTACATTATGTTCGTTTAATGTTTGGTTTTATGTAATAGACAATTTGGTTAATCTTATTTTCTTGTATTGAGAAAGAATGTTTGCAAATTAAATTTCGTTTATCAGTGGGTGCTATCAAGCGTGATGTCAATACTGACGTATTTGAAAACAGTCCATATCAAATGACACATTTAAAGCGTAATAAATCCATATTTCGTGCTCTGCCAGACTGTTGATTGCAAATGAATCGTTTATTGGAAGGTTTCTTCACATAAAATCCACTTTTCCTCCATTGAATTATGACGCAGTTCGGCGAATAAGGGTGACGTTATCCATGTAACGTCATGCTCTGGCTGGGTAACGGTTGACGTTTGCCCCACAGAACTTCTGAAATTTTGTTACTAATACTTATCTCAGCATTTTAGGTTGCAAAAAGTATCAAATTTACCTTTAGTTACTTTTGTCTGCCCTTGTTTGATGAACGTGACAATGAACTGACGTTCGAATCCAAATCACTTTGTTGCATTCGGTGGTCTGGATTTCTTTTCTATGGTGTTTTAATAGGGTATCTATACTCTAGCAAATCCATCATTGAGGAATTGCCGCCATGTAAAATTATGGTAGAATTCCGTTTTTCTTGATTTCAGAGCTTATGTTACGTCACACACTCATAGCGTACCTTCAGGCAGAATGACATCATGGGCGTAATAAGATGATCCGATATGATAACTATTCCCTATTGATATAGTATGATCATTGAATTTAAGCAAAAATTTTACATTTTAAGACTGGTGCGTTTTCATTGACGCTGAGTATACATTCTTTTCAAAGTCATCTATATGCATTCCTTCCTTAGTCGTCTGTACACAGTTATTTCTAAGTCATTTGTATGCATTCATTGCTAAGTCATCTGTACTCATTCATTCATAAGTCAGCTGTACCCATTCAATAAGTCATCTGTATTCATTCATTCCTCAGTATCTGTACATGTATATATTCATTCCTAAGCCTGACATCTGTACATGATCCATACACATTCATTCCTAAATGATCTTAACACATTTATTCCTAAGTCATCTGTATCTATTCATTCCCCAAGTGAACTGGATGCATTTTTTCCAAAGTCACCTGAACATAGTCATTTCTAAATCATCTGTATGCATTCATTCCTAAGTGCTCTGTATGCATTCATTCCAAAGTTAGCTTTACATAGTCATTTCTAAGTCATCCGTATGCATTCATGTTTAAGTCATCTATATGCATTCATTTTCAAAGTCATCTGTATGTGTTTGTTTTCTAAGTAATCTGTTGGTATGTATGCATTCCTAAGTCATCTGTTTAAGTGCCTTGTTAGATATCTTATGTACCCATGACTCTTACTCTGGTCCTTACTCAGAACAGTAGCAAGCATCTGAGGTTTTGCAGGGTCAAAAACGTTTTTGCATTTAGATGAAGAAAAGCTTGCATGCAAAGATATAGAGTCCAGAAAGGAAATGTATTTCTGTAAAAAAAAGGAAAAAAATAGTTGTATGTATGGTGTCCAAACACTTCAGGTGTGTGAACAGTTCTCCAATTTTTGGCCAGGCTGTTTAACCCTTTAAGCGCCAAAAAGCAGATGACAAAATATACGTCAGCTTTATCTTATCAAGAATCCATTGACCATAAAGGGCAAACAGTGAAGATCTAGATGAGGCAGCTCATTATGATCTGCCTCATCAGGATCTGCACTGTTTGCAAATTCTGCTATTTTCGTCTCTGGCTAGGCTGTTTAACTTCTGGCATAGAAAGTAGGTAGATTGTCTGTATGCAAATCTGTCAGACTCTCAGGGGCTGCCACATGGCCATTGTGGCATTGACCGGAAAATTGTGCCACTTGGTACAAACTTGATAACTGTTTTATGTCGGACTGAAATAGAGCTGTTTCATGGTAACCTGGTAGAATGTAAGTAAAATTCCATGGGTTTATAAGAGCATTCAGATAAGTTTGGGTTTTTAAAGGGAAACAAATCAAATAATCATTAAAACAGGAATTGGGATAATATTGAAGATTTTAATTTAAAACAGGGTTTGCCTAAAATTTGATGGATTTTTGACTAAGATTAAGAAAGATCACCCTAATGTGCTTAAGTATTGGGACACCTAAAATTGTCCCAAATGGAAAATTTATTTTTTTCAGGTGTCCCAATATATGCACGCGCACGTTATGGTATATATTAAAACCAGGAAATCTGTGTTTAAATTCAACAAGTGGTTTAGTCCATTGATCATGAAATTAAGATTTTAACTACTGAAGCTGAAAAATACGGCTTTCTAAGCAAATTCCAAGGGACACATCAGCTGCGTGCTTCCACTTTTGAAGGCAATCAGCGGAAAATATTTGTGATAAACTACAAAAAGAGCATTTATTAGTTTAAGGCGGAGAATAATAAAATTAGAACTGAAATAAAAGGAGCTTCTCGAATATCGGCCTCAGGAGATGCTAAAACCTAATTACCCCTGGATACATGAAGTGGACTAAGCCACAGTTGAATTTGGCTGAATCCATTGATCCCGAAAAATTTTGCAAACAGACTGCTAAACAATGTGGATCGAGATGGCATGGTATGAGCCTTTTCATCGGGATTACCGTCTCATCGGGATCTACACTTTTTTCTAAGATTTGTAATTTCATTGGTCTCAAGGGAGTCCTTAATTTCAAGCCGAGCAAAATAATGGTTTGTATGCTAACTCGATAAAGTTACAGAGTAATCAATCGGAAAAGCTTTGGATGACAGAGAACCACTCCAAGTTTGGAAAAAGCACTAGAAGCTTTATTTGCCATCCATTAAACAGCGTTGATAGGTCATTTATTTAATCTGCTTAGGTTCTATTGCCATATTCAATTACTGGAGATGAATGAAACCTGATGCTGTCCCAGTGATGTTTAGAATCTGTCTCTTTATGTCCATTACTAAGGCCATTTGACCAGCTTTAAAAAGTTGCAAATTTTTTGTTACTGTAGTCTAGATAATGGTCATGGTGTACTTGTTGAGGCTTTTCATGTTTATCATGCTAATGCCATTTTAGTGCTAACAGGTATCAAATGCACAACAGTTTCTGTGTGATAGATTTAATGTTGTAAAGAAAAAATCCTCAAAAGGTTGAATTTAAAGCACTTTAAGCACCAGTGACAAAAATAGCATAATTTGCAAACAGCATAGATCCTGATGAGGCTACTCATAATGAGCCGCCTCATCTAGATCTACACTGTTTGCCCTCTAGTCTTTGAATTCTCAATGTGAAATGTATTGGACAAGGCATTTTTATGCCCCCAACTTCGGAGAAGTTGAGGGGGCATATTGGTTTGGGCCAGTCCGTCCGTCTGTCCGTCTGTCTGTCCGTCTGTCTGTCCGTCTGTCCGTCCGTCTGTCCGTAACGCTTTTTGGCAGCTAGGAAACTCAGGAACGGCTTATGCTAGGATCTTGAAATTTTATATGTGGCATGTACATGAAAAATAAGTGGACCCGTATTTTTTCTTTTTCCCGTCGGTCAGGTATTTCCAGAGTTATTCCCCTTTTTATGCCCCCAACTTCGGAGAAGTTGAGGGGGCATATTGGTTTGGGCCTGTCCGTCCGTCTGTCCGTCTGTCTGTCCGTCTGTCCGTCCGTCCGTCTGTCCGTAACGCTTTTTGGCAGCCAGGAAACTCAGGAACGGCTTATGCTAGGATCTTGAAATTTTTTATGTGGCATGTACATGAAAAATAAGTGGACCCGTATTTTTTCTTTTTCCCGTCGGTCAGGTATTTCCAGAGTTATTCCCCTTTTTGGACTTAGTCTATGGAACCTTGTGAACAAAATATCTCAAGTACCACTGATGCTAGGATCATGATTTTTTGCAGGATAACATTGCCCAAGGTCTAGATGACCTGATTAACTTTTGAAGAAAATTCGTGAATTTTTGACCGAGTTATGCCCCTTTTTCGACTTAGTGCATTGTAAGCCTATGGAACCTTGTGAACAAAATATCTCAAGAACCCCTGATGCTAGGATCATGATTTTTTGCAGGATAACACCGCTTAAAGTGTAGATGACCTGATTAACTTTTGAAAAACATTGGTGAATTTTTGACCGAGTTATGCCCCTTTTTCGACTTAGTGCATTATAAGCCTATAGAACCTTGTGAACAAAATATCTCAAGAACCCCTGATGCTAGGATCATGTTTTTATGCAGGAAGATATTTCCTAAGATGTAGATGACCTGATTAACTTTTGAAAAACATTGGTGAATTTTTGACCGAGTTATGCCCCTTTTCGACTTAGTGCATTGTAACCTATGGAACCTTGTGAACAAAATATCTCAAGAACCCCTGATGCTAGGATTTTGTTTTTTGCAGAAAGACATTGCCTAAGGTGTAGATGACCTGATTAACTTTTGAAATACATTGGTGAATTTTTTACTGAGTTATGCCCCTTGTTCGACTTAGTGCATTTTAAGGTACCGTTACAGTCAAGAACCATAAGATATAGGAAGATACAGTTACAGGCTGAGATGTAGATGAATGGATTAAAACCCCTTTCTGACCTAAATATTATGGGATGAACCTTCTTAGAGGCAAGGATACAGTTGGGGGCATAGTGTTTCATAAACACATTTTCTAGTTGGACTTAGTCTATGGAACCTTGTGAACAAAATATCTCAAGTACCACTGATGGTAGGATCATGATTTTTTGCAGGATAACATTGCCCAAGGTCTAGATGACCTGATTAACTTTTGAAGAAAATTCGTGAATTTTTGACCGAGTTATGCCCCTTTTTCGACTTAGTGCATTGTAAGCCTATGGAACCTTGTGAACAAAATATCTCAAGAACCCCTGATGCTAGGATCATGATTTTTTGCAGGATAACACCGCTTAAGGTGTAGATGACCTGATTAACTTTTGAAAAACATTGGTGAATTTTTGACCGAGTTATGCCCCTTTTTCGACTTAGTGCATTATAAGCCTATAGAACCTTGTGAACAAAATATCTCAAGAACCCCTGATGCTAGGATCATGTTTTTATGCAGGAAGATATTTCCTAAGATGTAGATGACCTGATTAACTTTTGAAAAACATTGGTGAATTTTTGACCGAGTTATGCCCCTTTTCGACTTAGTGCATTGTAACCTATGGAACCTTGTGAACAAAATATCTCAAGAACCCCTGATGCTAGGATTTTGTTTTTTGCAGAAAGACATTGCCTAAGGTGTAGATGACCTGATTAACTTTTGAAATACATTGGTGAATTTTTTACTGAGTTATGCCCCTTGTTCGACTTAGTGCATTTTAAGGTACCGTTACAGTCAAGAACCATAAGATATAGGAAGATACAGTTACAGGCTGAGATGTAGATGAATGGATTAAAACCCCTTTCTGACCTAAATATTATGGGATGAACCTTCTTAGAGGCAAGGATACAGTTGGGGGCATAGTGTTTCATAAACACATTTTCTAGTTGGACTTAGTCTATGGAACCTTGTGAACAAAATATCTCAAGTACCACTGATGGTAGGATCATGATTTTTTGCAGGATAACATTGCCCAAGGTCTAGATAACCTGATTAACTTTTGAAGAAAATTCGTGAATTTTTGACCGAGTTATGCCCCTTTTTCAACTTAGTGCATTGTAAGCCTATGGAACCTTGTGAACAAAATATCTCAAGAACCCCTGAAGCTAGGATCATGAATTTTTGCAGGATAACACCGATTAAGGTGTAGATGACCTGATTAACTTTTGAAAAACATTGGTGAATTTTTGACCGAGTTATGCCCCTTTTTCGACTTAGTGCATTATAAGCCTATAGAACCTTGTGAACAAAATATCTCAAGAACCCCTGATGCTAGGATCATGTTTTTATGCAGGAAGATATTTCCTAAGATGTAGATGACCTGATTAACTTTTGAAAAACATTGGTGAATTTTTGACCGAGTTATGCCCCTTTTCGACTTAGTGCATTGTAACCTATGGAACCTTGTGAACAAAATATCTCAAGAACCCCTGATGCTAGGATTTTGTTTTTTGCAGAAAGACATTGCCTAAGGTGTAGATGACCTGATTAACTTTTGAAAAACATTTGTGAATTTTTTACCGAGTTATGCCCCTTTTTCGACTTAGTGCATTATAAGCCTATAGAACCTTGTGAACAAAATATCTCTGATGCTAGGATCATGTTTTTATGCAGGAAGATATTTCCTAAGATGTAGATGACCTGATTAACTTTTGAAGAAAATTCGTGAATTTTTGACCGAGTTATGCCCCTTTTCGACTTAGTGCATTGTAACCTATGGAACCTTGTGAACAAAATATCTCAAGAACCCCTGATACTAGGATTTTGTTTTTGCAGAAAGACATTGCCTAAGGTGTAGATGACCTGATTAACTTTTGAAATACATTGGTGAATTTTTTACTGAGTTATGCCCCTTGTTCGACTTAGTGCATTTTAAGGTACCGTTACAGTCAAGAACCATAAGATATAGGAAGATACAGTTACAGGCTGAGATGTAGATGAATGGATTAAAACCCCTTTCTGACCTAAATATTATGGGATGAACCTTCCTTAGAGGCTAGGATACAGTTGGGGGCATAGTGTTTCATAAACACATTTTCTAGTTTGAATTTATGCAGACTTAAATTTTGTTGTCTGTTTTATGGTGCTTAAAGAGTTAATTTCTGTGAGCTTATTTAAAATTGTTACATCTCAAAGATAATTGTCCACCACAGACATAAAATGTAAACTCTTCTATTGCTGGATAAATATGCTTTAAATAGGACTAGAAAATTCCACTTGTCCTCTTGCCATGACAAGTGGCTCATGCTAAAGGACAAGTGAAATTCTTGACTATTCCTAGTGCAAATTATTGAAACTACCATTTCTGTGGTCTTGTTGGATAGTGAAAATTTCAGGAATTTTCCAGTCCAGGTGAAGCAAGAACCTTGGTGGCTTCCGCCTCTGTAATTGCGGTGGTTCTGCTGCATCACTCGGGAGTTCAGAGCGCAGTTTTGCAAAGTTTCCAATCAAAGAGTTGTTATTTCGTAGCTCAAATATAGTTGGTTTTAAATTCATTCTACTTTTTCCAAAATTTATATGTGTCTTTTTTACTCAACTTCAAGGGAAATTCAGTCAGCTTCTGCAGTCTCATTATTTTACGTTAAATATGATACATGAACATATTTCGAACTGTCAGTCTGTTTTTCATCTGTCAAAACAGATTGATTTTCTGCTTGCACGGGACACAGAAATTCAAAGACATTTCCTGTAGCAGTCTTTGAATAATTCTAGATCAACCGATATCAATATTGGAATGTCCGTCGCTTTTCTCCGAGGTCACATTACAATCGATAGATTATAGATCTCATCTTGAAAGAGCTCCTCTAATATGACAGATGCCGATATTGATATTTCTCACCCAATAAACTCTCATAGTTTGTTAAACGTGGATAATATGCTTCGGCAGCAAAGTGGTAACTAAAAGTGGCAGTGTGATACAAAAGCGGATATACCGTAAGGAGCGTAATGTAATTGTTGGGTCATATGTGCACAAGCAAACAGTGTAGATGCTGATCAGACTGCTCCTAAGGAGCAGTCGGATCTGCATCCACACTGTTTGCCATTTTAATGAGAGATATTCCTGACAAATTGTTGGATATCCAAATCATTGAATAGGAAAATTTATGTTTTTAATATTAGGGTGTTTACAGTAATTAAGTACAGCATCACTATATTCAGCCTAATTATGGTAAAAGTTTGATCGCAGATATAAAATTGATGGTGCAGTAAATATTAAATATAAGATGGAAACTGCTTGAACTGTAAACTGTAAGTAAAGAGGTGCATTTTGTATGTTTGAATTTGCATCTTTGAAATGCATCTTGGATAATTCATGTTATGGAAATGAAATAAGAAATTTGTGAAAAAGAAGTGAAGCCTTTGGAATTCTAAAGGAAAAAAATAAAGTAATCTAGAAAAAAATAAAAATGAAGAAAAGTTCTAAATAATTAATCTCTATAATATAACTGTTATTAATTTTTTGTTTAAAGGTCAAATAATTGGAATAGTAGAGAAATATTTACTTGCTCTGATCTGACCCTAAATTCTTCCATATATTCTTCAGAATAAACATACTCAAGGGAGTAGTTATGAAAGCTACAGAAAGTTTGTAAGTTTCACAAACCTGGCACCTTTTACCAATAATTCCTCAGAACTTATTAAAAAGCCAAACCATACAAGGGGAGTTATGATTAGACTTTATGGAACTATTAATAATTTTGAGGCTGTTTATGCCTCTTTTGTGGAAATTTATGTGTTTATTACATTACTTTAATTAAGCCAGCATTTTGGGGTGAAATGTTCAATATTTTTTTATCTGAATGATTTCTCAAAAAAAGAAACAACTCAGGTTATGGGATAATGTACTTTTTGATCACATAGAATTGCTCCTATACCTCCCTTCACATTTGATGGAGAATGGATTCACTCACATGGAAGCAAATAAGAAATTTCATTGAAAGCCCAACCCACCCCTTTCCTTCCTCACCTCCCCAGCCCCAGTTGATCACCTATAGTGGTTTACTGATATGAGCGTCCACATTTCGTTTTTATACCCCGCCACACTTTAGTGGCAGGGTATTATGTTATACCTTTCGGTGTCCGTCCGTCTGTCCGTCCGTCCGTCCGTCCGTCCGTGCTCACCATTTCCGATCGATAACTTGAGTATTTATTCACGGAATTTTTTCAAATTTTGCATACATATTGTTATCGGCGATGAGTGGTATGGGATTGTTAATGGGCAAAATCCGTCCATTTTTAACGGAGTTACTGCCCTTTTTCGTATTGGAAAAATGGTTTCTGGCCTGTTATTCCTTTACTGTTCATGATATCTGAATGAAACTTCACAGATATGTTGCACATCAAAGGTTACATATTGTGACTAAGGACCGTCACTCTGACCTTCCCAGTTTGTGAGTTATCCGCCCTTGATAGGTCTGAAAAAAGGTTTTTGACCTATTGTTCCTTTACTATATGGAATATCTGAATATAACTTCACAGATATGTTTCACATCAAAGGTAACATATTGTGACTAAGAACCGTCACTCTTACCTTTCCCGTTTGTGAGTTATCTGCCCTTGATTGAATTAAAAAATGTTTTTTACCCATAGTTCCTTTACTATGTGGAATATTTAAATGAAACTTTACAGATATGTTTCACATCAAAGGTTACATACTGTGACAAAGAACCATCACTCTTACCTTTCCAGTTCATGAGTTATCTGCCCTTGATAGGTCTGAAAAATGTTTTTTGACCTGTAGTTCCCTTTCTATATGGAATATCTGAATAAAACTTCACAGATATGTTTCACATCAAAGGCTTCATATAGTGACTAGGAACTGTCACTCTGATCTTTCCGGTTTGTGAGTTATCCGCCCTTGATTGATCTGAAAAACGTTTTTTTATCTGTAGTTCCTTTACTATATGGAATATCTGAACGAAACTTCATAGGTATGTTTCACATCAAAGGTTACATATTGTGACAAAGAACCATCACTCTTACCTTTCCAGTTAATGAGTATTCCCCCTTGATAGATCTGAAAAATGTTTTTGACTTGTAGTTCCTATACTATATGGAATATCTGAATGAAACTTCACTGATATGTTTAACACCATAGAATAGGAAACAGAGTCTCTCAGCTCAAAGAAATGCTTTACAGCCTGATCTAAATCTACACTGGTCAGAATGCTCCACGTTGTTGGATGGTTTATATTAATATTTATTTACAGTAAGGACATCATATCTCTGTCTATCTCAGTTCTGTGGCTCTTTAGCTATTATATATCTCAAAAAATAAGTTAGGATGCACAGCAGTGGCGGGGTATCATGCAGTGCCTGCGGTGCTTTTATTCACATATTCCATTTTGTTCCAGGTCCATCACAACTATGTGAATGTCCACGTGAACAACCACCACCGTCTTTCTGCTACAAGTTACGAATCAGGAGTGTCCTCAAGACAGAGTTACCACAGCACCTCCAGCTCTAGTGTGGGTAGCCTTGATCGCCTTGAGGAGAGTGGATATTCTAGTCAGATCAACGTGGCGGAGTTGTTTCAGGCGGGTGTTCCGGTAAGATATTAATGACATGTTTTTCAAGCCCTTACACTGTTTATCACTTTATTGGGTTATTTTCATTTCTGGCGAATTTAAATGTGGCATATTTTCTGACCAGTTTCCATTTTCTCACACATTGTTTTCATGCTCCATTGTGCAAATACCTGCTTATACTGCAATTTGAACTTATTCTCCTGTATTGAAGCTGTCGTCATCATTTCATAGCTATTTTGAAATTGCAAGCACCCTGTTTTGACAATTTGATAGGAAAAAAATGACAATGGAACTACATGTATTCTCAAATTGAATGCCTGGACCATTTTAAATATATTAATTACATTGTTATTGTGCACTGTGGAACAAAATGTTTTCATGTCAAATCATGGTTAGCATGAGCACTATGGGTGCAGTACCTGAAAGTTGGAAAGTAGTCCTGTTACTTTGCATTAACTCCTTATTGTTAGTGATTTGCCCTTTGTTTAACTCTTTAAGTGCCAAAAAGCAGACGACAAAATTTACGTCTGCAAAAATAAAAAAAAAATGCATTGTCCAATACATTTCATATTGAGAATTCAAAGAATACAGGGCAAACAGTGTAGATCTAGATGAGGCGGCTCATTATGAGCCGCCTCATCAGGATCTATGCTGTTTGCAAATTTTGCTAAATGCGTCACTGGGGCTTAAAGAGTTAAAACATGATTTTACATCTGACTTTCTCATTTATCAGGACCATGAGGTGTTGCGTGCCTGGCTGAGCGACCTCCACTATGAAGAATACTACCATAACTTTGTCCAGGCCGGGTACGACATGCCGACCATCACCCACATGACCCCTCAGGACCTGACCGCTATAGGGATATCTAAGCCAGGGCATAGGAAGAAGTTGAAGGCTGAGATTGGCCGACTTAATATACATGATGGGATCCCAGATTTCAAACCAGTAAGTACAATGCAGTTGTTTATTAGCATCACAGTGAATAGCACTTTATTGAGACTAAACTACAAACTTAAAGGAATCTAAAGCTCATTTGCATAGTTTCATCTTAATGGGGGCTATGACATGACAGCATAATTATGTTTTAACTCTTTAAGCACCAAAAAGCAGACGACAAAATTTACGTCTGCGAAAATTAAAAAAATGCCTTGTCCAAGACATTTCATATTGAGAATTCAAAGACTACATGGCAAACAGTGTAGATTTAGATGAGGCGGCTCATTATGAGCCGCCTCATCAGGATCTACGCTGTTTGCAAATTTTGCTAATTGCATCACTGGGGCATAAAGAGTTAATCAGTATCTTAGCATGATATACTCAAAGGCAAAAGAAAGTATCTACATTTTAAATGCCCATATTTATCTCATTTTTCACTTCTCAGGTCTGAAATGCATGATGTACATATTTTGACTCAAGTTACAATAATATGGTATAGTAAAATATAACTAAATGAGACACTTGAAATGCAACACAACATGTACATGCCAATTATGCAGCTTTTACCATGTGCTGCATATTGTACAGTACAATTTTACAAAAGGTTTTTACGAACTGCATCATAACATAGGCTGATCTACCACATTTGCCACGGTTCAGTGTGGACTCCTTATCCTCGGTTGTTTAGTCCCAATTTCTTCAGTTAGCTCTGACTTTGTTTTTTGTAGCAGTGCTTTACACTGGGAAAATTGTTAGACTAAACTGTTACAATTATGCATCACCCATACAACTATTGGGAGACTACGAGTATAACAGATGCACCAGCTGCATGTATATGACAAGTATTCTAGTCTGAGGGAGAATTAAAACAATTCAGTCAGCTGCAGCCTGGTTCAGCCTACCCCACATATTGCCTTATGGCACATGTAGGCCAGGAAACCACCATCCATACTTTTTCTACCATTTGCTGACACATATACCAGAGCTCTAGATAAGAGGGGTATTTGATGATAATTGAGGGATAATTTTCTTTATTTCTCATTGAAACCATATGTTGTGACCCCTCATCTGAACCGTCTCGTCGAGACGGTTCAGATGAGGGGTCACAACATATGTTTTTATCCAGAATCAACAAAAATTATCCCCAATTATCATCAAATACTCCCTCTTATCTACGGCTCTGTATACTATGCAGTTGGGCTTATGGGTAATGGCCTAGCAATGGCTTACACAAACACAGATAAAATTGTCTTACCTGCCACATGGGTCTCTCAGGGAAGTCACCATTACCATAAATGGTGCAGTCGAAAAATCAAATGGGGCCAGGATGGTTTCCTGACCCAAATCCTCTGACACGTTTCTTATTTTTCAGAATGACTTATATGATTGGTTGAAGATGCTGGGTATAGAGCAGTATTACAACACAATGGCCAATCAGGGCTATGATAACATAGACAATGTTACAGATATTATGTGGGAAGATCTGGAGGAGATAGGCATACAAAAACTTGGTAAGTGAGATTTTGCTTGAACATAACTACAGGGAGAGTTATTACATCATTCCAGCATCACATGTTTTGATAGGGTGATGAGGGCAACTACACTGTCCTGTGACAGCTGTTTTTATTATGTTTTCTATCCCAAATATTCTTGTATTAGTTTAGAGTCAAACAATATCACAAGTTTGCAAGTTAAGTCACCTATTGCAAGTATACATAACAGGCACTTCATGTACCCAACAATCCAGCAAACTTTGAGTTTGTTAGGTAGGCGCTAGACTGAGGATCTATGCATATTCAGTTCAAATACTGTAAATCTCTAAGCATTCATAAGAGATTTATACGCACGAATATTCACAAATCTACCATCTCATGAAATCAAGAATCTTTTCATGGAAAATAGAGACTCAGATGGAAATTACCAATAGACACTAGGCCACAAATTCAAGAACCCCCGAACCCCCTATTATTCTCCCCCCCCCCCCCCCCCCCCCCCCCCCCCCACACACACACACACACACACCCCACCCCTTCCCACAAAAAAAAAATCACAGAACAAAGAACATGCAAAAATAGAGTAATTTACAGAAATGAAATAATTGCATTGTCTGTTTCAGTTACTGCAAACAACTGTTATTATTTTCACATTTATTGTGATTTAGATCATTTTTTTGCCTCCATATTTCGGCTGGCTATGAATACAAAGGAGGCACCATTATTGAGGATCCAATTGGCTGAGATTAAAAATATAGATTCCATTCCCCAGTGGCCATTTATATGTTGTAAATAATTCATAAAAGAGAAGTACTGACAGCCCCAGTAGTGTAAAAATTTTGAGGACGAAAAATCAAGCTTGCTTTATATTTCTCAATCAAATACAGTCAACTCTCAATATCTCAAAGTCGAATCTCATCCCAAACTACTGATATCTCAAAGTAAATTTTCTGGGACCAGAAAATTTACTTTGAGATATCAGTAGTGTGAGGTAAACAGAAGTTAAAAGGTAAATAAAAATATGGAATATGTCTAAACTGGATTCCTTGATACCAGGGATAATTTGAGATATCAGTGTTCGAGGTATCGAGAGTTGACTGTATATGGTAGGAAATATCATATGAGGTGTCTCATCGAGGCAGTATTTTAATGAGATTCTGTTACATATGTTTTATGGTGTATGGGTACAATTCCATGTTTTCTGCCATTTTTACAAAGGGAAACGACTTTTGTGACATCCCACTTGCTTCCTGCCTGTTGAAGCCCTTCCAAAATGGGGTCAACTCTTAAAGGAAAGAATTTGCTCCAAGGGAGCAAATTCTTTCCATTAAAAGTTAACCTCATTGAGAAGGGAATCAAAAATGAAAATAGTAGTGTTATCTCCCCTGAAAATGAACATGTGACGTTAATACAGCATCTACCCAACGTTGTCCAAAATTCATTGACATTGTCTCATGTCCAAATGTCTCACGCCCACTAAACCCCCATTCTACCTTGTGGAGAAATAAGAAAAATTATTACAATTTTTACCCCAAAATTTCATCATTTCTGGAGCTCTAATATATTAATGTCAAAATGTCTGGGAATATGAATTGTGAAAGTATAACAGAGACAATTTTTATACATTTCAGGCCACCAGAAGAAAATAATGCTCGCCATTGATCGTCTTAAGAGAATTCTGTCTGGATCGAAGCGTCTCTCGACAATAGATGGTCGGCGGGAATCGGCTGAAGTTTTAGAACCACCCATGACCAGTATACGCTGGTCAGGTGATCGCTCATCCCCACCTCCTCCAGCGCCACCTGTTTATAACGAGTTGCCACCATATTTGAAACCTCGGCGGTCATCATCAGGGGATAGTTTAAGTACGAATAGTAGCGGAGGTGAAGTTAAGTCATTGAATCAGCCGCTAGAGTCTGAGTATGCTAATACTAGTCATTTACAGCCAAAACAGGCTGCTGTGGTGCCGATTCAGGTCAAAAGGTCAATGTCACAGTCAACGCCGAACGGGATCACGGAAGGGATGGAGACAGGTGCTCAGGGTAAAATGTGTCAGTCATTTCATGCACCCCAAGATAGGACTTCCGATTATTCTGATAGGGAAAATACTCCGACAGGAGATGAAGTTGATATGGCAGGTGGTATACCTGTAGCTCCCAGAGCAATTGTTAAACCTAAACCTGTTGCTAAGATTGTTGCTAAGGCTAAACAGTCAAGTAGGGAAAGCTCACCTGATATTATTGATATTGAAAAACATGAGGCAGAAAGAAATAACGATGGATATAAAAGTCCTGTAAAGAATTTGGAAGGTTTCAAATATCCTCTTGCTACAAATGGAAGTTTAAAACGTAGGACTTCTGAACACATTTATGATATACCTCAAGCCGGGCCGCCTAGGTCGACTGGCAATTATGTGAATTATCCCCCAGTTTCAATGCAACAGCTACCACAAAGTCCAGGTGGTCCTTTATACGTTTCAACACAATATGAACAATCTCGCCCACCATCAGGGTCCCCTAGGGCTTCACAGGGGTCACCAGGGGGCAGGGGCAAGAAAGCCCCACCTCCACCGCCAAAAAGGACTAACTCTATACGTACTGCTGAAAGTAAACTTGGAACAGAGCCAAGTAGTGTATTGTCTACCCCACCCCCGTTACACCCTAAACCTACAATGGCTGCCTCACCTCAACAACAGGCTTTTGTTAATTGTGTACAAAGTTTGTCAGAAAGGTTTGGTAAGAACAGTAGTGATAACACTGGTGATAATTTAAGTTCTGATGGTGAGGATTTACCCCCACCCCCTCCCCCTGTGGCAATGGACCTCATTACCCCTAAAGTTCATAATTATGGATTATTGGGTAAAAATGATAAAACTACGTCAGGAGAATATATGTTACAGCAGAGACTGAAAAGAGACTCTTCTAGTGCTGCCAATAATGGAAATTCCGGAGGAGAAAGCCCATTTGGCGTAAAATTACGGCAGGCTCAAACGGAATCCCAACCCCAAACTCATGCGAATTATGTAAATATTGACCAAGCTAGTGCTGTTATGTCTCAGAATAGTGTTCAAGAAAACCCGCCTAAACAAAATGATTCTCAAACTTGTGTTCAAAATAATGTAGATGAACCTGCCAAAGAAAGTGTAATTACAAATGGACTCAATAAACAGAGAAAAGACTCTTCGGGCAGTGAGTGCAATGCTTCAACTTCTAGTTTAGACTCCAATACCTTACCGTTTGCCAATGAAAATGTCGGAACAATTAAACAGCGGATTCCATCTGCTAAACCTTCACTAGTGATGGTGCTTGACGACACTGGAGCGCCACCTGAAGAGGAATCAGATTCTGTTTTTAGTGATGATATGGACACAATTAAACGGACTTCAAATAATTCTCAAAAATTGAACATGCAACACTTACAGACTCAGTTACAACAACAACAGCTGCAACAAAAATTACAACAGCAACAACAAAAAATTCAACAACAGCAGTTACAACAGCAACAGCAATTACAACAACAACACCTGTATGAGAATACCCAAACTTGTAAAAATGAGCTAAGAAAATCAAATTCTCCACCAGTACAAAATGCTAGTCCGGCCGACCAACAGAGACACCCAAGTTACAATGCCAGTGTCACTGCCTCTTATATTCCTGGAAAACAGTCACCTCAAACTCAACAGAAACAGCAACAACTGAAAAGTAAGTTTCTTACACTTAGCCCTTAAAGTGCCAAAAATGGCAGACGAAATTTACATCTGTAAAATTTTAGAAAATGATTTGTTCAAGCTTTATCATAATAATGAATTGAAAGTTCAAAGACTAGTGGACAAACAGTGTAGATCCGGATGATATGGCTTTTTATAAGCCACCTTATCTTGATCTGTGCTGTTTGCAATTTGAAATATTTTTATTTTTGGCAATGTAAGAATTAAGTTACAGTAAAACTGCAATTATTCAGCAGATCACTTATATCTAGCTTGGTGATATTTAGTGGCAAGTTTTACTAAGTACCATCCTCCCCACTAGGGGTGGCTTAGAAGTCAAGGTGAAAGACATAAATTCCATGTTAAAGTTGAAGGTGATAGATATTTGTCCCCAATTTTAACTAGTATCATCTACATCCATAAGGGTAACCCAGAGGTCAAGGTCATGGACTTGAAAATATTATGTTTATCATTGAAATGTTCATATTTTCCAAAACCAAAGATAGATTTTGGCATAATAACAGACTAATTCAGGCAAGCAGTCCTGTTTAACAGGTTGGAAAACATTATTATTTAAAGTGCTAAAAAATCAGACAAAAAAATTGTCTGCAAAGTTTCAAATAAGACAAAAAAAGATTCACTTTGACAACAGGGGGTGACTTACATTATTAGAACTTAATCATTTCAGAAAACTGCTGCTCTGTGGCGATGGTTTTCATTGAGAGATGATCCTTTATACAGGTTCTGTTTTGATTGGAAAAAAACATACCTCTAAAGTGCAAAAAAGCAGACGACAAAATTTACGTCTGGAAATTTTTAAAAAATGTTTCATCCAAGTTGTATAATTATATTGACAATCAAAGACTAGATGGGAAACAGTGTAGATCCTGATGAGGAGGCTCATTATGAGCCTCCTCATCAGGATTTACACTTTTTGCAAATTCAACAATTTTCATTTTTTGGTGGTTTTAACTTGATAATTCAATATTATATGATGTGTTTTACTGTACCTACTGTATATTTTTTCAGCTGTCCCTCCAGCACTGCCCCAGAAACCTGCCATCTCACCAAAGCCAAAAACTAAAGAGTAAGTACATACATATAATTTTTAAAAGTGGGTTAACATTTTTGATGAAAATTTCTCCTTTTGCTCTGTTTACTGAATAGTATTCCAATGCAGCTTTCAAGGGATGCACAAAATTATCACATTTTGTTCTGGAACATAGAATGTGGTCATAGGGTGTATACATGAAGTAGCAACTTGCAGAAGAGAGATATAGGTGTTACTTTTCCAGTGTCAGCGGTCGCGGATTAAAGATTGTATCAGGTTTTCAGGATTAGCTCTGTTTTGTGACAATGCATAGACAGGCGAGACACCGCTTTCTGCGGAATTCTTGTATGGAGATAAAGCAAAGTTATCCTAGAATTATCTTCAAAACCCCTTTTTATCTGGAGGACAGAATTTTTATGGTAAATGTGTACACTTTTTGAAGAGGCAACTCAATTTTTTTTTTTTTTTTTTTTTCATTTTTGGCTCCCTTCTCAGATAGGGTCAAGTCATAAAGAAAAGAATTTGCTCCTCTAGGAGCAAATTCTTTCCTGTAGGAGTAGACTCCATTCAGAGAGGGAAGCAAATAGAAAGTTATTAAAATTGTCTCTCTTTGAAAAAATGGCAGAAAAAAACATGGAGGTGTAGCATCTACCTTAAAAACCTTGCCTGAGAAGAAGTCATCAGACAGTGAGAGATCTTGTTAAAAATGGATGAGACGTTTGGTTATTATTGAAACTGTTAATTGGTTTATCTTGTCTAGAGGAAGACACAAAATTCTGGAGGAAATCAGATTAGGGTTGGCTGATCTTATTTAAAAAATCTCAGCTTTTCCAATACCCTAGAGCCCCTAAATAATAGAACACCTTAATCTGTTATTGTATCCAGTATCACCTTAAACTATTATCTCGTTGAGTTAACTGTATGGTGATGCATCAGGTATTGATGATGGAATTCCAAGCACTGAGTGCTTGGAATTCTGTCATTAGTACCTGGTGGCTGTTAACACTGATCAAACTGATGAGGGTCTACAGTAGCTCCATCCCAGTATTATGATTTTTACGGTAATTTTGTTTAAAATCAGTTTTTATCAATACCATGTATGTAGTTTCCTGCAAAAGATTTTGAAAATTAAATTGTAAATTAAGGATGGCTTTTATTAAAAGCATTAGCAAAATAAGCTGTGACTAATCTTTTCAGGACAACAGTCCAGATTAGACACCATTGCAAGCGGTGCAAATGTTGACGAGATGTCTAATCTGGGTACTCTGATGGATGAATTTATGGATGGGTGATTTGAGATTTTATGTCCTTTTCAACAGTATTTCAGTCGTATCTGGGCGATTATGAAGGGCTGTTTACAATGGAAGTATATTTAGGTTTGGACAGAATTTGGCCTCCACTCGAACCAGAATTTGAGGGTGCAAACCTCTTGGCCACATGGATGTTTTGGGTCTTCAAATAATCTTGTTCAAATTCAACGGTGAAAGAAAAATTTTGCATATTTAGGGGATTTTCAGAAAAAAATAGGTTGAGACTACACAAACTTAATTACATTTAGTTTTGTGTAAACTTGTTCAAATATTTATATGCTAGGTAAAACTGATGCATTTTTGGACTTTTAGAAATAAATTTATGTACAAATTCAAACCTTAAGATTTGCAGGTGTTTACAGCAAAGTTTAGAGTAGATGCATGACCAGAAAAACAAAAATCATTTGAAAATATTTATGGCTTGCATGATTCAGAAAATAATGCGCTTTCCAGATAAAATTAACTTTTCATATCTACCGCATCATGAGAAACATTTGTTTTGTCAAATGCAAACTGCACATGCTTTAATCAGACTGCACAATGTGCAGTCTGATCAAAACATATGCAGTTTGCTGAGACAGTAATTTGAATCTCACATTTTAAAATGACTTCACAGATGCACAAGCTGGTCTGGGCATGGGCATTTCATATATTATGCCCAAAGATAGGTTTTCATATGACAACTCGTATCTTTATGTTTTATCTGAGTACAATTTCAAACAAGCATGCTAAGAAACACTATCTGATAAACTTGTTTCATTTATAAAGGATTTTGAAGCTTAGGTCTATCTTTGTTCATATCTTATTTCTTTTTCAGGCAAGCATCAGCTGGTAAAACGAAGTCTGGTGATGTTTTAACTGAAATTGATAATATGCTCCAAGGCCTTACAGATGAACTTGACGCCATGTTGGAATTTGAATTACAAGAATGAAGACTGGTTTTCTGTCATGTTTTTTTAGAGTTATGAAAATTAAAATGAGGACCAGTCAAGATCTGTGTGACATAGATGCTTGAATGGAAATATTCAGGCTGCATGTTACATGATCTGAATGCCATGTGGGAATAGGAGCTCACAGAAATGGAAATATGGGTCATCAATCCTTGAAACCTAAATGTGGTGGAGAAATACAGTCTCCAAGTAAAAGAACAAGGATAAAACAGATAACGCTTATGATTACAAGATGTTCTAAAGCCTAAAAGCAACTAAAATGTCAATTTTGGTTGCAGATGGCTGCAGACGGTACTTGAGACTGGTTCTGAGTATTTTGTTAAGCATAAGATGAAAATTTGAAATGATACAGAGCAAGTCTACAAGAATCAGTCTAGCAGAATGGAAGGGAGATAAATATCAAAGTTTATCAGGGCAATCAAAGCACCTCTGCTGGATTCTGTGATGTTTAAAGTTTCTGAAGATTGGAAAAATACCTCAGTGTGCTAAATTTAACCATAAGCCATCATTTATGCTATCATTTATTTAAGATAAAAAGGATGTTTGTATTTTGATGAAAATGTTTATCTATAAAGAAGATGAACTGTGAAGCTCGAGAAAAGGAAATTAAAAGAACTTTTATGGTGAATAGCAGCATGAAATTTGGTTTTAAAACCAAATTTCATGCTGTTGTTCAGTATAAAAGCAAAATTTGAGAACCAGGGTACGAATAGACTGGCCTTGTGCTAAGCCGACTCATAGGTGTATACAGATCTTGCAGCAATAGCACTGGCCTGTCTGATTCTTATTGGTAGCTAAATTTGCAAAACTTCAAATCAGAGATTGGTAAAGTATAAAATAATTAATGGGCTAAACGGAATAAAATACACTTTGTCATAAGAAGAAACATTGAAGTGATATAATGGGAACTAAGAATTTGCTCACCGTTAAGAAAATGGCCAGTTCTTTAGTTATAAAATATTTTTAAACCTTTCTTCACAATAATGTAACTTTACAAAACTGTGTGAAATAAGCTTTTAGGTTGTTAGTTTAATTTGATAAGACATATCCATGCTTCTTGATAGAATTTTCAAAGTTCAGATTCTCAGAAAGTAGTTTCAGAAGATTGTTCCCAAGAGTTCGATACTTAAGTGCATAACTGCTAATTGCAATAAAGATACCCTTATAAAACTAGAACTGTAAATGTTTAGGACTGTTTGCCTTTATCATAGTTGAGCCGCGACACGAGAAAACCAACAATGTGGTTGTGCGCCCAGCGCAGACTCAGATCAGACTGGAGTCTTTGCTGTCCGCATGGAGGTAGCTTAGACCCTAAGCTACTCTTTTAGCGCTTAGAGTAGAGTCTGGTCAAACAGGCCGGATGCCCAGGCTGATCTGTGTCTGCGCTGGGCGCACAACCACATTGTTGGTTTTGTCGTGTCGTGGCTCATATATTTTCCTTCTTGCAAAGTTGATCATACTTTTATTTTGTCTCAGAAAAGGGGAAAAGAAGTTACGCTGTTTAAAATATTTGTTCGTTGCCTAACTGTTGGGGTTTCTATGTGGGGATGGTGGATTTTAGTTTATTTGTCTGTGATTTGTGACTTATGAGTTGAATTTACATGTATTTTCTTACTGCCATGTATAGAGCTCCAGGTAAATTGAATTTTTGGGGGATGAAAAATGTAATCAACAATGAAAATGTTAATAGTGGTATCTTAGAGTGGTGGACAAAAGTGTTCGTTAAATCATGATGTTGCCAGTAATTTCAATGCACGTTGTCTTGTAGCCTAAAAACTTTTGTTAAGAAGTGTTATAAAAGATATGAAAAATAAAATAAAATTGCACTTATATTTGCAATATTAAAAACATGTCTCTCTTTCATGCTATCAATAGTTGATACTCTGCACTATTTGGATCTCTGGTAGGTATTTTCTTGAGGTAATTTATATCATCTTCATCAGTGATGCAAATTGAAACAGAACTTTTTACAAAAACATATACATATCTATAACAAGGTAACAGTAAGGTACTAAAAATATTTCATAAATTGCATGAATCATTTAGGAACTTATTTGTACAATTTTCATGAAGGTAAATGTATCATGTGATTTTCAGATAATTTTTCAGTGAAGGTGGTAATGCACAGACGTTAACAATCACTTTTGTCCACCTTCTGTACCTAACTTTCTCAACACATATTGAGAGTGTTGGGATTCCGCTATGTATATTTTATGGAGCCATACATGTGAGAAAAATTTCACCCCACAGATTTAGGCTAATCTTGAGCTCTACATGTATACATTATGTTCATTGTAAATAATTCTAGCTATTTAGATGTACATGTGTATCTCTAATAGTCATTTACCATCATGTGCCAAAAATATACTCATCATTAAGAAGCATTTGCATAAAATATTGCATGGGGTCAAACAGTGCTCCAGATAAGAAGGGGTAAGAGAGATAATTTTGGGATAATTATCCATTTTTCTCCACAAAAACATATTTTGTGACCAATCATTAGAACCGTCTCATCGAGACGGTTCTAATGAGGGTCACAACATATGTTTTCGTTGAGAAATAAGAAAAATTATCTTTGAATTATCCTCAATACCCCTTCTTATCTGGAGCTCTGGGGTCAAACATACTTGAGCATATATTGTAGACACAGATCAGGGTCTGGTTGTTCAAAGCATTATTAGCTTAACAAAGTTGTTAAGGATTTCTTAAGAGTTCTAATACACATAAAATCAAGTTTGCTAATATTTTTTTGCTAAAAAAAGTGAGGAGCTTTTGCACTGCAAAAGCTCCTTACATTTTTTTTCTGCAAAAAATTGCAGTGTTTTTGCATAGGATGGATAATGTAATGTCTAATGATGTTAGTTTTGAACAGCTGGGCTCAGACTCTAATGGAGCAGTCTGATCAGGCTTTGTATTGTCTGCAGACCCGTAATAAAATAGACTTTTGCAAACTGGGTTCGAGGTTATAAAACTTGAGAATAATCTCAAACTCAAAATAAAACACACTGATTGGCTGCTTCCGAGCATGTGCTCGGAAACAGCCAATGAGTGTGCTTCATTTTGAGTTTGAGAATGTACTCAAGTTTTATAACCTCAGGGCCTGGAAGTCAAAGAATCTTTAGAAAGTTTTTGAGGTGTCAGATTAGGCAAATAGACGTTTGCAAATTGGAATTTGAAGAATCCTTTGCAAAATGTCTGAGGTATCAGAAAATTTTGTTTGGTTATTTAAGTGAACAATATTGCATTGTGCCGTTACCCTATTTATTTGGCTATAAGAAGGCGTGTTTTCCACCTTCAAAATGAACCCAAATATGTAAACAGTCATTCTAATGCTGCCATAAGATGGATCTCCTCCCACTCAGCTCCCCTCTCCCCCACCCCCTCTTTCCAAAGGAATCCCAAAACCTAGATATCTGTCTTTGAAGGTAGATCTAGATTTTTGGTGGGGTAGGGGGTTGGGTGGGGGGAGGGAAGGCTACCTTATAGCTGAATAAATAGGTTATGTGTTGGCACAAATTTAAATTTAGACAGCCTAATGCCTACTCTGAAAGGTTTGAGTCCTTTGGTTTGAAGGCTATTTGTTACATGATTAAATGAGCCACAACACGACAAAACCAACAAAATGCCATGTTTGCTCAGAGAACACCCAGGTCAATCTGGGCATCTGCCTATCAGAGTTTTTGCTGTTGGCATAGAGGGAGCTTGGACCCTTAGCTACCTTTTAAGCACACAGCAAAGAATCTGATCAGACTGGGCTACTGCCCAGGCTGATCTGGGTCTTGGCTAGGCGCACATGCAACTTTGTTGGTTTTGTCAAATTATTGTTTAAATTTTGTTTTCAGTAAAATGAATTTGTGCTGATAGTCTCATAGAAAGAGCAAAAACAGTGAATATGCAGAATGTGTCTGCCTTAAGGTAGACCTTTTACATATGACTGTTCTCTGGTAGCTCACTGGCATCATTTATTATAGCTCTAATTTTAATTTGGTTGTGTTTTTAACTTGTGCTTTATGTTAACGCTTTATAGTAATCTCATTTTGTATTCTGTTATACCTCAATCAAAGATGGTGCTTGTTTATTTATTGTCATTGTTGAAAATCATGGTCTCTGTATTAATAAGGCTGCCTCACAGGAAAAGTTGGGTATAAATGTAATTAAAGTTGTCATTTTTGGAGGTAAATTGTTGATTTTATTGTCGCAGAATTTGTTTTATATTGAAGCATCAGTGGAGCAGTAACATGCAAACTGCGACCTTAAGACCCGTGATTTACCTCCCAAAATGAAAATTTTCAATACAATTATTCCCATTGTTACGATTTTTTTTTAACATTTTCACCCTCCAAGTGAGCTGGGCAGTCAGTAGCGTGTCTGACTCAAGAGCCAGAGGTCCCTAGTTCGATACCCGGTCCGGCCACATATTTTCATTTCTCCTTCCGCTGATTCAAGAAGGGCAATTGTCAATGACTGGCAAAAGTATGTGCACTTAGTACTTATTAAGCGCTTAGGAGGTCTAAGCATGCCCAGGAATAGTGTGGTTAGGTTAACTGACCGTCCCGACATGACCATAGCTGTTTACTGTGGAGGTAAAACAATAAAACAGCAAAACAACAACACCCTCAAAGTGGTGCTATCTTGCATCACCAAAAATCGCTTTCACAATGTAAAAGCAGACGTCAGCTAATGAAAAGCAATGTTTCATTATGATGTCATGTTTCAGACAGTGTATCCTGTTGTTTCAGACTGGATACGCCAAAAATGTGCAGAAAATATACTTTCACACATTTTTGACAATATCCAGTCAGAATTTGCATGATACTATTAAGTTGTAAATTAATCATAAGTATCCCTGAACTCTGTAATGTTTGACTATTAGTGAGAATAGGACATAATTTGTCAGGGCAGAAATGTGGTAAATATCTAACAATTTCGGTTTGAGCAGCACTGAAAGGGGAAATTAAGATCGAAAATAACAAGTTTTGTGCAAGGGAAGGGAGATAACACTGCTTTGATACTGAATAGGTCCGAGTTTCTGTTCACATCCTTGAAATTCACTAAACAAAATGGATATTTTTGCGATACATCAGATTCTACGAAATGGACCCTGATGCATGTTATTTTCTTGCACATATAGAGGATCTTACACAAGTGGTCGTTTCATATGAAATTTATGAAACAAGCATTTGGCGAGTTTCATAAATTTCAAGTGAAAATACAACAAGTGTAAGATTCTGTTTATCATATGACCCTTTGAAATAGGATTTTATCAACTTCAAAATGAACATTATTTCGGGAGAAAACTCATTGTTGACACATTGTTAATGACGTCACAATGTACGTGCCAAAATGTTATTACATGTGTGGTCATACGATTTTTATGATGTTATCCACTGAATAATAGCAACATGTATAACATGTAGGTTTAACACCATTTAACTACATGTATCACATGTAGCTTGAACACCATTGCCCCTTTGTCTGCTCAAACATTTTCGATTAGATGGCAGCTACGTGATCAGTATTACTGTAGGGAATGGTTGAACAGTAGTTTAAGGTGAATGGGTATGCCTCTGTGTTTTTTTCTTCCTATTTAAAAAGGTAAAACAACTTTTTTGACTAACGGTTCGCTTCCCTAGACCACAAGGCACTTCTAAGATAGAAAGACTTTGTACATGGGGGAGCATTGAAAGGAAAGACTTTGCTACCTGATTACAAATTCTTTCCTTTAACCGTTTAGACCGGATACTCCTTTTGGAGACATTTGCAAACAGTGCAGACCCAGTTCGGCTGCCGCAGAATGAACAGGGTCTACACTGTTTGCGCCTAGGAATTTCTAAGCAAAATACAGTAAAAGTGAAAATATTCATCAGAAACCCCTAAAACTGGAAATGTACTCATCCAAATGATAAGGATGGACAAGTCCACTGGTCAGTAAAGGGTTAAGAGTTGAACTCCATGTGAAGAGCAGCAAAAGTGAAAATGGCAAGAGTTGCTTCCCCTGAATATTTATTCATTTACTCTAAAGCATTTGGAAAGCCCTGTCATATTGCTCAGAAACAATTTGAACGATTTGCATGTATTCCATGAAAACTAAGACATTACTATATATGAGCCGCAACACGACAAAAGCAACAAAGTGGCATGTTTGCCCAGCTAAGGCTCGGATCAGCCTGGGCATCTGCCCAGTTTGATCAGAGTCTTTGCTGTAGGCAGCTTAGACCCTTAGCTATCCTTTAAGTGCACAGTGAAGACTGATCAGACTGGGCAGTTGACCAGCCTGATCTGAGTTTTCGTGTAAGGCACATGCCACTTTGTTGGTTTTCTGTCGTGGCTCATATTGTGTTCCTTAAGACAGGTGCATTCATTTTCATGTGTTCAGCTATTTACAGATGAATCAGAGTTTCTACTTTGTGCATAAGGATGTAGGCGCCTAGGAGCAAATTCTTCCCTGAAAGATGATTTTAGTTTTAGAAGGGCTTCTACATACATGGAAGCTAACAGAAAGTCATAAAAATTATGCCCTTTAGAAAAATCATGCAGTGCTCCAGATCAGAATGGGTAACAGAGATAATTTTGGGATAATTATTCATATTTCTCCACAAAAACATATTTTGTGACCCATCATTAGAACCGTCTCATCGAGACGGTTCTAATGAGGGGTCACAACATATGTTTTTGTTGAGAAATAAGAAAAATTATCTTTGAATTATCCTCAATACCCTCTCTCATCTGGAGCTCTGAAAATGGCAGGAAAACATGGAAGTGTACAGGTTGACCTCAAGGTTAAAAGTGACCTTTACCCAGACTGAACAGTCCTACAGATTTGTCTCTGTTTTTTCCATTCTCAGATAAGAGGGTTGTTTGACGATAATTCTGAGATAATTTCCAGTGCTCCAGATAAGAAGGGGTAACAGGCATAATTTACGGATAATTATCCATATTTTGCTATAAAAACATATTGTGTAACCCAGCATTAGAACGGCCTCATCAAGACAGTTCTAATAAGGGTCACAATATATGTTTTGATTGAGAAATGAAACAAATCATCATTGAATTTTCCTCACACCCCCTCTTATCTGGAGCTCTGATTTCTGAACATTAGCCACAGAAACATTCATTATCCATAGAAGTGTATGTTGTTGACCCTCATCGACTGAGTTTCTAATGAGGGGTGACAACATAAATTATGCTTTTATGGAAGCATAGGTTGTTGTTCCTCCGTAGAACCATGTTACCGTGGCAGTTCTGTTGAGGTGCCACATGCTATATTTTTGTGGAAGCATATGTTGTTGTTCCTCCGTAGAACCATGTTACCGTGGCAGTTCTGTTGAGGTGCCACATGCTATATTTTTGTGGAAGCATATGTTGTTGCCCCTCATTAAAACAACCTTAGATTCCACATCCTTTGTTTTTGTGAAGCATAATGTTGCTGCCCCTCAATGAGGCAGTTTTAATGAGGTGCCTCATCCTGTGCTTTTGCGGAAGCATATGTTGTGGTTCCTAATAAGAACTCACTGAGACAGTCCACTGAAGAGCAGTCTGATCAGGGCCTATACTGCTTGCCATTCCATAAGCACCTGTAGGATACATTACTGCATTATAAAACCAAACTGTTCCATTATAAGGTCAACTATGGTAATTATTCTAGATGTCCCAATTTTTATGGTACATAAAAATATCTGGAGTTATGTTTTCCTGATATATGGGGCCTGAATTAGTTAACTTATGTTGTAAATTTTCATGGTAGTTGTGATGATATTTCCAAGTTTACTTAATTGCAATAAAAATATCATAGAAAGTAATACAAGTTTTGTTTTTTCTGTTTTTACCAGTCATTTAGTTTATGATACCTCAAAGCACATGTTATATGGCGACTGTGTACTTCACTCGTCATTTGAACTTCAGTTCAGTGAAATAGTATACAGTGGACCCTCTAAAAATGACAGCATTGTTTCCAAACATTGTGACTTTGAATTGAATTGCTGTCATAAAGAATACATGTTTGAGCAATAATAAAAATCATAACTAGTTCCTTCAAGAGCAAAGAAAACATAAGAAGGTGGGTCAGACTATGTAGTTCGGCTAATAATGATGTAATGGCCTGGCAATGAAAGCCATGGGAAAACATACTGCAGTTTTGTAAATTACATATATGCAGTCGATTCAATACTAGTATAAACCAAAAAGGGGTAAAAGATCAAAATTTTGTAGAGAATACGAGTCTTAAACCAATTATTTATTCTGATTTCTCAGAATATTCCTACTGATCTCAAAGGACCAAAAGAAAAAAAAAATTATGGTTGATTTATGGGAAGAATTGCTACAGCCGCAACACGGCACAAAATCAGCTGCAGCGATTGCATTTAAAAAGCCATTCTGTGCACATCAAACTTGTCAAGAATTTTGTGGTTATAATGAGTGTCATAATAAAGAGGGTTGACTGTAGTTGGTTCCTTCATATATATACTATTGAATTTTTTATATTTACAATAACTATTCCTACACCTGAACCATGTTGGTCAAGGACTCTTTAGTGTCTGAATTTGGACAAATCAATACATTCTATCTGAGGAAGTTTTGCTTAAACTTCATGCTGAAAGTACAAGCCTGCCAAGACCCTGCTTCTGAAGAACAGTCTGATTTGGTCTGTTGCTCAGGTAGAAATTCAGGCTTTACTGAGACATTGCATGTTTTTGATGCTTTCAAGAATATGAGGGCTTATATCCCTCATATTATTTAAAGCAGCAAAACATACATACACACTCCTATTGGCACTGCAGAAGTAAGAGCTCAGCAGTGTAGATTCTGTTGATATAACAATTTTTTCTTTAACTTGACATAAAACTTGAAAAACTTTTTCATTGTTAAATATAAAGATTGATACCAGTGGCGGATCCAGAGGGGGTTCGGGGGTTCAAACAACCCCCCTCTACAGCCTACATTATTTCATTTTCATGGGGGATTTCAGCAAAAATTGGTGGAACTGTGCAAATCGAACCCCCTCAGCTAATTTGAACCCCCTATCCAAAAATCCTGGATCCTCCCCTGTTGATACAAGTGCTTGTTTCAACAGAATATACTTAAAAACTTGAGTATAACTATTGGGACAGACATGCCTCCTCCAGCACACCTCCCTCTTTTTGACAGCAGTATGAATTAAAATCAGTATAGTTAACAGTTTTCGAATTATTTATCCTCTAGCATAAGGGACAGCTCTCCGCCTTCTCAAGAAGAAATACACACCAACTGCTATTCCAACCCCTACTCCTATCACAACTATGGCAACTATGAGAAATACCCCTGAAATGAAGAAGAATAAAGTTAAATATAATACTGCAATGGCATTAGCTATAGGGGCAACTGAGTCTCAGCAACAGTTCAAAGGATACTTGGAAACATGGAATGGAATGGACTAGCAGGGACAGTCTCTTTTACTTCATTCCACTGATTGGGATGGTACTGTTACAAAAATGAATTTGTTCCCTCTGAGGGAGCAAATTCTTTCCTGTAAGAATACCATCCCAGGCTCTGGCAGCAAATTTTAGCCCATGGAATTTAGATTATCATGTCTATTCCATCCCATCCATTCCAGATTTTAAACAATGCCATAATGCAAACATTAGTCAGAAAGCAATGTCTGATCAGGATCTACTCTGTCTGCCATTGGAATGATGTTTGAACACAATTCAGCTTGTTAAATTTTTAGGGTTACTACTAAAAATTGATACACTTTCTTGGGAAGCTTCTTGGTCATTCTCTTCTCTGGATTATGAAGCCCTTTCCAAAATGAATCCATGGAGAAGCAAATTTTTTTTTAAGAGAAGCCCCTAATAAAGTGGGAGGAAAGGAAAATGCTTCATGAAACAATTGCCTACTGCAGACATTAAAGATTTAATTTTGAGTATACTTTCAATTAAAATTGCATTAACTTTCCAATTGTCGACTTTTATTCAAAATCATTTTGTGAAAATAGTATATTACTGGGGGTTTAAGCCCACAGCATGCTAACTATGAAAATAAATACCATTTATGTATCAAAAAGAGTAGTCTGATTAAGCTCATATTTCTGCCAGATATCATACAGTTCAGACTCTTTATAATGCTATGTTTGAGGGGCATGAAGAATTGAATAGTAGGGGTGACTATTGCAGGCCAAAATGACTATTGCAATACTATTACTATTGCAGGAATCCCTATTGCAATACTATTACTATTGCAAGTTACTATTGCAATGCATTGCAATAACTATTGGAGACAGCATTCTTATCCAGAAATTCTGCTTTTATGTATAGAATCTTGTTTGTTCACATAAGTTTGTTGCTAGAAAGCATTATTTAATGACTGTCATTTCATAATGTGCACAACATGACAACAAAATACAAGAAAACGTTATATTTTCCATTCTTTGAAATCCAATACAAGCTAAAACACATCCTTTCCTATTATTCTTTCAGTTAAAAATACTTTCTTCAAAAAAAGGTGCAATTCTAGAAACTATTGAAACTATTGTGATATTGGAAACACTATTGCCGATAGTATTGACATTGCAACTTTCCCTATCGATAGTGACTATTGCCAGTGTCACTATTGCGATATATCGATAGTCCAATGTATTGTTACACCCCTATTGAATAGCATTACCATAATTGACCCTTTTAGTGCCCTGTGCGCTCAACTATTTCAAAATGGCAGCAAATACTTGTAGTAAGTTTTCTTTCTTTTAGGCGCACATTCAAATGATTTATTATGTATTAAAGGAAACAAATTTAAAGGTTAACTACAGTAGAAAAGCTGCTATTAGGGCACAGAAGGATAGGCAAGCTTTACAAATGAAAAATGAAAGATTCTGTAGCATTTTTCAGCTCTGGCTAGCAAAAAAAGGGATAAAACAGTAAAAATATGTCCGCTTATGATCATATGCCTCATCAATTACCATGATGTGTGCTTCTAGGGGCATGTGTGCTAATTAGATCGAACAAAATACAGTATACTGAAACTAAACAACAAAAGAATATAAGGCAAATGAGCATCTAATCCTCATTTGCCTTTTATTTCTTTCGTAGTTTAATCTCAATGTGATTATCATATCATCCTGTTATATTCAAATGGCATTGTACTGAGTAGCCTTATAATGGGGTTTTGAAGTTTATTATACTTACACCAAGCTGTTCCTGTGGATGTACAGCAAGCTTCATTATGTTTTCCACAGCATTTTCCTGGAGCTGAAAAAATGTGGAAAATTTCAGTGCATAAAAAGAAAAATTATATGGAGTTAAATTTGCCAACAGTAAAGATCCAGATGAGGCAGCTCATAATGAGCCATCTCATATGGATTTACATTGTTTGGGATCTGGTCTTTGAATTCTCAATATGATATAACTTGGACAAAATATTTTTATTTAAATTTGTTTTTTGCACTTTAGGGTTAAAAAATCTGAACACTGAATCCTCTATGGTACACATCTAGAAGTTTTCTGTTCAAAACTATTGGTGAAATGTTAAACAGGGCAGACAATGATAGCCTTCTAAAATTGGGTCTTCAAAGAAATTAGAATTTGCTCCTAGGGGAACAAATTCTTTCCTTTAGGAGCTGAACCAATGAAAGCCGGGCCACTTAGCAGAGTCGGTAGCGCGTCTGACTCAAGAGCCAGAGGTCTCGGGTTGGATACCCGGTCCGGCCACTTACTTTTGTTTCTCCTTCCGCTGATGAAAGAAGGGCAGTTGTCAGTTACTGGCAAAAGTATGTGCATTTAGTACTGTTTAAACACTTAGGAGGTCTAAGCCTGTCCAGGAATAGTGTGGTTAGGTTAACTGACCGTCCCGACATGACCATAGCTGCTTACCGTGGACGTAAAACAAGAAAACAACAAAAACAGCAAGAACCATTGAAAAGAGAGGCAGATATGAAAATGACAGAGTTGTTTCCCCTAAAAGTGTACCCATTTGTCTTAAAATGCTTAGACACACTTCACTCCGGACTGCCAATCCAGGGGTGGCAAGATCGATCCCCTGCTTCTCCGGTCTTTTGGATGAGACTTTAAACCAAGGTCCCGTCTCCATATGACCTCGTTGTTGGTGGGACGTTAAACCCGAGTTCACCCACTCACCCAGACACACTTCATTGTTTGGATACCATTTATATAAGGGAGACAACTTTTAGCAGACAACTTTTAGCAGAATAGCATTTACTTTCCTCCCGGTGGAGTTCTGTCCTTTCCTCCCGGTAGAGATCTGTCCTCAGGGGGACTACTCTTGAAGAATAGAATTTGCTCTCTTTAGAAGGAAACTAACTATTTCCTTTAAGGGTGTCCCCCCATGATAAAGGAAGCAAATACTTCTATGTCAGAGTAACCTCCCTTGGCAGTTTATCCCTATGCCATAATATTTACATACCCTTGCATGGTGTCTGTCCACAATAGAATGTTGGAGACTGAAATAAGAAATAGTCAGACATACTGAAAGAATTCCAAAAATTGGGACGCCTAAAATAATTACTTAATACTGCTTGTACTTGTCATAGAAATGAAAAAGTCTGGTTTAACAATGCTGTAACGTGTCCAAACTGCAAACAGTGCAGACCCTGCTGACCAGGGTCTGCACTGTTTGCTCAGACCATACTGTCACAATATTTAGAATTATGGTAAATTAAGCATCAACCTGATTTACTATCAAAGTAAACTTCATATCATTCAAGTATTCATGTATCAGTCTAGTTTTCCATGGTATGGAGACAACCCTTTACACATTTCAGCGGTGTGTTTATTATATTCGACAGCTGTTTGCTGGGGAAAGTGCAGAAAGATGCTTTTTCTGGGCAAATATTTCAATGCACATTTAAGCGTATTATAGTATTTATAATGAATCCTCTAAAATATTGAATATAATTCTCAGATTAATGAATGAAATAATGATTTCTGCACTATTTTTATGATGGGAAACAATAAAGAATAGTGATGACTTGTGATGTTACATCCTTTTCAACACTATTTCAGAAATAGCAGGACCTTGGGAGGGTGACAATGTGAAGCTGTGTGCAGTGGAATCCTGTTTGTGGTCAAAAAGATTTCCATCTCCAGCAAGAATTGAACCCAGGAGTGCTATCTAATCACCATATTCAACCCTTTTAGCACACTTTGTGCTTAACATTTTCAAAATGACATTAAATACTTGCAGTAAGCACACATTTCAAAGAATTATTAGATATAGAATTCAATGTTTAAAGCATCAGAGAAAACTAAGCTTCTTATAGTCATGAAGGATGGAGAAGCTTTGTAAGTGAAAACTGAAAGAGAACTATAGTGTTTTCAGCTCTTGTAAACAAGCAATCAAAGCAACAAGAAAATTGGTGGATGCTCCCCGAAGGTGTGGAATTCGAAAATGGGTATCCTGGTGAAGGAGAGATCTTCTGTGTAAATTAAATGCAATTTAAAAGTGGAAAAAAAAATTCTCTTCAATACCTTTAGAGCAATGCTCTAGACATGCATACAACTGAGAAAAATAAGAAGGAAAGTAACTCCAAAATAACTTGAGATACAGTTATGTTCTTCTGCTCTGCACTTCTGTCATTGCCGTCTATTATCAGTATGTGAAGTTTCATTCATATTCTCCTAAATATGTGCAGAGATATACTCCAGACAAGCTAAATAACTGAAAAAATTAGGAAGGGAGCTAACTCAGTAATTACTAAAGGTAGGGTTATAGTTCTTAATCTCTGCACTTCCTTTCATTACCCTTTATCAATGTGTGAAATTATATTTAGTTTCCTTCAATACTTCCTAAGATATGCTCCATACAAGCCAAATAAAGCACAAATTAAGACGGGAGCTAACTCTGTAATTACTTATGACAGGGTCATGGTTCTTGTGTTCTGCAATTTCATTCATTACCCTCTATTAGTGTGTGAAGTTTCATTAAGTTCCCTTTAATACTTTAGAGATATGCTCTGGACATGCAAAATACAGAAAACAAGAGCTTTGCAAGCGGCGCATAATATGTTTCAGTGTCATGAAAAAGTTACAGAATGAACAAGTTTTTTTTTAGGCAAGGATGGACAGGCAGACAAACAGGGGAAACAACTCTGTAATTAATGACTGCAATGTTATCAAAACATCTTACACATCTAATACTATTAGTATACCAAAAATCAGCTTCCAGGTTGAAGCAGCTCAGAATTTTAGGAATGCTTAAGTCAAACAAGGGAGATAATTCATAAACTCTTGGTCACAATACTTTCCCTTGACAATATACACATCACCATAAAGTTTTGTTAAAATATTTCCAACGGTTAAGGAGTTACAGAGTAAAACGGAAATTGATGCAAGGGCAAATAATTCAGCAAGTAAGTAAGCCAGAGTTGTGGTTCATGCTCATGATACACATTCCTACAAAGTTTCATTAAAATATTTCAAAGGGTTAAGGAGTTATATAGTGAATGGGACTAGCCTAAAAAAATAATCAAAGGGAGGTTACTACAAGATTAAGTAATGGGGAGCAACCATTCTTATAACTGACACACTGTCTTGTGATCATGCACATTTCTATAAAGTTTTATCAAGATATTCCAAATGGTTACTGAGTTATCGAATGCACAAGATTAGTATACACAAAAATAGCCTACAGAATCTAATCAAAGGGATGCAACTCCAAAACGAAGAAAGGGAGAGCAACCATTGTTATACGCGACACATCATCGGACCCTCATACACATTGCTATAAAGTTTCGTCAAGATATCCCAAATGGTTATCTTGTTATGGCGCGCACAAGACTAGTAGGGTAAAAAATAATCAAAGGGGCATTACTTGGAAACTAAGTAAGGGGGAGCAACCATTACTATACACAACACTTTGCCCCGTCCTAATATATATGCCTACAAAATTTCATGAGGATATCTCAAACGGTTTCTCAGATATGGTGCGCACAAGAATGTTGATGGACAGGTGGACAGCACCATGCCATAATACATGTACGTCTGTTTTTTCAAAACGGGCATATAAAAATAGGAAGGGAGCTAACTCTGTAAATATTTAAGACAGGGTTATGGTTCTTGTGCTCTGCACTTTCCCTTATTGCCCTCTTTCAGTGTATGTTCCCTTTAATACATTTGGAGATATGCACCAGACAAGCTTAATATTGAAAAAAACTGGAAAGGAAGCTAACTATGTAAATACTTGTGATAGGGTAACGGTTCTTGTGCACTGCACTTCCTCTAACTGTCCTCTATAAATGTGTGAAGTTTCATTTAGTTCCCCCTTATACTTTCAGAGATATGCTCCGGACAAGCAAAATATTGAAAAAAACTGGAAAGGGAGCCAAGTGTGACCTTGACCTTGGACCTACATGAACAAATGTTTCAAATGGCACTTCTACTCATCAAAGAGAACAACTATGCCAAATTATTTTGAAATCGATCCATAAATGTAGAAGTTATGGCCCGGACAAATCCGGACGGACGCACGCATGCACGCACACACTAACGCACGCACGCACGGACATACACGGAACTGACATCGTAACAACTATGTCTCGCTCACCACAAGCAGGCTCGACAAAAATATGTCCACTTATAATCAAATGCCTCAGAAGTTCCGATGAAGTGCGCTTTTTGGGCATGTGCCCTAACTAGGTCAAATACGGTATCTAATTTGCTGTCAGAATTTACCTTTGTACTTGAAGCAGCAGCTGTGACATGAGATTCCAGCCAGAAACCCAACACCAGTAACAGCAAAACTTGTGGCAGTATCATTCTCTGAAAAGGAATACCGTAAGGTGTATAAATATTGGGACATCAAAAATAATTAATTTTCCATTTGTCCCAAATGGAAAATTAATTATTTTAGGTGTCCCAAAATCTAGGCACATTACAGTACATATATGTACCCCCATAACTGTGTTGATTAATTAATTATTCATTTCTTTTTTTCAATCTATTGATTTTCTTTCTTTCTTTTCTTCAATACCAGCAAGTTTTAAACTTCAAAGGCTCTTCAACATGGTCCTTAGATGTGCATAATATATAGTTTTGGGATTCACAAATTATAAATTTTCCTTTTTTTGTCTTAATTTAAATTTTGTTCCCTGTAGGTTAATAGCACTACATTATAGATACTGATCCCTTGCACATATCATTTTTAATCAGTATGAAAATTTTGTTAAAGGCTTTCATTTTTAAAACTGAAAATTTTCATCAGTAATTCATTGCTGTGCTTTGAGTTTTCTGTAGGTGAGAAAAGGAAAATCCTATTGAAAGCATATTTATATTAAAGTTTTAACTTACAGGGGTGTTTGAATACAATCCTTTATAAGCTTAACATATGAAAATCATTTCATATACTAATAAGTTTACTGATATAATACTTAACCTTTGTTTTATCACGTCTAATCAGTTTATCAAACTTTTTTAAAGATACTGGTGTGAAAACCTGTCATAGTCACCTTCCAGATTAGAAGTTAATGATTTGAGCTGTGACATGCAAAAATATGCTTGGTGTATACTGTAATGAACCTAAAATTTTGGACATGTGGAAGTTGGACAATTATTGTTCCAAAATTCTTAGAAAGTGAATGTTACATATGATAATGCATCCAAATGATGCTTAGTGAATGGCAAAGGTTGTAGATCCTGTTCAAACTGCTCCTTGAGGAGCAGTTTGATCTGGGTCTACACTGTTTGCTTAGACCTGTCTGTCTGAATATTTAGGGTCATTACAGTGTGCTGAAAAGGCTCAGACCAGCCTGCAATTCTTGGGATTCTGCTGAGACTCTATGCTGCTAGTGTATACCATATATGGAGCATGAGGAATTATCTACAAGATGAAGTACAAAACAAAGGTTCCAGCTAAACTGTGTTAAATCATCAGCACCTTAATCATCACTCAAACCCAGGCAGTGCTCCACCCAAGAACTGGTAACAGGGATAATTCAGAGATAATTTTTCTTAATTCTCAACAAAAACATATCTGTGACCCCTCATTTGAACCGTCTTGGCAAGACGGTTCAAATGAGGGGTCACAATGTATGTTTTATTGGAAAAATAAGAAAACTTATCACTAAATTATCCCTGTTAAGATGCACTAGTAATTGCTTTAGCACACTGTTGTGTAAATGGCTGATATAGTAATTCTTACTTTCACAACATACAATATCCGGCTGGGCCACCTAGTGCAGTCGGTAGCATGTCTGAGTCAAGAGCCAGAGCTCTGGGTTTGATACCCTGTCCAGCCACTTCTTTTGTATAGATTTAATCTTTCCCTTCCCCTGGTTCAAAAAGGGCAATGTCAGTTACTGGCAAAAGTATGTGCACTTGAGCAACAACATGTATATCCAAAGCACATGGATACCCATGTAAAGCACTATCAATCACCTGCATACAAAACACTGTAAGCTTTACTGACCAACATGTTTATGATTTTTCATTGAATTGTATACTTTATGTCATTTTGTTTCCCTTTTGAAACACATCCAAAATGATGAAAATTATGAAAACAGTGAATGAATCAACCCAAAGAGGCCATTACAGAAAAATCATGTTAAAAGATAAGAAATGTTACCCAAACACTATCAGATACTGCTAAACAGGAGCTCAGCTGAGCAGCCAATGGAGGCCTATATATAGTAGGAAAGGAAAGCTTATATGAGCCGTGACACGAGAAAACAATGTGGTTGTGCGCCCAACGCAGACTCCTCCCAGTCTGATCAGATTCTTCGCTTTGCACTTAAAGGGTAGCCAGGGGTCTAAGCTACCTCCATGCAGGCAGTGAAGACTCTGATCAGACCGGGCGGATGCCAAGGCTGATCTGTATATGCGCTGGGCGTGCAACCACTTTGTTGGTTTTCTCGTGTTGAGGCTTGTATATATATATATATATATATATAGCACATGGTTTTGATAATGTGAACAGTTGACCCAAGTGTCAAGAAAATCTTTTCAGAGGTTTAGGAGATATGGGGTGGACAGGAGACAAACAACCAGATGGACAGACAACACCCCAAAATGGGCATACAAAAAGATGAGAAGCACTAATTTCATTCTCCGCACCCATTCTGGATAGATAAGCAGTTGCTGAAGCAAAGTCAGACTACAATGCTGGAGGTATTTCATGAGCACAAAGGAGCAAGGGTGTAGCTACCTATACGCAAATACGCAGGTGCATATTGAAATTTTGTCAAATTGACAAAATTTCAACACACACCTGCGTATTTTCATGCTGAAATGTTGTTAATTGGGCATAATTTTAATGCTAACTGCCAACAGACAGAAAATTTGATATATCTTAGCGGATTAACCCCCTATCATTGCCCTCTGTGAGTATAAAGCATAATTGTGCGTACAGTGTAATTGCCCCTAGCTACGCCCCTGAGGAGTGTTATCAATGATTCCTCCACCACTCCCTCCTACTAAACACCATATATTGCTGAACTTGGATTATTAAAGATACGAGGGTTGATCCAGATGTAATGTCACTGCAACCATAAAATTGTGTAGAATGAAAAGAAAGCAACATAATTTCATATCCAAGTAGCTTGATCTATTTGTATTATGGTCTTAAAATGTCAGTAAAATATAGTGTATATTGAGAAATGGAGATAGACAGAAGGCAAGGTAACAAACCACGCCGCATGTCAATGACGTTTTCGAGGTTCCAGACGAAGTTTCGATATTGTGCCATGTCCAAAGTAGCATCTTCATTATTCCAGCATAGCACCAATGTCTGCTCACACATGTCTGTCTCTTCCTTCAATATTATTTGAACAGCCCCATCGGTCATTTTCAAGAATTTACATGAAATTGAATTGCAGAACATCGACCTTCATATATGGGACCCAAACAAGAGTGACGTTATTGTCTGACATTGCACATAAAGGTCTTCCGGTTTTCAGATGATCCTCTAGCGACTCATCTGCCTCACTATAGTGCTAATTGCACCTTTACACAAGCCTCATAATCGCGGTTATATGACCGCATGTCTAATTAAACAGCTCAAGAGTCTTTAATGTGGTATTCTTAATTTGTGAATAAACCGCATATCTATGCACTGACATGTTGTCCGAAATACGCCTTTTTCACTCGGCAGTAACAAACATTAGCCCTAACTAGCAAACTTCAAACTGCAATGGCGCTATCAAAGATTCACCAGAAGGTAGCACAAATATATATGTCTTCATCATGTTAGATTTTCATCTGATTTGGTGTGTAAGTTTGATTTTTAATTTGCGATTGCTTTTGAAAATTATGTTCGTGTAATTAACGCTATTTTAGCGCGGTGGCATTGGTGGCATACTTTGAACGTCTATAAACCTGGAACGGAAAAAGATTTCAACTGTATATTTATATTTTTAACCAGAACTGAATTACTATGCAACTTGATATAATTTTTTTAATAATGCTACTATGAATAAGTGCGCAGTGGACACTGTGACATTACTTCTGTATCAACCCTTGTACATGTACATGTATACCTACTCTGAGGTTTAGTACACCTTGGGCTGATTCTGATATACCGTATCAATCCTATTAAATGCTCCTGCTCTAATAAACACCCCCTACTTCTTTACCAAGAACAATGTTATATTTACTTCCATAAAATCCTGTTTACTTCTCTGGATAAGGTTGCACTTTTAAATGGGGCTACTCTTAAGAGAAAGAATTTGCTCTTGAAGGAGCAAATTCCTTCCTATAAGAGTTGATCTCACTCCTACTGAGAAGGGAGGCAAAAGATAGTAGTGCTACTGCCTCTGAAAGTATACCTATTCACATTAATACTGTTTATTAGAGGTATTTCGGCTGTGGCTGATTTACTACAATTTAGGCTCTAAATGCCCCCCCCCCCCTTTCTGGGGTGTTTTATAGGATTAATATGGTACATGCAGATCATACTAAGCTCACAACAAATTTTCTACAGCCTCATTTAATTCAGGAAAATGAAGCACAAGTAAATAACTATTCCTTATTGCTTTATTCATAATGACATTTATAATTTAAAAGTTATTTAAACATACAAACAGCTTACAAATATAACCATAAATCAAAGATATCATTCTTCCATTATTACAGTAATAATAGTATTATGTACATGTCTCTGTAATACAGTACAACCAGTTACATATTCATGCCTTATTTCCCATTCAAAGTGCCCTTCCATCTTGCAAGATAGGCAAGTTCATTTACTAGTCATGCATTGAGGTGTTTTTTGTGCAGAAATTGTAGATTTAAATGCAGTCAGGGTTATGCAAATCAGATGCCGCAACATACAGCATCTCAGTTGGGTAACATTGATTGCTTTAAAATCTACAATTGCATTCCACAGCATCTGATCTGGGTGTACAATGTACACTGTCTGCAAAGGTCTATGTAATGGGATGCTAGGCATTAATGTGTTAACTTTAAGTTAGCATAAATACAATTATTCTCCCCATAAAATTTAACATTAACCAATTTCGTACTGAGCTCTTTCAACTGTGAACTTGGAAAAATCGTTTTTTAAAGAAATGCTGGCAAAGGGTGCAGAACTAGTTTAGACTATTCCTTAGGAATACCCTAATCTGGGTCTGCATCATGCTTGGGCTTTTTGTATGAAGACTGTAATTACATAGACTTTGAACAAAATTAAATGAAATACTGATCCGAAGGTCATGTATATGAGCTTTCCTATAAGAATAGCACCTAAACAAGAAAATATACAAGTAATATATGAGACATGACAGAAGAAAACTTAACTTTTGACACTTAAGAAGTATCAGTGTATGCGTTATTCTGCCATTTTTGCCACCAAAAAAAAAAAAAAAAAAAATCAATGTCT
Source organism: Ctena decussata (assembly GCA_963989385.1). NCBI lineage: Eukaryota > Metazoa > Mollusca > Bivalvia > Lucinida > Lucinidae > Ctena > Ctena decussata. Next base: position 40,034,804 of record OZ022500.1, read on the forward strand.
CACTTCTGCTAGTAGCAGGCAAGACAAAAAATAACAGCAATATTTCTCATGAGTTCCACATGATTATTATTATAAGCCACGACACGAGAAAACCAACAAAGTGGCATGTGCGCCCAGTGAAGACTCAGATCAGCCTGGGCATCCGCCCAGTCTGATCAGAGTCTTCACTGTCCACAAGGAGCTAACTTACACTCTTAGCTACTCTTGAGTGCAAAGCAAAGACTCTTATCAGACTGGGCGGATGCCCTGGCTGATCTGAATCTTCGCTTGGCGCACATGCCACTTTGTTCGTTTTGTCATGTCACAGTTCATATAGGTGTTCTGGGATAATTTTTCTTGTTTCTCAATACTACCAGTCTACTGACCAATGCAACATTTCATTCTTGCAAAAAGGTTAGACAGTTTCAAAGCTGTCAAGAACAAACATTCCGGTAACGATAAAGTCGTTTTATCTTCTCTATTTGCCGCTTCATCGTAAAGGTACATTTATTGATTACCAGTCACTGTCCTCGATTAAAAGCCACCAAGTTACAAGTGAGACTTATACTAGAAAACTCAATGCACTGTTGATTTGTCCAAACATGAAAACAGTTTGGGTTAAACTTACCTGTGACCAAGTCAATCAATAAATTTTTTTTGACTACAACAGTAAAATTGAAATGAAAAGAAATCAGTATTTCAGCAGATTGTTTAATGTAACTACTTATCCTATCAACTTTTCAGATCTGCAGGAGGACCGTATGTTGCATATATTGATGGACTAGCAGTATAACAGAGAATAAACATAAATTATCGCAGAAATATCATAAAAACGAGCCCTTAGCTGGCTCTAAATTATTTGGTAACAGTCATATCACAGTTTTACCGAGGCATACATTACTGGCATTTTGTGAAGAGACCTTACATCAAGTGCATACTACAATTATTCAAATCCACCTGTGCACCAGGGGCCATATTTATAAAATGACTTAAGTCGTTGCTATGCTACAGCATAGCAACCACGTAAGTCGTTTTATAAATATGGCCCCTGCACTATTTGATTACAGACCTATGTTTTCAATTTCTAAGATTTTCAAGTATCACAGACTGTATAGCCAAAAGGAAAGACTTGGATGTGCGGGCTGATCTGACTCCTTCTTTGAACATGAGCAGCAGCAGCAGTGTAGTGGTTTAGGTGCTAGACTACCAATGCAAATGCAGGGGTCGCAGGTTCAACTCCCAGCTCTTCCAGTCTTTCAAGTTCTTGTCTCCATACAACATATGTGTTGGTAAGACATTTAACTTGGGTTCACATACTTTGCTGTAAGGTACTTTTCATGTAATGCCAATCACATATATCTGACACACAATTATATTATTCTGTAAAATGTACATGCCTTAATGTGCGTATGTATTGGGACACCTAAAATAATTAATTTTCCATTTGTTCCAAATGGAAAAATAATTGATTTAGGTGTCCCAAAATTTAGGCACATTACTGGTAATGCAAGGAAAATTACAGTTCTGTGGAGTTGTGGGTTGAAACCAACTCAGCAAGAGGGAGTGCAGCTAAGTCCCTGGTCAGACAGGACCTTACATGCAAACTAAATTGTGCCATAGAGTTAACATCACCAGACTGTGAATCCGGGTATGTCTCCATATGCCCAGCAGGCACATGTCGTCGAAATGACGTCGTATTGACATTGATGCAATGTCATGTCGCATTGACATCAATACAACGTCATTCTGCCATTGTGTGCCAACTGGGTGACAACTGTCAGTAAATCAACTACTGTGAGAAACTTTTTTACTTTTGCAATGAAAATCAAGCCCAAGGTTTATGGCCACAAAAAGGTAAATAATACCGTAATGTGTGTACATATTGGGACACCCAAAAAGAACAAATTTTCCATTTGGAACAAATGGAAAATTAATTATTTTAGGTGTCCCAATACTTAAGCACATTAGGGTATATGGAATAAACATGGCACAGTTTCGAAATTACTTCGGTTAATTACTATTCACTACTCCAATATTAGTAAAACAAAAAAGTGTATAGCAATAACAGTAAACTGATTCAACATATGACCACAATAATCCTTAAATACCAGTCTGATCAGGGTCTGCACTATTTGACATTCCACCAGTCCCTTCTGACACATCAGCAAACAATAATATCAAAAAGTAAAAATTATAGGTTAATTACAATACAAACTCTGAACAGATCATTCATAATTTATGATATTTTGGCATAAGGCCTTTATCAAAATTATGAAATTTGTACGAGATTACATATTTGAGTATTTATATTCCTCTCAGTATTCAAACACGGAATCACGGAAGTGACATTGCAGGTACGATGTCTTCACGCAACATCATTTCCGTGATTCCATGTTTGAATACTGATAGGAATGTAAACACTCATATACCGGTATGTAGTCTCATACAAATTTCATAATTTTGATAAAGGCCTTATGCCAACATGTCATAAATAAAGAGTGACTGTTCAGAGTTTATAATGTCACTTATCCATACACAGATTCTCTTCAGGATAATAACTACAACGGTTGGCTATGGGCACACCTCCAAGATTTTTCTGCAAAAAAATTTACAAAGGGAAACAAAATTTGTGATGCCCTGTTCATTTCCCCTAATGAGGAAACCCTTCCAACAAGGGGCCTACTCTTGAAGGAAAGAATTTGCTCCTATGGGGGCAAATTCTTTCCTTTAAGAGTTGAACCCCATGAAATGGAAATGGTGGAGTTGCTTCCCCTGAAAGTGAACCCATTAGCCTTGAGGTGTCTCAATATTTGAGGTTATTATGGTAATTTGATGTTCTGTGATAGGAACAGGATAGGATAGCTCCCTGATAGCGCCTTGCCCATCACAAAAAGAACTTTGACCGTATACATCAAGAAGGCAGATGCAGAGGACGCAAATGCCTGGGTGACAACAACAGCTTTTCCTGAACTTTTGTTCAGGCCAGCCTAACACTTACACTGATGATATAGGTGCAGGCTATTAAACTGTACATGTACTTTGGACCTCCAAACCAAACTTCAATATTAACCCTATTGCACTCAGAATGGCCAAAACTCCATAGAGTTTTGGCCGTTCTGAGTACAATAGGGTTAAGCAATGTAGGGCAACCTATGTCATGTTTCATATCCGAGAAATCTGATAAGACCATTAAGTAGGGCTATAATGACAAAGAATTTCTCTAAGAAAGAACTGTCTCATAAAATAAGTGGAGGTAATTAGTGAGGCTCTCGTTAAAAATCAACTCTATCATCTAAACGATTGCATAGATAGTTTGAGTACTTTAGGTTTGAAACAAACTCACATAAAAAAGATCACATGTACATGTATTCAAAACATTCATCCATCAAAGTAACAAAATATATAAAGGCAAAATTCTGGTTTTTCATATAATATAACAAAATAGAATGCAAGTATACAATTACCAAGATTAAATCAAGAAACATGCTGCCCTAGTCAACACTTGCTTAGGGTGTATGGGTATATCGCCATGCTTTTCTGCCATTTTTACGAAGGGAAACAACTTCTGTTACTTCCTGTTTGCTTGCCTGGCCAAGAAAACCATCCCAAAATGGGTTCTACTGTTAAAAGAATTTGCTTGGACAGGAGTTAATACTTTTCTTTAACAGTTGACCCCAAGAAAATGTAGCAAAATGACAATTATGGCAAAGTTGCCTCCCATGAATGTGGATCACATAAATACACCTTAAAACAACTTGTATTAAAGCCTAGCATCCCAAATTTGTGGATCATCATAAATTACTTCTCAAATCTGAAGATCACAAATAACTTTTCAAACAGCTCATAGATAATGTTTATGCTTCTTACTACACACGATGGCATGGACACACAGCTTCAGAAAATGGTGGGATTTGATGGTAAATCCTTCATAAACACACCTTGTGGCCCCCATCAAAACCACATCTATGAGACCAGTCTAACAAAGGGTCTACAGTGTATGGGTTTTATGGTGGGTGGCTACACCTTTACGTTTTTCTGCCATTTCTATAAAGGGCAACAACTTTTGTGACTTCCTGTTTCATTCCCTGAACAACTTAGTTCTTCCCAAAATGAGGTCTACCTTTAAAGGAAAGAATTTGCTCCTAGGGGAGCTAATCCTTTAAGAGTTGACCTCGCTAGAAAAGGAAGGTAAAAAAAGAAAACGACAGAGTTGCTTTCCCTGAAGTGCACTCATTCACCTTAAGGACAAGAAAAATAATTTTAAAAATATCATCAAAATCCACCATTATCTGACAAGCTTTACAAAGACGTCAAGTAAGAAAATAATGTACTAATCTTTTATATATATTTTCTGTACAAATATAACAGCATAAATATCTACTGGCATTTACAGTCAACAAAGTACACTGTTAGTTTACTGGTATGCAAACAACATTGTACAAAGATAGTCATAGTCAGTATGTACCATAGAGACTTCAGTTTTTAGTACAAAGACCATATTCAAGTTTCCTTCAGCTTTCAACTGCAAATCAAATAGTACTTTGGTTGTACTGGTATTCATAATGTGAACTGATGTGCCACATGTCAATATACCATATTCAAACCTAAATAACCCACAAAGCTTATCATTCTTTTGTGATCAATTTGGGTTAAAAATATAATTGCTGTATAATCACAATTCATTAGTTCTTAGAACTATTTCTGTGCACAGTTTAAGAGCAAAACAAGACCTGACCACATGCAGGATAGTTTGCCTAATTCATGCCCACCCATTAAATAAAACGTAAACCATAATAGTCATCTAGATGCCATTGCTGACACAGATGCTAACATGGATGCCGTTACCAAGGTGATAAGAATAGGCTGATATCTTTCTTACAGGCCAGAAAAAACTGTGACCATTTAAAGAATAGCAACTCCATCCTTTACATAAAGAATTTGCTACTAGATCCATCTGAATTTCTTAACTTTTTGCCAGGGTGACTCTTTTATGTTTCACAATTGAGCCTCGACACGACAAAACCAACAATGTGGTTGTGCGCCCAGCGCATACTCAGATCAACCTGGGCATCCGCTCTGTCTAATCAGAACCTTTGCTTTGCGCTTAAAGTGTAGCTCAGGGTCTGAGGTATCTCCATGCGGACAGTGAAGACTCTGATCAGACTGGGCGGATGCCCAGGCTGATCTGAGTCTGCGCTGGACGCACGACCACATTGTTGGTTTTGTCACGTCGCGGCTCAATTAGTACTTATTTGGAGAAACTGGAAAACTACCATAATGTGTGTATATATTGGGACACCTGAAAATAATAAATTTTCCATTTGGGACAAAAGGGAAATTTATTATTTTAGGTGTTCCAATACTTAAGCACATTAGAGTATCTCATTTTTTACCAATTTTGAAAGATTTAATCATGATCAAATCCTGCACAAATGATCTATTTAATGGTGTTATTAATCAGAGCTCCAGAAAAGGGGACTATCTGACAATATCTACAATTGCTGCTTACTTTCCTTAAATGAACCTATTTAGAGCAACTGTCCCCATCCTGCTGATAGAGGAAGGTCGCTACCATGTCATCAAACTGACATGATGATGAATGAGCAATCTGATTGGACGTCATAATGTTCGAATGTCTGCAAGCTAAGTTATTGCTTTTTGACATTCAGACATTACATGGCTATTTAATTTTTTCAGTACAAATAATTTTGCAACATTATGGCATACCATAAAGCAAAATGTTAATATAAATGCTGACATTTTATTCATCCACTGACAAAGCTAGTGGCTGTTAAAATTCTTCAAGAAGCGTGCATGCAAAGACCTACCCAAAGTATATTGTCATATAATCACCTTATCCAATGCTCTCATAATGGCAAACTAAATGTTTTTCAAAATCTTTAAAAAAGTCTTAATAAAAATATATGCCTGTTCCTCACAGGGTGATTTCTCCTGATCCATTTAGGTAGTGCTCCAGAAAAGGAGTAACAGATAATTTAGAGATAATTTTCTATACAAGACCTGTCTTAAGGGGTCAGCCAAGGGAAGGACAAAAATAGACGCTTAAGACAGATAGCCCCTTTAATACAGGTTCATTTGCACTATATTTTGGTTCAAACCCAGAAAATCTGGCTGCTTAAGACAGGTGATCCCTTAATAGAGGTGACCACATAAGCAACTTTTAGTGTATTTCAGCATAAAAACATATGGTGTGACCCCTCAGCAGAACTGTCTCATCAAGACAGTTCTAATGAGGGGTCACAATACATGTATATGGTTTCATTTTGAAATAAAAAATTATCTCCTAATTATCCTCAAAAATCCACCTTATCTGGAGCCCCAATTAGGTCCCTTAACAAATGGAGTTTACCACACAGCAGTAAATCCCAAGTCACAGTAAAAACAGCTATTTTATGTTTATTAACCAAACACTGCCCCGCAGTTTGGACATCTTCGCTGTTTCATCGCGAGACAACATAGTATTCCAATAGGGAAGAACAAAATTGCACAACAAACTCCCAGACACGTGAAGTCATCTTCCAGAACACCAACCTGGAATACAGATTACAAATGAGTGATTAAATGCAAACAAAGGACATGTATGTGAACTGTCGGGACCCAAAACAATTGTGCAGGCCAGCTATAGTCTTCAAATGTACCAGTACATCAGGGGTCTAAGCCAGAAAGATTTAATGAGATATCTGAGATGATTTCCGTTAACTCTACCCCCCCCTCCCCCCAAAAAAATGACCCCCCCCACAAAAAAAACCCACAAAAAAACCCAAAACAATATGTTGTGACACCTCATTAGAATCATCACACTGAGCACTGAGATTGTTCTAATGGGGCATCAAATTTTTGCCATCAAGAATTAATGGAACTTATCCCAGATTTATCTGTAAGTCCTCTCTTGCATGGGGCACTACTGTGTATTTCTCATGGTCCATATATCACAGTTGTTTTGTTTATCAGGATTTTTTTCATAATCCAGCCAAGGCCCCATTCCTGATTCTTGGGTTCACTCAAGAGACTTATGAATTTGGACTGTTCCGTTTATCACTTAAGGGGATGTTTTATAAGAAAGAGAATGAAAGCAAACTGTGTAGATTCTGCTCATGCTGCACCTCTGAGCAACCTTGTCTGGCTCTGCACTGTTTGCACAACCTTAGTTAGCTTTCAGCAAGGTAAAGGTTTAATATATCTGTTCTCTCGAGGAATGGGATCCAATAATGAAAATATGGTTACTTTACCAATCCCCACTCCTAGAAGCAGCTCCGATACATGTATATTGTGTAAGCCAAACTGTGTGGCTGCACAGGCCTGTCTTGTACCGAGCTCTAGATAAGAGGTAGTATTTGGTGATAATTAAGGATAATTTTTTCTTAATTCTGCATAAAAACATATGTTCTGACCCCTCATCTGAACCGTCTCAATGAGACAGTTCAAATGAGCATATGGTTTCAATGAGAAATAAAAAGATTATCCTTAATTATCATCAAATACTTCCTCTTATCTAGCGCTCTGTTGTATTTTGCCATTCGCACCTTTTCATGTTTTGTGGAGAAAATTAGAACTTTGTTTGCTGCTAAATAAATAGTATACCAAAGTGTATACATGTACTTCCTCCTTAACTACATGTATTATTATCAAATTTCAATTGTTTTATTAACATGTTGATCAATTTGTATTTGAAAATCATATATCTCCTTTAGTAATGAGTTCAGTTCAGTTCATTTCTCCTAGTAATAACAGATCATTCTTACATGATATATTGTTTTAAATTTTATAACAATACAAGAGCTCTCATAACAATAAAGCAAAACTCTGACATACATGGCATTTGATAAAAACTTGATAAAAGCCAGTATAGTCCAGTTCTGAATTTATTTTTGCTTATCGTAATGACCCTAAAATTTGGGACACCTGAAAGTTGGACAATTATTGTTCCAAAAATCGTAGAAAGTGGATTTTACACACATTAATGCATCCACATGATACTTAGTGAATGGCAAATATTGTGGGTCCTGATCAGACTGCTTCTTGAGGAGCAGTCTGATCTGGGTCTACAATGTTTCCTCAGACCTGTCTGTCAGAATATTTAGGGTCATTACCGTAATTATTTTATTTTGTAGATTCTTTAACAGTTACATAGTATGATTATGACATAATGAACAGGGAAAGAGATGATCTAAATTTTACATTAATGCTCTTGATATTTGGTCCATTCATAATGCAGCTTACAGAAGTGAGTGAGTGATATGGGTTTTACGGCACATCAGCACAAAAAAGGCTATTTTGAACCGCAGCTTACAGAAACTTGTGTAACATATTTTAACATACTTAAACCTGTGTCTGCGGATGCTATTCACAAAATTACAAGTGAAAAAGAACTAGCATTCCATTGTAAGACAATTGGTAATAAAACCTAATATCTGAGATAAGGGGGTATTCTATAAACGTTCCAAAATTTTTGTTTAAGGTGAATAGGTACACTTTCAGGTCAATCAACTCTATAGCAATTCTTAATTGGGGTCAACTTTAAAGGAAAAGAATTTGCTCCTCCAGGAGAAAATTCTTTCCTTTAAGAGTAGACCCCTATTTGGAGAGGTTCCCTCATGCACATAAACAGGAAGTTACACGAGTTGTTCTCTTTGTAACAATGGCAAAAAAATGGTATATCTATTCAGTTTAATCCTCAAACAAGAGGCCCAAATGGGCCTGATATCGCTCACCTGGCTATTGTGCAACGGGACCATTCTGATACAAAATTGGTCCAATTCCACTGAGAATTTCTCATTTTCACATTTTGCTACTTTTAGTAACAGAGGCCAACTTGCCTGGTCTTTATATATTTACTTTCGAAACACCTCAATGCAAGAATCATTTTGCCACAAATTTCATCAAAATCCATTCAGGGGTTACTGAGATATTGCCAGTTTCATGTTTTGTGCTATTTTTAGTAACGGCAGATGGCGGCCATCTTGGATTGCTAAAATGCAAAAACTCGCAAAGCCTTCATGCAAGGACCATTTTGACACAAATTTGGTCCAGTTCCATTGAGATTTTCTGATTTTCACATTTTTCTATTTTTAGTAACAGAGGCCAATATGACTGGTCTACAGTTAGATATTTTTGAAACATCTCAATGCAAGAATCATTTTGACACAAATTTCGTCAAAATCCATTCAGCGGTTACTGAGATATTGTCATTTTCATGTTTTGTGCTATTTTTAGTAACGGCAAATGGCGGCCATCTTGGAATGCCAAAATGCAAAAAATCGAAAAGCTTAACTAAAGGATCATTCTGACACAAAATTAATCCAACTCCATTGAGGTTTTCTAATTTTCACATTTTTCTATTTTTAGTAACAGAGGCCAATATGAATGGTCTACAGTTAGATATTTTTGAAAAATCTCAATGCAAGAATCATTTTGACACAAATTTCGTCAAAATCCATTCAGCGGCTACTGAGATATTGTCATTTTCATGTTTTGTGCTATTTTTAGTAACGGCAGATGGCGGCCATCTTGGAATGCCAAATTGCAATTAATCAAAGCGACTTCATGCAAGGAACATTCTGGCACAAAATTGGTCCAATTCCATTAAAGGGTTCTTGAGTAATTGTCATTTTTATGTTTGTGCTATTTTTAGTAACACCAGATGGCGGCCATCTTGGAATGCCAAATTGCAATTAATCGAAACGGCTTCATGCAAGGAACATTCTGACACAAAATTGGTCCAATTCCATTCAAGGGTTCTTGAGTAATTGTCATTTTTATGTTTGTGCTATTTTTAGTAACGGCCCCCATGGTGGCCATCTTGGATAGTCAACTGGCACAAAATTGAAACAATTCCATTCAAGAACCATTTCTGACCAAATCTGGTCAGAATTGGTTGCATTTTCTTTAGATATTGACATTTGAGCAAAATCGGCCTTGTAAACGCTAAGTAGGTCACTGTGACCTAATTCCGTTATAGATTTTTTTTATTTTTACAATTTCTAATACCAAGGTCCCACTTATGTTCCATGCAAACTTTCAACCAAATACACCAAATGGTTCTGGAGAAGAAGTTGATTTTGTTGTTTTTGCTATTTTTAGTAACGGCGGCCATCTTGGATTTTCAACCTGACCCAATTTTACAATTCTGAGACCCTGGAGTCAGGTCATGCTCCATGTGAAATTTGAGAACCATGGGACCGGTAGTTTTAGAGAAGAAGTTGTTTGAAGTTGTTTAAATAGGTCATTTTTTAACATTGGCATTTGAGCAAAATTACACACGTAAACAGAAAGTAGGTCACTGTGACAAAACTCTGCTACAGATTTTTTTCATTTTTACAATTTTGAATACCAAGGTTTCACTGATGTTCCATGCCAAAATTCAGACAAATATACCCAGTGGTTCTGGAGAAGAAGTTTATTTTGTTGTTTTTGCTATTTTTAGTAACGGCGGCCATCTTGGATTTTCAACCTGACCCAATTTTACAATTCTGAGACCCTGGAGTCAGGTCATGCTCCATGTGAAATTTGAGAACCATGGGACCAGTAGTTTTACAGAAGAAGATGTTTGAATATTTATTTTTAGGTGTTGACGGACACATTCCGTGACGACGCACGACGCACGCCGGACGCATTGGTATGACAATAGCTCACTATGGCCCTTCGGGCCAGGTGAGCTAAAAACAAAATCAAAACATTGAGGACTCATATTAGGACCGCTTCAAAGAGGAATTTCAAACTGGAGGACAGTACACCTTATGTTTTTTAAGGGCACTACTCAGTAAAACATTTCCCCAAATACCATCCCAAAAATTTCATAAAAAATACTTCTTCAACTGCAACTGAATTTTTATGACAGCATAAAATGTATTACCCGACATGCCGGACATCCTCCTACTACTACTATCTGTGGTTGTTGTTGTACTACTACCGCTGATTGTTGCTGGTATGACGGAATGGGCTGGTAGCCATATCCCGGCTGGTACCCTCCCTGAGGTGGTACCCCTTGTGGTGGCCCTTTATATCCTCCTTGAGGCTGGGTTCCATAATTACCTGAAAATATTATTAAACAGCACTTGAATGTTTGATATGTAGAAATTTGACCAACACCATATACCATTTCTTTTCTGGCCAAAAACTGAATGTAAATTTATACATGCCGTGTACATGCTCTTAGAGAATTGACCCCGATCGACCCGACTTGCTGCTATATAAACTCGGGTTACTCGGGGTATCGATTTCACATGTGTTTCTAATGAAACTGGTCGTATAATCCTCCTGTATACCAATAAATGATACAGAATTATGCAACTTCGCAGCAATGCCCCAGGTGGTGAAGATATCGCTGTTAACCGATTTTCTCTAGTTAAAAGTAAAACATAAATTTCCCGCATCCTAATCTTGATATAAACTAGAAAATCGAAATCCTTGTTAAAAGTTATGTTGTTTAGGTGTTTTGAACGGATTTCTATGTTAAAATTTAAGCGTTTTGTAATATAACAATTTTGTAATGGCACGGGAACCAGCGAAACAGTATTCCCTCTTTTTAAGCCTTTATAAAAAATAGTTCCAGTTGTATTGCAAACTTATTTTCGTGTGATACTTCAAAAATTTGTCTTCAAAACACACTGACTGTATTTAGAATAGGAGTAGACAAACTTTATCATTGGATATGCAATTTTCTAGAGTATTTTATGGGAGCGCTCTTTAATCGGCGCACTACTACTGTGAATCAGGTTTCAGTAGCACAGCTGAAAAAAAATCTATATGCTTGAATTACCTGTATTATTAACCGGGAACCAGAGTTAATGGCAAAAGTAGTTCACAGAGCATGTTTAGCTGACACCTGCAGTGTCCAGATAATGAGGGGATGGCGAAAACATCTGGTCTGATTATCGGTTAGGCATAAATTTTAGGTTATTTTTCTCTAAGAGGATGTACATATCATGAGTTTTAACCCTATTGCACTCAGAAAGGCCGAAACTCTATATGGAGTTTTGGCCATTCTAAGTGCAATTATGGGGTTAAGATGTCATTTGTTGAGAAAACAGTATGTGTAAGGCAGGTCTGAGTTTCAAGTGTTAGATGAAAAATTGTATTTTGTAGAAATACTTCTATGAAATTCTCTCCTGACAAAATCATGGAATGATATTCATATGTATGGCTATGCAGTTAAATATTTGCAGAAATGAAGAAGGTATTTATATTGTATGTTTGTTTTAAGCACGAAGTTCTGTTTACATGCATCAACCCTTGAATTTTCGGCTTCCTGAATTTAACTTTATTGACTACAGACTATATATAGTAACTCAGATTTTATTTATTACTATTATTTTTAAAACCTCTTTAAAGGTATCTGAACATGATTTATGATGACTAGAAGTGCTGAAGATGCTATATACTACAAAAACACAAGATCCACTGTGACCAGACCCCACCCCACTAAAGGCATAGTAGATAAGGTATGCTCCAGTATATCTTCACTAAAAGTAAAAATTTCTGGGGCAAAATCATCAAATTCTGTGAATGTCCAGGCTGACCTTTGCCACTGATATTCATAAATGGAATACATGAAATTTTGATGCAGCTAAAACAATACACTCACCCATAGCCCTAGATAAGAGGGAGTATTTGGTGATAATTAGGGATAATTTTTGTTAATTCTGGATAAAAACATATGTTGTGACCCCTAATCTGAACCGTCTCAATGAGAGGGTTCAGACGAGGGGTCACAACATATGGTTTTGATGAGAAATAAAGAAAATTATCTCTCAATTATCATCAAATACTCCTCTTATCTAGAGCTCTGACTCACCTGTTGCAGTTGATTCCTGGTATGAGGGTGGCGGTGCCTCAGACATTTTACACAATTCAACACTTTACCTGAAAGATAATCAAAAGGAAAATATTCACTAATTCTTCCTAAACATATCCATCCATCAATAGTGAACAACAGCGGTTAAAATACAATGTAGAACGTATCAGTATCATTGGTGCCGAACGGGGATAAGGAGATCCCAACCCGAGGGTCTAGTACTTAAGTGGGAAACAAGGCTCTGCTGAGTTTCTTCCTTGAAAGAGAAGGCCCAAGGGTTGGGATCCCCATCTCCATTGGACACCAGTGGTTGATTAGTTTTCTCAACTACCAATATTAAAAAGATTGTTTTGCTGACTGTTTGCTTCTGCCATAAAATGATCTATTCTGACATCATTAAATGAGAGACTTAGTGATGTCGTATCTAATATGATCACCTCAGACAGGAAATCGAACAAAGCCAAAAACCTGGTACTGTTTCTGCTCTATTCTATCCCAGGGATCATTTTCGGGCAAGATATGGAGAGATTTGTTCTATTTTTTGCAAAAAATCTCACTGAATTGCCAAATGGGCGAAAATATCTCATTCAAAAACGCATCACAAATAACTGTGTGATACCCAGCTACTGCATGTCCTCTTTCACTAATCAATTTTTTTCCTGATTTATTTGTGTTTCTCTGTATAACCTGAGGATAGAGCAGTTGTAGATTTCAGAAATATCTATTCAGCTTATGATTATCAACATTAAATGCATGTATAGAACCCAAAGGCAGGGGCAGGTAATCCCCATGGGGTCAATTTCAAGCAACACAGGAAACTTTTAAAATCCTATCATTTGCTGTAAGTTTCAAAAACACTGCTTTGAACTATGATTTTATAGAGGATCTTACATGAGTGCTCATGTATTATTGAATTTATTAAACGAGTTTGGAAAAAAGATAAGATGCGAGGCTTTGCCGAGCATCTTATCGGTTTCCCCAACGAGTTTAATAAATTCAGATATACAGGAGCACGAATGCAAGATTCTATTTATCATATGACACTAAAATCGCATTTTATCAGCAGAATTTGCACTAAAACGTCACGATTTCGCCATTAGAAAACGCGACGTTTTTATGGACGTCAACGTATAGCGTTACGACGTAATTTGCATATTTAATCCACTAGTGGATTATCACATTTAATGCATGGCTTTATTACACTCTCAGATGCGACGTCATATGATAAATATTATTCTTTTCCATGATTTTATACATGAGGAGGCAGGGGCAGATAACCCCTAATGGGGTAAATTTTGAGCATTATGGGAGGCTTTTATTATGCTGACCATTTGCTATGAGTTTCAGAAGAACTGCTTCGAACTTAACAATTTATACAGATTTTTTCATATTTTATACATGTATATAGCCCCGGGGCAAGGGCAGATAACCCATGTAGACAATTTTTTATGGTATTGTTAAGTTTTTGTTACTTCGATCATTTCTATGAAGTTTCATCATGATAATCGAAATAGTAAAGGAACTAGAGGCCAAAAAACATTTTTTATATATTGACAAGTGCTGTAACTCTGCCAGAAATTATCGAAATTTGCACATTAACAATTCCAAGCGAGACATTCTTGGTACAAATGCATGTGCAAAATTTGAATGAAATCCGTTAATAAATACATAAGTTATCGCACGGAAACGAAGTGCGGACGGATGGCAGACAGATGTACATACTACAGACATACTACACACACACACAGCCAATGTGAAAACATAATACCCTGCCACTAATGTGTGGCGGGTATAATGAAAATCATGATACTTTAATTTAGTAAAGGAACTAGAGGCCAAAAACCATTTTTTATACATTGACAAGTGCTGTAACTCTGTCAGAAATTATCAAAATTTGCCCATTAACATTCCCAAGCGAGACATTCTTGGTATGGTAGTCCCCTCGAATTTCGGTGCAACTCGAATTCCGGTGTAATGTTTATATCTCGCCGTATCTCGCGTCACGTGACGTTCTGCTTCGGTATTTTGGACGGAATAGTAAACTTACGTTTTTCTCAACAAAATACAGAATAAAAGATGAACTTCCAAAGGGTAAGTTATAAAAACATCATCAGAATGTTACATTTTATTTTTTTCTTCCAAACATTCACTTGAAAAAATTATAACCTACATCTATTTAATTAAATAATAAAAAAAAAAGAAATAGCGTTTCACATCAGCCAAATTCGTCTGCATTAAGGTTCCTAGAAATATAGCTTGTTTCCATGAAGCCAAATCACGTTATCTCCTTATATGGTATGATAGACTGGTTTCCTCATTATTTTCATTTCGGTGTTAAAGTAGACTTTCACCTCATAAATTTGGTCCTACCCTAGAAAGTGTAAAACCGAGGTTTCTAGCAAAATTTATGATTTGATTTTGTTCATACTAATAATTTATTCTTTTACAGAGGTTAATAAGCAATAAAGAATATCAATTTATAAAATAACTCATATGAATCAATGAAAAAGAATAATAATAAAAAATGAGGGGATGAAAATGTTGCCCTGTCACATCCCTTGGTCACCTCGCAATTGATTTAACCCCAAAGCGCTTATCACTCCACCTTTCAAATTTGTCTGAGTATATTTTACAAAACACACTATTGTCACAAGACCAAACATGCATTTGTTTGTCTGAGGTCTTTTACCATATCTGACTGGTCAATGCATATTTTGACTGACAGGTCTGTCAACAGTATAAACATTCATTATAAGTATGACAAACTTATATATATGTTCCTGTTTGTATTTTTCAGGCCAAAACTAACAGAGATGAATACAGACTGTATGACAGCGCATCAATGAGGGCTGCATTCCAGGCAACACAAAGTGGAATGTCTGTTTACAGGGCAGCGCGTCAGTTCGAGGTCCCGGAGAGTACTCTGAGAGATCGTACGCTTGGGCTTGTAGACACCAATGCTAAGCTTGGAACGCCAGCATTACTAACAGAAAGTGAAGAACACAGTTTGGCAGAGCACATAAAATTCATGGCCAGCATCGGTTATGGGTATTCAAAAAAGGATATTTTGCATGTGGCCACTAATTATGCCATCAGTATAGGCAAGAAATCGGAATCGGACCCTTTATTTGGTGACTGTTGGTTTTACAGATTTATGAAGAGGTGTGGTGATCTCCAACTAACAAAACCTAGGAAACTTGCCATCATTAGGGCAAAAGCTTCATCAAAAGAGACAGTCAACAAGTATTATGATGAACTCAACTCTTTGATGACTTCTAATGGACTGCATGACAAACCAGAAAATTTGTATAACATTGATGAGACTGGTATTTCGTTGGAGCATAATCCACCAAAAGTTGTGTGCGATAAAGGCAGTAATGTCCAAGCAGTTACTTCCCCTAGAGGTCAAAATGTCACAATAATTGGATGTGGAAATGCCCAGGGAAACTTCCTTCCACCTTACTACATATTCCCAGGAAAAAGATGGAACCCTGCTTTCATGGAAAATACTTGTGCAGGTGCTGCAGGGGAAATGTCAGACTCTGGATGGTCTAATTCTGTAGCTTTTACAAACTTTTTACAGGACCATTTTGTTAAGCATGTGAATCCTGCTGCAAAGAGCAATCCAGTTCTAATCTTGTTTGATGGCCACAAGTCACACGTGTCTCTTGCTCTTGAGGAATGGGGTAGAGCTAACAATGTCATTTTCTTTGTATTACCCCCGCATACTTCGCATTTGCTCCAACCACTAGATATTGGATGTTTTGCTCCGCTAAAGACCATCTACTATCGTGAATGCCAGATGTATCTCAGACAAAATCCAGGAAGTGTAATAAATAAGTATGTTGTGGGAGGGTTGTCTAGCAAAGCATATGTGAAAGCCATGACGCCCAGTAACTTAATTGCAGCATTCCAAAAGTCAGGAATTTATCCCTTCAACAAAAGTGTTGTAACAGACTTCCAGCTTGCTCCTTCCACCATATACCCTGTACCTGAAAAAGAAACAAATGAAACTGGTGAAACAGACAACAACAGCTCTGACCAAAACAACAATGCCTGTCAGAATGAAAATGAAACAGAGATACAAAATACATCTTCAAATAAAGAAAACCAAACAACAGTAGCCAGGAAAAACAAGTCAAATGGCAAGAAAAGGCAAACTAAAAAACAAAGCTCAAATGTAGAAAGTGGTTCTTCTTACCTGAAGTCAATCACTATTACTAACGTGACTGTTGATAAGAAATCATCCCACAGGGCACCATCAGTTGTTGGGAATTTAGCAAGTGAGCATAATATGAAACTCTTGTCTGATCAAAGAAAAAGAAAAGATATGACCCAGTCAAGCAAAACAACATGTAAAAGTAAAAAAACTCTTAAATTTGAAAACCAGTCTTCTCCAAAGCCTGGGACTTCAGGACTTTCCAGAAATGCATCCAAAATGGCTGGCATCCCAGTAGATGAAACTGAAAATGACACTGATGAAGACACGTCCAGTGATGATGCTACTTGCTGTATATGCAAACAGTTTAGACCTCCTCAGTTCAGCAATGTTGGTTACCTTGTACTCTTAAGCTGGGCACAATGTGACACTTGCCAGCACTGGACGCATTTGAAATTTTGTAGCTCTGTCCATGTTGTTAGACGTGACACCTTCTTCCAGTGCCCTCACTGTAATCCAGAAACGGCTGTTAAGCATTAAATTAATACTAACAAATGGCAGACTAGTCAGTAGTTGAACCTGTATTGAATGAACCAATGTTGACAACTTAAGTTACTGAAGTAGTTATATTGTTACACTAACGAATTCCCTCGTATGCTTTCAGATATTTACAATTTTCTCACCATGTTTAAAAATAGTTCCTTTGTAACTGTGTTTTGTTTATTAATTGCAAACCAAATAGTTTCAGGAAGAAGAGATAAGCTTCACTTGTCCCCATATGCAGTGGAACTGTCTGGAGGACCCAGACTATTTTGCCATGGTTAAATTTTACCCTTGCACCGAAATTCAAGGGTGTTTTGTTTTGATGAAAGAGCACCGACCGGTTATGTTTCTAGTGGTTGTTTACCCTGACAAAAAGATTAAAAATCGCTGTTGCTTTGGCATAATGTTGGCACTGTCATTATGTCTTCAGTTTAAGAGGTTGTACTGACTTTCAAACTGACAGTGCCCAGCGGCTTTCAAATAAAAATTAACTACACCGAAATTCGAGGGTACCAGCATACAAATGCATGTGCAAAATTTGAATGAAATCTGTTAATAAATACATTTAAATTAATAAGTTATCGCACGGAAACGAAGTGTGGACGGATGGATGGACGTACCGATGGATAGACACATGGACAGCCAATGTGAAAACATAATACCCCACCAATAACGTGTGGCTGGGTATAATGAAAATCATGATACTCAAGTTCGAGTTTTTTGTAAGGCGAGTTGTCTTTGGGCGAGTTGTCTTCGGCCTAAGTTTTGTCGGCGAGCAATTAGCTGGCCATCAAATAAAACACTTCAGCCGTATGTTTTCGCAGTTTATCTACATCAGTCAAAATAACACAAACGACTGGCTAACGTTATAATTTCCCCCAGCAAGAACAGGACAGACGGCGACTTAATGAATCTTTTACAAGGAGTTATTTTATTGAGACACTTCCACATAGAAATAACAAGGGAGCGCATAAGTTTCACCTTTGATCCAAGAGATATATTGTTATCTCTAAGGGCCATCTGAAAGAGGTCAACACAGAAAGAGGAAGGTAATTATTTATGCTCAGTCTTGTTCTTTTTTTCCCCATCATCAGTTCACAGGTTCGGTGAATCTGAAAAATTGAGTCAGCTATTAACTGACCAGCATAGATTTATCCTGCAAAATAAACAGGCCAGTCTAAAATAACGATTTTTATTTACCTTTCTACAAAAAATATATTCTTAAACATAAAACAAAGCGATTAAAAAAGCAAACTTAGTACGCGTGACATATGTCAAAATCACAAGACTTGTTATTATGATATATTCGTATAGTCTCAAACGAGGGTTAAAAAACAAAAAGTATATTTAGGAATACAAACAAATATGTATCAAATTATAATTCATTATGACTTAATATTTAAAATCAGCACTTATCATTTTTTGGACGATTTATTTTTACGAAACTTTTTTTAAGACAAAAATGTACGTTAACACCGGTTACCCTAAATAGCGAAATGGACTTTTATTTGCGAAATGGACGAAATGGAGATTTTTTTACGAAATGGAGTTATAAAATTCAATTTTATTCGTTATCCGGGAAAATAATGTACTTTAATATCAAAGTTACTCTTAAATAACATTTATATGACCTATTTAAAGCTTTTCAAGCATATTTGTATTCATATTAAAGAAATAAGGGGGTGTTTTTCTTTACGAAATGGGATTTCCGTTTACGAAATGGAGTTAAAATATATGTTTCCCCTAAAATTCAGTTTACTCTTTTACTATAGCAAACTTAGACACAAATAAAACTTATTCAGACTGTTTTAAGAATACTTTTAAGATTTTTTTTCATGTCCAAGGAAATAATGAGATTATTTTCGTAACGAAATGGAGTATCATTTTACAACATGGAGTCATAATTTTATTTTTTTTTCCCCTTGGATGTAATTTACTTTTCTGTTGTAATATCAAAATTAGACACAATAAACACTTATTTTAACTGTTTTAAGATTAGTTTATTTTTATTTATTCAATTATTATTATTTTTTTCATATTTAGGGTTATCGCGGGATTCTTTTCCTTGTGACGAAATGGAGTTTCATTTGTCATAATGTCATAATGACTGGAGTCATAATGTTTTTTTGTTTGACATATAGTTTACTTTTATATCATAATACCAAAGCCTGACACAAAATAACTTATTCAGCCCTGGATCCAGGGGGTGAGTTTTGGATCTTCTTGAGATTCTTTTCTTTACGAAATGGAGTTTGATTTCTTTTTTATATCACCAAACGTGACGGTTGAAGCGCTTTTCATCATGATTTTTGTTTAGATTTTTTTACCATTCGGAAAGGATTATGAAGACTGTTATTATGTAAAGATTGTTTTATTCTAAATTATAAAATGGGAATTTTTGCCCCCCCCCCCCCCCACACACACTCCCCCACTTTTTTTTCTCTCCCACCCTTCTTAATCTCTATGCACCCACTGTGAGAAAATATTATGAATTGCAATGACGGAATAGTAAAGTCTGTGAGCGAAATGCAAGCGTCATTTATGATTTTAAAATATGCGAGTTAATTTTGGGATAAGAAAAAAAAAATGTTTGAATATAAGAGCGAGATAAATGATTAAAAAGGGCGGTGCAACATCCATGTCTGTTCTAATGCTTTTGCAGAGAGAGAGAGTCGTTTTCCGATATAATAAAGTGGGTAAGAGAATTCCTAAGAAAGAGTCGTTTTCCCATATAATAAAGTGGGCATGCAAAAGAGAATTCCTAAAGCATGGAAAATATGTTTTTTACAAACAAGATACAGTAGCTATAAAATGTAGAATATTTATCTGTTTAAAATAAGGTCTAAAAAGTGAATCGTCATATCAACAATCTACGAATTTATGTAGCCTTTACGGTGAATTAGGACGAGTTCCGTTTTACGTAATGAGAAAAATAAACATGATTCGCTATTGGTTAAAATTGTTAAATATGAACGAAACTTCTCTACCCAAAACAGTATACTCAATGCTTAAAAATGATGTTGACAATGGAATTAATTATTCTGGTTTAAACTGGGCTTTCAATATAAAAACTATACTTGAAACGCATGGTCTAGGTTATCTATGGTATAATCAAAATTCAGACTCTGTTCCATTTCCACAGTGACCTATATATTAGAGTGACTCGCATCTCCAGTTAAATTTAGGTATTTTTCCAATAGACGCTTGTCGTGCCGCTGGACAGGTGAGTGGCTGAAAAAATCGATAATTCTATCGACCGCTTATTTCGCATCTAGAAATATTTTAATATTATCATTGTTTTATTTTATCTGTATAAATCATGTGTTCTTACAAACGTTTGCGTTAAATTGTGTACTCAATTTCCGAAATTTTGATACCAAACTTGCCAAGTTTTTATACGGTAGTTTTACTTGACGTAGTTTAAAAAAAAACCCGGGCTGGAGGGCTTTTCAATATTAATACGGGAAACTTGTTTTATTATGCATTTGGATTAGGATTTTGATCTTGACTCTCTCTTACTTAGGAGAATATGCATGCATTGAAAATTGAAGGAAGTCAGTGACATAGGTTTTAATTAAGCTGAGTGGGTTGGAATTTCTATCAGAAATTATCGACGTGAATCGCCCATTTCATGTATGTTTACGTAATCAAATTACTATTCAACGTTAAGGTAAGCTTTGGATTATATGATGATGTATTAGAATAGGAAGTTTTGTGATTATTTTGCTTGGTTTTGGGGGTAATTTTAAATGATGTGACAATTCTTCAATGCATAACTAACCAACCCTCTGAACTCATTGTTGTATGGCGAAAACTGTGAAAAACAAGTTTTATTTTAAGATTATTTTGACCCATTGAATCGGCACGAAATTGCATAAAATAGCACTCAAACAATTAACAAGGCATTCAACTTTATGAAAAATATCATTTCGAGGCTCAAACATAGTTATTTTGGGAGCCTTATTAAAAAACGGGGGAGTGGGGTTTTGAACATCCTGATTTGCCGGTTTTCGCTACTTTCCTAAATAAGCATATTTTTATACTGTCATAAGACCATCATGATAGTAAATAATTGTCATGAAAATGATATTAAACAACATTTAGGTCCTTCCCCTTCCGTTTCCTAATGCTAAAATATTACCTCAAACCTTATTAACGACGGAGTACATCGTGAAAGAAGGGATGGTTTTTACGGCGGCGTCGCCATTTTCTTTCGAGTGACCAATGTTTCTCAATTTACATCGTTAAAAATGAGCTCCAAAACCAAGCGACATTATCACAAAACTTATATTCTAATACATCATTATAAAATTCAAAGCTTACCTTATCGTTGCATAATAATTTCACTATGAAAACACCGATAAAATGGGCGATGCACGCCGTTAACTTTTGACAGAATTTCAAGCTTTTTCAGCTTGTATTAAAAATGGCGCTCCGGTAGGAGGCGCTGCAGACGCATGCGCGACACGCCTCTTTGGACCGAAAGGTGAAGACGCGAGTCACTGTATTTATAGGTCACTGATTTCCAATCATACGACAACGCATATTAGACAATTATTATCAAAGTTGGTATGCTGAAGTAAATAATTCACCTAGGCTTGTGTCATATTGTCGTTTCAAACATGATTTTAGACAAGAACAATATCTCGATTTCATTACTGAAAAAAAGTATAGAATTGCGCTGAGTAAATTCCGTATTTCAGCACATAATCTTGCAATTGAAAAAGGACGCCACGAAAATATTCCACGCACTGAACGAAAATGTAAAAACTGCAATCTCAACGTCATAGAAAATGAATATCACTTTTTATTAGTGTGTCCTCGATATAGTGAGCTTAGACGAAAATATTTTTCTTCTTATTATTGCCATTGGCCAAATCTTAATAAATTTGATAATCTAATGACCTCAATGTCTAGAAAAGTTTTGTTAAACGTAGGAATTTTTTATATCATGCTGAAGGTTTAAGAGAATAAGTTTAGCAGACGTTATGTATTTTATTGCACTCAAAATTACAACTTCTGATCCAAAATTTACGTAGTATTAGTATAATGTTGTTATGATATGCATATAGAAACAAACACGTAGATAGGATAATATAACTAGTTTTTACGTTATGATCCACCGGTCACAAGGACTTTATCAGCGTTGACTCAACGTTGATTCAGCGTTATAACGTTGAATCAACGTTTATTCAATGTTGATTCAGGGCTGTGTGCCTGCTGGGGACTCTCAGTAGTACACCATGTTGTTTGGTTAGCATATGCAGGAATTTTATTGTTGTACATTTAAATATCTTGTCATTCGCATGAATACTCATTTGCTTCTCTGTAAATGTTCATCTCACTTTTGCTTTGTAGGCTATAAACATTGTATAGTGTTTAATGCTGAATAAAGTATTCTGTATTCTGTATATCAGCTGACTGGGAGCGTGTGCCCGTTTTATCTTTTGTTGATTGGATCATCATTGACCTTTAATTACATAATCCGTTAAAGGTCAATGATGATCCAAACAACAAAAGATAAAACGGGCACACGCCCATAATCCGTTTAAAAGAAAGTTGAGAGAATCAAATAACATAACTGGATTATCACACCTACCCGCGTGTCCATCAAAACTTAAAACGAAATTTATTAAAGACCTTTTACGGACTTTAAAGTCATCAACGAAAAATTTATTGTTTGAGTAATAACGTTATTATTAATAAGTCAAAGTCCAGCCTATGTGGGGATTGGTTCGTCCATTCCTAACGCTACTGAAAACGACATGGAAGCCAGTACAGGTGCACAGGGTGGTGGCCCTGTGTTTGAGCGGACTACTTCTTCTACGACATCATTCGCAGATGTAACAAAGCAGGGTGAAAACTGTTCTGAGCTAGTTTATGAGTTTTGTGAAAAGCTTCTGAAAATCAGTGATCCAAAGTCTAAGATTCAAATCGAGCGAGCCCATAGAATCGGAATCAGAAAACCTGACAAAATCAGACCGATTGTTGCAAAATTCGTTCTATCGGAACATAAAGATATCGTGAAGTCAGCGGCTAGCAATGTTGACTTAAGAGTTCCCCCTTACAACGGTGCATATCGAGTTACTGATCAGCTACCACAGGAAGTTCTGGAACGTCGCAAGGAGCTAATCCCAAAAATGATCAGTGAACGGAACAAAGGAAACAGAGCTTCTCTTGTTCGTGACAAACTGTATGTAAACGGTAAATTGGTCGAGTAGGAAAACGGAGAAGGGCATGGCCTGTCGATTGTAAGTTGGAATGTCGAAGGCTTAGGCCCATGCTTAAATGACAGTGAGTTTTTGAATTTCGTGACTACTAACGATATAATATTTTGTTCTGAAACATGGCAGAAGAAAGGTAGTAAATTTGATATTGACGGTTACAAGTGCATAACTGTTCCAAGACCTGAAAGCATGCAGATACGTGGCAGGGGTAAACGCGGACATGGTGGCATTTGTCTTTTTGTTCGTAACACTATTTTCGCTGGTGTGGAGATATTAGATAGAGATTCTGCTGGTTTTTTATGGGTTAAATTAGTTAAAACTTTCTTTAGCTTTGAATATGATATTTTTGTTTGTTTTTGTTATATTCCCCCTAAAGACTCAGTGTACTTTAAGAATGTTGATATTAACTTGTTTGACGTGCTTGAGCGAGGCATACGTAATTATTCAGACTTTGGTAAAATAGCAGTGGTGGGTGATCTGAATGCTAGGACTGGGCTGTCCGATGATCACTTCAGTGGCTGTGACAACATGGATAAATATATCCACTGCTTAGAGGGTGCTGATATATTAGATGAAAATGCCATATCTGTTGGTAGAAGATTTTCATTAGATAGAAAAATTGATTCGTCTGGTGTTCGATTGTTGCAAATTTGCAAAGACTCCTGCTTAAGGATATTGAATGGCCGTGCAGGCGATGATGCTGGCATTGGTAACCTTACTTTTCAGTCTGCGCAGGGTAAAAGTCTCATTGACTATGTTTTGTTTTCTCCTAGCATATTTGATGTTGTAAATAGCTTTGTTGTTCATGATATTTCTGTGTTTTCAGAACATACACCGATTCAGTTTTCTATTAAATCTAATTTTAACAGTACCAGCTCGCAGGAGCCTTTTGAAACAAAAAAAATATTATGGGATAGTAGCAAGGTGAACGAATTTAAAGACGTTCTTTGTAATGAGTTACATACTCTTGACTCGTATGTAAATGACATTATTTCTGAAAATTTAAATATTGACGAAGGGGTGAACAATTTTGCTAATACACTGTATACCAGTGCTTTTCAGGTTTTTGGCCATGTTAAACGGTCACATGTAAATAGCACTCACTCAGCGCGGAGGTATACAAGTCCCTGGTTTACAAATGAATGTGAAGTTGCCCGAGCGGAACTCAAGCGAGCGAATAAACTTTTCCGTAAACAGAGGACACACGTTTTGCATGAGATAATAGTAGCTAAGCGTAAACATTATAGTAAAATTAAAAGGCATGCTCGTTTTGTTTATAATCAAACCAAAAAGAAAGCACTGCATGATTTAGCAACTAATAATCCAAAAGCATTTTGGCAGGAAATAAGGCGCATTAAAGGTTCTAATTCGAATTTATCATCGTTATCTCTTCAAGATATCTTTGAACATTTTAAAGGCGTATATTCGGAAAATTGCGATTTTAAACAGGATTTTGTCGAGCAATTTGTCGAAGGAGACTTGACTGACAACAATACCGACCCCAGAAATGCCCAGCATTATGATACTTCCCCATTGGGTGTTACAATTTCGTGTGCCGAAGTAAAAAAGGCTATATCAAAACTTAAGAGAAACAAGAGCCCGGGATTTGACTTGCTGCCACCTGAATTATTTTTAGACTCCATTGACTTATTGGGGGATATGATATGCAAGCTATTTAATTATATATTTCGTAATAATATATATCCCGATAGCTGGACGAAAGGGATACTTGTTCCCGTTCCAAAGAAAGGCGACTTGTCAGACGTAAATAATTACAGGGGCATAACTCTTACTAGTATTTTTTCTAAGATATATTCTCATATACTCGATGATCGTTTGAGAAGTTGGGCAGAAAATAACAATATAATCGATGATACTCAATTTGGTTTCCGAAAAAACAAAAGTACAGTAGATTGCATATATATCTTACAGGCGATAATTAATAAACAGTTAAGCAGTAAACGTAAATTATATTGCGCCTTTATCGACTTTAAAAAGGCATTTGACCTTGTTTACAGGAACGGTATTTGGTTCAAGCTATGCGAGATTGGGGTGTCTCTAAATTTTATTAAATCAGTTAAAGCTATATACAATTCAGTAAAAGTGTGCGTCAAATTAATGGGGAAAACGTCCGACTGCTTCGATAGTTTGGTGGGGGTTAAACAGGGGGAACCACTGTCGCCGCTGCTGTTTATTCTTTTCTTAAATGACCTTTCGAACGAACTAGATATTGACACGAATACTGGCAATATCAACGATGATATTATTGATCTTTTTCAAAAATTTATTTTGCTTTTTGCAGATGATACTGTTCTTATATCGGAGTCATTTTATGAATTGCAACTGCTATTGAATAAATTATCAAGTTATTGTAAGAAATGGAATATATCGGTCAATACTGACAAAACTAAAGCAATGTTGTTTAAATCTTCAAATAGACCAGAACTTTTTGATGTTTTTTATGATAACGTAAAGCTTGAAAACGTGGATAATTTTATTTATTTAGGCGTGTGTTTGTCTAGTAATGGTTCGTTTTATAAAGCCCAAAAACATTTGTCTGAACAAGCATCTAAAGCTTTATATTCATTAAATAGTCTTTTTGATAAGTGTTATATGTGTGTCGAAGATAAGCTCAAATTATTTGATGCTTTGGTTTTACCCATAATGAACTACTCCTGTGAAATATGGGGCTTCCATAGTAGCCAAGATATCGAAAAAGTTCATTTAAGATTTTTAAAACAAATTTTAGATGTACGCCAGCAGACGTGTAATATGTCAGTCTATGGTGAACTTGGAAGAGTGCCATTAACGGTTATCAGAAAAGTAAGAATTTTAAAGTTTTGGTTTAAAATTTTATCAGATCCTTACCCACTTATTTATAAAGTCTATAAGCAACAAGTGCAGGATGTTAATAATAATAGAAATATGAAATGCTGGTCTTTTAATGTCATGTCCCTTTTAAACCAGTTAGGGCTTTCATATCTTTGGCATAATCAAGAACTTAGTCGATCGCAGCTAAATATGGTGATACAAAGAATATATGATCATTTTTTTCAAGAATATTATGCATCGTATAACATATCAAGTAAAATGGACGTTTTTAAAACTATTACGAAAAATTTTAAACTCGAGAAATATGTTGCCTGTGTCGATATTGATAAACATCGTGTTGCATTAAGTAGGCTTCGCTGCTCAGCACATAAACTTATGATTGAAGAAGGTAGGCATAGGGGGGTCGAACGAAGTGCAAGAATTTGTCCGTTATGTACTATGAACGTCGTGGAAGACGAATACCACTTTCTTTTAGTTTGTCCTATGTATAGAGAAATCCGTAAAACTTATTTGCCTAGATTTTATTGTAGATGGCCGTCTAATAACAAATTCATCAAGTTACTAAATGAAAATCAGGTTAGTGTTTTGAAAAAATTAGCTAAGTATGTTTATATTGCAACCGAGAAACGTTTGTCTTTACTTAACGATGTTAATATGTAGTTTTTGGTCATTTAGTCTGTAAAAATTGTGTACATTATGTGCGTCAATGTTTATAAGATACTGTATTAGGGAAACTTAAATGAAATGTTTGTGAGTCTTATATATATCAATGTATATCTGTCATGCTCTTCTCGTACCGCCATTGAATGGTATTGTAGGGCGAGAAGCACTTTGTTGTTTGAGCCTGAATAAACCATTTGTAGTTGTAGTTATTATTATTATAAAATACCACCCACACACACAACGTTAATTCAACATTGGATCAACATTGCTTCGACGGCATTACGTTGAACGAAGACGACGTTGAAAAAAGATTGATGTAATGTTGATTTAACGTTGTGTGTCCAGTGGGCCCGAGCTAGGAGGTGCATATTATGGATTTGTTCCCTTCATCCTCATGGGGACCATCGTTACTAGAATTAGATCAAAAACATAATTTACTTTCGCTGAGCGCCTAACCTAGTAGATAGGGAGGTAAGGTATCGCGGGTTTGAACTCACAGGTGGCACATGTTCGATCTTTCATTCCAACCAAACAGACCAAGAGATCCGCACCCAGTGTACTCTGAACTGCAAAAAGTGATATCAGGTTGGCGGTCGGTAAATGCAGTGTCAGTGACCGCTTTATCTAACCGGCAAAGGCGAAAAAATAAAAAAACTGAAGCTGAAGTTCTGTGCCTGATACGGCTCCGTACCCCGGGACTGTGGCCTCGTTAAACAAGTACGACTGATAATGCAAACAACAAATGAGCCGCGACACGACAAAACAAATAAAATGGTTGTGCACCCAGCGCAGTCTCAGATCAGCCTTGGCATCCGCCCAGCCTGGTCAGAGTCTTCACCGTCCGCATGGAGGTAGCTTAGACCCTTGGCTACTCTTTAAGCGCTCAGCTGAAGGTCTGAACAGACTGGTTGGATGCCCGGACTGCTCTGAGTCTGTGCTGGACGCACAACCACTTTGTTGGTTTTCTCGTGTCGCGGCTCAAATACAGTTTACTTTCATTTCAGATATGGCTAAATACGCCTATCCTGTGTGTTCGGGAAACTGCAAAACGGGTAGCATATTCTGCGAGGTTTTATAACTATTTGTGTTTTGCCCGAGAATAATATTAGCTCCATAACTTTGAGAAACACTTTCTGCTCTTAAAACCATATGATTTTTTTAAAAGAGGTTGTACTAATGAGACACAACATACGTTTTGTATAGAGAATGAACATAATTAACGATCTATGACATAGTCACCAGAACCAGCTTTCACCCATTTTGCCTTCATATGATGGTTTACTTGTTTACCTCTATTGGTAAATACTCTGAACATACCGAACCCGATGAATAAAGCCTCATTTTGCTCCGAACGCGTATGATACACAAAGCATAAAATGTCTGATTATTATATAATATTTGATACTAGACTATATCAATATGTTATCATCCTGTACACGTATTATAGTAGTATAATATTTACTTTTTTTAGGTGACCAAATTTATTTCATCGAATATGATGAAAATATCGGCAATTTTACGAGTGCGTAGCACGAGCGAAATGGCTGATATTTCAACACATGAGATGAAATATTATGGTGAAATGGTGAGTTATCACAAAACCCCTGAAAGTGGCAAAAACAAAATTTCGGTTCAGCCTCTTTTAGGAGTTGCGTGATAACTCCACAATTTTATCTTTAACAAACTGTAAAGGTACCAACCTGCTTATCATACATGAGTAGAAAAGCAGCGTTATATTTTGGCAACCTTGATTGTTTTTCTTTTAACTTCCAGTGGGAATGGTATTGCGCATTTGCAAGGCGTGGAAGTGTGATACTTAATAATTATATTCCATGATGATAAAGAGTAATTGCCGCCATCTGGATGATGCTACTGACTTAGGGTCAAAGCCGCAGACTCATAAAGTTGCTTAATATTTGCGATAAACTTTTGCACTATATGTGTATTCTTTTGCTTATACTTCCGGAATGCCTGACTGAATCATTTTGATTATGACAAGGTTTATTCTTATGTTGTAAGAGAGTAATTGACAGAATCTCACATGCTGATGCTGATATACGCTTAGAAATCTATATAAAATTTGCGTTCAAGTATCTGAACATCCAAATGGAACCGTGTGATTTGTGACAAGGCCACTGTGGACAAGGCTTATTCTATGTTGAAATCAACTGGAACCTGCTAAGCTATGATAACAGATTTAGAAATTTGTGTAAGTTTGCATAGGTCATTGACTTTAAAAATTGTGTAATTGCATTGCAGTTACATTTTAAGTTTGTTTTCAGAATGACACTATTACTTTTATTTTTAATGATACGCCGTGGCTACGTCTATACATTTCTTTCTTTCTTCAAAGTAAAATCGTAAATGCTTAAATACTATCTAATTCTGTCCAACGTCATAATCTGCAAACAGAGAAACGAACATCGGATTTACAAATTTAATGTTGATTCTATGACTCCATTTCCTAGAAACAGAACTCCATTTCGTTAGAGAATTCTCCATTTCGTAGGCAAAATATCCCTATTCAATTAAATATGACCACAAAACAAGTCAGTTCCTGAAGTATAGTTACTCTTTAAATTTATTAAAACGCCTCAAAGGTTCCATGATCCATGCCTTCGCTATTTATGTTTAACTCAATTAATTTAAACAAAAAATAAACTTCTGATTTTGTGAGTGCATTTCGTAGCAAAGAAACTCCATTTCAAGAGAAAAAAACTCTATTTTGTTTTCGAAAACTCTTTATTAAACTACTTATTGGTAAAAACTGTAGCATTTTCTTTTTCTTAATTTCTACTCTAATCATTGTTTCACTGAAAAATGAAGTTATAATTTATAAAGTTTGGTTCCTTGAGTCCATTTTGTAAAGACAAAACTCCATTTCGCAAGAAAAACTCCATTTCGGAAACAAAATATAATTATTCAGGTGCATTTACATACAAAATACGCTTACATTCGCTTCAGAAGTTGCATTCGGCATTGGTTATTGTCTTACTCTGGTATTAAAACAAGAAAATAAAATCTTGAATACCAAATTAGGATTTTGTGACTCCATTTCGTAAAAAAATCTCAATTTCGTCCATTTCGCAAATAAAGGTCCATTTCGCTAATTAGGGTAACCCCGTTAACACCGGTTCGAAAATGTCAAAATCCAAAGAGAACCTGTCTTCGAAAATTGCAGCACTTTGACCTCGCTAATCTGCAGATACACAAGCCCTGACATTCAATATACAATAAATGATAGTATTATTCCCTTACATCAAGCGTAATATAGAGAAGCTTAAATAAAAAATACACTTTGGAGACACTCCCTTTAATTTTATCCGGCAGTAATTGCATTTCCGGTCTCTTTTTTAAATGACGTGTTGTTTATCCAATGGAGAGAGTGACAGATGGGACAGAAACATCAATACCAGAGATAAGAATTAGGAGAAGTCGGGCAAAGAGGTTTTTCAGGAAAATGATGAGATACAAGGAAGCGCTATGCCTTTTGCTGACATCAGTTATTGTCTTTTTATCAAAATCTGGAAAAAGGTTAAGACATTTTTATGAATGTAGATTTCTCTGACTTGATTTTATTTTGAGAGACTAGCATGACTAGGGGAATGAGTGGAAAAAGGGAGAGTACTATGTATGTCACTTTGACTGCTTCAGAACTCACTGGCTGACAATCTCAATAGTTTTGTTTATAGCCGGGTCGCCCGGGTGTGATACAGGCATTCAGTTTTCCATCTGTCATTTGCAAGTTGGAGAGTAGCACATTTCTAGGTGTATAACTTGTCTTAATCAGGGTATATACCTGGATCAAAATATGAAAAAGACATGCCAATATTCATTTTTGTAAGATATTTTCTTCTGTTCACTGAGGAATTGGAAATACTCTTACTCGCATATGCTTACTCAGTACCTTAGATAAGATTTTGACCTATTGAGTATTTACCCACTCAATTTTTATTTGATTGGGTATATCAGTTTTGAATAGGGTATTTGAAATTATGAAGAAATAGGGCATTGGGTAGTCACAAATTTCTGATAGGATATTTTTAGATACTGCTTTTCATCAGAATTTCAATTATATTGGCATTCCAGGTGATGCTGGTTTAAACGCCATCATAAGGACTCTCAGTGTCAAACAGTTTTGGTTTATAACTGCTCCTTTCAACAGTAGTTTAATCATAAGGACATTTATGAGATGAATTTTATGACATTTCAAATACTGCCTATTCATTCAACTGACCACACCTTGGGTCAAGATCTAGCATGATAATCAGCCCTAGCCTGGGCTCAGCCTAGAGGGCAGTTTGTGAGAAAAAGTCTCCCTAACCTGGCTGATGTCTCCTCATTTTGAGCTGAGGGAGAAGTTAAAATGTATAAAATATACATGGAAATCTGAAATCTGGACCAAAACTTCTCCCTGAAATACTGAAAATGGGTAAAAACTAATGCCTGTCTAAGAGCTGCGGGCTGGACTCTAGGGTAGTTCTGACTTCGTGGAATGTATCAAATGTAAATTTGACTGGAAACTTTTTATCAGGGCCTGAAAAAAACCCACACTGTTTTGTAAAGAAATGTTTTACTCTTCTTTTCATCGTACATTGTATTTCAGTTTCCATGAAAAACAAATTCAGAGGCCTGCAGCAGCACCAAGACGTTTCTTCCCATCCCATAGTAATGTAGTTGACTACCATACCGGCAGTCTCGCACCTGTGATCAAGCTTCTAGAAGATGAAGAGCTGATCTTTGTCATGTATTATGCTCCCTGGTGTGCTCAGTCAGTACGTGTGAGAGGGGAGTTTATTAAGGCAGCCAGAGTTATGGGTGATACAGTGAGTATGGAGGTTCTTACACAATTTATTACATTTTAAAGACAAATCAACATGCAGTCAACTCTTCATATCTCGAAGTCGAACTTCAGTCAAAACTACTGATATTTCAAGGTAAATTTTCTGGTACGGTAAATTTTCTGGTACCAGAGAATTTACTTTGAGATATCAGTAGTTTGATATAACAGGAGCTGAAATGTAGTTAAAAATAAGAAATATATTCTTTAATATAAGAAGATACTTTGAGATATCAGTGTTCGAGATATCGAGAGTTGACTGTAATTTAATTTTCAGTGAAAACTACCCCAAGCATTTACCACAGTTACTGTGACTATTCAGACAGTTTATTGCAAAAAATATGTTTAAAGGGGCAGTCATTTTTACAAGGGAGACAACTTCAGCAGACTAGTATCTGCTTTCTTGGTAGTAAAATCTCATTCCAAGAGGGGTTGCTTTTTAGAAAAGAGCAAATTTTGTTCTTGAAGAGCAGCCGGGCCGGGTAGCGCAATCGGTAGGGCACCTGACTCGTAAGTCAGAGGTCCTGGGTTCGAATCCCGGTCTGGCCACATACTTTCGTTTCTCCTTCCGCTGATTCAAGAAGGGCAGTTGTCAGTTACTGGCGAAAGTATGTGCACTTAGTACTGGTTAACTGCTTAGGAGGTCTAAGCCTGTCCAGGAATAGTGTGGTTAGGTTAACTGACCGTCCCAACATGACCTTAGTTGTTTACCGTGGACGTTAAGCATCAAATCAACCAACCAAATCTTGAAGAGCAGTTCCCTCTGAGCAGGGAGACATATACACCTCAGATCAGAGTAATTTATCCATTCTAAAGTCTGCCAGATAACTAGTAAACTACCCAAGATCATTTCACACTTAAACCACATTTAAGACAAGAATGGAGAGAAAGAAAGAGAAGTTAAAGAAATAGCTTCTAGTAATGAAATAACATAGTTAAATGTAAAGATTAAAATACATCATCTTACATTTCAGATTACTTTAGCAGTTAATTTTGCATTACTCACACAAACTACATTGAAGACGAGAATGGAGAGAGAAAAAGAGAAGTTATAGAAATAATTTTTGGTAGTGAAATAACATAGTTAAATTTAAACATTATAGTACATCATCTTACAGTTAAGATTACTTTTGCAGTTAACTTGCATTAAACACAATAATGCTTAATTCTTAATTCTTGAATTTAGAATTAAGTGAACACTTATTAATGGCAGAGAGGCTAGGTACAGTTTTCAAGTATGAAAAAATACACAGTGTGAAATGCAAAAGGATCTTTTTTAAAAAATGCCATTTGGGCCAGAAATGTTGCAGAATGAACTGCATTATGCATTATACAGTGCTCCAGATAAGAAGGGGTAACACAAATAATTTAGGGATAATTATCCATATTTCTCCACAAAAACATATTTTGTGACCCATCATTAGAACCGTCTCATCGAGACGGTTCTAATGAGGGGTCACAACATATGTTTTCATTGAGAAATAAGAAAAATTATCTTTGAATTATCCTCAATACTCCCTCTTATCTGGAGCTCTGTTATATCAAAAAATTTTAAGATTGGTACAAGTAGGTCTGAACAAACAGTGCAAAACCAGATCTGATCTGGGTCTTCACTGTTTGCTTTTTTGGGGAAGTAACTCTGCCATTAACTTTTATTTTGCCTGCCTTCTCAATGGGGGTCAATTCTTTAAGGAAAAATTTGCTTTGGTCTTTTAGGGGAAGTAACTCTGCCACTTAACTTTCATTTTGCCTCCCTTCACAATGAGGCTTAAAGGAAGTATTTGCTCCTGTAGGAGCAAATTCATTCCTTTAACAGTAGATCCTATTTGGAAGGGCTATGGTGTCTAGTGAAGCAAACAGGAAGTCATAAAAGTTGCCCCCCATCGTGAAAATGGTGGAAAAACATGAAAGTGTACCCATACGCCTTAAGTTTATATTTGGCATCGTCATATGGCCCCTAATCACATGACTTACTCTTTTCAGATTAAGTTTGTGGCTGTGAACTGTTGGTGGCCATCAGGAGTGTGTAGACAAAGTATGAAGTTTATTACCTACCCAGAACTTTTTATCTATCACACTGGGGTTGAGGATGGCTACAGGTTCACAGGTATGGTAGTTTTAGTGTCTCATCTGAAACTTGTAGTTCTAAATGAAACAGAGGTATTACTTTTCCAGTTTGGTTGTCGACTCGGCAGCATAAACTTTGTGTTTAGTTTGCTGGTTAAGCTCTGTATTTTGACGATGCACAGGCAGGCAAGATGCATTGTTTAGTGTAATTTTTGTATTGCATAGTAAGCTTCAGAGTTTTACTAATTAGGAGCATTCTATTTATTGTGACTTCAGTTTCTTGGCTTTTCGAATGTTAATTATTGTTTACACTCTGTTTGCTGGGTTGCAAAATTTTGGGGACTGAAATTTAGCTTTCATCTGGTGGATGGATGGATGACTAGCGATTTTACGTCCTTTTCAACAGTACAAAAGTATTTCAGTCATATCAGGACAATGGGATGTTTATAATTAAAGGCTGTTTGCAATGAAACCTGTTTGCAGTTGAAAAGATTCCCACCTCAAGGGAGGCTCGAACCCATGTCCACTAGATAAGTAGGCCAGCGCTCAACCTACTGAGCTACTGGGGCTCCTACTCATCTCTCAGACAAGACATAATGTTTAAGAAATAGATCAGCTCTAGCAGTGAATTGTTGAGTAATAATTCACTGTTTGGAGGTCAGTTGTAAAGTAGATCATATCACGAGCGCGGAGCGCGAGTGATATATCTACTTACAACTGACCGACAAACAGTGAATTATTACTCAACAATTCAATGCTAGAACTGAACTATTTCGATTCTAACGCTCAAAAACGCTGAAAAATTATTCTTTTCATTCAAACTCTCCCAACCTTCATGCCAGCGCGTTCATGCTCCCGCCAATATTCTTAACTGTATCTAACGTAAATGTACGTTATTATGGTGATTTTAAAAAGAAAAAGAGACGTAACACTGTCTAACGTCTCGAAACGTCACAAAATTACGTCAGTAATGCAAGTGACGTCAGCAATTAGATTCACGCGCTTCGAGACAGTGAATTGTTGCAGAATAAAACACTGTAACTTTCCATTGCTTCTATAGGAGCACTGTGTTAGAATTCAGTATCATTTTTGACTTTCAGGAACTGTATCTGAACTGAGTATTAAGTTTATCTGTTTCAGGTATTCATGAGGCAGAGTACTTTGTAAGATTTGCCGAGACGTTTATTCATCCTGTACAGTCATTACATAGTCCAGAGGAGATAGAAGACTTTATATCACAAGAAGATGTATGTATGAACTACAGGCTGCCTAAATAACTCTAAATACTGGGACAATAGTGCTTAAGCAAAAGTGTGGATCTAGATCAGACAGCCTGATAAGAGTCATCAGTGTAGATGATATTAATTGAATAGTCATTTCCATATCACATCCCATATGTGCTCGAGAGTAATATCTGCCAGAGGGCCTCATACCCGAGAGCAGATGTTGGTCAAGGGCAGCTGTCAAGGGCAGCTACATGATGAGATATAAAATTCACATATGAGCCATGACACAAGAAAACCAACAAAGTAGTTGTGCTCCTAGCGCGGACTCAGATCAGCCTGGGCATCCGCCCAGTCTGATCAGAGTCTTCGCTGTCCGCACGAAGGTAGCTTAGACCCTTAGCTACCCTTTAAGTGCTTAGGGAAGACTCTGATTAGACTGGGCAAACACCCAGGTTGATCTGAGTGTGCACTGGGGGCACAACAACTTTGTTAGTTTTCTCATGTCACGGCTCATATGATATTGCATTATCACTATCCTCTTCCTCCTCTTCAAACATATTCAAACCAAGTTATGTCTAGACTCAGTTCAGACTGCTCCTTTAAGCTGAACAGTCTGATCAGGGTCTATAGTGCTTGTTAATCAGTCAGTAGTTTTGGGACACATTGTCGAAAACAACTATCAACTTGTTCAACTTTTAAGATACATGTTAAAATGCTTCACATATGATAGTGCAAGGAAAGCCATATACTTTTTTTTAAAAAAAGAATAGGATTGATTTCTGTAAAATAGTTAAAAGAACAGTGATTTATAGACAGGAAGATAATGAATGCATTTGTTCAGGAATAAACCAGAGCTCTAGATAAGAGGGCGTATTTGGTGATAATTAGGGATAATTTTTGTTAAATCTGCATAAAAAAAAATGTTGTGACCCCTCAGCTGAACCGTCTCGACGAGACGGTTCAGATGAGGGGTCACAACATATGGTTTCGATGAGAAATAAAAAAATTATCCTTAATTATCATCAAATACGCGCTCTTATCTAGAGCTCTGTTAAATTGAATGCTTTTTGTCCTGACTCTTCTTACTGTTACGACAAAAATTCTAGATATTGGGACAGGTTGATCTG
Organism: Ctena decussata; assembly: GCA_963989385.1. NCBI lineage: Eukaryota > Metazoa > Mollusca > Bivalvia > Lucinida > Lucinidae > Ctena > Ctena decussata. Next base: position 40,071,281 of record OZ022500.1, read on the forward strand.
AGCAAACAGTGGAGTCTGATCAGGTCATTCACTGTTTGCCATTCCATCTGCATCTTTTGGAAGTATTAGGGTCAAGTCAGGTAAATTCGGACTGCAGGTAAATTCGGACAGTGATATTATTTCCTTTATATGTCAGTTGTTTGGAATTAAAACAAAAATAACTAGGCAAACATTGAAAATCCTGATGAGACGGCTCAATCCAGATTTTCTTTATTTGCAATGGTATGTACGAATTTACCCGCTGTCCGAAGTTACCCCACTCGACCCTACTGCAGTGTAGTACCAAACTGTTTCATTTAAGGACAATTACGGTAATTATTTTAGGTGTCCTAATTTTCATAATTTATATGGTACATGTATTTATTTTCACAGAATACCATTGTGGGATATTTTGATTTCAACACATCACCTCAGCCACCAGGAACGGCCTTTCATCAGTTTTACCTTAGTGCATTACGGGTCATGTCATATAGTAAGAACTTTTTCTCCTTCGTAATTGTTTACCTATATGCATAAATTAACCTCTTCCAGAGCTCCAGATAAGAGGGGGTATTGAGGATAATTCTAAGATAATTTTTCTTATTTCTCAACGAAAACATATGTTGTGACCCCTCATTAGAACCGTCTCGATGAGACGGTTCTAATGATGAGTCACAAAATATGTTTTTATGGAGAAATATGGATAATTATCCCTGAATTATCTCTGTTACCCCTTCTTATCTGGAGCACTGCTCTTCATAAAGAAACATCAATTATCCAAAGAAAATTTTCCTGTTTATGAATATTGATAACAGCAGCAACCATAGACAGTCACGCTAATTATATGGAAAGCAAACTGGTGTATTTTCATTATTTTGCATTTGCATAATACTGCTGTCAGAAAGAGAAATGTTGATGCTTCATAAATATATGAGCCGCCACGCGACAAAACCAACAAAGTGGTACTTACGCCCAGTGAAGACTCGGTTCAGCATGGGGATCCACCCAGTCTGATCAGAGTCTTTGCTTTGTGCTTAAAGGATAGCTAAGGGTCTAATTCTAAGCTCCATGCACACATTGAAGACTCTGATCAGACTGGGCAGATGACCAGGCTGATCGAAGTCTTAGCTGGGTGCACATGCCACTTTGTTGGTTTTGTCATGTTTTGAACTTATATGATGCAGCTGATGAAGCAGATATACGGTAATTGCAGTATCTTATTGCAGATAATACTAAAATTGTTATCCAGTCTGTCACAAACTGTCATTAAGTGTACAGAATCTAAGTAATAGTCCTAAACTGCTAATTATTGGGACTAAAATGCCTGTGCAAATAGAGTAAACCCAGATCAGACCGCTCAAAATGGAGCAGTCTGATCAGGGTCTATTCAGCTAAATATACTGAGCAAAAGTGAAAACGCTACATTATAGAAGACAGTTTGTATCTAACACAATGATAAGTTTTTGCCTGGATATAAACTTTTCAGTCGTGCAAGACATTCAGCCAGAGAATGTCTATAAAATTCTGAATCTGATACTTTTCATAACAGAGTTATTTTACCTTATTCAATTTTAGCATATTTTGTAATACGCCAAATATGCACATGCGCAGATGTACATTTCTTTGCTTATCCATAGTGATAGAAAAAGCAAAAAATAACGCATATTTGTTATTAAGAAAAACTAGAAAATAAATTGAAGCTTTATTATTCAATAACATAAATTACCTCCCTTTGCATTAAAACTACACTGGAGCACCGTTATAACGCAGGTGTCGGGAGACATAAAATCGAACGGCGTTATAAGTGATCACGCGTAATAACGATCTTCTAGGAAATACCCCACCCACTAATGAAAACCCCAATGTTTACATGTTTGTTGCGCTTATTTAGCCCTAACGAGGTAGATAGACATGTTTACTGCTTACCTGATACAACGAAAGTCATCGCTGAAGTAGCCTTTCAGTCCCTATGTTCTAACTTATTGTGAAAAATGCGCTGCAAAACGGTTGAAAACCATTTACAAAGCGAAAGTACAATCGTAACACATCGGCCAATTCCGTATCCTGGATTTAAACCTATATCGACAAGGATGTCCGATTGAGCGAAATAGACTTGTTCGAGTTAATTCCCTTGTATATACACTTGCAAAAAGGTACCTGCGGACGAATAAAATATACTTATTTGCGCGAGTACTGACATTGCCTAAAAACTCTAATCAGCCTACAGATAACCAAATCGGGTTTAAGCTTTGTTGTTGTTGTTTTTTTCCATTTATAAAATTCTTTTATAATGTTTTCTTTGGAAGTAATCAGTGACTGATACGCACAGCCTTTTTCCCGAGCGTCGGCTTGTGTATTGTGTATATGAGGTGACCTTCGCTGTTGGCCAAATTGGTGACATGTGATATGCGCTAGTTATCGAAGTCTTCTAAAAACAATGACCAATGTTCACACCTTGGCAAGACAACCATTGCTTTGATTGTCTGTGATAACTTTTGACACGCTGTTGATTAAAATTATGTAAACAACCCAATTAACTTTTAATGGTCATTTTGTCGTGAACACCGACGGAAACCGCCGAAAAATCTGCAATCTGTTGAAAAATAATGGGCGACACAGGACAACCGCGTTATATCGATTTCCGCGATATATCGGTCCGCGGTATAAAGGCGCTCCAGTGTATAGCAAATTTCAATTTTCGTTTTTTCTTTGGTTTATCAATTTTCTGAGCAACTTTTTTCTGTTTCTTGTAGTGCAATAAATCATGCTCTTTACCTATCACTATTTTCAAACAGAAGTGTGACAATACCTGAGGAAACCAAAAAAAAATTTCTTATGGGAATTTCCATTGTTCACAGTTTCTTATTGTGTTTTGGAAGAAATAGCGATATTTCAACACTAATTTTCAAAGACATAAAAACACATAGTGATGTGTGCTTTCTCTTGCAGTATGTTTGGTACACTGGTTGTTTACCCAAGGCAAAATAAGGACATCTGTGTCATAAATTTCTGTTTTAAATCAAATTTGAAATGCGTTATCCACTGTTCTGTATTTGCACAGCAGAAAATCGGACCCCTGTTTGCTTTGAAATTTGTTTGTTTTATCTGAAACAGCTGTTGCAGCTATCCACTGGTGTCATGGACTTACATATGCACTTAACTTTAAAATGCATTCTTATTCATGAACCGTTTCCATTTCCACAAATCAGAAACTTTGAAGACAAATCACTTGTAGTGTTTTCACTTTTGTTCAGTATATTTATAGTATTAATTACCTTGTGAATGAATTTCATTACCTGTTAATTTGAAGATGGAGAATAAGCAGGGGATGGATAAGGATGTGTTAATAAACTGATATTTTGGAACTACAGTTACCCTTTCTTTGCAGGTGTTTACCAGCCAGTAAAGTTTGGTATTGTATTAACCAAACATCTAGCACAGTATTTTGGTCTTGCCAGACCTGATAGATTTGTCTTGGTCAGGCCAGGAAACACAACCCTGGTAAGGTTTCAAATGAATTTTTTACGATTCCTAGCCAGTCACCCTTGATATTCTTTCTTGTCTTTAATGTTGCACTTAAATATTGGACAGAAGTACTTGAGAAAACAGTGTAGACCCTGATCAGACTGATCCTAATGGGTCAGTCTGATCAACGTCTACACTATTCGAAATTCTTGTAACAGCTTTTTGGCACATCCCAGGATAGTAAAAAAGATTTTAGTTCTAAGAGTATTACAGTGATTGTTGGTTAAAGTGTCCTAGTGTATAAGATAATTATGGTGTTCAAATGGTTGAGGTTGGGGAGTTAGCAGTGATTTTACTTCCATGCTGGGGTTTCAATGTCAGCCCTAAAATTGAGGGAAAGAAAATGATACTGTCTGGTTTTCTGTCCACTAGAATAAAAGTAGAGCTACCTTATTTTGGAACAAGACTTATTTTCAGGTCAAAAACACATATATGTTCACCAGTAAATTGTCTGAATTTCTTACAGAGCTCTAGATAAGAGGGGTATTTGATGATAACTGAGGGATAATTTTCTTTATTTCTCATCGAAACCATATGTTGTGACCCCTCATCTGAACCGTCTCGTCGAGACGGTTCAGATGAGGGGTCACAACATATGGTTTTATTCAGAATTAACAAAACTTATCTCTAATTATCACCAAATACTCCAGCTTATCTAGGACTCTGTTGTTAGAGTTATTATTCCTTTGAATGTGCTGGAAGCTGCCTGAACAGCTAGTTCAGTACAGTCCCTGTATTACTGTAAGTTTGGGGTTCATAGGAACAAATGGTGTTAAAAGTGAATATTGATCTGCAGTGGAATACAAGGAATGTGCAATTGCCTTATATTCTGTTGCAGTTTAGCCTCCATGGCAGCTATGATATGTTAGCATTATATCCAGAATAGCATTATAATAAGTAGTGTTTTAAGGAGGCTCGTCTGTAAGCTTGAAACTGGTTTCATAGAAATTATAATGCCTGACTGGCCTGAAATTTCATAGAAAATCCAGACATTTTCTCTGGATCTTATGGATGAATTCAGAAATTGTATGATAACAGAATTATGATGAAGCACTTTGTTTTTCTGGAAAACTCATGGAAAATGACAGGGATATGTTTAAAGGTTAAAAGATTGATTCATTTTTGGTGAAAAAAGACAATACATGTATATATGTTCACGTTTGCATTTACAACCTTGATTCTGTTTTCAGAAGTATCCAGTGAACCACAACATGACCAGTAGAAATATCACCAGCTGGATACTGCAGAATAAAGCAAAAGTAAGATTGTTTATCAGAGATATATATGATTACATATGGGAAACATGTTGCTTCTTAAGTGCAAAGAAGCACAAAACATAAGAAGTGAATGTGACCTTACCAAGACCAGGTTAGTTTGGAATGCAAAAAACATGAAGCATCAGAGGCAAGCTTGAGTTCTGATGAATCCATGGATTTTCCTGTATTCAAGTACAGACCTTCACAGCTACGGTCTCAGGTAGGTATTCAACCGTGGTAGCCGAACAAGTATGATTGCTTTTCTTGCATTTTAGATAGTGACTCCATTGATACACTCAGTGAAAATGCCTGGAAAATTATAAAAATTGTCGTTCATAGTGCCTTTTATATCTTGACGTCATTTTACGACCAGAATGGCTTTGATGTTCACGAGGGTTGCCTGCCAAAAGGTGTCATCTGCCATTTTTGTCAAAAATGAGTTTTTGTCCTCATAATATGTTCCTATGCTTAGTCTTTTATCACTCCAAAGATGGGCATAATTGGAATTATACTTAATTAGATATCTAATTAAACCACAAGGTGCCATCTCCCTTACAGCTTAAATTGTTCTGCAAAAAGGTGCCAGCTGAAAATTTTGTGCTGCCAAATGGTGCCATCTCAGAGATAGCCAAATGGTGCCATCTCAGAGATAGCACCTTTTGGCTGAAAAGTATCCAGGTTTTATTTGAGATAAAATGTGCCATCACAGACAGATGGTACCTATTAGCAGCACACATCTGATATTTGATACGCTAACTTAATGGATGTTTGCTCCATGTCTTGTTTTCTCTGACTGTAGGTCCCTCTTTGTGTATTACTGATATAATTCTAAATTCGAAAAAGTAAAGAAAACGCAAAAAAGGATAGATGCTTTGCTAACAAGCAATAGACTGAAACGTTTATCTATTACTCCTGATGACAATTGTTTTTGTTGCTTTACAATTTGACGGAAAGTGTGCCACTGAACTGAGAGATGTCTGTGATCACCTTGATACTAATCGTGATCATAAAATTAAGTTCATGTTCAACACACCTTGTGATTACAACGATAGTGATGAAGACTATATAATGGCAAGTTGGCAAGGTATCAGTCATAGGTGGCTTATTTAATATAAGACGGACACTGGTCTGTTAGTTTAGCTGATACACTACCTTCAGCTATTGCAAATCTTTACTAAGCACAGTACCTATCTACTCCAGTAAGCCAACTCAGCCCGTGATTGCACAGTCAACATTTCCTGGCATAACAGCAGGTCAGACATTTACTTTTGCATACAAAGGCGTCAAAGGAAAGAACACTATGGAGCATGCACCAAAGTTTTAAGACATAACGAAAAATGATGGTAAACAGAATGAAGAAACACAAAGAGAAACACCTGCAAAATAAAATTACAAGAACGAGTAAACCCAATAACCCCAAAAAAAGGAAAACCAGACAGCTGGAAAAATAATATAATGAAGAAACTTAGACAGAGTGGGAAAGCTTATACAGGTCGAAAGAAATCATGTACCAGAAAGGTCAATGAAAAGTATTGTAGCAAATGTAAATTCAAATGTTCTGAAAGATTTCAGAAGAACAATGTCAGCAAATGTTCAATTCCTATTGGAATTTGCAATCACATGACCGATAAAAGGATTATATTTTTGTTATCAGTTTAGAAAAAAAAGACGGCTAAAGTGAAGAAAAGGGTAGCAATGTCATTAACTTTTCACATCAATGGAAATATATAGGGTTTGCAGAAGTTACTTCAAATCAACACTTGGTAGTGGACGAAAAGCAGTTGAATGTGCTTTGACAAGACAATCTATAAGCTCAGCCCGAATGGATAAAAGTGGGAAAAGCATACCACACAACAAAATACCTGATGCGGATTTACATGCTGTTAAATGGCACATTGAGTCATTCTCAATGTAGAATCCAATTACACAAGACAAGACACGATAAGAAAATACATCAGTGGTGATCTAACTACAATGATAAACAAAATTTACTCCTTAAACAAAAAAGATCAACAGAACAAAGGAAAACGAATAGTGAATACTAAAGTCTACAGAACGGTATTTGTCAAGAATACAAACTGGCCTTTCATAAGCCAAAGAAGACCAATGTCTTGTTTACAGCACGTTCAACCACAAGAAAGAAGCAGGAACAGTAACTAGACAGTGTTACAGAGGCCGAGTACAAAGAACATCAAGAGAAAAAAAAATTGAAGGGAGGGCAGAAAAGAGCAAGGATAAACTAAGATCGCAAACTGACAGCACTTTTGTTGTGCCTACTTTTGATACTTTTGATACGGAAGCAGTGCTTCCAACCCCATGTTTAAATGTGAGTCCAGTATATTACAAATGCAAAAAAGTAATAATTGCTATTTTAATTCTGAATTACCACAAATGATGATGATTTTTCATCATCCGAGTGAGACCTTCTAGGCGTGGAAGACCTGAGGATGATGCACAACTACCACAGAACTACACCAACAGACTGCCACATGTGCCAATTACTGAATCAAAGAAGGAAGATTCAATTTCCTTATGCGTATCCAGTGTCACTCCAGGACACTGCCATATGGCTGTTACAATGACCTACCATCTAATGGAACTTCCTGAGCCCAATCAGGAAGAAGATTAGGACTCGAACTTTGATTATTTAAGATGTGCTAGACTTTTTTACAGATTAAAAATGCAGCTTTAGTTCGTTCCGGACTAAGCTGTACATGAACCGCTGTTACAGATTGCCATAAGTAGCATAACACTGTTGTATTTCACAGAAATGAATATTCATATAGAATGATCATATACGAGGGGCGTTCGGAAAGTTTTGCAAATGACGTAATTTCGCGGTAACCACCATACAGACAGAACTTCTGGTTGCAAAAACACATAAAGCTATATTATGCGAAGAGAAGTCTGCAAACAAGGTGCATTTTTTAAAAAAAGACGCATTTTTAACTTCTTTGAAAGAGGTATACCCTAAAGACACTGCCGAATTTTACTTTAGTAGGCCGTAATTTATATATCAGCAGTCTTTGATATCTTTTTATCTTTGTTAGTTTAAGACAATGCCCAGACAATGTTGTTCTGTAAATATCGCGGAAATTAGTTTTAATCTGGCTTCCGTACATGGCCGGGAATCTGGATTATCCGTACTTTATGCTGTAGCAATTTCTCCATTTCTACTAAAATTTGATGATTTTGTAATGAAAACAAGTGTATTAGCATTCAAAATATTGTCGGCAAGAGCATTTACATGGGTCAACGAAAACCTGTCAACAAATTCAAATTAATGCCAAAAATGAAGCCTCTGCAAGCTTTCAAAAATGACGTTAACGTAAAATTCAATAACGTCATAAGAACTGCGCATTGCTTTGCAAGGAATAAATCGATAACAGTTGCCGCCCTTCTAACTTTTGTATGGATATTATAGGCAACGATGGACAAGCAAATGACAAAGATTAATTTGGTATTTACAAGGATATTTGACTTGAATGCCTAACACTGAAAAGATTTTACATATAAAATTAGCCCAGTGGTATGACTGGGACCTATTGAAATGCGTTGTAACACAATAAGGAAACGTGTCTTTGTATAGTGTTTGGTATCATTGTAAAAACAAAATGCAGTGCTTTCAGTACATGCATAGCAGTTGTACCCAGCATGCTCCTAAACAAAGTCATGAGGCCATTTGCAAAACTTTTCGAACGCCCCTCGTATGTACCATATACCAGTACATGGTTTAGTTACATTTTTGAAAAAGAATTTAACTAGTCAAAGTTACTTCAAACTGATAGAGAAAGACAGTAGTTTTTACTGCATTTTGGTACACCATAGTCATTGTTCGATTCCATGTCTGGTCATATATCTTTTATTACGGGTTTTGGTCATTATGTGGATGTTGTAAAGTGACAGTTTTGTACTTGCACTATGAAAATATGATTTAGATATGGTTAAACCTACTCTAGTATTTGCTTACTAAATCCCGGTAATATACAGTATTGAAAAGAGTATTACTATTACCCCTTTGGTTAATCATTACAATCAGATTCTTAGTATCTTAATGCTAAAAGGTACCATCTATAATACTAAATAAACGAAGTAACGCATAAACTGCAAAATTGGTGGCATTTTCAAGCGTAATTTCTATACTGGTTCTTTCGCATATTGCTATCATTGATAATTTCGTTTAACGTGTGTTTTAGTTTCACGTAGATTGAAAGAATTTGGGAATTAAATTCGTCTTTCATTTTAAATTCTCCCAAGTATTGTTCTAGAAACTTCTACTATTGATCGAATTTTTTTTGTCAACAATGGGTGCGTTCGAGTGAAATTATCGTGTACTCGAATACACGTTTTAAATTAATCCGGTCGTTTCGGTTCTGCGTGTTTTTATACCGGCGCGCTGCTTAGCAAGTCCAAATTTAGCAGGTTCTAATGCAAAAATCCGACCCATGAACGTACGTCATTCCCCATAAACAACGATTTATTTTTGTATTTTTGCTCATATGTCTAAACGGATGAAGAACTAAATGGTCATAGTCTCGACGGCCCTGGCTCGAAACGACCCATTTTCTTCCAGAACGATAGTCAATACGAGTAGCCAATCGAACTCGCCCATTGAAGAATAAAGCTCAACGCACATGGTCTTTCGAAAAGGTGGACGGACACACGGCGCCAAGTGTGTGCGGCTATGGTTACGTACCGCTGAGCCACTTGGGGAGCGTCGTTAGGAGAATTCAAACTGAACTGAACTTTCGAAAAGACAAAAATTAAAAATGTCTAAGGTTGACACACATGCGCCAGGTAAGAAAGGGCATTTTTTCCAGCGAAGCAGACAAATCAATTTCAATGATTCAATGAAGCTAAATAAGCCTTTAGTCTTCAGAGGGCTTGAATATTTTCCCCCAAAACGTTCCAGGACCCAATTTTTCCAGAAAAAAAAATACCCAGAACAGGTCACATAACCAAGATGGCAAACATTTATTATGGTAAAAAATTTCAAAAATCTTCTCCCCCAGAACCACGCCGGGCCGCGTAGCACAATCGGTAGGGCACCTGACTCATAAGTCAGAGGTCCTGGGTTCGAAACCCGGTCTGGCCACATACTTTTGTTTCTCCTTCCGCTGATTCAAGAAGGGCAGTTGTCAGTTACTGGCGAAAGTATGTGCACTTAGTACTGGTTAACCGCTTAGGAGGTCTAAGCCTGCCCAGGAATAGTGTGGTTAGGTTAACTGACCGTCCCGAAATGACCATAGCTGTTTACCGTGGACGTTAAGCATCAAATCAACCAATTCTCCCCCAGAACCACAAATCCTATGATCTTGAAACTTAGCATGTCGCATCAAGGACTCAAAAGCTCAACAAAATTTATATAAATGATGACTCTGGGATGACCTTGATCTGTTTTACGGCAAGGTCAACTTTTGAGTCACTTAGGTGTTTCTATAGGAAAAAGTGAAAAAAGTTGATTTTTTTAGAAACAATGCAGTCTGCTACCTGAAAGTTTGTAGATGCAGACAACTAAATAGGTAAATGAAGCTTTAGTGAGTATTCATGGTAAAGGTCATATCTTCACCTGGGCCTAAGGCCATTTACATTGAAAAATTAAAACTCGCTTTTTTATATAAACTTGACCATCATGAAATATTTCCGCGCTTGTGCGGGCTCTTTTCTAGTCTAAATAAAATTTACAATAGTTATTGAAAGGTTTGTTCTGCCAAACTGAGCCATCTCGAGATGGCACCTTTTGATCCTACAAATCTGTGCTGCCAAAAGGTGCCATTGACATAAAATGTCCAAATATGGCAAACTTATTGAGGTAAATGTAATGTGTTGGTAACGGGTGGACAGATCAATCTAAGGCATGCTAGAAAAGTATAGAGAAATAAATGCAGGATCTTCTTGTGAATTTACATAGCGGTTGAAAACTTTAAAATGGCAATATCTTTAAAAGTGGATTTTTGGAGATGGCACCTTCTGGCAGGCAATCCTCGGAGTGTGAGACAAAAATGTTTATACAAGGGCAGCTGCTTAATGTCAGGTAATGACGTGTAAATAAGTTACAGCCCATATTGCAAATTAGCAAACCTAAAACAATGTTCAGATAGTATACAAATTTCATTGTCATTGCATTGTTTGAGCTCCATTAATGCTTGACATTTTTAGCTCGCCTGAGCACGAAGTGCTCAGGGTGAGCTTTTGGGATACCCTGATGTCCGTCGTCCGTCGTACGTCCGGACGTCCGTCCGTCCGTCAACTTTTGCTTGTGTACACTCTAGCCGGCACAGTTTTGATCCAATCTTTCTGAAACTTTGTCAGAATGTTTATCTCCATAAAATCTAGGCCAAGTTCACAACTGGGTCATGTCGGGTCAAAAACTAGGTCACTAGGTCAAATCTTAGAAAAACCTTGTGTACACTCTAGAAGGCACAGTTTTCATCCAAAGTTCATCAAACTTTGTCAGAAGGTTTATCTTTATAATATCTAGGACAAGTTCGAAACTGGGTCACGTGGGGTCAAAAACTAGGTCACTAGGTCAAATCTTAGAAAAACCTTGTGTACACTCTAGAAAGCACAGTTTTCATCTAAAGTTCATGAAACTTTGTCAGAATGTTTATCTTTATAATATCTAGGACAAGTTAAAAACGGGGTCACGTCGGGTCAAAAACTAGGTCACTAGGTCAAATCTTAGAAAAACCTTGTGTACGCTCTAGAAGGCACAGTTTTCATCCAAAGTTCATGAAACTTTGTCAGAATGTTAATCCTCATAATATCTAGGACAAGTTCGAAACTGGGTCACGTCAGGTCAAAAACTAGGTCACTAGGTCAAATCATAGAAAAACCTTGTGTACGCTCTAGAGGACACAGTTTTGATCCAATCTATATGAAACGTTGTCAGAATATATATCTCCATAATATCTAGGCCAAGTTTGAAATTGGGTCATGTTGGGTCAAAAACTAGGTCACTAGGTCAAATCTTAGAAAAACCTTGTGTACACTCTAGAAGGCACAGTTTTCATCCAAAGTTCATGAAACTTTGTCAGAATGTTTATCTTTATAATATCTAGGACAAGTACGAAACTGGGTCATGTTGGGTCAAAAACTAGGTCACTAGGTCAAATCATAGAAAAACATGGTGTACGCTCTAGAGGACACAGTTTTGATCCAATTTTTATAAAACATTGTCAGAATGTTTATCTCCATAAACTCTAGGCCAAGTTCGAAATTGGGTCATGTCGGGTCAAAAACTAGGTCACTAGGTCAAATCTTCGAAAAACCTTGTGCACGCTCTAGAAGGCACAGTTTTGATCCAAAGTTCATGAAACTTTATCAGAATGTTTATCCTCATAATATGAAGGACAAATTTGAAACTGGGTCATGTAGGGTCAAAAACTAGCTCACTTGGTCAAATCATAGAAAAACCGTGTGTACGCTCTAGAGGACACAGTTTTGATCCAATCTTTATGAAACTTTGTCAGAATGTTTATCTCCATAAACTCTAGGCCAAGTTTGAAAGTAGGTCATGTCAGGTCAAAAACTAGGTCACTAGGGTAAATCTTAGAAAAACCTCGTGTACGCACTAGAAGGAATAGTTTTGATCCAATCTTCATGAAACTATGTCAAAATGTTTATTGTCCATATATATATGCCCCTTATGAAACTGAGTCACGTCAGATCAGAAACTAGGTCACTAGGTCAAATCTAAGAAAAACTTTGTGTACACCCTAGAGGGCACAGTTTTGATCCAGTCTTCATGAAACTCTGTCAGAATGTTTACCTTAATGAAATCTAGGTAAAGTTTGAAACTGGTTTGTGTCGGATCAAAAACTAGGTCACTTGGTCAAATATAAGAACGACCTTGTTTACGCTCCAGAGGGCACAGTTTTGATCCAATCTCAATGAAACTTTGTCAGAATGTTTATTCTTACAATATCCGGTTTGAAACTGGGTCATGTCGGGTCAAAAGCTAGGTCAAATCTAAATTAAGTTATGTTGCAAGAATCAGAACTAACATTGCAATGATGCCAGCCACAAACTCCTTGGAATACATTAGTTTCACCACAGTGAGATAATGATGCTACCATTCTATCATCTGTGTTTGCCTAGTTAAGTCTAGTTCAAATCCATCAAAGGAACTCAACATGAACGGGAACTTTTCGGAGAAGCGACTCTGCCATTTTCAGCTCACCTGAGCCTTACAGTATTGGTTTTAGCTGCCTCTTTCATCCATCCATAAACATTTTCAAACATCTCTGAAACCACTGGGCAGATCAAATTTCAGATGGAGCCTGCACATGGGTCAAAGGATTGAAAGTTCTTCAAATGATCTTGGTCACATGACCAAGGTGGCCGCCATTCCCATGTATGGTAAAAACTCTTATAAATCTTCACCAGAGCCAGTGAACTGATATATGCTCAGGTGAGCGATTCAGGGCCACCATGGCCCTCTTGTTAGCCATACACGGGTTTATGCAAGAATAAGCTTATGTCAGACGCATCATTCTGAGGTCCAACCACAAGTGTGCATTTAAAGAGTAAGCCATGATTGGGTTGAAAACTAAGCAGGCAATCTGTAGCATAATATCCATATGAAGTGGGACACAACTGGACCAATAAAGTGGTATGCACGCCCAGCAAAGACTCGGGTCAGCCTTGGCATTTGCCCAGTCTGATCAGTCTTCGCTGTCAGCATGGCGGTAGCCTGGACCCTTAGCTACCCTTTAAGCAACACGCAAAGGCTCTGATCAGCTACCCTTTAAGCAGACACTGAAGACTCTGATCACACTGGGCATATGCCCAGGCTGATCTGAGTCTTGGATGCACATGCCACTTCGTTGGTTATGTTGTGCCGCGGCTCATATTATATCCATTTGTTTAAGAATATTTTTCTGATCAGAAAAATCTTTTCTACAAATAATTTTCATTAATTTACATACTTGCATAAAAATTCAGGTTCTGATAGATCTTTCAGAAGGAGATGCTATCAGGGGTAGTTGTTATCTGAGTTAACTCCTGCTTGTGCACCGATGTTGGCTGATGATAGCTTGTGCAGCTGCCATGATGCAGGTCATTCAAAGTGATTGATACTACAATTTATCAAGATATGAGCTGCAACATGACAAAACCAACAAAATGTGCGCCCAGGGAAGACTTAGATCAGCCTGGGCATCTGCCCATTCTGATCAGTCTTAGCTGTTGGTATAGCAGTAATTTAGACCCTTACCTACCCTTTGAGTGCTCAGCAAAGACTGATCAGACTGGGCAGATGCCCAGGCTGACCCGAGTTTTCGCATGGGGCACATGCAACTTTGTTGGTTTTGTCGTGTTGGGGCTCATATATTTTTCTCTGATTATTTGATGGCAATGATTCATTTCATATATGTTTGTATTTTTCAGAAATTTGCTACATGGCTGGTACCCCCAGGAAGAAAGAGTCTGACCTTGTCATTACCGATGAGAGAAGGACCAGCCTTGCTCATGTTTGCTCCTTCTAATCCACTGATGGGAAATGATTTTTATCTCAGTATGGTGAGTAACTTACAAACAAAGGCAGTCAATTATTTAATTTAAAAGGACAAATCCAAATGAGACACTACAGGACAAAACCAACAAAGTGGCATTTGCACAAATGAAGACTAAGATCAGCCTGGGCATCCACCTAGTCTGACCAGAGTCTTTGCTGTCAGCTTTGAGCTAGCATAGAACCTTAACTATCTTTTAAGCACCAAGCAAAGACTCTGATCAGACTGAGTGGATGCTCAGGCTGATCTGAGTCTTTGCTTGGTGCACATGCCACTTTGTTGGTTTTGTCATACCACTGTTCAAATTATATTCTAACTGCCTGATACATTATGGAAAAAACTACATCTTTGGTATAATATGAAGGAGAAAGGTAAAGTTGTGTTGACTTGAAAAGATTGAAATCACCCTAAAAGTTGAGCAAATCTTTAAAGTTGACTAAGAGGAGTATACCTCAAAAGGCTATTAAATCCCAAACAAGTTATAAGCAAATTAAAGGAAATCACTGGTATTTCAAAGCTCTTATATTGAAAGTCTTTGGGCGTAAGAACTTCAGAATGGTAGTTGAAGTCAGAATATTAAGTCAGTGGTGTTCATTAATGGCAAATGGGTAACATAATAATATTCTAATGTAATGAATTTATCATCTTAATGCTTGCATTATGATGGAAACTATTCAAGCATTTCTAGCTTAAATTAGGAGTAACATGATAAACTTCTATTTCAGCTGAGAGAACTCTCACTGGATTACCATGATTGTGAAGAACGCTCCTACTTAAGTGCCAAAGACTTTATTCAGAGAAGTGTTCAAAATAGGAGAGACAATATATATGAAATAAAGGAATTAATGAAAGATTGTAGAGACAAATCTCCTAGTACTAAAGCAATAGACCCATTGCCAAAACATTCTTCCAAGTGCTGTATGTGTGTTTTAACTGGTGCTAATTCTAATTCTATGTGTGAATATTGTGTGTCAAATATACTTAAAGAAAGAAAAGCAATCTGTGATATTTCGTGGAAGTCGGCAGTAGAATCTGCCTGGTTTCCTGCTCAATTTAGTTCTTGTTCCGAATCGTACCAGTTTTATAATGTAAATGAACATAGGTCTTTATGTTGCAAACAATGCCATTCAGGGATTTCCCAAAATGTATTTATAGAAACTGGAAAAACCAGAAGAAGAATTGATCCTCATGTGTTACATGGGACTGATAGAGCTCTTCAGCGCCAGTGTAATAAATTAACGTTGCAAAAAACTAAACGTTTGTTATCAGTGGATATTTTAGATAAGACGTTAAAAAGTGAAAGTTATTTGCAGATAGGTAATTTTACGGGCCTTCAGTGCAGAACTAATAGAACGCTGAAATTTTATTTTCTTGACAGTCGTTATCATTCAGTGTTTGCAGAAAAATTAGGAATCACAGTGTCTTCCAGTGAACCAAAAGTGATAATTACAGATTTAAAGGTAAGTCAGTATTGTAACAGGTTTTAATTTCTGTTCTGTCAGGGATAGCAACTTACATCATAAACTGTCATAGTGCAGATATTGGAACCATTCATTTGATGGACATTATGAAAGAATTTGGGAAGTACCGGTAGTTCACCATAGTTCTTGTTGGTAAAAAATGCGGAGATACGATTGTTACACCAAAATGGAGCAAATCAGGTGCCTACAAGCACATATGGCCCAGCTATATATGTAATGACTCTTGAAAGTGTAAGAAACTTGCAAACACTTCACTATAATCTCGGTGTGTAGAATATCTGAAAGAAGCATCGATACACATCATGGTAGTGAAGTATTTCTAGATATAGCACCTTTGTTGTTACAAATTCCTGTAGTAATGGGTCAAAACATCTATTGGCACCGCATTGAGTGGATGTTTGGATATGTCATTGCAACACCTAAATTTAAGCAAAATGTTTTCCTCAGTTACATCAGAAAAGCTGCTGAGTGAATGCTTCTAATATCACTGCTAGTCACCCTTCTTTACATAGGTTATCACCCTTCTTTACATAGGTTGTCGCCAGAGCTCTAGATAGGAGGGAGTATTTGGTTATAATTTGGGATAGTTTTTGTTAATTCTGCATAAAAAATAATGCTGTGACCCTCATCTGAACCGTCTCAACGAGATGGTTCAGATGAGGGGTCACAATATATGGTTTCATTGAGAAATAGAAAAAATTATCCCTCAATTATCATCAAATACTCACTCTTATCTAGAGCCCTGGTCGCCCTTCTTTATCTTAATCAGATTATCTTTAGAACCAAGCTGAAAATACGTATATGTAAGCTCTGTGTGCTAGGGCACTCCAGAGATACTCCAAATATTAGGACTTGAAGGGGATATGCATATTTATTTGAATGACATGTTTTTATAGGCCAGTGGCAGTTCCTATTACAACCCAGGACAAAGTATTTTGTATCAGAATTTGTGGTAGATAATTTATTTTTCTGTCTGCAAAATGTATTTTAAGAGTGGCCTCTCTTCCCTTGTGGATTTCTATGTACATTCTTAACCAGAGCCGCAGGTAAGCCTAAATTTTGGTAGTAGAAATTTCTTGTTTCTATCCATGGCTTCAAAAAGGGTTTGGTTTAAAGTGGATTGATCAGGGGCAATAACTCTTCCTTTTCTGTTTTTGTCTCCCTTCTCAATGGGGGTCAACTTTTAAAGGAAAGAATTTGGTATTCTAGGAGCAAATTCTTTCTTTTAAGAGTAGATCCCTTTTGGAAGGATTTTGTTATCTAAAGTAGCAGACAAGAAGTCACAAAAAATGTCTCCCTTTGAATACATGGTGGGAAAATATGGTGCCTTAATGTTAATTTTGAGATGATGAGGGACAATTTCTAGAAATTCTTCATAAAATAGATGATGTGACCTATTATCTGTTTCTATTCTGTTGTATCCCATAACCTTGCAAGGTCATTGGGGCACCACATACCTTACAAGGTTTGCATCGTCTGGACTATTAAAAAATTAGGTTAGGTTTGGAACTGTTGTTAAACTTTGCTGTATGACACCAAACTGTTCTGCTCGGACAGTTTAGATGAGGGGTCATAACATTGTTTGCAAAGAAAAAATATATTTAAAGAAGAAAGCATAACCCATGATTACCATCAGCATTTCCTTCTTGTCGAGAGCTTTGTAATTAATTGGAGTGTTTTAAACATTACAGGATGAAGGTGTTTATTACCTCAGGGAGAAGTTTTCCTTTGATAACGTAGGTAAGTCAGAGATTTGAAATAATTTTCATTGCATTTGCTTTAGCAAGCAGTTGGAGTCTAGTTGTCAGGGCCCGGTTGTTCAAACCTAACCACCTCGTTAGTAAATGAGACATTAAAATTTCAAACGTTAATATCTCAGATACGCCAATATTTTTTTTGAAATGATGTTGCAACAAAAATATCAGTGTATTATGTAATAAAATCATGAAACACTTAACAAGTTGAGCTCTTAATGAGCTCGTTAGGCTAATGATGCTTTGAACATCTGGGCCCTGGTATTTTATGGGTCCCAAAGTCTATATCAACTCATATCTACAGATAAGGTGGGATTTTGAGGACAATTCTGTGGAGATATTTTTTCTTATTTCTCAACAAACATACATTTTGTGATCCTTCATTAAAACCGTCCCACCAAGACCATTCTAACGAGGGATCACAACATAAGATTTATAGAGAAATATGGAAAATTATCCTCAAATTATTCCTGTTACCCCTTCTTATCAGGAGCGTTGCATGATAAGCCATAACATTTTAGTCATTTCTTATTGCCTTAAACAAATTTCTGATGATTTGTGATCTGACCAAGGTAAGAAACCAGATTACACCAGGTTTGATTGAAAGTTGGCTTTGTTGCTGAGTGTGGTGGTGGCTGTTAGTATCATGCAAGCTGTATAGCTGCATGCATCTCATACATACACATCATCTAATATCAGTGAAAATTCTCTAATTATACAAATGTATGTTGTGGATTAATGTTCACAGTTTTCTTGCCATGGAAGTTTGCACGAAACTAAGTGCCTGTGACTACATACTTTGTACACAGAAGTGATAATGAAAATCAACAAATCTGTGACTTTGTCCAAACTCGTTAAACCACAAACTCTACTTCCTTTTTGAAAGTAGAGTTCAGAGCTGCAGATAAGAAGGGTTAACAGGAATAGTTTTTCTTATTTTTCAATGAAACACAATTGTTTTGACCCCTCATAAAAACCGTCTTTGTGAGACGGTTCTAATGAAGGGTATTAAACAAATATGCTCTTCTTTTTAGCTCACCTGAGCCTTTAGGCTCATAGGTGAGCTTATAGTATAGCCAGGCATCCGTCGTCCGTCCGTCCGTCCGTCCGTCCGTCCGTCGTCCGTCCGACGTCCGTCGTCAACATTTTCAAACATCTTCTCCTCTGAAACCACTGGGCCGTTTGAAGCCATATTTCATATGGAGCCTACCTAGGTCCGGGGAACGAAAGTTTGTTCGGGGTATCTGGGTCACATGACCAAGATGGCCGCCACGCCCATATATGGTAAAAACCCTTCAAAAATCTTTTTCTCCAGAACCAAATGGCCTATGACCTTGAAACTTGGTATGTAGCATTGGGCATGCCGGTCCATCATAGTTTATACAAATCATGACCTTGCGTTGACCTTGACCTAATTTGCGGCATGGTCAACTTTTGTACGTTAGGCTTTTATATGGGAAAACGCTTAAACAGTGGATTTCTCAGTAACTATTTAAGTTTAAGGAACAATACTTGGTATACATGGTCGACTTAATGACCAGATTAAGATATATGTCACTAAAGGTCAAGGTCATTCCGTCGGACCATCTGTCGTCAAGATTTTCAAACATCTTCTCCTCTGAAACCACTGGGCCGATTGAAGCCAAATTTCATATGGAGTCTCAGTGGGATGGGGGAACGACAGTTTATACCCGGGGTCTTGGTCACATGACCAAGATGGCCGCCATGCCCATATATGGTAAAAACCCTTCAAAAATCTTCTTCTCCAGAACCAAAAGGCCTATGACCTTGAAACTTGGTATGTAGCATTGGGCATGAAGGCCCATCGTAGTTTATACAAATCATGACCTTGCTTTGACCTTGACTTAATTTAGGGCATGGTCAACTTTGGTACGTTAGGCTTTTATATTGGAAAACGCTTAAATAGTGGATTTCTCAGAAACTATTTAAGTCTAAGGTACAATACTTGGTATACATGGTCGACTATATGACCAGATGAAGATATTATGTCACTAAAGGTCAAGGTCATTCCGTCGGACCATCCGTCGTCAAGATTTTCAAACATCCTCTCCTCTGAAACCACTGGGCCGATTGAAGCCAAATTTCATATGGAGTCTCAGTGGGATGGGGGAACGACAGTTTATACCCGGGGTCTTGGTCACATGACCAAGATGGCCGCCATGCCCATATATGGTAAAAACCCTTCAAAAATCTTCTTCTCCAGAACCAAATGGCCTATGACCTTGAAACTTGGTATGTAGCATCGGGCATGCCGGCCCATCATAGTTTATACAAATCATGACCTTGTGTTGACCTTGATCTAATATACGGCATCGTCAACTTTTGTACGTTAGGCTTTTATATTGGAAAACGCTTAAACAGTGGATTTCTCAGAAAATATTTAAGTCTAAGGTACAATACTTGGTACACATGGTCGACTAAATGACCAGATGAAGATATTATGTCACTTAAGGTCAAGGTCATTCCGTCAAACCATCCGTGGTCAAGATTTTCAAACATCTTCTCCTCTGTAACCACTGGGCCGATTGAAGCCAAATTTCATATGGAGTCTCAGTGGGATGGGGATACGAAAGTTTAAACCCGGGGTCTGGGTCACATAACCAAGATGGCCGCCATACCCATATATGGTAAAAACCCTTCAAAAATCTTCTTCTCCAGAACCTAAAGGCCTAGGGCCGGGTAGCGCAATTGGTAGGGCACCTGACTCGTAAGTCAGAGGTCCTGGGTTCGACTCCCGGTCTGGCCACATACTTTCGTTTCTCATTCCGCTGATTCAAGAAGGGCAGTTGTCAGTTACTGGCGAAAGTATGTGCACTTAGTACTGGTTAACCGACTAGGAGGTCTAAGCCTGCCCAGGAATAGTGTGGTTAGGTTAACTGACCGTCCCGACATGACCTTAGTTGTTTACCGTGGACGTTAAGCATCAAATCAACCAACCAACCAACCAAAAGGCCTAAGACCTTGAAACTTGGTATGTAGCATCGAACATGCCGGCTTGTGATAGTTTATACAAATCATGATCTTGTGTTGACCTTGCCCTAATTTACGGCATCGTCAACTTTGGTACGTTAGGCTTTTATATTGGAAAACGCTTAAACAGTGGATTTCTCAGAAAATATTTAAGTCTAAGGTACAATACTTGGTATACATGGTCGACTAAATGACCAGATGAAGATATTATGTCACTAAAGGTCAAGGTCATTCCGTCGGACCATCCGTCGTCACGATTTTCAAACATCTTCTCCTCTGAAACCACTGGGCCGATTGAAGCCAAATTTCATATGGAGTCTCAGTGGGATAGGGGAACGAAATTTTATACCCAAGGTCTGGGTCACATGACCAAGATGGCCGCCATGCCCATATATGGTAAAAACCCTTCAAAAATCTTCTTCTCCGGAACCAAAAGACCTATGACCTTGAAACTTGGTATGTAGCATTGGGCATGCGGGCCCAACATAGTATATACAAATGATGACCTTGTGTTGACCTTGATCTAATTTACGGCATGGTCAACTTTGGTATGTTAGGCTTTTATATTGGAAAACGCTTAAACAATGGATTTCTCAGAAAATATCTAAGTCTAAGGTACAATACTTGGTATACATGGTCGACTAAATGACCAGATGAAGATACATGTCACTAAAGGTCAAGGTCATTCCGTCGTCACGATTTTCAAACATCTTCTCCTCTGAAACCACTGGGCAGAAGGAAGCCAAATTTCATATGGAGTCTCAGTGGGATGGGGGAACGAAAGTTTGTACCCGGGGTCTTGGTCACATGACCAGGATGGCCGCCATGCCCATATATGGTAAAAAACTTTCAAAAATCTTCTTCTCCAGAAAAGGCCTATGACCTTGAAACTTGGTATGTAGCTTTGGGCATGCGGGAAAACGCTTATATAGTGGATTTCTCAGAAACTATTTAAGTCTAAGATACAATATGTGGTATATATGGTCAACTAAATGACCAGAGGAAGATATTATGTCACTGAAGGTCAAAGTCATTTTGTCGGTCTGTCCGTCATCAAGATTTTCAAACATCTTCTCCTCTGAAACCACTGGGGAGATTGAAGCCAAATTTCATATGGTGTCTCAGTGGGATAGGGGAACTAAAGTTTATACCGGGGGGCTGGGCTACATGACCAAGATGGCCACCATGCCCATATATGGTAAAAACCCTTCAAAAATCTTCTTCTCTAGAACCAAAAGGCCTATGACCTTTAAACTTGGTATGTATACCCGGGGTCTGGGTCACATGACCAAGATGGCCGCCATGCCCATATATGGTAAAAACCCTTCAAAAATCTTCTTCTCCAGAACCAAAAGGCCTATGACCTTGAAACTTGGTATGTGGCATGCTGGCCCATCATAGTTTATACAAAGCATGACCATGCGTTGACCTTGAATTAATTTACGACATGGTCAACTTTTGTATGTTAGGCTTTTATATGGGAAAATGCTTTTTCAGTGGATTTCTCAGGAACTATTTAAGTCTAAGGTACAATACATGGTATATATGGTCAACTAAATGACCAGATGAAGATATTATGTCACTGAAGGTCAAGGTCATTTTGTCGGTCTGTCCGTCATCAAGATTTTCAAAACATCTACTCCTCTGAAACCACTGGTCTGATTGAAACAAAATTTCATATGGAGTCTAAGTGTGATCAGGGAATAAAAGTTTGTTCTCAGGGTCTTGACCAAGATGGCCGCCATGCCCATATATGGTAAAAACCCTTCAAAATCTCCTTCTCCAGAACCAAAAGGTGTATGACCTTGAAACTTGGTATGTAGCTTTGGGCACTCAAGCCCATCATAGTTTATACAAATGTTGGTGCGTTGACCTTGACCTAATTTACGACACTGTCAACATTGGTACATTATGTAGTCTTTTATATTGGAAAATGCTTAAACAGTGGATTTTTCAGAAACTATTTAAGTCTAAGGTGCAATATTTGGTATATATGGTTGACTAAATGACCAGATGAAGATATTTTGTCTTTAAAGGTCAAGGTCATTCTTTGACTTTTGTACAAGGTCATTGAGATTCTGTCACCCGTCAACATTTTCAAACATCTTCTCAGAGGCCACTAAGGTCAATTGAAGCCATATTTCATATGGAGCTTCACCGGTTTAAAGGAACCATAGTTTGTTCAGATGGTCTTGGTCACTTGACCAAGATGGCCACAATGCCCATATATGGTAAAAACTCTTCAAAAGTCTTTTTCTCAAGAACCGAAAGGCCTATAACCTTGAAACTTGGTACCGGTATGTAGCATTGGGCACTCAGGCCCATCATAGTTTATACAAATGATTACTGTATTTCATATGGAGCTTTAATACTGGGTCAAAGGAATCAAAGTTTGTTCAGATGGTCATGGTCGTATGAACATGGTGGCCGCCACACCCATTTATGATAAAAACCCTTCAGAAATCTTTGTCCAGAAACAAAGGCCCAGTGACCTTGTGGCTTGGTATATAGAATTGGGACTCAACATTAATCCCCAAGGGAGGGGGCCCCTGCCCAGGTGCTATATACATGTATAAAAGCATGAAAATATATACCAGGACCAAGTGTCAGGTGAGCTACAGGACCATTGGTCCTCTGTTTTTTTAAAGTTATCCCTAGCTATCCATGTTAACCCTTCTTATCTGGAGCACCGCAGTTACAGCACTCTGGAGGCTCGTAAAACCACAAAAATCAATTTATGAGGGAAACAAACTCCCTTTATTAAATTCTAAAGAGTTTATGAATCAAAGAGTGAGAAAAGAGGAAATTACAGTATTTTATTCCTTCATTTTTTTCAGCTCAGTTCATAATGAACTTCACAGATGGCAGCTTGCAGCGACATGTGCGGTCGTCAGAGGAAACAAGTCCAAGTGAATGTGACCCAATCCTCAAGTCTGTCTGTGTGGCTGAGGTCACTTCTAAAACATTCCAGTCACTAGTCATAGACAACACAAAGGTATGGTAGAAAACATAGCTCCAGATAAGAGGGGTGGTGGGGAAAGTTTGTAATTATAAGAGAGCTTTTCTTCATTTTACTCAGACACACAGTATTTCATTGGTTTATAGACAGATTTTCTGCTCTGTAGAATGACCCCAAACATCTAAAGATTTTTTGCCCTCTAAAATGACCCCAAACATCTAAACCAGCCTTGGGTAAGTGTGCTGTATGATTGCTATGATTGTTTTTTTCTGGTTATGATTGGTTTCAACATATTTAATTCCAACTTTTTGTCAATACACATAATCATCGATACAATACAAATTATGGGATTGGAACGAAAGCACATGTACTTATAAAGTTTCTCTCCCTCTTCTGGTTATGATTGAAGCCCCTCATCTCCCCTCTGACCTCCATCTAGGGGTACCTATGTTTTTGTCTTTCCATTAGTCTGTATGTTATTCTGTCCATTTGTAAGTTAACATCTGCATTAAAGTTAAGCATAAGTTTGGTTTCATCAATGGATATTGGTCCTGATCCCAGGTACAGGGGTATACCCGAGTTTCTGCTCACTTGCTTTGGTTTTTGACAAAATCATACGTTGTGGCTCTTCGTAACAACTACCTCATAGGGGCAGTTCTGGTGTGGGGCTATACCATATTTTTATAGGCAACAAACAGAAAATAAAACAGATTGTTAGCCTTTCTGTTGTTTGAGGAATATGTTACTAATTTAAAGCCTGTCCAGATATTGTTTTGTTTGCACCAGACTACAAAGTTTAGTTGTAGAGTTTTAGGGAATAACTGTACTCAAAATTGTCATTTAAGAAGGTATTTAATATGGTTGTTTTATGGCAACACAATTTGCAACCATTACACCAACAATTTACTTCCTCAGATGACAGTGCAGTTATCCTGCTTCACATTTTCACCATTCTGAGTGTGCTACTGTGGACCTAAAGCAAGCACCTTTAGTGACATAAATCCAAACATCAGGCAGTGAGAAGTGAAGTATCGTAATGACTTTGGTTTCCAACAGTATATTACATGATTAATTGTCTAATCAGATGTTGTGTTGTATTTGTAAGTGTATTAGAATTAGGTCTGTTAACAGTTCTTTATCCATTCTATTTACTTACTGGATATTTCAAATGCATGGAAAAGTGAAAACCTTGTCTACAGCAAAATTAAAGATGATGTAACCTTTTCTTCCTTCCCATCATAGGGATACCTTAAATTGTGGTTATGTGGTGAAGTATTGGGACACCTAAAGTAATTAATTTTCTATTTGTTCCAAATGAAAAGTTCATAATTTTTAGGTGTCCTTAAAATTTTTTTTATCCCCCGACCAAAAGGTTCGGGGGATATAGCGATGAGCCTGGCGTCCGTCCGTCCGTCCGTCCGTCCGTCCGTCCGTCTGTCCGTCCGTCCGTCCGTAAACACTTTCTTGTCCGCTCTATATCTTGAATACCCTTTGGAATATTTTCATGATACTTCACAGTTATGTAGAACAGGTCATGACGATGTGTCGCGTACAAGAATGGTAACTCTTGATATTGTACTTTTTGAATTATCTCCCCTTTGGTGATTTTTTGGCAGATTCGTGTCCGCTCTGTAACTTGAATACCCTTTGGAATATTTTCATGATACTTCACAGAAATGTAGAACAGGTCATGATGATGTGTCGCGAACAAGAATGACAACTCTTGCTTTCTTACTTTTTGAGTTATTTCCCCTTGATAGTTTTAGGTGTGATTTTTTGGCAGATTCGTGTCCGCTCTATAACTAGAATACCCTTTGGAATATTCTCATGTTACTTCACAGATATGTAGAACAGGTCATGACGGTGTGTCCCGAACAAGAATGACAACTCTTGCTTTCTTACTTTTTGAGTTATTTCCCCTTGATCATTTTAGGTATGATTTCGTGCTCGCTCTATAACTTGAATACCTTTTGGAATATTTTCATGATACTTCACAGATATGTAGAACAGGTCATGACGATGTGTCGCGAACAAGAAAGACAACTCCTGCTTTCTTACTTTTTGAGTTATTACCCCTTGATGGTTTTAGGTGTGATTTCGTGTCCTCTCTATAACTTGAATACCTTTTGGAATATTTTCATGATACTTCACAGATATGTAGAACAGGTCATGATGATGTGTCGCGAACAAGAATGACAACTCTTGCTTACTTACTTTTGGAATTATTTCCCTTTGATGATTTTAAGTGTACGCTCCATAGCTTGAATACCTTTTGAAATATTTTCATGATACTTCACAGATATGCAGAACAGGTCATGACAATTTGTCTCATACATGAATGATAACTCTTGCTTTCATACTTTGTGAATTATTTCCCTTTGGTAGTTTGAGCTGCTGTTTGAGTCTCTGCTCCATAACTGTATAACCCTGGCCAGCTCCAGAATTTGAATAACCGTGAACCTTTTAGAATATCGATGATCATGCT
This sequence comes from Ctena decussata, assembly GCA_963989385.1. Classification (NCBI taxonomy): domain Eukaryota; kingdom Metazoa; phylum Mollusca; class Bivalvia; order Lucinida; family Lucinidae; genus Ctena; species Ctena decussata. Next base: position 40,097,226 of record OZ022500.1, read on the forward strand.
GTGATATCTTATCAGTGTTCCTAACTCTCTCTTACCCCTCCACATTCCCATGCCCCCTCCCTCATCCCCCCCCCCCCCCCCCCCCCCCCCACAAAATTTTTTTTTTTTTTTTCCAGATTTGGATTCTTTGTCCAAATTCACTTACTAGAGAGCTCAAAATTAGGTTTGTAGGGCTTGTACTTTAGAAGTTATTCACACATTTTGAAAGTTGAATGTATCATATGCTATACATTTGTGTATATGGTGGCTGTTTGAGATATTACCTCTTTTTAGCAGTCAAGCATACTGTTTTAGTCTGAGTGTTAGATAATCATGAATCTGTTAACAGTTACTGTCAATCAGAAGCATAAAAGAACGACAATATATTACTAATATGTGTTTTGAAGTGCACCCTTTTTAGCTCACCTGAGCACAAAGTGCTCAGGGTGAGCTTTTGGGATACTGTGATGTCCGTCGTCCGTCGTACGTGTGGACGGACGTCCATCCGGACGTCCGTCAACTTTTGCTTGTGTACACTCTAGCGGGCACAGTTTTGATCCAATCTTTCTGAAACTTTGTCAGAATGTTTATCTCCATAAACTCTAGGCCAAGTTCAAAACTGGGTCATGTCGGGTCAAAAACTAGGTCACTAGGTCAAATCTTAGAAAAACCTTGTGTACGCTCTAGAAGGCACAGTTTTCATCCAAAGTTCATGAAACTTTGTCAGAATGTTTATCCTCACAATATCTAGGACAAGTTCGAAACTGGGTCATGTCGGGTCAAAAACTAGGTCACTAGGTCAAATCTTAGAAAAACCTTGTGTACGCTCTAGAAGGCACAGTTTTCATCCAAAGTTCATGAAACTTTGTCAGAATGTTTATACTCATAATATCTAGAACAAGTTTGAAAATGGGTCATGTCGGGTCAAAAACTAGGTCACTAGGTCAAATCTTAGAAAAACCTTGTGTACGCTCTAGAAGGCACAGTTTTCATCCAAAGTTCATGAAACTTTGTCAGAATGTTTATACTCATAATATCTAGAACAAGTTTGAAAATGGGTCATGTCTGGTCAAAAACAAGGTCACTAGGTCAAATCATAGAAAAACCTTGTGTACGCTCTAGAGGACACAGTTTTGATCCAATCTTTCTGAAACTTTGTCAGAATGTTTATCTCCATAAACTCTAGGCCAAGTTCAAAACTGGGTCATGTCGGGTCAAAAACTAGGTCACTAGGTCAAATCTTAGAAAAACCTTGTGTAAGCTCTAGAAGGCACAGTTTTCGTTCAAAGTTCATGAAACTTTGTCAGAATGTTTATCCTCACAATATCTAGGATAAAGTTGGAACTGGGTCATGTCTGGTCAAAAACTAGGTCACTAGGTCAAATCATAGAAAAACCTTGTGTACGCTCTAGTGGACACAGTTTTGATAAAATCTTTCTGACACTTTGTCAGAATGTTTATCTCCATGAATTCTAGGTCAAGTTCGAAACTGGGTCACGTCGGGTCAAAAACTAGGTCACTAGATCAAATCTTAGAAAAACCTTGTGTACGCTCTAGAAGGCACAGTTTTTCATTGACGAGTTAGAGGGTTATCATGCGAACCGAACAACCAACTAAATGTTTTGTACCACTTCAGAAACTGAGGGTGAGGTTGGGCCTGTAAAATGGATTTAAGCCCCCCAGTAATTCATTACTGACCGTTCCAAGGCGGTAGTTCTGTTGTGGTTTATTGTTGCCTGTTTTTGGTGTCAGAGTTTCTGTGATGTTTTACCTTATGTATGTTATTATTATTTTTGGTTCGGTTTGGGTTGCTGAGTGGCCACCTTTTGGGAACAAGCTGCTCACTCGGTTGGCCATATGTTCTCTGTATCTTGATTATTTGTAATCTTAGTTGTTTCCAACTATGGTTTGAGGGCTGGATTTGGATTTTGATTGTTTCAGTTCCTGGTCTTTTCATACTTTTTACTTTCATCCAAAGATCATGAAACTTTGTCAGAATCTTTATCCTCATAATATCTAGGACAAATTCGAAACTGGGTCATGTCTGGTCAAAAACTAGGTCACTAGGTCAGATCATAGAAAAACCTTGTGTACGCTCTAGAGGACACAGTTTTAATCCAATCTTTCTGAAACTTTGTCTGAATGTTTATCTACATAAACTCTAGGCAAAGTTCGAAACTGGGTCATGTTGGGTCAAAAACTAGGTCACTAGGTCGAATCTTAGAAATTCCTTGTGTACGCTCTAGAAGGCACAGAATGTATCCAAAGTTCATGAATTTTTGTCCAAATTAATATCCTCATAATAGCCAGGACAAATTCGAAACTGGGTCATGTTGGGTCAAAAACTAGGTCACTAGGTCAAATCTTAGAAAAACCTTGTGTACACTCTAGAAGGCACAGTTTTGATCCAAAGTTCATGAAACTTTGTCAGAATGCTTATCCTCATAATATGTAGGACGAGTATGAAACTGGGTCATGTCAGGTCAAAAAATAGATTATTAGGTTAAATCATAGAAAAACCTTGTGTACGCTCTGGAGGACACAGTTTTGATCCAATCTTTATCAAACTTTGTCAGAATGTTTATCTTCATAAACTCTAGGCCAAGTTTGAAAGTAGGTCATGTCGGGTCAAAAACTAGGTCATTAGGTCAAATCTTATAAAAAATCTTGTGTACGCACTAGAAGGCATAGTTTTGATCCAATCTTCATGAAACTTTGTCAAAATGTTTATTGTCCATGGTATATGTAAGCCCCTTATGAAACTGAGTAACGTCAGGTCAAAAACTAGGTCACTAGGTCAAATCTTAGAAAACTTTGGTGTACACCCTAGAGGACACAGTTTTGATCCAGTCTTCATGAAACTCTGTCAGAATGTTTGGCTTTATGAAATCTAGGTAAAGTTTGAAACTGGGTTGTGTCGGATCAAAAACTAGGTCACTATGTCAAATATAAGAACGACCTTGTATACGCTCCAGAGGGCACAGTTTTGATCCAATATCAATGAAAATTTGTCAGAATGTTTATTCTTACAATATCCAGGCCAACTTTGAAACTGGGTCATGTCAGGTCAAAAAGTAGGTCAAATATTAGAAAAACCTTTTGAATGCTCTAGAGGTCACAGTTTTGATCCAAACCTATTGAAATTTTGTCAGAATGTTTATCCTCACAATATCTAGGCCAAGTTTGAAACTGGGTCATGTCGGGTCAAAAACTAGGTCAGATCTTAGAAAAACCTTGTGTACGCTCTAGAGGACACAGTTTTGATACAATCTTCAGGAATCTTTGTCAGAATGTTTATCATCACAATATCCAGGCCAAGTTTGAAACTGGGTCATGTCAGATCAAAAACTAGGTCACTAGGTCAAATCTTAGAAAAACTTTGTGCCACCTAAGAGGGCACAGTTTTGATCCAATCTTCATGAAACTTTGTCAGAATGTATATCTCCCTAAAATCTAGGTCAAGTTTGAAACTTGGTCATGTCGGGTCAAAAGCTAGGTCACTAGGTCAAATCTATATTAAGTTATGCTGCAAGAATCAGAACTAACATTGCAATGATGCCAGCCACAAACTCCTTGGAATACATTAGTTTCACCACAGTGAGATAATGATACTACCATTCTATCATCTGTGTTTGCCTAGTTCAGTCTAGTTCAAATCCATCAACATGAACAGAAACTTTTCGGAGAAGCGACTCTGCCATTTTCAGCTCACCTGAGCCTTACAGTACTGGTGTTAGCTGCCTCTGTCATCCGTCCATACCATTTTCAAACATCTCTGAAACCACTGGGCAGACTAAACTCGAATTTCATATGGAGCCTGCATATGGGTCAAAGGATTGAAAGTTCTTCAAATGATATTGGTCACATGACCAAGGTGGCCGCCATTCCCATGTATGGTAAAACTCTTTTAAATCTTCACCAGAGCCAGTGAACTAATTAATGCTCAGGTGAGCGATTCAGGGCCACCATGGCCCTCTTGTTACCAATGCCCATGGGGGTCTTCGGTCGGGGGATTTGCCATCTCCTCTGATGGCTATTTTTTCTGCTACATTTCCAGGATGTTGTGTTGTTATACTACGCCCCCTGGTGTGGATTTTGTTCTCAGGTGGCAAGAATTTATCTTGCTGCAGCAGAGTACTTCCAGAGAAACCAAAATCTTCTCTTTGCAAGGTGAGTATTGTGTTTATTGGCTATAGATTTGGGTGTAAGGGGGGTGTAAGTGTGTGTGTGTAAGGGGGGGGGGTGTGGAGGAGGGGGGAAGGGGCTGTGGTACCTCTTCCAGAATGGTCCCTAAGGAGTAAATCAGGCTTATTGATTCTGCTATAAGCTGCTATAAGATGGGTTTCCCCCTTCCAAAACAATCAGAAAACTCTTGATCCGCCTTGTAAGACAGCTGTAGATTTTTGGTTGTTTATTGAGGAAAAACCCTTTCTTATTGACGAATAAGATTAATATGGTGTTTATTACTATTCACTGCTCCAGATGATTAAAAACCCTTTGGATGGTAGTTATAATATTTAGGTGTATGGATACACTTTCAGGGGAAGCAACTCAGTCTTTTTCATTTTTGTCTCCCTTTGCAGTAGGGGTCAACACTTCAAGGAAAGAATTTGCTTCTCTAGGAGAAAATTCTTCCCTTTAAGTGTAGACCCCTTTCTGGAAGAGTTCATTGTCCAGGAAAGCAAACTGAAAGTCCTGAAAGTTGTTTCCCTTTGTAAAAATGGCAGAAAATCATACCGGTATACCCAGTCACCTTAAGAAATTATCACAATTTGTCTATAATAATCCTCAAAAGTGAAGATAATTACAAGGCCATAAATATCGAATGTGTCGGTTGCTCGTATTTCAAATTTTCCAACTTTAAAATAATGCTGTCTGAATCCTGAGGTCACTGTATTGAATTATTATTACATAATTTGCCGCATTTTTGACATTGAACAGAACTTTAGGTTTCACTATTATCATACTAATGTTTGTATTATTACCCACAAGACTATGAAACTGCCAGCTTAGTCTGTATACATTCCATCAATGTTAGTAAGCACCACCCTGACCACTTTAACGCCAGAGAGGCAGACGACAAAATTTACGTCAGCAAAACTTCAAAGAAATATTGTCTGTCTACATTCCTTCTGTATCAGTAAGCATCATCCTGACCACTATAACTCTTTAACCCCAGTGACGAAATAAGCAAAATTTGCAAACAGCGTGGATCCTGATGAGGCGGCTCATAATGAGCCACCTCATCTAGATCTACACTGTTTGCCCTGTAGTCTTTGAATTCTCAATATGAAATGTCTTGGACAAGGCATTTTTTTAGCTCGCCTGAACGAAAGTTCAGGAAGAGCTATTGTTGTCACCACGGCGTCGGCGTCCAGGTCCGCGTCCGCATCCGCGTCGGCGTTCAAATTGGATGTTTTGGTTAAAGTTTTTTAAAGACCTATATCTCCTTAACCCATTGATGGATTCTTTTGATAGTTGCACTGTAGCTAGATATTGGTCTAAGGTTTAACAGGGTACCACCCCCACCCCACTCTGTGACCTTGATGTCAAGGTCATGGACTTAGAAAATTGGTGTTTTTTATGGACTGGATGTTTTGGTTAAAGTTTTATAAAGCCCAATATCTCCTGAACCCATGGATGGATTCCTTTGATACTTGCACTAAAGTTAGATATTGGTCTAAAGTTTTCGAAGGTACTACCCCCACCCCCCTCTGTGACCTTGATGTCAAGGTCATGGACTTAGAAAATTGTCTTTTTATTGATTTGATGTTTTGGTTAAAGTTTTTTAAAAGACACATATCTCCTGAACCCAGAGATGAATTCTTTTTATATTTGCACTGTAGTTAGATCTACAGAGTACTACCCCAACCCCGCTCAGTGATCTTGATGTCAAGGTCAGGGACTTAGGAAATTCTTGTCTTTTTTAAAGTTTTGTAATTGCATACTGATTCATAATGCTTTGCAGAGATTTAAGTTATATTTGAACTGATGTTAGACTCTTTTTTGAGTTTTTACAAAACACCTTATACTTACCCCACTGGGTGACCTTGAAGTCAAGGTCATCGACTTAGAATTTTGTTTTAAAGATTTTGGTTAAAGTTTTATATTTATGAAGACATAATTTCACAGTGAGTAAGATGATGGACTCAGTTGATACTAATACTTGGGCTGATGTTGGGCATTATGGACATGCTTGCATGAAGTTTTATGCATAGCAGTCCACATAAGCCCCCCCCCCCCCACCCCCACCCGTCATTTTTTTTTTTACCTCAAGCTCATGGACTTTGAAATTTCATTTCATTTTTTTTATTCTAATTTTATTTTAAGACTTATTTCTGAGATAGCTTTTGTTTATAAATGTGTTTTCATTATGGACATGCTTGCATGAAGTTTTATGCATAGCAGTCCACACCACCATAGCGGCTGAGTGATGGGCAAGCACCAATTCGGGCGAGCTATGCTGTCAGGCGACAGCTCTTGTTAATATCTGCAGACGTAAATTTTGTCATCTGCTTTTTGATGCTTAAAGAGTTAACACCAGAGAAGCGGATGACAAAATTTACGTCAGCAGAACTTCAAAGAAATGTTGTCTTTGTACATTCCTTCAGTATCAGTTAGCATCATCCTGACCACTTTGTCCCAACCCTTAAACTGTCAAAAAAGCAAACGGCAAAATTTATGTGTACGAACTTGCAAAATTAAAAAAAAAAAATGTGTGTTGCAACAGTGTCATTAAGCACCACCTTTTTCCAGGGCTGCATTGCACAGTTGATAGCTCGTCTGATTCAAGAGCCAGAGGTCTTGGGTTCGATACCTGGTCCGGCCATTTACTTTCATGGAGATTGATTCTTCCCCTTCCCCTGATTCAAGAAAGGCAGTTGTCAGTTACACGCGGAAGTATGTGCGTTAAGTACTAGTTAACCCCTAAAGAGGTCTAAGCCTGCCCAGGAATAGTGTGGTTAGGTTAACTGACTATCCCAACAGGACCATAGCTATTTACCATGAATATAAAACAACAACACAACACATAAGCACCACTCTCTGACCACTTTATCCTAATCCTTAAAGAGCCAAAAAGCAGATTACAAAATTGAAAAAGAAAGTATTGTCTTTGTACAGGTCAACCTCATTATAAGGCGCATGTTGGGATGCATAAATCCCGACAGCATTATAAACGAGGCGCGTAGTAGCTGCAGTGATCTGCGATTGCTGTAGTGGGTGGGGGGCACATGTATTGTGCATGTTTTGGGGGAATTTATTAATAAAAACTGTATTATGCTTCATGATATTATTCATATACATAAACAAATAACAACTAACGTGTACATCGTTTGTCTTTCTTAGCCCATAATTTAATTGTCCTGCAGTAAATGATCTTAACCGTTTCAGTTGTGTCTGTATCCGCCATGTTGGCGGTGTACCGGTGAATATTTACTAAACATGATGGTGTTCTAGTATAAATCACCTGTTCGCAAAAAAAGTCGGCAGTAATATCTGGCCGCGATAGCAGTGTGTTAATTCCACCAGAATGAACAGATCAGCGTACAAGGGCCTCAAGTTTTTCTTTAACAGTGAAAGCTTTACGTTTTCTTCTTTGGTTTTCCATTTTCTTTCATTTAAATCTGATTCAGAATAAGATAAATCCGGACAAAAATTATGCCGGACAATTTTCACAGTCACACGCCCCACAGCGCGACCGCATGCCCAGTTGTAGACCTCTAACAAGCTGTGACTCTGATTGGATAAATTGTTGCGAATATTCATGAGGCACTCTAAGGTCACACTAATGGCGGTATTTTCAAACTGCAAAAGTCGGCATCTTTCAAGTATTTTTGAATCAATTATGGATATTTTTGCAACTTGTTCCACACTTGCGATATGCGGAATCCAATTGCTTGTTTGGTTTGTTTGTTCCGTTTAAGTAACAAATGTTGCGTTGATTTTAATTGGCATAATTTTGCCTTTGAAGTTGAAGCCATGGGCTTTTCAATTCTAACATCATTCACATCGACAAGGCATTCAAACCAAGGATGTAAACAAATAAACAAAACTGAATTCAAAATTGAATCTTTATTAAAAGAATGAACTGTAAAAGAGAACAAATATAGTTGAGTTTGCTGATCCTTTTCTTCAAATGGAAGCCCTGAAAAGGAAATTTTCACTTTGACAAAGTGGGTGGGGGAAAATTTGGGAGGCAAGACACACCTGCGTTATATCCGTATCCGTGTTGTAATGCGGCGCGTTATAACGCGGTTGACCTGTATGTTCTATCAAAGTCCATCACCCTGACCACTTTATCCTAACCCTTAAAGCAGCAAAAATGCAGACAACAGACTTAACGTCTGCTAAATTAAAAAGGAATGTCTGTTACATTCCATCAGAGTCAGACAGCACTACCCTGACCACTTTCTTCTAACACTTAAATCGCCCAAAAAGCAGACAACAAACTTTACGTCTGCAAAATTTAAAAAAAAATGTCTGCACAATCTGTCAAATTCAGTAAGCATCATTCTGACCATGTACATTATCCTAACCCTGCAAGTGCCAAAAAAGCAGACAACAAAATTTACGTATGCAAAATTTCAAAAAGACATCTGTGTACATTCCATCAGTGTCAGTAAGCAGCATGTTGACTAAATCTTGTGACCACAACAATTACAAAATAGAAAGTTCCCATGATGCTTGAAGCATGGGGTTGTAAAGTAAAATGGCCTCTGAGGCCAAAACAAGCATTCACAGTAAGGTGAAATTCTGGTGGTGTATCCATACAACCTAAAATTAAGCGATGAGCCATCCCACAACATAAACAAGATAGAGGTGTATTGTAGCCTTGTGGCCATAGGGACATAGACTTACTGTTTTGAGGCATAGCGTATAAAAAGGGGTCCTAATTTTTTCTATGTGCTCCTTTTTAACCGTCTCTGATGAGAGTTATGGTGACAATGGACCTTGACAGCAGTTGGAGAAAAGTACGCAGGCCTTTGAGATGAAATGCTACCGAAGGTTACTGAACATTTCCTATAAGGACCATATAACCAATGAGGAGGTTCCCAGTAAGATCCAAGCAGCCATTGGAGAATATGATGAACTCCTGACCCTGGTCAAGAAATGGAAACATAAGGTGGTTTGGCCACGTCTCAAGGTCTTCTGGTTTCGCAAAGACGATTCTGCAGGGAACAGTGAAAGAAAAAAGAAGAGGTAGACAGAAGAAGAGAAGGGAAGACAGTATTGAAGAGTGGACAGGAATGGACTTTGCCAGCTCAACTAGGGCAGCTGAAGACAGGACTAGGTGGAAAGGGATTGTTGTAGAGTCATCTGTGCTTATGGTGCCCCAACGACCTTGTAAGGTTATAGGTAGAGTAGAATAGAATTGAATTGAATCTGGTACCCATTTGTTTGGTGATTGACAGAGAGATTTGAAACCTGTGATAGTTTGCATGAAAGCCTAGCTCTAAGTACTTGACCATGGGGCCTTCATAGAAATATGGAAGAATAGAAAAAATCATCTGCAAAATTTTATCTGGATGGAGGTTTGTTGCTGTCATATATCGGAAATCTCCATAATAAGGACTTTTTCTCTAAACTAATGACCAATAACGGGCATCAGACCTTGAGATTAGGGGATTTAATAGGGTTAGCAAGATTAATGGCCCCTCGTTTATAATGGGAGAAAACCAAATTACCGACATATTCAGCATTCCCTCAGATCTTCCTTGGGATTATATAGCTTATCAACTTCCTATTGAAGCAGAAAAATTAAATTTAGATTGCCGTTTAAGGCTTTAAATTGAATTTCTTCTCCGTAAAGTTTTCATCGAAAGTCTTTGAAAATGCAAAATCAGATGGGATAATTATTCATAAATGTTGGGACAGATGTTCGTAAGCAAACAGTGTAGACATGGATCAGACTGTTCCTTTAGGAACAGTCTGATCATTGTCTACACTGTTTGCTTTTATGACAGCAATTTTTTGACAAGCCAGTTCTTGTTCAAATTGTACTTTAGGATAATCACATTAATTTGTTAAGTTGTCCCAATTTGTTTGGTTGATTGCGGTATTTGATTGAATTTCTAAGTATTTAAATTCAGTCATTTGTTGTTTTTTCCCTGTTTTGAAGTGAATTGCTTCTTTGATCAAAGTTTATGTTGAATTTAAAAGACTTTAGAAAATTGATTACAAAAAATTGCAAAATGCCTAAGAAATTAATGTTGTTAGTAGAACTTGGTGCATGTATTTTTAATGTTAGCTCTTTGAAGAACAATGTCTGTATTTGTTTCGTATGCGTCAGACTTGAACTGAGTGGTCGGATAATCCTTTTTAGAATGACATTGCAAAGCAAGGGAATGATTATGTGATATCCTTTGCAATCGGTGACATGCATATGCCCATGTCAGTTTATTTCAGCCTAGATAAAAAGAATATCAAATATGATCTTTGACATTGCAGTTCATGACATGTGTATGCCTATGTCAATTATTTTTTTTGTGTCCAGAAAAACTAAAATATCATAGATCTATATGGTCCATACTGTTGCAGTTCATGATGTGCACATGTCTATATAAGTTTATTTCTGCCCAGAAAAAAAAAGAAATATCAAATGTGATCTTTAACATTGCAGTTCATGACATGCATGTCTATGTTAATTTATTTAAGCCCAGAAATATCACATCATATATGGTCCGTAACTTTCAGTTCATGACTGGCACAATTTTATGTCAGTTTATTTTAGCCCAGAAAAGTAGAAATGTCAAATAGTCAAATATTATTCTTGACATGGCAGTTAATGACATTCATATACTCATATGTTTATGTCAGTTTATTTTAGCTAAAGAAATGAAATTAGCAAATTATATAATCCTTTTCATTGCAGTATGCCTATGTTATTTTATGTTAGTCAAAGAAATAGAAAAAACAACTTAAATCCTTGCCATTGCAGTATGCCCATGTCAGTTTATATCAGTTAAAGAAATAGAAATATCAGATATAATCTTTGGCATTGCACTAAGAAATAGAAATATCAGATATGATCCTTGACATTGCACTTCGTGATATGCATAATGTCTCTGTCAGTTTATTTTAGCTTATAAAATAGAAATACCAGATATGATCCTTAACATCACACTTCATGTCATTCATATGCCATATATGTTTACTTAAGCTTAAGAAATAGAAATCCTTGTCATTGCAGTTCATGAAATGCACATTCTTATGTCAGTTATTTTACCTAAAGAAACAGAAATATCAAAATATGATCCTTGACATTGCAGTTTGTGACATGCATAAATAAATTGTCAATTTATTTTAAGCAAAGAAATAGAAATAAATACCCTGTACGATCCTTGACATTGCAGTTCATGACGTGCATATGCTCTAGTCAGTTTATTTTAGTCAAAGAAATAGAAATTTCAATGTTCGAGCCATGTCATATGAAAACCTGTGATTAGCATTATGTGACTATCATATGCCTGAATAAGCCATCAAACATGCTCAATCGGGTTTAAAGCATGCATGCAGAGTGTGCTCAAATATTTTTTTTTTATTTTTCAAACTGTGCATACCTTGACCAGCCTGTGCACATGCACAGACCGGTCGAGGCATGCATGGCTGGCATACGTGTTAAAACAAGATTTCTTGTGAAGCATCATTTGCAGCAACGGTTTGATAAGCTCAGACTTTCATTACAAATATGATTATCCTTAGCGTAGTTTTAAATCAATTTTGGACAGAAAATCTATCACTTGTGAAGCTACCCTCTCTAGGGGTACCGCCGGTAGAAGATAGAATTTTTGCGGGGAAAATTAGATTGAGATTATAGACTTGACATCTTAGCGAACTTGTCAGGCCTGGGGATTAACTTGGACGTGATGTTTGACAGCAGGAGATTGGGTTAAGAAAAACAGAGAAACGTCTTTTCCCAGTTGTATCATTGTGTTAGTTGTTTAGGTTGCTGTTGTTAGAGCTTAAAGACTTATTGCTGTAATAATCCACATCTTAAGACTGCTACGGGGTATGCTGTACTTTTGCAGCTTTCTGTTTGCTACCCTGGAATTGAGGAAAGTGTTCCAAAAAGGGGTCTGCTCTTAACCCTTAAAGCGCCAAAAATTAAAATAGCTGAATTGGCAAACAGTGTAGATCCAGATGAGGTGGCTCATAATGAGCCACCTCATCTGAATCTACACTGTTTGCCCTCTAGTCTTTGAATTTTCAATATGAAATGTCATCAAAAAGGCATATTTCAATTTTTGCAGACATAAATTTTGTCGTCTGCTTTTTGGCGCATTAAGGGTTAAAGTATCTTTTGTCCTTTAAGAGTTGACTTTAATGGGGATGGGAGGCAAATGTGAAAATGGCAGAGTTGCCTACCCTGAAAGTGTCCCTATGTAAAACACTTGCATTGGTGCATTGGGGCTCTATTGGCAGTTAAGATGAAAAGTCTGTCAATATTAAGGTTTCAGTACATACATAACCTGATTGTGAAAGTGCCGAAATGAAATAGCACCAATATGTCATTTCTATAAAACCATCAAATTGTTTACTGCCATGGCTATTTTTAGCCATTTGTTAAGTTCATTAGAACCTGTTGCATAAACCTGAACAGTACAGAACCTGATCATAGTTCTCTAAGAGGAGTCTGATCTGGGTCTACACTGTTGACTGAGCCATGTCTGGCAAACTATTTATGTCATTGATCTACCATCTTCTGATTTAAGCAACCTTATTTGTCCTATTAGGGAATTTTGATACTGTTTGCTAAATGGCAAGTAAAGCAGACTCTGATCAGGACTGCTTTTTAGCTCGCCTGAACGAAGTTCAGGAAGAGCTATTGTACTATCCCCGGCGTCGGCATATCGGCGGCGGCAGCGTTAGCAAAATGTTAAAGTTTTACGTTAAAGTTTTTTATGTGATGGGCAAGGCGCTGTCAGGCGAGCTATCCTGTCCCTGTGACAGGTCTTGTTTTAGAGCAGACGGATCTGGGCCTGCACTGTATCCTTATTTAATACTACCCAAAAGTTATCCAGACTTTTCTCCAACATGAAAGCAAAGATTAACATAGAATATTTGTTCATATTTTCAGAATCAATGCAGACATCAATGATCTTCCATGGGAGTATACAGTTGAGACTTACCCCACCATCTTGTTCTTCCCTGCTCAGAGGTATGCAATTCATTTTCTTTATTTATTAATTTTATTTTTTTTTACAAAAAGAATATTGATAAGCTGATAAGTTGACAGATGTACCGTAATGTGCGTATATATTGGGACACCTAAAAATAATGAATTTTCCATTTGGAACAAAAGGGAAATTGATTATTTTAGGTGTCCCAATACTTAAACACATTACAGTATACCCCTTATGGCATATTCATGTCCCCCACCAAAGGTGAGGGGGGACATATTGTTTTCAATGCGGATCCCGGGCGTCGGCGTCAGCGTCAGCGTGACAGATTCTTGCGTGCGCAATATCTCTTGAACCAATAGATGGAATTTCACCAAACTTGCATGTATACATCATTGGGACCAGTTCCAGAGCTGGTTAGTTTTTGGTGACCTTGACCTCATTTTCAAGGTCACTGGAAGACTTAGATGACAATTTCATGTACCCTCTTTGCATGTGCAATATCTCTTGAACCAGTGGCTGGAATTTCACCAAACTTGCATGGATATATCATTGGGACAAGTTTAAAAGCTGAATAGATTTTGGTGACCTTGACCTCATTTTCAAGGTCACTGGAGGACTTAAATGAGAATTTCTTGTACCCACTATATCTCCTGAACCAATGGATGAAATTTCATAAAACTCGCATGGATACATCATTGGGACAAGTTTAAGAGCTTATTAGATTTTGGTGACCTTGATCTAATTTTCAAGGTCACTGGAGGACTTAGATGAGAATTTCTTCTACCCACTATATCTCCTGAACCAATGGATGGAATTTCACCAAACTTGCATGGATACATCATTGGGACATGTTTAAAAGCTTATTAGATTTTGATGACCTTGACCTCATTTTCAAGGTCACTGGAGGACTGAGATGACAATTTCCTATTATCACTATATGTCATGAGCCAATGGATGGAATTTCACCAAACTTTCTTGGATACATCATTGGGAACTGATTAGATTTTGGTGACCTTGAAACCATATCTCATGAACCAATGGGTGGAATTTCACCAAACTTGCATGGATACATCACTGTGACTAACTTAAGAGCTGATATGATTCAGGTGACCTTGACCTCATTTTCAAGGTCAAATGAGGACTTAGATATGTGAAAATTTCACTGAAGTTGATATATCTCATTAGCCTTTGGCTTGATTTCCTTTTTACTCTTATAGATATACTTTTGGGACAATCTCAAGAGTTTACTGTGTTTTGATTACCTTAAAAATGCTTATTTTTTTCTCTTAAAAATTAGTTGTATCTTGATCCAATTGACAGATATTCATTAGACTTGCATGAATATATTGTGACAGCTTTAAGGCGTGTTTAGTATTTTGTGACCTTGACCCATTTTTCAAGGACATAGACATATATTTAGGATATCTTTAGAACCAGTGGATGGATTTTCTCTAAACTTGCCTAGATACTTTACTTGTACAGGCATTATATTCATTATTATAATATAGGGGATGGGAAATGGGCTGGTGGGGGGACATCAGTTTTTCTATGAAAAACATTTCTAGTCAATAATTATGAAAGAGGTTTGGATCTAGGCTGTTTTGCCTGTACGAAAGTACATGTACACAAATGGGTTATTGCAGTGAATGAAAATGATTTTTAGAACTGATTTGGGTTGGAATCGCAAAGTGGTAGAACTGGTCTTTTGATTTTCAGTCACTAAATTTGCTGGTAAATTCCACTTTGTGGCTGGCTATGAAATTTATAAAGAAAATTTCAGAGAGAGTCTTGATAGGCTGTTAAACAACTTGCCTTGTTTTGCCACACCTGGTTTAGCAAGGCACAATAAAGGAGTCCAGTATTCCATCTGTTAGTCCATCCAGCCATCAACAATAATCTCAGCCCTGGCATTAAAGGCCATTTCTTTCAAATATTACTGTTGCATTTATGAAACTTGGCATAAAGTTTCTTCTTAGGCTGGCCTCCCTGGATGTTGTACTTATTTGTACCCTTGACCTATTTTTGTGACTTTTTGACACTGTAAATTTTTATGTCTAAAATTGTGTCCATAATTATCTCCACCCTAGAGTTTAAGTCCATTTCTCTCAAACTTTAATACCGACATTTATAAAACTGACATAAAGTTTCTTCTAGAAGCCTGTCTACATAGATGTTATATTTATTTGTACCCTTGATCTGTATTTCACAGTCAGTTGACTCTGTAAATTTTTATGTCCAGCATTGCTTCAACCCTGGTCATCAAAAGAGGATTTGTACATGCTATGTTATGGTAGCCATCCATTGCTGTAATGGGCCATAAATAACAGAAGTAATGCTTATAAGGTGTAAAAGGCTAATTTACCAGAATTGATCTGTCAGAGACCAAACATATTACATTGTTATGGGATTATTTTTACTGTACATTCTGGCAGCTTAGAGTTGATCTGGTAACTAACTTGACACATACAAACTCATTTCAGTTAGTAAAAATTCTAAAAATTTGGACACTTAGAATAATTACCATAATTGTCCTAAAAATGAAACAGTTTGGTTTTACAGTGCAGTAATGTGTACAAAGGATGTAAATGGAATGGCAAACAGTGAATACCCTGATCAGACTGCTCCTTAGGAGCAGTCTGATCTGAGTCTGCACTGTTTGCTCAGACCTGACTGTCCCAATACTTAGAGTTTTATGGTATACCCAGAACAAAATGGACCACAGAAGTCAGTCATGTTATTAGTAAAGTAATAGCTATTTGGACAACAGTAATTTCTGGCCTGAGGAATTGACAGCTGCTAAACTGATACATGTAGTTGGTTCGAAGAGAATGTAGACTGGGATATAGCTAATTTAAAGATCGTCTCCCTCGTTTATTTCATGTTTGCAGAAACAAATATTTTAACAAAATTTCGTTAGACAATATGTAATAGTCTCATACTTAGCCCGTAAAAGTTTTGAGAAAATGCGTTTTTATTTGGTGAATGTGGAATGAAAAACAATCTTCAAATTAAAAATGCAAATTACCTATTTCCTCAGGGCCTGTAAGAATATTGATTTTGACCACGTGTGTCATGTGATCATGTAGAGGTACTTTTCTTATTCGTGCACGTGATTGTGACGTATGAATAAATTATTTTTGTCCAATAATGTGATTTCAACTGCGGTCCGCGATTGTGTAAAAATTTATCTTATATTCTTTTATCAAATATTATTATCTTAACTCTAATTCAAATGTATAGTTAGACCATGTCGAAGGTATTGCATGAAATATTTCATCAAATCATTTTTGTTATTATAATAAAGGGAGTAAATCTTTAAGCTGAGTGAGTGTACTGCCACGCTTTTCCACCATTTTTGTCCTGCTCACGACTAAAGCGAGACATAGGCAGGGGTCAGCCTAGAGCTTTCAGACAGGGAGAAGTTTTGTGACATTTTCAGGAGTTTGGGGGAGAAGTTTTGGTCCAAATTTTGGATTTTCTTATATGTTCTATACATTTTCACTTCTCCTTCAGCTTAAAATAGGGAGAAGTCAGCCAGCTTTGGGAGACAATTTCTCACTAATCGCCTAGACTAGAAATAGTCCCATTCATTTTTTCTTGTTCATTCATAATATACACCATAATATTTTCTTTCATAGTATAAAAGAATTTTCTTCTGATAGCTATAAATGAATGGATTCTATCTGGAGATATCATTAAAGTATCTGAGAGGTTTGGAATTTTATAAGTGAATGACTATATATCTTTTGGACTGACTCCAGTCTAACTAATCCCCCTGTAGGCTTAGCCCTGATAGATATTGCATTCCCAGTGGCAGCAGTGATGTTGGGGGGCATTAGCTTTGTGTCGAATTTCTGGTTAAGCTCTGTTTTGTGACAATGTGCTGTCAGGCGAGACATAGCTTTACGACACTTGTTACAAAGGGAAATAACATTGGTGACTTCATGGTTGCTTTCCTGAATGACGAAAACCATTCATTTAAGGAAAGAATTTGCTCTTTTAAGAGCAAATTTCTTGTGTTTATTAGCTTTAAGTTTGTGTAAATTTTTATGACAAGGTTGCCTGTCGCTTTATAGCAAAATTTTCACATTGTACTCACTCAAAAAATGCGATAAATTTGAACAGCAATGTTGCATATAATGACCAAATACCTATTGCTTATTATAGGTCAACATACATATACAAGCTAAAATACTTGTAATAAAATGTGATAAAAAACATTACAGTTGTGTTTAATCTTGTAACAGACAAATAAACCAGGGCTGAAGTTGTTTACTTCCGGGGGTAAAAAATGCATGAAGACAAAACAGGCTCTTCCCAAATGATTAAACGCAAAAATATTCAAATTACAATCATTTGCGACATGCTATTGATAATCTTAATGGCTCACTAACCTCGGTACATCAATACATTACTGTAATTGCCGCCCTCTACAGCTATTGTGCAAGATAAATCACCTCGATTGTTTTTTGATGGAACGTTTAGCCGCTTATAGGATTTACGAAGGCCCTCGTTACACTCCGAATCAGAACTCCAAGATCGCCCAAAATTTTGGCCAGAAAGGATTTTTTTAAAGTTCTCGAAAAAAATATGTTGAGGGATCTCTTTAGAATTGCCTCATTGAGGCAATTCTAAAGAGATTCCACAACATATGTTTATTTATAGAAAAATAAGGGACAAGTGGCTAATTTGCGCAATCAAAATTTTGGCGTATTGGGAGTATTTCCTCATTCAATAACAGGGCATTGCGGCTTATATTGTTAAAGTGTAGAAGCAGTTAAGTAATTTGGCACTTACAATAATGGATTATATTGAATATGCATGAACGTCTGAATGAGGGAAGCGATCTTTAAGGAAATATCTTTATAGGGTTAATTTTAGGGTTAACCACAGACTTAATGTCAGTTTTGCATGCAAGAGCATCTTTATTGAGGTGGGGTTTTGCATAAGTGTTTGTTTATTGCAGACTTTTAATAAACAACATTATGGAAACCAATGTATATTAGGGCAGTATTATTCAAAGTTTACAAAGCATCAAAATTTAATTAAATCAGGATATTGTTTGTTTTATTTTGATTTTGAAGATCTGGATAGCTGTTATTAAAACTATAATTTCAAGAATATATGTAAAACTGCACCAGAATTTAATTGTTTGAAGAGGATGGATGGACGACTTGCAATTTGATGTCCTTTTCAAAAGTATATCAGTCAGGTCAGGATGATGGGAAGAGGATAATGAAAGGCTATTATTATGCAATGGAACCCATTTATGATTGAAAAGAGTTCAGTTTCCAGCCAGACTCAAACCTGGGACTGCTAGGGACAGCAGACCATGGCCTAACCTACTGTGCTGCTGGGGCATCTGTTTGTAGAGAAAGGTGATATATATTCTCAGAGGCAAAATAAAAAAATATACTTCATACAAGCTGTTAGGTCATCACTTTAATGCACTGCACTTAACCAGACATAAATGAGCCATGACATGACAAAACCCAAAAGTGGCATGTGCACCACATGAAGACTCAGATCAGCCTGGGCAGCCACCCAGTCTAATCAGGGTCTTTGCTGAGTGCTTAAAAGATATGTAAGCTAGCTCCATGCAGACAGGGAAGACTCATTTCAGACTGGGTGGATGCCCAGGCTGATCTGAGTCTTCACATGGCGTAAATGCCACTTATTGGTTTTTGTTGTGTCGCAGCTCAAGTGGCTTTGAGCAGACAGTGTGTAACATACCAATGACATGTTTGTCTGCCCCTGAGAGACTTGCCATTGTGTAAATAAAGAAGCAAATTTTGAGCTTTGTTGAGAAATTGTTTAGGAAAACAGCCAAGAACTCAAATACTGATCAACAGCAAAATCATATTACCTATGACATGACAAAACCAACAAAAGTGCCATTATGCCATATGAATACTCAGATCAGTCTGGGCATCTGCCCATTCTGATCAGAATCTTCGCTGTCAGCATGAAGGTAGCTTAGACTTTAAGCACAAAGCAAAGACTCTGATCAGACTGGACAGATGCCCAGCTTGATATGAGTCTTCACATGATGCTCATGCACTTTGTTGATTTGTGATGTCGCAGCTCATATGTGAAATATGGTACATGTAGAAAAGTGCAAAATTGACGGTACACACAAAAAAAATAATGTCCCAAATCAAACATTTTCTTTTAAGTAATTCTAATATACCGGCAGTGAAAAACAAGAAAAATATGGGCATTAAAAAAAAAATGTACAATTTTTCTTTTGCTTCTGAGTATAAAATAAATATCTCATCCCATATCTTCCCAAGACCAATGTCTACCCAAGGCTTTAAAACTTCCAAAAAGGCTTTTAAATTTCCAGAACTTCATGCTTTGCATTCTGTTTCCTTGGGAAATACTTCCCATTTCAAAGGTCACTGTTGCTTTACATCTTTCTGTTTACAGTGGGAATGGTAAGCTATTATGAAATGTAGGTCAAGGCCATCAGTATCAGGTTTGGTGTTATCAGTCAGGATTTCTTATGATGCTGCTCATATATCAGTACAATAGACCAGAATTTGTTCAAAACAGGTCGACCGTCACAGATACATTTCAAGTCATCAAACAAATAAAAAATATCATCGATCAAACATAAATCTCATCCCTTCATTTGTTCGAAATTTTTCCCTAAATATTGTGACATGTTTAATAGTTGCCATAATTATCTTAAAACTTCATGTGTCAAAAATTGTCATCAGACTGGTAAACAGTGCAGACTCTGATCAGACTGCTCCTTAAAGGAGCAGTCTGATCAGAGTCTGCAGTGTTTGCTCAAATATTTTCACAATATTTATCATAATTACGGTATACAGACAACAGTCAAAATCTCTCCACAATCGGCCATATCAAAGTCATAAACGGAATTACATCAAAATGGTTTACAAAACAGATCAATCTCCTGGGACTCCATTCTCGCAATTGATTTCTCGATATTTTGGAGATTTTCATCTTGCCGTGGAATATCGATAGAAATATCTGTACAAATACTGGTAAGAGATTGCTCCCAGAACATAAAATAACCAAAATCTATTACTGTAATAGATTTGTAATAAAAAAGAGCTGTCAGAAGATGAATAGTTTCCTATGAGTATTTGTTAGGGATTGCTCTCAAAAACAAAAATAACAGCAGTCTACATGTTTTTGTATTACTTTCACCTCAAGGCGCCAAAAAGCAGATGACAAAATTTACATTTTCAAAATTTGAAGAAAAGTTTTGTCCATGTTTTGTCCAACATATCCAACAGATCTTATAGTCCAAGCTATATCATATAGAGAATTGAAAGTAAAGAGGGGCAAACTGCGTAGATCCAGATGAGGCAGCTTATTATGAACGCTGATGATTTTTACACCAATAAGATTTAAGTGTAAAGGAAAATTACAATAACAAAATTCTTACAAGAAAAGATGCATATTTAATAGTTTTTGTCTGAAATTCAATTAATAAATGATGAGGCAATCCTATTTTTTTTAGTGTGAAATAGACTTTTAAGTAGGAAACAAGACAATTTGATGCCATTTGATTTTGTTAATGTGTGTAATTTGGTGACAGCACTCTGACTGAAGTGTCATTAAGAAATCTGTGCAACTGAAGACTAATCTTTTTCTGCAGATTCTAATAGTTAAGATGTATTTGACAATGTACAGTCAACTCTCGATATCTCAAACACTGTTATCTCAAATTATCCTTTGATATCAATGAATATATTTTGAACAATATACCTGATTTTATTATATTTCAACTCCTTTCAACTCTCAAACTACTTCTGTTGGATAAAAGCTATTCCCATATTTGAAATGAACATATCTAGAGACCATCATAATGAATGTACCGTATTAAGTATTAATCCAAAGCCAAAGTATTATGACCCGGCGCATTTAAGGTCCATTTTAACTTTAACTACTTGGGGAATTAAAACTCAAGTCCACTTTCAATTTCATATTTCAGGTTTATTTTCTTCTCATCCTTTTACTCAGTTGATTCCCACCTGGCAGTCCACATAAAACACTTAAAACTTATTCTCTATCAACTATATTTTGACTGTTTTGTTTAACCACAGAGTAAACTAAATTTTAAAACAATATGACAAACTCTAAGACTAATGTAAACTTTCAACCCTTCATAATCACTCCCAGAAACTGACTATCTTTCTGTCCAGATTCTTGCTTCCTTCCATGATCTCTCCAGCCTCATGTCCAATCATCTAGCTCTCTAACCACCACATGACTAATTAACCTGTTCACACCTTTATGCCATTCTATCCTGATTGGTCACTTTCAAAACTAGGTCCTTATCTCTCTGTCACTCATTTCAGAACTGCACCCTCAAAGATCAAAAGAAATTAGCAAGTACTTGGAGATAATTCTGCTACTGAGGCTGCAGGACTGCCTGCTGAAAATAGTTCCACCTGATTACCCTAATGATCACCTAATGCATTATGAATAACTCTGGTTAATCAAACATCTTGTCCCTTTCCTAATGACATACCATATATACATTTCTCATAACTTAGTAAGGCTGTAGTTCAAATCCACAAATATAACTGGGTTCAAATAATATTAAATTCAAAAATTAAAATATTTAAAATTACATTTCAATGACAGCAATTAAAGTAATTAGTACTTTAATTGCCCTTGTGATAGTATTAAAATAAGTAAATGCCACACTGCCCCCCCACCCCCCACCCCCACCCCCTTCCTAAAATGCAACACTCCCGGGGTGTTTAATAGGATTAATATGGTATTTGATTTCCAAAGCTTTTTCAAGGATTGACAATCTTGAGCATTGAGACTCTGCAACAATAAAATAAATGTCATTAGTCTTGTATCTGTTGTTACCATAGGATGTTTTTCTCCCAAGTTTGATTCCAGATTATTTACAAATGAGACTGCATAGAAATGCAAATCATTGTCTGTTGACAGCATGAAAATAACAGTCAGACAACACTTTTAACCCATTGCATTCTGGGTATTTTTTGTCGTCTGCTGAAATTGCCGGCTGCATCAAAAATCAAGACTATTTTGACAATATTGGTCTAACTAACTCTTGTAGAAATGATGTCTAGCAGCAAACAGTTTGGAACTCAGATCAGGACCCACATTTGTGGGGCCTGATCTGGATCCAAACTGTTTGCCCAGATACAACTGCATCCTTAAATATGCAAACAAAATATTGTTTTGGTTTCCTTCATACCCAGGAAATGGTTAAAAATTTGGACAGACATGCATCAAAAAGCAGGGAAAATCCAGATCAGACTGTTTAGGGGAAGTAATTCTACCATTATTTTTGCTCCCTTCTCAATGGTCAGCTTAACGTTTTTGCTCCTGTAGGAGCAAATCATCAATTAAAGGTTAAAAAGTTTGCTCCACCTGGAGCTGATTCAGATCCTTTCCTTTAGAGGAAGACTTCATAAGTTTGAAGGGAAAGTAAACAGGGGAAGTCACAAAAGTTGTTTCCCTTTGTAAAAAAAAACTGACAGAAAACATGGGGATGTACTGGTTCACCTCAAACTTGTCCAAATTCCAAATATAGAAATAATTTAAATATCTTTGACAAAGTTTTCAGTACAGCACTATCTCTGGGGAACCATATCCTTTAGTCGACCAAACAAAAAAATTGTTCTGTTTGCCCACATCATAAAAGAACTGTGTGTTGTTAAAATATGTCTTAGCACAGAATTTTGCAAACTGTCTTAGTCAGAGTTAAATGGACAGTGTGATCAGGACAGTGTGATGTGCAATTTGCTTATAAAAATCTGCAAAACTTTAGAAATGCTCATTCCATGGCCAGGCATGGTATTAATACAGGCAGGTCTGAGCATGGGAAGTTGGCCAATATCAGAACTCTAGATTAGAGGGTGTATTTGATGATAATTGAGGGATAATTTTTTTATTTTTCTCATTGAAACCATATGTTGTGACCCCTCATCTGAACCGTCTCGTCGAGACGGTTCAGATGAGGGGTCACAACATTATGTTTTTATTCAGTATTAACAAAAATTATCCCTAATTATCACCAAATACTCCTTATCTAGAGCTCTGCCTATATGCATGAAAATGGATTTTGTCTGAATGCGGCTCATAGTTTCTTGTTATTTTCCCACAGGACATCAAGTTCCGTCTCTCTCTGCCAGAGATAAAACCTAAAATATTTTCAGAATTTCCCAAGATGCTCAGCAATTGTCAGTCATGCCAAAATGTTGGTTTTGCTTTGATTGATATCGTTATCGGCCAGAAAAATATATACTGCATTAGAGCCTCATTATAATGCAAATAAATTTTATGCTATTTTGAATAGAATGCTATCACGTCGTGCCTGAATTAAGGTGAATGGGTACACTTTCCAAAAAAGCAACTGTACCATTTTCTTTTTTGCCTCTTTTCAATGAGGGTCTACTCTTAAAGAAAAGAATTTGCTCCTGGAGAAGATGTCTATAAGATGCAAAGCTTGTTATATAATCCCACTGTATGTTAATTGTGTTACTATATTTGTATTACCGGTAAGATTCATTGAATAAAATATTGTTTAAACTAAGACTAGACCCCTTTTTGAAAGTGTTTCATCATCCTCAAAGCAAACAGGAAGTCACAAAAGCTGTTTCCTTTTGTAAAAATGGTGGAAAAATATGGCAGTATACCCTTGTACCTAAAAACCAAACTACCCAAAGATGTACAAGGCAAATGGTCAATTACAGCACTAAAAAGGGGCTGTACTATAATTGGGCATGGAAGCATTGAAGATGCAAACAGCCACTCATAATTGACCTTTAAATTAAACATGACCTGTCAGTCAAAATATGAATAAGGTGAAAACCTTGCACAAACAAATGCGCTTATGAGTTTGAGACAGCAGTTTCTTTAGTAAAATATACTCAGGCAAATTTGAAAGGCGGAGCAGTCAGCACATTCCCATATGGTCAATTAAAGCTCAGACCATCAGCAAAGTAGAGCACCAAAGCTAAACTTGAATATGCTGGTAACACATAAAACAACCAACATAGGGGTTGCATGTTCGAGGCTCTTGTATACAATCTTTTGTTGGATGAGAGTTTTAGGTCCATAACGGCTTTGTCTATATTTGATATCTTTGTCAGTGGGACATTAAAAATCAGTTTATTAACTGACAGCCTTCAAAACTTTTGATTTCTTATCTGGACAACATTCTTGATTTCTTATCCAGACAACTCTGAGGCCGCCACCCATTGGCTGCTGCCTGGTATCTCTGTGGTGGAGTTGCTAGCAAGTTAAAGCGGGAGTTGAGCATCATTATTTCAGGTTGAGTTATAATAAGCCTCACATTCAGAGGCAACATCTGGACATGACTGAAATATTGTCAGCTGGGACATTAATTTCCAAATCAACTAAACTCTAGCACTCTGCATGTAAATGCAAGTCATCCTTGTTCCATAGAATTTTCTAATACAGTCATGTGTAGAATGAGCGTAAATTCCATCTCCGGAGTCCCCTGTGGATAATTCAACGTTTTAAATCTCCCGCTTTTTGTGTGATTAATGTGAACGGTGCATGCATCTTCATGTAAATTGGGGGGAAAACACTAAGCTGTGATTATAATATTCAGCCTAAACATTCCGACAGTGCAGAATCTTTTTCTTTGTGGACTTTTCCATTAATTGTGGTGTTCTGCCAGGGGGCTCCTTGGGGTCTCTTTTATATAATTTTTTTTGCAAACAGTGCAGACCCTGATCAGACTGCTCCTTAGGAGCAGTCTGATCAGGTCTACACTGTTTGCAGAGCATTTCTGTCTGATTATTTAAGGTAATCTAGATCTGCAGGCATTAAATAAATTAATGGATTTGAAAACTCACGCAAGTTTCCTTGTTTGTGTATTGCATGTTTGGCAGAAACGATTTGCGTGACTGTTATAATGGTATAAGCTGCTTGCACGAATTCCTATTCTCATCATTCTGTAAATACTATGTGCATAGACAACCAGCTTGCAGCCAGGTCAGGGCTTTTGCAGCTCAGTTGTCAAAGTCTACAATGTTCATTTATTTTGTGTGACAATCTATGCTTCCTAGACTGCTCAATATGTGTGCAACAAAGTCTGGGCTTACACAGTTAACAAGAGTGACAGTATTATAGTGGATAACATGCTGGACTACCAGTCCAGGGCTCGCAAGATTGATCCCCTACTTCTCCTGTATTTAGAATGAGACTTTAAAGTGAGGTCCTGTCTCCATAGGACCTCGTTGGTGGTGGGACTTTAAATACGAGTTCACTCCCTCACTCACTCAATGAGCAAGTAGTTAACTTACCATATTAATCTGTTTTAGTTTAATCATATTTTATTGCCTTTGAAACAAGCAATGGGGTTGGGCTACAAGTTCTCACAACATTAGTTACAGCCCTTCCCCTAGTCACAGCCCTTCCCCTATTAATCTGTAAAGCCCTGGAGGCATTGCATTTTCAGAAAGGAGGGCATTACAGTATTTAAAACCTGATTGGTACTTTATCAAGTTGGTGTAGGTGGTATATGAAGATAGATGAAGATGCAGCTTCAGTAGAGCCTGATTGCAATACTATTTTGGATTTAACCCTATCGATTTATGGTTCCCTTAGTTTTATTGTCTCATCTGGGATTAGCAGAATAATGCTTTTCTGGCAGCAAAGTTACCAGGTGTAAACTTTAGTAGCCTCTGTGAGTGGCATAGAGGGTTTCTTTGCATGAGACACCCTACAGTGGAATTCTTGAAATGAGACTGTAATGTGAAAGAAATCACATGGAATTGAGCATTATGCTCAATTCCATGTTATTACTTTACATTATACTTATCCTTGGGTTATAATGGAGGGATGGCTGCTTTGCAGTTTTACCATCCTTGCAGCAGTATTTCAATCATATCAAGCTGATGGAAGGGTGGTTTAAAAGGGCTAAGTCACTGGAAACCTGTTATGGTTGAAAAGAATTCTGCCTCTGGTGGGATTCATACCCGAACCACTAGCTAGCAGGCCAACCCTTATTCCCTATGAGCCACAGGGCCTCCTCCTTTTTAGCTCGCCTGTACGAAAGTACAGAGAGCTATTGTTGTCACTTGGACGTCAGCGTTGGCGTCACACTTTAAAGTTTTAGGTTAATTTTTTTTATGTGATGGGCAAGGCACTGCAGGCGAGCTATCCTGTACGGGGACAGGTCTTGTTGTTAAAGAGAGACTTCTCTGTGTTAAGCCAAAACTTCAGTCAGCGCATTGGTGCATCTCAATACTAGGAGAAACATACCTCATAAGTGATGCTGCAAATAAATTCTTGGATTAATAGATAAAATTGTCAAACAATATTGCAGAAACATTTTGGAGGGACAGAAATTGAATTGCAGCGGCCATCAAGAGTTTCTGTTTCTTGTGAATCTTGCGGTTTATTACACATTAGTTATGACTTTTCAGATAGATACCATCAAAACTGGCTTACACTGACCATAAAACATTGCTTTTTGTCTGGACTTTGAATTATAGACTGGTCATTCCAGGGGAGATGGGTTTTATCCTTGTGGAACAGAAAAGACAGAGATACAGTCAGACAGTTCAGTCAGAGTCTTTTCGATTTTTTCTGAGAGAGTCAGTTAATTTTGTAGAAGCTCTCCGCAAACAGCCTGGACACAGATCAGACTGCACATATGTGCAGTCTGATCTTTGACCTTGCAGTTTGCATAAGGGATAAAACACAACCTCACCTGGTGGGACTCCAAGTGTAATACATTGGTCTATAGTTATGAGTATATAGAATAGAGTAGTCTTTTAACATGACACAACTTGTCTGTGGAGAAACACATTATAAGACTTTATTTGTTGCACTCATTTTGCTGGAGAAGAGTGTTGCAGAAAGTTTCAGTTCTTCCTTTATATACAGTAGACCCAGGATAAGTCAACTGCCATTTGTTCATATCTTGGAAGGCTTCATATAAACAAATGAATATGAGCTGCAACATGACAAAACCAACAAAGTGGCATGTGCACCCAGAGAAGACTCAGATCAGCCTGGACATCCACCCAGTCTGATCAGAGACTATAGCTGTGTGCTGAAAGGGTGGCTAAGGGTCTAAGCTACCTCCATTGAAGACTTTGATCAGACTGGGTGGATGGCTGATCTGAGTCTTTCCACGGTACACATGCCGCTTTGTTGGTTTTGTCGTGTCGAGGCTCATGTAATTTAGGAGATCAGATTCATTTAAGAGCTGACACCCTATTGAGAAGGGAGGCAAAAAGAAAAGTAATTTGCTTCCTTTTACAGCTCACACCACTTGAGAAGAGTGAGCAGAAAAGAAAATGGTAGAGTTGCTTTTCATTGCTGTTGAAAGTTTGATGCTTTACAAAAATCATTACCTACTTTTCTTTTGCAGAAAGTCTGAGAGTATACTATTTCCTGAAGATGTTGAGAAATCCTTAGCAAACTTGGTGAAGTTCATCTTGCATCATACCAATGAGTCAATACAGCTTGATGTTGCCATGAGTGTGTGCTCCTCTGCCTGTATACAGAGGAACATTGGGAGGACCCTAGAGAAGGTAGCTCTACTTGAGAGGAAAATAAGGCAGCTAGAAAGAAGAGCCAAAATGCTATGGTCACATGTCACGACTGGTTCCAGGAAATATATTCAGATGGCCAGTGAAACTGTTAAAAAAGTGCTTAGTCTGAGAACCAATCAGCTGAGAAAAGTACAGTTGCTGAATCATTTACTTCAGAAAAATAACAAAAATTTAGACAAGAAAATGTTGCAAGATTTATTGAGTGCTATTAGATGACCAAATCCTTAAGTTATACTTAGTAACCAAAAATTTAGAAGAAAAAGTGTCCAAATTATATCAAATATAGATTATTTAAAAAAAATGCAACAACACATTTCCAAGTATTCAATACATGTATTTAAAAGATGCAAAGATATATATTGGTGGGGGATCACATGGTTTTTGTTTTAATACGCTGCACAGACAATTGTGAGTGAATTGACAAAGTATATTGCTTATTGTTTCTCTTTTAAAATTTTACACTGACTGATTTATGCATCACTGTCCAGTCCATATCTTCCGAATTCTAACAACACTTTGATGAAATGACAAAAATTTACTTTTTGAGCAAGGACACGGTCAAAAAATTTCAGTCAGAAAATACCAAAACTAAAATGGTGGCATAATCTGCATTGACTTCAGTTGAAATTTTGTGACAGATTCCTTGCCTTGTAATCGAACTGTCATTAGGGTAGAGTCTGGTAACTTCGGACAGAGGGTAAATTCGGACATATCATTGCAAACAGTGAAAATCCAGATGAGACGGCTCATAATGAGCCGTCTCATCAGGATTTTCACTGTTTGCCCAGTTAGTTTTAATTCTGAACAACTGACATGTAATGGAAACAATGTCACTGTGAGTATTTACCTGCTGTCCGAAGTTACCCAACTTTACCCTAGAACAGAAAGATGTGACCTAGAAAGCAGTAAATAGGTCATCAGGAGTAAAAATTTGAGAGATATAAATCAAGATTCATTCATAGTATTGCCGTATTTACACACAAGCTGGTTGTTGGAAAGGAAAATGCTATGCATTTAGTACACTGTGTATAGTATTTGTTCATTACCAGTGCCCAGTTGCTTAAAGCAGTGTTAGCTTAATAAAGTTGCTAGTTAAGGATGTGTGAAATCTTTTTGTACAAATAAAATCAAGTGC
Organism: Ctena decussata; assembly: GCA_963989385.1. NCBI lineage: Eukaryota > Metazoa > Mollusca > Bivalvia > Lucinida > Lucinidae > Ctena > Ctena decussata. Next base: position 40,126,022 of record OZ022500.1, read on the forward strand.
ATTTATATTTTTTGATGAAAAATTGTGAGGGCCTTTTGTACTGCAAAAGCTCCTCACATTTTTCTGTAAAAATGGCAGTGTTGTTGTGTACAATACGTTTGAAATTATGTTACATAAAGAATTATAAACTTAGGATGTTGTTAAATTGTACAACTAAGCCCTGATCTTTAAGACCAAGAAGCCAAAGTAATTTTCATTTTATAACCATTATCACACGTTCACTATTGTCACCCATATAGAATTCTTTTTCTGAGTGTTACAGGGGTCTGTCCTGTTGTAGATATACAACAACTATTTTCAACCCTATAATATAGACTATGTTAGGCTTACATATGAGCCGGGACATGACAAAACCAACAATGTGGTTGTGCGCCCAGCGCAGACTCTGATCAGCCTGGGCATCCGCCCAATCTGATCAGAATCTTCGCTGCCCGCATGGAGGTAGCTTAGACCATAAGCTACCCTTTGAGCATTTAACGAAGAGTATGGTCCAACTGGGCGCATGCCTAGGTTGATCGCAGTCTGCCCTGGGGGCACAACCACATTGTTGGTTTTGTCGTGTCGCGGCTCATATAATTTTTATCATGCTTGTTACTAGCAGATGCAAGATATAGTTATTGCTTTTCCATTGTTGTTGGTGGCAGCAGTATTTTTTAAGAGTTTACTGTTTTGTGACAATACCTAGACAAGCAGACACTGCCTTTTGAGGAATTTTGTTTATACCTACTACAAGCAGAACCCCTATGTCCTGTGTTGTGTTTTGTATCTTATTTGTGGATAATCAAACTTAAAACATACAACCATGTAGTTTTCATCCAACTCAAATGAAATTAAAAAAAGATAATAATAAATAAATAAAAAATACTGTTTTGAAATCATGACAATAGAACACTAGGCAGTTTTAGACTACATGTAAATGCACATTACAACTGAGGCCTTGAGATAGTGTATGTATGACATGCCCAATAGGGAAGACTCAAATCAGTATGGTCATCTACACAGTTCGATCAGTCTTCTGTAACAAGGTGCAATGCAAAGACTGGGTCATTCATTTCAGATGCATAGGCTGAACTGAGTGAAGGCTGTATGTGTTCGCTATAAGGAATTGTTTCCCATGGCAAACCTAGGATACATGTAGAATAGAAGAAAATAGAATAGAATGATTTATTTCAGAATACCAATATATGTAGGTGTTTTCCACACAAATACACATGCCCACATAAACAAATGGCAAGTTAAACAACAATCAGCATTACACACAACAGACTATCTCAACACTATCGTATTTTGAGGGCCTTAAGGCTTAGATGTGGGTTGTAGTTGCAGGCATCAGTAGGATTTACTAACTTATAAGTGTACTACTAGTATATGTATACCTTTATTCTATTTGATTGGTTGCCAGTGCCTTTAAAAGTGAATCACTGTGATTGTAGTTATGTTTGTAGTAGGGACATGAATTGACAATTCTTAATTAGTTTTGTTTATACCAGGCCCGGAGGTTATAAAACTTAAGTACATTCTCAAACTCAAAATAAACCACAGTGATTGGCTGCTTCCGAGCACATGCTCTGAAGCAGCCAATCAGTAGGCTTTATTTTGAGTTTGAGATTATACTCAAGTTTTATAACCTCAAACCCTGTATGCATGCTTTTGCTTGAGAATTTGACAGCATAAGTAAATCAAAGGCTGTAATAACATAATGTACTGTGACAACTTAGAGTTTTAGGGTACAAGTCCATGCTTTACCACCATTTGTACAAAGGGGAACAACTTTGATGACCTCCTGTTTGCTTTCCTGGTCAAAATAGTCCTTCCAAAATGGGGTCTACTCTTAAAAGGAAAGAATTTGCTCCTAGAGGAGCAAATTCTTTTCTCTTAGAGTTGACACCCATTGAGAAGGGAGGCAGAAAGTGAAAATGACAGTTACTTCCTCTGAAAATGTACCCATTTACACAGGGTAATACAGTCAACTCTTGATATCTCAAACACTGATATCCTTCCAAAATGGGGTCTACTCTTAAAAGGAAAGAATTTGCTCCTAGAGGAGCAAATTCTTTTCTCTTAGAGTTGACACCCATTGAGAAGGGAGGCAGAAAGTGAAAATGACAGTTACTTCCTCTGAAAATGTACCCATTTACACAGGGTAATACAGTCAACTCTCGATATCTCAAACACTGATATCTCAAATGCTCCTCTTATTTCAAGAATACAGTTTGGACACATTTCCTATTTTTATTCAACATTTCAACTCCTATTATCTCGAACTCCTGATATCTCAATGTAAATTTTCTGGAACCAGAAAATCTACTTTGAGATATCAGTAGTCTCAGAGGAATTTCGACTTTGAGATATCGAGAGTTGACTGTTATGGATTTTTCCAGTCTTGCCTTTGTACAAGTCGACTTGCCAATCTGGACATTTTGTATAGATCTCTGTGCTGAAAGGCTAGCAGTGATTCATAGTGCCTCTCGTGAAAAATTATTTAAAAACTCAATCATGGGTTGTCAAGCAAACAGTGCAGACCCAGATCAGACTGCTCTTAGGCTCCTAAGAGCAGTCTTATCTGGGTCTAGAACATTTGCTGAAACTTGCCTATCCCAGTATTCTATATTTGTATGTCAAAGTTTATATATTTGCCAAATGCATCTGAAGATGGTGTAAAATTGTTTGAGAATTTGTACCTTAATGAAGGAAGGCTTTGAATCAGTTTTACAAGAACATAGGTGGTTGCAGTATGTGCTTATTAGATAAATTATACATTTGTCCATAAATCCAAGTCATGCATTATTTAATTCATTTTGTTCAAGAAACAATTGCAGTGTTCTAGTATATATATACATCTGAAAACTGGTTATCTTGTAAGAGTCAAGAGGAAGGTACACTTCAGGGGAAGCAACTTTGCCAATTTCAGTTTGCCTCCCTTGTGGATGGGGATCAACTTTTAAGTTCCCCTTAATTGTTAATACATGTAGTTAATTTGATGGTTGGTTGTGTAACCATATATTATGCATGTTTATTGTTTTATCTTGCTTAATCATGTACAAGATTCTAAATTAAGTGATACCAGATTCTGATAATCTCTAATCAGTTATGCAAAGGATCTTAACAGTTTTTCTAAAAATATGTATTCATGCACATTAGTATATTCTTTGAAAGTTGTTCATTGTTTTAAGTTGATGTTGTTTATAGTCTATACATGATTGGGATAATGGTATGGCCAATGCCTGGATAACATACTTTTTTTCTTTTTTCACATGTATATGGTAGAATGCTAGTCTTTTCTCTAATTTACACAAATTTGTCTACATGTATTTTTTCTGTAAGTTGCATGACTTTTGTTATTTTCTGTCTAAAGCTATTTCCAAATATTTTTTTTTTTATTTTGTTGATTACTGTCCCATTTCCCCATGCCTTCAGTCAACTCTTCTGTCTTGCGATTTAGACAAATCTGCTAACCTGTATTGCCATAAAAATTTAAAGAACAATACCTGTTAGCGGGACAGGATAGCTCGCCTGACAGCGACTTGCCCATCACCTAAAAAACTTTAACGTAAAACTTTAACATTTTGCTAACGCCGAACCCGCCGCCGCCGCTAACGCTGACGGTAGAACAATAGCTCTTGCTTAACTTTGTTCAGGAGAGTTGAAAATTAAAAAACCTTGGGACACCTAAAATAATTACCATAATTGTTCTAAAATGGAACAACTTGTTTTAACAATGCAGTAATGCTTTCAAAAGATGCAGATGGAATTGCAAACAGTGTCGCCCAAGATCAGACTGCTATTCTAGGAGCAGTCTGATCTGGGTCTACACTTTTTTCTCAAACCTATCTGTCCTAATACTTGGAAATTTTTTGGTAAACTGTTGACTGAATGCAAAATGTGCAGACCCTGGTCACTGCACTCTTAGGATCTGATCTGAGACTGTGTTCTTTTCCCAGTCAGTTTTGTTTTATATTGTAATTAAAGTTTTGTCTTATATTGTAATCTAAGTTTTCATGTAAATTTTCAGAACTGTTCACGACATAGATTACTATATATATGTAAAATGACTTATTTATGATTTATTTTTTTCTTTTGACAAATTTTATGATTTGAGTTTCATCAGAAATGCTTAAATGAAGTTGTAACTGATTAGATGTAACCGATTAAAAAAATTTTAAGGTATCATTCATGTAGCTATTAAGAAAGGCTGATTCATATTTACCCTAAAATGTTGGGCACAAATACATAAGCAAGGACAGTAGATTCAGATTGGACTTCTTTTGAAGAGCAGTCTGATCAGGTTCTGCAGTGCTTGGCAGAAGTCTTGTAACATACATTATAGAGAAAACGGAAAACGGGAAAAACAAATTTGTTCATATCATCACCTTAATTCCAAAATAGTGAACAGGCATTTTGTTACTTTGGAAAAAAAATGAGATCAAAGATTTAGCACCTAATAGTAAATACATGTATATAGGTATGACATCATGAAACTCAAAATATCGTAAAATTCATAATATTGGGACACCAGAAATAATTACCATAATTGTCCTAAAATTGGAACAGTTTGGTTTTACAGTGCAGTAATGTGTCCAAAAAATGCAAATGGGATGGCAAATAGTGTAAACCCTGATCAGACTTCTCCTTGAGGAGCAGTCTGATTTGGCTTTGCACTATTTGCTCAGACCTAACTGTCCCAATATAAAGAGTTTTTACGGTAACTCTTTTCAGTTGAGTGTTACAATGTTTAAACCATACAGTTGGAACGCAGACTCATCACATTTGAGTAATTCATTTTCTGAACGGTTGTCTACGCACAAAGAAATAATCCCTTTTTTCGCAGGAAAAAAATGGCGGGAAATTTTGAACAGAAACTGTCCCAAAATAATGCTCGTTTGATAAGATATGCAGTCATAGTTTTCCAACGGACCAGATCAGAAAGAAATTTGATGTTTTGTTATTGAAATCAGACGCATATCGGTACCTCAATGCAGTTTGCACACCCAAAACAACGATCACAGTTTGACAACCGTTTTTCAGAAAAGTAAAACCCTACGACAGTACCCCAAAGTTATTTTGCAAAGAAAATTGTCCCACAAACCAAATTAGATGCCATTATAACTGAACCGTAGTTCATACATTCGACCGTCTTTTAGTCAGATATATCATCGGGAGAAAGTCTATTTTCGTTGAAAATCGATAATGAAGATGGTCATTTTTACGTATACATGGCACGTGCGTTTGTCAACACACAGGCATTTTTCAGCTGGATCAACTTGAGGAGACCAACTGTTTCTTCATTTATGATACAGTAAAGCTTGTAATCATTTAGCATACGGTGAATTTATTAAGATTTTGCGTTAGTCTGTCTGCCTGCGATTTTTTTTGCTTCTGAATTTAGGCTACAAGCCGAGAACGAGAGAAAGCAAAACAAACACACTGGTCAACCACAAAGTTTGACAAACGAAAAAGCCACAAGACATGTCGCCCCACCTTCAGGTGACAACTCGCCCCAGATTCTGAGAAAACTCCCCCAGACAACTTCCCCCAAGATAACGCGCCCCACATTCTGAGACCACTCGCTCTTCTAAAGAATTCTGTCCCGAACGACGCCACCCCCGCCATCCCCTCAACACACACGTACCATTTCAGAAGTCATCCAACAAAAAGTACAAGAGACAGCTTGTCCTTCCTCATAAATCTGCCAAAACCATGTCTCGCTAGGCGCTAAGGGACCGACCATTTGATATTCTTGGGGGGAGTGGGGGGGGGGGGGACGCCACCCCCGCCATCCCCTCAACACACACGTACCATTTCAGAAGTCATCCAACAAAAAGTACAAGAGACAGCTTGTCCTTCCTCATAAATCTGCCAAAACCATGTCTCGCTAGGCGCTAAGGGACCGACCATTTGATATTCTTGGGGGGAGTGGGGGGGGGGACGCCACCCCCGCCATCCCCTCAACACACACGTACCATTTCAGAAGTCATCCAACAAAAAGTACAAGAGACAGCTTGTCCTTCCTCATAAATCTGGCAAAACCATGTCTCGCTAGGCGCTAAGGGACCGACCATTTGATATTCTTGGGGGGGGGGGGGGGGGGGGGGGGGGGCTGGTATATTTTTTGAAAAAAATCCCTGTCTTTGGAAGAAAAAATATGCAAGTAAAAAATATACAAGCTCATAAGGGGATTTCAAAAAAATAATCTGGCCTCAAAAATCAGTGAAAAAAACCCCAAAAAACCTGGCTCCACCCAAAATTTCCAAAAAAAGAGTCTGGGCCCTGCACTTTTGGTGGGAAGATAGCAACTGCCTACCTACCCACCAAAATTCACCTTACCCCTGAGTCTGGACCCTGCACTTTTGGTGGGTAGATAGCAACTGCTTACCTACACACCAAAATTCACCTTACCCAGGAGCAGTCTGATCTGGGTCAGCAATTTTTCCTTAATACCTGTACATTTTGGGTACACCATTTGTGGCTGATATAGATATGTTCAAAATGTAGGATGCTGTTATCTTCGTATTATGGGTAATTACTGTAACTGTGTGTGACATTTTATGTAGAACTATTATTTGTTTTTGTTGTTTTCATAGTTTGCAGGGATTACAAAGAAAGCCTACCTACCTAAGTACTCTCCAAAAATCCTAGTTAATAGGCAACTGCAAACAAAATACTTTTTATGCTTGGCCTGTGGCTGAGATGGGAGGAGGGGAAAGGGGCACGAAGAAATACATATTCTATAGAATTAAATGCCAAAAGTTATGTTTTAGCTTAAATCTCATAAAGAAAATTAAAAGGCTCATATTGAAGTTATATCAATAGAAATGATACCATAAGCTGAAAAAAAAAAATATTTCCTGATTAATTTAATCCATCTTAAATGTTTGCAGCTTCTGACCAAAGCGAAGAAACTTGTAATTACTAATCAGTTATTAAGTTACTAGAGAGAAAAGCTTGATGACAGACATTAAATGATGAGTCATGACTGTAAAGGGATGCGGTTTAGTGCAGTTGAATGAGAGGTAGCCCCTTCCTGTCTATCCCCAACCCCCAAACACACACACACACACCAACCTATTAAAAAGCATTTTCACAGAGGATTTTATTGGCCAAATATTTAGGACTTTATTATGCTAGCAAGCTTTTTTATATCATTATAAGTGCACAAAATAATGAATGGGGCATGCCCTGCTAACTGATGGACCCTGCACTTTATGTGGAATGTTGCATAATGCTGTTTGTCCTTCTACAAGTCAAGACTATGTTAGAATGAACCTGTTGTGCCCTCTCATTAGAAGCACTTCAGCAAGAGCATAGATGGTTCTATTAATGGATCACAACAAATGTTTTTATGGCTGAATAAGACAGAATTCCCAGAATTGCTATCATGCTCCAGCTGAGTCTTTGTATAATCATTATCATAAAACCATCACTTGTGGAACTGTCTCCAGAATTTTTTTTCTTATTATGTACATATGTTATAATTTATTTTGGATATTTATTTATTTACACTTATAGGGAAAACACTGAAGGGCAATGTCAGACTGCATGTGAATATAATAATTTGATCAGAGCTTTATACATTTAGAATACCTATATAGTACTAATTTGTTCATTTGAAAATTGTGTTAAATTTTAATTTTTGATCAAAAGCAACTGTGATGAGACACCACAACATACTGTACATTTTACTTGAAGAGAAATGATAAAGAATAACTCCACTTTGGCTCATTAGATATTGGCCTATTATTTTACTTGTTTAATCATGTTTATATCTTACCATTATTCAACTTAGAGAATAGATTTCCAAGTCCTGAGCCTTTGCCACATATTTAATCAAGTTTTCTGGTTTGCTGGACAGCTGTGCTTTTTATTTGTTTTGTTTTTTGTGAGTGTGACTCAGAATCATATTAGAGAACACATCACATTGAACTAAAATTTTGAGAAATTCTCCGTTCTCAATGAAAAGTTAAGGTACCATTCATTATAAATTATATAATTTTTGCATGAGATTTGCCCCTACTGATAGATTTCCATGAGATTTTTGGCAACAGTTAGAGCAAATCCCTCAAAAGATCACTGAATATATAAACACACTGTGGCATTTTAATTTATGAACCAAGGGCATTGCAGAGCTGACAGCCCCCACCCCCACCTGATGAGCTAGTATTTGACACACCTGGCATTTCATAATAAATATGTATTTTATTAAATATCTGGTTTCTTCTTAGGAAGAATCAATAAATTCTTGTTAGTTGTTTACACTCTTAAAAAGGGGATAAACAACTAACAAGTAAATTTGTATGTTGTAACCCCTCATTAGAACTCCTCATTAAGGTAGTTCCACAGAGGGCCAAAACCTATGTTATAAAAATGCATACTGCAATTTTAATGCTCAAAAGCTCATTTAACAGTACATATGCTGCTTCTCAATGTTGGCTGAAATTATATGGAGTGTAAAGGAGTGTATAAGTATGTATGCCCAAGTTATTTTCTAAGCTTAAAGTTGAAACAAAATCTTCATTACTGCAATTGTCCTACCACTTTCACCATCTGACAGTGTGTCGAAATTGCTGGGAAAATCAAATAGTACTGATCCTGATTAGACTGCTGTTTTGATAGTAGTCTAACCCAGGTCTACACTGCACTTTTTAATCAAGGGTTTTAGTCAATGGAGTTTTGCAAGTATTTGTTATGGCTAAACATCTATTATATTTTGCTTAGTTTTTCATGTAAAAGAAAGGTAAAAAGTTGTGTGCGTGTGTGTGTGTAGGGGTTGGGGTTGGGGATGGAGGAATGGTGGAGGAAGAAGGGGGGGTGCAGGGGTAGAGGGGCCTTAAGTTGGGTAGGGCGATCGCTTGAGTTGCAGGAGAGGCTTTGAAATATATGCATGTGCAGGATTAATTGGATGGCAAAATTATTTTTTCTATCAGTCCCTCTGATTTTGACCACAAAGTACCGGTCTTAATAACTTATAAGCAAGTAAATGCGAAGTTTGAAACAGTTGACGCAGTTCTGTAATTGCGTCACAACTGTCATAAATCGATCGATTTGTTTACAGTATGGTGTAGGCTACTGATCAGAATTCTTTTCCCAATCATTCTGAAGAAAGCACAGAAAAAAATATTGTTGTATGTTGAATTACAAGATGTTTTCCTCTTTGTGTGTCGGATTTCAGGATTCAAGAACATTTCGGTAATGTTTAAATTTATTACAGATTATTTTGCTGTCTATCGATCAGGTAAAAATCCGCCATTAATTTGAGAAAATGAAATAGGGTACCTAAACATTATTTTGCAAAGGAAATTGTCCCACACACCGAATTACTTAATTTTTATAATGGAGAAAGGGCAGACACCATGGTTTTTCATGGCATATGTCTGCCGACGGGAGAAAGTCGATTTATTTTGAAAATTCTGTTGAAGTTGGCGGATAAGAGTCGTCTTTACATGATCACGTAAAACGTTCGATTGCAGAGTATCTCGGTGTTTAGCTCTGCTCTTAAAGGCATAGAGATTTAAATTAAGATGTAAGGAATAAAACCATATCTTATTTTCGGCTTTGTGTAGTTTGATTCGCCGACAAAGCATCACTGAAATTGCGACGCGTTCGTCCATTGAATCTGAGTCTCAGAAATTTAGAACGTTTTTTCGTTGCTATCTGTATAAAAATATCACTCCGCCATGGATACGCATTCCCACTGATATGAACATGTAGATCTTGACCCAATGGTCGTTCTGATATACATGTATTTATCTCAAAAACTGAAAACTTGAAGTTGTGACTTTATGGAATTAAGGTGACAATATGTTCTTTACAATCATAATGGTTTCATAGTTCCTATTTTTAATTTTGGTTTGTTTATCCTCATACTAAGAGTAGTTCTAGTACTTCAATGTGTTTCTTGATTATAGCATTATCACAGTATCCAAACTCACTGTTCCATCTCTTCCGGTTTTTATAGCGTTGAATCGAGAGTACAAAATTCGCTTATAGCCAGTAGTCAGAAATCATTATGTTTTGGGATTTTATCCGGAATCTGCTGCGTCATTTATAGTTATTCAGCTTTGAAAATTTAAAGAGGTAAGTTTAATATAATTTGCTCTTCGGTCTTTTACTTTATTACCCTGTACAATGAAAAACTCATGGCAGTCACAGAAATTTTATTCTGAACAGCTTAATTTAACACAAGTTTGTGTCGTGCGAAACCCAGCTATCATCCTATTATCAAAACTAACAAACTGTAGATTGATAACACCTTCCGTTTATTCTAAAGATTTTTATAAAACATGTAAGAAAATGTGCAAAATGGTTTTAGAATCATGCCAAGGGGGATTTGAATACTGTACACATTTCTATCCACCCATACACAACATTGTACAGAGCAATAAAGTAAAAGACCAAAGAGCAAATTATATTAAACTTACCTCTTTACATTTTTGAAGCTGAATAACTATAAATGATGCAGCAGTTTCCGGATAAAATCTCAAAACATAATGATTTCCGACTACTGGTTATAAGCGAATGTTTGTACTTTCGATTTGACGCTGTGAAAACCGGAAGAGATGGTACAGTGCGTTCGGATACTCTGATTATTAGAAAGATTATTCATCACCATTTGTAATATGCATGTACCATAAAAATTCTAAATATTTGGACACTACCAATAATTACCATAATTGTCCTAAAAGTTCTACAGTTTGGTTGTGCAATGCAATAATGCATCCAAAGATAGGGATAGAATGGCAGATAGTGTAGACCCTGATCAGACAATAGGAGCAGTCTTATCTGGGTCTGCACTCTTTGCATGCACCAATCTGTCCCAATACTTAGAACTTTTATGGTAATATTCACTTGAACACATATTATTTTCCAAAGTTCTAATTTTTTGTTTGCTTCTGGGTTTTACGGACCTTTCAACAATATTTCACATATATAGAGGCAACTGCTTATCAAGCGTGTGCCTGGAAAAAACTGACTGACCGCCTGTCAGCTGCTTTTCTCACATATGGCCGGTGCTAGGCTTGAACCACAGCAGTGAGAGTATTAATGAAGAGTCAGCTTTCTTGCAAAGTTCTACTTAACGTTACATTGGTTCAGGTGAGTGTATCAGGCCCATTTTTGTCTTTTGTAATTTGATCCCTTGTTATCTTTTGTAATCAGATGCAGTGCAATAGAGTTGTTAATTCAATTGGGCTCCAGACAAGACAGTATGTTGAAGATAATTCCTCCATATGAGCTGCGAAACAACAAAACCAACAAAGTGGCATGTGCACCCAGCTAAGACTCTGATCAGCCTGGGCCCAGTCTGATCGGAGTCTTCCCTATGCGATTGAAGGGTAGCTAAGGGTAGTGTAGTGGATAACACTCTGGACTACCGATCCAGGGGTTGCAAGCTCAATCCCACGCTTCTCCGGTCTTTTGGATGGGACTTTAAACGAGGTCCTGTCTCCATATGACCTCGTTGGTGGTGGGACGTTTAACCCGAGTTCACTCACTCTCTCACTTCCTCCATGCTGATAGCAAAGACTCTTATTAGGCTGGGCAGATGCAAAGGCTGATCTGAGTATTTGCTGGGTGCACATTGTCTCTTTCTTGTTTTTTTCGTGTGATGGCTCAATTATATGATATGACTCACTCCATTTTAGAATGGTTCCAATCTGAAATGTTTCTAAAGTGGGTTTAAAACATGCTTTTATGTTGTGTAATAAAGAAAATCATGTCTAAGTATCACAAAAACCTCAGTTTTCTGGAGTTCTGTAATAAAATGCCAAAATTTTTACATGTTACACTGGGCTTAACTGGAGCTCTGATTCTAATGCATTAATTATTTTAATTATTAAAATTAATTAATCAGTAAGTTTGTCTTGTTTTTAATTAAAGTTCTTTATTTAATTTGTTCTGTCCCTGACTAAATGTATACGAAGTGTTATCTTGTCAGAACTTAGGATGGTTTGATAATTTATTATTCCCCACATTTTAGCTTAAAATTTTTGGCAAATAAACAGAAGGAGGGCTGGACCATACTGTCAGCTGGATTATTAGGAGTTGGGCAGTGAGAGTGTGCTTCTTATTGAGTAAATATATTAGCTCAACTACCTTGATGTCAAATTATGTAGGGTGCCACTTATCCTCAATTTCAAAATTCCCTGACTTAAATTTTCCCTGACATTTTTATTTTTCCATAAAAAATGATTATATGGATGTACTCTTAACAATGCTGAAAGTTAGCGAAGAATTTGCTGCTACTTGGACTAAATCCTTTCATTTAAAGAGTAGCCTGTAATGAGGTGAATGATAAATGAGGGATGACATGAGAAACCAACAAAGTGGCATGTGTGCCCAGCACAGACTCAGTTCAGCCTGGGCATCTGCCTGGTCTGATCAGAGTCTTGGCTTGCACTTAGAGGGTAGCTGAGGGTCTAAGCTAGCTCCATGCCAACAGGGAAGTCTCTGATCAGGCTTGGTGGATGTCCAGGCTGATCAGAGTTTTTGCTGGGCATACATGCCACTGTTGGTTTTGACATGTCTGCTCAAATACTTCTGTGTAATGGACTATCTTTCCTGACAGTATATCCTTCCCCCTGAGCAGAATAAGTATCTTTTTTATAGCAGCCATAACTGATTTTTAAATTCTCTGACTTTTCTATTCCTTTACAATATTTTCTGACCAATCACAAAATTCCCTGGCTTTTCATTGACCTGGAAAAACAACAACACATTTTCCAGCTGTTTTCCCCTGACTGTGAACAACCCTGGGCAAATGTGTGAGTGATGGTTGAAAGTTTCAGTGTTTCAGACTGAGTAGGAGCCCTAGTAGCTCAGTAGGTCAAGGGCTGGCCTACTGATCTAGTGGACCGGGTTCGAGCCCCACTTGAGGCGAGAATCTTTCCTACCGTAAACAGGGTTCCATTGCACACAGCCTTTCATTATCACTGTACCATAGCCCTGATATATCTGAAATGCTGTTGAAAAGGACGTAAAATCACAAAGTCATCCATCCATTCATCTGTTCAGACCGAGTAGTCTTCTTGACAGTGCAAAACCATGTGAAAGACAATTCTAATGCACTTAAGTATGTAACGCGATGTCTGATTGGATTACGTCAGAAATTTGCGACAGTATATCCTGCGATATACTGTTGGAAAACCGACGTCATTACGTAACGTCGCTTCTTATTGACTGACGTCTGGTTTTATGTCGCTGAAAGTGTTTGCTGTGGGTGCAAAGAAGCACACTTTTAAAGTTGAAATTATGAAAAGAGCATTAGAATGGGGATAACTATGTTTAAAATTGTCATTTGGGGAGGTAAATCGTCGGTTTTATGGTCACAAATTGCGTTTTACGGCTCCGCTGCTCGTCACCCTAAAACGAAATTTCCGACCATAAAACCGACGATTTATCTCCCCAAATCACAATTTTGAATACAGTTATCCCCTAAATGACATGAATTTAAATGAATTGAGAATAATTATTTGTTTGAGAAATCTGAAGTTTGTGTTTACAGAATTTTAGTTTGTAATGCTTTTGAAAATTTGACAGATCATGGCAAAACTGTTTGCCATGTTCCAATACCAACAACGTTATAAATCTGTTACCATAGCAACAAAGAGTTCATATTTATGTCAAAGTGATGTCATTGATACCTCATTCTGCCAAGGTAGAAGACACTAAACACAACAGCTGGTAATTCCATAGTTGCTATGGAATGGCATCATCTCACATAATTTAAAAAGAGCATGGCATGCAGTGTATGCCATGCTCCTCTGGAATTATAAGTAAGGTGCTACCTGAAATTCATACAATGGAAAAGTGTGATTTTCTGGCAGCTGCATGTATAGTTCATTATCAAATAATTTAATTCTCTGTTAAATATGGAAAACCGATCCCATCCTTGTCTGCTACAAGTGCAACAGGCCCAGATCGTGGCTCCTGTAAGTTTCGGCTACCTCCTCACTGTTTCTTAGCAAAAAGCACACAAAAATTAACTTTGTACAAAGCTGTAGGCTGTCATTAAATAAATCTTTTCAATGCTGCCATTTTAGTGTTTTTGCTTTCAGACTTCTTTATGTTGGATTTCAACTTTAAGAAAAGTAATTGTATTTTCCATTTCCTCGGAGAATACAAAATGGCTTTTGTGCATGGCAGATTATATTTCTTCATAGGGACATAAAATTTCCATACACAAAAGTATTTATGCAACAAAAATAATGACATCACATAAGGGAATTCTCAATGGGTGAATAAAAACTTGAAAGTTTCACTAAAATGACTGAATATGTATTCCATACTGGGACGTCTTAACCTTTAAGCACCAAAAGAAAAGCAGACTACAAAATTTATGTCTGCAAAATAAAAAAAAAGTTTCATGCAAGCTGTATCATATTGAGAATTCAAAGAATATACAGCAAACAGTGTAGTTCCTGATGAGGATGCTCTTGCTGAGCTACCTCATCTGGATTTACGCTGTTTGCAAATTCAATGTTTTTCAATTTTGGCCCCAACTGCTGTAATTATACTGATTTCGCCACCCAGCTATGTGTCAAGGAAGGGCTGTAGGAGTGGCATACAGGACTAAGAAGAAGGCAAAGAGTGCAGACTGACCCAAAAGTTACTTTTAGCAGTCCGATCTGAGTCTACTCAGCTCAGACAGTACTATCTCAGTATGGCAAACTGTGCAGACTGATCAAAAGTTACGTTTTATCCATATGATCTGAGTCTACACCATTCAGGATCTCCTATACCATTATAGGGTCTTCTACACCATTTAAGAAAGAATATGTAGCAGACATTTGTCACTTTTGCTGTCCAGGAAATATGTAAATGTCGTACCAGCCGTACATATGATGTGTACCTTAATTGTGGATGCCTCCATTATACCCCATCACACCAAACTCGTTCTCACTACGTTCTGGAAATTTTTGCCAAACGGGCTCAAACTGTGTGCGAACGGAGTGGACATAGTATCAACGTTTAAAGGTCTGTTTACGAACCTCATGGACGAGCTCAGACGGGTTCGGACGGGAAGGCGGCTCCAGAATGTCGAGCATGTTTAACATTTTCTGGCGACCATCCCGTTCTGGAATTAGACGGAGTGGCAACGTTCCTAAAACGAGATGGACGTACTACGAACGGAATTGCCGTACTTCGATCCTACTAGGACGTATTACATACAACGTGGTGCGGTCGGGCATCAATTGGCAGTACGTATGCAAAGTGACCAGTCCGTTGTAGCTCGTTCTGCCGGTTTGCAGACAGACCAGACTCAACCAAGTATGCAGCACTCTTCTTCTCTTGACTCCCAGACTCAGGAAAAGGTCCAGGAGACTGCAACTTGGGGATGAGGCGAATGGGTTTCAGAGGAGATGCAGCTTTGGGATCTAACAGTAGCTGCTTTAGTATTATATGGCCCGTCCGTCTTTCTAGGTCTATCTATCTATCTATTTATACTGCAACACCCCCTCGCGAGGATTTTGTGCAGGAATGTCTGCGCGTCAAGGCTGTTAGAAAGTTAAAAGAATGCAGTGCTGAAATAAAAGATGAAAGAGTTAAAATGTTAAAAAAGAGTGAAAGGCAGATAAAAGCAGGTTAAAAACAATGTTCCTTTTGCTTTATGGCATAGAATGGTCACAAGACCCGACTGCCTCTCTAAAGTGGTCTAGAGTAGGCAGAACAACAACATTAGCAGGCAGTGCATTCCACTGTACCACAGCTAACGGAAAAAATGAATATTTATAGAAGTTGAAAGATGTGTGTATTTGACATAGGGCGAGGGGATGGTTATGTCTTGTCATTCTGGTGGGTTGCTGGAAGTATGATGGTATGGGAATAGAGACATGTCCATTAATAATTTTGTACAGCATTATCAGTCTCGCATCGGACCGCCTCTGTTCCAATGACCTCCAACCAAGTTCATGCTGCATTTCAGTGACACTGCTGTATGGGGAGAAATTATTTAATGTCCACCTTATGGCCCTGCGTTGGACCATCTCAACTTTGCTAATGTCCTGTTAGTATATGGGCTCCATATAGTTGAGGCATATTCAACTTGTGGCCTTAACAGGGTCTGATATGCCGCTTCTCGGACAGCTGGACTTGTTACCCTGATAACCCTTTTTAAGAAGCCAAGGGTTTTGTTAGCATTTGATGTAATCCGATTTATGTGGTGTTTAAAGTTCAGATTACTTGAGATGTCTACACCAAGGTAACGGGCAGTGTCAACAGTGTCTAAGATCTGGTTGTGCATGGCATACTGGCAATTGTTGGGATGCTTAGCACGAGTAATATGCATTACTACGCATTTACGAGGATTAAATTCCATGTCCCACATGGTTTCCCATTTTTGGAGCTGGTCCAGGTCACATTGGAGCTGCTGAGGACCATTCTGCTTGTCTAGAGTTAAATAAACTGCCATGTCATCCGCGAATAAACGGACTTGAGATTTTATTTCATCCGGTAAGTCATTTATGTACAGTAAAAACAGAATAGGCCCCAGCACAGACCCCTGAGGGACGCCCGACGTGACTGATAGTTCTTCAGAACTGGTGCCCTCAAGAACCACAGTCTGGGATCTCCCAATCAAAAATGACCTGATCCACCCCAGAGTGGTGCCTTCAATACCATGCATTCTCAGCTTGTATAGGAGTTTTAGATGACTGACCTTATCAAAGGCCTTGCTAAAATCTAACGGAATTAGGTCTGTTTGTAGACCTGCTGTTAGATTGCGGGCTAAGTCTTCTACCAGTTCAATGAGTTGGGTTTCACATGACCTCCGCTCATGGAAACCGTGCTGGAGGTCATAAAGTATATTGTGTTTATTAAAGTGCTTCGTAAGACTAGAAGCAACATGGTGCTCCATTGTCTTACATAGAATGCACGTCAATGATATTGGCCGGTAATTTGCAGGATTTCTTTTATCACCTTTTTTGTACAAGGGACAGACCTGTGTGCTTTCTTCCAGTCTGCTGGAATAGCGCCTTGGTCAAGGGATTTTTGAAATATAGCTGCTATGGCGGGTGCTATTTCTGAGCTTAGCTCCTTAAGAACTACAGGTTTAATTGTGTCAGGTCCTGCTGCTTTAGCAATGTTGAGGTTGGATAGGAGTTTAGCTACCCCATTGACAGAAATTTCTATTTCTGGCATAGAAGGGTACTTTCCCTTGAAGTGATCAGGAGTAAGGCTGCCAAATAGTGATATGCTATCAAACACAGCACTCTGGCAAAGCTGAGCTAGGTCAAGAGGTGACCTTATGGAAAAGACGGACTGAAACTGCGTATTAAGGATATTCACTTTGTCTTCTGTAGATGTGTATACTGAATCACCTGGTTTTAATGGAGAGATGCCCTGGGTGTCCTGTTTAGAGTTTTTAGCTCACCTGAGCCAGCGGCTCCGGGGGAGCTTATAGGATGGTAAGGCTCCGTCGTCCGTCGTCGTCCGTCCGTCCGTCCGCCCGTCCGTCCATCCACAATTTCAAACGACTTCTCCTCTGAAACCGCTAGGCCAATTATAACCAAATTTCATATGCAGCCTCTAGGGAACTTAGGAATGAAAAGTTGTTCAAACGGTCCTGGTCACATGACCAACATGGCCGCCACGCCCATATATGGTAAAAACCTAGAAAAATCTTCTTCTCCAGAAGCGATAGGCCGATGGCCTTGAAACTTGGTATGTAGCATCGGGCATGCGAGTATTACCAAGATTGTTCAAATTATGACCTTGGGTTGACCTTGACCTTTTTTATGGTAAGGTCAAATTTGCTTTCTGTAGCTTTTATATGGGAAAATGCTAGAACATAAGATTTCTTGGAAACGGTTGAAGATTTTGACCTGAAAATTGGTATTTACAGTCATCTTAATGAGTACATGAAAATGTGTGCATACAAGAGGTCAAGGTCATTTTTTGACCTTTGACCCTGGTCTCTCATATTTTAACAATTTCACACATCTCCTCAAAAGCCACTGGGCTATTTGTAACCAAATTTAATATAGAGCCTCTAGGGGCTGAGGGAATGAAAATTTGTTCAAACGGTCTTCGTCACATGACCAAAATGGCCGCCACGCCCATATATGGTAAAAAACCTGTAAAAATCTTCTTCTCCAGAGCCAATAGGCCGTTGGCCTTGAAACGTAGTATGTAGCATCAGGTATGCAAGCACTTCCAAGATTGTTCAAATAATGACCTTGGGTTGACCTTGACCTTTTTACGGTAAGGTCAAATTTGCTTTCTATAGCTTTTATATGGGAAAATGCTAGAACATAAGATTTCTTAGAAACTGTAGAAGATTTTGACTTGAAAATTGGTATGTTCAGTCATCTCAATGAGTACATGAAAATTTATGAGTACAATAGGTCAAGGTCGTCCATTGACCTTTGACCCTGGTCTCTCATATTTTGACAATTTCACACATCTTCTCGTCAGCCACTGGGCCAATTGTAACCAAATTTCATATAGAGCCTCTAGGGGCTGAGGGAATGATTTTTTTAGCTCACCTGAGCCAGCGGCTCCGGGGGAGCTTATAGGATGGTCGTCCGTCCGTCCACACATTCAAACGACTTCTCCTCTGAAACGGCTGGGCCGATTGTAACCAAATTTCGTATGCAGCCTCCTGGGACCTTAGGAACGAAAAGTTGTTCAAACGGTCCTGGTCACATGACCAACATGGCCGCCATGCCCATATATGGTAAAAACCTGAAAAAATCTTCTTCTCCAAAACCAATAGGCCGATGGCCTTGAAACTTGGTATGTAGCATCTGGTACACAAGTACTACCAAGATTGTTCAAATTATGACCTTGGGGTGACCTTGACCTTTTTTATGGTAAGGTCAAATTTGCTTCCTTATGCTTTTATATGGCAAAATGCTGCAACATAAGATATCTTGGAAACTGTTGAAGATTTTGGCCTAAAAATTGGTACATACAGTCATCTTAATGACTACATGAAGATTTATAAGTACAAGAGGTCAAGGTCATTCTTTGGCCTTTGACCCAGAACTCTCATATTTTGACAATTTCAAACTTCTCCTCTGAAACCGCTGGGCCGATTGTAACCAAATTTCATATAGAGCCTTTTGGGACCTTAGGAATGAAAAATTGTTCAAACGGTCCTGGTCACATGACCAACATTGCCACCATGCCCATATATGGTAAAAACCTGAAAAAATCTTCTTCTTCAGAAACAATAGGCAGATGGCCTTGAAACTTGGTATGTAGCATCGGGTACACGAGTACTACCAAGATTGTTGAATTATGACCTTGGGTTGACCTTGACCTTTTTAGCTCACCTGAGCCAGCGGCTCCGGGGGAGCTTATAGGATGGTAAGGCTCCGTCGTCCGTCTATCATTCGTCGTCCGTCCACACTTTCAAACGACTTCTCCTCTGAAACGGCTAAGCCGATTGTAACCAAATTTTATATAGAGCCTCCTGGGACCTTAGGAACGAAAAGTTGTTAAAACGGTCTTGGTCACATGACCAACATGGCCGCCATGCCCATATATGGTAAAAACCTGAAAAAATCTTCTTCTCCAGAAACAATGCGTCGATGGCCTTGAAACTTGGTATGTAGCATCTGGTACACAAGTACTACCAAGATTGTTCAAATTATGACATTGGGTTGACCTTGACCTTTTTTACGGTAAGTTCAAATTTGCTTCCTTATGCTTTTATATGGCAAAATGCTGCAACATAAGATATCTTGGAAACTGTTGAAGATTTTGGCCTAAAATTGGTACATACAGTCATCTTAATGATTACATGAAAATTTATGGGTACAAGAGGTCAAGGTCATTCTTTGGCCTTTGACCCAGAACTCTCATATTTTGACAATATCAAACAATCTCCTCAAAAACAACTAGGCCAATTGTAACCAAATTTCATATAGATCCTCCAGGGGTTGAGGGAATGAAAATTTGTTCATACGGTCCAGGTCACATGACCAACATGGCCACCACACCCATATATGGTAAAAAACTTCAAAAATCTTTTTCTCCAGAACCAGTAGACCGATGGCCTTGAAACTCGGTATGTAGCATTGGGTACTTAAGTACCATCAAGATTGTTCAAATTATGACCCTGGGTTGACCTTGACCTTTTTTACGGCTAGGTCAAATATCGGAAAATGCTAGAACATGAGATTTCATGGTAAGTTTTGAAGATTTTGGTCTAAAAATTGATATATACAATCATCTGAATGAGTACATGAAGATTTGTAAGTACAAGAGGTCAAGGTCATTCTTTGACCTTTGACCCAAAAATCTCGAATTTCGACAATTTCAAACAATCTGCTCTAAAACCACTGGGCCAATTGAAACCAAATTTCATATAGAGCCTCCAGGGGTTGAAGGAATGAAAAAAATGTCTAACGGTCCTGGACACATGACCAACATGGCTGCCACGCCCATATATGATAAATACCTTTAAAAATCTTCTTCTCCAGAACCAACTGACCAATGGTCTTGAGACTTTGTATGTAGCATTGGGAACTTGAGTACTATCAAGATTGTTCAAATTATGACCTTGTGTTGACCTTGACCTTTTACAGCAAGGTCAAATATGGGAAAATGGTAGAACATAAGATTTCATGGAAAGTTTTGAAGATTTTGGCCTATAAAACTGGTATATACAGTTGTCTTAATGAGTACATGAAGACTTATGAGTACAAGAGGTCAAGGTCATTTTGTTACCTTTGGTCCAGATCGCTCATATTTTAACATTTTCAACCATTTCCTCAAAAGCCAAAGGGCCAATTGTGAACACATTCCATATAGAGCCTCCAGGGGTTGATTGAATGAAAGTCACGGTCCAGGTCACATGACCAACATGGCCACCACGCCCATATATGGTATAAATCTTTATTATTTCTCTTCTCCAGAACCAATACACCTACGGCCTTGAAACTTGGTAAATAGCATGGAGTACTAGAGTGCCACCAAGACTGTTCAATGGTGACCTTGGGTTTACCTTGACCATTTTTGCGGCATGGTCAAATATGGAGAAATGCTAGAACATAAGATTTCATGAAAAGTTTTGAAGATTTTGGCCTAAAAATGGTATATATGGTTGTCTTAATGAGTACATGAAGATTTATTAGTACAAGTGGTCATGGTCATTCTTTGACTTTTGACCCAAAACTCATATTTTGACAATTTCAGACATGATAAGTATAAGCCACCTTGCCAATTGTTCAGGTGAGCGATTCAGGACCTCATGGCCCTCTTGTTAATAATACTAAATAATTTCTTTCTTGAAAATGTAGTTTTACTGTCCTCCTTAGAATTTTCCTGGTTATGGATATCAAGCAGGTCTTCAAAGTATTTATCATGAGCCAGCTTTAGTTTCTTTTTAATGGCATGTTTACTGTTCAAAAATGCTCTCCTGTCAGAGAAGTGTTTAGATCTCTTAAATTTTCGAAACAAATGATCTCTTTTTCTTATTTCCCGCCTGATACCCTGTGTAATCCAGGGAAGATTCTTTTTACTGGATGTGAGTTTTGAGGGAATGAATTTTGAGATTCCATCATTTACTGCCATTTTAAATTCCTGCCATATAGTTTCGATGGTCTTACCATCTAGGTCAAAGATGAAGGTATCACAAAAGGCTTTCATGTACTCTCTAAAGGAATCCCAGTCAGCTCTCCTATACAAAAATGTCTTCCTACGAGGTTGTTTTATTGGTTTTGGTTTTGTGTCAATGACACAACTCACAATATCGTGGTCAGAAAGACCAGGAATTATGTTAATTGAATCTAACAGTGTGGGGTTTGTTGTAAGAAATAGGTCGAGTATATTCTCACCCCTTGTGGGAACTTTCACCATCTGTGAGAGTGAATTATCATTCAACATCTCGATGAAATCTTCGTATATACTGTGGAAATTGCAACCTGGTTTTATGATAGGAACATCATCGTCATCCCACTGCAGTTTTGGGTCCGCTCTTCTTTGGAGGCATGATACTCACAAGGATGCGATGCTCTGCACAGCTTTAAGTAACGAACGCGAATGAGAACTGGGTAGAACGCTTTCGATTGTTGTAGCCGTCGGACTAGGACGTGATTGCAATTACGTTTTGAACACACTAGATGAGGACGTAGTCAGAACTAGAAGAACTGCTTTTGAACGAGGTAGTCGAGGTACGAACTAGATTGGACGTATTGTGGACGTAGTAGAAACAGCTACGAACGGGGTTGAACTGACCACGGACGTGCTTGGACTGCTTGGAAATGTCCTCTGCACGAGGTGAACGGGGAATCAGACCCGATATGAACTTGATACGAACGGACTGTGGACGGGTTACAGAGGAGATGTAGGTATTGAGGACTGTTTATGAACGAACTAGAATCATATTTTAGGCCAAAAGTTACGCGTTCTACCCCAACCACAGCCCGTTTCACGATATTCTTTGAACGGGATAGGACGTGTTGAGAACTAGTTTGGTGTGACTGGGGCCTTAGAGACACTAAAGTTCGTTATGAATTATATTTTTGCCAATATTTTTTCTAAAAATTGTCGGAAAGTACTCGTAACAAGGAAATTAACAAGTCTCACTAAAAGTTTAAAGTGAAAAGTATTAGATAAGTCATTTTGCAAACTTCATCCATCGATTAACGCTAAGCAGCCGATGTCTTGCAGCTCAGCATTTCGCCATGCGTGAACGGCTCCAGGACAGCTGAAGACTAGAGAAAAAACTGACTTGTAGAGAATGACATCAGATATCGCGAACTTATGGACACGTGGCAATTATGTTTTAGTCCAAGAAAACAACGACGATTTCCAAAAATACAGCGAGTTTCTCGGCAGCAACAGACTCAGAAAAAAATGAAAGTATTTAAACAATGCACAGAAAAAGAGACACAATTTTTTTACGGAATCGGTAGGCATATGGAACCTTTCATTTGCTGTACTGCTCAACTACATGTAACAGTAGAATCCTGTCCATGAACCAATACCGCTTCAATGAGCGTAGATCAGTTGAGACCTCTGCAAAAGTGCAGAAAAAAATGCAGCAACACACATTGTTTTGCATGTTTCTAATTACGCGAAATACAATCAGTTGTCTGATTGAAACACATTAAGCCAATTAAATGGCTGCAAGCAAGTGTAATTGCTCTCTGCAGTGGCAGTGTGCAAGCACTAGATTTGACACAATAGAATGTTAAAGTACTGCTACTTTTTCAGATCAAATTTATTAGAAAATTGATTATTAACAGGCTAGCTTTTAAGCTACAGTTGGCCCAGTCTTGTTCAACCTGGCCCCCAAAATGCCTTTCTGGTCCTGATCCAGACCACCACATACTGGTGGGGCTGGGAGGTGCCAAGACGTGTGTAGGGGTGGTGAGGTCGGGTGGGGGGGGGGGGGGGGGGGGCTTGAAAATATGACATCATTAGTTTGATGAGAATTTTTGATGAGATCTTTTTTGCCTTGAAATATATGTTGTGACATTTCATTAGAATCGCCTCGCCGGGGCGATTCTAATGAGATGTCACAACATATATTTTAATCTAACTATATGGATAAATAATCTCAAACTGTCATCAGATACGCTTTATTATCTGGAGGCCTACATATTACACTTAACACAGAGGCCCAAATGGCGGGGCTGAAGCCCCAAAGCCACCCCCCCCCCCTGGATCCGGGGCTGGGCCTTTAATAACTGGAGAATGTGGACCAGGAGATCCCCTCCATGTTTTTCTATGCATGACTTCAATTGCTGGCACGTCATGCCCTTTCCTACCATAAGCAGTCACGGGCTTGTGGGTAATAGTGGCCTTGCAACGTACCGCGCATGCAGATAAAATTGTTTCACCTGAGCTGGGTTCACCTGTCATTCAATTAAGGTATGAGCAGTATGGATGTCGCTTGAGCCACACGGTCTCTCAAGGATGACATCATTACCATCAGAGCATCGCCATTTCCTTGAATGGTTCAATGGATAAAATATACAGTGATAAAAGTAAGCCGAATGTGGTGCAGGGCAGCGCCAACTAATTGTTTCTCCCTTAGAATTCTATAGTTTCCCCTACTGCCTTTGGGGGTGGTTGGGTGGTGCAAAGGTGCTGTATGTAACTTCCAGTGCCGGGGCGTCCTACTTATTTGAATTGTAGTAGGGCAAGGGCTTACTGTGCTTGCAGTAGGTGCGGGTGGGGTTGTTTGGACATTTTCTCTCTCATCTTTCTCCCTCTCTTTGGGAGACGGCCCGACTGAAATACTGTCCAAAGGGCCGTTTAACCCAAAACAAGTAACAACTAACCTACTGCCTTTGACAGTGTGCCACCCTTTCACTATCCAGATTTGCTCTAATTTCAAGCTAAACTGTTGATAAGATATATTAGGGAAAAACACCACCTTTCCCTGCGCTTGCTGGCATTACAGGATGTTAATATCCAGCAACCTACAATCCCGCAGAAAAAGCACAGAAGATATGGTAAAATCGCCAGTTAATAATTTTCCCCCCAAAGACCAAATCACAAATACTTGTCCATAATATCAAACTATACTGATTTCTACATTTAGGCTAATTAAAACATAACGCATTTATTATTAAGAGCACCACTTGACAAATGATATTCCCGAGTTAGTGTGTATTTCAATTCTCGTAACGACGTTACCCCCGCACCTCAGTGGAACGCAAACATAGCCGCAGTAACGGGGCGCCGTTCGTCCGTCCATATATTCCCGAGTTTCCCTGAACATACTTTTTTTTTTAATTTCAAGTTTCCCTGGCTGAATTGGTTCCCGGTGTCCTGCATGCATCATGGGTAAGGCTGAACAAGACCACAGTTGACCAAACATTGTTGAAATACCCAGCAGGCATACGACGTTGACAAGAGCCGCGACACGAGAAAACCAACAATGTGGTTGTGCGCCCAGCGAAGACTCTGATCAGCTTGGGCATCCGCCCAATCTGATCAGAGTCTTCGCTGTGCGCTTAAAGGGAAGCTAAGAGTCTAGGCTACCTCCATGCGGACAGCGAAGAATCTGATCAGACTGGGCGGATGCCCAGGCTGATCTGAGTCTGCGCTGGGCGCACAACCACTTTGTTGTTTTTTTTCGTGTCAGGGCTCAGATGTTGTTTCAGCATGTGTAGTGAAACAAACTGGACAGACTATTCCAGAGCTGGGGATAACGGGCTTATTTGTTTATCAGAAAGTACAAAGTACAAAATAAATGCGGGACCTGGAGTTGATCGAAAGCCCGAGGTTTATAGGTACCTATTCCAGCTTGGTGATGATTCTTAGAGAATAGGGGAGACCGGGGATGGTTGATGCACGGGGCAAGTTGATGCAGTGGGAATATAAAGACAATGACGTCATTATGGACATCAGAAATGACGAATTAAAGTAGTCATTGACAGCCGCCATCTTTTCCTGAAGTTTTGCGGAATTTGGACTACAACTGAGAATTTGGAGAAGAAAAGTTCATTTTTGACACATCTAAGTAAATTTATGGTATTTTGCAATTTTTCGTTTAGCGCGCAGTTGTTTCCGGTTGTTCATAATCCTTTTATGCACACAGGTAGAGAAATCTATCATCTTCAAAACATACGCTCTTTTGAAGGAAAACATTGTGTATTAGTTGTCTATCTTGCTTAATGTTACGTGGGGCATGGTTGGGGCAAGTTGATGCAATGAGCATGGGGCATGTTGATGCACCATAGAATCCTGCTTACTGCATGGGCTGTTCACAATATTTGGATGGACTTGATCTCTAACTGATGTATAGAACTATGTACAATAGTTTAAGCATTTCGGATTTGTTGTATTTTAGAATACGATGTATTTCATCATATTTAATCAAATATACAATGGCATTCGAGCCATGTCACAGCAATTCCCACAATTTACATGTGCGACCAGCGAAGACTCAATACAGCCTGCGCATCCGCGCAGTCTGATCAGAGTCTTTGCCATGCGCTTTATGGATAGCTAAGGACCCATACCTTTTCGTGTGGCCAGTGAAGACTCTGACCCGAATGTGATGATGTACAGGCTGATCTGAGTCTTCGCTGGGCGCACATGTAAATTGTACGAATTACTGGGCCCTTCTTATTCAATATAGCATCTATGACAATGAAATGATATTTTCCCATTTAAAATGTTCTAAAGTTTCAGAAATAAGAGTATATACTGAATGTTATGACCATTTTATCGTCAATTATCCATTTACAAACATCCTTTCTAGAGTCTTTTGCTGGAGATGACTTCAATGGCTAAAATAATTTTGATAAATGCATCTAAGTACATGTAGAAAGAAAGAGAATCCCCATTTGTCCAAAGAAACGATCAATTTACTGTAGTATTCGTTTCATGGACTTGTAAAGTAGTCATTGTAATAATATCATAATTATATACATATAAAAAAAAAAACACGTCCCAATGTTCCTATCATGCCTGTGCACATGTAATGGCATTTTCATTTATTTATTGTGTATTATTTTTGCCAATGGCATTTGGGAGTCTTTTTTTATTTCAAATAGCTGAAATATACTGCATTAAGATTTTTTTTCTTTTCATTGAACATTTTTTTCTTTTTTTTATTGTTGATTATGGGATATAGACATTATATATTGGTTTAATTGTGATTGAAGTTATCATGCCCCACCCTCCCTAAGACATAATCCCACTTACAGCCTACTCTCCCCTTTATCATGATGAATCCCATTTTGAAGAGTGTATAATTCAGTAAATTTAATAGCCTAGAAAGTGAGAAACTTGGCCTAAAATTTAAAAAAAAAGTTCGGTTTGCCATTTCCTAATCTGTCCCCAATTATTTACCCCTACCCCAAAAATCCTATTGTCTCAGAAGGAGGATTTTGTTATTACATTTTCATTCCCTAAAATGTCTTCAAGATAAACCAAAACTCGATCTTAGGCCAAATATATTTTTAGCTCACCTGAGCCAGCGGCTCCGGGGGAGCTTATAGGATGGTAAGGCTCCGTCGTCCGTCGTCGTCCGTCGTCCGTCCGTCAACAATTTCAAACAACTTCTACTCTGAAACCGCTGGGCCAATTGTAACCAAATTTCATATGTGGCCTCCAGAGGAAGGGGGAACGAAAAGTTGTTCAACTGGTCCTGGTCACATGACCAACATGGCTGCCACGCCCATATATGGTAAAAACCTAAAAAAATCTTCTTCTTCAGAACCGATAGGCCAATGGCCTTGAAACTTGGTATATAGCATCGGGTACGCGAGTACTACCAAGATTGTTCAAATTATGACCTTGGGTTGACCTTGACCTTTTTTACGGCAAGGTCAAATTTGCTAAGTTGTGCTTTTATATGGCAAAATGCTACAACATGAGATATCTTGGAAACTGTTGAAGATTTTGGGCTAAAAATCAGTATCTACAGTCATCTTAATGAGTACATGAAGATTTATGAGTACAAGAGGTCAAGGTCATTCTTTGACCTTTGACCCAGAACTCTCTTATTTTGACAATGTCAAACAATCTGCTCAACAGCCACTTGGTCAATTGAAACCAAATTTCATATAGAGCCTCCAGGGGTTGAGGGAACGAAAAAAAATTCATACGGTCCAGGTCACATGACCAACATGGCCGCCATGCCCATATATGGTAAAAACCTTTAAAAATCTTCTTCTCCAGAACCAATTGACGGATGGCCTTGAAACTTGGTATGTAGCATTAAGTACACAAGTACTATCAAGATTGTTCAAATTATGACCTTGGGTTGACCTTGACCTTTTTTACGGCAAGGTCAAATATGGGAAAATGCTAGAACATAAGATTTCATGGAAAGATTTGAAGATTAAGGCCTAAAACTTGGTATATACAATCATCATAATGAGGACATGAAGATTTGTGAGTACAAGAGGTCAAGGTCATTCTTTGACCTTTGACCCAGAACTCCCATACTTTGACAATTTCAAACAATCTTATAAAAAAGCACTGGGCCAATTGTAACCAAATTTCGTATAGAGGTTCCAGGGGTTGAGGGAATGAAAATTTGTTCAAACGGTTTAGGTCACATGACCAACATGGCCGCCACACTCATATATTGTAAAAACCTTTAAAAATCTTTTTCTCCAGAACCAATTGACCGATGGCCTTGAAACTTAGTATGTAGCATTGGGTACTCCAGTTCTATCAAGAGTGTTCAAAATGATGACATTGGGTTGACCTTGACCATTTTACAGCAAGGTCAAACTTGGGAAATGCTAGAACATAAGATTTCATGGAAAGGTTTGAAGATTTAGGCCTAAAGATCGGTAAATACATCAAGATTCATGAGTACAAGAGGTCAAGGTCATTCTTTGACCTTTGACCCTGAATTCTCATAGTTTGACAATTTCAAACTTCTTCTTAAAAGCCAATTAGCCAATTGTAACCAAACATCATATAGAGCCTTCAGGGGTTGAGGAAACAAAAATTTCTTCAAATGGTCTGGGTCACATGACCAACATGGCCGCCATAACCATATATGGTATAAACCTTTAAAAATCTTCTTCTCCAGAACCAATTGACCGATGGCCTTGAAACTTGGTATGTAGCATTGGGTATTCCAGTACTATCAAGATTGTTCAAATTATGACCTTTGGCTGACTTTGACCTTTTTTACAGCAAGGTCAAATGTGGGAAAATGCTGGAACATAAGATTTCATGGGAAGTATTTGGCCTCAAAATTGGTATATACAGTCATCTTAATGAGGTCATGAAGAATTATGAGTACAAGAGGTCAAGGTCATTCTTTGACCTTTGACCTAGGTCTCTCATATTTTGACATTTTCAAACATTTCCTCAAAAGCCAAAGGGCCAATTGTAATCACATTACATATAGAGCCTCCAGAGGTTGATTGGTGAGCATTGGGTACTCCAGTTCTATCAAGAGTGTTCAAAATGATAACATTGGGTTGACCGTGACCATTTTACGGCAAGGTCAAATATGGGAAAATGCTAGAACATAAGATTTCATGGAAAGTTTTTGAAGATTTAGGCCTAGAAAATGGTATATATGGTTGTCTTGATGAGTACATGAAGACTTATGAGTACAAGAGGTCATGGTCAGTCTTTGACTTTTGACCCAAGACTCATATTTTGACCATTTCAGACATAAGAAAAAGCCTGTTTGCCAATTGCTCAGGTGAGCAGTTCAGGGCCTCATGGCCCTCTTGTTTTGTTTGCAATTGCCTACCTATCCACCCAAAACCTCCCTACCCCCCCCCCCCCCCCCCCCCCCCCCCCAAAAAAAAAATATATTTTGGTCATTTGGGCAGCATATTTTTTTTTTTGTTTATTGAAAATGGGAAATTTACTGTGATGAAGATAAAGAGTAAGACAAACAGGCCTGAGAAAACATTGCAGACCCAGATCAGACTTCTCCTAGAGAGCAGTCTGATCTGGGTCTACATTGGTTGCCTTTCCACTAGCACATCATATGTACTCCATTTGTGGGTAAATTAGGTAATAAACAAAAACTCTAATTTTATATAGATTTTCCTCCAGATTTTATTCAAATTTTGTATATGTTAGCCATGTGTCAGGGGCAAATAAACCAGTGGAACAAATATTGATCATGACAGAAAGCTATGATAATTTGTTGCAGGTTTCAGGAAAATCAGGCTGAACTCTAACTTTATATAGATTTTTAAACATGCTATTAATCATGCATATAGATATTGCTGAGGCAGGGACACATAAGCATATATAACACTGTGGACAAAGTTCTGCTTGCAACACAAAGCTTAATATTATTTCAAATTTTCCGTGAAATTTCATCCAAATATGTCAAAGTGTTAAGGAATTTAATTTGGGGCATGGTGGGGCCGGTGCAAATGAGAAACCCAGCTTAAAAAAGTAAGTGCCCCATGGCTGGAGATGAAGAAAAAATGTGTTTGCCCCATGGCAGATGACAATAAAAAAAGTATTCCCCTGCGAAATTTGTTCTAGAACTAACATCAAGTTCTTGAACATTCAAGAACTTTTGTTGAACCTTTAGAACTGTTCCTGAACTGATAAAACAGTTCTTGAACTGTGGTTCTGGAACGTGAATAGTTCTTGAACACTGGTTCTAAAACTATGAGATCTGAAGAACATTTATTCTGGAACTAAACCAGTTCTTGAAATCATTTGCAAGTTCAAGAACTGTTGGCCAACATTCGAATGGCTCTTGAACAGTTGTCACAAAATCACAAACATTTTAGAACTACCATAGTTTTTTTAACTGACTTGTGGGTTCTAGAACTGTTGTCCTATTATAAAAATTTAAAATTAATGTTCAATCTTCAACACCTGACTGGAAGCTCTGAAAAACCTGGTTTAGAACCGTACTAGAACTGAAGTTAAAGTAGCTTCCCTTTAAATTTAAGTAAAGAATTCTAGTTATTTGAATCAATTAATTACTCAAAATATCTAAATAGACAAGAAAACAATAAACACCATCTAGGTTTCCACCTTATTATACAGAACTTACAATTTGGCAGTTTTAATTATGATTTGACAACAACACTTTGAATACCCATTAGTTATGATTTTTCAGAATATTGTATACAAAATACAACAGGACAATATCAAAACAATATAGTTTGTTTATATGGGATCTACCTGTAAGGCAGAGGGCCTAGAGACATTCTGTCTATCATTACAGATGGACACTCTTGGCATACTATGTCATAAAATATAAATGACATGCATTGAGAATGGGATGACTATGCATTCAGTTTGGTTCCCCTGTGAGGAGTTCAAGAAATCATTCTAGAACAGTTCTTGAACTAGCTCTTGAATTGTTCTTGAACATTAAATGGCCGTTCTAGAACTTGAAGTTCAAGAATTAGTTTAAGAACTTCAGAGAAATTGTTCCAGGTGGCCATTCTAGAACTTGAAGTTCTTGAACTAGTTCAAGTTTCTCTGAAGTTCTTGAACCTCTGAAGTTCTTGAACTTCAAGTTCTAGAACGACCATTTAATGTTCAAGAACAGTTCAAGAACTGTTCTAGAATGATCGTTTGAATGGCCCAATGGCTCAGAGACAGCAAAACAACTTCAGGCCCCATGGGGTTCAATATTTTTTGAACTTAGAACTACAATTAAGATGATACATAAAACATCACTGTCAATTGTAAAATCTCTATTAACTCTTAAAATTGCGAATTGAAATATATCCAATCCACTTAAATGGACTTCAGCTAAGGGTAATCTGGAGTTGAATTTATGTCCATGCAATGGCTTGATTTCCTTACAAACATAAAAAAAATCAATTCTTTTCACAGATATTTTCAAATTTGCAAGATCTTGTCCTGTTTAGAACCTTTTAATCTTCATCTTACAAACAGTTTTATTTTCAAAAGCCTTTGCCTTAACGATAATTGACAAGACTTGTTTGAATTTTAGGTGCAACTGAAACAGTAGTCACATGGAAAGGGGTGCAATATAGATGGTTTTAGTGGGGTTTTTTTGTTTGGTTTGAAATCTTTTTTTTTTTTTTTGCATTGCTGCTTCTTTATGTGACCTAGTGCATGATGTTGTGACTATATTTCACCTTCGTTAACTGTTTTTTTCCTGATATATGAGTGATGCCCCGGAAACTGCAAAATGCAGCTTCCAGGGCATCACTCATATTTCAGAAAAGATTTCCAGATGCTTTTAGCATTTAACATAGGCCATTTATGACCACTGGCACTTACGACCATATCCAACTCTCAAAAATGCCTGGTATTCTCCGCTCCAAAGAAAAAAATCATCCGTTACTTCCCTTACTCAACCGCTAACCCATTACGCGGATGGTTTGCGTGATCAGTCGGGGTCGTCTAACCGGTAAACAGAGCAGACCTTGATCAGACTGCTCTTCTAAATGTGGTCTTTTCGAAGGCCAGTCTGTTGCGGATCAGCACTATCCGTTTTTTTTCTCAGAACATAGGTGACTACTCTCATCGAAGCCTTCTCCTCATCTGTTTAGGGTATGCGTGGGTCCGACTAGGAAAATAATAGTAGATCATAGAAACCTGAGGGTGCCAGTGGAAGTTAAGCTTACTACATTACTACATGTGTACAGTACAAAAATAAAGAATGGAAATGGGCTGTGAAGATGACAAATTGAGAAGGGGTTACGTGCGATTGGTGGAATTATTGGAGCAGCCGACAGTGTTTGGCACTGTTTCCGACTTATAAAAGCGCTGGGACAGTAGAGAGAGAGAGAGAGAGAGAGAGAGGCGGAGAGGCGGGGTTGGGGCGGACAGGGATGGAGGAGTGAGACTCTAGTGTGTTGTACCTTTTTTCAATGATAGCACGCTTTCGATACCTTAGAATACAGCTTCACCTTACTTTTATGTACTGATTAAGAAATAGACATAAATTACCAAGAAACAGATAGTTTGTTGAACAAAACACCGCCACACCGCTTACTAGCAGTGTTTCGGAAACAGCAACACCCCTTACTGTCGATCGGTATCCCACTTACTTTCATGTATGAGTCTTGCTTTGTCTACACGTACGTTAAAAGTGTTATTGCTGATTTGTATTTTCAGTGTCTGGTATTTTCACCCCTCCCCTCTCTTCTCTCTCTCTCTCTCACACACACACACACACACACACACACACACACACACACACACACACACACACACACACACACACACACACACAAAACCGCCTAAAATTAAAGCCGCTACTTCGCTTACTTAACGGCTTGTCCATTACTCGGATCTTTGCCGTGATTTACGAGGCCACGCAAATTTCGAGCGATGTTCAATTGACACCAAGCAACGTCGAATCAACGGTGATTTAAAGCCTGTTTCACATCAGCCGTGCGATTTTTTGTTCGCACGATTTTTGAGGCCATTGGTGCCGTAGACAGATCGCAGACAAATTCAGTGTATCTGGGCGGGTCCACCTTGGTCTCAGAGATCGTAAGGCAGCCGTACGATGTTCGTACGTCTGTCTCACGGGTCGCACGATTTTGCAGCTTAAAAGTAGGAAAAAAATAACAATATATCGTACGGCGGCCGCAAGATGGCCGTGCAGCAGCCGTAAGACTGCCGCAAAACTGCCGTGAGACGGTCGTAAGAATTTGTCAAAAATCTTGCGGGCACCGTACGACGCAAAAGGATTCGCAAGGCTGTCTCACGAATGTCTTACGATGACCGTACGCACATCGTACGAAATCGCCTTGAATGAAGAATAAAATACAAGAGCACCACCGCAACTCTCATAGTTTCACCATTGCTTGTCGAAACCACATAGGATCCTGATGGCTGTCCCACAGCAGCGTATTGCCCTTCTAAGAAGAAGGCTCCGTGATGAAGAAGAGCGTCACGCCCCATCCTGGCGCTGCTCATCCGAGCACGGCAAGGTAGAAGAGGACGAGCGAAGCATTTGTGGGTCAAACCCTGGATCTATTTCGCTTGGGGCATGCTTCTTCTCTGGAGCCTAGACTATGAGTACCGATCTACTTTTATAGGAGACGCAAGTGACGCAACAATCATAGGACTGCCCTGCGGCTGCCTAGCGGCTGTCGTGCGGCTGCCGTGCGACTTGCGCGATTGTCTTACGATTTGCAACATTCTTGCGATAGCATTCTGTCAGGACGCACGACTGTCGTAAGATGCTCGTGCGGCTGTCTTGCGACCGTCGCAAGACAAACGCAAGAAATGATTGACAGCAGCCCCGCCTGCAAACTTGCGAACTCCTGCAAAATCGTGAGTCAGTTGTGCGGTTGTCTCAAGGCTGTCGTGCAGCAGCCTTGCGGCATCCACAGATTGCCAAAAAATCGCAGAAATAATGTGCATGTTGAGAATTCAGTTTGCGACGTTGCGACGACCTTGCGACGTCTAAGATTCGTACGACGATCTTGCGGCTGCCGCACGAAACCTAGCGATTTTTGCCAGGACTGTGATCGCAGAGGGCCGTACGGCTGCCGTAAGGCTGATGTGAAACATGCTTAACTTCAGGGGCGTTGAATTGGCATAATTTTATCATGCTGTATCACGCTATACATCGCTATATGGCGCCGAGTCAACGTTGTGTGTCAACATGTTTGGGACTCCTGTATATTAAGTTATAAAGAAGCGACAAACAGTGCAGATCCTGATGAGATGGCTCTTCTGAATGCAGCCTGTAAGACGAGCCAGCAGTATCGAAACTACTCGCTTACACTTCAAATCTGTGACAAAGGAGCTTATTATGAATAGAACGGGTAGCATATTAAAAAATTTTGCCAAGGAAGGGGGTTCTGGGGTGGGGGAGAGCGAGGGGTACGACAATTGAAAATACTGGAGCGGGCGGGAGAGACAAAAACGGTTGATGTCTGACGCTACTTGCGACTTATGAAAATACTGGGTCTGAGAGAGAGAGAGAGAGAGAGAGAGAGAGACAGACAGACAGACAGACAGACAGAGAGAAAGAGAGCAATTTTTAGTTGCTATTTGTTATTCTCTTTCTTTTTTTAATCTCTTCCGAATTTCCGGAGAAGCAGGGCGTTGAACCTGCGATCCCTGGATTGGTAGTCCAGCGCATTATCCACTACACTAGATCTATCTCCTGAGAGACAGAGAGAGAAAGAGAGAGAGAGTCTTAAAAGTGCAGTCGTGTCTTAGAGTGCAGTAATGTGAAAATGTGTGTGTGTGTGTTAGGCAAGTGCAAATTCGTGTATCATAACTTTTCTCCATCTTCGCAGGGAAATAACTTAAGCTCTGTCACTCGAAAAATGGCCGAAATTTTAACGCATTTGGTATGAAGTTTTCCAGCAGGTGCCCGTTTTGACTTTGAACAGGCAACCCAACAATCCAATGATGTCATCGAATGCTCTCGCAAAAACCACCGATTACAGAGAGGGAGCTCTAGTTCTGAGCAGAGGGCAGTGATAGATCCAGCGTTTTTTTTTAAAAAAAACCAAAAAAACCTTTTTTGTTTTTTTTTAATTGCTTGCACATCAGCACGTGCTAAAATCTAGATCTAGTACCATCCGTATGGATATGGGACTCTAACATTGACAGACGGCACCTCGGAACGGCACAGCGTGGGCCAAGGGAGTTAGTGGGGGGGGGGGGTCTCTAGAAGCTGGTGGGGTGTCGTGGGTGTTTGAATGAATGTAACCGGTAAACTTTGCAGAGTCGACAAGGTGAAAAATGCAATTATGCTGTGAACTTTGGCACGCGCCCTAACCTGTGATCCATTGCATGAACATATATAGAAAATTAAGTAGGCCTAACAACTTAAATATAGATTTTATCCGCAACAATTTCAGTAGGTGAAACAGACTTTAACTTAAATCGTGTCAGCATATTTTAATGTCATTTATGTTTATGTTGAAATGTGTAATACACACACGGTCAGCTGTGAAGAATTTTGCGTTGATTCTGGTTAAGATTAGATGCTTTTTAGCATGATAAAATAAATAAAAACTTTTATCATCCGCTTCTATGGTTGACCTATGATTGTTTCACACGAGGTTTGAGTGGTATAACAACAGATACTGTGAACTAAATGCGAAACGGGTAAGACACTGCAGTTTGATGACTCACAAAACACTGCCATCTTTGATCTCTCCGAGAGAAACTGAAACCGGAAGTAGTTAGTTAATTTTGGAACTAAAAAATGGCCATTCACAGATTTTGTCCAAAATTGACATAATGAAAGAAAAATCTATGCCGGATTTGATGGAACTAGTGAGAAAATGTGACCTCGTCGCTTATTTTATCTATTTTGTAGTTTTCTGAACCCTCTCAAGTTGTTAAATTTTCGCTATCTTTAGCATGCAGATACGATCCTCCGTTGCGCCGTCCGCTGTTTGCCTGCAGTATTTTTGACAGAAATCTTTATAATCTTTGATTTTTATGCAGTATTTGACATTTTCTTCATGAAATAACGACAGAGGTATGGTGCAAAGATGGGTAGTGGCGGTTGCTAACCATTTAAAAAAGTAGTGCGTTAGAACGTTTTCTCGTGAAAAATGTTTTTAGATTTCTTGCGCTGGGCCACGATTCAGGCCTACTGTACGTCGGGACCCCTCATTAGAACCGCCTCATCGATGCAGTACTTTTGAGGGTGGTTACAACATACGTTTCGATTAAGGATTAACAAAAACAACCTGCTGTACAATGAACGTAAATGCACCCTTGATAACGGAGATTGACATCTAATGATTTATTGGGGACAAGATTTACAATACCTCAGAGAAAAGTCGCATGTACATCATACTGATTAAGACTTGCAGATTAACCATGGCAGACCATCACATTGCCGATAATTAGATATTAGCCGAAGACTGGCGATATAGTCTTACTATTTAGGAAAAATCTTTCATATCAATGACCACTGATGGCCAAAAAAGCCTACAACGCACACTAGCTACATGGCCTGAAGGCAGACAAGCATTTTTCTTTGCTTTTTATTTGCAACTTCGGCTATCCGCAATTACGTAACTTATTGGTTCTGGTCCACCACACTCAGCTTGACTAATAATCGGCAGCCCCGCGGATTCAGGCTTTGCGGTTCTTTGAGCCCCTCCCCCCACCCCCACACACCACCCCAACTTCCATGATATGGTAAAAGAGTTGTCAAGGAAGAGTGGAAC
This sequence comes from Ctena decussata, assembly GCA_963989385.1. Lineage (NCBI taxonomy): Eukaryota > Metazoa > Mollusca > Bivalvia > Lucinida > Lucinidae > Ctena > Ctena decussata. The sequence goes on from OZ022500.1 coordinate 40,162,525, forward strand.
TGATAGTGAATGGGAACATAAAAAACTAAAACAAAACTGAAATTTTCTCAAACAAACTAGTAGTCCAAGCAGTTTTAAATGTGAAAATGACAGCATTGCCTAGCAGCGCGAAGAAATTACACTTTTAGCCACAAAAGATCATCGGGTCACGCGATTTTGCAGTTGTACATGTGTAAACTTCCTTTTCTGTTGAAGAAAAAACATCTCAAAAGTGTTTGACAGTTCCGATTTTCTAGGAAATAAAAGGAAACATTGAAGTTTAACATCATAATGCCATTAAAGAATAGTTTCAAACTGTGCTCCAGAAATATTGTACGAGTATTACTGTCCTTAGAGGAGCCCTTACACTTAGCGAACTGCCGAACATGGCAGGTCCCAAATTAAAACAACGACGTCCTACATGTACGCATTCGGAACATCGCTTGGCCAGTTCCGATGATTCACGGCATTGCCTGAGCGATGTTCCGAATGATGTGCTACGCAGACCGAATACCTGCCTGTTTTTGGAGTTGCATTCAGAAGGAAGTTTGAGAACTGGTCTGCGGCCCCAAGTAGTTGATGTTACTGTTCCAACCAAGGCGATGACTTTTGACCCTAATATTTGTGGCTACCTTTACAGCTGCCCACTTTGCGTTTTGTTCTATAGGTAAAATAGGTAAAACTTGATGCTTTATGTGTTTTGTATGACTTTTGGTGTTTGATGAGCGGTTCCTCTTGCTTAGACTGAAAAGCGCCAAAAACGAAACTAGTTGAATTTTCAAACAGCGTAGCTCCATATAAGGCGACTCATAATATTTGAAGTCTCTATTCTTTCAATTGTAAATATGATATAGCTTGGACGAAACATTTTTGAGCCGGCTGTACCATAAATTTTGTCGTCCGCTGCTTGGCGCTTTAAGCGTTAAACTATAATGTTGTCATTATAACTTTCACTGCTTCAGCAAAGGGACCACTTTCCAGCGGCGTTATTGTTGTTGTCGTCACCAATATTTCTCCACAGCGTTTAGTTTCGTCACAAAGAGGAGCCCCGGTAACTCAGTAGGTTAAGAGCCGGCTTGCTGATCTAGCGGTCCCGGATTCGAGACCCGCCGGAGGCGGAAATCTTTCCAACCGTAAACGGGGTTCCGTTGCACACACCCTTTCATTATCACCCTCCCATCGTCCTGATATGACGGAAATACTGTTATAAAGGACATAATATCACAAGAGATCCATACATCTATCTCAAAGATATTTAGGCATTCGCGACATAGCCTTTCGCGGAATTGTTTTTTTTTCTTCCTTTCTTTTTCCTTTTTTTTTTGTTAGCAACAAAATTATAACTTTTCCTTGTGTTGTGAACGATTTGTAATACCCTTATCCGAACATCGTTTAAATGTAATTTGGATATAAAATGGCGAAAGAAAAGTGCAAAGAATTTAAAAAGCAGACATGCAAGAACAAATTTAACTCAATTATACCGACTAGTAGATTTTGTAACCTTTTGTTTGGCAGTTGCTTATTTGTTTTTGTACGTTTTGTGTGGCAATTAGAGGTGAAGATTTACAGAAGCTGTCAAAGAAAGAACTGATACTGGTCTCGAAAGTCACGTACTTAGACTTTTTTTAGTTTTATTTTGACGTATAAGCACGGTAAAGCCTACACTTAGCAAAGAAAAAAATAAAATAAATGAATAATAAATGAGCCGCGACACGAGAAAACCAACAATGTGGTAGTGCGCATAGCGCAGACTCAGATCAGCCTGGGCGTTCGCCCAGTCTAATCAGACTCTTAGCTAAGCGCTTTACTGGTAGCTAAGGGTCTGAGCAACCTTCATGCAGACAGCGAAGACTCTGATCAGACTGAGCGGATGCTCAGGCTGATCTGAGTCTGCGCTGGGCGCACAACCACATTATTGGTTTTGTCGTGTCGCGGCTCAAATGCTTAAAGTATTTACTGCATCCGGTCACACCCTTAAGGTGTACGGATACACCCTCTACCCCCTCTTTTGAGGAGCCCCGTAGCTCAGTGGGTTAAGCGCTGGTCTGCTATATGCTAGCGGTCCGGATTCGATTGCACACAACCTTTCCATAACACCCTTCGATTTTCTTGATATTACGTACAAACATACTATGAATTACTTATAATATACTATGAAAGATATCCCACCCCATCCCATCCCATCCCATCCATCTACCCATTTTTCCTGCAACGTACAAGGAAGTCAGCATTGACAGAATCGTATTTGGTTTTCTGACTAGTCTAAAGGCGGCCACTCTGAACGGAAAAAATAAATTATTTTCGTGAAGAGTATCCGCCATATAAGAAGCGAGACAAAAACTTTCATACCTTGAAGGTGAATTCATGCACTAAGTGTCATTACCATCTGTAACGTATATGCGCTTACTCTGTGCAAGGGAATTGCATGACAAAATCTTTCATCATTACTTTTCTTTTGCAAACCTACATGCTTAATCTATATGCTCTAGAGAGACGTTCTCAGTTAAGCTGGGCCATTAGGTATTATTTTTGTCCTTCGTATTACCTTTCTTTAAATTACAAAATAACGGTCCTGTTTACCCTCTGACAAGTAGCCCTCTGTCTAAAGAAGTAGGTAAAAGTACCAAGACATGCATGCGTTTTGTTAGACATTTTTAACACTGGTTCGAATAATGATACCCTGGTTTAAAAGGCGACGTTTTTAAATGTCGCAATATTGCCGTTGTATAGATATGGACGCCGCACGGCTAAAAAAGATAAATCACTGCTTAAAATCGAGTTCCATTATTAAGTTCAGGTGATTTCTTATACATTTCCCCGCTTAAACAATATCTAAAGGGTAGTTTTTGCTACGAAATGAGACTGGGAACTAATGTCGCAAATTGTATGTAACCTACGTCACAGCGCTAAATTCGTGATACATGTATTAACTAAAATGGCCCAGCATCATAAAACTTACAAGATCACACGAAGAAATATGTGTTCCTTAATAGTTTATATCATTTGTGCAGATTTGGTCCATTTTGTATATTTTACTCGACTTCAAAGTACATTACCCCCGCATTTTTCTTTAAGAATGTAACCTTACGTCACGGGCTTTTCTTAAAACTGAGCAAAGCAATCGCTCTGAAACTCATGTGCAAAATCCTGCCTAGTAACAGCTACAATATGGTGTGCTTATATTTCATGCACTGAAACATTAAATGGTATAAAAACGTTAAAAAGTGTGTACTGTAACCTACGTCACACGTAACCTACGTCACAACGTCACTAAGATCACGTTTTGAAAGCGTTGACGTCATTTGATTAAGCAGCGCTTCATAGAAAACCCCTTTCTTCCAGAAAAGCAAAGAAAAACATTTAAATTGAAACCAGCCAAAATAATCAAATGTCAGTAGATTGGTAAAAGTGCAATGCTACGCATGTCAAAGAAATCGTATGCGACATCGTTCTTCAATGTATTTAAATAACGTCATAAACTACGCCATTTTTAATTGTTAGGGCATGTCTCTAAACACGGTTGGTATTCCATAAGCTTAAACTATTATCTGAAAATATTTCAAAGCTTTGAAGCAGATATCATGGGCATTATGGTCGTGATTTTTTCTTGAATTCTGGCATGGTTGTATATATGGCCATTTTTGTCCGCGAATGGCCCAGCTTAACTGAGAACGCTTCTAGTACGGAGTCATGAAAGAGACATGCTTTTTCATTGCTTTTAAGCCTAAATACATGATCTTTATGAAACAAGATCTGCTATTAAATCAAAAAAAAAAAAAGTATGAATGCATATTATTTTGAGGGAGCAGATTTCAGCTCGTATCCCCAGCATATTTATGGCTTTAAATGGGCGTGCATGTACATATTTCTAGTATCTTCACAGATACTGTTGTCGAACGTTAGATGTCACATCAGAAGTTTTATAAGTTTGTTTTTGTCACTGACCCATTTAAAACTGTTGTTGCCGAACGTTAGATGTGGCATCAAAAGTATTATAAGTTTCCTTTGTCAATAATTCACTTAATGACGTTTGCTAACGCTCACAATCACCCCTTCAAGAAGATAAAGGCGCATACAATATATATCAACATTATCCTAAATCTTACAACACTTTAGCCGGCTTCTGTAATCGTCCTAAAATTTGAATAAGTATCCGTTACTATACGGCAAAATGTTACAAAGAGCAGGAAGAACAGCAAACAGATAAGACCCTGATCAGGCTGCTCATAGGCAGCCTGATCAGGGCCGACACTGTTTTCCGAATGCGAGGTTGCATAAATATTTCGGGCGATTACTGTTTAGAGAATCGATGAGGAGAAAGAATTCCTCAGAGGCTCAAATGTTTTGTAACCATTTTGATGTAATCCCGTTTATGACTTTAATATCGCTGTTCTTAGGATTGATCTGATCGCAGTCTGTGAGACGAATGATTGAAGAGTTTATGTGTGATTTATGAAGTTATATGTTTTTGTCAGATAACTTTTTATTGACTTTCTGTTTTTGGTGCAGATAACTTCTTTTATTGACTTTCTGTTTCTTGGTGCTTCCAAAATGATTGTCCCAGAATTGTTTTAAAATTTACATTTTGCCTTCTTTTTATGTTTATGTTCCAGTCTTGTTTTATTATACACGCTAGTAGTATTTCAATTCTCATATCGACGTTCCCCCCGCACCTCAGCGGAACGAATCCAAAGCCGCAGTAACGGGGCGCCGATCGTCCGTCCATATTATACACGTTTCTGTTTTACTTCTGAAATATATTTATTGGCGATTTTCTTTTTCTTACAGTAGTTTTGAGGAACCATGATAATAAGGACCCACTGACTGTACGCTACCACTAACGCTCACATTCGTCAGCAGAAATTTGTCAGGGTCTCTTAACTTGTCTTTGAGCAAACGGCTTTGAGCAAAAATATCAAGGAAAGGCTTAAAACACACCGTAAACACCAAAAGAAGAACAAGAGGGCCATGAAGCCCTTAATCGCTCATCATTTGAACAAACCTGATAGTTTAAACTGTCAAAATATGAGAGACACTGGTTAAAGCTAAAAAAATGACCTTGATCTCCATTGCTAAAAATGATCAAGTACTCATTTATTTGACTGTATTTATTAACTTCTGCTCTTAAATTTTCTACAAGTTCCATGAACTCTTATATTTAACTCACAAATCATGTACTCATTAAGATAACTGTATATACCAATGTTTAGGCATAAAATTTTCCATGAAGTCTTATGTTCTAGCATTCTCCACATTTGACCTTGCCGTAAAAATGTCAAGGTCAATCCAAGGTAATCATTTGATCGATCTTGATAGTACTCAAGTATCCGATGCTTCATACCAAGTTTTAAGGCCATCGGTCAATTGGTTCTGGAGAAGAAAATTTTTAAAGGCTTTTACCATATATGGGCATGGCAGCCATAATGGTCATGTGACCTAGACCATTTTTAACATATTTTCACCCCCCCCCCCCCCCCCAACCCCTGAAAGTTCTAAATGAAACTTATTTTCAATTGACCAAGTGGCTTTTGAGGAGATTGTTTGAAATTGTAGAAGATTGATTGATTTGATGCTTAACGTCCACGTCAACAGCTATGGTCATGTCGTGACGGTCAGTTAACCTAATCACACTATTCCTGGACAGGCTTAGACCTCTTAAGCGGTAAACCAGTACTAAGTGCACACACTTTCGCCAGTAACTGACAACTGCCCTTCTGAACCAGCGGAAGGAGAAACGACGGAATGTGGCCAGACCGGGTTTCGAACCCAGGACCACTGACTTATGAGTCAGGTGCCCTACCGATTGCGCTACGCGGCCTGGCGAAATTGTCGAAGTATGAGAGTTCTGTGTCAAATGTCAAAGAATGACCTTGACCTCTTGTACTCATAAATCTTCATGTACTCATTAAGATGACTGTATATACCAATTTGTAGGCCAACATTTTCAACAATTTCCAAGAATCTAATGTTCTAGCATTTTCACATATTTGACTTTGCAGTAAAAAATGTCAAGGTCAACCCAATGTTATCATCTGAACAATCTTGATAGTACTCTAGTACCAAATGCTACATACATGTACCAAGTTTCAAGGCCATCAGTCAATTGGTTCTGGGGAAGATTAGATATTTACATCAGATTTGGTAATAAGTTATACAGACAAATTGTTGGTATCCCAATGGGTACAAATTGTGCTCCTCTTGTGGCCGATTTGTTTTTATTTTGTTATGAAAGAGATTTCATGACTTCTCTTTCTGTTGATAATCAAGCTGATATCATTGAGGCATTTAACTCAACCTCTAGATATTTAGACGATCTTCTGAATATTGATAATCCTTATTTTGAAAGCATGGTCAACCAAATTTACCCACCTGAACTTAAATTGAATAAAGCTAATACTTCAGATACCGAGGCCCCTTTTTGGATTTACATCTATCTATTTCTAACGGTTTTGTATCTTCTAAAATTTATGATAAACGTGATGACTTTGACTTTGATATAGTTAATTTTCCATTTTTGGATGGTGACGTTCCACGTCGTCCCTCTTATGGAGTGTATATTTCTCAACTTATAAGATTTGCTAGAGTGTGTAGTCATGTAGATAACTTTAATGCTCGAAATAAATGTTTAACTGCTAAACTTCTTCAACAGGGCTATCAACATCATAAGCTTAGAAAGGCTTTTTCTAAATTCTATCGTAGACACCATGAATTGGTTTCAAAATTTGATGTCGGATTAAAATTTCTTTTACACCAAGGCCTATCGGAACCAGAATTTTATGGTGACTTAGTATACAAATTCAAAAAGATTAAGGGTAGGACTGATTTTCTGATCAATTCCGAAAAATAATAATACGTCACAAACGTATTGGCTATAATTTAAATGTTATGCGACAGTCTGCATGCTTAGTGATTAACCCAATCACGGTTGATAACTTTGCTGCACTCTTTAATTGCACACCGGGGGATCGGGCGTCAGACTCTATGATGGCCCCGACCTATATATTTTAGTTGGTTGGGACCGGAGCCTTTTTGTCTGTTGCTTGGTCCACCGGGGCTCAACTGGTGACCTTCTTTTGCTTCAGATTTCCAGTGCGGTTGTTTGGCAGGACAGGGATCTCCACCTGTCAGACGGCCCGTTGTATCTGTTGAGTCCTCGTCTTTGCTTTTTCATGGTATTGAAATTTGATTTATGTGTTTACCGTGATGATTCATTGACGAGTTAGAGGGTTATCATGCGAACCGAACAACCAACTAAATGTTTTGTACCACTTCAGATACTGAGGGTGAGGTTGGGCCTGTAAAATCGATTTAATCCCCCCAGTAATTCATTACTGACCGTTCCAAGGCGGTAGTTCTGTTGTGGTTCTCTGTTGCCTGTTTTTGGTGTCAGAGTTTTTGTGATGTTTTACCTTATGTATGTTCTTATTATTTTTGGTTCGGTTTGGGTTGCTGAGTGGCCACCTTTTGGGAACAAGCTGCTCACTCGGTTGGCCATATGTTCTCTGTATCTTGATTATTTGTAATCTTAGTTGTTTCCAACTATGGTTTGAGGGCTGGATTTGGATTTTGATTGTTTCAGTTCCTGGTCTTTGCATACTTTTTACTTTTACCATATATGGGCATGACAACCATATTGGTCATGTTATCCAAACGATTTTAACAAATTTTCATTCCCTCAACCCCTGAAAGTTCTAAAAGAAACTTAGTTACAACTGACTCAGTGGCTTTAGAGGAGATTGTTTGAAATTGTCGAAGTATCAGAGTTCTCGGTCAAAAGTCAAAGAATGACCTTGACCTATTGTACTCACAAATCTTCATGTTCTCATTAAGATGACTGTATTTACCAATTTTTAGGCCAACATTTTCAACAGATTCCAAGAAATCTTAGGTTCTAGCATTTTCCCATATTTGACCTTGTCGTAAAAACGCCAAGGTCAACCTAAGGTCATCATTTGAACAATCTTGATAGTACTCTAGTACCCAATGCTACATACTATGTTTCAAGGCCATCAGTGAATTGATTCTGGAGAAGAAGATGTTTTAGGTTTTTATCATATATGGGCATGGCAGCCATATTGGACATGTGACCCAGACCATTTTAACAAATTTTTATTCCCTCAACCCCTGAAAGTTCTGTATGAAACTTTGTTAAAACTGACCCAGTGGCATTTGAGGAGATTGTTTCAAATTTTTAAAATATGAGAGTTCTGTCTCAAATGTCAAGGAATGACCTTGACCTCTTGTACTCACAAATCTTCATGTACTCATTCAGATAACTGTTTCATAAAATCTTATGCTATAGCATTTTCCCATATTTGGCCTTGCCGTAAAAATGTCAAGGTCAACCCAATGTCATCATTTGAACAATCTTGATAGTACTCTAGGTTCCAATGCCACATACTAAGTTTCAAGGCCATCAGTCAATTGGTTCCGGAGAAGATTTTTAATTTTTTTACCATATATGGGCATGGCGGCCATGTTGGTCATGTGACCTAGACCAATTGAACAACTTATCGTTCCCCTGACTCCAGGAGGCTACATATGAAATTTGGTTACAACTGACCCAGTAGTTTCAGAAGAGAAGTCGTTTGAAAGTGTGGACGGACGACGGCGGACGGACGACGGAGCCTGGCCATATTTAATTGATTAATTGATTTATTGCTTAACGTCCACGGTAAACATCTATGGTCATGTCGGGACGGTCAGTTATCCTAACCACACTATTCCTGGGCAGGCTTAGACCTCCTAAGCGGTTAACCAGTACTAAGTGCACATACTTTCGCCAGTAACTGACAACTGCCCTTCTTGAATCAGCGGAAGGAGAAACGAAAGTATGTGGCCAGACCGGGTTTCGAACCCAGGACCTCTGACTTATGAGTCAGGTGCCCTACCGATTGCGCTACGCGGCCCGGCATATTTAAAGCTTGATTCATAGACACATTAAGTCTGTAACAGAAGAGCACAGTAGTTAGATCACTAGCTTGGTTCAAAATGTCTCTCATAAAGCCTTTAGGCAAACGAAAATATAATATGATTACTTCCCCATGCATGTAGTACAATCTTTAAGCCAAAAACGTAAAGGTGAGGTGGAAGCACGTCCGGTTTTTTTTCGACGGAATTTCTCAAATGACACCAGAAAACCACACAAAAATATAAAACTAAACACAGTCTTTACTACATATAAAATAGAGAAGCATTTAATACTCACTATAATAATCTTATGTCTCGAGCAAACGGTGAGTCTGTTTTAAGTTAGTCAAAGTCACTAGACTCGTGTAAGCGACCAGCACCAGTACCGTTATTTTCGATTGATTGTTTGTTTTGCTGGACGTTATCTAACAACAAGGCAAGTTTCATTTACTATTAGATATTTTCTAGATGTGTATAGGAGAAATTCCGTATTAAAGTTCAAATGTCTCAGACAGGACCAAAGGCAAACATGGCTAAGGCATAGCTTGGACGGTGAGGATTAAGCTAGGCCAAAATTAACCGAGTTGAAATTCATGTCACCAGTTTAAGTACAAAAGAATTCCTTTTAAACAGTAAAACGGCAACCTATATAGACGCCGAAATGTACAAAGTAATATGTTTATATGAAAATGAAGATCTGTCATGGTCTAATAATAAAGTAAGAACACATAGTCATGTCTTGTCCAAATATACTGCTACGGTTCAAAGAATACGAGTCTTTACACCTATTCTCAGAATAGAGGGTCAAGTGCCTAAATCTGACGTCTTGTAGTCTAAACACTTACAAGAAGTATAACCAGCTGCTAATATACAATTTTACTCTGTGTAACGGATGTGTTTACCCATTTTAATAACAGATTAAAATATTTTAATGACAAGGTTGTTCCATTATAATGGTAAAAAAGGCAGAAAATAGAATTAACTGCATGTCGTTTTGCATGGTACACATAACTTCGTCCTAATTGCTATAAAATATTTGCACTTACATTCAAAACGAAAGTTCCAATTATTACCTTATATGTTTTCATTTAAAGCTGATACAGTATCTTATATATCACACTTGTTTGGAAATTTCTGTTTTCTTGGCAGCACTGTCGTGAAAATGCATGTAAGCTACGTTATATGCATCTTAATGAGTCGCAAGCAAGCAATAAAACACGTTCCACCTCAATATAAAGTAGTATTCCATGCATTTATGACTTAAAATGAATAAACCACCACATGTACGAATGCATTGCATATCATGTAGAGCATCGCTGCTCTCAGCAACACACCTTTATCAGAATGGATAAGGATGTTAGCTACGTTATCAGGGTTCTGAATAAACCATAGGTCTCGAGCACTATTCGTACATAACTACTATAGTTGCTTACACAGGAAGTGAAAATACTAACAAAAATTCCTAACCAGCCATTTCCTTGCACGAAATATGCTGAGTCACAATGTATGATGTAAGCTACGTTATGTAAGCTAGGTTACTGGTGTTTTTATACTCAATGCTTTGATGCAAAACTAAAGCATGTAAGCAAGGGCTTACGCATACCACCCACCAGCACCCTCGCCTAACGAAACCAACCTCATACATACTTTAATGCAAATATTGAAGGACTCATGAATGGATGGACAGACAAACAATCATATATCAAACCCATTAGTCAACCTAGTCCACAGCAGAAGTTTTGACGCAATTTTTACGCGTTTTTCAAAGTCAGTGATCTCAACCTTAGGGTAACATGGTCATCCAAATGGTGTAAATTAGTATATATATGTATATTTATCCTGCAATAGCACTTAGTACGAAACAACAAATTTAAAGAGTAAATACACTTCAGGAACTGACTGAATCAGATCCCAAACCCTATCCCCAACAACACCAAGTTCAATTTAAGGTCGCGATTCTAGAGCATTTAAAGCAAACCATTTACGCCAAATATTAAAGTCGCACATACGGACAGACGGACGAATGGATGGAAAAGGGGAGAAATAGTTGCAAATGGTATAGTTTTCAAAGTGTCGAAGTGTTAAAGACAAAGTGTCTCTGACGTACGAGATTACAAACGTTATTTATATAGATATAGAACCAGTAGTTACATTACTTGACATAATTAGACGCTTTTGGTTTAAACAGATCTGTAAAATTGAGTCCAAAAATTGGAAATAAGCAGTGCTTATATTATATTCAATACTTCTTACAGGTTGTTGAAACGTACTTACATGTATTATTGGTTGTTGAAACAGTTGTTGAAATGTTTAATTTCATTCAGGCAAACTTAATATCGAGTACAAGAGATATGCTTTTCTGGTATTGTAAGCTACGTTATCCTTTCAGTTTTTTTTCACTCTGCAGCTGTAACTGCTTCCATTTTTGTAAGTATTTCCTTGATGATAATTCTACATATATAAATATTCATACCATTTAATAATAAAATACTCATAGGTAATGTACTTTCTACCATTCGATGAAAATTGAAATTAAAACTATTTAGAGACAAAATATATAGTAGTATATGTTTTTTCTATAAATTCTAAACGTCTAAAAATTATAGGACATGTTATGTGTCTTTTTCTCAATGTAAAACAATCATTTATACATAAGCATATCACATAAAGTTACTTTGGTTTAAACTTTATTTTATTTGCATAAACATTATTACATTTATACACATTTCAAAACATAGGATTTTATGCAAATGGGATTCAGAAAAAAGTCAAAAGACCTTTTTCAAATCTGTATCACAAATAAAGTTACTTTAATAATGTCTGATGCGCAGTGTGACTGTGCAATCCTTTTATATAGTAGTAAATAACGTAGCTTACTTATTCATTTACCCTTGACCTTTGTAGTGAGATGCAGTTTCCCTAAAAATGCATCCCGAGTCTAGATATTTTAAATTATGCTTCACAGTATATATCTTCATGTTTAAAACAAAGAAAAAATGCTTTTCCATTGAAAAAAATATTTTCATGTTTTTGAAATTTTATTGATTCTCTATTCTGAGAATAGGTGTTTAAAAGTTTTATTCAGAGGCAAACCAACGACAGAAAGCTTCTCATGTGTCGCTTCGTAATATGTAACAAAATTGTAGTAATGTTCACACATGTAAAATAACACTGACAATTTTCACATGATTCTAACTTTCAACACATGACTGATCCGAAATGATGTTTTTTAGAATCTAATTTTCGATTCGGCTGCTATTTAATTCTTGCTGTATCAAGTCTATACAGTTTGTATATTGATAACCTTAGCTGCAATTAACTGGCTTGATTCTTGGTGGTTGATGGCCTTGATGCTTGAAAAAGAAAAAGAAACAAAAGAAAAAACGAAGCAATGCTTTCTTAATACTTGCATTTTTTTTTTTTTTTGACATATATGATTGACAACGTTTTAATGGAAGATATCTTCTGTTTCAAAAGAAAATAATCTTTGACCAAAATTATTCTTGAACCAGAAAACAATATATCTCACGTCTTATGAGACCAATCTCAATGTCGTAACGTACTAATGCCATATGCCTGAAGTAATTGTCATTGGTTTATTAAATAACACCACTTACCAGGACGCTTCCAAAATCTGATCTCATGATCGTTTCTTCGTAGTGTCCAGGTATGGGGCTTCATTCCATAAAATGGCGGCATTTGGTATAGACACTGCGCGGGATAACTACTGCGCTTTATTACATAAAATAGGCCGTTTAAGGCCCGAGATAAAGCTGATTTGCTTTTAATACTAAAGACACGGGATAATGTTCTTCAAACATGCTATAGTTACCGTTATTCAGCAGACAATGGAAAAGATCACACCCAGATCCACCACAGTGCAGACCAGTATAGATCCCAATCCCACATCCACCGTGGATGTGCCTTTTGACATCAAACACCACCGTCACAAAAGCCCCACCTGTCATCTTCCACTTTCACTACCACTTTGGTTCCGACCTTCACCGGGACATCGGGTATAAAACCAAAAGAAACCCCTGAAAAAAGAAGAGAGACGCTTGCGTTAACGGAGAAAACGGTTAGACCGTAAACGTCTGTTCTCTGTATTATGCCTACAAGCCCTGAAACAGTATTTTGGCGTCCAACGAGGGACCCGAACCACCTTAATACCTGTTCGGGTATATAACATATCCACTAAAATAATATGCAGCCTCGTTGTGAACTTCATGAAGAGAAGGAACTGTGGCCTTTGTCACCACCAAACATTACTGAGACTGAGAGAAAAAAAAATTAAAAATGAAAAGAGTCAAATTCGAATCCTGTAACAAATATAAATTGGCAGTAGTTCACGAACGGCATATACTAAAACACAGAGTGGAGTCAACCTTCGAGTGGAGCCTTGGAGTTGAGTGTTTTATTTGAGTGGTTTATTTGAGTGGAGATTTGGAGTGACATTTGTTGACTCCGATCAGGTAAAGTTACAATGCCTCACATTTCACAGGCAGTGAGCGGTCCCAAAGGGCAAGTTCTAATTTCTTGCCTGGTCTAGTCTGGCCCAATTATGAGAACTGGCATAGGAGCTTGCTTGATGACACATTATTATGGACCAAGCCAGGCCAGGTACACATCTTTTACATCAGTCCGAAGGTACAGTTTAATTTGAATAGAGTGAGACAAGATTCATTATTGTATCCCAAGGGTCCTGTTACAAATGCCATGACTGTATGCTGCTGATGGGAAGTTCAGCAGAGTTCAAATGCCCCACTGTTTACAACCAACCAGTTGTCTGACCTGTGGCAGAAGTTCGCAGACAGGTGGCATATGCCGTAAATTGATCCGCGACTGTTGGCCATTCAGCTACCCAAATTAAAAAATACCACTCACGTAACAGGTTAACGAAAGCACCACTGCTGACAAGAAGAACAACAGTTACAATCGTAGGAGACGATGTCTAAAAGCTAGTTAGCTTGTTATCGAATCCTTTATATTATCCATGTATGAATTGATTGTGTATGTTTCTATGTTGAATAAAATACTGTTTGAACTAACAGAGAGAAAATGTCCAAACAACCCCCATCCGCACTTTCTGCAAGCAAAGTAAGCCCTTGGCCTATTATTATCCAAATTATGAGGACGCCCAGGCACTGAAACTTACCCAGCACCATCGACCGACTACGACCACCTCCAACAGAAGTATGGCTTTGAAAGATCATCAATAAATTACTGGGCGGGGCTAAAACTAGGTTTACTAGATCCAAACCCCCCGCCCTTAGCTTCTGCAATGTTTCGAAACATTAAACCGAGATTTTCACAGGCTTTTGTTGGTATGCAGTGTTCTATTAGGAGATTCCCTCAGCTACCAGCAGTAGAAATGTCATAAACGATACTGGTGACTTTGCATTATTTGAGAGTCATTTCTGACCAACACACTATATACATCTTGAGTCTTGATACAGTGTTTAGGTAACGGGAGTCGTCTCTATACAAATGCAATTGGAAATAATATCCAAGATTCAATCCTTGAATTACTACAATTATTATAAGAACTCTGCCCGGTGATGACATAATTAAACTGTTAGCGACAATTTTTAGTGGACATTTACAACAGACTGCATAAGAAATGTACTCCAGCATCTCAACAAACACTAGTGATGAGGGTGCTCTAGATAAGATGGTAGCTCCCCGAATAATGTAGTTAAAGGTAATATATTGTTATATATGTAATCATATGACTGGTATTCCCCCTCTCCGCCTTTTAAAGTTTTCCATGTCCGCATCAAGGAACATTTCTCATGACATTGCTTTAGGTGACTGAAAACATTTTCAGGGGAAGTAACTCTACTATTGTCAATTTTCCTCCCTTCTCAAGGTTTTGGTTGCCCAAAGAAGCAAACTTAGTTCAAAATGTTTTGACCTTTTTCAAAAAATAGCCATCAGAGGAGATGGCAAATCCCCCGACCGAAGACCCCCATGGGCCTTGGTAAAAAGGGTGCACTTCAAAACACATATTAGTAATATATTGTCGTTCCTTTATGCTTCTGATTGACATTAACTGTTAACAGATGCATGATTATCTAACACTCAGACTAAAACAGTATGCTTGACTGCTAAAAAGAGGTAATATCTCATACAGCCACCATATACACAAATGTATAGCATACGATACATTCAACTTTCAAAATGTGTGAATAACTTCTAAAGTACAAGCCCTACAAATCTAATTTTGAGCTCTTTAGTAAGTGAATTTGGACAAAGAATCCAAATCTGGATTTTTTTTGGGGGGGGGGGGGGGTGGGGGGTGGGGGAGGGGTCACGGGAATGTGGAGGGGTAAGAGAGAGTTAGGAACACGAACACTGATAAGATATCACAGCATGATCATCAATATTCTAAAAGGTACACGGTTATTCAATTTCTGGAGCTGGCCAGGGTTATACAGTTATGGAGCAGAGACTCAAACAGCAGCTCAAACTACCAAAGGGAAATAATTCACTGAGTCTAAAAGCAAGAGTTATCATTCATGTATGAGACAAATTGTCATGACCTGTTCTGCATATCTGTGAAGCATCATGAAAATATTTCAAAAGGTATTCAAGCTATGGAGTGGACACCTAAAATCATCAAAGGGGAAATAACTCAAAAAGTAAGAAAGCAAGAGTTGTCATTCTTATTTGCGACACATCATCATGACCTGTTCTCCATATATGTGAAGTATCATGAAAATATTCCAAAAGATATTCAAGTTATAGAGCGGACACGAAATCAGACCTAAAACCATCAAGGGGAAATAACTCAAAAAGTAAGAAAGCAGGAGTTGTCATTCTTGTTTCCGACACATCGTCATGACCTGTTCTACATTTCAGTGAAGTATCATGAAAATATTCCAAAAGGTATTCTAGTTATAGAGCGGACACGAAATCATACCTAAAATGATCAAGGGGAAATAACTCAAAAAGTAAGAAAGCAAGAGTTGTCATTCTTTTTCGCGACACATCGTCATGACCTGTTCTACATATCTGTGATGTATGAGAATATTCCAAAGGGTATTCTAGTTATAGAGCGGACACGAATCTGCCAAAAAATCACACCTAAAACTATCAAGGGGAAATAACTCAAAAAGTAAGAAAGCAAGAGTTGTCATTCTTGTTCGCGACACATCGTCATGACCTGTTCTACATTTCTGTGAAGTATCATGAAAATATTCCAAAGGGTATTCAAGTTACAGAGCGGACACGAATCTGCCAAAAAATTACCAAAGGGGAGATAATTCAAAAAGTACAATAGCAAGAGTTACCATTCTTGTACGCCACACATCGTCATGACCTGTTCTACATAACTATGAAGTATCATGAAAATATTCCAAAGGGTATTCAAGATATAGAGCGGATAAGAAAGTGTTTACGGACGGACGGACGGACGGACGGACGCCAGGCTCATCGCTATATCCCCCGAACCTTTCGGTCGGGGGATAAAAACGGGGGAAAACATACATCGTAATGAGTCATGTGCAGTATGTAAATCGGGTTTCGAACGTCATCAAACGCCATGTGAAAAGATCACAATTACGATTGCACTGTTATTTAAAATTCTGTTCGTGGAAGTTATCAAACGGCTTGGATTAAATTGAAGTTATTCTTTGAATCTGTCAGCAGCGCCAAAATCTGAACATGACAAGTTCTCCCAGCGGAAATCATAAACCACAGATTGATGCTTTCCGGATGAGCATTCTGTGCTCACTCACTTATAATTATTACATCTGATAGAGCGAGGATGAAAATTGATTCCTGCAAGTGTGGACCATATTCAGATAGCTGTTAAAGTTATCGAATTGCTTCCATATATTATGCTATTTTGATACTTTTTACTTTTATATTTAGATACAAAACTGCAAACTGAATAAAACCTTTCAGTCTGATTTATGATGCCATTTCATAGCAAATTTTTACTCTATTGCAACGTAAGGCCAAGGGAGCGATGGTGAAATCAAACATCAAGTTGGTTTTGACCATCGTAAGTGTTCGTCAACGATTAACATAAGATCACTTTTTCAAGCAAGAACTTCTTATTTATGATTCTTGAGTACAAAAACACTAATATTTGAAGTGTTACAGACAAACGAACGGAAATACTTTTCAACTTTTCTGAAGTCGGAGGCATACAATAGATAAATTTTAAAATGAGCGATGAAAACTCGTCAAAATGGACAGCTGTTGTTTCTATTTGCATATTTTCAAAGGCACTTTTTCTTATTGGTGCGATTTTCATTATTTGTTTGATATTCTCATATTGGTGCGATTTTCATTATTTGTTTGATATTCTCTGAGAAATATAATTCTGAGAAAAATAACTCAAGAACATTTATTTCTTCTCAATGCATTATTTTCTTACATGCACGAAAGTAATTACTATATTCCTGCGGCAAAAGGAAATTAAAAATTCTAAATAGGCATTTTACTTTAAAAAGCTCTTTAAAGTTTGAATGCAAACACACAGAACTTTAAAGAATGCAGCTGCTGAGAATGTCGTCTTCCAATAAGTTCCATACCAGCTAGCTGTGAGCCGCAACACGAGAAAACCCAACAATCTCCCCCACCAAGACACCAACAATTCAGGTCAATTGGCGAGTATTAGTTCTTCCTCCACTCCACCCCTTCATTCTTTAATTTAACGTGCAACTGCGCAAGGGGCGGGGTTCTAGTTTGTATCCAGGGTGGCTGGTTTGGAGTGGTATAAATGGTCGCCCCCTCCTCCCCCGCCCCACCCTGCGTGACATACATAAACGTACAAAATAATTTACTTTATTATACTGAGATTATTAATTTTTCGTTAATATTTAAACCCGAAGTTATTAAAAGAGATACGTACATACATATCATGGGTAAACACTTATTAAAGTGTTCTTTTTATTTTGAATCTATATAAATACTGTTTGGGATGGGTAGGAGCGGTGTTGGTGTATGTGTGGAGGGGACAGGGTGGTGATATGAAACTGGGGATGCTGGTTTGGCGCGGTTTGGTAGAGGTTTGGGGTGTTTCCACGGACCCCCTACGAAACGGATAAAGTGACCGATAGTATTTTTTCTTATAAACACAAGATTGACCTCAAACGATCTGTCAACAAAAACAATAATGGCGGATATATGTTACAAATCTCGACTCGCTCTAAAAAAAATGTTATTTATCTGCTTTTAGACGGGGTATCACATTGAATTACTGTGCCAAGTCATCAAAAGGTATTTTTTGATAGGATTGCAAAGTTTACATATAACTGCAACATAATACGCAATAGATATTCAACCAGAAACCAAGGGCATCTGTGGGAAATACAATATTAGAGTTTTCACCACTTTCGTTCCTCTGACGTCAATAAGCCGCCAATCAAAATTAAAAATAGGCTTTTTCAGTCAGAGAAGGCTCGGATTAATGACCAACATGGCCACCACGCCCATATATGGTAAAAAGCTAAAAAAAATCTTCTCCAGAACCAGTTGACCGATGGCCTTGAAACTCGGCATGTAGCATTGGGTTCTCAAGCGTAATCAAGATTGTTCAAATTATGACCCTGGGTTGACATTGACCTTGTTTTACAGCAAGGTCAAATATAGCAAAATGCTACAACATTAGATTTCATGGAAAGTTCTGAAGATTTTGGCCTAAAAATTGGTGTATACAGTCATCTTCATGGGCACATGACTATTTATGAGTACAAGAGGTCAAGGTCATTCTTTGACCTTTGACCCAGAACTCTCACATTTTGACAATTTCAAACAATCACAAAAAACACTGGGCCAATTGTGACCAAATTTCATATAAAGCCTCCAGGGGTTGAGGGAATGAAAACATTCCTTAACAGTCCAGGTTACATGACCAACATGATGGCCACGCCCATATATGGTAAAAACCTTTAAAAATCTTCTTCTACAGAACCAATTAACCGATGGCCTTGAGACTTAGTATGTAGCATTGGGCATTTGAGTACTATCAAAATTGTTCAAATTATGACCTTGGGTTGACCTTGACCTTTTATTCGGCCAGGTCAAATATGGGAAAATGCTTGAACATAAGATTTCATGGAAAGTTGTGAAGATTTTTGCCTAAAAATTGGTATATACAGTTGTCTTAATGTGGTCTTGAAGAATTTTGAGTACAAGAGTTCAAGGTCATTTCTTGACCTTTGATCCAGATCTCTCATATTTTGTAATTTTCAAACATTTCCCCAAAACCCAAAGGGCCAATTGTAAACACGTTTCATATAGAGACTCCAGGGGTTGATTGAATAAAAATTTGTTCAAATGGTCCAGGTCACATGACCAACATGGCCGCCATTACCATTTATGGTGTAAATCTTTAATATTTTTCTTCTCCAGAGCCAGTACACCTATGGCCTTGAAACTTGGAAAGTAGCATGGAGTACTAGAGTACCACCAAGACTGTTCAAATGATGACCTTGGGTTTACCTTGACCTTTTTTGCAGCATGGTCAAATATAGGAAAAAGCTAGAACATAAGATTTCATGGAAAGTTTTGAAGATTTTGGCCTAAAATGGTATATATGGTTGTCTTAATGAGTACATGGGGATATTTAGGAGTACATTTTAGTGGTCGTGGTCATTCTTTGACTTTTGACCCAAGACTCTTATTTTGACAATTTCAGACATGATAAGAAAAAGACAACTTGCCAATTGCTCAGGTGAGCGATCCAGGGCCTCATGGCCCTCTTGTTCTGTCGTCTATCATTTCTCTCTTCTTCCTCCCTCTCTTTGGGAGACGGCCCGATATAGACTGAAATACTGTCTCAAAGGGCTATATAACCCAAAACAACGAACCAACCAGCCAACGAATTTTTATCTCCCAACCTAAAGGTTCGAGGGAAATAGCGATGAGCCTGGCGTCCGTACGTCCGTAAACATTTTCTTGTCCGCTCTATATCTTGAATACCCTTTGGAATATTTTCATGATACTTCACAGTTATGTAGAACAGGTCATGACGATGTGTCGCGTTAAAGAATGGTAACTCTTGTTATTGTATTTTTTGAGTTATCTCCCCTTTGATTAATTTTTTGGCAGGTTCGTGTCCGCTCTGTAACTTGAATACCCTTTGGAATATTTTCATGATACTTCACACATATGTAGAACAGGTCATGACAATGTGTCGCGAACAAGAATGACAACTCTTGCTTTCTTACTTTTTGAGTTATTTCTCCTTGATGTTTTAAGCGTGATGTTTTGGCAGATTCGTGTCCGCTCTATAATTTGAATACCATTTAGAATATTTTCATGATACTTCACAGATATGTAGAACAGGTCATGACGATGTGTCGCAAACAAGAGTGACAACTCTTGCTTTCTTATTTTTTTGAGTTATTTTCCCTGATGGTTTAAGGTGTGGTTTCGTGTCCACTCTATAACTTGAATACCTTTTGAAATATTTTCATGATACTTCACAGATGTGTAGAACATGTCATGACGATGTGTCGCGAACAAGAATGACAACTCTTGCTTTCTTACTTTTTGAGTTATTTACCTTTGATGATTATAGGTTACCGCTCCATAGCTTGAATACCTTTGGAAGTATTTTCATGATACTTCACAGATATGAAGAACAAGTCATGACAATGTGTCTCATACATGAATGAGAACTGTCGCATACATACTTTGTGAGTTATTTCCTTTGGTAGTTTGAGCTGCTGTTTGAGACTCTGCTCCATATCTGTATAACCCTGGTCTGCTCCACAATTTTAATAACCTTATAACTTTTAGAATATTGATGAACATGCTGTGATATCTTATCAGTGTTCCTAACTCTCTCTGACCCCTCAACATTCCCCCCCCCCCCCTCTTCCAAAAGAAAAATAATATATTTTTTTTCCAGATTTGGATTCTTTGTCCAAATTCACTTACTAGAGAGCTCAAAATTAGGTTTGTAGGGCTTGTACTTTAGAAGTTATTCACACATTTTGAAAATTTAATGTATTCATGCTATATATTTATGTACATGGTGACTGTTTGAGATATTACTTCTTTTTAGCAGTCAAGCATACTGTTTTAGTCTGAGTGTTAGATAATCATGCATCTGTTAAACAGATAATGTCAATCAGAAGCATAAAAGAATGACAATATATTACTTATATGTGTTTTGAAGTGCACCCTTTTTACCAAGGCCCATGGGGGTCTTCGGTCGGGGGATTTGCCATCTCCTCTGATGGTTATTTTTAATCTTGTGCATCATGGATTTGTCTTATGGTACTGGGCCTCTGACTGCCTGTGTATGGTTGAGTTTATTAACACATCAACATGCTTTACAAATGTTTAAAACTTCGTGTAACTTTGCTGTGTTGAGCAAGTACAATACATACTTTAAATGCTTTCGGAGTCTGAGTGGTACATAACTGAGAGCTTGGCAGATGCAATTCCAAGTTTTGAAACTAAACACAATGCAGTATCTTCTAGCTTCGGTATGTTCGGTCTTAAGGCAGCCCGCCTTGCTCTACTCGTTTCTACAACACTGGTCTCGGCATCAAAATTTCTCCGAAGAAATGAATTATCTTGCCTTTGGAAACAGTAAAAAATAATATCCACCAAACATTGCAGGACTGTAAGCTCAGCTATCATCTAGTATAAGCTTGGATAATTACACATCTTCCGTAATTTTGCCTGCATCAAAGTTTGTTTCTAAAGATATTCATACCAGGTCCTTTAAATTTCTCATGAAAAATTATATCTGATATCCACCAAACATTGCAGGACTGTAAGCTCAGCTATCATCTAGTATAAGCCTGGATAATTACACATATTCCGTAATATTAGCCTGCACCAAAGTTTATTTCTAAAGATATTCATACCAGGTCCTTTAAATTTCTCATGAAAAATTATATCTGATGATGTTGACATTACTTACCGATTGTCACATATACGACAGGTAAATACAATTACTGCACCTTTGTCCCTTCATTTTCTGTTTAGGCGACCATCACAGCCATCCAGAAGGCAGTCATCAGCCTTGGTCACTGCACCCAAGATGTAATGTATTAACCTAAGCAGATGTTATCGCCAAGGGGTTCAAAATCTTGTAATGTTGCAGAATTTATATTCTTCCACTCGGTGGCCGAAAGAGGCCAACTTCAACCTTGGTTCGCGCATTGACAAAACATTATCGGACCTGAGCATATTGAAACTCACGTGAGCGATCGTTGCCCTTGGTTGACTTCTTAAGAACTGTCTAAGCACTGTACTATAAATACGTTTACAGGAGGTTATAAAACAGAGGACCAATGGTCCTGTAGCTCACCCGAGACCATTCATCCTCAGCAAGCTTATGCTGGCATTATCAACTCAGAGGACCATTGGCTCTGAATTGCTGACCTGATCTTATAACAATAGCTTAAACAGTAGAAGATATAGACTTTATTAGGTGCAGGTCAATGATAATGACAGACCTCTTGGTCAAAACAAAACCAAGGTTACCTTTCTGTAAAAAGGAAAAATATCAACCTAGTCTACTTATTCCAAGGGCTTTGATAGTACTGCAGTACCCTATAATACATATGCTACATACTAACTTCCAAGCTGATGTACATCTCCTTTCTATTGCCAAAGATTTTTTTTTAAAGTTTTTATCTGATATGGATACGGCAGCCATCTTGGTAATCTGATCAACAACACCTGAATATATGACATCTTGAACTAAAAATATAGTCAGCTATTTTCTTCATGAAGAATCCATATATGAAACCTCAAAGCACTAACGCATGCATCAAAAAGCGTGATGACCTGAGAAATGGATGAATGCATGAACAACCCAAAAGCAATATCCTCCATCATTTTCTTTGAAGTAAAGGGCATATATACTGTATTTTTGTATTTTCAATAATAATTGGACCAAACTGGAAGCTGCAGCTTAGATGTAATACTGATTACTCATATTAAATGCTTTTACTAATAAGCTTTTTCCAAATGTTCTCATGGTGTTCTTTACTGGCATTTTTTGTGGCCACATTGCTTCAAGGCTGTCGATATTAAAAGAGTGGATGAATAACTATCTAATTTAAAATATTAAGACAGTTATGCTACTTACCAGTCTAGAGTCCTTCAAAGTCATTATCCCTGTAATGAATGATGGACAGCCCATCTTCCTTGTGATCAGTAATGGACTGTCATCTCCTTGATATCGATCTGATACAGACTGGTAGGCAGTTGTCAATGAAATGCCAAACACTTGTGGCCAAAGCCAGCTGTAGTTCCTCATTGTAACAGATCATAGAGAAGTTCGTTCAATTTCAATTTCATCAAGGCTGATGTACATAGATCTGGCAAATTAGTGGAATGTGTAATAAGCCAAATCCTAATCCAATGGTAATGACATCACAATATCTGCTTTAACACATGAGACAGTCTTATGCAAAATAAGTCCTACTATTATCCAAACCAGTAGGACACCCTGGCACTGGAAGGTATACACAGCGCTACCATGCCACCCACCCACCCGCAAGTAGTGAAGTCAGGACTCAAACAACTGTACATGTGGTGAGAGACTCAGTGTTCCAAAGTCAGCAACCTGGCCCACTGAGCTATGGAGCCCCCCATCTCCACCCCAAGACCCCTAGGGCCCTAATTGGTGAAAACTTTGTCGTACACAAATGCTTTGTTAGAACTATATGAGCAGATCCTTTTCAAATATTAGTTACAACTACTACAAAGACTTTATTAAAACCTGAGATAACATATGTGAAATTAATGGCTGAACCATTCTCATATGAACTGTTTTTAGACATCTGTATACTGGGTTTCCCTATTGCAAGTCAGAGAGATATAAATTATTGACTGTACTTCGTTTGCAAAATTTGCCTGCTATTAGTCTGCTGATTGGAGGTTATTTGACTACTGTTTGCCAGTTATTTGACTGCTGTTTGTTTGCTACTTATTCTACTTATTTCTTGTTTGCCATATGTGCCAGTTACTTTTCATATTTACCTACTGTATTCCAAATAAGCCTGTTATTTGCCTGCTGTCTGCCTGTTATTTGCCAATTATTTGCCTGCTGTTTGCCTGTTGTTTTTTTTTGCCAATTAATTGCCTGATGTTTACCATATTTTCAGCCTGTTATTTGCCTGTTATTTGCCAATTATTTGCCAGCTGTTTGCCTATTTAGATCAAATGTTTATAATATTTGCCAGTTGTTTGTTATATTTGTCTCTTGTATGCCAGTTGTTTGTTACATTTGTCTTTTGTCTGCCAAAGTTGCCTATTATCTGGCTGCTGTTAGCATATCATTTGCCTGCTGCTTACCAACTATTTGCTTTATTTGCCACTTGTTTGCCACACTTGCCTGCTGTATGGCACATCTGCCATTTCATAAAATGTCTATCCTGCGTATGACAGGTTTTAATCTTGATGACCCTGATAAGCCATCAGCTATGACTGCCATTTTCTTTGGAAGTGACAACTAGTCTGCCTTCAGCATTTTCAGTATGATTGTTCAATTAGACATCTATATTTCTAAAGCACAATATATGAGTTTGTGATCACTCCAATATGCCTCGATAACATCACAAAATGTTCTGCAGTTTGCAAAAATCAGATCCAACAATGACCCAGAGTCACAAGTTGATTGCTGGATTTGTTGCTCACAATCAAATAATGTCTCCATGAAATCAACAAATACTGAATTGACACAATCTACCTGTATATTAAAGTCACCTAATATGACTAGTTTTGATGATACATCTACTGCTGGCTTCAGGTAATGACAAATGTCATTTCTGAAATCAATCTGTGAACTTTTTGGATATCTGTAAAGTACAACAGCTTGAAAATTCCCTTTCTGGGTATTTTGCAAGGAAGCCAAAATGAACTCACATGAAGGACACTGCTGTTTTACTACTTTCTGAACTCCAAAATACTCTTTTATGTACAAAGCAATACCATGATATGGCCTGCTTGATGACGCATATTCCTTTTCATCAAGTCAAATAAGTCTAAATCTTTGCAAAGCAAAATGGATATTTTCATCCCTTTTACATAGTCTAGACTCTGCAAAACCAATTACATCTGCTGCCAACACATTTGGTTCAAATTCTAAATCCTTATAATGTTTATGCAACGATCTTGCATTATTGAATGCAACCTTGATTTTCCTTGGATCAATTTTATATAAAGGAACATAACAAAGTTCCAAAGCTGCTTCATTTTGAAGCCGTTGCAACTCTGTAGTCACTCATTCATCTAAAGCCAAAGCAGGTATATTCAGATTCAAAATATACAGATCTTCAAGTTTTTTTACTCTACTTAGAGCAACATAATGAATATGTGGTACCTTCCTAACTGTCTTTTGTGACAAATCAACTACAACTTTGTCTACAGTAGCACCTTGAGCTTTGTGAACAGTTTTTGCTGCAGCTGGTCTTAAAGGGAATTGGATTCTCTGAAATGTTTTGAAGTTGCGTATAAATGTTCGTTCCACATCAAATACTGGTGTCCATTCTTTCTGGATACTAGCATTATATAACCCTCTGCTGAAGAATTTTTCTCGTGTTGACCTACCAATTCGAGGCTCATCAAACAAAATCCATATAATACTTGGACGATTTGTTCCTTCCATTTTGTATTCAATAAATTTTACGACACCTGTGGAGCCATTTGTTAAACCATCTTCTACATTAACATTCACTGTCATCATATAAATCATTCCAACTGCTACTGTCAAGCATTTCGTTAAATTGCCAGTTTTGGAGTAATCGTCTGGAAGTGAGTCAATAAGCTCCTTGCATCTTTGGGCAGGAATGTTTGCTGAAACAACAGTATCATGGCATGGAATCACAACTTTTTCCAAGGGCGTTTGGTTCAAAATTTTCTCATTATGCCTATTCACACCTTCATTTTCAGCAAACAGATGAAGGGCATCTTGTGGATATTCATCAACACCACGGTTAACAATACGTGTCTGCAACATGTTTATGTCATCTTTAGTCATTTCATTCAATCTAAGTCTATTTAGTAAATGGGCAAACTCAAGATCATCTTTTTGCCTCATGATATCAACTAATTCATACATTTTGAAATGTTCATTCCACAAATTCTGTGCTAGTGAAAATGCTCCCTTTTCCAAGTCAAGGAATATCCACTTATCTCCTACTGGCTTCAGCTGGTACAAATCACCGACAACAATAATACTCAAACCACCAAAAACTGCTTTACTTCCAGTTAATTGCTGAAGTCTTGTGTTTATAAAGCTAAGCATTTGTGTGCCTATCATAGATATTTCATCAATAATTATAACTTTCAGATGCCTATATTTTATTCTCATTGTATTTAACTCATCAGCTGATAAAAGGTCTGAACCCTGATATAATTTTTTGTGGATAGCAGAACAAATGGTTTGACCACTTATGTTGAAAGCAGCAAAGCCCATATAGGCACAAAGTAGAATTCTTATGTCATCCCGATTTTCTCCCTCTCTTAAATTCAACATTCTATATAAACTTTGATAAAGTGCTCTGATGACTACAGATTTGCCAACACCAGCACCACCTGATAAGAAAGCATATATAGGTTCTTCTTTACATTTTATCCAGTGTACTACATGATTGAAAAATTCTCTCTGTCTTAAATTAAGTCTTCTGAGTAGACATAAGTATTCCTCATCAGGCAGTATAATGCCAGTTGTTTCTACTGGTGGCACAGAGCAAGTGGATTGCAATTCTATACCAATATCATAGTGTCTATGTTCTACAACTCTATCTGGATTAAAATATATGAAACTTTCAGCTTCTTTTTCTCCTTCTTCTTCTGCCTCTCTATTTTCTTGCTCTGCATTTGGTGCAATCTTGTCATAAGCATTTTCCTCCGCTTCAATCATTTGTCTTGCAAGTTCAAGTTTTTCAGTGTGATGTTGATACTCAATTCTTTTAGATTCAAGTGACTCTTTCATTGAGTTATAATGGGCCCCATGTTTCAAAGCTGCCTAACAGATCTTTCTGTTCATTTCGCCATGGCATGAAAAGCATAAGCTGTTCTCTAAAGTAATTTTCTGCATCCTTTTTATGCCCCCGTGACGATAGTCAGGGGGCATTAAGATTTGCCCCTGTCTGTCTGTCTGTCCGTCTGTCTGTTCGTCACGCTTTATGGTATAGAAATTGTGTAATCAACTCCTCCCACAGTTTTCAGTGGATCTGTTTCAAACTTTGCATACATGTTATGGACATATTGAAGATGTGCATGTGGATTTTTGTTGGACCTAGAATTAATTTTGACAGAATTACGGCCTTTTGAACTTAGTCATTTTAGGCAAATTTTTGCATTGTAGGGTATAGAGTTTGTGTAATCAACTCCTCCCACAGTTTTCAAAGGATCTTTTTCAAACCTTGCATACATGTTATGGACATATTGAAAATGTGCATGTGGATTTTTGTTGGACCTAAAATTAATTTTGACAGAATTATGGCCTTTTGAACTTAGTCATTTTAGGCAAATTTTTGCATTGTAGGGTATAGAGTTTGTGTAATCAACTCCTCCCACAGTTTTCAATGGATCTTTTTCAAACCTTTGCCCCCGTGACGATAGTCAGGGGGCATTAAGATTTGCCCCTGTCTGTCTGTCTGTCCGTCTGTCTGTTCGTCACGCTTTATGGTATAGAGTTTGTGTAATCAACTCCTCCCACAGTTTTCAGTGGATCTGTTTTAAACTTTGCATACATGTTGGGGACATATTGAAAATGTGCATGTGGATTTTTTTTGGACCTAGAATTAATTTTGACAGAATTACGGCCTTTTGAACTTAGTCATTTTAGGCAAATTTTTGCATTGTAGGGTATAGAGTTTGTGTAATCAACTCCTCCCACAGTTTTCAATGGATCTTTTTCAAACAATGCATACATGTTATGGACATATTGAAGATGTGCATGTGGATTTTTGTTGGAGCTAAAATTAATTTTGACAGAATTATGGCCTTTTGAACTTAGTCATTTTAGGCAAATTTTTGCATTATAGGGTATAAAGTTTGTGTAATCAACTCCTCCCACAGTTTTCAATGGATCTTTTTCAAACCTTGCATACATGTTGTGGACATATTGAAAATGTGCATGTGGATTTTTGTTGGACCTAGAATTAATTTTGACAGATTTACGGCCTTTTGAACTTAGTCATTTAAGGCAAATTTTTGCATTGTAGGGTATAGAGTTTGTGTAATCAACTCCTCTCACAGTTTTCATTGAACCTTTTTAAACTTTGCATACATGCTGTGAATGTATTGAAGATGTGCATGTGGGTTTTTGATGGCACTAGAATTAATTTTGACAGAATTATGGCCTTTTGAACTTAGTAATTCTAGGGAAATTTTGCATTATAGGGTATGGATTTTGTGTTATCAACTTGCTCCACAGTTTTCAATGGATCTTTTTCAAACCTTGTCTACATATGGTGGACATATTTGAAGATATGATGAGGCATATTGATAGGTCTAGAATTAATTTTGACAGAATCACAGCTTTTTTAACTTAGTCATTTTGGGCAGTTTGATAGGTCTAGAATTAATTTTGACAGAATCACAGCCTTTTTAACTTAGTCATTTTGGGCAGTTTTTTTCATGGCAGGTTATGTTTTTAATGGATTCTTTGTAGGTGCTTTATGGATATATACATATAATGTGACAGGCGCTGCACGGGGGCATCATTAGTGTCTTACAGACACAATTTTCTAGTTCTTATTGTATCTTACATATCTTATGATTCTGGGAACTTTTCTACTCTTATATCTTATCCCATTCTTGGCTACATGAAGAAAGTCTGAACTATAACTATCATTTGTATCGTCCTTTTCTTCAAAACTCTCTTCGCTTTCATCACAAGAACTATTATCACTATCATCATTTTTATCTTCAACCTTTTCTGGCAGTCTGTTTCCTTTGGGAAAAATGACATCAACTTTCGAAACATAGTCTGCTAAGCAAAATTTCTGAAGCTGTCTAGGTCTTTTTGAATACCTCTGTGTTAGATTATCAGATTCTATATTTGTTGATTCAGCAGGTAGTTCATCAAGGACAGATTTAGGTTTCAAGAGAAACACTCGTTCTTCTGGAGTAGACGTGTTTATGAAAACAATGTCCCTTGTGCATTTTGTTAGAGGAATTTGTAAAACCAGGTAAACTGCCTCCTGAGCACTGACTTCAACACAATTTAAAAAGACATTTCCAATGTGTCTGACTTGTTTCTTGAGATCCAAATTTCCTTTTCGAGCCTCTTTTGCTGCTGCATCAAGCTGTGCACTCATTCCTCTTTGAGATTTACTAATATAACCAACAATGTAGGATGCATAACCATATGGTTCAAGAACAATCTGAATGTCAAGGTTTGCCTTCCAAGCAAGAGGGATTTGCTCATTAAAAAAAATAATTCTCATTTCACATGGCTTCCGTTTAAGAAATACTTTCGGAGCATTAAGAGAGCTTCTTATACATTTAATGTAATCATCAAACTTCATTTTAGCCACTTTGTAAAAAAATTCATCAAACATCATCTTTACTGTATCTTCTTTAAATTCATTCATTGCTTTTTGAAGTTCTGCATATTTCTTTCTGAACTTTTCAATATCTTCTTCAATTGGATATAACAGCATTGTTCTTTGAAGTGGAGGCAATGGAAATCCAAATCTACATATTGGTTTTCCCTTTTTTCTGCAAGTTTTTGAGTGTTTATATGTTTGTAACTTAACAAAATTAGCAATTTCTTCATTATCACTATTACATGTAAGATACTGATCAACAAACTGTACTATTTCCTCTTCTGAATTTTTTTCCAGTGTTGGAGCATTTTCTATCCAAACAAGCATGTGGATATGAGGTGAGCCACGCTGTTGAAACTCAACTCTGTAAAAATAATCCTTCAGTTTTCCAACTGGATTACAATTACTTTTAAGAACTGTATTGAGGAATTCCTGCACCCTATGATCAAAGTACCTTGAACAAAATACTGGATCTTTCTGAACAAGCTTCGTTTTTTCCACAAATTCTCTATATCTTTATCTGAATATTCTACACCGTCATTCAGTTTTGCCAACATCTTTAAAAGATCTGTCCATCTTGAATCAGCTGCAGATAATGACATAAACCAAGTTGGTAAAGAAAGTTGCCTTATCATTGCAAAAATGTCTTTTTTTCTTGCTTCCAAATAAGCAGGTGAATTCCTAAGTTGGCGAAATATATAATAGCCTTCATTAAGTCTGACAAGTCTATCCTTATATGAAGAATCTCTAGCTTCAGCTGCTGTAATTTTCATGCCTCTGTTTTTACATCTTCTAACAGCTAAGTTCACTTTGTCACTAATCTGTTTCATTTGTAGCTTTTTATGTTTGAAAAAAATGTTTGGAACTGATTGTGCAGCTCTTCTATCAATACTTCGTAATTCCCATTTAGCAATATCACTATAATGAACTGAAACAGATCGTTCCTCTTTACTAGGTGGCCTCTGACCACAAAATATGGATGGAAAGCATAAATATTCTGCATCTTTATCATGATATAACTCAATGGATACTGTCCTTCTCCAGGTGCAAATGTAAACACTTGGTCATACTTGTTTTCAATATTTGCATCATCTACTAATGTATCTACATTTCCAACATGATCATTTTCATCTATCTCACTGAATCCATCAGAATCATAGCCGTCTGTTTCAATACTGTCACTAAGAACAGTAGAAATATTCTTTTCCTGTTCATGTATTTTATTCCCATTGCCAACAATATCCTTAATTTGCTCTGCAGTCACTTCCAGAAATTCTTTCACTGTGTCCTCTGCACTTTCAGTAACTTCCTGAAACCAACTGTCATCAACTGAAATGCCTGATATCTTATATAATTCACTATTATTAATTAGCCAGTGTAATGCAGTCAGAACTTTTAATGGTCTTACATTTTCTTTAAAGTCTACTTTTTTGTAGGATAATTTCTTCTTAAGTTGGACAGCAACTGTAAAGTTTTCATCCATAGGCCTTGGAAGACAATTTATTGGAGGCTGGATATCAACTGGCACATTTATAACATTCCCTTTCACAGAATACTGGCCACCTCGAGGCAGTTCTCTTATCTGCATAAAAGGGATACGTAGTGCTATCAGTCTTTCTTCTAGCTGATGTAAATTCAGTTCTGCAGGCTTCTCTGGCCATTTCATTCCATTTGCTACTGATAGTTTTGGAACTTTACTATCTCTTAATGCACCTAAGCAGGTATGACAAATCCATTCTTCATTGTTAACAGATGTCAAGTTTGTGCAACAAAGTCTTCTACTCTGTGCTGGAATGTGAGTGTTTTTTAACATAGAAACACTTTTCTTAAACCATGTTTGGTGACAGCTTGTGCAAACAAATAATGGACCAACAGCAATATTTGAATGGAAAATACTGATACATTCTTCAATACCTTTAAAACCTTTCTGATTAGATAATTCATACGATTCATGGTCCTTTGACCTTTTCATGTCATTTTTACACCTCTTAGAGTCATCTAACTCAGCCATCTCTTTCCACTGTCGTTTCTGTTGCCTAGTTTCCCGCTGCTTAATTCTTTCACTTTCCTGTACAAAGGGATCTTTCCTGGCATTTTGCTTGGATGCAAGCTGATATACAGTCTCATTTGCTTTAAAGACAGGATCTTGTCGTGCACTGTATTTAGAGGCACGCTGAAATTCTCTTTCACTGACTTTAAAGGCAGGATCTTTTCTGGCATTCTGCTTTGAGGTAAGCTGATATGTTGCTCCATTGGCTTTAAAGGCAGGATCTTTTCTGACATTCTGCTTTGATGCAAGCTGATATGTTGCTTCACAGGCTTTAAAAGC
The DNA here is from genome assembly GCA_963989385.1 of Ctena decussata. Lineage (NCBI taxonomy): Eukaryota > Metazoa > Mollusca > Bivalvia > Lucinida > Lucinidae > Ctena > Ctena decussata. Next base: position 40,194,232 of record OZ022500.1, read on the forward strand.
AGGATCTTTTCTGGCATTCTGCTTTGATGCAAGCTGATATGTTGCTTCATTGGCTTTAAAGGAAGGATCTTTTCTGGCATTCTGCTTTGATGCAAGCTGATATGTTGCTTCATTGGCTTTAAAGGCAGGATCTTTTCTGGCATTCTGCTTTGATGCAAGCTGATATGTTGCTTCATTGGCTTTAAAGGCAGGATCTTTTCTGGCAGTTTGCTTGAATATACGCTCTTTTGTTTTAAAGGCAGAGCTTACTCTAGCATTCTGCTTTGATGCAAGTTGATATGTTGCTTCACTGGCTTTAAAGGCAGGATCTTTTCTGGCATTCTGCTTTAATGCAAGCTGATATGTAGCTTCACTGGCTTTAAAGGCATGATCTTTTCTGGCAGTTTGCTTGAATATACGCTCTTTTGTTTTATAGGCAGAATCTTTTCTGGCATTATGCTTTGATGCAAGCTGATATGTTGCTTCACTGGCTTTAAAGGCAGGATCTTTTCTGGCAGTTTGCTTGAATATACGCTCTTTTGTTTTATAGGCAGGATCTTTTCTGGCATTCTGCTTTGATGCAAGCTGATATGTTGCTTCATTGGCTTTAAAGGCAGGATCTTTTCTGGCATTCTGCTTTGATGCAAGCTGATATGTTGCTTCATTGGCTTTAAAGGCAGGATCTTTTCTGGCATTCTGCTTTGATGCAAGCTTATATGTTGCTTCATTGGCTTTAAAGGCAGGATCTTTTCTGGCAGTTTGCTTGAATATACGCTCTTTTGTTTTAAAGGCAGAGCTTACTCTAGCATTCTGCTTTGATGCAAGTTGATATTTTACTTCATTAACTTTAAAGGCAGGTTTTTTTCTGGCAGTTTGCTTTGATATAAGCTCTTTTGCTCTAAAGGCAGGATCCTGTCTTTGTTTCTTTTTGTACAGTGAATTGTACTCGCTACGTTGTTTTCTTTTCTTCACATTTACATTTTCTTTCATTTTACACATACCACTCACGTTACTCTGTGTTTTCTTTGCTTGTCTTAATTTTTGATCTTCAAAATAAGTTTTAAGACCACATTCTAACTGACCTTTAGAGTCCAGTTTTTCATCAACTTTTCCAACAGTGACAGGCAAAAAATCAAACTGCAAACTCATATCTATTCTCATACTATCATAAAAAGCGTACAAATAGGCAACTAGGTCATCCAGACATGAGAAAGCTATCAAAACTGATGAACCATCTACTGATGAGAGTCCATTTTCTCCATGCGAATGAGAATCAAAAAATATATACAAGTCGTTCTTCCTGAATACAGCAGAGCATATAGCTCCAGTGGTTAAAAGACCTGATGATACACTAGTAAATGCTGACTGAAGGGCACAATGAAGTGTTGGAAAACCATCATTTCCATAACTGTCCACAAGTATGCCACTTATAATAGGCTGTTTTTCCACTGTAAATTTACCCATGTCAATTTCAAAGATGTTCGGAATTTCTTCCAAGCTTAAGAGTGAGTGAATAAATTTTCCTTCTGCTTTTAATCTAGTTATTATACTTCGATAGAGACAATCTCCCTCACAAAGTATTTTATCTAAAATTGAGCTATTGTTCACATCTATAGAAATTGAATATGATAACATACATAAAGCACTTCCTGTGCACTGAAACCCCCTAGATTGCTCTGAAAATCTTTCATCATTCTGATGGAAGCTGCCCAAAATAATATAACAAGCATTCCCAGAATAAGTTGATGAAATCAACATCGGATCAGCACATGAAATACCTGTTTCATCACTACCTTCTGCAGGGTTTTCCAGTTGAATTTCACAGCTATGTTCTTTTTCTTTATCTGACTTTCTAACAAAGGCAAACTGCAAATTCACATCCAATTCTTCATCAGTCCAAGAATGTCCATCAAGAAAAACATCAGGAAAAGCACTAGCAAAAGCTTCGTCAAAGTCATTCTGAATTTTTAAACAATCATTTGTAACAGACTTTGCAATAAAATCAGCCAAAGATTTACTAGGTATCGCCTGATTAGTTTCTGTTTCATTGCCCATATAGGAAGAATTTGACTGTTTATTTACTTTATCTTTAGCGTTTTGTTTAGAGTTTTGTTTAGCGCATTTAGCGAATTTAGCCTGTGCCTGCACGTTGGCAGGACTTCCCGCCTGCACATTGGCAGGACTTTGCCCATACTTACCTACAGCTTTCCCCCAATACTTTTGCCGTGGCATGACTCTTTACCTGAAAATAGAAAGAAAAATATATGTGTCTTAAATGTACATATCATATTCCCTCTTAATTAGACTGCTGTTTCAGCAACAGTCTGATAATGTGATTACCATGTAACCCTTCTTGTCATACATCCAAGTTCTTCTTTTTTTTTTTTGCACTTTAGTAGCTGGCATAGATATCCCAGCATTTAGCATCTTCTTTCAATATGTCTGCCATGGAATGACTCTTTACCTGAAAATAGAAAGAAAATATATGTGTCTTAAATGTACATATCATATTCTCCCTAGATACTGAACACAATTTCTCTATCAGACTATTTATTCAGCACAGTTTGATCCCTATAGCAATAGTCAAAATATGAACTTTTATAAAGTTTTCCTATTAAATGAATCAGAAAGTAGGGAGGTCTGAAATGCTTATCTACAGACTTGGGTCCAATTCTGTTTCGTATGTCACAATGGAAGAACCCAAAGACCATTAGGGAATTATAGATCTGCCATCTGCAAGTTCTACTCTTGCACATATTATTGGTCAGATCTGACAAACGCCACTGTTCTAATTTGCTTAACATTGCATTCATTGTGTTATCTATACACTGAATGAACCAAAAAAGCCATCAGAGGAGATGGCAAATCCCCCGACCGAAGACCCTATGGACCTTGGTAAACAGGGTGCACTTCAAATATATTGTCGTTCTTTTATTATCTCTTTAACATATGCATGATTATTTAACAGTCAAACTAAAACAGTACACTGAAATAACTAAAAAAGTAAAAAAGCAAGAGTTGTCATTACCTGTTCTACATATCTGTGAAGTATAAAGGGTATTCAAGTTATTGAGTGGACATGAAATCAGACCTACAACTATGAAAGTGAAATAACTCAAACAAGGGCTTCGCAAGCGGCGCATAATACGCCCGTTTAAATGTCATAAAGGAGTTACAGAATGAACAAGACTGTTTACAAAAGGATAAACAGACAGACAAACAGAGGCAACCACTGTATAATAAATGAATTCAACATTATATTTAAATATTCAACATTAGTATGTCAAGGGAGATAAACTAAATTACTAGATATACCATTCTTGGTTGTATTACATTCCCTTGGCATCAACAGTTGAAATGTTACAGAGTAAACAGGATATTTATGCAAGGGCAGGTAATTCAGTTAGTAAGCCAGAGTAGTGGTTCTTGCTCAGGATACATTGCCTCATTATTATACATATTCCTACAAAGTTTCATTCTAATATTTCAAAAGTTTAAGGAGATATGGAGTGAATGAGAAACACCTAAAGTATACCAATCAAAGGGAGGTTACTCCAAAATTAAGAAAAGATGAGCAACCATTCTTATATGTGACTTACTGTCTTGTGATCATGCACATTGTTATAAAGTTTCATCATGATATTCCAAACGGTTACCATGTTATGGTATGCACAAGGTTAATATACACAAAAAGTCAACAAGGACTAATGAAAGGGATGTAACTCTAAAATGAAGAAAGGGAGAGCAGTCATTGTTGTACGCGACACATCGTTGGGCCTTCATACACATTGCTATGAAGTTTCATTAAGTTATCCCATACGGTTATCTAGTTATGGCGCGCACAAGACTTGCAGGGCAAAAATTAATCAAAGGGACATAACGTGGAAACTAAGGAAGGGGGAGCAACCATTTCTGTACGCGACACGTTCCCCCAACCTAATACATATTCCTACCAAATATCATGAATATATCCCAAACGGTTAATGAGTTATGGCGCGCACAAGAATGTTTACGGACGGACGGACGGACAGCGCCATGACATAATACGTCCGTTTTTTCAAAACGGGCGTATGAAAAGTAAGAAAGCAACAATGCGACACATTGTCATGACCTGTTCTTCATAAATAAAGTATCATGAAAATATTCTAAAGGGTATTCAAGATAAACAGCCGATAAGAAAATGTTTACAGATTGACGTATGACAGAGAGACTGACAGACAGACAGATGCCAAGTTCATTGCTACATTCCCCAAACTTTTTGGTTTGGGGATAAATATGAAAGAACTCATTCAGCAGTAAATTTCTGTGTTAGCAATCAAAACTGTGCTATATCAAGAGTAAAATATATAGTTAGCAATCAAAACTGTGCTATATCAAGAGTAAAATATATAGTTATGTAGGAAAGTCAGTCTTAAATGACCATTTTAATGATTGATCCATATTGCATCTATTGTGTCAACTTTAATGTTTTAACTTTGAAGTTGTTTGAATGGATTTTACCATATATGGGCATGAGGGCCATCTTTGTCATGTGATATAGACCCCGGGTAGAAAATTTCATTTCCCCATTCCACTGAGACTCCATATGAAATTTGGCTTCAATCGGCCCAGTGGTTTCCGAGAAGAAGATGTTTGAAAATCTTATTGACGGATGGACGGGCGACATGACCCTGACCTTTAGTGACATAATATTTTCATTTGTTCATTTTGTTGACCATGTTTACCATGTATTGTACCTTAGACTTGAATAGTTTGTGAGAAATCCACTGTTTAAGCCTTTTCCCATATAAAAGCCTAACGTACCAAAGTTGACCATGTCATAAATTAGGTCAAGGTTAATGCAAGGTCATCATTTGTATAAAGTATGATGGGCTCGCATGCCCGATGCTACATACCAAGTTTCAAGGTCATAGGCCTTTTGGTTCTGGAGTATAAGATTTTTGAAGGGTTTTTACCATATATGGGCTTGGCGGCCATCTTGGTCATGTGACCAAGATACCCGGAACAAACTTTCGTTCCCCCGATCTAGGTAGGCTCCATTTGAAATATGGCTTCAATCGGCCCGGTGGTTTCAGAGAAGAAGATGTTTGAAAATTTTGAAGACGGATGGATGGACGAAATGACCTTGACCTTTAGTGACATAATGTTTTCATTTGTTCATTTAGTTGACCATGTATACCAAGTATTATACCTTAGACTTGAATAATTTGTGAGAAATCCACTGTTTAAGCCTTTTCCCATACAAAAGCATAACGTACCAAAGTTGACCATGTCATAAATTAGGTCAAGGTCAACGCAAGGTCATCATTTGTACAAACTATGATGGGCTCGCATGCCGAATGCTCCATACCAAGTTTCAAGGTCATAGGCCTTTAGGTTCTGGAGAAGAAGATTTTTGAATGGTTTTTACCATATATGGGCGTGGCGGCCATATTGGTCATGTGATCCAGATACCCGGAACAAACTTTCGTTCCCCTGACCTAGGTAGGCTCCATATGAAATATGGCTTCAATCGGCCCAGTGGTTTCAGAGAAAAGATGTTTGAAAATCTTGACGACGGATGGATGGACGAAATGACCTTGACCTTTAGTGACATAATATTTTCATTTGTTCATTTAGTTGACCATGTATACCAAGTATTATACCTTAGACTTGAATAGTTTGTGAGAAATTCACTGTTTAAGCCTTTTCCTATACAAAAGCATAACGTACCAAAGTTGACCATGTCATAAATTAGGTCAAGGTCAACGCAAGGTCATCATTTGTACAAACTATGATGGGCTTGAATGCCCGATGCTACATACCAAGTTTCAAGGTCATAGGCCTTTTGGTTCTGGAGCAGAAGATTTTTGAAGGGTTTTTACCATATATGGGCGTGGCGGCCATATTGGTCATGTGACCCAGATACCCGGAATAAACTTTCGTTCCCCCGACCTAGGTAGGCTCCATATGAAATATGGCTTCAATCGGCCCGGTGGTTTCAGAGAAGAAGATGTTTGAAAATCTTGACGACGGATGGATGGACGAAATGACCTTGACCTTTAGTGACATAATATTTTCATTTGTTCATTTACAAGACCATGTATACCAAGTATCACACTGGTCTGGCATTCAACACAGGTAACGAAGACAACGTCCAGGTTTCGTAATTCCTACGTCTAGCCAACGACGAAAATGGCGGATTTTAATGGGGGCGAATCGGTTATAATACATTAAATTATTAATTTCTACGTATTGTAAAGGACCCCAGAAATTATACTCGATTTTATTGAGAAGATCCAAAAACGGCCACAAAGATGCACGAGGGAGAAATGCAAGATCCCGTGAGACAGCTACTTCTGATATCACTGTGGAAAGTATGATTCTTAGATTATAGCTCTGTCTAGCTGCCTTTTTCACTATATTCAGCTGCTGATTTTTTATGCGAACTTGGGGCAGTGTGAGTAGTTGCCTGTTATGTACATTTGTTTGCGTGTCATTGTCTCTATATGCAGCTATTGCTATTTTTCTATTACAACGTCCATGCCAACGTAGTTAATACAACGCAAATATAACGCAGTTAACTTTTATTTCACATTTAAAGTGATTAAACTGCAAAATTTTTACCTATGGCGGGTTCAAGAGTGACACGTGTAATTAACCCGGCACTATAAACCATAAATATGAAATGTTTCTAAGTCATTCGATGGATATCAGCTGTAAAAGTTCACTTCAGTTGAAACCTTGCTTTATAGTGAAACACTAGCGACTCTAAAACCAGACTGCTCCCCAGCTGCGCCACAGAGGCTTGAATTATATTGTTTCTGTATAGCAAACGAAGACCTAGCCACTAATAACAATTATTTCCTCGCCAGACTAATATAAAATAAGGTACCCGAAATATTTTAAACAAGGGTACCTCCTCTTGTGTATATGTATATACAATCGGTATCCATTTAGCCATACCAAATCTGATTCTTGCCTCTATGGCGGCGCACACCAGTGAGAAATTTGATTGCTTGGCAATTTATGCAGTCAGAGTCCTTACAGCAAACATAGTTGAAACATTATCCAGCTTACAATGACAAACAAGTGCAGCGTGAATGAATTATAGCTGGTAAAAGTAAAAAGTATGCAAAGACCAGGAACTGAAACAATCAAAATCCAAATCCAGCCCTCAAACCATAGTTGGAAACAACTAAGATTGCAAATAATCAAGATACAGAGAACATATGGCCAACCGAGTGAGCAGCTTGTTTCCAAAAGGTGGCCACTCAGCAACCCAAACCGAACCAAAAATAATAAGAACATACATAAGGTAAAACATCACAGAAACTCTGACACCAAAAACAGGCAACAGAGAACCACAACAGAACTACCGCCTTGGAACGGTCAGTAATGAATTACTGGGGGGCTTAAATCGATTTTACAGGCCCAACCTCACCCTCAGTTTCTGAAGTGGTACAAAACATTTAGTTGGTTGTTCAGTTCGCATGTTAACCCTCTAACTCGTCAATGAATCATCACGGTAAACACATAAATCAAATTTCAACACCATGAAGAAGCAAAGACGAGGACTCAACAGATACAACGGGCCGTCTGACAGGTGGAGATCCCTGGCCTGCCAAACAACCCCACTGGAAATCTGAAGCAAAAGAAGGTCACCAGTTGAGCCCCGGTGGACCAAGCAACAGACAAAAAGGCTCCGGTCCCAACCAACTAAAATATATAGCTTTAGGTCGGGGCCATCATAGAGTCTGACGCCCGATCCCCCGGTGTGCAATTAAAGAGTGCAGCAAAGTTATCAACCGTGATTGGGTTAATCACTAAGCATGCAGACTGTCGCATAACATTTAAATTATAGCCAATACGTTTGTGACGTATTATTATTTTTCGAAATTGATAAAAAAATCAGTCCTACCCATAATCTTTTTGAATTTGTATACTCAGTCACCATAAAAATCTGGTTCCGATAGGCCTTGGTGTAAAAGAAATTTTAATCCGACATCAAATTTTGAAACCAATTCATGGTGTCTGCGATAGAATTTAGAAAAAGCCTTTCTAAGCTTATGATACCGATAGCCCTGTTGAAGAAGTTTAGCAGTTAAACATTTATTACGAGCCTTAAAGTCATCTACATGACTACACACTCTAGCAAATCTTATAAGTTGAGAAATATACACTCCATAAGAGGGACGACGTGGAACGTCACCATCTAAAAATGGAAAATTAACTATATCAAAGTCAAAGTCATCACGTTTATCATAAATTTTAGAAGATACAAAACCGTTAGAAATAGATAGATGTAAATCCAAAAAGAGACCTCGGTATCTGAAGTATTAGCTTTATTCAATTTAAGTTCAGGTAGGTAAATTTGGTTGACCATGCTTTCAAAATAAGGATTATCAATATTCAGAAGATCGTCTAAATATCTAGAGGTTGAGTTAAATGCCTCAATGATATCAGCTTGATTATCAACAGAAAGAGAAGTCATGAAATCTCTTTCATAACAAAATAAAAACAAATCGGCCACAAGAGGAGCACAATTTGTACCCATCGGAATACCAACAATTTGTCATGAGTTGTAAAATTATTTTTCATGTCAGACACGTTTCCTTAAACGGTTATGGACGGACACATGGTGCCTCATACTGCAGACATGAGAACGTACATCATAGGTGCGAGGAAGGGGTGGGGATGGGGGGGGGGGGGGGAGGAATATCGTACGAGAACTGAAAAACACACACACTAGGTTACATTCTTTATGTATGCAGCATTGAGGATTTTACAACAACTCTACAACTATGTATCTCGATTAATCTAATGAGTTCTGAATAGTTAGATCCTTTGGAAGCTAGGGACACATCAAAGAAACGAAAATAGCACAATCATTCGAGTCTGTTCATGACCAGTAATGAAATGTGCCACACCGGCAACGCCCCTGATTACTCTAATAAGTTCTGAATAGTTAGATCCTTTATAAGCTAGGAATACATCAAAGAAATGAAAATAGCAGAATCCGTTAGATGGGTCTGTTCATGGCCAGTAATAAAACGTGCCACATCGGCAACGCCCCCGCCCCTTCCTTCTTCCAGCCCCCCGCCCCACCCCAACGCCATTCCCTAGCACCGGCTTGAGCAGATAGATCCCCCCTCAAAAAAACCAGAGGGCCAATGGCCCTATATCGCTCACCTGAGCACTGAGGCATTGAGGTTACAGCAACAAAACACCATGCACAACAGCAATAAAAAACACCATTTATGTAGAGGATAATATCACAAACATTTATGCAAAAAAAATAAGCTTTATCCCCCATTAATGGCTTCTCAGAAGATCTTTGGCAAAAAAAAAGTGAAAATTTGGCCTTTCAGCTGCAATGGCAACCAATCAAAATCGGGTAATTGGGAAAAATTCATATGGCTGGTAGAGGACTACTCCAGGATTATTTCTGTGAAGTTTTGTCAAAATATCTGCAGTAACACAGAAATAAATAGCAAATGTCCACTTTCCTCATTATAAGTCTATGGAAACTTTAAGTTGCCGTAGCAACAAATTCACATGGGCAATGATAATATAAAACATACTTTAGGTAGAGGTTAAAATTATTAATATGTATGCTAAGTATCAGCTTCATCCCCCTCATGGCTTCACTTTTCCCATTATGAGTCAATGGAAACTATAAGTCGCCATAGCAACCAAAGTTCTTATGGGATTGGAAGAAAAAGAATAAAATTTATGTAGAAACTACTGTCATCAACATGTTTCCACAATATCAGCTTCATCCCCTAAATGGCTTCTGAGCAGAAGATTTTTTTTTTTTTCAAAATTTACACTATATTTTGCCATGGCAACCAATCAAATTCAGCAATTTGGAGAAAATTCATATGAATCATAGAGGACTACTCAAGAAACATTTCTGTAGAAAAAAAATTAAATAACTGCAGTTAGTTAGACAGCAAAAATTGCAAATTTCCATTTTCCTCATTTTAAGTCAATGGAAACTCTTAGTTGCCATAGCAACCAAACTGCTGGAGCAATTGCCATGAAAAACAATAATTCTATAAAGGCTAGTACTAAGGTTCTTTCTGTAAAGTTTGAGCTTTATTGGGCCACACAGTTTCTGCGAAGATGATTTTTTAATATTTTTCTATTTTTAACCATTCAGTTGCAATAGCAACCAGCCAAATTGCGCAATTTGCATAAATTTAACATGGCTGGTTAAAGACTACTCAAGGTACATTTCTATGAAAGTTTTGTCAAAATATCCGCAGTGGCATAGCAATAAATGCAAATTTTCCATTTTGCCATTAGAAGTCAATGGCAACTTTCAGTTCCCATAGCAACCAAACTGCTAGAGCAATTGCCAAGAAAAACAGTACCTTTATAGAAGCTAGTACTAAGATCCTTTCTGTGAAGTTTGAGCTTTATTGGTTGCATAGTTTCTGATGAGATGATTTTTGAATATTTTTTCTATTTTTTAACCATTCGGTTGCCATGGCAACCAGCCAAATTGTGCAATTTACATAAAGTTCATGTGGTTGATAGAGGAATACTCAAGGAACATTTCTGTAAAAGTTTTGTCAAAATATCTGCAGTGACATAGCAATAAATGCAAATTTTCAATTTTGCCATTATAAGTCAATGGGAACTTTCAGTTCCCATAGCAACCAAACTGCTAGAGCAATTGCCAAGAAAAACAGTACTTTTATAGAAGCTAGTACTAAGATCTTTTCTGTGAAGTTTGAGCTTTATTGGTTGCATAGTTTCTGAGGAGATGATTTTTGAATATTTTTTCTATTTTTTAACCATTCGGTTGCCATGGCAACCAACCAAATTGTGCAATTTACATCAAGTTCATGTGGTTGATAGAGGAATACTCAAGGAACATTTCTGTAAAAGTTTTGTCAAAATATCTGCAGTGACATAGCAATAAATGCAAATTTTCAATTTTTCCCATACAAGTCAATGGAAACTTTAAGTTGCCATAGCAACCAAAGTTCTGAAGCGATTTGGATAAAAAACAGTATTATTGGTTCCCCCTGCCTATAGATGCTATATATGAAATTTGGTAACAATGGGACTTGTAGTTTCAGAGGAGATGTCGTTTGAAAATATTGACGGACGGACGACGGACGGACGACGGACGACGGATGCCTGCCTATACTATAAGCTCACCTGTGAGCCTTCGGCTCAGGTGAGCTAAAAATCGAAATGAACTCGATGATCCTAAAGGACCAGAAAATATAATCTGAACTAGTGTAGTCAGTCTTTCTGCAAAACAGCTTGTGGCTTGCACTATCGGTTTCCCTCTGTAATATAAATTGTAGCTTCATTGTGATGTTGAATCTTTAAAGTGTGACACCAAAACCTATCGGATTGCGACCATATTTTTTGTAACACTTTACTACCCTGATACTATTTATGGCATTGGTTAGTCTATATTTTAATTAAATTTACTAGGAGTAACCGTATATATTTTTTTATGTAGACAACATGTTACATGTGCTTGAGACCGGTCTTCGAAATGAGTCACAAACAAGCAGCGAAACACGCATGCACTGTACCAGTGGCGGCCCTTAACGTTGCCATGCGCTGATCGATGCATTTTTTTCAAACCTATTTCGTGAATTTAAACTATAAGTAAATGATCACTCGCCGTTCTAATACTATGGTCTGTGTTATATTTTGTCCGGTATACATAAACATAAGTCCAAGTGATTTCACTATGTAAGGGTCAAGCGTCATAATCTCCCGGAAAAGAAATGGTGTGCTGGTATGAGGGTGCCTATCAGACTACGCGGGCTATAGGCCCTATAAATGTTTGGTAGGGGGCTGCCGAGGCACTGTAACTATAATAGAGAAAATATTCCATTCATCTGCATCCTTTTATATTAGCAGCCCTAATTTTATAAAGTTATCCAGGACCGAAAGTAAGGTACGCTTATTACTTTTGACTCGCCCTTTTATTTGTCAGACAATCTCACCAGGGATGCGTCAGTTCTCGAAAAACTGATTAAAACCTGACTTATATGTTCACAAAAATCAATGAAAGAAGGTAAAAGAGTTCACATGATTCGTAATCCCTTGTGTAAATACAGGGCCAACGTCAAAAATAGCCAGTCCCCATTTCTTCTGATTCTGTTCATTATTAAATCTAGACACCTTGGAGATAGATCTGCAGACTCTAAGGTAAGGACATAGTTTTAAACATTAAACGATACTTCAAGAGTCCCACTGAGTTAAATAACGTATAATTTTTATCTATTAATGCTTATATTTTGCTTTAAAGTATTGAAATATTGATCACCGTATGGTGTACTGAAATGGTCAAATTTTGCACAGTCTTAAAAGATTTGACGATGTACTGTCCATGTTAAGCCCCTATCTCACTGGGATGCGACAGTTTGCGACTGATTGCGAATTGCATTCGCGGATGAGTCTCAAAACTGTCTTGAAACGTTCGCGGGGATTCGCAATATCCTCGCGTGAGTCGCAAACTGGCGCAAACGGTTCGCATTGTCGCACAAAAAAGTTTTACATGTAAAACTTTTTTATGCGACAAAATTTCTCGCAATATAGTCGCAACATAGTCGCAAAGTCATCGCGGGTGTCACGAACACGTCGCAGACCCATCGCAATTTAGTTTCCGGCGAGTCGCAATGACCGTGAACACGAAAAATTTGCGAAATAAATAAGACTTTATTGCGATCAATTGCGACATAAATAAGACACTTCCGCGACTAAATTGCGAGCAAATAAAACTGAGTAACTTTCGCGCGAACGTCGTGAGACATTCGTACGAATATCTTACGACTATCGTGCGAGTGTCTTAAATTATTCGCAATGTCGCAAAAGTGTCGTGAAAGCTTCGTATTTTCGTCCCACGTGACTCGGACAATTATGTTTCTCGCAAACAGTTTGCACTCATTCAGTTCCAACATGGGCATCATGCCACCAAAGGTCAGAAAAGGGCGAGGCAGGGGTAGGGCTGCCACTGCACCCGGCCATAAAACCACCACAGGAAGTCGAAACAGTCCCAGCCCCTGTTCCCTCCGACGACGAGAGCTCGGGAGCTCCCACGGTTTCACTGACGGGTGAAACAAGGAAGAAAAGGAAATCGGGCATTGAGAGTGAGAAACAGTACCCTTGGAAGGATGCCCACCAGAATGTACTGGCTGAGTTCTGGCTGAACCACCCCATATTTTATGATAAAACACAATATCCATCTTCCTGACGTCTGATGATTAAGAAATTGCTGGAATGTCAATAGGTTCTCATTTTCTCGCAAAATCATCGTACGACTGTTGCACGACCTTCGCACGACAGTCGTGCGACGTTCGCGAGAGTATCGTGACACAGTCGCACGAGAGAAATAATCGCAATTTTATTGTGCGAACGTCGCACGAGTGTCTCACGAACGTCGCGCGACTGTCGCGCGACGTGTGTGCGAACTCCAGGCGAATTTGGGCAAGATTCGTGAGATAATCGTACGACATTCGTGCGACATTCGCGCGACACTCGCAAATATGCGTAATCACCATTTCAGTGAGATCCAAATATGAAAAATGTCGCAAAGTCGCGGATTTTATCGCAAATCCTTGTCCCAAACTAGTCGCCAGTTGTCGCATCCCAGTGAGATACTAGCTTAAACGCCAGTCGCTGAACTGTTGTGTTTTTGTAATTCCGCTTTCTGGCAAATAGTGCAAAACAGCTTGTCGCCTTGAGCATCACTCCCCTTCCCCGCTCGCCCTTGTCATTGTTAATTTGCGCATTGGGCAGCACTCCTCCGCCCCAACCCCCGCCCGCCCTTGTCATTATTAATTTGCACGATGTATCTGGCATTATTATCAACTAGTATCAATATTGTTACCTATGCTATCGACCGGAACGATACGATACAAACTAGCTTTCGAGAATTAGGTATTGATCGAGCAATATCCCAGCAGGCACATGGCGTCGTAGTGACGTCGAAGCGACGACATCACGTCCCATCGACGTCAGCGTGACATCATGTGCCTGCTGGGATGGTTTTCGCCAGTATTTTTGTTGTAGTCACTGTTTGGTCATCTACATGTATGCATGTTTCGACTTTTTCTTCGAAAAAGTGGAGTTGTAACAATTTAGCATACATATACACGGTGGTAATATCGTTTTAGCTACCTATGCTGTTGACCGAGACGGTACTATACATGGCGGCTGTCGACCAAGCTGATACTGCTGTCGGTTGTCTCGGTCGACAGCCTTTTTGTGCACGTTTGGTAAATGAACGGCTTGGTCGACAGCACAGGCAGGGAAGTTGGTAGTACATGTACCACCGTGGTATAGCATGAAATACAGGATCAGAAGATGGATGTAGGAAACAATGCTAACCAAAAGAATAGAAACGCTGCGCGTTTTCAACGAAGATTACATGGTAAACTATTTGAGGTACTAGAGATATTTGTCTTTTGTTTAAAAAACCCAACAGAATGTTCTTAAGAATGATTACCAATTAAAATTCAGACGGATGGATGACTTGCAATTTTACGCACTTTTCAATAGTAATTAGGTCTTGACGGTGGAAAGGTGATTATGAAATGCGGTATGCAACAGCTTCGTTTACCATGTTTACGTTTGAAAATATTCTAGCAAGATTGAACACAGGACCGCTAGATCAGCAGGCTAGCGCTTGACCAACCGAACTACCGGGCCTCAAATGCCTGAAAGAGTATCGTCAGTCCGGCTTAATATAGTGTCAGTTACTTTCTACCTTTCCAGAATTTTTAAACGTAATAACTTTGTGGTTTTATCATTATCAACCTCCCAAAAGGTAACGAGGCAAGTTATTTTTGATTTGACTCACGACCGCTAGGTCATCAGACGAGCGCTACCGTGGCTTTTCAGTTGTGTTATGGGCTCACCGTATACTGGCATAGAGTACAACAAACATAATCCATCCCTCACCCTTCGCTGTCTTTAATCGTCTCTCGTTCGAAAATGTATGCCTTTACTGCTCAGTTGTTGATTGCTGGCCCATTAGGGACTCAAACCCGCTCCCTTTAGCGCCATAACTGAGAGTTGAAAGAGAAACAACACTCATAGATATGTTTGATTGTGGTCGGTAGACTCGACCGTCACCGTTGAGAGTATATACTTCGCAAATCACGACTTAATTAAAATACTGAACTTGTATATGACAAGAGTAAATCAATGGTCCCGTAATGATTAAGTACATTGAATTTAAGTAGTATTTGTAACAAGACCAAATGTGACCAATAAAAGATGCAATTTCTGACAGTTTGACTTAGGACTTAATAGTTTGATCATACAATCAGACTATTATGTTTTCCCCAGTCACCGAAGTTTCATCGTGACAGCATATTCTCCTCAAACAAATTATGATAACAGATCATCCATAAATAATATGTTGATCAATGAGCTGACTGTTATAAACGAACGAAAGCCTAAAACCTGTAAAACGACAGCCAAGAGAAAGAGAAGAAAAAACTGAGCCGCGACACGACAAAACAACAATGTGGTTGTGCGCCCAGCGCAGACTCAGCTCAGCCTGGTAAATCAACCTGGGTATCCGCCCGGACTGATCAGAGTCTTCGTTGTCCGCATGGAGGTAGCTTAGATCCTTCGCTACCATTTGAGCACTTAACGAAGAGTCTGATTAAACTGGATGGATGCCCAGGCTGATCTGAGTCTGTGCTGGGCGCACAACCGCATGGTTGGTTTTGTCGTGTCGCGGCTCAGATGAGGTTATTGTCCTTATGCGCAGCTGCGTCACGACAAAACCAACAAAGTGGCATGTCCAGCGAAGACTTAGATCAGCCTGGGCACCCGCCCAGTCTGATTAGAGTATTTGCTGTGCACTAAAAGGGAAACCAAGGGCCTAAGCTAGCTTCATGCGGATAGCACAGACTCTGATCAGTCTTGGCGAATACCCAGGCTGATCTGAGTCTTCGCTGGGCACACATGCCACTTTGTTGGGTTTGTCGTGTCGTGGCTCATATGCTTTCGTATAGTGTGCTTAGAAGCACCAGCGATAAAAAATCCGTCCAGCGATCTCGTAAGAGATGGCGCTATTTGCTTTTGTGATACTGAAACAAGAAAACTTTGTCCTTATTCATTTTACTGGTCTGCCATTGACTGGCCCTGATGACCCAAACCACTGGGACAGGAATCCCGAGCAAACAAACCAGACAAAGATCAAACTGCTCCGAATGCATGAGGGTAGTTTGACCAGGATCTGCGGTGGTTTCCTACTGAGTGACGCGGATTTTACGTCCCATCTACACACACACACACACATCATCTGGCAATGGGACTTTGGTTTAGAGTCTTATTCGAAAGACAGGTGACGCGAGGAATCAAACCTGCGACCTGTGTATCGGTAGTCGAGCGCGTAAATCACAACAGTGCCATCGCTTCTATCTCCTTGTAGTCAGCTTTTACTCTGCTTATACATGTAGTAACTAGGTATATTGCGTTTCAATATCGTATATATTCGAATATTTTCAATCCTCACCAGTCATGAAACAATTACGCCATTTTTCTTTCCTTTTGCGGGGAAATTATTTATCCTGACAAAATTTGTCAAACCTTTGTTTATCCCGTAAACAGTTTGTTTCTGACGGTATTTTGTCTTTGGGTGTCTACCTTTCATTGTCACCTTTTGCCAAGCACAAGCCACTCCGGATGGTTTTGACAACCAATTTTAGTACCTCCGTCGGAGGTACCTGTGAAAATTTACGAGGCGTGGTTAAGCAGGCGTATGAAAAGACGTTAGTCTGTACAAAAAAATAGTATCCATGATTATTATTTCAAAAATATATATACAACTATGTTTTAGTTTAAATTCATAAACGGTTTCAATTCAAATAGCATTTTTTCATTACTTGCTTCTGCTGGCATTGTATATATATACTACTACTACATGTATTCTAAAACTAAGACTGACTTGTCAGAGCGGCATGGATCTTAGCGGAATTTGGCCTCCATTGACCCATTTATGCCCAGTGGACTAGACCTCTTACTCTATCTTTACCAAATGAGTATGTTCATTTGACAGTTAAGGGTTTTCCCAGTTTCAGTTTGTTTATATCTTTTTTACTTAATGCTAAAGAGTAATACCCATTTGACTAATAAGACAAATTTATATAAGGTCAAGAATATAAAAATAACTGCCGAAATTAATTACGTGAGTTGCGAAAGACTGGCGAAGCGGGGGATCGAACCTGCGATCTCTGTATTGGTAGTCTTCCGCCTTATCCTCTATACTACTGCCGCTTCTACACGAGAGAGAGAGAAAAAAAGACAGAGACGGAAAGACATCGAAATTACGTCGACGTGACGTCATTTCGACGTCCTGCAGGTATTGCAGCATATGACGTATAAATGACGTCACGTCGACGTCGATTCGACGTAATCACGTCGAATCGGCGTCATGTGCCTGCTGGAACTGGCCAAACTTCAGAGAGAGAGAGAGAGAGAGAGAGAGAAGCACTTTCATATACGTAATAATTTAGGGCTGGTCGCAAAATATGTTCCACCCAAAATCAAAAATACATGAATTTCATACAACAAGGGGGAGGAATACAGTATCACTTGTATTCATAATTAGAATGAAATTTCGATGTCCAGATAGGCTATGAGTTTTAAATCAGAGAAGGATATGGCAGCGAAAGGAGAGGGATGGGCTCCGCCTTTCCTATGCTTTACCCAAGAAACATTTGGTCTCTGACCCGGCTGCCCCTACGCAGACGCAAGAAGCTTTACCTTTACCCAGCAGGCACACACCGTTGAATCAACATTGAATCAACCTTGATTCAACATAATGACGTTGAATTAAGGTTGAATCAAAGTTTATTAAATGTTATTTGCCCAATGGGTACCCATCCCGCCGTCGATGGAATTCAGGCTTCCACTGCACACAGCCTTTTATTTCGATATGACTGAAATCCGATTGAAAGGGACACTGACTGACTGATTGACTGATTTGTTGCTTTACGTCCACGGTAAACAGTTATGGTCATGTCGGGACGGTCAGTTAACCTAACCACACTATTCCTGGGCAGGCTTAGACCTCCTAAGCGGTTAACCAGTACTAAGTGCACATATTTTCGCCAGTATCTGACAACTGCCCTTCTTGAATCAGCGGAAGGAGAAACGGACATATGTGGCCAGATTGGGTATCGAACCCAGGGCCTCTGATTTATACGTCAGTTACAATATCGATGCCATCTGACTATCAAGAGCAAAACGGGAAAATCATGAGTCTACCAAATTATCCTGCGCAATCGTGCAGTTTGATAACGATCTTCATTGTCTGCTTACACAGTTATTGTGCCAGAAAACAACAAAAGTTGTGATCAGGCTGCGTAGGTGCGCAGGCTGATCAGAACTTTCGCTGACCGCACATGCTCTAAAATACCATTTTTTTCATGGCACGGCGCATTTTATGATTTGATATTACCAAGTTAGCGTAACGAAGTCTAACGCCAACTGGCCCTACGGCCAGTAGGCTATGGAAAACTTTTAGCCTTTTTTACCCATTTGTCTTAGGCAGCGTCTAATCTGGGTCTGTACTGCTGATATATGTCCCGTGTGTGGTTTGCTGGGCTTTTAATTGGGGCAATTTGGAAATAGGTGTCGTAGCAGAGGTAAAGGCGTACAGGTTTGACAGCACAGTTGGAGAAAAGAACACAGACCTTTGAGATTAGATGCCACAGAAGACTATGAACAAGGATCGCGTAACCAATGAGGAGGTTCGCAGAAAGATCCAAGCTGCCATTGGACAATATGATGAATTCCTGGCTATGGTCAAGAAACGAAAACTAAGGTGGTCTGGCCACGTCTCCATGTTTTCTGGCTTAAGTAAGGCGATTCAACGGGACACAGTGAAAGAAAATAGAAGGAGATTTAGACAGAAAAAAGAGTAGGGAAGACAATATAAAAGAGTTGACGGGGATGAACATTGCCAGCTTAACCAGAGCAGCTGATAACAGGACAAAGTGAAAATGGATTGTTGCGAAGTCCAATGTGGTGCCCCAACCACCTCGCTAGGTTATAGTGGGTAGAATAGAAATAGACATGTTTTGTTGCCTCAGAAATCTCCTTTCCTCTCTCCCTTCCTGATGCCCGTGTCTGTCGCCTTTTTTCAGGACGCGGGGGCAGAGAGGAGGGGCTGGGGGAGGAAGCGGGAGAGGTGCGCTGGCGAGTTAATACGTAGACGTTACTTATCAGATGTCTGCAACTATCGTATCCCGCGAAATGGTTCAGAGAGGGATGTCCGTTGCTTTCTAGGACCTGCCTATCACCTTTTCCTTTCGATTTTTGGGGTTTAGTGGCGATGAAGAAATTAAATATAGAAATGCGCGACTGTTGCACTAAATTTGATAAAGGTAGGTACATATATTATGCAATGTCTATGACGTTTGGACAACGTTGGGGTTGTTCCATCATCGTGTGCTCACTGTGGATCAGGCTGCTACAAGTTTGGTAAATGGCTGGCATCGCATAATTCTATCATATACAGTCGAAAAATATTGCAAATCTACAGAATGCCGCCAAACTGACTGACTACATATTAGCGAGTCATAGAGCAATAAACGGCATAAACGTTTCATTGTCACATACGAAAGTTATAAAAACTATAGTTAACGGTAAAATGATGTAAAATATCTGTAGTGGGCTCTGGAAACTGCTTATTAAACCTTTTTATTAAAAACTTCGTTGTTTTTCCGCTGTACTGGACTCGTTGCTAGGGGCGTTGTAATGAAAATTCCTTAATTACAGCGCCATTACCGACTCCAAATACAAAAAAGGTATTTTATTCATTTCAAGTGTTCAGTATCTTCGTTTGCATAGCAAAACAATTTCCCAAACATCTCATTTTATTAGTTAGGCGTCATTTTCTTTCTGTTCATGTAGAAAAGACACTGTAAAACAAACACCTCTCAACGGAGATCCAGCACTACGATTAAACCTGCGTGCAAAAGCAGAAAATACCAATACACACCAAACGCATGATAATTTTAGCGGTCCGTAAGGCATTTATTATAGGGTAAAACTGAACACTTCATTACAATGCGTAAACAAAGTTTACTTACCGATTCGCCCCCTCGCGATAGTCGCCATTTTCGTCGTTGGCTAGACGTAGGAATTACGAAACCTGGACGTTGTCTTCGTTACCTGTGTTGAATGCCAGACCAGTGTGAAGTATTATACCTTAGACTTGAATAGTTTGTGAGAAATCCACTGTTTAAGCCTTTTCCCATATAAAAGCATAACGTACCAAAGTTGACCATGTCATAAATTAGGTCAAGGTCAACGCAAGGTCATCATTTGTACAAACTATGATGGGCTCGCATGCCCGATGCTACATACCAAGTTTCAAGGTCATAGGCCTTTTGGTTCTGGAGAAGAAGATTTTTGAAGGGTTTTTACCATATATGGGCGTGGCGGCCATATTGGTCATGTGACCCAGATACCCGGAACAAACTTTCGTTCCCCCGACCTAGGTAGGCTCCATATGAAATATGGCTTCAGTCGGCCCAGTGGTTTCAGAGAAGATGTTTGAAAATGTTGACGATGGACGGACGGACGACGGACGGACGGACGGACGGACGACGGATGCCTGGCTATACTATAAGCTCACCTATGAGCCGAAAGGCTCAGGTGAGCTAATAAATGTGCAATTTTATGAAATAAATAATACAACATATTCAGAGGAATTTGGAAAAAGTACGGAATTAGTGGCAAGTTCAGTCTGGATATATGAGACGGGTAATTGCATTCCGAACTTCAATGCCTTATTAGTCGCATCATTTACAATTCCCAAACGGCGAGTCGCATGTACGTACATCATTAAGACTCTCAGATTAAGTATGGCAGGCTATTACATTCATGGTAATTAGATATTAGCGTAAGGCTGGTAATCTAATCTTTCAGTATGGGTAAAATACCCTCATATCAACCAGGAAAGGAATTGTTCTACTTAAAAGCAAGTGCAACGCAAAATGGTGATCCTTTCAACACAAAACATGACTAAAACACAATAAGCCTTTCCATCTAGAAGTGCACAGATTTACAATACGCTTATGCGATTGTTTTACTTTCCCTGATTTTACATATTCCACTTGCCTATACCATAGTGCAGGTGATATATTTTCCGGTCCTTCGGATCACTGACTAATTCTGAGTAAAATTGAGAATATAGATCCGCTGGGGCGTGGGCAGTCTTGCAATATTACTACACACGAACAGACTCAATTAAACAGTGTTTGCTGATTTTGTTTCCTCTGATATGTTCCTTGCTTCCGGAAGATCTTCCTTCTGAATCTGTTTTGATTACAACAATCACAACAGAAACATGTTGCTGATGCTAGGATATGCACGAGACTAAATATTCACTTTATTCACAGCTTTGTGGAAATGACGTTTTTGTCTATGGACGTCGGTTGTACTTGACATAAATCAAAAGAAGACTGGCATGTGTTGTTGTGTTATTGTTTAACGTCCACGGTAAACAGCTATGGTCATGTCGGGACGGTCCTAACCGAGACCTAACCACACTATTCCCCAGCAGGCTCAGACCTCCTAAGCGGTTAACCAGTACTAAGTGCACTTACTTTCACCAGTTACTGACAACTGCCCTTCTTGAATCAGCGGAAGATGAAATAAAAGTAAGTGGCCGGACCGGGTATCGAACCCAGGACCTCTGGCTTATAAGTTAGGCGCCCTACAGACTGCGCTTCGCGGAACCGGCTGACTGGCATGTGTCACTTTAAAAAAGCATTTTGATGTAGTATTGTGTTTTTAATTTGTTCAACGAACTATCTCATTCATTTCAACATTTGTTACAATTTAATTTAGTGATCATCAGAGGAAATATATTTGACCACTACAACGGAATGTAAAACTACTTTTTAAACATACACATGGCGGGTGTATTAAAATAGGAAGATGAATGCTTACGTCTCGCGAGCACATGAAGACACTTCTTTTTGGGCGTTCATGTCTGTGTGTCTAAAATTTTGGACTTGTCAATGTTTCTAAGATTTATGAATTTGGACTTACGATTCTGTTACTTTCACCACTACTTCTACATCGCTCTAAACAGAACGGTACTCAGTTTAGAAAGAGTTCTGAAACATATCTTTCCGCCTTCAATGAGACACATCTTCCCACTCAAATACCATCGCCTTACTGGTTCTCCTTATACGATTGGCAAAACAAAATCATTTGAAAACGCGAAACGAGAAAACCAACAAAGTGGTTGTGCGCAAAGCGCAGACTACGATCAGCTTGGGCATCCGCCTAGTCTGATCAGACTCTTCCCTAAGCGCTTAAAGGGTAGCTAAGGATCAAAGCTACCTCCATGTGGCCAGCGGAGACTGATCAGACTGAGCGCATGCCGAGGCTGATCTGAGTCTTCACTGGGCGCATATGCCACTTTGTTGGTTTTGTGTCGAGGCTGATTTAGGGGATTGGTGGTAAGGTCGGGCAAAGATGCCGTGAAAATTTCGACCTTTGTCACGTCCTACTTGCAGTTGCAAAGAAAAGGGCAAAGGTCTACTGTATTGTATTTGTAGCAGATGTGGGTACGGGTTTTCGGTTATTTTTCTCGTTTATCCTATCAATGCTCTTGGGAGACAGCTCGATATAGCCTAAATATTGTCTAAATGAGCCGTTAAACCAAACAAGAGGGCCATGATGGCCCTGGATAGCTCACCTGAGTATTGCTTGAACTTAACCTCAGAGGCACCCATATGACTGACAGAGTTTCACAAAGATTAAATGGAAAATGAACCCTTTATTGTGTACCTAATGTTTTTATAAGATTTAACCTAATGACCTAGATTTTAGCCCTACATGACCCAATTCCAAACCTGGTCTAGATTTCTTGGATATGAACATTCTGACAAAGTTATCAAAACTGTGCCCTCTAGAGTGTACACAATGTTTTTCTAAGGTTTAACCTAGTGACCTACTTTTTGACCCAACATGACCAAGTTGCACCTTTGGTCCAGATTCCTTGGAGACAAACATTCTGACAAAGTCTCATGAAGATTAGAACAAAACTGTGTCCTCAAAAGCGTTCACACTGTTTTTCTAAGAACTGACCTAGTGACCTAGTTTTTGACCTGACATGGCCCAGTTTCAAATCTGGTATAAAGTTCATGAAAGTAAACATTCTGACAATGTTTCACGTAGATAGGATCATAACTGTGCCCTCTAGAGTGTACATGAGGTTTTTCTAATATTTGACCTAGTGACCTAGTTTTTGACCCCACAAGACTCAGATTCAAATTTGGCCTAGATTTTATATAAATATACATTCTGACAAAGTTTCATGAAGATTGGATCATAACTGTGCCCTCTAGAGTGTGCACAAGGTTTTTCTAACATTTGACACAGTGACCTAGCTTTTGACCCCACATGACCCAGTTTCAAAGATGGTCTAGATTTCATCAAGATAAACATTCTGACAAAGTTTCATGATGATTGGATCATAACTGTGCCCTCTGTGTCATTCTAAGATTTATTTCTATTTTTAGCTCTGGCGGCCATTTTGTTCAGCGGAGCGGAACCGTTTGAGCAATTTTTGTTCGGAGCCATGAGTAAAACATTTCTGTGAATTTTTTTGAAATCGAGCCATTGGCTTTAGAAACGATGATGTTTAAAGCGTTTTTCTATTTTTAGCTCTGGTGGCCATATTGTTCAGCGGGGCAAAACCGTTTGAGCAATTTTGGTAGAGGGTCTCCTAAGGAACATTTCTGTGAAATTATTTCAAAATCTGCCCAGCAGTTTTGGAGGAGAAGTCGTTTAAAGGTTTTTCTATTTTTAGCTCTGGCGGCCATATTGTTCAGCGGAGCGGAACTGTTTGAGCAATTTTGGTAGAGGGTCACCTAAGGAACATTTCTGTGAAATTATTTCAAAATCGGCCCAGCAGTTTTGGAGGAGAAGCCGTTTAAAGGTTTTTCTATTTTTAGCTCTGGCGGCCATATTGTTCAGCGGAGCGGAACCATTTTGGTAGAGAGTCCCCCAAGGAACATTTCTGTGAAATTATTTCGAAATCCGGCTAGCGGTTTTGGAGAAGAAGTCGTTTAAAGAAAAAGTTGACGCCGGACGTCGGACAAAGACCGATCACAATACCTCACCTTGAGCACTTTGTGCTCAGGTGAGCTAAAAACAAGCAACGATGCAAGTGTGTGTGTGTCATGTCGCTTAAAGCAAATTAACTGCACTTTGGAACATTAACCAAACAATCGAAAGCAATTGTCACCAATACTTCTAACAACAACAAGCCAAGAAACAACACTAAGGACCATCTCTTTTAACAACAGCCAACTTGGTAACAAACCTTTAACAACCGCCAACCAATCAACAATACTTGGAACCATACTGACCAACCTACAGCCGTCCAACAACAAGAGCCCCAGGTGGGCCTGGTATCACTCATCTGAGTATTTTATCACGGTGTAACTAAATCGCCCAACGTATATAATGGTTAAATCGCAAAAAAAAAGCAAAACATTCCTGAAAGGATGGTTCTGATACATCGAGGGATTCTTCAAATTTTCTCTTCATGCTTTGCTATTTGTGCCCCCAACTTCGAAGACCCTTGAACCCTGGAGGCCTTCAAACGTGCTGCGACACGAGAAAACCAACAAAGTGGCATATACGCCCAGCGAGGACTCAGATCAGCCTGGGCATCTGCCTAGTCTAATAAGTGTTTTTGCTATGCGCTTAAAGGGTACCTCAGTTTTTACCATATATGAGCGTCGCGGCATGTTGGTCATATGACCTGGACCATTTGAACTAATTTTTCGTTCTCGCTAGCCCTAAAGGCTCTTTATGAGATTTGGTTATAATCAAGCCTGTGGCTTTTGAGGACTTCTTTGAAACTGTTGAAATACGAGAGACCATGATCAAATGTCAGAGAATGACTGACCTTCTGTACTCACTAAGCCTCATGTACTCACTTAGACCAATTTTTAGGCCAAAATCACAGGCATTCGACAAAAATTTGTGAAATTCTCATATATTATGAAATTTTAGTCTGTCTCCCACCTCTCTATCAAAGAACGGGTTACACTTTGGCCGATTTTGTGCCCACGACTGATCTTGATAAAATTTATGTTGATAAAAGCTTGGCATTTGGTAGTTTATATAAGCACATTTTCAAGTTTGCGGTTTCATGAATAATCACGTCTCTTCCGGTTTATTGCACATGTGGTGCTGTATGGGGTACACTAACTACCTGCGGCTTTTCGATACAATCAGTTATTCCACTGACATATCAGCCCTCCAAACTGACAGATATAATACATTTGGTTCTTATCCACAGTCAAAAAGAGATATTTTCGGTCAAACCGTCTAGTAACGAGAAATTTATTTGAATTTTAACGAAACCTCAGAACAGTAGATTTTACAAGTGTTTATTAACAAAATAATATGCATTTAAAAAAAGTAAAAAGTATGCAAAGACCAGGAACTGAAACAATCAAAATCCAAATCCAGCCCTCAAACCATAATTGGAAACAACTAAGATTACAAATAATCAAGATACAGAAAACATATGGCCAACCGAGTGAGCAGGTTGTTCCCGAAAGGTGGCCACTCAGCAACCCAAACCGAACCAAAAATAATAAGAACATACATAAGGTAAAACACCAAAAACAGGCAACAGAGAACCACAACAGAACTACCGCCTTGGAACAGTCAGTAATGAATTACTGGGGGCTTAAATCGATTTTACAGGCCCAACCTCACCCTCAGTTTCTGAAGTGGTACAAAACATTTAGTTGGTTGTTCGGTTCGCATGATAACCCTCTAACTCGTCAATGAATCATCACGTTAAACACATAAATCAAATTTCAACACCATGAAGAAGCAAAGACGAGGACTCAATAGATACAACGGGTCGTCTGACAGGTGAAGATCCCTGGCCTGCCAAACAACCCCACTGGAAATCTGAAGCAAAAGAAGGTCACCAGTTGAGCCCCGGTGGACCAAGCAACAGACAAAAAGGCTCCGGTCCCAACCAACTAAAATATATAGCTTTAGGTCGGGGCCATCATAGAGTCTGATGCCCGATCCCCCGGTGTGCAATTAAAGCGTGCAGCAAAGTTTCCAACCGTGATTGGGTTAATCACTAAGCATGCAGACTGTCGCATAACATTTAAATTATAGCCAATACGTTTGTGACGTATTATTATTTTTCGGAATTGATCAGAAATAAAATTCTGGCTCCGATAGGCCTTGCTGTAAAAGAAATTTTAATCCGACATCAAATTTTGAAACCAATTCATGGTGTCTGCGATAGAATTTAGAAAAAGCCTTTCTAAGCTTATGATACCGATAGCCCTGTTGAAGAAGTTTAGCAGTTAAACATTTATTACGAGCATTAAAGTCCTCTACATGACTACACACTCTAGCAAATCTTATAAGTTGAGAAATATACACTCCATAAGAGGGACGACGTGGAACGTCACCATCCAAAAACGGAAAATTAACTATATCAAAGTCAAAGTCATCACGTTTATCATAAATTTTAGAAGATACAAAACCGTTAGAAATAGATAGATGTAAATCCAAAAAGGGGGCCTAGGTATCTGAAGTATTAGCTTTATTCAATTTAAGTTCAGGTGGGTAAATTTGGTTGACCATGCTTTCAAAATAAGGATTATCAATATTCAGAAGATCGTCTAAATATCTAGAGGTTGAGTTAAATGCCTCAATGATATCAGCTTGATTATCAACAGAAAGAGACGTCATGAAATCTCTTTCATAACAAAATAAAAACAAATCGGCCACAAGAGGAGCACAATTTGTACCCATCGGAATACCAACAATTTGTCTGTATAACTTATTACCAAATCTGATGTAAATATTATCTAAGAGATATGATAAGGCGTCACATACATTTGTGAAAATAATGAAATAAATGAGCAGGAAGTCGATTATAACCGACCGATATTGTTAAGCAAACGTATTCTTGGCGAAACGCATTTGCACGCTTGTGTTCTGGGAAGTACGTGAAAAGGTAATCAACCTTCTTCTTTTATTAAGCATTATTCACTATTTATACATATGATGAAAAAATTAAAAACGTAAATAACTATGAAATATGACGTATTTATGGATGCTACACAGGTGCAGATGTTTAAGATATTAGACAAAGTCAGTGAACCAAGAAATATAGGTCACAGAGACCTTCATGTGGTACCAAATGAGACGCAGCGCTGAAGTGACTTACTATTCCAAGTCCGATAAAGATTCAATTAAACATTAGTTTGAAATAAAACATTAATTCATTGGATCATGACATACAAGTCACAATGACCTACAAATAGTATGACGTCATTTGCAATGTCTGACTTAGCCATTGTCTTTAGTA
Organism: Ctena decussata; assembly: GCA_963989385.1. Classification (NCBI taxonomy): domain Eukaryota; kingdom Metazoa; phylum Mollusca; class Bivalvia; order Lucinida; family Lucinidae; genus Ctena; species Ctena decussata. Next base: position 40,221,581 of record OZ022500.1, read on the forward strand.
CGATGCATAAATAGTGTTGAGTATATAAGGAAAAGAACAGCGAACTTTTAAATATATGTCACAGTAACCTACAAACAGTATAAGGCATCGTCTGACTAACCAACTTTTATGTTGCGAATCCAAAAACCGTGTTGAGATATAAGTGAAAATCCTGGTCCATGAATAAAGTTCAAGGACCCAGTGTGCATGGCTGCTTTGCAGTTCCTACATTTCAAGGATATGATCTGATCAAATATCAGCACTCCTATCCCAAAGATATCAAAAGAGGTAAGGAAACAGCTCATCCAAGTAACTTTTCATACAAAGTTAGTGGACCAAATGTCAAGGTCACAAAATTTTACAATGCATCAGCTTCAGGCAGAGGAAAAAATCATCTGACCACGTCGCAATATGATAACAGAGGTTATATCACACCATGATGATGGAGGACATTCAGTCTAACGCCTTACACACGCACATAACGCCATACCTATACGCATGCGCCCCCCCCCACCACGAACACACACACGGAATCCTTGGTGGGGGCATTAGGAACACACTACATAGATGATGCCTCTATTTCCGATCAATTACAAAATATACTGATGCGATTTTGATATAAATCCTTTAGTCCTAGTGTTGGATACATGAAAATTTACCCCAAAAAATTATTTTTCGTTTGCTCCTACCCTCGTAACCATTGTAATGTAACCCGTTTATGATGGATATGTAAATGAGGAATAATTATGTATAAAAACTGTAGTGGTTACGGGGGTAGGATGAAGTGAAATTTGGATGCATAGTAGACGTTATTAGTTCAAATCCCCATAGTCTCAATGTTAAATGTTGCAGACAGTACATGTATTCAACCGCAAAATTAACCTAATATGCATTAAAATACGGGAAAATGAAATCGTACAGAAATAACAAGAAACATATAGCTAACATTTCTGCATGTTTGTGTGGTTATCGGCCTACCTTCGAAAAACGACCTTTTCAGTGGGCACATTGCAATAGTAAAGTGTAACTCGTCCTTTCAAGTCGATTGGTTGCGATATAAGAAAGTTACTAAATATCCCACTTCGTAGTTTAATAGAGTCAAGGTGCGACACTACCGCCATTTTGAAAATATGTTCATTGACGGAAATGATGAAATCGGGGGATTTTCCACGGAAATTTCAGTAGCGAGTGCTTTGATGACGTAGTTTTCCCGAATTGAAAGTTTTCAAATCACGTGGAATTTAAACTTGTTCGTTCGTTGACCAATTACGAGCTCGCATTTGTGGATTTTCCAATAGGGACTGCAATGCGCAAGCGCGGATTTGTTGACTTCCGCCATTTTACTCTGTTTCTCGTCGTGATTTAGAAGTTTAGTGTAAATTTCGCGTTATCCGTCACTGGCAGGAAATGATTTGATTGCAGGTAAGTGTAGATTTGTACATTGTTTTCCAACATGGAAGTATGGAAGTGAAATGCTTATTATATAGGTGAGCATGAGGTGACTGGAAAAGGTAAACATATTTTCAAAATGGCGGTAGTGTCGCACCTTGACCCTATTAAACTACGAAGTTGGATATTTAGTAACTTTCTTATATCGCAACCGATCGACTTGAAATTTGAAAGAGAGGTGGGAGACAGACTAACATTTCATAATATATGAGAATTCCAAAAAATTTTCGTCGAGTGCCTGTGGCCAAAATCTTCTAAAACTTCCATAAATTCATCTGTTCTAGCATTTTCCTTATAAAAGCATCAGGAAGCAAATTTGACCTTGCCGAAAAAATGTTCAACTCAAGGTCATCATTTGAATAATCTTGGTAGTACTTGAGTACCAAATGCTACACATCAAGTTTAAAGGCCATCCGTCAATTGGTTCTTGAGAAGGTAATCTATATCGGCGTTGTTGGTATGTGACCAAAACCACTGGAACAACTTTTGGTTCCTCAATCGAAATTTGATTTCAACTGTGCCAATGGTTTTTAAGGAGGTGTTTGAAATTTTCGAAATTCGAGACATAGGTCAAGGATCAAAGAAAGACCTTGACGTCATGCACTCATAAAACTTTAGCATTAAGACGACTGCAAACACCAATTTTAGGCCAAAATCTTCAACTATAACAGTTCTAGAATTTTCCCATCTGACCTTGCCGTAAAATAGTCATGGTCAACTTAAGGGCATCATTTTAACAATCATGTACCTAGGTACTCGAGTACCCCAGTCTATATCAGGCCATCTCCCAGCAGAGAGAGGGAGAAAGAAGAGAGCAATGCCAGCGGGAGAACTTGTACAAACAACGACCAGCCACACCTACTGCAAACCCAATCAGCCCTTGCCCTACTATTATCCAAATCAGTAGGACGCCCCAGCACTTGGAATTACACGCAACACCATCGCATCACCCGAGCCATTGTCCGACCACCACCCCCCAGAGAGAGGGAGAAAGAAAGAGCAATGACAGACGGGAGAACTTGTACAAACAACGACCAGCCACACCTACTGCAAGCCCAATCGGCCCTTGCCCTACTATTATCCAAATCAGTAGGACGCCCCAGCACTTGGAATTACACGCAACACCATCGCATCACCCGAGCCATTGTCCGACCACCACCCCCCAGAGAGAGGGAGAAAGAAGAGAGCAATGACAGACGGGAGAACTTGTACAAACAACAACCAGCCATACCTACTGCAAGCCCAATCGGCCCTTGCCCTACTATTATCCAAATCAGTAGGACGCCCCGGCACTGGAAGTTACACGCAACACCATCGCATCACCCGAACCATTGCCCGACCACCACCCCCAGAAAAAATTAGATTATATCACACGTGACATGACAAAGCAGCCATTTATGATTCCTAGCATTTGATAAAAATAAATGGAGAGAAGAAGTGATGAAATACCCGCCCATATATTGATATAATGAGAGTAATCAAAATTTGAAACAACTTGTACGTACCAGTCTTTGCCATTCCCCCCATCTTTACTCTATTTATGGGGTATGCACATATTCACCATTGAAATCCGCTGCTTTCTTACTTGTATGTCACATATGATGTAATCTGACAGCTTCCTTATGTCAGATATAGAGAATCTTATATGAGTGATCATGTGTTATTTAATTTCTTAAACGAGTTGGGGAAAACGATAAGATGCGAGGCTATGCCGAGCATCTTATCGGTTTTCCCCAACGAGTTTAATAAATCCAATAATACAGGAGCACGAATGCTAGAATCTATTTATCACATGACACTAAAATCGCATTTTATTAACAAAATTTGCACTAAAACGTCACGATTTCGCCATTAGACGTCAACGTATAACGTTACGACGTAATTTATATTATTTAATCCACTAGTAGATTATCGTTTTTAAGGCATGGCTTTACTACACTATCATATGCGACGTAATATGATAAATTGATTTAATTTGATAGCAATTATAATTTGGCTTATACGAAGCAACTCTTACGCACCAATTTTTGTCATTCCCATCTTCACTTGAAGTACGGGCAATGAAAGTTACCCGGCACCATCGCCCGACCCGACCATCCCCAATATGTGACACAAGAAAAGTAAAAAAAGATAGGCAATGATCAGGAATTAATACAATCACATCCCACAACCCGCTTTCAAAATCAATAGGGAAAGAAGCACACACACACACACGGAAAAATTGACACAAGTTCACGAAAGACTCGCATGGTAAACCGAAAAAGCAGCTCTTTGCCCAACAGGTGGTCATTCAGCTACCCTAATCAAAAACAGCACCAACTATTTCTATTTCATTTTTAACTTACAAAACAAAAAAGGCAGATTGGGAGGCAAAACAGGTGACCAAACAGCCAAAGAACATAGACAAGCGGACATATAGTCCAGGCAAACTGGCGATTTTTTCCCAAAATCCAAAACAAATTGCAACAAAAGCTTGTTTTTGCATTTTTGTTGAGGACTATCATTCACATATGACATATCAAAAGTAGGATAAAATCGGATAATGCAAAATATATTTTTTCTGCATTTTTACTTGCGCCTATTTGCGTCTTAAATATACCAATTATCTGTAATGTTTTATATGACATAACATTATTGCTGTGCGTTTTATTTCTAAGAATCTATTCTGCCTCTGGCAGAATTGAATCTAAAAGCTTAAGATTGAATTTGACACATTTTGTTGTTGAATGTAAAGCCATCTAGGTCTTAAAATGGTATAATTTACCCCACCCACTTTATTCTGCCTTAAAATCTGAATTGAATTTTTGAAGGTCAGTAACTGAACTGCAACAAGAAATATGTCATACAGATGACTTAGCTTAGCATAAACATGCTTCAATTTAGAATACTGATCTCTGAAGGGATGAGAAACCCGAAACAAAGGCACAAAGAGCAGAATACTACATGCATAATAACACAAACAGTGCAATATACTTATGAATAGTCTTTGTAAATCTCCTCGACAGGATTTATGAAGGGGACCACTAAACATTGCTACGTACTAAATATGCCTCGGCATCATGGTTTCAGGGAAGATGATTTTTTAAAGATTTTTCCCCATTATATGTCTATGAGAGCTAATGAACCCTGGTGCGTGACCAATTTGGACCCCAGGGACATGGTTGGCAGGGTTTATGAACGTGACAACTACACATTGCTAAATACTAAATATGCAAACTCTTGGCCTCTTGGTATCAGAGAAGAAGATTTTTGAAGGTTCTTTAGCGATATAGCTCTATATAAACAAATGACCCCCTGGGGTGGGGCCAGTTGGACCCCATGGGCTTGGTTGGCAGGAGTTATGGGACAGTAAACATTGCTACATACTAAATTAATATGTCAGCTCTGGGCCTCATGGTTTCAGAGAAGAAGATTTTTTTAAGTTTTCCCCATTATAAGTCTATGGGAGCCAATGATTGATCCCGGGTGGGGGTGCAATTTGGAATTTTGATCCCAGGGACATGGTTTACTAAATAATATGTAAGCTCTGGGCCTCGTGGTTTCAGAGAAAAGATATTTGAAGGTTCTCAGCTATATAGCCCTATATTAACAAATGACCCCTGGGGTGGGGCCAGTTTGGACCACATGGCATGGTTGACAGGATATATGCAGGGGACCACTTACATTGCTACATACTAAATGTTTAAGCTCTGGGCGTCATTGTTTCAGAGAGGAAACTTTTTTAACTTTCTTTAGCTATATAGCCCTTTATAAACAAATAACCCCGTTTTTGACTTCATTAGACTATGGGAGCTAATGCCCCTGGGGCGTGGCCAATTTAGACCCTAGGTTGGCAGGATGTAAGTAGGTGACCCCTAACCATTCTTACATACTAAATATGTAAGCTCTGGGCCTCATGGTTTCAGAGAGGAAAATGTTTGAACTTTCTTTAGCTATATAGCCCTATATAAACAATAACCCCTTGGGATGGGGCCAGTTTGGACCCCAGGGGCATGGTTGGCAGGATGTAAGTAGTTGACCCCTAACCATTTATACATACATACCTACGTATAAATCCCCATAGGCTCAATGTTAAATGTTGCAGACAGTACATGTATTCAACCGCAAAATTAACCTAAAATGGATTAAAATACGGGAAAATGAAATCGTACAGAAATAACAAGAAACATATAGCTAACATTTCTGCATGTTTGTGTGGTTATCGGCCTAGCTTCGAAAAACGACCTTTTCAGTGGGCACATTGAAATAGTAAAGTGTAACTCGTCCTTTCAAGTCGATTGGTTGCGATATAAGAAAGTTACTAAATATCCCACTTCGTAGTTTAATAGAGTCAAGGTGCTACACTACCGCCATTTTGAAAATATGTTCATTGACGGAAATGATGAAATCGGGGTATTTTCCACGGAATTTCCAGTAGCGAGTGCTTTGATGACGTAGTTTTCCCGAATTGAAAATTTTCAAATCACGCGGAATTTAAACTTGTTCTTTCGTTGACCAATCAACGAGCTCGCATTTGTGGATGCAATGCGCAAGCCCGGCTTTGTTGACTTCCGCCATTTTACTCTGTTTCTCGTCGTGATTTAGAAGTTTAGTGTAAATTTCGCGTTATCCGTCACTGGCAGGAAATGATTTGATTGCAGGTAAGAGTAGATTTGTACATTGTTTTCCAACATGGAAGTATGGAAGTGAAATGCTTATTATATAGGTGAGCATGAGGTGACTGGAAAAGGTAAACATATTTTCAAAATGGCGGTAGTGTCGCACCTTGACTCTATTCAACTACGAAGTTGGATATTTAGTAACTTTCTTATATCGCAACCGATCGACTTGAAATTTGAAAGAGAGGTGGGAGACAGACTAACATTTCATAATATATGAGAATTTCAAAATTTTTTCGTCGAGTGCCTGTGGCCAAAATCTTCTTAAACTTCCATAAATTCATCTGTTCTAGCCTTTTCCTTATAAAAGCACCAGGAAGCAAATTTGACATTGCCGAAAAAAAAAGGTCAACTCAAGGTCATCATTTGAATAATCTTGGTAGTACTTGAGTACCAAATGCTACACGTCAAGTTTAAAGGCCATCCGTCAATTGGTTCTTGAGAAGGTAATCTATATCGGCGTTGTTAGTTATGTGACCAAAACCACTGGAACAACTTTTGGTTCCTCAATCGAAATTTGATTACAATTGTGCCAATTGTTTTTGAGGAGGTGTTTGAAATTTTCGAAATTCGAGACATAGGTCAAGGGTCAAAGAAAGACCTTGACGTCATGCACTCATAAAACTTTAGCATTAAGACGACTGCAAACACCAATTTTAGGCCAAAAATCTTCAACAATAACAGTTCTAGAATTTTCCCATCTGACCTTGCCGTAAAGTAGTCATGGTCAACTTAAGGTCATCATTTTAACAATCATGTACCCCCAGTCTATATCAGGCCATCTCCCAGCAGAGAGAGAGGGAGAAAAAAGAGAGCAATGACAGACGGGAGAACTTGTACAAACAACGACCAGCCACACCTACTGCAAGCCCAATTGGCCCTTGCCCTACTATTATCCAAATCAGTAGGACGCCCCAGCACTGGAAATTACACGCAACACCATCGCATCACCCGAGCCATTGCCCGACCACCACCCCCCAGAGAGAGAGGGAGAAAGAAGAGAGCAATGACAGACGGGAGAACTTGTATAAACAACGACCAGCCATACCTACTGCAAGCCCAATCGGCCCCTGCCCTACTATTATCCAAATCAGTAGGACGCCCCGGCACTGGAAGTTACACGCAACACCATCGCATCACCCGAACCATTGCCCGACCACCACCCCCAGAAAAAATTAGATTATATCACACGTGACATGACAAAGCAGCCATTTATGATTCCTAGCATTTGATAAAAATAAATGAAGAGAAGAAGTGATGAAATACCCGCCCATATATTGATATAATATGAGAGCAATCAAAATTTGAAACATCTTGTGCGTACCAGTCTTTGCCATTCCCATCTTTACTCTATTTATGGGGTATGCACATATTCACCATTGAAATCCGCTGCTTTCTTACTTGTATGTCACATATGGTGTAATCTGACAGCTTGCTTATGTCAGATATAGAGAATCTTATATGAGTGTTCATGTGTTATTTAATTTCTTAAACGAGTTTGGGAAAACGATAAGATGCGAGGCTATGCCGAGCATCTTATCGGTTTTCCCAAACGAGTTTAATAAATCCAATAATACAGGAGCACGAAGCAAGATTCTATTTATCATATTTATCATAAAATCGCATTTTATTAACAAAATTTGCACTAAAACGTCACGATTTCGCCATAAGAAAACGCGGCGTTTTTATGGACGTCAACGTATAACGTTACGACGTAATTTACATTATTTAATCCACTAGTAGATTATCGTTTTTAAGGCATGGCTTTACTACACTATCATATGCGACGTCATATGATAAATTGATTTAATTCGATAGCAATTATAATTTGGCTTATACGAAGCATCTTTTACGCACCAATTTTTGTCATTCCCATCTTCACTTGAAGTACGGGCAATGAAAGTTACCCGGCACCATCGCCCGACCCGACCATCCCCAATATGTGACACAAGAAAAGTAAAAAAAGATAGGCAATGATCAGGAATTAATACAATCAAATCCCACAACCCGCTCTCAAAATCAATAGGGAAAGAAGCACACACACACACACACGGAAAAATTGACACAAGTTCACGAAAGACTCGCATGGTAAACCGAAAGAGCAGCTCTTTGCCCAACAGGTGGTCATTCAGCTACCCTAATCAAAAGCAGCACCAAATATTTTTATTTCATTTTTAACTTACAAAACAAAAAAGGCAGATTGGGAGGCAAAACAGGTGACCAAACAGCCAAAGAACATAGACAAGCGGACATATAGTCCAGGCAAACTGGCGATTTTTTCCCAAAATCCAAAACAAATTGCAACAAAAGCTTCTTTTGCGTTTTTGTTGAGGACTATCATTCACATATGACATATCAAAAGTAGGATAAAATCGGATAATGCAAAATATATTTTCCTGCATTTTTACTTGCGCCTATTTGCGTCTTAAATATACCAATTATCTGTAATGTTTTATATGACATAACATTATTGCTGTGAGTTTTATTTCTGAGAATCTATTCTGCCTCTGCCAGAATTGAATCTAAAAGCTTAAGATTGAATTTGACACATTTTGTTGTTGAATGTAAAGCCATCTAGGTCTTAAAATGGTATAATTTACCCCACCCACTTTATTCTGCCTTAAAATCTGAATTGAATTTTTGAAGGTCAGTAACTGAACTGCAACAAGAAATATGTCATACTGATGACTTAGCTTAGCATAAACATGCTTCAATTTAGAATACTGATCTCTGAAGGGATGAGAAGCCCGAAACAAAGGCACAAAGAGCAGAATACTACATGCATAATAACACAAACAGTGCAACATACTTATGAATAGTCTTTGTAAATCTCCTCGGCAGGATTTATGAAGGGGACCACTAAACATTGCTACGTACTAAATATGTAAGGCCTGGGCATCATAGTTTCAGGGAAGATGATTTTTTAAAGTTTTTCCCGTTATATGTCTATGAGAGCTAATGAACCCTGGGGCGTGACCAATTTGGACCCCAGAGACATGGTTGGCAGGGTTTATGAACGTGACAACTACACATTGCTAAATACTAAATATGCAAACTCTTGGCCTCTTGGTATCAGAGAAGAAGATTTTTGAAGGTTCTTTAGCGATATAGCTCTATATAAACAAATGACCCCCTGGGGTGGGGCCAGTTGGACCCCATGGGCTTGGTTGGCAGGAGTTATGGGACAGTAAACATTGCTACATACTAAATTAATAAGTCAGCTCTGGGCCTCATGGTTTCAGAGAAGAAGATTTTTGTTTAAGTTTTCCCCATTATAAGTCTATGGGAGCCAATGATTAATCCCGGGTGGGGGGGGGGGGGGGGGGGGAGGGTGCAATTTGGAATTTGGATCCCAGGGACATGGTATACTAAATAATATGTAAGCTCTGGGCCTCGTGGTTTCAGAGAAAAGATATTTGAAGGTTCTCAGCTATATAGCCCTATATTAACAAATGACCCCTGGGGTGGGCCAGTTTGGACCACATGGCATGGTTGACAGGATATATGCAGGGGACCACTAACATTGCTACATACTAAATGTTTAAGCTCTGGGCTTCATTGTTTCAGAGAGGAAACTTTTTTAACTTTCTTTAGCTATATAGCCCTTTATAAACAAATAACCCCGTTTTTTACTTCATAAGACTATGGGAGCTAATGCCCCTGGGGCGTGGCCAATTTAGACCCTAGGTTGGCAGGATGTAAGTAGGTGACCCCTAACCATTGCTACATACTAAATATGTAAACTCTGGGCCTCATGGTTTCAGAGAGGAAAATGTTTGAACTATCTTTAGCTATACAATAACCCCTTGGGATGGGGCCAGTTTGGACCCCAGGGGCATGGTTGGCAGGATGTATGTGAGTGACCCCTAACCATTTATACATACTAAATATGTAAGCTCTTGGCCTAATGGTTTCAGAGAGGAAACTTTTTTTAACTTTCTTTAGCTATATAGCCCTTTATAAACAAATAACCACCGTGGGATGGGGCCAGTTTGGACCCCAGGGGCATGGTTGGCAGGGTTTATGTAGGGGACCACTAAACACTGCTACATGCTAAATATATCAGCTCTGGGCCTCATGGTTTCAACAAAAGATGATTTTTTAAGTTTTTCTCATCACGACTCTGTGGGAGCTAATGACCCCTGGGGTGGCAAATTTGGATCCGAGAGACATGGTTGGCAGGATTTATGTACGTGACCACTTACCATTGCCACTTACTAAATATGTAAGCTCTGGACCTCATGGTTCCATACAGGCAAACCTTTGAAGGTTCTTTAGCTATATAGCCCTTTATAAAGCAGTGGGCCCCTAGGATGGGGCCAGTTTGGACCCCAGGGGATGGATTGGCAGGAGTGATGTAGGGGACCACAAAACATTGCTAAATACTAAATATATAAGCTCTGGGCGTCATGGTTTAAGGGAAAAAGATTTTTAATACTAAATATATAAGCTCTGGGCGTCATGGTTTAAGGGAAAAAGATTTTTAATACTAAATATATAAGCTCTGGGCGTCATGGTTTAAGGGAAAAAATGTTTTTAAAGTTTTTCCCATTATAAGTCTATGGGAGCTTTATGTTGCCATGGCAACCAAAGTTCCATTCGGATCTGTCCTTTAACCTTATGCAGTCAATCCCCAACCCCAACAATGCTACACATAAAATTTGATCAAGATTGGGCGGATGGTTTAGGAGGTATGTTTTAAAGTGTGGAAGACGACGACGGACTACAGGCCAAGGCTATACCACAAGCTCACCTTGACAGATGAGATAAAACCTTAAAGAACATCCCATATTTTAACATGAAATTTCCAATTCCATTACCTTAGTCACTGAGGGGGCAATGGTGTAAAACGTATGACCATTATCTAGCATAAGTGAAAGTATCAACTTAGGCTATCAATGGGGTAAAGAGATATGGGTGTTTTAATATAAACAGCTATAACACCCAGATATGGGTGTTTTAATATAAACAGCTATAACACCCAAAAGGTGGACATGGACGCGGGTGCAAACGTGGAGGCCGCCATCGGGGTGACAACAATAGCTCTTCCTGAAGGTCGTTCAGGCGAGCTAAAACAATGACTTCTTTCCAGAGGAGTGGGCGGGGGTGGGGAGGTGGCTGTTAGGAGGGAAGAGGGTGTAATTTGTAAATTTTGAACCAGAAAAGTAAGCATTTTACCATTTGTGAATGCAAAAATGTCATGCAGGTCATCGCCTAATATCCCAAAGCATGTCCAAGTTATCTGCATATTTAACCCTCTAGTGGTTTAACCTTCAACACATGAAGTATTTAGCCGGGTCACATAGTACAGTCGGTAGCGCATCTGACCCAAGAGCCAGAGGTCCTGTGTTCGATACCCGGTCCGGCTACTTACTTCCGTTTCTCCTTCCGCTGATTCAAGAATGACAGTTGTCAGTTACTGGCGAAACTATGTATATTTAACCCTCTAGTGGTTTAACCTTCAACACATGAAGTATTTAGCCGGGTCACATAGTACAGTCGGTAGCGCATCTGACTCAAGAGCCAGAGGTCCTGTGTTCGATACCCGGTCCGGCTACTTACTTCCATTTCTCCTTTCGCTGATTCAAGAATGACAGTTGTCAGCTACTGGCGAAACTATGTGCACTTAGTATCGCTTAACCGCATAGGAGGTTTAAGCCGGCCTAAGAACAGTGACCCTTCCGACATGACCATTGCCGTTACCGTGGACGTGAAGCAACAAAATAACACTCTCAGACGTCCTATCTTTTGATAAACAGGAGTTACATCAAGCTGTTTTCTTCTATTGTTCTGTCACAGTCTTCATTTTTAAACATTGATTCTGCTTACTATCTTCATTACCATCCATAATGTCCATCTGAATAGAGGTTATGGTAAAAGCAAAATTTGCACTGGTGGGTGGGGTAAACCAATAGTAATATACTATATGATCGACCGGTTGTGCATAATCAGCAAATTTAATGGTAGACAAAAGCTAAAGAACAGTATATAACTGCTTTATCAACGACTTCTATGGATTTAACATGTCTAGAAATGATGTTTAGAAGTGGCTTTCCGACCAAAAGTAGCTGTGCAGTGGTTTAAATCCTTCGAAAACAAGACATATGAAAAAAAATCAAGTTTCGCATTCTTCGATTTTGTCCTACTTTTAGTATGTTAAAAATGTAGGTTTTAGGAGCTTATTACTGCAAAGAAACCTTTTGTTGCAATTTGTTTTAGGTTCTCCCACAATTTGACTGGACTAATAGCATAATGTAACATCAAGGAACCACAACAGAAGTACCGCCTTGGAAGGTCAGCAAAAGATTACTGTGGGTCTTAAACATGTTTAACTAGATCCAAACCTCGCCATTAGCCTCCGTACTGGTTCAACCAAACCACAACAGTTGCAGTTCACTGAACAGACAAATGAATGCAACAATGTAGACAATAAGAACAAATAATACAAACAAGAGCTTCGCAAGCGGCGCAAAATACGCCCGTTTCAGTGTCATAAAGGAGCTACAGAATGAACAAGATTGTTTAAAGAAGGATGACGATTTAAAATTTAACGAGTTTAAAGATGGATGGACAGGCAGACAAACAGGGGAAACAACTCTGTATTTAATGACTGCAATGTTATTAAAACATATAGCACATCAACTACTCTTAGTATACCAAAAATCAGCTTCCAGGGTGAAACAGCTCAGAAGTTGAGAAATGCCAAAGTCAAACAAGGGATTTAATTCAGAAACTAAGTTAACTAGAGTACCATTCATGGGCATAATATATTCCCTTGTCAATATACACAGCACCATAAAGTTTTGTTAAAATATTTTCAACGGTTAAGGAGTTACAGAGTAAAGCGTAAATTGGTGAAAGAGCAGATTATTCAGGAAGTAAGCCAGAGTTGTGGTTCTAGCTCATGATACATTGCCCCATTATTATACACATTCCTAGAAAGTTTCATTGAAATATTTCAAAAATTTAATGAGTTATGGAGTGAATGAAGGAATGGGGCTTGCGTAAAAGAACTAATCAAAGGGAGGTTACTCCAAAATTAAGTAAGGGGGAACAGCCCTTCGGATATATGACACATCACCTTGTAATCATGCATATTGCTATAAAGTTTCATCAAGATATCCCAAATGGCTACTAAGTTATCGAATGGACAAGATTAGTATACAATAAAAAAACCTAAAACTCTAATCGAAGGGATGTGACTCCAAAACTAAGAAAGGTTATACGCAACACATTGTCGGACCCTCATACACATTGCTATGACGTTTTATCAAGATATCCCAAACTGGTAACTAGTTATGGCGCGCACAAGGCTAATAGGGTAAAAAAACAATCAAAGAGGCATAACTTGAAAACTAAGAAAGTGGGAGCAACCATTACTGTACGCGACACTTTGCTCTATCCTAATATATATGCCTACAAAATTTCATGAAGACATCTCAAATGGTTACTGAGATATAGTGCGCACAAAAATGTTGACGGGGTCGGACAGATGGACGGACAGCGCCATGCCATAATACGTCCGTTTTTTTCAAAACGGGCGTATAAAAACCTTTAGCATCTATTTTTACTCATTTTCAAATTTTTTACTACATTGATTGATTGTTTTAGCTTTAACGGCCCTTTACGACAGTATTTCAGTCTGTATCGGGCCGTCTCCCAGTGAGAGAGAGAAAGGATAGACGAGAGAAAAATGTCCAAACAATCCCCATCCGCACCTACTGCAAGCACAATAGGCCCTTGTCCTACTATAATCCAAATCAGTAGGACGCCCCGACACTAGAAGCTACATGCTGCACCATCGCACCGCCCGACCACACAGTTTTTTAACTACTTAGCACGACGGGAAGCAAAGTGGGTAGCTATATAGGTAGCCAGATTGCTAGCGGACCAGAAAATAATCACAACAACAACAGTGAGTTATTGTTTTGTGTTTAACGACCCACTATGAGTGTATTTCAGTCTATATCGGGCCGTTTACCAGAGATAGGGAGAAAGAGAGAAATGATAGTGTCCAAACAACCCCATCCGCACCTGCTGCAAGGACAGTGGGTTCTTGCCCTACCATTATCCAAATCAGTAGGACGCCCCGGCATTTAAAGTTACACGCAGCGCTATCGCACCACCCGACCACCCAGATTTTTTTTACTACGAACCACGACGGGAAGCAAAGTGGGCAGCTATACTATACAGGTGGCCAGATCGCTAGCGGACCAAATCTTCACAAGAACAACAGTGAAGAACCACAGCAGAAGTACTGCCTTGGAACGATCAGTAATAAATGACTGGGTGGGAGAGTGGGGGGCTTAAACATGTTTCACTAGATCCAATCCTGATTCTGCAGTGGTTCGAAACATTTAGTTATCTGTTTGGTCCGCATGAAAGTTTCCTTACACCTCTTGACATCTAGGATACACTCCGGGTCTTTTGAACGGGTTAGAGTTCTTGCGTAGAATTGGCGATTTTAAATGTGATAATCTTACCCGGAGATTATTGTGAAAGTTAGCTGTGAATGGCAATACGGATGACAAAAATGAACATTGCGTAGGACTTGCAAGTGACGTTACTTTGTCAAAATGGATTAATCAATTTTCCTGGTACCTAAGAATAACCGCATTGTAGTCATAATCTTAACCAAAATGATTGGCTAAAAATTGTCAGATTGTGGAAAGGGGTACCCTAGCAACATGTGTCCGGGTGTTTCCTTAAAATAATCTCTTTTTAACTATTTTTTTGACAAACATGAAATTTTCAAAATATAAAAAACACAACAAAATACTGTTTTTTTTTTCTTTCATGGAAACGCTCATACATGGTTGCAACAAACCTTGCTCTATCCAATTCATCCTTTCTTTACTCCCGATTTAGTGAATTCGCAACATGTGTCCGGGTGTTTCCTTAAAATAATCTCTTTTTAACTATTTTTTTTGACAAACATGAAATTTTCAAAATATAAAAAACACAACAAAATACTGTTTTTTTTTCTTTCATGGAAACGCTGATACATGGTTGCAACAAACCTTGCTCTATCCAATTCATCCTTTCTTTACTCCCGATTTAGTGAATTCGCGCGGTAATAACACTTTAAACATCAGGCGTTTTTCCTTTCATGTTTTCCGGTCGGTGTTACCATAAATAATTGCTCATTAAATTTATCAGTCTGACGTGACTGATATTTATTCTGCTTTTTATCATTTCTAGGTAATGACATTTTATTTTAATGCTGCCATCAAAGATAATATCATATGAGATACAAATTTTTCTTCAAAAACGAACCATGACAAGCATGGCTGCTCTTCAAATACAAATAAAGTAATACAGGTGTCATGGAAGTTTTTAGCCTTAGCATGGCTGCTCTTCAATACAAATAAAGTAATACATGTGTCATGGAAGTTTTTAGCCTTAACGTTACACCTATTTTCTGATTACAATTTTCAAACTTACTGTGAGTCAGCTGATTTGTTATCAGACACCATAGTACATGAAAGTGCAAAAATGAAGGTGATTACTCTTCTACTCTAGGAGCCAAAATCGCCTATCTTGCCAAAATAAGGGTCGGAGGTGGCACCCTCTGCTATACTTAGTTTGAATGTATTTTTGAATAGTCTAAACCTTCAGAAACTAGGTTTGATTGTTCTGCTCGCCAAATTTTATTGTCAAAATAGTCAAATTAAGCGATGGATATGACTACCTATAGTGGAGCAAATATGATTCCATGAGTGGCATAGAAAAGAGAGATAGTGGTCCACGTGGTGTACCATTAGTTTTTATATATAAAAATAATTGTCTTGATCTGTAGTGATCGGATTCAGCGTTTGCCACCTTGGCAAACCTTGCATAACTCTGTAATGGGCAGTTATATACGTTACCTTATTAAATTTTAAGTATATGAAATAAGAATTGATGAGACATATGCTGTAACGATTCAACTGTATCAAATGTCAATATTTTCTGTAAGAATAGCTAATATGCCATAAATTAAGCTACACAGAAAACAATTAAGAACCTCGGGTCTGTTATTATCGTTATAACAATGCATGTACCCCTTGAAAATTTAAAACATAATTTAAGTTTTTTTATTATTACTATTATTATTTTATTTTTACAAAGACTGTGATAAATTGACCCCAAGATTGAATTTTCTATTTGTCTAACTGGCTCTTTTCAATAACTTTCTAACAAATAAATTTGAGATTCGTAGTCTTTATACTTGGTCAACCTTGAACTGTTGAACAAAGGCACACCTATTCATTGTTAGTGGCTTCAAAGTCATTTTTCACGCAATTGTTTGATAAAACATAGCTAATAAGCCATTTAAAACTGAAAAATTTGACCTGTGTCATTTAGATTATACTCAACATGATACAACACAACAGTTTAAATCAGTTTTGACCTTACAACACATATCTTCAGCAAAGTAACGTAATTATCAGATTAACATGTTTGCGTAAAAAGACTATCATTCACCCAGGAATACACTCTTCGAAAATTTGCCTATTAAACAAAACAGTTGAGCTAAATATATTTATTATTTACCAAAATATTTAATTTTTGCATTGTTTAGCCGCCTACTCAGACAGCAAACAGTGTTGTTTACATGAGAAGAAAAAATTGAAATTGTGCCCCCCCCACACACACACACACAAAAGTAAATAAATAAAAAAGAAGCGCTCATGAATTATTCTGTACATGGAAAAGTACTAAATCTATTTATATTCATTAATAATATCTAAATGATTTTTAAGAATCACACAATACAAACTTAGTTTTAATAAATTACTTTTTGAACTCAGAAAGGTAACATTTGTAACTTTTATTTGAAAATATTTCTTGAGGTTAAATGTTGCAAATTCCAAATACGCCAAGGCCTTATTAGTTTGGGTTATTTTTACATGCATGTGAAATCTGTTTAAACCTACCATATGTAATTTATCAGTGATATTTCCAAGGCGGTCCATTCATTGTGATGTTATGATGTTACAGTTTGTGTTGTCCACTTTTCTATTGTCTTTACAACACTGGTTTATTTTGTATTTTAATTCGTCATTATCCTGTTGAAAGTAGACGCTTTGTTGGTGTAAGGCTAGTTTGGAAGTTATCTGCATGGAATGGGCTGCATGTTTATTTTGCTACTTCTAGTATTATTTGAGTACTTGTCTTTTTACTTTATATTACTATTTCTAGTTTGGTGTCATGGGAGGTCTGTGACACCGATTTAACCCATTCCTGATTGCTGCCCGTTTACACTAATTTATCTGTTTTGACCTTTTCTTTTAAAAACAATATTAAAACCATGGTTAAAAATATTTTGGCCGTTTAGCATATATTTAAACCAAAGTAACGTATGTAACAGGTTAAAAAGTAAGTGTTATTTTTACTCCATTGCAGCTATTGTAAAGTGCCATGTATCTACGGCAAAATGCTTCCCTGTACTTCATTTAATTGAAAAAAATATGTGTTTTTGGGTCGTAAGGGATCATTTGGGCTCATTCAGAGTCAGTTTAAAAAAAATCAGCCGAAGCTGATGCTAGGGGGCATTGGCAGCATTATAACATTCTATTCCCAGACACCGAGGTTGATGTCTTTGTTTCCTGTGATGCATTCTTTGCTCCCAGAGAATTCTCATTCAGAATTTAGTTAAGCTCCTATCGTTTCAAGAATTTTAAGTGAATGGATACAATATTACGCTGAGATAACTGCCACGTTTACCTTACCTTCCTTTCTTAATGGGAGTAAACTGTTAAAAGAAAGAATTTGCTTCTTTAGGAGAAAAGTGTTTCTGTTAAAAGTAAACCTTATTTTAAGAAGGTTCAATAAGCCACAGAAGCAAATAGGAGGTCCAAAATATCGTTTCCATTCTAACAAACTGCAGTAAAACATTGAGGTGTGTCCATTAACATTAATACACTATTATTTCCTTGACATGTTTGGAGATCATTTAGAAATAAGGAACACACGTGAGAAAGAACATGGCAGATTCCTGGCAAGTGCACACGATATTGTCTGGGCAAGGATGATATGATTATGACATTATCAAAATGATCTTATATTAATCGAGTCAATGATAATTCACTTCCTTTTTCATTTGTATGATAATAAAAAGGTAACGAATACAACATTTAAATGCAAACGAGTTGTCAGATTAGGTATTATGGTGTTTAATGATATTGGTATATTCTGTTTGCAAATTCAATAAGATAAGCATTGAAGGTTCCTCAATTCTCGGAAGGAACCCTTTTATTGTTAAGAAGTTGGCTTGTTTACTATCATCTAGCAATATGGTCACCTGAATAGCTGTCCGTTTTGCTTTCTGTTTTGTTTTGTAATATCAAATATAAAGTTGGTAAAAATATATGTTCTGGCTGTTTTCAGTTGGGGCTGCTGAATGACCACCTCTTTGAGAAAGAGCTGTTCATTTAGTTTACCGTGCATGTCTTTCGTGAACTTTTTGTCTATTTATGTGTGTGCTTCTTTCCCTTTGGTTTAAGGGCGGGATATGGGATCTGATTGTATCAATTCCTGATCATTGCCTATCATTTGCTTCTCATATTAATGCTCGGGTTACCAGGTGCAGAAAATAACCGGTTTTAAGCATGTCTTTCGTGAACTTTTTGTCTATTTATGTGTGTGCTTCTTTCCCTTTGGTTTAAGGGCGAGATATGGGATCTGATTGTATCAATTCCTGATCATTGCCTATCATTTGCTTCTCATATTAATGCTCGGGTTACCAGGTGCAGAAAATAACCGGTTTTAAGCAAAACATCTAAAACAGGCATAATACCAATGCAAATTAGGCACTGTATAGAACTGTACTTATGCTACTGTTACACGTTTTGTTAGTAACGATTGAAATTTGAAGCAATGAAATGGGTACATCAAATATTCAAATCTCTTCAGAGAGTTATAGTTATTATGACTTCTGTAATGTTAACATTAAGAAGCGTTATGTTTTGCTTTCAACATTTGATGATTACTTCAGGACCTGTTACTTTCTGCTCCAGATTACTCAAGCATGAATATAAAAAACTTCTTAACAGTAAAAGGGTAATCTGATAACCCTTTTATTGTTGAATGTTGTATACGTAACCATTTTTGACTACCAAACCAGGAGTTTAAATAAGTGATTTTTCATTGACTTGATTCAAAAGCCATTTTCATAATGAACTGAAAGTAATGACGATATGCCATAACCATATTACCCATGGCTGGACAATATCGTCTGCACTTTCAAGAACAGAATCAATGAAACTTAATCTGCTTTGTTCTTTCTCGCAGGTGGTCTTTGCTTTCAGATTATCGTCAAGCATGTCCTGAAAGTCTGGTGGAATGATAAAAGCTTAACTTAATTCCAAAAAGGAAGGTTCTCCGGAAGCAAGTTATGCATCAGAGAAAACACTACATTAATCTCGGTTTTGCTAAGTGTGTGGTCGGTAATGTAATGTTGCTACACTGCCAATGTCCCCTAGCAACAGCTCGAGCTAAGTTCCTTTTCCAAACTGATTCAGAATGAGCCCAAATGATCCTAAACATGATTTTCATCATGATGAAGTAAGAGAGAGAGAGCTTTTCGTTCTAGCCACACGCCTCTTTACACTTGTGGCAGTAGAGTAGAATAACTCTTACTTTTTAACCTGTTATATACGTTACTTTGGTGTAAATAAATGCGATACGGCAAAATATTTATATTAATCTTCGATTTCATATAAAGGTTTTAAAGGAAAGGGTCAGAGTAGATAAAACAGTGAAAAAGGCAATGCTTAGGAATAGATTCTACCCGTGCAACAACCAACACGCGATACCAAACTGGAAATAGCACCGTAAAGGTAAAGTTATAAGACAAGTAGTAAGACGTTACTATGGGGTAGTAAAATAAACTTGCAGCCCAAAGTCTGTGTTGATGTATTATAACTGATTACCTGCAGACCACAATTACATGTTAGTATTATTAGGGCAAAGACTAGGCGTTTGACCTAAAATGGTGTTTGTTTACATGTTTCATTTAAATATCATATTTCTTTGGACTTTTTTCTGCATGGGGTAGCATGAGTCTTTGTATATATATATACAATACCATGCCAGTCACTTTTGAGTGCGGAACATATTTTGTTAGTTTCTTGGACATTTAAATCTACCACTATGCCATTTAATGGACGAAATTATTGAGGGCTATCTCATTGAACAATTTAGCCTACCTGTTTCTCAAGTGGGTGGGGTAAATTCATATAGAAAAATGCTCAAAAAATAAAGCGGAAAGTCGTTTTGATGCATTATGGCTCTAATTAGTAACACCTGTATTGAAACGATATTTCTAGAGTAGGAAAAGAATGGCATTGTTGCAAAACATGACTTCCGCTGAAGTACAACAATGTAACAATACATGCCTTAATGGTGTTGATTTCAGCCATAGGGTACCAAGGAACACATGTGAATTAAAGCATCATGACAATAAAATTTTGAGAGCAGAACAATCAAACCTCCTTTCAGAAGGTTATGGCTAATAGAAAACGTAGTCAAACCAAGGATAGCAGAGGGTGCCACCTCTTTCAATTTTTAGCTGACTTGGCTCCTAGAGTACTTCATTCAATGCTTCTGATGATTTATTTTCAAACTCAAATTCTGCAACATTTAATGGTTCAGATAATACATCTTTAGACACAAATACTTTGGCATTTAAAAATGCTAAAACTAAGTCTGATGGTGTTGAAAAGAATTTGTATTCATGTAATAAAGATGGGGACAGTTCCTTTCAATCTCTAGCTATGAGTGTCAACACCAAGTTTGATAATGGGGAGAGGAACTCAGGAATCCTACCATTCCTCAATGGAATGGTTGACTGTCAGTGACCCTGATGTATTTCATTTTATACCTGATCTAAAAGAGATAGACTTGACAATTTTTTCGACTCTTCGTGATACTATTTTGGCAACTACGCCTCTACCTGCAAGTGACATAAATGTCACAGTAGGTTCCTGTTCATCACTGTGTGATATACTAATAATTTCAGCAGCTACCCCATCACATACTCCAGCTTATTCTCTAAGAAAATGTTATTCCTGTCCTATCCTTTACAAAAAGTCACTTGACATTTTTTCGACTCTTCGTGATAGTATTTTGGCAACTACGCCTCTACCTGCAAGTGACATAAATGTCACGGTAGGTTCCTGTTTATCACTGTGATAAACTATTAATTTCAGCAGCTACCCCATCACATACTCCAGCTTATTCTCTAAGAAAATGTTATTCCTGTCCTTTCCTTTACATAAAGTCACTTGACAATTTTTTCGTGATAAACTATTAATTTCAGCAGCTACCCCATCACATACTCCAAGAAAATGTTATTCCTGTCCTTTCCTTTACATAAAGTCACTTGACAATTTTTTCGACTCTTCGTGATAGTATTTTGGCAACTACGCCTCTACCTGCAAGTGACATAAATGTCACGGTAGGTTCCTGTTCATCACTGTGTGATAAACTATTAATTTCAGCAGCTACCCCATCACATACTCCAGTTCATTCTCTTAGAAAATTTTGTTCCTGTCCTTTCCTTTACATAAAGCCACAGTTTTCTTGAATAATATACTAACAAAATGGTTTTTAATTGGGGAGATATTTTAACAATTACTGCACGCTTTCAGCTTATTAATATTCATACCTTCATATAAGTTGTTGGGACATATTGCATTGGTCCTGTCTGTCCGTTAATTTATTTGTCTGTCCACTAAATAGTTTAAGCACTTACAATAGTTAAGAACAATTTAATGTAGGGTCTTTAAATTTTATATATATATACAGTAGAAATGAGAAATAAGCAGGCTTTAATTTTTCTCTTTTCTGTCTTGTCAAGGCATTAGTTTGTGTGTTCATCTGCGTGTTTGTTGAGGAAGATCTATTTTTGTCATCATGGCGACAGGATCAATGTCAGCGTTTACATTCTGATTGGATGTTTTGGTTATTTAAAAAAAAAAAAAACAAAAAAAAAAAAACGTATCTTCTTAACCCATGGAAGGATTCATTTGATACTTGCACTGTATTTAGTCATCGGTATAAAGTTTTACAGAACACATTGTACCATCCACTTTCACTCGGTGACCTTAAGGTGAAGCTCAAGGCCTTACAAAGTTTGTGTTTTCCTTCTTCGTTTGATGATTTTGTTTAACTTTGAATGACCCATACTTCCTTAAACCATTAATGAATTTTTTTTCATGCATACATTTTACTTAGATATTGATCCAAAACTTTACAGAGCATCACCCTACCCCAGTCAAGTACATTGAATTCAAGGTCATGGAGTCACAAAGTTGGGGTTTTGTTAAAGTTTTCTTATGACATTCTCGGTATAATGCTTGAAAAGATTTAGTTAATAGTAGAACTGATGTCAGATGCTGGTTTGAGTTTTTACCAAATACAAGTCAAACATAAATGGGGTCAAGGGCATTGACTTACAAATTTTGTCTACAGGATTTTGATTAACATTTATATAGAATGAGTTTATATGGGGGCTGTTTTACTATTTATTCCTTATTTATTGATATCCATAAATTGAATCATTTCTTATATGCTTATATGTGACATCAACCTTTCTTATATTTATGAAAATGCCTTCAGTCTTATGCCTTCAGAAAATGTCTTCACTCTTTAATTGCACACCGGGGGATCGGTCGTCAGACTCTATGATGGCCCCGACCTAAAGCTATATATTTTAGTTGGTTGGGACCGGAGCCTTTTTGTCTGTTGCTTGGTCCACCGGGGCTCAACTGGTGACCTTCTTTTGCTTCAGATTTCCAGTGGGGTCGTTTGGCAGGACAGGGATCTCCACCTGTCAGACGGCCCGTTGTATCTGTTGAGTCCTCGTCTTTGCTTCTTCATGGTGTTGAAATTTGATTTATGTGTTTACCGTGATGATTCATTGACGAGTTAGAGGGTTATCATGCGAACCGAACTACCAACTAAATGTTTTGTACCACTTCAGAAACTGAGGGTGAGGTTGGGCCTGTAAAATCGATTTAAGCCCCCCAGTAATTCATTACTGACCGTTCCAAGGCGGTAGTTCTGTTGTGGTTCTCTGTTGCCTGTTTTTGGTGTCAGAGTTTCTGTGATGTTTTACCTTATGTATGTTCTTATTATTTTTGGTTCGGTTTGGGTTGCTGAGTGGCCACCTTTTGGGAACAAGCTGCTCACTCGGTTGGCCATATGTTCTCTGTATCTTGATTATTTGTAATCTTAGTTGTTTCCAACTATGGTTTGAGGGCTGGATTTGGATTTTGATTGTTTCAGTTCCTGGTCTTTGCATACAATTTACTTTTATGGGTGCATAGGCAATAATGGCCATCAGTGAGAAAAAGAAATATATATTACGTTTTTTTATCAAAGTTGATATAAAAGGTTTGGCATATCGTTACTTTGTATCTAATGTACATGTATGAAATAATGACACGTACATGTAAATATTTTAACAACTTTGCTTCCTAAATAATTTTAATAAAGTATCACCTGAAACATCTTGTCATTACGTTCATGGAATGTATCATTCATAGACCTCAAACATTTTTTTAGTATGGTTACTTTACCAAATTCAAAATATAAATTGAGTAATTTTGCATCACAGTCATTTAATCATATTTTAATAGTTCTAAATGCTTCATTCATATTTAATGCTTGACAACAGCCCTTGAGTGATATAACTCAGTATTGATATTTTGGAAAGTATATAAAACATCAGTTATAGCAAAGATTATAAAAATCCAATGGTCAGTTAATCGGTCTCAAAATTATGTACCATAGGGCTAATGCAAATAAATCAGGTAGCCTGCACAAGCATGTCAAGGAAGTCTTAACTTCATTTTCACCAAAATTTGCTGGCCATTACACTAACAGCATGGCATTGAATCTGCATGATGCTCTTGCAAAGAAGTTGATAACATATGAAGATGTTATAACAGTTTGATACAGAAACATATAATAACCAACAAGATATCTCGGCAGTGCTTAGAACTACCTTAAGTAGAATTAAAGGAAATGTCAGAAAAGCTCGGGGACTCCAAAGAAGTAAATATCTAGAAAAATAATTTGTGTTCCCAAATCAGAACAATGAAAAAAATGACCACGTTGAACACAATATACCAGCACAAACGTCACAGGATTTACAAATGTACTCGGAAAATAAGCATTTGTCTGCCGTTTGTAAAGAATTAAAATGTGAAAGAAAAAATATGAAAAGAAAGATCCTGAGACTTGAATTGAGTAAGATTTAAGAAAAAAAAATAAGTTAAATCTTTTAAGAGCAGAACTGAACAGATATAAATCTTCTTTGAAAAAGATTAGCAAAGAAAAGCTAAACAGAGAAACAAAGATACAATGACTAATTAAACTTAACAACAAATTAAAAGCCAAACTCTCTGATTTCAAAACAGAAAACAGGAATTCTGTTTCCAAGATAAAAACACTGTAAAAAAATGCAAATCAATGAAAGTTCCAAAGAACTACTATTGTGTAGCCTGAAGCTAAAGAATGGTGAAATTCAAGATAATGAGTAATGAAATAGCAAAACTGACAAGTGAAAACTTTTCGAACTGAAAGTGCACTGGAACATTTACAAAATACTTTGTGTGAAGATAATCATTATTGTTTATACAAAGACAATATGAAACTAACTAAAGATGCAGAAATATGCACTATGAAATTACTGAGTGCGAAAGTTGGTATTTTGCAAATTAAATCTGTCATTGAGTCTGTTTCTGTTTTATATAGTAAAGTTGTTGATAAGTACCCCTGTTAAAAAAACAATACGAAATGTAAATAACAGAATACTTGCACTATCTTTAAGTCAAATATCGGAAATGGTACCCCAAAGAAGCAATACTACTCTTTATACTGACGAAACTACGAAGTATGGCACCAAAATTAGAGGTTTCTAATTGTCTGATAATGATGATATGTTATGGGTTCTTGGTCTGAAAGAACTTGGCAATAAATCTGCACAAAAAACCCTTGAAACTTTTCAAGAAATACTGCAAGATATTCAGAATATAAGTGAACAAATCAATGAACCAGGTCAGGTACATACAGGACATATTATTTTTCAAGAATTAAAAATACTATGAGTGATCGTGCTTCGACTGAAAAGTCATTCAACCACTTTTTGTTTACCTACCGATCTGAAAAACTCCAAGACATCATTGAGCAATGGAACAATTTAAATGAAACAGAAAAGTATGCACTGTCATGAATGAACATTTTTTTTGTGCCTTACACTTGCTAGTAGGTATGGCAGAAACAGCAGAAAAAGTATTGTTGAAATTTGAAGGTGCACACACAGATGCTCCTATTGGAGCTGCTGCTGATTCAAGAACCAAATCATTTTGTAAAAGCTATAAATCCGGCACAGTTAGAACAATCAGAACAGCTGCCAAAGCTTTGGCACGTGGAGGGGATGAAAGAAATGGGTGCCACAGGCCATTTAAAATTTATCTGCATGACCTTAAAAGGAAAGAAAAACTTCAAAGGTTTAGTGGTAATCGTTTTAACATTTAATTTTATGATGCTTAGATTGTTTACCTATTACAAAGTGAAATAATTGATTTTTAGACAATGTTCATGGTATGACAAACTTGGTGGTGTGTCTTTAGATATGAAAGAAAAGCTCTACATGGCTGGTTGTAAAGGTCTTGGGCTTTGCAGTAACTTGATCACAGCCCCTCTGTGGAGACTCATTGAATGTAATGGTCATGTACTTGACATGAATAAGTCATACAATTACTTAACGTCATTTTTAGACTTTTGATTGATTGATTGATTTGATGCTTAACGTCCACGGTAAACAACTATGGTCATGTTGGGACGGTCAGTTACCCTAACCACACTATTCCTGGGAAGGCTTAGACCTCCTATGCGGTTAACCAGTACTAAGTGCACATACTTTCGTCAGTAAGTGACAACTGCCCTTCTTGAATCAGCAGGAGAAACGAAAGTATGTGGCCAGACCGGGACACAGATGCAAAAGATCCCCCTGTTTTCATGTCTGATGAATACTGTCCATTCCCCTTAAATGCGGTCAGTGAATCTGTACATACCTCAAAGCTTACTGAATCCAGTGAAGCTCTTGTCCATGATTTTTTTTTGCTCTTTTTTATTGCTTGGAAGCATTATTTATGCCGTTCTATGAAGAATCATGATGTATGAAACCGAACAAACAGTGAGGAATGGAAGTGTTTTGGCAGCCAAGCAAAATAAATTTCCAGAACGTATGTTTGGTTTAATTGATTCCCTTATGAAGCACCGCCCAAATGCATCGAATATATGCAATGAAGCATTTATATCATGTTTACAAATAACAAAACAGTACAATGGCTTGACAGTAAATGTGAAAATGAAAGAGAAGTCGTAGTGAAGAACATTTACTGCACGAATTTGGCGCAAAAAATTAACATGACCATTTTTGTAAGCTATATACATATGGTTACATGGGTACAGAATAGCACACGTGCCAATCAATCAATAGACTATTCAATAGACTAGTACAGGCAATATAGTTCCTACAGCTGAATTATAAATATATCTACAACCTGTATACATAACTGTTACATATAAACAAATTGGCACACGCCATATTTGATGCCTAATATTTATTATTGTGCATCTCAGAAAACATACCTCGAACTATTTGATTACACTGCGTACAATGCGTACAAAGTGCAAAATAGAAGAGGGCATGTTTTGAAAAGGCTATTTACATATTATACAGCCTATCTACATAAGGGTACAAAGTGGCACACGCCTTACTTGATGTCTTCTGCTAATATTTTATATTGTGCATCTCCGAAAACCTGGGTACACTGCGGACATTGCTTACAGGTGAAAATAGAAAAGGCCACCTTTTGTACTGTCTATGTACATTGTCTACAACCTATCTACATAGAGGTTACAGGTCGGCACAATCGCATACTTGATGATTATAGATAATATTCTTACATATAAACAATTTGGCACACGCCATATTTGATGCCTAATATTTATTATTGTGCATCTCAGAAAACATACCTCGAACTATTTGATTACACTGCGTACAATGCGTACAAAGTGCAAAATAGAAGAGGGCATGTTTTGAAAAGGCTATTTACATATTATACAGCCTATCTACATAAGGGTACAAAGTGGCACACGCCTTACTTGATGTCTTCTGCTAATATTTTATATTGTGCATCTCCGAAAACCTGGGTACACTGCGGACATTGCTTACAGGTGAAAATAGAAAAGGCCACCTTTTGTACTGTCTATGTACATTGTCTACAACCTATCTACATAGAGGTTACAGGTCGGCACAATCGCATACTTGATGATTATAGATAATATTCTGAGCCGATACCTCGAAATATCTGCTTACACTGCGTACAAAGTGAAAATAGAAAAGGGCATGTTTTGGAACGGCTATATACATTAGATACAGCCTATCTACATAAGGGTACAAAGTGGCACAAGCCTTACTTGATGTCTTCTGCAAATATTTTATATTGTGCATCTCCAAAAACCTGGGTACACTGCGTACATTGCTTACAATTGAAAATAGAAAAGGCCACCTTTTGTAAATACTATGTACATTGTCTACAACCTATCTACATAGAGGTTACAGGACGGCACAATCGCATACTAGATGATTATAGATAATATTCTGAGCCGATACCTAGAAATATCTGCTTACACTGCGTACAAAGTGAAAACAGAAGAGGGCATATTTTGAAAAGGCTATATACATTTAATACAGCCTATCTACATGAGGGTACAAAGTGGCACACGCCTTACTTGATGTATTCTGCTAATAATGCTACAACCTATCTACACAATGGTTACAGGTCGGCACGATCGCATACTTGATGATTCTAGATAATATTCTCGGTAACCAATATAAAAACAGAACTTCTGACTGCAAAAACACATAAAGCTATATTATGCGTAGGAAAGTCTGCAAACACGGTGTATTTTTAAAAAAGGGCGCATTTTATCTTCTTTGAAACAGGTATACCCTTAGAGCTTCTTGGAGCTTAGTATTTTTTGTGTTATCCGTTTCACAAGTATGAATGAAGCAGATTATAAACTGCACGATTTCTTAATGCATCGGCTTGGACGGACCCATTGGACGCCGTTAAATGTACCTGCCATTTACTATAACTGCAACCTGGTTTACCTATTTTCAATGGAGACGTCTAATCCGCTCGCAGCTGATATTGCTCTACAGTACACTCCCAAACATTCATACTGGATGAATCATTTAACGCGTTTATATACTAATTTATCTATTATTATTATTATTATTATTTCTACATATATACAAGTTTTAGATATAGGAGTGTACATGACACATGAGAGCAGTTTATCTTATTTTTCTCTTCCGTCCTGCTCTGCCACGTTTGCCTGTCTCCCCGGCAAAGTTGGCAAAACAGGAAGGATATGCCATTCCTAATCTCTGCTTGTCGCCCTTGCATTTCGTTTCGGTAAGGATGGCAGGCAGGGACAGGTATCAGTAAAATTGAATTTGTCAAGTCACATTTGCTGTTAACCCATCTGATTGTCTAAGCACCTAACGAATATTTACATTGCTGTTATTCATAAAAATAATGTTTTAAAAAGACTACACTGTTTCTTTTTCTCACTCATTCTCTATCTCTCTCTTTTCACCATGCGGCATTCGGACGGCGTCACGCCGAAGTCGAGACGATGTCATGATGTCGCATCGACGTCGGTATGATGTCGTCCCGCGGTCACTGTACCTGCTGGTTCTCTCTCTCTCACGAAAACGAAAGTCCTTGTAAGATGTTTTGGTTTTGAGAAGCTCTGTACTTTATAGCTGGCTGTAACGGCTAGCCATATGCGTTCTGTTGTCCTTTACTGTAAATACAAATTTTATGGTTACTATTATCATAATTTTGGAGATTTAATTTT
Source organism: Ctena decussata (assembly GCA_963989385.1). Lineage (NCBI taxonomy): Eukaryota > Metazoa > Mollusca > Bivalvia > Lucinida > Lucinidae > Ctena > Ctena decussata. The sequence continues at coordinate 40,250,599 of OZ022500.1, forward strand.
TCTGAAAATTCGGTTATTTAGGATGCCTTGCCCATTATTTTTGGCAGCAGAAAGTATGCGGCGAGCCGTTTAGTGAAATATAGTGTAATATTTTGTTTTCTTCCTTTCTTTCAGTTTCTCGCTTTATGCTCTGTGTTTTCCTCCCCTTGCATTTAAATTTTCAAATCATTTACTGTTACCATTGTTAGTATTAGTATATGATCCACCGTCCGTTTGCCATGTTGATTAGTATTATAGAAATTCCTCATTATGTCATGTTTACATGTACTTTGAGTGAATAAAGTTACTGTCTGTCTGTCTGTCTGTCTTAAAGACACTGCAGAATTTTAGTTTAGTAGGCCGTAATTTATATATCGTCAGTCTTTGATTTGTTTTTATTTTAGCTACTTAAAGACAATGCCCAGGCAATGTTGTCCTGTAAATATCGCGGATTTTTTTTAATCTGGGTTCCATACTGGCCCGGGAATATGGATTATGTAGTAGCAAATTCCCCATTTCTACCTAAAATTAAATGATTTCGTAATAAAAACAATGGTATTAGCATTCAAAATCTTGTCAGCAGGAGCATTTACATGGGTCTGCTAAAATATTAGCAGAAGACATCAAGTAAGGCGTATGCCACTTTGTATCCGTATGTAGATAGGCTGTATTAAATGTATATAGCCTTTTCAAAACATGCCCTCTTCTATTTTCACTTTGTACGTAGTGTACGCAGTGTAAGCAGATATTTCGAGGTATTGGATTAGAGTATTATCTATACTCATCATGTATGCGATTGTGCCGACCTGTACCCTTTATGTAGATAGGTTGTAGACAATGTACATAGACTCTAAAAAAGGTGGCCTTTTCTATTTTCACTTGTAAGCAATGTACGCAGTGTACCCAGGTTTTCGGAGATGCACAATATAAAATATTAGCAGAAGACATCAAGTAAGGCGTGTGCCACTTTGTACCCTTATGTAGATAGCCTGTATTAAATGTATATAGCCTTTTCAAAACATGCCCTCTTCTATTTTCACTTTGTACGCAGTGTAAGCAGATATTTCTTGGTATTGGATCAGGATATTATCTATAATCATCAAGTATGCGATTGTGCCGACCTGTAACCTTTATGTAGATAGGTTGTAGACAATGTACATAGTATTTACAAAAGGTGGCCTTTTCTATTTTCACTTGTAAGCAATGTACGCAGTGTACCCAGGTATTCGGAGATGCACATTATAAAATATTAGCAGAAGACATCAAGTACGGCGTGTGCCACTTTGTACCCTTATGTAGATAGGCTGTATTAAATGTATATAGCCTTTTCAAAACATGCCCTCTTCTATTTTCACTTTGTACGCAGTGTAAGCAGATATTTCGAGGTATTGGATCAGAATATTATCTATAATCAAGTATGCACTTTTGCAGACCTGTAACCTTTATGTAGATGGGTTGTAGATTATGTACATAGATTTTACAAAAGGTGGCCTTTTCTATTTTCACTTGTAAGCAATGTACGCAGTGTACCCAGGTTTTCGGAGATGCACAATATAAAATATTAGCAGAAGACATCAAGTAAGGCGTGTGCCACTTTGTACCCTTATGTAGATAGTCTGTATTAAATGTATATAGCCGTTCCAAAACATGCATTCTTCTATTTTCACTTTGTACGCAGTGTAAGCAGATATTCCGAGGTATTGGATCAGAATATTATCTATAATCATCAAGTATGCGATTGTGCCGACCTGTAACCTTAATGTAGATAGGTTGTAGACAATGTACATTAACTTAACAAAAAGGTGGCCGTTTCTTTTTTCATATTTTTTTACTTATTTACTGTCTACAGTAGGACTATATTGCTCTGGTTCAAGTTGATTTACCCCACCCACTTAAATAACCCCATTATTCCAAAAGTAGGGCTTACGGAGCTTAACCACTATTGATTCAGTATAGCGGACACTTTAGTCTAACCATCAGCTGAAAATAAAACATTTTGCTCTTGGGCAGAAAAAGGGCCTTATAGGCACTCCCCCTTTAGGAAAACAATTCTTGGGCAAACTCACAAAGATCCATCTATTTTCAATACATGTAATACACGTAGCAAACAAGGGAAAAGTTAACAATACAAGACTTAAAAGACTGTTTAGGTAAACTGATCAAAAATGCAATAGAAATGGAAGATGAAAATGATGACGACTGTGTAAAAATACTTAGTGATAAAGTGGTAAAACATCATTTTGATGTTGATGGTAAAAGAGAATTTTATAAAGGAAAAGTGATTTGCTCCGTCCCAGGATTTCCACAATGGTTCAATATTATGTATAAGAATGATGTCGCCGTATATACATATAAGCTGTTAGAAGGCTATGCTGCTGTTGATTGGGAGATCTTAGGTAAAATAGTGAATCAGAATTTATAGTTTTTCATAAACATAAAAGTTTCTGTCACATAAAAATAGCGACAAGAAATGGTTGATAATGGTTTTTGAGGTGGAAAGGTAGAATGATTTAGGAGCTCTCAAATCTGACTACTCCAGAGCATAGAACTTGTTGTTTGCTCAACCCTCACTGTATTTGTAAAAGTGGGTTACATGGCAACATATATTGCATGACACATGCTTCATGCAACCTTTTTTTCTTGCAAACAGGCTAGGTTAAGATTATTATACAAGTTGCATGCAAAAGATTTTTTATGCAACGTAAGTGTATTTACAATATTGAAACTTGTTCCATGACAGATGTGTCATGCAACATACATTGCTGTGTGATCCCACCTTAACAAGTATTATGCAACTGTGTTGCAACGTGTAAACAGCAGCACATATTGGGACATAGGGAGACAAATGGAAAAGTAAGAAAGCAAGGGTGGTAATGCTATTACATGACGTGCATACTATGTTTATACAAATTGCCATTAAATTATGTTTCAGTTATGGCGTACTCAAGCTTTAGCATGTACTATGATAAGGAGAAAAACAACCCCAGTACGATTGTTGTATTATTCAAACCTGTTTGTCCTGTAGTCCAAAATACTGCTGCAAAAGGCTGTATCACGACCACATTTTTTTCTATTCATTACCTTTCTTGCCCAAATAAAATTACGCCTGTAACCACTTCTTATATCGAGCACTGTGGGTACGTGTAAATATGGCTATGTTCGAGAGTGTGTGATAAATAGCTGAAGGTTAACAAATGAGACTTGTTTTTAATTAATGTATGACGTCATACTGACGTTACTTCGATGTCATTACGTGGCATTGACGTCGATACGACGTCATTTCAACGTCATGTGCCTGCTGTGAATTATGTTTCACTTTTCTTTGTCATTTTATAACATTCACTTCAATGAATTTTAAAGTCTCCATAGTCCTATAAGTGATAAAATCGTCTAAATTCAAATCATTGTAAAAAGCGGTTCAACATTTACTTTTGGTAATAAAATGTGGGTTGATGTGCATATTTTGAGTCATATAAAGAAAACAAGTTTTTGAAAAATAACAAATCGCTCCATAAAATAGAATTTCCTGCTCTGGTTTCCCGTCTAGCAATGCTATATGAACATAGGCGGGATAGTGATTTGGACTCCACTGCTGTACTTTGTATTTTTACCATTTTGTTTAACTTGATGAAATCGAAAGTAGGTCATTTTAGTTGCCAACCAAAATGACCCAAATAAGATTTCAAAACGTTTTCATGCGAAACTCAAGGATGTTTTATTTGTTTAAAGCTGGCGAATCACGGTCATTTACAATGACGAAACTATAGTGAGAAACTTGCAGCGATACCTCATGATAAAATTTTTCATGCTGATAGAGCAATGGGGCCTTAAAGCCATCACGAGAAACAAGTTGTAAAAAATTTGACCTCTGACCCAACTGTGACATTGATCATTGATGTGGTAATCTGAATCCTTGCATGACACATCATAGCATTACGCATTATTTTTGGCAAAATTTGATTAAACTCCCCTTACTTCTTTGAAGTGATGCTGGCACACAATTTCAAATAAGAGATTTGACCTCTGACCCAACTGTGACCTTTACCTTAGTATTTGGGAATGTAAATCTTTTGCACATACACTGTTTCAGGATGTAGTACCTATATGCCAAGTTTTATGAAATTCACTTCAGTCTGCAGTTTTAAAGTAATCACAGAAACACTTTTTACTAACAGACACACATACATACAGACAGAGTGACGGATAGGGCAGTTTTAATATGCCTTCTTTTTTTGTCTTAGCATCCAATAACAACAGCTGAAATGAATAATCGGAAGCAAAACACCTATTTTATTGACTTGGACCACTTTTTCGCAGAAAATCTGTGTAAACAATAAACATGTATTAACAGATAGTGGCCCCCATGTAATTTTTTTCAGAGATCTTTCATCAGATTGGTTTCAAATAAAAATATTATAATTATATTATAATATTCTATCCAGAATTCTAACACAGTGCGCCTATGGAAGCAATGGAAAGCTTACGTGTTTTATTCTGCAACAATTCACTGTTTCGGAGCGCGTGAGCCTAATTGCTGACGTCACTAGAAATACTGACGTAATTTTGTGACGTTTTGAGACGTTAGACGGTGTAACGTAGCTTTTTCTGTCTAAAAGCGTCATAAAAATGTACATTTATCATACAGTTTAAAATATTAGCGGGAACATGAACGCGCTGGCAATAAGGTTGGTAGAATTTGAATGAAAACACTATTTTTCCAGTATTTTTGAGTATTAGAATCGAAAAAGTTCAGCTCTAGCATTGAATTGTTGAATAATAATTCACTGTTTGTCGGTCAATTGTAAGTAGATATATCACTCGCGCTCCGCGCTCGTGATATGATCTACTTTACAACTGACTTCCAAACAGTTAATTATTACTCAACAATTCACTGCTAGAGCTGATCTATTTCTTAAACATAACTGATTGCACCGATTTCAATTTTTTTTCAACTTTCTGGTCCTATGTCTAATAATGGCTGTCATTGCATATATAGTCAATATAACCTTACCTAGGCCATTCATTTGTTTTTACATGAGCATAAATTGCCAAAAAATACAACCAACAAGGTCTGAGAAGCAACAAACCAACGGGGAACAAGAGCAATGCTTCTAAGAGGATTGTATGTACTGCAGTCTTGTCAATCCTGAATGGAAGCTAAATAAATTAATACTGTTAAAGTCTCCATAGTCCTATAAGTGGTAAAAACGTCTAAATTCAAATCATTGTAAAAAGCGGTTCAACATTTACTTTTGGTAATAAAATGTGGGTTGATGTGCATATTTTTGAGTCATATAACTGGCAAAAAGTAAAGAAAACAAGTTTTTGAAAAATAACAAATCGCTCCATCAAACAGAATTTCCTGGTCTGGTTTCCCGTCTAGCAATGCTATACGAACAAAGGCGGGATAGTGATTTGGACTCCACTGCTGTACGTTGTATTTTTACCATTTTATTCACCTTGATGAAATCGAAAGTAGGTCATTTTAGTTGTCAACCAAAATGACCCAAATAAGATTTCAAAACGTTTTTATGCGAAACTCAAAGATGTTTTATTTGTTTAAAGCTGGCGAATCACGGTCATTTACAATGATGAAACTATAGTGAGAAACTTGCAGCGATACCTCATGATAAAATTTTTCATGCTGATAGAGCAATGGGGCTTTTAACCACCAGTGAGATTATGTATGAATTGCGTTTTCTTTCAACCTTGTCTGCTGGTGTTTTGATTGTAGCGTTGTATTTTTAAGGAGTCGGCATGACAACGCCGTTATCAACTGCAGTAGGTACGATACCTAAAAAAGCTGTAGAATTTATCAGTTTTTTTATCATCTCCATTGACTACTAACAATCGCGCGCCTGGTAATGAGACCTTTCAGATCCATACCGTTTCTAGGAGTCCCGGTAGCTCATTATGTTTAGGGCTGGCCTTCTAATCTAGCCGTCCCGGGTTCCAACCCCGCTACTGGGCCGCTTGAGGTGAGAAGCTTTCTATCCGTAAACAGGGTTCCATTGCACACAGCATTTCATTATCACCTCCCATCGTCCTGATTTGACTGAAATACTGTTAATAAGGACGTAAAAAGACAAGTCATTCACCCATTCTGCTTTAGCAAGTGATTGTTGTGTATGGAGTGAAGACGGTAATGTTAATGGCTGCCATTGCGGTTTTAAGCATTCGTTTATAACCGTTTAGTCATATCTGACATGCAGTTACATACCACTGACGAGGTCCTTATTGAAAATCGGCTACTAAACTGTATGACACTGCAGCAGACCTTTCTAGGATTCTTTTTAAAGAAGCCAACTTGTTTAATTTGTTTTAGTATTTCGTCCCGTAAAAATAAAATGGATTTTAATATAGAAATCAAGCTCGAAGAAATGATAAACGAGTTCACTTATCTTGCGTGCTGAATAGTTAGAAACAATGATCATGTCATGTTGCCGTATTATTCAGTTATAAGACGGATGCTTTCTTTTCAATAACAATCCCAAAATCTAGATCGTCTTTAGAGGAGAAAAACCTGCCTAATATAGTCGAATGACACAAGACCGGTTAAAACATCAGGGGCCGTATTTATGAAACGACTTAAGTGGTTGCTATGCTGTTGCTAAGCGAAATTTCTTTGAAGGAGATTCCCTATAACTATGAAATTTGTTCTGGAGGAACAGTCTGAAAAAAACTGTTCCTCCAGAACAACTTCCCTAGTTGTGGGGAATCTCCTTCATAGAAACTCAGCCTTAGCAACAGCATAGCAACCACTTAAGTTGTTTTATAAATACGGGCCCAGGGATACTTTTGTAGCAAAAAAGTGCCATTCAATAGCAGAATTTGTTTGGAAATATGTCACACTATGGTCATGAATAAATACAAACATTTTGACGTACGCTCATGTAACCATAGTTTCTTACAAGCATTGCATTTTCTTGATGTTTTATTCTCGGAAAGGAACACATACAATATATATTTGATCTAGTGGACTGTTAAGACCTCTGACAGTATCCATGCAAATTTGCCTATTTTCGACAAACTCCTGTAGCTTTCTTTGGAAGCAAAAAGTAGGACTTTTAGCATCAAATGGGTAGAATAGGTTTTGATATTGATTTTGAACAATTATTTCATCTGCACATTAACTCTCACTGATTCTCGCAATGGGGGTAAATGAAATTCTCGGCCATCTTAAATACATATATTTTTCGCTTTTTCTTATTTACTGAGTTTCATTTGTTTGTTAAATATGCTTAAAATGAAGTAAAACACTACAGCTGCGCATAGTATGCAATTACATTTTTATAGGCAAATTTACGTTACAACTGTCAGCCGTCCTTTTCGATAGATAACACAGTGGATAATTGCATTTTCAGTCAATGCCGTTTCACAGCTCTCGGGAGAGATATGTCGCATGTACGTACAACATTAAGACTCGCAGATTAACATTGACAGGCCATCGAATCGACAGTAATTAGAGGATAATCTAGTTCCACCATTTTATGCCCAAAAATAACCAAAAGGAGGATTTTCAAAAGTGTGTGACACAGAACTTCCGGGGTAACAACAACAACGCAATGTGGTGAAACGTAAATGTTCAAAACAAAACAAATACAGTCTACTCTCGATATCTAAAAGTCGAAGTTCATCCCGAACTACTGATATCTCAAAGTAAATTTTCTGATCCCAGAAAATTTACTTTGAGATATCGGTAGTTAAGATATCCAGTTAAATTGTAAATAAAATTTCCTTTTAAGAGGAAGGCTTGCACAGCTAAAACAGTGAAATTTTCATGCGTTGTTATTGAAGTGAACCCGATTGTTAGTGCACTTTCTGTCGCTTATTTTTATTTAGCAAAGTATTTAATACCAATTCTCGGTAACCATCGAGAATGGTGGCTCACGCCTAGTCACAGATTTTAACGAAACTTTCTGAGCATGTTCGTTGTCACTCAAAAAGTAAATATTGAAATACAACTACCTATTTTTCATGGCCCGTTTCCATGGTAACGGGATTTATAATTTTTGGCCCGAAACTCTAAAAATATCAGTGAAAATTGACTATATTTGCACAATTACATCTTCTAGACTTTATATATTTATTGTTAATTGTAAATTGTTCCTTCAAATATTACTCAGGGTAAATTTTATAGCGAGCTACTAAAACGAATTCAGTTGACTGTAGAATCACATATGTGCTTCAAAGGTGGGTGGGGTATCAAGATATTGAAATCCATCGTTTTTCATCATTTTTAACCCAATATTCCAAAGCCCCGCGGGCACTCTGACATATCTTTACATATTCACTGTCAAGAATGGTACTTCATGTATAACACTATGGAAAAACACGTGTGGGAAGTTACCATCTTCTTATCGTTACCATGGCAACAATTATGTCACCCTTTCAAAAACCAAAAGTGGAAGAATCACATTTAAATAAGCCTTTATTCATCCACACCACTTGAATACTGCAATATGTTAGTAGATAAATAAATTTATTAGTCAGTTTATTGCTTTACTACAGTTTATTGATTGTGGGCCCAGATGGGAGGGTGTTAAGGGTCATTTTAGAGGCCCGAACAGGTGAAAATTTTGTGCCAAAAATACGCAACAAGCCAGATATGGTTTACCCCCTACACCCTTCCCCAATCGGGAGTTCTGAAGAGTACAGTTTTCAAAGAGCCTAGTATCTTACAAGTATTTTGCAACATGTAAGCTCTCCAGCGATTGTCGGATTACGCAATAACAGCATGTTACAAACGTTACCAATAAAAAACATAGATAAGATATAAAACTATTGAAACTTACAAAGTATGGAAGTCACATTCACATGTTTAAAATCATAATATGGTCTATAAGAAGATTCCAGTAGCTACAAATTATGCTCTTTGAAAGATCATTTAAGCTTACATGGCGTTACATACGTTACATTTGTCTTTACACAACATTTAAATGGCTGTTTCCATCCAAAATAATTTGTTCTTGTAAGTTTTTCTTTCCGTATTAGACAACAGGTTTGTTTCTGTCTAAAAGGCAATTTATTTATCTTTTCGACTCAGTCAAAATTATTATCTTATCTTTTATACTTTGGGAGAAATAGGATGTTGAAAACACTACACTCTTAGAAAATATTTCATATCTCAGTTATCACTTGCTGGGCCACAAGCCATCTATGGTTACCTCCTCCCCACCTCCTCTCCGTAGGAAGTTTAAAGATCATGGTTTACATAATGCCCAATGTCTTACAAGTATTTTGCATGTTAGCCCTCTGGCAATGGCAGCACTTTGCTGTAACAGCTTGTTAGAAACGTTACCCATCAAAACGGGAAATATAATATAAAAATATTGAAAGTTACAGGCACGGAAGTCACATTCACACGTTCAAAATTATAATATGTTCTAACAGAAGAATACAGTAGCTACACTTTAAGATGTTTTAAAGATCGTTTTAGCTTACGTGGTATTACATACGTGATATCCTCCCCACCCACTCACCCCAGGGGAGTTTCGTACCCTATAATTTTCTAAAACTTAATTATATCGGAAACAAAATGACACATGTTAGCCCTCTGTACATTGGGGCATTAATGTTTAACTTCGACGTCAATTACGTCTTACCAAACTATTTTCACGTTATAATAGAAAATACGCATTGATACACACGTGTAAGTATTCGCCCTAAATAATGTTGGGTTTTGTATGCTGGTACATAAATCGCTGTTTCAAAATAATTGACATGTCAAAGTTACGTTGAAAAATCCATATAACGTAGCTAACATTGTATTTGACGTTTTTCCTTTTATTTCTATATACATGTAATATAAGGAGAAAATTGTAAATTTAAAGAGTAACTACACTTCAGGAACTGACTGAATCAGATCCCAAGCCCTATCCCCTACATCAAAGGGAAAGATTGACAAAGACATCCAAACAAACAATAAATTACAAGTGATAAGCCGAGTCAGCAGCTCTTTCCCAAATAGGTGGCAAGTCAGCTATCTTTATTGAACCAAACAACCTAGACCAACAGAAGGGTCACAACAGACTAAGCAAATTATAAGAATTGAAGTGTACAGAAAGTTAAGATCACAAGTATGTCTATTTTAATATTGTAATACATAAAAACCTAAAGTCTTACAACATTAGTCAGCCGTCACAATAAATATGTAACGTATGTAACCATAACAAAAATACGAAAAAAAATGATAAAAAACAAATTGAGACTCAATCGCTGAATTAGTGAACTGAAATGTATACATGCTCAATCACTCTTATTCTAAGCATGCACAGCTGAGATAAGTTAGGTAGTACTTAACAGTGGAAATATAAAATGCGGACAGAATATATCTTTTTTTTTTAAAAGAATATAACCTATAAAATGAGGAGAAAATCTAAGAAACCTAACACGGCTGCTGTAGTCTTTCAATGTTTTCTGCATTACGGTACACCAATGTTATGTGTTTTCAAACTTAAAAAAAAAATATCGGATAGTGTATATTTGAAAGGCAGTCTAACAATAACATTACGTTACATGTATGTAATATGTCTGAGGATAAGATTTGTGAGTAACCTGTTACCACAATATCAGTTCCCGGGTGGCATAAAGCATTCATTGTTGTAGTGTAAGCTTACCACTGGTATTCAGATGGTAAATCTAGCTCTTTGAAACACACAAGGGTTCATCAAGACGCACATAGATCGTTACAGCAGAAGCAGTTCGACCTCGGTCTCACGTAAAAGTGACTTCATAAAAATGATTTTATTTTAATTTTAGGCATCAAATGAAATAAGTATAAGTTGATATATAATGTAACTTTCACTATTTAGGTTTAGAGTAATAATAGGGATAAAATCAATTTTGCTACCTGTGCTGATTGATTGAGACATTCAACTGCCTACATACAAATATGTGATTGTGACTGCAAGGTGAAGCAATCAAAAGCAGTATCAACTCGGTTGACCGGCATTAACACCATTATTGCTATGCTGTCAGTCGCTTCTTCAGCCAACAGCCTCTTTGCACAGTAACCGCTTTGCATAGGTTAGAAAACGCGTGGCTCCTGTTAACATAACTTGCATGTTAAATTGTTATCTACGTGATCTGTTTACACAGCCCCCATCGAATACATTGCAACATATTAACAATTTGAAAATTTAAGGATTATAGAAATGGACATTGTTTATAACGCAAACAGCATTCTGTCATCATCCTGTTGGAGTTCTATTTGTCATTCTGTTGATACAAATATTTAGTTGTAACTATCAATGACTAAAGCTGTTACGAAAGACAAATTTCAGTCAGACAATTGCAGTATGTTAGCTTCTTAAAATGTTGTTTGGATATTGCCAAAATGCTGTATTATCTAACAGTATTTAACATACTTGGACAAGTTTAATTTGATTACCATATGATATCATGAATAAGAAGTATACAACAATATTTATTGCTAAACAATGCTTATACAAAGTCATGGAGATGAAATGCAGTAAATTATTTAGGCTAGCCCTTCCTTTGCATGTATAGATATGCACTTCCTCTATTGTGTGAATATTGCTGTTCAGAAATATTGTCAAGGGTATTGAAAATAAAGACTTTATAAACTCTCAATGAATAGTTTATACGTTACATGTTCCGTCTTTCTATTCTTGTTTTTTTTCTTACTATTATGCTGCAAAGTATAACTTCAGTGTAGATGAGTAAATTCTGAAAGAGAACAATTAAGATTTGCTTATAAATATCTGAACAGCAATGAAGAACATTAATATATTCTGTTATTTTCATTTGCCATTTCATTATGTGGGAAGAGCTCACTGTAACACTGTCCCTGGAAAAAAATACATTTTTGTCCATCTAAACGTATCTATATGTTCTTCGGTGAATCGCTTTGTTAAGCGATGATTTAATATAGCCAAACTTAAAAATGCAAGAAACAAAAACATAGAAATATAGATTATCTTAAACTTAGCAGTTATACATTGCTATAATATCAAGAGTAAGCTGCCCGTTCTCTTTTTCCGTATTAAATGTTTCTGATACTATACTCCCAAACTCCTGGTTGACAAATTATTAGTAGGAACTATATGTTTAATAAACTTAATAAAGCAACGTAATGACACTACCATTTAACATTTTCTATCGTAGGTTTGTTTTTTGACTGTAACTGAGCAATGCTGTTTCCCTTGATAACGTAAAATATACGATAGTTTTACTCAACTAAGTCTACACTACCAGCAAGTATTCACATTAGTTTCGATGCATAACTGTTTTTGGATGAAGTCTTCAAACTACAGATTTACTATTCTGCTTTTCTAAGCAAAGTTGTTTCCCTTGGTAATGTAAAATATACAGTAGTTTTATCATATCTCTTAGATAATATTTACATCAGATTTGGTAATAAGTTATACAGACAAATTGTTGGTATTCCGATGGGTACAAATTGTGCTCCTCTTGTGGCCGATTTGTTTTTATTTTGTTATGAAAGAGATTTCATGACTTCTCTTTCTGTTGATAATCAAGCTGATATCATTGAGGCATTTAACTCAACCTCTAGATATTTAGACGATCTTCTGAATATTGATAATCCTTATTTTGAAAGCATGGTTGACCAAATTTACCCACCTGAACTTAAATTGAATAAAGCTAATACTTCAGATACCGAGGCCCCCTTTTTGGATTTACATCTATCTATTTTTAACGGTTTTGTATCTTCTAAAATTTATGATAAACGTGATGACTTTGACTTTGATATAGTTAATTTTCCATTTTTGGATGGTGACGTTCCACGTCGTCCCTCTTATGGAAAGTATATTTCTCAACTTATAAGATTTGCTAGAGTGTGTAGTCATGTAGATGACTTTAATGCTCGTAATAAATGTTTAACTGCTAAACTTCTTCAACAGGGCTATCGGTATCATAAGCTTAGAAAGGCTTTTTCTAAATTCTATCGCAGACACCATGAATTGGTTTCAAAATTTGATGTCGGATTAAAATTTCTTTTACACCAAGGCCTATCGGAACCAGAATTTTATGGTGACTTAGTATACAAATTCAAAAAGATTAAGGGTAGGACTGATTTTTCTGATCAATTCCGAAAAATAATAATACGTCACAAACGTATTGGCTATAATTTAAATGTTATGCGACAGTCTGCATGCTTAGTGATTAACCCAATCACGGTTGATATCTTTGCTGCACTCTTTAATTGCACACCGGGGGATCGGTCGTCAGACTCTATGATGGCCCCGACCTAAAGCTATATATTTTAGTTGGTTGGGACCGGAGCTTTTTTGTCTGTTGCTTGGTCCACCGGGGCTCAACTGGTGACCTTCTTTTGCTTCAGATTTCCAGTGGGGTTGTTTGGCAGGACAGGGATCTCCACCTGTCAGACGGCCCGTTGTATCTGTTGAGTCCTCGTCTTTGCTTCTTCATGGTGTTGAAATTTGATTTATGTGTTTACCGTGATGATTCATTGACGAGTTAGAGGGTTATCATGCGAACCGAACAACCAACTAAATGTTTTGTACCACTTCAGAAACTGAGGGTGAGGTTGGGCCTGTAAAATCGATTTAAGCCCCCCAGTAATTCATTACTGACCGTTCAAGGCGGTAGTTCTGTTGTGGTTCTTTGTTGCCTGTTTTTGGTGTCAGAGTTTCTGTGATGTTTTACCTTATGTATGTTATTATTATTTTTGGTTCGGTTTGGGTTGCTGAGTGGCCACCTTTTGGGAACAAGCTGCTCACTCGGTTGGCCATATGTTCTCTGTATCTTGATTATTTGTAATCTTAGTTGTTTCCAACTATGGTTTGAGGGCTGGATTTGGATTTTGATTGTTTCAGTTCCTGGTCTTTGCATACTTTTTACTTTTACAAAAGTCAGTATACGCTGCCAGCAAATACTCACCTTAGTTTTGCTGCATGACTGTTTTTGGCTGAAGTCTTCAAACTTCAGGTTTACTATCCTGCTTTAGAGTTTTTCAGAGTGCACGTAATTTTTTTTCCAAATCCTGTCAATAAACAAGTTGTACCACATTTCGTACTGTTGATTACTGATTATTTTATAGTTTTATACAAAACAGGACTAAACTGCTCAAGTTCCGCTCAAGTTTTAACGTTATCAAACTTATTGTATATCATTTTATTCGAGGCCTATATGCAAAATCAATGCTGACTTTTAAAAGCAGTGGCTTTACCTTCTCTGAAGTTCTATTTTTTTTCTCGCCTTTCTGCCTTCCTGTTTGTTTTTCTTCTCTTTTTTGCATTTTGCAGCTTTATATAACAAAATTCCATGTATGTTACCATCTTTCAAACTCAACTGTAAAATTCTAGAAGAAAGATGCTGAGAAATGCCATTATGAAATACTTTGATTTTTGGTATAATAACCAAGAAAATAGCAAAACCAGGTTTGCATGTTCAGAATATGTCACGTTTTAAACATTACAATTTGAAGTATATAAAGTATACTGTGTTTGATCACGAATCAAACACTCCTCATGAATCCCTAAAACTAATCACGGATGAAAGTATTGATAGGCCCATGTACATAAAATAATAGTAAAAGCTTTAATGCTAAAGAATAAACCAGAATGTATTTGTTTCTTATATTAAAAGATTCTTTTATGAAGAAACTGCTTCCAAAGAAATCAAAATGATTTTATCTAAAAATTATATGATTTTAATGAATATAGTCATAGGTAACATATATTACCGATCTTTATGGCCGAGTGAGATGCTTTCAAAATACTGTGCCACTGTTCCTTGCTGTTTTAATAGGCTGACACATTCAATATTATACTTTGCTGTTGTTTTCAACTCCAACAGTGAAATTCAAGCACTTGAATTATACTGCAAGTGATAACTGTAATATGGAACATTTGTAAGATGTTACTGTGTTCAAAATCCTATTTCTCACAAAATATATAAGATAGGATAATGAGTTTTGCATATCAGAAAAGATGAATAAATTGCCTTTAATACAGTAATAAATATATGGTCCAATATGGAAGAAATAATTTACAAAAAGAATATATTTTGGATGGAAATAGCAATTTTGATGGAGTGTAAGACAAATATCTCGTATATTACACCATGTTAGCTAAAGTGATAATTCAAACATCACAACTTTTAGCTACTGGATTGTTCTACTAGAATCTACTATAATTTTAAACATAGGAAAGTGCCTAGTTTTTTTTATTATTTTCAATAATTTTTATGCTATGTTCATTGTTGTAATGGGTAACGTTTATAACAGGCTGTTACAGCGTAACGCCCCATTCGCCAGAGAGCTAACATGCTGCAAAATACTTCAAAGATACTGGGCTTATAGTAAATTATGGTCTACAAAACCCCCCCTTGGGGATGAGGTAAACCGTATCTGGCTCACAGCCTATATATTCCAGAAGTAAAATAAAAATTGTGTGTGTTTTGTTTCTTTCTCCTTTGGGTGCCCCTCTTAGAGGCTAATATTAGTTTGTTCACTGCATCTTTTGTTTTCTCCTGTATTCTCAAATGCAAAGTTTAAGATTTTGTCAATCAGTCCAACGGTTACATATGATTGGATTATAATATCGTAGAGATATTTCACA
The DNA here is from genome assembly GCA_963989385.1 of Ctena decussata. NCBI lineage: Eukaryota > Metazoa > Mollusca > Bivalvia > Lucinida > Lucinidae > Ctena > Ctena decussata. The sequence continues at coordinate 40,266,147 of OZ022500.1, forward strand.
TTTTCAATACCCCACCCCCATCCCATTTTTGAGCCCTTTTTGAGCCCCCTTTTCTGTAAAACAAATGGCACCAGAGCATACACCGTGTCATAATACAATGCATGACATATTCAGAATAGCTTTAAAGCATATTTTTGAATTGTTAGTGCTGGTTTTCTAGAACTGAAACTAGATATTTATGAGTTTTTCTTATTGAAAATGTCACTTTTCGCCCCTTTTGGTGCCCCTTAATGGCATGAAATTAATTTTTCACAGTATCTATTGATTGTTTACACAAGAGTGATATTGAAATAACAATTCTGACTGTATGAAATTGTTCTTATCACACCACTTAGAAATAAATGAATTCTTTTTTTAGCAATATTGTGTTTTTGTAGTTTTTCAAAAGGGGAGGTATTGTTGCCATGGTTACGACCATATGATGGTAACTTCCCATACATGTTTTTTCGTTTTATGATTTTTTAAATCCCACTGTAGACTTTATTAGTATGCGTATATGTCAGAGTGCCCGCCCAACTTTGGTGTACCAATTCAAAAATGCCTTAAAATGGCATTTTTCAGGACCTGCTTACCCCACCCACATTCCATGGTATGTGAGACTACAACAGCAATTCAGTAAGGGAGATATTAAAACTTATTATTATTTATAAAGGTCTTCATTTTTACAAACAAGACATATTTAGGCCAAATAATGGCAATTTTAACAATACTAAAAGGACAAAAATGCTTAATTTTAAGAATTTTTTGGTTCATTTTTGGCCAAAATCTTTGGAAGCCGTTACCATGGCAACGGAAGTGTGAATGAATGAAACAACGGTCATTCATTTGTTTTTGTGATACATCTCACACTGTCAGCAAGTTTGAACAAAATCTGAGACCATGCGTGAGCCACCCCTATTATAAAATTCTTGATGATTGGTGTGACGATTTTCCCGATTATGGAAATAACACCAAAAGAAAGTAACTCCGATTGTGAGTCCAATATTTCGATTTATTCTTCAACGATGCTGGGCCCTAACGATTAATGGCGTCTTCTCTACTATCTGCCTAGCAACTAACGTTACGACGACGTTATAACGACGCTGCGTCAATGACGTAACGCCCAGTTATTAAAATGCCTTAATTATACTAAAAATCCTCCTTTCCATTCTTCCCCTCCTCAAAATGCTATACATTTTGATCAGATTTGATTCAAACATTGCTCAATTACAACAAATTCAAATGTTAGCCATCGAAAAAGATAAATGTAAATGTTGCGATGCGATAAATTAAATAAATAAAGTTTCTCTCTGGTTTGGATTGACAACTATTAAGTCTTTCGATAATAAGTGTAGGCTTCTCTTCGGTATGAATTCACTTTAACTAAACTGTTTATATAGTGTACTTAAGGACAGCTTCATCATCGATGTTACCAATGGTCCTCTGTCCATCTGCGTCTTAGTGTTTTGAACTCGTCCATTTTGCCCCTGGTAGAACTCGAGGACCGCCCGAGTCGCTAGTTGTCTTGTGATGGATCGAACGACTTCGTTAACCCGTTTATCCCGTAGTTCTTTGTGCCATTTCCTCCGATCGTCCCAGTAGCCATTCTTGTGTAGATGCATGAAGCTATTCGTGCCAAATCTGTTTCTGGATCCGACACTCTCTTTCCCATGTAGATTGCACTGAGATATGTTCACTGGCGGTTGGGCAAACTGAACTCTAATCTGGCCGTGTAGGTGTTGATTTAGCGCCAATGAAATACCCTTAGCAGGGCTTGCTGACAAGTACGTTATGGGCCGAGTGATCATCTGTCCCTCAGTGCCGGTTATTGAGATTTTCAACACTTCGACGTTGATATCTGTTTTATGCAGTGAAGAGAAGTTAGCGTTCTTTGCCGACTGTGTTACAGACCCATATATACCAATTAAATGTTGAGCAACCACAGGATTTGCATGACAAGTAACTGTTTGGTTCACGATCGATTTTTCGAATTTGCCAAATGTTCCTGCAGTTAATCGTAGCGATGTATTCAGCTTCCACCTAACATCTACAATAGGGCTATATACATGCTCAGAGGTTCCTATTAGAGCGTGCATTGACATGGTGTCAGACTCATAAGTTTCCACTTTCTTCCAAAGGCAACTCGAAAGTATTTGGCATGCAATTGCCCCATTCTTCCCTAACTGATTCTGTGTGCAAATTTCAGAGCATAAGACACTTGCAAACTTGAGTTACGGTTCTGTCATTCTGTCATTCTTTCCTACTTCATTCTTTCGCACATAGCGCGCTATCCTTGCTACATGTAGCTCTGTCGATGGGACTGAAAACAATTTCCGATCGTATTTAGATTCTAGCGGACGATTTTCGATGCTTCCCTTCCGTAGGAAACTGTGAAATGGCTTGTATGCTGGTTCCCTCCATATCCGTTGTGACTTTATAAGTCCTTGTTCTGTATGACATTGTGTACGCTGTGTCATTTCATGGTTATCTGCCAACGATGGCACCGCTTCTATACATGAAATGCTTCTCCGATTACGATTATTTGTTGCTGATGTGTCGTCGACTATTACCCTTGGGGTAGTTCCTGTGTGAGACGATGCAGCTTTCGTTTTACATAACTGCTTCGAAGAGCCAAAAAGGAATCCTATTTGCGACTGATCGCTAACGAAATATGTAAAGTTTGTATGTTGTACTTCGTCGCTGTAATTTATGCCTGGATGTCGAATGCAAGTCCACCCGAGTAGCGTCAGTCTAGCAATCGGTTCCCCGGGCCTGCCTCTAACTTCTTCCATTGCACAGTGAAGGTCGACACAATCCAGGCCGATTAGGATATCAACAATCGGTCTTGTGGAAGGCCGCGGAAAATTGATATTTTTCAAATACGGCCATCTTTTCTGGAACCCATTCCAGTCGAAGACACTCATGTTTCCCGTTACTCTATTGGCCGTATAAGCGGTCACATTCATGGTCACATTGCCGGTTAGACTCTCCAGTGTGATGTGAACTGGCATTGTTTTAAATGTTTCTGCTTGTCCGTTCAAAACATTGACTGTAACATTCTCTGCTTTGCCTCGTAAACCCAGTTCAGCAGCTATATCGGCATTTACATAAGTTTTAGTGCTGGCATCATCCAACAAGGCCATTCTTCAGCACGACCGGGATTGTTCTTAGTGCTACGACATCTGACCTGCAGCCGTCCTGTGTCACCATGGTTGTCTGTGGCTTCGGCTCCTTCCCCTCCGTGCCGGAAGTAACTGGATCCGCGGGAAGGTTATCAGAATCTGGACATCTTACTATCTGTCCACCAGCTAGTTTCGGTTTGGTGCTAAATGGCCTCAAGTTTTGTTCAGAAGCGTCTGATGTGCATGCATTTTTGTGTAAGAGCTTGTGGTGCAGCTCTCGACATCCATTTTGTCCACATGGCCAACTTCTTGGACACGATTTACCGCTGTGTCCTTCACCTAAACATCGGTAACACAGCTGAAATCTTTTGGCTATATTCCAACGATCAGGTACACTCCCTCGACAGAATTCTCGACAGTTCCAGATTCTATGATGGTTTCCACATACCTGACACGACGACAAGTTCTGCATGCTAGAATTATCCTTTAGTTCTCCGAAATATGCTCCCTGGTTCCTAAATCTTGGTGCTAATCGTGATGACTGGTTATCACCGATGTTTCCAGTCAAGCCATAAACTGTCTCCGACGCGATGGTTTGGAATTCCGATTCTTGAATAATCCAAGCCCTTAAGGTTTCCACTGATTCTTCAGTGTTCGTTTCGAAGATCCAGCGATGGTATCTCGCTAGCATAGATTGAGGCAATTTCCGCTGTAATTTCGTGTAAAGGGAACTATCACCAAATTCTCGTTTTTGACCTGCTTCCCTTAAATTTATGATCGCAATATCTAATAAATCTGCGAATGCTTCTAGGTCTTTTGCGTTTCCAGGGCGCATTTGGCGGAACTGCTCCAGGTTTTCCAAATAAATGGCTATCTGTCTGCGCTTGCCATATTTCCTCTCCAACCGGTCTTTCGCAGCTTCGTATGCCGTGGCAGAATGTCCCAAATTCTCGATGACTTTCAAGGCCTCTCCAGACAAGTATTGTCTGAGTTGCAGTAATTTGTATTCGCCTGTTGCTGGCGCACTATCGATGCAGGCCAGAAATGCAGCTTTCCAACTTTGGTAAGCTCTTTTATTGCCGGAAAATACAGGTATCTCCACGCGCTTCAATTGCCTCCAGAGATCCTGCCCTATTGACGGTCCCGCAAAATTCTCCCTCGGTTCAAGTCGTACAGGATGGGGAATCACTCTGGGTTCATTCGCCAATTGGTGCATTACACTATCAGTGGCAGGCCTTTCGTATCGGTCCTGATCTTTAAACGTCTGCTCACTTTTAGTCATGTTACTGGTCATGATATTCGCAGGCTCAGTGGGCCTCTGTCGCTGTATGCTACTACTTAATTCAATGTTATTCGTCAAATGCTCAGGATAGGATGAAATATTTGCACTTGTCCTTGGCGAGTAATCATAAATATTTCTATTTTTGTTAAAAGTTTGTACCTCTTGGACTGTCCGTTGTTGCGACGACAGCATTTCCTCTTTTCTATACGTCCCCGGGTCATCAGAAATGTTCATGCTTTGCAACATTTCAATTGACATTATGTCCGAAGTGATACTGGATCTGTCATCTTTGCGCGAATCCAAGTATTCTTGTGCCGCTTCATAAGCTGTGTAATAACTTTCTTCGATCTTTTCCATCTCGCTAACTACAATTTGGCTCTTTTGTATTTGTTTATCTTCGATATAAAAGTCCGAAAACTTCGAGAGCACTTCCATTGCTATTTCCATGCACGTGTCCATGCTCTTACAGGCATCCCGGACCCCCCTGCGGCTGGGCATGTCCTGATATTCCAACAACAATAAAAGTTTGTTACGTGATCTTGTAAAATTTGACTTAGCTTTAGCTTTATCTTTCTTAAACTCTGTTTCAAGTCTTGTGAGGTCGATGATATTGCTGCGACTGTCATTTGTAATTCCATTTGCCGATGACGCCATTCTAAAATTTTCTTTTCTTTTTTTGTCTATCTTCCGCTTATTTTTAACCTCGCTCTGCTACCAGATTTTGGTGTGACGATTTTCCCGATTATGGAAATAACACCAAAAGAAAGTAACTCCGATTGTGAGTCCAATATTTCGATTTATTCTTCAACGATGCTGGGCCCTAACGATTAATGGCGTCTTCTCTACTATCTGCCTAGCAACTAACGTTACGACGACGTTATAACGACGCTGCGTCAATGACGTAACGCCCAGTTATTAAAATGCCTTAATTATACTAAAAATCCTCCTTTCCAATGATTACAGAGAATTGATATTAATTTCTAACTTCTTGAATGGTGGCATTATCCACGGGTGTAAGGTTAAAAGAAGTGTAAAAATTTATTTGAAAAACAAATTGAGGAAATACACACACACACACACACACACACACACACACAACAACAACAACAACAACAACATCGTTTTCCAACATTTTGGCCGGCCGTTAGTCATGTCTCATGGAAAATAACTATATGGATCTATTTCAGGTCTTTTCTTTACGGCTTTTGAGTCACATTTAGACTGAATCAAAATTTTAGGAAAGACTGTTTCAAACCCATGTCTATGGAATCTTGGCACATCTGAACTTGGCATCAAAAGAAAAAATAAATTAATATTTACTGAAGTTTATTTTTGGTTTAAGTGGCATCAGTGGCAGTGACTGGAACAAACTTTTGACGCTCTGAGAAGAAAATGCATGCTGTTATTGTTTGGACAATAACTTGCTTTACACCATTTGGGAACAACAAAGCACGGAACCTATTGCATTCGTATTTCCATGAACTCCCGACAAATGAAATTTATCTTTTATATTTATGCTATGTTTTTACATCAATTTTGTCTACTCATTCGTGAAGTTCTGACTAATTTAACGCCAAGAAAAGGACGAAGAATAGTTATTAACCAACGTGTTTGGTAATGAATACGTCACTATGACATGACGTACATCAAACGTTACGTCGGCCAATCATCTATTTGAATTATCCGTGACGTTGCTTATGCGTAAGATTGCATGAATGTGTGTTGTTCGTGGATGTAAGAACATCGCCAGCCCAGTATAGGTTCATCTAAGGAAATCGTCGACGAGTGTAAATATTTCTCTGTACATTTGAAAAGCTGAACATTAGGCAACATTAGAGAGTGTTATAAAAGCAAGAAAAATGTCCACACACCCCGACCCGCACCTACTGCAAGCACAGTAGGCCGGCCTTGTTCTACTATAATCCAAATAAGTAGGACGCCCCGGCACTGGAAGTTATACCCTGCATCATCGCACCAACCAAACAACCCATCCTTTGTCATAAAGCTGTCAATGAATCCCTAACAGTTTCAAATTCTAACAATTCTGAGTTTCAATTGTTAACAATTCTGAATTGTCCCCTTTTTTCTGTATAGATCTAATTGTTCAGGCTATTCATGAACATGTTGATGGCCGAAAGGAAATTTATCAGATGCTTAAAATGTGTACATAATATATCGCTTTGTGCCATGGAAAGGCCTGTTGCAATGCGTAAGCGTTAAGTACTCACCGACATTACCGAATTTTACATACATAACACGGTCAGTTCTACATATACACAAGCCACACACATAGACAGATGGAATAATTGTTTTTCAGTTAATGTGATAAGGGAAGAAAATCGTCAAAAGCGCTTGTTTCTAAATCTAATGAATAAATTTGAACTCTGCTCTTTCAGTCTTTACACATACACATATCAGCCCACTCCGCCATTAGCGCAGTCTTATCAGTCTATCCTCAGTATAAAAGATGTTTTCATCGTGGATCATCATGAAGAATATATATGCCGAAAATGACTGATCAGATCCCATGAATGCACCGGCGCTGGACAGGGTGTCGGCTGCTCTGACCAGTCAGATTATGCGATACCCTAAGGCCTATATTTCGCGACGCCGCTGCATGATTTTTGGAAAAGCTAATGCTTTGCGCTATTGCTATATATAAACACTGTTTCTTACACAGGTTTTGGTATATTTCTTCGGATGCAAAGCCAAACACTTTGCATTAAATTCAGAGTTTCATTTTTTATGCAATCAGTTTATAAAAAGAAAAAGAAATGTGGCCAAGATCAAGGCACTTGTAAAAGAAATACGTGCTTTTTAACGGAAATATTAAAAAAGTACATGTACTATCAAAAATAGAATAAAGTTCCCACCTGTTATTTTTAGAGATGAGGTAAATCGATCGGATATGGATAAAAATAGACAAAATCGGACGAGGTCTTTGTTCGTTATGTATGTGAAGAAAATAATGAAGAAATGCAGTCTCAAACCGGAACAAACTTTCAAATCTCTTTGGCTTAATATTGCGGTCCTCAAAAAAGTTTAGAACGAATCGTTGCAGTACATCCTCTCCAGGTATTTTCAGACTAAGTGTGACGTATCGTTTCTTCCGAAAATAACTCGGTATCACTAAACCACTTGAATACTGGCTTGCCGCCGAAACGGCAAGCCATTAAAACAGGAAATGTGTCCAAACTATAATCTTTGATATAAGAGAAACTTTGAGATATCAGTGTTCGAGATATCGAGAGTTGACTGTATTTGCTTCGCCCGCCCCGACTATCATGCATTCGATGCAGCAGAACATATAGGTCGAAGCCATAAATGAACGATTAATGTAGAAATGATCTTGTTTATACGTGTGTGCATTGTATCATGAGCATTTTACCAATATAGGGACTGAGAAATATTAGTAAGACTATGAAGCGAGAAAATCTTACACAAAATTAACCTGTTTGCAGTACTTCATAAAATTAAGACGACTGAGAATGCTGCAACCGACTTACCCATTTGTCATTATTTAAGTGAATTGACTTTTTTTCCAAATGACCAGTTCCTCGACGACGAGCCCCTTCAAAAATTAAGGCTATTAAACTGGGACAGTTGTTCCTCGTTATGTCAAACGGATATCTAAAAGTACACCTATCAAAGACTAAATTTTGGACAAATACCCTTTTTTCCTTTACATTGTAACTCCTATTATCTCAAACTACTATCTCAAAGTAAATTTTCCGGAACCAGCAAATTTACTTAGAGGTATAAGTAGTTTGATTTGAGCTTCGACTTTGAGATATAAAGAGTTGATTATGCTTTTCTTGAAGAGGAACTCCCGATAAAATAGGAGAGAAATCCATTGATAAGAATTAAGGCCTATTGAAGTGTTCCCAATTCACCTCACAGGTTCTAAGAAATCTGTTGTATTCCATTACTCGATTTCCAATGATTGCTCTACTCTTCGCTAATATTTGTAAGGAAATGTTTATTGATATTCTGTGGTAAGAAAGTAATTCCCAAATATCAAGAAATCTATAAGATAATCAGGTCCCAAGTGATGCATCTGTTTTGTAACCATTTTGATATAATATCATTTAACGACTTCAATATTAGCTCTACATCATGAGGTATGTGTGATGTGCGCATGCACGATCTCGATACGGCAACGTGAATTAAAAAAAAAATAACTGCTCAATGCATGCTATGATCAGAGTATACGCAGGCTGATCTTACGTGCATTTTGCAGCTTTTGAGATACTACATGTATTGCTCCATGCTGCTTATATTATCAGAATGAGGTCCGGGAAGGGGTATCCGCCAACGAGTATCCCATATCCCTAAAAATATATGTTTCCTTCAAAATACATGATTGTGTTCTCGTTAAGCATCCGATACCTTCCATCCAAACATCCCTAGAATTCTTATTATTTCTTCAAACATGTCCCATAAATTTCATGCTGTATCCTTGTATCTTTAAATACCCTTCCAGGGCCTCCTGAATGAGACGAAGCAAGCAAACAAACAAAAAACGTATACAGAGTGTAGGAAAGATTTGTATAGCGGAAAAAGGTAAGTTGAGAGTAAGTTGTTCCCCTTATATGAGACCCAAATTTGGAAGGGCTATGTGATCTAAAAAAAACAGCAAACAGGAAGTCACAAAAACTGTTTCCCCTTTGTAGAAAAAGGGAGAGTCGGGTAACTTCGGACAGCAGGTAAATTCGGACAGTGACATTGTTTCCTTCATATGTGAGTTGTTTGGAACTAAAATTTCAAACAGTGACAATCCTGACGAGACGGCTTATTATGAGCCGTCTCATCTGGATTTTCACTGTTTTGCAATGCTATGTCCGAATTTACCCCCATGTCTGAAGTTATCCTACTCTACCCTAGAGATGTACCTATTCACCTTATAGGCCGTGAGCCAAATATGGTCTACCTCCCCCCCAAGGGGGAATTTTGTAGACCATACTTTTCTTAAAGCCCAGCATCTAAGAAGTATTTTGCAGCATGTTAGCCCTCTGGCGAGTGGGGCGTTAAGCTGTAACAGCCTGTTACAAACGTTACCCATTAAAAAAATAAACATAAAATAAAAAAGATAAGAAATTATAAAAAAATAGAAGTCACTTTTTATGTTTAAAGGCCCCATTGCTCTATCAGCATGAAAAATTTTATCATGAGGTATCGCTGCAAGTTTCTCACTATAGTTTCATCATTGTAAATGACCGTGATTCGCCAGCTTTAAACAAATAAAACATCTTTGAGTTTCGCATAAAAACGTTTTGAAATCTTATTTGGGTCATTTTGGTTGGCAACTAAAATGACCTACTTTCGATTTCATCAAGGTGAATAAAATGGTAAAAATACAACGTACAGCAGTGGAGTCCAAATCACTATCCCGCCTTTGTTCGTATAGCATTGCTAGACGGGAAACCAGACCAGGAAATTCTGTTTGATGGAGCGATTTGTTATTTTTCAAAAACTTGTTTTCTTTACTTTTTGCCAGTTATATGACTCAAAATATGCACATCAACCCACATTTTATTACCAAAAGTAAATGTTGAACCGCTTTTTACAATGATTTGAATTTAGACGTTTTTATCACTTATAGGACTATGGAGACTTTAAAGTTATAATAGAGTCTAGTAGAACAATCCAGTAGCTAAAAGTTATGATGTTTGACAGGTCACTTTATCCTACATGGTGTCATATACGTGACATTTATCTTAACACTCCATTAAAATTGCTATTTCCATCCAAAATACTTTCTTTTTGTAAGTTACTGCTTTATCATTAGACCATATGTTTGTTACTGTATTAAGGTGGACGATCCCGGAAGAACTCTGTTCTTGCTTGCTTAAAAAACAAACAGAGTTATTGTTCATCATCAAATCGACTAACCAGTGGAGTATATACAGTTATAATATACACTTACAATATCTACCGTAAAGATCCTAAGTTTTCGGGCACATAGGTCTGTACAAACAGTGGAAACTGAGATCAGACTGTTCCTTAGGAACCAGAATGATCAAGATCTTCACAGTTTCCATTCCATCTGCGCATTTTTGTCGACATTACTCTATGGTAGAACCTAATAACAGGAAAATAAATAAAAGGGCAAGGATCGGCGGTGCGTGCAGCAGGTGCAGAATTTGGGCAGTCTGTTTTGGGGATATTTTGAACTTAAACATTGTTTTTCTAGTAAACGAAACGGTGAAATGTTTGTTTTTTTGTTTTATTCTTTAACATACGATGTAAGTTTTACTAAAATAATATGCCTAAGCATGCCCCATCGACTGATGATATTTTTCATGACGTTTTTCATGAAATTCAATTTTCTTGCATTTTTCAAAGAATGTAAAAATATACTTATTAACAAGAAAACTGCATTTTTTGATATCAGTTTGTTTCAAATATCCTATATTACAGATTACATGATTTGCTGAAATGAAAGTGCATTCATGTGCTAGAGATATGAATTTTAATGGAAAATGTGTAAAAAAGTATGTAGAAATACAAAATATTGTTTTTTAGGAAAACAAAACGGTGAAAATTGTTTTTTTCTTACCCAAATGTTTTATAGCTCTTTGGGTTATTTAGACGGTATAATGGTTTGAATGCCCCGCCAATATTTCTATTCAGTATTCGTCTACCTTAAAGACAATTTATTGATCTTTTCAGATCTGCAAAAATTATTATCCTATCTTGTATACTTCGGGAGAAATAGGATGTTTAACACAGTACCCCCTTATAAACATTCCATATTACAATTATCACTTTCTGTACAATTCAAGTGCTTGAACTACACTGTATGGATTAAAAAACAACAGTAAAAGGTAATAATGAATATGCCAGTCTATCTAAACAGCAAAAAACAATTCTACAATATTTTGAACGCATTTTCGTTGGTCATAATGATCGATTATATACGTTACCGAGGGCTATTTTTGTTAAACTCATATAATTTGACGATCGAATCATTTTATTTTCGTTGGTAGCAGTTTCTTCATATAAGAATCTTTTAATATAAAAGAAAAAATGCATTCTGGTTTATTTTCTATGACAAGTCATTACTAGTAGTAACGTAAATAACATTAACATTTAAAATATTTCATTATAATACCTTTAATCATGTTTTTTCCCACTGTCACATAAATAAACAATGACTTATTTAAGTCTGGATGTTCTTATGATATATTGTGTACTTGGACGTAGCAACACTCCTCTTAGTTATTACTTTTAGGGATTCATGAGGTGTGTTTTATACGTGGTTAAACACAGTATATTACAAATTGTAATGTTAAGGGCACTGACATAGTCTGCACATGTAAAACGTTTTTTTTTTTTTTTTTTTTTTTTTTTTTGCTGGCAACTTTGTTATTATATCAAAAATAAAAGTATTTCATATTGGCATTGCCCAGTTTGTTTCTTTTACAATTTGTACATTTGAGTTCTAAAGACAGTAACAATTACGTGAAATTTTGTTATATACAACTTAAAAAAATAAACAAAATAAAACATCAGAAAAGATAAAAAAGATAAAGCCGCAGCTAAGCCAGCATAGATTTTGCATATAGGGCTCGAATAAAATGATATACAATCAGTTGGATAACATTAAAAGCTAAGCGCTTTTGACGTGTTTAGTGTAAAATTATAAAATAATCAGTAATTAACAATGCAAATGGAGTATCACCTTGTTTATTGACAGGTTTTGGTATAGTTTTTACATGCGCACTGAAAAAAAAACTATAAAGCAGAACAGTAAACCTGAAGTTTGACTACTTAAGCCATATACATTTCTGCATCACAGCTAATGTAGATATTTGCTGGCAGCGTATACTTACTTTTGTAAGACTATCATATATTTTACGTTACCAAGGGAAACAACATTGCTGAGTTACAGTTAAGAAACAAACTTTTGAAAATAATTAATGGTAGTGTCAATACATTGCTTTATTTAGTTCATTTATGTAGCTATCAATAATGTGTCAAACGGGAGTTTGGGAGAATAGTATCTGAAACATTTAATACAGAAAAGAGACACTGGCAGTTTACTAGCATACTGTAGCAATCTATTAATGCTATGTTTAAGATGATCTATATTTCTATGCTTTTGTTTCTTTCTCTTTAAAGTCTAACTACTTTCGATCATCTCTTAAAGAATCTAACTACATTCAACCATCTATGAAAGCATCTATTCACCAAAGAACATAAAGATACGTTTAGTTGGACAAAATTGTGTTTTTTTCCAGGGACAGTGTTCCAGTAGCTCTGCACACATAATGAAATGGCAAATGAAAATGACAGAATATATTAATGTTGGTCCTCGCTGTTCAGATATCTATGAGAAAATCTTAGTTGTTCTCCTTCAGAATGTATTCGCCTACACTGTAGTTATACTTTGCAGCATAATATTGAGGAAAAAAAAGAAAAAAAAAGAAAAAAAAGAAAAGAAAAGAAAGACCGAACAAGTAACGTATACAACGTATTCATTGCGAGTTTACTTTGCAGCATAATATTGAGAAAAAAAAAAAAAAAAGAAAAAAAAGAAAAGAAAAGAAAGACCGAACAAGTAACGTATACAACGTATTCATTGCGAGTTTATGGATTCTTCGTTTCCGATATCCTAAACTAGCAATACAGCATTTCTGAAGAGCAAATAATCAAACAATAGAAATAGGGTATACCTATATATGCCAAGGAAGGGTTAACCTATATAACTTACTGGATTTGATCTCTGTGACCTTGTATTTCCATATTGTTTACTTTTGAAAAATAACAAATCGCTCCATCTAACAGAATTTCCTGGTCTGGTTTCCCGTCTAGCAATGCTATACGAACAAAGGCGGGATAGTGATTTGGACTCCACTGCTGTACGTTGTATTTTTACCATTTTATTCACCTTGATGAAATCGAAAGTAGGTCATTTTAGTTGCCAACCAAAATGACCCAAATAAGATTTCAAAACGTTTTTATGCGAAACTCAAAGATGTTTTATTTGTTTAAAGCTGGCGAATCACGGTCATTTACAATGATGAAACTATAGTGAGAAACTTGCAGCGATACCTCATGATAAAATTTTTCATGCTGATAGAGCAATGGGGCCTTTAAATACTGTTAGGGAATACATCATTTTGGCAATATCCAAACAATAATTTCAGTTGCTTACATACTGAAAAATTGTCTGACTGGAATTTGTATTTTGTAACACCTTTATTCCTTGATAGTAACAATAAGTGGGAATAAAACAATGGGGTTTGCAAAATTACCTGACCAGTTAAATATTTGTAACAACATAATGAAAAATAGAACTCCTGAACAAGCTGATGACAGAAGGATGTATGCGTTATAAAGTATTAAAGTATGTTACTTTCTATCATCCTTAAATTTTCACATTGTTAATAGTTTGTAATGTATTTGAAGGCCGGGAGCTGCAAAAACAGATCACGTAGATCACAAATTAATATGGAAGTTATGATCACGGGAGCCACACATATTTGCTAACCTGTGTAAAGCAGTTACTGTGCAAAGAGGCTCGTGGCTGACGATTCGACTGACAGCATAGCAGAAATGGTGTTTATCCCTGTTGGGAGTGTTGGTACGGCTTTTGATTGCCTCGGCTGGCAGTCACAGTTGCATATTTGTATGTAGGGTAATTGAATGGTGCAGCCAACAGCGGAGGTAGCGAAATTGGTTTTATCCCCATCATGTCGAGAACCTAAATATTAATCAGTTGCAGCATATATCAACTCTTACTTATTTCATTCTATGCATAAAATTTAAAAAAAAAACATTTTTATGAAGTCACTTTTAAGTGAAACTGAATTGAAGGCAAGGTCGAACTGCTTCAGCTATAACAATCTATGTGCGTCTTGCTGAGTTCTTGTGTATTTCAAAGAGCTAAATTGTCATCTGATTACCAGTGGTAAGCTAATACTACAGCATTGAATAATTCATATTGCCCGGGAACTAAATTTTTGATAACAGATGACTAACAAATCCTATCCCCCGACATATTACAATTATGTAACGTAACGTCACTGTTAGATAGCTTTTTAAATATACACTATCCGATGTTTTTTTATAGTTTGAGGACACATAACATTGGAGTTTCTTCATATATACATATACAACAGTGTCTACTTAAGACATAATACAGATAACATTAAAAAGGAAATGCAGCTGATGTTGGCTTTCTTAGCTTTTCTCGTCATTTTGTAGGTTAAATTCTTCAAAAATAAGTTTCTGTCCACATTTAATATATCCACTGCTAAATGCTGCCTAACTTATCTAAGCTGGGCATGAATCAAAGAGGATTGATGGAGCATGTATAAACTTCAGTCCACCGATTAAGCGATTTAGTCTGGTTGTTTTTCCCCCGAATTTTTGTTGTGGTTATATACGTTACATATTTATCGTGTTTGCTGACGAGTTTTGTAAGACTTAAGTTTGTTTTTGTTTTTTTACTAGACTATTGAACAGTCATATATATGACAATTACTTTTCTCTTCACTTCAGTTCTTACAATGTGCTCCTTATATTACATGTATTTAGACACTGAAGGGGAAAACCTCAAATACAATGTAAACTACGTTATACGGGTTAGTCAACTTATCCTTGACAATGTCAATTACCTTGAAACAGCAATTTATGTACTAGCAGACAAAACCCAACATTATTTAGGGCGAATACTAACATGTGTATACCAATGTTTATTTTCTATTATAACGTAAATATGTAAATTTGGGTAGCGTAAATAACGTTGGCGTTACACGTTAACGCCCCAACGTACAGAGGGCTAACATGTGTCATTTTGTATCGTATATAATGTAGTTTTAGAAAATTATAGTGTTTAAAATTCCCCCTGGGGGGGGGGGGGTCTATGGTCAGCTCAAGGTCTATTAAGGAGTAGCCCATTTGAATTGTCCGAATGACGACTATTCACTTACATATTGTAAAACAAGTTACCCAGTGCATCACAGCCATGTAAATATAGTATGTGGAATTCCCAAAAGAGCTTTTCTGACATCATCACGGATCTATTAAGTTTGGCAAATCCAGGAATCGATGGTAATTAAATAGTAGCCCTTCAGTTTCTGCTTAATGATAGTCCATTAGGGTTAAATTATACCGTTTATATAAACGAGATGAATTAACCGCCTGTTTTAGCAAAGCTATTTTGTTAGTTTTTGGGCCTAAACGTCAGTTAAATAGTAATTCATAATTTTGTCGATCCACTACATTATCTGTATTTTGTTAAGCCCCCGCCATTTTAATTGGGGGCATACAGTATCACCGCTGTCCGTACGTACGTCCGTACAAAAAAATGAAATTTACCGAGCAATTTCCTTAACTAAACACAGCTTAATGAGAGAGTAAGCCACACACAAGACACAGCCTTCCATACCCAAGCTCAAGGTCACAGTCAGGGGTCAAAGCTCGAGTTGTTTCTCCTCAATTATTAAAAAACTGTATTAAATTTCTTGAAATGGTACATGTAAAACATAATGAGATGATGGTATGTGAGAAAAAAAATCTCACTTGCAAGATTTGGGATTCTTTGCACAAGTTCAAGGTCACAATTAGGGGCCAACAGTCTGTTTTAGGGGCATTCGGGGGCATTTGTTACATACAGTAACATTTTTTTATTTATTTTTTTTTATCTCGGTAAAGAGTCTGGACAGGTTTTGCTAATTAACATCCCAGCCCTTAAATCCAGCGGGCACAGGACGTCTCGGTTGCCTCACACTGGCGTCAGTGGGACGTTTCTGCAACGTCATGTGCCTGCTGGGAAGGTAAATGTGATTAGATCATTGTCTTGTTTCTATGATGTGTTGTAGATGCGCTAAAATGTATTTGGCAATCTGAATAAAGAATTGAATTGAATTGAATTGACTTAAGGGCATGCATTATATATAGCATGACCACATATTATTGATAATTATATTTTTAGCCATATTTTTATTTTGTTTATATGTCTTTGAATCTGTAAAATTAACTTTAGCAAAATAAGATGACTTTTTGACCTATTTGAAAAACGTATAGCTAAGTTGAAAGAGACAACTGTTTTAATCAGTAGTACTCAATTAGTTATTCATGTTATGTTTATGTAGGGCTGGTTTGATTTTATCAATTAATGTTTTAAAATTTAGCATTCAGATCAATTTGATAATGTTTTATGTCATTCTTATTGTAAGTACCCCTACTAAACTCTATCGCGAAATCTAAAGTTTGAAATTGTCGGAGCATCATACGATGAACATGCCTGTACATATATTCAACATTTTAACGTCATTTTATAAGTATTCTATCAGGCTTCAAAATTTAGTACTTGTGTCCAACTCATAATTTATATATATCATGATAACGCCTCATTTGTAAGTCATCCCCACTGAAAGAAATACTATTTTTTCTTGAATTTGCTCCAAATCTAGAACATCAAACATCTAACTCGATAAGCATCTGTTCAAACAAAGTCCTGATAGTATCTATACTGAAAGATTTAAAAACTTCCACCCATTAACTTTGAATATCTCAAAAATGAATGCAGCTGCATCCGCCAAAATTTTACAGCATATATATTCTCTTATACCTAATTATATCAATAAACTGAATCTGAAATCGTTCATCGGTCAGGAACAAGCACGTGCTCATCGTGTTCTTAGTACCGTTTACACGAGGATGAATAGCTTCATGTATACGGTTTTCTGATGAAACATTTCTCTTACAATATCTAATTGAATTTTAAAAGTTTGAACTCGTTCAGTGGCTTTATTTAGCCTACCGTGCCTAAATATCGCAAACAGGCGCAGAGTTTTGGGCCAGATAAATGCTGAAATTCAAAAAATGAAGTCGCGGTACAATTTTATGCGTTAATTACGGCAATTTACGATCTCAGACGACGTGCACTGTTTACAGAAAGCTCAAAAGACAGTCAGAAAAACACCTTACCGAGATTAAAAACCAAAGGTCATGACGTTAACTAACGTCGACGCCGTCTCCGTAATAGGCTTTGCGCGACAGCATCATCCGCAGTGATACTTGCAAATCGACGTGGATGACGCCACAATAGTAAGACAATTTAGAAATGGTCGAAAAGAGTGTTGCTAAAGATGACGCCGGCATTGCCTTATGCATTTCAGTGACGTAATGCTCTTTTTCTGACGTCATGGAAGTAAATGATACAAATAAACTGCGTAATCTTTAAATTTGATAAGTTTCAGGCATTTTGTCGTTAAATATTATACACTGTCATGAGTGAACAGATCAGCAGCCAGCAATAAAAAGTGAAGTTTTTAAATCCTTTCAGTATATGTTAGTTTCTTATTTGACAGTGGTGTTATTACTGAATATATAGATAATAAATTTAGGTACTCTCTATGATTCATCTTTTGGGTATAGCCGGTTTATTTCAAATTTCATCTTATTTTGTAATTTTCCAAAATTTTGTCCTTAGCCAATTCAAGGGGAGATAATTATGACAAGACAAAATAAACCGTCGTTGTCGAAACCACCAGCTTATGATTTAGATATGGCTTTAATGATAACAATTATCAATGATTAAAATGATGCTTGTACAAAATTAGCGAAAATTCTCAATAATATCTGATTAAACTATACTATCCACACAACTAGTGTGAGAAAGTGCACATCTTTCCCACATCTAAATAAAATCTCCACTCACGACACTTGTTTACACTTGTTTTACACGTAATCTTACAGCCTGAAAGGCCTACAAATAGGTACTGAAATAGAAGAGAATCTGATATTAAAATGAAAATTTTGAAAAAATATCGAGGTGGTGGGGGTCGGGCGATGGTGAATGGTAATTCAGTTGCAGGGGAGGGTGAGTGGTGTGTGTGTGTGTGTGGGGGGGGGGGGGTCCGACGAATTTGGATAACAGTAGGGCATAGGCCGACTGTGCTTGTAGCAGGTGCAGGTTGTTTTCATTTTTATTTTTTTTACACACTCGTCTATCCTCTCTTCTTTTTCTGTCTCTCTCTTTGTAGGAGATAGCTCGATATAGATTGAAATACTGTCTCAAATATCCTTTCAACCAGAAACAACCTATCGTCCAATTTCGAAATGTTATGATTCGGCACGAATTGAGAGTATCCATTCAGAGACAGACTTGCAACAAATTGTCCATTTATAGCAGTGTTCCCAATTTCATCTTGAGCCATGACGGACAAACCAAGTTTTTATGGCAATGATAAATTGACAGGTGTAGCAACTTCTGATTTTCCTGTTTGCTCAGGTCAGATCTTTAATTCTCTCTCTATGGAATTCATTGACTTGACAAATTGAAATCTTAACATTGCAGTTTATTCTGTGACTGAAACTACTTCCTTCTCCCACGAAATGACAAGGCTTTATTTGATGTTATTGGTAAACAGTTGACGTCTTAAGATTGTAGAGCTATCCATTCTGGGCAGTGTTTTAATATTCCCTAATAAATTGCACTTTTCATTGCCAATATTCCACATGTTTCCTTCTTTCGCTGTGGTTTGTCTTGGCCTCTTATCTCTGCAAGTGCAACATCATTTTGTGTAAAGGGTATCCGATTGCGACAAGGGAGTCGGTTGCGACAAGGGAGTCGCGAAGGTGAGTGCCTCAGCTAAATCAGGATTTATTCTGTTCCGGTGTCGAATTCCAACATCAGGAAATGTAATTCAACCATTTCCCTTTAAATATGAGTCTGATTTGAAACTAGTTCCTCGAAAAAAAACTGCCGACATTCATTTTGTCCAGGACCAAAAATTGTCAAGTTTTTGCTGTTTCTGGACGATAAACGACCAGAAACGAAAAGGAGTTGCATCGTACATGTAATGTACATTAACCTGGCAGACCTTTACTATAAAAATGATAGATAAGACCATCTACATTCAACATCTTCTGGAAAGTGAATCCAAAATGCATGTTGCATCATTTGTAAGAATATGTTTACCTGTGAACATACCGAAACGCGTTCATTATTCAATTGTTGTAATACGCGAAATTCACTCTGTCGTTGTTTTTTTTTTTAGCTGATGTATTTGGTCATGGAAGACGTTTACCAGGTACAAAGGTCGCATATAATAAACTACTGTTATGCATCATTTTAGACACAGATATATAATATACTATACGGATACTACATGATACACAACATGAAAGCATTATGAATGGCATGCAAAATAAAAAAATCCTTTCAGTACAACCGAATTCATGCCATCATAAAAATAAATAAGTAAATAAAAAAGGCAAAATAGCTGGTCGATTTAAAGTGTCATTGCTGCTTTGCACTCAAAATACCCATGTGAGGAGAACGCATGTTAAACATGCGTTCTCTTCAAGTGGGTATTTTGAGTGCATTGTTAGAACCTGTGTACGAGAAAATAGGAAAACTTAAAATGTACCAACAATTCAAAAAGTAGCTCACTTAATTCGTTGTAGGCCACTGTTAAACGCAGTCTTCTTAAGTGAGAAAAACAAAGCTGAATAAAAGTCAGTATGTTTAGAATTTATCTATTCAGGATGTATGCGTTCACTGCCATATTTTTCGACATTTTTTCAAACGTATAAAGTTTTGCGATTTCCTGATTGATTCTCTGGGCAACGTAACCCTTCAAAAATTGAGCCGCGACACGACAAAACCAACAATGTGGTTGTGCGCACAGTGCAGACTCAAATCAGCCTGGGCATCCCAACCCAGTTTGACCAGGCTCTTCATTAAGTGCTTGAAGGGTAGCTAAGGGTCTAAGCTACCGCCATGCGGACAGCGAAGACGCTGATCAGACTGGGCGAATGCCCAGGCTGATATGAGTTTGCACAGAGCGCACAACCACATTGTTGGTTTTGTCATGTCGCCGCTCAGTTATACTCTTAAAGTTTACTTTCAAAGAATAGACCTGCTCCGAAGGGTACAAATTCTTTCTTTTTAGAGTGTATCCTTATAGGGAAAGGCGACAAAAGTGAAATTGGCAGAGTCAGTGTACCGGAATGAATACCCATTCTTGTCTTCGACTTTGCTGCTCGCATGTGTGCAATGGGCTCCATTTGCGGCTCAGTTTAATATTTGAAAGCGGCATTTTAAAATCCCCCTGCGTGTCGAAAACAAACCCTTGAAAGAAAAAAAAGAATAATTAAGAATAATTATTTGTTATCTGATGTTTTCGTTGAAAGAATTCCAGTTTATAATGTCATCGAAAATCAGCGTGGCATGGCAAACACTATATGCCATGCTCCTATACCTGTGACGTCATGCATATGTTACCATAGCAATTGAGAGTTAATATTGATGTCAAAGTGACGTCATTGGGATGCCAGGCAAAACGGTTGGCCATTCCATAGTTGCTGTGGTAACATATCTATGACGTCATCTCACTTATAATTCGAGAGGAGCATGACATACATACATGTGGTGTAAATTCATACAACAGAAAAATGTGATTTTTAAAACCTTTAATATATACTCAAATAATTCAATTCCCTATTATATAACATGATTTGGTAATCGATCTTTTTAAGTAACGATTAATGATGGTGGGTTAGGATTATTTGTCGTAGACATATCAGAGCATGCATGACCTGCATCCGGGTTTTTATTGTATGGGGGATAATAAACACAATCTACCATTTGTGAAAAGAAACAGTTTTAAAA
Organism: Ctena decussata; assembly: GCA_963989385.1. Lineage (NCBI taxonomy): Eukaryota > Metazoa > Mollusca > Bivalvia > Lucinida > Lucinidae > Ctena > Ctena decussata. Next base: position 40,287,163 of record OZ022500.1, read on the forward strand.
TGACGTTTTATGAATATAAACTTTATTTTGGCTTCGTTTCCTTTTTAATTTAATCGCCGTTATTTGCGGATAGACGTGTTTTATTCAATAATAACGAATGACGAAAAGTGTATTTGCAAATTTCATGACCCGTTTGAGCAGCCGTAGATCAGGCGCATTCGAGTTTTCCAATCGTGTATTTAAAGGTCAAGTATGAAAGCCATAACCGCACCGCGCCTCCGATCTGCCGCGCCAGAAATCAGTCTTCTTTAACAACCGATGTATTTCTAACAAAAATTACAAAGAAACAAACAGTGCTTCCACTAGTGGAAGTCTGGGGGTCTGTGACTTCTAAAACTGAATGCCAGGAAGTCAGTGACTTCCAATTTTTATCATAACCTACCATTTATAAAGTGAATATTGACTTAAATAATGAGTTAAATTTGTTGTAATAATGGTATTTCACCCATTAATGAAGGAGAAAGCAATATAAATATGGACACTCTGGAAGAAACCAAGTCTATCCTTCAGATAACTTCCAAATGACAAACCTTGGAAGTCATATTTATTTGATTTTTTTGATTTTGATGGTTAGTGCAAGCACTGAAAAAAATACAATGAGAACAAAAAACTACTTTTTCGAAGCTGAACAAAAAATCAGACATACCCCTTATCTTTTTGCATTTGTATACTAAGTCATCATAAAATTCTGGTTCCGATAGGCCTTCATAACCTGGCATTGAGTTTTGAAACCAATTCATTGCATCGGCGATAAAATTTTCTAGATAAGGAATTATTTCGATGCAGGCTTATCTTGATACTCATTCGCTCAATTGCACACACGCTCACTCACTCACAAAACTCACGAATTCACTCCCTTAGCAATTGGGCCAAACGAAATCAGGGAACGTCATGAAAATATGAGGCAGAAAAAGCTAAGAAATAGACTTTTAATAAGTATTCCCCCCGCTTACAGCTAGCTCCTGGTGAGGTATCGGTATTTTTGCAGTTCAGTCATGCAATTAAATCTTGTGGCAAATAAACTAGGATGTCAAAGTTGTATGAAAATGAGTAAGGAAAACATCAGTTTTGGCCATGGTGCCCCATGGTTATATATCTATGCGCCAGTCATTTGTATCCTCAACCCCCACCTACAGAAACGGAATTTTTACATTTCAGAGACCTGTGATTATTAGCTGATGGTAACAACCTTGCTCTTATTTCGACCCTATACTACAGAAAATCTCACAGGGTAAAGGACCCCAATCTTAAAACTCCGGCACTATGGAAACAATTAAAATACAATTGCCCTGCACCTTGGTCCGGCTATCCCAGCGCCATTGTATTATTGTAGGCCCGGAACGTCCCGTTACCATGGTCTAGCTGCAGTTGCAGTTATCCGTTGAGGGATTATTGGGTTGCCCTTTATATTAATTCATGTTTTGTCCACCATTTTGAAGGACTTCTTATTAATTCAACAACCCAACAAACTCTATTCGTTTATTGTGTTTCCGTTCATTCCTGGCGCAGTCCATCTTCGTAGGTTGGGGCGAGAATGCAAATGACAGCAGGCCGAATTGACCCGGACGAGTTGAATGGCGGCCGAGTTGACCCAGGAGCCGTGAAGACCCCAGGCTTACAGAAAGCAGGCCGAGCTGACCCGCTTCTTCCATGACATACTATCGCCAGACAATAGTTGTAATCGAACTCGACCAAGGTTGATCACGATAATCCTCACTCGGGAATTCATGTCTTGTCCTTGAACAAGACACATTTACTTTACAAAACTACTGATAATACCCAGGAAGCGGTGGATCCGTCCTGACATGACTAAAAAGTTGTTCTTTAAAAACGAATTTCATCTTCGACAATTATCTTTTTTAAAGACGTTTCTTGTATATACTGCGTCGACATAGCTCGTCGTTTATAAAGCAAGATGTTTCGGATGATTTGACTGCTGTCATTAACTTAGCTCAAGTGAAAGATATTTGTATAAGACATACAGATACCACTGTAACCACGTGCGCACAGGAGAGAGGAGAGAAAAGAAAAAGAGGTAAATATTAGATGGTTCATAAGTTTTTCAATCGACTCAATTGTAGAATATTTAGCTCAACCGGCGGAAGCCTCCGGGGGAGCTTAGAGGTCAGACAGACTCCGTCGTCGTCCCGCCACACTTTCAAACGACTTCTCCTCTGAAACAGCTGAGCTGCCTGTAACCAAAGGACCAGGTATGATTTGGGCCATATTTGGCCCCCCTCATTTATGAATTTCAAAATTGCACTTCTTTAACTTCTGTTCGTGTAATGTATGAGTTTAAACCTTTAACCATCAATTCTGACTAAAATAATCTATACTCTAATGATATTTAACTTCTTCTGGGCCTCTAAATGTACCCCTCCTCAGCTGATTTTGGCCATTTCGGCCATTTTTGGCTTGCATTTGGACCGAAAACTACCTGAGCACAGGCAAGTGCACAGCTGATTTTTTGCATAATAATGCATTTTAAGAACATCATCAATGTGTGAAAAATTCAGCTGTGCACTTGCCTGCGCTGACACCTAATTTTAAACTTTTCTAAATAAAATAACGTCATTGACAACGGTTGCCTTACAAGGACGCGCGTGCGACAGGAACTCTTTTGGCAGTGAAGGTAGACAATCTACGGATCGCCAAGAAATTTTACTAAATAAAAAACCAAAACAGACTGATTTACCTTCTTTTTGATAAGTAATACCAGAATATATGATGCAAAATCTTCATTCATGACGACACTTGACCTATTGTCAGAAACAACTCCTGATTCTGAAGGATATATGCAACTGCAATGTTGTTGCAATCGGGACAGCGAATAAAAGACGGGACCAAAAGACGGTACTTGTACTACCGCTGAGCCACTTGGGGAACGTCGTTAGGAGAATTGAAATAGTAATAGTAAGTAGTAGAAGTACGATATTTGTACTCCTGAATCCATGAATTGGTGTTAGTGGTGATGAGAGATAGGTGTGTGTGTGTGTTTCTGTGTGTGTGGGGGGGGGGGGGGGGGGGGGGGGGAGAAGGGGCAGGGGTCGGGTTGCAGAAACATGCTTCAGACCTAAAATCATCAAACAATATTTTTATGCATATCGCTTGTAAGATTCGCTGTAAATTGTATGTTAGAGTTGCTCCCATTTCATAAATAAAACCAAGTAACATCAAATTGGGTATTGTCTGACTGAGAAACGACGGGGTCACGCCCGTTTTCAATATATCTGCTGGATATACGTTACCAACAGATATTCTGTTGAAGTGTCAAACCGCAAAAAAAGTAAAAACAAATTAAACCTTGTTCGAAATCGTGCACGTACGGGACGATTTAAACTAGTGCAACTTCCTCGCATTTTTCTGCGCCCTACAATACAGCAGTTACTGATACAGGATAAGAAATACTTGGAAACGAACATCGCATGTACATGCACTGGGCACTGGATGTTCTCGACCTCTGCGATGCGAGGAGGAATTTGAAAAGGGGGCGGTATGAAGCAGAAGGAGCGAGAGAATACAGGAAGGCTTACACAAGGGTTCAGATGCCCTGAAGAGAGCAAAGGAGGACTAGTTAAGTAGGGATACTCGGTGCAAGGATACTGAAACTTAATACCTAAAATAACACAACTGCAAGTGAGCACATCAGCTGGTGTGGATTAAAATTCAAAGAACAGGGTAGATCCTTACTATCCAGAACAAGTCAGGGACATGTCTAACAAAAGAATGATAGACTCTCAGCAGATGGATAGAAAATTGCTCTGAGCTATACAATCATGAGTGCTATGGCGACAATGCAGTTCTGGACTGCAATCAGCGTCATAGCGAATATCTATAAGCGATCTTTTGTGAGGAAGTTAAGATTGCAGTAGTAGCTCTAAAGTCCGCCGTAGTTGAAAATAAATAACAGCTTTGGCAAAGTATGAGCAATGCTTAGTTTAATCAAAATATTCATTGCCCTTTGTTTCCAATACCTACGGCTGTTTATATAATAGGACAAAGATTTGAATTGCCCAGTTACCCAGTATTACGGTATGAATAACTCAGTGTCTTAGTTACCCCACCCCCTCTCATACATGAAATACACGACTATAATTCTGATCATTCTGCTGATTAGCTTCATTAAGAGTTTTTATTACATATATGGTTGATATATTAGTAACTTAAACAAGAGGGTCATGGTGGCCCTGAATCGCTCACCTGAGCATTAATCAGTTCACTGGCTCTGGTGAAGATTTATAAGAGTTTTTACCATACTAACATTTGACCTAGTTTTTGACCCGACATGACCCAGTTTCAAACTTGGCCTGGATATTGTAAGAATAAACATTCTGACACAGTTTCATTGAGATTGGATCAAAACTGTGCCCTCTGGAGCGTATACAAGGTCGTTCTTATATTTGACCTAGTGACCAAGTTTTTGACCCGACACAACCCAGTTTCAAACTTTACCTAGATTTCATTAAGATAAACATTCTGACAGAGTTTCATGAAGCTTGGATCAAAACTGTGCCCTCTAGGGTGTACACAAAGTTTTTCTAAGATTTGACCTTGAGCCGACGTGACTCAGTGTCATAGGGGGCTTAGATATATGGACAATAAACATTTTGACATAGTTTCATGAAGACTGGATCAAAACTATGCCTTCTAGTGCTTACACAACGTTTTTCAAAGATTTGACCTAGTGACCTAGTTTTTTTACCCGACATGACCTACTTTCAAACTTGGCCGAGAGTTTATGAAGATAAACATTCTGACAGAGTTTCATGAAGATTGGATCAAAACTGTGCCCTCTAGGGTGTACACAACGTTTTTCTAAGATTTGACCTAGTGACCTAGTTTTTTACCAGACATAACCTACTTTCAAACTTGGCCGAGAGTTTATGAAGATAAACATTCTGACAAAGTTTCATAAAGATTAGATCAAAACTGTGTCCTCTAGAGCATATACAAGGTTTTTTCTATGATTTGACCTAGTGACCTAGTTTTTGACCCGACGTGACCCAGTTTCAAACTTTTCTTAGATATTATGAGGATAAACTTTCTGACAAAGTTTCATGAACTTTGGATGAAAACTAGGCCTTCTAGAGCGTACACAAGGTTTTTCTAAGATTTGACCTAGTGACCAAGTTTTTGACCCGACATGACCCAGTTTCAAACTGATCCTACATATTATGACGGTAAACATTCTGACAAAGTTTCATGAACTTTGGATCACAGCTGTGCCTTCTAGAGCTTACACAAGGTTTTTCTAAGATTTGACCTAGTGACCTAGTTTTTGACCCGACATGACCTACTTTCAAACTTGGCCGAGAGTTTATAAAAGTAAAGATTCTGACAAATTTTCATTAAGATTAGATCAAAACTGTGTCCTCTAGAGCGTACACAAGGTTTTTCTACGATTTGACCTAGTGACCTAGTTTTTGACCCGACCTGACCCAGTTTCAAACCTGTCCTACATATTATGAGGATAAACATTCTGACAAAGTTTCATGAACTTTGGATCAAAACTGTGCCTTCTAGAGCGTACACAAGGTTTTTTCTAAGATTTGACCTAGTGACCTAGTTTTTGACCCAACATGACCTAGTTTCAAACTTGGCCTAGAGTTTATGGTGATAAACATTCTGACAGAGTTTCATGAAGATTGGATCAAAACTGTGTCCTCTAGAGCATACACAAGGTTTTTTCTATGATTTGACCTAGGACCTAGTTTTTGACCCGACGTGACCCAGTTTCAAACTTTTCCTAGATATTTTGAGGATAAACTTTCTGATTAAGTTTCATGAACTTTGGATCAAAACTGTGCCTTCTAGAGCGTACACAAGGTTTTTCTAAGATTTGACCTAGTGACCTAGTTTTTGACCCGACATGACCCAGTTTCGAACTTGGCCTAGACTTTATAGAGATAAACATTCTGACAAAGTTTCATAATGATTGGATCAAAACTGTGTCCTCTAGAGTGTACACAAGGTTTTTCTATGATTTGACCTAGTGACCTAGTTTTAGACCCGACGTGACCCAGTTTCGAACTTGTCCTTGATGTTATAAGGATAAACATTCTGGCAAAGTTTCATGAACTTTGGATGAAAACACTGCCCTCTATAGCGTACACAAGGTTTTCTAAGATTTGACCTAGTGACCTAGTTTTTGACCCGACATGACCCAGTTTCGAACTTGGCCTTGATTTTATAAAGACTAACATTCTGACAAAGTTTCATAAAGATTGGATCGAAACTGTGCCCGCTAGAGTGTACACAAGCAAAAGTTGACGAACGGACGTCCGGACGGACGACGGACATCAGGGTATCCCAAAAGCTCACCCTGAGCACTTGTGCTCAGGTGAGCTAAAAATCGGGCGAAAATAATGAACCACACGATAAAAACAAGTATAAAAACAAGTATATGTATAAAAGATATCTAATTTCTTGTTTCGCTCCATATATATATATATATATATATATATATATATATATATATATATATTTGAAAATCGTTGCCGTGGAAGCGGTTAGGGTAAATAGTTTACTTTTATGTTTTTGTTTATATAACAACGTATATAAAAGGAAGCGCATTAAAATCTGGCCTATGTTTGCTAAACAAAGTCACCATTTATAAAAGGAAATGTGTTCATTACCATTAATTGTTATGCAGTTTCAATGTAAATCATAAGTCATCTCCCTTTTTTTCTTTCTTAGAGATAGATGTTTACTTTGAATACAAACTGTTTTTATTAGTTTTATATCTTTGTTGTTTTTGTATTCATTTCTTATTATTTTCAACTTATCAACTCGCAAGAATTAATGCAAAGTGTATCCATACCCCATATTTTTAGCTCACCTGAGCCGAAGGCTCACAGGTGAGCTTATAGGATGGGAGTCGAGCCGTCGTCCGTCCGTCCGTGGGTGCGTGGGTGCGTCAACACTTTCAAACATAAATATCTCAGAGACCAGTTTGCCGATCGCAATCAAATTTTATATGAAGCATCATTTGGGTGGGGGAAAGGCTGCATTAGGTTTTGGTGCCGATCAGCTTAGAACTCTGGTTTCCATGGCAACAGATAGCCCCCATAGGGTTATAATGGGGAAAACGGCGTCATCACGTTTTCTCAACTGTTTTTGATTAGATCCTTATCATACTTGCAGGTAATGATGACATACACAAGAGCTTGGATGAGTTCGAAATTTGGTCGGATTCGAGCACAGACTACGGAGTTAGCTGCCCTTGAGCGTTTGAAAAAAATCCCATAGGGTTATAATGGGGAAAATGGCATAATCACGTTTTCTCAACTGTTTTTGCTTAGATTCTTATCATACCTGCAGGTAATGATGACATACATAAGAGCTTGGATGAGTTCGAAATTTGGCCGGATTCGAGCGCAGACTACGGAGTTAGCTGCCCCTGAGCGTTTGAAAAAAATCCCATTGTGTTATAATGGAGAAAACAACGTCATCACATATTTTTAGAAAAACTTTGTCATCGCTCTATTGCCTACATTTCTCAACGGATTTTAAAATAACTTCACACAAATGTAGGGCATGACAATATCTCAAGCAAGTTCGACTGTCAGGATGCTGCGCCCAAGGTCAAGGTCACTGTGGCTATTTTTAGAAAAACTTGGTCATCGCTCTAGCGCCTACATTTCTCAACGGATTTTAAATCAACTTCACACTAATGTAGGGCATGACAATATCTCAAACAAGTTTGACTTCCAGGGTGCTGCGCCCAAGGTCAAGGTCACTGTGGCTATTTTTAGAAAAACTTTGTCAGCGCTCTAGCACCTACATTTCTCAATGGATTTTAAAATAAATTCACACAAATGTAGGGCATGACAATATCTCGAGCAAGTTCGACTTTCAGGGTGCTGTGCCCAAGGTCAAGGTCACTGTGGCTATTTTTAGAAAATCTTTGTCATCGCTCTAGCACCTACATTTCTCAACGGATTTTAAAATAACTTCACACAAATGTAGGGCATGACAATATCTCGAGCAAGTTCGACTTTCAGGGTGCTGCACCCAAGGTCAAGGTCACTGTGGCTATTTTTAGAAAAACTTTGTCAGCGCTCTAGCACCTACATTTCTCAATGGATTTTAAAATAAATTCACACAAATGTAGGGCATGACAATATCTCGAGCAAGTTCGACTTACAGGGTGCTGCACTTAAGGTCAAGGTCACTGTGGCTATTTTTAGAAAAACTTTGTCAGCGCTCTAGCACTTACATTTCTCAATGGATTTTAAAATAACTTCACACAAATGTAGGGCATGACAATATCTCGAGCAACTTCGACTTTCAGGGTGCTGTGCCCAAGGTCAAGGTCACATGGGCTATTTTTAGAAAATCTTTGTCATCGCTCTAGCACCTACATTTCTCCATGGATTTTAAATTACTTCACACAAATGTAGGGCATGACAATATCTCGAGCAAGTTCGACTTTCAGGGTGCTGCACCCAAGGTCAAGGTCACTGTGGCTATTTTAAGAAAAACTTGTCATCACTCTAGCACCTACATTTCTCAGCAGATTTTAAAATAACTTCACACAAATGTAGGGCATGACAATATCTCGAGCAAGTTTGACTTTCAGGGTGCTGCACCCAAGGTCAAGGTCACTGTGGCTATTTTTAGAAAAACTTGGTCATCGCTCTAGCGCCTACATTTCTCAACGGATTTTAAATCAACTTCACACTAATGTAGGGCATGACAATGTCTCAAACAAGTTTGACTTCCAGGGTGCTGCGCCAAAGGTCAAGGTCACTGTGGCTATTTTTAGAAAAACTTTGTCAGCGCTCTAGCACCTACATGTCTCAATGGATTTTAAAATAAATTCACACAAATGTAGGGCATGACAATATCTCAAGCAAGTTCGACTTTCAGGGTGCTGCGCCCAAGGTCAAGGTCACTGTGACTGTTTTTAGAAAAACTTTGTCATTGCCCTAGCACCTTCATTTCTCCATGGATTTTGAAATAACTTGACACAAATGTAGGGTATGACAATATCTCAATCAAGTTAGACTTTCAGGATGCTGTGCCCAAGGTCAAGGTCACTGTTGCTATTTTTAGAAAAACTTTGTCATCGCTCTAGCACCTACTTTCTCAACGGATTTTGAAATAAATTCACACAAATGTAGGGCATGACAATATCTCGAGCCAGTTTGACTTTCAGGGTTCTGCAATCAAGGTTTTTGATTAGATCCTTATCATACTTGCAGGTAATGATGACATACATAAGAGCTTGGATGAGTTCGAAATTTGGGTGGATTTGAGCACAGACAACGGAGTTAGCTGCCCTTGAGCGTTTGAAAAAAATCCCATAGTCTTATAATGGAGAAAACAACGTCATCACATTTTCATTTTTCATCGGATCCTCTTCATACTTGCAGGTAATGAGGATATGCATAAAAGCTTGGATTAGTTAGCATTTCGGCTAGATCCCACCACTGACTATGGAGTACCTGCCCTGAGCATCAAAAAATTCAGTGTTGCCACTTTTTCTTGGTTTCTACTGATCCGATCCTTTTCAAACTTGCAGGTAATGAGGAAATGCATAATATCTTAAACAAGTTCAAATTTTGGTCAGATCAGGCCAACCACTACGAAGTAAGCTGCCCTTGACAGCTCTGTCTATTGTGCTCTTGATCGGATACTTTTTAAACTTGCATATATTAAATGAGGGCATACATAATGTTTTGGATGAGTTTAATTTTCAGCCTGATTGGACCACTGACTGTGGAGGTAGCTGCCCTTGAGCATCTTAAATATCCCTATAGGTTTACAATGTCTCTCAGGTGAGCAATTGTTGCCCTTTGGGCTACTTGTTAAATATTTTTTCATCCGATTTCTTTCAGACTAATACGTTATATTCCGAGAAAAAGTGACTGCTGCACATGAGTTGATCTTGAAACGAATGGTTTATCTAAATTCCCTTGAAAGACAAAATACTGCAATTGTGGCTTGCCCCTAAAACGTAAATTTTCGATTGAAAAACATTTTAATGTAGCGTTTCTGTAATCCGACAATTTCAGTGATCTATCAAGAGTTATCGCCCTTCATGCATGTGATAAGATGCAGACCAGTAAATGTCAAAGAGATTTAGTATTGATATTACATACATTATTAGATCTGATACTTATCATTTACTTTTAAATTCCTTTTTGTTATATATGGCAAAATGTATCCCTACCCCCTAAATTTTGCTAAAAATCAGGACAGAACTGCATGAACAAACGAATGGCTGTAACTTTCCTTGTACAAGCCGTAACATCTCCATTTTCTAGATTTATATTGTTGACAAGGTGACTAATGAAAAAAACAATATTTGAATAAATTTTGAGAGGGGGCCAAATAAGGCCCAAATCATACCTAGTCCTTTCATATGGAACCTCCAGGGGTCGGGGAAACGAAAAGATATTCAAATGTTCCTGGTCACATGACCAACATGACCGTCACGCTCATATATGGTGAAAACCTTTAGAAATCTTTGTCTCCAGAACCAATAGGCCAGTTACCTTGAAACTTGGTATGTAGCATCGGGTACACAAGTACTACCAAGATTGTTCGAATTATGACCTGCCAAGGTAGTAAGCACAACAGTTGGTAATTCCATGGTAGTTATGGTAACTGATATTTGGCTCATATATGGTGAAAACCTTTAGAAATCTTTGTCTCCAGAACCAATAGGCCAGTTACCTTGAAACTTGGTATGTAGCATCGGGTACACAAGTACTACCAAGATTGTTCGAATTATGACCTGCCAAGGTAGTAAGCACAACAGTTGGTAATTCCATGGTAGTTATGGTAACTGATATTTGGCATCATCTATTGCATCATCTCACTTATAATTCGAGAGAAGCATAGCATACAGTGTATGCCATGCTCCTGTCGAATTACAAGTACGATGTTACCTGAAATTCTTGCATTAAAAATAATCTGATTTTCTCAAAACTATAAGTCATTCTGAAATAATTCTATTCTCTGTTATACATATTTTGGTAATCGATGTTTTAAATGTCCGATTAATGTTGGTGGGTTAAGATTATATATGCTGCGTCGACATAGATAGTCGTTTATAAAGCAAGAATATTTAATCGCCTGAAATTCTTTTTGGTGATTTGACTGCTGTCATTGGCTCAAATGTAGTTATGTTTGTATAAGACTTATACAGATATCACTCCAATCCCGTGCCCACAGGACAGAGAGAGAGAGAGAGAGAGAGAGAGAGAGAGAGAGAGAGGGGTGCACGAGTTTTTCAGTCAATTTAATTGTAGAATTTGTTTTGATTAAGTTATACCTAAAATGAACACAATAAATTTAATAAGATTCACTCACGGCAGTTTGGCCTTTTCATGTTGCTGTGTCCTCGGTTTAAGTTAAGAACTGTCGTTCCTTAGCCAGTCCCTATCCGTCGTGTCAGTTTTACTACCGCATCACGAATCACAAGAAGGAAAACTTACAAATGACCACAACTGTACACGTACAATTGGTGTATATCAGGGTTAAAAATTTGCAGAGAACAAAAAATGAATGCAGAAAAAGTTCGAACTAAGTACCAACATTTCAGACCTATTTGATTATAAGACCTATTATTGCATTCAGTGTTTGAAAGGACCAAACTCAACAACTACCATTGGACCATGACACTGATTAATTGACTATTATAGCCATTTCTGATTTTCTTGTTTGCTTAGGTCAAATCGTTTGTAATGAGCCGCGACCCGACAAAACCAACAAAGTGGTTGTGCGCCCAGCGCAGACTCAGGTCAGCCTGGGCATCCGCCCAGTCTGATCAGACTCTTCCCTAGGCGCTTACAGGGTAGCTAAGTGTCTTAAGCTACCTCCATGCGGACAGCGAAGACTCTGATCAGACTGGGCGAATGCTCAGCTGATCTGAGTCTGCGCAGGGTGCACAACCACTTTGTTGGTTTTCTCGTGTCGCGGCTTTGTAGTATCTCTGTATGGAAGACATTGACTTGACAATTAGAAAACGTATGAATACGATAATTTCTCCGACAGGAAATATTTCATGCAACAGAATATAATAAAAGTTAATTTCATGGTATTGGTATATGATGGACATATCAAGGCTGATTTATATTGTTTGTTTCAGTTTCTCACACACTTCCTCATTGGTACAACACAAAATTCAAAAATACGTAGCCTGTGAAAGGAGAATTTGATACGAGCTGGGGTTTTTCGTATTTGTCATTTAATTTCCGTTCCTTAAGGCTCAATGGGTTCGTTAAGGGTCATTTTGAAAACAAAGTTCTGCTTAACCCATTGCATTCTGGGTATTTTTTTTTCGTCTGCTGAAATTGTCGTCTGCATAAAAATCAAGAATATTTTGACAATATTGGTCTAACCAACTCTTGTAGAAATGATGTCTAGGCAGCAAACAGTTTGGATCTCAGATCAGGCCCCACATTTGTGGGGCCTGATCTGGATCCAAACTGTTTGCCCAGATACCCCTAAAGGGGTATCCCGAATGGAATGGGTTAAGCCGGTAAAAGGGGGTGAGGCGTGGTCGGTGTTACACATTTCATTACTGGTTAAGTAAGTAAGTATGTAAATTCTTTATCTAAAGAGGGTGACTAAACCAGACGCCCCTTAACTGATAAATAGGCGCATCGTTTTGATGAGGAAAGAATGGTCCACTGGGCATAGATGGGATAAGAGACCTAGATGTGTTCTTGTATGCCGTTTAGCTTGTTTAGAATGTTTGGTTTTTTGCATTAAATGAAGATGACCTTCAGTAAGGTTTATTTCCCTATCCTATCCACTAGATTAATTTTGTCGTACACGGTAAGTGATAATGGGATCAGAACACGTAATCAAACAATTGTGGGTTTGATTTTTAGCCGAAGGGATGCTCGTCTATAGCATTTTGATAGATGAACCTCGTCATCACATTGTGTAGAAAAGGGGCTGCAAAAGAACACTCATCTGCTCATCTTCTTACTGGCACGTGAATATAACCACAATCATAATCATAGCTATTTAGCAGAGACATGGACAATTTCAAGCTGCCCGTGTTTGAGTCCGTCGAGACCTCGGTTTCTATAAAAAGAATTCACTCAGCGCCGAAATTATTCCATTTAAACAATCATATGTCTATTTCAATTTGACGTAATTCAGCTTTGAAGAGCTAATACCAGAAATAATCAATTCTATTTGACATGTTAGGATCAAAATTGATAATATTTTGTTCTTGACTACTCTTGGGACATTTCTATCTTATGATCCAAATCATCACAAGAATCGTAATATGAACCACGACACGAGAAAACCAACAAAGTGATTGTGCGCCCAGCGCAGACTCAGATCAGCCTAGGCATCCACCAAGTCTGATCAGACTCTTCGCTAAGCGCTTAAAAGGTAGCTAAGGATCACATCTACCTCCATGCGGACAGCGAAGACTCTGATCAGACTTGGCGGATGCCCAGGCTGATCTGAGTCTGCACTGGGTGCACAACCATTTTTTTTGTTTTGTCGTGTCGCGGCTCATATGGCTGAAGTCACACAAATATAAGACAAACCTATCATGGCGATATTCGTTTACTTTGCTCTTGTTGTCCTTATTGATGCTCTTGTTTTTCTATTGTGTGAGTGGCGAAAGTTTGCTCGCTAAGTCTGGGTTACATGAACAAGATATGGATATATATTAAAAAAGCTTTTAAAAATCTTCTTCTCCAGAACCGAAAGGCCAATGATCTTGTGGTGTGGTATGTAGCATTGAGGACTTGGGCCCATCATAGTTTGAAAGATTTAAATATTTAACATAGAAACCCTTTTTATCTCTATCACAATATAACAGTATTGAAGTACTATTTTAGAGCATCTCTGTAAGTGTCCTAGAGTCTCTATTAAATAAACGAATTGTCCTACTTACAAATCCCTATCCTATAGACTGATGTTGTTTCCTGGTGTATTCTCTCAGCCACGGAGTGTACAATTTGTTTTAGCAAATTAACTTTGTCACTTTACGCAAATAAGTTTATCACATATAAATGCAAGTTGAGTTTTCTATAGGGCGGCCGGTACAATCGGTCTTTGAAAGATGTCGCTTTCAAGAGCAATAAATAGTTCGGACTCATGGTGATTCCGCCTTGAAGCTTCGGGTGGTAGGGTTGGATGATGATATTGGGTATCTTTCAGTGCCCCAGGCGTCTTACTTATTTGGTTAATAATAGGACAAGGACCGCCTGTGCTTGCAGCAGGTATGACATAGGAATTGTTTGGATTGCTCTACTCTCGTCCATCAAATTTTCCTTTTCTTTCTCCCTCTTTCTGGGAGACTGCTCGATTAAGACTTAAATACTGTCTGAAAAAGCCGTTGTACCCCAAACAAACCAACTGACTTTAGTCTTGCCAGATCTTTTAGTATTAAAGTGTGGTTTGACCTGTCGAGGTTCAATTGGTGGATTTCTTTTTTCTTTAGGGAGTCAGTATCAGCGTTTCTATCGAGTCCTTATTTGTGTTTCATCACTATGTTTATTTGTGATTTATATGCATAGTATAGCTAGAAATGGAAAACCGCCTCGCAAGCCGAACGCCTCAATACCTGATCACCACCGACGAACTGATGCATACTCATTCCGCACCCCCTCTATATAAACAAGACAATGTGCAAGGCGGTGTTTTAGTTTGGGTTCATGTTTCATTTAATTTGTTTCGTCGTCCGCTTGTTTTTGGCAATTTGTTGATTTTGTTGAAGCTAGCCTGTTGATCAAGTTTATTTCAGCTTTTTTGTGCTCTGATGCTGTTTGTGTTCTTTTTCTACATTACAGAAGAATAGACTTTATATTCACAGTATCCGAACGCACTGTACCATCTCTTCCGGTTTTCATAGTGTTGGATCGAAAGTACAAAATTCGCTTATAACCAGTAGCCGGAAATCATTATGTTTTGAGTTTTTATCTGGAATCTGCTACGTCATTTATAGTTATTCAGCTTCGAAAATGTAAAGAGGTAAGTTTAATATAATTTTCTCTTCCGTCTTTGACTTTATTGCCCTGTACAATGAAAAACTCCTTGCCGTCGCAGATTTTTTTCCCGAACAGCTTAATTTAACACGAGATTGTGTCGTGCAAAACCTAGCTATCATTCTTTTATCAAAACTAACAAACTGTAGATTGATAACGCCTTCCGTTTATTCTAAAGATTTTTTATAAAACATGTAAGAAAATGCTCAAAATGGTTTAAGAATCATGCCAAGGGCGATTTGAATACTGTACCAATTACTACCCACCCATACACGACATTGTACAGGGTAATAAAGTAAAAGGCCGAAGAGCAAATTATATTAAACTTACCTCTTTACATTTTCAAAGCTGAATAGCTATAAATGACGCAGCAGATTCCACATAAAATCTCAAAACATAATGATTTCCGACTACTGGTTATAAGCGAACGTTTGTACTCTCGATTCAACGCTATGAAAACCGGAAGAGATTGTACATGTAGTTCGGATACTGTGATATTGGTTCTATGTCACGGAAGCTGTGCTTTTTTGTCAATAAGCGAAAACTATACCATAGCTGAACCATGGTATGATTTTCATTTTGAAAATTATAGCCACTAGGAGCTCTGCATATGTGGATTACCGGGAGAAAACAGTGGAAACTGCAAATAAGAGAGAGAGAGGGATAATTGTCGGATATGTTTTCTCCTGGAAAACATAGTTTATGACAGATGAGGGGACACAGTGCATGTTCTAATGCAGATCTTATGGGATTCTTCCCTACTTATAATCAAATTCTGTTAAATCTGCATAAAAACATATGCTGTATCAATTTCTGTTAAATCTGCGTAAAAACATATGCTGTGTCCCTGAATCATTAGGGGTCATAAGCTACATGTAAATTCTCAAATGCAGAGCTCATTGTGATTATAAATTTACATATTTAATGGTTAAACCAGAGCTCCAAAAAAGAATTTCCAAATGCAGAAAAAGTTTCAGATAAGGTGTTTTTTTTGTAGATTATTCACAGATAATTTTTCCATTTCTCAATTAAAACTAGTTTTCAACCCTAATTAGACACGTCTTGGTGAGACAGTTCTAATGAGAGGTAACAACATACAGTTTAATTGTCGAGCCCGCTTGCGGAGAGCGAGACATAGTTGTAACAATGTCAGTTCGGTGTATGTCCGTGCGTGCGTGCGTAAGTGCGTCCGTCCGGATTTGTCCGGGCCATAACTTCTACATTTATGGATGGATTTCAAAATTTCAAAATAATTTGGCAAAATTGTTCTCCTTGATAAGTAGAAGTGCCATTTGAAACATTTGTTCAGGTAGGTCCAAGGTCAAGGTCACACTTGAAGGTCAAATGATAAAATGGCCATAAATTGAGCTTGTCCGAGCCATAACTTCTACATTTATGGATGGATTTCGAAATAATTTGGCACAATTGTTTTCCTTGATAAATAAAAGTGCCATCTGAAACATTTGTTCAGGTAGGTCCAAGGTCAAGGTCAAACTTGAAGGTCAAATGATAAAATGGCCATAAATTGAGCTTGTCCGAGCCATAACTTCTAGATTTACGAATGGATTTCAAAATAATTTTATCACAATTGTTCTCCTTGATAAGTAGAAGTGCCATTTGAAACATTTGTTCAGGTAGCTCCAAGGTCAAGGTCAAACTTGAAGGTCAAATGATAAAATGGCCATAAATTGAGCTTGTCCGAGCCATAACTTCTAGATTTACGAATGGATTTCAAAATAATTTTATCACAATTGTTCTCCTTGATAAATAAAAGTGTCATTTGGAAAATTTATTCAGGTAGGTCCAAGGTCAAGGTCACACTTGAAGGTCAAATGATAAAATGGCCATAATTTGAGCTTGTCTGAGCCACAACTTCAACTTTTACAAATGGATTTTAAAATAATTTAACACAATTGTTCTCCCTGATAAGAAGAAGTGCCATTTGGAACATTTGTTCAAGTAGGTCCAAAGTCAAGGTCACACTTCAAGCTCAAATGATAAAATGGTCATAAATTGAGCTTGTCCGAGCCATTACTTCTACATTTACGGATGGATTTCAAAATAATTTGGCACAATTGTTCTTGTTCTTGATGAGTGGAAGCGTCAAGTGACATATGTGTTTGGGTAGGTCCAAGGTCAAGGTCACACTTGAAGTTCAGATATTGTAACTATCATAAATTGAGCTTGTCTGGGTCATTACTTCTACTTATTTTCCTTTGTGAAAATTTGAAAAAAAAGAAGAAAATGCTGGCTAAGCATGATGTTTTTTTTTGGCTTCTTTCTAGAGTGAAGCAGTTACTTAGTCTTGACATACTTATAGGTCACTAAAGCAAACAGCGGGCTCGACCAGTTGTCCCTCGACAACCTTCTAGTTCAGAAATGCGTATCCCTAAATTATCCCTGTTACCTTTTCTTATCTAGAACACGGCAAATGTTTCTTATTTCTTCATGGAAACATTCGTTATTGTCCTCATCGGAACTATCTCGCTGAGATGAATCTAATTACATGTAACTGAGTGACCACAACATATATTAATAGAGGCTCAACGAAATTTATGAAAAAATAATGATAGTTAAAGTCCCATCCTTATTTGGAGCTCAAGAATCAACAAACTATAGTTATTATTTGCAAGCCCAAATCAAGGTGTTTTCTTTTATTACCCAGTTAATTGTTTACGGTGATTTTGGGCCTGCCAGGTGTTTCACAGGCTATACTTCCGATTTGACATGTTGTGCAAATAAGATAGAGTTGAAGGTTGAAATTGACAGGTACAGTTGTTCTGGTCAGCTTTACCTTGCATAATAACTTGGTATTTTATCATACTTATACGAAGCGATGACCCCAGATTTCACCATGCAGCTGCACTTCATAGTGAAACCAAAAGAAAAAGAAAGACAAAACTTGCAACAAAAACAGTGTATAGAGTAAATTATTGGAAAGGTCTTTATTAGTATAATTTTCATGATGATATATTTAATGCTTTTCAGCATAATTGAAGGTGCATTAAAGTTAATGGCAACGTCATGATTTAACGAACACTTCTGTCCACTCACGTACGTCAGTACAGATGCTGTGGAATAACCTATGCGTTACATTGCATAGCAGACCTTTCCTTTGAATTCTTTATAAAGAAGCCAACTTGTGTCATACTATAATCTGTGGTCAAATCGGCTCCGCCTCGTGGCCCAGACAGTGAAAGGTCATTAAAATATGGCATAACGTACAATACACCAAAACTCGACAATGTCCATGTTATATCTGTAACATATGTATAAGACGCATCTCTGTCTTTTTCACTTTTGCCGCCCTTCTCCGTGGAGGTCAAGTCCTAAAGGAGAGAATTTGCTCCCATAGGAGCAAATTCTTTCCTATAAGAGTAGACCTCCTTTAAGACGATTGTCCTCCAGGGAACAAACAGGAAGTCACGAATGTTGTTCCCCTTTTTTAAAATAGGAATAGATGGATATGTCCCCATATTCCTTAATTTCGTGCGTGCAATGTGACTGTTTCAGTTCCCTAGCATTTTAAAATTCGTTTATTCTTTCAATACAAAGACTATTAGATTAAGGGACTGGTTGAGGCGTTCCAAATGTAGAGAAAATACGGTATATTTCTGTGCTATACCGTCGTCTTAAAACAATGGTCAAACCGTAATGGTATCGAATGCTGTCAAAATCATTGATCAACTATATCCTGAACTGACATTTATATCAAAACATTATGACGCAAATCAAACTCTGGTTCTGCCTCATCTATTGTGCCGTAAGAGTAATTCAGCCAGTATTTCTTGCTTAACTTCAGATCTTTTGTTGATATACTAGGCATTATATAGATTGTATGATTAGTTATTATGTCTACTTCTGATTCTATTGATCTCTTTCTTTAATTCTGATAATACATTGCCACAACGCCTTACTATGTAGATCACTCCGCTTCGGAAAGACGCTTCCTCAGCCATAATTTGGCGCTCACAAACTACTATCAAGAGAGATGCGCGCGCTTAATCATATCATTTCCGCCTTTTGGTGAGACACTGAATATCAACCGATTATCGATGCAATATTAGAACTCACTCTTTGATACTTCGCAAAGTTATGGATTTGTCAAAGTTAGGCAAATTCTGTTGCTTTATAAATTGTCGTAAAACAGACTTGCCAGAAACTGTGTCGTAAAATAGAAATAAATTATCTTTCTATACGAGAGTAATTTTCGCTGTTCTCTTCCGTTGGAACTACAGTTAATACGGACAATTTAAATTCGATAAAGTTCTTAAAGCGCCATTTGGTAGCTCATTTCCTAGATACAATTCGCAGAAAGCGCTTATTGTGTAAGGCACGTATTTGATTGCTTTTTGCGGCTAAATAACTGCACAAAACTACACCATATTTATAATCCTATATTTGTCTGGCCCAAATATAGCGAAAGAAACGAATTAAGCCGTTTTAGTGATAGGAGCAGACAAGAAATCAGACTGCTAGGAGAGAACCCAGATAATTTTGCCGAAAAATTGGTTTATTCCAGTAAATTGAATATATTTGGACAATTTTCTGCACGCAAATAGAAGATCAGTGGGATACAGGAATAGTTGATTGCATAGATACAAATGTACAGATAGACATGGCTTATACTTGATTAGGAGCACCAAATGATTTACGTTCAAGATTTTAAAACGAATACGCACAAAGACATTCTAACTAAAAGCCAAGACAAAGCTAGACAAGTTCACTGGTTTTGCCCAATAGGTACTGAATAGTCCAAGACATTAATACCTGTATATTGTTTTCTACCTTAGATAGAAAACAATATACAGGTATTAATGTCTTGGAATATTCTTCCATCAAGAAATAACATTTGTGCTGAGTGAACTTATTTCTTTACGTTTTCGATCCTTCTAAGTTTGGCAATATCGGAATAATTTTGCAATCAAAGTACTTGGAATAAATGTGGATATTATTTCGCATGTGACTCGAAATAAGCTATTATAGGTAAATCGGTTACATTTTGGGATCTAGATATAGTTTTGCCGAACATTGGATGTCTGAAGCTTAAAAGGTAAGTTATGTTGTTGGTATTTAACAAACTATTTTGTTTTTTCTTTGATTATTTCCGTTTTCAGAAGAACAAAAATTAGAAGTTAATCGCCATTCTGTGAAGGTATATATAATTCATTAAGTGACCATCTTATACAAATCTCTACCGCCTTTCCCCTCTCCATGTTCGTCAGTGGCAAAAAATGGGTATCGATGGTATCTATTCATTCTAGATTCAAATACATCTTAGTTTTATTTTATACACATCAGGTAATACTTACGCCCGACAAAAACAATAGAAGTTCTTCAATTTTGAATGTTCAATAGCTTTTTGATTATGGATAGCGGCGTTAACACACGTTATGGTTTAATCTCTTAATATATATAATATGTTGTAAACATATCATATTTTCAGAAAAAAGTTTAAATTAAACATATCTGTAAAAGACAAATTTTATATTTAGTTGAAAGATATTAAGTTTAAATATTGTTTTTTTCAAGCATGATATATTGGCAGAAAATGTATCACCTTGGTAATGAATATTGGCCACGTGACATGAAATTGAGGAAGACAAATGAAATAACGAGATTTAAAGAGCTGGGGCCGTATTCATAAAACGACTTAAGTGGTTGCTATGCTGTTGCTAAGGCTAAATTTCTTTGAAGGAGATTCCCTACAACTATGAAATTTGGTCTGGAGGAACAGTCTTTTTAGACTGTTCCTCCAGAGCAAATTTCATAGTTGTAGGGAATCTCCTTCATACAGTTTTAGCCCTAGCAACAGCATAGCAACCACTTAAGTCGTTTTATGAATACGGCCCCAGGTTTGATGAAAGTGTATATTTCAGAATTTTTCTTTTTTTACGGAACTGTATCTTCATCAAGTATTAGTTTGGCTTTGCGTTAAATCAGAAATAAGTGGAACTTCTAGGAAGTACAGTGCACGTGTGCAGCAGCGAAACATTCGGGGTGGTTGGTTACTTTGGGTTTAACGGCTCTTTAAGACAGTATTTCAAATTTTATCAAGCCGTCTTCAAACAAAAGGAGGAAAAGAAGAGACAAATGATAGGCCAGAGAAAATAAATGTCCATACAATCCCCACCCCACCTACAGCAAGCACAGCAGGCCCTTGCAATACTATTTATCAAAAGTAGTAAAACGCCCTGGCACTGAAAATAATAGCCTAGCACCATCGCACGACCGCGATCTTTGTTATATGTTATGTACAAAGTCGGGTCGATTCGGACAGCGGGTAAATTGGACAGTGGCATTGTTTCATTTATATGTCAGTTGGTCGTAATTAAAACAAAATTAACTGGTCAAACAGTGAAAATTCTGATGAGCCATTACACTGTTTGTAATGGTATGTCCGAATCTACCTGCTGTCCGAAGTTGCCCGACTTTACCCTATAGTTATGAGAATGATCACACCATTATGACCTTTAGTAGCTGTTTCGTCGTTTTCGAAAAATTAGCAAAGTCCCGTTTGCATTTGTGAAACGGAATTTCGCATGCACAGAACTGTTTGACTTGCGTTAGTTTGAGATTTCCTAACTCAACCTCACTCCTCAGGGACAAGTCATTTATTATCAGGTGTGTGTTTGTGTGTGTGTGTGGGGGGGGGGGGGGGGAGCCGGGTTTATTTTCGTATCATTCACCAAATTTTTTCTACTACCCTCTCCCCCTCCGGGGGGCGCAGAAGCCACAGAAGCCATTGTAGCTTTGCTGATGATAAGGCACATGGAGAGTTGATGTCACAAACGCTGGCATTTAATTTAGTTGAGAAAAAATGATTCTATAGACAATTGTATACTGTTCTACTAGCAAGTTAATGGAAAGATCTGTTTTTGGATAGAAGCTGCCCAGTTTTTGTGTGTCATTTCCATCATGTCTTTAAGTTTTTGAATTTGAAAGAATAGAGTCTGAAATTTTAGGATAAATGGGGGCTCTGGGGGAAGCTGAGGCATAGCGAATCAAAAGAGAAGAATCGGCTTTGGACGTTCTGTAACAAATGTACGATAGAAGAAAAGCTGTTAGTCTGGCGTGAAATTTAGGCACCAAATCGGAATGCCGGAGATAAAATTTAGAAAATAAATAAATAAATAAATAAATAGATAACGAAGTTCACGATTTCGATAGCGTTGAGAATTTCTGCCACTACCACTTCTGAACCACAATAAAACTGCAATAATATTATATTGGTTTCAACACCAGACGTTTCATGCTAAGATTCCGTCAACCCAAACTTCATCTATGATTTTAGATCTGCCCGTTTGTCTTTCGGCTAACGAAGTGGCTTATAGGTAACAGTGCAGATACAAATCAGACGTGGCTTTCAGTAGAATTAACATTACAAATCTTGAACCATAAAAATTAGGTGTATGGATACATTTTCAGGGAAAGCAAGCTTGCTTTTTATCCCTTCTAAATTAGCGTCATCTCTTATTGCTGCTCTAACGGGAAAACTTCTTTACTTAAACCCATTAATGCTTAAGCGTCCCGAAAATGGGGCATAGACAAACAGTACAGACCTAGATCAGACGCTGCAACACGCGGCGTCTGATCAGGGTTTACAATTTTGCATAAGACAAATTGGTATTTCCTCAAAATAAAACAAAAATCTTAAAATAATAAACTAAACCTGACAACCCTTCAATAACAAATGGAATCATCCAATATATACAGATAGATGAGTTCACTTGGCATTAATAGGTCAAACACAAACCCCAAGATGGAAGGTCTTTATCGTCTAGGGGGAGCAAGCAAAAAGTCATAAAAGATATTCCCCTTAGTAAAGAAGGCAAAAAAAAAACAAAAACAGAAAAAAAAAAAAACAAGCAAATTCAAAGAATTTATGCCCAACGCCATTAGTGTTTATTTTAATTAAAGGACATGTCAATGAAAAAAAAGTAATAAAAATAATGTGAGGATTATATCCAAATCACATGCATATTTTCAGATCATGACCAAAATACCTGTGAAGTTTCAAAGGAATCGGCATAAAACTGTAGGAGGAGTTGCGCACATAAGGTGCCCACTATCTAGTCACTATTGTAGTAAAAACGCCTAAAAAATAACTAAGTTCAACTTGGGGGAAAAGTAACAAAAATAATGTGAGGATTATATCCAAATCACATGCATATTTTCAGACCATGACCAAAACACCTGTGAAGTTTCAAAGGCATCGGCATAAAACTGTTGGAGGAGTTGCGCACACAAGGTACCCACTATCTAGTCACTTTGATAGTAAAAAACGCCGAAAAAATGACTAAGTTCAACTTGTAGAAAAAGTGACAAAAAATAATCTCAGGATTATATCCAAACCACATGCATATCTTTAGACCATGACAAAAACAGTTGTAAAGTTTCAAAAGAATCGGCATAAAACTGTAATAAAAATAATGTGAGGATTATATCCAAATCACATGCATATTTTCAGATCATGACCAAAATACCTGTGAAGTTTCAAAGGAATCGGCATAAAACTGTAGGAGGAGTTGCGCACACAAGGTACCTACTACTTTAGGGGGACGGAAATAAGGACGGAAAGAAGGACGGAATGCCGAAAACTATGTCCCTCCGGTTGTCTTCGAAAAGGCGGGGGACAAAAACACATAAGAGTTGTACCAAAATACCCACAGGGAAAAACAAAATAAACAAAACTCATCTTAATTTGGATGACATTTTTCACCTAACTGTGTTTGTTAGTAATCAGATTACGGAAGAAATGACAAAATTGAAACAATCAGTATCAGGCGATAATCTAAAACAATTCACTCTAAAAGCATTTAATCCATTTAACTTACAGACTATAAACTTAATATCTCTCCTTATATGAAAAGATGCTCCTCGTAGTTGCATCATTGGTCCATAATATGATAAGTTTGCTTGTTTGTGCAGTCTCTTAAATTCTGACGGGAACCGAATATTACAAAATCTTAGGGAATTAATAAAGGTAAAAATATTTATCAGACGAAACAACTGCTTGTCTTAGAATTGTTGGTTTCAGGAAATCTGAAGTTTCCTTTAACATGGCACGACCTGCTTCAGAAATGGATGTTGTGCGTGTTTTAAGGATTTAAGTTTGATGGAAATGAATAAATTGATGCTGTGTAGTCAGTTTCTCATCTAAATATCTAAAAAATAGCGAAGCAAATATTCAAAGGTCGAAATGCTTTTAAGCAATCCGCTTGGCAAGCGCACTAATGACAAAGCATTGTTTAAAAAGTTAAATAGTTCGAAAATGTTGTGTCAAATCACGCAAAATATTGACATCCTAAATCAATTCCAAAGTTGATGCTGCAAACTGGTAAGGCAGCCTGCCACATCTGTGATACAAAAATACATCCTGATGCACATAAAATACATCCTGGCCCCGAGGTTATAAAACTTTTTTCATGCTCAACTCAGCTGAGCATGAAATTTTACCTGCTAATAAATAGCAAATTATTGAAAAGTACAAGTGTTTTCTTGCTCAGTTTAGCAGAGTATGAAATTTTCTCTGCTTATGAATATGAAAATGCCAACATTAGTTGGCGTTTTCATATTTATCGGCAGAGAAAGTTTCATGCTCAGCTGAGTTGAGCATGAAAAAAGTTTTATAACCTCGGGGCCTGATGCACATACGATTATAACGCGACGACTAATTGGATTACGTCAAAATTAAGCGACGAAAACATGACGTCATTATGAAACTTTGCTTCTCATTGCCTGACGTCAGGTCTTACATTGTTGGAAGCGCTAGCTTTAGGCGCAAAGTTATATACTTTGCTTAGTCTGTTGTAACCCTTCTGTTGGTCTAAATTATTTAGTTCAATAAAGATAGCTGAGTTGCCACCTATTTGGGAAAGAGCTGCTGACTCGGCTTATCACTTGTAATTTATTGTTTGTTGGGATGTCTTTGTCAATCTTTCCCTTTGATGTTGGCGACAGGGTTTGGGATCTGATTCAGTCAGTTCCTGAAGTGTAGTTACTCTTTAAATTTGAAATCTAAAAATGCGGAAAAGTGCATTATAATGGGAATATTGTATTAAAAGATGTCAGTTTGGGAGGTGAATTGTCGGTTTTTGTACCACTTCAGTAACTGAGGGTGAGGTTGGGCCTGTAAAATCGATTTAAGCCCCCCAGTAATTCATTACTGACCGTTCCAAGGCGGTAGTTCTGTTGTGGTTATCTGTTGCCTGTTTTTGGTGTCAGAGTTTCTGTGATGTTTTACCTTATGTATGTTCTTATTATTTTTTGTTCGGTTTGGGTTGCTGAGTGGCCACCTTTTGGGAACAAGCTGCTCACTCGGTTGACCATATGTTATCTGTATCTTGATTATTTGTAATCTTAGTTGTTTCCAACTATGGTTTGAGGGCTGGATTTGGATTTTGATTGTTTCAGTTCCTGGTCTTTGCATACTTTTTACTTTTATGGTCGCAAATTGCGTTTATGACTCTTTGACTAATTGCCCCTATGACTATATGTATATGCATCGTTATTGCTCTGCATGAAGTTAGCTTTGATAACCTGTATGTAATAATGAATTTGAATTTGTAATTGAAATGCTCCTCACTCTCTCTCTCTCTCTTTGTGTCTCTGAGTAGTCAAACTTTATCACTTATAATACTCATGTTATACTTATGATGTTGTCCCCGAGTATTGGAGTGTGGATTTATATGAAAATGTGCTTCATGAAGATGTTTAGTTATTTGGATAAAAACCAAACATTACACAATTTTATTACACTTAAGCGTCTTACAGCTCATTGTCATTTATCAAATATACAATGCATGAACCAATGTAACATACAAAATAGCATTGACGTGATAGAACATGTAGTTCCCAATAAATTATTCAAGCTAAACAATACGTTCATATGTTCTACCGACGAAAAACAAATCTAATTTATAAGTTTTGGTTGCATAAATTATTTCTAAGTCAGTGCTTAATTATTCAACGCTGGTGGTTTCGAAGAGTATTAATGCTGTAAATGCATGTACGCTTGGTCTCACATAAAAATACCTTAAAACTTTGCAAATATTGTCTTCTTAAGTTATCATAGACGAACAGGACTTGTACTAGCAAAGTGGTACTCGTCTTCAAGATCACTCAAACCAGATAAACCACGTTTTCTGTCTGTTCTACTTCCCTATGTCGACCTGTTTCAGTACAGAGTCGATGCGACGACAATTATCAGAATTATCAGAATTTTATTTATTTTGACATGATAGGGTTAATTAGTTTTAACTGAAGCTTTTTTAATTTCAGTCTCGTCTCAATTTATCAGACAACTTAAAGCATTTATGTTGCAGTCTAGACACGAATAAAGTAGTCACACATTATAGACAAGATTCAACTAATTGTTGGGTAGGAAGATTAACTTTATTTTGTAAGATTAACATTATGAAACATTATTGCTCGCACTTATCAGCCGAGACATTTTTCTTGCTTTTTCTGAACTAGCACATGGTGATGAGCTTATAAGCCTACTCACACTTTGACATAGAAAGTAGGCCAGTCACCTAGGCTTGCTTTAAAACCCATGATGTATTTACAATCAGTTTATTTTCTCATAACATCAATTCTAGTCAATTACGTAATTGCCCACATAAATATAAGACCTAAAACGTGCCTTCAGAGACAATAAATTCATTCATACATTTAAGGTTATCACATGAGAATGCAGACTTGTGAAGATACACCTGGCTACCGCAAGTAGTAAAAACTCCGATCAGCCTTGAAGTTTATTTCTGTGCATCTGATCAGTGTTTGTTATGGACACTGTAGAAATCTTTAAAGCAAAAACAAAGAAAAAGCAAGCTCTTATTCTCATCAGGCATATCTTAGTCTTCACTGTTTGCAAGTAATATGGGCTCTTTTCTGCTAGCACTGCTCATTTGAGCCGCAACACGAGAAAACCAACAAAGCGGTTGTTCAGATAAGCCTGAACATCCATCCAGTCTGATCAGAGTCTTTGTTTTGCGCTTAAAGGGTAGCTAAGGGCCTAAGCTACCTCTATGCGGAGAGCGAAGACTCTGATCAGACTGGGTGGATGCCCAGGCTGTCTGAGTCTGCGATGTGCGTACAGCCACTTTGCTCGCGGCTCATGTATGCAATCCCTTGACAGGCATAAAATTACATGCAACGGTGACAAGACAGATTCTGGATCAATGGAAATCAAATTAACGCGAATCCATGCTTCATAAAGCGGTGTAAATTTCATTTGTCGCGCAAAGGTTATTCTGTTGTCGAACTGCACAGTAGGAACCATGCTCATCTTACAGACACATAGGATGGGGCAATTTGTTTCAGTGGTCTGATGCTATATACGTATTAACTGTTATTTTATGATTTTATGTTCGGAATAAGCTATATTATGCCCTAAAATGTATAACACCATCTTAGTGCCTTGTCAAGGTATACATTCTTGCTGGCTATGGGTTTTCCAAAATTTGTTGTATCGTGGCTGACGTTTTCAAACCTGTTATAATCTCTCAAATCGATGTGGCTGTATAAAGAGTCTAGACCTCTTCTTTTCAATTTGGATCGGTTGGTTGGTTGTATTGGGTTTAACGGCCCTTTGAGACAGTCTGTATCGGGCCGTCTCCCAGGGAGAGGGAGAAAGAAAAGAGAAATGATAGACGGAAGGAAAAACCTCCAAACAACTGCCGCCCGCACTTACTGCAAGCACAGCAGGCCCTTGCCCTACTTTTATCCAAATAAGTAGAACGCCGGCACTGGAAGTTATAACCAGCACCATCGCCCGACCACCAACCCCATTCAGTTTGGAAAGTAGACACGGACAGACTCGGTGCCCGAAGGTGAGAGTTACGGATTCGTTCTCTTAAGTCTTGTGAGAAACATCGTTATGAGAATTGGAACAATAACAACAACAACAACAAAAAAAAAAAAGGCGACAGACATCAATTAAAAATATTGGGATTAAATTACAAGAACTTATTATTTTGTATTCTCTTACAGTCTGATCTGAGTTTACAATGTTCGTTCAGTCCTAGCTGTCCCAAATACATAGATTTTTAAGGTATCCAAGTAGTAGTGCATTATACAATGTGCCCTTCGGTTTTTACGTTATCAAACGTAACAATCAGTTCCTTACATGTTTTCTAATATTTTAACGAATAAAAAATTCTAGAGGGGGTGGTCGGGACGGACGACGGTGCTGGGTAAATTTCAGTGCCGGGAAGTCCTTCCAAATTGGATAATAGTAGGGCACTTTGACTTGAAAAGGGCTGTGTGCTTGCAGTGGGTGGGATTGCTTTGATATTTTTTTGTTTCGTCGATCGCTTTTCGTTTCTTTCTCCGTCCCTCACTCTAAGAGACAGCGCGATATAAACTTAAATACTGTCTCAAAGCGCCGTTAACCCCAAAACAACGATAACGATACATTTTTTGGAAATGAATAGCAGAAACATTCTTTGAATTTTATACTCTCTTTCTTTTTCTGTATTATGTAGGCAGATATTAAATGTGTATCTCTGAGCAATCAAGCCGTCCAGAATAAGTCAAGTATTTACGTTCTCAGACGATAAAACTGGGTCTTGATCAATTACAATTAAGTTAGAAAGGAATAATTCCTTGCTAATTCGCCGAAAATAGCCCTCTCCGACACAATTCTTCTAATTTTACTAAATTAAATCTTTGATCGATTCTAATTTGAAAAAAGACGAAAAGAAATCGTGTTGATTTTAAAGATAAGTTGATATATAAATCTTGTGAAAGTGTTGTAGGGAAAATATTTTTTTCCATTTTTTTTCTTGTCCAATACTCGTAATGATATCTCCAACAGATCCATAACATACACCTCCTTGAACTGCTCTCCAATTTAAAGGAGATATTCTCTGTAAAAAATACCCTCTCGCCCCTTACTAAAAGTAAGTGGAAAAAACTTAAAGATTTTTCTTTACAACATATCGCCTTTTAAACAATTAAACAGATGTCGGCCCTTGTATATTTGTTTTTCGATAATCATTCTGTTGTCGTGTCCACAATAAATTTTATAAGAACATGAACAAACGTGCAACACCAAAAAAAACATATACATGTACAATAGAAGGAGCAACAACAACAACGAAAAAATGGGGGTTTCTTTACGAAAACAAAACAAAAAAATGGGGGTAACATTTTAAAAATTAGTTGGCACGTTTTGTGATTTCATGTTTGATGCCCCTTGACGATGTAACCCTTTCAAAAGGGGTCTGATATTAAAAGAAAGAAGCTTCTTTCAGAAGAGTAAGTTCTTCCCTTTAAGAATTGATCCCATATTGTAGAATTGCCTCCACTGAAAGGTTACCGATTCACCGTTACCCAAAAAAAAGTGAACTTTTGTTTAACTATTAAAGCAAATGCATAGGCCAGTTTGCACTTTGCTAGATGCATATGCATGCAACATTCAGCAACCTTTGCGTCTTTCGAATCACATTTATCAAACAGCTTGTGCCGACAGTTATCCAATCTAATGTCACTGCTCCATTTTCAGATTCTCAGTTCAATGACGCCATTGGGGGTTGATATCGATGTACAATTTCCAAATACAGTTGTGAAAATTGGATGTGCGTGACACCCAGTGACATCAGTCAATATTACCGAATAAATATTCATTTATATGCAGGAACATTGGGTTGTTGCATTAAGTGAATCTGCCTTCATGAAATACTTTAATATATACGACTGCGTTTCCTAGCATCCAATTTGCTTCCATGTGATTCGCAATGAATCACTATAAATTGTAAAAGTGTAGAAAGTCTGGAATGTTGATGGCAATTTTGAGTGTTCTTTTTCTCGATAAAATATGAGCCGCGACACGACAAAACCAACAATGTGGTTGTGCGCCCAGTGCAGACTCAGATTAGCTGGGTATCCACCCAGTCTTGTCAGACTCTTCGCTAAGCGCTTAAAGGGTAGCTGAGGGCTTAAGCTACCTCCATGCGGACAGCCAGCGAAGACTCTGATCAGACTGGGCGGATGCCCAGGCTGATCTGAGTCTGCGCTGGGCGCACAACCACATTGTTGGTTTTGTCGTGTCGCGGCTCATATGTTGTGGCTTTCTTTGAGACGCAGTGTAATCTGAATCAGCACTGCTTGCTTAGTCACGTCTGTCTCTATACTTTGAGCTATAAATGTACTTTATTTTTTGGCTGACAAAATAAATGACTTTAACTCCACGTATATTTATCAATTTTGCTATCATTGCAATATTGCGGCAAAATGTGGAAAAGTTAAATAGCTTTTCGCACCTCTGATCAACATTTTGTACAATAAATTAAATAAGTCTACCTAAAACCATCAAAACAAGCAAAACACATCAATCATAAGGAAAGAAATGCTTTATTAGTCTGGAACAATTAATCAGCTTATTTTTCTTCTGTTTCAATGACAGCCTTACTTACACTGCCCAAGCATGGTACGATCATTTTCTAGGTCTTTTGTTGAAATCAGGAGAAATAGTACAAGAATAAACTTTGGACATGTAGAAAACGAGCGTATGGTATACAATAATTGCTTTTACTGTCCTGATGATTTCGTCAAATCTATTATCACCATTTGTTTTCTTGTCTGTGAATAATTATTAACCTTTAGGAGTGTACCGGAAAATAGGGTTGGTCGCTGTAGGACTCGAAACATTCAAATATTTATCATGAATTATGTCACCTTCGTGGTTGATAACACAAAGTCGCCACACCTCAGCTCTGATATATCATGGGTCTTATCCGAGATTTGTTTGTTTTCTGTGATGATTCATTTATGAATTAGGAAACCTTCAAGCGATCCAAAGAGCTAACTAAATGTTTCGAAACACCGCAGAAGCAGAGGTTGATAGGTGGGAGCCAGTAAAACTAGTTTAATAAGCCCCAGTCCCCCCTCCCAAATAATCATTTACTGCTGGCCGTTTTAAGGTGGTACTTCTGTTGTGGGTTCTTAATGTTACGTGTCCACTTGTCCGTCTATGGTCTATAGCAATG
The DNA here is from genome assembly GCA_963989385.1 of Ctena decussata. NCBI lineage: Eukaryota > Metazoa > Mollusca > Bivalvia > Lucinida > Lucinidae > Ctena > Ctena decussata. The sequence continues at coordinate 40,318,130 of OZ022500.1, forward strand.
TGGTCACCTATTGCTGCCAATTCTGTTCGTGTTTCGTTCTATTTTGTAGTTTAAAAAAAAATAGATAAAAATAGACGTTGCTGATGTTTTTAATTAGGTTAGCTGGATGACACCTGTTTGGTTGGCACAGGACCAGCTCATTTGGTTTACAGTGTGATTTTAGTGTGTATGTTTCTGTCCCTTTAGGTTTTGAGTGCGGGATGTGGGCTTTGATTGTATTAATTTCTGATCATTGCAAATCTTTTTACTTTCCATTGCTGATAGCAATAGCTTAATTCCATAGAAAAACATCGCATTCGTAACGCATCGAATTCAAAATATACCTATTAAGTTGAACAACAAGGACAGGACATGCTTTTTGCAAAGTTACTTGTACATGCAAGCTGTATAAAAGGCGTTGTGGTACTCTTACAGAAGAGCATATAAATCATTACTTCAAAAATGTTGTGGTCAATATTGACATAAAATACACTGAACTACAGACTGACCAATTTTGAGTGCAACATCGAATCACGTTACATTTCTTTTTTCATCTCTTTCCGTCGCAGATATCTTCTTTTTTCGAGAAAACAAATTGTATAGTAGTCTTCGACCTATACACAGGCAATGGCGAGGACCTCATGAAATAGCCCGAACTTTAACTGATCAATAACAGCCATAAATGGTATTTTCCAAAACCGTTGGTTAAGCGAGCCGTCTCCCAGAGAGAGGAAGAAAGAAAAGAGATAAGATAGGGGAGAGACTAATTTCCAAACACCCCTACCTACTGCAAGCACAGTAGGCCCTTGCCCAACTATTATCCAAATTAGTAGTACACCCTAGCACTGAGGGTAACCTTACACCATTGCCCGACTGCGACCACCCCCTATTCCATAGCGGAATCTAGAACTAATGAGGACCCATGGACCATGTGCAGCCCTGCATTTATAATCGGCTGGGCTATTGAGTTTACGGACCCATAAAGATAATATGCGAGCTGCCGTATTACACTGAAAATAAAGAATACCAATTTATCCACGGTAGGCAGGACCCCAGACACTAAAAGACTGGCGTCTGCTTACTGAATAGCTTCAAGTTGGAGCATTTGTTATGTCTGAGGTCTAGCATAGAGGAACCTTGATTGGGTTAAAAATAAGCACGCAGTCTGTCGTTTGTATCTTTACGCCAGCTGTGTCACAGTTCTTTTTCTCCTGTGAATAACTGAGGCAGTATATGTTCTAAATTATCTTATACCTCTGCATAGGAAGCTACTGCTTCGTTTTTGTCAATAATTCTGTAGTTTGCGAGTTTCGACAATTTACTTTGACCACTTCTACATGTAGTTGTTCTGAAATTTAGAATCCATATACAAGATGCAAATTCCGGTGTCCGGGAGAACTTTGACAGACATTTCTTTTTAACAGAATCAGTTCTTGCTGGTTGTACTTTTTGTTGCCGTGCACTTCAAGAAAAAAGAAAGGGAAAAGCTTACTTTTTTATTTCTTATCGTTTTTGTTCAGTGTTTTCTTTTCCCTGTTTTTCCTCTTTTAATTTTTCTATACTTAAACGCTGGATTTCTCCCAGATATATCTTAGATTTTATGCAAAGGGCTTCATAAAATCAAAGTTTTTTCGCTAAAACTTCTGGACCTCCTACAGAAACATTCTACCATCACTTTCTCCTTAGTACAGCATTTTCACTTTAGTAATTGTATCATGTTTATAGTCGTCAAAACGGATCAAGAGTTCGTTTTAGAAGCATTTTTGTCACGAACTATACGAAAGAAACAATAGTCTCTCTTGTATTGTTTCTCTTGTTATCATTGTTTAACACCTTTCCTTGAAGGTTAAACGGACATTCTGGTCGTTCATGTTAAGCGCTATATTAACTACATCGAATGACAGAGGTTTGAAACTACAGGATAAGCGCACTTAAAATAGCAGCTAGCACCGAGCAGCTAAAATAAGATGACCTATCGAGGAAAGACCACAATAACAAGCACAGCCCATTAAAAACACCGAAAGAGGTATGGAAATTTGAAAGACGACACTTTACATCAAATTTGCGGTAGCGATCACAGTACGGCTAGTAAGGATACTCGAGGTTCAATGCTAACATTTTTCAGTAGAGGTAACACTGCAATTTTCATTTTTGCCTCCCTTTTAAATTGGTGTCATTGGGGCCAGCTCTTTAAAGAAAATAATAGAGAAATTCTCCACGAGAGAAACTTCAAGGAAAATAATTTGCTCCCTTAGAAGGAGCAAATTGTTTCCTTTCAGAGTAGACCCCAATTTGAAAGTGCTTCGTTAGATTCGTCCGGAGAAGCAAACAGGAAGTCATAAAACTTATTTCCCTTTGTAAAACAGATGGGAAAACATCGCGGTGTCACCTACACTGTAATCATAATGCACAAGCTAAAATGAGCCTCGAGACTGGCATGTGCGCCAAGCAGACTCAGATCAGTTTTTGCGTCCACCCGTCTGATAAGAGCCTTTGCTGTCCGCATGGAGGTAGCTGACACCCTTAGCTACCCTTTAAGCGCACAACAAAGATTCTGATCAGACTGGGTGGATGCCCAGGCTGATCAGAGTCTTCGCTGGGCGTACATGCCACTTTGTTTGTTTTGTCGTGTCGCAGCTCAATACGATGGGCTCGATAGAAGATATATATTTCGTCAAGCGGCAACGTTCCTCAAAGTGTTTGGTTGGAATAAACGTCAAACACCAGCAGGTTTGGTTTACTTAATCTACAGCTATCGCTTTCAGTTTCTCAGCCACAATGAAAAGAATCAAGATTGCATTTCCTGACTGCGGAGGCGCAAAAGCATCACTGCACAGTCGGCAGTGATAGATAGGAAACTTCACGCAATGCGTGGTACAGCTCAATGTATAGACTGAACAATTGTCATCTGGATGTAAAAGTGCTTTTAAGTTCAAGCAAAAAAGTGCTTTAAAGTTAAAGCACTTTAGCTTTAAAGTTGAAGTACTTTAGTGATGGAATGTTTTTCTAAACAGATATAATTGCGTTGCTTGAAAAGGGAAATTTGCCATGTACGTTAAGTAAAAACAATCCCACTCCCGGCCCCAAAAACCAAAAGGGAAAGAAGCATACACACAAAAATTGACAGTTAAGTTCAGTAAAGTTAAGCACGACTAACAGAATGAGCTGGTCTATCATTCGGCAACCCTAATTAAAAATAGCAGCAGCATCTATTTTACCTATTTACTATTTTGAATTATAAAACAAAACAAAACAGAAAGTAAAATGGGCAGCTATTCAGATAACCACACTGCTAGAGACCATAGACAAGCGGACATAAAAAATGTAATATTAAGGAATCACAACTGAAGCACCGCCTTAGAATGGTCAGTTAAAGATTACTGGTGTGTGTGTGTGGGGGGGGGGGGGGGGCTTGTACTAGTTTCACTGGATCAAAACCCTCACCCTCTGCTTCTGCGGTGGTTCGAAACATTTAGTTAGCTAATTGGGCAGCATAAAGGTTTCCTAACCCATCAATGAATCATCACAGAAAACACACATATCACGGATAAGAACCATGATGAATCAGAGATGAGAAAATCGACAGAGTATTCAAATAAGTGTGCGTTATATAACTGTTTTAACTGACCAGTCTTTGTTCTCCACTTTTGAGAAACAAAAAAAAAAAATCTTCGATAAAAGATAAAAAGGGGGAAGACTCTCATAAGTGAGCACGGATTTACTGGCCTTTGAAGCTTTCCAGTCGCATTTCTTTTTCATGCGACGCCTTCAAATATCACACCCATCATTTGTTGTTTAAATGCTTTTAATGCTTGTTTAGATTCTAGTGGACCAATCACAATTCCAGAAGGAAGGATGCTTTGTTATGATAATAGAATGCTTGTTTTTCATTAACAAACAAAACAAAAACAAGGAAACACGAACATATGATATAATTAGCGCCATTTTGAGAATCGAAAGTTAATATTGCAGCCAGAGATTACGAGGGTTGTTCAGAAAGTTCTGATTCTAGCCGCAAAACTCTGTTTAGCGGCATGCTGGGGACAAATGCCGTGCATGTATTGAAAGCACTACATTTCTTCTTTACAATGATACCTAGCCCTATACAAAGAAATATTTTCTTATTGAGTTACAACGCATGCTATAAGGCCCCAGTCATACCACTGAGCTAATTTCACATGTGAATTTATTTTCAGTGTGTCATTCAAATGAAAAATCATTGTAAATACAAAATAAAATTTTGTCAGCTTCTTGTCATTCGTTGCTTTCAATATCCATTCAAAAGTTAGAGGGGCAGCATGTGTTATCGTTTCGTCCTTGCAAAGCAATGCGCAGTTTTTATGGCATTATTGAAAACGACGTCAACGTCATTTTCGAAAGTTTGTAGCGGCTTCGTTGCTTACATTATTTTTAATTTTTCGACGGTTTCGAATTGGCCCATGCAAAGGCTCTTCTTAACAAGATTTTGAATGTCATGACCCGGGTTTTCGTTACAAAATCATTATAACTTTAGTAGAAAGGGAGAATTTGCTACTATATAAAATGCTTAAAATCTAAATTAAACGGACAGTATTGAATCTAGATTAAATATATTTTCCACGATATTTACAGGTTACAGTTGCCTGGGGACTAAGTTTAAGCAGCGCTGATGAAAAAATTTAAAAGACTGCTCATATATGAACAATGACCTTCTTCAGTGAAAATCTGCAGTGGCTGTAGGGTATGCCTCTTTCAAAAACGTTCAAAAATATGTCCTTTAGAAAATATACACCACGTTTGCAGAGGTGTCCGGACATATGATCCTTTATATATTTTCGCTATCAGAAATTCTGTATTTATGATGGTTACCAAAATAAGACGTCACGATCAGAACTTTCTGAACATCCCTCGTATGTTGTCCTTTCTGTTTTTAAGATATTTTTTCAAAGTAACTAAAGAATGAAAAATAACTAAAGAATGACTTACAACAAGTTTCTATCTGTTGTATGCGCTTATTCTTCATATTCCTGAAAACATATTTTATCTCTTCTACTATAACATGAGTAAAATAACATCTATGTATCAGATTTGTCCATTTTTCTGGCAGAGTTAATAGGTCCTTCTTTACAAGTTGTGTATATGTTCAGGAAGCCTGGCGTATTAACTCAAAATTCATTTTTCAAAGAAGATGCGAGTAACTTATCGTTTTACCGCCAATATATATAGAGGACTTTATTATCAGATTAAATGCCATAATGATCATGAGCAATTTCTGTGTTAAACAGATGCAAACAACATTGTACTAGTATACCAACAGAAGACTAGAACCATAGATATTCACCCAAGTGTCAATTAAAATTTCATATTATTTGCGACACAGGTCCCACAGTTATCCTGATTCGGAAACATTTCGTGATTGCAAACGTCTCTTTTCTTAATAATATTGGACACACCATCTATTTCTATACACAGGCCTCATGGGTACTAATTTCATTTCGTCTAGAAGTCGTTATCTATTACAAATATTGATGTATGAGATAGTTCCTTTGCGAAAAGGCTAACCACGTCATTACTGCAGTATAACATATTACGCCAAACAATTAAACGTCAGCGCTTCAAACTATTTTTAGCATACACGTAAATAGATGTTTGTTTCCTTATTATCCAAATGCGCAGCTGGCGAACGCACAGTTCCTTTCCCATCTGGACATTGAAAACAAGTGCTTCGTAAGCGGCGCATTATACGCCCGTTTAAGTGTCATAAAGGAGTTACAGACTGAAGAAGGTAGTTTACAGAAGGATGGGCAGGCATACAAGCAGGGGCAACAACTCTGTAATTAAAGACTGCAGCATAGAATATTTGACATATCAAATACTATTAGTATACCAAAATCAGCTTCTAAGGTGAATCGGCTCAGAAGTTGAGAAATGGCAAATTCAAACAAGGGAGATAATGCAAAAACTAAGCAAACTAGCGGTATCATTCTTGGTCCTAATACATTCCCTTGCCAATATACACATCACCATTAAGTTTTGTTACAATATTTTAAACGGTTAAAGGCCCGGATTTTGTTCTATCATTTTGACCCCCCCCCCCAAACTAATCCCCTCCAATAAACAAGTGATAAGAAAATCAAAGGCACCTCCTAATCACCTCATTTTTATGGTCATAAAACAATGCAGTGCTGAAATCGCTGCCTGCCTGAGGGGCCCCAGTGGGATAAATTCATGCATCAGTCAAAATATAAGAGATCAGGACAATATTTTCTATAATTTGTAAAATATGATTGGCTGATTAATAATAGTCAAAGAATACTCAAATATTAATTAAAAAAAAAAAAAAGAAAAAGAGAAAAAAAAGCAAAAAAAAAAAATTAATTAAAAAAAAAAAAAAAGAACTTAAGGAGGAAAGAAAAAAATTAATTGAAAATTTAATGTATTTCACAAATATTTTAATGTATTATCACTAACTAACTACTTTATTTTTTTGTATATTTTTGAAATGTTATTTTTAATTTTACTTTCTTACATCTTATTTACTTATTTTATATAATTTCTATTTATTTTTTTATGTTTTTGTGAAGTAAGTCAAGTGCTCAGAAATTTAATACATTAGCCATTATTATAATCTCAAGAACAAGAAAATATGCGAGATTTGAAGATGAAATTTTGTTTCAAGGATCACTTCAGAGACCCAAAAGACTTCAGTTTAAATAAATTGCAAAGCCTATGTTTTGAGCAGTTTGGTGACATTATACATGTTTTTGACACCTTTTGAAAACAGTGAATTGGTCAAAGTTCATTTGTTTTTACAAGAACTGACACTGCAGTTTTGTTGGTTATAGACTGTGATTTGTCAATTATGGATTTATCATTATCAATATTTTGTTTCCACAGAGTAAACAATTTTATTTTCGCTTCTCTAATAATGAATTTTGATTGTGAAAAGGGATAGATGTGAACTTAAGATTTTGTAAACATTACCAGAATATATGTATCAAAAATGTTTTTCTAGAATACTAATGCAAGTAATTAAATCAAGGTATCTCTGTTATTGATTTCCCCCATTTTGGACCTCCCAAAGAGACTGCTGGGACACTGGTCTAAAGAAGACTGGCTAGCCAGAGAAGATTGTTTATTGGATTAGATAAGGATTACATAACTTACTAATGACAAAAATCCAGGTCTTTAAGGAGTTACAGTAGTAGACGGGAAATTTATGCAAGGGTGGGTAATTCAGTAAATAAGTGAGCCAGAGTTGTGGTTCTTGCTATGATACATTGCCCCGTTATTATACACATTCCTACAGTTTCATAAAATATTTCAAAGGGTTAAGGAGTTATGGACTGAATGGGACTGGCCTAAAAACGAATCAAAGGAAAGTTACTCCAAAATTAAGTAAATGGGAGAATCCATTCTTATATGTGACATGTGTTGTAAAAATGCACGTTGTTATAAAATTTCATCAAGATATTCCAAAACGGTTACCAAGTTATGGTATGCACAAGAGTAGTATATACAAAAATAGCCTAAAATAATCAAAAGGACGTAACTCTGAAACAAAGTAAGGGAGACCAAAGCTATTTTATATGCGACACGTCGTTGGGACTTCATACACATTTCTATGAAGTGTCAGCAAGATATCCCAAACGGTTATCTTGTTACGCCGTGCACGAGACTAGTCTAGAAAACATCATCAAATGGGCATAACTTGGAAAATAAGAAAGGGGAGCAACCATTCTCGTACCTGCCATCCCCCTAATACATATTCCTACAAATTTCATGAAGATACATCAAAGGGTTACTGAGTTATGGCGCGCACAAGAATGTAGACGGACGGACATACGGACGGACAGCGCCATGGCATAATACGTCTGTTTTCAAACGGGCATATAAAAAGTTTCTCCCGATAGCTAGTAAACAAATGCTTTTCGACTCCTATGAATGTAAAGCATATAGGTGTGCAATGTTTGCTTTGAAGTAAAAAAACTGAACGATTTATCACAAACTCCTGAAAGTGGACAAACCGAATTTTCGGTTTGGCCACTATCAGGCGTTTTGTGGTAATTCCATCAGTTTATGTTTTACAAATCTGAAAATTTCATCAGGTCAGGGTCACTAATGAGGCTTAAATAGCCTAAACTGCGAAGTGTGGCACAAGACGCTTCTATTGAATGTATTCTCCGCTTTTGTGGGAATTCTTATAGATTTTTATTTGTACTGATACGCTTTATATACATGCAGATTGAATAGCATTGTTATAAATATTGTTAATTTATTTGCGGACGCTTGAATTTTTAATTTCCAGTTGGGAATATGGAATTGAGCTTTTCCAAGGCGTGAGATGATCACACAGATATTAAACAACTTAACATCATAGATAAATAGATAAATGCCTGTTGATATTTTTTACTATGTTATTAGTATTTGGTTATCTTTTTTGTTTTACTAAGTATGCTAAGCTGAGTATGAACATGATAAGACTTTCAATTTATCCCACGAGCTGAACCCATTTGTGCTTAATCGACTCTTCTATCTTTATAAACTTGAAGCGTACATTTTCTGTTTTAGGGATGTCTGGTTTAGTTTACTATTATTGTTCTATGTCCTTTTAAAGAGGTGCCCCCTTTCTTCTTACGCAAACAGTGAAGACCCTGATCAGACGCTGCGTTCTGCGGCGTCTGATTTTGGCCTGGACTTTTTGCCTTTGCCTTTTTCTTGGGATGTAAGGCATTAATGGGCTAAAATGTTGTTGAGTACTGATATGTTCAAAGGATGTTACCGACAAACAGAGGTTATAATGACAATTTCTAAACCAGCATTTCGATCTTCACAATTTGCAGATGTTGCGTGATAACCATGTTTATCAGAGGAAGGACAAACTTGCTTTGGAAAAATGACATAATGCGTCTCGTGTGGCCTTAAATAAATACAAGTCTTGCATGTTTTATGTTGAGTTAGTTTTTGTATTCACAGACAGAGGCAACTTTGTAGAGAAGAACATATTTTCATACATAAGAAATGGGAGTTGATGTTATTAAACTTCCGACGGGAATGAGATAGAGAGAAGAATTAGAGTTAGACAGAGAGCGACATTAGTGAAATTATCAAAAAGGCACACCAGACACTTCACATAAAACAATAATCTGAGAAACCATTATTTGTTTCACTGCCAGAGAGACAATAATCTGTGAAACGCTTGTTTGTTTCACTGCCAGGGAGAGCGAGAGAGAGAGAGAGCAAATAACATTAAGAAGAGAGAAATTTTTAGGTAAACATCATCAACACTTTTCATATTAAGTGTCTGAATAACAAGATTGACTCGTGCACAACTATGTTCAGGTTAGAGGGCTCGGGGCTGCAGCAAATATTTTTTAATTTTCATTTTCACTGACTTTTCTGCCAGATACAAAGACATGGCGGGTCTATGAAAATAGGCAGGTGACGCTTACTACTCGCGAGCATCTGATCACTCTTCCTTTATAGGGGTTCATGTTTGTGTATCAAAATATTTCGGATTTGTCTATGTTTATATGGTTTATACAAGTTCGGATTGATGATTTTGGTATTTTGACCGTTGTACTTAATAAATTAATACAAGAAATTGGAGTTGATGGTGAGAAAATAAAATACATTTTCTTTGCAAGTAAATGGGAGTTTACTCAAAATTCAAATAATATTTGAATTTTGAGTAAACTCCCATTTACTTGCAAGAAAATGTAACACATTATGTTTACTGTGTATAAGAGTTCGTAAACTGATAATTTAAGTTTAAAGGTAGAACATCATTGATGTTATGTATGGTGGGTCAGTAAATTTTATGCCGTCTTTGCACGACCGTAGGTCAGCTTCAGACTAAATGACGATGCTCCTGTTACAGACGCTCGGCACTTGACACCAATACTTTGTCAGTCCCACCGTGGTCCAAAGTAGTTTTCTCTACTCTGGTTGAGATCTCAACTTTACTGTTTATATTCATACTTTTTGATCACTTTAAAATGTCACGTATGAGTAAGGGGGCTGACTAAGATGATATTTGGGTTTATATCAGCATTAAGAGAGTAGCTGTGAGTGAATAAAACAGATATAATGCCCTGATAATCTTTCTTGCTGATGAACTTGTTATATCTCATCTTCGAGAAACCCTAAATACAAGGATTCTTAATTCAGACAACTTTTATCCATGGGTAATCGAGATCAGACTAAGTATGCGTTATTATTAACCGCAGCACGACGAAATGTGTCTAATGGCTTACGCAGATAGTATAAACCCTGAGCAGGGCGATTACTCTTTAAAAGCTGTAGAGACTGAGAAATATATATGGCGACATTCCAAAACTGCCCAGCCAGACCTGAATCTTGCTATAACAGGGTAACATTCCTATTTACTTGCCGTATCTACCAGTGGTTGGTTGGTTGTTTTGGGTTTAACGGCCCTTTGAGACAGTATTTCAGTCTATATCAGGCCGTCGCCCAAAGAGAGGGAGAAAGAAGAGTTAAATGATAGACGAGAGAAAAAATGTCTAAACAACCCCTACCCACACCTACTGCAAGCACAGTAGGCCTTTGTCCTACTATTATCCAAATCAGTAGGACGCCCCGGCACTGGAAGTTATCTAACAGTGTGTATTAATACAAGACTGAATGGGGGTAAACATCAAAATTGAGGACAAGTTCCTGGCGGTGGTATGGTACTTTTATTATTGCATGTCTCAAAAGGAAATACAGAAATATCGGCACTAAAGTGCAAGGTAATTAGTCAGAACTGACGAAACTGTCAGTTGCACATGTGAACAAATAATCTCGGTAACACGCATCACTTTATATAATTGAGCGGCGTCGCGTCACAAGGCAGCCGTTAACATCGAGCATGCGCAATCGGCACTTGTAGATTTTGAAAAAAAAAACCCCCGAACAGGACTGTTCGAGTTTTTTTTCGAAATCTACAATTGCTGATAATTTATGCATAGGGTGCGCATGTCCTTATCAGCAGGCTTATATGTGCTTGCGTAGTCTTCATAGCCTTATTGCTGGTGTTCTCAGAACGTGGCTTATTTGACAATATTACATAATATCCTAGCACTTAATATGTTATTGACATTTTGAACTATCTTTGTATTTAAGTCTATCAAATTATCTAATACCCTGGCTAATACTATTGATTCATTGGTGTTACGGAGTCTGTCTACAGAAAATGGCAAGGATCAATTACATTAGGATCGGCATCTTACGAGCTCAAGAACTATTTGTCAAGAGAGTTTTGAAGATGTAAGACACTGTTGCTTTAGGCTTATTTATCTGTCATCGGATGCTTTTGATCTTAAATGTCGTTCTTAGTTTAAACAGACTTATTTAATTGTGTTTGTGCAACCCTCAGGCATGCTGACAGTACTGAATCGTTTAGTGCTTGGAAAAATATACGTACACAAATAAAATAATTGCGTGCATCTAGATTAGTCGTTTCTTCATTCACTTTCTACACATTGTACACACCTGTTCTGTGAAATGCGACGTCGTTTTAGAGTGTGAAAGAAGCTTTAACTTTATAAACAAACACTATGACAAAGTGGACTTATAAGGCAGTAGCAAAACAATTCGGAAAGACATGTAAACGTCCAGTAGCAAAACAAATCGGACAGACATGTATACGTCAAAAAATTGAAAGAAATGACCAGAGTTAGTATCACAATATGTGCAATACCATTATTAAACGGTCTTGTAAATGTGCTACTATAACCCAAACAATTTGCAATAGAATACTTCTTTTTAATATTTCTTGACCGTCGCACTAAATGGCAAAACTGGATAAATAGCGAGTTTTTCTTATTTACATAGGTGACAAAATAGTATCAAGGCTAGTCAAGTCTTTTTCATAATTTTTCAAATTCGGTTGGGTACCACAGAAGACTCAGCAACAGTCCTTCTCCACTTGGTCCTATTTTTCCTGCCCTCTGGCTGATACCAGGACACCAAGAGAAAGAGAAAATCACCTGAGACGTATACAGTACATAAAAACAAAAAACGTTAAAAGAAAAAGAAAACGAAAAGCAAAACTATTAGACAACACTTACGCAACGAGATGTTTACAGTGATATACGTTACAGCAAATCAGCAAACAAAACATAACGTGAAAGCTCTGTAGCAATTACAAAGCCGTCCAGTATCAGCACCACAACCTGAGAACGGTCAGCGGCAAGGCAACCGACTATACAGGCACCCAACATTTAGTTTAACTTAGGTTCCGGTTGTGTTCAAAATACATATTGTACATCACAGAAACAAACATGTCAATCAAATTAATCATCCCTAGGGGCCGTATTCATAAAACGACTTAAGTGGTTGCTATGCTGTTGCTAAAGCTACATTTCTTTGGAGGAGATTCCCTACAACTATGAAATTTGCTCTGGAGGAACAGTCTTTGTAAGACTGTTCCTCCAGAGCAAATTTCATAGTTGCAGGGAACCTCCTTTATAGATATTTAGCCTTAGCAACAACATAACAACGACTTAAGTTGCTTTATGAATACGGCCTCAGGTCATCAAACTCTTCCCCTCTATTTTCCTCGGCTTGTTTTGCCCAAAATATACCATGGCGAATCTAGCAAAGTTGATCCTGGCGAAGAAGCGAACAGAGGAAAACAAGCATGTTTACCTAAAAACCCATAGGCGTGTACACGATGTTAAAGTCATTGTATAAGTAACATGAAAAGGAAAATAATAATAAATAAAACATAATATAGAATATTGCAAATGTACATAAAGTTCGGAAAGATGCAGACTGGCTTCTCATATATTCGGTGGAGCATGTAGTCGCCGCTTTGTCCGTCCGTCCCGTTCTTGTCCACGCAAATTCTCAGTAACTATTGGTTGGATTTCAACAAAGCTTAATGGGAACTTTAAGTATCAAACGTGGATGCGCATATCATCTGGACGTTTTGGTTTGATATTTTGTCCATAGTTATGGCCGTTTCATGATTTATGCATTAATGTATAGCACATACTTTTGTGTCCACTCGAATTCTCAGCAACTACTAGTTCGGATGCAACGAAACTTCACGGGAACTTTAAGTATCAAGGGTGAATACGCATATCACCCGGACGTTTTGGTTCAACTTTTTCCATAGTTATGACCCTTTGATGAATTATGCATTAATATATAGCACATACTTCGTGTCTACGCGAATTCTCAACAAGTACTGATTAGATTTCAACGAAACTTAATGAGAACTTTAAGCATCAAGGGAAAATGCGCATACCACCTTGACGTTTTGGTTTGATTATTTTTCCCAGAGTTATGGCCCTTTGACAAATTATGCATTTTTTTTCAATATTGGCTTGTCCGGAGCATATGTCTAAAAGTATAAGGAGGGACTAAAAGAAACTTCACTCATTGATAGAAGACAATGACAGGAAGTGCAGTGCACAAGAACTGTAACCTGTCCAAGTATTTACGAAGGTATTCATCTGGCAGAAAACTCGTTACGATGTCAAATCGATAACTCTATACTACCCATAAATTTTAGCCCTTGGCTACAAATGAGATTGCTTCCCTTTCCAGTGTCTTAATGTTCAATAGAGAGAACTTAGATACTTTTCGACCAAGCTTCGAATCAATAGTTAGCAAAATTAGGCGTTCAGGGAATAAATTTCCCATTTAGCTATATGTATGTAAAAATACATTATTGTAATTAGTGGAATAACAGCTTTCAGCTCATACGTTATATTAGATGCGCAAATGTTAATTTATATATGTTATTTAGGTCCAAAAACGAAGATTCACGTAATCTGAATAAATTGTGTTAAGAAACTTATGGTTTACAGAAAGAAAACTGTAGGCTCTGATGGAAGAAACTTCTCATTGACGCATTTCTATAAATTTTATACCATATTATAGAGCTTGAAATGCTCTTTCATGCTAGGCGTTATAATTTAATGTCGGAAAATATATTAAATAAGAAAATGAAATTACTTTATGAGCTTCTATACATTTCCCTATTAAACTGAGAACCGTATACAGGTAATTGCTTATCTCCGGCCCTCTCGGAGATTATCGGAAAATCCCGTAACTATAACGAGAATTCTTCCCTATGTCCCTTTTCCAGTTTTTTTCTCAATATTTTGCTTGTCCGGAACATATCTCCAAACTGTATTAAAGGGAACTATCGGAAAATCCCGTAACTATAACGAGAATTCTTCCCTATGTCCCTTTTCCAGTTTTTTTCTCAATATTTTGCTTGTCCGGAACATATCTCCAAACTGTATTAAAGGGAACTAAATGAAACTTCACACATTGATAGAGGGCAATGAGAGAAAGTGCAGACCACAAGAACCATAATCCTATATTAAGCATTCACAAAGTTAGCTCCCTTCCTATTTTTTCAGTATTTAGCTTGTCTGGAGCATATCTCTGAAAATATTAAAAGGAACTTAATGAAACTTCATACACTGATAGAAGACAATAAGTGAAAGTTCAGAACACATGAACAATAACACTGTCGCAAATAGTTACGGAGTTAGCTCCCTTCTTAATAGTTGCTTTAATGTGCTTGTCCGGAGCATATTTCGAAAGTACTGAAGGAAACTAAACGAAACTTTACAAATTGATAGCCGGGCCGCGTAGCGCAATCGGTATGGTGCCCGACTCATACGTCAGAGGTCCTGGGTTCGATACCTGGTCTGGCCACATACTTTCGTTTCTCCTTCCGTTGATTCAAGAAGGGCAGTTGTCAGTTACTGGCGAAAGTATGTGCACTTAGTACTGGTTAACCGCTTAGGAGGTCTACGCCCGCCCATGAATAGTGTGGAAGGTTAACTGACCGTCCCGACATGACCTAAGCTGTTTACCGTGGACGTTAAGCAACAAGTCGAATCAAATCACACATTGATAAAGGGTAATGAAAGGAAGTGGAGAGCACAAGAACCATAACTCTACCCTACATGATTAAGGAGTTTGCGTCTTTCCTAATTTTTTCAGTGTTTAGATTGTCCCCAGTATATCTCTACATATTTAAGAGAACTGAATGAAACTTCACAAATTGATAGAGAGAAATGACAGGGAGTTCAGGGCAGAAGAACCATAATTGTATCCCAAGTTATTTTGGAGTTACTACCCTTCTTATTTTTCTCAGTTGTATGCATGTCCAGAGCATAGCTCTAAAAGAGGGCAAGAAACATTACCCTAACATCAGCAGTTTTGGTGTCCATAATGTTCAACCCTTACGCACAGATTGCCAGTACACAAACACCATGATGCTTATGGCTAGTCATTATTATGCTCAGCGATGGGTTACCATAATTTGCAAACTTACCGAGTAGTTTGCAGCTTCTCATTCTTATACCTCTATTTTTCCACTTTAAATTGCATTTAATTTACACAGAGTATGACTCCATCACCAGGATACTCATTCCCCTATTCCACGCCTTCGGGGAGCATCCATTGGCTCCACCGATATTCTTGTTTGGAGACTCCAGAATAATGCGATCCTTACTCTGTCAACAATTAATTCCAACGGTGTCCACCGTGGCGAAGCACTTCCCGTCAGAACACACACAATATGTGTTTAAATAATTACATGTATGTGCAAACTCCTAAATATACATTATTTAGACAAAATAGAAGAGCATTGCGAAAGAAGGAAAAAAAAGACAGGTCCATAATGTTACGACCTTCGGAGGCTCAATACAAAGAAAGAGAAATTAAACACTGCATACACGCGCTTATTTCCATGCCTAAACCTCAAGTGTCGTAAGACGTCAACTTTGCTATAGCATTCATAAGGGTTAGGGTTGAACTATGACTTTTATGCTTTAGGAAGCCAATGTAAAAGCCAAGAGGTTACAGGTGTAAGAAAGTGGCATATAATTAACAGGTTTGTTTATGGCATTTCTTACGTGAAAAACATTACATGAAGATAATCAGACTGAGCTGTATATCCGAACTGGCATACAAAGAAAATAGTACTGTGGTCATTGATGTTTAACACGGAATATAAACATATGAAGACGAGAGATGTTATTACCAAGTGAATAATTTCTTTGGTAGAATAGACATTGTGAATATTAGGTTGTCAATATATCTGCGCCGAGAAAGTTTTATAAGAAAATTGCCACTCGGACTTGATTATTACCGCAATGGTATGTAAGTTCTGAAAAAAAAATCCCTTTGTATTAAAGATTACTAAGTTTGGCACTTTACAGTGTATGGTTACAGTTCCTGCCAGTTTAAAGACATACTAAATTTGTGACTTCCTGTTTGCTGCCTTAGGTGACAAAACCCTTATAAAAAGGGTCTACCATTAAAGCAACTATTTCTCTTAAAGGAGCAATTCTGAAAAGGAAGAAAATTGTTCCTAAAGGATTAATTTTTCCTTTTAGATCAGATATGCATTGAGGAGGGAAGCTCAAATAAAAACAAGAGTTGTCAGAAGACAACAAAGCGCGCCTTATGGGTGCCTGATTCTCACAGTCACCAAGACCTACAAATATATCAGGTCATCTGCAGTGTCAGACTGAGCCATTATCCCAGGTATATGATGAATCCATACTAAATACACCTAAAATATGAAGCAAATCACCGAATGATAAAATTTATGTTAGAGTGACCTCAAATTCCCAAATATGATGTTAATCTATAAACAGCTTTGGAGACATAAGGCAAAATCACTGAACCATGATATATAGGTCACAGTGATCTATAAATAATATGAGGTCATTCGGGATGTCAGACCGATCCACTAAGCCAGATGTGATGTTAATCTATCAAACAGTGCTTGAAATATAAGACAAAATCACTGGACCATGAACAAAGGTCAAGGGCACAGGTGTCAGCATGGTAGCTCTGCAGCTGCTGCAATTATAGGGATATGCTATTTGACCAAGTATCAAGTCACTTCTGTCAAAGGTTTCATCAAAACTAAAAATTTTGCCTTAAAAACAGTGCCAAACGGCAAAGTCAGTCAACCGTAACATATAGGTCAAGGACATACAATTGTGTCATGCAGCTGCTGCAGTCATATGGATGATTGTATATATGTACCAAGTATGATGATTGTAGCTGCTGTAGTTTCTAAGATACAGAGTTGAACATGGAGCTAAACGCAATTGTTAACATTGGTTAACCTGATCACGGACGCCGACAATATAAGACAAAATCACTGGACCATGAACAAAGGTCAAGGGCACAGGTGTCAGCATGGTAGCTCTGCAGCTGCTGCAATTCTAGGGATATGCTATTTGACCAAGTATCAAGTCTCTTCTGTCAAAGGTTTCATCAAAACTAAAAATTTTGCCTTAAAAACAGTGCCAAACGGCAAAGTCAGTCAACCGTAACATATAGGTCAAGGACATACAATTGTGTCATGCAGCTGCTGCAGTCATATGGATGTATATATCTACCAAGTATGATGATTGTAGCTGCTGTAGTTTCTAAGATACAGAGTTGAACATGGAGCTAAACGCAATTGTTAACATTGGTTAACCTGATCACGGACGCCGACGAGGACGCTGACGCTAACGCTAACGCATACTCGGACTACGACGCCGGGGATATAGCATAAGCTCTGCTTTGCTTCGCAAAGGCGCGCTAAAAATGACTGAGTTGCATCCCCTGAGCTTACATGTATGCCTGTTCACATGTTTCATCTGTAGTTTTGTATCGAAGTTGGTTTAAAGCGAATCTTATTTATTCACATGTTGAATGTACATTGTAAAGCCCCAGTCACACAGTCACGGATCAGGCTACTGTTCACCACGATTTGACCGAGACGGCAAAACCGGGGCGAACCGTAGAATATCCAGCATCACTACGGTTTGCCAGGGCTCCATTAGGGTTTCTCATGGTGTTTATACTGTTGCTGTACGGATCATCAACGAATTCACGACGGTGAAAGGCGGCAGCAGTACGGACAACAAGGGTATTCCACAGTCGCACTACGGACGCTTATAATGCCACTACGGTTCGATACGATGCTAACTAGTACGACTCAAGCCGGTAGCGCCACGGGCTCCTACGATTGTCTACAATTTTTGTTGATGAAGTTTAATTTATTTGTAGGCAAGGAAAGTAGTTTACGACATTATATTATGCTAAATTTTTCGTAAATTGTGCAGCAAAAAATCCGGAATTCGGTGAACAAATAAAACTCTATTTTAAAATCAATTTTGAGTAAGCATTTTGCATTGACAATGAAAGTAATCCAAGATGATACACTTTCGAGTCTCTGAACTTTTTTCACTTGAATAAAAAGTGAGTTTTCGTAGTGACAGAAATACCACGGTTGTCTATGATTACCGACGGAAAGCCAGGGATAATCACGGATACACCTACGGTAGCGCTACGAATGAACACGATTCTGTTACGGTTGCGCTACGGTTTAGGCCACGCCCACAAGCCACCACGGTTCACCACAAGAGTTTTAAACAGTTTAAAATTTCCGTAGCGACTCCCGGATCACCACGGTTCTCCAGGGATCATTACGGAACACGACGGATGCATCTACGGTGCTACTACGAATCACGACGGTGAGCTACGGTTTGTGAAACCGTGGTGAACCGTAGCCTGAACCGTGAGTGTGTGACTGGGGCTTACGGTATCAGGAGCTGGCAGTCGTCTCCTGAAATTTATAGTGGTCAATCTCCTATAATAAAATAGTCAGTGAATCTACGGCAGTCAGTGCTATTATATCAACACTTTGCTTACTGTCGAATCCTGTGTCATGATGTGTCATATTTACATACATGTATTTTCTACGAATAAAATAGCGTTTAAACCAATATGTGAAATGTAATTCTCATCTCATCTCAACTCTTGCAGCCTTTTTGGTAGAACAGCAACATTCAAAATTCCATTAAAGTCTATCCCTATTTTTCTTTCTATATGGCACCTCGGATAATGTTATGTTCATTTCTGTTTATTCCATGAAATTGCTGTCCCAACTCTTCTTTCAAAACTGCAGTTTGATCTTTGAGACAGAAAAAGCCTAGAAGAGGAAAAAACATGTTTATGTGACAAGTAATGATCCAGCGAAGTTTCTGCGCTAAAAAGTGATTACGAGTTTGGTTTCCAAAACTGTAGAAGACACATGGTATAACAGCTATGAAAACAAAGAACAAAAACACACACAATATCCATGTTTTTCTGATTCAAGGCATTAGCCTTGATTTTAATGATGTTCCTCTACATTAGGAAATACTACTCGCCAGTCTTATTTTGTGAAAAAAAAAAAAAACATAAATAAATAAATAAACAATTAAAAATGATAAAATAACTTATAATAAGTATTATGTTCTAAAAATTAGGACACAAAGTTCTAAATAACTAAAAAGATAAGTAAGGCAAAATGCTATAATGAAGTTTTTCTTTGCAAATTTCTTTTATTTTTCAACAAGATTTAAACACAATAAACTTTACTATCAAGTTACTAGGATGAAATAAAGTCTCTAAAAATTGCTGGTTTCCAGCTAAGTATGTAGAAGGTAGTCCGTTCTACAGAGTCCAATGTTTACTTAGAGCACAAACGGAATAGTCCAGTTTGACATAAGAGTGTAGAAGGTAAAATCCTCACTAAAAATCCTTGTAGACGGCACGTTCCAGTCTGAGGTAACTTAATAACTAATCGTCCTCCTTATTTTCAAACAGTCTCTTATATGGTTTTCTTCTGCTAAGTTTTTATCAAAACAATCACTCACATAAAAAGATGAAAGATTTATTTTTGACACTTGCCATTTCTCAGGATATGATAATCAAGTATAACAATACTGCCAAAGATGACTAAGATAATAAAATTGCCATATCAATTGAGCATTGCTCTTGTTGGCAGATTTTTAGAGATCTTTAGTTAAACTGATTGACACACTTCCTTTCTCTGAGGAGCGATTACAGTCAAACAGCCTTTGGCATGTCTGTTATGATTTTGATGATCACATGCTCAAGTTAGTGAGAAATTTTGAATTTGACTTGTACAATGGCTTAACTGTTTTACTATGAAATATATAGCCATTTTCTGTTTGTCAATATGATTTATTTATTTACTCAACACCTAAAAACAAACACTTTGATTACTCTATTGAACCAAATAGTGGATTTGATAAGAGAATTGTAATATAACCTTTGTTAAAATAAACTTATGAAGCTTCAGTATAATTTAAACATTTTTGCACAATATTTTGCAGCATAATAGCTCTCCCCTAATTTGTTGATTTTGGTCCCCAAAATTTTAAAATGAGGTATAATTGATCTGATATTTAAAACATGTTTTAGTACCCAATTTGGTCATATCGTTTTTCCAAACAAAGATGTTCTAGGTGCCCTTTATCACTGCAATAAGCACATGTCATATTGATTGCAACACAGTTTCTTGGATTGTAACAGGATAATCGACTACCACCACAGTTTTTGCATATGTGGAAACAGTTGAATGTGTGGTGACCCTTTTTTGAGCACTTTCCACACACAAAGTTCCTGGCAGGACACTGTGATGACTGATGCTGTGATATGTTTCCGCATTTAGTACAGCCAGGCTCTTGCTCAGTGCTTACTGATGTCGAACTTTGTTGGTGTTTTCCCCTTGAAGATCGGTTCTTTTTGTCAGTGCTCCTTCCTCGGTGGACACCAGTCTGAATCTCTGAGGAATTGCCAGCAGTTCCGCGAATGGGTTCAATTTGAGATGTTTCTGATGTAAAACTGGATAGTTCCTTTTCAAATGTTTAATTTCATTCTTGAGTTCATTTGCCTCCTGAGAAAGCTGGTTTTCTACAAGCATGTGGTATTCTAGATTGTCGTCTACCTCGGTTTGCATTTGTTTTGTTTTAGTTACAAGTTCTTCTGCTATCTTCTTATGTTGGCGTTGCACTTCACAAAGTTCTGATTTAAGTTTGGAACATTCTGTTTCCAACTTAGCATTTTTATGTTGTTCCAACACAAGTTTTTCTTTTAAATCCAAATAAATACTGTCTTTATGTTTCAATTTTTCATTCACTGTCTTTAACTCATCTGTCAAAGTTGCAATTAAGGAATCAAGTTTCTGATTTTCAATCTGAAGCTCACTTAATTTGCTGTTCTCAGTTTTTGTTTTAGCTTTTGAAAATTTAGCAGAGACAGATTTATTGACCATTTTTTTAATTTCATCATTATCCAGTGAAGAAAATGGAAATTGTGAACATACCGTCTTTTGCTCAATAAAATGTCTCATCCTTTCCTGGTCACGTTGTTTTTGCTTTTGACTTCTTGGTTTACTAGTTGTCTCCTTCTTTGAGTTTTGAATCAGATTTACAGTTGGTAAGGTCAGATATAACACCACTGGAAGCACATTACTGTTCCGTTTTGAGTAGCAGTAACTTCTGTTAAAATGACTCTCCATAATGATCACGATTTTACTCCGAAAATGTTCCAAGGTAAATATGGGGAATTTAGCTTGACTTGTGTTTGTGAAGTACCTTCAGTTCACGTACCCGGATTCTCCACCAAGTATTATGTTCTAGAAATTAGGACACAAAGTTCTAAATAACTAAAAAGATAAGTAAGGCAAAATGCTATAATGAAGTTTTTCTTTGCAAATTTCTTTTATTTTTCAACAAGATTTAAACACAATAAACTTTACTATCAAGTTACTAGGATGAAATAAAGTCTCTAAAAATTGCTGGTTTCCAGCTAAGTATGTAGAAGGTAGTCCGTTCTACAGAGTCCAATGTTTACTTAGAGCACAAACGGAATAGTCCAGTTTGACATAAGAGTGTAGAAGGTAAAATCCTCACTAAAAATCCTTGTAGACGGCACGTTCCAGTCTGAGGTAACTTAATAACTAATCGTCCTCCTTATTTTCAAACAGTCTCTTATATGGTTTTCTTCTGCTAAGTTTTTATCAAAACAATCACTCACATAAAAAGATGAAAGATTTATTTTTGACACTTGCCATTTCTCAGGATATGATAATCAAGTATAACAATACTGCCAAAGATGACTAAGATAATAAAATTGCCATATCAATTGAGCATTGCTCTTGTTGGCAGATTTTTAGAGATCTTTAGTTAAACTGATTGACACACTTCCTTTCTCTGAGGAGCGATTACAGTCAAACAGCCTTTGGCATGTCTGTTATGATTTTGATGATCACATGCTCAAGTTAGTGAGAAATTTTGAATTTGACTTGTACAATGGCTTAACTGTTTTACTATGAAATATATAGCCATTTTCTGTTTGTCAATATGATTTATTTATTTACTCAACACCTAAAAACAAACACTTTGATTACTCTATTGAACCAAATAGTGGATTTGATAAGAGAATTGTAATATAACCTTTGTTAAAATAAACTTATGAAGCTTCAGTATAATTTAAACATTTTTGCACAATATTTTGCAGCATAATATAAGTTTGAGGTACGTTTCTTATAGCTGCAAAATATTGAAACAACTCTCAGCTCCTTTCTCACGTCGGATAAGCTGGTATATTTAAAATTCTAAGACATTCTCGTGCGTTATTTGTCATTCTGGGCTATCTTTGTATTTTGTTTATCAAATTATCTAATCCCATTGATTCACTGGTGTTGCTATTGCAGAAATAGGATCTGTCTGCAGAAAATGGCAGAGAACAATTACATTAGACCTCCTGTCGTACGTGATTAAGAACTACCAAAATGTCACCAAGTAATGGGGTAGAAATGCTTGTGCAAACAATGTAGACCCAGATCAGAATGCTCCACAGGAGCAGTCTGATCGGGGTCTTCATTGTTTGTGGCTCCGCCAACAAAGTTTTAGTTACAGGTCGCGAGATCATGATACATATATCAACTTATTCAAAATGCAGAATGATTACAACTTATAAAGATGTTGCAATATTGAGGTAGTTGCAGGATTTCTTGGGAAAACTAGCTTGCTTTGGGCTTTATTTGTCTTTGTGTAGGTGAGTTTGAACCGATTCCGTTGTTAATTTAAACTGATAACATTTGCACTGCACAGGCATTTATCATTTAGCCACAGAAAAAATCCTACAAATATGTGAACAATAAAAATGCAATTTTAGCATCTGAGCAGACTGAACTAAGGCTTCTCTGTTTACACTCAACAGTCGAAGAACCATCAGAAAGGAGAACGCTTCTCGTGTCAGCAACCTTTCTGAAATAATCATTTTTTCTATACTAGGCCTAACCGTCATCTCGAGTTTCGTTTACTCCATTTTTATATTGTGCCGTATATATCTATCAGAAATAGCATATACGAGTATATATAAAAGGCCGTCGACCAGACGTTTGAAATGTGACACAAACTGGGTCCAGATTAACTGTATGACCAAAAACAGAAAATATCGTGTATTACAGAACCTGGTAAGCAAATAATAACTGAAGCATAAGCAAAGGCATGTATCTAATTACTAGGCCTCTATGGAGTTATAAGATACTTAAGTTTAGAAAGGGGCATAGATACGTGTAAAATCAGGTTACTGAAACCTTAGGCCCTTACAGATTGCCCAAAACATCAATACTATTGCCCAACGATAATGTGTTATTGACAAACATGAGCTATAAATAAACTCAACATAAACATAGGGGTGACAGGTCACAACGGTATTGAGCCTGTATTGCATGGCCGTGGTTCAGTTCATAATAGCCATAACGTTTATAATAAACAAAATTAGCTCAGACGGTTAGGTACTTGAATGTTAATCATTTGTCATAAGAAACCCAGGGTTTGAGGTTCAAATCCGATTGCGAACATTTTTTTGTTTTTATTTATTTATTATTTTTTCTATATAACAAAATCAGTTTTCAGCAATTGTCAAATTCGAGTCTGCCTCTAGTTTGACATATTTTCACTTGTTTAGTATGGTACAGGTACAGGGTTGGAGTTCTTCCTTGAGCATCGGGTTTTATCTTCCGCGGTTTGCGTCTGCCTTCATATTCGGTACCCTAAATGGGACAAAAAGGGCTCGCTACATTTGCTGTTGCTCTCACAAAACATGCTATACTAATTGGCATAACAGTAATCTCGGGGAAAACAAACAAGCGACATGTTTCCGCACTCTTTGATAATTCATCCAGTGACGCAGTTATGTACGACAAATTGGAAGCAAACAAACAAAAATTAATAAAGAAAACGCAATAGATAAACAAGCAAATTCGGTGAATTTATATCCCCCGCCGAAGTGGCCTTGATTTGTTTATGGTTGTTTTAAGTTTTATAAAATTTTAAGTTTCATAAAAATTTTTTCACTGGTTACTTAGGAGGCTGAACTTGTGGATTGTACATAAAATCAAGGGCAATATCTCTGGGATAAGTAAGGCATAAGCTGGAGTTGTTCTTCTTAAACACTTGAAAAATAATAAAATGGAATATTAATTTACAGACTTGGGCAAGTCTATTGCCTCAGCATCACTGCACTATAATGATACATTTTAAATTCGGTTACAAGAAATTTTGTTTGTCAGCACCCTACTAATGGCTAATTTGTGGATTTTAAATCAATTCAAGGGCATTAACATGCACTACTGAAGAGATTATGACAAAACTAAATGTGCACTGCCTTGTCATGACAATATATAATTATTATAAGTGTCATGAAATTCCATTTATTGGTTACTTAGTTATGACTCAATTTCTTGATTTTAAGCCAATTCAAGGGCAATAACTCATTGCTTACTGAAGCAATTCTGACAAACTGTAAGATGCACCAATGTGTTATGGTGATACATATTTTGTATAATTTTCATAGAATTCTATTCATTGATAAGTTAGTTATGGCTGGAAATGACAATCTCACATTGATCCAAGGGCGATAATTCATGCATTTTTGATGCCGTTCTGATGAAACTTAATGTGCATATCCACTTTATGGTGATGCATAATTATTCAGTTTAAATTTCATGAAGTATTGGTTACTTGTTTATGCCTCATTTCACTGATTTTAAGTCAATAAAAGGGCAATAACTCATGCATTACTGAATCTAGTCTGAGGAAACTTCATGTGCATCAGCACATTATAGTGATATATATTTATTTTAAGTTTCATGAAATTCTGCACAGTGGTTACTTAGTTACAGCTCATTTCATTGATTTCAAGTTAATTAAAAGGGCAATAACTCATGCATTACTGAAACTAGTCTGATGAAACGTTATGTGCAGCAGCGCGTTATAGTGATATATACTTATTTTATGTTTCAAGAAATTCCGCTCAGTAGTTACTTAGTTATGGCTAATTTCATTGATTTTAAGCCAATGAAGGGACAATAACTCATGCATTACTGAAGCCAGTCTGATGAAACTTCATGTGCCGCAGCGTGTTATAGTGATATATACTTATTTTATGTTTCAAGAAATTCCACTCAGTAGTTACTTAGTTATGGATCATTTCATTGATTTTAAGCCAATAAAGGGGCAATAACTCATGCATTACTGCAGCTAGTCTAATGAAACTTCATGTGCCGCAGCGTGTTATAGTGATATATATTTATTTTAAGTTTCATGAAATTCCGTTGAGTGGTTAGTTAGTTATGGCTCCGGATGGACAGACAGAAGGACGGGCGGGTCAATTAAAGGGCAATAACTCATGCATTACTGAATCCAGTCTGAGGAAACTTCATGTGCATCAGCACATCATAGTGATATATATTTATTGTAAGTTTCATGAAATTCTGCCAAGTGGTTACTTAGTTAAGGCTCATTTGATTGATTTCAAGTTAATTAAAGGGCAATAACTCATGCATTACTGAAGTCAGTCTGATGAAACTCATGTGCAGCAGCGCGTTATAGTGATATATACTTATTTTAAGTTTCAAGAAATTCCGCTCAGTGGTTACTTAGTTATGGATAATTCATTGATTTTAAGCCAATAAAGGGGCAATAACTCATGCATTACTGAAGCCAGTCTGATGAAACTTCATGTGCAGCAGCGCATTATAGTGATATATACTTATTTAAAGTTTCAAGAAATTCCGCTCAGTGGTTACTTAGTTATGGATCATTTCATTGATTTTAAGCCAATAAAGGGGCAATAACTCATGCATTACTGAAGCCAGTCTGATGAAACTTCATGTGCCGCAATGCGTTACAGTGATATATATTTATTTTAAGTTTCATGAAATTCCGTCCAGTGGTTACTTAGTTATGGCTCCGGACGGACGGACGGACAGACAGAAGGACGGACGGACGGACATGGAGAAACCTATATCCCTCCGCCTTCGGCGGGGGATAATAATACTATGGGGATCGAACCCACAAAATTAGTATGAAAGCGTCTGGTTATTGAGAGTAGTGTGCTGTTTGGGCATATACTGATGTCGATGCAGACAACAAATATAATTCTGGTGATTAGTCAATGATAATCCGTAAATCGCTACCTGCCCGCTTTACCTATTATCTTTAAATGGGCGAGCTCAATGATAATAATAATAATAACAAAATAACAAGGGCTATAATTTTGCTAATATGAATCTGATGAAAAATGAACAATGCATTTATGAAAATTCAACCCATTAATATGAATAGTTCTGGAGTTATCCTTTTACCTTTAAGCGAATTTCTGTTATCTATGGAAGGGGAATAACTCTGTCACTAATCAATTTAGCACATCCTAACAATAATCAGTATAATTGATTTACCAAATACTAATAGAATGTTACCAAATTTCAGCTCTCTCTGTCAAACGGTTCAAAAGTTGGAAAAATGCCAAAAATGACAAAGGGCCATAACTTTGTAAAAATAGGGCAACAAAAATTTCAAAATCATATGACCATCTTCAGATCATGACAAAACATTCTGCAAAATTTCATGTCAATCTGATATAAGATGTGGGAGGAGTTGCGGGGACAAGGTCTGAGTCAGCAAGGGCTTTAACTCCATCAAAAATAACTGAAACAAAAATCGAAAACCACATGCACATCTTCATATCATAAGAATACAATCTGTATAATTTCAAATCAATCCGATGAAAGACGTAGTAGGAATTGCGGGGACAAGATTTCGGACGGACGGACGGACGGAAGGATGGACGGACGGACGCACACATGGACGGACGAGGGTCATTTCTATAGTCCCCCTCCGCCTACGTCGGGTGACAAAAAGAAATGGCGATATGAATCATATATAATATTCTAAATGAACTTACTTACAGTTTTTAATTGCACAGTATATCCTCTCAGCTGAAGCAACAAAAAGCTTGCCAAATATTCGAGTAATTCCAACTTACAATAAATTGGACTGAATATCATTATAATTAAGAAATGAAAACGATGAGAAATGAGTCTTACATATTATATCCGAAATGTACTTACCAACAGATGTGGGACAGCAGGTGTATTATCAGTATATTAGCAGTAGTTCTGGAATCATACGACTTAGTCTGTTCGTTTCTTTGGTGAATTCCTCTCTTATTTCAGAAGGACTCTTCCACGCAGGTACATGACGTCGAAATGACATAGTACTGAAGTCGATGTGACGCCATGACGTCGCATCGAAGTCAGTACGACGTCATGTGTCTGCTGGGTTTATTTTCACTGCAGGTGAAGTTGAGTAGGGACACAAACAGTTTCTTCGGTCTGCTTTGTTTTCTGGTAATTCGGATCGTTGGGATCATTTCGATTTATTATCAGATTGGAACATTGCTCGAGCCGGTGCTTAAGAAAATAGGCTTCCTTGCTGCTCATGACAGATTCAGTAAAACCGAGTCTGCTGTATTTTGCTACTTTTGTACGTTCCTCGATTCCATGAAGGCATATGGATCGTTCCTAAATAATCTAATGATTCCAGTTGAATTATTGAATACGAATTGATAGGTTTATATGAAATATGATTCTTAAGAATAACCATTAATACTCTCTGTACACAGAATAATGGGTCAATATCATATGATCCGCGACGCGAGAAAACCAACAATGTGGTCGTGCGTCCAGCGCAGACTCAGATCAGCCTGGGCATCCGCCCAGTCTGATCAGAGCCTTCGCTGTCCGCATGGAGGTAGCCAAGGCCCTTAGCTACCATGTGAGCACTAAACGAAGAGTCAGATCAATCTGGGCGGACCTGCAGGCTGATCGGAGTCTGCGCTCGGCGCACAACCACATTGTTGGTTTTGTCGTGTCGCGGCTCATATCAGTGAGAAGACAAATGAGGCTAAATAATACAGATATTTGGAATATTTATGCAAATGAAGCAGTTGGTCACGCGAGTTATTCCATTATGATGGTAAAATAATCATCATTGCTTCAAAGGAACTCTTAGACTTATTGCTTCAAATGGGAGCATAGAATTAGAAACGATACAATTAAATGTGCTAGTTCTATAAATCCTGTATAAGGAAGAATGGTTGGTTGGTTAGTTGTTTCGGGTTTAACGGCCATTTGAGACAGTTTTCAGTCTATCGCGGGCCATCTCCCAGAGAGGAGACAGAAAAGAGAAATGGTTGGCAAGAGAAACAAGAGCTCCGCAAGCGGGGCAATATACGCCCGTTTCTGAATGTTTTTTTGCAGTTTCATCCTTGTCTACATTGCTATCAAGTTTATCAAGACATTCCAAACATTAAGGTTCTCAAAAGAAAAGCCTTAAAAAGTAATCAAAGGGATGTAACTTAAGGAAAGGGAAGCAATTATTCTTTTATTAGACATACTGTCTCAACCTATTACACATTGCTATAAAGTTTCGTCCAGATATTCCATACGGTTACCTAGTAATGACTTGCTCAAGAATAGCCGTAGAAATTAATCAAAGGGATGTAACTCCATAAATAAGGAAGGGGGAGCAATTATTCTTATATAAGACACACAGCCTCAACCTAATACATATTGCTAAAAATTTTCATCCAGGTATTCCATACGGTTGCCTACTAATCGCTTGGATAAGAATAGCATAAGAAAATATTCAAAAGGGAGGTTACTCCAAAAATAAGTAAGGAGAGGCAATCTTTCTTATATGTGACATATTGTGTCAACCAAAAATTGTGTCAACCAAAAATACATCACTATCAAGTTTCATCACAATAGTCCAAAGGGTAAGTTAGATATGAGGTGCACAAATATAGTCTGACAAAATAATCAAAGGGAGGTAACTCTAAATCTAAACTAAGGGGAGTAACCATTCTTGTATGAGACACGTTGTCTTAGCCTCATAAACATTGGTATAAAGTTTCAACATGATATTCCAAAGAATAACCAAGTTATGGAATGCTAAAGAATTGCCATACAAACTGCCATAGTCGAGTTTTTTCAAAGGGTCGTAACTCTGCTAAAAATCATCGGAGCAATATTTCCATATAATATGCGCTACTCCACATCGTAGTCTTACTAGTTACAAAGTTTCAGTTTAATTGGATGAAAACTGTAGGAGGAGTTATCCGGAAACGAACACCCCAAAAATTCTAAATAAAGGGCTGTAACTCCGCTAAAAATCATTGGAGCGTAACCTCGAAACGATATGCGCTGGTCCACCTCATAGTCTTACTATAAATCAAGTTTCAGCTTGATCGGATGTAAACTGTAGGAGGAGTTATCCGGAAACGAAAAGTTTACGCCGGCCGGACGGACGGACAGACGGACGGACGCCAGCGCCATTACAATATACGTCCCGTTTTTCAAACGGGCGTATAAAAATATCCTAACAACATCCACCCGTATCTTCTGCAGGCACAGTAGGCTATTTTGCCCCACCTTTATCCAAATTAAGAGGACGCCCCGGCATTGAAAGTTACCCAGCCCGACCATCCTCTTTAAGAAAGAAAAAAAAACAACATTCAACTCTTCTTTAATAGCAGACGTCTATTTGTTCTGAATGAGTAATTATACGTCTTCCAGCACATTTTGCTTCTCAGTTTCTCAGTTCACATGGGGTGGTAGGGTGGTGCGATGGTGCTGTGTTTAACTTCCAGTTCCGGGGCGTCCTACTGATGTGGAACATTGAAGGGCAAGGGCCTACTGTGCTTGTAGTAGGTGAGGATGGGGGTTATTTGGACATTTTTTCTCTCGTCTATCAGTTCTCTTCTTTCTCCCTCTCTGGGAGAAGGCCCGATATAGACTGAAATACTGTCTCAAAGGGCCGTTAATCTCAGTTCAAAACTTTGAAATACACAGGAACGGTGAAAAAGTTAACGCTACCACTACAACGTTGATACTTCATACTTGATCAACTTTAAAATAATTGGATTGAGTTGGCATAACAGACAATATGTCTTGTTATCATTGATCCAGCGTAATAGATACACAAATATCAAGAACTTATCTGTAACTTCTTCTCTTGAATTGATTTTGCTAATAAGAGGTTGTCAGGACGGTATTCCGTTAATAAAAGACTGGTCAACGAACTATATCCGAGTTGCTTACGGATATTAGGTTCTTATGAGTTAAAACATACTCAAGAGACGAGTGTAGTAGTTCTAATTGCTTTCCTGAAACTCTGTACATGTATGTAAGCGTCTTATTTTAGAAGCTATCAACTGACACTTGACATCGGTACACACCCATGTTTCCCGCCATCATGACGAAGAGGGCCAAAATTATCGCAGATATGTAATTCAGTCTTGTGTAATACAGCTATAAAATGGGATTTTCTCTTCCAAAATCAATCCCAAAGATCTCTTATAAGACGGATCTAGATCTGTTTCGGAAAGAAAACCCCGTCTTATATCTGAAGAAATACGGTAGTATACTAGCCCTCGACCAATCTCTGTCTGGACATACATTCATGATAGGAATAAATAATGTATAGATTACTGGGTTTTATAAGATACATAATTCCGGAAATAATCCATTAATCACTTCTTCTTATTGAATAGTAGTACAACAACTTGTCAGTTAAGAGACAAATTTGGGCAATTAATGCAAACACTAGGCATCATTATGGAAATAAAGCCATAGCCCATTTCTAATGATAGGGCAGAAGTCTACGCTGTTTGCTGTATTGAATGCTTTTTGTATCAGTGCTTCTGAGATAATTTAGCGTGTATTACATGCATATAATGCTACAGTGTGGTTTTCGCGTTCTTTTCCCATTATGTGTGGGATGGTCGGGTCGGGCGATTGTGCCGGTTAACTACTAATTTGAATGATAGAAGGCAAGGGTTCAGTGCGCTCGCACTAGGTGTGGGAGGGGGTTGTTTGGATATTATTTCTCTCGTCTGACATATCAGTTTTCTTCCTTCCTTTCTCTGGGAGACAGCTCGATACAGACTGCAATACTGTCTCAAAGAGCAGGTCCTCAGTTTTATTTTTATATTTTTTTTGATAATGCTATCAAAATTTAGGCAAAAATAAGTAAATACATAAATAAAAATAACCGAGTTTAAAAGGTAGTTTAAAGGTAAAGTGCGCATGCCCTGATTAGGCTGAGTATATATGAATGCGTTTTGTGCAATTCGTATATACACTTCAAACGGTATGATTTGTAATCGCCTCTTTTTTAATAGCAATAAACAGAAGATCTCTGGGATTTTATTACAACTTTAAAAGATGACATAAACCGAGTCTGTTATTTTCATGTTCCCTCTGTTCATGTTCATTTCTTTGATGTGTTCCTGGGTATCAGAGGATCTTCCTTCAGATTTTTTTTTTCATTTTCACTGAATCTGGTTTTGTGCCGTGTGAGGCTGTAGAAAATCTCCCGTTCATCAGCATAGTTCAGATAATTGAGCCGCGACACGAGAAAACCAACAAAGTGGTTGTGCGCCAAGCGCAGACTCGGATCAGCCTGGACATCCACCCAGTCTGATCAGAGTCTTCGCTGTCCGCATGGAGGTAGCTTAGACCCTTAGCTACCCTTTACGCGCTTAGCGAAGATTCTGATCAGACTGGGCGGATGCCCAGGCTGATCCGAGTCTGCGCTTGGCGCACAACCACTTTGTTTTCTTGTGTCACGGCTCAATTATATTTTCTGACCCTTTGGGACATTAAGCTCATTCGGAGTCAGTTTGTGAATAAAGTACCACAGAAGCCAGTGCGAGAGGGAATGGGCAGTATGAAGAGACTCAATTAAACATGAAGAGACTCAATGAAATCGAGTCAGCTATTTTCGTCTCTGTAATGTTTTCTGTGCTTCCTGGAATTTCCCTTTAGTTTTTTTATCTTCACTGCAGCTGGTATTGTGAGTCGGCCGTAAAAAGTCTTATCATTTCAGTGCAGATTATATATTTTCTGGTCCAAGAAGGCTCACTGGGATCATTCAAAGTCAGTTTAAAACTAGAGTTTCACTGAAGCTGAAGCTAGGGGGCATGGGTAGCGTTGCAATATTACATCACTGCTCACAAACAGGCATTTAAATCGGGTCTACTTTTTTGTTTCTTTGATGTGTCCTTGCTTCTAGAGGATCTTCCCAAAGATGATAATTAATTTTACATATATTTCAGCTAAGCTGTGAAATATACCTTACTCAAAGTCAGAATGCATGGCGCCTAGCTAGCTTGAACTCGAGACTGTAATTCTGGAGTCAGGTGCTCTACGAGACAATTACTGTTCCTACAGGGTATTTTGAAAATCGAATGTGTATCATGCAAGTTATAGCTGATTGTTTATCATGCATTTTTTTGCTGACTACTCAAGAAAAATACCTGTTCAAGGTATTGAATTGCACCACATATACGCGACGGAAAAAGAATCGCATATTTTGAATTTGAATATTTTAGCACACTTAATTTCCCTCAGATCTTTGTCTAAACATAAAATAAAATGCTTTATATCTACATTGTTTGCCCTCTAGTCTTAAAATTCTTAATATGATATAGCTTGGATAAAACAGTTTTGACATTTTGCAGACGAAACTTTTGTCATCTGATTTTTGGCTTTTAAAGGGTTTTGAATACATGTTATATAAGGAGTCTCACTCAAGCCGAGACTCCAATTTTCGTTCTTGTATGATTTTTCTTAATTGCCAAAGGCAAGCTTTATACAGTAGCTGATATCAGAGCATAAGGTCAAAATCCGATTCTAACATTTGAACAACTGTTCTGCCCTTGATACGTACTTGTAGAACTTGCGTGACACTTACGGCATCTACATAATGATATAGCCACTTGACAATAATAATGTTATGTGTCTCTGGTGGCCTCAGATTAACCCAAGGTTGACTGTGCTTGTCATGCATTTACTTATCTATACTGACAGACAGAAGTAACATATTTACCTTTAAACTCTCACTACTGGGACACCCAAAATGATATATAATTTTCCTAAAATGGAACAGATTTGTTTAACAAAGCAGTATTGCGTCCTAACGATAAGGATGAAATACGGATGGTGGTGCCCCTGATCGGACTGCTCCAATGGGAACAGTCTATTCTGTATCGGCACTGTTTGCTTAGACCTATCTATCCCAATACCGGTCTGTCACAAAGGAACTTTTACGGTAAGCCATATAGGGGTGGCCGGTTCGGCGATGATGCTGGGTAATTTTCAGTGCCGGGGCGTCCTGCGAATTTTGACGATAGTAGGGCAAGGAACCAGTCTGATCAAGGTCTACATAGTTGCCATTCCATCTGCGCATTTTTGAAGGGATTTGATACTCTATGGTAGAAAAAAATAAAATAGTAGGGCAAGAACCGGCTGTGCTTGCAGAAGGTGCAAAATTGGATTCGTCTGTTTGGGGGATATTTTTTAACTTAAGCATTGCTTTGCTAGGAAACGAACGGTGAAATGTTTGGTATCTTGTCCTATTCTGTAATTTACAATGTAAGTTTCACTCAAATAATATGCATAAGCATGCCCCATCGGTTACATATACTTTTCATGATTTTTTTTTCATGATATTCAGTTTTTCATGATATTCAGTTTTTTTCATGATATTCAGAGTTTTTGTGATGTTTTACCTTATGTATGTTCTTATTATTTTTGGTTCGGTTTGGGTTGCTGAGTGGCCACCTTTCGGGAACAAGCTGCTCACTCGGTTGGCCATATGTTCTCTGTATCTTGATTATTTGTAATCTTAGTTGTTTCCAACTATGGTTTGAGGGCTGGATTTGGATTTTGATTGTTTCAGTTCCTGGTCTTTGCATACTTTTTACTTCTTGCATTTTTAACAAAATGTAAAACATACTTATTATCCAGATAACTGCAATTCCTACTTACCAGTTTGTTTCAAATATCCTATATTATAAATTGTATGATTTGCAGAAATGAAAGTGCATTCATGTGCTAGAGATATGAATTTAAATGGAAATGTGTAAAAAGTATGTAGAAATACAAACTTTGTTTTTTAAGAAAAAACCCATAACCAAGATTCACGCTACCTGGAAAGGCATAGTCCCATTTGTCCGTCTCTGTTAAGCTGTCAGCAGGTTTCAACAAGTGGATTTCTGTTGCTTGCGTGTGAGTGTTTCTTTTGGTAAGGTTAAGCGATGGCCAGCTGATCTACCTGTCCCTGGATCGCTGTAGTCGCGGATCTTATCAATCGTAAACGGGGTTCCATTCCACACATGCTTTCATTATCACTCAACCGTCGTCCTAATATGACTGAATACTGTCAAAAAGGACGTAAAATCGCAAGTCATCCATCCATCCGGTTTGGTCATAATTTTTGTTCCAGACATATGTTTCCTGTGATTATTCATTGATGAGCTCAGAAGCCTTCTGCGGACCCTGCAACTGAATACATGGTGAATCATGGCAGAACCCAGGGCGAGGTTTGTTGTTTCAGAAACTCGTTTGAGCTCCAGTTCTCCACATCTTCCGGGAAATTTATTATTGACTGTACCATGATGGTGCTTCTGATTTTTTTGGTTCATCACTGCTACTTGTCTGTTTATTTTGTCTCCTTTTCTGTTACTCAGAGTAGTCTTCGACTTCTAGTTTGAAATGTTGAGGCTGGCTTGGTGGCCATCTGTCTGGGAAACATTCTAATTCAGAAACACTCTGATATGGGTCAACACTGTTTAGTCTCAGACTGGTACGTTTGTTTTTAAATCTTTAATGATTATGGAAGCTATCAAATTATCTAATACTTTTTATCAGCTTTAATACCTCGCTCGATGTGAATATTTAGACAGCAGAACAAAACAAACGTCTATTTCATTAGAATGTGTCTTATAGGATTACAAACTATTTGGTCAGAGACCGCATTTGTCTGAGAAACACTAAGCATCGCAGACTACTAATTTTGGGAATGCACATATAAAGAGTTTTCAAGGTATAAATACGTTCTTCTAATGCTGCATTGCTTCACTGTCGGGTAACCAGAAAATAAAATGGAACTTTCAGAAGACAATTGTCAGCGCTTTACCTTTAGCCGGTTTAAATGACGTAAAATATGCATATCAATCTACATTTTGTCACTAAACGTGAGAGTAGAACCGCTCTTCAAAAAGATTTGCGATATCTCTGATATCACTCTGATATCACTCGGAGGACTATTGAGATTTTTAATCAAGATTTTTATTCATGCCGGGAAAAAATTAATTGATCTTTTTTCAGGGCAACTTTTTCGTAATGTAGAAAGCAAGTACAGATATATTGCGAATGAAAACAAACTAGATACAGTCTGTTTTATACCTTCGTGTACCATGTGCCCGAATAACCGTTCTTCTTATCTATTACATAATTAGGACTATGTTTGTCTTGACAAAGAGACACTACATACTGAATAATTTATAGATGATGCCTTTGGTGATAAGACACATAATTCCCAGAATATTTAATATATCAGGCGAAAGTACAGTATCTTGTAAATAAGTAGACACATAAGGGTAATTTTACAAACTGGAAGAATCATTACATGCATATGAAAGCGTAGTTATTACTCTGAAAGAACCATGCGCATGTGCAAAATATACGCGCGTATCTCATGTTTCCTGTGAACTGTACAATGCTGGGCAGAGAACAGAACACAAAGTAAAAAGATAATCAGGAATTAATACAATCAAGTCTCACATCCCGCTCTCAAAACCAATAGGGGAAGAAGCACAACGACACGGAAAATTTGACACAAGTTCACGAAAGAAACGCACGGTAACCGAATGAGCAGCTTTTTCCCAAACAGGTGTTCATATTTTATTTTCCTCCAACACAGGAGAGCATACCCTAATCAAAAACAACATCAGCATGTATTTTTATCTTTTCTTTTTTGACTTACAAAACAAAAAAAAGGCAGATTGAGTAGCAAAACAGGTAACCAAACCGCCAAAAGACATAGACAAGCGGATATAGCATAATGTACCATTAACGAACCACAACAGAAGTACCGCCTTGGAGCGGTCAGCAATATATTACTGGGGGGAGGGGGGGGGGCTTAAACATGTTTAACTGACACAGGCAGGGAAAAATAAAACAGACCTTCGGGATGAGATGCTGGCGAAGGTGACTGAACATCTTGTAGAAAGACTATGGTGTATTTCACAAGAACGCAGGTTAAAAAAAGGTCAGCAATTGCTGCGATGATTCTAAGTAGCCTCAACAACCTTGCAAGGTTATGGAATAGAAGGAAAAAGGATAGTCTGCTGGGTAATATTTACTAAACATTACGTCCTATCTGTTGCTTGCTATGCACTGTTTACTGTAGTCTGTCAACTCAAACGTTGGCTTTGTCCATGTACATAAATGTATCGCAATAAACGTAGTACGTACTAAAAAGTCGTTTTAAGCTGCCAGTAGTTTGTTAATCAAGGTTCCGAGGTGGTACTTAATCTACGATCCTCTGCAGTCTGTTTTGTCATTGAAGTACTTCTGGAGAATATCTGTCGTAACTACAATGTCCATCTTACGCCTTTTGAAAAGGCTGAAGTTTATACTCTGGGCTTTTTTGGGTAATGTCCGTTCGGTTTTCGTTGGCACATCAGGCAACTGGTCTTACAATCATTGATTCTATATACGGAGCACAAATATACGAAGAAGGAAACGTAATTACCAGAGGAATAATTTCTTCTGTCAAATAGACATTGTTAATATAAGGTTGTCAATATTGTCTGATACAACCAAACATTGGTAAACGAAACGTCTACTGTATCTTCATCACTGCTCTGTTTATTCTTGGAAAATCGACATACGAATGGTAATGGACCTACAATGCAATGACTATATTATTTCATTCAGCTATTCAGCAACTACATAGCGCGAATACTACTATCACTACTACTAATCCATATAACAAAATAATGAAAACATAAAACCAAAATAGGAGAATGCGCAAAAATGGGAGCATTCTCCTATTCAGGTATTATGTTTATTCTTTATTTTCTATTTCCTTTGTCTGCTTCCCTATGAGGCTCAATGAACGGACACATAGCATGCATCTCCTTGCACCGAGTCGTCTTTCTCCATTTTAAAGGAGGGCAAATAGTGCATTTTTATATTTGCTTTTAGAAACTGTAATTCTGCGATAATTTATACATTCAAGGAGAATAAAGTTTCTAATCATTAGTATCAACTTGTCCTACCTTCGGTGCAAATTTGTTGCTGCCATAATCAAACATTATCAGGTACAATGTTGAGCACCGAATGCTGTCACTTCATTTATTATGTTTTGACAACTGCTGAAGTGATACATAAGACACTGATTTAATTAAACAGTGCATGATTTGTACAGTTCTTTAGAGGATAAGGCGAACTGGTACACTTTCAGGGAAAGCAACTCTGCCATGTTTATTTTTGCCTCCAGTTTTCAAAAGGGGTCAACTCTTAAAAGAAAGAACTTGCTCCTCTAGGAGCAAGTCCTTTCTTTTAAGAGAAGACCCAAATTTTGAAGCACCCCCTTCACCAAAGAAGCAAATGGGAAGTAACGAAATTTGTCTCCCTTCCTTAAAAGGATGGAAAACTTGGAGACGATGTACCCATTTACATTAAGATGCACGTTTAAAGAGCAAGTAATGATACGAAAGCAATTATTGTTTCCTCGCTTTTACTTTTGAATTCCATTAATTATGGTAATGTGTTACTGAAGTAAGTCGAAACAAAATGCAAGATAGAGACATTTGTGCATTTAATTCGTCTGCAATTATTCGTTGTATTATGTTATTGGAAAGGTCACAGGGTTTAGGTATATCTCTCTCTTAGGTATCTTTGATTTACTTCGAGAGAGAGAGAGAGAGAGAGAGAGAGAGAGAGAGAGAGAGAGAGAGAGAGAGAGAGAGCAATTAGCAAATTTTCTATGCTGGTTTACACTTGATGAAATACATTACTAGTAATGTCTATTATTTTGTGTTGTCCTATGGCAAGCTTTTGAAATCAATTTTATTTTTAGGTGACCGCTAGACCTCCATGTTTCCCACCAGTTAAAGAACGGGACCTGGCCCCGAGGTTATAAAACTTGAGTACATTCTCAAACCCAATATAAAGCAACAGTGATTGTCTGCTTCCGAGCATAGCCAATAAGTGTGCTTAATGCTCGGAAGCAGCCAATAAGCGTGCTTTATTTTGAGTTTGAGATTATTCGCAAGTTTTATAACCTCGAACCCAGAACTTTTAATGACTTCCTGTTTGCTTTCCTGAACTAAGAGACCCTTGAAAAGTGGGGATTTGTTCTTCAGATAGAAAGAGTTTAGAGTTGGCATCATTGAAAAGAAATGAGAAAAAAAAAAGAAAATGGAAATTGTAACCACTGGCTTTAAAAGACTGCGAACAAGCACATTTTTTTTTCTAATTATTCTTGGTACTGTCGTGGGTTTTACAACCAAGTACGTTTATTGAGTAAAAACATCAATATAGACATAAATTCAATAAAATTCCAAAGTGTTGTCATAAAAGTTACATAAAATGTGTTTCGTGTCTGGCAAATAGTTTGGCAAGTCCAAGCAATCTGGCTTTTATTGTCGTCGAAACGACATGCTATCTTTGATTATATTGGAGATTCCTCTGACTTTTAGAGGGATTTTTTGTTGGCTTGAACGGGAAACTTCTCCGCCACTTTCAATTTTGCCTCCTTTTTCATTAGGGTCAGCTCTTAAAATAAATAATTCGCTTTGTTAAAGTAAAATTCTTCCCTGTAAGATAGACTATTTGGAACGGGTTTGTCTTTGAGGGGAAGTAAACAGAAAGTCACAAAAGTTGTTTCCTCTTGTGTAAACAGCGGACACAATACTCGGTTTAAGCAAATATAAAGATGTCAAGGAAATGATACAATCTAATTCCACACCCTACCCACGACACCAAATGGGAAAAGATGAATGGATGGATGACTTGCGAGTTTATGTCCTTTTCAACAGTATTTCAGTCTTATATTTCAGGACGAAGGGACGGTGATAATGAAAGACTGTGTGCAGTGGAAGCCCGTTTACGGTAGGAATGAGTCTTGCCTCAAGCGGGGTTCGAACACGGTCCGCTAGATCAGTAGGCCAGCGCTTAACCCACTGAGCCACCGGGGCTCCGAATGGGAAAAGAAAATACACAAAAGGTGACAACACTAAAGGTAAGACAGCATGTGAAATGCGACACTAGAAAATCAACAAAGTGGTTGTGCGCCCAGCGCAGACTCAGATCAGACTGGGCAGCCGCCCAGTCTGATCAGACTCTCCGCTAAGCGCTTAAAGGGTAGCTAAGGCTCAAAGCTACCTCCAGCAAGGGTCTAAGTTTTTCTTACCAGCAAGACTCGAATCAGACTGGGTGGATGCCCCGGCTGATCTGAGTCTGCACTTTGCAGACAACTACTTTGCTGGTTTTCTCGTGTCGCGGCTCATATGTGGAAAGCTAATTTAATATCAGTTTCAAAGGCAGATGGTCACCGAGCCAGCCTCAAGACAAAGATCAGAACACCAAGTACAATTAGATCAATTCAAGACTTTTACCAGTGGGTTGGCTGGCGTTGCTATGTCCTTGGACCGGCCCGTCCATGCAGTCCTGCCTCTCAGTGTTATATTGGTTATGAGCCCTCGTCTGCGATTTATCACAGATATCCTAATTTGATATACATAATTCAGTCTGTGATACGCTAATTGAAATAGAGAATCGCTATGCAATCCAAAATAATTTGGATACATGTATTTCTAACACCATCAGAACACAGGATAAGGACTTACTTGTCCAACATGTTTAAACGCCCGGTTTGATATTTTCTTCCATTGACCACCATCCTTAGCCAGCAGTCGCTGGGTCACATCTGTTTGGTTTTGTGGTGGTAGGCCGTAGAACCTTTCTCGAATGTCATGGCGTGACAACTTCGGCTTTTTTGTTTTTGTTTTTGTTTATTTAGTGGAAATAGTGTGTTCAAGAAGGCACTGTCATAACTACATTAGTATGCAAGCATTTACGGTTCTGACATCGGTGCAAATTCATTAACAGTAAAAGCAAAAAATTGTATTTGTTGCGATATTTTCCTTTAATTGATATCTTCCTTTTAATCTTGTACAATGTAAGTGATATAATGAGAAACTTGAATGACCGTGATTCACTCTTCGAGAACAATGTGGATATTTTAAGTTTTGAACTATCAGAGAAGTGTAATTGGTCATGAGGTATTTGGTTTAAACTTTATTTTTCTTTGTATAACCAACATATGAAACAGTACATTCATTCACAAAATATATCATATGTTATACAAAACGGGATTCAGAAGAAAGTCAGCTGACTTATTCAAGTCTGTATCCCAGACATGAGGTATTTGAGTGCAATACAAGCACCAACCAGCTAGTTTCAGTCTTCTCTGTGCGAACATGTGATAGGCCAATATTTTGCAGAGTAGCCGAATACACTCAACTCTCGATATCCAGAACATTGATATCTCAAAGTACCCTCTTATATCAAAGAATATAGTTTAGACACATTTCCTTGTGTTTGTTTTTTAATTTCAACTCCGAAAATCGCAAACTACTGATATCTCAAAGTAAATTTTCTGGGACCAGAAAATTTACTTTGAGATACTAGAAGTTTGGGATGGATTTCGACTTTAAGATATCAAGAGTTGACTGCATGACAGTTTTCAAGTACTGACACTTATATTCGTTTCCTTCAAATCTGCATCTGTAAGCAGAAAACCAACCAAACTACAATTCACTAATTTAACCCAGACACGAACTTATGAACCAGTTTTCAAGGATAAGAAATTACTTGTAATAAACTAATTTGATCTCCGAGTATTTCCGCAATTGCACTCTTTTGCATTTATTAGGCTCAGACACATTAATCATTCCA
Source organism: Ctena decussata (assembly GCA_963989385.1). Taxonomy (NCBI): domain Eukaryota; kingdom Metazoa; phylum Mollusca; class Bivalvia; order Lucinida; family Lucinidae; genus Ctena; species Ctena decussata. The sequence continues at coordinate 40,359,096 of OZ022500.1, forward strand.
TATTTCAGTCTTTACAGCTGCTCTGAAAGACGTTGTGAAATTATGCACCTATAACAATTGGAACCTGCGCTTATTTCTCCACCGACTGAACACAGGTTATGAGAAACCATATAGCGCGAACCAGACAGAGTTTATCTTAATGCTATATGTGTTCAATGATAATTCATACATTGTATATGAGTTAGAAATTTTCAACGCGGCCGCGTGGATTATTTTGATTGTGCATATATGAGTTAGAAATTTTCAACGCGTCCGCGTGGAAGATTTTGATAATTCATATATGAGTTAGAAATTTTCAACGCGTCCGCGTGGAAAATTTCTGACTCATTTATGAATTATCATTGAACCGTAACAGAACCTAGGGCGAGTGCTTAAGGTTTGAGTATTGACTGCCCAAGATGGTTCATCTGTGGTACTGTTTAACGCTTTTCAGCATTTCTGTCTTCGACAATGTGTTTTTGAAGCTTGCTAGGAGGGCATCTAGCCGGGCCGTGTAGCGCAATCTGAAGGGCGTCTGACTTATAAGTCAGAAGTCCTGATACCCGGTCCGGTCACTTACTTTCATTTTTCCTTCCGCTGATTCAAGAAGGGCAGTTGTCAGTTACTAGTGAAAGTAAGTGTACTTAGTACTGGTAAACCGCTAAGGAAGTCTAAGCCTACTCAGGAATAGTGTGGTTAGGTTAACTGACCGTCTCGACATGACCATAGCTGTTTACGTTGGACGTTAAACAATAACACAACAACAAGGTGGGCATATTTCCGAAAGAAAGCTGATCACTTGACTGTCCTTAGGTTTTGTCTTACGTTTGGTAGTCATGTACTGGGATGTTGAAATTAAAGGCCCATCACTCTATTAATGGTATAAATTCATTTATCATATGACGTCGCATCTGAGAATGTAATAAAGCCATGCATTAAAAACCATAATCCACTAGTGGATTAAATAGGCAAATTACGTCGTAACGTTAAACGTTGACGTCCATAAAAACGTCGCGTTTTAATGGCGAAATCGTGACGTTTTAATGCAATATATGCTAATAAAATGCGAGTTTAGTGTCATATAATTGTCAGAGATGATGCTAGCTATAGGGGCTGATGACTGAGCCACCTACCAAACGCTCCCGGGGTTCTAAGTAACAACGATGAAGCCTGCAACAATATATCATATAAATATATTTAATAGGATGAAATTCCAATGTTTATGTTATATGTACAAAGATGATAATCTGTACACACCAAACCATATAATATAATCGATTAAGGCATGTGCGAAAAACAATATTTACTAAATAAACTAGTAAATAGTAGATGGATGGCTGGACGTACCTTGCAGATTTCTATTACTATCAACTATACAAAATACATTATTCTGACTATATAAAGGATCTATAGCTGTATGAAAATATGATAATGATAAAATGATGATGATGAAGAATAACATACCTGCAACAATATATTATATAAATATATTTAATAGGATGAAATTCCAATGTTAATATTATATGTACAAAGATGATAATCTGTACACAGCAAAGCATATAATAGAATGGATTAAGGCATGTACATTGTTAGTGAGTACTATACTACAGTAACGGTCTAAAAGTCTACAGGTACTGGGCAAATACAACTAATTTGAAAGCCCATCAACATTCTACCTGCAATGCACATAAATATAAAGGCAACGATATAGGAACAGTTGGGCAATTTATGGGCTATAGGGAGTATCATTCGCGACGCAGGTAATTCAGCCTACGACATACTTTCCCCCCTTTGCTGAATGGCGTCCCGACATTCATCATATATAAGGTATGTTAAGCAAAACTGACAAATGAGATATGAACGAAATGTTTGAAAAATAAAAAAAAGGATGAAATGTATGAGATTAAATATTCCAAAATTAAAAACGTGTTGCAAATATCCTAGTGACTGACAGCAAATAGACAAATGGCACAACCTGAAAATAGAGATAACATGCAACATGAACTCTTATGTAGATAAACAACGTCCACAAAAAGTTTACGTCGTTTTTGAGTTCTCGTCGTTGTCAATCTGAATGGGGTTTGAAGAATCTAAATATTATTCAAACATCCATATAAAAACAATGTGGCCAACGTCTCCTAGGATTCTAAAAATTAAAGTATGGTCGAAAGATAAATTTAAAGAGATTTAAATAAGCATGCGAATCTTTCCTGTCATAGATAATTAAAACATTATAAAATTTCTATTGCTATCTGTTTTGACCTGCAGACAAACTAAGTCCTATCGTGGAACTGACCAAATATTTCCTGCAAAAACTTTAGAAATATATTAGTCAATAACATTCCTGAAATAGTCTGCTGAAAAAGTCAAGGTTAAAAAAATGCTTGCTCTATAATGAATTATTCTAAGGCTTTCTCAATTCAAGCAGTGCTTAGTTCAAATGATCGGCATCAAGACACCTGTAAAAAATATAGTGTCGTTTATAAGACTCAACCGTGGCTACTATGTATTATTATTTTATCTCACTCTGCTCATTCAAAGCGTTAATTTCATTTCATGAGGAAATTAGTTATGAACGGTATCTCGCACAGCACGAAAATGTATCTTCTGCAGAATACCTGTAACTCAAAAGAAAACGGTGCTGAACATTTAGAATTCTTCAGTATCAGGCCTTTCATTATTTTCAAACATCTGGGTTAATTTGACCATCCTATATTTCAGGCTATCTATATATCAGCAAAAAAAGTCACAACCTGAACCAGAAACTGTTTGCTGAATAACGATGATTACCCATCTCTTTAATACTTACTTTGTATTCGGAGCTTGCTAACCATTGCAGCTATGTCGACAATGCACAAAATCGCGTTTTGAGGCCTGATTTTTTTTCCAAAAGGCGAAGAAAAAAATCAATTGTGTAAGATCAACTAATATCTATAGCGAACTGACTCATGAGCTCCACAATGTTGCCAACGTTTTCACAAACTGGACTAGTGTAAGAGCTGCGATCCAATCTGTGGCAACGCTGTACGTTGGGGCTCAGCTATAAAATGAATGCACGCCTTATTAGTATCTGCTACTGGGCTATTTACATGTAAAATTTCTACAGGTACAATCTACACAGCTATGTAATACTGTCAATACTGTCTGTATATAACCTGTCGAGCCTAGTCAGGTTTTGAGATGTAGGCCTGCAGCTGTCCTAGCAACCAGTTGTCTGAGAGCATCCAGCGGGGCTTCCTACGGGATCTTCTTGGTCTCAAGTTCATACTTGCTTCATCTGAAGAGGAATTGGCTCTTCCTGATGGAAGCGAAGTGCTATTAAAAGAGAACTCTGTTGACCTGGGAAGAACACATGGTTCACCGGACTGACAACGCATGGGTATGACATATTTTTTGTTTCTACCTCGCTCAGCCGAAGGCAGGTTGCCAGAACACTATCTTCGTGCGTGTTCAAAGGTTGGCCTTCCGAGCTGGTGTCAGAATCAGCATCGTAATCTGAATCCGCGTCTGAATGACAGACATATATAGGCGTCGAATCCACACCACTCTGCTTTTTAAAATCCTTCTGGAAACGAGGAAGGCCATAAAAATGCAGCAGAAGATTCCGATGAAGAGTCCGGGTCTTCTTTGGTCTTGAGTTTTCCCGCTGGACCTCAAACACTGGTATGTCGGGGTTGGGCTGATCTTTGACTACGTAAGGGTCCTGCTGCCACCGATCTGCCAATTTACACCTACCCCGAACGCCAACTTTCCTCACCAGCACCCGTTCGCCTGGCTTCAGAACTGAGCTCCTGGCATTGACATCATATCTGCCTTTGTGAAGAGCTGCACTTTTCTTAGCCGCTTCTTGGGCTTTCTGATAAGCAAAGTGGAGGCGATCAGACACTTTCTTCACATATCCTGATTGAGCTGGTGATGACAGCGTGTCCGGAGTCAACCATAGAAAAGCATCTACTGCCAGTCTAGGATGACGCCCGAATGTGAGGAAATAGGATGAATATCCTAGCTAGCGTGGAATGAGGCGGTATATGCGTGGACAAGAGTGAGAACGTGTGCCTTCCAATCACTTTTCTGGTATGCGTCGAGCGTCCCAAGCATCTGGAGGAGAGTTTGGTTGAAATGCTCAACCTGGCCATTACCCATAGGGTGATAGGGTGTTGTCCGGGACTTTACAACCTTAGCGATCTGACAAAGTTCCTTAATGAGCTTTGACTCGAAATTTTGCCCTTGATCGCTATGTATACTCGCCGGAAATCCATAATGTAGAAGGAAATTATCAAACAACACTCTAGCCGTTGATTTGGCTGTTTGATTCCTCGTGGGAATGGCCTGTGCATACTGAGAAAAGTGATCAGTGATTACAAGGATGTTCTCAAAACCTCCCTTCGACCGTTCCAAGGAAAGGTAATCTAGGCTCACGATTTCTATTGGTGAATTCGATGTAATGTTCACCAACTCTGCTATCTTGCTACTACCAGTTTTCCGTCTTATACGTCTTGCATTCGTGCTCCTGTATTATTGAATTTATTAAACTCGTTAGGGAAAACTGATAAGATGCTCGACATAGCCTCGCATCTTATCTTTTTCCCTAATTCGTTTAATAAATTCAATAATACATGAACACTCATGTAAGATCCTCTATTTATCAGATGACGTCGCTGTTATTCAGTGGATAACGTCGTGTCATGAAAATCGTTTAACCTCACGTGTTATAACCCTTTCGCGTATACGTAACGTCATTGACAACGACCATGTCAACACTGCGTTTTCTTTTTGAAATAATGTTCATTTTGAAGGCGGTAACTCCCGTCACATGATAAAATGAACGTTACACTCATGGTCATTTCAAATGAAATTGATGAAACTCGCCGAAGTCTCGTTTTATGAATTTCATATGAAATGACTCGCGTAAGATCCTCTATGAACTATTTTATGGTGATACTCGAAGCTCCGCACTCCGCTCTACAGTTTCGTTGTTGTAAATGACCTCGGTAGGCTAACTTTAATAGCTAAAGCATCCTTGAGTTTCACATAAAAAAGGCTTTGAACTTGAATAGCAAGGTACTAGTAATACCATGTACAGGCCTGGGGCCCAATTCATGGTCCGGTGTTTGTTGTTCCCCGCTTTTTCGAAGAAAAGCGGAGGGACATAGTTTACGGCTTTCTGTCTTTCCGTCCCCCTAAAGAAGTAGGTACCTTGTTTGCAAAACTCCTCCTATAGTTTTATGCCGATTCTTTCGAAACTTTACAGCTGTTTTTGTCATGGTCTGAAGATATGCATGTGGTTTGGATATAATCCTGAGATTTTTTTCGTTACTTTTTCCACAAGTTGAACTTAGTCATTTTTTAAACGTTTTTACTATCAAAGTGCCTAGATAGTGGGTACCTTGTGTGCGCAACTCCTCCAACAGTTTTATGCCGATGCCTTTGAAACTTCACAGGTGTTTTGGTCATGATCTGAAAATATGCATGTGGTTTGGATATTATCCTCACATTATTTTTTGTTACTTTTTTTACAAGTTGAACTTAGTCATTTTTTAGGCGTTTTACTATCATAGTGACTAGATAGTGGGTACCTTGTGTGCGCAACTCCTCCTACAGTTTTATGCCGATTCCTTTGAAACTTCACAGGTATTTTAATCATGGTCTGAAGATATGCATGTGGTTTGGATATAATCCTCACATTATTATTATTTTTTTTTTTTGCAAATTGAACTTAGCCATTTTTCATACATTTTTACTATCAAAGTGACTGGATAGTGGGTACTTTGTGTGTGCAACTCCTCCTACAGTTGTATGCCGGTTCCTTTGAAACTTCTCATGTGTTTTATCATGGTCTGAAGATATGCATGTTGTTTTGATATAATCCTCACATTCTTTTTTTTTATTACTTTTTTCACATTTTTAACTTAGCCGCTTTTCCAGCTCAAACACTAAGTGTATATACAGTGGAGACCTAGTTTTTTTTTATTTTGTGGAGCAATTTATCAGTTTTCGAAAACACGTTCCCCATATTTTTACCACTTATTTGTCGCGATATATGCACACCAGCCCCAATTTTATAACTCAAAGTAAAGGTTGAGCCGCTTTTCGTAATGATTCGTGTATAATGTTTCTACCACTGGAAAGACTATGGAGACTTCAAACAAAATATAATCCATAGCTTTTAGAGGAAAGTAATGAAGGATAACAGTAATTCTAGAGTTTATGACTGCACCTAAACATGCATAACTGGAGAATATTAGGTGAAATATTTGTTGAACAATAAGTGCATGTTCAACACGTCGGACCATTAAACGAAATAAGATCTACTGAGGAAGAATCGCAGACTTAAAGCCGCCTCTACAAACCGACGGTGTTAAAATAATTATCAACATCGCTCGTTCCTTCCCTATTAATGGCAAATATAGGCTGATATGCATACATATATACTGTATCATAATAAAACTGCAAAAAAAAAAAAAAAATACGGTTTCAAAATTTGTCGAATTCTTTTCACTGTTTTCTTTCAAAAGTGATGGATCTCTTATCACAGTAGTAAAATAAAAAAAGGCTTGCTTTTCTTCCTGCAAATCATTTCACTGTAAACAAATGCTAGACAACGAAGTGATTCCTTCTTATCTGATCATTGTATTTTGCTACCGATTTAAATCGAAAACAAATTCATCGTCAAAAGTTGACAAACTAAAATTACCCTCGTTTTCGAACAAATCAAGCATGTTTCGCCGCTGGATAACAAGAAATATTAACCTTACCTGAAAATATTAACCTTACCTGAAAGACATGTAATCCGATTTAAGTTAGACGTTACGATTTGCACGAGCAACGCCTTAATAATAACTGGCTAGTGCAGCGTTGCGAAACTTAGTCGATGCTATTTCTGTGAGATACGCGTAATTCCAAAACTTGAGTTAGTGTTGGCGCCTGCATGCAAAAGTCAGTGTCGCTGAAGATAGTGGTGCTGCCCGCATGCAAAAGTCAATGTCGCTGAATGTCAGCGGTGGCGCCCGCATGCAAAAGACAATGTCGCCGAACGTTAGTGGTGGCGCCTGCATGCAAAAAGTCAGTGTCGCTGAATGTCAGCGGTGACGCCCTTCATGCAAAAGGTCAGTGTAGCTGAATGTCAGCGGTGGCACCCGCATGCAAAGGTCAATGTTGCTGAACGTCAGCGATGGTGCCCGCATGCAAAAGTCAATGTCGCCGAACGTTAGTGTTGGCGCCTGCATACAAAAGTCAGTGTCGCTGAAAGTTAGTGGTGGTGCCCTTATGCAAAAGTCAATGTCGCTGAATGTAAGCGGTGGCGCACTCATGCAAAAGTCAATGTTGCTGAATGTCAGCGGTGGCGCCCGCATGCAAAAGACAATGTCGCCGAACGTTAGTGGTGGCGCCTGTATGCAAAAGTCAATGTCGCTGAATGTCAGCGGTGCCGCTCGCACGCAAAAGTCAATGTCGCCGAACGTTAGTGGTGGCGCTTGCATGCAAAAGTCAATGTTGCTGAACGTCAGCGATGGTGCCCGCATGCAAAAGTAAATACGCAGAATGTAAGCGGTGATGCCTTCATACAAAAGTTGACTTTTGCATGCGGGCGCCATCGCTGACGTTCAGGGACACTGTAACCAATGACAGCCACTCTGATACCCCTTTTTCCAGTGCAGGACACACTGGATGCGGATTGTTGTGTCAACAGGGTTGAAACTGATTGGACATGTGCCGTCCGTTGTGACTCGAACCCACAACACCCTACTTGAAAGACAAATACTCAATCCACTTAGCAAAGTGTTTTGATGGCAGATTGCTATACACTTGAAAGATGTATTTAGCTCACCTGAGCCAGCGGCTCCGGGGGAGCGTATAAGATGGGAAGGCTCCGGCGTCCGTCGCCCGTCGCCCGTCTACACTTTTAAAGCGACTTCTCCTCTGAAACCACTGGGCCGATTGTAACCAAATTTCATGTAGAGTCTCTATGGGACGGGGAAACGAAAAGTTGTTCAACATGGCCCATATATATATATTTAAAAATCATCTTCTCCAGAACCAGTTAGCGAAGGGTCTTGAAACTTGGTATGTAGCATCGGGGACACAAGTACTACCAAGATTTTTCAAATTATGACCTTGGCTGGACCATGACCTTTTTTTACGGTAAGGTCAAATTTGCTTTCTGTAGCTTTTATATTGGAAAATACTAGACCGTACGGTTTTTGGAAATAGGTGAAGATTTTGACCTGAAAATTGGTATATACAGTCATCTTAATGAGTACATGAAAATTTATGCGTATAAGAGGTCAAGGTCATTCTTTGACCTTTGACCCTAGTCTCATATTTTTACAATTTCACACATCTCCTCAAAAGACACTCGGCCAATTGTAACCGAATTTTGTGTAGAGCCTCTAGGTGGCGGTAGAATGAAAATTTGTTCAAACGGTCTAGGCCACGTGACCAACATGGTCGCCACGCCCATATATGAAAAAAAAAAAAAAAACATTTAAAAAGCTACTTCTCCAGAAACAATAAGCGGGTGGCCTTGACACTTGGTATGTAGCATCAGGTACACGAGTACTACCAAGATTGTTCAAAATATGACCTTGGGTTGACTTTGACGTATTTTACGTTTAGGTGAAATTTTCTTTCTGTAGCTTTTATATGAAAAAAATGCTAGACTGTACGATTTCTTGGAAATTGGTGAAGATTTTGAACTGAAAATTGGTATATACAGTCATCTTAATGAGTACATGAAAATTTATATGTACAAGAAGTCAAGGTCATTCTTTGACCTTTGACCCTGGTCTCATATTTTGACAATTTCTCACGTCTTCTCAAAAGCCACTTGGACAATTGTAACCAAATTTCTAATAGAGCCTCTAGGGGCTACGGGAACGGAAATTTGTTCAAATTGTCTTGGTCACATGACCAACATGGGCGCAATGCCCATATATGGAAAAAAACCTTTACATATCTTCTTCTCCATAAACAAAGGTGATCGATGGCCTTGAAACTTTGTACATAGTATCAGGTACTTGAGTACCGTCAAGATTTGTTCAAATGATGACCTTGGGCTGACCTTGACCTTTTTACGGGAAAATGCTAGAACATAAGATTTCATGGCAAGTTTAGAAGATTCTGGCCTAAAAATTGGTATATGCAGTCGTTTTAATTAGTACCTTGAAGATTTGCTGGTACAAGAGGTCAAGGTCATTCTTTGACCTCTGACCCATGTCTCTCATATTTGACCATTTCTGACATCGCCCCAAAAGCCACTGGGCTAATTGTAACCAAATTTTATACACAGCCTCCGGGGGCTTAGGGAACGAAACTTTATTCAAGCGGTCTTGGTCACATGACCTACATGGCCACCATACTCAGGTGAGCGATTCAGGGCCTCATGGCCCTACTGTTTCTATATATGCGAAGAGCGAAATTCACAATAAGCCTGTACATTTTCGCAGCTGGACCAGTGTTCTCGTTAGTTAGATGCACTATGTTTGGCGTTTTAACATGTAAGAAGTAAAACATATCAGTACATCAGTACATGGGCGAAATAAATATGAACAAAACAAATAAAGGAGAGAGAGAGAGAGAGAGAGAGAGAGAGAGAGAGAGAGAGAGAGAGAGAGAGAGAATGACAGCTGACCATCACGGATACCTAAAACTGAATAAAGTTGAAGAAGGAAACCGCGCACCCCCAAATCAATCTGATATATGAACAGAAAGCCAGAGCAGTATTTGCATTATCCATTGCTCTAGTAACTGATAAAGGCGTAAAGTAGGGTACTATCAATAAAATGATTCTGATAGAGCTAACTCTTATATCAATATCGAAGATAATAAACAAGGAGGAATCATTTTTGATACACACAGAAGATTGCATATTATACAGCATCGATATTTGCCTTTGATTAATACGTTTCTTTCTGTCATCGTCGACAAGTACAGAAATTATTAATAAACTGGATACTGATTTAATTAACACAATGCCAAAGAGAAAAATACTGCTTTTGGTATGAACACTCGGTGGTATGGGTTAGTTTGATATTGGGGAATGAGCCGCGACACGAGAAAACCAACAAAGTGGCATGTGCGTCCAGTGCATCCTCAGATCAGCCTGGGCACCCGCCCAGTCTGATCAGAGTGTTTGCTGTCCGTATGGAGGTAGCTAAGACCCTGAGCTACCCATCAATTGCAAAACGATGACATTGATCAGACTGGGCGGAAGCCGAGGCTGACCTTAGTCTTCGCTGGGCGCACATGCCACTTTGTTGGTTTTGTCGTGGCGCTGCTCAAATTCTAATGATATGTTAGACTCCCCCCCCCCCCCCCCCCCACCACACACACACACACAGAGAGTGCAAATAATGCCATTAAATTATGATAACAGCTATAAAAGAAACTATTGTGGTCTCAGTAGAAAAATGATTGGAATACTTTTGAGATGTAAGTTATAATGTTGTATATTTTATGTTGTATCGACAGAATTATTTCCATTGAAGACGCGAATTAAAGCAGTTAGAATCTGATATTCCATTAATGCATTACTAGGTTGCTACATGTATTAATTAATGTCATAATTGCATTTGTAATGCTTCGGGTGAAAACTGGATTAAGTCATCGCGAAAGCCAAATGATTATAGTCTACACAAACGCCTAGATGCTCTAAACACGGTTTAAGATAACATCAACAGCAAATTCCTAATAAGTTTGACAATGTGACATCCAACATCAACCCACAAATTCCTAATAAGTTTGACAATGTGACATCCTAATCCTTGGTAACGTAGCTGGTGTAGTTCACAAACAGCTGCTAGCATATTAGTTTGCGTTTAATATGACGCAAAGGTTAATTAACGGAACAAATACGAGACGACGGAAAACTCATGTATTCAGAATATAAATATCGGTAGTCCACTGTGGCAATGAATGGTAGAATTTACCATCGTGTGGTTTAATGGCTCTTTGAATTGGGTACAAATATAGTAGATCTAATGCACTATGGCAATGAACGGTCTCATTTAAACAGAATGGATGACACGTTGTTTATTTCGAACTGTACTTCAGTCATATTGAGGCGATGGAAAGGTAAAAGTGAAAAAAACCAAAAACAACAATAACAAAGAAACGGAACCCTGTGTAAGGCTAAACCAAACACAAATTGATTGAGTTGCATGAAATAGGAACCTTAAGAAACGTGCATACTGTAAGTGACTAGAATTAACACATTATTTGGTTTTATTCCCACGATCTATAATTTGTACAGATACAATAGGAAAATTGTATGAGTAGATTGCGCGATGTGCAGGCTAATCTGAGTATTCTCTGTACGCTAAGGCCTTGTTACATTTTCAGGCGATGAAAATACAAATGTAGCCGCGACACGATAAAACGAACAAACTGGGATGTGCGACCAGAGACTCATGTCAGACTGGGCGGATTCCCAGTGTGACGAGAGTCTTGACTGTCCGCATAAAGCTACCTTTAAGGCATAACGAAGACTGTGAGCAGACTGGGCGGATGCCCAGGCTGATCTGAGTCTTCGCTGGGCGCATATGCCACTTTGTCGGTTTTGTCGTGTCGAGGCTCAAATAGATATGATGATAACAATAGGGGAAACAGAAGCGACGACACATAGTTGCACAACGGTTTAGGAGTGAGTCAATTGGGCCTTAAATTGAATTCATGCAAATACTACCTGTATCAAAAATCTTGTGCAGGTCTAAATTTTGGTCTCTATAGGTGCCTTGTAACACATATGCTAAAACAGTTGCTTAAACGGTATTATGTATTCCATCCATGTTTTCAAATGTTGCTGGGCTGCTGTTGCTGGTTTTAAGGCAATCCTCTCGCAATCAGACTTAGGTCTGCTTTCAAAAATTGTCTTACAAAAAAAAATCTTATTAACTGACACCAAAGGGCATACTTGGCCTGTTTAATCATAAATAACATTTACCTTAGGCAATTCTCGATATAGCAGAATCGCAGTTGCTACTGTAATGTATGGACAACAACACAATCAGTCAGATCGGGTTAAATAACTAATGATTCAGTCTTAAGCAAGAAGCATCAGCTGTTAAAAGTCGCACATGTTGCTACAATAGTCATATTTCAGCAACAGGAGAGATGATACTTTAGAACCTGATATATAAACGTGTTTGTTTTAGCAGTTCTACTTCTTTTTGAATCGGACAGACTCGGACAGAACAGATGAGCTGCGACACGAGAAAACCAACAAAATAGCATGTGCGCCAAGCGATGACTTTAATAGGTCAGCCTGGGCAGCCGCCGCTGTTTGCAAATTCAACTGTTTTCGTTTTTGGCAATGTAAGATATTTTACTGCAGCAGAATCCCAAAGTAAATTGATTTTTGGAAAGAATTATTCAAGTAACTTTTAATGCATTACTGAAATCGTTTAGGGTTGATGATTTTCACTCCTTATGATGTATTGCCAGTATTAGTCTCGGTGGGATGCTCATAAAATGGTAGAATTGTGATCGGAATATTTTACAAGATTAAAAACTCTTTCATCATCTTGATGTGTAAGGATGTTGCAACTGGCAAAGAAATAGAGGATCTTACATGAGTGCTCGTGTATTATTGAATTTATTAAACGAGTTGGAGAAAAAGATAAGATGCGAGGCTTTGCCGAGCATCTTATCGGTTTTCCCCAACGAGTTTAATAAATGAAATAATACAGGAGCACGAATGCAAGATTCTATTTATCATATGATACTAAAATCGCATTTTATTAGCAAATTTTGCACTAAAACGTCAAGATTACGCCATTAGAAAACGCGACGTTTAATGGACGTCAGCGTATAACATTACGACGTAATTTGCATATTTAATCCACTAGTGGATTATCGTTTTTAATGCATGGCTTTATTACACTCTCAGATGCGACGTCATATGATAATGTAACTTAAAGCACGTTGTATGGTTCATACGTAGCTGCCCGCAAACATTGTCCTTGAAAACAGTCACATGGACAGGTGGGAAACGGAAAGGGGGCGGCGTCTGACCATATCAGGCTAATGAAATCTGGTTCCAAGGTTAGGCCTTTAACTTGTTTCGTGCTCCTTTCAGCTGAGCATGAAATTTTCTCTGCTGATAAATATGAAAATGCCAACTTATGTTTGCATTTTCATATTTTTTAGCCGAGAAAATTTCATTGGTGAAATTTCATGATCTGCTGAGTTGAGCATGAAAAAAGTTTTATAACGTCGGCGGCAGGTCTTGAACAACAAACTTATAAAGTTAGTTACACAGACAAGATGGAAAAAAGAAAATAAAACGACATGCCGTTTGACTATGTCAGGTTAATGAAATCTGTTCTCTCACTACTTGCGCATTAACGTTAAAACCGAATAACGGATATTATTCTGTTCAGTTTTAAAATGCATTTAAATAAAAAAAAATTAAAATGCCAGAGAAAACAAAACGAATAATAAACCATTAAAGCTTAGAAGTTTTAAAAAGCATTCAAACTTCTTAGGCAAAACTGATTATCCCCACAATCACCACATTCAACAAACTGATTATATCTATGGGATCAGATAATTTAACAGTAAATATGTTTTCCAAAATAGCAATGCCATTCAACAAACATACGCATTGATACTCAGGTCAGTTTATCTATAATTTGCCAATTTTCAGATTCTTCATGAGTGTGCTGATTGTGGAGATCAACCGACGAAAAAAATCATTTCTTGAAAATTGTGAATGGTTCGTTATCATGAACGGCACCAAAAGTAATAGTGATACCAATGTTTTTTTAGATTTTTAAGATATGGTGATTGGAGATATACTGCATTGCTAAATAAGTCTTTTTTATATCACAAACTTTGAAAAGTATGTTCTAAGTGTTACCGCTGGCCTTGAGAATTGATGTCCTTGACAAAGCCTGTGGGACACTGGTTTCTATGGAGGTTTAGTTCACAGTCTGGAAGATTAAACGAGCCGCGACGTGAGAAAACCAACAATGTGGTCGTGCGTCCTGCCCAGACTCAGATCTGGTCAGACTCATTGTTAAGTGCTCAAAGGGTAGCTAAGAGTTTAAGCTACCTTCATGCGGACAGCGAAGACTCTGATCAGACTGGGCGGATGCCCAGGCTGATCTGAGTCTGCGCTGGGCGCACAACCACATTGTTGGTTTTCCCACGTCGCGGCTCAAACATACTGTAATTTGATATAAAGAGGAAAGTTACACTACTTAAGTTATGCAACACACTGCGTGCATGGCAATAAAACAAATTATTATTTTACATCTATTTTAATTGGAGGACAATGAGCCAGGCCTCTGACTAACTGGCTCCACTGTCATAAATACATCTCCGAAGGTAGGCACCTGACCAGCAGACTTTCGTCGTCCCTGATTTGACTGCCTCATTTTTCTTTCGTCGTAATTTTGATGATATTATTATATGATTTAATGAGGTGTCTCATTGACGAGTTAGGAGGCTTCTGTATACACACAGGAAGAACATCTCCAGCAGGCACACACTGTTGAAATAACGCTGAGTGAACGTTGATTTAACGCCATGACGTTGAATCAACATTGATTCAATGTTATTTCAATAGTGTGTGTCATCTGGGTCTACTTGATTATTGAGCCATCCATGGTATGTGTGAGGTTCAATGCATAAAGATAATTTAAACCAGCAAATGTTTTATTCTGCAGTTTCATACTTACTTTACTATTAACCGTCCCAAGGCGGGTTTTCTGTTGAAATTCCTCTTCTTAAGATTGAGTGTGGCTACGGTCGGCGTTCTGCCAATGGTGACATTGGCGATTTTGCCAACGGTACCATTGGTTGCCAATTGTACCACTGGTAACCGTTGAACCCTGGGTCATACTTGATTCGCCTGTTCGGAGTACGCCTTTTACTCTGAACAGGAAGAATTCCAATAAAGTATCAGAGAACAGCTGTGCAGGGGCCGTATTCATAAAGCCACTTAAGTCGTTGCTATGCGGTTGCTAAGGCTAAATATCTATAAAGGAGATTCCCTACAACTATGAAATTTGGTCTGGAGGAACAGTCTTTGTAAGACTGTTCCTCCAGAGCAAATTTCATTGTTGTAGGGAATCTCCTTCAAACAATTTAGCCTTAGCAACAGCATAGCAACCACTTAAGTTGTTTTATGAATATGGCCCCAGAAGCTGTTCAGAGCACATTACCGTCAGAGATAGAGTAGTCACGTGATCTAACCAATATGGCTGACTTTCAAATTTCAGCTTAGTTGTTGTTAACTTTCTTTATACTTAATAGTTTGGGATCATTTCAGATAAATTTTAAGATCACTAGCAACTGATAAAGTATTATGCAAACTACTGCAATATGTATGAAAGTTATTTATGAACGTTTTGCATGGCACTAAATATTTTTATGCATACAAATTTCATCATTATGTTTTAGGGAGTTGTGCTAAAATGGAAATAAAATTGCTCAAAAATCTTATTTTATGTTGAATTTCATCAGATAAACAACATAATATCACTTGATTTACACGGGAGATACTCGAGTAAATCAAGTGTATTTGAGTACTCCATGTTACTTGATTAAAGCAAATGTTCTGGAGTAGCCAGGGTACTCTGCATTTGCAGAATCAAATACAACCCAGAACAGTATCGGCAGCTAGTGGTGACATTGGTACTATTGCTAGAACAAATGTCACCCTTGCAATGCCAATATTTTCTGTAATTTATGGTGGCTGGTTTGTGCCATTTCGTCTTTTCGTCTTTTCGCCGCGAAAAGACGCCACGCGAAAAGACGAAAAGACGCCATGCGAAAAGACGAAAAGACGAAAAAACGCCAGGCGAAAAGACGATAAGACGAAATAACGCCAGGCGAAAAGACGAAAAGACGAAACCCGCCACGCGAAAAGACGAAATTGCAGCGCGAAAAGACGAAAAAACGCCATGCGAAAAGACGCCATTAGAAACTCTTAAATTGTCGTCTTTTCGCGTGGCGTTTTTTCGTCTTTTCGTCTTTTCGCCTGGCGTCTTTTCGTCTTTTCGCATGGCGTTGTTTCGTCTTTTCGTCTTTTCGCGTGGCGTTATTTCGTCTTTTCGTCTTTTCGCGTGGCGTTATTTCGTCTTTTCGTCTTTTCGCATGGCGTCTTTTCGTCTTTTCGCATCACGTGTTTTGCATTAAGATATATCAATATATCCTATTCTAAATGCAGTTAATACTCTGAATACTTAGACAGGTGTTTCTTTTTTAAACTATGTAGACCCTGATCAGAATGCAATCTGTAAAGAAGTGTACTAATCACGGTTTGCAGCTTTTGCCGCTAAACTGTTCTTTGAAAAACATTACCAAAAATATGAGGAAAGAAGTCATTATGGTATTTCCACTGAACGGACAGAAAAGAAAATGAGCCGTCCTAATGGTTTGGAGTAAAACACTCCAAACAAATTTCATCCTATCTTAATTTTGATCTTAAACTGCCTAAAAGATTAACCACTTGTTGACCATGTAATCTCTCTCTAACTATGGAATACAAACATTGAAACATTGTTGTACTTCGCTGTATGAAAAAATAATGATACGGTATTTTCCCTAATTTGACATACATTTAACTGCAGCTAACCCAAAATTTGGACAAGTTTATAATTTTCTAAAGACGTGCCAATCGCAGACAGAGCAGAGCCTGATTAGACTTCTCTTTGGCTTATGTGTCCCAATATTTAAGAATATTATGGTATCATTTAGCTGCAGCTCAAGCTATAACACTTTCTTATAGGAAGAATTTTTAATCTGAATGCACCTCTGTGAGAGATCCATTTTAAATTGAAAATGTGCCTCCTTCCGCCTTTTTTACAAAGGGGCACAACTACTGTTACTTCCTCTTCAAGTCTTCTTTAAACGGCAGGGATGGATTTTGCTAGCTCAGATAGGGCAGCTGAAGACAGGACTAGGTGGAAAAGGAGTGTTTTAGAGTCATCTGTGGTGCCTCAACGACCGCACAAGATTATGGGATAGGCTAGACTAGACCAGCGGTTGCAGTCAGTTCGACCGCCCCCCCCCCGCCCCTCCACACACACACACACACCCTCGCCTCAGTGGTCCTTCAGATGTGACTCTAAACCGCGAGGTCCTGTCTTCATATGACCTTAGCATTGGTGGGACGTTTTGCCCAATTCTCTCGATCTCTCAGTTTGAACAATAATATTGTAACACAGTTTACTAAAAAAAATACATTACAAGCAAATAGTAGATTAGGTGCTAGCATTAAGTAATAAATTTGGACCATGTTACCATTATGATCCTAAATCCTAGGACATATGTGTCCTGGGAAAAGAGTGGTCTGGTCAGGCTCTGCATTGGTAACCATTCTGCGTATGTTATGATACAGCTCGAGATATGAAAATCTACTTGTTCAAACTTAATAAAAAAAAAAGAAAAAAAAAAAAAAAAAAAAAAAAAAAAACGGTTATTTTTACGTAGGATGCATGGAGACACAGGTTTCAACATATTTGCATCTGTGCTTAAGGTGAACGGGACCACTCTCAGGGGAAGCAATTTTGCATTTTTGCATCCTTTCTTTAGGAGGGTCAGCTCTTGAAAGTAGAATTTGGTCCTCTAGGAGCAAATTCTTTCCTTTAAAAGTAGACCTATTTAAGAATCTATTTTTTCTGTTTGCTTCACTTCCCTATCTTGGAAAGCAAATAGAATGTCACAAAAGTTGACCCCCTTTGTAAATATGACAGAAGGGGACAGAATGTTCAGTATTAGAGAGATCTTTCTTGGAGGTGTATACATTCAGCTATACCGTCAAACCTGCTTATGTGGTCACCTCTATTAAGGGATCACCTGTCTTGAGCAGCCACCTTGGTCCTTTGAACCAAAATACAGTGTAAATGAAATGTAATATTGTGTCATCTGTCTTAAGTAGCCACTTTTTGTCCTTCCCTTGGGTGACCCCTTAAGACAGGTTTGACTGTATTTCTCAAAAATGCTTGCTACAACAACGTAATAGGTCTGCCTCCTGAATGAGTAAATTTGCGTCTGCTAATTTTTAAGTCAACATGGCCCAGATTATTTTAATCAATAACTGTAATTATTGCCGACCCCATACTAATACTTTTAGCTATCCTTTTCACTTTTAACAACTTTTATTTTTCTGTCGGATATAATAAATCCATCCTAATTTTCATAAGACTGCTGCTAGATACTGATTATCTTGATTAAATCTGTGTTTGATCTCAGTCAACAAGGCACAAATTTGTTATTCAATCTAAACGGTACCATAGTGACCCAAAATGTTGCCGACCCCACGTTAATTTTATAGTCTATCCTTACAATTTTTAGCTGTCAAAAAGATATATAAAAAAGTATTTCAGTGGCAAATTCTGTGATCAGACTGCTTCTGTAGTTGCGTTTGCAGTAGTCTGATATCAGTCTATATTGTTTACTCAGACAAATCTGTCTTAGTATTAGGAATCAATACAGTTATCAATGAAAGGGTATTTGTGTGTCGTTATTTCGTCTTTTCGTCTTTTCGCCTGGCGTCTTTTCGTGTTTTCGCGTGGCGTTATTTCGTCTTTTCGCCTGGCGTTATTTCGTCTTTTCGTCTTTTCGCAAGGCGTCTTTTCGTCTTTTCGGCGCGAAAAGACGAAAAGACGCCATGCAAAAAGACGAAAAGACGAAATAACGCCACGCGAAAAGACGAAAAGACGAAATAACGCCACGCGAAAAGACGAAAAGACGAAATAACGCCATGCGAAAAGACGAAATAACGCCATGCGAAAAGACGAAAAGACGCCAGGCGAAAAGACGAAAAGACGAAAAGACGCCACGCGAAAAGACGACAATTTAAGAGTTTCAAATGGCGTCTTTTCGCATGGCGTTTTTTCGTCTTTTCGCGCTGCAATTTCGTCTTTTCGCGAGGCGGGTTTCGTCTTTTCGTCTTTTCGCATGGCGTTATTTCGTCTTTTCGTCTTTTCGCCTGGCGTTTTTTCGTCTTTTCGTCTTTTCGCATGGCGTCTTTTCGTCTTTTCGCGTGGCGTCTTTTCGCGGCGAAAAGACGAAAAGACGAAATGGCACAAACCAGCCACCATAGTAATTAGAAGTTTTTAGTTTTTTATCCCCTCACACCACGAAGTGGTGAGGGGATATAGGTTTTGTCCCGTACGTAAGTACGTACGTACGTATGTTCACCTTTTGTCAGCGCTCTAGCACCTTCATTTCTCAACGGATTTTGAAATAACTTCACACAAGTGTAGGGCATGACAATATCTCGAGCAAGTTCGACTTTCAGGATGCTGCGCTCAAGGTCAAGGTCACTGTGGCTATTTTTAGAAAAACTTTGTCAGCGCTCTAGCGCCTTCATTTCTCAATGGATTTTGAAATAACTTCACACAAGTGTAGGGCATGACAATATATCGAGCAAGTTCGACTTTCAGGGTGCTGCGCCCAAGGTCAAGGTCACTGTGGCTATTTTTAGAAAAACTTTGTCAGCGCTCTAGCGCCTACATTTCTGAACGGATTTTTAAATAACTTCACACAAATGTAGGGCATGACAATATCTCAAGCAAGTTCGACATTCAGGGTGCTGCGCCCAAGGTCGAGGTCACTGTAGCTATTTTTAGAAAAACTTTGTCAGCCCTCTAGGGCCTACATTTCTCAACGGATTTTGAAATTACTTCACACAAGTGTAGGGCATGACAATATCTCGAGCAAGTTCGACTTTCAAGATGCTGCGCCCAAGGTCAAGGTCACTGTGGCTGTTTTAAGAAAAACTTTGTCAGCCCTCTAGCGCCTACATTTCTCAATGGATTTTAAAATTACTTCACACAAGTGTAGGGCATGACAATATCTCGAGCAAGTTCGACTTTCCGGGTGCTGCGCCCAAGGTCAAGGTCACTGTGGCTATTTTAAGAAAAACTTTGTCAGGGCTCTAGTGCCTATATTTCTCAACGGATTTTGAAATAACTTCATACAAATGTAGGGCATGACAATATCTCGAGCAAGTTCGACTTTCAAGGTGCTGTGCCCAAGGTTAAGGTCACTGTGGCTATTTTTAGAAAAACTTTGTCATCGCTCTAGGGCCTACATTTCTCAGCGGATTTTGACATAACTTCACACAAATGTAGGGTATGACAATATCTCGAGCAAATGTCTTGTGTGAGGGGATTTGTATCGCCTGCGATGCCTTGTTTGATTTGCTTACATCATGGAGGGAAAAATGTTTATTCTCCTGTCTCAGCTCAAGCGTTTATGATGGATTAACTTAATCGCCTTATTGCATGACGCAATTTTCCCGCGTTGAAAATTCTGCCCACGCCCTTAGTTGTCTGCAATATCGGCAGCCAATGGTCGGTACCATTGGTACCAATGGAAGAGCCAGTGGTGCCAATGAAGAAACTATGAACGGCATTGGCATGCCAGTGGGGACATTTGCAGGCCCCAAACGCATCCTGTAACTGTTACTGAACACGGTTTATTTCGTCATTGGTGTAGTTTTACTTTTAAGCTATGTGACGAGGCTTGAATAGCCGATAATAGTTATTATGGCCCATATCATAAAATGCAAAAAGTGCTCTTCCCCTCATATGGATAAGTTCTTTGCTTTTAGAACTTATTGAAATGGAACAAAATGATAACACTTCGAGAAGTTAGAGAAACAAGACAGACGTATTTACATTTTATGATATTGTTTTCGGAAGAAAAGGAAGATATTCATACTTAATGGATTATTATTTTCAAAGGCTCTCAAGATGGAGTAATAATTCAGATATGCTGCCAAACTTGACATGTTGTTCAATAAATCGTATTTTAGAACGAGCTCTCTTAATTCTACTGGGTAAAATAAATGCTTTGTTTAGGAACGGTGAAGTCAGTTCTTACAACGAAGGCAAATATTAATCCGCATTTCGTCTATATTGCAAGGAAGCTCATGCGGTCTTATTCTTGATTGGCCATAGGCAGATTGTTATTATATAGGGGTCTCCTTCTAAAATGGTATAGTCTTTTTGCGGGATAACATTAAGGTGAATAGGTACACTTTCAAGGAAAGCACCTTTGTCATTTTGAATTTTGTCTCCCTTCACAATGGGAGTCATCTCTTAAGAATTCTCTTAAGCATAGAATTTGTTCCTAGAGGAGCATATGTCAGTAAGATGTTTTATTTAGAAACTGCGCTCTTTTTTTTGCTTAAAAAGTATGCATTCACAAATATCAAATGTCTCTAACTTAAAAGAGCTAACCGAGAAATCAGGCTCTTCTGTAACATCTTTCTCAACGCTTTAAATAGCATATTACTTAGTTTTATATTCTGATGATATTTATCAATCACATCTGGAGTTACTGTAAAATTGATGAAGAACTGTAAAAACTGTATTTCACCGTTTTGGCCGTCTTATTTGAATATGAATGTGTGTTTGATAACTCTTTTAACTGGAATAAATGAAGAATTGTAAAAGTGCTTATTGCATAGTTCTACCTTGTACTTGACAGTACTACAGGAGCGCCCTGTCTTCCTATTAGGCGAACATCATTAATCGCTTACAGAAATAGCCGTGGTATCTGATGTGTTGTCAGCACCAGACAGACTGTGTCAGACATTGATACATCGGTCAGAAGAAAAGCCTAATTATTTCCTCTGTATTTGGTGGGTAAGGTGTCCTATTACCACATAGGTTTCGAGATTAGTAGAGGCGTAATTTCAGTATTATTCACAGTATTCTTACATCGAAACAATAAATGAGCCGCGACACGACAAAACAAACAAAGTGGCATGTGCACCCAAAGCAGACTCAGATCAGCCTGGGCATCCGCCCTGTCAGATCAGACTCTTCCCTAAGCGCTTAAAGTATAGCTAAGGGTCTAAGCTACCTCAGTGCGGACAGCGAAGACTCTGATCAGTCTGGGCGGATGCCCAGGCTGATCTGAGTCTGCACTTGGCGCACAACCACCTTGTTGGTTTTCTCATGTCGCGGATTAAAGGAGTATAGTATATAAGGAGGCTATGACCAGGAACCGTCACAATCAATTTATACAGCCTGCCCTAAACACCAAATTGGAAAGAAAACATTTATGACGGCATACAAATCAAGAAACCAGGAGGTCAGCTGGTTTTCAGCAAATGGCCGCAAGGCTATTCTAAATAACATGCAAAAAGTTAAAACCATTAGAAAGTCGACACAGTTTTTACATGTAGTCTCGAATAAAAAATTGAGATACGATGTCACAGTTGATTTTGGCCTGTAGAAATTATATACTTACAAAAGACATACTAACCTTATCAGACTGCGGATGCCCATGCTTGTTTGCGTCTTTACGTTTCCTGCATGCCATTTAAAAAAAAAAAGAAAAAAAAGGAAAATTGATACACTTACAACTCAGCGACACAGCTATTTTCATTGCCTACCTTTTAAATGAGGCATACTCTAAAAAGAAAGAATTTGCTCCTACAGGAGCAAATTCTTTCTTTTAAGAGATCCCGTTCTGAAAAGTTTTCGTGGTCCACGGATGCAAATAGGATGTCACATACGTTGTTTCCCTTTGAAAAAAATGGCGGAAGAATATAGTGTTGCACCCATACATCAAATGCCTCTTTTCATAAGACACGGCTGAAATAAAACATTTTGTCTGCAAATTATTGACTTTGCGTTATTCTTCTTAATTCATTTCATCCAGGGAATTCCTCTTGAATATACATTGATTGCTTCGTAATATTGAATTGTCATAATATCAGAGAGTTATTTACACCGATGCTCAATACTTGTCATTCAAATAAGTTCTTTGGGAAAACGACATTAAAGGGCTACTGCATTGTTTCTTCACTGTTTCCAGAAATATTTCCAGTTAACAGATATTTATGAGAGAAACAGATTGCTGAAAACCCCGTCGAAAAAATCTTACCCAAACTGTAATTATTGACACTTAAAGTTTATGCAAATTAGATTTTAAGCCCCGCCCACTTTTTCATTTCTACAGCTTTACTTGCATAATGCGAATTTGAGATTAGTTATTATTACCATATTCTGATCCAAAATATTAAAACTTTTTTTCATGAGATGATGTAACTTGTCTCATTAAATCTATTTTAGGGGAAAAAAGTATAAAAAATGTTTTCAAAACATATTTTTATTTTAAATTTAAATTATATGAATGACTCAAATGACGTCATAAGAGTCCTTGCATATTTTTCAGCTAATTAAAATTTAAATTGCTTATAACTTTTTAACCATTTGCATTTTTTTATCCTTGCAGTTTTTGACATTCTTATAGACAAAACAATACCAGTTATTTCCAGTGATTTCAGTGCAGGTTGAAAAACAGTACAGTAGCCCTTTAAACATTAAACTGCCGCACGAATAAAACCTAATCATAAACTATGTCCGGAATCGACTGCAGAGTAATTTAATTTGACACATTTCTACATTCAAATGTTTAACTACAGCTGAAACCAAATGGAAATTGATTTTGGCGAAGAAATATTCAAATAACTTTCAAAAATATCTCATAAATCGTTTAGAATTGACGATTTTCACTCTTTATGATAGATTTGTCTCAGCGGGACGCCTCTTAAAATGGTATAATTGTGAGCATTCTGTTATTCTATAAGATTAAAAGCGATATGGTGGGTTTAGATCATAACGTAAAGCGCATAATCTACAGCAAAGCATGATTCTTCTGCTTTGCAAACCAATCTTATTTGACTGAAAGTGGGTCGGGAAAATCTTCTCTTAAATACACATTATAATCAGCAAATCCGTCTGAAGCATAACAAAATTTTTTAGGACAATATCAGTTTCCTTGAAAAAAATTTCAAGCAAACTCCAGGGCACTGTATCTGTGAAACGTGTATGGAGAATGGTTGATGTAATTGGATTTGACATACATTTCCAGGAAGTTTGCGTTGATTGGACAAAATCTATTTCTTCATGATTAACAAAATTATCAACATTTACCTGATCCACAAATTGCTTTACAGCGAAATTCAGTATTCTTGTTAAACAATTATTTACCCAGACAAGTAGAACAAGGAGACAAAATACAGAAGGAAGTCCTAATTGGAATGAATTGCGGCAAACAATGAGACGTTTTTAAAATGTAATATTTGAACGTTTCTTTTTTTAATTCCTTTATTCCTGCAACATTTATACACTAAGCAATATATATAAATATATATATAAATTTTTTAGTAACGTTTCACAACGGAAGTTATCGGTAAAATATGAAAAAATGTCACTCTTACAAAAATACATCAGAGCAAATACGTCTTTAACGAATTGTGAATAAATTAAAGTAGATGCCAGAAACAGAGTTCCCTCATACAACGTGCCACGTCCAGTAGGAAATAATAACTAAACACTAATCAGATTATGAATATAGAATTATATATGAGCCGCGACACGAGAAAACCAACAATGTGGTTGTGCGCCAAGCGCAGACTCAGATCAGTCTGGGCATCTGCCCCGTCTGATCAGACTTAGCAAAGCGCTTTAAGGGTAGTTAAGGGTCTCAGCTATATCCATGTGGCAGCGAGGACTCTGATCAGACTGGGCGGATGCCCAGGCTGATCTGAGTCTGCGCTGGGTGCACAACCACATTGTTGGTTTTCTCGTGTCATTATATTTCATGCTGGTTCACGAGTAAGTCGGCTGAACAAAAGGTGCCAGCCGAGTGTTCAATTTTTTTCTGGTGAGACCCGGCAAATTTTAGTGCAGTGACAGACACGCATATGATTGCTACTTTCTATTTAATGGTACGATTCCACTGAAAAAATGTAAAAATGTCTGCAAAATCAAACTATTTATCGGTCATATTGTTACGTGTACCATGACGTCAGTATGAAACAAATGAAAGTGAAAATAAGCATCATGTTAACAAGTTGCGGTCCAAAATGTGAGTAAGGAAGCCTAAAACTATGTTCGAAAACCACGAGAATTCCATCATGAACACACGGATCTTGTTTACACTCCTTTACAACTATTTGTATACTTAGGTATCTCTGGAAGAACTTCTTAATCGTTATTATTGTAATCTTTAATATATATAACTTTATCTCAGATCAAGAAATAATAACTACATTTGACAGAACGGTAATCTCTTAAAATAGTTCAGCTAAAACAATTTGTGAGATATATCATTAAGCTGCCCGGAAAAAAAACAACAACAGAAAAAAACACGTCTTTACATGTTTATCATTGTCATGTTGCGCAGATCGTAGTACCAAAACACTGCTGCAAGCCTTTAGAGAATACAAGGCAGTCGTATTTACGTTTTATAATGTTATTGTGGCGAATAAATAAGATATTCAGAACAAATGGATTTATATTTTCCAAAGCTCTCACGATGGAGTTTTATTTGAAGTGATCTAGGAATATGAAAAGTTGGGATAAGTTTGCACTTGCATGAGAAACAAATGAAATAGTTAAATTTCTTTATTTTTAATACATCATTTATACTTCCTTTGGCAATAAAAGAACCAGCCCAGTGTGAACCTTATACTAGCTCATACTCCGTACCCATCAACCGGTCCTACAGAGTTACTTAGAGCTAGTATTTTGGATCCTCAGCCAATCTGCCGTTTCAGAAATTTGCACTGCTAGCATAGCACATCGTACACTGACACACCGTGAGAAACGTGCAAGCCGTAAGGCGAGTCGCAAGTCATAAGTGACAGTGCAATGCTATGTCCTAGCGAGGTCTTACAACTCCTTGCAGCTCCAGGTTTGTTGTTTGTGGACTTACAGCGCTGCAAGTTCACGCGCTCCATCCCCGTAAGAGGAGTGGAAGATCCCTGCAGAGATCTGAGTCCTGACTGGCAAAGTATGTTGTAAGAACTTACAATCCTGCACACCAGGTTAGCCGTGCTCACCGTAAGATGAGGGAAAAGAATCCTCGACTGTAAGAAGAATTCCCCTGACTGGCAGATATTGTAAGCTGCAGGCACCTAGCAGACTGGGCAGAAGAAATGCAAGTGTAACCATATTGCACATATACTAGTTACTTGGGGGGTAAAATGGGTCAATTTCAGCAAGTACCCATCAACCGGTCCTACAGAGTTACTTAGAGCTAGTATTTTGGATCCTCAGCCAATCTGCCGTTTCAGAAATTTGCACT
Organism: Ctena decussata; assembly: GCA_963989385.1. Lineage (NCBI taxonomy): Eukaryota > Metazoa > Mollusca > Bivalvia > Lucinida > Lucinidae > Ctena > Ctena decussata. Next base: position 40,385,139 of record OZ022500.1, read on the forward strand.
GCTAGCATAGCACATCGTACACTGACACACCGTGAGAAACATGCAAGCCGTAAGGCGAGTCGCAAGTCGGATTCTATAAGTGACAGTGCAATGCTATGTCCTAGCGAGGTCTTACAACTCCTTGCAGCTCCAGGTTTGTTGTTTGTGGACTTACAGCGCTGCAAGTTCACGCGCTCCATCCCCGTAAGAGGAGTGGAAGATCCCTGCAGAGATCTGAGTCCTGACTGGCAAAGTATGTTGTAAGAACTTACAATCCTGCACACCAGGTTAGCCGTGCTCACCGTAAGATGAGGGAAAAGAATCCTCGACTGTAAGAAGAATTCCCCTGACTGGCAGATGTTGTAAGCTGCAGGCACCTAGCAGACTGGGCAGAAGAAATGCAAGTGTAACCATATTGCACATATACTAGTTACTTGGGGGGTAAAATGGGTCAATTTCAGCAAGAAATTGACCATATTCTTCCCCAACCAAAGTACCACAACATGAACAAAGCAGACAAAAAGAAAAATACAATGAAAAATTATATGAAACACTGGGCAGATCCTTATTCAGATATCATATGGCGGTGTATGGTGTTGTGGTTGGGGCTGGAGGTGGTTTAGTTCAAAATCACAGCTGAACAGGACAGCTTCAAATATTACACTGGCGCTTTGAAAGCTTGAGCCAACACGAATGGAAAATAGGATTTCAAATGGCAAGTTGTCATCAGCTAAAATTCACTCCAAACAAACCATATTTATTCAACAATAAATAACCATTTATTTGAAGTGATCTAGGAATATGAAAAGTTGGGATAAGTTTGCACTTGCATGAGAAACAAATGAAATAGTTAAATTTCTTTATTTTTAATACATCATTTATACTTCCTTTGGCAATAAAAGAACCAGCCCAGTGTGAACCTTATACTAGCTCATACTCCGTACCCATCAACCGGTCCTACAGAGTTACTTAGAGCTAGTATTTTGGATCCTCAGCCAATCTGCCGTTTCAGAAATTTGCACTGCTAGCATAGCACATCGTACACTGACACACCGTGAGAAACGTGCAAGCCGTAAGGCGAGTCGCAAGTCATAAGTGACAGTGCAATGCTATGTCCTAGCGAGGTCTTACAACTCCTTGCAGCTCCAGGTTTGTTGTTTGTGGACTTACAGCGCTGCAAGTTCACGCGCTCCATCCCCGTAAGAGGAGTGGAAGATCCCTGCAGAGATCTGAGTCCTGACTGGCAAAGTATGTTGTAAGAACTTACAATCCTGCACACCAGGTTAGCCGTGCTCACCGTAAGATGAGGGAAAAGAATCCTCGACTGTAAGAAGAATTCCCCTGACTGGCAGATATTGTAAGCTGCAGGCACCTAGCAGACTGGGCAGAAGAAATGCAAGTGTAACCATATTGCACATATACTAGTTACTTGGGGGGTAAAATGGGTCAATTTCAGCAAGAAATTGACCATATTCCCCAAAGACGAGACAGGTGTGAAAGAAGTTCACAACTGGGTCGATCCCCCAAGTAAGAAAGGAAGTGAAAAAGGAAAGGGATGAACACCACCATACGTATCTGAAGAGGGATTCACAAGAAAAAATAAAATTATATAGATACTGCAGCGTTAGAGTTATGCTTAAATCTGGTTATCTCTGATACATTAAATGTCAATCGCTGCTTTGCATAAAAATGTATATACAGAATTATTTGTACTTTCAAAACCCGTAATGGCTATGTATTATCAAAATGACCTAGTACATATTCTTTAGTACCATATGAGACTGCATGTCAGAAAAAAAAATATATATATATATATATATAAAATTGAGAACTATGTATTTCAAATAGCATATTTCGGAGTAGCAGAGTCGGCCACGAAAAAACCAGTCAAACTGGAAAACGTGTGTCCATTTGCCAGTGCTAAGCACCCCTTTCCTGAAATGTTGGACTTCATTTCACTTATGTTCAGTCACACACGCTTCGTCGAACTGACAATTAGTTATTTTCAAGCCTAAGCGTCCTATCACCGATAAAAATGTATTTCAATTAGATGTTATACCACGCACATGGTCTTTTACTTCTAACCATCTTATTATAGTAATCATTGTACAATACACAGGGTCGTTTTTCAGCTTCACATGTACATTCAAAACTGAGAATTAATTAACAGTTCTCATATTTACTATGAAAATGCGCTTTAAATTTAAATCTGCATAAACCGTAACTGTTCAGTTTTGTATTTTTTGTTTTCAATAATAAAAGTGTATAATAGGAAAACTTGTCCGAGGAATGCACAAGAGGTGGATGCTAAATATAGCAAATCCCATACTTTCGGATCTTTGACACCGTAGTTGGTTCAAGAGACCTTGTAAAACAGGCAGGATTCCTCAAAAGACGTGAATTCTAAAGCTGGATCGACTGAACATCCGCATGCCACATCTTGCACATATCATAAGATCACCAGTTTTGCAACCACAGAACATACTCAGAAGCACACGTGCATGCTGTATAAAAGTATGAAGAACAACCTGTTCAGAGTCTGAACAAATGATCCTCCAAACGACGAAACAGCCGAGGTATGTACCATACATGTTACAGGCAAAAATGTATGAATTAATGTCCCTGAACAATTGGATGACCTTTACTGGCGATATTACTAGGCACCTGAACAAGCTTGATTTAACATGTCCTTATCTAATGCACTGTACAAAAGTGAGTAATTTCTGTAAAGCCCGATGTGTTGGTGATATTTGAGCCAGTTGAGCAGATCTTGCACCCTTCATATTGCATCGTAGGCATCAGAGACATCTGAAACTATAAAATATTTATATAAAACGGTGATACATAACAGAAAAGATTGCATAAAGCTTGGACCAGATCAGCTGTCGCACAGGCCAGGCGTCCGCTCTCAACCCAGCCGATGCGGCACCAATGAGCTAGTCCGTATTGCCCCGACCAACCACGGTTAGAAATGTTTGCTGCCAGTAGAATTCACACAGATCAACCAATGATAAATATCAGAAGTCTGCGCAATGCTGAATAGCTATCTGACATGATGTCATTGTGCAGTTATATGCAACTGTATTCTGCAAAGCAATGTATTGCAGTGCGATTGGAATAGCCAACCGTCAGATTGTCTAAATCCCTGCGGTGTGTTTTGCAAGGCACTATCGCAGTGCGCCACCTCCCTTGTGTTGGGGTCAACGAGGTCCCAGACCGGCAAGTCGTGTAATTCAAGCATCCGTGGCTGGCCGGGAAGTCAGATCAGTATGAAGTTTGGCGAATAGGTCATTTTTACCAAGTATAAACAAGCACTAAGTCACTGCCAGCAAATAACAGCCCTATAGATCAAAGTGATTTCTTTGTTGCTGCATAAAATCATGCTCAGATTTTTTAGATAATGAACTGTTTGCTGCACTGCAGTTAGAACACTCTATGCACTTGGACAACTAAACGTACCATAATATCTTAATCATTTTTTTTCTTTCTTTTATCATTATAATTATTATTATTTTATGTGATTGACTTTGTACTTCGCTGCTTTAAACAGGTACATATGCCATACGAGAAGATTTTAAAACCGCAAGCTATCAGAAGCAGCCAGATTCGGCCCCCACGGTTCGATCACGCATGTCTGTCCCAATACTTAGGTTTATGCCACAACATATAGTTGTTTTTCAAATAACATTATAAGGTGAGAGAAAATTACTGTGACAGGTCGTTGATTGTGGAACGTTGCAGATAATACAGCTGGTGACAATATGTCAGTTGTTTGAAGCTTGAAAGGAAAATAAAAACAAAACAAATAATATAACTGTGAATGAAATTTGCTAGCAATTCATCCTATTTACACAAAACATCTGGGCAGGAAGGTCTAAAAAGCCGCATACACATACAAAAATTTGGCAACTGAATTCTCCATTATATTGTATACACAAAATTATTGTGATTATTTGAAAGTTCAAGCACAACCTGAGCACGGCCATCAGACCGCTCAAAGAGATATACACACACTATTTTGACGGCCAAACAATCGGGTACAGAATAGACTGCGGCAAAAAATACATACAAAAAACTAATGCGACTAGACACCCTATCAACCAGTGCACTTTCAAATCAGACTGCTTTAAAGAGCATATACACACATACTATTTTGACCTGCCAAGCACACCGGGAATATTCCAAGAGCAGACAATTAACTATATACACAAAAAAACGGACAGAGAGGCCCTAGCAATTCTGGGTACAACCTCAACAGACTGCTACACAACACAAACAGCATACGCAGAAAGGACTGCTACAATGATTATCCCTTGCAACTATATTGAAGGTAAACCCTAACAAACCTGTGCACAAACCAAATAAGATTGCTCTAACGAGCTGTTATTTCGAGCAATAGAAAACCGTGAATGATACCCAGAACAGACTGCTGCAATGAATGTCATACACAAACTAGTACGACAGTGAAGCGGTAAAAACCTTACACAACTAGATCAGACTGCTCTGAAGAGTCACAATATGTGTCAGGCAAGCAAGCTGTGCATACCCAGAAAAACTGCTGCAAAGCATATCATACCCAAAACTAATGCGTCTGCTAAGCCACAGCAAACCTGTGTACAACCAGATCAGACTACTCTCAAGGGCTTCATACTCAAACAATATCTTGTCAAGTCAAGCAAACTGTATACCCAGAAAAGACTGTTCCAATAAACTAAATATCGTACACAAATATATTGTGACAGGAAAGCCCAAGCAAACCTGTGTAACTAGATCAGACTGCTGAAAAGAGCTGCATATACATACACAAATTATTGTGCCTGGAAGCCCTGGTAAATTTGTATACACCCAATCAGACTATTCTAAAAAATGTGCATGCTCAACACATTCTACAGTTAAGACTAAACCAAACTGTGTACACACAGAGCAGACTGCTGACTGGGCTGGCAGTGCATGTCAGTCATCTATAAAGCTGACAAAGTAAAGCCTGTAATATGGTACATTTTATAAGATCTTTATGACAACTCCGTGTCACAAATAAACAAATAACCCAGACCACAACACACTGTTGTTTTCTGAAAAAAAAAAATCATACAACATTTTATACAGGCCAACTTCGTTGTGTCAAACTTGCTTATCTCGAAAACCCTGCTAGTGTCGAAGTGATCTCCCATTCCCGAACATTCCCCCCTATATAATATTGCATTTCGACCTCCGTTGTGTCGAACTCGCTTATAACGAAAACACTGCTGTATCGAAGTGATTTTAGATTCCCCTCCGACACTTTCCATGTGTTTTACCACTGCTTGTGTCGAAGTCAAAATGTGTATTCAGAAAAAGATCGCCGAAACGACGGAAAGAAAATGATGGCCATTTTGTGTAGACGTTTTGCGGTAATGAAAAACCTGCATATTTTTGTCTTTAAGCAAATTGGTACAAACATCGAACAATAACAGTGAAAAAGAACGATTTACCAAACAATTGTCTTTAATTGATCGCAGTTCAATCAATTATCCCAAATTATCCAATAATTATCCAATGATTGCGTGAAACGATGCAGACATTGTTTTGTTGATCAGCTTTTTTTTGTGTGTAATTTAATTGACCTTGAACCCCGTATACGTCACAGGTCAGGTGCGTTCGATTGGAAAGTTTGGTCAATTAGGCGCCTTTGAAATTTAATTGATTGAACTGTATTGAGCGACGCTCTTTGATGCTTTGCGGTAGAAACAGTTTTACTATGTTCGTGCTGCACACGTTTTGTAGAAATACTGACTCTACGAAAGTTAAGATATTGTACATGTATAGAACAAAAATTTTGGTGACGTCACAATTTGCCTATCTCGAACTTCGGAAAACTCGAAGTGGGTTCTCCATTCCCTTGGAATTCGAGATATCGAAGTTGGCCTGTATAGTGAATCTGCAAATTAAGCCCATCAAATTGTCTTGTGTCATGCTAAATAATAGAAATAATTTGATTTCAGAAATGCCATTATGATGGGATGGCATGTACATATATTTCCTATTTTCAGTCCGGCTTCTATTAAGCATAGAGATATCACAAGCTGTCCCTGCTGTAGACCAGACTTAAAGCAAAATCTGCAGACCTTTATATTAAAACACTCGAATTTTTTAAGTGCATCTATTATATAATGTAATCAGCAATCAGAGATGACTGTTCGATGAATATCAGTGTTTAACAGGGTTAATATAATATATTCCATCATATCGAGCAGAAGGGAAGATGTCAATGAAAAGCCTCGTGTTTAGTAGTAAGCATACAAAGAAAAACCAGTAAATTACTGTTGTGCCCAATGCATTCTAATCCAGCTAAAAATAATTATAGGCCACAAACAGTAGTCAGTAGTAAGTAGTTAAGCTTCCATGTTTGAAATTCTCATGGAAGTATAAGACATATGCCTAACACAGCTCACTGAAATACTGATGTAAAGTCATATGATCATTATTAAATTAGATTGGATGCGAAGAAACAGCATGAAATTATGAATTAATGCGTTTCGTATCATGCGAAAAACTTATATCTATACTTATCTTCAGATCAGGTCAGAAGCAACAAAACAGAACAGAAGGGTCTGCGCGTTGGATGGGCAGCAGCTCACAGCTTTCTTCCCAGCGCCAGCCTAGCAATCGAGATGGAGCTTCTCTGTCCAAACCATAGCTTATAGATCACTACTCCAGTGACTTGCTGTTGTTGATAGTGTTTGTCCCATTCAGAGTTAAAAGTCCTGGCCTTTGGCTGCAGACATTATATTGATGACTAGATAGATATTGATCTTGTAATAATCTTAAAATCAAAATATGAAGTCCAGAGCTGTCCTTTCTGTAGTTTGATACATCACATCCTTTCCCATAGTGTCTTGAATTTGCACATAAGTTTCTACTCCTTGAGCAGTTTAGTCTTGAGCTACACTTTGTGTCCCAATATTTTAAGGTAAGTGATACCATATAAAACTGAATTGTAAATTTAATTACACCTTCTCTAGAATTTTCTTACAGTGCAAATTAACAAAATTAACGAATGGGTCACTCCAAAGAGAAATTAAGTAGGTAATGATACATGATACAAGAAAATGTATAATGTATTGTATTTAGTTCAAAATCACAGCTGAACAGGACAGCTTCAAATATTACACTGGCGCTTTGAAAGCTTGAGCCAACACGAATGGAAAATAGGATTTCAAATGGCAAGTTGTCATCAGCTAAAATTCACTCCAAACAAACCATATTTATTCAACAATAAATAACCAAATAATTCAAATACGCTGCCAGTTTTGACACTTGGTTCAATACATTCTAATTTTAAAAGAAATGTCTAATTCTTCGGGGTAAAATAATTCCTCTGATTTGAAACAGGCATCTGTCAAAGAGAATATCCGATACTGTATCTTAACTAGAAGTGGATGTGCACTCTCTCAGGGGAAGCAACTCTGTCATTTATATTTTACCTCCTTTTTCCAAAGGATCAGCTCTTAAAGGAATGAATTGGCTCCTATAGGAGCCAATTTCTTCCTTTAAGAGTGAACCCATTTTGGAAGGGCTGCGTCGTCTTTGGAGTCAAACTGAAGATAAAAGAATAATTGTTCTCCTTTGTGGAAACCTTTTGATACTGCCTTATGAATAATGGGAAATATAGGCAAATCAGTAAACATTGCCAAACAGTATTCTGCCGACGCCAACTTCGTTTAAAATCGGCTTCGCATCGACAAGCATCGGATACTTTCAGTGTTTTATGGCCTCGAGAGCCTATTGATACACAGTTCCGAGCCACGCCCAGAATGTCACTCAAAGTCACCTGATAGTGTATAACAGGCCAATGCAATGACAACTTAGCACGTGACATAGTTTCACAAGCAAAATCGCACGTGTTCAATGTCTCACATAAAAGTAAAAAGTATGCAAAGACCAGGAACTGAAACAATCAAAATCCAAATCCAGCCCTCAAACCATAGTTGGAAACAACTAAGATTACAAATAATCAAGCTACAGAGAACATATGGCCAACCGAGTGAGCAGCTTGTTCCCAAAAGGTGGCCACTCAGCAACCCAAACCGAACCAAAAATAATAAGAACATACATAAGGTAAAACATCATAGAAACTCTGACACCAAAAACAGGCAACAGAGAACCACAACAGAACTACCGCCTTGGAACGGTCAGTAATGAATTACTGGGGGGCTTAAATCGATTTTACAGGCCCAACCTCACCCTCAGTTTCTGAAGTGGTACAAAACATTTAGTTGGTTGTTCGGTTCGCATGATAACCCTCTAACTCGTCAATGAATCATCACGGTAAACACATAAATCAAATTTCAACACCATGAAGAAGCAAAGACGAGGACTCAACAGATACAACGGGCCGTCTGACAGGTGGAGATCCCTGTCCTGCCAAACGACCCCACTGGAAATCTGAAGCAAAAGAAGGTCACCAGTTGAGCCCCGGTGGACCAAGCAACAGACAAAAAGGCTCCGGTCCCAGCCAACTAAAATATATAGCTTTAGGTCGGGGCCATCATAGAGTCTGACGACCGATCCCCCGGTGTGCAATTAAAGAGTGCAGCAAAGTTATCAACCGTGATTGGGTTAATCACTAAGCATGCAGACTGTCGCATAACATTTAAATTATAGCCAATACGTTTGTGACGTATTATTATTTTTCGGAATTGATCAGAAAAATCAGTCCTACCCTTAATCTTTTTGAATTTGTATACTAAGTCACCATAAAATTCCTGTTCCGATAGGCCTTGGTGTAAAAGAAATTTTAATCCGACATCAAATTTTGAAACCAATTCATGGTGTCTGCGATAGAATTTAGAAAAAGCCTTTCTAAGCTTATGATACCGATAGCCCTGTTGAAGAAGTTTAGCAGTTAAACATTTATTACGAGCATTAAATGCATCTACATGACTACACACTCTAGCAAATCTTATAAGTTGAGAAATATACACTCCATAAGAGGGACGACATGGAAAGTCACCATCCAAAAATGGAAAATTAACTATATCAAAGTCAAAGTCATCACGTTTATCATAAATTTTAGAAGATACAAAACCGTTAGAAATAGATAGATGTAAATCCAAAAAGGGGGCCTCGGTATCTGAAGTATTAGCTTTATTCAATTTAAGTTCAGGTGGGTAAATTTGGTTAACCATGCTTTCAAAATAAGGATTATCAATATTCAGAAGATCGTCTAAATATCTAGAGGTTGAGTTAATTGTTAAGTCCGTAATTGTACCTTACAGTTAATGAAAGGATGTTTACCTATTTAAAGTAGGCGTGGTTTTCGGAACTCTCTATTATTAGGTTACCCCACTCACCTAGATAGTGTCAGATAGGAAAAACGAAACAGTTCAGAAAAAAACAATATATTTTTGTTCTAAATTATTCCTCTCTTTCTAACTAAGAAAAGCCATACCCAGTCTGCATGCTTTCATTACCAAATAACAGACTTGAAAGCATTTAAAGGACCTGGTATGATAAGGCCCATATTTGGCCCTCATAAAATCATTTTTCAAAAGTCCTATTTTGATAACAAAAATATATTCATTGGAAAGTTCAAACCTTGAATGTAACAACAAACGCAAAATTAATCAGTTTTTACATAAAATATTTGTGTTTTTGTCTTGAATATACCCATACCCCCGCAGATTCTAACGAAAATGATGACTTTGGTAGCCTTTGCGGCTTTCAAAATATATGAGCCCAGCCTCGAGCACATTTTATAATTTGTATACAGACAAAATTTTAGCATATTTACATGCCACGAAAATATTAAATGTGCTGGAGACCGGGCTCCAGCACATTTGATATTTTCGTGGCATGTAAATATGCTAAAATTTTGTCTGTATACAAATTATAAAATGTGCTCGAGGCTGGGCTCATATATTTTGAAAGCCGCAAAGGCTACCAAAGTCATCATTAACTTTTTTTACCAAACTGGCAGCGTTTTCAACATTTTCCCCGTTTTCTCGTCATAAAAATACCCATATCTCCGCTCATAGACAAAATAAACATATGTTGTGTGTATTTATTTTCTTAGTTAGAACACAAGGAATGATTTGGTATACATTTCATTTTGATCTGTTGGATTTTTTGGTTAGCGTCTCTGACTTGCAAACTTGAGTGGGTGGGGTACCTGGAGAGGCCTTGTGCAGTGCACAGCCAATTAGCACTGCTATCTAACGTATAAGCATTTCATCAAAAGCCTTTTATCAAGAGCTTTCAAAAGCTATTGTAAATGACTTATTTCTTTAAAGAAAAATTTATGAAACTGAAATTTTCTTGCAATTTTCCTTCATATTATTGAAACAACATAGGCCTGTCAGAAATCAAGATATTTTGTGAATTAACAAAGATGAAACATATTATATCTGCTTGTTCCCGTACGCACAAATAATAAGCAATAGAAACCATGCAATTTCAAGAGAATTTGTATAGGAGCCTAAAACGGCCCTTATCATACCAGGTCCTTTTGAAATGACTGGAAAACGGTGAGGCGGCATCTTGCATTGTTAGAGAATATTCACTGACCTACCATAGATATGTTTTTTTGCCCATCCTTGTTCAGTCACATAATCAGATTCTGGTACCAGGTGCAGTAAATATTGCTTTTAGGAATTTATCAATGCACAGCTAATTCTTAGTCTGTTTTGTCACCTGCATAAATTCATTAATTGTGTAACGTGTTTTGCCCGATTTACGTCAACGTATGTCTGTTCTAGCACGTCTGCCTCGTGCAGCAGTTCACAACTGATATATAAAATAGAATGTTGTGTTGGAATTGAAAATGTTCTCTTGTGTGTTTGTTTGTGTCTCATGTTGTTGATCCATCAGATTTTTTGCAGGCATACAGTTAAAGAGGAAAATATAATTCTGGCAAATGGATTATTATGTTCGAAATTTCTCATGATGGAGTTATATCTCAGATATACTGTATAGCTTGGCAGTTTGTTCAATACATTGTTGTTTATGGGAAGATAGTTATACTTCAGGGTGAAGTAATCTCTTTTCTTCGAATTAATGGCGCCGCTTTGTCCCAAACAATCAACCAACATATAGCGTATACGTCGCTCATACGAGTTTTTATAGAAAAAACTTTTGTTAAAATTAAAGGAAGCGCGACGCATACACAAGACTTATTTTTTTTAAATATTTAGCCAACATTTCCTTGCCATTTATATATCATTTTCTCATGAGATATCACTGCAAGCGTATGACATTATTTTTGACACTACAAAAGTCGTTTACCCTTTAATGCGCCAAAAGCAGACGACAAAATTTACGTCTGCAGAATTTCAAAAAATGTTCGACCAAGCGATATCATATTGAGAGTTCGAACACAAGAGGGCAAACAGTGTAGATTCAGATGAGGTGGCTCATCATGAGCCACCTCATCTGGATCTAAACTGTTTGCCAATTCAACAATTTCAATTTTTGGGGCGGGCTTTAAAGGTTAATGTATTGATTAAATGACATTGGTTTTCTCATATCAAGCTCCTCTCTGGGCGAATACTATGATTAAAGTAACTTGTTAGCCAAACTGATTATGTCGAGTTTCGCTGCGCATTTAAATTGATAGAAAGATTGTATCTCAGGACTTTATGTCTGTTGTTTATAAAGTTACAAGTGTGCAAATTTTACTGCAAAGGGGGTTGAGAAACTTCATGTTTGTGTCGGTAATGTTCTCGTACCAGTCTAAAGCGATATTCCAATCTAACTTTTTGTAAGCTTGAAATGAATCAGTTAAAAAAAACAGGCTCAGAATAATATTTGTCGAAATTGCTGCTGAGAAAAGTTAAAGGAAAAAAACAACATTAACGAAATAAATGAATAACACCCCAACGAAGACCCTTAGATGACATTCATCTACATATTTATACCGTCAACTTGTTTAGCACGATGCTTTGTCTGGCTTTGATTAAATTTTCTTGACTTTTCTATTCTATGAAATTATCTTCATATTGTATGTCCGTTGATTACATTTGAATATTAAGTTATGTCATACGAAAACAGTCCAAAACATTTCACCGGAAACCACGAGAAACATAAATCAGTCAACTGCTCTGCGAATAAAAACTTATCAAAAACTACATCCGGGTATCGATCAAAATCCTATTTAATCAAACACATTTCATCTTTGAATATCAAACTACAGCTGAATCCCAAAGTAAATTGATTATGGCACAGAATTGTTCAAACAACTTTCAGAACCACTATATAAATCGTTTACAATGGATGATTTTCACTCTTTATGATAAATTAGTCTCGGCGGACTGCTCTTAAAATGGTAGAATTGTAGTCGTAATAGCTTGGAAGATTATAAAGTCTTTTATCAGCAAACTGAGTAGAAACATTGTGGGTGGTTTAGACTTGAGTTCTGCTAATGCAAGTCCCGGGAGCGTGGGCAATGTTGCACCAAAATATTACTGCACACGAACAGACTCAACTAAATCGAGACTGCTATTCTCTGATGTGTTTTTGGTGCTTCCAGAGGATCTTCCTCAAGACTGTATTAACACGAGATGGTCCTAAATATTGGGACGGAGAATTGCTTTGGAAAATAATGGATCATTTGTTTGGAACTCAAGGCAATAATGGGTTACTTTTATAACGTTTATAAACTTTTCACAATAAGAACAATGGGAATTTATTTTCTCTTAGATACAGACGCCCTTTGGCAAAGACTGATTTGTCGCTAAAAATAATATATTTAACCTTAAAGCGCCAGAAATGAAATTACATGTAGATGCTTTTGCAAACGGCGGAGATCAACATGACGTAGCTTGAACGATTTTTTTTAAATTTTGCTCAAGTAAATTTTGTCGTCCGCTTTTTGCACTTTAAGGATTACATGTACATACAGTAAATATCAGTGGTGGCCATCTTAAAGTGTTCAAAAGTATTTCATTTCAAGTCAGTTTAATTTTATTTTGGCTGGGCAATAAGATATCAAATGTTTATTTTCAAGGCTAAGTAAAAAACAGGCACCATAATAAGAAATATTTTGAACTTGGTTACATTGTACTAAATATAATTTCTTGAAACGATTTAAAATAAAAAAGAGCTCCGTTGAGCGGGGCAATATACGCCCGTTGGGGCTTAAAGTTGGAAAGGAAACAAGAGATGACAGAACTTTGTCAGTAGCTGAAAACTTCAATAATAAGGCAGATATAAAACTACAAAACAAACAAAGCTAATATGAAATTCCTAGACAAAAATTACAAAGGGGCATACTTCCATCATAAATGGAAGCTCGGTTATGGTTCTTTTTCTCTTCATATCGTCTGATATTTGTACAAATTTTCGTGAAGAAATTTTAAACAGTTTTCAAGATATGGAGCAGACACAAAGCTAATATGAAATTACTACATGAAAAATACAAAAGTGCATAATTCCGTTAAAACTGAAAGTAGGGTTATGGTCCTTTTTCTCTGCACATTGTCTGATGATGCTTCATATTTGTATAAACTTTTATGAACAAATCTTATACGGTTTTCGAGATATGGAGCGGAAAAAATATGTTACCTTTTGAACTTTGACCTCTAAGTGTGACCTTGACCTTTGTCGAACATTGTTGGAATACGAGTTCTGCACGATGCCTCTAATAAGGTGAACATTTGACTCCAGTTTCAAAACATCTTTCAAAGGGTTAAAGAGATATGATGTGGACACAAATTTAATACAAAATTACAATTATACTAAACTACAAAGGAGCGTAATTTTATTACAAACGAAAGTAGGGTTATGGTCCTTTTTCTCTGCACATTGTCTGATGGTGCAGTATATGTATACAAACTTTCATGAAGAAATCTCAAATAGTTTTTGAGATATGGAGCGGACACCAAGCTTATGTGAAATTACTATTAGAAAAATACAAAGGAAAATAATTCCGTCAAAACGGGAAGTAGGGCTATGGAACTTTTTTTTCTGCACATTGTCTGATGGTGCTTTGTACGTGAACAATCTTTCATGAAGAAATCTTAAACGGTTTTCAAGATATGGAGCGGACACAAAGCTTATATGAAATTACCATTGAAAAATACAAAGAAAATAATTCCGTCAAAACTAAAAGTAGGGTAATGGTTCATTTTCTCTGCACATCGTCTGATGGTGCTTTATATTTGTACAAACTTTCATGAAGAATCTTAAACGATTTTCGAGACATGGAGCAGACACGAAGCTTATATGAAATTACCTTCGAAAAATACAAAGGGAAATAATTCCGTCAAAACTGAAAGTAGGGTAATGGTTCATTTTCTCTGCACATCATCTGATGGTGCTTCATATTTGTACAAACTTTCATGAAGAATCTCAAACGATTTTCGAGACATGGAGCAGACACGAAGCTTATATGAAATTACCTTCGAAAAATACAAAGGGAAATAATTCCGTCAAAACTGAAAAAAGGGTAATGGTTCTTTTTCTATGTACATTGTCTGATGGTGCTTTATATATGTACTAACTTTCATGAAGAAATCTTAAACGGGTTTCGAGATATGGAGCGGACACGAAATGTTACCTTTGACCTTTAAGTGTGACCTTGACCTTTGTTGGAAATTGTTGAAATATGGGTTCTGCACATTGTCTTGTTAAGGCAAACATTTGTCCCTAGTTTCAAATAAATCTATCAAGGGGGTGAGGAGATATGGAGCGGATACGAAAAGTTAAAGGACGGACAGACGGAAGGACGGACGGACGGACGGAGGCTTCGACGGGCGAGAACTAGCCGAGAAAAGGTGAAGCTTGTTTCCTTCTTGTAAACGCAAAGAACAGAATTGTTGCAAAAATTAGGCAAGTTTTTTAATTCTAATTTGGTTTTACAGCGTCATATTTCTCCAAGTGACCCGTAAAAACCCGTTTTGCTATATCATTCAGAAGATACTACCCCGGTAACAATTGAAAAAGTTTGATAAAATTAAGATAATGCTTATTGTATTTGCGCATTGATATATTATGCTCTTGAATTTTACATTTAAAAAAGAATTGAATATTTATTAACATTCTTAGGTATTATTGTTTTGCAGTTCTAATGGAAATACTTATCATACATGTACCATTATCAGCTTTTCTGAAGCTTTCACGGTCGGGTAATAATTCTGATAGGCTTGTTGTTTGATATTTTAGGGCAATATGACGTCTTTATTAGAAAATCCGAATTCTAGTGGGTATAATAATTTGTTGTTTTAGAATAACGGCGTCGTTTTTCCTAAAACGATAAAATACCAATTTATTTCGGTGTTTTCATTGTTAAGGTGTAAGGATACATCATCAGGGGAGGGGAAATCTGTCATTTTCATGTTTTTCTTTCTAATTATCATCACTTCTTAAAGGAAAGAACTCGCTGTCCGAAGAGAAAATTCCGAGCTCTCAGAGAAGACCCCATTTATTTTATTTTTTTTCTGTCCAAGGAAGCAAACAGGAAGACAGAAAAATTGTTTCCCGTTGAAACCTGTATAAGTCACGAATGTGTAGCCACACACATTAAATGTGTGTGGCTACATATTCGTGACTTATACATGTTTCAACGGGATGTTTCGATGGGATCAAAGAGAGGTAAAAAAAGTTGTTTCCCTTTTCAACAATTGCATATAATACATAGTGGTATATTAATACATCTTAACAACTTGATTGTCAAATGTATCTTCCGTAATGATCCGCGACACGAGAAAACCAACAAAGTGGTTGTGCGCCCAGCGCAGACTCAGATCAGCCCGGGTATCTGCCCAGTCTGATCAGAGTCTTTCCTAAGCGCTTAATAGGTAGCTAAGGGTCTAAGGTACTTTCATGCGGACTGCGAAGACTCTGATCAGACTTGGCGGATGCCAAGGCTGATCTGAGTCTGCGCTGGGCGCACAACCACTTTGTTGGTTTTCACGTGTCGCAGCTCATATTCAGGAAGATACATTTGACAATCAAAATGTTGAGGTATATTTAAATACCGCAATATATTATTCGCAATTGTTACAAAGCGAAACAAATCTTGCTACTTCTGTTTGATCCCATCGACAATGAAATCGAAAATTGCATATGAAACGCTCTGAAGGAGAGAGTTTGCTTCTCGATGAGCATCTTTTTTTCTCTTTAAGCTCCCACGAATTTAGAGAGAAGTTCCTCTTGGTAAGACTACCACCCCTCGAAGTGCTTTCATTTACCTGAGCTGCTGCATTAACCAGACATATGCACGAAGTATTTCCTCATATCTGAGGTAGGTGTCCACTTTGAAATGTGTTGATATGTCTTTTGATAAGTACGTTATAGTGGTCAAAGTCTGTATCCTTGTAAGCTAATTGATTGTCTGCTAGAATTTTTCTCAGAGGCTGATAAACTTCTAATACAGTGCCCGAGTACTATTTCTGGCTCTTTTTTCGAATTTAAGCGACGTGTGAGAGGAAGTTGAGTTTGAAAGAACTGCAGCCAATCAATATGCCTTTATAGGTATTTATTATACCCCCAACATGTATGTCGAGGGGTAGAAAGTTTTCGTCATTCCGTCCGTTCGTCCGTCTGTCCGTCCGTTCGTCCGTCCGTGTGTCCGTCCGTTAACATTTGTGTTAAAGTTTTGCGTTAAGTTTTTAATTTTGCTTATGTTTCCAATATTCTTTGATGAAATCTGTTGGTATGTGCCTAGATTTACTTACAGGTTTAAGCAGAATACTTATCATAATCTGGATGCTGCTGCTGACCTAAGGTCAAGGCCACAGACTTAAACATTTGCGTTAAAGTTTTGTGTTTAGTTTTTAATTTTGCTTATATTTCCATTATCTTTTGATGAAGCCTGTTGGTATATGCCTAGATTTACTTACAGGTTCAAGCAGAATACTTATCATCATCTGGATGCAGCTGCTGACCTAAGGTCAAGGTCACAGACTTAAACATTTGCGTTTAATTTTTGCGTTAATTTTATAGTCTTCTTTTATATTTCTAATATCCTTTGATGAAGCCTTTTGATATTTGACTAGAGTTAGATTTAGGTTCATACAGAGTAGTTAACATCATTTTGGTGGTGCTGCTTACTAAAAGTCAAGGTCACAGACTTGTGTATTTGCGTTAAAGTTTTGCATTAAGTTTATATTTTTTGCTTATACTTCAAACATCCTTCAATGAAACCTTTTGATATATGACTAGGTTTACTTAAATGTTCATGCAGAATACTTGTCATCATTTGTATGCTGCTGCTGAACTATGGTCATGGTCACAGACTTAAACATATATGTGTTTAAGTTTTGTGTTAAGTTTATACATGTATTCTTCTTTTGTATTTCCAATATCCTTTGATGGAACCTTTTGCTATTTGATTAGGTTTAGTTTTAGGTTCATAGCTACTTATCAAAGGTCAAGGTCACAGACTTGTATATTTGCATTAAAATTTTGAGTTAAGTTTATATTCTTTTATATTTCCAACATCCTTTGATGAAACCTTTTTGATATATGACTAAGTTTAGTTCTATAATCATGCAGATTAGTTGACATCATCTGGATGCTGCTGCTGACCATGGGCACAGACTTATATGTTTACATTAAAGTTTTGTGTTAAGTTGGTACTCTTTGCTGATATTTGTAATATACTTTGAGTGAACCATTTGATAGGTGACTAAGTTTACTTCTAGGTTCAAACCATGTATAAGATAGGTTTCATTAGGCAGTAGTTTCATAAGGGGGTGGTTTCATTAGGCGGTGGCGCTGGTCGGGGGTATACGTGAGCGCCTGCTCGCTTGCTCTAGTTATTTATTCCTCGATACATACATGTATCTTGCCCTAATAAAGAAACAGCTCTGGAGCCACAAACTGGAAGTTAAGAATAGCAAAAACATAAAAATGGCAATATTTTGAGGACCGCTGAACAGATTTCGACAAAATTGGTGTCGGAATAATCCTTGCATGAAACTGTTCTTAATTTTCAATTGGGCAATTTTACCTCCTGAATTGCATCATTCCTAGCTTGTTAAGTAAAAAGATGGGCAATGATCAGAAATTAATACAATCAAATCCCACATCCGGCTCTCAAAATCAATAGGGAAAGAAGCACACATACACGGACAATTGACACAAGTTCACGAAAGACACGCACGGTAAACCGAATGAGCAGCTCTTTCCCAAACAGGTGGTCTTTCGGCTACCCTGATCAATAAAACATCAACATGTATTTTAATCTATTTTATTTTTTAACTTACAAAACAAAACAAAAGGAAGATTGAGTAGCAAAACAGGTGACCAAACCGCCAAAGAACATAGACAAGCGGACATAGCACAATGTAACATCAAGGAACCACAACAGAAGTACCGCCTTGGAAAGGTAAGGTCAGCAAAAGATTACTGGGGGGGGGGGGGCTTAAACATGTTTTACTGGTTCCAAACCTCGCCCTCTGCTTCTACAGTGGTTCGAAACATTTAGTTAGCTGTTTAGTCCGCATGAAGATTTGCTAACCCATCAATGAAACACCGAAGAAACATCGAATCCCAATGCAGGTCATGACAATTCGAGGGCAATAACTCATTGCTTACGGAAGCAATTCCAACAAACCGTGAGATGCACCAATGTGTTATGGTGATACATATGTAGTATAAGTCTCATAGAATGCTACATGTATTCACTGAAAACTTAGTTATGGCTGACTTTGGCAATTTTAAATTGATTCAAGGGCAATAATTCATGCATCACTTATGCCATTCTGATGATAAGTCTATGCGATTCTGTCTAAATAATATTCATATATTTATCAAACTCTGCTTACACTTTCTTTTCACCATGACTTTTGCTACTGTGGAAGCCCAATTCAGGTGCGACATATAAATCCGCGTAATTCTTGTATGAATTGTGAAGACGTTTAGTTGTTCATTGGTTGATATGGCGCTTTAGGGTTGATAGCGCTCTAAGCTACAAGTAATTATAATTGGTCAGAATACGTAGTAAAGTTCTTCTGTTGTAAGACGGAGGTTATCTCTTCCAAAACAAATCCAAAAATTTAGATGCGTCTCAGAAGACGGATCAAGACTGGTTTACCTGTTCGCGGTACTTTTGAAAGGGTAAACTCCCGTCTTGGTTATTTTGTTTTTAACGGCCCTTTCAGACAGTATTTCAGCCTATATCTATATCGGTCTATATCAGGCCATCTTTCAGAGAAGAGAGAAAGTACAGAGAAATAGTAGAAGAGTGAATAAATACACCCCACCCAACACACACACACACACACACACACACACACACACACACACACACACTGCAAGCGCAGTAGGCCCTTGCCCTATTATTATCCAAATAAAGTATGACGTCCTGGCAATGAAAGTTACCTAACTCACTTTCATACAATTTTACCATTTAGTTTAAACATATTTTATTTCTCTTTTATCATAACATATATGTATTACGACATACAAAATATACTAGGATTGGAACGAAAGCAAATTGCTTATTTGGTTCTTCTCCTCGAACAAGTAGCATTTGCATACACGATGGCAGAGCAGTGGCTATGAATATATCATATCAGAGACATTATCGACAGGTGCGTTATACATGCCAACTCACATAATTAATTTGAGAAACAGAATGTCCAAAAAGGCATTAAAGGCAGGAGTGGACTATAAAAGGCAAAATTAGCTACCTATTCTCAGTTTTCCAATAGCCACCAAAGGGTAAACATCTACAGTAGCTCCTGTAGATTTATCTTTAATTTGATTGGCTGTTGATTTGCTGGGGTATTTCAACTGTGAAATGATTGACAGCTCTTATCAGCTCACTGACTTTGCCTTTTTTGTCACATAGGAACTCACGCAAATTTGATAAATAATTAGGAAATGGAGACAAAAAAAAACACAAAATATGACCAGTTTTTTTTTTTGATAATTTTATACATAAAAAAAAAAATAGAAAGCATATCAGTATACACTATATATATTTGATTTCATTTTTAATCTTGTTGATATAAATCTAAATCACTGAAAAGAAAGTAAAAAAAAACAAAACAGTAGAAAAAAAAGTAAAAACTTCACAATGGGAAACTACCAATAACTTATACTCATTTTTTTTTCATTATTATTTTTTTAAAGGATGAGACAACTGGTATATAATATTAAATTACATAACATAAATTACATAAATAGATTGATTAATTAAGTATTTAATTAATAATGTTATTTAATTTAACTTTGATTTCTGTTATCTTGTTATATTCTGGACTCATATTACTTTAGACTTATAATTCAACTGTTCATCTTGGCTACCAGTGCTACAAGTAAATATCAGTGCTAAATATGAACTGAAAATTCGACTGGTTATTTTTACAGTGAAATTAGTGATGATTATTATTACTTGAATTTTCATAAAAGAAAGAAAAAAGTATGAACTCTAGACAAAATGATGTTTTTTTTAACTTATTTTAGAATATCATTTATTAGTATTTAGACAAAAAATTGTCTCATAAGTAAAACCAAAAATATTCTAGTTTTGCGTTGATTACATTACTCTCAATAAAATTACAAAGCCTTCAAATTCCATAGTATTCCTTTGATGTCCATTCAAATCAATATTATAAAAATTAAACCAATTTTATGACAAGGTAACACATTGTTTGAGGTTTATCTCTTATCAGCTAAAACAGGACAGTGGTCTAATCTGCACAGTAGCTAAGCCACGCCCACTTACTGCCTCATACAGGTAGCTAATTCCTATACCGTGGGGTTCAGAAATCCTGCCTTTAGCATGATACAGTGATACAGAACAAAAATGAAAATATAGGTTTTGTTAAAGAATTAAAGAACAAAAATAAGACACCTGAAGTAACGTAAGAGAGAGAGAGAGAGAGAGAGAGAGAGAGAGAGTTTATTGGTCAAGCAGCTAGTGACAATCCTCAAACTACAATGAATCATATTAATCTAATTCAACCTACTGCTAACCTGTATTAACACAGTAAGTTTACAAATACATGTTTGAAACGGTTATATTAGATTTCATTAATGTTAGAACCTTTTTGTATCATGTATGTACTTATGTACGGCGGCAAACAGAACACAGTTCATCTCTTTTGAGAGCGAAGTATTCCCATACAGAAAAGTGTCTATACTGACAGAAATATATTGAGAAAGTACAGCAAAAAGTCCATTTCTTTGAGCACGATAGAGATGACAATTCATGAAAAATTGTTCTGCAGTTTGAACACTGCCACGGCGGCAAAGGGGAGAGTCGGTTATATGTTTCAGAAACAAATCGTTATTCAAAGAGCTACATTTCGTGCGTAATCATGTGTCGAGAATTTGCATTTTTCTATTACCAAAATAAAAGTGTTTTGGATTAGCAACTTTTACCACACTCAGAGTTTGTTTAAAGGATTCAACATAGTCGCTTTTTCTGCTTTCTAAGGGTAGGGTGTTCCACTCTCTTATCGCTGATGGCAGGAATGACGAGAAACATTGGGTAGTGCGAGACAGGATTTTACCATTTATGCAACACAACATGATTTTTGTGTTTGCTCGCCATATCAGTGGCTGTAAATAAAAGCCCTTGTAGCGGCACTTGTGTCTTTTATTGGATTTCATCCGAGAAGTTGCACAATTTCATTTGATGGCATTTGTGTGGTTATATGTGATGCACGATTACGTTTAATCATTCTTAGTCGACACCATTCGTGAATCGATAGATTTTGTACAGACTTTTAAGTAATTGCTTTGGTGATTAATGCGCCAAAAAACGAAAGTTATCTTTGCATTTGGTAAATGCTGAAAATGAGTTTGTACTCAGAATATAAATAAATCATACAAATCTGCAATATCATAAACAGTTAAGTAAATATCATTTTACAAGAGCCCATATATCTACAGTGTCGGTATGAAACACTTACGGCTATATTCAAGAACGGCACTCACACTCCACTCATACTCCACTCATTGAGTTAATCGTCTAGCGGTCACAGGTAGACTCAACTTAGGGCTCGTTGGTATTCACAAAGGTAAGGGAGCTCTGAGTGGACTCGATAAAGTGAGTGAGCGTTGAGTGAGACCGATACCCCCCTTGAACTCAACTCAAGTGTTGTTTATGAATACGAAATAGAACTTAACTGACTTTGGTGCGCAAGCTACTCCGATCATTTGCCGTTTTACATATTTATCATTCGTGTTTGGTCATATTTTAGACGAGTCGTCATTTATATGGTATTGCCCCATCTGTCTGTCTGTCCGTTACATAATATATACACTCTGTATTCCACGGGGAGGTGGTCGGGCGATGGTGCTGGTTATAACTTCCAGTACGTGGCGTCCTACTTATTTGGATTTAAGTAGGGCAAGGGCTTACTGTCGCGGCTTGCAGTAGGTGCGGGCAGTTATTATTATTATTATTATTATTCTTTTCTCATGTCTGTCAGTTCTCTTTTCTTTCTCCCTCTTTCTGGGAGACGGCCCGATATAGACTGAAATACTGTCTCTAAGGGCCGTTTAATTCAAAACTACAACAAACAACAACTGTACTCCACTGAGTATCACCTGAAAGATGTGTTATGTGCCTATCTTACCAAGACGTTGTGAGGAAATACATTTTAAGAATGTTGGGTCAAGGTCGCACGTGAAGGTCAAAGCTCAAATATTTATATTTTATGTCTGCTTCATAATTTTATAGTAAACCCTTCAAGATAACTGCATGAAACATAATGCAGAGAAAAAGAATGATGTACATGACCATACTTCTATTTTAGTTCACCTGAGCCAAACGCTCCGGACGACCAAATAGAATAGACAAGTACCCTCATCCGTCATCGTCCGTCCGTCCACAATTTCAAACAACTTCGTGTCTGGAACCTATGGGCTGATTGTAAGCAAATTTCGTATACTGCACCAGGGCTTGCGGATGCGAAGAGTTGTTCAAATGGTCTGGGTCACATGACCAACACGACCGCCACTCCAAAATATAGTAAAAACCTTTAAGAATCTTCTTCTCCAGAACCATTAGACTGATGATATGTAGCATCTGGTATTCAGGTACTACCAAATGACGACTTTGGGTTGACCTTCACCTTTTGGCAAGGTCAAATTTGCGTTTTAGTGCTTTAACTGAGAAATGTTCGAACAGAAGAGTTCATGGAATTAGTAGAAGATTTCGCTACAAAAGTTGGTAATAGTCAACTTAGTTTTTGAATAAAAGATGTCAAGGTCATTCGTTAACTTTTAACCAATGTTTCTCATATCTCTACAGTTGGGCTTCATGGCCCTCTTGTTCAGTCCGTATGTCTGTTTTTCTTCCTTTTCTTGTTCGCTCCTTATCTTCTGAACCAACAGGAGGATTTTCTTATAACTTTAATGAAGCCTTGTCAAAGCTTTGTGCAAAACATATTTTAATGATGTTGGATCGAATTCAAGGTCAAACTTAATGGTCAACTTACATTTTGTGTCCACTACACCCAATATCAGGAGAGAGAGAGAGAGAGATGACTTGCGATTTTATGTCCTTTTCGCAGTATTTAATTTATGTCACAGCAGGACGACGGGAAGGTGACAATGAAAGGCTGTGTGCAATAGAACTGCCTTTGCTTTTGAAAAAAATTATATAGCCAGTAGGAATCGAACCCGGACCGCTGGCAAAGCAGGCCAGTGCTTAACCCATTCAGCTACCGGGACTCCTGAGAGAGAAGAAGAAGAAGAAACATACCCGACTGCATATGATGAACTATTTTATATTCAGATTCGGAAAAAAATGAACTACCCCGCCCCTATTACCCCTCCACCCATTACCTAATTATGAAATCTTCGTGATCCATCTTGGGTTTCCTAAGCATGATTTTCATCATCTTCTTGAGCGATAAACTGTACATATTAAATCAAATAAAAGAAAGAATTAAATCATTTGAGAAATGGAAAATAAATTATTTTTCAGATACATGAATTCATTTTACATTATCATTTATGTGTCCTTGTAGATATCGGTGGGGCCATAGCACAATCACTATGGCAACTAATGAATCAGGTTTGGCTGGATTTTGGTAGCTTTAAGGAATGCCTAAACAGGGTATGACCCTTATTTTCAAGGGAGTATGAGTACATTGTTTGTCCGTTCAGACCGGCATTGATAGTTTTTGATATATCTCGTGTCTCCGTGTGTGGTTTTTTAGACAAATAAGTTTTTTTTTCTATACTGAATCTTTGGCTGGCTAGTTGATTAGTTGGTTGTTTGATTTGAATGCCTCTTTCAGAGCGCATTATATCGTGCCGTCTCCCAGAAAGAAAAAGAAGATAAGATAGACGAGAGTAAAAATAAAAACCCAAACCTCGTTACTTACCTGCTACAAACACAGTTGGCCCTTGTTCAAGTTAGAAGGACGCCCCGTTACTGGAAGTTACCCAGCACATCCGACGACCCCGTGAATCTAATTCACTGTTATAAGTCAGAAAATAGAGATAAATATGAAGTAGAGGCAATTTTGCACTATAAACATACAAACATTAGAAAATGTGTGTATTTTACACAAATGATGCCCCCCCACGTAAACTGTGTCTGTCATCCCCAACCCATACCCTAAACCTCGATCCTCCTTCTCTTCAAAAAGAAATAAAAAAAGTCAAATGCTTATCTTTGGTAGGTCTGTAAACGTTATGTAAAGTTTCATATTCATTGCTTGATTCCAGAAAGTATACAAAAATTTTAAGCGAGACAGACGGACAGACGGACAGAGGTAAAACCATCGACTGACTCGCGTCACCGATCCATAAAAAATGTTTATCATATGACGTCGCATCTGAGAGTGTCATAAAGCCATGCATTAAATGCGATAATCCACTAGTGGATTAAATATGCAAATTACGTCGTAACGTTATACGTTGACGTCCATAAAAACGTTGCGTTTTCTAATGGCGAAATTGTGACGTTTTAGTGCAAATTCTGCTGATAAAATGCGATTTTAGTCTCATATGATAAATAGAATCTTGCATTCGTGCTCCTGTATTATTGAATTTATTAAACTCGTTGGGGAAAACCGATAAGATGCTCGGCAAAGCCTCGCATCTTATCTTTTTCCCCAACTCGTTTAATAAATTCAATAATACATGAGCACTCATGTAAGATCCTCTATGTATTGCAACGTTATTATTTACTGCTTGAAACTGGAGTGAAGCTCGAGTCACACTTGGGAAAGGTGAGGTGGAGATAGCTGCGTGAATACAAAAGTTGAACTCCACTCACACTCTTGTTAATCCCACTCCAGCCACACTTGAGGGATACTTACTCGAGTTTAAGTCGAGTGTGAGTGTGAGTTTTGTTCTTGAATATAGCCGTTAGAACGGAAGTTGCAGACTATGATGATAAAAAAGAGCATGGTATACTGAGCAAGAAGACATTTAATCCCAATGTCATTCGAATAAATACTGCTATATAGATAAAATTTCATTTAATCTTATACTGCGCTAGTGTTTTATAAATATTTGACGGAATATGAGCGCAAACAATAACATGTATTACCTAAACCAGTTTGCTCTTCGGGAACAGTCTGATGTAGCCCTCGTTTTTTTTGAGGCCGGTTATCTGGGTCTGCCCTGTTTGCTTACAATTATATATACCTTTGGTGGTACAAATACAAATAAAAGGACAGAGGGGTCATTGCAAAAGCAGTTGAGGTTCCCGTGGCAAGGGCAAAAACCTACGTCATTCGACACGTCACAAATGGATCAAAGAACAACTATCATTGATTCGGAATACCAATAAATCTCTGTATGTTTGTAACTTTTCGAGAAAAGATATTCACAAAGGAAAATATTTCCCCATGAAACTGAGAAACTGAAATCTTGAAGAATTTGCAAACACTTTGACTTAATATAGTACAACATAAAGTGAAACATGTTTGGTCGAAGTTTTACATGTATCAAAATCAGCATATTGTCGGAAGCTGGATTCCATGTAGCAAGATTGTCCTTTGGCACACCATGTTGCTTTTCGGAGATTTTGAACTCTATATGATTTACAGTAAAATATCAAACACTGGGCCATACGAACTTACGTAATTTTTAGAAAACGTCACTTGTAGATGACGTAGCTTGTCAGGGGTGTATAAGTAAACTACAGCTGTATATTTTTTTTGTCTTCTCGCGGGGATTATGAATCGGTGCACTAAGTTAAATAGTTTTGCAGAATGAAGGCCTCCTGTAATTAGGGGGGATAGCTAGGGGCAATGTTATGCTCTTTGAGGGAAAAAGTCGGACTTTAGACCCTAAGATATTCCAAACTTTTATGTTTTAGCGGTCAGCACGGCAGTGATGTCAAATTCATAAAATGTCAGCATTTAAATAGGCTGGAGCGTGTTGAAATTTTGTCAAGTTGACAAAATTTCAATACGCATCTGTTGTCAAGTTGACAAAATTTCAATACGCATCTGCCTGTTTGCCTAAGGACAGCTACGCCTTTGCTTATCTTGTAACGAACGTTTAACTGCACAGGGTTGACGAGTCGAGTGATTTGCACGAGATCGTATAAATATGAGGACCTTGGTTTTAAACGTCTCGTCCAGAAGACACATGTGGCTGAAGCGGATGGGTCAAAATTCGACCCCTCGATTGATAGCCTTTCCTGTAACAAAATACATCACCGCCACTTATGTTCCATCCGAATTTTAATGCCGCACCTAAAAATGACAATTATCGAAATTCAGTAACAACCGAAGCAGGCAGCAACAACGGAGTGTTGCTTACATTCTCGTGTTTGTGGTTTGTACAATCAAAGAAGCAATCCAAGCAGTCAAATGGAGTGAAATGAGCCGCATGCTTACTATATTACATGTATCATCTGTATTTCTATATCAACTTGCACAGTTGTCTTTAAAAACCAAAATGGTCCATTATCTTATTGCACAACAAATGATGTTTTTGCTCGGATTGATTTGCTTAGGCGTATTAGCACGTGCTTTCATTCTTTGGTGTCAAACAACAGGCTCAGGTTTTCTTAAGTTCTCGCGGGGAAACATAATTAAAAAAATATACATGTATGCTGGTTGATTTGGCAATTGGTTCAGAATATTGTCTTTTTAGGTGAAAACATAATTTTCCTAGGTAAAAAAAAATCATTGGTTTAGAACAATATCGTCAATGAAACTTCTGTTACGGTATTTTTGTCATCTATACAATTAGAGTAAATGAGATAGTAAGTTTACTTTTTTAACTGTTGTACAATATTAATGTTTAGATTGGTCAAACTGGTATCATATCCACTTTTTATACCCCCCGCCATGAAATGGCGGAAGGGCATTTAGTAGTTACCCTGTCCGTGTATGTGTGTAAGTGTGTTTCTTACCAACATTGTGTCCAGCCCATAACTTCGTCCTGCATGGTGGGATTTGAGAATTATATGGCACAAATACTCATCACGACGATAAGCAGCGTGCAAGAATCATGTCGCTACTTCAAAGGTCGATGTCACAGTTTGAACTTAAACTTTATGCATTGGCTACAGCGAAAACCTGTTCGTAACCTGCCCATAAATTTGTCCTCCATGGTTGAATTTTCAAACATTATTTATCATCGTGACAAAAACGCCATCTCACTCAAGGCACTAAGCGAGGGCATCCGTGTCATATGGGCAGTGTTTGAGTTAATTTTTATCTCTGTGCTTTCCCTTATTTTTTTCTGTCTTTAATTGCCTGAAAGTGAGTTGGGTCTCAGATTAAGGTGAATGGGGACACATCAAGGGAAAACAACCCTGCCACTTTCAGTTTTGCCTCCCTTCTCAATGGGATCAACTCTTAAAGGAAAAAAAACTGGCTCCCGTAAGAGCAAGGGGGTGAGTTTTTCCTGTCAAGTAGACCGCCTTTTTGAAGAAAGTATTCTTTGTTAAGAGAAGCAAACACTAAGTCACATAAGTTGTTTCCCTTTGTAAAAATGGCAAAGGACAGGAACATATACCCATTAATCTTTAGTGACGGCTGAAACTTGGCCATCGACGTATTTGGCAGGGCGCACAATGAACCTCCTTTCGCAGTGACATTGGGCTGTCAGTGCGTCCTAAATTTTATTGCAGAAAAACACAAATCAATGTGTATTCATTCAACGTATTCTGAGAGGTCGGAGACATTCATTTTTTTCGTGAATTTGTCATACTATCTAGATTTTTGTTTATTCACAATTTTACGACAACACATACATATACATACTGATATATACATGTGCCAGTGGATTGGACGTAGGCTTTGCCTAAATTACAACACAGGCAATGCCTACGTCCAATCCATTGGCACATGTCACATGTACTTACTTGTTTGTATATATATTTATGTTGTCATTGCAAGTAAATAAAATATCCAGATATAGAATTGTTCACATGAGTACATAAAGCTCAGTCAATGTCCCCTGAAGCTCATGATTCTGTACTAATAATATAATAAGCATTTAACAGGAAATAAAGCGTACACAATTATTACGGTTTTAGACTGCAACGCGATCCACAACTGTCACTTGTACTCACGCATATCTAATATTGAATGACATTTACATAGCTGAAAAGATTTAGGCATTCAAGAATGACCATGTAAGAACTTAATCTTATTTTTATGTATAATAGATAAAAGTACATAATACAATTTACTTAAACAGAATGTCACGGTCACGGCAGCGATAGAACCCTAGCTGCTTGCATGACAGTCATACTCTCTACCAAGTCGCTGTAAAAGCCGGCTTGAAGCACAGGGCAGTAAATGGTTTATACGTCCTCGATTGCTCTGGAATACAAGAAATCACTTGATATAAGACTTACCTGAAAGTAGTTTATAAGGTCAATGATCAAGAACTGTTACGATCAAATACCTAATCCTACCCACGAAATCAAACGCTAACATGTCGAAATAACACAAGTAGGAAAACGATAGGAGCGCCGGTACAGGAAAAGAGGAACATCTCGCTCTCAGGCAGGTGGTCATGAAGCTAGCCTCACCAAGCAAATATATTTTATATATCTTTCGTCTCTACTTTACCTTTCGTCTCTCGTTCCGCCTCTAGTCAGTAACTTTTCACGATATGATTTAAGAAATGCAAACGATATACAAACCGTTGACTCAAAATCCACTTTATATTTCAATTCCTTCCTACCTTCTGTTATTAGGGACTGGAGCAGCCGTCCTTACGAAAACAGAAACGCAGACTCATTAGTTTCTTTTAAACGGCACTTAAACCAGAGTAGAAAAGATGTTCCTAAATATTATCACTGGGGAACTAGAAGGCCTCAAATTCTTCACACGCGACTTAGAACAGGTTGTAGTGCCTTAAATTATGATCTATTCCTTAAAAACATTTCAGACAATCCTCTATGCAGATGTAATTCAGGTTCCTTCGAAAACGCTCAACACTTTTTCTTAAACTGCCGATTATACAGCGAACTACGTAATGAGCTTTATCAGGTTGTCTCCCAACATTGTAAGTTTACGTTGGCTGTACTTCTGTGTGGTGAAGAATCTCTGTCCTACAAAACAAATGTAACTGTTTTCGAAGCTGTGCACAAGTACATTCAGTGTAGCAAAAGATTTTAAGAAACTTAAGATGTACATGTATCCATAGCTATGCTCTATTTGCTCAATGCTCAATACAATCTAGATTTGTTTTCTTGTTGGACTGCTGCTGGAAGAACTTTTGGCTGCATCTGTCTCCCTCCCTTCTGCCTCCCGCCCCTTTTCTTTTAGTCTCCAATTTTGCTCCAGAAGGTAATGCAAAATTATTATTATTTTTGTGTCTCTATTCTTACATATTTTCTCTTTTTTTTCCCTCATGTGTATTTATTATTATTTTTTTTACTTCTTTGTATATTTTCCTTTTGTCCTCTTTCCAACACTTGTCCTTATACACTTTGTTGCATATACATTTTTGTGTGTCTAGTTGTTTATATTTAAATGTACCGTAGTCAATATTTACTTTAGATTAATTCTTACTGCCATAAAATTTTGTCAAGTTCATAGTATAAGGAGAAGAACTAAATAAGCTTATGCTTTTGTTCGATCCTATTGTGTTTCAAATTATCATTGCTGTATCTATGAATCTATGTATTTTTGGAAACAAAATATGTTTAAACCAAATATACATGACATCTGTTCGAAATAAAAAAAAGAACCAAAAACGAAAATCAGTAAGAAAATTGAAACAGGAATGGAGAGAGAGAAACAAGAACAATAGAAAGGAAATTATAGAAACAAATTTAATTCGTTTAACGACATAATGTTTGTTCAACGTAATTCTTGGTTCCTGTGGGTTTCTTCCATGCTTTATTGTTTAATTTCCTTTCTGATTTTCTTGTTTATTTTCCTTTCTGTCTTTTTTCTGATTTTCTTGTTTTACTTTTTTTTTATTTTCTTGTTTCATTTTTTTTCCGATAAATAAAAGAATAAAAATGTCCCACTGAAACATTAACGCATGGGATCTTCTTACGGATATCCTTACTTACACAGTGATAGCTTTCTCGACAACAGATTTGAATATACGTGAGGAAAATCCACAAACTCCACATATGAAGTTTCTCTTACTTTGATACACCAGAGTCTCGCCACAAGAATGCAGCAGCCAAAGATACATCAAATGTTTGCTGAATAGTCCAGCGACACATCAACCTGTCCACATAGGCAATATACACACTTGCTGTCAACAAATGTACACGGTTATTTTAGGCCTGTCACGTGTAAAACTGATATCCTTCATGTACATTTCTATCAACAACATCCAACATGATCAAGGTATGTAGTGCTTCCAAGCTGTCGTACATTGTTTATATTTGCCTTGAAGATTTGGGCGCTGATGCCTGAGCATATACTGCAGATCCTGACAAGGCTACTCTGATGGAGCAGTCTGGTCAGGGACTGCGGTGTCTGCCGGTTTACCCCGCAATGCTATGACATATTCAAATCTATCATTGCATTGCGTGAGAATGGAATGCTGAAACCCAAGTTTATTTTCTTTGGAGCATTCTGATCGGACCTGTACAGTGCTTATTATTGTACTCTTCAACTGCACTCAAGTTCGTTCCTTATACCGCAATCGCCCTGGACACTTGACACTTCCAACTAGGCAAATACTACAGGCCCTGATCAGATGGTCTACGCAGGCCGGTCGGGTCGGAGCCTGCAGTGAGTGCCGCTTATTTTATTTCATACAGAATGACTGCGTTGCTCGAGTGCTTTGGACAATTGCGGTATAGAGTAAGATAATCGTCTGTTCGCTTAAACTTACTTCTTAGCCTGAATATTCCAGTATTTTTAAATCCAAGTGATATATTTCCTGTTTCTATATGTGTACGAATTTTCTTTCTATTTCACTGTCACGAGGCTTCATTCACATGTTCGTCTTAATGAAAATGCCACGTGTCAAGACTCGACTTGCACGGACTAGACATCGTCTAACCCTTTGACTCATTACAATGGAACGTTGAACGACGTCTCGTGCATGTGAAAATAAAGTATAGGTAGCCGTTACAGTATTAAGTAGATTTATAAGTGCTGGTGTGTGTTCTGATTTTTTCTTCTTTTCCATTGTGCATGTGTTGACATTATCGCTACTATTATTATTACCTGTAATATATGAATTGTCAGTGAATGATGTTTGGCTATTTCAGTCTGGTGTCTCGATTTTGCTCTACACCCTGACAGCTTAGTTTAAGGAAATCTCTCCTCGAACCACACAATAGCTAATGACCTCATTAGACATTCCACCATCTTAAATTTCATTAGACACCTAATGCCAAATTAAAGACGTTCTCTCTTACTTAGAGCGACATGTTTCTTCATGTTTACTGACTCCTCCTTTCCCCGTGGAGGCTAGTTTATGAATACTTTATCTCCATATATAAGGTGTTCTTTCTTTATCTTAGTATAGTTTATACAATCTCTTTTCTTGTTACTTTTTTTTTCTGAATGTTTACTGTTTTACATGATTTGTCTGCTAGCTTATACTTTGTCTAAACATACTGTATGGTTTACGCACGAACTCATTCCTAGGGATACAGATATACAAAAGTCGACAGACTTCCTTCTGAATCCCTTTGTATAAACGTGTGTTCGGTCAACCATTGTCTGTACATAATTGTATGATGTTTATACAAATAAATAAAGTTTAAACTAACAACATCCACCTGTACCTTAAATACTTTGAATAGTTTGTTAAATCTTCTGAGAAAAAATAAAACAACACACATGTTGAAATAACTTAACAAATTGACAAAAGGTAGCCATTTTGAAACTGTCATATACTTAAGGGATAACTGTATTCAAAATTGTCATTTGGGGAGGTAAAGCGTCGGTTTTATGGTCGGAAATGACCATAAAACCGACGATTTACCTCCCCAAATGACAATTTTCAATATAGTTATCCCCATTTTAATGCACTTTTTTCACATTTTCCCCTTTCAAAGTGTACTTCTTTGCACCCATTGCAAGCGCTTTCAGCAGCGTAAAACCAAACGTCAGCCAATGAGAAGTGACGTTTTGTAATGACGTCCGGTTTGCGACAGTAAATCGCAGAATATACTGTCGCAAATTTTTGACGTTATCCAATCAGACGTCGCGTTATATTTGTAAGTGAATTAGAACTGCCATTTGATTGGCTGAAATGAATATTCAAGCCTATCAGCCAATCAAATGGCTATATGCCGCTGTGCTTCAAAAAGACTACCTTTTGTAAATCATTTTTACATGTTTCCCTCAGAGGATTTAAAAAACTATTCAGAAAGATCAGACTTTTGAGGCAATTCAGTCAGTGATATATCAGCAACTCGGTAATATTTTGGATGAAAACAAGGTGATGAAAAATGATGAGAAAACGCGCAGGCAAGCTTGAGGTTTTATTGTGGGATATGCGATACAGACCCTTGACTTGTGCTGCAGCTTCTATATCACCGAACAATTTTCGAATACTCATGCCAAAAAAGTTTCTGGACATCATAAATAATAATAATAATAATAAAAAAAAAACAACAACACTGGAGGCAAGAAACACTCAATACGCAGATAGCAGACTCGGTATTTTGTGAAGTCTGTCAACAGCAGTAATTTGCAATACCACTTACATCCTCCAACAATCATTATTATGTTTTGCACAGGGCTCTATTTAAATGTTAATTTTAAACGAACTCAGTGACAACTTCTTGCATTCTAGTGAGTTATTAGGATATTGGTCTCGGGGGAGTTGATGAATTTGTAAAAACATAATACTTGCTAACACTTGTGTTTTTATTGGATTTCCATCAACAAATAAAATAAATTGCATTTTGCAGATCGTCATTTTGGTATGCTAAGATCAACTCTATTTCAGGCTGGAATTTCAAATCGATTTAGTTCCCGTAGAAGTTGTAGCAGAATAGCGATTAAAGAGACGATTATCCCAGCAGACACACAATGTTGAATCAACATTAAACAATGTTGATTCAGCGTATAACGTTGAATCAACGTTGATTCTTTGTTGAATCACCGTTTTGGCCCCAGTGGGTATCAGAACTCGCGAGATATGTAACTCACAAGCATCTAGTTTACCGTAAGCGCTTAGAGTCATGACTCCAAGAACAGGTTTCAGAGACTGTGGTTTAAACAATGAGTGGGGCGTTATTTCTTAGGTTCAGAATATGTTTGTACTCGACCTCGAATAGAGTAACGAATTTTTATCTTATTTATTATTATAGAATTTATATATACATTGTACCTACATTGAATCTTTTATTTGTTTTGTAGTTTCAAATTCACAGTTTTATTGAGTTGCTCTATGAAATTCAGCACGTGATCTCTATGTTTTTACTAAGAGACTTAAAATCTTAAAGAGTCCATTCAAAAGCAGAAAACACATTCAAAAGAAGTAATACGGACCACATCCTGAAGTCCCGGCCACACAAGCCCCACCAGTGACCCTGACAAGATACGGCGACAAAATCTAGAGAAAAACATACTTTTATTTCTTAATTTCAATATGGCAGTCGACTCCAATTGTTGATTACTGTCAAAAACGGTGAAAATGAGTAAAATGAAATTATCTAGAATAAGACTTTAAACCAACAAAAATTTCTAATTTCACAGAATATAATTATCTTCTATCTCAAAGGGGAAAAATAAAGTATGGATGGTGTTGGGAAGACATTATACGGCCACCACACGGCACAACACCAGCTGCAGTGAAGCTAAATTAAAACCTTGAACTCTTCCAAAAATCATCCGATTGTTTAGGTATCTGAAAAATAATAGTTGTAGTAGTTTTCATTTTTGGCCAGCCTGTATCGGTTTCAGATATATAGTTATCCAGGAATATTAACCTAACGGTTACGTTTATAGACATCCTGATATTATAATAGAGTCAATCACGACTTTTTCTTTTGACCGACTTCGTCGGGCCCTGCAAAATGACACAGAAACTTTTGTTTCTAAAAATCTTTTTTGGAATCATGCATTATATGAATAGTTGCCAATCAAATATGTCATCGCTAGAATGCCATTACTATTGGGATTATCTAACACGGTGATCAGCCTATTCACGTGCCAATCACTGCTATTCCATTTATGATTTGTACCGTAAATATTCTAAAAGTTGGGACACCTTTACAAATTACCGTGATATTTAAAATACTGAATTTTCGTTTTTTTAATTCATAAATGACTCTAAAGATGCAGATGGAGTGGCAAACAGTGTAGCCCCTGATCAAACTGCTCTTAGGGAGCAGTCTGGTCTGGGTTTGCACTGTCTGCCCGGCCATGTCCGGCCCAATAATTAAAATTATTACGGTATCTTCTCTGTTTCGACACCACGCTGTTTAGATCGCTATACTTAAATATCAGTATGACCATCTCCATTACTGCAATATTCTTTATCTCTCGTAATGGATTAAACATATTGAAAACACGTACACTGATTATATAATTCATGAACATTTCTGTTTTTCTAGAGAAAGAAATTCTGCAATCAACATCTCTGTATATAGCAAATTGAATATCTTCTGAAATACTTTAAAAATGATGGGGTGCACAATTCGTAATATTCCTGACCCCCTGTTGTACTGACAGTAGACATATCTTAGTAACTACACTGAACAAAATTTTACATGGTAACATTTCCATGCAGTTTTGCTTATTGCATATTAATGTAGGTCCGGCTTAAAATAAAGGTCAAGAATTGCTATATATATTGTCATATATTATCAAAAGTTACAGAACGAATTCGACCAACTTGGTGTTTATCTACTTATTTTACACCTAAAATATGTGACTGAAACGGAGATAATCCAAGTATTTCAATCATTTGTACCAATTTGATGAAGATTGTGCACTGTTTCTATCATTCTTCTATGTTCATCGACAGAAACTTCATTGACTTGTGATGACGGTGATTTTTTTACCATTTTAAAATTTATTTAATTGCTTTCATTTTTTTCAATCCATCGTATGGTTTGCATACAAAAGACAATAGCTCGTGCGTTTTAATAGCATTTGACTGCAAAGGATAATTTCAGCAAGGAAAATACTTCACAATTCTCAGATTACTAAAACAACTGAAAATATGCCTTAGACAAACCAGTTCTGCTAATTAATAAAGAGACTAATCAGGCACTTTGTTAAGTGTATATTGAGTTGATCAGATACTCCTGTGACACTGATTTCCACTGTAAAAAGAGAAATGGTTTACTTAAATTGACAATCAAATAATATATAAAAAAAGGATTTTTTTCTCTGTACTAATGGGACTTTGCCTCCGAAATGCCCAAGGATACATTTATTACTTTGCGCACTTTTCTTTTAATAGGGTTGTAAAAGTCCCTTACTTTGTTCAATATAACATCGAAAGTAACGATCGGCATGCTGTCTATTAATCGTTAATGAGATGCCTTATGGAAAAAGAAAATCGAACCACGCAGAAAACTACATGATGTATGATAGTTTTATTGTAGAACAAGTACCATTTCACTGAAGATATTATATTGTTTAGTAGTGTTCCTGATGCCGTCTCTGGACAGCAGCATTGATCTTGGGGGAAAAAGTCACCAGGCAGTATAGCGTTCTCACAAAAACAGTCACCAGATAGTTAAATTCACCTACAAAAGCATGTCTAACGCAGCAAAAAGTGACACATGACAACGCAGTTCTTTAACCAAGGGCTGTCACCAATCTCTATATTACATTCCGGCAGCTGCACTGGAAACGGACCATGCAAAAGCCTTCCTATACAAAGATGTTTCCAGACAGTATACTTAGCTCATCTGGCAAAAGCTGCCTCTGGATAAAACAGCTCACTTACCATAGAGCTGAAATAATGGCCAAATCTTTGACATATAAACGAATTGTAATTTACGGAAAAATAAAACACATTTAATGTTGTCAGTTCCCTACTCCTACAGTTAGTATTTATATTTTCAGATTCAGTCCATGACCATTGTTCCTCCAACTACTTTTGTTGAAGCGACTGGTACTCTACAGGGTGGTAAGTTTATACTTCAAGCATAATGTCTGTTTTTTTTCGCACATTTTTGTTGGAGGGGGTAGGGGTTGAGAGCGGGAGGGTGATGTTTGTATCAGCTCATGAGCATGTTATATACTTAAGCCATTTAATGAAATATTTAAAATGTATGTTCTTCCAATACATAATGGCTTACAGCTCCGTTGCTATTTATACAAGCAGTAATTTGTATTAACACATTATTGCACAGTTACATTAAAACGGACCTTTGCAAAGAGTGTAGACTAACATCAGACAGCCAGGTTTCACCTGGGCCACATTTATTGTTTTAAATATGGGCATTTCTGAAATCAAACCTTATAATAAAAACAAAATCAGACCCCCTAATAATTAAAAGAACGTATCGGATCCGTGGGGTAGTGATCAACAAGAATCTATCAGACAATAATGGGTTAGATAAACGGGTACACCTTTAATCGTCTGTCGTTTTCCATGTTTTTACCTCTCTTCTCAATGTGGTTCATCTGTTAAAGGAAACGATTTGCTCCTCTAGGAACAAAATTAGTCCTTTCCTTCGAAAGTAGACACAAGATGGACAGATGTCGTTCTCCAGGGAAGCAAACAGGAAATCGCAAAAGTTGTTCCCGTTTGTAAAAATGGTGGAAACCAAGGAGGCGTACCCAGTCACCTTAATGATACAGCAGTAAGCAGTAAACAGGGCTTAGAGGAATACATGTAGTACAATTAATCCTAGTTTATACGCCAATGAAAAGCTTATGTGCCATTCAAAAACAAGAAAGTTGCTTGTATAGTTCTAGATTTTCACTCTTTCTACTAATCGGACTAGAAGCGGCTGTAGTGTAGTGGATAAAACTCCAGACTACCAATCCAGGGGTTGCAAGATCGATCCCCCGCTTCACCGGTCTTTCGGATGAGACTTTAAACCGAGATCCCGTCTCCATATGACCTCGTTGTTGGTGGGACGTTAAACCCGAGTTCACTCCGTCACTCACTAATCGGACAACTTAAATTCTTAAATCTAGCAAAATTAGTCGAACGAAAACAACACCCCCCCCCCCCCCAAAAAAAAAAAAAAAAAAAAAAAAAAAAAAACATATTTAATGCAGACGAAGCAACACAATAGCAGTTTCAGGTAGATTCGACACTTGTTTGCCATGTAGCGTCTAAAGCAATCACTGGTACATAACAGGTAGGCAGGCTGTGTTCATGGTTCTAAATGAGTAGTAAATTGGACACAAAAAGAGTTATAATCTGGCCTCTAATCTATATATAGAATAAAATGAGAAATTTCTAATGCAGGGTTAGGAACAAGTATAAGGAGTCATTGAAGAAATCAAACTCACGTGAACTAGTCGGCATTTTGAAATTTTGCATAGATTATTAAAAAAATAATATTTTTCAGAAGGAATAGGTTTCTTTCTTATCCACGTATTGGCTGGAATACTTCACCTCTTCCACTTTCAATACCTAAAATGTAACATATTCAAGAAAAACAATGTAGGAATCTAGATTAAAAGTAAACATGTGGAAAAATACTTTTACTGGCCCTTATAAAACTGAGTATAGTAGGCAAGCAGACACAGATAAAAAGATTAGATATCTGCTCCCTAATGTTCAATAAGTTTGTTTCATTTTGTTTTAGGAATAATTTCTGAAGGTCGAAAAATGGCGAGACAATCATACTTAATTTCTGCTACCCAAAATAAACTTGAAATGTTTCAATAAGAAAAGTATACATATAATGAGCTTATCCAATATTTCCGTCTTCATACATGTTTGCTTCTATCTCTTGGTTTGTCAATAATTCCATCTTCTAGACAAATAAGGTGTCAGTCACAGCAGAAGTTCGTCTACAGTTGATAGACAATCAACTTTTGGTGTATTTCTTGATAAAATGCTGCCTGAGAACATTAGGTC
This sequence comes from Ctena decussata, assembly GCA_963989385.1. NCBI lineage: Eukaryota > Metazoa > Mollusca > Bivalvia > Lucinida > Lucinidae > Ctena > Ctena decussata. Next base: position 40,423,425 of record OZ022500.1, read on the forward strand.
GACAAATAATGATATTCATCAATGAATAAGAGACATTTTCATTAAATCAGGCTATACTAAGAAGCGGGCCTGTTGAATTTTAAATTATTTTCCGTAAAGAAAAGTATAGAAGTATAGTGAGACTCTTCATTGATCAGCTTAAAAGTGTAGATACGGGAAGACATTCTGCACTACCCCTACTATGTCTTATATGATCTCTCTCTCTCTCCCTCTCTCTCTAACTGGGAACCCTGAACTAAGTTTGATATGAAAATGCTTACATTTCGCTGAGGCTAACGCTTATTGCTTAAAATCTAATGCACTCTTGTTTTTGGTCAACCTAGTTACAAATAATGGTTGAATGAAATTTAACTTATTATTTTGTAAGAATGTTGAGGAAATTTGAATGGAAAAATCACAAGCAATGAGTATGGTGCCTTTTGCCACTATAGGCTAAAACAAATGAATGTATTATATTTTTTGACGGGCAAGATAAACTTGTTATGGTGTTTGCTTGACAAATTGTCAAGAGCTGAAAGGTTTGCCGCAGCAATTATTACTGCAGCAATTATTGCTTCACATTTTAAGGATGTATTTTTGTCACTATGTTAAAATATTTGTTAAATGTTTAAATTTCTGCGAACAGATATTACAACATACGTAGCCCAAGATAAGAGGGAGTATTTGATGATAAGGGATATTTTTTTCTTATTTCTCATCAAAAGCATATGTTTTGACCCTCGCCTAAACCGTCTCGTCGAGGCGGTTCAGATAAGGGGTCGCAACATATGTTTTTATGCACAGTTTACAAAAATTATCCCTTAATATCACAAAATACCCACTCTCATCTAGAGCTCTGAACACATCTTCTACTTCTACAAATAAAGGTCTTATATTGCCATATTTTATGATGCAGTAATTATCGACAACTGTCTGTAAGTTTCGGCAGCTAAATTCGTTGAAAATTCCTTTGAGACCTAACCTAAATTCCGCAACATCAATTTCTCTACTTGTTTGACATAAGCCAGGATTTCTTGTCAGCTCAAATTCTCAAGAGAGCCTTCCCACTGGTATAACCAGTCGTTCAGACGTGAACATTCTCGGAGTAAACGCCTGCAATATATATACTTAAGGACAAAAGTTCTGCACGGATGTTAATTCAACATCCGTGCAGAACTTTTGTCCTTAAGTATATATACACCGTGATTATTCGTCATAGTATAATTTTTATTTTTTAATTCCTGTGCGGAATTAATGAACCCATTCTGGTAACCTTGAAATCGGACATCGCTCAAGCCGACGATAGGAGGGCGTATGTAGCCTTGGAAACTATATTACAACATGTATTATACGAGGAGACTCAGTTTTCGTTTCGTGGCTGTGTTCTTTGATTCCAAGGGCATCCCAGTGCGCCTATGGCTACAAGGCTACATGAACCCTTTTAACACACACACACACACACACACACACACACACACACACACACACACACAAAATATTTCAAGCAAAATTACTTTATATTTGAATTCTTTGTTTCTAAAAAAAAAAAAAAAAATCTCAAAATACGGTGGCACGTAACTTTTATTACTGAATGTAACAGTTCAAAGGCGGTTCGTCTTTGTTAGACTAAGTATGACTGCTCTCGAAAATCGGCGTCTTGGGAAGTGTTGTTATGGCCTTACCATTATTCATACACTTCTGATAAAGTGAATTTCTCTCAATCTTCAAAACCATAACGAAATTGCAGTTTTGCGACTTACTTCTCGATGTCTTTTTGTGGATATTCATTATTGATTAGCTGAGAAAAATAAGACAACGACGTTGTTGCCGACTCCCATGGGAATTCACAAGATTATTTACTTATAGTCGCTTTAGTATCTATGACCTTTGGTGCTAACATTGGATGACGTGGTACTTTAATATGTTTCTTGGAAATATTTTTTCATATGATTTAGGTAATAGTGCTTTATTCTAGTACTGAAATATAAGCGATTTACGTAAGGTTAGTACAGATGACCAAAAAAAAAAAAAAAAAAAAAAAAAATAGAATACTGCCCTTGAGCCAAAACGGTCAGGCGTACATGCATCTGAACGCAAAAATTAAGTTCTTGAAACAGCGGACGGAAGACAAAATTGTCACTCAGTATCTTTGCTTCTTGACAGTTAATTTGAAAAGTTTCCAATGCCGAAAAATGACTCCTACAACTAAATGTAATTACTTCTTTTGAGTAATAGAAGACACTCTGTTCTTCCTTTAGGTGAGGCACACATTGCGTATGACAGCCACTACAAATTGTCGGTACATGTACATGATAAAATGACAGCTGTGATAAAGCCCAAATTCATACACTGTACATATTGCATCTAGCCCAAATAAACCGACCACCATTACATATAGAAGCTTATGATCTAGTAAAGCATGGGCTATGCGTTTGTTTGGCTACAGTGTTTTTGGCCAATATCGCAAGAAGAATTATAAGACGTTGTGTAATATGTATGCTGCTAGAACGTGAGAAGCATAAGAATGTTCGGATTATTTTATATCTCTTTCTTCATAGACGTTTGTTTTGTTTCGCGTTTTGTTGATAAGCGTATCAATACAAATAAATGTCAGTCAAACTAGTATGTCATAATAATCAGTTCTGGGGCCGTATTCATAAAACGACTTAAGTCGTTGCTATGCGGTTGCTAAGGCTAAATATCTATAAAGGAGATTCCCTACAACTATGAAATTTGGTCTGGAGGAACAGTCTTACAAAGACTGTTCCTCCAGACCAAATTTCATAGTAAAGACTGTTCCTCCAGACCAAATTTCATAGTTGTAGGGAATCTCCTTCAAAGAAATTTAGCCTTAGCAACAGCATAGCAACCACTTAAGTCGTTTTATGAATACGGCCCGGGGTTCTTACTGGCAGCTGGATATGTTTTCTCTGTCTTTTTCGATCATGCTTCTGTTAAAGTAGATGTTCTGTAACTTTTGTCACTTGACCTTTTTTTATACATGTATTTGTTTCACAAATTTTGTACATGTAAAAATGACCAGATTTGCGAAAGATATTTTAAATGGTCTCCTGTTACTGATCTCAATTTACGTATCAGCTAATTTGACATTGCCGCTGAGCAAAGGTGGTTGTAACCAATGAATGTGTGTGAGCACTAGCCCCTCCCCCATGCGCCCTCTCTCTCTCTCTCTCTCTCTCTCTCTCTCTCTCACTACATAGTCAAAAGCAGAGCATAGGAAGTTGGCAAATATAAGTTTCAACTCTGAAATAAAAACTTCAGCCTTTAGTGATGCTTTTATAGCTAGTCGTAACTCGTGTGAATTGTCTGGGATCAAAATCACGCGACGAAAATGCCTAAGCTAGAGTTACATGTATTAATCGTTTTTATTGAGTTAACTGACATAATGCATAATAGAAGAAGACAATCCTTTGTAGACAGAGGTTCTTCTACTGAATTTCGCTAATTTCTTCAATTAAATTAGCTGTTGACCAGCTAATGATACGAAATAAGTAATATTTATTTATTATTATTATTATTTTGCAAATATTTAGATAAATAATAATTAACGACTCTCTAGCAACAAATGTCGTGTCTGTGCTCTATGTCTACAAAACATCTGGAAATCATCAAACATGCGGCAAATGTCATATGTGAGTTATCATTTCATTTTAAATGTTTTATGCTCCATTACTCAATAAGGTCCGGGTGGGGCGAGGGTTGAGGCTTATTCGCCCCTGTATGTCTGTCCCTGCATTTATCCATTTCACATACCTTTGGGTAGAGGGATTGTCTAGCCAACTCCTCTTACAAATTTTTGGCTGATTTCTTTTTCAAACTTTGTACACATGCTGTGGACACAATTAAGATGCGCTTGTGCATTTTGATCGAGACAATAATGTTTACATGATTATGGCCATTTGAACATAGCCATTTTGGGCAACTATTTTGCACTTTGGTTTGTTCAACATCGCTGGCGAAATGGCATACCATGCCGAACAGAATCAGACCGTTTCTTCGAGCAGTCTAATTTGAAACTATCCAAATCCAGACATGGTTTTGCAGACAATATTGAGATTACTTTCTTATTCCTCGGCGACAAAATATACATGCATTGTGACCCCTCATTCAAACCGTCTTGGAAAGACGGTTCTAATCAAGGGTCACAACATGTTTTTTTTTTTTTGAGTTTGGAAAATAATCCCTTAATTATCCATATAATCCCGTCTTAACTAAGATACTGTCCATTCTGTCAGCCCAGCCACCTATTTTCCAATGTTTATGGTCATTTCAAGATTGACTATCTACTGAGGTCGTTAATGACCGATCCATTTCGACAACATCAGCTATCTAGCAACACTATAAAATACGATAAAGTCTATCGAATTACTATGAGTTAATTGAAAAATCGAATGCCCCTAGACAAAGTAATCTTGTTATCTTTTTCTAAGACCGAATACCCTCATATAACGATAAGAAAAGAGCTACGTGAGAGACGTAACAAAACAGCGAAGCATTATTTAAGAAATTCAAATTCTTTTGGTTGCTCTTCAATTCCAAATTCAAAATGACCGTCTTTTCTAAGATTTACATATGATGTACAATGTAGACAAGCGCTTTTGATAGACAATTAAGTCATCTGAGAAAGGATTAAAGAATAGAGAAAAATCACATTTTTTTTCCATTACATGAATATCAGGTAGCATCCCACACATAGTTTGAGAGGAGCATGGCATATCTCTAATAAAAGTGAGATGACGTCATAGATCTGTTGATATAGCAACTATGGAACCACAAACTTTTGTGCTTGGTACCTTCGCAGAAAGACCCCTCGATGACCTAACTTAGACATCAATATGTACTCTCAGTTGCTATGGTTACAGATAAATAACGTCATTGGTATCGGAGCATGGCATGCAATGTATGCCATGTTGTCGTGTTGCGGCTCAATAAGTTATTTTGAGGCAATATTTTCAAAGTTTAAGTGGTAACTCAGCTTCGGACAAATACCATATTTCAAATTACTAAGAATTTTGACATAAACACACTGCAAGATGAAACCAGATAATATGAACTTCTCAACGTATTGTGTGCCAGTTCTAACCCCAAACATATCGACCAATCGGTCTGTGGGTAATGAAAACCTCATTCATTCGCACTACATCAGTGATCTAGTAACACTATAAAATACCATAATGTTTATCGAATTACTATGAGTTAATTGAAAATCGAATGTCCCAAGACAATCTGATCTTGTTTTTTGTAGGGCCGAATGTGGTCATTTTGACCATTTGCGACACGTCAAGTCAAAATGTCATAGACTTTCGTATTAGTGTAGGAATTTGAAAGACTACGGAACAGGTCAGTTTATACAATGTACAGTCAAGAAATATGGAGTACTCCTTCGAGACCTCCCGATCCACTAAAATAGTAGTTGCCCTTTCAAGCCAATCGTTGTATTTTCTGTTCTAGTGCAGTCAGGGATGGTCTTGTCTTGTTGACGGAAGGGTCGACGCTCTGGACGCAATCGGTCTAGGACTCCAGGTTGTTTTCTAAACTACTCACTGTACCATTCACCTACCGGCCCGAAATCCTATTTAAAAGGTGGCGACTCGTCAGCAGCCTTTAGCACTTAATTGTTGCTTTTTCTCCTCTCAAAGCAATCAGCGTCATGTAGTTCCTTATTTAGAATCTGACAATTCACCCTTTGCACCTGCGTTACGCAGAGACATAAAGGAGTGAACTAGCTTTTAAAAGTCTCGGACTTACCAAGGGAGAGAAAAAACTGTATAAATTAACTCAGTTTGAGAAAGGCAAGATCAAATCAAAGCCTCGGCTTGGTTTGCAAATAAATAAATAAATAAATAAATAAATGAAACTAAGAAAGAAAACTTGAGATAAACTCTTTTATAATGGATCAATATTCTTTAATCTAAATCTACACTCCTTGTTCAAAGAACAACAAATTCACTTCTTGTTCTAGCAACTCCAGAATTCAACAGGAGCTGCATTCGGCAGATATTATTGAATTTGCATTTTATCTGAATCGTGCAGCTCTAGTTTGACAGCTGCATTGACTCTGAAGCCGAACAAGCACGGCTTCACATAAGAGTTGTATGTCAGCAAGAGTAACGAAAGTATTGTCTCTTAATTTGCATTTACCTTGAGGTGCATGGGTATACCTCTATGTATTTACAATGGGGGCAGCATTTGTTACTGCTTGTTCGCTTCCCATGATGACGAAGACCTTCCAAAATCGGGTCTACCATTAGAGGAATAAAGTTGCTTCGAGGGAAAACTGAAAACAAAACAGTTGCTTTCCCTGAAAGTGTATTCATTTACCTTAAGATGCATGTAGGCTTCCATATTTTGCCGCCATAATAAGAAGTGTGTATTGTTTAACTGAAAGGTATTTTATTTACTCTCTTTGTAGGTGAATCAATTCTCCCGTACTCAGGTGAATGGGCACACTTTCAGGGAAAGCGACTCTGCTGTTTTTATTATTTTGCTTCCCTTCTCAATGCAGGGAGTCAACTCTTAAAGTAAAAAAATGCTTCTAGAAGAGCAAATATATTCCTTTAAGAGTAGATGCATCCTCTTTTGGAACGGTTTCCCACCCAGGAAAGCTGACAGAAATTCAATAAAGTTGTCCATTTGACAAACTGGTGGAAAAACCATGGCGGTTTACCCGTACACCTTAGAGGAAATAATTTGCAAATTTTGAAAGCAAATTCTTATCCTTTAAGAGAGCTACTACATGCAAGAAGGGAAGGAATGACTTCTAGACCGGACAAGCCTCGTTTGGAGACGTACCCCTATACCTTTGTAGCTTTCATGTGTAGAGGAACAGCACGTCGGGAACCGGCCATGTTTACTGGTCATTAGGGACCATAGTGCTAAATTGGAGCCATTTTTAAAACAGAGACACATTACGTTACCGTGGTCATGGATGTACTTTACAAAACAAAGCGCGTCATTTTCATTTCTTTGGCGTGTTCCTAACTTCCAGAAGAGGCTATTTAGAATTTATTTTAAGTTGGCATGCGAGGTGAAATATGACAGAAATAATCATAGCTATAAACTGGATCTCTTTGAGAAGTACACGTGAGCCGCGACACAACAAAACCATTAAAGTGACATGTGCGCCCAGCACAGACACAGGTCAGGCTGGACAGCCGCCCAGTATTATCAGGCTTGAAGGGTAGCTAAGGGTCTAAGCTACATCCATGCGGAGAGTGAAAACTCTGATCAGACTGGGCGGATGCCCAGGCTGATCTGAGTCTTCGCTGGGCGCGCATTCCACTTTGTTGGTTTTGTCGTGTCGCGGCTCACGTATTGATCAGCTGGCAAAAATAGGATGATTATGGCGTAGCCGCCTCTCTTGGGACTCTGGATGAGGTTTTAGGAATTAGACTGTTAGTATTCTAAGACATTCAGAAATCTCTAAGGAATATCTGTCTCGCTGATTGCTCTTATCAGTTCAGAAGCAATCGTTTCTGAGTTGTTTAAAGTGTATTGGTGCACCTCCATATTTTCCCACCATGTTTACAAAGGGGATAACCTTTTATGTGTTTCTGTTTACTCCCAAGGAAGGCTAACCCTTTTGAAATAGGGTCTACTCTTAAAGGAAACAATTTACTCCAATAACAGCATAATATTTCCTTTAAGACTTGACCAAAACTAAATGCAATTAACACCGTAATGTTATTAAAGTGCACGTAACTTAATTTCTAGAGTGGTAGGATCGGGTGTATACCAAAAATCGGCCATTAGGTGTTATGCAATCCATATTGTGTCTCCAGGGCCACATTTAAATGTACTGTTTTGTAACTAATGTATGTAATTTGCATTGACTAAAATATTGTTTGAACCAACTTGTGTCTTTTTGACAATTGATCTACATACGTGTATATTTTATAATACCGATATATTGCATTGAATATCCATTGAATGTTATTAGATCTTTTGTTCGGGCCATCACAAATTACTGTGAACTAATTTTGTGTTAATAGTTCTGTCCTATTTATTTCATCTTGTGTATGCATTTAACATGACTGGCAGCGTAACATAAATCGGCAGTCATATGCATACATGTAGCACTACCTGTCTGCATGCACTGTGCATGACAGGTATAGATGGTTTGATATTTTGAACATAATATGAACCGGCAGTGTGAAGCAAGAGCCAAGACAGAAAAATCTCAGTTTTGGAATGGGGTAGTCCTGTCCGATTGATGAGAAATACATAGAACTGTGGCTGAAGATTATGCAGCGTAAATGAGCCGCGACACAAGAAAACCAACAAAGTGGCAAGTGTTCCCATCGAAGACTCTTGAGATTCAGCCTGGACATCCGCCCAGTCTGATCAGAGTCTTTGATTTGCGCTTAAAGGGTAACTAAGGGTCGAAGCTAGCTCCATGCGGACAGCGAAGACTCTGAGTCTTTGCTGGGCGCACATGCCACTTTGTTGGTTTCGTCGTGTTGCGGCTCATATATCATAGTCACAATTACTGACAATGCATAATAACTGTATAAAAGTAAATTTAAAAATACTCAGGAACTGATACGATCAAAACCCACATCACATTCACAAAGCAAAATGGAAAAAGAAATACGTGGCACATTTTAGACGTCTGTACATCATCTAAAGTGGTCCTAGCATCTATTTTGGTCCGGAACAGCCTCTATGTTGGTCCCGGCTGGCATCTAATATGTTGCGATAAGCAGCTTCTAAACTGATTCTGAGAGCTTAACGTAAATATAAGATAACAAATAGTTTTTCTGCTAAAAACTGCTTCTCACGACTTTATATTCATGGTCTCGGCAGGAGCAATTTTAAAAATAATTATCGTGTATGTGGTGGGGAGGGGGGAGGGGCTAGCTTAGCCCCCACCCCCTTTTCCTACGCCTGTGTAGTTTTATTTCCAATACTGAACGCCAATTTTCGTGCATAGGTATCTAAAGTAAGTTATTGAGACAGCTCCATGTTTCCGCGCCTCGTGCTCTTTCCAACCATCTCCGCATCGAATCGAAAAGAGTTCGATTTAGCATGTAAATGAGTACGAAGCATGTTCTCTCACGTACTGGATCGTATGTGCTACATATTCAGCGCGAAAATGTAACACAAAAAACACATTGCATGGGTGTGAAAAAATTCTGCACGATATGCGTATTCACATGCGGAAGCAGACTGTGGATTGTGCGCACATGGATTGCGGTCTAGAACAGGTAGAGAGGTCTATAACCATGATTTTCTATGCATTAATCATCTGTGGGCCCCGAGTAGCCTGGCATTCAGGCCGAATAGTATGTTTATCTGCAACACGGTACTTAACTCACGGGACTTGGCTACTGTAGTCGATTGTCAGAAGATTCTATTACTTACTCAGTAGCTGAAACACAGGACTATCTTGGAATATTGTTACAGAGACATAGTCTATCTGTCCCAGAGACCTGTAGTCATACTAAAAAATCATAGAAGCTGTTTCAAATATTTAATATTTTATTAAAACTATTTAGTCGATTGCATCGGTCTAAACCCATTTAAAACCGAACCTGAAAGGCGGGCCTAGCAGATATAAATGCATCATAAAAGTATGTTTGATTACTATAATGAATTGCATAAAAACATTATGACGCTCGATAACTTTGGAGAAAATGCTTCGAAAAAATCTTTTTAGCTGTGCCTATACACCTTTCCTATAATTCAGAGTCTGTTCGAGTTTTGTCCCTTGCAACGCCTATGACGTCATCTATAGGATAGGTCATTGTTTTTCACTGTGTAACCAAATCCATATATTCAAAACTAACATTCAACGGTTAAGATTAAGACAACTATTTTGTTCCAGCTATATTTAGCTCTTTCTTTGTCGGAAAATAAGATTTAGAACATGTAGTAGAAGGGAACTGACATAAAATTAAAAGTTTCCGACTAAAATTTCGGGCCAAAATTACCGTAATCAAGAGCATGTATCACCAGTACAGCTTCCAAAACATAAGGAAAAGAAAGAAAATCGCGGAAGATGTTCAGACCGTAATTACAAAAGATACAAAACGAACGATTAGCTGATTATAAAGCAGACACACGCTAAAAATGACAACAAAGTGTGCTGACACGGAATTCGTTTGTGTAATCACCGAATCGCGCGCATTGCCGCAATAAATAAACACCTATTGTTGTGTATTACCTAGAAACGTGTCAGCTTTAAGAACACCCTACCGTGAAATGGAAACGATCAAATAAATAATACCGAAGATAAGTAAGAGATGGAAAAAATAATATAAATTCAACCTCGGGTTCAAACTTACGGAAAACTGTCTGGATACTGATGCTTTTAGATCGGTGTATCGCACAAGAAACCATAAATGTCAGCGCTATAATCTGCCTGGTAATAATCCGTAGTAACTACCTGAATGCTGACGTTTTACCTGTCGGAAAATGGAAAGAACTTTTCAGATTTACGAAACTTATTTATACGAAATGTAGCTCTTTTATATTATAAAAACGTGAATGAATTACCGGGGTGTTAAAACACGGCATCGATGAAAGGGGTCATGAAAATCATGAGCGACTTGTCGGGATTCTCAATATGATATTAAAATATAAAAAATATATAAATAAAAAATGTCACATGACAACAGGGCAATTATACTTTAATTTGGTCTTTCAATGTATTTTTGCAGTTCACATTTACAAAACGTCTGCTTTATGCATGTTATGTGTGCTTGCAGTAGTACTGAATTATATGGGATGTTCCTATAGATGACGTCACAGCCTACTTGGATAGATAAATCATGCGAGACTTTATCGATTTATAGGAAAGGTGTATAATGACGCCACAAAACTACTTCCGCTGCTGATTACACTGGGCTTATGCCCAGGCTGATCTGAAGCTTCGCTAGATTCACATTACTCATAGCAATAACAAATTATTCGTAGAAGGCACTACTGTGTATATAACTGGGATCATTTTAGAGGCTTCTTATCGCACCATAATAGATGCCAGCCTGGACCAGTTTCGAGGCTAGTCAGGACCAAAATAGAGGCCAGGACCAGTATAGATGCAGGACTACTTTAGATGATGTACAGACGTCTAACATGCGCTGGATTCAGTTTATACAGTGGTAAGAGTGAATGTAAGATGACTCCGACTTAAAACTTTTCTACAAAGTGGGTTAGGAAGTCGGTTTAGACTCGATGAGCTATCTTTGGCCGAGCCCATCGGGGTTCAGCTGTTGGACCTTTTTTGCTCCAGCGTTTCAGTATTGTTCTTGCTGCTGAGTGCCAGTGCGCATCTTGTTATAACCCAAATTTAAATGTTAGCTGTTTAGATAATCTCATGGGTTAGACGTCTTCACGCGGACAGAACATGTTGTTGTTAAGTTGTGGTTAACATCCCAGTAAACAATATTTCAATCATGTTGAGACGTTGCGTTCGAATTTATAGGGCTTTTGTTAGACCTGAGATAAATGACACTCAGGTCCTGCTACAGCTACTATCATCTCTGTCGCAGAATAGCCCAGTTTTGAAAATAAAATCTGGCGTTTTCTCTCATTTTAGTTAAGAAAGCACCCCCCCCACCCCCGCTTTGCAATGATGGTCAGCTTCGAAAGTGCTTGCCGCCATTTCTGAACGCATGCCATTTTGATATGAGTCTCATTTCTTTGTCTGTCGCTCTGTCTGTATGTTTGTCTTTCTGTTTCTCTCTCTCTGCAGAATACACCAAATCACATTGAAAATCGAATGTTATTGATACGATTGTCTTATCGTTCTGTTTTCTCGCTTTAGACCGATGGTTTCACACTGACTAATAAAAAATACAATTCCTAAAGAATTTCTGACTGTCTCAGAACACTAACAATAGACAGGACAAAATAAGCTTGTATACTCTCTAGGGATGTTATAACTACGTAAGTGTTCTATTTTGACTTACTCGTCACCAAACTTAACTTCCTTTATGCCAAATTTAGTACGTCTTTCAGAGTCAATTTACGGCGAAGCTTTCTATGTCTAACGCACGAAAAGATATCATAATCATAATTACTGTCACAGTCTCTAAGCACGAAACTATTTTGAAAAAATCATATATTGTCTCTAAGTATTGGGCAGGTACTCTTACTCTGTTCATACTAAATGAAACGGCCAACTTAGAATAAGCATGGTTGATAGGTAGCAATTTTTTTGGAAAAATATTTCTGCAGATGCTAAAACGTGATAATTTTAGGAAGCGGAATATGAAGTATAAGCTCAGATTTTAACATATTTGTATTTTATTGATGTTATCTGAAAGGACCTCTGTCAGTTTCAGTGCAAATTTGCCTATTTTTCGACAAATGACTGCAGCTTGCATGGGAAGCCAGCGTTGATGATTTTAGCATTTAACATGTACACTTAAGCATTTTAAAGAAGTTCTCATACTGAATTGGAAGAAATATCACGTCTGCAGACTAACTCTCACTGACTTTTTTCAGAAGGGTAAGTGAAATTTTCAGCCATCCAAAATACATCAAATTTTCTATTTTTCATATTTACTGAAATCTGTTTTGTTAAACATGTTTGAAATAAAAGGAAACACTACAACAGCACTGTAGCATACAATAATATGTAAAGAAAAAGTATGCTAGCCTTATTTTAATATGCAGAGGGTCTAATTACCCCACCCACTTTTCAGATTTTCAGCTGTATTCCCCCCGTGCCTCAGCTTGCCACTCCTATATAATGTGTATATTGACAGTACACACATGCATGCAAAGTGGCTAGCTAAGGCACGGGTGTATCCTTATAAAACTTTTCCTGTTTCCTATACTTTCAGTAATAAAAATTTGCTTTTTACACCAAAAATCTCAGTCTGAGTGCTTCGTAACCCAAATCTTGTTTTTGTGCCAACATAGGGAGTTCAGAGGAACACATGTCAGTGAAAGTTTTGAAGTATACCGAAATTTTATTTTTGACCACTTTTATAGGCAAATTACATTACAACTGTCAGAGGTCCTTTGTGTTCTTTTTGTTCTACCTTTACTTGCAGTTAGTTCCCTAACTTTATTACAATGTTGTCAGTGGCTACTTAATGAATTAACCCTCTCATGTCATTCTCTTCTGTTTATGACTTTTTGTCACTGGAAAGCCAAAGCTTGAACTAACTTGTTACTACTGTTTGCAAGCTCGAGACCTAGCCTTGATTTGATAGACAGCTTATTTGTTGCGGAAGATGGAATTATCGACGCAATTGGAAATAATGCCGACTATGGAAAAAGCAACACATATTGGATAAACCCAATATCTGCTCGTTCCTATGATATTACTGGACAAGAGCTAATTGATGATTCCTAACAAAACACTAAAGTCTTTATTCTAAATACGTCTATTATAATTAAGAATTCGTCTAATATAAACAAGAGTGAGTGAGTGAGTGTGACTTCCAACAATGTGGAAATTTTTTCATGCGATATTAAGATAATTCTTCTATTCTACACAGGGTAATCAGTGAGCTCACTGTTGGCTCCATGGCTTTGGCCACTTTCATAGATGGCTGATATGACAAGCAAAGGCTCTGATCAGACTGCACTTATGTGCAGAGCAGTGCCGTTGCATGTCACCAATGCCACATGATGTGGCTCATGTGTACTAAGCTAAATTATTTTGTCGGCAAATCGCACATGCTGTGAGCCGACCAAGCTTTATTCAAATGTTACCGAGCAAGTCCAGTTTGCTTGTGTCCAAGAATAACGGTCCTCATATAGATGATGATAATTTGTCCATTAAATAAAGAGCATTTAGTTACCTTACATTAAATTATGTTCGCTTCAAGGTCTTCGCGAGCTCTTGCTTTCTTTCAGACAACGTTGTTTACAGGAAAAAACATTGCTATGGCTTCCACCAGAGAAAAATGGCATTAGAGGTTTGTTTGACGTCTTGTTTTATTCTTGTGATATATCATATATCATAACAAAGATTACTTCAGCCCCCCCACCCCCCCCCCCCCCCCCCCCCCCCAAAAAAAAAAAAAAAAAAAAAAAAAATAAAACAAACATATTAACCGGTCAACCGGTATAAGCATTAATAATTGGATATGCTAACTTGATAGTTCAGTTAGTAGTTCTATAACTTTAAACGGCAAATGTTGGGTTTATCGTCGTTATAGTTTACGTCACACTGCCAAGGAAGTTAAGAGTTTAGATAATATTGCCCTAACATCTTTTGTTCGCCCTACCGCACCATCTAATCCTGAAGGTAAAATTCAAAATCATGATTGTTTTGCACCTAGCACGAATTAGCCCTGGTCATGTCTGTTATAATTTTCAATTAAAATGTCATTTAAAATGTCAACGTTAGAAATGGTAACCTTATTCATAAGTTCTGTCAAGTTAGCAAAAGTTCTTAACAGTTAGCCAATTCAGGCTCTAAAGTCCAAGAAATAGTGTAGACTCTAATAAGGCAGTGGCATATGCTCAGAAATGGGTCTGCTTCCTTTGCCATTTAATTTATTTTTTCTGCAATGCACTCGTTTGAATTGCAAATGGATTTCTCTAAAAATAAAAATGGCAACTTTTCTTTAAAAAAATATGGACAAAATATGATACGGATATACGGATACTGTATGAGCAGTCAGTATGGGTGAAGCTCTTCTCCAATGGGTGTTACTCTTAAAGAAACGAATCTTTGGTTTTAAAAGGTAGTGTCTTATTAAAGAAAGGCAAATATTTGCAGGTCAGAGTGATTTCCCTTGAAGGTGTAGCCATATACCTTTATATTTGAGCCGCGGCACGACAAAACCAACAAAGTGGCATGTGCGCCCAGCAAAGACTTAGATCAGCCTGGGCATCTGCCAAGTCTGATCAGAGTCTTGGCTGTCGCAGTGGAGGAAGCTTGGACCCTTAGCTATCATTTAAGCGCACAGTCAAGACTCGTATCAGACAGGGCGGACTCTGATCAGACTGGGCTGATCGGAGTCTTTACTGTACGCTCTTGCTACTTTGTTGGTGGTGTCGTGTCAAGACTTATTTCACTGCAACAATATCTGAACAGAGTTTGCAACCATACACATGAAACCTATAAACGATTGTGATTCACCGAAAGGATTGAACTATTTTCAAGGTCACTACATTATAAAGAGTCTAAAAGTAAGTCTTGTGTGCACTCTATCTCATGAATCAATCTATGGAATTTAACCAAACTAGCACACATACATCATTGGAACTGGGAAAAGAAATGGTTACATTTTGATGACCTTGACCTCACTTTGCAACCATACACATGAAACCTATAAACGGTTGTGATTCACCGAAAGAATTGAACTATGAAAAGCGAATTGATATTTAGAGGGTAAAAACAAGCAAAGAAGCACACAATTCTATAAGTCCTATATGGTATGCATTTGCGGTATGCCAGCTAATATCTGTGTCTAACACAGTCTATATCTGCCTGAGAAGTGTGTTTATTTGTCTGCGAATATAGAACCATTACGTAGTTACCGCCTCCCTTGGGAGTTCGAAAGATTATTTAGGACTTTCTATTAAGTACTGTAAGACATATGAAATCTCTCCGGGATCTTAGTATCGCTGATTACCTTTTATCAGTGGGTCCAGAAACTATAGTTTTGACTTATTCGATTTTCCGTGACCTGCGAAACTATGCTGGACAGAGTTGGGGGTAGAGTGGAAATGTAACCTAAATCTTAATTCATAATAACAAATTGCAAAGTTGGTTTGATTCGATTCTCTGTTCATTTGGTTCTCGGTGTGGCCTTTTGGTCTTATTCGAGCAAAACATATGACACTATAACTATTGAGACAGTGCTAAGTTTAGCCAGATGGTTTAATCCGGTCATCTGGTCTCTCTGTCTGTCTGTCTGTCTGTCTGTCTCTCTCTCTCTCTCTCTCTGTCTCTCATGTATAGTATAAATTGAAAGCTTGAGGTCACTGCAACAAACCGAAATACATGTATAAAGGAAGTTCATATATTTCCAGCTTAAGAAACGTTTGCATATGATCACACCTATGTTTTGGGGTCCATGTCTGTGTATCTTAAATATCTCAGAATTGTAAATGTTTATATAACTTACGAGTTAAGACTTATGGCTTAGGTATTTCGGCCAATTAAAATGCATACATGTACAAGGCAATTCCGTCTTTGCTAAGAAATTTATTAGCAGGACTCGGTCACTAATCGAGTGTCGCTTAGGGCAGATTTCATCCACATCGAGGGCCGACATTGTAAAATGTAGCATAGTAATGGTGTTATTTCAACTTTTGTAAAATCAGCGCATTTGGTGCTGAAACAAAATTCAACCTTATTGCGATGTAAGTACATACGTTTTTTTGCAGTTACAGTTGCCGTTTCATTTAGAAGTTATAGTTTACATTCATAGACCTAAGCCAGTACGTCATATTATTTACTTGGTCCTACTTTTGGCGCAACATAGTCTTTTCTTCTGTTCCCAGCTCTGACTTATATACTGAGATCAGTACCGGGAATCACGGATTCAGTAGCCGGAACTAGCTAGTATGGTCCATATCATATACCGAAACGGCTGTTTTCACCTTATCAATGGGTTTATTTATCCATATGGACATTCCATTTTAACCTATATTCCTTCACTACACTTGGAGTTAAGTGGCGTGTGAGGGCCGTAAAGCATCTTACCGTAATTCAGCGTTGTGAAGTTCGTAATACTTAGTCCTTTGAGGTCATTGGAAAGACAATATAAAAGTACTGAGGAATTGTTACAATTAAATTCCACACCATGTCTACAAAATCAAAATGGATGTCAATGACTAGAAATCAAAAATAAAAATCTTATTAGCCATTTGAAAATGACATTTTATATACATATGAATTGAAGTCGCCGCCCAGCTAGACAGATTTCCCGAGTCGACAAATACCTAAGTGTCAAAAAATTACCAGTGCCTGTTTATGATTGTTTACTTTGTTCATGGTTTAGAAATGTTTTCTCAGACTTACAGTACTGTAGACAGACTTGAATTATAATTACTATCTTTAAGAAAGAGATACAACAGTCAAACAGCTTTGCAACCCGTCTGTTGGTCTAAATTATTTAGTTCTATAAAGATTGCTGAGTTGCCATCTATTTGGGAAAGAGCTGCTGACTCGGCTTATCACTTGTAATTTATTGTTTGTTGGGATGTCTTTGTCAATCTTTCCCTTTGATGTTGGGGATAGGGTTTGGGATCTGATTCAGTCAGTTCCTGAAGTGTAGTTACTCTTTAAATTTGCTGCAGTTTTGTTGTTTGTGTTGAGCCGTACTAGCTAGTTTCGGCTACTGAAGTCTCTTCGGTGATCCTAAGAGCTGATATAATGAAAGAACATATGGTTGACAATTTCATTTTTTCTTAAAATAATTCAAACCAATCACTTTTCAAAATAACGATGAAGATACCCTTAGAAAGTACACAATCACAAAACACAGCCCGAGATTAAATTACCATCAAGCATCCTCTTCTACAATCCAGTCAATGGTTATGATATGAATTAACCCGCTTATGTCATCCTTAACAAACTTTATGACCTTCCAATGATTGTATTTCGATTTTCCATTGCTGCTTGAAGCTATAACCAAAAATATGATTGTTCGCCGGGGCGAGACGTATTCCTGTTGTGATTGACATCTTATTTGTAGTAGAAGATGAGAGATATCGACGGAATCAGAAATAATGGCAAACAACCGCAATGTTACAAATATTGGATAATCTGAATAATTACTCGTCTCAAAGATGTACAGACTGTATAGACTGACTCAGGAAACTGTGTAGAAAATTTTTCAACAGAAGAGTAAAAATATAAATGAAGGTACTTCCTACAGGCACACAACGTTGAATCAACTTCAAGACGTTAAATCAATATAGGGATCAAACATGGTTTTTTTTATGCACTAACGTTTGCCAGGTCCCGAGGGAGATGTTGGAAAGAGAGGCCGAAGGCTAAGGTTTTCAACATTTCCCGAGGACCTGGTAAACGTTAATGCATTGGAAACAAATGTTTGATCGCTGTTATTGCATAAATTCAACGAATTATTCGTTAAAATTTGAAAAAATACGGCACTATATTTTGTCGCCGTTTAACAGCCAACGCGCTAGTGCATCTCTTTTATTAATTATCCGTCTTCCTGGCCCGAGAGCATAAAGCTGTTCAAAATGGCTGCCATCATCCTATTCAACCTCAGTATTTTGGAAAAGTGTCCAAGATGGTCGTTGTAGTTGATGCAAAGTAGATTGCAAATTAATCAACAAAAAGCAGATACCTTGAACAATAATTTCAAAGCAGAACAAGCCTGATCCACTCATGTACCATCATGCCGTTCTTGATTGCTGAAAGCTTGAGCATGAGCTGTTTTCTTTAACGCTTATTTACTCTCCATTTGCACACCGGGTAGGCGGCAATCCTGAACACTCGCGGCAATCACGAACGCAGGTCAAAAATTTACGGGGCTGTTTAGGATGAGTCGACAAAACTTCTTTTTTCAGCGGGAAGAATCAGTTAACAAATAAAGGTAACTATGCCACGACTTTTAGATATGTTCAAAGATATGCCTCACCAATTTTAGTTGTTGAATCCCTATTAAGTTGCCTGTAGTTTAGGCGTAAACGCAAGATCTGTGACTTTTAAACGGCCAAAACAACAAAATGGACCAAAATGTTCAAGTTTCAAACATATTTTGATCATTTCCATGATATACAGATAAAGTTTAATGTTTTCTGGACAGACTGTTCGTAATCATTTGACTCTGTCTTGTACACAAACGAAGTTCCATCGATTTGAAAACAACTGGGTAGAGAACGGTGGCAATCGAAAACGATGTTCATGGCAATCGCCTAACGTCAAACAAATGTTTGAAAGGCAATCGATGAACATTTATCATGTTTATAGCTTCTGCCGATTTTTTAATTCAAATTTAGCCAAGAACCTGTAGAATGCTGTTTTTTTGTTTGTTTATTTTTATTATTAATAATTTATTTATTCTTACAAATGGCGCCGTGCATTAAACATGCAACACATGTACACTTGGGATAAATCCTACTATTGTGGAGCATGTTCTTTCCAAAACTGATTAACTTCCGGAATAAAAAAAACTTATTCAACCATCGATATTTTGACTCATTTTGCTAATACTCTTGTTATATGATACGATATGTCCCTTGTAAGGCTCCCTTTAAACATAAACTGTGGTGCTCATTATAATTGCCCCATTGAGACAATTTAATGAGAACCAACCATGTATGCTTTAAGCAGAAATTATGGAAACCAATGTCCAGTCTTACAAACCTCTACTTTCTCTGTACGTTATAGGAAGGAAAACGAGGCTAGTCAATAATGCATTGTACTGCTTGTTTAAATTTGAAATTCAAACTTAGGAGAGGCGTATCAGGCACCAATAAGGACGCTGTGATTCAGCCACCGGGCGTCGTTTCTGTATATGTCCAAACTGAAAAAAAAACATTGCTGTTTCCTTTGCACTGTACTGCGACAGAAATTTGCACATCTGCAAGAGCATGCACATATGCTGTCTGTTCCGTATTTCTCACTCTCTGATGTGTGTTGTTCACTGTCTACTTTCTATTGCGCCCTGTCTACTGTTTACTTTCTTCTTCCTACAACCACATACATTTTGTGCATGTGATGTGCATTAGTACGCAAATACATCCATAACTTTTGTCCATGTTCTTGCATATGCACAAAATCCATCTTAAAGTAGACGTAAAATATACAGGAAGCAGTGACGATATATTGTATCTACAGTTAACAGGACACAGTAGACAATAAGACAGTAAAAATGACGTAAAAAGTATGCACTATCTGTGGTGTATGTTGACGAGCGTGTGCGCAGGCAGACATGTTTGAGTGCTTGATATTGGATAGCATAGGATTCGCCATTAAATTCTGAAGAATATCTTGCATAGCATTTGAATCTCATGTACGCCATTGCCCAGTATGGTACTGGCTATTATGTGGTTTGCCATTTGGCGAATCCTTTGCATGGTAAACGATTCCTACGCATGTAATTGCCCTGCATGAGCTTGTAATTCATTGAATCCCATGCATGATATTTAAACTTCAATTATGGTACTGCCAAGCATGATTTTGCCAAGCGTGGGATTTTTTTAAATATTCGAATCCCATGCATGGTATTGACCATTATCGCATTTGGTTTTTGACAATTTTTATGCCTAGTATTGGCCAGTATCGTACTGGCTATTCGACGAATCCCATGCATGGTATTTACATCCTATGCATGGAATTATCATCCATGGTATTGAGTAGCATATGGTTCTTCATTCGGCGAATATCATGCGTGGTGTTCGATCCATGCATGGCATGGCATTGTCAAAATTCAACGAATCCATCGCATGGTATTCGAAGACTATGTATGTTATTCCGCAGCATGTTATTGGCTTCCATGTGTTCCATGGTGGAATAACCATGCATATGATGCTGGCCTATACCATGTACGTAAATCGTCAAATGGCGATCGTAGGCTAGCAAATACGATGGTGGGCTACACCATGTATGGAGTTCGTCATATTAGATGGAAAATCCCATACATTCCAAACACATGTTGGGAAACAATGAATGGGATTCAAATACTACATGCATGAAATTCGTCCGTTGCAAATTACACGCTAGCCGGTATCAAAGTTGGCAATGTCATGCATGGCATTCAAATACCATATATGAGATTCGTCGAAAGACAAACCAAATGTAAGTCAATACCATACTTGGCAAAATCACACATGGGACTTGAATACCATGCCTGGAATTCGTCGGATGGCGAATCCTATGTTAGCCAATACCATGATGGACAATACCGTGCGTATGACTGGAATACCATGGTGCGTTAAACTCGTCGAATTGCTATCTCCAGGCTAGCCGATACCATACTCGGCATATCAAATATGCTATTCGAGTACCATCCATGGCATTCCTCGGAAGGTGAACCCCAGGCTACCCACAATTCTGATGGACAGTACTGCCCATGGGAAGCGGTTCTGTGCATGGGATTCGTCGACTGACAAATCATCCAATGCTAACCATAATCAGTCTAGGCAATGCTGTGCAGGGGATTCGAATATGATGCATGGGTTTCATCAAATGGCGAATACCATGCTAGCCAAAACCATGCTTCATGCTTGACAATGCCATGCATGAGATATAAAAAAAAACATACATTGAGATTTGGCTAATAGCCAACACATGCTTCCCAATAACGCATTGAACAATGTCATAATGGAATCTGTGAGTGAGTGAGCAAACTCGGATTTAATGTCCCACCAACAACGAGGTCATATGGAGACGGGACCTCGGTTAAAAGTCTCATCCGAAAGACTTGAGAAGAGGGGGTCGATCTTGCGACCCTTGGCCGAATGGGTAGTCCGGAGTATTATCCACTACATTACAGCCACTCCACTAATGGAATCCGAGTAGGCCTACATGGGATTCATCAACTGCCAAAAAGCAAACGTTCAACCCAATGCCATGCTGTGCATTCAAATTCCGTGTACGGATCTCATCGAATGACGAATCCAAGGCTAGCCAATACCTTGCTGAGTGATACCATGCATGGGATTTGAATACTGGTATGCATCAGATTTATCGACTGGCAAACCCCATATCAGCCAATAACATACTGAACAAAATACCATGCAGAGGATTCGTCGAATGGTGGACTCCATGTTATTCATACCATGCTGGGCAATACTATATATGAATTTCGAATACATAAATAATGAGCCCCATGCTAGTCGACATCATGCTGTGCAATTTCATGAATGGGATTTGAATACCATTCATGGTATCCATCGAATGGCAAATCCAATGATACACATTACCATGATGAGCAACATAATGCATAATATTCAAATACCATGTATGAAACTTGTCGAAAGGCGAACCTTATGGTACATGTACCCGATAACAAGCTGGACAATACCATGCATGGGATTCGAATACCTGCCAAGGAATTCGTCGATAAATGGCAAATGCCATGCTAGCAAATTGATTCATGGACTTTGTATATTGAGCTACGTTGAGCCTGACAACAGCAATAACAATAATCACAACAGCAACCATAGCTGACATTGTGTTATATTGGGGAACGATGGGTATTTAAAGCAACAATACATATACTGTGCTGCGTTGTGTTTTTCGAGCGTCTGGTTCAGACAATGACCTTCAATAATAAGAACAACAATTTCAGCGACAAAAACACGCAAAAGGCTTTTACCCATATAAAGTATATTTTAATGTTTCTAGGCATAACTCTTCTTCTAATTCAGTCTTGAAGGCGCATGTTATTAAATGAAAAATAATGCAGCATGGCTTTATCTAGAAACAGTTTGTTGTACAGCTTCTTCGTCATCGATTGCCATGCCCTGCGTTAGTCGATTGCATCTGATTTTAGAAAACAACGTTTTCGATTGCCAGAAGTTTTTACCCTTGCATTTTCACCCCCCTCCAAGTACGGTGAAAATTAAACGTAGAACCTAGAATTTTTACAGGTGTTTAGAAAAGACATTCAAGTTTATGAGAAGATTATGTTTTATTTAATTTGACCTTGAATAATTTGGAATATAAGCCAGAGATCTGAATTTGCCAGTCTAAAATTTCATGGTCAAAATGTAAGAAGGCAGTGCGACATTTAGTAAAGACTTTGTGAAGAAAATTCTCCTTCAGGGAAATTTTCAGACATGCTGCTTCAGACCAGTAATAAATGTTTTACCCAAAGCCGTTCGATTAAATGAAATAAAACATGTTAAACTGAGTTACCCTAACTCGTCGCGTAAATATTTGATCCGCGTTCTGGATTGCCGCGAGTGTTCAGGATTGCCGCCTACCCGGTGTGATTTGGCATAGTAAGAATGTACACAATATCGCTTTGAACCCTGAGTCACGACTTGATGACGTAAGAGTACAACGGCTTCGTCCTACAAATACATCATAAGAATAGACATAGGTAGCGCACCGCCATTTTTGTAATCTGACCGAAAGCGGAGAGACAAGTTTGCATGGCGTTTTTTAGTGGCCCCGGGACGAGCATACCTGTTAATTAACAGTGCGTGAAGTCTTTTGTTGATGCATGGCTTTTCGCCGGTTGATGCACGGCTGTTTATACCCTACGGTACTAGTTTTTATGCAATAATGTTAATTCAAAGCTGTTTCAACGTTATGTGCCCACTGGGTTTAGAAGGTCACAATCACTGAACAAAGCTCCAATGCACTCAAGTAGATGTAATGCAAATGAACCTAATATTCAAAATTAAGTGTGACAGTGGCACATTTCTCTTTCCCACAGATGACCGTGGGGCCTATCTTTAACACTTTAAGCACCAGTGACGAAAATAGCATAATTTGCAAACAGCGTAGTCTTGATGAGGAGGCTCATAATGAGCCGACTCATGTGGATCTACATTGTTTACCCTCTAGTATTTGTATCCTCAATATGAAATGTCTTGGACAAAGCATTTTTTTAGCTCACCTGAGCCAGAGGCTCCGGGGGAGCTTATAGGATGGTAAGGCTCCGTCGTCCGTCGTCGTCCGTCGTCCGTCCGTCCGTCGTCCGTCGTCCGTCGTCCGTCCACAATTTCAAACGACTTCTCCTCTGAAACCGCTGGGCCAATTGTAACCAAATTTCATATGTGGCCTCTAGAGGAAGGGGGAACGAAAAGTTGTTCAAACGGTCCTGGTCACATGACCAACATGGCCGCCATGCCCATATATGGTAAAAACCTAACAAAAATCTTCTTCTCCAGAACCAATAGGCCGATGGCCTTGAAAGTTGGTATGTAGCATTGGGTACGCGAGAACTTCCAAGACTGTTCAAATTATGACCTTGGGCTGACCTTGACCATTTTTACGGTAAGGTCAAATTTGCTTCCTTTTGCTTTTATATGGCAAAATGCTAGAACATAAGATATCTTGAAAACTGTCGAAGATTGTTGGCTAAAAATTGGTATCTACAGTCATCTTAATGAGTAGATGAAGATTTATGAGTACAAGAGGTCAAGGTCATTCTTTGACCTTTGACCCAGAACTCTCATATTTTGACAATATCAAACAATCTCCTCAAAAACCACAAGGCCAATTGTAATCAAATTTCATATAGATCCTCCAGGGGTTGAGGGAATGAAAATTTGTGCATACGGTCCAGGTCACATGACCAACATGGCCACCACGCCCATATATGGTAAAAAGCTTCAAAAATCTTCTCCAGAACCAGTAGACCGATGGCCTTGAAACTCGGTATGTAGCATTGGGTACTCAAGTACTATCAAGATTATTCAAATTATGACCCTGGGTTCACCTTGACCTTTTTTACGGCAAGGTCAAATATGGGAAAATGCTAGAACATGAGATTTCATGGAAAGTTTTGAAGATTTTGGCCTAAAAATTGGTACATAGAATCATCTTAATGAGTAAATGAAGATTTTTGAGTACAAGAGGTCAAGGTCATTCTTTGACCTTTGACCCAGAAATCTCAAATTTTGACAATTTCAAACAATCTGCTCTAAAACCACTGTGCCAATTGAAACCAAATTTCATATAGAGCCTCGAGGGGTTGATGGAATGAAAATATTTTCTAACGGTCCTGGACACATGACCAACATGGCCGCCATGCCCATATATGGTAAATACCTTTAAAAATCTTCTTGTCCAGAACCAATTGACCGATGGCCTTGAGACTTTGTAAGTAGCATTGGGTACTTGAGTACTATCAAGATTGTTCAAATTATGACCTTGTGTTGACCTTGACCTTTTGCAGCAAGGTCAAATATGGGAAAATGGTAGAACATAAGATTTCATGGAAAGTTTTGAAGATTTTGACCTAAAAAAATTGGTATATACAGTTGTCTTAATGAGTTCATGAAGAATTATGAGTACAAGACTTAGAGGTCAAGGTCATTTTTTACCGTTGATCCAGATTGCTCATATTTTGACATTTTCAACCATTTCCTCAAAAGCCAAAGGGCCAGTTGTGAACACATTTCATATAGAGCCTCCAGGGGTTGATTGAATGAAAATTTGTTCAAACGGTCCAGGTCACATGACCAACTTGGCCGCCATTACCGCTTACGGGATAAATCTTTAATATTTTTCTTCCCCAGAACCAATACACCTATGGCCTTGAAACTTGGTAAATAGCATGGAGTACTAGAGTACCACCAAGACTGTTCAAATGGTGACCTTGGGTTTACCTTGACCTTTTTTTGCGGCATGGTCAAATATGGGAAAATGCTAGAACATAAGATTTCAGGGAAAGTTTTGGAGATTTTGGCCTAAAAATGGTATATATGTTGTCTAATGAGTACATGAAGATTAATGAGTACAAGTGGTCATGGTCATTCTTTGACTTTTGACCCAAAACTCATATTTTGACAATTTCAGACATGATAAGTATAAGCCACCTTGCCAATTGTTCAGGTGAGCGATTCAGGGCCTCATGGCCCTCTTGTTAATTTTTGCAATAGTAACTTTTGCCGTTTGCTTTTTGATGCTTAAAGTGTTAATGTAGAAAAAGTCAAAGACCAATAGAAAGCCGATAAACAATGACAGTGATGCAAACCACAACAGAAGCACCGCCTTGGAATGGTTAGTAATTAATTTCCGGAGGCTTAGAGTAGAGTCGGGTAACTTTGGACAGCTGGTAAATTCGGACATACCATTGAAAACAGTGAAAATCCAGATGATGAGCCGTCTCATCAGGATTTTTACTGTTTGCCCAGTTATTTTTGTTTTAATTCCAAACAACTGACATATAAAGGAAACAATGTCACTGTCCGAATTTACATTCTGTCCGAAGTCTGTTGTGGTTCATAAACGCACATTCAAGTTATTCGGTCTAAGTTGCTATATATACACCCATCTGTTTCTAGATCCATTCATATTAAGTTAGTAAGAATGACACGAATTTCGCAGCAGTAAAAATGCCTCGCTGTGTAAAAAACATTAACCGACTTTTTGCTAATTCCCTCTCATTACATCACGTCTTCAGCCATTACCAGGTAGTTCAAATGCCCATTTTGATGTGTTGATCCTAAAATGATCATCATGTCTTGGTCGTTTTTAATTCATTCCTTAGCTAAGGGAATAAGGTCACGCTGAGCTTTCAAGAACAGCTGGTTGCAGCTTCACTATTTTATAAAGTTTAATATTTTTCTTTAGCTTATATCAATTACGCCAGATAATACTAAGGAAGATACTAAGGAAATGCCACAATCACAGATCACACCCTTCTATCGGCACCAAGAGGAAGCGTAACCAGGCAGATAACATAATTTACATTTGCAATTAAAAAAAGAATGGTTTCGTCCAAGCTGTATCATATTCAGAACTCAAAGACAAGAGAACAAACAATATAGATCCAGATGAGGCGATGCATCATTAGCTGCACCATTTCTGTATCTGAATCTGTATCTGTATAAGTTTAGCGGTAGAATCCAATTCTGGCATCTACAACCATTTGGATCTACGTTGTTTGAAACTTCAATTATTTTCAATGTTTGCGCTTTTACAAGTGGTACCTGTAATCAACTGAAACGTATACAGTAAATATGAAGACCGGACTAATGAGCATTATTGATGTTTCTTTTGTTTGCCTTTGCTTTTTAACATACGAAATGATACTTTCATATGGTTTCCAAGAGAGAAAGGTGGTATCAAGGAATTACGGATGTCGTACTTTGTCATATTAGCGTTTTATCATAATTATGCTGAAATCACAAACAATCTAGTATGCCAACCTTCAATCATGAACATATTAAAAAAAGGGTGTATTCAGTGAAGGAATTCATAAAGCTTGAAAAGTAATAATGCAACAACTGATGTAGTAATCTGTAGAATCTGTAGACAGTGCTTGCTGTGCAATGTTTATGATTGCTCCTTTAGTCTAGCCAACTTTAGTACAACTTATGAAGGTGCTGAAGAAATAAACATATTTTGCATATTTGGTATTTCCTGAATGTGCGATGATATCTGAGAACAGTCATTTTAAGCATCTCGAACTGTTTAGTCTGTAAATATGGCCCATATTGTCCTAATGACATCAACAGCCGTTGCGAAACCGCGTGCTGACGAGTATAGCATTACCTGGTAGTTGGTGTTCGGTTTTGTACTGAGGTGTAGTCTATGAATCGCCTTTTTTGGATTTAACATTGGAGAGCCTGTAACATAAACGCTTAAAGCGTCTTGTAGGAGCTAGATGAGCCACGACACGACAAAAGCATCAAAGTGGCATGTGCGCCACGCGAAGACTCAGATGAACCATGGCATCCGCCCAGTCTGAGTCTTCGCTGTCGACATGGAAGTAGCATTGACCTTTTTCTACCCTTAAAGCGCACAGCGAAGACTCTGATCAGACTGGGCGGATGCCCAGGCTGATCTGAGTCTTCACTGGGCGCACAGGTCACTTTGTTGGTTTTGTAATATCGAAGCTCAATTATGTTTGTATTTTGTATGACCATGGGTATTTCTTGTACTAATATAATATTCCTCTATGCTGGACCGGCATCTTATGTCTAAATGACTTGCAATCACTATGATAGTTGCAAATCGTTAGTACTGATGTTCCTACTAAGCAGTCGTGTTTTTGTACATTTACATAAATGGTTAAAACATAAAAATGAAAAATATCATTGTGCCGTACCTGCCTACGCAAAGCCTGCTTATCTGGAAATTTACGGTACAATGATATTTTGTCTTTTTCAATAAGAACTTACCCTCGAGTTGCAGTAATAATCCAGTTGTGTGTTCCACACCGAAATATGCTGGTCTTTCTTTCACACATGTCTACGCGAGGCTTCATTCATATCCTCTTCTGAATGAAAGTTCACAATGTGACATGCCAGCGCATGACTTGCACGGACTACAAGTGAGCTTGGATGAATGAAGCCTCGCGCAGACGTGGCCTTGTGAAGAGGTATAGGCAGCAATCCCCGTTATAAGTAGATTATTGAAACAAAACGTATTATAAGCTATATCTGTGTTTACAAAAAGCTCTCATATATATAGTTCAATTTTTCTATGTTTCCCCTTCCACCATGTTACCAGTTTAAACAGCTACCATGTTATTTTTAGTATGTTTTATTAGCTCATACGTAACTTGTGTTATCTGAGCCTTAGAAATAAAAGTATTTGTATTGTGTTGTGTTGTATGATAGTTACTCAGATGCATGTAGAAGAGCTTTCTATTCTTTGAATTAAGAACCGCGCAAATGGGCCTGCGTTTTTCCAAACTCAAAAATCATTTTGTTAATGGAAACCCAAATACTGTTTCTTCAGTAGGCCAGCATTTTGGTGACTCATATGAAAATGCACCTGCCCCCCCCCTCCCCCCTCCACACACACACACACACACTGATAATAAATGACTCGTCCCTAATCTTCGAGCCTTGGGTGCATAGGATTCAATAATAGACCATAAATACAGAATGGACCAATATTTCATTCTGAATGGGTAAGCATCACTGATAGAAGAAATGTACAGCAATTGAAGTCTGAACTTCACCCATTTGTCTTTTTCAAATACTGTAGACCCTGATCAGATGCCGCGTTTTGTGGCGTCTGATCTGAGTCTGCACTGTTTACCTATGTCTCATTTATATGACGCCATGCATTAACGTGTTGAGGATGTCCAGCAAAAAGCTATAGGCATAGCCAAACAGAGAATACCTGGATCAGCCTATATGTCTGCATATTGTGATCTATTAAAAAGCTGTGGATCCGGAAGAACGTATGCGTGGCTGACGTACGGTTGGTGCTTATGGGTACATGTACATGTACATATTTTACAACTCTTTTGACTTCCTGTTTGCTTCACTGGATAGCAAAAGTCCCTCCAAAGTGGGTCAACTTTTAAGGGAAAAAATACTCCTAGTGGAGCAAATGCAAGAGTACGTCCCGATTGAGAAGGGAGGCAAAACTTGAAAAAGGCAGAGTTGCTTGCCCTGAAAGTGTATCCATACACATCATATAAGAAAGTCTTCTGTCTAACAATTCGGACAGTTTCATTCCCAGTAGATGATTGAAATTACCTAAATAACAGAAATTTCAGAATTTAATGCAAAAAGTGTAAAACCGGACAAGTTAATCGCCGCTTTCTCCAGTGTCGGACCTGGGTCAACACTTTTTGTAAAGTTTTGCAATAGTTCGTCATTTGAGGCTTAACAACTCTTTGAGCAGTATTTTAGTCGGAATCGAGCCGTCTCCCAGCGAGAGGGAGAGAGACAAAAAAGAAAGTCAAAACAACCCCATCCCAACCTGCTGCAACCACAGCAGGCCCTGGCCCTACTATTATCCAAATCAGTAAGACGCCCCGGCACTGAAAGTTTCACAGCACCATCGCCCGACCCGACCAGCCCTCTTTTTTACCAAGATTGCTTTTATTGGCCTCTAAAAACACGATTTTGCGACATCTACTAATCACAATATTTTACCACGATGTGAAGCAAACTCTATAAAAGTCTGTTTGATTACAGATAACAGTGACAGAATGTAACATAAATCAGTCTATGAAATTTCCTCCTTGTTTTGTAAAGCCAATGGATATAGTCTCGAAATAGAGCACTTTGATCTTTTAACAAGGATATTAGATTATAAAAAATCTGATCTTACTTCCCAAGGCTTGACAGGACAATGAGAGATTTCCTGATCATAAAATATATTGCAGTTATAGAATAGACACATATTAAAAGCTCTGATAAAAGTCAATGCAAGTGTTACTCAAAGCTAGCAAAGCTTTTACGGATATCCATTTTCATGCCCCCGCATACGTAGATAAGAGCCGCGACACGAGAAAACCAACAAAGTTGTGCGCCCAGCGCAGACTTACATGTAGATGAGCCATGGCATCCGCCCAGTCTGATCAGACTCTTCGTTGAGCACTTAAAGGGTACATGTAGCCATGGGTCTAAGCTTGCTCCATGCGGACAGCGGAGACCCTGATCAGACTTGGCAGACGCCCAGGCTGATCTGAGTCTTCACTGGGCGCACATGCCATTTTGTTGGTTTTGTTGTGTCCCGGCTCAGACAATCTTTGCTAAATGTATAATTCTGTGTCAGAACCGATGAAAACAGCTTTTATTTTTTGCAATAATCAGAAATTAAAAGAGTGCATCTCTAACATCCATATAGGAAATTAATATGGTAAAAGTCAATGTGGTGCATTAATTACCGTGTGATTTATAACTAAGAGCAGTACCAGCGAAGCAAGTTTCATTATTATAGAGTGGGGTTATACTGGATTTGGCCTGTCCGTAATTCTGTAATTCCGTAACATCGTAATTTTAATCCGCTTATTTAGACTAGTTTATACCTGGGCCGACTTCGTTTGGAGCGATAGCCTGGCTTTAGCATGTAGAACACCTATAGCTCGGCAACTTCGAAGCCGCGGCAATTCTCCGCTATAGCCAAAATACCCGGATGAGAGATTTTGACCAATCAGCGAAGATGTATTAAAATCGGGTTGGGAGATCCCGAAATGGTCACTAAAATTTGATTGGATGATTCTTATCGGAGGACAAAAACTAATTAAAGGAACAGTGGCTTTAGCCGCGGCATTAGCCCCAAACGAAGTCGGTTATAATTATGCAAATATTTCGGGTCAACAATCTTTCCGAAGAAAAGTGTAGACTATTCTGTTTTCTGCATTCTTAGTTAAGACGCAACGTTAAAATGACGTCCTATTGACGTCGCTGCGACGTCATCACGTCGCATCGATGTCAATACGACGTCATTTCGACATCATATGTCTGCTGCGATAGGTCTTGTTTTCTCGAGGCCAGGGTCAACAGCCTACAGTAATCATGCCTCACCTAGTCCTTGAATATGATGTTGAAGCCGTTTGCGCATTATCAGTATGTTGTTAGATGGCTTCTGATTGCTAACCATCAATCATTGTAGCAGTTCTAAAGGATTGTACTTCGTAAAGAATTCGTACAGTCTGGCAAAAAATATTAGTTGTGTAATCTTTAAACAATTGATCTTAGTAGGAAGTTGGCTTTCTCACCCTTGGTGGCAAGTAAAAAAAATGAGCAACGACACGAGAAAACCAACAAAGTGGTTGTGCGCCCATTACAGACTCAGATCAGCCTGGGCATCCGCCCAGTCTGATCAGAGTCTTCGCTGTCCGCATGGAGGTAGCTTTGACCCTGAGCTACCTTTTAAGCGCTTAGCGAAGAGCCTGATCAGACTGGGCGGATGCCCAGGCTGATCTGAGTCTGCGCTGGGCGCACAACAACTTTGTTGGTTTCTCGTGTCGCGGCTCAAGTTAGTCTGGTATTGCAGAATAAGCTAAACAATTTGATGATTGTTTCGTTGATTTATGCCTGTAAGTCATTTGGTTATGACATTTATCAAGAATCTAAGTCAAAGTGGCCTACCAAGATGCGAGGTTAAAACAACTTAGAATCGATGCAACTCAAAATGTTGGCACGAGTATGACGCTGTTTCCATGTAGAGTTTCATTTAGGTGTCACATGATTTTATTGCATAGCAAATATATTTTCACAGAGTGTCCAAATAAGTAAATTTACCAATTACCCATTGAAGATGTTCTATACACACAGTTTCATAAATATTCTGAACTTAACTTCTGTCACTGACAGACATATATGAGCCGTGACACGAGAAAACAAATAAAGTGGATGTGCACCCAGCGCAGACTCAGATCAGCCTGGGCATCCGCCCAGCCTGACCAGTCTTTGCTGTCCGCATGGAGGTAGCTTAGATCCTCAGCTACGCTATAAGAGCACAGCGAAGGCTCTGATCAGACTGGGCGGATGCCCTGGCTGATCTGAGTCTTCGCAGGGCGCACATGCCACATTCTTGGTTTTCTCGTGTCGCGGCTCATTTAGTGTTGGTATTGTTACCTGTATCACGCCGTTGACTCCTCTGGAAGTCCCGGAGTTTTTCTGTTATCAATATGTCTAAAATAAAATAAAAATGATAAAAATGAACAGAACCAGACACCCCTTAAATGAGTAATGAACTCGTCCAATATATACGGATAGAAGAGTCCACTGGGCATTAATGGGTTAAAAGTAGACCTCAGTTTGCAAGCGCTTTTCCGTCCAAGAAAGCGAACAGAAAGTCACAAGAATTGTTTCCCTTTGTAAAATGCGGACAGACATGAAGGTTACCAGCATACCTTAACCCTTTTTTGACCAGTGGACTTGTCTCTCCTTCTTAATTGGATGAATCCATTTCTAGTTTTAGAGGTTTGCGGTGAACGTTTTCATATTTATTGTATTTAGAATAGAAATTGCTTTAAGAAAACTGTTGGTCTAATCAGACGGCGCGAACGCGAACTGCGGTGTCTGAACTCGATCAGCACTGTTTGCATATATCCTCAAAAAGGGTATCCGGTCTAAAAAGGGTTAAAGACCAAACGTTGTGGTGGCCGAAAATCGTCTTCCTATACTTCACCATGGTGAAGAATATATAATTTGTGATCCTTGTGAGGATCATAAGGTTCATTTAGATGATTTTGAGAATAGCGTACAGGTCATCAACAGACGCAGTTAAACCGTGTCTGCTATTTTCATTTCTTTGGTTTATTTCTTTCTTCCAAAGGATCTAACTTTTCAGAACTTATTTTACACGCTAATTGCCAATTAAGATTGGCGGTCTTGGTGTACATGTTAATACAAACTAACAAGTTTTTCGCCGTGTAATTTGTTTCTTCTTTTGAGAACATTGCATGTCTATATTCTGAGAAAGTTATTAGGTGCTTGCATGAGCGTTTATATCCTCTTTAATAAGGCACCATCAAAGACATTGATTATCATTAATAGAACGATTGCTTGCGTTTGTTAAATCTTCTAAGCTCATGTTCAAATTGATTCTTTACTTTAATCAACATCTTTATTACCATAAGTATTGTAAATATTTTTTTGAAATCTACACCAAAAACTGTAAATATCTCAAACGTTAAATTTGATGGACTTGACTATTCAGTTGTTTGTCAAATTTTGTCGGCGGAGTGGCAAACAGAGTAGACCCTGATCAGACTGCTCCTTTGGGAGCAGTCTGATCAAGGTCTACACTGTTTGCTGAGGCGGGGCTGTCCCAAAATTTAGGATCAGTACGTTGATCAAAGCCTGCTTTTCATTCTTCTCTTGGTGCCTATTTTCTTAAACACCAAGCGACCTTTGCTAACAGTATAAAAGTTTATTCTTGTTTGCATAATGCTAGCTGTTGAACATACACATTGCATCTTCTGAAATTAATTCTTTATAAAAACAACATGGGTTCATCATGTAAATACAGTTCAGCATCATAACCTTGAGGCCGAATTTTTAAACACAATGCTAATTTGTATAGACAACCGTTCTGTCGAACATTAGGAGAACATAATTGCCAATGAGCGTGATGCGCAGAAAGGATTCGAGCAGCCAAAACTCCGATTAGCCTCACGATTTGCAAAGATCAACCAGTCTTGACTTTTTACCGTGAAAGTTTTAGATTTTTCAGAATCCATCGATTGTTCATTAGAACAGGAATTATTCAGACCAAACAATGTGGAAGCGCTGGAAGATGTGATATACCTGCCATGAGCTGTAACTGTTAAAATTTGCCATGTCGCGTCTAAACTGAATCATGTACATGTATAAACACAAAAAATGCATACCTTAGTGCCTAGTATGCCCTGTCAAAATAGCTCTAGACTACTTCAAAGTAAAACGACGCATACAGAATACAATTGCGGGTAATTCGGAAAAACACATCCCGAAAGACATTAGGTTAGCAGATTGGGCCCAAGACATAAAGTTTGAACTAATAAAGATGTAACCTCGTTAATGCTGGTATTGTCTAAGCAGAATACTTAGAAAGTTGCATGGCACTGCTTTGGCTTTTTGCGCTTTAAATATTGACCCCTAATTTCAATGGTCAATTGCAAGGCACGCTGACAGACTAGAAACAACGTGCGGCACAGGTCCATATGAAACTAAGATAACCTGCAATATGTAACTTAATGAGAAGCTATGCATATACATCCATATGTATTGTAGCTTGAAAGAAATGTTGAAATTGGCAACACAGAATAATTCTGTGCTCTACAGTCTCGTGGAAACCTCTTGGTTTCCTGCCCTCTTTCTGTTCAGATATGTTTCCAGCGTTTTAACCGCCTTGTCTCTAATTATACAAGAACGAGAAATGACATTACAAATGAATTCCACTACTAACTGATTGTTAAGACAATAGCTTTGATAATTACGTAAACCTAGCATTACTCGAAGAGATAATAGAATTTCCGTAAGCAGGAATTTCACTAAGAGGATAGAATTTAGATTGTAAATTGACTTTGACTCTCATCCAACATGTAAACCACAACTGTGTTCTCTTTGTTTGTTTTGTAAATTCGCAGACATAGAGCATGTATTTGAGCCACAACATGACAAAACTAACAAAGTGGCATGTGCGCCCAGCAAAGACTCAGATCAGCCTGGGCATCCGCCCAGGCTGATCAGAGTCTTTGCTATGTGCTTAAAAGATCGCTAAGGGGCTCAGGTAGCTCCATGCGGAAAAAAGATGCCTTCTGGTGTATGGTTATACCGCCATCATTTGTTGCCATTTTAAGGTGGAAAGGGAGATAACTTCAGGTGTATCTGTATACCTCTATGTTGTTTCTGCCTTTATACTGAAGAAAACAACTTTATTGTATTCATGTTTGCTTCCTTAGACGAAAGAGCCTATCCGAAATTGGGTATATTAAGTGTGCTTATTGAGGAGCAAATTCTTTCCTACTAAAAGTACACCTATTTCGAAGAGAGGCAAATATAAAACTGACAGAGTTCCTCCCCCTGGCAGTGTATCCATTTATCAAACTTAAATGAGCCGCGACACGACAAAACCAACAAAGTGGCCTGTGCGCCCAGTGAAGACTCAGATCAGCCTGGGCATCCGCCCTGTCAGATCCGAGTCCTCGCTGTGCACTTCATGAGTAGTTAAGGGAGTAAGCTAGCCCTATTCGGACAGTGAAGACTCCGGATCAGACTGGGTGGATGCCCAGGCTGATCTGAGTCTTCGCTAGGCACACAAGCCACTTTATTGGTTATGTCGTGTCGCGGCTCAAATGTTTGCTGCCCTAGTAGATGAGCACCTTCAAGAGGACAACTCTTGAATAGGGGTATTCTTAAAGGAAAGAATTTGCCTTCTAGAGAACAAATTCTTTTCTTCAAGAGTAGGTCGTACGAATAGGGGAGAAAATATTTCTATGTCTGATATTTTTTCGGAGTTTCATTTAAATTGTGCGAAATAGATGGAAAAGCAAATACTTATAAGAGTAAGGTATTGGCTTTTGTCTGCATTAGAATCTCCAGGATTGTAGACACATCTTACTTTTCCTCGTGGTGGTGCTTCTGAAATATTTGAAGAAAAAAAAGTTAATTGGGCTGTTATTTTTTTAATTACCAATATTATTGATATATCCTACATTGTCGTACGGAAGTAAAACTTGGAATTGGTTCCAAGATTACCAGTTCATTCATCGCATAATATGGTCCCTAGGTTATAAAACTTTTTTCATGCTCAACTCAGCTGAGCATGAAATTTTACCTTCTAATAAATAGCTAATTATTGCTTAGTGCAGTTGTTTTCCTGCTCAGTTTGGCTGAGTATGAAATTTTCTCTGCTATGAATACGAAAATGCCAACATTAGTTGGCATTTTCATATTTACCAGCAGAGAAAATTTCATGCTTAGCTCCGCTTATGAGTACGAAAATGCCAACATAAGTTGGCATTTTCATATTTATCACCAGGGAAAATTTCATGCTCAGCTGAGTTGAGCACGAAAAAAAGGTTTTTAATCTCTGGGCCTGCATTCACAGCACGTGTTCTCAAACCTGTGCATTGTAGTATTGTAATAGAGAGTACTGCTACACGATGTGGACATTGTGTTCGCATGCTCCCTTCGCATATGCGCCAGCTGGTAAGAGCATACCTAGTTCCTAAACGGCATATAATTGCTCGTGTAAATTAAAACAGCTTGCTGTGCATGTCTTTACAAGACGACATGACCCAACAGGCACTCAACCTTGAATCAACATTGAATCAAGGCTGATTCAAGGTTGATTTAAGGTTATGTGCTCAGTGGGTAGCACAGTCTAACTAGAATGAAAGATTGCATTGTCGGAAGGCGCCTTTTATCTTTCTCGCCAGACCAGACACGAATAAGCCGTCTTTGTCAGATGTATTATACTGGTTGTTTCTGTAAGTTTCCATGTTGTACAGCAGGGAGTGCATCAGAAGGGAGTGCGAGATTGCTGCACAACAAAAACTAAATCAAAACTATATGTTTGTGGAAAATAAAATCGTTTTTAATTATGAAAACTCAGAACGACATGGAACCCCGGTATAGTTGATATAAATAAAGCGAAACGAACTTTTATTTCCTTGGAAGAAAAAAATAAGGTTCTTCGCTATAAGACGTTTCATGCAAATACCGTACGTATTAGACTACATGTTGTAACGAGGCTCTTGTACATGTATTTGAAAATGTTAATGCATGAACGAACTGCGGATGAAAAAAGCAGACGACGAAATTAACGTCTGCAAAATTTCCAAAACTGTTTCATCCAAGCTATTTCATATTGGGAATTCAGTGACCAGACGGAAAACTTTGTAGACCCAGATGAAGCGGCTCATGATGAGCCGCCTCAAGTGGATCTACGCTGTTTGCAAATTAAACTGTTTTGTGTGTTTTTGGCTCTTTAAGCGTTTTTATTATTTTTTTCTCAGGACTGTCAAGAAAGGTACCACCAGTATTTAGGAGATACAGATCAAAGGTACTTGACAATACACATTCATCAAAATGATTAAATTCATTTAAAATATATGACAAAATGTAACAGCAATTATTACAAAGGAAATAAGTCAAAAGCCGGTGATATGGCTCTCAATCATTTTGTTTTGTCTTTCATTTGCATTGCATTGTATGAATTTTAACCTATGTATGCAGAATTGTCCGATTTTTTTATCTGACAGTGCAAGAGATAAACTTTTTTACACTCTGTCATTTTACCAGTCTATCAATCCCGAAGACTGTTACCTATATTGTTTTATCCAAGGCAATATTCACATGGTTTTAACGTCAGTAGCCTTTGTGACCACTCGCAATGTTGATTTTGTTATTTAAAGAACTTTATGTCCAGCTTTGTGATGAAGGTATTTTTATTACGCAGTAACCAATATTTCGCCTACCTTGCGGTACTTTGAGCCTGCCTTACGGCACTTAAAGTCTACTTTGCGGTACATTGTGCTTACTCTGCGGTACCTTGTACTACCTTGCGGTACCTTGTGTTACTTTGTGGTACCTTGCAGTATTTTGTATGACCGGATTCTAGGAAGAATTTCTTCCAGTTATACCGGTATAGAAGAAGTTGTAAACTAAGACTACGAATAAAATGGTGGCCACATGTTCATCTTTCTGGCTATATTAGAGAAGGAATTAATATAGAAGGAATATTAATCTAGTCAAGCTAAACTCTATTTATTTGGAAAATGCACTATCTGTCGCACCACAGCCAGACTTTTCTCTGTCTTTTTCGTTGTATTTCTAGGTAAAATATTACTTTTTTCGTACAAAAATCGTGGTAAACGACTAACTCAAACCCGTTAAATTGCGATTTTCTCATTTGTTTTCCATCCATTCAAAATGACACCTCTGCTGCAAGAACCAACATATATGGTGTAATTATTTGTGCAAGAACTTTCATCTTTCTGTTGGATGTTTATTAGACAGGTCTTAGTGTTTGCTGCTCCTATATGCACTTAACACCCTTTTGCTTGCACGTTGTACTGCAGGGCCCAGCTGTTCCAAGAATCGTCAGCTGAACAAAGTCTTTAGTCAAGGATTCGTCTAATCTTTTAGACCTCGTTAAATCTAATATGCTAATGGTTTTGCTGAAAAACTCACTGCAAAACCTCAGCATGTTTATTTTTCTTTTCTGGAAAATATGGCAGTGTTTTCGCGTACTATACGTTTGACAATATAACGTCTCGTTTTCTAACGACGGCGTTAGATTTGAACTTTTACACGAATCAGACGGTTGATGATACATGTAAAAGTTTCCCATAACCTAATAGCCGTAGGGGCAGTGGGGTTAGAGACCCACTGTATCTTGGGCACAGCAGATGAAATGCGGAGCCCAGCATTCTCCTTTCGCTGTCTTATCCTTCCCTGATTCGAAAAAAGGTACCCATTTACTGCTGGGTTGACAGAGTTTTTCAGTCGTCGAATGGCGAAACCCGGGCGCGATCTCAAGCCCTTCCGGCGACTTTGGTTACCGAGTCACTCTAACCACTCAGCCACGGCGCCTCTCTGATAATATACTTAAAACCAAAAGTACCTTGATACCCTATATCTATAGGCATTTCTGACTTATGCTTAGTAATATTTTAAAGTTATTTTAATGTTGTTAAAGTACTATCAAATATCCATGTGATTCACAATTTTAAAGTCTTTCAGTGAAAGGGGTTTCTCCCAAAGGTCTATCTGAAAACAGGAGGGGTCAAACTAGAAGGTTTGGATAGCTATTCATTTTTTGTAAGGTCACTGTACCTTTAAATAATGGTTAATTTCAGGCAAATGATTTATTCGTTTAGACTTACATGAACACCTACGTTTCTCGTTAAAGATACAATCAAATCTTGTCAAGTTTAAAAAAAAGCCCAGAATCTAGACGAGAAGGCCGTTTAAGGAAACTTTACAATACAGATAATGGTAATCCGTATGTACTCGTAGGAAATTACCGATCATTTTCGTTCAATGTGATAAAACTTTTTCATGTGTTTTTTATTTTCTGATCATGAAGTTTGTGATGGTGTCCAAACAAATCCCAAGTTAGAACAAAGAGAAATTATAGGCAATTAAACTTTCAGGAGCGTTGAGAGTTTGATACTGGTGGTAATTTCAACGCAATGAAACTTCAAGGATTGATAAGGCATACAGAAAAAGTAAACTCTTTCGCAGGCGATTTTAATGCCAATCAATAGTATTTTAGATTTTGTGTTCAAAATCATGCCTTGCTTTAGAATTTATGAGAAAATGCAAAAATAAAAAGATTTTTGATCGAAGTGCGGGTGATTTGATACTTGAATCGCTTACACGAATGATTTCTTCTGAATTTGGTTAAGACAAACATTGAAAGCTACTTAAAATTATTTATTTAATCGAAATTAAAGTAGAAACGAAAATATTCAGACATTAAAACTGCAAACTTACCTAAACAGACCTTATTTCTCCATCGCTTCATCATGTTCATAGATGAATTTAGACTTTCGTACCCATTTTTTCCATGTGTTAATGCTAAAATTAACTTATTATGACAACTAAATGTCTTGCTTTCTCAAAACTTATGCAGGAAGGGATTGTCAGAAAAACAATAACATCGTTAATGACTGTAACACCTGTTCGATGATATCTGATATTTTTCTGGTATTGTTAAGACAAATAAGTAATGGTTTGGAATTGATCTTTTTCTCGTAAAAATTACAGCCGCAACACGACCTAACCAACATACTGGCAAATGCACCTGGCTAAGACTAAGATCAGCATTCGTATCCGCCCAGCCTGTTCAGAGTCTTCGCTTGCGCTTTAACAGCAACTAAAGGTCTAAACTAGCTCCATGCGGGCAGCGAAGTCCCTGACCAGACTGGTGGATGCCCAAATTAAGCTGAGTCTTCACTGGGCACACATGCCACTTTGTTGATTTTGTCGTATTGAGGCTCAATTTATTATCATTTTATATATCATTATGCTTACTAAAATGTTCTACTCGGTCAATCAATCAATCAATCAATCAATCAATCAATCAATCAATCGATCGATCGATTGATCATTCAATCAATCAATCAATCAATAGATCAATCAGTCAATCAGCAGTCAATTCATAAATCTGATCATCTAATTAGTCAGCCTGTCTGTTAGTGATATCCTATTTGCCACGAGGTGTGTGCATAAAGCTTCGCCAATGGCATTATTCAGACAGGTCAACGCATAATCACTTTGGCAACTGGAATTCAGATGGAAATATTGAACACAGTCTCTTGCTGTATTGACGCCTCCTTGTAATGCATGTACATTTGAGCCGCAACACAACAAAACCAACAAAGTGGTTGTGCGCCCAGCGAAGACTCAGATCAACCTGGGCGTCCGCCCAGTCTGACCAGAGTCTTCGCTGTCCGCATGGAGCTAGTTTAGACACTTATCGAAACTCTTTAAGCGTGTAAACGAAATCTCTGATCAGACTGGGCGGATGCCCAGGCTGATCTGAGTCTTCGCTGGGCGTACATGCCACTTTGTTGGTTTTGTCATGTCGCGGCTTATTTGTCTGGCGCCTCCACATATTCCTTTGATAAAGTTTCTTCTGTACGCCATGATCGCTTGGGGATATCATTTTTCATTAGATCTGCAGGTAGTCTTAATTAATGGCAAACACCAATAACGATGCTTTGTCAGTGCAGATCTGTCAGACTAAGAAAAGTCTGGTTTTGTATCAATTATAGCTGTTGAAGCTGGTTATCATTCATGTAAAATATAATGTAATATACCGTTATTACACTAGATATTGAGACATCTACGCATCTAAAGATGCAAGGATACATTCTCATGGGAGGTGACTTGGCAATTTTAACCTCACTTTTAACTTCAAATTTTCCTGATTCTTTAAAAATTGCCCAAGTAGCACCTATTCATAAAAAGAATAGCACCTTAGAAAAGGGAAACTACCGTCCAGTTAGTATTTTGCCAGTGGTATCGAAGATTTTTGAAAGATCCATGAATGAACAGCTCACTGAATTTTTTAACCATCATTTTAATGTATATTTATCAGCTTTTAGGTCAGGGTATGGCACACAAAGTACTCTTTTAAAAATTATTGAAGATTGGAAGAAAGCCTTGGATGAAAATAAATATGTAGCAGCAATCTTAATGGATCTTTCAAAGGCCTTTGATTGCCTTCCTCATGACCTCTTACTTTTAAAACTCAAATTTTATGGTGTCTCTGACAGTGCTTTAGATTTAATTCATAGTTATCTCAGCAATAGAAAACAGTGTGTGAAGATTGGAAATTGTATAAGTGATTTTAAAACAGTGTATAAGGGTGTTCCCCAGGGCTCAATCCTGGGGCCAGTTCTATTCAACATCTTCATTAACGATATCTTTCATTTTATTAACAAATGATAGTCTTACCCTTGTCAAATGGTTCTCTGATAATCAAATGCAAGCCAATCCGGATAAATTTCAAGGTATTGCGATTGGGCAAAAATCCAAAAATGAAAACATGACTTTTAATTTGGGTGGGGATTGTATTATCAACTGTGATGAGGAAGTAAAGCTTTTGGGGGTAACAATTGATTTTAAACTTAAATTTGATATTCACATTTCAAATATCTGTAAAAAGGCTTCAAAACAATTAGGTGTTTTAAAACGTATTGGTTCGAACCTTTGCAAATTGGGTAAACTTAACATTTATCATTCTTTTATTTTGTCAAATTTTAGCTATTGTCCTCTGACTTGGCACTTCTGTGGGAAAGCAAATACTAAGAAACTTGAGAAAATACATGTACAGGAACGAGCACTTCGCTTCATATATAATGATTATGTGTCAGATTATGACACTCTTCTTTCTCAGTCAAAATTGCCTACTCTGAAGTTGCGGAGGCTGAGGACAATGGCACTGGAAGTTTTTAAAATCTTATATAAGGAAACTCCTGTATATTTACATGACTTGATATGTTTTAAAAATAACCATTATACTTTTAGGTACACAAGAATGGCCGAGATCCCACAGGTAAGAACAACAAGATTCGGCTATAGCTCCTTTCGTTCCAGTGCAGCGAAATTTTGGAACTCTCTTCCTCAACACTTCAGAGAGGCCCACAATTTCAATCACTTTAAAAGCTTAATAAATGCCTGGAATGGAGGGGGCTGTGTCTGCTCTTTTTGTTCTGCATCTTAGCCTTCTGCATGCTTTTAAACAATTTTCTTTATCCTATTTGTGTTTGGCTTATATGATATTTCAGTGCTTTTGTATCTGTATGATTTAGTGCTTTTAGTTGCTCCTTGCTAATCTATTATTTATGTGCTTGCTAGTTTAGTTGTGCTTTGCTTTATTAACTTGTGCGATTATCTTTGCTTTTTATGTGCTTTTCTAGTTGATATTGGTAGATCTATCTTTGCTTCTTGTCTTTCTCCACTTTCGCTTTCGGCTCAAGGGTCCTCGTCTTGTAGCTTGTATGTTCTGCGGGGACACTTGATGCATAAATAATTTTGTTTTTTCGTATTTACACTAGGATAAAAGGCATGTTGCAAAGGTAGAATATGTTTTGTTTTGCTGGGCTCGGGTCTGATCTCGAACATTGGCTGGATGGTGGGGTGGAGCCTGATGTTTAGTAATTGAGCTGCCACTCGCGAAGCGCCACCATCTAGCACAATGTCACAGCATACTTATTCTGATCAGGCCCTTGCCGAGCACAGTAATGATATAACATTTAAATATCATCGTAGTGTTGTTTGAGCATGTACTGTTTTAGTATCCTTTATATGTCTTGTATGTTTTATATGTATACACTACTGTCTTATCTTATCTCTCTTACAGGTCTTACATGATCCATGCATGTAAAATTGAAAATATTGATATAGTCTCTTATAATGTACATGTATATTTTATATGTTAGTCGGTCTAATAGCTATTCATAGCTAATGTTACTTGTTATGTAAACACATCCGACTTTAAATAAAATTTGTATCTGTATCTAAATTTAGATACAAATGTTTCAGGCGCTTAATCCTTTTTTACTTTGGTTCTGATATATAAAACTGTGAAAAAACACAAGCTTGTTTTAAAATATGCAAGTGAAAAAAAAATACAATCATTCAAACTGTGAAAATATACATATACAATTAAAATGATACGGCTCATTAAATTTTCTGTAGAAAATAGAATAAAATAAAATAAACATGAAAAATTAAAATAAACAAAATAATGAAAATAAAAATAAAAACAATTTCCCTTGGAAAAGCGTCTGAAAACTATAAGCTTAATCTTCCTTTTCCTTCGATATGATTTGAAGCCATAACATCAGAAGCACCGCCTTAGAAATAAAAAAAAATAAAATAAAGAAAACTCTGGAAGCACTACTATTATAAATGTCGCTGGCCGGGTTTCAAACCCGGCCAGCGACATTTAGAATATTTATAACGAATTATGTCTCCATTGTGGTTGAAAAGACAAGTGTCGCCTCAATTGATGAGAGAAATATCATAATTCGGCAGAAAAACAGAAGATAAGTACTATTATAGTTGCTTTTAAAATCGATTAAAACTCCAGTAGTATTTTTTCACCCTTGGTTCCGAGTGTTCGAAATACTTGAAACTGTACGCCTCGTATAGTACACTCATCAAAATTTCTAATTGGTCAGTTTTCTAATATGCAGAAATATGATTTTTAAATTGTATTTTTGAATATAATTATAATCAAAATTTTGGGATGTTATCTATTTATTGTAAGTTAACGTTGTAATCAAAACTTTATTGTGGTATTAGAGTTATGACCCCTTCTATGTAAACCATAGAATGCTTTGAAAACACATTCAGGCTGCATCAAACTTCCACAAAAGCATGATATTTTAGAAGTAAATAAAGTTTTTCATCATAAAAACATGGGGTATGTTTTTAGTCTTCATGCATTTTTCACCTGTATTAATTTTAATATTGACGTTTCCAAATTACCTCCCTTTCAATGTTTGTGTAAATCCTAATAGACACATCGAATTGATGTAAATCATTTTGCAAATCCATAAGTGCGTGTGCTGCTTGTAAAATACAAGAATATCTGTACATTTGTTCGTCCTAGTTGGTAGCCAGGCTAATCTAAATCTGCTTAAGGCTTAATTCTATGGCAAGAAGTGACCAATTAGAATTTTTGTTCAGTGTACATTGTAGCAGTCAGTGGCGTACATGTATTACGGAGATTGAAATTAAATCACTGCGATAATATAAACATACGATGTCTCATTGCTAAAACTGGAATTGCAAGAGCAAAAAGAACTCGTTGCTTGAAGCACGATGGGTCAAACAAAAACATAACAGCAGGGCACCAACCGGCTGATAAAAGGTATAGGTCAAGGCCGTCATTGCATTGAGGCACTGAGTCTAAAACTCGACCTGTCATCGTGCAGTTTATGAGGAAAGCATTGCTGTCGACCGTAAATGTGGTGACAAGTCTCATAATCTTTGTATTACATTTCTCTTCATATTATTAAATCTTTGTAATCTTATATAATTACGAGCTCTATTGTAAGATTGATGTGTTGCTAAGCAAAATGTTGCAAATGCGAAAAATGTAACAATGTTATTCTAGATCTATTGGTTGGTGCTTAGTACATGTAGAACATCAAACAATATGGCAAAATAGCGCTGCAGGATTCAAAGCTCACAGATACAGATTCAGCAGTTTCTATCATGAAAGCGAAAACATTTCACTTAACAGACGAACAGGCAGACAGACAGACAAAGCAAATAGAGGCACGATCATAAACAAGCTAGATAAATCACGCTTAACCCGCAAAAGGTGAATGGATACGCTTTCATGGAAAGCAAGTTTACTATTAAATGAGCCGCTACACGAGAAAACCAACAATGTGGTTATGCGCCCAGCGCAGACTCAGATCAGCCTGGGCATCCGCCCAGTCTGATCAGAGTCTTCGCTTTCTGCATGGAAGTAGCTTAGATCCTTAGCTACCCTTTAAATGCTTAGCGACGAGTCTGGTCAGACTGGGTGGATGCCCAGGCTGAGCTGAGTCTGTGCTGGGCGCACAACCGCTTTGTTGGTTTTCTCGTGTCGCGGCTCATTTCATTTTTGCTTTCCCTCCTCAGTGTTGGTCATTTCTTAAAGGAAAATATTGCTCCTCA
Source organism: Ctena decussata (assembly GCA_963989385.1). NCBI lineage: Eukaryota > Metazoa > Mollusca > Bivalvia > Lucinida > Lucinidae > Ctena > Ctena decussata. The sequence goes on from OZ022500.1 coordinate 40,468,323, forward strand.
ATTGTTCCTCTAGCAAAGATCTATTGTTGAAGAGTAGACCCATAATTGAATGATCTTTGTGGGGTGGACGGGTGGAGCGATGGTGCTGCGTATAACTTCCAGTGCTGGGCGTCCTACTGCTTTGGATGATAGAAGGGCAAGGGCCTACTGTGCTTCCAGTAGGTGCGGGTGGGGGTGTTTGGAAATTTTCTCTCATCTACCATTTCTCTCTTCTTTCTCCCTCTCTCTGGGAGAGGGCCCGATATAGACTGAAATACTTTCTCAAAGGGCCGTTAAATCCAAAACAACCAACCAGTTGTCCTCCAGGGATGCAAACATGAAGACACAAAAGTTTTCCCCTTAATAAAAATGACGGAAAATATATGGAAGTATATACCAATACTTCTTAAACAGGAATAAAATTCCTATGGCTAGTTACACATCATCATAAACGACACACAAAGCCAATATTCGCTTGTCTACAGCTGGTAATTTGAAACTATGACAATGACTTGCGGTGTCTTATTTCGTCTTTTCGATTTCTTAATTAATAATCATGTTTTTTAATACATTTCAGATAAAACTGTAACACAGCGACACTAATAAGAATCTTGATTGTGCTAAAAATAGAACCCAGAAGAAAGCAGACATGTTCTGAGCTTATCAGGTGTCCATCTGTCTGTATTTTACCTTAGGATGTGATATTGTCTGAACATCCGACTTTCACAAACTTGAAGTCACTATAGCACCAACTTCAATATCTGTTATGAGTAGTTAATGAACTCTCAGAATGCGAAACAACTACTGGGTATGTGAATGGCATTTTTCAGGTCAGCAGTAACGGTGTTACGAAAAAGAAGTCCATTGTTTTTATGACAATGTACGTCAATGGTATAATGTATAACGGATTATTCTCTGCGTGGTGCCCATTAGTAAAGGAGAGTGTTTTCAAGTTATATATTCCACGATGGCATTCTTTGGATGTAAGAGCATATTGGCATGGATGTGTTCTGCGATTCTGTAATTGATGTTTGGGAAAACAAGTGTAAATATTATTGTATGAGGTGTTGTGCGCCTCCAGTGCATACTTGCGAATATCTATGCAACCTTTTTGATCGTGAGAAATGAGAATGTCATAGTTATAGCGAAACATCAGTATTTCCTGGAAAATATTTCTCTCGTTTGATGGATATTTCATGTATGGAATCTTACTAAAAAGACGAGTATTGTGCAGTAAGAACGGATCAGGTATTATTCAAGGATTATCACAACAAAATAAGAAGAAATTATATTTGTTTCATTATTGAAATGATGATTTTAGTGAACTACAATACAGGGAAAGAATATGTATGAGTTGTCAGTACAGACCGGGATCAGGCAGCTCATTAGAAGGAGTCTTATCCTGTTCTGAACTGTAAGTCATTCCGCCGATTTTACGCGTCATAATTTTAGAAATAAGTAAAACCAGCTTGTACAGTTTGTCGAGATATTTATGGAAATCAGTTAACTCTTTCAGCACGCGGTGTCTGATCAGGCTCTTCATCTTTTGCATAAAAATTACAGCAATCTCTATAAAACATGAATAAATAAATAAATAAATTACTAAACCATACACCCCTTATATGAGAAATGAAGTCATCCAATTTGTTAGGTAGGAAGATTTAACCAGGCAAAAATAGGTTAAGGTGTCCCAATATTGGAGTAATTACAGGATTTCCTTTTCTTTTCTAGAAAAAAAAGACAAAAACAATTGCTATGAATAACAAGAAAAAAGCAAATAAAAATGCAATAATCCTGTATTATGAGAAATAGCTACGGGTATGAAGTGACAAAATGGTGAAAATCAATTATTTTGAATTTAATTCTGTCCGTTGCCAGAGAACATTGTTATACATATTTATGTGCCTTATATACTGGCCTATGTCTATAGGACAACGAGCAATACAGCCAAAACAAGAGGTCGTCATGCAAATCATCGTACCACTACAATCTCTAGAGTCCAAACTACAGTCAATACATGTCTATGAGAAAACGACTATAAACAGGGCCAGGGAACAAATCTATCGTCATTTACGGGAAAAGTTTGTTGTTGATTCTTGGTTAAATTCTACACAGACGGAAACGCCGACGGAAATATTGACGTTATACTGTTCTGAAATATTTGCCCGCCATGTTAATACTATATTGAGTATAAACTTCGGGTCGGGGACGGTAGCAGCTAATGACTACATAATGCAGCTTGCGGACACACTTGGATACCCTGTTATAAGCTGGGACCCAGAATACCCTGGGGCGTTACAGGTAATACCTTTTATTATTTTATTTCATAGTCGGCATGCAATTGTTTTTGATAAGGAACGGTTGTTTGGCTGGTTGTTTATGGCTGAACGGCCCTTTGAGACAGTATCTTAGGATAAGAAACGGGAGTTGTCGTGTTACAATAATACGACCCACCGTAGTAATACGGTCCACTTAAGTTACAGTGCTAAAACTCCATTTGGGGTACAATGGTCCGCCTTGGTATTAAAGCTTAAGTTTAAAGCATCTTGTTTCTAAGGAATTATACAAAACGTTGTTCCACCTCGATTTGCAAATGTATTTCACAAGCAGGGTTGTATTTTAAAACATTGAAAAAGAAAATTATTAAATTTCATGACCACTGATAAATAGTTATTATGTACGCCTTCATTTACTATGTTATAGGGTTTCAGTCTAAGGGTTCGCTCATGAAATAAAACATACAAATAACACATAGAATCTTAGTTTCTTAACTTATTTATTAGCATTATGATATATTACATAATGAACTTTTTCAGCGATTAAGGCGGTCCATTGTACCCAAACGGTTGCGGTAATCTATTTAACCCTAAAGATGACGATTATCTATTTTAATTCCAAAAAAACGTAGGGTTAGAATAGTTATTTCGTGTGTGATACATGTAATGCTTGTTCTGAATATGTCCTTCTATAAAAAAATCAACAAAACAACCTCAGCTCTGGATATGTCTTTCTAAGGAAAAAAAAAAAGAAATCATCTCGAACCAAACCCCAAGATTATCAAGCTAGCGCTTTGGCGGACAGTATTTTCCCAAATTACCCTGGTTCAATAAGTTACTGGTGGCAAACTCAGTATCTCGTAATGGCGTGTGGCAGCTGACAAATAACGCAAAAGTATTTACATAATGGTGTAAATTTCCTTTGTATACTTATATAATGGTGTCAAAGTCTGTACCCCTTCAAGACATGCGAGGCAGCTGACAATTAAGCAAACGTTTAGCCGTATGAATTAGTTATGACATGAGCTGCCGTGCTCTGTTAGATACTCGTATAGAATGATCGTAATGTCCAAACATTTCTCACCTGAAACATAGCTCACGTTTGCAATAAAGCAAACGTCAAAACAATTTATATTTCTACCAGAACGAGAAGAAAGAAAGAAAAAAAACGACAAGAAATAAGCTAACATGTAGCAAAGAAAATAGAAATAAAAATATTAAATTGTTGAAACTGAAGGTATCGTATAGGACACGACTCGCGAGTTTACGTGACATCAAAATGTATCATCACATTTTGTGAAATTGCATGACGTCGCCTAAGATTATTACATGTATGCCGGTATACCAAAGTTTCATGTTTTTTTTTATATCGCTCCAAGATCCTATTGAAGACCCCACGCATTAGTGCCCGATGCCGCTAGGCCTAATGCGATTGTGCCAAGGGGCGTCCACAACACTTATGGTATCATATCTTTGCTTCCTCATGTGATACTGCATAGAGTCGCCCACAGCAGTTTTTTGCCTCATACAATAGTTGCTTATGGTCGACCTCGCATGATCAGTCTTTGCACCAAACAAATGCACGTTATTTGTAAATGATATAGTTCCAAATGCTATACACGTAGCTGTTTTATTATATGTTAGAGGGACCGAACATGTGCATACATACGCTAAATATCTGCAATGCAGCAAGTGACCTTTCACTGTCAAACATATGTAACTCTCTATGCATTCCAGATACAATGTAAGTTACATGTAGTATAGACCATTTTAAACGTATGTAAATAACATATATATGTACCAGTTGAATGAGCAGGTATTGTATTTTAGTGGGAGCTCAACCAGAATGTCATAAACTCATATTATTTACGAGAATGCATGTAAAACTCCATATATTTAGTCATGATAAATACTCGTACTTTACTTGGTTAGATTTTGATCGTTGTGTTTGCGCAAGTTTAAAATTTATAACGTCGCCCATAACTGACTGGTTTTCAAAAATAAAGTATTTGATGGTATAATTAAAATCTTTGAAGTACGGTGACAAGTAACATCAAAATATTCACGTTCAGTTTTATGCAAATTATTCGGTTGTTCGCTTTGCTTGAAAGAAACTCGTTTATAAGTGTTATATGAGCCGCGACACGACAAAACCAACAATGTGGTTGTGCGCTGAGCACAGACTCAGATCAGCCTGCAGTTCCGCTCAGATTGATCTGACTCTCCGTTAAGCGCTCACAAGGTAACTAAGGGCCCAAGCTACCTCCGTGCGGACAGCGAAGGATCTGATCAGACGGGCGGATGCCCAGGCTGATCTGAGTCTGCGCTGGGCGCACAACCACATTGTTGGTTTTGTCGTGTCGCGGCTCGTATCACAGGAACATAGAAATCAAAATTAAAACAGAGATAAAACAAATATGAGGACTCACAGAAATAGCACCACTGAAATTCTATTTATGAAAGCCTTTTTTGTTAGACAAATACATTCAGCCGTTACTGAGGGCCAAACATCACGAACTGTCATTTCAGTGTTTCTTGGTGTCATTACCATAACAACAGTACGTAACATTTTATAAAATGGTGAAAAAAAAACCCCGGCGAAATGTATTTATTAATTTTGTGAGAATACGTTTTACAGTTGTACCAAGAAACAGATATAGGGTAAATATCACCATTAAAATATATTAATATAACTTGATGATAAAATAACACCCCAATTCACTGATTTATGACTGAGTGTTTGGACAAATACTCTTTCGGATGATATATCAACAAAACACAATAAGCTTTAGGCAGACCTACAGAAAAAAGATCTAAAAAAATGGGACACCTAAAGTAATTACTGTAACTCTCCTACAAAATGAACAGTTTGGTTTTTCAATGCAATTGTGTGTTTAACAGCTGCATATCGAATGGCAAATATTGTAGACCCTGATAAGATTGCTCCTTCAGGAGCAGTCTGATCTGGATCGGCAATATTTGCCCAGACCCATCAGTCCCAATATTGAGCATTCTACGGTAGATCTTAATTATCAGACAGAACAAGTAATAATTAGTTGCTTGTGTGTGCAGGAAGCATAAACATTCTGGATTTCACAGGCAAACCAACAGGTAAACCGACGTAGAAAGCTAATAGTCTACCAAAATATGAAACATCTTCTAAATCTCTGTCATTACTGTCAAAGAAATTGCTACTACGACGGAAAAACAGACAGAAAGGCTATAAAACCAATACGGGCTGATTTTCGAATAGTCATGTATCGACCCGTAAATTTAAAGGTAAAACAAGTCTCCACTTAATAAAGGTAGAGGACTTCCCGTAAATTACCGGTGACCCCTACCTTTTGGACCGACCCGTAAATGTACGGTTCGTCCAGTATTACAAGAAAATGTGTCAAACTAAATTGGTGTTTTTGACTCTTTTAGTACAAAAAGGTAGACTCGCTTCAAGCTAATAATAATTTTCCCATTTTAAACAAATTTTGCATTCAGTCCATACTATGTCCAGTGTTATAACTTTATCCCACTTTCCTTTCAGCAATTCCCCATTTATACAGACTACATGTATGCTTGCTGTATGATATTACCATTTACAAAAAAAAGATAACAAGTTTTCAATTTATCGTATGAGTTGTAGCCCCTTAATTTTGCACCATATGTCCTTCATTGCTTACATTGTGTGAGCAATGGAAAGACGCCCCGAGGCGACCAAGTGAACACACTCGATAATCTACAAATGAAAAGAGCATCCACTTTGTTATATCTGTTATGCCCCAGTCACACACACACATTGCGGATAGGGCGGATAGTTGCGGATAAAATCCTCAGTTTATCCGCAGAATTTGTGGGCGTGGCCAATTTTTATTTAATGAATTTACGGATATAATTACTAATAGATGCGGATGGATACGTATAGGTACGAACTACTAACCTTCCGTTACCTTCTGTAACCTTTAGATGCGGATAAATACTTCAGATGCGGACTGTTGCGCATGCCTAGCGGATAGAAGAATAAAAAGATTAAATGCGACGTCCACATCTGTGTCTACTCCTTGTATGCTACAGTCACACACACACATACGGATTCTGCGGATACTACGGATGGCCCGTCCGTATCTATCCGTTTTATCCGTAATGGATCCGTATAAGATCCGCAGAGTCAGTAACTGTCCATATCACATCCGCAGGGTCCGCAGGATCCGCGTCGAAATTTTGAAAAGTTTCAAAATTCGGGCGCGGATGAGTAAACCGTAATGGTGCGTTACACAACGCATATATCCGCATCTGTCCGTACCTAATCCGTGTCGCATACGTATCTATTCCGTATCTTATCCGTTACTGAACCTATCATTCCGCAGTCTCACTCCAAGTTGAGGATCGATACGGTTTCATGTGGATCGTAACCTTTAGTTACGGAAGTTACGGGTCTCGTTCGGCGTATTATAACGGACTGTTTCCTACGGAAACGTTTCAATACAAAAAATTGCGTTCCAATACTGACAGATACCTAGAGGATGGTTTGGAGAGGCGCTGTACGGCAACAACACCAGCAGGTGTGTGTGTGGGGGGGGGGGGGGGGGAGGGGGTGGCGAAGAGACAGAGACTGTATCTGGAGCACTACTACAACAGAGAGGCCGGGTCGGTGCAATGGCAGTGACGTATGGTGCAGTTATGGTGCGATGTTATGTTTCTTATTTGTTCTGTTCTTTTCTGTAACAGTGGGGTCATCTTTTCATAAACTTGCCAATGGCAAAAGCAGGGCCGTCATTTCATAAACTTATTTGCCTTTTATCAATTCGAATTAGTCGTCCAATATAGGACGAAGTAATTCTTTTATTAATTCAAATTAGTTGCCAATACAGGACGAAGTAATTCTTTTATTAATTCCAATTAGTTGTCCAATATAGGACGAAGTAATTCTTTTATTAATTCCAATTAGTTGTCCAATATAGGACGAAGTAATTCTTTTATTAATTCCCATTAGTTGTCCAATATAGGACGAAGTAATTCTTTTATCAATTCGAATAAGTTGTCCAATATAGGACGAAGTAATTTTTTTTATTAATTCCAATTAGTTGTCCAATATAGGACAAAGTTTAATGGTGAAATGAAGCGATAAATATCTACTGATAAGGCTCGAGTAGCCGAAATTCGAAGATGACCCATGTTCCTTCTTTCGAATGTGTTGTGTGCTCTTGAATGAACTCTTTTAGATTTCTATTTTACTTCAGTGCAACTGGTGTCGTGCCGTGCGGCGACTGTAAAACGTCTCCCCGTACGTCATCTATAGTGCAGATTATAGTATACGTTTTTCTTTGAGGTCAAGAAAATATTCTGAGAAATCAGAAATTTTTGACTGGTTTAAATTTATAGTCTATATTATTGTTTTTTCTTCTTCTTTTAGACCTTTTATGGTACTAATAAGACTTTCAATTTACTGCCTTATCAAAATTAAGAAGTTACATTATGCTTTCTCTGGTTTTCGTAACCAGATCATATCAGGGTCACTGATGTGGTTTGCATAGCCGAAATCTCGAAGTTTGGTCCATGTTCCTTCCTTCGAATGTGTGATGTGTTTTTGAAGGATTAGAATAGTATGTACTTATCTATCAGCTGCCGACTGAATATCTTTGTCAACCAAGCAGTAAATGGGTACCTTTTTTCAAATCAGGGAAGGACAAAGCAGCGAGAGGAGAGGGATGGGCTTTGCTATGCCCAAGATACATTGACCCTAACCACCTACCCCCATTCCCCTCCTCCCCCAAGCCACCGCCCCTACGGCCATTTGGCTATAGGAAACCTTTACCTTTACCCAATTTATAGATTGGATCCAGGTTTACACATTTTAATAAAAATATAATCCTTCATTCGCACAGAACACTAAACACGTTCGAGAGAAGGAGCATGTGCCATACTTCGAGGTTACGACTACTAGAGCCTCATCAATGACCCTAACATGACCCATATTTTCCGTAACTAAAGGTAAAGATCTGCATGAAACCGTATCAGTCTTCACCATGTGACTGTGGAATGATGGATTCAGTTACGGATAAGGTACGGAATAGATACGGATGAGACACGGATTAGATACGGATAGATGCGGATAAATGCGTTCAGTTACGGACCATTACGGTTTACATATCCGCGCCCGAATTTTGAACCTATTCAAAATTTCGACGCGAATCCTGCGGACCCTGCGGATATGATACGGACAGTTACGGACTCTGCGGATCCATTACGGATTAAATGGATAGATACGAATAGATACGGACGGGCCATCCGTAGCATCCGCAGAATCCGTATATGTGTGTGTGAACGGGGCATTAACGATGCACCTTTAGATTGGCTGTGCACTATTTTATTGGTGTTTTATCTTCTGTTGATGGAATGAATTGGTTTCATAGGTCTTTATAGCAGAATGGGCAACATACTAGTTTCCTTATTGCTGCCTAACTAGACATTTAACATAATAAAGAGAATATCCATGATTGTAATTATAATGCATTATGCGTTTAGCAAAAACATCCTTGTATCATATGACGTCGCATCCGAGAGTGTGATAAAGTCATGCATTAAAAACGATAATCCACTAGTGGATTAAATATGCAAATTACGTCATAACGTTATGTGTTGACGTGCATAAAAACGTCGCGTTTTCTAATGGTAAAATAATGCCGTTTTAGTGCAACATTTGCTAATTAAATGCGATTTAAGTGTCATATGATAAATATAATCTTTCATTTTGTGCTCCTGTATTACTTAATTTATTAAACTCGTCGGGGAAAAACGATGAGATGCTCTGCACAGCCTCGCATCTTATCTTTTCCCCAACTCGTTTAATAAATTCAGTAATACATGAGCACTCATGTAAGATCTTCTATTGATCTAATGATGCTTTGTTTCCGGTACGTTTTCAAGATGAAGTATTTTTGCAATGTTATTTGTCAACACAATTTTATAATAGAAATGTATCTATAGTACACGAATGCCCCCGCCTAGTGCCTTGAGTTACATCGTGCCTTGATTAAGGCACTGGCATTTGTACGATAAGTTGGTTCATAGAGGTAGACTTTTATAGTATAGAATGGAAAATCAAGGGACCATGACATATAGGTCAAAGTGACTTATAATTATTTTGCAGTCGAACCTCGGAAACGATTATGACACGAACAGCCATTTCACACAGATTACGTGCGCAGAGAAGTCTTGTGTTTTAAGCTTGTGTAACGGTCCTTACACCCAACAATTTATCTTGCCAAATAATTTTGAATTCCCACCATTCAGGACAGGATACGAACAGATTTTCTCTGTAGCCTATGCACAAAGTTTAAGTGAGGACTGTGACCTTGGACTTTAAGCTAGCAATATGGTTTTTGCACTTGACGCATTGTTCTATAATGAAGATTATTAAATTCTATTCCAAATTGTTTTGAAATCCTACCATGCAGGGCGATATATGGGCCGTACACTAACAAATATTCACTATAGCCTATGCACAAAGTTTATATGTACAGTGTGACCTTGACCTCCAAGCTAGCTACAGGTTTCTTAAACGTGACACATTGTCTGGTCATGATGATTATTTATACCTATTACTTTTGAAATCTCACCATGCAGGAGAAAGCTATGGACCGGACACGAGCATGTCACCTATGCACAAAGTTTAAGTGCGGACTTTGACCTTGACCCTTAAGCTAGGGACATGGTTCTTGCACGCACATCAGTGGCTTATCATGAATATAATATAAAGTCACCACAGTCCTACGAGTGAATCGTAGTAAAAATCGTCGAAGCACAAATCATTATAAAACTGGTACAGCCTTCAGTATTGATGACAAATGTCGGTTGCTGAGCTTTTTATGTCATAAAACTGACAAAGAAGGAGAAACAGGTTTCTCTTCTTTCTTTTTTTTGTAAAAAATGATGGATAAATAAATAAATAAATAAACAAATAAATAAATAAATAAATGAAAACAAAAAGAACAAGTCTTTCCATAAAAACTTGTTTTCGTTTTCTGGTTCGCCGTTGAGCAATGAAATCCGTCAATTTAACTTAATTTTAAAATATGCATGAGGTTTTTGCGTCTATAGGCAGCTACGCTTTTGATGTGCGTGGTTATCTGATACAATTACTCATTGCGCACTACGTATATACGCATATATGCTAAGCCAGTTTTACTGTGCGCAATCTGCATATTCTTTCTGACGATTTGCTCAAAATTAGGCTCAACCATGTCCTCATAGTATGAATATTAACTGCCTATTATTTCCTGATTATTAACAGATCGTAGTGTTTGTAGAGTGAGTTAAACAACGCGTCTGTGTTATAACAATAATTGTGTTCCTGCCAAAAGCAATGACGCTACAAGATGTTCACTGTTCAGTGTTGATACCTCTGGATGCATAATTCTAATTCTGTGTTTTAACAAGAATCGTAAAAATTCTAAGTATTGGGACTACACGGTTTGCCGTTTGAACCGTGACACGACAAAAACAACAAAGTGTCGTGTGCGCCCAGCGAAGACTCAGAAGTGATTCGTCCTCAAGGGAATAAAACAAAAGTTATAAAAGTCGTCCCCCTTTGTAAAAATGACGGGAAACATGGAAGAGAAGCACACACCTTACGACCATCTTCAGGTTTTCTATAGCTGGCCAAACCTTTATATTTTTCGATTTCTAAGCAACTAAAAAGCTATTACAAAACAGAACACATAAAATTTAAACAATTGTAATTAATTTTAAAATCAGTGTTAGTGCGATCCATAACGTTACGTTAAAAATGCCGTTTCACTCGTCTAAATATGTCTTTTGCTTTCAAAGGTCAGTCTTTTCAGCACTTTTTAACAGTAGTAATACTCGTATGTCCTCTCTTAATGAATTACAAATCATATCAGTTAATAGTACATCTGTAACGGTATTTAAAAGCCTGCTGTCTGTAACAGTTTTATATCAAATGAAAAGATCATCAATTTGATCCTGTCTGCTCTTTAATACGTTTAAATCTTTTCATCGTTAATTTAATGATTCTGCAAAAGTCTTTTTCATTATGTATCATAGACGAATAGATTCCTACAACTTTCATGTAGGATTCTATTGTCATTTTCAAACCAAAACGGCTCAGCGGCAGACATTTTTAAAGACTTACTCAAAGTTCAAAGACAGTCATCATTTAAAGGAATCCGTAAATTGCACAAATGAACACAGACATGCTTACTTCCTGTGATAACATATGAGCCGCGACACGACAAAACCAACAATGTGGTTGTGCGCACAGTGAAGACTCAGATCAGCCTGGGCATTCACCTAGTCTGATCAGACTCTTTGCTAAGCGCTTAAAAGGTAGCTGAGGGACTAAGCTACCTTCATGCGGAAAGCGAAGACTCTGGTCAGACTGGGCGGATGCCCAGGCTGATCTGAGTCTGCGCTGGACGCACGACCACATTGTTGGTTTTGTCACGTCGCGGCTCATATTATCAGAAAGTACATTTGGATGTCAACGAATGGACGCCGGCTTCCTTTGTGAGAAAAGACTGATGCCAATACGAATAATTCATTAGGTCACTTCCATAATGTTTATTACCACAATGTCCCAAAGAGAGCAGCCTTCACTGATAAACATGCTAAGGTAGTTGTCCCTTGGGGCACACGTTTACCAAACGTCTGAAAAACACAGATGGTACTGTTAAAAGGGTGATGGTATACTGAAACTAGTTTACCTCTATCAGCATTTTGTCCATTTTCGCACATGAGTGTAGTCGTACATGTAAGTTATACTTAACTGCCAGTATCAAACTGGGGAGTATTGAACGATCTCGTTACATAATCACAGTATCCGAACGCACTGTACCATCTCTTTCGGTTTTCATAGCGTTGAATCGAGAGTACAAAATTCGCTTTTAACCAGCTGCAGTAGTCGAATATCATTATACACGTATTTTGAAATTTTATCCGGAATCTGCTGCGTCATTTATAGTTATTCAGCTTCGAAAATGTAAAGAAATGTCTTGTATGGGTGGATAGTAATGAGTACAGTATTCAAATAGCCCTTGGCATGATTCCAAAAATCTTTAAAATAAACGGAAGGCATTATCAATCAACAGTTTGTTAGGTTTTCTAGTAGGACGATAGCTAGGTTTTGCACGACATAAACTCGTGCTAAATTAGCTGTTTGGAATAAAATTTCTGTGACGGTCATGAGGTTTTCATTGTACAGGGCAATAAAGTACAAAACCGTAGAGCAAATTATATTAAACTTACCTCTTTACATTTTCGAAGCTGAATAACTATAAATGACGCAGCAGATTCCGGATAAAATCTCAAAATATAATGATTTCCGACTACTGGTTATAAGCGAATTTTGTACTCTCGATTCAACACTATGAAAACCAGAAGAGATGGTACAGTGCGTTCGGATGCTGTGATAATGTGCTATGGGAGTATAGTGGTTCACGTCGTTGACAGTAAATATAAAGCTATACATGTATCATAAACTTTAATAGAGTTTAGGTTTCGCTTTCAACGGTCTAGGTAGCTTACCGTGGCCCAAATCCTACTAAGTAGATGTAAAATAACCTTAGCCATTACAGAGTTCCACTTGAGTCGCGAAGGTCTACTTGTTATACAGGGAAACAATCGAATTTGTAGTTGCGTACTGTAAAACATTAATTTTGGTGGCTACTGAATTTTGGCGATATTGGAGGTTAGGACAAAGAGCGCTAAAATATAAGCCCGCCAATATTACATACATTACATGCATATATGCACAGCATATCGGAGGTTCAGATAAAAAGGAGTATTTAGATATTTTGTATCTTTCCATTAAACTATACGTTAGGACATCCTATTTGAATCACCTCATCGAGGCGTTTCTAATAGGATGTCACAATGTATAGTTAAGAAGAAAAGTTAGAACAAATGACATCAAATTCTCTTTATTATCTGGAGCCATGGGTATCATGATCGCCCAAATTAATATACACCAACATGTCATTATCATTAAACCGCGAAATTTGGATACCGCAGATATTAAGTGTTTTACAGTATTGTCAACAGAAAGCAAGCAGGAAGTCACAAAATTTATCTCCTTTTAAAAGAAAAAATGAATGGCAAAAGAATGGCGGTGCATCCGTAAACCCTCATCTAGTTCATATTGCCTACATGAGGCATATTTGTTATACTGTGTATCTTCTGGGTGAATGACAAGCAGAGCAGAGGGTCAGAATCTGGTCTGGATCTTCAAAGATCACTCAGGCATATTAGCTGGCGTAATAACTACAGTAAGATGGTAATACAAAGTATAACTGACCAGTCTATTATAGATCTTTCTGCGGAACTAAAATACAAGTTTGGATTAGGTAAAGGCGGTTGCGTCAGTGATCAGGACTGGTTTTGACAGACCCGTCATTTTTAGTCTAAAAGCTGCTTTAGAATAGGCTACGTGTTTGCGCTATTCTCAAGGAATTAATGCCACACACGCGCATTAGAATATGGGATTGCGCGGTCTGCCTTTAAAATGTTCCCATTCCATTAATGGGATGAACTGTTCATAACCTTGTAGGACTGCAAGTACGAAATCTTATCTTGTATCTAATAAAGAGAAGCATATGTTTGTAATTTCCGGCTCATCGGATCGCGAGACACCAAATTTGCATGTGCTAACAAACAGCCGGAAAAGGGACAACGATCTATGGTAGTCGATCACAATGACCCAGTACAACCATAACGATTAACGTGTTTCTATAAGCCAGAACATTTACCTATCGGTATACAACTCAATGCAGTTTATTTGTGATTCCTAAAAAATGCTATAAACCGAATAATGCCACTTGACCCTAGCTACCCAACACACAATAAATCAGACGGAATCGAAAGAAAAACTCACGAGGGATTCGAAATCAAATAGGTTTTAAAAGGACAGACCAGTGAGAGATAAACAGATCTGTTGCAAAATGTGATGGTTTCAGTTTGTTTTCAAATAATCGAGGTCAAAACCTGAGCTTATACTGTCTTCGACGAAAAGGCATAATTTTCAGTTTCTTTACCATCTAACACGATAAATGAAACTTGAACCCGTTACGGGCAGCGCTGGTTCAACTGCAACGCCTCAAAATTGCAAAGAAAGAAAATAAGAGGGAAAGAAAATCTTTTGCAAATACGGCTACATGTAACGGCAGTTTTACAAAGGGAAAGATCTTTAACAATACCCTGTTTGCTTCCTTGAACGCAGAAGCCCACACAAATTGGAGAAAAAGCATTCTTGATAAGAATTACCTCCCCTGAGAGGGGATCCATTCACTAACTGTATCTGCATATCATAAACACTGTATGAATTATATCCTTTCAGAGTGTAGAAGATTCCAGAGTCCTCCAGATTGCTCCCACTATCTACCACCAGTGTCAGGCCCTGACTCGCCTGATGAGCCGCTATAACTGGACAGATTTCTCCATTGTCACCACCAAGATCTCGAGCGGGAAAGATTTTATTAGCTGTATGAGAGATATGGTGAAGAGGACAAGTGTTACTCAGGGATTCACAACTAAAGCCAAGTAAGCTTTCTTTCTAGAACACTTAGGCTCGCCGAGTGCCTAGTCTATTTGGAAGCTCGCTCTGAACGTTGGAAACAATAACCATTTATCTGGTTATTTGCAGTGCTTGTTACAACTTCGTGCTCGGGAGCTTTGGGCAAATTAACTAAATTGAACAGAAAGACTACAACGGTTATGGATGAATGTTTTTTTTTACGCTGCACTCGAACAAATGGGATTTAAAGTTATCCTTTTCATATATTTGGTCTTCCGAACAGTTCTGATGAGTCTGTAAAACTAGTGTTTTTTTGGAGACTGTACAGAAGTGATCGCAGAGTTATATCACCACTGCAAGAAACCGGAAAATTTAGCACGAAATATTTCATATTGTACTAGGTCTATACAGATGATGGCGATACCGTGATTTTTTTTTTTGCCATTCGGGAGATACTCCACTTACTAAAGCTCTTAGATTACTTCCGCTGCAGGCGGACAAACAATAACTGTTACATATTCAAAACCCGAATCTTTTGAGTTCTGATATAAGGTGCTGACAAAAAAGAGAAACAGGCTCAAAGAAATTTTAGTTTTGTATTTCAGAGAGAGGGAGAGAGACAGAGAGAGAGAGAGAGAGAGAGAGAGAGAGAGAGAGAGAGAGAGAGAGAGAGAGAGAGAAAGAGAGAGAATATCTGTAGCTGTACTCTAACGCAATCAATTTATTTGAATTTGTTTTTCAGATTCAAATTGCTGTCAGTTGTCCAGGCAGGTGATACACTAGACAGGCGGAAACTGAAGCAGTCACTACAGGTTCTGGTGAGAACTGTTTCAAGAGTACTACTGCTACATGCCGAGTAAGTGTATATTGCATATTACATAAATGAGCCGCGACGCGAGAAAACCAACAATGTGGTTGTGCGCCCTGCGTTGACTCAGATCAGCCTGGCCATCCATCCAGTTTGGTCAGACTCTTTGCTAAGCGCTTAAAGGGTAGCTAAGGGTCCAAGCTACCTTCATGCGGACAGCGAAGACTCTGATCAGACTGGGCGAATGCCCAGGCTGATCTGAGTCTGCGCTGGGTGCACAACCACATTGTTGATTTGCTCGTGTCGCGGCTCAAATTACATCCAGTTTTGTAAGTAAACGAGCTTTTGCGAACTTTACCACAGTATTCCCTGGTTCGCCAAGCAGAAGACCGTTGCAATAAAAAATGTATACTCACAATTAGCATTATATATATTAAAAAAAATTATAAAAGAGAAAAATTAACCTGGGTCCGAGGTTATAAAACTTGAGTATAATCCCAAACTGAAAATAAAGCACACTGATTGGCTGCTTTCGAGCATGTGCTCGGAAGCAGCCAATCAGTGTGCTTTATTTTTGAGTTTGAAAATGTACTCAAGTTTTATAACCTCCGGGCCTGCAGATAGACCTGTCCCAAGGTGTGAAATTGAAGAGATCACTAGGCATTATTGGCGTTCACCTAAAATCCACAAATACAGTTATGTGAAATTTAAGGCTTTTCCTACATATGTGTACCTATATGTAATTTATTTATCATGTGCCAGAAATGTAATAGTAAACATGAAATTGAGTGAATAGAAAATCTGATAAGTAGACACTTAAAATAAAATAAAAGTCGCTGCTTTGCAGTCATAGTACCCTAATACACCTCGCGTCGTAAGACGTTGTTTAGCGTCAATGGTGGTCATAAAAGTGAGTCTAGTACATTCAAATTTAAAAACAGAGGTCAAAGTACAAAATTTTTGTCACATGTTTATTTTTTTCTTATTTCCTGATTAGTTTCTTTTCGGTTTAAAGTTTTGTATGTTACGCTACATTACACTTTGCAGTATATCAAAGAAGGCTCTAAAGACTTTGGAGTCTATAAACTACTAAATACTACAGATTCTAGTGATTTTTGGCTTGCCGTCTCGGCGGCAAGCCAGTATTCAAGTGGTTTAGTGATACCGAGATATTTTCGGAAGAAACGAGACGTCACACTTAGTCTGAAAATACCTGGAGAGTGTGTACTGCAACGATTCGTTCTAAACTTTTTTTAGGGCCGCAATATTAAGCCAAAGAGATTGGAAAACTCGTTCCGGTTTGAGACGGCATTTCTTCATTATTTTCTTCACAGACATAACAAACAAAGACCTCGTCCGATTTTGTCTATTTTTATCCATATCCGATTTACCTCATCTGCTAAAATTAACAGATGGACACTTTATTCTATTTTTGATAGTGCATGTACTTTTTTTTAATATTTCCGTTAAAAAGCACGTTTTTCTTTTACAAGTGCCTTGAACTTGGCCACTTTTTTTTTATAAACTGATTGCATTAAAAACGAAACTCTGAATTAAATGCAAAGTATTTGGCTTTGCATCCGAAGAAATATACCAAAACCTGTGTAAGAAACAGTGTTTATATATAGCAATAGCACAAAGCATTAGCTTTTCCAAAATCATGCAGCGGCGTCGTGAAAAATAGGCTTTAGGGCATCGCATAATCTGACTGGTCAGAGCAGCCGGCACACTGTCCAGCGCGGGTGCATTCATGGGATCTGATCAGTCTTTTTCGGCATATATATTCTTCATGATGATCCATGATGAAGACATCTTTATGCTGAGGATAGACTGATAAGACTGCGCTTATGCCGGAGTGGGCTGATCTGTGTATCTGAAAGAGCAGAGTTCAAATTTATTGTTTAGATTTAGAAACAAGCGCTTTTGACGATTTTCTCCCCTTATCACATTTATTCCATCTATCTATGTGTGTGGCTTGCTTATATGTAGAACTGACCGTGTACTGTATGTAAAAGTCGGTAATGTCGGCTTACGCATTGCAACAGGCCTTTCCATGGCACAAAGCGATATATTATGTACACATTTTTAGCATCTGATAAATATCCTTTTGGTCTTCAACATGTTCATGAATAGCCTGAATAATGATACAGAAAAAGGGGACAATTCAGAATTGTTGGTTGGTTGGTGCGATGATGCTGGATATAACTTCCAGTGCCGGGCGTCATACTTATTTGGATTATAGTAGAACAAGGGCCTATTGTGCTTGCAGTAGGTGCGGGTTGGGGTGTGTGGACATTTTTCTTGCCTTTATAACACTCTCTAATGTTGCCTTCTCAGTTCAGCTATACAAATGTACAGGGAAATATTTAGACTCGTCGACGATTTCCTTAGATGAACCTATACTGGGCTGACGATGTTCATACATCCACGAACAACACACATTCATGCAATCTTACGCAAAAGCAACGTCACGGATAATTCAAATAGATGATTGGCCGACGTAACGTTTGAAATACGTCATGTCATAATATTTACACTTGCCACTGACTTCCCTTAGGTGAACCCTTTAGAGCAAGTGGCTTCATGCACCGATGAAGGCCAATTGATCATGTTACGTTGTCGTCAAACGACGTCTTATGTTAAACAAACGTCTTGATTGGTTTCTGTAACGTTCGATTGACGCCACGTCAGGGCGACGGCTGTTTAACGTCATGGCCGAACACGTCGTTACTAACTTTTCTTCGATCCATATTTTGCCTATTCTACACTAAATTACGACGAAAGCGGCACAGAGAGGTTCACAAATAAAGTGTAAATATAATAATAAAAATTTGATTTTTCAGCGTTCATCGTATGAAGAAGCCAGTGGTCGTCGCTAAAATTCTACAAGAAGCGCTTCGCGCTTCATGGACTTTTAGCTCAGCCCACTGGCTTCATCACACAATGAACGCTGAAAAATCAAATTTAAATTTGCTGTACTTCATTACCAAACACGTTGGTTAATAACTATTCTTCATCATTTGCTTGGCGTTAAATTAGTCAGAACTTCACGAATTTTCAGCGTTCATCGTATGAAGAAGCCAGTGGTCGTCGCTAAAATTCTACAAGAAGCGCTTCGCGCTTCATGGACTTTTAGCTCCGCCCACTGGCTTCATCACACAATGAACGCTGAAAAATCAAATTTAAATTTGCTGTACTTCATTACCAAACACGTTGGTTAATAACTATTCTTCATCATTTGCTTGGCGTTAAATTAGTCAGAACTTCACGAGTGAGTAAACAAAATTGATGTAAAAACATAGCATAAATATAAAAGATAAATTTCATTTGTTGGGAAATCATGAAAATACGAACGCAATAGGTTCCGTGCTTTTTTTGTTCCCAAATGGTGTAAAGCAAGTTCTTGTCCAAACAATAACAGCATGCATTTTCTTCTCAGTGTCAAAATTTTGTTCCAGTCACTGCCACTGATGCCACTTAAACCAAAAATAAACTTCAGTTAAATAGTTAATTTATTTCTTCTTTTGATGCCAAGTTCAGATGTGCCAAGATTCCATAGACATGGGTTTGAAAAAGTCTTTCCTAAAATTTTGATTCAGACTAAATGTGACTCAACAGCCGTAAAGAAAAGACTTGAAATAGGTCCATATAGTTATTTTCCTAGAGACATGACTAACGGCCGGCCAAAATGTTGGAAAATTGTGTGTGTGTGTGTGTGTGTGTGTGTGTGTGTGTGTGTGAATATTTCCTCAATTTGTTTCTCAAATAAATTCTACACTTGTTTTTACCTTACACCCGTGGATAATGCCACCAATCAAGAAGTTAGAAATTAAATACTTTGCTAAATAAAAGTAAGCAAAAGAAAGTGCACTAACAATCGAGTTCACTTCAATAACAACTCATGAAAAATTCACTGTTTTAGCTGTGCAAGCCTTGCTTTGAAAAGGAAAATTGACCGGTGGCAAGTTATAAATGAGCCGCGGCACGTGCGCCCAGCAAAGACTCAGATCAGCCTGGGCATCCGCCCAGTCTGATCAGACTCTTCGCTTAGCGCTTAAATAGTAGCTAAGGGTCTAAGCTACCTCTGTGCGGACAGCAAAGACTCTGATCAGACTAGGCGGATGCCCAGGCTGATCCAAGTCTTCGCTGAGCGCACATGCCACTTTGTTGGTTTTGTCGTGTCACGGCTCAAATGTTTCTGCTACCATGCTTTCGGTCTATCTATTTGAAGTTAAAATTTTGTAAGCATTTTAAGAAATCTCTGTTATGTTATGTTGTTTGTAAAACACCAGTAAAATACTATGATCCTAGAAACTTGAACTAGACATTTAAACTGACTGAATGGTATTACAGCAAAAGTACAAATGAGTGCAGTTTATGCAATCAAAACATTCAGTGATGACTGCGATGCAAGATCGTGCCAAATTTGATCTTAACTTATTGATACTTTGGCAGTGAGCGGTGTCTTCTCAGCATTTTGTCTGAGAATCTAATTCTCAAGTTGAAATATTTGTGCAGACATCTTTTGAATCACGTCACAAGAAAATATTCAGTACTATGACATGTTGTTCTATAAAATAAATCAAATAAGTTTGACTAATTGACTTTTTTCTGTTTATTGTAAAATTCTCACTGATTTAAAGACTTTCTGATATCATGTCAGCAAGAGTAGATATATCACCTGATCGAATAAGTACATGTAATCCAAGAAATCATTATTGCGGTATCATAAAACACTTTTTGAAAACACTTATTCACGTCTGTGATATCACAAAAAGATACGCTTTTGTAATATCACTTCCACTATCTATAATATTTGCCAAGACCTTTGGGCACTAGTAGGTTAATAGTTCGCTTAACGCAGGTACATGTTCAACCGGCCTTTACCCTATATATGTCGTAAAAAGTATGCAAAGACCAGGAACTGAAACAATCAAAATCCAAATCCAGCCCTCAAACCATAGTTGGAAACAACTAAGATTACAAATAATCAAGATACAGAGAACATATGGCCAACCGAGTGAGCAGCTTGTTCCCAAAAGGTGGCCACTCAGCAACCCAAACCGAACCAAAAATAATAAGGACATACATAAGGTAAAACATCACAGAAACTCTGACACCAAAAACAGGCAACAGAGAACCACAACAGAACTACCGCCTTGGAACGGTCAGTAATGAATTACTGGGGGGCTTAAATCGATTTTACAGGCCCAACCTCACCCTCAGTTTCTGAAGTGGTACAAAACATTTAGTTGGTTGTTCGGTTCGCATGATAACCCTCTAACTCGTCAATGAATCATCACGGTAAACACATAAATCAAATTTCAACACCATGAAGAAGCAAAGACGAGGACTCAACAGATACAACTGGCCATCTGACAGGTAGGCTGAATTGCTCGCGTTTCGAATGATACTCCCTATATCCCATAAATTGCCCGACCTTTCCTATATCGTTGCCTTTCCCTTTATGTGCATTGCAGGTAGAATGTTGATAGGCCTTCAAATTAGTCGTATTTGCCCAGTACCTGTAGAATTTTAGTCCGTTACTGTAGTATAGTACTCACTAACAATGTACATGTATTAATACATTCTATTATATGCTTTGCTGTGTACAGATTATCATCTTTGTACATATAACATAAACATTGGAATTTCATCCTATTAAATATATTTACATAATATATTGTTGCAGGAATGTTATCCTTCATCATCATCATTTTATCATTATCATATTTTCATACAGCTCTAGATCCTTTGTATAGTTAGAATAATGTACTTTGTATAGTTGATAGTAATAGAAATCTGCAAGGTATGTCCAGCCATCCATCTACTACTTACTAGTTTATTTAGTAAATATTGTTTTTCGCACATGCCTTAATCCATTCTATTATATGCTTTGCTGTGTACAGGTTATCATCTTTGTACATATAACATAAACATTGGAATTTCATCCTATTAAATATATTTATGTAATATACTGTTGCAGGCTTCATCGTTGTACTTAGAACCCCGGGAGTGTTTGGTTGGTGGCTCAGTTATCAGCCCGTATAGCCAGCATCATCTCTGACATATGGTTCTACAAGAAGTGAAGTGACAAACCATGCAAACCCGAATTATTTTGTTACTGTGTTAAGGTGTACTCCTTCATGCTGTACGGCAGGTTTATCAAGGGAAACATTTTTTGTGACTTCCTGTTTGCTTCTCTGGGCGCTAAAAGTTTTCCAAAATGTGATCTACTCTTAAAAGAAAGAATTTGCTGGAGCTTCCAGCAAATTGTTTCCTTTAAGAGTAGATCCCTATTGACGGGGGAGGCATAAGGGAGAATGGCAGAGATGTTTCATCTAAAAGTATACCCATTCACCTTTCTTTTCAGTCAGTATGAGTCCTACGATATCTTAGAAGCTGCTGCAGAGGAAAATCTGACGGGGCCAAAGTTTATATGGTTACTGACGTCAACAAGCGTGGGAAAGATATCGACTTACGCTCACAAGTCTATACCAGTGGGTACTCTTGGTACGTCACATAACATATATTACAAAGAGATTCACTTAACTTTCACCCTTGTAATCTTTATGAGTACATGTACGCCTCAATCATTTTCAGCCATTTTTACAAAGGAAGTAAACTTTTTTGCTCTCCTCTTTGCTTTCCAGGGCAACGCTGCTCGTCCAAAGTAAAGCCTGTTCTGAATGTAATGAATTTGCTCCTATGGGAGCAAGTAGTTACTGATATCTTTTGAGTGTAGAGTCCCACTGGCAAGGGCTACAAAAACAAAAATGGCTTCTCCCTTTACTGTGTATTTATACACGATAAGTAGTCACGGCGCTGCATAAGTGTTTGTAAAGCATCTTATAAACGACGTGATCCATTTTTGATAGATGTTGTCTCGATATGGTGCTTCGAACAGTTCTTGTTTTAAACTTCCTTTAAATGCCTCTCAGTACGTTTCTCAGTTAGTTAGTTAGTCACCACATGCAACAATGTCTTGTTGAAAAGGGCTTTATCATAACAATCCTTTATCTATTGACTATTTCCAGTCACTCCCACTATGAACTATTATAGGTCGACAAGCTCCAGGCCTGTCGTCAATACTTGTCATTTCGGATTAAAAAAATCTGATATCTCGCTGCGAGCGTCACTGCTTTTTTGTTGCTTTCTTTGATGTTGATTTGTAGAAATTCGCTATAATCACATTTGACGCAGTATGTATCAGATCACGAGACAAAGTGACTATTTCATGATAATGACAATGATATTTCGAGTGCCAGTAAATCACACGCTCTTGGTGTTTATAAGTACTGCGTCGGTTCTAATATGAGATCACATTGTATTTTACGGAGAAACATATAGGTTTCCAAGTTAGAAACTCTTTGTTGTTTATAATTGAGCCGCGACACGAGAAAACCAACAATGTGGTTGTGCGCCCAGCACAGACTCAGATCAGCCTGGGCATCCGCCCAGTCTGATCAGAGTCTTCGCTGTCCGCTTGAAGGTAGCTTAGACCCTTAGCTAACCTTTAAGCGCTTTGCGAAAGGTCTGCTCAGACTGGGCGGATGCCCAAGTTGATCTGAGTCTGTGCTGGACGCACAACCACTTTGTTGGTTTTCTCGTATCACAGCTCAATTATTATGTCAGGGCCCAGTTGTTCAAAGCATCAGTAGCTTAACGAAAGTGTAAGTCAAAGTTCCATTTAGTCTTCTAGTACATGTAAAATACTCAAAACCAAAAGTAACTTGACAGTTTTATTATTGAATGTTTTTATTCCTGAATCGATTCGATAAAAATGAAATGTTTGAGTAGGCTTCAAAGACTTGTTCAAACAGATTTCAGGAAAGATGATACATGCAAGTGAGTCCACTTTTGAGCTACCTGCGAAGA
Source organism: Ctena decussata (assembly GCA_963989385.1). Classification (NCBI taxonomy): domain Eukaryota; kingdom Metazoa; phylum Mollusca; class Bivalvia; order Lucinida; family Lucinidae; genus Ctena; species Ctena decussata. Next base: position 40,491,784 of record OZ022500.1, read on the forward strand.
ATTTGCATTTTCGCTCAAAATTTGCAACAGACCAAGGTTTTGGACACAAAACTATAAATACCGCCAAGAGCCTATCACACGTGTGTGATGTGCTACTTGACACCGCTGATTTTCATAAAATCGCCTGCAAAACATTGTTTTTTTCTCACCTGATTACCAACTGACAACTTAAAGTTTCTTCAGTCTGAAATTGTCTCCCTTTGAAAGTTTAAATTAAACAATAGTTAATTTTGGTCCATTGTTAAAATTTTATCTTCTATAACATTTAATTTTTTATCAGTGATTTGATTGGACCTCTTCAGGGAATGCGTGACATGAAAAGCTTAATAATTCCCATGATTTGAAAAGAAAAATGGCTAACAATTAAATTTTATAGACACAAGCAGTAAAGTTGTTTTTGGCTTTAAGTATAATTTGCTGAAAATGTGAGTTTTTTCCTCCAAAATGTCAGTGTTTTTGCAGTATACACGAGTAAGTATGAAAATGTCTTGTCTCGTTACCTAAGGACGTCGTCAGTGTTGAATAACCGGGGCAAGATGTTTTGTTTATGGGCCTTATATATGTTTGATATACATGTACTCGTAATGCTATTTTATAGGTTTGATATGTTCATAGCCGTATGAGTTGTTTATTGGTCTTATGCTATAAGAGTGATGACCAATTTCATTCTCAACTGACACTTCTGCAAATAGAGAGCCAAAATATAACAGCGCTTTTTTAACCATGTATATAAACTATATTTAATTTAGTACATATTTTTCATAAAATAGTCGTTATCCCAAAATTCCCGAAAGTGTGCAAAATGAAATTTCGGTTTGGTTACTCACAGGAGTTTTGTGATAACTCATTAATTTCTTTTATTTCATAGCAAACATTATGCATAAATAGAGGATTTTACACGAGCGTTCTTGCATTATTGAATTTATTAAACGAGTTGGGGAAAAAGATAAGATGCGAGGCTATGCCGAGCAACTGATTGGATTTACCCAACGAGTTTAATAATACAGGTGCACGAATGCAAGACTCTATTTATCATATGACACTGAAATCGCATTTAATTAGCAAATTTTGCAATAAAACGTCACGATTTTGCCATTAGAAAACGTGACTTTCTTATGGACGTCAACGCATAACGTTACGATATAATTTGCATATTTAATCCACTCGTTGATTATCGTTTTTAATGCATGGCTTTATCACACTCTCAGGTGCGACGTCATATGATAAATATACTTGGCGTATATAGGAAGCAAATTTACTGTTATATTTAGTCTTTCACTAATTGCAGAATTTTCAAATTTTAATTCCCATGTGGGGAAGGAATTGTGTGTTTAACATGCGTGTTTTACTCAATACATGTCTTTTGATTTGTTTATAGGTCTGATGTACAACGACAGTGTTGAAGCAATAAAGGAAGCTCTGAAAGTGTCGGTCAAAATCTGGGCCCTGGGACTGAACACAATTGCCAAAGAAATTCAACATTTTGACAGGCTGAAAATGTACCCTACTAATTCCTGTAATTCGTCCATGTCAACTCAGTTTTGGAAAGATGGCGGATATCTTTATAGGTGTGTACTACAATGATTTCCTATGTGCCTGATTCTGTATGCAGTAAAAATTTCAGATACCTTAGCAAATAGTGCAATTCCCGTAAAACGAAATTTGCGACCATAAAACAGACAATTTACCCACCCCCAAATGACAGTTTTTTTAGTACACTTAACCCCCCCCCCCCCACACACACACACACTCTGGTCCCCGCCCAGTTAATAGTTATTTGCTGCACAATCACCAGGACACCGAATTCAATACAATTGATTTGACCTGAGCATTGCAATGGATTTTCTTGCCCACATGAAAACAACATCTGAGCGTCCGATTTAGACTCGTTCAATTTGTTTTAGCGCTTAGATCTGCGTTATATTAGACATGATCTTCTGTAGTGGCATTTGCACTCAATGGACACGCTAGTATTTGGGTGGAAATTCTCTTCCATACAAATCATGTATCAATGGGATGCAATCGGGTCCATTTTTCATTTTTTTCCAATATATCCGATTGCCAGTCATGGAAGTGACTCAGATTTGACTCTAGACAGCGTAGAATGCAGTCATAAAGACAGGCATAAATGCAAGGAAAACAATGCCGACGGTCTAAGGAAATTTAGGAAACACGTTTTCACTGAACTTTTATTTCAGTGGTTTCCCTTCATGTGGATATGTATATATGTTTAGAGTTAAAATGAATATCAGAAAGTCCTTTCACTTTCCAATCTTACACATATTGTATGTTATGTTCACCTAGCGGGCACACAACGTCGCAATGATGTCGTTGCGACCTACCGTCCTGACATGACCATACCTGTTTACCTGGGACATAAAGCAATAAAACAACATCAACGTTGCGACCTTGGTGCGATGTCATAACGTCACTTTGGCACTTTGTGCTTGTTGGACAAATATACACCTTGAAATATTATACTTCGTTCATATTTCAGAGCGATGAGAGGTGTAACAATAGACAACCCACCAGTGTCTTTCACAGATAATGGTATTATTGAGCAGGTTGAACTGAATATACTAAACGTCCGTCCATATAAATATGAGAAGCGGTTTAGAAGAGTGGTGAACAAGTGGGAAGAGGTAATTTATCCTGTTGCTCTTAAAACAATCTCATTGTCAAAATGACCGAGCTTCTAGACTAGAGTGAATCAAACCTCAAGTTTACATTAATTTCCCTTTTGACGTCAAAGTTTAGTATTTGTTAATGAGCATTTAAGTTAGACGTAATTGTAAAATTAGATTATCGATACCACCTGGTCCTGATGAGGATCATTATAAAACAGTATTTGAAAATGTAATCATTTATACACCTGGTTAACTTCATGGTCATAAGAATTGCTATGCAGGTATTCAGAGCCGTGTAATTTATTCGAGCGTTATCAGTAGTGTTGGTTACTAAATCAAAGGATAAAAAAAACACTTGGAAGTTTGTTTTTTTTCCTGCTTTTTAAGACCGATTTGCATACAGCTACACTGGGTAAAACGTCGAAATTTCCGAAACATTTTCCTCATTTCCGAGAAAATATCTAAAGCCAACTTGGTTCATTGCACTTTATTGTTTCTGTTCTGATGCGTTTACACTATTGGAATATCTTCAACTGCTTAAAATGACACGGAATTCATCAGAACCGAATGTACTGATTCTTTACAGGACTTGAAGTTGGAATTATTACAACTGAGCTTATTACGATTAAATGTGATTTTGTTGGTGTAAATGGTGTTTTATTTAGAATCATTTAATATGTTTGAATAACATATGACACATTTTACAAGCATAAGCGAAATGTTTACATCGGTCATCTGATTTTGCTGCTAACTTGTTTATGTAACAGACGGACTATGTAAAGTCAGCAGCATCTCCAAAGGCAGACGAGGATTAAAAATATGTTGAAAATCGCCGTCATAAAAGAGCGTTGTTTGCTAGCCAAATGTTCACCGATTGCCACGATTCTAATATAAACCTGACGTGAAAAAAAGAAAAAAGAAAAAGAAAAAAATCTCTTTTTATCCTTTATTGCACCGAGTTCTTTAGACAACGAACAGCATTTATTTGGAAAATTGTACAAGATAGTAAGCATGACTTATTTTGTCAAAACTATCAAGACTATGACAGAAATGTAAGTGTCTACGCAAACGGTGTTAGAGCAGTCTTTGTCTTTGGTTTGGCCCACTGTTGTTTAACTAATGGTTTCCTTTAACTCTGGCTTACAGTGGAGTTTGGTTTAAGCAAGAGTACTTTTCTTTGTTTTATCATAGTGAAAATTTGATTTTATGCCGTCTCTATGTTGCATTGATTGAGTTAGGGAGCCAGTACCCGAACCGAAACTTTTATGTTTTTTGTATTATGAATTGCATTGGGACCAGTATGAAGTTTGTCGACATGTTTTAAATCCCTCGGTATTTTATACTACTGGTCGTTCTAAGGCGGCAGTCCCAATGTTGCTCTTAATTATGTGTAGCTTGTGGCCACCTGTATAGCTGTCCACTTAGCTTTCTGTTGTGTGTTTGTAATAAAATATAGAAAATAGTTGAAAATAGAGGTTCAATGTTTGTCGTGTGTTTTCGTGTGGTTTGTTCTCGGGACCAAGGAAGAAGTTTGTCGACAGTAATAAAAATTCTAAACCTTCGGTAGTCTACGTCGCTGGCCGCTCTAAGGCGGCAGCCTCGATGTTGTTCTTAAGTCTTTGTCCTCGATTTGTGTTTGCATTAGCATCCACATCATCTCGCTTGGGGAAGAGGGACCTGGTTTTTCTGCTTCTCGTGCATTTGTTTGTTTTGAGCGTGTGTGTTTGTCCTTTTTCTCTTCCTCTTGGTGTCGTGGGTTGACTGCGGTTTGTGCAGTTGGCATACCCTGGACCTTTTTTGTAATTAATTTCAATTTATTGAAGTTCTAGCTTAATGTGTTTGGAAACACTTGCGTATTTATCCGTCATTTTAGCACAGGGAACATCAGTTGTGACAAGCGGTTTGTAACCCTGGATGACAAGGCCCTTCCAAGATTGAATCAACTACAAAAATTAAGAATTTGCTCTCTAGGATCTCTAGGGAGCCAGTTCTTACCTTTTTATGTTGATCCCCTTGAACAGAGAGATAAAGAAAATGAAAACGGTGGACTTGCTTTCCCTGAAAGTGTACCAATTTACCTTATTTACACCAATAAGATCAAATCTTCTAGTAATTAGGACAATTACGGTTAACAACTACTATATTATTATCAGGTTGGCAGAGTGTCACCCAAAAGAGTCGGCAGTACTACAGAGATGAGTATTGAACTAGATGAAATAATTTGGCCAGGTGGCGCTGTGGTGCCACCAAAAGGGAAGCCAGAAAAACGTTTCTTCCGAATCGTCACGCTGAGAGAAGAGCCTTATATAAAATATGTTCCACCCGATCCAGACACTAATGACTGTGGCATACACAGCGTGCCATGCAAACTAGTTAGCAGGCCGAAAGACTACTTGTAAGTAGTTGTTTGTTCTTTTGAATTCTAATAAAACGCACGCACACGCTGCAAAAATGAGATGAAATAATTAAATACAGTAAATTGTCGAATTTTGAATTTGAAGTTAATCTCAAACTACTGATATCTCGAAGTAAATTTTTTTCTGGTTCCAGAAAATTTACTTTGAGATTTCTTTAGTTTAATATAACAGGAGTAAAAATTAAAAAAAAAAGTAAAGTCCAAACTACGTTCTTTGATATAAGAGAATACTTTAAGATATTAGTGTTTTAGATATCGGGAGTTGACTATATTTATAAAACTCCTTAAATGTTGTTTTAGACGCATAGAACATGAACATAAAATCAAATTAAAATCGGAGTCACGGTTGTTACCGAGACTCTTCTTAAAGCGGAGCTTAATTATTTTTCAAGGATACCATCAAGGGCCCAGTGATCCAAAGAGAAAAAATAATAATAAAATATGTACTAAACTATTTCGATGTATGGGGTATGTATATAAATGTTGCTTTTGGAAACAAAAAATACATACAGGAACGAAAATAAGAGTCTCAGTTTTACTGAGACTGTTCATAAAGACATAATTGTACAAAATGTATATATAAAAGGCAGCGATCTCACTCATTTGCCACTCAGGAAACGGCTTAAAGATGTTGAAATAGAAATCTAAGACATGCCACTCTGTGTATATATTCTTTTTCATTGTAGACTACTTCCTCTCTATAGAAAGACAATTCTTACCTAAAAAAAAATAATTACCTTAGCCGAAAATTCCATTTTACTATTTTTTAACTAGCTTCATGCGGTGTCCGACAATCTCCTTCATTGTAAAATATGTCGGACAGACCATGGAACAATAGCCACTACTGGTGGAAGACATTGACATTTGAATTTTATATTTTTTTCAGAGGCAATCTTACATACGATAGCAAAGGGATGATTAAATTTTGTTGTACGGGGCTTTGTGTAGATTTACTTAAAACAATGGCGGAGAGGATGGACTTTGACTACGAAATGTATGAAGTCGGCGATCAAAAGTGGGGAATACAAAATAATGTAAATATTTTTATTAACTGAAACATAATATTCACGCACGAAACCATGAGCGATTGAAGCTTTAAGCCTTCAGTCAGATTAAAATGTGAAGCATCCGAAGGGTACTAAAGCAGTATATTTATAACATAAATCTTATTCTGAAACTTAAGTTTTGGACATTTTTGAAGAGTTTGGTGGGCTAGACTTAATACGCCTCTGATCAAACTCAGAAATAGAGGTACCACTGTAAATCAGAATTTTAGTACTCTCACAGACGCATGTCGTATTCATCTCCCGGTTGTCTATCTAGTCTGGTCAAGCATTTCATGTATGGCGTTTTAAGCCTGTGTCCTTACTGTACTCGTATAAATAATAAACTCGTAATTTTATTGTTAGTACTTTGATAATAAAGAAACTACTTTCGGATTGGTAGGTAACTGGACAATGGAATGGTCTGATCAAGGAAATGGTTGACAAGAAGGCTGACATGGTGATGACCTCCATCAAAATAAACCACCAGAGAGCCACCGCCCTAGATTTCTCCACTCCTTACCTCGAAACAGGCATCACCATCATGGTTTCAATAAGAAAGGGGGCTATCTCTGCCACAGCTTTTCTAGGTATGGACCTTTATTTTGCTAATAATGTTATTTTAAATGAGAGGGCATTGAAAATGCATCTCCGATTGGAGAACATTATACGAGAACTGCAAAGGTCTTAATGTGAATGTATACACTTTCAGGGGTAGCAATTCTTCCCTGTCATCAATTTTGTCTCCTTCTCAGTGGGTATCAGCGCCAAAAGGAAAGAAATGGCTCTTCTAAGATATTTTTCCCTTTCAGACTACACATCGTTTAGTAAGGGCTTTATCGTCCCGGAAGCAAACAGGAAGTCACAAAAATTATTTTCCTTGTATAACAGATCGAAAACATGACGGCGTGTCCATTCATCGTAATATGCGGATAGAGTGCCTGAGCAAGTAATGTAGCTGCAGATAGGACTGATCCTAAGGAGCAGTCTACAAGGACCGAGCAGTAGTATAGGAAGCCACTCTGGGGACGTCCCCAGAGTGGCGTCCTATAAGACTACCGGCTGTGTTTGCCGACACTGTGATACAACCATCTTCCAATGCGATGTAACACTCGATTTTGCCAAATTTGAAGAAAGAAGCGCATGCTAGGGAGATGGTTTAGGTGTCTAACTGTAGGGTAAAAACGGTAGATTAATTATATAAAAACATTCTTAATGCCTGTCCTGTTCTGAGAAAGTATGTTATAAGGTAAATGGGCACACTGTCAGGGGAAGCAACTCTTTTTTTCCATATTTGCCGTCTCAACAGAGGTCAACTCTTAAAGGAAGGAATTAGCTCCCGAGAAAAGTATTTCCTTTGAGAGAAGAACTTATTTAAGAAGAGTCGAGGGTAGCAAACAACAAGTCAAAAACTTCAAAACCCTTTTGAAAAAGGGCAGAAAAACATGAAGGTGTACCCATTCACCTAAAGGGTTTGTGTATACTAACAAGGCAACCTGCATACATGCAAAGTCCTTTTAGATGGTGCACATTTTTGTATTTCAATCTATAAAACCCAACTATTGTCTAAGTGAATTGCGACTATTCTGAAATAACTGCGCACATATACGAAGGCTGTCTTGTCAGCAGAGTGTATACCAAAGGTCATATTTTCTCACACCTGACGAGCAGTTACGTTTGCATTGTCTCAAAGACTTATCACCTATGATTGGAATTAAAAACTTAATTATATTGTTTCAGAACCTTTTGACATGGTAGCATGGCTACTTATTCTGTTGCTATGCATACACGTGGTGGCCCTAGCAATGCTTGTCTTTGAGTGGGCCAGCCCACTTGGCATGAATAGGGGTAAACCTCTCGAGCTAGGTAAACACCATGTACGATGTAACTATTGTTACTTTTTTTTATCTGAATGTAAATCTTTTTCTTTTTGAACAAATATCACATCTACTCCCTCTTCAGATTTGAGTTTCTTTGTAGCACAATTTGGCCATTGTGTATATCCGGCATAATGGAACGCAGAGTTAAATCTTGTTTATACATAGACTTGAACATAAGAATTCTTGCGACTCTAATTGCAGGGGAAAAAATATGAAATCGAATAAAAATCATAACAGTTTTATCAACAAAACAAATTTGAAATTTAAATTTGATTTATTAAAGAAAGAATCAAAAGATCCAGAGACGTCCACCTTTTGGCTTCGCGCCGTGACAAAGCCTAAAATATGTAGCCTGCAATGAGTCTTATTCACATTTGTATTTTACACTTCGAGATTCATATGAATAAAAGACCAATATCCTCAATCTAATTTAGAAAGTGCAAAAAGAACTTAAGTCTGAAGATTTGATATTCCTTTATGTCGTATTTACCCTAATTATGCAGATGCTCCAAATCGATAGAGTAAATACGACAGTGTTTTGTAAATCAACAAATAGGCTAAAATTTACCACACTTATGATGCATATGGTGATAAAACTAAACACAAGCCTTTTGTTGATTTACGTATATTTTGTTAGTTTGTACGTTGTCCAAATCTTTCACTTACTTATAGTCTAACCAGTTACTTATATTTTTCAAGTTCTTCAGTATTATCTCCAGAATCATTTTCGAACTGTGCATGAATAAATAGATGCAAATGAAAAGAAAAAGAAATAAATTACTGCATATCTGCCAGATCGATAGAATTGGTTACGAGCCACAAAAGCAAAAGTTACATGACTTTGGACAACGTGTTTCTTACTTTGTTTCTTTAATCTTTGTGAGACATACTTACCATTATATATACATGCATATGCGGATAAGCCTTGCATGACAGGATGTAAGTGCATATCACGATTACCTTTTTGCTTTTTCAGCAGTTGTAATAATTATCGTGTAAAAGTTAACAGAAATGTGTTCGATCAACATGTAATTCTGGACCATTGTAAAAAAATCAAAGGTTGATCAAACTCTTGATTATGAAGCTCTTCAAGAGGCTCCGGGGAAGGTAACCATAACTGTAACTCTTTTAAGCTCCGAGTCTGTCCGTCTTGTAAAACCTATATAAAATGCCGCTTTTATATGCATATTGTTTACTTCGAAACTCTAATAAGATAAAAGGTCATCAAATAAGTTTCCAAGACAATAGACATTTAGACAAAAAAAAACAAAAAAAAACACACACACACACACACAAAAAGAAACAATTAGCGAATCAAGCGACACACAAAGCGACACACAAACCTTGAACATGACGTTCATACTCTCAAGCAGACAATTTCCAGAAACTGAATATGCAACATAAACCATGACATGGCATTGCACATTATGTTTGCGGTGAAAGCTTTAAATGGTCTTTTCAAGATACCGTGGCTAAGTACATGGAGAATCTTTCACGAGTGGTCATTTCATATGAAAGTTATGAAACGAGCCTTCGGCGGTTTCATAAATTTCATATGAAATTACCACGAGTGTAAGATTCTGTTTATCTTATGACCCTTTAAAATGGGCTTTAACGCTTCAAACTGGACAATATTTCAGTAGGAAAACGCAGTGTTGACATGAACGTTATTAATGACGTTACGTGTACGCGCCAAAGAGTTATTACACGTGTGGCCACATACGATTTTTATGATACGACGTTATCCACTGAATAACAGCGACGTCATATGATAAAAAAGTCTGTAATTATTGTAATTAATTTTGAGCAACTAAAAACAGTAATGGAATAAGTTTATGATACCGAAGTATAGACAGTATCGGCCATTTCCATTGCTCCAAGCAAGCTTGTTACAAGACTAGCTTGCATGTACATCACATTCAGCATTCAAAAATCAGTAACAAATGTCCAAAAAGACAAACAAGTAAAACTCTCTTATTCAAGTTTGTTGTCTAGCGACCGCATTTATTTCGAAATGACAACTGATAATGTTTCTATTTGTGGTCGTAACTCTATTAAGCCTAAGGCGACAAATGACACGTGGTTTTACGGCCCTTTCATTGGTATTTTAATCGTATCGAGCCGATGGGAGGGTTATAGGGAAAGGCTGTGTGCAATGGAGCCCTGTTTATGAGTGAAATTCGAAACCGGACCGCTAACTTAGCACACCAGCGCTTGACGCAATGAATATTGGTGCTCCTAAAACTAGACAGTCATTTTATACATGTAGCACATATTGTTAGATCTGAAAGAGCTATAAACTGATGCATAATAGGAGTTTGCTTTCCATTACCTTTCGTAAGAAACATCGAGTTTTTGTGAAATCGTGTGCACCTTACGTACATTAACCTAACACATTTCTGTTACTTTTGACGCTTTAATGAAACATCTATTCAACTTGTAAAATGTGTCTTTCAGCTTTGTTTTTAGAAACATAATTAGTGCGCATAAAAAGGTGTGTACTCCCTGTTCCAGAACAAAAGAATTAAATAAATAACACATAACAATAATACATTACACCTAAAAGACATATTTTACAGGGAGGACACTTATACTATTCCCTTGGAAGCGTTCTGTGTCGCCTGAATGCAGGATTTTGGCAGAAAATAACTAGATTGCGTCAAAAGGTACCTCTCAACTTGTAACAAAATATAATACTCTGATTAGCCAACGTGGCCGCGCAGTCTAATCAGAGTCGTCCATACTCAGATATACCATTAACGTGTTTAAAAAGTGAATGGTGAAGGTTGTTGTAAGCCTCTGCAGATGCGCAAGCTGTGTTGAGTATTTCACGGGATTCCATTGAAATATTGAAATAGCCGCGCTGTTAGGAAACCTGTCTTTTTTGCAAGGCTTAGCTAGTATGTATGCAAAATATGCAAAATATAATCAGATTGTACATATGCGCAGACTGCTCTGAACAGGCACAGAACGCCTCTGCCCAAATTCTCGTTCGGGCTCATAAACCTTTACCAAGGTAATAACTGTTTACTTATGTGTGTTGTGATGCTTGATCGTTGTGTTATTTCTCTCAGACTTTACTATTATGTTGGTTTTCAGAACCATACGACTATCCTTCTTGGTGCTTAATTCTGGTGTTTAGTGTTCATGCTACCGGTGCTTCCATTTTCATATTTGAATGGCTGAGTCCGAGTGGATTAAACAAAGGACAAACGTCAATGAGAGGTAACTTCCGGAGGTAAATCAAGGGGCATAACTCGGAAAGAATTTATACAAGTGCAGAATATCAATACTGACATTATCGCTTACACAGCGAAGCAAATGCTGTCAGATGCATTTAACTGAAGAAATGTCTGTTTGCACATGCAAGTACTTAAATTATAAAGCGTCGATCTGTTTCATTTAAATACATGCTCAAAGAGTGTGTCTCGAAAGATCAAATTAAAATGCTAATTAGGTGAACTTTTAAGCCATTCTGTAAAATTTAATGTAATTTACAAAATTACTGTTAATAACTGTCACATATTGAACGGCTTACGTCAGTTTGTCAGGGGTGAAATGAATAGTCATGAATTCCATTCATTCACTTTTCTGGACAGAACATATAGAATGTTACAATTTATTTACTACGAAAGCATGTTATAATGCATACTTTTCATTACTATATGTATGTATTGGAAACATTTTCTTGTACCTAACTTTTGATTTTCCTTTTTTTTCCTTTTTTAAGTATAAAATACAAATATAAGCATACGTATATCTTTATCATTATATTTATATATGATTGCATGCAATCCCCATTGTTTCACCTTTTGTATTTTCTCTTTCATATGTCAGGCTTATAATAATATGAGGTTAATCTCAAAATTAAATCGATGCCATTTTGCCACCATGTTGCCACCATTGTTGCAATGAGGACAGCTTTACTTAAAGTTGAATTTGGAAAGCAAGAAATATATTCTACTTATCTGTATTATAATTAGGGTAAATGCTATTGCAACTTTTCTTCTGTTCGGAGATACATACGAAATAAAAGTAATGATTGGGGCCTTCAAAAGCCCGTACGAATTACACTGAGGTGAAGCTCGGTCTATTCAGAAAATTCAATTTGGTTAGTGTACCCTGAGACCACTATCTGTATCCACTTACGCGAATATGCTCGTGCCCGTTCTTATCATTTGACTGTGGGAAATTTAAAAAATATGACTTTTTTTCGTTTTGTAACAGTCACTTTTTTCATTTCATAAAAGCGTTAGAAACATAGTTAACCAGGTGAGTATGTGGGACATTTAACATGTGCGATTTTTTTTGTGAGACTATGTCATATGCTAAAGTGTCGCTGCATTGGCCAGGTACACACTGTCAGGCGACTTTGAGTGACATTCAGGGTGTTGCTCGAAACTATGTATACTGTTAAATATCGGCTGTCATTGACAACGACAAAAATTGAATTTTGTCGTTCGTAAACACCGGCAAGTCGGCTTTGATTGAAGCTGACACCTGCAGAATACGACGTGTGTCGTTACTAGCAGCAGCAGAGCGGGTTTTACTAGTTTGCCTACATTTGCCAGTATCAAATTGGTAAATTGCAATTCCATTTCCACATGGCAAGTTAAGAAAATAAAGTTTCTGCAAACTATACAAACTACAACAATGTCATGTAAATAATGTTTTTGCTAAATTTTGGCTTTAAAACATAAAAGAGGTGGAGGAGATAACACTAAACTCTTGAAAGCAGCCAAAACGAAATTTCGGCTTGGCCACTTGCAGACCATTTGTGATAACTCCATCAGTTTATCATTTACAAGCTGAAAGTATATATGTTTTACATATGCATACGTCCAATACCATTGCTATACTGTGGGAGTCCTTTTGCAAAATCTTTGATTACGCGTAATGGAAAACAGGAAGACAGTTTGCTGAATGAGTGTAAGGGATGCAACTGCAATATGCTTTGTGTTTTTAGTAACAGCATAATATATTTATCTTACAGTTGCCAGAATGTTGTTAGTCCCAAACATCTAAATCCGCAGGGCAAATATGAACAGCAAGAGAACATTTCGCAGATGTGATATCCATTGTTGACTTATTCTGACATCATAAAGCTAATGCTGATACTTAAGTTCTCTTGACACTCTAGCAGCTCTGAGCTTTCTAAAAACAGTTTGCTGACATAATGCAATACTGTGCAAACAGAAAATAATTCGGTAGATTATTTACGACATAAATGGATCATCACAACACTTTGTAGTACCCTTGAAAGCAATGGCTCTTCTAGTTGCTACTTCATCATTATGATACAAACTTTGCACACGGCATCAGGCGAGGGCTGTAAATAGGGACGTAATTGCGTAAGTTTTTCGAAAGTTGTACGAAAATTAGACTATCACAAATACATTTATCATTGCAAAGAAGTTAATTCAAAATTTAGAGAATATAACATTAAACTCTAGTTCTGTAAAATAAGTATTAAGGAAAAAACATATCAGGTTGCAGTAGCTAAAATCTATCACTTTTTCTCTGATTTCTATCTGTAATACAGTATAATACATAGTAGAAAATATACAGATTAACAATTTTCAAAACAAAATTTTAGAAATTGATAATTACAATCCTTTTCAGAGCACAAGTTTTCTCTGTTTCGCTCGTTCTGGCTTATATGGGCGATGTTGTTCGGCGCCTCAGTTTCAACTGACAACCCAAGAGGAATGTCCAGCCGTTTCCTTGGCAACGTATGGGCGTTATTTGCCTTGGTCTTCCTTGCCAGTTATACTGCCAATCTAGCTGCCTTTATGATAACTATTGACGAGTTCTATGATTTGTCAGGAATCGATGACTGGAGGGTATGTGTTAATCAGTTGTCTTTGTTCTTAACGACCATGGAATCTCAAATTATTTCTTGGCAGGCCAATTGTACACTTGCTTAGAACACTGTCATGCGTTTTTGCGAGGTTTTTATTTTGCATATTTCTTTTTTAATGAGTGATAAGATTTCATTAGGGCATTTGCTATAAAGCGCACTGCCGGTTTTTATTCCCCGAAGGCTATAGATGAGGAACCTACATATATATCAATGTATTTAAATATCAGAAACTAATGTGGATTTTACCTAATTTGTATGGGTACGCCTTCTTGTCTTCATGCCATTTTTGTCAGGGCAAAAAACTTTTGTTAGTGCATGTTTGCATCCTTGGACAATGAAGCCATTCAAAATGGGGTCTACTTTAAAGAAGAAACTTGTTCCCAGGGAAGCAAATTAGTTCCTTGAATACTTGACTCCAACTGAGAAAGGTGTTAAAAATGAAAATGACAGAGTTGCTTTCTCTCAAGGTATATACGTCAAAACACGTACAGTAATGAAAACTCCGAAGGATGTTACAATGGAGTTTAATCGTGGTCAAAAACACACAACAAACACAAACATTTGAATGATGACGTAAAGGACAATACAGGCGTCATGTAAGTTTGTCATACAATGCATAAGGTAAACGTAAAACCTCAGTAGTGTTAATAATGGCCGTTCCAATGCGGTTGTTCTGTCGTAGATTCTGTATGTTAGAATAAGTGTGTCTTTTCTCGAAAATGCGCTTTTCTGTTTTTTCATCCTCGTTTCTCTCTCTTCTTCCTTCGGTATCTTGGGTCGGTTTTGCTTTGTGATTGTGACATTTCCTGTGTAACATGTACATGAAACGCATTGCATATAATAATTTATGGGTAAATATTAAGTCAGTATAGGGTATTACTTAAATATATTGTATAATGCATGCCGTCATTCATTATCGTTTTCTAGCTGATGCATCCTACAAAAGTTTCCCCAAATTTCAAGTTCGCCACGGTACCAGATGGGAGTACTGAGGACAATTTGAAGAAAAACTATCCCAGAATGCACCGATATATGAAGAAATACGATGAAAATACTGTTGACGATGGAATTAAATCTTTAAAAGCGAAGTGAGTATAACTTCTTTTGAGTAATGCAACTTATCATTGCTTAGCATACTGGCAAATAGTGTAGAACCAGATCAACATTGCAGAAGCCAATTTCTCATCGCAGGTACCCTACAAATTGGGTTATGATCACTGAGTATATTGTGATGCAGATGAGGCATTTTAAAGAAATGTTAACAATAAGAAAACAGTATGTATTTGACTCATTTTATCATGAGATAATAAAATGTTTGGTAAACGGGATAATGTTATATCAGAAAAAAATCACGAAGTCATAGCCATTCGTTTCGGTCATAAGCAAAATTTTCCCATGGTCGTTGCATTTCACCCATTTAATTATTTTCCATTTGTAAAAACTGCGTCTTTGTTATGGGCAAACTATTTTAAGAAGACTCTTAATGCATTTTATTATTGACTACAAAACTACATATTACTTGGTTTCAAGGTTTTTATTATATTTGCTTCGAAATACAGGTGTGTGTTTTTTTTTTGACAGTGGTCTGTATTTATATTAATCACAGGGTATAATCGATTCCGCTAATTTTCGCTTCCTGCAGAGACTGTACATCATATTTGGCTTCCGCCGAGACTGTCCGCGAACTATAACTTCCTGCCGAGACTTCTGTACATGATAAATGGCTTCCTGCAGAGACTGTCCGCGTGATTCTGCTTCCTGCCGAGGCTCTCGGCAGGAAGCAGAGTCACGCGGACAGTCTCGGCAGGAAGCCATTCCTCGAGGACAGTAGTCTCGGCAGGAAGCAAGAGTTCGCGGACAGTCTCGGCGGAAGCCAGATATGATGTACAGTCTCTGCAGGAAGCGAAAATTGGCGGAATCGATTATACCCTGTGTTAATGATGGCAAGATTCATTCATCTGCAATAGCCCAGCATGCACACACTTTTAAATAGACGTGGAATCTGCGAAGGTACGACATGGTTTCAACAATGTTTGCCTATTGCGATTATGCTTTTTCTGGCGTACACCACTGAACCAACATTGTATCAATGTTCATCCAGTGTCATTGCCTTGAATCAACCTTGGCGTAACGTTTTCTTAAGCTTTGCCAAGCAACTGGGGTTTCTTATCTTACAGGAAAATACACGCATTTATTTACGATGCCACAGTGTTGGAATACAAAGTCGGGAAAGATCCAGATTGCGATCTAATAACGGTCGGAAAATGGTACGCTATGACAGGATATGGTGTCGGATTTTCAAGAGGCTCACCTTATGTGGAAGAAGTCAATAAACTTATTCTGGAACTTCAATACAATGGTATGCAAGATTTAATGAAATTCTTTCATGTTTTTATAGGACAAAACTTCTTGCGCACCGACTAGTTTTCTGTACTTTTGATCGGTAAATGAATTATTCCATCTTACATGGAAGGGTTGTAAGACAGCCCCGTATATAAGTTCAACGTAGTTAACTCATGAAGCAGCGGGAAAATAAAACTCAATTTTTGGCAACTTAAATGACAGCGTAAAAGTTCAAAGCCGTCTGCTCTCACGTTTTCGAGTCGAAGGACGTCCATTCTACCGTTAAAGACAGGGATGGTACTATATGAGCCGCGACACGACAAAACCAACAATGTGGTTGTGCGCCCAGCACAGACTCAGATCAGCCTGGGCATCCGCCCAGTCTGATCAGAGTTTTCGCTGTCCGCATGAAGGTAGCTTAGTCCCTTGGCTACCCTTTAAGCGCATAGCAAAGGGTCTGATCATTCTGGGCAAATGCCCAGGCTGATCTGAGTCTGCGCTGGGCGCACGACCACATTGTTGGTTTTCTCGTGTCGCGGCTCATATAAGGAGGCTTAACTTCCACAGTATCATTCCACAAACATCACATTGGCCCTTCTCTAGTATGTATAAGCTTAGACTGTGTGGGCCGTGCATAGGTGCAATAGCTGGTTATTTCAAAGACTTCAGCTTTGCTCACCTTAGTGCTGCATCGATCTACATAGATCGATGCAGCACTAAGGTGAGCAAAGCTGAAGTCTTTGAAAATTTGTTCAGACAAAACAAATACTTTAATTCACAAGATGTTTCGAGAAAAATACTTAATCGTTGAAAACTACCCAAATCAGGATGGAGTCGGGTAACTTCTTCGGTCAGCGGTAAATTCGGACATACCATTGCAAACAGTAAAAATCCAGATGAGACGGCTTATAATGAGCCGTCTATCAGGATCTCACTGTTTGCCCAGTTATTTTTGTTTTAATTCCAAACAACTGACAAATAAAGGAAACAATGTCAATATCCGAATTTACCTGCTGTCCGAAGTTACCCGACTCTACCCTATCTGCTGATGAATGAAGGCAGCGATAAGACAGATAGTTTACATGAAACCACAATGCAAGTACTAATATTGCAATGCATTTTAGAGAGAAAATAGTGATCTGATAGTGTATATCGCGAATAAACGCTCTTGGGGCGCAGTTCTTTAGGTATAGTGCGACCCACTTCCCTGTCTTTACATACCGTTGTAACATTCGAAGTCATCCATGTTATCTTTTCCCTGCATCGATGACGATGTTTGTTTTACATTACTTTTACAAAAAGTGTCGACACGGTTTAATAGTATAGAAATACAAATAATTCTGTTGTTCGCTACTGCTTGCAGTAAATCGTACGGTCATTTTGTAATCATGAGTTTTGTCAGAAGTGAGTGATCACTTTTTTCCTGCACAAACTTTAAAATTACACTTTTGACCACATACTACAATACTTACTTCAGATTCTAGTGAATTTTTCAGCATGAAAATTGTTTACATACTCAGAAGGCTGATTAGCAGCTGTAACTGTTGTAGCACCCTACTGCAATATTGTGGTCATTCAAGGGAATAACGCGAAGCAGTGGTACGTTAAAATGGCGTAGGGGCAGATGCAAAAGCTAATTCTTTGAGATACTAGTATACTACTTGTATATTAAGATTTTTTTTAACATAGGTGAGCTCGACAGACTTCAGAAGTTCTGGTTGGCTGGTGCCTGTCACGCTGTCAAGGACAAAAAGGACAAATCAAGCCCCGACATAGGAATACTCAATTTCACAAGTGCTTTCATTCTTTTAGCTGGTGGTGTTCTCTTGGGCACAATGTTACTGGCTTTCGAACATTTATACTTCAAGTTTGGGAGAAAATGTTTGAAGAAATATGACAAAAGTGGATGTTGTGCTCTTGTTAGTCTGGTAAGTTGATTGTCGATGAGAGTTGGGTAGAGTCAAATAAATTAATTATGCGTTAACCTTGATTGACTGCTGAAGGTTATTGTAAGACCAAACATTAATTAGTCGTGCAATGCCTTTAAAGACAATTCAATATCTGCAAATTTAAAACAAAATCATTGCTACTACTAAAACGTTATATTGCATACATTTGATGAGATCTGATGAACTTCACTGGTAAAAGAAAGTGATATTCTATTAGAAAATGTTTATCATTACGTCACTGGAAAAATGTGCATGAAAACCTCTTTTAAACATCTCTCCGTTTACGAAGAACAAACTAACATCATATGGGTAAAATCTTTTTGGAGATTTGGTTGGTTGGTTGATTTGATGCTTAACGTCCACGGTAAACAACTAAGGTCATGTCGGGACGGTCAGTTAACCTAACCACACTATTCCTGGGCAGGCTTAGACCTCCTAAGCGGTTAACCAGTACTAAGTGCACATACTTTCGCCAGTAACTGACAACTGCCCTTCTTGAATCAGCGGAAGGAGAAACGAAAGTATGTGGCCAGACCGGGATTCGAACCCAGGACCTCTGACTTACGAGTCAGCTGCCCTACCGATTGCGCTGCCCGTCCGGCCTTTTTGGAGATAAAATTCGTTTTGATTTTTTTCTGTGAAGTTTTAAAACCATGAAAAACATTTATTTCAGAGTATGGGTAAGTCACTAACATTTGAACAATCAGTGATGGAAGCGATTGATTATCATAAACGACATAGATGCAAGGACCCTCTCTGTGAAACCCAACTTTGGAAAGCAAAACACGAGCTCGATCTGGCTCTGTTAAAGTTAGACAAACTGCGAAACGAACTTTCGTAAGTATATGTTTACCTATGAGTTTTCATATGCTTAAATTAAAATCTATAAGAGTTCTTTCAAGAGCAGAGAACACATTCTAAAGATAGAAAATGAGTCATACTTCGAGGTTTCGGCTATTCAAGCCTCATCAGTGACCCTGACATGAAGCCAAACGCGCATTAGTATATGATAACCACTTGTATTAGAAACCATTTACCACCTAATATGCACTTGTGAAAGCATTTATGAGCCGCGACACGAGAAAACAAACAAAGTGGCATGTGCGCCCGGCGCAGACTCAGATCAGCCCGGGCATCATCCCAGTCTGATCAGTCTTCGCTGTCCGCATGGAGGTAGCTTAGACCCTTAGATACTCTTTAAGCGCTTAGCGAAGAGTCTGATCGGTCTGGGCTGATGACCACTCCGGCAGGCTGATCTAAGTCTGTGCTGGGCGCACAACCACTTTGTTGTGTTTCTCGTGTCGCGGCTCATTATTATGCTTACCACCGAATATGCGTAAGAATATATTTATAAATGTTTACCAGCGAACTTACATAATTAACATCTTAAAATATTCCTTCAAGAGCAGAGAAAATATCAAAAGAAGGAACTTAGGCCATACTTCGAAGTCTCAGCCACCCAAGCCTCATCAGCGAAGAATATAAGAATATATATAAAAATGTTTACCATTGAAATTGCGAACGTGTATGTTAACTACCGAATTTGTGATATGTGTACTTCAGCATAACAATATGTTTTCGCTCGACAATGCGATAGTATATATTTACCACAGAACTTGCATAGACTGTTTAAATCCAAATGTGAGTAAGTATATATTTACCATAGTACTAGCGGAAGAATACGAGTGTTTACTACAGTATCAAATTCACACTACATTCGTACTCAGTTCGATCTGATGTCTTCCAAAACCAGATTTTCAAATTAAATGATAGCTCATGTGTTCAATAAATTCTGAAAAGGTAGATCCGTTGGAAGCAAGAAGCAAACCAAAGAAACGGAATTAGCAGGCTCGGTATTATTGAGTCCTTTCCTGAGAACTGGTGTATTGAGCAACACTGTTCAAGCCCTCTGGCACCGATTATTTAAAACTTGCTCTTGAAAAAACATTTTCTGTTTCAGAGATATGGATAGAGACAGTGGACATGCAACAATAGAAGCAACTATTGTAGAGGAACAAGAAGAACCAAGTCAACCTAATCATGTCAACAGACTAACACCTAATTCTAATACTCATTACGATACTCCTGATAATACACTCCTCGCATACTCAAACCATACAAACGATAACAAAGACAATCTCGATAAACACAAAACACATCCTAAAGAAATTAAAGATCCTGATATAGAGATGAATGAAGTTGATAAGCGAAGACTTCAGTTTAGGCGCTCGCCTAGCTATACTAATGCTATGTCAACGGAGGATGATCCGAAAGAAAACAATCTTAGTGATCCAAGTATATGCACTCGTGAAGCCAGTCCGAGAAGGTGTCCGTCTTATTCTGAGGCTGTTGAGGACGGCCCGGTACTTGATGGTAAACGTTCTAATTCGCCTAGACAACAAGTTAGAACTAGATTCTATGATGGGAAATACTATGTTGGTGTTGCAAATGATCAGGATGAAAGTGCTTTGTGAATTCCGTGAATTCGTACCATTTGGATGGAAGTTTTCTTTGGGTGCGTTGATTGAGGAAGATAGTAGAAGTGCTGAATTGGATGAACTGAAAATGATGACAATTTAGAGACCTAGGTAATTTTCCGGTGCAAAATCACTGACATCTATGTATCAATTTCAAAATTTATTGGTTAGATAGGGTTATTGCATATACTCTGAGACGGCAAGAGTAAGGTTAGCTCTGTAGAATTTTCGGCTATCTGATAGTGATAAGTTGGTATTACAGAGAAACGTGGGGCTGGACATCTCGGTGAAGTAGTAGTCTATTTGTTCCAGTTACAGAAAATATCGAGAATGCTACTTTTGTACTAAATGCAAACTTACGGGTCTCATATAGTCACATATAAACAGCCATGTCTTCAAGAAACCTGTTTTATAGCATATGCGAACTTGGCATGTTCACTTCATGCTGCTGGTGCAAACACGGTTCACCTTTACAATCCAGCGTTACAGCATGCACAGTACGTATATAACGTGAGGCAGGTTTTATCACCACGCCGCTCATATTATTTCATGTAATACGGTATTTGTGCGGAGAGATTATGCTAGTTTATGTAGAAAATTAAATAAGCAGAAGTTTAGAAGTGAATGATGAATTCGTATTGAAGAATATCGTGTTTCCGTGTGCGAAAATTTGCAGGGTTACATAGAGGAAGTTCAAATGCGAACTCTTAGGATGGGCATTTAAACATCTTCCTATGACCCTGGTAAATGTTATTTTAAGAATTAGACGCCATTCTTGCATTGAACTATGTTTCTGAAGAGTAATCACATAAATGCATATCGTTGTAAAAATCAATGCATCATACCCTTTTACGGTGGAGCATGAAATAACCACTGATGCTGATTTTTTTCATTTTAAAATACTTATTGAAATAGTTTAAAGCAGCGCAGGGATATTTTCGCAGTATTTGATTTAGACTCTAAACAGCCATACCAATACTGTTTCATGGCATCCGTGTGAATTTCATTAGCAATAAGTGTGAAACCATTCATATTTTAACTGCTGGATTAAAGACAATTTTACTGTAAAAAATTCCACATTGACAGACCATTTGCAAGTGTGTTTTTGAAGCACTTCTCGGCCGATGATATCAAAGCCGCACGCCCTCCGGAAGACTCACCTGATATTTGCTAACATTTAACAGAGCCTATGAATGTTTTTATACATTTTTCTGCTAATGTGGTACCAATGAAATATAGTCCTTACAGAAGTTCTTCATGTTGTCAGGAAGGCTTTTGAGAAAGGTGGATTCAGTTACGTGTCTCTAAGTACAGTTCACACGCGTCTTACTCTTGTTTAGTCTTTTAGTCATTTTTAATGTGTGTGGGTACACCTCCGTGATTTTGCCATTTGTACAAAAAAAAAAAAAACAACTTTGCCACTTCTGAGTTTCTTCCATAGGACATTAAACACATCCGAAAAGGGGTTTACTCTGAATGCAAAGAATTTGCTCCTAGGGCACTTTTCTATAAGAAACTATCCCAATTCAGAAGGAAGCAAAATGGAAATGGTAAACTTGCTGCCCCTGAATATGTGCTCCCATATACCGTAGGCCTGCTCTGAGAAAATATGATAATGTGTTGAGTATGAAATATTAGACGTATTAGACATGTGCATTCAAATCAAGAAAACATATCTTTCAGGTATATGCGTACACATTCAGGTGCAGCAGCTCTGCCATATTTATTTTTGCATCCCATGTCAATGAATATCAACTCTTAAAGGACAAAAATTGCTCCACAAATTATTTCTTTTAAGAGTAGATCCCCTTTTGGAAGGGCTTTGTCTTCCAAAAGAAAAAAAAGTGGGATGGACCACAACGATGTAGTCCCTTTTGTAATACATTGTAAAGAATGCGATAACAGAGGTTTACCCTTACACCTTAAGTGAACAGCGTTATGTGAATTAGGCTAGCATTTTGCAGGTCTGGTTGACACAGACTTTTATATATAAGGATGTGTTATTTCTTTAACTCTCAAATAGGATTTATTGAAATATGGGATTTATAAAGCGAGGGATGTTTAAAGATCCGATAAAGAACGAGTCCGAAACCGAGGGAGGTGTAAAGATCTGATAGAAAAATTCGTCCTTCGGACTCGTTCTCAATCGGATCTTTAAACCTCCATCAGTTTATAAGTCCCATATTTAAAATGGGACGGTTCAATTAACTGTATATTACAGTCGTCTGTCCTAAATTAAGAAAATATTTCCATCAGATTTTATGTTTTCAAAAATTCTTCCGAGAGCCTGTACACAATAGCGCGAAAGAATACACGAAAATCGAAATGTTTTGACCACCATTTTGTTATCTGAAAGGGCCCAGGTTTGTCAAAATAAGAATAATTTTCTTGCCTGTGGAGCCTACAGCATGCCTTCACAATCATTGTCTCTACGCCTACTGGTCCTGACGATCTAAGGCTCGAAGAAACTCTCCTATGAGCTGAATGATACGTTTCTTATAGCACATTTCGAGGTGTGTGTGATAAAAGGCACTGACTGCAATTCTACATAAAAACTGCGAACTCGTAGAATCATTCAGTTGAACACGTTAGAAATACATGTACACACCAAAATTTGTTATAGGTTTGAAATTTTGTTATTCAGCGTGCGTTGTTTTCTCAAGATCATAAAAGGCAACTCTGACGGTATTTTATAGCTTCAACTGCAGTGGAAAGATAAACTTTGGAAAAATAGTTCTAAAAGCCGGTATCTGGCCGTACATTAATAACCAATCTCCGAATATCATGGGGAAGGTAACCAACCTACAGGGATTTATTTCCTTAGAGGAAATAAATCCTAGAGGATATAAATCCTCGTGGAGAACTGAGGAATTTCTTTGCTAATAATTGTAATATACATTTATACTGCACAAATTTGAAGTCGCAGACAGCATACTGATCATATTTTTAAATAATTAGGTAAAATTAACAGCGGATACATAGATCAGACAGCAGTCTATTCAGGACCTGCTTTGGTAGCAATAATTTCAGACGCTCATCGGCTAGTAAAATAAACCCAGCAGGCACATGATGTTTAAATGGCTTCCTATTGACGTCGATGCGACGTAATGACGTCGCATCGACGTCAGTACGACATCATTTTGACGTCATGTGCCCGCTGGGAAAAAAACCCAAGCAATAATCAGGAACTGAATTTGTCAGACCCCGTATCCTAGATATTCAGCGTATTAAAATTGTACATTTGAAAGGTTAGATTGATTTTTGTGTCTGATTAATTATGTTATAGAGTAGACAATGAATACATGAAAAGCGTGCATTGTAAACTGAACTTGTTTTCTACAGGGAAAGAGTGTGATTGTTTAATTGTGAATTGTTTAATTGTGAATAACGAGTCGTAAAATATGTCATATGTGTATAACGAATCGAAATATAAAATACAAAAATTAAATAAAACACTTTTGGTTTATTTTCTTTCCATTTAGACTTTATCTCATAGCTCAGGCCACACTTTCAGTGTGTATTGAAACAACGCATGTAAAGACAAGTCACAAACTTGTGGATATGCGTGCAGTTTGGTGAGGACATATGTATTTTAATACAATTCCAACTCAATTTTCTACTGCCAATTCAGCACAAATTTGATTGGTCAAGAGCGTACAGAAAAGGGCGTTTATACTTCGATAAATCCTTTGAACCGGAAATCGGGAACTACTTGGACTGTTTTCTTTGTGGCAGTTTCTAAAATACTCGGTATAGCTGACATTCAGCGAGTTGGAATTATAAGAAATGAATTTTATTTTTGTGGATTTTATGGATGTGTAAAACGCCGGCAAATCCCTCACAAACTTAACATAAAGCCCTTGGGGCTTTATTCAGTTTGTGAGTGATTCGCTGGCGTTTACACATCGATATAATCCACCAAAATAAAATTCATTCCTATAGTGAATGAAAGGTATACTTTCATGGAAAGAACTATTCCCCGTTTTTCCGCCTCCCTTCTCAGTGTGGGTCAACTGGTAAAGGAAAAGTTTTACTTCTAAAGGAGCATGTTCTTTCTTTTAAGAGTACAGTAGACCTCATCTAACAAGGGCCTTTTCGTCCAGGGAAGCTAATAGGAAGTAATAAATGTTGTTTCCTTCGCAGAAATGTAAAAACATATATACACACAACCCATACAGCTTTAATCTATTATCTCTAAATACTGTGTTTATTATTCCGCTGATCGTGCCAAAGCGGTTCTTCTTTGTTGTCACTCTTTGTTAAGACTTGGTGTGTTTGTTATCGAGAATTTTGTTTTGTCGTTCGATTTAGTCTTTCTTCTTTACTTTAAATTCGTTTTTTATACCCCGCCACACGTTAGTGACGGGGTATTATGTTTTCACGTTGGCCGTCCGTGTGTCCGTCCGTCCGTCCGCACTTCGTTTCCGTTCGATAACTTAAGTATTTATCAACGGATTTCCTTGAAATTTTGCGTATGCATTTGTACTAAGAATGTCTCGCTTGGGATTGTTAATGGGCAAATTTCCATAATTTCTGACAGAGTTACGGCACTTGTCAATGTACAAAAAATGGTTTCTAGCCTCTAGTTCCTTAACTACTAGGAGTATCATGATGAAACTTCACAAACATGATCGAAGTAACAAAAGCTTTGTATGCGCACAGAAATTTTATCATCGGAGGTTATCTGCCCCTGCCCTGGGGCTATATACATGTATAAAATTATGAAAAATTCCATATAAATTCAGAGTTTGAAGCAATTTTTCTGAAACTTAGAGCAAATGATCAGAGTGATGAAAGCCTCCAGTGATGCTCAAATTTACCCAATGGGAGCTATCTCCCCCTGCCCCCAGGCTATATACATGCATAAAATGCTAATAAATCTATATAAATTCATGTGAAACAGATTTTCAGAAATTTACATCTGATGATAGATGTAATAAAAGCTTCTTGTGGTGATTAAGATTTGATCCTTTAGGGGTTACAATGCCCCTGCCCTGTGGCCACATTTTAAAATCACTAAAATTTTATTTGATTAGTATTAGAAGGTTGTTGTAAGTGATCAGAGTAATGAAGTGTCCTGTCATGACAAAGATTTTTATCCGTGTTCAATGGGGTTAGGCTGCCTCTGTCCTGGTGTTATACAGAGAAAAATAAACCTGGAAAAATAGGTGTGTGAAAAAGGTTTGCAGTGGCGGGGTATCACGCAGTCGTTTGCGATGCTTTTATTTTTTGTTGTTTTTTGGTGGGCTGTGTGCTTTGTGGTTCTGGCATTAGGGTCAAGTCAGGTTAATTCGGACAGCAGGTAAATTTAGACAGGGACATTGTTTTCTTTATATATCAGAAGTTTGGAATTGAAACGAAATTAACTGGGCAAACAGTGAAAATTCTGATGAGACGACTCATTATGAGCCGTCTGATCTGGATTTTCACTGTTTGCAATGGTATGTCCAAAGGCACCCGCTGTCCGAAGTTACCGGACTCGACCCTACCTGGATATATTCATTTATTGTTTTTTATATATTTACATTCTGCATTTCTGTATTTTGTGGAAGAAACATAAATGTCATACTATTAGGTATATGAGTGCATTTTCATGTTTATTTGCCAGTTTTTCAGATAGCTACATTTTTTTACTTCTCTGGACAACGAAGCCCTTTCTAAATGGGATCTACTCCTAAAAGAAAGAAAAGCAAATGTTTATCTTTAGGAATTGACCCCCATCAAGAAGGGATGCAAACATGAAAATGGCACAGTTTCTTCCCCTGAACGAGTACAAAAATGTAGAAAACAAAAAAGGTGGTAAAAAGTCTTTTTTTCAAATTCACGTAAATCAGGAAATGCATACAAAATAGCTATTTGTCTCTTCATTCAGCCCATAATCTTCTTAAGTGAATTTGAGATGCCTTTAGTGATGCCAGAGTGTTTGTTAGCTTTATCATATACATGCTCGTTCTCCCCAAAGCATATGGCGGCGGCCTTGTCACACTCACAGATAGACTTTGCACAAAAGTCCTTGTCCCCTGAAAGAAATGAAAAATACTGTCACGTTGTAATGCTTAAACCTCTGTACGTTATGGATTTCATCATGTTCGCAACCCTTCACTCTCTGGCTCGAATTATATACGGATTTCTAAAGTGTTTATTATTGGATCAGATACTATGGCTGAAAAATCAAGGTCAGACTGGTTAGAAGGACTTCTATGGTTAAGGCGTGAATTTTCCCCATGATAAAAAAGTTATACGGATCACTGACTTCTGCTTTGCATTTTTGACTATGGCATGTAACTTGCATGACAAATGAATTTTCAACTGTTTGTGTCTATGTTAAGTACGTTAAACATACGTTGACGTTGACGTCATTGTTGAGATAAATTGTAAATTATCCTCAAACTGATCGTTGAAATAATGAATTATTGTATACATTTCACCCTTTTTTGACTTACATTACTTACATAACAGACAACACTGGATAGTTTTGACTATATATATGTGACCTTGACCTCATTTCAAGGTCATGGTACACAATATAGTCCTTGAAGATCACAGTGCTACTGTTGATCATTCTTCTTCTTTGGCTTACTGAGTATCGTTCCCCCCCGTGACCCAGCTTCCCACTCATATATATTGGGTACTTGGATCACATAAGTCCGCTGCATGAAGGAAATGCTGGGTCACGGGGGGGGGGGGGGAAAGTACTTGTACCTTAATTATAGTGAAGCGTTCTATTTTGGCCGTTTTGACCGGAAGTGTAACTATGGTTTTGCATGTTTAAATGCCAGTCAGGCGTAACAAGAAGAAAATCATTGCTTTGTATTGTGATATGCGTGTATTTAGCATGCATTTATGACAAAAATGTATGGAATGAATGACTGGTTTCAATAATAAGCTCACCTGAGCCGAAGGCTCAGAGGTGAGCTTATAGGATGGGAGTCGAGCCGTCGTCCGTGCGTGCGTGCGTGCGTGCGTGCGTGGGTGCGTGGGTGGGTGGGTGCGTCAACATTTTCAAACATAAATATCTCAGAAACCAGTGGGCTGATCGCAGTCAAATTTTATCTCAAGCATCATTGGGGTGGGGGAAAGGCTGCATTAGGTTTTGGTGCAGATCAACTCAGAACTCTGGTTTCCATGGCAACAGATAGCCCCCATAGGGTTATAATGGGGAAAACGGCGTCATCACGTTTTCTCGACTGTTTTTGATAAGATCCTTATCATACTTGCAGGTAATGGTGACATACACAAGAGCTTGGATGAGTTCGAAATTTGGTCGGATTCGAGCACAGACTACGGAGTTAGCTGCCCTTGAGCGTTTGAAAAAAATCCCATAGGGTTATAATGGGGAAAATGGCGTCATCACGTTTTCTCAACTGTTTTTGCTTAGATCCTTATCATACTTGCAGGTAATGATGACATACATAAGAGCTTGTATGAGTTCGAAATTTGGCCGGATTCGAGCACAGACTACGGAGTTAGCTGCCCTTGAGCGTTTGAAAAAAATCCCATAGTGTTATAATGGAGAAAACAACGTCATCACATATTTTTTAAAAACTTGGTCATCGCTCTATTGCCTACATTTCTCAACGGATTTTAAAATAATTCTCAACGGATTTTAAAATAACTTCACACAAATGTAGGGCGTGACAATATCTCGAGCAAGTTCGACTTTCAGGATGCTGCGCCCAAGGTCAAGGTCACTGTGGCTAATTTTAGAAAAACTTTGTCAGCGCTCTAGCACCTACATTTCTCAATGGATTTTAAAATAACTTCACACAAATGTAGTGCATGACAATATCTCGAGCAAGTTTGACTTTCAGTGTGCTGTGCCCAAGGTCAAGGTCACTGTGGCTATTTTTAGAAAATCTTTGTCATCGCTCTAGCGCCTACATTTCTCAATGGATTTTGAAATAACTTCACACAAATGTAGGGCATGACAATATCTCGAGCAAGTTCAACTTTCAGGGTGCTGCGCCCAAGGTCAAGGTCACTGTGGCTATTTTAAGAAAAACTTTGTCATCGCTCTAAGGCCTACATTTCTCAACGGATTTTGAAATAACTTCACACGAATGTAGGGCATGACAATATCTCGAGCAAGTTTGACTTTCAGGGTGCTGCGCCCAAGGTCAAGGTCACTGTGGCTATTTTTAGAAAAACTTTGTCATCGCTCTAGCGCCTACATTTCTCAATGGATTTTCAAATAACTTCACACAAATGTAGGGCATGACAATATCTCAAGCAAGTTCGACTTTCAGGGTGCTGCACCCAAGGTCAAGGTCACTGTGTCTAATTTTAGAAAAACTTTGTCATGGCTCTAGCACCTACATTTCTCTATGGATTTCAAAATAAATTCACACAAATGTAGGGCATGACAATATCTCAAGCAAGTTTGACTTTCAGGATGCTACGCCCAAGGTCAAGGTCACTGTGGCTAGTTTTAGAAAAACTTTGTCAGCGGCATAGCACCTACATTTCTGAATGGATTTTAAAATAACTTCACACAAATGTAGGGCATGACAATATCTCGAGCAAGTTTGACTTTCAGGGTGCTGTGCCTAAGGTCAAGGTCACTGTGGCTATTTTTAGAAAAACTTTGTCATCGCCCTAGCACCTTCATTTCTCCATGGATTTTAAAATAACTTCACACAAATGTAGGGTATGACAATATCTCAAGCAAGTTCAACTTCCAGGGTGCTGCGCCTAAGGTCAAGGTCACTGTGGCTATTTTTAGAAAAACTTTGTCATCGCTCTAGCACCTACATTTCTCTATGGATTTTAAAATAAATTCACACAAATGTAGGGCATGACAATATCTCGTGCAAGATTGACTTTCAGGCTGCTGTGCCCAAGGTCAAGGTCACTATGGCTATTTTTAGAAAAACTTTGTCATCGCCCTAGCACCTTCATTTCTCCATGGATTTTGAAATAACTTGACACAAATGTAGGGTATGACAATATCTCAAGCAAGTTTGACTTTCAGGATGCTGTGCCCAAGGTCAAGGTCACTGTGGCTATTTTTAGAAAAACTTTGTCATCGCTCTAGCACCTACATTTCTCAACGGATTCTAAAATAATTTCATACAAATGTAGGACATGACAATATCTCGAGCAAGTTTGACTTTCAGGGTGCTGCAATCAAGGTTTTTGATTAGATCCTTATCATACTTGCAGGTAATGATGACATACATAAGAGCTTGGATGAGTTCGAAATTTGGCCAGATTCGAGCACAGACTACGAAGTTAGCTGCCCTTGAGCGTTTTAAAAAAATCCCATAGTGTTATAATGTAGAAAACAACGTCATCACATTTTCATTTTTCATCGGATCCTCTTCATACTTGCAGGTAATGAAGATATGCATAAAAGCTTGGATTAGTTAGCATTTCGGCTAGATCTCACTACTGACTATGGAGTACCTGCCCTGAGCATCCAAAAAATCAATGTCGCCACTTTTTCTTGGTTTCTACTGATCCGATCCTTTTCAAACTTGCAGGTAATGAGGAAATGCATAATATCTTAAACAAGTTCAAATTTTGGCCAGATCAGGCCAACCACTACGAAGTTAGCTGCCCTTGACAGCTCTGTCTATTGTGCTCTTGATCGGATACTTTTTAAACTTGCATATATTAAATGAGGGCATACATAATGTTTTGGAGGAGTTTAATTTTCAGCCTGATTGGACCACTGACTGTGGAGTTAGCTGCCCTTGAGCATCTTAAATATCCCTATAGGTTTACAGTGTCTCTCAGGTGAGCAATTGTTGCCCTTTGGGCTACTTGTTTTATTACCTCAAAAGATGAGGTATGCGAAAACCTTGAATTTAGGGTAGGTAGGGTCAGAATGGATTATCTCCCCATGTCTTTGGGTCTGAATCACAGATGATCTGATTTCATACGGTTTACATATTTGTGGAAGCTCTGCTAAGAAAAATTTGCACACTTTATACTTTTGAAAATTCGGACCTGTCGCGCCGGTCTAATGGGGAAAATCCTCGCCTTAATCATAGAAGTCCTTTGCAATGTTTGTCATTCAGTCGACAGCTTAAAATTATGATCACTAAAGTGTAAGTGAACTTATAAGTAAAACTTACTACTTCAGTCAGATAATAATAATAACAATAATACAGTAGGACTTTAATGGCCCTAGCAGGCTTGGAACCATGAAAATTAGTTCCAGCCAAAGGTAGTTTCAGCATCCAGGGTTAGTTTATATCTAGGGACCAAAGGACGAGTTCTAGCCAGGCATGGTAAACGAGCCATCAGGGTTCGAGCCATTGAAGTTCTACTGTAATAGTAATAATAATTATAATACATAAATAAATAGACAGATGTCTAGTATCCACTGGGCATTTCTCTACACTGTAAAAATCGCGCTTAGCTATAAAACACAAGTGTTTACATGTTAAGGTGTAAACATGTTTAGGAATATGTCATATAGCTAAACATGTACGCCTTTTCTATTATTTTCCCGGACAAAGTCTGCTGAACACGTTTTATTCTGTTAAGCGTTTCGGATGAATCCATCCTCTCTTTTCCCCGTTGAAGAACGAAAAAAGAGACGAAAATGTTGACAGAGGAAATTTTCAAAATGAAAGGTAAATATAACCAGTTTGTACATGTTTAATTTCTAAACATAAACCAAAACATGTTGCAAATTGAACATGTTACGATTTAAACACATAAAAAATCGGACTGCATTTTTTGCATTGATTCTAAACACATTTTTACGGTGTAGCTGGAATAAATAGAGAATACCATGTTAGTGAAGTTTGATGTCAAGTTTATCAGGCGAGACTAGAAACAGCGTAGGAATGGTGAGGCTTGCCGAGCCAGTCCGACGTATTTCTGGTCGAACCTGGTAAACTTGACATCAAAAGATCACGGTTTTCTATTTATCATGCCTCATTAGAAGATTTTACCGCGTATTTGAGAGTCAAACAAATGAAAAGCAAACGCAGTTTTGTCCGAACTTGTTGACGTCGCAAAAGCGCTATGATGTAAGTCAGTTTCGTCATGTAACCAATCGAACGCTGTATTCACGGTCAACGTCAGTATGTAGCCAACCGTCTTCAGAGATTGCTTCTTTAGGCATCGCTTGATAACATTCGCGCAAACGCAGTTCTAGAGTGACATGATATCACCTCATGTTATCATAACCCTGTTATCAGATGAATTTTGCAGCAGATCCATGATAGTTCTAATTACTGAATCACCTTAAGGCGTTGCTACATCTCTGTGTTTTCTTGTCATTCTACAAAGGGATACAACTTCTATAGCTTCCTGTTTGAATGCCTTTCCAAAATGTGGTATAGTGTAAAAGAAAAGAATTCGCTCCAAGAGGAGTAAAATGTTTTTTATATAAAAGGAAGGACACTTATTGAAAGGGGATGAGGTGGGTGAGGAGAGATATAGGGGGGGGGGGGGGGGGGGGGGGGGGGGGGGGGGGACAAAAAAGAACATGACTGAGTTGCTTCCCTGAAGTGTAGCCATTCACCTTAATCAGTTACCCTTGTCACCAAAATACTTAAGGTAAAGTCAGGTAAATTCGGACAGCGGGTAAATTCGGACAGTGACATTGTTTTTTCCTTTATATGTAAGTTGTCTGGAAATGTAACAAAATTAACTCGGCAAACAGTGAAAATCCTGATGAGACGGCTCATAATGACGGCTCATTATGAGACGTCTCAACTGGATTTTAACTGTTTGCAATGGTATGTCCGAATTTACCCGCTGTCCGAAGTTACCCGACTTGGCCATACTTACTGCAAGTGATTTCCCCTTTATGCATCTGCCATCTGTAATTTGTTGTGTAAACCTTGTACTTTAAAAAAGACTTGCACTCGTCTCGATTTAGATGAGCATAGCATCCATCGTGAACCTTGCAGCACCTGCGGAAAATCAGAGGAGCTAATTCATACTAAGAAAATAGGGTCAAGTCTGGTAACTTCCGACAGCGGGTAAGTTCGGACACACCATTGCAAACAGTGAAAATCCAGATGAGACGGCTCATGATGAGCCGTCTCATCAGGATTTTTCACTGTTTGCCCAATTAATTTTGTTTTGATTCCAAACAACTGATATATAAAGGAAACAATGTCACTGTCCGAATTTACTCGCTGTCCGAATTTACCTGACTTGACCCTAATTAGAAAATATATTCTAGCATTTCATTGGAGAGTTCTCTGGGACGAAAGAATAAGGTTGGTTGTTTGGGGGTGTAACGACTCTTTGAGACAGTATTTCAGTCTATATCGAGCCGTCTCCCAGAGAGAGAGAGAGAGAGAGAGAGAGAGAGAGAGAGAGAGAAATGATAGAGGAGCGAAAACTGTCCACACAACACCCACCCGCACCTACTGCAAGCGCAGTAGGCCCCTGCCTACTGTTATCAAAATAAGTAGGACGCCCCGGCACTGAAAGTTACCCAGTACCATTGCCCAACCAAGGCCACCCTCGAAAAAAAATAAAAAGCGAATTTTCCTATAGAAGGAGCCTCCGCAGGAAGCCACAAAATGTTTCTCTTTGTAAAATGGATATGTACAAATGAACCCATACTCATTAATAACACGAAAATTGAACTCTCAATCCCATTTACTAGCCTAAATATTTGATATAAACATATCCAATCATTCGGCAATATGTCATGATACTATTCACGCCATTCGAACAGACTGACATGTATTATGTCATAACTGATCAGGATCGTATCTGGTCAATATGAATATCCAGGGCGTTTACCACCTTATACCACCTTTACCAGAAACCGCCAACTTTAGCACGAAATTTTTCGCAATTAGCAAGGTTTACACTGGTAAGGGTGGTATAAAATAGTTATATCATAGTTTGTCCACCTGTATGGGAGATAATCCACTCGCTAAAGCTCGTGGATTATCTCCTCGTACAGGCGGACAAACCATGGTATAACTATTACATATAAAGAAGATCTGTTGTTAACCTTTAGTCCGGTAGAGGTGAACGGGCTTTGTTTTACAAACTGTTAGAGAAAGGTGCCGTGGTCGAGCGGTTAGAGACGCTCGGTTATAATGATGCAGAAAGTCGCCGGAAGGTCGTGAGTTCGCGGCTCACAGTCGCCATCCGACGACTGGAAAACTTTCTATGTCAACCCAACAGTAAATGGGTACCTTTTTCGAATCAGGGAAGGATAAAGCAGAGAAAGGAGAGGGATGGGCTCCGACTCTCATCTGCTGTGCCCAAGATACAGTGGATCTCTTACCCCCACTGCCCCTACGGTTATTACATGTAGGCTATGGGAAACCTTTACATTTTTAAAGAGCCCCACTCAAAAATGAGAATCTTGGTTTGAAGGTGGAGGATGATGTTGCTGAAGAAAGAAAGAAAAAAAAAAGAAAAAAAAAAGAAAAGAAACAACTGGGCCCAGTTGTTCAAAGCATCGCTAGCCTAACGAGCTCGTTAAGAGGTCAACTCGTTAATTGGTTTACGACTTAATAGCCAATTACGCTGACATTTTAGTTGAAAACATGTGAGAAGCTTTTGCAGTGCAAAAGTTTTCATTGAAAAAAATGTGAGAACCTTTTGCAGTGCAGAAGCTTTTCACATTTTTTTTATTAAAAATGCTGGCATATTTGAGATATTAAAGTTTGAAATTTTAACAATACGTTAACTAACGACGCAGTTAGTTTTGAACAACCGGGCTCTGATGTATAACACATTGAAATCTGATAAAAACTAATTACTCGTTAAGAGAATCGCAACAACAACAACTACTACTTACTCATCAATTGCATCCACAGTGTCGCCAGAGCCCCCTAGTCCGCACCAGTTTCCGTAGCCATTGAAGTCCATTGGGTTTCTGTCAGTACACGTTTCGGAGATCATTATTCCAAATTCATCTATACGACGCTTAACCCGTCGGCTCCGGCATTCTCCTACGGAGATAAATAGAGGATCCTACATGAGTGCCCATGTATTATTGAATTTATTAAACGAGTTGGGGAAATAGATAGCCGAGCATCTTATCGGTTTTCCCCAACGACTTTAGATTAATAAATTCAATAATACAGGAGCACGAAAGCAATATTCTATCCATCCAAGGACACTAAAATCGCATTATATTAGCAAATTTTGCATTAAAACGTCACTATTTCACCATTAGAAAACACGACGTTTTATGGACGTCAACGCCAAACATTACAACTTAATTTGCATACATGTATATCTTTTTTTTTTTAAATCCACTAGTTGATTATCGTTTTAATGCATGGCTTTATTACACTCTTAGCTGACACGTCATATGATATATCATATAATGGCTTAAAATTTCACATGTTTGCCCAAAATCACTAAATTCATGTATGCTCGTTGTCTTGAAAAAAGTTTAATGTATCCGGTCCGAACGTCTAGGTCACTACGTATTTGTTTGTATTCCCAGCACAAACCCCTGAACAAACTCTGCTAGTTTATTTTGTTGCGTATTTTTTTTTTCATTTCACAATATAGTATGTCGAAACTTAGCTATATATTGTATGTACACTTGCTGTTAGAGTGTTTGACAGACACAAATGAACCATGACACGACAAAACCAACAAAGTGGTTATGCGCCACGTTAAGACCCAGATCGGCCTTGGCATTCGCCTAGTCTGATCAGAGTCTTCCCTGTGCGTTTAAAGGGTGGATAATGTTCTAAGCTAGTTCCACGCGGGCAGCGAAGACTCTAATCAGACTGATCAGAGTCTTCGCTGTGCGCTTAAAGGGTAGATAAGGGTCTAAGCTAGCTCAGTGCGGACAACGAAGACTCCGATCAGACTGGGCGGATGCCCAGGCTGATCTGAGTCATCACTGGGCGCACATGCCACTGTGTTGGTTGTGTCGTGTCGTGTCGTGGCTCAAATGAAAACATTGTAACGTACGTGGCCCTAAGGTCGTCACCTCAGTGCATTTAAACGAATACCTCATGCATATGGTGACAGCTATTTATAGTTGCGTTATGGTACCGACAAGACAAACCTGGTCAATTTAATGCAGAAAACACCGATAAACAGGCTGTTTACAGAGGAAGGGTCACCCCTGACGACCTTAGGACCTATTGAACCTTGAGTCGTCATCAGTGCGGCCCTAGTGTAGTCATTCGGTCGTATAGTCTTTTTTACCGTTTTTAGAGAAATAGTTCATGTCTAGAAACAAGTTAACAAATGTTTATTAATTTTGTCGTTAAATGATCATCAAACAGAAAGAATCTTATAATAATGTTATTTTAAAAACCAGATTGGTCTTTTCAAGTCTGGTGCGATTGTCTGGTCAGATTGTTTTCCTGTAGCTATGGTGGTATATAGGTACATGTGTATGCCTTAAGATGTCATAATATGATCACTGAAGATCCCGATAAGACTGAACACGTTTTCTTCGGTTTTGGGTTACCTACGTGTCAAAAGTTCTTAATCATTGACAGATAACATTGTTGTCGGTGGAAATGGAATACAAAAATATTGGGATGTGGCTGACCAATGGAATTATTTCGGATCTCATGGCATCGAAGATTCTTTTATTTTATTTCATTTTTCTATTTTCATTAACAAAATACTTGAGTTGCACAAAGAGGAAATGTGTTTTCGTATTTCTATATAAGGTTAAAAAGTGACAGTAAACGGGTAAAATCTGTATTTCTGGAACATTTACTGATAGGTTATTTGCTTTTTTCACACCAAATCCGGCACAACTGAAGCTTGGCCTGGTTTTATAGACAACTTTGCTACCATTCTCTGCCTTTAGATTTAAGTCCTTTTTGTTTCATTTGCCTATATGAAGACAAACCAACAAAAATTGGTAATTTATACGGTAATAATCACAATATATGCTTGCCAAACTGGAGTGAAAGAAGAGCATATAAGAAGTGGAGATATGCATTTTTGTTGCCTAGTAGTATGTGCCCTAGAGTCGTCAGGTATGACCTAAAGTCGTCATCACTGTTCTTTGATGTCTGTTTCTTTTAGTTTCCTCTGTGACCGCCAAAGGTAAGAAAATCTTGATGGCTTAATGCATAACACGTTTGGGCGAATGCAAACATACGTCTGAAACTTGAATCTAGCGTGACAATCTTAATTCGCCAGACCGATATCAACACCAGCTTGCTCCGTCGACAAACTTGGAATTTTAAGTAAAAGTGGGTTACCTTGTTTCCTCTTCGTTAGTCGGAAGAACGTTGAAAACCAGCTTTAAATGTAAACTGCATAACAAAATTAATATATCTATCTTCTGAATTTCGACCGCTTCTAAACATTTCTGCGACACACATGTAAAAGAATGAAGATAAAAAATGATGATGACCTTAGGACCCTGACGACTTAAGGGCCACGTACGTTAGGACTATAGTTCCAAAAACAATCCTCACACATGGATTTACTTTCACTACCACTGGCTTTCTCATTTCATGCCGAAACGCAAATTTCTCTAGAAATTTTAGCTTCAGTTTCAAAGGAAAGAGGGCCACTCTGTAAATGTCTGCAACCATTAATGACAGACAGACAGACAGACCAACAGACAGACAGATAGACAGACACACAAACTATTGATTCAAGTCAACAGCCTGACAATTGAACAACAGATGGTATTGCATGCATTTCAAAAGTTTCATATACTAATCTTATGCATTTTAAATAAATACGATCCTGCATAATTTCTTCTCGCAGGCATAATGGCTAGACTCATTTATGAGCCACGACAGGACAAAACCATCAAAGTGGCATGTGCTTCAAGCGAAGACTCAGATCAAGCCTGGGCATCCCCCAGTATAATCAGCGTTTTCACTGTTCGCATGGAGCTAGCTTCGACCCTAAGTACCCTTTAAGCGCAAAGCGAAAACTCTGAGTCTTCGCGTTGCGCACATGCCACTTTGTTTGATTTGTCGCGGCTCAATTATACATGTACTACATTGTATTTACATGTATAATACAGGTAATACATTTGGGGACTCTTTGTTGCATGTAATAGCCCGATTTAATTTGTCGTGCAAGGTACGCAACAACCATCTCCCTGATTGCATTTTCCTAACTATTCGTAAAACCCTTTTGTAAAGGAGCATGAAGTGTCTGTTCAACTTTATATTCTTTTACCGATAACTAAATGATGGCACATGCATTTGCATGTCACCCCTATTGTGTGTTTTAAATTGCTATGTATTTTGGACCGGTGCACTGCCATTACGACACAAACGATATGTCATGCTGTAGTATTACTCTAATTTAAATAGTTTGGAATATATTAAATAAATTTACAAAATAAATTATGAAGACAAATACTATCAAATAACAATGATAATAAATGCGCAATGCATAATTAAGCCGTGAGACGATAAAACCAAGAGAGTGACATGTGCTCTAGCGAAGACTCAGATCAGCCTTGGCATCTGCCAAGTCTGATCAGACTCTTCGCCGTGCACTTAAAGGGTAGCTAAGGGTCTAAGCTACCTTCATGCCGACAGCGAAGACTCAGATCAGTCTGGGCGGACGCCCAGGCTGATCTGAGTCTTTGCTGGGCGCATAATCCTTTTTGTTGGTTTTGTCGTGTCCCGGCTCAATTATGAATTTACCTGAGTGAAACAAGAGTACCAGCCCGACAAGAAAAACGGCACCAGTCCATTTCATCTGAAATGAATAAATAAACAGGTACTTCATGGAAGCTGCGAACAGCGAAGACTCAGATCAGTCTGATGCGTCGCTTGAAAAGTGCTGCAGGGCACTTAATGTATATACGAACAGCAAAGGCTCAGATTAGCCTGCGCATGCGCGCAGTCTAAAAAGAACATTTGCGGTTTGCAGGCATTAAATATGAACCTTGAGAACAATGAAGTCTTTAGCTACACTAGACAAATTCTAAGTCTGATTCGAGTCTTCCGTGCACGTAGATCTATACATGTACGTTAGTTTTCTATTCCGCCTGACAAGGATCGTCACACTGCTCTGTTTGCACGACTGACCGTAAACTCTGATAGGCAGGAAGGATAATTTGCTGCTTCGCTGTCATTATAATTGAGCCGTGACACGTGACAACACTAGCTGTGCGCCCAGCGCAGGCTCAGATCAGCCTGGGCATCCTCCCAGCCTGATCAGAGTCTTCGCTTTCCGCATGAAGCTAGCTTAGACCCTTACTATCATTTAAGTGCTTAGGAAAGAGTCTGATCAGATTTGGCGGATTCCAAGGCTGATCTGAGACTGCGCTTTGCGGACAACCACTTTGTTGAATTTCTCGTGTCGCGGCTCATATGTCGAAAGCTACCTTTATAAGAAAATGACTGAAACCATTAGCATATTGTTGGACGGACACTCGGCGCCAAGTTCGTGCAGCTATCACAGTATCCGAACTACATGTACAATCACTTCCGGTTTTCATAGCGTTGAATCGAGAGTACAAACGCGTTCGCTTATAACCAGTAGTCGGAAATCATGTTTTGAGATTTTATCCGGAATCTGTTGCGTCATTTATAGCTATTCAGCTTCGAAAATGTAAAGAGGTAAGTTTAATATAATTTGCTCTTCGGTCTTTTACTTTATTACCCAGTACAATGTCGTGTATGGGTGGGTAGTAATTGGTACAGTATTCAAATCGCCCGTGGCATGATTCTTAAACCATTTTGAGCATTTTCTTACATGTTTTATAAAAAATCTTTAGAATAAACGGAAGGCGTTATCAATCTACAGTTTGTTAGTTTTGATAAAAGAATGATAGCTAAGTTTTGCACGACACAATCTCGTGTTAAATTAAGCTGTTCGAAAAAAAAATCTGCGACGGCAAGGAGTTTTTCATTGTACAGGGCAATAAAGTAAAATACCGAAGAGAAAATTATATCAAACTTACCTCTTTACATTTTCGAAGCTGAATAACTATAAATGACGCAGTAGATTCCGGATAAAAACTCAAGACATAATGATTTCCGGCTACTGGTTATAAGCGAATTTTGTACTCTCGATTCAACGCTATGAAAAACGGAAGAGATGGTACAGTGCGTTCGGATACTGTGACTATGGTTAAGTACCGCTGAGCCATTTGGTGAACGTCGTTAGGAGAATTGAACTGAACTGATTAGCGTATTGGTGCCTGGGCATTCGCAGATTTCTATTCGATGACAGAGACTACCAGTAGACTGATTTGATGGCTTTATGGTTACTTTTTCTGCGACGCCATTTGTTGAATTGCATTCACTCACTATGATGACAGAAGAAAGGAACGGTCTGACCAATATCTGCACTGTATATCATTCAACCAAAAACCCAGTTGGTATACTTGTAAATAGCAAACTCATCTTGATCAAATTTGAAACATGACTTCTGTATAGAAAATTATTTATAGACTGATGCTTCATAGAAAGATTACGCATCCGTTCATTTTGCTTTTGACGGGCCGTGAGATAAAACCGCTGGTGTATGCAATTTCGTCACAATCTTGACCTTTTCACTACGTCGAGTCCATATGATCCTTTTTAATGGTCTCCACATTGTAGAGCAGTTGGTTGGTTGGTTGGTTGATTTGATGCTTAACGTCCACGGTAAACAACTAAGGTCATGTCGGGACGATCAGTTAACCTAACCACACTATTCCTGGGCAGGCTTAGACCTCCTAAGCGGTTAACCAGTACTAAGTGCACATACTTTCGCCAGTAACTGACAACTGCCCTTCTTGAATCAGCGAAAGGAGAAACGAAAGTATGTGGCCAGACCGGGATTCGAACCCAGGACCTCTGACTTTCGAGTCAGGTGCCCTACCGATTGCGCTACCCGGCCCTTGTAGAGCAGTAATATGATACATGTTTCCAAACTTACATTCAACTCTCGATATCTCGAAATCGAACTTCAGCCCAAACTACCGATATCTCAAAGTAAATTTTCTGGTACCAGAAAATTTACTTTGAAATATCAGCAGTTTGAGGTTACAGGAGTTGAAACTTAAATAAAAAAAGGAAATGCATTCTTTCATATAAGAAGATACTTTGAGATACCAGTGTTCTAGATATCGGAAGTTGACTGTATTTCTTTGATTCGTCTCACGTTAAATGGAATAAAATCATTTATTCTAACTTGCATGGATATAGGTAAAACTACATAAAGTTCCCTATACTACGTATTTCTTAAAATGAAATTAAGATCATAATTATAGTTTGTATTGACTTTTTCAGTAACTATTAGACGTAATATCAGTCATTTGTAAATGTCCTGAATTGGTCTAGTTGGGGATATGATTACACCTCCATGTTTACCGTCATTTTTCGCGAGGGAGACAACTTTTGCCTGTCCATTTGCATTCTTACACAACAAAACCTTTTGAAAAAGAGTCTAATCTTCAATGATTAAAAAAAATACTTAGAGAAGTACTACCCCATTTAGAGGAGAGGCAAACACATAAATATCAGTTCCCCCCTTCCCATAAATGGCTTCCTCCGTTTGTGTGCTTTCTGGTATTAAAATCAAATATTCTTGTAGAAATCTTTATTTTCATTTTATACACCATGAAGAAATAGGAAATTTTGGAATCAATTGTGTTTCCTTAAGGTTGCAGGTTTTGTGTGGCAAACAAATAAATTTTCTAAAAACATTACCTTGTATTTAACAAAATCCAATACCTCTAATTCGCCATATTTACATCGTAACTATTTTGCCCTCGGCGAGTTTGCGCACTGATTACTTCCGCTAACCTAGCTTTGACCAGGAAGTGTTCAATATTTGGCTGACAAACACTGAATAATGGCGTTTTCAGGTATTAGCTGATTACAAAAAATAAAATAAATGATTAAACCGAGGCTACGATGACGTTCTTGTATGTGTTCTAGCTTTCCAAGGGCAAGCTTTATAAAGTGTTATTACATATCAAAATAAATGTTAAAATAAACTTTCATTTAGCCCATAAATGCCGAGCATCCCATAAAAAAGGACCGTAAGGCAAACAGTGCAGATTCAGATCAGACGCCACAAAACGCGGCGTCTAATCAGGGCTACACTCTTTGCATAAAACAAATCATCCGGGTGTTTTCCTTAAAATAGAATAAAAGTTATTTAAATAAAGACAATCCGACCCCCTGAATTGGTAACTGGACTCACTCAATTTATAAGGACAAAGAAGTTCGCTGGGCATAACTGCGTTAAAAATATTTGTTCTATTATATGAGACTTTACGTTTGCAGTGCAAAGTTTCATCATATAAAACTGATATACCATAAAAATTCTTGATTTTAGGACACCCAAAATAATCACTGTAATTGTCCTAAATTGGAACAGTTTTGTTTTAAAATATAGTAATGTGCCCAAAAGATGCATATGAAATGACAAACAGTGCAGACCCTAATGAGCCTGAACTGAGTTTGCCCAGTTTGCTCAGAGCTACCTGTCCATAATGTCGGCTTTAAAAACAAGTATTATCTCCCAATCCAACTCCACCCCAGCAGTACTAAAATAATGATTAACATATTTGAGCCGCGACACGACAAAACTAACAATGTGGTTGTGCGCCCAGCGCAGACTCAGATCATCCTGGGCATCCGCCCAGTCTGACCAGAGTCTTCGCTGTTCGCATGGAGGTAGCTTAGACACTTAGCTACCATTTGAGCACTTAACGAAGAGTCTTGTCAAACTGTGCGGATGCCCAGGCTGATCTGAGTCGGCGCTGGGCGCACAACCACATTGTTGGTTTTGTCGTGTCACGGCTCAATGTTGAAATATTTTGTTATATATTTATCAATGCTTGCGCCCGCCAGATGACTCTGAAAAAGAGGTTCCTGTAAAAAGTTCTAAATATTGGGACATATATGTCTGAGCAAAATAGTGCAGACCCAGATAAGCGCAGTTTGGCCAGGGCCAATAGTATTTGCCATTCCATCTGCATCTTTTGGAAGCATTATTGCATTGAAAAAACCAAACTTCGATTTTAGGACGATTACAGTGATTACAGTAATTATTTATTGTTTCCCAATTACATGTAGTAGAATATTTAAGGTTCTTCATTACTTTTAATATCTTTAATACAATGAGGCGCCACGGTCAAGTTGTTATAACGCCTAAGTTATAGTGCAGAGGGTCGCGGGCTCGAATCATGGGTTGGGTCAGCTGCCGACAGAAAATCTCGGTCAACCCAGCATCAAATGGGTACCTTTTTCGAATCAGAGAAGGTTAAGGCAGTGAAAGGAGAGGATGAGCTCCCCCTTTCAAGTGCTGTTCCCAAGATACAGTAGGCCTCTAGTCCCCGCTGCCCCTACGGCCACCGGACTTTGGGAAACGTTTACCTTTTCCTACCTTTAATACTCGCTTGATTTTATATTATCACATTTTGCTTCTTGGTTAATTATATGATCACGTTTTGCTTCTATTCCATATAAAGATTTTACTAACACCCACTATAGCTTATCTATACCGATATCTTTTGTCACCGACGATTTAAATAGTATTGACCGGTCTTTTTTCTCAACTTTACATAACAGTATACTTTCAATTCGATTCAAATAATATATTTGTCTGACCTCTATTACAAATATAAATATGAAAATTTTTACATGAAGTAAAATCAGATAATACCTCATGAGAAACTCTGTAGGATATGCACTAGTCTTTTGCAACACCGGCTACCCCAGGGCCGGCGAGCTGCTGGGGATAGCGGAGCATAAATGCAGTTTTTTTTTTTTTTTTACCTAAGCGTTATCCCTGCAGTGCCGTGCTTGTGCGGGATTTTTCATAATCTGTAAAAATAACTGGGACAGTGATAGCGACCCAAGCTGGCGAACATAAACCCCGGGGACGGGAACTTTTTACCAGGGATTTGATCGGACATTTGTCCCCACAGTACAGGGCGTCGAGTGGAGCTCTGCAGAGAGAACAGTCAAAGTCCCCGCTATTCCTCGGCTCTGTGATAGCCGGAGTTGCATATGAATTCATCGCAAACTATTCTAGACAGTTTACATACTATTTTTATTTCTGTGAATTAGATTTGGTAAGAAGCTACTCGCATACTAAGGTATATGGGTATATTCCGTATTTTTCGTTAGTTTTACAAAGAGAACAACTTTTGTGACTTCCATTAAGGGCTAATTCTTTTCTTAAGAACTGACCCTACTTGAGAAGGGACACGGCTATGAAAACGGCAGAGTTCCTTCCTCGCAATCTGTACCCTTTCCCCTAAACACGACTCAAGAAAAGATACAAGCCACGACACGATAAAACGTACAAGTGGCCTGTGCACCCACCGAAGACTCAGATCAGCCTGCCCAGTTTGTTCTGAGTCTTCGCCATGCACCTAAACGGTAGCTAAGGTCTAAGCTAGCTCCATGCAGACAGCAGATGCCCAGGCTGATCTGAGTGTTCGCTGGGCGCACATGCCACTTTGTTGGTTTTGTCATGTCGCGGCTCATACGCTCTCGTATGCTTGACATTTCTCTATTTAACCATATAACATGGTTTTGTGTCTGATTGCATCATAAATTTGTTACATTCAAATCCAACATATACCACAATTTATTATTTTGAAAAACATAATAACACAAAACGTTAGAGAAAACTCCAGTTTCATTTCCTTTCGGAACTGAATGGACATACACTGCATGGCATTTTAGGCGAGACCTGATCGTGAAATAATCATACATGTAGCATTTATATGAGTTTGGCTTGTTTTTTCTCCATGAAACTCAAAGTTACATGTAACATAAAAAGACAACAAACATGAACCGTCTTGTTCCTATGCCGTGCTACGGCTTCATTCATAATTGTGACAGTGCCTGTCATTTTGAGCCTTGTGGAGGTGCGATGTTGACGTCACGAAACGTGAAATGAAAGTGACGTAATAAAATTTGAACGTAAAGTAAATTGGATTTCCGCGCACTGACTTATAAATTTCAAATCGTCACCTGAAAAGAGTGATTTAACATTTCTATCAGCGTCTTCTTCTACACTCTTTTAAGAATGTTCGCATTATAGATCTTTGAAATGCGATGTCACAAACCAGAGTTATAAAAGTTATCGAGCTATGGAAGCCGATTTCGACATTTTCACTTGTGACTTTTGACTTGCGACTTTTGACTTATGACTTGTGACTTTTGAGTTTTGACTTGTCTGGGGCCTATAAAAATCCTAGACATGTATTTTTTGTTGGTTGTTTGGTTGGTTTGGGTATAACGGCCCTTTGTGACAGTATTTCAGTCTATATCGGGTCGTTATACCCCAAAAGAGGGAAAAACAAAAGAGAACTGACAGACGAGAGAAAACAAATCAGACAACCCCACCCGCACCTAATGCAAGCACAGCAGGTCCTTGCCATACTTTTATCCAA
Source organism: Ctena decussata (assembly GCA_963989385.1). Taxonomy (NCBI): domain Eukaryota; kingdom Metazoa; phylum Mollusca; class Bivalvia; order Lucinida; family Lucinidae; genus Ctena; species Ctena decussata. The sequence continues at coordinate 40,536,641 of OZ022500.1, forward strand.
ATAAGTCACTCCCCGGCACTGGAAGTTATAACCAGCACAATCGCCCGAACTACATCCCCGTATATTTTTTGTAAAAGTAGGTCACAGTGACCTAGTTGTGTGTGGGGTGTGGGGAGGTGAACTTCAGTGGTAAGGTTCATGCACTAATAGAGTTTCAAAAATCTGGGCCTGTGTACCTTGTTGACTTTTGACTTTTAAACTGAAGTGATGAGGTGCATAAGTCATAACTCATAAGTCACAAGTCATAAGTGTTAAGTCAAAAGTGTTAAGTCAAAGTCATAAGTTGCAAGTCAAAATTGCCATCCAGGGCATAGGTCTCTGTGACCTACTTTAAAAGTATATCTTGCTTTTCATACATGTAGGCCCCAGACCTTCGAAACTCCATCAATGCATGCATCTTACCACTCGAAGTCACCACCCCACAAAACTAGGTCACTGTGACCTGTTTTCACGAAAAAGTACCAAACATTTAGTTTTCGACGTCAGCCCTCATTTGTTTCGTCCTCTCTCTGGGAGACTGTCTGATATAGACTGAAATACTGTCTCACAGGGCCGTCATACCCAAAAAAAAAAAAAAACCAAACAACCAACAACAAAATGCATGTCTTGGCTTTTCATAGGCCCCAGACAAGTCAAAACTCAAAAGTCACAAGTCATAAGTCGCAAGTCAAAAGTCACATGTCAAAATGTCACAAGTCAAAATGTCCCCCATCGGCTTAGTATGTACATTGTATCCAGTCAGTGAAACGAAAACAAAAAATCGGGTTGGTTTGAATTTCCTTTGCTTTTATAGTAAACCTTATCGCTATTTTACTTTGAGCTTCTCGAAATTTATTCTGAAAGCACGAATAAAAACGATAGAAAAAAAAAACAATATTTCCGATTTTCGCTCCATGAGGCTCAAAAACACTGTTACATAATTGAGCCACGACACGAGAAATCCAACAAATTGGTTGTGCGCCCAGCGCAGACTCAGATCAGCCTGGGCATCCGTCCAGTCTTATCAGAGTAGTCGCTGTCCGCATGGAGGTAGCTTAGACTATTAGCTAGCCTTTAAGTGCTTAGCGAAGAGTCTGATCAGACTGGGTGGATGTCCAGGCTGATCTGAGTCTCCGCTGGGCGCAAAACCACTTTGTTGGTTTTGTCGTGTTGCAGCTCATATATGCAAGGGTAGTAGCTCTGTCGTTTTCATTTCTGCATCCATTCTAAAAACATGGGGGGCACATGTATACACCTTAAATGGCAAGATAAATTCGGTGTATTCCAACAAAGAAATAATACAGCTTTATTGTTTAGTTATTAGCACATAAAAGTGGTCTGCAAGAACATAGAGATTTAATCAGGATAATTTGCGTTACTCTGTAGAGATTCCCAGATTTGCATCAATATCTCAACAACCTGGCCAGCGTTTTGGCGTACACTGCATTTGAACTATTTGACATTGTTCTTGTTGGTTACATTTTCAAAAACATTGTAAGCAAAGCACTGCCGTATGCTGAAAATCATATGAGAGCCTTTGGTGCTGCAAAGCTGCTGATAGTTTGTTTTCAGCGAAAATACATGTATTAGCAGATTTGGTTTATGTGTATTTGTAGACGTTTAACGAATCCTTGAGCAACGACTTTATCAAGTTAAAAGATGCTTGGGTGGTTAACTCAATAAAGGTTAACCGCTTTGCTTACCTTTTCGATTGCAGGACGGTGGGACGGGCCTCAGACTATATGAAGGCGCCAACCTAAACCTAACTTAATAGTAACACAGACGGCTGGCGCCTGACACCCGTTCCGGGACGTCTTGGGTCGGGCATACCGTGGTTTAACAGGTAGGTTTCTTCTGCTCCAGAATTTCAGTGTTTCTATTTCTGTGAGTCCTCATGTATGTTTTATGTTAGTTTTAATTTTGATTTCTATGTTCCTGAGATATTACAACGAACAACTAAGTGTCCAATGAACCAAAGCAGGATCAAGGGCTCGACCGCAAACCGGTTAAGTCCCAAGTAATTTCATTGCTGGCCGTCCCATGGCGGCACTTTTGTTTTGGTTCTTCTTAGTTGTTTCATGTGTTGTTTGTCGCTTCGACTGTTTAGATATATGTAGAATCGTTATGTCCAAGAACAAGCACTCACAAGTAACTCAGCCCGACTAATCTAAGGATCTCGAGGCATGCTGCTAAACACGGACATTCAATTTAAGGAGTCAGTGTTCGTTGCAATAATTAAAGCCCGTTATATAGCTAACGGAGTCAGACACCTTCCATGAGATGTGTATAGTCCGTTTTCTCCCAAATGCAAACGGGGTTTTGCTTAGAAGCAACTGCCTGTTCTATGAATCCTATAAGAATACACTGATAATAAAATAGTTTCCGAGCAAAAAGCATTGAGCTTTTTAACATGGCTGAAAAGAGTTTTGTAATAAAAATTTAGTTGTGCGAATGTCATTCTAAAGATACACGTACTTACTATGTCGGACACAGACTGCCGAAGTTGAGTTGGCACCGCCAGTTCAATCCATCCATATTCACGTTTTAAGGTATATAGTACACTTAGAGGGGAAGCAACTCTGTCGTTTACATTTGTGCTTCCCTTCTTAATACGGTCAACTCTTTTTCGAAAGAGGGAATTCTTTCGCTTAAAAGTAGACCTCAATTTCTAAGGGTTTCGTCCTACCGGTAATGAAAAAAGCGAGTCACTAAAGTTGTTCCCCTTTGTAAATATGGCGAAAAACCATGGAGATATACCCATACACCTTGAATAAAAATGCAGTGCTACACAATAAAAAGTTTCATTTCCTATAAACACATTTAATCGATGCTTTTGAAATGAAACTTATTCAGAAAACAATTAAATAGACAGCTGTACACAGTAACATATGTCGTTTTGTAAGCCACAACAAGAAAAAGGAGTTCGTAGCGAATCTGCGAAAATCAAAGGCTCAGACTAGCCTGTGCGTCCGCACAGTCTGGTCTGAGCCTTTGATGTTCGCCGCACAGTCTGGTCTGAGCCTTAGATGTTCGCCGCACAGTCTGGTCTGAGCTTTAAATGTTCGCCACACAGTCTGGTCTGAGCCTTGGTTGTTCGCCGCACAGTCTGATCTGAGAGTTAAATGTTCGCCACACAGTCTGGTCTGAGCTTTAAATGTTCGCCGCACAGTCTGGTCTGAGCCTTAAATGTTTGCCGCACAGTCTGGTTTGAGCCTTTGATGTTCGCCACAAGGTCTGGTCTGAGCCTTTGGTGTTCGTCGCATAGTCTGGTCTGAGCCTTTGATGTTCACCGCACAGTCTGGTCTGAGCCGTTAATGTTAGCCGCACAGTTTGATCCGAGCCTTTGATGTTCGCCGCGCAGTCTAATATGAGCGTTTTATGTTCGACGCACAGTCTGTTCTGAGCCTTTGATGTTCGCCCGCACTGTCTGGTCTGAACCTTTGATGTTCGCCGAACTGTCTGGTCTGAGCATTTGATGTTCGCCGCAAAGTCTGGTATGAGCCTTTGATGTTCGCCGCACAGTCTGGTCTGAGCCTTTGATGTTCGCCGCTTAGTCTGGTCTGAGCCTCTGATGTATGCCGCACCAGTCTGGTCGGAGCATTTGATGTTCGCCGCGCAGTCTGGTCCGAGCCTTTGATGTACACAGCACAGTCTGGTCAGAGCGGCCTTTGATGTTCGCCGCACTGTCTGGTCTGAACCGTTGACGTTCGCCGCACAGTCTGGGCAGAGCCTTTGATGTTCGCCGCACAGTCTGCTCTGAACCTTTGATGTTCGCCGCACAGTCTGGCCTGAACCTTTGATGTTCGCCACCGAGTCTGGTATAAGCTTTTGATGTTCGCCGCCCAGTTCTTTACAGGCAGGATTTCTATGACGGGGGGTTATGTTCCCAGCAATAGCAAATCTTACCCGTACAGGTAAAAGTGTGAAAATTTATTCGACCAATCAGTGGACCACAATTACCAGTTATGATAATTTCATTGGCTGCCTGGAGGTGTTGACACTATGTGATCAAGAGACAGAATGGCACTTTCAGTTCAGTTCAATTCTCCTAACCGTTAAACGACGTTCCCCAAGTGGCTCAGCGGTACGTAACCATAGTTGCACTTGACGCCGTGTGTCTGCCCAATGAATGACACTTTGGAAGTTTTTTTCCTTATATAGTCCACTCCTGCCTTTAAAAGCCTGAAGATCTATAATTTCCCCAAGACTGCCGCAATAATGAACTGGCAGTTTTTTCCCTTCCTACATTAGGACAATGTTTGCTGTGACGTACCGGTGTTAACAATAACTTAAAAAGATACACAGATTTTGTTTCATATGCTTTAGCATGGTCCAGTTTTTCTATCTGTCAATCATTCTGTTAGTTCGTCCATCCCCGATAACTTCATCCTATGTTAATTTCTGTCAAAATACGAAGGTAAGAACATCAAACCTGTAATAAATAATCTTTTGGGATATTGCCCTATTTTGTACTCTCGTCCTGTATTTAATGCTCTATCGGGATGTAATTTCTACTACATGTATTCAATTGCATCTATCCTAGCGACTAAGTTATCTCGAACTGGATTCATCAAACATAGCTCGACGTGGCATCCTAGGATGGTCTCCTGCGATGCCTCACTACCTTGTATAATGTTTGATCTATATGTCTTGGTTTGTTGATCCTAAATCTATTCGCCATCTTGGTAACGATAACTGCATCCGTTGTAACATTTAACTTCATTTTTCTCAAAGTGTACCTTGTCATCCTGGAATGCTGCACTTTTTGTACCCGTGATCACGGGTCGTTTTGGATTTTTTACTTCCGTCTATCCTGTTACATTTTCTTTGAAATTCTTTCTCTCGCTGGGAGACGGCTAGATATAGACGGAACTATTGTCTCAAAGGACCGTTGAACCGACAGTAACCAACCAGCCACGAGACATTGACGTTCTGTCAGTGCAATAGGCCTCAAACAACCAATTTCTAGGAAAAAAACTTGTTCTATATAGAAATTGCGGTTTAAGGCAGAATGCGTTTTATATTTGATTCCATTAATTAATGTCAATGACCTGTGTTTATTCACGTCTTAACAAAGGCCTGGTTCAACACGTGGTTTTCTTTAGGTCTGGCTGTCAGTGGGTACAGAATATGGCGTAACCCTCTTCAGCGATGCATTGCCATGATTTAATTTGATAAACACGTCTCTTTTTTCTGTGATATTTCTCCGAACATCTACAAGAGTGGAACAATAAGAGAAACCCCAGAAGAGTAGAGCAGTTTTGTATATGATACAATATTAGAACCAAGGGAGAAGATTGGGTACCTGTAAATGTAAAGACATCTGAGTCCCTACCTTATAGCTGAAGCAGATATGTCACGTATTCTGGGACAGTTCTATTGGCATGTTATACGATATAAATAAGTCCGAAAAGCATTGGCCGGTTTGAGCGACAGACACAGTCAAAAAAGGGTTATGGGTTATCGCTTGTTGTGGCCACTGATAACACAATGCTAGTGTACACTAGCAGTGTGTCATAAGTGGCCATAAGAAACAATCTGACAATGAGACTCTGGTGTGGTAATGGAAGAGAAGAAACTATTACTGACACTAGCATTGTGTCATCAGTGGCCATTAGAAGCAATCTGACAATGAGACTCTGGTGTGGTAATGGAAGAGAAGAAACTATTACTGACACTAGCATTGTGTCATCAGTGGCCATAAGAAACAATCTGACAATGAGACTCTGGTGTGGTAACGGAAGAGAAGAAACTATTACTGACACTAGCATTGTGTCATCAGTGGCCATAAGAAACAATCTGACAACGAGACTCTGGTGTGGTAACGGAAGAGAAGAAAATATTACTGACACTAGCATTGTGTCATCAGTGGCCATAAGAAACAATCTGACAACGAGACTCTGGTGTGGTAACGGAAGAGAAGAAAATATTATTGACACTAGCATTGTGTCATCAGTGGCCATAAGAAACAATCTGACAACGAGACTCTGGTGTGGTAACGGAAGAGAAGAAAATATTATTGACACTAGCATTGTGTCATCAGTAGCCATAAGAAGCAATCTGACAATGAGACTCTGGTGTGGTAACGGAAGACAAGAAAATAATATTGACAATTTTAAATAAATTTGTTACAATTTTTTATTGACAAACATTGGAAAGACATAATTAAGTAAGAGTTTTCAAGAACTATAGCAGACACTTAATCAGCATAACTGTTTGAGCAAATTATGAAATTAAACTGACAAGATATTATCCCTTTTTTTCCTGTTTCTCTGTGATGTTCCTTTCGTGGTTTGATTTTGATGTTTTATTTGCATGTTGAATTGTTCTTGTCTATCACATTCGTTCCCAGCATAAGAGATATAGGACAGTTATTGGTTGGATATTTTGCTCTTCCTTATTTCATTAGGTATACTTAAAGTCTCCATAGTACTATCAGCGGTAAAAAGGCCTTAAACTCAAATCATTGTAAAAAGCCGTTCAACCTTCACGTTTGGTTATAAAATGTGGGTGGGTGTGCATATATTGAGTCATATAGGAATGGCAAAAAGTGGAGAAAACAAATTTTTGAAAAATAACAGATCGCTCCACAAAATACAATTTCCTGTTCTGGTTTCCCGTCTAGCAATGCTATATAAACATAGATAGGATAGTGATTTGGACTCCACGCCTGTACATTGTATTTTTACCATTTTATGAAATCGAAAGTATGACCCAAATAAGTTTTCAAACACTTTTGACGTGAAACTAAAGGATGATTTATTTGTTTAAAGTTGGCTTATCACGGTCATTTACAATTACGAAACTAAAGGAAGGAGCTTGCAGCGATACTTCATGATAAAATTTTTCATGCTGATAGAGCAATGGGACCTTTAATGAATGCCATCGTTTTCACACTTCTTCTTGGTAAGATTTTTAGGCTCTGATGTCACTTCCTTGACATCTTCGTTAACTTTTTAAGCACCAAAAAGCAGACGATAAAATTTACGTCTGCAAAAATTCAAATAATTCCTTGTCCAAGACATTTCATGTTGAGAATTCGAAGACTAGAGGACAAACAGTGTAGATCAACATGATGCGGCTCATTATGAGCCGCCTCATCATGATCTACGCTGTTTGCAAATTATGCTATATTCGTCGCCGGTGCTTAAAGAGTTAACTGTATTCATGTTTCAGTTTCTTAAAGGTATACTCCCTCGTATTTCATTACGAAATAATCACAAAATTATGAAACTGGTTAGTTGTATGCAACATAATTAAGGTTTGTCCAAAAAATCTTCAGCGAAAACATCTTTGTTACGGAGGCAGAGACGATATATCAATGCGTACCCTTCTTGAATATTCACGAATATTTTGTCGTCATAAATTGATTGACTCCCACAGGCGTTTCTGCAAGCATGTTTTGAATTTTATGATTGGTGGAGTAAATAACTTTACAACAGCATTAACCTCTAATCTGTGCACGTGAGTTCTTTTCAGCCAATAACTGTCTGAAGTCGATTAAAGAAAGGGCTTCAAATTATTCATGATATAACTTTAACCGGATTAACTATGATTGTTGGGCGTATCCAGTCATAATTTTTGGCGGGAATGGTGACCCGCTATTGCCGCTCTTTTTATGGATTTTCTTAAATTCTCTTATTTTCAGGTACCATCACAAATTATAAGTTTAGCAGATAAATGTACTTTTAATAGCAATCATTATCATGCCTAGGATATAATGTTTTATGAAAAATTAAAAAGTTAATAGAAATATTGTGGGTGTAAATCTTTAAAGGACTTTACAAGACAGCACAGTTAAAACAGGGTTTTACGTGTAATAATCACGATATATTATTGTGGATATTTCAGGTAAATAAACTTTTAAGGGGAACAACTCGGTCATTTTCTTTATGCCCTTATTCTCCCTGAGGATAAACATCTATTTTTCAAACTGTAACACCCCTGGTTAACTATGTATATACAAAGGCTGTTACGAAAAGAAAAAAGAGCTGAAACGAAAAGAGAGTTATGGTTACCAAACGACCTGATAACCAGGTCGTTTGGTAACTATGACTCTTTTTCGTTTGGTAACAACCTTTAAAACATAGCTAACCAGGTGTGAAGAGTAGATCACATTTTGCAAGATTAAATTTTCCAGATAAGCAAACTGGATGACTTCAGTTTTCAGTAGAACATAAAAGCGGACTTGTTCTGCCTTTTGAATTGGACTGATAGAGGATTTTACATGAGTGTACATGTATTATTGAATTCATTAAACGAGGTGGGGAGAAAGATAAGATGTGAGGCTATGCCGAGCATCTTATTGGTTTTCCCCAACTGGATTTAATTAATTCAATAATACAGAAGCACGAATGCAAGATTCTATTTATCATGTAACACTAAAATCGCATTTTATTAGCAAATTTTGCACTAAAACGTTACGATTTCGTTAATAGAAAACACGACATGTCATGGACGTCAACGCATAACGTTACGACGTAATTTGCAATAATTAATCCACTACTCTCTTGTTGACCCACTGCAGCAAATGGTTTTAGTGGAACGTTATTCTTTTAAGATGATTAAATATAAAAATTTTAGGTTTTACATAGTCAAAAACATTTCTCAGAGCTAAAAACAAAAATGACTTGCATAACTTCTCTTGTCTTTTTTTATCATTTATTGTTCGGACGTGGGTTTTCCAACAGTAAAAAATATTCCTCCTGGTTTCCAGCCTATGATGAGGTACATTTTGATTTTTATTAAGCGGGGAACCACCTATCATGACATCACAACAGAAATGATGTCATCACTAATCATCTGATCTTTTTTGGAATATGATCATTGCAGCAAAGGGGTGTTTGTAGTGTCAGCTACACTTATGCATCTTTTTGTTTTCCAAAAAGATATTTCCTGCGAAAGTAATAAAATATCAGAATAGGTTGTTCTGAACAGATTTCATGTTACTTTTATATGAAATGGTAATTTTCAAGAATGTGCTTGAAACATGTCGCCCCTACAGCAATGCTGGTATTTTCTGTGTACATTCTGACAAACACCTTGAGGCCGCCATTTTGAAACTGAAAAAAAAAAAAAACATTGCAAAAAATTACTTTTCAAGGTTTAGAGCATACGACTGAATTTTAAAAGCTCTATTGGACAAATCTGACTACGAGAAATGGTAGTTAACCAGGTAAGTTGAATTTGCTGATATTTCTATCTTTTAAGCATAAGCTCTGAAAACCCAATTGCTGGAGTGGGTCAAAAAAAACAAAAGAGTAGTTGATTATCGTTTGTAATGCATGGCTTTATTACTCTCTCAGATGCGACGTCATATAATAAAAACATTTACCGTATTCACATGATGTTTTACTGCAAGAAATGCATTGCCAACAGTCAGAGGCATATCAAACTGCTCATTTAGGGCAGAGGAATCAGACATGTGATGTATACTAATGTGAAAAATTAAAGCATACATGAGATTAATAGTTAATCCGTTTAAGCAGAGCGGACTTTTCTACCCTTATAAATTGAATGTCCATTCTTGCTTTAAGAAGTGTCTGGTTTAAATATTTCTTATTATATGAATAGAAATTGCTGTTACATGTAGCATTAGGGAAAACAGTGTAGAGCCTGATCAGACGCCGTAGTGTGCGGCGTCTGATTAAGGTATGCACTCTTTAACTGTCATTTTTATGCGATTTACAGTGGAAGTCTGCATTTGACCAATGTGTTGTTGGGGCGATAAACCGGAGTTCACTCACTCACTTCTTTTATAGTCTACATTAGCATTACCGACATTTTTATTACGATGATCGACGGCTCACTGTTAGGGACTGATTATATGCACAACCCATTCTTTATTTTAGTCTACTATGTTAAAACTGTCTGCCGTCTCCATTGTTGCCATTCCCATAGTCATTATCACTTAAGCTTTGGCTCTTTGGCTAGGTCTTTAAACTATGAAACAATACACTAAGTGTTGTAAATGAACCTTATTTTTTTCAAAAAGTTCTAATCTGCACATCACTACTTTCCATTTTTATTCTTAAGGACTTTTAAAATGAGGTATAGGTAGTCGACCGTCAAAAGTCGGTCTTCTGCAATTTCTGAATTGATTTGATACGTAACAATATAATTGAGCCGCGACACGAGAATCCAACAAAGCGGTTGTGCGCCAGCGCAGACTCAGATCAGCCTGGGCATCCGCCCAGTCTGATTCGCTGTCCGCATGAAGGTAGCAGTTTATCTACCTTTTAACCGCTAAGCAAAGAGTCTAATTAGAATGGGCGGAAGCCCAGGCTGATCCGAGTCTGCGCTGGGCCCACAACCACTTTGTTGGTTTTCTCGTGTCGTGGCTCAATAATTAGCCTGAAATGCTACCGCAAAGTCCTTTCGAATTGCGAATTCTATGGTAAAAATAGGGATCATACATGGTTTTTCATGCATCAGCGCTCACCAGGTTCCTAGGAAGATGCTGAAAACCGAAGCCGAAGCATTTAAAAATGTTCGATCGCTATTCATGATTCATCGAAATATTCGTCTAAATTTGCGAAAAACGTGGCGGTAAATTTATTCACTCGACGAATGAGTGCACCTTTTTATCAATATCCATTTTTCGAGACCAAACGATAAATAGGTCATTAACGGATCAGGTCAGCGAGACAGGATAATTTTAGTGCCCCCGGGACATATATATTAAAAGTCGCGAAGCAGAATTATTACAGCACGTGAATTGACTTCTAAATACATGATTAAAAATACCTAAAAATAGCGTGTGGCACCGAAATTTAAAGAAATTGGACGGACACACTGCGCAAAGTGCGTGCAGCTATGGTTACGTACCGCTGTGCCACTTGGGGAACGTCGTTAGGAGAGCTGAACGGAACTGAAATTTATAAATATTTTTTTAGGTTCAACAACGGATTTAAGGTATTGAACGTTTGTTGCCGTCCGTGATCGATGTTAGCGATCTACGCAAAGTGGAGACCGAAGGCCGCAACAAACGTTAAACATCGAAAACTAAGTGGATGTATGTTATTCTTACACACTTTAGACTAAATTTTAATACATTAAATCATTTTCTTTGTTTATTTTCTATGAACTGATATGTTGTTTCTTTCATTTGCATCATTGCTTTAATTAAATTATTTCATTTGTTTATTTTCTGGGAACTGATTTGTTTTTCCTTTTTTTAATCTGCTTTATGAAACAGAAAATGTGAATATGGTCGCTTGAACAATTTTTTTATTCCTGTATGCCACAGCAACTCAATATTAAAGTGGCTTTTGAATCGGTCCAGTGACTTAGGAGGTGAGGATGTCAATATAATAGATCTTGGACTAAAATCAGAGAATGACCGTGACCTCTGGTACTATTAGAATCTTCGTGTTCTCGTTTAGTTGACTATTTCTGTAAACTTTTATACCACAGACTTTAAAAGTTTAAGTGAAATTTAATGTTTTAGCATTGGGTTTTGGCAGATCTAATAAGAAACAGTAGGTGATAATTAAAAAATACATATGGACAAAAGTTCTTCACGGATGTTAAATTAACATCCGTGAAGAACATTTGCCCTTCAGTATATTATGCTATGTAATGTATTCCATGATGTAGACGTTTTTGCTCATATTATTATCAGAACTAAACCCTTGACTGAAATAACTTATGAACTGTTTCCATTTTGAAATTGACAAGTAAACAGTAATAATCGGTTTACCTGGCATGAACATATAAAGTATATTAAAGATAAGGCTTGGTTTAGAATAAACATCATGAGGAAACTGAAATTTAAATTGGATAGGAAATCACTTGATATAATTTACACAACTTTTATTAGGCCTATTCTTGAGTATGGAGATGTCATATGGGATAATTGTACCCAATACGAAAAACAAGAGTTAGATAAAATTCAAACCGAAGCAGCTAGAATCGCTACAGGAACAACAAAACTAGTTTCATTAACCGCACTCTACAAAGAAATATGCTGGGAAACACTCGAGCAAAGACGGTACAACCACAAACTAACTTTATTTTACAAAATGTTGAATAATATTACACCATTATATCTATCTTCTCTTGTCCCACAATCCGTCAGTAATATATCTCGCTACAATCTTCGAGACTCAAATGACCTACAAACCATTAATACTAGATCTAACCAGTATTTCAGTTCATTCTTACCATCTAGTGTTAGAGCATGGAATAGTTTATCTCCCGAAGAAAGGCAGCATGAATCTGTAAACTCTTTCAAATGCTTCTTACAAAAAGATAAAACAACAGTTCCGAAGCACTATTACACAGGGTGTAGAAAAGGTCAAATACTGTTGGCCCGCCTGCGGACAAATTGCAGCTCGCTTAATTTCGACCTCTTTGTAAAAAATATATCAAACTCTCCCTTTTGTCATTGTGGTAGTATAGAGAACGCTCAACCCTTTTTCTTTCATTGTTCATTCTATCAAGTTCAACGTAATGACTTAATAAATGCAATTACTCCCTATAATCATCCTTCCTTAAAATTATTTTGTATGGTGATCTGTCTCTGTCGCAAAAAATCAACAAATCAATATTTGAGAAAGTTTACAAATTTATAATCGAAACAAAACGCTTTTAAGTATTAAGTACTCATACTACGCTTGCCTCTTATGTATATGAAAATTGATAGACATAATCTGATATTCTGGTACCCGCCTCCTCTCCCTCAATCCTGTGCGTCATATCGTTTGGAACTTTTTTCCTCCTTTGGTGACTTCTTTTGGTTTCTTGTGTCTTTAACATGTTCCTTTTTTTTCTATCTCCCTTCCACTTACCATTTTGTGATTAATATATTTAGACATACATACAGATCTAGATTTTTTTTTCTCTGCTCTTCTGTGAAATCGTTCTGTAAGGTTATAAGTGCTATTCTTCCATTGATTATTTTTGCCTAATGATTAGTTGGAGTTTTGCTTAGTTATCTCATGTAGTACAAAATTTGGTTTAAAATGTAATATACCTTTTATCATGTACAGCTTCCGCCACATTTTGTGTACAATATTTTCATGTCAGGGAGAGGAACTCGATAAGCATTTTGCTTTCGTTCCAATCCCTAAGCCTGTACTGTTTATAAGTGATTGTATGTTACTTGTAATTGAGAAACAAATAAATATGTTTAAACCAATCGGTTTACCTTGAAAGTACCGTAAAAATTCTAAATATTGGGACACCAAAATTAATTACCATTATCGTCCAAAAATTTGAACAGTTTGGTTTTACAGTATAGTAATGTGTCCAAAAATGCAAATAGGATGGCAAATAGTGTAAAAGTAAAAAGTATGCAAAGACCAGGAACTGAAACAATCAAAATCCAAATCCAGCCCTCAAACCATAGTTGGAAACAACTAAGATTACAAATAATCAAGATACAGAGAACATATGGCCAACCAGCTTGTTCCCAAAAGGTGGCCACTCAGCAACCCAAACCGAACCAAAAATAATAAGAACATACATAAGGTAAAACAACACAGAAACTCTGACACCAAAAACAGGCAACAGAGAACCACAACAGAATTACCGCCTTGGAACGGTCAGTAATGAATTACTGGGGGGCTTAAATCGATTTTACAGGCCCAACCTCACCCTCAGTTTCTTGATCAGACTTGAGGAGCAGACTGATTTGGGTTTACACTATTTACTCAGACCTAACTGTCCCAATATATAGAATTTTACGGTATTATCTCATATTTTACAAAAGCTGTGAAACAAATCAGGCTGTGTTTTGATTTGTTACGTCTACTAAAGTTCCAGCTGCATTTTTATTATCTAAACAAGTTTCATAAATATGACCAGGATGATGCAATCTGCATTTGATTCCATGTCTTTCTTTCTATGATATAATCTGCTCTAGATTTCCATCTGAAGAAGATAAACATCTATGTCCTTTACGATGAGCTATCTTCTTCTGATTAGGGGTTCACCGCACTGTGATGTGTTCAGCTTGTTGTCGTCTGTGCCTTTGCGTGTTTCTTCTTTGGTGCAGATCCTCTTATTACAGCTATTTCTATGTCGTAATTGATAATAATTGAGCCGCGACACGAGAAAACCAACAAACCGGTTGTGCGCCCAGCGTAGACTCAGATCAGCCTGGTCAACCACCCAGTCTAATTAGAGTTTCCCTGTCTGCATGGAGGCACCTTAGACTTAGCGCTTAGCGAAGACTCTGATCAGTTTGGGCGGATGCCCAGACGGATCTGAGTCTGCGCTGGGCGCACAACCACTTTGTTGGTTTTCTCGTTTCGCAGCTCATTATATCAGACGACCTTCACAGATATATATATATGGATATGTGGCATCACGTGAAAGCGGGCCCTGGGCATATGGAAGCAGCAAAGCTAAATTCAGCCTAGATGCAGTCCCTTGATTTATTGATAATTTACGCCATCAAGGAAAAGTTAAAACAGTTTACGCGAGGGCGTATATGTGAATCTAAGCCTTTCCTGTTCGACCAAGGTTAAGGGCAACATTTCGCGTGATGCCGCCCAAAGATTGCCCTTGTGTCTATTCTTGTTCTCTAATTATAACTTAAAATGCAATCCAGGAACAGGATTTTGCACCCACACATATATTAGTTTCTAACCAAACTAATCATGCTAATCATGCGAACGGTTGCGTCGAAGTACAGATAATTGTTCGACTTTTGGTTAAGCTATGGAGTTCAATAAACAGTCATTGATTGTAATATTCGAGTTATTTGTTAAGCTTTAAAGGTGGCAGTACCATGCCCGTGATGTTACCGAGAAACAAAGTGAAGGTTGACTGTATATTTTTCATGTATTTATTTTTTTAAGCGCCCTTTCATTTAAACTAATGAGGTCGGCTTCAGCATTTATCAGCCCTAAGATTAAAAAGAAAGAACATTTGAGCCGCGACGCGAGAAAACCAACAATGTGGTTGTGCGCCCAGCGCAGACTCAGATCAGCCTGGGCATCCGCCCAGTCTGATCAGAGTCTTCGCTGTCCGCATGGAGGTAGCTTAGACCCTTAGCTACCCTTTAAGCGTAAAGCAAAGAGTCTGATCAGTCTGGGCGGATGCCCAGGCTGATCGGAGTCTGCGCTGGGCGCACAACCACTTTGTTGGTTTTATCGTGTCGCGGCCCTTTTACTGACTCTGGGGCCTTTTTCTGCGGTCCTAGAAAGTTATATCTACATGTATCAAAGGCGGTGGTAAAAAGCTCCGAGGCATACGGTCGAACGGAATTTTACTTTGGAGGCTGCTAAATCCTAATGTCGTCAAATAAAAAACTATGGAATTGTGTTTTTATTTTATTATTATTATTTCTTTTTTTGCATGGCCATATCTTCTGAAAGAACTACTAGGCATAAAAACGTTGTCTGATTTCTTGCATAACAAAGTCGACGCACATAAACATAGCAATTATCAAATATGTTTCTGGAATGCTCCTTTGAAGAGAATATTTCCCTATCAAATGAAGATGAAAGTTGTCATAACTATGACTTGGGTATGTTCATCAAGATTACTGCCTTAAGTTTCAAGCTTCTGATGCAGATTTCTGATTACTTTGAAAAGGCTAAGTTGCAAAAAGCAGGAAATGACTTTATATGACTTTTTTATACATATTATAATCATTGTACTAAATGTCAAAATGCTGTTCCGCACGACATTGCATTATAGTGCATACCACATAATCCTATGACTGTTTAGCTCACTGAATGCTCCGATGGAGCTAATAGGAGGATAGGCTTCGTCGCCATTCGCCCATCAATATTAATATCAATATACGTACTCTAACATAAAGGCTGAAAAAGGCAAACACTTGGATTGACTTTCGGATGCTTAAAGTCGACTATGTAAATGAAGTTGCTTCTCTTATTTTTCTTGTTTGTTTCGATAGTTTCTGTTCATTCTCCATATATACCATAAAATGTTCATATTCTAGGCCGTAACCTGTATGTATATTCGTTATGAAAATATGGGGAGATGGTCTTTACAAGCTTGGAGCTTTCGACTAAATCCTGATTATTTATTCTGTATATTTGTATGTAATAATTTCTGGAAATAAATATTGTTCAAACCAAAACAGAATATTGTCACTGGAAGTTCTCTTATCTGGAGCTCCGCATGCATATGTAAAAAGCATATGTATAAAGAAGACGAAAATGCATAGGTGCTACATCGTGTGAAATTGCGAAAATATTAATGTTTTTTTATGTCGAGAAAGCTGATTATGGAAAATAATGTCGCGTGCCTCTTTCTCTTTTATTCAGAAGACTTAAACTCAACCAACAAAATTTTAAAGATAATCTGTCAAGAGGCTCCTCAGATACTGCCAATGTCATACTGCGGTACGGAACAAATAAATTAACTACTGTGCGCCATCTGTGAGGTATAAAAACACAATAAGAGATTGAATTGGGACTTTTAGTGAAAGCAATTCTTATGGTGAATATTTTGTATCCATTTTTATTTGAGAATCAAATGCCACATCGAGATGCGAAATTCTCTCCTTCAAGAGAAGTTCCAATTTTGCAACGGTTTCGCCATCTATGGAAGCGACCGGGCGACAATTTGTTTTCCTTTATCCGATGACGGATTAACAATGCGATGTATCTATTCACATTAAAATAAATTACTCATTCCTCCAGGGAAAATGTAGCCAAATAAGAAGAAAATGCATGCATTTGATTCATACGAAACTGCTTTGATAATAATTCTGAGATAAATCGTTTTCATTTTCCACAAAATATGCGTTGTGGGAATACATATAATTGGAACAGCCAAGTTTGTTAAACATGGTTCCCGGTTCCCGGTTCCTGGTTCCTGGTTCCCGGTTCCCGGTTCATAATTCCCGGTTCCTGGTTCCCGGTTCCTGATTCTCGATTCTCGGTTTCTGGTTCCCTGTTACTGGTTTCCTGTTCCCGGTTCCCCGTTGCCGATTTGCCGTTTTCAAACAATGATGATGGATATACAAATAAGGAACAAGAACTTGTTCCCGGTTCCCGTTTCTCAGTTCCAGATTAGTATTAGTTTTATGCCTTACTTACAAAGAAGCATTGATAACAAATGACTTATCACATTACCCGATTTCAACATCATTATCTGGCTTACACCATGTTATATGTTAGAACAAATATCATTGTGCCAATTATTTCAACATAAGAATTGTTCAATAAGGTACCGGAAGCTCTTATCTTGTTGCTTGCCTTTTTGCAGTTTCTCTCATATTGATGATTTTTCTCCAAATAAGGAACAAGGAACTAGTTCCCCGATTCCCGATTCCCTGTTCCCGATTATTTTGTGCTTTAGTTTCTTACTTACAAAGTTGATTTCATTGTATTGAAAGCATCACATTCACTCGGTTCAAACATCATCTTATGACTAATATGCCTAATATTATGTCAAATGTCAAAAATAAATTTATCCAGCAACTTTACTCAACCCACTTTTGGTTCTATAAGGAACGGGGAACTGGTTCGTTTTGCCAATTTGCCGTTTGAAAGAAATGATGATGTAAATACAAATAAGGAACAAGATACTAGTTCCCGATTCCCGATTCCCAGTTCCTGATTAGAACTTGCTTTTTTTTCTTAGTTATGTCAAAAATAAATTATTCATGAAGTTTATGTGAATGGCTTTTTGCTCAATAAAGAAATGGGAACTGGTTCCTTGTTGCCGATTTGCCGTTTCATCTTTGCCGATTTGCCGTTCGATGGCGAATAAGGAACAAGGAACTGGTTCCCGGTTCCGGATTCCCGATTCCCAGTTCCCGATTATTTTGTGCTTTCGTTTCTCACTTACAAAGTTGAATTTAATGTAATTAAAACATCACACTTACTCAGTGGCATTATCATCTTATGCCTTATATCATGTCATATTTTAGAAATAAATTATTCATGCAACTTTATTTAGACCGCTTTTTGTTCTATAAGGAACCGGAAACTGGGTCATTGTTGCCGATTTGCCGTTCTCAGCCAATGATAATGGGTATACAAATAAGGAACAAGGAACTTCTTCCCAGTTCCCGATTCTCTCTTCTCAATAACTCTTTTTTGTCCTTAGTTACAAAGAAGAATTGATAACAAATATCTAATCATTTTTACAAGTTTCCACGTAATTATATGCCTTACACCATTTTATATGTCAGAACAAATATTATTGTGCCAACTATTTCAAAAGCAGTATTGTTCAATAAGGAACCGGGAACTGATTCCTTGTTGCACATTTGCACTTTCTCTCACATTGATGGGTTTTCTATATAAGGAACAAGGAACTAGTTCACGGTTTCCGATTCCCAGTTTCCAATTATATTGTGCTTTCGTTACTTACTTACAAAGTTGAATTCATTGAAATAAAAACATCACATTTACTCGGTGCCAAAATCATAATAAATTATGCCTAATATCATGTCATATGCCAAAATTGAAGTATTGATGCAACTTTATTTATCCCTTTTTTGTTCTATAAGGAACTGGGAACTGGTTCCTTGTTGCCGATTTGCCGTTTTCAATCATTGATGATGGATATACAAAAAAGGAACAAGGAACCAGTTCCCGGTTCTCGATTCGTAGTTCCCGATTAGAATGTGTTTTTTTTCTTAGTTACTAAGAAGCATTGATAAAAAATGACTTATCACATTTACCCAATTGCAGCATCATTATATGGCTTTCAATATGTTATATGTCAGAATAAATACTATTGTGCCAACTATTCAAACATCAGTATTATCCAATAAGGAAGCGGGAACTGGTTCCTTGTTACCTTTTTGCAGTTCTCTCACATTCATGATTTTTTACAAATAAGGAACAAGGAACTAGTTCCCGATTCCCGATTCCCGATTTCCAGTTCTCGATTATTTTGTGTTTTGGCTTCTTACTTAAAAAGGTGAATTCATTGTTATTAAATCATCACATATACTCAGTGCCAAAATCATATTTTGCCTAATATCTTGTCATATTTAAACAAGTCGCCCAAGGGCAACGATCGCTCACCTGCCAGTATTAGCTCAGGTCAAGTGGCCAAAATGAAAGCTTTCGGCTCAGGCAGGCTAATAAACAGGCTGCAATTCTATAGGATTGGATAGTGAGTGTGCAAACTGTTCCACCATGGCCACTTCTATAAAATCACTAAATGACCTTGACCTCTAGTATTTATAGAGGTTGAAGTTGACTGCATTTCCATATCACAGAGCTCAATCGCAACAGAAAAATGCACTTTCTCATCTTTTCCCATTCAAAAGCCTAAGGGACCAAATTTGATCTTGCCATAGAATAGGTCAAGGTCAACCTAAGGTCATCACTTATATGAACTTTGTAGTACTAGAGTCCTTAATGCTACATACCAAGTTTCAAAGCAATCGGCCCAGTGGTTCTTGAGAAGAAGAATTTTTAAGTTTTATACCATATATGGGCATGGTGGCCATCTTGTTCATGTGATCTGGGTCAAATATATAAACATTTGTTTCTTTATACTGTTAAGGCTCTATATGAAATTTGGCTTCAATCAGCCCAGTAATTTCTGAGGAGAAGTCCTTTGAAAATGTTGACAACGGATGACGACGACACAGACCTTGACCTCTAGAATTCGTAGGGGTTGACGATGACTGAATTTCCATATCACAGAGAACAATAGCAACAGAAAAATGCACTTTTTCAGCTTTTCCCATTCAAAAGCCTAAGGGACCAAATTTGAATTTGCCATAAAACAGGTCAAAGTCAAGCTAAAGTCATCATTTATATAAACTTTGTAGTACTGGAGTCAAAGATGCTACATACCAAGTTTCAAGGCAATCGGGTCAGTGGTTCTGGAGAAGAAGATTTTTAAGGTTTTTACCATATATGAGCATGGCAGCCATCTTGGTCATGTGACCTAGGCCAAATGCATAAACTATCGTTCCCACATCCTGTTAAGTCTTTATATGAAATTTGGCTTCAATCGGCTCAATGGTTTCTGAGGAGAAGATGTTTGAAAATGATGACACCCAATGGCCAAATGACCTTTGATCAAGGCCACTAAATGATCTTGACCTCTCATATCCATAGGTGTGGAAATTGACTACATTTCCATATCACAGAGCACAAAGCAACATAAAAATGCACTTTTTTCAGATTTTCCCATTCAAAAGCCTAAGGGACCAAATTGGACCTTGCCATAAAATAGGTCAAGGTCAACCCAAGGTCATCATTTATATAAATTTTGTAGTACTGGAGTCCAAGATGCTACATACTAAGTTTCAAGGCAATCGGGTTAGTGGTTCTGGAGAAGAAGATTTTTAAAGGTTTTTATCATGTATGGGCATAGCAGCCATCTTGGTCATGTGACCTGGCCAATTATATAAACTATTGTTCCCCCATCCTGTAAAGACTCTATAAGCAATTTGGCTTCAATCGGCCCAATGGTTTCTGAGGAGAAGATGTTTGAAAATGTTGACACTCAATGGACAAATGACCTTTGGTCAAGGTCACTAAATGACCTTGACCTCTAATATCCTTAGGATTTGAAATTGACTACATTTCCATATCACAGAGCACAAAAGCAATAGAAAAATGCACTTTTTCAGATTTTCCCATTCAAAAGCCTAAGGGACCAAATTTGACCTTGCCATAAAATAGGTCAAGGTAAACCCAAGGTCATGATTCATATAAACTTTGTAGTACTAGAGTCAAAGATGCTACATACCAAGTTTCAAGGCAATCGGCCCAGTGGTTCTGGAGAAGAAGATTTTTAAATGTTTTTACCATATATGGGCATGGCGGCCATCTTGGTCATGTGACCTGGGCCAATTATATAAACTATTGTTCCCCCATCCTGTAAAGACTCTAAAAGCAATTTGGCTTCAATCGGCCCAATGGATTCTGAGGAGAAGATGTTTTAAAATGTTGACACTAAATGGACAAATGACCTTTGGTCAAGGTCACTAAATAACCTTGACCTCTTATATCCATAGGAGTTGAAATTGACTACATTTCCATATCACAGAGCACAAAAGCAACAGAAAAATGCACTTTTTCAGATTTTTCCATTCAAAAGCCTATGGGACCAAATTTGACCTTGCCATAAAATAGGTCAAGGTCACAACAAGGTCATCATTTATATAAATTTTGTAGTACTAGAGTCCAAGATGCTACATACTAAGTTTCAAGGCAATCGGGTTAGTGGTTCTGGAGAAGAAGATTTTTAAAGGTTTTTATTATATATGGGCATGGCGGCCATCTTGGTCATGTGACCTGGACCAAATATATAAACTTTCGTTCCCCCATCCCACTGAGACTCCATATGAAATTTGGCTTCAATCGGCCCAGTGGTTTCAGAGGAGAAGATGTTTGAAAATCTTGACGACGGATGGTCCGACGGAATGACCGTGACCTTTAGTGACACAATATCTTCATCTGGTCATTTAGTCAACCATGTATACCAAGTATTGTACCTTAGACTTAAACAGTTTTTGAGAAATCCACCGTTTAAGCGTTTTCCCATATTAAAGCCTAATGTACAAAAGTTGACCATGTCATAAATTAGGACAAGGTCATCGCAAGGTCATGATTTATATAAATTATGATGGGCCCGCATGCCCGATGCTACATACCAAGTTTCAAGGTCATAGGCCTTTTGGTTCTGGAGAAGAAGATTTTTGAAGGGTTTTTACCATATATAGGCGTGGCGGCCATCTTAGTCATGTGACCTGGACCAAATATATAAACTTTCGTTCCCCTATTCTGTTAAGGCTCCATATGAAATTTGGCTTCAATCCGCCTAGTGGTTTCTGAGAAGAAGATGTTTAAAATTGTGGACGCCGACGACGACGCCGACGACGACGACGACGACGACGGACGACGGACCAAGTCTATACTATAAACTCACCTTAACAGGTGAGCTAAAAATGAATTATTGGTGCAACTTTATTTAAACCGCTTTTTGTTCTATAAGGAACCGGGAACTGGTTCCCTGTTGCCGATACTATTGTGCCGACTAGTCAAACATCAGTATTCTTCAATAAGGAAGCGGGAACTTGTTCCTTGTTGCCTTTTTGCAGTTCTCTCACATTCATTATTTTTTTTTGCAAATAAGGAACAAGGAACTAGTTCCCGGTTCCCGATTCCCGATTTGTAGTTCCCGATTATTTTGTGCTTTAGCTTCTTACTTACAAAGTTGAATTCATTGTAAAACAAAGCCTCACGTTTACTTGGTGGCACTATCATCTTATGCCTAATATCCTGTCATAATTCAAAAAGTAAATTATTCATGCACTTCTAATTAAACCGCTGTTTGTTCTATAAGGAACCGTAAATTGTTTCTTTGTTGCCGATGTGTCGCTTAAATGATGATGGATATGCAAATAAGGAACAAGGAACTAGTTACGGATTCTCAGTTCCCGATTAGAATTTGTATAATTTATTTGTATAATTTTTTCTAGTCCTTAGTTACGAAGAAGCATTGATATCAAAAAGATTATCATATTTACCCGATTGCAACATCTTTATATACCTAACACCTTGTTATATGTCAGAACAAGAACTATTGTGCCAACTGTTTCAAAATCAGTATTGTTCACTATGGAACCTGGAACTGATTCCTTGTTGCCCTTTTGCACTTTCTCTCACAGTGATGTTTTTTTGCAAATAAGGAACAAGGAACTAGTTCCCGGTTCCCGGTTCCCGATTCCCGGTTCCCGATTATATTGTGCTTTTGATTCTTACTTACAAAGTTGAATTCATTGTAATGCAAGCATCACATTCACACGCTGCCAACATAATCTATTGCTTAATATTATGTCACATGCCAAATATGAATTATTGATGCAACTTCATTTAACCCACATTTTGATTTATAAGGGACCGGGAACGGGTTACTTGTTGCCGATTTGCCGTTTTCAAACATTAATGATGGATATACAAATAAAGAACAAGGAACCAGTTCCCGGTTCCCAATTCTCAGTTCCCTATTAGGATTTTTTTCTAGTTACTCAAGAGCATACATAAAAAATGACTTATCACATTTACCCGATTGCAGCATCATTATATGGCTTTCACTATGTTATATGTCAGAATAAAGACAATTGTGCCAACTATTTAAAGATCAGTATTGTTGAATAAGGACTGGTTCCTTGTTGCCTTTTTGCAGTTCTCTCACATTCATGATTTTTGCAAATAAGGAACAAGGAACTAGTTCCCGGTTCCCGATTGCCGATTTTCGGTTCCCGTTGATATTGTGCTTTCTCTTCTCACTTACAAATTTAAATTCATTGACATTTAAGCATCACATTTACTTGGTGGCAACATTATCTTATGCCTAATATCATGTCATTTTTCAAAAATGAATTATTCATGCACATTTATTGAAACTCCTTTTTGTTCTATAAGGAACCGGGAACTGGTTCCTTGTTGCCTATTTGCCGTTTTCAAGCCGTGTTGATGGATATACAAATAAGGAACAAGAAACTAGTTCCCAGTTTCCGATTCTCAGTTGCAGATTAGAGTTTGTATTGTTTTCAGTCCTTAGTTACAAAGAAGCATTGAGACCTAATAACTTATCATATTTACCCGATTGCAAGATCATTATATACCTTACACGATGTTATATGTCAGGACAAAAATCATCGTGCCAACTATTTAAAAAACAGTATTGTTCAATAAGGACCCGGGAACTGATTACTTGATGCCCTTTTGCACTTTCTCTCATATTGATTATTTTTCCCAAATAAGGAACAAGTTCCCGGTTTCCGGTTCCAAATTCCCGATTCCAGTTCCCGATTATGCTGTGCTTATGTTTCTTACTTACAAAGTTTAATTTATTGTAATGCAAGCATCACATTAACTCGCTGCCAACATCATCTATTGCCAAATAGCATGTGAATTATTAATGCAACTTTATTTATCCCGATTTTCGTTGTAAAAGGAACCGGGACTTGGTTTCTTGTTGCCTATTTGCCGTTTCCAAACAATGATGATGGATATACAAAGAAGGAACAAGAAACCAGTTCCCTATTCTCAGTTCCCGATTAGAATTATGTTTTTTTCTTAGTTACAATGAAGCATTGATAAAAAAGTCTTATCACATTTACCCGATTGCAGCATCATTATATGGGTTTACTATGTTATATGTCAGAATGAATACTATTGTGCCAACTATTTAAAATCATTATTGTTCGATAATGAAGCGGGAACTGGTTCCTTGTTGCCTTTTTACAGTTCTCTCACATTCACGATTTTTTGCACATAAGGAATAAGGAACTAGTTCCCGGTTCCCGATTTTCAGTTCCCGATTATTTTGTGCTTTTGCTTCTTACTTACAAAGTTGAATTCATTGTAATTAAAATATCACATTTACTCGGTGCCAAAATCATCATATGCATAATATCATGCTATATGCCAAAAATGAATTATTGATCCAATTTATTTATCCCGCTTTTTGTTCTATTAGGAACCGGGAACTGGTTCCTTGTTGCCGATTTGCTGTTTTCAAACAATAATGATGGATATACAAATAAGGAACAAGTTCCCGATTCCCGATTCTCAGTTCCCGATTAGAATATGTTATTTCTTAGTAACTAAGAAGCATTAATACAAAAAGACTAACCACACTAACCCGATTGCAGCATCATTATATGGCTTTCACTTTGTTATATGTCACAATAAATACTATTATGACAACTATTGAAACATCAGTGTTGTTCAATAAGGAAGCGGGAACTGGCCTTTGTGCAATTCTCTCACATTCATGATTTTTTACAAATAAGGAACAAGGAACTAGTTCCCGGTTCCCGATTCCCGAAATCTAGTTCCCGATTATTTTGTGCTTTCGCTTTTTACTTACAAAGTAAAATTCATTGTAATAAAAACATCACATTTACATCATCTCATGCCTAATATCATGCTATATGCGTAAAAATGAATTATTGATCAAACTTTATTTATCCCGCTTTTTGTTCTATAAGGAACAGGGAACTGGTTCCTTGTTGCCGATTTGCCATTTTCAAACCATGATGATGGATATACAAATAAAGAACAAGCTCCCGGTTCCCGATTCTCAGTTCCCGATTAGAATATGTTTTTTTCTTAGTTACTTAGAAGCATTGATAAAAAATGACTTATCCCATTTACCCAATTGCAGCATTGTTATATGGCTTTCACTATGTTATGTGTCAGAAAAAATACTATTGTGCCAACTATTGAAATATCAGTATTGTTCAATAAGGAAGCGGGAACTGGTTCCTTATTGCCTTGTTGCAGTTCTCTCACATTCATGATTTTTTGCAAATAAGGAACAAGGAACTAGTTCCCGATTCCCGATTTCCAGTTCCCGATTATTTTGTGCTTTCGCTTCTTACTTACAATGTTGAAATCATTGTAATTAAGGCATCACGTTTACTTGGTGGCAATATCATCTTATGCCTAATATCCTGTCAGATTTTAAAAGGCAATGATTCATGCCCTTTTAATTTAACTGCTTTTTGTTCTGAAAGGAACCGGGAACTGGTTCCTTGTTGCCGATTTGCCGTTTTCAAACAATGATGATGGATATACAAATAAGGAACAAGGAACTAGTTCCCGGTTCCCGATTCCCGATTTCCAGTTCCCGATTATTTTGTGTTTTCGCTTTTTACTTACAAAGTAGAATTCATTGTAATAAAAACATCACATTTACATCATCTTGTGCCTAATATCATGTTATATGCCAAAACTGAATTATTGATCCAACTTCTCGGTTGATCCAAATTGATCCAGTTCCCGGTTCCCGATACTCAGTTCCCGATTAGAATATGTTTTGTCTTACTACTAAGAAGCGTTGATAAAAATAACATCACATTTACCCGATTGCAGCAATATTTAATGGCTTTCACTATGTTATATGTCAGAATAAATACTATTGTGCCAACTATTTAAAGATAAGTATTGTTCAATAAGGAAGCGGGAACTGATTCCTCGTTGCCTTTTTGCAGTTCTATATATTCATGTTTTTTTTGCAAATAAGGAACAAGGAACTAGTTCCCGGTTCCCTGTTCCTGATTCCCGATTTCCAGTTCCCGATTATTTAGTGCTTTCGCTTCTAACTGACAAAGTTGAATTTATTGTAATTAAAGCATCACGTTTACTTGGTGACAACATCATCTTATGCCTAATACCCTATCATATTTCAAAAAGTCAATGATTTATGCCTTTTTAATTTAACCGCTATTTGTTCTATAAGGAACCGGGAACTGGTTCCTTGTTGCCGATTTGCCGTTTTCAAACAATGATGATGGATATACAAATAAGTTTCAAGGTACTTGTTCCCGGTTCCCGATTCTCAGTTTCCGATTAGAATTTGATTTCTTTCTTTGTAACTAAGAAGCATTGATAAAAAATGACATTTACCAAAATGCAGCTGTTTGTATGTCTTTCACTGTTATATTTCAGAATAAATACTTTTGTGCCAACTATTTAAAAAGCAGTATTGTTCAATAAGGAAGCGGGAACTGGTTCATTGTTGCCTTTTTGCAGTTCTCTCACATTCATGATTTTCGCAAATAAGGAACGAGGTACTTGTTCCCGGTTCCCTGTTCCTGATTCCCAATTATTTTGTGCTTTCGCTTTTAACTTACAAAGTTGAATTCATTCAAATGACTTATCATATTTTCCCGCTTGCAGCATCATTATATGGCTTTCACTATGTTATATTTCAGAATAAATACTATTGTTGCAACTTTTTAAGGTATTGTTCAAATACGAAGCGGGTCCTTGTTCCTCGTTGCCTTTTTGCAGTTCGTCTAATTCATGATTTTTGCAAATAAAGAACAAGGAACTAGTTCCCCGTTCCCGGTTCCCATTTCCCGATTCCCAGTTCCTGATTATTTTGTGCTTTCGCTTCTTACTGACAAAGTTGAATTCATTGTAATTAAAGCATCACGTTTATTTGGTGGCAACATCATCTTGCCTAATATCCTGTCATATTTCCAAAAGTAAATCATTCATGCACTTTTGACTAAACCGCTGTTCGTTCTATAAGGAACCGGGAACTGGTTCCTTGTTGCCGATTTGCCGTTTTCAACCAATGATGATGGATATACAAATAAGACCAAGGAACTAGTTCCCTGTTCCCGATTCTCAGTTCCCGACTCCAATTTGTATTTTTTTTCTTAGTATAAATCTTGGTATAAAGAAGCATTGATAACAAATAACTTATCATATTTACCCGATTGCAACATCATTATATGTATTACACCATGTTATATGTCAGAACAACTATCCCGATTCACAGTTCCCGATTATATTGTGCTTTCGTTTCTTACTTACAAAATTCAATTCATTGTAATCAAAGCATCACATTTTCTCGGTGCCAACATCATGTTATGCCTAATATCATGACATATGTCAAAAATGAATCATTGATGACACTTTATTTAACCATTAATTTTTTTTCTATAAGGAACCGATTTGCCGTTTTCAAGCAATGATGATGGATATACAAGTAAGCAACAAGGAACTAGATCCCGGTTCCCGATTCTCAGTTCCCGATAAGATTTTTTTCTTAGTAACAGCAGCGTCTTATCACTTTTACCCGATTGCAACATCAATATATGCCTTTCGCCATGTTATATGTCAGAACAAATATTATTGTGCAAACTATTTAAATCAGTATTGTTCGATAAGGAACGGTTGCCCTTTTGCAGCTGTCTCACATTGATGATTTTTTCCAAATAAGGAACAAGGAACTAGTTCCCGATTCCCGATTCGAAATTCCCGATTGTTCTGTGCTTTCGTTACTTATTTACAAAGTTGAATTCATATTATTTAAAGCATCATATTTACCTGCTGGTAGCACGATCTTAAGCCTAATATGATGTCATATTTCAAAAATGAATTATTAATGCAACTTTATTTAAACCGGTTTTTGTTCTATAAGGAACAGGGAACTGGTTCATTGTTGCCGATTTGTCGTTTTCAAGCCATGATGATGGTTATACAAATAAGGAACAAGGAACTAGTTCCCGGTTCCCGATTCTCAGTTCCCGATTAGATTTTTTTACTCAGTTACAAAGATGCATTGATAACAAGTGACATATCACATTTACCCGACTGCAACGCCATTATATGCCTTACACCATGTTATATGGCAGAACATATATTACTGTGCCAACTATTTTAAAATCAGTATTGTTCAATAAGGAAGCGGGAATTGGTTCCTTGTTGCTTTTTTGGAGTTTTCTCACATTCATGATATTTTGCAAATAAGGAACAAGGAACTCGTTCCCGGTTCTCGATTGCCGATTTTCGGTTCCCGGTTATTTTGTGCTTTCTCTTCTTACTTACAAATTGGAATTCATTGTAATTAAAGCATCACGTTTACTTGGTGACATCATCATCTTATGCCTAATACCCTATCATATTTCAAAAAGTCAATGATTTGTGTCTTTTTAATTTAACCGCTATTTGTTCTATCAGGAACCGGGAACTGGTTCCTTGTTGCCGATTTGCCGTTTCCAAGCCGTGTTGATGGATATACAAATTAGGAACAAGGAACTAGTTCCCGGTTCTCGATTCTCGGTTCCCGAGTAGTATTTTTTATTTCTTAGTTTCAAAGCAGCATTGATAACTAATGACTTATCACATTTTCCCGATTCCAACGTCTTTATATGCCTTACACCATATTATATGTCAGAACAAATATTATTGTGCCAACTATTTAACACATCAGTATTGTCAATAAGTTACCGGGAACTGTTTTCTTTTTGCCCTTTTGCAGTTCCCTCACATTGATAATTCTTCCTGCAGATAAGGAACAAGGAGCTAGTTCGCGGTTCCCGATTCCCAGTTTCCGATTATTTTGTGCTTTCGGTTCTTACTTACAAAGGATATAACTGTATATATACCTATTAGAAAGCAGAAGAGAAATTTATATTCACGAATCAATGACATGTGAAGTGAAAATATTGTAAATGTAAACCGGGAACCGGGAACCAGGAACCGGGAACCGGGAACCAGGAACCGGGAACCGGGAACGTACTTAACGGTCATCGATGCCGTATCTTTATAATCTATGACTACTTTTGTAGCTCCCTGTTCGTTTCCCTGCCATGGGCATCAGATATTGTCAAAAGGGGTCTACTATTAAAAGAAATAATTTGCTCCTAGCAAATTATTTTCTTTAAGAGATGACCCCTTTTGAGGCAGAGAGCAAACAAATGAAAATGGCAGTTGTTTCCCTGAAATTGTACTCATTTACCTTAAAATGTCACAGAAATATCATTGAAATCGATGCTTTTCAGCTTGCATACGCCTGTTTAAGAACGCAAAATGCTGCATGTATGATTTGCCGTCCGAATTAATAGTAGGAAAGAAACAAGAAAACAATACAATTAGTGCTATAGCATCGTTCACACGGGCAAAGTGCCTTTGACAAAGTGGGTTTGATATAGTAAAGTACACTGTAAAGAATTTCCGTAGATTTTACGGTAGAATACCTGGCAACCAGCTGCCAGTCCATTTCTCGTTTCTTTTACGGGCGTCTGCCCGAAGAACTTTTTTTGAAATCTCGATATGGTATAGTTATGCCAAAATGACCTCACTAGAAAATTCCTTTATAGTGTTGATGGGCTATATGACCAAAACAATACCTGTCTTATTCTATCCTATTTTGCGTGATGATTCCACCAATGTTTACGTCGCCCGTAAAAAGAAATTGACTGGCAGCTGGTTGCCAGCTATTCTACCGTAAAATGTACGGAAATTTTTGACAGGGTATGCTCATGTGAATTTAAATATTTGCTATATTTTTCTTGCCAATTTATGGGGTAAAGTTTATTTGACAGACAACATTTATCTGTATAAACAGAAAGTTTGCCATAGAATACGTAACAAAGAAAGTAGCTTTGAAGAAGATGCTCAAAATCTAAACAATTTGATTTTTAGCAAAGTACCGAAGGTGGACTTAAGTATTCCTCACAATGTGACGTTGTCCTTTAAATCAATGTATATGCACAAATTTTGTAAAAATTATTATCGCAAAACTACGACAGTAATCACCATATTGTTTTCACCAGGTCTATGCAAATTGATTTCCGCAATAAGCAAGCATTACCAAAAATAGATTCTTTGGCTATCTTCTTGGACCAACTGTTTTAAATGAAAGGAACACAAAAACTTCCATATTTCGATGACGTTTACATTAACGTCGATGGGGATCAAGATTTTTAAAAAGTTTACTTTCATTACAATCACGTTAAACTCTTATATTAAATATAGAATCATCCTAATATTTCATTTTATATTGCTGTTTTCAATTCTTTTTTTATCCCCGCAAGGTTCATTACATTGCCGTTAAGAACTGTGCGACAGTATTCTTTTTAAAATTACGAAATACGAGTACATTAATTTAAACGGCGACGTCACGTTGTGACGAATACTTTTGTCCACCTACTGTATATTGAACAATGAAATGAGGTAATGTTGGCTGTTCACACGGATAGAGTTTATTTGTCCAGGTACTTGGAAGAGAAATCTTTGTGTAAAAACAGCAGCAAGTATTTATTTGGCAAAGTTTATTTGGCAAGATTCCTTTTCTGTGGTGAATAATTTGTTACGTGTGAACGCAAAATGCTTGGCAAACTTTCTATGTTATAGTTTCTGTGATAAAGAAAATTTGCTCGTATGAACAAAGCTTTAAACAAAGCTTTATTCATGCTGACAACTGATCGCGGACAAATGACTGTCGCGTGTCTTTTTTATTTTATTCAGAAAAGGCAGAGATCAACCAGCAGAAGGTAATCAATCACTCGAGTCCTTAGATAATGCCATTGTCACGCTGCGCCACAGAATAATACATTACTTATTTGCAGATTGGTATTGTGTTGTCTGTAAGGTATGAAACCAATGCATTTAGATGGTGACACCGTTTCTCCATTAAAATGAATAGCAAAGAAGGACATCATGCATACACCGAACAGCATATAAAATTCGACAAATCTTGTCTGAATTTTTTTTCTATCGAAAGCACTTTGACTTTGCGGATAAAATTTATGGTCAGACTGAAAACACTTCTGATGCAAGGCCATAGGAACCTACATTTTATAGAGAGTTAACTTTTCGTATTAATTCCTGAAACTTGAACTTGCTGACATGAATCATTTTGTTTTTTCATATCAGATCAGAAAAAAATAATCCTTCCTGAAGGACACGATACAGGCTGCATACTCAAAAGTATGCAGTCCGTATAATCCTGCAAACTAAAAAGTATGCAGTCCGTATAATCCTTTCTGAAGGACAGGATACAGACTGAATACTTATTAGTATGCAGTCTGGTCTACTCTTAAAGGAAATAATTTGCTCCTAGAGAACAAATTATTTCCTCTAACTAATGAAGCAAATTATTTCCTTTAAAAGTTGACACCGTTTGAGAAGGAGAGCAAAATAATGAAAATAGGCAGGGTTGCTTCCCCTGAAAGTGTACCCATTTAACTTTAAAATGTCACAGAATTGCCATTGAAATCGATGCTTTTTAGCTTGCATACGACTGTTTTAAAACGCAAAATACTGCATGTATAATCTGCCTTCAGAATCAATAGTTGAAAAGAAACTAAACACAGTTGCAATTAGTGCTATAGTATCGTTCACACGGGCAAAGTGCCTTTGACAAAGTGGGTTTGGTATAGAAAACTACATTGTAAAGAATTGCTGTAAATCTTACGATAGAATACATAGCAACCAGCAGACAGACCATTTCCCGTTATATTTTTACGGGCGTCTGCCCTTAGAACATATTTTTACTATGGTAGACTTATGCTAACTGGCCTCACTCGAAAATGCCTTTATAGTGTTGAAGGGATATATGACCAAAACAATGCCTGTCTTA
This sequence comes from Ctena decussata, assembly GCA_963989385.1. Taxonomy (NCBI): domain Eukaryota; kingdom Metazoa; phylum Mollusca; class Bivalvia; order Lucinida; family Lucinidae; genus Ctena; species Ctena decussata. The sequence continues at coordinate 40,568,420 of OZ022500.1, forward strand.
TTCCACCTTTCTCTGCTGGTGATGCCGCCACTGTTTACGGGCTGTCGTAAAAATAACGAGAAATGGACCTGCAGCTGGTTGCCACGTATTCTACCGTAAAATCTACAGTAATTTTTACAGCGTATGCTCGTGTGAATAAAAATGTATGCCATATTTTCCTCGCCAAATTTATGGGGAAAAGTTTATTTGACAAACAACATTTGGTCGTAAAAATTGAAAATTGGCCACAGAACATGTAATAATGAAAGTTGCTTTGGACAAGATGCTCAAAATCTAAGCAAATTGATTGACAAAGTATATTAAACAAAGAAAATATGGTACTGTTGGCTGTCCACACGTATAGAGTTTATTTGTCCAGGTACTTGGACGAGAAATCTTTGTGTGACCGCAGCAGCAAATATCTCTTTGACAAAGTTTATTTGGCAAGATTGCTTTTCTGTGGTAAACAATTTGCTCCGTGTGAACAAAAAATGCTTGGCAAACTTTCTATGTTATAGTTTCTGTGACACAGAAATTTTGCGCGTGTGAACGAGTCTTTAAACTACATAAGCATAACATGTTATATTCATGCTGACATCTGATCGCGGACAAATGACTGTCGCGTGTCTTTTCTATTTTATTCAGAAAAGGCAGAGATCAACCAGCAGAAGGTAATCAATCACTCGAGCCCTTAGATAATGCCATTGTCACGCTGCGCCGCAGAATAATACATTACTTATTTGCAGATTGGTATTGTGTTGTCTGTGATGTATAAAAGCATCGCATTAAGATGGTGACACCGTTTTTCCATTAAAATAAATAGCAAAGAAGGACATCATGCATTCTCTGAACTGCATTTAAAATTCGACAAATCTTGTCGGAAGTTGTTTTTTCTTCTATGGATGGCACATTGACTGGGTGGATAAAATTTATGGCCAAACTGAAAACACTTCTGATGCAAGGCCTATCGGAACTTGAAGCTTCTTTAGAATTTTTCGTATAAATTACTGAAACTTAAACTTGCTGACAAGAATTTTTATGGGTTTTTTTCTGATCAGTTCAGAAAAATAATCCTTCCTGAAGGACACGATACAGACTGAATACTTACCTGTATCGTGCCCTCCAGGAAGGACTTAAAAGTATGCAGTCTGTAGTATGCCCTTCAGGAAGGACTTAAAAGTATGCAGTCTGTATCGTGTCCTTCAGGAAGAATCAATTTAAGTATGCGGTCTGTATCATGTCCTTCAGGAAGGATGTAAAAGTATGCAGTCTGTATCGTGCCCTTCAGGAAGGACTTAAAAGTATGCAGTCTGTATCGTGTTTTTCAGGAAGAATTAATTTAGGTATGCAGTCTGTATCTTGTCATTCAGGAAGGATTTAAAAGTATGCAGTCTATATCGTGCCCCTCAGAAAGGATTTAAAAATATGCAGTCTGTATCGTGGGCTTCGGGAAGGATTAATTAAGATTTTCAATCTAATCACACTTAACAGCTTTGCTTCTCTTATGTGGTCGCCGGCGGTTCGGGCCTTAGATTTAATAGGGCTTCAACTCAAAGCTGATTAAGTTGGTTATTATCTGATATTTTTCTGTTCGTGTCAACTGATAGATTTTTTACGCCAGAGCTCCAGCCTTAGTATTTCTGTTGACTCCTTTTGCTTTGGTTTAAGATTTTGGTTTTGATTTATATCTGTTTGTGATGATTCGTTGATCAATTAGGAAAAGTAAATAGATAGGCAATGCTCAGGAATAAATACAATCAAATCCCACATCCCACTCTCAAAACCAATCGAGAAAGAAACACACACACACGGAAAACTAACATAAGTTCATGAAAGACACGCATGTAAAACTGAATGAGCAGCTCTTTCTCAAACAGGTGGTCATTCACCTACCCTAATCAAGAACAGCATCAACATCTATCTTTATCTATTTTATTTTCATCTAAGAATAAAACACAATAAAACAAAATGGAGGTTGCCTAATTTCTGAACCCGTACGTTATCGACATCAAGACTAACGTCAAAGTCACAACGTAGAATTCTCAACAAAGTTTGCATGAAAATTAACAAAAAAAAATGTGTTTGTTTACGAGGAATGTATTGTGGAAGTATTTCGATTGCTTGTTTACAAAACAACAGCAACTGTCACAGTAGCTTTAGAAAACAAAAAAAAATAAACTTGCGTTTTCAACATGTCACCGCAGAGTAAGCAGTGAATATTTATAGTGAAATGTATGCCATTACTGACAGCCATATGGCGGACTTTCATATCATAGAAAGTAAAATGTTCCAACAGAACACTGTGCAAAAAAAATATTGAAAATATCCCCTCGCGGTGGGAATTCAGGTTAAGTTTCTAGCATTGCGAATCCTAATTTGGGTGGTACCGCTCTTTTGAGTCCGACCACGTTTTTGTTTGGCTTTCGACAGGCACGATTTTTACAGGTTTTATGCACAAGTAATTGCTTTCTTAGCTTGTACTGTTGAATTTAAAAATAAGTCGGTTGTTTCTTTTCAACTCAGGGTTTCATAAGTGGTGCGTAACTACACTTGCTCAGTGTATAGAGCTCCTATATATACGATATGCATTTTTTCCAATTTAAAACCGTTCAGAATTAAAAATAATATCACCACGCAATGCAGGTCTTACTTTTCTGCTCAAGACCAGCACCGTCCCACCATCCAGACCTAGAAAAGGGTCAGAAAATCACAACATGCACAGAATAACAATATAGATACCCACCTCCCCAGTTGTACGGACAGTCCACACTCACTGTAGAAATGCGATATCAACACCATCACATTGTGTCAAAACCTTGAGACGTAGAGTATGGGACTATGGGACAGAGCAGGTCTGAATCAACATAAGGAATAATTTATGTATAACACTCTCAACTGAACCTTTAAATCTATTTTAATGACCTACTGATAACACAAGGGAGCCACTACAGCATTGTCTAAAGTAAATGCAAGTAATTATCTGACAAACACGGAATACCTAGAGCAATACTTGTGTTAAAAAAGAATCAACAAATTGTCGAAGGCAGAGCAGACAAATATCAAAACAAACAAAACAAAATGAATCGCGACGTGATAAAACCGACAATGTGGTTATGCGCCCAGCGCAGACTCAGATCAGCCTGGGCATCCGCCCAGTCTGATCAGAGTCTTCGCTGTCCGCATGAAGATAGCTTAGACCCTTAGCTACCCTTTTAGCACTTAAGAAGGAGTCTGGTGAAGTTAGGCGGATGTCCAGGCTGAGCTGAGTCTGTGCTGGGCGCACGACCACAGTGTTGGTTTTCTTGTGTCGTGGTTAATATTAAAGTAGCGTATTTCTTCTGTTATAAGACTGGGCCCAATTGTACAAAGCATCGTTAGCCTAACGAGCTCATTAAGAGGTCAGCTCATTAAGTGATTTATGACTCTATAACAAAACACACTGATATTTTTTGTTGAAAAAATGTGAGAAGCTTTTGCATTGCAAAAGCTTATCACATTTTTTCAACAAAAATGTTGGCGTATTTGAGATATTAACATTTGAAATTTTAATGAAACGTTAACTAACTACGTCGTTAGTTTTGAACAACCGGGCCCAGGATTTTATTTCATCCAAAATAATCCCAAAAAATCTATATCTTTGGTGTGGTTTTGGAAGAGAAAAAAGCATTTTATAGCTGGATTACACACAAATGAGCCGCGACACGAGAAAACCAACAAAGTGGTTGTGCGCCCAGTGCAGACTCAGGTCAGCATCGGCATCCGCATAGTCTGCGCAGGGTCTTTCCTAAGCGCTTAAAGGGTAGCTAAGGATCTCAGCTACCCTCATGGGAACAGCGAGGACTCTGATCAGACTGGGCGGATGCCCAGGCTGATCTGAGTCTGCGCTGGGCGCACAACCACATTGTTGGTTTTCTCGCGTCGCGGCTCAAATGATTAATATATCTGCGGTATTTTTAAAATGATGAAACCAGCGTCTTTTTATCGAATACTAATCTAATCTAAGTAAAATCACTGTCTTTGGGCGGTCACTAAAGAATTTACGAACGGGTGTGGGAGGAAAGGGCTGAAATCGGTTTTGACACATAAGCCCTCGTACTTGGTTTTGCAAGTTGATAAGTATTAAAACAGTAAGGAAGAAAATGAAGTCTGTATCGACTTCTTTTACTTTTTCTGAACTGCTCAGAAGCGCTTCGCCGTCACAGCTTATCTGAAAACAGCTGTTAATGAATTGTCTCAGATATAATGCTGTCACGTACTATTTCTACCATATCCCATTTTGTTGTTGTGGGTGGGGTATGGAGTTTCTTGGCACTTCCTTCTTCGATATATTTTAACCATAATTGTAAGATAAGTTCTATTAGTTCTAAAACTCAATTGTTGTGGGCCATCATTAAAACCATCTTTGCTGACACTCATTTTAAGTGTCATTGTCCCTTCGTAGGACCGCCTCGGTAGGTGGTTTAAGAGACTGACTACAAGGACAAATTTCCAAGGACTATCACTCCAGCATATCGCCTTATCCGAAGCCAGATGTGACCATAAATGGTTTAAAATTCCGACCGTTCAAGTCTAATGGTTGAAATGAGTATAGATATTATAGTGATATAAATTTCATGACTGCTATATGGAACTCACAAGTATAACAAGGACAAATGAGTATCTCCTGTCTTTCTATTTCATTCAGATGAGACAGAAATCAACCCGGCCAAAGCTAATCTATCAGCTGGCTGGTGGAATAGCTTTTGTTTGCTTGATTTCTGCCTCTTTCTCAACTACTGTCATACCGCGCAGTGGAACAAATAAATTACTACTCTGTCTTCTAGCATTTCCCTGGCAAGGACACAATTAACACTTCCTCAGCTGAAACCAGTTTTGTCTAATAACAAATAAGCCGCGACGTGACAAAACCAACAATGTGGTTGTGCGCCCAGCGCAGACTCAGATCAGCCTGGGCATCCGCCCAGTCTGATCAGAGTCTTCGCTGTCCGCGTGAAGGTAGCTTAGACCCTTAGCTACCCTTTAAGCGCTTAGCGAAGAATCTGATCTAACTGGGTGGATGCCCAGGCTGATCTGAGTCTGCGCTGGGCGCACAACCACATTGTTGGTTTTCTCGTGTCGCGGCTAAATTAACACTTCCTCAGCTGAAACCAGTTTTGTCTAATAACAAATATGGGAAATAAGGCATCAATCAGCAATTTTCCAGTAGAAGTAATCGCAGAGAATTTGTCAACAATGGAGAACAGATATCTGGCTAACATGCTATGCAGCGTTATATATCTATTGGTTCTTCGAAAGACCTTTATTGTATTTTGAGAAACTACGCTGTTCTGACCATTCCGTATCATACATTGGTAGACGTCGCTGGAAGCCAAGCCATACTGATACAGTTTAGATAATTTAATCAGTTCAGAATGCCTAGAATATTCACGTATACTACTCATGTTCTGTATAATGGCAAAATTAATAATTCAAACAGTAACGCCTTGTTTGCATGACGCAAAGCAATTTCTCAAACAAAAAAGGAAAATATAAATGATAGATTAATCCTTGTTTCAGTGATCTTATAAATCAAACGACAAATTTACAAGATTCTTAAAGAAGTGATGTAATAATAATGGACAGCTGTTTATGTAGATTATTAAAATAAATTGAAAATATGTATGGATTTAGTTGATGGAAATAAGGCTAAGCATATTCTTTGTAATTTTGTCTGTGAATAGTTTTGAGTTCTGTTGTAAATGGATATTATCTATGAAATTTGTTAACTTCCAGAGCATACATTTAGGGTTTAATGTGTAGTTGTGAGTGAGTAAGAGGATAATAAAATATCGTTTTCTTAATAAAAATGACACACCATTTAGCGGATATTTACATCGTTTGAAACCATCTAGGACAAAAGACATTTGAGATCAAAACCCACTGAAACGATTAAGCGTAATTAAAAGGTGTTCATAAAACTACTTCGGGATGCGCGATTATCTTTTTTATCGAAGTCTTTGCCGTTCAGGGTCCATTTGTATATTAATTACACTGTGTCATTGATACAGGATTTTTCTTCATTGTATTACTCATAAAGTCTCGGTTTGCACAGTGAAATATCAATCTACGACTCTTTATGATGGAACGGTATATTAAGCATACATGTACTTTATTCTGACATTTCTGATATTAAAGCGATAAAAGCTTAAACAAGAAATTGAAAACATATCAACCCATTATGTCCAGAGCAGATGCCACATAACTTAGTTTACGATCAGGGTCTACTCGATTTGTAATAAACACAGGAATCTCTGTAAACAAAACTTATATTGGAAATAGACCTAGTCGGAAATGAAAGGTAAAAGTGACCAAGTGGAATCAGCACCTTGAACTATTGGCATACATGTTCACAGCAGGGATATTTATATTAAATTTGATTTTTATGGCATTTTTGCATGGTGAAACTACTTTGTATTTTCTGCTATTGTATCGTATGGTCATTACTGACATGTTCACTAGAAATAATGGCGAGCTAATAAATCTCATACTGTGATGTAAATTAAGCTGTGCTTGTGTTTTATAACTGAGATAGAGTCACCGTTAAAAGCTTAGTAAATCAGTTTTTGTTCGTAATGAAGGGACAAGCTCCATAAATATGTATCTACGATGCTAATTGACAGACTCAGACTATATTAGTGTAGACTGTAAGAAATCTAAGAGTTTATGATGAATAAAGGGAATATGGCTAACACAACTGGGATTAACATTTCGTTTCAGGATTTTCTTCTAACATATTTACAGTTTAAAAACGCAACGCCAATCGAAGAGGATTTCTACGCTGTCCCTACCGGAATTGTCGTGTTGTTGGCCGTTTTATATGGTTCCATATCTTTGATAGCTGTTTTAGGCAATGGGCTGGTGATATTCGTCATAGCAAAGAAACGCAAAATGCAAACGGTTACAAATATATTTATTGCAAATTTGGCGTTTGCTGACGTTATTATTGGGATGTTCTCCACGCCGTTTCAGTTTCAACCAGCGCTTCATCAACGATGGGATTTACCTGAATTTCTCTGCAAGATAGCACCTTCTTTCAAAACCCTAAGTGTCAGTGTTAGTGTGTTTACCCTTACTGTTATCTCAATAGACCGGTATGTGGCCGTCCTTTATCCCCTTAAGGCAGGGTTCTCCAACAAAACGGCCATTCTTGGACTTGCCCTTATCTGGATCATAGGAATAGCTTCAAGTTTCCCAGAAGGATTATACTTCAATTTTCAGTATGTGTACGATTCAGCGATTGGCGGTCTTAAACCTTTTTGCAAAGATGAATGGCCGTCAGAACAATTTGGAAAATACTATCATTTGTATCTATTTATTGTACAGTACCTGTTACCGTTACTTGTTATAAACTTTTCTTACATCAGGATTGCTTGTCGTATATGGGGAACTAAACAACCCGGGCATGCAACTGAGACTGACAACGTCAGACAAAGAAATAAAAGAAAGGTAAGTAAGAAGAGTATTCATAGCATTTATTCATTTGAAATCATCATTTACCAATTCAGCATCATACTAAATGATTCGGAATCATCATTTTACCAATTAAGCATCATGCTGAATTGGTAAAATGATGATTCCGAATCATTTAGCATAATTCTAAATCGTCCTACAAGACTATTTAACATGTTAATTTTGAAGATGAACTTCATTTTGTATTAAAAGCCCAACCTACTTAATGACACAAAATGACAGCACATACAGTGTGCTAACAAACTTAACTTTCTACAAACTATAAAACTGTGCCTTTTCTCCGGGTGCATAGAGCTGCAACAATTCTACTTACTTACAATGTGAGCACTATCTATCTATATATATACTGAACATCAAAAGAAACGCATACAAGTTTAGGTTCAGTTTTCTTCTGTCAGCTGATATATGGCTTTAAATCACATACAGCAGAAAATACTACTGACGTCTGCCAAAAATATAAACTTAGCCTCTTGAAGAATTAAACCTTGATTAAAGAGTTATCTCAATTTATCGTGAAACATTAAAAGTTGTTGTAAGAGTTGTCTTTCCTTTGGCAGTATAACAAATTGTTTCCAAAACGCGGCTCTAATGTGTGGTTATGAAAAAAACGTAAGTTTTATTACCATGGTATTCTTCTTAGGAGCATAACAGCACTTTGAAGTTGAACACTTGTCAAATTATCTCCCTTGCAATTAAACAAATAGCAAATTGGAAAGTCCAATAACACCAAAAGCTCTGCAGTGCTACGAAAAATTTCTTTGCAAATCTTTTTGTTTTACTCTTGTAAATTCATTTAACCTTTTCGTATGAATGATTTCTGTTCTTTTCAAGAAATACAGGGTGTTAAAAGGTCTGTGGGAAATCCTATGGTAGGCCAGCGTTACTGTTTCTACTGCCAATTTTCACCTGATCGTTTCTCTAAAACACAAAGCTCGATTGCTTTGATTTTTTCGCTGTTTCTTATCCTTGCTGCGGACATTGTGTCTGGAGAAAATAATTGGCTGAGTAATTTATGGATTTATCGAATGAAAAATTCAGCTTCTTAAAGTATGGTGACTTTAAGTTTAACCCCCATCACAAAAGCAAGCGTTCTGGTCTCTAAAGTTTATGGAATATCGATGCGTTAAGGTGCTCATTCTGTTGGAATATCATAAACAAAGTAACTTAAAATGTCTAAATAAGAGCATATACATATGCCTTCAAATAAATTGGGCGTATATACTGTATGCGTTTCTTTTGATGTTCAGTATATATTAAATAATAATAGAAATAAAATGAGAGAGTCATTATACGCCAATTTAAAAATACGCCAATGTTCAGTTTTCAAATTGAAGCTTTATTACGCATACATGCAGACGGACTACATATAAGAAATTAACTAAAGTAACGAGACTTGGCTTTAGGCAAGAAAGAAGGCCTTATTCAACTGATTACACAAAATTGGGTTATTTGAGCAGAAATGATTCAGTTATCTTCAATGTTGGTTGCACCGAATTGCATCAAGCCATTTTAAAAATAACAGACGGCAATGGCATACGAGCGCCATATCGAGTCGCATCACGCAAACAGGCCCCGAGGTTATAAAACCTTTTTCGTGCTCAACTCTGCTGAGCATGAAATTTTCTCTGCTGATAAATCTGAAAATGCCAACAATTGTTGGCATTTTAATATTTATGAGTAGAAAAAATAGCCTTCTTGGCTTATCTGAGCCTGAAAAATGCTGAATTTCTTGGTATTTTTATAGTAATGGGCATTTTAAATTTCATGCTCAGCTGAGTTGAGCATGAAAAAAGTTTTATAACCTCGGGGCCAGGGTACAGTTGTTCGATGCATCATTAGCTTAACGAAGACGTAAGTGAAGGATTTATCAAGTCTTCTGGTATACATCAAGACAAGTGTGCCAGTATTTTTGCTAAAAAATGTGAGGAGCTTTTGCACTGCAGAAGCTCGTCATAGTTTTTTGTCGAAAAATGGTAGTGTTTTTGCGTATAATATGTTTGAAATGTTTACGTCTCGTTAACTAACGACGTCTTAAGTTTCGAAGAACTGCGCCCTGGTGCCTAACGTTTTTGCTAACAGTGAAGAGCCTTCGTTTTGGGGCTGTAGGTTACTTAGGATCCATATGGGTTGTTTGCGAACTCCGATAAGACGGATGCGGATGCGCAGGATGATCTGAGCCTTGCCGGTCGCATTTACGTTAAGCATAGCTTTTATGTGAAACGACTGTTACACAGTGCAGGTATGGCGGATATAATAGCTTCTTAAAAATAGATTAAACGGGTTTAGGCTTGAATTTTTTTGCAGCTTTGAAGAGCTGGCAGGACATCAGTGGCCCCGAAAGAGTATGCTAACTGAGCTTTTATCCAGCTGACACATGATGTCGTAATGACGTCGTACAGACGTCGATGCGACGTAATGATGTCGCGTCATCAGTACGACGTCATTACGACGTCTTGTGCCCGCTGGGTTTCATCGATTCACTTTAAGTTTTGGTCTGCAAAAGCATACAGTATTCTATACCCTTGAAGACCGGAAAATCATAGTATGATACAGTAAAATGATAGTATGCAATTAACCAAATAGTTAATTTCAATGTTGTAAATGCTGGGACGCGAGAACAGGTGATACCATAGGACCTCTGCGAACAGTGAGACACAAATAAGCATGCTAATTGGGCACATTCTGATCATTGGGCACTTGTTCTTCATGTACGCAACAATAGTAAGTAGATAGAGAAAAAAATCGGTATACATGGCAGAATTCGAAGACTCTGATATGAGCTTTGGCTGTCGAAACTAACCGTAAAGCACCTTTATCGGTGCGCTGCTGAAATACTCTTTTGTATAAAATTCCAGTTACTTTTACAGTGTACTGCTTACTGAAAAACAATTGAGCTTACCACCTGCTGCATACTGTAAATTGTCATTTGTGTACTGTTTACCATGTACTGCGTCCTGCCATATGTTCAATGCGTACTACCTACTGTGGCACTGTCCGTGCGCCTGCCCACTACATATGAACATATTCCTGCGCATGCGTAAAGCTATGTGGCATTAGGCAGTACACTGTTGAAAGTAGACAGGACGAAGAAGACAGTAAACAGTACCCAATAAACAGTTCATAGTAAACTATATACAGCCAGAATCTGCGCATGCTCTTGTGCAACTACAAAATTAATGTCGTAGCAGAAGAACACAACGATTTGTAGATACATGTAGACGAATGCGTTTGATAGAAAATCTTTAGGGACCTCGCATTGAATATGTGACTGTGACTAGTATGTTAAAGGTAGGTTCCTGTACCAGCGATAACAATTATGTCCACAAAATAATTTCGTCTTTTTCTGAGCAGTATTGAATTCTCTTATTTTTCTGAATTTGTTGCTACTGAGAAACTCGTCAGATGTTGAAGAAAATAGTCGTTTTCCCTTTTGGTTTATTTTCTTTTGTTTGAATTCCAGTTCTAAAAATAACTATGTTTATTATGTCTATAAGTGCGCGATTTCTGATGCCATTCTCCAAAGGTCATTTTCCCCTTGTTGTGAGCTCTCCTAGAGGTCCTGGCATGGTGGATGGGTTAAAACTATCCCAAAATGCAATGCAGCATGACCTCAGCTGCGTTATCTATTTTTGGCGCGAACTAAAAATAGCGCTAACTGGTGTGCGAAGCAGAGTTAGGAAATCCCTTGCAAAACAACTTTTCTAATATTTTTTTGATTTACACTTTTTAGTGAAACTTATTCATTCCCTTTTATAAGTGCTTTCCAACAACTTGGATGAAAGATCATCAAAATTATGGTGCATTCCAAAGTACAGGAACCTACCTTTAATTGTGGAGCCAAATTTAGAATGAATATGTCTTCATTAAAGGATTTAACAGATTCAGGACCAGAACCTTAACCTTATCATGCTTATTTTACATTTCTTAGAATATTTCCAGCAGACAAACTATGTTCCTTTAATGCTTACCTATGAAATACAGTAGCGACTGCGTTAAAGCGATTTGATTGGCTATTTGGAAAACGAGATAACCGCGAGAAACGCAAGTCAACCCGTTCCAAAACGCGTTTCATACAAACGCACGAGGAACGCGTTACACACGCATTCAGAACGCGAAAACTGTACGCTTAAACGCAGTCGCTACTGTAATAATATTCTTTAGTAAAACCGAAATCTATGTTTTCACTGTTTGAGCACTTTTTGTTGATCTTCTCTGTTTGCAAAAGCGAAAACCAGGTTTATGTGTTCTCGCCTTAAATTCTTCTCAAAAAAGTTGAAATATGAAATGGTAATCAGATATTGTGCTACTGCGATTGTACCGGTTACGTCATATATTGCGTTGATAATCCACGAGATGTCAGGCAGACTACATTTCGTCATATCGAAATAAGCGTCTTGCCTTTATCAGTATTTAGATTCCCTATGATTCTTAGCTTGCATATGCAGAAAGTGAAGACCCTGGTCAGGCTGCGCGTTTGCGCAGGCTGATCTGTTCTCAGGTTCGTACAGGCCGTTATATTACGGCAATCAAATTCTAGTGGCATTCAATTTTAACATTCAGTTCAGAAAGGGCTATATACCCTTTAAATAAGGCTGAACTACACCAAACTTACACGAAATGGTCAGGGAAGAAAAAAAAACAATTTCTAACGTAAAAGCTGAAGATTTTGAAGAGGCTCAATTGCGTAACTAAGAAGCCTAAAGAAATAGAACATTTGAGCCGCGACGTGACAAAACCAACAAAACCAACAATGTGGTTGTGCGCCCAGCGCAGACTCAGATCAGCCTGGGCAGCCACCCAGTTTGTTTAGACTCTTTCTTAAGTGCTCAAACGGTAGCTAAGGGTCTAAGCTACCTCCATGCGGACAATGAAGGCTCTGATCAGACTGGGCGGATGCCCAGGCTGATCTGAGTCTGCGTTGGGCGCACAACCACTTTGTTGGTTTTCTCGTGTCGCGGCTCATTTGATTTTTATCAGACTGCGTGTGAGATCAAATTATATTCAATCAGGAAAGTGGTATTAATACTTGTGGCTACTCCACTCGCGCGTATTATCTTATTACTCTCACGCGTGGTGTCGTAGTTAGAATGTGGATTTTGATTGTATCGGTGCTTTACACTTCTTCGTGAAAATTCTGCTTTTGGTTTTCATTCGGTGAAATAAAATTAGATCTTCTGCTGAAAACATCAGCTACATTTATCCCCTCTATAGGCATATCGATACAGCGATAACCCCCACCCCACCCCCCACCCCCCCAAAAAAAAACAAAAACAAAAAACAAAAACAAAAAAAAAAACATACCATCGTAAATTCTACGTTATTACGAAAATACATCAATATATATATTTTAAAATAATTGAGCTCTGTGGGGCTAATACATAGCATATGATGGGGTTTTGTTGTATTTTCCGTTGTCGTTCCCATTTATTGTTGTATTTGCTACATGTCCCATGGAAATTCTTAATGTTGAAACAAGTAGGTCTGAGCCTAATCAAACTGCTCCAATAGGAGCAGTCTGAGCAGGGTTTTCACTGTTTTCCAGTCCATCAATATCGTATTACTGCATTGTGAAGCCAAGCTGTTCCATTTGCAGGACAAAAGCGATGATTTTTAATGACTGATTCTATCAGTCATTCAGTGCTGTCACAAGCGTATTTTGGAAAGTGGCTTTCACAGCTGTATTCTTTCGCTCAGAAACGAAGTAAGTGATCGTAAGTTCATTTTGCTGACGAACATCTGGAATTGAAACTACGTTTTGTACGAAGTTAAGTGAGAACTTATATAACGTATTCTTGTACAGCCTTAGACATAATTATTTATGTAGTTCTGTAAAATGATAAGTATACAACCACTGACATCAGCGGTCAAAAAATATAACGAATACAAACTGAATACTAAAAATCAATCCGCCAATTACCATATTCGCCCCCTTTAAGCGCAGCTGTCTCTTTAAGCGCCCCTCATATTTTATCAAGTAAAATAAACGGGCTGCCGATAAAAACACAACAAAAAACAACAACAAAACGGTTTTGCAGTTGTAAACTTGCCTAAACAGTATTTCGAGCACGTCAGTCATTGCCGAGAATGTAATATAGGGTTATCCTGATCTACTGGACAGCATACGGTAATGTAGCTATTTATGAAACTGCCATGTTGTAAACCTTGGAGTGGACACAGAACAACAACAAAAATGTAAACTTGCCTTAAACAGTATTCCGAGCATGTCAATCATTGCAGAGAATGTAATGTACAAGAAATTCTGTAGCCTTATTTCTCGCAAATGTTATACTGGACATCATACGTAACGGTAATTGTGTGTTTATCGTTGACTATTTATAGAACTGCCATGTTGTAAACATTGGAGTGGACACCGTCATGGTCCATAGGTGATGCGAAATACCGCCAACACTGAGTGCTTAAAAGTCAGTGAAAAGCAGTAACCGTTGTCAGAACTCAAGTACAAGAGATAGAATTTTGGCAGATGTATGAAGTGCTTTACGCTTAATGTCTTATTTTCATTTTTACAGCTGGACCATATACAAGCAACAGGGCTGAAGTTTGAAATTATTTGTAGCCGACGTAGGATGACTATATTCTGATAGGATCTGTCATTTCAGGGCTATTGGCCCTTTGATTTCCTCTAGCTCTAGATGTCCCAACTAGATTTTTCACGACATTGTATGCAGTTTTATGTTCTTCCATCTGACTGACATCCAAAGTTGGTTGTAACTTTTCACACAATAACACGCTAATAGGGCTTCTGTTATTCGTAATGCGTTTTTTTCTCCTAAATTAATACGCTGAGTTACGTCTGATGCGATGATAAATTCTGGGAAATAGTTTAATGCTGCAGAATCCTCTGTTGTGACAGAATAACTTTCGCCTGGATAGTCTTAACCCGTAATGCACCAAAAAGCAGACGACAAAATTTACGTCTGCAGAATTTCAAAAAAATGTTTCGTCCAAGCAATATAATATTGAGAATTCGAACACTATGAGTATGAGCCACCTCATCTGGATCTACACTGTTTGCCCATTCAACAATTTTAATTTTTGGCGCTTTAAGGGTTAATGTCATTCGACACATGCTGTTTTCACTGCAAAACGTTCTAACACTTCTATAAAATTCTAAGTATTGAGATAGATAGGTATGAGCAAACAGTCCAGACCGTAATCAGACGGCTTCCACTGTTTGAATCCTATCTGCATCGTTTTGGCGTACTGCATCATAAAACTAAACAGTTCCATTATCAGGCCAGTTACGGTATACATTTTCAGTGTTCCAACTTTAGAACGTTTATGCTTTTATATGCAGTTCTATGCTGACAACAAAAGTTAGATCTTTGTTAACAATAATCCTCTAATAGATCACCTTTTAAGCGTTATAGGCTTTTCTGAATTAATACCCTGATGTAATGATAAATTCTGGGAAATAGTTTAATGCTGCACAAACGGAATTTCAAACACTTTTTATCTGACAGAAATCTTTCGCTTAGATAGTCTTAATGTCATACGACACAAGCTGTTTTTTCACAGCCAATCTTTATTTTATAATAACACTACTTACGGCAAACTTGGATGTCGATAGACAGAGCCCTTGATAAATGAGTTTTTGATTATAATGCCGATAAAACTGTCAATGTTCTCCGTAAGACATACAATGTGGATGCAGTTCTCATGAAATATGCACAGTTTTTGTTTAAAAAAAAAAAAACACAAACGGGTTCAGTGATCAAATGACTCAGGTCCTACATTATCTTAACTGAAATTTGTCAGACTTAAACCCTGATTTTTGCTGAGGTATTTTTTTCTGTGGTAATACAACGAACCAGAAAATCTGGGACCAGAAAATTTACTTTCAGTTATCAGTAGTATGAGAAGAACTTCGACTTTGAGATAGCGACAGCTGACTTCTATTTGAGCCGCGACACGAGAAAACCAACAAAGTGATTGTGCGCCCAGCGTAGACTCAGATCAGCCCGGACATCCGCCCAGTCTGATCAGAGTCTTCACTGTCCGCATGGAGGTAGCTAAGACCCTTTAAGCGCTTAACGAAGACTCTGATCAGACTGGGCGGATGCCCAGGCTAATCTGAGTCTGCGCTGGGCGATAAACCACTTTGTTGGTTTTCTCTTGTTGCCGCTCATTTGCTGTCTCTCTTACGAAAGCGACAACAAAACCATGACAGCTTATCCCATATAATGAAACTGCCAGAAAATCAGCTACTTAATTAGCAGTTTGCCAATAATTGGCTGTCATAGACATGTCATGATTCAAGAGCGTCATTGTGCGTAAAACCAAATCCAGATGCCTTAACGGCAGTGTAGCCTCCATGATTATGCTTTCAGAGGCAATGAGTTATGTAATTGTGTTGCACTAGAAAGACTCTTGGATTATATTTGGCGAAATCAATGGTGATTTAATTTATCACGCTGGATTACAAAAGAAGCAATAGCAGCGAAGAATTATTTGATAATTAAATTGATATCATACTGTTTTCAGCTAGCTTTCCTTTGGCAGTGGGTCATTGTCCTATGTGTTACTATAGGAATGCATTTTATATTTGTGGATAACTGAATAAAGTCGTCCAAATGGTTGTTTGTAGTTAATGAGTAATTCCAACCCGACAACACATCGCCAAAACTCATAAAAATAACTTTATACATGCAATTTTATAATTCCAAGTCGTTCAACAAAAGCTATACTGAATATCTTAGACACCGGTGCAACGAAAATGTTTCTTGCCCTTTTGCTAATTAAATTGATATCATACTGTTTTCAGCAAGCTTTCCTTTTGGCAATGGGTCATTGTTCTATGTTTTATTCTAGGAATGCATGTTCTATTTGTGGATAATGAAATAATACCAAATGGTTTTATGTAATTAATGAGTGATTTTGCCGGCACGGGCAGTGTTGCAATATTTCATTACTGCACAGGAAGAAACCTTATGAAACAGGGGCCGTATTCATAAAACGACTTATGTGGTTGCTATGCTGTTGCTAAGGCTAAATTTCTTTGAAGGAGATTCCCTACAACTATGAAATTTGGTCTGGAGGAACAGTCTTTGTAAGACTGTTCCTCCAGACCAAATTTCATAGTTATAGGGAATCTCCTTTATAAATATTTAGCCTTAGCAACCGCATAGCAACGACTTAAGTGGCTTTATGAATACGGCCCCACAAGCTGCTATAATGTTATTTTCTCTAATGCTTTCATCTCTTCCAGGAGATTTTTCTTTACACATCGTCAGTGCCCATAGAATTATTCATTGTAAATCGGTCACCTATAGCTATACAGAGTTCCATAGACATCGCCAATGACAAAGAAAATGTTTCCAGCCCTTTTGATAATTAAACTGATCTCATACTGTTTTCAGCTATTTTTCTTTTGGCAATGGGACATTTTCCTATCTTATTAAAAAAAAAAAAAAAAAACGCATACATTTGTGCACAACTGCATAAAGCCCAAAGTATTGATATGTAGTTTAGAAGTGATGCCCAGGCTAATCTGAGTCTACGTTGGACGAACATGTCATTTTGTTGGTTTTGTCGTATCGCGGCTCAATATACCTTCCAGGCAGGAACTTTGAGCACATGCTCCTGTTCAACCTGCAGATTTGCAGTCAGATACGATACGTCGCTGTTTCAATGTTTCTCAGTGCATTTACAGATAACAATCAAATATTTGTCTGGTATTTATCACACGGGTTATCCCGAGACAACGGACGCGACAGAAGACAACCAACGCAGTTCGATTTGGTGACGTCATAGGACTACCTAAGGTAGGAAAACAGCGATTTTTAACCTTGAACATGAATACTTTTAAAAGTTATTTGGCAGAGTGAAAGCAGACTAATGTTGGTACCAACCGATGAAGTTTCACGGAGATTTGTTCATTAAAATGAGAGCTAGACCTCGCAACGTTTCATTTCGTTCAATTTCACCTACCCCTTTCTATTTCGGATGTAGTTTTTGGCTATGTTAGACATCTTATTTCTTATTTTTTTCTTATGTAGATATAGTATATTGTCTATGGTTCTAATTCATCGCATGCATTCGTCTGAAAAATTATTGTCGATTGTTCAAATCCATGGAACAGTGAACACTTGAGTTTGTTCCTGGACACAACATACCACGGGTCATGAAACATCTGAACGCAGTTCGTCAGCATACTTCGGGAACAATGAACGCAGTTTGTAAAACATCAAGTCCTTGGAAAAAATCGATGTTACCACTCGCGATTTCCTTGAAACTTGCATTATTTGCGATGCAGATATTTGTGATAGCAAGCACACACCTAACAGACACCCTTTAATTGGTAGATGCGAGTTCAGCAGTGTGAGTGGTTGTTGATGGTCAGAGTTATTCAGCTGAGCGCCCGATAGCGCTGGGGCTGCTGAACTCGCCTCTGTCGGGTATAAACTACTGAGTGACATTTGGCATAAGCAATATGGCTTAGTTACACTTACGAAATCTGAATAGATGGATTGGGTGAAGTAAATTGGTGAACCATAACATTATTACAGCATTTTCAAGTCATAGAATCGAAAACGTGCAGCTTTTACAATGAGCTGTCGAGTTATACATGTAATCCGCTCTTCGTCTATCAGCTGCAAGACGGCCTAGACAAATTTCTCGTGCTCCGTTCTTAAGATGCTGTCTAC
The DNA here is from genome assembly GCA_963989385.1 of Ctena decussata. Taxonomy (NCBI): domain Eukaryota; kingdom Metazoa; phylum Mollusca; class Bivalvia; order Lucinida; family Lucinidae; genus Ctena; species Ctena decussata. Next base: position 40,586,572 of record OZ022500.1, read on the forward strand.
TAAACAACTAACTCCTCTATTCTATTCTATTCTATTCTATTCTATTCTATTCTATTCTATCCCTTAACCTTACTAGGCCGTTGGGGCACTACAGATGACTTCGAAACAATCCCTTTCCACATTGTCCTGTTTTCAGCTGCCCTAGTTGAGCTGGGAAAATCCATCCCTGTCCACTGTTTAATATTGTCTTCCCACCTCTTCTTCTACCTCTTCTTCTTTTTCCTTTCACTGTGCCCTGTAGAATCATCTTTGCTAAACCAGAAGACCTTGAGACGTGGCCAAACCTTAGTTTCCGTTTCTTGACCAGTGCCAGGAGTTCATCGTATTCTCCAATGGCTGCTTGGATCTTTCTGCGAACCTCCTCATTGATTATATGGTCATTGTACGTAATGTTCAGTAACATTCGGTAGCATCTAATCTCAAAGCCAGCGTTCTTTTCTCTAACTCTGCTGTCAAGGTCCACGATTCACAGCCATACAGAAATATTAAAATGACAAGGGAGCGCATAAGTTTCCCTTTGATCCAAGAGATATGTTGTTATCTCTCCAAATTGGTTTCAGTTTGGTAAGAGCTGAAGTGGCTTGTGCAATTCTTAAGAGAACCTCCTGTTTTGAGCAATCGTCTGAGACAACTGCCCCAAGATATTTGAAGCTTATTACAGTACCCAGCTTCTGCCCTGTTACCGTGATCTCCCTCTGGATGCCATCTGCGCTGTTTGTCATCAGTCTGGTCTTCTCAGCACTGATCTTCATCTTATACCTTGTGCAGGTTTTGTCGAGACTTTCAACTAGGGTTTCTACTTCCTGCTCTTCCTCAGCTGGAGCGTCTATGTCATCGGCAAACCGCAGATTGGTAATGTTTCTGCCGCCTATGCTGACCTTTCCGTCATGTTCTTCCAGAGCATCAGACATGGTCCGTTCGAGAAAAATGTTGAAGAGGGCGGGTGAAACATCCTTGCCTTACTCCAACTGTTGTTCTGAACCATTCTCCTGTGCTGCCATTCATCAGGACTGCAATTGTCGTATAGCTGCTCAATGGTGCGAACTAGATTTGCACTGATATTGTACTGCCGCATAAGGCTGCATGCCATACCCTACCAAAGGCTTTCTTGAAATCAATGAAGACATGGTACGGATTCTGCTGACGTTGGAGATTCTTTTCACATAGGATTCTAAGGTTGAAGATCTGCTCTGTGGTGCTTCTTCCGGCTCTGAACCCATCTTTCTCATCTTAGTTATATTACTCATCTCATCTTGGTAATATTACGTTGACAAGATCGTGCTAAGGTTGACACTTAAAGCCGCGTTTAGATGGACAAAATACATCCGGGTGTAAATTTGCACCTGGGGTGCAAAATTGCACCCGGGGTATATTTTGTCCATGTAAACGACGTTTATAGGTAGAATCAAACGTCTTGGGGTGTACTAAAGTTTTAAGCAAAATCGGGGATGCCAATTTGCACCAGGGTGCAAATACACACCCGGGTGTATTCTGTCCATCTAAACACGGCTTACGAATGGTTGTAACATATTTGTTTTTTGTTCACACAGATGCACATATGCTGAAACTATGTGAGAGCTGGCTCTATACTAAGTGTAGGCTTGTTTGACCTGTATGCGAACGATGACGGCCATTATTCTTGACTACTTCCTATCGTAAACGCGGTTCCATTGCACACAGCCTTTCATTATCACCCTTTCATCGTCCTGATATGACTGAAATACTGTTGAAAGGACATAAAATCGAGAATTATCCCTCCATCCATCTTGGCTGCTGGACTTTGCACGTGCGCCTTAGTCACCCGATTATATTTCAGGCGCGACATAGCAATTCGTGCTTTATGCCATATGCGAATAACGAAGGCACAAATTAGCCTGCGCACCCGCATAGTCTTAAGCGTCATTATTGTTCATGGCATGGATAGAACAAAGTCTCCAGAAGGGTCATGCCAAATAGCTAGCCTCAAACCAGCATGAGTAACTCTATTCTGGCTTGTGTCTACGCTGGTCGGAACTCTTGAAGACACCATATCTCATGAACCGGCTCAATTGTTTTCACTATGAGCCGTTGGTTTGTGTGACTGTTTGGATAAGATGGGATTGGTTTCACTGGTTCGATACGGCAAGTGAACGCTCTGGGTATAAGGCTTACATGCAATTTTCATCAAATAAGAACCTTGTGAAGTTTATGCATAGACATTCAAACGTTCATGCACAGTAAAGCGTTCGCAAGCGTCACCCCCGGTTAACTATGTATATGCAAATGCTGTTACGAAACTAAAAAAAGAGCTGTTACGAAACAAAAAAGTCGGAGTTACCAAACGACCTGATGACCAGGTCGGTTGATAACTATAACTTTTTTTTCGTTTCGTAATGATCAGCTCCTTTTCGTTTGGTAACATCCATGAAAACATAGTAAACCAGGTGTGAGTGTATGTAAGTTTGGGGTTCAGACCCACTTATACATTGTAATCAAGCTTTTGAGAGGGGACGTCGTTCCCAAAATATAAAAGATAAAACGGATCGAACATGTGACCCTTATATTGCTATTTTGCTAGGTGATTGCATGGTGAATGAGCTCACGGCTTCTTCAGCTTGGAGAGCGCTGGTGAGTGTAACGTTTTAATGCCTTTCAACAATATTTATGATGTATCATAACGTCTTTCATCTGTGTGTGGCAGAGAACTTAATGCTTTTTCTTATGCTGATGATAGTACTGCATTGATTTCTCATTTGTATAAAATAGCAAGTGCAGGAATAGTAGACAAGCGGTTTCGGTGAGATATTTCAATCACTTAAAAGATACTCGCGTATGTAGAGACCAGTTCAGATACAGCAAGATGTGTGCATCAAATGAGACCATAGGTAATGCCGCATGGATCGAGTAGTGCCCATCTGCAAGCATGAGGGAAAACATGTTACTTACTATATAGGAATGGAATGGGTAAGAGACAGTAGGGTTTTGATTTTCTTTGGTTTAAAACTGCGTTGGTTGTTTCTGGCGAACCGTGTTCATTATACCAGGCCTAAAATGTGAACCGTGGTAAGTTGTTGACAGAAAAAAAAGACAGTACCTAACTTCAAATGCTTATAATTCCATTCTACAAAGTAATTTATGATTTATTACAATTGGCATGTTTTCTGTAATCCCTGGTACCATTGAAACTGTCGGAATCCCCAAGTTTGTACATTTGGTAAACCGTTCACGGCCCTCTGAAATAAAATATTAATTTTTTTTTGCTTCGTCGCTGATATTTCAAAGTTTTTTGTCGCTTTGTTGATTATGCTAGAACCCGGGATTTCTCCATGACATGTAGAAAACTCCCCCCTTTCTTAATATGGAAACCAGAAATTTCGATTCAGTCTGATTAAAGAGAAAATAAGGGAAAAACGGCTACTCACATCTGTTTTCCGCCTTACCTGTTGAACTGCGTTAGTTGTCTTCTGTCGCGGTCGTTGTCTCGGGATAACCCGTGTGTTTATGCTAAATATTTTATTATCTTGAAAAGTACGCTTTTGCTGTCATCCTTAATTCTTATCAAAGCAGGCATGTTTATTTGACATTTTGTTTAAAGTTCAAGTTTTGTCCTAGTATGTCACATGAAATTCTTGGCAGGCAATGATCTTTGATTGTGACGCTTATTTTCATTTTAGTCCTTAGTAGAATAACAATGCAGACAACATTTTAGGACTGTAAAATTTAACAAGATTTCATTCAACCTTATCCTGATGAGAAATCAAAGATAATATATAGAGGGCAAAAAGTGTGGATCCACATGAGGTGGGTCATGAAGCCACCTCGTCTGGATGCATTCTGTTTGCAAATTCAACTTTTTTTTCGTTTTTTTGGGGCGCTTTTCATTCAACCTTATCCTGATGAGAAATCAAAGATAATATATTGAGGGCAAAAAGTGTGGATCCACATGAGGTGGCTCATGATAAGCCACCTCGTCTGGATGCATTCTGTTTGCAAATTCAACTTTTTTTTTTTTTCGTTTTTTTTTTTTTTTTGGGGGGGGGGGGGGGGGCGCTTTAAGAGAAACACTGTGTTGACATCGCAACCAGCTCATATCCAAGTAACGAATTTACACTCCCTGAGTGTCGTCACTGAGAACTGAAGGTAAATTTTTAGGTACACTCTCACTGCCATGGCGATTGCGTGTTCCGTTCTTGAATGTCTGCACTGGCACTGTTCTGTTCGTAGATATTTTAAGTAGCAACGATTTGTTTCCTCAAAACTAACAGAACATGTGTAAATATTTTAACTGAAATCTTATTTTTTTTAGACGAAGTCTCTTCTTTTCATATGTGAAATATTGAGGTTTATAAATTTCTATGGAAAAATATATTTAATGTCATAATTTCAGCATCTCACTTAATCAATTATTTTCTTGACAACGTCGATGCGAGAATTGAAATACTACTACTACGAAAGATTCTGACCAGACTTGGCAGAAGCCCAGGTTGATTTGAGTTTTCGCTGGGCGCACATGCCGCTTTGATGGTTTTCTTGTGTCGCGGCTCAATTATAGTTTTGCGAGTAAAAAGCGTAATGTTCAAGTTAAATAAAATATGGGTGATAATAAAATTGTGTCTGTAAGACACTAATGATGCCCCCGTGCAGTGCCTGTCATATGACCTGTATATCCATACAGCACCTACAATGAATCCACTGTAAACATTACACGAACTCCATACCCTACCATGTAAAAAAATTGCCCAAAATGACTAAGTTAAAAAGGCCGTTTTTCTGTCCAAATTAAATTTAGACCTATCAAAAAGCTTCAAGCATGTCTTCAAATATGTCCATAATATGTAGACAAGGTTTGAAAAAGATCCATTGAAACCTGGGGGACAGGTTGATAACACAAACTCCTGGCTCCATACCCTACAATGCAAAAATTTTCCTAAAATAACTATAATTATTAATATTTACACTTGCCACTGACTTCCAATAGGTAAACTGTATAGAGCAACTGGCTTCATACACCGATGAAGGACAGTTGATCATGTGACGTTGTCGTCAAGCGACGTCTAAGGTAAACAAACGTCTTGATTGGTCCACGTAACGTTCGACTGACGACACGTTATGGCGACGGCTGTTTAACGTAATGGCCGACCACGTCGTTACTATCTTTTCTTAGACGCATATTTTGCATATTCTACATTAAATTATCATGAAAACATCTCAGGATGGGTCTAAAATAAAGTGTAAATATAAGAATAAAAATTTGATTTTTAAGCGTTCATCGTGTGAAGAAACCAGTGGTCGTCGCTAAAATTCTACAAGAAGCGCTTCGCGCTTCATGGAATTTTGGCTCCGCCCACTGGCTTCATCACACGATGAACGCTGAAAAATCAAATTTCAATTCTTAATTAAAGTTCAAAAGGCCGTAATTGTCAATATTAATTCTAGGTTCAAGAAAAACCCACATGCACATCTTCAGTATGTCCACAATATGTACACAAGGTTTGAAAAAGATCCATTAAACACTGTGAGAGGAGTTGATTACACAAACTCTATACCCTACAATGCAAAAATTTGCCTAAAATGACTAAGTTCAAAAGGCCGTAATTCTTTCAAAATTAATTCTAACTCCATCAAAAATCCACATGCACATTTTAACTATGTCCACAACTTGAATGGAAAGTTTGAAAAAGATCCATTGAAAACTGTGGGAGAAGTTAATTACACAAACTCTATACCTTAAAGCGTGACGAACAGCCAGACGGACAGACAGACAGACAGGGGCAAATCTTAATGCCCCCCCCCCCCTGACTATCGTCACGGGGGCATAAAAATGGGTTCAAAATAAAATTTCAATTCATAATGCAAATTTTGTTTAAAGATAGCATACATTTGCAGATGCTACAATACGTTAGACTAAACGGGAATTCAAACAGCCAAGTTCTACTCCCCTGTGATTGCGAGGCAAAAAAGTCATATTTTAAGTCCTTTGTTTTGTAAAGAAATGTTTGCTATGCAAAGCCTCACATTTCTTCAAAATTATGATTTTTGTTACATGTATATAGAGGATTAAAATTAAGAAGGAACAATTCGAAAATTCTCTACCTCTAACCAATTTTGGGAAAGTATTGAGAACGCCGGTTGCCTTTGGGAGCAAACGGACTTCATCGATGTGGTTTATATTCCAACATTAAAAGCATGCGTATATTGCGAAGCTCATAAATGCTTTTAATGATAAACTATAAAGTACATAAGAGGTGCGAAGCAAATAACATATTTTGATACATTACAAACAAGACAAACGTATCACAATCTGCTTGTTTTCTAACTGGAAGCATCCGTTATTTTTGGCATACATTTGTTTGTTCCATTTGTTTAGCCTGGCACCGAGGTTATAAACTTTTTCGTGCTCAACTCAGCTGAGCATGAAATTTTCTCTGCTGATAAATATGAAAATGCCAACTAAAGTTGGCATTTTCATATTCACAAGCGGAGAAAATTTTATACTCAGCTAAACCAAGCATGAAAACAATTGCACTCATAAGCGATTTGCTATTTATAAGCAGGTAAAATTTCATGCTCAGCTGAGTTGAGCATGAAAAAAGTTTTATAACCTCGGGGCCTGGTCAGAACTCCCATGACAATCAGGCGTGACAGATACTCTCCATCGATAGGCGTAACTACAGAATTGCGTGCGCTTTATACAATGGTGGATAAAGTAAAAGGAGTCTTAAAATTAGGACACGTATAACAGTTCCCGTAATTCTCCTAAAAATGGAAGAATTTGTTTTACAATGAGGCAATCAGGGGGGACAATCTACGTCATAGTGCGGGTGTCTGAAGTAATCCTTCGACAGCCATTTTGAAGAAACTCTGACTGTAATGTAGGTAAATTTTAATTTTAAGAGAGGATTGTGACACAAAATGAGGGCAATGTGGTGCCTACATGCACATTTGATACAGATACATAGGGCAGGACTCTTTAACACCTTACTACAATTTTTTGATGTGGACATCGAAAGTAAATATATATTTAGCAGAGTCAAAACGGATCACTGTAATTTAGCGAGTATTTTGTGGCTAATTCTTGTAATATAGAGTCCAGAACAACTAAAGGTACCACATCAACTAAATATCTGGTTGTTTCGATGTTTGCAGTACTTTGATGATGTAATATGAGCCGCGACGTGTGAAAACCAACAAAGTGGTTGTGCGCCCAGCGCAGACTCAGATCAGCCTGGGCATCCGCCCATTCTGATCAGAGTCTTCGCTTTGCGCTTAAAGGGTAGCTACCTTCATGCGGACAGCGAAGACTCTGATCAGACTGGGCGGATGCCCAGGCTGATCTGAGTCTTCGCTGGGCGCACAACCACATTGTTGATTTTCTCGTGTTGCGGCTCATATATATTTAAACCATTTACATCAAGATGGCCGCTAACATTTACAATGACGATATATTGGTGCTATGCCGTAGGCTTCATCCAAAACGTGCAGATAGAATGGTATACAGTATGACGTTGATCAGACTGCATTTATACCTGAACTGTTTGCTCCGACCGGGCATTCTCAATATTAAGATTTTTCACGGCAAACGGAAATACACAGAAATTCAAAATAGAGTGTTTTATAAAATAAGTTGGAAGAGGCAGCAAATAATTCAGTTAGTTTTGTTCGGTTTTTGTGCATGAATTTTGATCGAAAGTTTTCTTATTGTTTAAATATTCCAGGGAGATCAGGTTTTGCCATGCCATCTCTCAATATTTAAATCTTATAATAGTTTGTTTTAAATTACAATATCTAGTGACTTTGAGGTGTACGTTCATCACAGGCTAGTAGACAGTCCAATTCCAGATAAACTCACAACACGACGACTCGCAAATCCTGATATATCTTCGTTCTAATATATACTGAGAGGCGAAAGAAAGTATACAGATAACGCAGTCTTGATTTTCCTTCAGATGTCTTCACATCTGATAATACCATGGCACTGTTGATAAATACAATCAATTTCACATAATTTGCGACAATTTTCAGTACAATCGGCGAAAGGATCAGGAAATAACACGTTTTTAAACAGACAAGGGGTTAAAGTCAACATTGTCGCGGGAGTAGCTCCCCTTTAGTCATACACTTCGGACAATAGAGATTAATACTGTGCATTTTTATGCATTACATCGAAAAAGGGATAAAAGATGTGTAAGGACATATCAAACTCTCATACGAAAAACGGGTTAAAGCATCAAATTTTCGTACCAAGAAATGATGCATTTGGCGTCTTGTGGTAACATGCATTGAATATGCATTGAGTTCTTATGGGATGTTTATTTGCAATTTTCTTTCAAACAAACAAGTCAAAAAGGTTTCTTTCAAGTGCACACAAAAGCAAGAAGCCTCACAACAATTTTCCGAAAATTTCAAGTGAAAACGTCTAATATCAGGTAAGATAGAGAAACATTTAATTCTCTATACTTTTAATTAAAAGGGAGATAATTTGAGACATGCAGCATTTCTAACTATGGTTGAAGAAGTTTGGCGGGGGGTTCAGTTTAAATGACGATGTGGTTTTACTCACAGACATAAGCGCTAGACATTCGTGAAGTGCAAAATGCTATTTGTCATGTGCAAAGCGAGTTTTGATTGGAACTGCTGAATTTGAATTAAGAAACTTAACTCCATTATTAGTGACTGCAAAACAATTTGTGTTTGTGTTTTGCACAGCTAAACGTTTGCCCAAAATGGCATTATTTATATTTCAATGCGGCCATTTACACGAGACCCAGTATTCAAAATCAAAAACTGTATACTTTCTATTGCCTCTGAGTATATTATTTCAGGCTGAAATAATTATAACCAATACTTAAAGTACAAAAGTTGAACAGCATGTTTTATATTTCTGAAACTGCGTAGAGCATCTCTCTCTCTCTCTCTCTCTCTCTCTCTCTCTCTCTCTCTCTCTCTCTCTCTGACATAAAACACACTGCAAACTTTAAAGTTTCATTGATATCTACAGACGGGCGTACTCTAGAACTGCAGCTGATGAACTGCTTCAGTCGTTATAAATATTTAATGATTCGGTGTTATGACAAAAGACGAAATTAAAAACTCCACAGACATCGCCTCTAGCATAAGTACAAAAAGCAAATAATCAGAACAGACAGTAGTCTGTATTTGCTGTTCGTACATACTCGCATCTGCTGCACTATGTTTTCAAGGATGTTACAAAACGAAAAACAGCTGTTACGAAACGAAAAAGAGTCATAGTTACCAAACGACCTGCTCGTCAGGTCGTTTGGTAACTATGATTAGTTTTCAGCAGGTCGTTTCATCAGCTTGTCTGGTAATCTTTTCATCGGGTCGTTTGGTAACTATGTTATTTTTGTCGTTTCGTAACATTTCTTTTTCATTTCCTAAGATCCCTTGTATGTACATATTAACCAGGGGTGATACTGTTTAACAGTGGACCTACGATTTTAGATCAATGAATAACTTTTCAGGGGAAGAAACTCTGTCACTTCCTATGTCTCCTCTCTTCTCTGTGGGATAAACTCTTAACAGAAAGAACTTGCTACACCAGGAGCAAATTCTTTCTTTTAAGAGTAGACGCCTGTTTGGAAGAGTTTCGTAGTCCAGGAAGCAAGCACGAAGTCAAAAAATCCTTGCAAATAATTTGCGAAAACACTTGGAAGTGTGAACATACACCTTAAGATTTATCATTTGCAAAATTTCAGGATCTAGCTTAAAAGCTGTATTTTTGTGACAGTTTGGTTATAGAGTAAATGAGCCGCGACACGAGAAAACCAACAAAGTGGTTGTGCGCCCAGCGCAGACTCAGATCAGCCTGGGCATCCGCCCAGTCTGATCATAGTCTTCACTGTCCGCATGGAGATAGCTTAGATCCTAAGCTACCCTTTAAGTGCTTTGCGAAGAGTCTGATTGGACTGGGCGGATGTCCAGGCTGATCTGAGTCTGCGCTGGGCGCACAACCACTTTGTTGGTTTTCTCGTGTCGTGGCTCAAATGTATGAGCTTACAGTATGCTCTGAGTCTACAGAATTGGCAAATACAGCAAGGATGGATTCACACTAGAGACCAAATTGATCCGCATCTACCTAGTAAAATTAAAATCTTAAAGAATTCCTTCAAGAGCAAAGAATATATTCAGAAGAAGGAACATGGGCCAAGGAACCCTTGTTACAGTCACACTAGGCACCAACTTGAATCGCATCAAGTAGGTCGCACTAAATTTGAACGCCGTTACTTAGAATACTGTCTCAGTAGAAAAATAGAAAGTTGTTCCTTTTTGCTTTCGAATGTAAACATTTGTTTTTGACTTAATTCAGTTTCCTTAAATATAAAAAATGACAGAAACGAAAATCGCAGATGTTTTTCCTTAAAAAGATTGTGCCTATTTTGAAAGAGCCTAACAGAAAGAAGACGGCAGTGGTGTAATGTCTCCAGAAACCATAATGTCATTTTAGCGTGACCTGTCGTCATATTTTACGCCAATTCGTAACAGGCAGTCACACAAATCTAGGGCGGTTGCAACATTTGATATGTGCAGTTAGCGCAAGATCAGATTAGTTTGCGCAGTTTGGCCAGATCACTTGTTGTTCGCAAGAGCATTTAGGCCTCCAGAAAATGCACACAACAGTAAGAAGAATCATCGAGCAAACTTATATAGAAGCGTACGTCCAAGTCTACGACAATTTGCAGTGCCGCACTGTTGCAAATTACTCGAAACGGAGCGTAGGTTTTAATCTAGTCTATCCCCTCACTTTGCGGGGTCATTAGGGCACTATGGCCATAGAGGACTAAACAACACTCCCGTTCTACCTAGTTTTGTCTTCAGCTGCCCTAGCAATGCCCATCCCTGCCCATTCCTTAATATTGTCTTCTCATCTCTTCTTCTGTCTACCTCTTTTTCTTTTCACTGTGTCCTGAAGAATTATCTTTGCTAACCCGAAAGATCGGGGGACGTGGGTAAACCACCTCAGTTTCCGTTTCTTGAGCTAAGGGTTTTTTCATATTCTCCAATGACTGCTTGGAGCTTTCTGCGAACATCCTGTACGAGATCATCAGTAACCCGCGATATCATCACATCCCTGATCGCAGGTCCTGTTGAATGGATGTCCTTGGACGTATCATCTGTAAACAATTCTGATTTTGATCTCACAGGCCTGCATGCTTGTCTCTAACTCTTCCGTCAAGGCCCATGACTCAAAGGTGTACAGAAATATGGATATGACAAGGGAGCGCATCAGTTTCCCCTTTGCTCCAACAGATATGTTGTTGCGTAAGTTCATAGAAGATAAAGTCAGTGTTACCGACAGTTATATGCCACACTTTGGGTAATGGTAAAGACGGCAAAGGTTGTCCTGAGCGCAAATTTTCTTCGACACAGCTCAGGCTCATAGTATATCAAAAACTGAATACAAAGTGACATTTGCCGCCAGGCATATAAGAGACCAGGTTGAACTAAGTTCTAAATTATTGATAAAAACAGACTCAAACCGCCTCCTTTGATGCGTTCTTTGATTCCAGAGGATCATTTGAATACGAATGTGACTTCCAACAACATGGCAGTTTTGTCATGTGAAAGTCAGATCATCCTTCTCATTTTTACAGGGTATAAAGCAGAGACCGTTGTTGGCTCTATGACTTGAGTCACGTCCATAGATGGCCGTTGTTACAAGCGAAAGTTGTGATCAGACTGCAGTCTGATCAGAGCCTTTGCTGATCATCAATGCCACATTGCTGGAAACAACATGATGTGGCTCATATATGAATATCTACTGTGAACTCGGCCTAAAAATCATATACACGTGTTGTAGTGCATTCATATATATACTATGCAAAATATATATTCAGAAGTTTCTTTTTTAGTTTTAATAATTTTTCAATTCTTAGGTGAAATATTGTGAAACAATGAATTTTATAGGAAGATACATGTATTGTGGACAGCAACAGTAGCAGCTGGTATACGAAAGAAGCACAAAAAAATGTGGAAGGGGTTTGACAAACAAAATCGCACCCTATTAAAACAATGCCAAATTCAGAAGCATATAATTTCCTTGCTTGGTTTTGTGTACCACTGATATGCGTTTTTATCTGGTTTAATTAAATGCAATGCGTGAAGGGTTTGAAAGCATGAGCATCTCAATAAAAGTGTAGGCGTCACAGACGTCAGTTTATCAGTAGTCAGATCAACACACTCGTTTCGGGGCATCGGGGCAATTCAGATAAGTGAAAATACAAAATAAAAGTCTCATTATGAGATGGTAGACCATTATACGACGAATTGAGCCACTGCGTAACCTGATGGAATTTGTCAGTGAGAAACTGATGACTATAGAACTTGGTCTTTCTTATCTTTTCCTGTTGCTGAGAAATATATATATATATATATATATTTCAATAAATGAGGATCTTTCATGAGTGCTCATTTATTATTGAATTTATTAAACGAGTTGGGGAAATTGATAGGATGCGAGGCTTTGCCGAGCATCCTATCGGTTTTTCCAACGAGTTTAATAAATTCAATAATACAGGATCAAGAATGCAAGATACTATTTATCATATGACTCTATAATCGCATGTTCTTAGCAAATTTTGCACTAAAACGTCACGATTTCGCCATTGGAAAACACGATGTTTTTATGGATGTCAACGCAGCACGTTACGACGTTATTTGCATATTTAATCCTCTAGTGGATTATCATTTTTAATGCATGTCTTTATTACACTCTCAGATGCGACGTCATATGATAAAGGTATGTACTACCTTGTTTGTAGGCAATAAATATTTGCAGGAAGATAAATTATGATTCCATAAATTCCGCCTGAGAACGCCTTTCAATTCTATAACGTTGGAGTTAAGAAACCAAAATCTTACTTTCGGATTTCTAAGTGTTTTCTTCGTATTTCAATTTTTTCTGCTCTATCTTTCTCATGGCATGGTTGAAACTCTTGCATTACATTATGATTTTGGCTCCCGCACATGGCTAATAATGTCAGCTACGTCCATAAGCCTGAAAATCCGACGTCACCTTTATAAGGTGACGTTCGGGTTTTCAGGCTTATGGACCTAACTGACATAATTATTGTCAGCTTCGATTAGATGTTAAGATTGATAATTTTTTAATCTAAAATACAAGATGCTTTCTTAAGATACTGACGCCTGTATCTAATGCATTACACCCAGGAGACAAGCCGGACTTTGCATTACAGCCTGTCCCAGAAAACTTTGTTGAATTTATTTTGCATAACTTATTTAGACTGATGGTGATTCAATAATTTCAAATCCATTCCTGAATGGAATTCCGTATTTGGCTGATTAGTTTCAATTTTCGGTAACAGATTTGAGCTAGTGCAAGCAAAACACACAAGTTTGCGTAAAGCGTATGTTAAAAATGCATATTCTGAACAGAGTCAATGCTGGTCAGTGTAAGCTTTTTATAGTAGGATCAAGATGTCATATCGATGAACAAAAAATGTAGGAAGGCGCACGCAAAATAGCGAAAATGCATGCTGTTCTGTCTAGCCGCTTCCCTGTTGCTACAAGTATTTATGAATTGTCCGGACACGATCTCATTTCTCATAGCTTTCTCTTTCATTTTAATCCTTTCTCTTGGAATTGATATAAATGGACATGTCTTTTATGCTCCTGATATATTTGAGTGCAACACGAAATATTCTGTCAGTTTTGAATAATTTCAGTCCTGGGGGAAATAAAACGCAAATGGCTTATTTGGGGGAATTGCATAAGGAAATCTGATTTTAGGGTCACCCATAACCAATAAATTGACAATCCGTAAACTTAAATGAATCTTATAGATTTGATTGAAAATTCAATTTCTCAAACAGAAATTAATTCTATCGGTCGACTTAGATCCATTAGACTCCAGGCCCTGAAATATGTTATTTGATTAAAGTTGCAATGCGCTTGGTAAGGACATCAATCTACTGTGAGGGAGTTTTAAGAATTAAGTGACGATTGACGGGTAATCCTTTTAAAATTTTTCTGGAAAGACCATGGTTTTGCGCAATTTTAACAAGGGAGATAAATTCACCAAAAAGTCTACCCTTCCCTAGTGTGTGAATCACTCCAAAAATGCGGGTTACTCTTTAAATAAAGAATTCGCTGTCTTGAGAAAGATACCTACTGTCAAGTCCTCTAAAGCCGAAAAGTGACAAAGTTCGCAAAGCAAAAAAGTGATAAAAATTATCTAACCCTTAGTAGCATGCACATTTACAAAAGAAAGGTATAGTGATCCCTTGGCAGGGTGATCCATGGTAGCTTTGCGACTTTGGTTTTTGTATAAGCAGACATATAAACAGTTGGAAATTGAGTTTTATCAATCGATCGAGAAAACGAAAACCTGTAAATGTCATAAGATCTGCTGAAACTCCAGTGTTTTGAAAAGCCATTTTCAATGCCAATAATCTCTTTTTCAAATGGTAGCTCTTGTCTCAGATTTATTGGTTCATAGATAATTAGGGCCACAGGGGCCGATTATATTATTGAAGCAGTTTCCTTTATAGACAAATAAATTCTGAAAAGACGTTTAAGATTGTTTTCCTCGATTATTTAAGATTTTTTTCCTCGATTTTTATGGTTTCAAAAAGATATAAAATATGCTCAAAATGGCAGTAGGCGGTATGATATATTATCTAATTCATCCTGAAAAAATAGAGAAAATGTCTGCATTTCAATACACGAGAAAACGAACAAAGTGGTTGTGCGCCTAGCGCAGACTCAGATCAGCCTTGGCATCCGCCCAGTCTGATCAGAGTCTTCGCTGTCCGCATGGAGCTAGCTTAGACCCTTTGCTACCATTTAAATGCAAAACAAAGACTCTGATCAGACTCAGCGGATGCCCAGGCTGATCTGAGTCTGCGCTGGGCGCACAACCACTTTGTTGATTTTCTCGTGTCATGGCTCATATTTAAACAAAACCCTAATCTCAAGATAAAGCATAAATTTGCAATCCCATAATAGTCGGCTTAACATACAATGTCAAGCAACTGTATACCCATATATAGAGTCCTACAAAGAGAAGTTGCATACAATTTAAATAAGTTTAATCTTTCTGAAATATTTCGGCCTTACGCCTTCTTCAAAGACGTCATTACAGATTTTTATTTTCCGTTCTTTGATGCATTGCTTGCTTCCAAAGGATCTATTCAAAACTTATTTATGATAACCTCATCATTATGCAGATCTAAACTATCCAAAAAAGGGATTTTTATAGTGATCCACGACTCTATAGTAACCGTTCTATGTATTTCTTTGTTTAAAATTACATATGACAACCAATATCCTCCAGCCAGATTGACAGTTATTGTATAATCTATAAATAAAGTTCATGTCATTGGTCCAGGAGCTGATCACGTGAGATAGACATTACTTCATGTTGCAAGGTTTATGAGGTAAAGTCCAACTGTCGAATGGTGTAAAAGTTCCGTAAACTGAAGTTTACGTCATGTTCAGCTGAAATTATTCCTGTCATATAATAAAGATTTGTTGACTCTTTCGGTGAACATGTATTGTTATTGAACACCAACAATTTATTTTGACCTCCGCTTCGCGTCAGTCAATATGAAGTTTGCTGTTCAATAACACTTCATGTCCACCTGAACAAGTGTCAAAAATTATGTAATGTCACATTGGACCATTTCGGCACTTTTTGGATAATAGTTCGTCTCTGAGCAACAGCATTTGTAAGTCAGATTAACACGAACAAAGAAATTCAAGGCTGGCTCTTTGTGCCTGTACCTTACCTCGTGGCATCTCATTAAGGTGTTTTTGGTAGATCTCTTATGTTTTTTTCCGCCATTACTTTCAAAGGGAGAAAACTTTTATCACTTCCTGTTTGCTTTCCTGGACAACGAAACATCTCCGAAAGCTGGTCAACTCTAAAAAAAAGTCTGCTTGTAGTGGAGTAGATTCTTTCGAAAACGTTGTCCCCCGGTGAGAGGAAGCAAACAAGAAAAAAAGGTAGAGTGCTTCTCCTGATAGTGTATCTATTAGCTATCAAAGTTCTGTAGCCACAAAATCGTTTGAAAAGGAGAAATCTAAGTTCTGTATAAGACATACAGTCAGATAATCTCTTTGTAGTAAACTCCATGTATTGTCAATAGTTTAATTTTCTGTAATAAACCCTTCTGCCATATTTTTATATTGTTAACTTACATGAATTTAGGCATAGCCTAAAAACGGGCATAGCATTTTAGATCTACTTTTCAGCAATCAACCAAAATTAGTTTCACACTATAATTGAGCCGCGACACGACAAATCCAACAATGTAGTTGTGCACCCATCGCAGACTCAGATCAGCCTGGGCATCCGCCCAGTCTGATCACAGTCTTCGCTGTCCACATGGAGCTAGCTTAGACCCTTAGTTACCCTTTAAGCGCAAAGCAAAGGGTCTGATTGGACTAGGCGGATTCACAGGCTGATCTGAGTCTGCGTTGGGCGCACAACCACTTTGTTGGTTAAACAGAAAATACATCTAAAAGTCAGAAAAAGAACAGCACAAACAACAACAACAACGAAATAAATAGATAAATAAATAAACAAATAAATGAATAAATACATAATAGTACTAAAAAAAAACCCCAAAGACCTGCAGAAAATTACCAGCAAATCTCCAATGCTCCGTAGTATGATTAGCGCATTCGATCCTACTTGCAAAGTCCGCCTAATGAGAATGAAAATGAGTCTTCCAAAATATATCCCTTGAAAGCAAGAATTTCTTGGTTTGTTGGTTGTTTTGGGTTGAATGGCTCTTTGATGCAGTATTTCAGTCTACACTGAACTGTCTCCCAGAGAGAGGGAGAAAGAAAAGATACGGTAGATGAGAGAAAAAATGTCCAAACAACTCCGGCCGCACCTACTTCAGACACAGTACGCCTTGCCCTACTGTCACAGTTATCCAAATTTGTTGGACGCCCCGGCGTTGAAAGTTACCCAGCACCATCGCCCGACCACGACCATTCCTCCGAAAGCAAGGAACACCGACTAGAAACAATACAGGCTTGAAAGAATGTTCAGACTCGATTAAACCGAGTCTTCTATTTTCGTTTTTTGGTGTAATTATTCAGATTATTTTTTCTTTACTACAGCTGGTGTTGTGCCCTGTGACGACCGTAAAACGTCTCCCCATACATAATGATAGTGCAAATTATATAATTTTCTTGTCATTTGGGATCAATGAGTTTATTTAGAGTCATTTTAAAAATGACTTCTGCTCAGGCCGGTGCTAGGACTGTGTCACATTTCATAACTGGTCATAAACAGACTAAATTAAACCGTGTCAGCTATATTGGTTTGTTTTTTGTGTATTCCTTGCTTCCAAAGGATCTGATTATTCAAAACTTATTTATTGAATATCTTCATGAGCAGCCATGCGTTTTAGTAAGACTAACATACAGCATTCATGTTCGCGAGAAAGGCCATCAGGATGTTTATTCTATCAATAATATACATTTCTTGTGGCGATTATCTGATGACGTGGAAAACCTCCACGCGAACATAGCAACTAATACTCAAAGAACAATGACAAACTCAAGGGCTAGGGTCGTGTACTAAAACAACAACAACAACAAAAAAAAAGAAGAAAAAACGGGTTAAGCCGCGCATTAAATTTATCATGGACCGTTCCAAGGTGGCGGTTCTGTTTTGGTTCATCTTTATAATTATTTTTGTTGTGTCTTCTTCGCTCTTCTTGTTTTTGACGGTTTCTTTGTTCTGTGCAATAGAGCCAGTTGTCAGGACGCTGCAAACCAGCAGCATGATAATGATTAAATACACTCTGGAAACTGGTTTTCGTTCCATAAAGCGATGACTCTTGTTAAGGAACCTTTAGAGACGGTTTGATTGTCCTCTGAAAAAGAACTTGTTACCTGGATGCTTCAACATAAAAAAATCTGTGTATAATAATAGACTCTGGTAACTGGTTTTGTTTCATAAAACAATAATTTTCGCTAAGGAGCTTATAAAAGCTTACTGCACGGAGTACGTGCAAAGTACGATAAAAAATCGGCCTTGTGAGACCTAAACTACAAAATTTCTTGTCCGCATCGTGAATATAGACTATAGATCAAGTCAAACATGCTACGTAATGAGAACGCTAAACGGGTTGGGTACAAGCAGTTTGTTGCCTTTTATTTTGTTTCTAAATATGTATTATTTATTTGCCTGTAGAACGACTAATATTGACGCTCGTTGTTCAACGTGACCTATTGAATAATTTTGTTTTTGTTCATGGGACTCTATCAGTCTAGTGGCATGTAATAAAAATATTAAAGTGACCTTGGAGCCAAAGAACAAACACAAGAACAAGAAGCAGTCTCGAGTTTTATTTTGTCAGCTGCGTAAAACGGTTATGTCATTTGCAAGACTGCATATGGCATTAGGTTCACTCTTTTTCCACAAGCTCAGAGTGAGCTCAGTGATGCTGAAGAAACTTAAAGTATAAATCACACTATGACGAAGGTTCGGTAGACTGCTACAGTCGCCATAAGACTTGTGGTCTTTTGAAGGACGAAACGTGTACAGGATTAGCGAGGGTTTTAATTAGTCTTTATTTCTAATCATGAGATTTGATTTATTCATTCATCATTTTATTTTTAGAAATTTCATCTCCGGAATTATGTTGTTAAGACAAAATAATACGGTTATTTTTTTTTTATTTGTACTGTTGGTCACGAACCATGTGATCGTATGAAAAGCTAAAAAAAAAAAAGCACGGAGTCTCAGCTTACTGTGTATGTAGCACTGCTTTAAATTGGTAAATGCTAGACACATCAATCTGATGTAATGTCGCAAAATCATTTTTAAAAAGTTGATAATTTCTTAAATGAAAAGACATTCAAACGACCATTCAAACTTTTAAACGTTTAAGCAGACGTCTGTGTAAGAGTTTTTAGAAGACAAATATCTAAAAATCGTGATGAACTGCGCATTCAGACAGCACGTGGAACCTTGAAGAAAATGTCATTCTAACTTACATTTATACAAACCTTGCCAGTAACCTTGCAATAAAGTCGGTATATGATCCGCGATACGACAAAACCAACAAAGTGGCATGTGCGCCCAGCACAGTTTCAAATCAGCCGGCTGATTAAAGTCTTCGCTTTGCGCTAAAAGGGTAGCCAAGGGTCTAAGCTAGGTCAATGAGGATAGCAAATGTTCTGATCAGACTGGGCGGATGCCCAGGCTGATCTGAGTCTTAGCTGGGCGCACTTGCCCCTTTGTTGGTTTTCTCGTGTCGCGGCTCATATACATGTATACTCAGCAAAAATATAACTTGACAGCTGCAATCTTGTCATTGTTTTTCGAACTCCGTCGCTTTTGGAAATCTCAGACTCACACCAATATTTTGTGCCTTGAAACTGATTAAATATTCTTTCCTTTCAATTCTGGTAAAGAATTAGGGTGTTTGAATGATGGGAAACGCTAACACTTGTTCTAGAAATGGCAGGGGTCAATTTTCAGAAAAAGGCAACATTTAAAACATAAACAAATTTTGACTTGACAGGAAATTAACAAATTTTATTGTAATTTTTAAATTTAAAGTAGTAGAACAAATGAAAGTGTTAACAATATTGATTTTAATTGTAACGCTGACGTCTGATTCTGACGCAGCGTTAAAAACTGTCTGTTCATGTGGCTGCCGCTGGTAATGGCTGTTGTGGTGTCTAATTTTGTGTTGTCTTTTCCCACATGGTGTCTAGTGTGGGATCTGGGATTGAATTGTGTCAGTTCCTAAGAACTTTCCTCTCTTCATTTGTTTTAATTTTATCATGAATCTTGATTAATCTAGATATTCTTCAGTGAAATATGAATCTTCTGTCATCGTCTATCCGGCGTATTTCCGGCGCTAACGTCAGCCATGTGAACAACCATAGCCCATGCAGGTGGTCATTCACCAAGCCTGACCATCACAAACAAGACACCAGTAACAGACAAAACAACAAACAGCACATATAACAACCAAGAAGAACCAAAATGCCGCCTCGGGTTGGCCAGCAATGAAATAACTGGGGGTGGGGGTGGGGGGCTTAACTAGTTTGCGGCCAACCAACCCACGCCCTTGGCTCTGCTTTGGTTCATCAAACACTTAGTTGTTCGGTTCGCGTAGAAGATTCCAAGCTCAAAAGGGCATTACCTCGGAAACACAGAAATAATAAAAAATAGGCTAAGATAAAACAAACCAAATAGTCACAGACATTGTAACACGGAAATTCTGGTACAGAAGAAACCCACATGTTGACAGCAACCACGAATTTACACATTTACCATATATTCAACTATATTGGCCCCTAAGCCACTTAACCATGACTTCCTCCAGCTCATCAGTGAGATCCATGGCATCCCATGTTCGATTAGCTTACTTCTGGCTGTCCTGTTGTGTGTTCTAGGTCTTCTGACTCTAACATCGAGTCTCCTGGTCTTAAACAGCACCCAAAATCTGTAAGGGGTTTAGACATGGCCACTGAGGCTCGATCAGCTGCCTTCTTTTGGAGCTGTCTTCTTCATTAAGATTGTCTTTGCAGCTTCTGAATATTCACGCTCTATAAGAACTGAAGGTAAATGTACCGCAGAGGAGCATTTGTAATACGATTGCCACGCGACATAGCAATGCTTACTTTATAATCTCGTCACCAACACAGATGAACATTGTGCGCCCGCAGTAACACCGTAATACAGGTCAAGACAGCGCCATCAGCCGTCAGATGTCGAGGTTAAAGGAATATGCATGCAAGATTATGTTTCGATTGCAGTAGGATTTCCAGTGGTATAAAACCGTGGTCATGTCAGGACTGATTCTGAACAAGCTCTTTTTGACCCATCAGGAGCACCCAAGATTGTTCCAGATTCACACCGACGTCATAAACGCCTTTTCAAACTTCATCGGAGGCAGTAGGGGTAAAAGCAAGACAGTGTGAGCTAGGCATTTCACGAGAAGACGGGTTTGGTTTAAGTATATATAATGTACTTTAAAGATAGCTATTATGCATTCTGATGTAGAGTTGTTCTGTTTATAGTCAGATGTGGAGAACGAGGGTGCTACAAGCTAACAGCAACCATTACGTGAATAAGTCCTCTTTAAAAGTAACAAAACTGTATGGACGAAGACTTAGAACTGCTGACTAAATACTGTCTGGTACAAATCAATGTCCAACTTCAAAGCACCTGCTTAACATACAGACGTCCTATATAACCAATAGTTGAGCCGCGACACGACAAAATCAACGAAATGGCATGTGCGCCTAGCGAAGACTCAGATCAGCCTGGGCGGCCACACAGTCTGACCAGAGTCTTTGCTGTCGGTGTGGATGTAGCTTAGATCCATAGCTACCTTTTAAGTGCACAGCGAATAATTTGATCAGACTGGGCGGATGCCCAGGCTGATCAGTCTTCGCTGGGATGTACATGCTACTTTAGTAGTTTTGTTGTGTTAGGCTTAGTTACATGTAGAACTTTTGGAAGCAAGGAATACATCAAAAGAAAAGAAAATAAAAGACTCATTTTTAAGTGAATCTATTCATGACCAGTAATGAAGGGTGCAACGCATGCAACGCCCCTACCGCCGGCTTAAACAGACCCTTATTTTCAAAGTGACTCTAAATGAGTCAAAGATCTCAAAGGACCAGAAAACATGATCAGGGGCCGTATTCATAAAGCCACTTAAGTCGTTGCTATGCTGTTGCTAAGGCTAAATATCTATAAAGGAGATTCCCTACAACTATGAAATTTGGTCTGGAGGAACAGTCTTGTAAGACTGTTCCTCCAGAGCAAATTTCATAGTTGTAGGGAATCTCCGTAGGAATTTGGCCTTAGCAACAGCATAGCAACCACTTAAGTCGTTTTATGAATACGGCCCCTGCTCTATGATGATATAGGAGTAGACCTTTAACGGCTGCCACATGGCACAACACCAGCAATTCTGAATCACCCAGGCAAACGCGATATCGAGATTTCGGAAGTTGCTAGAATTCGGAGGCAAAGACAGAATAGGACGCACGGCTTTAGGGTCAGTATGTATCCTGAACATTCCATCCCAAAGCAGATCGTATGTCTAGAAACAAAACCAGATCATCAAAAGCATATACGACTCTTATTTTCTTCCGTACTAATCTTTTAGAATTGAAAATAGATGTTGAATCTAAAGTTACCGTAATTAAAGACCAAATTGCATTTTCATTTACTTCTGTTTGCAGACTAGCACAGCTGTTCTAATAAATGGCATCGCCATTGAAACATTTAAATCCTTTTTGTCTTCTATATGAGTTTACAGGTCCGAAAATACCAAAAATTGTTATGAATTTTCAAAATCAAAATCGATGGTATCGTTCGTATTGTTAACAGGCTTACCGGAGGCAGAGATTTCGGGGTGGGGGGGGGGGGGGGGTGGGGGGAGGGGGGAGCAGTATTTCTATTAACATGATTTGGAATAAGGAAATTTTTGTGTCAATTTCTTATGACGTATACTCTGTTTGGAACTGGGTAGAAATTGTATATACAGTCAATGCATTCATCCCAGACAGACGGTCCTGTTCTTTAAAATGAAATGCATGTCCGTGCGTAAGCGCGCGTGCGCACGCATGTGAGTGTGTTCATGTGCGATAAAAAGCCTAAAAACCAACATAATATATAGGAATGTCAATGCGCTTCAGATGAGAGGTCACAACATATGCAAATGTTTATTTGAGCCGCGACACGAGAAAACCAACAATGTGGTCGTGCGTCCAGCGCAGACTCAGATCAGCGTGGGCATCCGCCCAGTCTGACCAGAGTCTTCTCTATCCGCATGGAGGTAGATTAAATCCTTAGCTACCCTTTTAGCGCTAAGTGAAGACTCTGATCAGACTGGGTGGATGCCCAGGCTGATCTGAGTCTGCGCTGGGCGCACAACCACATTGTTGGTTTTCTCGTGTCGCGGCTCACTTTAATTTATTTTTGTTTTCCCGAACTTTCTCATTTCAGAATGCATATAATTCGTTCTCTTCAGGGGAATTGATTGCGTGTGTGTGTGTTTGCGCAGGGTGCATAGTCAGATACCCATTAAAAAGACTAGAGCTACATGCACATCGCGAACATGAGAAGGACGTAACTGTAATTTTATGTCTTTTTTAACAGTAGTTCAGTCGCATCAGGACCATGGGTGGGTGATAATAAAAGGCTGTGCGCAATAAAACCCCGTTTACGACTGAAAGGACTCGCGCCTACAACGGGGCTTGAACCCGGGACCACTAGATCAGCGGGCCAGTGCTTAACCTACTGAGCTACCGAGGCTCCTCATAACTGAAGAAAGAAGCGGAATCGTGTGGGGGTTGGACCCCTCCGCCGCCCCACCCCCAAATCTCGAAGCAAGCACATATTAGAAGGTCAATGCGTTTCATATAAGGGGTTACAACTTATGCAGATAATCAGAAAGTATCCCTTACTTTGATTTTGCAGTATGATACGCCGGCTCGGATCAAAATTGTCCCGCACAGTACAGTTACAAGCATGTAATACTCTGGTGGTGCCTGCATTTTTTTCCTAATCTTATATAAACGATGTTTCCCAGGAAATTCAACCTGTGAATTGTTAGATCCTTTGAAAACAAGGAATACATCAAAGAAATAAAACTCGGTTTAATAGAGTCTGTTCATGACCAGATATGATAGTAAGGTTGCTATTATATCGGACTTCCTGTAGCCACAGAAAGGAGACAATTTATGGCTGTTTTACAAGTGTATGCTGCCACCATAAAGTAAGGGTAATAATGGTAATGTACTCTTACTGCGTCTATTATTTTAATCATTGATAATCATAGAATGGTTTTTGTTTTTTTCTAGACTTAATAATGCATTTTAATGAAACATTAAATGTTCCTTTACACAATAAATACGTATTTTTGTGAAATGTTTCTTTTATGAATGGGGCCCACTGCACTCTGATATCTAACAATTCACAGGTTGAATTTCCTGGGAAACATCGTTTATATAAGATTAGGAAAAAAATGCAGGCACCACCAGAGTATTACATGCTTGTAACTGTACTGTGCGGGACAATTTTGATCCGAGCCGGCGTATCATACTGCAAAAAAGATCTTTGGTCATTGATAGTTACAATTAAATATTTCTATCAATAGAATGACAAATAAAACTCTAACAGGACCATATCTAAGTTAACCGTGTAGACTTAAAACACAACCAAAGACTTCATCGTAATTCAATTTACTGGAATCCATCTCTGGACTAAGAAATGATTACTAAGAGGTTACATGATTCCATACGTTCAATACGTTAAGTTAAGCGAGATGGTCCTCTTTAGTTCAATAGTTTCGATCTAACCAGGCTCTTGTTTTATTTTGTATGTTTAAGAAATACAAAAAAAATGTAGAAACAAAAAACGTTAAAAGCGAGAGAGAGAGAAAAAAAAAAAAAAAAACATTAACACACCCTATAGACTGACTTCATAGAGAATTATTCCGCTAAACGTATTTTAGCCGCGACAGGACAAAACCAACACAGTGGCATGTGCGCCAAGCGACGACTCAGATCAGCCTGGGCATCCGCCTAGTCTGAGCAGAGTTTTTGCTGCCGGCATGGAGGTAGCTTAGGCCCTTAGCTATCCTCAAAGCGCTCAGCCATGATTTTGATCAGACTGGGTTGATGTTTAGACCGATGTGAGTCTTCGTGTTGCGCACATGCCACTTTGTTTGTTTTGTCGTGTCGTGGCTCATTTATTTCCCGACTGATACATTCGACAATGGCTGCCTCATACCTGAACTGTAGGTCTATTTTGACGTCATTTTCAGGCCAGACTTGGTAACAGAGATATGCTCAAAGTAATTATGACACTGTATTTCCTCAGATTGTTTTCTTATGCAGAATGTTTTGCAGTGTTTTTTTTTATTTCATTTAATTTATATGTAAGTATAAATTGTTTGATAGACGGTGGAAATATATATTTACACCAGTCGTGAGTATACTTCAGTTACGATAGCTTAAGGTGGTGATTTATTGTAAATGTAAAAATCTGCATAAAACCATAAAAAAAGTAAGGTATCTCCCTGAAAGTTAGCAGACATCTTATTTTTGTTGTTCTTTACAGTTTAGAATACAAAATAGACGTACATGCTGCTTAAAAAAGTGTTTTTATAAGGAAAGATCAAAGGGTAGTTTTCTGCGCAATAATAATAATAAAATAACATCCTTATTGAAAATTTACGTAGTACTGAAGGTGCGTTATTGCATAATGAAGAGCGACCTAGCAATTATTTATTCCAACTCTTTCTCAAATTGTAATGTAGACCAGATGAAAACTGTAGCTTTTTCTCAAATGTTCAACCATGCACAAGGTAATGTACACTGGATGCATTTATTAAATATAGGGTAGGCAAGCATACCTATGTAACACCTACAGTATAAATAATACGTTACTTACATGATCACTGGTGTGTAGATGAGTGTGTTTTGACAAATAAATTTGGACACAGACCGCATCTTTTTTTCATCTGCTCAGCCTGATAATGTGTGAAAGAGTTTGAAAAAATAATTGCTAGCTCGCTCTCCATTATGCAACAAGGAACTCTCAGCACTAAGTATATTTTCAATAACAATATTTTTTTTTTCAGATTATTGCGCACAAAATTTCCCTTTGATCTCTCCTTCTAAAAACACTTTTTAACATTAACAAATGCTGCATTTTGGGAGTATGAATTGTCAGAAACAACATAAAGAAGGCATATGCTAAGTTTTGGAAAGTTCAGTGGTATTTTGAGTGTTTTATGCAGATTTTTGTCTCTGCCCCAAATCAGTGATTATCACCACCTTAAAGTAATTATTTATTTAGTTCATGTCAACGCCCTACAAATGAGTACGCTTACATGCGCCTTAAGTTATAATCAGGCTGGGGGACACATGATTTTAAGTTCTGATATGCCGCATGGAAAAATGGCGATACTGTGAGTGAATCTTGGTTTACGACAGCTTACCATTTCTCTAATTAAGGGCTACTGCACTGCAATATTCCGAATTAAAAGGTATTTATGAGAACAACAGATAGCTGATAACCACATCGAAAAATTCTAACCCAAACTGTCATTACTGACAATTACATTTTATGCAAATTAGATTTTAAGTCCCGCCCACTTTTTCTTTTCTACAGTTTTACTTGCATAATTATTTTGTATTCCAGTTATTTATCATCGTATTCTGATGCAAAATATTCATTGTTTTTCATGAGGTGGTGTAATTATCTTGTTACACATAATGCATTTTAGGAGAAAAAGTATTAAAAATAGATTTTATTTCAAATGTCATTAATATAAATCACTCAAATGACGTTATAAGATCCTTGCATATGTTTCAGCTAATCAGAATTTAAATTCCTAATAACTTTTTATATTAACACTTTGGAATTTTTCCTCGCAGTTTTCGACATTCTTTTAGGTAAAACAGTTCCAGTTATTTCAAGTGATTTTAATGCATGTTGAAAAAGAGTATAGTAGCCCTTTAAATTTTTTACACTCGTTGAGCTATGCATCACTATCCTGCTTCGTTTTCAAGACACTTTGAACCACAAATATTTGCGTTTTAAACAAACATTCTATTACAAGATTTCAACTTTCTTTAGTGCCGATTATGCCACCGTTTTAGTTACGATTTTTTTTGATTGACATTATGTGACAATGACAAAGTCGTTACCTAAAGGATGACTCCGGGATTCAAAAAGTCGTTAGGGTCGAGTCTGGTAACTTGGGATATCGGGTAAATTTGGACATACCATTGCAAACAGAGAAAATCCAGATGTGACGGCTCATATTGAGCCGTCTCATCAGGAGTTTCACTGTTAGCCCAGGTAATTTTGTTTTAATTCCAAACAGCTGACATATAAAGGAAAATGTCACTGTCACAATTTTAACGCTGACTGAATTTACCCGACTTTACCCTACCGGGAAGGTGTGGACTGAAAAGTGGTGCATAGTTTAAACAATAACCGCGTGATCGCCAACCTGACTATACATATTTTTTTTTACTAAAAAAGCTCTACGAATTCTTGTTTTATGAAACGATACGATCAATACATATGCCACTTTATTCGATATTAAGAGTGGTTACTGATAATGAATGCATTTTATTAGTGATATGTTGTAATCAAACAAGACTTACACGTGTGTTGACATAAAACAAGACTTACACGTGTGTTGACATAAAACAACCAGGACAAAGCTGTTTTCAAAACATGAAAGTCCAAAAGAAACCGGAATTAGCTACTGCCTTAAGCAATTAATGCCTAGCGCCCCATTATGGGACTAAAAGCAGTGCAGACCTATATTCGACGCCTCAACACGCGGCGTCTGGTCAGGTCTGCAGTATTTTCATAAGAAATACGGACATTTCTCCATAAAACCATAACTTGCGCCCCTTAATTGACAAATGAACAAATCCACTTGATAAGAATAGAATTGTCTACTTGGCATAAATTGGTTAATTTCCGTAAAATATAATTGGACACTTTACCAATTACTGCAATTATACATAAATAAAACATGAGCATGTTGATTTGTATAGTAAATAATTGTGTACAAATTGACTGCGGAATGGAAAAACAGCGCATACTCGAATAAGACTTCTTAAGTACAGTTTTGATAATTCCGTAATGCCGTGGGTCGAGCAGACTCTGTGTTCCCTCGCTCCTATGGCAACATATAAAAATGGCATTTCGTATTTTTGTTTTCGGAAACACAGGGTTGACCATGTTATCTTGCTTGTTCAAATGGTAATCAGTGTTGTTTTTATGGTACCATTATATCAGATTGCCCTTAGAGAAGTGATATTTATTGCGTTTTTGTTATGGTGCGTAGTCGTATTTGCCTGAATGATGGTATACTAGGAATTCTCACAAAAATGATTTCATGGAAATTCTGGTATGAATTTACATTAGTTGGTACAATTTACAGCACTCATCTTGGTTAACACAATGGAATTTCTTTGCCTTCCTTGAAATCGATTAACAAGCCGTAAATTAAGTATATACAACACATGAGCCACGTCATGTGATTTCCAACAATGTGGCGATTTTGTCATGTGATACTAAGATCATCCTTCTCAATCACACAGACTAACCAGAGACCTGATTGTTGGCTATATGGTTTGGGCCACATCAAAAGATGGCTGATGTGAGAAGCGAAGGCTAAGATCAGACTGAACTTATGTGCAGTCTGACCAGTGCCTTTGCTTGTCACCGATGCCACATTGTTGGAAATCACATGATGGGGCTCAGTCATATAGAATGGTTTTGTACCAATCCATTGAGCACCGCAAATGTACCTGTAAATTTCTGAGCACGGCATTTATTAACAAAGGTCAGTTTAGATAATATATGATTTCACAAACAAAGAACCTGGTATGATATGAGTCGTTTTGGTCCCCATTCAAATTCACTTAAAACTTTATGGTTCCTTTGGCTTTTTAATTTTTCAACTGAGTAGAATGGATCATACAGAAATAAGATCTTTCTTCTTCATGATTTCTCAGAATAGCATTATTACTGACATCCCTGTTTTGTCTCAATAAATTTTAAGAAACCTGCAAGAAAAATGTGTTTAGAAGCCTTTTCTTTGAAGAAAAATGATTAATACAGCTTCAGATAGAAAATTATTGTTATTCTTGTTTTAGTGATACGCTACATCACTACTAAACATTGTGCAAGGACTGTCCGTTGAAGTTTTTGTTAAGCGTCTAGAGATCTGCAAAGTTTAGTGGTTTTGCCAAACCATTCAACTTTGCAGATCTACAGACGCTTAACAAAAAGGTCAACGGATAGAAATAAAATGTGCGCCCGCAGTAACACCGTAATACACCGTCAAGACAGCGCCATCTGCCGTCAGATGTCGAGCGTATAAGAATATGCATGCAAGATTATTTTTCGATCGCAGTAGGATTTCCAGTGGTATAAAACCGTGGTCATGTCAGGACTGATTCTGAACAAGCTCTTTTTGACCCATCAGGAGCACCTAAGATTGTTCCAGATTCACACCGACGTCATAAATGCCTTTTCAAACTTCATCGGAGGCAGTAGGGGTAAAAGCGAGACAGTGTGAGCTAGGCATAACAAGAGAAGACGGGTTTGGTTTAAGTATATATAGTGTATGTTTAAAGATAGCTTTTATGCATTCTGATGTAGAGTGGTTCTATTTATAGTCTGGTGTGGAGAATGTGGGTGCTACAAGCTAACAGCAACCATTACGTGAATAATACCTCTTTAAAAGTTAAAAAATGTATGGTCGAAGGCTTAGAACTGCTGACTAAATACTGTCTGGTACAAATCAATGTCCAACTTCAAAGCACCTGTTTAACACACAGACGTGCTACGTGTATATGACCAATAGCTGAGCTGCGACACGACAAAAACAATAAAATGGCATGAGCGCCTAGCAAAGACTCTGATCAGCATAGGTGGCCGCTCAGTCTGACAAGAGTCCTTGCTGTCGGTATGGCTGTAGCTTAGACCCTTAGCTACCCTTAAAGTGCACAACGAAGACTTTGATCAGACTAGGCAGATGCCCAGGCTGATCACTCTTTGCTTGGAGGCAAAGACTTTAGATGTTTGTCGTGTCGCGGCTTAGTTAGAACTTTTGGAAGCAAGGAATACATCAAAAGAAAAGAAATTAGAAGGTTCGTTTTAAGTGAGTCTATTCATGACCAGTAATGAAATGTGTAACGCTTGCAACGTCCCTACCACCGGCTTAAACAGACCTTTATTTTCAAATGCAAGTGTCTGCTAAATGTTGGCGATCTATGGCGAAGAATCAGCCTCCTCATGACCTACGCATGGAAGTTGGCGCACCACGCATTTCCGATGCGTTTTCAACTGAGTAGAATGGATCATACAGAAACAAGATCTTTCTTTTTCATGACTTCTCAGAATAGCATTATTACTGACATCCCTGTTTTGTCTCAATAGATTTAAAGAAACCTGCAAGAAAATGTGTTAAGAAACTTTTTCTTTGATGAATTGAAAATTCAATACAGCTTCAGATGGAAACTAATGTATTGTTTTTGGTGATACGCTCCATCACTACTAAAAATTGCGCAAGGCCTGTCCAGATAGCCAAACTACTCAGTTTTGCAGATCTACAAACGCTTAACAAAAAACCCAACGGCTAAAAATGTGCACCAAATGATGCATTGTGTTAAGTAAGAAATTGAAAACCCACAACATGTTTATTTTGTCAATTAAAAGAGAGGAAATATGGGCTTCTTTTAAAGTTGGGATAGCTGGAAAATGAACGTTTCTTGAAAAATGGTCTGAAATTACGTGTACACAGCTTTAATTTTCACAAACTGTTAACATTTTTATACTAAAATGAGCTGTGTACATTCGTTGGCTGAGGCTTTTGTCAAGCCCAAATGGAAACGAAAAGTGGACGAAAGTGACCAAAATTAGCTGAGTAGGGTAGAACTAGACGTGCAGAAAAGTAAAAAACTAGAAAATTGTGTCTGTAAGACACTAATGATGCCCCCGTGCAGCGCCTGTCACAGGACATGTGTACATCCCTAAAGCACCTTTCAAGCACAAATGCTTTTTTACAAAGAATCCACTAAAAACATTACACAAACTTTATACCCTACAGTGCAAAATGCAGCCCAAAATGACTAAGTTTAGAAGACCATAATTCCTTCAGAATTTTCCTATCAAAACCAACATGCACATCTTCACTATGTCCACAACAAGTCTCCAATGTCTGAAAAACAGCCAATGAAAATTGTGGGAGGAGTTGATTACACAAAGTACTGACCCTACAATGCAAACATATGCCTAAACTGACTAAGTTCAAAAGGCTATAACTCTGTCAAAATTATTTCTATCTCCAGCAAAAACCCACATGCATATTTCCAATATATCCATAACATGTATGCAAAGTTTGGAAAAGATCCATTGAAAACTGTGGGAGAAGTTGATTACACAAACTCCACACCCTACAAATGTAAAAATTTGCCTAAAATGACTATGTTTAAAAGGCCATACTTCTGTCAAAATCAATTCGAGTTCCAACAAAAACCGACATGCAAATCTTTTATATGTCAACAACATGTATACAAAGTTTGAAAAAGTTCCATTGAAAACTGTGGGAGGAGTTCATTACACGAACTACATACCCTACATGCAAAAATTTGCCTAAAAAGACTAAATTTAAAAGGCCGTTATCCTTTAAAAATATATTCTAGCTCCAACAAAAACCCACATGCACATTTTCAATATGTCCACAACATGTATGCAAGGTTTGAAAAAGATCCATTGAAAACTGAGGGAGGAGTTGATTACACAATCTACATACCCTACAATGCAAAAATTTGCCTAAAATGACTAAGTTCAAAAGGCCGTAATTCTGTCAAAATTAATTCTAGCTCCAACAAAAACCCACATGCATATCTTCAATATGTCTACAACATGTATGCCAAGTTTGAAAAAGATCCACAGAAACCTGTGGGAGGAGTTGATTACACAAACTCTATACCGTAAAGTGTGACGAACGGACGGACGGACAGACAGGAGCAAATCTTAATGCCCCCCCCCCCTGACTGTCGTCACGGGGGCATAAAAAATGTAGAAAATTTGAATCACAATAGACGGCGAAGGTTTAAACTCATGCAACACTAACAGAGGTTATTAAAGTCTTTAGACAATTTTGAGGAATCATAAAATTTATATTGGGGTCACATATGGCACCACCGCTCATACCAGGCGCTTTAGACGAAAGTGTTATCGAACACTCAGTCTGATATCACCGACAATTATACATCACATAGTCAACGATGATTTAACTAGTACATAAAACTTTTCATAATTTTATAAAGAACGGTACCACAAGGTCAAAATCTCCATTTTACCTGCACTGCCAAGTATGATTCTTTGACCCGGACGCCATGAGCGTCATGGGTGAGGTTGAAACAGACTGCATTTAACTTACGCTGGGAAATAGCAGAATTATGACTTTTCTGTATATGTAAGTCTCATTTTAATATAGCTTGGACGAAACATCATTTTGAAATTTCGCAGGAAAACATTTTGTCGTCCATATCTATTTTTCTTTTTGCTTTGCTTCATTTTGGCGCCGTAAGGTTAAAATACGAGACAGTGCCACAATCTTAGATTACAGCCTGCCAATACTTCCATATGAAATGCTAGGAAAAAAAACTTGAACTAAAAACAAAATGTCAAATAAACATGCCTACTTTGATAAGAATCAAAGATGACAACAAAAGCATACTTTTCAAGATAATAAAGTATTTAGCATAACAGCCAGACAAACATTACTGGGCCTCGACACGACAAAATCAACAAAGTGGTATCTGTGCCCGAAGAAGGTTCGGATCAGAATGGGCATCCGCCAAATCCGATCAAAGTCTTTGCTATGCGCTTAAATGGTAGCCAAGGGTCTAAGCTAGCTCCATGCGGACAGTGAAGACTCTGATCAGACTGGGCGGATGCCCAGGCTGATCTGAGTCTTCGTGTAACGCACAAGCAACTTTGTTGGTTTTATCTCCTCGCGGCTCAAGTTTGGTTATTACATGTATCTGCATATGCGAACAGCGAAGTATACAATCAGACTGCATATCTGTTAAAGCAAACAGGAGCGTTTGTGTTTGTATGAACAATCTAAGGCTGCCTCAATCAGTAACATGCGCATATTCTGATAAATCTGCGCAGATGAACAAGCTGATATAGGGTCAGGACAGCTAAATTCGGACAACAGGAAGATTCAGACAGTGACATTGTTTCTTTTATATCTCAGTTGTTGGAATTAAAACAAAAACAACTGGGCAAACAGTGATAATCCTGATAAGACGACTCATCATGAGCCGTCTCATCTGGTTTTTCACTGTTTGCAATGGTATGTCCGAATTTACCTGCTGTCCGAATTTTCCAGACTTGACCCTAATGCTTGGAGTTTCCCACATTGATTTGATGCACATTATCTCGTGGAGTGATACATTTAACAACATTAAAGTACATTTAAACGGCACTTGCATATTGTCAACAACGGGAATGTCTGAACGTGATCCTTTATTCCAAACTCTGTTCATAGAATTACTAAAAACACACTGATAAAGCAGGTAAGGCTGATTAAACATAAGGCGACTGGTTGGTTGAAACGATACGTGAAAAGAGCTTCATCCTGTGAGGTGCACACCCTTTGTCTAAATTGATAGGGCTTATTACATATAGCATCGACACGATAAAACTGACAAAGTAGCACGTGCGCCAAGCGAAGATTCTGATCAGCATGGGCAGCCGCCCAGTCTGACCAGAGTCTTCGTTGCCTGCATTAAGGGTAGCTAAGGGTCTTACCTATCTTCATGCGGACAGCAAACACTCTTATCAGACTGGACGGATTCCCAGGCTGAGCTGAGTCTTCGCTGGGCACACATGCCACTTTGTTAGTTTTGTCGTGTCATTTGGATGAGTTTGAAAATAGAGTTCCGAATAAGCAGGTGATAGGGGGCGTGGGCAGTGTGGCAAAATTACATGCCACAAATATACTTAGTAGAACTGATTCTGCTTTTTTGATTATTCGATTCCTTTCTTGATTCCAGAGGATTTTATTTTCATAATTTATTTAATTGAAAGAATCCAACTATGACATTTGGTACAATAGTAAAGCAGCCTCGGCACTAACCAAAGAACAAAACGTACATGCCTTTACATCGCAAAATTTGTAGTTTTTAAATATTGTATAATGGTGTTACATTTTAATTTTACACTTTTTACGGCAGATGCATTTTAAAATATATAGGGTTTTTGGTTTGAGTTATTACCAGCTTAAATGATGGTTTGATTGCTTTACTACTTTGCATATGATCACTGTTGTCTTCTGGCAATAAGCCTGATAGTTTAGAAAATGAGTAAATACGGTGGTCTTTACTGCGATCATTTTAGAAATTTGAAATAAAAGGGTGCAAGTTTTTAAATCCGTTCAGTGTATAGAGATGATATATCATATTCAGTGTATATAGATGATATATCATATCATCTATATATCTCTTTAAAATACAGAGCACCAGCTGTTGCTTGGTAGTCGTGATACGCAGAATAAATGCGCTTCACGTACTAGGCTATTTATAAAAAAAAAAAAAAAATGAAAATGGTCGTTCCATGAATGTACATGTAGTACCATACTGTACTTAGACGACCATTTAAACGTGTTCGCTATTTTAAGCGCTCGTTTAAGGATAGGTAATGAAGGACGTCTAGCTATAAGGCATAACTTTTCCTCAATTGGCACGGTGAGAAAGATGAAATTTTCAAAGTTAATACATTCAACTCCCGATATCTCGAACATTGATATCTCAAAATATCTTTTTGTATCAAACAATATATTTCCTATTTTATATACATTTCAACCACAGGCACTCGACGAAAAATTTGTGAAATCTCATATAGTATGAAATTTTAGTCTGTCTGCCACCTCTCTATCAAATTTCAAGTCGATCGGTTGCGATATAAGAAAGATACTTAATATCCCACTTCGTAGTTTAATAGAGTCGAGGTGCGACACTACCGCAAATTTTACTTATCTAGAAGAACAATTGTGCCAAATCATTATTAGATTCATGCATAAATGTAAAAATAACGGCTGGGAAAAACTTTACTCATGACAATTTTATCATTTGACCTGTAAATGTGACCTTGACCTTAGACCTACCAGAATAAATGTGTAACATGACACTTGTTCTCATCAAGGAGAACAATTGTGCTGATATATTTTGAAATCCATGTATAAATTTAGAAGTTATAGCTCGAACAAACTCAATTTATGACCATTCTATCAGCTGACCTTCTTGTGTGACCTTGACCTTCAGCCTAACAAATGGTTCCTGTGACACGGACGGACGAGCGCACGCACATAGACCGAACTGAAGTTGTAACGACTATGTCTCGCTCACCGCAAGCGGACTAGACAGTAAACCTAACTGGAAGCAACGATCTTATTTCTTATTTGTTTTGTTGATTTAACAGTGATGAAAAATTAAATCCGGCAACACATGAACATTGTTTTGTCTGTCACAAACGAACAAAATCATATAAACACCATGCTTATCTTCTCTTTTACTTTGCGACAGTTCCTGGACATCCAACTCATTACTTAGTGGTAGACAAGTGTGTTTAAGCCATCTTTAAAGTGCAACTCTGTTTCCTTCATTCACTTAAACATGTTAAATGCGCTCTACATATTATTTTCTTGTTACTTATTTATACTCTGGCAGACTTTTAATAGCCGTCATAGATCAAGTCGTTGTCAGGCTCGTGTCACTTTAAATCACACGGTTTTCGACTGATGCATTTTTGTAATATTGACAAAATACGATCGGGTATAATTCTAAAAGACATGCTCAATTTCTTGAAGACTTGTTTAAGGTGGTGATAATCACTGATTTGGGGCAAAGACACAAAACTGCATAAAACACTCAAAATACCACTGATGTTTCCAAAACTTAGAATATGCCTTCTTTATGTTGTTTCTCACAATTTAGACTCCCAAAATGCAGCATTTGTTAATGTTAAAAAGTGTTTTTATAAGGAAAGATCAAAGGGTAATTTTGTGCGCAATAATCTTAAAAAATAATATTGTTATTGAAAATATACTTAGTGCTGAGAGTTGTTACGACCTTACGGAGGTAACAAAAAAGATGGAAGTAAACCAGCAACAAGCCTGTTTTAAAACTTAACAAAATTTATTTACATGTATATCAAAATTAAAACAGTCATTAATCAATCAAGAAAATATGTAATTTACGATACCTTAAATTATCCTGAATGTCCCTCAAAATGTCCTGTTTAAAACACAAGTCCTTTCACAGTTTCTGATCCCAAATATTAAAGTCAGCAGAATATTTCCAATAATCCCAGAATGAAAGTCACAAAGTGATACAATATATTTAAATTCCAGTATAACTTATTAAACTATAGACTGGTGAAAGTGTTTACAAAGATGACTAAAGGAAAATTTGTGGTCTTTATATATTATCTAGGAACATTCAGGAATTAACCAGTGATAGATTTTACCAGACAGTCCTCAATTCTGACATAATTTTATACCAGAAGATTCTTAATGTTTACAACAGAAATTTCTATTATTTTCTACATTACTAAAATTAGATATTCCAGAAAATTCTCGAAACATCTTGAAAGTTCTCAAAGTTTCCTGAAGCTTCCACAACATTCTTTTGACAATGGGGAGCAAATTCCAGAACTTTCCAGACAATTCCTTCTGTTTCGGGAACATTCTAAAGATTCCCCAATTTTCCAGAATGTTCTAAAGTACAGTGTAAACAACTTGTTTATTTCAAACCTAGTAAACATCTAAAAACTGCAAAATCATGGTAAAAGAAAATATTTACACCAAATTAAACACCATATTTATAACAGAGTTCCTTGTTGCATAATGGAGAGCGTCCTAGCAATTATTTTTTCAAACTCTTTCACACATTATCAGGCTGAGCAGATGAAAAAAGATGCGGTCTGTGTCCATTTTTTTCTGTCAAAACACACAGGTGAGACTATTTTAACAAGGTTGAACAATTTCATCTACACACCGGTGATCATGTAAGTAATGTATTATTTATACTGTAGGTGTAACATAGGTATGCTTGCCTACCCTATATTTAATAAATGCATCCAGTGTACATTACCTTGTACATGGTTGAACATTTGAGAAAAAGCTACCGTTTTCATCTGGTCTACATTACAATTTGAGACAGAGTTGGAATAAATAATTGCTAGGACGCTCTTCATTATGCAATAACGCACCTTCAGTACTACGTAAATTTTCAATAACGACGTTATTTTTTAGATTAATGCGCAGAAAACTATCCTTTGATCTTTCCTTATAGAAACACTTTTTTAAGCAGCATGTACGTCTATTTTGCATTCTAAACTGTAAAGAACAACAAAAATAAGAAGTCTGCTAACTTTCAGGGAGATACCTTACTTTTTTATGGTTTTATGCAGATTTTTACATTTACCATAAATCACCACCTCAACGGAGGATTGGTCTTACATATAGTTTGCATCCAGGAACTAGTTTGCATCTTGGAAATGAACATATGATAGTCTCAGCTGTTCTTATTCCGCTAGTCTGAGGCTATACTCAGAAAAAGTGCACTGAGCAGTTTATTTTTCAGATAAAAAGTGCAAAAACATATAGTCTCAGGTGGACAATGTCTATCTTAGTAGCACAATTTTTTAGAAAACCATTATTTACACGTGTCCAAATGATCGTCCTTTTAGCGAATTTTGTAGCAGATGTCTAGTAATAGTTTTGATTTCATTCTTGACTTGAGTTTGTTTCCTTGACAGGGCTCCAGATAAGAAGGATAACAGGGATCATTTTCCATATTTCTCCATAAAGATATATGTTGTGACCTTACGTTAGAACCGTCTCGGTGAGATGGTTCTAATGAGGGGTCACAGCATATTTTCATCGAGAAATCTCACAACTATCATCAAAACCAACCCTATCTGAAGCCCTGTTTGAATATAATGGCATGCTCAACTTGCACGTATGGTTAATGCAACACAACAACACTTTTTTTTTAAGATACAGAAACACAGTTCGGTAAGAGCATTTTCAGCTTTTAACATTCACTTCCTTATTTTATGCCACCGCATCATAATAATGCCGCGGGGGTATATAGTGTTTCGGTCGTGCGTACGTGTGCACGTTATTACGTACGTATATACGTCGTCCGTACGTGATCCTGTTAGACTCGGTTTAAGATTTTTTAAGAGGTAAATTTCAGGGCTCCTTTTATTGTAGCAATTTGAAATTTTGTATCAGGATTTATATCTATAAATACATAGGGAATACTCAAAAATCAGGGTATGATAACATGTCAGAATTGAATTCGGTAAAGATTTTTGTAAATTAGATTTCAAGGTTTCTTTTATTGTAGCGACTTGAAATTTTGAATAATTGTTTATATCATGATTCACTAACTTCGGACATAGGCTAATTTTGCGAGGTAACGATTTTTGTAAGATGTAAATTTAAGGAATCCTACTATTGTAGCAAATTGAAATTTTGTATGAGGAATAAAATTTTGTAAGTACAGCAGAAAGATACAAGAATCAGGTCGTCATGATCTGTATGTCACAGTCCACTGACTTCAGACTTAGGCCAATTTTACAAGGTTAAGATTTTTGTAAAAGGTAGATTTTAGGGTTTCTTACTACTGTAGCAACTTAAATTTGTATGAGGGATAATATTTATAAGTACAACAGGAATATACAAGAATTAGGCCACTGTATCGGTCCACTGACTTCGGACTTAGGCCAATTTTACAAGGTTAAGATTTTTGTAAGAGGTAGATTTTAAGGTTCCTATATTGTAGCAACTAGAAATTTTGTATGAGGAATAATATCTATATGTACAACAGAATTATACAAGAATCAGGTCATGATGGTCTATATATATCGGTCCACTGACTTCGGACTTAGGCCAATTTTGCAAGGTTAAGATTTTTTGTAAGAGGTAGATTTTAAGGTTCCTTTATTGTAGCAACTTGCAATTTTGTATGAGGATTAATATCTATAAGAAAAACAGGAATTTACAAGAATCAGGTCATGATGATCCATATATCACGGTCCAAAGACGTTGTGACCAGATTCTGTTATACACGATATTTCTATTTTGGCCATGCAGTGACTCTGAAATTGTAAAAAAGGCGGCAGTTTGTGTCACATCCCTAACGTTGGGCATCAATTTGCCTATGGCAATCATGCAAGTCTGCCTCTATGAACCTAGTTATCCTACAAGTGCCAGTTCCTTAATCAAGGCGCCAGCTTATAAAGACACCAGGCGGGGCTTCTGTGTACTATGGACACATTTGAGCCGCGACACGACAAAACCAACAATGTGGTTGTGCGCCCAGTGCAGACTCAGATCAGCCTGGACAACTGCCCAGTCAGATCAAACTTTTCGCTAAGCGCTTAAAGTGTAGTCAAGGGTCTAAGCTACCTTCATGCGGACGGCGAAGACTCTGATCAGACTGGGCGGGTGCCCAGGCTGATCTGAGTCTGCGCTGGGCGCACAACCACATTGTTGGTTTTCTCGTGTCGCGGCTCATTTCTAGTTTGCCACTGAGATCACGTTTTCCTGAATTTCATTCGGAACTCCGAGTCGCAGGCGCTTTGTTCGCTATTAATACATATCTGGATGAGAAATAAGTGTGACCTACTTCCATACAGCATCTGAATTACAGGTGTTTCATAATGTCATACCAACGGCAGTTTACTTTTATTTATTGAAATGTTTATGAAAAACAGAATATGTTAATTGTACCAGCTTTGCGTTTTCTATACCGTTAGAAAAGGCCATTTACTGAGCATGAAATAGTCAAACCAAGTGGGTGGATGAAAATGTTTTAAAGTGCAACTCTGTTGAAAGAGTTACTTGTATACAGAACTTTATAACTTATTAATACTGTTGACACATCTAGGCATAATCCTTACAGTCGTCATATAGTTGGTCCTTTCCATTTTTCTACCACATTAAATGGTAAGTCTTCGAAACGATCGTACTTCTGAAGCATCTTTTATAACTACGCAATACTGTTGGGAGCAAATTTATTATTCAGCTTGTTAACAAATGTGAAAACTGGCTAATTACAGAGCGTCTTGTCTGTCTGTTATCTATAGACACAATATGTCAACATGTTTTTCAATCGCTATGCATGCAGCTTGTCCGTAAAGGCCTAGGTGGGTTACAAAATGCAGAATGATTATGCTTATCCCAATTTTCCTGGAAAACATTGTTATGAGAAGGGAAACAACACCTTACCTTAGAATTTCTCTGGATACCAAAGAGTATACATCTCCGGTAACTCCAATGACCGATCTAATTGGTTGTTGCTTGTGTGAAGGAATTTACCTGGAAAATGATTTACGGTCTATCCATTGCAGTGACCTTTGGCCTTAATTTAGCTTGGAGTAAGTTGTTATTAATAAAATTAATAAAATAGCTCCACCAACTTACAGTCTCAGACAGGTAGCTTAATCGTTTGCCGGTTGGAATAGGATCTGGATCTTTAAACTGGTAAGAAAGGTTTTAAGGATTGCTCTTTAACATACTGGAATTGATCGTATCGTAACTAGGGTTGGTATGACAAGTTTACACTGACATGTATATGCAAAATCTGAGTATTCCCTATTTCTTAGAGAGGTTGCAGTTCATATAAAGTTACATAGAAAACTTCAACAGAAAGTTAGTACAAATATGTACTTTAACATAAACAAAACTGAAATAACTTTTTGTTTACAGTGGAGAAGATGTGTCCTGATTGTACGCATTTGTCTGGGTAATTCACCATAGCAACGCGAAAATTAATGACTTTTATGCATGCCAGAATTAAAACTGAGACTGCACTATACTGAAGAGCATTAAACAGAACCGTGAGTGTCATAAATTATATAAAAGTTCTAAAAATGTATATATTTATTCAATTATTGGAAGATTGTTTTGACAGAAGAATGTTCTTGTAAATACATTTTGCAGCTAGAAAATGCTGAACAACAGTTTATGAGACAAAATGTCAGATGTTGCAGACCTGATTAATTGACACCGTGTTAAGAGTACATTATGTCTTCAAGCACATAGACATTTTACATCTATAAAGCATGGTCTCAGGCAGACAGTTGGCACTTTTGCCATAATTACTTGGGTAAACCCGAGCAATACCCAGGTATTTCTCCGGCTTCTCGAAGATTTGTATATACGTATCTTCGAGAAGCCCGCGAAAGACCTGAAGACCGCGAAATACCTGGGTATACATATCTTCGAAAAGGCCGGGAAATACCTGGGTATACATGTACATATCTTCGAAAAAACCGCGAAATACCCGGGTATACATATCTTCGAGAAGCCCGCGAAGCCTGCGAAATACCTTGGTATTCATATCTTTGAAAAAATTAATAGTAAAATCTTTGGAAGCAAGGAATACATCAAATAACAGAAAATAGCAGACTCGGTCTTTCTACGCTGTTTCTGGTCTCGCCTGATAAAATTCATATCAAAAGACACTAAAATGGTATTCTCTATAATATATCTTCAAGTAGCCCGGGAAAAAGCTTGGTATTGCTCGGGTTTACCCAAGTAATGATGCTATACATATCTTTGAGAAGCAGTACGAGAATTACCCGGGTATTGTTCGGGTTAACCCATGGCAAGTAATAATGCTGGACATGCCCAGTGAAGTCATGAATGAACAAGCGTAATTTATTGCCTCTGTAAGTCTGAAGTCATTTTCTTAGTACCTTGCCACATTTAGCGAGAGTTTATGATTAGTTACAGTCAGGCTGCCAATCAGTCAAACTCTATTTCAGAAATTTGAAAGTGTCGATGAGTAAACCTTTCTAGGTGGGTTTGAACGGCGACACATGTTGCATGACACATGTATCTTGCAACCATTTTTGCCGCGAGTAGGTTACATGTATGTTTAGATGATAAAACATGGTGCATGCAAATATTTGTGTTACGCAACATATGCTGTTTTCGTCGTATAAACCAACATTTACGCTGGCGATAGGGTATCCAAGGACGATTTTATATTGCTATGTAATACACTCGCAATCTGTTTCTCAAGCAGCCAACAAAACTAGTATGATTACTTAAATGCCCTGAGGAATCCTTTATTATGTAACCTCAAGAGGACAATCAGAAAAATGTAGCATATGAGGCAATGGGGAAACTAATCTATTTCAGCATAGATGGATCAAGATGGCGATTTTTGCCTGAAGAATAGCATAGTATGCATGTTATCAACCAAAACGTACATGATTTAATAAGGACATGCGTTTCATAGCAAAAAGCATTACATTATTGGAAGAAGACGTATCTGGAACGCAAAAGGCGATGTCGTTGTTTGAGAATCGGTATGTTGTTTGCTAGACCGTATATTGCGACCTACTTGTCAGATGTTTTTTTTTTTTTTTTTCGTTTTTTTTTCATCATGATCTTTACTTTCCTATATTGCCCACTTTGGCCTAGATCTATAATTATCACAGCAGTTGTGACTTTTACGAGCAGATTGCGGTAATTTACCTCGAAATATGTGTTCAGTTTACGGGCAGCTTAAAAGACCGTCATAAGCATCTGCCTAGCGGGCACGTGACGTCGAAATGACGTTGCACTGACGTCTATGTCATGTCTACAACTGGCATTGACGTCAGATCGATGTCATTACGACATTATGCGCCCGCTTTGAAACCATGAACAGTGATCCGAAAATGCAACCAGACGTCAAGACGTCATCGCCATTTCTGCGTCTACAGCACTGATAACTAGGCGACGAGGACGATATATTAATGTTAAGACAGTGAGGAATTGTCCAAAAGAGAAGATACCCCCAGCAGGCACATAACGTTGAAATGACGTCGTACTGACGTCGATGCGACGTAATGACGTCGTATCGACGTCAATACGACGTCATTTTGACGTCATGTGCCCGCTGGGCCTATGCCATAATATGAAAATAGGCGATTTCTGATAACTTTCTAGCATTATATTGTCAAACATTATACTTCGCCACGATTGAAACGATTATCAGAGTGTTTTAAAACCCTTTCGGTATAAGTTCTTCGCTGTGCGTGTTTTAGGTAATCTTTGAGTATACTCAAGGTTATGAATATGCATGAATATGCATTCTGAGGTTGGATTCAAAGGCTTAAGCAAATACTATGAGAGAAGAAAATGAAAATATTCAACAAACGATAACATTACATATTGAACGCTCCTAGTCTTCTAGCCTTGTTAGAAGTGCAACACTTGTTACTTTATTAAGTTAAAATAAGCGACATAAAACATGCCCTTGTTAATTATTTACACGCTTGAAACTACTACAGCCGACATACAGCAGATCCTTCCAATATGCAGTTTCGTTCTAGATTTCGCCGCCACACTTTGTACTTCTGTTCATTTTTTATAACTACAAAATACTATTGGGAACAATTATATTATTGAACTTGTCAACGTAAGTGACAAACGCGAAACGGCATAATTACAAGAGCGTCTTATATGTCTGTCATCTTGCTGAAGAATAATCTCGACCTCTGATGAGCTTCTGTTGGTTTAACAGCATTTGAATATTTACTTGCTATTTTGTATTCAGATTATGTCCCAGCGGGAAGCCTAAAGATGTTATTGTTACAAATTCACGGCTTGAAAATAGCTTTAAGCTCCATGCTGCATAAAATGGCTTTTCAAAGACGTTTTACTGCGATTGTTTAAATTGCGTATTGGCTTTATAGACGGTTTAAATCAATTGAGACGAGTTCGGTAAATCAAATCCGGATTCTCATTTGGCGCCAAGTTTATGAATAAACGCACTTGCCAGTGCCAAATTTATTTTACAAGAAAACTAAATATTGGGTGTTTCTAGTGAATGAAACCCTTGTAAGCCTCTAAAGGACCTCTGACAGTTGTAATGTAAATTTGCCTATAAAAGTGGTCAAAAATGAACTTTCAGTATACTTCAAAATTTCCACTGAAATGTGTTCCTCTGGAGTCCTTATACTTGGCATAAAAACATTTTTTCGGCTATTAAGGGCAAAGACTGAGATTGGTGTAAAATGGAAGTTTTTATAATAGAATGTATGTAAAATAGGAAAAGTTTTATAAAGATACTCCCCCGGTGCCTCAGCTAGCCACTTTGCATGTGTGTGTGAAATAAAGCTAGCATACTTTTTATTTACATATTACTGCATGATATATGCAGTTGTATTGTTTACTTTGTTTTAAGCATGTTTAATACAATAAATTTCAGTAATTATGAAAACTCGAAAATTTGATTTATTTTGGATGACCGAAATTTCACTTACCCCCCCCCCCCCCCCCCCTTGAGAAAATCATTGACAGTTAGTCTACAGTCATGATATTTTTTCAAAATCAATATCAGAACTTCTTTATGATGCATAAGCTAACACGTTAAAGCTAAAATCATCAACATTGGCTTCTCACGAAAGCTGCAGTTATTTGTTGAAAAATAGCAAAGTTTACACTGAAACTGTCAGAGGTCCTTTTATCCAAACAGCCAAATTTTGTTTTTCTTCCAACAAAAATTAATAAAAATGTTTGCCATAATCTGGTCGTAGACTTCGAATAATTTCCCGTGGTAATGTTGTAAAATGAAGTATATATTCAACTTGACTGTGCCGGCCGCATTAATTCGAGAATGGCGCTCTGCATAGCAGTCGCATTTAGGCGACAATGGCGCCGAAAGCGCCAAAAAACGCAGACGTCAGCAAAATTTAAATGACAAGAAAACAAACAGTGTAGACCCAGATGGGGTGGCTCATCATGAGCCACCTCGTCTGGAACTAGGCTGTCTTCAAATTTAGCTATTTAGGCGCTTGACAGATTAATGACGGAGTACGGAGTGAGTAACATAAGTCCTGCCCATTTTGTATCAAGTGCATGTCTTGATAATGATCAATGATCCAAATACCTAAGTTTGTTACTGGCCGTTTACTATGAAAATCTGGATGTGGAACTGAAAATGATCAAAGCACTGAGAGTGCTGATGGGGGCGGTTGCCTGATATCTATCGGCTTCTAGTGTTGATTGTTATCTAAACTGATATATATATATATAAAAAAGCTAAACTTTTATTTCTACGAATACTAATATTTTACGGCTCGGGTTACACATTTTTCCCAACGTCGTAAGTTTGGCGCGTTTTCTTTTTACTTTTGTAATCTTCCGCCGATTAACAATAAAAAATATACATGAATTTAAAGATAAAGGTTCTTATGGTTATGTTTGTTT
Source organism: Ctena decussata (assembly GCA_963989385.1). Lineage (NCBI taxonomy): Eukaryota > Metazoa > Mollusca > Bivalvia > Lucinida > Lucinidae > Ctena > Ctena decussata. Next base: position 40,631,367 of record OZ022500.1, read on the forward strand.
ATTTGCTAATATTAAACAGCATAATATGTAGGACTGCAATGGCTTAACGCAAATTTGAGAGATATGTTCGTCAGCTGGGAACATTTTTCAGGTAGTTTTTGGGTTTGCAGTGACAGAAACATCGATTGTTGAAATCTCTTATATTAAATCTGGTGGCAGTTTCGCAAGCGCCCCCTAAAATGAAAAAGCAAAATAAATGTAAAAAAAAAAATAAAGAAAAAAAAAGAAAAAAAGAAATGAGACATGCATGCGCTTTTTGCCTAATATGTTCAAGAAATATCAGTTGTAAATGTATATTCGGGAGAAGATGTCCATAAGTTGCAAAGCTTGTTATCTAATCCCGCTGTATGTTTATTATGTTACTATATTTGTATTGATTCATTGAATAAAATATTGTTTAAACTAAATGTATATTTAGTTTTCTGACGTCTTCTTAATTACAGAAAATTCAAAATCTGGGCCAGAATACCCAAAATGTACAATGTAAATTGACTGTTTGACGTATATTGTCATGGCATTGCATCATGTAGAACTCCTGGGTTCTCGAATGTTTTTGTGAAATATATTCTGATAAGTCCTGTTGAAAAGATATATAAATTGATGGTATGTTTTGATTTAAAACCAATTTAAGAGTATTTCAGTATTGAAATGGCAGAGCTGTTCTGAAATAATAATAAGAATCTAGACCTAAGCTAAGACCTTTACTTGACTCAGCCAATCAGTGCATAGCTCCCATAGAATGGATCTTGAGAAACAAAATTGGCTAAGGCTAGACACAGAAAAAAAAATGACAGGTTCGTCCGATCTACAGATAAAGAGATAACAGGATATATTCTACTCAAATGAAGTTTTGCATCACCATATATTTTCTCATAGACATAACGCTAAATCAACTTATTTCCAAGAGGTATACAAGAAAGACATGCCTCTGTTTGGTCTATGGTTTCTGTAACTCACAATCATGTCTCTGTTAACACTTACCAAAACTAGGAACAGGACTGTCCTCCGTCGGGATAGATAAACGTTTCTTACTGACAAGTGGTATTGGCTGTTAACATACTATATTGGAAATCAACATGCATAAGGTTTTTACTTTTTAAAAGTCTTTGCCTACCAAGGCCGTCGGAACCGAAAACCAACTTTTCATATTTATAATACCAAAACATCTGACTGTTAATCATTTAAGATAACAATGTATTTTATTGCTACGCATATAAATCCAACAGAGGTCAAATATGATTATTTTGCATTAGCTCTATTGAAAAAAGTAAGTCGATGCAAAACTTCTTTTGAACAGTATAATTCGGAAGATTCGCTTTGCGACTTGGAAGTGTCTATTCTAGTCAATATTGCAATTTTAAATATATCTTGTTTGAAAAATTAGAATTTCCGAGACGAGCTAACAAAGTCTCACTATTTGAGTATCTCGTGACGCCAGATTCTTGCATAAATGAAGCGCATGTCTCGTAATAGCTGTTAAAAATGAGCTGACATGGCAAAACCAACAATGTGGCATCCGCCCGGTTTGATCAGAGGATTTACTGTGCGCTTAAAGGGTGCCTAAGGATCCTACCTGCCTCCATGCCGACAACGAAGTCTCTGATCAGACTGGACGGATGCCAAGGCTGATCCGAGTCTTCAAGTGGCGCACATGCCACTTTGCTGGTTTTGTCGTGTCGCGGCTCAGGTGTTAAATATAACTGCACTTAGTCTAGAACTGCACGAAGACAAAACATCCATTTATATACGAAACCATTATTGAGTATACAACAGTTACTGCGGAAAAATAAACCTTAAAACATATGCTTGCAGTGAAATCTCAAATCAGTTAAAGTAATCGGAGTCCTATTATTTTCCTTATAGATTTGCCAAATAAAGAGATTATCTATGCGAACGGGGCAGACTCTGATTAAAATGCGCTGTAGATGCGCAGTCCACTCAAATACTTAACCGTTTGTACATGCCATAAGGAAACTGAATAAAAAATATCCTTGCTTTTCCAGTACAATAATCTTAATATTTTACAACATCAAGCATTCTGTTTAACCGTTACACGCAATGTCTAATCCCAATTGAATTATCGGTAATGGGTACCGCCGAAACAGACCAAGACATGAACACTTGAAATTGTTTTAGAGACGAAAATCTCATAAAAGGAAGATATTTTTAAACAAAAAGTGAGCCGCGGGTTAAGAAAATATTCAAGCGGTCCAAAACGATGTTATTCTGGCAGCCAGACACACACACTTAATGAGCCGCGACACGACAAAACCAACAATGTGGTTGTGCGCCCAGCCCAGACTCAGATCAGCCTGGGCATCCAGTCTGATCAGAGTCTTCGCTGTCCGCGCTGAGGTAGCTTAGACCCTTAGCTACTCTGATAGCTCTGATACTCTGATATCGCTTAGCGAAGAGTCTTATCGGATTAGGCGGATACCCAGGCTGGACCGAGTCTGCGCTGGGCGCACGATTACAGTGTTGGTTTTGTCGTGTCGCGGCTCATTATTTTCGATTCGTCAAACGATGTCACCATGTAACACGACGTCAGCATGTCATCACTTAACACGATGTCAACTTAACAAAGTTGACATCGTGTTTCATGATGACATCGCATTTCTAAACGACGTTGAAGCGTTTCTGTCTATCTGCCAGAATTTCACCGTGATTTACAGTCAACTCCTGATATCTCTAACACTGATATCTCAAAGTATATTTTATATCAAAGAATATATTTCCTATTTTAATTACATTTCAACTCCTGTTGTCTCAAACTACTGATATCTCAAAGTAAATTTTCTGGTACCAGAAAATTTACTTTGAGATATCAGTAGTTTGGGCTGAAATTTGTCTTCGGGATGTCGAAGGTTGACTGTATTATGCAAAAAGCAACTGTGACAATGAACAGTCTGATCAGAAAATGCATATTCGGCCCATACAATGCAATTTCCTTGATCTCGAAATTCATAGTTAGGACATGATCGAAGTATGAGTTGGTTAGAAATGGAGTAACATATTATGATATTTTTCAGAAACATAGTTCTCTTATATTACCAAAATAATGTGAATAATGAGAATACACAAAATGTACAATAAAGTGCAGTTCAAAACTGACGAGTAGACGTGACTGAGTATTTTTATACGTGATAGATAAAAAGGTGTAACATTCCGCACGACATTTCGCAGCATTTTAAGCATAATGTAATTGTAAGACCGACTTTAGATAAGAAAAAATGACTACATTAACACTTTAAGTACCAGAGACGAAAATAGCAGAATTTGCAAACAGCGTAGATCCTTATTAGGCGGCTCAGGCTTTCACTGTTTGCCTTCCAGTCTTTGAATTCTCAGTATGAAGTATATTGGACAAGGCTTTTTTTTTTGGAAATTTTGCAGACGAAAAGTTTGTCTGCGTTTTAGCACTTAAAGAGTTAGTGCATCAGCTAACTATGATGAAGCAAAGTTGAGGAGTGTGCAGTCCGAAACCAGAGCAAAAAGAGACCACTTGTTGGACCATGATGGGCCAGACCAAAGACATTCAGTTTGGTAGTCAGACACAGTCAATTTTCAAAGACAAGACTCCTTATGTAATAGATTCAGTAGGTGTCGTCATTTATCTTCAGTCCGACTCACCTTGGTGCTGCATAATAGGGAAGCAAAGCTGGGAGCCGTAAATGAGGTTTAAACGATGAGTTCCAGAGCTTGTTTAATTTTCCATATAGATGCCATTGGGAAAAGTTCTTGTCCGTAAATCTCCCATTTTCACAATGAATTATCAGGATTAATTGCTTCTGACACCAGACTGATGCAAGTCATGCACTAAACATTACTTTTTCTCGAATTATACAAAATCTAATCCAATGCTGAACTGACAGGCTGTTTCTTTATGTCAGCAGTATGTCATTTCTTTAAAGAATTATGATAATTCTCTTTCAGTTTCTTTGTAAAAAGACACTGCAGTACGAACACGGTTCATCTGACCACAAACCCTATGCTAATATTTATCATGGATATGCTGCAAAATTCACCTGATCATGAACAGGGGCATGATAACACAATGTGATATCATGTCACTTTAGAACTGCGCTTGCGCGAATGTTATCAGGCGATGCCTACAGAAGCGATCTCTGAAGACGATTGGCTACATACTGACGTTGGCCGTGATACTAACGTTCGATTGGTCAATTGACGTCACCGACTTACGTCATAACGCATTCTCGACGTCAGCAAGTTGGAACAAAACTGCGTTTGCTTATCATTTGTTTAGCGCTCTAAACGCTGTAAAATCTTCTAATGATGCATGATAAATAGAAAACCATGTAAGTGTCTTTTGATATCAAGTTTATCAGGCTCGAACAGAAACACGTCGGACTGGCTCGGCAAGCCTCGCCATTCCTACTAAACTTGATATCAAAAGACACTAACATGGTGTTCTCTATATCTCAGTGCTGCAAGAAAATGTAGTGTCTGATCCTTGTAAGATGTAAATACAGATGACACACTGGTAAAGCGTATGTTCTATGGTAAAATTCTTCCCATAACTTTCGGTTACATTTACTTTCTTGAAAAGGAAGCGATCGTAATGCAATTAACCCTTCTGATTTTCCGTGATGTCCTATTCTACCTTTGATGTTGGATTAACCAAGTCTGTCAAAAAGCGGTATATAACAAAAAGGGGTAAATACTATGTACCAGAGAGTGTTCAAAGTCCTCGGAAGCAGTCTGATTTGGATCTACACTGTTGAAGAAATATGTTTGTTTGAAATAAACCTTCATATTAAAGAATGTTAGAGATTCCCTTTGCATGCTAACATACTGAAACGCAACCTTATATGGCAAATGGGCACAACTGGAAAATGGAAGATTCCATTGTATTTACTGATATACAGATTATTCATGTATTTAAACTCAACAAGTCCTGTCATTTTATTTGTTCAGCAAGCACTTTTACTGAAAGGTAAATATATAATATAAAGAAAAAGAATAAAACACCCTACTATTCAAATGTATAGAAACAAATCTGATCTTATCAATACCAGACAAAAACCAGTCTATTTGAGGGCAATCATTTTTTATTTCATCCAACGGCAGTCCAATGGTCGAACTGACATTGCTCGGACGGACTTTGAGCGCATTAATGGTTGATGATAAAACAGTAACTTTCAACGCTTCAGTATTTTTCAGTAGCGTCTGCTTGTTTAAAAGCCAGTAATGAACGTCGACGCTTCAACAGATAACATCGCAAAACTGTAGCATGCAACTGCCCACGTTGCAATCTAGCCATATTACCCTAAACTTAAAAGTGAAGACATAAGTTAAAAAATTGTCTTGCAATCGAAGCAAAGCTTTTATCTGTGATTTGGTTAAGTTTTACAAGTATTCGTTCTAAACGTGTGCACCGTAAAAATGAAGCTCCGTTTTTTTTTTTTTTTTTTTTTTTTTTGAAAAATTGTTTTAAGCCAACAATATATATTCGGACATCAATGCTGAATATCGGAGATAAAGCGTAGAAAAAACTTTGCATAAGCCTTGACTGCAATGTTTATTTTGTTTTACTTAAGTTACACCGTAAAAACATCCGTAGATTTACGGTAAAATACCTGGCAACCAGCTGACAGTCTACATGTATTTCCCGTTTTTTGTACGGACGTCTGCCTGTAGAAATTGTTTTTGAAATCACGATATGGTAGAGTTATGTTACCTGACCGCACTCGAAAATATCTTTATAAGGTTGAAGAGTTATAGATCCAACCCAATACAATACCTGTCTTATTCTACCCTACTCTGAGTGTTGATCCCTGCCAATGTTTACGGGCGCCCGTAAAATAACGGGAAATGGACTGGCAGCTGGTTGCCAGGCATTCTACCGTAAAATCTACGGATTTTAAACAGTGTGCTTATATTAAATCCTGGTATTGAAACTATTGGTTTTATTTATTTATAACGTGAAGTGCTTCTGATTCAGGTGAATGAAAATACCTCCATGTATGTCTTCTATTTTACAAAGTGAGGCAACTTTAAATGTAACTTCCTGTTTGCTTTCTTGGATGTCGAGGTCCTTGTAAAACAAGATATCTCTTAAAGGAAAAAATCTCCTCCTTACCGACCTGCTTTGAGAAGCTGGGGCGGTATTCATAAAACGACTTAAGTGGTTGCTATGGTGTTGCTAAGGCCAAATTTCTAAGTAGGAGATTCTCTACAACTATGAAATTTGCTCTGGAGGAACAGTCTAAAAAGACTGTTCCTCCACAGCAAACTTCATAGTTGGAGGGAATCTCCTTCATAGAAAATTGGCCTTAGCAACAGCATAGCAACAACTTAAAACAAAAAAAATAAAATTGGTAGGCTGCTTTCCCTGAATGTGTACCAGTTCATCTTTCATGCCATCAGTCAAACGTTTTCCCTCGTAATTCATCTGTGGAGTGAATGATAGAACTTGAATGCACAATAATGCACCATTTGGGCCGCGACACGACAAAACCAACAAACTGGCAAGTGCGCCTAGCAAAACCTCAGATCGGTCTGGGTATCCGCCCAGTCCGAGCAGTATCTTGGCGGTCGGCATGGAGGTAGTGTAGACCCTAAGCTACCCTTTAAGCGGACAGGAAAGACTGTGATCAGACTGGGCGGATGCCTAGGCTGATCTGAGTCTTCGCTGGGCACACATGCCACTTTGTTGGTTTCCTCGTGTCGCGGCCCATATGCCCGGTCAAATCTTATCGTTTCCTCTTTTAGTTTCAAAGATGGGCTGCTTTTGTGGTTTTGACTGTACATGCAGGTACGTGGATGAATATAATCACATGAAATGAATGAAATAAGATTGTCTTGCCCCATGCAGAAACCATGTGATCAACCAAAATATCTGCACACTGGTATAACTGACCGCATCAGACATTTCCAAGTGCATTCCTAAAATGTCATGACGCTTCTAGCCAGTGGTAATAATACTTAATTTAATAATAAATCATGATCATTTGCATAAGACTTAATGGCTTTCGTCTGAACAAGTACACGTAAAAATGATAGGCTGTAATCAACAAAATGTTGTTTTTTTTGTTGTTTTTTCTTTGAAAACATAATTGCACAGTTCTAGAAGTGAATTTGCAATATTTAATGCTAAAACTATTCTGTTCAGCTGTCATTCTTAGCTGGCTAATCACAGGTATTTGACGTTTTTGGGGTCTCAGGAATACACAGTAGCCTCGAATATGGCCAGAAATCGCATCTTCTATAATGAGATACGAAGTATCGTATCTCATTATAGAAGATGGGATTTCTGGCCATATTCGAAGCTACTGAGTGTGTATTTCTGAGGCCCCAAAAACGTCAAATGTCTGTGGGCTAATTCAAAACGTGATTACCGTATTTTCATTAGTTCAGAATACTAAAGAATAGCATGCTACATGTAACGCTTCGAGCCACTGTTACATATCATAATGAGTAGCATGACACTTAATAACCTACGTCTGAACCCGTACAAGGAAATCAACGAAACGATTTTTTTTCACTATGACAAAATAATTGCATGGTTGTCGGGATGAATCTGGTATTTTAATCGCACTCTTTTCTCTTGTTTTCTATTAACTGATTATTTTTTAACTATATAGTTTCGGAAGGAATTAGAGTGTTGAACCTACACTGTTCAGCTGTAATTCTTAGCTCGGTAAGTTTTCAACACTTGAAAATACATTCTACTCTCGAGATCTCAAAATCAAAGCTCTTATCAAACTATTGATATCTCAAAGTAAATTTTCTGGTCCTTGAAAATTTACACTGAAGTATATGTAGCATTAGATAACAGCAACTGAAATGTAAAGAAAGAAGGAGCCTGTGTCCAAACATTACTTGATACATGTATAAGAGCATTTTGAGATATCAGTGCTTGAAATATCGAGGACTGACTGTATCACCGAATTCATATTAAGGTGCGTGCTTTTGTCTGCCGTTTTTACGACGAGGATCAATTGTTTTGTGTTTACCTCCCTGGACGACGAAGCTTTTTCAAAATGGACACTATTCGGGTAAATTCGGACAGCGGGTAAATTCGGACATACCGTTGCAAACAGTGAAATCCAGATGAGACGGCTCATAATGAGCCGTCTCATCCGGATTTCCACTGTTTACCCAGCTAATTTTGTTTTAATTCCAAACAACTAACATTTTAAGGAAACAATGTCACTGTCCGAAATTACCCGCTGTCCGAATTTCCTCGACTTTACCCTACTCTTTAAGGCAAACTTTGCCTCCAGCGGCTTTGGAGTTAACCCAAATGACAAGGGAAGGGAAACAGGAAATGGAATTTTGCTTTCCCCAAAATTGTGCCGATTCCTTAAGTATCACATTAAAACACGATCAGAATGAGCATAATAGCCATCCAATGAATGAAACTCATCAGAACGGTCGGTTGTGCATGTGGCTTGTAACTGCGGTTTAAATCCTAATCTTTATTCTAGTTTCCAAAAGTGTTCAAAACACATAAAACGGGTTGGCTCGCATAAACTTGTCCGAATATTGCAGAAAATCAAATTATAGTAGGGTTCATTGCAAAGCTACTAAAAGCTGGAGCTAAAGAAAAGCCGACTTTGTATTATTATAATTATTAGATACATGTACACAACGAAAGACAGGAAAAACATACAAGCAATTGAACTACAGAAAAATAATTGACCAAAATGAAAATAATTTAAATGCATTTAATTTTGCATTTTTAACAAATTTAATTGCTTCTTTTATTTCCATTTTGTTTTTATAATCAGTTGTGTTGGATTTTCACGAACCTGTATAATTAACAGGTTTGTGAAAATCCAACACAACTGATTATATCCAATACTGTTTTGGTACATGCGTACTATAGACGGTATTGAAGTCCAACAGCTACTTTTGTTCTGTTGATTAGTACCTTTGGGGAATTCTCTTGTCTGTAAAACTCACTTCTTCGAAGTAAATTATCATGATTAATTGTCTCTGACTTCAGACTAATGCAAGTCACGCACAAAACTTTACTTTTTCTCCGATTATACAAAGTCTAATCAAAAACTGAATTGTCCACGTATTTCATGTTATATGCAGTGCATCAGTTCTTAAAAGAATGTCAGGTTAAAGAATCTAGCTTTTTACTTGGTTTCCAGAGTAGGAATAATCATTTTGTACCTGCATACGGAATTTGTATCTCTCAGTCAGTCTGTTTTGCTGGTCCTGTTTTGAATGTCAGGACTTTGTCGACAGAGGGAAGCTACCCATCGGTTCAGTGTTTTATCAACACTCAAAAAAGCTCTATGCTAGACAACATGACCAGGTCCCGAGGTTATAAAACTTTTTTCGTGCTCAACTCAGCTGAGCATGAAATTTTCTCTGCTCATAAATTTTAAAATGCCAACAATTGTTGGCATTTTAATATTTATGAGTAGAAAAAATAGCCTTCTTGGCTTATCTGAGCCTGAAAAATGCTGAATTTTTGGTATTTTTTATATTAATGGGCATTTTAAATTTCATGCTCAGCTGAGTTGAGCATGAAAAAATTTTTATAACCTCGGGGCCTTGTTGGTTCCTTTAATGGGGTCGTTTCTAAACTTCTTGCCAATGCCGAAACATAATCGGATTTTCAGTCAAAGAGCTTTTAATTTCACTGTCAGTTTCTTCAGATACATAAACATGGCAATGCATTACATTTAGCAGATGCTGCCGGCAACTCACGAGCACTTGATCACACCTCTGTATAAGTGGCAGTCCCTCTGATGCTACATTATACAATTATTGACCTTTGTTGAGATCAATGTGCAGCTATAGTACATTCTTAACAGAGAAATACAAGGATTTCTTGTCGATATAAATATGCTATTTCCTAGTTCTCTACGAGGATTTATTTCCTCTACGTAGAGTAGGGAAATAAATCCCTGTAGATTGGTTACTTTCCCCACAATGTTCGGAGATTGGTTATTAATGTTCGGCCGGATACCGGCTTTTAGAACTACTTTTCCAAGTCTATCTTTCAAATGCAGTTGAAGCTATAACACACCGTTAGAGTTGCCTTTTATGATCTTGAGAAAACAACAGACACCAAATAACAAAATTGTCAAACCTATAACAAACCTTGGTGTGTATTCCTGGCGTGTTCAACTGAAAGATTCCACGAGTTCGTCAGTTTAATGTAGGATTGCATTTCTTTTTATCATACACGCTTCGCTATAAAAAAGGTATCATTCAGCTCATAGCAGACTTTCCTAGAGCCTTGGATCGTCAGGACCAGTTGCCGCACAGACAATGACCGTAAAGGCATGATGCAGGTTCCATAGGCAAGTAAATTCGGACTCTTTTCTTTATCGGACCCTTAAACCTCCCTCGGTTTATAAATCCCATATTTTAAATGGGACGATTAATAAACTCAATTTATTGACCTGCAAACAACATTATTGACCGACGCGAAGCGGAGGTCAATATGTTATGTTTGCAGGTTAATAAAACTGCATATTCACCGAAATAAAGGTCAATGACTGTTTTATTATATGATATTTCTTAATACAGTTTCCTTTGATATTCATGATTACACTACAAGGTATTATCTCGCGACGTTACGCCATTAACATTAACGAACATATAGAGGATATTTGACTTTTTCAGTGTAAGATCGATTTTTATTTCACCGAATGAACACCAAAAGCAGTATTTTCACGAGTGGCGAAGCCACGAGTGAAAATACCACTTTTGGTGTTCATGAGTGAAATAAAAAAAATTATCTTACACTGAAAAAGTCAAATTTTCTATTTCTTTTATGCCTAAAAATCGCAATAATTCTGTTTATTCAAGAGCGTCAGCCATCACGACAGAAACACAACTTTTTATCTAGCCGTTCTGCGTCAAATTTGATGCTTCCAGCGTGTTTATTGGGTATGATATTGGTTGTAAACACAGTTTGCAACTGAAAAATAGCTTCAAATACCATTTTGATAAATAGATCGCAAAAAAAATTGCCAAGATAGAATGCCTACAGGAGGCTTAGGCGGCCTGATGTCGCGTGCAGTAACAATGTTACGTTGGCGCTTTATGTGACGTCATTAACGTCGTTATGACATGCAAGCATGCGTGACATAATTTTTGTCAAGGCAGATAAGTTTTAGCCAATTAATCAACAAAAACCTTTATGCTATTTCACAAAAATCCTATTTCTGAAACAGTGAAATCGAAATTCTAATGCACTTACAAATATAACGCGACGTCTGATTGGATAACGTCAAAAATTTGCGACAGTATATTCTGCGATATACTGTCGCAAACCCGACGTCATTATAAAACGTCGCTTCTCATTGGCTGACATTTGGTTTTACGTTGCTGACAGCGCTTGAAATGGGTGCAAACTAGTACATTTTGAAAAGTGAAAATGTAGAAAAGTGCATTAGAATGGTGATAACTGTATTGAAAAATGTCATTTGGGGAGGTAAATCATCGGTTTTATGGTCGCAAATTCCGTTTTACGGCTCCGCTGGCGCGTCGCCGTAAAACGAAATTTCCGACCATAAAACCGATGATTTACCTCCCCAAATGCCAATTTTCAAAACAGTTATCCCCTAAGTGATAATTTCACTGTTTGAAACAGTGAGATTATCAGTTTCGATTTCACCGAGAAATCTTTATAATCCATTGGAAAGTATAAAAGAATAAACGTTATGTCACGAAAATACAATGACATCAGCGTAAAAATAATATTTACTGACTTGCCGGTGAATATCGCAAAATATTGACCGGCACGTGACGTCAAATCAGCCAATGAAATTGAGTGTTACATCTTGGTCATATAATAAAATGATATATGCAATAATTCCGATGAATATTGTAGTCTAAGATTTATATTTAACAGCACTAAATGGGAACTAAACATGTTTGAATTCACACCATTTAGAATTCGTATTGGTTTGATATGAGCCGGGACACGACAAAATCAACAAACAGGCATGTGAGTCTAGCGAAAACTCAGCTCAGCTTAAGCATCCGCTCTTCACTGTGGGTTTAAAGGGCAGCTAAGGGTCTAAGCTACCTCCATGCGGACAACGAAGACTCTTATCAGACTGGGCGGATGCGCAAGCTGATCTGAGCCTTCGCTGGACATACATGCCAGTTTGTTGGTTTTGTCGTGTCGCGGCCCATATATATTTATCCGTATGTGTGTCTTTGCCTTATTAGCTACTCGTGGGGCAATTTTGCTTTTAAGAATGACTTAAACCAAGAAGAGGGGTACGTGAATTTTTTGGTCTCTTCAAACTTTTCGGTCTCTGAAAAAAAATCCATACTTCGGTTTCTAATATATTGATTTTTTTATTTGATTTGATGCTTAGCGTCCACGGTAAATAGCTATGGTCATGTCGGGACGATCAGTTTACCTAACCACACTATTCCTGGGCAGGCTTAGACCTCCTAAGCGGTTAACCTGTACTAAGTGCACATACTTTCGCCAGTAACTGACAACTGCCCTTCTTAAATCAGGGGAAGGAGTAACGAAAGTATGTGGCCGGACCGGGTTTCGAACCCAGGACCTCTGACTTATGAGTCATGTGCCCTACCGATTGCGATACGCAGCCCGGCCTTCTAATATATTGAAATTTTGTTTAGTAAATAGGCTTAAATTGATGTTGATACTACACTTGCTGGTTGTTTGCAGTTGCTTTTAATAATCATGGCGTCAGCCTACATTTTAGATATAGAAGGTGTGAGAACACACCCATTTTTCAGCTGTGGACTATCTCCCAACTCCCATCCCCCAACCCCCACTCCTCAACCACCCGCCCCAATGCCTCAGCATGCCACGCACATACAATGACTGTGTATTATGATAGTACTCACATACACGTATAGTGGCTTGCTGAGGCACGGTGTGTGAAGGATGGTGTGGGGGGGGGGGGGGGGGGAGGGGGGAGGGGAAGTATCTCTTAAAAGATAACTTTTACTATTTCCGTTACATTTAATCATACAATACGGCTTTTCCATTCAAAATTTGAAGTCTTTGTTCTGAAAAATCAGAAAATAAATTTAAAGCCAGGTATGGGAAGTTGAGAGAAACAATCCTCAAAAGAAATTCTTGGGTAAATTAAAATTTTATAGGCAAATTAACATTACAAGTGTCAAGGGTCCTTTTCGTAAAGAAATATAAAAGTCTAATAATCTCCCCATCTTATCTGGAGCTCTGATTAAATTTTTCGTCTCGGAACAGTCTTTAATAGTAGGTTTCTTGTACAAGCTATTTTTACGCACACCAGAAAATATTCTGTCCAATTCAAATATTTGTCGTCCCAGGAGAAATAAAACTCTTATACCTTAATTTTGGAATTACATCAGTAAATTATTATAGATTACCCAAACGTATGCTTGAATACCTTAATGCAGTTAAGTTGAGCAATCAGTGACGTTTTTCTCGATTAGAAATTGATTCTATCTCGCTACTTAATTTCATTTAGATATGGAGTTGTAGCTAATGTAACTTGAACATGCATCTACTTTATAACATATGAGCCGCGACACGGCAAAACCAACAATGTGGTTATGTGCCCCGTGCTGACTCAGATCAGCCTGGCCATCTGCCAAATCTGATCTGACTCTTTCCTAGGCGCTTACAGGGTAGCTAAGGGTCTAAGCTACCTCCATGCGGACAGCGAAGACTCTGATCAGACTGGGCGGATGCCCAGGCTGATCTGAGTCTGCGCTGGGCGCACAACCACATTGTTGGTTTTCTCACGTTGCGGCTCAATTATCAATTTTCGAAATGGCACATAATGTTATCGTTTCAAATTTGTTATCAGCGAGCAAGAAATTGCTAATAATTTTAGACAGTCACTTTTGAATTTGAATGCATTAAGCCATACAGTTTTTTCAGATGGGAAATCATTTGTGTTAAACACATATTTGGCAGAAAATCAGAACCCGAATTTGCCAAATGAAAGAACTATACAGTTTATTAGTTCTTTTGCATCGGTATGGGGTTAGTCTGCTTCTAAAATCAGTTGTTTTGCAAAACTGGGTACAAGTGATTAAAGCACCGTTAGCTTATGTTCTCAGATTACACATTAAAGCTAAACTCCGTTCATTAATTCTGAAACTGGGGTTTTCGCTGCTCATACTTTTATAATCTAATCAATCCAAGTAAGACTGTGCATAGTAATAAAACTCGACTTCCGCCGATTCCTCATCAATGTGTCCTATGACTCTGTCCTTCGTAGGATGCTGGGCTAACCTGCACAAAACTGCTAAAGACAGACTTTCAACCCGAGACTAAGTCCATCGGACAGGTTGGAAACGCCTTTTAATACCATATAAAGTGGTCTCTATAAATAGTTTCGTGTACGGGCGGGGTTATTATTCTAACACATGCTCTGCGCGAGCGAAATCAGTCAGCGTGACAACAAGCTTGTCATCCAGATAATTTATTCTCAAATTTGTTGATTACACCGCATAAATTCACACGACAAGGTTTTCAGCGTTTCATCATAGTATCGCCACCGAACGTCTTAACGACGTCATATCAGCGTCAGCGCGACGTAACGATGTTCACTGGCTTTATTTTTACGCAAATACATGTATTACAACTTTCCGCAGTACGTAATAAGTAATAAAGTTCGTAAGTTCCAAAGCATTTATTACTAATGTTGCGTTAAAACTGCAAAGTGAAAAACAAGGACAAAATGACCAAACCGTGCACCTCTCGAACTTATTACAGCTCCCCTTAATCAGTCTATTCCTCCTTCTTATCCTCCCCCCCTCTAAAGAAAAATAAAATAATCTCCCACACACAACGTTAAACCCCTCCCCTCAATTAGGCTACCATCTAGACTCCCACCCCTCGGCATGACCCCTTCCCAAAATCCTTATTCAATCTACTCCCTCCAATAAATCACAGGAATAAGAAAAAAAAGTTCGGCTAATTTTTAAAGGCCCCATTGCTCTTTCGATGGTTAAAAAATGTAAGAAAAAAGTTTGTGGAGAGGTATCGCTGCAAGCTTATCACTACAGATTCGTCATTGTAAATGACCGCTATTTTCCAGGTTTAATTACGTAAAACTTCCTTGAGTTTCATATAAAAAATGTTTTAAAATGTTTTGAGTTTCATATAAAAATGTTTTCAAATTTATTTGGGTCATTTTAGTCGGCAACTAAAATGAACTACTTTCAATTTCATAAACTTGAATTAATTGGTAAAAATACAATGTACAAGAGTGGTGTCAAAGTAGTATAGATCTACATACAAACAACGGGACAGTTGTATCATCCGACTCAGAAGCGAACATCAGGCCTATAAACATCCCTGCAAATATTTATTTATTTATTTTTTCTTCTTTCTATAAAGGTCTTCTTGCATATATATGTTCGTGTCGCAGGGTAGAGGTCGGAGTGGTAGAATAATCGAGGGAATAGTTTGTTGAAAAGAAGTGGGGGCGGGGGTTGGGGGGGGGGGGGGGGTTGCAGGGTGTGTCTAGAGACTACGTTGGCGGACTGGGTACCACAGTTATTACCCAAATGACTAGCGTGATACCCACGTGGAATGTATCTGAATATGTATGACTTTAGGCTGTCAATTTTCATCAAATGATCTTAGTTTGCGGACAGGTTTTTGAAATTTGCTGTTTCGTGCACGTAACTGCAGCATCAGGTGCCAGGCTTAGATACATGAGACCTTAATGAGAAATCGGCGGAAGTCGAGCTTTATCACTATGCATAGTCTTACGTGGATTGATTAGATTATAAAAGTATGAGCAGCGAAAAACCCAGTTTCAGAATTAATGAACGGAGTTTAGTCTGCTTATACTTTTGCTTTAAACATCGCGAGACAATTTTGCACTGCAAAATCTACTCAAATATTTCATCAAAAATGACTGTATTTTGTATACAATGCATTTGAAAATGTAAAATGGTGCAACTCACGACGTCTTTAGCTTTGAACTTCCATTTTTGCATTATAAAGTGGAGTAATGTTTGATTTGGTCTTATTTACAGAAAACATGCACTTTCAAAGCGATAATATTCCCTCACAATAATAAATAGAGCCACCAGATCTGTTCTGTCATCAGGATTCGGGAATTAAACTAATCATGCTTCGAAATATATTCTTATAAAAGATATTCAGGAAATGCTGCAGTCATAGATCTTGGCTTTAAATGGCACAAAGGGAAAGAGTAAACAAGAGCAAGTGAGCAGGGGTCATGTATACCCCGATTAGCGCCAGCGCCTACTGAATCCAAACTAGATACAGGTTATGCAAGCGGACAAACGGATAGGAAAATCTATATAAAACCCCGTCGAGTATTATACATGTACCAAACTGTTCCTTCAGTGTGAGACTTCGCAGACTAATGTCGTAATATGAATTTTGAAGGTTATGACTTCGACCTTTAATCAACAACTAATATGTATCAACAATGCAGTTGCTCGAACTACACATTAGATGATGATGCAAAGAATACATACTAAACTCAAAACTTATTCTCTGGTCTTAAACTTACTTAGGTCAAAAGCTGCAGTTGAAACATGTTGAGAATATAAGTATGTCTACATGTAGTCTCACAGCAAATGTTCCAACAAAAGATATTACAACCCTAATTAAAGCAACTTCTATGCAAATGCTTGTGACCATGTCTTTTAGTGAGCAGCAGCATCCTGACGATTTCAACTACACTGTAGTGAACATTAGTAAACCTAGTCACATTATATCTAAAGACTTTAATAAAATAATGACAGACGGACAGTCGGGGCGATCGAACAGAAATGCGAACATTTTATACAGTTTACTGAATAAACTATATTACGTAACGAAAACAAACAGTTTATACGAGTCAAAACAATGTAAAGCAACACAGGTCTTTCTTCTCAAACGAGGGGTCACATAAGTAGACAGGACTGACCAAGTTATCGACCGGGACATAACGTGAAAACCCTGCAACGAAAGAGCACAAAACTATTTACTAAGAATGGCACACCTTAAAACTGAAAATTATGGGAATGCAGTCCACGCAAAACTGTGCTTTCTCCCACCTTTGCATATATAAGGTAGGCGCTCAGCCCATATAAAAAACTTCTATCTTTCATTAGCAACATCTATCTTATATTAGCAACCAGACTCTTTCAATTTTCGACTAATATTTTGATTTTTAATGAACTTAATGGACACGCAAGCATCTAGGACGACGTTTGATAGAAGAGCATAAGTTTCACTTCATTGAATGCCGTCACTAAAATCGGTTATGAAACGTCGCGAGCAAACTTGACGCGCGTGACGTGAAAGGCTATTAGTAAGCTGAATTTCGTTTCAGCCCTTTGGAGATAAAACAGTCAACATATCGTGTTTTTTCGTCTATTTTTCAGATGCAAACTGAGTTTACACCGTTTTCAGACCCGATAAACACACTGAGCTGCTCAAAATTTTAGAGATTTCCCTCTCCTATATGGAGACTCATGATGGATTGTTATATTCTCTTTCCAACTATTTTGCACGTCATGTTGTCGGCTTAAGTTGTCATTAGTGTGATGAAAGCAGAATCTCAAGTCAAAGGCTTAGAGCAAAATAAATAAATAGAACTTCACAGTGGCACATACGTTATCACATCATAGCCGATCCGTTTGACTGTATGAGTAAAAGTACTATTCATTAAACGAACTACCAGCCATCTTTTCGTACTTGAAATATTTGAAGGACAGTCTATACCTCAACAAAAGTGCACATAAGTTTATTGCGATGTCTTTCATTGCCATTCTAGTAGTGCAAATAACATTGAACTTTCACAAGGGTATGCATCAACGCAGAACGAGCATTTTCTTCGGTTTCTACTATACAGATTCTCAAAATCCTTAGGTTTTTTTTTTTTCGATACATGTAGTCTTTAATAGGCCTGAGCTTATATGAGGGAAAATCTAAGCCTTCAGTGTTCGAAATTGACAAACGGTAGCGTCTTATTTGTTGTAGTCAGATGTATTAGACGCTGTCTGCTAAGATTAAGGTGGGTGGATATGTTTTCCGACTTTTACAAAGGGAAGCAATATTAGTTTGATTCCATGACGATTTAGCGCTCCCAAAATGGGTTCTACTCTCAAAGAGGAGCAATTCTTTTCCTATGAGCGTAGACCCCTATTTAAAAGGGAGACAAACTAAGACATGTAGAGATGTTTTTGCCTCGAAAGTGTATCCATTTAGCGTAACAAAATAACACACAAATACACTGTACTGTTGACAGCTGTTCAATTTAACTATTCTGTGAGGCATAGCAACTCATTATGCACGCTTTTCATTCTAAAACGTGTTACTGTGAAGAACTGTCTAGATAAAAACGATAGAAAATAAGTGGGCCGCGACAAGACAAAACCAACAAAGTGATTGTGCGCCCAGTGCAGATTCAGATCAGCCTTGGCATCCGCCCAGTCTGATTAGACATTTCCCTAAGAGCGTAAAGGGTGGCTAAGGTCTAAGCTACCTCCATGCGGACAACGCAGACTCTGATCAGACTGGGCGGATGCCCAGGCTGATCTGAGTCTGCACTGGGCGCACAACCACTTTGTTGGTTTTCTCGTGTCGCGGCTAAATTATAACAATATCGGGTAATCCAGTTTTGATTTCTAAGCGTTTGGCGGACCTAGGAAACAATCGAGTACGCAAATCCTAGCTCTGCAATGTAAAAAGACAGGCAATGACCAGGAAGGAATCCAATTATATCCCACATCCCGCCCTGAACACCAAAGGGGACAGAAGCACACATAAATTGACATAATTTCACGAAAAACGCACGGTAAAGCGATTGAACACTTTTTTTCCAAAACAGGTGTTTGTTCAGCTAGCCGTATGGAAAACAGCAGCAACATCTATTTTTTACTTGTTTTGTATTTTCAATTACAAAACAAAACAAAACAGAAATCGAAATGTGTGGTATTCAGGTGACCATATTGCTAGCGATTATAAGCAAGTGAACATTACGACATGTAACATCGAGGCACCACAGTAGAAGTACTGGATGCAAAACCTCACCCTCTGCTTCTGCAGTGGTTCGGAACATTTCAATAACTGATTGGTCCGCATAAATGTTTCCTAACCCATCAACGAATCGACACAGGAAACAAACAAGTCACGCATAAGACCTGTGATGAAACAGAGATGAGGACTCGACAGAAACAAGGTATTGCGACACCTGGAGATCCCTTGGATGTTAAAGGACTCGACAGAAACAAGGTATTGCGACACCTGGAGATCCCTTGGATGTTAAACTACACCTTTGAAATACCGGAGCCAAAAGAAAACCATTTCTTGACCTTCTATTATTTTTAGGACAAAGCATTAAAGTGTGAATGAAACCACTGGCACAATTTTATGCTTCAGTCATATTTTGACCGCACTTTCATAAACATTTACAGTTTTAGTTATCTCAACTGAACCTGGAAATAGTTACATGCCAGATTGACAAAACTAATCGAAGCGTTCAATGACTTTTCAGTGATATTGTAGGTTTTGATTTTTATAAAACTGTTTGTAGATTCAGCTATGTCGTGATACATAATTTCTCAAGTTTCAAAGGTTCAAAATTTGCCCTAGTGAGCCTTATCTCCAAAGTAAAGAAAAAGAAAAAATAGGCAATGATCAGGAACTACTTCAGTCAGGCCCAGAGGTTATACAACTTGAGTACATTCTCAAACTCAAAATAAAGCACAGTGATTGGCTGCTTCCGAGCACATGCTCGGTAGCAGCCAATCAGTGTGCTTTATTTCGAGTTTGAGATTATTTTCAAGTTTTATAACCTCGAACCCAGATCCCATAACCCGCCCTCACACCAAGCGGGAAAGAAATATATACATTAACTGACAACGACTCACAAAAGACACGCATGGTATACCGATGTAACTGCGGAAATATATAAAAGAAAGGGTAGGTACAACGCAATGTATGTGTCGCCATTTTTAATGCGAGAAAACAACTTTATAAATTCTTAGCCCACATTCAAAATTTGGTTTGCTCTTAAACAAAAGACATGTGTTCCTAGAGGAACAATTTTTGTCCCTTAGGAGTTGACTCCACTGAGAAGGGAGGACAAAGAAAAAAGCAAAATTCTTTCCCTAGAAAGGGTAGCCAGTCACAGTAAATACCTTTAAGAATTCACAAATTGTCGGCAGCAATGCCATTATTTATGTTGGACAGGGAAAATTCAACGATAAAGTAGCACTGTGCTGCTGCGTAATAAATAGGATTAACGCACTCAGTAAGCAATAATATGAGCTGCGACACGACAAAACCAACAAAGTGATATGTGCGCCCAGCAAAGACCCAGATCAGCTTAGGCATCCACCTAAGCTGATCAGAGTCTTTGGTGTCGGCTTGAAGGTAGCTCAGACACTTAGCTACTCTTAAAGCACCCAATCAACTTAAAGCGATCAGCGAAGACTCTGAGCAGCATGGGTTGTCATGTCGTGGCTCATTTGTCTTATTTGCCGGTGCTCCTTCTATCACAGATATCTAAGAACTGTGATCAATAACATACATGTCTATCTACGATTTAGTCCGCTCATAAATTCTCAAATAATTCGGAAATGAACTTCAAAATTTATGATTCCAACAAACTGTTTCGAAGTAAGCTTGTAACTAAACTGGGACCTGTAGTTCAAATCGCCGTCAGCTTAACGACTTCTGTTAGCGATGGGCTTGATAGCAAATCATATGAATGCCTAATTTAGTGGAGAAGCTTTAAGGTCATGTTGACTTACAATTTCGTTAGTTTTGATCATATGGTTGGTCGGTTGTTTTGGGTTTAACGGCCCTTTGAGACAGTATTTCAGTCTTTATCGGGCCGTCACCCAGAGAGAGGGAGAAAGAAGAGACAAATAATATTAGAGAAGAGAAGAAATGTCCCACCCGCACCTACTGCAAGTACATTACGCCCATTCCCTAGTACTATTCAAATGAAGTAGGACGCCCTGGCACTGGAAGATACACGCAGCACCATCTCACCCCCGACCCCCCCCCCCCCCCCCACCTTTGATCATCTGGACCGTGGTTTTTATCAAATGTAATTTCTGTTTAGCATAACCGTGTTCATAGTGGACTGGAATTTATTACATCAAAGTAAAGTATTTATGTTTGAATAAATGCCCAACGCATACGCAAGCACGTAGCCCGTATCTTACATAGACAAAACAGTAAGGTCCACATTTAAAACTTATCAAGTTTTTTATCTAAATCAGCATGTGAAAAATGAGAGTTTATTCCGTGTCTGGAAAAGCTCAATAAATCTGTGGCATTATTGCAGATAAACAAATGACATTGTCTCGGATTACCTATTCCTATGCTGAACGTCTGTCAAACATACAAATGAGACACTCGTGGCCGTCTTATGACTGCAAGGTTCGCAGAGGAGTTGCATTTATTGCGCTTAATAATAGTATTGTAAACTCGGATTTCTTGTGATAACTTTCAGTTTACATTAATAAGTTGCGATAGCAAGAAGCGACTGCATGAAGACAAATGGCGACATGAAGACCGATAGCAATTGACTCGGGTAAAAAATATTTTAGCTTCAGTAGATACCAATTGAAAACATTGACACCGTAGCATCCTTTATTAATCGTCAGCACGTTAAGAAAAATGACTTCACTATTTCAATAACCTCAACTGCAGAATAATGTGACGTGTGTCACGGTGCTTCCTTCTCCTTTTTTGCAGTTTCTTTCTCGTTTTTTTTTTTAGTTTTGACCTCTTACTTTTTAATGGTGACCCGATTTGTCTGGAAATCCACCAAACGGACTAAAATGCCCTTAATTTAAACAATGCGAGGGATGATTGAAAAGTTTTGAGCCTAAGATATTTCTAGTAAATTTGCGCATGCGTGCTTAACACGAATGTAATAGGTTGTCATTCACTAGCTTTCGATGGAAGTTTAAAAAATATTTGGCGAAAGTTTCTTTTTTTTACAGCACCTTAAACATAAGAGGGGTGGCATATTTTCAAAATAACTTTTAAAATCTATTTGTCTTACCTTACTTTGACAAATCATTCTTCACATTCTACAAGATTTAATGGTTCTTGTTGTAGTACATAAAATATGATAATTTGTCAATAGTTTGATGGAAATGCAAAATAGTTTGGCATGTGGTGGCTTTACCGTAAACCCTTAAATATTGCAACCCTGAAATTTAGAGACCCATATCCTACTTCTGTGTTTGTTAGGAACATGCTGAGCAAACAATGTTTACACACATATAAACATTGACATCTTACATGATTTTTGTCAAAAAGAGTTAAAAGATATCTGCTTCTGTGCACGCAGAGCATGCGACTCCGATTGTGCACTATCTGCAGAAACTCTCAAAATAGGCACCTTTGAAAATTAAAATTTTGCTTTTTATTCTGAAATAGAATAAATTTATGTTTGCATATATCATCAATTACCGGGATGCTGTGGTGTCACTAAGTATTTCATTATTATCTCAGTCGTTTGATTTTATTTTACATTTATCAAACTGTAAAGCACGTTTCGAATCTCAGATTTTGACATCTTTACCATATTAAAAACATTGTCTCTCATACTTCGACTTGTAGACGTACATTGTTTACCATCTAGAAATTCTAATTACTTGTAGAAACTAAACAAGTGTTATCTACATGTATATTCAAAAACACTTTTGCAATGATAGCAATTTGGCTATTTAGGTTTCAAATATAAGTAAGCCAAAATGTTATCAGACAGACAGAAGACAATCTTTATAGATTTTTACATAAAAAAAACCCGTTCTAATGCAAATTAAGATTATGGACTGCCATAATATAAGTGTACGTAGTATCTGTTATCTAAATCTGCGTTTTTTAAGATGACAATTGGCCCTTATACGAGAAATCATCCGACTATTTTCATGTCTGATCACTTGAATTGCGCAATTACGGAAATTAGTGGCAAAGAAACGGACTGTTTTATGTCTTGAAAAAAATCTGTTTTTAGAAAAGTCTGTGGAATAATGCATTCAAAAGGCTTTATTCATCTCGAATTCGACTTAGGAAAACTGGCTTATTAGATTTCATTACAGGAAACAATGAAATGGTATCCATCAAAATGTCAAACCATAAAAAGTTGACTCACAAGTTGTCAGTAAGCAAAGCTTTCAATTTCGTCTTTCCAATGCTTAATATGGACAACACATACACAGAAAACAAAGACAGCCACTAAACCATAAAATACGAGAAAAGCTTTGTGGTATGTCATCAGAATACCATACAAAAACTGTAAAACACTGAATATCTGTGGTATCATATTTTCGCGGTTAAATTCTTGGATAAGGGTGGTCAGGTTGACACTTTCATCTTGGACTTCGAGAAAGCTTTTGACACTCCCCCTCATGAATTACTTAAATGTAAGCTATTCGGCTATGGTATTGGTGGGAAGACTCTGAAATGGATAGATTCTTTTCTCTGTTACAGGCAGCAGCGTGTGGTGGTAAATGGAGTTAAGTCGGATTGGGTCCCGGTTTTGTCGGGTGTCCCCCAGGGCACCGTGCTTGGACCACTGTTATTCTCGCTGTACATTAACGATATAATAGAAAATATTGACTCGGAATTAAGACTTTTTGCTGACGACTGTGTTTGCTATCGTGTAATCAGAGATATTGAAGACACGGTGAAACTTCAGGAGGATATAGATCGTTTAGGTTGTTGGGCAAGGAGTTGGGGCATGAGATTTCAACCTGTCAAATGCAACATAATGCAAATTACAAGGAAACGGATCAAGAAGATCAATGTTTTTACACCTTAGAGGGAACGGTCCTCAATAATGTAGAAACCATCAAGTATCTCGGCATAACCATTACCTATGATTTGAAATGGAACACACATGTCAGCAATATTTGCACAAAGGCTAATAGGACCCTCGGCTTCCTCCGACGTAACTTGGCAGCATGTCCACAAGATGTTAAAGAGTCAGCATACAAGGGACGGGTGCGTCCAGTCCTGGAGTATGGCAGTTCAGTTTGGGACCCTCAAAGTATACTTCTTCAAGATGAACTAGAGAAGGTGCAGAAAAGGGCAGCTAGATTTGTAACGGGAAATTACACATATGAAACTGGGAGTATGACTGGCATTCTGGAGAACCTTAAGTGGGAATCCCTAAAAAAGAGAAGGAAAGATAGTAGACTCATAATGCTGTACAAAGGTCTGAGGGGTGCAGCCAGTATACCCATAAATGACCTTGTTCCCCCAAGTAGGCGTACCAGGAATCATCATTCCCTGGCATTTCAAACCCCATTGGCTGGGACTGACATTTACAAGTCCAGTTTCTTCCCCCAGACTATTAGAGCTTGGAATTCCCTAGAAGATTCACTTATTTCTGCTGCTGAGTGTGCAGAGGATTCAGTTACTAAGTTTACTTCTCTTATAAGGGCTAGGGACTAGTTTCCCTGATTCACAGGTCCTGGTGAATGATTGTCCTTGGACGTGTCACCAGTAAACAATTCTGATTCCGATTCTGATTCTGAAAAGAAAATGTCATATTGGCGCATGTTAATTTTGGCGGCCTTGATGTACCATGGGTCCAAAAGATAAGACAGGCTAATGTCGACGATTTTTTATTATTCTTTTAACTATTTATTGTGGCATCTATTAGAATCGCCTACTTTAACTTGATGGAAAGGTATAAAAAATCTAAATTACTCATCAAATATTCCTTTTTTATCTAGACCATTGTTATGCTGTGCATATGTATATGTATAAAATCTATGTTATATTAGCGGACTTATATTTAAGCACTCTTAGCCTTAACCGCCAATATCGCCAAAATTCAGTAACCGCCAAAAATAGGTGTTTTACAGTACTTGTATAGAACATCACAATCGCGACTTTAGAAAGGTCAGTAAAAAAACATTAGTAGCTACAAAGGTACTACTATGTTTGAAAGGCTAATTATAATCTTACCTACACACATAAAACAAAGGCAGCCACCAAACCATAAAATACGAGAAAAGTTCTGTGGTATGTTACAACAAAACCATACAAATATAGGACATCTATGGAACGCCTTTACTGCCTCCTTGTGTCGGCTTTAGTGCTATTGTGCGAACACTTCATTCTGCTCTGAGCTTTCATCATTATGTTGGATCCAGTTGATTTCATGTAATGCATACGTACCGTTATATCATGGGCAAACATCGTTGTATCCTGTGACTTCATCATGATGTCGGGTGCACAAGATATTATGCTACGTATACAAACCATTATGTAATGGTCAGACATCATTGTATCCTGTGATTTCATAATCATACTTGGTGAAGATGAAGGTATATTATGTATACATACCGTTATGTCATGGACAAACGTCATTGTATCCTGTAATTTCAACATAATGTTGGGGGAACATACTATGTTTTGTATATATATCATTTTATCATGGACAAAATCACCGTATTCTATGATTTCTACATTATAATTGATGCATAAGATATTTTGTTGTAATAACATACCATTATACCGCAGACAAACGGCATTGTATCATGTGATTTCATCATTATTGGATGCACATGATATGATGTTACGCGAACATACCATTATATCAAGAGCAAACGTATTTTTGTCGAATGCAAAGTCTATTATATGGTATACAAATTCATTTTCATTCTGTGAGCATTCAGATTCTATTATATGCTATCATAACTATTCTCTTTCGCGCTATTCATTGTCTATATTTTACGGTTCGATATGTCTATCGCGTCTAAACGACACTATATTCTGCCACTTCGTCGTTGTATCCTAGGCGGACTTTTAATTCGATCGATTTTGACAGGTAACACCGGACAGCTAGAGTGGTGCTTAAACATGGTAGCTTATTTATAGAAGATGCCAAAATGAGGGCCGCAGCTGTAATCTGAGTCGGTTTTGACTTGGTTGTTTGGGTTTAACGGCTCTTTGAGACAGTATTTCAGTATATATCGAGCTGTGTCCCAGAAAGAGAGAGATAGGAAAGGGAGAGAAAAAATATCCAGACAGTCCAGACGCACACCTTCATATCTGCCAGCACAGTTGGCCCTTGCCCTACTGCATAGGACGCCACGGCACTGAAAGTTACTCAGCAGGGCCAGCACCATAGTCGACCAGAACCCAAGAGTCGGATTCGAATTGTGCTCGAATATATCAGGGTTTTATCGAAATGGTAATGAAAACTATCATTAATTCAGTAGTTTCTTTGACGTCTCATTAGAATCGCCTTAATGGAGTGGTTCTGATGATATACAAATGCACAGGTTGTAGCATAATATATCCGCTAAGTCATTGGGACTCGCTCAGTCTGAAAATAGTGTCAATTTTCAATTCCTTTAGTCAAATAAGACCTAAAAGTAATACCGTTTTCTCCGGAATTTCTGAAGGCATTGTGCCAGGGTTTATATGTGGTGTGTTTGGGACGGAGGAGGGGGTAGGGATGTTGCTTCCTATGCAAAAAAAGTTGATTTCACTTCTCACGTTTATAAGCAAAAGGTATAGCTTCTGTTATATAGACTCGTGGGGTAAGGAAAGAGTCCGAAGTTGATGACATAATTTTTGTGTTCGCCACGACAATATGCCTATATATTTCTGATATTGTTTAGAAAACATTACATCACCCTAGCTCATATACTTCTTGAGATATTGTGGAAGCAAGATTTATTTTTAATTTTTAACAAAAAATCTCTGTAAGTACAAATTCGTTGGAGGAAAAATATTTGTCTGCTCATTGTTTTTATCTATTCTATATATGAAATTCCAAAACCCTACTTCCAGTGGTTCTTGAGCCCAGTAACCGCAAAATTATTGACTAAAAGACGTTATAATTCTGTAACCATTGAATTCAGAGTTATGTGACCGTATAAAATATTTAACACATCACGGACCACTGCAAAATACCAAACAATCTGCTTTCTAGGTCCAGTGGATCAGAAGTTGGAACGTGCAAAATTCAAACAAGGGGCAAACAGACGAATGAACGAACAGACATGGCAAAACTAATATGCCTGTTCAACTACTTCAAAATTGGGGGCATAAAAGCAGCTGACATATGTAATGGTATTTCTACATGTCATAATTATATATGCGCCCACATAATGGTGTGTGTGTAATATAAAATAACAATTGCAACCAACATAAAGGCGCATGGCCAGAATAAAATGACGAAGCGACACAATGAAAAAACATTTGTATACAACATTATGACATGTGAACACAACATAAAGACGTAAGACCATAATAAAATGGTGTGTTGACATAACCTAATGTCAATAGCACTCACCAAAATGACGTATGGCTAGGATGTAATGACGAACCGACACAATGAAAAGACATTTGTAAACAACAAAATGACATGCGAACACAAGATAAAGGCGTAAGACCATAATACAATGGTGTGTGTACATAACATAATAACAACTGCACCCAAAATAAGGACGTATGACCAGGATAAAATGACGACCCCACACAATGAAAAAAGATTTGTATACAACACAATGACATCTGTACCCAACATCAAGGCGTAAGAGCACAATACAATGGTGTGTGTACATAACATGATAACAACTACACCCAACATAATGACACATAGCCAGGATATAATGATGAACCGACACAATGGAAAGACATTTGTATACAACACAATGACGTGTGTACCCGACATAAAGGCATAATACCATAATACAATGGTGCGTTTACATAACATAATGACAATTGCACCCAACATAATGACGTATGGCCAGGATACAATGATGAACCGACACAATAAAAATACATCTGTATACAACATAATGACATGTGAACACAACATACAGTTGTATCCGCATGATATATTGGTATCTGCGGATATCATAATACCATTTGCACCCAACATAATAATATTTGACCAGGATATAATGATGGGCTGACTCGATAATACTAGAATAGACACATGGAGGCAGTAAAGGCGTTCCATAGACATCACTATCACGGCTCTAGAACGGTCAGTAGAGAAAAAACCAGAGGACCAATGGTCCTGTAGCTCACCTGACACTTGGTCCGTGTATATATTTTAATGCTTTTATACATGTATATAGCACCAGGGCAGGGGCAGATAACCCCCCTCCCTTGGGGATTAATGTTGAGTCCCAATTCTATATACCAAGCCACAAGGTCACTGGGCCTTTGTTTCTGGACAAAGATTTCCGAAGGGTTTTTATCATATATGGGCATGGTGGCCACCATATTCATGTGACCATGACCATCTGAACAAACTTTGATTCCTTTGACCCAGTATAAAAGCTCCATATGAAATACAGTAATCATTTGTATAAACTATGATGGGCCTGAGTGCCCAATGCTACATACCGGTACCAAGTTTCAAGGTTATAGGCCTTTCGGTTCTCCAGAAAAAGACGTTTGAAGAGCTTTTAACATATATGGGCATGGTGGCCATCTTGGTCAAGTGACCAAGACCATCTGAACAAACTATGGTTCCTTTAAGCCGGTGAAGCTCCATGTGAAATATGGCTTTAATTGACCCCAGTGGCCTCTGAGAAGATGTTTGAAAATGTTGACGGGTGACAGAATCTCAATGACCTTGTACAAAAGTCAAAGAATGACCTTTACCTTTAACGACAAAATATCTTCATCTGGTCATTTTGTCAACCATATATACCATATATTGTACCTTACACTAAAATAGTTTCTGAAAAATCCACTGTTTAAGCATTTTCCCATATAAAAACCTACATAATGTACCAAAGTTGACAGTGTCATAAATTAGGTCAAGGTCAAAGCACGATCATTTGTATAAACTATGATGGGCCCTGAAGCTAGGAGCATGATTTTGTGCAGGAAGATACTGCCTGTGGTGTAGATGACCTGATTAACTTTTGAAAAAAAATCGTGAATTTTTGATCGAGTTATTCCCCTTTTTCGACTTAGTGCATTGAGGCCTATGGTACAAAGGTACCCTTACATATAGTCATGAACAATAAGAGCTAGGAACTTGAAACTTTATACACATGATCAGTATGGAAAATAAGCAGACCCGTATTTTTTTATTTTTCCGCCGGTCATGTATTTCCAGAGTTATGCCCCTTTTTCGACTTAGCCTGTGGAAACTTGTGAACAAAATATCTCAAGAAACCCTGATGCTAGGATCATGAGGTTTTACAGGATGAGAATGCCCAAGGTGTAGATGACCTGATTAACTTTTGAAACAAATTCGTGAATTTTTGACAAAGTTATGCCCCTTTTTCGACTTAGTGCATTGTAAGCCTATGGAACCTTGTGAACAAAATATCTCAAGAACCCCTGATGTTAGGAGCATGATTTTTTTGCAGGAAGATACTGCCTGTGGTGTAGATGACCTGATTAACTTTTGAAAAGAAATCATGAATTTTTTATTGAGTTATGCCCCTTTTTCAATTTAGTGCATTGTAAGTCTATGGAACCTTGTGAACAAAATATCTCAAGAACACCTGATGCTAGGAGCATGATTTTATGCAGGAAGATACTGCCTGTGGTGTAGATGACCTGATTAACTTTTGAAAATAATTTGTAAATTTTGGATTGAGTTATGCCCCTTTTTCAACTTAGTGCATTATTTGCATATGGAAGCTTGTGAACAAAATATCTGGAGAACCCCTGATGCTAGGATCATGATTTTTGCAGGCTGATATTGCCCAAGGTGTAGATGACCGGATTAACTTTCGAAAACGTAAATTTTTGACTGAGTTAAGCCCCTTTTTCGACTTAGTGCATTGTAAGCCTATGGCACAAAGGTACAAGCATTATTGGATGAACCTTCTCTAGAGACAAGCATATGGTTGGGGGCATAGTGTTTCATAAACACATTTTCTAGTTTTTATCTACTGACTGTTTTACAGTCTTTCGAAAGCAAACAGGGTTTCACTGGACATAGGCTTTCATTATCGCCCTCTTTACATCCTGACAGGACTGAAATACTGTTGAAAAGGGTGTATAATTGCAAGGCATCCTTCCATCCTTCAGATGTATAATATGTGGCCAGTGCAGGCCTGGGTCCGAGACACTCATAAAATGGTGAACATTATAACTTAATGTAGGGAAACTGATTTACAAAAATCAGTAGTTCCTTTCTTTTTTTTTTTTTCTTTCTCGTTGTTGTTGGTCATCTATGTAGGCTAAGAGGGCCTTTTACTGAGACAAATTAGGTTCTTACCGGTATATTAAAGTAATAACTAATTAAGTGAGCAAGGGCGTAGCTACGTATACGGCAAATACGCAAGTGCGTATTGAAATTTTGTCGAAATTGACAAAGTTTCAACACGCACTTGCATATTTGCATGCTGAAAATTCATAAATTAGACAAGATTTCAATACCAATTACCAAAGTGGCTGAAATACTAGCTTTCCCTTCAAGAAGACTAAACATGGTTGTGCGTACTATGAAATTGCCTCTAGTTACGCCCCTGGTGAGTGTGTTAAGATTTAATGTCTCTACCTCATTAATTAGGATCCTAATTCATAATAATATGAAAAAGTCTTAAATTGTCGCATATTCCAAATCCGTTTAACCATTGAAAGAACTATGATAATTTCTATATAGTATGCGTAGACGAGCACCTTAACTGTCTCGTCCTCAAAATTTCGATTTCCTGCGGCTCTAAGATTGTCAACAGAATACTTGCCTTTTTCTGTCGATATAGCAATGGTAACCGTATGCTTTAGCAACGATATCTTCGTTGGAGAAAACAGTAGCATAATTAATCCATGTTGGAATGCTAAATATTACACATATTCCAAAACACAAGTTACGTGAATATAGTAAAACTAAAACAGTCATTGATAAACTTTGCTGGTCATCTTTTCACGTGTTTTAAATGGGACGGATTGACCCATTTTTATGTAGGGCTGTGTCACGCAGGTTAAATGAAAGTCTTGGAGAATTTATATCTTTAGGTAGCGCAAAAGGGATGGTCGTGATCAGAAGTGGATAATTTTATAAATAAGTTGCCAAGTTAGATTAATAACGGCCTTTACACGATTTTTGTAAAGAGTGCATAATTGGTGCTTACCCTACAGAAAGTAGACCCGTCAATAAAATAGAGGTCGCTCGCTGATGCTAGTACAGTTGACGGTCAAAAGTAAGTATTAATTCAGGGGGGATCAGCTGTTTGGCGGTATTATTGATGCGTGAATGTCCGATTTTAAAAATAAAGTTATTGTTTCTACCCTCCCCTTTTAAGCTTAGTCAGGTAGGAAACAGACTCTGAGATGCGAAGTCTGGTTGGGGCCTATAAGGATGATGTGTGTCTGGGTAGTGTATATGGGAAAGGTGGACCCAGCGGGCACACTGCATTGGATCAATGTTGAACCAACAGTGTTGGTTCAAAATTGACTCAATGTTGAGTGACCAAGGGGAGTAAAATTTCACAATGCCGATTGATATAACGATAAAGGTTATGTTTGATTAAACATTTCATGGGGATCGTCCGGGTGGCGATGAGGAGGCCAAATGAGCGGGGAATCGGTAATAGTTCTGGTTTTCCACAGGCACCTGACGGGCGGATTTATGTATTTAATATATATATCAGGCCTCATACTTTTCAGGCTTCTGCAGGATTTCAGGCTTTCATTTCTCGAATTTGACTTGATTTCAGGCTTCGATTTTTAAGTTTTCAGTGTTTTTTTCCTGCTTAAAAAGGGCTATTTTAGGCTGCGAAAGCAGGCATTTCAGGCTTGGAAAAGCTTTGTCAGTATGAGGCCTGACATATAGCTGTAGCCCTGGCAGGTCGGCACACGGCGTCGTATCGACGTCGATGCAACGAAACAACGTTTCACCGACGTCGTGAGATGGCTGTGGGTTTATATGCATTTTTATTTTTTACATAATAAATTCCGTCTTTTCTTGCTTTTTTTCTCTCTTGGTGTTGTCTGTATGCAGTTTTTGTTTGCTGATGGGGGACAGGCAGGCTTGAAATTGAGTCCTTCCGTCAGGTGCTAGAAATTTGTTTCAAATGGATGGTAAAACCGATCTTGACAGATGGATAAGGAAATGTCCAGACGATCCTCATGCTGCTTCATTTACTAACAAATGAGTGATCTATGGCACCTGAAGTGCTTCTGGAAAATGATGTATTTTATGGTAGGTTTCTTCTCTTTTCCTTCTTTCTTTTCTGATTTAGTAACATATTATTTGGGAAGCAAACTAGTAATCTGCAGAAATACTCAGAACAAGTCCGCGGTTGTATATTTTCTAGATTTTCTTAATAATGGCTGAAAATTTAAGTATTTTTTCTCAGAATTGTCAGGGATTGGGTAACGTCCTAAAGCGTAGAAGTTTGTTTAGGCATTTAAGGTCCAACAAATATAATATTATATGCTTACAAGATGTTCATTTAGAAAGCCAACAGGAATCATATATTAGGGCGGAATGGGGGTACAGTGCGTATATGAGTGCTTTTTCGAGTAACTCCAGGGGCGTTTTGACCCTAATGAACAATAATTTTGAACATACAGTGGAAAAGGTAAAGACAGATCAATCTGGCAATTTTATTATTCTAGGTATTGATATTCAAGGTAAAAAAATTACGCTAGTTAATCTGTATGGTCCAAACGAAGATAAGCCTCAATTTTATAATAATTTAAAACAAAAATATTTAGAACTTGAAAACGATAATATAATATTGTGCGGAGACTGGAATTTGGTTTTAAACCCAAGTGTAGATACGAATAATTATGTACGCATAAATAATCCTCGGGCGAGACAAGAAGTTCTTAAGTTACTTGAGGAAGAAGATTTTGTAGATGCGTGGCGCGTCATGCATGAGGATGAAAAAGGGTTTACATGGAGTCGTAGAAATCCCGTTCGTAAACAAGCGAGACTTGATTTTTTTCTCGTAAATGAAAACATTTTCCCGTATGTATATGAAACAAGTATTATGCCAGGTTTTAGAACTGATCATTCTAGTATTTTATTGATTTTGAAATTACAAGACAGCGAAAGAGGGAGGGGGTATTGGAAATTAAACAACTCGTTATTACAGGATAAAAAATATATACAGCTCGTAAAAGAAACTATAAATGAAGTTAAATCAACATATATTAATCCTAATCAAGATATTAACGTTCCAGATGAGAACATGGTATTCGACATAAACGACCAGTTATTTTTAGAGACTTTGCTTTTAATTATTAGGGGGAAAAGCATACAATATAGTTCGTTTAAAAAGAAAAAAAGTCAAGAAGAGGAACATAAGCTTGAAATTGAAATTAAAATAATTGAAAATGAAATAAACAACAACCTAGCTAATATTTCAGAAGAACACTTGCAAGAATACGAGCAAAAGAAAAACATTTTAAATGAAATAAGGAACGAAAAAACCGAAGGTAGTATGTTAAGATCAAGAAGCAGGTACGAAGAACTAGGAGAAAAACCGACTAAATATTTTTTACAATTAGAAAAGCGTAATTATATTAATAAAGTCATGAACAAGCTAATAGATGAAAACGGCAATGAATTTAATGAAATGATAAAAATATATTAAACTGTCAATTAAAATTCTATAAAAATTTATACGACGACATTAATTTGGTGGATGATACACCCCTTCAGAATATTTTTGGGGAAAACCCGTCTAAGTTATCTGACCATGATTCCAGTAAATTGGAAGGAGAAATTACATATATAGAATTAGCTACAGCTGTTCGAAATATGAAAAACAACAAAAGCCCTGGTTTGGATGGATTTACTGTGGAATTTTTTAAATTCTTTTGGAAGGATATTGGTACATTTATTTTTAGGTCACTAAACTATGGATATAGATCAGGGTCATTAAGCATTACTCAAAAGCAAGGTATTATTACGTGTTTACCTAAACCTAATAAATCAAGAGAAAATTTAAAAAATTGGAGACCAATATCTTTGCTAAATGTAACCTACAAAATGGCATCTGCGGTTATCTCCAATAGACTGAAGCTAGTTTTACACAATTTAATACATGAGGATCAAAAAGGGTTTATATCTGGCCGTTTTATAGGAGAAAATATTAGGTTGATATACGATGTTTTATTTGAAACAAAGAATCAGAATATCCCGGGACTTTTACTGTCAATTGATTTTGAAAAGGCTTTTGACACGGTTAGTTGGAAATTTATATCGAAAACATTAGACTATTTTAATTTTGGAGATTCAGTAAAAAGATGGATAAAGCTGTTTCAGAACGGGGCAGAAAGTAGTATATTACAAAATGGTTTTATTTCAGACTTTTTCCATTTAAAAAGAGGCTGCAGACAAGGGGACCCTATATCACCTTATATTTTCCTATTATGTGCGGAAATCTTAGGACAAATGATAAGAAAAAATACAAATATAAAAGGTATCATAATTAATAACAAAGAATATAAAATAAGTCAGTATGCTGATGATACGCAGCTATTGCTGGACGGTTCGGAAAAATCACTAAAAAGTACGTTAGAAACACTGTATACTTTTTATAATATGTCCGGATTAAAAATAAATATTGAGAAGACAAAAGCAATTTGGATTGGGGCTTTTAGTAATTCGGAACGTAAGATGTGCAACGATTTTCAGTTAGATTGGTCACAGGGACCGTTTAAAATTTTGGGTGTTACATTCGCAACAGAAGTATATAACATATGGGATTTAAATACAAATGATATTCTTAATAAAGTTAAATGTATCCTAAAGCAATGTACAAAAAGAAAAGTAACATTAACGGGTAGAATCACTATTATAAAATCATTAGCGTTGTCAAAGTTTGTTCACTTATTTATATCCTTACCAGATCCACCAAAGGAAATGCTTAATCAACTGGAAAGAATATTTTATAAATTTATTTGGAATAACGGTCCAGACAGAATAAAAAGAAACATACTAATAAGGAACTTAGCATCTGGGGGATTGAGAATGGTAGAGCTTCAAATGTATATTAAAGCTTTAAAAATCACATGGTTACGTAGAATTTTACAACAATCAGATAACATAACTTGGAATACGTTGTCAAATATAAATTTTACACAGTTGTTTAAATGTGGCGGTTTATACGCTGGTCAACAATGTTTAAACATGATTAATCCATTTTGGAGGGACTTTCTGAAGGCATGGTCACATTTTTGTAATGTATGCGAGATAGACAATATAAAAAAGATTCTAGATTCTCCAACATGGTTCAATACTAACTTTAATCAAAAGTACTTATTTATAAACGATTGGTGCAAAAAGGGTGTCATTACTATATCAGATATTATTGACGAACATGGTAATTTTTATCAGTTTGAAACTTTTAAACGAATATACAATGTTAGGGGTACTGCACTTGATTATCAGCATGTTTTAAATAAAATTCCAATCGGGTGGAAAACTGTTATAAATAATAATAAAGTATTTATAAAAGAAAACAAATTTAATACCAGATGTAATATTTACATTAGTTACTTAATGTTAAATAAGAAAGGAAGTCGAATTTTCTATGACATTATGGCGAAGGTGAACCTATTAAATATAAATGAGAAATGGACGGCTGATGTAGGAGTCATTAATGAAAATGACTTGAGGTTATTTAATGCCTCGATAAGTAATTTTAAAGAGGTTAAACTTCAAGACTTTCAGTTTAAAATAAATAATAAAATTCTTGTTACTAATTACTTTCTTTGGAAAATAGGAAAAATTGACAATAACCTATGTTCATATGGTAATGAACATCCAGAAAAAATTAATCATTTGTTTCTAACTTGTGTGAAGGCTCAGGAGTTTTGGAATTCTCTAAAAACCTGGTTACACGAAAATGCCAACATCATTTTAAACATAAATGATCGTAATATTATATTTTCATATCAAGGTAGAAATGATTTAATAAATTGTATACTGGTGTTAGCAAAATATTATGTTTATAAAACGAAATTTATAAGTACCGATAAAAATTTAACTATTCATGCATTTGTTGCATTATTGAAGAAAAAATTTACTAGTGACCGGTATAATGCTTATATATCAAATAAGATGGTAAAGTTTTTCGCAAAATGGTTGCCTCTATACAATTTCTTTACTCCGAATGATAATAGACACTAACCCGGCATGTACCTGATCCCAACCAAGCATTTATGCATTACAAATATAAAGACCAACTGTAAGCTTTGACAATGTTATATGGATTCAATCTGCGGGACTGGTTCTGCAGTTAGAAAAAGAACAAAAGAGTTATAAGATTTTTTTTCTACCCGTGTAGAAATACGACCTTGATATACGTTAATATATATTTATATATGTTTGTTTCCTTCAAAAAGAAACTTCTATTGTTTTTTGTCTTCACTCTTTCTGTATCTCTTAGTTTTTCCTTTTATTCTTTTTCTCGCTTCTTTGCTTCTTTCGTCTTTCATCTACTCTATCTCTCTTCTAAAATAAGCTAGATTGGATAAGTCTCTTCAGATTTACTTCTGTGATATAAAAAAACTACTATATAATATGAATGTATGTTATATTGTAT
Organism: Ctena decussata; assembly: GCA_963989385.1. Taxonomy (NCBI): domain Eukaryota; kingdom Metazoa; phylum Mollusca; class Bivalvia; order Lucinida; family Lucinidae; genus Ctena; species Ctena decussata. Next base: position 40,667,796 of record OZ022500.1, read on the forward strand.
TATGTCTTTGAAAAAAATAAAATTATAAAAAAAACTATGATGGGCTTGAGTGCCCAAAGCTACATACCAAGTTTCAAGTCATATGCCTTTTAGTTCTGGAGAAGAAGATTTTGAAGGGTTTTTACCATCTTTGGGCATGGCGGCCATCTTGGTCAAGATCCGGAGAATAAACTTTTATTCCCCGATCACACTTAAGACTCCATATGAAATTTTGCTTCAAGCAGACCAGTGGTTTCAGAGGACAAGATGTTTTGAAAATCTTGATGACGGACAGACCGACAAATTGACCTTGACCTTTAGTGACATAATATCTTCATCTGGTCATTTAGTTGACCATATATACCATGTATTGTACCTTAGACTTAAATAGTTTCTGAGAAATCCACTGTATAAGGGTTTTCCCATATAAAAGCCTAACCTACCAAAGTTGACCATGTCGTAAATTAGGTCAAGGTCAACGCAAGCTCATCATTTGTATAAACTATGATGGACTCGCATGCTCAATGCTACATACCAAGTTTCATGATCATAGGCCTTTTGGTTCTGGAGCAGAAGATTTTCGAAGGCTTTTTACCATATATGGGCGCGGCGGCCATCTTGGTCATGTGACCCAGACCCTGGGTATAAACTTTAGTTCCCCTATCCCACTGAGACACCATATGAAATTTGGCTTCAATCTCCCCAGTAGTTTCAGAGGAGAAGATATTAAAAAATCTTGATGACGGACAGACTGACAAAATGACCTTGACCTTCAGTGACATAATATCTTCATCTGGTCATTTAGTTTACCATATATACCACATATTGTACCTTAGACTTAAATAGTTTCTGAGAAATCCACTATATAAGCGTTTTCCCATATAAAAGCCTAACAGACCAAAGTTGACCATGTCGTAAATTAGGTCAAGGTCAACGCAAGGTCATCATTTGTATAAACTATGATGGGCCCGCATGCCCAAAGCTACATACCAAGTTTCAAGGTCATAGGCCTTTTGGTTCTGGAGAAGAAAATTTTTGAAGTTTTTTACCATATATGGGCATGGCGGCCATCTTGGTCACGTGACCCAAATACCGCGAACAAACTTTCGTTCCCTCAACCCATGGAGGCTGCATATGAAATTTAACTTCAATCGGCCCAGTGGTTTCAGAGGAGAAGATGTTTGAAAATCTTGACGGCGGATGGTCCGACGGAATGACCTTGACCTTTACTGACATAATATCTTCATCTGGTCATTTAGTCCACCATGTATACCAAGTATTAAACCTTAGACTTAAATAGTTTCTGAGAAATCCACTGTTTAAGCGTTTTCCCATATAAAAGCCTAACGTACCAAAGTTGACAATGCCGTAAATTAGGTCAAGGTCAACGCAAGGTCATGATTTGTATAAACTATGATGGGCCCACATGCCCAAAGCTACATACCAAGTTTCAAGGTCATAGGCCTTTTGATTCTGGAGAAGAAGGTTTTTGAAGGGTTTTTACCATATATGGGCGTGGCGGCCACCTTGGTCATGTGAACCAGATACCGCGAACAAACTTTCGTTCCACTAACCCATGGAGGCTGCATATGAAATTTGGCTTCAATCGGCTCAGTGGTTTCAGAGGAGAAGATGTTTGAAAATCTTGACGACGGATGGTCCGACGGAATGACCTTGACCTTTAGTGACATAATATCTTCATCTGGTCATTTAGTCGACCATGTTTACCAAGTATTAAACCTTAGACTCAAATAGTTTCTGAGAAATCCACTGTTTAAGCGTTTTCCCATATAAAAGCCTAATGTACCAAAGTTGACTATGCCGTAAATTAGGTCAAGGTCAATGCAAGGCCATGATTTGTACAAACTATGATGGGCCCGCATGGCATGCCCGATGCTACATACCAAGTTTAAAGGTCATAGGCCTTTTGGTTCTGGAGAAGAAGATTTTGAAGGGTTTTTACCATATATGGGCGTGGCGGCCATATTGGTCTTGTGACCCAGATACCGCGAATAAACTTTCGCTCCACCAACCAATGGAGGCTGTATATGAAATTTGGCTTCAATCGGCCCAGTGGTTTCAGAGGAGATGTTTGAAAATCTTGACGACGGATGGTCCGACGGAATGACCTTGACCTTTTCTGACATAATATCTTCATCTGGTCATTTAGTCGACCATGTTTACCAAGTATTAAACCTTAGACTTAAATAGTTTCTGAGAAATCCACTGTTTAAGCGTTTTCTCATATAAAAGCCTAATGTACCAAAGTTGACCATGCCGTTTATTAGGTCAAGGTCAACGCAAGGTCATGATTTGTACAAACAATGATGGGCCCGCATGCCCGATGCTACATACCAAGTTTCAAGGTCATAGGCCTTTTGGTTCTGGAGACGAAAGTTTTTCAAGGGTTTTTACCATATATGGGCGTGGCGGCCACTTTGGTCATGTGACCCAGATACCGCGAACAAACTTTCGTTCCACCAACCCATGGAGGCTGCATATGAAATTTGGCTTCAATCGGCCCAGTGGTTTCAGAGGAGAAGATGTTTGAAAATCTTGACGGCGGATGGTCCGACGGAATGACCTTGACCTTTACTGACATAATATCTTCATCTGGTCATTTAGTCGACCATGTTTACCAAGTATTAAGCCTTAGACTTAAATAGTTTCTGAGAAATCCACTGTTTAAGCGTTTTCCCATATAAAAGCCTTATGTACCAAAGTTGACCATGCCGTAAATTAGGTCAAGGTCAACGCAAGGTCATGATTTGTACAAACTATGATGGGCCCGCATGCCCGATGCTACATACCAAGTTTCAAGGTCATAGGCCTTTTGGTTCTGGAGAAGATTTTTGAAGGGTTTTTACCATATATGGGCGTGGCGGCCATATTGTTCATGTGACCCAGATACCGCGAACAAACTTTCGTTCCCCCGACCTAGGTAGGCTCCATATGAAATATGGCTTCAATCGGCCCAGTGGTTTCAGAGAAGAAGATGTTTGAAAATGTTGACGGACGACGGACGACGGACGGACGGACGGACGGACGACGGATGCCTGGCTATACTATAAGCTCACCTATGAGCCTAAAGGCTCAGGTGAGCTAAAAGCATTAGTAGGTACAAAGCTACTAGGGTTGAAAGGCTAATTATAAACTTACCTTTCACATTAATACAGTTCAAATTATGTACAGGCCTTCTTACTCTCGAAATCCATCCATCCATCCATCCAGTCAAATAAGAGGAAAGCAGGACATGGGACAGTAAATATGCTTGAAAATGTTCTACTGATCAAATATAGCTTTCTTGTGCGATTATCTTTCGATGCCCATTTCGAATGGAACAGTCATTTTTCAGGATTACATCCATCTGCTGCATTAAAACTCTAATTCTCCATCTTTCAAGATTTAAGTCGTATGTGTGGATGTAATAATTACAATCGGACAGTTTAATGTTTGAATTTCCTAAATCTGCAACCGAATTAAATGAACATGTCAGTCGAACCAGCTATATTTGATTGCAACACGAAACGCTCTATCAGTTTGAAACATTGTCATAACGAGTTGTACTGGAGTAGAAGAAGGTTATCGTTTCGGTTTTCAACACATGTATTTATTATAAAATGAGCCGCGACGCGACAAAACCAACAAAGTGGTTGTGCCCCAAGCACAGACTCAGTCTGATCAGAGTTTTCGCTGTCCGCATGGAGCTAGCAAAGACCCTTAGCTACCCTTTAAGCGCAAACCGAAGACTCTGATCAGCCTGAGAGGATACCCAGGCTGATCTGAGTCTGCGCTGGGCGCACAACCACTTTGTTGGTTTTCTCGTGTCGCGCGTCAAACATGTTCAACGACATCTTCAGGGGACGCACCTCTCATTGTCTCTCTTCCCCACACCCCTTCTCGGTGGGATCAACTCTTAGAAGACAGAATTTGCTACAGTAGGAAAAAAATGCGAAAAAAAGGTTATTACGTGAATTGTTAGATGCATCTCGAGGGGCCGTATCTATAAAAGGACTTAAGTGGTTGCTATGCTGTTGCTAAGGCTAAATTTTCTATGAAAGAGCTTCCATACAACTATGAAATTTGCTCTGGGGGAACAGTTGTTTTAAGACTGTTCCTCCAGAGCAAATTTCATAAATGTAGGGAATCTCCTTCATAGAAATTTAGCCTTAGAAACAGCATAGCGACGATTTATGTGGTTTTATAGATACGACCCCAGATAAGGAGAAACTCCATCTCCAGTATCGAATAAAAGTATGACGATGCTTGGTTGTATAGCATAGCATATGTAGCGCTAGACAAATCATACCTTTACCAAGACTCAGAGGCAATGAATTTAAGCCAAAGTAGACACTAGAAATCACCTAAAAATCTTTATTCATTACCGAGTGAGCTTTATTTTTTTATTCCGGCCTGTTGACTGGTTTAAAAATACTAAAACCCGGTACTGAAATCCGGAACCATTGTCTGGGAATCTATCATCTTAAGTATTCCACAGTGCTGGTCCTTATAATACCGTTGCTTCCACATATTTAAAAATGACTAAAATCACCAGCTGGTCCTTATAATACCGTTGTTTCCACATATTTAAAAATGACTAAAATCACCAGCTGTGGAAACGTCCCTTTATAGACAAGTTTCCACGTTTTCCTAATAATTGACCAAACTCAACAAATGTTGAACGTCCATATATAGAGACGTTTCCACATTTTACCCCAAAAAGACCTAATTCAATAAATGTGGAAACGACAAACAGACTACTGATAGAGTGGTGTACTTACAATAATGAATACTCCGATTTGGTCATATTTGGACAACATATCATTGTTGATATTCCACACTGTCCTTATGGTAGTGTAGAATACTAACGATGACAGGTAGTCCATTTACGACCAAATTGCCTTTCAAATTGCCAGCCACTGGATGTTTTCTTCTATTGCCACTTCTTTTTTTTTCTTCTTTTCTTTTTTAATCGTAAGTTCAGTGCTAGGGCTACTGATTTGGTCGTCAAAAGCCGAAAGTAGCTTTCGAAAGTACTAAACGTACATGTACGACTAGTGTTGCTGTTTTCAACCTTATAAAGTGTAAATTGCTTTCAGTGCTTGTCCCTTAAAAACCATAAAAGACATTAGGTACTGGTGAGTAAGCTACTCTGCTCATTCACACACTAAAGCAGTCAATATTCAGTGTTAACAGTACTGACCCATGCTAAAATGAATACTGAAATCTGAAGCACATACACAAGCACAAATTGCCATGATAAGTTACGACGTTATCATGCGTAAGTCGAAATTGAAGTAATGACCGAAGTATTTAATGGCAATTTACATTATTGCTCTGTCCCTAACCTGTTCACAGCGATACAAAATTGTAAACGAGTCTCCAACATATTGTATTTGAGCCGCGACACGAGAAAACCAACAATGTGGTCGTGCGCCCAGCGCAGACTCAGATCAGCCTGGGCATCCGCCCAGTCTGATCAGAGTCTTCGCTGTCCGCATGGAGGTAGTTTAGACCATTAGCTATCCTTTAAGCGCTTAGTGAAGAGTCTGATCAGACTGGGTGGATAGCTAGGCTGATCTGAGTCTGCGCTGGGCGCACAACCACATTGTTGGTTTTCTCACGTCGTGGCTCATTTTATCAATGCATAGCAATTACCAATCAGATACACAATGCAGAGATGACGGCGGTAAATCGTCTCCCCGTACTTCATCATCGTGCGGATTTTATATTGTATGGTGTTGCTACATCATCGTGTTTATATGGAGACTTTTTGAAAATACAGTACTACTTGAAGTGTGCGGCCGGTATCGCAGTTTACAGTACTGACCATGACCATGGCCAGAAGCAACAACACAGATCTGCTATTTTCATTTATATGGATATTCGGATCTACCTTTTTTCAGAGTCTATCTACCTTTACTGCAGCTGTTGATAAATTCCGTGTTGCTACCAACAAAGTGCGAAGATGGCGGCCGGAAAATGTCTCCTCGTACTTCATCATAGAACAACTTGTATATGCTCTGGTCCTTTTGGATCATTGCGTTCATTTGGTCATTTTGAAAACTAGAGTTTTGCAGAATTTGGTGCTAGAGGCACTGGGCCGGTGTTGAACATTGCATGGATGGTCATGAACAAAACCAGTTTTCATGTAGTATGTGTATTCCTTGCACCGGAGGAACTTATTTGTTTTTCCAACAGTTACAGAAAAGCATTTTTACAAATTTTGCTATGTCATATTTTGAGGAACTGATGTTTGGATTGACAAGACTTTTAATAGAGTTACTAAAATTTTAATTCTATTGATTAAGAAGCTTGTCCACTGAGTTGTTTTTCGGGACAACTTTTTTATCCTTTTGATTATCTGCAGGACAGGATTTGAGAATCGATTGGTTGAAACAGTATTTTATTCAGTTTTAACATGTTATATATATTCAGGGTAAATGTTTTTTTTTATGGAAAGGATTCGGTCGAAAGCTCATGGCTTGTATAGACGGAAATCGATTATGTCGGTTTCTAGCCAATGCCTTCTCATCGACTCATCACATTAAGCCGCGACATGACAGAACAAAGTGACGTACGCCCAGTGAAGACACAGATCAGTCTGGGCATATGCCCAGTCTGATCAGAGTCTTCACTGTGCGCTTAAGGTAGTTAAGGGTCTAAGCTAGCCCCATGCGGACAGCGAAGACTCTGATCAGCATGGGCGGATGCTCAGGCTTGTCTGAGTTTTCGCTGGGCGTCCATGCCACTTTGTTGGTTTTGTCGTGTCGCGGCTCACATTATCAAAACGACCTATCATTAAATCAACATCTATCATTAGACAGACTCTTCTTTCAAACATGCTGGTGAGGGCTAAATAGCCATCTCATTTGCGCCAGCGGCTAAGATGAGTTGCAATTACTGAGCATCTTTTTGCCATTAAACTAGATTTCTTGCAAGTATTTTACCTGAGAAAACCATCTCTTATTTGTAAAAGTGCTTACAAACGCAATGACCGCGGAGACAAATCTTGTATCCGCAACTCCTTCGAACAATGCAGCTCCATTTCTTAGCCCAAAGAATTTTCATTTTGTAATAACAGAGGGCGACATAGTTTTGTAGTCCCTAATTCTTAACATAAAAAGGCATTTTGTCTATATTGTGTTTATAAAGCATTACCAGCCCGTTCTATAAAACTGATTTGTCTGAGACATGAAACCGCCTGTTTCTTTAACGCTATTTTCTGTAATTGGTCGTTAAGTGAAATCAGACAAAAATATCTGAGCCGCGACACGGAATAACCAACAAAGTGGTTTTGCGCCCATCGGTCCAGTCTAACCAGAGTCTTCCCTAAGCGCTGAAAAAGTAGCTAAGTGTCTAAGCTACCTCCATGCAAACAGCGAAGACACTGATCAGACTGGGCGGATGCCCAGGCTGATCTGAGTCTTAGCTGAGCGCACAACCACTTGATTGGTTTTCTCATATCGCGGCTCAGAATTGTTCTTAACATTCAGTTGAATATTTACCCATTATGCTGTATTTGACTCTACCGATTTGGTAAACAGTGATTATGAAGGAGCTTCTCTGTAAAATGTATTGCCCATTTGTTGGTCTATTCGTTTTTCTGATGTTATGTTCTGAGAGATTTTGTGCATCACAGTAATCACCAGGCTTGAATCACCATCCAGTAAAACATAAATATTAAAGCCCCCAGTAATCTTTTTCTGACCGTTCCAAGGTACTTCTGTTGTGTTTCCTGGATGTTACATTGTGCTATGTTAGCTTGTCTATGTTTGGCGGTTTGGTCTGACCAATTTGCCTGTTGTGTTTTTTTATTTTGTAAAGTAAAAATAAAATAGATGATAATAGATGTGATGCTGTTTTTGATTAGGGTAGCTGATTGACCACCTGATTGGGAAAGAGCTGCTCATTCGGTTTACCGTGCGTGTCTTTCGTGAACTTGTGTCGATTCTTCCGCGCGCGCGCGCGCGTGCGTGCGTGCGTGCGTGCGTGTGTGTGCTTCTTTCCCTATAGGTATTGAGAGCGGAATCTGGGATTTGACTGTATTAATTCCTGACCATTGGCTATCTTTTTACTTTGATATGAACCAAGACATTATGTTCATTCTCAACATTTAATGAATAATCCCACCTAAATAGCTACGTTGCTCCAAGACTAAAGAATTTCAAGTTCAGAAACTCTTTGTTTCGAAATGATAGGCTATGGAAAAAGTCAAATCTCTTTCTGTTTAGACGTTATTAACCGGCCATCAATATGGCTTTCCTCCGGCCAGCCACAAACAAACAAACAAAAAAAAAATAGATAAGAGCTTTTGCAGCTTTTGTTATTGCAGATTTGAACCGCGACACGACAAAACCAACAATGTGGTTGTGCGCCCAGCGCAGACTCAGATCAGCCTGGGCATCCGCCCAGTCTGATCAGAGCCTTCGCTGTCCGCATGAAGGTAGCTCCGTCCCTTAAGCCCCAGTCACACACACACATTACGGATAGGGCGGATAGTTGCGGATAAAATCCTCAGTTTATCCGCAGAATTTGTGGGCGTGGCCTAATTTTATTTAATGAATTTACGGATATAGTTACCAATAGAAGCGTATGGATACGGATAGGTACGAACTACTAACCTTCCGTTACCTACTGTAACCTTTAGATGCGGATAAATACCTTCAGATGCGGACTGTTGCGCATGCCTAGCGGATAGAAGAATAGAAAAAATTAACTGCGACGTCCACATCTGTGTCTACTCCTTGTATGCTCCAGTCACACACACACATACGGATTGTGCGGATACTACGGATGGCACGTCCGTATCTATCCGTTTTATCCGTAATGGATCCGTATCAGATCCGCAGAATCCGTAACTGTCCGTATCATATCCGCAGAGTCCACAGGATCCGCGTCGAAATTTTGAAAAGTTTCAAAATTCGGGCGCGGATGAGTAAACCGTAATGGTGCGTTACTAAACGCATATATCCGCATCTATCCGTATCTAATCCGTGTCGCATACGTATCTATTCCGTATCTTATCCGTTATTGAACCTATCATTCCGCAGTCCCACTCCAAGCTGAGGACCGATACGGTTTCAAGCGGATCGTTACCTTTAGTTACGGAAGTTACGGGTCTCGTTCGGCGTACTGTAACGGACTGTTTTCTACAGTAACGTTTCAATACAAAAAGGTTGCGTTCCAATACTGACAGATACCTACAGGATGGTTTGGAGAGGCGGCTGTACGGCAACAACACCCGTAGGGGGGCAAAGAGACAGAGACTGTATCTCAATGACTACTACAACAGAGAGGCCGGGTCGGTGCAATGGCAGTGACGTATGGTGCAGTTATGATGCGATGTTATGTTTCTTATTTGTAACAGTGGGGTCATCTTTTCATGAACTTGCCAATAGCAAAAGTAGGGCCATCATTTCATAAATTTATTTGACTTTTATCAATTCGAATTAGTTGTCCAATAGAGGACAAAGTAATTCTTTTATTAATTCCAATTAGTTGCCCAATTTAGGACAAAGTTTAACGGTGAAATGAAGCAAGATACAAGATACAAGAAGTTTATTACGAATTTTCGGCCCACATAGGAGCACCTACAAAGGGTAATAGATAATGGAGTAACTAAATATAACCAAGGCAAGAAATCCAAATGACAGATCGTATCAGGAACAAAAAGACTGATATGCACGCTTAGGTACTTACAACTACAATTTGAGGTGAAGCAATAAATATCTACTGGTCAGGCTTGAGTAGCCGAAACTTCGAAGATGGCCCATGTTCTTTCTTTCGAATGTTTTCTGTGCTCTTGAATGAACTCTTAGATTTCTATTTTACTTCAGTGCCACTGGTTTCGTGCCGTGCGACACCGTAAAACGTCTCCCCGTACGTCATCTATAGTGCAGATTATATATAATTTTTCCTTTTAGGTCAAGAAAATATTCTGAGAAATCCGAAATTTTTGATTGGTTTAGATTTATAGTCTAGATTTTTTTCTTTTAGATCTTTTATGGTGCTAATCAGTCTTTGAATTTACTGCCTTATCAAAATTAAGAAATTACATTATGCTTTCTCTGGTTTTCGTAACCAAATCATATCGGGGTCACTGATGCGGTTTGAGTAGCCGAATTCTCTAAGTATGGTCCATGTACCTTCCTTCGAATGTGTGCAGTGTTCTTGAAGGATTAGAATAGTATCTACTTTATCAACTGCCGACTGAATATCTATGTCAACCAAGCAGTAAATGGGTACCTTTTTCAAATCAGGGAAGGACAAGGCAGCGAAAGTAGAGAGATGGGCTTCGCCGTTCCTACGCTATGCCCAAGATACATTGACCCTATGCCCAAGATACATTGACCCTAACCACCTACTCCCACCCCTCCTCCCCCAAGCCACCGCCCCTACGGTCATTAAGCTATAGGAAACCTTTACCTTTACCCAGTTTATAGTTTGAATCCAGGTATACAAATTTAAATAAAAATCTAATCCTTCATGAGCACAGAACACTAATCATATTCGAGAGAAGGAGCATGGGCCATACTTCGAGGTTACGATTACTAGAGCCTCATCAATGACCCTGACATGACCCATAGCTTCCGTTACTAAAGGTAAAGCTGCGTATGAAACCGTATCAGTCCTCAAATTGGGACTGCGGAATGATGGGTTCAGTTACGGATAAGAAACGGAATAGATACGTATGCGACACGGATTAGATACGGATAGATGCGGATAAATGCGTTCAGTTACGGATTTTTACGGTTTACTCATCCGCGCCCGAATTTTGAACCTTTTCAAAATTTCGACGCGGCTCCTCCGGACCCTGCGGATATGATACGAACAGTAACGGACTCTGCGGATGCGATACGGATCCATTACGGATTAAATGGATAGTTACTTATAGATACGGATGGGCCATCCGTAGTATCGCAGAATCCGTATATGTGTGTGTGACTGGGGCATTAGCTACCCTTTAAGCACTTAGCGAAGAGTCTGACCAGACTGGGCGGATGCCCAGGCTGATCTGAGTCTGCGCTGGGCGCACAACCACATTGTTGGTTTTGTCGTGTCGCGGCTCATTTGTTATAGACAAAACTATGACATTATCTAAGATTACTTCTCATTAGACCAAACTTCCTTTCAAACATTCAAATGAGGCACTAAATTATCGTCTTATGGCTGCAATCGGCCAAGATTAGTTGCATTTATTGCGCTAAATATTGCCTAGTAGACTCGCATTTCTTGCAATTACTTTCTTATTAGTATTGATTACTTGTTGTATAAAGCTAATTCATGATGTGCTTTGTTTTTATTTCTCTCTTTTTTGTATTAATTTCAATATGTACGGTGTGCCGTATTACTTCTTATTTCCTGTTTATGGATATATATACCTGTAATTCAATTTTGAACATCGTGATATCTAAAACTTCGATCTGGTAATATCCAAATATAGAATGGATATCCATAAATCGAATTTGGGACATGACACACTCATGTTGAGTATTGGATATTCATAATTAATAACAAGGGCTTCAGAAATCAAAATTGTCCTTTAAATTAAGCATTAAGGAAAATTAAATCACTATTAAGAGAGGCTGACTGTAAGCATCGAGCATTGGCCCATAATAACGTGGAAAGTCGAAAATTACGGATTTGGCTCAAATTTTGGGAAATTGATATATACCATGCTTGTTTGTAATTCACAAGTTTTTAGAGGTCAACGTTCGGCTGTTTCCATGGTAACCAGGAATCCATTTTGAAAATATCAATATTGAGACATTTATGTAATATTTCCTCGATAAAAATCAAACAACAAACATTATACCATTCCTATTTGCTTGTATAGTTTGAAAATACATACCTATGTAATAAGCATGATATGAATGTTTTCTGTCCCTTATTAGCAACGGGAGAGCTTTTACTGGAAAAAACGACCCAATTTTGAGTGAAAAATTTGTGTTTTATTCGTCTTATAACTAAAAATGGCAGTCACGTTTGACAATAAGGCAATATATGCATGATAGAGTAAGGTTTGAAGTTTAAGAAAGTCAAAAAATTAGGTGTAAACTCGCAAAACTGTAAAACTTATCCATCTTTGACATGTGTCAATACTGTAAAATTGTAGGAAGGGAGATAAGTCAAACTGGCATTATCTACCTCCCTTGACGATTACAAATCTGCGAACACTACTGGTAGTATCCATGATCTTTAATAATAAACGATAGTATTTCTGAAAGAATAATATTACTGTCAACAATGCTCACCATGACCTTTTTTAATCTTTGAAATAGATCCATTTACCAAGACTGCAGTTGCAGTTGTATTCGGTACATTTGATGACAAGAGTTGTCCAGAGCAGAACGTCTGCAGAAATCACGGAATAGAAGAACGGAGTAAAACCGTTTTATTTGCAGCAATATTTTAGCCTTATCTTTATTTTATGTTGAAATAAATAAATGTACTAATGTTTTTTGAATGAATTGCTTCTGTGAAGCAGGTAATACGCAAGAAGAGGCATTTTTCAGGACAGAAAATGGTGTAGACTAAGGCCTACAGCGTTTATTCACCGAGGGATACTGAAATTTTAAGCAATGTGCTGTTACCTAAGATCGTCATACTACATAGAACAGCTAAAACTGGTTGGATGAATGACTTTGGATTTTATGTCCTTTTTAACAGTATTTCAGTCATATCAGGACGATTGGGGAATGTGGTTGGTGGATGGTGGGAACTCTGTGTGTGTGTGTGGGGGGGGGGGGGGGAGGGGGGGGGGGGAGTATGAAAAGCTGTGTATTGGAGCCAAATTTGCAGTTGGAAAGATTAATGTATCCAGCAGATCTCGAATTCTGAACCACTTGATCAGCAGGCCAGGCATTAACCTACTGTGCTACCCGGGGCTTCTAGAATAGGCAAAAAAGTCGTGTAATTTAGGTAATCCTGATAGGGGTGCCATCTTAAGTATAGTACTCATGAGTGATTTATTCATCCTATCTAATTTCATCCACTTTTCTGTAGCTTAGCGAGGGAAGCGCCTGCGTGCTAAGCTAGCAGTCCTTGTTCGAATCTCTTTTTTCAATCACGGGGTGCCATTGCACACAGTCTTTAGAAATCACCCATGCCTTGTTGCATGACCTAAGTACTGTTGAAAGGGTCATAAAACTACAAACCTGTTATTAACTCTCTTCGTACACACTTTCTCTTCACAAAACGATGATATTGCTATTGCATATACAGTGGGTGGGGGTATGTAAGCAGCAACTTTAAATCTGTTTATTGGGAAAAAATGAAAACCATTAGAGAAACAGAAACCAAGTACTGAACTGCATTAAAATTATATCGATTCTACTGCAAATTAAGAGTTGTATATTAGTTACATGGGTTTAGGATCATTTTGAACTGATGTAACACATTTTTATGCATCGTAACCATAGAAACAATATCAAACGCTACATTTCTACGCCGTTATTTGCGAAGTTGGGATAAAAATGCGACTCTTTATTTGTTTAATAAGCAAATTCAAACTGAACGTGTGGGAATTAGGTTAAAGAAATCTAAAAAAACCGTTGTTTCTGTAAAATTGTAATTGCGACAGGGACACCCTTTGCACGTGCATTGATTCTGTAGTCAGTTAAAGTTTACAACTAATTGTTTTTGCTATGTACCGTACTTATGTTGCTGTTTGAAGATATGTTAATGGTATATTCAGGTCAGGCTGCCATTTTCAATAACCTCGATTTGAAAAAGAGCTATTTTCACAAATTTTATTTTTTCTCCGACTATATGTACTTCCAGTTGCCATGGTTTCCACAACGTGCAGTAGCCAATGCTCTGAAGGTGCAGAGACTGGCAATTAGATTTAGTCCTAAGCACCATACTAATTAACTATTTGATACTTGCTTCAGGACAGACACATTTTCCCTTTGAAATTCATGAAAATATGTAAAATTTGAGCGGCCTAAAAATGGTTGCCATGGCAACAGTAATTGCTTAGATATCTCGAGAACCGTTTGAGATATTTACTAATTTTTTCACTAATCTTCATCTTTCGTCGAGAGCTTTAAACCATGACATTTTTAGCAAAATACAAAATTTTGAGTTTCCATCCAATGCTCGATGCTTACAGTCAGCTTCTCTTAACATGTCCATCAGACTGTTTGACGTGATTAAATCGCCGATCAGTGATGGCTAACCTGACAAAATGTTTTGCACATAAAGTGCATTCATAAGTTAAACCACGTAGTAATTAATTCTAGAGTCCCAAGGATTTATAGATGCGAAAAGGAAAAACTTTGATTATACTACGCGGATGCGGAATGCGCGGATTTGTCCGAGTCTTCCATAACACAGATGCAGGTAAAACGTATGAAATGTGTATTTAATAAACTTATATAATGGATGTCTTACTTGTTCACACTTAGATCTTTCCTTGTGATAACTGCTCAAATCTGTGTTCCCTAAAATTTGATTTTAACGGCTAATCACAGCAGTTCTGACGCTTTGACAGGAAAACTGCAAGTTAAGAACACAAATCAGCCGCGACACGAAAAAACTAACAAAGTGGTTGTGCGCCCAATGCAGACTCAGATCAGCATGGGAATCCACCCAGACTGATCAGACTCTTCACTAAGCGCTTAACGGGTAGATAAGGGTCTAAGCTACCTCCATGCGAACAGCGAAGACTTTGATCAGACTGGGCGGATGCCCAGGATGATCTGAGTCTCCGCTGGGCGCACAACCACTTTGTTGGTTTTCTTGTGTCGCGACTCAGTCATAATTAAAGACCTTTAGTATTTTATCTTGTCTGGCTCTAGTCAGCTTGTTTTCTCTGTCAAACATAATAGTTTTGTTCTGTTAATTAGTTGCAGTATACATTGGACGTCTGGTTTGAGCTTATGAAAACGTTTAGAACAGCAGATAAATCATGAAGTTTTAGTTGAATTCGGAGAAAAATCTAATTTTGTGTAACGTTACATGAGTTTTAAATGCTCTGACACTGTTATAAATTGGTATGTATAATTCTTCGACATTTTGATTGAAAAGAACTCTTCCCCACAAAATTAGAGTAAACAGATTAATGAAAAGTGCAGTTTCATTTTTGTAATTGTACATTTACTTTTTCTTTCCGTCAAACTGTAGGATCCAGTTACCAACATTACATCGCTCGTACTGTATTAAGTTTCTATTTACTGAGGAGCCCCGGTAGCTCAGTGGGTTAGGCGCTCGCCTACTGATCTAGCGGACCGGGTTAGAGCCCCGCTTGAGGCGAGAATCTTTCCTACCGTAAGCGGGGTCATTGCACACAGCCTTTCATTATCACTATCCCATCGTCCTGATTTAACTGCAATACTATTGAAAAGGACGCAAACTCGAATGATATCCATCCATCTATTTCTATTTACTGCAATATTAGACATGAATAACATGACTAATAAAATTTCTCGCGCAGAGTACGTGCTTTCTCTCAAGATTATGCATTAGCTTCAATTTGTAAATTAGGGAATAAAATTGAGTATGCAAACCATTCTGAAAATTACGCAAGCACACTTTTATTACATGTGATTTTTTTTTGCAAAAGAATCGTAGTAAAATTCTTTAGGAATTTAAAGTCGCCGTTGTCCTATCAGCAATCGTCGATGCACAAATCATTATAAAAGTGGCTCAGCCTTCAGGACTAGTGACAATATGTCGGTTGATATGCTTGTTTGTGTCATATTAATGGCAAAATGTAAATAGAACACGTTTGGTATTATTTTATTTGCTCCTATGTACCAGTCTGATCAGGGCCCGCACTGTTTGTCATTCCATCTGCATCTTAAGGGCACATTACTAACTGTAGAATTCATACTGCTAAGTAATTCTGTGGTGCCCCGACGACCTTACAAGTTTACGAGATAGAATAGAATAAACAAAAGATGTATAACAAATAAACAATAAACATTAAAAAGAAAATATTAATACAAAACTCTGATTTGTTTATAATAAACAAATCAGAGTTTTGTATTAATATTTACTTTTTGCACTCTGTGAAGTTCTTGAAACGCGTTTTTTCCCTGGAACAGTATTGACTTATGTGTCGAGGGTTCTTGTAGTTTTTAGTTTATATTCAAGTTGAAATATTGATGTTTTTAATGGAACACTTTATTTTTACAGTCAGACACTGATTTAAAATAAATTAAGGCAGAGTGTCAAGTGTCCCTATTTCCGTTCTGTAAATTTAAGTACGGCCATCTTCTTTAATTCAATTTCGAACAGCTCGAATAAATAGTCTCCTTCAAACTCGGTGGGGTTAGCACCTAGGTTGCTAGAATGGGTACTCAGTTGTCTACTACAGCCCAATACAAATGAGACATGAAATAACGTCTCTTCGGACCTCTGAACTTCCACACTTTTCCAGTCGAAACCGAATCTTTGCTGTTTGCATTATATAAACAAGACTATTAAGCCTATGCTATCCAAAAAGTATGATGCAATTACACAAATACCAGCTATCTTCGCTATATAACATGAAAAAGCCCTGTAGCAAGTGTCCATAAAACTAGAATAAAAATTATCATTGCCGAATCACCGCTTTAAAACTGGCAGTATATAAAATGAAGAGTTCCAGTCGATACAACTTCGAAGTAGATTGAGAAATTGTATATAATGAGCCGCGACACGAGAAAAGCAACATATTGGTTGTGCGCCCAGGGCAAACAGATCAGCCTGGGCATCCACCCAGTCTGATCAGAGACTTCGCTGTTCGCATCGAGGTAGCTTAAACCCTTACCTACCCTTTAAGTGCTTAGCGAACAGTGTGATCAGACTGGGTGGATGCCTAGGCTGATCTGAGTCTGCGCTGGGCGCACAACCACTTGGCGGTTTTCTCGTGTCGCGGCTCAATTATACAGTTTGCATAAAACTGGCCGGCTCACATAGAATGGACATTGGAGGACTTTACCAGCACCACTGGAGCAGCTGAAGGCAAGAAATGACAGAAAGGGATTCTTGCAAAGTTTGTGGTGCCAACACGACCTTGCAAGGTTGTGGGCTAGAGTAGAATATCAAAAGTAGAAATAAACCAAAATGTACTGATTTTTCTTTTATCCGCTCTGCAAAGTTTTTGAAGCGTTTTATTTTAAACTGACAGTATCTATCTATCTATCTATCTATCTATCTATCTATCTATCTATCTATCTATCTACAGTAGAACTTCAGTGGCTCGAACAGGCTTGGGGCCATGCAAATTAGTTCCAGCCAAGGGTAGTTCTAGCCATCTAGGGTTTATTTCTATATAAAGTGACCTCTAGGGACCAAGGAAGGAGTTCTAGCCAGGCAGGGCTAACAAGCCATCAGGGTTCGAGCCATTGAAGTTCTAATCTATCTATCTATCTATCTATCTATCTATCTATCTATCTATCTATCTATCTATCTATCTATCTATCTATCTATCAGTTTATATTGAAATATATGTGTCAAATACATTGGTAAAGACGCGATATATATATATACAGTCTGACACGGATTTTAAAATAAATTCAGACAAAGTGTCGAGTGTTTTCACATTACTTCTGTATATTTAAGCACATACTTACTACACATACCATAATGGACAGTTTCTTGAATTTAATTTCGAACAGCTGGAAATAAATATCCCCAAACTCGATGGGGTTAGAACCTATATTGCGAGGATGGGAATTGCTGTGTCTACTACAGACCAATAATTGAGCCTGGTTACGAACTCACGTCTCTTAAGGGCCGTGAACCTGCACATCTGTAGGGTCTTATCCGAGTCTGTGCTGCTATGACTATAAGGCCCATGCTATCTATATAGCATGATGCAAAGGTTTTGATCATGTCACATGAGAATGCAGGTTTAAATTATCTGAATTCATGTACTTGCTGACTGCACATATCCATATTGGCAGCAAGACGGCCCATATAATATCATTGTTACTACATGTACTTTATTTATATGAGAAGTGCAGGATCACCAAAATTTAGTCATGCACCGACGGTTTAATATAGACCAAGTTCTTAAAATTTTCGTCATTTATTCTCTCCTTTTTCATCTCTCATACAACTATCATTCGTCTTCAATGCAAAAAACTGTAAGACAAAGAAAAGAATGGCAAGTATTAACAGAATGACAGAAGAAATGTACCTGTAGAATAACAGCTGTCAAATTTTGAAGCTTATTTGTTAGACACATTGCTGCTGAATTTGAAGCACCACGATCTACATTAAGTGACAGGGTTTCTGGCAAGGTTGATGTTGACTGCAGTATAAAAACACAACACTTCAGATATTTTGGAGAAAACCATTGTACATCTCTCCACTCTCACGGCCCGGAACAGAATAGGAGTTGTTGATATTATGCTACTGAAAGATATATTTTCATAGATGTTCGAAACATTTATGGACAGGGTCTCTGGCAAGGCTGACTTCACTGCATTATGGGAAACCAGCATTGCAAATAATTTTGAAGAAAGAAGTGGTAAATCTCGCCACTCTAGTGGCCAAGAGGGAACACTGAGACGTATCCAGGTGATGATATGCTACTGAAAGATACATTTCAGCGACATTCAGGCCTTGGCGGGGTTGGTGTTTGTTGCGGCTGCACAGATGTATAAGCCAATTTCAGACTGTCATTAGATCAAGTTTATTATTACATGATTCTACATGATTTGAATTTCGCTTTCAGACTGAGACCCTTTGCAGAATGCGTTCTCTGCTTTTGAAGGAACTCTTTGAGATTTAATAAGTAATGCAGCGTACCGCCAGCCTGTCTACTATAACATTGCAGTTTGAAATCTGGACATTATTTTTACAGCCAAATATTTCTATGAATGTCTTAAGGTGGTGACTATCACTGACTTGGGACAAAAACAAAAATCTGCATAAAATGCTGATAATACAACAGATCTTCCCGACAGTTAGCAGGCGCCTTCTTTATGTTGTTTCTCACAATTCAGAATCCCAAAATGCAGGACTTTATAATGTTTAAAAGGATTTACATAAGAAAAGATCAAAGGGTAATTTTGTGCGCATAAATCTAAAAAGGAGCATTGTTATTGAAACTGTAACTAGGTCTGAACATAAATTAATGCATTATAAAGAGCGTCCTAGCAAATATTTTTTGTATTTTTTTTGCACGCTATTAGGCTGCGCAGATAAAAAAGGTGTGACCTGTGTCCAAATATTTGTCTAAAATACACACTGTAGTCTATTTTCAAGTTTGAATAATTTCAATAACACACCTGTAATGGTCATTGTACATTGTATGGTTACGCACCATTGAGCCACTTGGGTAACGTCGATTAGAGAATTGAACTGAACTTGTAATGAATTATTTATACTGTGAGTATGATATAGGTATAACTGACCTACCTGTATTTCATGAATGCAATAAGTATACATGCACTATATCATGGTCAGACATTTGAGAAAAAGCTACTGTTTTTATCTGGTCTACCTTACAATTGAACAAATAATTGCTAGGACGCTCTTTTTAACTCATCAAAGTATCTTCAGAGCTAAGTACATTTTCAAGAACGGGTTTTATTTTTCAGATTTCTGTGCAGAAAATTACCCTTTGATCTTTCCATATAAAAACATATTTTTTAAACAGCATTTCCCTATATTTTGGATTTCAAACTGTAGAGAACAACAAAAATAAGAAATCTGCTAACTTTCAGGGAGATACGATAATTTTTTTTATAGTTTTATTCAGATTTTTGTATATACCACAAATCACTACCTTAAGCTGACAAACAAATAGGCCATGACAGCTCATTTTGTCTGTAATACTAATGTTAAACATCCACAGACATTTCTATAAATTGATGAGTCCGAGGCATGAAACAGCCTGTTTGTTTGCTGCTATTTTCTGCTTTTGCTCTTTACAGGAAATCAGACTATTACTACAACTGAGCCGCGACATGACAAACCAACAAAGTGATTGTGCGCCCTGCGCAGACTAAGATCAGCCTGGGCATTTGCCCAGTCTGATCAGAGCCTTTGCTGTCCGCACGGAGGTAGCTGAGACTCTTAGCTGCCCTTTAAGTGCCAAGCAATATTTTTAATCAGACTTGGCGGATGCACAGGCCGATCAGAATTTGCGCTGGGCGCACAACCACTTTGTTGGTTTTCTCGTGTCGCGGCTCACATTGTCTCGTTTTGCAGCCACATTGCCAAATAAAATTGCTGCGATGTGGTAATCAAACAGAAATAATTTTTATAATATCGAAACCTTAACTTGCGAGACAGTGTACTTCTTGGTAAGCATATAATCTGTATAACGAGATTAATCTATTTTTATTTGCGTTTTCATTTGCTTTTATGGACGTTTTCATTCGCCATTTTATACTTATATGTAACACTTGCTTTCTCTGTTATTTTATTGAATCATTTACTATACCGCTTCTCTAACGTCTCTGAATATATGAACATTTCACTGTTTGTACTTTTAGGGCCACATTGTGTTCAAACAGTGAAATATTTACAGCTAGCGGTATAATGGAACCGCTTATCCAAAGAATATAAACAAGTGACCATTGATAGAGAATTTCAGAGACATGCGTAATGCACTATGTATGCACACCACGTCCTTGCAATAATTATTATAGCATAAGCTTAGACAACCGATGGTAAAAGTGCAAAAAGGAGAAATTGCAAATACACTACTCAAAATATGTAAAGCATTTAATTAAATTTTCATAGACGACATTGCAACACATTCCCACTTTGATAGTCATTTACTTTCGATCGACAAAGACATGGAATTTCCAATTATTTTGCCACATTTTGTAATATGGTCGAGGTTTTTGACTGCACAAGTTTTGATTCAGTATTTATCCTGCCCATGTCTATGGACTGATTTTTGTAAAAATGGAATTTTGGTAAAACATTGCAAACTTTTCAGAACAGGTGAAAGGCATAAACATTTCAACCAAACTCAAGACACTATTTTGTCTATGACACTTAATGTTTTACAGGGTGACTCGTTTTAAATGATCACTTTAAATTCATATTTTTATGAGTTTCTAGACTTCCAGAATAATGCCACAATTTCAGAAAATCAGAATATGGCAAAATGAGTTCCATGCAAACAAGTAGGACATCAGTTGTATTGAAATCCTTGTTGTCTTAAACTACGACGCTTCTTGAAAATGCTTCGAAAGAATGATGAATTCTTGACGACAGGCGATGGACTTAATTTGCCATTGAACTGGGTATATGTTGTAGTAAAGTCTATGAAAATATATCAGCTACTCCTTTAAATATTTTGAGTAGAGTCATTCAGTCCTGAAGCACTACATGTACCAGATATTAGATAGTTACCGCATTACGTAGAAAATATATAGGTCCTAGGATAAGAGATCACCAAGTGCATGGAAGAGTAATCAGTTTAATTAAAGATTTTTCTGTGGACTGAGAATATATACGTTATTAATTGTGATTTGCTACCATAGACCAGGTACGAAAATAGAAAACGCTTTATTTAGCGCTCTGTGGCATGACTCTTAACATTATTTCTTTTATATAATGATCAAACTAAGGTTCAGTGAGTGTTTGCTTGAGACATGATTGTTGTTGTAGGTTTAACGGCTCTTTGTGACCGTATTTCAGTCTATGTCGAGCGGCGCAACCGCCTAATGAAAAATAAAATTTAACATAAAGTATTTATGAAATATTGAATGAAGTCAGGCAGATGAAAATTATATATCAAACTCAGCAGTAGTTCTAGGCACACTTCCATAGGCTCCGTTCAAAGATTTTGCAACAGCAAAACAATACAAACATAATACAAAACTTCAACACAAATGATCTGTTAATTTCAAATTCTTTGACCTTGGACTGAGATCAGCAGCAGCATTCAGATGATTTCAAAAATCTGTTTCCAATGCTTCGATTCAAGTCAATTGAAAATATAAGAAGAAAAAACAAAAACAAAAATAACCAAACTTTTAATGAAAATTCAAACAAATATCCTATCCATCACCTTGATCTCCAGTCAACAACAGCATTCCGATGCTGGAAAACACAATTTTAGATCCAGCCAGTTCTAACGCTCACCACATATAAGCATATTTCAATAAATCAGAGAAACAGAGCTTAACACAAATTTTACTCTGTGACCTTCACCTTAGGTGAGCAGTAGCATCCACATCTAGCAGACTAATCAGCATCTGTCTTGTACTTATACTAACCCAAATGAACAAGTTCCAGCTAAGTCTTTCAGAAAAGCAGAACAAAAGAAATAACTTCACGCAAAATTGTAACCCAAACGGTATACAACTTCCGAAGATCTAAGATTTGAGATCGATTTAGACTTTTATTCTAGATCATCGTCTTCTATTATTATTTGGATCCTTTTTAATACTAATCAGTCATTGAATCGACTGCCCAATTAAAATTAAGAAATTACAGCATGTTTTTCTCTGGTTTCGTCACCAGATATTGTCAGGGTCACTGGCGAGGCTTTATTAGCCGAAGCTACGTAGTATGGCCCATGTTCCTTCTTTGAATGTATTCTCTGCTCTTGAAGGTACTATTTAAGATTTTAATTTTACCTCACTGCAGTTGGTGTTGTGCCGTGTGGCGGCCGTAAAACGTCTCCCCGTACATCATCCATAGTGCAGATTATAGTTTATTTTCGTCCTTTGAGATCATAGGATATATTCTGAAAGATCTAAGATTTGAGATCGTCTTCTATTATTATTTGGATCCTTTTTAATACTAATCAGTCATTGAATCGACTGCCCAATTAAAATTAAGAAATTACAGCATGTTTTTCTCTGGTTTCGTCACCAGATATTGTCAGGGTCACTGACGAGGCTTTATTAGCCGAAACTACGTAGTCTGGCCCATGTTCCTTCTTCTGAATGTATTCTCTGCTCTTGAAGGTACTATTTAAGATTTTAATTTGACTTTGACATTAGGTCAGCACAGCAGCATCTACATGATGCGAACTAATCAGTGTCCATTCTGTACTAATACTTACTAAAAGTGAACAAGTTCCAGTTAAGACTTTCAGAAAACCAGAGCAAAAGAAAAAAAAATACGCAAAATTAAACCAAATGGCATATAAAGTTCGCGAAGTCTTTGACTTTTAGCTTTGGCCAGCAGCAGCATCAACAAACTAGTCAGTTTTCTTCGTGTCTTAAATATTAAGTACACATTAACAAGTTCCTGTTAAGATTTTCAGAGAAACATAGCAAAAAAGAAACTTCACGCAAAACTTTTACCGAAATGTTAACTTACGGACGGACAGAATAACGGACAGACGGACGGAAAGACGAAAATATATACCTCTTAGCGTACTTTGTATGTAAGGGGATACAATCAGAAGGACGCCCTGTCAGTGGAAGTTACCATAGCTCGACCCGACTGTCCAAGTTGAGACACGAGCCTATGTATGAGTGAGTCTTAAGTTTTGCCCTGTTTTTATTAGTCTATAGTTGGTCATATAATTACAGCATGGTTATTAAGCTTAAACACAAAGCTGTCATATTTCTATACTTTAGATTTAGCTACGATTAAAATACAAACATGAGATAATGTTTGTATATTTAGCCGAGATAAGGAAAAAATATCCAATGTGTGCACATTTAAATTATATATTGGCATCATTGGAGATTACCATACTATAAATTCCATAAAGTTCAACAAGTAAGAAATACCCAAGCAGGAACACAACGTTTCATCATTTTAAAATCAACGTCATGACATTGAAGTAACTTTGATTCAATGCTAATTCATCGAATCATCGTTGATTCGACGTCATGACGTTGAAATAAGTTTGATTCAATGTTGATTCAATCGTGTTGTCTGGTTAGTGGGATGAACCTAAACTCAAATTTTAGATTATGTAATTTTCCAACTCACAGCCCATCCCGACCACACACAAGTGAAAACAATATTAATTGAGAAGGGCCAAAGTCCTAGATCAAATCTTATAAAAAAACTCCATAGTTCTATCGGTGATAAAAACGTCTAAACTCAAATCATTGTAAAAAGCGGTTCAACCTTCACGTTTGGTAATAAAATGTGGGTTGATGTGCATAAATTGATTCATATAATTGGCAAAAAGTAGAAAAAAAAAGTTTTTGAAAAACAGCAATTGAAATCGCTCCACAAAATACAAATTCCTGTTTTGGTTTCCCGTCTAGCAATGATATATAAACATAGACGGGATAGTGACTGGGACTCCACGCCTGTGCATTGTATTTTTACCATTTTATTTAACCTAATGAAATTGAAAGTGGGTCATATTAGTTGCCAACTAAAATGACCCAAATAAGTTTTCAAATCGTTTTTATGCGAAACTCAAGGATGTATTATTTGTTAAAAGCTAGCTAATCACGGTCATTTACATTGACAAAACAATAGTGAGAAGCTTGCAGCGATCCGGCATGATAAAATTTTTCATGCTGATAGAGCAATGGGGCCTTTAATGGTACCAAGACAAAAACAGTATAAAACTAACGAAAGCTCACTCTTTCTCAAACGAAGTGATCACAGGTTAATTTGTTGAATTTTTACCCCACCCCTCTCCCCCCGGAATTAGCTAAGATTTGTGAATGTTTTATTTTAAGTTTAACAATATTTCATTCATTTGCTACTTAGTTACAGCTTAACTTGTGGATTTCAAATTAAATCAACGGCAATAACTCCGGGATAAGTGAAGTCATTCCAAAAAAATACATTCCTCAACATCACATTTATATACTTATATTCACTTTCAAGAAATTTCATTCAATGATACATTAGTTAAAGTTAATGTGTGGATTTGAACTAAATTAAGGGGCAATAACTCAGGTACTACTAATGTCATTATGACAAGACTTGATGTGCACTGCCCTACAATAACAATACACTATTGTTTTCAGTGTCATGAAAATTTACCCGTTAGTAACTTAGGTATGACTCAATTCGTTGATTTTTAAGTAATTGAAGGGCAATAGCTCATGCATTACTGAAGTGATTCCACAAAACTTGAATCGTGCCATTGTGTTATGGTGATACATATTGAGTAAACGTTTCACAGAATTCCATACACTCATTTCTTAGTTTTAAATTGGTGAAAGGAAAATGGGTCATGCACTACAAATGCAATCCTGCTGAAACTTTATGTGCACAGGTGTGTTTTGGTGATACATATTTGTTGACAGTTTCATGAAATTTCAATTATTGGTTACTAAGTTAAGGCTCAGTGTATTGACTTTAAATCAATATAAGGGCAATAACTAATCCAATATTGGAGCAGGTCTGACGAAACTTTAAATGCATCAACGCGTTATATTGATATATACCTATATTTTCATGAAATTCCGTTCAGTGGTAACTTACTTATGGATCCGGGTGGACGGACGGAAGGACGGAAAGACGCACAGACGGACGTACATGGACAAATAATGTCCCTTCGCCTTCGGCGAGGGCTAAAAATGTCAGATAGGACTTATCTAATCTGAGAATAAACATTAGATAGGATACAATTATAGAAATATACAGTGATAGGGAAAAACGAAAATATTCAGAACAGTTGAAGTTAGGTGGCTGGTAAAAGCAGTTTGCAGGTCATCAAAAGATTTCGCAAAGATAACCGTTATATTTTCAGTCTCGCAAACTTTCGGTACTTTCCGCACTAATCTGTTGCATTTCTCGCGGCAAGGCTGGTAAATGTTACTGCAGCCTATTCCCTCAAGCTTTTCCCGCCATATTTATCCCTTCCCTTCAGCTTGACCCCTTCCCCCAACCCCGCTCCTCGACCATGCGTCCCAACCCAAATATTTTAATTGTTTTTTTTTTCTTTTTCTCTGTTTTTTTTTTTTTTTTTTTTTAAGATTTGATTTACTTACTCAGAGCTAAAATTAGAACTGTAGCGTTTGTACTTTAAAAGTTATTTTCCAGGAAATGACTTTATATATCCAGGAAATGATTTTATATGTAAGCATTTTGCTTAGTGTCAAATCCTGATACTTTTGAAATTGCATTACAGTATATGTATGTATTTGATAGTTAATAAAATATCGTTTAAACCAAAAGTTGTTTACACTTTTCATTGTGTAGATGGTTTCTGTTTCTGGTTTTGGGGCCAAATGCTTTGGTCTAAGTGTTGGAGAATCATGCTTCTGCTAAACAGCTACTTTCAGTATAAAGCATACAACGACAATATACAGATTTTATAAATCGTTCTATTTAAAATATGGGATTTATAAAGTGAGGGAGGTTTAAAGATCCGATAAAGAAACGAGTCCGAATGACGAGTTTCTTTATGGGATCTTTTAACCTCCCCGAGGTTTATTAATCCCATATTTTAAATGGAACGATTCAATAAACTGTATAATATTCGCAAGTACTAAAATTAAAGAATGTTTCCACCTGTTTTTATATTTTTAAGAGTCCTTCCGAAAGCCTGTACACAACAGAAAGAATACACGAAAATTGAAATGTTTTGACCGCCATTTTGATTTTTAAAAGGGCCAAGGTTTGTCAAAATAAGAATAATGTTCTTGCCTATGTAACGTGCATCGTACCTTTACAATCATTGTCTGTACGGCTACTGGTCCTGACGATCCAAGGCTCGAAGGAAGTCTCACGGCTTTGAGCTGAATGGCACGTTTCTTATAGCACATTGCGGAGCATGTGTGATAAAAGGCAATGTAATCCGAAATGAAACTGATGAATTCGTAGAATCATGCTGTTGAACACACCAGAAATACACACCTAAGTTTACTACAGGTTTGACATTTTGTAATTTGTCGTCTGTTGCTTTCCCAACATCATAAAAGGCAACCTTGACGGTGTTTTATAGCTGCAATTGCAGTGGAAAGACAAACTTTGAAAAGTAGTTCAAATAGCCGGTATCCGGCCGTACATTAATAACCAATCGCCGAATATTGTGGGGAAGGAAACCAATTCTACATGATTTTATTACCCTAGAGGAAATAAATCCTCGTAGAGAACCGGGAAATAGTATATTTATATTGACAAGAAATCCCTGTATTTCTTTGCTAAGATGTAGTAGTGATAGGTATAAGAAACACTTGTACTGCCTTGCGGAATTTAATAGCGACGTGGTAGAGTGCGGGACTGTCACGCAGGCGGCCCGAATCCGTTAGAAAGAGATAATGTAATATTTTGCTTATACAGTCGAACCTGTCTTAAGGGGTCACTGTATTAAGGGGTCACCTGTCTTTAGCAGCCACATTTTGGGGGTCCCTCAGACCAAAATACAGTGCAAATGAACCTGTATTAAGGGGTCACCTGTCTTAAGCAGCCAATTTTTGTGGGTCCCATGGGGTGACCCCTTAAGACAGGTTTGACTGTATATGTTTTGCAGTGCAAACAGTTTACCAGTGCCTTTGGTCGGGGGATTTGCCATCTCCTCTGATGGCTAGATTTAACTTAATATCTCGATCATTGGGTTTAGAAACAAAATACTTTAAAAGTAGGAAACATCTATAACTTGTGAAATACAGGATAATCAGTCTCCCGTGTAGCAATTTTAATGTAACATTTCGAGCGTTCTGTCGCTTCATTTTGAAATCAGTCTGTGTATCTCACAATGAAGGCGTTTGTCTAAGATTCAAAATATAAACATGCAGTGGTAAAGAAGTTACAGTTACATAGAAAGTAAGGATGTATTGGTTATACGGGATGGATAATTGAAATGCTCTTTCTCTCTCTCTCCCTCTCTCTCTCTCTCTCTCTCTCTCTCTCTCTCTCTCTCTCTAACTGAACAGATAAATTTTACTTTCAGCTCTTATCACATAATAACTACGATGTTGCCCTCAAGTATGTGAGTTTGAATTGATGTGAAAATGTCCGCCATAAAGTTGTTTTGAATTCATATATTGATTGCTCCTTATGTTTTTACATATATGTAACCTAAGAGTAATAGAGAATTTGAATTCGATTCTCTTAAGACCTGTTTATCTAGAGCAGAACAACGATTAAGTTATCGCAAGACGCCGAATTTATGTTATTTTTCGATTTCACAATATAATTACTGTCGATTAGTTGTCAAACTGTCATATTTAAAGTACAAATTATAATGCGGGCCTTATGGTTGGGTGTTTGATTTATCGAGTATTTCGCTAAATACTGTGTTTTCACAATCTGGAAAACACAAAGTTTGCAGTCAAACATAAACTACCTGTTGATATTTTGTTCCCTTTTTAAAGTCTTCAGGGTGGACTTAGAAACCGTTCAAAAGGAATGTAATGGTCGACAAAATTAAACATTAATGACGAATGGTTCCTTCTACCATTATGAAACGGATGAGTCCATCCATCATTTCAGGGGTTTCTGGTATATTTTCACTTTTGATTCTTTTACAGAAAGGGTTTTATAGAACATATTGAACTTCACTACAGCTGGTGATTGGGACTGTGTGGTCTCCGTAAAATATCTCCCAACCCTTCATCATAGTGTAGATTTTATTTTCTAGTCCTTTGGGATCATTGTTCCCATTGTAGAACTTTAAAAATATTTGAGGGTCTCTGATGAGGCCTAATTGGCCGAAACTAGCTAGTCTGGCCCAGAAAACTTGTACACTCGACAGTTTTCAGTTCTTTGATGTGATCCTTGCTTCCAAAGGATAATCCTTTTATAGAACATATTGAATTGTAAACAAACAATGGAGACCCTGATCAGACGCCGCATTATGCGGTGTCTGAACTGGTTCTGCACTGTTTGCAAGTGTCCCATTTATGGGACGCTAGGAATTAACGGGTATTAACCGTCACTTTTTTCTCGGCGCAGCCGAGTATACTTTCACCTTTGTTCAACATTTCACAAGATTTCATAAAAGCTTATAAACCATGAAACCCAGAGCTGCCATTCTGAACGATGTGAAAATATTCCAAATAGTACAAAACAGTGCATAAAACCATCCATGGGAAATAACTAATAAACTATGAAACCCAGAGCTGCCATTCTGAAATTCGACATATCATTATGATCTATTCTACGTAACTGCCAAATACCATGGAAGTATTCCAATTACTAATTTGTAAGTTATACAGCAGACATGACACTGCAATTAAAACCCTCAAAGATATTAAGTCTCCATAGTCCTATCGGTGATAAAAACGTCTAAACTCAAATCATTGTAAAAAGCGGTTCAACCTTCACGTTTGGTAATAAAATGTGAGTTGATGTGCATAAATTGATTCATATAACTGGCAAAAAGTAGAAAAAACAAGTTTTTGAAAAACAGCAAATCGCTCCACAAAATACAAATTCCTGTGTTGGTTTCCCGTCTAGCAATGTTATATAAACATAGACGGGATAGTGATTGGGACTCCACGCCTGTACATTGTATTTTTACCATTTTATTTAACCTAATGATGTATGGAAGTGAGAGCTGCGCCGTTCTTATACGCGACATATCATCGTTACATGTACCTATAGTATGAAGTGAAAAGTGGCATCACAATATCCAACAGGGTTATGAAAATATTGGGCGGGCACAAAATTACAGCACAAACCTCCAAAGGGGAATAATTAAAAAAGTATGAACGCAAGAGTTGTCATGCATTTACACGACACACTGTCTTGAACTGTTCTGCATAAACTAGAAGTGTCATACAAATATGTTAAAGGTTAGTCGTTATGCAGGGGACATGAAATCACAGCTAAAAAATAAAGGGGAAACAACTCAAATAAAAGCCAGAGTTGCCATTCTTGTACGCAACACATTGTTAGAACACATTGTTAGGACCTATTCCAAATATCTGAAGTATCAGGAGAATATCAGATAAGGTAGTCAAGTTACAAAGCGGACATGGATCTGCCAAAAAGCACGAAAGGGGAGATAACTAAAAAAGTATGAAAGCAAGAGTTACCACTCTTGTGCGCAACACATAGTCATCGCCTGTTATAAATTACTGTAAAGCATCATGAAAATATTCTAAACGGTATTCAAGTTATTGAACAGACAAGAAAATGATTACGGACGGAATGACGGGCAGACAGACGGACCCAGGCTCATCACTTTATCTCCCGAACCTCTATGTCGGGTGGGGGAGGGGGGGGGGCAGTTATATCTAATTGGTCTGGCGTAGGATACTGACCAGAAAAGTGGTGTAACATGGAGGCAAACAACTGACAATATTACTGCATTGCCATTCTACATGTAGTTTACCTTTATTGGCAAGGTAAGTAAATCTTTGAAACTGGAGGCGTTTAAATTGTCCCCTTTGCAGTAATAGGCTTAAATTTCAAAATTTATGCCAAATTCAGAAATTCCATTTAAGCAATTTGCAAGGTCAGGAAAACCTAGATTAAAAATAAAGAAAATTATGAGCAAAACGTTTCTTGCTGACGCTGCATACTTAAGCAAAAATCTTTATATCATTTAACAAATCTGATCAGAAGCACTGCCCTAAAGCAATCGCCATACTATCTGCTTCGAATTGATAGTACGTGTTTCACTTTGCATTGTAAAACAAGTATTTAGTGGCTAAAGCGACAAGATCAGGGACTAATACAATTTTCTACATTCCGCTCAACACCAAACAGGAAATAATGAAATAAAGTTACAACATAAATCGTCACATAATATAGGCGGAAAACAACATGAACAGATGAGATGCCTGATAAGAGAGTACTGTAAAAAAGTATGCTCGTGATACAAGAGTATCAATAATGCTGTCACGCAAAAGAAAAATTAGTAAACAGCAAAGCGTGCCAAATTCCGGCGAAGAGACGTCAGTCAGAGATATAGTAATGCTAGTATCAAGAGAAATTGGAAACATATAAGTATCTGTGATAGACCCAGTCAATTTCCGAACTTTTTTTGTTTAATTTCATTCCTTGTCCGTTTTTCTCATTTGTTTTATTTGAACATGTAATTTTCGGATTATGTTGGCGTTGCTAAAGGCCTCTGAGGCCGGTCTGAATTGTTAAGTCGGGCAGTCCTGTCAGAATAAGGAGGACTTTTTGGCAAACTCAGTGGAAGGAGTACAGTATCATTGACATCAATAAGTGTGGAATATCCTTTAATAGTAAAATGTAAAGCAGTTTCGTATTGGATTTCTAGTTTATACCCACAATATCGGAGAGACAAGGTAGTCTTACTGAATCTCCTTATTTTCTTCAACGGGTTAAGAATACCATTCAACGTCATAATATCTATTGTTACTATTACGCACGGTCGTTGGGACCAATTATATTACCGCCGGGGCCAATAATATTATCTTAAGTTGAATACGGTATTGGTAACTGTTCAGTGATAAGTACCATACAAATGCTAAACATTAAGACAAATATGTCTGAGCAAACAGTGCAGACACTGATCAGGAGCAGTCTGATCAGCGTCTACACTGTTTGATATTCCATCTGTTTTTTTTTGGACGCATGATTGCATTTTAAAGCAAATTCATTCGATATTTTAGGACAAGTACGATAATTAAAAGTGTCCCAATTTTTAGAATTCTTATGGAACAAGTGAAAATGCAGACATATCGCATATATCACTAAAATTAATAGGACCTGGCGAACGTCTGGAACTCGTTACCAGTATCTCAAGAGACAATGGTGTATTTTCTGATATTCTGCTTTTTGAAAATAATGTGTCATTATTCTTTACCATCTAATCATGCTTCCTTTCAGATAGCCAACCATCGTTCGCAAATTAGGGTATTTAATCAACAAAGTAAGCAGTGATTATCTGTATTTATTGCTTCAACGATGGTATAAGTAAGCTCATTTTGCTTCTCATTTACTCATAACAAGATGATTCTATTACCCTAAGCTGAAGAAGCATACCTTCATACAAATAAGACATCTGACTCTACTTAAGTCACCAAGATCAGTCAAACACCAACGTTATAGCGGAGATCCTGGACAAAGGAATCCTACAAACCCTCAATCAACTTAAAGCATTTCTTACGCGCGGAGCTTTTACACCTGAAAAGTACGGAAAACACCATCTTCCGAATTTATGACTTCACCAGTAATTAAACGGCAAAGCCTATGCGATAAACCTGCAAAAATTATATGAATCTATTCAGTCTATAGATATGTTATTACTTAAAAAATCTCTTAAACTGTTGTCTAGCTTCTACTTTTTAAATGGATTAACGAAACTGTTTAATAATTCCAAAGAAGCTTAACGGAATTGGTTTCGATAGTCATTAAAAGAGCTGGAATTTACAAAAACAAGAAAGAAATAAAAGAATAATGTATCTGTAAGTCACAGCAGGCGATGCCACTGTGGATTTGTCAGCCCCACGCCCTTCCTGTCTCTCCCAATACCCGTACATTCACTCAATTCTGAAAAGCCATTATGGCATAACTTTTTCAAAATGATTTTAGAAAATGCATCAAATTGAGTTGTTAGAAACTGACCAAGAATTTTACTCATCATGCCAGCCACCATATCTGACAGACATTATTTTTCAGCACCTTTTTATGTAAAACTCAAGGATGTTTTTTTTTTTTGTTTAATGTTGGCTAATCACGGTCAGGAGACGATGTTTATAAGCTAATTAGCCTGTTATCGAATACTTTCAAATTATTCCTGTATGAATAGATTATATATGTTTATATGTTGAATAAAATACTGTTTAAACTAATCACGGTCATTTACAAGGACGAACATGTAGTGAGTATAATTCATCAATACCTCACTATAAATTTCTTCATAAATTTAAACCACTATCAGAGCAATGGGTCCTTTTAAGACTAACCTCTAAAATTTCTAAGTTGTGCCTCAATGACACAAAAACCTATAA
This sequence comes from Ctena decussata, assembly GCA_963989385.1. Taxonomy (NCBI): domain Eukaryota; kingdom Metazoa; phylum Mollusca; class Bivalvia; order Lucinida; family Lucinidae; genus Ctena; species Ctena decussata. The sequence goes on from OZ022500.1 coordinate 40,700,492, forward strand.
CAGTTTGACATTTGAAACGTTACCTATTCGGTACATTCAAGTGCCATTTTCATTTGTAATTTTCTATGAGAGGTCTGTCCTTAACTCAATTAATGGCAAATCGATGATTGGATATTAGGTGCTACTGTACTTTGTCTTAAGGTAGAAGCACAATTGGAACAGTACAAAAAGCAAAGCTGTTCAACCACAGACAATAATGTACGTTAATGATGATTTTTTGGTTCTCAGTAAAAAGCTTATTTTGTATAGATCCATTTGGATGGACAAAAATTGCCGTCAAAAGTCACCCTCGACCTTAGGTATGCATATCTAAACTACAGCTAGTTATTAAATTATATATCATCGAAGAAGCTAATTAAACTAGTCTTAGTTTCTCACTCACAGGTAACTAACACATTGGTCTCGACGTCTAATCAAGCAATTCTGCTTATGTGACACATTTGGATAAAGTACAATTGATCCGCGACATGAGAAAACCAACAAAGTAGCTCTGCGCCCAGTGTAGATTCAAATCAGCCTGGGCATCCGCCCAAACTGATCAGTCTTCGCTAAGTGCTAAAAGGGTAGCTAAGGGTCTAAGCTACCTCCATGCGGTCAGCGAAGACTCTGATAAGACTGAGCAGACGCCCAGGCTGATCTGAGTCTGCGCTGGGTGCACAACCACTTTGATGGTTTAGTCGTTGCGCAGCTCAATTCTGTTAGGCTGTCCGGGAAGTATATTTAAAGAGTAACTACACTTCAGGAACTGACTGAATCAGATCCCAAACCCTATCCCCAACATCAAAGGGAAAGATTGACAAAGACATCCCAACAAACAATGAATTACAAGTGATAAGCCGAGTCAGCAGCTCTTCCCAAACAGGTGGCAACTCAGCTATCTTTATTGAACTAAATAATTTAGACCAACAGAAGGGTTACAACAGACTAAGCAAATTATACGAAAAACATTTAACAATTATTTTTACCTATTTTCTATTTTCATTATAGAAGGGTTAAAATGAGAACACAATAACTTTAACAGCACCGAACATAAAACAAATGCAACAGCAACGAAATTACCGCCTGCCTTGGGACGGTCAGTAATAAGTACTGGGGGGGGGGGGGGGGGGGGGGGTTTAAACAACACTGCATGTTGAATTTTAATGGCGGATCCTTTCATGCCTTATTCAGTCTATTTGTAAAACTATTTCCTTCCACTCAACATGTCTATCTTTGTTATTTGCAAGAAATAAACACTATCAGTTGAATGCATTACCACAGACATTCCAAGGTACGTGTTAGGCCCTCCAAGGCCATTTATTTTCAGGGAGCTGGGGAGCACTAGCTACCCCAAGCTGCACAAGTAAAAGTACGTTTGTGATATTTTTCTACTAAGATTTTGCTTTTCCAGTTTTATGTCTACCGATGGGCTGATTTTTGAATTGTTGACATTTCCTCCACTTCGGTTGCTTTGGCAACCAAGCCAAAATAAGCTGTTGGTACAAAAACCAAAGGTCTGATAGAGACTGCCGAAGAAACATTTATGTGGCAGTAATTTCATTTTTTGCATTCACTGCTGCTCAAACATTTATTAAACTCCTGTTAATCACTCCTATTAAAACAAACTATGAACATCCGTTAATAATGGTTCTGTTTATGGCAAATTTTAATGGTGAAAACTATTTGAACAACTAAAAACCTGTTAAAGTGGCTATCAAAACACCATTAATTCAAACATTTCTTCAAAAGTTAATTAGCATTATCTTAGCTTTAGAAAATCCCAAATTTTAATAGGCATGAAAATATCCTTTCTCCTTTTGGGTAATCAATGACCAGTAATAATCCCATTAAGAACTTTTTTCATTTATTTTCATGGTCATTTACATGAGATGTATTTCATGGCGATAAAATGTGACCGTTAATGGACCAGTATAAATAGTTTAACTATGGCCATTAAGTTTACTGGCCATTACTCCTAGACTTTTGCACAATATAATGGTCAATAAAACGGAATGTTTCTACTAATAATGACCATTGAATATTTTAAGCAGCAATGATAATTTGTTTCAATGGCCATAACTTTCACTTCTTCTGTCCACTGTCCTGTTTCCAATTTTAGTTGCTTGTGCTTCTTTAAATTTCTTGCTATTCAAAAACATAAACAGGTCCAGCAACAAGTAAACGTTACCTACTCATTCTTCCATCCATTTATATATTCGTGAGAATATAATAATATTTACATTGGTGAATGCAACAAGTTTTAATAAATTAGGGCAATAAACTTGCTCTACCTTTATAAAACACATCAACCTTTTTTTTCTAATCCATTAGTCACAGTATTTGAGAAAAAAAAATAGAAACGCCTTGATTCAGTTTCTGTTTACTGTACTAAATATTTGTGTCAAATATATTTTTTCTGAGGACGTAACTCTAACTTCTGATTTATGTGATTTTAATAGCCATTAAATTTTGTCACCAGTAATTATATAGCATGGTTTCATTGTTATTCTCAACTGGAAAGCTAAAAGAGTATTTACCTAGATAGTTGTATAAATTAAATATGGTACTTTGAGTTACATCTTTTAATATAGGAACCTCATACTTATAATCTTTTATATTATTAAAAATAAAAGCTATCCCACTGTCAGCTTGTATATGGTCTCTTGCAATATGGTTATCTGAATAGCTGCCCATTCTGCTTTTGGTTTTGTTCTGTAATTTGAAATAGAAACTATGTAGAAATAGAAGTAAATACTGTTTTCTGTTAAGGTAGCTGAATGACCACCTGTTTGGGAAAGAACTTGTTGGCGTGTACTTCTGCCCATTTTAGGTGTGTGCTTCTTTCCTTTTGGGTCTTAGGGGCGAGATGTGGGATTTGATCGTAATAATTCCTGATCATTGCCTATCATTTTACTTTTTTATTTATCATGTTTTTCTGGAAAACTTAATATCACTCTTCTGAATATTTTGGTGTGTAAACTTAACACTTAAACATAGTTTCCCTTATGAAAATTATTCAAGGGGATGTATGTAATTACCTTAAGGTAATAGCTTATTTGAATTGATAATTGTAGTAAGTTATGCCGCATATCTTGAAGTAAGTTATGGCACATGTGTTGAACTAATTTAAATTAAAAAACATTTTGCATTCTTTAAAAGGCAAATAAAACAAAAGACTTGCATGTAGGTATGTGCAATTTGCCAAATCTCATCCTTCTGATGACGCAATATCGCCTAGTCTGGTCAGAGTCTTTGCTGTCCGATTGGTCGTAGCTTAGACCCTATGCTACCCTTTGAGCACTTAACGAAGAGTCTGGTCAAACTGGGTGGATGCCCAGGCTGATCTGAGTCTGCACTGTGCGCACAACCACTTTGTTGGTTTTCTCGTGTCGCAGATCATAGAACAGAAAAGACTTCCATCATATGTGCTAAAGCGTAATCCAAAGGAAGCTTATAAGTCAAGTTTACTGCATTATATCAAAAATTGCCTCTAAAACAAGTTTAAACATAAATTTGAATATTGGTTGTCTAAAAACAGCCTGTTAATTTAAAAACTCACTGAATGTTGGACATGCATTCATCTGGAATCGTGAAACTGAAAACTGTCACCAATGCCATCTCAATCTAATAATCGGGTCCAATGACCATTCAAAATTTGCAAATGTGTTGTCTGATTTAACTCTGTTTTGTGACAAAGCGCTGGCAGGCGAAACACCACATTCCGGAGAAGTCTTCTATTAATTATTAATTATTTTGGTTTCCATATTTTGCATTTTGGTTTCCCTGACAACCAATAAAAAGAGAGTTGGCCGACAAAAATGTAGCAGATAGAACTCTTCTCAATAAATCTCTAAAGGTGTTGTCAAAATATCTGTAATGGTTTGGCAGAAAATGCCATTTTCATTTTCCCAATTATAAATCTTTGGAAACTCTTAAGTTACCATAGCGATCAAACTAAATTGCCGATTTTCATAATAAATATCAAACCTATCCTTCAACCAAAGAATGCCACAGATGGAATCTGGGCCCAAATCGGCCCACTGGCTTCGGAGGAGTTGTTCTTTGAAAGCGTTGACGACAAACGAACGCCGACGGATAACTGCCTATCCCATAAGCGCCCCTGGAACCTTCGGCTCTGGTGAACTATAAGCATTTCGACAATTGTAAGGAATTTACATTTTTTCGCCAAAACTTACCATTAATTTATAGCGAAAGGATAACGAGCTTCGGTTGGTTCATTCGAACGTATTCAGCTCATTGAAATTGACCAAACTTGGACAGATACATCACTGGGTGGGGGGAAATGATTAGAATTTGGTGACCTTGCGCTTATTTTTAAGGTCACAGGAGGTCAACGAATGATGAAATATAGCTTGTCTGCACCATATCTCCTGAAGGAATTTATGGATTTTTACCAAACTGGCACAGATATATCACTGGAAAATGTCCAAGAATTGATTAAATTTTGATGACCTTGACCCCATTTTCAAGGTCACAGGAGGTCAAAGAGTAAAGCAACCACTCCGTGGACACACTCAGATTGAAATAACATTAAATTGAAGTTAATTTAATGTGTTGAATCAACGTTGATTCAATGTTCTTTCAACGATGTGTGCGTGCAGATATAGTATCCTTTTCCCCCACGAGATGATCACGAGGTGGATAGAAATTAGAAAACACAAACAAGCGTGACGTTGAAACTATGTACCTACTACCCACAAAGACATAACCACAAACAACAACAACCTATATCAAAGTTTGCTCCAATGTCATAGTAAAACATGGAATTGTTATTGTTATGATATTTCTATCAAAGCAAATTTTCTAGCATTTGCCCAAATAAATGTACAGTGAAATGCACACCTATGTAGAGGCGAAAAGAAATATTTACCTGATTCAGGGGATGAAAACGGTCATCTGTAAGTTAAGGATGTCCGCTGGTGACGAATTTGAGACCTCTGCGCAACGCGAACTGCAAACAACGGTTCGGAATGTCGAGTGTCGGCTGTCGTAATTTTGCCGTCTTACAATTTAGAAATAATATAAAATCACTATGTTTTTAAAAACTTTGGATGCTGTTGTATAATTTTCATTCGAGCGCTACCATTTTTTCATTCGCTCAAGAGATATTAGGTCCCACATACCCGTGATGTCGTTATTTGTCTGCACACCACATGCCAGGCACTTTACGATGCCTTTACAATGTTTACAATTTGCAAAATATATTCTTGGGAGCTCTAACCACACTGCATTTAGTTCCTATGTCATCCGGCATCCCATCCGTAAGACTGTCTCTGGTTTTATTTGACAAAATATTCGACTTTTCTTTACGAGTTTCGGAGCAAGTTGATGCATCCCATACACCCCACCCACATTAGGCCGCGAGACGCCAAATCCTTTAGACACCAAAGGAGCTCTGATGAGTCTAAGGGCTAGACATGATATAAAATTATGCCTGTTGACAGATATAATCTTACTTCAGCTAATATGTTCTGCTACGCAGGCCTAGTCCTAGGCATACGGTTGAAATTCTCTTATCTCTTCAAATACACTGAAGCTGGTTTGTTTTGGTTCGTTGGTACACGTAACGATGACGTGTAATGTTGCTGTCAATTAGAATCTACAGCTGACTTCATCTGAAACTGTTAATGAATTGCCAAGTGGTGTGTTTAATTTTACTTTGGTATCAGTTCGCGCATCTGCAACAAACAGCTAGTACATTCAAACGCAAAAACTAACCAGAATGACAACAGTGGTGGAGTGAAGTTTCTGTCATTAGTGAACTAACTGCGCCAAAAGCTGATTAGACTTCATTAGTGCACGCGTCTGGCTGCTCCAAATTATCTCCTCTACGAAAGCAGGTCACAGTAAACTAGTCTATGTTCTTGAGACCCAACACCATATCAAACTTTTGAGGTTAGTACTTTATCCTTTGGGCGGTATTTTACTAATCAAAAGTTTTGATTTTACCCGATTATTACGGACGTCATTTATTACTAGGTGGGGGACCGGGTACATTCAGTGGGGATGGGATGTCGGGGGAGGGGGGTCATACATTTTGTCAGGCATATGGGGATGGGGGTCAGAAGTTTTGTATCCGTCTACATTAAAAAATTAGTTTCAGCTTTGGGAGTCGAGGGACTACCTCGGACTTCCCCTCCCCTCCCACCACCCCCACTATTACATTTTCAAATTATTTATTTCGATCAAACTTGTCTTCTACAAACATTTACGGATCGACCATTTGATATTCTGAATTGGGGGGGGGGGGGGGGGAGGGCTGGTATTCTTGATGGAGACAGGACATTTTATTTCACTGGAATCTGGAAACAATTTCTTTTTTTGTCACCTCGAGGGAGCTAATTTCTTTTTTTGTACAAACTAACACCAATAGTTTTTTTTTTAATTTTATACGCTAGAATATCAGATCCTTGTTTACTTGACCTTAACATATCCTTTTTACCCACACCAGTAATTTTTACACCTTTTTTCTCACAAAAAGAACATGGTGATGTCTGTAACCAGCCTAAGGGCATGGCTTGGTTTGCTTTTGCAAACCAGTGCCTGGAGTATGTTTCTCTCTTCATCTAAGGTACAGATACAAACATCCCTGTATAAGCTTGGCAAAAAAATAGGCCTTAAATTAGAGATACTTTGGCAAAAAATCAGGGCTATTTTCGCAAAGTTTTAGGGCTAACATTAGGAAGTTTTTTTCCTAGCCCGATCATATGCCCAAACATGCTTTATCCGCACTTTTAGAAAGTTTGATAAATACTTACTGATACAGTCACATTATAAATGAATGCCAGTTAATAAAATGGCTAAAAGCTCTGTGCTAAGAAGTTAAGAAAGGGGGGGGTCTCGGTGGGCGTTGCCCCCCAGAAGCAAAAGCAATTTTCCAATTTTAATGGCAATTTTAATTCGGATGTATAGAAAAAGTAAAATACCCGCCATTCCTATAGCCAGGTACATCTTAGGATGGGGGCTATGGCTCCGGTCAGTCTGCGATCAATACGCAGGCTGAACCGCGCCCCAGCCTCTCGTATAGAAGTTAGGAAGTAAGGTACACCTTCTTTCGGTGTGGTTCACATCTATCATTTTATTTAAGAACAGAGAAAAGGTTACAGCGACAGATAGTTAGAAGGTGGGGTTGGGGGGGGGGGGGGTAGGAGGGCTGTAAGGAAAATGGAGGGAACATGCATCTAAACTAGAATACAAGAAAACGCGCAAGTAAATGGCTTATTGTAATATAAGCTGTCTCATTTTATTTTCTCATTTCATGAGACGCTGTCCATGATCCGGTGATAACGAATCACGTTGACATTACCATTAATAGTGGTGTTTTTCTTTTACATTGCATAAATCATTTATCTACATATTAGTATAATTCTCATGATGGTATACGTTGTGCTTTTCAGATACGGTAATTCTTCTAAAATTTCGCACACTCTAAAGTTTCGGACACCTAAAATTATTGCCGAAAATCATCATTGAATTTCTGAAAGTTTACCGAAATTCGATCATTGGTCATCCTTGAAAAGGTGAATTTCTAAAATTTCGAACAAAAAAATATGGGACTACGTGGGACTTCGTTTTTTGCTTTCTCGGCTAGTTTTTGTACTTCCAAGTCTCAGAACTTTTGCTCGCAGTTATTTTTGCGCGAATCTGCCCGTGCGTTAAAGCGCGTGCGGCTATAGTATGCGAGTCGAATTTTTTTGGGCCGTGCATCGCAAAGGTTCATACCAAATGCGAACAGCGAAGACCCAGATCAGCCGACGCAGCTGTGCAGTAATATTAGCCTGGTCTCTGTCTGCATCAACAATCTATCATGGAAATCCGAACGAGGATGCGCGGGTACGCAGGCTGAAGTGGGTCTTTGCTTTTCGTATATGCGATAAGGCGCCATTTCTCACAACAAATCTATTTTTGAGCGGGAATGTGCACATTTCAATTGTTAAAGAATATAAACTTTCAGAACGAAAAACTCTGCTTTGTCGTAGCTTTTCATTTAAAATGACAGCGTCCTGACAAAGTCTGTCGGAACGCATGCGCAAACAGTGAGAGCACCGACCAGCTATGTGCACGGTCTCTGCATTCAAAGTTCGCACTTCCGATGGCACATTTGTCCCCACTCCCCTTAATCTGACCATACGCGGTTTCCATTTTCTGCGATACATGAACAGCGACTAAAACAGACATCGGTAGGGCGTCTCAAAAGGATCTTAGAGCATGTCCAATCAGCAACCACCCACATCACACTCAACATTTGCGAACATTAACCAATCTTACAAATCTCCAGGATTCACGGACAGTTTCAGTGCACAGGCTGTTTGCTGTTCGGACATGTAATACGTCGTCTTTTTCATGTAATTACTGTTATGGTGTATGGTACACTTCAATCTTTATTCGCCATTTTTTAAAAAGGGGAACAACTTTTGTGACTTCCTGTTTGCTTCCCTGGACGATTTGGCCCTTTAGTGACAGGACTCACTGTTTTCTTCAAACCCAACAAGACTACGGATAAACAAACTGCGCCTGGTAGATGCGCAATTCTATTCCAAAGTAGAAGCCGGGCCGGGTAGCGCAATCGGTAGGGCACCTGACTCGTAAGTCAGAGGTCCTGGGTTCGAATCCCGGTCTGGCCACATACTTTCGTTTCTCCTTCCGCTGATTCAAGAAGGGCAGTTGTCAGTTACTGGCGAAAGTATGTGCACTTAGTACTGGTTAACCGCTTAGGAGGTCTAAGCCTGCCCAGGAATAGTGTGGTTAGGCTAACTGACCGTCCCGACATGACCTTAGTTGTTTACCGTGGACGTTAAGAACCAAATCAACCAACCAACCAACCAACAAACCAAAGTAGAAATTTAAAACCATCTTCTGCAAACGGACTTCTATATAATATAACGATGCTTGCTATTCGATTCGTACATTCGTATAAAGATTCAGTTTTGCTAAAAATACATATATGTAAACTGGTGGAGTATATCACAAAACTGCTGAAAGCTCATTTTGATCACTTTCAGCAGTTTTCTAATATGCCATCAGTTCCTATACGAGTCAGATATAGCATTGTTATTTATATTTTGTTTAAGCGTTGAAGAGTCTTGAATCCTTCACTAACGACTTCGTCATCTAACATTACTTTGAAAAAACCGCCCTCTCACTTTTTTTCCGGCGACGAAAGCCTCATGCAGGCAGTCTTTTTGATTTTGATTGTTTCAGTTCCTGGTCTTTGCATACTGTTTACTTTTCATAATGGGTTAGATGACGACGCCAGACTAGTGTGGACGTGTATTTAGATAGAGAGAGAAAAGAATGAAATTCCAACACATTTTAATGCACACTGAAACTAACGCAAAAAACATTATTCATGAAAACGGGCTTTATATTACGCGCGAACAGGGAAAACTCAGATCAGCCTACACATATGCACAGTCTGATTAGCATTTTTTCTATGTGAAGCAAGCATGTACATATTGAACAGAGGCTGTGCGAATGTGCGGACTGATCAGAGTCTTTCCTGTTAGCACATGCAATAAGGCACAGTTTCTCACGGCTGAGGAGCAAAAAAAAAACAACAAAAAAACAGGCTTTTCTTATGCCGCAAGTTTGGGCAAATTATATGGTTACACTGCATCGAGAATTCAATTCGAACTGGGAAAAACATTTTTCTGTCTTCTAATTACATGGCATTTTTGTTATTATTATTTTTAAAAAAATATATATTTACAACCGCGCATGCCCAGGATAGCTTGCGCACATGCGCAGTGTGGGCATTCACTGTTCGTCCAGCGAATAACGCTCGGTCTGCACATGCGCAGGTTGCATGCGCACAGGCTGGTGAAGGACAAACATACTCCTGAATACATTTTTAATAACGCGACACTCGTTAGTCAAATTTTGGTGCAGGTATAAACTGTGTGTATTGCCGGACCAGCACTAAACGAGATTTTGCCACGTGTCAGGTGTCACGTACAGGGAGCGATATGTTTACTGAATCGTATACCGCATGCCAAAACGAGCGAGCACCTGATCACACTTACTGTTTTTGGGTCCATGTCTTGGCATCTAAATATTTTGGATTTGTCGACGTTTATTTCGATTAAATGAGTTCGGACTTAAGATTTAGATACTTTGAGCGCTCTGCTATTTAAATGGCTTAACGGTTTGACAAAAAGGAAACAGAACAGTGTAGGTCTCGAGGTGCGCAGGCGTCTGGGCGTTGGCGGAGTAGGGGCGGGGTGTAGATCTAGCCCTCATTCTCCCCATGTTATCAATAGCATGACCAATACTGAGGAACACTGTGGGAAATTCAGCATTATCATAAAATACACTAACTTTCGTAGAAATTATTGAATCTTATTTGTAGAGAGATTTGTTTCATTTGATGCGAACTCAGCCATAGTATCCGTTCAGTCAATTAGTGCGCGCGTGCCAACTTGTCATTGTGACGTCACTGAACTGACAGTTTAGTTCAACATCACGCAAATCCATATTTTCTCTTCAACACGACACAGGTGTTTCTATCTATTTTCCTCGGGCAGTGGTCCAAATCGAGTGCATTGTTGACCCGTATAGACTGAGATCAAGCTGCTCATTACACTGGCTTATTCAATGATTGAAAAGATTTTAGGTAATACAATAAAATGCTACCTGACAGTAGCATACAAGCGTGGGCGGGGGGGGGGGGGGGGGGTGCAATTAGAATATCTTAGAAAAAAAAATAGATAAAACGCTGACTGAACATTGTATAAAAGATTGTACTCCAGCCTTACTTCATAAAGAAGAGGGAACCAATCCTTTGGAATAATGAGACCCAAGAAACGTATGCGTTCGTTCATTTGACATTATGTAGCTTTCCCATTTTAAATCTCCAACTTTTGCTCGCGAAAGCTCGAAAATATGCAGATTACCAAATTTGTTGAGTGTCACGCTTATATTACATGCATCTTGCATCTAAGACTATTTTACATGTGTCAATAAATTTAAAGCACATACAGAGAGTTTAAGAGATTCAGACTATTAACTTTTCACCTTTTATTTATTTATTTTTTTTCAATTCTCTATCATGCTCGGTCAAGCTCGGAGATTATGTAAATTAAAAAAAAAACTATTGAGTCAAATCATACACATGAGCATGCATTCAAGAGCATTTATACATGTTTAAATTTACACGTGTACCAGAGATTGATCAAGAAATTTACGTTGAGTGTGTGTCATGTTAAAATCAGATCAATCAGTCTTGAAGTGGGTTCCGAAGTGGGTGGGGTAATTACCATTCTAAAACTGCTTTTCCATATAACAGCTTATTTTTGTCATATTTTTCTGTATGCATGTTAAGGATGTATTAATATCTAGTCAAGAAAATAGACTTTGGAAATGATTTTATCATAAACATGAAAGAAACATATTGTAGTTTACCAACACAGGCAGCCATTGTTTCTACATGGGGTAGCTTAGAATCTGCTTCGATTAGCCTAAGATCCAATTAGTTGTTTATAAAGTACTCTTTGGTTATGAAAAGACTATATGATTTTAGAGTAACATGGCTGTTTTCAGTTTTACATGAAAATTCTTTCATCGGACTAGATAGATAACTCAGATGCAACCGTGATTCTTCTTTTAATTTACACACAGCCAAAAATAAAAGGGGGTAGGCTTAAAATTTTCAAGTTTTCTTTCTTATTTGCACACTAACCTATATTTTTCTACTAATTTTCCTGAAGATAATTGTCTGATCGATAAACTATCAAAGTTTAAGAAAAAGTTAGAATCTGCTTCTGTTATTTTTCATCACTTTGGTGCAGCATTACAAAATATTAAAAAATTTGCATTCTTTTGGGGGTAGGGATAAATTTTGTCATTTTCTGCCAAGGCATTTACAGTTTTTAATATAAAATCTTCAATAACTTGTTTTAATAATAAACTTTGTGTCAGGTATAGTCAAAGTTTAAACAAAATGTCTTTATTTATTCAATATTTTGTCTTTTTTTCCACAATTAATCTTATATTCAATTAGAAGAGAAGCTATCATAATACCAACATATCTCAAGTGCTATTTAATAAAAGAGTGCTTCAGGACATTATTTTTTGCTTAATTATCTTTAGACAAGACCCTAGCAATATAATATTATAAACAGAAATATTGCGCTAATACCCTCTGTAGCTATTTTTTTGAAAGTGGCCTGGGTTCATTTTTATGGCTTCAGAAATAGGCCAAAGTCATGGGGGTGGGGTAACACTTCCTTTAAATTTTGGGAGATTAACAAAAGACTGTGCACAAATTATGCTTGATATCAATATAACATTGTGTGGTCGTCAGAGGAAACGCATGCAATTACTTATTCAATCAACTGATTCCTCTTCTTAAAAGATTTAAACACATGGTTAAATATTATTATGTTATGCAAAAATATTTCATAATGGCCGGATACCCTCACAAGCTTCCATGGCATGTACTGCAAAAAAATCCACACTAACCTATACTTTATTCTGCATTTTTGGACTACATATTGATGGAGGAATTGAAATAACACGAAAGTAAAAAAAGTTTGAATAAATGATTTTCACCAGCGGACATCCTTAAATGCAGAATATGTCAATAAAACTAAAAGCTTGTGATTTTGTCTGGACTAGTCTTCTGTGTTCGTAAAACCAGCGGTATAAAGTCTGGGAATGCGATTTCTGAAACATATTGTCCCTTGCATCCTGCCAATTAATCAAACTTCCTTTCAGCCACGCAAAAGACGTAATTTATTTTCTATTTATGCCTGCAAGATGCCAAGACATACTGAACTTTTTTGCGTTAATGATAGTCTGTTAATTTCGGATTGTCTGCAGTTACTCGTCTATTAGATAATTTTGGAGGAAATAGAAAAACGAGCTTCATTTACTCCGATTGAACACTTTGTGGCAAATTTATTAAGTGAGCCGCGACACGACAAAACCTACAATGTGGTTGTGCGCCATGCGCAGACTCAGATCAGCCTGGGCATCCGCCCAGTCTGATCAGAGTCTTCGCTGTCCGCATGGAGGTATTTTAGACCCTTAGGTACCCTTTAAGCGCTTAGCGAAGAGACTGATCAGACTGAGCGGATGCCCAGGCTGATCTGTGTCTGCGCTGGGCGTACAACCACATTGTTGGTTTTCTCGTGTCGCGGCTCAAGTTTATTTAGGAGATTCATTGGAAGCATGGGCTACACAAAAAGAAACGAAAATAGCAGACTCGGCTTAATGGAGTCTGTTCATGACAAATAATAAAAAAAAGCCGCGACACGAGAAAACAAACAATGTGGTCATGCGCCCAGCGCAGACTCAGTTCAGCCTTGGCTTTCTACCAGTCTGATCAGACTCTTTGCTAAGTGCTTAAAGGGTAGCTAAGGGTCTAAGCTAACTCCATACGGACAGCGAAGACTCTGATCAGACTGGGCGGACGCCCAGGCTGATCTGAGTCTGCGCTGGGCGCACAACCACTTTGTTGTTTTTCTCGTGTCACGGCTCATATGTGCAACACCAGCCACGCCCCAAGCACCAACTCTTATTTTAAAAATTACGAAATGAAGTAGAGGGCTCGAAAGGACTAGAACAGTCATATATTCTTCATTATGATGATGTAGGGGGAGACGGTTTACGGCATCCTCACGGCACAAAAACAGCAGTGAAAAAATATAAGTTCTGTGTAGTAGATCCTTTAGAAGAAATACACCAAAGAAACGAAAATAGCAGATTCAGTTCAATATCGTCGGTTCATGAGCGGTAAGACCCGCTGTTTGTACATAATTTTTTGACTTATTGAATAGAAACAAGCAAACAAGCAATTAGCTTAGTTAACATCCAATCGTCATTGATTCAACGTAATGATTTTGAAACAACGTTGTGTCAATGCCGTTGGTTCGAACAAAGTTGAATCAGCTTTGATTCAGTATTAAAAATTGTTCGTCTTTGTAAAAATTGAGGAAAAACTATGAAGGCGGAGCGGTACACCTAAAAACAAATATTCGTGTTTATTGGGTTATTCAAGTGTCCAGTATAACTTTTATATATATTTTGTCAGAACGCATAGGCAAGGACCAATATATGTGTGCTTTACTTTGAGTTTGAGATTATACTCAAGTTTTATACCGCGGACCCAGATTTCCTGATGATGAACTCAGTGGTATCACAGAGGCATGGTCTGGGCAGCAAACTAAAGACTTCGATTCAAAGGTATAGACAATTGAAAGAAAAGTGGGCTATGTGCATCAATGTTAATGGAAACTAAATTAAAATTAGATAGTTCAATGCTAGGCTGCTGAAATCGTTCAATGAATTTTAATGTCCCCACGTTTACATGGCATCTAGTACATCTTTTATAGAACTTCTCGTTACAAGTTCTTAATGAGCCATTTCTACAAATAAAACAAACAAAAAATGGAGCGTGTTTTTCTTGTGTTGAAAACATGTAGATGATATGCTAAGCACCTGATCAGTGATCAACACCACACGTGTACAATGATAAATCACTCATACATAACTATACAATCATGTAAATAACTGAAATCGGTTAATTTTTGCGAAAGTTATGTTTTCGCACAACTTTGTGAATAACAGTTTCGCGGAAGAAAACCTAGAGCCAAGAGTATGTTACTTATCAACTCGTGAATCAGAAATGACAATCGAGAATTCAAACTTTAGCGAAATTGATATTTCTTTCAAATAATAATGTTCAAAAAGGCAGTTCTTAATTTTCTAAGGATAATAATAACCTGAGTAAGTTGCAGATATATCCCCCTTTCATGAAAACATCGAGTAATTATCAAGCTCAAAATACAGTAGAACAGCAAACAGCTATAACGCAACACATAGATCAAACGTTTTCCTTAACAAAGTACGATCAGCGATGTTTTTTTCTGTTTAAACAAAGCAAAAGTATTTTTGTGGGATACTTTTGCGTTATAAGATTTGGGTAATCTGAATTATTGTCAGACAAAGTATCGTAAAACTATGGTTTGGCAGACACATCCCGTCAGAAATTACAGTAAATTCGAGAAAGACGACTTTACAAGACAATTATTAACGCAACAAAACCGGTTGAAGTCATAAAATGATTGTAAATGTCCAATTTTGTGTGTTTGAAATGGTGTCCTATATACCGACCAGCCCTATAAGATAATGACAAACTAAAATTACATCATTGATTCGAATACGTCTGTAACTATTTCCTTGGCTAAACCAGTCTGTCATAATAGTTTTTGTTCCAATAAAAGAACGTTAATTGTTTTTATGGTTTTCTGGCAAATACCGTGAAAGTACAGGAAATAATACAATCATTTTATCTTTTTTGTAATCCACAGAGATAAAGACTTCGCAATGTGACTGTGATTCCATCAACCATGTACTACACACGCTTCCCACTCCCGAACCCTACCCACCCTTCCAATTAACTATCTCTACCTAGCTACGCCCATCTGTTGAAATGTTTGAATTTGCTTTTGCAATTATACATTATGGAATTTTTTATGTTCTTAAAGCTGAAATTTTGTCCAAGAAAGAAAGAAAAAAAAGAACTTTTTTTTCTTTCAACGTATGTGATTTGTCCCCTTTCTTGGTAAAGTTGAATGCAAATTTTCAACGTATGTGAACGTTATGGGAAGTTACAATTCATTTATCCACCATAGTAGGTATTGATTACACGTCAAAAATTGTCTTTGCCTTGATTGCCACCAAATTTGCTTATATATACTTTTAGGACAATCCAGAAAGTTTACTATGTTGGTGACCTTGACCCCCATTATCGAGGTCAAGTTAGATTTCCGCCTAAAATGTGATAAAACTGACACCAACTGATGGATATATAATTGTTACAGGTTAAAATCATATTTAGGCTTTGATGACCTTGACCTCATTTTCAAGGTTAGTCTAGTATGTAGGATATCATTTGAACCAGTGGATGGATTTTCTTCTTACATGCTTATATATGAAAGGTGAAAGTGTGTGTGGGGGGGGGGGGGGTTGGAAGTCATTTGTGGTGACCGAACGACCCTGAAAGTCTATCGGATAGACACACACTCTATCTCTCTCAGACGGCTCGATATAAAACTGAAATACTAAGAGAATCGAATAACACAAAACAACTAACCGACGACAAATAGTCATTTTGAGGTTGCACATGTTTACAGCAGAACTTCGGTAATGGAAAGGAAATGACTGTGACAATAATCCCCACCAACAGTATTTCAGTCTGTTCGAGCCGATACTGGGATACTGGGTAGAGGTGAATGATGATATGGACAAAATAATCCACACAGGCCAGTGATAAAATTAAGATCTGGCTGAACTCGCCGAGTCCGCATCATTTAGACTGATTCCAGAACTTTAAAGCCTGGACCAAAACGACTGGGCATAATATATTATAACTAAGGAGCAACCAGCAAGGTATTGAAGTCACGCTTAAATGATAAAAGACTGTAAATAGCCATTTTCACGGTTTTTGGCTATTTACAGTCAACTTTCAATAGCCAGTTAACAGTTAACTGTAAATAGCCTCTGTCATATATATATCACTGAGGGAAATTTAGAGCTGATTAGATTTTGGTAACCTTTGAATAATGTGAAATGTTCACTTACGTCCCCCCACCAAAGGATTCATTTGGTGTCGGCGTCGACGTGACATTGATGATCTTGTCCTCATTGTTAAGGTTTTCCCCCAGTAATCTATTACTGACCTTTCCAAAGTTGTACTTCTGTTGGGTATCTTCATGTTACTTGTTGTTATGTACACCTGTCTGTGGTCTTCTAGCCATGTGACCATCTGTTTGGCTGCTCACTTTGCTTTCTGTTTTGTAATTTAAAATAGTGAAAATAAATGAGCCACGACACGAGAAAACCAACAAAGTGGTTGTGCGCCCAGCGCAGACTCAGATCAGCCTGGGCATTCGCCCAGTCTGATCAGAGTCTTCGCTGTCCGCATGGAGCTAGCTTAGACCCTTAACTACCCTTTAAGCGCTAAGCGAAGGTTCTGATCCGACAGGGCGGATGCCAAGGGTGATCTGAGGCTGCGCTGGGTGCACAATCACTTTGTTGGTTTTCTCGTGTCGCGGCTCAAATGTTACTGTTCTTATTCTGAATGTCCATGTCGGTGCTTTCGTTCGTCTGTTGTGTGAGTGTCGTTTTCAATTGGGGTGGTTGAATGACCACTTTTCCGGCAAAGAGCTGTTCATTCGGTTTACTGTGGTGTCCTTCGTGAATTATTGTCAATTTGTGTATACACAGTACTTCTTTACCTTCAGATTTTGAGGTCGGGATATGGTATGGTGTTGATGTTGATGATACATGTATGTTGATTTATAGCTTATAAAAACTGAATACAGTGCTAAAGAACCAGAATCAGCCCAAAAATACTGGGTTGGTGATATCCTGGGGGACAACATGTCCCCTAGCAGTGACAAATGACATCCATAAACTCTCAGCTGACACCAAGAACAAACTTACTCCTTATTTCCATTTGACTCTTCTTTCCGTAACATTAGAAGAGAACATTTTTTTCAATATAAGGGTGCCTTGTTTAGTTTATTTTTATCATTTTTATTTATTTTTAAGGAGAAATACTTTGTTACTTTTTGTCTTGTGCAAATAGTGTAGACCTTTATATCAGACGCTGTGTTTTGCGGCGTCTAATCTGGGCCAGGACTGCTTGTCATTTTCCATGTTAAGGGACGTTAGGAATAAATGGGTTAAACCATACACACCGTTATCAAATGTTTGGGGATGGGGCGGGGGGGGGGGGGGGAGGGGAGGGGATAAATGGGTTAAAACACACAAAACGGTATGAAATGCTTTATGAGGATTGCATCATCACCGTAGAGGTTCGGAACCGGGTTCTAATGTTTGTGGGACAGTGAAACTTCTGATATGGGCATAATCGCCATAAGCAATTGAGCCGCGACATGACAAACCAACAAAGTGGCATGTGTGCTACGGTAAGACTAAGATAAATCTGGGCGTTCGACCAGTCTGATTATAGTATTCGCTTTGCGCTAGAGGCTAGCGTAGCCACTTAGTTACCTTTTAAGCGCACAACAAAGACTCTTGATTAGACTGGGCGGCTGCCAAGGCTGATCTGAGTCTTTGCTTGGCGCACAGGCCACCTTGTTGATTTAGTCGTGTCGCGACTCGATCATTTAAAAAGACTATAACTAGCAACAGACTCTGTATGTACCAAAAGCACACCAGCTATCCTCCTTTTTGTATCATTCCTTCTGGTCCATGGCGACAATTCCAGAATATGACTGCCCATGGGAACCTAGAGTCTCCTATAACACGCTAATGATTACGTTTCAGAAGGTTTTTACCTCTTATTTTCTTTCCACTGAGATTTCTTTGACATCGATAAGTATATAGCAGTTATATGTGCTGAGCAACATGCTTTGATGATGCCTATATAAAATACAGCTAATTCTAATTCTATATCCGACAAATTTTGTTAAGCGAGTACAAGGACGTAGCTGCCTAATATACGCAAATACGCAGGTGCATATTGAAGAAATTTTGTCAACACGCCCAGCGTATTTGCATTCTTAAATGTAAATTGGGTACGATTTCAATACAAACTGCCCATTGACATAACAATACTATATATCTTAGGGGTTAAGCCCCTTAATTTTGGAGTAAATATCCGGTTGTGCATATAATGTGATTGCCTCTAGCTAGTATGTAAGCTGGAGCACCCGTAGTTAAATGAGTAGTGTCGTATCAACATTATTATAGAGTCACAGTTCGTAATGCCGCTAATTACGGCATTTTATTGACGTTGATATACGACGTTTTGCCAACGATATGTGTGTACCGTCTTGGCTTTGTCTATCGACTCTGACTTGTTTACATAACGCTTTTATATACTCAAAAGCAAAAATAACGCATATTTTTCGTTTTGATGTTTTAAGTCAAAATAAAAATCGGCTGAAATTGGCAAAACAGCAAGGTTATTATCAATGCATGGAGAACACTTCGTCGCAAACTTGTTGAAATTTCATTTGTTTATTCATGCGTAACAAAGGCGTAAACAATCAAGGGATCAATATCAAAAGTTACAAAAATTTATGATCAGTTAATTCAGTGTCTTGAACTGATTTGTGCCTTGCTCCAAAACTGATGTCCTCTTTATCTAGGACGCTCCAATGTCTCAGAAACATCATCAAGAATTTTCAGTATTCGTTATTCGTTACAAACTAAGTTATGCCCCTTTATGCAAATTCCGTCCAATAGGCAAGTCTTGCGATAGGAAAAGAAAATTTTGTGGATTTTTCAGCAAAACGAATTAGAATCCATTTCCATTTCGGGTTAAATAAAAGGGTTAGTGGTCACAATCAATTAGCGTATGTAACAAAGGGAAGTAACTCTGTATATCCTTCCAATAATTCATCCACAGATTGAACTTTTTGGGTGCTAGATCCTTGAAAATCACAGGGCAAAATTGAATGAAAATCATATAGCATCTTTATCATAAAGAGCAGTCTACGGTAAGCGAATCGGAAGACAGGATTTTTTTGCAGGAAAACATTTTTATCGGCTTTTAAATTTCGTAACTCAAACCGGAAGTGAGCAAAATACGTCTTCGTTTAAAACCCAAATTTGTTTTAAACGGGTCCTTTACCGATAGCCTTGCTCATTTTGAATCCCAAAATACCATATTTTTCTAATAATTTGATGATTCAGACGAATTTCAAAAGCTTCGAAAAAAATTGGAAAAATGCAGATTTTTGCATGTGCGATTAAACTGTATAAGAATCAATTTTTTAAAAGTTTTCCGGTTGGTTACATCATGCTAAACTCATGTGCAGCAAAATCGTATTGATAATTTATTTTTGCCATTGTGAGCCAGAATTTTGTGAGTTTTGTCTCTTTGACAAAAATCTTCATATCTTTTTCGAAGAATTGCACTGTGACAAGAAAATGCTGCAGAACTTATGGCCACGTATGGGCAAATCCCAATACTAAGTTAAAAGTAAAATATCATTACATTTAAAGAGGCAAAACAAGACACTAAAAATATGCGTTTCTTTTGCTGTTGAGCAAGCCACTTTGCATATACGCGTGGATTTTTCGAGGCGCAGCCTCGTATAATTTCGATATTGTTCCACATTATACAAGATTCCATTGGTCCAATAACGCCCATATATCAAAATTTAGCCAATAATATCAAAGGTTAGCATGTAAAGAAATAAACAGATTTTTTTCGAAGGCTTTGTTCAGCAACGGACCACATATAACACAACTTTTGATATAAACAGATGAAAATGTCCCACTACAACTATGACGTACAAACGTAGAAACACATAGTCACAACTTTTCAGTACAGGACAAGCCCTCCTATATTATACACAATGGTGACACTTATTATATTAGTCCAAGTAGAAAATAGAATTGACAAATGCCGAATATTTATCACTTTACATCTTCAAGCTCTCTGTAAACGGGGCTTGTCTCCAAATTTAGTTATGCACACTGTACGATGAATAATTAAGTTGACATAGAACTGTACGTGGTCAGATGAATGATTTGGTTAAAAAAGTGAAAATAAAGTTACGAGTATTATAGAAAAAAAACTTTGAATATACGTCAAATACTGGGTAAAGATTGGTTTGTTTCTGGAGCCGACGATCAAAAATGAACGAACGGTGTTGAAGGCGAGTCGTTCCAACATCCAGAAGGTGGACCCCTTCTAAGATTTGCAAAATGGTCCCGAGATTATAAAATCTTTTTTCATGCTCAACTCAGCTAAGAATGAACTTTTACCTGCTAGCAAAATACTAATAAGTACAGTTGTTTTCTTGCTCTGTTTAGCTGAGTATGAAATTGTCTCTGCTGATAAATATGAAAATGCCAACTAATTGAAATTTTCACTGCTTATGAATATGAAAATGCCAACATTAGTTGGCATTTTCATATTTATCAGCAGAGAAAATTTATGCTCAACTGAGCTGAGCATGGAAAAAGTTTTATAACCTCGGGGCCTGGTATTGCTCAGGATTGACTGTTCTTGTTACAGAACGGAGTCATCGTAACTTGTCTTAATATTTTCTTAGATCAATCAAATATACATAGGCAGATTCATATTCTTTCGGCACTAAAAACTGCAGCTGTAAAAAGGCATTATCCTTATATAGTAACAAGAATTCCCCGAAATGCGGTGTCTCGCCTGCTAGCGCTTTGTCACAAAAACAGAGCTCAATCAGCAAAGATGTATGCATGAACCAAGTTTCTTGGCTCTATCCCTAACAATTTCTGAGAAACAGACCTAAAAGTGAAAACTTGACAAAAATTTGCAAAGTCAGTCAACCATAAAATGTTTGTCAAGACTCAATATTGATGATGACTTTGAGCTTTTCTCTTTTAGATGAATGCATGACCCAAGTTTCATGGCTCTAGCCCTTATAGTTTCAGAGAAACAGACCTAAACGCGACCAAAAATTTCAAACTCAGTCAACCGAAAAAAGTAGGTCAAGACTCAATATTGATGATGGCTTTGAAATTTACTCTTTCAGACGTACCCATGAACCAAGTTTCATGGCTCTAGCCCTTATAGTTTCTGAGAAAATAACCTAAACATGGAAACTTGACGAAAAATTGCAAAGTCAGTCAACCGTAAAATGTAGGTCAAGACTCAATATAGATGATGGCTTTGAAATCTACTTTTTCAGATGTATGCATGAACCAAGTTTCGTGGCTCTAGCCCTTACAGTTTCTGAGAAAATGACCTAAACGCAAAAACTCGACAAAAACTTGCAAAGTCAGTCAACCGTAAAACGTAGGTCAAGACTCAATATTGATGATGGCTTTGAGATTTACTCTTCCAAACGTACCCATGAACCAAGTTTCATGGCTCTAGCCCTTATAGTTTCTGAGAAAATAACCTAAACGTGGAAACTTGACAAAAATTGCAAAGTCAGTCAACCGTAAAAGGTAGGTCAAGACTCAATATTGATGATGGCTTTGAAATTTACTTTTTCAGATGTATGCATGAACCAAGTTTCATGGCTCTAGCCCTTACAGTTTCTGAGAAAAATGACCTAAACGCAAAAACTCAACAAAAACTTGCAAAGTCAGTCAACCGTAAAATGTAGGTCAAGACTCAATATTGATGATGGCTTTGAAATTTGCTTTTTCAGATGTATGCATGAACCAAGTTTCATGACTCTAGGCCTTATAGTTTCTGAGAAAATGACCTAACCGCAAAAACTCGACAAAGTTTACGCCGACGACGCCGCTGACGCCGACGACGACGACGACACCAGAAAAGCAATACCTATGTCTCGCCTGCGAAGCAGGCCAGAAAAAAACATTAGGATGATGTATCTAACAGATACGACGTACCAATAAACTTCAAATTATACTCTTTATGTAACAAAGTGTTTCAACAAATCTTACAGATACATTCTGTCATGACTTTTATGAAAATCATTCTTTAAGTTTGAAAATGTTGCACAATGTTTTCTTGATTAGCATTTCTTGGTTTCCCGTTGTTAAAAGCAGTGTGTCTGTTATCGTAACTGTGTTAATTCGTTGGTAATTTACATCTTGATTTAGCTGTAGAAGGGTCGTGACGGGGTTTAAAAATTAAGCAGGAGCGTAGCTAGAGGCAAATACATGATACACACAACCAGGCTTTTACTCCAAAATTAAGGGGCTTAACCCCTAAAATATATGGTTTTGTTATGTCAGTGGGCAGTTTGTATTGAAATCGTACCCAATTTACATTTCAGAATGCAAATACGCTGGGGCGTGTTGAAATTTTGTCATTTGACAAAATTTCAACATGCACCTGCGTATTTGCGTACAGGCAGCTACGCCCTTGTTAAAACTGGCTGAGATGCGAGAGGTTTCAGTGATAGTTGCAGAAAAATTTCTTTCATAATTAAATTTTTTCATTAAAGTTTGATTCTATCGACAGGAGAAGTTTTCGATATCAGTTTATAGGCTTCCTCATCAATTATCTTGCATTTATAAGAATCTGGTTGATTTACTGATGACATATTCTGTAGAATACAACCGCTGCTGTGATTTCAGAAAGAGAGAGAGAGAGATAAAAAAAATATTATCAATGAATGTTTATGCTTGATATGTTTTTCTATTTCCATTATTTTTCTTACAATAAATGCGAGGAATTCCATACTTTTGTACTCGTCTCTTGACTGTTAAACTTTCACTTAGCTCATCTGGCCCGATGGGACATAGTGAGTTTTTTTCATACATAACCGTTCGGTGTTCGGTGTTTGTCGTGCTTTGTCCATCAACAATCGAAAACAACCTATGCAAAAAAGTTCTTCTCTAAAATCACTGCACCCATGGTTCTCAAAGTTCATATGAAGCCTGACCAGACCGCAGGGTTAAAGAATTCTAAATTCAGCCAGGTCGAGAATCCGAGATGGCCGCAAAACTAACAAAATCAACTTCTTCAGAACCACTTTGTAAACTATCTGAAATTTTCTATGACGTATCTGTAAGACTTTGGCTTCAAAACTTTAGAAATGATTTAGCAGATTTGGGTCACGGTGGCCTGCTTTCTGTTTGTAGAACTAATTTTGCTCTAATATTTCAAGAAAAAAAGAATGGACTTTGTTAAAATTTGGTCAGAACTGTTTTCGAATGGAGTGCTTTCAAATCTATTCGAATGGACCTCCGTAGATGGCCACCGTGACTAAAAATAGCAAAAACATGAAATGACAGATCCCAAGAACTGCTGAATGTTATTTGATCAACTTTTTTGTCAGAATGATGTTTGTTTTTATTTTTAATATCACATTTATTTATTCATTTATCTATTTATTGGCAATCTAAGTTACTGTCATTCACCGTTACCTAAATAGCCAAAATATATGAAAAATGATATCTCAAGAACCGCTGAAAGGATAATCCTTGTATAAATTATTCAAGTTGAATGCAAAAGGATCCATCTGAGATGACGATTGTTGCTAAAATACAAAATATGAAACTGCAGAATCCCGGAGAACTTATGAATAGAAAATGGCCAAATTTAGTCAGAACCATCCTTGCTCAGATATTTTGCAAATGTATGTTTATTGACCATCCAGGATGACAGCCATTCACCGTTACTAAAATTGCTAAATCCGCTAAACACATTTTTACCAAAGTTGTGTGACAAAGATGCGTTTATCGAATCCTTTAGAATTAAGTAAAATAGAGCTTTCACCTTTCTGAAATTAGCAAATTATTCATTAAATGAGGAAATCTCTAGAACCCCTGAATGGATCGTGTCAAATGTAGCCAGACACATTTCTACACGGACACTGAGAACGCCACCATTCACTGTTGCTATAAAAAGGGAGGAAGGAGAAAATAAAACACACTGTCTGATGAACAGTTAAACAGCTTTTCGCGAAATCAATGTGAAAATGGTATGTATATGAAGTGCAAGAAAGGACAAGCCAAGGTGGCCACCAAATGTTAGTAAATATCGCAAAACATGAAAATGGGAAAATTTCAAATTTCAAGAATCCCATAATGAATTAAAACTATTTTTATTGCATGGACAATTTGAAAATTTATGCAATTCACCATTCATTAGAAGATTTTGATAAATCGTGGCAAATACCAAGGTTAGCGGTATCAGGCCCATTTGGGCCTTGTCTGTGTAAGATCCACATAACAGGAAACTTTTGATTTTCTGCGCCTTTGTTAAGCATACGAGCGTCATCCAATAAGTCCTGCAAACGGCCAAGTCTCAAGCAAATGATAATTAAAAACGAATCAAGCAATTCATATTCCTACATTGCATCTTCCTTTCTTTCCAGTCAACAATTTCAAGAAACGTCATGATCTTGCAAATGGCGTTGCTAGGCAACTGAAGAATACAACCATTATGGGTGCGGCGGTGGCTTCTAGTTGTCTGTTTAAAATCCCTTAGCTTCGTTCAGAACGTTTGTAAATATCTGAAAATTGCTGTGAGATACGAAAAATAAAATTGAAGTATGCACACGGTACCAAGGTTAAGATATTGTCGTCTGTCAAGATATTGTTATTGTTCAAAGACGGTTCACCATGTTTCTTGGGCAGCTAAAATATTATCTAAAATGAGTATATGAAGAAGAGGCTTTCGCAGCAGATGAAGTGTTTCCTAAATTGCAATTAATTTATTATCAAAGAATAGTCCCGAGATGCTAAAATGTAGATATTAGAGAAAATATAAGCTTCGAGCCTTGTTTAATATCGTTTGCAGCATTAAGTAACCAGAAGTATACGTCTAAAACTAGAACTTTGCTACAATTATGTAATTTTCTCTTGTTGCCTAGCAACCACATTTGTTTTGAGGTGAAATGATAATTGTCTCATATTTGAGTTTGTAAATATAACGCGATTACTTTAAAACATGAATTCTTGTAATTTGAAAGAATTATAAACATATATGCAGGAATTTTCTTCCCCTCACCTCTTGTAAAAGACGTCGTGTTTGTGCGATTTCATCGCCTGTATCGCTTACACCTTTGCATTCAAAACATTCCCATATCCGAGAGAGGAATGTCGCATGTATGTTTTTTAGCACATATGAGTATTATATACGTAAGCTATTGATGGTGTAATTTGATTACACTACCTCAATTAATAAAGCAGTTATGACGACGTTTGCAAGACTTATTGGATGAATCTCGTACACATCGTCTAACCGGTAAATTAGCTTGATATTATAAACAGTTTTCCTCAACAACAAGGTGTTGAGGTAGGAAAGAAAATGGCAGAAATGAATTGTAAGAAAAAATATTGAAGTGGAAGAAATCAGTAACTCAAAGTCTCGCCGAGACGGTTCTAATGAGGGGTCACAACATATGTTTTCGGCGAGAAATAAGAAAGAATGTTTCTGAATTATCCTTTTCTTATCTCGAGCTGTGGCAACAGAAACTACAGAGTGTATGATTAGACCTGGTGTAATTAGTAGGCCACGAATTGTGATTATAACAATTTCTGCTTATCTTAATTGTATTATCATTTTTATTATTTTTATAATTACATTTTTATACTAATGAAAAAAGATTTCATAACAAGTTTTTGGCATAAGAACGGCTCTTACACGATTTGCCAATAGATATTGAGCGAAACGACTGAACTTGGAAGAAAGTGGAATATAAATGATTATGTCAGCCTTTTTCAAGTCTCCCGAGGCATCTCTTCCAATTACATATGTGCCACGACACGACAAAACCAACAATGTGGCATGTTCGCCCCGGGGAAAAAGTGAGATCAGCCTGGTTGTCCGCCCGATCTGATCAGACTCTTTGCTAAGGTCTTAAAGGGTAGCTAAGGGACTAAGCTACCTCTAGGCGGACAGCGAAGACTCAGATCAGACCGGGCGGATGCCCAAGCTGATCTGAGTCTGCGAAGGGCGCACAACCACTTTGTTGGTTTTCTCGTGTCGCGGCTCAATTAGTGTTTATGACTGTGACAGGCATTTATGTCCTTGTTCCCACTTATCCAAATCGAATAAAATAGGTCATATCATAATAAGCAAAGAGAAATCTAAATCCGTCAGGGAATATAAATACAATATACTCAAAAAAAATATTAAAGGGTCAAATTTTTACCCTGAGATTTCTGGAACATTTCAAACATTTGGTAAAATAAATCATTTCTACCTTCCATTTTAATCATTTTACAAGTTTTTTACACATGAAGCTTGAACTTTTAGCCTTTGTCTTGACCAAGGTCAAGCTTTAAGTCAAACTACCCCTAAAATGAAAGTTGTTTGAATTCCCATAGAGAATTGATAGTGTGTCAGTTTGGTCGGGAATAACTTCTAAAATTGCTATGAGTCTTAAACTTCTTATAGCTTGCTGACCTTAAAAATGATTAAACTTGATGACTATCGAGGAATTTTTCAAAAAATTCATGAATTGGCGAAATCGAAAATTTTGGTGAATTTGTTCCCTATGGACTTCAAAAAACTCTGATTTTGAGGGTAGTGTGAATTGAAGTCTGGACTTGGTCAAGATATAGGCTATATTTTCAAACTTCATGTGTACAGAACTTGTAAAATGAATGAAATGGAAGGTGGAAATGATTGATTTTACCATATGTTTGAAATGTTCCAGAAATCGCGGGGTAAAAGTTTGACCCTTTAATATTTTTTTCGAGTATAGATGTAGCCTGGATTTGGGATATCTTTTGCAGAAAAATGATAGATTTATTTTAACTGAATTCCAAAAGACTATACATTATATGGGATTTGGTTTTTAACAGGATGGAATGCAAACTTTGGTGTTTGTAGAACGATTTAGTTAAACAGAAACACTTGAAGGGGAAGTCACTCAACCATTTTTCATTTTTGCCACTCTTCTCAAAGGTGGGCAACTCTTTAAAGAAAGCATATCCTCATGGAGATTCAATTTTGAAAGGGCTGTGTTGAACCAGAAGTTGCTTCCATTTGTAAAAATGGCGGAAAAACCTGGAGATATACTAACGTGTCGGCCTATTCGGCGCATCGGCATATTCGGCGCACGTTACGTAACGTCATTTCCCCTAAAACACGTGTTGATAATTTTTGTCGGCTGTTTTCTAAGCAATCCTTCAAGCGGAGATATTTACATACTGTTAAGAAGACTATTTCTGACCGGAGGGGATAGTTGCACTTGGTTTTATGCAGATATTTGCAGTTGTCATGCGACGAATGTCACTTTTAGCTCGGCATATGAAGTTGAATACACACCGTATTTCGCAATCTTTGTTTACAAACACAATGGCTCTGAGTACACATCACGAATGCAGGTCAACTCACTTCAACAGCATTTGTAAATAGTAAGTATTACTATTTGCATGCCTTGCAATATTAATTGCACATAGTAAAGAAGTGAATTATAAAATAACTCACTCAGCTAATGTCAAAAGGATCATGATTTAACAGCGCTAAAGCAAATAATTGTTGAAACTCTCCACAGGCTCCTTGTGCAGCCATTCTGATGCCCGCGGAGTGAGGTCATGATTATAGTCAATTTCACAAATTTTGACCAATGAAAAATTAACTATAGTCTATTTTATAAATTGAGTCTCACTGGTGTCTTATAGTCTGTTCCTTACAAATGACAGTGTTTTGGTGATAGTAGTCAATTTCAATCTTCTATATCTCATGCATACTCATGCTTTTGTATGTGTTATAGCATGAGAGGTAGAAGTACTACTTCAGCACTCCTGAGTGCCTACCAACATGTAAAACGCACAGGAGAATGCAGTTAGAAAAGCGGGCAGAATGTATGGCATCCCTGAAGCAACACTTAGAAGGCATATCAACAACTCTGAAATATTCAACAAAACTTCTGGACACTCTCCCCTGTTTTCAAAGGTTAAATAATCCCGACTGGCAGAGCACTGCAAATATATGGCAAGGATATGCTATGGGTATTGCAGGTGGCAGGTGTTTGAAATGGCCAGCAATATGGCAAAGCAGACGGGTAGGGTGGAGGAGCCAAAGAAAGACTAGTATTATGGGTTTATTAAGAGGTTCCCGGACTTGTCGATACAAAAGCCTAAAAAAGAGAAATGTCTCGAGTTAAAAGCACAAGAGAAATTGACTTGAAAAATTATCTTCAGGAACTTGAGAAAATCTTGACTAAATATGACATTAAAAACAAGCCAGAACAAATCTGGAATATTTATGAAACAGGAATAACACTTGACCGTAATCCACCTAAGATAGTTGCTGCTAAAGGGGAGAAAGCATATGTTGTCACAGCTGGCCGCAGTGCAACTACTACTGTTATTGCAGCTGGTAATGCTCTGGGTGAAACAATTCCTCCCTACATTATATATAAAGGCCAAAGACTGACAGAAGAAATAACAAAGGGATGCTTGCCAGAGACATAATACATCACCACCACAAATGGCTGGTCAACAACAGATACATTTCAGGACTTTATAACAAACCATTTCCTACGCCATGTGCAACCTAGGCCATGCTTGTGGTTATATGATGGCCATTCAACACATATCACTGTTGACCTTATTAAAAACGCTCGTGAAAATAACATCCATATGTTCGTCCTTCCACCCATTCTAGCCATCAGCTTCAACCCCTTAATGTTGGCATTTTCAGTCCCTTTAAGGCAGCCCTGTCTTCAGAATGTCACAGGCTCTCTCATTCTCAAATCGGCCGCCAGGCTACTAGGGAAGATCGCCCTGGTTTAATAGCTGCCTCACACAAATCACCGTGAACTGTTCTTAATTTAATGGGTGCATTTCGGAAAACAGGGATTGTGCCATTCAATCCTGACATATTTGAAAGACCCGAAGAAACTCCGATTGTACAGAAAGCAAGATCTAGAAAAGAAAAAACCAATGTCAGAAGCATCAAACTTCTTCTAACTAATATAGACCAAAATGTTAACAGTGCCATGAATAAACCACAAAATAGGAAGAGAAATAATATAATTCCTTCATTTGGGGCAGCCATAACAGAGGTAGAGTTTTTGGAAAAACTCAAAGAGCCAAAAGCTGAAAATAGTAAATCCAAGCTCGTCAAGAGTGTATCAAAAGCTAATAAAATTTCCTTTTAAAAGGAAGGCTTGCCCAGCTAAGACAGTGAAATGTTCACGAGTTTATTATTCAAGTGAACCCAATTGTTAGTGCACTTTCTGTTGCTAAGTCTTATTTAGCAAAGTATTTAATTTATTCTTAACTTCTCGAATGGCGGCATTATCTACAAGTGTGAGGTAAAATCAAGTGTATACACACACACGCGCACACACACACACACACACACAGAGAGAGAGAGAGAGAGAGAGAGAGAGAGAGAGAGAGAGAGTTTTCCAACGCTTTGGGCGTTAGGCATGTCTCAAGGAAAATTACTATATATAGACCTATTTCAAGTCTTTTTTATATGGCTGCTAAGTCACATTTAGTTTTAATCACAATTTTAGGAAATACTGTTTCAAACCCATGTCTATGGAATCTTGGCACATCTGAACTTGACATCAAAAGAAGACAACAAATTCATATTCACTGACTGAACTATATTTTTGGTTTTAGTAGCATCAGTGACAGTAACTAGAAGAAAATTTTGACACTCTGAGAAGAAATTGCATGCTGCTATTGTTTGAGATAATAACTTGATTTACGCCATTTGGGAACAACAAAGTACGGAACCCATGGCGTTCATACTTCCATGAGCTTCCGAAAAATGAAATTTATCTCTTATATTTATACTGTGATTCACATCAATTTTGTTACTTATTTGTGAGGTTCTGGCTAATTTTACGCCAATGAAAGGACGAAGAATAGTTATTTACCAACGTGTTTGGTAATGACGTTCAACAGCCGTCACTATGACATGACGTATATCAAACCTTACGTCGGCCAATCAACTTATCGAATTATCCGTGACGTCGCTTACGCGTTACATTGCATGAATGCGTGTTGTTCATGGATGTATGAACATCGTCAGCCCAGTAAAGGTTCATCTAAGGAAATCGTCGACACTAAGTCTTGTACATATTTCTCTGTACATTTGTATAGGTGAAGTAAAAAGGGAACATTAGAGAGTGTTACAAAAACATTGATGTAAAGCATCAATACGCCGTGAAAGTCAGTCACATTTAGCTTCTGCGCCCAGTAGGCCTAACTGTGCACGTATAAAGGAATCTCGGCACTAGCAAAGGTAGCCTTATATAGAGTTATGAGGTGTTGTCAAGCTGATTATAGTTTATTGGCTCTCTTATACTATTGTATGCGTCAAAAGCATGTGTGCAAGTTCTTGACAAACATACATCATAATGATGGATTTCTGAGCTGCTCGAATTTATTTTCTATTCAGATAACATTTTAGTTTCGCCTGCTACTAGCAGAAACTAGGTAGATCTACATGTGTATTGCTTTACTGTTCCTGCGTCTACGGCATTATCACCGTCGGTGGCGTATACTTAACGTTTTTTGGATGAGTGGTTTTTGTGACAATGCGCAAACAGGCGAGAAATAGCATAGCCTAATGTATTATTGGAAATAGACCTAAACTCAAGGTTTCGTCATATTCTTACTCCATGTATCAGGAATTAACATGGTTATTTTTCGCCCATAAAATAATGTAGAGAATTGACGCAGTAATTCTGCATAGGAGGTAACGTGTATGTCAAACCAATTTGTATTCCAATGTTTTAATTTAATTTATTAATTTTTTATTAGTGAAAGGTGAATATACAGTAATACGGCCGAAACCGCAAGCCAATAAAACTATACGCAAACAACAACAGAGTACGATGAAACGATCAAACAACATCAGAAAAGTATGACAAACTCATAAAAAGTCAAAGAATGGAACAGAAAACGAAAATATCATCATAGAGCCTGGAGAACGAAGACCCATCAAACGGAAACTTTTTGAAGACTTCATAGTTGATGCTCAAACACAAAAGTCAAAAACTTTGAAGACTAAAATGAGAAACAAAATTCCTTCGGAATTCAAGAAGGTAAAAGCAACAAGTAATGAAAACCAGGCTCCAGAAGTAATCGACAGTCAGGAAGCAGGATCCTAGATTCAAGAAGGAAAAAGTGGCTGACATTTTATCCACCAGACTCTGATGATGACACAGTTGAAGATGACACTGCAACATGCATTGTTTGCAATTTAAAGTTACCCCAAGAATTTGAGAGGCAAATAAGGGTTAAGGGGAGGATTTAAATTTTAAAATGGGGAAAGTGTGATAGCTGTCATGGGTCGACAAAGCTGCGGAAGCTGCGGCGAATTGGCCGACAAAAACAAGGTGGTTCATGAGTTTTGATTTTCTTTTCATATTGTGATCAATTCCAGATGGTGGATTTTTTGTGAAATAAATCGTGAGTATTGTACTTTATAAACACAATATCAGTGCACAATATCTGTTGTTTATTTTTTTAATGTTCTTATTTACACAGTTATCGATTCTTTGCTTATGTGCGCCGAACAGGCCGACAGCACTATACCCATACATCATAAACCAATGAGGGTATATGGATGCAATTCTGAGAGATACTTTCAAAATAAAGCTGACTCACGTTATCTCAAACACTGATATTTCAAAGTAGATTTCTATATATAAGAATACAGTTTGGATACATTTCCTATTTTTCTTTACATTTCAACTTTTGTTACCTCAGACTACTGAAAT
Organism: Ctena decussata; assembly: GCA_963989385.1. NCBI lineage: Eukaryota > Metazoa > Mollusca > Bivalvia > Lucinida > Lucinidae > Ctena > Ctena decussata. Next base: position 40,732,585 of record OZ022500.1, read on the forward strand.
CTCAAAGTAAATTAACTGGGGCCATCAAATTTTGATACATCACTAGTTTGAAATGAACTTCGACTTCGATAATTTCCCGCCTGAGAGGAGGCTAACCGCAAAGAAACACACTTTCATTCCAGAAGGAGGAAATTTGTTTTAAATTGTACCTTCGTTTTCAGAAGGGATTAGCCAAACAGAAAATCGAATATTAACCCTCGTAAATGATTGGAACAACGATACAGTCAGGACCAGAAGACCCGAAAAGTGTGAATTTGACCCGAAAAGTGTGAATTTTTCGCACAGCATTGTCAGTCTCAGACAATTGATGCAAAATTCCAAACAGACTGCCGATTTTAATTTAACCTTAAGAAACCATGTCAAAATATTTCTTTCTCACAATATTTTGAATGATCTTTAAAATACTGTATATACTGCCACAAGAGGAATGCCAGCTGAAGCCAGTGTGAATACTTTGCAAATATTTCTCACCACTTTGACCATAATTTAAAACAATTATGTACTTTTAGAAAATTTCTAGTAATCATCAGCCACCAGAAACAGTTTCTTGTCCATTGCATTTATTTTGACTGCGGGAACAAATTACTGCGAGCAGGTTACAGTTAGAACAAAATTATGTGTCGAACAAATAGTTAACAGTACCGTTGTGTCGAAAAATAGTTAACAGTGCCGTTGTTACTTATTCGTTCTGTTTCTTCTCTCTTCTAGAATGAATATTATTTTTAGATCAAGCGAGGACACTGAAATCAGCTGAAACCTGGGGCCGTATTTATAAAACCACTTAAGTTGTTGCTAAGGCTAAAATTCCCCGCAACTATGAAATTTGCACTGGAGGAACAGTCTGAAAAAGACTGTTCCTCCAGAGCAAATTTCAGAGTTGTAGGGAATCTCCTTCATAGAAATTCAGTCTTAGCAACAGCATAGCAACCACTGAAGTCGTTTTATAAGTACGGCCCCTGGTCTCGTATGCTAATTTGTATATTGCTTGAACATTGTTTCTGATTTGAGATTAAAGTAACCATAACATTAAAGGTCACATGTCATGTTTACATAAGTGCCTGTTTTCTTATTCTTAAAAACAAATGCGTAATTAATAAATAAAGCGAAAATAAAGAGGCTGTTTTTCTTGAGCACTCACGTTTCGTAAAGCATCTGCATACAAGCTCATTGCACAGCTCTATTAACATTGAAGTATTGGTATATGAGCCCAGACACAACAAAACCAACAAAGCAGCATGTGCGCCCAGCGAAGACTCAGACCAGCCTAGGCATGCACTCAGTCTGATCAGACTCTTTGCTGTCGGCATAGTGGTAGCTTAGACACTCAGACACCATATAAGCGCAAGGTAAGGACTCTGATCAGACTGGGCGGAAGCCCAGGCTGAACTGAGTCTTTGCTGGGCGCACATGCCACTGTGTAGGTTTTGGTTTGAGGCCACTATGGTTTGAGGGCTGGATTTGGATTTTGATTGTTTCAGTTCCTGGTCTTTGCATACTTTTTACTTTTGTCGTGTCACGGATCAAACAAAAAAGCTTTAATTTGGTGCAAACAACTTATTCTTATGCAATGACATGCAATCACATTAAGATTAAGTTGTCTGTGTATAATTGATAAACTCCAGAGGTGCCGTGCGAATGTAATAATCAAGTAGAGAGTGTAGATGTCCCTAAACGAGAAATATTGAACAGTATTACCATATTTGAGCTGATACATGGCATCCAACAAAGTGGCATGTGCGCTACGTTAAGACTCAGATAAGCTTGAGCATGGGCATACGCATACGCCGAGTCTGATCATACTCTACGCTTGCGCTTAAAGGATAGGTAAGGGTCTAAGCTACCTCCATGCTGACAGCGAAGACTCTGGTCAGACAAGGCGGATGCCCAGGCGGATCTGAGTCTGCGCTGGGTGCAGTTCCAATCTGTTGGTTTTGTAGTGTCGCGGCTCATGTGTGGCTTTTTATCATTGGAGTCTTCTTATTAGAAGATTGTAATCTTTTATTTTCTCTTTCTTCTGTTTTTTTGTTTACATGCATATGCGTTTTAGCTGTTTATCTGATTTCGTTTTTCGTTGAATGGGTATACTTTCAGGGGAACCAAAGTTGTCACTTTGATCATAATCTCCCATCTAAATGGAGGTGAACTCTTGCGGGAAAAATTTTACTCTGTCGGGAGCACAAAATATTGTGCTCTACCGTTTTTACGTTCAGAGAGGCCAGTGACATACGAGAAGTAACGGCAATTCTTATAAGTTATCTTTATAGCATTTTCCTACAACACAATATACGTTTTACCGTCAATGCTTAGTACTGGGTCAAATAGCTCTGAGCAAACGATGCAGACGCAGATCAGACTGCTCAAAGAGCAGTCTAATCATCAGATCAGCGTTTGCACTATTTGCCATTCCTGTTGAATAACATTGACGCCATGTACGTATTTTTGCGTGTTCTTTTACGTTACGTTACCACTTAATTTCGCGTATGTGTAATGTTGGTTGGTTGATTTGGTGCTTAACGTCCACGGTAAACAACTACGGTCATGTCGGGACGGTCAGTTAACCTAACCACACTATTCCTGGGCAGGCTTAGACCTCCTAAGCGGTTAACCAGTACTAAGTGCACATACTTTCGCCAGTAACTGACAACTACCCTTCTTGAATCAGCGGAAGGAGAAACGAAAGTATGTGGCCAGACCGGGATTCGAACCCAGGACCTCTGACTTACGAGTCAGGTGCCCTACCGATTGCGCTACCCGGCCCGGCTCGTATGTGTAATGTCTGTTACATTTCTTTTGAGGACATATTTTCGGTTCAATGAGAAATGAATGAAGTTCAGTAAAATATGCATTGACACAAAAGATACTATATCATTTCAATTTGGATAGGCAGTAACAGGCAACAAACGTTTACTTTTACAAAACGCCGTATAACAACATCTTTGCTCGCTCTTATTTTTATTCCTCTTATTCTTCCTAGCCGATGTGGATACAATAGATTTATGTTATCTTTTGTTACCAGACTTTAATTAATTTGTCTAGGTATCACTGATAAACAACAGTTTTGTCTAATGGCTGTCAGTGTCTGGCATGCCTTAATGCTAGACCAGGCACAGCGTTAATATGTTTGAGCGACACACCCCCAGATGTTAATCAGAATGCATTACGTTAAGACGTCGTTGAAATATGACACTTTTGTCTCTATTTCAGGATAATTGCCCCCCCCCCCCTCTCCCCCTCCCCACCAAAGAAAATATTAATCAGAATGCATTACGTTAAGACGTCGTTGAAATATGACATCTCTGCCTCTATTTCAGGATAAGTTGAAAAGATAATTCAGAGTTCAGAATGGAATTAATGGAATGTGAATTTTTAACATATATCATAATTACTTATTCGACCTGACATTTATTTTTCAAAAACAGGCAGCCGCGGGGCGGGCATACTTGTTTACGTTTATTCTTAAAACCTTTCAACCGAATTGTCCCATAGGTAGACCTCTACCAAAATTATCTTATTCTAACTTGGAAGCTGCATAGATGGCAAAGTTGAAATTGATCACGTTCTTTAGTTTGTTATGAGCTTAACATTGGTTACTACGGCAACTTGAAATAATCATTCAAACTCAACTTCATAGAACCTGAACAAATATTTCACATGACACTTCTACCAAATCAAGAACAATATTTGTCCAAAATTATTTTGAAATCCATGAAAAAATGTAGAAGCAATGGCTCGGACAAGCTCAGTATATGACCATTTTATAATTTGACTTTCAAGTGTGACCTTGACCTTCAATCAACCCGAATGAATGTTTCAAAAAGAACTTCTACTTATCAAGGAAAACAAATTCTTAAAATCATTTTGAAATCCATGCATTTATGTAGAAGAAGTGACTCGGAAAAAAACAATTTATGACCATTTTATCACTTGACCTTTATATGACATTGACCTTCAACCATAAAAAAATGTTTAAATGACACTTCTACTCATAAAAGAGAACAATTATGCCACATTATTTTGAAATCCATCTGTAATTGTAGAAGTTATTGCCCGGGCAATTTCAGACGGACAGATGCACGCACATACATTAGCACGCACATGCACCGAACACCAGGACAGGAATAAAACCTTAAGCAAGTTAGAAATTTTGCCAAATTGTACAATTTGCCTAAGAGAAGCTTGCCCTTGAGCACTCAAAGGCAAATGAGATCAAATACTTCTTGCATTGAAAACTGCATAAAATTTCGTATTTATTCTATATCATATATTGGCTCATCAATCTTGAATTGAAAACACCGTATTAAATTTCAAAATATCTATACTGGAAAGATACCACCCTCGACTGCTTTCCCGGAAAAAGCACCAAACAAGCCTGGTAGTTAATATAAATTAAATGATGACTTTTGTAGCTTATAATTAGGTTGTCTAGTCAGATTGATATACGAAATGTTACTCCTACCACCCAAAAGCTTGTATTTTAAGATGAAACAAAATTTTGCAAAGACGATTTTGGTCGCCGGCCGAAGAATCCTTAGAATATCTTCCTGTCCTCTGTATTTTGGACCTTACAGAAACACTTTACATTGAGATTCTCACCGAACAAGTTATTTTCCTTAGACGAACATTTCAGCAAATAGGAAATTAAAAGAAAAGTAGGCGTCACCATACTTATTACTTTTGTAATGAACAAACTCTACCCCCCCCCCCCCCCCCCCCCACACACACACACATTTATTACGTGGCAATCGTTTATATAAAAAAAACTTAAAGGTGATAGTGTATCACATCCAGATAACTTGGATTTTGCTTGCACACAACAAATAAACATAATATGCAGTGAAATAAATCATATTGGGAAGGAAGTTTCCATTTAACTTACTCACATGATGAATGAATATAAAAATTGCAAAACACCGAAAATCGTAATACTACTATTTTCCTGAATTTTATGGCCAATTTTTAAACCTAAACTAATAAAATGAGCCTAAAATGATATTCAAACCACAAACTTTGGCCATTTCGTTACCCAGTTATAAAATATTGACGTTGGGGTAACTTTCATTTTTGCAAATACATCAAAATGGCGGAAAGGTCGCATATGTCTTTAAACAGCCGATATTTGACCTTGTCTTCGGCACATTGCATGCTAGAACTCAAGTAAGCGGTTGTTGCCGCTTGAGCGACTTGTAAATGTTTTATTAAAAGGGGATTCGTGTGGTCGCCGATCAGATTTAGTCACAGCTCGTCTTTAAAGCATGCACAAAAAATAATGGTTTTCTGACAGTCGCCGATTGCATTATTGAAATCACCGATTGGTTTCCACTGTGCAGCGATCAGTTTGACTCTGATATTTTGCAACCTTGGCGCAACCTTTTGGCGACTGGTCAGAATTAATCGGCGATTGATCGGTGTCTGATCACTGATAGAACGGCGACTGTTTGGCGGGTCATCGGCGACTGGTCACCAACAGATTGCAAGGTGATCAATCGCCGAAGGTTCGCCTTCACACCGGGTAGGCGGCATTCGAAAACGCTCGTGCAATCGACGAACGTGGATAAAAACCTGTTAGAAACAGCGTTTTCGTTAGAAACAGCGTTTTTGATTGCAAATTGGCAAGAATTTGCAATCGAAAACGCTGTTTCTAACGTTTTTTGATCCGCGTTAATCGATTGTTAAGAGCGTTTTCGATTGCCGCCTACCCGGTGTGGCAATGCCGACTTCAATAAAAAGCATTGAAAAGAACCCAGCACCATCGCCTTGGTTGAGTTATTTTATCGTATGTAGCCTTGTCCAATTTTTAGCTCACCTGAGCCAGCGGCTCCGGGGGAGCTTATAGGATGGTAAGGCTCCGTCGTCCGTCGTCGTCCGTCGTCCGTCGTCCGTCCGTCCGTCCGTCAACAATTTCAAACGACTTCTCCTCTGAAACCGCTGGGCCAATTATAACCAAATTTCATATGCAGCCTCTGGGGAACTTAGGAACGAAAAGTTGTTCAAACGGTCCTGGTCACATGACCAACATGGCCGCCACGCCCATATATGGTAAAAACCTAGAAAAATCTTCTTCTCCAGAATGGATAGGCCGATGGCCTTGAAACTTGGCATGTAGCATCGGGCACGCGAGTATTACCAAGATTGTTCAAATTATGACCTTGGGTTGACCTTGACCTTTTTTACGGTAAGGTCAAATTTGCTTTCTGTAGCTTTTATATGGGAAAATGCTAGAACGTAAGATTTCTTGGAAACGATTGAAGATTTTGACCTGAAAATTCTTTTATACAGTCATCTTAATGAGTACATGAAAATTTATGCATACAAGAGGTCAAGGTCATTCTTTCTCCGTCGTATGTCCGTCCGTCCGTCAACAATTTCAAACGACTTCTCCTCTGAAACCGCTGGGCCAATTATAACCAAATTTCATATGCAGCCTCTGGGGAACTAAGGGACCAAAATTTGTTCAAACGGTCTTGGTCACATGACCAACATGGCCGCCACGCCCATATATGGTAAAAACCTAGAAAAATCTTCTTCTCCAGTATCGATAGGCCGATGGCCTTGAAACTTGGCATGTAGCATCGGGCACGCGAGTATTACCAAAATTGTTCAAATTATGACCTTGGGTTGACCTTGACCTTTTTTACGGTAAGGTCAAATTTGCTTTCTGTATCTTTTATATGGGAAAATGCTAGAACGTAAGATTTCTTGGATACGATTGAAGATTTTGACCTGAAAATTCTTTTTTACAGTCATCTTAATGAGTACATGAAAATTTATGCATACAAGAGGTCAAGGTCATTCTTTGACCTTTGACCCTGGTCTCTCATATTATGAGAATTTCACACATCTCCTCAAAAGCCACTGGGCTAATTGTAATCAAATTTCATATAGAGCCTCTAGGGGCTGAGGGAATGAAAATTTGTTCAAACGGTCTTAGTCACATGACCGAAATGGCTGCCACGCCCATATATGGTAAAAAACCTGTAAAAATCTTCTTCTCTAGAACCAATAGGCAGATGGCCTTGAAACGTGCTATGTAGCATCAGGTATGCGAGTACTTCCAAGATTATTCAAATTATGACCTTGGATTGTCCTTGACCTTTTTTACGGTAAGGTCAAATTTGCTTTCTATAGATTTTATATGGGAAAATGCTCGAACATAAGATTTCTTAGAATCTGTAGAGGATTTTGACATGAAAATTGGTATGTACAGTCATCTCAATGAGTACATGAAAATTTATTAGTACAAGAGGTCAAGGTCGTTCATTGACCTTTGACCCTGGTCTCTCACATTTTGACAATTTCACACATCTTCTCAACAGCCACTGGGCCAATGGTAACCAAATTTCATTTAGAGCCTCTGCGGGCTGAGGGAACGAAAAAAATTTTCAAACGGTCTGGGTCACATGACCAAAGTGGCCACCATGCACATATATGATAAAAAATCTGTAAAATGTTCTTCTCCAGAACAAATAGGCTGATGGCCTTGAAACTTTGTGTGTAGCATTAAGTATGCGAGTACTTCCAAGATTGTTCAAATTATGACCTTGGGTTGACCTTGACCGTTTTAGCTCATCTGAGCCAGAGGCTTCGAGGGAGCTGATAGTTTAGCCAGGCTCCGCCGTGTTCCGTCCGTTGTCTGTCCACAATTTCAAATGACCTCTCCTCTGAAACTGCTGGGCCAATCGTAATCAAATTTCATATGTAGCCTCCTGGGGTCTTAGGAACACAAAGTTGTTCAAACGATCATGGTCACATGACCAATATGGCCGCCATGCCCATATATAGTAAAATCTTAAAAAATCTTCATGTCCAGAACCAATAGGTCAATTGCCTTTAAACTTGGTATGTAGCATTAGGTACATGAGTACTACTAAGGTTGTTCAAATTATGACCTTGGGTTGACCTTGACCTGTTTTACCGTAAGTTCAAATTTGGTCTTTGGTGCTTTTATAAGGAAAACTGCTAGAACATAAGATTTCTTGGAAACTGTTGAACATTTTGGCTTAAAATTTGGTAAATACAGTCATCTTAATGAGTACATGAAGTTTTATGAGTACAAGAGGTCAAGGTCATTCTTTGACCTTTGACCAAGGTCTCACATACTTTTACAATTTCAAAAGTGTTCTCAAAAAAAAAACACTAGGCTGATTGTTACCAAATTTCATACAGAGCCTCCAGGGCTTGAGGAAATGAAAATTTGTTCAAATGGTCCTGGTCCATGGCCAAAATGGCCAACTTGCCCATATATGGTTAAAACTCTTCATCATCAGTACCAATGGACCGATGGTTTTGAAAATTGGTACATAGCATTGGGTGCTCAAGTACTACCAAGATTAATTAAATGATGACCTTGGGTTGACCTTGACTTTTTTGTGTCAGGATCAAATATGGGAAAATGCTAGGACATAAGATTTCATGGAAAGAGACAAGGATTTTGGTTTTGAAATTGATATATGCAGTCATGAAGATTTGTGAGTACCATGAAGATTTGTGAGTACAGGTGTTCAAGGTCATTCTTTGACCTTTGGCATGACACAGGACTCATATTTTGACAATCTTAACATCTCCTCAAAAGCCACTGAGCCAGTTGTAACCAAATTTCATATAGAGCTTCTAAGGGCTGAGGGAAGGATTCTGTTCAAACAGTCCAGGTCACATGACCAACATGGCAACCATGCCCATTTCTGGTAAAAATCCGTAAAAATATTGTTCTCCAGAACCAGTGGACTGATGGCATTGAAACTTTGTATGCAGCATCTGGTACTTGAGTACTACCAAGAATGTTTAGATGATGACTTTTGGTTGACTTTTACCATTTGTACGGCAATGCCAAAAATGGGAAAATTGGACTTCATCTAAATGAGCACATGAAGACTTCTGAGTACAAGAGGTCAAAAACATTCTCTGACCTTTCACTACTGTCTCATATTTTGACAATTTCAAATGTTGCTGCAAAAGCTGCTGGGCCAATTTTAACCATATAACCACCTGGGGCTGAGGGAATAGAAATTTGTTCAAACAGTCCATAACACATGATCAACATGGCCACTACGCCCATATAGGGCAACCAGTAACTAGTTGAAAATGGGATATAAATATAGTTTTTTGCAGCATTTAAGTGTTGGTATTGTAAACTTATGTTGAATGTTCTGGTTTAACCCTGTTTTGTGACAATGCACAGACAGAGCATTCAGCTGTTTTTTCATATTTTTATGAAACAGGCATTTGTAAATCATACCAAAGAACTTTTGCTGATTTTTTTCCAGTTAACAGAACTTGCTTATCTTTTTAACATCTTCTTTATTTCATTTTTTTTTTTGGAATTAATGGCAAGTTCTTACTGGTGAGTTCATAGTATTATGGTTCTAGGTTATAGCACTTTCTCTTAGCGCCCTCTATTAATACAGTAAAACCTGTCATAGTGGCCTCCTGTATTTAGCAAGCAACCTGTATTAACCAAGCATGTATTTAGTTCCCAAAACAAGCAAATACATTGAAATGTACCTGTATTAAGCAAGCACCTGTCTTCAGCCAGCAGACTTTGACTATCCCTTAGGTGCCTGCATAATGCAAGTTTGACTGTATGTGAAATTTCATTCAGTTTCCCTCTATACTTTCAGAGATCTGTTGATCTGAAGTCAGCCGTGTTTATCCCTGGACTACAAAACCCAGCAACATAGAACATAGTTGGCAGAAGATGAATTCAAGAATACTTCTTGTCCAAGCCTTTTGAACTCATAAATGTTTTGCACTGGCTTATTAAAAAGCGTACCCATGGAGTTATCCATATAACAGTATCATTTTACGGATGCCTTTGCCAGCAGTGATTAAAGCGCAATCAGTAGGGCGTCTGACTTATAACCAAAGGTCCTGGGTTTGATACCTGATCAGGCCACTGACTTTCATTTCTCCTTCCACTGACTCAAGAAGGGTAGTTGTCAGTTACTGGTGGAAGTAAGTGCACTTAGTACTGGTTAACCGCTTAGGAGGTCTAAGCCTGCCCAGGAATAGTGTGGTTAGGTTAAGTGACCATCCTGACATTACCATAGCTGTATACCGCAGACGTTAAACAATAACACAATATTATTGTTTTTTCTTTCTTTCTTTTTTTTTCTGTTGAGATTGAAATGTTAAATATTTGAAATTTTATGGCATCTACCACAATTTATATCTGTACAAGGATACTGTTATATTTTGTACCAGGTAATAAAGTGACACTGGTTAAGAAGATTATACATTTCAGTTTCTCTGTATTACATCAGCAGCAACTGATATTAATGTTAAAAACATTCTGTATATCAGTGCTGCTGAATAATAGAGATGATACCTCCACCAGTGCAGTCTATGGGCCTCCTCCTGGAATGTAATCGCCTTGCTGATCATGCAGAATATTTTTGTTATTGACTTTGTTTTAACTTTAAGAGTTTACTCTATATATGGTAATACTACTAATCATAGAGACAATAATAGTCATAATACTCTTGGCAGTGCTGTTGTTGCAGTTTATATTTTTTCTATGAACTATACATTTTGACAAGTTTACTCATTTTTTCTGTAAAATATGTGCACTAAATCTGTCATTTAATTACAACAAACAAATGGTCAAATACATATATGTTATAAATCTTGAAAATCTTGAACAGCATGAATAATTTCATACAGTTTGGTAAATTTTTTGGAGTAAATTCAAGCTTAGTATATGCTGTTCTTTTCAAAAAATTAAAATAAAACAAGTGTAAAAGATTCTGACCTTCAAAACTATGGCATGCATATGTTGTACTGTTTGATAATATTTATTTCTTTTATAGGTATCAAATCAAGCTTTATATGAACTATTTGTGAGATATTATTGGATTGTGTTATATTTTGTGATTGGATGGTGTATTAGTTATCTTCTCTGGATATAGACTGACTTAACAGTAGTGAACTGTTGTTCCCTATTACTGAGGAAGAGGACAATGCCTCGAGCAAAGAACTGGAGACGCTCTGTAGCCAGGAAGATGGTTTTGGATAGAAGCTGTGACAGCCAGACTGGGTTGACTCCTGAGTCGACTCCTAAATTTGGGTTGACTCCCGAGTCGACTCCTAAATTCGAGTTGACTCCTGAGTCGACTCCTAAATTTGGGTTGACTCCTGAGTCGACTCCTAAATTCGTGCAGACTTCAGAGTCTGTCATGACCAAGGGCCTCTTAGAGGCAAGTCCTGTCAGCGTGCAGGCACATCAAAGGAATAAACAATGTCTTTTGACCAAAGATTATAAAATAGACTCACAAAGTACAGATCATAATCAAAGGAATGAACAAAGTCAGTTGACCAAAGATTATGAAACCAGTATTGAAGAGAAGCATTGTCAAATAGACTAAAAAAATACAGATCATAATACTTTGCCATACAGTTCTGATACCAGTACTTTCTCAGATATATTGACCAAAACTAAAGGTCCTTGTTTGACTGAATATGATAATGGAAGTCAGCCTTTTAAGCAAATTTCATTTTCAACATCGTTTGAGTTAGATTCTGCTAAGAACACACAGGTTGCCACACCCGTAACTGATAGTTTTCAACCCGGCTCTTATAATCATTGCTTAGAGAGCTTAAAGCCATTTCATTCACAGTCAATGATCTGTGGCTCATTTCACCAAGGAAGTGACAGATTTAGTGTAGAATCTCGGGGAAGCCAGTGTGTGTCAAATGCTCTTTGTGCCCTTATTCATGCTCAATTTTCAAATACTTGTTCAAGTACTGAGATAGATCAAATACTTATAGAAGGAGATATTCTGTACCAAAAAATCTTATTTTCATTGAAAGCTGAACAGAAATACACCAGTAGATTGTTAACTTTTGATGAAATTCCAGAAAATATAAATGTCTTCAAAAGAGATATACATATCATAAAGTCAGATGTTGTTTCTGGCATTGCAGTACAGCAGTTTGGCAACACATCTTCTCCAACACTTCATCAGTCAATGTACACAGCATTTCATTCTTCTTCATATGTTCTGGTCATAATTGGTGCAATATGCTCTGCAGTTTACAAAAAAGATGGCATGTACAATTTTTTTGATTCACATTCTCATGCTCAAAATGGTCTTTCGTCATGTGATGGATATTCAGTTTTGATAAGATTCAGTTCTTTAGATGATTTGATCACTTACATGTATGCCTTATATGAAAGCATGCAAATAAACATGACAACGCAGTATGACTTGCTGCCAGTTGCTCTAACATTTACAGAAAATTTTCATGTTAGCATAGATCAAGTTGACACTGTGGTTTCTTCTCAAAAGCAACATCTAGCTCAGCCAAGCAATTTAGGGCCGTCTTGTAATTATTTAGCAATGGATAGGAGTTTGCAGTTGGATTGTTTACCTGAAACTATAAGTGAAAGTGAGCTTGAATATAGGGTAACTGATCATTCAGAAAGTCTTCTTGAAAATTATTTTGAGGATCAAAATATCAGACAGCAGAAAAAAACACAAGATATTGCTGTGGAAATAAGCATGCGGAAGAAAATCTGTGGTGACAAATTAAGGAAAAAACGCACTGCATACAATGCTGCATTTAAAAAGAAACAAAGAAGTCAGTTAGCTTTTAAAGAAAAAGAAAGGGTAAATCAGCTTGCTTCAAAACAGTCTGCTAGAAGGAAGCCAGCTTTTAAAGACAAAGAAAGGGTAAATCAGCTTGCTTCAAAACAGTCTGCCAGAAAGAATCCAGCTTTTACAGAAAAAGAAAAGATAAATCAGCTTGCATCAAAGCAGTCTGCTAGAAAGAAACCAGCTTTTAAAGACAAAGAAAGGGTAAAGCAGCTTGCTTCAGAACAGTCTGCTAGAAAACATGTGGCTGTGCTAGCAAAAGAATGTGCAAAAAAACAGTCTGCTAGAAAGAATCCAGCTTTTAAAGACAAAGAAAGGGTAAATCAACTTGCTTCAAAACAGTCTGCTAGAAAACATGTGGATGTGCTAGCAAAAGAATGTGCTAAAAAACAGTTTGCTAGAAAGAATCCAGCTTTTAAGGAAAAAGAAAGGGTAAATCAGCTTGCATCAAAACAGTCTGCTAGAAAAAATATGGATGTGTTATCTAAAGAAAGTGCTAAAAAGCAGTGTGCAAGAAAGATACCAGGTGCATTAGCGAAAGAATGTGCTCAGAAACTAGCAGACAGACAAGACCCAGATTTCAAAGAAAAAGAGAAGATATATCAACTTGCTAGTAAACGTAAGCAAAGGCAAAAACCTTTTTTTCTAGAATGTGAAAGGATTGCTCAGCAGCAGCGTAGGCAAGAGAAAAGAAAATTGGAAGACACACTTGAGCTGAACAGGGAAAACAAAAGGCGTAAAATTGCTGAAGAAAAAGGGCATAAAACTGAGCCATTTGAAGTATTTGAGAGAAAAAGACATGAAAGTGTAGAAGAATGTCTTAAACAGTTTCATGAAAATATTGCAGTAGGACCTCTGTTTGTATGCACTTGTTGTCACCAAACATGGTTTCGAAAAAGTGTATCAATGCTGAAAAAAACTAACATTATGAGATGCAGTTTGAATTACTGCACAAAATTTAAGTCAGTCAATAGTGAAGAGTGGATATGTCACACTTGTTTGTCAGCGTTAAAAGATGGTAAAGTTCCAAAACTGTCCGTCGCAAATGGAATGAAATGGCCAAACAAACCTTCAGAGCTAGATTTGCACCAGCTTGAAGAAAGATTAATAGCACTGCGTATTCCATTCATGCAAATTAGAGAACTGCCACGTGGTGGTCAGTATTCACTTAAAGGAAATGTAATCAATGTACCTGTTGATATTCAACCCACTGTTGACTCTCTTCCAAGACCCATGGATGAAAATTTTACAATTGCCATCCAGTTGAAGAAAAAACTTTCATATAAGAAAATAGATTTTAAAGAAAATGTAAGACCCATGAGAGTTCTGACAGCATTACATTGGCTTCTAACAAATAGTGATATGTATAAAAATTCTGGCATTACAGTTGACAACAACTGGTTTCAAGCAGTAACTGAAAGTGCAGAGGATACTGTAAGAGAGTTTCTAGAAGTGTCAGTACAAACTACAATTCCTGATATTGACATAAATAACTCAGTGCTGGATGAAGATAAAACAGTTCCTTTAGTACCTAAAGACAGAGAAAAAGGTGATGGATATGAATCAGATGGATTCAGTGAGGTAGATAATAATGAGCGAGTTGGAAATGTTGATACCTTAGTGGATGATGCTAATATCCAAAATAAGTTTGATCAAGTGTTGACCTTTGCTCCTGGAGAAGGACGGCATCCCCTTAGCTTGTATCAAGATACAGATGCAGAGTATTTATGCTTTCCTACTATATTCTGTGGTCAGAGGCGTCCTGATAAGACTGAGAGAACAACTTTAGTTCATTACAGTGACATTGTTAAATGGGAGCTAAGAAGTGTTGATAGAAGGGCTGCTCAGTCTGTTCCAAACATTTTCTTTAAGCATAAAAAGCTGCAGATGAAACAAATAAGTGACAAAGTTAACTTAGCTGTAAGAAGATGTAAAAGTAAAGGCAAGAAAATTACTGCCGCTGAGGCAAGAGATCCAGCGTATTTGGAGAGACTTGTGAAACTTGATGAAGGTTATTGTATATTTCGTCAGCTTAGAAATTCTCCAGCTTATTTAGAAAAAAGAAAGAAAGACATATTTGCAATGATCAGGCAACTGTCTTTACCTACTTGGTTTGTATCTTTGTCAGCAGCTGATACCAGATGGAATGATCTTTTGAAAATGTTAGCAAAACTGAATGATGCAATTGAGTATTCAGACAAGGATGTAGAGGCTTTAACTTGGCAAGAGAAAACAAGACTTGTTCAGAAAGACCCAGTAACTTGTTCAAGGTATTTTGATCACAGAGTACAAGAATTCTTGAACACCGTCCTTAAAAGTGAGGTTAAACCTGTAGGAAAAGTGATAGATTTCTTCTATAGAGTGGAATTTCAACAACGTGGGTCTCCTCATATCCACATGCTTATTTGGATTGAAAATGCTCCTAAGTTTGGAAAAAACACGGAGGAAGAAATAATTCAGTTTGTTGATAATTACCTAACATGCAGTACTGATGATGAAGAAATCAGGGAGCTTGTTGAACTTCAGTCACATAAACATTCGAAGTCTTGCAGAAAGAAAGGAAAGGCAGTCTGTAGATTTGGATTTCCTTTGCCTCCCCTCCCAAGAACAATGTTGTTGCATCCTCTTGATGAAGACATAGAAAAATACAAAAAGAAACACTTAGAGCTTCAAAAGTCAATGAATGAGTACAAAGATGTCTCTGAAATTGCATTTGATGAGTTTTTGGAGCAAGTTGCCAAGATGGACTTCGAAAATTACATCAAGTGTATAAGAAGTTCACTTAGTGCTCCCAAAATTTTCCTTAAGCGGAATCCAAATGAGATGAGAATTAATTTGTTTAACAAAACAGTTCTTCTTGGCTGGAAGGCAAATCTTGATATTCAGATAGTTCTTGAACCGTATGGTTGTGCAGCATATGTTGTTGGTTATATAAGCAAATCTCAAAGAGGCATGAGCTCACAGCTTGATGCTGCAGCAAAAGAAGCTCGCAAAGGAAATTTTGATATAAAGAAACAAGTAAGACATATTGGGAATGTATTTTCAAACTGTGTTGAAGTGAGTGCACAGGAAGCAGTATATCTTGTTCTGCAGATTCCTTTAACAAAAGCTACAAGGGACATTGTTTTCATCAATACCTCTATCCCAGAAGAAAGAGTGTTTCTACTGAAATCTAAAACTGTGCTTGATGAACTTCCTGCAGAATCTACTGACATAGAAGCAGGCAATATAATTCAGAGGTATGCAAAACGGCCTAGACAACTTCAGAATTTCTGTTTGGCAGATTATGTCTCTACAGTTGACATTGTTTATCCTAAAGGGAATAGGTTACCTGAGAGGTCTGAAGACACAAATGAAGATGAAGGCAATTCATGTGATTCTAGTGATGAAAATGATGAAGACGGTAACGATGAGAGTATTGAATCGGAATATCATGGATCAGACTTGTTATATGTAGCAAAGAATGGGACAAAGTATAAACATAGGAGAGTTCCTAGAATTATACGTTATGTGAGGTATGATGTGAAGAAAGACTCAGAAAATTACTACAGAGAACGACTTATGCTGTTTATGCCCTGGAGAAATGAAGCGAAAGATTTGTTAGGTTCGTTTCAAACATATGAAGCTCATTACAATGTCTTGAAAGACAAGCTTGAATCTAAACGCAGCCAGTATGAACATCATATTGAAGAACTTGAGCTTGCAAGGCAAATGGCAGAAGAGGAAGATGCTTATGATGAGATAGCACCAAACACAGAGCATGAAAACAGAGAAGCAGAATTAGAAGGTGAAAGAGAAGCTGAAAACTTTGTATATTTTAATCCAGATCGAGTAGTAGAACATCGACAGTATGATATTGGTATAGAAATACAGTCTGCTTGTTCAGTACCATCAGTAGAAATAAATGGCGTCATGTTACCCGATGAACAGTACTTAAATTTGCTCAGGAGTTTGAATTTGAGACAAAGAGAATTTTTCAATCATGTTCTGTATTGGATAAAATTCAAAGAAGAACCACTCTATGCATTTTTGTCAGGTGGAGCTGGTGTTGGCAAATCTGTGCTAATTAAAGCACTGTATCAAAGTCTGTATAGATTTCTAAATTTGAGAGAAGGAGAAAATCCAGATGATATTAGAGTTCTTCTTTGTGCCTACACTGGCAAAGCTGCATATAATATCAATGGTGTCACTATTGCCTCAGCTTTCTTAAAGAAGTTCAAACAAGGTAATGACCTTTTGTCAGCTGATGAACTGAACACATTTAGAGTGAAATACAGACATTTAAAAGTGATTATTATAGATGAAATTTCTATGGTAGGAACAAACACACTGACCTTTCTGGATACACGTTTGCAACAGCTCACTGGAACAAAAACCAGTTTTGGTGGTTTAAGTGTCATTGCTGTGGGGGATTTGTACCAGCTGATGCCAGTGTGTGACAAGTGGATATTCAGTGACCCCTCAAAGGGTGCTTCAGCTCTAGCAAATAATTTATGGAAGGATTATTTTAAATTGTATGAACTGGTTGATATCATGAGACAAAAAGATGATGTTGACTTTGCTCAGATGCTAAATCGGCTAAGGCAGAATGAGTTGACAGAGGATGACAAAAATGAATTACAGAAACATAGTATCAGCCCCCATATGACAAATTATCCAATAGAGGCTCCTCATTTATTCACTGAAAACAAGTTTGTAGATAGACACAATGAAAATTATTTGAATAGATTATCAGAAGAAAAAGTTGTCATCCCATGTCATGATACAGTTGTTTCAGCTAATATTTCCATTAACAAATGCAAAAAACTCATTGAAGCACTTCCAGATGATTCAAACAAAACTGCTAATTTACAAAAGCTGTTAACAATAGCAGTTGGGATGATTTATGATATAACAGTCAATGTAAATGTTGAGGATGGCTTGACAAATGGGTCTACATGTGTTGTCAAATCCATTGAGTACAAAATGGAAGGCATAGATCGTCCCAGTATTATATGGGTTTTGTTTCAAGATTCTCAAATTGGCCAGTTTACTCGTGAGAAATTTTCTAATAGGGGTTTGTACAGTGCAAACATAGATAAAGCATGGACTCCAATATTTGATATAGAACGAACATTTATATACAACTTCAAAACATACCAAAGAATTCAATTTCCTTTGAAACCATCAGCAGGTAAAACAATCCATAAAGCTCAGGGGTCAACAGTTGATGAAATCGTTGTAGACTTGTCTCAGACAAGAGTCAGAAAACAACCTCATATTCATTATGTTGCTCTTAGTAGAGTAAGAAAACTAGAAAATTTATATATTCTGAATTTGAATGAAACAGCCATGGCTGTGGATGAACAAGTGAAAATTGAGATGGAGCGGTTAAAAACAAAGGCACTTCTTGAACTCTGTTATGTTCCTTTATATAAAGTTGATTCACACAAGATCAAAATTGCATTTAATAATGCAAGGTCCTTACATAAGCACTTTAAGGACATTGAATTTGAGCCAAATGTTTTGTCAGCAGATGTGATTGGGTTTGCAGAATCCAGACTTTGTGCTAGAGATGATAGTAGTGATTTTTCTCTGAAGAATTTCAGACTGTTGAGAATGGATGAAACAGGACATGATTCTGGGAACAGGCCATACCATGGACTTGCTTTGTACATAAAGGATTATTTTGAAATTCAGAGAATAGAAAAGTTCCATTCTGACATATGCGAATTCATGTTGGCTACCATAAACAGCAACAAAAAGGGACGTTTCCAAGTTGTATACTTCTACAAGTTCCCTAAAAGTGTGCAAACCAATTTAAGAAATGATATTCAGAATCATCTCATCCCATTACTTGATATGCATACCAAATTTGTGATAATTGGTGATTTTAACATCAGTGCAAATGACACCACTTCAAGTTTTGTAGATTTCATGAAGAAACAATTTAAATGTGAGCAACACATCAATCAGGCAACTTTTGATTCTGGCTCAGTGATAGATCTGATTTTTACAAACTCTCCAGCATCCTGTGATGTTATTGAGGCTTACTGGAGTGACCACAAACTTGTTTATTGTGCACTAAATGCATAACTAAAATACTATACATGTCAGAGAACACATAGAATTCACCCACAAGGTAATTAGCAATACCAGCCTCCAGTCAGAGGTTGGTATTGCTGGTGGTTATAGCAAGGATTGGGTGGCCACCAAACCAAATTCTGTTATTTGCCATAATTATCACTGTACAAGACATATTCACTGGTTTTATACTTACCATATTTATTTGTCCATTACATGTAGGTTTTCCCTTCCAAAACAATACCAAAACCCTAGATCCATCCTACAAGATGGAGGTGGAGTTTCGGGATTGTTCTAGGAGAAAAAAACCTGTTTAGGTGCCATGGATGATCAGTTAAGAAACAGAAGGATATAGGTTAGAATCCAGGTACAGAGATAGAGGTCCTCCCTTCCAAAACAACCCCAAAACCCTTGATCTATCTTGGAAGATGGATCTAGGTTTCTGGGATTGTTTTAGGACAATAAACCAATGACAGAGGTGGAGTGGTTAAGTGCATAGAGATGGTCAGTTAAGGTACAGAAAGTTACAGGTTACAATCCAGGTCTGGCCAGCCTGTGACTTGAAAACTGACTGAAGACTGAGTGCAGAATAAAACAGGTGGACTTTTACATGCTGTATCCAAGATACAGGAGCCCCAGTAACATGGGTTTATTGCTGGCCTGCTGATCTGGTGGTTTTGGATTTGATTATGGCTAAAGGTGGAATTTTTTCCAACCATAAATGGGGTTTCATTGCACACAGCCTTTCAGAAACTGAGGGTGAGGTTGGGCCTGTAAAATCGATTTAAGCCCCCCAGTTATTCATTACTGACCGTTCCAAGGCGGTAGTTCTGTTGTGGTTCTCTGTTGCCTGTTTTTGGTGTCAGAGTTTCTGTGATGTTTTACCTTATGTATGTTCTTATTATTTTTGGTTCGGTTTGGGTTGCTGAGTGGCCACCTTTTGGGAACAAGCTGCTCACTCGGTTGGCCATATGTTCTCTGTATCTTGATTATTTGTAATCTTAGTTGTTTCCAACTATGGTTTGAGGGCTGGATTTGGATTTTGATTGTTTCAGTTCCTGGTCTTTGCATACTTTTTACTTTCATTATCACCCTTCCAGTGTCCTAATATGACTGAAATCTGTTAAAACTGACATCAAAATTGAAAGTCGTCCATTATCCATATATCCAAGATACAGTGGGCTCTTTCACTCTTATGGGCAGGACTTACTGGAAACATTTTCCTTTTATATGTATTTCTTCATTAGAAATAGAGTTAGCCAGGTAATCTTTTCATCATTCATAATACATTTTACATTTGTGGACTTACTTCTGTTTTGTTAAGTTGTGAACTATATTTCTTCAGTGATAAGACAGAGCTTTTCACCTTCCAAAAACAATCTCAAAAATCTAGAAATCTATATGTGAATGATCCAGATTTTGGGGATTCTTTTGGAAGGGAAAATCTCATCTTATCACAAAGTTTATTAAAACTGATTTAGATATTTAGGGTCATTCTAGATCTGGAAAAACCCTATCCATTATAGCAAATTATTTATGGTACTTTTAAAATATTGTAAGAAACAAGATTTAGTTACAGTGCTGAAGGGTATTTTAGCCATATAAGCTTGCATACTTCATACCAGAATTGATGTGCATGTTACCTGTATTGACCCTACAATTTTGGACAGCCAAAAGTAGGACATTCATTGTTATAAAATTATTAGAAAGTGGATTTTACACATGTTAATGCATCCAAACGATGCTTAGTGAATGACAAATATTGTAGACCCTGATCAAACTGCTTCTTCAGGAGCAGTGTGATCTGGCTCTACAATGTTTGCTCAGACCTGTCTGTCCGAATATTTAGGATCATTTTTTGAATTTCAGTCTGTGTTATGCATTTGTTCTTGTCTTTAACCTTTTGTTGACTAGTAGACTTGTCAATCCTTATCATTTGGATGAGTCCATTTTTTGTTTTAGGGGTTTCAGTGGATTTTTTCTCTTATATTGTATCTTGCTTAGAAATTTCTGTAAGGAAACAGTGTAGACTCTGATCAGATGCTGAATTCTGGATCTGCACTGTTTGTATAATACTCCAAAATGGGTTTCCAATGAATACAGTAATACATTTCTTCAAGATTCTGGAGAAGTGATTAGTAAGTTTGACTAGGATTAATACAGCAGTATTAATTTTCAGGGAATAGTTTCTGAATACAGAAAAAGTCGCTTTCTCCACTGCTTTTGTGAAGACATATTTTACTGTGTTGTTATGCCTGCAAATACTAGAAAATTAGACATAGGTATTAGTTTTCAAGTGGTGACAGTGGCACATAAACTTTAGTTGGGTTGTTTGGTTTATCTGTCTGGTGACAAAGAGCTGAAGGCGAGACATGGTATTTTGCAGAATTTTCATCAAGTAAGAGTAGATGCTTTGTTTTCAAACCAAAACAAAATTTTTGTATTTCTACTGTATTACTTTTACTATTATTTCTACTTTTTCAACCCAAGACCAAATTTATATCATTTTCGTGTAAAATACTTTATTTCTTATAGTTAGGATATTTTTTTGGAACCATTTGTTAAGGCATATAGCCAAAGCTGTCTTAAAGGCCATCTAACCTTAATGTGAGTAGACTATAGTATACTTGCTCAATGAAAGAAAGAAATGATACAGAATTACACTGATATGACACTTTAAAAATACCAGGGTTGACCAATGGAGATACCAGTATCAAACACCTGTTTGTAATTAATTGACCAGTGGACCTGAAGTTTGATCTTTGGCGAGCCATCTGTCTGTAACCGAGAGGGCAAGTATTTGCTAATGAGCATGTGGAACAACCCATGTAAAGTACAGAACTTGGATAATACACCAACAAAACAAATATTATAAGATGGACTGTGAAGAGCCCTTGCTTAATGTAATCAAAACACTTCTTGCTGTTAGGATGTTGCAGTCTATAATGCATCATTGTGTGGTCTTGATTTTCTACCAGGATGATTAACAATTCATGGAACATTTGATAACCATTGCCAGTAAGAAGGCCATGCTCAAAAGTGTAACATAAACATATTATGTTTAATAGATTATGACAGGGCTCAGTAGGCACAGCAGCACATTCTAAGGACCCAAACTAGTGGAGAACCAGTGCTATTTAATGTGAATCAACATTCTGCCGTTAAAGGTTGTCATGACATACTCAGAAGGGAATGCAGGAAACCACTACAGGAAACACAGTGAATGCTCCTTTGACCCCTATTTACACTACAGGATATGGTGTGTAATGAAGATGTCATATGCAGGCCACATTTTCACAACTGTTTAAGACATATGTCATCTGATTAAACCTAACAAATCGGTTGTCACAACATACAGCATACTGGTGACAACACAAGTGACTGCTGTTCCAACAGTGCATGTTATGATACACCTTTTGCCAGCATTTAACTACTACTATCAACATCATGTAGATATTCTTCCATGTGAAACATTTTGTATAATTTTGATAGTTATTTATAGCCAGTGACATTACCTCATAGCAGGTCCTGATTAGTTCCGAAGTGCCTTACCAGACAGAGACATTCATAACTTTTTGACGTTTCCACTATGGAAATGCAAATGAAGCACAGACCTAATATTTTACTTTCATTTTGACTCTCTTATCTCTTGAGTCTTGTTAACCAAATTTTGATATATGTATGATTTGAAATTGACTGATGAATATATCTCGGGGATTGGATTAAGATGTCATAGAAATGGACTGAATCAAATTTTCATAAACCAGTTACCAGTTATCAGTTGATATTAGGTACCATTTCTTTTCTGAGACAGTATACTACCCTACCCTCTAAAAATTATATCTTATTTCAGCTATGATTCTATGAACATGCTATGTAGAAGTGTCTCTTTAAATGTAATTGTTTCATTGTCTTAATAGCAGGCACACAACACTGAATCAACTGTTTGATTCAATTGCATGTTGAATCAATGTTGATTCAGTGTTTTATGCCCATGGTTGTTTCATGTTTTGAGTTTTAAATCATGAATTTGATATATCAGCTTAATAGCAGGCAAAATAAACATAGGATATGTAAATTTGTTAATTTGAATTAATTACCTAAATTTTGACGGAACGAGTAGGAAAATGTATAATTATTTCTTTAATAATCAAAAAATTTACATGCAGTAAAGTGCAGCTAGCTTGTCACTATTGCAGCAAGCCATCATCTAAGAGTGATTTCCATTCTTGCTATATTTTTCCAGACAAGCTGGAGGACAGTCAGAATCCTTTGCTTGAAAAACTGTTGAAAACTATAGCATGTAGTATAAAAAAACTTAAATAGTTGTTTACTGCAAATTAAGACAATGTGTCTGCACTTTACCACATGAAAATTCATCGAATTTTTAGGTAATAATGAACAATTTTCTTATCCATTTTGTTTCTGTTTTTTTTTTTCTTGAAAAAAATAAAATAATTAAATTAAAGAACATTTTAATTTTGTCTGTTTTCCTTCTGTTTACCTAGTGCAAAACTATCATTCTTATCCACCTACAAGATGAAAGGTTCACCTTCCAAAATAACCTTTACTATGTGAATAACTTAAAGGACTCATGAGTATGGATCCTTTTGAAATAAAGTTGTCTGGAAAGAAAACAAGAATCAGTTGTGTTTTGCTGGAAAGTCTTGCATTTGGAGTAAAATCACATTAGCATCCATCATGTATTAGATACCAAGCCCTTACTGAATATCCATTCCTAGTCAGACATTAACTGGGTCAGGCCTTTTCGCCAGTATATGGTAAAATCTTCGGTCATTGGTCCAAGATGACAGCCTGCTCACTTAATCTGACATTAGCTTAGAAGTGATTTATTGTGATAATGTCATCTCAGGTGAGCAATTCAGGGCCTCATGGCCCTCTTGTTGATAATGTGCTTGATCTTAGGGCAAGGTAAACTTTCTGTCATATCATGTGATGTTGATGTATGTGTAATTAGTTTTCCTCACATCGCACTTTGGTGTCTAATCAGTATTATTGTGTATATCTCTTATATTTTTTTATGTCTAGACCTTATTTTCTCAAAGCAGATGCCCAACGGATATGAAACAGTCTCCTTTTCTGCATTTTTATAATTACGTGGCGTCTGATGAAAAGGAACCTTACGACAGGTTCGAAACTTTGTTTCTCAGAGACTATCGCGCAGTCTGACCAGACTCTTCCCTTTTCTCATATATAACTTGTGGATAATGAGACATATTATGAGAAAAATGACTGTCACTAAGCGGTTTTGGCTGATGCGCAGATAATTTTTATATTACAATTACAATTTGCACACGGCTTATGATTCCTTTTCATGAGAATCCAATCAATTCCTCATTACTTGTAAAGAATTGTAAAAGGAAATGTATACTTTTTGTCATGTATGTCTGTCTGGGTCCGAGGTTATAAAACTTGAGTATAATCTCAAACTCAAAATAAAGCACACTGATTGGCTGCTTCCCAGCATGTGCTCGGAAGCAGCCAATCAGTGTGCTTTATTTGGATGTGATCAGAAGCAGACAATAAGTGTGCTTTATTTTGAGTTAACATGCTCGGAAGCAGCCAACCAGCGTGCTTTATTTTGAGTTTAAGAATGTACTCAAGTTTTATAAACTCGGGGCCTGGTTGTCGACCTTATTGGCAAGTTCCTGGTTTACAGACAACGTTTTGCTTTTTTACTGCGACTGATATACCACTAAATATCTTGTATTTCCTTATCAGGCGATGTCTGATAAGTAGTGCTTATACCACACTTACCAGAAAATGCCAGTTTTAGTACGAAATATTTCGCAATGAGAAAGGTCTACACTGGTAAAGGTGATATAAAATAGATATACCATGCTTTGTCCGCCTGTACGGGAGATAATCCACTCGCTAAAGCTCATGGATTATCTCCTCATACAGGCGGACAATCCATGGTATAACTATTACATGTCACTGTATTTGTTCTATTTTTTATGCTTGTTTTTAAAAAGATCGGCTTTGGTTCCCATTGTATGTAGACTTGTAGAAACGTCTTTCTTTTCTTTTTACCAGAATAATTTCTACATATAAATAAAATGTGTCTTTCTTGTATCACCTAGTTCTTCCAAACGTTTGCGGTTTGGAACTTAAAAAAGTAAAGTCTCAATAGTCAGACCAGTTGTAAAAACGCCTAAACACAAATCATTATGGAAAGCGCTTTAAACTTCACCTATGGTGATAAGACGTTGAGGGGCATATATCGAACCAAATAACTGGCAAACAAAGGGGGAACAGATTTTTCAGAAACAACAAATCACTTCACAAACTTGCCCGCCCCCGACCACCAACCCTTTTCATCCCGCTTCGTTTTGCAGATGTAATATTCAATATGTTTATCAACGTTAGCCGCCTTCTTTTTTTCCACTGATAGGCTGTGGAGACTTTTATAGAAAGTCCTTAAGCACTATATTCGCACAATTTAATGCTCCCATGTGCATTGTAGAAAAGTGCAATCGTCGATTTTCAAGACAGTTTTAACGCTTTCAAACTAAATTTAAATTTGTCAACGAGTATTTGATTAGCAAAGGCATCAAACATTGTTACCATTCATCTAAAAAGACTAGAATTTCCAAAACACATGTATCTACGATACTCTCATACATATTTTGATAATGATGCACAGAGATGTTTGATATGTCCATATGCAGTTTGGTTGGAAATTAAATAAGAACTACAATTATGTATTTCAATGTTTATTTATAAGTGTCATCATAATGAAATAAACGGTTTAGCATGTAAAAGTCAACCCGCCAATCGTGCTTGATCAAAGAAGACGCTTGGAGCCCATTGGTGAGCCAGACTATTCACAGTGTAAAATCCCTGATCGGCATTTGTCGGTAAAACCAAATACCGCTAATACTGAGTGTCAAGCGTCGACGTTCAATATCATTGCAACTTAAAATCCAAGTAAACTAAGAAGCATTTGGACAGGTGTATGAATCGATATACGCTAAATGGCTCTTGCGCACTAACGATTGCATTGTATTAGAGCTGAACGAAACGAATCGAATAAAGCTGGATGCGCATGGTAAGTCGCTTGTAGTACATGTATGTAATTAACGATACATTTGTACCAAGACTTTTTTGATAAAATCTATCATTTCAGGGCCCGTCGATTGCTTATCGTGCCGTAAATGGTAAAATGATGCTGTTCTGTTAAGTAGTGTCATTCTTCACATCTGATTTAGTATTTGGTTTGTAAAAAAAAAAATGTTCGGCTATTCCATTTGCAGTCAACATTAGTTTTGGTCGAGGTCGTCATTTGAAATAGCCAATCGTTTCCTCGCCAATATATTTTTTTCGACGAGGATTAGATATATACACTAATATCCGTAGATGATCCGGTGAGATACTTGATTAAACGACTCCCAAGAGACTGACATTTTAGGTTTGAGATCCAGACGAAAACTTAGTTTTGCTAATGTTTATGTAACTGTCCAAAAGTTCACATTATAACTACAATCATTGCCAGACAAACACGTTTACCATGTCAGCAGGGAGTTGAAACTGTCAGTTGTTCTTATCAATAAATATTTTCCTCCGTCTTGCCATCATTGCTTTTAAAATTACCTATATGAACACATCATTGGTTGGTTTGTTATGTTGGGTTTAACGGCTGTTTGAGACAGTATTTAAGTTTATATCGAGCTGTCTCTCAGAAGGAGAGTGAGAAACAAAAATAACAGATTAGGATAGATGAGACCAAAATCTCGCCCCCGGGCCCCGCCATATCGCACCTGCATATGATACTGTGTGAGCCGCGACACGAGAAAACGAGCAAAGTGGCATGTGCGCCCAGTGAAGACTCAATTCAGCCTGTGCATACGCCCAGTCTGATCAGAGTCTTCGCTTTGCGCTTAAAAGATAGGTAAGGGTCTAAGCCCCATGCGCGAATCGACGACTCTAGTCAGACTGGGTGGATGCCCAGGCTGATTTGAGTCTTCGTTGGGCGCACATGCCGCTTTGTTTGTTTTGTCATGTCGCGGCCCATATGATCGTTAATATAAATAAAATCATTTTAGCAGTCATTTATCACGCCTTTGTAAAGTTCTAAAATGACATAAATTGTCATTATTCTACGCCTATATGGCAAGCATCTAATGACAGTTCTCCGGAGATAAGTAATTTAGTTTTCTAAAAGCAGCGCGACAGTAAGGTAGCAATTCATCTTTTAGTATGTTCGGCTTGGTCTCACGATATTGCAGTGACACATGGCGTTGATATATATGAGCCTGCACGCAGCCGTTGAACATTGTGCCTCCACTGAGGAGACAAACAGACTCTTCTGAAAGCATCAATCATTCAAACTTTTAACAACATGTTCACAACAGAACCTAAAGTTGGTAGGGCGTCTGACTTATAAGCCAGATGTCCTGGGTTCGATACCCGGTCCGGCCACTTACTTTCATTTTGTCTTCCGCTGATTCAAGAAGGGCAGTCGTCAGTTACTGGTGAAAGTAAGTGCACTTAGTACTGCTTAACCGCGTAGGCGGTCTACGCCTGCCCAGGAATAGTGTGGTTAGGTTAACTGACCATTCCGACATGACCATAGCTGTTTACCGTGGACGTTAAACAATAGCACAACAACAACAGAGAGATAGGTTGCAATAAGAGCCACGATATCACAGATAAAACGCAGCAGAATTACATCCATTGTATCATCTGGTTTAAGCTGAATCAGCGCACTTTCAGAGAAAACAACTCTCCCATTTTCATATTGTCAATAGAATCCAATTCTTAATGGAAAGAATTTGCTCTTTTAGGAGCAAATTCTTTTGCTCTAAGAGTAGATCTCACTATGGAACAACTACGTACGTAAAAGGGTAGGCCTGCAACCCGACCGTAGGTATTCAGACAAGCAGAACCTACGGCCGGATAAGCTACATTGACTTTTTACTGAAATCGCGATAGTGCTCCTTAGCAACCGCCCATATCGCGCAACAGCAGCTTGTCTGAGAAATATCTTAATTAGTATTCACTAAAAATATGATTTTTTTATAAGTCTGTCACAAAATCGCGCAACATGTAATTTTTCTAAGGCCCTTTTTCTCCTTGTTTGTGTCAAAATTCGTCACATTGGTAAACAAATCCCACTGCGCATGACGAGATTTGACGTCGGTGTTATATTAATTTACTACCCGATGAATTGTCTGGCGTTCAGCATAAAATCCATAGCCATGACTCCGAACCCGCACGTTGACCTTGTGCTTATGATTCTGTATGCAATAATAAAATGAGATAATAATAATAACAAAATAAATAAATGAATAACTAACTAACTAAATAAATAAATAAAGTTGGAAATTAGAGGGTGGTGGTATGTGTTCCAGCTATGGGTCATTTTATTATTAGTAGTTTTATTTTATATCGTTGGGAGGACCTTCAATTGAAATTCATTTATGCTTGTGCCCTGTGCATAACCAAGAACACTGCATGAATAGCATGCTTAGAGCATCACCAGACGATGTTGCAAAGACAAGGCCGTCGTCGGCGGTCCGGCCGGTCCGGCCATGGCCGGACCACTATTTCGGCTGAATATGGTATTGGCCGTACCACTGTTTTTCATTCGGCCGAATATAGTATTGGCCAGACCACTTTTTTCGGCTATTCCTTCTTTGTCTTGGTCTCAAAATGCATTAAAACCGCTTCTAGAGACGTCCTGAATTCAAAGATTTTTTCGGGGGAGGTTCCCCGAACACCCCTTACGAGAGGTCTCGTGCTCTCCCCCACTCGTGCCTTGGCACTCAGGGAACACCTTCGGTAGTCTTCAAAAGCTGGGGTAAGCATTTGAAATACAGCAAATACTCATAAAATCAATTGAGTTTCACAAGCGAAATTGGTCTCAAAATGCATTAAAATCGCTTCAAGTTTCGTCCTGAATTCAAAAGTTTTATCGGAGAAGGTTCCCCGAGCCCCCCTTACGAGAGGGGAACAGGTGGCAAAAAAGTTAATGACCCAACTCCACCCGACAACATCCCTACATTCACATGATAATGACCATATTACCTATTTTGTCCGACTGATCTTAGTCAAACCTATGAAAGACAATGACAATGAAAGTTTTCTCATTTTTACAGGTTAATTAATGGTCAATTATATTTTTATTTTTTTCTACATTTTTTTCTGCTTATGCTTACCCAGAAATCAGATGCTGAACGCTCAATAAAGCTGTAAATGAAATTAAGGTGTGTGTGTGTGTGTGTGTGTGTGGGGGGGGGGTTCTCACGGTGGCGCAGCCCCAAGAAGCCAAAGCATTTTTGTTGATAACAGGCACCTGGAGATTTGGATTTGATGTCGCCATCGCAGGTATTAAATTATTAAATTTTCTGATTGGCATGATTTTATAGATGAATTTCTACTGTTCTATTAGCAAATCAATCAAAATATGAATTGGGAAAAGTATCTCTTTGATGTAATTTTTATGTTTTTTTTTTTTTATTTTTTATTCTTTATTTATTTATCTTTTTTGTAAGAGAGGCACCGTAGTCGACTGGTTAGAGTGGCTCGGTTATTGTGCAGAAAGTCAACGAAAGGTCGCGAGTTCGTGGCTCACCGTCGCCATCTGACGACTGGAAAACTCTGTCAACTCAGCAGTAAATGGGCACCTTTTTCGAATCAGGGAAGGTTTAGGCAGCGAAAGGAGAGAGATGTGCTCTGCCTTTCATCAGCTGTGCCCAAGATACAGTGGGTCTCTAACTCCACTGCCCCTACGGCTATTAGGCTATGGGAAACCTTCACCTTTACCTTTTTATATTTTGTAAATGTTTTTGATGCAAGTTTGAAAGATTAGAATTAATCTTAAAATGTAGGAGAAAGTGGGGGGGGGGGGGGGGGGGGGAGGGGGGCAGAAACTTAGACATATTTTTAAAAAATGATCAATAAAACACAAGAGGGCCAAGAGACTCTGAATCGCTCACCTGAGCAAAAGGGTTAAAGGTCAACCTAGGGTCACCATTTGAACAAACCTGATAGTTTGCAACCATTTCCAAATGGTTCTGAAGAAGAAGGTTTTTGAATATTTTTCTATGTATTGCTATGGTTCAAACCCTGGAACCCCTGGGGTCAGGCCACTTTGGACTCTGGGGTCATCATTTGAATAATCTTGGTAAAGGACCACTAGGCAATGCTACATACTAAATTTCAAGCATCTGAGCCAAGTGATTCTGAAAAAGAAGATTTTGAATATTTTTCTATGTATTTCTGTGGTTCAAACCTAGGACCCCCTGGGGCGGGGCCATTTTTTTACCCTGGCGCCATCATTTGAACAAACTTGGTAAAGGACCACTAGGCAATGCATCATACCAAATTTCAAGCATCTGCACTTAGGGGTTCTAGAGAAGAAGATCTTGAGTATATTTTAATTTTGAACCCAAGACTCCCCGCCCCAGGGAAAATTTGGAGCCCAGGGCCAACATTTACACAAACTATGTAGGAGTCCACCAGGCAGTGCATCACAACAAAGTTCAAGCATCTGAGCCAAGTGGTTCTGAAGAAGATTTTTGAATATTTTTCTAAGTATTTCTATGGTCCAAACTCAGGACTCCCTGCTGCCGCTGGGCCATTTTGGACCCAGAGGCCATTATTTGAACAAACTTGATAAAGGACGACAAGGCAATGCTACATACAAAATTGCAAGCATCTGAGCCAAGTGGTTCTGAAGAAGATTTTTTTTGAATATTTTTCTATGTATTTCAATGGTTCAAACCCAGGTCCCCCTGGGCAGGGCCATTTTAGACCCTAGGGTCATCATTTGAACAAACTTGGTAAAAGACCACTAGGCAGTGCTAAATACCAAATTTCAAGCATCTGAGCCAAGTGGTTCAAAAGATGAAGATTTTTAGAATATTTTTCTATGTATTTCTATGGCTCAAACCTTGGACTCCCTGCCCTTGAATAATTTTGGACCCTGGGCAATGCATCATACCAGATTTCAAGCATCTAAGCCTTGCAGTTCTGAAGAAGATTTTTTAATAATTTTCTTTTTATTTCTATGGTTCAAACCTTGGACTGCATGCCAAGGGACCATTTCGGACCCTGGGGCCACCATTTGAACAAACTTGGTAAAGGACTATTAAGCAATGCTACATACCAAATTTCAAGCATCTGAGCATTGCCGTTCTGAAGAAGAAGATTTTTTAATATTTTTCTATGTATTTCTATGGTTCAAACCCAGGACCCCCAGGGTTGGGGCCATTTTGGACCCTGGTGCCACCATTTGAACAAACTTGGTAAAAGACCACTAGGCAATGCTACATACCAAATTTCAAACATCCGAGCCAAGCAGTTCTGAAGAAGATTTTAGAATATTTTTCTATGTATTTCTATAGTTCACACCTGGGACTCCCTGCCTTAGGGCCATTTTAGACCCTAGGGCCACCATTTGAACAAACTTATTAGAAGACCACTAGGCAATGCTACATACCAGATTTCAAGCATCTGAGCCAAGCAGTTCTGGACAGATATATGTGACCTTTGGCCAAGGTCACTAGATGACCTTGACCTCTAGAATTCATCGGATTTGACCTGAATGCATTTCCATATCACAGAGCACAATAGAAACAGAAAAACCTTTTCATTTTTTTCCCATTCAAAAGCCGTCACATTAAACAGCATCCAGTCAGGGCATACACTGTTGGCCTTAAATCACAGGAAATTCTGAAGAAAAATAAAAATCAAATTAAACATCCCTTATAACGGAAATCGAAACTAGAAGAATCTATTTTGCAGTTATTCATTAATTTTAACTATTGTCACTAAATACCCGAAATTACAATTCTACACCTTTACAGTTTCTGAATCAGAATGGCACCATTATCTGACCTTTGGCCGAGTAAGTTACTTAATTGGCATTTGATAGAGTCAAACATCGCATAATGGCAAAACCATATATAACATCCAAGGGGTTTTATTAACCATCTGTCTGTTGGTCCAGGACCAGTGATTTTGGGGCAGGACCAGCTGATTTCTGTATCAGCTGGTCCTCCAGACCAACTAATTTAAATGTTTACTGCAAACCAGCAGAAACAACGGAAGGACCAGTCAAATCACATCCATCCTGGTCCAGTGGACCAGTTGGGTTTTGGACCGTAGCATAAACCCTGTCATCCCACAATGCTGTCTGCTTCCTTTCTTAAGCGATAAGAGACAAATCAACATTCTAAATTAAATGATGTGCTACCCAAAATCAAGGTTTCTAAATGCAGAGGATACAGGTATGGAGCAGAAACTGGTGAGGTATAGTCTTCATGATTCATAGTCTGCAGATAAGAATACGGAAGACTCTGAGAAGACAGTCGTTCATGCTGGCCTATGACGTACGTTTCTAGATTTGTGATAGAATCTGTCATTTCGGGGCTTCAGAGCCCTTTGATTCTAAGAGTTGACCTAAGGACGCCTAGTGACCTAGTTTTTGACCCAACATGACTCTAATGAAAGTTAAGAAGGCATGCTCACACACTTACTCAACATTGATCCATGGCATGACACAGAATCAATGTAGTTTCAATGCTGTGTGGGAACTTAATTCTGAGATGGTGGTGAGTCTTCTCTATTCACAGTATTATTTCATTGAATCATTCGGATAATCATGGCACCCATTCCCTATTGGCCTGATATGACTGAAATAGGGTTGAAAAGGCTGTGAAACTCCAATAACAGGGCTCAAGGTAAGGCAAAATTTGGGGGATTGGAAGCTTGTTTGAATCACACTGGTTCTAAATAAACTTTGTATTAAGTCCTATTTCTGAAAATTGTAGCTAAATGCAAATAACTGCTATGGATCTCTGTGTCAGACCTGCCTCCCACTTCCACAGAAGCAGAGTCATGGTTAGAGACAACAAGGGCTTCGCAAGCGGCGCATAATACGCCCGTTTTAATGTCATAAAGAAGTTATAGAATGAACAAGATTGTTAACAAAAGGATACAGAGGCAGACAAACAGGGGAAACCACTCTATAATTAATGATGGCAACATTTATATTTAAATATTTAACACATCAAATACTATTAGTATACCAAAAGTCAGCTTCCATGGTGAAGCAGCTCAGAAGTTGAGTAATGCAAAAGTCAAACACCGGAGGTAATTCATAAACTAAATATACTAGAGTTACCATTCTTGGTTCTAACACATTCGCTTGACAATATACACATCACCATTAAGTTGTGTTAAAATATTTTAAACGGTTAAGGAGTAACAGAGTAGACAGCAAATTTATGCAAGGGCAGATAATTCAGTAAGTAAGCTGGAGTTGTGGTTCTTGTTCAGGATACATTGCCCCAATATTTCAAAAGGTTAAAGAGATATGGAGTGAATGGGAAAAGCCTATAAATACTAATCAAAGGGAAGTTACTCCAAAATTAAGTAAGGGGGAGCAACCATTCTTATATGCGACACATTGTCTTGTGATCATGTACATTGCTATATAGTTTCATCATGATATTCCAAACGGTTATCTAGTTATTGTATGCATAATATAAGTATACACAAAAACAGCCTTAAAAACTAATCAAAGGGACATAACTCTAAAAGGAAGTTTGTGAGAGCAACCACTGTTGTATGCGACATATTGTTTGGACTTCATACCGTGACACTGCTATGAAGTTTCGAGATATCCCGAACTGTTATCTAGTTGTGGAGTGCACAAGACTTGCAGGGAAAAAATAATCAGTGGGCATAACTTGGAAACTAAGGAAAGGGGAGCAACCATTCTTGTATGCGACACATTGCCTCGACCTAATACATATTCCTACAAAATTTCATGAAGATATCCCAAACAGTTACTGAGTTATGGTGTGCACAAGAATGTTTATGGACAGACGGACAGCGCCATGACATAATATGTCCGCTTTTTCAAAACGGGCGTATAAAAAGGCTCATGTGATTCTGGTTGTAAAATTTCTACGTCAACAGAGCATGAAATATTGGCTGATAACTTGATGGTACAAAGTAGTATAACAATCCAGCACATCTGCAGCAAAGCATCCCTGTCACTGCAGAAATGAGGGATTTCTGTGTTGCTGCTGCAAGCAAAAGTTGGCATGAAACACAAGGCCTAGCATTTCATTATCAGTTTTATGTAGCCTTTAGGAAAGCACATGTACACATGTTAGATTTGTTGATTTATTCCTCATTTCTGACAGCTCTCTGCCCATAATATTACAAGCTTGAAACTTCACACAGTGACTAATCACTACCACTCCTAGACCTACAATAGCCAGTTTTTGGATTTCCCAGTATCTTTTTCCCTAACAGTCATCTCAAAATATTGGCTGATAACTTGATGGTACAAAGTAGTATAACAATCCAGCACATCTTCAGCAAAGCATCCCTGTCACTGCAGAAATGAGGGATTTCTGTGTTGCTGCTGCAAGCAAAAGTTGGCATGAAACACAAGGCCTAGCATTTCATTATCAGTTTTATGTAGCCTTTAGGAAAGCACATGTACACATGTTAGATTTGTTGATTTATTTCTGACAGCTCTCTGCCCATAATATTACAAGCTTGAAACTTCACACAGTGACTAATCACTACCACTCCTAGACCTACAATAGCCAGTTTTTGGATTTCCCAGTATCTTTTTCCCTAACAGTCATCTCAAAACTTTTAATATTGACAGGCCAGTTTACTCTAAAAGAAAGCGTTGTTCATTCCTTTGGCAAACTCTTCTAAAGTCGCATCACAAGTGCCTGTTCAGTCCCACATCATAAAAAGAAATAAAAATAAAAATAAAATGATCTCACTTTAATAATTCAACCTCATTGTAGATTAAACACTGTTTTCAGTTTCAGTGATAAAATAACAGTCAATGACAACTTTATCCCTATATCTGTTTTTCTTTTCCCCTTTCCTCTGGAACTCCGAGTCTGATTTTCGATCCAAAAGGCAAACCCAAGTAACAAGTTGTTCATCTGTAGAACATGTCTGCCTCAATCAGATGAAGGTACTCTGCTCCTGTAATACAGTTCAATTAAATTTGATAATACTGGAATTTGAAATTACATTTCCAAAATTATTTACTGATAATATTTAGACACCCAAACCATTTGAGCCGCAACACGAGAAAACCAACAATGTGGTTGTGCGACCACAGTGATTTTTTTCACTATTTTGGGAACGATGTTGGTGCCCATGGAATTGGGAAAAATCGCGTCATATTCGCCGAAAATTTGGAATTTCAGAAACACCTTTAAATAGCCTCAAGTGGTGGGATAGGGTACATGATACTGAATATATAATATTTACATTCAGTTATAGCTATATATCTGCCAGTTCTAAGCAAGCAAGTAAATTTATGCTTGTAAGACGGTCCCTAGGAAAATTCTTCTTACAATTGGGAATTTGTCAACTTGCAGTTGGGAAAAAAAGATACTATTTTGAATTGGGACTGGTGCCTTTTATGGGCACCACTTTAAAGAGAAAAAAATCACTGGACCAGCGCTGACTCAGATCAGTCTGGGCATCTGCCCAGTGTGATTAGACTCTTCGCTAAGTGCTTACATGGTAGCTAAGGGACTAAGTTACCTCCATGCAGACAGCGCAGACTCTGATCAGACTAGGCGGATGCCAAGGCTGATCTGAGTCTGCACTGAGCGCATAACCACATTGTTGGTTTTCTCGTGTGGCGGCTCATTTCTATATTAAACTATGCCAGCTTCCAAACTATGGCAAGTCTATTTGTTCTATCAAATGATCTAGAAAATGGCACAAACAGTGCATGATATGACAGCTCATTTGAAACACTCTGATGTGGGTTGCTAACTGTACAAAGGTTGTCCAAATATTTTGGGTAGGTATATAATTATTATTACAGAGCAGGGATAAAGACTAGCATTACTTAGGTCCAGTCACCCAAGGTCCCTAGATTTTTTGGAGAAATTGCCTAACATATACCTAATATAAAATATGATTGAAAATGGTAAGTTTGTATCTCTGCAACGCACTCTTTGACTCTCATTATCTCAAATGATAATGCATTTTCTGAATAGGTTTTAGTAATAAATGTAAAATATATACATGTATATAGACATTAGTGAATATGCCTGCCTCATGTGAACTACTATAAACACAATGTTCCCCACTGATCCTATAAATTAAATGCTGCAAATGATTTTTTTTCCAAGGGCCAAACAGCTTCAGAGATTTCATTTGAAATTTATGTTTAGTAAAATTATGCCAGATAGCTGTACATGTGTACACCATCGCATCCCCAAGAGCCTTTACCTTAGGGAAGCTAAAAATTGTTGATATTCTGTTTACCTACCCAATCACACTGTCTGACTCTTGGCCACTTCAGTCTTTTATAAATATCAAGGAGCATAGTAGTGAAAGAATATAAGTACCACTACCAGTGCTTGCTTCAGGGCAACATGGCCTGTTTTATCACCTGGAAAAGCACACAAATATTTTTCAAAAATTACTGGAATAAGAATTTTTAGAAAACAATGCATTGCACCTTATAGCAACTTGCAACTAACAAAGGGCATATATTCAATGCAGACAATACTGGCCAGGTTAGACAGTTCATATCATTGGAGACAGCAAGTAAAACATGCTGGACAATAAAATACCACATAAATCCTAATAAACACCCCTGCTCTAATAAACGCCCCCTGCATCTTTTCCAAAAATAATGTATTACTAAACAACATTTGAATTCCAGTTTGCTTCTCTGGATGAAGTAGCTCTTAATGGGGTCTACTATTGAAAGAATTTGCTTTCCTTTAAGAGTTGACCACTACTGGGAAGAGAGGCAAAATAGTAGAGTTGCTTCTTCCTCAAGGATACCCACTCGCCTTAATACATGTACTGTTTATTAGAGGTTACATGTATTTGGCAGTGGCTGGTTAACTACACTTTAGGCTCTAAATAAGGCCCCCTTTTGTAAACTGCAACACCTGCAAGGCATTTTATAGATTAATACAGTATACATGTACACACAGTGACTAACAACTAGTGTGCTATCAAGCACAATGTCAGCCTGAAGCATGTCAACCACAATGTCAGCCTGAAGCAGTATCCTGATTATAATACAAATGTATTTTTCTAGTGAACCCAGCCCCCACCGAAGTGTAGCCATTTTGGATTCGGGGGCCACAACTGGAACAAACTTGGTTACCCGTTATGATTCTGGAGCCTGATGATTTTGGGGAACTTTAATTGTATTTCTTTGGAAGATAATCCAGAGCTAGTATCTATTACTTTCGACTCTGAAACCATTAACTTTATTTAGACTTTTGAACCTCTGCTAAGTTTTTCCGATTATCTGATGTTGATTTTGTGACTTTTAATTAGGTAAAATATCTAAACTTTTAATTTTTTAGGGAAAATAGTGACTTCCATTTCATATTACCATTTATTTGGCTATTTATTTCTCCAGAATAACCCCAAATATCTAAATCAGTCTTATGAAATTCTGCTACAAGATGAAATTTCATGCAAAAACAATCCCAATAATCTAAATCCATCTTTTTCGACTGATATATATATTTTTGGAATTGTTTTGGAAGGGAAAAACTGAAGAAATGAGGTAATTGCACAGATAAAAATCCTTATTCACAAAAATAAAAATAAATGGATGTAATTTTTGCTTGGTTTTATTTGTCATTCTTTCAGAGTGTTTACCAAATAATTTGTATTTATAAACATGATTCAAAGCCTGATGATATCCATAAAAATTCTAAAAGATTTTGATGAGCATGGGTACACCTCCTCCATGTTTTTCAAAAGGAAAAAAAATATGTGACTTCCTGTTTGCTTCTCTAAGGAAAAGTCAATGTTAGTACTAAAGTCAACATTGGCTCCAACGAGGCATACTCTATTCAACCTGTGAATGGAGGCAAAAAGATAAGTAAAAGTTGCTTCCCCTGATACTGTGTCTCATTCACATTAACATAGATATTATCAGAAAGTCATTTGTTGATCAAGGGTCACTGATAAAGATTTCTATTTCTTTATTATTTATTAATTGTTATTTTTTTTCATTATTATTATTATTTCATAATTTCTTTCTTGTTGGTGAAATTTGCCACCAAATGAACAGTAAAGAGCTATAATTTCCACAAGGAAGGTTTTCTACTGTCATTAGTTTTGTTAAAAATAATAGGATGGTGTTGCTTCCCCAGAAAGTATAAAATTTCATCTTAACAGGCAAAGAGTCAGAAAGTTAGCATGTATTGTACTGTAATCATTGCCAAAATATTGGGACACCTATAATGATTTTAAAATTTTCCATTTGGGACAATAGAAATTGATAATTTTTAGGTGTCCCAATACTTAAGCACGTTATGGTAATTATGGCTAGTAATTTCTGTCTTTGTTTTTCCTCCTTTCAGTTTCTTTCTGGTGGCAGTTGCCACAGTAAGGATCTTATTCCATGATTTGTATTTTTCTGCTGTTACTGCTTTTGAAATGAGCCTTATGTCATGTATGTCGGGATAATCTATTCATTATACAAGTACTTGATGAAAGTTTTCACCAAGAAAAAGAAAAAAAATCCAACTGCTCTGCATTGCTCCTTACACCAAGCTTAGCTAGTATATAACTAAAAGTTTGCAGATGAAAGCTTAAAGGTACTAAGTTGGCAAACGGGGGTCAGAGGGCAAGCCAAAGTATTTTTTCTGATCTTAAGGGTGTAAAAAAACTGAAACTTGGCCCTTTCTGCATGTATTTTTAATTTATTTATTATTATTTTATATTTTTTTAATATTAGGCAGACCTAAATAAAAATTTAAATTTTAGTGATGTCGTAAAGCAGCAATGAATTAGTTTCAAAGTGTCTCAGATAGATCTGATAGAATTAGTTTCAAAGTGTCTCATATGGCAAGCCAAATGCACACTAATTAGAAAAACCTGGTTTTTCTCAGAAAAACCTGGTTTTGCGATTTGATAAACCAGGTTTTTCTCAGATAAACCAGGTTTTTCTCTGATAAACCAGGTTTTTCTCTTGATATCATAGGTTTCTCAGATAAACCAGGTTTTTCTTTGATAAACCAGGTTTTTCCTCGCAAAACCTGGTATTTCAACAGAAAAACCTGGTTTTTCTTTGATATACCTAGTTTTTCTCTGATAAACCAGGTTTTTCTTTTGATAAACCAGGTTTTTCCATAAAACCTAGTATATCTCGAGAAAACCTAGGTTTTCTTTGAAAAACCAGGTTTTGCGTAGAAAAACCTGGTTTATCTCAGAAGCCTACGATATCAAAAGAAAAACCTGGTTTATCAGAGAAAAACCTGGTTTATCAGAGAAAAACCTGGTTTATCAGAGAAAAACCTGGTTTATCTGAGAAAAACCTGGTTTATCGAGAGAGAAACCTGGTTTAACGAAAAAACTTGTGTTATCACAAGTTTATTTTGATAAACCAGGTTTTACGATGGTCTCTGCTAATGCAGTTGTATGCGGCAAGCCGAATGCACACTAATTATCTAGGATAACGCTTCACCGAATGCATATTATTAGAAAAACTAGGTTTTTTCTCAAGTTTTGAGAAAAACCAGGTTTTTCTCTTTTGTCACGTGACTTGATATCACAGGTTTCCAGAAATATGATTGGACGCTAGCTGTTTTGTTATACCTGGTTTTTCTCAATCTGATTGGATATTGAGAAACTTAGGATAACGCTTGAAGATCTGTTATACCTGGTTTTTCTCAGCCTGATTGGCTAACAGGTGTGTTGACATAGTGATTCGAACTAACGCGGTCGCGAGATCTCGTATTTCGCGAGATTGCAGACACCCTATAGGTAATATTGTTTTATGGCCCAGTTATGTCATTACCTATGTGCGATGGGGAATTTCCTTTGATGAAATATCAGCGTCGCTGTACTTGTACATGACAAGAATATGGTACACAATAAACAAAAATATTTATCTTTTTAAATATTTAGCGTCGTTTAGATGTGTAATGTTGACCACGCCAAAGACGTAAATTGTAAATTTATACCGGAAACGCATTTCTTTTAATTTAAGCATACTTTGTTTGAATAACGTGAGTTTGTTTACCCTTTTTAGTCATGAGCGCAATAAATATATAAAAAAGAATAATCGATATTTCTAATTAGACTGCATCAACTGAAGCGCATTTTCCGGTGGAATATAACACATGAAACATACTTGAGTTTCTCATAAAAAATAGTGAGTTGAAAATTTGTTTGGGTCATTTCAGTTGGCAACCAAAATGGCCAACTTTCGCTGTCTTAAACCTTAAAATGCGTAAAGGTACGCTGTATAGTGTATATTTCTTGTAATGATTATAAAGAAAATAAAGGAGGAATAAAAAAAGATTTTTTTTCTCAATGAAGTCATTTTCCGTTTTAAAAGTCTCGGTACAATCCCATGCTTTACTGTTAAGGTCCTGGCAACTAGTTGCCAAGTATATTACCGTAAAATTTACGTTTTTCATAGTGTAAAATACTCCGGCGTAGGACCCCAGTCATAGCTTTTAAATTCTACACTGTAAAAAAAAGTCCGTAGATTTTACGGTAAAATACCTTGCTGCCAGTCCATTTCATGTTGTTTTACGGGCATCTGCCTAAAGATCGTTTTTTTTAAATAACGATATGGTAGTTATATTAACTGACCGCACTCGAGAATACCTTTATAGTATTGAAGGGCTATAGAACCAAAACAATATCTGTCTTATTCTGCCCTACTCTACTTGTTGATTCCTGCCGATGTTTACGGGTCCGTAAAAATAACGGGAAACGGACTGGCAGCTGGTTTCCAGGTATTCTACCGTAAATTCTACAGAAATTTTTACAGTGTAGAATAATTACAAAAACTGGCGAAGGTGCACAAATATTTAAGGTAATTACAGTATTCTTCTTTCTTACACCAGTTTCATATCCAATCTGACAGTCTAGGACCAGTCTGTTCATGAGAATATTTATAGCCCGACATATCGCGGGTTGTATAATTTTTGCCTTTCTGTCCGTGTCTGTTTGTCTCCATTCGTATGTAAATTAAAGATTTACTCCCGTTATGATAATAACCAAAAATGATTTGATGTAATATATCATGCAATGCCTCCGACATGGTCTAATTATATATTTGAAATAGAGTTTAGATAATAATATTTTATAAAAGTGAATTTAAATTTTTTAAACGATCGCGGACCGCGCTCGAAATCGCATTATTGGACAAAAATGATTTATTCATGTGTTACAATCACATGCACGAATAAGAAAAATACCTGTACATGATCACATGACATACGTGGTAAAAATCGATATTCTTACAGGCCGTAAGGAAATAGATAATTTGCATTTTAATTTGAAGAATTTTTTCATTCTCCATTTATCGAAAAAACATGCATTTTCTCAAAACTTGTGCGGTAATTATGGGACTACAACATATTGTTTAACGAAATTTTGTTGAAATATTTGTTTCTGAAAACATGAAATAAACGAGGGAGACACACTTTAACATTTGCGTTAAAGTTTTGCGCAAAGATTATTTATTTTTGTTTGTTTGTTTCTTTCTTTCTTTTCCTTCAAGCATGCTTAATAAGTACATAATATAATGCAACGAAATGACAACAGAGAGCAGAGAGACAGAAGGATAGAGAGATCGACAATTTGTTTTAAAACTATAAGTCAACCTTCTCACACCTCAGGAGGTTTCAATCAAAGATTCTGGAAACCGACATTTTCAGCCTAATGGAGTCGAAATCGGAAATTTTGCTTTTGATTAGTACTTCCAGAATAGATTTCGAGAAGCACTAAGAAATAGCGCTTAGAATTACTACAAAAGCAAATACAATTCACGCCAAACCGATTTTTGTTTTCATCTCACTCACTGGACTTTTTTTTCTTCAAGGCAGTCATTTTCCGTTTTAAAAGTCTCGGTAGAATCCCATCCTGTACTGTAAAGTTCCATGCAACTCCTGGCAACCAATTGCCAAGTATTTTACCGTAAAATTTACGATTTCTTTTTACAGTGTAAAATGTAAAAGGTAGGACCCCAGTCATAGCTCTATTAGCGTGAAAAATTTTATCATGAAGTACCGCTGCAAACTTCTCAGTATAGTTGACCGTGATTAGCCAGCTTTAAACAATTAAAAAAATCACTGAGTTTCACATAAAAAGAGTTTGAAAACTCATTCTGGGTATTTAAGTTGGCGAAAAAAATCACCTACTTCCGAATTCATTAAGTTGAATCAAATGGTAAAAACACAATGTCACGGGTGGTAAACCTAGGAACTACCACGAAATTGTGTTAACGTAATTTTGTTCCCAAGCCACATACGGGACATAACGGGGTAGTTTCCAGGCCGAAAAATTGATAAATAAAGGTTGGTGTCATTTTGGTTTTTGTTTTATTTTACTACTGAGAACGAACAATTGTGAAATCGGCCAATATGGTTCCGTGTAAATATGTCTCAGCGTCCCCTCTAGCCCCAAATTTTATATGAAAAATTATTTTCTTTCTTTAGATTTTTGTTTCCCCACTGAGCATCGGACCAACTTTCCCCAACGTACAGTGCCAGTTCGAAGGATTTTAGCCCGTATCTGTCAAATTAAATTGAATGTGATATCATTTGCCGATGAAAATGATAAAAAGACCCTTAATAAACGTTTCTACACAGAAAGCAGAAGCCAAGAGTTTACTCGTAAAAGATTCATGCCCCGTTTGTCCTGTGTGGTAGTTTCCAGCGCATCGTGGTAGTTAAAATGCTATCGTGGTACATGTAGTTGCCAAGACTATGTAGTAGTTCCCATCAACAGATTTTCCGCTCGGTAAGAATCGCCAATACTAGTGCACCTATCAATATTTTACCCCGGGGAGGGGGGGATACCATGGGGATTAGACAGCCAAAAAATCCCAACCTATGGGAATTAGATAGAACACCTAAAAACGGGGTTGGGACATTTGATACTTTTCTGGAAGTTCTAAATTAGATTTTATAACAAATCTGATGGCCCACCAAAGGAATTTGTGACACCACATATTTGCTTATGGGTAGGGAATTGAAGCGAAAGTTTTCAAAATTGTCTTACTCCCCATGGGTATCCCGCCGCCTCCCTCTGGGGGAAAACATTGATAGGTGCATTGGGACCAGTCGTGACTCAATTTTATAATTGATATGCGTTTCACTGAGAGAAATAATACCCATAAAACTAAGAGCTTATACAGTTGTAAGAAGCAGCCCCTTTCCAAAATGTGGTCTGTCAAATTGTTTGCTCGTTTAAATACATGTTTACAACCGTTTTCATAACCTCTGACACTACGATTTGCTTGTATTGGTATTGTGGGTGAGGGAAAATTATAGGCGGACGAGACTGATATTACATCTATAGATAATGAGATAGCTATAGATCAAGAAAGATTGTATAAAGTACGGTAGGTTGTTAATTTTTTACAATTTGAACTTCATAACCCAGGGAGAGGGGGTACTCTGAATGTAAGTATATAAAAAATCTTAACTTTAGGCTAAAGTGACAGGGTGAAATTAAACCAGTATTTTGTTAACCGAAAATAGAACACTTATGCCTATTACATACCAAGTAATACATTTTCATAGTGGTTTGCGGTGATCGGGGTGGCGATGCTGCTCATGGTAAAATCATTACGTTGATCACCCGAAACGTTATGCTAAAGCATATTCTATATTCTCCTCATATCAGGAAACCTATTTCAAAAGTGGTTTGCGGTGGTTTGCGGAACGGGCATGTTATATGATAATTATAAGGCATGTTTATTCAACAACAAATTAGCTTATGTGAATATCCCTTGTTTTCATTCTTCTCATCATTTCAATAGCCCACTAAATTTAAAATTCAGGCAGTCGACAAATTTTATCCGACAAAAGGTTGTTTGAAAAGGTCTTTGCATGAATAAGAGGGGTATTGAAGGTTCGGCCCGAACACCCCGTCTTTAAAAATTTGAAGTAGCCCCTGAGTAGTGAACATCTGCTGATGGGAACTACTACTAAAATCCTACAAAGTCTTGGCAACTACCACGATAGCATTTTAACTACCACGGTGAGCTGGAAACTACCACACAGGGCAAACGGGGCCTGAATCTTTTACGAGTAAACTCTTGGCTTCTGTTTTCTATGCAGGAACGTTTAGAAAGGGTCTTTATATCATTTTCATAGGCAAATGATATCAAATTCAATATAATTTGATGGATACGAGCTCAGTTCCTTCGAATTGGCACTGTACTTTATGGAAAATTGACCCGATACTCAGTGGGGAAACAAAAATCTAAAGAAAGAAAATAATTTTTCATATAAAATTTGGGGCTAGAGGGGACGCTGAGACATATTTACAC
Organism: Ctena decussata; assembly: GCA_963989385.1. Taxonomy (NCBI): domain Eukaryota; kingdom Metazoa; phylum Mollusca; class Bivalvia; order Lucinida; family Lucinidae; genus Ctena; species Ctena decussata. The sequence goes on from OZ022500.1 coordinate 40,776,544, forward strand.
GGAACCATATTGGCCGATTTCACAATTGTTCGTTCTCAGTAGTAAAATAAAACAAAAACCAAAATGACACCAACCTTTATTTATCAATTTTTCGGCCTGGAAACTACCCCGTTATGTCCCGTATGTGGCTTGGGAACAAAATTACGTTAACACAATTTCGTGGTAGTTCCTAGGTTTACCACCCGTGAATGTAGAGCCTGGAGTCCCAATCACTATTCCGCCTATGTTTATATTGCGAGACGGGAAACCAGAACAGGAAAATTTTAATTTGTGAAGCGATTTGTTATTTTTTCAAAAACTTGTTTTATTTACTTTTTGCAAGTTATATGACCCAATGTATGCATATCAACCCATATTTTATTACCAAACGTGAAGGTTAAACCGCCTTTTACAATGATTTGAGTTTAGACATTTAGGACTATGAAGACTTTTAATTCTAGAATAATTACAGAATATGGCGAAGGTGCACAAATATTAAAGGTAATTACGGTATTTTTCTCATTCTTACGTCAGTTTCATGCCCAGTCTGACACCAGTCTGCTCATGTGAATATTTAAATCCTAACATTGGACATATCGAAGAGTAATTTTTGCATTTTCCGTCCGTGTCTGTCCGTCTCCATCCGTATGTAAATTAACATTTGCGTTAAAGTTTTGCGAATGAGATTTTTTTCTTCTTCTTTATTTTTTATCCTCAAGCATGCTTTGGACAAATTAGTACACAATTTAATGCAATGAAATGACAACAGAGAGATCGACAATCTCTTTTAAAACCATTAGTCAGCCTAGTCACATTTCAGGAGGTTTCAATGAAAGATTCTGGAAATAGCCAAATAAAAATAAACTTGAAGTACAAAACTTGAATAACATGTATTATGTCATAAAGATTTTGTTTGTGACCTTAATATTACACCACCAGTAGCATCATTGAGGAAAAAAATACAGAATTTGAAAGTAATTATTATACTATAAAAGTCTGGTGGACTTCCAGAAATTTACGAAACTGGCAAAGAACAGACTACTGTATGCTCATACACTACTTTCCATTTTTTTTTTTTTATCTTATTTTATAGTTATGAGTATCAGACGATGCAGTATGATAGTAAGGTCATACGCAAGTCTCTATGTTAGGTAGTCTGGTCCAGGCCTCACGGCATAATCACTGCCTTTCCGACCTGCATATGCCTAGAGAAGTCTGTTTCTTTGAAACAATTGCCACTATGCCGTGTATATGCGAACTGCCTATGCCCAGATTGGACTGAGAATGTTGGGCTGATCATGACCCCTTTTTGGTTAACGGATCTATTATATTTACTCTCTCTCTCTCTCTCTCTCTCTCTGTAATCACGCGACACTCATGATAACCCCAGCCGTCTAGCAGCTAAGGCAGTGACGACCTTGATCACATTCGGCGCGTCGTGTAAAAACCTGCCTTCGGGCATATGCTACCTGTGTATGTCGAGATTGATATGCACATTCAGTCAAGTACTTGTACCGTTCAGGAGCCCCGGTAGCTTAGTAGGTTAAGCGAGCTGTCTTACTGATTTAGCAGCCCCGGGTTCGGGCACCACTCGAAGCAGAAATCTTTCCAACCGTTAGCGGGGTTTCTTTGCACAGAGCCTTTCATTAACACCATCTCCTCGGCCTGATATGACTGAAATACTGTTAAAAAGGACGTAAAACTGCAAGTCATCCATCCATCCATCTATTGTACCGTTCACTTTAACATTGATTGGATTCGGAAAGCTGAACAAAAATGGAGGTGGGGGTGCAATAAGAATAAATATAGTAAAAAAAAAGATTAAAAAAAAAAAAAAAAAAAAAAAAGATAATAAAATAGCTAGAAAAATATTGGCTGCCTATGTGGAAATTTAACCATCAAACTATCAAATGTAGATTGACACAAAAAAAAAATAAAATAAAAATAAAAATAAATAAAATTAAATAAAATAATCACGCTGCCTATGAGGAAATTTAAGTATCAAACTACCAATTTTAAATTGGCAAAACGAAAAAAAAAATAAATAAATAAAACGTTGAATAATCACGTTGATAAGCATACATGTATTTATTAGGCACAAAAACATTTGATTATTTTTCGATTTCGTAATTGTCACTGCGCTAAAACTTCCCACTCTGCGCAGATAAAAAAGAGAGAATTCCTTTGTGAAGTACAGATCCAGAGTTTTATTTGTCCTACTTTTTGCGCAATACACAAAAAACCTGAATGCATGTTTATTGTATTTTATGACCCCCAACACTGCTGGTGACATTGGCGATTATTGGAAGTGTGCGCGCGTGTCTTCTTATCTTCGAAAGCTAACACACAGGTAATAAAAATAGAAGCGGAAACATGATTATTGTAGCAGGTCGATATCCTTATTATAGCTTGTCCAATCAGATGTTGTAAAACATGGTTTTGCAGAAATCACTCCATCCAGTCAAATTGCTAGAAACTTGCGATATCAAATCACGTGGTAACTGCAGAGAAAAACCTGGTTTTTCTCATTAGCCAATGAAATTGAGAGAAACCTGTGATAACAAATCACGTGACTAGAGAGAAAAACCAGGTTTTTCTCCAGATATACTATGTTTCGCTATCCAAATGTATAATTAGAAAAACCTGGTTTTTCTCTATAGCCAATGAAATTGAGAGAAACTTGTGATTACAGGTCACGTGACAGGAGAGATAAACCAGGTTTTTCACCAGATGTACACTCATTTGAAAAACCTAATTTTCTCATTAGCCAATGAAATTGAGAGAAACTTGTGATTACAAGTCATGTGAATAGAGAGATAAACCAGGTTTTTCTCCATATATATTAAGTTTTGCGCTTTTCACACTTATAAGAAATACCTGGTATATCTCTAAGTTAGTGTGCATTTGGCTTGCCTCTGCACAATGAAAAACCAGGTTTAGGAGAGAAAAACCTGGATTATCTTAGAAAAACCTGGTTTATCAAGAAGAGTAATTTTTGCATTTTCCGTCCGTGTCTGTCCGTCTCCATCCGTACGTAAGTTAACATTTGCGTTAAAGTTTTGCGAATGCGATTTTTTTCTTCTTCTTTATTTTTTTATCCTCAAGCATGCTTTGGACAAATTAGTACACAATTTAAGGTTTCAGTGAAAGGCTGGAAATAGCCAAATAAAAATAAACTTGAAGTACAAAACTTGAATAGCATGTATTACGTCATAAAGATTTTGTTTGTGACCTTAATATTACGCCATCAGTAGCATCCTTGAGGTTTGAAAGTAATTATTATACTATAAAAGTCTGGTGGACTTCCAGAAATTTACGAAACTGGGAAAGAACAGACTACTGTATGCTCATACACTACTTTCCATTTTTATATCTTATTTTATAGTTAAGAGTAATAGACGATGCAGTATGATAGTAAGGTCATACGCAAGTCTCTATAGTAGGTAGTCTGGTCCGGGCCTCACGGCATAATCACTGCCTTTCCGACCTGCATATGCCTAGAGAAGTCTGTTCCTTTGAAACAATTGCCACTATGTCGTGTATATGCGAACTGCCTATGCCCAGATTGGACTGTGCATGTTGGGCTGATCATGACCCCTTTTTGGTTAACGGATCTATTATATTTACTCTCTCTCTCTCTCTCTCTCTCTCTCTCTCTCTCTCTGTAATCACGCGGCACTCATGATAACCCCAGCCGTCTAGCAGCTAAGGCAGTGACGACCTTGGCGCGTCGTGTAAAAACCTGCCTTCGGGCATATGCTACCTGTGTATGTCGAGATTGATATGCACATTCGATCAAGTGCTTGTACCGTTCAGGAGCCCCGGTAGCTTAGTATGTTAAACGCTGTCTTACTGATTTAGCCCCCCGGGTTCGGGCACCACTCGAAGCGGAAATCTTTCCAACCGTTAGCGGGGTTTCTTTGCACAGAGCCTTTCATTAACACCATCTCCTCGGCCTGATATGACTGAAATACTGTTAAAAAGGACGTAAAACTGCAAGTCATCCATCCATCCATCTATATCTATTGTACCGCTCACTCTAACATTGATTGGATTCGGAAAGCTGAACAAAAATGGAGGTGGGGGTGCAATAAGAATAATTGTAGTAAAAAAAATATTAAAAAAAAAAAAAAAAAAAGATAATAAAATAGCTAGAAAAATATTGGCTGCCTATGTGGAAATTTAATCATCAAACTATCAAATGTAAATTAACAAAAAAAAAATAAAAAAATAAATAAAATTAAATAAAATAATCACGCTGCCTATGAGGAAATTTAAGTAACAAACTACCAATTTTAAATTGGCAAAACGAAAAAAAATAAATAAAAAATAAAACGATGAATAATCACGTTGATAAGCATACATGTATTTATTAGGCACAAAAACATTTGATTATTTTTCGATTTCGTAATTGTCACTGCGCTAAAACTTCCCACTCTGCGCAGATAAAAAAGAGAGAATTCCTTTGTGAAGTACAGATCCAGAGTTTTATTTGTCCTACTTTTTGCGCAATACACAAAAATCCTGTATGCATGTATATTGTATTTTATGACCCCCAACACTGCTGGTGACATTGGCGATTATTGGAAGTGTGCGCGCGTGTCCTCTTATCTACGAAAGCTAATACACAGGTAATAAAAACAGAAGCGGAAGCATGATTATTGTAGCTGGTCGATATCCTTATTATAGCTTGTCCAATTGGATGTTGTAAAACATGGTTTTGCAGAAATCACGCCATCCAGTCAAATTGCTAGAAACTTGCGATATCAAATCACGTGGTAACTGCAGAGAAAAACCTGGTTTTTCTCATTAGCCAATGAAATTGAGAGAAACCTGTGATAACAAATCACGAGACTAGAGAGAAAAACCAGGTTTTTCTCCAGATATACTATGTTTCGCTATCCAAATGTATAATTAGAAAAACCTGGTTTTTCTCTATAGCCAATGAAATTGAGAGAAACTTGTGATTACAAGTCACGTGACAGGAGAGATAAACCAGGTTTTTCACCAGATGTACACTCATTTGAAAAACCTAGTTTTTCTCATTAGCCAATGATATTGAGAGAAACTTGTGATTACAAGTCATGTGACTAGAGAGATAAACTAGGTTTTTCTCCAGATATATTAAGTTTTGCGCTTTTCACACTTATAAGAAATACCTGGTATATCTCTAAGTTAGTGTGCGTTTGGCTTGCCTCTGTATGGCAAGCCAAATGCACACTAATTAGAAAAACCTGGTTTTTCTCAGAAAAACCTGGTTTTGCGATTTGATAAACCAGGTTTTTCTCAGATAAACCAGGTTTTTCTCTGATAAACCAGGTTTTTCTTTTGATATCATAGGTTTCTCAGAAAAACCAGGTTTTTCTTTGATAAACCAGGTTTTTCCTCGCAAAACCTGGTATTTCAACAGAAAAACCTGGTTTTTCTGTGATATACCTAGTTTTTCTCTGATAAACCAGGTTTTTCTTTTGATAAACCAGGTTTTTCTATAAAACCTAGTATATCTCGAGAAAACCTAGGTTTTCTTTGAAAAAACAGGTTTTGCGTAGAAAAACCTGGTTTATCTCCGAAACCTACGATATCAAAAGACAAACCTGGTTTATCAGAGAAAAACCTGGTTTATCAGAGAAAAACCTGGTTTATCAGAGAAAAACCTGGTTTATCGAGAGAGAAACCTGGTTTAACGAAAAAACTTGTGTTATCACAAGTTTATTTTGATAAACCAGGTTTTACGACGGTCTCTGCCAATGCAGTTGTATGCGGCAAGCAGAATGCACACTAATTATCTACGATAACGCTTCACCGAATGCATATTATTAGAAAAACTAGGTTTTTCTCAAGTTTTGAGAAAAACCAGGTTTTTTCTCTTTTGTCACGTGACTTGATATCACAGGTTTCCAGAAATATGATTGGACGCTAGCTGTTTTGTTATACCTGGTTTTTCTCAATCTGATTGGATATTGAGAAACTTAGGATAACGCTCGAAGATCTGTTATACCTGGTTTTTCTCAGCCTGATTGGCTAACAGGTGTGTTGACATAGTGATTCGAACTAACGCGGTCGCGAGATCTCGTATTTCGCGAGATTGCAGGCACCCTATACACTTTTCCTATAATTCAGAGTCTGTTCGAGTTTTGTCCCTTGCAACGCCTATGACGTCATCTATAGGATAGGCTGTTGTTTTTCATTGTGTAACCAAATAAATGCCGGTTTACCGTATATTCAAAACTAACATTCAGCGGTTAAGATTAAGACAACTATTTTGTTCCAACTATATTTAGCTCTTTCTTTGTCGGAAAATAAGCTTTATAACTTATAGCATTTGGGAATTTGACATAAAACTAAAAGATTTCCCACTAAAATTTCGGCCCAAAATTACCGTAATCGAAAGAGTATGTATCACCAGTACAGCTTCCAAAACATAAGGAAAAGAAAAAAAAAACGCGGAAGATGTTCAGATCGTTATTACAAAAGATACAAAACGAACGATTAGCTGATTATAAAGCAGACACACGCTAAAAATGACAACAAAGTGTGCTGACACGGAATTCGTTTGTGTGTAATCACCGAATTGCGCGCATTGCCGCAATAAACAAACACCTATGATTGTGTATTACCTAGACACGTGTTCGGACGGCAGCTTTAAGAACACCTACCGTGAAATGAAAACGATCAAATAAATAATACCGAAGATAAGTAAGAGATGGAAAAAATAATATAAATTCAATCTCGGGTTCAAACTTACGGAAAACTTCTGGATGTTGATGCTTTTAGATCGGTGTATCGCACAAGAAACCATAAATATCAGCGCTATTAATACGTAGTTAATATCTGAATGTCGGAAAAATGGAAATAACTTTTCAGATTTACGAAACTTATTTATACGAAATATAACTTTTTTTTATACTGAACAAACGTGAATGTATTGCCGGGATGTTAAAACACGGCATCGATGAAAGGGGTCATGAAAATCAAGAGCGACTTGTCGGGATTCTCAATATGATATTAAAATAAATAAATATATATATATATATCTGTGCGGGGTGTGGTAAAGAATATATAGGCGAAACCGGGGACCTGCGAAAACGTGTAACTGTCCATAATCAACAAATTAGAGACATTTCCACAAGGATGCTACAAGTTAGCACACATATAGATAATTGTGCCCAGGCGAAGACTCCAAAATATCATATATTCCCTTTCTTTAAAATGCAGACAGATAGTGTTGTAAGCAGAAAACAACGGGAGTCGTTTTACATAAGAACACTGAAGCCGGAACTCAACGCCGAACGTACCGGAAATTAATTCTTGTTATGACGTTACGTTGTTACCCTTGACAACGTCGCCATATTGTTTCTAAACCTCTTGATAATGTTTCACTACTGAAAGCGCTTGAGGAATAAAACAAAATGTGACTTGTTGTGGTATTTCCGATTTTTTCTTTATATTTCCACCTGTATTGTGGAGCCTTTCCTTTGGATCTACAGCTATATATATATATATATATATATATAAATAAAAAATGTTACACGAAAACGGGGCAATTATACTTTAATTTGGTCTTTAAATGATTTTTTTTTTGCAGTTTACATTTACAAAACGTCTGCTTTATGCATGTTATGTGTGCTTGCAGTTGTATTGAATTATATGGGATATCCTATAGATGACGTCACAGTCTACTTGGGTAGATAACTCGTGCGCAACTTAATCGATTTATAGGAAAGGTGTATAGGTAATATTGTTTTATGGCCCAGTTATATCATTACCTATGTGCGATGGGGAATTTCCTTTGATGAAATATCAGCGTCACTGTACTTGTACATGACAAGAATATGGTACACAATAAACAAAAATATTTATCTTTTTAAATATTTAGCGTCATTTAGATGTGTAATGTTGACCACGCCAAAGACGTAAATTGTAAATTTATACCGGAAACGCATTTCTTTTAATTTAAGCATACTTTGTTTGAATAACGTGTGTTTGTTTTCCCTTTTTAGTCATGAGCGCAATAAATATATAAGAAAGAATAATCGATATTTCTAATTAGACTGCATCAACTGAAGCGCATTTTCCAGTGGAATATAACACATGAAACATACTTGAGTTTCTCATAAAAAAATAGTGAGTTGAAAATTTATTTGGGTCATTTCAGTTGGCAACCAAAATGGCCAACTTTCGCTGTCTTAAACTTTAAAATGCGTAAAGGTACGCCGTATATTTCTTGTAATGATTATAAAGAAAATAGAGGAGGAATAAAAAAAAAGATTTTTTTTCTCAATGAAGTCATTTTCCGTTTTAAAAGTCTCGGTACAATCCCATGCTTTACTGTTAAGGTCCTGGCAACTAGTTGCCAAGAATATTACCGTAAAATTTACGTTTTTCATAGTGTAAAATTCTCCGGCGTAGGACCCGGTCATAGCTTTTAAATTCTAGACTGTAAAAAAAGTCCGTAGATTTTACGGTAAAATACCTTGCTGCCAGTCCATTTCATGTTGTTTTACGGGCATCTGCCTAAAGATCGTTTTTTGAAATAACGATATGGTAGAGTTATATTAACTGACCGCACTCGATAATACCTTTATAGTATTGAAGGGCTATAGAACCAAAACAATATCTGTCTTATTCTGCCCTACTCTGCTTGTTGATTCCTGTCGATGTTTACGGGTGCCCGTAAAAATAACGGGAAACGGACTGGCAGCTGGTTTCCAGATATTCTACCGTAAATTCTACAGAATTTTTTACAGTGTAGAATAATTACAAAACTGGCGAAGGTGCACAAATATTTAAGGTAATTACAGTATTTTTCTTTCTTACACCAGTTTCATATCCAATCTGACAGTCTAGGACCAGTCTGTTCATGAGAATATTTATAGCCCGACATATCGCGGGTTGTATAATTTTTGCCTTTCTGTCCGTGTCTGTTTGTCTCCATCCGTATGTAAATTAAAGATTTACTCCCGTTATGATAATAACCAAAAATGATTTGATGTAATATATCATGCAATACCTCCGACATGGTCTAATTATATATTTGAAATAGAGTTTAGATAATAATATTTTATAAAAGTGAATTCAAATTTTTTAAACGATCGCGGGCCGCGCTCGAAATCGCATTATTGGACAAAAATGATTTATTCATGCGTTACAATCACATGCTCGAATAAGAAAAATACATGTACATGATCACATGACATACGTGGTAAAAATCGATATTCTTACAGGCCGTAAGGAAATAGATAATTTGCATTTTAATTTGAAGATTTTTTTCATTCCCCATTTATCGAAAAAACATGCATTTTCTCAAAACTTGTGCGGTAATTATGGGACTATAACATATTGTTTAACGAAATTTTGTTGAAATATTTGTTTCTGAAAACATGAAATAAACGAGGGAGACACACTTTAACATTTGCGTTAAAGTTTTGCGCAAAGATTATTTATTTATTGATTTTTGTTTGTTTGTTTCTTTCTTTCTTTTCCTTCAAGCATGCTTAATAAGTACATAATATGATGCAACGAAATGACAACAGAGAGCAGAGAGACAGAAGGATAGAGAGATTGACAATTTGTTTTAAAACTATTAGTCAACCTTCTCACACCTCAGGAGGTTTCAATCAAAGATTCTGGAAACCGACATTTTCAGCCTAATGGAGTCGAAATCGGAAATTTTGCTTTTGATTAGTACTTCCAGAATAGATTTCGAGAAGCACTAAGAAATAGATGACTGTAATATAATGGTAAAAAATATTTCCTTCATTTGTGAGAAAAAAATTGATTACTTAAGGGTGATCCGATACTGTCGATGATCCGATACTGTCGAGTCCACTGTACTTCCGAATTCATTAAGTTGAATCAAATGGTAAAAACACAATGTAGAGCCTGGAGTCCCAATCACTATTCCGCCTATGTTTATATTGCGAGACGGGAAACCAGAACAGGAAAATTTTAATTTGTGAAGCGATTTGTTATTTTTTTCAAAAACTTGTTTTATTTACTTTTTGCAAGTTATATGACCCAAATATATGCATATCAACCCATATTTTATTACCAAACGTGAAGGTTGAACCGCCTTTTACAATGATTTGAGTTTAGACATTTAGGACTATGGAGACTTTTAATTCTAGAATAATTACAGAATCCTGCGAAGGTGCACAAATATTAAAGGTAATTACGGTATTTTTCTCATTCTTACATCAGTTTCATGCCCAGTCTGACACCAGTCTGCTCATGTGAATATTTATATCCTAACATTGGGCATATCGAAGAGTAATTTTTGCATTTTCCGTCCGTGTCTGTCCGTCTCCATCCGTACGTAAGTTAACATTTGCGTTAAAGTTTTGCGAATGCGATTTTTTTCTTCTTCTTTATTTTTTTATCCTCAAGCATGCTTTGGACAAATTAGTACACAATTTAAGGTTTCAGTGAAAGGCTGGAAATAGCCAAATAAAAATAAACTTGAAGTACAAAACTTGAATAGCATGTATTACGTCATAAAGATTTTGTTTGTGACCTTAATATTACGCCATCAGTAGCATCCTTGAGGTTTGAAAGTAATTATTATACTATAAAAGTCTGGTGGACTTCCAGAAATTTACGAAACTGGGAAAGAACAGACTACTGTATGCTCATACACTACTTTCCACTTTTATATCTTATTTTATAGTTAAGAGTAATAGACGATGCAGTATGATAGTAAGGTCATACGCAAGTCTCTATAGTAGGTAGTCTGGTCCGGGCCTCACGGCATAATCACTGCCTTTCCGACCTGCATATGCCTAGAGAAGTCTGTTCCTTTGAAACAATTGCCACTATGTCGTGTATATGCGAACTGCCTATGCCCAGATTGGACTGAGCATGTTGGGCTGATCATGACCCCTTTTTGGTTAACGGATCTATTATATTTACTCTCTCTCTCTCTCTCTCTCTCTCTCTCTCTCTCTGTAATCACGCGGCACTCATGATAACCCCAGCCGTCTAGCAGCTAAGGCAGTGACGACCTTGGCGCGTCGTGTAAAAACCTGCCTTCGGGCATATGCTACCTGTGTATGTCGAGATTGATATGCACATTCGATCAAGTGCTTGTACCGTTCAGGAGCCCCGGTAGCTTAGTATGTTAAACGCTGTCTTACTGATTTAGCCCCCCGGGTTCGGGCACCACTCGAAGCGGAAATCTTTCCAACCGTTAGCGGGGTTTCTTTGCACAGAGCCTTTCATTAACACCATCTCCTCGGCCTGATATGACTGAAATACTGTTAAAAAGGACGTAAAACTGCAAGTCATCCATCCATCCATCTATATCTATTGTACCGCTCACTCTAACATTGATTGGATTCGGAAAGCTGAACAAAAATGGAGGTGGGGGTGCAATAAGAATAATTGTAGTAAAAAAATATTAAAAAAAAAAAAAAAAGATAATAAAATAGCTAGAAAAATATTGGCTGCCTATGTGGAAATTTAATCATCAAACTATCAAATGTAAATTAACAAAAAAAAAAAAAAAAAAAAATAAATAAAATTAAATAAAATAATCACGCTGCCTATGAGGAAATTTAAGTAACAAACTACCAATTTTAAATTGGCAAAACGAAAAAAAATAAATAAAAAATAAAACGATGAATAATCACGTTGATAAGCATACATGTATTTATTAGGCACAAAAACATTTGATTATTTTTCGATTTCGTAATTGTCACTGCGCTAAAACTTCCCACTCTGCGCAGATAAAAAAGAGAGAATTCCTTTGTGAAGTACAGATCCAGAGTTTTATTTGTCCTACTTTTTGCGCAATACACAAAAATCCTGTATGCATGTATATTGTATTTTATGACCCCCAACACTGCTGGTGACATTGGCGATTATTGGAAGTGTGCGCGCGTGTCCTCTTATCTACGAAAGCTAATACACAGGTAATAAAAACAGAAGCGGAAGCATGATTATTGTAGCTGGTCGATATCCTTATTATAGCTTGTCCAATTGGATGTTGTAAAACATGGTTTTGCAGAAATCACGCCATCCAGTCAAATTGCTAGAAACTTGCGATATCAAATCACGTGGTAACTGCAGAGAAAAACCTGGTTTTTCTCATTAGCCAATGAAATTGAGAGAAACCTGTGATAACAAATCACGAGACTAGAGAGAAAAACCAGGTTTTTCTCCAGATATACTATGTTTCGCTATCCAAATGTATAATTAGAAAAACCTGGTTTTTCTCTATAGCCAATGAAATTGAGAGAAACTTGTGATTACAAGTCACGTGACAGGAGAGATAAACCAGGTTTTTCACCAGATGTACACTCATTTGAAAAACCTAGTTTTTCTCATTAGCCAATGATATTGAGAGAAACTTGTGATTACAAGTCATGTGACTAGAGAGATAAACTAGGTTTTTCTCCAGATATATTAAGTTTTGCGCTTTTCACACTTATAAGAAATACCTGGTATATCTCTAAGTTAGTGTGCGTTTGGCTTGCCTCTGCACAATGAAAAACCAGGTTTAGGAGAGAAAAACCTGGTTTATCTAAGAAAAACCTGGTTTATCAAGAGAAAACCTAGGTTTTCAAGAGAAAACCTAGGTTTTCTCTCGATATACCAGGTTTTTCAAATCTATAGAGAAAAACCTGGTTTATCTGAGAAAAACCTGGTTTATCTGAGAAAACCTAGGTTTTCAAGAGAAAACCTAGGTTTCCTCGAGATATACCAGGTTTTTCTCTGTTAAACCAGGTTTTTCAGCCGAAAAGACACATTAGAAATGAAAACCTAGGATATCAAGAGAAAAACCTGGTTTATATCAGAAAAACCTGGTTTAACAAAAGGAAAACCAAGTTTTTCACTGTTAAACCTGGTTTTTCTCGAAAAACCAGGTTTATCTCTTGCTATCATAAGTTTCAGAGAAAAACCTGGTTTATCAGAGAAAAACCTGGTTTATCTGAGAAAAACCTGGTTTAACAAGAGAAAAACCTGGTTTATCAGAGAAAAACCTGGTTTATCTGAGAAAAACCTGGTTTATCAAATCGCAAAACTAGGTTTTTCTGAGAAAAACCAGGTTTTTCCAATTAGTGTGCATTTGGCTTGCCATACTCGATATACCAGGTTTTTCAAATCTCTAGAGAAAAACCTGGTTTATCTGAGAAAAACCTGGTTTATCTGAGAAAACCTAGGTTTGCAAGAGAAAACCTAGGTTTCCTCTCGATATACCAGGTTTTTCTCTGTTAAACCAGGTTTTTCAGCCGAAAAGACACATTAGAAATGAAAACCTAGGATATCAAGAGAAAAAGCTGGTTTATCTCAGAAAAACCTGGTTTAACAAAAGGAAAACCAAGTTTTTCACTGTTAAACCTGGTTTTTCTCGAAAAACCAGGTTTATCTCTTGCTATCATTAGTTTCAGAGAAAAACCTGGTTTATCTGAGAAAAACCTGGTTTATCTGAGAAAAACCTGGTTTTACAAGAGAAAAACCTGGTTTATCAGAGAAAAACCTGGTTTATCTGAGAAAAACCTGGTTTATCAAATCGCAAAACCAGGTTTTTCTGAGAAAAACCAGGTTTTTCTAATTAGTGTGCATTTGGCTTGCCATAGTCTCAGATAGATCTGATACCATAGTTCCTGATAAGCATACTGAATAATAATTTTGAATATCTTTTCTTTTTGCATACAAATATATGCTGTGAATGAATATCTAATATTATCTTAGAATGATTTTTTTAATACCCATCTTTATCTTGGGCTCTGATAAAGACAGTTATTTTTTTCATGGTTGTACATTTTCTTTTTCTGCTTAGGGTTTTATGCCCCTTAAAAGAATTCCATTTTTACTGAGGTTCATTAAAGTTGGACTAAAATTGAGTTCCAGGAACACCTGAATTCCCTAGGCTCCCTTAGCACAACCTGACTTTCTCACATTGGTATATGATAATGGCCTGACTGAGGCTGTATGAAACTCCTTGTGCTTTGACCAACTAAGAAGTGACCTTTGAACCGTTGTAACCCATCTGTTGGTCTAAATTATTTAGTTCAATAAAGATAGCTGAGTTGCCATCTATTTGGGAAAGAGCTGCTGACTTGGCTTATCACTTGTAATTTATTGTTTGTTGGGATGTCTTTGTCAATCTTTCCCTTTGATGTTGGGGATAGGGTTTGGGATCTGATTCAGTCAGTTCCTGAAGTGTAGTTACTCTTTAAATTTGAAATAATATTGTCACACAGCATGTGTGAAAAACAAGAGAAAAATACAGAAGCTTTGTTGTACCTGTGAACATACAGGACCATTTACAAAACTGCAGAAATCTGGTCAAATAAAATTTTCAGTTAAATATTCCAGATTACAGAAATGCAAAATCACCATCTGAAAGGTATATATGCTCTGAATGGATCTGGGTAAAAGGTGAACTCCACCCCACTGCCAGGACAATGCTGAAGAAAAATATGGCACATAAACCTCATTTTGTCCCCGGCTCGTAAGAGATGTGGGAACAAACAACAAATTTTACATTTATTTCCAAATAAGAGCCCCAAAAACAGGTTGAGAGCAGAACAATTCAAATTGTATTCTTAGAATGAGGTATAGACATGAATCAATATAACATTCAAAAGTACAATATACAATATTCTAATAGATTTGTTCCTGTTTGGTGGGGAATCAAACATATTTTTATAAATTCACTTTTCAAAATTTTGTAATGGTGGATTAATTTAATTGAGTGTGTGTGTGTGTTTATGTATTTTCTTTATCTTATTTCTTTTTTTTTACCTTTGCTCCTGGTGTTTCAAATTAGCAATAGTACTTTGCAATATTCTTTGGTAATCAGAAAATATCAATATTTCATATTTCTGCATGCATGTCTACTTTATACTTAGATAGATGTGTATACCTTGTTCAAGGTATGTACTTAGGGGATGAGTCATTTATTACCAGGGGGGAGGGGAGGGTCTACTTACTCATTTTTTTTATATGATTTACAAAAAGTTTTACAGCCCCTTCTACCTATTTTACTATTTTAAGTCAAACAAACCATAGTATGAAACACAAAGAGCATATGATACCCAAAGAACATCCTCTCATTTCTACCTGTTAATTATATGCTTTTTTCTGCACATGCCCACCAAGAATCTGATGCTGAATGCTCTAAGTATTATAAAGCTATTAATTATATCAAGAGGGTTTGGGGGCTGTGCCCCCAGAAGTCACAGCAGTTATGCTGCTGATAGGCACCTAAGGATCTGATGCATCATGCCACTAATTTAAATTTACTGACCGGCATGATTTTAGACTATATTTATACTGCCCTACTAGCAAATCAATGAAAAGAAGTTTTTCTGGATATATGAAGCAGGCAATTTTTTAATATTAATTATCATTATTTTTCTTTCTGAAATTTATGTTTTTGAAGACTAAAGTTTGAAAGAAAAGAACATGAATCGAAAAGTCTAAGAGAAATTTATGGGGTCTGACTGACTGATAGTTTTGGATTTAACGGCCCTTTGAGACAGTATTTCAGTCTATATCGGGCTATCTCCCAGAGAGAGGGAGAAAGAAGAGATGATAGATGAGAGAAAAAATTGTCCAAACAACCCCCTTCCGCACCTACTTCAAGCGCAGTAAGCCCTTGCCCTACAATGATCCAAATCAGTAGGATCATGGATGCCCTGGCACTGGAAGTTATACAAAGCACCATTGCGCCACCCGACCACCCCTTATGCAGGGTCTGGGTAGCCCCTATTGTGCTCTTGGATTCAAACATCATATTTTTATTTTAATTCTGAATTATGTTTCTATGATTAGATGTGTGTGTGTGGGGGGGGGGGGGCTGTGCCCCCTAGAAGCTGAGACATTTTTTTTAAATGAAGACTGATGAAAGAATTCAGGCCCAACCTATGTCAGAATCGGAATTGTTTACTGGTGAATGGGAATTGTTTACTGCTGAGATTAAAGTCCAAGACAAACCATTCACCAGGCCAAATTACATTTATGACACCGGGGGGGGGGGGGGGGGGGGCTGCTCCACTGCTTAAATTACTGAGTTCGACCCCGCCTCCCACTCATCCCAGTCGATTACCAAAAATGTTCCGTCCCCATCCCCTGAATGTACTGGGTCCCAACCTGATAATAAATGACTTGTCCCTAGAATTGATCTCTCTTGCCAACCTGATAAAGGGTAAAAGTGCACTCACTGACACAAAGAAGTCACACCTCCAAGGCTCCATACAGATTAATAATGATTAATGACTATTTTGCATATTTGAACGACAGCGTGACTTGACCATAATACTGCAGTGGGTGCTGAGCTCACTGTCGGT
The DNA here is from genome assembly GCA_963989385.1 of Ctena decussata. Taxonomy (NCBI): domain Eukaryota; kingdom Metazoa; phylum Mollusca; class Bivalvia; order Lucinida; family Lucinidae; genus Ctena; species Ctena decussata. The sequence continues at coordinate 40,792,818 of OZ022500.1, forward strand.
CGTAATCTAACTCGTGAAATGGCTGAAAATTGCTAAAAGTAATGTGCACCATCACCCCACCCACTCATGCGTCAAAATAGACACGATAAATAAACGTATTTACTTACCCAGTCATTCATCTGTTGAAACGAGAAGACACTAACTGGTCGGGTATTATTAGAATACACCTCAGTTAAACCTAAAAAGAGCATGACATGTCTTTGAAACCGTTTAAAGTTCGACTCGACCGTTCGAATCGACCAGTATGGATAAAAGTGGTAGTGTTAAAATTTACTAGTTACACCGGCAAGAAGCGATATCGCTTTTTGTCACGTGACTCGTTCGCAATGCGGCAACGAACAGTGGCTAATGCAAAAGAAAAATATAGCAGGTGTCTTTGACAGCTGATATTTCTATGAAGATTGTCCCCGGTCTAGAATCCTTTACCTATACTTCAAGATAAAGGATGTCTCCAGTCAAAAATACCTCGTTTTCTGAGAAGTACCCCCTAATAAATGCCCCATATTAGGGAACAGAAATGATTCCCTAAAATTTCACGTTTTTATTATGTAGCGCTCCGTGAGGGTGGCTCGGAGAAAACCGGAAGTCAGCCTCACGGCACCGGGGTTAGTAAAAGGGTAGCTTCATAATCTATAAAACTATGGTGGAAAACATGGAGGTCTACTTAATGCATACCTAAAAAGTACTGGGATCTCAAATTAGTTTCACTCATGCAACTTCATCCAAATTAGGATGCAATGCCAATATGCACGTGTTTGATCTGCATAACGTAGGGGAGAGTCGGGTTACTTCGGACAGCGGGTAAATTCGGATAATGAAATTGTTTGCTTTATATGTCAGTTGTTTGGAACTAGAAAAAAATAACTGGGCAAACAGTGAAAATCCTGATGAGACGGCTCATTTTGAGCCGTCTCATCTGGATTTTTACTTTTTTCCATGATATGTCCGAATTTACCCGCCTGTCCGAAGTTACCCGACTCTCCCCTACAAGTTTCTTCCTTGTGCATTATTAAATACCATGGTTTGACGTACTTTTCTGTTAAATTCATTATAATTTGGCGTCAAATCGATGTAATTGAGTATATCTTCGCTGTTATTATGTAATGCCGTGATCTCATTTACTGAAAGCAGATGCCCATCAGACATGAAATAGACGCAGTTTTTTTCTTTAATTTTCTATGTAAATCTTTCCTATTCTATGAGATTGTGAAGCAAGACTAAGTAATAATTTTCGTTGTATGTGTCTGCCTGGTACTTTACAGCGTAATAACCATAACTGATATATCAACATATAAACTCTTTTCCTTTCGATGCAAATAATGTCATATGATTCGTCTGTCGTTTGTCTTGATAATTGTACTTTAGTCCGACTTTTCTTGCCCTGGCATCATCATGCCTGTTGAAGGAGCATATAACTTCGCCTTGTCCTATCTTCCATTCGTCCATAAAACCTGACGCTGTTACTTGCCTCAAGAACTATTAGGCGAAGGGTTTTAAACTTTCATATATGGATAGAGCATGAAACATGAGCGGACACATTTTTTTCCTTCACTGGATTTTGAGAGTTACACCCCCTTTGTCGAAAAAAGAATGAGATCTTCCTATCATGATATCTATAGAACAGCATAATATTAGTGTTCAGGTTTGGTGTAAACAATATTTTATTCAAAATACTGACATGTTATATACATACAAACATTTATCAAACGAGCATACAGTAATATGAAAGAAATACAGAAGTAAGTCAGTGACTTTTTTAGAATCTGTTTCCCGTTCACATCACTCAAGAAAATCATGCAAACATATGACTACGAAATAATGTAAACAAATACATCTATACATAGCTATACATCGAGCATTTTTGAAGCAAAAAATGATAATAATGCGAAAAAAATGAATATTTAAGCTTATATTATCAAATTGTATTTACGACCACTAATATGAGTTACTTGCACAAAGGAGAGAGAGAGAGAGAGAGAGAGAGAGAGAGAGAGAGAGAGAGAGAGAGAGAGAGAGAGAGAAATCAGAAGTTTTTATTCGTTCCCAGTGATGTCCCATTCACGGTATCATTGACTTATAACCAATTTATTTGACCAGATATTTGATCAGCCACTAAATAATGTTAAAAAAATTCACGATATTTTACGTAAATCGTTTGGTTAAGACTATATATTCCTGGACAGCTTGAAATATATCTAAATTTGATTGGAAGCTAAGATTTTTATCACCATAAAGTAATACCTCTAACGCGGGATTACTTAACGGTAGCATTTATTTATCATGATCTGTCGCTGATTGTGAAAACGAGGACAATCGAGAAGGAAGTGACTGGTGTTCTCTACTTCACCACAAACACAAGTTTCGTTATCAACGATATTTTTACGAAATAAGTCACTATTAAGTGAACTACAGTAAGTTCTTAACCTAGTATCAAGTATTTGCCCCTTGCGGTTTCCGGTAGGATAGTATTTTGGAATAGCTATAGTCTTTAAGTGATTTTTAAAGGTATTCACTGAGTTGGCTGTGCGACAGGATTCACTTAATGAATTCCAGTCGCGCACAGCAGATGGTAAGAAGGAATTATAATAAAGTTGAGATTTGCAATTTAAAGTTTGAAACTGATCGTTGTTCCTCAAAATATATTTTGAAAGGTCTCCAATAAGAGACGGAAGAAGTGAAGTTAAATAAGGAGAAGCAATATTATATGTCATTTTATAGAACAAGATTAATTTGTGTTGTTTTCGCCTAGTTCTCAAAGTTTCCCACCCAGTTTCTTTATACAATCAACTTGGTTGTTCCTGTTACTATTCTTGCTGCTTCTAGCTGTATCTTCTCTAATTCATCTTCCTCATACTTTGTGCAATTACTGTAAATAATGTCAGCATACTCTAGAATCGGTCTAATAAAAGAAAAATATATAGTCTGTAGGGAGGTTCTATCAAAAAGAAATTTTAGTTTTCTCATAATATAAATACGTTGCCAAGCTTTATAAGTTATCATATCTATATGTTTATGCCAGTTACAGGTAAATTCTAAAATAACACCAAGATGTTTATGATTATCTACTTCAGCAATTACTTGATTTTTCATTAGGACTGAGGGGTGAAATGGTTTATTTATTTTGCGTGAAAGTAATAAGGACTCCGTTTTCTGACGATTAAACGTTACAAGCCACTTGTCTGCCCATGCTGAAATTTTAGTGCTCAGGTTTGAAGGGAGACGTTCAAGAACTGATTAAATTTTAGGAAAATTCCGTCAAAAAAAATTGAGCGATTTCCCTTTTTGAATTTGGCATTGTTCAAGCTTCAAAACCGCTTAACCTAGAGAGTTGATTTGGTATAATAGCACTAGTCATGCAGGTACTGGACTTAAGGACTACTTGGCATAATGGTTTTGAAATTTAATATGTGGATATATCATTAAAAAATTATTGGCGGACACGCATTAGTTTTCGTTTGTCAGACTTGTACTTCTAGATTTGTCTCCCCTTTGTCAAAACTAAAATGAAATCTTGACGTGTACACTAGTTTGGTAAAGGTGAGGTAACTCTGTATTTATTAATCACTGAGAATTATTTACCTCATTCTCCATACTTGTGCAGCTACCTGGCTCCAGAAGCACTGAGCATATGGTTTTGAAATTTCGTATAAGGATATACCATAAATTTAATCAGACATGTATTTTCTTTTCAACGGTTGGACTTGTAATTTCAGAGCTATCTTTTCTGTTGAAAATAGAATCAGATCTTATTACCAAGATATCTCAAGAAGTATTAAGCAAGGAGCATGCTTTTTAGCATACAGGCTTAGGGAAAGATGTTTAAGAACTTGTAAACTTTTGGGCAACTTCCGTCCAAAAATGATTGAGTTATACTTTGTGTTTGGGAACCGCTTTACTTGGGAAGATGATTTTCGGTATAGCAAGAGTCATCAATATTTAAAAAATATTTTGGTAAAGTTGAGGTAACTCTGCTTTCATTAATTACAGAGGTTGTTCCCTATTTTGCAAAACTTATAAATGCAGCAACCTGACTCAAAGATCACTGGGTTTAGGGTTTGATATTGCATACATGATTTGGTTTTGATATAATAGTAAATTCCTATTCATATCAAAGCATAACTCAATAACTGGTAGTTCTTGAGTTATGATAAACATTATAAATTTGATGCCTTTAGTGGCATATAATATGATTAGGGGCATATGTGTTCACAAACACAGTTTCTAGTTTCCTCTGACGGAATTGTACTTTTTAAAGTTACCTCTCCACTGTCGAAAATAGAGCGATATCTTGTTCATTTGTTCACAACGTATGCTTGCCTGATCGCTGAATTGCTCATGCAGTACCGTATTAACAAAAATATAGAAAGCTGGATAGCCTTTGTAAATTAGACTATATACTAAACACTACTCAAAATATTTCAAGGAGTATCTAATGGTATTTCCATACACGACAGTGCAACGCATCCCCACCTTGAGGGTCATTTACTTTCGGTCAACAAAGACATGGAAATTTCAATTAATTTGCCAATTTTATTGACAGGGTCGAAGTTACTGACAGCTCAAAGTTTGATTCGATATCTTTCCTGCCTATGTCCATGGACTGATTTTTGTAAAATTGGAATTTTGGTAAAAAATGCAATTTTTCAAACAGGTGAAAATCATGAAAATCATAACCGTAATTAAAACGACCATTTTGTCTATGGAACTGCATTGTACTTCAAGGTGACCCGTTTAAAATGTATCACTTTGAACCCAAATTTATGAGGTTTTATAGACTTCTAGAATTATGCCTCGATTTCAGAAAATTCGAAAAACTGCCAAATTTGTTGCATAGAAATGATCAGAACATCAGTTCCATTGAACTTCGTGTTTTCTTAAACTTCGATCTCTCTTCAAACTGCTTCAAAAGTGTTGGAAATTCTTGGCCACTGGCTGTTGAATTTATTGGCCGTTGAACTGGGTACATGTGAATATATTGTAGCAATGTGTACGGGAAATATCAGCTGCTCCTTTTAAATATTTTGCGAAGTGTATACTGAGTAAATGGAGACAATATGGCTACATTTAATGTACTTGTCTGAACTTGTAATAAAGCTTTGAGATGTTATGACAGAAGATTTAATTTACAGGGCATTACTTTCTGTCATGTTATTCTATTCTAGATTTTGCACGTATTTAGTGCTACTTTTTCTAGTGTGTCAAAGCCCGTTTGTTAATAATTATGTATGTTAATCTGATTGTTCTAGCGCTTTCAGACCATAATTAACTTTGTCTACGAATATTTAATATACCACAGACGTCCAGCGTGGCCTCCACGCATATAAATAAAGTTTAGCGTCTCGGAAACGCACTGAGTTGACATCACCGAATTATCTGCGTTTTCTCAGGTTTGATTAAAACAGGATATGAATCTTTCGATGAATCTTAGTTACTTGTGCCATGATCGTCTGTTTTTCTGTGTGTCCGCTTGTGCCATGATCGTCTGTTTTTCTGTGTGTCCGCAGACTTTTCGTTTTTATTGCCTGCATCAATAAATGAAAAAGGAATCAACTCTTACCAAATTCAGTGTGCTTCCTCTATCTATGGGGTTGAAGTCTTTAAGGGGAAAATCTTTTCGTGAAGTAGGACCCATTTTTGGGAGCGTTTCTTTGCTCAAGGAAACAAATAAGATGTCACTAAATTTTGGCCCCCCTATATAGAAATGGCGGAGTGAGATGGCAGTACAACTGTACACCTCAAGCAAATGTGCAAACACTCAGGTAGGCGGACGATAAACACCGTAATACATAAACCGCGACACGATAAAACAAACACAGTGGAATATGCACCCATCAGAGACTCAGATCAGCCGTGGCATCCGCCGGTATGGAGGTAGCTTAGACCAACAGCAGGTCATAAATATCATGCAAGCGTGATTTTAAATACTTGTTGATTAATTTTTAAATTCTAATTTCAAATGTCGCTCATAGATAGTATATGTTACTTTGTTAAATGGTCTAAATTCTTGAATAAAATTTAATCTAAGGAAAACTCGGAATATTGCTTTACCGTAAAAATCTAAAACTTGGCGATCCTAAACTAACTGAAGTTATTGTCTTGGAACAGTTCCATAGATGCAAATCTAATAGACTGCATACGCTGATCAGTCCCTGCTCCTGAGTATGCGCTGATGGCATCAACCTATAGGTCCGAATACTTTGATTTTGTACGGTTTATTCAAATTTCAGATGAAACCTTGAACAAATTATTATCATTTATGAGAAATTCTATTATAGCCGTGCGGATCCGTCACAAACCTCATCAGGTGACGTCAGGTAATAATCAAAGTCATGTGCTTCTTCCTGCCATTTAAGGTGTTAACTTGTGCCTCAATCTTCTTTGTAAAATAAAGCCATGGGATGATAAATGGGCTTCGCCAGTTATATAATGAACGGCCCTTGTATTCCTTACAATAATAGCAGTTTTATACTGAAACCTATAGCTGATCTGTTGGCATTAGACACTTTATTTAATGAGTCTCAAGACTGATTAGGATTGGGAATCAGAAGAAAAGTAAGTTTTGCTAATGTTTATGGAACTGACCGGAAGTTCGCATTATACCAACATCACAGGTTTGCTATATCAACAGGGAGTTGAAAATGTCATTTGCAGTTACCAAAAAGTAGGTTTTACCATAATGCACTAGAATATTTGGAAACAGCAGCTAGCATCTTTGTCGCTGATTATCAGAAATGTTTCAGAATAAGAAATGTTGAACGGTGATACGTCCAAGGACAAGCAGTCACCAGGAATGATGATTATGGTGTAAAGGTACACTTTCTTGAGAAGCAAATTCAGCATTTATGTACTTCTTATTTTATTTATTGATTTTGCCTCTTCTCTAAATAGGATAAACTCTTATGGGAAAAAATAGGAGCAAGTTCTTTTAAGAGTAGGTCTATAGTTACAAGGATTTTGTCGTCCTAGGAAACAAACAGGAAGTCACAAATTTATAAATTTGTTCTACTTTGTAAAAAAGGTCGAAAAGCCTTGGGTTATACTCATGTGCCTTAACGTCAACATCCCCGTTATATTTAGAACGCACTAGATACGTCGAACTCTATTCTGGAAGCACTGATAAATATGAAAGCGTTAAAAACGAAATTTCGCTCCATAATGCTAAAAATGTCAGACACTGTCACATTTTAGAAGTGATCCGATATTGTTGATAGTACTTACATTTCATGCAGTTATATCAATACAACTTGCATTTGGGTGATGCTAGACATTATAAAGTTATTAGTTATTTTCAGTTCCACTGTTCAAATATTATTTGTAAAATCCGAACTGTTCATTGTTTTTCTTTTTGGAATAAGTTTATAGACCAGGTTAGAGAATAAAAGAAATCAAGCAGTACACTTGATAGAAATGTCACCATTACTCTCGTAAAATTTGGATGTTTGCGGAAAGCTAAATTATTTATTTCCGCAGAACCCGGCAAAATATCAGACTACCATATTGGCGTTACATAATGACAATTTATATCTTTTTCAGATCTATAAAGAACCGTAATGAACGTTATGTTGATGTTTTATTTATTTACACGGACTGTCTTGTCTGTTTGTTACAAACGAGGCAAGACATGACATGGTTGTTAACACATACGGCCAATTGATCAGATCTAGGTTTAAGTTAGCCTCAGTGTGAGCCATTCATTTTATCTGGAAGTTAGAGGTTATATTAAACTAGGTCTGAGTAAATGGTGAATGTTTTATATAATATACTCCTCGCCAAATGTTAAGCATATTAGTACATTATTTAGTTCTGACTTTCAGTGTGAAAATAAATGCATTCTTTCATCAAGACCAATGCTTAAAGACAGGGGTAGTACTATATAAAGAGGATTAACTTGCACAGTATGTGTGTGTTTCAGTTTCCCTGTGTCGCAGGCCGTCAGCTGGGAGGAATCCCTTGGTACGTAACCATTAAGGCACAGCTAGCCCCCGGCCCTTCAGTCAAGAGTCGATCGTACGTGGGTTCCATCGGTCTATCTAACTTGCACAGTATTTCAGTTCAGTTCTCATAACGACGTTCCCCAAGTGGCTCAGCGGTACGTAACCATAGTTGCACGCACTTGGCGCCGAGTGTTCGTCCAATACTTGCACAGTATTTTCAGTTCAGTTCAGTTCAGTTCTCCTATCGACGTTCCCCAAGTGGCTCAACGGTACGTAACCATAGTTGCACACACTTTACGCCGTGTGTCCGTCCAGTATCATTCTATCTCTTGCTTACATAGTGTCAACACCGCCAGTCAGCCAATGGGATTATTATTATTGGTAACTCTGGTCCAGTGATTGGTTGGATAAATTTTCACACCTTTACCTGTACAGGTAATATATGCCATGTGATGAGAACCAGACCCCCGGCAGACAAGTCCTATCTTTAAGCATTGCGAAAAATACCAAATTTGAGTAAACACTGCACAATGCGAGCACAGAAATAAATGCCCCAAAAATTCATATTTTCAAGAGAAAACGATGTTTGAAAAGCAGTGATTCGTATTTGCCAAAACATTAAGCGTTCCAAAATGGTAATTGGTGTAACAGAAAAGTCACCCACGCCGCATTGCAACGATACTCTCTTTTCCCAAAATGTGTTTTGGGGATATACGTTTGTATCGCTTTGTGCAGTTTCTACTCATATTCTAAGTAAACTTGCAAATTTAACGATGATTAATCATTGATGGTGTTTTTAATAGAATACATTAATTTCTATAGAAAGTAAGAATACACTGTCCGTCTTTCTTATAATCTGGTTATATTTTCTTTTTCGTTATGCTTAACTTTCGGCGAGGATTATAGATTAATCGGTTAATACACCACCTACAAAACATCGTTGTCTTCTTTAGCTTCATTAACTCTTTAAGCAACAAACAGCAGACGACAAAAATTTACGTCTGCACAAGTAAAAAAAAAAGCCTCGTCCAAGATAGTTCATATTGAGAATTGAAAGACTAGAGGGCAAACAGTGTAGTTATAGATGAGGCGGCTCATTATGAGCCGCCTCATAAGGATCTACGCTGTTTGCAAATTCAGCTTATTTCATCACTGGGGTTTAAAGAGTTAAACACCGTCTCCTTTGCTACCTATTTATACTTTTACGGGTCTATTTGATCAAAATGATTTATACCCCTTTAGAAATAAAACATCGGTGAGTACCGTAAAAGTCCTTTATTTGGGACACCCCAAAAAAACAATAAATTACCATAACTGTCTTTAAAATGGAACACATTGGTTTAAGATGACAGTAATGCGTCCGTAAGACGCATATACATGACGTACGATGACAAACTGTGTAGATCCTAGGTCTGAAGTGTATGATCAGACCTATCTGTCACAATACTTAGAATTTTACGGTAAAGGAGTTGGTAGACCATACAAAGAGTATATAGCTTTGAACATGCCGCTGTGAAATTTAACCATACTAGTACATTGTATACGCGTAATTTTGGTTCAAAAAATATTACCTCCGTTTGTTGTGCCGCCGAGAGAGTTTAAACGCTGAAAAAAAGAATTAAAAGAAAATGGCAAAGCAAGTGTTTTGTGAAGAGTTGTTTAGGCAAATCATAGAGTGCTGGCAATTAAAGGTGGTGATTTATGGTAAATGCAAAGTCTGAATAAAACCATGAAAATACAATATATCTTCCCAAACCTTGGTAGACTTCTCCTTGGTAGACTTGGTTTGTACGAGGGATGAAAAGTTCCCGGAAAAGTGCTGTACACCCTTTATTATTCTACTTTCTTCAATAAACCTTCATCCCAGGCAACCTTAATGTAATTGCGATTCATATCATACAAAATAATTGACTTATGTCTAACCAGTTTATAGTACGCACCACCAACGTAACGACCGGGAACATGACCCGGCCCAGCTAACGTTACGCTGCATTTTTGTCGTTTCTAATAGCAAAATTCAAACGTTGCTTACCTACAAATTAATAACGTAAACATGAATTACTTTACATAAACTTAAAAGTATATCTTATCTTTATGTTCATTAAAAATTTGTAAGTTGTTTTGATTTGTTTGTATACGAAATGATCGCTAAGTTCAACGTGACCTTTAATCAGTAAATATGGGTAATTCAAGGGCAGATAACTTACTTTACCTTATAATACGGGAGTGTTATGATAAGGTTTCATAATCTAGAGATAATGTCAATTCGCTAGATACATGATTTATACCTTTCAATTGAACCATTCCAGCAATACGACAACACAACCTGAAATCGGCAGCATAATTGACTTCCAGCAAATTCCAATCTCACCCAGCAGCAACGATTTATCGTTCATCTTTGTCATAATTAAGGTCATATTAATTTATCACTATGTGCAGTATTTAGAGAGTGTTGTACAATACTAAAAAAGTCATGAAGCTACTTATACAAAAGGACTTATCTTAAGACTGTGGCTGAATTTTGACAAAGCTTGCTGATGTAGTCTTGCTGCTGCTTGATTTAAGACTTTTGATAGACAGCTAATGCCGCTGCAGATATCAGATGGAGTTGTCGCAATACTGGAATAGTTCGACAGAAAAGGTACATCATATATCTAACGAATTGCCATTATCATAACAATTACCTTTTATAACGAAATTCAAATTATCTGCCCTTGAATTACCCATCCCCCACACATTTGATTTTAAAGAGTACGTTGGAATTAGACATCATTTTGTTAAAAAGATCAAAACAACGTACAAAATTTGTTATGAACATCAAGATAAGATATATTTTTAAGTTTAGGTGAATGAATTAACGTTTCTGCATACATTTCATAGATAAACAACGTTCAGAAATTGTTATTAGAAACGATAAAAATGCAACGTAACGTTAGATGGGCCAGGTCACGTTACCGGTCGTTATGTTGGTGGCGCGTGCATGAAACTGGTTAGACATAAGTCAATTGTTTTGTATGATATATGAATCACAAATACATGAAGGTCGGAAAGTGAGAAATTGCATTGAAGAAAGTAAAACAGTAAAGAGAATACAGAACTTCTCCGGGAATTTTTTTATCATCCCTCGTATAGTTAAAAAGAGTTACATGCTTATGGAAAAAAACGATTTATATACGAGAACATTAAAAGCTATTTTGAGGCGTAAAAATTAAATAAATTGCTAAACTTTCAGGTTTTCTCAGGTTTTACATATGAAAAAGTAGCCTGTTCTCAAAAGTTCGACCATGTATATTGCCCTTCTATATTGTTAATAAATGGACGCGTTTATCAAATATAGGGTAAGTAGGTATACCTGCATTACATATACAGTGCAAAAACTACTTTACTGCACCATACAAGTAACTGAACCTAAAAGGTAGACTCCCCTGTGTTAGCAGCATAATTTGAGCCAGTCTTCGCTGTCCGCAAAGGGCTTGTAAACGCATGTCCAGGGCGGATGTCCAGGCTGATCTTAGTCTTCGCTGTCGGCATGGAGGGAGCTTAGACCCTTAGCTCCCTTTTACGCAAAAAGGGAAGACACTGCCCAGGTTGAGCTGAATCTACGCGAAGTGCACATGCCACCTTGTTAGTTTTGGCGAGTCGCGTCACATAGATTTCATACATTCATATGTTTCGTTAATCCAGTCGAACCGCGATACGACAAAACCCACATAGTGTTATGTGTACCACGTGAAGACTCAGATCAGCCTGGGCATATGGCAAGTCTTATCAGAGTCTTCGCTGTGTACTTTAAGGGTAGCTACGGGTCTAAGCTATCTCCATGCTACCAGTAAAGACTCTGATCAGACTTGGCAAACGCCTAGGCTGATCTTAGTCATTTTTAGGCGCTCATGCCACTTTCTTGATTTTTCCGTGTCGCGACTCAATTAGTTCTTGCCTATGTGAATGCGTGTCGTGTCAGTAATAGTGTATATTCACAGATTAGTTTCATTTGACATTGAGTAATATTTGAATTGAAGTAAAATGAAATTGATGAAAATGGATCAAAATAAGATTATATATTTACATGAGAGATCAAGCTTGATACAATAATAACATTTTCCTTGGAATTACGGATTTGTGTAATGTATTAAATAGAAGAATGAAACAAATGAATAAAAACATACATATAGACCTTCTTTATAATTTAAAGTATACTTTCTTTAAGATAAAAAAATATCAACAAATAAACATAACTTAAATGCTGTAGAAAAATAAAGTTTTCTGTTTCCTACTAAAAAAATTATACTATCGCTAGAGACCGCCAAAGTTTTATCTTCGAGGAGCTCCTGCAGCTTAGTATGCTAAGCGCTGACCCGCTGATCTAGCGGTCACAAGTTCGATTTCCGAAGGCGGAACCCTTTTCAGACGTAAACGGGTTTCATTACACAACCTGTCATTATCGGCCGTCCATCAGCCTCTCGTCATTGTAACTCTTATCGTACAGGTTTGGCAGGTAGAATTTTCTTCTTTAGTTTCTCATTTAGTAATTTGTAATCTAATTTTTGTTTGGGTCTTTGAGTCAACTGCATATTGAATATGCAAAGTGTGGCTTTTAGTTTGCCTCACATTAATAATTACATAAATGAGCAACAATTGAGAAAAGTTTAATTTCTAAACATACCGACTTTACTTATTGGCATTATACAATAATAAGATAACTTATATAATCGTGTCTTTCAATTCGGCACCAGTGATACCAATTATTTCGCAAATTTAAAGAAGTTAGCCGACGTTTTCTCTTGATATGATTCCTAATAAGACCAAAAAATATCGGCATCAATTATAATTGTATTTCAAAAGCACGGTTTCGTTTCTATTCTAACATCATAAACCCAAAACGTTCTTTTTGATCTCTAGTGCAGCTCTGGAAAATAAAAATAAAATAAAAACTAAATAAATATACTTTTATCTTTCAGTTCAAGCAAAATTTATGCACATTACTGGATAAATCTATATTTTGAATAATTCATTCACTTGAAAATTCATTTCTACAACATTCTATCATACCTTTACGTGGTAATCTCCGGCTGGAGCTATTACCTGAAAGCCGAAGTCGTGTCTTAGCGTCGCAATTTACGGAAACGCACGGAAATCACCGGCAAAAAAATAATCAATTAAAATTTGAACAAATATTGAAATAAGACCATTTTATCATTTAGCTAGACTAATAAAATTTATATCAGATGAAAATATACTCCTTCTTCTCATCTGACCTATTCGTGATGCATAATATACTATATTAATATGATTCGAAATAAGTCGTTGAATTCATGTGCCCTACTGGTTTTACGGAGATTTTGTTATTTGTTTTAATTAATTATGTACCTCTAAATAATCACCCCCCAAAAGACCATTTTGTACTTGTGCTAGAATCAAATTTAAAATACGATATTAAAGATGAAGAATTTTACTTTCTGATACCGTTTGTGATGTAAAAATATGTTACGAAAAAAAGTTATTAAGTGATAATGATACTTTCCTTATCACTTGTATGTGTCAAATTGGCTCACACCTGTAGAAGTGCTAGTATGCAGTTTCTTCACTATGATCAGCCAGGGCATTGGCCCAGTCAGATCAGTCTTCGCTGTCCGCATGGAGGTAGCTTAGACCCTTAGCTACCCTTTAAGGGCTTAGCAAAGTTTGATCAGACTGGGCGGATGCCCAGGCTGATCTGAGTCTGTGCTGGGTGCACAACCACTTTGTTGGTTTTCTCGTGTCGAGGCTCAATTATAGTCTATAGTTTGGGCACATGCTACTTCGCTCTAAATGCATTTTCAATAATGATGATGATTCAAATTATTCTATTATAGTTGTGCAGCAAAATATCCTTTGATAGTTTCTTATATGTTTCTGATTTTTAACTTCAAGAAGTCATGCATTTGGGAATAATCGTGGAAAAGCACATTTGAGCCGCGATACGAGAAAACCAACAATGTGGTTATGCGTCCAGCGCAGACTCAGATCAGCCTGGGCATCCGCCCAGTCCGCCCAGTCTGATCAGAGTCTTCTCTGTCCGCCTGGAGGTAGTTAAGACCCTTAGCTACCCTCTAAGCGCTCAGCGAAGAGTCTGAGCAGACTGGGCGAATGCCCAGGCTGATCCGAGTCTGCGCTGGGCGCACTACCACTTTGTTGGTTTTCTCTTGTCGTGGCTCATTTAGATGGCACCTACCAACTGTTTGGAAGATCTTCATTATCATCAAAATTTTATGCAGATTTTTGTATCACTATCTTAAAAATGTATGAGCTAGTCAACGATAGATGCTGCAGGCTTTGAAACATATATTACATGTACTTCATTTTGAAAAGCTGCTCTAAACTGGGACTAACTGCAATTTAGACTGAGGTTATATTGTACCGATTTACACATCTCAAGGGAAATGGCAAATGACCCATAATTTTGTAAGGCTTATTAGCTGTGCTGCTTAAGGACGTGTCTTGAGTGGTTATTTTTACCTTGACAGAAATATTTTATTCAGACCATTAGCAGATCAGATTTCTTCCATTTTTGTATGTCACAGCTACCAGTCCCTGTCTCAGAAATCGGAGTTTGCAACTATAAACCAAGGAAAATATTTCAGACACCATTAATAATGTAGATAATGGTAAATAATGTAGAATAAATCATTTTCAAAGAAATAATCTATCTTTGGCAAAAGAAGTATAATAGGATAACAAAGGCAAAATCAAAGGACATAATTTTGCACAGATCTGCCCTAGCCTATATTCGCCGTCGACAGATGCACGAAAATGCATCGCACTGCCATGTTTGTTTTAAAACGGTGCTGAAAGGTAATACCTTGCAACTGAGAGCTATGTTGCTGATATCGGTAACCATTAGGAATACTTTATACTTTTATGTAAATCGGTTAATTATAAAGCATGCGCATCCACTTATAACGTTTTCTCAGTGACGTTAACACCGGATTGTTGCAACGGTCTTAGGTTGGCTATACGAGCCACATCATGTGATTTCCAACAGTGTGGCATTGGTGACAAGCAAATGTTCTTATCAGATGTGCAGTCTGATCAGAGCCCTCGATTGTCACTTCAGCCATCTATGGAAGTGGCCCAGGCCATACAGCAAAAGCGAGGTCTCTGGTTACCCTGTATGATTGAGAAGGATGATTTGAACATCCTATGAAAAAGTTGCCACATTGTTGGAAATCACACAATGTGACTTGCATATGGTTTTATTGGTGTAAGACCATAAAGATAGCAACAATAAAGACCTAGGAAATGCCACCATCACATTGCAGAATCCGCCCAATATACGGACAGGAGACCAAATGATAAACAGAAACGACGAAGCAATGGGCACGTTCGGCATGATTACTTGAGTAAACTCGGTCAATGCCCAGGTTTTCTCCCACCTGTGCATATAAAAGATAAGCCCTCAGCTCATATAAAGAACTTCTGTCTTTCATTAGCAACATCTGTCTTATATTAGCAACCAGACTTTTTCAATTTTCGACTAATATCTTAAATTTAAATGAGCAAAATGGGCACGCAATCATCTAGGACGGCGTTTAATAGCAGATCGTAGGTTTGTGACGCCACTTCATTTGAATGACGTCACTAAAGCAGGTTATGAACGTCGCCAGCAAACTTGACGCGTGTGACGTGAGAGGCTAAGTTATATTTTGTTTTTGCCCTCTGGAAGTGAAAAGAGTCGATATATCGTGTTTTCCGTCTATTTTTAATGTGCAAACTCTGTTTACATCTGTGTTAAGACCTGATAAACTCACTGGGCTGTTCAAAATTTACTTCCGATTACTGGTAAAAAAAAAATCCTGCGTTGAAGCCGAATCCGACTTGATGTTAAAGTGGGAGAAAAATAATCCATCATGAGCCAGTCCATGTAGAATAAGTTAATCTCAGCCTCGTCCCTGGTTGAAATTCTGACCCCTCAGGTGTGATTTCCCTATCCTCCATGGACACTCATGATGGATTGCTATAATCCTCCGCCTACTCGAGTAGCCCGAGGAATACCTGAATTTTGCTTCTGTTTGTCCATGGAATTATGCCGAACATGCCCATTATAGCGTATTCTGACTATCTATTTTGACCGTTCTGTTTGGAGCGCGCGATTATTTCAAAGCACCTTATTTGATCTATGCCATATAACTCCTGTTGAATAAAGTGCCTTACTGTAATCAATGGAAAGATCTCCAGGGAGCGGAACAAAGATCGCAGACCACCTCTGGCACCAAAAAGAAGCGTATCAAACCTGGGACCACAAAGTTAACACATTGTGCCCAGTGGGCATGTACGGTTGAACGTTTACACACAAGTACACGACCAAAATTCATTTTGAGCACAATGACTGGTGTTTGACCTTATAATTAGAAATTTTCAGATTTTTTGTATGTAAGCAGGTCCTATGAAAGTTTTAGACCGACTGATTTGAAACTTTGCACATATTTTATAGATATATCGAAGAGGAGTAGGAAGGTTTTTTGAAGATCAACAGCTTATTTAAGGCAAATTACGTGAGTTCGAAAGTGGAAATTTCCTGTGTAATTATTATGCATACACTAGTATAGGGTTGCAAGTTTTAAAGACAACTCATCGCACAGTTTTGACCGGTCAATATAAATAATATTGAGCGTTTCATATATGTTACTGGCACGAAGATTTTTGAAGATCAGAAATTATGTGGGCAAGACTACAGGCTTTCGAACTTATAATATTTCGGCATTTACTCACTAAGAACGGTAGCAAGTTTGTGTAATCATATGCTCTTACAGTTTGTTTCCTGACCGACAGCCATGTGTAATGAGTCTTTCCCCCAAAATATATTTTCCATAGACGTCAATGTATTTTCTAGTGTGCAGTACTCCACTTCCCCCAGCAAACAGCTTTTAAAATCTGATAAGCACGCATGTCAAATACATATAATTACTTCCAGAATTTGGAAGTAAATAAAAGGGAAAAGTGATAGACTGTGTGCGGGGAATTTGACTGTATCAGTACTGTTTATCGAGAAAGAGCAATAATTTTGGCAGGATCTAGTAATTTTATGTAAATTCTAATTAATTGCTCTTTTAGAATTATGCTTTAAAGGTAACACCAGCATCTTTTTCTGCAAATATTCGACACCAATTTTGACGTCAATGGAAAACTGCATTTGTAAACATTGTATTCAAGTTCAAACAGTTGTAGCTTAATGGTAAGTAGGTATATGGAAAACTAAACTTAATTCATATTGCAGGAATTTTTTCAGGGTTTGAGGTAAGTAAATATTATTGTGAACAATTGAATACAAGCTTCACAGTAAAATTTCCTGCAACACTTGCAAATGCACTAAAGCCAATAGAAAAAAGTATGCCGGGGAAAGACTTTTGACACTTGGCTGTACATGTTTTCATTAATACTGCGGTTTGTATGGTTGCAAACAATTTGGCGGGAATTACAATCATGTGCATTGTGCATGTGAAGTGTATGTCGAGGTTGTCGTAGTATGCAGTTGAGTAAGATCAGTCCATACTAAAAAGACAGGGATCGAGTCGGGTAACTTCGGACAGCGGGTAAATTCGGACATACCACTGCAAACAGTGGAAATCCAGATGAGACGGCTCAAATGAGCCGTCTCATCAGGATTTTCACTGTTTGCCTAGCTAATTTTCTTTTAATTCCAAACAACTGACATAAAAAGGAAACAATGTCACTGTCCGAACTGACCCACTGTCCGAATTTACCTAATTTTACCCTATGCCATAAACCTTTCGAAACTCTTATGACTTATGATTTTTATTTATTTATGTATACTGAACGCCAAAAGAAACGCATACAATGTATACGTCCAATTTATTTGAAGGTATAGATATATACTCTTATTTAGACATTTTGTTTAACTTTGTTTATGATATTCCGACAGAATGAGCACCTTAACGCATCGATATTCCATAAACTTTAGAGACCAGAACGCTTGCTTTTGTGATGGGATTAAACTTAAAGTCACCATTATTACAGAAGCTGAATTTTAAATTCCATATAATGCTCAGCTGTTTATTTTCTACAGACATAATGTCCGCGGCAAGGGTAAGAATCAGCGAAAAAATCAAAGCAGTCGAGCCTTGCGTTTTAGAGAAACAATCAGGTGAAAGTTGGCAGTAGAAACAGTAACACCGGCTTACCATTGGATTTCCATAGACATTTTAACAGCCTGTATTTCTTGAAAAGAGCAGAAAACATTCATACGAAGAGGTGAAATGAATTAACAAGAGTAAAATAAAAAGATTTGCAAAGAAATTATTCGTAGCACCGCAGAACTTTTGGTGTTATTGGACTTCCCATTTTGCTATTTGTTTAATTACAAGGGAGATAATTTGACAATTATTCAACTTCAAACTGCTGTCATGTTCCTAAGAAGAATACCATAGTAATTAAACCGACGTTTTTTTCATAACCACATATCAGAGTCGTGTTTTTGAAACAATTTGTTATGCCGCCAAAGGAAAGATAACTCTTACAACAACTTTGAATGTTTTACGATAAATTGAGATAACTCTTTTATCCAAGTTTAATTTTGCAGAAGATAAGTTTATCTTGTAAGCAGACGTCAGTAGTGTTTTCTGCTATATATGATTTAAAACCATAAATCAGTTGAGAGAAGAAAACTGAACCTAAACTTGTATGCGTTTCTTTTGGCGTTCAGTATAGTTATTTATTCATTCACTTACTTATACTTAATATATCATTGTATCACTGCACGGGACTAATAGTGTCATGTTAAAAGTTTAAAAATCAGACCTACGCTGAAAGATTATCATCTGTCATAGCCGGGCCGGGTAGCGCAATCGGTAGGGCACCTGACTCGTAAGTCAGAGGTCCTGGGTTCGAATCCCGGTCTGGCCACATACTTTCGTTTCTCCTTCCGCTGATTCAAGAAGGGCAGTTGTCAGTTACTGGCGAAAGTATGTGCACTTAGTACTGGTTAATCGCTTAGGAGGTCTAAGCCTGCCCAGGAATAGTGTGGTTAGGTTAACTGACCGTCCCGACATGACCTTAGTTGTTTACCGTGGACGTTAAGCATCAAATCAACCAACCAAATCATCTGTAATGCCATTTGGCATTTGGCATTGCATAATCTGCAGCTAATCAAGTCTTATATCTGGTCTGACTTTACGCATTAATTTACCTTCACCAGATGCCTGCCAGACTCCAACTCGTTATGACTTTATAAAGAATTCCTAACGTAGATTTTCCTTTTTTAATTATTTATTTATTCAGTTATTTATTCGCTTACTTATACTTAATCGGTCTATCATTGTACAACTGTACATGTATTACTTCATGGGACTGATTGTGTCATGCTAAAAGTTTAAAAATCTGACAGATCTATGGTGAAAGATTATTATCTGTAATGTCATTTGGCATTTGTCATTGCGTTATCTGCAGCCAATCAAGTCTCATATCTGGACTGACTTTTTAGGAGCGTTTCTCCACCGAGGAAAAGCTAATGGAGCAAGTGTCAGAAAAATATGCCGGTTTACCCTCATACTTAAATGAATAAAGGACGCGTTTTTAGTTTCACAAATAAGCTTCGAGACGACAAACGTACAATGTGCGAAGCGCATCCGCCCAGTCTGATCAGAGTCTTCCCTGTGTGCTTAAAGGGAAGCTACGTGTCTAAGCTACCTCTATGTCGGCAGCGCAGACTCTGATCATACTGAATAGACGCCCAGGCTGATCTGACGTTTTTAGGCCTTGTATATGTCTTTGCAAAATTAGATTGTGTCACTCGTTTCTTATCAGACGGACTAAATAATGTAATCTTGTTTCGCTTACAGCGTAATACATTTTCTTTTTGTATCCAATAAAGATTAGGTCTGTTAGAGTGTTTCTTTTGAATTAAAAGAAGTCCAATCCATTGACTACAGAAACGGAAACAAGTTCAGAATATCTGTTTTTCTAATCATTCCTCAGATCTTCCAGGAAACAAGGCCAACTGGTTTAAACAATATGATATTCAACCGATGACGTTTCAAGTACAGTCAGAGTACAATTTATAAGAAAAAGATTTGATCAAAAGCTCGTGGCTTGTATAAACTTGCTTTTTTAAATAAAATCAAAACATTCTTGATTACTTATTCTCTGAGAATAGTGTAGAACTAGAAAATCATAGTGTGTCTAGGTGATACGAATGATGCACCCTACAGTGCCTGTCACAAATGGTCACTTTCAAAATACTACATTTTTAACAAAGTAACTTTCGATGAAACGTTACATGTGACTCTTCCATATATCCAGAATGACTGTACAGACGAGATCAATCCAGACGAACTGTGGAAGAAGTTGAACTAACAAAACCTCAAACATATGAGCCGCGACACGACAAAACCAACAATGTGGTTATGCGCCCAGCGCAGACTCAGATCAGCCTGGGCAACCGCCCAGTCTGATCAGAGTCTTCGCTGTCCGCATGGAGGTAGCTTAGACCCTTAGCTACCTTTTAAGCGCAAAGCAAAGATTCTGATCAGAATGGGCGGATGCCTAGGCTGATCTGAGTCCTGGCTTGGCACACAACCACATTGTTGGTTTTGTCGTGTCGCGGCTCATATTCGGTCAAATTGATTATTGAAGCTCCCTTAACTGTGATTAAGTTGTCCAAAATAACTAAAATAAGGTGATTTAACTATGATAAAAATGCATTGTAAAGGTCATTTTATTTCCATCATGCGCATGTATTTAATATGCCAAGTCGAGGATAAACTCGATTTTAAAACACTGTATTAGGAGATGAAAGTCCAAATCATACGTCGTGACAAAGTTGGTCAAAGTGACTTAAAACAATCGAACAATCAAACGTTTGCCATACTGATTTTACCTTAATAATCATACACACTGGTTAATAGCCCAAAGTCCAAAAGGTCGTCATAAACGAGTTGCCAGAATAAGTAATTCTGTCAAAATCTATTACATTTTCATAACAAATGTGCTTGACTTATTATCCGGCCGCAAACTTTCATTTCCCCTTCCGCTGATTCAAGAAGGGCAGTTGTCAGTTACTGGTGAAAGTAAGTGCTCTAAAGGTAGGTTCCTGTACTTTGGAATGCATCATAATTTTGATGATCTTTCATCCAAGTTGTTGGAAAGCACTTATAAAAGGGAATGAATAAGTTTCACTAAAAGGTGTAAATCAAAAAAGTATTAGAAAAGTGATTTTGCAAGGGATTTCCTAATTCTGCTTCGCACACCAGTTAGCGCTATTTTTAGTTCGCGCCAAAAATAGATAACGCAGCTGACGTCGTGCTGCATTGCATTTTGGGATAGTTTTAACCCATCCGCCATGCCAGGACCTCTAGGAGAGCTCACGGCAAGGGAAAATTGACCTTTAGGAGAATGACATCAGAAATCACCCACTTATAGACATGATAATCATAGTTATTTTTAGAACTGGAATTCCACCAAAAGAAAATAAACCAAAAGGGAAAACGACTATTTTCTTCAACATCCGACGAATTTCTCAGTGGCAACAAATTCAGAAAAATAAGAGAATTCAATACTGCTCAGAAAAAGACGAAATTATTTTGTGGACATAATTGGTATCGCTAGTCCAGGAACCTACTGGTTAACCGCATAGGAGGTCTAAGCCTGCCCAGGAATAGTGTGGTTAAGTTAACTGACCGTCCCGACATGGCCATCTTTGTTTACCGTGGACACTAAACAATAACACAACAACAACAACAACGACTTCTTATTTGAAAGTCAAGCACGTTTGTGACGAGAATGTGTGAAATATGTGACAATGTTAAAACGAACATGCTGCAAAGCAGACGCTGTTTTCTGCGGCATCTGATTTGAATGTACAGGGTTCGCAAAATCTTTCTATGGGACTTACACATTTAAAAAAAGTTTAATATTACATAACTACAGAGCTTCAATTATGACTAGATTGTGTGATACCTTTCAAATTTATTTCACGATACTTCATTTTAGGACTGAATTTTATTTTTTGTGGATTTTATTGATGTTTTAATGCCGGCGAATAAATCACAAACTGAATAATTCGGGCGTTATGCTAAGTTTTAGAGGGGTTCGCCGGCGTTTAAACATCTATAAAATCAACAAAAATAAAATTCATTTCTCATAAGCCCGACTGGGTTATTTTATTTCAAAATTGTCAGCTCTACTGAGTGTTTAAGAAACTGCCGCGAGGAAAACAGACACGTAGTTCCCGGTTTTGGTTTAGGATATTTGTTGAAATATAAACATCTTTTTCTGTACGCTCTTGACCAATCAAATTGCGCTAAATTAGCAGTCGAGTTGGAATTGAGCTGCGACACGACAAAACCAACAATGTGGTTGTGCGCCCAGCGCAGACTCAGATATGCCTGGACATCCGCCCAGTCTGATCAGAGTCTTTGCTGTCCGCATTGAGGTAGTTTAGACCCTTAGCTGCCCTTTAAGCACTTAACTTAGAGTCTGATCTTATCTGAGTCTGCGCTGTTCGCACAACAACTTTGTGTATTTTTTAATGTCGCATCTCATTTCACGATACTCTTTTACTATTTTTCAGGTTGTGAAAATGCTGATCATCGTAGTGTGTTTATTTGTGATATGTTGGATGCCACTACAGATATATGGTTTTCTCTCGGAATTCTACGAAGAAATTAACAAGTAAGTAAGTTCTTTTAGATGGAAGGACACCGATTCATGATTTCCGCCATTTTTACAAAAGGGAAACGACGTTTATATGAAATTGCAGTCGGAATTGTTTCCCCTGAAAGTCTACGCCCAGTCTGGTCAGTCTTCGCCGTACCATGAAAGGGTAGCTAAGGGTCTTATCTAGCTCAACGCGGAAAGCGAAGACTCTGATTAGACTTGACGGATGTCATGTCACTATGTTTTGGTTTTCTCGTGTCGCGGCTCATCTTTTTGTATCTTTATGTTTGCTTTCCTGAACGACGTTCTCCTCTACAATGGGGTCTCCTCTTTCGGGAAAAATTTGCTCTCCTAAAGAATTAGCTCCTAGGGGAGCAAAGTCTTTCCTTTTTGAGTTGGTCTCTGTTCAGAAGGGAAGCAGAAAAGAATATGGTAGAATTGCTTCACCCCAGAGTCTGTCAATTCACCCTAAAACACTAAAGGTTTGTGTGGGAAGAAAGATATGATCATATACTTACAATTTCTGTGAAATAGAGGCATCATTTAGGGTATTTCAAGAATGAAACTGACATTTTAATGTTTTGTCTAGACGACCCATTATCCCATGTGTTTGGGGATTGTAAGGGATTTAGATGCAAAGTGTCGTAAAATTAATGTCATCAAGAGTGTTTTATTGTAACTGCACTGATGCTGAAATTTCAGCTAGGACGTGTCTAACCGTGACTGCACTATTTGCCATGCCGACATCAGTAATTGGTTTCTATGTAAAATATTTCGCAATCTTATAACAAGTCAATCATTTAATACAAACAAGAAATATGATAGTGACATATATACAAAAGAATCTGTCAAACACATAAATAATCAAGTCAAGTCAATCCCATAACCTTGCACCACAGATATCTTTACTCTTTCCGCCTAATCCTGTCTTCAGGTGCCCTATTTGCGCTAGCAAATTCCATCCTTGTTTACCCTAAGTTGTCTTCCCACCTCTTCTTCTGTCTACATCTTTTCTTTCCTTCATATCTTGTCATGAATAATGGCTGAACTTATCAAAAACTTATACTGAAATGTAATGACACACTAGGTATTGTACTGTTCATATTCACATTTATTCACGAACTTTAAGAAATTGAAGAACGTGATTATATCACATTTACTCCAATTATTCGAGCGTGTATGCCTGACAGGGTCCGAGGATATAAAACTTGAGTATAATCTCAAACTCAAAATAAAGCACACTGATTGGCTGCTTCCGAGCATGTCCTCGGAAGCAGCCATTCAGTGTGCTTTATTTTGAGTTTGCGCATGTGCTCGGAAGCAGCCAGTCAGTGCGCTTTGAATTTGAGAAGTACTCAAGTTTTATAACCTCGGGGCCAGGTTAAGACTATCTGATCAGAGTCTTCACAATTTGCAACAGTTTTGTACCACATCAAAAACAGACATGAGTTTTTCTCTCGCCGAAAAATGAAGTTAACTTTTCTGTTAGTTTTCAGTTGTTATGGTATTCAAGCATTTATAGTAAAAACGGTATTAAAAACTTTTGGGAAAAAAAGAGGCCGCACCAAGACAGTAATAAAGCAAAACACTCTCAAGACACTAAAGAAGACGAAATCTGAAACGATAAAATAGAGCATCACATTTAATTTAGTGAAACAAGACCTCGAACCAGACGCACTCATTCTATCAGACACTTTAAGTGTAAGTCTAAAGCAACTGCAACAGAAAACCGCCCTTGATGTGAATAGACACACTTTCAGGGGAAGCAACTCTGCTATTTCCATTTATGCCTCCCTTTTCAAAGGGGATCAGCTCTTAAAGAGTTGAACTTGCTTCACAAGGAGAAAAATGTGCATGTGTGCAAAATATTGACCTTTAACTGCTAGACACCATATTTGCACAATCGCTGCGATTCATGTTCAATACTAATATTAATAATAATATAAAAATATTAATAATAATAAGACACTGAAACTCCTCGAAATTGTAAACGTCTCAGAATGACCCAAAAGCATTGGCGAGCGAACATCTAGCCTAATTTGGCATGTGTGTATTGTCATCCGGTGTCTATTCAAGAATTATTACGTTTAAGTTATTCTTTTTCATTGGATTTATTTCATCAATTGGGCCTAGGCTTACGATTAAAGTTAATATGAATCTGCCAGTCAGAGTAATACTCGAGCGGGCGTCTTGACAACTCCATGCATTAGCAAAAGCATCTTAGTTTCTCAAGAACAAATATTTTTTATTTAATTATCTTATTTAAGGTTTCTTCGTTCATCTAATAAAGATCTGATCTCCATGTTCCTGATAAAGATGCAATGTTATCATAAATGCTTCGTTATTCCATCGATTTACTGTTGCCCCTTTTGTCTCTGTAACTGCAGAATTCTTTAATCGAATTGTCTGCAAATATTTTATAGACTGACATATTTGAACTAATTAGTGTTTTGACAATAAAAGGCGATGTGATTGGCATACCTAGGGTTTCAGACGAATGTAACTAAGAGTGTGAATTGGCAACGTAGGTATTCAGACAAACGCATATGAAAATTTGGGAGGTTAGTGTTAAACAGTCTAGAATAATATTTGATTTGAATATTGAACTTTATTGTGTTCGTATTTTAACCCTTCTATAACAAAATAGAAAATAAGTAAAAATAGTTGTTAAATGTTTTTCGTATAATTTGCTTAGTCTGTTGTAACCCTTCTGTTGGTCTAAATTATTTAGTTCAGTAAAGATAGCTGAGTTGCCACCTATTTGGGAAAGAGCTGCTGACTCGGCTTATCACTTGTAATTTATTGTTTGTTGGGATGTATTTGTCAATCTTTCCCTTTGATGTTGGGGATAGGGTTTGGTATCTGATTCAGTCAGTTCCTGAAGTGTAGTTACTCTTTAAATTTGTACTAAGTCCTTTTGACCAGCTAGAACGTATGTATAACAACAAGGAGCCATACAACACATACAATAAAATTCTAAGTATTAGGATAGATAGGTCAAACAATGCAGAATTGAATCAGTTGTATTCAAAAGAACAAGGTAAACAGTGTAGACTGGTTGATCAGTCTAATCAAGGTTTTCACTGTTTGCCATTCTATCTTCATCTTTTGAACGCTCCAATTTACAACCTGTCATGTTTATTAACTTTACATCCTCTTTATTTGTACGCCGTTGGGTCGGGCATCAGACGCAATGATGGTCCCGACATACAGCTATTTATTTTAGTTGATTGGGACCAAGGCTTTGTTGCTGGTCTAATCGGGGTTCAAATGGTGTTTTTCATTTGCTCCTGTATTTCAGTGGTGTTGTTTGAAACCTCCGGGATCTCTAGGTGTGGCCATACATTGTGTCTGCACGCCTGGTAAACTATCACAGGTACCTCCGCGGAGGTACCGATAAAAAGTTGTGACAGGCATCCGGAGCTACCTGTGACGGTCCAAAAATAAACAAAAAAAGGGTAGGTATTCGTTTTTTTGATAAAATACATTATAACCAGGGAGTTTATTGAAAGTCAAAAAATGCTATTCGACCCTTATATACATTAAGTTATATCACACAATGTATCTCCGGGAATTTTACATATATACGGAAAATATGACTTTTGAAGTGGCTTTAAGGTCAGTCGAAAGTACTCAAAACAAGAACAAATCGGTTGTTTTGGGTCTTAAATGCACTTTTATGCCCCCGAAGGAACTTCGGGTGGCATATTAAAATCGCACCGTCCGTCCGACCGTCCGTCAGTCCGTCCGTCCGTTACAAATCGTGTCTCAGCGATAACTTTAAAAGTACTGAAGCAAATTTGATGAAACTTCACAGAAAGATAAAGCATAATGAGAAGGTGTGTCGCGCGCAAAACTCAGGTCCCTACGCCCAAGGTCAAGGCCACAATTGGGTCAAAGGTCAAATTGTGTCTCAAAATCGTGTCTCAGCGATAATTTTAAAACTACTGAAGCAAATTTGATGAAACTTCACAGAAAGATAAAGCATAATGAGAAGGTGTGTCGCGCACAAGACTTAGGTCCCCAAGGTCAAGGTCAAGGCCACAGTTGGGTCAAAAGTCAAATTGTGTCTCAAAATTGGGTCTCATTGATTGCTTATAAACTACTGAAGCAAATTTAATGAAACTTGACAGAAAGAGGAAACATAATGAGAAGGTATGTTGCTCATAAGATTTGGGTTGCCAAGTTCAAGGTCAAGGTCACAATTAGGGGTCAAAGGTCAAATCTCGCCTCTGTGATAACTTAAAAGCTGCTGAAGTGAATGTCATCAAACTTCACAGAAAGGTAAAATATTATGTGAAGGTATGTTACACACAATATTTATGATCCCAGATCCAAGGTCAAGGTCACAATCTGGGGTCAGAGGTCAAATTATGTCTCGGCAATTATTCAGAAAAGTACCATAGCAAACTTGAAAGAAAGATAAAAGCCTAATGAGAAGACATAGGTTTCCATACCCAAGGTCAAGGACGCAACACAGTTTGGTTAGTGGTTGAATTAAGCCCCCTCGAATCCTCTTAAACTTCCAAAGTGCATTTAAACATTACAGAAAAGTAAAACGAAACCAGAATGTATATCATGTGCAAGACCCAGGTTCTGTGCCCAAGGTCAAGGTCACAGCTAGGGTCAAAGGTCAGTTGATGGGGCCTTCGGGGGCATTTGTTACACACCGTAACATTTCTTGTTTGCATAAAAATCTGTTGATCTGGACACACTGACGTAAAGTAAACCTCCTTGCGTAAATATAAATGATGATATACTCCAAATAAGGCTGGATCTGTGAAAAAAACAACAGGAGGTGTCTGTGACGAAATGGAGGTGCATGTGATGTAAGAAAATATAGCGAAAATCTGAAGATTTATTGCGGTTGCAAATATTGATATTCTTCATCTCTAGACCACTTCCTTGAAAGAATCGTTCATTCATTGTCGCAATAATCTATCATAATGCGAATATCAAGCATATTTTTGTTAAAACGACAGATAATAATCATGAACTTATACAATCAGATTCTACATCCTGCCGCTCAAAACAAAGATGGAAGTAATATAAGTATACATTGACAATAGTTCATAAAAGACACGCATGGTAAACCGAATAAAGAGCTCTTTCCCAGACAGGTGGTCAATCACCTACACCAAATGAAAACAACGCTAACTTCTGTTTTACCTATTTTATATTTTAATTGCAAAACAAACCAGAAAGCAAAGTGGGCAGCTGTACAGGTGACCTTATTGCCAGAAGACTACAGACAAGCAGACATTTATTGCCAGAAGACTACAGACAAGCAGACATAAGAACATGTATTGATGCTTCACAACAGAAATCCAAAATCCATTTAGCATATCATTTCAAAGATTATTGCGCGTTTTGTTTCCATATCTGTTAGCCAAACATTGACGAGTTGTACGTAGCTGTTGAAAATTTACTGCCTAATTCAGCGTTAAAATAGTTATGAAATGCGCTTAAATAAGAGGCAACGTATTTGTGAATGGTGATGACTGTCTGTCAGTCATTCCAAACGTAAGGAATTGTCGGGGTCACACGGCATGCTAGCTACTCGAAACGTTTGCAAAAACAACACTGTTTCGGAAGGTGACTTTTAAGTAGTAAAAGTGCTCTTTTGTTACCAAATTTGATCCAGTGGCTATTCGGAGACTTTGAATTACACATACTTTACAGTAAGATTCCGATCACTTCAACATACTAAAAGGAGTAATGTTGAGAATATGTCACCTGCCGATGGTGTGATCTGTAGGCCTTACGGATGTATTTGGATTCTAGCGCCAACTATTCAAAACTAGCCAGACTAAATCACTTGTAGCACCTATCACTCCAGTTACCACAAAGTTAACACATACAGCGAGCGTCATGCAACACATGAAGCGACACGCATATGAGGTACCAAAAGGACCAATACTATAGATACCTGTACGTACCTGACCCATTTGACACACCATATGTGTAGCTGGCATAACGTGTGACCTCGACAATTTCTGACGAGTTGGAATGACTCACAGGCAGCACCTCCCGATTACAGTCATCACACACCATTCACAAAAAGGTTGACTCTTATTTATAAAGCGCTCATTTCATAACGATTCTAACACTGAATTAGGCAGTTAATTTTCAGCAACTATGTGAAATTCGTCAATGATTGGCTAACAGAAGTGGAAACAAAATGGGCAATAACTCTTTGAGATGGTGTTTTAGGATTTTTTACATGGAATTTCATGATGTACGCATTATGATAGCTTAATGGTACATTAAAAGGATAATTCTTTCCAGGCAGTGGTTTAGAGAAGGCGTCAATATTTCTAGCTGCAATAACTATTCAGATTTTCACTATATTTGCTTACATCACAGGCACCTCCACACCATTGCAGGTACCTCCAGCTGTTGTTTTGAAGAATCAAGCCTTATTTGTAGTCAATCGACATTTACATTTGGGCAAGGAGGTTAGTACCTTAACATCAGTGTGCCATGAAAAACAGATTCGTATGCAAGATCACTGCATTTAAGACCAAAAACGGCCGAATTCTGTATGTTTTGAGTACTGTGGACTGACATCAAAGCCACTTCAGAAGTCGTATCTTTGGTAAATATGGAAAGTTCTGGAGGCTATGATGTGTAACAAAACTTTATGTGTATAAGGGTCGAATAGCACTTTTTGATTTTAATATACTCCCTGGTTATTCTATATTTTGTCAAAAAAGAGGAATACCTAACGATTATTGTCATTTTTTGACAGTCACAACCAGCTCCAGATGCCTGTCACAACTTTTTATCGGTACCGCCGCCGGAGGTGCCTGTGATAGTTTACCAGGCGTGGTCTGGCGAGTCCTCATCTTTGATTCATCATAGTTTCAGATACTTTTTGTTTTCCTGATGATTCTTTGATGGGCTAGTAGATCTCGATGCAGACCGAACAGCTAGATAAACGGTTCGAATCATTGGACAAGCTGAAGGCGAGGGTCGGAATCGCGTAAATCTAGTTTAAGTGCCCGTTACCCCATCCCCGCCCCACCCTTATATTTTTACTGATCGTTCCAAGGTGGTACTTTTGTTATGGTTCCTTTCTATTACTTGATCGTGTCCATGTATGTGCTTTCGCTCACTTGTAAGTGTTGGAGGAGCGATGATGTTAGATGAAGTAGCTTGATAACCACCTGTCTGGGAAAAACCGGTTTAATTGGGTTACCATACATGCCTCTTTTAAACTGCTGTCAGTTTATGCATATACTCCTTTCTCTGTTTTGGTCTTGAAGGCAAGGTATGGAATTTGAAATCGCAGCGTCACAAAATATATCGTTCACAAGGTCTCAAGTGAAGAAGGAAAAACAAAGCGGAGCTGAAATGCATTTAGTTCTTAGACCCATGGTTGTGCACCATACCTCACCCTTACCAGATCGAACACGAATACGCATCTGTATAGTTTTCTAGAAACTAAACTGTAAATAAAGATTAATCGTTTGAAACAACCTTGTAATTGACTAATGTCATCCTGAAATGAGTATCAAAGCTTGACCACAACAAATAGCCGGCGTGAGATTATTCTTAAGGAGCTTTTAGATACAAATCACTCATTTTCTTGACACATTTATAGCTAAGTTAAACGTATTTATCGATATAAAATAAATGGATTCTAAGCATCCTGCTCTTAAAGACAAATGTTCTTGTTAATGGGTTCGTAATCTTATTACGCAACAGTCCATCAAAACTGCCGTTTCATCAAAGGAAATTCTCCGTCTAATATACGGTCAGTTTAGGTCTGTCTAAATACACAATTTAAAAGGAATAAGCTTATTGTTGGAATATGTCACATTCAATTAAAGGCAATCCTCCAATTTGGCTTCAATAGGCCTGTAAAATTAATTGAACTCGACAAAGGCCATTGACTGCCAAGTTGGTTTAATTGTATTTCAAACCACCTACACTAAGTTTATATACGTCATAAGCTGTTAAGAACACTATTTCAATGATGTTGTTCAGTGTCTGTTGTCTCCCGAATTCCCTGGAATGATCGGCAGTAAATCATTGGAGTGAGGCGCTTAACCCAGTATATAGAAGTTTATAACGATGCATTTTTCAGGAAATGTTTAGAAAAGCTATTACTTTCCAGTGATGCAGTTATCTATTATTTTTTAAAAATATTGATATCGTGAAGCCCGGTTTTCACTGAGACTGGTTCATATATAAATTGAAAACAAACGACAGTCGGAGTAAACCGAATGAACAGCTTATTCCCAAAACAGCTGTTTCCTAGACAAGTGGTCATTCAGTTACTCCAACTGAAAACACCTCTCACACAGCAAACAAGTGCGCGAAACACCGTATTGACAACTAGAACAAGTTTTACAGTCTTACAAATACGGAGGCAACGTCTCGACATGACTGAAATATTGTTTAACCACAACTCACTTACTCATTTTCTTTTTGCTTCCAATGTATCAACGATCTGAAAATACTTTACGAAGTATTTGCCTGTTAAATGTTTATCGTATGCATAAGAGCCATATGTGGGGTACAGTAGGGTAAACATGCATTAATGTTAAAGTAACAAACGGATATTTAAAGTCATTATTACCGTATTTGATCTTATCTTAAATTTCTTCATGCACTAAAGTTTCTTTTAAGCAATTTCCTCACTGTAGTTAAATATTAATATCAAAACATATGCACTAACTGAAAACAGATGAGTGCATCATCTAATCGTAATATAGTTTATGACTTCTGACACCTTTAAAGCGTTATCTTAAACCTTATTAAATAGACAACTTCCTTTAATGGTTATTTTCTGTCTCGACAATTGTCAAGAGTAATTCTTTGATCTATCAGTATTACATGAGCCGCGACGCGACATAACCAACAATGTGGTTGTGCGGCCAGCGCAGACTCAGATCAGCCTGGGAATCCACCCAGTCTGATCAGAGTCTTCGCTGTCCGCATGGATGTAGCTCAGTCATTTAGCTACCTTTTAAGCACTTAGCGAAGAGTCTGACCATACTGGTCTGATGCCCAGGCTGATCTGAGTCTGCGCTGGACTCACAACCACATTGTTGGTTTCTCGCGTCGCGGCTCACATGTAGTTTGTGCCAGTGCAGAGTTGTTGGTATATGTGTCTAATGACTAATATAATGCTGTTCTCGTTTCATTAGACAAAGTGTGTTCCTAGGTACGGAACGTATTGACAGTACACCTGATGGTGATTAGTACTGTGTAGCGACTATAAAAAGATTCTCCATACTTATCTTTCGCCGATTTAGAGAAATTTTGGTGATAGAGTTCCAATAAAACCGTTGTTAAAGGCGATGTCCCTGTGCATTACTGTTTTTTAACAGAGTCAGAAAAGCCGATTGTTTTAATTTCATTTGTCTGGTCGAATCCATCTTCACAGAACTAAGCTGAAGGGTACGCATTTAGTGGAAGCAACTCTGTCATATGTTTTGCCTCCCATCTCAGTGTGAACCAGCTCTTAAAGGAAAGAATTTGCTGTCAGAGGAGCAGATTTTGCCTTTCAAAGTAGATCTAATTTTGACATGGCTTCTTTGTCTAGTAAGCAAACAGAAAAGTTGTTTCTTGCATCCCAGATTACGATATCTTTTTGTTAGGGATAAAATTTTTTAACATACCCTGGTTATCTGACCAGTGGGTAGGATAAAAAAATAAGTTTTCGCGTGACTTTGGTTTGGATTTGTTGTATTGGATGTCACGTAACTTTGTCGCTAGCTGACGTTATAACAACGTCAGAAATCACAACTGTTGTCAGAATGGCGGACGTCGCAACGCAGTGTCTAGAGGAATCTTTGATACAATCATAGCTTCAGCACTTAAAGGTATGCAAGAAAAAAAGAATCTACCATCAGTGTGAGGTATGGATAGACAAATCCGGCCCTCGGGTCACTGTTTGGCGCATCACTCGGCAAGCCTCGCGATGCTACACAGTGACCCTTGGAACAGATTTGTCTATCCATACCTCACACTCATGACAGAGTCGTGGTGGAGGAACACGGAGGTTGTACCGTACATCTAAATGATAACCTGGGTTCGAGGTTATAAAACTTGTGCTCGGAGGCAGCCAATCAGTGTGCTTTATTTTGAGTTTGAGAATGCACTCAAGTTTTATAACCTCTGGACCTTATCTTGTTATGACTCAATCTACTTTCTTGTAACATCTCACCATTTTTTAAGGCAGGTTACATATCCATTCGATGGACATTAACATTATTTGGGAGAAAATCAAAACAACAAATACAATGTTTCTAGTCTTGTGTTACTCTATATACTTCTAGTCTAGCGTTACTTGAAACGAGTGATAAAACTGAACCGCCCATGATCCTTTGAACGTTGTTTTCTAATCATCAAAGACTTCTCATGTGCAAGGCTCCCAAGGGCATTTTTATCCGTGAGATAACAAAAACAACAAAGTGGTCAGTGCGCCAGGCGAAGACTCGGGTCAGCTTGGAAATTCGCTTAAGCTGATCTGTGTACTTGCTTGCGCTTAAAGGTTAGCTAAAGGTCTAAGCTACCTCCATATCGACAGCTAAGACGCTGATCAGAGTGGGCCGATGCCCAGACTGATCATAGCCTTTGCAAGGTGCTCATGCCGCTTTCTTGGTTTTGTCGTATCGTGGCTCAATCGTACTTGAAACAAGTGATAAATTTGAACCTCATGTGCAGCCCACGATCCTTTGAACGCTGTTTTTTAATCATCAAAACTTCTTAAATCTCTTGTGAAGCCCCCAAGGACATATTTGCTTATGAATTATGACAACTGTATTATTTTTGGATCCCACTTATTTTCAAAACAATTATACTATTGATAAAACATGCCGCGCGACTGACAAACGAATGCCGTTAATGCACTCGGTATGGCTGATGCTAAAGACTTAACTGTCTGGCTGGAAACATCAGAATTATATATTACCCATAACGAGCCATCATTCCAGGCATTGTTCCGCAGTCCGAAGGGGCCGAGAAAGCAATTACCAGATTGAACTTATTGTACGTAAATTTCATATATATGGTAGAAGTACTTTACAATACACATACCTTTAATCAGATACTGTAAGCCAGTTATAAATAGGTCCTAATGCAAATGCTCTAGCTGGTGTTAAGCACAATGTGACGTCCATGACGGCCGTAAAAACCTTCATTTTACTGCAGATTATATATATATTTCCGACCATCTTCAATTATTTGGGCCCATTCTAAATGAGTTTGAAAATATCCGTCCTTTACCATAAAACCAGTTTTGTTGTTGTTGTTGTTGATGATTTTTTTTGGTTTGTTTCGTTGAACTACAGCAATTTAAGATTACAAGTTCATCAAAACAGAAAAAAATCAAGTTCACGTCCTTCAGAAGTACCTCTTGACAATTGTCTTTGACAGTAAACACTGAATCCAAATTAGGCAACTTAATTAAAGAACGATATTCTGCTAATCATTTAATTAGCCTGCCATAACTGGCCAACTTACAAAACTACGTCTATTTGTTTTCCATCAAAAAGTACACTTACCGGTACGACAGAACGAATTGAAATGTCAACTGAAAACTGAACAGGTTGACGGAAAAATTACTTTGTATCAATTTTGAACATGAAGTGTTACTGAACAAAAAATTAATATTGACCTCCCCTTGATGTCTGTCAATATGAAGTTTTCTGTTCAATATACTTGTAATGACTTTTTTAAGGTGGACATACAGTAAACTTCATATTGACCGATGCGAAGCGGAGGTCAATATGAACTGTTAACTGTTCAACAACTTTGCATGTTTACCGAAACAAAAGTCAACAAATGCTTTCTTATATAGTGCAGTTCAACGGGCCGCAATTTTAGTTAGCTTAACGTCTAATTTCGATTGGCATTACTGCACAAACCGTCAACCATTAAGACGTTACGTTACCAACCATGCGAAATTAAGACGTTACGTCGCAAACGATGCGCCCTGAAGTAATGTAAGTCTCTGAACCAATGTAATGAGTTTTATTTATCGTATAGATTCATGTCCAACTCAACAAAAGTCAATAATTGTATATATGCAGTAATTTAATTTAATGATATATAAATAAGGCTGTATTTAACAGCACTAATGGGTTTTCTTTGCATTAGACAGCAACATCAAATTCTGTGAGTTTACATCCTTGAAGCGCAAGAACAACTTTTAGAAAAGACAATTTCATTGTTTTAGAATTTAAGGACTATAAAGTTTGATTTTAAGACAATTTTAGATGATA
This sequence comes from Ctena decussata, assembly GCA_963989385.1. Lineage (NCBI taxonomy): Eukaryota > Metazoa > Mollusca > Bivalvia > Lucinida > Lucinidae > Ctena > Ctena decussata. The sequence goes on from OZ022500.1 coordinate 40,827,640, forward strand.
ACAGAGCATTACTGCACTGACAGAATGACGTTTTTGCGATCTTTAGGTCGCATCAGGAAAGAGTGCTGTTGTTGTTTTTTAAACAATCGACAAACTACGAAGCTTTATGTGAAATTGTTTATCTCCGTGGTTTTCCGCTAGTTAATAACCGTTAATTTACGGTAAATTACTTTTGAAACTTATTGTTTGATTCTCCAAACGACGAAGGCCTTCAAAAATAAGGTCCATCATTTGAGCTACGTCATGTGACTTACAACAATGTGGCAGTTTTGTCATGTGATAGTCAGATCATTCTCATCGTTAACATCGGGTCTATAGAGGCCTCACTGTATCGTTTTGGCCAATTCAACAGATGGCTGATATGACAAATGAAGATTCTGATCATTTTTGTTAATCTGATCATCTATGCTTGTTAAAAATGCCACATTATTTTGAAAACAGATGATGTGGCTCATTTATAGGAAGATTTTGCTTCCCGAGGAGGCTATTCTTTTATTTCAGATTTCATCGCCATTTAGAATGGAGGCAAACATGGAATTAAAATCTTAAAGATTTTCTTCAAGAGCAGAGAATGCATTCAGAAGAAGAACCATGGGCCAGACTACTTAGATTTGGCTAATAAAGCCTCATTAGTGACTCTGACAATATCTGGTGACGAAACCAGAGAAAAGCTTACCGTAATTTCTTAATTTCAATTTGGCAGTCAGTTCAAAGATCAAAGTATCAAAAAGGGTCCAAATTATAAAAAGATGAGGATTTAGTATAAAAGTCGAAACCAATCTAAAATTTTAGATTTCTCAGAATATATCCTCCAATCTCAAAGGACGAAAAGAAAATATATTCTGCACTCTGGATGATGTACGGGGAGACGTTTAACGGCCGCCTCACGACACAACACCAGCTGCAGCGAAGCAAAATTAAAATCTAAAAGAGTTCCTTCAAGAGCAGAGAACGCATCCAGAAGAAGGAACATGGGCCAGACTACGTAGTTTTGGCTAAAAAAGTCTCATCAGTGACCCTGAGAACCTACCTTCCCCATAAAATAGATCCATCCACCTGAAAGATAACAAACTATAGCGCGAGAAAGTAAGCAGAATAACGCTAAGTTCGTGTATTTTAGAGCCGCGCCAGTAAAAGTGTATCTTGCGACAGAGGCAACAAAAAGTAGTTCAGGTTTGCCGCCTTTTTTTACAAAGGGAGACTACTTTTATTGCTTCCTGTTTGCTTACTTGGCTTACAAAACCCTTCCAAACGGATATCTACTTGACAGAAAAAAAATTCCCTTTGGGAGGCTAATTCCGTTTGGGTATTTTATTTCCTTAGTAAATAATTCTTAGTGAGAAGGGAGGCGAATATTAAATTAGCAAAGGCAGAGCTGCTTTCGTTGGAAGTATCTGTTCACACAGTTTTATCAGGTCCTTCAGTATATATATCAACTGTGTTGTTCACCCGCCGATATGCATTTGCTATTTGCATATGCCTAACCCTTAAAGCACCGAAATTAAAATTGTTGAATTGGCAAAAAGTGTAGATCCAGATCATTATGTGGCTCATAATGAGCCACCCCATCTGAATCTACACTGTTAGCCCTCTAGTATTCGAATTCTCAATATGATATCGCTTGGACGAAACTTTTTTTGAAATTCTGCAGACGTAAGTTTTGTCGTCTGCTTTTTGGCGCATAAAGGGTTTACGTATAATTTTTTTCTGGCGCTAAGGCTAGACATTAAAATACCGAACAAATGAAGAACCGGTATACTTTTTCATGTCAAACATAAAAGTCATTTCCATAGGAAATCAATCACAAATAAAAATTTAACCACTTCCACAATAGCAAATTTCATAAAATTAAGGTCAAGTTACGTTTTACTTGATTTAATTTGCCGTATGATTGTTTATATCCAGATTACTTAGCGAACGACTACGTAGTAAATCTAATATATTAGTTTAAGTACCACTGAACCTTTTGATTACAAGTTATGGTGATTTATTCAGTGCTAGATCATGTTATATTGTATAACCGGAAATAAGGGCAAATGGCTGTTGCTGAAAAGTTTATAGAAGAACATCAGTTTTAATGGAACAAGGGTTACAACTATATGCAGAAAATAACCACCAAACTATAGGCCGTCAAACTATAAATGTAGTTAGAAAGTGGGTTTACATGATACGGCCTTTATCGTTAAATTTCATTTAACAAAAGCTTCGAAAATAGAACGAAACATATGTAAGTCTTAATAATGCTAACCGTAGCCATTGATCGTAACAAGCTGAATTCCTTTGATGAATAAGTCTAAACCATGAACGAAGCTTGAAGTCATATGAACTAATTTTACATCAGTCACCTAAATTGTTTGACAAAACCGTTAGTGGCAAGTCATCTATTTGGGAAAGAAAATGCTTGTCAGTAAGTTCAGTTTGTCTTTTTCAAGAAAAAATACACCGGCTCCAATTATACGTCATCATCTGGTATGAACTGAAAATGGTTATTTATGCCACTATATGATATGATGATCAAATAAAGTAGGTTTAGTTGAGGTGAGGAATGATGATCAAATAAAGTACTTTTAGTTGAAGTGGGGAATGATGATCAAATAAAGTAGTTTTGGTTGAGGTGAGGTATGATGATCAAATAAAATAGTTTAAGATAACATGACGAATCATGATAAAACAAATACAGTCCAACCTGTATTTAGCAACCTTAAGGGATGATCAAACTGCGCATGCTTAAAATAGACGTGTGCTTAATACAAGTAAATTTCAATGTTTTTGCCTTTTTCGAGAAATAAAATTTCTGCTTGCTAAATAAAGGATGCTTGCTTAATTGAGGTGGCCACTATAACAGATTTACTGTATTTTAAGTGAGGTGAGGAATTATGATCAAATAAAGTAGTGTAGGTTGAGGTGAGGATTGCTGATCAAATAAAATAGATTTTTTTTTCAATGTGGGGAATGATGATCAAATAAAGTCGTTTTAGTAGAGGTGAGGAATGATGAGTAAATACAGTAGTTTTAGATGAGGTGAGAATGGATGAGTTGTGGTGAGGATTACTAATCAAAGAAAGTAGTTTAAGTTGAGATAAGGGATGATAATCAAATAAGGCAGTTTTAGTTTAGGTGAGGAATGATCATCAAATAAAGTAGATGTGAGGTGAGGAAAGATGATCAAATAAAGTACTTTTATTTCAGGTAAGAATGATGAGTAAATGAAGTAGTTTTAGTGGAGGTGACGAATAATAATCAAACAAACAGTTTTAGTTTCGGTGAGGAATGTATATATCAAATAAAGCGGATTTAGCTGAGATGAGGAATGATTAGCAAACAAAGTAGTGTAAGATGACTCGACAAATGATGATCAAATTAAGTAAAGTCCAACCTGTATTTGGCAAGCACCTAAGGGATTATGGAAATATGCTTGCTTAAAACAGGTGCATGCTTAATACAAGTAAATTTAAATGTTTTTGCCTTTTCTCGGGAAATGAATACAGTCTTGATAAATACAGGATGTTTGCTTTATAGAGGGTGCCACAATAATAGGGTTTACTTATTTTAGTTGAGGTGAGGAATGATGATCAAATAAAAATTAAAACCTTAAAGAGTTCCTTCAAGAGCAGAGAATACATTCAGAAGTAGGAACATGGGCCAGACTACGTAGTTTTGGTTTAAACATATTTTATTCATTTTAGAAATTGTAACATGCATACATATATAGTATACAATACAGGCTTGGGACTAGAACGAAAGCTGGACGCTTATAGAGTTCTTCTCCCTACGTAGTATTGGCTAATAAAGCCTCGTAAGTGACCTTGACAATATCTGGTGACGAAACTAGAGAAAAGCACACTTTAATCGGGCACTCGCTTAAAAGGCTGACTCGTATCAAAAAGGGTTCAAATAATATAAAAGACCATGATCTAGATTAAGAGTCTAAACCAATCTAAAATTTCAGATTTCTCAGAAAATACCTTTTAATTTCAAAGGACGAAAATAAAATAAAATCCGCACTATGGATGCTATACGAGGAGACGTTTAAGAGTAGTTTTAGTTGAGGTTGGAACTGATGATCAAATTAGGTAGTGTAGGTTGAGGTAAGTAAGGATGATCAAAATAAATAGTTTTAGTTCTGGTGAGAACTAATGATCAAATAAAGTACTTTAAATTGAAGTAAGGTATGATGATCAAATATAGTAGTATATGTTGAGGTGAGTAAAGATGATCACAACAAATAGTTTTCGCCAAGATGAGAAATGATGATCAAATAACGTAGGATAATCCCATTAAATAGTTGTAGCCAAGGTGAGAAATCATGATCAAAAACAGTAGTTTTAGTTGAGGTGAGGAATGATCAAATAAAGCAGTTATAGTTGTAGTGAGAAATGATGATCAAAAAAAGGAGGATGGTCACAGTAAATAGTTTTAGCCAAGGTGAGAAATGATGATCAAATAAAGTAGTTATAGTTGTGGTGAGAAATGATGATCAAATAAAGTAGTTTTGGTTGAGGAGAGGTATGATGATCAAATAAAGTAGTTATAGTTGTAGTGAGAAATGATGATCAAATACTTAAAAGTAGTTTTAGCTGCGGTGACGAATGATGATCAAATAAAGAAGTTTCAGTTGAGGTGAGGAATGATGATCAAATAAACTATTTAAGTTGTAGTGAGGAATGATGATCAAATAGAGTAGTTTCAGTTGCGGTGACGAATGATGATCAAATAAAGTAGTTTTAGTTGAGTTGAGGAATGATGATCAAAAAAAGTATTTTAGTTGTAATGAGGAATGATGATGAAATAAAGTAGTTTTAGTTTAGTCGAGGAATGATGCTCAAATGAAGTAGTTTTGGTTGAGGTGCTGTATGATGATCAAATAAAGTAGCCTAAGTAAATTGCAATGTGTTTGCCTTTTTCGAGAAATAAATACCTGCTTGCTTAATAATCGTTGCTTGCTTAAAAGAGGTGGCCAGTATAACAGGTTTTACTGTATTTTAGTTGAGGTGAGGAATAATGATCAAATAAAGTAGTTTCGGTTCAGGTGACGAATGATGATCAAATAAAATAGTTTTATTCAATGTGAGGAATGATGATCAAATAAAATAGTTTTATTTAATGTGGGGAATGATGAAAAAAATGAAATAGTTTTATTCAATGTGAGGAATGGTGATCAAATAAAGTTGTTTTAGTTGAGGGGAGGAATGGTGATCAAAATATAGTTTTAGTTGAGGTGAGGAATGATGAGTAAATACAGTAGTTTTAACTGAGGTGAGGAATTGTGATCCTAAGAAAGTAGTTTTAGTTTAGGTGAGGAATGGTAAGTAAATACAGTAGTTGTAGATGAGGTGAGAATGATGGTCATATAAGTTGTTTTAGATGAAGTGAGGAAACAGTTACAAATTCCTCTACCGTAGTTTTCTAAACGAACATGGTTGGGTTTGGTAGAAGAGACCTCCTTTAAAAAGAGACTAATCACAAAGGAATGAATATGAGAGGATCCCATTGCAATGGAATATCAAACTGAAAATAACTTTGATTCTTCCCATGAAAATGTATACATTAACCTTAATACTCCTTTGATGGAACATCGTTTTACAACTGAGCCATGCAGGGATGACTTATTGGCATAGTTTACATTCTCACATGCCTACCAGGTCTAGTTAGAACGTTCTTAGTTTGGCAAAAATTATGCTGATTTCGAAACACAAATTAACATATTTGTTCGGCTATAACCCGAGATTTTCCCTCTCTAGAATGGCCCCAAATACTAATGCAGTCTTATTGTGCGATGAGTTGAGGCTTTTCCATATCTAAACAAGCCCAAAAATATTGATCCGACTATATTCCAGGGTTTTTTTAACTGCTTTTGAGGGAAATCCCGTCTCATAGCCGAAGAAGTACGCTTTACATTTGTCATTGTACATTGAAAAATTGATGTCTGTTGATTGACGATTGCAATGGCTGGACAGACAAAATTGGAAAAGAAAAAAGATTTCTCAGAACTACCGTTCAGGTGAAATTCAATTTTAGCTGCCAGAACCAATTGAGTTTATTGTTAACACCATGAGATGTCATCCTAACTTTTTGAACAGACACATTAATTACGGTTTAAATTGGCCTAATACGGTAAAACAGCTTTTGATCATCACCCAACTGTGCTAATTTAAAATGTGTTTCAGCAACAAGAGACGAAGAAACGCTTAATTCTGTCATTCAGTACTTAAAATTAAATGGGAACACATGCACTTTGTTCTTCTAACGATGCGCTTATATCATTCTGGTTTCCAGGAAGAACGTACTTTGGGAACAAAAATATTTTCTTAGTTTTTCGGGGGGAGGGGGGGGGGGCAGAGGGTGGGGACTCTTTGGGACAAAGGGAGCAGATAGGGTGGAATAATGACTATTTGAGACTTATTTAGAGTAAAAGACGGCTAAGATAAAGCAGGAGGGAAGAGAAATTTCCATTTTTAACACTGAACGGGCATGATCAAACAAAATGACAAACTTCAGTCACCATCAAAATGGCACGCTAAAAGCGGTAAAGGACACGGTATGTACAAAGGAGATAGTCCAACCAAGCTATGAGCTTCTGTCCAAAACATACAAATTGTATGCTGAATAATATCATACGAGTTTATATACACTAACCAAACTATACTGAATAAAGTGAAATGCGCAACAACTGATTTTTTCTTTTATACTTTTCAATGAATTATGAAATTTCTCGGTGAAATCGAAACTGTTAATCTCTCTTGTGAAATTATCACTTTCGATTTCACTATTTCAAAAATAGAATTGTTGTGAAATAGTCTCATTTATTTGTTGATTAATTGATTAAACCTTACCCAGCTTGACATGAATTTCGTCACGCATGTTTGCACGTCATTACGACGCTCATGACGTCACTTAAAACGCCAAAGTAACATTGTTTGTGCATGCGACGTAAGGCCGCCTAAGTCTCCTGTAGGCCATCTTTTATAGCAAATTTCTTGAGATGTGATGATCAAAATGCAATTTTAAGCTATTTCAAGTTGCAAACTCTGTTTACAACCAATATCATACCCAGTAAACACGCTGGAAGTATCAAATTTGACTTAAAACGGCTACAAAAAAGTTGTGTCTCTGTGGTGATGGCTGACGCATGGGAATAAACTGAATTATTGCAATTTTAAAGCAGAAAAGAAACAGAAAATTTGACTATTTCAGTGTAAGATCGATTTTTATTTCACTCAAGAACGCCTAAAGTGTTATTTTCAATCGTGGCTCCGCCGCGCGTGAATATACTGCTTTTGGTGTTCATTCCGTGAAATAAAAATCGATCTTACACTAAAAAAGTCAAACATCCTCTATAGTTTCAGTTTTCCTGTTTTGTGGAACTGCAATAAATTTAACTTGCTATTATAAAATAGGTCGTGACTAAAATGAAGATCCCGGGATATGTGGTAGACTAAAAATGAAGATCCTGGGATATGTGGTAGACTATCACGTAAACCAAAGATCATTAATCCAGACATCTCTGACCATACCAATTGATTCAATGGTTGCGCTTAAGTGTATCGTAGCATTTTCCCTGCCATTTTCAAAATGAAGAAGCAACATTAAATTTGTGACTTCCTGTTTTGCTTCCCTGGATCACAAAATCTGTCCAAATTTGGGTCAAATCTCAAATGAAAAGATTGGCTCCTCTAGGAGCCAATTCTTCCCTTTTAGGGTTGGCCCTCATTTACAAAGGATATGAACTGAAAATGATAGAGCTGCTCCCCCTTAAAGTGTACATTCACCTTTATAAGTACGTCAAGCATTAGTTTACCCAATATATTATAATGGTTGGCTAATGATGTCTGAGTTGGCGCTGTTAATTCTGAACAAGTTTTTTTTTTTAATAATTGGCGGTTATTTGTATAATATGTAGGCGGCTACACGATTTTTAGTTCATATAGGCGCTTAAGTAATATGGCGTGTCTGCTTCTCACAATACTAGATTTTTTTTCTCTTTTTAATGTATTTACATCACTTTTCTTTTAAATACCAAAGGTTTGTTATTTTCAAATTGAAAAACTAGTTCATCTGCTATGCATGTTGTAGCTTTCCCATAGCAAAATTGCGTGAATGTTTATTAAAAATAAAAAGATAGTGAGATCTTAAATTGAAGATTCAACGCTGCATGCTTTTACGTGTAATTGTACTCCAAAATCCATTTCCTGTCAAATCACATTTTTAAATTGCATTGTGCTAGGTTATTCTCCGTTCGCACAGTTCACCTCAAATCAAGTCCATTTTAATTGAATGTGCATCACATAACATCTCGAATGTCGTTGCCTATTACACATTGCTCTATAAAACGTGTAGTACTCTTAGTTGAGCATGGTTGCACAATTCTTAAATATTACTCTTCTGTCTCCGTAAAGTACTGGTGGCTTCACAGAAAGCGCGAGTGAACCACATTCCGCTTCCTGTTAAGAATATGCTGTACGAATCTCACTAAAGTTCAGCAGAGTCGTGAATTGATAGTGCACGTATGGTAACTAAGAACAAGGCATAAAGTTTTGTGTGTGTGTGTGTGTGTGTGTGTGTGTGTGTGTGTGTGTGTGTGTGTACCAGCTTATTAAAGTTCTTCCAGAAATAAGCATATAATACTTTCTAAAAGATCAGTCAAAAGAATATATTTGCCTATCATAGTTTTAATATCATCGAAATACAACGAAAGAATGCTTAATGAATAAAACTTGGTTTGAATGTAAATCAAATGATAAATAATGCATGCCAAGTGAATTTAAAAAGTAAAGTTAAATGTAAACGAATCCTTTGCAACTGCTACTGCTTGGCAACTAGTACACTGACGTCAATTAAAAGTTAAATGACACCAGCAAATGACTATTATACACTTGAGCTTGCTTTTGCATGTCTGCCTGTGAAAGGTTGTCGTTGTTTATTCAATACGTATGACTTTATCTGTAAGCTGCCTAAAGTCATACGTATTGAATAAACAACGAACCTCTACGTGTTCATGAGCCAGTGCAACGTTTCGTCGTTTTTTGTGTGATTATTTTTATCGGATGCAAAACGATACATTGATTAATTACCTGTCACTGATCACGATTATGAGCCGCCCATTTCGATCGAAAATCACACTCAGAGCTCAGTGCATTGTTAACTGGCTTATTAAAAGGGTTGGCAGTACGATTAAGCATTAGGCAGAACTAACCGGTGAGACAACACACCAACACACGGACCATCGTCGATCAATAAATCTATTTTCGACCACTCAGCTGTAGCAACAGGTACGATTGAAATGAAACAAAATCAGTATGTCGGCGAATTGTTTGATGTAACAGCTTTGCAAAGCTGCGTATCAACTTTTCAGATCAGCTGGATTTGGTTGGTTGGTTGTTTTGGGTTTAACGGCCTTTTGAGAGATCAGCTGGAAGAGCGTATTTGCTTTAGTCGGTGGACTTGTGATAATTGGCAATCTTTTTATTTAAAAATTTATTTTTAAATTTATCGTTCGAATTTCTTTACACTTTTGTCCACAACCTACAAGTTCAGATTCTGGTGAACTTTTCAGCATGTAATTGTTTGTTTACACAGATGGCTGATCAGCATCTGTAACTGTTGCTTAGATAGTTTCGTGCTGGGAAACAGTAGTCAAACTGTTCGATGTTAAAGATTTTACAAGCTGTAGAAGAGCTTTCTGTTTTCTTATGCTATTAGAGGTTATTTAACAAATAACTATAACAAATTTATCTGATCCTATTTTCAAGGGACATTCCAGTGGCGGAAGCATATAGGATTTAGACGTTATATGGAAAAATTATATACCGGTGTACAATGCAAAATATTCAGATTTGTCTTTAGAAAATATTGGTGTATTTGTTGACGTGCATACCACATTGCAGCAGCTTAGGCCTAGTAATTCAGCTGAGCATGAAATTTTACATGCCGGTAAATAGCAAATTACTGATTAGTACAGTTGTTTTCTTTCTAAGATGAGCTGAGTATTAAATTTTCTCTGCTTATGAATATGAAAACGCAAACATTTGTTAGCGTTTTCATATTTATCAGCAGAGAAAAATTCATGCTCAGCTGAGATGAGTACGAATAAAGTTTTATAACCTCGGGGCCATAGTAATAACGAAATGTTTGTTTACTGCGTATAAAAATCAAACTTCTTTGTTTTATCTTTTTCAGTTACAAGTACATAAACATCATCTGGTTCTGTTCCAACTGGTTGGCTATGAGTAATTCTTGCTATAATCCTTTCATCTATGGACTCTTAAATGTAAGTCTGTTATTTAAAGCACAAGAAATAAGTAAAAAAATATATATTTGATATTGTATGGTGTAATTGTCCTTGGCCTTTCAGTTCTGGATAAGATTTTTATAGGGGTTTTACCATATATGGGCATGGCGGCTATCTTGGTCATGTGACCAAGACAACTTGAACACACTTGCGTCCCCCTGACAAGGAAAACCCCATATGAAATATGGCTTCGATCGGCCTAGTGTTCAGAGAAGAGGATATTTGAAAATGTTGATGGGCTACAGAATCTAAGTGACCGTCAACAAAGGTCCAAGAATGGCCTCTGCTCATTTCGTGTACCATATGTACCAAGTATTATAACTTAGACTTAAACAGTGTGAGCAATCCACTGTTAAAGCATTTTCCAATATAAAACTATAACGTACCAAAGTTTACTGTTAGCCTTGCCATAAATTAGGTCAAGGCCAACCTACGTCCATCATTTGAACAGCCTATGATGGGCTAGGGTCCAAAATGCAAAATACTGTTCGACGTTTCAAGGTCATTAGTCCTTCGGTTCTAGAGAAGAAGTTTTTGGAGGGTTTTACCATAAATGGGCGTACTGGTCATCTATGCCATGTGACCCAGAGTCCGCGAACAAAATTCCGTCCTTCCATCCCATTGAGATTCCATATGAGCCGCGATACGAGAAAGCTATCAAAGTGGTTGTGCGCCCAGCGCAGACTTAGATCAGCCTGGGCTTCCGCCCAGTTTGATCAGAGTCTTCCCTAAGCGCTTAAAGGGTAGCTAAGGGTCTAAGCTACCTTCATGCGGACAACGAAACCTCTGATCAGACTGGATGGATGCCCAGGCTGATCTGAGTCTGCGCTGTGCGCACAACCACTTTGTTGGTTTTCTCGTGTCGCGGCTCATATGAAGTTTGGCATTGATAGGCCAAGCGATTTTGAACAAAGATCATTGACAATGGTGGACGACGGACGAACGGATGACTGACAATTGCTTTACTAAAAGCGCACCTGTTAGCCTGCGGCTCAGGTGATCTAACAAAACAGACCCTCAGTGAGAGTCAGATCCCAGTTTTTGATCAGCTTCTATGCTGTTTGAATATGATTTGTGAATGTGGTATAGCCGGAGTATTTCATCAGCTTTTTTCGTCGATATATGGCGACTATACAAATAAAAATTAAACCATCTTTTTTGTATTTCTATTTTTCTATTTTTTGTATTCCTAAGGACAGCCTAAATTTCGCATGTAGACATAGGTATTGTAGTTACGATGGGAAGAAATCTAGCGTTATATCTAAAAATTATAAGATTTACAGGTGAGTGTATATACACTGCTAAAAATATTAAAAGGAACACCTAATATTTTTTCCATAGATGACAGTGCAACGCATCCCCACTTTGAGGTTATATACTTTCGATCGATAAAGACACGGAAATTCCATTAATTTTGCCAATTTTTTAAAGAAGGGCGAGGTTACTAACTGCACAATTTTTGATCCAATATTTGTCCTGCCCTTGTCCATGGATATTAAGTAAAACTGGAATTTCGCTAAAAAAATTGCGATTTTTCAGAACAGGTGAAAAGCGTGAAAATTTCAACCAAAATCAAAAGAACAATTTTGTCTATGAAAATGAATGTCTTTCAAGATGACCCTTATTGAGAAGATCCCTTTGAACTGAAGTTTATGAGATTTAATAGACTGCAGCAAAATTACTCAATTTCAGAAAATAAGAAAACTGCAAAACTTGTACCATGGAAATGAGAAGGGCATCTGTTGTGTTGAAATTCTGGTTGTCTTAAACTTTGATTTTTCTTAAAAGTGCTGCAAAAAGATGGTATTTCTTGTCCACTGACGGTCAAATTTTATGGGCCGTTAAACTGGGCATATGTTGTAGTAACATCTATGGGAACTTTATGTATTTCGAGCAGTGTATATACTACTCAAAAGCAGTATTGCATCAGAACATATATTTTCCAATGACATAACACTTGATAAACTTATTTCCAAAGGGTGCAAAGTAAAAGCATACCTTTACTTAGCTTTCAGGTTTATGTAACTTCTACAATAGTGCCTCTGTAAAATCTCATCTGACAAATAACACATATCCTGTCAGGGCAGGGAAATTGAGAAAACCATGCTAGTGTTTTTTTTATATCAAGTCTATCAGGCGAGACCGAAAACAGCGTAGGAATGGCGAGGCTTGCCGAGCCAGTCCGACGTGTTTCTGGTCTCGCCTGATAAACTTTATATCAAAAGACACTTACGCGGTTTTCTATCTATCATGCATCATTAGAATATTTTACGACGTAAAGAGAGTCAAACAAATGAAATACAATCGCAATTTTGTTCGAACTTGCTGACGTCGCAAATGCCTTATGACGTTAGTCGGTGGCGTCATTTAACCAATCGACCGTTGTTATCACGGCACTCTCAGTATGTAGCCAATCATCTTCAGAGATCGCTCCTAAAGACATTTCCTGATAACATTCGCGCAAGCGCAGTGGTACAGTGACATGATATCACATCATGTTATCATACCCCTGTTATCAGGAGTATTTTGCAGCAGATGCATGATGAAAGTTTCTCAGTGCCCAGTGGTATATGGTCTTAACCAAGCCTATCGGAAATCTTTCAAAATTGAACGTTTGCTTTTCATAGGACTAAATCTTCCAAGACAGTCAGAATCGGGAACCAAAATTTCTCAGTTATCATACTGAAACATTAGACTTTTAATTTATAAAAGTAAGCATGTTTTCATCGTTTCATCGCAACACTTTGACATTCTATACAGGTGAAAAAGGGCTGTATTGCAATAACTCTATGGAAAAAAAATGAGTTGATTCAAAACTTGTTTTAAGTAGTAAATATCAACAAATGAGCCCGAATCCTTCAATAAAAAAAGTTGTTTATTTATTTTATTTTTTTCAGGAGAAGTTCAAATTTGAATATCGACTGCTGTTTTCAAAGACTCGCTGCTTCAAGCGACTAGCTCGACAACCCAGCGGCTATCCGAGCGATGTCTCACATGATAGCAAACGAACTAGGTTATCGTACAGGTAGGTTCAAGTTTTTAAAGGCCAGCCGTGACTATAAAAAGCAGATTAGGCTCATTTCTCTCAGTATGATTTTAATGTCCAAAGGGTCAAGAGCTCTGCCATGCATTTTAATTGGCTACTGGCTATTGGTAACGGTCATCTGTAAAATGATTGACAGGTCTTATCAGCTGAGTCAGTGAAGTGTTTTTACAACTAAGTCTTTATGACACCAATAAAATTTAATCTGTTTATTCTGGGATAATTGCTTATAAAAACAAGCAACGACAAGTTATTATGTTCATCATCTTTGTTTTCATTACTTTTACTATTATTTTTATTATTATTTATTTATGCAAACAGATTCTTTCGATATTCATTATAAATCTTGTAATGACTTCAATAATAATGATAGATCTCCTTTGAACTCTGAAGGGATGACAATAGCAATGATAATGATAATAATAATAAAAACAATGACAATAATAAATGAAATAAATAGATAAATAATATTGAATACTTTTTTTTATTTCAACTATTATTATTTTGATAACTATCACTATTTTTGTCATAATTTTCAGTCATTACCTTTGCTTTCATTACAATTACTATTATTATTATTACTATTAAATTATTATAATAATTTTTATTTTATTATCAATAATTTTATCATTAAAATTATAATAAAAATCAAATATTATACAAGTGCATGTTTCTCTTTGACTGTAGTAAATACAATGATCTATGAAATAATGGACAGATTTTAGTTCAGACCTGTAAATCTATATCAGACATAATTTTTATTCATATTGTTAGAATTATGATTTTTTTCTTTTCATCATGGGAACAAAATAAAAAGTAAAACTTCAAGATTTCTGATTTTTCTATCACACCTCAAAATATAATTCATGACTTTATTGCAAAACTGTATATGCATGACAAGTTGAATACCTCTTATCAGCAGCGTGGCTTAAGCTCCGCCCACTTATACTGCCCAATTACATTACCTATACAGGTAAAATCTGCTGGCTGGATGGACGACATTCCCGGCCTTTAAGTTCTTAGATCTGTAATGGTACATGTTGTCAGATCGGTAAATGTCGTCAATCATCGTCAGTTATCGATAGACATCGTATTTCGCCGTTGCCAAGCTCGTTTACGGCAGCATACGATGTTACTCAGTATTAACCAATTCGTGCTTGGAATTCATAGGCAAACAGTGAAGACGAAGATCAGACGCCGCAATATGCGGCGTCTGATCTGGGTCTACATTGTTTGAGTGTCATTTACAGCGATTCTATAAAAATGATAAACATATAAACTAGGTACCCTTTAAACGGTGAACGGATTCATCAATGTCATAAGGATAGAATAGTCCACAAGGAATAAATTGGTTGAACGAAGATAACAAGAAGATAATGCTACACTGCAGAATATTGTAGGTGCATAGCAATATTTCAGCCGCGACACGAGAAAACCAACAATGTGATTGTGCGCCCAGCGCATATTCAGATCAGCCTGAGCATCTGTCCAGTCTTCGCTGTCCGCATGGAGGTGGGTTAGACACTATAAACTTTTAACCGCTGAGCGAAGACTATGATCAGACTAGGCGGATGCCCAGACTGATCTGAGTCTGCGCTGGGCGCACAACCATTGTATTGGTTTTCTCATGTCGAGGCTCATTATTTTTACTGTTTCGATTTCACTTGCCATTATGATCGTAAATGACAGTTGTCGATGCCTTTACTGTTTATCAATAATTACTGAGGAATTTTATTGTTAAAGGATATTCACAAATGTGAAACAAATACTTATTCCTTTGATGCAGTTAATTAAGCAGATATAACTTAGAGAAAAATTTTAACACGCAATAAGTTTGTAAAAAGACACTGTAGTACATTGAACTTTGCATTCTCTTTATATTGCTGCATTTGACTTCGGAAAACGGAGCGAAACACAGTGTGTTTGCATGCTTTGAAATTGCATGTATATTTGATGATAACTTCTATTTATTGTTAGTAATTTTGAATAAAAATTAAATGCAGTTCATAACATTAATATGCCTATAATATTACCATTTACAAAGTAATGTCATAGGTTTTCATTGGGAAAAAATGATGAAGCGCCAGATACGAGGGGTGATTGAAAAGTTCTAGGCCCTGCCATTTTCTGAAACCTTTAGAGTGGATTTGAGTTGTTGACTTTCAACGGCTATTTTATAGAGCAACAATCACCAAAGTTCGTGAGTTTATCTTCAGTATTAATCGGATGACACTTCACCTTCTACACCCATGAGTGCACTGTATAACTCTTTGACCGGCCATAGCTTTAGCAGAGTCAAACATTTTGCGATTGGTTTATGCAAAATTATGTCCTACAGAATCCCTGTAAGTGATTTTATATAAAAACATAAATTTATTCCATTTCAGAATAAAAAGCAAATATTTTATTTTTAGGAAGTGCCTATTTTGAGAGTTTCTGCAGATAGTGCACAGTCGGAGTCGCATGCTCTGCGTGCACAGGTGTGAATATCTTTTAACTCTTTTCGACGAAAATTATGTAAGATGTCAATGTTTATTTTTGTGCAAACATTGTTTGGTTTTGCTCACAATGTTCCTAAGTAACACGAAAGTAAGATATGGGTCTCCAAATTTTAGGGCTGCAAAATTTTACGGTTTACCATAGAGCCGCCAGATGTCAGAATATTTTGCATTTCCATCAAACCATTGACAAATCATCATATTTGCATGTGATGATACAAGAACCATTTAAATCATGTAGAATATGAAGAATGATTTTTTCAAAGTAATGCGGCAAGGGAAATAGATTCTTTATGTTACTTAAAAAATATGCCACCCCTCTTGTGTTAAAGGAGCTGACTGTATAAAAGAAACATTTCGCCAATTTTTTTTTGAAACCCTCACCGAAAGCTAGTGTATGACTTCTTATTACATTCATGTTAAGCACGCATGCGCAGATTCACTAGAAGTACCTTACGCTCAGAAATTTTCAATCGCCCCTCGTATTGATAGAAGCAATTTACTTTTGATTCCAGAACTGATATTTTCGTCCAGAAGAAGAATTACGGTGAAAATGGTTTTGCATCAACGAAATACTCTCAGATATCCCACAACGGAAGGCACATACCAGAATTATCGTCTCAGACGACAGTATAATTACACTACACAGGGTTTTGTCGGACGTACGATTGAGAGTTTCAGATTCCCAGAATGATGCCTGAGACTTCCAGAAAAAAAACTGTGCATCCAATGGGACTCCCAAAACAAAACCAAAGTACCGATTCAAAGTGAGGAATTCTAATAAATATTATTATATTATACTTGGCACAATACAAAGTAATGATTTTCAGAAGGTACTATTTATAAATTTCTGGTGTCTTATTGGGACATTTTATTTTATTTTTCTGAGCGCCGGACCCTTTTAAGCGCACAGCGAAGACTGATCAGGCTGGGCTGCTGCCCAAGCTGATCTGATTCTTCACTGAGCGCTCATGCCCCTTTGTTGGTTTTGTCGTGTCGCGGCTCAAGTATGAGTTATATTGAAACTTCTTACATTGAATGGGTCAGCCTTCAGGGGAAGCAACTCTACATTTTTCTTTTAGCTGCCCTGTTCAGCTGAGGTCAATTGTGAAAGGAAACAATTTGGAGAATTTACAGTAAATCTCCGTTTTAATGGTATTCGTGGTTGAAGCAAACAGAAAAATAGCAGAAAAATGACAAAAACACTTGGCGATGTAGTGTCTTTGAACAGCGACGTAGTAGCGCATGACCGACTTTGAAACATGATGGCGTTATGCCGATGCTGGTGCAGCGTTGTTTGCCCACTGCAAAAATGCTAAAGAATATCAGAAAATAGAAAAAATAATCATTAGTTTTCTGGACAAGTATATACAGCCTTGTGTAAATCTATTTAGTAAGCTTCTCGGGAAAAATTGTGTAAGAGTTTGTAATTATACATGGTATAAAAAACGTTAAGTATAGGTATTAAACTTTGGAAATTGTATTAAACAAGCGACGGTATTTCGGCATAGGTCAACATTGTATAATGAAATAATGAGCCGCGATATGAAAAAAACAGCAAAGTGATTGTGCGCCCAGCGAAGACTCAGACCAGCCTGGGCATCCGCCCCAGCCTGCCCAGAGTCTTCGCTTTGCGCTTAAAGGGTAGCTTAGGGTCTAAGCTACTTCTATGCGGACAGCGAAGACTCTGATCAGACTGGGCGTGAGTCTGTGCTGGGCGCACAACCACACTGTTGGTATTGTCGTGTCGCGGCTCAATTTTGATAGTGAAGGGGAAAAGTATACGAGGTGTTATCAGTCCTGAATAGTATAATCCTCAGGTGACTGGAATACTGTCTACCTCTGATTTTCAACACTTTGGGCTGATTTAACATGCAAAGAACAGGTAGTTAATGCGAATGCTGTCAGTGTATACTGATAAAACAATGTGCTCGTGTGCAATGGTCAAGGTGAGCATTATTTGAGCCGCGACACGACAAAACCAACGATGTGGTTTTGCGCCCAGCGCAGACTCAGATCAGCCTGGGCATCCGCCCAGTCTGATCAGAGTCTTCGCTGTCCCCATGAAGCTAGCTTAGACCCTTAGCTACCGATTTAGCACTTAACAAAGAGTCTGATAAATTTAGGCGACTGCCCAGGCTGATCTGAGTCTGCGCTGTGTAAACAACCACATTGTTGGTTTTCTCGTGTCGCGGCTCATTTTACGAATTTGAATAGCTTGAAGAAACCAATGATCAAGGAAAGAAAAGCAGAGTGTTCTAACTCTTCATTTAGCCTTTGATTAAAAAATGCGGTACAGAGTTTTTTTTCGAAAGAGAGCAAGTAATATGTGTTGGTGCTGAAAACTGTAAACCCAGATTCTGCTTGAATGGATTATCTGTGAAATATCCTACAACCGGGATCAGTTAATTTGAAGTATCTTTAGTGTGTTTTCCATATTTTGTTCATTGACCTTCATGATTAACTTAAGTTATTTGTATCAAACACTGATAAAGGTCATTTTAGGATAGCATGGTAGCCACTGATAATATTAATCCAGTTTAATCTCCATGGTGTTAAAAAATTCTGTGTGAAATGATTCACATTGTTTATGCTACAAGGAATGAACGTTATGTTTTAACGTTTACTGAAGTATTAACTACATCGGGCCACGAGCAAATAAGAAAACCCTAATAGATTTATGTAAACTTTAGTCGTGACCCGATGTAGTTTGTACTTCAGTAAACATTGAAAAGTAACAGTTATTACTTACATTTTCTTGTTTCCATCGGAATCAATTTTAAGATAAAAAAGATTAAAAATATAGCAAAGATATCAAATTAAAGTCTCTCTTGTCGGTAGATAAGAACAACCGGTGGAACAACTGTCATTACGTTTCGAAACCCAGGTTCGATTTAAAGCCATGCCAACAAAGAAATAGTTCCAAACGATATTTTAGAATCCCTATTTAATAATGAAAATCAACAAATTGTTTTTTTAATGACACAATTTACATTATGAATCAAGCATTTAGAATCGAGCAAATATAGTGCCTGTATAAATACGCATTGATGCGACCAGAAAATTTCGCCACATGACTCAGTTTAATAATTGGTTTGTAAACAACATCGGGTTGCGTACTTGTTAAAATGGTTGAAAGAAATCTTTGCACTGATAATGTATATATTCAGAAATGTAGTTTGCTGAAAGTGTATTATGTAGTTTTTACTATTTACAGTGTGTATCGAGGAAACGTCACGACGTTTAAACAACAATTACTGTTGTTTCAACGTTGTGAAGCTGCCGGTGTATTTTCATGACAGTATCAACAAATAGAGATAAATGGGAAATCCCTGCATTGTGTAACTAAAAAGTAAGCTTTATGCATATAGTGAATGGAAAATTGGTTGGATGAATCAAGATTTATGTTTTACCAATGCTTTGCTGATTTGAACATCATAAATAAAATTATCAACGCTCACTTTTTTCTTTTCTTTTTTTTAATTGCAGGTTTGACTGAAACTTCAAAAGCTAATATTCTGTTCTCATTTAGATAAATCGAAGTGAATGTTTCAGTGAAAAAGAATGAACTTATAATATGTTTTTCATGCATTTACGAAATGTATATTATCAACAGCGAGGAACAACAATTCTCTCTGTTGCCCAAGCAGTAAATAGGTACCTTATTCCTATCGAGAAGGTTTAAGGGCAGGAAAAGAAGGAGCTGAACCGCGCCTTTTATATGCTGTGTCAAAGACACGTAGGAGCTCTAATAACCAACTGCCTCTACGGCCAAAATACTACGGGAAACCATTACTATTGTAATTATAATGTATGCATAAAATTGCTGTACTATGCTCTTGTTGTTTCGTTGGTATCTTTTGTTATAAATATGTCTGTACCATGATATTCAGGATATTTTAATGTTGTGACATTATCACAAGAATGGCAATGTTTGAGCCAATAAATGAAATGCATGTAATTGGCGTTCTCTTTATTATTTGCTCCCATAACCTCAATTATAAATACCTGAATTACGTATGTTAGCCTTTCTGCATACCCTTAATAATGCAATGTATTTACAAACTAATTAACCTTGTAGAAGACACAAGTTATGACCAATGAGCATGCCAAGTACGATATTTAGTGAGCCTATTATATTTATGTTTGTTGAGATTTTATGACCACCTAGCTGGGGGGAAAAGCTGTTTCAGTTTGCCATCCGCTCGTGTTTTTCATACTACTTATATCTTTTCTTCGTGTAACTATTTCCTGTTCGGTGTCGTGGACGGGATGTGGAATTTGTTCGAAACTGTTCCTGATCATTGTTATTCTACACTTGAGCCGCGACACGACAAAACCAACAATGTGGTTGTGCGCCCAGCGCAGACTCAGATCAGCCTCGGCGACACGACAAAACCAACAATGTGGTTGTGCGCCCAGCGCAGACTCAGATCAGCCTCGGCATTTGCCCAGTTTGGTCAGACTAATTGTTAAGTGCCCAAAGGGTAGCTAAGGGTCTAAGCTACCTCCATGCGGACAGCGAAGACTCTGATCAGACTGGGCGGATGCCCAGGCTGATTTGAGTTTGCGCTGGGCGCACAACCATATTGTTGGTTTTGTCGTGTCGCGGCTCACTTTTGGATTATGTTTAATGCTGCAAAGGCTAGTCTTGGCAAATATACCATCTCATCATGCCTATAACTTTACACCAACGTTTAACGGCTCTTAAAACTAGTATTTCGTCTATATCGAGCCGGCATCCATAATGAGGGGGTGGACAATTAGACCTGTCTCACACCTGCTGCAAACACAGCCTCTCCCTTCTTCACCTTAAATTAACTGAATGTAGACCAAACAAAAATAGCATTCTATCGTTAAGGATTTGTTCAACACTTCATAGTTTTTACAAGTACAAAATTAATATAAATATGGAGTAGAGGCTGCTACGGTCTGCATTAATTCCGCATGTTGTTTTTCGAGAAATTGATCTCTGATATACTTCAATCACGTAGTGCAGCCAGGAACACTAGAAAACCTGTTTTTAATAATTCATTTTTTTGTCAATTACTAGTTCGAACTAAGATACAGTTCTGTTGTTTCACTTAGCTGCTGGGAAGAAAAGCTTTAAATTCCCTTTTTTGTTAGATTGTGACAATCTTACAGAAAATATGTCGAAATAATGAAACTGGTAAAAAACTAAACTTTCTAAAGTGATTTATTTTAGTATCAAGCATGAATTTTGGCTTAGAGAACAGTCCGTGTTGCGGCCGTAAAACTTTTTACCATACATTATCATAGTAGAAATTTGGGTGCATTCTGAGCAAATATGAAATGAAGTTTCGCTGAAACCGGTGCTACAGCACATAGACAAAGTTTCAACATAACGTTATTGCACATACACATGTACAGAACTGAGCCTGTCATATTCTTTTCCCTGATGCTTCCAGTGGATCTCCTTTATGACTTGATTTCAAACCTTGACGTCATTAAAATGACATAATGGTTTTCGTGACAAACTATTGTTTCCCTGAAATTCATCACTGTCGTATAGATATAGATACACAGGAAATTCCACACATAGACAGCACTAACTGACCAAGAAATCGGAAAAAAACTAGTCTCTGACTTTTTGTACATTATATAGAATAGCCACGAGGCCATCTGCCTAAAATGGCCTGACATCTTGGCTTTTCGCTGGTCTTGTGTTGCTTTGTGTGGCGTCTTCATTTTTATTTATTTATTTTCCTTTTAGGATTTTGCGTTTAGGGCAGGATGAGCTAAACGATTGTATTCAAAGCTGTGGCACACAAATGACAAAAGGCGACAACATATCTTAGCCGTGACACGACAAAACAAACAAAGTTATTTGTTAGTTTGTTATTTTGTTGCTTCATATCCACAGTAAACAGTTAGGGTCATGTCGGGCCGGTCAGTTAACCTAACCACACTATTCCCGGACAGGCTTAGACCTCCTAAGCGGTTAACCAGTACTAAGTGCATGTACTTTCGCCAGTAACGCCAGTAACTGACAACTGCCTTTCTTGAATCTGCGGAAGGAGAAACGAAAGTAAGTGGCCGGACCGGGTATCGAACCCGGGACCTCTGGCTCTTGAGTCAGATGCGCTACCGACTGCGCTACGCGGCCCGGTAACAAACAAAGTGGCATATGCGACAAGCGAAGACTCAGATCAGCCTTTGCATCCGCCGATTCTGAGCAGGTTCTTTGCTGTCGGCGTGGTTGTAGCTTAAACCGTTAGCTACTCTTTAAGGGAAAAACAAAGACTATTATCTGGCTTGGCGAATGCCGAAACTGATTTGAGTCTCCGCATGGCGTACACGCCATTTTGTCGGTTTTCTCCTGTCGCGGCTCATTCGCGATAAGAAGTTCAATTTCAACTTCACATATGAGCCGCAGCACGACAAAACCAGCAATGTGGCTGTGCGCCCAGCGCAGACCTAGATCAGTCTGGGCATCCGCCAAATCCGATCAGACTCTTCGCTTAGCACTTAAAGGGAAGCTAAGGGTCTAAGCTACCTCCATGCGGACAGCGAAGAATCTGATCAGACTGGGCGGATGCCCAGGCTGATCTGAGTCTGCGCTGGGTGCACAACCACATTGTTGGTTTTCTCATGTCGCGGCTCATATAAACAGGTACATAGATGATGTTCTGCCTCTAAATAATTCGAAAATTTCGGAGTTTGCCGACCTAATCTATCTATGTCAACTTAAAATTAATGACACAATAAAGTCCAGTACATCAACCTACTCTGATCGTTTTCTCTAGATTGACAATGGAAATCTTGTTACTAGGCTCTATGACAAGATATCTTACTTGTCCTAAAGTTAACTTTCCATTTTTGAGTGGCAATATTCCGTCGGCACTTGCATACGGGGCTTATGTCTCTCACTACGTCCGCTAAGTCTCACTAAGTCTCTCACTAAGCCTGTTTCAAAATTCAAGACCATATTGATAAAGGGAAGCTGCTCACCAGACAGATGGTCGCTTAGATATTATGAGCGTTACCCTAAGAATCAGTCGACGATAAAAACTACAATGTAATCAAACAGAAAGCAGTGAAGGTGAACAAATACAGACGCACCGCCGTCAGTAAATCTGATGGGGGAGAAAAGGGGGCGGGGGGCTTAAACCTATATTTTTGCATATTTAAAATGGATCTAGGCTCTCCCCATCTATATTCACACAATCCGAAACCCTCTTGCGAGTATTGTTTTGGATTTTGGCCACGCAGGCAGAGATAGAAAGTTAGAGAAGTAAAAAAGTGAGATACTGCAGAATAAAAGTTTAAAAGCAACGTGGAATTCAGACGCTGGGTTAGTGTGAGAATTTACGTTGTTCAAATATTAAGCCGCTAATTCCACGTTCGGGCATATTAGCTTATAACTGAATTGTCCCACACCACGATGAGGACTCAACAGAAACGTAGAGTTCACCTGCGTGGCGTAATCGACATACAGAAAGGAAGTGTTTTATAGTTGTCATGGTGACACAATTATATGAAATTCAAGTATATGTATTGGATTCTATATTCAAAACATGAACCGTAATTTTCTCTTGTCTCGCTGGAAGGTTTTATAGACTGTCGTATGTCATTTCGCAGATGCCTTTAGAGAAAATATAACACTCTAAAATCATTTTCTTATTTCTTTATTTTTAGATTTGTTTTTTCAAGAACAAAATCTTATGGCAACTTACATCTAACAAAACAGATGAACACCGAATACAAATTTCAACTACGTACTGCAACGAATATCCTGCATTCTCATGAAATAGTGTGTGAAAACGCCCACGTTTGCAGTAAAATACTTGAGAACATTGTTACAAATATTACATGTACTGAAGAGTTTTTATGGAAATTTACAAAAATAAAATGCATACTGTTTTGTTTAAAGGAAATGCGCCGTGGTAGAGTAGTTGGAAACGCTCGGTTATAATACAGAAGCCCGTAAATGGATATCTTTTTCGAATCAGGGAAGGTTAAGTAAATTGTAAAGGAGATGGAAGGGATCCGCTTTTTATATGACGTGCCCAGTACAGCGGGCTCTAATACCCACTGCCCTTACGGCGAATATGCTGCAAGAAACGTTTACCTTTTAAACGAAATACAACAAAAATATGAGATAGTAACACTATTGATAAGTTTTAAAGTATTTCAAGGTCACTTGTAGAAGAAGTACATGTACCGTCCAGGTTGGAATGATTGCGCTTAGAACTCCCAAACGATCATTATCTGGCCTTATAAATAATAACAATTTGTCAAACAAATTAAATATAACATGCTAGAATGCTGACTGATAAGTCATCGGTGGATAATTCCAATAATATTTCAGTATATCACTTCAGCAAATAAGATTTTTAAATTTTGGCCTTGGAAACAGAAAACACACATAGATTTCCGGAGACTCTTTGTATGACGGCAACGTAGTTTGCATGGTTGTATATACTCTTAGTCTATTTACAAGCAAGTTTTGTTTTAAACTCTTATTTGAACATATGGTTGGTAGCCTTCAGAAGCCGTCTAACACAATTATTGTTAGACTGCACATAATAAGAATGAAGATTCCAGCCGGAAATTCATTTTCCTGCGACCTTCGTCTGGTATTCAACAAGCCTTTCGAACTGAATTAATAAATTCTAGATGTGGTTTTGCAAGTGTTCTTGTTCCTTCTTGTAATTTCAGCAATAATGGCCGGCACTGTCACTGTATGATAGTGAGTCGGACTAGATC
Organism: Ctena decussata; assembly: GCA_963989385.1. Classification (NCBI taxonomy): domain Eukaryota; kingdom Metazoa; phylum Mollusca; class Bivalvia; order Lucinida; family Lucinidae; genus Ctena; species Ctena decussata. The sequence continues at coordinate 40,852,199 of OZ022500.1, forward strand.
CAGATCACAACTAGCTGGCGAGGCTCTCTCTGGACAACTGGAGAGGTTAAGAGCCCAAATCAGGGTTCCAGATGAAATAGAATATTCGAAGAAAAATCAAGATAATGTCAGGCTTATCTTTAAATAATATGTTATGGCATCTCATTTGAATTGTTTCGGCGAGGCGTTTCCAATGAGATGTCACAACATATATTTCAACCTTATCTTATGGAAAATCATCTCACATTATCATCACGTGCGCCTTATTATACCTATATTCATGTATTAAATGTGAGCACAGAACCCCGTGTTGCGGGACTTAAGCCCAAAAGCCCACCCCGTGGATCCGGGGCTGGTGAGACTAACTAGCGACAGATCATTCAAACACTGAGTTTCATTTACCAGGCTAAAAACTTAAATATAACCTCAAATACAAAGCCATGACGGAGGTACATGTTTATTTCACTAGGAAGGTGATGCTCACTACTTCCTAGCTCCTGACCTACGCATGTTATCTAGAAAAATCAGATGCGATTAATGAGTTCAGAGTATGCTTTAGAAGGGGTTGGTCTTGGTCGGGCGAAGGTACTGCAGTGTCGGGGCGTCCTACGTATTTGGATAATAGTAGAAAAGGGCCTACTGCAAGTGCAGTAGGCACAGATTGGGGTTGTTGGATATTTTTTCTCGCCCATCATCTCCATTTCTCCCTCTCTCTGGAAGACAGCTCAATATAATCTGAAATACCGTCTCAAAGAGCCGTTAAACTCAAAACTACCAACCAACCAGCCATTCTACAAAGAATATGTACCAAATATTCATGATTGGGTAATGGTATCCTAGTCCGTGTCTATCTTCACAGACATGTTTTTCTAAATATATAAGACCTTGAAAACCAATCCAAAGTTTTCAGTAAATATTTATGGAGGCCATGAATCAATACGTCGCTTTTCTGAACAAAGCATTACGCTTCGTGCGTGATCCCTAATCCTTTCCGCCATTTTCAAGGAACCTTGATTGGTCGGATTATTACAGCATCTCTAGAGAGTACTGTCTCATTGCTGGTTTCAAACCAACGTTATACTGAATATTAGGTCGTAATTGCTTGATTAACCCGTTAATTCCCAGCGTTCCATTAAAAGGACACAAACAAACAATGCAAACCAAAACCTCAGGATCTCTACCGTTTGCATGAAATCTACAGCAATTTCTATTAAACATGATCAAAAATAAATAAACCAGGCACCGGCCTGAATGGACTCCTCCAATTTACAAGTATCAAAGGGTCCACTAGGCACGAATGGGTGTAACAGTGAAAAACAGACTGCTCCTAAAGAAGAGACTATCAGGATCTGCGCTGTTAGCCATTTTCACAGAAGCGCATTATAATTTTCCGGTCCTGTCTAAGATTCCGATCCTGATATAACGGAATAAGTGTCGGAGGCAGGAAACCGACCCATGACAACCTCAAACACATTTTTACCTGGATCTTAATACCAAGACAGTAAAGCCTACAGAAAGCCAAATGTAATGAAAACAAAAACTGAAAACAAAAACTAAATGGCGAGTTTATATAGTACGCCCAGTCAAATTTTAGAATGAATTTCAGTTACTGACCATTGCTGTAAATGACACTGAAAATATGTGAAATATCAGTAAACACTCTCCTATGTCAGAACAGAGACACTCCAGGCAAAGAACCTGCCATTTATTTAACTCTAAATCACCTACAGAAGAACTGACAAACCACTCTCCCTTTTTAGATTGTCAGCCTAAAATAACAGACATTCCTTTAAAGCGGTTGATAAACTCACATTGCTTCCAAAAAGAAAGAAAATGCCAGATGGCTTATACCAGGTACTCTGATTTAAACTAAAAGCGCAGAAACGCGTTAAACGTGGCCATATATATTCTCATATCCACTGGGAACTGTTGAAACATATCCGATATGTTACACACCGCAAACGGTGAGCTTAAGGTCGGTTACGTCAAACGCAACGAATGCCGGCAAAATATCATGAAATAATTACACACTAGATTGGTTTTAACACATTACATCTGCTCAAAAGATTTGAGAAATTCAGTGTTTTTCTTAGCAAAAATAAACGATAAGTGTATATAAAACCGCAAAGTCAGACACGGAATTATAGGCTATTTGCTGCCTATAAAACAGGCCATTTTGCCAAGTACATGTATCTCCAAAACTACCACACATATCACTATGAAGTAAAGAGCCTCTTTAATGTCTATATAATACATACCTGATCTATACTTTTCTTGAAAAATGAATTTTGAAAAAAAAGTTTCTTTTGAAAAATGCCCATTTTCATTTAATGCATTTTACAAGGGGGTAAATTTACCAATGTAACAGCCTTAAGAATGGTCAACATTCACCAAAGTCTATTGTTAAGTAATTTGCATACAAATAAAACATGGTTGCATTCAGTGGCACCTGTATAACTGTTAATCTTCTTGATTGTGATGCATAAATGGGCAAGAGAAATGACTGTTTCATTAAATTACAGTACTCCCCTTTCCTAAAGCTTAAAGTTTTGTAATAGATTTAATAGACAAAAGCAAGAAAATGACAAGATAAAATTTTGAAATCAGTTCCCAGTTATATATTAGTTAGAAAATACCAGTGCAGAAATAAAATCATTTATATCCCCAGTAAAAAAATAGACAATCTGAAAACTGTCTTATTTTAGAGACAGCAAATAGCCCAAACTGATAAATGTTGCAACCCAAATGAATTTCAACGCGTTAACAGACCATTACCGTGACAATATAAAGAAGAAGGCCATGAGTCCCTGAATCGCTCACCTGAGTATGGTGGCCATGTAGGTCATGTGACCTAGACCGCTTAGATAAATTTCGTTCCCTCAGCCCTTGAAGACTGTGTATAAAATTTGGTTACAATTAGCCCAGTGGCTTTTGATCAGATGTCTGAAAGTGTAAAAATATGAGAGACATCGGACAAAGGTCAAAGAATGATCTTGACCTCTTGTACCCGCAAATCTTCCATGTACTAATAAAGACGACTGTATGATATACCAATTTTAAGGCCAAAATCTTCTAAACTTGCCATGAAATCTTATGTGTTATCATTTTCCCATACTTGACATTGCCTTAAAAAAGGTCAAGGTCGGCCCAAGGTCATGATTTGACCAATCCAGATACTGCTCATGTACCTGATGCTTTATACCAAGTTTCAAGGCCATCGATCATTTGGCTCTGGATAAGAAGACTTGTAAAAGTTTTTGCTATTTTGCTATATATGGGCATGGCGGCCATGTTGGTCTTGTAACCGAGACCATTTGAACAAAGTTTCGTTCCTTCAGCCCCTATAGGCTCTATATGAAATTTGGTTACAATTGACCCAGTGGCTTTTGAGCAGATGTGAGAAATTCTCCCAATATGAGAGACCAGGTTCAAAGGTCAAAGAATGACATTGACCTCTTGTACGCAAAACCTTTCATGTACTCATTAAGATGACTGTATAAACCAATTTTCAGATCAAAATCCTCAACAGTTTCCAAGAAATCTTATGTTCTAGCATTTTCCCATATAAAAGCCACAGAAAGCAAATTTGACCTTACAGAATAATAGGTCAGGATCAACCCAAGGTCATAATTTGAACAATCTTAGTAGTACTTGTGGACCCAATTCTACATACCAAGTTTCAAGGCCATCGGCCTATTGGCTCTGAAAAAGAAGATTTTTAACAGTTTTACCATATATGGGCATTGCGGCCATGTTGGTCATGTGACTAGGACCGTTTGAACAAATTTTCGTTCCCCCGCCCCTAGAGGCTCTACATGCAATTTGCTTACAATTGGCCCAGTGGTTTTTGAGGAGATGTTTGTAATTGTCGAAATATGAGAGACCAGGGTCTAAGGTCAACGATTGACCTTGACCTCTTGTAAGCATGAATTTCCATGTACTTATTAACATAACTCTTTATACCAATTTTCAGGTCAAAATCCTCAACAGTTTCCAAGAAATCTTATATTCTAGCATTTCAAATATAACAGCTAGAGAAAGCAAATTTGACCTTACCGTAAAATAGTCAAGGTCAACCCAAGGTCAGAATTAGGACAATATTGGTAGTACTTGGGTACCCAATGTTACATACCAAGTTTCAAGGCCATCATCTTATTAGTTCTGGAGAGGAAATTTTTAAAGGTTTTTACCATATATGGGCGTGGCGGCCATGTTGGTCATGTGGCCAGGACCGTTTGAACAACTTTTCGTTCCCCCGCCCTCTAGAGGCTCTACATGAAATTTGGTTACAATCGGCTTAGTGGTTTCAGACGAGAAATCGTTTGAAATTATTGACGGACGACGGAAGCCGGAGCCTTGCCATCCTATAAGCTCCCCCAGAGCCGCTGGCTCAGGTGAGCTAAAAACCCAACTTAACCGGCAGACTTTTGTGCATATAATTTAAAGGTGGTCAACACATCTGCCGTCGGCGCGGCACATGAACTTTATTTTGGTTATGCATGTATTATAACTATGATTATTAGTATCACTATCAGTTTATAAAGTTAGAAAATGCTTAAAGTTTTCATTGACTAGTTTAGCATGTCCTTATAATGTTAAATTTAATTCTAAGCCCAGTCAACCTCAATTTTTTAAACACCCCTGTCAGGTGAAAAAGATTATGTTAATTGATAGAGCTTCGTCAGGTGAAAAGGCCATATAAAATGAGCCGCGACACGACAAAACCAACAATGTGGTTATGCGCCCAGCGCACTCAGATCAGCCTGGGCATCCGCCCAGTCTGATCAGAGTCTTCGCCTTCCGCATGGAGGTAGCTTAAGCCCTTAGCTACCCTTTGAACACTTAAGGAAGAGTCGTCTGATCAAACTGGGCAAATGCCCAGGCTGATCTGAGTCTGCGCTGGGCGCACAACAACATTGTTGGTTTTGTCGTGTCGCGGCTCAAATTATTTATACGACTGCACCTCTAAAACTCTATAAAGAGAAAATCGAATTGTGATAGTGTTTGCTATAATTATAGCTATATATCAGCCATTGTGATGGATAGGGTCATTTCTTCATAATCTGTATAACGTAAGTGCTTATATTTGCACTGATTGAAGCATAATGTCGTACACTTGGAACATTTATCAACCAAATAAAAACCATATACAGGTTACATTTGATCATGTTTGAAGCCAACCCTTTCCGCTAGTCATTATCACTGGAGAATACCAAACACCAAACATTAAATAAAAACAAATCCTTCCCAATGTACCAAATGAAGCATAATGTTATTTGATAACGTTACATTACTTAGTCTATTAGCAGACCATCATGAAAATTTAGCTTTTTATGTCCCTAATTACATTGCGAAGCGCACTAAAGTAGCTCATAAATGTAATGGTTATCTAGTACAGTTATTTGCAACCTATATTTAGTCTTCGGGTTCATTTTAGAAGAATGGATTCTTAACCATGTTTTTTTCTGGCAGTTTACAAAGGAAAATGGCTGTTAGTCTTCGGGGTTATTGTTTAAGATGAATGGATATTTATCGGGTACATGTAACTGCCATTTTACAATGGAAAATGGCTGTTACATGTAGTCTTCGGGTTTATTGTTAAAAATGAATGGATACTTACTTTTCAGAACATATTTATCTTCACTTATCTTTATCATTACTTGTCGTATACAGACTCAATTAAACCGAGTCTGCTATTTTCTTTTCTTTGGCGTGTTCCTTGCTTCCAAAGGATGACTTTTCAGCACATATTTATCCATGTTTTTTTCTGCCATTTTACAAAGAAAAATGGCTGTTGTAACTAACTTCCTGTTTGTTTCTCTATGACAAAGAACCTTTCTTAAATGAGGTCTACACATACGAGGGGCATTTCAGAAATAGTGTAAATGAGTTTGCAATTCCTAAGTTATGTCGATCGATTTTGGAAATCTATATCTTATCTTTTAGGTTTACATATCACCAAATGACCTTTACTTAACAGATTTCAGTCACTAGTATTTTCTTCAAAATATGCCTTTACTATTGTTGTTAGGGTAGGGACACTGAACGGAAATGGACGAAATAATTATGTGAAGACAAATACATATTTTCCTAACTCTGGACACAAACAGCTCTGGATTGATACCTATAACATTTGTTATAATGAAATTAATCCAGGATGAAAATCATTATATTAGCTTTGTTAAAGCACAAGATTTACTTTGCAAGACAAGCTAATCTTGGAACAATGTGCATTTCTTATGACGTCACTTCCTGTGCTTAACTGAAATGTAAAGTAAGCCTTTTAAACTCCGATTTTGAGGTTAGTCAAAGTAAAAGTGAATGTTTGATGCCACCTTTGAGACAAAAAATGTTTAAACTTTAATACCAATTCTCTGTAACCATCGAGAATGGTGGCTCACGCCTAGTCACAGATTTTAACGAAACTTTCTGAGCATGTTCCTTGTCACTTAAAAAGAAAATATTGAAATACAACTATCTATTTTTTATGGCCCGTTTCCATGGTAACGGGATTTATAATATTCGGCCTGAATATTTTTGCACAATTACATCTTCTAAACTTTATATATTTATTGTAAATCGTAAAATGTTCTTTCAAATATTACTCAGGATGAATTCTATAGCGAGCTACTAAAACGAATTCAGTTGACTGTAGAATCACACTTGTGCTTCAAAGGTGGGTGGGGTATCAAGATATTGAAATTCATCGTTTTTCATCATTTTTTACCCAATATTCCAAAGCCCCGCGGGCACTTTGACACGTCTCCACATATTCACTGTCAATAATGGTACTTCATGTTTAACATTATGGAAAAACATGTGTGGGAAGTTACCATCTTCTTATCGTTACCATGGCAACAATTATGTTACCCTTTTAAAAACGAAAAGTGGAAGAATCACATTTAAATAAGTCTTTGTTCATCCACAGCACTTTAATACTGCAATATGTTAGTAGATAGACACAATTTATTAGTCAGGTCTTTGCTTTACTACAGTTTATTGATTGTGGGCTCAGATGGGCAGGTGTTAAGGGTCATTTTAGGGGCCCGAACAGGTAAATATTTTGTGCCAAAAATAGGCAACAATCCAAATATGGCTTACCACCTACCCACTTCTCCTAGCGGGAGTTCTGTAGATTACAGTTTTCTTAAAGCCTAGCATCTTACAAGTATTTTGCAACATGTAAGCCCTCCGGCGATTGTCGGGTTACGCAATAACAGCATGTTACAAACGTTACCCATCAAAAACGTAAATAAAATATAAAACTATTGAAACTTACAAAAGTATGGAAGTCACATTCACATGTTTAAAATCATAATATGGTCTATAAGGAGAATCCAGTAGCTAAAAAATTATGCTCTTTGAAAGATCATTTTAGCTTACATGGCGTTACATACGTTACATTTGTCTTTACACTTCATTAAAATTGCTGTTTCCATCCAAAATGATTTATTCTTGTAAGGTTTTTCTTTCCGTATTAGACCATAGATTTGCTGTTTAAAAGGCAATTTATTAATCTTTTCGAATCAGTCAATATTATTATCTTAACTTTTATACTTTGGGAGAAATAGGATGTTGAACACACTACACTCTTAGAAGATATTTCATATCTCAATTATCACTTGCTGGGCCACAAGTCATCTATGCTTACCTCCTCCTCGACCCCTCTCCGTAGGAAGTTTATAGATCATGATTTACATAATGCCCAATGTCTTACAAGTATTTTGTATTTTAGCCCTCTGGCAATGGAAGCGCTATGCAGTAACAGTTTGTTAAAAACGTTACCCATCAAAACGGTAAATATAATATGAAAATAGTGAAAGTTACAAAAGCATGGAAGTCATATTCACACGTATAAAATTATAATATGTTCTAACATAAGAATACGGTAGCTACACTTTGTGATGTTTTAAAGACAATTTTAGCTTACGTGGCGTTACATACGTGATATTTGTCTTTGCAAATAGATAAATAAATAACACTCCATTAATTGCTGTTTTCATTCAAAGTATTTTCTTCTTGTAAGTTTTCTTTTCCGTATTAGACCTTACTTTTGTTACTGTCTTAAAGGCAACTTATTCATCTTTTCACTTCAGCAGATATTATTGTCATATCATTTATACTTTGGGAGAAATGGGCTGTTGAACACAGTACCCACTTACAAAATATTCCATATCGTAATTATTTATTCAAATGCGAATTTAAAACAACAGTATAAGGTAAATTGCCTCTGTCAGCCTATCGAAACAGCAATTATGGGTGGGACAATATGTTGAACGCATCTCTATCACTATTTCTGATAGTCCCTTGGCCGTGAGCCGGGCCGGGTAGCGCAATCGGTAGGGCACCTGACTCGTAAGTCAGAGGTCCTAGGTTCGAATCCCGGTCTGGCCACATACTTTCGTTTCTCCTTCCGCTGATTCAAGAAGGGCAGTTGTCAGTTACTGGCGAAAGTATGTGCACTTAGTACTGGTTAACCGCTTAGGAGGTCTAAGCATGCCCAGGAATAGTGTGGTTAGGTTAACTGACCGTCCCGACATGACATTAGTTGTTTACCGTGGACGTTAAGCATCAAATCAACCAACCAACCCTTGGCCGTAACTGTCGCTTATAAATGTTGCCTGTGACTTTTTTCTTTAAAATCATATAATTTGAAGCTAGAACAGTTTGGTTTTCTTTTGTTAGCAGTTTCTTCATAAAAGAATCTTTGAGTATAAGAAACATACATTCTGGTTTGTTTTTGATCATTAGCTATTACTAGTAGTTATGTAAACAACATTAATGTATAAGATAGTTCATTACAATACCACCAAATTCATTATCTCTTAGAAAATTAACGCAAATAAATAGTTGCAGCCCTAAAGATCTTTTATGTACATGGTACATATTTCTTTGAACACTTTCATCAGCTAGTAGACCTTGAGCTGGCCATAGACCCCTCCCCCCACACCCCCAGGGGGAATTTTGTATCCTAATTATTTATAAAACTACATTATATAAGAAACAAAATGACTTATGTTAACCCTCTGTACGTTGGGGCGTTAATGTTTAACTTCAACGTCAATTACGTCTACCCATATTAATATATTCACGTTATAATTGAAAATACGCATTGTTACACACGTGTAAGTATTCACCCTAAATAATGTTGGGTTTTGTATGCTGGTACATAAATCGCTGTTTCAAAGTTATTGACATGTCAAAGATATGTTGAAAAATCGGTATAACGTAGCTAACATTGCATTTGACGTTTTTTCCTTCTATGTCTATATGCATGTAATATAAGGAGCAAATTGTAAGAATTAAAGCGTAGAGAAAGCTAAGATCACAAACATGTCTATTTTAATAATCTAATACATAAAAAAGTAAAGTCTTACAAGAATAGTCAGCAGTCACAATAAATATGTAATGTATATAACCATAACAAAAATAAGAAAAAAAAAAGATAAAAAACAGAATGAGACTAAATCGCTGAATTGGTGGACTGAAATGTATACATGCTCCATCACTCTTCTTCGAATCATACCCAGCTGAGATAAGTTAGGTGGCACTTAGCAGTGGAAATATTAATTGAGGACAGAATGTATCATTTTTTAAGAATATAACCTACAAAATGATGAGAAAATCTAGGAAACCTAACGTCAGCTGCTGTAGTCTTTCAATGTTATGTGCATTACGGTATGTCTTAAGTAGACACTGCTGTACATGTAAATATGAAGAAACACCAATGTTATGTGTTTTCAAACTTAAAAAAAGAATCGGATAGTGTATATTTGAAAGGCAGTCTAACATAAACATTACGTTACATGTTTGTAATATGTCTGAGGATAAGCTTTGTGAGTGACCTGTTACCACAATATTAGTTCCCTGGCGGCATCAAGCATTCATTGTTGTAACATTAGCTTACCACTAGTATTCAGATGGTAAATTTAGCTCTTTGAAATGCACAAGGGCTCAGCAAGACGCACATAGATCGTTACAGCTGAAGCAGTTCGACCTTGCCTTCTATTCAGTTTCATTTAAAAGTGACTTCATAAAAATGCTATTATTTTTAATTTTATGCATCAAATGAAGTAAGTATAAGTTGATATATAATGTAACTATCACTATTTATGTTTAGAGTCATAATAGGGATAAAATCAATTTTGCTACCTGTGCTGTTGATTGAGCCATTGAATTGCCCTACATACAAATATGTGACTGTGACTGCCCGGTGAGGCAATCAAAAGCAGTATCAGCTCGGTTGACCGGCATTAACATCATTATTGCTTTGCTGTCAGTCGCTTCTTCAGCCAACAGCCTCTTTGCACAGTAACAGCTTTGCATAGCTTAGAAAACGTGTGGCTCCTGTGATCATAACTTGCTTGTTAAATTGTTATCTACGTGATCTGTTTACACAGCCCCCATCGAATACATTGCAACATATTTACAATATGAAAATTTAAGGGTTACAGAAATGGACATTGTTTATAACGCATACAGCATTCTGTCATCATCCTGTTAGAGTTCTATTTGTCATTCTGTTGATACAAATATTTAGTTGTAACTATCAATGACTAAAGATCTTACGAAAGACAATTTTCAGTCAGACGTTTTCAATATGTTAGCTTCTTAAATTGTTGTTTGGATACTGCCAAAATGCTGTGTTATCTAACAGCATTAAAATACTTGGACAAGAATGATTTGATTAGCAGTATGATATCATGAATACGCAATATACAACAATATTTATTGCTAAACAATATGGTTATACAAAGTCATGGAGATGAAATGCAGTAAATTATTTAGGTTAGCCCTTCCTTTGCATGTATAGGTATGCACTTCCTCTATTGTTTGATTATTTGCTGTTCAGAAATATTGTATTACTGGTCAAAGGAATTGAAAATGAAGATTTTATAAACTGTCAATGAATAGTTGTATACGTTACTTGCTCGTATTTTGTTTTGTTTTTTTCTCACTATTATGCTGCAAAGTATAACTCCAGTGTAGGTGAGTACATTCTGAATGAGAACAATTAACATTTGCTCAAAAATATCTGAACAGCAATGACCAACATTAATATACTTTGTTATTTTAATTTTCCATTTCATTAAGTTGTTAGAGCTCACTGTTACACTGTTCCTGGAAAAATAACAATATTTTTGTCTAACTAAACATATCTATGTGTTCTTTTGTAGATCGATTCGTTAAGCGATGATTTAATATAGCCAGACTTAAAAGAGCAAGAAACAAAAGCATAGAAATATAGATTATCTTAAACATAGCACTTATACATTGCTATTATATCATGCGTAAGCTGCGACTTCTCTATTTATGTCTTAAGTGTTTCTGATGCTATACTCCCAAACTCCTGGCTGACAAATTATTGTTAGGAACTACATGTTAAATGAACTTAATTAAGCAACGTATTAACACTACCATTTAACATTTTCAAACGTATGTTTTTTTTTCACTGAAACTGAGCAATGTTGTTTCCCTTGGTAACGTAAAATACACGATAGTTTTACACAAGTAAGTATACACTACCAGCAGGTATTCACGTTAGTTTTGATGCATAACTGTTTTTGGCTGAAGTCTTCAAACCTCAGATTTACTATTCTGCTTTAGAGTTTTTTAGTGTGCACGTAAAAACTTACCCAAATCCTGTCAATAAACAAGTTGTACCACATTTTGTATTGTTGATTACTGATTATTTTATAGTTTTATACGAAACAGGATGAAACTGCTCAAGTTCCGCTCAAGTTTTAACGTTATCAAACTTATTTTATATCATTTTATTCGAGACCTATATGCAAAATCAATGCTGGCTTTTAAAAACAGTGGCTTTATCTTCTCTGAAGTTCTATTTTTTATTATTATTTTTTTTTTCACCTTCCTGTTTTTTTTCTGTTTTTTTTCCTCTCTTTTTGCATTTTTCAGCTTTATATAACAAAATTTCATGAATGTTACCATCCTTCAAACTCAACTGTAAAAATTCTAAAAGAAAGATGGCGAGAAATGTCATTATTAAATACTTTTTATATAATAACCAAGTAAATAGCAAAACCAGGTTTGCATGTTTAGAATATGTCACGTTTCTAAACATTACAATTTGAAGTATATCAAGTATACTGTGTTTAATCACGTATAAAACACTCCTCATGAATCCCTAAAACTAATCAAGGATGAAAGTGTTGATAGGCCCAAGTACACAAAATATCACAAGAACTGCCAGACTTATATTTGTTATTGTTTTCTATGTGAAAATGAAAAAAAAACTGATTAGAGGTATAATAATGAACTATCTTATACATTAATGCTATTCACATCACTAATAGAAATAGCTAATGATAAAGAATAAACCAGAATGTATTTTTTCTAATATTAAAAGATTCTTTTATGAAGAAACTGCTACCAAAGAAAACAAAATGATTTTATCTAAAATTTATATGATTTTAATAAAAAATAGTCTTAGGTAACGTATATAACCGATCTTTATGGCGGAGTGAGCTGCTTTCAAAATATTGTGCCACTATACCTTGCTATTTTAATAGGCTGACATATTCGATATTACACTATTCTGTTGTTTTCAACACCAACAGTGTAATTTGAGCACTTGAATTATACCGCAAGTGATAACTGTAATATGGAACATTTGTTAGGGGTTACTGTGTTCAACATAATATTTCTCACAAAATATATAAGATAGGATAAAAAAAATTGCAGATCTGAAATGATGAACAAATTGCCTTTAATACAGTAACAAATATATGGTACAATATGGAAGGAATAATTTACAAAAAGAAAGTATTTTGGATGGAAATAGCAATTTTGATCGAGTGTAAAGACAAATGTCACGTATATTACACCATGTAAGCTAAAGCGATAATTTAAACATCATAACTTTTAGCTACTGGATCGTTCTATTAGAATCTAGTATAATTTTAAACATAGGAAAATGACTTCTATTTTGTTTTAAAATTTTCAATAATTTTTATGCTATTTTTATTGTTGTAATGGGTAACGTTTATAACAGGCTGTTACAGCGTAACACCCCATTCGCCAGAGGGCTAACATGCTGCAAAATACTTCTAAGATACTGGGCTTTTAGAAAATGATGGTCTACAAAACCATATCTGTCTCACAGCTTATATATTCCAGAGGTAAAATAAGAATTGTGTGTGTTTTGAGTGGAGTGGAAATTTCCCTTCTTTCTTCTTTGGATCCCCCCATCCCCCCCCCCTCCCCCCCTTAGAGGCTAACATTAGTTTGTCCACAGCATATTTTGTTTCCTCCTGTATTCTCATATGCAAAGTTTAAGATTTTGTCAATAAGTGCAATGGTTACATATGATTGCATTATAATGTCTTAGATATATTTCACATTTTCTATATCCCCCCCCCCTGCCTCCCCCATTTTGAGCCCTTTCTGAGCCCCTTTTTCTGTAAAAAAAATGGCCTCAGAGCATACATAGTGTCATAATACAATGCATGATATATTCAGAACAGCTTTTAAGCATATTTAAGTGTTGTTCGTGCTGTTTTTCTAGAAATGAAACGAGATTTTATTGAGTTTTGTATTGAAATTTTCACTTTTCGCCCCTTTTGGTGCCCCTGAATGGCCTAAAATTAATTTTTTCACAGTATCTGTTGATTGTTTACACAAGAGTGAAATTAAAATAACAATTCTGACTGTATGAAATTGTTCTTATCACACCATATAGAAATAAATGAATTCTTTTTGTTAACAATATTGTATTTTTGTAGTTTTTCAATAGGGGAGGATTTGTTGCCATGGTTACGACCATATGATGGTAACTTCCCATACATGTTTTTTCATTTTATGAATTTTTAAACCCCACTGTAAAATTTATTAGTATGCGTATATGTCGGAGTGCCCGCGCAACTTTGGTGTACCAATTCAAAAATGCCTAAAAACGACATTTTTCAGGACCTGCTTACCCCACCCACATTCCATGGTATGTGAGACTACAACAGCAATTCAGTAAGGGAGATATTAAAACATATTTTTATTTATAAAGGTCTGCGTTTTCACAAACAAGACATATTTAGGCCAAATAATGGCAATTTTAACAATACTAAAAGGACTAAAATGTTCAATTTTAAGAAATTTTTTGTTCATTTTTGGCCAAAATCCTTGGGAGCCGTTACCATGGCAACGGAAGTGTGAATGAATGAAACAACGTTCATTCATTTGTTTTTGTGATACATCTCACACTGTCAGGAAGTTTGAACAAAATCTGAGACCATGCGTGAGCCACCCCTATTATAAAATTCTTGATGATTACAGAGAATTGATATTAATTCGTCATGCTTATTTTATGTAATAAATAATCTTTTACGGCACCTCATGCACTTTTGTAAGTGGCCTACCTTAATTTTTTACGATAAGTTATTCCACCCATTATTTCAATGTCAGTTTGTCATATAAAATAACAAGTCTTTCCAGTCTTTATAAACACATTTTGTTTCCAACATGTCCCTCTAGTTATTGATATAAGACAAGGTTAAATATATTTAGCGGGTGTCTCTTTACAAGAAGATAACTTCATTTTATTGCTTTGTATTTTTGCATAAACTGCTGCTACTTGGCAACTTCTGGTTTAGAGTTTGTACATGTATCATCCAGTTTTATCAGTCATATTATGTCATTCGTAACAAAACATAGTGATCTAATTATTTCAGTAATAAAATGCCTGTCATTTGTTGAAATTTGATGTGAATAAGTCAAAAACCACAATTTTATGATAAAATGCACTTATAATAAACTTTCATTTATAACCGCATGGCAGAGAAAAAATCGCATTTATTACGTTACTTGTATAGAATCTTAAAATGATTTATGTATAAATTTCTTTTCTTATATTTGATAGACAATATGACGTGTTTATTAAATTTATCATTGTCTCAATGAGCAGTTAGCGAAAGATCAAAATACACTTTCAATGAAACTGTACAGTTTCTAGTGTCCACATCCTTATGACGTATAAACATGTGCTGTCATGCATGAGAGACTTAAAAATTATTTTATTTCATAACATTATAAAGCACTTGAAATTACCTTTTAAATGAAACATAAAACTACTGCTGAATATCAACCAATAGGATATCCTGAGGTCATTTACATTATTTCAGGAATGCCCCTCGTATAAGCAAGAATAAGAACCTAGGGTAAAAACATATTTTCTCTCCAAAGACTCCCATTTACCAGAGAAGCAATTATAAATTAAAATGAGCCGCAACACGAGAAAACCAACAAAATGGTTGTGCTCCAAGTGCAGACTCAGATCAACCTGTGCATCCGCCCAGTCTGATCAGTCTTCGCTGTCCGCATGCAGGTAGCTTAGCTACTTTTTGAGCGCTTAGTGAAGACTCTGCTCAGCCTAGACAGATGACCAGGCTCATCTGAGTCTGCACTGGGTGCACAACCACTTTGTTGGTTTTCTCGTGCCGCGGCTCAAATGGTAAAAAAGACAGCGTTGCTTCCCGTGAAAGTGTACTTCACCTTACATGCTTCAACAGCAACACATTAGTATCACGGACAAATAAGAATCTGGTTCATTGGCAGGATGCGAAGGCTTATCGGAGTCTTTGATGCTTGCACATTCCAGGGGGCACTTTTTTCGTGGTGCGGTTCAGAATACACTGCTTTTTGATAAACTGTTATCATTTCGGCCAGAGGACATTCTCAAGAAAAATAAAGGTTCTATCAACTTTAAACAATATCATGAAAGCCAAAGAAAGATCGTGATTACAGCTTACAAAACATAAAAATGAAACATTCTTAAGTTTCACAGAAAAAGGTGTTTAAAACTGACAGGGATCATTTTTGTTTGCAACATTACTGACCTACTTTCGATATAAATTTGAATAAGCTAGTAATAAAAGCATCATAAACAACTGCCACAGTGACTGCAAACCTTTCTTTTTTTCATGATTTCATACTTGTATATAGCTCCAGGACTGGGGCATATAATTAACCTCCTTGTGATAAAATTTAACCATCACTAGAAGCTATTGTTGCTTTGACCATTTGTTACAGGTTTCATAAAAATCCCTTTCAGTTCTAATTTTATACAGATTTTTTCTTGATTTGTTACATGTATCCCTTTTCATAAGGATATGTGTTTAGATGTTTTCATCACTAAGATAACCATGCAGAGTGTAAGCTGACTGAACATGTTATTTATAGGTTCTCTGGTCGAAATGTTGAATGACGAAAAACGTATGTTGTTTTCTTGTCTCTGGAATACGTGTAACTGGAATAAGCATAACCATAATATAACATAAAATTGCATTATAGACTACATCTTTGTACCCGTGTGCCAGTATTGGGATCCTGACCTACATTATAAATTGCAAAGACTCTGACCAACAAGTCTACTCATTGTAAGTTACTCACAAGTTTTCCGAAGTACTTTTCTCTCATTGCGGTCTAATCACCCAAAACAATTAAGGTAGTCCGATACTAAATATACTTAGCAAAAATAAAAACTTGACAGTCGCTATTTTTCATCCTACGGTAGTCGGGAAATAGTGAGACATAAAAATTCTTTTAGTTTAAGAAAATGTAATTATTCTGTCATATCATAACCACACAAATTTTAAGATTCCATAGGTACAGCAAAATTAAGGCTATTGTCAACGTCACAAGGGTACTTTTCTGTTTTCAATGCTCAAAACCAAACAAATACCAAATTTAAAATCGTCGAAGTCTGCTTAAATGAAAAAAAATCCGTTGGCAACGCTTTGCCGTTATTAAATCCAATCTGTATGGCCTCATAAGCTAAAATTATGCCGATGCACGGTCGACTAGGAGGCCGTAATGATCAGACGAAAAACCTCAGTCCACGTCATTATGAAGTCAGAAATTCAGTTTCAATGGAATTCCCATTACACATTTGAGTCTTTATGGCAGTTTTAGAAATGGTTTTCAAATAAATTTAGTAATAAACATATTGAGTTTGCAAGACAAGCAAACTAATCACGAAGAAAATAACGAAAAAGACGCATTGGTATAGAAGATACGGCATTTCATAAATCTCTATATGTTTAATTCAAAGGGAGGTAATCTGAAAGTTTTGAAACTTTAAACGTTATTTTCACGTTGTGGTTACAGTTACCATAAGCGTTTAAAGTATTTTCTATGCACACTGGAACTACTGTTTATTGCGTACAAAAGAACTTTCTTCTGCGCATGCGCAAATTAAAGTTCTTTTCTGAATTAATAAAATAGGAATAAGTTAGATAACTCCGGACAGGACAAACATTTACCAATAATTTTTCATGATTTAAGTAATCAGATGTCTGTCCAACTCGAAAACATCCATATATACATTACAAATTTGCTAGGTTGGCCGGAATTGAGAAATAAAAACCGTCACGTTTTTATTTTTGTTTAGTATAGAAGTATTGGCGGGGCATTCCAACCATTATACCAACTGAATAACCCAAAGGGCTATATATATTTTTGCATTGTTTTGAAACAAGAAAAACTATAACATGAAATGTCATGTTATATTGGGCGTTTCACGTCACAGTTATAACTCGTATTAACCAGTCCGTGGTCTATTTTACCGTAAGGCGCAATTTAAAATTTTGGTGTTCCGAATGCTAATCCATGTACTAAGTTTAACGTGAAATCGGGCCTTAGTATATAAAAATCTGAATTAAATAATTTCACTAGAAAAACAATGAACTATGTGAATATGCTGATCATTGTCGCGTGCAAAGGGACCTTCTAAATCTAGTATAGGTATATAAGATATCATATTAGAATCTTATATACTATATAAGATATCTAGTATAGGTATATAAGATATCTTATTTGACTTTTCTATAAGACGCAACTCAATATATGTTATCTGATATAGCATTTAAGATGTCTTATATCACATATAAGATATCCTGTTTTGTAAATCAGATATCGATATCAGATATGCTATCTTATCATGCTTATATAGGATGTGAATATCTTATTTAAATATATAACATATCTGATATATCAGATATCTGATTTATTATATAAGATATCTTACAGGCTATATAAGATATCTAATATATAAGATATCTGATATATTATATAAGATATCTTATATGAAAAATTAAATAAGATGATAACTCATATCCTATATAAGATATCTTATTTTCTATATAAGATATATCCTGTATCAGATATCTTATAGAGGATATAAGATTTCTTATATGTTATATATCTTATATGTTATATTAGATATCTTAACTGGCATATTAGATATCTAATTTACTATATAAGATATCTACTATGCATTATGATTAGTAAAATGGCTTGCCATATATATCGTTATACAGATTTGGATATATATCAAAAGGTAAAGTGGATATGATTTTTCGATATCACAAATTCGATTTTTGTTTGATATCACTTATTTGATTTGGCGATATCAGTAATCTGAGTTTGTGATATCACTAATTCGTACAAAATCGAATTTGTGATATCACAATGTCGATTTTGTGATACCACTATTTCAAGTATATGTAATATCACATGTGGTATCACATTATTTTCTGATTTCACTAACTATTATGTGCTATCACTGACTCACCTAAGTGTCATAAACCATGTGTTATATTATGTTTACTAAATCGATTTAGTGAAATCACAAAATCGTTTTTGTAATATCGATTTCTTGATATCACTTGTTAGGAACACAAACTCGATAGATATAGTGATATCATAAAATCGATTAAGTGATATCACAAATAGAATGTGACATCACTAAATAGATGTTGTGATATACAAAATCGAATTAGTGATATCACAAAGTAGCTGTGATCTCGTGTCATCACAAAATCAATTTTGTGATATCACTTATTCTATTTTGTGGTATTACTAATTGGATTTTGTGATATCACTCAATCGTACATATTTTGTGATATCACTTTTTCGATTTTATGGTATCTAGAAACATGTCAATGAACATCAGTCTGATTTTTACCGGCTTAAATACATTCACTGCACTACCTAGAACCATTTGATTGAACATTTGTCTAATACCTACCCACTCAGACACATTCATCTCACCACCTGGAAACACATCGATGAAACCAGTCAAATAACTATACCGCACTCCCTCTAAACATGTCAATTAATAATTAATAAATGTCTGATACGTACTTGCTCAGATACACTAACCGCACTGCTAGCCGCAATGCCTACAAACATTTCGAAGAACACTTGTCTGATAGCAGCCTGCTCAAACACAATCACCCCACTACCTAGAAACATATTGATGAACACCGGTCTGATTCCTACTTGGTTAGACATGATCACTTCACTACCAAGAAAAATTTTGATGTACACCGGTCTGAATTTTACCTCTTTAGACAATTCACTGCACTACTTAAAAACATGTCAATGACTGGTGTTCATCAACATGTTTCTAGGTAGTACACTGAGTTTGCCAAAGCAGGTAGGAATCAGTCAATTAATATATGTCTGATACGTACTTGCTCAGATACACCCACCGCACTTCCTTGAAACATTTTGAAGAACACTTGTCCGATACCGACCTGCTCCAACGCAATCACTCCGCTATCTTAAAACATGTCGAAGAAGAATGGTTTGATTCCTACTTGCTTAGACATGATCACTTCACTACCAAGAAACATGTCAAACACCAGTTTTATTTTACCTCTTTAGACAATTCACTGCACTACTTAGAAACATGTCGATGACTGGTGTTCATCAACATGTTACTAGGTAGTGCGCTGAGTTTGTCAAAGCAGGTAGGAATCTGTCAATTAATATATGTCTGATATGTACTTGCTCAGATACACTCACCGCACTACCTAGAAACATTCTGAAGAACACTTATCTGATCCTGACATGCTCGGACACAATCAGCCCACTACCTAGAAACATGTCAATGAACACCGGTCTGATTCCTACCTGCTTATACGTAATCACCGCATTGCCTAGAAACATGTCGATGAACACCAGTCTGATTTTACCCTCTTTAGACAATTCACTGCACTACCTAAAAACATGTCGATGACTGGTGTTCATCGACATGTTTCTAGGTAATGCGGTGAATTTGTCTAAGCAGGTAGGAAACAAACCGATGTTCATCAACATGTTTTAAGGTAGGATGGTGAAGTTATTAGACCAGTGTTCATCAGATTGTTTCTAAGTAGTGTGGTCAGTGTGTCTGAGAAGATAGGTTTCAGACAAGTGTTCATCCAAATAGTTCTAGTTAATGCAGTGAGTGTGTCAAAGCAGTTAAGATAAGGAATCAGACCGGTGTTCATTGACATGTTTCTAGGTAGTGCGGTGAGTATGTCTGAGCAGACCGGTATTCATCGACAAGTTTCTGGGTAATACAGGATGCATCTCTAAGCAGGTAGGAATCAGACCGGTGTTCATAGGTGTTATGCCGGTGTTAAGTGAGTCTGTCTCTGAACTCACAAATATACCCCAAAACAACTCTTTCAACATCAGGATGAGTCAAAAGTGTAGCTAGTTTGGCCAGATGAGACCTTTATATAATATTTACCTTGTACCCCATCCTGTTAATAATGAAGTTTTGAACCAAGTGTGGATGGATTGCAACTTAATAGTTTCATACTGAAAGAGCTTTTGCTCTTGTTTCAAACGGTACAATATAGTAACTATGCCTGTAAATATGAATACAATATTAGGTATACTTTTCTAATAATATATTAAACAAAAGAAAAACTAATGTAACTGTCTGGATTATCCTCGAAGGACTTAGCTCAAACCGCCGTATTGGTGACATTTACTTCCGCTTAGACTGACAAATCCTTGCGTTTCGTTTTTTTAGGCTGAGAAATCTGTTTGAATTTCAATAAATTCACGAACTAAACATTAAAGTTAAAGCCAGTGATAATCGTGAGTGTACAGTCTTATGTATCGGATTTTGTATTCAGATTCGTTCTTTCGTTTTGATACGGTGATCTCTCGATGAAATCTAAAATGAATATGGGTCGAAACGTCCTGAGACGAATCGTCCCGGGTTTTTGGCCTGTTTGGGACGACACGTCCTGGGACGAAACGTCCCTGGCGCGAAACATCCCGATACGATCTCGAATATCTAGGTCACGGCTTAAATTTTGTTATGCGAGCTCAAATTCAACAATTAAATTCATCTTTCATGGACTGAATTATTATTTTTGATCATTAATAATTTAGCGGTATCAAAGTCGATTGAATATTGGGATAACGTTGTTCAAATCTCGTAACGATGTTCACTAGGAAAATACGGAGATATTTCATCAGCTAGGTGGTCGACCGAAGTACTCTTCCAATCGGAATACACATACGCTCAAATAATCATCGTTTACTTTCCTTCCACTGTGCATATTAGTCTAGAAATAT
Source organism: Ctena decussata (assembly GCA_963989385.1). Classification (NCBI taxonomy): domain Eukaryota; kingdom Metazoa; phylum Mollusca; class Bivalvia; order Lucinida; family Lucinidae; genus Ctena; species Ctena decussata. The sequence continues at coordinate 40,873,553 of OZ022500.1, forward strand.
CTGTTATCGTCTTTTATATAAATTTATGTATTACATGGAGATACTCAGGTCTTAAACTTCTTATATACGTTGACAAAATACCAAACTACTTTGTACATAATCATTCCGCGATGTAAACCGGCCAGAAGAAATATTGGTTCCAAGTCTACTTACTTTTAAATAAAGAGGGGAACCTATCATTAACTGGGTCAATATTGACGTAACAACTCGTAACGTCGATTTCTGAATTCAATGGGACTCATTAACTACTAGTTAGACTAACTCTATAATAGAACTTCTAGGCTTAGAAACTATACATGACTTCTGTTTTTCTTAACTTCTACGCCCAGAAAAATGCAAGAAAATTGAATTTCATAAAAAACGTCATTAAAAATATATTTAACCGATGGGGCAATTCAAAATTTCGTGGAATCTGAGTGTCTAGAACGTTTACTTTCTCTAGACGATTTAACGGGTCAGTGACAGACATAGCGGTAAAATCTCAAAGACCCGCGACTTTTGTATTGAGTACACATGACAATATAACGGTAGAGAGATAGATTTTCCTCCATTGTTGGTGTAATCAGTAGCCGGAAGTGTCAATCAATTTCTGCCCTTGAAAAGATGTATAAGCTGCTTTGACTCGCTAACAAATTCCGATGAGCTACCTTATTAGAATTTATGTGTTGAAAATCAAACCTATAAATTTATGGCTATGGTGGATGAATGACAATTGTACGCCCTTCAACATAATTTCAGTCATATCAGGATGATGGGAGGCTGTTTACCACTGAAAAGATACCCGCTTCCAACGGATCTCGAGCCCGGGAGCCGGGCCGGGTAGCGCAATCGGTAGGGCACCTGACTCGTAAGTCAGAGGTCCTGGGTTCGAATCCCGGTCTGGCCATGTACTTTCGTTTCTCCTTCCGCTGATTCAAGAAGGGCAGTTGTCAGTTACTGGCGAAAGTATGTGCACTTAGTACTGGTTAACCGCTTAGGAGGTCTAAGCCTGCCCAGGAATAGTGTGGTTAGGTTAACTGACCGTCCCGTCATGACCTTAGTTGTTTACCGGGGACGTTAAGCATCAAATCAACCAACCAAATCGAGCCCGGGATTTATGTACGAATGCAGAGTCTAATCCGAGACTAAGCAGCTTGCTAATTTCCTATCGTCCCTTTTTAAGTACCGATACGGGCGAAAAGGGCGTTATGGCATATGTTGGCATTGGTGACTCAGACCAGCCTGTGTTTTTCCACAACAGCTAGAGCATTACTGTTAGCCTGACGATTCTCACATGTGTTACCAGACTTTTGGACTGCAAAGGTTTCAAGTAATTTGAGTGTCACGCCGTTGTCCAGTTGTTATAGCGCATAGCTATTGCACAGAAAGTCGCGGGTTCGAAACCCGGCCCGGCCAACGACTGAAAAAAAAAGAAGATTAACCTCTTGATACATGACTGCATGACTTCAACTATGGACCACACACTCGCGATATGATAGGCGTCGCCTGAAATTGAGCTATGCCATCACAGTCCGAAGCAGGCATCCCGGCGTCCACATCTGTGTAAAGTGATGTAAAGTGATCAAAATTAATCTTCGCTTTCATTCCCCCATTATTGAGACTGATTAGTCAAGCAATCAGACTGTGCGGAAGCGCAGGCTGATCTCAACCGTCCCTATTCCCCACTCGTTTCAAAGTTGAATTTCAGGTGATTTTTTACCCATGTTGCTTTGCCTTTTACACTAACAGTTTGATTTCATTATCTTTCTTCTTCTTCCAGTTTTGACTACAAAAGCATTTGTAATCCACATTTTTTTCATTAATGGAATTGTAAGACCCTGGACCAGATCATAATACTATGTATTCGACAAATTTCGAATATACATTTATTTCTTGTTTGTTTGTAACAAGTCTCTTCTATTGGCCATTTGGTAAATACGCTAATGAGCTGCGATACGCAAAATCGGTGCTAAACGTATTTGCGCCAAGTAGAGGCTCAGACAAGCCCGAACATCCGCGCAGCCTGATCAAAGCCTTTGCTGTTCGCTAACATATATGGATCCTAACAAATCTTCAGACACTACTTGAAGGCAGCACGAGTTCATAGTCTGCCTTGTTTTGCCTTTTATCTTTGCTATTCGGATATACGTGAAGCACATTCTTCCGTGACGGGGATCAAATAAACATGTCGCAACTGCATTTGTGAGAGCAGTACAATCCAATTCTGAGCAATTGCATTTTATTTTCTTAACTTCTCCCGTATTCACACCGGGTTAGCTATGTTTTCAAGGATGTTGCGAATCAAAAAAGAGCTGTTACTAAACGAAAAAGAGTCATAACTACCAAAGGACCTGGTCATCAGGTCGTTTGGTAACTATGACTCTTTTTCGTTTAGTATCAGCTCTTTTTCGTTTCCTACAGCTCTTGTATATAAATAATCAGGGGTGGCATTTTCAGCGGAAGTCCAGATGGTGGATTTTTATGTTCAGATAATTTTTGTTATATGTACTATATAAAAGTTATGTTGTTTTCACACCAGAACCGCCTCACCAAAGCTACGAAGCACTTTTTTTTTACTAGAAGTGACACAAGTAAGGCACTTTGATATATATTGCGCCGTTGCTAAAACAGTATTTACGGTGCCAAATTGTCCAAAATGTGAAGAAAATTGTGATTTTTTATACATGTAGCTATATAATAAAAGCGTTATTGAGCTGATATTGGGGAATATGGTTCCTCTTTGAGATATTTACGGACGCTGCAAGCTGGCGTCCTTCGATATCCCAGCTCAGACTAGTATTTCCCAAAGCTCGCGTCCCCGGGGAAATATTCGGGAAATAGACATTTTCTTTGAGATTTGATTGCTACAGTATATCATTTCACCTTAGATTTCACCTAATAAATTCGAATGCAAATAGATCCGATCTATACCCGTCATAATACTGACTTTTATGCAAGTCCTTTTCGTTATATCATTTATTCGACCCAATTCAATTCTTATTCACTCTACGTTAACAAGGGGTTAACAAAGTGTCAGTATGATAATCGGACTGGAATAGCTTGTTGATGATTGTACTTATAAACGCCACACTGTAAAAATCCGTAGATATTACGGTAGAATAACTGGAAACCAGCTGCCAGTCCATTTCACGTTATTTTTACGGGGGTCTGCCTGTTGATCATTGTTGGAAATCACGATATGGTAACGGGCCGTACTCGGAAATACCTTCAAAGTGTTGAAGGGTTATACACCTGTGGATTTTGTCATGACAATCACATCGATTATCGTGTTTCGTCATACTTTAATTTTGACTGACGCTCGGTTCAAACTAAAGGCTTGCAGTAACGATCGATATTATTGGCCAACGCTTCAATTTTGCTGCAATCAGTGCTCCGCCCCCTGGTCAGCCCTCGCTATACTGTTCGTTGTCAGTCATATACCAAACATACTTCATGACCTTGGCGAATGCGCGTGTCCAAAATGTCCGTCGCTAGAAAGCATATTTCTGAGGTTTTTTATAATTTTATACTCGAAGGTGTATGATACGTTTTCGACCATTTTTACACAGGGTAACAACTTCCGTTGTGACTACCTGTTTGCTTCCCTGCACGACATAGCCCTTCCAAACGGTGTCATATCGTTAAGGAAAGAAAAGGTCGCTTGTGAAATATTTATTTAGGTTGGGAAGAATTAAAACGCGAATGCATTCGGCTAAACCAGAAAACTTGCCAAAATAGTTATGTAGCCGACGACGAAGCCGGCTATGTTTTATGGTTCACTTCTGCTAGTCGCAGACCAGACACAAACTGAAGATTTGTTAAAAAGTCTAAGATACACCTTAAAATACTGACCGTTATACATAGTCAGTCAAATTAGAATTATACACTGTAAAAAAAATACTGTAGATTTTACGGTAGAATAACTGGAAGCCGGCTGCCAGTCCTTTTCCCGTTATTTTTACGGGGTTTTGCCTGTAAGACATTGTTGGAAATCACGAAATGGAAGTTTTATGTTAACTTGGCGCACTCGAAAATAACTTTGTATTGTTGAGGGGCTATCTAACCAAAACGACATCTGCTCTTTTCTGTCCCACTCTGCTTGATGATTCCTGCAATTTTTACGGGCGCCCGTGAAAATAACGGTAAAAGGACTGGCAGCTGGTTGCCAGTTATTTTACCGTAAAATCTACCGTTTATTTTTGCAGTGTACGGATAGTCTTTCATCTGTATATGTGTTCGTCACCATTTTTTTGTCATAATTTGTATTTTCCCCACGATTTGTATGTAAATAAAATCAGAAAGACAAAACAGTACACCACTGACCACTCCTGTTTACCATACCCCAAACTCCTGAATAAACAGCAAAGACCCAGATCAGACTGCTTCAAGGAAGAAATCCTGTCCGGCACTATTCCGCATTCACACGGTTCAGTACTTTGCGTTTTATTTATTTTAGTTTTAGTTTTTTGTTTTGTTTTATTTTTAGATTGATAATCAACATCAAGAATAAACTATGTGTTAGTAATAAGCTGCAAAACCCAATAATAAAAGAAAATCTTTTCTTTACGATCAGTCTGCACACACGCGCAGTTTGACCGGGGTACACGCAAAAAATAAACTGAATATTGCACATATTTAGGTGACTGAGTACACTTTAATCCCTTTTCAATTTTGCCATCGGGTCAAATTTTAAAGGAAAGAATTTGATCCCCAAACAGCCAATTTTTCCATAAAGAGTAGACACATTCAAGGCGGTTCATCGCCCAAGGTAGCAAAGAAGTAGTCAACACTGAATAAAGCTAATAGCATCGCAAAGGTCTCCAGTAATTAGTATTAGTATTTTTTTTTTACCTTACAATAAGTAATCCCGATTTTGTGCTAATCCGAGTCTACTCTGGCGTCATGGTGGATATTCTTTATTTTGCACTAACAAGCCACGTCAATAAGTTGTTTCCAGAAGCAGTTACCAATTTTGATTAACTTTATTAATATTAGCAGTAGCAGTAGTGTTTCTCCACAAAACATCTGCTAATTCACTCTCTATGAAAACACATGTCATGGCAACTCAGATACAAATCTAGCGATTCCTCAACGTATGTATTGTAAAAATGAGATAAGTTACATCAGAATTACTATTATTTATTACAGGTCTAAAATTTACAAATGATAGCACGTCTTAACACTAAATTAAAGCAATTATGCCTTTGATGATTTGAAGATTACAGTTTCTTTCATGTTTTAAGTAACTGCTGCCTAATAATTGAGATTTTTTCATTCAAGATTTATTTTCTTCGGGTAGTAAATATGATTGAACCACTTGACCTCCAACAGATTTCCTAATCAAGACATCAACAATAACTTTTGACTTTGGTTGTGATTATTTGAAGAGTCGGATGTAAATTTCTGACGACAGAATTATGCAAGGCTTCATTTCAAAGAAAGCCATTAATTATTATTTTATGGTTACTTAATCTTGGGTGTAACATGTCTTGCGAAAAGGTATGGGAAGCATCACCCGCTTTTGCGTACTGATATTTCTATAGATTGTTCATGCGAATGGAGAAGGCTCCGATCAGACTGCGCGAATGGCCAGGCTGATCTGAGTCTTTGCCGTTCGCACTTTCCGTAGTATAGTTGAAATAATATAGATCTACTCCGCGATTTCAGAATAGTTTCTGAATGAACACTTTTGTCAATAAATTGTTTGAACCGAACAAAATACGCACATGTACTTTTCATATTTTCAGACAGATCAGCGTCAGGAAAGTCACGTGCTACTTGTGAATGACAAGGTTATTTTAGGGTTTTGTAAAACCACTAAAGAGAGAGCCCCGAAGTTCAGTGGGTTAGGCTACGACCTGCTTAGCTGGCGGGTTTGGATCTGGCCAAAGTTGAAATCGTTTCTAACCGTAAACGGAAATTTATTGCGTGCACAACCTTTTATTCTCATCCAATCATCGTCCAGTTATGTTGAAATACTGTTGAAAGAGACGAAAACACAGTGCTCTTCCCAGACCTACATTGTGGGATGTTTTATATAGAATATGGTGCCTTGTGGGGTGATTCTGCATTGTGGGATGCACCCCATGATGGATGTATTTCATTCGCTTGCAAATAAGCTAAAGTGACTAAATTTCAAATATTGGGGGTACAACCCAGAATGTGTACAGACTCATTTGTCCATTGTTGGACATGTCCGTCCGATGAATTTTATGGGGTGCACCCCACATTGTTCTCCCCACTTTGGACAAAACTTATAAATCATGCAGGTTTAATCCACGTTAAAGGTACCCCACAAAGCTTATTTCTACACACCTAAATTATAACTATATAGGGAATGTAAGCTTTCAACAAATGGACACTACCCAAAAAATTCTGGGATGCAAACATTGTGGGTTGCAAAAGACACTCTGGGGTGCAATTTGCAGCCCATAGTGCCAATTCCGGGGTGCAGTCCACAGTGTACCTCTGGTAGGTACGTCCGTCCCGGGTATCTGCAAGGTTGAAGAAGTTCCGAAGGCCCTATGGTCCGAAAAAGGTCAAATAAGGGCTTTTTAGCACTCAAGGGCAAGTAACCCTAAAACCAACATTTCAATATGGCCAAATTTCGAACTTGTGCGAGACTTTATGCAAGTTATCGTCAAGTTTGATCAAGGTTTGATAAAAAATAAAGTTACTTGGCCCAGGACAACATGTTCTCCATTGTAAATCTATGGGAAAATTGTTAATCGCATAAAGGGCAAGTAACAGAATAATCCGACATGACCCAAATTTGAACTCGTCCGACATTTTATGCCTGTCTTCGATACCCGCAAGTTTGAAAAAGTTCTAACTGAAACTGAAGGCGCTATGCCCCGGACAAAGTCAAATAAGGGCTTTTTAGCACTCAATGGCAAGTTTCGTTCACAATGCACGGTTTGAAAATAGAAAGCCTTTAAGCTCGAAAGGAATGGTATCTTGCAATTACTTATATTACGCAAATATCTGTCGATAGAGTTATATGTTAGGTAAAAATGACAAGTATTGGTGTCTCAGTAGTTCCAAATGTAACTTATTGGGTGTTTTTTCTATGATAAATAAAAACATGTATAACATTTCAAGAAATTCGATCTGTAATGCGATTATGCTAAGATCGGTTCCAATAGCAAAGAAATACAAGCTTCTCCAATACAAAGAAGCATGACGTCGATGCTATTAGACGTACAATAACGTGACGTCGAATGCTTACAATTTTGATGTCACAGCCTCTTCTCGGTCGGCATCAATTTGAACTTTATAAATAATAGTATCCGATTAGAATTACAAACGTATCTAAATCTTGCATTTCATGCAGAAGGGTCAAGTCGGGCAAATTCGGACAGCAGGTAAATTCGGACAGTGACATTATTTCCTTTATATGTCAGTTGTTTGGAATTAAAAAAAGATAACTTGGCAAACAGTAAAAGTCCTGATGAGACGGCTCATTTTGAGCGGTCTCTTCTGTATTTTTACTGTTTGCAAAGTCCGAATTTACCCGCTGTTCGAAGTTACCCGTCTCGACCCTATACTCCAGACATGAATTTATTGACTACCCCTCGTATCTTTACTATAAAGTGATGCCGGAGTGATGGATAATTTTCAGAGAAAATGACAACCGGGTTCCCAGGAGAAGCAACTAATCGCGGCGTCTTACAATATGGTGAAAATGGACATAAATCACGCAGTCTGCTTAAGTGATTTGTGTAACCGCAATTGAATTCTTATTTTCTTTAGACTTCTCGTGTGCTTTTGCGTATTTTAGTGGAGATAAATGTCAGAATGGCCAGAAAATTCCGGATTGTCACACTTTGATCAATGTTTCAACTTGTTTTATTTATTTTTTTTTTTTCAATTTAAACTGCTTTACTTGACTGAAAATGTGAAAGTGCCAAAACATAAAAAAAAACCCTAGGGGCCACAATCACAACGCACAGCCCAAGCTAGAAACCGAAAAACAGATATGAGAAAACAAAAATGACTAAAGGAACCACAACCCAGCCTAACACAGAGAAACAGCAGCAAAAGAACCGCTTTGGAACGCTTAGTTAAAGAGCTACAGATGGTTTACGATATTTCAACTCTTGATACCTTAAAGTCGAAGTTCATCCGATACTTTTTTGTTATCTCATGGCAATGTGCATGTACTTTAAGAGATAACGGGGGTTGAAGTGTGAATAAAAATGAGGAATTTGTCCAAATAGTATTAATTGATATAAGGTTTTTGAGACAGAGTTTCAGATATCAAAATTTTACTAGGTTTCCATTATCAATTTAGATTCAGTTCATATAGCAATTTGGTGTTTTGTCTGCGTCGTGGGCGCTAAGTTCAACAGTGAAACACCATAGTAAAAGATGTAAAATCATTAAAAACACTACCATCATGGTGAAACAAAACTGAGGACTCAATTCAGTCCGAACCCGGGTCGAAGACAACCACCAGTTAATTTACAATATGTCCGACAAAAGACATTGGAGCAGACCAATGTATACTTTTTTATTGATTGAGACAAGCACCGTTTTGCGACAGTTTTGTATTCTAGATTATTTTTCTTTTTGCCTATTTTTCTCATAAACCAGCCTCAAAGATAATTAAGGAAAAAATATCCTTTATAGACAAGAAAGGTGGCAGTTCCACCCTTGTTTTCCAATACTTGCATTCAACCAGGTAAACAGTTCAACTGCAGAAAGTTATTTTACTTACATGTATATCAGTTGGTTTCAAGATGCCACATTTTTAGGCAGCCCACATAAAATGTAGCCAGGGTAGGCAACTAGAAAATGATGAACACAGAGTTATGACTATTACAAAGACCAGATTCCCGTTTCACAAACATCTTTAGATGGTGATTTATTGTAAATGCAAAAATCTGCATAAAAACATCTCCCTGATACTTAGCTAGCAGACTTCTTATTGTTGTTCTCTACAGTTTAGAATACAAAATAGAGGTACATACTGCTAAAAAGTGCTTTTGTAAGGAAAGATCAAAGGGTAGTTTTCTGCGCAGGAATCTAAACATAATAACATCATCATTGAAAATTTACGAGGCGCTGAAGGTACGTTATCGCATTATGAAGAGCGTCCTAGCAATTATTTGTTCCAACTCTTTCTCAGATTGCAAGGTAGACCAGTTGAAAACAGTAGCTTTTTCTCAAATGTTCAACCATGTACAAGGGGCTGGTATACTGGATGCATTCGTTAAATATAGGTTAGGCAAGCATACCTATATAACATCTACAGTATAAAAAACATTACTGATACTATGACAGGTGTGTAAATGAAATTGTTCAACCTTGTTCAAATAGTCTCTCACCTATGTGTTTTGACATATAAATTGGACACAGGCTACGTCTTTTTTATCTGCTCAGCCTGATAATGTGTGAAAGAGGTGGAAAAATAATTGTTAGGACGCTCTTCATAATGCAGCAAGGTAACCTCAGCCCTAAGTATATTTTCAATAACAATTTCATTCTTTTTAGATGTCTATGCAGAAAATTACCCTTTGATATTTCCTTACAAAAACTTTTTAACATAACAAATCCTGCATTTTGGGGTTCTAAATTATGAGAAACAACATAAAGAAGGCATCGGAAGATCAGTTGTATTTTCAGCGTTTCATGCAGACTTTTGTCTTTGCCCCAAATCAGTGATTATCACCACATTAAGCATACAGTGTGTATGTAACTTAGTATACGAAAATATGAAGTGAAACGGGCACCAGATCTAGTTTCCTACCAAGTATCATCACAATACGTTAGATTGTTCGCAATTAATAGTGATTGGAGAGATATCTTTTAAATCAAGAAAGCGAGAATTGTCATTTTTGCACGTGACTTGCCTACTCCTCTTACAATACACATTTATCAAGTATCATTCAAATATCACATGGGCATTTGATTTCAGTTTGGATTCACTGAACGCGAGAACTGCACCAAACGAAAAAAAAATCTATAATGTGCATTGCGTAAACAGTATTTGGTAAAAAAATAATTAATCAATTTTTGCTGTTAAAGCATGTCAAACTGAATAGTAGTCTGCTTCACTGGTTCAACGCATTGGTCATCGCCATGTATTTCAGTTTGGATTCACTGAACGCGAGAACTGCACCAAACGAAAAAAAAATCTATAATGTGCATTGCGTAAACAGTATTTGGTAAAAAAATAATTAATCAATTTTTGCTGTTAAAGCATGTCAAACTGAATAGTAGTCTGCTTCACTGGTTCAACGCATTGGTCATCGCCATGTATTTCAGTTTGGATTCACTGAACGCGAGAACTGCACCAAACGAAAAAAAAAATCTATAATGTGCATTGCGTAAACAGTATTTGGTAAAAAAATAATTAATCAAATGCGTTGAACCAGTGAAGCAGACTACTATTCAGTTCGACATGCTTTAACAGCAAAAATCATAATGAAGTTTATATCTGCCCAGCTCCTTGTTACAATATGCAAGTAGACTTATCAGAACAAATGAAACCGTTATATAACTAAGGCATGTCATCACGCGAATAAACACGCTGATGTAAGTCTCCACTGCGTGTAAAACCCTGTCAGGCAGGCTTAGATATGGCTTAAAAGAAATGTTCTTATTTCCTTATTGAATGATTTAGTTTTGCATATATAAATCTGGTATTTTGTTTGAAGAAGATAGAAAAATATCATTTGTTTCGATGCCCGCTAGATGACCTTCTGATGGTTACTGTATATTCAATTTACGTGTGTACTTCCTGCTTAATTTCAGACCGCTTGATGCTATTCACGAATTTATTTTGGTATTTCGGTAACGTTGTACTTGCTTCAGTGTTGGAAAGTTGCATTTTAAAGTCGCAAATATGACATTGTTATGTAGATACTGTCGACATTTACCCATAAATGCCGAGTAAACTATTATTTTTTTTTTTGCGTGTTTTGTTTTTTTGTTTTTCGAAAGGCTCCAACTCTTGATTTGATTTTGATACATGTGTATCCATTTCTGCCTTAGCAGTTTCTCTGTTTGTATTAAACAGTGCTGGCCGTGATTAGACACTACGTTCTGTGGCGCCTTTTCTTCGTCTACTCTGTTTGCCAAGTGACATGCAAAATGATTTCTAACGATTCTATCGGATATGAATTTGATGAAATTAAGTACACTTCAGAGTCCAGTTGATCTGCAGCAGACATATATTGCTGTCTCTATAATTGAGCCGCGACACGACAAAACCAACAATGTGGTTGTGCGCACTGCGCAGACTGAGATCAGCCTAGGCATCCGCCAAATTTGATCAGACCCTTCGTTAAGTGCTCAAAGGGTAGCTAAGGGTCTAAGTTACCTGCATGCGGACAGCGAAGACTCTGATCAGACTGGGCGGATGCCCAGGCTGATATGAGTCTGCGCTGGGAGCACAACCACATTGTTGTTTTTGTCGTGTCGCGGCTCATATTGATAATGTAGAATAGTCTTAATGACAAGCATGATGACTTTATTTTTCCCATATGTTTTAGAAAAAAGAAATGCCGGGCCACGTATCGCAGTCGGTAGGGCGTCTGACTTATAAGCCGGAGGTCCTGGGTTCGATACCCGGTCCGGCCACTTACTTTTACCTTCCACGAAGGGCAGTTGTCAGTTACCAGTGAAAGTAAGTGCACTTAGAACTGGTTAACCGCTAAGGAGGTCTAAGTCTGCCCAAACATAGTGTGGTTAGGTTAACTGACCGTTCAGACATGACGACAGCCGTTTACCGTGGACGTTAAACAATAATACACACACATACACACGCACACAGCGATATTTCTTCGCCATCAGCATAGGGAGTTTAAGCCTCTCGGTTAGTCCGCTTTGCCCGAGGTCGTTTCAAATATCAAGACATAGACGGAAGCTAAAATAGTGGTCGTCAGATAATTGTTGCATATAATTGAGCCGCGACACGACAAAACCAACAATGTAGTTGTGCGCCCAGCACAGACTCAGATCAGCCTAGGCATCCACCCAATTTCTCTTAGTTAAGTGCTCAAAGGGTAGCCAAGGGTCTACTCTACCTCCATGCGGACAGCGAAGACTCTGATCAGACTGGATGGATGGCCAGGCTGATCTGAGTCTGCGCTGGGCGCACAACCACATTGTTGGTTTTGTCGTGTCGCGGCTCAATTATTATTGTAATGATAAGGCGATCTCTTTGTTAAGCATTCATGCATGCAAGACAAATGGGTTAAATCGCATTTTTTGTGTGAAAGTTCGTCGTGAAGTGTTTTAGAAAGTTGGAGTAACACTGTATTTGAACTGACTAAAGCGAACGCAAGGTTTGCATTTGAAAATGTATCGGCTAAATTACTACATGTGGCACTTAGTACATGTACTGTCGGCGACATGCATATACTTTTTAAAAGTATGAAATACAACGGAAATTTTATATCCTTCAGCTGTTTATTTTTTCTTGTATGAGTATATCTAAGATATAAAGCACTTTATCCGAAAATTGCTTAGCACTCATTAGCACTACATCTAAGATTTAAAGCACTTTACAAGCAAATCCCAATATGCGATATAACGTTATTCTTGCACACCGGATAGAAAATGCCATTCTTTTCACCTGGGGTAGAAAATCATTTCTTGCACACCGGATAAGGATATCCGCGTGCTTCCCCTGTACCTACAAATCTTATCTCACCCATGTTATCTCACCCAGGACCGGATAAAAATCACGAGCATTCAATGCATTGGTTGTAATGGACGTCACGTATCTGCGTCGTCAAGTGACGTTGGCGTTTTAGATGATTACGTCACGAAGACGGCAAACTGACGTCAGTTTATGCATGCCAGACGTTGACGGAAAGAACCGAATGGCGATCGCTGAAAGCGGCACCTTGTTTTAAAATCAAATAGAAAGCTCTGAGGCACTAAAATTACGCATTTTAACAAGTTTTAAAGATAATACAAAACGTGGTGTGCAAGAAAAAGTATCTATCGTGGGTGTGAGGTGTGGATAGAAAAATCCTTCACTCGGGATCACTGTTCGGCATCACTCGGCAAGCCTCGTGATGCCGAACAGTGACCCTCGTGACGGATTTTTCTATCCACACCTCATGCCCATGAAAGATACTTATAATCTTACCCTGGTGTTCTGACCCAGGACCGGAAAAAAATCACGAGCTGTCAATGTGTTGGTTGTATAGGAGCTTACGCCTCGTGATGCCCAACAGTGACCCCCCTTGACGGATTTTTCTATCCACACCTCACACCCATGATAGATACTTATATTCCTGTCATATGTTAGCTAATTTCTCGCTACTTATACCTAACGGAAATGCAACGTTGTTGTATAAGTTCTATTAAAAATGTCAAAAATAAAATAATTCCATTGTTAAAGCAGTGTCATGAGAAAAAGGACACGCATCATTCGGCGTCCAACAAATCTGGCCACATTCTGTGGAAGAGCCGACTGATGCAAGACCTCTTTTCCCTTAGAATCAGCAATCTGTGTATAAATTCTTTTATCTATTACAGCCAATAGTCTTTAAGACTGTTGGCTGTTATAGATAAAAGAATCAATGCACAGACTTCCTACACATTCTAATCGTACACCTTGCACTAGATTTAAACCCAAATCTCTACCGCGGGTCAACACCTGATAATGTAATATAGAGATCAAACAGTACAATGTCTTTATAACTGAAAATCAAACAATATAAAAGCTTTTATTACTTAAACCTAAGTACAAATGGCCGTAAGGTTAACATCTACAATAGCACCTCCATGTCTTTGAAAATTACTTCTTAAAAAAGGCTTGAAAATATTGTAATCTGCGGTACCAATTAACAACATACAGGAGTGTGGTCTCAAATGTAGGACTCTAAGACATGATATAAAAGTATCCATATTATGTTGAGTTCGACCGATTTCCTTATCTCTTTTTAGCTTCTTAATTGTCTCTAACGCCCTAGGTAAAGAGAAAGAGCTTAACTACTGGAGAAATGGAGATAGTATCTTCAGGCAAAAATAAAACATACTTCTGTTTTGGATAGCCCAGTTCCATGCGAACCTTCAGTTTCAATTCCGGAAGCAAGATCATTACCTGTATGTATGTGTGATTCTGTGAGACCTTAACCAAACAGGGGCTTCAATCTGACACTTTCTTGGTTAGTTAAAATCTCCGATTGTTCAACTAGTCATATGAGCGCCCAAACGTGTCCTCCTTTTGAAAGCACGAACTTTATTATTTGGTTACACCAAATGTTGTTGGTTGGGTTTTTTAACCTTGGCGTACTAATTACCGATGATTTATACCATGTTACCCTGATACACCGTAATTCTGTCAATTCCCAATTTGAGACGATCTTCTTGTAAGTGCTTCGAAAGCAATCAAGGTCGTACATGACAGGGCACAAAAATAAACGAGTGGTGAAACGAGAAAAAGAACCTTATGGAATGAGCAAACATTAAAGTAAAGTTACGGCAGTGCATCAAGACATACCGATCAGAGGTCGTAAGTAGCAATTAGACTAATAGTAGATACAAACAGGGATATAACATAATCTCCCTTTCTTTTTAAAGATAGCTGATTTTTTGTAAATAAAAACAACTGAAGAAAACAGATTTAAGAGTATATATGAAGCGTATTGGTATCCTCTGAGAGCAGTTTGAAATTTAAAGAATATTTAAAGAAAAGTTCTCTCTTACGTCAACAAACATGATAAATGATGAGTGATTATCAATTTTGCTTAATGATCATTAGAAACACAAGTTTTGCAACTGTAAATGCTTGTAATGCCTCCCTGTGTCTCTGAATCTATTTCTCCTTTTGTGTCTCTGACTTGCACCTGGTGGTCCAATGAATTTTTTTTCCAGAAGATTGTTTGTTCTTCTTCTGACAGTTTCTCTTTGCCATCTCTCAAAGTTTCTATTAGCATCTTTTAGCAGTATATCGCCTCTTGCAAAACTTGCAGTATGTCTCTTCCAACAGCATCCATTTTCTTCTTTCCATATTATCTCGCTGTATTTTCTAGCAATATCTCCTTGCCTCTTCCAGAGATTTTTGTCTGCCTGATCCAGCAATTTCTTTTTGCCTCTTCCGGCAATTTCTCTTTGTCTCTTCCGGCAATTTTTCTTATTCTCTTTCAGCAATTTCTTCTTGTCTCTTCCGGCAGTTTCTCTTTTGTCTCTTCCGGCAATTTCTCTTTGTCTCTTCCGGCAATTTCTCTTTTGCCTCTTCCGGCAATTTCTCTTTGTCTCTTCCAGCAATTTCTCTTTAGCCTCTTCCGGCAATTTCTCGTTTGCCTCTTCCGGCAATTTCTCTTTGCCTCTTCCGGCAACTTCTCTTGGCCTCGTCCGGCAACTTCTCTTTGCCTCTTCCGGAAATTTCTCTTTTTCCTCTTCCGGAAATTTCTCTTTTGCCTCTTCCGGCAACTTCTCTTTGCTTCTTTCGGCAATTTCTCGTTTGCCTCTGCTGGCAATCTCTATTTGCCTCTGCCGACAATTTCTCTTATTACTTCTGCCAGTAATAGTTCTACTTCTTCTCACAATATCTGCAAGGGCAATGTCTGGCTATCGAGTTCAAATTATGGTGTTGTCTGTTTTTCACAAGGTGAAAATATTTTGTTTTCTTTAAATCGCTTTTCTTCAGTTTTTGTCCCCCGCCTTTTCGAAGAAAAGCGGAGGGACATAGTTTTCGGCTTTCCGTCCTTCCGTCCATCCGTCCTTCCATCTGTCCGTCCTTCCGTCCCCCTATTGTAGTAGGTACCTTGTGTGCGCAACTCCTCCTACAGTTTTATGCCGATTCTTTCGAAACTTTACAACTGTTTTTGTCATGGTCTGTAGATATGCATGTGGTTTGGATATAATCCTGAGATTATTTTTTGTTACTTTTTCCACAAGTTGAACTTAATCATTTTTTAGGCGTTTTTACTATCAAAGTGACTAGTTAATGGGTATCTTGTGTGCGCAACTCCTCCAAGAGTTTTATGCCGATGCCTTTGAAACTTCACAGGTGTTTTGGTCATGGTCTGAAAAACGCATGTGATTTGGATATAATCCTCACATTATTTTTTGTCACTTTTTCTACAAGTTGAACTTAGTCATTTTTAGGGGTTTTTACCATCATAGTGACTAGATAGTGGGTACCTTGTGTACGTAACTCCTCCTACAGTTTTATGCCGATTCCTTTGAAACTTCACAGGTATTTTGGTCAAGGTGTGAAGATATGCATGTGGTTTGGGTATAATTCGCACATTATATTTTATTACTTTTCGCAAACTGAACCTATCCATTTTTCATACATTTTTACTACCTTGTGTGTGCAACTCCTCCTACAATTTTATGCCGATTCCTTTGAAACTTCGCAGGTGTTTTGATCATGGTCTGAATATATGCATGTGGTTTGGATATAATTCCACATTTTTTTTTATTACTTTTTTCACATCTTTAACTTAGCCGCTTTTCCAGCTCAAACACTAAGTGTATATACAGTGGAGACCTAGTTTTCAAGGCGGGGGACATAAATTCGTTGAATTTGCTTGTTTTTATTAATCTGGCTGTCTCGGTTAACTTATCTTTAACTGTAGTTTGTCATAGCTTTTATGATTTCTGTTGTCTGCCTATTGTCCTTGTTCTATCAAATCTCTTCTGTCTTTAACAGTTCCTCTATTGCTTATATGAATATTTTCTCTCTGTCTCATGCACTTCAAGTAAGCTTTACTGTTTGAATCAATTAGCTTCTGCTTTGCAAGTTTACCTGCATCTCCTCTTCCTTTGATCTTCGTCGCCAATGTCATATCCGACAGGGCCGAAGCCTGTCGGGGTCTTTTTATTAAAGAGCAAATGAGTTGGTATGAGCGATGTATTCTGATGCTAACATCAACATAACAATAAGACTAATAGTAGATACAAACAGGGATATTACAAGCCGCGATTCTTTATATTGCGTTAGAAGCATTCGCTTTGTAAAGTTACTATAAATATATTTTGTAACAGATTCTGTAACAATTTCATTCCAAATTCCACCACCAACACCAAAATGAAAATACATTATACACACAACACTTGGGAGCACAATATGACAACATGCAAATTCATGCAGACAGTAAGTGTACAGCCTTCGATCTAGGAAACCTTTTTTAATAGTCCTCAAACGTGATTATTATTATTATTATTATTATTATTATTATAATTATTATTGTTTGTTTTCTTTTTCCTACAAAATTGGTAAAAAATACTAGATTTTCAAATTGCATTGAATTTCTTAATTTAGATCCTTTACAGTCAACAGTGAGTGAGTTAGTGAACTCGGGTTTAACGTCCCAACAACAAAGAGGTCATATGGAGACGGGACCTCGGTTTAAAGTCTCATCCGAAAGACCGGAGAAACGGGGGATCGGTCTTGCGACCCCTGGATTGGTAGTCCGGTGTGTTATCCACTACATTACAGCCGCTCCTATATACAGCCAACATGCATAGCTTTGCATAATAATGTTTCTTTACAAAAAAAGTAAAAAGTATGCAAAGACCAGGAACTGAAACAATCAAAATCCAAATCCAGCCCTCAAACCATAGTTGGAAACAACTAAGATTACAAATAATCAAGATACAGAGAACATATGGCCAACCGAGTGAGCAGCTTGTTCCCAAAAGTCGGCCACTCAGCAACCCAAACCGAACCAAAAATAATAATAACATACATAAGGTAGAACATCACAGAAACTCTGACACCAAAAACAGGCAACAAAGAACCACAACAGAACTACCGCCTTGGAACGGTCAGTAATGAATTACTGGGGGGCTTAAATCGATTTTACAGGTCTTTACAAAAACTACCAAAAAGTGTCATGTTTGCCTTATAACTACCAGAGAGAAAAAAAAATGTTGTCTAAAACGTTTTATAGCATGTAATAATAAACTTAACTATCATAATCAGTTGAATTTTTAACATAAACCTCCTTTTTTGCCTAAACCATTTATTATCAATTTTCACTAACTATGCCTTTGCATGAAACTGTACAAGTGGTCAACATTTGCAACATAAATTCACCTGACCAGTAACACTGTCTGGATCGAGATCCGGAACATCCTTTTTCAGGAAACGGAACAGACCACCAAAGATAGCAGATCGGACCGGTGCTTCGTTTTATCGAATTTTCTGCGTATATATCGTGTGCATCATTCAAACGAGATATATCAGCAAGCGGGGAATACATTTCTCCACGTAGCTATGTCTTGAAAATTATAAACATTCGCTTATATCGGCATCTTTTCAAGTCTGTTATTGTGCAGTTTTAATTTTTAGTGGTGACCCAAGTATTTTCTTAATTTTCCAATGAAACGCCATTTATATTTTCTTACTATTTTTATAAAATACGATGCCAAGTACAGTTCAGTCCAAAACCCCGAAAACCATGTTTAAATCTCTAGGCTTTTTTTTAGAAATATTCATTTTTATTTGCCGTGTAATGTGCATTTGTCGCGGAAACATACTCGCGAGATGTTCCGTTGAAATTTTGTGTTAACCTAGCGAGTAGGTTCAGGTGACAAATAAACATTACACGGCTAATGCAATGAATATTTCTCAAAAACAAGCCAGGAGATTTCGGGATTGATGGCCGACTTGAATTGGGCATCGCCTTTCATAAAAGTGTTAAGAAAATATAAATAACATTTCATAGGAAAGTCGAAAGAATATTTGGGTCACCACTTCAAAAAACAACTGCACAATAACAGACTTAAAAATATGCCGATACATGCGAATAGGTTTATTTTTCTCTACATCACTGCCTTTTTTATAAAGACCTATGTATTTTACGTTCGGTGATGCGGCTTGTTTAACCGATCCGTACGATATATACTGAGAAAGTTTGATAAAAAGAAGCACCTACCTAACGTGTGTAAACTGATCCGCTATCTTTGGTGGTCTGTTCCGTTTCCTAAAAAAGATGTTTCGGATCTCGATCCAGACAGTGAGTAACGCCATGTGTTATGCCACCATTAGTACTATTTCATTTATACGAACCAACAACTGTAGTAAACAATGAAATTACGCTGATGCTTATCAATAATATATTTTGGCTGCTGACACCCGTGAGTGCAATTGCTAATGATTTGCATTATGGAAAATGTTTCATAAAGCATCAACATACATTCAACTCCCGATATCTCGAACATTGATATCTCAAAGTATCTTCATATATCAAAGAATATATTTCCTATTTTGTTTACATTTCAGCTCCTGTTATCTCAAACTACTGATATCTCAAAGTAAATTTTCTGGTACCAGAAATTTACTGGTACCAGAGACACTTAAACACAGGGTTGCCGCCAAAGACACTTAAACACAGGGTTGACACCACCTGTTCATACACCTTCTTCGGAACCCGGCAAATATTAATGCATGAAGGAAACATGTAATCCCTTTGTTCTCTTTCTAATTGGTGTTTTATTAGTTTTCCCACAGGTCGTTCGTTACACGTTCGATAAAAGGGCATACCGTTTCTGGGATCTATTGTTTATTTATACACTTCATTAGTGACGAGGAGCCTCGGCAGCTCAATGGGCTAAGAGCTGGCCTGCTGATCTAGGTTTACCCTGGAGATGGAACTCTTTTCAATCGTGAACCTTACTAAAACAGAATATTTTTATCTTACAGTTTTAAAGTATAAGCTCTAGAAGGCATTAACAGAGTTTCCGATATTATCATGTGTATTGATTGATATTGAGGTTCTTCCATGGTTCGTCTAATTATAAGTCTGGAAAACCTTCTCAAAATCCCTTCGGGTATTTATGTCAACGACGTTCGCTCAAACAAGGAAATAAAACTTTGCACTCACATACGTTTTGAATACAGTATACCTAAAGCTTACAAAATAAATATAGTCCCAACATCTGTATAACTTGCTAAAACAAATTAATGCCCTTTGCTCGGACACTGTAAAATCTTGGAGTAAAGTTGTTGCATTGTTAAGACTCAGTGCAGCTGGTGTTAAATGACGTCAGTGGCTGTAAAAAGTCTTCTCGTACTTGATCAAAGTGCAGATTTTATTTCCCTTTTCTTTTTGGTATAACTAAAACAGTGTTGTTAAATTTGAAAATCAAGTACCCCTTAAGCGCTATTGATTGTACAGACTTTCAAACAACTTTGTCGTTATACAAAAAGCTTCAATAAGACTATACTTTGATTTTCGTTCTTATATGTATTCTTTGTTTCAAAAGGCAGCTTGTAGATATTTAAGAAATAAATTCTTGCTAACAGTGATTTGTTGCCCAAAATACCATTGGTTGGAGGTCAGTCGTGAAGTGAATATATCCTCCACAGCTTACCTCCAAACAGTGACACATTGGGCAACAAACCATTTGTAAGCGAGAATATATTTCGATTGTAACGTTCCACAAAACGAAAAAGCAGTGTATCCAGATTTTTCTAGTTTTCCGCCATTACATGCAGAAATTCCGACAATAACTCTGTAATACAGGCGTTTACAAATATTGCGTTAGAGTTTGATGATAAAACGACGTTACACCGTCTGAAGTCATGGAAGCGAAAACTGACCTCAGCTAAAATCAAATAACGTCCGAATGACGCTAAATAACGTCACGCTAGTTCGCCTAGTGATTCATCAAGCAATATTTTACTAGATTTTTACCATTGGCTGAACAGGCGACCAGTGTTAGAACTTTGTCACGATCAAGGCAATGCAATAATTGCTTACGGTAATAAGAAAGCAGCTGAAAATTATGGAAAATGTACAACATTTACAAAATCAATTCTTTATTTATATCGGGGTATTCAGTACATTCACGTCTTCAGCCTGGTAAAACGGTACTGATTTTACTGACACTTTATAAAACGATTTGGCTTTGCATAATAATTGATTTTGTTATAACTGTTTTGCATAATACACCACGATAAGAATCGCTAATGTAACATCAATGTCTTCTTTCTTCCCTTAGGTCATTTGAGATCAGACTTAAATGATCTGTGCAGACACAAGAGCGCAACCTTTCTTTCTCCTCCCGTCAGACAGATTCTATCATTCTGATTGCGATTGTGTCTGTGTGTCTGCAAAATCAAGTATTGTGTGCAATTGTGTCTTCATTATCAAGCATATAAAATTAAGCAGTTAGATCATTAGTTGTGAATTCTCGTTATACTTCTTCTACCTCCTGTTCATCAGGGGAATTACAGACACAAACACAAAAAATGAAAATTAAATCGAGCCAAGACATACTAAAATGTGCTTTATGCACATACGAACAGCTAAGGCTCCGACCAGCCTTTGCATCCTTGCGGTCAAATCTTTACCTTGGTTGTCCCCACAGATGACGTATAGACCCTAAGAAGTCTAAAAGTATAAAATTAAAGGCTGTAGCTAGACTGCACAATTTCCCAGACTGGTTTGAGCAGTGGCTGTTCGTGAATACTTAAATACTCCTTTTAGCATGACGCGGCTCAAATAATAAACATGATATAAAATATTTATGAAGATGCTCACACGATGCCATAACCACAGATCACAGTGCCAGGAATCATGTTCAGTCTAGGGTCAAGTCGGGTAACTTCGGACAACGGGTAAATTCGGACATACCATTGCAAACACTGAAAATCCATGAGCCGTCTCATCAGGATTTTGTTGAGCCGTCTCATCAGGATTTTCACTGTTTGTCCAGTTATTTTTGTTTTTATTCCAAACAACTGACATATAAAGGAAACAATGTCACTATCCGAATTTACCTGCTGTCCGAATTTACATGACTTAAGCGAGGTATGCCGATTGCATTCATAAGTGGTGGGAAATTTCATACGAAAAACAGGCACTTGCGTATTTTGCAAGATCTATGAACGAGTCTTTTAATTAATCTTAATGACAAACCTTGCGTTCACTGAACATTTTTTCTATATCTATGCCTATATCAATTGCATTTGATACATTTGAAAAAAAAAAAGAATTATTTTCTGCCTAACAGACGCAAAGACTTAATATCAACATATCTGGTAAGGATGCGTTAGATTTTTCAGTTTCACAATAGACCGTCTTAAGAAGAGACAAATGTAGCCGTCGGTAGTAGCGAAAGTTATTTATACACGGAGCAGGGTGTTCATTATCATATGCATGTTGTGATTAAATGGGCAAAGACAGTTGAGACTCCTCCGCTTATTACTAAATTATTTGCAAAAAAGAGCCCAGTTACACGTTTGAATCTATTGCGATTACCGTAGCAATAATGTGACGTCACTTGCGCTTAGTTCGCTATGTTGTTGCTGTTGTTGTTCCTAATTTGGGTTTAACGGCTCTTTGAAACAGTAGTTCAGTCTTCATAGAGCCGTCTCCAAGAGAGAGGGAGAAAGAAAAGACATATGATAGATGAGAGAAAAATGTCGAAACAATCCCCACCCGCATCAACTGCAAAGCAAAGCAGACCCTTGCCCTACTACTGTCCAATTTAGTAGCACGCCCCGACACTGAAAGTCACCCAGCACCATCACCCGACCACAAACATCCCCGGTCGACATATATCAGCACGGCGTGACTGCACTAAACCATGCGCTTGGGTGCAGCGAAATGGAAGGAAACACTAAATTAAGTCGAGACAGTTTCTTGAAAGGTAATGTTTTACCAAAATCATATTTTCAGTTGGTTTCATTAATTCACTCATAGGAGAGAGAATCACACGTCCGAAAGACCGAAATTATTTCATCAACGAAGTGCTTTGTATGGCCCATGTTCCCTTATGTTAATGTAATCTCTGCCCTCGAAAGAACTCTTTAAGATTTTATTTTTAGTTTGAACTCGTTTTTACATTAGATAAGTTCAGGTAAGTGCTAGGTCATGAAGGATGTAGCACACTATGCTTGTTTTCGAAGCAAAGCAAGAAGTTAAGAATCGCGTCGAAGTCAGACAAAGGCGCCAGCTCTTAGGCATTACCAATTAGTAAGTTTAAAGTGGCGCCACCTAGCAGCAACTGATTAGAATCAATAATAATTTTCATGATATATAATTTATGAAAATTAATTGAAGAACTGGCCTTGAATGATTTATATTGGAACTTTCTGACTGTCATTGTACGTTTATTTAGAAAACTAAGGCAAAGAATGTTTTTTTATTGCGTGCAGATATGATTTTATTTAGACTTATCATATACTACAATGTAACCTGACAATAACAATAACTTGGCATTAAAATATTATGAGCCGCGACACGACAAAACCAACAAAGTGGTTGTGCGCCCGACGCAGACTCAAATCAGCCTGGGCATCCGCCCAGTCCGATCAGACTCTGCTAAGCGCTTAAAGGATAGCTAAGTGCCTAAGCTACCTCCATGCGAACAGCGAAGACTCTGATCAGACTGGGCGGATGCCCAGGCTGATCTGAGTCTGCGCTGGGCGCACAACCGCTTTGTTGGTTTTCTCGTGTCGTGGTTCCTATCACTCCCCAACATTTTAATGTTAATACCAGAAAATTGTTTAAGAAACGACCCAACTCGTAACAAGTCAATCGAGCAAGAGACTGTTTTTTGCCTGACCATCTAGCATCTTACGTGTCTGTCAACATTCAGCCAAGTTACCCTTATAATCTTGATTCCGAATGCCATTCGACAGTTTCACAATTCTTATCATATTAGAAGCTAGGCCTACTATCTTAACGCATTTTCAGACTACACTGCGTCTAAAGACATTATGCCGTACTTTTAGGTATTATGTAACGTCTGACAGATAAAATGTATGTCAAGTACATAGCAAATTGAGCCATTTTAGGAGTTACAATTTTGTCGTTTTTTATGACTTTTAAAATCACAAATTGCGTTTCTAATTGCATTGTCTGACTGTAATGATATCTAATTTACGTCTAGGCAAATCACTTCAGACGAACGGATCGACCGTTTTTCTAGCTCACATGCTAGCAAGACATATTTTTCCAATGGGTAAAAGTCTTGCAGATTTATTTTCTTCGCCTAGAGCTTGTGGCAGTGGCATAATATAAAAGAAAAGTATGCAAAGACCAGGAACTGAAACAATCAAAATCCAAATCCAGCCCTCAAACCATAGTTGGAAACAACTAAGATTACAAATAATCAAGATACAGAGAACATATGGCCAACCGAGTGAGCAGCTTGTTCCCGAAAGGTGGCCACTCAGCAACCCAAACCGAACCAAAAATAATAAGAACATACATAAGGTAAAACATCACAGAAACTCTGACACTAAAAACAGGCAACAGAGAACCACAACAGAACTACCGCCTTGGAACGGTCAGTAATGAATTACTGGGGGGGGCTTAAATCGATTTTACAGGCCCAACCTCACCCTCAGTTTCTGAAGTGGTACAAAACATTTAGTTGGTTGTTCGGTGTTGTCATACAATAAATTCACTTTCCAGCAGTTTAACTTCCCATGGTTCTTTTGCGTTTTCTTTCCTTTATAGCACGTGTTTTTTAGTTCATATTTGTCTGTTCCGGTTGTTTTATTTTGTTATTGGTTTATTTTATTTTTACATCTCCTTGGATGGGCTGTGCTTTGTGAAAGCAGCCTTTACGTGTAAAAGCCTCCAAACGAACCGAACTACCAACTAATTGTGTGCACCGCAGCGGAGGGTGAGGGTGAAGGTTTGGGCCCAGTAAAACCGGTTTAACCCCCCACCCCCCACCCCCCAGTAGTTATTACTGACCGTCCCAAGGCGGTACTTTCGTTGCGGTTGCATTTGTTTTATGTTCGGTGCTGTTTAATTTATTGTGTTCTCATTTTAACCCTTCTATAATAAAAATAGAAAATAGGTAAAAATAATTGTTAATTGTTTTTTGTATAATTTGCTTAGTCTGTTGTAGCCCTTCTGTTGGTCTAAATTCTTTAGATCAATAAAGATAGCTGAATTGCCACCTATTTGGGAAAGAGCTGCTGACTCGGCTTATCACAAGTCTTGTAATTTATTGTTTGTTGGGATGTCTTTGTCAATCTTTCCCTTTGATGTTGGGGATAGGGTTTTGAATCTGATTCAGTCAGTTCCTGAAGTGTAGTTACTCTTTTAATTTACTACATGTATCCTCACAGATTTTGAGAACAATAATACATCATAACAGCGATACTTTGTGTAATATACTTGATCGGTGCCATGTCAAAATAGCTGTGGACGTCACAACAGAAAAAAAAAGATGTGCCAATCGATGACTCTCTGCGTTTTCATAATAACTAAGCCTTCGAATCGACCTCATTTCCTGGCCCCAGTCTTCATCTATAATGAATAAATAAATAAATGAATTTAAGAAACATTTTCAAAACAAACTTTAAGCTTTCTAGTTTTATCTTTATTTGAACACCCGCTAAAACACCTGATAATGCACGCATTAAGTAGGCATTAAGTCTTTCTGTTAAAGTGATTGTTGAAGCGCAACATGTGTTAAAATGCAGGCATCTGAATCAGATTGTTTCTCAACTCGGGGAGCCTCTTTTTACACAAATATTCAGATCTTTTAGATTTTCTTGTCCCACACCAACATTCATATGCGCACATAATGCGTACAGTGCCAGTCATATATAGATCACAGCAGAAATGCATTAAATTAAACCATTTTTAGAGCATCCAGCTACCTTCATGTTGCTCGGAGGTCTCTAATACATGTACCTATACAAAATGAAATTGGTTCAAGGGTGATACAAACAAGTAGGAGATAAATCAAAACCTGGCACAATTCAAAACAGCGTAAATAATATTGTTAACTTCTAAAGTACAAGAGGCAAGACATTTTGTCTCAGTTACTCTTACAATTTACATTTTATTGGCACGATACCATGTTACGGATGCAGAATTCTAAGAATTTTAACACGGAAACGACACGTTGTAGTTATAATTAATAACAAGAGTTCCGTTTTTAAA
Source organism: Ctena decussata (assembly GCA_963989385.1). Classification (NCBI taxonomy): domain Eukaryota; kingdom Metazoa; phylum Mollusca; class Bivalvia; order Lucinida; family Lucinidae; genus Ctena; species Ctena decussata. The sequence goes on from OZ022500.1 coordinate 40,899,370, forward strand.
TTGTTTTGCAAGATTTATAGGCTCTGGTCGGTATCTAAAGACATTCGTTTGGCAACATACTCCATTCTAAAATACCATAAAGAATTAGCCTTGACCTAGATAAGTTATGGAAGTACTCATGTAACTTTGATGTGCGTGCAGACAATAGATAGTACTCATAGATATTAATCAAAATTCAGATGCACTTTCTTAATCGAGAACGTTCGAGTATAATCAGTCTAAGTGCAGTATTACTATTTTAATTTTATTCTTATAAGTAAATAGAAACGGTATCATTACATAACCGTAAGTATTACTTCCTTTTTATCTTATATTCTAACACAGTGCGCCTATAGAAGCAATGGAAAGTTGCCGTGTTTTATTCTGCAACAATTCACTGTCACGGAGCGCGTGAGTCTAACTGCTGACGTCACTGCATTAACTGACGTAATTTTGTGACGTTTCGAGACGTTAGACGGTGTAACGTCTCTTTTTCTTTCTAAAATCGCCATAAAAACGTACATTTATCTTAGATACAGTAAAGATTATTGGCGGGAGCATGAACGCGCTGGCAGGAAGGTTGGGAGAGTTTGAATGAAAAGAATAGTTTTTCAGCGTTTATGAGTGTTAGAATCGAAATAGTTCAGCTCTAGCATTGAATTGTTGAGTAATAATTCACTGTTTGTCGGTCAGTTGTAAGTAGATATATCACTCGCGCTCCGCGCTCGAGATATGATCTACTTTACAACTGACCTCCAAACAGTGAATTATTAGTCAACAATTCACTGCTAGAGCTGATCTATTTCTTAAATAAAATCAAATTGTACTGAAGTAAGTTCTATAAAGTTCATTTGCCGATTTAAATCAAGGAGTATTCGGGTCGGGCGATGGTGCTAGGTAACTTTCAGTGCCGGGGTGTCCTACTTATTTGAAAGACGGAAGGACAATGGGTCTACTGTGCAGGTAGTGGATGCGGATGGGGTTATTTGGTTTTCCTTTATCTTGCCCATCATGCCGCTTTTCTTTCTCCTTTTTTTCTGGGAGACGACTCGACATATACTTAGATACTGTCTTACAAAGCCATTAAACCTAAAAACAACCAACCAACCAACCGATTTAACTGGTAGAAAAGGTCACATCCATTATTCTGAGGCGTTATAAAACAAGGAGTATTCGGGTCGGGCGATGGTGCTAGGTAACTTTCAGTGCCGGGGTGTCCTACTTATTTGAAAGACAGAAGGACAATGGGTCTACTGTGCTGGTAGTGGATACGGATGGGGTTATTTGGTTTTCCTTTATCTTGCCCATCATGCCGCTTTTCTTTCTCCTTTTTTCTGGGAGACGACTCGACATATACTAAGATACTGTCTTACAAAGCCATTAAACCTAAAAATAACCAACCAATCAACCGATTTAACTGGTAGAAAAGGTCACATCCATTACTCTGAGGCGTTATAAAACACAATCGTTTTTGATATTCCCGGGAATAATTATTTTTTACGGACTTAAAGCGAATCCATTAGTTGTTCGCCAGCTTCCGGCACATGCGTTTTACTACTTCAAAGTGTACTTGCACATATTTTGCAAAATCGTATATAAGGTTAAGTGTCCAATCAAAACATTTAAAGATAATATCTCCAAAAATAGTTCAAATACATGCTATTCAGTATCTGTTGTTTTTATATTTTCCATTAGGCTTCAAGGATATAATTTCGTAATAAAGTTTTGAGACAATTTGTTGATTTGTCAGTACATGCACAATAAGTTCTGTAAAGTGAAACTTACCCTCTGTTTGCGGTTGGTCTTTCAAGCAATCAGCATATATCTAAAAGCGCTTAAGAAAGATATAACCCGTTACTGATAGAGAATCAGTTTATAAGATGCCGGACAAATTTTAAGTCTGTCGTGTCTTGATATTGATAATTCTACAAGTATATTCTTTCGTTTTAGTCGACCAAGTGAAATAGCTGTTTTTAACCATAAAGGTGCTGTCAGACAAGTTACATGTATATACTTTGTTTATTTTAATAAAACAAGTAAATGTAAAGATTTCTTCTAGCATTTTAGCCGTTAGGCAGTATGTGTAAGAGGCCCAACGAATCTCGGACCACTTAGCTCATTATTTTCTTATCGCTGCCTTTCACTTCCCTGATTGGCACAGGTATCGATTTACTAAGGGTTAACAGAGAGGATTTTATCAGTCGTTAGCCTGGTGGTGATTTGAGCTTCCGCGCCACAGCAGAGCCCCTTTTACCACTCGACAATGTTGCCTTGCATTGGCGCGCCTTTGTAAAGCAAATGAGAGCTTAATATGCTCTACCCCCGGCGTTGTAGTCTGAGTATGCGTCAGCGTCCGCGTCCGTGTTCGCATTCGAGTAGTTTCTCCTATGCTAACCATTTGCGTTGCGTTCAGGTTTTTTCCTTACAATATATAGGGGCTAGAATAATGAAACTTGGTACACACTTACATCACCACATGATCAACTGAATGCTTGTTCCATTTATGACCTTTTTCTACCTGATATGGTCTACTGACTTCGAAAACATTTTGGTAAATGTACGTTAAGCATTTGTGTTTGGGTCAGCTTCACAGTAGCCATAGGGGCTAGAGTCACGATATTTGGCCAACACTTGCATCTTGATAAGAGTATCTGAGTACAACCAACCATGTATAACCGTGACCTACATTTTCACGCTTCATTGACTTTATGATATTTCTTAGTCCCTATATGGATTACAGTCAATATACTCTGCATACACTTAGAAATGGACAAGATCACTCCAGTACCATCATACGGGTATATGATTTGACTTGTGTTTTAGCTTCAATGACTTAATGATATGCTTCATCGACTCATTTATATTACTCAGTCCATATATAGGTTACAGTCATAATTCTTCGCACACACTTACTACTGGACAAGATCATTTCAGCACCATCATATGCCTGTATTGATTTGTCCTTTATTATTTGCTTCATTGACTTTATGGAAAAATAGACTTGTTCAAAACGTGTGACTGAAAAATCCCTCGGGCATTAATTCCTTAATTACCCTAATATGCTGTTAATCTGGATAAAACAGACAAGGAAATACCGAAGACATGCCAAAACATACGCGTAAACCCCGATTACTCTTACCTTAAGAATTATGGGCGCATCTCTATGTTTTTCGCCATTTGAGCTGCGATACGACAAAACCAACAAGGTGGATGTGCGCACAGCGGAGACTCAGATCATACGACAAAACAACAAAATGGATGTGCGCACAGCGGAGACTCAGATCAGCCTGGGAAATAGCCCGGTCTAATTTATACCCCCGCAAACTGTGTTTGTGGGGGGTATACTGTTTTGACGTTGTCCTTCCGTCCGTCTTTCCGTCCGTCCGTCCGCAACGCTTTAAATTTGCTTCAATTTGTTTCAAATTTTGTCCATAGATGCAGCATAAGAAAATAGTGGATACGTATTTTTCAGTTTTTCCTGGAAGGTTTTTATTGCGGAGTTATGCCCCTTTGTATTTTTCGTGAAAAAAGTTTGTTATCGCAACTCCTCCTAGATGGTTTGACGGATTTTCTTGAAATTAAGTATGTGAACAGATATTGGTATGAAGATGTGCATTAGGGTGTTGATTTTAAATTCTGATCCTTTTTGCTTGAGTAATTCCCCTTGTTGATATTTTTTGCGCTATTTTATAGGGTTTTTGCAGTAAATTTGCTCCAATTTGTTTCAAATTTTGTCCATAGATGCAGCATAAGAAAATAGTGGATACGTATTTTTCAATTTTTCCTGGAAGGTTTTTATTGCAGAGTTATGCCCCTTTGTATTTTTCGTGAAAAAAGTTTGTTATCGCCACTCCTCCTAGATGGTTTGACGGATTTTCTTGAAATTAAGTATGTGAACAGATATTGGTGTGAAGATGTGCATTAGGGTGTTGATTTTAAATTCTGCCCCTTTTTGCTTGAGTTATTCCCCTCTTTGATATTTTTTGCGCTATTTTATAGGGTTTTTGCATTAAATTTGATCCAATTTGTTTCAAATTTTGTCCATATATGCAGCATAAGCAAATAGTGGATACGTTTTTTTCAGCTTTTCCTGGAAGGTTTTTATTGCAGAGTTATGCCCCTTTGTATTTTTCGTGAAAAAAGTTTGTTATCGCAACTCCTCCTAGATGGTTTGACGGATTTTCTTGAAATTAAGTATGTGAACAGATATTGGTATGAAGATGTGCATTAGGGTGTTGATTTTAAATTCTGCCCGTTTTTGTTTGAGTTATTCCCCTTTTTGATATTTTTGCCCTATTTTATAGGGTTTTTGCATTAAATTTGCTCCAATTTGTTTCAAATTTTGTCCATGGATTCAGCATAAGAAAATAGTGGATATGTATTTTTCAATTTTTCCTGGAAGGTTTTTATTGCAGAGTTATGCCCCTTTGTATTTTTCGTGAAAAAAGTTTGTTATCGCAACTCCTCCTACATGGTTTGACAGATTTTCTTGAAATTAAGTATGTGAACAGATATTGGTATGAAGATGTGCATTAGGGTTTTGATTTTAAATTCTGCCCTTTTTGCTTGAGTTATTCCCCTTTTTGATAATTTTGCCCTATTTTATAGGGTTTTTGCCTTTTTTGCTTCCATTTTATTCAAATTGGGTTACTAGATGCAGCATATGAAAAGAGCTGGTACATATTGTTCAGTTTTTCCTAGAAAGTTTTCCTGCTGAGTTATGTCCCTTTGTAGATTTCGTAAGAAAAGTTGTTATTGCTACTACTCCAAGACCATTTGACAGATTTTCTTGAAATTAAGTATGCGAACACAAATTGGTATGAAGATGAGCATTAACCCTTTGTGCATGAGTTATGCATATACATATTTTATATGTTTTGCCTTATTTTGAAGTTTTTTTCGGCCATTTTCACTTCCATTTTATTCAAATTTGGTGCACAGATACAGTAGAAGGAAAGAGTTGGCACATATTGCTCTGTTTTTCTCAAAAGGGTTTTCCAGCTTTGTTGTACCCCTTTGTTGTCTTGGAAAATAGAATTTGTTGTCGCTACTTCTCCTAAACTGTTTGACTGATATTAAATATGTGAACACATATTGGTATATAGATGTGCACTTGCAGTTGTCATAACATGTATGCTGTGTAAATGTAAAACTTAAATGACAAAGCTGCATGCCTAACTGTTAAATGCGGGGGGTATTTAGTAAGCCATGCTTACTGCCACCTCTAGTTAGAGACTCTGCTGTTCGTAGGTAGCGTAGACCCCTTGGGTACCCTTTAAGCGCTTAGCGAAGAGTTGATCGGATTGGGCAGATACCCAGGCTGATCTGAGTCTTCTCTGTGTGCACAAGCAGTTTGTTGGTTTTCTCATGTCGCGGCTCATTTATGATGGGCAATTTTCCATGACTGCCTGTTTGCTTCCCTGGACGATAAAGCCTTTCCAAAAACTCCTTTTAATAAAATTTTGCTCCTCAAGAGCGTATTGCTTTCTAAAAAAAATATATATCTTTTTGGAAGCGAAACAAAAAATGAAACTCTTGAAGCGTACCTAATCGCCGTTAGCGTTCAGCGTTTCAATTTTTCAGCTTACCTGTTACATCCCAATTAATGCCAAGTGGACTCTTTCTTCTACATATATAACATTAGTCCATTTGTCATTTAAGGGGTGTCTGGTTCAGTTTATTTTTATCATATATTTCATTTTAAGTAGAAATACCCAGTTGTCTTATGCAAATAGTGTAGACCCTGATCAGACGTCGTATTCTTGTGGCGTCTGATCTGGGTCTGCACTGTTTGCTTTTGTCTTACGTTTGGCAGGCATAGATGGGTCAGTTTATGGCAACGGACCATTTCTATGACTTTGCTCGTTTGAAGTTAGGCCTACATGTGCTTTGTAAACGTACTTCTCTGAAACCAGTTCTAGGTTTCTATGTTACAGGAAGTATTACTTAAACCAGTTTTAGGTTTTAGGAAGTATTTTTTAACTGGTCTTTAAAGCGGATTCTGTTGTAGTGTGTTCGTTTCTTATATAGTTCATCTTTTTAGACAGCAAACTTCTGGAGGCGCATACAATTTGAACCGCACTTAAGATATAGGACTGTGCCTTCACTAAAGTATCTCTCAAATTTTATGAACTGCTTCAATTTATTACAGACAGACATTTTTTCCTTTTATTATGGTTAACTTGCCTGAGGTTCTTTCGAAAATAAGGAAATGCAATTTCAGTAATTATCTCAAATTCAATATTGACAATCTTTAGATAAAATCTAATTTCCTGTTGATATCTCACTTTCTTTATTGCATATCAATTTGCCTCTCTCACCTTTAACTCCAATTCTGAGAGCTTTCTTTTTGCAAATATGCATCGCAAGATTTTTCTTTAAATAACATTGGTTGCTATCCTTTATGTAAATTATAAGTATACTTAAACATTGTTAATCAATCATCACAACATGCGGCTGATGTCCAAATAAACTGGTCAAATTTAGTTACACCCATGTCATTTTATTCCGCAGGCGCAATGTTAATATCATGTCAAAATCAATTTTGTTCATTTATTAACAGAAATTAAATAATTAAAAATTCAAAACTCAACTGAAGTCGAACAGCAGCATCTTTGTTGTTATTTCATAAAATTTCTGCCAAAAGCCTCAAGAACTTCATCCTTAAAGAAGAGGCGGCCAAAGTACCAATACTATAAGCCCGAACTAAAAAACCTTAGAAATATTGACAAATCCGAATTGTTTAGATACACAGACCTTGACCACAAACCAGTGGTGCGGGCATGTGCTCGCGAGTAGAAAGCATCGTCTGTCTATCATACATGTAATTCATCCGCCATGTCTATTACATTTTATCTGGTGGACCGGGCAGTGTAAATGAAAGAACAGACTGAATGTAACAGAAGGCAAGCTTTGTTTCTGCTCTGGCCATCAAATCAGATATATGTTTAGAAACGGCCACACTGTAGGGATCAACCGTATTATGACTTTTTTTATGTACCACGTTCATGAAAATATCCTCGCTGGTTTTAAAGTTATAGACCAGACACAATTTCTACTCTGAAAATTAATAAGGGCAATAATTCCGTAAACATGTAGATTTTATTAGGTGGAGATATGGTTCTTGTCTTGTGCACATTGTCTTATCATATTTTATACATGTATTTATACCAGGTTTAGTGTTTTCATTTAAGCCTCCATGTTGTTACAAGATTTTTGACAATAAATGCCAGTCAGAAGATATAGTTAGTTGGTTGTTTTGGGATGAACGGCTCTTTCAGACAGTGTTTCAGTCAATATCAACCGTCTGCGAGAGAGAGGGAGAAATAGAAGAGATATTACATGTATGATAATCATAGTGATCAGCCATAAAAAAGTCAGTAAGTCTTTTTATTTATTCAATAAATCTATTCGATCCATCTTCTTTTATGTTGTCATTTACCTTGTTTTCTACGGATCAGTTCTCATGTTATTTTGAAAGTTTGAAGGGCAAAAATAAAATAAAAATAAAAAAATATGGTTCACCTTGAATAAGAAGCGCAGTTTTCTGAAAATTGGATAGTTTGAAATAGCAAGACAGTAACGCGTTCACAGATGGAATGGCAAATAATATAGACACTGAGCAGATTGCCTCTTTAGGAGCAGTCTGACTTGCGACTGCACTGTTTGTCCAGACATATTTGTCCCAATACTAAGATTTTTAGGGTAAAAGCTTCACTAGCTATTCTCATGTACATGGTACATGTACCCGTAAATAAATCTTTGATAAGTTGTGCATGCTATACCTGTTCTTTGCCGTGGTTTCAAGAGAAGTAACATGGAACTATACAGAAAGCCTATCATTGTGTACATGATTGTTCGTCAACTGAAAGTTTCAGATATAGAACAGCTCTTGCGCTGAATTCTTCAGTAATAATTCACTCTTTGGAGATCAGTTGTGAAGTAGATCGTATCTCGAGGGAGGAGCGCGTGTGATATATCTACTTACAATTGACCGATAAACCGTGAATTATTACTCATCAATTCAATGCTAAGGCTTAACTATTTCGTTTAAAACACTCAAACACGCTGACAAAGTACTCTTTTAATCCAAATTCGCCCAACCTTCCTGCTCATGCTCTCACTAATATTCATAACTCTGTCACAAACAAATTTACGTTTTATTTAAAATCTTAAAAAGTTCCTTCAAGAGCAGAGAATACATACAGAAGTAGGAACATGGGCCAGACTACGTAGTTTCGGCTAATAAAGCCTCGTCAGTGACCCTGACAATATCTGGAGACGAAACCAGAAGAAAGCATAATGTAATTTTTTAATTTTAATTGGGCAGTCGATTCAAAGACTGATTAATTTCAAAGGATCCAAATAATATAAAAGACGATCTAGAATATAGTCTAAATCGATCTCAAATTTTAGATTTCTCAGAATCGATCCTCTGATCTCAAAGGACGTAAATAAAATATAATCTGCACTATGGATGATGTACGGGGAGACGTTAAGGCGATTTCAATTGTAAAAGAGACGTCACACAGTCTAAGGTCTCAAACGTCACAAAATACGTCAGTAATTATCAGTGACGTCAGCAAGTATACTCAAGAGCTGCGAAACAGTGAACTGTTGCAGAGTAAAACACGGAAACTTTCTGTTGTTTCTACAAAAGCACTATGTTAAAATATTGCATAATCTTGTAACATTTTAAATTAATCTTCTTGAAAATATTAATCTGGTTGCTAGGACATGTAATCAGGAATGAAAACATACCTCAGAATTCTCAACATTCTTAGGGACCGACCATTTGATATTCTGGTGGGGGGGGGGGGGGGGGGGGAGGGGGAGGGGGCTGGTATTCTTGATGGCGACTGGATATTTTTTTACTGGCCTCTGAAAACAATTTCTTTCTTTTTTTCACCTTGAGGAAGCTTATTTCCTTTTTTACACACTAACTGGAACAATTTCTTTTTTTTTTATATTTTATATCTCGATCCTAATTTATTTGACCTTTACATATTATGTGAATGAAATCCTTTTCTTTAACCTCATCAATAATTTTGAGCATTGTTTCTTACATAAAGAACATAGTGCTGTCTAAAAACAGGCTAACGGTAGCTTGCTTTCACTAACCAGTTCCTGGAGCATGGTACTCTCTTCATTCATGGTACAGATACCAACATCCATGTAAGAATATACAGGCTTTCAAGCACTACTTAGCAAAACAATTAGGCCTAAAATTACGGCTATTTATGCAAACTTTTATAGGGCTAACATTAGGAATTTATGAGCTTTTTCTAGCGAAACATATGCAAAACTATGCTTCATTTGCCTTTAGAAAGTTTGATACATACTTAATGATAGAGTCACATAATAAATGAATGCAAGGCGGCATTTTCATTCATCGCTAAAAGTTTTATGCTAAAATGTTAACAAAAGGTGGTGGTCTGCGGGGCAACACCCCTCCCCCCCCCCTCCAGAAGCGAAAGCAATTTCACACTTTTAATGGCATACAAGACCGGAAACTGAGTAAAGTTAGGGATGATGATGAAAAATAAAGGCTTTGTTAGGAAATTGGCGTTTTAGAGTGACGTTTTGCCGTAAATGCTTTGTCTTCCATAAGCTAGTGACTTTTTCGCAATTCAGTATCAATGGAAACATTTACTTTGCAATGCGGCAGATCAATAATACATACATGTGAAAGTTGTATTAGACGTTTTTGTAAATTTATGCTGCATGCGGGGCTGCTGGTGTAAAACAATTGTAGATACTATTATAACACAGCCTCCCAGAAGCCAATGACATTTTAAAAACTCAATACAAATGGAATTATCTGCAGACTACATTTTTTTTTAATTTTTTGGTAGAGCCAGATTATTTTTTTTCACTAATTTTTGAGGCCAGATTATTTATTTTAATCCCCTTTTGAGCCAATTTATTTTGTTCTTTCATATCCAAAGACAGGATTTTTTTTAAAAAAATATATCAGCCCCCCCACCCCCCACTCCCTAGAATATCAAATGGTCGGTCCCTTATTGTCAATACCATAGTGCAGGTTATTTTTATATAGTCCATTATGGGAGGTCCATCGACTTTGGACGAATATAATTTATGTTTTACACTATTGTCACGTTTGGCAGTATCAAAGATTCAAAGCCGTGTCTCTTTGAAATTTGTTCAGACTGCATAAGCTACGCAAGATCAACAGGAAATTATTAACAAATATTCTTTTCCATATTACTTATAATATGCACTGTCACAAATTAGTATTATATGACGTCATCAAAAAGACAATCAAAATGTTTACCATCTGAATATTCTTTATTTTCACATGCAAGTCTGTATAAAATACAAGTAAATAGTAAGCAAATAAGTGCTTGGATAATTCCGCTGTAAATTGTATGCAGTTCTACTTGGAAAGGAATATTCTATACTTTTTGTGGCCATTTTATCGTGAAAATGGGCAGTTTGTAGGAAAATGTTTCCGCCGTACTCAGTGTAAATTGGTTTAACGCGTAGTATACGAGTATCTTAGAAACACATGTTAGCGATTTAAGTGACATTTGTTTACGAATGAGCTAGTAAATGGCAATTACTTGAAGCTTTATTGAAGAAAAACACAAACGGGATTCCATCACTGTCAATAATGTCACGTCCTCTTTCAGTTTTTCGACTACATTATAGCGCATATATGCCATGGCATAAGAAAACTGGTTTTCAGCGGACGTATTTTAACATGTTTTACGTCCATATCGTTTAAAAGCCTGAAAATTTTCAGTTCGTTCGTGTGTGCACCATCACGCAGATAACCTTACTTCTTAACGCATATTTAGGTGAAAGCATATACCGTAATATTTTCCGCCATTTTATCAAAGAAAACCATTTCTGCAATTTCCTGTTTGCTTCACTGTATGACAAAGACATTGCCAAATGGGGCTATTCTTAAAGGAAAGAATTGGCTCGTGGATGGAGCAAATTTTCATCCTTTAAGAAAAGCCACCAATAAAAGGAAGGCAAATTCCTCTTGGTAACTAATGTTCTCATTCACTTAAAAACCTTTTCGCAGTGTCTCCCAATTCCCACTGGATGACTTTGATTAATTCCATATTTGAGCAAACGTGGCTTAAGAGAAATTAATTCGCATCTATCTGCTGAAAACTCTTTGCTGAAAAAAGTGATATCTTATTTAAAGATGATAGAAAATTAATCTTTGGCTTAGCATGACCGCTGTGTGCACTCTCGATCAATGACTTTCAATTATACAGTTGGTCATTTTCTGTATAAGAACACATTTGTAGGAGCCCATTGGCTTGTGAAATATGCTTCTATTATATATCTTTATTGGCACTTCATCAATCCGTTTGCATATAGAATACAAATTATTTACAGATTCAACAATTATACCGTTGTATAATAAATTTTGTCACCACTTGGAGGCATAAATATATTATTTTGTAAGTACTTCATTATGAACCATTTTAACCCAACATAAAATCATACTTGTAAAATGGGCGAACTTTCTGTCTGTGTTCCATCCATTTTGTTTCGTTTCCTCACAAGTCGGCGCTATTTAAAGTCATATGTTTGCTCAAGATGACCCATTCCATTAATTATTTAAAATGACTGTTAACTTAATGTTTTTGCATTTTAGAAAGCCAAAACATTTTATGTGCATGTACATGCTCCTTTGTGTATTGATTTTATCGGGGCGAAAAAAAAAAACAGGCTAACTATCATTACTGTTTGTAAATAAGTCGTGAAGTAAATGGAAATAAGAGTTATAGTGGGGTTACTTGCATAAAAGAGTCTACACAAAGATTTTGAGAAAATATGAAATTTTGCCAGGAACACTTCTCGTGTCACTTATAATAGAAGAAGTTTCTTACACCTGTAAAGCAATGGAAATTAGAAAATGTTACGAAACTTTTGTCTGACGTACAGTCAGTGGCCATAAATATTTCATCTAATTCCGAATTCTCATTGATTTACGTGTATTTCAAAGTTTACATTTTAAGTTGTTGTGAGCTTACAAATGAAGTTATCGTGGCGAAAACTGGTATGAAAATAAAGCAAAATAAATTCGACATTGAAATGTGATTTATCAAACACAATGAAATATAATATTTTAAGAATGTAGCTGTTTAAAAATGATCACAACTTCTGAAGCTTCTGTAACATTGACGTCAATGGCGACGTTGCCGAAATTTTACCGAAAAGTAACACCACTAGGTTTCGGAGAGCTATAACATCGATGTCGGCGAAAGAAAAATAATGAAACATTTGTGTAAATAGCTCCAGTAATCTCACTTTTTACCATCATAATTTTATTTTAAATCGCATGAAAAGACGCAGAGTTATTTATTTTCTTGCATGCTGAAAGTAAAAAATATGCTAAGACCAGGAACTGAAACAATCAAAATCCAAATCCAGCCCTCAAACCATAGTTGGAAACAACTAAGATTACAAATAATCAAGATACAGAGAACATATGGCCAACCGAGTGAGCAGCTTGTTCCCAAAAGGTGGCCACTCAGCAACCCAAACCGAACCAAAAATAATAAGAACATACATAAGGTAAAACATCACAGAAACTCTGACACCAAAAACAGGCAACAGAGAACCACAACAGAACTACCGCCTTGGAACGGTCAGTAATGAATTACTGGGGGGCTTAAATCGATTTTACAGGCCCAATGCATTAACATCAAGGGGAATTCGGAATTTGATGAAATATCTATAGCCACCGACTGTACGAATTATATATTTGTTTGTGGGGGCTACGGGCAGCCTTTACCTTTACTTCCACATGAACAGTAATATAAAGAGTTCCAAAATCGGACCCAGTTGTTTTGGTTTTTAGGTCAAAACCAAGACAGGGAGACGCATATAGGTTTTGACGTGTGCGCTTAACACATAATTATTTTCTCGATGCCGTTTCTAAATAAGGTATGAAGTTATTTAGCGATGAGCTGTCACATGGGAATATCCCCAATGTAGCTTATATGTAAAGTTCTCGAAAGTCAAGGCAATATTCAGGTCATCAGAAATGGTTTTGATCAACTGCTCTGCGCATGGTGATCATCACCGTAGCTATTCGTAGGTTACCATGCCCACCGCGATGTTTTCTGTGTTAAGCTTATATGTTTTTCGAGGCACTGTTGTAGTCTTAAGTGATAGAGCATGGTTCGTCCACCTGTCCGCAGAGGTGTTCCTCGAGCTTTAGCTATAAGGGTAATTTACTTCTGTTTAACACTTTAACCGCCAGAGGCGAAACTCGCATAGTTTGCAATAATTGTAGATCCTGATGAGGCGGCTGATTATAAGCCACTTCATCTAGATATACACTGTTTGCCTTTTAGTCTCTGGATTCCCATTATGATATATCTTGGACAAGATGTATTTGTAAATTTTGCAGACGTAAATTTTCTCGTCTGTTAGTCGGTGCTAAAGGGTTTAATACAGACAGCCAAAATACGTGTGCCAATGAACAGTGCATTTTAAGAGACAATTGAATGCCCATATTACTAAACAAATCATTAGACAACCCGTCAATCAGCAGACATATATCAGCATTTAATTATGTAAAAGTTTTGACAGTAATCAGTTTTCATGTATGGTATTTTGTAATATAACTATGACTTTTACAGAGTCTTATTTTAATTCAAAAACGATGGTCTACCTAATCCATTAGTTCTGATTTCTAATTTAAAAGTAATGTTTGTCGGAAGGTTGTTACTAAACTTATCATACGGAACACGAAACTTTTGTTTGTCTGAAAAAAAATAAACACCATAAAATGAAGAATAGCCACCCCCGCCACAAACACACACACACACACACACACACACAAACACACACAAACACACACCATACCTACCGTATGTCTTCGTGACCGTTTTCTTAGTCATGTAAAAAGTTAAAAAAAACTATTTGTTTAGCATTTCAAGAGTATTTCTCGTTGTAGAAATGGCGGTTAAACATGCCGGTAACTATATTCACGTTACAAATTAAACTTTTATCATTTGTGTGTGTGTGTGTGTGTTTTTTGTTTTTGTTTTTTGTTTGTTTGCTTTTTGACGCTCATCTGAAGCATTTTTAGAGATTACCATAAGCTCCATCATCCGATGAACGTCGAAATGTAAACTCAATTCCTGATATTCATACGTACGGTCATAACAACGGTTGAAGAAAGAAAAAAGAAAAAGCTTACCGGCCGTAGTTTGTGTTTAGGTCTAACAGCTGCAACCATAGCTAAACAAGCTACATGTACGAACGGTACATGTATGACCACCCCGTCCAATCGAAACACCGGTTACACGGTCAAAACTCCGGATAAACGTTAAAAGTAACCCTGGTAAACGGCCATGGACACTTTACCCGATTTGTCTGCGGAAAACAGCTTGTCTGCTCCATATCTACTGAAGGGATGGATGGATTCCAAATATAGACATAAGTGTTTCCCCTATAGAGGTATAGATGGGCACCTCACCCTTCCAGCCCTTCCCTCCTGCCATTTATTACTATACATTTTTTGATGCACTGTGTGGGGGAAAAATTAAAAAAAAAACCTATGGAAAAAAATCACAATGAAAGAAAAAAGAGAAAAAACTGTGTTGCACCTTCTTTGGTGTTAACATGTTTAGTAGGCAGTTTTATACATGTATGTACCATCTTTTTGGACTGACAGAAGAAGATGACGTCCTGATTAAAGTTTTACAGCTCTTTAAACAGTACTTCAGACGTATGGAGCCAATGAGGTTATGAAGACGTAATACCTGGGACCAGATAAGAATCAGATCTGGCCAGAACTCGGACCCACAGCTTTTGTAATATTCACAGTTAACCAGTTGGCCAGACAAGTGTTTTATCAGGAAGGGGGTAAGAACTGATTAAATTTTGATGACCTTTACCCTATTTCAAGGTCACAGGAGGTCTTAACTTGGCAGCGTTTAGGGAAAATGATACTGCTGGGAAAGCGCAGGTTTGGGATATCTGTTTTTATCAAAAACATTTCTAGTTCAAATCATGATAGTTGCAGTAATTGGTCATGGGTCCCAACATTTAAAATAACTACCGTCGATTGCTCAATTCGGATATTTTGGAAGCAAAGGCTGACATTGCCTTTAAAAAAATATAATTAATAATGAACTATTATTTATTTACTATAAAAAGCTGATACATTCATCACTTTTGTTTACGCAATTACTCGTCTTATCACACCAAACAGCGCAAGCGTATTTTTTGTTAATAACGTGAAAGAGCAACTTGTATCGAAATAGAGCGGTATGCAACATGTTTGCGCATCACGAACAGGATTACCGTAAAATTCTGAAAATTGGGAAACCTAAAATAATTACCATAACTGCCCTAAATATGGAATAGTTTGGTTTAACAATGCAGTAATGCTTCTAAAAGCTGCATAAGGAATGGCAAACAGTGTGGACCCTGATCAGACTGCCCCTTTTGGAGCAGTCTGATCTGGGTCTGCACTGTTTGCTCATATTTATCTGTCCCAATATTTAGAGTTTTTACGGTAGATAATGGTATGATTGAAAAAAATTTAAATACTGAATGCCAACTGAATCAAATTGACTATAGTATGTCTATATAAAAACTGAAATACTTTGAATAATAGTCATCTTACTTCCTTGCAAAAACGACAAAACCTGTGAAACATAAGGTCTTTATTCAAGGACGGTAAACTAAAATGTTGCTAAACTTTGCCTAACTGCTTTAAAAGGAACTCTTTCAGATTTTTATTTTACTTCACTGCAGCAGGTGCTGTGCCGTGTGGTGGCCGTGAAACGTCTCCCCGTACATCACCCATGGTGCAGATTATATCTTAGTTTCGTCCTTTGAGGTCAAAGGAAACATTTTGAGAAATCAGAAATTTTGATTGGTTTAGACTTATTCTAGACGATCGCTTTTTATTCATTTGTACCCTTTTTGGATAGTTATCAGTCTTTGGCTCGACTGCAAAAATATGAATAAGAAAGTAGATTATATATAAACGCATCCACATCAAACCCATCGCAACAGACGCGCGTTTCTGCAGTTTCTGCATTGAACCCCCAACAACCCCCCCCCCCCCCCCCCCCCCCCCGTGACGTCAATTACTTCCGAAAAAGCGAAACCGCGAAAAATGAACCCTTGACCTTTTCCAATACTTCTGTCGTGAAAAAAGATGTTTCTTCGATTTTTTTATTTTCATAGACTTTATAGAATAACTCGACATTGCTTTTTCGGAATTTTAAGATATGGCAGAAACCGCTCTTAGCGCCCTATTTAGTATGGCGCTAAAAAATCGACGTTATCCGAACAGGGGGTATGGTTTAAGAAATCTACTTTGAGAAATATTAACACGGTAAACTTTTAATATTATTTCATCAATATTCCAACTTCACATTGCATTCAAACATATCAGAATTTGAGATATATGTTTCGGAGACGTTTTCCTCTATTTCAATCTTTACGTGAAAAAGGGCAAATTTCAACAGCTCTTGAAATTAATGTTTTCGTCAATTTACTCGTAATGCGTAGAGATTTTTGACAAAAAGTATAGCACGGCTTTGTGGGCCTTTTGATGAGACGTACTTTGGTATGGATTTTATTCCAATATCTCAACGGACTGCAGAGCAATGTCTATTCATGTCGGAGAGCTGTAAATTTTGCGTAAAAAACATCAATCCATCACATTTTTACGACGTCATTGAAATAGGAATTGTTTATAATTGAGCCGCGACACGACAAAACCAACAATGTGGTTGTGCGCCCAGCGCAGACTCAGATCAGCCTTGGCATCAGTCCAAGTTGATCGGACTGTTCGCTAAGCGCAAAAATGATAGCTAAGGGTCTAAGCTACATCTATGCGGACAGCGAAGACTCTGATCAGACTGGGCGGATGCCCAGGCTGATCTGAGTCTGCGCTGTCCGCAGAACCACATTGTTGGTTTTCTCGTGTCGCGGCTCATTTTTATAACGTTCAAAAGCAAGTCATTTAGTGAGTCACAAACGATTGAAGTTTTTGATGATAAATTGTTTGACTAGAAAACTGAAAATTTTGGTTTTGTCCTATTCCACCTTAAATGAAAGAACATCTGATCCCCTTCAAAACTAAGGCCTAGGGTCGATAAGGGGTGTTTTTGGCCCCATGTCCAAAACTAGTTTTACGCTGTAAAATTATTGTATAGTCATTTGGGATTACTATTAAGGGCATTGTTTTGTTATCTAAGGCATGTTGCCATAGCAACGAGTTTTTCAAGAGCATAGGCTATTTCCTTAGTTTTTATAAGGTTGTCTACCGTTGTGATTATATGAAACCCTCTTTTGATTTGCTTGAAGTGATTTCAGTTTCATATCACTGGATTATGGTTAATCGACATTATAAAGTGGCGAACGATACTTATCGCTCCTTAGTAACACGTGGAAGTGTGGAAGTCCTTAGCAACGATCTGAAAAGTTGGTGTAGTTTTTTGTTCCCTTTTCTGTTCTTTTACCCTTATGTTTGTTTAGATTTGGAAAAAATAAAAATAATTTCAAATATAATACCGTCACGGTTCAGCTGACACCAACAAATCCTTAGTAATATTTCAAAATTTGTCCTTTTAATACGTTTTTTTTTTGTGAATAAAAGTGTCTGCGACATCATGCACGTGAACAAGGTTGATTTCTGACGTTATCGACGTCAAAGGAGAAAGCCAATGCGTAAGGATGTTCTTGAAAGAAGCTTAGCTTTGCAAGAATCTCGGATCGAACTTGTCTGACCAAATCTGTCTCACAACCACCAATATCACACAGAGAAAATAACACTAGCTTGTTCATACTAATTCGCGTGACAATCTGTTAAATCTATGATCCAAATGACTCTTTTGAATCATTTGTATTTGCTTTTACTTTTAATTTTAAAATGAAACACCAACTATTCATTCTGTATTTTGCATCCTTAAAGAAAACGAATATGACATTCATCAGTTGCCCCTCGGTATATAAGGCTAGCGCACGTTAAAGTAAAATATAAACTGCAAAACTAGTCATAAAACGATCCACCACGAGTGGTGTAAAGCCGGTATAAATACATCATCATAAACGACGAAAATCATGGTACTTTTCTTTGCAATGCCTGTATATTGGCTAATATACAAACAATAGAGCATGCGCGTGTGTGTGGTGTACGTGTGTGTGAATGGGAGGGGGGGTAGGCGGGGAGAGGGGAGGTGGTCAGAATGTTTGAAACCTGGCAAATCTGTCCAAAAAACGATTTTGTTCTGGTTCTGGAATAGGGGGAGGGGGAGGGGGTGGTCAGAATGTTTGAAACCCGGCAAATCGATGAAGAAAGAAGCGTCCGACTTTGCAAAAGATAGGTACTTCAATGGTTATTCGGACAATCGCTCGGTTCAGGAAAACTTTGACTTGATAACCTCCTTAATTCAGGAGTCTGCTGAAAAGCATATCCCCTCAAAAACCAGTAGGTCAACCTCTTCTGTTCCTTGGATAACCCCTGAGATAAGAAGAAAGATTCGTAGAAGAAATAGGACACATGCGAAGGCCAAAAAGACTAGCTGTAGCAAACTTATGTCAAAATTTGAATCTTTGAGAAGGGAAATTAAAGCTGATGTGAAAAAGCAACACGATTTGTACGTCAATAACTTGGTTGGTGACATAAAGGCTAATCCCAGAGACTTCTACCGGTACATGAATAGTCAAAAGAAAGATACTCAAGGTATTCCACCACTGAAGAAGAGAAATGGTGGTGGTGTTGCCGAATCAGAGTTGGAACAGGCTGATGAATTTAATGGTCAGTTTTCGGATGTGTTTAATAAAAGTGAACACACCCAAGTCCCCCTTCCTAACCGCTCGGCTCCTTTCATGGAGGACATTCATGTCTCGGCTGAAGGTGTAACGAAACTTCTTGAGGGCTTGAACGCATCGAAAGCTTTAGGACCTGATGAATTGCATCCTAGGGTCTTAAAAGAACTAGCATCTGAATTAGGACCAATGTTTGCTCACCTCTTCCAACAGTCTATTTATACGGGTGAAATCCCCAAGGAATGGTCTCTCGCAAATGTATGCCCGCTCTTCAAAAAAGGTCATTTGCTTGCAACTACCGACCGGTTTCTCTAACTTGTGTACTATGCAAGTTACTTGAACACATTATTTGCTCTAATATTATGGCACATTTGGACGAATATAAACTTTTGTCAGACAGACAACATGCGTTCCGGAAGAAACATGTTGTGAAACTCAGTTGATCACGGTTATAAATGACTGGGCTAAAATCTTGGATAAGGGCGGTCAGGTTGACACTTTTATCTTGGACTTCCAGAAAGCTTTTGACACTCCCCCTCATGAATTACTTAAATGTAAGCTATATGGCTATGGTATTGGTAGTAGGACTCTGAAATGGATAGATTCATTTCTCTGTTACAGGCAGCAGCGTGTGGTAGTTAATGGAGTTAAATCGGATTGGGCCCAGGTGTTGTCGGGTGTTCCCCAGGGCACCGCGCTTGGACCACTGTTGTTCTCGTTGTACATTAACGATACAACAGAAACTCGGAATTAAGACTTTTTGCTGACGACTGTGTTTGCTATCGTGAAATCAGAGATAGTGAAGACACGTTGAAACTTCAGGAGGATATAGATCATTTAGGGTGTTGGGCAAGGAGCTGGGGCATGAGATTTCAACCGGTCGAATCTAATATAATGCAATTCACAAGGAAACGGATCAAGAAGATCAATGCTTCCTATACCTTAGAGGGAATGGTCCTCAATAACGTAGAAACTATCAAGTACCTCGGTATAACCATAACCAATGATTTGAAATGGAACACACATGTCAGCAATATTTGCACAAAGGCTAATAGGACCCTTGGCTTCCTCAGACGTAACTTAGCAGCATGTCCACAAGACGTTAAAGAGTTCGCATACAAGGGACTGGTGCGTCCAATCTTGGAGTATGGTAGTTCAGTTTGGGATCCTCAAAGTATACTTCTTCAAGATGAACTTGAGAAGGTGCAGAAAAGGGCAGCTAGATTTGTAACGGGGAATTACACATATGAAACTGGGAGTATGACTTGCATTCTGGAGAAACTTAAGTGGGAATCCCTGAAAAAGAGATGGAAAGAGAGTAGACTCATAATGCTTTACAAAGGTCTAAAGGGTGCAGCCAGTATACCCATAAATGACCTTATTCCCCCAAGTAGGCGTACCAGGAATCATCATTCCCTGGCATTCCAAACCCCACTGGCTGAGACTGACATTTACAAGTCCAGTTTCTTCCCCCAGACTATTAGAGATTAGAATTCCTTGGAAGATTCCATTATTTCTGCTGCTGAGTGTGCAGAGGATTCAGTTACTAAGTTTACTTCTCTTGTAAGGGCTAGGGGTTAGCTTCCCTGATTCACAGGTCCTGGTGAATGATTGTCCTTGGACGTATCACCAGTAAACAATTCTGATTCTGATTCTGATTCTAACTGATAATATTGGTCAAAAAGCGATAAATTTCTCTTGGTTACCATGGCAACAGCATAAAGGAAATAGAAGTGGATCCATATTATTTGTTTCAATTCAGGAGCAAGAAGAAACAACATAAAAATTTCAAAAGTAGCCATACTCAAAGATGTTCCAAGGTTTTTTGCTGACCAAGAAACGAGGATTTGTCCTTGCTTTCCATGACAACGAATTAGTGCAAGAGGAAAACCCTTTGCTATTTGATTTTCAATCCCCAGTTCTCGAACAACAAGAAACGAATTCAAACATTCAAAAAAATGCCATTTTTGAATCTTTTAAATTAGACTGATTGCCAAAACACATGTGGAATGATCATGGTTACCATGACAACGGCACAATTACTATTACAATGGAAACGAACTTTATTATAGGAGTGTATCACGTAAATATAATTACATATTGTCTTACTTCATCGAACTTCTGAGTTATGTCAAGCTCATAACAGCTTTTGTCAGCATTAGATATATTATCCAGGTTGCAAGGCGCACGTGGCTGGAGGACATATTTTATTTTTAAAAACACCTCCACATGCAACAAACAACAAGAATTTTTTGTCAAAGTGCCTTTTTGGTAATAAAATCGTTTGCTTAAGTATGAATTTGTTTGTCGAATGTGGAGGCATTAGAATTTTTGTTTGAATACATGAAAATTGGCTAAAAAGTGCAAAAAAGCGAAAATGTAGCACTTTTGGAGCGTTACCATGGCAACGCCATGAACAGGACTTAAAAATAGACATTTTATTTGAAAATAACGTACCGTAACATATTCATGTGAAAGAATTTTAAGGACAATATTCCAATTTTATTTTTTATGAAATTTTGAGGCCGAAATTGATGCTTATCGACCCTAGGCCTTTACTATTTTAACGAGCTGTCTCTCATATCCTTCAATGAACTTATATATTTATTATATATGCCACGTGCAGGATGAAGAAAAACAACAAAGCAAGTTAACTTAATACGACCTTAGACCCATTTGCATTTCTTCGGAATTCATTTTTGCGTTCTGGGAAATGCGTTTTGAAGTTGTTAGCACCTAATTTAAGATTTTATCAACAGAAAGTTCATTGTCACAACTCTTTAGAGAATAATCTCATGTCTAGTCATCTTGAATGGTTATACAGAGAATTTGGCCGTGACACGACAAAACCAACAAAGTGGCTTGTGCGCCTAGTGAGGACTCAAATCAGCCTTGGAATCCGCCAAGTCTTATCAGCGTATTGGCTGTCAACATAAAGCTAACTTTAGATCTTAGATCGTTAGTCACGCTTTAAATGCACTTTAAGACTGAGCTGAGTCGTCACTGGGCACTCATGCCACTCTGCTGGTTTTCTAGTGTCACATCTCAAAATTTTAAGCAAAATGCATCAGCAAGCTAGTTTCAGGTCAATGATACACTAAGGTACTGTGCAAAAAAAGAGACGTACGATCTGACCTACTGAAAACATTCCACTCTAATAAAAAGCTAGTCAGTGCTTACTTGTTTTGCCTATCAAATGAGAAAATTCACAATAATTACAGTTATTTGAGTTTACATTCGATTTTCCACAGCACACCTTGATCTTTGCATTTTCATTATGTTTAACTCGTTCTTATTGCCACTGAGTTTCAACGGGTACTCGCGATTAATCTAACATTATGAAGATGAGTTTCTACGTCTACCGGCACCTACGATTAATTTAACATTATGAAGATTTATCATCCATAATTTAGAAAATGCCTAAACTCTAAGCTGACTTCTAAAAATACATCTTTGTTCTGTACTTTAAACACTAAGAAAGTAGACAACTTCCGCCGCTTGTACGGATAATAATTTTGGTGTTGTTTGTTTTATTACCATACACTGTAAAAAAATCCGTAGATTTTACGGTAAAATAACTGGCAACCAGCTGCCAGTCATTTAACCTTTATTTTTACGGCGCCCGTAAAAATTGCAGGAATCATCAAGCAGACTGGGACAGAATAGAGCAGGTGCCGTTTTGGTCAGATAGCCCTTCAACAATACAAAGTTATTTTCGAGTGCGGCCAGTTAATATAAAACTTCCATTTCGTGATTTTCAACAATGTCTTACAGGCAAACGCCCGTAAAAATAACGGGAAAAGGACAAGCAGCCGGTTTCCAGTTATTCTACCGTAAAATCTACAGTTATTTTTTACAGTGTACCATTGGCAATGCAGCTGTTCGTGGACGATATTTGAGCTGTAACTAAGAGAAAGCACCAATTGAGCCGCGACACAAGAGAACCAACTAAGTGGCTGTGCGCCCAGCACAGACTCAGATCAGTCTGGGCATCCGCCCAGTCTGCACAGAGTCTTCGCTGTCTGCATGGAGGTAGCTTAGACTCTTAGCTATCCTTTGAGCGCAAAGCGAAGACTCTGATCAAACTGAGGGATTCCCAGGCTGATCTGAGTCTACGCTGGGCGCACAACCACTTTGTTGTTGTTTTTTGTGTCGCGGCTCAAATGATATCTCTGATGGAATATGAGCTATTGCAGGTAAAGGTTCTTCATATCTTCATGGAAACTGGCTGAAAATGGAAGGAATTGCAGTCACAATATGTGCGTCTTTGGACAGATCAAGAGATGGAACGCTGGCAAACAGGGTACAGTCTTCAATGAAATATACGACGTTTCAGATGGTGATAACAATATTTTGAATATAGTTGATATCTCATTATCTCAAACACTGATATCTCAGAGTACCATCTTATATCAAAGAATAGATATTGGGTGCATTTCCTTTTTTCTTTTAACTCCTGTTGTGTCAAACTACTGGTATCTCAAAATATTTCTGGGATTAGATATTTTACCTTGAGATACAAGGAGCATGAGATGAACTTCGACTTTGGGATATCCAGACTGTAACTATAACTGTACTGTATCCAGACTGTAACATGAGGGCCTCGTTGAGGCCCTGAATCGCTCACCTGAGCAATTGGCCCGGTGGCTTTTGATGGTTTTGCTGGTGAATTATTTGTTTTGGGCGTATCACCAGTAAACAATTCTGATTCTAATTCTAAGCAGATGCTTGAAATTGTTAAAATATGAGAGTCCTGGGTCAATGAATGACCTTGACCTCTTGTACTCATGAATCTTCATGTACTCATTAAGACAACTATAGAAACCAAATTTTAGGCCAAAATCTTCAAATCTTTCAACGAAATCTTGTGCTCAAGCATTTTGCCACATTTGAACTTGCCGTAAAAAAGCTCAAGGTCAATCCAAGGTCATCATTAGAACAATCTTGGTAGTACGTGAGTATTTGATGCTACAAACCAACCTTTCCAGGCCATTAATCAACTGGTTCTGGAGAAGAATATTTTAAAGGTTTTAAACATATATGGGCATGACGACCATGTTGGTCATGTGATCTGGACCGTTTGGACAAGTTTTCGTTCCCTCAGCCCCTGGAGTCTCAATATGAAATTAGGTTACAATTAGCCCATCGCTTTTCGAAATGTTTGTAATTGTCGAAATATTAGAGTCTTGGGTCAAAAATAAAAAAACGACCGTTTCCTCTTGTACACAACAACATTCAAGAACAAATTAAGAAGATAGTATATACCAATATTTAGCACAAACTCTTCAAGAAGTTTCATATAATCTTAAGTTCTAGCGTTTTCCCATACAAAAGTACCAGAAAGCAAATTTGACCATGCCGTAAAAAGGGTCAAGGTCAACCAAATGTCGAAGTTTGAACAATTTAATAGCATTCCAAAAATTCGTAGTTAATTCGTAACACAGTCTTAGTGCATTCTTAGGTATCGTAACTGAATCGAAATCGATTCGGAGGCGTTTTTAGGTGTTCTCAACTCATTCGGGGATTCGTGAATGCGCACCTTGATGCATTTGCGCACAGAGAAGAGACTGAACGCATGCATTTATCTACCCAGCGGGCAACTGACGTCTTACTGACGTCGACGAGACGTCATTACGTTGCAGTGACCTTAGTACGACGTCGTTACGAGGCCATGTGCCTGGTGGGTAGAGACTTCATTTTGTGGCCATAGTTTGCTGATGACTCATACTTAATATGTGCATACAGCAATGGGTCTGATCAGGATTTGGGCCTTTTTATACATATCTTGAGAGAAAATCCCACGGATCTTCAAGAATAGTCACGAATTCAGTTTTATTCGTACCGGATTCGTAACTGCATTCGGCGTATCCTTAACTGATTCGTAACTAATTCTAAACGTTCGTGCAGTATGTCCAAAGAGATTCTTGTAAATCGTACTGAATTCTTGACAATATTCGTGCGAGTCCAGCCGAATCCAGTCGAATCCCACGAATATTCGTAACCCTATCGTACTTGTATCGTATCTGAATCGTAGAACATCACGAATTGGACCAGAGATTTTACAATCACCACGAATTTCAAAATTTATCAATTCGTGACGATTCGTGGGATTCGTGATCTGTGTGGAATAGGGGCATTAGGTGAGCTAAAAGCAGATTACCAATGTTACAGGGTCGTGGTGGGGATTCTTCACATGGACTTTCACGTCATACAAAATCAGGAAAATCCCGGAAATAGATCCGTTTCGTAAAATGTGTTCGGCAATGTGTTC
This sequence comes from Ctena decussata, assembly GCA_963989385.1. Classification (NCBI taxonomy): domain Eukaryota; kingdom Metazoa; phylum Mollusca; class Bivalvia; order Lucinida; family Lucinidae; genus Ctena; species Ctena decussata. The sequence continues at coordinate 40,924,412 of OZ022500.1, forward strand.
GGCATTCATCTGAAAGTATGATAATTGCATCAGACAGAATGCGTACATTAAGAAAAACATTTACAGGAGGACATTGTACTGGTATTATAAACAAAAGTACAAAGTAGTGTAAGTAGTGTAAAAGGCCAAAGATCAGGAAATCCACATCCAGATCACGAAGATAGGTAAATCTGTCCAAAGTAGGAGATCATAAACATATAGCCAAACATATACATATAAATTACACATCAACATATTTATCGAACCTGCTTTAACAATGTGCGATTAAGAAGCCCAGTTTTCCGCCTGTCCCGTCCGTTCGAGTTTGCGTCAACCCTAGCGTTTAAGTCCGTCCGTTCAAGTTTGCGTCAACCCTAGCGTTTAAGTTCGTCCGTTCAAGCTTGCGTCAAATGCGTCAACTCTTCAAATGACATCTGCTCTGAAACCACTTCACCCATGATTCTCACATTTCATATGCAGAGTGGTTTGAGACTGATAAATTTCAGACATGTCGAGAATCTATGATGGAGTCTGTTTCTAAAAATAGTGAAACCAACAAAACCAACTTTTTCTCCAGGATCACGTAGTAGAATTGGCTTGAAGATGGCATAATAGAGTTCACCTTGGTATACAAAATTATCAGCAATGAAAAAAATCTGCAGTGGAATTAGATCACAGTGACCTACTTTCTGTTTACGAGTCCAATTTTGCTGAAATGCCCATCTCCAGAAACGCTGAACGGATTGTGGTCATAGTCAGTCAGAATTATCCTTCAGTAAAGTTCTTCCAAATTATGCGAATGAACCATCTAAGATACAGTGGACTCGACAGTATCGGATCAAGTTCAATAAAACTCCTGTTTTGTTGTATATGAATGCTAACATTATGTATGTTATTACACATACCACATGCAAAATATCCCTTCTATCTATCCATGTCAAAATATTTACGATTTTTTTCCCTTTAAGGGCAGATAACCTACCAAGGCTTACAGGAGGGTCTTACGACAGTAACGAATCAGTTGCGACAGTATCGGATCATATGATATTATTTTATAAGAGAGTTCCTCCGAGGCGTTCTGCCAAACTACTTAGCTTCAATAATTTGGCTACTTAGACAGTTGGACCTATTAAACTCTGAGAGGAAACTTTTACGACCTTTCAACGACATTTTTCATGTGACCCGTCACCAGCAACGTTAGCTAACAGTTGAATGTGTACAAATGTACAAGCATGTCAATAATTCTTAACTAAATTATCCCCTGCGCTCCTTTAGCACGGAACTACTCAAACAGTATAAACAATAATCTGACTTCGCAAAGAATACACCCTGATAAGACCGTAGCGTCTGATCAGGATCAAGAAATTTATGGTGATTTTCCGCCTTAGCATGCAAAGAGAGTATAAACACTACATGCTCATTCAACGAGTTCTGCTGCATTAATCTGAGTCTACACAGTGTACAAATGTCCAGCTGATGAATGCAAAACATTAATGGGTTCACAAACATGCGTGCTGGGTTCACAAACATGCGAGCTGATCTGAATGTTTAGCGGAAGCTTAGATGTGCTACGCATAACCGTCATTATCAGACGAGAGTGCGTGGGGCGTGAGATGGCGGATATTTTTCATAAAAAGGATATTGTATTATTTTTTATACCGATCTTTTTAAATGAAGACACGGCAGTCATTCAGGCAGTTGATTTATGACTTACTTTAAGCATCAGGCCTGCATTTGACATAAAGTTTTACAGCTAATGCCTGTATTTCAATTCAACTTATAAACTGATCCGTTACTGTCGCACATTGGTGCCCAACTTTTCAAGTCTCTAGCTTCATCAAATACTGGGATGTCACGAAAATAATGACTGTCTGCAATTTGAGGGATGCCAGGACACATTACAAAGCAAAATCGGTTTCAATCGCCCACCTATAAAATTGTGTAAACAACCGAAATTTGTTTTGGAAGTAACGCTAAACAGACAAAATGTAAGCGCCGCTGAAGAGGGGTCAAGCTTCTCAACAACTCTCATTTGTTTCACAGCCGCACATTTCGATTGAATTTTTCACCCTGCACTTTGTCATTGGTTTGACTCGATGACTGTAATAAATGGTAAAAAAATATTTGCTTCATTTGTGAGGAAAATGGGTGATAACATAGGGGTGATCCGATACTGTCGATGATCCGATACTGTCGAGTCCACTGTAGTAGTCAGTTGTCGTTTATAAATTAAGCAGAGACATATAATTAGGGGATAACTGTACTCAAAATTGTCATTTGGGGAGGTAAATCGTCGGTTTTATGGTCGGAAATTTCGTTTTACGCGCCAGCGGAGCCGTAAAACGCAATTTGCGACCATAAAACCGACGATTTACCTCCCAAAATGACAAATTCAATACAGTTATCCCAATTCTAATGCACTTTTACGCATTTTCACTTTTAAAAATGTGCTACTTTGCACCCACAGCAAACGCTTTCAGCGACGTAAAACCAGATGTCAACCAATTAGAAGCGACGTTATGTAATGACGCCGGGTTTCCGACAATATATCGCAGGATATACTGTCGCAAATTTTTCACGTTATCTAATCAGACGTCGCGTAACATACGTACGTGCATTAGAATGATAATTTCTCGAGGACCTGTGACTGTATTTGGATTAACATTGTGTCAGAATAATTCAGCGGACACAGCAAGCAATGGCATTGATGCACTACAATGGAACAATCGTCTTGGAACGATCAGTAATGTGGAAGATGACAGTTTCGGTGGTAGGCGATTTCATGAGCTCAATACCATTGCACAGGCCATCATAATTATTTATACTATTTGGTTTGTTCCGCGTGGAAGTGTTCTAGCTTTGCAATGAGTCATTACAGTAAATCTAAAAATCAAGAAATGTCACAAAAGTAAAACATGAGGACTCAAAAGATACATAAACACTGAATCGCTGCAGCTACGTAAAACCACCAGCTGAACCCCTACGAACCCTATCAAAGACAGGAACACATAAAGCACAGACTTAAAATATATAATCACTTTAAAGTAGCCTTCATAAAGTCTAAGATCTGACCCGACTCATCAGTTAAAGCGGCAGAGAAACTGTCAATTGAGTTGGTGTAGAAGAAGTTAAATACAGAAACGCACGTCTTTCGCACTAAATTTGGTATGGATACGTTTATTTTAGACAATCTTGTATTCAGGATAAGTTACATATATAGGGCGTTGAACTTTCTTTTCATATTTAAACTCCTTAATCTATCAAGGAATTTTTTTCAAATTTTCTATGGTTGTATCAAAGTGACACTACTTTGTGAAGCTTCATTATAAGATAGCGTTTTAACAGAAATGATGTCATATTGTCGTCAAATTTTATTTATGACATCTTTATGACATCGTCCACACAGGTGAAAACACAAAAATGTCAGTCTAAATTGTGAGAAATAACAGAAAAAGGTAACTGCTTTGTGTTGGAAAGATCTATTGTATTGTTGTATTTTAGCATTGTATGCATTTTTTGTAATTAACACAATTCAGTGATTATCAGCACCTTAAACAAGGAAGGGTGACAATCACAGACCACAGCTAAGAAAAACTGGAATAAACAAGCCCTCCTTTCTAGTTATCCAAAGTAGCTTTAACCCATTTATGCTTGGAGACCCATAATAAGGATATTGTTCTTCAGTGAAGACCCTGATCAGACGCCACAAGGGTCTACATTTTTTGCCTTGAATTTAGGATTTTAGCTCACCTGAGCCATAGCTCAAGGTGAGCTATTGTGATCAGTCAGTGTCCGTCGTCCGTTGTACGTCGTGCGTCTTCCGTTGCCAACAATTTGCTTTAAATGACATCTTTTCTAAAACTGCTAGGCATAGGGCTTTGATATTTGATATAAGGCATTGTCTACTACACCTCTTCTAAGTTTTTTTTTAAATAGTGACCATGGGGTCCAAAATGGCCCTGCTGCGGGGGATCTTGTGTTCGAAATTAAAATATACTTAAAATCTTCTCCTCTAGACCGCTAGGAGCAGATGCTCTAGATCTGCTAGACTTAGTTGCTTGAAATTTGGTATGTTGCATTACCTAGTGGTCGTTTATCAAGTTATTTCAAATTGTGGCCTCAGGGTCCAAAATGGTCCCACCCCAGGGCGTTCTGGGTTTAAACCATAGAAATATGTAGGAAAATATTGAAAATACTTTTTCAGAACTACTTTGCTCAGATGCTGAAAATTTGGCATGATAGAGGTTGAGCGAACGAAAATTTGTTCAACTAGTCCAGGTAACATGTCCAACATGGCGGCCACACCCATTATGGTAAAACCTTTAAAATACTCTTACCCAGAACCAATTGACCAATGGCCTTGAAACTCGGTATCTAGCATTGAGAACTGGAGTTCTACAAAGATAGTTTAATTGATGACAATGGCATGGCCTTGACTTTATTATGGCAAGGTCTAATTTGCAGTCTGATGCTTTTATATTGGAAAATGCTTAAAAATAAGAGGTCATAGAAATTATAGAAGACTTTGGTGCAAAATTTGATGAATACAGTCTGAAAACTAAATGAGTACATGAGCATTTTTTGAGTAATTGAGGTTAAGATCATTCTTTGGCCTTTGACCTATGTCTCTCATATTTTGACAGTTCCAAACTGTCAGGTTTGTTCAAATGATGACCCTAGTTTGACCTTTAAACTTTTTGCTCAGGTGAGCGATTCAGAGCCTCTTGACCCTCTTGTTTATGGATACATTGCTAAACTTTAATATACATGGCCCCTTACATTGAAATTGACCTGTCCAAAGAGTCAGATAAAGGAATTTCCTCGTCATAAATGGGGTAAGGAATGTTCCTTATTGTTTCCTTATTTCTCCTCTTTATAATGCTAACATAGCAATTTTCCGTCTTTAATGTTGTGTTCTCTATTTGTACTCGTAGTCTCGTGGTGCATTTCGAGACGTGTCAAATAGTCATTAAGGTCTTTTAAACTAACATAAAAACCGAACTGCAGCTTGATAAATTGTCTTTCTGTGGCAAATAATGGCAGACTTTGCTTGGAATAGATTTCGTTGCCACTGGTTTAGTGACAATAAGATGAAAGTGACAAATTGAAGTATTCTGTTGCATACAGAAAGGTGATAAACAGCAGGTTTTAATTGAAATTTTGTCTTCCAATCGATTTTTTGCCAATAGATATATGAGCCGCGACACGAGAAAACCAACAAGTGGTTGTGCGCTCAGCGCAGACACAGATCAGCCTGGGCATCCGCCAAGTCCGATCTAACTCTTTGGTAAGCGCTTAAAGGGTAGCTGAGGGTCTAAGCTACTTCCATGCGGACAGTGAAGACTCTGATCAGACTTCGCGGATGCCCATGCTGATCTGAGTCTGCGCTGGCCGCACAACCAATTTGTTGGTTTTCTCAAGTCGCGGCTCATATGGTTTAAGTATGCGAGATATGTATGTCAGGAATCACGTACAAGTACTTCTAAGTACCTGTAGACAAAGTTCCATTCTAATAGTTTTACATTGAAATCTAATCGGTAGTTCTGCATTGATTACAGGATGTCTAAAAAATCGATGACAATTTTCTTTTTCAAATTGCTGTAACTCCTTATTTTTTCAGGGAAACTTTTCAATATTACAATTTCATGACATCAGTTCCTGCCACCTGCACAGTTGAAACAAAAAAAGTTCTCATGTGAAAAAAGAACAAAGTTTCCGATCGTTTCCTGGGTTCGAGGTTATAAAACTTGAGAATAATCTCAAACTAAAAATAAAGCTCACTGATTGGCTGCTTCCGAGCATGTGCTCGGAAGCAGCCAATCAGTTTGCTTTATTCTGAGTTGGAAAATGTACTCAAGTTTTATAACATCTGGGCCAGGCCTATATGTTAAGGACATAATGATTTGAAATACACGCAGAAGTCTGAACATCTAGGTAAAGAGCCGGGTGAAGAAATGAGAAAATTTATAGTGCAATGAAAGATAAGCAGGAAAAGGGGTAAAGCGTAAAGATATTTTCAAAAAAGTAAGAACAGGAGATAATTTTTTTCCTGTTCCCTTGAATGTCTTTCTAGTTTTCCTTATAGTTCAACGGCTTCCGCACTTTTACTTTTTATTAAATTTTTAATGATCATGAAGAAATCTTTGTTTACCTGCCTACCCCCTTCTTGGTAAGTTCTACAGTTTCACCACGGAAAGATGATTATTCAAAGTTTCCATTATCTCAGATAATGCGAATCCTTTTTAGCTTGCAATAAAAGCCTGTGAACACGCTGAAACTAAGTTTATTTACTTGAGGCCATTTGGCAGTTTCTAAACACATTGCAGACAGCAGGAAACAATGTCATTAATGTAAGCTGGCAGCATTAATAACGTCCCTTTCTGCTGAAAGTACTACCTTGCACTAAAACATCATAAATGTAAATGGTTATTTCTTTGCTACAACCATACAAATCTTTGATTTTTTTCCTTATGAAAAGAAGCTACAATAATTTAAATAAAAAACGGTCCAAATTTTGCTTCAGACACCTTGTATTATGGTTAGTTTGTAACTTGTAGCTGCTAGCATACTTGTTGCAGTAAACACTGCTAAAGAAAAGAAATGAAAAGCCTATTTAATTAGCAACTTGGAAAACGTTTGACCCATTAAACATATTAAAAGAGATCAAAATTTGACAGCCTAAGAGTACATTGAGCCTTGAGTTTTAACTTATGTCACATCCAGTTCCAATAAATGGTTAGAAACATGCACACAATTCGTGGACAGACAATAGATACAATTATAAGAAATTAGAGAAACACCCAGATACAAATCATGATACAAACGGTCTTAAAGGTAGTCAATGTTAACCTGGTTTGGGAATATAATTAAATAAAAATGGAGAAATGATCAACATGCTTTGCCCACTTGAAAAGTGAAAGGAAAACAGAAGTAAAGCTTCGATGTTAACAAGCTTTACTTTCGTTTTCTTTCTTATGATAGATTCTATCTGTCAATCAGGCTTCACAAGCGTATTTTGGAAAATGACATTTACAGTTGTATTATTCCTCTCTGAAATGAAATGATCGCACGATCGTTTCGCCTAACACGTTTGGATTTACAAACCAGTACTGTACCAAGTAAAATGAGAACTCCTGTGAATGTTTAATCATATGCAGACATAAGTATAAGTACCCGAATAATGACTTCAGCGGCCAGAAAATGTAATGAAAACAAAACGGATATTAGTATTGAAACCGCCAACTGTGGTTAAGTTACAGTATTCGACCCTTTAAGCGCCCCTGTCCCTATAAGCGTCCATTATACGTTGTTTTGTCAAATTAAACACATGCGCTGCCCACTAAAACTGCTGTTGTAAGCTTACCTAAATTAATATTTCGAGCCTGTCAATCATTGCAGAGAATTTAATGTAAAAGTAATCTTCGTATTTTTCAGGCCTCCCGCGAGTCTGTCTATTGGACATCTTACAGTATCAGTATTTACTCGTCTGTGAGTAATAGGAAGTTATCGAAAACAAAATGTGCTCTTTAAGGTCAGTCAAACATTTTTATCGTTGTCGGGATTCAGAATTAATTACATACAGGAGATAACATTTGGCAGGTGTATGAATTGATTTTCATTTAATGGCTTTTTACAGTTAGTCTTTATATATTAAACCTGAACCATATACATCGAATATGAATACAGAAAAAATATTTTGAACTGAACATACATTTGTACCATGGCTTCTTTTTTTTTTTTTTTTTTTTGAAAGAATCTTTCATTTCACGGCTATCGTCCCATTGATTACTTATAGGTTGTGACGGATAAATAATGTTTCATTCCATGTGGGGAGCTGTTTCATTCTATGTGGGCAGCTGCTGTACTTTCAGGTATCAACGAAAGTGAAATGTTTAGTTTAAAAATTCAATATGTCACAAGCTACATGTAAGTAGTCGATGAGGTATCCAAACTGGTCTTTTTTTTTTTTCTTCAAGTGTTTTCAGACAATATAATACTTTCACTACTTTAAAATACATATGTAGAACCCAACAGACACGGACATGTGTCATTCTGAAACTCAATGACATCTGGTTGAGTAGATTTCCTCGAATCGACAAGGTGAGAGAGAGCGGGGCCCCGGTAGTTCAGTGCCTTAAGCAAGGGCGTAGCTACCTATACGGCAAATACGCAGGTGCGTATTGAAATTTTGTCAAAATTGACAAAATTTCAAAACGCACCTGCATATTTGCTTGCTGGAAATTTATAAATTAGACCAGATTTCAATACCAATTGCCAAAGTCGCTGAAATACTAGCTTTCTCTTCAAGAAGTAGAGAATAAAACATGGTTGTGCGTATAATGAAATTACCTCTAGTTACGCCCCTGTTAAGCGCTAACCTGCTACCGCTGGAGACTGAACTCTTTTCAACCGTGAGAAAGTTCCTTTGCACACAGCCTTTCACTTTCCATCGGCTAAGTAAGAGTTTAAAGTTTCTATAGAAAGGGACTGTTAAAGAGTCCTTCATCCATACACAGCTGAGAGGAATAAGTATTTAAAGACAATATTTTTTCATTTGTTTTGAATCCGACCTGTCATTTTAAAACCAAAACGGCTCTCACCGCGCCCCCATTTTTATACCCCGCCACACGTTAGTGGTGGGGTATTATGTTTTCACGTTGGCCGTCCGTGTGTCCGTCCGTCCGTAGTATGTACGTCCGTCTGTCCGTCCGTCCGTCTGTCCGTGCGTCCGCACTTCGTTTCCGTTCGATAACTTAAGTATTTATCAACGGATTTCCTTCAAATTTTGCATATGCATTTGTACCAAAAATGTCTCGCTTGGGATTGTTAATGGGCAAATTTCGTTAATTTCTGACAGAGTTATGGCACTTGTCAATGTACAAAAAATGGTTTCTGGCCTGTAGTTCCTTTTCTACTTGGAGTATCATGATGAAACTTCACAAATATGATCGAAGTAACAAAAGCTTTATATGAGCACAGAAATTTTATCATTGGGGATTATCTGCCCCTGCCCTGGGGCTATATACATGTATAAAATCATGAAAAATTCCATATAAAATCAGAGTTTGAAGCAATTTTTCTGAAACTTACAGCAAATGATCAGGAGTGATGAAAGCCTCCATGATGCTCAAATTTACCCCATCAGAGTTATGTCCTCCTGCCCCTGGGCTGTTTACATGCATAAAATGATGATAATATCTATATAAATTCATGTTTAACAGTTTTTTCAGAAACTTACATCTGATGATAGAAGCAATGAAAGCTTCTTGTTGTGATTTGACCCTTTAGGGGTTATCTGCCCCTGCCCCATGACCACATGTTTAAAATCACTGAAATTGTATTTGACTAGAGTGGTCAGTGATTTATCGGAAGCTTATTGTAAGTGATCAGAGTAATGAAGTGTCCTGTCATGACAAAGAACTTTATCCATGTTCAATGGGGTTAGGCTGCCCCTGTCCTGGGGTTTTACCGAGTTGATAAACAGAGCTATGACAAAGGCGCCGCTAGATGGAATGAAGGATGTTGTTCTTATATGTCATGAACTGTCCAAAGCAATTTGAGTCCGCTCCATGCAAAAACTGTATATCATATATTCCTCCAAAAATTAGTACTGATTGTTGTACTTTGCAATTTTGGCCAGTTCTTACATACTGATTTAAAGTGACGTTTAATTCAAGTATTTTATACTATTCTAAGATGGACAAGAATTGCATTGTGAGCCATCTCATCTGGATTTTCACTGTTTGCAATGGTATGTCCGAATTTACCTGCTGTCCGAAATTACCCGACTTGACCCTAGTCTGTAATTTTTTAAGTACTGATGTGATTGCAAATGACAGGAAACCCATCATTGTACTTTTGCAGACTTGAAGGCTGAGAAAAGTCACTGGAATTCAAGTTCCAGCAATGTACTTTTAATATGCAAACTCCAATACACGTATATTATACTTTTATTTTGGGCAAAGGGAATCAAATGTCTGCATGTTTTTTGTGGGTTTTTTTTGCAGATAGCCAGTCCTTTCACTTGTCATATTCGGAATGTCTGTGGAGGAATGTACTTGTCAGACATATCAATCGCCTCTTTTTTCGAAACATGAAAACTTTGCTCGAAGAATGAAAGAATGAAATTGAATTTGCAATGTAACAAAGAAACAGAATCCCCGAAATAGCAGCCTTTGTGCGCTAAAGCTCATTAGCACGGACCGTTTTCATACTTTTCAGCCAAGCCAAGCCTGGGGCCGTATTCATAAAACGACTTAAGTGGTTGCTATGCTGTTGCTAAGGCTACATTTCTTTGAAGGAGATTCCCTACAACTATGAAATTTGCTCTGGAGGAACAGTCTTACAAAGACTGTTCCTCCAGACCAAATTTCATAGTTGTAGGGAATCTCCTTTATAGATATTTAGCCTTAGCAACCGCATAGCAACGACTTAAATGGTTTCATGAATACGGCCCCTGGTCTCAGAATATTTGATCTTGTTATGACTATCTTCACAAAGTGGTTTCTTGCACTCGTGTGCTGCACAAGTCCGTTTTTATTTTCAGAGAGCTTGCTCCACCGAAAACGAATTAAATGAAATGTGATATTTTAGTACGTGCGCATGCCCAAACTAGATTGCAAACTGTCCTGCGCTTAAGGTCACTATTTTTACTACTATAGCAAATAAGGAAGTGATTCATAAAATAAGTGTTTTTATGCTCCCGCCAATACTTTGGCCAGTCATTGTCTGGATATTAGTCGTCTATCCGCCATGGAGGTGTAGTTAGCATAACTTCTTTTACAATTTTCTAGTATTTGAAATAACTTTTGCAACGGGCCTGAAAGTGTATTTAGATTTACATGTCTTGATGAGAAAACTTATACACGAGCAAATGTGCAGACATTATTTAAAAGTTTGCACAGATTACAGCGAAACTAGTACCCATATATTTGTTATCTATATGTTTCAGTTTTGAATGGGGAATGGCAACTGGTTGATATTAGTTAACCCATTAATGCCTAGCGTCCCATAAAAACGAACAGCAAATACAGCTGTAGTGCATACCAAGATCAGATGCCGCAGTAACAGATTACACTGTTTTCGTGAAATTGACAACAAACTGAATTTATTATGTGATTCGAAGAAAAAAACCAGACACCCTTAAAATGATGAACGGGCTTATCCATTTGGTAAGAACAGAAGAATTAACTGGGCAAAAATGGGTGTAATATTGACAACTGTATCATTGAGTAAGAGTAAAAGAACTAAAAAGACTTCAAAGGTTGGTCTTGGTAACTTATTACACCAGAACTCTACAATGCCGTTTGCAAGGATGCATACGCCCCCCCCCCCCCACGCAGTGTAGTTGTCCTCGATTTTCAAAGCTACAACAGTGGTGGGCTCAATGATTCCGAAGGACTGAGTAAAATAAAATTTGCATTATGGTGAAGCATCGGTCGACAGCCGCCACCCTGCACTTAACAACATCTGCATTGAAATGAAATACAATCTACAACGGTTGCCTTCAGTAACAAAGCGCGAAAACGAGAACGGAAACCGGAATCTCGTTTTCTGACATCGTATGATAGCAAAATCGTAAGCAAGACTGCAGTGATGCTACGCTCCTTCTCCTCCCCTCCCCCCCCAACCCCTCATTAATACTGACGTCCAAAGCGGCACTCGATTTTCAAAGTTACAAGAACAGTGGGTTCTGATGCTATAGCCTTCCTAGTTTATTTTTGTCATGCTACGTGTGAATTGCAAAATTGGAAACAAGTCAATTCATTGAATTCATATCCCCCGCCGAAATGGCTGATTTGTTTATGGCTCATTTTCAGTTTGATAGAATTTTGTTCACTGGCTACTTAGTTATGACTGAAGCTGTGGACTTTAAATCACGGGACAATAATCCATGTATAAGTGAGGCCATTCTAAACAACTTGCTTCAGCATCATCTCGCTGTGATGATATATATTTATATCAAGTTTCAAGAAAAAAATTTCATTTGCAACTTACTTATGGCTTATTTGTGTATTTCAAATCAAATCAAGGACAGTAACTCATGAATTGCTGAAGCCATCATGACAAAACTTGACGTTAACTGTCATGCATTGATGATACATAATTGTTTTAAATTTCGTTTATTGGTTATTTAGTTATGACTCAATTTGTATTTTTTAAAGCAATTCAAGGGCATTAACTCATGCATTACTAAAGCAAGTCCAACAAAACTTTTAAAAGATGCATCACCCTGTTATAATAGTACATATTTAGTATAAGTTTCATAGAATTCCATTCATTGATTACTTAGTTATGGCTAAATTTGTTAATTTTAAATTGATTCAAGGGCAATAACTCATGCACTACTGATGTCATTCTGACAAAACTTTATGTGCACAGCTGTTTAATAGTGATACACATTTATTTTAAGTCTCATGAAGTTCTGATAATTGGTTACTTAGTTATGGCTCATTTTATCATTTTTAAAGCAATTCAAGGGCAATAACTCAGGCACTACTAAAGCCAGTGTAACGAAACTTTATGTGCATCAGTGCCTTATAGTGATATACATTTCTTATCAGTTTCATGAAATTCTGATAATTGGTTACTTAGTTATGGCTCATTTTATCATTTTGAAAGCAATTCAAGGGCAATAACACATTGACTAACGAAGCCAGTGTAATGAAACTTCACGTGCATCAGCGCCTTATAGTGATATACATTTATTATAAGTTTCATGAAATTCCGTTCCATGATTACTTAGCCGGACGGACGGACAGAAGGACGGACGGACGTGGAGAAAACTATATCCCTCCGCCTTCGGCTAGGGATAATTAGCATAGCATCCATTCTTAACCATCTCAATTATGCCAACTACTGAATACGAGCACTAAAGCCAACGAGTTTCCAATAAAATTCTCTCGTGTATATCACTATTTATGACGCTGACCTTGATAGGGTTTTGCAATTGTCATTAGATTATCTTGATAATGTCTTTATTAGATCGGAAAAATAGGGTCTTATAAGATGCATGAACAATAAAGACTCTGATTCTCCTGCAAGGCCATATATCTTCCGTTTTTCATAGAGTGTGCTATGTCTATAGACTGCAAAAAAACAAAAACAAATCAGTTCAGAGGCTGAGTCTTTTGTGTTTGCACATGCTTATAGCAGGGAATTGTGTCTCTTATACTTCAATGCTTATAGGATCTTTTCTTCATGACACAAATGATATTAACTAAGGAGGGGTGTCTATAAGGCTGTTTTCATGGCCACTACCGATTTTCTTTAAACTTTGTAAACGCAGACTACTATGTGTTTGTTGTAATTTCATGCAATATCAAATCATTTGGTGAAAGTTTCTTTGGTGTGTACAAGATGAATGTGGGTGGGGTAATTCTACACCGAAGAGGGTTCTGTTAAGTAAATACTAATATTTTTAGCTCACCTGTCAAGGTGAGCTTATAGTATAGTCATGGTCCGTCGTCCGTCGTCGGCGTCGGCGTCGTCGTCCACACTTTTAAACACCAATATCTCTTATACCATAAGGCCAATCTTGATCAAATTTTATGTGTAGCATTGTTGGGGTGGGGGATTGACTGCATTAGGTTTAAGGGTAAATTGGTTTGGAACTCTGGTTGCCATGGCAACATATAGCTCCCATAGACTTATAATGGGAAAAACTTCAAAAATCTTCTTCTCTGAAACCATGAGGCCCAGAAATTACATATTTAGTATGTACCAATGTCTAGTGGTCCCCTATATAAATCCTGCCAACCATGCCCATGGGGCCCAAATTGGCCACGCCCCGGGGGTCATTAGCTCCCATAGACTTACAATGGGAAAATCTTGAAAAATCTTCTTCTCTGAAACCATGAGGCCCATAGCTTATATATATAGCATGTATCAATGTCTTGTGATCCCCTACTAAAATCCTGCCACCCATGCCCCTGGGGCTCAAATTGGCCACGCCCCAGGGGGTCATTTGTTTATATATAGCTATATAGCTTAAGAACCTTCAAAAATCTTCTTCTTTGAAACCATGAGGCCCAGAGCTTATATATATAGTATGTAGCAATGTTTAGTGGTCCCCTACATAAATCCTCCCAACCAAGCCTCTGGGGTCCAAACTGGCCACTCCCCGGGGGTCATAAGCTCCCATATACTTATAATGGGAAAAACTTCAAAAATCTTCTTCTCTGAAACCATGAGGCCCAGAGCTTACATATTTAGTATGTACCAATGTCTAGTGGTCCCCTACATAAATCCTGCCAACCATGCCCCTGGGGCCCAAATTGGCCACACCTAGGGGGTCATTAGCTCCCATAGACTTACAATGGGAAAATCTTAAAATGTCTTCTTCTCTGAAACCATGAGGCCCATAGCTAATATATATAGCTTGTATCAATGTCTAGTGATCCCCTACTAAAATCCTGCCACCCATGCCCCTGGGGCTCAAATTGGCCACACCTCAGGGGGTCATTTGTTTATATATAGCTATACAGCTTAAGAACCTTCAAAAATCTTCTTCTTTGGAACCATGAGGCCCAGAGCTTATATATAGTATGTAGCAATGTTTAGTGGTCCCCTACATAAATCCTCCCAACCAAGCCTCTGGGGTTCAAACTGGCCACTCCCCGGGGGTCATAAGCTCCCATAGACTTATAAAGGGAAAAACTTGAAAAAATCTTCTTCTCTGAAACCATGAGGCCCAGAGCTTACATATTTAGTATGTACCAATGTCTAGTTGTCCCCTACATAAATCATGCCAACCATGCCCTTGGGGCCCAAATTGGCCACGCCCCGGGGGTCATTAGCCCCCATAGGCTTACAATGGGAAAATCTTGAAAAATCTTCTTTGAAACCAGGAGGTCCAGAGCTTATATATTTGGTATGTACCAATGTCTAGTGGTTCCCTACATGAATCCGGCCAACCATGCCCCTGGGGCCCAAATTGGTGACGCCCCAGGGGGTTATTAGCTCCTATATACTGACAAAGAGAAAATCTTAAAAAAAATCTTCCTCTCCCCAACCATGAGGCACAGAGATTATATGTGTAGCATGAAACAATGTCCAGAGGTCCCCTACATAAATCCTGCCAACCATGCCCCTTGGGTCCAAATTGGCCACGCCCCGGGAGTCATAAGCTCCCATAGACTTACAGTGAGAAAATCTTGAAAAATCTTCTTCTTTGAAACCATGAGACCCAGAGCATATATATGTAGCATGTAGCAATGTCTAGTGGTCCTCTACATAAATCATACCAATCATGACCCTGGGGTGCAAATTGGCCACACCCAGGGGGTCATAAGCTCCTATAGACTTACAATGGGAAATTTTTAAAAAATCTTCTTCTCTGTAACCATGAGGCCAAGAGCGTATATATGTAGCAAGTAGCAATGTCTAGTGGTCCCCTTCATAAATCCTACCAACCATGCCCTTTGGGTCCAAACTGGCCACGCCCCTGGGGTCATTAGTTCCCATAGACTAACAACGGGAAAATCTTAAAAAAATCTTCTTCTCTTAAACCATGAGGCCCAGAGCTAGCTTCTTTAATACATATGTAGCAACGTTTAGTGGTCTCCCACTTAAATCCTGCCAACCATGCCCCCTGAGGTCCAAATTGGCCATGCTGCTCCCATAGACTTATAATCGGAAAGACTTCAAAAATCTTTTTCTCTGAAACCATGAGGTCCAGAGCTTACATATTTAGTATGCAGCAATGTCTAGTGATCCCCTGCATAAATTCTGCCAATCAAGCACCTGAGGTCCAAACTACCCACACCCCAGGGGGTTGTTTGTTTATATACATGTAGGGCTATATAGCTAAAGAACCTTCAAAAATCTTCTTTTATGAAACCATAAGGCCAAGAGCTTATGTATTTAGTATGTTGCAGTGTATAGTGGTCCTCTACATAAATCCTGCCAATCAAGCCCCTGGGGTCCAAACTTGCCACACTCCATGGGGTCATCGAATCCTGGTCATTGCAGCCTGTTTATTAGCTTACCTGAGCTGGAAGCTAACATTTTATAACTCAGGTGAGCGGTCGTTGCCCTTGGGCTACTTGTTATTGCTACTTAGAACTGGAAGTGTACCATTTCATGACTCCTTATGCAATGCCAGATACAACAAATGATTAAAATACTTTTGTGAAATTTCTACATGCAGAACCTTTATACTCACTTGTATGACATACCTAAATTTTAGCCTTTTTTATTCTCCAACTTTACGCAAAACCACAACAGATGTTTACACTTAAAGCTATTCCAATGATATTTTGCAGTTATACAGTATATTAGATGGTTGTTCCAAAATTATGCCGATAATTTTCTACAATGAATATTTTCTGAGTTATCTCCCCTTAAAACAGATTCTTTTTTTTTTTTTTCAAAATTAACACCCAGATTTTATACCCCGCCACATGTAAGTGGCGGGATATCTAAACCCCAACATGCGAAGTATGTCAGGAGGTATATAGTTTTTGACATTCCGTCTGTTCGTCCGTCCGTTCGTCAACTTTACGTCAAAGTTTTGCGCTAAACCTTTTGTGAATGTTCATATTTCTTTGACCTAATATCAGATTCTCTTCATTTTTCTTTGTTATATCTCTATAGCTTTACCTTTGATCTGAAATATCAAGGCACCTGGGTCAGGCCCCTGGGAGGAGGTCACGGGTCAATAATTATGACTTAGGCATTTTCATTATGTCAAAGTTTTGTGTTAAACCTTTTTTAATTGTTCATATTTCTGTAACCACATGCAGATTCTTTTCATATTTGGTTCATGATAGCTCATGAACATTACCTTTGATGTGAAGAGTCTTTGCCCCAGGGTCACGCCCCTGGGTAGGACCAAGGGTCAATAATTAGGACATTTGCCTTTTCATTATGTCAAAGTTTTAGCATGTATCTCTGTAAATGCATTGCAAATATCTTCCATATTTTATTCATGATATCTCTATAGCACTGTTTTTGATAGGGACTTCAGGGTCAGGCTCATGGGTGGGGTCAGGGGTAAATAACTAGGACTCAGCCATTGTTGTATTTTTTGCTTGTACTGAAATATTTAAATGAAGTCTAGTGATGCATGACTAATTCTATTTTATACTAGTTTACCTGGATGCTCTGCTGACCTAAGGTCAAGGTCACAGACTTTGAATTTGTTCAATTTACATTTGCATTTAGATTTTGTGTTAAAATGTTGCTTTAATTTGACGGCGGCACTGGTCGAGGGTATACGTGAGCCTCTGCTTACATGCTCTAGTTTGTTTTCTGCTGTATGCATTTCTGTTCATCTGTTGTACGTACATTTATCTGCCTGTCTGTTTGTCTGTTTGTCAGTCTGTCTATCCGTGAGACTTCGTAATATTTAAAATAAAATAAAACTAATGCCCTCTGTCAAATGTCTTTGCTTATTCTCTAAGAATTGTATCATGTTCTTTCCAGTGTCTCTTCCTATTATTAAACATACTATAAGTAACGTATTTTGCAGCTTGTAAAGACCCAAGACAAGTGCACATGCCAAGTTTGAAGAAAAATACCCATTAAAAATACTCAAGGTATAGAAAGGAAACGAAGTCTCACGAATTGACAGACTGACATACGGATAAAGAGACAGACAGACAAATGTACGTACAACAGATGAACAGAAATACAAACAGCAGAAAACAAACTAGAGCAAGTGAGCAGGTGCTCACGTATACCCCCGACCAGTGCCACCGCCTAATGAAAGCAAACTTTTAACACAAAAAAAAATAATAAATGGAAATGTAAATGGAACAAATTCAAAGTCTGTGACTTGACCTTAGGGCAGCAGCAGCATCCATGTTAAATAAACTAGTTTAAAATAAAATTAGTCATGCATCACTAGACTCCATTAAAATATATCAGAACAAGCAAAAACTACAAATGGCTGAGTCCTAGTTATTGACCTCTGGCCCCACCCATGAGGCTGACCCTGAAGTCCCTATCAAAAGCAGTGCTATAGATATATCATGAATACAATATGGAAGATATTTGCAATGCATTTACAGAGATATATGCAATCAAAATGGTTTAACCCAAAACTTGACATAATGAAAAGGCGTAAGTCGTAAATATTGACCCTTGGCCCCACCCAGGGGCCTGGACCAGGGGCAAAGATTCTTCACATCAAAGGTAATGCTCAAAAGATATCATGAACCAAATATGAAAAAAATCTGACCTGTGGTTACAGAAATATGAACAATTAGAAAAGGTTTAACACAAAACTTTGACATAATGAAAATGCCTAAGTCATGACTATTGACCCCTGACCTCCTCCCAGGGGCCTGACCCAGGTGCCTTGATATTTCAGATCAAAGGTAAAGCTACAGAGATATAACAAAGTAAATATGAAGAGAATCTGATATAAGGTTAAAGAAATATGAGCATTCACAAAAGGTTTAGCGCAAAACTTTGACGTAAAGTTGACGGACGGACGGACGGGCGAACAGACGAACAGACGGAATGACAAAAACTATATACCCCCTGACATACTTCGCATGACGAGGGTATAAATACCCCGCCACTTACATGTGACGGGGTATAAAATCTGAGTAATAATTTTGAAAAATAATAAATAAAGGAAGCGGTTTTAAGGGGAGATAACTCAGAAATATTCATTGTAGAAAATTTTCGGCATAATTTTAGAACAACCATCTAATATACTGTATAACTGCAAAATATCATTGGAATAGCTTTAAGTGTAAACATCTGTTGTGGTTTTGCGTAAAGTTGGAGAATAAAAAAGGCTAAAATTTAGGTATGTCATACAAGTGAGTATAAACGCACTGCATGCAGAAATTTCACAAAAGTATTATAATCATTTGTTATATCTGGCATTGCATAAGGAGTCATGAAATGGTAGACTTCCAGTTCTTAGTAGCAATAAAAATATAAGCATTTTCTTAACAGAACCCTCTTCGGGTCAGAATTACCCCACCCATTTTCATCTTGTACACACCAAAGAAACCTTCACCAAATTATTTAATATTGCATGATATTACAGCCAACATATAGTAGTCTGAATTTACAAAGTTTAAAGAAAATCGGTAGTGGCCATGAAAACAGCCTTATAGACACCCCTCCTTTAGCTTGAGCCAAATTACGTCTGTCCCATCTGTCTGATAACGCGAAACATGAATAAAGAACATAGTATTTGAAGACTAGAGGAAATTAACCTTTGGCTTCGAATGACCTCTTCGTGCACCTTCGATCAATGACTTCCAATTAAAGAGAAATGGCTGGCTCCTCTATAAGAATATATTTGTAAGGAATTAGTGATGCGTAAAATATTGTTCTATCTATATCAGCCAACACAAAGGCACTTCATCACTCGCTTTTCCGATATTGTACCAATCATTTAGGGATAAAGCCGTTATTGTGCTTATTGCCACATCGCTTGTGCAAATATTAAAGGAACATAGCGCAAATTAGTTAGAATTCATCGACGTTTTTCAGTCTTGACGGGAGTTTTAATCATCGTAGCACTAATGTGTAGATATGAAAACATTTAAGGAGAATGGGTAAACCTCCATGTTTATTCCACCACTCTACTAAAAAACACCTTTTTGGAGTTCGCTTTTGCTGCTGTGGGTCCAAAACCCTACCAAAGGGGTCTACCCCTAAAGAGCAAATCATAGTCATCAACCGTTATTGGGTTGAAGACTAAACATGCCGTCTGTCGCATAATCTCTTTATATCCTATACGTTTACAACGATTAAAATATTTTGAACTGTTCACACAAAAGAAAAAAAAGAAAAGGAATAAAAATCATAATTTTCCAAAACCAATAAAACCAGGTACCCATGAAATTCAGATTCCGATATACCTTGTTTCAGAAGTGTCTTGAAGCTAACATTTTATTTTGTAAGCAATTTAGAATTCGGCGATAAAACTTTGCAAACGATATACGAAGGCTGTCAAAAACGTTAAAGAAGAACTTATTTCGACTGTTAAAGTCATGAGCAGTAGATAATATTCCAATCAAAGGAATAAGCTCAGAGACATATACACCACATGATGGCAGCCAAGGAATACCTCTATTCAAAAATAGTAAAAATTTACAATGTCAGATTAAAAACATCCCGTTTGTCTCAAAATTTAACGAAATCGGATCATAGGAAAAGATTACATAAATGTTGGTGCAGAAAATGATGCTTCGGTATTACAAGGATTGGTTTTAGTTTACTAAAGTACAGTTGGATAAATTTGGTAATCCAGTTGCCAAACTATTTATTATTCAGGGATGGCTTATATATAAGCACTTTGCTTACTGCCAGATCCTGTACCATTAAGCATTGTATTACATATATGTATTTATTTGAATAAAATATTGTTTAAACCAAACTATTTATTATTAAAATGCAAAAATCATCTTAATATCTAGAAAGTGAACTAAATGTGAATAACTTCAAGGAGTGAAAAGTAATAGAGAATTCTTGAAGTCTAGCACGCAGAGAAAGTCTTAACCTGTTTGTATATAGGAACTTGTTTTAACGCAGTTCGGACAATAATGTTCCCGACAGTGCGCACTTTCCGATAAGGCTTCTGGTAAACAAAATGTAAACAAAATTCACAATACACAGGTGTATGGATTCTGCTCCATATTTTTTCACCATTTAACACAGGAATATACCTAATATGTGACTTCATATTTGGCAGTGAGGCAACTTCAAAATAAGGTCTATATATATTTTCAGGTCTTTGGGCTCATTGCCAGTCCGTTTGAAAATAGGTGCAAGGGGCGCTTTCAGTGTTGAAGTATTAATGCACATGAAAAGGCTCAATTAAACCGAGTCTGCTATATTTTTCCTTCACAGTGCCTTTGTCTTCTTTTTAAAGGAATTTCTTTGAAGAGCTGAACCATTTTAAGAAGGGAGGCATAGACGATCACCAGAATAACAAAACTATGAAAGCAAATGGTGGGAAACAGCACATTATGGACACAGCTTATATAAACTCTAACTGTATCGATATGTTGAAATATGTGTTTTAGAGAAGACCCCGTTTAAGAACGGCTAGATCTTCCTTCGAAGCAATCTGTAAGGTACTAAAGTTGTTTCTTTGGAAGAAACAAACATGCAGATATACGTTATCAAAAGTATTATTTAGATAATTAGTTATTAGTCGTCTATGAAAACATAGGGGATAAGTGTAATCGTAGGATCGTAGGGTGTAAGATGACCCCGGGAGTCGTCATGTAACCACCCTAGCCATATCACCAGATTTTTGAATGGGTTGAATCGGAATACGTATGAGATAATATTTTTTTAATCATGTTATAATCATTAATTTCCAGCCTAATACCAATGCCACTGGCTAAGTCAAGCAAGTCCAGTGTACGATATTTGTGACATTTGTCTACTGGCTGGCTCCGACGTGCGTTTACTTGCTTAACAAATGCCATAAATGGGTAATTTCTTATTTATAGCCATGTGAACTGACATTTCCCATGTAGGTGGTCACTAGGCTAGCCTTAACATCACAAACAATTTATCATACTGAACACAAAAAGAAACGCAACATTTCTAAACTGCTTATTTGTCTAAGATTCTGGTGGACTTTAAATAAAAAGCTTCTTATAGTTTTCTGCTTTCATTTTGACTATATGAGACATAAAACATCAGTTGAAGTCGGAGGAATCAGACGTGATACGATACACATAAAAAGTACAAAATCTGACGTCAAAGTTTCTGAAATGTAAATCCCTGTTGCTTTTTGTGGCAGCTTTCTAGCCTGGGACGAGAACATCAAAAGTCCGTTCATAACCTTGGAGAATTTTTAATGACGGAAACTACAGTGCGCTAGAAATATTGCGTGAATATCTGCATTAAGAAACAATGTTAGTATAATCATGCCGTCAATATGTAACAAAGGCATTGTGATATTTGGAACAATACAGCATAAGAACACGTTTTGAGTAACTAGTGCGCTACCTAAAGTTTCAAAAATTTCTATACAGAAAACAGAAATACGCATCCTTCATGTAACACAAAAAAGTGTCTTTTGAGCTTTCAAATCCATGTGAGAGATCGAAATTTTAACGTGTTACCGTAGCAACATATGACGTCACGTTCATGCCGGGTACCACGTGTGATTTTTTTCGATGTCATTTTGGTTAGGCGGTGTTTTTATTATGCTCATTCTGTACGACATTTAAAGAGATATTGAAGATTTAGGAACACCTTCCAATATAGTTAGGTTTTGTCTTTAGAAACACACATATAACGATTGTTATTGAAAACGTTCTGAAATATGTCATGAATTAAAGCTAAAGCAAGGGTTGAAATAATTGATTTTTAGTTATACTGACATTCTATTCCGTAATTTCCGGTATGATGCTAAAGTTAATTGATCGGTTATTGATTACAGGATAATTTTGGTTCTTTCTGCTTTACAATTCTCCAAAGGCTCTGCTTTTTAAAGTGCAATGACGTCACAATTCTGGTCCCTCCGGCTTAAAAACGTCGAAAAACGTCAAATTTTGCTCGTAAAAAATCTTTCACGGTCTGTATTTCTGCCAGGTTAAAGTGCAAGGCATGAATAACTATATATTTCTGTTAGTATCTGAGACTTGCATCAAGCCATCACACCATAACAAACCTTTATCCATTCTTTGCTACTTATCAGCAGCAAATATACATGGAAATATGCAAAAATTTAGAGACCAAACCCTTAGAAGTTTAAGGCATCGTTGCCATGACAACGATATTCCTAAAAAGTAGTTTAGAACTTGATTATATGTCATATGCCTTCTTCTTAGGTTTTATATATCTGGAGTGCTGTTTTTATACATAGCTAATGAATAAATGCTAGTTTCCATTATTTTATGCTCACCCCTCGTATAATTGGAAGGATTGTTCGTAAATATGAAGTTTCTGTTCGTATTTGTGATAGGCCCCGAGGTCATTTTACAGGCTTTATGCAATAACCTTTGATATAAAACATCTACATGCTAATGCGTATGGCATTTGAAACATCTGAACTCTATAAGAAATGATTTATGCACACGGAAACATGCATGCTGGCAATCACGAACATAATCCATCGACGAAGAATGCATATTATATTCAGGGTGCTTTCAATTAACAATAGGTCTTCAACCCAAAGTTGCAAAGCTAGGTCCTTTGGGATCATTGGGCTCATTCTGTGTCTGTTTGAAAATAAAGTACCGCTCAAGCCGGTGCTAGGACGCGTGGGCAGTAATGCAGCTTTACATTTCTGCCTATGAACATTTTCATATTTCAATTAAACCGAGTCTGCTACTTTCGTGTCCTTGATGTGTTCCTTGCTTCAAGAGGACCTTCCTTCAGAATGGACTTTTTTTTTGATTAGGCTCGCCGTTGTTCTTCATCTTGCATTATGCTATATTGATGTTAGCTAAATGCAACTGAGATTTAAATATTCTTATCAAATTAGAATGAAATAAATAAGGTTTGACAGACATGCAAATAACATCAGTTTAAAGTTGAATCAACATTCGAGTTTCTTAACTTAAGTGCACTAACTTAGCGGTATGTGACTTTAAAGTCAGTCGTTTGTCTTTAAGCAAATGGTAACATTGCAGATTTCACGCAGAACCTGTTAGAGAACAATGAAAATATCACAAGGGAGTTTCACAATCATACTCTGCCGTCCTACGAAGTTGGTGCTAGGTTCTCAACATCACATGAGACTTGTAAATAATAAGCATGTAGCCATAAAACAAACTAAGAAAGAATCGTTACTATGCACTAGCAGACGGCGTGTGAAATGCGTATACGGTTTCCGTCGAGTCCGTTTGCCTTTCCATCCGTTACCATTAATATTTTAATATTTAAATTATGTGCACTTCTGTCATAACATAAAATTAAAAGTTTTAACCCCAAAATGATTGACGTAACGTAACCAGGACAAAGGCCCAGATCGCAAAATGCGACGTCTGACCAGGGTCAACCGCATTTGCGCAATTCTTTAAGGCATTTTCCCTTAAAATAACATAAAAATGGTAAGAAATAAACTAAACCAGATAACCCTTTAATGACAAATGGGGTCAGACTTTTGCATTACTTCAGCACTTGTGTAACAAATCTGATAAACATTAACTAACATCACGTGAATGCTGTACCTGATTTGAGGCAAATGTCACATACTTTGTGACTTGCCTAGTACTGGCCATGAACAGAACCCCTGAAAATGAGTCTGCTATTTTTGTTTCACTCGATATTCCTTGCTTCCAAAGGAGCTAGCTATTACATACAAATTGTGTTATCTATATCCGTATATTCATTAACGGCTTGTGTTAAGTTTTGCTTTTATTTGTTTGTTATATTTCCGATATAAATAAATGTGACTTCTGATATTTAACTAGGTATTTTAGATCAATTGTCTATTTGTGGATCTTGCTATATTTGGTTAGGCCCACCGGGGATCACTCTGTAAGCTCCAAAAAAGGAAAATACATGAAGTCGTATTGTAAACAAAGTAGATCCATGTGTATCAGAATAACGCCACTAACGGGCCTTTAGTGGGTTAGATCTGGTTTGTTCGTTTATTGCATCTTCAGCAGTGATCTCAGTTATTTCTTGAGAATACCTTGGTGAAAGCCATGAAGTCTTGCGTATGATGATATGATAACCAGATGTGGCCTGTCTAATAACATTAATTAAACAAGTTAAGAAAAAGTAAGTTTTTAAAGGTAATTTTAATGTTATGAATATCATAAAGCAGAAAAAAATAATTGGATTTAGTCTTTGAATCACTTCTCTATGTTGAAAATTACGAATTTTAGTATTCATATAATGGCAAGTAAAATAACTGAAGGTAGCTCGGCAAAGGTAATTATTGTAAGTTAAAGGGTCGTTAATTACTATTACATAACTGCCAATATGCAAATTAATTGCTGACAAGAAAAGTCAGTAGTTGGTTAGAGGATAAAAGATGTGTTTCTCATGGTTATAGCAGCTAATAATGAGTCGCCTTATTAGGACTTACAGTTTTGCCCTCTAGTCTTTGAATTCTGAACATGATATAGTTGAGCGAAACATCTTTTTGATTTAAAAAAAAAACAGTGGCGCACTTTGTTTCTTTTAAAAACCGACCATTGTAAAAGGAGATAAACATAAAAATGGTACAGGTTGTTCCCCTGATATGTACTTATTCAGCTAAATCTTGCATGGATGGCGTTTGACATCAAAGTTTCAGACAGAAAGTAGATGAAAAGGAAATGAGCCGCGACACGAAAAAGAAAAACAGCAGAGTGGCATGTGCGCCCAGCGAAGACTCAGGTAAACCTTGGCATTTGTCTGATCAAAGTTTTTGCTGTGCGCTTTAAGCGTAGCAAAGGCTCTAATGTACCTCTATGCCGACAGAAAAGACTCTGAATAGACTCGGCGGATGCCGAGCCCGATCAAAGTCTTCGCTGGGCGGATATGACACTTTATTGGTTTTGTCGTACATGTGTGTGGCCCAACTGATCAGTAACCGGGACGACCGTTTGGCACATCCTGCCCTAAACATAAAATAGAAAAGGAAAAATAATAAAAAAAAAAAATGAGCCGCGTCACGAGAAAACCAACAAAGTAGTTGTGCGCCCAGCGCAGATTCAGATCAGCCTGGGCATCCACCCAGTCTGATCAGAGTCCTCGCTGTCCGCATGGAGATAGCTTAGACTCTTAGCTACCCTTTAAGCGCTTAGCACAGAGGCTGATCAGATGCCAAGGCTGATCTGAGTCTCGCTGGGCGCACATGTCACTCTGTCGTGTCGCGGCTCAAATAAAGACGACACATAAGGCAAAACAAGAGAAGCGAAATGCCAAGAAGTGTACTCTTTCTCGGCAGATTCCGTAAGAATGGGGAAGCGGGGTTCATTCGATTACATTTGCTATGAGACTACGGTAAACTTGTTTCGAACCACTGCAGAAGCAGAGGGCGAGGTTTGGATCCAGTAAAACATGTTTAAGCCCCCCCCCCCAGTAATTTTTTGCTGACCGTTCCAAGGGGGTACTTCTGTTGTGGCTCCTTGATGTTACATTGTGCTCGTATGTCCGCTTGTCTATGTTCTTGAGCGGTTTGGTCACCTGTTTTGCTACCCAATCTGCCTTTTGTTTTGTTTTGTTTTGTAAGTTGAAAATAAAATAGATAAAAATAGATGTTGATGCTGTTTTTGTTTAGGGTAGCTGAATGACCATCTGTTTGGGAAAGAGCTGCTCATTCGGTTTAACATGCGTGTCTTTCATGAACTTGTGTTAATTTTTCCGTGTGTGTGAGCTTCTTTCCCTATTGGTTTTGAGAGCGGGATGTGGGATTCGATTGTATTAATTCATGATCATTGCCTACCTTTTTACTTTGCTTGTGACGGCTTTACAGTCACTGTAGCTCCAAATGTTGTTCAGGGTCGGAACACTTTCAGGATAAAACTATGAATTGTGACAACCATGTAATTAGACAGATGTATGTATATTTCTTAGTAACATTATCTTTTTTATAATTTGACACATCACAATTCAAGGATCAACATATACAGCCTCTGCTTATTGTAGCTTTTGAAATGCGATTATATGAAAACATTGTCACATAAATTTGAAATTTTAGACACAAATGTGAAAATTGAGATAAATAACGTTTTAATCTGCCAAGAAGAACACAAAACATTACTGTTATATGACAATAATATGGCATTGATGGTAAATAATAAGCAATGAACAAACTTTAGGATACGTTGGATTTCTTGCACATAGATAAAAGTGACAGTACTGGAACCATGCGAGTGAAGTCATCTTAATTTCACACAATTGTATTATTTTTTTTAAAAAAAATAACATGTATATAGCAAATACACGACCGAATATCAGATCGGTAGTCATGTCAGGAATATCATCTATAAGTATTTTGCGAAAACGTGAAGGGCAAAAACTGGTTCAATTTTATTACTTCTGAATAAATTTTCCTGTGGAGGACAAAAACTGATTTAATTTCATTACTTTTGAATAAATTTTCATGAAAATTTATTCAGAAGTAAGTAATTTAAATCAGTTTTTGCCCTCCACTTTTTCGCAAACAACCGATAACTGAAATGAATCCATAACAACCACAATTTCTGGGGTATTAGTTGACTTCGATATATCCTGCTGTTAAATGTAAGCTTTACTGAAGATAACCGCCAGCATGCTAGGGAACATTGTGAACGTGTGATGACAAACATGAGGGTGAAAATGGCATTAAACGATATTAATAAGGAAAAAAGCAAGAAGTTTTGTGCCGTTTCAAACGTATCGTTGAATATAATTTACCAAATTAAATGCGACAGATGCTCATTTCCATATTTTTGAAGGAGCCTGTGTTCTCCCCTCCCCCCCCCTCCCCTCCACTACCAAGCGCCCCCCCCCCCCCCGCGCCGTCGATGTGAGCCCGGCGAAAGACATATCAGCCTCTGAAGCACACAGGGTCTGTTTCGTATGTAATAGCGCCATACATATGTGAGCCACGACACGACAAAACCGACAAAGTGGCATGTGAGCCCAGCGAGGGCTCAGATCAGCCTGGGCATCTGTCCACAGTCTGAACTGTCCGCGTGGAGCTAGCTTAGGCACCTGGCTACTGTTAAAGCGCACAGCGAGGCCTCTGATCAGCTATGTGTCTGCCAAGACTGATCTGATTCTTCACTGGACGTGCATGCCACTATGTTGGTTTTGTTGTGCTGCGGCAGCTCAAATTAGAAATGTTCAGCATCTTGCAATAGTCAGACAGCTACAAATATCGGGTACGCCTATGTGCAATAATCGAATTTCAAATTATTACAAGGCGCTTTTCATGCAGCATTGCACGTCTATACAAGTCATGTTTTCTTAAACGTTCGTTCAACAACTCATTTTTTATCAGTTGCAATTTACATGCAATGACATTGAGTCTAGGTCTGTTAAATGCTAGAAAATGTCAGATTCTTCGTCTTTAAAGCAAAAGTGGATCATTTGGTGATACATTATGAAAGAATGTCTGTCAGTTTCTGTTATCTATTGACAAAATAGTCATATCTCTAAGCCTATTGCGTCTGTTGAGAAGCTTTGAACTGTAATCCTATTATTTTGGAATATTTGCCACACAAAGCGCTCACAAGATATAAATAGTCTGTAAGGCAACATGATAATTGAGCCGCGACACGACAAAACCAATAAAGTGGCATGTGCGCCCAGAGAAGACTCAGATCAGCCTGGGAATCAGCCCAGTCTAATCAGAGTCTTCGCTGCCCGCACGGACCTACACTAAGCTCTGATCTACCTGTTAAGCTCTCAGCGGAGACTCTGTTCAGACTGGGCGGATGCCCAGGCTGACCTGAGTCTTTGCAGGTTGCATATGCCACTTTGTTGATTTTGTCGTGCCGCGGTTCTATCTCTACAGCACAGGAATTCGCATCTAGCATGTCTGAACTCATATTCCTATATAATGGTTAAAAGTATCGTTAGATATTACTTTCAAGCCGTTATTAATGTGGGTTTGCAAGGCGACACACTTTGAATGAGACATGTGTCATGCAACTTTTTGTCGCAAAAAGCTTTTGTTTAGGTGATGAGACATGTTGCATGCAAAAGATTTGTGACATGCAACATAATTTTGGGCTGCAATGCGACATGTGTTGTCGTGTTCACCCACTTTTAAGCTC
Source organism: Ctena decussata (assembly GCA_963989385.1). Taxonomy (NCBI): domain Eukaryota; kingdom Metazoa; phylum Mollusca; class Bivalvia; order Lucinida; family Lucinidae; genus Ctena; species Ctena decussata. The sequence goes on from OZ022500.1 coordinate 40,953,031, forward strand.
ACAATCTGCTTAATGTGCCTATAGTGAACTGTTGTGATCTCTCCCGTTCCGTCGGTTGCTGTCCACGATAGGTTCTCTGAAACTCAGGCCAAAGGTCATGGAACTTCACTCATAACTACTCTTAAGGTTAACAACGGTTTTAGTTAAGTAACGACAGAGAATATAGCTCAAATCATTGTTATTTAAAAGAATTTGACTTTTTATACCCCCGATTTGAAATAGGTTGGGTACACTGTTTTAAATTTGTCCGTCATTCTGTCCGTCCATCCTTCCGTAATTTCGTATTTTTATTTTATTTTATTTATTTTTATTTATTTATTTTTTTTGTCAAAGATATCTCCGTAACCATATGAGATAGAAAGAATATATTGTTAACAGGTTGACTATTGTGCCATTGTGATAGAGAAGAGTCTCTTGCTTAATATCCCTGTACTTGTTAACTTTTCTTTTCTCTATGCATACAGTACTTTTATTTGTCGTAACAGAATTCTCAACAACTGTTCAAGGTAAAAGGGTTCATATTTAGTATATAGTTGACAATGATTTTTTTTTTTTTTTTTTTTTTGTTGTTGTTGTTTTTTTTGTTTTTTTAGGGGGGGAAGGGGTTAGAACAAGTCTTCTGACTCATTCTTTATAGTATTTGTTTACCCGTCTGTCTATGCATTTGATAATATTTTTCGTAATAGATTTCTCAGCAACTGTTCAAGGTTAAAAGTTCACATTTGGTTGATGCATTGACAGTGATCATTCAATCCTTTATACTGTTCCTTGGATCGATTTGAAATTATTCAGATTGTCTTTATATAAAATGGAGATGTGCATATGGTTTTGGAATTTCGCTCATACTATTTTGACAGAGTTATGGTCCCTGCTGACTGGGACATTCTGTTTGCAATTCCTGTCACATTTTATCAGATTTATTTTACATATCTAAGTTGCTAAACCATGACTAGTAGAATAGGTTGACAGGGGCGTAACTAGAGGCAATTTCATAATACGCACAACCATGTTTTATCCTCTACTTCTTGAAGGGAAAGCTAGTATTTCAGCCACTTTGGTAATTAGTATTGAAATCTTGTCTAATTTATAAATTTTCAGCATGCAAATATGCAGGTGGGTTTTGAAATTTTGTCAATTTTGACAAAATTTCAATACGCACTTGCGTATTTGCCGTATAGGTAGCTACGCCCTTGGGTTGAGAGTCAAGACGTTTTAATGAGCTATTTATGAATGAGTTATCTCCTGTTTCGACTTCAGCCAGATGTCAGGTGATATGTGGCATTTTGCGTTTTAGTTTCTTTGGTTCTTGCTTCCACATGATTAGATCGAGTCTTAGGGCACTTATTTAGTTTCACTCTGTGCCATTTTAAATTCAGCATAACAGATGTGATGGTTCTAAAACCTCGGCCCACGTGTTTACGTCGAAACTTATTTTCCAGACGTAAAAAATCAGAGGTTTGAACTACAAACAATTTTTTTTCTTGTGTGTTTTCTTATTAGACCGGACATCAGCTGTCAGTGATAGCAGACAGTTTTAATCTCAACTGAACAGTCTTGGGAAAAAGTTTATTGACATAACCGGACGTCATAGCATCTACGAAGCATATTTCCTACTTAGACCAATTTAAAGGCAAAATATATGCTGAAGATATATGAGCCGCGACACGACAAAACCAACAAAGTGTTTTTTGTGTTCAGTGAAACTCAGCCTGGGCAGATCTGAGTCTTAGCTGTACGCATAAGGCTAGCTCTGAGTTTAAGCTACCCTATCAGTGCAAACAAAGACTCTGATCACACTGGGCGGATGCCCAAGATGATTCGAGTCTGCGCTGAGCGCATATGCCACTTTGTTGGTTTTCTCGTGTCGCGGCTCATCTCATAGGGAGAGTTTAAGCCACAGTCTCACTGTCACGTATCGAGGGCTAGGTTCTACTACGTTTTGAAACGTGGCAAAACGGCAGTATACGTTGTAAAACGTAGTGAAAACGTGTATAAGTATAGCTAAATACGTGGCCTTATTTAGTTTGATTTAAAACTTTCAACTTAAAGATGGCATTTTGATATACGTAGCGTATACCTGGTAAAACGTAGCAACACATAGTAAAACGTAGTCAAATCCTACGAAAACGTAGCCGAAACGCATTAGATACGTTCAAAAACGTAATAAGAATAACCTAGAGGTCCTCTAAGCCTCAGGCTCACTGTCACGTATTGAGGACTAGGTTTTTCTACGTATTTAGAACGTACCAAACCGGAACTAAGCGTATTGAAACATAGTGAATACGTATTATATGAGGATATATACTGCTATATTCGTGGCCTATCTACGTTTGAATCGAAAATTCAACTTAGACGTAGCATTTCAAAATACTTACCGTATGCGTAGTAAAAACGTATTGAAACGTAATCTAAACGTACCAGAACGTAGATGAAACGTTTTAAATACGTAGTCATACGTGAAGGTCCTCTACGTACTACTACGCCTTACGGCACGTTTCATAAATACGCGAAATAAGACTGACTGGAGTGTGTGTCTTTTCAATCTAAATCAGACAGTCTAACGGTTTTCTGCGCTACTATAGTGCAGGTGTCCTTTACGCAAGATAATGGTTACCGAGGACTGAGTATAACTGTCAATATCAACGCTCTTAGAGTACCGCACATACGTGTACAGGTAATGATGAGGATATGATTGGACGGACACACGGCGCCAAGTGCGTGCAACTATGGTTATGTACCGCTGAGCCACTTGGGGAACGTCGTTAAGAGAATTAAACTGAACTGATAAGGATGCGCAGACAACAATTGCAAAGTCTGGTCTGGTCATTCACAATTTAGCAGAAAACAATACCAAGTAGAGCAAAACAGACCGACTGACTGATTCATTCAAACGATTTTGGAGTTGATGACCCTTTGAAACAATATTTCAGTCTATATCTGGCAGCCTGCCAGATTGAGAGCGAGAGAGAAAGGGAGAGAGAGGAAGAGAGAGAGGGAGAAAGAATGAGAAACTAGGATAGACGAGAGTCTAAGAAAGAAATATAATAATATGATAAAATCCCATCAGAAACCGAACAGATACGATCGATTGTACAGGCTGTGCATGAGTATACATGTAGATCTTTATGATGGATGAATGTATGATACTGTGTTTTCGTCTCTTTCAACAGTATTTCAACATAACTGGACGATGATTGGATGAGAATAAAAGGTTGTGCACGCAATAAATTTCCGTTTACGGTTAGAAACGATTTCAACTTTGGCCAGATCCAAACCCGCCAGCTAAGCAGGTCGTAGCCTAATCCACTGAACTTCGGGGCTCTTTCTTTAGTGGTTTTACAAAACCCTAAAATAACCTTGTCATTCACAAGTAGCACGTGACTTTCCTGACGCTGATCTGTCTGAAAATATTAAAAGTACATGTGCGTATTTTGTTCGGTTCAAACAATTTATTGACAAAAGTGTTCATTCAGAAACTATTCTGAAATCGCGGAGTAGATCTATATAATTTCAACTATACTACGGAAAGTGCGAACGGCAAAGACTCAGATCAGCCTGGCCATTCGCGCAGTCTGATCGGAGCCTTCTCCATTCGCATGAACAATCTATAGAAATATCAGTACGCAAAAGCGGGTGATGCTTCCCATACCTTTTCGCAAGACATTTTACACCCAAGATTAAGTAACCATAAAATAATAATTAATGGCTTTCTTTGAAATGAAGCCTTGCATAATTCTGTCGTCAGAAATTTACATCCGACTCCTCAAATAATCACAACTAAAGTCAAAAGTTATTGTTGATGTCTTGATTAGGAAATCTGTTGGAGGTCAAGTGGTTCATTCATTTTTACTACCCGAAGAAAATAAATCTTGAATGAAAAATCTCAATTATTAGGCAGCAGTTACTTAAAACATGAAAGAAACTGTAATCTTCAAATCATCAAAGGCATAAAGGTACAAACCCAGTGTCCATTAATATTTTGCTTTAATTCAGTGTTAAGACGTGCTATCATTTGTAAATTTTAGACCTGTAATAAGTAATAGAAATTCTGATGTAATTTTTCTCATTTTTACAATACATACGTTGAGGAATCGCTAGATGTCATGACATGTGTTTTCAAAGAGAGTGAATTAGCAGATGTTTTGTGGAGAAATACTACTGCTACTGCTAATATTAATAAAGTTAATCAAAATTGGTAACTGCTTCTGGAAACAACTAATCGACGTGGCTTGTTAGTGCAAAATAAAGAATATCCACCATGACGCCAGAGTAGACTCGGATTAGCACAAAATCGGAATTACTTATTGTAAGGTAAAAAAAAATACTAATACTAATCGGAGTGGCTATTGCCAGTCGACTGGCAATAGCAATTTTACGTTAAAATCGCTATTACCAGTCGACTGGCAATAGCGATTTTACGTTGAAATCGCTATTACCAGTCGACTGGCAATAGCGATTTTAACGTAAAACCGCTAGTGCCAGTTGACTGGTAATAGCGATTTAAACGTAAAATCGCTATTGCCAGTCGACTGGCAGCAGCGATTTTAATGTAAAATTGCTATTGCCAGTTAGTTTAAGTTTTGATCCAAAAAAGGCAAACACTACTTATCAGCAAGCAATGCTTGTGAATGTTTCTACTTTGTATTTATTGTTGCACCCTCATTAATGCAGCAGCATGTATGTGACTCACCAACAAACTGCAGTGTTGAATATAGGTTTAGTTCTCTTAAGTCTAATTACTTAACTTGCTCCTACTGCGTTGAAATTTGAAATCCACGAGTATACTGGAAAGGAAATACATTTTACTTATTTTATCTTATTTTTGCAGTCCTTTGGATTATGCTTATATAATGCCACGAAGGCTTGAAAGATTTAGGAACATGGGCATAGGTCTGAGCTGAAAATCATTTTGTTGCATGCTGCTACTGCTGCAACGACATTTTATTCTCTTTTGGTCTCTATATTACTTTGGGTTTTACGAGCCTTTCAAGAATAACTCAGGCCTATTTCATGCAAAGAAGTTCCCGGAGAAGACCATCCGTGGGCAGATCTGTTCTTCGAATAAAGCTCGAACCCATAGCGGTGATAATGATCATCTATGGAGGCTCGCTCTAATTTTGATATGATATGCCTCCTAATCCCTTTAACCGTTTTTCAGTTATCATTTTCAACAGTATTTCAGTCATAGAAGTATGGATGGATGAATCGCGATTTTACGTCCTTTTCAACAGTATTTCAGTCATATCAAGACGATGGGAGGGTGATAATGAAAGGCTGTATGCAGTGGAATCCCGTTTACACCTCAAGCAGGGCTCGAACCCGAGTCCGCTAGAGCCAGCGCTTAACCCACTGAGCTACCGGCCCTCAGACGTATAAGGAAGATGGGAGGGTGATAGTGAAACATTGTAGGCCATGCACTGTAAAAAAAATCCTGTAGATTTTACGGTAGAATAACTGGAAACCAGCTGCCAGTCCTTTCCCCGTTATTTTTACGGGCGTTTACCTGTAAGTCATTTTAGGAAATCACAAAATGGAAGTTTCATGTTAACTGACCGCACTCGAAAATAACTTTGTATTGTTGAGGGGCTATCTGACCAAAACGACACCCGCTCTATTTTGTCCCACTCTGCTTGATGATCCCTAAAATTTTTGATGTATCACTTGCAGTTTTACGCCCCTTCAACAATATTTGAGTTATATCGAGTAGAAAGCAGGTGCTACAAAAAGGCTGTCTTCTAAGGATCCTCTTTGACGGTTGAAAGAATTCCGGCCTCTATCGGGATTCAACCCAGACCGCTACCGTAGCAGGCCAGTGCATAACACACTGAGCTTACGCAGCTCCTTAATAAGCATATTGCCACAATTCCTTACTAAGCAAAAATGAAATAAAATGAATTAAATAAATTGGTTATTTCGCAGAAGTAAAATATCTGTAAAGTAAGGCACACTTACTAAGCAGCTATTAACTTAAAATGGGAAACAACATCTTCAGCTTCAAATTTATTATTAGGAAATGGGAAGAAAAACTTAAAAAAACAAAACAAAAAAAGAAAAACAAACAAAAAACTGGCAATAGCGATTTCACGTCAAAATCGCTATTGCCAGTCGACTGGTAATAGCGATTTTTATGTAAAATGGCTATTGCCACTCGACTGGTAATAGCGATTTTAACGTAAATTGGCTATTGCCTGTCGACTGGTAATAGCCATTTTGACGTGAATTCGCTATTGCCAGTCGACTGGCAATAGCGATTTTAACGTAAAATGGCTATTGCCAGTCGACTGGCACTAGACCTTTCCAATACTAATTACTGGAGACCTTTGCGATGCTATTAGCTTTATTCAGTGTTGACTACTTCTTTGCTACCTTGGGCGATGAACCGCCTTGAATGTGTCTACTCTTTATGCAAAAATTGGCTGTTTGGGGATCAAATTCTTTCCTTTAAAATTTGACCCGATGGCAAAATTGAAAAGGGATTAAAGTGTACTCAGTCACCTAAATATGTGCAATATTCAGTTTATTTTTTGCGTGTACCCCGGTCAAACTGCGCATGAGTGCAGACTGATCGTAAAGAAAAGATTTTCTATTATTATTGGTTTTTGCAGCTTATTACTAACACATAGTTTATTCTTGATGTTGATTATCAATCTAAAAAAAACAAAAACAAAAAACAACTAAAACTAAAATAAATAAAACGCAAAGTACTGAACCATGTGAATGCGGAATAGTGCCGGACAGGATTTCTTCCTTGAAGCAGTCTGATCTGGGTCTTTGCTGTTTATTCAGGAGTTTGGGGTATGGTAAACAGGAGTGGTCAGTGGTGTACTGTTTTGTCTTTCTGATTTTATTTACATACAAATCGTGGGGAAAATACAAATTATGACAAAAAAAATGGTGACGAACACATAATTATACGGATGAAAGACTATCCGTACACTGCAAAAATAAACGGTAGATTTTACGGTAAAATAACTGGCAACCAGCTGCCAGTCCTTTTACCGTTATTTTCACGGGCGCCCGTAAAAATTGCAGGAATCATCAAGCAGAGTGGGACAGAAAAGAGCAGATGTCGTTTTGGTTAGATAGCCCCTCAACAATACAAAGTTATTTTCGAGTGCGCCAAGTTAACATAAAACTTCCATTTCGTGATTTCCAACAATGTCTTACAGGCAAAACCCCGTAAAAATAACGGGAAAAGGACTGGCAGCCGGTTTCCAGTTATTCTACCGTAAAATCTACAGTATTTTTTTACAGTGTATAATTCTAATTTGACTGACTATGTATAACGGTCAGTATTTTAAGGTGTATCTTAGACTTTTAAACAAATCTTCAGTTTGTGTCTGGTCTGCGACTAGCAGAAGTGAACCATAAAACATAGCCGGCTTCGTCGTCGGCTACATAACTATTTTGGCAAGTTTTCTGGTTTAGCCGAATGCATTCGCGTTTTAATTCTTCCCAACCTCAATAAATATTTCACAAGCTACCTTTTCTTTCTTTAACGATATGACACCGTTTGGAAGGGCTATGTCGTGCAGGGACGCAAACAGGTAGTCACAACGGAAGTTGTTACCCTGTGTAAACATGGTCGAAAACGTATCATACACCTTCGAGTATAAAATTATAAAAACCCTCAGAAATATGCTTTCTAGCGACGGACATTTTGGACACGCGCATTCGCCAAGGTCATGAAGTATGTTTGGTATATGACTGACAACGAACAGAATAGCGAGGGCTGACCAGGGGGCGGAGCACTGATTGCAGCAAAATTGAAGCGTTGGCCAATAATATCGATCGTTACTGCAAGCCTTTAGTTTGAACCGAGCGTCAGTCAAAACTAGAGCAAGTGAGCAGGGGCTCACGTATACCCCCGGCCAGCGCCACCGCCTACAGGAAATAAAGTTTACTTGCCCATGTAGTCACATATCAATGGGTTCTATCTCACGATTTCATAATAAGCAAAACAATACAAACTTAAAGTTCACTTTTAACACAAATGGTATATAAATTTCAAAGTCTGTGACCTTGACCTACAGTCAGCAGCAGCAGCCAGATGATGTCAACAAAACTGTTTCAACCTTGCAGTAATCCTAGTCACACATCAAAAGGTTCCATTCCAGTGTATTTAAATAGAAGCAAACAGACACAGCTTAATACAAAACTGTAACACTAATGTTATATAAATTTCAAAGTCTGTGACCTTGCCCTTAGGTTTGCAGCAGCATCCAGATGATGCAAACTAATATGTATCCATCCAATAGTAGCACTAAGCACATCTGAACGAATTCCAATAGAAGCTTTCAAAAAAACAGAGCAAAAGCAAAATCTTAACACAAAACTTTAACACAACTGTTGTACAAATTCTTAAGTCTGAGACCTTGACCTTAGGCCTGCAGCAGCATCCAGGTGATGCAAACTGGTCAGTTTCCATCTTGTAGTAATACTAAGCACATATCGATAAGTTCCAGTAAAGGCTTTCAGGAAAGCAGAGCAAAAGCAAAAACTTAACGCAAAACTTTAACGCAACTGTTATACAAATTTCTAAGTCAATGACCTTGACCTTTGGCCAGCAGCAGCATCAAGGTGATGCACACTGAACAGTATCCATACTGTGGTTACACTAAGCACTTATGAACAAGCTCTGGATAACAGAAGCTAAAGAAAAAAACTTAACGCAAAACTTTAACGTAAATGTTAACTTACGTACGGACGAACGAACGAACGAACGAACGGACAGACGGACGAACGGACGGAAAGACAAAAACTATATACCCCTCGACATACTTCGTATGCCGGGGGTATAATTAAAGTATGACGAAACACGATAATCGATGTGATTGTCATGACAAAATCCGCAGGTGTATAACCCTTCAACACTTTGAAGGTATTTCCGAGTACGGCCCGTTACCATATCGTGATTTCCAACAATGATCAACAGGCAGACCTCCGTAAAAATAACGAGAAATGGACTGGCAGCTGGTTTCCAGTTATTCTACCGTAATATCTACGGATTTTTTACAGTGTGGCGTTTATAAGTACAATCATCAACAAGCTATTCCAGTCCGATTATCATACTCACACTTTGTTAACCCCTTGTTAACGTAGAGTGAATAAAGAATTGAATCGGGTCGAATAAAAGATATAACGAAAAGGACTTGCATAAAAGTCAGTATTATGACGGGTATAGATCGGATCTATTTGCATTCGAATTTATTAGGTGAAATCTAAGGTGAAATGGTATACTGTAGCAATCAAATCTCAAAGAAAATGTCTATTTCCCGAATATTTCTCCGGGGACGCGAGCTTTGGGAAATACTAGTCTGAGCTGGGATATCGAAGGACGCCAGCTTGCAGCGTCCGTAAATATCTCAAAGAGGAACCATATTCCCCAATATCAGCTCAATAACGCTATTATTATATAGCTACATGTATAAAAAATCACAATTTTCTTCACATTTTGGACAATTTGGCACCGTAAATACTGTTTTAGCAACGGCGCAATATATGTCAAAGTGCCTTACTTGTGTCACTTCTAGTAAAAAAAAAGTGCTTCGTAGCTTTGGTGAGGCGGTTCTGGTGTGAAAACAGCATAACTTTTATATAGTACATATAATAAAAATTATCTGAACATAAAAATCCACCATCTGGACTTCCGCTGAAAATGCCACCCCTGATTAACTATATACAAGAGCTGTAAGAAACGAAAAAGAGCTGATACTAAACGAAAAAGAGTCATAGTTACCAAACGACCTGATGACCAGGTCCTTTGGTAGTTATGACTCTTTTTCGTTTAGTAACAGCTCTTTTTTGATTCGCAACATCCTTGAAAACATAGCTAACCCGGTGTGACTAGGGGAGAAGTTAAGAAAATAAAATGCAATTGCTCAGAATTGGATTGTACTGCTCTCACAAATGCAGTTGCGACATGTTTATTTGATCCCCGTCACGGAAGAATGTGCTTCACGTATATCCGAATAGCAAAGATAAAAGGCAAAACAAGGCAGACTATGAACTCGTGCTGCCTTCAAGTAGTGTCTGAAGATTTGTTAGGATCCATATATGTTAGCGAACAGCAAAGGCTTTGATCAGACTGCGCGGATGTTCGGGCTTGTCTGAGCCTCTACTTGGCGCAAATACGTTTAGCACCGATTTTGCGTATCGCAGCTCATTAGCGTATTTACCAAATGGCCAATAGAAGAGACTTGTTACAAACAAACAAGAAATAAATGTATATTCGAAATTTGTCGAATACGTATAGGTTAGAGGCTATGAAGAGAAATCTTCGCAATTAAGAACCTGAAGCGAGCGTAGCGAGCGGAAGGTTCTTAATTGCGAAGATTTCTCTTCATAGCCTCTAACCGGCTTAGTGTTTGCCCCAGATAATAAACTGATCCTGGTCTGCCCTGTTTTCCAACATCTTTCAGATAATCTCTTTTGAGAGATATTTTGTGTTTAAAAAAATAAAAATAAAGAAAAAAAAATAATGATAAATAAAAAAAAATCACAAAATGACCACTTTCCAATGTATTTGATTATAGTAAATGATGCAACGTCAAAACATGATGCAATATCATGACAGTCCCAAAATAGCTTGGAGAGGAGGGGCTTAATTAGAATACTGCTTTTAAAGTTTTTGCCATGCTGTCATTTAGCTTGGAGAGGAGGAGCATAATTAGAATACTCCTTTTAGAGTGAGTGTCCTGCTGTCATTTATGATTTGTGTTCAGATGACTTTGCACATTCCTATTCATTCAGTTTTTGGAGCTCAAACATGGCTGGTCACTTTGAATTTTCTCTGTTGAATGAGGATTATTTTCATCTCTTTACACAAATCATAGTTACAAATCATAGTTATTTGATTTGTGTTACGAGATGCATCTTATTACAGAGGAACATATAAGAGGAGTATTTTGTGATAATTTGGGATTATTTTTATTTCTCCGTGAAAAACGTATGTTATGGATATTCATTAGAACTGCCTTTTCGAGGCAGTTCTAACAAATATCTACAACATGCTTTAAAACAATGCTGTGGGTACCCATAGAACTGCCTTGCGAGGCGATTCTATTAAGTATCCACATGTTTTTACAATATTATGTGTTTATTTTAAAAATAATGTTATGGATTGCCATAGAACCGCCTCGTCGAGGTGGTTCTAAGGAGTAACCATAAAATACATTTTATGGAGAATACTGCCAAATACTCCCTTCATCTGTCCCTCTGTAATGAGAAAAAAACGCTCATTCGAGAAATCTACATTGACTTCTAAATCAATATGACCTGTCATGTTGAAGCTATTTTTAGACGTGACAAGCCACGGAAGACTGTACATTTCTGATCATTTGAATTTTCAAGTCTTCAGTAGATTTATAGGTGAAGACTCTCTTCATGGATAAGTGATGAGTCTACACCAATAAATCTATTGAAAATTTGAAAATTCGGGTGATCTGATTGGTTTATTATCTGGGGCAAACACTAAGTATAGGTTAGAGGCTATGAAGAGAAATCTTCGCAATTAAGAACCTGAAGCGGGGTAGCGAGCGGAAGGTTCTTAATTGCGAAGATTTCTCTTCATAGCCTCTAACCGGCTTAGTGTTTGCCCCAGATAATAAACTGATCCTGGTCTGCCCTGTTTTCCAACATCTTTCAAATAATCTCTTTTGAGAGATATTTTGTGTTTAAAAAAATAAAAATAAAGAAAAAAAAAATAATGATAAATAAAAAAAAATCACAAAATGACCACTTTCCAATGTATTTGATTATAGTAAATGATGCAACGTCAAAACATGATGCAATATCATGACAGTCCCAAATAGCTTGGAGAGGAGGGGCTTAATTAGAATACTGCTTTTAAAGTTTTTGCCATGCTGTCATTTAGCTTGGAGAGGAGGAGCATAATTAGAGTACTCCTTCTAGAGTGAGTGTCCTGCTGTCATTTATGATTTGTGTTCAGATGACTTTGCACATTCCTATTCATTCAGTTTTTGGAGCTCAAACATGGCTGGTCACTTTGAATTTTCTCTGTTGAATGAGGATTATTTTCATCTCTTTACACAAATCATAGTTACAAATCATAGTTATTTGATTTGTGTTACGAGATGCATCTTATTACAGAGGAACATATAAGAGGAGTATTTTGTGATAATTTGGGATTATTTTTATTTCTCCGTGAAAAACGTATGTTATGGATATTCATTAGAACTGCCTTTTCGAGGCAGTTCTAACAAATATCTACAACATGCTTTAAAACAATGCTGTGGGTACCCATAGAACTGCCTTGCGAGGCGATTCTATTAAGTATCGAGGCAGTTCTAACAAATATCTACAACATGCTTTAAAACAATGCTGTGGGTACCCATAGAACTGCCTTGCGAGGCGATTCTATTAAGTATCCACATGTTTTTACAATATTATGTGTTTATTTTAAAAATAATGTTATGGATTGCCATAGAACCGCCTCGTCGAGGTGGTTCTAAGGAGTAACCATAAAATACATTTTATGGAGAATACTGCCAAATACTCCCTTCATCTGTCCCTCTGTAATGAGAAAAAAACGCTCATTCGAGAAATCTACATTGACTTCTAAATCAATATGACCTGTCATGCTGAAGCTATTTTTAGACGTGACAAGCCACGGAAGACTGTACATTTCTGATCACTTGAATTTTCAAGTCTTCAGTAGATTTATAGGTGAAGACTCTCTTCATGGATAAGTGATGAGTCTACACCAATAAATCTATTGAAAATTTGAAAATTCGGGTGATCTGATTGGTTTATTATCTGGGGCAAACACTAAATAGTATTATGATCTGGTCCAGGGTCTTACAATTCCATTAATGAAAAAAAATGTGGATTACAAATGCTTTTGTAGTCAAAACTGGAAGAAGAAGAAAGATAATGAAATCAAACTGTTAGTGTCAAAGGCAAAGCAACATGGGTAAAAAATCACCTGAAATTCAACTTTGAAACGAGTGGGGAATAGGGACGGTTGAGATCAGCCTGCGCTTCCGCACAGTCTGATTGCTTGACTAATCAGTCTCAATACTGGGGGAATGAAAGCGAAGATTAATTTTGATCACTTTACATCACTTTACACAGATGTGAACGCCGGGATGCCTGCTTCGGACTGTGATGGCATAGCTCAATTTCAGGCGACGCCTATCATATCGCGAGTGTGTGGTCCATAGTTGAAGTCATGCAGTCATGTATCAAGAGGTTAATCTTTTTTTTTTCAGTCGTTGGCCGGGCCGGGTTTCGAACCCGCGACTTTCTGTGCAATAGCTATGCGCTATAACAACTGGACAACGGCGTGACACTCAAATCACTTGAAAACTTTGCAGTCCAAAAGTCTGGTAACACATGTGAGAATCGTCAGGCTAACAGTAATGCTCTAGCTGTTGTGCAAAAACACAGGCTGGTCTGAGTCACCAATGCCAACATATGCCATAACGCCCTTTTCGCCCGTATCGGTATTTAAAAAGGGACGATAGGAAATTAGCAAGCTGCTTAGTCTCGGATTAGACTCTGCATTCGTACATAAATCCCGGGCTCGAGATCCGTTGGAAGCGGGTATCTTTTCAGTGGCAAACAGCCTCCCGTCGTCTTGATATGACTGAAATTATGTTGAAGGGCGTACAATTGTGATTCATCCACCATAGCCATAAATTTATAGGTTTGATTTTCAACATATAAATTCTAATAAGGTAGCTCATCGGAATTTGTTAGCGAGTCAAAGCAGCTTATACATCTTTTCAAGGGCAGAAATTGATTGACACTTCCGGCTACTGATTACACCAACAATGGAGGAAAATCTATCTCTCTACCGTTATATTGTCATGTGTACTCAATACAAGAGTCACAGGTCTTTGAGATGTTACAGTTATGTCTGTCACTGACCCGTTAAATCGTCTAGAGAAAGTAAACGTTGTAGACGGTCAGATTTCGTCTATTTATGAAATTTGCTGTATATACGCTTTCCCACGACTTAGTACGTTTTGTGACGTTTTATTCTGCGTTTTATTACGATTTGGTATGTTTTGCGATACCTACTTTATGCTATGTTCCCACTATCACGATTCGCACCACGATTGAAATCGTGGTCTTAATCGTGGACTAATCGTGGTGATCCTATCAGACCCTGTCAGATATTATCAGATCTTGAGGTCAGTCGTGGAAATCGTGTTGATCGTAGAAAAAATTTTGACTGTCAAAAATTTTTCTACGATCAACACGATTGATTCTCAGTCGGGATAATCGCATCAGATCGTATTGGATTCTAACAAAGCACGAGAGATCGCATTTAATCGTGCATCTAAATCGTGGTGATCGGGACCAATCTTGAAAAAGACAAACACCACGCTCTGTTGAGATTAGCTGCGATCTCACACGAGCTGTCACGATCTTTGACGCTCTGCTGTGTCCCATTGCTCGGGACCTGACACGAATGACTCACGAGCAGATACAAGTTGTTACAAGAAGATGCGAGTAAACGCGAGCAGAGCCATGGTCGAATCCACACCTGCCTGACTGCAGCTTTCCCGGCCCTTTGTGATAGGGGTTGTGGCTGATCTTGCTACTGCTCATCTTCTTCCTCTCTTGCGATAATTTTTGTATACAGTAATAAGGTGGATGTCCTGTTGTCATTATCCTCAACTCCTGCCATCATCGAAGGTTGTAGGTTGTAGTATTCATTCAATGATACAAGGTCAAGAAACAATGAAGTGCATGGTCAGTCGGGCTGTATGTATACCCGTCGGGGTCCAATCGTAGCTCAAATCGATCCTGATCGTGAAATACATCGCGACTACGATCGTATCCTATTGCAGCACAGCGCATTGGTTCGCGATGAATGTCTCGGAACGTATCTGCACGTACCAGGTCGTCCCAAATAGGGGACCCCGATCGTGATGATCGTGTCAGATCGAGAACCAATCGTGAACTCTTTCGGGACAATCCTGCCATAACGTATGTGATCGTATCTGAACGGAGACCAGATCGTGACACCTCAAATTGACCAGTCGTGACCATATCGCATCCAGGCGCAACAACTCGTACCATAACGTATCGACTCGCATCACCTCGTATCCAAACCTGAAATTTCATAGAAGTTTCACGATAAGCTACGAATGACCAATCGTGGCGCTCGTAACGGCTCTCACGACAGTGGGAACGTAGCATGAACGTCACTTTGACTAGATAATTATACCGGACACTACCTAGTAATCCCTTGTAAAACGTACGGAATCGTGGTAGATACATTGTACATGTAAGTAAACTGTTCTCGTCGGTTCTGAAAGTGTGGCACTAAGCCGTTTGATAACCGGGTAATACGTAGTAAATCGTAGTTAAACGTAATACTATTTAAAACGTACTAGAAACGTAGTAACACCTAAATACTTACAAAACGGGGAGCATTTTTTTTTTTGCCAAACTTAGGTCGGTAAACGTAGTACACCCTAGCCCTCAAATTGTGACAGTGAGACTGGGCCCTTATGAATATGTTTAATGTGGACTTCGATGGTTGACAAAACCAATGATTGAAAAAAATTTGCTTTTATATTAAGAAATCCTCTATCTCAATGGTTGCAAAAAGTGATCCGGGTAAAAATTTGATTCCTATGGCCACAAAAACAAATGCCAAATCTTAAAAATGTTTTAAGTACAGGGGCCGTATTCATAAAGCCACTTAAGTTGTTGCTATGCTGTTGCTAAGGCTAAATATCTATAAAGGAGATTCCCTCAACTATGAAATTTGGTCTGGAGGAACAGTCTTTGTAAGAATGTTCCTCCAGAGCAAATTTCATAGTTGTAGGGAATCTCCTTCAAAGAAATTTAGCCTTAGCAACAGCATAGCAACCACTTAAGTCGTTTTATGAATACGACCCCAGCGGCTGCTAGTTTGGTTGCAAACTATATGACAGGAAAGTGTTTTGATGAACCTCTACCAAGGTACATCAAGTTGTGTGATTTTGTCAAAATACATGACCGACAAGGGGCGGGGCTTGTATTCCTTTATACTCTCAAATGAATATCTTCTTTTCCGGAACCTCTGATCCGATTTTAAAATAATTTGACAAAAATATTCCGTATGTGGCTAGCCATTCAAATGTTTGTTCAGACCATGTAATTTTGTTTCATAGGATGCCAAAGGATATGTCTACTCTTCTTTATAAGTCAGTAGAACGTGTACAATAAAGTCTCAAGATTTTAAGAACCCGCTAATGAATATCCCTTGCATGTAGCCTCTGAGAAAATGTGCATATGATCAAATGACTGCCGTAAAAGATGAAATAGCAAAATGAAAATGACAAAATAGCAAGAAGGTAGTTTGTCCAAACGTGATCAGAAATAATCTCTTCCTCAGATATCACTGATCCACTTTCAAAATAATTCCTTTGATTACATTCAACAGAAACTTTCAAGCCATATGACGTCACCAAAAATGCCCCAAGGGTTGGAACTAGTTATTTGTATGTTAATACGGAAATTTTTAAAACTGTTCTTCTTCGGAACAGCAAAATAACTTGACAAGAGATTTTCTTGTGATCTTTCACAACATGATATGAGCCGCGACACGACAAAACCAACAAAGTGGTTGTGCGCCCAGCGAAGACTCAGATCAGCCTGGGCATTCGCCCAGTCTGATCAGAGCCTTCGCTGTCCGCATGAAGGAAGCTTAGACCCTTAGCTACCCTTTAAGCACTTAGCGAAGAGTCTGATCAAACTGGGCGGATGCCCAGGTTGATCTGAGTATGCGCTGGGCGCACAACAACATTGTTGGTTTTCTCGTGTCGCGGCTCAATTATGTTTGTGCACAGAAGTTAAACTAACCGAATAGTTGCTTTGGGAGAAAGTGATTTAGTCTTTATCGATTCTGAAAAAAAAACGATACAGGGTCAAGTCAGGTAAATTCGGACAGCATGTAAATTCGGACAGTGACATTGTTTCCTTTATATGTCAGTTATTTGGAATAAAACAAAAATGACTGGGCAAACACTGAAAGTCCTGATGACACGGCTCATTTTCAGCCGTCTATGAGCCGTCTCATCTGGATTTTTACTGTTCGCAATGGTATATCCGAATTGACCCGTTGTCCGAAGTTACCCGACTTGACCTTACGAGGACAAAAAAAGCCTGGGCATCCGCCCAGTCGGATCTGACTCTTCGCTAAGCGCTTAAAATGTAGCTAAGGATTTAAGCTACCTCCATGCGGACAGCGAAGACTCTGATCAGACTGGGCGGATGCCCAGGCTGATCTGAGTTTGAGCTGGGCTCACAACCACTTTGTTGGTTTTTTACATGTCGTGGCTCAATTTTGCTCCGATAGTGCTTTTTCAGGTTCTTTTTCGATGCGTGCTGCCATTCAAACATTTATTATACTGCTGTATCCGTATTACAATTTCATTCAACAGTCAGGTACATAACCTTTAAAAGTTAATAAAAATATAACTTGACATAGGGAACTTAATGCTTCAATATGGCGGAAACTACCGATAGCGACTTACGGGTTTATCCGAGAGCTTACCTGTTCAAATAATGTCGAGTGTTATATGCAATTACATAGAAATATATTATAAAATGTGAAATTAAATACATATATGATACTACGACAATTTTTTATAAGTTATGATCATAAACTTCAGTCTTTGTCCGTTAATATGGTATAAAAATATACAAATTAACTTCATGTTTTGATACTTCCATCGGCTTTTGAAGTTTGAAGCTTCAGTCACATGAAATTATATAAGAATAATGTCGAAAATGCCTAAGAAGCTATGTTCAGCCTAAAATTTGAAAATGATCGGATTTTCTATAAAACTTTTATAAGTTATCACCACTGAGATATTTTTATAAGGTTTATATTGATGTAATTCATTATAAAATAAGTATACTATAAGTTTCTTCCATCGATCTCTAAACATACAGAAAATCGCGTTTCGAAACAACCTCGCTCATAATAGTTTCAAATAGTTTAAGTCCAAATCCGCCTATATTGCTCAAAGGCTTAATACTTCATATCTTGGTATTCGTGTTTTGTTTATATATGTGCTTTTATGATCTAACTAAGAAAGGAAGAATATTCATATTGTCTTATTAAGAAAGAAAGAAGGAAAGAAAGAATAAACGAATGAACACAAGAAAAGAAAAAAAGAGAAAGAAGTCACGTAACTTCTACACGTGACTATCAAATATGAACAGACAGTTAATCGACTACTTGTAGTTTTAAAAATCCCTTTATAAGCTAAAAAAAAAACTTTGCAAACCAATTACATATTTTTTGGTAATGTTCGATCAGTCTATTAATTATTATCATAATTGCTAATGTTTGTTCTAACATTTTTTATTGAAATTCATTTGAGTGTGGTGGGGCGTTTTTATCAAAGAAACCGAAATATGTTTTGTGTATCCCAGGGTAGAATCTTAGAAACAATAGAATTATATTTTTGACTGGCAGATTTGCTCATTCATACTCAGGAGACACGAAGATACATACACTGTATTGCTCTCTTAAGATATTACTGTCGAAAAAAAATAATGTAAGAAACTAAATCATGGTGAAGATTTTCGCGTAACCGTGGTAGTGTAAGGATTAATCGCTATGGGAAAAAATTGCTATGAAACATTTTTCTTGCACGGCTATAAATTAACTTTATTAGTAATATTTCTGTTCATAATGCAAGTTTGTCACTATAATTTTGTGACTGTTTTAGTGAAGCTAGCAAGGAATATTGAAAGACAATTTTGTGATTTTTTTGTATTTTTGCTATAATATGAGTACTTACGATAATAAATCTGTGCACCTGCGGACACTTATCAGACTCTGATATGTGCAAACCGAAAAGACCGAACAATGTCTGATCAGTTTGCGCAAGCTGATCGGAATTTGTTGACAATTAACAGTACAATTAACATACTTATAATTACACGATTATCGATCATAAAATCCGATATTACCTCTAAACTGTTTTCGTAATTGTCAAACCGTTAAAGTTTGTTAAAGTCATCATGACTTGAACAAAAATAAATGCAAAAAATATAAAGCTGCAATAGTCAATTTATGGAATTAATTATGTATGCAAACTGACTCAGACCAACTTATGCACTTGCAAAACACTAGTCTGAGTTTATGATCAGTTAATAATTTGTCAATTTTAGTTGAATATGAGTTTGTACATAACCTTACCGGTGTTTCTGCACAAACCAAACTGATCCGAATTTCTGTTCAAAATATTTTGAACGTTTGTTATCAAATAAGGCTGTGACTGTGCGAAAACCATTTAAAATTATCATGTGGAAATTAAATTGAGATAGAATTAAATGCAGTATGAAATACGGAAAGAACAGTTGAAAGCTGCAAGGCACTGGTCAGCGTTCCGCCCATGGACAGGTCACTTTCTATTCCGCTCAATGTTCAAAAGTTACCTCATATGAGCCGCAATACGATAAGACGAACAAATTAGAATGTGCGCCCAGCGAAGACGCAGATCAGCCTGGACAGCCACCCGGTCTGAGCAGAGTCTGAACTTGCGTTTAAAGGGTAGCTAAGACTCTAAGCTACCTCCATGCCGATAGCGAAGCCTGTGATCGGATCAGGCGGATGCCCAGGCTGATCTTAGACTTCGCTGGGCGTACGTGCACCTTTGTCGCGGCTTATTTAATTGTTTGCTAAAGACATCAACTGAGTAGTCGCTGTCGGTCGGAAGGTGTGAAAATACAGTTGGTCACACGTCTTGTCAAAACAATGCAATTTCAAAATTAACACCTGCTAACGGCGATGAAGGTCAGAAATGGATATTTAATCCGAACGTCATTCTTGTGATTATTTTTGTATGAAATAGTAATTTCAGTCGCGCCGCAACAAAATCAACGCAGTGCCATAGCGCCCTGCCAAGACTCAGATCAGCCTTGGCAGCCGCCCAGACCAATCAGAATCTTCGCTGTGTGCTTACAGGACAGGCAATGGTCTAAGCTACCTCTATGCGGACAGCGAAGGTCCAGATCAGATGGGCGAACGCACACGCTATTCTGAGTGTTCGCAGGGCGCACATGCCAATTTGTTTTTGTCGTGGTATGGCTCATTAGTTTATTTACTTTTGTTCGCAGAAAAACAGAGAAAGTCAGACTAATCTTAAATTTCTATCTTATTGTTTTAAATAGCGCAGCTTAGTTACATGCCGAAAGACACAGTTTACATAAAACTTTTAAACAGTTTTGTCAAAACAGAAAATCAAGAGAAAACGTTATCGTTCCTGTTGAGTAGTGTTTTAACGTCCCAGTAAAAAAATTTAGTCGTCGAGATGTTGCCTCTGAACTTGTGGGACTGCAAGTATTGCTCGGCCTGCGATAAATGACACCCAGGACTAGCAGCTCTGTCGCAGAAGCACCAGGCAGCCAGTCTATTTCGCGAGCCCCGATGGGCGGGGTAAAAGGAAAAAAAAAAAAAAAAAAAAAGAAATGAGAAAAACTATGTGGGTGGATGGGTATCTGTATCAGGCTTAATCTTTCCATAAAGATGAGACCGTCAAAGGGATAGAAATATCATTATTTCATTATTATAAGTAATTTTATGTTTTTGTTGTCAGAAACTAAAACAAACCGCTGTCAAAAACTGACCAATAATCAGATTTATTTTCTCGCCAATTCTTACGAAATTTGACCTAAATATCAGAGAGAGGGGAAAAACGAGACTTATTAAAACTAGAAGGAGCAACTCAAAAAGTAAATTGATTTGATCTGAGAAAAAGAAAATGAAAATCCACATTGTTAAAAATTAAAAATGTTTCCATCCAGCGCATTCGTATCGTTAACACAGTGATGACAAAACCGGCTTCAGAGAAGTTCAACACCTGTCCTGGGATATGGACATCGATATGATATTCCAAATATCGATTAATGCCTATCGCTCCCCGGGTCTAAGGGAAATAACTGCATTCACATTAATACTCTCTCCAGGTAACAGGTAACCGATTACACTACTCAGCCCGAATTGAAGACATAAGCTCCAGTTGAAGCAATTAAAAATAAAATTATCCTATTTACCACTAATTTCAAAGTGAGGCAGTAGAAAATAACTTATTTAGGTTATGTCTGAAATTATTTAGGCCAAGGTCAGATTGGCAATCTCCAAATAAATAACTGTTGTAAGTTAAAACGTAGCTAATTTCCTGATCTTCAAGGGCCTTGCGTACCAATTTCTAGACGATGTGTACAGAATTTTATTGCTTAATCATAAAGTTATGTAAGAGATCTTTCAGGGAAAATTACCCAACTGTCCATAAAAATTGCTGTAACTCCAGAATATGAAGGTGAAAAAAGACACTTTAACTTAAACAGGTTACTTTTGCTATAGTCACAAAAAATTATAACTGCTTCAAGTTATATATTTTTTAACTTTTAAAGGTTATGTACCTGACTGTTCAACACAGCGATTCACTTGTTTTGTATAACAAATGTTAACACTACCAGCGTCTCTGTGTAGCTGATTCTTCAAAGCTGAAGGCAAGGCACTATAACAGCAATTTTGAATATATTCTAACATGTGTAATATCCCTTTGATAGCCATTCCAAGCCATTTGAACATTATTTCTTGAGTAACGATTAACTCATGCTATTTGTACGATATGAACCTTTGGGTACTAGTTAATTGACTCAACTATTTTAACCCATTAAAAAAATCTTCAAGAGTTCCTTCGAGAGCAGAGATTACATTAAGAAGAAGGAACATGGGCCAGACTACGTAGTTTCGGCAAATATAGCCGAGCCGAGGAGGCTATATTTGCCGAAACTACGTAGTCTGGCCCATGTTCCTTCTTCTTAATGTAATCTCTGCTCTCGAAGTGACCCTGACACTATCTGGTGACAAAGCCAGAGAAAAGCTGAAAGTTCTTAATTTTAATTTGGTAGTCGATTCAAAGACTGACTAGCACAAAAAGGGTCCAAATAATATAAAATACAAAAGACGATGCTCTAGAATAAGAGTACTAACCAATCTAAATTTTCTGATTTAAAGCCTCATGTTCCAGAAAAGGGTCTGGGCTAAAAGAGTAAACCTTTATTAAGGCCCACAGTGTTTGTATTGTCGTGCTACTTCAGCTGCAATGCAGTTTATGCTTTCCCTTCATCCGTTTACCCGTTTTGATCAGTGGACTTGTCCATCCTTATCATTTGGATGAGTCTATATCTAGCTTTGGGGGTTTCTCTAGATTATTTTCACCTCTACTGTATTTTGCAGAGACATATCTCTATGCAAACACTGTAGATCATGATCTGAACTGAGGCTGCGCTGTTTATGTGTGTCCCCAAAACGATTTCCAGTCTAAAAAGGTGCTATGCATAAAGTGGACTTTATTCTCTTACAGTTCGGACAAGTATATTGAGGGGGGGGCTAATCTTTTTGTAGGAATTGTTTTGTCTCCGACAAAACGTGTGGAAAGCTAAGCGAATATCTTTTCTCCAGGTATTTGGGCACAAAGCTAATCTAAACAAAAACAATCAGACTGCCAAAGACAAACCGAGAATGACACAAATCATTCGAACAAAAATAATTGCAACATGGCATCTGAGAGCAAACAAATATCACACTGTCTTAAACAGCTGGAGGCCTATTGTTTTCGGCTTTGCCCGTTTTATTGTTCCAGTAAAAGGAGCTCATCAAAAGCTATTTAATACGTATACGGAGTTGAAACTAATCCTTAATTGTATCATATTTGCAGGGGCAATATATAGTAGTTAGTCAAACATCTAGCAAACGGTTCACATGGTCAAAATACCTTTTTCGTGTCCTAGGTCTTCGTCCTCCAGTCCCGAGCAATGTCAGCAAACATTTTATTTTTTCAGTATCACGCCGTTCTATTCCCTTATTCCAGTCTCATTCCTAAACTATTCTCTTGATGATATATGCGCTGCGTAAAAACCAGTATAATACGGTTAATGGGTAGATGTACATCTCAATATTGTATGTCATTTTTACGAATACGGTAAAACCCTTTAAAATCTTCTTTCCAGAACCGAAAGGTCAGTGACCTTGTAACTTTGTATGTAGCATTTGGGACTCGGCCTACGAAGTTAATAAAATGATTACTGGGCGTTGATCTTGACCTAATTTATGGCAAGGTCAGTTTAGGTTCGTTATGCTTTTATATGGGAAAAATGCTTAAATAGTGGATTTCTCAGAAACTGTTTAAATCTGAGATATAATTCTTGGTATATATTTATATCTAAATCAGCAGATGAAGATATGCCTTCCGAAAAGTGAAGGTCATTCTTTTACCTTTTGTGAATGGTAACGGAGATTCCTTTGTCCGTCAACATTTTCAAACAGCTTCTTTTCTGAAGCTCTTTGGCAGGTTGAAGCAATAATTCACGAGAAGTTTCCATAGGTTCGTGGGGAGCAAAATTGTTTTCAGCTGGTCTTGACGTGACCAAGATGGTCGCTATGCCCATGGTAGTGTATAAACCACTTAAAAAACTTCTTCTTCAGAACCGAAAGGTCAATGACTTTGAAACTGTATATGTAGCTTTGTTTAAATAATGACCGTGCGTTGGCCTTGACCTAATTCATGGCAAGATCAACTTTGTTGCGTTATGCTTTTATATTGGAAATTCTTAAACAGCTGGGGTTTTTTTTCAAAAACTATTTACGTCTAAAATATAGTCAACTAAGTGAGCAGATAAAGATATTATGTTAGCAAAGCTCAGAGTCATTCTTTGGCCTTTATTCAAGCTCACTGGGGTTTTAAAATTAAAATAAGCTCTCCTCTTAAGCCACTGGGTCCTCTGAATCCACAATTCATATGGAACCTGCAGGGGACGTGAAAATAGAAATATATTCGTCAAAAAGTTACGGTCAAATGACCAAGACTTTTTAAGGGTATTTACCAAATGGAGACGTTACATCCATGTATGAGAGAAAAACGTCGCATCTGAGAGTGTAATAAAGCCATGCATTAAAGACGACAATCCACAAGTGGGTGAAATATGGAAATTACGTCGTAACATAAAACATAAACACTTATGTAAGATCCTCTATCTAAAGTTGAAGTTTTCTTTTCCAGAACCAAAGGGCTGATGACCTTGAAATTTGGCATGTAGTTTTAGGGACTTGCGTCCTATATTTTTTTTTTCAAATGATGACACTGAATTACATCTTGACCTAAGGTATGGCAAGGTCAACCTCAGTTTCTCTGCTTTTATATTGGCAAAAAGCTTAAACAGTGGCCTACTCAGAAACTGTTTTAGTTTATGATATAATAATTAGTATATACAGTCAAATAAATGAATACCTGAATATATAAGGTCACCAATTGTCCTTTGTTCAAGATTAATGAGATTTCGAAATACGAATATGCAGTTGTCAAAGGCTACTAGGCCAGTTAAAGTACCTCAATCAAACGATCATGGTCACTGGACTAATATGGTTGTCATAAACATATATGGTAAAACCCTGTAAAAGTCTTCATGGCTGATGATCTAGAAACTTCGAAGGTAGCATTAGAGACTCGACCTTACCATTTCTTTAAATGATGACTCTACGTTGACCTTGAGTCATGGAGTTTATGTAGATTACGCTGTTTTTGGTGATCTTAGCTTTTGGTACACGTTCATCAACGTGTCCTCTTGTAGCAGCTTTTTAGAGGGATTGTAAAAATATAAACACGGACAGGTGGAATCTCTTTATTAAATGGCAAGGAATAAACGAGTGCAAATACATCAATATCAGGACATTTGTACAGTTTAAGCAATAATAATTTCCAATAATAATATTCATATGCAAAGTATAAACTACACAAAAAGAGTTACGTTTTTCAACTGGCAAAGAACCTAAGGAACATAATAATAACGCATTACATCTTCATTTCAATGTGTTACATGTAATCCATTAAACAGTCTTGAAACTTGTTGTGGTCCATTAAACAAATTTTTTGAATGCATAAAACATATAATGATTGTTTCTGAAAGAAAACTTCTTTTTTAAGTCTTTGCTAATGCTTGATGACAAAATTATTCCTTTATGTTGTTCTAATTGTCAGTAATAAAACCAAATAGCATATTAACAGTTAGAAAAAAAGGCTATTGAAGCTTTACACGGTAGCATGGATGCGTATTACGATTCTCCGCTGCTCATAGACATTCTGCAGAGTATACCGTTTGATAAACAACTGAATATACCACTGAACCGCAACTGATGGCAAAGCAGCCCTTTGGGCAAGAGTCACAATGATCAGCAACATAAAATTATGACTGAAAATATATGTAAGTATATATATATGAAACTTCACAGCATATCCCTTCGTAAAAATGGATGTTTGCAAATATATGTGTACATTTGAAAACATAACGTAAAATTAACAGCGACATGCAAGAGCATTCTTAGTACATACAAAAAAAAGCAAATTCTCAGACCAGACTGACTATTCTACAAGAAAACATAAATAATATGTAGCTAGCCTGCACGAAGTACTGACTGGTCTATCTTTTTGTTCCGAATGCGCTAAGAATGCATTTTTGAAATAGTAACAAAAGGCAAGATTTAAAACAGTTCATCTACTTAGGTATATGGATATACCTCCATGTGTTTCACGATTTAAACACAGGGAAACAACTTTAGTGACTTACGGGGCCATATTTATAAAAGCACTGAAGTAGTCGCTATGCTGTTGCTAAGGCTTAATTTCTATGAAGGAGATTTCCTGCAACTATGACATTTGCCATGGAGGAACAGTCTTTCTCAGACTGTTCCTCCAGAGCAAATATCATAGTTGTAGGGAATCTCCTTCATAGAAATTTCGCCTTAGCAACACCATAGCAACGACTTAAGTCGTTTTATAAATACGGCACCAGGTTTGCTTTCCTGACTGACTTAGCCCTTCCTTCCAAAACGGGGTCTACCCTGCAAAAGAAAATTTGTTCACAGAAGAACAAATTATTTCCCCTTAAGAGTTAACCTTTTCATGTTGGAGGTAAAATTATAATGGCTGAGTTGCTTCCCATGAAAGTATACCCAGTTACCTTAAAACCTAAGTCGTTGCAAATTTCGTACATCATTGGTAAGGCAAAAATATCATTTAGCTGAATAGAACAAACATACAGGACAAAGACAAATGCAAAACACATACAATCGACAGGATGAAGAAAACGTATTAACGTTAATGAATGTAGCGTCAAAAATTCAAAACTCTTATATGTATGCAACTGCTGACACACACAAACATTTTTCCTGTCACTGGAAGAAAAAATGTTATATTATTTTGCCATAATCATTATTGAAACTTAAGTTAAAATAACAGCATGAATGAAGGCTACACACCGTTGGGCACCAAGTCATAACTGCAAATGCGGTTTTCAATTTAAGTTGAACAAACTTTTATATCGTTACCATGTGAATGATGTCTATGCACCATTGGGCGGTGCACATTATAAGCATGCTATTTGTATGAAGGACTCATGGAAAGGAAGTTCAATTATATACAACATGTTATCACATTCGCTCTTGCTTTGGTGAGCAACAGACACACTTATCAACATGCTCAAACACCACGAAAATTTATAAAAGTTCAACTGTCATTAAACATATGCAAACAAATAGGCGCCTTTGATAAACTACACAATGTACATAAACTTCCTCAGCTTAAATTATCATCCAGAAGCTCCGATAAGGTTGTACTTGTGGTGTCTTTTAAAACTGCGTTTAAATCCCAGCTATTACATGTAACACCCGGGAAAATAAGGCATAATGTTGGTTCTCGCACTTTTAATACATACTAACAATTGATGCACCTAAAACAGGAACTCAGGTATGGCCAACATCAGTAACAGATACGAATTCTTTATTTGATGACAAAAAACTGTTTGACTGGCGTATATTTCTTACCTTGTGGTGTTCAATTTCATCTTTTTAGCTTTCATTAGCTCTTGAATAATATCGGGACAAAAATTATAAGTTCATAACGCATGATAGATTTCTCGCTAATTAATATCAAGCGAAAAGAAATTGCAGGTCATTTGATTTATTAACTTGTTAAGGGTAACCTACTGTCTTTCGTTCACAAAGACAGTGTGTTGTTTCAGTGCTTGAAGTGTCTTGGGAATAGCATATGAAAAGCGATGCAGATGCTTCTCCTTTCATTGTTGTACATTTGAAACTGATATGGAGAAAACAGCAAGACCGCTGCCGCATACTTCTACTTGGACACGCTTTTTATCGCAGCATACGGATGCCAAAACGGATCTAATGAGTAGCCAGAAGCCACAACACATTTCGTTATAAACTTTACAAAAATTACTTCAGAATAATCATTATTGTCATCACTTAGTTCTGATCTGTTTGGAAAAAAAACGAATATGACGGAAAGAAAACCGAGTATGATTCTCAAAGTGCTTCAGAAGGAGAATAAAGCTATAGCAGCTCTGTTGGCTCGAGAAAGATGTATTATTTCCCTTAAACTGTCGATTATTCATGCAAGTTTGTTGTGCCATCGATTCACAGCTTCACATGAGCCAGGCCGTCAGATAAGCTGTCTTCACACAGATGTGAAATTCCATATACATGTGCGTGTTTCTGAGAATGCGAATTTCGACTGACGTGCACATATGACTATCTTCATAACCACCTACCAGGGACAGAGCTGTTCATTTGTCTGCGGCTCGTCCTGTCTTACTACTGCAGTCTTACTTCGAGTTAATACCATAAAACTATATAAAAAAAATGGACACCTAAAACAATTATCGTTACTGACCTTAAATTTTAGTAAAAACTGAATAGTTTGGCTTTCAAAGCAACAATGCGTTAAAGAATGCAAATGGAATTAGAAACAGTGTAAACGCTGATCTGACTGCGCAGATCAGCCTGTCCGAATACACAGATTCTGACGTTTTTCCGCTTGGTGTCGTGGGCTGAATATGGAAATTCCTGATTATTGTCCTTTTAAACTACTATCACCCTTTTGGAAGAATTTTCTTCGTCCAGGCCTTGAGGTTATAAAACTTGAGTACATTCTCAAACTCAAAATAAAGCACACTGATTGGCTGCTTCCGAGCATATGTTAGGAAGCAGCCAATCAGTGTGCTTTATTTTGAGTTTGAGAATGAACTCAAGTTTTATAACCTCTGGGTCAGAACAGCAAACAGGAAGTCACAAATATCAATTCCCATAAAGGCAGGAGTGGACTATAAAAGGCAAAATTAGCTACCTATTCTCAGTTTTCCAATAGCCACCAAAGGGTAAACATCTACAGTAGCTCCTGTAGACTTATCTCTAATTTGATTGGCTGTTGATTTACTGGGGTATTTACCTGTGAAAGTATTGACAGCTCTTATTGGCTAAAACAGGACAGTGGCTAATTTGCACAGTAGCTAAGCCACGCCCACTTACTGTCTCATACAGGTAGCTAATCCTCTACCGGGGGTTCAGAAATCCAGCCTTTAAACATCATGTCCACCCTGCATCTTAATTAGCGAACAGAGAACACTAATCAGGGTTCGAGGATATAGAACTTGAGAATAATCTCAAACTCAAACTCAAGTTTTATAACATCAGAGCCAGATTACTTTGATCAGAGGATAATTTCACTTCTTGCAAGTGAATCATAACCTATTTTCTTGCATCACACTTTGCAAAGTACCAATTTAGTGCATCAGCTTAACTTCGTTCCAGGATCATACATCAAACATCCAAAACCTCATGTACACTGCAGTTTGCACTGTGCTGACAAGCAACTTTGAACCAACATTGAATCAACGTCTATTCAACGTCATGAAGGAGAATCAACTTTGATCCAATATTGATTCAACGTTTTGAGCCCGTTTGGCACTGAGTGCAAATTTATGTTACATGTAGCCAGGGGTACTGCGAGTGTCTATTTCAAAGTAAAGTATGACTTTTTGTTTATCATTCATATTCTCATTTGTTGCACATATATTCAGTGTTACGATGAATGTGTACACAATCAGGAGATGCAGCTCGCGTAATTCCATTTTGCCGCCCTTCTCTATGTGAAAATCTTTTCCTTTAAGAGAAGATCTTTTTTGAAGGCTTTCCTCGTCAGGAAACCAAACAGGAAGAAGAAAAGGTGCCTCCCTTTGAAGGTAAATCGAGAAAACATGGTAATGAAGCCATATAAATATGCTATAAAATAGTTGCCCCCTTTCTTAGGCATCGGTCATATTAGCCGAATAGAGTTAGCTTCCCAAGATTCAGAATCTATCTAAGTGTTACTAACGTTAATCCGTTTCCTTCTCAATTAACTCTTATTTATGATGGGCAGTAACTTTCGACCAGCGTAAGCCATCGCAACCTTGGTGCTTTTTTTGTTGTTGTTGTTGTTGTTGTGGTTTTTTTTTCAAACATTTACACAAAGACAATTTTTGTGAGCTCCTGCTTCCTTCCCGGTACAAAAAAACCTTCCAAAAGGGGATCTACTTTCAAAGGAAAGAATTGGCTCCTAGAGGAACAGTAGTTGCCCTATTTAGAAGGGAGACAAATAGAAATATGCATAGTTACTTCTCCTGAAAGTGTACTTTTATACCTTACATACATGTGTATTTACAACAATGTTAATTTCAGACATATTCAATGGACCCTGTGTTTCATTTTCGTTTTTACTGAACAAACAAGAAAAAAAAAACATTTTCATCCATATAACCATCTGAGTGAAAGCCATGATAAAAAAGCTAATAAAACTGTCAAAGTGTTGAAAATTTTCTTCGTTGCTGAGTTACAACCATCAAAATCACACGCTTCTAGACATCCGTCAATGTCTTCTAGTCTGTCTCCGGCCTCATACTGAATAAGACCACAATGACTGCCCCAATCAGTTGTGCTGCACTGTCTGACGAGGATACTTGATCCATCTTCTGCAATCAAAGAAAATGACAAAGTGTTGAATATACCACAGCTCCAGATAAGACAGAGTTAGGGGATTATTTTTTTAATTTTGGGATTATTTTCCTTAATACTCAGTTAAAAACCTATGTTGTGGCCCATCATTAGAACCGTCTCGCCGAGACGGTTCTAATGAGGGGTCACAGCATATGTTTTATTGAGAAATAAGGAAAATGATGTCAGAAGTAGTTATATGGATAATTAGGGTATAATTGTCCATATTACTCAGTAAAAACCTATGTTGTGAGCCATCATTAGAACCGTCTCACTGAGACGGTTCTAATAAGGGGTCACAACATATGTTTTCGTTGACAAATAAGGAAGATTATTTTATAAATATCCTCAAAAAACCACCTTAACTGGAGCTCTGATATATGCAGACAATTGCTAAATCTAATAAAGTGGTCTCTGTCTATTTCAGGGTTAAGAGAATTTACAATTACATTACAACGTACTGAAACTGTTATCAATCTTCATAAATTAATGCCAAATGGACTTTCTCACCTCACAAATTGGAAAAATCTATATCCAATGCAGGGAGTGTCTGATTTTATTAGAATAATAATCATACTGAAACAATGCTATAATAAATAAAACAACATATTATATCTCTTCTCCTTCATGCGGTATCTGATCTGGGTCTATGCCGTTTGCAAAAAACGTCTTTTATTGGTAGCTAGGATGAATGTGTTGCAAGGGAAATATGCTATACAGTGACAATAGTCTGTAGGTTTTGCTTTCGGACAATTCTACATATTAAGAGCTTGCATTCAGTTGCGCAAACAAATCGTTCTGACAGGTTAGGTCTTTTGGAAGCAAGAAATAAACCGAAGAAGCGAAAAAGTGCACTTGGTTTGATTGAGTCCGTTCATGTCCAGTTATGAAACCTGTGGATGTTCCAATGGGTACTAACATTTTTCCTCTTGTTGCAGATTTGTTTTTGTTTTTCTCTGAGATATAATTTATGTTTTTCTCAGGTTAATTAAAATCTGGGGCCGTATTCATAAAACGACTTAAGTCGTTGCTATGCTGTTGCTAGGACTAAATTTCTTTGAAGGAGATTCCCTACAACTATGAAATTTGCTCTGGAGGAACAGTCTTACAAAGACTGTTCCTCCAGACCAAATTTCATAGTTGTAGGGAATCTCCTGTATAGATATTTAGTGTTTGCCCCAGATAATAAACCGATCAGATCACCCGAATTTTCAAATTTTCAATAGATTTATTGGTGTAGACTCATCTCTTATCCATGAAGAGAGTCTTCACCAATAAATCTACTGAAGACTTGAAAATTCAAGTGATCAGAAATGTACAGTCTTCTGTGGCTTGTCACGTCTAAAAATAGCTTCAACATGACAGGTCAAATTGATTTAGAAGTCAATGTAGATTTCTCGAATGAGGTTTTTTTCTCATTACAGAGGAACAGATGAAAGGAGTATTTAGCAATATTCTCCATAAAAAGTATTTAATGGTTTCTCATCAGAACCACCTCGACGAGGCGGTTCTATGGCAATCCATAACATTATTTCTAAAATAAACACAATATTGTAAAAAAAGTGGATACTTATTAGAATCGCCTCAACGAGGCAGTTCTATGGGTACCCACAGCATTGTTTTAAAGCATGTTGTAGATATTTGTTAGAATTGCCTCGAAAAGGCAGTTCTAATAAATATCCACAACATACGTTTTTCATGGAGAAATAAAAATAATCCCAAATTATCACAAAATACTCCTTATATGTTCCTCTGTAATAAGATGCATCTCGTAACACAAATCAAATAACTATGAATCAAATAACTATGATTTGTGTTAAGAGAAGAAAATAATCCTCATTCAACAAATGAAAATCAAAGTGATCTGCCATGATTGAGCTGCAAAAACTGAATGAATGGGAATGTGCAAAGTCATCTGAACACAATATTCATAAATGACAGCATGACACTCACTCTAGAAGCAGTATTCTAATTATGCTCCTCCTCTCGCAGCTAAATGACAGCAAGACAAAAACTTTAAAAGCAGTATTCTAATTAAGCCCCTCCTCTCCAAGCTATTTTGGGACTGTCATGATATTGCATCATGTTTTGACGTTGCATCATTACTATAATCAAAGTACATTGGAGAGTGGTCATTTTGGGATTTTTTTAGTTTATCATTATTTTTTCTTTATTTTTATTTAAAACACAAAATATCTCTCAAATAAAGATTATCTGAAAGATGTTGGAAAAGTAGGCAGACCAGGACCAGTTTATTATCTGGGGCAAACACTAAGCCGGTTAGAGGCTATGAAGAGAAATCTTCGCAATTAAGAACCTTCCGCTCGCTACGCTCGCTTCAGGTTCTTAATTGCGAAGATTTCTCTTCATAGCCTCTAACCTATACTTAGCCTTAGCAACAGCATAGCAACGACTTTTATGAATACGGCCCCTGAAGCTATATGAATAATCAATTCAACTTAAGATACCGTAAGACTTGTAATATGGACAATTACTAACTAAAGGTATAGTCTTTGAAATTTTCCTACCATACCTTCACTTAAGATTACCAGTTCCTCGATGACACTTTACAGAAAGATAAAGCCTATAATGTAAGATGCGTCCTCCACAAAATCTAAACACTCACACGGAAAAGGAATCAAATACAAAATTGTGTCTCCGTGATTCAAAGACTACGGAAGCAATTTTGATTCACAAGGAGGTAGAGAATATTGAGAAGGTGTGTTGTGAAAGATTTAGATTTCCATTTCTAGAGTTAATGTCACTATTGACGCTGGATTTAAGGGCACTCTGTGTGCAGTTGTTACATACTGTAACATTTCTTGTTCCATTATAAGTGAATGTAAATTTCAAGGGATCAAACTGTAAAGTAAATTGGTTGATCTTGGTCAAATTGATATTAGCCTCAGGTCTAGTGCATGTAAATATTTTGTAGACGTTTGAAAAAGATCCATTGAAAGTTGTACCTTCAACGACGTAGACAGATTATTTTCAACTACGAAAGGGGTCATAACTATGTAGTAAACCACCAGAGTGTACTAAAAGTTGAACTTGTCCGGTGCTTTACTAATATTAATCCCAGTATAAAACTTCAACAAAATATCTAAAAATTTTGCTTCTACCATGCGGTATGTTTTTTTCTCTATTGTAAGAAAATGGAAATTTATACGCCTAAAGCTCTGGTGGGGGATTATCAATTTCAATCTAATTTCCAACTTGTCTTAGGTCTTGTGCAAATATGGGTTCTGTGTAAGTAGCAAAAGGATCATTTTCTATCGTGCAGACAAATTGCCATCTATATGAGTAAGCGGCTATAAAACGTCAGGCAAACACGTGATGGTGCTAATATTTGAACTTGTTAGAGGTCTCAGTAGTACGACACTTACTTCAAACTGTGACCAAGATGCCTTTGAAAAATCTTTCTGTTTCTTATATCAGGGCACCGAGCAACCGATAAAGTACTCCTAGTTCTCGGTCAAGTTGTTCATGTTCGATTGTGATTAAGGACTGAGCACTTTATAGAATTCTACAGGTCACCTAGAAGCTCGTGAGACAGCCTCAATTATGGTATGGTAAACCATTAGCAAAAGAAGTAACGTGTTTAGTAAAATGAGCCGCGACACCATAAAACCAACAAAGTGGCATGTGCGCCCAGCGAAGACTCGGATAAGCATGGGCGTCCGCCCAGTCTGATCAGAGTCTTCGCTGTCCGCGTGGAGCTACCCTAGAGCCTTAGCTACCGTTTAAGTGCCAAGCAAAGAGTCTTTACTGTGCGCATATGCCACTTTGTTGGTTTTGTCGCCGCTCAGATGGAAAAATCAAAACATGTAATTATGATGTAATTATTGCGCACTCCTCTGGCTTGTTCGTGCTAAAAGCGACAAACCTGTTATGAATTCCGACAGAAAAATTGCAACTTTCAGACAACGTACGACAGAAAACAACTAAACGAAACTTCTTTCCGACTAAAGAAATCGATACCGTCTGCATTCATGGAATTTCCAAGTTCGGCTCTTGACAATTATTTACGTTTAAGTTGAATTAATAATTGGACTGACAATCTAAGAAGAGCTGTGAATAAAGTGCTTAAGGAGATGCAGTATTTGTCGTAACTTCCAAGAGTGTGCTTTTGATTTATATATTTTATTAAAAATTCGGTCAGATGATTACACAACAAAGAAATTTCGTACTGAATGCAACAGAAGTAAAAACACACTGAACTAAATTTATTGCGAGTAAACGGTTGCTGCCTATAGTGAGTGAGGAAGCGGTGGCTACTTTTTACAGCCTAGGAGACACCACCATAAGCAAAGGCATGTATGTTTAAGATGTATGGCGCACCTTCAGGGGTAGCAACTTTGCCATTTTCAATTTTGCGGACCTTCAAAATGGTCATCTGTTTTAAAAATTTGCTTTCAAGCAGCATTCAACATATGCACAGAAAAATACAAGCACATGTACTTATTAATAATATCACCATATGCACAGAAAATACAAGTACTTTTTAAAAATAAGTACACGTGCTTGTAATTTTCCTTGCATAACCACGTGTACTTATTAATAATAAGTGCACGTGCTTGTATTTCTCTGTGCATAACACAAGGTGAAGACGATGGGTCTAATTAATCAGATTAATTTTGTGTATCATTCCTCAACTTATAAATGAAGACTAGACTGGCAAAAAAAGTTTTTATGTACCATCTTTATGTTTGTAAGTCCCACCTCTTGTGTTTGTTCCGCGTACCGTTTAATCTGTTAATTAGTTCATTCTTTGGGATAGCAGTTTACAATCAACTTTCAAACTGCAGTTCCTGTTAGATAATGTGAGTGAGTGAGTGAACTCGGGTTTAACGTCCCACCAACAACGAGGTCATATGGAGACGGGACCTCGGTTTAAAGTCTCATCCGAAAGACCGGAGAAGCGGGGGTTCGAACAAGCGATCCCTGGGTTGGTAGTCCGGAGTGTTATCCACTACACTACAGCCGCTCCTGTTAGATAATGTAATAATTGAGCCGCAACACGAGAAAACCAACAAAGTGGTTGTGCGCCCAGTGCAGACTCAGATCAGCCTGGGCATACGCCCAGTCTGATCAGTCATCGCTGTCCGCATGGAGGTAGCTTAGACCCTTAGCTACTCTTTAAGCACTTAGCGAAGAGTCTGATCAGACTTGGCAAATGCCCAGGCTGATCTGAGTCTGTCCTGGGCGCACAACCACATTGTTGATTTTCTCGTGTCGCGGCTAACTGATTCATTATTCTTACCTCTTGTTCCCTTGAGCTTAATACAGAAATGAGCCTTGAAATATCCATAATAACAGTTCCTGGATATCAAATGTTCTGTGGTGATATCAGTTTGAAATGTATCCTCACATTCTTTATGTTCCCCACCCAAGGAAGTGCAGTGGTAACAGTCTATACAGTTGGCTGAAATAGAAGGAAAACCAGTCTAATCATAGCGTCGAGTCAGGTAACTTCGGACAGCGAGTAAACTCGGACATACCATTGCAAACAGTGAAAATCAAGATGAGGCGGCTCATTATAAGCCGTCTCATCAGGATTTACACTGCTTGCCCGGTTATTTTTGTTTTAATTCCAAACAACTGACATGTAAAGAAAACAATGTCACCGTCCGAATTTACCTGCTGTCCGAATTTACCTTACTTGACCCTAATGGCCTAAAGCAAACAATGAAAACCAAAATCTGACTGCTCCTTAAAGTGAAAGCTGATCAGGAGCAGCACTGTTTGTCATTCTACCTTTTTACGTGTTTCACATTTCCGGAGAATACAATTTGTTTAAATCCAAATTAAGGGTGGATTTACAGATCAAATTTTGTTTACTGTCGTGTCAATGCACTTTTAATTTTGGACCAAACCTTGAAGTAGGTTGAGCAGCTTGTCACGAAAAAAGTCGGCTCTTTCCGTATCAGTCACACGGCCGCTTATCTCCGTCAGCACAACACCGTGTTGTGTATACGAAAATGTGCAGGAGATTTCCGGTGGTTCTGCAGGCGAATCGAAAATAAAGGTCACGAAAGGTAGGTGTCTCGGTTTAAAAGGGATAAATTCTTTTCCAGCGTAAAACAAAAGAAAAGGAAAATGTCATGCAACCCTCCAATCGTTTTTCTATGAATACGAGTCTTGATTGAAGCCAGATACTCAGTTATACAACAGATTTCCATTTTTTCCCGGAGCGAGGTGGCCGTTTTGTTGACATGCAAACATTTCAAATTTGCATTCCTGAAGTCGCCGAGTATTTATGTTTTCATCTATCACCTGTATATTAAAGGTCTCTCATATAAGTACCAGTTACGAGCCTAAACAGAATTTGCTACCTTCCTTCAGCCCAGATAATGAAAGTTGTTGTGGAATTCGTGATCCAGGAGATCGGTGGTGCTGAAGGCGATAGGTGGCGGTGCAGGAGATTGTTTTATGTTGTGCCACCAATGACCGTTTTTAACTGTTTTATAACGTAAATAATGTAGTAGCATGGCATGGTTCAGATTCGCACAGCTTTCAGATTCGTACACTTGGCCGTACAATGCCTCTGCTGCATTAAACATGCTAATTAAAATGAAAATAACGACTCCAGCAATCAGGGGATTGAATTATCAGTCAATCATTTGCACTGCAAAGCTTCTGTTAGAACTAAATGGTACGAAAGTAATGCTAGTTTGTCAATTGGGTACTTACATTCGTCCCACTTTCTTTGTTTAATTACATTGTGCACACGGCCACCAATCCAGCTCATTCATCGCATATACCAATGGGGCAAAACTTTCTGTTCCTTATTTTTGAGACCAAAATTCGATATAACAGGCAATGCTATGCGATGGGACATTCATTGGAATTTTGGACACAGGTATTGGTTTATAAAGAATTTTATGCTTGTTCGTTTGAAATGCTTTGTAGCGGAGAAAAGGGCACTTTCTCCAACTTCCACGCAGATTCTCCTTTCAGTCTGTGATCCAGAGCATTACTTTTAAGGTATGTTGTAGGTCGAAATCAAGGTTATCGCATAGCATTGTCGGGTTCAAAAAAGTGGCAACTAACAAGGAAAAAAAAACAAAAACATTTTATTGAATTCAAGATCCATCTCATTCATACTGCAAACAATTAGTGAGATAGACCTTAAATTCTATAAAAGCTTTAAATTTTCTTGTTAGTGAATAATTTTTGAAATCCGATAGTGCGATGTGATTACCTCGATTACGACCTACAACTTACCTTAAAAATAATGAAGTTGACGAAAGTGCCATTTTCCACACTTCAAAACATTTCAAACCGCCAAGTATAACATCGTTTATAAAACAACACCAGTATCCAAAAGTCCAATGGATTTCTCATCGCATAGCATTGCCGATATCTGATTTTAGTCTTAGAAAGAAGGAATAGAAAGGTTTGCCCCCATTGGTATATACGATGAATGAGCTGGATTGGTGGCCGTGTGCACAATGTAATTAAACAAAGAAAGTGGGACGAATGTAAGTACCCAATTGACAAACTAGCATTACTTTCGTACCATTTAGTTCTAACAGAAGCTTTGCAGTGCAAATGATTGACTGATAATTCAATCCCCTGATTGCTGGAGTCGTTATTTTCATTTTAATTAGCATGTTTAATGCAGCAGAGGCATTGTATAGCCAAGTGTACGAATCTGAAAGCTGTGCGAATCTGTACCATGCCATGCTACTACATTATTTACGTTATAAAACAGTTAAAAACGGTCATTGGTGGCACAACATAAAACAATCTCCTGCACCGCCACCTATCGCCTTCAGCACCACCGATCTCCTGGATCACGAATTCCACAACAACTTTCATTATCTGGGCTGAAGGAAGGTAGCAAATTCTGTTTAGGCTCGTAACTGGTACTTATATGAGAGACCTTTAATATACAGGTGATAGATGAAAACATAAATACTCGGCGACTTCAGGAATGCAAATTTGAAATGTTTGCATGTCAACAAAACGGCCACCTCGCTCCGGGAAAAAATGGAAATCTGTTGTATAACTGAGAATCTGGCTTCAATCAAGACTCGTATTCATAGAAAAACGATTGGAGGGTTGCATGACATTTTCCTTTTCTTTTGTTTTACGCTGGAAAAGAATTTATCCCTTTTAAACCGAGACACCTACCTTTCGTGACCTTTATTTTCGATTCGCCTGCAGAACCACCGGAAATCTCCTGCACATTTTCCTATACACAACACGGTGTTGTGCTGACGGAGATAAGCGGCCGTGAGTCAGAACACTTTTATATATAACCATTTAAAACGATACATGTCATGCCATTTGATACATGTCAGTGTGGTCCAGAGGTTCAGCTTGTAGACTATTAGGCTAAATACCCTGAGTCAGTGGTTCGAATCCCGTATTTCCCTTTTCTTTTTGCCCCCCCCCCTCCTCCTCGCCCCCTTTTTGCCTGTTTTACTTATTCATTTTATTTTATTTTTGTCAATTTCATTTCATTTTAAGTTCTCCACTTCTAATAACGAATTTCCCTCTTCTTGTTTTACTACGAATTATGTGAAACTACACATAATAAATGCAAATGGGGTTTCTTGTATCAAAACGAGAATTCACATGATGAATGGATGAAATGGCGGCTTAACGTCTATTCAACAATATTTTAGTCATACCAGGACGATTCAAGGGTGACTGTGGAAGACTATGTGCAATAAAGCACCGGTTAGGTTTAAACAGAGCCTTGTCTGCCATCTGGACTCGACCCAATGATCCAAAGTCGGGAGCGCTAACAACTTTGCTACACGGACGCTTCAACATCAAATGCAAATCCAACAATAACGCTCGACTGTGACAAAACCGAATCTCTGGGAAAGCATAAATTTTGTCATTTTGAGCAGCGGGATTGGTTGCGGTCCTGCCGGAGCGTCCAACTAATTTGAATAAAAGTAGAGCAAGGGCCTACTGTACTTGCAGTAGGTGCGGGTGGGGTTGTTTGGATAGTTTCTCTTGCCTATCACATCTCTTTTCTTTCTCCCTCTCTCTGGCAGACGCCTCAATATAGACTGAAATACTGTCCAAACGAGTCGAAAACCCCCCCAAAAAACCAACCAACCAACATTTTGAGTTGAATTTTCTGCTTTGTCTAATCAGCAATATCCTGGTCAGTCTGCATGCTGCGTTGAGGTTATGTTTTGCTCTTTCTCTGTTGGACAGGCAAGTTCATGAGTCTTCAAAACAGATTGATTGTGCATGACTTTTCCAGACAAAACAGCACGAAAGAGTACCTTAATCTATATGACAGGCAATCGTCCAGCCACAATATGAGTTCAACAGTTTTTGATTCAATTCTCGTAGAAGATTCGCCACGCGTTATCCCAACTTTGTCCGAAATGTAGGAGGAACGGAAAAAATGATAACAAATATATGAACACCTCCATGTATCATTTGAGTATACGACCAGGGCAACGACACAGTAGCTCGATAGAATAAATTGCTCAATGCCAATGAGATCCATAAACAGTTAAAAAATCTTCCCACGATATGCTATTTCGGGAACAAATACACATCCACCGCCCCTGCTGCTGAAAAAAAAAAAAAAAAAAAAAAAAAAAAAACTGACCCAACGGTATGCCCATGCAAAACTTATTTTACACTCGTAGTGCTTATTGCTTTACCCACTTCGCCACAGCGGACAATGTATTTTTTTGGCATTATTACTCAAGTTATACCATGCACTCTACTGACGGATAATGACGAGTGCATTCGGGTATATTACGGAGAAAGGCGGACGATTGTTTTGCTACAGATATAGTCGTGATTACCCATTTACGAGGTTCGAATGGAATCGGCGACCTTTTGACACGACAGGCTAGAAATTTTATTTATAGGTCGTAACTTTTAGACTAAGGCATTTTTACAATAGTGTGTTTTGATATGCAATTTGACAGTATGGGTATTTTAATATGCAATTTGACAGTATGGGCTATATCATGGATATTATACTGCTCAAAATAAGAAAGGAATATTAAGACATTTAAAAAGACAGAAATAAGAAAAATAGGTAGACGAAAATTTTGCTGTTAAAATTCATAAAACAAATATTCATAGAGACCTTCAATACGAATATTCAGACGTCAAAGCTTGTCACGTGACCTTGAGAAAATTGAAAGTAGACAAAGGGTCGACACCCAAATTTCGCACAAATCCAGCACAGAAATGACATCATTTTTTTACAAACTTTATTCAGACAGACGCCTAATGCCTCAGTTACATGTAATAAGATGCAGATACTTTTTTCATGCGGTTTTGTCACAGAACAAAATGATAGGCGTAAATGATACCATTGTGTGGCGGATTGTCTCACCGATGGTGACATTTACAAGGGTCCTACACCTTAAATAACGCAATAAAGCCTACCAAAATGGATGTTTTCAGTTTGGAAAGTTATGAAGAATGAAAATATTCTCAAAATCTTAGGGTCCAACAGATTTTTTTTCGCTGATGCGAAATTGAGATGTAGACCCCATAGTCCTTTATGTGTTGCTCTAGGTCACGTGGCCTTCTGTGACTGATTCTGTTTTAGTTGAATATTGTCACTTGAATAGTGCTCTATCGATATACAAAAATAATCTAACCAAGCCATTATTAGAGTTCTTTCGGATCAGACGTATCTGTATAAGTAGCTGTATCTGAACGTATCTGTACGTATCGGAGAGGGATCGATCAGTTGTCTTGTCTTTAATTCCATTCACGGATTTTTAAGGTAGCCGGGTAGCAGAGGCACATGGGGGTTACCCCGGATAATCCAGATTAGTTATTTAAATAAAATACAATGCCGTAGGGCCCCAAAAAGGGCCAGAAGTCAAAGAAAAAGGGCTTATCTCCTGGCCGCTGTCTGCCTGCTGATTTGGTTGGGTGGACGCTGTTGCTGATGTTGGCTTCGTCGGTCCTCTTTAGGGCCACAGGAGCATCAGTCTCTCAATCGCCCACCATGCCGACGGTCCATCTTCCAAGGTTCCCCAAGGGTACTGACGTCCGATGTCTAAGAGGGTCATGGTGATAAGGTCCCACCTGGCAGTCCGCGGCTTCCCGATTTCTCCCCCTCCCGACCTTGAAGAGGCACTTCTAGCTAGGTTTATTAGCTGCTGGGGGCATAATAGCCCTTGAGTCCTTAGCTAGCATATGGGTTGTCGATGTGCTAGCGTATCAAATGGTAACTGGAGCCCATAGTATCATGGCATGGGTAGTTTTCCTTCCAGGTTAGTTACTCTGTCGTAAAAGTAAAAAGTATGCAAAGACCAGGAACTGAAACAATCAAAATCCAAATCCAGCCCTCAAACCATAGTTGGAAACAACTAAGATTACAAATAATCAAGATACAGAGAACATATGGCCAACCGAGTGAGCAGCTTGTTCCCAAAAGGTGGCCACTCAGCAACCCAAACCGATCCAAAAATAATAAGAACATACATAAGGACATATACGTAAGTTAGTTACGAACGGTTCGTCTGATGGTAAGTTAAACCGTCGCAGACAGGAGGCATCGTACTGGCTAGGAGGTACTGGTAGTCCCACGTTGGAGAGGAAAGCCAAGTGTCGTTCGCACAGGTACCATGACGACCTCCCTCCTTGCCGCTTTCCGTCTGAGTTTTGGCAGCGATGGTCCAATTATTAATCAATTTCATAGACAGTTGACTAACTAAGTTTGCATATAAATAAACTTATTAAGAAAGAGTTTTTTTTATTACAAATATTTTTTACAACACCTCATATGTTTTACAATATATTATATAATTTTCAATAGTTTTAAATAACAGAAAGAATAGAAAGATTAAAATAATGCGTTTATTTACATGTAGGGCTTACCTTTTCATTTATTCAAGGGAAGTAATAATGTTCATGGTGTTTTTCCAAGAAGTAGCTTTAAAAAATAGCTATTTTGGTATACGATGACGGGCACGCGACGTCGAAATGGCGTTGTTCTGACTATGCGACGCCATGTGCCTGCTAAAGGCATATCAGGAAATATCTGTATAACGTTATCAA
The DNA here is from genome assembly GCA_963989385.1 of Ctena decussata. NCBI lineage: Eukaryota > Metazoa > Mollusca > Bivalvia > Lucinida > Lucinidae > Ctena > Ctena decussata. The sequence goes on from OZ022500.1 coordinate 40,994,915, forward strand.
CACTGTGAAAAGGGGGTTTGATGACGCGCTTTTGCCACCCTTTCAACAGTATGTCAGTCACATTGAGCAGATGGAAAGAGGATAATGAAAGACTGTGTACAAAAGGACGCCATTTACGATTATAAAGGACTTCACCTGCAGCAAGATTCGAACTTTGACGGCTGCCTTAGCACGTCAGAGCCTAGTGAGTTACCACGGCGTGAGACTATGGGTCAAGGTAAGAGCAAACACAATCTGATTCAGCTGGCTTAGAGGTCAGTGCCTATCCTAGTGAGCTCCCACGACGTGACACTATGGACCACGGCAAAAGCAAACAACTCTGATTAGCCATGATGCATCTGCGTGACCGCAAAACGGTCACTTACTGTCGTACTTGTCAAGCTAATTAAAAGCCCCATTGCTCTATCAGCGTGAAAATTTTCATCATGAGGTATCGCTGCAAGCTTCTCACTATAAACTCGTAATTCTAAATGACCGTGATTAGCCAACTTTAAAAGAATAAAACACCCTTTAGTTTCACATAAATTGGGTTTGAAAACTTATTTGGGTCATTTTAGTTGGCATGAGCTACTTTCGATTTCATGAAATGGTAAAAATACAATGTACAGGTGTGGAGTCCCAATGACTATCCCGCTTATGTTTATATAGCATTGCTTGACGGGAAACCAGAACAGGAAATTGTGTTTTGTCGAGCGATTGTTATTTTTCAAAAACTTGTTCTCTCTACTTTTTGCCAGTTATATGACTCAATATATGCACACCAACCCATATTTTATTACAAAACGAGAAGGTTGAACCGCGTTTTACAATGATTCCAGTTTGGGGGTTTTTACCGCTGATAGGATTATGGAGACTTTAAACTGTCGATGTTAAAGGCCCCATTGCTCTATCAGCATGAAATATTGCATCGTGTGGTCCCACCATAGTTTCGCAATGACTGCGAATAGTCAACTTTAAACAAATACATTATCATTGAGCTTCACATGAAAAAGGTTTGACAAATTTTAGTTGGCAAATGTAATAACCTTCGTTCGATATCACAAACTTTAACAAAATGGTAAAAAAAACAATGTACAAGCGCTCTGTGTCCCGTGTTCTGTTTCTATTCCATCGCTCGACGGGTAACCAGAAAAGGAAATAGAGATTACATGTTCCCCCTATTTTTTGTCAAAACAAACAAACAAAAACAAAAAGACTTTTATTATTAAATCTCAGGTAACAATATGTTACATATGAGCAAAGAAAACAGTCACAATTAAACATGATATCATGGCGACTGTAACAAAAGAATAGCAACTTACATTTTATAGTATGGAAACTCGAGAAAAAAAAAAAAAAAAAAAAAAAAAAAAAAAACTGACTTGCAGAGAGGAGAAAATATGGGGAGACAGGAGAGATAGGGGAGGCTGGAGATACATGATGCTGATAGAATTTGTTTACATAATATATGGTTTACTGTTAGGTGGAAACAGGATGTAAACTCACACCTGTCAGTGTAATTATATGCACTCGTTTAATTATCTTGTCAGTAATGATTATAGCAATAATAAATAAACAAGTAAATAAATGAATACATATATATCAGACCTTTTTCACGCTATAGAGATAAAAAAAAGTGTGAATAAATAGATGAAGACGAATAAAAAATAAATAAATAAATAAATAAATAATAGTAATAATAATAAAAGTAATAATAAACACCAAGGCCGCTTCAACATTCATATCTGACATCCTAATCTACTTATAGAAATACAGAGCAAAAACAAATAGTAAACAGTTGTTAAAATGTAACAATGCAACTATCACAATAAGTCAGATGACACACAACTCCCGTATTACGGTGTTGTGTGTCATCCGAATCACCCGCAAGCACTGTGACATTTCTCAACTATGCTGCAATAATGTGTATTCAGTTATATACACGCAATGTGATGAAGTAAAAAGAAAGAGAACGCGTCATCATGTATATTTCATTCACAAACGTATCAAGGTCGCCAGAGTGAGAAACCCGTGCTCATGGAACATGTGATTAAATATAGTCACGCCTTAACCTGTTTACAGGTATCTTTCAAAACACCACGTGAGCATCAGTGCTCTAGTTTCTCACGCCTGCGACCTCGATAAAACCAGTGAATGAAAATAAATTATTTACAATTATATCAAGTTTTTGGATACACATTGCTGCTACTGAGAGTAAGTATATTACTATGGCAATAGGTCTGCACTTCCCCTCTCAGCAAACTGAACCACACCCGTCAACCCCGCCCTGGAGAAAGGCATTAATACCTCCTCCCCAGAGCAGGGCTGAGGACCACGATGAATTTCACCGGCGAAGGGGAAGTGCAGGCTAAATTGTAGAGAACAGTACATAAAGTGATATAAATGTATATATGCCAGTGCTCTAAGGGGGCCAACTCCGCAAGGAGAGAACTTGCTCCTATAGGGAGTTCCTCCATTCAAGGGCAGTCCCCTTTCTGGGAGGAAAAGCAAACAGGAAGCCACACAAGTTATTTCCCTTTGTAAAACAGCGTAAAAATACGAAAGTGCACCAATTGACCCTGAGCAATCGCCGGCACAACTATTTAAACACTGGAACAAGATTACATGTCTCAACATAAAAAGGAGATTATTGCTAGGATTTAAATACAACACTCTGACGCTTTGTCCGTTTGACAACGGTAATACTATTAATTTAAAGCAGTAAACTAGCAGTAGAAATACTTATTTTTATATATATATGGAAAATGTCATTTGCGATTTATTTACGACCTTTTTAACTAAATTCTCGTTCGAAATTATTCCAACGGTATAGTTAAACTAATCCATTTACTTTTCCAGTGGATGCTGAATAAAACTGCCAAAAGGCAGACTGTGCACATCCAGACGCAAGGTCGCTTAAATGGCATCCAATCTGGGTATCCACTGTTTGTGAAGACATACTATTATAATTATCAGCAACAACAATAATAATAAAACACAAAACGGGAGATTGTTGATATATTTAACTTTTTAATAGTGACTGACACAGATTATAGGCTTACTGTTATTACTTGACGGTGTTTTCAGAAGAAGAGTGATAAGTCCGTGAACCTGACAGTTTGTTTATATTTGATTTGACACTTTTTACGTGAGTTCTTAAGATTAGAAAGATATTAGAATGGGGGAGAAAGAATACGATTAATATGTAGTTGTTAGATATTAAAAGATATTTATTTGATACGGGGTAGATTGTGTATTATTATTTTTTTTTTTATTGCCTTTTGAATTCTTTCATAATGAGGGAGACAAATTTGCTTAGTTTTGAAAGTTTTAAAGGGGACTTTGAACTAAATAATTCCTTATATTTTAAAATGTTTGGTCTTTTATAATAGTAAGGTTTAATGTAGAGTTTTCTTAAGTTTTCAAAATGTTCACAAATAAACAGATAATGGAATTCATCAGCAGTGTCTCGTTTATCACAAAGAGTACATTTCCTATCTGATATATCAATAGCTTGCCAGCGTAGCGTTTCAACCGGAAGAAAATGATTGGCTGTTCTATATTTCACTAACGGAATATATTTGCTTTTTGGTAGTATAGCGAAATATTGTTCTAAAGTGAAATCATCTTTTAGTAAACTGTAGTTAATGCCCTTTGAAGATTGATTTAGAGATTGGCGCCATTTTTGTACAAATTGGTCTATTAATATCTTTTTTACTGTATACTGCGTGTATTTTGGTATATCTTCATTTTGGTTTATCCATAGATCATTTCGACCAACTTCCTGTAAAATACCATGAACATTTCTCAACCATTTAAATTGCTGCCCACCAATTTGGAAAAGTTTCTGATATAAGAGATTTACAAATTTATATTGATTTCCAGAGATTATTCTTGTCCAAAATCCGATAATTCTTGTTTTTATAGTAATTTCAAGAGGGTGGCGACCGAGTTCTCCATAAAGCATATACAGAGGAGTGCTTTTTCTGCATTTTGTGATTGATCTCAAGAATTTAGTATGGATACGCTCAAAGATTTCTAAATTTTCATAACCCCAAATCTCACAGCCATAGGTAATGATTGGTAAGATTGTACTATCAAATAGTTTAAGTTGTAAGTCTAATGGCAAGTTAAGATTTTGAATTCGCTTATGAAGTAAATGCATAGCTTTATTTGCATTTTCGTAGATACATTTTCTGGCATTTAAGAAGCTACCATTACTTGACAGTAAAACGCCTAAATATTTATAGCTTTTTACTATTTCAATAATATTGTTATCCATTTTAAACACATGTTTATCAGTTTTTCTAGATCCAAATATAACTATTTTAGTTTTATCATAATTAATATTTAGTTTCCATATCCTGCAATAATCGATGAAATCGTTAAGGCATTTCTGAAGATCATCTGGATCATCACATAGGAGAACAGTATCATCTGCATAGAGAAGGACAACAAACTTTATATAAAAATAAATGTCTTCGTTTAAAAACTCAAACTCTACTCCGGCAGTATTATTCGACTGTAAATGATCCTCAAGGTCATTTAAGAAAATGGAAAAAAGAACCGGTGAGAGGTTTTCTCCCTGCCGCAACCCAATACAGCTTTCAAAAAAGGAAGAATTTGACTCTTTCAAAGAGATACATGACTTTATATTTTGATATAAGTTATAGATTACGCGAAAGAATTTTCCATTTATTTCATTTTGAAGTAATTTTTTCCAGAGTCCTATTCGCCAAACACTGTCAAAAGCTTTTGAGAAGTCGATAAAGGCACAGTACAATTTTTTCTTTTGCAATTTAAGGAGTTCAAAAAGTGAGTGTAAGACGAGATATGGTCAGTGGTTGAGTAGTGTTTTCGAAATCCGGCTTGATTTTCGAGAAGTATACTATTATCTGTCAAAAAAGCATTAAGACGCTGATTCAAAACGGCAGTAAATAGCTTGCCTAAGCAACTAAGTAACGTTATTGGCCTATAGTTTTCAGGATTTAGAGGATCGCCTTTATTTTTAAAAATCGGTTTTATCATTCCCTCAGTCCATTGCTCGGGAATGACACCTGTATTCAAAACAATGTTAAAAATTCGCACATATAATGGCAAAAGCTGTGTCTTAGAATATTTGATATATTCGTTCAAAATTTGGTCAGATCCTGGAGCTTTTGAATTTTTCAGATTCAGTATGCATTTTGATATCTCTTCGGCTGTAATTGGGGAATTCAATAACTGATCATCATCATTTAAGTTAAGCTCATTAATTATATGCATATTTTCATTAGAGTCATCTTCTGGCTTGCTGTCGTCTGGGGTATTGAGGTTCTTAAAGAAATCAAAAAGACTATTAAGTGGCGGCATTTTGGATTGCTTTTGCCTTTCTAAGTTATTCAAAATTTTCCAATATTCCTTTGGTGATTTTTTGTGTAAAGTTCTCAGTTTAGTTTGTTGTTTACTTCCATATTGATTAATATATTTATTCATGACTTTTTTGTAATTTTTACTTGCATTTAATAATTTTTGTCTATTTTCTGGATTTTTATTAAATTGGTACCACTTTCTTGCTCTGTTATATAATTTTCTGGCTTTTTTGCAATTGTATCCAAACCAAGGTTTATGCTTCTTATCGGACACATTTTTGTTATCATTTTGTGTTTTTACATGTGCAAACGTCCTTTGGGCTGAATCTGAGAATAGTTTTGTAATGTTTTGTATGATTTCGTTCATATCGTTTTGCGTTATTTCTGAACTGATTGTTTCCAGATAATTGTTTATTTCTTGTAATTTTAGGTCATTTATGTTTTCGTTGAATAAGGTGGATGTCTGCTGGTTCCATTTACAGAACTTTTGCGGATTTTGTTCTTTTTTATTGTATTCTTGTTTGCCATCTGTTGTGACATTTACCTCGTTTTTTGATGTATCTGAGGCATGAAATTTTATGCTCATTTGAAGCAAAGAGTGGCCATCTGAATAAATTCGGTCCAGTTCTTGTATTCTAAAATCTGTTAAAAGACTAAACCCTTTCGGAGATGTTATTGAATAATCAATGACCGACTGGTCACGAAATGTATATTTCCCTATTCCTTTATCTTGGCCATATCTTCCATTAAGCATGTACAAATTATTATTTTTACATAAGTCCATAAGTTTGTATCCTAAATTATTTATCTTGTTATCTTGTGAGGCCCGATCCAATAAAATGTTGTTGTTTAATAAAAAGGATTCCTGATCAAAATAATCTATTGTTTGTTGGTCTAAGTCTAAGTATTTATCGAGCGAAGCGTCAGTACATGTAAAATCACGCATTCTAGCCGTTTGGGCATTAAAGTCGCCCGTAAGGTAAACATATTCAAATGTGTTACAAAATGACATTATTTCTTCTTCAAATTGTAACATGTCATCCTCATTAAAATACTTCGAATTTTGAGGGGGTACATAACAGACACCAATAAGTATATCTTGTTCTAGTTTAGTGTACAATTTTGAAATTTTCAGCCATGTAATGTAATCAGATTGCGATTCTAAATGAGATACATAGTCGAACAGTTCATTTCTTATATACAGCCAGTTCCCCCTGACTTTCGTAGTACTGTTTGCTTTCTCGGACAGTTAATATACTGGTAACCTTGGAGGGAAATGATGTCATGTACATCTAGTTTTGTCTCCACAGTACAAAAAATGTCATAATCTCTGATTAGGTCATTAAATTCTGGGAATAAAGACCGTCTCTTTAAACCACAGACATTTAATGTACCAATCAGAAATTGTTCATTCAGGTTATTTCTTTTATTCAGTTGGTAGCTTTTTGTCGTATTCGTTTCATTCGGTAATTGATTGTTTGATCTTTCGTCATCTGCTTTGGTGTTTAATTGTTTATTTGTCCGATTAGCTTCCCCTATGTGTCCCTACACTTGCTGGTTTTGTTGGTTTCTTTGGCCTGTGTCAGGTGCTTTTTTGTCCTTTTTTGGTCGCGTTTCACTCGCAGCCCGCGTGCGTGTATGTCTTGCAGTTTGTATATCTGACAAGCGCTTCATTTCTAGATCATATGCTGTTAATTTCTTCTGTTCGTTTTCTATTTGCTTTTTCGATTCTACTTTTTTATCACTTCCTTGTTTGTCTGTTAATTTGTTAGAATGTTCTGCTCCTCTAGCTTGGTTAATGCTCTCGGCGTTTGGCGCATTGGTTTCAGTTGTAACCGCACATTCAATTTCTTCTACAGTTTCAGTTTGTACCGTTTCACGAGGCCTATTTGGAGATTTACTTTTTGATCTGGACCTTGAAACTGATTTGGATCATGATCTGGACCCTGATATTGACCTTGACCTTGACCTTGACCTTACACTTGCCATAGACATGGCATCATCTGAGTTATCTTGCCGCATTTCAATATCAAAAATTTCTTGAGCTTGGGAACTTTGTGATACAAGAACCTGTGCATTTTCACTTTCACATTCACTACCACCTGTGTCATTTACATTTATCCCCTGTACCCTAGAACCTCTGAGAACGTTTCTCCAGTTTGGAAATTGATCTGAAATGACCTTCCCATTTTCAATTAATTTAGCTGGGTACCCTATATACACATTACCATTCCTATTTTCCTCCCTTGCCTTTTTGAACATGGACCACAGTTTTGACCTGGCATTGATGATCTCTTTAGGGTAGTCTCTATTAATTCCAAAGGGTGTATCTTTGAGTTTTTTGGCATTTTGAAGAATCAACTCAACAGCTTGGTAATCTCTAAAGTTAACTATGATTGGGCGGGGTTGGTTATTTGTTGTTGGCATACCTCCACGACTTCTTCGTTTCATATTAATGTTCCCTAGCCTGTGTGCACGTTGGATGCACATATTTGGATCAAGTTCAAGCTGTTGTAAAAGAAACTTTCTCACTATCTCTACACAATTGTCATTTTCTACTGTTTCAGGATGGCCTCTAAATATTAAGTTATTTCGGCGACTTCTTGCTTCCATATCTATACTCTTATATTCGACAAGTCTTATACGGTTGTCATGAGCCTCACTCTTAAATTTCAACCTTTCTACATTATGCTCAACGTTTTCTACTCGCCCATGCAATGAACCTATCTCAGTAATTGCCTCAAACATAGTCACTAGCTTATCGTCCGTTGAGAGCTCCTTAAAATCTGACTTGCTCATAATATGATACCTAGCAGCGTTTTGACTTGGCTGAGGGCCCTCATAATAGCCGTAGGTTCCACCAGTAGACCGTCTTTTCCTTTTATTTCTACTCGCTCTATTACTCTGATATGTCCGAGTTCAACAAACTGAACCTACTTTCGTGGCGACCAGTGTTCGCACCAAAACTCGCACCTCTAGCACCTCGATTCATACGTGAAACCCCTCTTTGTCTAAACATACTCGGTTCCTCAAAAGACTCCGGCTTCTTTTTCCAATCAGGTTAACAATACCAAATGACACTACCACCAGTTATCAAAGTCCTTGCTACACTTTTCCTCAATTCGTTTCCCGCTCCAAACAAAAGCGTGCCGCCATGAACCAAGGGCGATAATCTCTCCCTATGTCAGTCTATGCACGTCAACTCTCATTTTATCACCAAAAGTGGTGGTTGAAGCGCCTGTCATGATGATTTGTGTTAAGACGATTTTACATCGCGTAGGTCTGCGGAGACTTTAAAGGCCCCATTTCTCTATCAGCATTAAAAATTTTATCATGTGATATCGCTGCAAGCTTCTCACTGTAGTTTCGTAATTCTAAATGACCGTGATTAGCCAGCTTTAAAAAATGAAACATCCTTGAGTTTCACATAAAAAGGGTTTGAAAACTTGTATGGGTCGTTTTAGTTGGCAACTAAAATGACCTACTTTCGACTTCATAAAATGGTAAAAATACAATGTACAGGCGTGGAGTCCCAATCGCTATTGCTGAACGGGAAACCAGAACAGGAAATTGTGTTTTGATGAGCGATTTGTTATTTTTCAAAAACTTGTTTTCTCCACTTTTTGCCAGTTGTATAACTCAATATATGCACACCAACCTACATTTTATTACAAAACGTGAAAATTGAACCGCTTTTTACAATGATTTGAGTTCAGGCGTTTTTACCGCTGATAGGGCTATGGAGACTTTAAGGGGAAAGACACATTGGGCTGAATCTTTGTTGCTCCCGCTTGCATTGAAGCGTGCGTGTTCAATCCTGTATGCTATCACAAGGCAGCATTGAACAATAATTGAGTCAACGCCGTGTGGCGATGTAGGAAAGTGTTTTTACAAACGGCAGCATGCCTACTGGGAGTGTCTCTCAGTAGCGCGACTGGGGAAGCAAACAGTAAATACATACTAGCATCGAAAACAGGAAAGGGCACCTCAGTCCCCATAGCAGCATGCATATTGCAATGACCAAGAACTCCAACAGTATGCCGCTGTATTCATTACAAAAATAAATTGCCAGTGACATAATATGTTAACAGGGTGAAAAAATCTTTTGGGGGGCATGACCCGAGGCCATGGGGGCGACTGGTGTGGTAGGTGGCTATTTTGGGGTGGGGGTGTCGCCGGGATAATTTTACATATGTGCTCAAGTCACCTATGCTGCATGCCATGCTTTTCTAAAAGCATGACAATGCAATTCTTGTTTAACATTCACAATCATGAAACTCTGAAACATAAAGCTTACAGACACCATTGCTGACGCGAGGTAAATATTCATGAACCATTTTATCAGTCGCTGCAAGATCCTCACTGCCACTTTTAAACAAATAAAACATCACTGAGTTTCACCTTAAACGGTATAAATTGATTTTGGCCATACTTTCGATAGTAAACCTGACTTAAATGGTAAAAATTCAATGTACAGGCATGTGACCCATAAACGTTCCGCTTCATCGCTCGAAGGAAAACCAGAAAATCATTATTTGGTGTGTTGGTTTGTGTTTAACGGCTCTAAAACTTCAAGATATTATTTCAGTCGAGCCGTCTCTCAGAGAGAAGGAGAAAGAAAAGAGACAAGATAGACGAGAGAATAAAATATCCAAACAAAGCCCACCCGCATCTACTGCAAGCACAGTAGGCCCTTGCTCTACTTTATCCAAACGGCACCATACAGTCACACAGCACCATCGTCAGTCCGCACCCCCACTAGAATCTATATTGAAACTGCATTTTATGGAACAATTTATCATTTTTCTGCCTATTTTTGCCAGTTATATGACTGAATTTATACACATCAATCTAAACAATACACATCAATCTAAAAGCATTAGGACATTGCCTATTCAATATAAATGAGGACAAGGGAGGATATTATTGTCGACAAGGGAGGATATCATTGTTCGCCAGATTTGGGCTAATAACAATAACTTCAAAGAGTATGGAAAGAAAAGTGTGAAATTCAAACGGAAAGACGGACGGACATGCACTTTTTCCAGAATCACCCAATCATTTAGCGGCTGGGGACACTAAAGTATTGGACAGACATTCACCAAAACTCTTAATCAAAAACTAAAAGCCATAGGCATATGTAAAACAAGTACCTTTATCTACTTCAAACTAACATTTGATGGCATTATATAGATCTGTTTGAAAAGGAATTAATGACTTCTCCCTCTCCGATGCGCCCAGATGCGGCGACTTATACAGCTGCGTGTTATCCGAAAGAACTCTATTATTAACTTTTGTACTCCCTTCTTTGTCAAAATATCCCCTACATTTTGTAAGCAGTATATGATGTAACATTCTGTACAGTCTTTAAAAAGATGGTTCCATTCTCATGTGAATAATATTCACCCCTGGCTATCTATATATATACAAGGGTTGTTACAAAACGAAAAAGAGATGTAACAGTTACGAAACGAAAAATAGTCATACTTACTAAACGACCTGGTCATACGAAACGAAAAAGAGTCATACTTACCAAACGATCTGATGACCAGGTCGTTCGGTAACAATGACTCTTGTTCGTTTCGTAACAGCTCTTTTTCGTTTCGTAACACCCTAGAAAACATAGTTAACCAGGTATCATATTGATGCTGTAATCCCTTATACGGAAATGGCCCTATCGACTGGAACAGTAGTGCCTTAGCAAACGGTGAAGGCTCATTAACACCCTTGGTTAACTATATATATACAAGGGCTGTTGGGAAACGAAAAAGAGCTGTTACGAAACGAAAAAGAGTCATAGCTACCAAACGACATAGTTATCAGGTCGTTTGGGGACTATGGCTCTTTTTCGTTGCGTACAGCTCTTTTTCGTATCGTAACATCCTTGAAAACATAGTTAACCAGGTGTGATTAAGGGGCACTCTGATCAGATTTTCACCGCTTGCCATTTGGTCAGTAAAGATGCATCGCTGTTTACACGGGAAAAACATTCAATTGTTTCATTAGTTATAATAGCAATAGTTAAAATTCCCGAATGTGTATGACTATTACATCAAGTTGCATCATATTTCAAGCACTTTTACAATGAGGACTCCTTAAGGGGCACTCTGATCAGATTTTCACGGCTTGCCATTTGGTCAGTAAAGATGCTCCGCGGTTTAGTGAAATCAAACATATTACACGGGAAAAACATTCAATTGTTTCAATATTTATAGCAATGGTAAAAATCCCCCAGTACGTATGGTTATTACTGTAAGCATATTGTTCTTGTTTCGTTTCCCTTAAATAATATGATTGAATTACATTGCCATGAATAAGCATTGAATAGTTTTCCTCTTGAGACTGTGGATCATTAATTTGCCTGCGGGAAACTGCCACAAAATTGCTAGGTTGCTGACAGACTGTCTGCTGACGGCAAAATAAGCAGTGACATGAGAAAACCAACAAAGTGGTTGTGCGCCCAGCGCAGACTCAGATCAGCCTGGGCATCCGCCCAGTCTGATCAGAGTCTTCGCTGTCCACATGGAGGTAGCTTAGACACTTAGCTACCCTGTAAGCGCTTAGCGAAGAGTCTGATCAGACTGGGCGGATGCCCAGGCTGATCTGAGTCTGCGCTGGGCGTACAACCACTTTGTTGGTTTTCTCATGTCGCGGCTCAAATGTTAGAGCCGACTTGAGAAAATTTTACTGAGGACGTATGTGGAGTGTCTCGGCATGCACGGTTCCTATAAATAACGAACTGCAAAATGCCTAAATATCCTGCAAATGTGTTCAAGTATAGTTGAATAAGAAGCTGCACTTGCCCTAAATATACTGCAAATGTGCTCTATATCGCTTCACACTCAGCATATAGTACAAGGCATGTTTTTTTTTCTCAAATACTGCTCATAGAGTTGGTTTTCGCGGCTAACAGTCTGCGCTTACATTGTCTATGCAATCAATTTGTAATAAAGCTAAAAGAATTAAATGGCAAAATGCCTTTACAATACAATTGAAAATATTTTTTAGTTTTTTGTACGACTCAGATCTGACTGGTAAGGCCATCAAGCATCGGTTTAAGACACCTGTGTATTTTGGAAATAAAGCTATTTGCATAAATGTGATTGAAAAACAGTGATCGCCATCCGATGCCTACGTCATATGAATTGTAAACGCAGGTAGCAACTAAGTTGATTTTTTTAAAGTTGAATTTTTGGTTAAGTGACCAGAGTCCAGGTAAATGTTCATGCCTATTTCCATTTACAGGCCTAAGTATTGAAATAGCCAACAGTGTCAATACTTTTGATTTTGCTAAAACTTGAAATAGTGGAACAAAACGGTGTTTGAGTTGTATGTGTATTATCATAACGTTTGTGTGTGAGTTGTGTGAAATGTATAACTGACCGTTCTGTCGTGATTTTGTTGTAATTCTAGCACTGTGGTCTTTTGATTACATGTTGCTGCCTGTTTTTCTGTACTTTTTGTCCTTATAGAAAATAGATAAAATAGAAGCTGTATATGTTAAGACGTTGCGCATGAAGTTTTGGTTTAACGTGTATGTTTGTGAGCCACTTCTGAATCAAGGACGAGCACTGTGTGCTCGTAAAATCGATAAAACCCCGCCCACAACCCGCCATACCCCCAGTAAGTTGTTAGTGACCGTTCCAAGGCGTTGCTTCTGTGTGTTTTCATCTTGATTGTGTCTGTTATTATGACATTTTGTAAGTTACAGTATTCCTCAAAATTATTGAGAATTGCATTTTGGCACACAGTTGCTAGCCATACATGCTCAACAATATTTTAAATGCGTAAAATACAATAAAAGAACCTCTTCAAGTTTGATATACAAAAATGACAATACGATGCATTTTCCTTTGTCAGTGGTAGGTAAGGATGGGCTAGGGTACACCCCAGTAAAAATATGTCCCTTGATTTCGACTATGTTTTGCTGTACTACCTTTGCTAGAAATAGACTATCTCAGGTGAAACAGTTTATTTTCTCCATTTTTCATCATAATCTACATTATTAATGGTGCCTTTAATCTTTTGCATGGTTTAATGTTACTGATTCCAGTTTCTGAGTCAGAGACTGGCTGTTATAATATAGGAAGTATATTGAAGTCATCAGAAACAGCAAAAAACTGATATTTTAGTGATCTGAACGGATTTTTTTTGGCAAGATATAGATAATCATGTCAAAACTCATATTCCTAAAAGCATGTTTACTAAGCCTTACAAAAATTTGGTTTTGTGCCGTTTCCGCCAAGATGTATAGAATAAGAATGAATAAGAGCAACATAATTAAGAACATCAGAATTATTTCAGTGAAACTTAGTAATGTACAACTAAAGTTCCACCACAAATCATGATTTTGCATTGAGAAGCATTGTAAAGAAGAATTTTCATTCTTTATCAAAGAAAAATTTCACTTTACTACGTTTGTCTGAACAAAATCATGATCTGTAGAGTAATTGAGGATGCCCGTTCATTATACGTTGTCTGAACAGAGTGACAGCTATTTCGTTACTTCGGTGGGCGGTCTGTCAAGTTTGTAACTACTCTCTTGTTGACCCACTCCAGCAAGTGGTTTTTAGTGGAACTTTTTCTTAATAGATGCTTAAAAGCCTAAATTTTAGGTTTTACATACCCAAAATCATTTCTGACAACTGACATGATGTCATCACTAATCACATGATCTTTTTTAGAATATGATTATTTCAGCAAAGGGTTGATTGCAGTGTCAAATACACTTATACAACTTTTAGTTTTCCCACAAGACATTTCCTATGAAAATAATTGTTCTAAATATCAAACTTAATTTTTCTAAACTATTTGCATATGAACTTTATATTACATGGCACTTTTCAAGAATGGACTTGAAACTTGCCACCCCTACAGCCATTTGTTGTTGATCTGGTCTGTTCTGTGTACATTCTGAAAACATCTTGAGGCGGCCATTTTGAAGCTGAAAAATTACACTGCAAAAGATTACTTTCCAAGGTTGAGAGCATGCCAATGAATTTTAAACACTGAAATGGACAAATCTGATTACGAGAAATGGTAGTAAACTGAACCAGGTAAGTTGAATTAGCAGCTTTAATATCATTTAAGCATAAACTTTGAAAAACCACTTGCTGGAGTGGGTCAGCAAGAGAGTAGGGTCAAGTCGGGTAAATTCGAACAGCGGGTAAATTCGGACATTCCATTGCAAACAGCGAAAATCCAGATGAGACGTCTCCTCGGGAGTTTCACTGTTTGACCGGTTACTTTTGCATTAATTCCAAACAACTGTCATATAAAGGAAACAATGTCAGTGTCCGAATTTATCGCTGTCTGAATTTACCCGACTTTTCCTTAAATCATCTCGTACTGTGTAACATTTGGAGTTCTCCGAGTTCAGCAATTGCTATACAACTGCTATACATGGTATGTTTTATCATCCCATCTGTAGAAACGTTCATGAGTGGATTAGTTAGTTCTTTCATACATACTGACACGAAACGGTGCACCCAGTGACTTTGAAAATTGAATACCTACAATCGATTGCCGGAAAATAAGCTTCGGACATACTGACGTAACGTAGAAAATTCAGTGCGTGCGTATTTGTGTAATATTATGTGCTGCTTGCATTTGTCTTCTATTTATGCTTTTCATCCATTTTTATTATATGCCTATAAATGCAAAGTCTTCTTCCATCGATTTTTATTGTAATAAAGCTAGATTTTTATTATAATAAAGCTCCATGCGGACAGCAAAGACTCTGACCAGACTAGGCGGATGCCCAGGCTGATCTGAGTCTTCGCTGGGCGCACAACCACTTTGTTGGTTTTCTCGTGTCGCGGCACATATTGTCTAGTAAGGAGGAGCTGTGACACCAGAATGCTTTATTGACATCAGAATATGACTCAAAATCCTCATACAAGTGCCGTTGAGATTTTTCCAAAGTCGAGAAGAGAAACTTTTAAACAATGTAGTTGTAAACCACTATTTGTATTTTTGTTTAAATAAAGATCGGGTTATGAAGCTTAATGCCATAGCCTTGTTTGTTTAATTTGAACATTTTTTACGGCAGTGGAATATTCGAAGCTGACACGAATATGTCTAACATGACTATCGATTCCATTTTAAACGCTTTAACTTCCTGACAAAATTACAGGCTTTATAATTTTAATTTCAATCTTTGTTTCTATGGAGATAATTGTGACATACCATGCAACTGCTAGACAAAAGACATGTGTTGTTTATAACTTGGCTGTTAGCTAATTGTTTTCTCTTAAAGGCTAGAGTTTCTCAAGATAGCAATATTGATATCAAATTCTTGCGTTAATGGAACCCAACTCTGCATAACATCATAGTGATAGCAATTACGTAAATATTTTGTAAAGTGAGGGTCTACTGTTGACTGAGGAAAAAAACTAATTTGCAAGGAAAATTATTTTGCCCTTTGCAAAATATTTACGTTCATTTACGCCCTCCCGGGGCGACCTTATTCTCAGGGAAGAACTAAATGCCCCTTCCACATTTTTTACTTCATTTCCTATATGAGCCGCGACACGAGAAACCCAACAAAGTGGTTGTGCGTCCAGTGCAGACTCAGATAAGCCTGGGCATCCTCCCGGTCTGATCAGAGTCTTCGCTGTCCACATGAAGGTAGCTAAGACCCTTAGCTACCCTTTAAGGGCTTAGCGAAGAGTCTGAAATATTCGTAAAAAAGGTAAATAAAGACAAGCCGTGTGTTTTCACGAAACCAGCGATGACTGTTCACTTTTTCTACCAAAGTTTTCGGGACACAGATATCAGGTGTGTCGTACAGTAAGCTGACTTATAGTCCATATGTGTACTAACGCATTTCTACAAGTACACAGTAAATAATATTTGCCTTCCTAACTAATGCACTATTAAATACACTGGGCAAAAGTGAAAACGCTACGTTATTGAATACGGTTTGTAGTGAACACAATGCTACTTTTTAGCCTGAAAATAAACATTTTAATTGTGCAAAACATCCAGCAAGAGACTGTTTGTAAAATTCTGAACTTGGTACTCTTCATAACAGAGTTATCTTACCTCATTCATTATTAGCACATTTTGTAAGACTCAAACCATGCGCATGCGCAGATGCATATTTCGTTACTGATCTGAAGTGTTACATCCAGTACGAGAAAAAAAGTTCCTCAGAAAATTGATAAACAAAAGGACAACAGAAAATTAAAATTTGCTCCATTTTTAATGCAAAGGAAGATGATTTGTAATTTTGAAAAATAAAGCTTCAATTGCGTAGGTTTTCAGTAACAATTATGAGCTATTTCTTGTTTGTTTTGTTATAACTCTGATAGTGCAATAAATCGTGCACTTTACCTATCGTTAGTTTCAAGCAAAACTGTGACAATATGGGAGGAAACCACAAATTAATTTCGCACGGGAATTTCCATTGTGTACTGTTTCTTTTCGAAGGAATAACAATATTTCAACACTAATTTTCAAAGGCATAAAAACACATTTTGCTTTGTGCTTTCTCTTGCCATCCTTCTGATAGACTGGTTGTTTACCAAAGGCAAAATAAGTATAATTGTATCATGTACTCATTTTATAATTCAAGTTTAAAAAGCCCGATAGTCTGTTCCGTACCTGCACAGCAAAGAACTGGACCTCTGCTCACTTTATCATATGATCGTTTTATCTGGAAAGGCTTTTACAGATATCAACTTATATTAATGGCCTTACAAATGCATTTAACTTTAAAATGCATTCTTATTCATGAACTTTTCTGGTACCACAAAACAGAAAATTCGAAGACAAATCACTTGTAGCGTTTTCACTTTTGTTTAAAGTATATTTTGTTAGTATGTATGTCTCACGATATCTTTCGTGTCGTTCTACGCATAAATTCCGTCAAGCAACACAACCTTTGCCTGATTATTTTGCCTTATTAATAATAAAAGTAAACGTCATAGTGCCCTTATAGTCTAAATTCGGCGTTCTGTGGCGTTTGATCTTGATCTGTACTATTTGCAGAGATCCTTTAACTAGAGACCCAATTTGCACGGACTAGACAGTGCCTAACCCTGGCATTCATAATAACTAAACGCTGACGTACACCTGAATACAGATAAAGTATAGGTACATGTAGCTGTTACAGTTTTAAGTAGATTTACAGTGCTTGTGTGCTGGCGTTTTTTTCTTTCTTTCCTTTTCTCTTATGTAACTATTGACATTATCATTACTATTACTATCACCTGTAATACATGTATATGAATTCTCACGGATTTTAGTTTTATGTCTCGATTTTGCGCTTCATCCCGACAGTTTAGTTTAAGGAAATCTCCCCTCGAACCACATAATAGCTAATTATCCCATTGAACATTCCAGCGTCTGTAATTTCACTAGGCACCTGATGCCAAATTAAAAACGTTTTTTCTTACTTAGAGTAACATGTTTCTTCATGTTCACTGACTCCTCTTCTCCCCGTGGAGGCTAGTTTATCCCGCCAGAATCGAACACTTTATCTTCATAGATAAGTGTTTCCTTCTGTAGCTAAGTATTTATGATGTAACTTAATTCTGAATGTTTAATGTTTAACATGGTTTGCTTGCTATCGTATAATTGGTCTAAACATACTGTTTGTCATCGGTTTACACACGGCCTCTTTTAGGGATGCATAGTTACAAACGTTTTATAATGTTTATACCAATAAATAAAGTTACAACCCAGACACTGTTTGGCGGCACACATTTGATGGCTGCAATGCTTAAATGGCTTCAAAAGCGAGTTCTGTATTCCTGGCCATACTGCATGTGCGCACTTAGCATATTTCAGGAATGACCGCAAAAATTCTAAGTTTAGGGACAGATAGCTCAAAGCAAACAGTGCAGCACAAAGCTAGGAGCAGTCTGATCAGAATTTGCACTACTTGTAATTCCATCTAAATCTTTTGAATGCATTACTGTATTGTAAACCAAACTGTTCCAGTTTTAGGACAATTCCCGAGGTTATTACATGTAGACTGGCTCCAGACCCAGTATTCAATATATCCCCTGCAAAGGAACATGACCACCAGAGTAACATACAGCTTCGACTGGAGCATGGCTACCGAAATTATATTAAGTGCCCCAGACTATAGAATGTTTACCGTGTGTTTCTTACGACATTGCTCTTTGGAAAACGTTCCCCAAGTACAACTGGAGAGTAAACAACATTCATCTGTAAAAGTCGTATTATTAAATATCAAATTGGGCCAGGATGTTATAGTCTAATAGAGATAATACTAGCCTGGAAAGACAGAGAAACATATATTTTTTCCGGAATAATGTGATTAAATTACTACGCCAAAGGCTGAGTATACATTTGGGATTTTATTCCATTTGTCAGAATATATGGGTTGTAGACAAACTGCTCATTTGCTGTCAGGATGTCTGCCGAAAAGTAAACAGAATATAGTTTTATTTTAAATACAAATTTTTCTCAGACAGTCTGCAGTTGCTTTAAGCCTGATTATTCTACTGTAGGAATCCTATTTGTTTTTTTTTAATCTGCAAATATATTTATCTCATACTTGGATGCATTACTATTGGCGCGTTTTATATCCACGTTCTGTTTAAAGGCTAGTTATCTGATGTCATCTTTGGTTTGCGAGAAGTCATTTTATTTCAATACAGCAACGTATTTTGAATCCATGGTTCTGCTTAAACAGATGCTAGAGATTGCAGTGTTCAATATAGAGGATCTTACATGAGTATGTATTATTTTTATTTGCAACTGAACCATACATGAAGTAAATACAGATACACGTAGATGTAGATGCGAGGCTATGCCGAGCATCTTATCGTTTTCCCCAACGAGTTTAATGAATTCAAAATTACTGGAGCACGAATGCAAGATTCTATATATCATATGATATTTTATTAGCAAATGAATTTTGCACTAAAACGTCACGATTTCGCCATTAGAAAACGCAATGTTTTTATGGACCATACCGCCTAACGTTACGACGTAATTTGCAATTTAAGCTACTAGTTGATTATCGTTTTTGATGCATGGCTTTATTACTCTTTCAGATGCGACTTCATATGATAAATAACATTACTGCTCATAAACTGGCTCAATAAAACCTTTTTCTCCATACCAAAAAATAGCGTAATTTCAATTTCAATTTAATAAAATGTAATGTATGGTAAATAGTGGAGCAAATTTGATTGCATAAGGGGCCTAGAAAAGGTAGATAGTGGTCTACGGAGTGTAACATTTGTTTTTATATATCAAAATGATCGTCTCGGTCTCTAGTTATCAAATTCAGCGTTTGCCACCTTGGCAAACCTTGCATAACTCTGTAGTGGCCAGTTATTTACGTTACCCCTTTAAATTTTGTATATCAAAAATATTTATTGACGTCAATAAGAAATGTGTTTAAACTATATAAATGTATCAAATCTAACTATTTTCTGTAAGAACAGTTAATATGCTTTAAATTAGGCTGCTCAGAAAACAGTTCAGAACTTTGGTGTTGTTACTTTCGTTACAATATATCATATACCCTTTGAAAATTCAAAATTGGATCTTAAGTTGTTGCATTTAATTCAATTGGCTCATTTCAGTGCCTTTCTAGCAAAACAAATATGAGACCGCTAGCTTTTATACTTTGTCAACCACGTCCTGTTGAACAGTTACACCTTCTCCCGGTTTTTGGCTGAAAAGTCATTTTTCGTATAATTGTTCGTACAAAAAATGGCTAATAACCAATTTAAACTTGACAAATTGGGTCCTTTTGCAAAAAGATCATGATACCCATAATATAACAATAGCTTAAAAATTATTTTTGACCTTTCAACACATTTTAGCAGGAGTAACGTACTTAACAGATTAAAATGTTTGCATAAAGCGTCTACCATTCCCGCCAGAAAAAACTCTTTTCAAATTCTGACTTTTAAACAACGCAGTTGTGATATATATGTATATTATCTATTGTAAAATGAAATTTTTGCATTGTTTAATAAACTAATCGGGCAGCAAACAGTGTTATTTACATGACAAGCAAAGATGAGATTGTCCTAAAACTAGAAAAGAAAACCTTCGTGAATTAATCTATACATAGAACACTTTTATTTTTTACCCCATTAATATCCAAATGACATTACAAATATCACACCATAAGAAATTTACTAATCAAACTTACTGTTTTACTGTTAAAGGTAACGTTTGTAACCATTATTTGAAAACAATCACTGAGATTATGTGTTATTACTGAAAAATATGTCTAAACCTCATAAGTTTTGTTAAAAAATATTTTTAAAGCGGCACTTTGGACTGGTTTAAACCCATCCTATGTAATTTATCAGTGAAATTTCCACGGCGGTGCATCTGTTGTTGTGTAACGATGTTATAGTTTGTGTTGGCCACTTATCTGTACTGTTCGAAAAATTAATTTGTTTTGTCTGTTTATTCGCCATCATTCTGATATATGTAAAACAGAAAGAAAGAAGGTGAAAATATACATTTTGTGTGCCTGGGTATGCTTGATGAAAGCTAACATGTGGACATCTGCATGGAATGGGCGCACGTATATTTTGCTACCCACTAGTATCGTTTGAGTACTTGTTGTATGCGTTATATTACTATTTTTAGTTCGGTGTTGTGGGAGGGTTGTGGCACTGGTTGAATCAGTTTCTGATCGTTGCCCTTTTACACTTCTTTTCCTGTAATGGCCTTTTCCTTTAAACGCAATATATGAAACAATAGTTTAATTACTTTTGGCCGTATAGAATATATTTGAAACGAAGTAACGAATATAACAGTTTAAAAAGAAAAGTAATTTTACCCCACTGCTGCTAGTGTAAAGTGGCATGTGGCTAAGGTGAAATGCTTCCTTGTACTTCATGTTCTGGTCATTCGGAATCATCTGGGCTCTTTCTGAGTCAGTTTGAAAAAGGAAATAGCTGGTGCTATGTGGCATTGGCATTGTCGCAACATTACATTCCTTAGTTAAACCGAGGTTGTTGTTATTTTTTGTGATTCATCCCTTGCTTCCAGAGACTCATCCTTCAGAATTTAATCAAGTTTCTATCAGTTTTTGAATTTAAGGTGAATGGATACAATTTCACGTATGTTATACTGCCAATTTTATTTTGGCCTCCTTTCTTAATGGGGAAAACTTTTAAAAAGAATTGGCTGCTGTAAAAAAAGTTTTCTTTAAGAGCAGACCATTTATGGAAAGGTTAAAGCTTTCTCAGAAGCGTATAGGAAACATCTACGGAAATAAAAATTGTTTCTTTCTAAAAAAATTGCAGTAAAATACTAAGGTGTGTCCTTTCATAATAATACAGTATTATTGCAAAGACTTGCCAGAAGATCATGTTGAAGCGAGGAACACACACGAGAAAGAACATAGCAGACTCAGTTTAACTTATTCCTGTCAAAATCGGATGATATTGCCTAGAGGCACGGATAAGATGATTATGACATACTGTTATTACTTTAAAATCATTATCAAAATACCTTTTTAATTGGGTCAATGATAATTCACTTACTTTGACTTCTTGGTTTGGTATTTAAAAAGGTAACGTATACAACATTCCAATGTAAACGATTTGTTAGATTAGATTTATGATTTTAAATGATATTTTCTGTTTGATATTATGCAATAAGGTGTCCCTAGCACCAGCTTCAGCGTAACTGACTCAAATTGAGCCAGGTTGATTCCAAACATAATTTTCAATATGATGAAGTACGGGGAAGCTTTCCACAGTAGCTCAACAGTACTTTACTGTACCTGCAGTCGGTAAAAAATACACATACCTTTTAACCTGTTGTGTACGTTACTTTGGTGAAAATATATGCTACAAGGCAACTTCGGGTTTATACATTGTTTTTATAGAAAAGGTAACTTAGAGTAAAGGGGCAATGAGCAGGAATTAATGTTATCTGCGCAACAACCCTACCACGATACCAAACTGGATATAGCTGCATAAAGATATAAGACAAGTAGTAAGACGATACTAGCAGCTAGCCAGATAAAAATGCAGCCCCTTACAGGTTCATGGGTACAAATCTAGCCTTAAACAAACAAAATTAGGCATACAAAAGTCTCATCTAGTTTCTTTCTTTTTCCATATATGCCAGTTATACACTAGAATGATGGCAAATATACATATGAAACAAATCGAGTCTTCGAAGACGACAGATAAGTGGACAACACATATGATGACATAGATACACCAGAACTGATGCTCCATCATGGGGCTGTCAATAATGAGTTAAATAAGTGGATTTAAACCGGCCGTTCTAAAAATGTTTTTTATGCATATTTGGCAGTAGCAGTATTTAATCTCGGGGAGTTTTTTCAAATGTTACAAATGTTACCTTTCTGAATACAAAACTGTACGTTATTACAAGTTATTTGATATTTTGTGGTTTTGTTTAAACGTTTAAAGTTATTTGGATATTAATGAAAAAAATTCATGTACAGATAAACTCATGAAGGCTTCATTTGAACATCGGTGCAATCTGAGCATTGCATGTCATGTAAATAACACTGTTTTCCGTCTATGTAGGCGACTACTATGCAAGAATTTCATTTTTCGATAAACAAAACCATATTTATCACAAACGCGTTGTTTAAAAGTCAGAATTTGAAAAGAGTGTTTTCCTGGTGTGAATGACAGACGCTTTACGCAAACAATTTCATCTGTTAAGTACGTTACTCTGGCTAAAATGTGTTGTAAGGTCAAAAATAATTTTTAAGCTATTGTGTTATATCATGGTTAACATGATCTTTTAGCAAAAGGCCCCAATTTGTCAAGTTTAAATTGGTTATTAGCCATTTTTTGTACGAACAATTACACGAAAAATGACTTTTCAGCCAAAAACAGGGAATAGGTGTAACTGTTCAACAGGACGTGGTTTACAAAGTATAAACGCTAGAGGTCTCATATTTGTTTTGCTAGAAAGGCACTGAAAGGGGCCAATTGAATAGTAAGTAAAAATGATCATTTTGGGCCTTTTTATAAAAGAGTCTTTGTAAAATGCAACAACTTAAGATCCAATTTTAAATTTTCAAAGGGTACATGATATATTTTACCGAAAGTAACAACATCAAAGTTCTGAACTGTTTTCTGAGCAGCCTAATTGATAGCATATAAACTGTTCTTACAGAAAATAGTTAGATTTGATACATTTATATAGTTAAAACACATTTCTTATTGACGTCAATAAATATTTTTGATATACAAAATTTAAAGGGGTAACGTAAATAACTGGCCACTACAGAGTTATGCAACGTTTGCCAAGGTGGCAAACGATGAATTTGATAACTAGAGACCCAGACGATCATTTTGATGTATAAAAACAAATGTTACACTCCGTAGACCACCCCCTTGAAAGAGAGCCCATCAAGTTTGCTCCACTAAAAATAAAGGATCCTTTTCACTGTCTTACGTTTGTATACATTTTATTGCTCAACCAGAAACATAAGCAATAGATTATTGTGTCTGTGATTTCAGCAACTCTTTTCCCTACTGTTTGACAGTCTTATATGGCGCACGTGTTGTGTCTGATAACCGAGTATCTAAGGTAGAAATATGAAGTAAAGGCTTATTTTTGCGTAACTTCATTCAATGGATTTTGATTGAAGGAAGTCACCATCTTAATTGATATCAGGATTTCGAATTAATTTTGCCAAATGTATCTGGGGAGCTAAATTAAATAACATTGGAGAATTATTGTCTTTAAATCAGCAAGTACGCTTGTTTATTTTCGTACTTTTGTAATTTGTAGACAGTGACTGTCAATAATAGCCGCTACACGACAAAACCAACAATGTGGCTGTGCGCCCAGCGCAGACTCAGATCAGCCTGGGCTTCCGCCCAGTCTGATCAGAGCCTTCGCTATCCGCATGGAGGTAGCTTAGACCCTTAGCTACCCTTTGAGCAATTAACAATGAGTTTGATCAAACTGAGCTGATGCCCAGGTTGATCTGAATCTGTGCTGGGCGCACAACCACAGTGTTGGTTTTGTCGTGTCGCGGCTCATATGTTCAAGTGGGAACCATACATCTATGAAAATTGGTATAAACTGGAAATGGATGCTCCATAATTCTGATTGAATGACGAGGAGGAATAATGGAAACGTCAGTACAATTTCGGTTAAGACGAATACAAGAGTCTCAAAAACAACGAAATATGTTTATTTGCTAGCAGTAAGAGTTTGTCATGTCTAAGGGTTTTTTTATTTACATATGTAGCCCATTTGTACAGCTAAACAGGGTGCGAAAATGTAGCAGATTGTAAGGCAATTTATTGTGCAAATCTAGAATATTAAGGAGTAGATACAAAAAGAATATGCAACAAATTATCTTAACAGATCCTTAGTCTAACTCCCAGAATTCTTTTTTATTTAAAATATCAAATTATTTTCTGTTGCAGTTCTTCTAAGAGAACCTGTTATCTTCAGCATGTTTGTTTGATCTTGATCTCCAAAGATGAAATTTCAAGTCTGCTGTCATTGTGCCAATGTCTCTTGACTACGGTTGCATTCATAGGATTTCAATGTCAGAGTCCGTGAGTCCGTGTCTTTTCAACAAAGTTCATGCAAGTACGAAGGCGTATATCCGCGCATACGCAAATACACAGATGCATGTTGAAATATTGTCAGTTTGACAAAATTTCAACATTCTTCTGCGTATTTGCATGTCGAAAAAGTAAGTAGGAAAATTCTCAGGAACTGACACAATTTGATCCCAGATCCCATCCAAGCCACCATGTAGGAAAAAGACACCAACAAAAAGACATCGTTTGTTTCGAAGTTTGTTACATTCGACAATAATCCTCTACCAATTGCACAAGGACATGGCAACAGAAACAGGTCTTTGAGGAACTACATATGACACTTCTCAAAATGGATATAAAACATTGCTATACAAATCCAGTTACGCCCCTGGCATTACGTTACGCTCCTGACGTTGTTTTCGTCTTTCACGTTACTAACTAAGTCATATATTTGCCAGAATCAATGCATTCATACAATGTTGAAAGTCGTCGATACTACGTTTAAATATGCTAAAATGTTCTTCAACACTGTAACTACCACTAATGTTGTTACTTAGGATTTACTCGGTTATAAAATGGTATTTTTTAGAATGTCCCCAAATATCTAAATCAGTCTTATGGAACTCTGTTATTGAAAGGGGTTTTTCCTTCCAAAAGAAGCCCAAAAATCTAGATCATTGTTTGAAGCTGGATCTAGATTTTTTAGATTGGTTTTGAAGGGAAAATAACCACTGTCTTAAAACCAAAAAGAAATATGGTTCACAACATAACAAAACGGGAATAAGTCCACAAGGGCAAAATGTATAATAAATGATGAAAAGATGACTTATTATAACTAATTCATATCCTCCAGAACTCTATGAATAATGAAGATCTACATATAAAAGGAAAAGGTTTCCAGTAACCTCCTGCCAATAGGGGTAGCATGGGTTGAAGGCCCACTGTATCTCGGATACATGGATAATAGATGACTTGTACACTGTAAAAAAAAATCCGTAGATTTTACGGTAAAATAACTGGCAACCAGCTGCCAGCCCTTTTACCGTTATTTTCACGGGTGCCCGTAAAAATTGCAGGAATTATCAAGCAGAGTGGGACACTATAGAGCAGATGTCGCTTTGGTCAGATAGCCCTTCAACAATATAAAGTTATTTTCGAGTGCAGCCAGTTAAAATTTAACTCCCATTTCGTGATTTCCAAAAATGTCTTACAGGCAAACGCCCGTAGAAATAACGGTAAAAGGACTGGCAGCTGGTTTCCAGTCATTCTACCGTAAAATCTGCAGTTTTTTACAGTGTACTTCTGATGCCAGTTTATAAGAGATTTCAGCCACGTCAGGTGCAAGCTTGGAGATACTTCCGCTGAGATTGCATTGGAAACCGACCAAGTTGGCATGTTTCATATCATTTAGTCTCAACGATTAATTTTGTTTCACGTATGTTATTTATAACGAGTACTGCGGTTTAAGCATGAAACAAAGAGTAAGCAGAGTAGCGCATCCTTATTTTGATCTCCGATGATGTTAAAGTGAACGAATACACTTTCAGGGGGCACAACTTTTTCGTATTTATTTTTGTGTCTCTTTTCAATGGAGGTCGACTCTTGAAAGAAATTAATTTGCTCAAATTCTTTCCTTCAAGAATAGACCCGTTTTAAGATGGGTGCGTCGCTTAGGAAACCAAACAAGAAATCGCATCAGCTATACAAACGGAGTGCAAAATGTGTACCATATTTGCTTATAGACGTTCATTTCATAGCAATCTATTGACTTGTAATATACTCCTCGCCAAAAGTTTAGCATAATTATTTGTGAAGTTACAAGCAGAAATAAATAATAAGGGGGACCTCTTATAAGTAAACTAGAAGGTTGTCCAGGGACAATTGGTCGAGCCCGCTGTTTGCTTTAGTGACCTATAAGTATGTCAAGACTAAGTAACTGCTTCACTCTAGAAAGAAGCCAAAAACATCATGCTTAGCCAGCATTTTCTTCTTTTTTTTTCTCCAAATTTTCACAAAGGAAAATAAGTAGAAGTGATGACCCAGGCAAGCTCAATTTATGACAGTTACAATATCTGACTTTCAAGTGTGACCTTGACCTTGGACCTACCCAAACACATATGTCACTTGACACTCTCACTCATCAAGAAGAACAATTGTGCCAAATTATTTTGAAATCCATCCGTAAATGTAGAAGTAATGGCTCGGACAAGCTCAATTTATGACCATTTAATCATTTGACCTTCAAGTGTGACCTTGACTTTGGACCTACTAGAACAAATGTTCCAAATTGCACTTCTTCCCATCAAGGAGAACAATTGTGTTAAATTATTTTGAAATCGATTTGTAAATGTTGAAGTTATGGCCCAGACAAGCTCAAATTATGGCCATTTTATCATTTGACCTTCAAGTGTGACCTTGACCTTGGACCTACCTGAATAAAATTTCCAAATGGCACTTTTACTTATCAAGGAGAACAATTGTGCCAAATTATTTTGAAATCCATCCATAAATGTAGAAGTAATGGCTCGGACAAGCTCAATTTATGGCCATTTTATACTTTGACCTTCAAATGTGACCTTGGCTTTGGACCTACCTGAACAAATGTTTCAAACGGCACTTCTATTTATCAAGGAGAAAAATTGTGCCAAATTATTTTGAAATCCATTCATAAATGTAGAATTTATGGCTCGGACAAGCTCAATTTATGGCCATTTTATCATTTGACCTTCAAGTGTGACCTTGACCTTGGACCTACCTGAATAAATGTTTCAGAAGGCACTTCTACTCATCAAGGATAACAATTGTGCCAAATGTTTTTGAAATCCATCCATAAATGTAGAAGTTATGGCCCGGACAAATCCGGACGGACGGACGGACGCACGCACGCACCCACGGACATACACCGAACTGACATTGTAACAACTATGTCTCGCTCTCCGCAAGCGGGCTCGACAAAAAATGTGGTTATAGATCCTATTAGAAGCAGTGATGTACAATGAAAACACCTACTTACTGGATTTTTGAAAACCTACAGTTGTTTGGATACACAACGACGAAAGTTAAGACCACTGTTACTGAAGGACAGTTTTTGACACGTTTTAAAACTGTGATCAAACCATCATCAATTTTATTTT
Source organism: Ctena decussata (assembly GCA_963989385.1). Lineage (NCBI taxonomy): Eukaryota > Metazoa > Mollusca > Bivalvia > Lucinida > Lucinidae > Ctena > Ctena decussata. The sequence continues at coordinate 41,022,893 of OZ022500.1, forward strand.
TTCATACACCAAATTACCATTGTCTTTAGAGGACATGTTAAATCATAATTTGCTACATTGATTATGGTATAGTCATTTGTGAATCAGGTATAAAATAAACTCTTGTCAATATCTTCTCTACAAACATTAACGCTGCATTTTTCCTATGAATTCTTATGTTTTTTGTCCTCCTGAAAAATGTCGGTCTTTGATAATGGCACTTAAAAACTTATGTGTTACTTACTTGTTCTGTGGTCTCCTGTCTGACGTGAGACATTTTTTCTAGCACGACATTTATTTATGCAGAAAAAAATATATAAAAAGCTATTATTTTACATGAATAAGTCAACCTGCCACAATTCTTCAGTCTGATAATTTGAGAAAAAATGTCATCAGGCATATGCTTAAGTATGCCTTCTTTCCAAATCCATAAATTATATCGTTGTTTAATAGTTTGCAAACGTTCTGCAGAATTTGTAACAAAGATACTACAGAGCTGAAATATGCTAAACTTTTGGCGAGGAGTATATATAGCCAACATCATATTTTAGCCTGTTATCGTCTTTACCTGGCTATGATTTCGTCTTTTCTTTCTACACCGTGTATTTGTTTATAATGGTCAACACTAGTGTATATTTTGACGTCCAACAATCAATATTTACATACTTGGTGTATTTACTGAAAAGCCCTATAGTAAACCGATGGAACGTAATGTAGTTTACATTCCAATAATTACATTGAGACACGCGCCGTCAGTGACGTAAAGATAAACAATGGCTCTGTACAACCTGATTGGACGTCAGCAACGTCATGACGTCATGCATGCCGTTCAGCTGTTAGCAGAAAAACTGCGTTTACATGTTTTACTGCTTCAATTTTAGCGCTTATATAAGATTTTTCATGAACGATTCAATTGAAATGAATGTAAATATAAGCAATGAACTTAATTTTTCTGAGATTTATCGAAATGTAAACTACATTGGGTCACTAGCAAAGTTTACATGAACCCCTTCGGGATTCATTCACTTTGCACGTGACCCAATGTAGTTTACACTTCGATAAACCTCAGAAAAATGAAATTCATTCCTTAATTATATGGATCGTGGCGTACAAATAAGTTATGGGATAGACGACACTTATTATTTATTAACAGAAAATTGTTTCTCTGATATTGGCGTTTCCTCCAAATGCCTTATAAGTATGGTGCTTGAGAACGTTAAAAGCCAAATCAGTCAGTATATTGCTATTATATTCCGAGTACAACAGGTTTCATCGTAAAATCCTGTATAATCCTTTCGTTTTCACTGCTTCTTGTTTTGGTAGAATTTCGTTCTTTTCCATCTTAAGTTTAAAATGAATGCTTTTTAAAGCCTTTTCTGGCGTCTGAATCAATTTTCTAGGTGCCTTTACATACGCCACAAGGGAACACTTGCGGAACTCTATCGTTTGATTTATGGGTTCTTTAATCAGAAAGCTTAATGTTTTAGAGGCTGAAAGCAGTATTGCGATAGGGAATATAATCTTAGTTTATATGTACATATATCAAGCAAGAGCCGCGTCGTGAGAAAAAGAAAAGTTTAGGATACAACTCTGAAACTCTAAAGTACATTGTAGGAGACCAGGGCCCAGGTTCACAATCACACCTTAAGAGATAAGGAATACCTTAAACTAAGGTTTTACCTTAAAGTGGTTAAAACTGAATCTTGACAGCACCTAAGCGCTAAGGTATTTCTTAACTTAAAGAAAATCTTAATTTTTTTAAGGTTTGTCCGTATCAACTTCAACTTTTTAGCTCGCCTGAACGAAAGTTCAGGAAGAGCTATTGTTGTCACCCCGGCGTCGGCGTCAGCGTCCGCGTCCGCGTCCGCGTCTGCGTCCGCGTCCGCGTCCGCGTCAGCGTCAGCGTCGGCGTCCGGATTGGATGTTTTGGTTAAAGTTTTTTAAAGACCTATATCTCCATAACCCATAGATGGATTCTTTTGATACTTGCATTGTAGGTAGATATTGGTCCAAAGTTTAACAGGGTACCACCCCCACCCCACTCCATGACCTTGATGTCAAGGTCATGGACTTAGAAAATTGGGAGCTTTTTTGGACTGGATGTTTTGGTTAAAGTTTTATAAAGCCCAATATCTCCTTAACCCATGGATGGATTCCTTTGATACTTGCACTGTAGTTAGATATTGGTCCAAAATTTTCCAAGGTACTACCCCCACCCCCCTCAGTGACCTTGATGTCAAGGTCATGGACTTAGAAATTGTCTTTTTATTGATTGGATGGTTTGGTTAAAGTCTTTTAAAGACACATATCTCCTGAACCCAGTGATGAATTCTTTTTATATTTGCACTTTAGTTAGATATTAGTCCAAAGTTTTGCCGAGTACTACCCCAACCCCGCTCAGTGAACTTGATGTCAAGGTCATGGACTTTGGAAATTTGTTCTTTATGAAAGTTTTCTAATTGCATACTGATTCATAATGCTTGGCAGAGATTTAGTTTACACTTGAACTGATGTTAGACACTTTTTTGAGTTTTTACAAAACACTATATACTTACCCCACTGGATGACCTTGAAGTCAAGGTCATCGACTTAGAATTTTGTCTTAACGATTTTGGTTAAAGTTTTATATTTATGAAGACATAATTTCACAGTGCCACGATGGACTCAGTTGATACTAATACTTGGACTGATGTAAGATAATGGTTCAAGGTTTTGTTACATGCCTACATGCCCCCCTCCCCTACCGCTTAGTTCTTTGACCTCAAGCTCATGGACTTTGAAATTTCATGTGGATTTTTTTTATTTTAAATTTATTTTAAGACTTATTTCTTCAATAACTTTTGTTTATAAATGTGTTGTCATTATGGACATGCTTGTCTGAAGTTTTATGCATAGAATCCACACCTCCAAAGGGACTGTGTGATTGGCAAGCACCTATTCAGGCGAGCTATGCTGTCAGGCGACAGCTCTTGTTAAGGATTACCTTAACTCTTTATAATATGTGTAAACAATGGCGAACGACTCTTTTAGTTGTAAAAATAAATGAATAATTAATACATTAAAACCCTTTTATAGTCTAAAAATATTTAAAAAAACTATCATTGCATTTATTTCAATTAATTAGCGTAGGCCTATATTTTATTTTGAACTAGAACAAGTGAGCAGGGGTCTCCGTATATCCCCGGCCATGGCCATCGCCTAATGACATCAAACTTGAAACACACAAGTTTAACACAAATATGAAACAAATGTTTTAAGGATGTGCTACAGCATCCAAAGGATATCAACTTATCTTCTGCAACCTACCAATAAACCTAATAGTTAACATATCAAACGGTTCGATTGAAGGATATTGGAAATAAACTTATAGAAAAACTTTGATGCAAATGTTTAAGCATTTAACCTTGACCTTATGTCAGCAGCATCCAGATAATGAAACCTGTTACAACACAGAAATAAACAAAGACACTTATCACAAGGTTTCCTTGAAGAATATGGGATAAATAATCTTATCTTAAGATGAGGACGGCGAAAACTTTAATGCAAATGTTAACTTACGGATTGACAGACGGACGAACGGAGAACGGCCAAAATCTATATGCCCCTTGTCATACTTCGTATGCCTGGGGTATAAGCATATTGCTACTTAAAATATGTAAATTGGCGTATAATGGTATTACATGTAATAACAATGGTATTGTCAAAAATATCACCTATAACATGTGCCTGGGTAGTTCGAGCTCTAAAAAGATTATGGGTAGTTTGTCAACTTTGACAAAGTGAATTCCTCTCTCTCTCTCTCTCTCTCTCTCTCTCTCTCTCTCATGAATGCACATGAAAAGATTTTTGTTTTCAAAGATAGAGCCTCTTCACTAGAAAAGCATTCAATTATATGAGACCACGGTCCCAGTGTACGAAACCAGCAGGTATATCACCTCCGTATTTTACAGCATTCTCTTTGCAATTCTCACGCTCACACCTAGGCATCTTCATACTCAGATTGCGTTAGCTGAGCTGGATCGGATATACTATTGGTCAGACGTGTGTTTTCGCGATCGAATTCAGGTCTAGTTTAACTAACCAACAGGTGGCACGGCCTTTTTAAAACTAGTAAAACTTCAGCTTGAAATATAAGGAACATCCCGCATCCAGTTCTAAAATATGCCGCAGAGGTAAAACTGCAAGTACATACATTCGCGCATGTATAAGTCAGTCGTCGTTGTTTTTCCCATGGCATTCGCCCACCTTCATATTGTATGCAGCACGACCGCCCCCCCCCCCCCCCCGCCCCGCCACACACACACGCACACAAAAAAATCCGCCTCAGCCCCAGTACAAACTGCATCAAAATACTCAGATTGAGTTAGCTGAGCTGGATCGGATATATACCCTGATCCAAAAGAAATGTCAGGGCGGAGTTATCTTTGTGCCTTCCCCTAGACCTTTCTATTGTACAAAAAGGGGCACAGGACAAACACGCTGCTCACTCACTGGTAACAAAAATTATTTAGCTGTAACAAAACTTGCAAATATAGTGTAAAGTACAACAATAGACGTACGAGCCTACCGTATTATCTGGCCTTGTACAATGTCGACCAAAAAGACTTGCGATTTTACGTCCATTTCAGCAGTTTTTAATCATACCAGGACGATGGGCGGGTAATAATGAAAGGCTCTGTGCAATGGAAACCGGTTTACGATTGAGAACGCCTCCGAGAATCGAGCTCGGGGCCGCTAGATCAGCAAGCCGGCGCTTCACCCACGACTGATCAGATATCTTTTCAGGCAACGCCAATTATTTACTATTTAAATTTACCAGAGCAACTGCGAGGATGCACAGACTGACCTGAGTCATGTATGATCTTACTTGCAATAAGTTTTGCTTTTTCAGTAACGAAATAAAGAACATAGTGGTGTGGTTTGCCATAAACATAGACAGGGATGAAATGAATGCACAGGCTTATCTGAGTCTTCGCTATTCGCACATGCTATCTTAGTACATCTACAGCCCAACTCCTGATCTTCATGTATGATCATACGGCCTGTCATCTTCGCAAGCCAAGTGTACTAGTTAGGTCCACTTCGTTCCTTCCGTAAGAAACAAAATAAGAAGCAAATGGACTTAGCAGCCTTTGCTTTCGAAGTTTACAGCCTGTGTGACCAAATTCACTTTGTATATTCCTTATGATCCAAACATCGTCTATGTGAACGGGGACGACAGCATGTCCTCATGATCCAAATATTTTCTTTTCGAACGTACAGAATGTTTCTTCCCATTTCAAGTAACAATGTGTCATGTCTGAATCCATCACGTACAAAATAGGAAAAAAGCTGATTATTATACAGGGAGGATGCACAGGCTGATCTGATGCTTTGCTTTCACCGATAATCTGCACATTGTATAAATAGCATTATTTTGGCATGTCTCAAGTATTGCAGTTGCGGCATAACATCCAATGGGCACAAACGCGCTGAAAGAACACAATTTGAGCCGCGACACGACAAAAACAACAATGTGGTTGTGCGCCCAGTGATGACTCAGATCAGCCTCGGCATCCGCCCAGTTTAATCAGACGTTTCATTTAGTGTTCAAAGGGTACCTAAGGGTCTCAGCTACCTCCATGCGGACAGCGAAGACTCTGATCAGACTGGGCGGATGCCCAGGCTGATCTGAGTCTGCGCTGGGCGCACAACCACATTGTTGGTTTTCACGCGTCGCGGCTCATATGTATTAATGTCAATGTTGCCACGATGTTGTTTTTAGATTTAGAGTGCATCACCGTTGATACGACGTTTATTAACATTGCACTTGACAGTTTACACCCTAAAATCTAAGTGTTCCAATATTCGTGAAATGCTTCATTTTGCGAGCCAAGAGATATTCGCGAATATAAGCGTAAATAAATCGTTGCGAGTATTTATATACTGTAGGGTGTGGATCGAATTAGGCACAATGCTGACTCTGATTTTAAGGATTTGCATACAGGGATGATGTTACAAGTATATAAACGTCGGAAGCGCAGTCTGCTAAGACCTGGCTTACCTAGTTCGAATCCCGCGGCAGCGGAATTTGTCACACCCTAAACGGCGCTTCCTTGAGCGCAGAATATCATTATCATCTTAATAAAATGCACCTTCCTTCTTACTTTTTCGTATCAACATAGATACATCTTTCATACACGACAGTAAATGAGGTAACAAGAGGTACAATATACCAATGCGTTATGCTTAATGAACTTGAACAAGCGTGCAAAATTTATTCTACCGAATCTTCTAGTGGACTGATCGAATTTGACAGTGATTGCCAGCGCATATTTGTTACCGCCCTGACATTTCTTTTGCATCAAGGTATACTATTGGTCAGACGTGTGTTTTCGCGATCGAATTCAGGTCTAGTAAAACTTCAGCTTGAAATATAAGGAACATCCCGCACCCAGTTCTAAAATATGCCGCAGAGGTAAAACTGCAAGTACATACATTCGCGCATGTATAAGGCAGTCGTCGTTGCTTTTCCCATGGCATTCGCCCACCTTCATATTGTATACAGCACGACCCGCCCCGCCACACACACACGCACACAAAAAAAAATCCGCCTCAGCCCCAGTACAAACTGCATCAAGATATCAAAAAGGTTTTTTGTAGTTGTTTTTTGCCTTTTTATTACTTGTTTCTCTGTCTAGCGAAAATACTACGTTGAAAGTTTTCAGCAACGTCTCCACAATGTAAGAGAGAGAGAGAGAGAGACAGGCAGACAGAGAGAGAGAGAAAGAGAGAGTAACGGTCAAGCCCTGCTCGCTATCATTGATCTGTTGATCTTAACTTGCCATCATGTCAGTTTTAAAGAAAAAAAATCATTTTTCAGCGTTTTAATATCGAATATTCAAAGAACGGATTAAAACGTTAGTTTTGACAGTCCGCGGAAACGTAAATTGCCGCTACATCAATCACAAAATCCGTAGTCTCTCGCTCATTTCCGTCAAAGTTTCCGTATGACTCCTTATAATTTTCCGAAGACGCCACCTTAGTTAATGTGATGTTTAAGGTGTTGTACAGACGCACTTTTAAATACACTCCTTACACTCCTTAGTAAAGGTACGACTTGTACCTTAAATAGTTAAGGTCTACCTTAAATTAAGGAATGATTGTGAATCTGGGTCCAGGGCCCAGGTTCACAATCACTCCTTAAACTTAAGGAAGACCTTAAAGTTAAGGTACAAAATTTCACACGTAAATAAAAGCTTACAAAAAATAAATGTATTTAATTTTTCTTTCTTATTACATTTCTATGACAATTGTCAGTAGATTCACGCAAAAACTGCAAATTTTACTATGGTTTAAATATGGATTTTCTGAGGGCGAAATTCTCCACCTTAACTTTAAGGTGCTCCTTAACTTTAAGAATGATTGTGAACCTGGGCCCAGGTATCTCAGTAGGTTAAGCGATGACCTGCTTAGCTAGCGGATCGGGTTTGAATCCGTCTGGATGAAGAAATCAACCGTAAACGTGGATTCATTGCACATGACCTTTCAATGTAACAATCTCATTATCCTGCTTGGACTAAAATACGGTTAAAAATGACGTAATTTGCAAGATATTAATCCATCCATCTAAAGCAAATTGTAGTTCTGCAGTCATGTAAAATTGTTTGCGGTGCAGTACTGTCGTCCTATTCGGCGCACTTAAGCAAAGAATCGTTAACTGTGTAAATAAGAACAATAAAAAATAACCAACAGATATTGTGTTTATAAAGTACAATAATCACCCTTTATTTCATCTAAAAAAATCCACCATCTGGTATTGATCATTATATGAAGAGAAACTCAAAATTCATGTACCATTGTGCACGAGGGACCCCGTTTTTGTCGGCCAATTCGACGCAGCTTCTGAAAATGTCTTACTCGTGACATAAATAATGGGCTAAATTTGAGAAACAGACTATAATCATGACATCACTCCGCGGGCTGCAGAATGAAAAATGCGGGCGCTGGTTGGGGGGGGGGTGCGGAAGACGTAGTTTTAGAGCTCTGTTTTAAAATTTTAAATTTTGCCTTAATTGTTGCTGGTGAAGGACTTTGATCTAAATAAACTTTGTATATAAGTTATAAGCTTGGTGGAGGTTGTAAGAACGCTGTGAAATTGTGAAAAAAAATTCATACACCGTATGGTGGTGCCTCGCTAAGTTAACGGAGGAACTCTAAGAAGAACTGAACTGAACTGAACTGAATGGCTGCAGAAGGAGCTTGTGGAAAGTTTCAAAATTGCTTTAGCACTGTTAAATTATGATTCTTTGGAATTTAGCTGAGTGAGTTATTTTATAGATCACTTCTTTACTATGTGCAATTATGCAAGGTATGAAAAGAGTGATAATTATTAATTACAAATGCTGCTGAAGTGAGTTGGCCTACATACGTGAGATGGATTCTGCCTAGGTCTATAAAAAACAACTGTTTTTGAATTTGAGACATAATATCAACTACATGTAATTTAAAAAAACGTTCTTTACTGGACCAAGGCACTCCTGCTTACCTATCAGCTGAAATAAGTTCTTTCTTTCCTTGAATGTTGAAATACTAAGACACTTAAAAACGAAAAATAACAGCAATGAAAAACGCATACAACACTTTTTTTGCAAATTGAATTGATAAAATGTGTGTCTTTAATGCAAATTTGTAGCTAAAGCAACTCAAGATCTGCTCAGGATGGCGCCTTTTGACCTTAGTTTTTATGTTTAAGAAACCGGCATTTTCTTTTAAGTTATGGGCCATTTGCACCAGAAAAGAAGTGAAACCAAAAAAGAGTTAGTTTATACCATACAGCAATCTTCAGCTTTTAATTATTCTGAGTCTTCACTTTCAAATACATGTTTATATTTCCCAAACGTTGTTCTGGTATCTAGATCAATATTCAAACGCAATGGAGTTGTGTCTGTATCACTTGAGAATACTTTCACAATTCGATCCAATGGTTTATAACAAAAAGAACATGTGAGGTAACTTCAAAAACCTTATTAAGAAAATATAGCTATCTAAAAGTTTGCACAGTTTGCAAGTTTGTCAGATCAGTCGAAGTAGTATTGAAGATGCCCGGGCACTGCCACAATAACACCAAGAATAAAAATGACATATAACTCAAAATAAAACGCAAATCAAAGCATCCAGCTCTCCATTTCTCAAGGAGTTTTTCACAATGTTAGACAAAGTCTGACTATATGAACAAGTCTCAAATACTCCAAACAGAGAATAATAGAATATGTGAAGGGGTTGAGGCCGAGACAAGGAAATCTAAGGCTATTTTTCAGATTATTTAGTCTTATGTGGGGCTTAAATAATCTGAAAACGAGCCCGAGATTATCTTGTTGAGGCCTCAACCCCATCACTGATTTTTTTTACTCATTATGTTTTATAGAACAGAACATTCATTGAGTACCTTATCTTCTTGTTGAAGCCATTCCTAGAAGCTTCAATCTGATTCTATTAATAGTTCTGACGTATTAATTTCACCTTGTGCATGCATGTTTCATGACTTGCAGCTGATCAGAAATTTACAATGACACCTCATGCACATCACTGGCTGTAAATTTCATTTTTCACGCAATTTACATGACAGGTAGACGCATGTGCATTTTGTTGAATTTAAGTGTGTAGATAATCGGGCTGTACTATTTAGCAATGATCGAAATTTTGAGACAGCTTTCTGAGCTTAAGCTGAGATAGCAGGCCGAGACAATAAAAAAATCTAAGACAACTCTAGAAAGGGATTTATTGTCCAATGGGTGAGAATAAAGAGGTACGATCCAAAGATAACAACAACAACTATGTCATTCAATAATTACCAGTCTGAGACAAAATGGTTTACCTTTCAATAAATTTGCTCAAAGATGAATTCAAAACCGGTTTCAGTCAGCCAGACATTTTCTTCCGTATCTATCTGACTAAAAACGTTGTTTATTTCTCTCTGGAATGGCTCTAAATAACTAAATAAGTCTTATGAAATTCTACGTCGGAATGAGTGTTTTCTTTCAAAATCAATATCCCAAAAATAAAGATCCGTCAAAAATTTGCGTTTTCACGTTATCCTGATTCGTGTCCCGGAAGTAAATGTCAGACCACAATTTAAAATTAGGCCAGTTCAACTGATTTTGCGTCTTTCTTCAGTCTGATGTTTTATGCTGACGAAGGCAGGTGCAGTAACACTTCAGGGAGGATTAAAAACCAAATGAAACAAATTAACTAAAGCAGACAAAAAGGGCGATAAAAAGTAATAGAAAACCCTCTCTAAAGGCGAAGTCAACATGATGTTTTCCTCTAATCTATTTTTCTACATTTAATATATCCCTGTCTATTTTCGTCGGACAATGGTTTTGGGGCTTCAAACTATTAAATATATTTATTTCTTGAAAGTTTGCATAACAGAATAATATATTTTTTCCATTTTGGCGGAAGTGATGTGTGTATCTCAGCATTCCGTATTGCAAACAAGTTTTCATATGTGATAAGCTCACCTGTTTCTAAAGAACGCTATAATTGACCGTCAATATCGAAATATATATGTGCCAGCAGACAAAAAGCTGAAGGAAAAAATAATATAAAGTCAAGCTCTCAATATATTATATGGTTGAACATCTTAACAGTAGATTTGATGGTTTATTTGCATTGTTGTAAATATGCGCTATATAAATTCTAGAAAAAATCAAAAAAAAAATCTAGTATTTGTTTCTTCTTTATTTTTGGTCATGTTAGTTGACTGCATTTTGATTGAATACTATTAAATTATTTTAATCTTTTGTTTATTCATTCATTTATTTATTTTCCCCTTTAATTGTCTCAAATTTTAGACCGTTTTGATTCAAACCTACATACGATGATACCAAGAATTCTGCACTCAGACATGCTAGCAAGTAAACTTTAACCCAGGAAACTATTATTACGTTGTGACATGAACACTGAAACTCTATCAAGGTGACGTTTGAAACTGACACTTAAGACTTGTGAAGTTCTGAAATATTGCAGTGCTCTTGGTAAGAAGGGTAAAGAGGGATACTTTAGGGCTATTTTATCATATTTCTCCATAAAACCATATGTTGTGTCCCTCAATATAACCGTCTCGCAGAGACGGTTCTAATGAAGGGTTACAACATATGTTTTCATTAAGAAATTATCCCAGGTTCTCCACAAAATTACATTTTAACTCGAGCTCTGTTTGGGAAATATTCCAGACTGTTAGATAGTTCAACCTTGATGCGACGAAGCAGCTGTCATATTCTTGTTGTGTCAGACGTTTTTAAAATGAAGGACTTCACGTCTGACAGAATGTCGGAACTTTTTGTTGTTTTCTTCCGTCTTAATATTTAGTAGCATTTTAATCCATAAATGCCGAGTGGGAAGGGACAGAGAGAAAAAGCATAGCTCCAGATGAGACGCCACAGATCCAGATTACGGCATATTATACTCCAGATGAGACGCAACAGATCAAGATCACGGCCAGATCTATAATAGGCCGTGATCTAGATCTGCGGATTCTCATCTGTAGATTGTTTGCATAAAATACACGATTATTTTACGGGGGGAAATCCGATCAGTCACACTTTTAATTAGAAATGGACTGGTCCGAACAGTGTGATTGAAGAATTCTGTTGGTCTATGGTCAATGCCTATCTTTTTACTTTATAGCATATTATATCATTCTACATTGAATAGAGAGGGAGTTTTGTTATGAACGGAAGACATAATCGAAAAACGCCTGCCCAGTCCTACCGCCGTACACTCACCCTCTAGCCAGAGCAGGCAGTTCTCTGTGTAAATCAACTGGGCTAAGAATTTTTTCTGGACACATCGTGTATGCCCATGTGCTCGGAGGCTAGTATTGCAGAAACAGTTTGCATAATTGAAAGAAAAGATCTTTTCTTTCTTTCACACTAAATATTATAGTTGTACGTGTTTAGCGTTACAGTATGCCGGGAAAAGTCTTCAAGACAAAAATGTAAACGAAGATACCCAGAAAAGCCAAAATCACTCAGCATTATCACCAAAGACACCGACAGTCCTTGAAGAGAAAACAAAACAGCACATTTCTGGGATCCTAGTAGTTGAGGTGAATCAAATTCGATAATCGAGACACTCAGTACATGTGTAACAAAATTAACCGCCTCGGAATGGCCAGTAGTACAATGACTGGGGATTGAGTCGTTTCATTCGTACTTCCACTCCCTTTATCTTAAAAAATACTTAACTATTTTAATGGAGGCTAGGTTAAGTAGCTGTAATGGACTGGGTTAAAACAATGGTATACGAACAAGGGTTTATCATTGTAGATAAGTTGAACCCGGTTTGTAGCAGTACTTTAGCCCATTCTCTCTCTCTCTCTCTCTCTCTCTCTCTCTCTCTCTCTCTCTCTCTTGTGTCGGGGGGTGGGGGGGGGGGGGGTCGTGGTCGGGCGAGGTACTGGGTAACTTTCAGTGCCGGGGCGTCCTACTAATTTGGATAATAGTAGGGCAAGTTCCTAATGTACTTGCAGTAGGTGCGGGTGGGGTTGTTTGAACATTTTTATTCTCCCCATCATTTCTCATTTCTTTCTCCCTCTCCCTGGGAGATGGCTTGATATAGACTGAAATACTGTCTCAAAGAGCCGTTACACCCCAAAACAACGTACCAACCAAAATCTCTTTCTCTCTCTTCTTTATACAAAAAATTACGTAACGCTAACTTCCAAGGCGCCCTCTGTCTGCTCTGTTGTATGTTATTATGCACGAGAATAAGATACTGAATTCTTTAACCGACATATCTAGTTGCCAATACGAAGACTACAAATTCTCTGAAACGTCTTTTTAGTACAAATTTTGCAGGTGCCGCCGTTTGATGGACCTTTCCGGAAAACCAAGCTCCAAACGGCCAACACAACGTTGAATGATGTAACGCCATGGCAACTATCGAACGTTATAAAGGAACAGACTTGCTAAGAAAATTTCTTCAACAGGTGTCTAATATATTTAATCATGAAAAACGTATTAATAAAACACAAACACAATCTATGAATAAAATGTAATTGTGGAAGAAAGAATTCGATTTTGTGATGAAGCAAATGCTTGTCGCTGAATTTCGTGTCACCAGAAGAGCAAAGTTTAATTCTTTCACTATAGATGTTAATATGAGCCGCGACACAAGAAAACCAACAATGTGGTTGTGCGCCCAGCGGAGACTCAGATCAGCCTGGGCATCCGCCCAGTCTGATCAGAGTCTTCGCTGTCCGCATGGAGGTAGCTTAGACCGTTAGCTACTCTTTGAGCACTTAACAAAGAGTCTGACCAAACTGGGCGGATGCTCAGGCTGATCTGAGTCCTCGCTGGGCGCACAACCACTTTGTTGGTTTTGTCGTGACACGGCTCAATTATGATTATTCATGCTAATGGTCATATTTTGGAGATTCTTGAACGACCAAACTAATTATAATTAATTCAAAAAAAAAATTGTCAGCTTAACACCTAAATACTAACATACCATTCAAATAGTAATAGACATAATTGACATGATTTCGGCGTTTCTGTGAAGTCTGAGCAAAATTAAATAAACCAAAAATATATAATAGCGGAATAAGGTTGAATGTTGGCATAACATTTTAAAATGTTAAAACTAGCAAAACACATTCCCACGATGGTAAATAAATGAGCCGCGACACGACAAAACCTACAAAGTAGCATGTGCGCCCAGCGAAGACTCAGATCTGCCACGGCATCCACCAATTCTGATCGGAGTCTTTGCAGTGCGCTTAAAGGGTAACTTAGGGTCTAAGCTTCCTTACTGCCGACAGCGAAGACTCTGATCAGACTGGGTGGATGCCACTTCGTTGGTTTTGTTGTGTCGCAGCTCAATTATAAACATGTACCGTTAGAACAGAAGTGCGAAGAATGGAATTCCATATCTGATCAAAATGCCTGAGGTACTGAAGATTCCAGTGCTTTATAAATGTATTTTGTATTTTAATCAAGCTCAAGGTAAACAGGTATAGTGCATTAGAAATATAAAAAGAAAATGGGAGGAATATAGATTAGTTATTTAGTCAGGAGGCCTTGAAGTTGACAGTCTGGCGGTTCTTTAGACGAACAGAAATAGTAACTAAACCTTCCAAGTGTATCCATACTTGCCACGCATCTAAAACTTCTAGTTTGACATCAAACTAATCAATGAAAACTTGAATCCTTTTACAATACTTAGAGATTAAACCTGGAAAAATCTTGCTCTATATATTTTTCAAAAACTGCCAGTTTATACAAGAATCATGCTACATTTATCTTAAATATGTGCAAATTACCTTAGGTTCATTGATAAGTCGTTATGATAAAACGATATAGTTGTGAGGCAAATTTCTCTGATAAATAGATATTAAGCAAAATTAAAAGAAAGGCAACGATCAGGCACTAAAACTGTCAGATCCCATATCCAGCTCTCAAAACCAAACGAAAAGATTTATATACACATATGTACCGTGTACGCGGTAATTTTCGCGGGTTCAAATTTTCGCGGTTAAGGGTCAAAAACATAAACATTAATTTTCGCGATGTTTAATTTTGGCGGTTAGCAACATGCGTGAAAAGCAAAACTACTTCTTTTTCACTTGAGCCAATTCGTTCACTAATCTGCGGCATGGCTGCCGCAGGTTAATGAAAGAACTGGCTCAAGTGAAAAGTACCAGCAATTACCGAAGCAAAACAGCAACAAAATATATGAACACTGTGTCTACAGAAGATACTATGTAAGAAACAGGAAATTATTTCGCGATTTTAATATTCGCGGTTTCTAAGTGACCGCGAAATACCGCGAAAAATGGAACACCGCGACAATTATCTTGCATACGGTATATAAATTGGCAAAAGGTTAAGAAATACACGCGCGGTAAACAGAATGAGTTGCTCTTTCCCAAACAGGTGGTTATTCAGTTGTCCTAAATGAAAACAACATTTTCTCTTTAAATTACAAAACAAACAGAAAGCAAAATGAGCAACTATACTGGTGACCATATTGCTACATCACAGACTAGCGGACATAAGAACACATAACACCGAGGAGCTACAACAGAAGTATCGCCTTTGAACGGTCTGTAATAGATCTAAACATTAAGTTAGCTGTTTGGTCCGCATGAAGATTTCCTAACCCATAAATGATTGATAATTCACCACAGGAAATAAAAAAAACATGATGAATCAAAGATGAGGACTCGATTGCGACACCTTGTTTCATATAAAGACTCATTTAAGATCCTCTATAGACACATGTATACTTGTTTTGTTTTTTTTTTGTGTGTGTGTTTTTTTTTTTTTTTTTTTTTTCACTTTTGTTTAATATTATAAATATACAATACAAAAATGTATATCCTTTTAGTCTCTGAAATTGAGTTTGAAAATAAAACGGAAAATGATTATAGTAGCAACAATTCTAATGAAAACAATGTTAAATGTTTTTAATTAACAGACATCTTTCTGCAAAAACCAGTGTTGGGTGGAAGTTAATTCACAACCGAAGTCTTGTATGAGCTTCAAGGGAACAATTTCAGAAGTTTATGCTCGTTTTAATGGCCGCAAACTCAATAGAAAGGAAATAAAGACTGGTGAATGAATTTCACCAGTCTCTATTAGAATAATAAATTTTCAAAACTCTAGGGCCCATTGGTTCTAAGTATCGTAAGCTAAAAGTCTAGTGTACGCATAAAATGAAGTGGTCATGATTTGCTGATAAAAAATTTTGAAGAACTTTTGCACTGCTTGCAGCAAAAAACGAAACTTTTCTGTTCCATTAGCAAGTGTTACATCTTTCATCCACTAGCAACAGGCACTATTTCTACCTGATAGTACATATTCGTAACTGTACCACATTTCAGTTTTAAATGATAACAGCTAAGTAAAAAGATGGGCAATGGTCAGGAATTAATACAATCAAATCCCACATCCCGCTCTCAAAACCAATAGGGAAAGAAGCACACACACACGGAAAAATTGACAGAAGTTCACGAAAGACACGCACGCTAAACCGAATGAGCAGCTCCTTCCCATACAGGTGGTCATTCAGCTACCCTAATCAAAAACAGCATAAACATCTGTTTCTATCTATGTTATTTTTAACTTACAAAACAAATAAAAAAGGCAGATCGGGTAACAAAACAGATGATCAACCGCCAAAGAACATAGACCAGCGGACATAGCACAATTTAACATCAAGGAACCACAACAGAAGTACCGCCTTGGAACGGTCAACAAAAGATTACTTTGGGGGGGGGGGGGGGGGGGGTCGGGGCTTAAACATGTTTTATTGGGACCAAACCTCGCCCTCTGCTTCTGCAGTGGTTCGACACATTTAGTTAGCTGTTTGGTCCGCATTAAGGTTTCCTAACCCGTCAATGAATCATAATCGGAAACAAACAAATCACGTATAAGACCTATGATGAATCTGAGATGAGGACTCGACGAAAATAACGTATTGCAAACCAGGTCAAACAACACCACTGAAATACCGGATCAAAAGAAAACTATCAGTTAGACCCCGAATAACCAAGCAACAGACAAGGCAAGACGGCGTTTACAGCAGTTTACATATGATTCCTATGGCGTCAATAAAACAGTTTCAAAACGTTGCTATAAGCTAAGTGCAATATGTTTATGTCTACTGTTACTTACGAAAGGTCGTGTGTGCCTGTTGTTTCAAAGGTGCAAACTGTGTCTGCACCCTATTTTAGACCTGATAAGCACACTGAGCTGCTAAAAATTTACTTCATGTCACTGGATAAGATTTCAGAATTTTAACATAATCCAGTATGTGCAGCCAATCCGTATAGAAAAACGTACTCTCATCCAGGCCTGAATTTTAACACAGGGACTCAGACAAAGCCTCGCCTCTAGTTTAAAGTCTAAACTCTCGAGTGAGATTTTCCTATCCTACATAGACACTCATGGTGGATTCTTATAGTTTATGTTTTTCTTTCCTATGTGCAACGGTCCTTCGTTCATAGCGGCAGACCGGTTGTTCGCAAAGGGTCGCTCTTAAAGAAGGGATGATAAGATTTCAGTTTTCTTTGATTCAATAGAATAATTATTGATATCTCGTCGATTTGCTAAAATAATGAAAATGTCAAACCAATCTGAATGTCATCTATCTTAATGCATCCTTTTTGTTCTGTAGCTTGATCATAGAAATAGCTATTACGTAGTATTTTCTAGCGATATTGACTCCAAGTATACTACGCCAGCTGGGCAGTTCTATGCATTTTGGCCATCGCAACCAGGTACCCTACGTGTAAAATTTATTTATATCCCGCATTAGTTTATCTGAGTGTTGCGTTCATGCCGTAGCTTGTAGCTGCCGCAATATGGCTTTATCATGCTACCGTATTTGTTCCACTATAAGACGAAGGTTTCCCCTTTCAAAACAGTCCCAAAAATCTAGATCCGTCTAACAAGACGGACCTAGTTTTTGGATTGTTTTGGAAAGACAATCTAACAGAATAATCAGACATAATTACATGTTGGGGATACTTCGAAAAGAGAAAATCCCGTCTTACAGCCGAATTAATACGGTTTGTCCTGTTTTGTACAGTGTTACTGTATTTGGAAAGCTTAATGGAGCATTTGCTCAACACCATTTGGAAGAGAGAGAGAGAGAGTTGCCCTACCTTTTATTATTTCTTTACGCATATAATGTGTAATTTGATGTTACGAATCGTACAATATTTAAATATATTCTGAAACTGCAGAGGGAGAAGTACACACATTCGCAAGAATGAACATAGCAGACTCGGTTTTATTTCACGAGTCAGATTTAGCCGTATTTACTTACCATGTTTACACCGAGTTATTGTTAGTTGCATAACAACTGTAAGTTCCAATTACCATATGCAATTTGACTGTTAAGAGACTGCTTCAAATCACTCAAATTAACCTTTCTTAATATATGCCAAACATGATCTTTTACTACTAAAAGATGATTTCGTTGTGATAGATGTTTCAGGTCCAATAAACTTAAATTGATTCAGATTAACTTTTGATATCATTATTAATCCCTGTTCGCTTCCCATAATCGTAGTGTCGAAGGAGATTCCACTGGCAACAAATGCGAAATAACAATGCAATATAATGTGATTGAGACCTATTGATCGTGCTGTCATCACCATCAACGAATTGGCAATCAAGCTATATTGTGATTTTATCAGTTAATGGTGATATTTTGGAGGCAGTATTTACTGTAACTTGTTCATGAAAGACGACCACTGCTCGGCAGGCATACACTCAAATTTTATTCAAACTTACTTTTTTTTCTACCTTCGAGACAGAGTTTGTTCTATTTTTAGCGGTGCTGGAAAATTCTGTCTGGCCTATGGGCTGACAGCTAACACGAGCTTGAATTCTGTGTATCACTACTCGCTCAATGAAATGCGATAAGCCCAGCTAAGGCGATTCTATACTTTATCCATTATTTTTTAAAGCAATGCATTTCCTCAAAGAAATTCATTCTTTATATGTCCACCATTTTCTGTTTATATGTCTTAAACTCGTAAAGAAAACTCCGAAACGGTCAATGTCTCACACAAACACTGTCGAGGATGCCGCCATTTTGAAGACGTTACCAACTGACGTTTGAAATAATGTTGACGTTACGTCGCACTACTACTTACGCTTGTATACATTCGCATGGAATAATAGTTCCTCGTTCCATTTGAGATAATTATTATCGTAAGTAAGAAAAATAATCAATCAATTGTCTCCGATGCGGACAGAGAAATCCCAACCCTCGGGCACAAGGGCTGTGTCGGAAACTCGGCAAGCCTCGTTTCCGACACACCCCGTGTGCCCTCGGGTTAGCATTTCGCTGTCCGCATCGGAGACCAATGATAGATTCTATTTGTCAATACCTAGTTTCATTCAGTTGTTTGTCTGTTGCCATTGCTGTGCAGTCTTCAAAGACTGTGCCCTATGATAACCAAAATATCTACGACATTTTTGCACATTCCAAAATACAAAATTTCGCCCATAAACGATGTAATTACAGAAATATGGATCAATATAAGAGTACCTTTCCAAAACTTAGTGGGACAGAGGCGCATTTCTGTATTTAATTTTCTCAGTGTCGCTTAACCTATATGAGAATATAAAAAACAATGTCACAATCGTACAGGAGAAAACCAGGGTTCCCGGATAAAACACCATATTTCCGTAAAAAGAAGTTGTTCTCTTACAGGTGCTCTGTGCGAGGCTCGAGCCGTCAAGAGTCGGTGCTGGACATGAGCATTCGCACATGCTGGAAAAGGAGCAGTATCTTTAATCATTAAAGTTCTATATGAGCCGCGACACGAGAAAACCAAAAAAGTGGTTGTGCGCCCAGAACAGACTCAGATCAGCCTGGGCATCCGCCAAGTTCGACCAGACTCTTTATTAAGTACGCAAACAGTAGCTACGGGTCTGAGCTACCTCCATGCGGACAGCGAAGACTCTGATCAGACTGGGCGGATGTCCAGGCTGATCTGAGTCTGTGCTGGACGCACAACCACATTGTTGGTTTTCTCGTGTCGCGGCTCATATGTGAATTGATTGAAAAGAGCGATATCACCAGCTGAGACCACCAGCATGTTTATATTTGCTTGCGAGAATGCAAAACCTGAGACTGGTGCTCAAATTAATAAAACATAAGACAACAAAACAAATTGAAATCCCGAGGAAACTTGCTGAAACAACAAATTTAATGAGACTGACGAAAGGACTCCCTAGTGACATTACCGCATTATTTCAACGAAATCTAATCAATTTTTCTTAATGATTTGTTAAAGCACTGGTTTTATTTCCTAGAAAAGTTATTAAAATGCATTGCAAAACAGCGATTGCTACATTATAAGTGAACGGTACCTTGAGAAAACGTACTTCAAGGTACATGCTTATCCAGGTAACCAAGACAAGACCGAAAGGCACAAATTGCAGCTATAAGGTCAACAATGTTTGCAATTCCATCTGCATCTTTTGCATTGCGCTGAAAATAAAAGTTTCAATTTTTCAACAGTTACGGTAATTATTTTAGATGTCCTCATTTTTAGAACTTTACGGTATAACGGTAAAACTGGAATAACAAAGAGGAATTTCAGCTTAAGAACTAAGTGTACATTGATCGAAAAATGGTCTGCAAAAAAACTTCATGGGGTTTAAACTGACTTATATCTTTACGGTACGAATAAACTTTCCGGCCATCAATATTACTTTCTGCCGGGCAAATAATAAGCGCTCTTCATGATAGTGCCGCTCATATAATTCTGGTTCATTGTGATCATTAGGCTCATTCTGAGTCCGTGTGAATAAAGTTTTCGCTAAAGCTGATGACAGTGGGCGCGGGGGGGATGGAGGAGAGATAGAGGAGGGGGTGGGGGTGCGCAGTGTTGCAACATTACACTACTGCGCATGAACAGATTCAATTAAACTGAATCTGATGTTTTCCTTCCTTTTCGGTTTAAAAATCTGTTTACTATTTAAAGACATATCCATAGTGTGCAAGGCTATTGTCCGATTGTAAGAACACTGGCAATAGTAGACTTCCTGCTGCAATAAAGTTAAATCGATTTAGATTAACTTGAAATTGATTTTCAGTAGAAATCTCATTCAGCTTCTCATAACTGCTGAAATGAATTGCGTTGAATGTGCCTTGACTGGCAACAAATGCGAAATAACAATGCAATAAAAGGCGATTGAGCCCTATTGATCGTGCTTTCATCAAAATCAGCGAATTGGCTATCAAGCTACATTGTGATTTTATCCCTAAATGGTGTCATTTTGGACGTGATGGCGACTCTAATTCGATTTTATTCTCCTGGTGCGCAAAAGATGACGAGCATTGCGGAGTGCGTCTTTTCGAACAGATAATCAATTCAATTCAGTCCCTGATAATACCAAATATATTAGAGACAGAAATCTATATTTTCTTTTAACTCTGCAATGTCTTATCACTTCCGCCGAAAACGGTGTGGTCAGCTGATAAATATTGATAGTTGAAATATTCCATATCTTGAACACAGGGTATAATCGATTCCGCTAATTTTCGCTTACTGCAGAGACTGTACATTATATTTGGCTTCCGCCGATACTGTCCGTGATCTCTTGCTTCCTGCCGAGACCTCTGTACATGATTAATGGCTTCCTGCAGAGACTGTCCGCGTGATTCTGCTTCCTGCCGATGCTCTCGGCAGGAAACAGTCACGCGGACAGTCTCGGCAGGAAGCCAATATTCGAGGACAGTAGTCCCTGCAGGAAGCAAGAGTTCGCGGACAGTCTCGGCGGAAGCCAAATATGATGTACAGTCTCTGCAGGAAGCGAAAATTAGCGGCATCGATTATACCCTGTGTTGAAGTGGACTGAGGAAACTCTTAGATTTCAGTTGTGTGGCAGGAGCAGTGTATGGCTAAACCTTGGTCTTTTCCACCAGTTTTCCAGGGGATTTTTTTTTTGTACTTCCTGATTGTTGACCCCCATTTAAATGGGAGGTCAAAAGAAAAACAGAAGATTCGGATCTATAGCAAGAGTAGCCGTGTATGGCGCGTTAATAGCGCTTAATGTAATACTCATGCGGAATTAAATGTCATATTGACAGTCGAGTTATTTTTATTGCATGTCACTCGAAATGCCATTGCTTCTTTCTCTTAAATATCTGAGAATTACTTTGATCTTCTAACAGGAAAGTATTTTATTTTACCGGACGCTAAAAATACAAGTAGTCAATTTTAGCTGTCCATGTGTAGCAAAATGAGTTTCCTCAATCAAAAATAGCTCTGAATGTCTCAAAGTGTTAATAAAGAGATCCTAATGTTTCAGTAGTAATATAAAGGCAAGCTAAATAAGGTCTAGTGCTTTTGTTTTCAACCTTTTACGATACCCTGTAGAATTAGTTGTATTTTTGTATAGAACACGATAGTTGTATTTTTGTACAGAGCAGGATTATATTAAAATCTATTTAATGAAGCTATTTTATGAATTCAGGAGTTCTAAAAATTATAATCAAAAGGGCAAAATCTGTCTGATAAATTTCATCGTTTCCCCTCTGATGATAAAATCATGCTTGAATTATTTTTGCGTCAACATCAGTCTATTAGCAGTTTTATAATGTAAAACAGGATCCAAATTATACAATACTGACTAAAAGACTGTTTATATGGCATCTTCGAAGGAAGAGCAAATAAGTGTTCATACAGAGGTATATTACATATAACTTTCTGGCAAATTTTGCACACTAGCACATTCTAAAAATTTAGCCGCGACGGCGTGAAAATATATAAGTCTGTATTTATCATATTCAGCAGCTGTGAATTTTCATATTTATGGTCGGGAAAATAAAGTTTTATTTCTAGAAAGAAAAGATGACCAAATGGTATCAAACAAATTAATCTGAAACATTTTTTCCGGCTAACTGAATTGAGAGTATAAAACGAGTTATGTTATTGTTCGTCAATTTATCATGTGCGAAGCATTTTATTTCACACGAGTAACTGATACATGTACCTACAGGGAGTTTCAAAATTTCTGATAACCTTTCAAATTATTACCTCTTCTTTAATAATACAGATATCAATACACTGTTTACATCAAAATGACCAAGAGACATCATCATTTTACATGCAATGACTCGGAAACGTTGACATCATGGCGTCGTATATGACGCCATCAGAAGTTGTTATTTTTCAAGATAGCGCTGTCCATAGAAAAGCTCTTTTTCGTTTCGTAACAGTCCTTGTATAAACATAGTTAACCAGGAGTGGAGAAGCCAGCATAACATCACGGATGTTGTTCCCCTTTGTAGAAATGGTTGATAAACATGGAGATGTGTCCATATACCTTAATGGCATTAAAACGTAAACTTCTTAACTTTACAGACTATGTACCAGTTTATGCTCTAATTCATTGCCTTGCCTTGAAAGAAATTCTGTGTAACTGTCAGTTTAGACTAATTTAAAATACTGTGAACATTACATTAGGTTTATCCGCATTAACCCTGCTGTTCTTTCCTTCCCCAGGGACACCAAGCTTTTATTCAGTTCCAGCAAGTTCCATCACAAATGAGTCGCGACACGACAAACCAACAAAGTGGCGTGTGTGCCCAGCAAAGACTCAGATCAGCCTGCGCATCCGTCCAGTCTGAGCAGAGTCTTCGCTGCCTGCGTGCAGCTAGCTTACACCCTTAGCTACCCTTTAAGCACACACCGAAGACTCTGATCAGACTGGGCGGATGCCCAGACTGAGCTGAGTCTTGCTTGGCCCACATACCACTTTTTTGGTTTTGTCGTGTCGTGGCTCAATTATGACTAATGCTTAATGCATATTTGGAGATAAAACCCTACATTTGACACAACTCCCAAAGAAACATATATAAATTGAATGGTCAGACAATGGAAAACAAGAAGTATTTGGATGAAATTTTTAACCAATATGGTCCGGGTGAGTCAAAATATTACATAAAGGCAGGAAAGTATTTAAACACGAAATCAAGGAAAGATGACAAGGCAAGGATCAAGAACCATATCCTTACGCCAATTAACACCAAAGGACAACAACAAAGACGGCACACACAGCCAAACATGACAAGTAAAACTCCAAGAGCCACCCTGCATGCACAGCTTTCAAATTGTATAAAAAAGGGGAAAAAATGCCTTTTAGTTAAACGGTTGCCATGTCATTTGCATAGATAGGATTATTAGCTGTGATTTTACAATATATTACGTACTATGCACATCAAATGTCCAGCTTTTATAGATTTTAAATGTAATTGACATGTATAACCAGAAATAAATCATTTAAAAGTGATTTAACAATATTTACATTCTCAGTGCATATACATGTATTGAAAAGCCCTATGCTAAACCATTATAATTTAATGTAGTTTATACTTAAATAACTACATCGGTTCAGGCGACGTTACATGAGGTTAAGTGACGTGATGAAAGTACCATGTTCTCTCTAATCTGATTGGACACAGGCGACGTTATGACGTCGTTGACGCTGTTCCGCTGTTAGTAGAAAACTGCGTATAAATGTTTTTTCTGCTTCGACTGTAGCCCCTAACGAAAATTTTGGTCGATTAATAGATAGAACAGAATGTAAATCTAATTAAGCAATGAACTTAATTATTCAGGTGTTTGTCGAAGTATAAACTACATTTGGTCGCTAGCAAAGTTTACATGAACCCCTTCGGGGTTCACTTACTTTGCACGCGACCCAATGTAGTTTATATTTCGATAAACACCAGAAAAATGAGATTCATTCCTTCAATAAACTACTTGGCAAGTAAAGGTACATGTAGTATGTTAAGTTTGGAATTAAAAGTTTTTTTGTGGCTATGGCAATTTATATTGCATATCCATCAACAATATATCTTTATTGTCAGATGTTTTGCTTATGAAAAAGTTTAATCAATATATTGGCCAACGTTATTCTGAGCTAGTTTAAATGTAGACGAATAAGTAACATTTTGTTTATGACTGTATGTCATGTTTTATCTAATCATGTAGTACGTGTACCGTCAACATTCTTAATACAGTAAACTTTCAATATCTCTAAGTCAAAGTTCATCCGAAACTACTGATATCTCTAAGTAAATTTTCTGGTCACAGAAAATTTACTTCGAGATATCAGTAGTTTGAAATAACAGGAGTTGAAACGTAGTCAATCCGAGAAAATCAGTCGAAATCATACGTATTATGTGATATAAGAGGGTACGTTGAGATATCAGTTTTCGAGATATCGAGAGTTGACTATTGGGATGGATATGTCTGAGCAAAGAGTGCAGACTCAGCTCAGACTGCGCTTTAAGGAGCAGAAAGCAGCAGCCTGATCGGGTCTACACTGCTGGCCATTCTATCTGAATCTATTGGACGCAGTTCGCTTAGTTGTAATGAACTGTTCCATTTTTAGGACAATTATGGTAATTATGTTAGTTGTGAAAATGTTTACACTTTTTACGGTAAAAAAGAACTTCAGCTTCAGATATTACACTTTATTGGATAAATCCTGATAAACATCGGTTGTAATGAGGCATAAAGAAGATTCAAACTGTCTTGTTGCATTGATTGTCTGAGGAAAATCAATGGAAATTCAAGGTTACTGCAATTCAGAGTTATAAGTGTCTTACCGATGACTGATTACATAGCCTTTTATTTCATTTTAATTCTTTTAAATTCTATTCCTGAAATCGTATATATAAACCGTTCGCTTTATGTTTTCCAAAATGATGTGCCAAAATGCGCTTTCTCCTTAACGATTATAACACTTTCGTCTTTCGTACAAAAAGAAATTGGTGGTTTCCACTATCTTCTGATATACGATCCAATAATTTTTTCCTCTTCTTTTTTCTTTTTTTTTTTTGTAATGGGGGAGGGGGGTTGTGTTTGCAATAACACATATTAATTTGCATAATTCACAGAAATATGAACATGTCGGAAAGAACTCTTTTATTGCATATATACATAGCAAATGAAATTTTAGTAGATCTATGTGTTCTTTCACTTTGCAAAGGTAACTGAATAAGTAGACTATAAATGAAGATACTTCGGAAAGGGCACTATAACAAATCACAACGCACACAAAGCACCGAATAATTAGTCAGTCAGATAGAATCACAAAGGACCATATAGAACAATCTACCTAAAACTGAAGACCACATCATCCTGTATCGCACAAGCTATGCTGGAACTACTAAACTACATGTATTGGCTAATGGAAGTACCAACTATATATTATCCCGTAGTCTATTTTAGATTCTGAAAAATATACTATTCATGACCATGCGTTTTCATATACTGTATATGTAAATCTGACGTTGACGTATAAACGGCAGAGGTCAAGCACGAGTCGTCTTTTGAACACATTTTACAGCACAAATACAAGTTGAAGCCCCCGAGTAATTCATAACTTCCATTACTTCTCATTAAATACATTATGTGTTGGCTTACATAACGGAGGTTCTACCATTTCAAACTTGATCAAAATTGTCAAAACAGACAACATATTCATGAAACTTTGTTTCATAAAATTGTTTTGAAAATACGATATAGCGAAATTTTAATGAGCTAACATAACTCTACCATAAAAGCTGAATAGAAATTGCTTTTCTAAGTTGTAAAACGCAAACCGGAAGTTTATTGAACTGAAATTCAAGATGAGAAATTGCAAACAACTCCCAAGATATTAATAATGCAGCTGCAAAATTAGTGCTTCACACAAAAGCAAAAATGAGCCGCGACGCGAGAAAACCAACAAAGTGGCTGTGCGCCCAACACAGACTTAGATAACCCTGGCTATCTGCCCAGTCTGATCAGACTCTTCGCTAAGCACTTAAAGGGTAGCTAAGGGTCTAAGCTGGCTCAGTGCGGACAGCGAAGACTCTGATCAGACTGGGCGGATGCCCAGGCTGATCTGAGTCTGCGCTGGGCGCACAACCACTTTGTCGGTTTTCTCGTGTCGAGGATAAAATAAGAAATTGATAAATGGGTATGAAAGAATTTTACAATCCTTAGAAACGTTTTAATTATGTACAGCTCAAGTGACTGTTAGTAGGCCCTGCCTTAAATTTAACAAAAGAGAAAAAGGATTAGAAACGCTTCAAACTTTACGGCAAAAGTTTTATATAAAACTTCTAAGTTGATGAGCTTAATTTCTAGCTATACCCCCGGATTTGGGGTAGTACTAAGAAAACTTAAAACCGGAGTTTTTTTTCCTCTAAATATAAATAAAATGGAGAGGTCGCAAATGCGATCCCCGCTTCTCCCTCCTTTTGAATGATACTTTAAACCGAGGTCCCGTCTCCGTATGACCTTTTGTTGGTGAGACATGAAATTCGAGTTCACTCATTTACTCACTGAAACATATTAACTCTTTTAAAGAAACTTAACATCGACTCATTGCCTTGACCTGTCGCTACAGTTTGGCTTTTTATCTGCTTAACTGGTATTTTTCGACAATTTGTTGGTTATGGTGGCCACCTGTCTGAAGATAGCAGTTTACATACCTCTCCACATTGGCTGTCTAACATTCAATATAGTGGCGTGCTATTTGTTTTTTAATTCAAATATACGTAGTTTGCGTTTGAGACATTCAAAATTTCAAATTTAAAATAGTCTGCCTGTGAGCAATTCAATGTGCACTTCAACTGAAACGTTTGCAATATATGTTTCAGACTGCCGTCGTCGGAAACAGAAAGCAGGAGGTAGTCCCAAGATGCAAAACTATAGCAGGCACTTACTATATAGTTTTTTTGGAAACTTTGTCGCCATCAGATATAAACTGCAGTATCATGTCCTGGAAAATGCTCCTACTGTTTCTCATGTTTAATCAATATAAAAACATTCAAACATATTATCACATTGTATTGCATTAGGACTAATGCTATTCCCTTCCCTGTGGAGATTCATATTAGGTTACAACTCCCGCGCATATCATGGTAGCCTAAAGCCCATGATACACGATAAACCAAGTACAATGTTCCTTGTAGTATGAAACTTTTGTTTCTTATTCCTTGTGCCGATACATGGTGCAGCTTGAAATATATTCCTTCCAGGTAATGCCTTGGAATAAGGCCCTTTATTCTCCCTTTTCATTTGTTAGACTATTGAAAGTGACTGGACTGCATGATATACACAGAGATTGGAATCATGCTTGGATTGGCCATGCAGTTTGAAATGAGAAAAGAAAGAACAGACCTTACCATCTTTAATGTAAATGCTGATCATGGTGGTTTCATAGTACTCGTTTTTTTTTATTGTTTTTTTTTTTTTCTTTTTTTTTTCTTGTTTTTTTTTTAAATTAAATTCACGTTACTGTTGCATGTGACCCTTTGACCTGGCTTTTGATTGGCTGTATGGAAGAAGCAACATATTACAAGTCGTATGGAATAGAACAAGTTCTATCCCAAAATGTGTAGTATATTACTGCACAAGAATTCCGCGGAATGCGGTGTCTCGCCTGTCAGCGCTTATGACCTAAACGCGAAAAATCGACAAAGTTTACGCCGCCGACGACGACACCGGAAAAGCAATACATAAGTCTCACGTCTGCTTCACAGGCCAGACAAAAAAGTAGCATGATACAGAGTATTAGCACCGTATAGACGGTAAACCTTGTAATATATTTCATGGGATATATTACTTGGTTTACCGTGCATCATGGGCTTAATATCCATTGCCGAATATGTGAGCCACGACATGACAAAACTAATAAAAGGCATATGCGCCCAGCGAATACTCAAATTGAAGTCTTCGCCACGCGCTCAAAGGGTAGCTATGGTTCTAAGGTAGGTTAATGCGGACAGCGAAGACTTTGATCAAACTGGGCGGGTGCCCAGGCTGATTTGAGTCTCTGCTGGGCGCACATGCCATTTGTTGGTTTTGTCATGTCGCGGATCATGTATAATTCCGGCAGAGCATATGTTTGCGCCTACGTTGGCTTTTCGTGGGTATCAATAACATTAATTAATAAATTGTTTTGTCGTAGACGGCAGTATTTCCAGACAAACTATGCATAATAGATGACAAGGCAATGATCAGGCAACTGGTATACTTGTATTCAAAATGATGCTAAAATATGTAGGCGATGAGAGCAACGACCTAGGGTACACAAGAGTGGAAATTTCGACATAAGTTTATTTGTCGGACAATTTAGTTTTTTGCCATTTCGGCTTCATCAGTGATCTTAAGTTTATGAGACCACCTCCATTTTTCCGCCAGTTTTACAAATACAAGGGGGCAGTGAGTGTGTTGGGTGGGGGGGGGGGGGGGGGGGGGGGGGAGCGGGAGGGTAGCGGGTGACTTTCGTTACTTCCTGTTTCCTGTCCTGGAGGACGAAAGTCTTCCGAAAGAGGTTGTACACTTACTTAAAGGGAAGAATGTGCCCGTAAAGGAGTATTTTACTCCACCATTATTCAGAAGGGCAGCAAAAATGAAAATTGCGGAGCTGTTTGTTTTTGTGTGTTTTAGCTCGCCTGAGCACGAAGTGCTCAGGGTGAGCTTTTGGGATACCCTGATGTCCGTCGTCCGTCGTACGTCCGGACGTCCGGATGTCCGTCCGGACGGACGTCCGTCAACTTTTGCTTGTGTACACTCTAGCGGGCACAGTTTTGATCCAATCTTTCTGAAACTTTGTCAGAATATTTTATCTCCATAAAATCTAGGCCAAGTTCGAAACTGGGTCATGTCGGGTCAAAAACTAGGTCACTAGGTCAAATCTTAGAAAAACCTTGTGTACACTCTAGAAGGCACAGTTTTCATCCAAAGTTCATGAAACTTTGTCAGAATGTTTATCTTTATAATATCTAGGACAAGTTTGAAACTGGGTCACGTCGGGTCAAAAACTAGGTCACTAGGTCAAATCTTAGAAAAACCTTGTGTACGCTCTAGAAGGCACAGTTTTCATCCAAAGTTCATGAAACTCAGTCAGAATGTTTATCCTTATAATATCTAGGACAAGTTTGAAACTGGGTCACGTCGGGTCAAAAACAAGGTCACTAGGTCAAATCATAGAAAAACCTTGTGTACGCTGTAGAGGACACAGTTCTGATCCAATCTATATGAAACGTTGTCAGAATATATATCTCCATAAACTCTAGGCCAAGTTTTGAAACTGGGTCATGTTGGGTCAAAAACAAGGTCACTAGGTCAAATCTTAGAAAAACCTTGTGTACACTCTAGAAGACACAGTTTTCATCCAAAGTTCATGAAACTTTGTCAGAATGTTTGTCTTTATAATATCTAGGATAAATACGAAACTGGGTTATGTTGGGTCAAAAACTAGGTCACTAGGTCAAATCATAGAAAAACATTGTGTATGCTCTAGAGGACACAGTTTTGATCCAATCTTTATAAAACATTGTCAGAATGTTTATCTCTATAAACTCTAGGCCAAGTTCGAAATTGGGTCATGTCGGATTAAAAACTAGGTCACTAGGTCAAATCTTAGAAAAACCTTGTGTACGCTCTAGAAGGCACAGTTTTGATCCAAGGTTCATGAAACTTTATCAGAATGTTTATCCTCATAATACAAATGACAAATTTGAAACTGGGTCATTTAGGGTCAAAAACTAGGTCACTTGGTCAAATCATAGAAAAACCGTGTGTACGCTCTAGAGGACACAGTTTTGATCCCATCTTTATGAAACTTTGTCAGAATGTTTATTTCAATAAACTCTAGGCCAAGTTTGAAAGTAGGTTATGTCAGGTCAAAAACTAGGTCACTAGGTCAAATCTTAGAAAAACCTCGTGTACGCACTAGAAGGAATAGTTTTGATCCAATCTTCATGAAACTATGTCAAAATGTTTATTGTCCATATATATATGCCCCTTATGAAACTGAGTCACGTCAGATCAGAAACTAGGTCACTAGGTCAAATCTAAGAAAAACTTTGTGTACACCCTAGAGGGCACAGTTTTTGATCCAATCTTCATGAAACTCTGTCAGAATGTTTACCTTTATGAAATCTAGGTAAAGTTTGAAACTGGTTTGTGTCGGATCAAAAACTAGGTCACTAGGTCAAATATAAGAACGACCTTGTATACACTCCAGAGGGCACAGTTTTGATCCAATCTCAATGAAACTGTCAGAATGTTTATTCTTACAATATCCAGTTTGAAACTGGGTCATGTCGGGTCAAAAGCTAGGTCACTAGGTCAAATCTAAATTAAGTTATGTTGCAAGAATCAGAACTAACATTGCAATGATGCCAGCCACAAACTCCTTGGAATACATTAGTTTCACCACAGTGAGATAATGATGCTACCATTCTATCATCTGTGTTTGCCTAGTTAAGTCTAGTTCAAATCCATCAAAGGAACTCAACATGAACGGGAACTTTTCGGAGAAGCGACTCTGCCATTTTCAGCTCACCTGAGCCTTACAGTATTGGTGTTAGCTGCCTCTTTCATCCATCCATAAACATTTTCAAACATCTCTGAAACCACTGGGCAGATCAAATTTCATATGGAGCCTGCACATGGGTCAAAGGATTGAAAGTTCTTCAAATGATCTTGGTCACATGACCAAGGTGGCCGCCATTCCCATGTATGGTAAAAACTCTTATAAATCTTCACCAGAGCCAGTGAACTGATTAATGCTCAGGTGAGCGATTCAGGGCCACCATGGCCCTCTTGTTTTATTTGGTTGTTTTTTGTTGTTGTTGTTGTTGTTGTTTTTTGTTGTTGTTTTTTTTCTTCTTCTTATCATTATTATCATCATGTTACTCTGAGTTAGTGTACCCATCATTCGTCTTGATAATGATCTGACAAAAGTGATAATCGTATTGCTGTATTGCCGTGCTATTGATACCCGTTTGGTTGTGGCATTAACATTTACAGTACCATTTGCACTAACGGCATTGGCTCTATAGATTTATATACGTTCCTTCATTTGTATCACTCAGATACATTTAAAGAAAAATTCGAATAAACGATTAGCGATTAACCACCGCAAAAAATGTTATAATACAGCGTAAGCGTTACATCTGTCGAAACATTACATTAGTGCATTTGTATGATGTCAATGATAAAATAATGACGAAAATTACCCTGTCATTATCCAAAAATGCAAAAGTATGTATTCATAAAAGATTTATCTGATATCTGAGATTACGAATGCACCAGCATCGGATAAAGAAACATCGTTATTAGAGACAAGGAGTCGCAGAGCAGCCAGTCGAAATGACGGAAATGACTGGGAATATGAAATTAAGATGAGCCGCGACACGAGAAAACCATCAAAGTGATTGTGCGCACAGCGCAGACTCAGATCAGCCTGGGCATCCGCCCAATATGATCTAAGTCTTCATTAAGCGCTTAAAGGGTAGCTAAGGGCTTAAGCTAGCTCCATGCGGACAGCGAAGACTCTGATCAGACTGGGCGGATGCCCAGGCTTATCTGAGTTTTCGCTTGGCGCATATGCCACTTTGTTGGTTTTCTCGTGTCGCGGCTCAGATACCATCAAATGACTGTAAAGTAGCATTAATATAGGAAAAGAATATGCCATTTTTTCATGCAAACGAAAGATTTCCCTTAGACTTTGTTGCCTTAGTTCTTTGTTTCACATATCAAGCTTTCCAGGGTAATTCATGTTAGCGATTTAATTTTGTCATATTAAAATAATTCTTAAAGAATTCTTAAAGAATGGACCTTCAACTGAAAATTATCTAGCATATATACAAGACAACCGTAACTTAAAATCTCCATAGTCCTATCAGTGTAAAAAACGCCCAAACACAAATCATTACGAAAACCCTTTCAACCTTCACGTTTGATGATACAGTGTAGGTTGATGTGCATAAATTGATCCAAATAGCTGGCGAAAAGTACGGAAAACAGGTTTTCAAAAAACTACAAATCGCTCAACAAAATATGATTTTCCATTTCTGGTTTCCGGTTGAGTGATGCAGTATAAACATAAGCGCCACAGTGAATGAGGCCTTACCCTTGTACATTGTATTTTTACCATTCTATTCAAGGGCATGAAATCGAAAGTAGGTCATTTTAGTTGGCAACTAAAATGACCCAAATAAGTTTTCAAACCCTTTTTATGTGAAACCCATGGATGTTTTATTTGTTTTTAGTCGGCCGATCGCGGTCATTTACAACGAAGAAACTATGGTGAGAAGCTTGCAGCGATAGTTCTTGATGAAAATTTTCATGTTTATAGAGCAATAGGGCCTTCAATGTCTATGGTTGCACTTCCTTGTTTTGGTGCCATTTTACAAAGGGAAACAACTTTTGTGACAGTTTTTTTGCCTTCCTGGAAGGCGAAGACCTTTCAAAAGGGAGTCTACTCTTAAGGGAAATAATTTGCTCCTATAGGAGCAAAGTATTCCCTTTAAGAGTTGATCCCCATTTTGAAGGAAAGCAAACATGAAAATGACAGAGTCGCATCCCCTGAAAGGTATCCGTTCATCTTTTTGTACAATCATTACGTAGAATCGAAACCTTATTGTAACTTTATTGCGCTTTATTAGATAAACCATTGTAACAAGGCGTAAAGAAGATTTAAACTGCTTTAGAGAATCGATCGTGTCAACAAAATCAATGTAATTCCAAGCGTAGTGCAATTTCAAAGTCTTAAACCTTTGATTGGGTTTCTTTCGATAAGATTTTATTGTTTTAAAACTAATTTGTACACTCTACGTGTTCCGACTGCTGATTGTTTTTTTTAGAACATAATCGGTACGTCTTGGCTATTCCAGTTGGGATCTACTGCAACGTCTTGTGCATTATAAGTTCCACATATTCTGTATCGCTCATGTTTTATTCTTCCCAATTACGGTCAAGCTTTTGGCCGAGGGTTAGCATTAGTCCAACTCAGGCCGTTTCGCATTTTCGACTTTGTATAATATCATATTAATAAAAAATGTTAAAATAGTTTTGAAAAGAGATAAGAATATAAGAATATTCCCAGGAAAGACCACGACCACAAAGCACATCCAATCCAAGGCACAGAGAGGAAGAAAAGAGAGGCTCAAACACCAAAACGAAACAGTACATCTTCGATATCAGACACAAGAGCTCCACGTTTTTTACGATAATACGAGATAGGTAAAATAAGTATGAACGCCAGATATCAATATATGCTTGGTTTAAGCTAGCCTAGTGGCCGCCTACCTGGGAAAGACCCAGTGTTCATTTTCCTATCCGCTTATGTTGTCTTCTTACTTGTTTCATGTTACTATTTTCGGTTTGATGTCGAGGTTGGACGTAGAATTTGATTGAATCAGCTTCTGATCATCGCCTAGACTAATCATTGTCCTTTTACAATACTTTACAGTCCATCAAAGGCGAACTTTACACCAACGCACCTACACGCAACATAAAAACATACAAAATGCTTTAACCATGATTATTAGTGCATATTTTCCTTTTTTTACACGAAAGAGTGCTTTCGGGCATTCAGATTTCGGTAATCCATATCCCGAAATGACTTGTAGTGAAATGATGAACTTATATAGGCTTTGATAATTTGCATTCTCTAAGTGATATCCAGTAGAACACCCCTCAAACACAGTCTATCCCTACAGCAGCAGCCACTCCCAATAACACTAACCAACTTTTGTACTTTCGGGGCGAATTGTAGTTTACTCTATAATTCAGTCTCGATAGCGGTAGATATAAGCACAACAACCTTCTACTGGAAGATGTTGAACAGGGGTTTACCTTATATTGACTACAGAAAACGTATTTGAACCGTGACACAAACGAAGGTATATTGAGGTACATAACAGCCGCAACACGAGAAAACCAACAAAGTGGTTGTGCGCCCAGCGCAGACTCAGATCAGCCTGGGCATCCGCCCAGTCTGATCAGAGTCTTCGCTGTCCGCATGGAGGTAGCTTTGATCCTTAGCTACCCTTTAAGTGCTTAGCAAAGAGTCTGATCAGACTGATAGGTTGCCCTTGCTGAACTGAGTGTTTGTTAGGCGCACAACCACTTTTTTGGTTTTCTCGTGTCGCGGTTCATATATATTCGAACACCAGCAGGCGTCAAATGACGTGCCTTTGTTTGACTTATAATCTCTATTATAGGTGGAATAATTCCTTGGAAGGGCTACGTCCTTTAGGGATGCAAGCAGGAAGTCACGAAGGTTTCTACCTTTGAAAAACAATGAACTCTACTCATTCACCTTAATAAGGCAGAGATAGCGTTTAGATTGATTTCGTGAAAAATGAAGGACAAATGCCTTCGGTAACGTTGACACAGACCCGGACATTGTAAACTCAATCGTTTTTCACATGCTCACGTACCATTATGATATTCAGATATGTGATCTGTATATTATAACATGGAATATTTTTGTGACATGATAATATTCTGTTATTCTTCTGGTAATTGGCAGCTTTATGCTACGCTTTGTTTTCTTTTCCAACGTGATTTGTTTTTTAAAGACTCATTTGCTTCTATGTATCTATTTTCGGATTTATATCACGAGCTTTAGCCGTATATAAATAATTTCTATTTAAGCGTATTTTCAACTATATTTATCTTGCATTTTCTTGTAGCGTTTTCGAACCATATTTACAGTAATACATGTACCTAAGTTTCTGTTTACGGCTTTTATTACGTTTGATCAATGATACGACACTTTCATTAGGACGCTTCCATTCGGACATAGTAAAGTTTGTACGTAAAAATGCCCCTCCAACCCCCACCCCCACCCCCACCCCCCCCCCCCCCCCCAAAAAAAAAAAAAGACAAAAAAAGACATTTTTAGGTTCATTGCAGTTGCCAAGTTTGAGGACAATTCGTTCATAAATTCTCATTACTGAACGGAAAAGAAGTAATCACGTGTGTAATACAGACGGGCAGCATAAACCAAGTTGATTCTTTTTAGCTCAAACACTGATAACTCAGAGTACCCTCTAATAAAAAATATATGAGCCGCGGCGTGAGAAAACCAACAAAGTGGCTGTGTGCCCAGCGCAGACACAGATCAGCCTGGGCATCTGCCGAGTTTGGTCAGAGTCTTCACTGCCTGCATGGAGGTAGCTAAGACCCTTAGCTACCCTTTAAGTGCTTAGAGAAGTCTCTGATCAGACTAGGCGGATGCCCAGGCTGATCTGAGTCTACGCTGGGCGCACAACCACTTTGTTGGTTTTCTCGAGTCGCAGCTCATATTTTGGACACATTTCCTATTTGTCTTCACATCTCAACTCTTGTTGTCTCAAACTACTGGCATCTCTGAAAGTAAATTTTCTCGGACCAGCAAATCGACTTTGAGACATCAGTAGTTTTAAGATGAACTTCGATTTTTAGATATCGAGAATTGACTGAACCAACGTGCGGTGGGGTGAAAAAAAAGGTATTACCATGTTTTGTCAGCTTTTAATTTTCCAACCAAGTTATCATCATGTTCATCGTCCTCTGCGGTGCTTTGCTTTGTAATCAAAATTGATTAACGCCTTGTAAAATTGCTTTACATTGCTTTTGAGTAATGCATTAATTTGCCAAATGCATTATTAATATCTGGACATTTTGCATAGTTGTTTAGATGATATTCTAGATCAATAATGGGTTTATTTTCAGTTGATTGTTGTAAAATTGTTGTGTATTCTCTTTTCTTCTTTTTTAATAAACTATTTAATCTGCCTTTTTAAATAGATGTAACCGTTTGACAGTTCTAATTAAGATGACCTCTTTTCATGATTATGTCAAAGACCGTCATGTGAGCCGCAAACCATCGATTCTAATGGCTAAGTGTTAAATGATACATCTCTAAACAGTCTGTGGATTAGCGCATCGCCCGGCGCATAATGGATGATTGATGACTTGTATGTGTGGACAATGAGAGGGTGATAATGAAAAGCTGTGTGTAATGGAACTCCTGTTACGGTAGGAAAGATTCTCGAGCGGGGCTCGAACCCGGGTCCGCTAGATCAGTAGGCCAGCGCCTGACCCTCCCGGCGCAAGAGTGTGAAACCAAGTTTTTGCTTACGGGAGGTCAATTGTTTTCCCGAAACCTCCGACTTTTGCTCAACTTTCCTCATGATGGGCTAGACATAAGTAAAATATTCTTGTAAGAGCGTAAAACCTAAATCAGTATTTATTGTTTCAGATGCGTTATTTGGTTTTAAAGTAAGCCTGCCGTCTGTTAAACAGTTAAGAAAAAGCAGGTGGTGTCTAATCGCATATGAAATTAATCTGCTTTCTAATTGGCTATTTTTGTGTCATTTTATAAATTGTAATTTCCACGGCTGAAATGACATAGACAGATGTTGAAGTCGGTAATTGCTAAATAGGCTAATCTGTCCTTGATCATAATTGAGATGGATCCAATAGTCCGCTGCGGAAATTGTAGTTTATGCTCAATGTGTATAAACTACAATTGCTGCGGCTGAGTTTACAATAATATAATATATAATAATAATTAATTAAGATATACCCCTTTACAACGGGGGCAGCCTCAGTCGGGATAACTGAGTTGCATCTAGGTTATATACATATATACAAGTTAAGACCATGAACAGAATACTAAGACTAAAATTATGAACATATTGCTTAGGAAATGTCATTTCTAAAAATTCATATAAATATAACCTACAGTAATACTTGAAGAAGGGCTATCACATAATGTAGGCCCTATGTGTATTCTAAAGAAACTATTAGTACTGATGAACAGGCTATCAGGGGCGAAACTAGGGGTAATTAAATGTTACGCACAATTATGTTTTATACCCCTTGAGGGCAAGAAAGGAGTTAAGCCCCAAAGATATTTTACATGTATGTAGTCGCGTCTGTTACTTTTGGAATCTTTTCCAATTGACAAACTTTCAGCACCATCTAATATGCAGGTGCATGTTGAAATTTTGCCTGTTTGACAAAATTTCAATATGCACCTGCGTATTGGGGCGTATTTGCAAATAGGAAGTTACGCCCTTGGCAATACAGTTTCCTTACTATGCGGACATGCTATAAGGTCGGCACAGCATGTCTTATCGGCGCAGCATGTCTTATTGGCCCGGCATGTCTTATTGGCCCGGCATGTCTTATTGGCACGGCATGTCTTCTCGGCGCAGCAAGTCTTATTGGCGCGGCATGTCTTATTTGTTGCCGCAGCATCTTTCCATTCACCACGTATTATTGCCTTTCAACACACAAACTGTTTTAGATTTGAATTGAGATCAAACTGATAAACAAGAAACTAACACTTTTCCAGTCAATCCAAGTCTACCGCGGCAGCATTAACGATGTCTATTGGATATGTCTTCGATTTCCATTATTTGCCATATTCTAGTCTACAGAAATGTATGCAATTTACTGTCGGTAGATATGCTATGCAAAAAGAAGATAAAAAAAAGAAAAAAAATAGCGAAGAAAGAAAAAAATTACCGTATTCATAAGGTTATAAGGCGAAGGTTTTCCCTTCAAAAACAATTCTAAAAAATTAGATCCGTCTTAAAAGACGGATCTAGATTTTTAGGATTGTAATTCCAAAAATCTAGATCCGTCTTAAATTTTTAGGATTGTTTTGGAAGAGAAAAAAACTACCAAATAGCCGATTTTCACACAAATGATGTACATAATTTGTTCGGCGTACTTTCGAGAGAGAAAAGTAAGGAGACAAAGGTCAAATTCGGTTATAACAGATTAGTATCCTATTTGATGGCATGCTCCGTCAAGCAGTAATGAACTATTTACATATATGCCTTAATGGGATTTCACTCTGTATAAATCGGGACTAATGAGCTTAAGCTGGTATAAACACCTTTTAAAGTCTGTAATTGAGAATAAGCTAATATGGTATTTACCATGACCTTGAGAAATCTGATTCAGTAGTCAGATGAATCCGACTTTCTTTATGGAATTTCGGTCATTTAGCTTCACTGCAGCTATTGTTGAGTGCATCAAATTCTCTACAACCCATAGATATTTGGTGTATTGGGATTTTACACTTTGGCACATCATAACATTTGCTCAAACCTAGACAATCATGATAATATAGACACAAAGCATACAAGAACGACAAATTTTACTAAGGTCCATGCTTCTTACGGTCCGGGGAATTGCTTTCTGCTCTGAGGACTATTCCATCCTTTTCTAGTTGCATATCGTGAGTAAGTTTGTAAGGCAGAGTCTTGTGGGCATCACTTTCCTTACCGTAGGGAAAAGCTCGATAAGATATGGTTAGGGTGTACAGGGGGCACAGTAGGCACGCTGTTTGTTTTACTTCATACCCAGTTATCTCCACTGAATGGAAAATTTCTCATCACGGTTTTTCAATATGTTGAAAATGTACAGCCGCGATGTAGATGGGTCAAGTAGGCATTTTGCTTCTCTATGTAGCAAACGAAAGCCACCAAAATAATAGGGGATATTCACAGCCAGAGATCTTTATATTTCCTGTCAACCTACTTTGACCCCTCACTGTATATTGCTTTCCGTTTACCCGTAACAGTGAATTAGAAAATATCATCGTCCATTTATTGGATATGCGTCTATTCGTGTAAAGTATTGCTGCCTTTAACACGTTCACACGAAAACTTGACGTTATTCTCGTATATCTGCTTAGTCCCATAACTTTGAAATTGTTTGAATTAATCATCTCTGTGCATGGAAATTTCAAAAGCTCCAATTTGGAGTTGACAATTTCCAATAAAATTTCAGATGATTGATCATTTTACTTTGTATGCTTGCAAGTAATTTGTCAAATCAGAAAAGAGTATATTGAGTAAAATGTATGAAAGCTTTTCAGCTCTGTCTGAAATATACACACATCATATTAACCCATTCCATTCGGGATACCCCATTTAGGGGTATCTGGGCAAACAGTTTGGATGGATCCAGATCCAAACTGTTATCATTTCACAAGAGTTAGTTAGACCAATATTGTCAAACTATTCTTGATTTTTTTTATGCAGACGACAATTTCAGCAGACGACAAAAACACCCAGAATGCAATAGGTTAAAACGGAAAATTCAGCCGAAGGTGTATAGGCAAACTCTCAAGTTTTTCCGCCATTTTTACAAAGGGGAACGCCTTTCGTTACCATTCTGTTTGCTTCCCTGAAGGACAAATCTCTGATAAGAAAGGGTCTACTCTGAAGTGGGTTTAAAATTAGCATTTTTTTACACAAAGCAAGAAGATAAATGCATCATTTTCCATACTTTCATACACCAATTACAGGTTTGCATCCAAATTTTCTTGCATAAAGCATCTGCTCGCACTGTTAAAGGACAAACTTTCTCATACACTAAAAGGGATTATTGCATAAATATCGGTGCCACACGTTATTAACAGGCATGTTTAACAAACACAAAACCATGCACTAACAAGAGAACTCACGTGGTATACTGCCTCGGTTTGCGACTTTTCGTATGCAAGTCGCAGGGCAATACTCCGTCAGTACATAAGCAAGCGACAAGATTGCACTTGCAGATATCAATAAAAGGCTTGTACGGAAAAGTTATACAGATTTGGATATTGTAAAAAAAGGAAATATAGACATCGAGAGGAAACTTTGATGAACATGATTACGACTGCTGCTAAAGTTTGGACAAAATTTCACAATAGCTGACCATGGCCTGAGACAAGGATTTTATAGGCTTGCATAGTGCGTGTAGGAATCAGCAATGTAATGTCCATGAGGACGAAAAACAGTGCCCATAAGTTTCGTTATTTTTGTATCAGTGTGGTTGAATTTATGCAATAAATTAGCGATATTTTCATGATTTTCTAGTGCATTCGGCAGAGGTTTCGAACATTTCCCGAGGAACCTTGCAAACGTTAATGCATGAAAAAACATGATTGATCCCTATAAAAAATGTCTCCCCTCCTCTCCACCTCTGGCACAAAGTCTGTTCTTTAAGAGAAGATCTTCATTTATAATGGGAGGCAAAAATGAATAGCAGCGCTGCGTGCCCAGAAAATATATCCATTCACCTTAACAACCCCAAAAACATTTGAGCCGCGACACGAGAAAACCAACAAAGTGGTTGTGCGGCCAGCGCAAACTCAGATCAGCCTGGGCATCAGTCAAGTTCGACCAGACTCTTTATTAAGTGCTCAAAGGGTAGCTAAGGATCTGAGCTACCTCCATGCGGACAGCGAAGACTCTGATCAGACTGGGCGGATGCCCAGGCTGATCTGAGTCTGCGCTGGGCGCACAACCACATTGCTGGTTTTCTCGTGTCGCTGCTCATTTTTAGCTATTGCCAATTTAAAACTTTGCAAATACTTCGTTTAACTATAATCTGCGAAAATGGCAGCGTACAGTTAAAGCCTCGTTCACGCGACTAAAGTTTCTTTGGCATAGTAACTTTAACAAAGAAAGTTTGCCAAACATTTTGCATTCACGCGGAGTAAATTACTTGTTAAAGAAAAAATTGGCGTAGAATCTTTGTCAAATGAGCTATGGCAAGGAAATATTTGCTACTGTGTTCACACGATCAAATATTATTCGTCAAAGTTACCTAGACAATTAAACTTTGCCCGTATGAACGGCCACCTATGCCACATTTTCTTTGTTAAATATACTTTGTGCAAAATCAAACCGCTTTGGTCTAAACATATTTATTTCGCTTTTCCATTGACATACATATATACATACATGTACAAATAACATATGAGTACAAGCTATGGGATTAGAACGGAAGCTGTAAGCTTATACATGTAGAGTTCTTCTCCCTATTTGATTATGTGCAAAGTTCTCGGAGTTCATCTCCATAGCTAGTTTCTTTGTTACATATTCTATTGCGAATTTTCTGATCACACGGACAAATTTTGTTTGTCATATAAACTTTAACATATAAATTTGGCAATAAAATGTGACATATTTTTTCATTTACATGAGCACTTTTTTCTATACCATACCTACTTTTTCACAGAAACTTTGCCCGTGTAAATGAAGCTTAATAGTGTCTGATGCGCTTAAGATGGTATAAACACGCGTAAAAGTCAGTAATTGTCTAAACGTCTAGCCTGTCCTTGACAGTAGATGTGCTGTTTGTTCATAAAGAAGATAGTGCTTTAATGGCAAACTATGTTAATAAAATCTAAACGTCAGTGGGTTTTCACTTTGGATGAAAAACACAGAATCTGTTTAAAGACAGGGGTGGTACTATATAAAGACATACTAGTCAAATGCCCGTATGTGTTGAGGTAAGCATCGTACAACGTAACTATAGAAAGTCATCGGACTTGTGCACTTTTGTTATATGATAACGTACATCTTCAAAGCATGTTCATCATATCAATTAACTAATAGAATAACTGCTGAGTCCTAAAATCCCTGTTACTCGCGTTAATGCCTTTCAGCTGCTGATCCTGCAATATACACACATGTACAAATGTACGTAAAGTCGATATGACAGGAAGAACCATACCATTCATACTGTTTGTATGCGTGTTATATGTGCAATTATTAGAACAGAATATGTAATTAATAAAAACATAACTATCTCTAGAACGCAAATTCCATCGAGACTCAAAGAGACAACGGAATAATGAAACTGATGAAAAGGGCACTCCCGTGGGATTATCGTATTACTCTATCAAATCAAAATAGAGCCGCGACACGACAAAACCAACACAGTGGTTCATGCGGACAGCAAAGACTCAGATCAGCCTGGACATCCACCCAGTCTGATCAGAGTCTTCGCTGTCCGGATGGAGCTAGCTTAGACCATTAGCTATCCTTTAAGCGCATAACGAAGTTCCTGATCAGACAGGGCGGCTGCCCAGGCTTATCTGAGTCTTGGCTGGGAGCACATGCCACTTTGTGGGATTTGTCGTGCCGCAACTCAAATCAGTTCATTCGAAATTTAATATAGTACAGCACTGGGTTTGTTGCCTAGAAACATAATTCTTTGTTCAAACCGCAGCTTTTAAAAAAATTTACATTATAAAACCCGACTAAAATTGTATGGATACAAGTCAATCTGAGATAACTCTCATATTGACAGCTGTGCCTATCTTCTCATCGAAAAGGGTCTAAAAGTGAAGCCCAATTTTAACTTGTTCGCGCTGATACAATGCTTATTTTTTGCGATTAGATTTTTATGATTTCATTTATGTAATATTTATGCCACACATTTAAAACCATGTATTTCATAGCCCAATCATATTGGCGCATTTAACGCTCTCAAAGATGTACATGTAGCTACATTTATGTAGCTAACATATAATATTTGATGCATCAGTTATCCAGCTTTTTGTACGTTTTACTATTCAAACCAAATTGCCTGGTGAATATAAGTTGCATATTCACTTAATGACAATTGTTCATTTTATTAGCTTAACTTTGCAGTGTACATTTTACATGTACATTAATCGTATAATGTATGGATTTCGAAACAACTGTCGATTCTCTTTTAACCGTTATTCCCTCAAGTACCACATATTCTTCTGCATGTTTCAGGCGCCAATTGTCCCAAACTTGTTTCTTTAACTGCTTAAGTACATACTTGTTCTTGTCGAGTCTTCATCTTTGTTCTTCATAGGTCTTATCCGTGATTTATTTGTTTCCTGTGATGATTCATTGATGAGTTGGGAAACCTTCATGCGAACCAAACAGCTAACTGAATGTTAAGAACGACTGCAGAAGCAGAAGGCGAAAGTTTGGATCCAGTAAAACTAGTTTAAGACCACTCTTCCCCGCACTCAGTAATTAATTACTGACCATTCCAAGGCGGTGCTTCTGTTGTGGTTCCTCTCTGTTAGTTGTTCTATGTCCGCTTGTCTGTGGTTCTAGCAATATGGACACCTGTATACTGCCCACTTTTCTTTCTGTTATGTAATTCAAAAAGGAAAAGGTAAAGATATTCTCACCCAACAGACAAACGAATAATTATTAAACAACAAGAACAAGTTATATTAAAGACTTTAAACAATTAGTTTTACCTATTTACCTATTTATTATATTTATTGTAAATGGCGTTTTTGTGGTTAGGTTGAATCATTGCAGAAGCTTAAGACTGGGGGTTGGATGCAGTAAAAGAAGTTGACCACTCCCCTCCTCCCTCCCCCCCCCCCCCCCCCCCCCCACCAAAAAAAAACCGCAAATAATCTATTACTGACCTTCTGTTGTAATATCTTTATGCTATGTGTTCTTATAATCGCTTGTCTGCGATCTTCTGGTGGTGTGGTCACCTATATAGCTACCCGCTTTACTTTCTGTTTTGTTTCGTAATTCAATATATAGCTATTCAAAAATAGGTAAAAAATGTTACTTCTGTTTTCTATTGCGGTAGCTAAATGACCACCTGTTTAGAAAAAAGTAAGTGCATGCCTTTGGTCAAGTTTTGTCATTTCATGTGAACCCTTTTGGTTTTTGAGAGCGGGATCTGATTGATCATTGCCTATCTTTTTACTGTAATTTTAGTAACAATATAAAACAAAGCTTTATCAAACTTATGTAACTAGAGTAATAGTTTTGTTTTGCAATAACTTGTACTAAGAGCACAGACTCTAACAAACATGGAAGTTCGTATAACGAGACCAAGATTAAAACGACAAACAAATGGTAACATTATATCAATACAGCGTCAAAGGCAAGTAAAACGTCACACAAGTAAATGATTTACGCTCTTATAAAAGGTATACGATGCATAAAAGAAGTTGCTGTGCTGTAAACTATTCGAACTTTGGATGCAATTATTTTTGTAACCTTTGGTGCCCTTTTCTCCAAAAAAAATCGATTGCTGTTGGTTATGCTTGCATTTATGACTCGAGACTTTGCGGACTGTTTAATCGACTCTTTTTGAGTGGAAGAAAGAAAGTACATGTAATTTGAAATCACTGAATACAGAGACGCACATAGAATCCAAAATTTAAGTGAGCAGACTGGTGTAATGAAATTCGGAATCAATTATTGATATTATTAAAATGCATACCGCTATAATTCTAGAAAATTCCAATCAGAAACTCAAACTTGTTTGCTCTAATCAAGAGGGTTCATCTAAGAAAGAACATAGAAAAAGAGGTTCAGGCATCATAGTCTACCAAAAGGCATGCGATCAACAAGCAAATGTAATTGTTTTATATCGATCATTATTCCAAAATCAATAAAACATTTGGAGTTTAAAAAGAACCTTAAGCCAGTTGCTTACAGAAAATACTCAAATCAGTCTGATGAATCATTCTCCTTTTTTCAAGAACTTCAAAAATTCGTATACTGTTTATGCAAATATGGAATAATCCACTCGGACTGCGCTTTTGCAAGGATTGGTCTAAGTATTGCTAGTATAATATATACACATGCTTTTAAGGTATCTTTTCACGTCATCACAATCCAATATACTAATTTCCTTAATAACTGATGCGACGCAATGAAATGTATGTCGATAAACAAGGAGCGGTTTCTGTCATCACAAGCACTGGGCTTTGATACACCTATAACAGACATATTTACAATACTTGGCTTATATAAAACATAGTTACCAAGGAAAGAACAGAACAGCAAAGCATAGTTATAACTATGCTTTCTTGTTCTGTCCT
The DNA here is from genome assembly GCA_963989385.1 of Ctena decussata. Taxonomy (NCBI): domain Eukaryota; kingdom Metazoa; phylum Mollusca; class Bivalvia; order Lucinida; family Lucinidae; genus Ctena; species Ctena decussata. The sequence continues at coordinate 41,067,817 of OZ022500.1, forward strand.
TTCATGGGTAACCATTTTAATACATCAACAGACAAAGGGAGATGAAATTTGCACTGACAGACACCCTAATTAAGAAAAAAGCAATAGTTAGGCGGCCTTTGAACGGTCAGTAATTGGAACACTGAATGTTTACGCAAACTACCTCAAACGCATTCTGAAAGAGTACATGTATATAAAATAACTTTTTCCCTTTTCCATCGACGAGCGTCTGTTGATAGATCAGATTTATTTATTTATTTATTTATTTATTTATTCATTTTATAGATGCATCCGAAGGAATATTTCTAAGACTCACAGGCCCCTTGATAGCGTGCTGCATAGCCATCTCAAAAATGCACTTCAATATAAGAAGGAGAAAAGAATATCATATAAACGGATGTGTCAAGTACGTGCCAAATTGTGGGTAACAGTGATCGCTTTTATGCTGTCAAAACTCGTATTTATGAATATATGTCATATACAGTGTGTGTCTTTTTTGGTATATTATTCTCCTGTATGCCATCATCATATGGGTGGTAGAGTTGGGCTAAGACGGTACAGTAGCACAGGGGCCTACTGTGCTTGCAGAAGGTGTGGAAAATAGCTTCTCTGGTCCTTTCTACCTCTCTATTCTATACTCCCCTTTCCTTGGGAGATGGCTCGATATAGACTGAAATACTTTCTCCAACGGTCATTAGACCCAACCAACCTATCAAGCCGTCATAATACAAGTTTTGGTCTTGGACCGTTGTATTATACTATACAGCAACAAACAAACAAAAACTTTTCTAATAAGGACATTACGCATGCGTAGTATTAAAACGATTCAGATAAAATTGCATCTAAACTTCTAATCGTCACCAATAATCAGACCCATCGTCTAATAAATCAAAGGCACGCATGGTGCTTCTTCGCAATTGCTTTACACATTTGGCAATTAGTTCAACTTTAGCATTTGTGGGTGCTGTCAACGGAAAACAAATAATGTTTTTTTTTCTCGACTGGATTTGTCTCTGCTGTTTGAGAAACCAAGCATGAATTCAGTAGTTAACCAATAAATCAATTTTACAACTCAGAAAAAAAAAACAGAAATAAATAAAACTTGTGAATTGCCAAGGTGAATGTAGTTGCTATTCCAATAGCCCGGGATAGTCCTGTTCTTGTATATTTCCGTTTTATAAAAGGTACCGACAGCAAGAAACTAGTGAACTGACTGCCTGTTTCAGACACCACTGTTATCAGCTAAATTAATGTTTGCATAAAATGTGAGCAAGAAAATGTGACTTAAGATGAATTGGTACACTTTCAATGCAATTTTTATTCCCCGATGAAGGCGAAGGCATATAGTTTTCTCCATATCCGTCCGTCTGTCTGTCCATTCGTCCGAACGTCCTTTCATCCGTCCGTCCGGAACCATAACTGTAACCACTGGACGGAATGTCATGGAAATATCACTATAACGCGCTGATGCACGTGAAGTTTAGTAAGACTGACTTCAGTAATGCATAAGGTATCGCCCTTTTATTTGACTTAGAATCAATAAATTGAGTCATAACTAACTAATTATCAAAACTTCATAATAAACTAAATATGTATCACCATAACGCAGATATGCACATAAAGTTTCATCAGAATGGCATCAGTAATGCATGAGTCATTGCCCTTGAATCCGTTTCAGATTGCCAAATTCAGCCATAACTAAGTTATCAATGAATAAAATTGTATGAAACGTATAGTAAATATGTATCACCGTAACACATTGGTGTTTCTTACATTTTGTCGGAATCGCTGCAGTAAGAAATGAGTTATTGCCCTTGAATTGGTTAAAAATCGAGAAATTGAGTCATAACTAAGTAACCAATGAATGAAATCTCCTGAAACTTAAATAATTATGTATTGTCCTGACACAGCAGTGAACATTAAGTGTTATCATAATTGCTTTAGCAATAAATGATTAAATGTCCCTGAATCAGTTTAAAATCCACAAATTAGCCGTAACGAAGGTACCGGTGTACAAAATTTCTTTTAACTGAAACAAAAATGTATAATTATATTGCAGTGATGCAAAGCAAGTGTTTAAGAAGAACAGATTTAGCTTATGCCTCACTAATCACAGAATAATTGCCCTTGATTATATTTACAATCCACAAGTTTGGCATTAACTAAGTAACCAGCGAACAAAATTTTATGAAACTTAAAATAATTCATAAACGAATCAGGGTCACTTCCGCGAGGGGGGGGGGGATATAAATTCATCGAATTTGCTTTTTTATATCAGTGATTAGGGCGATCACTTGTGATTAGGGCGATCACTTCGTCTTCTCAGCATTAATCATACCAAACACTGACATGCCCTTGATCATTACAAGATGGTTATTCACTTATGGCTCCTGATGGACAAAACAAGAGATTTAGGGAGAGTTAACATTATTTTTTTTCAGATAAGTTTTACTGTATTTGTTGGTTACTGAGCTGCACACAACATAACTCTTTAGTTCTATTCTTCAGAGCATTCTCGGCGGGGGATAAAAATTCACCAAATTCGCTTGTTATTTTCGCCTCTCTTTAAAATGGTGTATTGCTTAATATTTATATAGTCCTACCATTGGTGAAAACGTCTAAACATACATCCGTTGAGAAGCCGTTCAACATTAACGTTTGACGAAGGAGCGGCGAGATTTTCCCCCTAATAAACACTACAACATCCTTGTTCGCGTGTAAAGCATAGATAGCGTCAAGCCGATGATTGCATCGACGCTGTCACCTACTGTTGTGTCGGCCTAATTCTGTGCAATTGACGTAATGTCAATTTAAGCAAAACACATGTTGAAAATGCAAAAGAAATACTATGGTGGCAAGTTTCTGATCTTTAAAAACACACTTTCATGATACAGACTATAACTTACATGCCTATATGTTGCGTGTATTCTTAATACAAATAGACGACCACGTTTTGTAAATAATGGGCAGAGTTGGCCGACAAAAATTAGCTTTAGAAAAAACATGATCGATTTTCACGTGTCGTAGCTCTTATTTTTTTTTTTGTAAGGAAACGTAAAACAGCTGTAATGCTGTTCCCTGTAACGAGAAAGACCTTATGCACGTATGTAACGAACATTGAATTTTTAATTTAGTACTATTCAATAAAACAGACTAACAAGAAGCCTAACTGAATCCCTTTGAGACACAAGGAGACAACAAAATAATGAAACTGACGAAAGAGGGCTGTCTCATGGGATTATTGGTTTATTCTGGTATCTAATCAGACCGCTATAAATGCATTTCCATACAGCATGGTTTTTATTGCCTGGAAACAAATTTAAATCTACTATTGCGAAACATCGATCATGTCGACATACGTCTAACTCAGGGAAAAGATTTCTCAAAAACGAAATCCTCACTGGTGCTGAATAAAAAGATAGGCAATAACAGATCCCATATCCCGCCCTCAGAATCTGAAGGAAAAGAAGCATGTACATAAAGTTCACGAAAGACGTGCTTGGTAAACCGAATGAACAACATTTTCCCAGACAGATGGTCATTAAACTACACCAACTGAAATACCACTGTGACAACAGATGAACTAAAGCATCGACATTGACAACAAGAACTAGTTTCAGTATCGGACCACAACAATAGTACCGCTTAGAACGGTCAGTTAGAACGGTCAGTTTTAAATTATTTGGGAGAAGGATTATCTACTCACTAGTTTTACGGGATACTAACCCTCGCCCTCAGCTTCTGCAGTTGTTCGATCCGCGCGAAGAATTCCTTACCCACATTATGAATCATCACGGGAATAATCACGGATGAAAACTAATATTTAGACGAGGACTCGACAGAAAGAACACATGGAGACCCCTGGGATATCAAACAACACCATTGAAATACTGGATCAAAACAAAACCACCAGTTGAACCCCGAATGGCCAAGCAACAGACAAGAAAAGCCACAATTCGAGTAGTATATACGATAGCATTGTTAAGAAATTCGAAAAACTATCGAATCGAAAAAAAACATTTTGTTATGGTTATAATCTTTCAGACACAGCTGTTCAATTTTAAAAAATAATAATAATTATAATGCAGTGTGGTTATGATTAACCGGGAAGCAATATGAGAAACTGAGGGTTTTATGTAAATTTTAAACCTTTTGATAGGAACGGAAATTTTTCGTCAGGTTTTCGGCGTGCTTTTCAACGGACACAACTACAAGTATTATTCTGTTACATTTTCTTTCTTTTAGGTTGGTGAGCCAGTTTTCTCCACCATTAAGTAGTTATTCCATTTATGCAAAGTAGACTCTTTTGCATCACGATGTGGAAAAAGTAAAAAGTATGCAAAGACCAGGAACTGAAACAATCAAAATCCAAATCCAGCCCTCAAACCATAGTTGGAAACAACTAAGATAACAAATAATCACGATACAGAGAACATATGGCCAACCGAGTGAGCAGCTTGTTCCCATTTCCTATTCAATATAAGTGATGTCTGATTTGATTTTAATTGACATAATAATTTTCATAAATATTTGCCTGTAATGCAAACTGCGTAGGCGCTTTTCCCGGCGTCTGGTCTTGGTCTACACTGTTCGCTGAGGTCCCTTGTCTGGTACGATAGGCATTAATGTTTAATTGAGGCTTTCATAATAAGTAGTGCAGATAAACAATAACCGGTCTTTTTTCTTCTATGTCGGAAACGTACAAAACAAATATATCTTAACAGAATTAGGACCTTCCTTGTCAAAACAAATATGGAGCTCGTTCACTCAAGTTGGGCAGACAATATACAGCTCCCTATGGGGTTTCAAATTACAGCATCAACGCTCCACGAGAGAAGTGAAAACAACAAACTGGTATGGCTCCTATTCTTTACAATATTGATATGTTGTCTGTTATAGATCGGAATAAAATATCGCCTCAAGAGACTTGTGTTGTTACATATATATTTATCATTCCTGTATAGCAGTTTTAGCTCTTTGTCTGATCAGGCAAACGCTAGTATTTTATTATTGTGGTGAGCCGCATAAATTCTGAACTGACTAACATGTATGTAAGGAAATGTCAATCGCAATGAGCCCATATTTTATATGTACATCTATGTTAAATAGGTGTTATACTGCAAACAAATAGGAATATGTGAATTCAGGTGCTTGGTTATATATTCATGTTTTTCCACCATTTTGACAAATTGGACATATGCGATCCAGGACGATGCAACTGTGCCCTACATGTATCAAAATGGGGTTAATTTTAAAAAAAAAGTAATTTGCTCCTCGAGAAAACAATTGTTTCCATTTAAAGATGATCCCGTGGACAAGGAAAGCAAAATGAAGAATTTTTAAGTCGCATTTGTTTTAGGTCGCATATGCATGACAGCATATGCCAATACGTCATTAGGGTCTGGACACTGAAAATTGCACAGTTTTAATAGTTTTCATTTGTCATTTACTCAAGGAAAATAGGTAGAGATAAAGTTAATTTGTTTAGCAGTGTCTTTTTAGAAAACAGCAACAATCATACGCCGAAACATTCAGAATAAAGTAACATAACAAAATAGTTTCATTCTCTGCTATGTAGCAACAAATCTTAGATTTTATTGATATTTTGAGATTTTTATGTTCTGTATTTTCATTGGCTTCAAATGACTCAGTCTGATAGTGAAATCATTATATTCTTAGATGTTTTCTTACAACTTACATAATAGGACTAGTGAAAGCAGACTATTCATGCGCAACTAGCACTCTGGAGGTCTTTCCCTTAAGAGATGACCCAAGGGACAAGTAACCCTTACATAGAACGCAAATAAGGACGATTTAGGGAAATTATGCCATTTCTGCTATCTGGACGCTGAAACTTGGAAAACATTATGTACACTCACTGGTCAAAAGAGATGGATGTAACCGGTGATACAATCTTCAACGTCTATCAGCATCTTTTATGATGAATAGGTCTGCTTAATACTCCCCAGATTTGATACATAATAGCCTAATCTTACTACCTTTGTCTATTTGGTTACTCAGTCAAGCCTTTTTTAAAACAAATCACAGATTCACTTAGCACAAATCACAGTATAAACTGTAGACAATACCCTGCCTCAACAACTGACATATTCCAGATTTGTTTTAACCGTTTAATATCGCCTCAAATTATCACTATATGGGTAAGACTCAACTTTGACCGCATATTTTTCCTTTACTGGATAGTAAGCTATTTTTTCATTCGCAGTGAAAATAACATAAGCGAGAATAAGGCGTTTTTGATAGGCGCCAAAGCGGGGGGTGGGGGGGGTCTCCATAAGGGCAATTTTCTGGTTACAAATGGATTTTCACCAAACCTCACCAATCTCCACTAGTAAGTGTTGGCTTTCATATACTGAAATATAGTACTGATCTCATCGAAAGTGTATTTTGAGTGAAGCGCAGTGTCAAAGTGGGTGGGGTGATTCCACCCCATCATTTTTTTCAATTATCTCTATAAGTATTAGTGGCTGATTTACCATTATGATTTGAAATAATACAGGCATATATGCAAATTAATTAGCTTATATAACTTACCACTGATTGCTTACTCAATACCAATATATGAGTTTATAAGTGGTAACAGGAATTTTACTTATTTTTGCTTCTCCAACTTTACGGAAAACCACAATTTTTCTTTATTTGCCCAGATATATAAAGGAAACTTTGTAATTATATTGATATGACAGGTTACATTGCAGAAGTATGAGAAAACTATCCTAGGCATATCAAAACCTGAATTATCTGCCCTTGATTTAAGAAAATATAAGTTATTAAATTGGAAATGTAAGATCGAAATTCTACACTGAAAGGTATATTTCTGATGACTCTTTTGTTCATGTTTCTAATATTATACTGATTGTTGAGCTTTCAAACCCATTTGGATCCCATGATATTACACAAGAATTGTAACTGAACATCAGAGCTCATCCTGCTACATGCCACTGAATTACATCACATTCAAGATATCATTTTCCGACCCAAAGTTTGATTTATGGATTTTATTGATTTTACTTACTGAGATATCAAATGTTATTGAATACCTTACTTTGAAATTTAAATTTCCCTTACTTCATTTAAGAGTTACTTCCCTTTGATTAGTATTTCAGGCTATTTTTGTGTATACTTACCTTGTGCATACCTTAGTTGGTAACTGTTTGAAATATCTTGATGAAACTTTATAGTGGTCTGCATTATTACAAGACAATGCGTCGCACATAAGAATGATTTTTCCCTCTTACTTAACTTTGGAGTAACGGGCCTTCGATTAGTATTTTATTCTATTCCCATTCACTCCATAACTCCTTAACCCTTTAAAATATTGTATAGAAACTTTCTAGGAATATGTATATAATGAAGCAATGCATCCTGAATAACAACCACAACTCTGGCTTACTTAATCCCTAAATTATGTGCCCTTGAATAAACTTCCTGTTTATTCTGTAACTCCTTAATCGTTAAAAATGTTTTAAAACAACTTAATGGTGTTGTGTATATTGTCAAGGGATTATATTTGGACCAGGAATGGTAGCTCTAGTCTACTTGCTTTATGAATTATCTCCCTTCTTTGGCTTTGGCATTTCTAAACTTAACGGGTGTATTATTCACCGCTTGTGAAGCTCTTTTTACGCCTTTGGCTAATTTCGCAGATTCTCTTCTTTAAGGATGTTCTTGTATCATTTTTTCTGGTAACTTTATGAACATTTTCACACTAAAGTTCTCCTCGGAATATTTTCTTCGGTAAACATATCTCCAACAGCGTCTGTGAATGTCTTTTATCTCTGCATTTGTTTTGGTGACATGGCCATCTTAGATGAGCCAGTATCAAAAGGGTATATATGCTTTGCATCCCTGCCTCTCTTCAGGACTTTCTTATCCTGTCTTGCCATCTGAGTTTTAGGAGTGTCCTCAGACAGTTTATGTTTATTATTAGGATGATCACCGTCAGATATATAAAAATATTGCGTGTGTTGGGCAGGAGGGTCTTGTACACTGTCTCTGTCGTTAGTTTTCAGTGAGACTTGTAAATTCTAAACAAAGGTATTCAACAATATTTGATCTTTGGGTAGGAAAATAATCTTGAATGTTATGTAATTAAGTGGCATAAACAAGGACGAGCTCTGCTGTTCAGATACAGTTCTTGTGTAATATCACGGGCACTATATGGAATTGAAAGCTCAACAATTAGTATATTATTCGAAACATGAGCAAAAGAGTCATCAAAAATATACCTTTTAGTGTAGAATTTCGGTCTTACATTTTCAATTTAAATAATTATAATTTCGTGAATTAAGGGCATATAATTCATGTTTTGATATGCCTAGGATAGTTTTCTCATAATTCTGTAATGCACACTATCATATCAATATAATTAAAAAGTTTCCTTTTTGTATCTGGACAAATAATGAAAAATTGAGGTTTTTCATAAAGTTGGAGAAGCAAAATAAAGTAAAATTCCTGTTACCACATATAAGCACATAACGGGTTGAGCTCTGCTGTCCAGTAACAGTTCTTGTGTGATATCATGGGCACTATATGGAATTTAAAGCTTAACAACCAGAATAATATTAGAAACATGAGCAAAAGAGTCATCAAAAATATACCTACCAGTGTAGAATTTCGTTCTTTCATTTTAAATTGAATTACAATAAACAGTAGTAAGTTATGTAACCCAATTAATAAGCGTATATGCCTGTATTATTTCAAATCATAATGGTACATCAGCCATTTATACTTATAGAGATGATTGAAAAAAATGATACATGGTAAGGTCTGGGTGGAATTACCCCACCCACTTTGACACTGCGCTTCACTCAAAATACACATTCGATGAGATCAGTATTTCAGTATATGAAAGCCAACACTTACAAGTAGAGATTGGTGAGTTTTGGTGAAAATCCATTTGTAACCAGAAAATGGCCCTTATGGAGACCCCCCTTTAGCCTTAAACGCTTTCAAATATTTCCTGACCATTTTATTGAGTGATCATCAAAGAACGTATTTTCGCTTTCAACACTCAGTTTCTTTATTAATGTCCATGTTCGGCAATATTTATCAGTAGCCGTTTTCTTTATATCGAATCAAGTTGATCATAGCACTTCTGTTTGTGTACAACTCTAATGTTGATGCACATTTTAAAACGGTAGATCCTTTAAGAGCAAGGAACACACCAAAGAAACACTCAGTTAAATTGGGTCTGTTTATGAACTGTACTGCAATATACAACAACTCTCGCGGAGTTAAATATTCTAAGTGTCCCTTTGATAACGTCAAGTTTCTTCTCATTATACACCTTTCCTATAATTCAGAGTTTGTTCGAGTTTTGTCCCTTGCAACGTCTATGACGTCATCTATAGGAACGGCTATTGTTTTTCATTGTGTAACCCAAAAATGCCGGTTTTCCGTATATCAAAACTAACATTCAACGGTTAAGATTAAGACAACTATTTTGTTCCAACTATATTTAGCTCTTTATTTGTCGGAAAATAAGCTTTATAACTTATAGCATTTGGGAATTTGACATAAAACTAAAAGATTTCCCACTAAAATTTCGGGCCAAAATTATCGTAATCGAAAGAGTATCACCAGTACAGCTTCCAGAAAGAAAATCGCGGAAGATGTTCAGACCGTTATTACAAAAGATACAAAAGGAACGATTAGCTGATTATAAATTTAAAGAGTAACTACACTTCAGGAACTGACTGAATCAGATCCCAAACCCTATCCCCAACATCAAAGAGAAAGATTGACAAAGACATCCCAACAAACAATAAATTACAAGTGATAAGCCGAGTCAGCAGCTCTTTCCCAAATAGATGGCAACTCAGCTATCTTTATTGAACTAAATAATTTAGACCAACAGACGGGTTACAACGGACTAAGCAAATTATATGAAAAACATTTAACAATTATTTTTACCTATTTTCTATTTTTATGATAGAATCATAAAACTGAGAACACAATAAATTAAACAGCACCGAACATAAAACAAATGCAACCGCAACAAAAGTACCGCCTTGGGACGGTCAGTAATAACTACTGGGGGGTTTAAACCGGTTTTACTGGGCCCAAACCTTCACCCTCACCCTCCGCTGCGGTGCACACAATTAGTTGGTAGTTCGGTTCGTATGGAGATCCCCTAACTCATCAGAGAGTCATCACGGTCAACAATTAAGATCAAGAAAAGACCGTGGTGAAGCAAGGATGAGGACTCGACAGCCAAAACGTGTTGAGACACCCGGAGACACACGCTAAAAATGACAACAAAGTGTGCTGACACGGAATTCGTTTGTGTAATCACCGAATGGCACGCATTGCCGCAATGATTGTGTATTACCTAGACACGTGTTCGGAAGGCAGCTTTAAGGACACCTACAGTGAAATGGAAACGATCAAATAAATAATACCGAAGATAAGTAAGAGATGGAAAAAAATAATATAAATTCAACCTCGGGTTCAAACTTACGTAAAGCTGTCTGGATGCTGATGCTTTTAGATCGGTGTATCGCACAAGAAACCATAAATATCAGCGCTAAAATCTGTCCGGTAATAATGCGTAGTTACTATCTGAATGTCGGAAAAATGGAAATGACTTTTCAGATTTACGAAACTTATTTATACGAAATGTAACTTTTTTATATTGAACAAACGTGAATGTATTGCCGGGGTGTTAAAACACGGCGTCGATGAAAGGGGTCATGAAAATCAAGAGCGACTTGTCGAGATTCTCAATATGATATTAAAATAAATAAATAAAAATATAAATAAATAAAAAATGTTACATGAAAACCGGTCAATTATACTTTAATTTGGTCTTTCAATGCTTTTTTGCAGTTTACATTTACAAAACGTCTGCTTCATGCATGTTATTTGTGTTTCGAAATGGCAATGCAATTCAATCCATTGTACATTAATGCAAGTATACACTTCAAACCTCGAAATCGTCTCGATATGACTAAAATACTTTTGAAAAGGACATAAGATCGCAATCGACCGGGCAATTATACTTTAATTTGGTCTTTCAATGATTTTTTTGCAGTTTACATTTACAAAACGTCTGCTTCATGCATGTTATCTGTGCTTGCAGTTGTACTGAATTATATGGGATATCCTATAGATGACGTCACAGTCTACTTGGGTAGATAACTCGTGCGCGACTTAATCGATTTATAGGAAAGGTGTATAAGTATTATTTTTTCAATAATAAAGCTTCCAAGAATGGTACATATCAGTTTCTTCTTCTCATTATTATATTTTTCGAAAAAGGTTCCAAGAATGGTAAATATTATCCAAAAGGGCACTGAAGTATTATAATTCCCTTACTCGAAGAATTCGAATAAACTGCTGAGTTCATAAACTTGTTAAAAGTCCTAACTTTTATACTATTTCCGGACTGACGTTTTCATTTTTTATCATGGTCATGTTTGTCGCTGTACCATATCCTTTGTGATTTTTTAGTCTTGTTAATATTAAGTATAGGTATTACAGGGAGCTGTTGCTTATGTTAAACTTTTGAGAAATAGATTATTATTATTACTGCCTGCCAAATCTGGTCGACCAAGCCTGACAAATATCTGAGTACCTTAAGGGCAGGAAAGGAATAAATTCAAAAGTTCAAATATCTTATAATGCCTAAAACGTTTAAAGCATATATCTAACACAACCCATTTTTTCAGAAAAATTAAGATAAAGACTGACCTCAATAGAAAAGCTAATTTGTGGCATATGCGATCAACAAAGATACATATCAGTCAGCCTATCTGTGAAGACCGATTACCACCATCGATGTTTGGTAAATATATTCATCAGTACAGAGTATTGGAGAGATCAGATTGCAAGGGAGCTGAAGTAGTGTCTTGCCGAATGCGCATTATGAACACAATACGCCTATGCACAGAGTTTAGATACTGTAATATGTATAACCATTGGGATACATGAATATAATTATTTCATTCATTAAGGAAGAATGGAAAAAAATATTGTTTTAGGTGTCCCAATACTCAAGCACTTTAGGGGGTTTGCCCGACATAAGCCTTTTAAGACGCAGTTCGCATTTCTGATTACAAAAACTGACTTTCTGGTTAAATGTGTTCCAATGTAATCGGTTCTAGCGGATATTCGGCTATTTCAATTACTTACCCATTACCAAATCAGTGATTGTATCTCAAAGAAATAGATTGTCTGAAAAGACTTGGTCATCATAAGAAACAATTATAAGCCCACAAAAACTTGATATAGCAGATTGTGAAACTTGTTTCGGTCATTCTAAGGATAGGTTTAGAGTCATAGTGTTTCAACCTACAGGCTTTTATCTATTATTCGAAATGTTGTCTTTTGAACTTTTAATGACTGCAGGTAAACTGCACTTATAAAGAAAATCACATTTTTCCAGCGTTATATATAATTGGGGTAACAATGTCTTGTTGCGATATTGTTGAGGTCTTTTTTCATTCGCAGTCCAAACATGTTTGCATACGATGGTTTCAAAATTTTCCGGCGTTAAAAAGATGTAACAATAACTTTTTCTTTATTTGCTGTCCAAACATGGTATAGACGATTGGTTTGGATATATGAAAAATGAGCTGGGGAAATTTTTAACTAAACATATTTTGGGATTACTCCTGTCCATATTTCTTAGTGGAAAGACCTAAGTATGAAATAATTGTGAAGAAACACAGGAAGAACAGTGCTAGATAGGACTAAAAATAGGACACTTTCAGGGGAAACAACTTCGACAATTTGTTTTTGTCTCCCTTATCAATGGGGTCAAGTCTTTAAGAAAAGGATTAAATTTTGCTCCTGCAGGAGCAAAGGATTTGCTCCTCCAGGAGTGCATTCTTTCCTTTGATAATTCCATTATGAAAAGCAAACAGAATCTCACAAAAAAAACTGGTTCCCTATGTAAACGTGTACTTTATCGAGCATACCAACATGACACCAAACAGGACATAATGGGGAAAAAATGTAGCGGGAGGTCTCAAAAGAACAACAATCAGAAAAAGTTTCCACATTGTTTGTTCTCTAGTAGTACAGAATGCTTAATACTGTAAAAATCTAAAAATAGGGACACCTAAATTATTGCCGTTTTTTTTTTGTTCTAAAATAGAATAGTTTGGTTTTATTATATACCTAAAAAGTTCCCCATTCACTTTACATTAGAGTAATCGTGCAATATTTTCTGCATATTTCACGGAGTCAAGTGCATATTGCACGGAGTTAAGGAGTCACGTTCCCAAGAACTACTTTTGTTTTGAAAGAAGAAAAGTTTGGCGGTCATTTTGTCGTCGACTGCATTTCAAAAACGAGTAGAATAATGACACTAGTGTCGGTTTGGGTGTATAAATTAAATAAACGACAATTAAATATAATTTACCGTTGATCCATCACTCTTTTAAGTAATATTCTGCAATAATAACGGAGATTCTCGTCAGAGCTGCTAAGAGTAAGACTCGAAAATGGCGCCCAGTTCTTGTAAACATCAACGTTTGTTTACTGACGTCACGTCCAATAACGTAACGTCATATCTACTTTGGCGCCATCAGGCGTGGCTTTTTAGCGTGCATGAAGACACGAAATCGCATAATGTAATTTCCAATTCAAAACAACTTGGGTTGCTATACCGATATAATAGTTTGCTTTCGTACACAGAGAGCACTGATGAAACTAGCAGATTAATATCAAAGTTATATAATAAAAAGGTCGCAAGCTCGTGCGTCCTTCGCCATATGAACTCGTGCCGAATATTTCACAATATAAATTCAATAACCTATAATTACATGACAGTAATGCGTTCGAAAGATGCAGATGGAATGGCAAACACTGTAGACAATGGTCAGACTGGCCTTCTGTAAAGTCTGATCTTGGTCTGCACTGTTTGTCTTGACCTATCTGCCCCAATATTTAGAATTTTTACGAAGTAAGGTGTTACTTGTTTTACTAAGTATATTACATTTTATTGAATTAACAGTCGTAAAGCAGACATTGTAATAAGGTATAAAGAAGACTTAAACCGCCTTATAACATCGATTTCTCAGCAAACACGAAGAAAACTAAACGCATTTCCATTCCAACGGCACGTAACATTACAATGCTTTGTCGTGTGTAAGGTGTATGGATACGCTTCTATGATTTCCGCCAGTTTTACAAAGGTAGACACCTTTTGCGTCTTCCTGTTTGCTTCTCTAGAATAAGAATCTCTTCCTCCAGAATGGATTTAGCGTTAAAAGAAAGATTTCTTCTATAAGAGAACATGCTTACCTTTAAGAGATGGTCCCATTCAGAAGGATGGCAAAAATAAAACTGGCAAAGGTGTTTGTCCTGAAAGTGTAGCCACTCACTTACGGTGAGCGGACAGTTTCAAGTCAATTCTGAAACAGGTACTGCAGTGTGTTTTAGCCAGTTTAACCTGAATATATTTCATTCAGGTAGGAAAGATGCCAACCCCGCATATGCAAACAGCAAAGACCTTTTAAAAGTATGCACAAAAGTGCAGGGAGGATGGGGACACTTTTAGGAGAAGCAAGCCCTTCATCTTTATTTTTGCTTGCTTCTAAATAGGCTCAGCGTCAACTTTTAAAGAAAACATGTATTCCTGTCCGAGTAGTCCCCTTCGGGGAAGAGTTTCGCAAGCCATGGAAGCAAACGGAAACACACAAATGCTGCCTCGCTTTGAAATGATGGCGAAGTAACATGCTGGTGGATCCATACACCTTAAAACTTCTATAAAATTGAGCCACAACACGAGAAAACCAACAAAGTGGTTGTGCGCCCAGCGCAGACTCAGGCCAGCCTGGGCATCCGCCCAGTCTGATCAGACTTTTCGCTAAACGCTTAGAGGGTAGCTAAGGGTCTAAGTTACCTTCATGCGGACAGCGAAGACTCTGATCAGACTAGGCGGATGCCCAGGCTGGTCTGAGTCTGCACTGGGCGCACAACCACATTGTTGGTTTTCTCGTGTCGCGGCTCGAATAATTGACAGATATTTGAAAGATTGATTGATTGATGTGTTGTTTAACGTCCACTGTAAACAGCTATGGTCATGTCGGGACGGTCAGTTTACCTAACCACACTATTCCTGGGCAGGCTTAGACCTCCTAAGCGGTTAACCAGTACTAAGTGCACATACTTTCGCCAGTAACTGACAACTGCCCTTCTTGAATCAGCGGAATGAGAAACAAAAGTATGTGGCCAGACCGGGTTTCGAACCCGGGACCTCTGACTTACGAGTCAGGTGCCCTACCGATTGCGCTACACGGCCCGGCTATTTGAAAGATACCAGTTAGCTGTGTCAAAGGTGTAAAACGCGGCTTTTTAGTCCGTTTGCTCAGAAGTGCGAACGAGGTTTGCTTATTCTCTCGAAAACGATGAAAGTTCCATTAGATTTTCTAATGTCCTATTGATTCTTATAACAATTCGTAATAGAATACGAAAAATCCGAATGTTTTGGATGCTTTAAATAGTAAAATATGTTCCATTAACAGTAAAGCAAAAACTGAGCAGTTTCCCTGAAGGGTGTCTTATGCTTGTTAGAGCAGCCAAAGTATTGGTGGCAAACCCGTTGCTTACTACAGTTGTGGGTGTATGTGAAAAGAATGGTACAAAAGTATTCACCTGTTCGTATGCGTATAAACGCACATGGTGTTACTGGTCAGGTGACACTATATTGTACTACAAAGATTGAACTATTATAATGTTTTCGCAGTAAACTGTATTTTTTATCTTCAACATTTGAAAATATATGGGTGAAACAAAACGTAGGGAAAAGGATTTAGGGTAAAATTTCAGTAAAGCATTCATTTTTTTTTCCAAGGATAGCATTAATTGATCACATACTATAATACGTAAGAGAAAGCGAGAATTCGAACAGCCAAGTTTTACTACCATGTAATTAAGAGGCGAAATGACATATTTTAGGTCCTTTTTGAAGAGAGACTTTTTAAAGCAAAGCCTCACAAAAAAGCAAAAAAAAATATTCCTTCAAGAACAGAGCACACATTCAAAAAAAGGAACATGGTCCATATTTCGAAGTTTCGGCTGTTCAAGCCTCATCACTGACCCTGATAATATCTGGTTACGAAAGCCAGAGAAAAGCACACTAGCCTATCATTTCTTAATTTTCATAAGGCAGTCAATTCAAAGATTGAATAGAATCAAAAGGATCCAAATGATTAAACTCTACAAAATTATGATTTTGTTATGCATAGGATAAAGGTTAAGAATAAGCAATTCAATTTTCTACCTATCACCAATTTTGAGAAATTATTAGGAATGCCGTTTAAACGGACTATACACCTTTCCTATAAATCGATAAAGTCGCGCACGAGTTATCTACCCAAGTACACTGTGACGTCATCTATAGGAACATCCCCTATTATTTAGTACAACTGCAAGCACACATAACATGCATAAAGCAGACGTTTTGTAAATGTGAACTGCAAAAAATACATTGAAAGACCAAATTAAAGTATAATTGCCCTGTCGTCATGTGACATTTTTTATTTTTATAATCTTTTTATATTTTAATATCATATTGAGAATCCACACAAGCCGCTCATGATTTTAATGACCCCTTTCATCGACGCCGTGTTTTAACACCCCGGCAATACATTCACGTTTGTTCAATATAAAAGAGCTACATGTCGTATAAATAAGTTTCGTATATCTGATAAGTTCTTTCCATTTTTCCGTCAGCATTCAGGTAGTAACTATACGCATTATTACCAGGCAGATTAAAGCGCTGATTTTTATGGTTTCTTGTGTGATACACCGATCTAAAAACATAGCATCCAGACAGTTTTCCGTAAGTTTGAACCCGATGTTGAATTTATATTATTTTTTCCATCTCTTACTTATCTTCGGTATTATTTATTTGATCGTTTCCATTTCACAGTAGGGTATTCTTAAAGCTGACACGTGTCTAGGTAATACACAATCATAGGTGTTTGTTTATTGCGGCAATGCGCGCGATTCGGTGATTACACAAACGAATTCCATGCCAGCACACTTTGTTGTCATTTTTAGCGTGGGTCTCCTTTATAATCAGCTAATCGTTCGTTTTGTATCTTTTGTTATAACGGTCTGGAGATCTTTGGCGATTTTCTTTCTTTTCCTTATGTTTTGGAAGCTGTACTGGTGATACGTATGCTCTTGATTACGGTAATTTTGGCCCGAAATTTTAGTCGGATATCTTTTAATTTTATGTCAAATTCCCATCTGCTATAAGTTATAAAGCTTATTTTCCGACAAAGAAAGAGCTAAATATAGTTGGAACAAAATAGTTGTCTTAATCTTAGCCGTTGAAAGTTAGTTTTGAATATACTGAAAACCAGCATTTATTCGGTTACACAATGAAAAACAATAGCCTATCCTACAGATGACGTCATAGGCGTGGCAAGGGACAAAACTCGAACAGACTCCGAATTATAGGAAAGGTGTATACCAAGCTAACGGAACTGACATATCGGTCGAAACACTTTTGTGGACGGACACACCTGTTTTCCCTATACCTTTGAATGTAAACAACAGAAAAATGACCGAACTCGAATGGGTCGTTTAAAGGATGATTCTTATCGATGGGTGGTTGGCATGCGATTTTTCTTCCTTTGTAACAGTATTTCAGTCGTATGAAGACGATGGGTGGGTGATAGCGAAAAACTGTGTGCATTTGAAGTCCGTTTCCGATTGATAAAATGCCCGCCTCAGGCGAAGCTTGAACCAACGCCGTTAGATCAGAAGGCCAGCGCTTAACCTACTGAGTTAGTGGAGCTCCTCGATTATTCTTAATAAGCACCGGTATGATTTATTGATCAGATTCGTTTAATTTGAATGTAGCAAAAAGATTCAAAACAAAATACTTACCGTAATTGTCCTAAAATAGAAAAAAAATGTTTTGAGTCTTAAAATAGAAAGGTTTGTTTTACAATGCAATTATACTTCCAAACGCTGAAGATAGACAGTGTAGACCCTGGTACAGGAGCAGTGTGACCTGGGTCTGCAGTGTCTGCTAAAACCGTTGTGTTCCAAACTTAGAATTTTTTCTGTAAAAGGTAGTGCATCAATACGTAATCGATCGATGCTTGATACTAGTCTACGCAATACATGGCCAAGCAGAATTAATACAAGATGTACAGCATTCAGTTAAGATTGTTTATTTCCTAAGCTTAACATTGCCTTGCAAACTAAATCGATCCTTGCAGTATCTATAGATACTTTAAGCTCTTGTAAACTGGAATGGATTTTCAAATCATTTATCCATTTATTGTCTATGATGTATCTGTTTACAGGCGTGCTTATACTTAAATTCTGATTTACATGCATTTCTAGGCGCCTTGTGTTCTACATTTGCAAATGCTTAGACTTCTGCTATTTCAGCTGTAAAGCTTTCTTTTTGTAATATTTATTTAAAAAAAACTTCAAATCTGAATACAATGTCATGTTACCAAGACAAATGATAGTTTACACTTTTTATTTTCTTACTCTAAACTGACGGACCTCCGTGTTCAAATGGATAAAAGCGCTGACTCTTTAACATTAGGTCTCTCATCGCTGTTTGTTCAAGCCTCGGCGGCGCACATGTGAGGAAGCCAAAATCAGCTTATGGAAGGTAAAGTGTGTTTTTTTCGGGACCTCCGGTTTGCGCTCACCTCTGCCTAACGATCGGCTCCACAAATATGAAATAGTCTTGAAAGGGCCGTAATCTCGCCGCCGCCGCCCTTCCTTCATCCCACCCACACACACATTCAAAGCTCCATTTATTTTCATATAGTACACAAATGAGTTATAGAAGAAACGGTAAATGTAAAAAGTTGACAAAAATAGAATAAATTGAGATATATGTCACATCCCAGCCTTAGTCTATTTCTCCACGACTGAACAATTCTCTTCTCCGAAATGGAGATTACATGGATAGACTCGGTGCCAGGAGGTGTATCTTCTGCATTCGTTCCGTTGAGCCTTCTGGGGCCGTATTTATAAAACGACTTAAGTGGTTGCTATAGTGTTGCTACGGCTGAATTTCTATGAAGGAGATTCCCTACAACTATGAAATTTGCTCTGGAGGAACAGTCTAAAAACACTTTTCCTCCAGAGCAAATTTCATAGTAAAAAGACTGTTCCTCCAGAGCAAATATCATAGTTGTAAGGAATCTCCTTCATGGAAATTAGCCTTAGCAACAGCATAGCAACGACTTGAGTCATTTTATAAATACGGCCCCAGGAGAACATCGTTTGAAATTCGATGAAGAAACATACTTTTTCTCAGCAAATTTTGTAAAGCCCAGTACCAAAATGAACACGCGTCATTAAACTCGACAATAGCAGAGTTTTACAACGGAGGAAAGTATTCACACAGGATTAGATGCTTTGAAGGATACGAGGGTATATTTAACAGAGAGACAGGACATGTCCTAGTCCCCAGGTTACACAGTTGCCGAAATAAACAATTGTTTCAGTAGACACTCTAACAATATCAACGCAAAAATACTGGCATTAAGAATTCAGAATATACTTTTACGCAGTTGTTAAAGAGCTGAAGGTTGTAAAATTCAGTTAACCTTGAGACCTAATTGGCTACTCAAATTCGGCCTATTTCAAATGACAGAGCATGGACCACCACAGTAAAAGGTGATATCATGTGTTTTATGCACACACCACCAGGCTAGAAATATGAAGATATATGACGTTCCAGTGACTCAGATTGCATTGGCACCCTTTGCGGCATTATAAATACAGACGTAGATGTCATTTTCAGTGCGCTGATCTGATATTATCTGACATCAGGCAAAGAAGCCAGACTTGATATAAACTTTCAATAATAAAGAAGAACATGGTTAACTGGTCATCTGTTTTACTTATGGATGTCTAAGGAGCCAATTGTATTCCCCAAAGTACTTGTTGCACGGAAGGAAACAACGAATACAGTCGATATTTGGCTCGCAGAGAGTTTCCATACACCAGCTAAGGGGTATGATCCAGTGAAACTGGTTCAAGCTCTCTATCAGTTTATAACTGACCGTTCCAAGGCGGCACATCTGTTGTGGTTCCCCGCTGTTACTTGTTCTTGTCCATATCAATACTTCACCTATTATGTGTGTCACAGGGTATAGGTTAGGTATACCATCAACTTGTACTGCCTTGCGGTACAAGCCGGCTTTTATAGGGACGTGGTAGAGTGTTCGATCTGAGATCAAATGGTCCCCGGTTCGCTCCTCGGCCGGAGCCTGAGATTTTTAAGAGTCCGTGACAAATGGTGCCCAACGTCAATGACCCACATGTGCATTATAATTTCTTAAGTCTCATTTCCAGTGATTCTTGTACTCCTGAGAATTCGAGTCCGAATTCAATATGGAGGAGGAGAATGTCACTGGGTATAGATTAGGTATATCATACACTTGTACTGCCTTGCAGTACAAGCCGTGTTTTATAGTGAAGTGGTAGAGTGCTCGACTTTGGATCGAAAGGTCCCGGGTTGGATCCTCGTCCGGGGTGTGAGATTTTTTTAAGAGTCCGTGACATATGAAAAGCAATTTTAGAAAAGGCTAATCGAACTAACAGTTTTTTTCTTTGATGAGTGGTATTCAACCACTCACCACGGAAATGTAACTGTTCGTTCGGTTTGCCGAAATCAGGGACGGTCGGACCAGGTCCACACAATCTCCATTCCTTCTGCTTCTTTTGACGCATTACTGCATTGTAAAGCCAAAATGATCCTTTAAGTACAGTTACTGTAATTGTTTTAGGTTCCAAATCTTTAGAATTTAGCGGCAGTCATGGCATGACATATTAAACAATGTACTCTGCACGAACAGCGAGTACGCAAAAAAACTTGTACATCCGCAGAGTGTTGACTGAACTCTGAGTCTTCTGTGTTCGTCACAGAACTTCTTCACTTTACTCTGATCAAAATGTGTCAACAAGCGGACTAAACGGATACTGCAGCGATTTTTCATCTGGCATTTCTCGTGAAATAAATCCATATCTAAAGCTGTCAAAATTAATATTCTTAAAGAGTCATTAAAATGAAAAAAAAAAAAACAGATCCGTAGTATAAAACAATAATGCAGCATTCGTCGCCATTTTAACTTCTACATCAAATTTAAGCAGCTGATTTACATTTTAGAAAATGCATATATTGCTGAATACTGACTTTTTACTTCCTCTTCTTCTTTTTTTTAAAAATACCTCCAGAAATATCTTTATATTCTTCGACGGGATTCTTTTATATGGTTCGTCGTCTTTAATTTGTCTGATTGAAATTAAGGTTTCAGCTAACACAGATTTATCTCATGCAAAACCATTCACAGAATACGAATGACGTTCTGCTGCTATTTTCAATAACAAAACCAGTAATGTCTAAGGGATCTTCTACATTAACACAAATTTCGGAGTGGCAAAGAGTGTAAACCCAAATCAGAATGTTGCTTTGATCTGCTACTGCAACGAATCATTTGAAGAAAAGAGATTTACAGGTTAACTTATTATTTTATAGATTCTTTGATTTCCTTTGTCACATGTCATAGATACGTATTATTGTATTAGGTAAAGGTGAAGTTAAAAGTTTTTATACCTTTGTGACCGTCATAGCAGTAGGAGCTACTGGCCAATCGTATCTTGGACACAGCACAGGAAATATGGAGCAAATCTCGGTCATTTCGTTGCTATTACTCTTCATTGATTCACTAAATCGGTACCAATTACTGCTAGTTTGAAAGACCTTTTCACTAGTTGGACCGTTAGTGATTCGATCCCGCAACCTTCTGCGCCATCACAAAGCGTCTATAACCACTCGACCACTGCCATTCGATACCATTCATCAAAAATCTAGAGCTAGGGGCTAATTATTCTTTATTACTCCAGGTCAAGAAAGTTAACAACAAGAATTAGCGTCTGTAAATTCCGTTTGTATGAAATGAAATCTTGGCCGCGCCAAGGGGCTGATCGACATAAACTGAAGATCTGCACAACTCTACACGATGGCACAGCAAACAATGGGAATTTGCAAGATATGTATCCATTCTATGCCAGTTTTCTGTTGGACCTGGACGGAAGCCTCTCAAACAGACCTCAAAAGAGAAGTCTTTTCCATAGTATTCCCTTGTGATCTTGTCTGAATTTCCAATCAGACAAAATCAAACCAACATCCTTTCGTTGTTGTTTTTTTGTTATTGTTGTTTTTAATTTTGTATGTTTTGCTTTTAACAGACGACCTTCTGCGCCATATCCGAGCGCTTATTACCTCTCGACCACAGCAGTTATATACCATTCACCAAAGATCTACAGTTGTACTCCAGAGGCGGTAATAATTAACCGCCTCGCTATACAGTTATCATTAAAATAGATTTCAGTTAAAATGGATGGATGGAAGGCTGGATGGATGGATGGATGGATGGATGGATGGATGAGACGGATGGACGGATGCACCGACGTGAAGATGGGGGATCGGGCGGGCGGATGTATGGATGGATGACTTTTGATTCAATGGCTGTACGAAATGAAACCCTGAGCACAGTTAAAAAGAATTCAACCTGCAGCGAGATTTGAATCATAACTGCTGGCTTCGCAGACCAGCGCTTAACCCACTGAGGTATACATTAATACCAACCCATTAGACATCTTTGCTCACTGTTGAAATACTCGTTATGTAAGGAAAAAAGTTACAAAATAACTTAGGTGTGCCTATGATGAGCATTAGAGTTTGTGCTGCTTCTGATAAGCATGTACTGTTGGCTTCTTCTAGTGTATTATAGAAACGTGAAATAATTGCCGTGCGCATGCATAATTGCTTACCATTCAGATATCATACAGAAGCGGCTTTTAATCGTATCAGAGTAACTGGAGTCGTTGCCCGATAATAAATCAACTTTATAGATGGTTTTTCTACGCAACGGTAATAATATGAACTTTGGCATTTGTGGGTACTGCCAAGAGCAAAATAATTATTTGCCTTTACTTTTATTGGATTCTAGAATGTCTCCGACCTACGATCGTTTATCGGAAGCAGTCGCGTACAGCCATATCTAGATCCATGTCATCGAGCCAAAATATTCTTCACCAATCCATAGATTATTTTGAAGCGACAATGCATATCCTTTTTAATGTGTAGTGTACATCCAGTGTGGTTTTACCGGGTAAACGCCAATCAGTCACCTGTCAAGTATTTGTATCTTATAGCGAGTGAGCGTATTCACAAACTAGGTTCAACATCCCACCAAACCGTAGGTCATACGAAGACGGGACGTCGGTTTAAAGTCTCATTCGAAAAACCGGATGAGCGGGATATTGTATCTTATACACTGCTCAAAATATTTAAAGGAACAGCAAGTATTTTGCCATAGATGTTACTACAACATGTGCCCAGTTTAACGGCCCATAAATCTGACCGTCAGTGAGCAAGAATTTCTATCTTTTTGCAGCACTTTTAAGAAGAATCGAAGTTTCAGACGATCAAAATTTAAACACAACAGATGCCCTGCTCATTTCCATGGTACAAGTTTTGCAATTTTCTTATTTTCTGAAAATGAGTAATTTTGTTGAAGTCTATAAAATCTGATAAACTTCCCTTTGAACTCAGTTCAAAGGGATCTTCTCATTAAGGTTCATCTTGAAAGACATTCATTTTCATAGACAAAATGGTTCTTTTAATTTTGGTTGAAATTTTTACGCTTTTTACCTGTTCTGAAAATTTGCAAATTTTTAGCAAAATTCCAGTTTTACTTAAACCTGTGCATGGATAAGGGCAGGACAAATATCGGATCGAAAATTGTGCAGTCAGTAACCTCGCCCCTCTTTGAAATATGGCAAAATAAATGGAAATTCCGTGTCTTTATCGATCGAAAGTATATAACCTCAAAGTGGGGATGCGTTGCACTGTCGTCTATGGAAAAATATCAGGTGTTCCTTTAAATATTTTTAGCAGTGTATATCACCTGGTTGTAGCCTAACTATTCTTACATCTATTTGATATCTGACTAATATAGTAAGTTACAGCAAAATGTTTATTTGTATATTTTTTAAATTGTGTACAAGAGAGGCCGGATATGGGCTACTTAAGGTTTCCTTAAGCAGGAAAGTGCCAGTTAACTTTTTTGCAGTATTTCAATTATGTTTATGTCAAATATCACACAAACCCAGAGTAAAGGATACAAACGAACGCCTTCGACAATTCTCTTTAATCTAATGATAATATTGCTCACAATCAAAGTATAATTTTTTAGCTAGACTTTATATAAACCTTCATTAATAAACAAGAATATGATTAACTGGTCGTCTGTTTACTTACAAAAGTCAGTAGGAAAATTCTCAAAAACTTACACAATTCAATCCCAGATCCCACCTAAGACAGCATGTGTGAAAAAGACAACACAAAATCAGTCACCACCAAAGACTTCATCAGCGGCAGCCATGTGAACAGCAATTGCCTATGTAGATGTCACCGCGCTAGCCTCACCATCACAAACAATATATCAGTAAGAGACAGAGCAGCAGACAACACATAAAATAACAAGAAGAACCAAAACAGACGTGCCGCTTTGGGACGACTGGCGAGGGGTGGGGGAGGGGCGTTGGGCGGCTTAATCGGGGTTGGTTCTGCTTTGGTTCATCAGAGACCTAGTTGTTCGGTTTGCATTGAAGATTCCTAACTCATAAGTGTAATATCTCAGGAACATAGATCAAAATTAAAACAAAGATAAAACAAACATGAGGACTCACAGAAACAGCCACACTGAAATTCCAGAGCAGAAGAAACATACCACGGAGGGTCCGATCCAAGACGTCCCGGAACGGGTGTCAGGCGCCAACCATTTGTGTCACTGCTGTGTTAGGTTTAGGTCGGCGCCTTCATAAGGTCTGAAGCCCGACCTACCGTCGTGCAACTGAAGAGGTAAGCAAAGCTGTTAACTTTCATTGGGTTAACCACTAAGCATGCAGTTCGTCGCAAAACATCTATATTATTACCAATCTTTTTTTTTATTGCACTATTATGATGTTTAAATGATAGGGGAAATCATTTTACCAATTATTTTTCTGGATTATATACCAAGTTGCCACATAAGTCAGGTTCCGAAAGGCCTAGCAGAAGAAGCGTTTTCAATCCAACATTAAATTTAGACACCAAGTCGAAATACCGTCTATAAGATTTAGAAAACGCTTTAAGAAGTTTATGATATCCTGTTTTAGAACTTTTGCTGTCAAACTTTATCACAAATATTAAAGTCATCAACATGACTGGACACTCAAGCAAATCGAATAAGTTGAGAAATATGAACAAATGACTAAGGGTGTCATTAGGGTTTCTATACGTGCTTGTTGCACGGAAGGAAACAATGTTTGTCCGAACAACACCTTAGGTAAATAGCAGACGTATACCCGACAAGTAATGTGACTAGCTGAACATCTTTCCAGTGTATATATCTTATTCTATCTGTAGTCTGGGTAGCATATATGTTACGAAAGACATTTCATAGATATTGTCTCTAACTGGGTGAAATAATATAAAATTTTAAAAATTTGACAATGTATAAGGAAATAACCGAGTTCCTCTTGCCAGAAATGAACAATGGATCTTTTCACAACTGTATGACCAAATTGTCATATGAACCAATGCAGCATGAAAAAACATACGTTTGGCATTGTAATCTTAAATAGTAAAATGCAGTTCATTTTTTTTTTCATAATCCGCTTTTATTTTAAGTACTGTGTAGCTCACTATTGGCCAGGCCGCGTAGCGCAGTCGGTAGGGCACCTGACTCATAAGTCAGATTTGATTGATTGATTTGATGCTTAACGTCCACGGTAAACAGCTATGGTCATGTCGGGACGGTCAGTTAACCTAACCACACTGTTCCTGGGCAGGCTTAGACCTCCTAAGCGGTTAACCAGTACTAAGTGCACATACTTTCGCCAGTAACTGACAACTGCCCTTCTTGAATCAGCGGAAGGAGAAGCGAAAGTATGTGGCCCGACCGGGTTTCGAACCCAGGACCTCTGACTTATGAGTCAGGTGCCCTACCGATTGCCTTACGCGGACCGATGACTCATAAGTAAGAGGTCCTTGATTCGAAGTCAGAGGTCCTGAATTCGATACCCGGTCTGGCCACATACTTTCGTTTCTTCTTCCGCTGATTCAAGAAGGGCAGTTGTCAGTTACTGGCGAAAGTATGTGTACTTAGTACTGGTTAACCGCTTAGGCCACTCCAAGTTTTTATATGTTTAGCGTCCGCGGGCGGGTAGGTTTCGACGTCCAGATTAAAAAACAATAAACCTTAACAAGCTTCTTAACTTTTTATGCTTTACGCTTTGAACGTTTACATAAGGTGGAAAACCAATACTATTTATTCGTGTCGCGCTTTTATTTATTTTTCTTTAATTTCATTCGGAACTTTTTTTCCGTATTTTACTCCACAATTCTTTGGGACTTTTTTACCAGATGCCGGTCTCGGGATGTTTTGAAATCATCCGTATAACGATGCAGTTAGTACTGCAAAATACACTTAGCTGACTTCCTGACTACAAATGGCGAGGTCTGAGAGTTAACAGGTCTGAGGTACCCTTCTTGCCTTGCGGCCCATAGTGGGTGAGCCTAATATGGGTGGAATTATATATTATGTGCATGTTATAAGTTTTGCAATTCAAGAGACTAATTTGGCAAGAGCAAATGGCAGATGTCCATGTCACTAAGTCATGAAAGCTGCATAGCATGGTAAAATAGATGTTGCAAAAGTGCTTAAAGATGGCAAATTTATAGTCAGTCCAAAATCTTTGGCTTTCCGGGTTTCTAGTGGTGATTCATTCACTTCCCTATTTGAAATTGTGTTTGGGAAGCCAGATTGACATGAGAGTCCTCAGAGTCGCGTTAAATGCTCAAGGCACTCACCCAGTTTATAAAAGGAAATTTCAAAGGGTAGGCCTAGAAATCGGCTAGAGTATGAAATGAATTCTGTCTTCTGATGCAAACTCTTCCTAGGTGGACTTTCAGATGAACACACGTATGAGATACCCTGATGTTTTAAATACTAAAATTCTAGTCAGTTTATCTTTTTTGTTAATTTGCTGTTCGTTGGGAACTGTTCAACTGATATTACTATATCGATGGATTAACTAAGTCTTTAACTGACGTTTTTTCTATGGCACTTCGTTTGTGTTTTTTTCGGATAGGTAGGTAGGTTTTGCTTACAAGGGTGAACGATAAACATAGTATAAACTTGGTGTTGCCTTAGGGAGTCTAAGTCTGCCCAGGAACAGTGTGGTTAGGTTAACTGACCATCCCTACATGACCATAGCTGTTTACCGTGGACGTAAAGCAACAAATCAATACATCAATCAAAACTCATTTTTGTAACGTAGTATTTCATTCCTGATTTGCATTCTTTTCGTAACTACCCTGAAATGGGTTTGCGCAGTGTCACAATATTTATATGATGTTTACTATTTTAAGTATAAATATACATTTATTTGTCGTTACATTTCAACTCCTGCTGTCTCAAAGTACTGGTATCTCAAAGTAAATTTTCTGGAACTACAAAATTTTCTTTGCGATATTAGTAGATTGAGATGAATTTCGAGTTCGAGATATCGGGAATTGACCGTATTGGTCATTTATATTCAGGACTAAGTAATGATAGGCATTACCTAAATGTGTTATCCTTCAAAAATGAAGATATTGTATTTATTTTCAAAAGAGTTGATGGTAAAATATCAATGACAAACTCTATTTTAACTTGTTGAAATATAAAGTTTTAATGCGCGTCATTGTAAAAAAAAAAACACAAAAAATGTCTCTTATTCACACCTTTAACGATGCAAATCACTTTCGAACTCCAGAAGCATTGAATCTCTCTTATTCTGCTAGCCATCGGCATACATGTAATCGAATACATTTGCTTATATGAAAACATACTAGGGTGTCTGGCTATAAGGCTAAAATAATTGCACTTTAAATATTGCTCTGATGTCCCCATCGATCAGTTAGGAAGGAAACTTGCTGCCGGGAAAATAAATTACCAATATTCTATAGCGTTGTCGTGTTGTTACACGAACGTAATAAGTAATAGAGCATTAAATTGACACTAGACTGGATTATTAAATTACTCCTTCATAATTTATTCATTACAGTGTCTGGCATCAGGTGTTAATTTAATATCTGTTTTGTTTATGTTCCTCTGGTGATTGGCACTCGCATACCAAAAGGGTTAATTGAGTTTTGTTCTCGTTTTCGGTGTTACGCAGTCCAATTTCAAATATTTGTTAGCATGATAACCATGAATATCTAAGTTTAATGCACTGACTTAAAATGCAAAAGAACGCATTGAGAATATATTACGTAACACCGCATCTAAATACTGAAATACAAAACAAGCATGTGCTACAATACCGCAAAGAATGGACTGTTTTGATAGGAAACGTAGTTCTATGCGAGTAACACTGTGCTTTTGTATACATCGAAAAAGCAAGTATCAACTCAACCAAAAAGACAATCAAAAATTGACAACTTCATATTTTCATATAGAGGCACATCGAAAAAATGCTAAAAACTAGGATAGTAACCTGGCAATTTACAGCGAGACAGAGATTTAACTATCTATATACACAGGACTTCGATATGTCTATTCAAGGAGACGCAAATGAAAGCTCTTGACTTCATCATTCCCAGTTTCACAAAGCATGACTTCACATTAAAGTCATGTTAAAGGAATGATTTGTCGTTATTTTTAATGTGGCTATTTGTGGTAAATCGAAAAAAGTCTAAAAATAAAGTGTCATCGAGACTGTCCACAGTTTTAGAGAACAGAAATGAAGTGGCATACTGATGAAACAAAACCAAGTGATGTCAATTTCGCTTTCGGTTTTATAAAATATTTGCTACCTGGGTACCTTTAGCATGGTTCTTCTTTTCAGCTTAGTCTCTATTCAAAGAAATATTCTTGGTTATTTCAGGGTTGACTAAGGTTGCTTATAAAATCTGAATCTGATCTCAAAAGTATTGAAACAGTTTGTTGTCATATTCACTGGCACAGATTGTTTATTCAACTAATACTTTCAATAATCAAAATACTTTTCTAGTATTTTTTTTTTTGAAATATGATTAAGATAAAAAGAAATTCCAGAGTACCCTCAAAAATAGTCCAAGAAATTCCAAAAGTGCCCTAAAAGTAGTCCACCTGTTAGAAAAGATTAATTTTGAAGCCATCAAAAATAAACTTCCCAGTTCCTTGTCTTACTTATTGTACATGTCGCAATTTTTAAACATGATAACTAGTCTAAGATTTAGCATGGTTTTCAATATTTATTGTGAAGAAATGTTGAATTTATTGGGACGTGTGAATCCATGTGATTATACTAAAACACAATAATTTCAAAAATTATATTATGGGCATCTTTCTCATACCAAACTAAAATGCTTCTTATGTTTGAAGAAGAAAACAAATTCGTGACCACACTGTCTCCTATTTACAATATAGATGTCCATATAGCATAACAAACCAAAGTACAGATGTATCTCGTTATCTCAGACGCTGATATCTCAAAGTACCCTCTTATATCAAAGAAAATAGTTTGGACACGTTTCCTATTTTATCTCAAACTACAGGTTTCTCAAAGTAAACTTTCTGAGACCAGAAAATTTACTTTGACATATTAGTATTTTGAGATGAACTTCGACTTTGCGATATCGAGAAATTCTCAAATATATGGACAATGTAGTGGTTCATGTATAGAAGAGATTCCCGTTATTTCGGTAGTGTCTGTTTGTCAAGTTCATATCAAGAAACTAACTCTTTGTAGTCTATAATCTTTAAATAAAACTCATTTCATTGGTTCAGAGGCTGATCACGTGCGATAGACATTACTTCATGTCGCGTAATTTGTGATGTAACGTCTTAATGCCGCATGGTTGGTGACGTCACGTCTAAATGGCGAACGGTTCATGTAGCTGAAATCTGACGTCAAGTTAACTGATATGACAGCCCGTTCAATTGAATTTATAATTATTACATAATAACACAGTTGTTGACTTTTGTTTCGGTGAACATGAAGTGTTATTGAATAGTAAAAAGTAAAGTTAACTGTGCAATAACACTTCCTGTCCACCTCAGAAGAAGTCAATAATTGTATAATAAAGCATAGGAAGACATTGCATTCAAAACACAAATACTCGAATCTTTGGTTATGAATTATTGGAGGGAAGCAAAATTGCGTTGGAAAGTTGAGTCGGGTTCGGTATACACTTAGTATATAAGAGTACAGCCCGACGTTACTAACTGCAGAACCTGTTAATAGAGAGCAATTTAAAACAGGCATGCATTTTGATTATCCAGCTACCACGAGTTAGTTACAACTTCACAATGAAATAAATGCAAAGGAGTTGTAATATGCGTGTTATCCATTTACACTTATATCGCCAAAAACTAAAGAAGCTGAATTTGCTATCTTCGTAGCTCCAGATGTGACGGCTAATAATGAGCCGCCTCATCTTGATCTTCACTGCTGGCTTGTTGTAAATATGATACAGCTTGGGAAAAAATCATTTCTTTTAAATTTTGAAGACGTAAATCATCTGGGGTTTTTGGCGCTTTAAAGATTTACATGATGTGAATATTGGGTCTTGTTGACATGAAATGAAGTGATTTGTTTAAGATGTCACTTACCGTATGGAATGATTGCATAGATAATATAAATCCAAATCCAGACGATTAATACGTACATCCTGCATGATATGCACGCGTATATCATCTGTACATGTAAACTTTCCAGCAAACGTACAGGCAACCGGATATTTGTCACATACACTCTAACATGTTCACACCTCCGGAACTCATTGCATAATTAACACTGACAATGACTTAATCCCTTTCAAAGAATACTTCTTTGAATCTTTGAATTAAATGGCATTTACCTCATGAGTTAATGTTTTACTCATGCTTTATTTGTGTATCAAGAAGTTATTTCAACTGGGCTTATCAGCATCACAAACAGTTATAGAAACACGAACTTTCTATGGTATTTTAAATTTCCATACAAACATTACGAATTCATTTATAAATTTGAAATGATCATACAATATCACTCACTGCAACTTCTATGTACAACTTTTAACTTTTACTTTCTGTTATATTAGTTACTTATATATATTGATAAACCTGCTTAAATTTTAATAGATTTTATGATATCTATCTCATTCTAAACCATATTTCTGCTGTTTCGTATGCATCTGAAAACGTCGGATCCAAAAGACCCATTCACAAAAATAAACAACTATATTCCTCCCACTAAATCACCTTCGAAACTTTACCTCGCTTATACGTAACTATACCCTTAACAATAAGAGCAATATTGCCTTGAATTTCACCATTATTCCATAAACCGATATCTTTTCCTTAGAAGTTTTCTAGAATCAAGCTATTTACGGATCCATAATGTCTGTCTCGGAAACTTTAGCTGTGAGCTTGACGTGCTGTTTTATACTGCTATATGCTGTTCTGTGTCAATGTATTTCTTTTAACTTGCACTGATAAATATTGATTATGGGCTAGTTACTGTATAATTCATGAGATTCCATATAACCACACGTAATACCTTCCTCAGTAGTAGTTTCGCTGTCGTAGGGCAAGAAAAGATGTTAATCTTCCTGCCATTTATTTATTGGAAAAATGTATTTCTAGACAGTAACGATCTTGGTTTTAATAAGATCACTCTATATATTGGAATGTAAAGAGATTAGGTCAGCGCAAGGCAAGACAAGAGTTATGCAGTCCACTTTGATAACAGTCAGTAATATGATCTATGCGAGTACAATGATCGGACTGGCTAAGCTATTGCATAAAATATTACCGTCGCGTAAAATGGCCTTTTAGTTATGTGCGAACAGTACATACATTCAAACCTGTGTGACAAATAAACGACAAATCCCTTACTACAGATTCATATTGCATCAAAGGGATCGAAAAAGATGGCTTTAAAGGACAGGTGACTCTAAATAGAGTGGCCCCTGACGGCAAGTTTAACTACTCTAATCAGCCTGCGCGAATAGGCAAACTGGTCGGGATCTTCACTTGTGACGTTATACATTTCCCATGCTACATAGATTGTACATGCGAAAAGAGAAGACCAATCAGACTGAGTCTTCCCAGTTCGCACATGCGATAAGATACCGTTTCAGACATTGTCAATCATTTGCTTTTTGACTTTTTTGCATTTTTAATATAAATGCACCTGAACGAAATTTAGTGCGACAGCTTCGCATTACTGTAGATAGAAAAATATGACGGGCGAGTCTCAGCAGGCAACGGAGATGCCTCTCCGAGCCACGCTTCCTGATGTAATCCGCGAGGCGCAATGACTATATACGTTTAAAAAAAAATGAAATAATACTTTAAGAATAGTTCTATATCTTATTTGCTTTTAATATTCAAGTAAAATCTACCGACACCAATTTTACATCCCCCGAAACACCAAGTGGGAAAACAATAAAAACGGAGAAATTCAAACGATAAAACGGAACACAGACCGAATCAGTTTGAATTTTTGCGCCGAGAATAGGCTGATTATGAATTTATTCTATGAAAAGTGGTCAGACAAGAGTCCCGACATGCGATAGTGTGATTAATCGATAGAATCTATCTGCATGATAACAGAGTGGTTGCATATTGAATAAAACAATTAGCATCTACTAAAAGACGCATTCACACATACAAGGAGACAGACACCCATAAGCATAATAAGTGTTTCCCTGCAATTGCTACTGGCGTTGTTGTCTTAATCGGTATTCAAATTTCACTTTTCCAAACTTCGAATAAAGATTCGAGGTCAAAGTCTGCTCAAACAAACCCCTGTGAGCTTGCAAGGAAAGATCAGCAGCTGCAATTCTGCTTTCGCGATCCGCTCAATTTAGAATAGCATAGACTATTATAGAAGTTAAAAGACCTACAGCTTTAAACTATTTACAAGTGTTTGCTCATTATCTGCAAGAATTCTAGAGTGTATGAAGGCTTGTCTGGTCATGTGCATTTTGCACGCACCTGAAGATAGGCTTTCTGTCGAGGTGGGTCATTACAAACTCTTACAGGCTCTGACTGCCTGTCAGAAGCATATGGTTGCTGACCAGTGGTATGTCAAGCGCAAAACCTGGCCTATTTATCTAATAAGAATTAATCAATATTACATAGAGCGCAGTCTGTAGTCATGTCCACTGAGGTCTAATTGGTGGATTTCCTTTGCCCCTAGAGTTTAGCCCCACGCTACCAAACAGATAAATATCTGAAGAACCATGGAAGAACCTAGGGGGTTGGGGGTTGGGCGGGTCGGGTCGGGCCCACGTGTTAAAGGAAAGGTTAACCACACTCTCCGCTCAGTAAATGTTACTGATTGTCCTAATATGGTGTTCCTCTAATTTGCTGCTTTGTTTAATCTTTGTTTTGTTGTGTGTGTGTGTGTGTGTGTGTGTGTGTGTGTGTGTGTGTGTTTTGGAAAAAAAATACCTAAGTTACATGTCACAGGAACAAAATCTCTGGAAGGAAAGGGTTATTTGC
This sequence comes from Ctena decussata, assembly GCA_963989385.1. Taxonomy (NCBI): domain Eukaryota; kingdom Metazoa; phylum Mollusca; class Bivalvia; order Lucinida; family Lucinidae; genus Ctena; species Ctena decussata. The sequence goes on from OZ022500.1 coordinate 41,101,332, forward strand.
GTTCTGTGTTTTCAGCTGTAAGGTTGCCGAATAACTTTGATTTAAACCCCACTAGTTTTACTACTGGCCCTTCAAAGGCGGTCTCTTGTCTGCATTTTGCTGTTAGCCTTCGACAAATTGTCGGTTATTTTAGAGCTGACCTGGTGGGTACGTATCTGCAAAAAACGGTTCGAGTAGCTGATCATTACCTATCTTTTTATCTTAGTATGTTTGGACTAGCAGTTATTGATGGCACATGTTTCTTTATTTTGTTTCCATTTGGTGTTGTGAGTGGGATGTAAAATATGACTGTATCAGTTCCTTCTTTGAATGGTTTGAAACAAACAGCTCGGCCACAGTTAGGCACATTGTAAGTTACTAGACATGCACTCTTAAGACAAATAAATAAACTTTCAGGGGAAGCAACTATGTCATTTACATTCAGCTTGTGTCCCTTTTCTTTGGGTAAAGGTTTCCCATAGCCTAATAGCCGTAGGGGCAGTGGGGGTTTGAGACCCACTGTATCTTGGGCACAGCTGATGAAAGGCGGAGCCCATCTCTCTCATTTCGCTGCTTTATCCTTCCCTAATTCGAAAAAGGTACCCATTTACTGCTGGGTTGACAGAGAGAGTTTTTCCAGTCGTCGGATGGCGACAGTGAGCCGCGAACTTACGACCTTCCGGTGACTTTCTGCAAAATAATCGAGCCACTCTAACCACTCGGCTACCGCGCCTCTCTCTGCCTTTGGGATTTACTCTGAAACGAAATAGTTTTCTCCATAAACGGAAAAAAATCTTCAAAAGCAGACTCCATTCTCGAAGAGCTTCTTCGTCCGGGAAAGGAAACAGTCACAAATGGTGTCCCCCTTTGAAAGTATAACGGAAAAAACATGAAAGTGTACTCATAATTTGAGCCACGACACGAGAAAAACAACAAAGTGGTTTTGCGCCCAGCGAAGGCTCAGATCAGCCTTGACACCTGCCCAGTCTGATCAGACTCTTCGCTAAGCGCTTAAAGGGTAGTTAAGTGTCTAGGCTACCTCCAAGCGGACAGCGAAGATTCTGATCAGTCTGGGTGGATGCCCAGGCTGATCTGAGTCTGTGCTGGGCGCACAACCACTTTGTTGGTTCTGTTGTGTCGCGGCTCAATTTATGACTATGTACATTGCTGTTAATGGTAAATCCGTTTGCCATTTATTTGCATTGAACATTTCGATATTTCGTCTGTCAAATTTTTACACTTCCTTCCTACCTTGGCTTCAACAGGACCTATCGGTTGAATAAAGAACAGTAGGCGTTCTATGCAAAGGGCTTGATGGGTTAAATACATTCTAAAAGTAGTAGGACTGAAGGAGCAAGAAAAATATTTACAAGAGTGAAGCAGCAGTTTTTGATTTATGACATGACCTATACTATAGTTCGGCTATTGAAGCATCATCAGCTATGCTTACCTGATCTGCCAATGAAAAGCTTATACATTTTAAAAGCATTTCTGTTATCTCCATATGGAGAAGTTGTTCGTATCAAGTTGTTAAATAATAAATGACATTGCAATTTACGCTCTAAGACCAGGAACTTGAGTAGATTTTATGCAATCCTTATATAACACTCTGACATAGCTTCCCACACTATTGCTCTTCTTAGCCTTTGAAAATTACTTCCATTAGTTAGATAACCTCATTTTCTTTCATTAATATTTAACGAAATTCAATAAAGTTTAGTTTTATTTTATTACAAGTGCTGCTGGTAGTGCTCTATCATGAAACTTCTGTCCCAATGTTTAAAATATTTAGGGCAGTAATTAATAAAACATCTTGAGTTTGTACTCTTTGGATAGATGGATAGAATGTAATATGAGGTTTACAAGTATTTCTGATCCGCAATTTGCTACATGTAGTTCAGCCTGCAAACTTTAAGGTGAATGGGTTCACTTTCGGGGAAAACAATTTTGACATATTCATTTTGCTTTCCTTCTAAATAGGGGTCGACTCTAATAGGAAAGAATTAACTCCTTGAAGATCAAATGTTTCCTTTAAATGCAGACTCCATTTTGGAAAGGTTATGTCATCCAGGTAAGCAAAAAGGAAGTCACGAAATGTGTCCCTTAAGGGCTGAAAATGGCGAAAAAAATGGCAATGACCCATACACCTTATTACAAATAAAGGAAATAATGGAGATGGTTATCTTGTGCATTATAAGAATTGAGCTTTCAGAACATTGATCCCATGAAGGATTTCAAGGTCAGATGATTACACCCTCAGTCAACACGATCTTTAAACACCTGCGGCCCAGAAAACAACCACATGGGGCCGATATGTGCTTCAGAATCAGGCCAATGTAGATTGCCGAATTCGGCCCGACAGTAAATTTCAAACGGAATTTCAGTTCGCCCGATTTTCCATAAACTAGCGGGTCGTTATTGGGTCTTAATTACTCTATGTAGATGCGAAAAGGGGCTTTCTGGTCCTTTGGGATCATTGAGTTCGTTTGAATTATTTTGGTAATTGAGTTCCACTAAAGCCGGTGCTAGGAGGCGTGGATGGTGTCGCACATTTCATTACTGGCCATGAACAGACTAAACTAAACCGAGTCTGCTATTTTCTGTTCTTTGATGTATTTCTTGCTTCCAAGGGATCTTACTATTCAGCACTTATTTATCTTCACTGCAGCTGGTGTGTGTGCCGTTTGGCGGCCGTAAAACGTCTCACCGTACATCATCATAGTGCAGATTATATTTTCTGGTCCTTTGGGATCATTGAGTTCATTTGAGTTATTTTGAAAATAGAGTTCCGCTTAAGCCGGTGCTAGGGGGCGTGGCTGGTGTCGCACATTTCATTACTGGTCATGAACAGACTAAATTAAACCGAGTCTGCTATTTTCTGTTATTTGATGTATTCCTTGCTTCCAAGGGATCTTACTTTTCAGAACTTATTTCATTTGGTCATATATCGGAACGCCGTCGGGCTGTAAAAACAACCATTATAAACGCTGTCTGGAAATTTTCGGCAAGTTTCGTTGAGGATAGCTTTGTGGCCACCCATCTGGGTAAAAGTGTCTAATAGGCTTTTCGCATGTGTTCTCTTACATTAAATGGTGTCATCTTATGTTTGCATTATTTTTCCAATTTGCATCGTGGGCGGGATGTGGAATTTGATTAGGGTCAAATCGGGTAAATTCGGACAGCAGGTGACTTCGGACAGTGGCATTGTTTCCTTTATAGGTCAGTTGTTTGGCATAAAACAAAAATTACTGGGTAAAAAGTGAAAATCCTGATGAGACGGCTCATCATGAGCCGTCTCATCTGGATTTTACTGTTTGCACTTGTATATCCGAATTAACCCGCTGTCCGAAGTTACCCGGCTCAACCTTATTTCAGTTCCTGCGTGATGTCATGTTTACTTAAAACAGTAAACTCTGTTATGAATGATGAAGTAACAGCGATGCAAATATATGAGCCGCGACACGACAAAACCAACAATGTGGTCGTGCGCCCAGCGCAGGCTCAGATCAGCCTGAGCATCCGCTCAGATTGACTAGACTCTTCGTTAAGTGCTCAAAGGATAGCTAAATGTCTAAGCTTCCTCCATGCGGACAGCGAAGACTCTGATCAGACTGGGCGGATGCCCAGGCTGATCTGAGTCTGCGCTGGGCGTACAACCACATTGTTGGTTTTGTCGTGTCGCGGCTCATATGTTCTCGAATAACATTCGAGCAAACTTGAGATTGTCAAGCACTAATTAAAAAATCTGTTAAGATGCAAATGTCAAACAGTTATTACAAAATTATGAAATTCAGTCAACATTGTTGTAAGTTAAGGAATATGTCATTGGATTTATCAGGGCCGTGTATTAATAAAAAGAGCTCTCGGGAGTGAACATATTATGTTTTAAACACCTTTCAATAATTTATTTCAGACGGATGTTGCCAGTGGAGGGATGTAACTGCAATCATGCCGACCCAGAAGACATAAAACAATTATTCTGTCATAAAGAGTAGAAATCAAACTCTTGATCTCTTCCCACTGGGCAGACAAGGTTGAATCAACATCGGATCAACATTGAACCAACCTTGATTCAACGTCACGAAGTTGAATCTAGATTGATTCAACCTATTGATTATATAAAGCAAGCACTCTATACCTTCGGCCAATGAATCGTTAATTCTTAAGCAGTTCACTTGATTTGCACTCAGTGGTACACTCAATGTTGTCATCTCTAACAAATATTCATATCGAAAAAAATTGCAGGCTGTAAATACCATAAAGATTCTAAGAATTGTGCACCTATAATATTTACAGTAATTGTCGTAAGGAGAATTGAAACAGAACAGTACAGAATCTAGGATTGACCAGTTGTGTGTAACAGTGCAGTAATGCACCGAAAGATGCAGATGAATGGCAAACAGTGTAGACCCTGATCATACTGCTGTTTGAAGAGCAGTTTGATCGGGACACTGTTTGCCTCTTGAGAAACAGTCTGATCTGGGTTGGCACTCTTTGCTCAGGTCTAGCTGCCCTAATACTTAGAATTTTACGGTACCTTCTCAGCGACTTCATGGCCAATTATACCCCTTTTGAATGTGCTCTCTGCTCTTGAATGACCTCTTTCAGATTTAAGTTCACATATCTATCACAGCCTATTTAGTGATGTCAAATTTCATCGGACCAGAATGTCTCACAGGCTTTCTTTCTACCAGCGACAATTGCTCATTAACGGTCATATATCGACCTTAATTTCTCGGGAGGACTTTTCAATGTAGAGTTAACAAGAATGGCCCCGACAACTTTCTCTGATTTCATCACGTTTGAGAGTATTCATTTACATCTTTTACTTAGACGCATTGAACCGGTAGTCAACACTTTACTCCCTCGGCGGGTTATCATAGGGCATTTCGGAGTACACTCGATCTATAGTAAATAATATAAACCGTGACACGAGAAAACAAACAAAGTGATTGTGCGCCCAGCGCAGTCTCAGATCAGCCTGGGCATCTTCCCAGTCTGACCAGACTCTTCGCTAAGCGCTTAAAGAATAGCTAAGGGTCGATGGTACCTCCATGCGGATAGCGAAGACTCCAATCAGACTGTGCAGATTCCCAGGCTGATCTGAGTCTGCGCTGAACGCACGACTACTTTGTTGGTTTTGTCGTGTCGCAGCTCATTATTATAATACTCATAATGATACAGTTACAAAATACTCTCGGTTGTAGAAACTGTAGGTAAATTTCATTCTCTACGGATCCATTCAGGAAATTGTCATTTAAAAACGATGTTATCCTACGGAAGCCGACAGGGAACATTTGATTTACCCATGTATGCGATATACTTTTCTTGGCATTAATTTCTGATTCAGTTCTTATATGTTTTTGGTCACTTTTTGAAGTAAATAAATATGTTGATCAGACTTAGCAAGAATTCGTTTTGTCAGTATTTTGTGAATTGCTTTAATATATTTTCGTGACATTTAGAATTGTCACTAATCAGCTATAAAACAGATGCTTTAAATGTACATGTACATACACGGCTAAATGTATGGAATAAGAAATACACTGCAACTCATGGAATGAGTATATATGGTACGTATCTCAGAATGTATGGATCTTTTTGGTTTAAACAACACTTTAAATCAACTAATTGACATGCATACAGCTCATACGAAGATATGGGTCTTTTCGACCGAAATGATTCAACTTCGCAGGCAGATATACCGTACAAAATAATACTAACTGCAAGTCAAAAACAAACCCAAGGCTAGCTCGTATTGCAAACAGAGTTCCGTTGACCTTGGTGCCTGGTGTGTGTGTGTGTAGATGGAGAGGGACTAAGGTGGGAGGAGGAGGGGGGACATGAGGAAAGGATGAGATGTCCGGCGTTGCGCAGTGAACTACGTATCATGAAATTATTTATACCGAGTTTGCTAGCTTTGGTTCGCAGGTGTGTTCTTAGCTTCAAATGACCTAACTCCTCAGAGTGTATTGGCTGAACTTCATAATCCAAAACAATATTCGTTTCTATATTAACATTTCTGTGTGTATATTGCAACATAACCAAATAGGAAACAGAGTAAGAAATCGTCCTTTCAATTTAGTGCGTAGATAATGGTTCGTAATGGATTTACTTGCCGGCCATCTCAAATGACACAGGTTATTATGATGGTCATTATGTATCTCAAGACAATGATGTATTTGCCTCCAGAATAGTTGTTTGGTATTATCGATGAAATTGATAGAATGCCTGCAATCTAGAGCAAACCTCGATGTTACCATTCAAGCAGCTTCAAGACAGGTCGATTGATGTAAGACGTCTACACAGACACTCTTTAAGCAGGAAAATTATGCTGTTGTCAGCTAAAACACGCATGAATCGTGGCATGACATAATGGGTCTCACGACAAGCGTAAAAAGCATACTGTCTGTTCGGAGTATCGGCCAGGTAGATTCATGAAGATCTCTACATATAGTCAACTTTCGATATCTCGAAGTTGAAGTTCATCTCAAACTACTGGTATCTCAAAGTCAATTTTATGGCTCCAGACAATTTACTTCGAGATAACAGTAGTTTGAGATGCCAGGAGTTAAAAAATAAAGAAAAATAGGAAAAAACGAAATCTGGCCAAACTATATCCTTTAATAAAGGAGGGTATTTGAGATATCAGAGACGGCGATATGGAGGGTTGGCTGTGTTAGCATATAGCTCGCCGAACAACAGCTGATCTCTGAGTTTTATATGATTGCATGGACCGCAAGCACACTTTCCCGTCAGCAACTCGTATATGAATAATTACACAAAGACTTCATCTCATTTATTCAGAAACACAATTGCAATGAAGCATTCAGTGCGTGTATTTTTTATGTTCAATCTTATATAATTTTTAAATTCCTTTGATTAATAAATAGAATCGTTTCAGTCAAAAGGCCCCCAAGCTCAAAACTACACTAGCCACTGCAAATCAGCAGAATAAATCATCACCTTGTCCTGAGTATCTTGCCTACGAACTGCACATAGTGATTGATGCGGTATGTCTCGCTCTCTGACACCATACTGCTACGAGAAAGCAATCTGTAAGTGACAAAATTTTGAAAACACTTCCAAGGTGAGCAACAGATTTGTCCTATAAGAATGGTCAATTTCGACTTTTTGCCGAATGCCTCAGCTAATGCTGCTTGTTCAGAAAGGTAACGCACAACGTCAAGAAAAGAAGGCATTCTTCTACAGTAACGCCATCCAGGTTATAATATATTATACCCCCCCCCCCCCCTCTATCTTTTTTTGGACTCACTATGTAAGTCACGCTTAGAGTTGAAACAGACATTCTTAAGCAAGCAGTGCAGAGTGGGTCGGACTGCCCCCTTGGACCCGGTGAGTCAGCATCGAATCAACGCTGATTCAACGTCATGACATTGAAGCAGCGTTGATTCGATGTTGATCCGGGGTTGGAGGGAGGCACTCCGATCCATGTCTGCACTGCTTGTAATCCAGTGAATAATTCATTTGAGTATGAGGGCAGGTTTTAAAATGGAAACATATATAATCAATAAGTAGGGTTGTATTTTTGTATATATAGGTAGATGCTTCATATTTCTCTTATCTTCAAATCTGTTTCACCATAGAATCTAAATTGTTATTGTTATGTTTGTTGCTCCTCATGTTGTTACACATGTATGTAACCTGAGAGTATTAATAAAGTTAAAGTTAAGATAGGACCAGCTTGCTTAATGTTCACAGGGCTCCAGATAAGAAGGGGGTAACAGGGAAAATTTTAGGGATCATTTTCCTTATTTACCATTAAAACATATTTTGCGACCCCTCATTAAAACCGTCTTGCCGAGACCGTTCTAATGGTTATCGAGAGAGATTAGAAAAAATATCTTTTAATTACCCCTGTTACCCCTTCTGATCTGGAGCTCTGATGATCGTCACAATTGTATGATGGATGGATGGATGACTTTTGATTTTAAGTCCTTTTTAACAGTATTTCAGTAATATCAGGACGATGGGACGGTGATAATGGAAGGCTGTGTGCAATGGATTCCCGTTTACGATAGGAATGATTCTCACCTCAAGCGGGGCTCGATCCAGATCAGCAGGCCAACGCTTAAACCACTGAGCTACCGGAGCTCCTCACTCACAATTGTAGTTTAGCACTGAAGTCAAACTGATCAGAACTCCATACGCTGTATTTAGCTCTTTATCAGTTTACAGTACGTATCTTTCGGGAACTGTTGTCAATTTATATATATGTTTTTTCCCCTGCTGGTTTTGAGGACGGGATACGGGATCTGATATACCTTTCCAAGGCACACCCAGAATGCCTCTCAAAGACACTTAATAGTATATACCTGACCAATGCAGCGACAACTTAGCACGTTGCATAGTCCCACAAACAAAAGCCCACGTGTTTAATCTCCTACAATAAGTCTGTGATTTACCTTGTAGTTAATGAATATGACTTGGTTGCTTAAATATACGAGTGTTTGTATTTTGAGGTGTAACAATAACAATGTGCACTTTTATTCTGATTTACAGAAATAATCTTAAATATTCATATTAAAGAATATATTTTTGCTGTAGAATGAAAAATAAACACCTATTAAATAAGTCAAATATTACCTTGAACTTGTCCAAATTTTTGAAATCCAGAACTCCATTTTCCTTCATCATAAATATTTTTTTCGTAGCACCGTATAGTGTAGCCTTGCCCAAGGCTTAGAAATATACACATTTGGATGTTTTCATAAATTTTCTTGAATACACATTTTTTCTTCTTTGTGCTAGTCTATAGTTATGGGGCTGATTTCTAAGCCTTGTTACAAGCAAGAATGGACCCTCAGAATTCTGAGGGCATCCCAGCACAGTTGTTGGTTGTATTGAAAGGTTTATGAGCTTGTGTTTAGACAGTTAATTGATAACATCTTGTGGCTGATAAGAACTGGTTCCTAAATTTTACAGTTTTAAAGTAATATCTGTCAGTTTGACCTGGTCATTTACGTAACCCTGTGAAAAAGAATGTGAATCAGAAATAAAACATTGAAGAACTTATTCCAGGCGTAAAAAAATCAAAGGGCCGATAGCTCTGACAAAACAAAAAAAAACAAAAAAACAGATTCTATGAAAATAGAGCTGGTCACTAGATCTGAGACAAGTTTTACTGTATTCTATGTAACATAAAATAGATTTTTGTAAATAAGCCTCTAATGCACATCAATTCATATCATACACCTGCCAAAATGCTATATCCTGTATGTACGTACTGTGTGAATCCTGACAACAATAACTAGTTTTCACTGACTTTTAAGTACAATTAGCGTGGACTGAATTATTATTTTTGATCATTAATAATTTAGCGGTATCAAGGTCGATTGAATATTGAGATAACGTTGTTCAAATCTCGTAACGATGTTCACTAGGAAAATACGGAGATATTTCATCAGCTAGGTGGTCGGCCGAAGTACTCTTCCAATCGGAATACACATACGCTCAAATAATCATCGTTTACTTTCCTTCCACTGTGCATATTAGTCTAGAAATATCTGTTATCGTCTTTTATATAAATTTATGTATTACATGGAGATACTCAGGTCTTAAACTTCTTATATACGTCGACAAAATACCTAACTACTTTGTACATAATCATTCCGCGATGTAAACCGGCCAGAAGAAATATTGGTTCCAAGTCTACTTACATTTAAATGAAGAGGGGAACCTAACATTAACTGGGTCAATATTGACGTAACAACTCGTAACGTCGATTTCTGAATTCAATGGGACTCATTAACTACTAGTTAGACTAACTCTATAATAGAACTTCTAGGCTTAGAAACTATACACACGGGTGGCAAAGTTTCAAATTGACCTCCGCGGAGGTCTGTTGAAAAACAATTTGACTATTTTCCGGTAGGCAATTTGAATATATCCTGTCATGAATTTTCGCGGTTTACTGACAGGGTTCAGACAAGATTTTTCTCGCTAGAAAAGGTATTCCAAAAATCGGAGAATGTCATGCTATATATATTTTACAGTTGTATATTGAGACCAAATGACATGGAGCAGGTTGAAGGGGTATTTTTTAAATTACTTTTGTCCTCCAGGCTCAGTACCGAAAACGAAACTAGGAAGGAGTCCTGCACAGTTAAATAGGCTTTTTGAATGCATTTGCAGGCTTTCTGTGAAATCTTACCGATGCAGTAAGACACGTAGCTTGTATAGCTTCGTTCTAAACATACTTTCAAGAATGCGCATGCTTTTATTACTACATGCTTACCCAATTGTTATCGGCGGTCAATTTGAACACGATGAGAACAATTTGACTAATAGAGGTTAACATTGAGAAATTCAATCAGCTAAAAAGAAGAAAATGCTTAATTTACTTTTCAGAAGCTAGGTAGCAACGGATTGAAAGCATGTTTTCGTACTTCTAAAGAACATCAGATAATATTGCTCATGTAACATTGTCTTTTTTATCGTGAAATAGTAGCACAATAGTGCTTTATATGTTTTCTTTTGTTGTAAAACCAGACCTGTGACACTGATTTGTTTGTAAACATAGCACGAACCGATTTTTTTCATCACACCCTTCACAGGTCATTCTAAAGCGGCCGTAATGATGTTGTTATTGTTTCATGTTGATTACCCGCGTTTCTATGTAACGGCTACTTCAGGAGTGTAATCACCCGCAGCGGGGGGAGCATGCGGGTATGTTTACTTGATATCTTCTTATGGGTTCACTCTAAATTGTTTGAATATCGGTTCTCTCCTCTGCAAATATTAGTCTGGATGGGTTCGTTTTATTTTACAAACAAATGAGAGCCACAGGTCTGCTTTTACAACAAAGAAAGTGATAAAACACTATTGTACTACTATTTCACGATAAAAAAAGAGAATGTTGCATGAGCAATATTATCTGGTGTACTTAAGACGTATAAAATCATGCATTCAAATCATATGATATCTGGCTCCTGTTAATTCAGCACGCATTTTCTTCTTTTTAGCTGATTGAATTTCTCAATGTTAACCTCTATTAGTCAAATTGTTCTCATCGTGTTCAAATTGACCGCCGATGACAATTGGGTAAGCATGTAGTAATAAAAGCATGCGCATTCTTGAAAGTATGTTTAGAACGAAGCTATACAAGCTACGTGTCTTACTGCATCGGTAAGATTTCACAGAAAGCCTGCAAATGCACTCAAAAAGCCGATTTAACTGTGCAGGACTCCTTCCTAGTTTCGTTTTCGGTACTGAACCTGGAGGACAAAAGTAATTTAAAAAATACCGCTTCAAACTGCTCCATGTCATTTGGTCTCAATATACAACTGTAAAATATATATAGCATGACATTCTCCGATTTTTGGAATACCTTTTCTAGAGAGAAAAATCTTGTCTGAACCCTGTCAGTGAACCGCGAAAATTCATGACAGGATATATTCAAATTGCCTACCGGAAAATAGTCAAATTGTTTTTCAACAGACCTCCGCGGAGGTCAATTTGAAACTTTACCACCCGTGATACATGACTTCTGTTTTTCTTAACTTCTACGCCCAGAAAATTTACCATGAGGAAACACTTCTGCAGTGGAACAATTTTATCAGCTTGATCTCTCAGGGTTGTGGGGCTGTTAAACAATTACTGAATAGTTATGTAAACAAATTGATGCTGAGTTCTATAATCTGATCATCTAAAGATTAGCTACAGTCAATTTAATAGCCATAAACTGTCAATGACCTCTCCTAGAACATTTCGCTTAGCACAAGTCGGATATATCTCAGACAAACCCACAAGAGAAAATTTCATTTCTAGACTAGCCAAGCATCGACCATAAAAAAGAAGAAAGATATGATAAAATATATATATATGTGACAATTTAATATATCCGACTGGAGCAAGTCTACGTATAGTGAAGTTCGTGATCTAACACAGTTGGAATGTAAAATTTCCAAAATTTATTTTACAAGCTCACTTATTCTGCTTATTTGATAGCAATCAACACACTACTGATAGCTACTGGCAAGTATTTGCATAAGGGGTAGTTACATAGGTAGATAACATGTTCACCTGACTGTCACTGTGTGTTGAATAAACAAGTTGGGTGAGATTCTTTAACTATATAAATTAACCTTTTGTAGGAAAAAAATAATGTCGACTACATTTGTTCATGGATAATGCTATATATTGGTGCAAAAATATATATATATTTCTGCTGAAGGAAAATAAAGTTCTACGTTTTCAAAATTTGGCCAAGTTCAAGATAGTAAATAACTAATGTATTCTTTTGCATTCAAAAACAAACATATAAACTATAATATGCATACCTTATGATTATTTTTGTAGTTCAGAACAAGAGTGCACATTGTTCTTGTTACACCTCAAAATACAAAGCACTCGTATATTTTAGCCATAAAGTCATACTGACCGTTAGAAGTACCTTAGAGGGGCTTGAATGCTTTCTCTGCTTTATCGGCCTTGGAAAGGTTCATTATATTAGTTCCTCAGTATAACTTGAATTAAAAATCAGTTGTTAGGACGTGAAATACCTTCAAACTGACATATCGCCTGAATCATTTCTCATTAAGATTTGAGAGTGTATCTCTGTACTGCGCGTCTTGAATTGGCATTAATGCACTTTATTTACTACTCACTCATTTTCCCTTAATCTTCTTTGGGTTTCAGTCGATTGTTATGTAAGCAGCTGAACAGTAATCGATAGAGTAGCATGCCTTTTGATTGATCGGTATCTGAATTTTCAGTGAAGGTTGTTAACGTCTTATCTAAAGAAGAAGCTGTCAAATAACTGGTGTAAACTTGGTCACATTCATAATTAAACAATTTGCTAATTACTTGGAAGAACATATAAATGAGGCGAGACACGAGAAAACCAACAAAGTGGTTGTGCGCAAAGCGCAGACTCGGATCAGCCTTGGCATCCGCCCAGTCTAATCAAACTCTTCTCTAAGCGCTTACCGGGTAGCTAATGGTCTAAGCTTCCTCCATTCGATCAGATGCCCAGGCTGATCTGAGTCTGCGCTGAGCGCACAACCACATTGTACGTTTTCTCATGTCGCGGCTCAAATGCTGAATTTCAAATATCATACAGACACCATTGGTGACAGGATATTGTCTGATAAGCTCTGAGTAAACCGTTTCATACCATAGCTCTTTCATTGGAATGCAGACCTATCACACTTTAAAAGTCAAATATTTTCTAGCGCGATTCTCAAGAAATGTTTTATTTTTACATTGACAAATTCCATACCTAAAAAGGGAAAATCAAACAAATTATTGCGAATATCTTCCCGATTTACAGTCTATATAAGACTTTAGTTGTTTTTTTTGCATGAATCACCATTTTAATGTCTATGAGTGCATCTCTATATTTTCTCACCATTTTTAAAAGGGAGAACAACTTTCATGCCTTCCTGTTTGCTTTCCCGGAAGAGAAAGCCTTCCCAAATGGAATTTAATCAAATCGTTTTCTTTAACAGTTCACCCGTATTTAAAGGGAGACAAAAATGAGAATTAAGAATTTCTTCCCCTAAATGCCTACCATTCACTTTACTTTAAAAACGTTCCCCTTTATTTTGAATTAGCTGCAGCAGAATTTAATTTAATGTTCTCCCAGAGCGACTAATTAGCAATAGTTTGTTCAGATCATTAAAATTTAACAAACGACAACATTGTATTTCACAATTAAGCATTTTAAACCTTGAAATGCACCTGCGCTTAGTATTGTTTTTGTAACATTATTAAAGACCATTCAATAATTTTCCAGTGATACTTGCCTATATACCTATTTTCTTTCAACTATGGAAAATACAGAAAACGTAATAATGATACATTCGTGTTTTCCACCATTTCTACAGTGGAGAATAGGTTTTATGACGTCCTCTTTGCTTGCCTTGACAACGAATCCCTTCTAAACGGGGTCTACTCTCAAAAGAAAGGAAAAAACCTGTTCCTGTCAAAGAAAACACAGGGAAGATTTTTACCTTGAAGAGATAAGCCCCATATGAGGGGGGAAGAAAAACCAAAGTGGCAGCGTTGCTTCCCGCTAGTGTACAGACTCGGACCCAGACCACCACGTACTGGTGGAGCTCTGAATAACTGGTGGGGCTGGGAGGTGCCGAGATGTATGTATGTGTCGTGGAAGGGAGTTGGGGTGTGGGGCTGGAAAATACATATCATAATTAGGGATCAGTTTAATGAGAAATTTTTGATAATGTCTTTTTTGCTTTAAATATATGTTGTGGCATATTAGAATCGCCTCGCCGAGGCGATTCTGATGGTATAAAAACATAATCTAACATGTATAAATTATCTAATCAGATACTTTTTTATTATCTGGAGATCTGCAAATTGTACATAATATAGAGGCCAAGATGTTGGGGCTGTAGCCCCAAAGCCCATCCCCCTGGATCCGGGGCTGGTGTATCCCTTCACCCTTAACAACAAAAACATGAAGATTCAATTTTCATACCATCATGGAAAAGTCGTAACTAAAACGTTTATTTCAATAACACGTATTAACACACACCGGTATTTTTTTGTCGCACCGGTATTTGTCAAACTCAGGACATCTTTCTAAGAGAGCTAGGAATTAAAACTATATACACTTCTGTAGTACTTGTTTTGCGCTTTCTCAAAAAAGTTGCTTTTGGTTTTCTAAAGAAAAGGTACCCCCCCCCCCCCCCGCCAAAAAAATATCATTTGAAAAGTGATTGCCCATGGGAAAATCGAATTTCCCGCTGGACAATCAAGATGCCTATGGGAAAAGTGCGTGCCCATGGCCAACCCGCATGGCCATAGCCCAACCTCGTGCCCATGGGAAAATAAATACAACAAAATTAATAAAGGTATTTTTACTAACTTTACTGACTTATGCTCAATGCCCACCAATGCCATACATATTTCTATTGAAAATAAACATTAGTAATTACTTTACAATTTTTCCCATGGGCAACATGTTTTCGGCCGCGGCCTCTTTTCCAGCCATAGCCCACAAAAAAATTCTCATAGCCCAATATTTTTGCCCATGGCCATAAAAATTGCAAAAAAAGATATGGTCATGGTCCAAACAATTATCTTGTGGCATTCAATCAAAGGCTGCTTGTTTAATTCATTATGTCTTATAATATTCTTTTCTTGACAGCCTTTGTTTAAGATATAATTGTGACCCATTCATCAGAACCGTCTTGCTGAAATGGTTCTAATGAGGGATCACAATGTATGTTTCCGTTAAGATATGAAAAAAGAAATTTTTTAGAGGTATCCCTGTTCCCTCTTCTTATATGTTAAAGTTACCATATTACCATATTAATCCTGTTAAATGCCCCGAGGTGTTGCATTTTACAAAAGGGAGCGTTATTTAGCGCTTAAAGTGTAGAAAAGAAGCCACCGTCAAAATAACGCTAGTAACAGTATTAAGGTGAATGGGTATACTGTTAGAGGAAGCTCTTTCATTTCATTTGCCTCCCTTTGCAGAAGGGGTAAATTCTTAAAGGAAAAAATTTGCTCCTCTGGCAGCAAAATCTTTTCTTTAAAAGTAAACCCGATTTCAAAGAGCTCGTAAATTTATGCAAGTTTATATAACATCGTTTTCGGAAAAGGGGACGGGGTGTTTATCATAGCAGGTGTGTTTATTACGATTAGCAGGGTGTATCAAAATCAATTCATAAATGAAGACCTAGAGAGATGACCACGGAAAGTAATTTGTAGTACTTTTTCATGAAAGTAGGTCACGGTGACCTAGTTTTGTTGGGGATGACCTGGAGTGGTAAGGTGCATGCACTGATGAAGTGTCAATGGTCTGGGGTCTATGAAAGGGAGATATGGGGCTGACCAGGAAAACTATTTATGTGGTACTTTTTTCGTAAAAGAAGGTCACAGTGACCTAATTTTGTTGAAGGTAACCTGGAGTGCTAAGGTGCATGTACTCATGAAGTTTAAATGGTCTGGGCTCTATGAAAAGGGAGATCTTGGGCTGACCTCGAAAACTAAATATATGGTACTTTTTCCCGAAAGTAGGTCACGGTGACCTAGTTTTGTGAAAGCCAATTAGAAGTTTTGTGGGGCATATTGTGATGAAGTTATTATGTCCTAGGGTTTATTAAACTCGAGATATGGCTGTAAATGGACAGACGGACACACACACGCACCAACACCAAAAGGGCGACAGTCTTACTGACCGCAAGCAGACTCGGAAAAAAATCAACAATGTGCATGTTATTTCCAGAAAAAAATTATCATTCATTACATATTTCTATGTCCAAAAAAAATCCAAAGCTGTTTTTTCTTAAAGAGTTGACCCCATTAGAAACGGAGCAAAAACTGAAAATGGCAGAATAATTCCTTATACACTTACAAGGTCATTTAAGGTTACAGTGTTTCTAAAATAGTGATAATTTTAAATCACATGCCTTTCGGTGCTAACGGCAGTAATTTCGCGTAATTATCGCAGCAAATTCGAAGTGTAATAGTGGCGCTGCTACCGAAAAAAACGCACATCATAATTTCTTTGAGTCGTGAACGACGACATCGTTAGGTTTCTGTTTCAAAACTATTTTTTGTTTCATAACAATGTTGTTTTATTTTTTTATTGTCTGTTTGTTTGTTTTTTTTATTTATTCATTCATTTATTTATACGGTATTCAAAGAGATAAAAAAAAGAGAGATGCTTGAATCGGCTGCTTGATCACTGAAAGTTTATATCAATAGAAATAGTCAAATCTCGTTGAAAGTTAAAGAAATATACATTTAGCTACGTTAAAATATACCAAACACACATGTGTTCATGTAATATATACTGAGCGTCAAAAGAAACGCATACAATGTATACGCCCAATTTATTTGAAGGTATAGGTATATACTCTTATTTAGACATTTTGTTTAACTTTGTTTATGATATTCCGACAGAATGAGCACCTTAACGCATCGATATTCCATAAACTTTAGAGACCAGAACGCTTGCTTGTGTGATGGGATTAAACTTAAAGTCACCATTATTTCAGAAGCTGAATTTAAAATTCCATATAATGCTCGGCTGTTTATTTTCTACAGACATAATGTCCGCGGCAAGGGTAAGAAACAGCGAAAAAATCAAAGCAGTCGAGCCTTGCGTTTTAGAGAAACAATCAGGTGAAAGTTGGCAGTAGAAACAGTAACACCGGCTTACCACTGGATTTCCATAGACATTTTAACAGCCTGTATTTCTTGAAAAGAGCAGAAACCATTCATACGAAGAGGTGAAATGAATTAACAAGAGTAAAATAAAAAGATTTGCAAAGAAATTATTCGTAGCACTGCAGAACTTTTGGTGTTATTGGACTTCCCATTTTGCTATTTGTTTAATTACAAGGGAGATAATTTGACAATTGTTCAACTTCAAACTGCTGTCATGTTCCTAAGAAGAATACCATGGTAATTAAACCGACGTTTTTTTCATAACCACATATCAGAGTCGTGTTTTGGAAACAATTTGTTATGCCGCCAAAGGAACGACAACTCTTACAACAACTTTGAATGTTTCACGATAAATTGAGATAACCCTTTTATCCAAGTTTAATTTTGCAAGAAGATAAGTTTATATTGTTGGCAGACGTCAGTAGTGTTTTCTGCTATATATGATTTAAAACCATAAATCAGTTGATAGAAGAAAACTGAACCTAAACTTGTATGCGTTTCTTTTGGCGTTCAGTATATATAAGGATAACTAGCCTAGAATTATATGTTCGCCGATACTGAAGGTAGTTTCTGATGCTGTTAAGATCTTTCTGTTTCAACATGATAATTAGTGTTATGAATTGTACTTACTGGTTTACCATAGTCATAATGTATAGTATTTAAGCCGCGACACGACAAAACAATTAAAGTGGCATGTGCGCCCAGCAAGGACTCGGATCAGCCCAGGCATCTGCCAAATCTGATCAAAGACTTCGGTGTGCACTTAACACTCAAAAGGTAGCTGAGAGTCTGAGCAAGCTTCATGCGGAGAGCGAAGACTCTGAATAGACTGGGCGGATGCCCAGGCTGATTTGAGTCTGCACTGGGTGCACATGCCACTTTGTTGGTTTTGTCGTGTCGCGGCTCATGTTTACGTAGGGACAGGACTTCCTACTGTTGTCTATCCCATTCCTTGTCAAGTATATTAAATATGTTAAATCTAAATTGCAATACTTTTAAAATCAACTGAATCGAATTTAAGGCTCTGGCAATTCATTACAAGGTATAATGATATATTTAAAATGACTTGAATTATGCTTCGCACTACGAGATGTTAACTGAAAAATAAAAAATAAATTTAAAAAATCTGTGATCGATTCCGATTCTATGATGTCGACAAATGACAACCACTGTAAACGCATTGGTAGCTGATTGCGCTTAGAATTAAATTCTCTATAATGTCACTCACTTAGCTCAACATCACTTGACTTCACATTACAACATAAATGCATTAGCGTCTGTTGACAATCGGTTTCACTTGGAGTGCTTTCTAGTTTCTGTGTGCTCCGACTGATAGAAACCTGATTTTACAGACCAATGATAGGTTGGTTCTTATGGGTTAAACGACCCTTTGAGACCGTATTTCAGTCCATATCGGACCCAGAGAGTCGGAGACGGCTCACACGGTTGATCTTATTACATCTTTGATTTTTACAGCTACTATTGCATTGGCGTTGTTTGGCAACCTGACTGTAAAAGTGATTAGTAACTGCAACGTTTCATTTCATTCTTGTTTTTTTTCTTTATCATATGACGTCGCTGTTATTCAGTGGATAACGGTATGTCATAAAAATCGTATGACCACACGTGTAATAACACTTCGGCGCGTACATGTAACGTCATTGACAATGTCCATGTCGACAATGCGTTTTCTGATTGAAATAATGTTGAGTTTGAAGGCGTTAAAATCCCATTTTTAAGGGTCATATGATAAACAGAATCTTACACTCGTGGTCATTTCACAAGAAATTTATGAAACTCGCCGTAGGCTGGTTTCATAAATTTCATATGAAATGACCACTCTTGTCAGATCCTCTGTTTCTCAAATGTGTACTTAGTTTGCGTTCAGATTTTGCCCAGAGATCCACATTCATTATAATGCAAATAACGCCTTATATCTTATTTTCAATATCTTGCTACTTTATTTTCAAACGGAATCCCCTATTTTTGCCGAAGATGTTTCAAGTCCATGCATTTTCTTAGATAACTTGTTTTGTAAGGGTATCGAGTCAAATTTGTAACTTTTCTGTTCGGATAGACTGTCTCAAGATCTTATATTCATCTAAATTTTAGGAACATGAAAGTCCTTTTAAATGAACCAATATGTGAAAGTCCCTCTAGTAGTTATCTCGGAATATAGGAAACATGGCGGTCATGTAACAAAAACACTCGGTTTCCATAACCTTGATAGAGGACTAACAAAGGAACATTCCTGTAAGAAAGTTTGAAATCAGGTGGGCACTTCGGAAGTAGAACATTTACAACGTCCTATCTTTGTGACCATATTCTAAACGAAGTCACTTAGCTCCCATGTGTTTTACGAAATCATGCAGATTGAATACTTTTGATAGAGAGCCTACTATCGTATCCTTTTGAACACTTCACCTAAGGATGGGAAAAGTTTCGACGTTTTTACTAAAGTAGCCCCGCCCCATTCGGCCAAGTTCTTTTACGGAAGTAATCGTCTCGATTACGGTCACCATTCCTGCCGAAACATTTTAAAGTGGATTCTTTGATTTCGAAGAGGAAGGTTTACAAAATTTTCATGACCTACCTACGTAGGAAGTAGCCCTGCGTCCAGGACGCCTTGTTTTCTATAAAAGCTCTCGGATGCCACACTCTTAAACAGAGGGTTCCAAGGACGGTTTCCGTCAACTGATTTAGAATTCAAGTCTGCTTTACTGTAGTCATATAATCAAACCAAACCACTACTGGCGGCTATGTTTGTGACATAATCGTTAGGCTTAAACAGTTTTGATAAAAGTTCATCTAAGACACAGTCCTGTTAAATTATTTTGATATCAGCCACCGTTTTCGGAGTTGAAGATTTGCATTGAAAATTGGCCTTTGATTGCCCCTCTCAGTTCTTCTTAGATCCACTCCATTTGAACAATCTTGGAAAAGGACCTCACAAGCCTTGAGCAATTACTGATTTTTATGCCCCCGCCATTAAAAATGGGGGCATATAAAATCACCACTGTCCGTGCGTACGTAGCGTACGTACGTAGCGTAGCGTACGTATGTAGCGTGGGTACGTACGAACTGGTTTCCGTTCAATATCTTTTGAAAGCATTGGTGTATTGAATTCATATTTCATACCAGCTATATAATCATAAAATACAGGTCAAGTTTGATGTTGGGCAAAATCCGTCGATTATTGTGGGAGTTATGGCCCTTTTTCGACTTCATTTTGTATGAAAAAATGGTTTCCGTTCGATATCTTTTGACAGCATTGGTGTCATGAATTCATATGTTATAAACAGCTATATAATCATAAAATACAGATCCAGTTCGATGTTTGGTAAAACCCGTCAATTATTGTGGGAGGTATGGCCCTTTTTCGACTTCATATCATACAATAATGGTTTCCGTTTGTTAGTTTTTTAAAAGTTACTTGTTTCGGGGCTATTTCTTTTGGAAAGTTGCACACGCACACACTTCTCTTGATCAAAGAAGCACAATACATATGCCCAAGGAAAACAATAAAACATGTACCACAGAAGTCTGCCTTTGTGAACCTAGTTATGCTACAAGTGCCAGTACCTTAAACAAGGCGCCATCTTACTTAGGGCACTAGGCGGGGGCATCCGTGTCCTAAGGACACATTTCTAGTTCTTGTTTATGTCTATAGGGAAACATTTTATACTAAAATACTGCAGATCCGATTTTTATATATTTGATTGGAACGCTCCTCTCCTGCCCGTAAGATTCCGTTGAAATACGGAGCCGCTAGCGGAAGGGTGTATCTTCCCGAAGACATGTAGATCTATATTGGAGTTAGGTGTACATGGTAACACCTCTAGAAGTACTAATGGGACTGTAATCAAACTCGGTCGAACTTATGGCGTCATCATGATTTTCCAAATGCAAATGTATTACCCAAGATGGCTGTCCTTACTAAACTAAACGTATCCATACCAAACTTAGTGCGACAGACGCACGTTCCTGTATTAAACTTCTTCAGTGTCGCTTAGCCCTAAAAATTTGATAAAAAGTTGATTAAACAACCTTGCTATCCGTGTCCAATTGCATGTAAACAACACTGAAATAAGCCCGCAATTTGGTCAAAAATAATTTTTTGACCATGAAAATTATTCATGCACATTTTCAATATGTCTACAATATGTGTTCAAAGCTTCAACTTGATCCATTATAAGCTGTGGGAGAAGTTGATTATACAAAGTTGCTACCCTACATTACAAACCAACACTGAAAATGTCTGCTACATGTCTGCAAAATTTCAAATTGATGCATCAAAAACTACATGTATATTGATTTTTTATTGAAGTTGATTACACAAACTTGCTACCCTATATCACTAACCAGCACTGAAAATGCCTAAGTTCGAAGGCCTGTAATTTTGTCAAAAATAAATGTTTGACCACAACAAATCTTCATGCACATCTTCAATATGTGTGCAATATGTGTGTTAAGTTTCAAATTGATCCATGATAAGCTGTGGGAAGAGCTGATTACACAAGCTTGCTACTAAAATGTGCGATGGACAGAAGAAGGACAGGGGAAAACATAATGCCTCCTGACTTTCGTCCCGGGGGCAGGGGCATAAAAATAATCAATAACCCAACTAGAAGTGTGCGAAGCCATGTTTCTTTACACGTGAAAGCTCAACAGTTTGCGTTTATTTATTTTGTTTTGTTTGGATATGCCCAGTACAGTAGACACAACGTTTTACGTTGCTAATTTGCTTTATAAATATGTGCCTTAATAATAGTTTCGCAAGCCAAGCCTTATTAAAAGGCAAAATACAGTGTGGTAATTAATCTGTAGCTCAAAGCAGTATTACATAAAGAGCTGCTTCAATTACCCAAAAGAAACAATCCAGAAAAGACTGTGTTGCTATGCAGCCAACAGCTCCAAGAAAATTCTATTGACATAAAACATCTACACGAGACTCTAATTTACTGGGAGGAATTATGCAAGTGTCAATTGAAGCATGTGTAGTTGTAACAATCTATATTGCTTTATGGCGTGTGCCCACACGACCAAACCAGCTAAGCGGCAAAACTCAGATCAACGTGGGCGGAGGCCCAGTCTGTTCTGAGTCTTCACTGAGTGCACATGCAACTTAGTCCATTTCGTCATGTCGCGGCTCATTTTACACAGTCAATAGCGTAAAATTTGCAAGGGTTATCTTTTCACTTAGATTTTCGCGAATCAATTATTTTGCTTATTAAAACAACAACACATGGAACATTGGTCTCAGTATAAATTGCATAATGACAACCACTGAGCAAGCAGACACACAACGTTGATATATCGCCGTTTCAACTGTAAAGCAGCCACTTTGTTGGTTTTGTCGTGCAATCTATATCTTTCCGTACCACTTGTACCGACCTGTCGCCTACCCATGCTACCGGGATGGCTGGGTAAACTTCTTTCAATGTTGCGAAGGAAAGCAATTAAATGGAAAACAAATATTATCACGAGTAAAGAAACATTTGCTGTCTTAAAATATAAGCAAAGCGGCAATGTATGAATATTATCCGATTCTGGATAAAACCCATAAGCCATCGCATCATATGCGAGAGACGATAACGTCATAGATCGTTTATCGCTCGCGAGAATGCCAAATGCCTACTAACATATTATGCAACTTGTTACCAACCTCTTAGAAGCATTAGTTAGGCATCTGTATGACTAGATAATGGAGAAATATATTTGCATTAGATCAATATACTGCATGATAACATATTGATTTATGTTATATATAAAGGCTAAAATCTGAATCAATTACAGGCAATCAAACAACTTTACATTATAGACCAGACTAATTGCTTTAGCCCACTTGAATACCGCGCTTCTTGTTCCCGACAATTTATTTCCTGAATATCTATTATTTCCTGTAATTTCTTACTATGACTGTTTATGAGCTTATACGTTTAAAAACCGTCCCCCGCGTATCTCATAACAAAATTACCAGTAGAGAGTGAAACTGACGTAAAGGATGCACCAAATTGATTGATTGATTTTTTTTTTTGTCTAACAGCCCTTTGAGACAGTATTTCAGTCTATATCGGACCGTCTCCCAGAGAGAAGGAGAAAGAAGAGAGAAATGATAGACAAGAGCAAAAAATGTCCAAACAACCCCACCCGCACCTACTGCAAGTACAGTAGGCCCTTGCCCTACTTCTATCCAAATCAGTAGGACCCCCCGGCACTGGAAGTTACACGCAGCACCATCGCACCACCCGACCACCCCCAAATGATGCACCAAAATGAAGGCCTGTGTACAATTATATTCAGCGAAAACATCTTTGTTTTAGCAGAGACGATATATCAGTTTTTGACCTTCTTGATTATGCATGAGTATTTTGTCGTTATCAATCGATATACTAACAGCATCAGTTAAGAATTGAATTTTTTTCAGCGTTCATCGTGTGATTAAGCCAGTGGGCTGAGCTAAAATTCCATGAAGCGCAAAGCGCTTCTTATAGAATTTAGCAAGGACCACTGGCTTCTTCACACAATGAACGCTGAAAAAAATTATTCTTATATTTACACTGTATTTTGATATTCTTCCAGTGCTGTTTTCGTGGTAATTTGATGTAGAATATGCAAAATATGCGTCGTAGAAAAGATAATAACTACGTGTTCGGCCATTACGTTAAAGAGCCGTCGCCATAACGTGGCGTCAATCGAACGTTACGTTGACCAATCAAGATGTTGTTTACTTAAAACGTCGCTGGATGACAACGTCACACGATCAATTGTCCTTCAACGATGTATGAAGCCAGTTGCTCTAAAAGGTTTACCTATGGAGTGTCAGTAGCAAGTGTAAATGTTATAAAATGGTGTTTCTACAATTTGTTAAAATATTGTCTTCACTATAGGCACGTGAGAGAGAGAGAGAGAGAGAGAATTAAAAGTAGTATATTTGTTAGTTCCGTCTGAGAAACAGCTTAAAAACATGTGTATCTCTTCAGCTATTTTACTGCGTCCTATCCATTAGCATCGAGATTTGAAAGCTTTATCTCACCGGGCCATAATATTGCTAGGATTCAGGTCCAACTGAAACATTTTTTGCTGTCTAGACCTTGCCCGATGGAGGGTTGTTGGTTGTTTTGGTTTTAACGGCTCTTTTAGACACTATTTCAGTCTATATCAAGCCACCTCCCAGAACAGAATGAGAAAGGAAAGTTGTATTATTGAGGGGGGGTCCCAACAGCCCCTAACCGCACCTTCTGCAAGCACTGTTGGTCCTTGCCCTACTAGTATTCAAATAAGTAGGACGCCCTGGCACTGATAGTTACCCAGCATCATCGCCCGACCACGACCACTCCCTGTCCGATGTGAACGGCATTCGTTAAGATATCGGAGTTTAGAATGAATTATAGTCCGTTTGCTCCCAAATGCAAGCGGGATTTGGCATATTTTCTCGCAAACGACGCATCTGCCATTAAATGTTGTAATATCCTTATGTTTCTCATAACCATGCATAACAGATTACGAAATATCCGAATTTTTTGATGATTTAGTAAAATATTTTCGGTTATCAGTAATGCAAAAGATGAGCAATTTCAACGAAGAGAAATGGATGCTTGTTAGAACAGCCAAACTATTATTGGTAAGCAACAGCGTGAAATCGTAGTCTACTACAGATGAATGAAATAGTTCAAATGTCTTCAACTATCCGCAAGCATAACGCATGGTGGTACTGGTCAGGTGATATTTTAAATAAACATTGAACTAATGTATAGTCTTCTGAGCAAATGGGGTTGTTTATTAGAATTCTGATAGTGCATGGGTCAAACAAACAGAGCCGAAAACGGATTTGGAGTGAAAACTAATTAAATATGCAAATGTTGTTCTAAAGATAGTATATGTAGATCACATATCGTCGTTACGTCAAAGTAAACAGGACTTCCAACAGCCACGTTTTACCCCCAATAATTAAGGGGCGACAATGACACGTTGTAGGTCCTTTTTTGAAAATAAACTTTTTTATGCAAAGCCTCGTATCTGAAAAATTATGATTTGTTTATCTATAAAATGAAAACTAAGAGTGAGCACTTCGAAAATCCGAGGCTTCTGGCCATTTTTAGAAAATATTTGGGATGCCGTTGACATCTTGGAGCATACGGACTATACCTACAAAATTATCTAAACATGGCATCGTCTTAAAGCTAACAGCCAAGTGAATCTTGTATGCTTTCATAGGAAATACCATCTTTGTCACAATATCGTATATTGAGCACTGATGCTAACGTTAGCAGATGCGTTCCCAGCGTATAAACAACTAGATTTATTAAGCACGAAAGGCCACAAATACAAAGCTGACCATGTGTTAGACAACATTTTTGCGTATAGTTGCTTAGAACAGATGGGCCACAATACGCAAGAATGTTGTCTAACACATGGTCAGCTTCAGTATCCGCTCGGTCTGATCAGTGCATTGGCTGTTCGCATACAACGTGTATGGTCCCTGAGAAATCTGCCGACACAAGCTAAAGGCTCCAGCTAGATTGCCCGGAATCAGGGGCCGTATTCATAAAACAACTTAAGTCGTTGCTATGCGGTTGCTAAGGCTAAATATCTATAAAGGAGATTCCTTACAACTATGAAATTTGGTCTGGAGGAACAGTCTTTGTAAGACTGTTCCTCCAGAGCAAATTTCATAGTTGTAGGGAATCTCCTTTATAGATGTTTAGCCTTAGCAACAGCATAGCAACCACTTAAGTGGCTTTATGAATACGGCCCCATATTCTTCGCTGTTCACAGATATGTTAGCCCACAATTTGCGTGACGCGGCTTTTGTAATGCCAACATTAACCAAACCGCATTTATGGCTAACAGACGCATGCATAACAATAGTACTTATAATAGAGAACCGCTCTGGAACTTATTTTAGTGACCGCCCAAATACGGTTCTCTGTTTTGGTTTATCTTTTTATTATTTTCATTATAATTATTTTTTCTGTTTTCTCTTAATCTTCGAGCGACAATCTGTTGGCTATGCTAAAGCTTGTTTGGCGGCCACCTATCAGGGAAAAAGGGTTTACTTATCCTCTTGCATGAATTTTTTTTGTCTCACGTTTTCTTAATTCACATACTTTGAGATGTAGATGGAAATGCAGAATTGGATAATGTAAATCCCTGAATATTTTTATATTTACTTTGTAGTAAAACTATTAAGGGCTAAAATTGTTTTGGCAAGGCGTCTACAGTATGAAATAACAAGAGAAAGCTTAGTCTGCGTAGGGGTAAGATAAAAGAAAACAGGCTTGATTGTCCCACAAGCGCTAGAATGAAAAGCTAGTGATATGTGGTTATTATATGTTTACATTCCCATCACCTACATCAGATGTCAAGAAAATCAATTATAAAGAGACGTGGAGGAATTTCTTTCTATTACTTAGTTTCTTGAATCTGCAGATCGTTTAATCAGTTTTGTGCCTGGTTAATGGTTTCGCAAAGAACCATCTCAAATGACAAAGGGTAATGTAATGGTTATTATGTAGCTCGAGATTGTTATTTATTCACCTCTGGAAGGTCTGTTTGCTCTTATCGATAAATGTTCTGCAAGCCTGCATTCTAAGAAAGAGCTCGGTGCTGCTCCACTGTTAGCTTTGAATTATAACTGCCTAAAGGACTTTTCATAGTGGTATCTGATCAAGCCTTGAACTCCTGTAGCTCAGTAGCTTACATGCTGGCTTGCTGATCTAGCGGTTCCAGGTCCGAGACCCACTGGGGGCGGGAATCTTTTCCATCGTTAACAGGGTTCCTTTGCACTCAGCCTCGTTGATGTGACTGACATACTGTTGAAAAGGACGTAAATTCGGAAGTCATCCATTCATCATTTATAAAACTCTTTAAATCAAACTCATTCTAAACTAATCTTATCAACTTGTAGATCTTATTATTAATTCACGTCTTTGCTTTTCACTTAATGTTTCGTATTCAAATGCTCAAAACAAACTTTATTGAGTATTTTGAATTATATTCAATATCTGACCGAGCACAATCTCAGTTTAGCATGCAAAAAGTTTTTTATCAACTTCGCCTGCTCTTAATAGCAATTTTAATTTTACATACGTTTTTCTTTCTACTTTTACTTGATGCAAACAGTATAAGCCCTGTTCAGATGCCGCGCAAAGTTGCGTCCGGTCTGTCTAACTTTACAAATGTCCTTTGTATGAACTACCTGGCAATTCTTTTAATTTGCGACTGTGTTGGTATTTGCGTATTATTACACTAATAAGATGGACTCGGAATATTCTCCCTTTTTTTTTCTTTTTATCCTGTCTGTGGTCGAGACCACAGAGTTCAAATGGTAACTTCCTTTTACCCTAAAATTCCAATGGCGAAGTTTCTGCAGATTAACCATATGTGATTCAGCACAGTGTTTGGTCTTTATTTACCCAGTTTTGCAAAATGGACTCTTCTTTCCTTATATTAGTTGGTTGGTTGGGGTTTGATTCTATTTTGTATCGCCTTTGTTTTTGTTTGTCTTTGTTTTGTCTACTTCATGTTTGTTTTCGACAATTTGTTCGTTTTGTTAAGTAAAGTAAAAATATAGGAAATGATCAGTAAGTAATGCTATCAGATCCCATATCCCGCCCTCAAAACCAAAAGGGAAAGCAGTACATCCAAAAAAATAACAACAGTTCACGAAAGATACGTACGGTAAACTGAATGAACAACTCTTTCTCAGAAATGCTAGCTTACATAAACCACTGCAGACTTTTTTTTCAGTTCTATCGACGCACTTTGCATGGTCTCTAAATTTAACATCGCATTGAAAACAATTTTGCTAATAATGTGTTTAGGAACCTAAACTGTACTCTGACTTTGTGTAAGTTCAAGAAGATTGAAAGTAAAATTGAATTTTATGATCAGTTTAGAAGGTGGTCAGCCGTACTGAAAAAGCTTGCTACAACATGAATGTTATTCGACAGCCTATATGATTGCTCATTAACCCAATCACGGTTATCAAATTTGCTGCCAACTTTAATCGCGCGCCAGTGGGTCTTACTTCAGATATAATGACAAGCTTCGATTCAAAACTACCATATACGTAGTTAGTCGGCACCTGATGTTTGCTTGTCTTTGGTCAAGCTCGTCGTCGCATTAAGTTGGTGGCTTTCTTTTGCTCCAGAGTTATAGTGCCTGCGTTTCTGTTGAGCTCTTGTTTTTGCTCCATTGTAGTGTTATTTTTTTATTTCTTTGTTGATTCAAAAATGAGCTAGAGGACCTTCACGCGGACCAAACGTCACAGAAATCATAATGTAAGGTAGAGCTAGTTTTGGAGCCTCTTACGCCTTAATTAAAACAAAGGCAGCAAAACCAACATACATGCGTAACACTGGTTTATTTGGACTAGTCTAAGTAAGAATCGGACAAATACCGGGACCTCAGGTAGATTTGAAGCGATACCGATTCCTCTGGGAAGTGTTTCTTCTGTTGCTGGGTATTGCTGCCTGAGTCGTCTAAGCGACTTAAACATTTACTGCTAATAAAAACACTGTTCTTCTTTAATTGCCCAGCATAACAAATCTTTCAAGCTCATTGTTGTTAGTTGTTATGAAGCAGGTTATTACGAGTCGATTGGCACTACTGTCTGATTGATCAAGGCCGTTGTAAATGCTTATCGATCTTTTAACAAATGCAACTTCTTATCTTTCAAAATATCGGTTAAATAAATCAGAATATCTTGGCCTCCTTTTAGATCAAAAAGCTAAGCTGACTGCACTTTAAAATATCTAGAAATAAATTTCAAGCAACACTTTCATAATAGAGCTTGAGCGAAACGTCAGTCACGTGTTATATTCACGATGCATGTAGTTAGCAAAATACATGTATTGCTAATTAGGATGAATATTGTCCCCGCACGGTAGTGCTGATTGTTCTGCTATAATATATATGGTGTGTTGTAGGTAAATAAAGTGGACTCCGAGTGATATATTATCCAACCCGTATAGACTGGCTACGTGGACGTGTAGCACGGACCAGTGTATTCGTAAATCGTATAGCACGGAGAAACACGGCATAGCACGGCGATTGTTTACAGGTGACTTTTCAGAAAATGTTAGATTTCACCGACAAATTCAAAAGATGTAAGTTTATCTAACATGTTTTAATTTACATTTAATATATTATTTATATACCAACAATGGTTTATTTGGCAAAACTCACACTTTTTTGTTTCAGTATGCTACCACAAAGTCAAGCTCACCACCCTACCTTCAAACAGCTCTTTTGAGGCAATATTCTTGACAATTCTTTTTTTGCATGTTAATCATGCATTAGCATCTTCAGCTAGTTAGAATCCCTACGCTGAACCGACCAGAATCAAACACAAGAGCTGTCGCCTGACAGCATAGCTCGCCTGAATAGGTGCTTGCCCATCACACAGTCGCTATGGTGGTGTGGACTGCTATGTATAAAACTTCAGGCAAGCATGTCCATAATGACAACACATTTATAAACAAAAGCTATCTCAGAAATGTCTTTCAAAAAAAAATCCACATGAAATTTCAAAGTCCATGAGCTTGAGGTCAAAGAACTAAGGGGAAGGGGGGAGGAGGGCAGGGCTAGGATGTATCAAAGCCTTTAACCGTTATCTAACATCAGTCCAAGTATTAGTATCAACTGAGTCCATTGTGGCACTGTGAAATTATGTCTTCATTAATATAAAACTAATCAAAATCTTTAAGACAAAACTCAAAGTCCATGACCTTGACATCAAGGTCATCCAGTCGGGTAAGTATATAGTGTTTTGTAAAAACTCAAAAAAGTGTCTAACATCAGTTCAAGTGTAAACTAAATCTCTGCCAAGAATTATGAATCAGTACGCAATTAGAAAACTTTAATAAAGACCATATTTCCTAAGTCCCTGACCTTGACATCAAGGTCACCGAGCAGGGCTGGGGTAGTACTGTGTAAAACTTTGGACTAATATCTAACTACAGTGCAAATATAAAAAGAATTCATCTATGGTTTCAGGAGATATGTGTCATTAAAAAACTTTAACCAAAACATCCAATCAATAAAAAGACAATTTTCTAAGTCCATGACCTTGACATCAAGGTCACTGAGGGGGGTGGGGGTAGTACCTTGGAAAACTTGAGACCAATATCTAACTACAGTGCAAGTATCAAAGGAATCCATCCATGGGTTAAGGAGATACTGGGCTTTAGAAAACTTTAACCAAAACATCCAGTCCAAAAAAACTCCCAATTTTCTAAGTCCATGACCTTGCCATCAAGGTCAAGGAGTGGGGTGGGGGTGGTACCATGTTAAACTTTGGACCAATATCTAACTACAGTGCAAGTATCAAAAGAATCCATCCTTGGGTTAGGGAGATATAGGTCTTTAAAAAACTTTAACCAAAACATCCATCCGGACGCCGACGCCGACGCGGACGCAGACGCCGTGGTGACAACAATAGCTCTTCCTGAACTTTCGTTCAGGCGAGCTAATAAATTGCGAATATACCTCATTGGGCGCTGCGGGATAACACGGGTGTGGCTACGTGGTAATACGGCTCAGTGTTTTCGAAAGACTAAGGTATAAAACGGGCACCGTTTCTCTTTTGGCGTCATTAAAAGGAAAGAAATGAATAATGTGAACTTGTTTATTTCCGGAAATCTTCAACTTTTAGTAGACGAAGTAGTTGTTTAACCGAGAATCCATTTATACGTGATGCGAGGTCCCTGTACGTGTCTGCATTTTATATAGATGGGCAGGCAAAAGCTGAATGGTTTCCAAATTACGAATATGTCTCAGTGATTTTGACTGACTCTCATAAATACGGGTGCGGGCAGAGATGCGAACCATTGATCAAGTATTGGGTTTTGCACCTTCATCAATAAACGTCTCAATTTAGCTTGCTTGCGCCTCGACCTGTGCTAGGCGCTGTTATATGAGCCAAGACACACGGCGCATCTAACACACGTGCACATATAACACACGTGCTCATATAACACACGTGCTCATATAACAACTGTGCTCATATAACACACGTAAACATGTTTGTTCATATGTCCTGCAAATACGTGATTGCGCATATATTGCAGATATTGCATTGGTATCTGAGCACACCAAGATGAACCTTGACATGTCGGTTGAGACTAGACTTGCTTTCAAACATCAGGCCACATGGTTCATAAACATGTAAGGTAGAATGCAACTGAGCATAGTCGGCCGTTAGAGCTTCTTCAGAACAAAATGCCATTTACATATGTAGCAACCTGGTAAACCTTCTCGACGATGCACATTTTTATGTCGTTTATGACGGGTGGTCATGGGACACCCATCACACGTTTATGTTGAACTGTGTTGTCTTGCATTGTCTACCTCTTCTTCATGACTAATCGCGATCTAAAAGTGAACCATCTAATAGCCCCATATTCGTCCGCTATTTTACTGCAAAATAAATGATCTCAGGCTGAGCATAGGAGCCTAAGAAAATATTTTCTGTCCCATAACAGCCTCATATGAGCCTCAACAATCAAAAAGGTTATTAACGTATCTGCAAACAACGAATCTATGAGTCCATAAGACACGGTGATATTACCATTGATTGATTGATTTGTTGCCTTACGCCCACGGTAAACAGCTATGGTCATGTCGGGACGGTCAGTTAACCTAACCACACTATTCTTGGGCAGGCTTAGACCTCCTAAGCGGTTAACCAGTACTAAGTGCCATATTTTCTACAGTAACTGACAACTGTCCTTGAATCAGCGGCCCGTGCGTTTTCGCAGTTTTGTTCGCTGCTTACGTAGTCCTACTCAGCCTTTCATTATCACCCATCCATCGTCCTGATATGACTGAAATACTGTTAAAACAGGACATTAAATCGTAAGTCATCCATCCATATTTTCGGGCAGTTGAGACGGTCTTTACAGTAATACTGGAGGTAAAGACTGTGCACCTGGTCTATATCAGCAGTGTTTGTCCGAGAATTCTTTCATTGTCTACTAGTAGTCTAAAATAGGATTCTATTCTGTTCCAGATGGGATAAAAAGACCGAAAAGGAAAGAATTTAATTTTGCGTTACCCGGGTTACATGTATACCGATGCCTCCTCCGGGTAAAGCCGTAACCGTCACAGAAAGGTATCCGTTATTACACCGTGACTTTGAAAATGGGTAGTGTCTTGCAATAATCCATTTCAAGGTAAAATTATGAAAAATCTTGATGAAACTTTCATTGACAAATGCCTAAACATATCTGAATTGAATTATGTGTTTATATCAAGATTTTATTGACCTATAGTGAGAATAAACATCGTAGATATAACGTGGTACATTTGAAACGAATTTATGACTTCAACAGCTCCAGAATACAGTATGAGCATAAATTCGGATTTTAAAATTTGGTATATACACTCTTCAAGGTATACCAAGCCAAGTTAAGTAAAACAGCATGTCAACCTATCTGTTTCCTTTTGGTCTTTATGATCTAAAGTGACCTACCCTCTGTAAACAATCGCCGTGCTACGCCTTGTGGCTCCGTGCAAAACGATTTACGAGTACACTGACCCGTGCTACACGCGTTTCCACGTAGCCAGTCTGTACGGGTTGATATCTCAGAGTCCAGAAATCTATTTACCTACAACTAACCATATGTGCATTTACGATTTAGTCACAACATTGTAACAAAGTAGTTGTGCTAGCAGGGAGCTAAGCTACATTTTGTTTTCATCTTTTTTTGTAAGTAACGTTTGACAACAATGTGTTTCTGCTATTTTTCAAGCTGCAAACTGTTTTTACACTTATTTCCAAGCCCTATCAACACATGGGCTACTCAAAATTTATGTAGGGTTACAGGTTTCAACAGTAAGTGTTGTGCTCTTTAGAAGCCTCATCCAAGTTAAGGCTGTAAGTTCGCTATAAGTGGACGAAAACTAATCCATCATAAGCAGTATATTTGGAATCGGTAAATCTTACCCGAGGGGTGGAGAATTCAACCTCGTGCATCTGTGTTTATGCCGAGGCAAATGCATATTTATACACGAGCATTCAAATAGCCACTAAATTCACTTGAGGCATTGTTTTTTTCATTTTATGTCTCAAAAGACCCTGATTATTTACTCTTTTATTCACAGATGCAATCCGGCAGCAGAGCCTTAAAGAACAGAACTGACGGACTAGAAACCTAACGAACGATTAGCCACAAACAGACTGGCAGACGCTAGGTGGTGCAGCCATGGATTCGTTCCGTTGAGGATGCTCCGTTGCAACCAAATTGAAAAAACAACAATGTCTTTGGAAAACTCCGGTACGGGGGGCGGGGTTGGTTTGGTGATGCGATGGTGCGATGGTACTGGGTATAACTTCCAGTGCCGCAGCGTCCTATTTAGATAATAGTAGGGCAGGGCCTACTGTGTTGGCAGTAGTTGTGGGTGAGAGTTGTTTGGAAATTTTTACTCTCGTTTATCAATTCTCTCTTCTTTCTCCCTCTCTTTGGGAGACGACCCGATATAGACTGAAATACTGTCTTAAAGGGCCGTTAAACCCAAAACAATCAACCAACCACTCCGTTACGGAGCCTACCACAGGAGGGTACACATCACTTAAGTATCTATTATCAAGAAACACTATTTCAAATACCTATCCTGCTGACTTGTCTCTCAAAATGATAAAAAAAATCTAAAAGAAGATCCTTTGGAGGCAAGAAGCACGTCAAAGAAATGCCATAGGTTCATAAACGATGTAATAAAACACAACCAATTTATTTGCTACTAACTTTTCACCAAATTTTCTTAAGGTCTGACAATTTCTCTTCAGTTTTCATCCTATCGCCTTGTGAATATTTATGAACTATTGAGAAAGTAATGGAAGCTCATGAATAAAAGAGTGAAGCAGTTAATAAACTGAAAACTATTTGGGCATGTTGAGTGTTTTATTGTCTCACATATTTTAAACAACGGAAGTTATTTTAACGTATGATATTATGCGTAGACAGAATTCTTCTGCGGGATCAGAGATAAAGATTCGGGCTTTGAAAACTTGACTCGCTATAAACATAAGTCCAGCAATGTTAATGCCAAATAGTTAGAAGGCTTGACTGGTGCGCAGAACTTCGCAGAACTTCGAGGGTTCGAATCCAAAGGTGCCAACGACTGACTTTGTCCAACAAGCAGGAAATTGGTCGACTGGTTAGTAAGTTTAGGTTTAACTGTCCTTTAAGACAGTACTGCAGTATAGATAGAGCCGTTTCCAAAGAGAGGGAGACAGATGAGAGAAGTAAGATAGACGAGATAAAAACACAAACAGCTCCCAAACGGACCTACTGATTCATAATCGAACTGCCGTGCACTGCTCTTCTATTAGAGTAGCCCTAATCTAATAATGAAAAGGTTTACCGTTTATAGGGAAAAAAAATCTTTTGCTTCTTTTCTCTGGCCAGTCTATAAAACTTGAATCTGCTCCTTTTCTGATATATACATTATCGGAGAAGTCGAGCTATAAGTATAGACTAGCTGTTGGAACTGGGAAAATAAAATGGCCGACTGGTATAACTTCTGCGCCTAGTGGCTAGGCTACTCTTCTATCGGCACCACAAGCACATAAGGTCCTTGTCCTACATTAAGTCAATACAAGTAGGACGCCCCAGTGCCAAAAGTTCCACCGCATCTTTGACCGACTAACGGGTACTTGTTTTTGAATCAGCGATGATTTAATGCAAAAATATGAGTGCTATAAGATCCGTCTTTCATATGTTGTGCCCAAGATACTTTAAGGCTTAGCAACCCCCTGCCCTTGCGGCCACAATGCTACCTAAAAACCATTTCCTAGTGATGAGATAACGTTCCTTCTATGAAAGATGAAGCCAACATCACAAAAAGCGATGGACGAAAACTGAAGGTTGACGAGAAGTAGAAACTCTGACCAGACTATGTGGATGCAAAGTGTAATACGTATCTTGAAAAATATGAAAGTCAATAATTGAGCCGCGACAGGAGAAAACCAACAAAGTGGTTGTGTGCCCAGCGCAGACTCAGATCAGCCTGGGCATTCGCCCAGTCCGATCAGTGTCTTTGCTGTCCGCAAAGAGGTAGCTTAGACCCTTGGCTACCCTTTAGGCGCACTGCGAAGACTCATCGGACTGGGCGGATGCCTAGGCTGATCTTAGTCTACACTGTGCGCACAACCACTTTATTGGTTTTCTCGTGTCCGCGGCTCATATAGTGAAAAGCAGCCAGGTCAGAGGCTAATTTTTCTTTTACAGAGTACCCATCTTTGTTTTACAGTGATAATTTGATTGACTATTTTGCAATGCTAGTGATGTATGGTTTACAGTTACAATTCAACAATCGTTTTATACCCCATATTAACGATTCATTACTTTGAAATTACTGCTGGGACAATGAAAACCAAGCCTGTTTGAAATTGATATTGAATTCCACCAAAAATTGTTTTTATTAAACAAATCGTGTCGACAAAGAACGGGTGAACACTACTTGTAAATGTGTGTTATTGGTCGTTCTGACCTGTGGTAAGTTTGAACCGAGACAAATGAATGACTTGAATTGATTTTCGGAAGAGACGCAATTAAGTATAGACACAACAACCATTAGTTTGCCGGAAAGGGATTGTCATTAGCAACTTGTAATGACTGATAACAAAATGTACAAAGACGCATGATCATGCAAACGTTTGCTTTAATACATCTTATAAGAGGGATAAGAAGACAAACATCTTTGAAACAAGATGTTTTACATGTACAATTGCCTTATCAATCGAAAATTGCTGGCGCATTTCGGTTTAAGTAAAAAAACTTTTGAACATCGAAATATCCGAGGTTTGACTAATTTAAAGAGTCGCGCAGGACAAGTCCCGCATTCCTAGGGAGAAAATGTAGCGCTTTCGTATGGTACTTCGTCGCGCAATCGTATAGGTAGCGTAAAAGCAAATATTGAAAAAGTCGCACAAGCATTGCGTCCTACGGTGAGACCAAATGAAATGTGTAGTGAAAAAAAAATCCCTTCGCATTTAAAACTCGAAACGACATTTCATTTGGACTTTATACCTAAACCACTTTTCACTAAATGCATTGCTTAACGGCATCTCCATGTTCTTTTATCTAATAACCGTAACTTGATGACAAGGAACAGAAGAGGCATGTTCTGTAATTGCGTTCTGAAATCCATTGCTTCAGTAATTGTTCTTTGATGGTGAGATAATGGATTCGTAGACACAGTATAGCTTGTACAGTGCAGAATGCGTCAAAAAGATGCAGATGGAGTGGCACACAGTGTAGATCTTGTTCTTGGGGAATTTAAAAGGAGCAATTTGTTTAAAGGAGCAGTCTGTTCTTTGTTTGCAATGATTGCCAAGACCTATTTGTCCCAGTGCTTAGAATTTTTACTTTAAAATCGTAAGGTTCATATGAGCCGCGACACGACAAAACAAACAAAGTGGCGGTTCGCCCATCGCAAACTCAGATCAGCCTGAGCATCCAACCAGTCTGATCAGACTGTTCGCTAAGCGGTTAAGAGTAGCTAAGGGATACCACCATGCGGACATCGAAGACTCTGATCAGACTGGGCGGATGCCCAGGCTAATCTGAGTCTGCGCTTGGCGCACAACCACTTTGTTGTGTTTGTCGTGTCGCGGCTTATATTGCACTGACAGATATCCCGACCTCATGTACAACGGACATTTCAGAAATAATGTAAACGATCTCTGGGTATGCAACTGTTTCATATTCAACAGTGGTTTCTTATATCTTTGAAAAGGAAATTCACGTGTCTTAGTTTGTTGTTTTGGGTTTAACGGCCCGGTGAGACAGCATTTCAGTCTATATCGGGCCGCACATGTTTTAGCCCGAAATTACATGTATTAAGAGATTTTCGAAGTCACTAATACATGACCGCACGTACTTATACGTTATACGGGTCTGGATACTGGAAACTGTACATTTTTAATGAAAGTCTCCTTTGGTATTTCGTTGATTGCTTAATCAGCAATGAGATATAAGCATTTGTTCACATGGTTCTCACGTTCTTTGAGTACATGTCTCTAAAGTATGTTACTCCGCAATTGGCTGATGATTGTCAACAATTTGGGACCATACCACGATCTTAATATCTCTAGAGTATATTTCCTTGTGAGGCTAACTTAATGATCACTTGAGTTATTGGCAAGCATGTTCTGATTTCTTTACCGTGACCTATGTTTCGCTATTTGACCAGCAAGGAATTTTTTTTTACAGCGAACAACAACGTTAATTTTTCAAAACATAAATTTTCTGTATCGCAAACGAATACTTAATTTATTCTACATTTTTCTGACTATTCTGACTGTTGTCAGATGTTTATGCCCAAATCTATGCGACTTTAAAAAGTATTAACAAAAAGATGTTTAACTCTTTTACCAGTGACTCCCTAAATAATTAAGCTTATGCGATGAAAACATTGGAATTTAAAACCTTGCTTTCATTACACTCAATTTCTCACTGCAAACGATTCATAATCTGCATTTATTACATCACGTTTGAAAATATAGTAAACTAGGAGGATTTGAAGCAACTGGCAAAGCATGATTCACTTAAGGTGTAAGAGAACAGCTACACATTTCCGCCATTTTTACAAATGTACTGAGAAAGGAGAACAACATTCTTGTGTTCCTGTTTGCTTCCGCGGATGACAAAGCCCATCAAAAAAGGGATTTTACTCCTCGAGAATCAAATTCGTTCCTATTTTAGTTGACCTGACCAATAACAGAGCTGCTTCCACAGAAAGCCCCCCCCCCCCCCCCCACCACCACCACCACCACCACCACGTTGACAATTTAGTTTGAATACGTTTTGAAAACCTTGTATTCTTATTAGCTGTAACTGCCGGCTAAAATTCACATTTACAATTTAGTTTGAATACGTTTTGAAAACCTTGTATTCTTATTAGCTGTAACTGCCGGCTAAAACTCATGTGAATAAGTACAAATGTATGTCATAAGTGCGAGAAATTCTAGCTAACATCTATTTTTCGACAACTTGAGTTTGATATTACTTGTGATCATATTACTATTGTATTTCTTCGGTAATAAAACGTGAGTTTATCCTACCAAAATTACCGCAATTATGTAAAGCAATCCTGTGTAATTCAGCTATAAAATGCTTTTTCTTTTCTAAAACAATCCCAAAGATGTAGATCCGTCTTACAAGACGGATTAATATCTTTGAGATTGTTTTGGAAAGGCAAACCGTCCTATAACGGAAGAAATATGGTACCTCAACTGTTATTGAAGTCCCTAGTAATATTTATAGCCCTGTTAGAGCTATAAAATTTTATCATGTGCACTGTAGTAAGTCGAACAACTAAGAACTTTTGTGTAAAACGAATGAGTTGAGAAATGATAAATCATTGTTACTACGGGGAACGACACGCTTTTTAAAAAAAAATTATCATCACGACCACCTTTTCTGAAAGATAAGGTTCCCTGTTCTACAAGTAACGTGGTTTACAGTTTTCAACTGATACGAGGGGCATTTCAGAAATAATGTAAATGATCACAGGGTATCTTATTGGTTGATATTTAGTAGTAGTTCTATATATCATTGGAAAGTTCTGTTCAAGTGCCTAAGAAAGGTATGCGCAGAAAGAATTTCTAAGTCACTCATGCGTGACAGCACATGCTTTTACGTCATAAGGGTCTGGATACTGGAAACTGTAGATTTTCTTTGACAGTCTCTTGTGATCTTTTGCTGTTTACTCAATGTAGCAATAATATATTTAGTAAAGAAACAAGTTATCTTGTCATTTAAATGTAAAATAAGGACGTTATACAGGAATCATTTCCAAATTCTACATAAGTAACATTATAAACGGGCTTATTCCTCTACTATGCGTTATTAATGTAAAGTAATTATAAATGTATTATATCACTAAATTGTGATTATTTACTTATACCTATCCATTTTCAATAAATAACGGGCATTTTATTACTAAAATGACTAGCTCACTATATTTTGTTACAATTTGCATCATATGACTGATGAAACTGTATGAGACAAGTGCAAACTCCACGTAGGAAGTTGTAAAGTAGCAGCAACTGATGCAAAATGATAAAACCATATTATCTTCTCATAAAAAGAACCATACTGAATATAATTTATATTTGTTTGTTGTCATAAGTTAGAGAGACATATTGAAAGTAAAATTCATATATAAAGACTTGAGAGACTAGTCATTTTATATGACATATTGACATCGAATTATGTGTGTGGGTGGGGGAAATCGTCATAAAAAATCAGGTAGGCCACTGACAAATGAGCATACGGTGCCGTAAAAGAATATTTATCAAAGAAACCAAGAATGACGAATTAAATTTTATTCATTTTTTGTTTCATATCAGTCATCAAACATTCAATTTCACATAAAATGACCTCAAAACCGAAGCTTAAACAGCTTACTACACATTTCAATAAAGCACAGGAAGTGACGTCATAAGAAATGCATATTTTTTCATGATAAGCCCTTCTTGAAAGGTCAATCTTATGTTTTAGCAAAGCTGATACAATGACTATTAGAGTCAGATTCAGTGATAGCCCCGGCATAAAGCTATTTATCTTAGCTGGCAGGGGCTGGAGCTTTGTTGTCAGTTTTTTTCTTTGCCCAGCAGGGATAAGCTTGTGTGTTTTTCTTTTGCTTATCATTATAATATAATAGTATTTTATTGACGTTTGACAGCACAAGAATCTCTAGGTCTCGCAAAACTTTGTTTCTGTCGAGACCTCATATTTGCTTCATTTGCTTAGAGTCAAAAAGATAAGCAATGATCAGAAACTATAACGATCAGATCCAATATCCCGACCTCAAAACCAAACGGGATGGAAGTATATACATAAACTGACAACCGTTCACGAAATACACGCATGGTAACCGAGTGAACGGCTAAAAATACTTTACGCTGACCGAGCAACTAACTAAATTCTAACCATTACAGATGCTAAGGGCAAAGGTTTGGATCCCGTAAAAGTAAGTAGGAACTTATCAGGAACTGACAGTTCAATCCCAGATTTCACCCAAGACACCATGTGAGAAAAAGACAACACAAAATTAGTCAGCACCAAAGACATCAACCCCGTCCCTCTAAAAGTGAATTATTGACCGTTCCAAGGCGGCACTTCTGTTGGTCCCTCACTGCTACTTGTTGTCTATATCAGTACTTTGTCTATTATGTGACAATTTTAGTTAAGTAAAGGAAGCGGAATGCACAGTGTCTCACAAATAGCTGTTTGTTCGTGTGAGCCTTTCGTTAACTGCTCTCTGTTCATGTATCTATACTGATCCCTCATGATTCCCATGGCTCTTTAATTCCACGCTATTTGGATCCATTGGCTGTTTTCCTAATATCCCTGCCTGTCGAACTGTTTACATGTCACAATCTGTAAACTAAAACTCCACTCACCTTTTTAACCAAACTGTTTACTAAAATGTCATTTTTTAAGAAAATTCAGAATGGATTTCCACCTTCATCTCATAATTGTCGCCATTCTGGAAACTTCTAGTTACCCCCGCGCTTCTTCATTAGCCTAGAATGAATACTTTTGTGCTCTTGCAGCTGTCAGCAGTGTCCCCTGTGAACGTCAGCATGTTTTTGTTAATCAGCATAAAGAGTGACGTCTAAGTCTGAGCTTGCCGCCTTTTGATTTTCCACTTACGACAAATAAGCACTATCAAACACGTTTTAAGAATGAGAAAGAAACTTATATTTTCGATGAATTTATCTTTAGAAGTAATTGAGGAATACACAAGCATTCTAGCAGTTTAATTCAAAAGACGGAATTGTTCTTTAATATTTTAAACCTAAATGCATTTGCACGTCTTTTATATGAATGCATGCTTAACACAAAACAACTACTGGAGCCTTTTAAGCAATTATCCCAATTTTCGCCAACATGGACATCAAGGATGAAAATAATTTGTA
The DNA here is from genome assembly GCA_963989385.1 of Ctena decussata. Lineage (NCBI taxonomy): Eukaryota > Metazoa > Mollusca > Bivalvia > Lucinida > Lucinidae > Ctena > Ctena decussata. The sequence continues at coordinate 41,142,415 of OZ022500.1, forward strand.
GAAAATTTTTAAGATGCTCTTAGTTTTTTTTCTATAAAAACCAAGAATCTTAAATGTTATTCTAATTATTGATGCACTGTTTGGTAATATGTCATGTCTGCATGAGATTTCTGTGTTTATGTCCCTTCGAGACACCGCATTTCAAAAGAATGACGTCACTTGGAAAAGCACATGCACAGTCGTCGTTGTCGAGATTTCTTGACATTTACTTCTTGTGAGAAATATCAAATTTTTGGATATCAGCAGATGCAGCAAAAATGTTGTCGATGAATGTGATTTGCACAACCACAAGCGAACATTTATAATTTATACGAGGACAATTTGATTAAGTACCACGGTATAATGAGGTTCCAGGCTACTTTATTAGCCGAAACTACGTAGTCTGACCCATGTTCCTTCTTCTGAATGTGTTCTCTGCTCTTGAAGAACTTTTTAAGATTTTAATTTTCTCTCCCTTTTGATGGCGGAATTTTGGATCTGATATATCAGCCTCTGATTATTGCTTATCTTTTCACTTAAGTCATGTATGTTTAGTTCTATTTATCGGCAATCCAGGCAGGCACCGTTACCATATGAAACATAGATGAAATTTAACTCAAAGAAATTTTGTCGACCACGCTATCACCAAGACGGGAAATACTAAGAGGTAAATAATATCAGATGCGTGCCGATGGTCATTACATCCCGGTAAAACCTAAATGACTTTCTTCAGCCAAGACAAATGACTATCTTTAAGTGATGTTTAGGAAGTAGAAAGCTATCAACTAACTACAGAACGGCAATTAATTTCCCTGAAATCGGTGTTTATTAACCGACTATTATGTACTGAAGACATTTTGTAAGGAATAAAATAATAGCTCACAATGCTAGTGTTTACGGGGCTGGTGCGATGTGTGACCCTTTGGAAATCGGGGCGCTGGCATTTGCTATATGTAGGTCAAGGGTTTACTGGGTCTGCGGAGAAGCGGGATATTATTATTAGTATTATTTTATCGTGCTTTCGCTTTTTCTCTCGCAGAGCTCAATTCAAACTGAAATTTACCGCCTAAAGGGGGTTAAAGCCAAAACAGTCGATAGATTTGAATTTAATTTGACTGCCGTAAAAGCAAGCAGAGAAAGTATACATGATCGTTTCGTTATTTGCCCTCAGCAAACAGAAAAAGGCGTGATTGCCTGTCCGATCTTGAGGTTTTTTCCGTTTTAACAGTATTTTAGCTGAGAAATGCAAGGCCTTAAAATTAAAAAAATAATAGAGGTATTAATGCCGACGTTGATAAACTAACAAAGGTCATTGATAGCGATAACCTTGTGTGCGCAACTCATCATAGAGCTTTGTACCAACCTTTTTAAAACTTGGCTTCTGTCATGGTCCGAGGATGTGCACGTAATTTGGATATATTTCTCAAATTAGGATTTTGTCTTTTTATGTTTTATTTTTTTCTTTTTAAGTGCATGGATTGTGCGTTCCTTGTGTAGGCAACTCCTCACACATGGACATATCAATCCTTTTAGGAATTTTGCAGGTATTACTATATTATTGCTATGGTTTGAGGATTTGAATGTGATATGGATTTAATTCTAAGATTGTTTTATTTCTCATTTTTCTATGTTTTGAATATGTACAGTTTTAGGGTTCATTTCTGTTAAATTCATTGTAAGTGCAAAGTCATTGTGTACGTATGTTGTGTGTGCAACTCCTCTGGCTTCTTATCTTTCCTTTAATACTACTATGCACTCGTTTTTGTTTTGGACCAAAGGATTCTTTGTGAGTGTGCTTTTTCATTTTGTTTTTGTTTTTTCAAAGGCGGGGAATGTAAGATCATAGAATTTGCTTATTGGGTATACTACTAGGCGTTTAAAATTGGGTTGCGCATGCGGCCTACCCTAATTCTGATGCATCGCCAAATACGAACCTTTCTCTTCAAAGGCATGGAGAACGATATTTTCAACCTTGTCCTAATGTGTATACGAATCAAGACAAAAGAAGTAGCTGAATTACTAGTTTTCTTTATATTTGGTTCTTGACTGCATTTCTCCGGTAATTATTGTGTGATGTCGAACTAACTGATACGCAAGCATACCGTCAATTTTCAAAAATACGACACCTAAAATACTACACCTAATTAATTGCCGTAACTGTCCTAAACATGAACAGTTTGGTTTTACAATGCACTTATGCGTCTAAAATGTAGATAAAATGGCAAACAGAGTAGGCCCTGATCAGACTGCTCCTAAAGAGCAGTCTGATCTTGCCTGCACTGTTCGCCCAAATCTATCTGCCCCAATACTTAGAATTTTTTTGGTACCTCAAATGTGAAAGCCTAATATTACGATTATTAAGTAACGCGAGACATCACTTGTTGTGCCTGGAAACGCTTCGGGGATAATATCGATATTACGCTGGTTGTGATGTTTACAGTGTGTATAGAAACCAGTGTTATATTTACTTGCTTCCCAAAAAGAGATGGAAATACAGAAAGTATGATATTCACCCTGAATATTTAAAGAGACAGGTCAAAGCAAACAGCCTACACCTTTATCAGATTGCATGGTAGGACAAGGGCCTGCTGTGCTTGCGGTAGGTGCGGGTGGGGTTGTTTAGACACTTTTATCTCGTCTGTCACTTCTCTCTTCTTTCTCCCTATCTCTGAAAGACGGCCCGATATAGACTGAAATACTGCCTCAAAGGGCCGTTAAACCCAAAACAACCGACCAAATAACTTATTGTCTGTCATCTGCATTATTACCTATTACATAAGATGGATAGAAGAATTTGTGAATGGATGGATGGATGGATCCGCTAGATCAGTAGGTCAGCGGTTAACCCACTGTGCTACCGGGGCTCCTATTAAATAAGACTAAAAGAAAAAATAAAACAGACAAAAAAGCAAGTGTTTAAATAATACAAATAAGCGGGCACTACTGATAAACCACAACGGAAGCACTGCATTGGAGTGGCCAGTAGTAATTACTGAGGGAGGGGTGTTAATCGGTTTTAGCAAGCCCCAACCTTCGCCCTAGCTTCCATCGTGGTTCATATGGCCTTTTGGTTTGGTCTGCGTTACATTCAAATATAAACAAGGAATGTTATCAAATATCTCGATAACTTTAAATTGATTAATGTTACCTAACACGTTAAGTTTTGCTTTATTTAAGCCTTTAAATATTATCTCAACAAATAGAAACCATCTTAAATTAACTGCCCGTATATCTAGATCCGTCATACTCTCAAACTCTTAGGTATTTTCATGAAAGCAATTTAATATCAAATAAAAGTTCTCTTAGCTTGTGAGCACAATCAAATATTAAAAAAAAACTTCCACTTAGCTTTTTAATCGCTGACGTGCTACCAGCTGTAGCTATTCAATAATGAAACATAATTGTTGATTCATGGGTAATATTATGCTGATAATTATTCTCTTTTGGAGAAAATGGTTGCGAAAACAAATTAAATAGGTCATGATAACGAATTTTCTGACGATTTCCTTTGATAAAATTTAGATGTATAGTTACGATTTAAAGGCGTATAAGTTTCGTCTGAGGATATGCATCTTTGCACGGGCGGCTGGCTTATCAGCCCCGGATCCAGGGGGTGGGCTTTGGGGCTGCAGCCCCGCCATTTGGCCTCTGTGTTAATATAATATGTAGGCCTCCAGATAATAAGAAGTATCTGATATGACAGTTTGAGAAAAATATCCAATGTGGTTAGATCAAAATATATGTTGTGAAATCTTATTAGAATCGCCTCGGGGAGGCGATTCTAATGAGATATCACAATATATATTTCAAGGAAAAAATATATAAAAAATTCTCTTGAAATTGAACCATAAATATTTCATATTTTCATGTCCCCTGCCCAACACAAATACAATTCGGCACCTCCCAGCCCCACCAGTTATCCAGAGCCCCACCAGTACGTGATGGTCTGGATCCGGGCCTGCTTATGCAAACAATGAAAACTTTCTGTATCGTGTGAAATTTCGATTTGTTTTCCAGGACACACATGACGTAAATTTGATTTGAAGAAGCTGTATTCGGAAATTCTTTGGTATCCCTTCTATGGCTACGTACCCCTGAGCCACTTGGGGAACGTCGTTTCGAGAATTCAAAAACAACAGAACAGATCCTTTCAAAATAAAAAAGTGAATAAAGTGACAGAATTTCTGGTTGAGCTGTAGAAACTTTTATTTGTGTGCTATTTTGCAAACACTAGAGAGTCTTTCATCGCAAATGTGCGTGCTAGTCCATTTTGTAGTTCGGTTTTCATATTGTTTCAGTCGCTGTCTTTGTGACCTTTGCTTTTTCCTGGATTCTCTATAAGTAGCTTTGCCAACAGTAACTATATTCGTTTAGTATCATACCGTTTGGGAGACTAATCCAACAGCAGATCTTTTTCATAAGTTCTTGTTTCAAATTCAAAATTTAATATTATACCTAAATATTAGGCAACGAACTAGAATATGCCGCAAGTTATTTGTTATGACAACCAAAAATGAAAATGTGTTACTACTTTGTTACTACAGTAACTGTAGCCTTACGTGTGACCATTCCAAGATGGCAGTGGCCTTGACTTGGTGTGTCTGTTATAGACAGTGCGGTGTTCCTACATGTCATTAGTGTTTCTCGTTTCATCTCTCAGGCAGGTTGGGTTGTTTTGTAAGTTTGCTCTTTATTTGATACCTTTATCTTATGCGCATATTGACAGTCAAACGCCCTTAATGTTACTGTCGGAACATGTTGCATTTTCTCGCAGGCACACGGGCAATTCCTAAATCAATTCACCTTTGCGAACACATCTGCAAGAAATGACCTACTACCGATACTTTCATAGGTGCACCTGTAATCTTATCGCTGCACCTGTATATTTTATCGGTCCACCGATATATGCTAAATATCGGTGGACCAATACAATATCGGTGGACCTGTAAATTAACGGTGGACCGATACAATTTATCGGTCCACCGCTAAAATTTACAGGTGCACCGCTAAAATTTAGCGGTGCACCTGTATATTTTTACAGGTGGACCGGTATCGGTAGTTTTGACCCTTTTGGTACACCATAATTATAAGAGCACACATACAAGTGCGTTGCATTAATTTTATACCTATGCACTATTTTCATAAGTCACAGCATAACCCAAACTGCATTCTAGTTTCGGCTGAAAATCTGTGTTGTCAAAAAATCTTACACTTACCATGGGAATAAATGAAGGGACATGGGAATAAATGAAGGGACACTGCTAAGTATTCCAGAAAGGTTCGCTGTATAGAATATTGCGGTAAAGCTATTTTGCGGCCTATCAAAGTTATCTTAACTATATTGACAAGCGCTGAAACTCTTCCATCGTTTGGTTAAGTCCTTTTAGTGGTGTACAGGAATATGATTTTGAAAAACCGATATCAACATTTCAATAACGGATATTCAAACATTTTATATCTAATGAAAACTCGTCTTTCCTGCAGGAAAAAAATATCCTAAACAACAGCAAGACGGGACCGTCTCTTTCAGAAAATTAGTGTAGTTCCTTTGCTAGAAAATGTAAAGCTTGTACTTTTGCTTAAGAAATTTTAATTTATTATTTTTTTTTTTTTTGTATTTTTCATCTCCTGTCTTAACCATGTAACAACACTGAACAGGAGATTTCCTTCATCCTTTTATGCCACAGTGAAAAGGTCTGCACAATTCTTGCTAGTAGGTACACTGCTTGGATAAAAAATAGACAAACTTGACGCGTCATATGTTTCTGTGCTAGGTTGCTAGATTTCTACAAAACACTCATTTCTGTGCTTTGCTTAATATTAACAGGAAGAAAAAATTATAACTTCAAGAAAGAATAAGAGCCATCACCTCGGTTTCGAAGCCTGTAATAAAACAAATACCGATATGCATGTAATAACACGTATGAAACATTTGCATAGGTACACTGTGTCCACCCCTCTCCTTTGCTCCGTTTTCCTATGGTGGCTGGTTTGTATCATTTCGTATTTTCGCCGCGAAAAGACGCCACACGAAAAGACGAAAAGACGCCACACGAAAAGACGAAACAACGCCATGCGAAAAGACGAAATAATGCCATGCGAAAAGACGAAACCCGCCACGCGAAAGGACGAAATTTCAGCGCGAAAAGACGAAAAAACGCCATGCGAAAAGACACCATTTGACATTATTATTTTATCGTCTTTTCGCGTCTTTCCGCCTGGCGTCTTTTGGTCTTTTCGCATGGCGTTATTTCGTCTTTGCGCGTGGCGTTATTTCGTCTTTTCGCATGGCATTTTTTCGCGTGGCGCATGTTCGCGGCGAAAAGACGAAATGGCACAAACCAGCCACCATATTTTCCAGATGTCAGTGTAAATATTCTTTCAGTAGCTCACAAATAGGATAAAAACAGGCCTTTTCGAATTAATCAAATGTCTAAAGCAAGACTGTTATAACAACAGGACCTATACTAATTGGCTCCGAAGAAGGTCCCGTCTGGCTCTTTTAAGGGCAAATATTTTCTTGCAGAAAATAAATTTTCCGAGGTCTCATTAATATAACATGTTTGATTATTTTTTATTGAATTGTCGATCTCGGTTTCTTATTACCATATTCCTGCACACCGCTAGCAAGACTTAATCAACGTAGAAGAGTTTTAGCACTTGTCGTTATATTTAAGATAACTTTGATAGGTTGCAAAATCGCTTCCCCGCAATATTCTATACAGCGGACTTTTCTGGAGTCCTTTCATTTATTCCCATGATAAGTGTAAGATTTTTTGACAACAAAGACTTTCAGTTGAAACTAGAATGCCCTTTGGTGTGCTTAGACTTATGAAAATATTGCATAAGTATGAAATTAATGCAACGCACCTGTATAGCTAATACATGTATTTGGCGCTATTGCTAATCGCGCACAACAACAAAGCTCGCCCACAAGACAATCAATGTAGCTGTTAAATATCTGTCATTATTGCCCGGTAAAGCTGAATGACTTTCTACTAAGACAAATGTCCATCTTTTAGTGATGTGTAGGAAGTAGCTAGCTTTTAGTGTCTCAAACCTATTATTTTGCCACATATCGAGATTCATCAGTTACTTTGTTACTGTCGAGGAAAGTAGAAAGGCTTTGGATTTGGATTTTGATTGTTTCAGTTCCTGGTCTTTGCATACTTTTTACTTTCCATAAAGAAACTCATCCTCCACATTTTATTACGCGGTCAGATGATCTTGCGAACGTATTGAGAATGTTAAGTCATTGCCCCCGATTGTTTTGCCACATATTGTTATATAACTAGCTCAGATGATATTTACATAGAACCCTTTGTTTGCAAAAAGGTCGACAGCAGTATGCAATCTATCCTATGACGAAAAAAAGGACGACTTCTTGTACCATATTGAGCTGACAAGACAAGAAAATGGTCTTATACCGGATTTTATTGATGTTTAGTTGTATGTTTGCATTCAGAAACATACACACACATAAACATTCATGAACGCTTAAACGTGCTCAAACGTTGTATCTGTTGAGTCCTCGTCTTTGCTTCTTTATGGTGTTGAATTTTGATTTATGTGTTTACCGTGATGATTCATTGACGAGTTAGAGGGTTATCATGCGAACCGAACAACCAACTAAATGTTTTGTACCACTTCAGAAACTGAGGGTGAGGTTGGGCCTGTAAAATCGATTTAAGCCCCCCAGTAATTCATTACTGACCGTTCCAAGGCGGTAGTGCTGTTGTGGTTCTTTGTTGCCTGTTTTTGGTGTCAGAGTTTCTGTGATGTTTTACCTTATGTATGTTATTATTATTTTTGGTTCGGTTTGGGTTGCTGAGTGGCCACCTTTTGGGAACAAGCTGTTCACTCGGTTGGTCATATGTTCTCTGTATCTTGATTATTTGTAATCTTAGTTGTTTCCAGCTATGGTTTGAGGGCTGGATTTGGATTTTGATTGTTTCAGTTCCTGGTCTTTGCATACTTTTTACTTCCAATAATGCAAACTCTGGGTAAAATAACATGATATACAATAGTGCGTTTTTAAAGTTCCTTAGTATAGTTGTTCCTGAAGTAGGCCTGCAACCCGACCGTAGGTATTCAGACAAGCAGAACCTACTGAAAGAAATAGGAAATAATATAACGACAAAACAAAACAATGGACTGATCATAAAAGTCGTAGGAGGGGCGTTCATTTAATGTTGTCATTGGGGCTCTACAGGGTGCGTTATTAATCCCATTCACATTTCGTTTACTTCAACCCTTCGAAGTATTCTCCCTTGATGGAAAAACACTTTTCAAGTCTCGAAGTCCATTCTGTAAAGGCAGAGAAGTAGGCCTTTTTAGGTATAGCCTGAAGCCACTTGTAAATTGCACTACCAAGTGCACTTCAGGATTCATAGCGACAACCAGAAAGGGTTTTCTTTAGTAAAGGAAACAGGAAAAAGTCGCAGGGACTAAGGTCTGGCGAATAAGGTGGATGAGAGAGCTGAACTACCTTTGCCTCTTTCAAGAAGTCTTGGACAAGAACACACTTGTGAGCAGGTGCGTCATGGATAAGACACAGACCTCTTACACCGGTTGCAGGTCTACGTTTTTCATAGTGTGCCTTTACTTTTGACAACACAACATTCTTATAAAATTTACCTGTGATTGTCTTGTCATTTGGTATGGGTATCTGAACAATGGAGCCGTCGCAATTGAAATATACTGCATACAAAACGTTTGCCGCGCTTTTAATTCTTTTGGCAGTGATCAGCAGCTTTTCTTGGCCTGCCGGGAGGGGGCTCATCTTTCAGGTCTGTTTTACCGCCTTTAAATTTTTTATGCCACCTGAAAAATGACCTTTTAGAGACAACAGATGTCCCATGTATCTGTGAAACTGAAACATTCAGACCAACGCGACCTTTAATGTAGGCCCTAATTTCAAGGTTTGTTTTGTTTTTCATGTTGCAAACAGTAAGGGTTGAGTGTGTATGACCGAACCAACTTCAACTTTCAATAACTTTTGAAAGACTGAACGGATTAGACCGAAATTTCATCTTATTATTGAAAATTACTCCCCCGTGAAATCACCACAGTTTCCACGTGCTCCTTACAGCCACGCGGTATGGTGGGCCATTAGTGACACAATTAAAGGAACGACCCTGGTAAACCGTGTACATCAACTTGGTGCGTTAGTGTAAACAATACTGTAAACATGAATATAATTATAACAATCTTTACATTACATAGCAGTTTACAGTAAAATAAAAGGGATACAGAAGTAAGTCATTGACTCATATAAAATCTGTCTCCCAAACCATACATACGGTCATTTTTACTTTCAGTAGGCTTTAAATGTCAATTAACAATACAGTATAATGAACTTTATGAAACACACAAAAAGAGAGAGAAAAGTGAAGAAAAGAAAAAATGAGAAACGACTAGATTCATAGAAGATATAAAAGGAAATATGTTTATGAGAAAAGTAGGGAATACGACAGAAAAAAGAATAAGATATATAGAAAGTAGAAAGTCACAGTATCAGATCATTTGTGAAACCATTTCAACTACACAGTTGCAGGTAGTCTACGCGGTGACAGACACACATTTTCACAACATTAAAACATTTGTATTAAACGGTATTTCACTCACGCACTAAGGAATAATAACAAACAAATTCAATGATAGCTGTAAGGACTAGGTTCAACGAAAGGAAAAGAAAGGGATTGTTTCTGTTTAATTTCGTCATGCAATTTCAACTCGCTTTGTCTTTACCAAAACATCTTGCACTGCTAAGAATATTTGTCGATTTTCAGTTTCAGAAAGTTGTTCAGAGAAGTATATTAAGGGTAGGCTGACAAATATGAATAATTTTACTAAATAGTTCTTGCCTTAAATTATGAAAACGCCCACAATGGAATAAAAGAAACGATGAGTATCCTCTACTGCATTACAGACACATAACGGACTTTCAACTGTTTTTGGAGAAGAGATGTTTCTTAAGAGAACTACAATTCGTTCTTAAACGTGAGTGGTAAATCTGCCCAAGCCTCTTTCCAGCAAAGTAATATGAAGGGTTTTTCGTAATATCTGAATTTAACTCATTCTTAAAGGTATTTATGCTCGGTAGACTACGTATATGTTCCGGAAGTTCATTCCAGTCTCTTACTGCAGAAGGTAAGAAAGAATTATAGTAAAGCTGAGTGTTTGTATAAAGTGTTAGTAAATTTGTAGAATTTCGCAGCTGATAATTAACAGTATTCCCAACACTTGGCGGCACTAAAGAAGACAAATAATTAGGAGATATATCATTTTGCATTTTATAAAACAGAAAAAGTTTATGTTTTTTTCCTTCGATTTAAAAGCGTTTTCCAGCCAGTCTCGTTTGTCAGAGAATTAATTGACACTAATTTTGTGGCTCCCGTAACAATACGTGCTGCTTCAATTTGGATTTTTTCAAGTTCGTTTACTTCATACAGAGTACAATTGTTCCATACAACATCGGCATATTCTAAAATTGGACGAATAAAAGTAAAATAAATAATTTGAAGAGATTTCCTATCCAGTTTAAATTTTAATTTCCTCTTTACATGTATGCGAGTCAATGCTTTAGATTTTATATATTCTAGATGTTCGTGCCACGTGCAATCCCTGGATAAAATATACCTAAGTGCTTATGTGAATTGACTTCCTCGATAGGTTGCGTATCGACGTAAATTGCTTCAGTGCTAGAATTTACTTGGTTGCATCTTCAACAGGTTTATCATTCAGAATTGCAGAATATGGGTATCTGACGCACGTATGAGAAAATGGATCTATACATAGAATGATAAAAGTCCACAGATGAAACAGACAATGGATCTGTTCCGTGGATTAGTGATTTGCTTTAAGACAAGTTAAATTTGACTTATATTACAATTTTGACCTACATTGCTGACAGAAATACACCGATACAATAATATTTATATCCGATAATATTGACAAGATAATAGCTACTTTGACCACGTTTTCCATCCGATTGCCAGGAAATTAAATTGTCAAGGGCGCCAATAGTTTGCCTCATTACCACTTGACTTAGAATAACAACATAATAGCATTAACTCTTGTTGTTATTTCTTTCGCCTTAAATAAATCTTTATTCTTTGATCGATCATAAAACTTTTTGTCATATTATGCTGCATCGTGACATTTCATGGAGGGTCTGGTTACCTCAAGTCATGTGCGGAATTAGGATGATTAGAATATTGGATTCCTCAAGGTCAACCTTATGACATATCAAGCATTGACCTTTGACTGGGGCTTAATTTTCTGCAGGCGGTCCAACCGAGCTCCCTCAGCTCAACTGCCTCTAACTCCCACCAAGTCCCCTCCCCCACCCTCTCAAAACCACACACCTAAAAACAACAGACATTTTATTCCAACAACTTAGACGACGTCAAGGGGCATAGACATAGACATAGAATTTTTTTTTTCGAATATGAGTAACATGATAACATAAGCCCAGTAGGGCTTTTCCTTCGACACATAAAAGTAAAACAACACAAATGCATGTAATAAAACAGTTGTGCAAATTTAAATATACATGTACATGATCATAGTATCACAGCATGCAATATAATACATATTAAACAATATACAATATACATATAGGAAGGTAAGATCAGATAAGACAAGAAGAAAACAGGAGAGAGAGACTGAGAAATGCAGATTAAGATACATGATATTGGTTTGGGATATTGGTTTGGTCCTGTCTGTCCGCACATGCCAGTTTGTTGGTTTTGTCGAGTCGCAGCTCAAATTATCATGCTGATAAGAAGAATTCTGATCCCAATGTACACTGTTTAGTCGGGTACATTTGTCTTGTTAGGCTAGAGTCGAGTAACTTCGGATAGGGGGGTATATTCGGACATACAGCTCATGATGAGCCGTCACATTAAGATTTTCACTGTTTAGCCAGTTACTTTTATTTTAGTTCCAAACAACTGACATATAAAGGAAACAATTCCACTGTCCGAATTTACCCGCTGTCAGAAACTACCCGGCTCTCCCCTATTCATGATCAATACGCCAATACAAAGAAGAGATCACTTTCGTGCCAAATGGTCATTATAACCTATTTTATACTTAAAGACCGTAAACTATGGCTAATGATTAGCTTTAATTGTATGTGGCTGCAAAGGAAAGCGATTAACCAAAGAAACATTGGCTTTTACATCGTAAGCATTCAATGTTCATTAGTAGTGTCTTTAAGAAGAAGCAAGTATACTTAAGGACAAAAGTTCTGCACGGATGTTAATTCTACATCCGTGCAGAACTTTTGTCCTTAGGTATATTTTTCAGTCGCTCGCATGAGCCATTTCTAGCAGAAGAAAAAAAAAAGCTAATAAACGATTATCAGTGGTCAAACTGAAATCTTAGTTTGGCCAATTTCAAGAGTTTTGTAAGACCTCCACCAGTTTATTTTTGTAAAGAATGAAATTTATACTCATAACTTCTCATACATACAAGTCGAACAGAATTGGTATATTGTCTGCTCATTATTGGCAGAAGTGGAATTTTTAATTTCCATTGGGGAATGTGATGGCACGTTTGCCATCCGTGAATATAATTTGCTATATGCATACAGTAGCATACACGCATATACGGCAGGACTTTATAGTCCGGTCAATGAAACGCTTGAACAAACTACAAATATGAAGCATCATGATGACAAAAATAAATGAAAACGGGTAAAACTGTATGCCACCTACACTCTGGTAATACTAGAGATAAGAGAACCATCCAGCCATCACTTCTGATAAAACATGCATTAATGATCTTTCATCAATATCATTGAACAAAAATAGAAATGAAATTTTCCTATAAAATTATAGTGGACTCGTCTCACAGATGGTGCTGGGTACCTTTAAGTGCCGGGGTGTCCAACTAATTTGGATAAAAGAACGGCAAGGGCCTTCTGTGCTTACAGTAGGTGCGGGTGGGGGTTGTTCTGCCATTTTTCCTCTCGTCCATCATTTCTCCATTCTTTCTCCCTCTCTCTGAGAGACTGCTCGAACACTGACTGCAATACTATCTCAAAGAGCTGTTAAACCCAAAATAACCAGCCAACCAAGCTGAACCAACCGACTCTTCTGACTTTTCGGACAGGGATCTATTAGAACTATGCCGCATTATGCAGCGTCTAAAACTGTATATACTATTTGCAAATGTTGCGTTTGTCGGGAGGCATAATATGCAGTGTTAACCCACTGAAACAAAGCGATGTATCTTGTATCAACTGTTAATGCACAAGTCAAAAGTTTCGGACCACTTGGCGTCGATGAACGTTCATACATTGTGTGTGATCGTTCATAGATGCTTAGTGATCCAAAAGTTTTCATTTGGCTTTCATTTGTTGACAAATTATGATGTCAAATGTACCTCCCGACAAATGAAAGCCACAGTAGATCTTGATAAAAACTTGCTTACTTAATGTATTCGCACGTTCAATGTTGTTTTAATTAGAAAAACGTAAATGTAACTCGTTAAAGGGGCGGTGGCGTTGCATAAATCCTTGCCCTGCCGTTTTATTTGATAAATCAATCTTCGTCCTAGATGCTTCCACGCTAGAAACAGGACGTGATAGAAGCACCGACACTGTAACTCTGGAGCTAAAGAAATTCACCATTTGAACCTCGGTGGGTCAGAACAAAGCCTGAAGTCAGAAGAAAACCTAACAAGACATATTAAATTATAATTAAAATTATTATTAACACCTTCCAAGTACATCAGAAGACTCCCAGCAGGCACATAACGTCGAAATGACGTCATAAGGACATCAACCCGACGTTAACACGTCGTATCGACGTCAGTGCGACGTCATCTCGACGTCGTATGTCCTCGTTCTAAAAGATAGCATCAGAACTCAAACGCATCAGACAAAAACATTGACAAAGTGCTATCTACAACCTAGTGAACAAGATAAGAAAGGTGACGAATATGAAAAAACAGTTAAATACCGTCTGCCTATTAAGTTCGTCTGCTGATATCTTTGATAATAAACGTTTGGTTCCAATGTACCGTATTTGCAATTAGAACTTATCTCAAATGACAAAAACTAATATGCTGGTTATTAAGAGTCGTAGGATAGTGATTTATACGGCTCTGGAAGCTTTATTCGCTCTCAGCTATAAAACATTTGAGCCGCGAAACGAGAAAACCAACCAAGTGATTGTGCGCCCGGCGCAGACTCAGATCCGTCTGGGCGTCCGCCCAGTCTGATCACAGTCCTCGCTAGGCACTGAGAGGGTAGTTAAGGGTCTAAGCTACATTCATGCGGACAGCGAAGACTCTGATCAGACTGGGCGGATGCCCAGGCTGAGCTGAGTCTGCGCTGGGCGCACATCCACTTTGTTGGTTTTGTCCTGTAGCGGCTCATTTAGATTGAACGTTCTATGCTATACTAGCAGCAACTGATGCAACATTGTCTGAATTACATGAAGATGTCAAAACTGACTATGTCCAATATACAATAACACAAAAAAAATTATATTTTATTTTTCTTTAGTTTAGGTAGAATACCAACAGACTCGGAGCCTCAAGGGATGCCTGTTATGGATGCATCCTCTGGAGCTCTTTGTGGAACTTCCTAACGAGAAATGGAACCGAAAAATAATACATTATGTAAATCGATCGCGAAATCGGTTATTTGTATACCCAAACTGGTAAAGCAATGCATTTCTGCAAGAAAAACAACACATGTTATATGCTAAAGTTTTGATTCAATAAAATGAAGGGGAATAACACAATGATGGCGTATTTTTAATATACATATAAATGAGTAAATTGTCCATTTAACTAAAGAGGAAAGAACCTGTAACAGTTTTGAAACTGCTTACAAAGATGGTTCACAATAAACCAGACTGGTTTTTGCAAGCAAACCATCTATCACTTTGCATATAATTGCAACTATACATGAACTGTGTTTTAGCAGAACGTGCGATGTTATATTTGCTTATCATTTACTACATCCGTTCCCTGAAAGGGGACAATCTGACTTAATATGCATACTGGGTGCATATTAACGTCAAAAGCATTCTTGATGTGTACCATATACTACCAAGACATATTAGAATTCTACCGTTAATGCAATAACTACCTGCAAAAAATAATTTCATATGATTATTACGCCAAAAACAGTTATAAAACTGATTAAGGGTCATGAATAAAACATCTGAATTGTAAATAAGCAGCCCAGAAACAATATCTGAGCCGCGACACGAGAAAACCAACAAAGTGGTTGTGCGCCCAGCGCAGACTCAGATCAGCCTGGGCATCCGCCCAGTCTGATCAGTCTCTTCGCTATAGCGCTTAAATGGTAGTTAAGGGTCAAAGCTACCTCCATGCGGACAGCGAAGACCCTGATCAGACTGGGAGGGTGCCCAGGCTGATCTGAGTCAGCGCTGGGCGCACAACCACTTTGTTGGTTTTCTCGTGTCGCGGCTCAACTCTGCTGTATGCATCACCATGCAAATATGGCAATTGGCGCATCCGATTGCAGCAATAAGTCTAGAGGAAAATATTAACGTCCATTTTAATTACAGATTTGGCAGTCTTGCAAATATAGGAAGCTCTGATTATTAGATTTCTGCACTCAGTCTCATCGAAGCATTCTAAATTGTACACAGGTTGAGTTTGAGAGAAAATATTACATCTAAATATTATAATTCAAATCCGGTACACCTATGGACAACTGGAAAACAAGAAGATTTATCAGATGCATTTTCACCACCATAACGCCGACGTCTGTTATACCCAGCATATGCCAGGCAATCTGTGCAGCCGTATCCTTCCCTGATTCAAGAAGGGTGCCCATTTACTGCTGGACTCACAGAATTTTCCAGTCGCAGACTGGCCGACTGTGTGTGTGGGTGTGTGTTTGACGCTGGTTTGATCCTGCGTCCATTTTTATCTTAACCAAGTGTCTCTAACCACCGCCAGCCTCTCTCTCTTTCTCTTTTTTACTTTCTGACGCTGTAAAAATAACATGCTGCCGAAATAGCTTTTCTTCGTACTGAGGACTATAACGATAATAGCCAAATTTGAAATTGGAGCCGCATCTGTATTATTGTATACTCAAGAAAGCTGGAAAGTAAACGGGGGTAATTTTAGACTGGTGCCATATTACCTCCAGGCTAAGTATTTTCCTATAAGACCCAGTCTACGATCAATAAAATAGCAATCAGACCATATTGTGATTTCATTACCAAAATCATTTATCTGCAAAAATCGTATTATTTTCTATTATCGCAGGAAACAAATTGTAAGTCGCCTTGACGGGTTCCAGGACAGGACAAATATTTACTTTGCATTTATTGGCCATCAACGGAACGATAAATCTCAGATGAAGAATGAAATTTGACGTAAATAAACATAACCCGGAAATTACCTTATGGGACCGTAATTGCTCAGAAAGAGCAGTTAAATCACAATTACCGTAGCTGACATAAATATTAGGACAACGAGAGCAAGCATAGTACTTAAAGTCTGGTGTTTTCTTACATGTGATCATTACTTCCAGAGGATCTTTCTTGAGAATTCTATTCAGCATTGGGCGAAAACTTGCGAGTCCAATGGTGAACAGTACATCAAATTTGTGCTTGCTCAGATACTTCTACAATAATATTTAGAGATGTTACGGCAATTTATGCAACAAATAATATTGAGGATCAGCACAAATTAAGAGTTGTTGCTCGGCGACGGATACATTATTAGAACAAAGATGAAGGAAATTGTTTATTTTCTAAAGAACAAAGTATTGTCACTCCTTGCAATATAAACGTAACTATTCCTAATTTAGTGCGACAGGCTAGTAGTGTTTCTGTTTTTATTTTTTTCAGTGTCGTTAAACCCAAAAAAGTTGAAAGAAAAAAGGTGATGGACAGGTCTCGGCAAGCAACGAGCAGCCCTCTCCGAGCCACAATTACTGACGCATTCCGAGAGACATATATAGTAGTTGCAGACATCAGGTAAGAGACGTCAACGTATTAAATTGCAAGCGCAGGGGCCCCCGTCAACTCCTGGGACTCGAGAAACGAGACAAAAAGGGCAGCAGGAAGGACAAGAACCTACAAAAAGCCAAACTAATCCAAAAAATAGTAAAGCCAAAGTCCGTTAATGACGTTGGTATGCGAAGGGTCTCAGTTAAATCGAGAGTTCAAGTATGTGTGGGGTTTTTTTTATCTTTATTATTTTATTTATTTCTAAGGGCAACCATTATAGATTTTTACTACAAAACCTTTAATTTCTAAAAAGTAAGTAGTCACTGAAAAGGTTGTTTGAAAACAAAAGTAGAACAAAAAGGGGGATTTTTATGGATTTTACAACCTTTATAAGAACTTTTCGTTCATGTCAAGCCAGCCGTTTAGCAAAGGTGTATGGGCAAAAAAAGCCGGCGCTCCCGTGGAAAACACCCGAAGAACATTGCTCCATCCTAATAGATGAATTTATATCAAGATTTCATTTTAACCGTGATCTTTTCAAACTCTGATTTGAAACTTCTCAGAGGCGCCCACGGATACGAACGATCCTGAAAATATATTGACCAGAACTATGTTAAACAAGGAAAACTCTTTGAAAATAAAAATTAAAAAAAAAGATAATCGGCGCAGATTAAATGGACGGGTGTTTTGTAATATGTCTCTAGGTGAAGAGTTGAAAATAACTTTTATGAATATGACTCAAGTGAGCAATGTCGGTAGGCAGCCGCAACCCTAATTTTGACACTGGGTAGCGACAATGACCTATCTCTAGATTGAGCTGTCCCATTTGGAATTCCAAAATGGACCGCGGTCAATCTTAAGATTGACCTGATTCCAAAATAGTTACCAACATGATGCAATGTTTGTTTCTGTGTATTTAACCGAAAGTAGAAATCAAAATTAAAATCTTTAAGAGTTCCTTCAAGAGCAGAGAATCCATTCAGAAGAAGTAACATGGGCCAGCCCACGCAGTCTCGACTAATAAAGCCTCATCAGTGACCCTGACAATATCTGGTGACGAAACCAGAGAAAACCATACAGTGTAGATCTACACTGAAAAAAAGTTTTGAATATCTGCGTCTGTTTTCGATAAAATTTCCATTGTAAATTTACAAACAAGAGAAATTGTTTTGAATTAACATCTGATAAAGTGCTAGTATTCAAACAGTGCAGTACCACGGGGGAAAAACGAAGATTAGATATTCATTGACCTTTGATATCATTGGCTAAATTTTGACATACGCGTTTATTGACAAATGAAATCTTGTGAAATGTGGAACAAAAGAGAAATTATACTATTAAAAAATATTGGCCGCCTCTAGGCACTTGACATCAGATGTAGTGAAGGTTAATAAGTTCTGAAATGATTCACCACTTGGAGCAGTGGACAGGTTCTGTGAGTTTAAAAGCAGGGTTTTTTTGTTTTGTTTTGTTTGTTTTTGTTTTTGTTTTATATTAGGGGCCGGATTAGCTTCTTTAAGGTCCTGAAAATAAAAGTCTATTTAGTTCGTTCAAGAGCAGAGCACACATTCAAAAGAAGGAACATGGGCGATACTTCGAAAGTTCGGCTATTCAAGACTCATCAGTGACCCTGACAATACTTGGTTACAAAACATACTGTGATTTCTTAATTTTAAAAAGGCAGTTAATTCAAAGACTGATTTGTATCGAAAAGTGTCTAAAAAGTGACGATTTGGAATAAAATTCTAAACCAATCAAAACTTTCTGATTTCTCAGAATATATCCTCTGATCTGAAAAGGACAAAAATAATATATACAGCAATTTTCAGTGAATCGAAAAATCTGACTGTCTGAAATGTTTCTCTTTTTAGACTGTATTAGACAGGATAACGGTTTTCTCCGCTACTAAAGTGCAGGTGGGCAACGGTAGTTTAGCTTCAAAGCAAACCGTCTTGTCACAAACTTAACGGTACCTGTCAGCGGTATTATTAAAAATCTGACTGTCTGAAATGTTTCTCTTTTTAGACTGTATTAGACAGGATAACGGTTTCCTCCGCTACTAAAGTGCAGGTGGGCAACGGTAGTTTAGCTTCAAAGCAAACCGTCTTGTCACAAACTTAACGGTACCTGTCAGCGGTATTATTAACACATAAATCACCAAACACGTGGCAATGCTCTTTAACATACAGTGAAATCAATCGAATAATAATAGTGAAAAAGGATAAGCAGTCAAGCCCGACTGCGTAAATAATGCGCTATAAAATGAGAAAAGGCATTGTTATTATTATTATTATTATTATTATTATTATTATTATTATTATTATTATTTGATAGAAAAGTGCAGGGTTCCTGGTGGTTTAAAACGGCGGTGATAATTTAGCAGTAATGGGTAAGGATGAAACAATCTGCAAGTATACGACACTCAGGAAATAAAGATAACATAATTCGCCGCCCGTGACTGGTCAATACCCCTACCTGAGCTGTCATTTTAATTGAGTCGCGACGTGAGAAAGAAGTACCTTTAGACATGGGCAAATAACGAATATTCAGAACAGCCTGCGCAGTCTGATCAGAGCTGAGTGTTCGCTATTTGCTGTAGACTTCATTTATTGCTGATCGGGAACGAGGAATTTTGCTAACATTGCATATGCACAGGCTGATCCGAGTCTGATCGAATAATCATTATATACATGCAAAAGTGGCTGTCGTCCGAGACAGTCTATATAAGTATTTACTCAGTTGACAGTCAATAGCTATAGTACTATTTATTTTAGTTATTGGTATTACGACCGAATTTTTGGTCGACGGCCACTTTGCACAACACTGGATCGGTTGCCAGCAAAAGTAAGCAAACTGGTAATTTTCCCTGTAATGTAAGCCTTCGGAAGAACTTCCGTTTATTATGTCATGTAGATCGCATCGAGTTTGTTCGATGTGACGTGTGTTATTTTACCGCAACGACTGTCAACCCAGACAAGTAACGGGTCTATGAAACAAAAGCTTTAGTCAATCGTTAGTGGTTTTACAAGAATCCAAAAATATCCTTGTCATTCACAAGTAGCAAGTGACTTTCCCGACATTGCTCTGTGTAAAAATATGAAAAGGACATATTCGTATTTTGTTCGTTGGTGAGATTGTTTCAAACGTTTGATTGTCGAAAAGTGTTCATTAAGAAACTCTTCTGAAATCGCGGAGTATATAATTTCAACTATACTACGGAAAGTGCGAACGGCAAAGACTCAGATCAGCCTGGCCATTCGCGCAGTCTGATCGGAGCCTTCTCCATTCGCATGAACAATATATTGAAATATCAGTACGCAAAAGCGAGGGATGCTTCTCATACCTTTTCGCAAGACATTTTTCACACCAAAGATTAAGTAACCATAAAAAATAATTCAAGGCTTTCTTTAAAATAAAGCCTTGCATAATTGTGTCATAAGAAATTTACATCCAACTCTTCAAATAATCACAACAAAAGTCAACATTTATTGTAGATATCTAGATTAGGAAATTTGTTGACGGTCAAGTGTTTCAATCATATTTACTACCCGAAGAAAATGGATCTTGAATGAAAAATATCAATTGAAAACATCAAAGAACCTGTATTCTTCAAACGATCAAAGGCATAAAGGTACAGCCTTCACTTCAAACTGCCCATTAAAAATTTGCATTAATTATAGTATTAAGACGTGCTATCATTCGTAAATTTTAGACCTGTAATAAGTAATAGTAATTCTGAGGAAATTTATCTCATTTTTACAAAACATACGTTGAGGAATCGCTAGATTTGTATCTGAGATGCCAGACATGTGTTTTCATAGATAGTGAATTAGCAGATGTGTTGTGGAGAAATACTACTACTACTAATGCTAATATTAATAAAGTTAATCAAAATTGATAGTTGCCTCTTGAAACAACTAATCGACGTGGCTTGTTAGTGTCAAAATATGACGCCAGAGAAGACTCGGATTAGCACAAAATCGGAATTACTTAATGTAAGGTAAAAAAAAAACACTAATACTAATTACTGGAGACCTGTACGATGCTATTAGCTTTATTCAGTGTTGACTACTTCTTTGCTGCCTTGGGCGATGAAACGCTTCTTAAATGTGTTTCCTCTTTATGCAAAAATTAGCTGTTTGAGAATCAAATTCTTTCCTTTAAAATTTGACCCGATGGCGAAATTGGAAAGGGATTAAAGTGTACTCAGTGACCTAAATAAATCAAATCTTCAGTTTGTACCTGGTCTGCGATTAGCAGAAGTGAACCATAAAACATAGGCGGCTTCGTCGTCGGCCACTTAACTCTTTTGGCAAGTTTTCTGGTTTAGCCGAATGCATTCGCGGTTTTGAATTCTTCCCAACCTTAATTCTTTGAGAACACAAACATATTCCACTAGCTTCAGAAAGGGATGTAAAAATGGAAATGGCAGTGTTGCTTCCCCGAAAAGTGTGCCCATTCATCTTAAGAAGGTCGTTCCCGATATCGACGGGCCACTACGGGACATACGTGTTCAATTCCCCACGCTCACCCAACGTTGGGCCAACGTTACTCAACCCACGTAAAACTTATCAAAATTTATACGCATGTGAAAACGTTGGCCCAACGTTGGCTGACCGTTAAATGGCCGACACACTTTTTTTACAAAAAATGTACACAGCATGCTATAGAATAAAGTTTTAACCAGCTCAGGTCGAAGTATAATTAATTCCTGTGTACCTAGAGCAGAAATATACCCAGCTGTTGTAACGTTGGGCCAACGTTCGGCCAACGTTGTACTCCGAACGCCAACGCTCAGCCAACGGTGACACCTTATGCCAACGTTGGCCTAACGTTGGCATGTTATCTGGGTACTTTGTATCCTTTTCACTTCTAACGTTTGATCAAATACACTTAACCAAAACAAACTAGCCAAATAATGTGGATCCAGACAATACGGCTCTTCCCAGATGGATTTGAAGTCTAGTTGCACAACCCGCAGGTTTGCACTATAATCACTGTGTGCGTCCGTCCGTCCGTTATCAGTTAGCGAAAACGCTTATAACTCTTGAACCGCATTCTATATTTTGATAAAATTTTGCATACTTATACATGTCAACATTATCTAACGACTCGCATGCATAACCGTCTTTTTCGATGGACGAGGCTTTGCTGAGCACAAGTTGAAAATTTACGGTCTAGTTGTGAAAATGCTCATAACTCTTGAACCCCGTGGTATATATGGTTCAAATCTCTCTCTCTCTCTCTCTCTGCGTGTGTGTGTGTATGTGTGATTTATAATAGAAAGTAGGTAAAAATAAATGTTACTGTTGTTTTTGATGACCGCCTGTTTGGGAAAGAGCTGTTCAAATGAAATCAAAAACTGTAAGTTAGTGTAAAGAAACCATAATAATAAGACGAAGCAACACTGGGCATAACATCACCTGAAACTGAACCTTAAAACAGATGGGGGAATAGGGAAGGTAAAGATCAGCCTGCGCTTCCGCACAGACTGATTGCTTAGATAATCTGATATTGGGGGATAAAGTGAGGATTCAGTTTGATCACTTTACACAGATGTGAACGCCGGGCTGCATACCGTGATGATATGGCTGCATTTTCAGCCGAGGCCTATCATATCGCTAGTGTGCTGTCCATAGTCGAGGTCATCAGCTAATATGCATGCAGTCATGCATCAAGAGGTTAATCTTTTACTGCTGGGTTGACAAAATTTTTCAGTCGTTGTCCGGGCCGGGTTTCGAAGCCGGGACTTTCTGTGCGATAGCTATGCGCTCTAACAAATGGACTACGGCGTGACACACAAATCAATAGAAAACTGTGCAGTCCAAAAGTCTGTAACTGTGGTAATACACGTTGGTTGGTTGTTTTGAGTTTAACGGCCCTTTGAGACAGTATTTCAGTCTATATCGGGCCGTCTCCAAAAGAGAGGGAGAAAGAAGAGAGATGTGATAGCGAGAGAAAAAATGTCCAAACAGCCCCACCGCACCTACTGCAAGCACAGTAGGCCCTTGCCCCACCATTATCCAAATCAGTGGGACGCCAGAGAATCGGATAGTTATACCCAGCACCATCGCACCACCCAACCACCCCGGTAACACACGTGAGAGTCGTCAGGCTAACAGTAATGCCCTAGCTGTTGTGCACAAAACACAGGTTGGCCTGAGTCACCAATGTCCACATATGCCCTAACGCCCTTTTCGCGTCGGTAAAAGGGACGATGGGAAATTAGCGAGCTGCCCAGTCTGGGATTAGACTTTGCATTCGTACATAAATCCCGGCTCGAGACGCGTTGGAAGCAGATATCTTTTCAGTCATCAAAAGCTTTTCATTATCACCAACCCATCGTCCTGATATGGCTGAAATTATGTTAAAAAGGGCGTAAAATCGTGATTCATCCACCATCGACATAAATTCATAGGTTTGATTTTCAACACATTAATCTAATAAAGGAAGAAGATCCGAATTTGTCAGCCAGTCAAAGCAGCTTATACACATCTTTTCAAGCGCAGAAATTGATTGACACTTCCGGCTACTGATTACATCAGCAGTGGGCTGCCCGGTGTCTCTCAACCGTTATATTGTCACATGTACTCAACACAAAAGTCACAGGTCTTTGAGATTTTACAGCTATGTCTGTCACTGACCCGTTAAATCGTCTAGAGAAAGTAAACGTTGTAGACGCTCAGATTCCACGTAATTTAGAAAACTGCCAACCTCTGCACTATGGATGATGTACGGGGAGACTTTTTACGGCCGCTACACGGCACAACACCGCTGCATCAGGGACAATAAAGTGAAAATATAAAATTGAGCCGCGACACGACAAAGCAAACAACGTGGCATGTGTGCTCCCATCTGCCTGGGCATCCGCCCACTCTGATCCGAGTCTTCGCTGTGTGCTTAAAGGGTAGATAAGGGAAGATGCCTTAGATAAGGGTAGATGCCGACAGCGAAGACTGGTCAAACCGGACGCACATGAGACTTTCTTCTTTGTCGTGTCGCATCTCAAATGAAGATACCCAGATCAGACCGTACACACACACACACACACACACACAACGAAAGAAGAAGTGGGAAACAGAAACACTGTCCGGATCGAGTTCCGGAACATCATTTTAGGGAACGGAACAGACCACCAAAGATGGCGGACCGTTTGCACACGCCAGGTAGGTGCTTCTTTTTTATCAATTTTTCTGAGTACATTCAAATGTACGAAAGCCGGATAGGGACATTTCTTATTTCTAACTTCTAACTTCTTACTTCTAACTTCTTACTTCGTACAAACGAGCTATATGTATAGCAGAATACATTTCTCTATATAAAACAGACAGCGATGTGGCGAAAATATACACATTTGCTTGTATCAGCATTTTTATTATTATTAGCCATGTAATTTGCATTTTTCACCAGAATATACTCGCGAGATGTTCCATTGACTTTTTTGTGTGTGTTGAACTAGCGAGTATGTTCCGGTGACAATGCAAATTACACGGCTAATAAAATGAATATTTCTCAAAAAACAAGCCAAGATATTTATTAAAACGTTTCATCGTTTCTAAGAAAATATGGCTTGTTTGACATGCATACCATATATATTCAAAAAGTTTAATAAAACTGAAGAACCTACCGAGACTGTGTAAACCAGCCCGCCATATTTGGTGGTCTGTTCCGTTTCCTAAAAAAAGACGTTCCTAGTCTCGATCCAGGCAGTTAGATACGACAAAACGGAACAGTTCATGTTTTAAAACAAACACACTTAGTCCAACATCGAATTAAACATGAAAAGTTAAGAGCAATGTAAAATACATAACACACTCGAAACATCTATCTTTTCTTATTTTCTATTTCTAACGACAAAACGACACAGAAAGAGAAGTGGAGACTATACAAGGGACCACAATGCTAGAATTACAATTATTTTCTCACTTAGAGCCCTAAATAAGGCCAAAGACGATTGTCCCCATTAACCTTATAGAAAAATACAGCTAGTCAAATGTACATGCAAGGTCACCGTGATTATCTGTCATGTAACATCATGTCTTTGGGATTAATCTCATTTATTATTTATTGAAAACAATGGAACAAACATTGATGAGGATTCTCTAGGGGTAGAGTCATAACACTGTTAAAGAACAGAACTTGCTGTAACCACAATACAACATTTTCAGCTCGCTCTGTTCAGTTGCTTTAGAACTTAGTAGCTTAATTTGATATTTGTCTGTATTTATCATGCCCATGAACCTATTTACTGTTAAGCTTCCAGATGTCAATGATATTCTTTCTACTTCTGTAGTACTGTGAGAAACAATCACACAAAACAGTCATCCCAAGACCATGAAACACTAGAGAAGAAAAATATGCGTCAAACACACATCGATGAAAATAGTTGCCATACTCGTGCTTCCTGTCATCATAATATGAGCTGCGACACGAAAAATCCAACAAAGTGGTTGTGCGCCAAGCGAAGGTAGCTAAGACCCTTACCCTCCCTTTAAGCGCTTAGCGAAGAGTCTGATCAGACTGGGCGGATGCCAAGGCTGATCTGAGTCTGTGATTGGCGCACAACCACTTTGTTGGTTTTCTCGTGTCGCGGCTCAAGTATTTAGTCTTTAAAGCGCCAAAAATGAAAATAGTTGAATTTGCAAGCAGCGAAAATCCAGACGAGGTGGTTCCTCTGGATCTACACTGTTTGCCCTTTCGTCTATACATTCTCAATATGATAAAGCTCGGACAACACGTAAATTTTGGAGTCTGCTTTAGCAATTTTAAGGATTAACCTGAAGTGCAATGCCGACGCAGCAGTGACTATGATGGTCCTTCGTCTACTTCATACGGGCGAGCTAAATAACACGGATACATTGGAGAAATTTTGATGGATACAAATTGTGCACCACTTTTAGCAGACTATTTCTGATTTTTATGAAGAAACTTTATGCTGTCACTTAGTCCAGAATGGCAAGCCGATGTAATTAAAGCAACATTTTTAAGACGACTTGCCAAGCTAAAGATACTGATGTTATCGAAAAAAAATATTGTGTTGTGTACTGTGTGCTCTTACGCCTCATGTGTGTGGCCTGAATTATAATTGAATAAAGTTTTTGTTCTGTTCTAGTCTGTTCTGTTATTTTTGCTTTTGTTTTCATTATCAATTAAAATAACTCTTCAGAAACACAAACCCCACTATTTCCATTATTATTACCTCATCTATTCTAAAGTATGATAAACGGAATAAATTCGATTTTAGGTTTTGATTTTCCGTGTGCTCCGTCCTCCGCTTTCTCATAGCTTTTTTTCTTCTTCTTCTTCTTTTTTTTTTTTTTTTTTTTTTTCATTGGCTATTTGTGCTAGATGTGGGTTAATAATCTCTCAGCTAAATGTGCTGCGATCCCATGCCAGTACTTATATCCAAATCAAAAAAGTTTGAACAAAATACAGATAAAATAGTAAGAAAAACAACACATTTTTTAAACTCTCGATGGTTAGTGATTTTTTTTTTTCTTTTTGGAGGGGAGGGGGTGTAGTGCAGTTTGCAAGCTTTAAACTAATAACTCTCATACATAAGCTGATCTGAGCCTTTTCATAGTTTTGTCCTCATGTACGGTTCATATTCTATAACTTCTTGGCGAAAGTACAAACCGTATAGAAAATGATATCTAAGAACTTCAATAATTCGACCGAAATGGAAGCGTAATTGAAGCGCAAAGTACATGGTAATTTCTAGAGGACAAACTCACTTGAACTGGAATCTTAGCAATTTTAGACTCGGGAGGTCATGAAAAGCATGAATGATTATAAGAAATAGGGTAACATAAATGTGCATCTCGAACCTGTATATATTGTCACCTCTATTAAGGGACCTCTTGTCATCGGCAGCCACCTGTTAGGGATCCTTTAAAATTAAAACCAAACTACAACGTAAATTAACCTGTATTAAAGGACCACCAGTCTTAATCATCCAAGTTTCGTGTTTCTCTTGAATGACCCCATTAAGACAGGTTAGACTGTATTCACACTTCACGATATAGGTTCTCAAGCTCAGTGCAGCGTGATCTACATACTGACTGTTTGCAAATGCGACATGACATTTTTTTCTTGGCATGTTTCATATATATTGCTACGAATGTACTTGTACGTATGAGGTTGGTTTTGATTGCAGGAGTAAGTTTCTCGACCTCTTGGCAACAGAAAGCCTATCATTGTATAAGAGACACCATTAGCGCTCGCTTAATTTAATCTTTTAACCCAGCGTCTTGAGATATTGATTTGTGCCTAGGAAATTCTTGCAAATATACCAATATTAACATTATTACCAGATACAACTGCCAGTCTACAGTCACAGATCTTGTTCAGGCAGTTGGAAAAATATGCTTCCTTTTTGACAGCGGTTCTGCCCGAATTGTCACCGTTCAATTTCAGTTTTTTTATAACGACCAAAAATCGTGTATGCAGACAGCTATGACGAGCCGGATTCTTTGGATGCACAAGCAATGCTATGCTTTTACAAGTCACATTTAGTGTTAACCTACTGATGTTGATCATCCTGCTTGGAAACAGAGAAGATCCGACGCCACGTTCTGATCAGAGTGTGGCGTTTTATCCGGGTCTACATCATTTTTGCATTAAATACTGGAATCTGTAATCAAAAATTACACATTTCTTGTATTGGAAACGGACTTACACAAACAATGAGATGGAAGTGTAAACTAGTCATATTAAGGTTAATAGGGACACTTTCAGAAGAAGCAACTCTGTTAGTGCTTATTTCCACCCTTCTAAGTTGGGATCAACTCTTAAAAGAAAGAATTTCTCCTCTGGGAGCAAATTCTTTCTTTTAAGAGTAGATCCACTTTTGGAGGAGATTTGTCTTCCAATGAAGCAATTAGAAAGTAACAAAAGTTGTTGTTCTTTGTAAAAACGGCGGAAAAATTGGAGGTGTACCCATACACTGTAATGGGTAAAGGTTCTTTTTTCTGTATCTCGATCGGCCTTGCTGTCGCAATGATGGATGTTAAAGCAACACGCTAGTTTGTTTCGCGTTAATGTTATTATTTCAGTTTCATTGACTGTAATTACTTGATTTTATGGAAACTGTTATTAGACAAGATTGCTCACATGAAAAATGAAGGCTGATGTATCTGTCATTAGTACTCCAAACGTATTTTTGGAGTTTTAGTATGACGTCCTGTAAATGCTCCACGTTGTGAATTTCAAATTTCGAAGAAAATTATAGACCGGTCAATGAAGCGCTTGAACAAACTACAAATATAAAGCATCATGATGACAAAAATAACTGAAAACGGGTAAAACTATATGCCGCCTACACCCTGGTAATGCTAGATATAAGAGAATCATTCAGCCATTACTTCTGATAAAACATGCTTTAATGATCTTTCATGAATATCAATGAAACATAAATCAGCCGCGACAGGACAAAACAAACAAACAAGGCATGTGCACCACGCAAAAACTCAGATCAGCCTGGGCATCCGCCCAGTCTGACCAGAGTCTTTGATGTGCGTGCGATTAAAGAGTAGCAAAGGATCTAAGTAACCTCCAAGCCGACAGCGAAGGTTAATCAGACTGCACGGATGCCCAGGCTGATCTGAGCCTTAACTGCATGCACATGCCGCATTGTTGGTTTTCTCATGTCGCGGCTCAAATAGAAATGAAATTTACCAATTAATTCATAGTGGACGCTTCTGACAAATCGGACAGGGATCCATTACGTTTATGCCGTATTCTGCGGCGTCTGATCTCGGTATACACTACTTGCAAATGTTGCATTTATTGGACGCTAGGTATTTTAAATACCTGGGAGCAGTTGTCTCAGATGATGGCTCAAAACACGAGGTTCTCTCAAGGATTGCACAAGCCACTTGAGGTCTTACCAAGCTGAAACCAATTTGGAGAGATAACAACATATATCTTGGATCAAAGGTGAAAATTACGCGCTCCCTTGTCATTTCCATATTTCTGTATGCCTGTGAATCGTGGACCTTAATTGCAGAGCTAGAGAAAAGAACGCAGGCCTTTGAGATAAGATGCTACCGAAGGTTACTGAACATTTCGTACAAGGACCATATAATCAATTAGGAGGTTCGCAGAAAGATCCAAGCAGCCATTGAAGACTATGATGAACTCCTGACGCTGGTCAAGAAACGGAAACAAAGGTGGTTTGGCCACGTCTCAAGGTCTTCTGGTGTAGCAAAGACGATTCTACAGGGCATCGTGAAAGGATAAAGAAGAAGAGGTAGACAGAAGAAGAGGAGGGAAGACAATATTAAAGAGTGGACAGGGATGGATTTTGCCAGCTCAACTAGGCAGCTGAAAACAAGACAAGGTGGAAGGGGATTGTTTCGAAGTCATCTGTGGTGCCCCAACGACCTAGTAAGGTTATGGGATAGAATAGAATAGAATGGAATAGATACATGTAGGTATTTTAATTGATAAATCGGGTAATGTGACAGTCTGCCCAAAGCACCTAGAGAAAATGCGATGAATACGAAACATGTAAGAATAAACGCACATTATTTCGACTGAACCTTCATAGAGGTGCCCCGACGGAGACGAATCCATATGACGCTCATTAGCAAGCACCGTTTGTATCAAGTTTCAAAATAACCTTGGAAAATATATTGCTTAGAAGCAAGGAACACACCAAAGAAGCCAATATAGAAGACTCGGGTGAATGACCAGAAATGCGCAACACTTAATTGCTCACGTCTTCTGACACAGGTTAAAGTGGTAATAAAGTTTAGAATACAACAGACTGAGTCTTATGATCTTAAAAAGGGAGAAATGTCGAATAGACTATAGTCAAATATGCAGAGATTTTAACGGCCGCCGCACTGCACTTATAACTTATTAGATTAAAGGAGTTGCATAAGTTAAAGCGAGTATAAAGTTTCTATAAGTTTATTTGAAAATAAATTTATGCGTACGAGTCTGTTTACTACTAAAGAAAAACAGAAAACGCAATTTAAAATTCTACGTCGTTTTTGAATACCCTTTTGGTACCAATCAGTCTTCGAATCAGTGCCATGTCAAAATTAAGAAATAACAGTATGCTTTTCTCTGGCTTTCGCCACCAGATATTGTCAGGGCCACTAATGAGACTTGAGTGGTCGAAACTTCAAAGTATTGCCACTGTTCGATTTCCTTCATTTGAATATTCTCTGGTCTTACATATTACGTTTTTTATTCATTTTGTTTTTGTTGTTGTTGTTGAAAAGCAGTCTATATTAAAAAAAAAACGGAATCCGATGAAAAAGTGAAAAAAAATCTCAACGTATTGCTGATGACTTTGTTATCTGTGTTACTGTCCTTATCCCCAAAGTAAACAGATTTTATAATACATAAAACAACAAAATAATCTGAAAACGCGATAATTATTTTAGTTTATGCAAATGTCAACGGAGTCAAAATGAATTTTCTCAGCCTAGCACCTTTTACGTTCTAACCCGTAATGCAAAAAGGCATGAAATGCAGAGTTATTAAACTAAAACAAAGCGATGTTACATGGGTGAACTGCTCAGCATCAACAAGTCAAAATTTTCGGACCACAAAACGTCGAGATACGTTCATACCATAAACGTTTTAAAAATGGGACATCTAAACTAATTTCCGTAATTTTCCTCAAAATGGAACAGATTGGTTTAGCAATGCAATATGCAGTTGGAATGGCAAATAGTGTAGACCGTGATCAGACTACCCCTGTTGGAGCAGTCTGATATGTGTCTGCACTATTGGCTCAGACCTAGGTGTCTCAATAGTTAGTACATTTACGGTACATTTGTCAAAAAATGACAGCCACAGTAGATGTTGACGAAAACCTTGCATAATGTATGAACACGTTTAATGTTAACGTTGTTTTAATAAAAATCCGTAAAATGAACTCGTTAAAGGGGCGGTGGCGTTGCATAGGCCGGTTTAAATGCATAAATCATCGCCCTACCGTTATATCTGATGCACCAACCTTCGCCATAGGGTTCTTCCACGTGACAAGGACGCAATAGAAGCACCCACACTGAAGATGCATAAATCCTCGCCCTTCCTTTTTATTTGATAAATCAACCTTCGTCCTAGGTTCTTCCACGTTAAAATGAGGACGTGATAGAAGCACCGACTCAGGAGCTAAAGAAATTCACCAGCTGAACCTCGATGGGTCAGGAAAAAGTCTGAAGTCTTAAGCAAAGCTCACAGACAAAAACACCTTGCAAGTACATCAAAAGACTCTCAGCAGGCACCTAACGTCGAAATTACGTCATAGGATATCGACCCGACGTCAACATGTCGCAGCGACCTCAGTGCGACGTCATCTCGACGTCGTATGTCCTCTAAGTTCGTTCTTAAAGATAGCATCAGAACTCAAACGCATCAGACAAAAACATTGACAAAGTGCTATCTACAAACCTAGTGATAAAAGATAAGAGAGGTGAGGAATATGAAAAAACAGTAAAATACCGTCTGCCTATTAAGTTAGTCTGCTGATATCTTTGATAAAAACCGTTTGGTTCCAAAGCAAAGGGTTTGCAATTACAAATTATCTCAAATGACAATAAAAGCATCGCAAACGACTGCGTGATACCCCGCCACTGCAAACCTTTTTCACACACCGATTTTTCAAGATTTATGCATGTATATAGCCAGGGGTAAGGGGAGATATTTCCCATGGGGTAAATTTGAACATCATCACTCTGATCATTTGCTGAAAGTTTCAGAAAAATTGCTTCGAACTCTGATTTTATATGGAATTTTTCATGATTTTATACATGTATATAGTCCCAGGGCAGGGGCAGATAACCCCTGATGATAAAATTTGGGTGCTCATAAAAAAGCTTTTGTTACTTCGATCATGGTTGTGAAGTTTCATCATGATACTCAAATAAGTAAAGGAACTAGAGGCCAGAAACCATGTTTTGTACATTGACAAGTGCCATAACTTTGTCAGAAATTAACGAAATTTGCCCATTAACAATCCCAAGCGAGACATTCTCGGTACAAATGCATATGCAAAATTGAAGGAAATCCATTAATAAATACTTAAGTTATCGAACGGAAACGAAGTGCGGACGGACAGACGGACGGACGTACGTACTACGGACGGACAGACACACGGACGGCCAACGTGAAAACATAATACCCCGCCACTAACGTGTGGCGGAGTATAAAAACTAATATGATGGTTATTAAGAGTCGCAGAATAGTGGTTAATACGGCTCTGGAAGCTTTATTCGCTCTCAGCTATAAAACATTTGAGCCGCGCCACGAGAAAACCAACAAAGTGGTTGTGCGCCCGGCGCAGACTCAGATCAGTCTGGGCGTCCGCCCAGTCTGATCACAGTCTTCGCTAAGCGCTTAAAGGGTAGTTAAGGGTCCAAGCTACATGCATGCGGACAGCGAAGACTCTGATCAGATTGGGCGGATGCCCAGGCTGATCTGAGTCTGCGCTGGGCGCAGAGCCACTTTTTTGGTTTTGTCCTGTCGCGACTCATTTAGATTAAACGTTCTTTGCTATACTAGCAGCAACTGATGCGATATTGTCTGAACTAGATGTCAAAACTGACTATATTCAATACAATCACATCAAAAAAAAATAATGATAATATTTCATTTTACTTTACTTTAGGCAGAATACCAACAGACTCAGAGCCTCAAGCGATGCCATTTATAAGTCCCCTGGAGCTTTTTGTGGAATTGGAACCGGAAAATTATACAATATGTTAATCGATCGCGAAATCGGTTATTTTTATTACCCAAACTGGTAAGGAAATGCATTTCTGCAAGAAAAAAACAACACATGTGATATGCTATAATTTTGATACAATAAAATGAAAGGGAATAACACAATGATGGCGTATTTTTAATAGACATATAAATGAGTAAATTGTCCATTGAACTAAAGAGGAAAGAACATGCAACAGTTTTGAAACTGCTTACAAAGATGGTTCACAACAAACCAAACTAGTTTTTGCTAGCAAACCATCTATCACTTTGCATATAATTACAACTACATGTATACATGAACTGTGTTTTAGCGAAACGTGCGATATTATATTTGCTCATCATTTACTACACCCGTTCCCTGAAAGGAGATAATCTGACTTAATATGCATACTGGGTGCATATTAACGTCAAAAGCATTCTTGATGTGTACCATATAACTACCAAGACCGATTAGATTTCTACCGTTAATGCAATAACTACCTGCAAAATATAATTTCATACGATTATTACGCCAAAAACAGCTATAAAACTGATGTAGGGTCATGAATAAAACATATGAATTGTAAATAAGTTGCACATAAACAATATCTGTTGTATGCATCACCATGCAAATATGGCAATTGGCGCATCCGATTGCAGCAATAAGTCTAGAAGAAAATATTAACGTCCACTTTAATTACAGATTTGGCAGTCTCGCAAATCTAGGGAGCTTGGGTTAGGTTTTGCGCTTTCTGTACACAGTTGAGTTTGACAGAAAATATTACATCTAAATATTACATTTCAAAGTCGGTACACCTATGGACAACTGGAAAAGAAAAAGATTTATCAGATGCATTTTCACCACCATAACGCCGACATCTGTTATACACAGAATATGCCAGACAAAGCCCAACCCTCTTCTTTGCTGCCTTATCTTTCCCTGATTCGAAAAGGGTGCCCATTTCCTGCTGGGCTCACAGAAATTTCTAGTCGCAAACTAGCCGACAGTGTGTATGCATGTGTGTGTGTGTGTGTGTGGCGGTGGTTTGAGCCTGTGACCTTCTTTATTTTAACCAAGTGTCTCTAACCATCGCCCGCCTCTCCCTTTCTCTTTCTCTATTTTACTTTCTGACGCTGTAAAAATAACATGCTGCCGAAATACTTCTTCTTCGTACTGAGGGCTAAAACGATAATAGCCAAATTTAAAATTGGAACCGCATCTGTATTATTGTAGACTCAAGAAAGCCGGAAAGTAAACGGGAGTAATTTTAGACTGGTGCCATATTACCTCCTGGCTAAGTATTTTCCTATAAGACCCAGTCTACGATCAATAAAATAGCAATCAGACCATATTGTGATTTCATTACCAAAATCATTTATCTGCAAAAATCGTATTATTTTCTATTATCGCAGGAAATAAATTGTAAGTCGCCTTGACGGGTTCCCGGACAGGACAAATATTTACTTTGCATTTATTGGCCATCAACGGAACGATAAATCTCAGATGAAGAATGAAATTTGACGTAAATAAACATAACCCGGAAATTACCTTATGGGACCGTAATTGCTCAGAAAGAGCAGTTAAATCACAATTACCGTAATTGGCTTAAATATTAGGGAACCAAAGGCAATATCAGTACCTATACTACAAGGCTGAAAATAAAGCCTGAAGAAAGTTCCTCTGGAAGCTCCTTGCTTCCAGAGGGTCTTTCTACAGACTTTATTCTTTACTATCCAGCGATGATTGAACAAGTGATTTCTGGAGAAAAGTCGGATCCGTGTTTTCACTGTTGCTCAGATACTTCTACAACAATACTTAGAGATGTTACGGCAATTTATGCAACAAATAATGTTGAGGATCAGCACAAATTTACAATTGTTGCTCGGCGACGAATGCAATATTAGAACAAAGCTGAAAGAAATTGTTTGTTTTCTCAAGAACACAGTATTGTCACTCCTTGCAATGTAAACGTAACTATTCCGAATTTAGTGTGACAGACTAGTGTTTTTGTATTTCAGTATCTTCTTCAGTGTCGCTAAATCCTAAAAGTTTGAAAGCAAATAGGTGATGAGCAGGTCTTCGCAGGCAACGAGCACTCTGCGATCAACAATTACTGGCGCATCCCGTGAGACACATGCAGTAGCTGCAGACATCAGGTAAGACACAGAAACCTATTAACTTGCGAGCGCAGCGGTCCCCCACTGTGCCACCTCAACACCTGTGTCTCGAGAAACGAGACAGAATAGGGCAACAGGAAGGAGATGACCAGTGCACTAAGAACCGAAAAAAAAAATAATAATCCATACGATCGTAAAGCCAAAGTCCATTAATGACATCGTTGTTATGCGAAGAGTCTCAATTAAATCGATACTCCGACTTTTGTTCATGTATGTGTTCTTTGTTTCCAAGGGCAACCTTTATGGATTTTTACTATAAACGTTCAAAGTAAGTAGTTACTGAAAAGGTTGTATGAAAACAAAAGTAGAACAAAATAGGTATTTGTTATGGGTTATAAGAATATTTCACTCATGTCGAGCCAACCATTAAGCAAAGGTGGGCAACAAGCCGGAGCTCCCGGAGAAAATCACCCGAAGAACTTTGCTCTATCCTAATAGATGAATTTATATCAAGATTTTGTTTTGACCATATCTCTTTCAAACTCTGATCTGAAACTTCCCAGGACGAACCAGAGTATATGAACGGACCTGAAAATATATTAAAAAACAGTATGATAAAATATAAACAACAATTTGCGGCCGCCACTCGACACTTAACACCAGTTGTAGTGAGGGTTAATAAGTTCTGCAACGACTGACCACTTAGAGCAGTGGACAGGTTCATCTGAGTGTAAGAGTAGTTTTTCATTTCTGTTTGGGGCCGTATTAGCTAGTTTTAGGTCCTGAAGCCCTCGTCGGGGACAATAAAGTAAAAATGAGCCGCGACACGGCATATCAGCGAACAGACAATACATTTTCTTTATATAAAACAGGCAGCGATATGGCGAAAAATACACACATTTGCTTGTATCGGCATATTTACTATATTAGCCATGTAATTTGCATTTGTCACCGGAACATACTCGCGAGGTGTTACATTGACATTTTGTGTTGAATTAGCTAGTCTGTTCCGGTGACAAATGCAAATTACACGGCTAAAAAATGAACATTTCCCAAAAACTAGCCAAGAGATTTAAACACGGCTTTCCAGGTCTAAGACAGACTTGAACTGAGCATCGTATCTTATAACAGTGATGAGAAAAATATGGCTTGTTTGACTTATGCATACGATATATAGTCAGAATGTTTAATAAAACTGAAGAAGCACCTACCTAGCGTGTGTAAACCGGCCCGCCATCTTTGGTGGTCTGTTCCGTTTCCTAAACAGGATATTCCGAATCTCGATCCTGACAGTTAGATACGACAAAACGGAACAGTTCATCTTTTATAACAAACACACTCAGTCTAACATCGATACAATAAACATGAAAAGTTAGATCAATGTAAAATGCGTAGCACATACGAAACATCTATTTTTACTTATTTTCTGTTTCTAACAACAGAACGACACAGAAAGCGAAGTGGAGTCTATACAAGGGACCACAATGCTAGAATTACAACTATTTTCTCACTAAAAGCCCTAAATAAGACAAAAGGCGATTGTCCCCATTAACCTTATAGAAAGTTACAGCTAGTCAAATGTACATGAAAGGTCATTATCTGTCATGTAACATCATGTCTTTAGGATTAATCTCATTTATTATTTATTGACAAGAATGGAATAAACATTGATAGATTTCTTTAGGGGTAGAGTCGTAACTTTTTTCAAGAACAGAACGTGCTGTGATCACTATACAACATTCTCAGCTCGCTCTTTTCAATTGCATGGAATTTAGTAGCTTAATTTGATATTAGTCTGTATTTATCATGCCCATGAACCTATCTACTGTTAAGCTTCCATTCTCTCTACTTTAGTCGTAGCAGACTATTTCTGACTTTTACGAAGAAACTTTATGCTGTCACTTACTCCAGTGTGGCAAGCCGATGTAATTGAAGCAATTTTTTTAAGACGACTTGCCAAGCTCAAGATACTGATGTTGTTATTGTTTTTGTTTTCATAGTCAATACAAATAACTTTACAACGCAAATGCTTCAGAAACCTAAGCTCCACTTTTTCAATAATTATTTTCTTATTTATTCAAAAGTATGATAACGAAATAACTTGGATTTTCAAATTCGATTTGCTACGTCCTCCGCTTTATCATAGCATTTTTTTCATAGGCTGTTCATGATAAAAGAGGTATAAATCACTCAGCAAAATGTGTTGCGTTCCCACGCCAGTAATTATTATATCTAAATCAAAGAAGTTTGAACGAAATACATGTAAATATTGAAGAAAAAAAACAACATATATTTGAAAGTCTGGATGATCAGTGATTTTTTTTTTTTTTTTTTGCAATTTGCAAGCTTTAATCTAATAATTCTCATACAAAACTGATCTGAGCCCTTTCATAGCTTTATCCCCATGTACGGTTCATATTCTATAGCCTCTTGGCGAAAGTACAGACCTAATAGAAAATTATATCTAAAAACTTCAATAATTGGACCGAAATGGCTAGTTCCGGAAATGAAGCGCAAAGTACATGGCAATTTTTCAGAGGACAAATTCACTTGAACTGGAATCTTAGCAATTTTAGAGTAGAGAGGTCACGAGAAGCATGAATGTCATTAGAAATAGGTAACACAAATGTGCATCAGATCAAAGTACTGTCAAACCTGTATATAGTGTCACCTCTATTAAGGGACCTCTTGTCATTCGCAGCCAACTGTTCGGGATCCTATGAAACTAAAACCAAACTACAACGTAAGTAACCCTGTATTATAGGACCGAACCACCTGTCTAAATTATCAAAGTTTCGTTTTTCCCTTGAATGACCCCATTAAGACAGGTTTTAATGTAGTCACACTTCACGCTATAGGTTCTCAACCTCAGTGCAGCGTGATCTACATACTGACTGTTTGCCAATTCCAAATGACATTTTTTCTTGGCATGTTTCATATATATTGCTACGAATGTACTTGTACTGAGGCTATATGTATGTATGAGGTTAGTTATGATCGCAGGAGTAAGTCTCTCGACCTCTTGGCAACAGAAAGCCTATCATTGTATAAGAGACACCATTAGCGCTCGCTTAATTTAATCTTTTAACCCAGAGTCTTGAGATAGTGATTTGTGCCTAGGAAATTCTTGCAAATATACCAATATTAACATTATTACCAGATACAACTGCCAGTCTTCAGCTACAGATCTTGTAAAGGCAGTTGGGATAGTATGCTTCCTTTTTGACAGCGGCTCTGTCACTGTTCAGTTTGAGTCTTTTATAACATGTGTAATATCGTGTAATGCAGACAGCTATCTTTGGCTGCACACGCTATGCTATGCTTTTACTGGTCGCATTAGTGTTAACCCATTGATATTGATCATCCTACTTGCAAACAGAGTAGATCCGAAGATACGTTCTAATCAGCGCCGCACAGCGAGGCGTCTAATCCTGGTCTAAATCATTTTTTTATTAAATATTGGAATCTGAAGTCAAAAATTACACATTCCTTATATTGGAAACGGACTAATTCAAACAGTGAGATAGAACTAAAATCTGATCATATGAAGGTGAATAGGGACACTTTCAGAAGAAGCAACTCTGACAGTATTTTTCCACCCTTCTCAATTGGGGTCAACTCTTAAAAGAAAGAATTTGCTCCTCTAGGAGCAGATTCTTTCCTTTAAGAGTAGATCCCCTTTTGGCTGAGATCCGTTTTCCAATGAAGAAATTACAAAGTCACAAAACTTGTTTCCCTTTGTAAAAAAAGCGGAAAAAAACATAGAGGTGTACCCATACACCTTAATGGGTAAAGGTTCTTTTTTCTGTATCTCGGCCTTGCTGTCGCAGTGATGGATGCTTAAGCAACACGCTAGTTTGTTTCGCGTTTATGTAATTATTCCAGTTTCATTGACTGTAATTACTTGATTTTATGGAAACTGTTATTAGACAAGATTGCTCACATGAAAAATGAAGGCTATTTGTATCTGTCATTAGTACTCCAAACATATTCTCTAGAGTTTCAGTATGACGTTCTGTAAAAGAAAACATGTTATACATGTATGTGAATTTAAAATTTTGAAGAGAGCCTCATAATATTTATTTATATTTTTTTTAAGCGACTCTGCATTCTTTTACAGCCGTAAACTCTTTACGGCTGTAAAGAAATGCAGAGTCGTTTATAAAACAAACAAAAAATTAATAAAATAAATATTAGAACGATGACAATTTATTAGACTGGCTCAAGTCCTTATATTTTGCTTTGCGTCACTGTCAAAATAGGCGTCGACGGTAGGTCTGACTCAGTCGAAGCTACATAATAGCATTCTTTCTCTTCCTTCTCTCAAAATGAGCAAACATGAACCTGTTTTGACTGGATCAGAACTGTAAGTTCATTGCTCAGTCTACGCAAGTTTACGGGTACCTTCTTGTCTAAGTGTTGTACGAGTAAGCACGCACTGTCACTTATTCGACATTGTTTCATCATGCCACACACATTGTTTTCTGACTTTAGTATAAACCGCTTGATTTGCAAGACAAAATAAAATGTGTCAACAGAGAAGTCTAATCTGTCTTTGCCTATATGAGCAATTTTATCTCAGTTTTCTCTGAAAGTCCCATTTTCAGGACACTGTCCCTTTGTCATGCCGTGACAGAGCTACGTTAACTTCTGTTTTATTGCTGTAGAAAGCCTTTTAGAGGAAGCCGCCTTTTTTAATTGCTGGAAATGAGCTTTATAGGATATCAACTCTAGTTTAAGCTCGGACATCTGATGAATGAAAGCAGAGATAAAGACACCATTTATGTCGTGACACCAGGGTTCGAGGTTATAAAACTTGAGAATAATCTCAAACTCAAAATAAAACGCACTGATTGGCTGCTTCCGAGCATGTGCTCGGAAGCAGCCAATCACTGTGCTTTATTTTGAGTTTGAGAATGTACTCAAGTTTTATAACATCTGGGCCAGACAAATTACGTTATTGTTTTATTGTTGTTTTTGCCAAAAGCGAGGACATAACTCTGTTTGTACATTCAAGTGATCAGATCATTTTTTATTATTATTATTTTTTTACTGTTGGCACCAGTAATACTAAGAGAAAGAGGCAAAAGAAAGTAATACTTTTATAACCAGTCAATCATGACTCTTGTGCTTTGCATTAAGTCAGTCACAAGCTGCTTTGTGCGGTCAGTCTGAAGCAACCCGATGGCACGATTTTTGTCTGTCATTGTGAGGCTTGTTATCATGTAAATGAAAAACAAACGTTGTGGTTTGCTGATAAAGAAAAACACCGAGAATTCAGATACATCTCTGCTGTCCATTATGGTGCACGTGGAAAAATGCTAAATCGACATGTGCGTAAAGTGTCACTAGTTATACGGCTTGTTCATTTCAGCTCTTCTGGATTCAGAAGGAAGACTTGAAGGTCTTCTCGCCGTTCGTTCTACACATTCTGGAATAGGAAGCCTCCTCTCTTGGGCTTCTGACAGTTCAAGAATATTGCACCTACTGATTTGGGAAGCTCTTCCGGCTCTCTGAATATCCAACGGAAGGGTGAGAAGAGAAGGCGATCAACAAACTGTTTAAACTATGTCAACGGGGAGTAAGAGCAGTACCGGGCTATATTAACTAAATCATTTGAAATTTAAACGGTAAACAATGCTAACAGATATATGGGATTTTTATCAACTTGTATTATCTTCCCATATGCTGGTTTGAGCATTGTAAACGATTTGTTCGGCTATGTGGCACCTCCAGTGTTAGTTTATTCCTAAATTTACTTGCAAGATTTAATTGTAAATAAGGCTTGTTTTGGCTGAGACTTTTAAGTTTTCGATTCATAGTTCAGCATTCTGTCTTCGGTGTTCTGACGCGTGATAATCAGCCCTCTAACACGTGACCTGCTTCTTCTGGAATGCCATAGCGTATGCTCTTCAAACAGTCAGATTTTGAAAATGCTTAGCATGCTAAGCCTTACTGATGTAAACATGTCCTTACTGACATCATAAAATGTTTGAGAAGAAATTATGGACACATTTAAAGGTAATTAGCTGTACTACTACGTCATGTCAAAAACGTTAATCTCATTTATTATTTAGCAAACGGAATGGAGCAGGAACACTGATGAGGCTTCCCAGGGGAATTTATTATACATTTACAGTTCAATGTTACATTAAGAACAGATCAGAACAGATTCTCAGCAATCACTCAATTATACAACAATCCTATAAACATATGGCTTGCGAACCTGCTTTCCATTCTTGTTGGAGGAGGTTGGTGCGATGGTGCTGGGTATAACTTCCCTACTGATTGGATAACAGTAGGACAAGGGCCTACTGTGCTTGCAGTAAGTGCGGGTAGGGTTGTTGGGATATTTTTTCTCTCGTATGTCATTTCTCTCTTCCTTCTCCCTCTTTTTTGGAAAAGGCCCGATATAGACTCAAATACTGTCTCAAACGGTCGTTAACCCCAAAACAACCAACCAAACAAAGTTCCATTCTTGATTGCGTGCCCCCCCCCCCCCCCCCCCCCCCTCGTCCCCACGGAATATATTTAGAATATATTTACAATTTGATTTGTTTCTATCATTTTTCATCACTTCAATATTTACTGATGCCAACAGCAAAATAATCTGATTACTCGAATGTGCAGACAGAGCTACGTCCTTGCTGTTGCCAAAACAATAACGTAGGCCTACATTGTTTCGTGTCACGACATAAATGATGTCTTTATCTCTGCTTTCATTCATCGGAAGTCCGTGCTTAAACTGGAGTTGATATCCTATAAAGTTCATTTCCAGCAATTAAAAGAGGCGGTTTCCTCTAAAAGGCTTTCTGCAGCAATAAAACAGAAGTTAACGTGGCTCTGTCACGGCATGATAAAGGGAGAGTGTCCTGAAAATGGGACTTTCAGAGAAAACTCAGGTAAGGTTGCTCTTATACACAAAGGCAGATTAGACTTCGCGTTTCAACATTTAGGCTTCTCTAAATTTATTGATCGTAGATACAAAAAGGAACGATGCCGAGCAAAATGCACGAGGACGTATGTGATCGAAAATTCTCTGTTGACACATTTTATTTTGTCTTGCATATCAAGCGGTTTATACTAAAGTCAGAAAATAATGTGTATGCCATGATGAAACAATGTCGAATTGGTGACTGTGTATGCTTACTCGAACAACACTTAGACAAGAAGGCACCCGTAAACTTGCGTAGACAGAGCAATGAACTTACAGTTCTGATCCAGTCAAAACAGGTTCATGTTTGTTCATTTTGAGAGAAGAAAAAGAAAGAATGCAATTATGTACCTCCGACTGAGTCGGACCTACCGTCGATGCCTATTTTGACACTGACGCAAAGCAAAATATAAGGACTTGAGCCAGTCTAAAATATTGTGCTCGTTCTAATATTTTTTTATCTATTATTTTATTTTATAAACGACTCTGCATTCCCTTACAGCGTAAACTCTCTCTACAAAACTTGAAATTCGCATAACATGAAGTTTTTCCAGAATGTCATATTAAAACTCTAGAGACTGCCTTTGGAGTTAGCCTTCATTTTTCGTGTGAGCAATCTTGTCTAATAACAGTTTCCATAAAATCAAGTAATTACAGTCAATGAAACTGAAATAATTACATTAACGCGAAACAAACTAGCGTGTTGCTTAAGCATCCATCACTTCGACAACAAGGCCGAGATACAGGAAAAAGAACCTGAATCCATTAAGGTGTATGGGTACACCTCTATGTTTTTCCGCTTTTTTACAAAGAAGAACAACTTTTGTGACTTTGTAATTGCTTCATTGGAAGACGAATCTCCTCCAAAAGGGATCTACTCTTAAAGGAAAGAATCTGCTCCTAGAGGAGCAAATGCTTTCTTTTAAGAGCTGACCCCAATCGAGAAGGGTGGAAAAATGATGATTATGATAATAATAATAATGAAATAAATAACATTGACGGAGTTGCTTCTTCTGAAAGTGTTCATATTCACCTTTAATATCACCAGTTTACACTTCTATCTCTCTGTTTGAATAAGTCCGTTTCCAATACGAGGAATGTGTAATGTTTTATTTCAATTAGCGTATTTAAATGGTGTAGACCCGGATAAGACACCTCGCTCTGCGGCGCTGATCAGAACGTGGCGTCCGATCTACCGTATTTGCCAGTAGGATGATCAACATCAATGAGGTTTTGGTTTATTGATCTGTTATTTAATAATACATGTAAAAGGAAAAAAAAATATCAATACAACCCAGAGCACGCGGCGTTGATCAGCGTTGATTCAACATTACAATGTTAAATCGGTATCGGATTGACGTTGTTTTGGCGTTGCGTGGGTTTGCATTTTTTAATACTGAACAGTTCCTCCAAATGCTCACGCACTGGACAATCGCACCCAGGCGTGGAAGACATGGAAGCAAGTACTAGTGCCGTTAAAAGTAAAGCTCACATTATTTTTCAACTATGCCAGGAGTTATCAGGAATCCTTGTTTAGCTGAGCTAAAAATGTTCATACGAAACGAAAAAACGAAGACCTACTTACACAAGCAGCCCTCTTTTCCAACAGAATGCAGTCTCCATGCTGGATAAAAGTTAACAAAGCAGTTCTTGAAGAGGCCGGTAACTTGGGGCAAAGAAGCCATACAAAGAGCGAATAACACTAGAAACACCCCTTAGGGAAAAATCCACTTGGATTTAAATAAATTTTACATGCTTTGATTCCAGTATGAATCAAAGTTCGGCCTACATACAGATTCCTTACCTCAGAAGAAAAAAAACGTGTAAGCCAAATAAAATTTCTACGATGAAACAATTAGGGTTCATGGCAAGTACTTCGACACGGGCGTAGCTACCTGTAAGCAAATACGCAGGTGCATATTGAAATTTTGTCAAATTGACAAAATTTTAACAAGCGTCTGCTGTTTATATGCTGTGATTTTGTAAATTCGACAAGATTTCAGTACCAACAGCCAACAGACATGACAATGTGTGACAACCCCATTGGTTTCCCCTCAAAGAGTATGAAACATATGTG
The DNA here is from genome assembly GCA_963989385.1 of Ctena decussata. Lineage (NCBI taxonomy): Eukaryota > Metazoa > Mollusca > Bivalvia > Lucinida > Lucinidae > Ctena > Ctena decussata. The sequence goes on from OZ022500.1 coordinate 41,186,183, forward strand.
TGCGTTTTATGCAATCGCCCCTAGCTACTCATCTGTTCGACACTGACTGCTACAGCTAAAGAAGACCATAAGGTAAAGTATGGTGGGTCTCACCGTAGATATAACGTCTGGTACCGACCCACGGGCGCCAATGAATCCGAGACCCGACCTTATTACGTTACAAGGTATACACAAAGTGTACATTTCCAGACAAGTTTGTGTACATTCTCTGAAAAAATTTAGGACTCAAAACAGAATTCTAAAAATATCTTCTGAATTTATAACACCTGCAAGCCACATAACCGTATGTAACCCAGTAATATAGTGACAGAGACAAAGTAACAATCGACTGGCATACGTATGGATAAATGTGACTCTTTAGATGCCCGTATGTATTTCAAAAATCGGTGATGGAACAGCTCTACATACTACGGAAGAGTATTAGGGCCAGGCATACTTTTATATTTTGTGTTCCGTATCTCGAAATTTTGACTTAGTATCTCGAAATTTCGACTTACTGTCTCGAAATTTCGACATATTATCTCGAAATTTCGACTTATTTACTCGAAATTTCGACTTAGTATCTCGAAATTTTTACTTACTTACTCGAAGTTTCGACTTAGTAGATCGAAATTTCGACCTATTATCTCGAAATTTCGACTTAGCAACTGGAAATTTCGACTGAATATCTCGAAATTTCGACTTATTTACTGAAAATTTCGACATATTATCTTAACTCGAAATTTCGAGATAACAAGTCGAATTTTGAGTTAATAAGTCAAAATTTCGACTTAGTAACTCGAAATTTCGAGATAATAAGTCGAAATTTGAGTTAAAAAGTTAAAATTCCGAGATAATAAATCAAAATTTCGAGTTAATAAGTCGAAATTTCGAGATAATAAGTCGAAATTTCGAGTTACTAAGTCGAAATTTCGAGTTAGTAAGTCAAAATTTCGAGATACTTAGTCGAAATTTCGTGTAAAAAAGTCGAAATATCGAGAAAGTGAGTCGAAGTTTCGAGTTACTAAGCCGAAATTTCGAGATAGTAAATCGAAATTTCGAGATATTAAAGTTGAATTTCGAGTTAATAAGTCAAAATTTCGAGTCATAAAGTCGAAATTTCGAGATATCTAATGACAAAACAAAAAGTTTGCCTGGCCCTAATACTCTTCCATAACATACCCTACAATGCACAATCAAACATAAAGGTACTTTTCTTTTGTGTTTTACAATTTGGTATTTTATAGTTTCTGGTCAGTACAGCCACACCAGTTGCTTCAATAATTCATCGAACATCACCCTGTTTTACCACTAAATTGTGTATATCACAGTGATTGATGCCCTGGTTACACGCTACTGTCTTCTACGACTATGATCATGTAATTATTTGTTTTACTTACTGTTAACCTGATAGCACATGCGAAAGACTTATATCAGACTACTTTTAGGGTCGCGAAGTCTGATCGGAGTACCCCTGTTCGCCTTGGCAATGATATTGAGCCTCGACACAACAAAACCAATAAAGTGGCATCAGAGTTTTGCTGTGCTCTTAATGGGTAGCTAAGGGTCTAATCTAGCTCCATAAGGACAGCAAAGACTCTGATCAGACTGGGCGGATGCCCAGGCTGATCTGCGTCTTCGCTTGGCGCATATGCCTCTTTGTTAGTTTTGTCGTATCGCGGCTCAATTATATGGACTGAGAAGAGTTACCTGTTTGTCAATCTGTAAGATTCGGCAACTTGGTCAATACTTGCTGTAAGAAATTCATCTTTCCTGCGCAGCTCAATTACTTGGTTTGATCAAGTGTGTTATTGAAAAAGATTCTTCAAATCAATTGTAGGTAAACCTGAACGTTGTAACGTTGTTGCATTTAACATGGATTTTTTCCATTTATTTCACAAATCTGGGATTGGGGAAAATAATAAAACCACTTTTGCAACCTTTAAACACATGCTGTAGCATTACCAATAAACGGGCCTGGTTTTAATCGGCATAAAAGAACTAATATTGGCGAAAAATGGACAAATGGACGGACACTATGCGGCTGTGGTTACGTACCGCTGAGCCACTTGGGGAACGTCATTACGAGCATTGACACAACAACGGACAAGAAAAAGGCGCCTTGTGTCTAAAAAATAGCTGTCACGTTGTATGTTCCTAAAGTATTTTATATCGTCTACAACCTATCTAAATGTGGTTACACATTCGCAGTAGCCAAATTTATACTTTCAGATAATATCCATTTATTTTTCATCTTAAAATATGTTGTTACAATGTTTGCACTGGTTACAAGTGGAAATAGAAAATGACGTTTTTTTCAAAGGCTATATTCATCTTCTAAATCCCATTTACTTCGAGGACAGGTCGGCACTAACCATCTTTTATGTTTTCAAGCAATATTCTCAGAATATAGAGGAAATTAAAATGCCACATTCCGTAAACACTACAAACGTTGTCTACAAACAAATTATATGAGTTACCCATCGGCAAAACCAATACTTGATAATTACAGATAATGATTTTATCGTGCATCTCAATCAATGTAGTTACAGGGCTCAAACTGGGCACAAGTGAAAATAGAAAGGGTCATATTCTTAAAGACCTATGTACATGTACATCACAAGATATAAATACAATTAAAATCTTAAAGAGTTCCTTCAAGAGCAGAGAACACATTCAGAAGCAGAGCCAGACTACGTAGTTTCGGCTATTAAAGCCTCCTCAGTGACCCTGACAATATCTGGTGACGAAACCAGAGAAACCATACTGTAATTTCTTAATTTTAATTGGGCAGTCGATTCAAAGACTGCTTAGTATCAAAAATGATCCAAATAATGTAAAAAACGATTATCTAGAATAACAGTCTAAACCAATATAAAATTTCAAATTCCTCAGAACATATCCTCTGATCTCAAAGGACGAAAAATAGAATATAATCTGCACTGTGGATGATAAACGGGTAGACACGGCACAACACCAGCTGCAGTAAAGTAAAATTGAAATCTTAAAGAGTTCCTTCAAGAGCAGAGAACACATTCAGAAGCAGGAAAATGGGCCAGACTACGTAGTTTCGGCTAATAAAGCCCCCTCAGTGACCCTGTCAATATCTGGTGACGCACCAGAGAAACCATACTGTAATTTCTTATTTTTAATTGGGCAGTCGATTTAAAGACTGCTTAGTATAAAAAAGGATCCAAATAATGTAAAAGACGATAATCTAGAACAAGAGTCTAACCAATCTAATCTGATCCCTGATCTCAAAGGACGAAAATAAAATATAATCTGCACTATGGATGATGTACAGTCGGCACAAACTATATTTAATGGTTTCAGGCAATGTTCTATAGTCTCCATCTCAAAATATATGGGTACAGTGTTTACGCTGGTAGAAAAAAAAATATTTTTAAAGACTACATACAATGTCTACAATCTGTGAAACGTATAAGGTTCAAATTGGCACAAACTATTATTGGTGATGTTAGAGAAAAATCCCTTTGAGCACACAATGTAAAAAGGATCCAAATAATGTAAAAGACGAATTTAGATTCCTAAGATCATATCCATTGTTCCCAAAGGACGAAATTAAATATAATCCGCACAATGGATGATGTACAGTCAGCACAAACTATATTTTTATTAAACTATATTTAATGGTTTCAGGCAATGTTCTGTAGTCTCAATCTCAAAAAAGTGTTGATTCAACGTTACGTGCCTGCCGGGTATGTTTACCGTGCATCTCCAAAAATGTAGTCACAGTACTTACACTGTTACCAAATGTATGATACACACTTTGCAATGGTATTTGCTTTTATTTCTGTATTTTAACGGTTGCCAAGATATCAATTACTGCTTCCGAGATGGTCCCTTTTAGCGTAACTAAATTTTCTTCCCATCGCTCAGCTCGTCTCTAGATCTAAGATTATAGAAAACGTCATAAAAGGAGGATTATCTGGTGATGATTCCAGCATCCAATTTAAGCACCGTAATCACATGTTTAAGACCGAATATGAAATATATATAATAGATATAAAAACAAACGTGATTTGAACTGATTCGCAACATTTCATAGATAAGTTTTAGACAAAAAATAGACTAAACAAACGGCGACCTATGCTATTTCCATTTGTAATTAATGTTAGTAATATACCCAGATAATAACATATACGAGGGTGGAATCAAAAGTAAAAGCCACTGGCTAGTGTCAGGTTATTTACCGCTATCATGAGCGCGAGTACAAATTTCAGCCTTGCACGAGTTCCCCATTGTCATAGCTTTCAATCGATGTTAAAATATACATGTGGACACAATATCTCGCTCAAAATTTACATTTGCACAATTCCTACTCGTAGGTGAATCGGCAAAATGGTTGGAAAAATTGTCAAAAATGCGAACGAAATCAGGGCTTGCATTAAGACTCGCGCTTTACTCGGCCGCAGAGGTTCAAAGGACATTTATGCTGACATACAGTTGGAACGCAAACCCTCGAAAAGCGGTGATTGTATTTACAACGGTGGATCCTTCCACATAAAAATAGGCCCTAAAAATGGCGAACATGGTTCTTGACGAAATTTCCCATTATTCTCAAATGTATTTAGAGGTATTGGCTATACTAAAGTGATTCAACACAGAAAATTGCTTTGTTAACTAGTATTAAGCAGGCTTTCTCAACAAAAATGAGGGCCAAAATTGCTTGAAATGCTAAAATATTCATCGTCAAAGTACAATACTCTATCTTGGTTCTACCGAAAACTTGCATCAACATAAAACATAATTTACAGAGAGCCGGGACTTTCTCCAATGCGCACACCCATGCCATCGAAAACTTTATTATTTCTTCTTTGTGCATGTGAAATTTCAAGCAATATCGTTTTGGAACATTTTGAAATTGCAAAATGAAAGATGGCATCAATGGTTTTAACGCTCAAGAAACGGTCTTGCACGTGATATGAGCACCAGCAATACTTGCCGGACAGCCACAATTTAAATTAGACGGAAAATTAAGGTCGACAGCTTGTCAAACATGAGCTCAAATTGCTAAAAAAAACTTGAAGAGGGGAAAAAGTACGGAGTTTAGTGAGCTAAAATAGACTACAAACTGGTAGAACATACCTCACCGGGGGCTCACCCCACAGGCACTCGTTTCATGCAATGTGAGCCACTCAGAGTTTAGTGAGCTAAAATAGACTACAAACTGGTAGAACATACCTCACCGGGGGCTCACCCCACAGGCACTCGTTTCATGCAATGTGAGCCACTCATACCCAATACACAGTGTATAGGGTATGAGTGGCTCACATTGCATGAAACGAGTGCCTGTGGCTCACCCGACTGCTGGCCTGATCGGCATTGTACAAATTTGACTTGCCACTTCAATTTATGACAATAATATCCTTTTCAAACTTAATTTATCTTTCAAACAGTCATCTGTTATCTGTCAAATAATTTATTAGGTCACTTTGTTGTTACGTCATTGTTGAAAATGATGACGTATTCATATTACCTAGAACTATAGGCAGCCGGCATGCCATGTAAACGTATAATAGTTACGTCGAATATGAATTAACAAGATAATTTCATTAGAAGTAAAAAGTATGCAAAGACCAGGAACTGAAACAATCAAAATCCAAATCCAGCCCTCAAACCATAGTTGGAAACAACTAAGATTACAAATAATCAAGATACAGAGAACATATGGCCAACCGAGTGAGCAGCTTGTTCCCAAAAGGTGGCCACTCAGCAACCCAAACCGAACCAAAAATAATAATAACATACATAAGGTAAAACATCACAGAAACTCTGACACCAAAAACAGGCAACAAAGAACCACAACAGAACTACCGCCTTGGAACGGTCAGTAATGAATTACTGGGGGGCTTAAATCGATTTTACAGGCCCAACCTCACCCTCAGTTTCTGAAGTGGTACAAAACATTTAGTTGTAGTTCGGTTCGCATGATAACCCTCTAACTCGTCAATGAATCATCACGGTAAACACATAAATCAAATTTCAACACCATGAAGAAGCAAAGACGAGGACTCAACAGATACAACGGGCCGTCTGACAGGTGGAGATCCCTGTCCTGCCAAACAACCCCACTGGAAATCTGAAGCAAAAGAAGGTCACCAGTTGAGCCCCGGTGGACCAAGCAACAGACAAAAAGGCTCCGGTCCCAACCAACTAAAATATATAGCTTTAGGTCGGGTCCATCATAGAGTCTGACGACCGATCCCCCGGTGTGCAATTAAAGAGTGCAGCAAAGCTATCAACCGTGATTGGGTTAATCACTAAGCATGCAGACTGTCGCATAACATTTAAATTATAGCCAATACGTTTGTGACGTATTATTATTTTTCGGAATTGATCAGAAAAATCAGTCCTACCCTTAATCTTTTTGAATTTGTATACTAAGTCACCATAAAATTCTGGTTCCGATAGGCCTTGGTGTAAAAGAAATTTAAATCCGACATCAAATTTTGAAACCAATTCATGGTGTCTGCGATAGAATTTAGAAAAAGCCTTTCTAAGCTATTAATACCGATAGCCCTGTTGAAGAAGTTTAGCAGTTAAACATTTATTACGAGCATTAAAGTCATCTACATGACTACACACTCTAGCAAATCTTATAAGTTGAGAAATATACACTCCATAAGAGGGACGACGTGGAACGTCACCATCCAAAAATGGAAAATTAACTATATCAAAGTCAAAGTCATCACGTTTATCATAAATTTTAGAAGATACAAAACCGTTAGAAATAGATAGATGTAAATCCAAAAAGGGGGCCTCGGTATCTGAAGTATTAGCTTTATTCAATTTAAGTTCAGGTGGGTAAATTTGGTTAACCATGCTTTCAAAATAAGGATTATCAATATTCAGAAGATCGTCTAAATATCTAGAGGTTGAGTTAAATGCCTCAATGATATCAGCTTGATTATCAACAGAAAGAGAAGTCATGAAATCTCTTTCATAACAAAATAAAAACAAATCGGCCACAAGAGGAGCACAATTTGTACCCATCGGAATACCAACAATTTGTCTGTATAACTTATTACCAAATCTGATGTAAATATTATCTAAGAGATATGATAAGGCGTCACATACATTCTGACGTGACCAAAGACTATATCCTCTATATATTTTACGGTCAGTAGAAGTGAAAAACGCTTTCTTATCGTTACAGGCAATATAAAGGGTATCTTCATTTTTGGAGAACTTTTTGAAGGCCCTCTCAATCAAATCAACAAGTTTTTCCTTTATTAAATTATGGGGTAATGTGGTATAAAGAGTAGAAAAATCATAAGTGGACAAACTAGTCGCACGGAACCCTCTTGACTTCAGTTTACTAAGTACCTCACCAGAATTTTTTATAGACCAAAACATATTTTTCCCTGACCTCTCATACACTGTCTCATAGTACCAAATGACACGAGATTTCACAGCAGTGAGGCAAGAAGTTAATAATTTAGATAATTCTGTAGTAGTACAAGAGCTAGAGTTGGCAATGAATCTAGCTTTATACGTTTTTTTATGAAGCTTAGGTAACCAATACATCGTAGGAAGTTTGTCTTGGCGTTCCTTAACGTTAACAGCAAACTTTAAAGGCAAATTATTTGAGTGGCTATTAACGACAGTCTTCTCATCTGTAAAAGTCTCTTCGTAAGCCGTGGTGCCGTTAAGTTCCTGCTTTAAAGTGTTAATATAGTGCATCCGACAAACAACAACAATGTTGTTTGCGGCCTTGTCAGCAGGAACCAAAACATACTTCCTATGAAAATCCTGGATACCCTGCTTCAAATATCTAAAGGAAGATTTAGGCTTAGGAGGTAAAAGATTAGTATTGTGTGAATAAAACTTTATACGTTTATCCACAATATTAAAGATACTTAGTTTCCATTTCTTTAAAGCGTTACTTTCAACACCCTCTCGTTTACACCAACGATTACCAAAATCATTTAATGCAGATGCAATTTCTTCCCTACATCTGTTGAAATCGATATGGGAAGGGAATCTATACTTGGGACCCTTAGAAACAATGTTACGAATTCTAGAATCCGGGATGATCTTCAAATTTCCAGTCACAACATGACCTGCTGATGGGTAAATAAATTTGGAATCTTTACAATCTCATGAATCAGGAGTATTAGCATCGATGTCAAGATCAGACACAAGTTTATTGAAATTAAATATGATACTTCTAATCGGTTTGTTATACTTATAACAAATAATAGGTGGTTCAGAATTTTGGAAATAATCAGGTATGGAAGATGTAACAGATTTATCCTGAAATATACTAGGTAAATCTATAAAGTCAATACCTTTGTTAATGAAAGGGATTTTAATGAAATTTCTTTTATGATTGATTTCAGAATCAATTAGTGGACGGAGAATTGTTGAGTATAACATCTAGTTAGAAGTGCCGCTTCGTACATTTGGTGATTTCTATCGTAAAACCTATTAGCCTCTATATCCAATTTGCGTAAGACTGGAATGGGTAGGGAACTAAGAATTGAAAGCATAGCATGTCGGCCATGTTCCAATAATTTTGTTGATAAATCATTAAGAGAAGTGTTAGATTTTTTGGCAGCACATCTTTTACGTTTATCATTTCCTTTTTGTCTTATACCATGAGATCTGGATTTACGTTTTCGAATTTCTAAAAGAGAAAACACATCAAAATCTGGCATTTTAGAGATATTTCCCTCATGGTAGATGTTATCGTAAAAACCAAGTGGAGAAGCTGATTGCAATAATTTTATCCATTTTAATTCAGTTTCGAATCTTTTTATGTTATTGAATCGAGCAGAAGAATTATGATCATATGATAACTTCTCAGATATTTGTACTGAAACATTATCAGGAGAATGACCAGTACGCTTAAAATGTTGGTATAGAAAAGTATCTATCTTTTTAGCCTTTAAAATCTTACGATAGTGCTCACCAAATCTAGTCTTCAGCTTACGACAAGTTTGTCCAACATATTGCATATTACAGTTCTGTGTGTTTCAAGTTAAAACATATATCAGATTCTCTGATTTTCAATCCAAATCAGAATCGTTAATTACTGAAAAAGTCCTACCATTCACAGATGAAGTGATGGTAGAGTCGGTACATAAATGTCCACAACAGTTGCAACTCTTGGCATTGCACTTAGAAATGCTAGGATACGAAGTATGAGAGTTTTTTTTCTTTCTTGTCATTTTGTTTGTCTAGTTTTCGAAATAATTTATAATCTGATTTTATAATTTGCTCAACAATTACCAGTGGTGTATAGGCTACTTATTAAAGTGAGAAAGAAACAAGAAACAAGCCGAGCGGGGATGGAAGGAGGGTGGGTGGCCGCGGTGGAGGGGGTGGGGTTAGTTTTCGAAATAATTTACAATCTGATTTTATAATTCGCTCAACAATTACCAGTGGTATTTACTTAAGTGAGAAAGAAACAAGAAACAAGCCGAGCGGGGATCCATAGAAGGAGGTTGGGCGGCCGCGGAGTGGGGAAGGGGGGGAGTAGCACTTACTACATCATATTTAGACTAACGAATTCCTATTTAATCACAGATACATGTATATCTACAAATGAGACGAAGATGTGTTGTTATACATTGGTATAATATTAATTTAGTCTGGAATGACGCCTGTAGTGATGTTTTGGTACCAAACATCAAACAGTCGTTGCTCTCTCTCTCTCTGTCAATTCAATAGAAGAGTTTTGGCTACATTGTTGTTACACACACTGAAATTTATAACATTTGAATCTTCAAAGAGGACTCTTTTTTTTAATTTAAAAGAGGACTCTTGTCGCATGTGACAACAGCAAAAACGTGCTTAGTCTGACGACTAGCTGTTTATATAAGTGAACAGCAAAATCCTGATTGACTGGTTGGCTTGCAAGAATACCTTTCCGTTCTGAAATAGTCTGACGACTACGAAGTTCGACGATGAACCTGAAAAGGGTGTCGGGGTGCGTGGGTGAGTGGGTGGGCGAGGGGGATGTGGGGGAAAATTGGAGGCTTGCTACATGTACGTGCCATCCGACGTTTGCACGTGGCACAAAAAGCAGCCATAATACTGTACATATATACTTAAACTGTATATGAATCGCTAAACTTCGGCAAACTCCATACCTTGAATTATTGTTAAGACCTTTGACTGTGTACTTAAACAGTCTGCTTGAAAATTGAAAACAGAAGAGGTGTGAGGAACTGTTAAAATACGCACGCACTTTGTATATTTATTCAACCAACAGCAAACTGAACATGAATATAAAAACAACCACCAAAATTCCAAACTAGAATGCACAAATGCAAGATGTTCATCTTATCACCCGTAAACTTTCTGACCCTCATAAAACCAAAAAAAAAAAAAAGTGAAAACCTTCCCGCACTTCACCAGTGTTAGATGCGAATCTGGAGGCCGCTCGATTCCTATCACTGCCTAATGAATGTGTTTTAACTGTTATTTGATTCGATTCGGAAATCGACTGTCCAAGAGTTTACTTTCAGGACACAGAGTATGAAGAATAAACCCAGAGTTGAGCATAAAGTGTACCGGATTGCCCTTTACGTTTGCCTTCAGGAAGATTTGTGAATGCAAAGTATCAAATTTTCTGGTGACCTTTAAGATACCTGGGACTGCTAGCCAAAGAAAGATAAGACCATACAATTTCAGTTAAAGCTCTAATTGGCACACAAATGAAGAATGAACCAAAAAGAAATTGAGAACGTACATGTATGTAAATGTGCGCGCTTAAGGAGACTGGGTAGATTTCGTGTGGAAGCATCTCGGCAATTTTGATTTATACCTACCTTTCCAAAGGGAATCAACTCTTTTAGAAAAGCATTTGCTCCTTTGGAGGCAAAGTGTGTTTTGAAGAATTTTCCGGTACTAAAAAACTGTGTGGAAGTCAATAAAGTTGTCCCCCTTTTTAGAAATGGCAGCCGTTCCCCATTTGTAGAAATGGCAGCCGGAAATACATGGAGGCATACCCACCGTGTCACCATAAAATTTTAAATTCTAGCAAACCTGCAGGCCCAAAATCTGGCAAACATTTCCATTGTTGTGATTTCTTTATTCGCGTGTTTCCTGATATCCGTAAATTAATTATGGACTTAGGATATCGATAAGTAAGGAATAAACATAAGGGACGAGCCATTTAATACCAGGTGGGGGAGGGCGGAGGAGGATGAACTGGAGGGGGCGGGGAGAGTGGGGGTGGGGGTGGGGGAGTCGGAAATCAATACTCCTCGGAGCAGGCGGGGGGGTATATATTTTATTAGGCATATTGTATGAGTGTGTGTGTGTGTGTGTGTGTGTGTGTGTGTGTGTGTGTGTGTGTGTGTGTGTGAGGGGGGGGTCAGAATTATTCTATCAGCCTTCATTATTACCCTAAAATTTTATTACCCCTCAAATTTCAGACTCATTCCTTTATTCCTTTCAACTCAAAACTTTAAGACATTTTATGGGGGGGCGGGGCAGCTTAATATCTAAAACAGATCTTTTCATTGATTTGCTAGAAGAACAGTATGAAAGTGTCTATAAATTCATGTCAAGTAGATGATTTTGTAATTAATTTTAATGCCTGCATATGTGATAATATCAGTTGTCCAGGTGCCTTTTCATCAGCAAAACTACTGTGGCTCCCCCAGACCCCGCCACCAGAGGCCCAATTAATAGGATATTATCAACAGTTATAATTATCAAGCATTCAACAACAGATTTCTGGATGGTCACGTGCAGAAGAAAGTGAAAGAAATGCAGACAAAGTTTAAACAGACCATGATTAATTAACCTACTAGAATAAGAAAATGCTCTTTGTATTTCATACAGCTTTTGATTGAGGTCAGTCTGACTTAAAATAGGTAAAATGGTGTGTGTGTGAGAGGGAGGGAGGGGGAGGGTAGCTGGGATTGGGATTGGGGGATGGGGCGGGTCATGTCATAATTTTTTGTCGCCTATCTGGGGGAAGGGGGTGGGGGGGGGGGGGGAAATAATTCTGTTGAGACTGAGTGGGTCGGAAAAATTTTGTTGATTCATATGAAAATGTACACATCCCCCCCCACACACACACACACACCTGATAAATGACTCGTCCCTAAATAGTAAAACGGCATCCCATACAAAATTACGTCATAAGTTTATCAATAAGTGTCGTGTAAACTTACAAATTGCTACAGTATCGAGGTAAGAGTTGACATTATTCTATGTCTCAATAAATGATAAAATATATTTGCTTGACTGTTTTATTCTGTCTTGGTCGAAAATTAATCAGTGTTAGGTGGTAAGGTTTCTACGAACAGGCAGATTTGCGAGTTTGTTATTTTGGCAGTGAACAATTCGTGCGATGTCACGTAGGCCTAAGGCTGGCATGGTTTCGACGCCATTTTTTTGGTTTGTTTACAAACTGGGCAGGCATATATTATTTTGCAATTTTGAAATGTTCCAAAACCAAATTTTCTGAAATTTCAAATGATAGTAGAGTATAGTTCAATGTTTTTCATGGCATAGGTCTGTGACCTGGAGAAAGTCGAATAGGCTATAAATCGTAATTTTTTGTTCACATGTCTGACGTGGAAGTAAAGGGCACTGTTTCGTTAATAATTACACAGCCAGGAAAGAATGTCTTGGACTTAATTTAACGGAAATATTTACTAATGGAAGTCAGAGAGGTGCTCTTAAAATTTCAACCGGTGAGGCAATTTCATAAATTTGTATGGTTGCATGAAATTACTGAGGGGTTCGTCGATAGCCATTTTGATGGCGACAATTTCGAACAAAAATCCGTTGCTATGTGTTTGATTATATCCCTACTCCTTGGAGCTGCGTTCCAACTGATATGCGCTGTTTATGTATTAATAGGGATTTCCGACATAAGCTACGGTACAATAACCAACGAACGTAAGCGACGATAGGCGAACGATAGCAGACGTTAGAAGCTGTTTATTGGGGAGTCATTATGTGTTTACCAAATTTTCACTTTTATTTATTTTTTACACATTCGCCGAATCCAACAAGTGCATTCGTAGATGAATAACATTTGTGTAGAAATAGGCGAAGGAATATACATATAAAGCATGGAAATGTAAACTGTATGAATGTATTCTGTACAACACCATAATTGAGCCGTGACACGACAAAACCAATAATGTGGTTGTGCGCCCAGCGCAGACTCAGATCAGCCTGGGCATCCGCCCAGTCTGATCAGAGTCTTCGCTGTTCGCATGCTGGTAGCTTAGACTCTTAGCTACCTTTTGAGCACTTATCAAGAGACTGATCAAACAGAGCGGCTGCCCAGGCTTACCCGAGTCTTCGCTGGGCGCACAACTACATTGTTGGTTTTGTCATGTCGCGGCTCATATGATAGGCCACTGACATAAGATATATGTTTTACATCTCACGTAGCCACAGTGGCTTGAGTAGGCTAAACGCCTACCTGCTGCTGGTGATCTAGCGGTCCCAGCTTTATTGTTAAAAGGGCGTAAATTGGCAAGTCATCCATTTGTCTATTGACGTCTAACATTATAAAGTATTTAGAAAATCAGTTTTCCGCCGTGCTAATCCCGCACGCAACTCAACTACAAATGGCAGTAAATGCCGACAATGTCTATAAATGCTTGCTATGCACCGAAATGTTTTAATGTTATTTACAATATGCTCCATATTCACCCGTCTGGAGCGCAGTTTCGTGTTAAACAAACGCTGTCTCCTCTGCTCAAATCTGGCAACATTTCTAATAGCAACTGCCCTGTAGAGTGTTATCAGCGGATATTCATTAGGGTATATACTATCCCCAAGCAGTCGCAGTTCTTGACCACCAGGGTAACAACATACAGATTCGACTGAGCCAGGCAAGTGCCTTTATAACAGGATTTCAGTCATATCAAGACGATGGGCGAGTGATAATGAAAGGCTGTGTGCAATGCGATCTCGTTTACTGTTGGAAATATTCCGCCTTCGGCTGGTAACGTGTCCGAGATCCACTGGAGGTAGAATTGTGTTTGTATACATATTCTTGTATTACGATGTTTTCCCCACATCAGCCAAGGCCGCAGTACCGGGGTACTGTGCGTCAATCGGACTTCATGGAGATATAAATCTTTCCAACCGTTACATGTATGAAAAGCGGAATATAAAAAGTGAAGTTGAATATGGATTGGTAATCTTTCTAACTGTCGTTGTTGTTGTTTCGATTGTCATCACGATGTTCCCCAGAAAAAAAAAATCGTTATTCGAATTTCCCAATGTGCCATTTCATTGGATGGAAGCAACTCCCACCGCATCCAATCAAATTATCCATAACAACATTTTTCGCATAACAGGCGCCCTTGTCTACAGAAAAATATCGTGTTTACCGTGAACAATTAGAGACAGTCACAGAGGTCCCGGGTTCGATACCCCGTCCGGCTGCATATTTTTCTCCTTCCGCTGTTTCAAGAACAGCAGTAGTCAGTTACTGGCGAAAGTAAGTGCAATTAACCGATTAGAAGTTCTAAGCCTGCCCACGAATAGTGTGGTTAGGTCTAACTGACCGTCCCGACATGACCATAGTTATGTAACGTGGACGTAAAGCAACAAAACAATAATAGATATGGTCATCAGTATTTTTGAACAAGTATGCTAAGTTGTGGGACTGTTTTGCAGTTGGCCTAAAAATAACGCGCCAAGGGGAACAAGTCACTGCAGCCTAAAGCAAAGGCTGCGCTGCGGAAAATCCGACTTGCGAATGGGCCTTCGGCTACAGGTAAGTAAGGGACAAAGTGGACTTAGTATCCTTGGCTAGCGAAGATGAGCATAACCAAGAGTATATGCGATTATTGAATATAAACAAATTCACCCTCGGATCAGTCCAGAAATGCAAAATTTGCCGTAAAAAAAACTTTAAATCAAGGGCAATATCTGCAATATTTTAATAAGCCACTTGGGGTTGGTCGTTACGAGAATTGAAACAGAATAGAATTGTGATAATTTTATCCTTACAAAACTAATACAGTTGAACGAAAAGGATGGGTATCAATTACGTGGGTTTTCTGCATCCTAACAAAATTTTCTGTTTTGACTGATGGTATACTCAAGTGTGTCTAGTTTGTTGAACCATGTGTAACTTTGGACAGAAAGCCCTAATTACTGAGCTATGGGTCGACAGAAGTGGGTGGGGTAATTCTACATGGTTTTAGTCTGTCTTGTAATATTTTCTCATTTGGCAGGAGAGTACAACAGAGAGACAGCATGTAATAAAATGATTAACAGGACATCTAAAATGTGTTTCCATATCATTTTACTTGGTTTAATTTTAACATATGACAAAAAAAGACTTTCTTTTACATCCAGCATTTTTTTATATTTTAGATCTCTTTTTTTTTAATATTTCTTGGCGTCATTGCTAAATAAACAGACCAGTAATCATCCAGCTCATGTCAAGGAAGCACCTTGACCAGGACAATCCGATGATGTGACCAGAATATCACCATGACTGAACACATATACTTGTTTGGAAATGGTTTCCATTCAACTTTATAACCTAGTAATATAAAACTGTGACCAAATTAATATCTTATCTGCTAGATTTTGGCCCCACCACCACATAATTATAATGAAAGGAGACGTATTGGTTTCATTGCGGATCCTGTCGGCGTCTGTGTCGTCGTCAACGTGACAGTTAGCTTTGTACCCATTTCTTGAATCGATGGGTGGAATTTTACCAAACATGAATCCGTGCAATTTGATCAAACTTGCTAGGAAACACAATAGGGACAAGCCCAACATCTGATTCGGTTTTTTAAATTTGGTCCCATTTTTAAGGTCACAGGAGGTCTTAAAGTGTTAACTTTTCTGCGTCTTTTGAAACAATAAACGCGATTCCACGATACTTGCATGGATATATGTTTAGGACAAGCTTAAGAAGTGATCAAATTTTGGTGACCTTGACTTTATTTTCAAGGTCACAGAAGGACTTAATATGTGATGCAGACACAGACGCAGATTCCTATGAGATCCGCACTGAAGCCAACATATATTCCCTCACCATTAATGACGGGGTTATGGGGTATAATATAGCAGTGAAGGTATTGATTTTAGCAAAGTTTCGTAATTCTAGGTCATAAATTGAAGGAAAATCATCTCCCAAGCAAGTTTATGTGTACAGTCA
Source organism: Ctena decussata (assembly GCA_963989385.1). Taxonomy (NCBI): domain Eukaryota; kingdom Metazoa; phylum Mollusca; class Bivalvia; order Lucinida; family Lucinidae; genus Ctena; species Ctena decussata. The sequence continues at coordinate 41,202,300 of OZ022500.1, forward strand.
ACCATGAAAACTGGGTCATTGTGGAATTCTGGTCACATCATCCAATTGTCCTGGTCAAGGTGCTTCCTTGACATGAGGTGAATGATTACTGGTCAGATTATTTAGCAATGACGCCAAGAAATATTGAAAATAAGGAAAACACATATAAAAAAATGCTACATGTCAAAGGAAGTCTTTTTTGACACCCTATGTTCACATTAAACCAAATAAAATCATAAGGAAATACATTTTAGATGTTCTGTTAATCATTTTATCAAACACTGTCTGTCTGTTATACTCGCCTACCAAATGAGAATAGTTTTACAAGACGGGTTAAAACCATGTTGAAATACCCCACCCATATCTCAGTAACTAGGGCTTTCGACCAAAATCAAATTTGGTTCAATAAACTAGATACACTGAAGTATATCATCAGTTAAAACAGGAAACTTTGGTAGGATGCAAAAAAAAAAAAAAAAAAAAAAAAAAAAAAAAAATAAAAAAACACCTTATTGATACACCTCCTTTCAAATTCAATAGACCGATTTAGTTTATATCATTTTTTTAGAGTATGAACATCTCTCTGCAAAGTTAGCAACATTAGAGAATTGAGGGTCATGAATTTGTCCCAGCTGCTGCAAACATTTCGATATATCTTTGGCTCGTAACACTCTCTATGTACCCAGGGGTCAACACAGTACAATCTACAGCAAAACGGCGTTTTGTTCATAAAAGTTTAACTGCATTAACAAGATTCCTCAGAATGGCTTAGTATTTTATATATATATCGCAATTCTCAAAACTACATATTTCAAACAATGTTATGGCTTGCGCCTTTGACGACGTAAATATCAGTGTGCATGATCACGTGGTTTTTCACGACATAGGAAATACAATGTACTGAGAATTCCAGTACAACAATCTGCTTCTATGCCCGAATGAAGATTTATAGAAGATACATATAGCGTAGAGAATGCGTACTTGTTAGTACTTTAAACTGGTATTCTTCTCTTTGCTGAGACTTGACAAGTTTGACAGTTTAAACCTCAAACAATCGGAGCAACAACATTAATGGAGATCTAGAATACCAAAGCCTACTTTTGGTTTCTGATATTGGAGGTCGATTTAAGGGACGGGTCATTTATTATCAGGTTGGGTGGGATGGGTAGTCTCGCCCAACTGGAGCTTATGTCTTCAATTCGGGCTGAGTAGTGTAATCGGTTACCTGTTACCTGGAGAGAGTATTAATGTGAATGCAGTTATTTCCCTTAGACCCGGGGAGCGATAGGTATTAATCGATCTTTGGAATGTCATATCGATGTCCATATCCCAGGACAGGTGTTGAACTTCTCTGAAGCCGGTTTTGTCATCACTGTGTTAACAATACGAATGCGCTCGATGGAAACATCTTTAATTTTTAACAATGTGGATTTTCACTTTTTTTTTTCTCAGATCAAATCAATTTACTTTTTCAGTTGCTCCTTCTCGTTTTACTAAGTCTCGTTTTTCCCCTCTCTCTGATATTTAGGTCAAATTTCGTAAGAATTGGCGAGAAAATAAATCTGATTATTGGTCAGTTTTTGACAGCGGTTTGTTTTAGTTTCTGACAACAAAAACATAAAAATTACTTATAATAATGAAATTATGATATTTCTATCCCTTTTACGGTCTCATCTTTATGGAAAGATTAAGCCTGATACAGATACCCATCCACCCACATAGTTTTTCTCATTTCTTTTTTTTTTTCCTTTTACCCCGCCCATCGGGGCTCGCGAAATAGACTGGCTGCCTGGTGCTTCTGCGACAGAGCTGCTAGTCCTGGGTGTCATTTATCGCAGGCCGAGCAATACTTGCAGTCCCATAAATTCAGAGGCAACATCTCGACGACTAATTTTTTTTACTGGGACGTTAAAACACTACTCAACAGGAACGACGATGTTTTCTCTTGATTTTCTGTTTTGACAAAACTGTTTAAAAGTTTTATGTAAACTGTGTCTTTCGGCATGTAACTAAGCTGCGCTATTTAAAACAATAAGATAGAAATTTAAGATTAGTCTGACTTTCTCTGTTTTTCTGCGAACAAAAGTAAATAAACTAATGAGCCATACCACGACAAAAACAAATTGGCATGTGCGCCCTGCGAATACTCAGAATAGCATGTGCGTTCGCCCATCTGATCTGGGCCTTCGCTGTCCGGATAGAGGTAGCTTAGACCATTGCCTGTCCTGTAAGCGCACAGCGAAGATTCTGATTAGTCTGGGCGGCTGCCAAGGCTGATCTGGGTCTTGCCAGGGCGCTATGGCACTGCGTTGATTTTGTTGCGACGCGACTGAAATTACTGTTTCATACAAAAATAATCACAAGAATGACGTTCGGATTAAGTATCCATTTCTGACCTTCATTGCCGTTAGCAGATGTTAATTTTGAAATTGCATTGTTTTGACAAGACGTGTGACCAGCTGTATTTTCACACCTTCCAACCGACAGCGACTACTCAGTTGATGTCTTTAGCAAACAATTAAATGAGCCGCGACAAAGGTGCACGTACGCCCAGCGAAGTCTTAGATCAGCCTGGGCATCCGCCTGATCCGATCACAGGCTTCGCTATCGGCATGGAGGTAGCTTAGAGTCTTAGCTACCCTTTAAACGCAAGTTCAGACTCTGCTCAGACCGGGTGGCTGTCTAGGCTGATCTGCGTCTTCGCTGGGCGCACATTCCAACTTGTTCGTCTTATCGTATTGCGGCTCATATGAGGAAACTTTTGAACATTGAGCAGAAAAGAAAGTGACCTGTCCATGGGCGGAACGCTGACCAGTGCCTTGCAGCTTTCAACTGTTCTTTCCGTATTTCTTACTGCATTTAATTCTATCTCAATTTAATTTCCACATGATAATTTTAAATGGTTTTCGCACAGTCACAGCCTGATTTGATAACAAATGTTTAAAATATTTTGAACGGAAATTCGGATCAGTTTGGTTTGTGCAGAAACACGGGTAAGGTTATGTACAAACTCATATTCAACTAATATTGACAAATTATTAACTGATCATAAACTCAGACCAGTGTTTTGAAAGTGCATAAGTTGGTCTGAGTCAGTTTGCATACATAATTAATTCCATAAATTGACTATTGCAGCTTTAAATTTTTTTGCATTTATTTTTGTTCAAGTCATGATGACTTTAACAAACTTTAACGGTTTGACAATTACGAAAACTGTTTAGAGGTAATATCGGATCTTATGATCGATAATCGATTAATCCTCGTGTAATTATAAGTATGTTAATTGTACTGTATATTGTCAACAAATTCCGATCAGCTTGCGCAAACTGATCAGACATTGTTCAGTCTTATCAGTTTGCACATATCAGAGGCTGATAAGTGTCCGCAGGTGCACAGGTTTATTATCGTAAGTACACATATTATAGCAAAAATACAAAAAAATTCACAAAAATGTCTTTCAATATTCCTTGCTAGCCTCACTATAACAGTCATAAAATTAAAGTGACAAACTTGCATTATGAACAGAAATATTACTAATAAAGTTATTTTATAGCCTTGCAAGAAAAATGTTTCATAGCAATATTTTCCCATAGCGATTAATCCTTACACTACCACGGTTACGCGAAAATCTTCACCATGATTTAGTTTCTTACATTATTTTTTTTTCGACAGTAATATCTTAAGAGAGCAATACAGTATATGTATCTTCGTGTCTCCTGATTATGAATGAGCTTTTCTGCCAGTCAAAAATATAATTCTATGGATTCTAAGATTCTTCCCTGGGATACACAAAACATATTTCGGTTTCTTTGATAAAAACGCCCCACCATACTCAAATAAATTTCAATCAAAAATGTTAGAACAAACATTAGCAATTATGGTAATAATTAACAGACTGATCGAACATTACCAAAAAAAAATATGTAATTGGTTTGCAAAGTCTTTTTTAGCTTATAAAAGGATTTTTAAAACTACAAGTAGTCGATTAACTGTCTGTTCATTTTTGATGGTCACGTGTAGAAGTTACGTGGCTTCTTTCTCTTTTTTCCTTTCTTGTGTTCATTCGTTTATTCTTTCTTTCCTTCTTTCTTTCTTAATAAGACAATATGAATATTCTTCCTTTCTTAGTTAGATCATAAAAGCACATATATAAATACATAAACAAAACACGAATACCAAGAAATGAAGTGTTAAGCCTTTGAGCAATATAGGCGGATTTGGACTTAAACTATTTGAAACTATTATGAGCGAGGTTGTTTCAAAACGCGATTTTCTGTATGTTTAGAGATCGATGGAAGAAACTTATAGTATACTTATTTTATAATGAATTACATCAATGTAAACCTTATAAAAATCTCTCAGTGGTGATAACTTATATAAGTTTTATAGAAAATCCGATCATTTTCAAATTTTAGGCTGAACATAGCTTCTTGGGCATTTTCGACATTATTCTTATATAATTTCATGTGACTGAAGCTTCAAACTTCAAAAGCCAATGGAAGTATCAAAACGTGAAGTTAATTTGTATATTTTTATACCATATTAACGGACAAAGACTGAAGTTTATGATCATAACTTATAAAAAATTGTCGTAGTATCATATATGTATTTAATTTCACATTTTATATTATATTTCTATGTAATTGCATATAACACTCGACATTATTTGAACAGGTAAGCTCTCGGATAAACCCGTAAGTCGCTATCGGTAGTTTCCGCCATATTGAAGCATTAAGTTCCCTATGAGATATTTTTTTCGACCCCCCCCCCCCCACCCCGCCCCAGACAAGTGACAAAAAGTTAATGACACCCCCCAACACACACCACACACACACACAAACACCACACAACCTTACATTCACATGATCATGGACATATTACCTATCTTATGTCAGACTAACCTCAATCAAGCCTTCAAAAGACAATGAACAGTTTGTCTTTAATGGTCCATTTGTTTCGGCATTTTTTGTTGTTGTTGTTGTAAATGTTTTAATGAATACACGTTTAAAAAAGTAGAACTAATCTGAAAATGTAGTAGTAATGGATCCCCCAGAATCTGAGACATTTTTTTTAAATGAAGACTGATGGAAGAATTCTGACTCCACCCCCTCCCCCATACGCCTAAAGAAATAAAACACCCCCCCCCCCCCCTGCTCCGTGGCTTAATGACCCCCTTCCCGCTTAAATAGCTCACAAAAAATCCGCCCCGCCTTGTACCCCCCAACCTGGTAATAAATGGCTTGTCACTGATATAAAGAACAAACAACTTTAAAACCCAAGACAAAATCGGTAATATTATCTGGAAGTACTCATGATTACACATTACACACAGAATGCATACAGAAACGACAATTTATTGAGTAAAACGTGAAGAATTCTCGGGGTTTCCTCTTTCAAAATGAAGTAAGAAAATGATGCAAGAACACAGGTGACCCAGAATATGTAATCTGATAATTATCCATGCTTTCATAAAACCTTTGTATCACATTATTGACAGCCATAATACATGAAAAGTGCCTGTAAGTGTCACATCGGACACGGCCTTTTGATTAAAGCTTCCAATTACTGCTTGCTTTTTGTAGAAGCTACTGCTTGTATTGGACTGCAGTATGTGCGGCATTCGGACTCTTTTTTTTTTTATAAATTTTATTTTTCCTTCGTCTTTTTCTTTCCACCGTCTCTTTGCAAGTATGTGAACGCGCTTGATACACAGAGACATCTCTAAGGACATTTTAACACAAAACAAGCATTCATATACACAATGAGAATAGGTAAACAATGAGAATACATGTATATATTGTTAATACCTTATGTTGGTTACGCTTGATAGTGATACATTTATACAATGTATGGGATGCGCCGCGCGAATTTCTGGATACGGTCTGCTGATACTAAGACTAACCTGCGCACGAGTACATCTCGCTATAGCGAGCGCAGTTCGCCTAAACATTGATGAAATCGTGCAGTTATCAGATATTGCATATGTCCTGACTAACCTGCGCATGTGTGCAGGCTGATATGGTCGTCCGCAGCTGAATATAGTTTTCGTCCTACGGCGAGACAATATAGCACGTCTGCAGATTATGATTGCTCCCTAAAATTAGCCTTCTAACGTATGCTATCGTCGCTAACGTTTGTTCGTTATGGTACCGTAGCTTATGTCGGAAATGCCTAATCAAACGTCATATTCCACAGTTAGCAGATGGGTTAGCTTTAGTGCAAGCGTGGAGTATATTAAAAATGCACCTAAATCTGGCTGACCTAAGTCTGCAAGTAGTCCAAGGAATATTGAAAAAAAAATCGAACAAATAGTAGTAATATCTAACGCAAGATATAATTATCAGCTGATTGCAGACATGATTGAAATGTCAAAAGTGTCTTTATTGCGCGTTCTGCGAAGTATGAAACTGAAGAAGAAAAGTGCTCGGTTGGTCTCGCGTTTGCTCAGAGAAGCAAAAACCCACGCGAATTCAGATGGCGCGCAAACTTTTGCAAAGATTTCTAAGATATGGTCAGAAAAAAAGACTTATGAATGTAGTGACAGGTACATTTCTTTGAACTGCACCGAAAATTAGTCACTGAGTAGGGCTCACCAAAGATGCCAGAAGGCCATGCATTGCCAAAAGAATTGGGACTGTGAAAAAGGTTATGTATGCCGTATTTTTCACTACGTAAGGACTAGCAATCTAGGTTCCTGCGCCCAAAGGCACGTCAATGAATGCAAGGTTTTATAAGATAAAAGTTCTTAGAAATCTTATCAAATTCGTCCAGTATCGTCGACCAAAGACCGGTGTTCGAGGCATGTAAGGTGTATTTGTTACATGACAACACCTCGAGTAACAAGGCTGGAAGAGTGACATCGTTTCTGAATGAACAGGGGATCTATGTTCTAGGAACCCTATTCTCCCGATCTAGCCACTGTGACTTTTTCCTGTTCCTTTGTCGCAAGTAAAAAGCTTGCTGGCAAAATATATACATCCCGCCAAAAGTTGGGAGCCGCCATACTTAATCTCCTTATAGAGCTCTAGATAAGAGGGAGTATTTGGTGATAATTAGGGATAATTTTTGTTATTTGAAAAAATATGTTGTGACCCCTCATCTGAACCGTCTCAACGAGACGGTTCAGATGAGGGGTCACAACATGTTGAGACGGTTCAGATGAGGGGTCACAACATATGGTTTCGATGAGAAATGAAAAAAATTATCCTTAATTATCATCAAATACTCTCTCTTATCTAGAGCTCTGTCCTTAGAGATATACTTGAAAACGATTAAGAGAAAAATTTCAAAGATTAGTTTATCAGATTGAGACTTTGTCCATCTGTAAAAGAAGAGTACTTTGAAGGTTTGAAATAAATATTTCCGTAATCCCACCTTTAGTTGTCATTTAACAGCATTGGTGTCATTACTTTTTATCCCACCCTCGTAACAGTTTCTGTAATTATCAAAAATGGTTTGTGACGATTGGCAATCTTACATGGATAGGTTGTAGACAAATGTATATAGTCTTGTTTCTATTTCCACTTTCCACTTGTAAGTAGTGTATGCATTGTAGATGCAAGATAGAATATTATAGATGTGATCACCAAAGATGATGTGTTCCGATTTGCAACATAATGTTAAAAGGTTGTAGAAGATAAACGCGTATATGAAATTTTACAAAAGAGCCCGAGGCAAAAACATTGCTTCTGAAAGCATAATTGAGCCGCGACACGACAAAACCAACAAAGTGGTTGTGCGCCCAGCGAAGACTCAGATCAGCATGGGCATCCGCCCAGTCTGATCAGAGTCTTCCATGTGCGAATAGAGGTAGCTTAGACCCTTAGCTACCCTCTAAGCACTTAGCAAAGAGTTTTATCGGGTTAGGCGGCTACCCAGGCTGATCTGAGTCTGCCCTGGGCGCACGACCACTTTGTTGGTTTTGTCGTGCCGCGTCTCATATTCATTCATCTTAAGTATTGTCCACACGCACTGTCACTCAACCACAATGTACAGTCAACTCTCGATATCTCAAAGTCGAAGTTCATTCCAAACTACAGATATCTCGAAGTAAATTTTCTGTTCCCAGAAAGTTTACTTTGAGATACCAGTGGTTTGAGATAATACGTGTTGAAATAAAAGGAAAAAAGGCAATCTGTCCAAACTATATTCTTTGATATCAGGGTGTTATTTGAGATATCAGTGTTCGATATATCGAGAGCAGACTGTATATGAGCCGCGACGCGAGAAAACCAACAATGTGGTCGTGCGTCCAGCGCAGACTCAGATCAGCCTGGGCGTCCGCCCAGTCTGATCAGAGTCTTCGCTGTCCGCATGAAGGTAGCTTAGACCCTCAGCTACCCTTTAAGTGCTTAGGAAAGACTTTGCGCAGACTAGGCGGATGCCCAGGCTGATTTGAATCTGTGCAGGGCGCACAACCACATTGTTGGTTTTGTCGTGTCGCGGCTCATATATGCAAATCGCGTGAACATGTTGCACCGACTTCTTTCTACCCAGCAGGCACATGACGTTGGAATGACGTCGTACTGACGTCGATGCGACGTAATGACGTCGCATCGACGTTAGTACGACGTCATTTTGACGTCATGTGCCTGCTGGGTACATGATACTGACACCAAAAAGAAATGACTGTGCAGTTGATTAAGAAATAATAGTTTTACCATTTTAGATAAAAAAAATATAGGCAAATTCGGTATGAAAATTTAAGAAATGTATTTGGCATCATGATGCAGTACTTTTAGATTTACAACATAGGTAATTCTCAATACATCTCTTAACGCTTGAATGACTTGAGGCGAAAAGTAAAAGTTGCACATTTGCAAGTTGAATCTTTCGATTTAATTTCTATTCTAAATGTGTGTTTGACCTCAGACATTTGACAGTTAATATAAAAATGAATCAGTATCCGTATCTGGTAGACCTCCTCTTCACGGATCAACGCCGGGAGATGATGGTATTTTTGTGGCAGTAAAACTGCCTGGCGACGCCAGAAGCGTCTGGAAGAAAAATTAAAATGTGCAACTTTTATTTTTCACTCCTAGTTACTCAGGCGCAACCAAATATACTAAGAAGTACCTAAATTCGTTTACAAATAATGCATCATGTAGCCAAATAAAATTTCACACCTTCTGATTCCAAATTTGCCTGTAATTTTACCTTAAAGGGTTCAAATTATAGTTGTTATTCAACGTTACAGTTTCTTTTTTGTGTCAGTATATTTATTTCATGCCGTGATAAGGATGCATAAACTATTGCTGTTTTGTAGGAAAGGCCTTCCACAGGAAACCACTTCTTTCCCTTCTCATTATTGCCGGTAATAAAACGATGCTGTATTGCTTAATCGAGCAATGAGTATAGTTAAAACAGGGATCTCCGATGGGTGAAAAGCACAAATGGAAATCTCAGTATAACTAAAGTAATTCTCATTTGTGTGAATGTCGATTTACCTGTTGTATTGGGTGGGATACATGTAGGTAAGGATGGCATTGAATTATACGGAATGGCAGCTAAAAAGCACCATGAATCAATCATTTCATAATAAAAGTAGGCGCTGTATGTTGTTATCTAGCATTGAAGGCCATGCATGTCGGTCTAGTTGAAGTGGGGGCGTCCCTATGTACAAACAATTGAAAGTTTGGCTTGTCATATACGATCACGTTGAAATCACGCACAATGCTCGTCCGATTCGTAGAAATCGTCGCCGAGTATTTCGTTTCAATTTATATAAATTATATGATCAGGTTGGCGCAAACTGGTAAAAGAATACGGCACATCGAATATGTTATAATTTTTAAACCGATCCGTACTTGAAAAATGGTGTGTAGAAAAGTAACATAGAGAAGCATGTGTCTTATTTCAAAATGACCGATTTAGTTTAGATTTGGTCAAATTTCTGTCACAAGCTTTCCTGCATACTAGGAAACACTAAACAGCGCCAAGGTGGTTTTCTGATGTTTTTTTTTTTGTTTTTTTTTTTGTTTTTTTTTTTTTCACCATAATTCCTAAATGAAAATAGGCACTGCCTATGTGCGAGCACATCACCTTTTACAATGCTCTCCAGTTACACAATAGTGTAACAGAATTGCAGAATCATTACATAAATGCTTGTACAGCATTGCTATCCCGGCAGATATTACTACACCAAATACTTGAAAAGACTCAAAGGACCTCTGACGGTTGTAATGTTAATTTGCCTATAAAATTAGTCAAAATTAAAGTTTTGGTATACCCAAGAATTTCTCTTGAAATTTGTTGCTCTCAACTTCCCCTAACTGGCTATGAATTTAATTTCTGATTTTTTAGCACATAGACTTCAATTTTTGGTGGAAACAGCTAAATTTCATAATTAAACGTAATGGAAACTGGAAAAGTTTTTTGAAGATACTTCCCCACCCCCCGTGCCTCAGCTAGCCACTTTGCATGTATGTGTGTACTATCATAATACACATTATATGTGAGTGGCTTGCTGAGGCACGGGGGGGGGGAAAGATAGTCTACAGCTGAAAAACTGAAAAAGTGGGTGGGGTACGTACACCCTTTATATCTAAAAATAGGCTAAAGTCCTTATTATTGAAAAAAATATTGCATGATATCAGTAACAGTAGTGTGTACGTCAGTTTTAACATAGTTATCAATTGAAATTTCGATATATTAGAAAACCGAAAAAATGGACTTATTTTCAGAGACTGAAAAATTACTTACCCCTCTTCATAAAATCGGTTTAAGTTAGTCTAGAGGCATGATAATTTTTCAAAATTACTGTTAAAATGTCTTTATAGTACACACGTCAACATAGTAATGCCAAATATTTCAACTTTTGCTGCCCGAGGAAGGTGCAATAATTTGTCGAAAAATAGGCAAATATGCATTGATAATGTCAGAGGTCCTTTTACACTCGCAAAAGTAATGTCCCATTGGATAACATCAAAAGATTGCGGCTATATATTCTGCGATATACTGTCGGAAACGCTATGCCCTAACATTGTTTTTCATATAATTTGCCCATGTTTCCTTTTATGCTGCTGACAATGCCTGTCTTTTGTGCCAAAATGAATTTCAAAGAATTTAATTTGGGGATAACTGTATTGTAAACTGTCATTTTTGGAAGCAGATTATCAGTTTTACGTAAACTTTGTGAATTGGGTTTTACGGCTCTGCTGGTGCTGAGAAATAAAGCTTGCGACCCAGCTATCAAAGGCTACGCGTATTAGGTTTCTCTCCAGTATGTTTAGCCTGTGTCAACACGAATTGTACAGACTACACGACTTCTATTTCTTACTGTTTTTCTTGATTTCTATTCTAACCAGTCTAATATGGATAATAACTTCCGTTTTGGTGTCGGTACGAAAGAAATCTCATTGAAAGTAATGTATATTAAGGTAAAAATATGCCTTACCAGTCCTCTTTTATAGAGCTCCCGCTCGTTCAAAGCTCCTATGGAGCTTTGACTTGCAGACGCTAAGCGAGGGCATGCTATTATTCTTCGCTATATTTGGGTAATTTTCTGACCCTATGGAATCACTAAGCTCATTTAGATTCGAAATGAAAATAAGAGTTCTATTGGAGTTAATGCCTGGGAGCGTCGGCATTATTGGACAGTAAATTACATGTAATGCGTTCTTTGGCTTAAATGGGTCAGCGTTCGCAGAACTTATGATGAGGATTCGAAAGTCCATACCACTATTTCTATACCTGTCCAAATTATAGAGAAATAAGAGGTGATCTAAGAGATATTCTTGCTACCCATACAACTCAGGAACTTCTGTTTGGAAGAGAAATAGCATCAGATGAAGAAAATGAATCGCTATTCTTAAAAGTTCAAGATTTTATTATCAAATCGAAACGTTTTTCCAGTTAATCACCTCTTATAGGCCTAACACATTTAATCTATTCCTTGGCTTGGTTGCAGGGTGGCGATTGCATGACATAGTTCATTTCATAGTATTGTTCAGTCAACATTTTATTATTATTATTATTTACTATTTGTATATCTCATTTAAAACTTGTTTGTTTTCTCCTAGCTCCTTTGATATATCTCCCGAGCGGGCACGCAGCGTCGATTCGACGTTGACTCGACGTGGATTCAATTTCACATAGGTGAATCCACGTTGTTTCAATGTTGAATCGACGTTGTGTGTCGAGTGGGGTGTGATGGTCGACCAACGGGTAACGAACACTAATTTCTCAATGTGCAGCAGATATACAATATTTCAGAAACATACAAACTTAGAAATTTGCTACACGGGCTGTTTTGATGTAGATACTTAATGGGAGGGTTTTGTTTGTGTTTTTATAACGATGGTCGACCGTTATAGCTAGCTCTTTAATATGTCCGTTCCATTATCTTATTTGCATTCAATGATAGTAACCATGTTGATCATTCATATATGTTGTAAACTTATGATGACTTTCAGGAGATGACTACTATAAGCTTATAGCTTACTGTCAGATCCTGATACTTGAGATTGTAAACTATATAATGTGAATTGATTAATAAAATATTGTTTAAACCAACTTATGATAAGCCGCTTCATCTGAATCTACGCTGTTTGTAAATTGAGCTATTTTCATTCCATTTGGCACTTAAAGTGTTAATTACCCTGCACAATAATCCAGTGCCACATATACACCTGGAAAAAAGTTAAGCACCCCCATATATTATTGCAAAAGTTTAATCTAAACTTTTCACAACTTTTCACTGACAGTATTCCAAACCATTTCTTTTCGTAATTATTAAGCCGTTATATACTTCTTTTTGATATCCGAGTAAATGGGAATTGGTTGGAAGTAAATAAGTCAAAAACTTTAATTGAAAGCGCGCACTATGTTTTGAACGAAAAAAGTGGCTCGTTTAACTTTGGGGTCGCAATCAAGGAACTTCGTGTTTCGTTGGTTATTTATAGCCAGAAGTGACTGATTTGACAAGCACATGAAGTCTAAAGCTTGTGAAAGTTATGTAACTCAATGAGCCTGTGAATAAGAAAGTCAAGTTTAACCCCTACATAAAATAGCAACGTGTTGCTATTCCAGGAAAAAATCAATTTTCACTAATGATGGCCCTAAATTCAGTCAGAACATGTTAGATGTACCAATTTATGAATTGCATTTAAAATCGATTTCAGCATCTGGTGTTTCGTTCCATGACTCTCGATGGAAAATAATGAATTTTACCTGGGGGTGCTTTACTTTTTCCAGGTTTATCTATCATAATAAATTATTGAGCCGCGACTCGACAAAACCAACAATTTAACATGTGTGCCAAGCATTGGACGGACACACGGCGCCAAGTGTGTGCAACTATGGTTACGTACCGCGGCGCCGCTTGGTGAACGTCGATAGGAAAATTGAATTGAACTGAATTAAAGTGCGCCAAGAAAAGACTAAGTTCATCCTGGGCATGCGCCCAGTCTGATCAGAGTCTTCACTGTCCGCATGCAGCTTGGTTTGGGATCTGATTCAGTCAGTTCCTGAAGTGTAGTTACTCTTAAAATTAAGTTAGACCCTTAGCTACCCGTTCAGCACACAGCCAAGACTCTGATCAGACTGGGTGGATGCTCGGGCTAATCTGGGTCTTCGCTGGGTGCACACGCCACTTTGTTGGTTTTGTCGTGTCACGGCTCAATTATTATATGGATGTCATATTGCTGCCTGCCGGTTTATACATATTTTTGCAATCGTATTCAGTCTTACATCGTTAAAGTGATATCAGACCATATTCTGATTTCATTTATCTGATAAAAAAAAGAATAAATTTTTCTATTAGTATAGGTCTCCAGACAGGAGAACTATTTGTTTTTCGTAGCTTTTGATTCCAATAATTATTTTCAGACAAAAATAGAAGACGTCGTAAATAAACGCAATCCGGAAATTGCTTCATGAAACTGTAATTGTTTTGAAAGAGCAGCTAAGCGACACCTAGCGGAAAGCTTTGCAACCCAACTAAACTGACGTATGGTGATGGATGACAGATTCAACTTCACAAACAAGCTGACTTTGTATGGTGTAGCCGAAAATATTGGTCCACTGTGTACAGACCATGCATCTGCTGTTTTCATTCTTCCCTGTTTTATTCCATGCCAAGGTTATGGATCCCAGCGGGCACATGATGTCGTAATGATGTAGGACTGACGTCAGTGCGACGTTCTTACGTCCCATTGACGTCAGTATGGCGTCGTTACGCCGTCGTGTGCCTGCTGGGATTACCATGTTTCTTAGATTACCATTATTGAGATCGGTGACAAGAATGAAAATGACATAGTTTCTTCTGAAAGTGTATCCATTGATCTTAAAGGCAGTACACGATCATTTTTAATCCATTAACGCCGCCCCATAAAAGAGGTCCTAGGGCCACTGGCTCGAAGCTGTCATAAGGCTTACGATCATCGTAAGCTCACCGTATTACGACTTACGTTTGACTGCGAACGTTGTCACCAGCTTCCTGAGTAAACTTAAGGTGATCAGCTCTTGACATTTGATAAGGTCATTTTTTTAATAATAATAATAATCATAATAATAATAATAAAAACAGATGCTAATAAATGCTTCAAGGCGGGAAGATATCTTCAAATAATAGCCATTGATAACAGCGAATTATGATGTTGACTAGATTTGATCCAAACAAGAGGAGTTTCGCAATCAGTGCCTCCCAACCCAACCCCAAAAACAATATGTATCATTTCTTCAGTCAATAAGTGATGTCATTGTGATATTGTCTTCCTAACTTTGCATTGCTTTCCAAGAAACTTAATGGCATAATAACTTATTCTGGATTTATAGTAAAGATTCAGTTTTACACCAGAACAGTATGTCAGTGGAAATCACTTACAGCGCTATAATGGCTGAAGCTCCCGGGTTGGTACTCCTCTTAACCGAGCCTTCTCTGACAAATAAAAGCCGTCTGATATTTTTGATTGGCGGCTTTTAGCGTCAGAGGACATAAGCATTGAAAAAAAACTCGTGTTCCAGCCTCTGTTGATATCTACTATTATCATGCGTTCTTCTGTATAATAATCTGATTTCAATAGGAGAATAATCTTTTTACCTGGTGACATCCCAAATTTATATTCTATCGGTAAGCGGAACCTCAAACTGAGTAATAAAAAATGAAAAACATGTTTAGAATCATGACTTATTTCAGTTATTTTGGTTCGTACAGGGAAAAAATAGTGAGTGAGTTAGTGAACAGGGGTTAAACGTCCCACCAACAACTAGGTCATACGAAGACGAGACCTCATCCTAAAGACCAGAGAAATGGGGGATTTATCTTGCGAGCCCTGGATTGATAGTTCAGCGTGTTATCCAATGCACTACCCCCGACTTTAATTAACATGTTATAACGTGAAGCAAGTAATAAGAATGCTATTTTCATAGGATAGAACATATGTTTTTTCAGTGACATAAATGCTTCAATTTTTTGTCCGCTAATATACTCTGACCGTTCCCACATCTAAAAAGTGAAAGGTCAGAGACGATGCCCTTCAAACGGGAGTTTTCTAAAGTAACAGCCTTAATTTGGTAGTGCCGTTCAAATGTAAGTAGACGCCAAGGGTTTTCTTGTGTTGTGCAGGATGGGTGAATTCCCAAGAACCACTATGGTAACCAGGTTGGATGAGGAATAACGGTTTGAAAATCATTAATGCTAAAACTTATTTTCTTTTCCATCTTTCCTGAAATCGTATTCGTGTTTTCTCGTATTGTTGTCATATCTTTTCTCTTTCTTTATCTAAAAGGTGCAAGTGCCCATCACTATTGAAGTGACAGCAGCGCACCTTATAGACCAGTTCCTTGCACAACTTCCGTTTGGTACGACTCACTACAGTAGTCTATTTAGACGCCTGGGAACGAGGCAACGCACCTTACCACCGGGGTTTGTGACACGGTTTCCATGCAAACAGCTGCCCCGGTGCATTGTCAAACTAGCACGCTGAACAAGCGCCAGAGACACCGGGATGTGAAAACGTCGTCTGCAAGTCGAGCGAATACATTTAAATTTCCATAAATATGCATACATTTATACCATAAAAGGTTAGTAATGCTCAGAGTCTTTGGTATTATCTTATTATTTATTCTGTTTTGCGGTATCAATCTAATAACAACAGTAAATTTTGGATGTCATCAGTTTTCGTGGCCAACCATTTTCCAAACAGAGGCGCGGGCCGCGCGGCCCCTTTGTTTCCTTTGATTCTTTAGTTTTCAGAGTCTTGTACGTTTTATAAAGTTTATCTACTCCCTCTCTCCAGTGCTGGACACTCCCAAGATTAATGTGGTGTCCAAAAATTTTAGCAGGCCAAATTTTCAGTGGCCCAATGTGTATGCTCCTTTACCCAGTTACCGGTGATCTAAACCGATTTATAAACTATGTTTATATGTCAGTAATTAAAAAATAAATCTTACCTCTTGTAAGTTAAAGGGGACTGACAGTTAGGGGAAGATTTGGACAGCTCAAAACCGAAACTTCCGGTACGGAACACGGTGACGTAAACAAAATTTGGCATCTACTTCAGAAATCACCGGTAACTCAGGCTCATCTCTACAGTACATACCAGTGCTGTCCACTATGGGTGTAAGCTTTACCACCATCTTAACAAATGGTTTTTGATGCAAAGCAGACACCTTTCAGGTTCCTTAATGACATTTCTTTGGAAGACAAGTCAGTGATTTTTTTTCTCTATATTAGTGGTGCCCATAAAAGGCACCAGTCCGAGTTCAAAATGGTACTCGTATCCGAGTAGATCTCGTCAGCTAGTAGTTCTCGTCATTCTGCTTAAAACGAGTTTTTCGCGTATTTTTTCTTCACTTCAACTGCCTTAATCCTAAGTTTATGATACATTTGGTCAAACTAGTGCAAAAACTCATCAAGATATCGAGCTGTGTACATATAAATGCCGTTTTTGTCGCACCTGCTTTAGCAAGGTGCGATATAGGAGTTCATTTTTCCGTCTGTCCGTCAGTCATTCCGTACGTCCGTCCGTACGTACGTCCGTCCGTCAACTATTACGTCGACCCTAGTGTTTAAGTCTATTTCTCGCAAACTATGCTACTTACAATCATCAAACCTGGCATAAAGCTTCTTCTTAGAATGTTCTCGAGGGTTTTTGCTCTTATTTTCATCCCTGGCCTATATTTTATGCACTACTGACTTTGTAAAACAGTCCGTCAACAATTACGTCGACCCTAGCGTCGACCCTAGCATTTAAGTCCATTTTTCGAAACCATGATACCGACAACCATCAAACCTGGCATAAAGCTTCTTCTTACAATGTTCTCAAGGACTGTTGCTCTTATTTTACCCTTGACGTATGTTTCATGCTCTGCTGACTTCGTAAAATGGTCCCTCAACAATTACTTTGACCCTAGCTTTTAAGTCCATTTCTCGCAAACTATGATACCTAGAATCATCAAACTGGGCATCAAGCTTCTTCTAAGAATGTTCTCGAGGGCTGTTGCTATTATTTTTACTTTGACCTATATTTCATGCTCTGCTGACTTTGAAAAATTTGATATTCAAAATTACGTAGACCCTAGTGTTTAAGCCCATTTCTCACGAACTATGATAACTAGAATGATCAAACCTGGCATCAAGTTTCTTCATAGAATGTTCTCGAGGGCTGTTGCAATTAATTTACCCTTGACATATATTTAAGGCTCTGCTGACTTTGCAAAATTTTACACCCAAAATTATGTCGGCCCTAGCATTTTAGTCCTTTTTTCTGAAAGTATGATACCTGTAGTCATCACACATGGCATAAAGTTTATTCTTAGAATGTTCACGAGGGATGTTGCAATTATTCCTACCCTTGGCCTATATTCTATGCTCTTCTGACTTAGTAAAATTTTACATTGAAAATTGTGTTGACCCTAGCATTTTTGTCCATTTCTCATACAAATTCTTTTAACTAAAGTCTTTACTACTGTGGAAGCCCAATGCAGGTGTGACATAGCATTCCGCGGAATTCTTGTTTCTCTTTTGGATTCGCAAAGTCGCGTGATTGCGTCAGGGGCATTTACGTGAGCACGTTCAAGCCACGTGCTGACTTCTCTTAATTGGGTCAGGTTTTCCAATATTGTGTCTACTTTGCAAACAAATTCCGAATGTAAGTCAACTTTGCAGGAAAAACACAAAAATATTAAAATAGCAAACCTGACCCAGTCATCGTTTATCGTTTTCAGCAGCCTCGTGAACAAGACAAATTCTTCGCCTCAGTTATGTGTTTGTTTTCGTCTGCTGTGACCTCATTTAAAAAATTGAGCGCATTCGGCATACAAACGCACTTTAAATTTGTTACATGAATAAGATGTCAAAAATCATCATATAGGAACAACAGCAAAATGGGTTTTATATTTAATTTAAAATCGAGCTCAAAAGCAACATGACGAGAACTGCTTCTAGACGTGACGTTGTCTGTGCGTGATAGCATATCAAATATTGATCGCTCCCTGAGGTTCCTTTCTATAAATAAATTCATGACGTGTGTGTTGAAACCAGAGTTATTAGGTACCGATAACTACCGCAAACTGAAAGAAAACCTGCTTGTTTGGGAAAAAAACAGGAAATTGTTAGTAAAAAATGATGAGAACTACTCGGATACGAGTATCTTTTTTTCCCAACTGCAAGTTCAAAAATTCCCAATTGCAGAAAGAATTTTTCTAGGGACCATTCTACAAGCATAAAGTCACTTGTTTGCTTAGAGAACTGGCAGATTATTAGCTATGATTGAATTTAAATATTATATATTCATGTCCCCTATCCCACCACTTTAGCCAACAAAGGTGTTTCTGAAATTCCAAATTGAAGGAGAATACGATGCGATTTTTCCCAATTCCGTGGGCACCGGCACCATTCCCAAAGTAGTGAAAAAAAATCACTGCAAGTGTCAAAATCCAGCCCACAAAATCTATCAAAACTATCGATAGTTGAAAGCACTATCCGCGATAGTTATCGATTGTTGAAAACGCTATCATGATAGCACTATCAAGGCAACCACTATCACAATGCATCAGTATATTGATGTATGGTTACACCCCTAATAACCACAATATAGAGACCCTGTTTATATGAAAGAAATGAACCAAACCTGGTGTGCAATCAAAAACTAACATCTTATCTATAATTCTAGACCAAAAGCAATAATTCTGAACCAAGAACGCCATTGCAGTGCTGGAAACTCGCAAAACTTATGCAGTGGCCCAAAAGCTTAACAGGCATAACTTTCAGTGGCCCAAATTATCCGCTACCTAAAGTTCCCATTCATTTAGTATTGCCAGAAAGATAAATTTGGGCCACTAAAGGAATGTTTTGGAGATTTCTGGTGACCCGAGACAAAAATTTGGAGCATTTGGCCACCGGGCCACTGGCTGTTTCCAGCACTGCATTGTGGTAGTTTTTCAAAGCAGTGCTGGAAACAGCCAGTGGCCCAGTGGCCAAATGCGCCTAATTTTTGTCTCGGGCCACCAGCAATCTCCAAAATATGACCTTTAGTGGCCCAAATTTATCTTTCTGGCAATACAAAATGAATGGGAACATTAGGTATTGGATATTTTGGGCTACTGAAAGTTAGGTCTGTTAAGCTTTTGGGCCACCACATAAATCATGCAAGTTTCCAGCACTGCAAAGTGCACTAGGGTCAGTGCATTTTGTAAACTGCTAGCTGCCATCACACAGTGTGTGCAAAGTATGTGTTTATATCAAGTGGAAAGTCAAGTGTGCATAAATAGGCGGCGTAACTTGGGAAAATCAATAAAACAAATACTTTGTGCCCTTCAATGAGGGTATGACAAATTGTGAAATAATTCGCCTAAATCTCAGTATTCTGTTTTCCATAAAGATAAAAAAGAGAAAAAGTCAAGTCCAGTAACATTGCGCGGCCGCTAACATTGCGCACTATAAGAATGTGAACGGATATATCAAAGATTATGTCATTTCTGATGCCATTAAATTTGCCATTCAGTGTACTGTAGACAACGTTTCTTTTCAACTTTTGAGAAACTTTCCATCTAACACTGAGTGCATTCTTTTAGTTAACCCCAGTTCCACCTCTACTAAAATGTTTAAACAAGGGCAGCACTTGAGTCGTTGGGACACTTGCTTTTGAATAGAATAATGAGACAGTGACCAGCAAGCACCCAGTTTGATCCTGATTTAAACACACACAAACTGATTTCAGCAATGACATAAACGCTTGTTCAAAAGTTCAAAACAAAATCTGTTGCGTAAACTGGGAAATGTCTGCGTAAGTCTCACTTATAAGATTACAATTACTTGCATATGTACCGATTTACGTGTAGTTTGTGTAAAATACCCAGATATACCCATCTTATCTGACCTACTATCTAGAAAGTTGAAAAATACGTGAAAATCTTCTCAACGAAAAATTTTTTCTTGTCTTTCAAAAGGGAGAAAGTTAGAAGAAGTATACTCTAGGTATGGCAGAGCAGCTGATTTCTATAGGAAATGTTGAAGAGAGTGATGCATTGGGTTCCACACTTCATCAGGCTGTTATCCAAGGAAATAAAAAAGCATTGAAGCGAGTCCTCGATAAAGGTATTTACTTTATTTTATAAAGTTCTTTTAGCATTTAAAAATCTAACACTGAGATTTCATTGAAATTGGCTTGAGACCAGTATAAAACCTGGAGTGGAGTCTTGCAGTCATATTGAAGAACCATAGCGCAGGATCCTGGGCTGCCTTTCACTCAACTTCTTAATTAACAGCTTCTTCAAAAGTTATTATTTGAATATTCTCTGTACAGACTAATTGAAACCTGGGCATTTGATAGTCCTAAATGTCTGATATATCAGAATTTCTTGATGAAATTAAAAGGTAAAGTTTTAAAGGTTTCTTTTGCAGTATTCTTGCAATAAAAGTATGTGAATTAAGAATTCCTCTTTGAATATTTTAGCTAGACTATTTGATTTATACAGGGATACAGACTAACTCATTTTTCATAGGAGCAAGCTGGGCCCCTAAAAACTGAAACTTAGTCGCCCAGCCAGAAATTTAGGGGCCCACATTTAAAACGTGGGAATCTTTTATTCAGAATCTGCGCGAGAATTGCGCCGTTTCTGTAGGCTTTGTAGTAAACCCACCTTCCTTCAGGGTTTTGTTTCCTTTTATCAACCGGGTGTGAAACACCAGCGATGTATCGCCACATTACGCACAGAAAATGTAAGATTTTTAGCTTTCAAATCGGTCTATCTATCTATCTTCCATTACGAGGAGGCGGCCATGTTGTTTCTCGATAGTGAGTAAAATCCAACACGTAAGTATGACGGAACACCGAATATTCATAGCCGATATCGGCGTGGAAGTTAGCAATACCCTTAGAGGTGGCGGATTTTGCTCCAAGCCGAAAACACGCCAGACACACACCGACAGCTGACGATCGCAAACTGGGCGACTATCATTTTAATTTTAGGCGCCCACCCGATTTTTTACTCGCAGTGGGCGAGTGGGCGACCGTTAGTCTGTATCCCTGTTATACATCACTTTCCAGTTTACATCTTGATACTAATGGCACTTTGATGATCTGAAATGAAAAAGATCCATATTTTGGGGGAGGACTGAGTATGAAAATTTGAATCAGCCAAACTAAAATGGCAGAGTATTCTGCATGGGCATCAGCTGAAATTTTGTGATAGAGTCCTTGCAAAGTACAAATCTTCAGTTCCATCAAGGTGTCGTTCAAAGAACCTGAAAGACGAGTTCTGGAAAGTGGTGCATAGCTTAACAAGTGAAAAATATTTGAAAGAGAATAATAAGCTGACATGAACCAAGATTCAATCACTGTCACACCATCCGATCGCCATCTTTCAGGCAGATTATCAACACAAAAACCATGTGACCTCTGACCTTGTTTCTTCCCTTTTACAACTTAAGCATTTTGGACACATTAAGGAACCTTTTGAGATCTGTTGAAGCTACATTTTTGTCTCTCCTGCGAAGCAGAGGCGAGACATATGCATTGCTTTTCAGGTGTTGGCGGCGTAAACTTTTGTCTGGAAGAGTACAGCTGATGCCATCATCAATGTTGAGTCTTGACCTAGATTTTACGGTTGACTGACTTCGCAATTTTTAGTCGAGTTTTTGCGTTTAGGTCATTTTCTCAGAAACTATAAGGGCTAGAGCCATGAAACTTGGGTCATGCATACATCTGGAAGAGTACAGCTGAAAGCCATTATCAGTGTTGACTCTTGACCTAGATTTTACGGTTGACTAACTTCGCAATTTTTTGTCGAGTTTTTGTGTTTAGGTCATTTTCTCAGAAATTATAAGGGCTAGAGCCATAAAACTTGGGCCATGCATACATATGAAAGAGTACAGCTGATGCCATCATCAATGTTGAGTCTTGACCTAGATTTTACGGTTGACTGACTTCACAATTTTTTGTCGACTTTTTGCGTTTAGGTCATTTTCTCAGAAATTATAAGGGCTAGAGCCATGAAACTTGGGCTATGCATACATCTGAAAGAGTACAGCTGAAAGCCATCATCAATGTTGAGTCTTGACCTAGTTTTTACGGTTGACTGACTATGCAGTTTTTTGTAGAGTTTTCGGGTTTAGGTCATTTTCTCAGAAACTTATATAAGGGCTAGAGCCATGAAACTTGGGTCATGCATACATTTGGAAGAGTAACAGCTGAAAGCCATCATCAATGTTTAGTCTTGACCTAGATTTTATGGTAGACTGACTTCACAATTTTTTGTCGAGTTTTCGGGTTTAGGTCATTTTCTCAGAAAGTATAAGGGCTAGAGCCATGAAACTTGGGTCATGCATACCGTAATCGACCCATTTACCGCACAAGCCCCTATAACCGCACACCAAGGCCATTTCCGGACAAACTGCACAAACGCACACTGCTTTTTCTTTAAAACTCTCACAAAACCCAATAATTAACAGGGAACTCATGAAAAGTATAAACACAAAGTATTTCCAGTCCTACCCGTGTTGCCTCTTTCCAGTCACCCTGCATTTCATTGTTCTGAGTGTGCAGTTATTAAATACATTTTAACCACATCTTTTTGTTGCAATTTTGAAAAAGTTAAGCGCACGGTGCGGTAAATGGGTCGATTACGGTACATCTGGAAGAGTAACAGCTGAAAGCCATCATCAATGTTGAGTCTTGACCTAGATTTTATGGTTGACTGACTTCACAATTTTTTGTCGACTTTTTCTGTTTAGGTCATTTTCTCAGAAACTATAAGGGCTAGGGCCATGCAACTTGGGCCATGCATACATCTGAAAGAGTACAGCTGAAAGCCATCATCAATGTTGAATTTTGACCTAGTTTCAACGGTTGACTGACTATGCAGTTTTTGTAGAGTTTTTGGGTTTAGGTCATTTTCTCAGAAATTATAAGTTAATCTCAAAACCATCATCAACATTGAGTTTTGACCTACATTTTATGGTTGACTGACTTAGCAATTTTTTGTCAAGTTTTCACGTTTAGGTCTGTAACAGTCTGCAAGTTTTTGGCAAGTTTATGGGTTTTGGTCTGTTTCTCAGAAACTGTAAGTGCTAGAGCCAAGAAATTTGGTTCTTGCATACATCTTTGCTGGTTTAGCTCTGTTTTGTGACAAATCGCCAGCAGGCGAGACGCCGCATTCCGCGGAATTCTTGTTCATACTTAACTGGCATTAAGTTACCGACAAAGGTTACAGGGTTTTCCTTGTTCCTCAAAAATATGAGATTTGATCCCTATCAGCCCCAGTTGTCCCCTAAAATTTTACAGAGGGAGGCATAAATATCCCCTATAACTTTGGTATATTTCTGATATGTTCCAGTAAATGGAAGTTTTAATAGGATGAGCAATAAATAATTTATGGACAAAGGGGTAGGTAATCTGATCATTTTTAGCTCGCCTGAACGAAGTTCAGGAAGAGCTATTGCACTAGCGTCGGCGTTGGCAGCGGTGGCGTTAGCAAAATGTTAAAGTTTTACATTAAAGTTTTTTATGTGATGGGCAAGGCGCTGTCAGGCCAGCTATCCTGGCCCTGTGACAGGTCTTGTTTGTACACACTAATCTGATCATTTTTTGTACACACTCTGTAGCCGGGCCGCGTTGCGCAATCAGT
Source organism: Ctena decussata (assembly GCA_963989385.1). NCBI lineage: Eukaryota > Metazoa > Mollusca > Bivalvia > Lucinida > Lucinidae > Ctena > Ctena decussata. The sequence continues at coordinate 41,226,348 of OZ022500.1, forward strand.
AGGGCACCTGACTCATAAATCAGAGGTTCTGGGTTTTGAAACCTGGTCTGGCCACATACTTTCGTTTCTCCTTCCGCTGATTCAAGAAGGGCAGTTGTCAGTTACTGGCAAAAATATGTGCACTTAGTACTGGATAACCCCTTAGGAGGTCTAAGCCTGCCCAGGAATAGTGTGGTTAGGTTAACTGACCATCCGGACATGACCTTAGCTGTTTACCATGGATGTTAAGCGTCAAATCAACCAACCAACCTACACACTCTGTAAGTATGTCTGAGTCATGTACCTTTTTAGCTTTCCTGTGTGAATGTATCAGCATCTCAGATCTGCATCTTATAAGCTGGGCAGCATGAGTAAGGAGAGCATAGCTGAGCTATCCAATATATGTGGACAGCTCCTTTTCCAACTTAGTCTATAACCAAAGACAAGATTGCACATATACAGAGGCTAGCCCACTATAAAATTCTTAATATTGGGTATGATTGGTCTGAGCAAACAGCACAAACCCAGATCAGACTGCTCCTTCAGGACACGACAAAACCAACAATGTGGTTGTGCCCCCAGCGCAGACTCCAATCAGCCTGGGCATCTGCCCAGTCTGATCAGAGTCTTTGCATTCCTCATTGAGATAGCCTAGACCCTTAGCTACCTTTGGGCACTTAGTGAAGAGTCTAATTAAACTGGGCAGATGCCCAGGCTGATCTGAGTCTTTGTGCGGCACAATGCCACTTTGTTGGTTTTGTCGTGTCACAGCTCATATATCTATACTCTGCTGCTGCATACAGCAAACTCACAATTTTGTAGGCATCCATGTTGATTACCCAAATGATGAAGGCCAGTCTCCACTGTTCTGTGCCTGCTTTTACAACCATGAGGGAGTGGTGGATTACCTCTTATCAGCTGGAGCCAACCCTAATGAGTAAGAATTTTTTTTGTGTCGGTTAAGGAAAGGATTTAGTTAACCGCTGGAATGGGAATTGGGTGAGAAGATCTACATTCCTTTTGCTACAACTAGCACCCAGAGCATGGAATGGTGGTACTCTCACTAGAAAAAAATTTGCTCCCTTAGAAGGAGCAATTTCTTTCCAGTATGAGTGCCATCCCAAATCAATGGAGAAGATTATCTCATTCATTCCATTTGAACAGTTCCATGATTTAAACTCATGCCTAAAGTTTTATAGTAAGGATCATATCCTAGGTAAAACTCAGCTCTTTAATCTTATGCGTTCAGTAGGGGCAGATTCTTTCTTTTACGTAGATACCTTTTTTGGAAGGATCTTAATTATCCTCCATGGAAGCTATTTGGAAGTCACAAAAGTTGTTTCCCTTTGAAAAAAAATGGAAAAAAAAGTACCTATACACTTTAATACCATGTTTTGTGTATTGTCAGACCAGGTATTGTCACACCTGGTTAAATTCGTTTCTGAGGCTGTTGCAAAATGAAAAAATGGATGTTACAAAACGTAAAAGAGTCATAGTTCCAAAACTACTTGGTCATCGTGGCTGAACAAATTTGTTTAGCCAGAGTGATCAAGTTGTTTGGGAACTTTGACTCTTATTCATTAGGTAACAGCCCTTGTATATACATAGTTAACCAGGGGTGATTGTAGCATATCAGTCAGTTTTTCCTTTTGACAACAACATTTTATGAATTCTGAGAAGTATTGTCTGAACATGCACGTACATGATGTAGTAGATGTACACACTTAGTCACATTGTGGCTGTTCTCTCTTTTCCTCATCAAGCTTAGATTTTTAAAGGTGCAGAAGAGTTAATAGGTCAAAAATATTTTTAATACTGCTGTTGAAGATTCAGCTTAGAAGGAATCTTTCAATATCTATAGAAATAATATACAAAATTAAGATTTTATCAGTCTTGTCTCAATTTGTCTTTTCCTCCAGGAAAAGTAACTCAGGTTTGACTCCAGTTATTGTCGCTGGCTTCACCGGAAATGTGAAGATTTTGATCAAACTTCTCAATGAAAGTGGAGACCTAAGACTACATGATAATCATGGAAGAAACGTGAAGGACTGGGCTATGCTACAACCAACACCAAAGAAAAGAATGAAAATGCTTGAATTTCTAGACAAAGCTAGACTCTTTGCCATGTCTAGCTCGGGACAGGATTTGTTGATGAAGAAGGCCCCATCTAATATTCTTCACAAGTATGAAATTTTATGCCTGGTCTAATTGTTTTAGCAGTGGATTATTTGAGTTGTGTGATGAAATTATACCTGGCCTCTGGAATATGAACTTTGTTTTGCTCAGATTACCATAAAAATTCTAAGAAGTATTATGGCAGATAAGTCTTAACAAATAGTGCAAACTCGGATAAGACTGTTGATCAGGGTCTACACTGTTTGCAATTCCATCAGCATAAATGGACACATTATTGCATGTACAACCAAACTGTTTCATTCTTAGACCACCGCAGTGTTAATCAGTATTGGTAGCATTTGTTTAAGGCTTTCGTGTATGTCGCTGGTTTACAATGAAAATAATAATTAATAATAATTGTCTTTATTTTCAGTATATAAAATACATGTAACTTTATACATAGCTTATATTCCACGAGGCCCTCTATTATTCACAATATATATTAAAACATTAATAACAATAAGAACAGTGCACAGTTTAAAATGTGGCTTAACAAACCAGAAACTGACCCAGTACGTGTTTTCACAAGACCAAGTTCAGTCTCATTCATGATTCTGTTTGATTGGCTCCGTTAGCCAGAACCAGTAGGACAGTGTCAGATTTGCCAGTCAAGCGTAAAGGAAAATTCAGATTTTCCAGTTTCTTTTGCTTAATTAAATAGGTCCAACCTTTCAAATTCAATAGATATTGGAAATGATGTATTTCAAGATTTACAGGTTATAATTCCAGTGATGTTGTTCAAAGCATCGTTTAGCTTAATAGTCATTAGTCAAGTATTCGTTGTCATCCAGTGCACATAAAATAAAGAGTGCTTATATTATTTGTCCAAAAATGTGAGGAGCTTTTGCCCTGTAGAAGCTTCTCACTTTTTTTAAAAAAAAAATGCCAGCGTGTTTGTGTTTAATACATTTGAAATCTTAACATCTTGTTAACTAACGACGTTAATTTTGAAGAACTGAACCCAGGCTTCTCTGTCAAGATCACTTACAGATTACTCAGTGCATTTTTAGCTCACCTGAGCCGAAGGCTCACAGGTGAGCTTATAGTATAGGCAGGCATCCGTCGTCCGTCGTCTGTCGTCCGTCTGTCAATATTTTCAAACGACATCTCCTCTGAAACTACAAGGCCCATTGTTACCAAATTTCATATACAGCATCTATAGGCAGGGGGAACCAATAATACTGTTTTTTATCCAAATCGCTTCAGAACTTTGGTTGCTATGGCAACTTAAAGTTTCCATTGACTTGTATGGGAAAAATTGAAAATTTGCATTTATTGCTATTTCTCTGCAGATAATTTGATAAATCTTTTACAGAAATGTTCCTTGAGTAGCTCTCTATCAGCCACATGAAATTTATGTTAATTGCACAATTTTGCTGGTTGCCATGGCAACCGAATGGTTAAAAATAGAAAAAATATTCAAAAATCATCTCCTCAGAAACTATGCAACCAATAAAGCTCAAACTTCACAGAAAGGATCTTGGTACTACCCTCTATAAAAATACTGTTTTTCTTGGCAATTGCTCCAGCAGTTTGGTTGCAATGGCAACTTAAAGTTGCCATTGACCTATAATGGGAAAATGGAAAATTTGCATTTATTGCTATGTCACTGTAGATATTTTGACAAAACTTTCATAGAAATGTTTCTTGAGTAGTCCCCAACTAGCCATATCAAATTTATGGAAATTGAGCTATTTGGCTGATTGCCATTGCAACCGAATGGTTAAAAATAGAAAAAATATTCAAAAATCATCTCCACAGAAATTATGCAACCAATAAAGCTCAAACTTCACAGAAAGGATCTTGGTACTACCTTCTATACAAATACTGTTTTTCTTGGCAATTGCCCCAGCAGTTTGGTTGCTATGGCAACTTAAAGTTGCCATTGGCTTATAATGGGAAAAATGGAAATCCGCAATTTTTGCTATCTCACTGCAGTTATTTGGATTTTTTTCCTACAGAAATGTTTCTTGAGTAGTCCTCTATGATTCATATTCATATTAATTTTGTCCAAATCACCGAATTTGATTAGTTGCCATGATGGCAACATAAAGGAAAAAAAAATGAAAAAATATTCAAAAATCTTTTCCTCAAAAACTGTATAGGGGGATGAAGCTGATTCTTTGCATACATGTTGATGACATTAGCCACTACATAAAGATTGTTTTCTATTATTGTTGCCCACGTGGTTTCATTGCTATGGCATTTTAAAGTTTCCATAGACTAACAACTCAGTCAACGTTGAAATTAGGCCACATTGTACAATTTACTTTAGAGTTACCTACCCTTGAGTGCTAAGGATGAATGGACTCAGGTGAGCTACAGGACCAATGGTCCTCTGGTATTACAGAGCCCATCACAGGCAGAATACTATTACCAAGATGATAACAAACAGAATTGGGAGACATTCCGTCCATAATAAATTTGAAAAGATGGCAACTAGTCAGCACTCACTGGGATTTGGCCAGGTACGCTATATAGAGCTACTTATTATTACATTATTGTAGAGCTGGGCATGTTCAAAAAAAATGTGACCGAAGCACATTTCCGAGAATTTTAAAGAAAACAGGGCTTTAATAGTACATTATTTTTGCTGCTGACGATGTATTATGTTGCCTTGAAGATACCTGCCAAAATTCATTGAAATAGTTTGAGTAATGAAAAAGTTACGGTCAAAAATATAGCCAAAAAACTCAGGAGTGTAACGCTTTTTGTGTGACATTTTTTTGATTACTGAATTTTCTGCTTGCATTTTTACAAAACTCTGCCCGTTACCATACCTATTATCCATCTGTTTGACTTTGCAGTCCTGTGAGCTGCATGAAAATGTAAGATTTATGTCCTTTCATCACCCATGGAATATGTAATGCTAAACTCAACAGCACTATGCTGAATTTCTGGTGCACCAAAAAAGAAGAGGTTCTCATGTAAATGGATGTCATTTTTATATTTGATGCTTCTAATCTCTATAACATGGTCTGAATCATTGAATAAAGATAGTATGTTGTATTGCAAATTTTCCAGTTGCTGTACCAGCATCCATCTCAGAATGTAAACCACTTCTTCTCAAGTACCCCTTGAACTCAGGAGTGTAACATTTGTCATTTGAAACCCCATAACTTTTACCAGGGGTAGATTTAGTAAACTCTCATGCCATATATTAAAAGTCATTGACCCATCATGGTAATTGGTACACAGGAAGTCTTCATCTTGGCTCTTATTTTTTTCATATGTATAATTTAAGCCACTTAGGAGTGTAACACTTTTTTGAAAAAAGACAAAAATAGCTATTTCTTTACCACAAGCAGTGTCATTTTCATTTATTAGGCACATACATGAAGACCAAGCCCCCCTCAAGCAATTTTGGAACATAAATTTAACTTCTAAACGCAAATAAAGCTGTACTGCCATGAAACTGACTAAAAGTTGAAGATTTGAGATTCCATTTTCTTCATATCTATCACTATGAGGCATTCCAAATAATATCCTTACATGGCTATCAAGTGTTTTGAGAATAATAATAAGATAAAAGTGACCAAGATAATGATATTATGTGATTTAATCTGGGTTTTGCTATGACATGTATTGTGCAAGGTGTTACACTCCTGAGCACTTCAAGTTTAATGCCATTTTGGACACTTTTTCTTCCCCTACATCAACATGTTTGGATTAATTCATGCTAAATATAATGTTTCCATCATCTGAAAATGTTTTTTGATGCAGTGCCATCTGTTTTGATAAGATTTTGAGGTTAACGATAATTTAGAAAGGGACATTTTCTAATGATTTATAATGTGACCATCAGCTTCTGAAACTGGTATGGAACTTTACTTCTGTAATGTCTTTTGTAAACAGGTAATGATATTCAGGTAAAGAAAACTGTTCAATTTCCAAAAGAAAGAGTGAAAAAGAAATTAATTAAATTCAGTATTTGTTTGATTTGTGTGCATTTAGACAGCCGAATAGCAAATATATTGTGGCACACCCAAGCATTGAGTTCAATGAGTTGAAAGATATGATTTTGGTTTTAGCTATAGCAATGAGTGCAAGTTGCATTTATAGTAAAGACAACATCATAATGAAATCTAAAGGCAGAATATTCAACTTTTTTTACAGTACCAACAAATGGCTGAAAAGTGTTACACTCCTGAGCAACATACCAAGTTCTCTTGTTAAAGAGCCAATAAATTTGGAAAAAATGATGTTAACAACATGCAGTTGGTGTTACTTTATTGCACAGAACACTTGATCGTTGATTAAAGTTCTTGTGATGCTGATTCCAGCAGTTTGAAAATAATACTCAGGAGTGTAACACATTCCTTGAAACTTTTAGCACATTTTTGACATAGCATCACCACTACCAGTATGTTTTTATATCAACAATCATTCTCTAGATTAATTCTCAATTCATATGCCATCATCCCAATGCACATTTTACTGAGGCACAGCCAAGTAAATAAAAGATATATAAGATTTTAAAACTCTACTTCTAAAAAAGGGTATCAAATTGAAGTTAAAATTTAAGTTTTTATTTCATTCAGGGGTTTCTGATAGAAAAAAAAAACACTTATTTACATAATTTGGAAGTGCCCTGCATCAAATAATAGAAACTTAAAGTGATATGATCATGATTTTAGCTTCCAAACTTTCATAAAATTTGGTCATTTAAACAGATTTTTGGTGTAAATCTCTTCACAAAAATTGTCATAAATTTTTAATTAGTAATGCTAGTATCAAAATTTATACAGTTTTGTAAACTGTAAGCGCTGTACATAAGTCTGGAATAAAAATTAAACTTATGGCAGAGTGTTTATTTTTGACCTCCAATGTCACACTTTGGTCACATTTTTTTTGAACATGCCCAGCTACTCATTATTACACTATTGTGAATAAAACACTATCATGATATTGAGCTATTGAGACTAAAATGCAAAGGATGGCATTTTATTCTCAGTGGCCTTATATCTCTACTTGATTAATCTTATGATAATGTCCTTTACTGATAATTAATGTTGAGCCTTTCTATACTATTTCAAACATGTTGTAATCAGGAGATTGTAAGTGTAGTTTGCTGTAACCTGCTAGTAGCAGTCAGGAAATGTTGCATCTTAAACTTTTGCTGAGCTTCAACATAGGTATACAAGGGTTCTGCAATCAACAGATTGTTACATGCTGCAGTACTTTGTCTTGGTGTCCCAGCACTTAAAATAAATATTTGAATTTTCTTTCAGAAAATGATACCAAGTGCATCAGAAACATCATTGTAAAAGTTTATTTAGTTCCCAGTTGTTGTAAAAGAAAAGATTTCTCTACCGGCGTTATGAGGTTGTTTAAATGCTTCCTGAAAATTTTGAAGAAATCAGCACATCTGATCTTTAAAACAGGTCTTTATTAACAGGTTGTCTAAAAGAATGAATATGCTTTGATTCATTTCCAAAGGTAGGTTAGGCGTGCATTTAGCATATGCCAGATATTGTAACAACACAGCTGATATATTGTTTTATAGGTTTATGCCAATGGTTCAGAAGAAACAGGATTTCTATCATCTGTTCCCCTTGTTAGTGAAAGCAATCTGAGGCATGATCCTCATGGTGAGACTTACAATAATGGAGCTTTTGCTGTCATGGAAAGGTCAGTTACAACTTCAGTACATTTTACATATCAGACTGCCTTGAGAAAGATCACTGTTAATGACTCAGATAAAACTGTCTTCTCAAGCAGTCTGTACCATTCTGAGTGAGTCTTCTCTTATCCGGTTGACAGTCTATAAATCCTGAATCCCAGATAGATAAAGTGAAGATTTTATGATAGACTCGCTGCATTCACTGCAGCATCTGCTTCCCAATTTTGGTAAAAGTTTTGTGTGATGGGGGTATTACTGTCAGGCAAGCTATCCTGTATGCTGACGGGTCCTGTTATGATATAAAAGACTTTTAAGATAAAACGGTACATTTTCATGGTAAGCAGCTCTTCCAATTTCAATTTTGCCTCCCACTTTAATGGAGATCAACTCTTAAAAGAAAGAAATTTTTCTCTAGGAGCAAAATCGTTTCCTTTGACTTTCATTTTGGAAGGGTTTCTCTGCCCAGGGAAGCAAACTGAATATCACAAAAAGTGTTTCCCTCTGTAAAATGGTAGAAAAGTGTAGGGATATACCCATACACTATAAAACATGATTCCATGAAAGATAACAGTAAAATGCGGAGAAAAGAGGTTTGATGAGCCTTGAATCAGAAGATGAGACTTACCATACCTAAGTAAAATTGAATGGGGGTCTGGTAAAATAAAGAAAACAAAATAAAGAAAACAAAATTCAACTACAAACTGAACCAGCAAAACAAGGGAGAAAGCTGCAACTTTTCACACTCAAGCAACCTTTCTTGTTTCTGTTCCTTTGATCCAAGCAGATTTGCAGTCAGTGCCAGATGTTGCAGTCAGTGCCAGATATGTTTAAGTGCTTTTCTTTTCATTTTTCCATTATTTTGTTGCAGTATGTGGTGGGACTACACAGAGGTGACTATCAAACGCCTTCACAGAGACATTGATCCATTTCAAGGAGGAGTTGTGGACCTACTTATCAATGAAATAGAGCATATTGGGTACTTTTTTTGTTACTCTGTGTTTTTAGTTTCAGATACATAATTACCATAAAACCCCTAAATATTGGAACAGAAGTGTTTGAGCAAACAGTGTAGATCCAGGTCAGACTGCTCTTTCAGGTCATCATCTTCACTGTATTTACGATGCAGCTTAAATGAGAATATAGTCATGGTGTTTTTAAAGGAATCATAGGAAAACAATTTTATCATATCTGCAAATTTAAGCACTCACAAATTTGTCTAAATTTATGAAACTATGAACTATTCTGTCTGTTGCTGTGTGAGTTATTGTCCTATCTGTGACTGTCAGAATGTGAAACAGGTATTACTTTTCAAGCCTCTGTAGCATAAACTGTCATTCACTTTTCTGGTTTAGGTCTGTTTGGTGAGAATGTGAAGGCAGGTGAGACATCATATTTGGAGGAATTCTTCTTTGATAACTACAATTATCTTTTTCTCCTTCAGAAAGTTGAGGCATCCACATGTTCTGACTCTTATGGGTGTGTGCCAGACCAACAACTTGGAAGGCTTGGTTTTGATCTATGAAAGAATAGGACAGGGATCCTTGTATAACTCTTTACATCAAAAGGTATTCACTTGAACAGTCATTACAAAGTTCATATTTTGTTTAAACCTTTAATGCCTAGCAGCTGATAAAAGGGAAAAAAGGTGGAAACTGTGAAGACTCAGATATGACTGGTGTCAGTCAGATCTGGGTCTTCACAGTTTCCATGTGACCATTTGGCATCCGATCATTGCCTACATTGTTGACATTAAATATAAGAACTGAAAAAACTCAAATCAAATCAGCCACTCCTTAATATATTGGAATTCTGAGTCCACCAGGCATTAATGGGTAAAGCAACTATTGATAGGTATAACTGTGTACAACTTAGGCCTTAAAAAGACACAGAAATTTCTCAAACATTTGGAAGAAGTTTGGGTTAGGTTTTTAAGCATCTTCTGTATATATTCTTTTTATTGGCAGGGCTTCCACATACACTTTCAAAATTTGGAAGTCCAGACTTCCAGTTTTGGACGTATTTAGAGAATATTTTGGAAGTCTGAAGTTTTTAGGAATTACTTATGCATCCCTTCCCCACCCCCTCCCCACACCTCTCTCTCTCTCTCGTAATGTTTTTATGCAAGGAAGCCTGCTCAGTCTAATCAGAGTGATTCCTGTTTGTTTGTGAACAATGCGTAAGACTTGAGCATTCTAAAAACTGAGGACTCGCCCAAGTTACGATGGTTGCACTGTCTGTTTAAATTAACGGTACCCAAATTGCATACTTTTCCTTCACTGCCGCGGAATGGGCCGCGTCGGAAATACGGTGACTTACGGAACGTGAAGAGCGTATATTGACTAGCTTCCATCGAAGTATCTGGTTGCCATTAGGTCAACATTCATTATTTATGTTAGATGTGAACAGGAAAGACCGTTCTGACTGCTTAGTTGTGCTGGCTGATATGATTGTTAGTTATCAGTGTGTGTACTGAGGTACCTATAGCCGTCTCGCAGTTAAAATGACACTGCGTACGGCACGTGTATATACTCACCGCTGCGTCTTTGAACTTTACATCAAAGACAAAACGTGCTTGACCCATAAAGGAATTGCATATCAACGCTACCATTTTATACACAATATATAATCGCGTAGACCCTGATCAGAATGCGCTATTTTTGTGCACTGTTTGGCATTATTTTCGCACTGGTTTGAAGGACGATACAACTAGGAAATCGGTGAAATGGACATTTCTATTTTCGTATTTTAAAATGTCCTTTTTCAAAACTATTACCATAGCGTAGACCCATACGCGTCGGAAATAGTGACTGTTAATATTAACAGTTTGTCTTTGCTTTGAATCTACACTTTTCGTGGAATAGGTTCGTATTCCTAAAAACTTCATTGCCGACAGTATAGATCATGACAAGACCATCCGTAGAGAGGGCAAATGTTGTGTTCGTAAAAAGTTCAGATAGATTTTGTCAGTATATTCTTCAATATTCATCTGTTATGGATACATTCACAAACTTTTTAAGTCTGCATACAGGTCAGTTACATTCTCGGGATCGTAAAGAAAAAAAAAAGAAAAAAAGATGGACACCTTTCATCCAAAAGCCCAGTCTTTGTAATATTTCATAAGTTGTTTTGCAAACTGCCGTAAGAGGTTGAATATACGAGTGCGCGTTATTTGACAGGTAGGCGGTCCGATATGCATTTTAATTGGTTCAGTGCTCCATACAGAAATCTCGATTGGCCCGTAGGCGGTCTTTTCGTCTGGCTAAACCTGCGTTAATTGGATTAGTTATGACACGTGCTAGAATTTTAAAGACAGTGGCGATATTTTATATGTCGGGACAAGATCAAACGGCCGTATATAACAATTATCGGACGTATGCCAGACGCCAGAGGTCCAATTTCTCGACATACGAGAGCAATTTCTGGGCGTAATATACGGCCATACGTCCGTTAACGTAAGCCCTGTATTGGAACTTCTTCCTTAATTGGCCCAATACTCGAAAAAGTTTGCTTTATAAAGGATACTTTTCCTTCCAGCTTTATCTCCTGATGTTTAGCAAGGTGTACTGAATTACAGTCAAACCTGTCCTAAGGGGTCACCCAAGGGAAGGACAAACAGTGGTTGCTTAAGACAGATGACCCCTTAATACAGGTTCATTTGCACTGTATTTTGGTTCAAGGGACCCAGAAAAGGTGGCTGCTTAAGACAGGTGATCTTTTAATCGAGGTGACCACATAAGCAGGTTTGCCTGTATTCTGATATTTAACATGTTGAATTGGGATAGGTGCATCATTATATATTTATAGGTGTCTTACTTGGCAGTGATGGGTAGAATTGTTGGTGTTACAGTAGTGTCTGAAAATGATTTTGGATTCCTATGACGTACATACCAGCATATTTTAACCCTTTATAACTTCCATAAGAATGGTTTGGCAAACAGTGTAGGACCATGTCAGACGACACATTCTATGGCGTCTGTCCAACCTGAGCTTACAATGTTCACTTGAATTTCTGAAACAAAATATTAAATCAAAAGGAAATCAGGCATGCTTGAAATGGAACTATACCTGTTTTAACTTGAAGAGTCTACTAGGCATGAAGGTGAGTGGGTACCTTTTTCAAAGGGAGTGACTAGGTCAGTTGGGATCAACTATTGAAGAGAAGAATTTGATCCCATAGGAGCAATTCTGTTCATTAAGACTAGACTCCCTTTTTGAGTCTTCATTCAGAGAAGCAAACGGGAAGTCAAGTAAGTTGTTTTCCTTTGTAAAAAAGGCCAAAAAACGTTGGTTAATGACTCCATATTTATATTACCTTAGATAGTTCCATCTTCAGGTTTGGATAGGTGCATTTGTTCTATGAGGGGATATTTTATAAAACCAGTGAAGCTGTATAAGTACACCTCTATGTTTACAGGAATTTTTTGAAGGGGCTTCCCAAGACAACAAATCCCTTTTGACTTTGAGTCCACTCTTAATGGAAAGAATTTGCTTCCAGAGGGGCAAACTCTTCTCTTTGGACAGCCGTTGAGATGGGGCATGAAAATGGCGGAAAATTTTCCCTGAAACTGTTCCCATTCACCTTAAAGAATTTGCAAGATTGTTAACCCTGGTCACATTACTCTGTGTCTGCAGTGATTGCACATTCAATAAACTTAGGTATGCAAGTTTGAAAGCTGTTGTATGAAGATTTATATATCAAAATTGCACAATAGTCAGATGTTTCTACCTTAAGTTGAGCCCGTTGTCACCAATAACTTGCTTAGGATGGTTAGCACAGCAGGTTGTGTACAAGGTCTGCTTTACATTGCCAATCATTTTGGTTTGAGTCCAGGGCAGAGGGCTTGTCAAATTTTCATCGTGGTCTGGCTGTTTGCTACTGGTTAGCAGTGATCTAGGAGTGCTTCATATTCAGGTGATATGCTATAGCAGTGACAAGAGCCAAGGCCTTAGAGAGGGTTGAGTCACTAACTTCTGACCCAACTAAAACAAAATGAAAGAAAAATATGTAAAGTATCTCATCCACATAAAGTTCTTGAAATGTTCTTTCTTTTTATTCAGAATGAAAGACTCCCATCAGAGACAATCCAAGCCATTGCTGTACAGATGTGTAATGCAATTACATTTATACACCTGCGAGGCCTTGTACACTGTGCCATCACTTCTCACGCTATAAGTGTGGTCAACGCTAATACCTTCAAACTGGGAAACTTTGAGTACATGGTTGAAAGGTTTGGTATTCTTCATATTGTTTACTTTTTACTGAAATTAACCTTTAGAAATGAATAAAGTGCTTGTGGACAAAGTGCAGAACCAGATGAGGCAGCTCCTTTAGAAGCAGTCTGATCAGATTCTGCTCTGTTTGCATTTAAGCCAGCAATTTGCCAATGTGTTCAATAGCTGTTTGAGGCTTTGGTCGAATTGAATAAATAAGCATTGTCTTTTCAGTTTATTAACATTAAAGCCATTTGTTGTTTTTTGTTGTTGCTTTTTTTTTGTGTGTGGAAAGACGTCACCATGCTGAAAGAAATGAAAGAATAGTGATCATAAAATGTTTGTTTCATTGCTTTATCATTTGCTAGGTTGCTTTAACATTTGTTGGGTCCCTCAAAGACATTTGAAATTTTGAACACTTGGGTGACACCTTGTGTTCAGAGAACTTCCTTAGGACCCAGCACATGTTAATGCATGAAAAAATAAGTATGATCCTTAGACTGATAAATATGTCCATTATTTTGGGTAATAATGGTAAATATAAGTCATGCAGATTGCTGTCATGGAGAGCTGTTAAGAAAACAAGCTTGTATGCTCACAGGAAATATGCTGCAAAATTTCTTAAATAATTAAGATAAGGTAGACCCCAATTTTTTTTTTCACTGTTTTACAAAGGGAAACAACTTTTGTGATTTCCTGTTTGTTTCCGAAGATGATATATTAAGCCCTTCCAAAATGGGGTCTACTTTTTAAAGGAAAGAATTTGCTCCCAGGGTAGCAAATTCTTTCATTTAAGATTTAACCGGGATGGAGAAAGGAGGCAAAAGGAAAATAACAAAGTTGCTTATGCTCAATGTGTACCAATAGACCTTAACTATATATGAGCCACAACAGGACAAAACCAACAAAGTGGCATGTGAGCCCAGGGAAGACTCAGATCAGCCTAGTCTAATCAGAGCATTTGCTGTCTGCATGGAGCTAACTTAGAACCCGAGCTGTCCTTTAAGTGCACAGCGAAGATTCTGATCAGACTGGGTGGATGCCCAGGCTGATCTGAGTCTTCGCTGGACGCAAATGCCACTGTATTGGTTTTGTCATATAAAGTTTGCTCATATAAAGTTCCTACATTTATTTCAGTTCAAAATGTGAGTTGGGGAAGAAAAACTCTGTGGCCACTAATACCAATGAGAATTGTGTGTATAACTGGCTAGCCCCTGAAGTGATATTTAATCTTCCACCATCCTTCTACTGTGATATGTACAGCTACTGTGTTGTTCTATGGGAATTGTTTCATGGTAAATTTGTGTAGAAAAAAGACTGAAACAGAATAGAAACAGTAGTTTCAAAATTATTATGCATTATACTTATTAATAAACTAAAGTTGTAACTCTAACAGTCAAAAAAAAAAAAAAAATCTCTTGCTAGCATAGAAGTCTGATTTTCCTGAATTATGCTTCGTTTCTTAGCCCTAGATACATTTTAATAAGGGGGATAGTGTTTCATATAAAACATTTATAATTTTTGCCTCATGTCGTTAATGGCGTAAGCTCTAAACAGTTGAATCTCAGATCTGATAAATTTCAAATGAGATTTTATCAAATTAATACTATGACTCTTTAGCATTTTCATATAGCTAATCTAAACAGATTTGAGGCATGTTTTGGTGCTTTTATATGTAGTTCTTAACATCATCTACTGTTACTCCATCCAGTTTTACATTTTAAGAAAAACTGCACAAGAACTACATACTGAAAAATAAGTGAGGTTTGAAAATCTTATTGAAATCCATTTCCAAACAGGCAGAGTTTATTGAGATTTTAAACGATTTAATGAGATTTTGTGTGCCTCTCAATTCAGGTGATATACCCTGGGACAGCCAGTCATCAGAAGCCATAAGAGCTCAGTATTCTAAGGGCAACTTTCTGAAAGTGTATGGCAAAGTAGCCGAATACTTCAAGGTGATCATGGAGTATGGACTAGAACTGGATCCAAACAAGAGGAAACTGTCTTTTCTGCATGTCAGGGATCTCTTGCTGGCTGCACCAAAAGTAAGAACCTGTAACTTTTACCATGAGCAACTGTGCTTACTGCTACCATAAAAATTCTAAGTACTAAAGTATTAGGACAGATAGGTTGGAGCAAATAGCGGCAACCCAGATCAGACTGCTCCCTAAGAAGCAGTCTTATCAGGTCTACATTGTTTGTCAGTAAGTAAGTAAGTTGCCATTCCAGCTGCATTTTTTGAACATATTACTGCACCTTAAAGGCAAACTGTTCCATTTTTAGGACAATAACAGTAATTTATTTAGGTGTCCCACTTTTTAGAATATTTACAGTATCTTGCACAGATTAGTCTAGGCATTGCAATTCAGATTATGCCTTATTCAGACAGGTTTTATCTCAAAAAGGCTCAAATAACTTGTTTCTAATGTGTATGGTCGAGAGATATTTCTTTCCCATACTCCCATTTTAACATGGCAACTTTAATAGTAAAAGTACATAGAAGACATGCATGTGCTTTTGGATTTTACTCATCTTTTGTGTGAAGGAATTTTGTTTCTTTAGTTGTACAATAGCCATGTTTACTTGTTTATCATATGACGTCGCATCTAAGAGTGTAATAAAGCCATGCATTAAAAATGATAACCAACTAGTGGATTAAATATGCAAATTACGTTGTAACGTTATGCGTTGACGTCCTTAAAAACGTTGTGTTTTCCAATGGCGAAATTGTGACATTTTAGTGCAAAATCCTCTAATAAAATGGGATCTTAGTGTCATATGATAAATAGAATCTTGCATGAGTGCTCCTGTATTATTGAATTGAACTCGTTGGGGAAAATCAATAAGATGCTCGGCATAGTTTGGCATCTTATCTTTTTCCCCAACTCATTTAATGAATTCAATAATACATGAGCACTCGTGTTAGATCCTCTATATAAAAACAGAACTTGAAATCAAATTTCATGGTAGCTGCAGCAATTTCTTTTTTTCTTCCTTCAGGATGCCCAGTATTACCTGAAAACTCATTTCCAACATTTGAATCAGGCTGACAACAAGACTGAAAACAGTTCTAGTGCAAAGTTTGGACACATGGTAAAACCCAGTGCACCACAAGTAGAAACTAAGACTGAAGTAAAAAGGATACCAGAATATTCTAACACTAGTAGGACAGTAGACCAAAGTCTGCGTGACAAACATGAAAGAAGGCGGCAAAAAGAAAAGGAAAGAGCAAAACGCCTTGATGACAGTGATAATGAACAGGCTTACGGAGCAGAGAGACAAAAGATGAGAGCAAAAACAGAAACAAGGCAAGTGACGGGTCAAAATGTTGATGATCACAACAACAACTGTTCTGAACCTCAGAATGACTGGTAGGTTTAAATTGAAGGCACACAAAATGTTGGGGCATATAAAATAAATTAAGGCTTCCATGGCTGCCCTTAATATTGAGACATGCCAACTGGTACCTCAGTTATTTTATATATTGGAAGACAGTAACTTAATATTTAGGCTCTTTGTCCAGTTATTGTATTTTAAAAATAATAGGTGATTTTATCATAGATATTGCTTTTCTGGAGTTGGTAGTAGTGTATACTTTAGTTTTCTATGTTTAGGCCTGTTTTGTGACACTGTGCCACTGGATTCATGTTAAATGGGTATGACTCCATGCTTTTCCGCCATTTTTACAAAGGGAAGCAACTAATTGATTCCTGTCTGCTGCTTTGAACAAGATAGCCCTGCCTGAAAGAATTTGCTCCTGGAAGAACAAATTGTTTTCTTTAAGGGTTAACCCCAATTGGAAGAGAGGAGCAAAGGAAAGTACATTTATATCAGTTTACCTTATACTTTCAGATAATGTTTTATAACTGTACTTGAATGCAAACATTGCAGACCCTTATCTATAAGAGCAGCCTTACTTGGGTCTGTGCTGTTTGCTCACATACTTCTGTTCCAGTATGCCTTGCCTAGCGACAGCTGAAGTTGAAACAGATAATATTCTTCTGTTGTAGGCAACATAATTTTTTGTTATCAGGTTTAGCTTTGTGTCATGGAAATGTGCAAACAGGGAAGACACTGCCTATGCTGAATTCTTGTGACTTTTTAGGCTTCTGTTGCTAACCTTGACAGTATTTCACACAAAATTTTGTTGTATGTCTGGCATCTGAACATTTCTTTTGTGATTCAACTTCCATTTAAGCAAATTACGGTGATTTCAAGATTGTTTAAAAGGTTGAAATACAATAAAATAGTTTATAAATATAAATAAATTTGTTGGTTTATATGCTTACATTCATTTATACTATAAATCAGAAAATACTCAGGAAAATAAGAATATCATCAACAGTTACAGCATTTATCAATGCAAAGACACTCTATGAGAGTTGCAGGTTCAAAACTGACAATATTCCTTTAAGGTGAATGGGTACACTTTCAGGGGAAGCAACTCAGCCATTATAGCTTGCCTGTCCGAAAGTGAAGAAGAGCCCAGCAGGCACATGACGTCGAGATGATGCACTGACGTCGATGCAACGTCATTATGTGCTTCGAGGGCAGTATGACGTCATTTCAACGTCATGTGCCTGCTGGGAGGTCTTGTTATTTAACCTCCCTTCTCAATGGGATCAACTCTTTAAAAAAAGTTGCTCTTATAGGAGCAAATGCTTTCCTTTTAAGGTTAGACCCCTTTGGAAGGGTTCTGTCATCCAAGGAAGCAAACAGAAAGTTGTCTCCCTTTGTAAACATGGCGGCAAAACATGGAGATAACCATTGCTCATAACTTGAATTCTAGAGAAGAACACATGAAAATTTCTTAATAATTAAATATTTGACAGTAGCTCCATTCTATGAATTGAGCTGCAACAAGCAAAACTCTGCAAACATCAAATTTGCAAAACAATTAGTGAATCTGTGAAGTCTGGCTAGAGTCTTATTTTGTGTCTACGGATTCCTCAGGGTCCATTCATATGTGCAAATAGGAAAGACTCTTACCTGACTGCATGGATAAGCAGGCTGGTCTTGCATATGCAGTAAGCACCCTTTTAAGCTCGCCTGAACAAAGTTCAGGAAGAGCTATTGTACTAGCCCCGGCAGAAGCAGTGGCAGCGACAGTGTTAGCAAAATAAAGTTTTACGTTAAAGTTTTTAAGATCTCATAGTTCCTAAACCCGTTTATCAATTTCAATTATATTAAGTATGATGATAGATATTGGTCCAAAGTTTTATTCAGACCATCCCCACCTCTGGTCATGACCCATAGGTCAAGGTCATGGACATAGAAATTTTATGTTAACGTTTTTAAGATGTCATAGTTTCTAAACCCTTTGATCAATTTTAATCATATTTGGTATGATGAAAAGGTATCAGTGATGATAGATATTGGCCCAAAATTTTATTCAGGACCATCCCCACCCCTGGACATGACCTTAAGGTCAAGGTCACAGACTTTGAAATTTTATGTTGAATATAACTTGGCTAAAGTTTTTTAAAACTTTCCTTAACAGTTAGACAGATTTACTTAATACTTCCACAGGTGGTAGATGATGGTTTAAATTTTTATGCAGTACCACCCCAACCCCCTTGATGACTTAGGTCAAGGTCATGGACATACAAATGTTATGCTAAAATTTTTGGTTAAATTTTCTTAGTGTATCGATGGAGTCAGTTGATTCTTAGAATTCCGTTAGATGCTGGTCCAGAGTTTTACACAGTACCAACCCCACCTCTCGCATTGACCTTTAGGTCAAGGTCACAGGCTGAAGGTTTATAGTTTCACACAGCCTAGATGGAAAGTTATACCAAGACTAATGACAGATACTGCTCCAAGTTTTACATGGTAGCAGCATCACCCTCCTTATTGACCTTGGTCAAGGTCAAGTTCACATTTTTAGAACTTTGTGTTCATGTTGGGCACACGCCAGTTCAGGCAACCTATGCTATCTGGTGACAGCTCTTGTTGGTTTTCGCTGTTGTTTTATATCATTTTATTTATTTGTTTCTATTTATTCTTTTGTTTTGTTGCAACAATATATGTTAATTGCTTTATCATTATTAAAAAACTGACCATAATGTTTTAGTTGCTTTCTTTTATGTTCTATGTTAGTAGGAATATTATTCATGAAAACTTAGATCGTTCTCCAAGGAAAGCTGCTAAACCAACATTGTTCAAAACAGAAGGGTATGTATATTGTTTTCTTTTACAAGTGTCTCTATTTCAAAATGTGTAGATTTAACAAAATCTGTATCTAAAATGGGCAGAACAGTCCCTGCTAAATTCATACCTGTATTATATTTAGGTATTGCTGGCTCCACATGATTGTCTTCTTGTTCTATTTTTGTGCATATTTCCTTAATACAATCACCACTCATCCTTAGAGCTGTCATTAATTGCAGAATAGTATACCCAGCTGGCACATAACGTCGAAATGAAATGACGTCTTACTGACGTCAATGTGATGTCATTATGTCACATTGACGTCAGTATGACCTCATTTCGACGTCATGTGCCTGCTGGGTAGTTAAATGGAACTGCCTTGCTCATTAGGTTGTAAATACTTTTTTGCCCCTCAAATGGATAGAGAACATAACACGTTTTTGTATGGACTTAAATTAGTCAGGGCACATTTTTTTCCCGTTCAAGGTCATTTTATGTACATTATGACTTTTCATTCTTCATTGTAGCCTTGATTGGGAAATTTTTCCAAAGGAAGCAGGTGAGGAATTTTTATACACAGTGCAGGTGACACGACAGCCTTCACCTGCCAAACAGCCTTCTTCACCATTGAAAACTTCACCTGTGAAAACTTCACCTATTAAAAGAAGGCCTGAATATGCAGAAATGAAAACTTCACCTGTTAAAAGAAGGCATGAATATGCAGAAACATCAGGAAGACAGCCTTGTACTCCACCCAGAA
This sequence comes from Ctena decussata, assembly GCA_963989385.1. Classification (NCBI taxonomy): domain Eukaryota; kingdom Metazoa; phylum Mollusca; class Bivalvia; order Lucinida; family Lucinidae; genus Ctena; species Ctena decussata. The sequence goes on from OZ022500.1 coordinate 41,246,249, forward strand.
AACGAGTCATAGAGGTGACTAGCTCAGAAGAAACTGAGACTTCAGCTGCAACAGAAACAACAGAAAGTTCATCAGAGCCAAAACTGTTTGCTCAAGGGCGGTAAGATTTCAGTATCAGATTCTGTTTGTTAGAGCTCCATAAGGGAAGTAATTTACAGTGAATGGATACACTTTCAGGGAAAGCAGCTCTGCCATTAAATTTTTTTCCTCCCTTCTTAACTGGGTCCACCCTTAGGGAAAGAATTTCCTACTGGGGAAGAAATTCTTTCCGTAAAAGTAGAACTCATTTTGAAAGGGCTTAATTGTCCATGAAAGCAGACAGGAAGTCACATAAGTAGCTCCCCTTTTCAAAAGATGGCAGGAAAGCACCTGAATTGCTACACCTTAAATTGAGTATTTTCTTCAGTTGAAGTTCGATAGCTGACACAATTCTACTGAGATGCCACCAAGGTATGTTTTGAATAGGAATGAATTATGATGAGAAATTTCATGTAATAAGATTAGCAGGGTGGTTGGCACAGTAAGCAAAAAAAAATAAATAACTGGAAAATTAAAAGGTCAAGGAATTTGAGATTGATAAAGGATGATATAAACATTTTGCAGCAAAAAAAAGTAAGCTTGGCTTTGTTGGTAAATGTTAGAATATGGAAATAGTGTACACTCGAGGAAAAATCAGGAAAAGTTAGAGTGCTTTGAAATAGAAATTGAATGATAATGTTCTGGGTGTGGAAAATTGGTCTTTTGATATAAAAGTCTGTGCAGACTGATCAGGTGTTTGCTTTACTCTATGTAGATTGCTCAGATTGTCCTTTATCACACTGTATTGGGGGTCCATAGAAAGGTCTGTGTTATAGTGTTGTAACAACACTAAACTGCACAGGAATATAAGGCAAATGAGCACTATTGAAACTAATGCAAATGAGGGTTACATGCTCCTTTGCCATATACCATAAGTTCCTGTGGGAGTAATGACCAGAGTTTTCATTTACACTAAAAGAGACTGTGAAGGAATATCACAAGTATTTCTTGAAGGAATATTTGTTCTTATAAACAGAGAACTTGGCAAAGTAACCTCTTCCATGGGAAGGTTCAGCTACCTCACCTTGGACAATCACCAGCAATCTCGCAGCTCTGCGGCTAAGCCTGCCTGTCATGCCACTCATGCAGTGTTACGAGATGAGTACTCTACCCTTGGAAAATTGACTACAGCTGGGAGTGTTTTTGCCCTGTACAATGATCACAGTCCTGATTTACCTATGGGTCAGCCTTCACACAGAGAACCACCTGATTATGCCACATTACGCAGAAGACTTCTAGAAATGAAGGAGCCCTCAGCCCCACCGTAAGTTTTTAGCTCTTCTGGAGTATACCATACTCCATGAGAGCTTGCGTGATGGGGGACCGTCAGTCCATCCCTACATAAACTTGTCTCATTACACCTGAAACAAACATGACTGCAGTTTGACTAAAATAAAATAATCATGGATTATTCTGTGGTTGTCAGTGATATTCAGTAAAATTGATTAGATATTCCTGTGCCCTGTAAAATTTTTACATGTGCGGTAATCTATTCATGTTGACTGTACAGTTAATTCCCTTGACTCTTAATGCAAATGTTCTGGTATTCTTAAATTCCACCTGTAAATGTGCAAATTAAAATTGTGCCTATTTGTCATTAAACTGCCAAATTTTGATGTTACAGATTTTAATTTTATTGCAGTTAAAAAAAAGGATTGTTTTTTTCTTAATCATATGCCTATTATACTTTGAAATACTGATAGAATAGTAATTAAAATAATAATTACTTACCAAAGCAGCTACTTTAACAGTGGAATATCAGACCCTGCATAACCATGTAGTAAGGTCAGAGCCTATGCTGTTTGCAGGTAGAATTTATTGCATGAAGTGCAAAAATTCTGCATGGTGCATAGTCTTTTGTCTTTACATATTACGGGCTAAGAACCCCTATGGTTACACTCTCAACGGAAATCAGCTAGATCTGAAAGCATTTGTCTCCATTTATCACACCACATGGTGCTACTCTTAATAGAGAATTTGCCTAGAGAGAGCAAATTTCTTCCCTTTAAGGGTATGGGTATACCTGCATGTTTTCCCGCCAGTTTTAGCTCACCTGAGCTGAAGGCTTTGGAGGAGCTTAAAGGATAGGCAGGCTCTGTTGTCCCTCTGTCAGTTTTCCATCCATCCACAATTGCAAATGACTTGTCTTCTGAAACCACCAGGCCGATCGTAACCAAATTTCATATGTAGCCTCCAGTTGTTGGGGGGACGAAGTTCTTCAAACAGTCCTGGTCACATGACCAACATGGCAGCCATGCTTATAAGGCATATATGATAAAAATCTTTTAAAAATCGTCTTTTGCAGAACAAAAAGGTTGAAATGGCCTTGCAACATGGTATGTGGCATCAGGTACAAAAAAAATGCTACCAAGACCAGTCAAATGATGATATTGGATTGACCTTGACCATTTTTAGGGCAAGGTCGAATTTGGTTTCTTGTGCTGTCATATTGGAAAATGCTAGAACATAAGATTTCATTGAAATTCTTAAAGATCTCGGCATGAAAATTGGAATATACAGTCATCTTAATGAGTACATGAAGATTTCTGAGTACAAAAGGTCAAGGTCATTCTTTGACCCAGGTCTCATATTTTGACTAAAGTCTCCTCAAAAGCCACTAGGCCAGTATGGTAACCAAATTTTATATAGAGCCTCCTGGGGCTGAGGGAACAAAAATTTGTACAAATGGTCAAGGTCACATGACGAACATGGCCACCATGCCCATATATGGTAAGAAGCTTTAAAAATCTTCTTCTCCAGAACCAATTGACCTATGGCCTTGAAACTTGGTATGTAGCATTGGGTAGTTAAGTACTTACAAGAATGATCAAATGAAGACCTTGGGTTGACCTTGACCTTGTATATGGAAAGGTCAAATTTGCTTTCTGGAGCTGTTATATGAGATAATGCTAGAACATAAGAGTTCATGAAAGGTATTGAAAATTTTGGAATAAATATTGGTGTATGCAGTTGTCTAAATGAGTACATGAAGATGTGTGAATACAAGAGGTTGAGGTCATTCTTTGATCTATGACCAAAGTCTCATATACTCTGATAATTTCAAACATCTCCTCAAGCCACTGGGCAAATTGTAACCATATTTCATATAATGCCTCCAAGGATTGGGAGAACAAAAAATTGTTCTAGACTGACCTTGACTTTTTTACAGCAAGGTCAAATTTGCTTTCTGGTGTGTTTAAATGGATCTGCATCTTGTAAATGGCTCATGACATTGAAACTAATTTGCAGCATTTGGGATTCATTCACTATCAGGTTTTTTTCAAATGATGAGTGATGACCCTAGTTTGAAATTTGACCTTTATACTCAGGTGAGCGATTCAGGGCTTCATGGGACGGTCAGTTAACCTAACCACACTATTCCTGGACAGGCTTAGACCTCCATTCCTGGGCAAGCTTAGACCTTCTAAGCAGTTAACCAGTACTAAGTGCACTTACTTTCACCAGTAACTGACAACTGCCCTTCTTGAATCAGCGGAAGGAGAAACGTAAATAAGTGGCCAGACCGGGTTTCGAACCCAGGACCTCTGACTTATGAGTCAGGTGCCTACTGACATCTTTGTGTTTGAAATTATGTATCTGTTATGATCCGTTAAGGCCCTGTCACACTGTCACGAGTTTGGCTACGATAAGCTACGAGTTTATAACTCGCCACATGTCGAGGGGAAGTGGAGAAGATGTCGCCATATCTCGTATTGAGTCGAACAAGCATCGCCATGACTCGCATATTGTCGGGAGGTGTCTACGAGAATTTTAAACTGTTTAAAATTCTCGCCGTCCAAAGTATTCTCGTAGCGAACTCGCAGCTCACTCGTACATTGTCGTACAAGTATCGTACACATTGTCGCCTATTGTCGCACATTCTCGTGTGTTCTCGCCGTCCCAAAGCAACAGGGGAGTTCTGGCGATATAGTACGATATACGGCGAGCTGGGTACGAGTATCTGCGACACACAGTACGATACTGTGCCGAATATGGGGGATTCTCCACGAGATCCCTTCGAGAACTGTCGACACATATACGACAACTGGCGAGTGCTTTACGAGTTCCGTTCGAGCCATGATAATCTTCTATAGATATTACCCAGATAGCATGCCTACGTTGGGCCAACGTTGGCTTAAGGTGGTCAGTTTGATTGGGCCAACGTTAGATGCCAGCGTTGGGCCAACGTAACTTTGCTCATCGGGCGAACGTTGAGCCAACGGTTGGCTCAACGTTGGCCCAACGTTGTAGCGTTTTTCCTGCAACGTTGGGCGAACGTTGCGCCAACATATATGACTTACAATCAGCCAACGCAAAAAAAATCACTTTGGGTCAAGTTGTGCCACCTTAAACCAACATATACTTTGACATAAACAAATTCCTCCTTCTCTGCGAAGCATCCAGTAAAAGTAACTAAATCCATGACCACAAAGAAGAGTCAGCAATTTAAACGTATACTGACTTTTAAATGCAATCCCAAATACACAATTCTGCGAATCGCTGATCACTTAATGCGGATTTTATATACTTTACGACTAAAATCAGCCTGCGCATATGCACCATATTATTCCCTATTCGCTTACACATTTAATCTGCCTGATGAATACTGGTTAATCAAATATGAAGCAACATTTCACCTTGCGCAGTTGAGCAGGCTGATTTAGGTATATATGCCTAAGGTCGATTTTCGCGTGAAGACATTCAGGCTTAAATGTATTAAGCTAAACTCACAAAAAAATAAAATACAATCTGCTTGAATTAAAGTATTAAATGTTGCTGAATGTTATGACTTTGAGCGTACGTTTATAGTTTCCTATTCTAAGAACACAATCTTTACTCCTCCAAGCCCTAGTTACGTTTAGCACTTGGTTTGTTAAATCGTTCTGGTACATCTGAAAGTCATTAATAACAGCAGTACTAACAGCTTAATTGCTGAATGGGGATCGTTTCCTTGGTAACCAGACCTTGCTCGTAATTAAATCGAAGTAAACAAGACTCCTTGCTGTGTGATCGATAATTACTTACAGAGCTTCACTTTTCTATGTACCTGGTTCAGATATTGTACATAACCAAAGCTTATGATTAATATTATCATTATGCCTAAATCTGTATTGTTATATTATGCAATAAAATTTATAAAAGCGAAAATTCATAATCTTTCCATAGAATTATTAGTACCTGCTAGTAAAAGTCAGAGCATGCAAAACCAAGACAAATAGTAATAATAAATAAAAATAAATAAACAAATAGTAAGAAGCCCATTTAATGATTATTCTGGGTAGTTGAATGATACATAGACTTTATATAAAGATTAAATTGATAAATTCATATTCATTTCTAATTATCATTGAAATTTGATGTTCAATCCCCACGCTAACCCAACGTTGGGGCAACGTTGGGCCAACGTTACTCAACCCACGTAAAACTTAGTAGAATTTATACGCATGTGCAAACGTTGGCCCAACGTTGGCTGACCGTTTAATGAGCGACACACTTTTTTTACAAAAATGTACACAGCATGCTATGAAATAAAGTTTTAACCAGCATAGGTCGAAGTATAATTAATTCCTGTGTGCCTAGAGCAAAAATATACCTAGCTGTTGTAACGTTGGGCCAACGTTCGGCCAACGTTGTACTCCAAACGCCAACGCTCAGCCAACGGTGACACCTTATGCCAACATTGGCCCAACGTTGGCATGCTATCTGGGTAGCTGTCATTGTCCAGCAGTTTCAATGTAAACGTCTCAGTATTCATACGTTCATTTTACGTTTATCAGTGCATGATAATGGCTCCCAAGAAAAGGGAAAAGTTGCAACGAAAAAAAAAAGAGCTGGCACACCTCACAGAGATACCCCAACGCCACTTCCTATACTAGGGAAGATGTGTCTAATGCCGATGCGGTACTTCCAGGGGATAGGGAGCAGCCCCGAGACACGCATCCCCGTGAGGACGGTATTGTGTAGCACTCGGAACCCATACATGAGGCTCTTGTAGCTTTCTCTTGTGGCCAAGTACCTCAGGGCGATAGCAAGCTTCAATCCCGGTTTCAGGGACTCTCGGTACCACGTGTTCTGTTTCAGCAGTCTAGGAGTAAGTCTCTGCTTAAGCTTTTTGAACATTTCAGGCGGTACTCTCAGAAAGTTACTGTAAAAAATTTCGTAGATTTTACGTTAGAATAACTGGCAACCAGCTGCCAGTCCATTTTCCGTTATTTTTACGGCGTCTGCCTGTAGAACATATTTTTAAATCTCGATATGGTAGAATTATGTGACCTGACCGCACTCGAAAATATCTTTATAGTGTTGAAGGGTTATATGACCAAAACAATATTTGTTTTCTTCTTTCCTGCTCTGCGTGATGATTCCGCCAGCGTTTACGGGCGCCCGTAAAAATAACGGGAAATGGACTGGTAGCTAGTTGCCAGGTATTCTACCGTAAAATGTACGGAAATTTTTTACAGTCTTGTGGGCGCTTCATGGTCTGCAGTTCGTGCATCAGACGATCATAGTGTCCAAAGTCTTTTCGCCTCATTAATCATGGTCTGATCCAAAATCTTCTAGGAGCCCTCCTCCTCCTTCTTCTCTGCTGGAGCAGCTGGGCGAGGCCAAGATCAATTTCGACATCATCTTCCTCCAGTTCCACCAGTAAACGAAATCTCAGAAGCCTTTGTGGAAGTTGAAATTCGGTAACCAATGAGATTATGACCATTGGTCTGCAGTATACACCAATTTATATACACCCAAAATGCTGGAGAACTCGTACAGAAATCGTATTATGTCGCACAAAGTCGAACAAGGTTCGGATGATATCGTACTACGTCGAACTAAGACCGTACTAATATCGCAATAAATCCTACCATATTGTACGAACTCGTACCTTGTCGAACAAAACTCGTATTAACTCGTACAAACTCGTAATGATATCGAACAAGTATCGAAGCATTATCGTAGGAATGTCGAAGGTATTCGTGCAAACTCGTACTAGTTTCGTACGTTTTAGTCAGAAATATCGAAGAGATCTCGTGCTCTACTCGTACAAAAGTTTTGACAGAAATTCATTTTGTAACTCGTGGTCATCCAAGCCGATTTACTGCGAGTTCAATCTCGCCGTAAATCGCCGCTTGTCGCCAGAGATATCGTGACAGTGTGACAGGGGCTTTAGGCTTTGGATTGACTAAAGAAATAATTTTGAATCCTCCATTCCAGGCATATGGGTACTTTTTTTTCCACCATTTTTTCAAAGGGAAGCAACATTTGTAGCTTCCAATTCACTTCCCTGGGCAACAAAAGTCTACTCATAGAGGAAAGAATTCACACTTTGTGGACCAAATTCTTTAGTATAAGAGTTGAGCTGCATTAAAAAGGGAGGCAAAAATGAAAAATGACAATTGCTTCAATCTATGAATTTGCTGAAAGAATTCCCATTCATTTTAAGTGGACTGCCTTGTAAAAATGACAGCCAAACCATGGAGCTGTAGCCATACACTGAGCCACTTTAGTTACGCACCACTTATAAAACCCTGAATTATAAATAAACAATTGATTTCTTTTTAAATTCAAACATACAAGCTAAGAAAGCACTTATTTATGCATAAATCCCGTAAAATTGGTGCCTGTCGGAAACCAAACAAACGGTTGGTCATACGAAAAAGAGCAGTACCAACCAAATTAGAATTCGCGACGCTACCAAATTAACCTGAATTCGCACCGCGAGGGGATATTTTCAACACTCGGTTTTCACACAGTGTTCTGTCGGAACGTTTTTACTTTCTATGATATGAAAGGCCGTCATATTGCTGTCAATATTGGCGTACTTTTCATTATCAATATCTGCTGCTTACTTTGCGGTGACAGGTTGAAAACGTAAGTTTATTTATCTTGTTTTCAAAAGCTACTGTGAAAGTTGATGTTGATTTGTAAACAAGCGATCGAAATACTTCTATAATACCTTCCTTGTACACAAGCACATGTTCTTTGTTCATTTTCATGCAAACATTGTTGAGAATTCTACGTTATGCCTTTGATGTTAGTCTTGACGTTGCTACCCTAAGGGTTTAGAAATGAGTCAATTTTCAATTGTGTTTTAGTTTAACTGACTTCGATATTGTCAATGGTATTATGGCCATCACAATTCATGATAAGAAAAATTGATTGGTTATCGAAACTGACGTTAAAATGACGTCAAAAGTAGATTTATTTTAAAAAGTGAACGTGTGTTGTAAATCTGCTTTAATAAAATTGGCTCGCCACTTGGAATCACATTACCTAAGACGTTTTTCTAAAGCGACTATCCCCAAAGATGAAGTTCAATGATAATTCCAAAAGAAAAGAATGGCCGCTTATGCTGCACGTACATTATTGCCAAGATAAGCTCTCAGCAAAGTGTGCGGATACACTCCAGCGATTTTGCAAAATTTTGACTGTCATCAGTTAGACAAATTATCGATTATCGATGATTGTATTCTGCTAGAAATTGTTATTGTAAGCAGTTATGGGCTAAAAATATGGGCATTGAAAAAGTGGTGTGTAACTAAAGTGGCTCAGTGTATACATTAAGAACACTGCTGCACAAAATCCAAATGCCTGGTTATTCAAATTGTTTATTTTTTTGTCTGAAAATACTGTCAGAGTATTTACCTTGTATGTGCGGTCTAACTATATGTTTACAGTAGCATTCAGCCTGAGAAGACGTGGTTTGCAGGGAGAGGCAGTGTCAGAGATTTAGCTCAACTCTTCCAGCAACAAATTCAAGAGGTGATGCTATGTTCATTTTAAGTAACAGTTCAGAACAAAGTTCACTGAGAACTATTACAGTCACTTTTGTTGCAGGTTTACAGTGTATATATTACAATATTTACGGCTTTATTCTAGAAAGTCACTCAAGCCACACTCATTCAGTTAGTCCTGATTATTGCTCAAATTTCAACAGAATCATCCTCCCCTGGCTACAAAATTGAGTCACTCACAGGAGAGTGAGGTTTCAGAATACAGTCTTTAGAATTAAGCTACAATTTTCCAAAATGAGATATGGAACCCTCTACAACCACGCCATTTGGCACCAAACATTTTGACGTTAAACGTTATTTGCTGTTTTGAAGAATACATCTTTTGAACAATCAAGCCATTTCGTGCATATCAAAATGACGTTGTAAAGAATTTTGCTGTTGTAATGAGTGCCTGTAGTTTCCATTTCTTCACTGTTTACAATGGTTTATCATATGACTTCGCATCTGAGGGTGTAATAAATCCATGCATTAAAAACGATAATCAACTGATGGATTAAATATGCAAATTAGGTTGAAATGTTATACATTGATGTCCGTAAGAATGTCGGGTTTTCTAACGGTGAAATCTTGACGTTTTAGTGCAAAATTTGCTCATAAAATGCGATTTTAGTGTCATTTGATAAATAGAATCTTGCATTCATGCTCTTGTATTATTGAATTTATTAAACTCGGGGTGGGGAAATCAATAAGATGCGAGGCTATGTCGAGCATCTTATCTTTTTCCCCACCCCTAGTTTAATAAGTTCAATAATCATGATCACTCATATAAGATCCTCTGTGTAAAATTCATTTTCTGTCTTTTATGCAGCATGACTTTTACCAAGCTATATTAGATGGAAGGCTATCTAATGATAAAGATGGTGGTGATACAACACCAGCAAGGACAGGACCTGGAAAGTTTTCTGGTAACACTTTATGTCAGTTTGTCATATATGGCAGAAATATCTGTCAGAGCTCCAAATCAGATGGAGTTTTACAAAAAATGATGAAGGCTATTTCAGATAATAGTACCACCCTGGGCAGGACTGGAACTTGTTCTGAGGGGTACCACCAATGAAATTTTAATAACATTACAATAAAAAATCATAGTATTTCTATCTCTTTAAACCCCACCACCAAAATTTTAATGAGGTTCCAGTGCTGCCCCAGGATGTAAGTTTTCCTGGAAAAGTTCTGAGTATTTTCTAAATTAACCATAAAAATGTAGTAGTCCTTCATGAAAACCACCTTTTTCATGATAACTGACTAGAAATTATTTCAGAATTATCCTCAAAATCCCAACTTTTCCGTAACTCTATGTCCAAGCTCTTTTCCAGTGAATTCAATTAATTCAACTTCTTTGGAGTCAGCCATAGTGGTAAAAATTCATTAAGTCATTTGGTTAAGCTCCATTTGTGTGACAGCACACTAACAGACAAGACATTATTATTAAATTCTGTGGAATTAGTGTATCATATATGAACATGTCAGTTTGTGATTTCATAAAATGTAGCTGTCAGATTAATTTTGGACATAAAATATATGCTGCTGTGACTTTAGTCAAATAAACATAAATACAAGATACAGACTCAGGTGACAGTACAATTTTTTATGCCCCCGCCACGAAGTGGGGAGGGACATTTAGTTTTGCCCTTGCATATATATACGTCTGTCACACTTTGTAGTACATTTTTCTTGTCTCCACAACTCCTCCTAGAGTATTTGATATAGGGATTTGAAACTTGCAACACAGTTCAGCCATGCAATGAACATGCGCACAAAGGAAACAGAACTTTGATCCATGGGTGCGTTTGATCTACCTGAATCAGAAACAGGATTCCAAATCATATTTGTGTTTCAGCATTTTATTTGTGGGAAACAGAAACAGAAACATAACACCGAAACAAGTGAATCATGCCCTGTTTATGTCTCAAAGTGATTCAGGTGCATCCAAAATGGCGGCATTGAGTGAAAACATACAAGAGCCCACATTTCAGAACCAACATTTTTGTCTATTAAACAATGGTCTAGCACATTGATGTCTGCACAGCAGAAGCAACTGCATATTTCTGGGAATCCAATTTGAATCATAACATAAAGACATAGTGTTTTTAAAGTGGCAGAAACATGTTTACGACTACGAAATCATGATTCAGAATCCTGTGTCTGTTTCTAGTAAAACAAACGCACCTTAGGTCAGTATTGCAGAATTATGTCCACTTAAATGACATACATATTTTGACCATCTTTTCTTTGTAGTACTTTCTTGTCTCCGCAACTCCTCCTAAAGTATTTTATGCAGGGATTTGAAACTTGCAGCACAGTTCAGACATGCATTGAACATGCCCATAAAGGAAACATAACTTTGATCCAGATCATTATTGCAGAATTATGTCCCCTTAAATGACTTACATATTTTCCTTTTAGTACTCTTAATGTCTCCAAAAATTTCCCTACAGTATCTGATGCAGGAATTTGAAACTTGCAGCACAGTTCAGACATGCATGGAACATGTGCATAAAGGGAACAGAACATTGATTCAGATTGTTATTGCAGAATTATGTCCCCTTAAATGACATATTTTGACCATATTTCCGTGCCTGATGTACAAGCTCACCTTTTGTCATCACTCTAGTGACCTCATTATCAACAGATTTTGATGTCACATCACAGCTTTACTGAGTATGGCAATACCTCTAACGAATTTACATTATAGGTTGGTAGAGTCAAGGTCAAGGTCACAGTTGCTTTTTTTTCTGAAAAACTTTGTCATTGCTCTAGTGCTTTTATTTATGGACCGATTATGATATATCTTCAAAAAAATGTTAGGTATGACAACATCTTGAACAAGTTTGCATTTCAGCACTGTGTAGGTCCAAGGTCAAGGTCACAGTTGCTGTTTTTAGAAAACACTTTGTCATCTCTATAGAACCTTTATTTATTGGCAGATTTTGATATTACCTCACTCAAATGTTTACTGTGACAATATTTGGACAAATTCATGATCAAACTTTTGTGAGGCAAGATGAAGGTCACAGTTGCTGTTTTTAGGAAAAAAAAAAATTGTCACCCCTCTAGTAACTTTAGTTATGGACCGATTTTGATATAACTTCACACAAATATGTCTGAACACATTACTCATCTAGTGAGGCAAACTGCAAGGACATTCATTATTACCTTTAGTGATTGTCTAGTTGTCATTGTAGATTATGGAAATCATGCCAAGTGTCGTTTACCACCTGGGGTAGACAAAGCTGACAAAGAAAGTTTTGGCAGTTTATCTACAGTGACTATGAGTGATGGTGGTAAGATTTTATGATTAGCAATGCCATAAAAATTCTAAAACCGGACACCTAAAATAATTTACAGTGAAATAGTCCTGAAAATGGAACCTTTTGATTTTACATTTAATACAGAAGTACGTGTGTCCAAAAATGCAGATGGAATGGCAAACAGTGTAGGTCCTGCTCAGACTGCTCCAGGAGCATTTTAATCTGGATTTGTACTGTTTGCTTAGACCTATTTGTCCCAATACTTAGAATTTTATGGTTATAAAGACTTTATTTTACTTGTTAGCTCACCTGAGCCGAAGGCTCAGAGGTGAGCTTATAGGATGGGAGTCGAGCCGTCGTCCGTCCGTGCGTGGGTGCGTCAACACTTTCAAACATCAATATCTCAGAAACCAGTAGGCTGACTGCAATCAAATTTTATCTGAAGCATTGTTGGGGTGGGGGAAAGGCTGCATTAGGTTTTGGTGCAGATCAGCTCAGAACTCTGGTTTCCATGGCAACAGATAGCCCCCATAGGGTTATAATGGGGAAAACGGCGTCATCACATTTTCTCGACTGTTTTTGATTAGATCCTTATCATACTTGCAGGTAATGGTGACATACATAAGAGCTTGGATGAGTTCGAAATTTGGCCGGATTCGAGCACAGACTACGGAGTTAGCTGCCCTTGAGCATTTGAAAAAAATCCCATAGGGTTATAATGGGGAAAATGGCATCATCACGTTTTCTCAACTGTGTTTGCTTAGATCCTTATCATACTTGCAGGTAATGATGACATACATAAGAGCTTGGATGAGTTCGAAATTTGGCCGGATTAGAGCACAGACTTCAGAGTTAGCTGCCCTTGAGCGTTTGAAAAAAATCTCATAGTGTTATAATGGAGAAAACAACGTCATCACATATTTTTAGAAAAACTTTGTCATCGCTCTATTGCCTATATTTCTCAACGGATTTTAAAATAACATCACACAAATGTAGGGCATGACAATATCTCGAGCAAGTTCGACTTTCAGGATGCTGCGCCCAAGGTCAAGGTCACTGTGGCTATTTTTAGAAAATCTTTGTCATCGCTCTAGCACCTACATTTCTCCATGGATTTTAAAATAACTTTACACAAATGTAGGGCATGACAATATCTCGAGCAAGTTCGACTTTCAGGGTGCTGCACCTAAGGTCAAGGTCACTGTGCCTTTTTTCAGAAAAACTTTGTCATCACTCTAGCGCCTACATTTCTCAACCGATTTTAAATCAACTTCACACAAATGTAGGGCATGACAATATCTCAAACAAGTTTGACTTTCAGGGTGCTGCGCCCAAGGTCAAGGTCACTGTGGCTATATTTAGAAAAACGTCAGCGCTCTAGCACCTACATTTCTCAATGGATCTTAAAATAACTTCACACAAATGTAGGGCATGACAATATCTCGAGCAAGTTCAACTTTCAGGATGCTGCACCCAAGGTCAAGGTCACTGTGGCTAATTTTAGAAAAACTTTGTCATGGCTCTAGCACCTACATTTCTACATGGATTTTGAAATAACTTCACACAAATGTAGGGTATGACAATATCTCGAGCAAATTCGACTTTCAGGGTGCTGTGCCCAAGGTCAAGGTCACTGTGGCTTTTTTTAGCAAAAACTTTGTCATCGCTCTAGCACCTAAATTTCTCCATGGATTTTTTAAATAACTTCACACAAATGTAGGGCATGACAATATCTTGAGCATGTTTGACTCTCAGGGTGCTGCACCCAAGGTCAAGGTCACTGTGGCTATTTTTAGAAAAACTTCGTCATCCCTCTAGCGCCTACATTGGTCAACAGATTTTAAATCAACTTCACACAAATGTAGGGCATAACAATATCTTGAACAAGTTTGACTTTCAGGGTGCTGTGCCCAAGATCAATGTCACTGTGGCTATTTTTAGAAAAAATTTGTCAGCGCTCTAGGACCTACATTTCGCAATGGATTTTAAAATAACTTCACACAAATGTAGAGCATGACAATATCTCGAGCAAGTTCGACTTTCAGGGTGCTGCGCCCAAGGTCAATGTCACTGTGGCTATTTTTAGAAAAACTTTGTCAGCGCTCTAGGACCTACATTTCTCCATGGATTTTGAAATAACTTCACACAAAAATTTAGGGTATGACAATATCTCGAGCAAGTTCAACTTTCAGGGTGCTGGGCTCAAAGTCAAGGTCCCTGTTGCCATTTTTTTTAAAAACTTTGTCATCGCTTTAGCGCCTACATTTCTCCATAGATTTTAAGAAGCCAACTCTGACTATGGAGTTATCTGCCCTTGAGCTTCTAAAAATTGATGTCACCGAGTAATCCAGGTTGATATTGATCTGATCCTTTTCAAACTTGCAGGTAACAAGGGCATGCATGATATAATTCGGTGAGTTCAAATTTTGGTCAGATCGAACGAAGGCTAGAGCTACGAAGTTAGCTGCCCTTGAGCATCTAAGAAATACCCCATAGACTTTAAATGGGTAAAATAGTGTCTCCACTTTTACTTTGTTGTTTTTGATTTGCTCCTTTAGATACTTCCCTGTAACAAGAGTATTCATGAAAGCTTGGATGAGTCTGAATTTCCGCCAGATCAGACTACTGACTAGTGTTAGCTACCCTGAGCATCTAAAACATTAATGTCTCCATGTTTTCTTGGTAACTATTGATCCAATCTTTTTCAACTTGGAGGTAACATAAACATGCATAATGTCTTGCATGAGCTCAAAGTTTGGCAGAATGGGACCACTGACTATTGAGTTAGCTGCCCTTGAGCATCTAAAAAATTGATGTCACAGCTGTTGATCTGATCCTCTTTAAACTTGCAAGTTATAAAGGCATGCAAAAAATCTTGGACAGGTTCCAATTTCGGCCAGATCCAAACACTTACAGAGGAATAAGTCACCCTTGATTGTTTGAAAAATGTTCCAAAGAGTTAAAATGGAAAAGTAATGTATCCATGCTAGTTTGTTCCTAGTTAAAAAGGACATGTTTAAAAGCTACAAGAGGTCTGTCACTCTGATTTCTGACACATTGAGACGGCTGAGTTACTAATGAAAATATAATTATGGGATCATTTAAGAGCAGTGGAAACATTCAAAAGAAATAGACTGGGCCAGACAGATCTGTTTCGGATAATCAATCCTCTTCAGTGACACTGAAATAAGCCCTGAAAAAATGCTCTCTTATTTGAATACAATTCAAATTTTGAATGACTTTACTTGCTGGCTTGTTTCCACTTTTCTGAGTTGCTATAAATTGCATGTATTTGGTACTTGCATGTAACCAGGATATGCATAAAAAAACTTTCAGGTGTTTGAATTACCTCAAGACTGAATTGATGACAACAGAGTTAGTCTCCCTTGAGTGTCAAAAACAGAATTCCATCTACTAATGCTGCTTTTAACCTGGGCGAATATCCTTACGAATATGAAGAATTAATGAACATTTGAATTTTTGCTCTAAAATCACCTAAAATGATATGATTGGCCAAGAAAAAAATGAAACCTTATGAATGCTTCAGAATGTTGTAAGATCCTTGCAAATCTGTTTTACGATTGTTGTGACATTCTTAAGAATGCTTACGGATGCTGTTTTGCGAATCTTACGAATGTGTTGCAAAAGAAACAACAACACGACACACGCATACTTTATTTGCTTATACACATTGTTTCTCTTTGCGTTTTATTTGCTAGGCTGTGCCCAATTAGCTTATTCTCCATCATATTGTTACTCATTGTCCGCATTTGTTCATTATACTACGAGAATGTCAATACAAATGCTAGGGAATCTTTACAAACGTCTTACAATCACGACAAATGCGTTGCCAATGATAAGAATGGCTTGTGAGTGCTTCCGAATATGTTGCAAATATGTTCTTTTTTGCAAATTTTAGAAACATGTTTCTAAAATTTGCAAAACTTGGTGAATGGCCGTGATTGCTTAAGAATACCAACAAATGCATAGCAATCACCATGCGACCATTGCGATTTGTTAGTGAATTACCGTGATACTATGTAAATTAGCCCATTCGCAACATATTCGCCCAGGGATAAGAGCTGTATAATAATGGGAAAATCGGATTTAAAAAAACTAAAAGGATTTTACCATGTATGTAGTAAAGAGCAAAGGCATTGATCACCCTGTGCATTAGCATAGCTGATCTGGGTTTTATGCATATACGAAAGACAGTTTTTTCATGACCATGCTCGGTTAATGTTGGTTCTTGTCTATTTTCAGATTAAACAATCCCAAGATTGCAGAAAGTTTCACAATTACAAGAGAGTATAAAGAATATATTGCAAAATAAAAAGCAAACAATGATTCTGAATTTTACTGAAAATGAAAGAAATACATGTACACTGGAGCGCCGTTATACCGCGGACCGATATATCGCGGAAATCAGTATAACGCGGTTGTCCTGTGGCTCCCAAATTTTTTTCTACAGATCGCGGATTTTTCTGCGGTTTCCGTTGGTGTTCACAACATTGGAATAGAAAATAACCATTAAAAGTTAATTGGGTTGTTTACATAATTTTAATCAACAGAGTGTCAAAAGTTATCACAGACAATCAAAGCGTCGGTTGTCTTGCCAAGGTGTGAAAGACTTCGATAATTAGCGCATATCACGTGTCACCAACTAGCGAAGGTCACCTCATATACACAATACACAAGCCGACGCTCAGGAAAAAGGCTGTGCATAGCAGTCACTGATTACTTCCAAAGAAAACATTATAAAAGAATTTTATAAATGGAAAAAAAACAAAGCTTAAACCCGATTTGGTTATCTGTAGGCTGCTTAGAAATTTTTTAAACGACGTCAGTACTCGCGCAAATAAGTATATTATATTCGTCCGAAGGTACCTTTGCAAGTGTATACACAAGGGAATTAACTCGAACAAGTCTACTTTCGCTCAATCGGACATCCTCGTCGATATAGGTTTAATTCAGGATACGGAATTGGCCGATGTGTTCCGATTGTACTTTCGCTTTGTAAATGGTTTTCAACCGTTTTGCAGCGCATTTTTCACAATAAGTAAGAACATAGGGACTGAAAGCTTACTTCAGCGATGACTTTCGTTGTGTCAGGTAAGCAGTAAACATGTCTATCTACCTCGTAAGGGCTAAATAAGCGCTACAAACATGTAAACATGGGGTTTTTCATTAGTGGGTGGGGTATTTCTGTGAAGATCGGTATTACGCGTGATCACTTATAACGCGGTTCTATTTTATGTCTCCCAACACCCGCGTTATAACGGCGCTCCAGTGTAGTTTTACTTCACCAAAAAGAGTGAGAACGGGTTTACGTAACTTTCCCAAAAAGTCTGAGAATGGGTTTAACTTCCCCAGAAAGTCTGAGAATGGGTTAATCTTCTGCAAAAAGTCTGAGAATGGGTTAATCTTCCCTAAAAGTCTGAGAATGGGTTAAACTTCCCCAAAAAGTCTGAGAATGGGTTAAACTTCCCCAAAAAGTCTGAGAATGAGTTAATCTTCCCTCAAAAGTCTGAGAATGGGTTAAACTTCCCTAAAAAGTCTGAGAATGGGTTAAACTTTCCCAAAAAGTCTGAGAATGGGTTAATCTTCCCCAAAAAGTCTGAGAATGTGTTAATCTTCCCCAAAAAGTCTGAGATTGGGTTAACTTCCCTAAAAAGTCTGAGAATGGGTTAAACTTCCTCAAAAAGTCAGAAATTTACTGATTCTGTTGCCAAGCAGTGTACTGATACTGATGCCAATCATTTTGCTGTTTCTGTTACTGAGACTTACACGGAGTCTAGTTTAAACTTTGCACAGTGCTCAAATTCCAAATGAATACTTGAATGTTTGTAGCGATTTTTATGAAACCTTTGCTGATGCCTATTTAAATGATGTGGCATATGGAACATAAGAACTTACAAGGACTTATCTGTGTCTGTATAACCATATCTTAAACTACCCCCAAAAGCCTTAGAATGAGTTAAACATCCTCAAAGAATCAAAATTGCTAAAGATGATAATTTTATGCCAGTATCTGCCTGATTCTTTGCCAAGCTTTTTGCTGATTTTGCTACAGAAACATATTCTGATTTTAGCTTGAAGTTTGCCAAGTGCTCCCCGCACTGATCTTTAGTGCAGATTATATTTTACTTTTGGTCCCTTGAGATCAAAGAATGTATTCTGAGAACTTGAAAATAGTCATATGTCTAGTTTCATTTTCTAAACAAATTTAAAAGATTTGGGTATTTTTCGACTTACCATTCTTTGAGACGAATGCCTTGTTAAATTTACCAATATACAGTGTTTTCCTCTTGCTCCCTTTGCTAGATTTTATAGGGTCACTGATGAGGCTTTTATAGCTGAAACCTAGGTATGGCTCATCTTCTGCCTTTCATATGAATATTTTCTTTGCTCTAAGAAGCATCTAAACCTTTTATTCTATTCAACAGATTGCTTTAATGTTTGTAGTGATTTTTATGAAGCATTTGCGGGTACTTCACTAAACTTTATTGTAAATATATTAGAATTATCTTTGAATGAAAATGTGAACAAAGGCTGTTCCTTTATTGCTATTAGAGAAATGTTTTTCAGTGATCAGAAACAGGTACAATCAGAGCCAAAAGCTTGCCATCGAAACAAAAGTGTGAAATTACTAAAAATTACATGAAAGACAGATTACAGCTAGACTAATGTGGTGAAGCAGTTGTTAAATAATGTTTAACCGGTGATTTGACTGTATCACCAGCTTCGTGGTTGGAAAAGGTGATGATCGGGGAACATCTGTTTCCTTTTTCGTCACTGTTTTTTGTCGAGCCCACTTGCGGTAAGCGAGACATAGTTGTTACAACTTCAGTTTGGTGTATGTCCGTGCGTGCGTGCGTTCGTCCGTCCGTCCGGATTTATCCGGGCCATAACTTCTACATATACGGATGGATTTCAAAATACTTTGGCACAATTGTTCTCCTTGATGAGTAGAAGTGCCATTTGAAACATTTGATCAGGTAGGTCCTAGATCAAGGTCAAACTTGAAGGTCAAATGATAAAATGGCCTTAAATTGAGCTTGTCCGGGCTATAACTTCTACATTTACGGATGGATTTCAAAATAATTTTGCACAATTGTTCTCCTTGATGAGTAGAAGTGCCATTTGAAACATTTGATCAGGTAGGTCCAAGGTCAAGGTCAAACTTGAAGGTCAAATGATAAAATGGCCATAAATTGAGCTTGTCCGAGCCATAACTTCGGCAATTACGGATGGATTTCAAAAAAAAAATCGCACAATTGTTCTCCTTGATGAGTAGAAGTGCCATTTGGAACATTTTTTCAGGTAGATCCAAGGTCAAGGTCACACTTGAAGGTCAAATGATAAATTGAGCTTGTCTGAGCCTTAACTTCTACATTTACGGATGGATTTCAAAATAATTTGGCACAATTATTCTTGATGAGTAGAAGTGCCATTTGGAACATTTGTTCCGGTAGGTCCAAGGTCAAGGTCACATTTGAGGTCAAATGATAAAATGGCCATAATTTGAGCTTGTCCGAGCCATAACTTCAACATTTACAAATGGATTCCAAGGTCAAGGTCACACTTGAAGGTCAGCTATTGTAATTGTCTTAAATTGATCATGTCTGGGTCATCACTTCTACTTATTTTCCTTTGTGAAAATTTGAAAAAAAGAAGAAATATGCTGGCTAAGCATGATGTTGTTTCGCTTCTTTCCAGAGTGAAGCAGTTACTTAGTCTTGACATACATATAGGTCACTATAACAAACAGCGGGCTCGACCAGTTGTCCCTGGACAACCTTCTAGTTTTAAATATTTTAGCCTTGTCATGAAAAACCTTGTTTTAGTGATTTCCACCCAGGTGTGACACAAACCAGCTTCCATGGCTACAGAAGCTAGCTATACATCAAATAATTGCATTAAAACTGAAGGTATCGTACTATCTCGAAGAGGTGAAAAACAAAGGCAATGATTAGCCTGTGCATTTGCACAGCTGATCTGGGCCTTTGTTTTTTGTTTAGCCGAAAAGCAAGTTTTCTCATGACCAGGCTCATTTAATGTTGTTTTTTGTCTATTTTCAGACTGTTCAGTGAATATTTAAAAACAATCGAAACCACCCTTTAACTGTCACACCGAGTGCACTGAAAATTCTGCAGCGTTTCTAAGAAAACAACAACAATGCCAAGAAGGAGGAAAGATTCTAAGTCACAAAGGAGAGAGAAGAACAAAGAGCTAAAGAGACAAGCGAGAAGGAAAGCAAACAATGATTCGGACTTGTTAACTGAAAGTGATAGAAAAGGGTTAAACTTCCCTAAAAAGGCTGAGAATGGGTTAAACTTCCCCAAAAAGGCTGAGAATGGGTTAAACTTCCCTAAAAAGGCTGAGAATGGGTTAAACTTCCCTAAAAAGGCTGAGAATGGGTTAAACTTCCCCAAAAAGTCAGAAATTGCTGCAAATTATATGCCAATACCTGCCAAGCATTTTACTGGTTCTGTTGCCAAGCTTTGTACTGATTCTGATGCCAATCATTTTGCTGTTTCTGTTACAGAAACTAACACCGAGTCTAGTTTCAACTTTGCAAAGTGCTTTCCAAATGAATGCTTGAATGTTTGTAGTGATTTTGATGAAACCTTTGCAGATGCTTATCCAAATGATGTTGCTGACAGAAACTGTAGAACTTACGAAGACTTATCTTTGAATGAAGAGGAAATTATTCTGAATACTGATATTGAAATTATAGAAACTAGTACTGAAAGACCTTTTGAAAATATGGATACTGACAAACCTGTATTAACACAACGCAGTCCACTAATATGGAATGCTAGTCAAATTATGTTTGGTAGTTTTCATCAAAATGACAATAGATTTCCGGATCAATCTAGAGGATTTCAGTGTACTTGTAATGCACTATGCATGTTAGTATGTGATGAAATACAAAAGGGCTTAGAACTAGATAAGATTCTTTATGCTGGTGATGTATTGTATAATACTACTGTTAATAGTTTAAAAGCACTAGGAAAATTTGTAAACTCTTTACTGAGCTTAGAAGAAATTCCGGACGCTTTGGAATTTGAATCTGTGCATTATTTTGTTGAAAAACAACCTATCGCCTTTGGTGCTCTTGTGAGTACTTTTGAAAATGATGCTTTGCCAACTCTCCATTGTGCTCTAGAAACAGCTTTTATCAAATCAACATCTGTTCTTTTGATAATTGGATCTGTGTGTTCTGCTGTAAGTAAAAGGAATACCTCATACTTATTTTTTGATTCACATTCTCACGGAGAAAATGGCCTGTCATCAAGTGATGGTACATCTATCTTATTTTCATTTTCTTGTCTTGAAGATCTCATTGCATACTTGTATGCATTTTATGAAAGTATGAGAATAGATTTGACAATGCAGTTTGATTTGTTGCCTATATCTATAAGAAAAAGTGAACAGCCAAAGAGCCTTCTTGAGGCCTACTTTGATGATCAAAATTTGCGACAACAACAGAAAGCTGTCATTACAAGCAATTCAGAATCCATTCTGAATGTAAAGAAAAAGAAAAACCGGAAAGACTACCACAGGATATATAAGCAAAATGCAAGGCAAAACTCCTCTTTTAAAGCAAAAGAATTATTAACTCAGCGAAAACACATGCGTAAAGCCAGGCAAGATAGAGATTTCAAAGCAAAAGAATCAGTAGCTCGGCAAAAATACATGCATAAAGCCAGGCAAGATAGAGATTACAAAGCAAAAGAATTAGTAGCTCAGCGAAAACACATGCATAAAGCCAGGCAAGATAGAGGTTACAAAGCAAAGGAATTAGTAGCTCAGCGAAAACACAAGCATAAAGCCAGGCAAGATAGAGATTACAAAGCAAAGGAATTAGTAGCTCAGCGAAAACACATGCATAAAGCCAGGCAAGATAGAGATTACAAAGCAAAGGAATTAGTAGCTCAGTGAAAACACATGCATAAAGCCAGGCAAGATAGAGATTACAAAGCGAAAGAATTAGAAGCTCAGTGCAAATTTAAGCAGAAAGCAAGGCAAGATAGAGATTATAAGGCAAAAGAATTGGTGGCTCAGCGGAAATCTAAACAGAATACCAGAAAAAAACCATTTGTATTAGAATGTGAAAGAGTTAAGAAGCAGGAGTACAGGAGAAAGAAGCGAAACATAGATGAAGTAAATGAATATATAGACTTAGAGGAGACCCGTAAAAAACGTAAGAACAAGTTTGAGGATCAACGAGTAGAGAAGACATCTGATCAAAGCTATGTTAAAGATATCAATGAATGTATCAAACAATTTCATTCAAGTATAGCTGTAGGACCATTGTTTGTATGTACATGCTGCCATCAAACATGGTTTAGAAAAGGTGTTTGCATGTTGAAGAACATCAATTTGCCAACAAGTAGTAGACTTTACTGCACCAAATTTAAGTCAATTAATGATGAAGAGTGGATTTGTCCCACTTGTATGGGAGCAATAAGAGGTGGAAAGGTTCCAAAACTGTCAGTAGCTAATGGAATGAAATGGCCAGATAAGCCACTAGAACTTGACTTGCATCAGCTTGAAGAAAGACTTATATAACTAAGAATTCCATTTATGCAGATTCGAGAGTTGCCACGTGGAGGTCAGTATTCTTTGAAAGGCAATGTTATCAATGTGCCAGTTGATATTCAGCCCACAGTGAGCTGTCTTCCAAGACCAATGGATGAAAATTTTACTATTGCTGTACAACTTAAAAAGAAATTGTCATATAAAAAAGTGGATTTCAAAGAAAATGTAAGACCATTAAGAGTTTTGACTGCATTACACTGGCTGGTAAATAAGAGTGAACTGTATAAAAGATCTGGCATAGAAATTGATGTCAACTGGTTTAAGGAAGTAACTGAAAATTCAGAGGAGACTGTCAGGGAATTTATGCAAGAGTCAAACAAGCAAAATGAGGAGAAGCAAAAACAAAATGGAACTAATGAGGAAGATGTGAATGTACCGTCATCATCAAAGGATAGCACAACAGCTGATGACTATGATTCTGATCACTTTAGTGAGATAGACACTAATGAACAAGTTGGCAATGTAGACACTCTAGTTGATGATGAAAATCTTGAAAACAAATATGATAAAGTTATTACTTTTGCACCTGGAGAAGGGCAGCATCCTCTTAGTTTATATCATGATGCAGATGCAGAGTATCTTTGTTTTCCTACAATATTTTGTGGTCAGAGGCGTCCTAGTAAAGAAGAAAGAACTGTCCCAGTTCATTATAGTGACATCGTGAAGTGGGAATTAAGAAGTGTTGATAGAAGAGCTGCACAATCTGTTCCAAACATATTTTTTAAACACAAAAAATTGCAGATGAAGCAAATAAGTGACAAAGTTAACCTGGCTGTTAGAAGATGTAAAGGCAAGGAAAAGAAAATTACAGCAGCTGAAGCTAGAAATTCTGAGTATTTAGACAAACTTGTCAAACTTGATGAAGGTTATTACATATTTCGTCAACTTAGAAACTCTCCTGCTTATTTACAGTCAAGAAAAAAGGATATCTTTGCGATGATTCGGCAGCTTTCTTTGCCAACCTGGTTTATGTCATTATCAGCTGCAGATACAAGATGGACTGACCTTTTGAAAATGTTGGCAAACCTTAATAAAGGGGTCAGTTATACAGACAAAGATATAGAGGGACTAACATGGCAAGAAAAAACAAAGCTTGTTCAAAAAGACCCAGTTACATGCTCAAGATATTTTGATCAGCGGGTACAAGAATTCCTAAATGCTGTTCTTAAAAGTAACTGTGAACCCATTGGAAAACTGAGAGATTTCTTTTATAGAGTTGAGTTTCAGCAACGTGGTTCACCTCACATCCACATGCTTGTTTGGATTGAAAATGCTCCAACATTGGAAAAGAACTCTGAAGAAGAAATTGTCGAATTTGTTGATAAGTATCTCACTTGTAGTGTGAATGATGATGAAACTGCACATCTTGTGGAACTTCAAACACACAAACATTCAAGGACCTGTAGAAAAAAGGGAAAGGCAATATGTAGATTTGGATTTCCTTTGCCTCCTTTGCCTCGAACAATGTTATTGTATCCACTAGAGGAAGAGGTAGACCAGTTCAAAAAGAAGTTTACAGAACTCCAAAGAGTAATGAATGAAAACAAAGATAATGATGTTTCATTTGCTGAATTCTTAGAGACAGTGGCCAAAATGACATTTGAAGATTACATTAAGTGTATAAGAAGTTCGCTCAGTGCTCCTAAAGTGTTCCTTAAACGAGCACCAAATGAAATGAGAGTCAATTTGTTCAATGGGAAAATTCTTCTTGCCTGGAAAGCTAATCTTGACATTCAGATTGTTCTTGAACCATATGGTTGTGCATCATATGTTGTTGGATATATAAGCAAATCACAAAGAGGTATGAGTGCACAGCTGGAAGCTGCTGCGAAGGAAGCCGGAAAAGGAAATTCTGATATAAAAAAACAAGTGAGACATATAGGAAATGTTTTTTCAAACTGCGTTGAAGTAGGTGCTCAAGAAGCTGTCTATCTTGCTCTACAAATTCCATTGACCAAAGGAACTCGAGAGGTTGTTTATATCAATACTTGTGCTTCAAGAGAAAGAGTTTTTCTATTAAAACCCAAGTCAGTCCTAGATGAACTACCTGCTGAATCCACAAATATTGAGTCAGATAATATAGTTCAGAGATATTCTAAAAGACCAAGGCAGCTTCAGAGGTTTTGCTTGGCTGATTATGTCTCAAAGGTTGATGTCATTTATCCAAAAGGAAATAAATTGCCTGAGACAATAGAATATAGAAATGATGACAACATTAGTGATGAGAATTCAAGTGATGAAAACAGTGAGGATGAAGAGATTGTTGAAAATGGGAATACTTCATCAGACTTGATACACATAGCAAAGAATGGAACAAAATATAAGTACCGAAAAGTCCCTAAAGTCATACGCTATGTTAGATACAATCAAACTAAGGACCCAGAAAATTATTACAGAGAGCAACTCATGCTTTTTATGCCATGGCGTAATGAAATAAAAGATCTGCTTGGTTCTTTTGAAACATATAGAGCTCATTACAACACCATCAAAGAGTCACTTGAAATCAAAAGAAATCAGTATGAACATCACACTGAAGAACTTGAACTTGCCAGGCAAATGATAGAAGCTGAGGAAGCTGAATATGATGGAATTGCACCAAATGCAGAACAAGAAAATAGAGAAGCAGAAGAAGAAGGTGTAAAAGAGTCTGAAAACTTTGTATATTTTAATCAAGACAGAGTGGTTGAACATAGGCACTATGACATTGGTATAGAGCTGCAGTCCACATGTTCTGTGCCAAGGGTAGAAACAACTAGTATCATGCTGCCAGATGAAGAATACTTAAGTCTGCTACGAAGTTTGAATTTAAGACAGCGGGAATTTTTCAATCACATTATTCAGTGCATAAAATGTAAAGACGAACCAATTTACGCTTTCTTGTCAGGTCGTGCAGGTGTTGGTAAATCAGTAGTGATAAGAGCACTTTATCAAAGTCTGTACAGAATGTTAAATCTAAAAGAAGGAGAAAATCCTGATAAAATAAGAATTATTCTATGTGCTTGGATGGGCACTGCTGCTTTCAATATAGGTGGTAATACCATTTGCTCTGCTTTTCACAGAAAGATCTTTCAAGATGATCAAAGAATGTCAGCTGATGAATTGAATACATTCAGGATAAAGTACAAACACTTGAAGGTTGTGATTATTGATGAAATATCCATGGTAGGGAAAAGGATTTTTGACTTTATAGACACACGACTACAGCAGCTGACAGGTATAAGAGCACGTTTTGGTGGTTTAAGTGTTATTGCAGTTGGTGATTTTTATCAGTTGAAGCCAGTAGGTGATAGATTGGTATTCCTTGATCTTAAAGAGGGCCCAAAAGCACTTGCACCAAATTCTTGGAAAGAGCATTTCAAAATTTATGAATTAGTAGACATCATGAGACAGAAAGACGACCTTAAGTTTGCACAATTACTGAATAGACTTCGTGTGAACGAATTGACTGAAGAGGACAAAGATGATTTACGGAAGCGTGTTGTTGACCGTGATTCAGGTGAATACCCAAGAGATGCTGTGCATCTATTTGCTGAAAAAGTAGGGGTGTATAACCATAATGAGAATATTATGAATGCTATTGATGGAGAAGAGGTTGATATACCATGCCATGACACTCTTGCTTCAGCAAACATTTCCTCGAAAAAAGCAAGGGAACTTGTCAGCCAAATTCCTGATAATCCTGAAACTACAGCTAATTTGGAAAAAGTGTTGACTGTAAAGGTCGGAATGAAATATAACATATCGGTAAATGTCAATGTTGAAGATGGTATTGCAAATGGAGCTACAGGTAAAGTGAAATTCATAGAGTATAAAATTGAAGGCAGTAATCGCCCAAGCATTATATGGATGAAATTTGATGATCCTCAAATTGGAAAGGCAACAAGAGAAAAATACTTTCAAAGGGGCTTTTATAATTCAAATATTCAAAGAGACTGGACTCCAATATTTGAAACTGAAAAAACCTTTTTGTACAATCGCAAAATGTATCAGAGAAGACAATTCCCATTGCGACCAGCAGCAGCAAAAACAGTTCACAAAGATCAAGGGATCACAGAAGATGAGGTAGTAGTTGATTTAATTCAGCATAAAGGAGTTAGGAAGGTATCCCATATTCATTATGTTGCATTTAGTAGAGTCAGAAAACTCGAAAATTTATACATTCTGAATCTAAACGAGGCTAATATAGGTTTAGATGAACAGGTGAATGTTGAAATGCAGAGGTTGAGAACAGAAGCATCTCTTGAGCTCAGTTATACACCTTTGTATAAAATTGATCCCAGCAAAATCAAACTGGCTTTCAATAATGCAAGGTCACTACATAAACATTTTATAGATGTACAGTTTGAACCAAATGTGTTGTCTGCAGATGTTATTGGGTTTGCTGAATCTAGAATGTGTACAAGAGATGAAGATGTTCATTTTGCCTTGAATAGGTTCAGACTTGTCCGATTAGACGAAGCAGCACATGAAACCAGGCCACACCATGGACTTGCCTTGTATATAAAAGAAGATTTTGAAATTCAGGAAGTGATGAAACACCATTCTCAATTTTGTGAATTCATTTTTGCTAAATTACACAGTAAGAGAAAAGGTCAACTGCAAGTTGTAGTGTTCTACAAATATCCAAAATGTTCCCAGACTGATTTGAAAAAAGACATTATCAGTGCTTTGAAGCCACTTGTAGGTCATGATGTAAAACTAGTCATAATGGGTGATTTTAATGTACCAGTAAATGAAGCTGAGTCACCTTTCGTCTGTTTTATGGAGACATTATTCTTTTGCAGTCAGTCCATTCGACAACCAACGACTGATCATGGATCATTATTGGATCTGGTATTTGCAAATTGTGATGCATTTTGTGATGTGATTGAGGCTTACTGGTCTGATCATAAGCTTATTTATTGTGCCTTAGACATGTAGAGTGCTTTTATGAAACTGCACTCACAGATAGTATAGTGACAACAGAATTGTTTTAAGTATGAAAAGAAACACATTGTGTAAGTATAAGAAGTATACATTTGTAGATGAAAAAGGATTTACATATGCTTATAGGTATAGCTTGTTCTTGTTTTGCCATCTTTTGGTTATTTAAACATATAAAGCCATTTTGATTTATCTAAAGGTACAGACTTGTTCTGCCAGGTTTTTAAGCTTAAAGTGGTATATTGTAAATAAGTTTTGCAGATTGTCAGAATTTGTTTTGAAGTATCAACCCCACTTATTAAAAAATTAAGTGGCTTATGCATTAACGGGGGTTGCCACAATGTTCATGTTCCCCCAACTTAGAAGTTGGGGAGCATGCTAGTATGGGTCTGCCTGTTGGTCCCTCCCTACCACACATGTCCACAAACTATTATGCACATCATTTGTATCCATGCCCCCCCCCCCTTGATTGTCCCTGAAGTTCTAGGGGTTTAACATTTAGACCCTTAAGCTGATGAGATTTTCTGTTTTATAGGGTGTGGCTAAGAACAGGGTTGTTACTATCAACTTGTCCCCACAGGGCGGGGCTTATACCAGGGCTCTGAAAAGTGAAAAGTCATTATCCCAACCCGTCCCCCTAAGTGGGGGGCAGTGGATATAAATGACTGGTGCATTAGAGCTAGACTTGCAAGAAAACTCTGCAATACAGCCCTTGAAGAAGTTTTGGTATATTAGCTCTTTAAATAGTATAGTTCAGATTCTTAATCTGCTTGATTATAGCTAGACTTTTCTTGAACAAATAAGGAATGCTGTGTACGTAGCTTAACTAATTTTGAACTAATTTTGTGATTTTTAATTTCCTTATCAGGAAAACTCAGAAAATGTATAGATGTAGTCATGAGTAAATTGTTTTGTACATATGCAAAAACAAAGGTGCATATTAGCTGCATTACTGCGGGGACTAATCAGCACTATTTGCTTTTTCCTGCCTATGTAATGAAATTATCCAATACTTTAAACCTTTGGCTAGCTGCTGTAGCTGAGAAGACCTGTTTGTGACTGACCTGTAAGGAAACCCTGAAAACTTGTTTATTCATGTGATGTTCATATGCTAGATTTCAGTTTATGTTTTCAATAAATGTGTTAAACATATAGTATTAAATATTAAATATTGTACTGTTACTT
Organism: Ctena decussata; assembly: GCA_963989385.1. Taxonomy (NCBI): domain Eukaryota; kingdom Metazoa; phylum Mollusca; class Bivalvia; order Lucinida; family Lucinidae; genus Ctena; species Ctena decussata. Next base: position 41,275,080 of record OZ022500.1, read on the forward strand.
GTATGCAATTGTTGTTAACATTATTCTGTTGTTTGTTTGGTTAGTTGGTTGATTTGATTCTTAACGTCCCAGTTAACAATTTTTCAGTCATGTTGGGATGGAGCCATTGCTTCCTGGGTATTACCAGTACTTTTGGAGAGTAAATGTGTCTTGCTCAAGGACACCTTTCGCTCAGGAGTCCGACACCATAACCACTATGCCACGGCGCTCTCCATTGTTTGTTTGGGCCTTATTAAGATAGTGCTAGGTAGTTTCAAGTGCTGAGGCTCCTTAGTACTTTTGCATATAACAGGTCAAGGGATAGAATTGCTTGTAACATGTGTGGTAGGAAGATGGGTTATTTTTAGGTTTAATGATATTTTATCTATTTTTCCTTTCTTATGTCCTATTTTGAAACATCTGAAAAGCATAAAGTGTAATTTAAGGGTAGTATGCTGTTTTCAGCAAGTCTGTCATTCCATTAATATTTCAAGGTTCTTGCTGTATAACTTAAATAGCTTATGTCCTACTTTTTCATTTGCACATCCCTGCACATTCAAGCAGTATATGATTGTATAGATCTGGCTGGAAAAGAGGAGCAAAGGGTCAGTAGGGGCAGGAGTTTTGCCACTTTGTAATTCTTACAAGGGTATTTTTGTATTGAAATTGACTGGTATTTCATATATGTAAATGCAAATCCTCTTAAAGCTTTGAGTTTATCCTTTTAATACTTTGTAGCATGTTACAGATATACTGAACATGTGCTTGAAGAAGTTTGATGCTGTCAATACTTAGCAGTTATTTACTGGTCTATTGAAAATGTGCATGAAGAAGTTTGTTGCTGTAAAATATTGTTTGACTAACCGACAAGAGTATTGAAGTTAGGTATACATGCATTCTAACCACTGCACAGTTCAAATAATGCTTGAAATGCATAGTTTTTAAAAGCCATGCCTTTCCAAGTGTCCATTTATTCTTTCAATACTTTACAGATATGTATTAAAGAAATATATATGGAAGATGTGTATGAAGAAGATTGATACAGATCTTTTTTGAAAAAAATTAATGGAGTTTTTAACATAGTCATTTGCTCAACCACTGCTCATAATTCAAAGAGAATTGCCGGTAATGTTTGCCTTTGTTCAAATTTCATTAAGTATATGAGTAAACTTTTAGAAGCAACTGATGATGTTGTATGATTACACTATATGCCTTGCTTGCAGCTCATTTCTTGTTTTATTGTTCAATTTGTGGTTCAGGTTAAGTGAAAATTTAGTGAAAAAGTGTGTAATTATAGTTTGGCTACTGCTTTCAAAATAGATATTAAATTATTAAGTTGAAGTGCACATTTAAATATGAAAAAGTTGAAAGATATTTTAACTTCATCTGTTTTATCACATTGAAGAAAGTAGATGCTAACTCAATCTGTTTTATCACATGCTTTTTCAAAAAAGTTGCTATAAAAACTCCATCCGTTGAATCCAATTTCAAAAACATATATTTTAATATGTAATAAAGTAAACTTTTGCTGTAATCACCCTAAAATTCAAATAAAGAGGTATCCTTGGAGAAATTTGACCAAAAGGTACAGATGGAATGACAAACAGTGTAGACCCTGATCAGACAGCTCCTGTAGGAGCAGTCTGATTTGGGTTGGGTCTGCACTGTTTGCCAAGGCCTGTCTGTCCGAAAAGTTAGGGTCATTATTAATTGAAAGGAGTGTAAATTAACATTATGAGTCAATGCTTGAATTGCAGTACCAAGCCAAATATCTTAAAATCATGAGTACCAAACCCTTTAGTACATGAACTTAGAATGTGTTTTGCTCACTACAATTCTCTTGGGTTGGAAGGCCTTTCTGTGGTAAAATTCTCAGCTCAAATGCTATTAACACAGATACATGTATATATGTGTCAAGGCTATTGCTAAAATGCTGATATAAATTTGCTGTGAAAGTTAACCAACATCATTGGTACAAATGTTTATGATGACATTCTTCTAAATAAAGCTACAAGTTCTATAGACGTGACATTGCCAACCTCAAATAGATCAGTCAGAGAATATTTGATGAAACATGGCCATATGCACCTTCAAGGAAAACAGTTTGTTACAATATGACAGATCTACAACTGCACACCTCAGAACTTGCAGTATTCACAGTGTCATTCTCCTTACAACTTAGACAGGAGTTTTCATCATCACAGATACAGTCAATGTCAAATTCCAAAGCTCATATTTTCATCAAAGCCAGATGCAAGGAGCATTCAATTCATCAATGAATTATTGTTTAATGATTTCTTTTTTTAGTCATGTGAATGACACTACTGCTAAAGTGGTGACGATTTAATCTATGAGTACTCAACAATATATACATCATGAAAGATACAAATGGCTGACTTTTGTCTAGATGAACTACATAAGACTTTTAATAAAGGCCAAACTGTCTTCAGGACTCTTTAGAGTATTCCACAGGGTGAGCATTACACTTGATAACACTAAAATACATTGGTGCATCTTGTGTCTATACTGAGAGAAACTCTTATCATTACGACTGAAATTTTATGTTTAACAAACTTTGACATTAAGTTATAAAGCTGTATGTTATCAAAAGATATTGAGCCAGCAATTTTAAGCACACAAGCAAGAAAAATTATGTTTACAAACTTTTGCTACAGAGGGTTAAGACTTTTGGAGTGGTACTGTACTTTAACAATTGATGCATGTCTTTCATTTAACACATACACTGTTTTATTGCACGAGATAATAGTTCACAGAATTGGGATCATCCTTAAGCTGTTTTCTTTCCTAATGAAGCCACCCTGTTATTCAGGATTCTCTGAATTTGTGTCTTCAGATTCATGTTTCTGTTGTGAAATTCAGTGTATAGATGTGTGTTTTCTGTTAAGAAGCATTTTAGTTTCTGCAATTGTTTTCACTTTAATACATTTGATATTGAAAGAGTATTTAATAAACATTAACAAATTAACACTTCTTTTAGCTGAAAACCCTTTATGCTATTCATTGGTTAAAATACCCTCAATGCCAAATAAAATTAAACAGTAAGCAATGACCAGGAACTGATGCAATCAGATCCAAAGTCCCACCCGGGAAATCAAACTGGAAATTAACTAAAACAAATAGACATAATAAAAAGATTACATGGGGAGCATGATGGCTCAATGGTAGAGCGGAGGACACCGCAGCAGCAGGTAGGGGGTTTGAAACCTACCTCTGCGGGTTTGTGTCCTTGGGCAAGACACTTTACTCCCTGAAAGTACTGGTAATACCCAGAAAGTGGTGGTTCTGTCCCGACATGACTAAAAAATTGTTGACAGGTATGTTAAACCTCAACAAAAGCAAACAAATAAACAAACAAAGAAGACATACCATATATCAAAGGAGCAGCTCATTAGGAGCCTCCATGGTGTTGTGGTAAAGCTACTCGCCTTGTAAACCAGGGGTTATGGGTTTGATCCTGGACTTTTCCAGTCTTTTGGATGAGACTTTAAACTGAGGCTCAGTTTCTGTACGACCTAAGCTATTGGTGGGACGTAAAACCCTAACACAACAACAAATGAGCAGCTCTTTCCCAAATCATGGCAACTCAGCTACCTTAACCTTACTAGTCTTATGAGCCACATCAAGACAAAACCTGTCTTCGGCATTTCCGACCTTGTCCGACACAAACCAGACTGTACAGCCAGAGAAGATGGTTAAGAGGCTTGAAATTTTTTATTAAGCAAGTAGATGGGATTGTACTATGTAGCAAAAATAAAGGTGTTGATCAGCTACGCAGTAACTGCACAGCTGACCTGCATCTTTATTTTCTCGTATGCAAAAAAGCATGTTCTCATGAAGTGGCTCATATCATCTAGAGAAATAGAAGGCAAAAAGAAGCAGTAAAAAGAGGCAAATGAGAAGTATCATTTTGGAACGGTCAATAACACAAGGTTCAAAGGATTTAATAAGGGTGATCAAAAGGTTATGATTAGGGACCAATAGATTATACATCACAACCTTTTATTATAGCCACGCTTTGGAAAATTGGAGCTATACTGGATTTGCCCTGTCCTTCCATAATTCCGTTATTCTACGGTTCCGTAATTCTGTGGATCTGCTACCATTTCTTTTCCGCTTAATATTTTGAGAAACAATGGACAGGACTTAACCAAATTTTGTATGCACATCAGTATTGCCTTTTTTTGCAAATTTGAACCACTTACAGCCCTACATTGTTTTAACTCGCCAGGCATAGGCTGACAATGTGAGTCGAAAGTATGAGATTGATCCAGGGTCTGTCTTTTCATCCCATATTTGTCCTATGACTAATCTTGATGGCTCTCAGGTAAGTGATTGTTGCCCTTTGGGCTACTTGTGATAGAAAAAGTGATGCAGACGTTGTAAAGACGCCAAGTGCATCTAATTGCAGCAATGTTCAGACAGTTGATTAAAATGAAATTCGTTTCAGAAGTTGGCAATATTGTTCTCTATAACTTGTATCATATCCCGGGTATCATATACATATTTTCACTGGATTACCATTTTATAAGTTATGGCAAAAATAGTTCTAAAACATAAAATCTGTATGTTAGAACCTCTTTGCCAAGATGCAACTGTTGTGACAGAGACGATTGCTTCTTGAAGTGCAGAAAAGCCCGATCATACCAATATATGCCTGTGACGACAGCTAAACCACATTCGTGTACTCCAAATGGGGGCGGATGAGTGTTTTGAAGAGAGGAAGAAACATATCTTTATCCATATATGTGAATGTTCTTATAATTAGCCCCAGCATTCTATTAGCTTTATTAGCACAGTTCAATATGTCTAAATGTAAAGGTAAAGGTTTCCCATAGCCCAATAGCCGTGGGGGCAGTGGGGGTTAGAGACCCACTGTATCTTGGGCACAGCTGATGAAAGGCGGAGCCCATCTCTCTCCTTTCGCTGCCTTATCTGCCCATCTCTCTCCTTTCGCTGCCTTATTCTTCCCTAATTCCAAAAAGGTACCCATTTACTGCTGGGTGGACAGAGAGAGTTTTCCTGTCGTCAGATGGCGACGCTGAGCCGCGAACTCACGACCTTCCAGCAACTTTCTGCACAATAACCGAGCCACTCTAACCACTCGGCCACCCTGCCTCTCTAGATCTAAAATTCCTGAAAATAACAAAATTTCAAGTTCACTTGAAAAGTTGAAGCATAAACTTTCAAATTCACTTAAAAATTAAAGCATAAATTGAGCCGCCATTTTTGACAAAAGGGCAGCTGTGTGAACTTTTTAAGATTTTAATTTTACCTCACTGCAGCTGGTGTTGTGCCTTGTGGAGGCCGTAAAAAGTCTCCCCGTACATCATCCATAGTGCAGATCATATTTTATTTACATCCTTTGAGATCAGAGGATAGATTCTGAGAAATCTAAAATCTGAGGTCGATGAAGACTATTATTCGAGATCATCGTCTTTTATATTATTTGGATCCTTTTGAAACCAAACAGTCTTTGAATCGACTGCCCAATTAAAATTAAGAAATTACAGTTGTTGTTTTTTTCTGGTTTCGTCACCAGATATTGTCAGGGTCACTGACGAAGCTTTATTAGCCAAAACTACGTAGTCTGGCCCATGTTCCTACTTCTGTATGTATTCTCTGCTCTTGAAGGAACTTTTTAAGATCTTAATTAGACAATTTTTCCTGCATGTTTTTAATAGGGGTTATGCTTGCGCTATGATAGTGCATGCAGAGGTTGACCTTAGCTTAAGTTGAAGCAATTTGACATTTTGTCTTCACAATAAAGGCACATTTGACATTTGCATGAAGAAGTTTGTTGCCAAAAATATTATTGATAAAATGGCAGCTATGTCAACTTACACAGTCATTTGTATGGCCTTTGTATTCTGACATCATTTACTTTATTGACCATTAATGTGCGGGGGGGATCTAATAAGCATTGCTTATTGCCTTTTTTCATTGTAGCTATGAGTGACCTAGTACACGATAAGGAAGCTGTATATGCCGACACCAACTGCTAACATCTGAAATATAAATTATGCTTGTGAAATAGCAAATTGCATTTTCTTGGGTCTCACTCATATTTTAGCCGCATCATCAGAAAACCTATATTTTGGGTTTCCGACCAGTTCAAAACTCAGACTGTACAGTCACAGAAAATGATAAGTGGCTTAAGAAAGTAGATAGTTTTTATTATCTGTTTGGCGAAAACAAACACACTGATGAGGTACGTAATTACCGTGCAGCTGATCTGCACCTTTGTTTTCGCATATGCAAATAACTGTTTTTTCATGAAGTGGCTCATTTCAGAAAAGAAGCTATTAACAGCTATGGAAGGTCAAAGATAGCCTCCAAATTGTGCACTAGGTCAAAGAAAGCAACAACAAAATCATAATTCAATACAGTCATAAATCCATGCTCATAAACACACATATTTTAAAAATGATGATTATCTAGGTTCTCTGCAGTGGAATGTTTTGATAAGAACTTGTTAGGGGTAATAAAACTCCCTTTAGAAGTAAACATCCCTGAGGGATTAGGAATCATGCTGTTATCCCTCTGCAGAAAGTCCAGTGAGATGAAATATGGCTGCTGGTGAAAGGTTATAGTACAAGATGACAGCTCTGTCTATTGTGCTGTTGATTGGATACTTTTTAAAGTTTTGGATCAGTTTAATTTTCAGTCTGATTGGACCACTGACTGTGGAGTTAGCTGCCCTTGACCATCTTAAATATCCCTATAGGTTTACAATGTCTCTCAGGTGAGCAATTGTTGCCCTTTGGGCTACTTGTTGTTCACTGTCAGGGGCTGTTGTCATTATCTTTTTTTTTCTTTTCATATTCATATCAGCCCACAGCATAAACTCTAATTTTAGGGGTATGTTGTGGACTCAAATTAGCACCATCTTACTGAGACAGTGCTTATGAGGGGCCACAACATAGGTCTTAATGGAGAAGTAAGGACTTCTGCTTCTCTAATTACTTGCAACACAATATCAGCATCACTGGATGACACTGATGCCTATATAAGCTGTCATGAGAAAAAGAGCCTTATAGCATGTACAACCAATAAAACATCATCCTGAACAGTCTGTATGTCCAAGCAGTTTAAGTCTGCTCTATATCACCTAGGCCCTGTTTTCTTATAGATAAAGAAAGATGAATGTTTCGCCTGCCAATGAAATTTACAAAACTTTATTTTCGTTGGTACCCGTGGGATAATTGTTGTGGGGTTCTGATATAGTGTTATAAAATCTTGAAAGGATTAGTTTAATTATTAGAACAAAACTACTGTGGGCTCATATGTAATGTATAGAAGGGCCATTGCTGTTATGTTAATATCCGACTTAAAGTTTTTTGCAAACAGTTAAAACCCTGATAAAACTGCTGTGGAGAGAAACCTGATCTAGATCTAAACTGTTTGCTTATTTTGAGTTGTTTCAGGATATCACATTAAAATGTATGCAATGGATACACCTCCATTTTTTTTTTTGGGGGGGGGGGGGCCTTTTTCAAAAAAGGGAACAAATTATGGAACTTCTTGTTTGCTTCCCTGGATGTGGTAGCCTTTCCAGAGTGGGGTCTGCATTTAAAGGAAAGAATTTGCTCTTGGCAGAGCAAATTATTTCTTTTAAGAGTTGACCCCCATTGAGAAGGGAGGCAAAATGAAAATGGCAGTGGCTTCCCCTGAAGTAAAATATGCAACTTTATGGATTTATGTGATTTTACTGTAGAACTGACAGGAGAGCCAGAAGGCAAGTCCAGCACTACATTCACCTCCACCAGTCTGACAGATAGCAGAGACATGCATCTGAGTACTAGTACAGAGTCAGACCTTGTGGGCCAGTGGGTTGATCATGAAATACGCAAAATCAAGAGACATTTGTCAAAACCAGCGGTTTATGATGATAATCAAATGGAAGAAGCTGTAAAACAAGGTAAGAGGAGTGGTTTAGCTTTTTATACGCCCGTTTTGAAACAACGGACGTATTATGTCATGGCGCTGTCTGTCCGTAAACATTCTTGTACGCGCCATAACTCAGTAACCATTTCCGATATCTTCATGAAATTTTATAGGCATATGTATTAGGTAGGGGGAACGTGTCGCGTGCAAGACTGGTTGCTTACCCTTCCTTAGTTTTCAAGTTATGCCCCTTTGATTGTTTTTTTTTACCCTGCAGGTCTTGTATGCTCCATAACAAGATAACTGTTTTGGATATCTTCATAAAACTTCATAGCAATCTGTATGAAGTCCCAACAATGTGTAGCCCCAAACAGTGGTTGCTCTCCCTTTCTTCGTTTCAGAGTTACATTCCTTTTACTAGTTCTATTAGACTATTTTTGTGTATACTTATCTTTTGCATCCCTTAACTCGGTAACGGTTTGGAATATCATGATGAAACTTTAAAGCAATGTGCATGATCACAAGATGTTGTGTCACATATAAGAATGGTTCTCCCCCTTTCTTAACTTTGGAGTAACCTCTCTTTGAAAAGTCCGCCAGTAAACATTCTTGTGCGCGCCATAACTCAGTAACATTTGGGATATCTTCATGAAATTTTATATTTTTGGAGTAGCCTCCCTTGGAATAGTATTTTTAGCTCACCTGAGCAGAAGGCTCACAAAGTGAGCTTATAGTATAGGCTTGGTCCGTCATCCGTCATACGTCCACAGTTTAGAACATTAATATCTGCTAAAGTGTCTGGCCAATCTTGATCAAATTTTATGTGTAGCATTTTTGGGGTGGGGGATTTATTGCATAAAGTTTTGGGACAGATTGGTTTAAAACTCTGGTTACCATGGCAACAAAAAGCTTCCATAGACTTATAATGGAGAAAATGTTGTCCGAGCTCTAGCTTCTTCATTTTTGATCGCAGCTTCTTGTAACTTGCAGGTATCCAGGACAGCTAAAACATCTCGGACCTCTTAGAATTTGGGCTAGGTTGGATCATTCTTGCCCTTGAGTGATGAAACATTTTCCCATAGACTTATAATGGGGAAATGTTGTCCGGGCCCTAGCTTCTTCATTGTTGATCGCAACTTATTGTAACTTGCAGGTATCCAGGACAGCCAAAACATCTCGGACCAGTTCGAATTTGGGCCAAGTTGGATCATTCTTTTCAGAGTTACTTGCCCTTGAGCGATAAAATATTTTCAGACAACTGATGTCCTGTCAATTGGCATATCAATAACAGATATAGTGAAATAGGCTAGAATTAAGTATGTAAAGTGCATTTACTGGAACTACAGCTTAACTTTGTTTTCAGATGGAAGGAATAAAAAAAAGTCCCCAGATGTGTTTGGGACTTATCAGGAGCCAAGTACTGCATGTTCAGCAGATGTTGAAGATTCCTCTTCAGATCATAATCCTTCTATGTCAGGCAAAGGTCAGCCACAAAATGCTGAAAATCAGCATCTTGAAACTGGAGATCACGTAAGTGCAAGATGAATGGTTGTGATACTGAAGTGTAAATATACAGAATAAGTTGGGAAATACACTGTAGAACTGCAAAATGGTTATTATTAAGACATTTCTAAGTTGATGAATTCACATTTATGTTTTGTTCTGTTAAATTCTAAAACACATCAAAAACTTGGAATACTGTATTTGACCTAATTATCACACATTTGAAATGTGTGCTTACTAAGCAGAAAGTTTACTCCAAGTGTTTGCTGCCATTTTGAAAAAAAAATAAAGCACACAGTATGCTAAAAAAAAGATAAATCATTTTGTATTTTGAACTTCCAGTTCACAATGAAAAGATTGTCTTGAATAAATGTTTATATGATCAGTTTACTGAAAAAAATGCACAATATGCATCAGCAAATGCACTTGCCCTGAACGGAAAGCTCAGGGGGACTTAAGTGTACATCCTTACAGAGAAGGTAATACCTTTATTACAATTTCACTTGTCTGCATTCAGTATACAACAGATGCATACCGTATATAAATTGTTAAGATTTTCTTCACTCATACACTTTCTGCAGCTAAAAGAACCTGAAACCTTCGAAGACTTCTACTTTGATGACGAGCTATATGCTAAGCGAGGAAAGAAGTCAACAAGAATTTATTATGACAGTGAGACAAGTGCTCCATCTGTGATATCAGAATCTCCTCAAACATCTTCCCTGCCAATGGACACAGTTCTCAAGTCAAACTCCATGTCTAGTGTAGAAGACAGAGTAGGTATGACAGTCATATGGATAGTTGTAGTAAATTTTTGCTATTATTTTATTACATTTATCAGAGGTTCTGGTATGTGTTATATTCAAAACTTATTGAAATATTGTTTAAGCCAAACATTCTCTTTAAATTTGCTCCTGTTAAAGATGCACTATGTAAATATTTCCACCTGCTGTAGTACATTTGCAAACGAGACTTCCTTAAAAAGAGTTTTAGTTATTTATCAAAACTGCTGAATATAAGTTATTGTTAGCTGTTATGCAAATGGATATTTTGCTTGTATTCTATATACTGTTTTATTATACCCCGCCACACGTTAGTGGCGGGGTATAATGTTTTCACGTTGGCCCTCCGTGTGTCCGTCCGTCCGACCGTAGTATGTACGTCCGTCTGTCCGTCTGCACTTCGTTTCCGTTCAATAACTTAAGTATTTATCAACGGATTTCCTTCAAATTTTACATATGCATTTGTATCAAGAATATCTCGCTTGGGATTGCTAATGGGCAAATTTCGATAATTTCTGAAAGAGTTATGGCACTTGTCAATGTACAAAAAATGGTTTCTGGCCTCTAGTTCCTTTACTACTTGGAGTATCATGATGAAACTTCACGAACATGATCGAAGTAACAAAAGCTTTATATGAGCACAGAAATTTTATCATCCGGGATTATCTGCCCCTGCCCTGGGGCTATATACATGTATAAAATCATGAAAAATTTCATATAAAATCAGAATTTGAAGCAATTTTTCTGAAACTTACAGCAAATGATCAGAGTGATGAAAGCCTCCAGTGACGCTCAAATTTACCCCGTGTGAGTTATCTCCCCCTTGCCCCCCCCTCCCCCCACCCCACCCCTATCTATGTAAATTCATGTGAAACAGATTTTCAGAAATATGCATCAGATGAAAGAAGCAATGAAAGCTTCTTGTGGTGATTTGACCCTTTAGGCATTATCTGCCCCTACCCTGTGGCCACAATCTTAAAATCACTAAAATTGTATTTGACTAGCGTGGTCAGTGATTTATCTGAAGCTTATTGTAAGTGATCAGAGTAATGAAGTGTCCTGTCATGACAAAGATTTTTATCCTTGTTCAGTGGGGTTAGGTTATACAGAGAAAAAAAATAATTCTGGAAAAATCGGTGTGTAAAAAAAGGTTTGCAGTGGCGGGGTATCACGCGGTCGTTTGCGATGCTTTTATCTTTTAATGTAAGATTCAACCAAGGGTTTGAGGTGTTTAATGTTTGTTTTTTGCGTTTACTTTAATTGCCTTTCAATCCATCAATTTGGTTACATAGTTTACTTTCCATGAAAGTGCTATTTTTATACGCCCGTTTTGAAAAAACGGACGTATTATGGCATGGCGCTGTGCGTCAACATTCTTGTGCAGGCCATAACTCAGTAACCATTTGGGATATCTTCATGAAATTTTGTAGGAATATGTATTAGGTTGGGGGAACATGTCGTGTACAAGAATGGTTGCTCCCCCTTTCTTAATTTCAAAGTTATGCCCCGTTGATTGATTTTTTCCCCGACTAGTCTTGTGCATGCCATAACTAGATAACCGTTTTGGATATCTTGATGAAACTTCATAGCAATGAGTATGATCGTCTGATGATGTGTTGCGTATAACAAAGGTTGCTCTCTCTTTCTTCATTTTGGAGTTGCATCCCTTTGATTAGATTTTTTGGCTATTTTTGTGTGTACTTGTGTAACTTGTGCATACCATAACTTGGTAACCATTTAGAATGTCGTGATGTAACTTTATGACAATGTGCATGATTAGAAGACAGTGTGTCACATGTAAGAATGGTTGCTCCCCCTTACTTAATTTTGTAGTAACCTCCCTTTGATTAATTTTTTAGGCTAGTCCCATTTACTACATAACTCCTTAGCTCTTTGAAATATTTTAATGAAACTTTGTAGGAATGTGTATATTAATGGGGCAATGTTTCATAAGCAGGAATCACAACTCTGGCTTACTTATTTCCTGAATAATCTGCCCTTGCATCAATTTCCGTTTTACTCTGTAACTCCTTAACAGTTGGAAATATTTTAACAAAACTTTATGGTGTTGTGTATATTGTCAAGGGAATATATATATTAGGACCAAGAATGGTTACTCTAGTTTACTTAGTGTATGTGGATTATCTCCCTTGTTTGACTTTGGCATTTCTCAACTTCTGAGCTGCTTCACCTTGGAAGCTAGTTTTTGGTATAATAATAGTAAATGATGTGTTAGATGTTTTAATAATATTGAGATCATTTATTACAGAGTTGTTTCCCCCAGTTTGTCTGTCTGTCATCCTTCTTTAACCCTCTAGTGCCCAAACATAGAATGCACTATAAGAAAACATTTACCGTAATCGCCCCATTTACCCCACATGCCCCTATAACCGCACACCAAGGCAACTTCCGGAAAAAAATGCACAAGCGCACACGGCTTTTTCCTTTTGAAACTCACAAAACGCATCAAGTTCAACTTACCATTACTGTTTCAACAGCGACAGTGTTTGCAGTTTAGTTTTCCCAACACAATGTGCGAAGGGAGCAACTCTATCGGTCTAAATGTCAATTGGGCATCCTCGCCGATATTTACGAAGTTGGCTGAACAGCGGACTCGGATCAGCTTACACATCTGCGCCGTCTGATTATCGTATTCTCTGTCTGCATCAACAATGGGAATGTACATGTTGATCCGAGAAGGATCGAGCTTACGAAGTTATGAGGTTGCGGGGGTGCGCAGGCTGAACTGAATCTTTGCCTTTCGTACATGCGAAAAGGCGCCATTTCTCAAGAGCAATTCTTGTCATATATAGCGATAATGTGCACGTGCGCCACAGTGCGTTTGGGAAAGATACATGAACGACAGATGAGAAACCCGGGTTGCAAAAGAAATAAATTGTCATAACGACAAACTCTTGTTTCCTGACCAAATCAGTCTGAATACATGCGCAAACTGAACGAAGCGACCAGCCTGCGCATATGCATGGTCTGTGCATTTAAACAAAGTTCGCGGTAGCCATAGGATAGGTTTATCATTGGCATAGCTGGCCCGTGGGCCTCAAAAGGGCCCCAGGACACATCTGATTAGCAAACACCTGCATCATACAGTGCATTTGCGAACATTGACCAGTCTAACAAATCTCCAGGGTTCGCCGATAGTTTGCAAAATAAATGTTTTAAGATGTGCAGACTGGTCTAAGGCTTTGCTGTTTGCAAAGGTAATACGGTACCTATCTCATGACACATTGCCAATATTTCTGCACCCTTGGACGTAATATAGGACAGACAGAAATAGGAAGGATCAAAAGGACCGCATCTTCCAGAATTAGAATGTGTGCGTTATTAATAGAAGCCCGTGAATTTAAAGCAGACCGCTTGCTGTGAATGACTAGCCAGAGCACTGACACACCTGACGTGTTTAAACAATCATATATTAGGTCATCGTAAATGTGTTGAAATACTTTCCTTTCTTTCGGAATATTTATTTGGAATATTGAAGAAGGATGAAGAGAATGAAATACATGCATAATGAGGACATATTTAATACTGAGAGGTATGAGATATAATTTGCGACTTGACATGATATCGTTTTTCTCCTGAAAATTCGCAATTCAAATAGTTCGAACACTAAATATTTTCATGACACTTCGAACACCCAAATCAGTATTGCCGACTATTTCGACTGTTTGTTTGTTGTTGTTTTTTTTCGTTCTGAGTGTGCGGTTATTAGAAATGTTTTTAACCACACCTTTTTGTTGCAATTTTGAAAAAGTTAAGCGCACCGTGCGGTAAATGGGGCGATTACGGTATATTCCATCCAGCCACTAGCTTTGGGAAGTCAAATTGAAAACAGGGTCTGAATTTGTGTTGAGGTCCAAGGTTGCTGAGATATATAGATGTAGCATATATGCTACATTGGGCATTAATTTTTAAAAAGTAGCTTTTTTCAGGGTGAATAACCCAAGTGTTAACAATAATTATGGGACACCTTTTTGAATGAAAAAAGAATGTATGAAAAGGAATCTATTGGCATATATGTATCAGGGATATCTGAAAAAGTAAAGTCAATGTCACATTTTTTTTTTGTTTTATTGCCCGATGTATCATATATGATACATTTTGTGTTTTCGAACTTTGGCGACTTTGGGCGGCTGATAAACGCACTTTAGACATATCATTACAATTGGAATGGTTTAATCTTATTTCCCGATATCTTAACTGATTTTCTAGCAGTATAAGGTACCATACAAGTCGATATCCTGGTCATGGCACCAAAACAGAGTCATGTAGCAGATATGCTACACCGGGCACTAGAGGGATAAACAATCTTGTTCATTCTGTACCTCCTTCATAACACTGAAACAGGCGTATTATGCGCCGCTTGTGAAGGTCTTGTTTTATCTTTGTATCTTTCTTCCATCTTTTTATTGGCTTCAAATTACAATTCAACATGAACATTTCACTGTCATCAATTGTCAGTCATAAATCTGCACACTTTTTGTAATATTGGCAAAATAAATAGACCAGGGGCCTGGTTCACAACGAATCGTACGATTGAAATTCGTCGTAAGATGATCGTACGAGAATCTTACGACCAAAAATCGCTTTCATGAAAAAAATCTCGGTTTCACCATTGACCTCGTAGAACTCAATTTACGATCAAATATACGATACCTAAAGGGCAGTCGTAAATTTCACTTTTTCTCCTCTTTCATCGCACAACATACTCATACTCAACTTTTGAATAGATTACATTTATCTACTGTCTTTCTGAAAAGCATATACCAAGTTTTGAGCAAATCAGCCAATTAACAAAATTCCAAATTTATGATAAATCACCTAAGGGTGTTTTTGCGTGAAGTTTTTCCTGTACGATTATCGTACGATTGTCGTGCGATTCTTGCGGGATAATTTACCTGCAATGTATTAGAGACTTTTCTCAAAATCATTACGGCAGCATTTGTTCTTATAGAGAGAAATTATCTTACAAGAAAATGGGAGGTTTTAGGACTGTTTAAACCCCTAATTAGGTGATCTCTGATCTGAGGAGACTGCATGTTTGTGTTCAACGGTATGGCACGCCAAATGCACAATAAATCTTTAAACAAGGTTTAAGAATTTTTCCCCTTAGTTGAGCTTCAAACCTTTGTTTCAGTTCAGTCATAGGTTTCAAATCTGATTTCAATACCCGGATTTGTAAAAACGATTATAGAAAATTTGAATTTTCAAAAATTAGTTTTGAAGTTAAAACAAAGGATTGAAAACTTAACACCTAAAATTGAGAATGCGAAATTTGGCTTGCTATACTATACAAGCGAATTATTGCGCTGACCACAAGGTTCTGCAGTGCAAGTCTGAAAGAGCTGATACAATCACAGACAGCATTTGGCAAAATAAAAAGACCCGAGTTTAATTCCTCGGAACTTCTTTCTCAAAACTGTATTTCGAAAATCGAGGAAGGGCATGGCAAGCCAGTGCACAATGAACTTCAAAACCCTGAGTTTCAGCCTTGTTTTTAGAGGTTCAGTCCTAGGTTTTGGATCTCCAATCCCCACTTTTGTAAAATGAATTTATATAGGAATTTTGTTTTCATATCTTAGAAGTAAAGGGTGTCACTATATAGTGACACCCTTTACTACTTATCTTGGTTTTGAAGATCAGCAACGAAGGATAAAAAACTTTAAACCTTGGACTGAAAACTTCCCAGGTGCGATCCTTCGTGTCTTTGGTTAGGATTCGTCCATGTTTACTTAGAAGCCACCGGTAGCTCAGTGGTTTAAGCGCTGGCCTGCTGATCAAGCGGTCCTGAGGTCGTTTCCGGAGGCGGAAATCGTTTCAATCGTAAACAGGGTTCCATTGCACATAACCTTTCATTATCACCCTTCCACCGTCCTGATACGACTGAAATGCTGTTGAAACGGACGTAAAATCGCAAGGCATCCATCCATCCATCTTCCTTACTTCAGTGAGAAGGGCTTTAACCTCATTGGAGGTCCTGTTGACCTTTTTCTTTGACATGATTGCGTTGTATGACAAATCTCTACTTTTTGTGTTTATAAAACCCAATACACATCTGTCAAAGCTAATACACATCACGTCTGCGATCCATCGTATAACTAAAATCCTACGAGAATCGTACTATCTGTCGTACGATGTTTTTATGAAACGATCGTGCGAGAATCGTTCGATTCTCGTACGACCAAACGTACGATTATCGCACGATTCATCGTACGGTAAATTTTTGTGAAACAGGCCCCAGCTCTTTGCTGATTTTATGCATTGCAAGATGAAAATACAGTAGCGGTATTGTTTGGAGTTAACACTGTACCAGACGAGATGAAATAAGAAAATAGGCCCCAGGAATCTACATTTATATACAGGCAATTTCTGGTACAACAAAACCTGAGTGTGTAAGAATGTACGTTTGGACACATAAATCATTGCCCAGCATACTTTTTAGATGGACTGGTCCATCTTCAAATTCGGACATACTGATTAGTCTTTTCAAAGCGATGTGTTTTGAAATTATTTGCTGAATGTAAAATTGTGCAGACATGGACCAGACAGCTCCTACTGCTATTCCGCACCTGTTTGCTTATGCATTGCTTTGATTGTTCACTAGAAATAACAGTTAATAAAGAGATATATAAAATTTAAAGAACAATATTCATTGCTTCTATTTTGTAGACAATTCAACAGAAAAGCAGAGTTGCAAAAGAAAGAAACTCAGCAGGATTCCAACTTCAAGGTCCAAGTTAGTCCCCAAGACTAAGGTACCCTGACTCTTCACATTAATTTTACATTATACCTTTAGATGCACGACATCATGTGAAATGTACCTTATGGCATGTGTAAATGGAAGACCCAGATCAGCCTACACTTGTATTTCTTCCAAAATTTTCAACTCATCAGCTTGAAAATGTGTTCAAATATTACGGACACATCAGTCATATGTATGAAGATGTCTGAAGGTCAGCAGATAGGAAATTTTGTGGGTGATGGTGAAGGGGCAGTGATCTGAAGGTAAACAAATATGAAGTTGATTGGCAGGTGGGGGGAAGAGATGGCATAGAGGCATCACCTGTGTCTTGCAAAAATTTATTGTCTTTGTTTTATGCCTAGAAGAAAGAATAGTTGTATTATTACCCGGCATATGAAGTATGTCGAGGGATATAGTTTTAGTCTTTCCGTCCGTTAGTCAGTCTTTCCATTAGTCTGTCTGTCTGTCCATCCGTTGGTCAGTTCGTTAACTTTCGGTTCTTATTTAGTCTTTCACAGATTTTGTGAAGAGTGGGCTCTTGTTATCTTGCATACTTTTATTTATTTATTTGTGTTTCTCACAGGGTCCTGAAGAAGTGTACAGCAATATTGTAACAGTGAGGTCAAGTCTGGATGGCTCAGGTCTTCATCAAGTGACACACAAAATGAAAAATTTGCAAACAGGAGGAACAAAAACCCTTGTCAATGATACTGTCAGTGCTCAGAAAGTAACCACAAAAATACGGGCTGCAAACTAATTCGAACCACTGCATTGTCTTATCTTGCCTTTTTGGAAATTTGGTATTGCATGTACAATAGATAACTTAAAAATTCTAAATATTGGGACAGATAGGTTTCAGCAAACAGTGCCGTTCCAGATCACGGTCAACTCTGTTTGCCATACCATCTGCATCTATTGGATGCTTTACTACATTGTAAAACCAATTTTTATTTTTGGAAAATTACAGCAAATATTACAGGTGTCCCAATTTCTAGATTTTTTGCGAAAAAGCTGGAGTTAAAATAAGATGTGCCACAAAAAAATGTACTTAAGGTTTCTGGGTACACTTCCAGGAGCAACAGCTATGCTATTTTCATTTTTGCTCCATTCTCAGTGGAATCCACTCTTAGAGGAAAGAATTTGCTTCTGTAGAAGAAAAGAAGGAGTTTACTCCTGTAAAAGGAATTCTTTCCTATAAGAGAAGCGAAGAGGAAGTCACAAAAGTTGTTATCCTTTGCAAAAATGACAGAAAACAACATGGGTGTATACTCATATTCCTTAATGTTTATGTACAACCCAAGGGAGGTCACTCTGACATGGCAATATCTCTGCTCACATTCTCATGGTAGGCTACTCTTTGAGGCTTCTACAGAGGTCAAATTCTTTCCTTTGAAAATAGCCGAATTTCGAAAAAAAAATGTGAGCTATTCATTTTAATACCAGGGAAGCAGGTACTTTTCTGTTAAAGTCGTCTCCCATGTAAAAATGGCAGCCAAGCCATTGGTGGATATAGTGCATGTTTATAGAATTTATTTCACATGATTGCCATCTATCTACCAATTACATCTACCAATTAAGTGCATGGCCAATATTGGCATAGTCGCACTGTGACATCATTGCCCTCTATATTCGGATGCCGTAACCAGTTACTGTTATGATCCTTGAATTTGAAACTCTGTCCAAAAATTGCTGTCAGGAAGGCAAGCTTTGTGGAACCTAATCAGGCTGCTCCTCTTTGCACTTCTGTCCACATATTTAGGGTTTTTACAGCGATGGCCCAGTTGCTCAAAACTAAGAATGTACATTTCAGATGCACTGAGTGCAAAAACACATCTTTGCCAAAAAATGTAAGAGGCTAACTTTTTTATATCAGCCAAAAAAAAATTGCAGACAATATTAATTGTGAAAGAAAACTTAGCAGGCAAATATTATTTGTAAAAGAAAACTTAATGAAGCCTTGACGAGCAATACTGTTGAACCTAAAGATGCTTTGAACAATTGAGGCCAGGCAGCATGATTTTCAACTCAGAGCATAACTTTCACTTTGAGCATAATTTTCAACTCAGACGGAGCTTAATTTTTAATCTCTCCAGCACCTTGTATAGTAATTTGACATCATTTCACACTAACTATCAATGTTTCTATTCTGCTGTTGATCTAAAAACGATTTGAGCAGATTGAGCATTTGGGTATACTTAAATTCTAGTCATTTTTAAGCGCATTTTATTCAGTCTAGTCTGATATGAAGTCACGTCATATTATATTAGGTTAATGAATTGTTATTTGAGTTGCAAGGGGCAAAAAGGATGCTTAATGCATATGAGACCTGCAAAGACTACCATGTTTATCTATAAAGTCAGAGCCGTTGCTGTCCACACACGTGTACAGACCCTCATGGAAGATTAGTTTTGAAACTAAATGTGTTACCCTCTCAAAATAAAGTTCATTATTATTATTTTATTTTGAAAGAACCTCTTGGTGCAAAATGGGTGAAAATGAAAGCTCTAGCTAGACTTCAGGGATTTACAGACTGTTTTAAGAGGCACCCTTTGCAGATACATTAAGATGAATAGATACACTTCTAGGGAAACACCTCTGCTGTTTTCCTATTTGCCCCCATTTTCGTTGGGGGTCAATTCGTAGAAATAGATTCCCTTTTGGAAGAGTTTTTACACTCAGGGAAGCAAACAGGAAGTCAAAGATTGCTGGTGCTGTAGATTTCAAAACAGAAACTGTGCATGTGCATTTTTCATATATATATACCTAAGGCAAATTTTTTCAATACATCGTCTGTGCTTTTCACCACTGCTTTAAGATGAATTAATATATGGTAACAAGTCTAAAAAATTGGGACACCTACAATAATTACTGTACTTGTCACTAAAGCAGAACTCTTTGGTTTATACAAGGAAGTAATCGTCCACAAGATACAGATGGAACAGCAAACATTGTTGACATTACTTAAAGAAACAGTCTGATCTGGGTCTGCACTGATGGCTCAGACCTATCTGTCTCAATACTTAGAATTTTTATGGTATTTTCATATTTCCAGACTATTCAACTGTGATACCTGCTTCAGCAGGCTGAATTTCTGTGATATTTTTATATTGTTCATCTGAGTTGCAACACAGAAATGGTGCTTAAAACAAATACAAACAGCAAATGCTCAGAACTTCCTTCCCATGCATGCAGTCTGATCAGAGTTTTTGCTGTTTGCACACATGTGACTGGACCTTGGGAAATGTAAAGGCCAGACATTGAAGGCCATACCTGCATTCATGGATTCTCAAATTGGTTGGAGTAATGGCTGTTTTTCAGATATGTTAAGAACCTTTTCCTGTTTGTTGCAAGTCTATTTACTCTTTGTTGTCTGAAGGTGAATGGGTAAACCTCTAGCGTAAGCAGCTCTAACTTTTGCATTTTTGCCTCCTTTCTCAATTTTGGGAAATCTTTTACCAAAAGAGTAGAACCCATTTTGGAAGTGCTTCATTTTGCAAGAAAGGAAACAGGAAGTCTTGAAAGTTTTTCCCCTTCGTAAAAAAGTCAGAAAAACATGGAGTTGTGCCCATACACCTCAAAGCATACTGTGATGAGTAATTCTGTGATATTTTCATTTGACAGATTTTCTTTAGTTATATTTGTTTACAACTCTTTTGTTCAGGTGCTATTAAATTGTTTACAGTTTAGAAATGTTTTGTCTTCTGAACTCTGTACTTTTCAGAGAGCTTTACTTAGTGTGCTTTGGCTGCCTGATCAGTTTGTGAAAACATGTACATTAATTAGTTTTCACACAATGTACTAACCTTATGGAACTTTCAGGCACATAATGAAGCCATTCACAGTCTGGTTTGGTTTTTCACTGTCACCAATTACATTAACCAGCCTTCTTGTATGACACATAGCAGGCAAAGAAATAATCTGGGACTAGAGGAAGATTCTAACTCAAGAATGGACTTGACCCGTCTACCTCTGATTGTGAGTCCAAAATTAAGATCACCTAAACTAAGATGATTCTGCTGGCAGTATAGAAGTAGTACAACAATGTGAGGTGAAAAGACCTATTTAAAAGCTGTAAATACAGTCTGCATTTTAATGTGTCTGAATATAATAAAGGCTACTGTACTTACTAAAACCATAGGACCATTGGTCCTGTAGCTCACCCGAGTCCATTCATCCACAGCACTCAAGCGTAATTTAACTCTTAAGGGGAATTTTACGACATAGCTGATTTTCAAACATATCCAAAATGTTATGCCTGTCCTAGTTATCAGCAAGTTTGATGAAGTTTTGATAAAAAGTTAAGTTGAAATGGCCTAGGACAAGGTCAAATATGGGCTATTTAAGCACTTAAGGGTAAGTAACTCCAAAGCAGTTGACCTTGGCCTTTAGCAGCCTATTGTCTTCATCTGCTGATTTAGTTTACCATATATATCTAATATTATACCGCAGACAAGAATTTCCTGAGAAATCCATTAAGCATTTTCCCCTTATAAAAGCATAACATACCAAAGTTGACCTTGCCATGATTTAGATCAAGGTCAATGCAGTGTCGTCATTAGTAGAAACTTTGGAATGTCTGAGTCCCCAATGCTATATACAAAGTTTCAAGACCATTGGTCTTTTGGTTCTGAAGTCATTGGCCTTATGGCTCTGGAGAAAATTTTTTAAGGGTTGGGCATGGCAGCCATCTCGACCATGTTATCAACACCAGTGAACAGACTTGTTCCCCTGACTCAAGAAGGCTCTACATGAAATAAGGCATCAATTGGCCCAGTGGCTTCGAAAATGTTGACAGGTGACAGATTGAACAAAGGTCAAAGAATGACCTTGACCTTTAGCAACACATTGTCTTTATTTGCACATTTAGTTCATACATACCAAATATTATACCTTAGACATAAATGGTTTCTAAAAATCCACTGTTTAAGTATTTTCCTATATAAAAGCATTATGTACCAAAAACTGACCTTGCCATAAAGGTCAATGCTGGATCATCATTTGAACATACTTTGGTAGGCCCTGAGTGACCAATGCTACATTCAAAGTTTCAAGGTCATTGACCTTTGGTTCTGGAGAAGAAGATTTTGAAGGGTTTTACTATATATTAGCATGGCGGCCATCTTGGTCATATGACCAATACACCTGAACAAATGTTTGTTCTCCTGATCCAGGGAATCCTGATCCACATGAAATATGGCTTCATTTGGCCCAGTGGCTTCAGAGGTGTTCTAAAATGTTGAGGGGTGACAGAATCTCAGTGACCTTGAACAAAGGTCAAAGAATGGCCTTGAGCTTTAGCAACATATTGTCTTCATCTGCTCATTTAGTTAATCATATACTGGTGTACGAAATATTGCACCCTAGACTTAAATAGTTTCTTAGAAAACCAGTTTAAGCTTTTTCACATAAATGCATAAATAATGTACCAAATTTGACCTTACCATAATTTAGGTCAAGGTCAACACAGGGTTATCATTTGAACAAAATGTGATGGACCTGAGTCCCCAATGCTTCATACAAAGTTTCAAGGTCATCGGCCTTTGGGTTTTGGAAAAAAAAAATAAAGGTTTTTTTACCATATGTGACAGTGTCTGACATTTTAAGCCTTATGGAGTGAAAATTGGATTTTTTTTTTTTAATATTTTCATATTCATAAGTGCTTCTTGGAATAGATTTTGAGACGCACAAAGCAATAGCACTTAAGTTCACTGCAAAAGCAAACAAAATTCACACCAACCCGATTTTTTTTTGTTTTCGTTTCAACGATTGGATACAATTTACATACTAGCTGGATCGACTTTTATAACTCTGGTTCGTGACATCCCTTTTCAAAGATTATATTGCAAACATTCTTAAAAGAGTAAATATGAAGAAAATAAAAGACACCAATAGAAATGTAGAATCTTTCTTTTCAGGCAACACTTTGAAATTTGTCAGTGCGCGGAAATTTAATTAACTTTACGCACAAATTTTATGATCTCGCTTTTATTTAACGTTTCGTGACGTCAACGTTGCACCTCCACAAGGCTCAAAATGCCAGGCACTGTCACATATATGGGGTAGTGGTCATCTTTGCCGAGCCGCTTAGCGCAGTCGGTAGGGCTCCTGAATTGTAAGCCAGAGGTTCTGGGTTTGATACCTGGTCCGGTCACTTACTTTCATTTCACCTTCCGCTGATTCAAGACGGGCAGTAGTCAGTTACTGGTGAAAGTAAGTGCACTTAGTACTGGTTAGTCGCCTCATAGGTCTAAGCCTACACAGGAATAGTGTGATAAGGTTAACTGACGGTCCTGACATGACCATAGCTGTTTACCGTGGACGTTAAAACAATAACATAAGTGGCCATCTTTGTCATGTGACCCAGATCTCATGAACACCCTTTCGTTCCCCAATTCGCCTGAGGCTCCATATGAACTTTAATTTGCCCAGCAGTTTTGGAGAAGATGATGTTTAAATGTGGATGACAGACAACGAAGCTTATCCAGGTGAGCTAAAATAAGACTGTCTTCCCATGAGTTCCATTTGCAAAACAATATGTCGGATCCAAAACAAGACAACGCCTATCATACTTTGAAAGACTGTATTTTGGCAAACAAAGAATGCATATCTTCAGAGTACATTCAGGTGAATGGGTACACTTTCAGGGTAGGCAAATTTGCCATTAAAATTTTTGCCTGTTGTGTTCAAAGCCTGTATGACTCATTTGGGTATCAACTCGGGAAAGAATTTGGAGCAAGTTCTTTCCTTTAAGCGTAGACCTCTTTTTGGAAGCAAACAGAAGTCGCAGTGGTTATTTCCCTTCATAATTATAGCAGAAAAACGTAGAGGTGTACCCATTCACCGTAACTATATGCTTAGTACCAAATTTATCCTAAATATTCAGACAAGACGAGTGAAATATATGGCCAAATAGCAACCAGACACAAAATGACCCTGATCAGACTGTCCTAATGAGCTGTCTGATGAGGGTCTGCACTGACTTGTTATGCAAGCAATTCTTCAAGACAGCAGGATTAATGTAAAGCAAATTGGTTCAAGGTTAGAGCAGATATAATAACTGGTTAACCCTTGATGCGCCAAAATGCAGGACACAATTTATGTCTGCAGAATTTCAAAAAATGTGTATCCAGAATTCAAAGACTAGCAGGCAAACAGAGTAGCTGCAGATGTGACGGCTTATTATAAGCCACCACATCTGGATCTATGCTGTTCGCATATTAAACTATTTTCATTTCTGGCGCTTTAAATGTCCAAATATTTAGAGTAATGATGACATGAACACAATATGGGTATATTAAAACATGGCATATAAAATTCATCAGAGGGACAGTACACTTAATTGGGTATATACTAAACACAGATTTACTGAGAATTCTCAAAAAAAAAAAAATCTGTACCTTATAATAAAACTTTTCTTGTATAATAGCTGGACTTTTTTCCATTATTAAAATCAGCACAGATTTTGAATATTCTTCTCTATCATTGAGTAGATAGCATAGTTGTAGATAAAAAGAAGATTTGGGTTAAAATCATTTTATACAGTTATTCTGTAATCTTTCCTCACCACCAGTATAGAACAATTGTGTATAAAACATGAAAAACATCAGTGTTGTAAAATTATGCGTAGTAGAGATGTCACTACACTATTAAACATTAAAATAATCTGTCCATAGGTTATAAGGCAAGTTTGTTACAGTGACATGGCTAAGGTTTATAGAAGAGGCAAACTACACTTGGTGGAGAAATAAGAAGAGTTGCTCAATTTTAAGGTAAATGGCTACTGTTTCAGAAGAAATAACTTTACCATTTTTTTTCTCTTCACACTTGAATCAACTCTTTAAAGCATTTGCTTCCAAACGAGCAAATTCTTGAAGAGTTGACACCTGGATCCAGGCAATCACAGAGTCGTCTCCCTTCAAAAAAATGATGTACCCTTACACCTTAACATACCAGTTTGGAGCTCTGAATAATACAGAATAATGAATCCTGTCATAGATTATATCATTACAGTGCATTTCAAATTACAAGATCGTGAAAACAGATTTCCTGATCAGCAGATTTTCTTTCAAAGTGTGAGACTGCATTTGTTTGAAAAATAGGAATTTGATACATTCTGATGAAATCAGATTGAGTTTCTTCAAATGAGACTGAAATTACAAGAAAACCAGCAGCAACTCCTCATTATCTTCTGAAAACACTGGGTAGAAAATACTGAGCCAGTTCAAAGCATCTTCTGTTACAGACATTTTACAAAGTCATTAGTCAAGGATTTGTTAACTCCTTTCAAATAAAATCAAGTGTGCTGATCTTTCTTCTGAAAAAAATGTGAAGGACATTTGCAGTGCAAAAGCTCCTCATATTTTGTCTGCAAAAAGTAGTGTGTGTTTTTTTTGTGTGTATACAATAATCTGACCATGTAATGTCTCATTAATTAATGACGTTGTTAGTTTAGAACACCAGGCCCCGAGGTTATAAAACTTTTTTCGTGCTCAACTCAGCTGAGCATAGAATTTTCTCTGCTGATAAATATGAAAATGCCCACTAATGTTGTCATTTTCGTATTGATATGCAGCTAAACTGAGCAAGAAAACAACTGTACTTGCCAATAATTTGTTATTTATTAGCAGGTAAAATTTCATGCTTAGCTGAGTTGAGCATGAAAAAAGTTTTATAACCTCGGGGCCTGGGCCCAGTTCAGAGCATTGTTACCTAAAAGATGTCAAGAATTGTTAAGTCTTCTAGTACACATGAAATAAAGTGTGCTTATTTTTTCAGAAAAAAATAGTGAGATTGTTTTGGCAGTGTTTTAGCATAAATAATGAATCCGCAACAGCCAGGCTGATATATTTCAGGTCAGCCATTTCTGTAAATGGCTCTAAATAATAAAAAAGTGCATGTAAGTGTGATCAGAACCACATAAGCATTATAGGCACTTGATCACAATAGTGCAGAAACAGACTTCATGTTCACAGGCTTCTCTGAACATGCACAATTGGCATGTTTTAAGATACCTTTCTCATGATGCAGCTCATAGACTTGTTGGGACAGATTAAACTGGATGTAATCTACACTATGATTCTTATATCCTTGCTGAATGAAAGACAAATATTAATATAGAAAATGGCATAAAATTTAGATGATACTACATATTTGCATTCCAAATATCCATCAACAAGACAATAACAAAAGCACTGATTTAAATATCAAAACTAGCATGATACATGTAATAATGAAAGAGGCAAA
Source organism: Ctena decussata (assembly GCA_963989385.1). Lineage (NCBI taxonomy): Eukaryota > Metazoa > Mollusca > Bivalvia > Lucinida > Lucinidae > Ctena > Ctena decussata. Next base: position 41,301,252 of record OZ022500.1, read on the forward strand.
AACTAGCATGGCAACACTGAACAATATGGTTTAAAATTACTTTCATATTTCAAATATGGAAACAAATATGGCAAAACAAAATTAGTCCAACTGAACATGGCAAAAATGACAAACTTGCCCTGTTAGAATGGGAAAACCATGACTAACAAATGTGCCCATTTAGGATGGAAACACCCGCTGAATGTAAGTCCAGATCAATATAAATTACTATGACATATACTGGGAGGGCCCAGAACAGGCTGGTCTGATATACCAACTTGTGGTTTTCCTATGGTGAGACTCGACTATGAGATGTGTGTGAACAGCCGAGACTATGATCAGCAATTGTCTTTGCAGACTGATCAATGTTTTTGCTAGTGACTGTAGATCCTCAGGATCCAATGGTTTTTTATGCTTACTTGGACTGTGATTAGACTGCTGATGTGTAGTAGGAAGTATGGACATCCAGTCATTTTTGCAAAGTTCACTTTGTTCCTTATGTACCCTTGGCGAACAGCCTATTCGTAAATCCAATTTCTCACTGCACCATTATGCTGGATGCAAGCAACTTCGATTGCATCCAGTAAAATTATCCATCACAAAATAGATTCTGCATAACAGGCGCTCTTGTGAACAGAAAAATATAGTGTATACCATGAACAATTACCAAAAAAGAGGAGACGCTAAAGATTTAGTCAATTCATTGGTGTTTTTGAACAGTAATTACGTGAAGTTTTGATACAACTGTCTTTTGCAACAGATCTTGATTGGTCTGAAAATAACATGGGCCAAGGGGAGCAAAGAGCATAAGATCTTAGGCTATGACTTATTGAGATCAAAAGAAAAAAAAATACAATGTATGTAATTATGCAGATAACTGTGTCACTGAATTTCTTGGCTAAATCACTATATTTCTTCAAAAGAAATGTATTTACATAACTATATTTGTCTAGTCCTGAATAAGCATCATGAACAGTTATCTGATAAATCAATGTCAGCTTGCATCAGCACTCCCATTCATGATGTCTGTTTCAGTAAGATCACCTACTGTAAAACACTTATATTTGGCGGTCACTTTATTTTGGCGATATTGGCGGAAAAGAAGAAAACCGCCAAATTAAAATGCCGCCAATTAAAATTGATGGTCGTGAAAGAAAAACCCTACATTTGACATATTACTTATTCCCACTACAATAAAGTCAAAGCCAGTACACATCACACGTTTTAGAACAAAAGAAGACATTGGGCAAACTGCAAGTGGGAGGACATAGACTGTGAAAGGTTTATCTGATAGGCAAGCTGATTTAAGCAATACTTATTTAAATTCCATATACATACATGTACAATCAAACCAAACTGATTGCATCAGAAACAACACAAGAAGTAGATTCTATTTACTGTAAACAGTTTTTATAACAAATGATAGATCTAGAAAGGATTAAACTGTATTTACTATGACAATGTAGAGCTCGGACTTAGGGGCAGATATCGTTATAAAGTCAGCAAAATGCATCTTTTCAGAAATCACAAAACCGCCAAAATAAAAATCCGCCAAAAGGTCCACATATAAAAACCGTCAAATTTTGCTGCCGCCAAATATAAGTGTTTTACAGTATTCAAATTTCTGTACATAAAACACTTGGTGATTACAATAGAGAGCTGACTTGACAATGAGCATAATATAGTTCGAACTTATTTGAAAACTGGATTTCATATTCTTACAATATCTATTGATATGAGTCTAGGCAAGAAATGACTATAAAGTCACTTGGCAAAACAACAACAGCAAGCAAATTAAAAGCTTACCGACATATATGATTACACACATATATAAAGTATGGGAAAAACTCTACACATGTACCGGAATAAATAATGTGAAATCTAAAAATAAGTGAAAATTTAAAAGAATAAAAAAAATCACAAAAAAAACAATTAAGAATCAAAGAAATTCCTTGTAAACTGAAAATTATCGGTAATTTAAAGGTCAATTATTAAGGTGCTTTTTTATTACAGAAATGAAAGCAGTTTTCTCTAAGCAACTGAGTATTGAAAACCGAATCAAATTATCGTTTAATAGTTTTCGAGATATAAAGAGTTGAATTTGTAAATTTTATGACATCTGATAATCATTTTGAGCTGCCTCATTAATATTCATAAGGCCTTCGATGACGTCATCGATGAACACTGAAATTTTAAATTTATTTAAAATTTTTAAATTGTCAAATATTTTCTTGTTGAACATTCTAAAATGGTAACAAATTGTATTGTATTATTGATAACACTAATGGCAACTGCCCAAATTCAATATATTGCTTATATTTGCAATTTAAGCAGTTAAATTTTCAAATTTAAATATTTAATTAAAATTTGTTAAATTTCAATTCACACGTTTATCAGTATATATGATTGAACGTAGTAGTTTTAGATCTGTTAATTAGGTCTCTGACAATGATTTTTGTGTACTGAAGTAAAAGAAAATGTTTTAAAATCAGTTTTTAATTTTTTTTTTAAATTTTGAATAAAATTTAAATTTGTGGATGAACATTCCCAATAAATTACCCAGCTAATAAACAAAGATTAAAATAATCAAAACTGTAACATAACAACCCTTTACTCTTTAGATAAAAGGTTGTTAATTAGTTTAAAAATTCATTAAAAAAATTAAAATCATCAATGACATCACAGAATAGTGCATTGTGGTTAGAAATACTTTAAAAAAGTAAGGGAGATATGTCATATAGGAAAAAACAGCCGTGGGATATTTAAACTGGCATAACTTTTGAACGGATAGGAATTTTTCTATGCCGTTTGTAGCATTATAATCCTCTCTCTGTCCACTATCAATTTGCTTCAAAATTAAGCATTTATACAATTTCTTCGTAATTGACCTTTAATGAACAGTCTGATCTTCATCTCAGACAGACTGTCCTCATATATTAGATGAATGGTGTCAGATGCGTTTGTCTAAATTCAAAAGCTGCATGCACACAGTATCAAACCTGTACAGGTGTCTGAAAATTAAGGGTAAATACAGTAGAATGCAGAACCCAGGCCTTTGAGATGAGATGCTATCGAAGGTTACTGAACATTTTGTACAAGGACCATATAACCAATAAGGAGGTTAGCAGGAAGATCCAGGCAGCCATTGGAGAATATGATGAACTCCTGACGCTGGTCAAGAAACGGAAACTAAGGTGGTTTGGCCACGTCTCAAGGTCTTCTGGTTTAGCAAAGATGATTCTACAGGGCACATCGAAAGGAAAAAGAAGAGGTAGACAGAAGAAGAGGTGGGAAGACAATATTAGAGAGTGGACAGGGATGGATTTTGCCAGCTCAACTAGGGCAGCTGAAAACAGGATGAGGTGGAAAGGGATTGTCTCGAAGTCATCTGTGGTGCCCCAATGACCTAGTAAGGTTATGGGATAGAATACAATAGAATAGAAACAGTAGAATATCTATGCCCATCCCTCTCCTCCAGTTCAAACATATTGAAAAACATTTAATGCCATTATGAGAAAAGCAAACACTTAACAGCATATGTTCTGTTCTGTAAAACAAAGAAGTTTTGTCATAAGCAATCATTAGTAATGTCATGGCCAGGCAGTGAAGACTCAGATCAGTCTGTACATTATATCTGAATTTAATCAGTCTTCACTGTTCACATCAACAATACTGCCAGTTACCTTTTCTTGAAATGCCTCCCAGTTCAAAGTTCACTGTACCTATTTAAGATAAATCAGTGCACCATGTTTTTTTCTGCCATTTTTACATACCATAATGACCCTAAATTTCGGACAGACTGGTCTGAGCAAACACTATAGACCCAGATCAAACTGCTCCTAAAGCAGCAGTTTGATCAGGGTCTGCAACATTTGCAATCCACTAAGCATCATTTGGATGCATTAATGTGTGTAAAATCCACTTTCTAAGAATTTTCCAACAATAATTGTACCACTATGGGGTGTCTGGAATTTTAGGATCATTACAGTAGTTGAACAATTTTGTACCTGGATGATGACACACTTCCAAAATGGGGTCTTCTCATACAGGAAAGAAATTGGTCCTTTGGGAGTAAATTCTTTGCTTTAAGAGTTGACCCCCCATTAAGAAGGGAAGCAAATATGAAAATGGCAGAGTTGTTTTCCCCTGATGCACTGACCTTAACCCATTAATGCCTCATGGACTCCTCTACCTCACAGTTTGGACCAGTCATACTGAATTTTGATTTTGTTTCTGTATATATTGCAGAGCTATAGATAAGAGTGAGAATTTGGTGATAATTAAGAATAATTTTTATTTCTGCATAAAAACCTATGTTGTGACCCCTCATCTGAACCGTCTCGACGAGACAGTTCAGATGAGGGGTCACAACATACAATGTATGGTTTCAATAAGAAATGAGAAAAATTATCCCTCAGTTATCATCAAATACCCCTCTTATCTAGAGCTCTGATATTGCAAACGGATCAGATCAGACGCCACATTCTTTGACATCTGTTCTGCATCCACACTGTCTGGGGATGTCCCTTTTGTATGATTGGCATTAATGGGTTAAATGATTCCTATCATGATTAAACTACAATTTTCCAGAAAAGGGAGTATTCTACATTCTCCAGAAAAACTTGTTTTTCCGTTCATGAGAAGACCACACCAATGCACTTCTAATGAAAAAAAAAGACCCAATCCTTTTTATGAATTCTCCAAACCTGCTTTGTATGGTGCTATGATGATTTGCCTTAAATATTTAGACTTGGTAGACACTTCTGACTTTGGCAATAAGATCCTGTGTTAAACACAATCTGATAAGGGTCTGCATGGTTTGCCATTTTGCAAGGGTGAAACAAGCCCCTCAAAATAGAATGTCCATTTGTCTTGGCAGAATTATTAAGGTAAATGGATACATTTTCAGGGGAAGCAACTATCATTTTCATTTTAGCCTCCCTTCTCAATGAGGGTCAACTCTGAAAAGAAAGAATTTGCTCCCTAAGTATATACTTTCCTTAAAAAGTGAACCATATACCTCATCCAGGAAAGCAAACAGGATGCCACAAACAAGTTGCCCTTGTGAAACAAACCCTTTGAACTGGAAAATATCCAGGCCCAGAGGTTATAAAACTTTTTTGGTGCTTAACTCAGCTCAGCATGAAATTTTCTCTGCTGATAAAAATGAAAATGCCAATATAAGCATTAGTTGGCATTTGAAATTTTCTCTGCTGATAAATATGAAAATGCCATCATTAGTTGGCATTTTCATATTAATAAGCAGAGAAAATTTCATAGCTAATCTCAGCAAGAAAACAACTGTACTTATCAGTAATTTGCTATTTATTAGCAGGGAAAAAAATCATGCTCAGCTGAGTTGAGCATGAGAAAAGTTTTATAACCTTGGGGCCAGTCTGTCTGAGGCTCTCTTACAAAGGTTGCGCACATGCAGCCCTGTTCAGACTGTTTAGACATTTCTGTCCAAATCTTCAGGGCAAATATGATCATTCATTCTCATCATTATCATGGTTGAACTTTACCGGGATTCATTTCACACAACCACTGAAAGAAGCCGCCATCAATGACCTGTCCGACCTTCTATCAAATTTTGTATTCTCTTGAATTTCTCTTTTAAACGTTTTGGATCTTCTTTGGTCAAGTTCGATCTGCTTATCATGTCAAATCTAACAACTTTCTTGTCTGGTCTTTTGTCTGATATATTACCTACAAAATATTCATCATATAATTACCATAAATATTGGGACAATATGCCGTATAAATTCTAAGAAACGCCCCTGCTCTAATAAAGGCCCCTGTCCTTTTCTGAAAAGAATGCTACAGTGCATGAAGTCCTATTTGCTTCCCTGGATAAGCTAGCACTTTGAAATGAGGTCTACTCTTAAAGAACAGAATTTGCTCCTAGAAGGAGAAAGGACAAAATTTGCTCCTAAAGGAGCAAGGACAGAATTTGCTCCAAAAGGAGCAAATTCTTTCCTTTCAGAGTTGCCCCCAGCCCCTTGTGAGAAGGGAGGCAAAAAATAATAGAGCTTCTTCCTCTGAAAGTATACCTATTCACCTTAATACTGTTTGTTGGAGGTATATTAAAGGAAAGAATTTGCTCATAAAGGAGCATAGTTGCCCAACACCTAACGAGAAGGGAGGCAAAAAATAATAGAGCTACTTCCTCTGAAAGTATATCTATTCACCTTAGTACATTTTGTTGGAGGTATATTAAAGGAAAGAGTTTGTTTGTAAAGGAGCAGATTCTTTCCTTTCAGAGTTACCACCAACCCCTAATGTGAAGGCCCGGTAAGTAAGTAAGTAAAGTCTTTATTTCGGTAGTGTCACTTTTTAATTTTTCTTGAAACCATGCGTGTTCTCAAAATGCCGAAAAGGGGTACTTTTACATGCCAGAACACGGACCGTGTTTTCATGAAAAGGGGTATTTTAAAATCTGTCTCTGTGTTTTTCATTAAAAAGTTTTTTTCAATTTAATTCTCTATCCACATTTAGGGGTACCCAATGCAAATAATCTCCGCATTTTCGGTATTCCGTGTTTCTAATGGAAACCATTCTGCACCATTCTGGGGAAACCAGTGTCAGATTTTCGTAAAATGGTTTTCTATTGGACAATTTTGTCTTAAACTGACCAATGAGCAATGATCGAGATAAGGTCTCTCTTTGGCTTTGGAAATAATCGTAGATTGTCGGGGAATCCAACGTGGGCTGTGTTAAAACTGCCCAGACTGCTCATTTCTGGTGGAAAAAGGGAAAGTGAGAAGTTCAAATTGTGGTTGCCCACCAGGAGCAGTCTGATCTGATTCCACACTGTTTGCTCATATCTGACTGTCCAAAAACTTTGGATCATTACAGAATTCAGTAAGCCATATTTTGAGAAAAAAATCCTCATTTCTTTGCGACATGATTTAAGGTTGACAATGTGACCCACTAGTCCTGACTTAAGTCTGCTAATAAGACTGCATTATGTCCTTGGTTTTATAGTGGTATTAAGGCAACAGCATGTCCTTGTTTATGCGATAAAAGGGGGGTAATAAGGCAACAATGTCCTTGTTTTGGGGATAAAAGGGGGGTAGTAAGGCAAAAGTATGTCCTTGTGGTTGCGATAAAAGGGGGTATAACACTATAGCATATCCTTGTTTTTGCGAGAAAGGGGGATAATAAACAGTAGTATGTCCTCATTTTTGCTGTAAAAGGGGATGAATGACACCCTGGTGTCCTCGTGTGTTTTTTTCGATAAAAGGGGGGTAAAAAAAGCTGCGACGAAAAGGAGGGGGGTCTTTCAAAAACCTGGAATGTGCATGGGTACAAAGTTTCTAAAGTAAGTGACACCTCCAGGTGAGAAAAGAGGCAAGATATAATAGAGATACTTCCTCTGAAAGTATATCTATTCACCTATATACTGTTTATTGGAGGTATTTTGGCAGTGGCTCCCCCTCTTTTTCGAAAAAATGCAACACCCCCTCTGCATTTAATAGGATTAATATGGTATACCACCCTCTTCAGTGTGGGTCTTGCACATTACAAAATGTTCTGAGCTACAGTTTGCATTTTCTGGTGAGAGTGGTATAATAACATTAAAACCTATTGGTTTTACACTTATTGGCATTGGCTTGCGCTTTCGAGCGCAGTATTCAAGTGGTTTAGTGATACCGAGTTATTTTCGGAAGAAACCATACGTCACGCTTAGTCGGAAAATACCAGGAGAGTGTGTACACAGTGAGTGTGTACTGCAATGATTCGTTCTAAACTTTTTTTAAGGCAGCAATTAAGCCAAAGAGATCGGAAAGTTCGTTCCGGTTTGAGACAGCATTTCTTCATTATTTTCTTCACAGACATAACAAACAAATACCTCGTCCGATTTTGTCTATTTTTATCCATATCCGAATTGCCTCATCTGCTAAAAATAACGATGGAAACTTTATTCTATTTTTGATAGTTCATGTTTTTTGGGGTTTTTTTTTTAAATATTTCCGTTAAAAAGCACGTTTTTCTTTTACAAGTGCCTTGAACTTGGCCACATTTCGTTTGCTTTTTATTAACTGATGGCATAAAAAATGAAACTCTGAATGCAATGCAAAGTGTTTGGCTTTGCATCCTAAGAAATATACCAAAACTTGTGTAAGAAACAGTGTTTATATATAGCTTAGCGCAAAGCATTAGCTTTTCCAAAAAATCATGCAGCGGTGTCGCGAAAAGTAGGCCTTAGGGCATCGCATAATCTGACTAGTCGGAGCAGCCGGCCCACTGTCCAGCGCCGATGCATTCATTGGATCTGATCAGTCTTTTCGACATATATATATATTCTCCATCTTTCATACTGAGGCTAGACTGATCAGACTGCTCTTATGCCGGAGTGGGCTGATCTGTGTATCAGTGTAAAATCTGAAAGAGCAGAGTTCAAATTTATTGTTTAAATTTAGAAACAAGCGCTTTTGATGATTTTCTTCCCTTATCACATTTACTGAAAAGAGATAAATTTCATTTGTTGGGAGTTCATGGAAATACGAACGCAATGGGTTCCGTGCTTTGTTGTTCCCAAATGGTGTAAAGCAAGTTATTGTCCCAAACAACAGCAGCATGCATTTTCTTCTCAAAGTGTCCAAATTTTGTTCTAGTCACTGCCACTTATGCCACTTAAGCCAAAAATAACTTCAGTAAATATAAACAGCCGTGAAGAAAAGACTTGAAATAGGTCCATATAGTTATTTTCCTTGAGACATGCCTAAAACGGCCGGCCAAAACGTTGGAAAACTGTTTTGGTTTTTTTTATGTGTGTGTGTGTGTGTGTGTGTGTGTGTTTGTGTGTGTGTGTGTGTGTGTGTGTGTTTGTATTTGCCCCCAAACGGGGAAGTACGTAAGAATACACACCTTCCAATCGGGAAAACACCTCCAATCGCGGAGCTCCCCGTTTTCAGATGGCATGAAATATTAAATTTCGGCACTAGATGAGCCCCAAGAATAGTTTCCCACCGTAATATAGCACCTTCCCCGTTATGTAGGTTCAGGACGTTTGTCTGTTACACAAAAGTGTATAATTGCCGATTGAGCGAAAGTTTTGCGTGTGTATCACTGGAATCTCAGCTACCCCGTTTGTACGGAAAAATTCTCATTCGGTGCCAGTTACTAACAGAAGTGGAAGTGTTGACATGTGGTCGAGAAAAGCTTCGGTTCGAGTAGCTAAAAGGTATTTTTATTTTACATTTTCTTATATTCTACCCTTTTCTTCTCTGTATCTCTCGCTTTGTTTTATACAGTTTATGCAGGTTGTAGTTATATTTTATGATTTCCTAAGTAAATCGCAGGCTTATCCACTTAAATCAATGTATACCAGGCAGATGATCAAACATGGAAATATATATATTTCTATTTATTTATCTTTTCTAATTAGGCCTATTTATGAAATAATTAGAAATAAATTACTTTACTTCTCAATATTTATTTTTATTTTTATTTTGGCTTGTATTTTCATGAAATATTTGGAATGAAGCGACTTTTTTTCGACGTCACTGACTTTAGTTGGAGTACATCTGAATACTTTGAATTTCACTGCCAGGCTATTTTAATTGTTATCATCGTTAATCTCAATAATCATAATTTTGCTATTGATCTACATTATTTTATCAGTTATTTGTTAAATCAGCTATTTATTTGGATTTTAAGGCACTTTCAAAAATATTATACTTATATCGAGACAGCCGTTCATTAAAGGCGGACAAAAACCGGAATTCCCAGAGATAAAGTCTCGCCTTTGACGTTCTCAATTAGATTTATAAATTTATTTATTTCATGAAGGATTATAAGAAGAATAAAAACAACAAATATTCAAGCAAAATAAATCTGATTTCCGACTGATACGCATTCTTACGGAACTAGTGTCGAAAGTCATAATAATGCGCCGACTAACGTAAAGAGTGTTTAAGGTGAGGTGGGAGTAATTGACAAAACACATGATTTTATTCATACTTCCTTATATTGTACATTTTCAGTCCCTCTTTCAGAAAATGTAATAAAAAAGGGGGGTCGCCGATGTCGTTTTTAAGATATCTGACCTCGAAAACGTCAATATTTCCACTTTTACGACCCGACGTTATAATGGCGTTCTATGGAAAATGCACTTTTTTTGCTCGTACCTCTTGGATAAAAACCTTCATTCTGAGAAAACAAAACACATTTTTTTTCTTCAAAAACTAACACAATATCACCCAATGATAGAAGTTCACATTAAAGCAATAAAAATAGTAGGTCGCCGACTTAACTTTCGAGTTAAAGTGCATTAAATGCCCGGCCTGCCGTCTCTTTAGACTGAAATGTTGACGTTGCGCATGGTGACGTTTACGTTACTTAACTTTTCGCGCCACATATCAACTATCGCTTTTTGTAGGCTACCGGCAAAATTTGTTTGGAACTTTCATTACTCATGATTGTCATTGTCTGGAAAGTGCAGGATGAAGGCAGATGTAATACGTTTCTCTAAATCTCTGCATAATCCGTCTTAACTAAGTATTTTTAATTTAAAAAAATCGAAAGCATTGCCATTATGCCCTCCCATACAGCTGACGGGCACCCGAGACAGTTGACGGGCACCCAAGTTGGGGCGGGCTTCCGCGTGTTATGACATTTGAACAATTCCCTTGTCCACTTGGCTTTTGCACAGTGTAAGCGAGTCAAGTATTCCAGTTCCTGACCCGACCCAAGAAAGGGCCTAATATATTCTGCACAGTAACCTAGCGGTCCAACGACTGGACTTAGTCGACTCTCTCTCTTTCTCTCTCTCTCTCTGTCTCTCTCTCTCTCTCTCTCTCTCTCTCTCTTGTGTAAAAATGGTAGGCAGCCTTGATTCATTTTAACGTCCAGGAGATACTTTGATATACACTTGAAACAGAAATAAGAAATGAAAAACAGAAAAGTGAAACAAACGGCAAGGAAAAAGAAACGCCACATTGTTTTTAGCTTATTGACAGAATAGATGTTGAATTATCGTATCAACGTCGATAAAAGATTCTGACGACATTGCGTCGACGTTGATAAGGCTGCCTGGCGGTGTTCAAATGCTAGGGACAGTCTAAGAATTTTTGATATAACTGAAATTTGGCATTGCTTTTGCTGATTAGTATTTAAAGTGTGGGTGGTATGATAACGACTGTCTATGGCTGCTACCATGTTAACTGCTAAGTACGTGGTGGAAGTGTAGACAGTGATCTGACTGTTCATTGTACGATTCTGGATTCAATTTTACGAGGCTTTGTTATTGCAACTCAACATCTGCGAACTCCATCTAACAAACTAATGAGGAATTGTCAGAGAACAGCTATATATTTTCAGTTTCTTCTCTACGGCACTGTCTAACTCAAAAGCTGCAAACTCCGTCACATAAACTGTTAAGAAACTGTCAAATATCCCACAAGTTGTCTTCCGCACGGAAAACTAACTATCCTCTACGGCACTTTCTACTTCCTTTAAATTCCGCCCAGCGCTCAGCCTCCTTGCATTTTGTGAGCAGACCATGAAGTGATCACAGAAGCGGCTAACGTTGACGCCATCTTGTTTTTATCAAATGGAACGTTCGACGTCATTACGTAGCGTAGTGACGGAAACTGTCGCACGGCGGCGCTGAATTACTCCCACCTCACCTTAAAATCAATTAATCATATGACGTTGCCGTTTTTGAGTGGCTAACGTCATTTCATAAAAAGGATTATTATATACCTAAAAAGTTCCCCATTCACTTTACATGAGCGTAACCGTGCAATATTTTCTGCATATTGCACGGAGTCAAGTGCATATTGCACGGAGTTAAGGAGTCACGTTCCCAAGAACTACTTTTGTTTTGAAAGAAGAAAAGTTTGGCGGCTATTTTGTCGTCGACTGCAATTCAAAAACGAGTAGAATAATGGCACTAGTGTCGGTTTTTGGTGTTTAAATTACATGAAAGACAATTAAGTATAATTTACCTTTCATCCGCCACTCTTTTAATCAATATTCTGCGATAATAACGAAGATTTTCGTCAGAGCTGCTGACAGTCAGACTCAAAAATGGCGCCTAGTTCTTGTAAACGTCAACGTTTGTTAACTGACGTCACGTCCGATAACGTCACGTCATTTCAACTTTCGCGCCATCAGGCGTGGCTTTAAGCGTGTATGAAGACACACAATGGCATAATGTAATTTCAAATTTAAGACAAGTTGTGGTTGCTATACCGATATTATATTTCGATTTCATACATAGAGAGCACTGGTGAAACTAGAAGATTTATATCAAAGGTATATAATAAAAAGGTTATTGAATTTATATTGTGAAATATTCGGCACTCGTTCATATGGCGGAGACGCACTCGCAAGCTCGTGCGTCCTTCGCCATATGAACTCGTGCCGAATATTTCACAATATAAATTCAATAACCTATAAATATAACCACACTTCATATAACACTTCGTAACTGGCGAATCATTGAATGTCGTGACGCCATCCGTGACAACATTGATATAGTAAAAACATTTGAGATGATAAAACCCTATAAGGGACATATGAAAAATAGAATCATACACCGGCAGTCATTTCATACGATATTTATATGAATCTCACCAATTGCTTGTTTCATAAATTTTATATGAAATAGCCATTCGTGAAAGATCCTGTATATACGAGACTGTTTTTCAAAGTCTCGTAAAGGCCTTTTCATTCTCTAGTATCTCCCTCTTTTTCATTTAATAACAATCCACATAAAAATTATTTCAGTTTATTATATGATGTCGCTGTTATTCAGTGGCTTACATCAAGTCATAAAGGTTGATAAAAATACTGGTTATTTAATACTTGATTACTGGTGCGCACCGTCGTAACGCCGTCTGTGACAACAATGTTGAAATAATGTCAATTTTAAGACGGTAAAGCCCTATTTAAAAGCGTCCTATAACAAACAGAATCTTACACTCTTAGTATTTTCATACGAAATTTATGAAACTCACCAAAGGTTTGTTTCATAAATTAAGTGAAACTCGCAAAAGACTCATTTCATAAATTTCAAAATGGAATGGCCACTCGTGTTAGGCCCTCTGTTTATATTATTAGTTATTATAATTATTGCTGCTGTTGTTATACCCCCGACATACGAAGTATGTCAGGGGGTATAATGTTTTTGTCATTCCGTCCGTTCGTCCGTTTGTCCGTTCGTCCGTTCGTTTGTCCGTTCGTTCGTTCGTCCGTCCGTTCGTCAACTTTACGTCAAAGTTTTGCGTTAAACCTTTTTTGATTGCTCATATCTTTGTAACTACTCATCAGATTTTTTTCATATCTGGTTTATGATATCTCTATAGCATTGCCTTTGGTGTGAACTATTTTAGCCCCTGGGTCAGGCCCCAGGGTGGGGCAAAGGGTCAGTAATTAGGACTTAGGCATTTTCATTATGTCAAAGTTTTGCGTTAAACCTTTTTGATTGCTCATATCTCTGTAAGTGCATTGAAGATTTCTTTCGTATTTGGTTCATTATATCTCTAGTATTACTTTTGATCTGGATTACCTACATTGCAGGGTCAGGCTCATGGGTGGGGCCAGGGGTCAATAACTAGGACTTTTGCCATTTGTTGAATAGTTATGGGTTATAGTTCTAATGTACTTGAATGGAGCCTAATGATACATGGCTATGTTTATTTAACACTAGTTTACACATATGGATGCTGCTGCTGATATAAGGCCAAGGTCAAAGGCTTTGAATTTTGTACATGTATAACATTCGTATTGTAGATTGTAGCTTTGTGGTAAAGTATGCTTTCATTAGGCGGTGGCACTGGTCGGGGGTATATGTGAGCCCCTGCTCACTTGCTCTAGTTGTTTAATGTGCTAGTCCTTTTATTTTCATATCCTTGTTTTTATATATACCATCAATTTTCTTTTGTGATCATTAAATATGTTGAGAACTCAGTAAGCTTTTAGCTTTCGTTCTAATCATTTGTTAATTACAAACGGTATAATTGCGTTTCTAAATGTTTTGTAATATCACTTCTAAAAAAAATATGTTTAAACCAATTATTAATATTACCAGTAGAACTAATATTATTGTTTAATGTACTTTTGTCTGTAGATCTTTCCTTGAAATAAAAAACGCCTGAGGTATTTAATTTCCCGCAATGTAATATTTAACAGCTGGGGAAGTCATTTTTTTGTATGCTGGATTTCATGAGATACATGTTCATATCGTCCAATCGAAAGTGTAGCTGCGCATAAGAATCTGATTACTTTCATGCTCATAATTAATACTTACATCGCTTATAATTATAAAATAAACATGAAGATATGAAATAACACCTGAACGATGAAAAGGTGATGTACACTAAAACATCAGCTGAAAACAAGAGCTGTCGCCTGACAGCATAGCTCGCCTGAATTGGTGCTTGCCCATCACACAGCCGGTGGTGTAGACTGCTATGCATAAAACTTCATGCAAGCATGTCCATAATGAAAACACATTTATAAACAAAAGCTATCTCAGAAATAAGTCTTAAAATAAAATTAGAATAAAAAAAATGAAATGAAATTTCAAAGTCCATGAACTTGAGGTAAAAAAAACTGACGGGTGGGGAGTGGGGTTGGGGGGTGGGGGCTATGTGGACTGCTATGCATAAAACTTCATGCAAGCATGTCCATAATGAAAACACAAAAGCTATCTCAGAAATAAGTCTTAAAATAAAATTAAAATAAAAAAATGAAATGAAATTTCAAAGTCCATGAGCTTGAGGTAAAAAAAACTGACGGGTAGGGGGGAGAGGGAGGGGGGGGGGGGGGGGGGGCTAGTATGTATCAAAACCCTGAACCATTATCTAACATCAGCCCAAGTATTAGTATCAACTGAGTCCATCATCGTGGCACTGTGAAATTATGTCTTCATAAATATAAAACTTTAACCAAAATCTTTAAAACAAAATTCTAAGTCGATGACCTTGACTTCAAGGTCACCCAGTGGGGTAAGTATAAGGTGTTTTGTAAAAACTCAAAAAAGAGTCTAACATCAGTTCAAGTATAAACTAAATCTCTGCAAAGCATTATGAATCAGTATGCAATTACAAAACTTTAAAAAAGACAAAAATTTCCTAAGTCCCTGACCTTGACATCAAGAGCGGGGTTGGGGTAGTACTCTGTAGATCTAACTACAGTGCAAATATAAAAAGAATTCATCTCTGGGTTCAGGAGATATGTGTCTTTAAAAAACTTTAACCAAAACATCCAATCAATAAAAAGACAATATTCTAAGTCCATGACCTTGACATCAAGGTCACAGAGGGGGGTGGGGGTAGTACCATCGAAAACTTTAGACCAAAATCTAACTTTAGTGCAAGTATCACAGGAATCCATCCATGGGTTCAGGAGATATTGGGCTTTATAAAACTTTAACCAAAACATCCAGTCAAAAAAAAACACCAATTTTCTAAGTCCATGACCTTGACATCAAGGTCACAGAGTGGGGTGGGGGTGGTACCCTGTTAAACCTTAGACCAATATCTAGCTACAGTGCAAGTATCAAAAGAATCCATCCATGGGTTAAGGAGATATAGGTCTTTAAAAAACTTTAACCAAAACATCCAATTCGAACGCCGACGCTGACGCGGACGCGGACGCGGACGCTGACGCGGACGCCGACGCCGTGGTGACAACAATAGCTCTTCCTGAACTTTCGTTCAGGCGAGCTAAAAATACAGAAAAAATAGAACCGATCAATATATAAGTAAATGAATGAATTTAATTTAACCCGGGGAGTGTGTACTTGTTTATAGATTATTCGTCCTTTTGTCTATATATCACGAGAATATATGTATATAAACATTTTATTCGAAGAAAAGATGTAGTCGAACCTTTGCATATTTTCATCTATTAATTCAGTGAAAAACAGATTACGTTTCACAAGAGGAATTGAACCAAATATTTTGTTCGTGAAATGTCTTCAAGTTGTACAAGAGACCCCCCCCCCACCCTACCCCCTCTCTGTAAAATGATCTTTTAAAGCATACGAACGTGATCGGATGCTGAAGTACTAAAACATTGCCCAGCTCAAAATTATAGCTTTTTATATGATTGCAGCTTAAACAATTGCTGACCTTTACATTGCAGGCTTCCAAGATAAGGGCCAACGACAATCAAATCGAGGCAAATTTTAGCCTATTTTAGGATCTTGAAGATTTTATTTCTATTTATGTCCGTTTGCTGCATAAATGTTTGCAGGTATAACCTGCAGCTGATCAGTTTGTGTAAAGATGGGATAGACAACAGAGATGTATTAATAGGTTCTCTTTTACAATAGCTGGTCTACTGTTTATAACTATTGTCTTTTTTATATTCAGAAAACAAAATGAAAGACTAAAAAAGGAACAACTGACTTTTGCTACTAGAGCGTGTGAGATCGGCATCGATTATGCTGGTTTCAAAATAAAGCAAGTCAGTCAATATATAGGTAAGTAATTAAAGTCAAATAACTTTATTTTATCGATGCATATAAGAGAAAAAAAAAGAATTTCGCGGAAGGCGATGGTATTGCACTTGCTTTGCATCTTCCCTATATAAAAGGTACAAAATGATGCAACTGATAATAAAAGAGGAAAATGTATTCAAGGTTTGATGCATGTAGACCCACTAGGTTGCAAAAAACGGAAACATAGGCTAGGGTGTGGCGACCTGAAATAGATAGACGGATGACATGCGGTTTTACGTCCTTTTCAACAGTATTTCAGTCATATCAGGACGATGGTTAGATGATAATTAAAAGCTGTGTGCAATGGAAACCGTTTGCAATTGGAAAGATTCCCGCCTAAAGCGGAGCTCGAACCCGGGACCTCTAGATCAGCTGGCCGGCGCTTAATCCACTGAGCTACCGGGGCTCCCAGGCGACTTGAAAAGTATCCTGAAGTCTGCAGCGTTACATGTGGGCCAGGATCATGAAATCATCATTAGTATTTGTAGGGCCGTTTAAGGAGTTAATGTTTACAATGTTCGATGTACGAAGGCCCCAGGATCGCAAAAAAAAGACGCAAACACTACTGGCGTGCGACCAGTGGTGGCCGCGTACCAGTGGTGGCCGTTTGCATTTTGTGGCGCAATTACGTATTTGATCCGTCTCAGATTTGGCCATTTTGTAAAAGGAAACAAAAGGAACTCCCACAAAAAAGACTGCTTAAATTATCTCCCCGGAAGGCAAAAGGTTAACAAGTTCCCAAAGCTACCCTCATACTAACATTATTGCCTTGCCGGGGATCACAACCCTTGATACACACATAATAAAATACAGAAATAAACATGAACAAATTGCTTTATAAATGATTACCTATGACGAAAATGGTATAACCTGCAATCAGATTGCAAAAAAGCATCTAAATTCTTGTAAATGACAGCACACGTGTAACCATTATTTATGTTTGTTTTCGACGTAATATAGCGTGCGCCTACGAAATGACTACGTCAGAGTTTTAAAGTCCGTTTCTGATTGTTGCTTATATTCTATCTGTGCTGAACGCGCTAAAACTATTAAACACTGACAAAGACCACAGACTTACAAGGACGTATCATCAAAGTTTAAATCCACAACAAGGTTTTGAAAAATGCATCATTCAACGCATGGCATTCGTGACGGCCATCACTGGTACGCCACGCTCGTATTTCAATGCGTTTTGGTGACCTAGTTTGAGGATCTGTCACAGGCACAAGTTATAGTCTATTTAAAAAATAAATCAGTATTATAACGATAGTTACCCCTAGTTTATTAAACCAAAATATAGAATCACTGATCACTATATGTCCGTTACAAGATAAAAAGAGTAACAAAAAAACGGCCACCACTGGTCGCCCGCCAGTACGGACATAGTTCAAATACGTATTTCACTTCCATTTTGTTTTCTTTTTTTTTTTGGAGGCAATGGAGTGTTTGCATAGAGGGCTTTCAAAGCTGGGGAGTACCTGCTTGAATATCTAGGTCACTTGATATGCTACAATTAGGCTGAACCCCGACTCACCGGCGTGCAGTTAAAGAGGACAGCAAAGTTGTTAACCGTTTTAGGTTATTTGAAATTAAACATACTTAACAAGAAAGAAAAAAGAACCGCATAAAATTCTTTATCTGATTAAATATGCTGAAGATCTGTATACAGATGTCCTGGTCTACTAGTGTACTTCTCGAAAATCCTTAATTTCCTGCACTCGTATCCGGGGTATCTGAGAGAAAGGGAGAGATGGAGAGAGAGAAACACTTTTTGTGTGACTGATAATTTTTGCTACTTTTTATGTGATTGATAATTTTTGCTTTAATTTATTCCTTCATTTATTCTTAAAGCTGATGCTACCGTACCAGAAGGCGATGTTCTAGAAAGAAAAGAAAGTTACAGAAGCGGGCATGAACGACGGAAGAAAAAGGCGGGGTTCTGAGGCATCCAAATAAGTATATCCCTTTGAGGCAGCTTCCTGGCAAAAGGAGATAGACAACTGCATCGTTGCTGAGCCTGTACTGGCTGGCAGGACATGGGGAATGTAAATGACTTTTTTAGTAACAGAATCACTGCGCTGAAGAAAGCGTTATCATTGTGAAGAGCATAAACACTACTGGTACATAAAAAAATAAACGTTCTTGTGACAGTTTTGATCCAGTTCATACGGGATTCCGATAAATAGTCGTTAAATTAAGTTTTCAAAGTTAAAAGACATACACAGTATTGTAGAGATTAACTCAAGTTATCTGCACACAGTATTCAATATAATGACTGTTGAATTTATGGTCTTTACCTGGTGAGTGTGGTTTGGACATCAATTGATTAGAAACACAATGTTTCTTACTTCTCCATTTTAGACTCCAGTGC
The DNA here is from genome assembly GCA_963989385.1 of Ctena decussata. Lineage (NCBI taxonomy): Eukaryota > Metazoa > Mollusca > Bivalvia > Lucinida > Lucinidae > Ctena > Ctena decussata. The sequence goes on from OZ022500.1 coordinate 41,320,061, forward strand.
AAATGTCGGTTGAGGCTTTCGTCATGCAATTTTATTATTTTATAGTGGCCTCTCCTTATTTTATAGTATAGTATATGAACCACACTACGAGTTAATATGCTTTCAGTAAAGTCAGATTGTCTTAACAATCAAAACAGACTACTCAGGGCTTTCGTTCTGTACTGTATGGGTCAGTGAAGGCTCTGATCAGGCATGCTGTGGACTCACATGCCCATAGGCACGTTTCCTAATGACGCTGCTCATATAATATGTCTTATTATTCACCATGTTCACTGACTTCTAAAATCATTTTATTGTTTCAGTGGACAGCCGGCCTGCAGATTTTGAAATAAGTTTGGTAAATAATAACATAACTCCAAAAAGAAAGCTGAGCTGAATAATTTATTACGTTAAAACACCTTTGCCAAATTATGCCGTCTTTCATGATCCTCTAAAACGATTTTTCATTTTTTTCAGATAAAATAAATATAAAATAGCAATAAACATACATGTATTGCGATTTTTAATTATGCTCTAAACAAAGACCTTTACGAGTGCCCGAAATCTACGTTTTAAGGAGAAATTAAACGGCTGCTCACTCAATGGACGTTTTTAAGTAACGAAGCGCATGTATTTTTATGTTCTGGATACCACGTCTTAGTCAACTGTGGGTTCAGCCTTTGTTTCTTTAAAATACCTATTCAATAACATGTATTATTTCATTCTTGCAAGATTGAGATTTTAGGGGGGGGAACAGTGTTATTTGTCTGATTTATGCTTTGTGCACGTTAGAATTGCCTAAAAATGCGGTTCTAATGAGGACTATGCTTTAAGCAGAAATAAGAAAAAAAGTAATCTCTACCCCTACAAACATCACTTTTACTACAAAAAGTGGGGTTTCCGGGGTTTTAGATAAGTATTATTAAGCATGTACGGTTTTGATGTACCTGTAAAAGTGGCCGAATCGAAAAAAGTCCTTGCTCGGAGTAAAAAGAGTTGTAGCATAGGTATATCATTTGGGATGAAAGTTCTGAAACAGCTCATTTTTTCTCTACTGTGGCGCAACGTGTGTGTGCATGTGCAGTTGTAGAAAATCAAAACACTGATGATGCATTCTTCGCTATTTAAGATTCTTACGGATAGTATTACCAAGTCTGGTGTCTGGTGTACCTAAGTCTAGATCTCGTTTCAGTTGTAGAAAATCAAAACACTGATGATGCATTCTTCGCTATTTAAGATTCTTACAGACATAATTGCAATCATGAATTCAAGTGCTACCAAAGCGAAGAAATTAACTCCACGTTTGGGTGTGCGCACTAAAAATGTGTTTTATATACTCCTCGTTTTGATGTATATTCACAATGTGCTTTGATAACCTTCTCGTTTGGGTGTGTGCATTCAAAGTGTGTTTCCCCGATACGACAATAATTCTTTTTTTTTGTTTCTTTTCAAAACGTTTCTTTTTCTTTCATGTTTAACGTTTTAGTAATTATACCCCCGCTTTGATAAAGTGTGGGTAGGGGGTATACTGGTTTACATCTGTCCGTCCGTCCTTCCGTCCGTCACCATCTAATCAGATATTCGGTCAAAGATGTCTCCATAACCATACAAGCTAGAATAGTCATATTTGGCATACAGACGGATGACGTAGCCTGGCTCCAGTCGAATCTGTATATCACTCTGGTGGTCAGATTCCTTTGCAGGGGATATATTGAACATAGGGTCTGTAGCCAGACTAACTGATGACGGTGCGTTATAACGTGGGATTAAGAGCCCAGCCTTCTCCTGCTTATTTTTTCCTTTTTTTAATTGTCCGATTTTCTTTCTTTCCATACTGTGAATAATAAAATTTTTCGTCAGAGTTTTCGCAAAAGCCATGTAAGCTAGAATGGTTATATTTGCTATGCAGGTTGATGACGACGTTTTTTATCGTGGGATTGAGAACCAGTCTTCTCCTACTTATTCTTCCCTTTATTTATCCGAGTTTCTTTCTTTCCATAATTTGAATAATGAAATTTTTCGTCAGAGATTTCTCCACAACCGTGCAAGCTAAAGTAGTCATGCAGATTGATGACGATGTGTTGTATCGTGGGATTAAGAGCCAGTTTTCTCCTTTTTATTATTTCCTTTATTTGTCCGCTTTTCTCTCTTTCCGTAGTTTGAATATTGGAATTTTTCGCCAAAGATTTTTCCACAACTGTGCAAGCTAGAGTAGTCATATTTGGTATGCAAGCTGTATAGTGATGACGACGTGTTGTATTGTGGAATTGAGAACTAGCCTTCGTCTGCTTTTTCTTCTCTGTATTTGTCCGATTTTCTTTCTTTCCATGATTTGAATATTGAAATATTTCGTCAAAGATTTCTCCACAACTGAGCAAGCTAGAATAGTCATATTTGGTATGCAGGTTGATGACAACTTATCGTATCGTGGGGTTGAGAACCAGCCTTCTTCTGCTTATTCTTCTCTGAATTTTTCCGATTTTCTTTCCCCCTTTACTTTAAAAAATGCATTTTTTCTTAACGTTTTCCAACAACTTTCAAGGTAGAATGCTCATACTTGGTAAACAGATTGATAATGAGTTATTGTACTGAGGGATTGCAAACCAGCCATATCTGGCATATTCTTCCCTGTGTGTGTCCTATTTTCTTTCTCTCCATACTTTGAATCATAAAGTATTTTGTCAAAGATTTCTACGCAGCCATTGCAAGTTAGAGTAGTGATATTTTGTGTGCAGATTGATGATAACTTGTTGTAGTGTGGGATCGACAACCTGCCTTCTCGGCTTCTCCTACTTATTCTTTCCTATATTTTTCCAATTCTCTTTGCCTCTTTACTTTGAATAATGCAAATTTTTGAAACAGATTTCACAGCTCCCCTTCAAGTTTGAATCTTCATATTTGCCATACAGATTGATAAAGACATTTGTCTTACATTTTTATTAATTTTCTGTCTATGTGAAATCATTTTATTCCATTTTACCTAGAAAGGGATTAAAGTAGAACATTGATATTGTATACACGTTGACAAAGAGTTTCCCTCTCTATGCTTTATGTATTAAAAATAGCGCCATTTGATTAAAGCAGTTAAGCGGGGGTATAGTCAGATTCTCCGACAGTTCTAGTTCGAACAGGTGACGTGCGATAAGCAAAAACTATGATCAGCCTACGAACAGAGTCTTCGTTTCTCGCATGAGGTATCTATATACCTGAGAGCTCTTTGTAGCTGCAGTTGCGAACACAGTCTATTTTGAGCATGCGTTGGCCGTCGGTCGGAATGTCATCTTGTGTGAATTCCACACGGAATATCATCGTTTTTTTCTTGCTTTTGGAATTCTGGTTTGACACAGCTGGTAAACTCTGATGCTAGCTCAAAAACGTGAGAACGATATTTTTCCAGAGCCACAAACGGGTAGTTTCGAGATCGACCCAGAGCCGAAAAAGTTGTAAACAAAGGTATGTAGCAAAAAATGTCTGGATCGATTTGATATTAATCATCGAGTTATGAATTCGGTCAATGCTATTCCGTATGAGTATGATTGAATTTGTCCGCGGCTCAGAAATTCGTCTGAAATCAGCATCAATTCTTCATAACTCGATGGTTATTAACAAATAAGTCCAAATATTTGTTCATGCGTACCTTTGTTTACAAGTTGTTTCGGCTCTGGAACGATCTCGAGACTGCCCGTATGTGACTCTGGAACAAAATATCATTGACACATTTTGGAGCTAGTTTAAGAGTTAGCCACCAGTGTTTTTTTTTTTATTCTTATTTTTATAATTATTTTTTACTCAGCTCTAGATTTCTTTATTATTTTCGTTTTGCATATAGTCTATGAAAACACATTCAATAAAAAATTAAAGAAAAACAAAGAGCCTTTCGATTGCTTTTTACAAGGAAGACGGTGTTGCCTTATTGTTGAGAAAATGCTCGTTATGGTTATAGTTTGAAACAAAGATGTTCAGGAAAAGCTACTATCAAATACCAAAGATCACCCTTGCCTGAAAAAAAAAAGATTGCATGCCTAAAAGAATAACGAGCCCTTAAATCTATGTTTGTAGCATAGATAAGAAAAGTGTCCCAATTTTTTTTTCAGTAAAACAATTCCAATTTTAGAACCATTAAAGAAGGCAATATTTGGCATAAGCGTGTTAACGTAATGTCATATCGGACGGTCAGTTAACCTAATAACTACCATGACTATTCCTTGGCAGGCTTAGACCGCTTAACCGTTCACCAGTTTTGCCAGTAACTGACAATTGCACTTCTGGAAAGGGGAAGAAAAACCCTGGAGAGTTTTACATAGTCAATTTCCACAAAAGTACAAGGTGTGCCTCATATGTAGCCAAGTCAGTTATCGAACCCACAACAACTAGCCTTCGCGTCAGATGCGCTGCCGACTGGGTTATGCAACCCAAGCTAGCTTTTTGATAGAACTAGCTACTGACTTAGGCTTTCTTGGAACAAATGTAGGCATTTCATTACGTTCGTGACATTTCCCTTTTGTCTCAGTCGGACGTTTTGATCATCATCACATTCATTTGGTGAACACTATATTAAATCCAAAATAACTGATAGTATAACAGTACACTAAACCGATCAGTCTGCATATGTTAAAGCCAACAGAATTTACCGGCATTTTTTTTTTCAAAATGACCGTTGATGGCTATATTTTGAAGGAATTCGGTAATTATCTCGGTTAGTGTACTATAAGAGAATTCTAACTTCTCTGTTTTGAATGAATTAAACCTGCGATACTTTGAAAGTATTATAATCAAAAGTGACCCCGTTAGCAGTATTGCTAAGTGAAAACAAGAGCTATTACCAGACAGCACAGATTGCCTGGAAAGGCGTCTTTATCTATGACCTTATTCGTAAGTTAATTGCAGGGATAGCAGTGCATGGGCATGGGTATTACTGAATAAAACTTTGCAGTTATAGCAATCAGCATATCATCATAACAACTATTAATCAAATCCATGACAGGCTTGAAAATTTTAACTTTGAAAAAAATCAAAGTAGAACTTTTATATAAAATTTCAAAGTCTGTGACCGTGATCCTGGACCATCGGTATGGGCAGGGATATTGCTGAATGATAGTGGACTATAGCTATCATCATACAAACTATGAACCAAATCAATGATGTGGTTTTGAAAATATGAGCTCTAGAGCAACTTTAGCACAAAATCAACTGATGGTAATGTGCACAATCCGTGGTGAATGTAGAATAATCAGTTTCTGGTGCCAGAAGGAATGTATGGAAATGAAGCATTTTCCCTAACTGATAACGGACGGACGGACTCACACAGTGATTATAGTGCAAACCTGCGGGTTGTGCAATAAGACGTTTTGCATACCAGTGGCTGGGCAATGTTAAATTACATAAGTATACTAAATTTGAAGCAAATATACCAAGCGGTCCAAGAGTTATGAGCATTTTCAATAAAAGCTCGACCGGCCAAATTTATGCTCGGTGAAGCCTCGTCACTGTTTTGCATACCAGTGGCTTGGCAATGTTAAATTACATAAGTATACAAAATTTGAAGCAAATATACCAAGGGGTCCAAGAGTTATGAGCCTTTCAATAAAAGAGCTGGACCGGCCAAATTGATGCTCGGTGAAGCCTCGTCACTGTTTTGCATAACCAGTGGCTGGGCAATGTTAAATTACATAAGTATACAAAATTTGAAGCAAATATACCAAGCGGTCCAAGAGTTATGAGCATATTCAATAAAAGAGCTCGACCGGCCAAATTGATGCTCGGTAAAGCCTCGTCACTGTTTAGCATGCCGGTGGCTGGACTATGTTAAAATACATAAGCATACAAAATTTGAACCATATTTACCACGATGTTCAAGAGTTATGAGCATTTTCAGTAGTTGGTCGTAAATTTTCAACTTGTGCTCAGCAAAGCCTCGTCCATCAAATAAGGTTGTTATGCATGCGAGTCGTAAGACAATGTTGACTAGTATAAGTATGCAAATTTTTGTCAAAATATCCCATGCGGTTCAAGAGTTATAAGCGTTTTCGCTAACTAATTACGGTTTTCGCTAACTGATAACGGATGGTCGGACTCACACAGTGATTATAGTGCAAACCTGCGGGTTGTGCAATTTCAAAGTCTGTGACCTTGACATTAAGACCATGGGCGTGAGCATGGTATTGATCGATGAAACTTTGGACTTGTATCTTATTACTCACAGTCTAAATACTATATGCCTCTTAGGGCCTATCAGCTCTTGGGGAGGGGGGGGGGGGGGGGGGGTGCATGAAAATTTTAATGTAAAAGCTTTTTAGTCGCTAAACTTGCCCACGCTGTCATATGCGCGCACGCGTGTGTGTGGGTGGGGGAGGGGGTATTGTTGAATAAAATTTTGGACCCGTATCTAACAAAAAAACAAATATGAACTGAATCCGTCATTTGGTTTCTAATTTGAGCTTTTTAAAAGGCTTTAACATAAATTTATACACAAAACGTTTAAGTGACCTTGACCTTTAGGCAATAAGTATGGGCGGGGGTATACCTGAATAAAACATATCATTAACTATCGTCATACCAGATATGAAACAAATTAATCATATGCTTTTGGAAGTATGAGCTCTAGTAAAACTTTTAACATGAAATTTCACACTCTTTGACATTGCCTTAAGGTCATGGGATTAGAGAAGGCATTTGCCACAAACATTTGGACCTGTATCTGTTATCATGTCAAATATGAACAAAATCCATCACCTGGTTTGGGAAATTTGAGCTCTTAAAAACCTTAAATGTAAAGCTTTGATGTAATATGTCAAAGTCTTTGACCTTGACCTTAAGATTATGGGCGCTAGCGGGGTTATTGTTGAGAAAATATTTTGCCAATATCTACCATCAAACCAAATATGTATGAAACCAATCCATCATATGGTTAGGAAAATATGAGCTCTTAAAAACACTTTAATGTAAATTTGAACGCCGACGCTAGGGGTAGTACAATAGCTTTTCATGGACTTCGCCTAGGCGAGCTAATAGCTGTTGCTTTCTATGATTATCCGTAATCATATCTTATCTTATCAAGGCGCCCCCGCACCCCCACCCCCAAAAAATAAATAAATAAATAAAAATAATAAATAAATAAAACAAAACACACATTTGTTTCTACCCAAATCATTGCAGCACTCTCTAGCGGATTCTACAGCGGTACTATTTATTCGTAAGAATTCAAAATAGGCCGAGAACATTTTAATTGAGACAGGGAATAGGATGTGTGATGACAATGAAAGGTATTGTTGACTTGCTGAAGTCATTTGATAATCCCTCACAAAATTTATACCAATTAAAATCGTACCATTGATCTGTAAAATTTTCAATTCCTTAGATTTTGCAGATTCATTCTGCAAGTCAGAAAAATATCCGTGACCATCTGCATGCTTATACGCTAAATGGGTTTGGAATTTGTTTTATTCCTCAGTTTGCATAATCTATTACATATCAGTTATTCAACGTTCCAAATTTTCATTTCTGTCATGTATGTGTGGGTTAATTATATCCTGGAAGCAGTAAAAGGTTTTAAAATGAAATGGGGACCAAATCAAGTATTACATTTTGCCGGCGGAATAATTTTATCTTATCTGATACTAAATTGTATTTGCAGAAAAATAATTCTCCTCGTTTTGTTTGTGTGTGTTCAGATTGTGTATCCCCAGTTTGAAAACATCCCGTTTTGTAGTATAAATTTTACATGTGTGTATGAAAAAGTGTGTATCCCCGTTTTGATAGTAAAATGTCACATTGAACTGTTTTTAAAGTTATGACCGTTTTGACGATAGATTTTTTAAAATATAATGGAACAAATCTATTTCTTCCCTTTTTTTCATTTTTCTTAAAAAATACCGAAGTAAACCCACCTCCGCGTTTGGCAGGTTATGGTCTGACTTCCCCGATCTGTTCACTTTACAAGTATGTGTGTGTGTGTGTGTGTGTGTGTGTGTGTGTTTAAATATTTTTTTTTTCAATTTGTTTTTCAAATAAATTCTACACTTGTTTTTACCTTACACCCGTGGATAATGCCACCATTCAATAAGTTAGTAATTAAATACTTTGCTAAATAAAAGTTAGCAACAGAAAGTGCACTAACAACCGGGTTCACTTCAATAACAACTCATGAAAATTTCACTGTCTTAGCTTAGCAAGCCTTCCTTTTAAAAGGAAATTTTATTTCCTTAATTAAAAGCAAATAAAGTCACTTATTTCCCTGTTTCCAACACAGTTGATATTTGATATATTCCTCAACGATTTCCACTGTATTTGAAGTTAGTGCATGAAATGCAAATATTATAATTATCTTACAAAGTTACACATCTTAATCCAAGACTGTATTTAACTTATTTGAAAAGCTAATGTTTCCACCCGGCAGTGTGTAATATTTGCTGATGCAATGCAAACGATTCAGACCTTGATCAGACTGCTCCTTTTGGAGCAGTCTGATCTGGGTTTGAAGTGTTTGCTTGGGCTTCTGTCCCACTATTGCTTCTGTCCAACTATTAGGGTAACAAAGATACTTAGGGTGAATGATATATTTTCAGGGGAAGCAACTTTGCCATTTTCTTTCTTGTCTCCCTCCCCATTGGGGGTCAACTCTAAAAGGATAGAATTTGCTCTCCTATAAGGAAGTTCTTTCCTTTTAGAGCAAACCCAGTTTTGGAAGGCATGACTTGTCCAGGGAAGCAAACAGAAAGTCACAAAAGTTTTTTCCCTTTGTAAACATGGCAGAAAATCATGGGGTGAACCCATTCACCCAAATTATTTTCCTATATCCAATAAATATTGTAGTAATCCACATGAGAAAGTTATGTTTAATTTGATGTAAAAATGCTCAAGGATGGGCCAATTAAACTGACGGACAACTGGATCAAAGTCATATTTTCAGCAGTTGCCTAGTAAAAATTAAAACAACTGCTTTGTTGTCTAATATACAGTCAATTCTCGATATCTTGAAGTTGAACTTCAGCCCAAACTACTGATATCTCCAAGTAAATTTTCTGGTACCAGAAAATTTACTTTGAGAAATCAGTAGTTTGAGATAACAGGAGTTGAAATGTAAATAGAAACTAGAATTGTTTTCCTACGAAAAAACAGATGTCTCCCCCCTTTTTGATGTCAAAAGGATCAGTCATTAAGACGCAAAGGGAAAAACAATATGTTTCCCTACCCTGAAGCAGGGATTCATAATAAGTAAAAAGTATAAATGCAAGAGTTATAGTTGTTATGCTCTGCATGTCATGTAATGTTGACTGATATTCATATTTAGTTTTTGTCAAAAAATATAAATGCAAGAGTTACAGTGCTCTGCACGTCGTCTATTTATATGTTGACTGATATTTGTATGAAGTTTCATGAATATAGCTTTAACGGTTTTCAAGTTATAGAGCTTAGACGATTGAGACACGCTTTTGTGAATGACAAGTTCCAAGGGAAATAACTCAAATAGTATAAATGCTGTGTTCTGCAGGTTGTCTAGTGTTGACTGACATTTATATGAAGTTTCGTGAATATAGCTTGTCCGGTTTTCAAGTAATAAAGCGATTGAGACACGATTTTGTGACTGACAAAGGTCCAAGGGAAATAACTCAAGAAGTATAAATGCAAGAGTTATGGTTCTTGCACTATGCAATTCTTCTAATGTTGATTGATATTTGTATGAAGTTTCGTGAATATAGCTTGAATGGTTTTCAAGTTATAGAGCAGACCCATTTGAGACACGATTTTGTGACTGACAAAGTTCTAAGGGAAATAACTCAAATAGTATAAATGCTAAAATTATGGTTCTTGCATTCTGCACGTCGTCTGATGTTGATTGATATTTGTATGAACTTTCATGAATATAGCTTGAATGGTTTTAAAGTTATAGACGGACTCGACTGAGACGCAATTTTGTGATGGACAAAGTTCCAAGGGAAATAACTCAAAAAGTATAAACGCCAGAGTGCATTCTGCACGTCGTCTGATGTTGACTGATATTTGTATGAACTTTCATGAATATAGCTTGAATGGTTTTAAAGTTATAGACAGACTCGACTGAGACGCAATTTTGTGATGGACAAAGTTCCAAGGGAAATAACTCAAAAAGTATAAATGCCAGAGTTACCATTTGTGCACTCTGTAAATCGCCTCATGTTGATCGATATTTGTATGAAGTTTCGTGAATAAAGCTTGAGCAGTTTTCAAGTTACAGAGCGGACACAATTGAAACACAGTTTTGTGATGGACTAAGTTCCAAGGGAAATAACTCAAAAAGTATAAATGCCAGAGTTACCATTTTTGCACTCTGCACGTCGTCTCATGTTGATTGATATTTATATGAAGTTTCGCGAATATAGCTTGAGCGGTTTTCAAGTTATAGAACGGACACGATTCAAGCACAATTTTGTGATGGACTAAGTTCCAAGGGAAATAACTCAAAAAGTATAAATGCCAGAGTTACCATTCTTGCACTCTGCACGTCGTCTCATGTTGATCGATATTTATATGAAGTTTCGCGAATATAGCTTGAGCGGTTTTCAAGTTATAGAACGGACACGATTGAAACACAATTTTGTGATGGACTAAGTTCCAAGGGATATAACTCAAAAAGTATAAATACCAGAGTTACCATTCTTGCACTCTGCACGTCGTCTCATGTTGATTGATATTTACATGAAGTTTCGCGAGTATAGCTTGAGCGGTTTTCAAGTTATAGAACGGACACGATTTGTGACAGACGGACGGACGGACGGACGGACAGACGGACAGACGCCCGGGGAAAAACAATATGTCTCCCGACCCTGAAAGGGGGAGACATAATAGGAAATACATTCTTTGATATAAGAAGATATTTTGAGATATCAGTGTTTGAAATATCGGGAGTTGACTGTACATGTATGTAACATAATTATACTGCCATTTTTACCTGCTATTCTAAAACTATCAACAGCTGGCTTTACATCACTGTCCATATTTTCTAATTTTCTATTCCTTGGTACAGGTGGAGCTTGGGTTAAGACTGAAAGTATAAAATGATAATACATTGAAAACTACTTATAACAGTACCCCTTATAAAGCTATCATGGTATGGCTCCCATTAAACTACACTACAAAGGAATAACAAGGCAGCTGAGCCTTATATTCCTTTGTATTTTTGTCTCAGTATAACACTATCAACTTACCATAATCATTCAGCTATAAAATGGGGTCCCACCCCTCTAAACTGACCACATATATCTAAAGCAGTCTAATGTATTTTTGCTTTCAAATAGATTTTTCCCAACAAAACAATCCAAAAAATCTAGACCCACAAAAATCTAGATCTGTCTCATCAGATGGATCTAGATTTTTTAGGCTGGGGGTGGCGGGGGAGGGGGGGGGGGTCTTTCTTTGGATCCAAACATGATAAAATGAATTGAGAAATTGAACTGTATTCACCATAAACTTGGAACACTTAAAATGTAATTCTAAGACTAACATAACATTAAAGTTCTTCTTAGTCAACGTATAGAAGCGGCGATGTGTGAAAATTTGTGATAGATTACATTACTCAGTGATTCTTGAAAAAAGGGTACAATTGTGGAATAACAAAATCTAAAAAATGAAGTTCTTTGCATTGTTTCGAAGATATGAATTTTTGATAGGAGACAGTCCCTTGTCCATGTATGCAAAATATTACCCACACCAAGTAAATGGTACAAAAATGGTTTAAGGTCAAAAGATGGCATTAAAATCGTCGTTACGGAGGTGAGATATAACCACATAATGCATATAGCCGCAGGTTTGGCAGGTCTAAAATATGTGTAGTTTGCAGAATAGTTGCTCTTTTCGCAGTGTTGACCTAAAACCGTAATTTCGATATGACATTGATCACTTTGAGTATACTATATAAATAGTTCATTAAAATGAAAAAAGAAGGCTTTCTTTAAACGAACCATTAAACAAAACTACCCTATTTGCTTTCCTAGCAATGAACAAATTAGGCAAGCAATTAAAAGAGCCAATGAATGAAAGAGCTCACGAACCTATCAATGGTAACTTTACATGACACTTTTAGTGATATATGGTATTTGGAAGTGTATTGTGAACATTTTCTCAAACTACCGTTTTCGTTACGGAGGGGAGTGCATTTAGCATATGCAAAATATGCATTTTTATTTTCACAAAAATTCTTTAGAAGTGGGACATATCTTCTTAATAGCAACCTTTTCTCTTCTAAATACATATCAGTTGAGATGCACAGTCAATAATAATACAATGACACTGTTACATGTATTTCAAGCAAATATATCATTAAGAGAAATGAATTCGAAATATGACCCTCCATCATAGGTAAAAAAATCATGAAAACCAAATCAAATCTAGAACTTGTCAGTGCTGTCCACATTTTGAACACCTACAGATAGCACCTAATCATAATCTGCCCTGTCTACCATTCTGTTGTCATTTTCTCCGACAATGATTCTCGTTACGGAGGGTAGAAAGTTTAACGTGCGTCATACGTTATCTTATTTATTACCGGTAACAAGACAAGTTGTAATTCCAGTATCTTCCCTGACTTCGTAAATTTCGGACTCTTTGAAAGGTCATTTTTGATACACATTCTTGGAGTTGTCATGTACATGTAGTAATTCCTGTTTTGGGGGTATCACAGTGATAATGTTAGGAAATATGTGGTTCAGATAGTCTACTGAAATATGGCATTTTTACAAACATCATATGGATTTAGTATGAGCACTTTCGGCATGACCGCTTAAGTCTGAACTCGGGTGGTGCCCGGGTACTCCCTGGGCTACTTGGGGATATGTATACATACACGTATATCCTCGGGTGGTCCCTGGAAAGTCTAGGTGTTGCTCTGGTGTGTCCGTGTATTTATGCAGAAAAAGCCTTATTTTGTCTGGCTTTGTATGCAATATTGCATTGTTGCTATCTCTAGCTTGCTTCCCTTAGACCTGTTCTCTTTTATCGTTCTTGTTTTTTGTTGTTGTTTCTTCTTTTTTTTTTTTTTTTTTGGGGGGGGGGGGCAGGGGGTGGTATGTAGTGGCGGGCGGGGGGAGGAGTGGACGGCGAGGGGGTGGGGGCAGGAGAGGAATCCCGATAGCTCAGTAGGTTAAGTGCTGACCTGCTGTTCTAGTGGAGATGGTTTGGGACCTGCTGGAGGCGGAAATCTTCCCAACTGTAGTTGGGGTTCCATTGCACACAGCATTTCAATACCACTCTATGAGTGAAATACTGTTAAAAATCGCTTTCTTCATGCCTTATGAAGCTGATCTGTGTCTTTGGTAGTGCAAAGGACAACGTTCTTGGTTTTGTCACGAATCGGCTTTATTTTCATTCTTATAAACTGCCTGTGATGCTACAATTTATGGATCTTAGAATGACATTCCCGAGGTAAGTTTTGGGATACATGATACATGATACTTTAATAGCATTTAGCCGCCTTAAATCAAAATTCGCACCTTTTCTACCATGACACTGGAAGGGGCTTTTTTTAACATAGTGGCCTTTTTTAGAATTAAATTACAGTTTCATAGTAAACACTCAGACAGGACGTGATTATAACTGCTCGTGCAACTGTACTCGTATGACTGCTGTCCTAAGCGCCTGGGTTCCCCTCCGTAACGTTTTCTCCCCTCCGTAACATACTTCTTTATTGCAAAGTGTCTATGCCCGATCTGTACAGTTTATATAAGACGCTTATGTTACAGGAGGTCTGATGTATTCTACCAGCTTATTCCAGTACTATTTATCAAATTCTGTTTTTCTCGCATATCGAACGATCGAATTAACCAGCTCCCCTCCGTAACGGAGCAGCCAAAAAAAATTTCATACATATTTATTAAAAAACTGTTTAATCTATTTAAGCATAGTAGGTTCAATACTAGAACGTGTCCACTTGGACTTTCCACCTATCAGCTACCATAAGAATGCATTATGTTTGTGAACTGTCAGTTTATGGAGTTTTTCTCCCCTCCATAACGACACAATTTGGTCGGTCATACCTGCACTGAATGACTGCAAGTTCACATGTTATGTTGCTTATCCCTGCCCCCCTATTTATACTTACCAGAATATACAAAAATCGGTAAGTAAATGTGTGTTTTAACGTTGATCACACGTTAAGTTGATATATTGTACAACATATATCACCTGGAGTCCAACAAATATCTGAAAAATTCTGAAACCCTGATGACAGAAATCGTTCTTTTCTGCTTTCTGTTATTTCAAAGAAACGTATATTTCATTTGACTGTGATACTTCTAAATCACCACGTTGCTTTGGGTCAAAGATTTAGTTACGGAGGGGGGGCCGTTAAGGAGGGGAGAGGACATGGGACAAATCAGCTATAACAGAACAAGTTATTAGACACAGAGGCATGAAATTGTTTTTTATAAACCACATCCATGTTACACATTCGCAAACTAATAGAAAGCATTTTGCAAAAGAACTAATGTTTCAGAAAAGGGCCGTTACGGATGGGAGGCTGTGAAAAGTGACAAATGAAAATGTAAACTTAAAGCTTCTTACTCCGATTTTAGTGTAACAAATGAATTGGTTCTTACCATTTTCATTTCAAAGGATATCCTGGTACTAAAATAGACTCATTTTCCATCACGATATCCATTCACTGTTGTTTATAGGTGGGGCATAGAATTCGTTACGGTAGGTGAGTAGCATTTTGGCGACAAGGAATTTTTTCAATTATTTTTGTAAATGAATGGATTAGAAACTGAATAGAACAACACGAGACATCGGTCAACTTGGGATTTCTAAATGGTAAAGAAATGTGTTCTTGTTTGTAGCAATAACCTTGTTTATTAAAGGTGTTTATTATAGCAACTCTGCTTGTGACAGTCGAAAATAGCATACCCCAACACAAAAGCATCGTAAAAAATTCAAGGCTTAGCGTCTTAAATCCAACTGGGAATACCACAGGGTTTTCATATGTATATTACACTGCAAAAATAGCAATACATCACCTATTTAGGCTAAAGCATGTTCGTGTGTGTGTCTGTTTAACATTGGCGACATGGTTTTTTCACAATTGTACCCTTTTTTCAAGAATCACTGTACTGCACCTTGAAAATATCGAATGAAAGCCATGCTGAATATGCAGTCCCATTAAATCTGTCAATATTTGCCTCAAAATAGTCCTTTGGAAAACATAGCGATATCCATGCATTTTCATTCTATATACATGTAATGTTAATTTCAAAATAATTTTTCCACAACTACGGTAAAATAGAAATACAAGTATTGTCTCCCTTGTAAAGATGGTGGCTTAACCATGGAGGTAGATCCATACACAGATAAATTATTTTGGCTATAAGATGGGATTTCCTCCTCCAATATAACCCCAAATATCTAAATTGGCCTAGCATAATTCTGCTTTTAGGTGAGGTTATCCCTTCCAAAACAGTCCTAAAAATCTAGATCCATCTTATAAGATGGATCTAGATTTTTGGGGTTGTTTTGGAGGGGAAATGCCCCCATCTTATAGCCAAATAAGTACAGTAACTATTATTATTATGAAGTAAACTTACTGGTATAAATCATCACTATCACATGCACAGCAAGGAAAACCACAGCTAGCTTAGGTAAAGCTCTTAATACTCTGGCAAGTGGTTGTGGAGAACACAGCAAAGACCAGTGACATTTTGCCATTGCACAGGATTAATCTGAAAAGAAGTGCTAAACTTTCAATTATGAACAAAGGACATATGCTCGAAAATTCATCTTCAATGGCCCATATGAAAAAGAATTGAACCAAAACACAACCAATGCACTATCAAGGTGCTATCAAATCACCTTTTTGTAACTTGGTGAAGTGCCTTGGTCTGAAACACTAACCAAAACACTACCAAGTTACTTTTGGAAAAAGTACATTAATGGTGTCTTGGTCCACTTTGTTCATGGAGTAGTAATTTGATGGTGCATTGGTGAACTTTGATGAATGCCATAGTGCCTTGATAATGTATTGGTAAACTTATACCTGGATCCTGCAGTTTTTTAATGGCCCAGCAGCCAAACTTAATGTCTTGATAATATCTTGGATTTGAAAATTTCTGACCAATAGAAAATCAGATTTGGCAGCCACATGTAATGACTCATTTCCTGTGTTCAAATATTGGAGGGAGTGTTTGAATGTGTTTCTTCAGTTACAGTTAGTTATTTTAGTTCAAATGTTTAATCATGAAAAATGTTGTAAAGGAGCTTGTTCAAATAGCAGTGTAAGTAGTTTAAACATAATTTTAGAATTAGTTTATTAGCAATTTCATATTGTTCCATGTGTTTATGCAACTGCAGTAATTAATTAATTAGTTTTGTCTGATCATGGTTACCTGAACATTTAATTCATATATAGAAAAACATCATGCAACATTGGAATCATTGCATGGAGTGTGTGATATCAAGCAACAAACTGACTTAATTCATTTTGTTTAAGGAATTTGGAAAGTGCTTTATTGACATATAAAACTCTTTGTTTGGCTTGAGAAGCATATGCTCATCAGCATATAAAACAGATAAGCAATTAAATATTTACAGAGAACAGTCTTATGTATTCACTACAAGCTGTTTTCATTGTATGTTGAGTTGCAATTGTTTAAAATTAAGGGTATTAAATAAAACGGTAGGGCATAATTGCAGTTGACACGATTTAAAGGCATATATGCTTGTGTAATTGTATACTGACCTGACCTTCAGTTCACCTTTGAAATTGCTAGTGCCTTGATAGTGTTTTGGTCAAAGTGTCTTGATAGTGTTTTGGTCAAAGTGTTTTGATGGTGTTTTGGTCAAAGTGTCTTGATGGTGTCTTCGTTAGTGCCTTGGTAGCTCATTTGCATGTGAAATTTTGCACTATCAATGCACCATCAAAACACTATGTTTTCATAGTGTCTTGGTTGAGTGTTTTGGTCCCTTCTTTTTTTCATATGGGGGACCAAATTCAAACTATACAGTCAACCTTTGTCTGTATGTCTGTGTGTGTGCTTGTGTGTGTGGGGTGGGCTTCATCTTTGTGTATGTTTTTGTTTCTTTAGATTCCTTTCCCTTAAAATAATTTTTTGGTTGACGAAGTTATCTTTTTATCTGAAGATCTATGCTCCTAAGCAGCAAAATATTAAGCTTTGCTCCTGCGCAGCGAAATATTCAGTTATCTTGCAAACATTTGAGATTTAAATCTGAATACTCACCACACTATACACTTCACTCCCAAGGCTTCAATTATAAGGTATACCTCTGTGTGATCTGCCATTTTTACAAAGAGGAACAACTTTTGTGACTCTGTTTGCATCCCTGGATAATGAAAGCTTTCCAAAAGGGTCTCTTCTCTTAATGGAAAAAGTTTGGTACTAGAGGAGGTGCAATTTCTTTTCCTTTAGAGAAGGGAGATAAAAATGGAAATGACAGAGCTGTTTTCCCTGAAAGTGTACCCATAGTCCCATACACCTTAACCAAAAAGCAGACGACAAAATTTACATCTGCAAAAAAATTAAAAAATGCCTTGTCCAAGACAGTTCATATTGAGAATTCAAAGACTAGAGGGCAAACAGTGTGGATCTAGATGAGGCGGCTCATCATGAGCCGCCTCATCAGGATCTACGCTGTTTGCAAATTTTGCTAATTTCGTCTCTGGGGCTTAAAGAGTTAATAAGTTGTTTGTTTGCAGAGCCAAATATAGCTACCCAACCATTCCAAACTTGCAAAAAGTTTCTCTAATACTGGTTTAAAAAAGAAAAAACAAAAGAAATAAAACTAAAAACATATGTTTGAGGTTTCAAAAATCGGTATAGGCAAGAGGCTGCACAAGAATCAAAACTGGCTATTTTGTTTCCAAAGATGGTAATAATCTTATTTTTGAAGTATCATAATCATATTTCAATTCTCATATCGCCGTTACCCCCGCACCTCAGCGGAACGAGGTGCGGGGGTAACGTCGATATGAGAATTATCGAACGCATGGCTATTTAGGTCACACTCGTGCATTAGACGGACGTGATAGAGAGCAGCGCGGACGCGAGAGAAAGCCCAACTTATTATGTAGGTCAGCGGACACATGAACTGAAAGTGTACAAAGCCATACAAGTAATTGTATCTGTCGTAATAAAAATCCACTTGACTGAGCGTATTATACTAGTCTACAATATTATAACGATACCCCAGTGTGTGACCTAGCAAACACTGGTTAGAGGATATTTTAGCATTTTTACGCCACCGTGAAAAGATTTGACAATGAACCTACCTTCCGCTTACGTTCCAGTTTAAAATCCGCGCATCTTACAGTAAAGAAGAATATTGTGATTAAATGAAGACGGCACTACTCAGTATGCATAGAGCTCATAAGCCTTTATCAATCTTTACAAAATCATGCAGCACGGCTCTCGAAGTTGCAGCCTCCCATGAAACGGCTGGTTTCCTGCTTGGTGTATAATTAGGAATGTAGCATCCTTTAGCAGAGAACCAGTGTTGTAAACATTCCAATATTGCAACCGCTGTATCCCAGCAAATTGCGCGAAAAGTCTTATAAACGTTAAATCTAAGAGATAGGCGAAGGGGTAGTCCCGATCCTCTGACTTTACGTTTCGCTTCACATCGTAGCAATGTAAGAAGCTACGGAGGGCCCTGTGTACAGATCTATGGGAAGGGGCAGCAAGGGCCAGGCCAAGATTAATCAAATTTTTTCCGAACCCCCCCCCCCCCCCCCCAGTCTCACCAAGACATCTAATCCAGTGTATCTGATCACCTTGCAAGGTCGTTGGGGCACCACAGATGACTTTGCAACAATCCCCTTCCACATTGTTCCGCTTTCAGCTGCCCTAATTGATCTGGCAAAGTTCATTCCTGTCCACTCTTTATTTTAGTCTTCCCACCTCTTCTTCTGTCTACCTCTTCTCCTTTCCCTGTAGAATCGTCTTTGCTAAACCAGAAGACCTTAAGACGTGGCCAAACCATCTTAGTTTACTGATCCAGACATGATTCATGTTAAGAAACACATCTAGACATACTCTGAAAACAGGACTGGCTCAGCTTTACGGACATCGTAGGGTACCTCCCCCCCCCCCCCCCCCCCCCCCCCACCACCACCACCACCACCACCACCACTACCAGAAAAAAAACAACAACTCCACACACACACACATACACTTCTACAGCCCCATCAGCGGACCCCGGACTGACATAGTGGTTAAACGATTGTAAAGACGGTTAAAAGAAGTTTCTCACCTTGTAGGATTAGTCGAACAACAACTCAAATTTTGATCGTCAACGTCGGGGCGAAATTGGGGGAAGCGGAGGGGAGAGATGCGAAAAATTTCAAGATACGCACGATCATGTAATATTCAATTTAGCGAACGCCCATCGTTTTGAATGATTTTAAAAAGGCAATTGTACAATCTGGCTCAGAAAAGGATTTTGTGTGATTTAATTCCTTTCAGCCGAGATTATCAAACTTTTTTCATGATGCTCAACTCAGCCAGTGACCTATATATACCTATGTAGGCCCTATTTATAGGTCACTGACTCAGCTGAGCATGAAATTTTACCTGCTGATAAATAGCAAATTACTGATATTAAAGTACAGTTGTTTTCTTGCTCAGATAAGCTGAGTATGAAAATTTCTCTGCTTATTAATATGAAAATGCCAACTAATGTTGGCATTTTCATATTTATCGGCAGAGAAATTTTCATGCTCAGCTGAGTTGAGCACGAAAAAAGTTTTATAACCTCGGGCCTGCTTTGAAAAGTTGTAGAATGCAAAATATTTGCGATAGTTTTATTTTCGCATATATTCGCGAATCTATCGGCTAATCTCGCCAATTTTTGATAACTCGCGACCGAACGGAAAATGGCCGTCAGTTTAGGAGTATTTCATACCAGAAATTATTGAGAATTCTTACCAAATTTCAGTCTTCATTTTTCTAACTTTACATGAAACTTTGTATGAATGCCAAAGTGCTTTGTCGAGAAGTTGCGGCCTTAAGACTCTTCCGTTCTTCACTAGCTAGTGTAGTATTATTTGGGATCATTGAGTCAAATCGAGAAGTAAGGTGGTGATAATCACTGATTTGGGACAAAGACAAAAATCTGCATAAAATACTCAAAATAACACTGATCTTTCCAAAACTTGGCAGATGCCTTCTTTATGTTGTTTCTCATAATTTAGAATCCCAAAATGCAGCATTTGTTAATCATCTGGCAGAATACTCGTACTTCGTCATCTAGGTTATTGAGATTCGTCTTAGACAGGTAGATCTCCAGAGATCTTTCGGTTGATCTCCGAAACTTAACGACAGTATGCGATAATCGCAGGTGTCAAGGTATTTCCTGAGGCTAATATTCTTATCTCGATCATGATAAAATATCTATCTTTATGACTTTATTTGAATATTGATCACATTTCATGAGTCTCTTAGAATAGTCAGACTCATGCATAAAATAATTATGGTAATGTAATTAAACCTTTTGTATTTCCTTTGCATGATGCTGTCAGAACACATGATGATGATATTTTATAATAATAATAATAAGAAGAAGAAGAAGAAGAAGAAGAATTATATTATTATTATTATTATTATTCAAAGATGTTTGGTTGTTAAAGGAATTGTCACGCTCCAGAAATCCAAAATGATTTTTGCAGCCAATAAGGGGAAAAAAGAGGTGCATTTCGTGATTTACTAACAGTTCATGCCATTTAGTCTCATAATGCAATGATTATCAAACTTTTACGTGACCAAATTCTCTCTTTGTCTCTCTCTCTCTCTCTCTCTCTCAAACATTATATAAGACACAATGTATGTTTGATTCAAACATAGAATTTAAGTTCAACATTATCTAGAACAATAAATAATTAAATAAATAAATGAATTGTATGTCACACAATTGTATAACTGAGGGTTTTGTTAGAACAGTCAAGCAAAAATATGATTGATTGCACAAATTTTGATTCAAAATTAATAATAATAAAAAAAGTCTTGTGAAAATAAGTTTAGTTAAAATTTCATGATGATAAAAACCTATAATTAATGAGTGAGTAAACATTATGTATTTATTTTATCGTTAAAGAGAACAGATTTTTTCCACGACATGACAAAACGAACAAAGCGGAATGTACGCCCAGCAAAGACTCAGATCAGCCTCGGCATCCACCCAAACTAACCAGTCTTCGCTGTCCGCAAATGGATAGTTAAGACCTATGCTATCTTGTAAGCGCATGTCCAGGGCGGGTGTCTAGGCTGATCTTGGTCTTCGCTGTCAGCATGGAGAGGGCTTAGACTCTCAGCTCCCTTAACTGTGAAAGGGAAGACTCTGCTCGGACTGCGGAATCTACGCGAAGTGCACATGCCACCTTGTTAGTTTTGGCGAGTCGCGGCATATATATTTCATACATTCTTACGTTTCGTTAATCCAGTCGAACCGCGATACGACAAAACCCACAAAGTGTCATATGTACTAAATACGTGAAGACTCAGATCAGCCTGGGCATATGGCAAGTCTGATCAGAGTCTTCGCTGTGTACTTTAAGGGTAGCTAAGCTATCTCCATGTCACCAGCAAAGACCTTGACCAGACCTGGCGAACGCCTAGGCTGATCTTAGTCATTGCTATGCGCATATGCCACTTTCTTGATATTTTTCGTGTCGCGACTCAATTAAATATTGCCACACAGTTATACGCGTGCCGTGTCAGTAATACTGTATATTCACACATTGATTTAATTGACATTGAGTAATATTTGAATTGAAATAAAATGAAATTGATGAAACTGGATCAAAATAAGATTATAAATTTTAAAATAAAAATAAACATGAGAGATCAAACTTGATACAATAATAACATTTTCATTGGAATTACGGATTTGTATAATGCATTAAATAGAATAATGAAACAAATGAATAAAAAAATCATGCATGTACACCTTCTTTGTAAATTAAGTTATTTACTTTCTTTAAGATATAAAATAAATCAGCAAATAAACATAACTTAAATGCTGTAGAAAAATAAAGTGTTCTGTTTCCTACTAACAAAATTATAGCCCCTGTAGCTCAGTAGGCTAAACGCTGACCCGCTGATCTAGCGGTCCCAAGTTCGATTTCCGAAGGCGGAAATCTTCTCAGACGTAAACCACTGGGTGGTTGCTTAGTCCCGGTGAGCGATGATTTTTTCTGACAATCGTCAACGATTTTTTCTGACAATTAGTGTCTCGTAAGCGTGACGAAGCAAAAGGGTAAGTGAACAAACTTATTTTCAATTTTTTCTCCTGATCTTTTGCAAACAGTCTGTTTTCTGAAGCATTTTATGAGCGCATTTAGTCGTTTGTCACATTTTTTTCTGTGAAATAACCTCTGCAAACCAAGGACGAAAATTACAGCAAATGTCAAGGATTTGCTCCTACAACGAATTTAATGTCCCGGATTTTTTCCTACAGTGTCCCCGATTTTTTCCTACCACATATATTGCATTTCAGAGACCCAAAACTCGGATTATAGACTCAGCAATTAGATTTTTTAGTGTGTGATCTAATTTTTTTTCGCCGATTGAACATCAGAAGCATTACTGACATGTATGCCGTGGTATGCCTCAAGGAAAACTATCACTACAGGTGTTCATGAGTGAAAAAAATCATTACACGACAGAAAGAGAGGATTTTTTTTATCTTTTATGCTTAATAACTACAGTGCCTTATACTTTATAATTACAGTGATCAGATTGTTCCAAGTTGATATTGCTGGCGCCAGAGAATTAACCTTTCTCCTTGCCATTTCGCTTCAGTGTGGTGTTGCTAAGCGTTGATGGATGAATGACTCCTTTTCAAAAGTATTTCAGTCAGATAAAGACGACGGAAGGGGGATAATGAAAGGCTATGTGCAGTGGAATCCCGTTTACGATGTATAGATTTCCGCCTTTAGCAGGTATCGAACCAGAGACCGCTAGATCAGCAGGTCAGCGCCTAACCTACTGAGTCACCTGGGCTGCTGTTGCTCAGCGTGTTTAGTGGTATGATATCGGGTGTAAACGCTGTTTGCCCCTAGAGGATGGCGTGGAAGTGTCTAACAAAAGCAAAACCAAAGAGTGCCCATCAAATCACAAAAAGTTTGGAGTGGAGGCCCTGTAAGCAAATTCATTCATTCAGTAGGCCCTACATCCTTAAATATGGCCATAGGCCTACTCATACTTGTGAATCCATTATATAACCTAATTGCTGTTTTAATAAACTACATTGACTGAAATGCCAGCATTAGATAGTCTGACGTCACTGTGACCTTGGACGTCAAGAGATCTCTGATGTGGCGTCATAAACTACGCAAAATCAAAGTCAGGAGATCTACTCCCACCCACGTGTTTCCACCATCTTCTTCGATTTGCCAGATAATTTCCAGTTAAAATTTTGTTTGCGCACATTTATACAGTTGATTACTTTTCGAGTATACACGGGGGTAATACCAATTTGCTTACCTGTGCTGTCGACCGAACCGTACAAAGACGCCATTTGAAGATGCCAAAAGGAAGTGGCTCGCGACAGAGAAGGAGGTAGTAAGCAATACCAGTTATGGTAGATGACACGTGTATATTATAATGAGGTGGTTGTCGACCGAATGATACTTCTGTCGACTATCTCGGTCGACAACCACTTTAGCATGTATAGAAACTGACTGGCTCTGTTGACGGCACAGGCGTGGGAAATTAAGGAATGAATGTTATTTTTTCATCGTTTACTGAAGTATAAACTACATCGGGTCACGAGCAAAGTAAGTGAATCCCGAAGGGGTTTACGTAAACTTTGCTCGTGACCCGATGTAGTTTATACTTCAGTAAACGTTTAAAAAATAACATTCATTCCTTATATTTATATTATTAAACGATGCTTTTGATCAATAAAAAGGTTAACAAAAATAAGAAATACATATATAAGAATCGTTTTAAAAACATTGCCGGTCGAATTTTGCAAGAGTTTGGAACAGCCGCATTGTCACTGCCTACCAGTAAATTCCACCTCCTGCTGTAGATTTCACGTGCAAGTAGGCGTAGCGAGCTGTCACTCAATGTTTACCAGCCATTCAAGTACATGGCATGTTGTAGATTTCACGCGCTAGTTAGTGAGATGAGCTGTCACTTTAAAGCGCGTGACACAATGTAATTATTGACTTGTAAACAAAATTGACTCCCGCATCATTTAATTGAGTTAACAGAGAGCTCTGCACTGAAAATGTAAATATTTGGTGTTAGCCCCGTGCTTCACTATGTATTTCATTGTCGTGCTCAGTAAATAACTGTTTATGAACAGATTTTGTAGGTGTGTTTACTGTGTTAATTCTTCGAATTTTTTGGACAGGACTTTGTGTGATTGTTCTTGTGTGTATTGACACCTTGTTGTTTGCAAACTGGATATTTTGTATGTCACATCTAACGAACTGCCTAACACATCAAATACTCTTGCTTTATATTTTATTAGGTTCCCTTCTGCATTACAAAGCGGCCACAGAAGACAAAGTTTTTCGTTTGGATGTTTTTCAACACAATGTCGAAGGGTCGTAGTTGCATCAGGAAATGACTTGAGACAGTATATGCATTTACTGTTTTTGCCTTCATCATGCAAACGATGACAAAATCGAAACTATGAACCCTTCGGAAGCAAGGAATACGTAAAAGACATTACAATAGAAGTCATTTTTTTCAAACTTGAATCTTCTCTTCAAGTGCAGATTACACCGAGTCTGCTATTTTCATTTTTTGGAAGTGTTCCATTTTTCTAAACAAATCTAACATTCAAATCTTATTTAACTTCACATGAAGCTAGAGGTGCCGTGCGACTATTAAAAGTTCCTCCGTACTCCACCATAGTGCAATAAGTGCTGTGTGGCGGCCGAAAAACGTCTCGCCAAACTTCATCATAGAGCAGATTATATAATTTTCTGGTCATTTTGGAAACATTTTTTTATTTTGAGTCATTCTGAAAATAGAGTGGCCGAGCCGCTGCTAGGGGCATGGCTGGTGTTGCACATTACATGGTTAACACGGAACGGAATACCGGTAACTTGATAATAATTATTTGTCTGAGAAAATCTGAAGTCTGTTGAAATAATTTCAGTATGCAATTTCATTGAAAAATTGATGGATCATGGCAAACAGTTTATAACAATGACGTCATATATCTGTTACCATAGTAACTAGGAGTTCAAAATCATGCCAGAGTGACGTCATCTAGACGTCATTCTGCCAAGAGTTTGTAATTCCGCAATAGCTAGTATCATTTGTATGGGAGTATGGCAAACAGTGTTTACTACGCTCCATCAATTTTTCAATGGCATTACATACTGAAATTCTTAAAACAGAAACTTCAGATTTTCTCAAACAAATAGAAACGTCACTGAAACAGGCGTTAAAAGGCATGTAACGGCCGTTAAATATCTCACCGTGCCCAATCATTGTGCAGATTATATAATTTCTGGTCCTTTGGAATCATTGATTTCATTTCGACAAATTTTAAAAGAGATTAGCTCCTGGTAGGGACATGGCTGCAATTGATTTGATTGATTGATTGAGTTGATGCTTAACGTCCACGGTAAACAACTATGGTCATGTCGGGACGGTCAGTTAACCTAACCACACTATTCCTGGGCAGGCTTAGACCTCCTAACAAGTACTAAGTGCACATTCTTTCGCCAGAAACTGACAACTGCCCTTCTTGAATCAGCGGAGGGAAAAACGAAAGTATGTGGTTTCGAACCCGGGACCTCTGACTTATAAGTCAGGTGCCCTACCGATTGCGCTACGCGGCCCGGCGGCTGCAACTGAACCGAGTATGTTATTTTCATTTATTCCTTTTATGTATCCCTTGCTTTCAAAGGATTGACTTTCAGAACATTTTGGTTTAAACATTTCTGTTCTGGTGTTGATGTGTAGTATGTAAAAATGTTCAGTCCCTCAAGCGTAGAACCGGCTGGACCTGTGCATTTTCAAGCTTCACATACACTATGCTATGGTGAGGATTGTGAGGAACAGGCAAGCACTGTACACCAAAGATAGTACAAAAGGAAATGTTGATGCTTTGGAATCACACACATACACACGTACGCACGCATGCATGCACGCACAAGTCTGGAGAAACAATGTAAATTTACTATGCCTCATAAGAGAAAAAAAAAGCCTGACCGTGGCGGCACTCAAATTTACTACCAAATTTGAAGCAATAGAATGGACTACATGGTGCATACAATGGAAAGGCTGGTCTTTTGATGACCGACAAATATTTTGTCATCCAATTATGCACCAAAATTAAGTTTGAAGCATTTTTTGATCTTGCTGTTCAATATATGCGCAATAACGTATCATAACAACTACTCATTTTGTGGTTTGCGTTGTCAGAAAAAATCAGGCGCTTTCAATCTATTGTAGGAGCAAATCCGGGACTTGTAGGAAAAAATCCGGGACCTATGAAAAATGAAAATGGGCTTACAGACCTATTTATATTATTGTAAAGTGTCAAAAAATAATGAGACATTTTTCCCAACACCGATTTATGATTAAAACTAACGTTACCCTATGGTAAACTTCGCAGACGTAGACATAGAGGACAGTTCTTCAAGATGTACCATAAACGAAAATTTCCAGGTATCTTTTATCTGTTGACCACGTTAAACATGTGTAGTTTATCTAATTTGCCTAATCTCTACCAAAAATAAGCATAGGATTTGTAAATAAATGTTTTAATCGACTAAACTCGCCATTTTGTCGCACCAGTTTTCTGTTATGACGTCACGGAGAAAAAATCATTGACGATTTGGAAAAAATCCGGGACCGTTGTCAGAAAAAATCGTTGACAATTGTCAGAAAAAATCATCGCCCACCGGGACTAAGCAACCACCCAGTGTAAACGGGTTCCATTACACAACCTGCCACTATCGTCCTTCCTTCAGCCTCTCGTCATTGTAACTCTCATCGTGGACCACAGGTTTTCTTCTTTAGTTTCCGGAATTCACCCTCATTTAGTAATTTGTAATCTAAGTTTTGTTTGGGTTTTAGAGTCAACTGCATATTGAATATGCAGAAAGTGTGGATTTTTGTTTGCCTCACATTAATAATTACACAAATGAGCAACAATTGAGCAGAAGCTTAATTTCTAAACATACCGACATAACTAATTCGCATTATACAATCATAAGATAATTTGTATTGTGTCTTTCAATTCGGCACCAGTGATACCAATTATTTCGCCAATTTAAAGAAGTTAGCCGACCTATGCTCTTCATATGATTGCTAATAAGACCAAAGAATATCGGCATCAATTATAATTGTATTTCACTAGAACGGTTTCGTTTCTGTTCTAACATCAGAAACCAAAATGGTTCTCTAGTGCAGCTCTGGACCAGAAAAATAAAACAAAAACTAAATAAATTTATTTAAAGCAAAATTTAGACACAGTACTGGATAAATCTACATTTTGAATAATTCATTCACTTGAAAATTCATTTCTACAACATTCCATCATACCTTATCGTGGTAATCTCCGCCTGGAGCTATTACCTGAAAGCCGGAGTCGTGTCCTAGCGTCGCATTTTACGGAAACGCACGGAAACCACCGGCAAAAAAGTAATCAACTAAAATTTTAACAAATATTGAAAAAAGACCATTTTATCATTTACCTAGACTAATAAAATTTATACCAGATGAAAATATACTCTTTCTTCTCATCTGATCTATTTGTGATGCATAACATTTTGTATCATTTTGATTCGAAATAAGTCGTTGAATTCATGTGCCCTACTGGTTTTACGGAGATTTTGTTATTTGTTTTAATTAATTATGTACCTCTAGAAAATCACCCCAAAAAAGACCATTTTGTACTTGTGCTAGAATCAAAATTAAAACACAGTATTAAAGATGAAGAATTTTACTTTCTGATACCGTTTGTGATGTAAAAATATGTTAAGAAAAAAAGAAGTTATTAAGTGATAATGAATCTTTCCCTTATTACTCGTATATGTCAAATTGGCTCACACCTGTAGAAGTGCTAGTACGCAGTTTCTTCACTATGGTTAAAAAGTGGTTTTATAAGAGAAGATCAAAGGGTAATTTTCTGCGAATAAATCTAAAAAAATATTATCATTATTGAAAATATACTTAGTGCTTAGAGTACCTTGTTGCATAATGGAGAGCGTCCTAACAATTATTTGTTCAAACTCTTTCACACATTATCAGGCTGAGCAGATGAAAAAAGATGTAGTCTGTGTCCAAATTTTTTTGTCAAAACACACAGGTGAGACAGGTGATACTATTTTAACAAGGTTGAACAATCTACACACCACTGATCATGTCAGTAATGTATTATTTATATTGTAGGTGTTAACATAGGTATGCTTGCCTACCCTATATTTAATAAATGCGTCCAGTGTACATTTACTTTGTACATGTTGAACATTTGAGAAAAAGCTACCGTTTTCATCTGGTCTACATTACAATTTGAGAAAAAGTTGGAATAAATAATTGCTAGGACGCTCTTCATTATGCAATAATGCACCTTCAGCACTACGTAAATTTTCAATAACGAAATTATTTTTTCAGATTTATTTGCAGAAAATTACCCTTTGATCTTTCCTTATAAAAACACTTTTTTAAGCAATATGTACGTCTATTTTGAATTCTAAACTGTAAAGAACAACAAAAATAAGAAGTCTGCTAACTTTCAGGGAGATACGTTACTTTTTTATGGTTTTATGCAGATTTTTACATTTACCATAAATCACCACCTTAACGGAGCCGCGACACGAGAAAATCAACAAATTAGCATGTGCGCCCATTGGAGACTCGGATCAACCGGGGTTACAGCACAGTCTGACCAGAGTCTTCGCTGTCCGCATGGAGTTAGCTTAGACCCTGAGCTACACTTTAAGCGCACAGCGAAGTCTGATCAGACTGGGCGGATGCCCAGGCTGATTCGAGTCTTCACTGGGCGCATGTGCCACTTTGTTAGTTTTGTCGTGTCATGTTGTTTTTTTTTGTTGTTGTTTTTTTTTTTTTTTTTGCGGGGGGGGGGGGGGGGTTGCCTTATTTTCATTTTGCATAATTTCCATTTTTATGAAAAATATATAGGATTTTCGGGCGAATTGCAAAATCGTCGAAATGACATCATACTGACGTCAATGCGACGTTGAATACACGTCGCATTTGCGCACTTTTCAAACTTCTCTCCGATTTTCCTTTCCGTACATTCATATGAAGTCCTAGGTGCACAAAAATAATTGAATTTCAGAAGAAACATACCTCTAGTTGAGCTGAGTAATCCTGAATACATTCTAATGATCTGTTCCAGTACATAAGTTACGAGGAAGTGGTTTATGTGAACTGGCACTCGAACTTTTTGCACTATTCGATAAAGAACTCGATATTGATAAGAGCTATTGTTCAATATTATATTATATAAGTAGTGGGTTACCTTACACACTTTGATGTATTGTTTTAAGGTCTCATTAAGGTAAATGGATACCCCTCCATGCCATTTTTCTGCTACTTTTGCAACGGGCAACGGCTTTTATGACCCTGGACGAAGCCCTTCCGAAATCCATTAACGAACCGTACAGAAACCGTTCAAACACGAGCTGCTTCCCCTGAAAGCGTATCCAATCATCTTAATTACATAATTACCATGATAAAACAAATCTAGCAGGCATATGACGTCGAAATGACATCATACTGACGTCGATGCGACATTGAAAACACGTCGCATCGACGTCAGTATGATGTCATTTCGACGTCATAGTATTGGGAAAAGAAATACCTGAACAAGCAGAGCAAGAACAAGATCAGATTGTGCAAAGTAGTAGCCTTATCAGGATCTAAAGTGTTTTCATTCTATCAGCAACTGTTGACACAACGTGAGGCAGGAAAATAATTCAAATTTTCACAAGATCAAGATGTGCCAATACTTAAGTCAGTTAAGCAAATGCTCAGCCCTCTGGACCCAAAAGCAAAGACAGCTCTAGTGTCATCATTCAAGAAGCAACATTTATCAGAGAAACAGCCACCAACGCCAGAACCAGTGCAGGCAGCCAAATCTAAGTTGTTTCCATAAGTATTATGCTGCATTAACGACCATCAAGCTTTAAAGGCAGTATCAAGCAAGCGGGGTTCAAGGACTGTTGCCAGATCCGCCAGAAGGAAATTGCACACTACCTTGCTACAGACTACGCCATAAAGCATAAAATCCCAATCAGAACACCGCTCGGCCAGTTCCGTGAAGCACGGAACTGCCCGAGCGGTGTTCCGATTGCAAGAAATCGTGATCGTGAAGCGGCTGTACAGCTATAGGCCTACCACTCGCTTTTTTATAAGTTTTGTCGTTCTAACATCCAAGAAGCTCCGGGGAACGAATCCATACCCGGTATCAGACACAACAAAGTGTCCGTAGTCTGTACACCGGCATTCGGCCTTTAGGTTACTCCAGTTCTTACACCACGCACAAAATTCTATTTTGTGAGTAAGGGACGAGTCATTTATTATCAGGTGGGGGGGGGCCGGGTACATTTAGGGGGGGGGGGTCGGAATTTTTTTTGGTGATGTACTGGGGGGGTCGGAAATAAAAAAGCCTTGGAGCAGGGGGGGGTCATATATTTTATTAGGCATATTGGGGGGGTCAGAATTCTTCCATCGGTCTTCATTTTTAAAAATGTCTCCGCTTCTGGGGGGCTTTACCCCCATTACTACTAATATTTCATCCTCTTTTCTTTCAAACTCAATTAAACTTAAAACACTTTATAGAAATTACACAAAAAACTTGGGCAGCTTCATATCCAAAAACATAGCTTTTCATTGATTTGCTAGAAACAGTATGAAAGTGCCTCTTAAATCATGTCAAGTACATGATTTTGTGCTCGATTAGATTTAACGCCTGCATATTTGTGATATCAGCTCTCCGCGTGCCTTTTCATCAGCAAAAACACTGTGGCTTCTGGGGGCTGTGACCATGATTGCATGTAATTAACCTGTTATAATAAGAAAATGTTCTTGGTGTTTCATACAGCTAGGTTTTGATTGAGGTCAGTCTGACATATAATAGGTAATATGGTATGTGTGTGTGAAGGGTAGCTGGCACTGGGGATAGCGGGGGTCATAAAAAATTTTGTCACCTATCTGGGGGGGTCGAAAAAATTATTCTGGTGAGACAGGGGGGGGGGGTCGAAAAAATTTTGGTGAACCCTATGAAAATGTACCCGGCCCCCCCACCTGATAATAAATGACTCGTCCCTAAAATGCAAAAACACTCTGACGGATTCTATCCCTATAAAACAAGGAGTTCATTAAGGTAGCGTCTTAAGTCCCCTTTTATCTAACATCTTTATAAATGATATTGGAGATACACTTTTAGCAGATGATGTACCTACTGTTTATGATTCTAAGGTTAACCATCTGTTATATGCTGATGATTTAGTACTGATGTCAACTTCAGAAGAGGCACTTCAAAAAAATATAGATAGGGTACACGAATACTGTAAACAGTGGGATTTAGCTATTAATACAGATAAATCAAAAGTCATGACATTTTCAAAAACAGGACGTGTGCTTGAAGATAAATTCAAATTTGTTATAGGCACAGATGATATAGAATATGTCAATCAGTACAAATACCTAGGAGTTATATTTACCAGTAATGCGAAATTCTCTGTCGCTGAAAAAACTCTTAGTATGAAAGCCAGCAGAGCTCTATTTTCTTTCAAACAGAGTATATTTGATAAAACCATAAAACCATCTTCAATTTTACACATTTTTGATGCTTTAGTGAAACCTATAGCTTTGTATAATAGTGACATATGGTCAGCATATAAACCTTGTTTTAGGGGTAAAACGGTGGAGGAAATGTTTGAATTGACATTGAAAAATACAAATGAATTTGATAAAACGTGTATGAGGTTTTGTAAACACGTCTTGGGGGTTCATTCTAAAGCATGTAATTTTGCTGTTATAAGTGAACTAGGACAGTTTCCCCTCATAATTTCAATTCTAACAAACTGTATTAATTTTTGGTTACATACAATTCAGTCAAATACTGATTCTCTGTTACGAAAAGCATATCAGGAGCAAGTGAATGCTTCGAATAATAACAACAAAATTTGGTTACAGTTTGTTAAGTCTTTGTTATATGACCTTGGGTTTTCTCATGTTTGGAATTATCAGAGTACATTTAATGCATCGGCACTTCTTTTTTCGGTTAAAAATAAATTAAAGGAAAGATTTATTGCATTTTGGAAAAAACGTTTGTCATCTGAGGAAGGAATGAAAAAAATGCGAACTTACAAGTTACTAAAACAAAACTTTGGAATTGAACCGTATCTTGAAAATCTGTTGGATAAAGATTTAAGAAGGTGTCTCAGTTCTTTTCGAATTAGTACCCACAGATTAAGAATAGAACGTGGTAGATATTGTGGGGAAAAGCCTGAAGATAGGTTATGTGATTCTTGTAATATGGTTGAAAATGAAATTCATTTTCTATGTGAATGTAATAAATATGATACGTTAAGACAGAAAATGTTTGACAGTATAAATGCAACTGATATCGTTCTGGGTGTAGATCACGTGACTACTTTTATTAAACTTATGACATGCTCTGACAAGAATATTATCAAAGCCATAGCTACATTTGTACATGATAGTAAAATTACATAAACAGTATGCAAGTCTACTGACTCCAAACCATTTATCAAGCGATCGAATTACATGATGACTCATAACTACTCTATTTTGTATGTTTGAGTGTGAGTGTGAGTGTGCATGTGTGCAATTCATATTGTATTGTTAATTGTATTTGTTCAATGTATGTTATATGCCCTTAACCCAAAACTTGGGTATAGCTGTGCAGTAATTTAATTCTAATTCTAATTCTAATTCTAATTCCACGCTGAACGGACGTGAAAGAAAGCATCCTTATTGATACTACGAACGTCGTGATTGGCCAGTCTCAACCAACCACCAGGCAGCTCACGATGTCTCGAGCTCGGCGCCCCGTTACTGCGGCTATGGATTCGTTCCGCTGAGGTGCGGGGGCAACGTCGATATGAGAATTGAAATACTACTACTAGGTACCAGTCACAGATTCGTTCCCAAAAGCCATCTCTGAGGACTTGGGACTTCATCAAGTTGGAGAAATTGGCACAAAGGTTCTTGGGATCAAATGGTTTCCAAGTATCATTGCCAGTGTGGTTACGCCCGACCCCCCCCCCCCGTCCCCCCCCCCCCCCCCCCCCCCCCCCCCCCACACACACACCAAAAGGAGGTGGGAGACACATTAATTTTTGGTGTGGATCCCGTTGGCGTTGGTATTGTCTGAAAAGTATGGATTTTGACCAAACTTGCAGAGATACATCGTTAAGAGAGGGGACGGGTGGGATGAGAAAGAGAGAGTGGACAACAAAAATTGTCGTCTAAACCATAGCTCTCGAAGGGATTGCTAAATCATAGTTTTAACGATTCTTTCTAAATATAGTATTGGGAATTCAAATGGGAAACGGTGCAGAGCTAGTTAGGTTTTTGGTGACCGTAGTCACTTATACTCAATTTTCAACATCAGCGGAGGTCTTAGTGTGTATCAGTGACCTATATACATCTGTATATAGGTCACTGTGTGTATGATCTTTTAAAAAAAAGATAATCGACGCAGATTAAATCGGAAAGTGTGTTTTTGTAATATGTCTCTAGGTGAAGAGTTGACAATAACTTTCATGACTATGACTCAAATGAGTTACGTCGGTAGGCACCCGCAACATTAATTTTGACACTGGGTAGCGACAATGACCTATCTCAAGATTGAACTGTCCAACTGGACCACGGTCAATCTTGATTCGAAAAACAGTTACAAACATGATGCCATATTTGTTTCTGTGTAGTAAATCGAAAGTAGAAATCAAAAGTAGATCTACACTGAAAAAAAATAGTTTTGAATATCTGCGTCTGTTTTTCGGGGCGATAAAATTTCCATTGTAAATTTACAAACAAAAGAAACGTTTCGAATTAACATCTGACAGAGTGCTAGTATTCACGCAATGCTGTACAACAGGGGAAAAAAAAGATTAAATATTCATTGACCTTTGATATTATTGGCTAAATTTTGACATACACATTATTGACCAAGAGAAATTATACTCAGCTGCGCTGAGAAAAAAAAAGCTTATATAAATACTATCTCCTGAACGAAATGTTGGATTCTTACACAACAAGCTTGAAATCCTCACAGCTTATTAGTTTTTTGGTGGTGTTGACACCAATTAAAACAACCCCCCCCCTCCCTGTCAGCTAATTTGAACCCCTATCCAAGATTCCTGGATCCGCCCCTGAAGTTAAACATGTGAAAAAGGTGGCAAAAATTAATCTGGGAAATATGTGCAAACAATATGGACACGTCTTCAGACCATGGCCATAACATGGTGAAGTTTGTAAAGGAATTGTCCAACAAATGTAGGAGCTAGGAAGCGCTCACAAGACACACTATGGAAAGTATTGTGTAAAAATTGACTAAGTTTAACATGTGAAAAAAGGCGGCAAAAATTAATCTGGGAATTATGTGCAAACAATATGCACATCTTCAGACCGTTACCAAAACATCTGTGAAGTTTCAAAATGTTGGGTTCAAAAATGTAAGAGGTTGTAAGAGGTTGCACAATGCTCACAAGACACCCACTGTGAATTGTTGATGAACGGACAAATGGACAAACAGTTGGAAACTTGCAAGCCTATATCCCCCGCAAACACAGGTGCAACAATTATTGGTATGCAGCAATTATTCTGAACTTTGAAAAAGAGCTGATTTTTGTCAAAACTGTCCTAGAATAGCATGCAGCGCAGGCCCTGATCAGACCATTCCTAACAAGCAGTCTAATCTTTTGTCTACATTGTTAATTAATGCAGCTTTGTCCCATTATTTTGTACCACATTGTACTTGGATAACCAAATGATTAAGATGTACAGGCACACTTCTATGTGTTTCTGCCATTTTTACAAAGGGAAACAACTTTTATCATTTTCTGTTTGCTTCAAAGGACAATGTAGCCCTTCCAAAATGGGGTCTACTCATAAAGGAAAGAATTTGCTCCTAAGGAGCAAATTCTTTCTTTTAAGAGTTGATCCCATATTGGACGGGCTCCAAAGTAAAAAAACTGCAGATTTGCTACCCGTGAAAGTATATCCATTCACCTTAATATCAGCAAGGCAGGCAAAGAAACAACTCCGACAACAAATAATTTCGAAATATATTATTATAAATCTGAATAAATAACATTTGTAAATATACCATTGTATCATAAAATCATTAACAAAATTATGATAAAGACTGATGGTCTGTACATAACAATTATGATATTATAATAAGACAAGATCAAAAGTACTTCCACAAAGTTAATTTTTTCCCATACATTTCAGTTTATTTTCATGTTTACTGGAAAATTATTTTGGTCCTAATTCTGTTGAATATATTACAATTACTTTGTTACTGATAGAAAGCTAAATAAAAATTGCAAGCACCATAATTATTTCATTTCATCTCCTCTCATGTTTGACTGGCATGGCTTTAAAGTTATAATATTTTTTTTTTTGTTGTTGGTTGGTTGATTTCATGCTTAACGTCCTCGGTAAACAACTAAGGTCATGTCGGGACGGTCAGTTAACCTAACCACACTATTCCTGGGCAGGCTTAGACCTCCTAAGCAGTTAACCAGTACTTAGTGCACATACTTTCGCCAGTAACTGACAACTGCCCTTCTTGAATCAGCGGAAGGAGAAACGAAAGTATGTGGCCAGACCGGGATTCGAACCCAGGACCTCTAACTTACGAGTCAGGTGCCCTACTGATTGCGCTACCCAGCCCGGCTTTTTTTTTTGTTTTGTTTGTTTTTTCCTATGTGTACTTTTTTTCTTCTGGGGTCACTTTTTTTGACAACATCAGTACGGATGCCAGTGAAGACTTGAATTTGTGTTTTCAAAAAAAATCAAAAAAATCTGTATTTGCTAGAATTTGACATGGAAGAGATGGAATTTAGGTCTGTCAAATGTGTCAATTGCAGTGTTCATGTAATTTGCTAAAAAACTGGTACTTCTTGTTTTATGATTGCCCCTTGAGAACTGCTAAAATTAATTTTCTTGTAATCACGTAACTGCACCAAAGTCTATGGATAAAAATTTTTGTGGAAATACTTTGTGATTAGGTTATAAAGGCACAGTGTTGGCTGTTTTGCAAATAATGGTACTAACATACAACCTAACATAAAAATTGCACGCCAAGAAATTTGCTGTTTGCTGCTGCAAGCCTAGCAAGCCATTTCCCTACCTTCAGCCAATGCAGTAAGATGCCTAAATGCAAAAAGTTTCATAGCATCTATCCTCCAACCTACCACCCCCAATATCTGCAATAATCAAAAAATAAAAAAGTTAAATCTGAAATTTATGTCAAACTGCATGAATTTTGTTTATAAAACAATTTTTGAAATGTCCCTTGGACACAAATACAATCAAACAAAATGATATATGAGCTAAACAAGAATTCCGCAGAATACAGTGTCTCGCCTGTCTGTGCAAATTTGTCACAGAACAGAAATAAACCAGGCCCCGAGGTTATAAAACTTTTTTCATGCTCAACTCTGCTGAGCATGAAATTTTACCTGCTAATAAACAGCAAAATTCCTGATAAGTACAGTCGTTTTCACGCTCAGTTTAGCTGATTATGAAATTTTCTCTGCTTATGAATATGAAAATGCCAACATTAGTTGGCATTTTCATATTTATCAGCAGAGAAAATTTCATGCTCAGCTGAGTTGAGCACAAAAAAACTTAAATAACCTCGGGGCCAGAACTCAGTAAAAGTTGATGCCACCCTTTACAATGCTGACAGTGGAAAAGCAATATCTATGTCTCATTTCTGTTAGTTGCAGGTGAGACAAAAAATGAACACATTCTGTTTCATAACAGTTTACATGTACAGGCCAACTTCGTTGTGTCAAACTTGCTTATCTCGAAACCCTCCTAGTGTCGAAGTAATCTCCCATTCCCGAACATTCCCCCCTATATAATATTGCATTTCGACCTCCGTTGTGTCGAACTCGCTTATAACGAAAACACTGCTGTATCGAAGTGATTTTTGATTCCCCTCCGACACTTTCCATGTGTTTTACCACTGTTTGTGTCGAAGTCAAAATGTGTATTCAGAAAAAGATCGCCGAAACGACGGAAAGAAAATGAAGGCCATTTTGTTTAGATGTTTTGCGGTAATGAAAAACCTGCATATTTTTGTCTTTAAGCAAATTGATACAAACATCGAACAATAACAATGAAAAAGAACGATTTACCGAACAATTGTCTTTAATTGATCGCAGTTCAATCAATTATCCCAAATTATCCAATGATTGCGTGAAACAATGCAGACATTGTGTTGTTGATCAGCTGTATTTGTGTGTCAGTTAATTGACCTTGAACCGCGTATACGTCATAGGTCAGGTGCGTTTGATTGGAAAGTTCGGTCAATTAGGCGCCTTTGAAATTTAATTGATTGAACAGTATTGAGCGGCGCTCTTTGATGCGGGCTATTAGTAACAATCCCGTTTTCAGTAGAAACAGTTTTACTACGTTCGCGCTGCACACGTTTTGTAGAAATACTGACTCTACGAAAGTTAAGATATTGTACATGTATAGAACAAAAATTTTGGTGACGTCACAATTTGCCTTTCTCGAACTTCGGAAAACTCGAAGTGGGTTCTCCATTCCCTTGGAATTCGAGATATCGAAGTTAGCCTGTATTTTATTATATATAATATTAGGAAGCAGCCATGTCAGAAAAGGTGCTTATCATATTCATTCAGTAATAACAAGGAGGTTTCCCCCACCAAAACCGGATTGTTTTGGAAAAGAAAAAAAAACATCTTGACCATCTTGTGGATAAAGAACAAAAAAAAATGCACCCACACACATACACATGCACAGACATACACACACTCAATATAAGTGGATTGCAGATGTAAATAAATTTCAAAAGATCATGATAAATTGATTTTAGGAGGGAAAATAAATTTCAAAAGGAGAGTAAGAGAATTTCAGAAGAGAGTAAATAAATTTCAAAAAGAGAAGTGATTTTCAGAAGGGAGTAACTAAATTTCATTAGAAGAATAAGTGAATTTCAGAAGAGATTTAAAAATAAATTGCAAAAGGAGAACAAGTGAATTTCAGATGGGAGTAAACAATTTCTTCAGGTGAATATTAAGTGGATTTCAGAAGAAAGTAAATAAATTTCAAAAGGAGAATAAGTGGATTTCTACATAATTATTTAAACGGATAATACAAAGGTTTCAGCAGGCTATTGGCTATTATTATATATATTTCTAAAGCAGAATAAACGGATTTCAAAAAGGAGAGTAAATACATTTCAAAAGGAGGATTAATGGATTTCAAAAGCAGGTTCAAGGATTTCACAAGCAAAATGAATGAACCCTTAACACACATCACAGGTATTTGCCAAGGCTCAGTATGCATGTATAAAATAGTCTTGTCACAACAAAACCAATCTTCAAGCAAACAGTGTATATGAATGTGCTATTACTGATTAAAATAATGTTTAGATCAGCCTGTACACCTTGCATTCTGGTAGAAACAAGTGTAGGTTGCTAGTATACTACTTGGTCTAGCTGTCAAAGGAGAATGCTGCATGCCTATATTAGATTGATAGGCATCACAAGTGCAGGCAGGTACGATTCAGATCAGCTTCAATCAGAGCTTTTCTTTTTTGCTTATACAGTCTATGAATCCTTTAACCCTTAAAGCGCCAAAAAGCAGACAACAAAATTCACGTCTGCAAAAAATTAAAAATATTTTGTCTAAGCTATATCATATTGAGAATTGAAGGACTAGACGGCAAACAGTGTAGATCTAGATGAGGCGGCTCATTATGAGCATGAGCCGCCTCATCAAGATCTGCGCTGTTTGCAAATTTCAGCTATTTTCGTCTCTGGCACTTAAAGTGTTAAAATCTAAAAAGGTGGAAAATGAAGACCCTGATCTGTAGGCTGATTTGAATATTTACAATACACACAGGGCTTCAGGTCCCTTTTTACATGATTGCACTCAGACTGTGTATGTGCACAGTCATGCTCACATATGGCAAAGACACTATGCAACTAAAATACAAGCTGAGCTGCGTTATGAAAAAATGTGCTTAATGTATTTTGAACAGTGAAGATTAAAACCAGTCTGTGGATCCAGGGAGTTTAGCTAGAGCCTTTAGTTTGCATGGAGATTTCTGAGGGTCCATACTGTGTGTGTGTGTGTGTGTGTGTGTGTGTGTGTGTGTGTGTGTGTGTGTGATAAAGGCTCTGATGCACAAGTTGGTCTGAGCTGTTGCTGTTTTGCATATGCCTTATGTAACCTTTCTGCATATTGGAGCTCAGGGAAAATAATGATAATATACAAAATAGCATATACTGATACAGTAGTTAAAATGCTGCACATTAAAATGAAATATATACCATCCAAATAACTATCACAGAAAAATGATAAACAATGAACGAAATATTCACACTTATCCAACGATAAAAATAGAAGTATTAAAATACTTTATAAAAATAGTCCATACAAAATCTGGAACAAATCACCCAATTTATGTAAGAACAATATTAAATTAAATATTTAATGACCATGATATATTCATATATACTCATGATCATTATAATTAGAGTGATGACAAAATTTACAATGTAACATCCTGAGAATGAAACAGACTAAAAAGAATTCTGCAAATTGCAATGTCTCATAACTATGTTCATGCTGTTACAGATGCAGAGCAGGGCCTAGTTGTTCTAGGTGTTGTTAGCTTAACAAAGTTGCTAGTTAAGGATTCACAAAATCTTCTTGTACTCATAAAATCAAGTGTACTAATATTTTTTGCAGAAAAAATGAGGAGCTTTTGCACTGCAAAAGCTCCTCACATTTTTGGCAAAAATGGCAGTCTTTTTATGTACAGTGTCTTTGAAAATATAACATTTCCTCAACTAATGCTGTCATTACTTTTGAACAACCAGACCCAGAACTATTAAACTTAGAAAGTTTGTGCTACTGGTAGAAAAATAATAATTGTTTTCTGCTATTAAGTTGTGAGACAAAACCAGCTTTCCTGAATATGTCCAACACATAAACAGTTTGATAAAAGGACTCCTTAACAAGGATGAAATTATCTGAAAATCACACAGTTCTCTAGCATTTTATATTTGTATGATATATTGCAGTTTAGTATGATTTGGTAGCTGCTTATAAAAAACAAAAACAAAAACAAAACACTTTTCTACTTCTCTGATTGTCAAAT
Organism: Ctena decussata; assembly: GCA_963989385.1. NCBI lineage: Eukaryota > Metazoa > Mollusca > Bivalvia > Lucinida > Lucinidae > Ctena > Ctena decussata. The sequence goes on from OZ022500.1 coordinate 41,360,360, forward strand.
AAACATGACACAACATGATATAAAATTAAGTACACTGAGCCACTTTAGTTACGCACCACTTATGAAACCCTGAATTGTAAATAAATGATCAATATATTTTCAAATTCAAGACTACAACCTAAGAAAGCACATTTTTGTGAATAAATCCTGTAAAAATGGTGTCTGTCGGAAACCAAACAAAAGCGTGGTCGAATGCGACAGAGAGCTACCAACCAAATTTGAATTCGCAACGCTACCAACTTAACCTTAATTTGCACCGCGAGGGGATATTTTCAACACTTATTTTTCGCACAATGTTTTATTGGAACGTTTTTACTTTCTATGATATGAAAGACCACCATATTGGTGTCAATATCTGCATACTTTTCATTATCAATATCTGCTGCTTACTTTGCGGTTACACGTTGAAAATGCCAGTTTATTTTTCTTTCTTCCAAAAGCTACTGTGACAGTTGATGTTGTTTTGTAAATAAACGATCTAAATATTTCTACATTAACTTCCTTGTAAAAAAGGGCATGTTTTTGTTAATTTTCATGCAACCATTGTTGGAAATTCTACATTATGACTTTGACGTTAGTCTTGATCTCGGTACCCTTACCATACAGAAATGAGTCAATCTTCAATTGAGTTTTGGTTTTATTGACTTTGATCTTGTCAACGGTATTACGGCCATGACAATTCGTCATAAATAATTTCCATAGTGATCGAAACTGACGTGAAAATGACGTCAGAAGTAAAATTAATTGAAAAGGTGAATGTGTGTTGTAAATCCGCCGTAATAAAATTGGTCTGCCACTTAAAATCATTAAACCTTAAGTGTTTTTCTAAAGTGACTGTCACCAAAGATGATGTTCAGTGCTAATTCAAGACGAAAAGAATGGCCGCATGTGCTGCACGCGCATTATTGCTATAATAAGCTCTCGGCAAAGTGTGCGAATACACTCCGCCGATTTTGCAAAATTTTAACTGTCATCAGTTAGACAAGTAATCAATGATTGTATTCTGCTAGAAATTTTATTGTAGGCAGTTATGGGCAAAAAAATATGGGCATTGAAAAAGTGGTGCGTAACTCAAGTGGTTCAGTGTACATGCGTCCTACACGAAACTTTTGCTTTCATGCCTATATACACTATCAAATGTATATGTAATTTATCTTGCTTTCAAGTATTTTAGAAGACTTCTTTGAAATCTCCAATAAATGCATCCATCCAAACACATATATTGATAAGGAATGTTTAAGCTACTGAAAGACATTTTACCCACTGGCAGAAGCATGAAATGAAATGAAAAGAAATAAACTATGCCCAAGAAAAGGAACCATATATACAAAGGATACCATGAAAGTAAAATTTCTTAAGCTTGACATAGCAGCACTAATTTTTGTACATATGCTTTTGAAACATTTACATATGTAAAAGGTGACCATTCTTATGTGTCAAATCTAAGAGGATGGTCAACGTACATTCCTTGAGATGACTAACTTTTGAACAATACAGTATTTACCCTAAATATTCTGAAACCTGATCTGTTTCTTTGACACTGTCATCTTTGAATTTGACCTTGTTGTGTTTATCCTCTTTTAATGTGTCGTCAAACGTTTAGCTAGCAAAGTGCTCTGGCATAGCCCCAGGTAAGAGTAGTATTTGATGATAAGGTTGGGATATTTTTTTCTCATAGCTCTCCTTGCCAAGGTTTTAATGAGGGATTTGCAATGTACCAGTGTACCTTTTTATGGTAATTTAAGTGAAAATATCCCATACTGGTATACCTTGATCCAGAAGAAATGTCAGGGCGGTGACAAATATGCGCTGGCAATCACTGTCAAATTCGATCAGTCCACTAGAAGATTTGGTAGAATAAATTTTGCACGCTTGTTCAAGTTCACCAAGCATAACGCATTGTTATTGTACCTCTTGTCACCACATTTACTGTCGTGTATGAAAGACTTTTCTATGTTGATACAAAAATGTAAGAAGGAAGGTGCATTTTACATTGTATAAAGATGATAATGATATTTTGCGCGCAAGGAAGCGCGGTTTAAAGTGTTACGAATTCCGCCGCCGCGGGAATCGAACCAGGTAAGCCAGGTCTTAGCAGACTGCGCTTCCGATGTTTATATACTTGTAACATCATCCCTGTATGCAAAACCTTAAAATAAGAGTCAGCATAGTGCCTACGTTGGGCACACCCTACATATAAATACTCGCGACAATTTATTTACACTTATATTCGCGAATATCTCTTGGCTCGCAAAATGGAACAGTTCACGAATACTGGAACGCTTAAATTTTAGGGTGTAAACTGCCAAGTGCAATGTTAAAAAACGTCGTATCAACGGTGATGCACTCTAAATCTAAAAGCAGCATCATGTGATGTGTCAACATTGACATTTATACGTTCTTTCAGCAGGTTTGTGCCCATTGGATGTTTTGCCGCAACTGGAATACTTGAGACATGCCAAAATAATGCTATTTATACAATGTGGAGATTATCGGTGTAAAAGCGAAGCATCAGACCAGCCTGTGCATCCTCCCTGTATAATAATCAGCTTCTTTCCTATTTTGTACATGATGGATTCAGACATAACACATTGTTGGTGATTTTTTTCACTTAAAATGGGAAGAAAAACACAAGCCTGTACTTCTGTACGTTTGAAAAGAAAATATTTGGATCATGAGGACATGCTGTCGTCTCCGTTCACATAGACGATATTTGGGTCATAAGGAATATACAAAGTGAATTTGGTCACACAGGCTGTAAACTTGCTAAGTCCATGTTGCTTCTTATTTGTTTATTACGTAAGGAACGAAGTGGACTTAGTACTCTTGGCTTTCGAAGATGACAGGCCTTATGATCATACAGGAAGATCAGGAGTTGGGCTGTACATGTACTAAGATAGCATGTGCCAATAGAGAAGACTCAGATAAGCCTGTGCATTCATTTCATCGCTATCTATGTATATGGCAAACCATAACGTAATGTTCTTTATTTCGTTACTGAAAAAGCGAAACTTATTGAAAGGGTGAACAAACATGACTCAGGTCAGTCTGTGCATCCTTGCAGCTGATCTGGTAAATTTCAATAGTAAATGATTGGCGTTGTCTGAAAAGATACCTTATTAGATGTGTGAAAAGGAAATAATAAGATCAGCTAATGCTTTCGTTCTAATCCTATAATGTTTATATACAGAACAATATTGTTACTGTCATGAATGTTTCTTGAAATAAAATATGTTTAAACCAAGATCAGCCTGTGTATCTGATCAGTCGTGAGTGAAGCTCTGGCCTGCTGATCTAAGCGGTCCTGAGCTCAATTCCCGGAGGAGCTCTCAATTGTAAACCGCGTTCCCTTGCACGCAGCCTTTCATTATCACCCTCCCACCATCCTGATTTGACTGAAATACTGCTGAAAAGGACGTAAAATCTTAAGTCATCAATCCATCCCTTTTTGATTGACGTTGTACAAGGACAGGTAATATGCTAGCCATGTGTGTCTATTGTTGTCCAGTTGTTGCTTAACTTTACATTATATTAGCAAGTTTTGTTACAGCTAAATATGTTTTGTTACCGGTGAGTGAGCAGCGTGTTTGTCCTGTGCCCCTTTTTGTACAATAGAAAAGTCTAGGGGAAGGTACAAAGATAACTCCGCCCTGACATTTCTTTTGGATCAGGGTATATTATCACCAACTACTCCCTCTTAAGGGCAATTCTGTCCAAAATATATGTAGCGCAATTACAATGTGTGAGGACACTCATGTAAAATTCCTGCAAATGACACATTTTATTTGTGTATTAGTTCATTTTTGACAAAGAATGATGTACCTACAAATAACATGCACTTTCAAGCTTAGGAAACTTTCGTATACCATATTCAACTTCAAAACTATGGCATATCTAAAATCCCAATAAGTCACTGAGTCAAGGTTCATCACATTTTTGTTTGACCTTCGCCTAAAGCTTCTTTCTCTTTCTCAATGGCAACACTGTTCTCATATGAATGCGGATTGTCTGGTAGATTAATTTTCCTCTCCTCTTCTCTTGCTTCAAAGTCTGGTACCCTGTATTTGTATAGCCTGGCTACTACGATAAATATAGCCAGGTTCAGCACGGTGAGACCAGCCAACAGGAACAGAAGATATTCAATATGGCCGTTGTTTGGTTCTTTTGGAAACCAGTCTACAGAAAGAATAAAAGGTTGTTCAATTGCTTATTAATGCTTTGAATATAACTGCACTAAACAGCACTGCATCATATAAATTCCTCGGCTATTTAAATATATTATGAAGAAAAGTTCTTTTTTGCCAAAAATCACGTTGCAAACGTCACAGAGCTACTTTCACTCCTTGATATGTCAGATGTAAACATGTGCTTCTGTTGATGTGAGCCTCTAAATAGTCCTTTGGAAAACATAATGCAGACCTCTGCTAGAATTAATTTCTATCATATAGGGCTTTTACTTCACTTAGATGAAGATACATGTACCAGTAGCTACAGCCTATCATCAGATTCTTAACAAACTTCCACTCACCTCCATCACTGGCAGCTTTCACTATGGCAACAATAGCAGACGCAACATAGCTACCTAGTCCAGACGTCATCAGAATAGTCATTAAATATAAGGGTAAAGTTAAGTAAATTCTGACAGCAGGTAATTTCGGACAGTGACATTGTTTCCTTAATATGTCATTTGTTTGGAACTAAAACAAAAATAACTGGGCAAACAGTGAAAATCCTGAGGAGATGGCTCATTATGAGCCTAGATTTTCACTGTTTGCAATGGTATGTCCAAATTTACCCACAGTCCGAAGTTACCTGACTCTACCCTATAAGTAGCTTACCTCCATCACTGGCAGCTTTCACTATGGCAACAATAGCAGATGCAACATAACTACCAAGACCAGACGTCATCAGAAATAGTCCCATAATCAAGCCCTGCATAAACGTAGGTGCCTGGGTGTACGCAAATTCCAGACCTGGAATTAGTGAAGGAGAAAAAATATCTTGACATGGAACTCTTAGCACAGAATCTGATTAAGAACAATATATACAATGAGCTCTCGTACTCTCGAACATTAATATCTCAAAGTATCTTTTATATCAAAGAATGAAGTTGGGACACATTCCCCAGTTTTATTTATATTTCAACATGTGTTATCTCAAACTACTGATATATCAAAGTAAATTTTCTGGGACCAGAAAATTTACTTTGAAATATCAGTAGTTTGAGATGAACTTTGACTTTGAGATATCGAGAGCTGACTGTAGTTATTAAGCTAATTGGCTAAGAAGATAATGAGCAAATGCATGCAAAACTAACACGATTTATCACTTATTTTTGGCACTGAAGAAGCTTACGTCTTTTAATAAAAGCAAAATCCTAAGTTATGTCCTTTTAATCATTCTTAAAACAGCTCAAGTATATATGCTTGCTGCGAGTAATTACAGCCCAAAAATATGCTTATACTTAATAACTATATATTGTTCTATATATTATAACTGCAAGCAATTTCTTCAAATAATTCTGTATACTTCTATCATCTCACAACTTTGGACAGAACTTAGGGTAAATGAATACTCTTTCTGGAGGAGCAGGTCTGCACTGTTTGCCACCAACTTTATGAAACATCACCTAAGACTATTGCAGGATGTTCTTCTGTCACCTTTACAAAGGGAAACATGTTTTGTGACTTCCTATTTGCTTCCCTGAACAAGGTAGCCTTTTCAGAATGGGAGTTACTCTTAAAGGAAAGAATAGGTTGTCTACTCTTGAAGGCAAGAATTTGCTCCTAGAGGAGCAAATTCTTTTCTTTAAAAGTTGAACCCACATGAAAAGAAAGGCCAAAAAAAATGGGAGAGTTGCTTCCCCTGAAAGTGTATCCAGTCACCATAAGCAAATCAACTTGTACGAATTAATAGACATTAAAACCAATTACAGAACTTTGAAGTCCAAGTTTCATGACAAAAACAGTCAACTCTCAATATCTCAAAGTCCAAGTTCATTCCAAACTCTGGTCCCAGAAAATTTACTTAGAGATATCAGAAGTTTGAGATAAAAGGAGTTGAAATGTAAATAAAAATAGAAATTGTTTCCAAACTATGTTCTTTGACATGAGAAGGTACTTTGAGATATCAGTGTTTGAGATATCCAGAGTTGACTGTATGGTATAACTTTACCTGATATGCTAGCAAACACCTCACTGGAACCAATAAAGGCGAATTCTGGCACTTGGACAAACATGGACAGTTTTGAGGCATTAAATGTTTCATCAGCTAATGTCTGTACCATAGGTCCACGAGAATCTATGTCCTTCTTTCTGTAAATTTCTAGAACTCCAGCATAAACCATTGCACATGCTGCCAAAACCATTCCTATACCTGTCATAGAAAGACCTTATATTAGCAAAAATACCTTTTAACTCCCTAGAAAGTACAAACACATTGATACAAATGGATGGTATTTTTTTTTGTTATTAGTCCTAAAAGTGCAAAAAAAAAGCAAACAATGAAATTTACTTGCAAAATTTAAAAAAAAATGTTTCATCCATACTTAATCATATAGACAATTCAAAGACTTGAGGGCAAACAGTGAAGATCCTAATGAGATGGATCATTGTGTGAGAGAGGGGTAAGGGGATGTTTTGAAGCAAAAACGTCAAGATTGTTATAGCTTCAAAAACTCTGCAGATGTGGAAAAGAATTACTGTGAAATATAAAATGGAGTCATTTTTAAGGCATTAAATTTATTTAGTATTTGCTTAATTTAGAATTTGGATCTGGAACAGAAAGAATAGCAGTCTGGTCAATAATGATAAAACAGCAAGTGAGCAGTGGCTCACATATAACCCCACCCAGATAGCATACCAACGTTGGGCCAACGTTGGCATAAGGTGTTACCGTTGGCTGAGCGTTGGTGTTGGGTGTACTACGTTGGCCGAACGTTACTACAGCTGGGTATATGTTTGCTCAAGGCACACAGGAATTAATTATACTTCGAACTATGCTGGTTCAAACTTTATTTTATAGCATGCTGTGTTCATTTTTCATAAAAAAGTATGTCGGCCATTAAACGGTCAGCCAACGTTAGGCCTACGTTTTCACATGCGTATAAATTTTGCTAAGTTTTACGTGGGTTGAGTAACGTTGGCCCAACGTTGGCTTGACGTGGGGAATTTAACTCCAGGTTTCAATGATAATCAGAAATGAATATGAATTTGTCAATTTATTCTATGTATGATTCAACTATTCAGTATCATAATTATCATTAAATGGGTTTCTTACTATTTGTTTATGTTTATTTATTTATATTTATTACTATTTGTCTTGGTATTGCCTGCTCTGACTTTGACTAGCATGTACATGTACTAATAATTCTATGAAAAAAATATGAATTTGTGCTTTTATAAATTTCATAGCATAATATAACAATATAGATTTAGGCGTTATGATAATGCTAATCATAAGCTTTGTTTATTTACAATATCTGAACGAGGTACATAGAAAAGTGGAAATCTGTAAGTAATTGGCGATCACAGAGCAAGGAGTCTTATGTACTCCGATTTTATTACGAGCAAGGTCTGGTTACCAAGGAAACGATCCCCATTCAGCAATTAAGTTGTTAGTACTTCTATTATTAATGACTTTCAGACGTACCAAGTGCTACACATAACTAGGGATTAGAGGAGCAAAGATTGTGTTCTTTGAATAGAAAATTATAAACATACGCGCAAAGTCATAAACTAAGCAGTATTCAATACTTCAAGTCAATGAGATTGTATTTGATTTTTTGTGAATTTAGCTTAATACATTTCAGCCATAATGTCTTCGCGCGAGTATCAACCTTAGGCATATGTACTCAAATCAGCCTGCGCAACTGCGCAAGGTGAAATGTAGCTTCACACATTTGATTAACCAGGATTCATCAGGCAGATTAAATGTGTAAGCGAAGAGGGAATAATGTGATAAAAAGTTGCATAAGCGCAAGCTGATTTTAGTCGTAAAGTATATGAAAACCTCATTAAGTGATCAGAGATCCGCAGTATTTGGGATTGCATTTAAAAGTCACTAAACTATTAAATTGCCGACTCTTGGGCATGGAATTAGTTGCTCTTATCGGATGCTTCGCAGATAGGGAGGAATTTGTTTAATTTCAAAGTATATGTTGGTTTAAAGTGGCACAACTTGACCCAAAGTGAAATTTTTGCGTTGGCTGATTATAGGCCATAAATGTTGGCTCAACATTCGCCCGATGAGCAAAGTTACGTTGGCCCAACATTGGCATCCAACGTTGGCCCAACCAAACTGACCACCTTAAGCCAACATTGGCCCAACGTAGGCATGCTATTTGGGCAGAAAGTGCCACTACTTAATGAAAGCAAACTTAACTAAAACCTTTAATGCAAATATAAGCTTACAGATCAACAGACAGATAATGGACCGACTGACAAATGGAAACTACGTACTGCTTGATATACATGTACTTCATAGACCAGGTGAATCAAAAGGTGAAGCCTTAAGAAAGTTATAGTAAAACAACTGTTTTACAAAGAAGGAAAGAAAAGATATAGCAAGTAATAAGGGGATCAATTTCAAATTACAAGATGAAAAGACAGTTAACAAAATCTTTAAAAAAATTAATACTCTACCTATTCTCTGTAGATGTGAGGGACTCCTATTAAACTTTGCCAACAGTGGGTAGACACCAAGGTCCATGATGGGAATGAGGATGAGAATTATGATGGTGTTGAAAATATTTAACATGGCCGCTGGTAGCTTGGCACCTCCGACGGAGATATTCATACGCTCACTTTGAAGAAACAGTGATGTACTCATCTGCAAAACAATTTTAAAAACAGATCAAGATTTCTTAAAACTTCTCCATAATTGGTAGATTTTCTGTAATGGCAATTTGTGTAGTTTAAAGTGAATGGGTTTACTTTCAGGGGAACCAATTTTGTCATTTTTGTTTTTGTCTCCCTTCTCAATAGGGTTCCGATGAAGCCGGTGCTAGGGTGTGTGGGGAGTGTTGCAACATTACATTTTCTGCTTATGAACAAACTCAATAAACACTCAATAAACAGTCTGTGATTCATTTCTTTTATGTGCTCCATGCTTCCTTCAGAATTTATTTCAACTCTTATAGGAAGGAATTTATTCCCATAGAAGCAAATTCTTTCCTTAACCAGTAAACCCCCTTTGGTCCAGGGAAGCAAACAGGAAGTCACAAAAATTTTCTCCTTTCGCAATAATTGCGGAAAAACATGATGGTGTAACATGATACACCTTATATGAGCACACCGTGAGAAAACCTGTCTTTAAGTGTTACATGAACTCTACATGTCCAAACCACAAATGGAATTTGTAATGTAGAGTGGCTGACAAATAAGCAAAGTTCTGGTCAGACTGCTCATAATAAATTAAAACCTAAACTAGGGTCAAAGTTAAAATACTCATCAGGGGCCGTATTCATAAAGCAACTCAAATCGTTGCTATGCTGTTGCTAAGGGTAAATTTCTATGTTGGAGATTCCCTACAACTATGAAATCTGGTCTGGAGGAACAGTCTTACAAAGACTTCCTCCAGAGCAAATTTCATAGTTGTAGGGAATCTCCTTTATAGAAATTCAGCCTTAGCAACAGCATAGCAATGACTTAAGTCGTTTTATGAATACAGCCCCTGTTGTATAAGTGTAACAACTTTACCTGTGAGTACACTGCCCAGTAGATAATGACTAGAATAAACACTGGTATAACTCTTAATACAGCAATCACTCCGTCCACCATTTCATTACTGAAGCTACCCCCATGCTGAGTTCGGGCACGGTTGAATGCTGGTTTCTTACACTTGTTGACAGCCTGGTGACAGACCAGGAACGACTGAGTCAATATACTCTCTGAAATATACAATTTATGTCATAAAGCTTATATACACCCATGCCCAGTCGTTCAAAAGTAACAATGTTGTCAATTAACGAGACATTAAAATTTAAAACGTATTATATGCAAAAAGGGTACCATTTTTTGGCTAAAAAATATTGTGAGGAGCTTTTGCAAGCTGCTCTCATGTTTTAAGCAAAAAATGTGAGAAAAAGCTCCTATCATTTTTTCAGCAAAATGTATTAGCAAAGTTGATTTTGTGTGTACTAGAACACTTAACAAATCCTCAGGTAACGACATCATTAAGCTAACAACACTTTGAGAAACCTGGCCCTGGTAAATGTGCAGTTCCATTCCCGGTTTGGAATATAAACTCAAGTTTTTGTGAATGGATAGCCAAACTAGAAACATGGTAACTAATAGGGCCCCGCCTTTATGAAACTGTTTATGACATTTAAGTCATATGTGCCCAACCAGAAATAACAATACCAGCTTTCTATTATCATGTTGTTCCTTCATATTCAATATGTTGTTCGAAATTAAGCCTCTGGTAGTGTCTTTAAGATATTGGTATAATTAAGTAAATAATGTAGGCAGAGTTATGGTTCTTGTTCTCTGCACATCGTCTGACGATGCTTTACATTTGTACCAAGTCTTGTGAAAATATCTTTATTGGTTTCAGAGTTATAGAGCAGGCACAATTTCTGCACTCAAAATTTCAAAGGGGCATCATTCAGTAAACAATGTAGGCAGAGTTATGGTTCTTGTTCTCTGCACATCGTCTGATGATGCTTTACATTTGTACCAAGTCTTGTGAAAATATCTTTAACGGTTTCAGAGTTATTGAGTGGACACGATTTCTGTACTCAAAATTACAAAGGGGCATAATTCAGTAAATACTGTAATCAGAGTTATGGTTCTTGTTCTCTGCACATCGTCTGATGATGCTTTACATTTGTCCCAAGTCTCGTGAAAATATCTTTAACGGTTTCAGAGTTATGGAGCGGACACGATTTCTGTACTGAAAATTACAAAGGGGCATAATTGAGTTAATACTGTAGGCAGAGTTATGGTTCTTGCTCTCTGCACATCGTCTGATGATGCTTTACATTTATACCAAGTCTCGTGAAAATATCTTTAACGGTTTCAGAGTTATGGAGCGGACACGATTTTTGTACTCAAAATTTCAAAGGGGCATAATTCAGTAAAAATTGTATGCAGAGTTATGGTTCTTGTTCTCTGCACATCGTCTGATGATGCTTTACATTTGTACCAAGTCTCGTGAAAATATCTTTATCGCTTTCAGAGTTATTGAGCGGACACAAAATGATGACGGACGGACAGACGGACGGACAGACAGACAGACGGACGGACAAGGTGATTACTATAGGGCCTCTGCAGACTTCGTCTGGCGGGGCCCTAAATATAATGCTGCTATTCAACTCACATGTATGTAAACCATATACAGCAGAACTTCGATGGCTTGAACCCTGATGGCTCGTTTACCCTGCCTGACTAGAACTAGTTCTTAGGTCCCTAGAGGTCAAATTATATAGAAACTAACCCTGTATGGCTAAAAATACCTTTGGCTGGAACTATTTTTCATGGCCCCAAGCCTGTTCGAGCCATTGAAGTTCTACTGTTATACAAATTTTCAGCTTTGTAAAAGATAAACTGGTTAAGTAATAACAAAACTTCTGAAAGTGGCCAAACCAAAATTTTGGTTTGGCCACTTTCAGAAGGTTTGTGATTATTCCGCCACTTCTTTTACTTCAAAGCAAAACTTGTGCACAAATATGCGTAACATACATTCGAGTTGAATACAATTGTTATAATTTGGCAGCTTGAATTTTTTAACTTCCAGGTGGAAATGGAAATGCGAATTTACAAGATGTGTTATACAGTACACTCTAATAAGAATGCTACTCATTGTGGCTATGGCATTTTTCGGGTCATGGTTCTCACTGAGACTAAACTACAAATAAATATAAGGCAAAAAAAGCATATAACACTACAAAAATGAGCATGAATGCTCATTTGCCTTACATTTATTCGCAATTTAGTCTAAATGTAATATTACAACAATCTACATCAACACAGACTGTGGGAACAGAGAGTTCTAGTTCGGATTCTTCTGCTAAAGTGTCATGTCAGTCACGACAAGAGGATTACAGACCACCACCTGGATTTCACATTCTACAAAGCATGACAGAGGAAGAGTGTCCATACTGTTTTTGCAGACCCTTCTTCAGGAAGTAGATACCAAGTGGCCATCTTATGCTTGGGATTTCTTTTATACCTCATCCTGGGTCTTTAACAATTTCATCAACTTACCACCAGGAGGGATATGTTTATATCTTCCCTTTGCTATCATGAAGATAATGAGTGCAACAATCATGCTGATGAGCGGTACAAGGAAACCGAAGTCGAACCCGACCTCCTGTTGTATATAAGCTACACCAGAATAGGCTACCACAGCCCCGGCATTGATGAACCAATAAAACCTGAAACAGAAATACAGTCAGATTTGCTCAATTATCATTCTTGTCCACAATCTTGAGGCCATTAATATACTGTGTACCTTTGGTTATGACTGCTAAAAAAGCTAGTTTCATTGTGTTTACAAAATGATTTACTACATATTTTCAGTAAATAAGAGACAATAACTCTGGCTGGCCCATAATCAAACTATCAAATCTTGTAGTCATAAACAAAATGTACAAGTTTGTTAATGATTGCTTCAAAAGTGATATACAGTAGTTTTTTTAAGGGGCAGTAACTCTGGTGTTAATAGTCCAGTTGGGCCCATTATTAAACTTGACCTTTAACATACTGTATAAGTTTGATTATGACGGCTCATTATTTTCAACTATATTGTGTGCAAAAACTGTCATTTTTTTTTGCCTAAAAACGTGAGGAGCTTTAAAAAGTTCCTGACATTTTAGGCAAAACTAGCCGCATTTTGCATACAATATGGTTGAATGTATAATGTCACTTGTTTTTTCTCAGCAAAACGTATTAGCACACTTGATTTTAAATGTACTGTAAGACTTAAATCCTAGAGTGATGACTTCATTAAGCTAATGATGTTTTGTACAGCTGGACATTGAATGCTAATGTATATGCAACAGCTGTCATATTGGTAAGAAAATATATACTGAGGGAAATAAATTTAGCAAGTTTTTACAAATCAGCGTATAATTCAGACTTATTTAAGAAGTGGGAAACTGTGTTGTTTCCGCAGTGTAAGGTATCATTTTGGGTACCAGAAACCCAAAAATTAAGGTCGAAAGTTTATTTATAGAGCAGAATGGTGTCGCATTTGTACCCATGGGGTTTAACCATGAAAATGCCATAAATCTTTTATGCAACTCATCTTTTTCAGGCGCTGTTTCATCTTCAAATCTTACACCAGAGCCAATTTGCGGCGGTATAGACATTTGTGAACAAGGACAGAGTGTTGTTTGCTAAAAGATTGTTACCATGATAAACGTAAATGTGCTTATGACGCCGTCAAAAGTGGCATTCACAAAGCAATTGAGACTGAGCAAAAGTCACCGTTAATGAACTGTTTCAAAATCTTATACCAAACTGCAATGGCGTGGCCTCCAAATGACAAGGACACTTTCGAGCAATTTGTTGCTGTAAATTGGCGCTATTCCCACAGATTTAACCACACCAGGTTCGACAGTTACTTCATTCTGACGTCAGTTTTTGAAACCATTAAAGATCCTATTGACATCCGCAATATTGAACTTAAAGTTTCTCTTCTCTAAGTGCAGATAAGGGTCATTGAATATCCACAGATTTTGTCAATTTCCATTCAAGGACCCAGTTAAAACCTTTCAAAAGCATTTTGACAACTTTCTTGGTTTAATTGTTTGTCAGTTCGCACAAAGAGTGAAATTCATTTAAAGTGATGTCAAACATGGGTTAAGTCACCTTTTTCTTCTAAGTTTGATGTAATCGCAGTCTCCTAACTTAAACTAACTATATGCGATCAACAACCTGGGAATACTATCCCTAACAAAATTTCACAACCCTTTTGAAAAATTGCTAAATTTATTTCTCTCAGTATATGTATACACACCTACCAATTGAAAAAAGATTGCACAGCATCAGCCCCCAAGTCATCGACTTGCTGGGCTCCAAATGGTCCTACATTTGCCTTGATTCCACCAGTTCCTATGGCAACAAATACAAGCCCCAAGAAAAAGTATGCTTTTCTAGCTTCCTGAAAATAGAAGATATTGTACATAGAATAGTTCCATAAAACTTGTAAGTATTGAGGCAGACAAGACTGTGCAAACAGTGCACACCCAGATCAGACTGCTCCTAAAAGAGCAGTCAGACCAGTGTCTACACTGTTTGCCATTCCAGCTGAATCTTTTGGATGAATTACTGTATTGTAAAACCAAAGTGATCCATTTTTAGGTAATTGTTTTAAGTATCCAATACTTAGAACTTTTATGATACTATTTCCTTGTCATTTCTTGTTACCAGCACTATTCAATTTTAAAGTCTCACAATCTCACTTTTAAACCTTACTGTCACTTAGAGAGGTGCCCTGGTTGAGCAGCTTACTTTAGGATTTTTCAGCAGTGGGGGAGTTCACCCACTCTGGGATAAAAACTAGGGGTTGAGGGGAAGCTGAAAAATCAAGAATGGGATCCAGAATGATTTATTGAAATATTGAATATTTGCCATGTGTGCATCTGGGTAAAAAAGTTTTCTTATTGGTGATCTGTCTTTTGGCATTCGGAGAGCCAGACTAGATAATCTGTCAAAGTTTACCTACTTAGGTGACAATACAACAGACTCCAAAGTAGCAGTAAATTGGCTGACAAAAACAACAAGATTTCTGCGGAATGCGGTGTCTTGCCTGTCAGTGCACTGTCACAAAACAGAGCTAAATGCAAATACTGGACAAAATTACGCCGCTGACGGCAGCAGAAAAGAAATACAAACATGTATGTCTTCTTCTGCTAGTCACAGGTGAGACAAAAGTGGATAAGAGAAACCTATTCTCATCTGTTTTATTCCATTCCATTCCAGGTTTTAAACTATGCCTTCTCATATGCAAACATGCTTTTACATGCTGACCCTTAAGCGCCATAAAACAAAGACAACAAATTTACATCTGCAAAATTTCATTAACTGTTTTGTCCAAGCTATATTCAAATTGAGAATTAAACGACTAGTGGCCAAACAGTATAGATCCAGAAGTCCCTTTAGATCCTGGATCTATGCTGTTTGCAAATTCAACTATTTTCATTTTTGGCGCTTTCAGCCTCAAGCAATATTTGTTATGAAACAAGACAACTTACATGGCTGAGGTCTGTTCCATCACTGAACCAGCTGGTATAGTCTACGGCAGAGGCAGGAAGTAGAAATAGACCTGAGAAAATAATAGATATGGTGAACGATATAAAGAAAGCCTGAGAAAACTGTGTTGATACAGATCAAGGCCCAGTTGTTATAAGCATCGTTAGCATAACAAGCTCGTTATGAGTCAACTCGTTAATTGTTTCTCGATTATATAGCAAAATACTGATATTTTTTGTTCAAAATATGTGAGAAGCTTTTGCAATACAAAAGCTGCTCACATTTTTTTGAACAAAAAATATTGGCGTATTTTGAGATACTAACATAATAAATTTTAACGTCTTGTTAACTAAAGCAATCGCCAAAAAAAAAAAAAAAAACGTCAGACTCAAATCCAGGTTGTCATATAGCCAAATTGAGTAAAAAGACACGACTGACACTGCAAAAACTGGCCAGTTGGCCTAAGCCTAACTTTACTGAGTTTTCCCACAACTGTAATGGATACTTATCCACAGCTTTTATGTAGATTTAAAAGGAGAACATCTGATGATAATACCAAGGTAAATTCTTTCAGGCAAAATTAACATGGAATTAAATGACTTGAGAAAATCTGAAGTTTCTGTTGTGAGAATTTCAGTTTGTAACGTCACTGAAAAATTGATGAAGCTGCTCATGCTCCTATACTAAGGGACTGACCATTGCTGGTATATTTATCAAAAAAATTTCCTGTCTTTGGATATGCAAGAAAAAAATAACCTGGCTCATAAGGGGACCCCCATATTTATAGTAATATTTTAATATCATCTACAATTGGTTTACACCAGCGGGCCCGCATGTGCATACATTTACAAAAACATCCTATACAACATTCACATACATGTATTACTGATCTGCCACATTACTAAGTAAATGTTTCCACTAAAACTGAATTGCAAAAGAGTCACTAGCTTATGGGAGACAAAACCAGTATGGCAAAATAAACACTCTAAAAGGCAAAAGTCCTAATATAAAAACCCTTATTTTAATCATCATTCCTAGTTTTTCTCTATTGTTTCCAGTCTTAAACTTGCCATTGAAATTGGGAAATTGCTTTAGCTTCTGGGGGGCGTTCCAGACCCCCCTTTGTTAACTTCTTAGCACATTAGTTTCGGTATACGACAAAACATAGAAAGACAAAAGAGAGAAGCGACACTTAATAGATAAGTCAAAACATTGACAGGACATTTAATAGATCGACAAATAATAGAACGACCAATAATAGAACAATAAGTGTGAAAACAATAATCACTTGACCGCTCGGCAATGCTATGCCTAATTAAACATTCGCTCACCCGATCATGGCTATCGATCAATAAGGGGACAATAATTACAGTTAAGCACCAGATTATCCTGGTCAATTTTCGATGAAAACGTTATTGGACAGTATTTCAGTGCTGATACGGGTACTGAACTACTGATGCATTGCGCCCTTTGCAAACCTCCATTTTCTCCGTCTATTTTGGTCGGTGCATGAGAGAACTCTAGGGAGCAAGCCTAGGACCACAAATTTTCTGGAAGGTTGGCACCAACGTATTAGTTTGATTCTGGGACAGGCACATCCAAATAGGGAAAGCAGTCCAATACTGAACTGAGGAAACAAGCTCTGCTTTTTGGGGAATCTTTGTTAAAAAAAATCTGGCAAAGCAGTAAGTCGTGAGAAACGACTCCAGAATGTTGTGTCTGAGTTCCAGATGAGAACAAATAACGAAATTTAAAAGAAATATATAAAAAAAAGTTATTGTTGTCGTAAAATGGTTGTAAATAAATTTTTCGATGTTTCTGAATTTTTTCGATGTAATTTCGATGTTATTTCGATGTTTTTTCGATCTTTTTTTTCTATGTTTAGTCTTTCTATGTATTGTCTTTTCTATTTTCTGGCTTTTCTATGTTTTGTCGTTCTATGTTTTGTCATAGACCCATTAGTTTCAGCCATTTTATTAATTGCCATTCATGTATAATGTGACTCTATCATGTAAGTAATGTGACTCTATCATGTAAGTATTTATCAAACTTTCTAAAGTACAAATAAAGCATATTTGGGCATATATTGGGATAGAGAAAAAAACTTAAATTCCTAATGTTAGCCTTAAAACTTTGCCAAAATAGCCCTAAATTTTGGTCAAAATATCCCTAATTTAAGGCCTAATTTTTTTGCCAAACTCATACAGGGATGTATCTGTACCTTAGAAGAAAAGAGTAACATGCTCCAGGCACTGGTTTCCAAAAGCAAGCTAAGCCATGCCCTTGGCCTAGTTAAAGACAGCACCATGTTCTTTTTGTGAGAAAAAAAGGTGTAAAAAATACTGATGTGGGTAAAATAAAAGGATATTAAGGTCAAGTAAACAAGGATCTGATAGTTCAGCTATAAAATTAAAAGAAAAAAATAACCTGTTTGAGTTAGTTTGTAAAAAAAATAAATTAGCTCCCACAAGGTGAAAAAAAAAGAAATTGTTTCCAGAGGCCAGTGAAATAAAATGTTGTGTCTCCATCAAGAATACCAGGCCCCCCCCCCCCCCCCCCCCCCCCCAGAATATCAAATGGTCGGTCCCTAATGATGTCATGAACCTGTAACAATAGCAACTAGAAGTTCATATTGATGTCAAAGTGATGTCATTGAGGCGTCACTCTCCCAAGGTACAAGGCACAACAGTTGGAAATTCCAAAGCTGCTATGATAACATAACTATGATGTCATTGGTATAGAAGCATGGCCAAGGGCGTAGCCAGGGATTTATAATTATTACGCATGCTGTAGGCGTGCTGGAGCGCCAAAGGCGCGACAGGGGGGAGAGCATGAGAGGGAGAATACCCCCCTCTTGTAGGGGGGGGGGTTCGGGGGGCCTCCCCCGAGAAAATTTTGATATTTAGGACTTCTGTGTGTGCATTCTTAGTACCATTTGAGACATAATTTTGGTCATTTTTCACTTTGAGTTTGGAGCTTCCGCTGCTTCATAATTAATGATAATCAACATTTCACTTAATGATAATCAACATTTCACTTTGAATGATTTGTTTAACTGTTTCGACCCCTCTGCAGGTCTCATCAGGCGGTGATGAGTAAACTACTCACAGATTTCCCCGCTACAGTTTTTTTTTCTTTTTTTTTTTTTTTCTTTTTTTTTTTTTCCGTTTTTTTTTCTTTTGTATTCGTTTTTTTTTCTTCATTTTTTCATGCTTTTATTTTTTTTTATTTTCATAGTACTCAGAGTACTTCTGTGTCTTTTGCACAGCGTTATTGTCTGAATGACCTTTTTTTTCTTAGTCTTCGTCGGAAGACTGATGACCGCCTTAGTTGTTGAAAACAAGCGCAATTCGCCTGTGCCCAGTTGCATCAAACTCATTGATGACCCTGTTTATATCCACATCTATGTTACGGTGGATATGCATCAATGCAAGGCCAGTCAAACGTTCTTCAGACATGGTATTTCGAAGGTATGTTTTCAACCTCCTAAGGCTGCTGAATGACCTTTCAGCAGATGCTGTCGATACAGGCATTGTGAGAAGAACCTTAAAAATTTGATACAAGTTCGGATGGAGTTGGTATGAAGCATCCATGGCCTTGCACAGCTGGTCTGAGATCAGACCCCTGTTTGCAATTTTGTGGCGCCAAAGATCAAGCTCAGTGTTCATTGCATTTTCGTCAATGAAAGGTGCGTACTCCGTTTTTATCTCATCCCACATAACCGGAGTCAGCTGATCAATTTTGTTAGAGAGAAGGTACTGAGCCTTTAGTCGTGTGTGCGGAACACAGTGTCTTTCTGCAAGTTCAGATCTAAGATGATCCATGAACGGAAGGAAAATATTCAGCCGCCAGTATTCCTTAACTGTCGGAGCTGGGACATTGTTCCGATGCTGTTGTCGACCAGCTATTCTTGGACGCTGAACTACAACACTTTGCTGATCTGCAAGAGTAGTTGCGGTTTCCCAGAATTCGTCATAGTATTGTGCATCATTCCTTTTTTGAAGCAGAACTTCATGCAGTGCCTGAGCATGCTCGGATGCTTTGACAAGATCACATGTTGGATCTTGCATTGCATTGGACAAGGGGTTCAGTGTATCTAGCGGCTTAGCAACTACACACAAAGCAATTATGAAGTCAAATGACAACATGGCTTTATGGAGTGATGAGGCGGTTGACATTGTTTTTGTATCATGGTTCGTTTGAAGGTCTCCGAGTGTCTCATCTATTGGCTCAAAATTCCTGAGGAAGGCTGAGACACTTTCGGAATGCTGAGACCACCTTGTCGGACACAACTTTTTGAGCATTTCAGCATTTTGTCTGTGAGCTGAATATAGAGCTTGACGTTTTGGTGAATTGGTCAGAAAGAAGAGAATGTCTCCTACGACCTTAAACATTGACTGCACAAAAGCAATTCTGCAGGCATGACATATGGCAAGATTTAAGCGATGATTTGGACAGTGAACATATTTTGCATTTGGATACTGCTCTGTAACCCTAGCCTGAACACCTCTTATTTTACCTGCCATATTCCCCGCACCATCGTACCCCTGACCAACAATATAGCCTGGATTGAATCCATGCTTCCTGATTTCTGTCATCAGCAGCTCTTGGAGTGCCTCTCCAGTTATGCTTTGTGTCGAGACAAATGACAGAAATTCTTCACTGACAGTGTGCACATCAGCATCAGACTTTTCTGTGAATCGTACGCAGAATGCAAACTGTTCTACATTACTTACATCTGCAGACTCGTCTGCCATTACAGTGAAATACTGTGCAGAACGACATCGTTCAGTTTTGTTTGCCACAGAGACTGATAAACTCGTTCTGAATTTCAGGAGATAAATATTTTGCATGTTTTGGTGCGGTGGAAATGTGCTCTCTCAGTAAATCATCTTTCTCTGCCCTGTAATTCAAAATGGCCCTAAAATTACCCCTATCTTCTGTCTTTCCTCGTAAAGCTATGTTTTGTCGACCACAAACTAAAACTGCTCCAATAATAGATGTCAGTATTTCTCTGTTCTTTTTAACCTTATTTTTGTAGGCATTTGAGCCAAACTCTAAAATGCTTTGTTCTGTCTGACAACAGATATTAGCGAAACTTTTTGCTCTGAAAGTTGCGTTCTGGTGATCTTGGGATTTTGCATGGGAGTCTACAATCCTTTTAGCATTACTCCAGTCTGTCAAAGGGCGGGTGACAAGAATATTGTCTGCATGACTGAATATCACGCAGGGGGCACAAAAGACTCCATCAACACATGGACTGTACCTCAAAAAGGGATACAGAGATTCATTAAATACAAAATCTGGAACTCTTCTGCTCTTTTGACCTAACTCACGCAAAGGTGCTTTCCAGCCCTTTGATGGTTGGAATCTTGAAGTTAACGCTTCCAGCTTTTGAGTGTCTGCCAAAGAAAATCTTTCTGAAAAATCCAGCTTACCATATAAAGCCGCGGACGCTACAGATACACATTTGGAGTCAGTCGCTTCATTACAGGAAATTTCGGATTGATGTGACAGTGTTTCCTCCTGAAAACTTCCAAGAAATCTAATTGATTCGTCAGCAGAACATGGCGTAGCTGATGCCTCTGCTGACTCCAAGTTTTGGCTTGGATTTAAGTCAGTGCTTGGGACTATGGCTGATTGCTCTCAACTTTTGAAGACTAGGAGGAAGCAAAACCGGGGCTTGCTCTCTGAACAGATTGTTCATTTGCACCAGTGTTACGGTCCCCTTGAGGGTCGCCTTTGGGCTTAAATGCTTGAAAGATTGACATTTGGTTAGGAAGCTGTGGTAATCTACGCTTCATTGCGCTGTGTACCAATGCAGTGCTATTTGTGATGAGTTTGGGAAGGCGTTGGGTGTAGATTTGTTTTATCGATTATTGCTATAAGCGACTTAAAAAGTGAACTTCCATGCATATTTTATCACTAAAATTTCGATTATGACATCAAATTATCTGAAACATAACATTAAAATATCTTTTTTTCGATCTTCATTATTTTATTTTTTTATATTTCGGGATAAAAACATGGAACTATTTTTCCGTCCTAAATGTCGAAAGGATTATCGGCTTTGATATACGCATTGTATTGTTGCAAATAAGTCAGCTATATGCCTTTTTTCATTTTTTGCACTGTAAGTGGTTAATCAAGTTAGCGTTTAGCATTCATGGTATTGGGTAAAATAATAATTGTTTAGCGAGAAAGAAAAGTTTAAAAGCATATACATATCGTCTTTAACTATAGTATCCTTTCGATTTTTCTAGGTAGTCTCTTCATATATGACCTACAAGACTTGAGGTCATCGACAGGCGAAGAAGTCCGCTCGATGGAACTCAGCTATTGCGTAACTGCCTTATTTTTAGAATCGGTTTATCCATGGCATTACCGTTGATAGATCTGATATTAGGGCACGAACAGGAAACGTGCATTTCTTTTATAAATTCATCCGTGGTTGATCTAGTCTCATTTTACGGAGCGATTATAATCACCATTTTGGCACTTTAATAACTATTTTGTTGCTTTGTTTTAATTATTGATTATAATATTGATTTAAACATTTCTAAACAGCCACAGAGTTTGAATTCTGGAATGGAATGGAGAGGAAAAGATAAGATAATCTACATTCCATTGACTACAAGCAACCAGCGGACACATTGCGTCGGAAATATTATTGACGTTGATGCGACGCCATCACGTCATCTCGACGTCATGTGCCTGCTTGGAATATGCTGGGGAAATTGACTCCGTGAAAGAGAAAGGGGCGCATTTCCTGTTAATATTACGACACGGGATAAATTCTTTCAGCTGAATTGATCCTACCCCCACCCCCGGTCGTATGTCTTATTATCATGATCACGATTTTACGGCTCAATTTCAATTACATATTATTGTGAGTACGGGGTAGAAAACTGTAACCTCTGAACCCTGATTTTGTATCATTCTGAATAGCACGTAATACCCATATGAGGGTGTATGCTGTATGAAGAGATAGATAGAATAGCAATGACTGACAGACTGAAACAGCTTCCATGGCCTAGGCTTACGGACAGAACCATTAAGAGAAAGTCAAATGAAGGAACATAGTAATGACCTGGTTCAAAATCTTTTTTTTTAAGGAAACGAAAATTAATGGGCCAAGAAATAGTGATTTCGTTGAAATCCCAAAGAGGAAAGCTCGACCTTTTTTTTTTTTCAAATTAAATAGGTGTCATGCAAGACTTGCCAAGCATGAGAGTTGAGATTTCCTTGTCTTCATCTAAACCAAATCATAGATTCTGGGGCACTTCTGTCCTAGTAATTGCGGGGAAAATTCCGAATATGTACTCGAAACTTCAGGAATGCAAGGGGTGGTCGGGTGGTGCGATGGTGCTGCATGTAACTTCCAGTGCCGGGGCGTCCTGCTGATTTGGATAATAGTATGGCAAGCGCTTACTGTGCTTGCAGTAGGTGCGGGTGGGGGTTGTTTGGACATTTTTCTCTCATCTATCATTTCTCTCTTCTTTCTCCCTCTCTCTGGGAGACGGCCCAATATATACTGAAATACTGTCTCAAAGAGCCGTTAAACCCCAAACAATCAATCAATCAATCAATCAGGAATGCAAAGTTTTTGAAAGTAAAACTGAGATGAAATAGTCGTTGTCTTATAATCAAAGAACCATTATGAGAAGCTAAATACAAAACTTGGAAACATATTCTAAAACTCAGTTTTGCTAAAATTTTCTGGTTTACAGTACTTTCATGAGAGCTGTGTCACATATAAAGTGTGCTTACGGTGAATGAGTACTTTTTCAGGGGAAGCAACTCATGCCAATTTCATTTTTGCCTCCCTTCACAGTGGAGATCAACTGAAGAACTTGCCCCCTGAGGAGCATTTTTTCCTTTAACAGTAGAGTCCCTTTTGGAAAGGCTACAATATCCAGGAAAACAAAACACAAATTGTTCCCCTTTGTAAAATGATTAAAAAAACAACCCAAAACATAAAGGTATCACACTGGTCTGGCATTCAATACAGGCAACGAAGACAACGTACAAGGAACATGCTTGTTCTGCTTACCAGGATAAGTTTGTTTCAGAAGTATAGTCTCACGGACCATCCGACCTCCTACTCTTGAAATAGGACTCAAAAGTTTTACTGAATTGATATGCATATTCAAGAAATGCTTGAAAACAAATTTTGGGCTACAACGACCAGGTAACGAATTGGTGTAAAACCTTATTCAAGCACTGCATTTATACTAGACGAAATTTCTTCGAAAATCTGGTCCGACTAAGAAGTATAACAAACTGCCAGGTCCGTAAGAATGATAGTTTGAAATTAATGTAAGAGGTATGCGAAAATAATCGTGTTTTATAGTACGTTGCCTCGTTGCCTGTGTTGAATGCCAGACCAGCGTGGGTATACACCTGACCGAGATCAATATCTTTCAAAAACATACTTAGGTATTTTACTATCATATAAAGTTTTGCATGGGCCTTTAAACTAGGCAGTCTTCAGAAAATTCACACCTTATCATTCTATTAATCTTAATGCCCACTCACCAAGATAAATAAATAATAAATAAAAGTTTTAGAGTCACAGAACAAACAAATAACGCGATGTTTTGCAAAAACGTCATTTGACTCGAACACTAATTCCTACACACACTAATTCCTAACTTGACATTTTCTTAGATTATTTTGAGTACAATTTACTGGACAGCTTCAAGCTCAATCTTACAAAGAAAAAAAGGTTGTAAAATTCTGTTATACGTCACAACACTTTGAAATTCAATGTAAATGTCCTTAAAAGTAAATGTAGGGTGCCTGTCTTAAACTCGGGGCTACTCATCCAAGCTTAAACAAGTTTTTTTTTTTTTTTTGCTCTATAAATAAAACTGGTAGAAATAGTTTAACTTAAGTTTTTGAAACTGTGAAATTAACTGTGACCGTGCAGAACTTTTGTCCATATGTATATATGGCCTTATTTTATGCTGTGTTGTTCCAAATTACGATACTAATCACAATACAGCGTTACGTGTCATTTTTAATGATTTAAGAATAAATATTATCGCTACTTTAATTCATACATACCTCGATACCGTATTGTAAACAAAGTAACTGAAAATGGATAAATTTTGTTTTCCGCAGCGCTTCCTCCTTTGCTCTATACTAGAGCAACTTTTTACTTGTTCTCTCAAGATTTCAATCGGTCTATTGTAGTAAGATAACAAAGGACATCAAATGAGAGAAAAAAGCAACAGGTTAGTGATCTGTTTGTAACAAACAAATTGACTACGCAATGTCAGTAAATATCGGTAGCCTACACAGTAACTTTTAGTCAAAAATCAGCAAACTCATTCAGTAAAATACACGGGAATAAAATTTTACACAGCGTTTGTTAGTCACAGACACAAGCTTTGGTGTGCTGTCCTTGTATGACTGACCTTCCTACACCACGATCGATAGTGACCTCATTGCACTGAATTCAACTCTGACGTCAGTTCTGACCTCGGTGATTTTCGGCTAATTTACGAACAGACACGAAAGGACAATCCATGACGTAATGATAGATTTGTGATTTCTTATGTTTTGAAAATACAGCGCAACAACAGATTTAATCAGTTGTGGCGCTGTATTTTCAAAACATAAGAAATCACAATCTGATCAGGTTTGCTTTTGAAGCAATTTCACGAGAATAAAAACAGAAAATGTCATTTAAAATAAAACTTAAGGAAACTTCGACCTATTTGCGAGATTTTGCATTACGCACGTGGGTATGGTGCGTAATGGGCACTACGCCCTTGATGGCAAACAATGTTTGCCATGCTCCTCCAATTTTTCAATGACATTACATACTGAAATTCTTTGAACAAAACTTCAGATTTTCTCAAACAAATAATTATTCACGAGTCATTTAATTCCATGTTAAATGGGTATGCCTTCAAGGTAAAGCATTTTTAGATTTTAAAATGAAAAATTAAGATTCTGTTCTGTTTAAATTCTCGTAACAACGTTCCCTAAGTGGCTCAGCGGTAAGTAACCACAGTTGACAAACGAAGTCATTCCATTTACCTAAGATATAGATGAGACCAGCTCCCAGGATTGTGTTGTATTTGCCAGCAAATGAATCAGCAACGTATCCCCCAACCACAGGAATTATGTACACTGTACCTGTAAGGTAAAAACAGAATATTGTAAATTTAAAATCTATGAAATGAGACAAAAAGGTCTAAGCAAACAGTGCAGACCCAGATCAGACTGCTCCTATAGGAGCAGTCTGATGTTTGCCATTCCGTATACATCTTTTGCACACATTACTGCATTGTATAACCAAACTGTTCAAGTTTTAGGACAATTTACTGTCATCATTTTAGGTGTCCAATTTTTTTTAAGAGCTTCATAATAATGCTACTCTTTATAATATTATTTTGGATATAATGTTATTATGTCATGTCTCCAACTGAGGCTCTGTAATTCTGATTCTAGTCCAGATATTTAGGGTTATAGCGGTACATGCAAACTAGCAAGTCTGAGTACCAGTAAATTCACAGGGTGCTTGTTTTGCTAAGCATTCTACTGTTGCTTAGATCTTAAACCTAGATAAAACTTGACACATACTAGGCAACAGTGAGTCTTAAAACTTCCTGAAACTGGCCATTTGCATTCCATAATCTCTAAAAGAAAACAGGTCAAATATACGTTGACTCTTAAATTTAAAATTAGATCACTGACAATTACCTTTATAGACCTTGAGCTGACCATAGACCCCCCTCCCCCCCCAGGGGGAATTTTGGACACTATGATTTTCTGAAACTACATTATATACGAAACAAAATGACACATGTTAGCCCTCTGTACGTTGGGGCATTAACGTGTAACGTCCACGTTACTTACACTACCCAAATTTACATATTCACGTTATAATAGAAAAATACACATTGGTATACACATGTAAGTATTCGCTCTAAATAATGTTGGGTTTTGTCTGCTAGTACATACATCACTGTTTCAAGGTAATTGACATTGTCAAAGATAAGTTGACTAACCCGTATAACGTAGTTTACGTTGTATTTGACGTTTTCCCCTTCAGTGTCTAAATACATGTAATATAAGGAGAAAATTGTAAGAATGAAGTGAAGAGAAAAGTAATTGTCATATATATGACTGTTTCAGTAGTCTAGTATAAAAAAACAAACAAACTAAAGTCTTACAAAACTCATCAGCAGTCACGATAAATATGTAACGTATATAACCACAACAAAAATTCGGAAAAAAAACGACCAGACTAAATCTCTGAATTGGTGGACTGAAGTTTATACGTGCTCCATCAATCTTCTTTGATTCATGCACAGCTTAGATAAGTTAGGCAGCAGTTAGCAGTGGATATATTAAATGTGGACAGAAACTTATTTTTGAAGAATTTAACCTACAAAATGAGGAGAAAAGCTAAGAAAGCCAACATCAGCTGCATTTCATTTTTAATGTTATCTATATTATGTCTTAAGTAGACACTGTTGTATATGTAAATATGAAGACACGCCAGTTTTATATAGCCTCAAACTATAAAAAAAAATCATTGGATAGTGTATATTTAAAAATCAATCTAACAGTAATGTTACGTTACTTTATTGTAATATGTTGGGGATAAGATTTGTTAGTCATCTGTTATCAAAAATTTAGTTCCCGGGCAATATGAATTATTCATTGCTGTAGTATTAGCTTACCACTGGTAGTCAGATGGCAATTTAGTTCTTTGAAATACACAAAAAAACTCAGCAAGACGCACATAAATTGTTATAGCTGAAGCATTTCGACCTTGACTTCAATTCAGTTTCACTTAAAAGTGACTTCATAAAGATGATTTTTTTAATTTTATGCATAGAATGAAATAAGTAAGAGTTGATATATGCTGCAACTGATTAACATTAAGGTTCTCGACATGATGGGGATAAAACCAATTTCGCTACCTGTGCTGTTGGCTGAGCCATTCAATTACCCTACATACAAATATGCAACTGTGACTGCCAGCCGAGGCAATCAAAAGCAGTACCAACTCTCCCAACAGGGATAAACACCATTTTTCTATGCTGTCAGTCGAATCGTCAGCCACGAGACTCTTTGCACAGTAACTGCTTCACATAGATTAGCAAATATGTGTGGCTCCTGTGATCATAACTTACATATTAATTTGTGATCTACATGATCTGTTTATGCAGCCCCCGGCCATCAAATACATTACAAACTATTAACAATGTGAAAATTTAAGGCTGATAGAAAGTGACATACTTTATAACGCATACATCATTCTGTCATCAGCTTGTTCACGATTTTTCATTATATTGTTACAAATATTTAACTGATCAGGTAATTTTGCAAACCCCATGATTTTATTCCCACTTGTTGTTACTTTCACGGACTAAAGGTGTTATGAAATATAGTCCGTTTGGTCCCAAATGCAAACGGCATCCCCAGTATTTTCTGTAAATTGGTGAGAGGTAGAAGATTTTCGGATTGCTCATTCTTAATTTTCATCCTATACATAACAAAATCATAATTTTGCAGAAATGTGAGGCTTTGCATAAAAAAGTTTCTATATAAAAAAGGACCTAAAATATGTCATTTTCACCTCTTAATTACAAGGGAGTAAAAGTTGGCTGTTGGAATTCCCGTTAACTTTTACGTATTAGAGCATGTGACCAATGTATGCTATCACTGGAACAATATTTGCATAATTAATTGAAATTTATTCGGAATCCATTTTTTCCACTTTTTGTTTCACCCATATATTATCAAATTTTAAAACATACACTTTTTAGTCGCAAAATAATATTATTGTTCAATGTTTGTTTACAACAAAGTATCACCTGACCAGTGAAACTATACGTTACGCGTGCGGACAGGTGAATACATTTTACTATTTCATTCATATACGCCCACACCTGTAGTAAACAACGAGTTTACGCTATTGCCTATCAATAATATTTTGGCTGTTCTTACAAGCATACGACTCCCTTCACTGAAACTGCTCAGATTTTGCATTACTGTCAATGGAAAATATTTTACAAAAGCATCCAAAAATTTGGAATTTCCGTATTCTGTTATGTATA
This sequence comes from Ctena decussata, assembly GCA_963989385.1. NCBI lineage: Eukaryota > Metazoa > Mollusca > Bivalvia > Lucinida > Lucinidae > Ctena > Ctena decussata. The sequence continues at coordinate 41,388,642 of OZ022500.1, forward strand.
GTTATAGGAATCATTAGGACATTAGAACATTTGATGGAAGTTTCATCGTTTTCGAGAAAATAAGCAAAACCCCGTTTGCACTTGGGAGCAAACGGACTATACAAATTTCAGTCAGACAATTTTTCAATATGTAAGCAACTAAAATTGTTGTTTGGATATTGCCAAAATGCTGTATTCCCTAACAGTATTTAACTGATTTGGACAAAGATGATAAGATAAGCAGTAAGATGTCATAAATAAGCAGTTTTCAACCATATTTATTGCTAAAAAGTAAACAATATGGTAATACAAGGTCACAGAGATCAAATGCAGTAAGTTATTTAGGTCAACCCTTCCTAGGCATGTATAGGTATGAACTATTTCTAGTGTTTGATTATCTGCTCTTTAGAAATACTGTTTTGCTAGTTAAGGATATCGAAAATGAAGAATCCATAAACTCACAATGAATACGTTGTATACGTTACTTGTTCGGCCTTTCTTTTCTTTATTTTTCTCAATATTATGCTGCAAAGCATAACTACAGTGTAGGCGAATACATTCTGAAGGAGAACAACTAAGATTTGCTCATAGATATCTGAACAGCGAGGACTAACATTAATATATTCTGTCATTTTCATTTGCCATTTCATTATGTGTGCAGAGCTACTGGAACACTGTCCCTGAAACATTTTTGTCCAACTAAACGTATCTTTATGTTCTTTGGTGAATAGATGCTTTAATAGATGGTTGAATGTAGTTAGATTCTTTTAAGAGATTATCGAAAGTATTTAGACTTTAAAAAGAAAGAAACAAAAGCATAGAAATATAGATCATCATAAACACAGCATTTATAGATTGCTACAGTATGCTAGTAAACTGCCAGTGTCTCTTTTCTGTATTAAATGTTTCTGATACTATTCTCCCAAACTCCTGGTTGACACATTATTGTTAAATACATAAATAAGCTAAATAAAGCAATGTATTGACATTACCATTAATTATTTTCAAAAGTTTGTTTCTTAACTGTAACTCAGAAATGTTGTTTCCCTTAGTAACGTAAAATATATGATAGTCTTACAAAAGTAAGAATACGCTGCCAGCAAATATCTACATTAGCTTTGATGCAGAACTGTATTTGGCTTAAGTCTTCAAACTTCAGGTTTACTGTTCTGCTTTATAGTTTTTTCAGTGTGCACGTAAAAACTATACCAAATCCTGTCAGTGAACAAGGTGGTACTACATTTGCATTGTTAATTACTGATTATTTTATGATTTCATACTAAACACGTCAAAAGGGCTTAGCTTTTAATGTTATCATACTGATTGTATATCATTTTATTCGAGTCCTATATGCAAAATCTATGCTGGCTTAGCTGCGGCTTTATCTTTTTTATCTTTTCTGATGTGGTATTTTGTTTTACTTTTCTTTAAGTTGTATATAACAAAATTTCACGTATGTTACTTTAGAACTCAAATAAACAAATTGTAAAAGAAACAAAATGGGCAACGCCGTTATGAAATACTTTTAGTTTTGATATAATAACAAAGTTGCCAGCAAAAAAAACGTTTTACATGTGCAGAATATGTCAATGCCCCAAACATTACAATTTGTAGTATACTGTGTTTAATCACGTATAAAACACACCTCATGAATCCCTAAGAGTAATAACTGAGAAGTGTTGCTAGGTCCAAGTACACAGTATATCATAAGAACACCCAGCTTATATATGTTATTGTTTTTATGTGACAGTCGAAAAAAACCTGATTAAAGGTATTATAATGAAATATTCTAGATGTTAATGTTATTTACGTTACTTTTAGTAAAGACTTAATCTTAGAAAATAAACCAGAATGCATTTTTCTTTTATATCTATAGATTCTTTTATGAAGAAACTGCTACTTACGAAAATAAAATGATTCTATCATCAAATTATGTGAGTTTAACAAAAATAGCCCTCGGTAACGTATATAATCGATCATTATGGCCGACTAAAATGCGTTCAAAATATTGTGGAACTGTTCCTTGCTGTTTAGATAGGCTGGCATATTCAATATTACCTTTTCCTGTTGTTTTTTAATTCATACAGTGTAGTTCAAGCACTTGAATTATACAGAAAGTGATAAGTGTAATATGGAACATTTATAAGGGGCTACTGTGTTAAACATCCTATTTCTCCCAAAGTATACAAGATAGGATAATAATTTTTGCAGATCTGGAAAGATCAATAAATTGTCTTCAATACAGTAACAAAGATATGGTCTAATAATAAAGGAGTAACTTACAAAAAGAAAGTATTTTGGATAGAAATAGCAATTTTAATGGAGTGTAAAGACAAATGTCACGTATATGACACCATGTGGGCTAAAGTGACCTGTCAAACATCCTAACTTTTAGCTACTGGATTGTTCTATTAGACTCTACTATAATTTTAAACATAGGAAAGTGATTTCTATTTTTTTATAATTTTTTATTATTTTTATTTTATGTTTATTTTTTTGATGGGTAACGTTTGTAACAGGCTGTTACAGCTTAACGCCCCACTCGCCAGAGGGCTAACATGCTGCAAATTACTTCTAAGATGCTGGGCTTTAAGAAAAGTATGGTCTACAAAATTCCCCCTGGGGGGGGAGGTAAACCATTTCTGGCTCATGGCCTATTAATTCTGTCATTAAAACTCTTTTGCCAAATACATACATTAATTTGTCTTATGGAGACTTTTGTTTTTGCATAATGTACCAAATGACATATTTCAATGATACCCAGTTTATCATTTTTTATCAAACATAATATAGCTCTAGATTTGCCCAAAAAAAATCAGATAGAGATAATGAGATTATCCAATGAGTATTCTGAGATAATTTTATTTCTCCATAGAAACATATGTTGTGACCCCCAATTAAAACCATCTTGACGAGACAGTAATAAAGAGGGGTCAAAACATATGTTTTGATGAAAATTAATTGGCAAAAAGTATTCTAAAATTACATGTATAACCAAACAATCCCTGTATCTCCAGCAACAGGCTAGACTCAGATCAGCATGTGCATTTGCATTGACTGATCACAGATTTTACTCTTTCTTTTTTTCTAAACATGTCTTCTATGAGACTGCACTCTTGCCCACAACATATATGTATTGTCATATCTCACTGAGACAGAATCTCATATAGTTTTGCCATTGAGGAAGCACAATTCCAGCTCATACATTTATCACTCCATTTGATTTTAAATGTATACTGTCAATTGTCTGGTTTGTTTCTGGAATAAAACAAAGTTGAAGTTTTTAAACAAGAGTCTCATTTAATTTTCGCAAGCCTAAAGATTTTTGGAGTCTGATTTAATTTTAGCAAGTTTAGAGATTTTTGTATGAGTCTCATTTAATTTTCGCAAGCCTAAAGATTTTTGGAGTCTGATTTAATTTTAGCAAGTTTAGAGATTTTTGTATGAGTCTCATTTAATTTCAGCAAGTCTAGAGATTTTTGTATGAGTCTCATTTAATTTCAGCAAGTCTAGAGATTTTTGTATGAGTCTCATTTAATTTCAGCAAGTCAATAGATTTTTGTATGAGTCTCATTTAATTTCAGCAAGTTTAGAGATTTTTGTATGAGTCTCATTTAATTTTAGCAAGTTTAGAGATTTTTGTATGTATGAGTCTCATTTAATTTTAGCAAGTCTAGAGATTTTTGTATGAGTCTCATTTAATTTTAGCAAGTTTAGAGATTTTTGTATGAGTCTCATTTAATTTTAGCAAGTCTAGAGATTTTTGTATGAGTCTCATTTAATTTTAGCAAGTCAAGAACTTTTTGTATGAGTCTCATTTAATTTCAGCAAGCCAAGAGATTTTTGTATGAGTCTCATTTAATTTCTGCAAGTCAAGAGATTTTTGTATGAGTCTCATTTAATTTCAGCAAGTCAAGAGATTTTTGTATGAGTCTCATTTAATTTCAGCAAGTCAAGAGATTTTTGTATGAGTCTCATTTAATTTCAGCAAGTCAAGAGATTTTTGTATGAGTCTCATTTAATTTCAGCAAGTCTAGAGATGTTTGTATGAGTCTCATTTAATTTCTGCAAGTCTAGAACTTTTTGTATGAGTCTCATTTAATTTCAGCAAGTCAAGAGATTTTTGTATGAGTCTCATTTAATTTCAGCAAGCCAAGAACTTTTTGTATGAGTCTCATTTAATTTCAGCAAGTCAAGAACTTTTTGTATGAGTCTCATTTAATTTCAGCAAGTCAAGAACTTTTTGTATGAGTCTCATTTAATTTCAGCAAGCCAAGAGCTTTTTGTATGAGTCTCATTTAATTTCAGCAAGTCAAGAGCTTTTTGTATGAGTCTCATTTAATTTCAGCAAGCCAAGAGATTTTTGTATGAGTCTCATTTAATTTCAGCAAGTCAAGAGATTTTTGTATGAGTCTCATTTAATTTCAGCAAGTCTAGAGATTTCTGTATGAGTCTCATTTAATTTCAGCAAGTCTAGAGATTTTTGTATGAGTCTCATTTAATTTCAGCAAGTCTAGAGATTTTTCTAGAGTCTCATTTAATTTCAGCAAGTCAAGAGAATTTTGTATGAGTCTCATTTAATTTTAGCAAGTCTAGAGAATTTTGTATGACTCTCATTTAATTTTAGCAAGTCTAGAGATTTTTATACGAGTCTCCTTTAAGTTTAGCAAGTGTAGAGATTTTGTAGTCTCTCATTTAATTTTGGCAAGAGAAGAGATTTTTGTATGAGTCTCATTAAATTTTTAGCAAGCCTATAGATTTTCGTATTCTCATCAAATTAGACTAATTTTAGAACATCTAGAGATCTTTGTATCAGTCTGATTTAATTTTGGCAAGTATAGAGATTTTTGAAAATAGCAAGTGCAGATATTTTTGTTTGAGTTTCATTTAATTTTAGCAAGTCAAGAGATTTTTGTATGAGTCTCATTTTTAATTTCAGCAAGTCTAGATATTTTTGTAACAGTTTCACTCAATTTTAGTAAGTCTAGAGATTTTTGTAAGAATCTCATTGAGTTTTAACAAGCTAGAGATTTTTTGTAGGCATCTCACTGAATTTTAACAAGCTAGAGATTTTTATAAGGACCCCACTGATTTTTAGCAAATCTACAGATTGTTGAAAAAGTCTCATTTAATGTAAGCAAGTCAAGGGATTTTTGTCAGAGTCTCAGTCTTGGGTTTGTGTAAAGAGCCCCTTTCAATTTTACCAAGTATAGGGATTTTGGTAGAACCTTTCTCAATTTTACTATGTCTTGAGATTTTTGGTAGAACCTCGCTCAATTTTAGTAAATCTAGAGACTTTTGTAAGAGTCTCACTGAATTTTAGAAAGTGTAAAGATTTTTGTAAGAGCCTCGCTGACTTTGAGAAAGTCTTTAGATTATTGAATTTCAGAAGGTCTACAGATATTTGTAAGAGTCCCATTTAATTTTAGCACATCTAGAGATTTTGTTAGAGTCTAATAAATTTTAATTTCAGCAAGTCTAGAGATTTTTGTTAGAGTCTCATAATACTCTCATTCAAGTTAGCAAGTACAACCTAAATCTGTATCAGAACTCACAAACTGCAGTTCAGAGTTTAAGAAATATATGGTTATGGTACCATATCTGATTTAACCCTTTAAAGGTAGGTTCCTGTACTAGCGATAACAATTATGTCCTCAAAATAATTTCCTCTTTTTCTGAGCAGTATTGAATTCTCTTATTTTTCTGAATTTGTTGCTACTGAGAAACTCATCAGATGTTGAATAAAATAGTCGTTTTCCCTTTGGCTTATTTTCTTTCGTTGGAATTCCAGTTCTAAAAATAACTATGATTATTATGTCTATAAGTGTGCGATTTCTGATGCCATTCTCCAAAGGTCAATTTTTCCTTGTGGTGAGCTCTCCTAGAGGTCTTGGCATGGTGGATGGGTTAAAACTATCCCAAAATGCAATGCAGCATGACCTCAGCTGCGTTATCTATTTTTGGCGCGAACTAAAAATAGCGCTAACCGGTGTGCGAAGCAGAGTTAGGAAATCCCTTGCAAAACAACTTTTCTAATATTTTTTTGATTTACACTTTTTAGTGAAACTTATTCATTCCCTTTTATAAGTGCTTTCCTACAACTTGGATGAAAGATCATCAAAATTATGATGCATTCCAAAGTACAGGAACCTACCTTGAAGGGCCAAAAAAAGCATATGACAAAATTTACCTCTGCAAAACTTTTAAAAAAAAAAGGTTCGTCCAAGCTATATCAAAATGAGAATTCAAAGTATACCAAACAGTGTAGATCCAGATGAGGTGGCTCATGATGAGCAGCTTCATCTGAATCTATGCAGTTTGCAATAATTAATTCAATTGTTTAAATTTTTGGTGTTAAACTGTTTTAAGTGTTGAATATAAATCTTACCAGAAAAGACCAGAGTAACTACTGATGCATCATCACTCTTCATTTTCAGAACTGAAGTACAGAATAGCACCATATTGGCCACCACGCTGTAATATGTCAGTCTCTCGCATAATTCCGTCACAAGTATACTCAGCACAACAAAAAGTCGTTCTCTCGTAATTCCTTTCTTTTGTGGCTCTGGCTCTGCCAGAATTATTTCAGCTTGGCCGTCGGCCATGATGACTTTGTGCGCAGTGTTCTCGCCAGGTGGAGGTAAGAGTGGCTCTGTCTCTCCGCCACCGTCGTCCCCAAATGAGATCTCATCACCTTCTCCCTGATAAAATACACAAACAAACCTCTGCACAGTTATCTGCCTAGAAAACAAAGTATGAAGGTAAACTACTTTACTTACCCTGATGTGCTCAAATATTGGGACATCTAAAAAAAGATTAATTTCCCATTTGGGCAGGGGGATGTCTGCCATTCTGATCCTTGTTGTTTGTACTTTTATAAGCACATTCTGCATGCAAACCCAAGTAACTTAAATCGGGTGATTCAGTCCTAGTCCCACATGAGAGGGGGTTGTGTGGAGGGGAAGGCTGGGAAAAGGATAAACCCCATACTACTTCAATGCAATCATTTACCATAGAATTATTTGATTTTTCTTCTTGAACTAATTTCTGCAGTTTTCTGTTGGGCAACAAATGCAGGGCCAAGTAATGTTTAAATCCTATTAAATGCCCTGGGGGAGCTGCATTTTACCAAAGGGGAGGAGGGAGTTATTTAGATCCTAAAAAGTAGCATTTTTATAATTTTTTTTTTTTTTTTTTTTTTTGAAATGGGTTTTACAGCCCTTCAAGATTATTTCACTTATGTTGAGTCAATCTTTAAGCAGATAGGTGGACAAAAATGGAGTTTCTGGTGAAAAACAACCTGACCTTCCATAAGAGGAACTTGGCTTAAATTTTTCACAGTCTACTTGGCTTTGTCACAGTGTGCATCTGAGGCTTGAACATAGTGGTAAGATGTTCAAGAATCAGCACTCTCATCCATTGGGCCACTGAAGCTGGTAAGTAGTAAATTAGTCACTACCAAAATACTTCTAATATACAATATTAAGGTGAATAGATATTCATTCAGAGTAAGCAATTCCACTATCTTCCCTCTCTTCTCATGGGGTTCAACTCTTAAAGAAAAGAATTTGCTCTTCTAGGAGCAAATTCTTTCCTTAAAGAGTAGACCCCATTTTAAAGAGCTATTCCTCCAGAGAACAACAGGAATTCATGAAAGTTATTCCTCTTGGTACAAACAGATGGAAAACATGGATATCAAGGTATACCAATTCACCCCAGGTGATTTTAAGCATCAGGGAAAAGATACAGGGGGACTTTTATCAGAGCAGGTGTGTTTATTAGGGTTAATACAGTAAATGAAATTAAGGTTTATATACAGTCAACTGTCAATATCTCGAACATCTCAGATATCTCGAAGTACCCGCTTACATCAAAGAATATATTTTGGAAACATTTCCCAATTTTCATTTACATTTCAAATCCAGTTATCTCAGACTACTGATATCTCAAAGTAAATTTTCTGGAACCAGAAAATTTACTTTGAGATATCAGTAGTTTGAATTGAACTTTGACTTCAAGATATCGAGAGTTGACTGTATAGTTTTATGAATCTAAACTCTGATTTCAAACTTCTCAGAATGAGCCAAATGACCCAAAGGACCCGAAAGTATGATAAAATATTGGGAGATGTTTTATAGGACAACACATGGAACTGGTATGTAAATTAAGAAATTAAGGATTTTATAGCTATAGACCAAAAATTCTAATTGGATACCCTTTATGACACTGTTTAAAGTTTGCATAAATCTCACTCCTTCACATTTACCCTAGCTGGGGTGAAAGATGATTGTTTTCCACACAGGGAAGGGTCTACACCATTCATCTTCACTTTTTTGTACTAAAAACACCCCCGGCTAAACAATGACTAGACTATAGCAGACTATAGTAAGTTTTATACCAAAGTTAGGTCCTTGCAGTCCCCATGCTCATTAAAGTCTCCATAGTCCTATCAGTAGTAAAACGTCTAAACATAAATCATTATGAAAAGCACTTTAACCTCCATGTTTCACGATAAAATGTGGGTTGAAATGCATTGATCAAGTCAAATGACTGGCAAAAACTAGGGATAACATGTTTTTGAAAAAGACAAATCTGTCCTTAAAGTACAGCTTTCTTTTTCTAGTCCCCCAATTGAGTGATGGAATATAAACAAATTCGGGACAAAGAAAGGGGTCTCACACGGTCACACCTGTACATTGTATTTTTACTATTTTATTTTGATATCGAAAGTAGTTCATTTAAGTTGCCAACTAAAATGACCCAAATCATTTATCAAACCATTTGTATCTGAAACTCAAAGCTGATTTAAATGTCTAAAGTTTGCTAATCATGGTCATTTACAATGATGAAGCTATGGGGAGCAAGTTGCGGTGATACCTCACGATAAAATAATTTATGATGGTTGAGTAATTGTGCCTTTATTAAAGGTATTTCACAAATTATCAGTCTCTATACTTTCATTTCGGTTCATTTCAAGCATAAATTCATCTAACCTGGATGTTAGAGTAACTCACACTTGTCATCTTTATTCCAAACCATAATATGACTAAAATTCATACTGTTAAACAATTACACCCATATGATACTTCTTTTTGTACTGATTATGTTTTTTTATCTGTACAAAGGACAGCCATGAAGCGAAAAAGCACTATATGACATGCAAACAGCAAATAGTCACCTGCAGGCTGACCAAAATTTCCTTGTTTGTGTATACAATTAATGACTCCTTGGAAGTCCATACATAAAAAGCAAATCAGCCTGCACTGATGTGCAGGCACTGAATGTGCAGGCTGATCTGAGTCTTTGCTTTTTATATAAGCTGTAAGTTATCTTTTTTCATTGCATGAAATAGCTCTTATAATTATTAAATATCTAGATAACTTTTAAATTTCATCTTTAGTTTTGTGCAAGATAATTACCATATTTACTTAAAACCATGGACATTACTCCCTGAGCATACAACGCAAATCCACATCAAACTGGTCCTATGGAGCAATGTGATCAAAATCTTTAATAATGCCCGTAGCTGCTAAGAGTCCTTGGAGACACCATGTTGGAAGCGGGAAGAGTGATGGACTGCCCAAATCCATTTAGGTAAAGCTGTCTATCAATGATATTAAGATACTCGTTCTGTACAATGGCTATGTACTATTTATTATTTTATGTAATGCCTATCAGAGGATAAACTATCAGAAAATCAAGGTCAAAATCAGTATCTGATTAAACCATACCTGTAGTAAGGGGTCACAAAAAATATATGCTTATACCCAAGACACAACCACAAGTTGTTGATTTCCTCAACAACAACGTGAATATACTAAGGCCAAGAACCGAATAAATACTGCCAAAAATGTACATGTCAACAAAATACCTTCTTAGAAGCATTTGCATGACCAAGTGGTAGGCACTTTAGCTGATGCTTGAACTTCAGAAAAAAACAAAAAAGAGAAAATTGTGTTTTAAGTTAGGAAACTGGTACAAGTCTAGGTAACCCTCTAATGCCCACTGGAATCTTCTTTCTCACACTTCGGCTCTATGGGGTGTCTCATTTGAATTATTATATTTTTTTTGTTTTCTTCGATTATAAAAACTCCTGTATTAAATGCAAATGGTGTAGGCCATGATCAGATGTTTCATTCTGTGGCATCTAATCTTGGGTAATACTGTTTGTAAGGACCCATCCTTTTTATGGGACCCTTGACATCAATGGGTTATAATATTTTGTGGCACTTCCCTTGTGAATGTTACAACTGTAATCAACCTTATTAGATCCCTGTGCGCTTAACTTTTTCAATATGGCGGCAAATACTTGTAGCAAACGTACTTTCTTATAAGCGCACATTTCAATGAATTAATTACTGTATAGTAAAAGGAAACAAATTTAAAGGTTCAGCATCAGAGAAAAGCTGCTTACAGTCACAGAATGATAGAGAAGCTTCACAAGTGAAAATGAAAGATTCAATCGTATTTTCAGATCTTGTAAACACGCAAACAAAGGGATGAACCAGTAAAAGTATGTGCACTTATAATAACATGCCTCAGAATTTACCATGATGTGCGTCTGTAGGGGCATGTGTGCTAATTAGGTCAAATACGGTAATCCTATTGAGATGGCATGACACATAATTTAAACCAAGAAGTGGGAAAAATTTAAAAATAATAAAAAAAATAATGTTATTGCTAATCTTATCTCAAGCAATAATGATTTTATCTTATTTCCTGGTTGATAATTAACTAGAAACATGTGACTGTTTTCATATGATATGGTAAAAGTTCTAAGTATTGGGACAGATAGGTCTGAGCAAACAGTGCAGGCCCAGATCAAACTGCTCCTAAAAGAGCAGTTCGATCAGGGTCTACACTATTTGCCATTCTGCCTGCACCATTTGGATACATTACTGCACTGTAAAACCAAACTATTACTTTAGGTGTCCCAATTTATTTTTATGGTATCCTAAATATCTGGATGGCAATGCCAAAGCAATGCAGACCTTAAAACAGTGCAGATCCATGTCAGACTGGTTTCAAAACAGCCTGATCAGGGTCTAAAAGTCTGCAAACAGTATAATAAGCAATCCCCTGGAGGACAAGGATGAGTTGCTGTATAGGTGGCTGGTAGGTAGGGAGTAGATAGGTCACAAGAATTCCATGATGGTCCTGAAAAGCTAACCTGAACTTAGGATTGCACTGTCTTAAATTATTGCCTCAAAATCAGCATTGTAGCTCAAATAGGTCTTGAGTCTGAACTTAAATTATCCCAAATCCAACACGGCTGCTTTTATCTGTTTTGTGCAATGAGTTGTCCAATATGTTTTCTATAAATTATCAGTCAAATTGTTCCATGCAGTTGTTCTGGAGAAGAGGTCATTCAGGAGATGTTCTTCATAGGCCTAGCTCAAACTTTTGACTGAACACTGATCCCGTTTTTCTGTTCTTTGTACTATAATTTGATAAATAAAATATTATCTTAATAAAGATGTCATCTGAATGATTTTTGTCATATTTGGGCATGGCTGCCAGCTTGAATTTTGTATGCAACTGCTTTACCTTTTAATTTTTGGTGCCCAATAATATTGTTCTAGTGATTGACAGCAATATCTAAGCCATAAGCTATCTGTGCTGAGGTTAACTGATTAAAATAACAAAAACATAAGAGCAAGTCTACTGATATGGAATTTCTGCGCCTTATCTTTTCATATTCACTAAAAATATGTAAGGGCCATTAACTCCAGTGTCAATAATCTCATTTGGTCCATTATCAAACTTTGTGATAGCTTATAGCCATGAACATACTGTGCTAGTTTGGCTATATATGATTGCTCATAAAATTTAGCCGTTATTGTGCTTTAAGATGAAAATTAGCATATGTCACTAAGTAAGGGACAATAACTCTGGTGTTAATGGTCTGATTTGGCAAATAACCATATCTGACAAAGATTTTGTTGACATAAATGTAGTATGTAAGTTTAATGATTATTCCACAAATATAGGCGTTGTTGTGCTCACAAGATGATATACTATAGTGTATTTTCACTAAGTAAGTGTCAAAAACTAAAATGTTAATGGGACGCTTTGATGTGTTGCAAAAATCATACTCAAAAAAATTATGCAAGAGCACTCACAGCTTTAAAACTACTTACAATGAGGCTTAAGAGATATGCATAATTATTCACTCTAATCTTAGGGTGAATGGATATACATTTTCAGGATAAAACCTCCGCCATTTTCATTTTTGCCTCCCTTCACAATCAGGTCAACCTTTATAGGAAAGAATTAGCTCCCTCAGGAGCTAATTCTTTCCTTTAAAAGTGGACCCCCATATTGGATGGGCTATGCCATACAGGGATGCAAAGTCCCAAAAGTTATTTCTATTCTGCTACTTTCAGTTTTGCCTCTTTACTCACTAGGGATAAACTCTAAAATGAAAGAATTTGCTCCCCTAGGTACAAACTTTTATGCTATTTTTGGAAAGCCGTCAGCATTCAGTGACATAAACAGGAAGTCACTAAGGTTATTCCCCTTTGTAAAAATGGCTGGAAAACATGGAGATATACCCATTCATCTTAATCAGGTTGATAAGATGATAAAATTAGAAATAAAAAATTTTTGATGCTAAAAACTTCAATAAATCTAAAGCTTTGACTCTTTGGTTTGCTTAAGAAATAATAAATCTAAAGCTTTGACTCTTTGGTGTGCTTAAGAAAACGATAAACATTTTATTTCTTACCGACATTGTGTCTTGTTCTGTCTCTCTTGCACTCTCTAGGACTGGCAGAGTTATCTCCCCCTAGTGTTTACAGAAACAAACAGCTGTTCTGGCAACTACATTTCCATCTTGTTATGCAGCCTGTAAAGAAATCAACAAAAGTTATAACAGGTATTTAAAACTGCTCTATTTAGTTTTAGAGAGGCGCCGGAGTCGAGTGGTTAGAGTGGCTTGATTATTGTGCAGAAACTCACCGAAAGATCGTGAATTCGCAGCTCACCGTCGCCATCCAATGACTGGAAAACTCTCTCTGTAGACCCAGCAGTAATTGGGTACCTTTTTCGAATTTGGGAAGGCTAAGGCAGCGAAAGGAGAGAGATGTGCTCCGCCTTTCATCAGCTGTGCCTAAGATACAGTGGGTCTTTAACCCCCACTGCCCCTACGGCTATCCTTTACCTTTTATTTAGTTTTACATTATATAATTGAGTGGTTTTCCTAGAACTCTAATCAAAGTTTTGAAATAATAAATTCATACAATAACAATAACTATGATTTTGTATGTTGACTCGTTTTTTAAATCATTCTCAAGCTAGAAGATATGAAAACAGTCTTTTAACTCTTTCACTACCAGAAAGCAGACGACAAAATTTACGTCTGCAAAAATTAAAAAAAATGCCTTGTCCAAGACTTTTTATATTGAGAATTCAAAGGCTAGAGGGCAAACAGTGTAGATCTAGATGAGGCGGCTCATCAGGAGCCGCCTCATCAGGATCTACGCTGTTTGCAAATTTTGCTAATTGCGTCACTGGGGCTTAAAGAGTTAACAATGTAACTTACCCCTGGTATTTCTACAAAATGTTATAGCCTTTTTGTTCCTTTCAAGTGTCCTCTTTTTTTTTATAAGTTTTGTTTACTGTCTCCTTAAATTTCATACACAACAAGTGGGACAAAGTGTTATGTCAAAAGGCTTTAGACTGTTTTGTGAGTTACCATCTCATGAAAAAACCTTCCTCCTTAAGCATATGACTGTCAGCATAATGTAACAAAATGTCAGGACAGCACAGTTTAAAACCTGGAATGGAGTAGAGTGAAATCGATTCCACTGGCTATAATTTGCTCCCGGAACCTGGGGGAGCCCCGGTAGCTCAGTGGGTTAAGCGCTGGCCTACTGATCTAGCGGTCGCGGGTTCGAGCCCCGCTGGAGGCGGAGTTCTTTCCATCGTAAACGGGGTTCCATTGCACACAGCCTTTCATTATCACAAGCCCATCGTCCTGATATGACTGAAATACTGTTGAAAAGGACGTAAAATCGCAAGTCATCCATCCATCCATCCCGGAACCTGGGAAAGTACTCTTACAGGAAAGAATTTGCTCCCTCAGAAAAAGCAATTTTTTTTTTATGCAAGACTGTCATCAAAAGATGAATGGATGGATGACTTTCGATTTTACGTCCTTTTCAACAGTATTTCAGTCATATCAGGACGATGGGACGTTGATAATGAAAAGCTGTGTGCAATGGAGCCCTGTTTAAGGTAGGAAAGATTCTCGCCTCTAGAACCCGGTCCACTAGATCAATAGGCCAGCCCTTAACCCACTGAGCTACCGGGCCTCCTGACTGCCATCAAATCCATGGAAAGAAGTGGAGGACATAAATTTGTAATTGCTAGTCCATTCCATTCTATTCCTAGGCATCCTGGTAGCTTAGTGGGTCAAGCAATGGCTTGCTAAGCTAAAAGTCTGGGTTCAATTCTGGCTGGAGACAGAAAATGTTTTCGATCGAAAGTCAGTCATCCATTCCATTTCATATTTTAAACTATGCCAGCTTATGTCATACATGAAGTAAATTACTTTTAACAATGGAACAAATGCTAAGTTAAAGAGCCGCGACATAAAAAAAACAACAAAGTGGTTGTCCACCCAGTGCAGACTCAGATCAGCCTGGGATTCCGCCCAGTCTGATCAGAGTCTTCGCTGTCCGCATGGAGGCAGCTTCGACCCTTAGCTACCCTTTAAGTACATAGCAAAAAGTCTGATCGGATTGGGTGGATGCCCAGGCTGATCTGTGTCTGCGCTGGGTCCATAACCACTTTGTTGGTTTTCTCGTGTCGCGGCTCATTTGCAGTTGCTGATGAGTAAGACAACTTCCAGGAAGCATGATTGCCATTAGAATAAGTTATACTCAACCTATTTATTTTCATCACAATTAATAATGATTCTTTTTTCTGTCTTTTCATTTTACCGTAATAACCCTAAAATTTTGGATACCCCAAAGTAAGTCAAAGGAGCAGTTTGATCTGGGTCTACGATGTTTGCTCAGACCTGTCTGTCCGAATATTTAGGGTCATTAAGGTATGCCATAGAAACTCAAAGTTACCTAAGCAAACATTGCAGACCAAGATCAGACTGCTATAAAGGAGCAGTCTGATCAGGGTCTACACCATTTCATTCAGGAAGCATGATAAAACTCCAACATAAAAATAATCCTATTAATTTTCATCATAATGTCAATATTTTTTTTCTTTTCATTATATACCATAAAAATTCTAAGTATTCAACTCAGATAGGTTCCTAAAGCAGTGGTCTGATCAGGATCTAGACAGTTTAATTGCCATTTCATTTGTATCCTATTCTTTTGGATGCATTACTGAACTTATAACAAAACCAAACTGTTTCTTTTTAATATAATCATTACAGAGCTCTAGATAAGAGGGAGTATTTGGTGATAATTAGGCATGATTTTTGTTAAATTTGCATAAAAATATATGTTGTGGCCCCTCATCTGAACTGTCTCGATGAGCTGGTTCAGATGAGGGGTCACAACATATGGTTTCAATGAGAATTTAAACAAGAGGGCCAAGAGGCCCTGAATAATTGCTCACCTGAGCAAAAAGGTCAAAGGTCAAACTAGGGTCATAATTTGAACAAACCTGATAGTTTGCAACCATTTCCAAATGGTTCTGAAGAAGAAGATTTTTTAATATTTTTCTATGTGTTGCTATGGTTCCAACCCTTGACCCCCTGGGGCTAGGCCATTTTGGACCCAGGGGCCATCATTTGAATAATCTTGGTAAAGGACCACTAGGCAATGATAAAAGCTAAATTTCAAGCCTCTGAACCAAGTGATTCTGAAGAAGAAAATTTTTGAATATTTTTCTATGTATTTGTATGGTTCAAACCCAGGACCCCCTGGGGCGGGGCCATTTTTGACCCTGGTGCCATCATTTGAACACACTTGGTAAGGGACCACTAGGCAATGCAACATTCCAAATTTCAAGCATCCGCACTAAGGGGTTCTGGAGAAGAAGATTTTTAAGCACATTTTAATTTCGAACCCAAGACGCCCCGCCCCAGGGCTATTTTGGATCCCAGGGCCACCATTTACACAAACTTTGTAGGGGTCCACCAGGCAATGCATCATACCAAATTTCAAGCATCTGAGCCAAGTGGTTCTGAAGAAGAAGATTTTTGAATAGTTTTCTATGTGTTTCTATGGCTCAAACTCAGGAATCCCTGCAGCAGGGCCATTTTAGACGCTGGGGCCATCATTTGAACAAACGTGATAAAGGACTACAAGGCAATGCATCATAGCAATTTTCAAGCATCTGAGCCAAATGGTTCTGAATAAGAAGATTTTTAATATTTTTATGTAGTTCTATGGTTCAAACCCAGGACCCTCTGGGGAAAGGCCATTTTAGACCCTGGGGTCATCATTTGAACAAACTTGGTAAAAGACTACTAGGCGAAGCAACATACCAAATTTCAAGCATCTGAGCCAAATGATTCTGAAGAAGAAGTTTTTTGAATATTTTTCTATGTATTTCTATGGTTCAAACCTAGGACTCCCTGCCGGGGGGCCATTTTGGACCCTGGGCCACCATTTGAACAAACTTTGTAAAGGACTAATAGGCAATGCAGCATACCAAATTTCAAGCATCTAAGCCTTATGGCTCTGAAGTAGAAATATTTTGAATATTTTTCTATGTATTTCTATGGTTCAAACCTTGGACTCCCTGCCCCCGTGCCATTTTGGACCCTTGGGCTACCATTTGAACAAACTTGGTAAAAGACCATTAGACAATGATACATACCAAATTTCAAGCATCTGAGCAAAGCAGTTCTGGAGAAGCAGATTTTAAAGTATTTTTTAGTTTCGAACCCAAGACCCCCTGCCCCAGGGCCATTTTGGACCCTGGAGGAACCATTTGGACAAACTTGGTAAAGGTCCACTGGACAATGCTTCATACCAAATATCAAAGCCCTAGGCCTAGCAGTTTCGGAGAAGATGTCATTTAGAGCAAATTGTTGACGACGGACACTTGGTGATCACAATAGCCCACCCTGAGCCTAAAGGCTCATCAATCATCAAATTATCCATCAATTATCATCAAATACACCTCTTATATAGAGCTCTGAATTTTCATGATATTTATTTTTTAGAATTTTTTACAGTACATGTATTGTATAAATTTCCAGTTTACTGAATCTTGCATTTTCACATCCAATCCAATTCCTTCCAATTTCTCTTTCATAGCCTCATTTGCTAAAAAAACAAGTTTCATTAAATCACAAACTGTGTTCTAAAATGTAAACTTTTGTGATTTCTAGAACACTGAAAGTATTGGATATTTTTTAAACATTGTAAAATAAATACTATGTTTGTGAACAGAGACAAAACCATTTTACATTTTAATAAAGAAACATACAAAATAAATACTGCTGAATACTATACAATATTTACAAAAATAAATAAATAAATGTAAACAAATAGATAAATAAACTAACAGCATTTTTAAAAGCTGCAGGAGGCCAAAATTTTGGGGATGAAAATGTGTATCTTTTTTTCCTTCTTCAAAATAATGTATAGCTGTTTGGCTTCAAAATGTTTTGAAAGTTTACATTAAAACCCAATGCACTACTGTGCAGGTTTGAAAATGCTTATTGTTTAATATAGAATCATTTAAGGGGTGTGGATATACCAAGGGTGCAGAAATATTGGCAATGTGTCATGAGAAAGGTACCGTATTACATGTGCAAACAGCAAAGCCTTAGACCAGTCTGCGCATCTTAAAACTATTATTTTGCAAACTATCGGCGAATCCTGGAGAATTGTTAGACTGGTCAGTGTTTGCAAATGCACTGTATGATGCGGGTGTTTGCTGATCGAATGTGTCCTGAGGCCCTTTTGAGGCCCACGGGCCAGGTATGCCAATGATATTAAAGCTATCCTATGGCTACCGCGAATTTTGTTTAAATGCACAGACCATGCATTAGCGCAGGCTGGTCGCTTCTTTCAGTTTGCGCATGCATTCAGACTGATTTTGTCAAGGAACAAGAGTTTGTCGTTATGATAATTTATTTGTTTCTCATCTGTCGTTCATGTATCTTTCCAAACGCACTTTTACGCACGTGCACATTATCGCTATATATGACAAGAATTGCTCTTGAGAAATGGCGCCTTTTCGCATGTACGAAAGGCAAAGACTCGGTTCAGCCTGCGCACCCCCGCAACCTCATAACTTCGTAAGCTCGATCCTTCTGGGATCAACTTGTACATTCCCATTGTTGATGCAGACAGAGAATACGCTAATCAGACCAGTATAGGTCACTGATCAGACGGCGCAGATGTGTAAGCCGATCCGAGTCGCTGTTCGCACTCGTACACATCATAACACTTCAGCCAACTTCGTAAATATCGGCGAGGACCCCCGATTGACATTTAGACCGATAGAGTTGCTCTCTTCGCACATTGCGTCGGGAAAACAAAACTGAAAACACTGTTGCTGTTGAAACAGTAATGTAAGTTGAACTTGATGCATTTGATTTTGTGAGTTTCAAAAGGAAAAAGCAGTGTGCGCTTATGCATTTTTTTCCGGAAATGGCCTTGGTGTGCGGTTATAGGGGCATGTGCGGTAAATGGGGCGATTACGGTATGTCATTTTTTTTCTTTATTTTTTTTTCAAATGGGACAACTTTCGTTGTTTTTTGTTTGCTTCCATCCAAAAAGGGGTCCACTCATAAAGGAAAGAATTTGCTCCTTAAGGAGCAAATTCTTTTCTTTACGAGTTGATCCCCACTGAGAAGGGGAGCAAAAAGGAAAATGGATGAGTGGCTTTGCCTGTAAGTACATCCATTCGCCATTACCTGGGGACTTAAGTCTTTAAGTGTCAAACAGCAGAAGACAAAATTTACGTCTGCAAAATTTCAAAACAAAAATTTCATCCAAACTATATAATATTGAAAATTCAAAGACTACAGGGCAAACAGTGTAGCTGTAGATGAGGTGGCTCATTATGAGCTGCCCTATCAAGATCTACCCTGTTTGCAAATCCAGCTGTTTCGTCTCTGCCATTTTTAAAAAGTGTTAATATCATAAACATGACCTGCAAGGAAGACCTCAAATTCTAACTCTGCATAATTGTGTACAAGCAGAAAACTTAGTAAGAAATTAATTTGGGGCATTCTTTTTGTAACAAGCATACAAGATTTCCTGGCATTGTTAGACATGTGACTACACTTAATATTACAGTGAATTACCTAGAATTTTGAATGGCCATAGATAAGTATTTTTTAAATAATCAAGTATACTCAGCGCAGCAAAGGATAATTTCACTTTTGTTTCACATTTCACAAGATTTCATTGATGAAATAATGTGTATGTCAAAATTTAGCCAATAATATTAAAAGACAATGAATATTTACTCTTTGTTTTTTTTCCCATTATACTGCACAGCATGAATACTAGCATTCTGTCAGATGATAATTCTAAATTTTCTCTTGTTTGTAAATTTACAACGGAACTTTTATCGAAAACAGACGCAGATATTCAAAACTTTCTTTTTTTCAGTGTAGATCCACTTTCGATTTCTACTTTTGGTTTAATAAGGGCCAGCCCTAGGTCATTAATTACTGCTGACAGTGATGTCTGATCAGGCCCCGAGGTTATAAAACTTTTTACATGCTCAACTCAGCTGAGTATGAAATTTTACCTGCTAATAAATAGCCAGTTACTAATAAGTACTGTTAAAAATGGACGGATGATTGGCGCCCCGTTACTGCAGCTATGGATTTGTTCCGCTGAGGTGCGGGGGTAACGTCAATATGAGAAAATTGAAATACACACAGAGTACCATTACAATAATTGTTTTCTTGTTCAGTTTAGCTGAGTATGAGATTTTTTGAAAATGTCAATATTAGTTGGCATTTTCATATTTATCAGCAGAGAAAATTTCATGCTCAGCTGAGTTGAGCAGGAAAAAAGTTTTATAACCTCGGGGCCAGACTACATGGCACCTTTTTTTGTTTAAGAGCTCTCCTATAAGTAAATAATTATCTTAAGTTGCATGTTCAAGTTTTTTATCAAAACAATTACAGATACTAGAATATTTTGAGACAGATTTTAATCACCATGCAAGTTTAGTCCATTTAATTGTCAAAATTATATGTGACAATATGCTGGGATGTGTGTAGCTAGTCTGACAAGTCAGCCCTATCATACATACTTCTTCGGTTATAAGACAGGGGGGTTGCCTTCCAAAACAATCTCAAAGATTTAGATCCTGTCAGATCTAGATCTTTGGGATTGATTTTGAAGAAAAAAAAAATGTTTTACAGCTGAATTACATAAGACATTTGAGCCGCGCCACGACAAAACCAACAATGTGGCTGTGCGCCCAGCGCAGACTCAGATCAGCCTGGGCATCCGCCCAGTCTGATCAGAGTCTTCGCTGTCCGCATGGAGGTAGCATAGACCCTTAGCTACCATTTAAGCGCTTAGCGAAGAGTTTGATCAGACTGGGCGGATGCCCAGACTGATCTGAGTCTGTGCTGGGCGCACAACCACATTGTTGGTTTTCTCGCGTCGCGGCTCACTTGTATATTTGTGTTTATTTTGGAAGGCTAAATTCCTGTCTTATAACTGAATAAATATGGCAGTATTTTGTCTCTTGTCTGCTTTGAAAACTGTCCCTCAAAAAAAAATACAATTATTATTCTGGTTGGAGGGCTGATTTATGGGATTTCTATACAACCATTACCAATTCAGCATGTAGAGGATGATTTTGCTTAGCTTTCCAGCACATCGGTGCAAATTGGTGAATTTCACAAGGATAAGAAACATACATACTAAAATTTTAAAAAGGTATGTAGTTTTACCTGTATCACATGGTTTTGATATGTCAAACTTTTCTTTTTGTCTGTATTTTTCATGATTTTGTACATACAGGCACAAAAGTGACACAATGTGACCAGACAAGCCTGAGAGCAGCTTGCACTTTTTAGAGCAGCTTGCAATTTGCAAACTCTAATCATTGCAGAGGTTCTAATGCAGAGCTCTAGATAAGAGGGGTATTTGATGATAATTGCGGGATAATTTTCCTTATTTCTCATTGAAACCATATGTTGTGACCCCTCATCTGAACCGTCTCATCGAGACGGTTCAGATGAGGGGTCACAACATATGTTTTTATCCAGAATTAACAAAAATTATCCTTAATTATCACCAAATACTCTGTCTTATCTAGGGTTCTGTAATGAGATGGTATGTCTTCAAATAAAGGTGAATTATTATTGTCAAAAACACATCTTAAGGTGTATGGGTATACGGACCTCCATGTTTTAATATCTGCCATTTTTACAATGGGGAAAGAGAAAACATCTACTGTAACCTCTTTGCATCCCTGAATGGCACAGCCCTTCCAAAAAGAGGTCTACGTACTCTTGAAGGAGTGGGGGTGGGGGAGTGGAGCGCATTTAATACAAGACATGCAGTACTGAAATCACCATACCTCTAGTTATGTAGGACAAGTGAAAATTCAAAGACTTTTCTACCCCTGATTTATACTGTAATTTCGTTTTACTACTTAATATTTTCAACACATTGTTGATATGAAGAGGAAGATTTTGATCAGACTGCACAGAAGTGCAGACTAACCTGTTTAACTGTGCTTGATACCATATTTCTTCTGGGGTATTACAATTTACAAATCCTAAAACTTGCATTAATTTGAAAAAATATGGGCAATACTGTAATGACCCTAAATATTCGGACAGACAGGTCTAAGCAAACATTGTAGACCCAGATCAAACTGCTTCTCAAGGAGCAGTATGATCAGGGTCTACAACCTTTAGCATTCACTAAGCATCATTTGGATGGATTAACCTATGTAAAATCCACTTTCTAAGAATTTTGGAACAATAATAATTATCCAACTTCTGTGTCCAAAATTTTAGGGTCATTACGGTAACTGACAAATTTTCGTGGTCTAAAGCCATTTTCACAGAAGAAAAGTGAGCAGGCACATTTTATGGAGGGAGCATTTATTAGAAGAAATATATGAGCCTCAACACGAGAGAACCAACTAAGTGGTTTTGCTCCCAGTTCAGCCTCAGATCAGCCTGAACATCCGCTCAGTCTGATCAGACTCATCGTTAAGTGCTCAAAGGGTAGCTAAGGGTCTAAAGCTACCGCCATGGGGACAGCAAAGACTCTGATCAGACTGGGTGGATGCCCAGGCTGATCTGAGTCTGTGCTGGGTGTACAACCACTTTTTTTTTTGTTGGTTTTGTTGTGTCTTGGCTCATATGGTACGTCATGATGGTATATACTTTTGATTTTTAACCAGCTGCTTTTAATGTGTACTAAGATTTCCTAAGCTTCAAAGTCGCTGTATACTTTCTTCAGTTCCTAGGCATTCATTCAATGTCCAAGTTGTCAAGTCCATTGATGAAATTAGTGAAGCAGACCTACCAGAAGGAAGTAATATTACTGCCATAGTCTCCCTTTATTCAACATGTGTACAACAAAGGGAGACTAAGGAAGTAATTTCACTACAGTGTACCTGAGCAGTTAATCGAGCCTTCTCTGACTTCAAAAGTTGACTGGTGGCTTTAGCATAGGAAAAACAGTAAATGGTTAGAGAAATCATGGATTACTGAGCAGTCTGATCGGGTCTGCACTATTGTTTGCTAATTTGCCTTGACAAATTATAACACCCGAGAGTGCATTTGACATTGTCACCGAAATAAATGGTTGGGTGTCTCAATGTTCAGTGTATTGTAAATATATGCCCTTTGCTCCTATTTCCGTAGCACTAAATGGAAGTCAGAGAAATAATGTTTTCACTAGCGCATTTTAATAGTTTAATAAAGTGCAATGAAATGTCATGATATTGAGGACCTACAGATCAAAAATGAAGTTACAGCATCAAAGAAATGTTAGTTAAATCTTTCTTTAAAATCACTGCCCACTGAGGTCCGTAGGTCAAATGGAAGTTTTGATTCATGAGGTCATACGGTGGGAAATATTTTTAAAATAAAGTACAGTTCAAAGAAGTGGATATGCTTAATTCACAAGTGGAAAAAATTTCTGGTTGAGTGAAAATTTTAGTTTTCAAATATCATTTTGAACTCAGGCCCTATAGTTTTATTAACACATATTTCCTGTTATCTATCTAGTGAATTTCATTGTGGAATAAAAGAGTAAAATTGCAGTGAAAACAGAGAATTTCAATATCTGGTGATTTGAACTGGGCTATCGATATTGTACTAGCAGTTGGGGGTCACGTGATCAGCTGTTGACACAGACGCTGGTAAACTACGGAAATAGCGGAAACTACGGAAGTAGGAGAATTGGGTATATAGTGCGTTCATCTCACCTATATAGACACTGACTACCATACAAGTTCTAAGTATTGGGAAAAATATATATGTCTGAGCAAACAGTGCAGACCCAGCTCAGATTGCTCTAAAAGAGCAGTCTGATCAGGGACTACACTGTTTGCCATTCCATCCACATCTTTTGGACACATCAATACACTGAAAACTCAGACTATTTCATTTCTAGGACATTTAGGTAGACTCGTACTTCTGCTAGACTCGTACTGGATGATTTGCATAAATTTTAACTGCACTGTAGATAGATATTTTAGCCTTCACCTTCATGTTGATTGTTCCTGCACCACCCACGCGCCAGTACGATAATACGCCGGACGACGGTGTCTGTACTTTATTGGAAGAAGAAGAAGAAGAAGGTGTCCCAATTTTGAGATTTTGATGATACAGGTGAAATACCCACCTTCAATGTACCAGATTCTGCACCATTTTACGACCTTTCAAAAGTATTTCTCCTGTATAAGCATATCTTGTAGGTATCAATGTATATCAAACAATCAAAATATATCTAGAATATCTGTTGTCATTTCCATTTTCATTCAAGATTTCTGTGTATCACCAAGGGAGGAAAAGTGTTATTTTTGCTCAGTTTGTTTACTTCCCACTTCTGCGCCTATTGAAGCTGAGAACCAACCACAGTCTCATACAAAACAAGAAGTGTCTTTTTAAAAAAGTCAATTTTCTAGCCCTGGCGCTGGGCGAGGAAGGCATATCAGTCATCAAAAAAATAAAAAGTTACTGTCTAGTCTAGCTTAGCCAACAGGCACAGAAGTTATATCAGTAATACAAGCTTATTTTTTCAGTTATTTACCTGAGTTTTCATTAAATGACTATCCCAGCTGTAGTCTACTTTTATGGCTCAAGCTCCTGATGTAGAAACTACATTCAGCACCTCAATCGTAACACTTCGGCCAATTCCGTAGATATCGGCGAGGATGTCCGATTGTCAGCACCTACGTACGCTCCTCCAGCAACTTGAATCTCATGCAAGACTTTTGTGCTATAAGAGACTTTACTTGCAGAAAAAAAACTCAAAGACCACTCAGGCAATAATATGGCTGCCAACCCCTCCTGCTGACCATTTACTTACTAAGCAGAATTTAGTGGACATCCGACAGTGGATACCACGTGAGCCTATTTACAGGTGGAATATACAAGAAGAAGAAGGAGACTGTTGCGATGCATCCCATTCTGGCATTAAGAAGGTATTCTATAGATTTCGTACTGTGTTAAATGTAGGTACAGTATTTTTGATTACAGCTACGAATACGGGTTTAACAACTTACCCATATTCGGGCATTCTAACGCA
Source organism: Ctena decussata (assembly GCA_963989385.1). Taxonomy (NCBI): domain Eukaryota; kingdom Metazoa; phylum Mollusca; class Bivalvia; order Lucinida; family Lucinidae; genus Ctena; species Ctena decussata. The sequence goes on from OZ022500.1 coordinate 41,413,304, forward strand.
TTCGGCACATAAACTAGAGCAACACTATTCTTGCAGTTGTTGCAGAAAATAATTTTGATTGTAGTGTTAATTAAACGCAGTTGAGTCTTAATCAGAGCCGTTTATGCCTATAATAGACACCCACTATTGAAACCCCAAAAGTTTTAAAAAAAAAGATGATGTGTAGATCTCGGCAGGCAACGCTCGCCCAGTAGTTGTATACGTTAAATTAATGAGATGCAAAGGAACTAAGACATTAAACCACCATACGTTTGTAACTGTCAGGACTTTTCGCATTAGATACCGAATAATAAAAAGTAGATGAAAAGGAAGTGATTACAAGCGATTTACATCATATGAGATAGTATAATATAAGATTGGGTATAAGATGAGATAGGGTAAAACCATTTACATTATTAAATGGACGAGAGACATTCTCTCTGAAAAAAAAAATTTGGCCTTTTTTTTACATGAGATTATAAGCACAACCAATATTGCATAACAATAATCATGGCTTGAGTTCTGATAGACAATAGTTCTGACAAATCAAAATTAAAATCTGAGAGAGGGTAAATAAGACAAACATTGATAATGGCTCAACAACAAGTATAAGAGAAATATTCAAGCATGATTTACTTAATATACATATCAATACAAAATTCATTTAAGTCTAGCCAATATCATTGCAGGGTTGGTGGAAAACCACAGATGACAGTCTCTCTCCATTTAGTTTTCAGCTGTCCTTGTTATGCTGGCAAAGACATTCTCTATTCACTCTTTAATTCATTTTCCAATCTTTCCCTGCGTCTGCCTCTTTTCCATACGATGGTTATAATCTTTAAAATGATTATAAAGCCCTTACAGTTAGAAAATCCTTATTGTTATTATATAAAGAATTTGCTTTTTATACCCCGCCACACGTTAGTGACGGGGTATTATGTTTTCACGTTGGCCGTCCGTGTGTCCGTCCGTCCGTCCGTAGTACATACGTCCGTCCGTCCGCACTTCATTTCCGTTCGATAGCTTAAGCATTTATTAACGGATTTCCTTCAAATTTTGCATATGCATGTGTATCAAGAATGTCTCGCTTGGGATTGTTAATGGGCAAATTTCGATAATTTCTGACAGAGTTATGGCACTTGTCAATGTACAAAAAATGGTTTCTGGCCTCTAGTTCCTTCACTACATGGAGTATCATGATGAAACTTCACAAACATGATCGAAGAACAAGAGCTTTGTATGAGCACAGAAATGTTATCATCAGGGTTATCTGCCCCTGCCCTGGGGCTATATACGTACATGTATAAAATCATGAAAAATTCCATATAAACACAGAGTTTGAAGCAGTTTTTCTGAAACTTACAGCAAATGATCAGAGTTGTAAAAGCTTCCAGTGATGCTCAAATTTACCCCCATGGGAGTTATCTCCCCCTACCCCCGGGCTATACATATGCATAAAATGATGATAAAATCAATATAAATTCATGTGAAACAGATTTTCAGAAATTTACATCTGATGACAGAAGTACCATAATAAAAGCTTCTTGTGATGATTGAAATTTGACCCTTTAGGCTTTATCTGCCCCTGCCCCATGGCCACATGTTTAAAATCACTAAAGTTGTATTTGATTAGAGTAATAAGTGATTTATCGGAAGCCAGAGTAATGAAGTGTCCTGTCATGACAAAGACTTTTATCCGTGTTCAGTGGGGTTAGGCTGCCCTGGGGTTATACAGAGAAAAAATAAATCTAGAAAAATGGGTGTGTGAAAAAGGTTTGCAGTGGCGGGGTATTACGCAGTCGTTTGCAATGCTTTTATTTTAAACTAATTTTCATTCATTATTTGTTTTAGTTCTACTCTGATCAGAATGTTTTGTCTAGCTAATGTTTTGTCAAGTAAACTAAAAGGATAGGCACTGATCAGGAAATAATACAATCGGATGCTATTTCCCATCCGCAAAACCAAAAGGGAAAGAAGTATGTACATAAATTGACAACACTTCACGAAAGACACGCACGGTGTACGACTGGATAGCTCTTTCCCAGTTAGGTAGTCATTCAGTCACCCCAACTGAAAACAACAGTAACAGCTTTTTTACCTATTTTCTGTTTTCATTTGCAAAGCAAAACAAAAAGCGAAGCAGGCAGCTATACAGGTGACCACCCAGCAGGCACATAACGTCGAAATGACGTCATACTGACGTCGATGCGACGTCATGACGTCGCATCGACGTCACTACGACGTCATTTTAACGTCATGTGCCTGCTGGGCATATTGCTAGAAACCACAGATAAGCATTAGAATACATAACACATAGGAACCACAACAGAAGTACCGCATTGGAACGGCCTGTAATAGATTACTGGGGCTGAGGAGGGCGGGAGGGGCTCAAACTAGTTTTGGTTGTTTCAAGTGTTGTTTGTCGCTTTGACTGTTTTGATATATGGTTTGTTATGTTATGGCTTGCCCTGACATTATAAAATGGAAAGTAGGTAAAAATAGATGTTTAATGTTTTACGTGTAATTTGTTGTTATTGTCAGGGTTTGTGCTTTTTGTAAGACTGTTGTGTGGGCGGTGGTTGTTTTTGTTGGGTTGAACTACTAAGTATCTGATGAACCAAGGCAGAACAAAGTTCGAGTGCTGGGCGACCACAAATCGGTTAAGTCCCCACCCACCAGTTTTTCATTACTGGCCGTCCCAAGGCGTCAGTTCTGCTTGGTACTTCTTGCTTGTTTTATATGTTGTTAGTTGCTATGTCTGTTATTGATATATTGTTTGTGATGTTCAGGCTAGCCCGTTGACCACCTACATGGGAAATGGCTGTTCACATGCCTGCCACTGGTGTTATCTTTGGTGATAACTGGTTTTGCGTTGTCTCTTAGCCCACATGATGTCTTAGGTTGGATCCGGAATTTAATTGTGCCAGTTCCTGAGAATTTTCCCCGTTGCAGTAAAATTTTTATATCAGCTTACCAGTATTATGTGCTGCAAAACATGAAAAGTTAATAAAATGGTGTGAATTTCATGTCTTAATATGCAAGTCACATGGTATTTTTATGTGCCTGCAACGTGATGTTGTTGTTTGAACAATGTTTAAACACAAATGAGCCGCGACACGACAAAACCAACAAAGTGGTTATGCGCCCATCGCAGACTCAGATCAGCCTGGGCATCCGCCCAGTCTGATCAGAGTCTTCCCTGTCCGCATGGAGGTAGCTTCGACCCTTGGCTACCCTTTGAGCACTTAACAAAGAGTCTCATCAAACTGGGCGGGTGCCAAGGCTGATCTGAGTCTACACTGGGCGCACAACCACATTGTTGGTTTTTTCGTGTCGCGGCTCAAATATTCTCTACTATACAGAACACACCCCAGTATCTATTGGTTTTATGACCCTGTTATGTCGTTACCTATGTGAGATTGGGTATTTACTTTGATGAAATGGCAGTGTCACTGGACTGTTGCATAATAGGATTGTGGCAGCCAATAAATAAGAATATTTGTCTTTCAGCTATGATTCTAAAAAAGCCCTACCGGCCTGTTTTTCTTTTGTGATTCATACTGCCTCTCCTTGCTGTAATAGCACGGGTGGCATTGCACTGAGACATACTGAGTGCTGTCACTTGGTTTGCCGACCAGTCTCTAGTAGACTTATCTTAATCCGCTTGAGAGCAGCTTCTTTCAATATCACCATCATACAGGTTTATGCACCAATGTCTGGACATGCTGACAATAAGGTCGACAACTTCTACCAGCAGCTTTATTCAATCATAAACCAAACACCTAGTGCTTTGAGTTGTACAAGGGGCCTGTAATGCTTAAAGTTGGAAGGGATGCACAGACAGACTTTGAAGACGTCTGTGGGGTCTATTTAATGCGAGAGGTCTAAGACTCTCGGAGTTTGTGAAATTTAACGCCCAAGAACTGACAAGAACCCTTACCCCACTACATTACCAAAAACTATCCAAAAGATGGACATGGAACAGCCAAGATAAAGAGCATCATGGCAGGACTGGTTATATCTTCGTTAGGAAGCTGTTTCGCTCGGGGGTTAACATCCATAAGGCAAAGAACTTTCCTGGAGCAGACATAGGAAGCAGCCTAACCTATTGATGACGAGATTTCATTAGAAGAAAGCCGGAAAGCCAACCCTGTCAAGACTGAAGTTTGAGATTGAGAAACTTAGGGACCCGGACGTGGCAATCACATTTCAGACAACAATAGATGGAAAAATTGCACCACTGTGACTTATCGGCCTGAGGGATGATGAAATGGACATAGAAAGTTAGAAACCATGTTTACCACCTACAATATAGCAGTGACTGACAGTGTCAGTGAACTTAGGAAAGAACGTAGCACAAAAAAGCCATGGTCACCAGAGATATTATTAACCTCTTTGATGAGAGAATTGATTTGAAGAAGAGATTATATGATGCAGAATGAGCGAAAGAATACAGGGAAGCTAATTAAAGGATTCTGCACCACCAAAATCTGTACCATGTCTTCACAAATTTAAAAAAAAGCCCTTGACAGGCAGTTGCATGCATCCAGATGGATCACTATGAGGAAGTACAATATCACTGCCAGTCAAGTTCGTGCCATTGAGCACCTCTACGACAAGGCTAAAGATGCAGTTCAGATGAATGTCAATACGGCAGAATTGTTCAGAACAACAGTTGGAATTATGGAAGACCCACTATCTTCAACATTTTTCTCGGAGTGACCAGGCCTGATGCTCTGGTTTAAAACATGACGGAGGACATTGCTCTGGTTTAAAACATGACGGACGTGTCTGCATAGGCTGCAACCTATTATCTAGCTGCGGTTTGCCGATGACATCGACGCTCTTGCTGAAGAAGGGCATGAACTAGAATACCTAGTTGACAAAATTGCCAAACCTGCACGAGCTACAAAATGGAGATAAGAGCAGAAAAAAACAAAACTGATGAAAAAGAGAGGCAATGACATCCAAGGGGATATAATGACAAAAGAACAGAAGCTTGGAACTGTAACAAGATTCAAATACCCTGGAGTAGTTGTCTCAGGTGATGACTAGAACACCTAGGTTCTCTCATGGTTTTCATAAGTCACCGCAGCCGTAACAAATTGGAGAGATAACAACAAATGTGGATCAAAGGTGAAGCTGATGCCTGTCATATCTATATATCTGTGTACCTGAGAACGTGGGCCTGGACAGCAGAGCTAGAGAAAAGAACACAAACCTTTAAGATGGGACTAAAATAGTTGTCCAGGGACAACTTGTCGAGCCAGATGTTTGCTTTAGTGACCTATATATACTTAAACGCAAAAATATCGCATATTCTTCTTTTTGGTGTTTGATGTCAAAATAAAAATCTGCTGAAGTTGGCAAAACAGGGAAGGTATTATCAATGCATGGAGTACATTTCATCGCAAAATTATTGAAATTTTATTTGTCTACTCATGCGTAACGGAAGCATAAACAATCAAGGGGTCAATCTCAAAACTCACAAATTCCGATCAGTTAACTCATTGTTAGGAGCGGAGTTGAACCTAGCTCCAAAACGGATGCCCTCTTTATCTAGGACGTTACAATGTCACAGAAACATCATCAAAAATTTTCAGCATTGGTTGCTCTTAACAAACAAAGTTATGCCCCTTTTATGCAAATCCCGTAAAGTAATTTTTGCGATAACAAACGAAAATTTCATGGATTTTTCAGCAAACCGAATTGGAACTGGATTCCAATTCAGGTTAAATTAAAGGGTAAGTGGTCACAATCAAATGGAGTATGCTAACAAAGGGTAGTAACTGTGTACTCCCTTCAGAAAATGCAACCACAGATTAAACTTTTGGGCGCTGGATCCCTGAAATCACTGGGCAAAATTTGAATGAAAATCATACTGCATCTTTATCATGAAGGGCAGTCTATGGTTAGCGAATAAGGAGACAATATTTTTTTCTGGATAACATTTTATCCGCCTTTACATTTTGTAACTCAAACTGGAAGTTAGCCAAATATGTGCTATTTTCAAACCAGAATTTGTTTTAAACGTGTCCTTTTGCACATGGCCTTGCTCATTTTGAATCCCAAATCACCAGATTTTTCTAATAATTTAATGATTCAGACGATTTTAGAAACTTTGAAAAACTTTGGAAAAGCGGATTATTGCATGAGCTATACATGCGCTATAAAAGAGTTTATTTAAACGTTTTATACCGTTTTCCAGTTGGTTACATCACATGCAGCAAAATCGTACTGATAATTTAATTTTTGACACTGTGAGCTAGAATTTTGTGACATTGGTCTTTTTGACAAAAATCTTCATATTTTTCGAAGACTTTCACTGTGACAAGACAACGCTACAAAACTTATGGCCACGCATAGGCAAATCCTAGTACTAAGTTAAAAGTAAAATTTTATTACATTTAATGAGGCAAAACGAGACAGTAAAAATATGCGTTTCTTTTGCTGTTTAGTATATATGTCAAACTAACTGCTTCAATCTAGTGAGACCAAACAACATCATGCTTAGACAACATATTTCTTTTTATTTTTTCATTATGGAAAGCAAGTAGACGTACATGTAATAACCTGGACAAATTCAATGACATTGGACCAACCTAAATACATATTTCACATGACACTTCTACTTATCAATATCAATTGCGCCAAATTATTTTAAAATCCATGCATCAATGTAGAAGAAATGGCCCGGGCAAGCTCTATTTATCACAATTTTATCATTGACCTTCAAGTGTGACCTTGGACCAATCTGAATAAATATTTCACATAACATTTCTACTTATCAAGAACAGTTGCACTAAATTATTTTGAAATCCGCGCATAAATGTAGAGTAATGGCTTGGACAGGCTCAATTTATGACCGTTTTATCATTTGACCTTCGAGTGTGACCTTGACCTTCAACCTTCCCGAACAAATGTTTCAAATGACACTTCTACTTATCAAGAAGAACAATTGTATCGAATCATTTTGAAATCCATGCGTTAATGTAGAAGTAATGGCTCGAACAAGCTAAAATCTCCTATTTAAAGTTTTATTATTACTCTTTTTTTTAATATTTTGCAGTCTGAAACAAGCTTCAGCTATAGATTGGCTCGAAGTAAGAGGCTTATAAACCTTGCTTAGAGAGTCTAGACCCCCTAAACTGGTTCCGCTGTTGTCCACCACAGTGTGTGACGTGGCTATAAGGGGAGAGAACCAGTCTACCCCCCACCCCACCCCTCACACACACACACACACACACACACACACACACACACACACACACACACACGAAGTAGTATCATTTATCTAAATGGCAAGAAATACAGCTTATGTTTATGTAGTTAACTCCAACAGTTGTTAAATATTTCACACTATTCCTTTGACGTGGCTGGGTTTTTTTCTAAATCTTTCTGTTTTTTAAGATAAATGTTGTAAGTTTTTAGATAAAGTTATATGCAAACCGAATTTTTTTTTCAAACAGATTTGCGTGCATAATATAGATAAGATAAGATAATTTTATTAACGTCTCACCAATTTTACATGTACATAAACACAGTTAAAAAAATCGATATAAGATGTAAAATTGCGACTCAATATTGAGCTATGAGAGACGATCGCTCTAAAATGTGTCTGTTCTTGTGTCCTGCACCAGCACTACATCCCCTAAATACCCCACACTGAGCCAAGGAAGGCGGTTATCCAACCAGCAGGTCTACGCTTCCAGACTCAGCCTGGAGTATTAAATGCAGTACTGGGACAAAACAGCAATTAGTATGATAAAAAAGCGACACGCATTATCTATGAGCCATTATCACACTAAAACGTACCATAAATTAGTGCCCTGCATGCGCTACCTTCCCTTGATACCCCATGCCGAGTCCGGATAACCGGGAACACGCGGTGGAACCAATGTTCACACAGCATGTTGCCGGATCCGGACACGGCATGGGATATCAAATGCAGCACAGGGACCAGAGCAACAGATAAAATGAAATTGCAACTTTAATCTGCACTAAAAGAGATAATCGTGTCCGTTGAGATGTATACTGTCCCAGTGGTAAATCCTCCCTGATACCCCACGCTGAGTCCATGATAACAGGGAACATGTGGCGGAGCCAATGTCCAAACAGCATGGACCCGATCATGGACTCAGCATTGGGTATCAACCGCACCACCGGGGCAAAACAGCAGTTAGTATTGTAAATAACAGACAGCTTTTTACATTTAAATGGACACTTATAAAAAATATGGTACACAATATACATATTTACATCAACTGTACAGCAGACTACGCCTTTTGTTTAAAATCAAATAACAGGTTTTGGCACTTATCTTGACTATGGAAGGATTAGCTAAAATAAAAGATACTTTTTCAATATCATTTAAGTTCTGAAAACCATTTAGTATAAGCTCAGCTTCAATAAACAGCTCATTTCGGAACTCAGTGTACAGCGGACAATGTAATAAAACATGGATTTCATCCTCAACAGCATTCCTACAGTTAAAGCATTTTCTTTCACTAACTTCTAAGCCATTATAGCGGCCAGTTTCAAGTGCAATCGGGGCGGTTCCACTTCTAAATTTAGCCAAAGCCCCTCTATGAGACCTATTAAATATCCTTGTACAATATTCTTCAACTACAAAATCCTGCTTAAAGGTTCTGTATAATCGAAGTTTATTCCCTCCAACTCCCGAACGTGAACTATTGCGATTTACATCCACTGCCCACTGATTAATATATTCTTGCGTAATGAAAGGCAAAACGTTATTTAAAATATTGGTCTTATTAATGGTTTGATTTATGTTATTATAAATGTGAAAATTGGACTCTGTCAATTTCTGACCTACCCTGAAATTCCAGTTTTTACATCTGGTACTTACTTTTGAATTTGACCAGCTGAATATTTTCCTGTTCAGCCTTGTTGCGTCCATATTTATACAGCGACACCAGAATGATAACACAGACTTCCAACACTTTGTGATCATGGGCGTCCATCCTATATCTCCATTAACTGCTGCGTTAGGTGTATACCTTCCTACATGTAGAAAATATCTCGCAGCTCTATGTTGTACAGCATTAATGCAGCTATAGGACTGGGTGCCCCAGATCGCAACACCATACCATATAACCGGGCAAACAACTGACTCATAAAGCTTTGTAAAAGGACCATACTGAATACCACCAAATGCTTTTGATTAGCTATTAAAAGTCCAAGTGCGCGATTTGCAGACTGTGCGACGTGTTTAGCAGTTATTGCGAAATCTAGATGTTCTGATAAGACTATCCCCAAATATTTATACTGCACTGTATACGAAATGTTCTCATCGTTTACCGTAAATATGGCATCTGATTGCGGCATTGAGGGATTACGAAAATGCACAACATTGGGCTTAGCTGAGTTGACTGAGATTAGATTACTTTTGCACCAACTTCCTAATATATCCAGCATCGACTGCAGATTTGCTTCTGTTTCAGCAATAAGAACTACATCATCAGCATACAGTAAAACAGAGACTGTATCGTCACCAATTTTAACACCTTTACCCAGTGCGTCAAATTTTAATGCCAAATCATTTATATATAAATTAACAAGAGGGCCATGAGGCCCTGAATCGCTCACCTGAACAATTGACAAAGTGGGTTTTTCTGCAACTGTCAAAATATGAGTCTTGGGTCAAAAGTCAAAGAATGACCATGTCCTCTTGTACTCATAAATCTTCATGTACTCATTAAGACAACCATATAAACCATTTTTCAGGCCAAAATCTTCAAAACTTTCCATGAAATCTTATGTTCTGGCATTTTCCCATAAAACGGTCAAGGTAAACCCAAGGTCATCATTTGAACAGTCTTGGTAGTACTCTAGTACTACATGCTACTTACCAAGTTTCAAGGTCATAGGTGTATTGGCTCTGGAGAAGAAAAATATGAAAAGGTTTATAGCATAAATGGGTATGGCGGCCATGTTGGTCATGTGACCTGGACCATTTGAACAATTTTTTGTTCAATCAACCCCTCTGGCTCTATATGAAATGTGTTTACAATTCGCCTTTTGGCTTTAAAGGAAATGTTTGAAAATGTCAAAATATGAGAGATCTGGATCAAAGGTCAAAGAATGGCCGACCTCTTGTACTCATAATTCTTTATGACCTCATTAAAACGATGGTACAATCCAACTTGTATTAAGCAAGCACCTAAGGGATTATCAAGATTATTAAGACAGGTGCTTGCTTAATACAGGTACATTTCAATGTATGAGCATGTTTCGGGAACTGACTACATTCTTGCTTAAATACAGGTTGCTTGCTTAATTGAGGTGGCCACTAAGACAGGTTTTACTGTATATACCAATTTTAGGCCAACATCTTCAAAACTTCCTATGAAATCTTATGTTCTAGCATTTTCCCATATTTGACTTTGCCGTAAAATGGTCAAGGTCAACCCAAGGACATCATTCTGTAAAATCTTGATAATACTGGAGTACCCAATGTTACACACCAAGTTTCAAGGCCATCGGTCAGTTATTCTGGAGAAGAATATTTTTATAGGTTTTTACCATATATGGGAATAGTGACCATGTTGGTCATGTGACCTGGACCTTTTGAACAAATTTTCATTCCCTCAACCCCTGCAGACTCTATATGAAAAAATTAAGTTAAAATTGGCCCAGTGGTTTTTGAGGAGATTGTTTGAAATTGTCAAAATATGAAAGTTCTGGGTCAAAGGTCAAAGAAAGACCTTGACCTCTTGTACTCACAAATCTTCATGTCTCTTTAAGATGACTGCATATACAAATTTTTAGGCCTTGATCTTCAAAACTTTCCATGAAATCTTATGTTCTAGGATTTTCCCATATTTGACCTTGCCGTTAAAAAAGGTCAAGGTCAACCCAAGGTCATAATTTGAACAATCTTGATAATACTCGAGTGCTCAATGCTACATACCAAGTTTCAAGGCCATCGGTCAATCGGTTCTGGAGCAGACGATTTTTTAAGGTTTTTACCATATATGAGCATGGCGGCCATGTTGGTCATGTGACCCAACCCATATGAATAAATTTTCGTTCCCTCAACCCCTGGAGGCTCTATATGAAATTTGGTTCCAATTGGCCCAGTGGCTTTTGAGGAGATTGTTTGAAATTGTCAAAATATGAGAGTTCTGGGTCAAAGGTCAAAGAATGACCTTGACCTTTTGTACTCATAATTCTTCATGTACTCATTAAGATGACTGTAGATATCAATTTTTAGCCCAAAATCTTCAACAGTTTCCAAGACATCTTATGTTCTTGTGTTTTGCCATATAAAAGCACAAGGGAGCAAATTTGACCTTGCCGTAAAAAAGGTCAAGGTCAACCCAAGGTCATATTTTGAACAATCTAGGTTGTACTCACACACCCAATGCTACATACCAAGTTTCAAGGCCATCAGCCTATTGGTTCTGGAGAAGAAGATTTTTTCAGGTTTTTACCATATATGGGCATGGCGGCCATGTTGGTCATGTGACCCAACCCGTATGAATAAATTTTCGTTCCCTCAACCCCTGGAGGCTCTATATGAAATTTGGTTCCAATTGGCCCAGTGGCTTTTGAGGAGATTGTTTGAAATTGTCAAAATATGAGAGTTCTGGGTCAAAGGTCAAAGAATGACCTTGACCTTTTGTACTCATAATTTTTCATGTACTCATTAAGATGACTGTAGATATTAATTTTTAGCCCAAAATCTTCAACAGTTTCCAAGATATCTTATGTTCTTGTGTTTTGCCATATAAAAGCACAAGGGAGCAAATTTGACCTTGCCGTAAAAAAGGTCAAGGTCAACCCAAGGTCATAATTTGAACAATCTAGGTAGAACTTGCACACCCAATGCTACATACCAAGTTTCAAGGCCATCGGCCTATTGGTTCTGGAGAAGAAGATTTTTTCAGGTTTTTACCATATATGGGCATGGCGGCCATGTTAGTCATGTGACCCAACCCGTATGAATAAATTTTCGTTCCCTCAACCCCTGGAGGCTCTATATGAAATTTGGTTCCAATTGGCCCAGTGGCTTTTGAGGAGATTGTTTGAAATTGTCAAAATATGAGAGTTCTGGGTCAAAGGTCAAAGAATGACCTTGACCTTTTGTACTCATAATTCTTCATGTACTCATTAAGATGACTGTAGATATTAATTTTTAGCCCAAAATCTTCAACAGTTTCCAAGATATCTTATGTTCTTGTGTTTTGCCATATAAAAGCACAAGGGAGCAAATTTGACCTTGCCGTAAAAAAGGTCAAGGTCAACCCAAGGTCATAATTTGAACAATCTAGGTAGTACTCGCACACCCAATGCTACATACCAAGTTTCAAGGCCATCGGCCTATTGGTTCTGGAGAAGAAGATTTTTTCAGGTCTATACCATATATGGGCATGGCGGCCATGTTGGTCATGTGACCAGGATCATTTGAACAACTTTTCGTTCCTAAGTCCTCAGGAGGCTACATATGAAATTTGGTTACAATTGGCCAAGTGGTTTCAGAGGAGAAGTCGTTTGAAATTGTGGACGGACGACGGACGACGGACGACGACGACGGACGCCGGAGCCTGCCTATCCTATAAGCTCCCCCGGAGCCTGCGGCTCAGGTGAGCTAAAAAGTAATGGCGACAAGCAACATCCTTGCTTTAGTCCACAGTTTACATTAAACCAATCGGTTGTAAGTCCGTTTAGTTTAACCGAAGACTGAACATTGTTATACAAAGCCTTAATTGCATCTAATAATAGCCCGTTAAAACCGAGTTTTTCACGTTTCGTCCAAAGAATATCTCTGTTAACTGAGTCATATGCTTTTTTAAAGTCTATGAAGGCGCAGAAGGTGGACTTTTTCATTTTTTTCCTTGTTTCAACTATATTTGTCAAAGAACTTATATGGTCAATTGTGCTTCGGCCTTTTCTGAATCCATTCTGGCCTTCAAATATTATATTATTGTAATTTGACCACATACTAACTCGATTATTTAACAAGGTACAATATACTTTGTAGACTACAGGTGAAATTGCAATGCCCCTGTAAGAAAGCGGATCGCGGGCTTCACTTGTAGTACATTTCGGTATAGGACAAATGAGAGACTTCCCCCAGATATTTGGAACTTTGCCAGAACGATAACACGTATTGAACAGTTTATGTAAGAAAGAAATAATGCTGTCGTTTTTTAATACCTCGCCTGGTATATCGTCAACACCAATTGCACGATTATGTTAAATACTATAAACAGCTTTACGAACTTCGGAAACGGTAAAATTATTCGCAAATAAACCCGACTCATCCACAGTGTTATCAACATTTAGCATGACATCAACATTCTGCAAATTAATTTGCTGATTATGCGTTGGGTTTAGTAGTGCAGAAAATTCAGTTTTCCATTTATTAAGAACAGCATTAGTGTCTGTGTTAATTTCACCATTATCATTTACAATTTCCATCAGAATTTCTCTCTTTCTATTATCCCTTACCCCTGCTCTACCTATTGTCTTCCAACAATCGTTTGGATTATTTTCAGCATTACTTATCTTTCATTCTGCATTTCAAACCAGTAATTTCTCTTTCTTCTCTGTACCTGCTTATCAAACATTTTACGCTTTTGAACAAAGATATGCTTTAAATTATGCTTTTGGCTGTTTCTACATTTTAAATATGCTTTTTCTGCATGACACATATCATTCCATAACACCTGTAAATTGTCGTTCCACCAAGGTTTTCGAATACGCCTGCGTTTATTACTAACACCGTATTTGACGATAATTTCTCGCTTTGGCAATTTTAATGACATTTCATTTTGAACAACAGAGCAAAAATCACCATATATTTCTTCTACATCTCGTTGGCTTTGAATATTAGTTACCAAATTATCAAGAGTTTGAAAAAGTGAATTTGAATGTTCATCATTACAAAAAGTTGGTGGAATGTCAGTTAAATTATACCTATTATATCTTTTCTCAATAGTACTGCTTGCGGTATTAGACCTAAATTCTAACCCAGGAGATTTTAAGTTCCAGCAACATGTTATGACAGAATGGTCTGGTACAATTCTAGACTCTGAATGCCCATACACTTGTGCTGGCCTAATTACTTTAAAACCCTCAAACTGTTCAATATGCTCATACGGAACAATAAAATAGTCAACGACAGAGCTTCCTCGAGTAGACACAAATGTAAAGTCATTATCATCAGAGATTGTAGCAAAATCATGATCTCGCAATGCATATATTAAACTGGACCAGATCGAGTCGCATTACTCGAGTAACCAGATGGCTAGGAATTTCCGAGCTGATAATGCCGAACGTGCCCTTTCGCTGACCATAAACAAAAACACGTGACTTGTCGGTGTCAACATGCAAAAGTTATTATTTCAATATTTGGGGATTAAAAAATCTGAAAACTACTTCCTTAAATTAAAATTACAAGTAAATCTTCTTAAATAAGAAAGACGAGGCTTGTGAAAAAGCTGAAGACCTGTTTAAACTAAGATCTTGGTTATCATGGACTGCAATTTGCATTGAAAAAAAAAAAGTTGTTCTGGGATTCCTGAAATTTCAGTTTATATTGATCATCTTGGATAATTATTGCAAACATACAAAACGACATGAATCTGGGGTTATTACTTATTTGGAGTCTTCCTGTGATGTCAGTACAAAAAGGTGAGCACTGTCTCTTTTACTGCAATCCTGGGGTGTGTCCTATTTTATATATCAGCATAATTAGTACTACCCCATATGGTTATAGAGACTCCATATTCTCACGCAGGAATCTATTCAACTGTAAACAAAGTTTGTGAAGGCTGCGGGAGAGAAAGGTACCAGGGTCAGTTAGAGCGACTTGGATATGGTGCAGGAGGTTGCGGTTCAAATCTCGGCTTGGCTCAGCTAGTAACTGGAAAACTATCAGAAGAGCTCTCTCTGACTGGATTTGTTATTTCAATTTGGGGTTCTTTCTGTCTTTTTTGCATTTATGCCTTAACCCAGGAAGGGGACACAGACGGTGTACTAATGTACACTCCGGTGTTGCAGGATAAAAGCCTACTTATAGCCATGTAGCTATAGTAGGGATCTTTAACCTGCACAGGGGATGACTCTCCCTGCACAAGGGGCCTCCAGTTAACGTCCCGATCCGAAGGATGGCACACTTGTTAGCATCATCCCTGCAAATGATGCTAGAAAAACGCGTTTGGACATAGGAGGATTTCGCCTCCGGCGGGGCTCGAACCCACGACCTCTGGCTTCAGAGTCTTCTAGCAGAATTATCACTGAATTATCACTGTAATAGCTTGCTGTTTCAATTTGCCAATGCTGTTTCTTGTAGATGTGGTGCATTTGACGAACAGTGGTCCAGCGATTTCTGGTTCTCAGATTGTCTTCAAGGCTGAAGTGTCAGATGGAACAAGTCATCCTGTGCAAGATGAAAAGTACTTGGAGTATAGTTGGGATAACACAGCTGATGGTCTAACGGTATGACTGTTCACTGCAGATTTCTAGATAAAAAGGAGTATTCATACATGTGATGAGCTCCCGATGACCATGTGGGAGATTTGGATTTCATTTCAGGGAGATTGAGTTCTCCATCAGGGAGACTTTTTGATGGCAACTTTGATGCGTCGTTTCAAGTACTTTACTGTATTTTTTTTCTTATTTTAAAACAGAACATGAACTATAGCAGGGCTGTGGAAATACCATGCCCGACTTGTCCTACTTGTCCCATTTCACTCAGGACAAGTGAAAATTTTTAATGTACTTGCCCTGGAACAACTATGAAAAAAGTCTATGGTTTCCTTTTCAAATATAACAACTGAATTTATCTTTTAGAAAAAATACTTAGGTAAACAGTGTGGACCCAGATCAGACTGCTCCTGTAGGAGCAGTCTGATCAGGGTTCACACTGTTTGCCATTCCAATATGTGAACTTACCTGGTAAAAGTTTTATATATGTAGAGTAATCCTTAAAATAATGCAAATATCATATTTGCGGTTTCGGACAAGTAAGAGTTTGCCGGACAAGTGGAGTCTGACCTTTTACTTGTCCCTGGACAAGTAAGAAATTTCTCTATTTCCACAGGCCTGACTATAGCATAGTTTGGTTAGTGTACTTAAGAGTTACTCCCCCCAGCCCCTCCCCCCCCCCCCCCAAAAAAAAAATAATAAAACAAAAAAAACTCCTTTCTTTAATTATTATGATTATTCATTTTTATTATATTACTGTTATTTGTATCATTATTTTGGTATCTGTCTGGCACAGAATCTAGCTTTTGCAAAAGGGTATACTTGAGATTTCATACAGATTTGCCTCCCTTGAAATTTCTATTTTCAGTTTATCTACTTATCTTCTTGTGGCTAGCCACACTAACCAATTTAGCCACTTAATGCTATTCTGTACCGAAACAAAATTTGTAAGAATGGGCAGATGGACGTACAGGCCAGAACCAATATGCCCCCTCAACTTCTCCTAAGTTGGGGGCATACAAATGGAATTGATGACTATCAAAACTTGTCTATCAGATTATGGAGTTTTGAAGCAATATTTATAGAAGAAAACATCATTTACTGTTCATTTACTATGTTAATATCCCCAAAAAGCATGAAATAAATACTTGTTTAAGTAGTATCATAACATCTCCATATTCCCATTTTCTTGTCAAATATACTATAAAATTTTCATATTACCAAATTATTTCTTTAATATTCTGTAGATCTTAACTGGATCATCTTAATTTGATTGGGAATATGCCAGCCGGTTGTCAATAGCATGAAATAAATACTTGTTGAAGTAGTATCATGACATCTCCATATTCACATTTTCTTGTCAAATATACTATAAATATTTCATATTACCAACTTATTTCTTCTATATTCCGTAGATCTTAACTGGCCCATCTTAATTTGATAGGGAATATGCCAGCCGGTTGTCAATAGCGAACGTTCAATAGCGAACGGAGACTCCCGGATGATCCGGGAGACATCACATGTATGAGTATTTGATAAGTTTTGGATAATTTTCTTATTTCTCCACAAAAGCCAGTGTTGTATGTAACCCCTCATTAGAACCATCTCAGTAAAATGGTTCTAATGCAGGGTCACAGTCTCACTTTGAATTTTATTTGCTACTGTTATGACCCCTCATTATAACAGTCTCAGTGAGATGGTGCTTATGATGGGTTAAAATATATATTTCTGTGGAGAATTATCAGAAAATATCTTAGAAGTATCTTCAAATACCCATCTCATCTAAGCCTTTGGGTATGAATGTTGTTATGCTAATGTTTGAAATTCATGCATTGACAATCTTCATGATGTTTGTAGGCTTAATCCTACTGAATCAAAGAAAGTCTTTAAAAGTATAGTATAGCCAGAATATCTTTAAATTCTGCAAAAAACTAATTCCCATGGGCTTTTCCAGATTTGTAACATTGCATACTTTTGTTACTGTTAGTATATACACACAATTACGATTGTCAATTGGTCTGTCCCTCTGTATCAGATAAAGTGGATATTCCTAATGGTAGGATTACACCAGACCCACAGCAGAAACCTGAGAACATCCATGAGACATGATACAGAGGGTTAGATCAAGTCACTATAGTAATTGATGTCTATATGCGTTTTATGTATTGACAGTGTTCTTGATCTTTGTAGGCTTAAATCATCATGAATTTGCAGGAAAATCTTTAATAATGCAAAAAATAAACAAAAATAAACTAATGTCCTACCAGGAATAAAAGTTTTACCATGATATTATTCCTATTTAATAACCTGGGGGAGTTGTATTTATAGAAAGAGTGGCGCTATCTAGTAAGGGTAGTAAAGTTAACAAATCATTCCAAACCAAATTGACTTCAATAAAAACTATGTTACCCATAAATGTATAAAAATTTGAGATTAACATATGAGTCGCAACACAACATAACAAACAAAGTGGCATTTGTGCCAGGCGAAGACTCAGTTCAGCCTGGGTATCTGCCCAGTCTGACCAGAGTCTTTGCTTTGCATTTTAAGGGTGGCTAAGGGTCTAATCTACCTCCATGCTGACAGTGAAGACTCTGATCAGACTGGGCGGATGTCCAGTCTGATCTGAATCTTTGCTGGGCAACCATGTTACAGTAGACCTAGTCCTGAACACATAACTTTACCAGTTCCGCTTCGCTTCACTCTAACGGGAGGAGCATAGTAGATCCCGGCTAAGGGTCAAGTAGTACAGGACTACAGTAGACCCAGAATGCTACAGTAGACCCAGAACACACTGTCACATGTATTCTGGTTCTTCTATATCTGTGGATTTTGGGCCTGGCCAAATGTTCATTTATTTTGGTAGAAAAAGGGATGGGGCACTTACATATATTAGTATAGGACAGTTATTAGAATTAAGGTATCTGGGCACTTCTTCAAGAAGATCAACTCCGCCATTTTCATTTTTGTCCCCCTTCTAAGTAAGCATCCACTCTTAAAAGAAAGAATTTGCTCCTGTGGTAGCAAATTCTTTCCTGTATTAGTAGAACTCATTTTGGAAATGCTGCATCATCCACCAAGCAAACAAGCAGTCACAAAAGTTGTTCCTTTTTGCAAAAATTAAGGCACAGCATGGAGGTGAACCCATTCACCTTAAACGAGTGTATGTTTTTTTATTTTAGAAAACAACAAGGGGTCATAAGAATACAACCCTAAAATCATGTTATCAGCGGCGCTTTACTCTCCCTCGGCGATACAAAATGACTGTCAACGTTTGGGATATCCATGAACCCATACCAAAGTTCATCGGCAAAGCAGAAAGTCATTTCAGAATAACTGGTAAGTGTGGATAATTCTGGAATAGTATTTCTTATTTTTCAATGACAACATGCTTTGTGCCCCCTTTATTTGAGCCATCTCAATGAGACAGTTCCGATGAGGATCTGCAACATACGTTTTTTGGAAGAAATATAGAAATTATCCCTTAATTATCCTTGATACCCCTTCTTATCTGGAGCAATGGTATGAGTAATTAAGCCATTTGGTCTGTATTTATAGGGTATAACTTATCCATCAAGCTCGCGGCCTTAAAACCTATAAGAAATGATTTTCATACATGTAAAAGACTTATAGTTTCATTATGCATGACATCTAAGCCTATGGTATATGATGAGGGTTATATGAGCCGTGACACGACAAAACCAACAATGTGGTCGTGCGCCCAGTGCAGACTCAGATCAGCCTGGGCATTCGCTCAGTTTGACTAGACTCTTCGTTAAGTGCTCAAAGGGTAGATAAGGGTCTGAGCTACCTCCATGCGAACAGCGAAGACTCTGATCAGACTGGGCGGATGCCCAGGCTGATCTGAGTCTGCGCTGGGCGCACAACCACATTGTTGGTTTTCTCACGTCGCAGCTCATATAGCTTTCGTTCAATGTCCATTCGTCCCTCCATCCATCCATATTTAATTGCCCTGAGGTGCTGTGGACAACCCAGTGCACTATCACACAAGGCTGTGAGGCTGAGGGCAACAGTGCCTCGAGTAATCCACAGTGCTGAAGGGTTTGACTGTTGCTGGTATAAGGTGTGAAATAGTAGTTTATTACCCAACCAAAGCTCAATTATGTTTGTATTGAGCTAGGAAACTCCCAATTACATATGACATGACGTAATGCATGACAGGGTGAATGTAAAAAATATTGTCTGGCTCTTTTGTGTTACGTCCAAACTTGTGACATCCCCTACCAGAGAAAACACAAAAACATTGACCGGTCAAGTGTGTTGATAGTGAAAATCACAGTAGACAGTAGAACTAAGTTATCACTCTGCATAGTGTAGGTGGGTAATAATATATTCTGTATGAGATGAAGAAAACTGAAATATTTGTTTAAACCTGAAACTGTCTGTTTTCTTTACAGCACAACTTAATGGTAATCTGAATGTCAGTCAGGAACTAAAATACAGGGAACCGGAGGCTGCGAAAGTTTATTCAACAAAGAAACCAGTCAAACTTCATGCTAATTTAACGGACAGATTTACTGAAGAACCATCTATAGACTACTCTTGGTTTCTTGATGGGAATTTTTCCATGGCTACCAATAGTCCAGAGACAACTTTGTTAGTCAGTGAAGCAGGTGAACATACCGTGGGAGTAAAAGTGAAAAGTGTTGACAAAGTTCCAGATTGTGATGATTTCATAGCTGAGATAGGGGTTACCGGGCACTTCAATGAAACAGTCATACTCAAAGGTAAGTAGGTTTGATGAACTACCATAAATACTTGGACATCTTGAGGAGAATGGGTATACTTTCAAGGGAAGCAACTCTGCCATTTTCATATTTGCCTCCCTTCTTAATTGACCTTACACGAATGCACTAATTGCTCCTCCTTTTAAGTTTGTCCGGGTATATTTTACAAAAGAAACTATTGTCACAAAAACATGTGCATTTATTTGTCAGAGGTTTTCACCTTTAATACTTGTCAAAGCACATATTAACTGACAGGTCACGTAAGGTTATTGGTGTCTACTCTTAAAGGAAAGAATTTGCTCCCATGGGAGGAAATTCTTTCTTTTTAGAGCAGACACCATATCAGAAAGGTTTTGTTGTCCCTGGTAGCAATCAGGAAATTACAAAAGTTATTTCCCATGATAAAAGTGGTAGAAAAACATGGTGTTCCCATACTTTTTAACTAGTTACTGCCTAAACTTCTAAAAAGTTATCACTATTTTTGTGGTCAACTATGAAACCCGGACATGGACATTTGATATTATAATATATATTTTTTAGTTGATGGCCACAAATTATTAAGTCATTGGTTGTACTTAATTGGTTGTGACGTGTCAAAAATTGCTGGCAGACGGGCAAATAGTGCAGATCCTTATCAGACAGCTCCCGTAGGGCCCGTCGTAGTTGGGTCTTCACTGGTTGCTAAGACAGGCTGATTGACTATTTAGGGTGCATACAGTACTTGAGTAAAAGCTGTTGTCTTTTCGAGAATGTGGTAATAATCTTTTTGTCACCTTAGCCTTAACCAGTTAATGCAAAGTGAATTCTACCTCTCAATTTTGACATGTCCGTTTTCAATATGTCTGCATGTATTATTCTTCCACTGGCGGCGGCAGCTGTGTAAATTTTTGTCTGTGTTTTCTTGTTTAAGACTGATCTATAACAATGCACAGACATGTGAGACAGCATTCCATTGAATTTTCTTAATTACATACTTTCAGCTTGTGAGCTTGTTTGTCACTGTCCCCGTGAAAAGTAATGTGGATCGGAGAAATACTTGTATTTCAGGGGTTTTGGTAGTGAAACGATTACCACTCAGAATTTGGTCATTCCGTCCAACTCTTCGTGGCCATTGTAAACTGTTCTTCACTTCGTAAACACAAAACACAAACTTTCTGTTACAATTAGAATTGTGTCGGGCTACATTACCTCCCCAGTCATGAGGCTAAAAAAGGAGAAACAAAGGGAAATACAGGAAAAATGGCTTATGGGTCTGGAGTGATATCATGCACCAGTTGCGTGCTTTTAGCCATATAAGTGGTTGGGAATGCACATATATAGGTAGCTCCTATTTTTAATTCATATGATATTATAAATGTTATGTATGTTATGTAATGCAAAAAAACATCTGTGTCTACTCTGCCAAGATGCCTTTAATGGGAAGCTAGGCAATAAGCTTACTAATTTCTGTCAATGACTTTCTCTTTCCCATGCCGGGCCGGATAGCGCAATCGGTAGGGCACCTGACTTGTAAGTCAGAGATCCTGGGTTCGAAACCCGGTCTGGCCACATACTTTCGTTTCTCCCTCCGCTGATTCAAGAAGGGCAGTTGTCAGTTACTGGCGAAAGTATGTGCACTTAGTACTGGTTAACCACTTAGGAGGTCTAAGCCTGCCCAGGAATAGTGTGGTTAGGTTAACTGACCGTCCCGACATGACCTTAGTTGTTTACCGTGGACGTTAAGCATCAAATCAACCAACCAACCAAATCTCTTTCCCATATTTGACTTTGTTCAAATTTCCTTTCCCTGTCAGGAGATGTTATTTAAAATGCATGACTGAATATCAAACACTGTTTTTTCGGGGGTTTCGGAAGGTGAAAAATCTTTTAACTGCATTATTAAAGATGGTACCTTTCATTAGATAATTGTTCCATGACATGAGAAAACCAACAAAGTGGTTGTGTGCCCAGTGCAGACTCAGATCAGCCTGGGTATCCGCCCAGTCTGATCAGAGTCTTTGCTGTCCGCATGGAGATAGCTTAGACCCTTAGCTATCCTTTTAGCACTTAGAGAAGAGTCTGATTAGACTTGGCAGATGTGCGGGCTGATCTGAGTCTGTGCTGGACACACGACCACTTCGTTGGTTTTCACTTGACACGGCTCATATGTAGATTGTACAGAGGAGGAAGACTAATGGGACTGAACTGTTGCAAATGCTGAGCTTAGTCTCTTCCATTCCCACACATAGTAAATAATAAAGGTTTCTTTTCACATGTCTACAGTACACGCAACGTGAAGACTTGATCTGACACGCTCTCGCGTGACACTTAAAATCGCGAGGAAGGGATTAAAATCCACGAGATTCTCTCGCAACTCTCACGCATTTCACACTAAACTTCCTCGCGTGTTTGAAAATCGCCACGTTCCACGCAAGAAAATTCCTCGCATCTCGCGTGAAATTCATAGAGTGATGTATGCGAGAAACTTTCTCGCATCACGCGTGGAATTTTGTCCAGGTAGGTACAATGTACATGTACAGTAAATGCAAGTTTCTATACATATACCTTTACGATTCGCAATGCATTTTTTTCGACGCTGATAACGGTTCAGTTAATACATTGTAAGCGTGCGTGAATAACCTAATTGATCGCATCCTCAACGCAAGTATTGTTTGACAGTTACGAATTAAGGATGTGTTGATAAACAATCATGATCAGCGTAATTTTGTTGCAATTACGCAGCGAGTTAATTAGAGAGGCTTATGTTTGAAAGAATATTGTTAATAGGTTACTTAGTAGCAAAATTCTAGAATGATGACACAGACAAAAATTTTCGCTCAGCCGCCACCGATAATAGCCCAATCCATGTCAAAACAGTCACAAAGATCAAAGCGTTTCGATCAGCTTTTGAACTCAAAGCTATAACGCTAGTGGCACGTGCCGAAATGTTTACTTATTAACCAATATAAACTTTCTGAAGTAAGAGCTGTCAAGTTTCCATTAAAAGCGCACGCGACAACAATGACTTGATTAGCAAATGGGCTGTCTCAGAGGTGATTGACGTCCGCTTAACCACTCGCTGAAATATGCAAATTTGTAAACCTGTTGGTTTGACAGCTAAAAAAAAAATACGTCACAGCTGCATCCTATTTTCAAGAAATATAGTAAATATGATTTTGCGTCGTGGATCAATAGTCAAAGTGTTTGGATTTTAAAAATGCATCAAAATGAATGAAAAATAAGAGGTGAGAAGTTTGTTTTTTATTCCGATCTCCGCGTTGCAAAATTACATTATCTATATGAAAAAAGAAACTGATTCTGTTGTGCGAAAAATTCTCAAAGTATTCGGACTAATAAACATAATATATATGTATTCATATTTAGAGGTGACTGAACGCATTCAGGGCCTTTGCCGTAATAAAATGTGAAGACGGTAGCATTTGTTGAAATACGTAAACACAGCACGTTTATAGGTCAGTCTCGTGCCTTGACATCAAAGGACGCCGCTCAGAGCACAAAATGGTGAAAGGAATCTTATTCCATACGCTGATAGTAAATATGAGGATCAGCCTGCGCAGTATTGTATACTATGCGACAAACTGGTATGCTTTACGCGTCATAGCGTGAGCGGTTTATGCCGTCTATTTGTTCGGTTATTTCTGGAATGGCTGAAATTGCCGATCGTAATTTTTGCCGCTAAAATTTTTTTAGTCGGCGCCAAAAAAGACCAGTCGGTTGGAAACCGGAATTACAACTTTTTTAGGCCCAAAGTAAAAATATAAATGAATTACCTGTACAACATATAATGACCTGTGAAATTGATAGGAATCGTTAATCCTTTCCACTCGAAAACACGCGTCACGCGTGATTAAGTTTGACGCCGATGACTCACCTGAGCATACATGGAGTTAATCCTTTCTCTCGAAAGTTGCGTGTCTCGCGTGAAAAGAAATTGTTTTCTCGCGAGTTTAACGTCACGCATCTCGCGAGTGTCTCGCATCTCCCACGCATTTCACACGCAAAAACTCCACTAAACTTTCGTGGAAAAGATTAAAATCTCTCGCGAGAGCGTGTCAGATCAAGTCTCCACGTTGCGCGTACTGTAGCTTACAGTAGTCTGTACAAAACTGATAAAGCATTCACATAAACCAGAAACGGAAGCGTAAAACTGAAACTTTAGATTTTCACACGTTTTTGCAGATAAACGCTGCTTTGTCAGCTCGTATTTGTTTTGATACTTGTTATAAAAATGTAATCAGAATCAAAATCAAATACATGTATTTATAAACAAGATATCAGTATTTGCATATGCATTCCAGTGAAAGTTCAGGTATAATACTGATACCAGATATATTTTACCTTTATATGATTATCTGTGTCAGTAAGATTATACAGGGCTCTAGGCTTTTCCTAGTTTTTGGGGCAACAGTATTTCAATTTTCTTATCTTTCAAAAACATATACTAGGGCCATACTAAAATAACTTGTTCAGGTGAATATTTTACAACATTCTTTTTTCTGAGAAACTGAGATAAATTAAAAAGAAAATCATTTTTTTTTTCAAACCAATTGTTTTGCATATTTAGAGCTAAGAATTCAAATGAAAGTGAGTCATGGTAAGCAAAAAGGGCTCAGAATTCCAGGGTTCGAGGTTATAAAACTCGAGAATAATCTCAAACTCAAAATAAAGCACACTGATTGGCTGCTTCCGAGCATGTGCTCGGAAGCAGCCAATCAGTGTGCTTTATTTTGAGTTTGAGAACATACTCAAGTTTTATAACCTCCAGGCCAGATAGGAAGGGGTAAGGGATAATTCAGAGATATTTTTTCTTATTTCTCAATGAAAACATTAGGTTGTGATCCCTCTTTAGAACCATCTTAGCAAGACGGATCAAATTAGGGGTCACAACTTAGGTTTTTATGGAAAAATACAGAAAATTATCCCTAAATTATCCCTGTACCACTTCTTATCTGGAATGCTGACCTGGGTGCTATGTTTTTTGAGTACAACAAAGACTCAAACCAGCCAGTCCTTTCAGACTTTTACTTCTGCACACAATGTATTGATCCTGAGAAATCTGCTGGGAGACAATAGGGATGTACAGACTGATTTATGTCTTTGCCTTTTGTGGAGCCCCGGTAGCTTAGTAGTTTAAGCCCTGGCCTGCTGATCTAGCGGTACCAGGTTCGAGACCCTCTGGACGCGAAACATTTTACAACTGTAAATGGGGTCCCATTGTACACAGCCTTTCATTATCACCCTCCCATTGTCCTGATGTGACTGAAAAGCTGTTAAAAAGAATGTAAATTTGCAAGTCATCCATCCAGCTGTGCTGAGTCCCCTTTTTGCATGACACAGCATTTCAAATGATATATACTTATAACTTACACATGGATAAAATGTTTGGAGATAGTTATTAAATTGAAATGAATGCAAACTGAACATTGAACAGTCCATTGTATAAAAAGATGTAAACAGGATTAGTCATCCAGCCGTTTTAGGAGTTTGTTTTCATACACTGCTATTTACAAATGCACATGTACATGAAGGACAAATATTACAATAGATCCCGTGAATCCAAGAGGGTAGTAAAGTCCGCTGTTTCAAACAGGGCTATTTTGCATTCATTGGATTAGTTTAACTTGAAGTAAATACTAGTATTTTATTACCGAAGATGTTCTTAACTGGGATTGAATTACAACATCATGATCATAAATGACCTAAGGGGGCATTTAAAAGTCTGGTCTGCAGTGCTAAATGTGCAAAAGAGAATCAGACCTTGTACAGATTTAGCAAGATATGAAGATTTCTGCTGTTCTATATGTTTGGTGGGAAAATGAGTGTGTGTATGAAGGGAGGTGAGAAGGGGTGCTAAGAAGTGAAGAGACACTGTATGCATGAGAGCTGAGAGTATTTACATGTTTGCCAAAATTGCAGACCCAGAAAAGACTGCACACAAGAGCTAGCTTACATTTTGTGCCTTTTCTGTATAGTCTCTGCCTTATTGTCTGAAACATGTTCCTTCATCTTTGAATTGGATCACTAGAGACAGGGTATTTGAGTCACAACACAACAAAACCAACAAAGTGGCATGTGCTCCCACCGAAGACGCCCAGTCTGATCTGACTCTTTGGTGTGCACTTAAAGGGTAGCTAAAGGTCTAAGCTATCTCCATGCCAACAGTGATGACTCTGATCAGACTGGGTGGAAGCCCAGGCTGATCTGAGTCTTTGTGTGGGGGCACATGCCACTTTGTTGGTTTTCTTGTGTCATGGAAGCCCAGGCTGATCTGAGTCTTTGCGTGCGGGCACATGCCACTTTGATGGTTTTCTTGTGTCAAACTGGCATACAGATGGATGGATGACTTGGCAGTTTTACATCCCTGTCAAGAGGATTTCAGTCATTTCATGTTCATGGCAGGGTGAATATGAAGTGCTCATTGCAATGCAGCATTGTTAAAGTTTGGACAGAATCTTTTCTACCATGGGACTTGAACCCAAGACTTGATCCAAAGTTGGGAGCGCGAGCCACTCGGCCACATGGACGCTTCAGAATGGCATACAGAGTAAATGACCATGAGCCTGCATTGTTTTCAAAAGTTTCAAAATCAATATATTGGTAGAAAAGGGTACCAGTAAGTAGGCATTCAGTATTAAAACTGTCACCTGCTTCAAGTATAAAAGTTCCTGTATCAAGAGATGTCATTTACCACTGATAATTACTGGTAATCTTAAATATTCGAACACCACTACCATTTCTGTTTCTAATAACTGTAATAGTCTTCTCCTTTTGAATTGGGACAAGTATGGTTTTTTTTATGAGAACATGTTTTCTAAAAGTGTTATCAAACAGTGCAATTCAAGATCAGACTGTTCCTAAGGAGCAGTCTGATTTTGAATCTGCACTGTTTGACCGAGCTTTTCTGTTCATACATTTAGGATGAATACGGTAGCTTAACAAACATGTGACCATAATCTAGTCATGTTAGTCACCTGCCACAATAATTGTTGCGGTTAGTTAAGCTGAGTTAGGATTGAAAGAACCTTAGCTTCACCAGCAAATACTCAGAATCTGATCAGTTTGCACATAATGCAGTCTTATCAGAATGTTAATTATGCAAATTTTCAGTCTATGACTGTCCTGAACACAGTAAAAGCCTTGGGTTAGGAATGGGAGGTGTGCAGGGTGACACAATCTTTGTCCAGTTTGTTCCTTGCAAATACCTTACCGGTATTTGCACTTTGCAAGAATTACTGTTCAGTTCTTTACTTTGCCCAAAACAATTAAAATAGTTAGCAAGGTTTAAATTGTGTAACAGCACATGAGAGTAGTGAAAGACATGACCATTCTTCTGTTCTGTACTTGGCCCACAAAAATTCAAATATTCTAGAGCAGTGCAAGGGAAGTCCATCTGCTGTTCTGTACTTTGCCCACAAAATTTAAAAAGTTATAGAAGTTTAGATTGTGTAAAGGCATACTGGTATGACATGAGCATCCAGAAGCTCTGGATCTTTCCTGTTTGACACTGCAATATCTAATTACTGTATTAATCCTAATTAATGTCCCTGCTCTAATAAATGTTACCTACCTCATTCTGAAATATATATATTAGCTTGCTTGAATTCCTGTTTGCTTCTCTGGATGAGGTAGCTCATTGAAATGGGGTCTATTCTGAAAGGAAAGGATTTGCTGCTGCAGGAGTTGACCCCTACTGAGAAGGGAGGCAAAAATAATAGTCTGCTGCTTCCTTTGCAAGTATACCCAGTTACATTAATGCTGCAGCCCATGGCACTATATTTTCATGTGAAGCATTGCTGTAGGCAATCTGCTTCCTTCAGGTTGACCATATGAGATTGCTGTTATTACTAAAAATAGAAAAACAGCAAAATTACTTTCCTCGATCTAGATTAGACAGAAACATCATTGATACATGCACCATGGTTTTGAACCATGTTGGATCAGCAGTCATGGGAAATTCTGTATTTTGCAGATTTATATGTCATCAAATATCCATACAAAATAGTCTTCACAAAAAAAATTCATGTTTAATAGAAATGCCCCTGCTGTATTGAATGCCCCTTGCCTCTTTGATGAAAATAATTTTGCATGAATTCTTGTTTGCTTCTCTGGGTGAGTTAGCTCTTTAAATTGGGGTCTTCTCTTAAAGAAAAGAATTTGCTCCTTTAAGAGTTGAGCCCTACTGAGAATGGAGGCAAAACCTAGAGTTGCTTCTTCTGCAAGTATACCATTCACCTTATTACTGTTTATTAAAGCTATTTTGCAGTGGCTGATTTACTACTCTTTAGACTCTAAATATCACCCCCCCCCCCCCCCCCACCCCCGGTAAAACGCAGCTCCCCGGGTGTTTAATAAGATTACATGACTGAAATAAGTTTTAATTATTTTTTTCCCTGTATTTTTTCAGACCCTGTTGAAGTGAATGTTAGTGGTGCTGCAGTTATCAACAAAACAGAACCAATAGTTGTTAATGTCACATTAAATGGAAGGTATGGTACATGTATAAAATACAAAAGATTTGAGTGAGTGAGTTAACCCAGGCTTAATGTTCCACCACCAAGAATGCTAGAAGTCAGAAGTCAGCTTAAAGTCTTCTCTGAAAGATTGGCTGACCAGGGGCTTGAACATGCAGTCCCTGGATATTGGCATGGAGGGATCACCACTCCAAACAGATTTGAATAGACATATAATAACAATTCTGGGATATTTTTCTTGTACTAAAAATACGCTACGATGGCCTCTTATTAGAACCACCACAGCTGGTTGATTCTAATTAAGACTGCCACAACATTCCAAGATTTTTTCAAAAATAAAACTGTGCTAAAATGGTATCAGCCTTTACCCGTGCAAATGCTAGTTATGCCAGTTGCAAATTCAGTGCTTTGAGAGTCATTTCTTTAAATTGATTGAATACATTTTCAGGGGAAGCAACACTGTCATTTTTTAGCTCGCCTGTAGGAATGTACAGGAAGAGCTATTGCACTACCCCCGGCGTCGGCGTCAGCAGCGGCGAGGGTGGCAGCGTCGGCGTTAGCAAAATGTTAAAGTTTTTTAGCTCACCAGAGCCGAAGGCTCCGGGGGAGCTTATAGGATAGGCAGTTGTCCGTCGTCGTCGTATGTCGTCCGTCGTATGTCGTATGTCGTCGTCCGTCAACACTTTTAAACAACATCTCCTCTGCAACCACCAGGCCGATTGGGCCCAAATTTCATCTGTAGCATCCTTGGGCTGGGGGATTGAAAGTTTGTGTTTTTTACGAGAATCTGCCCTTTAGTTTGGTTTCTATGGCAACTTAGAGTTCCTATAGACTTGCAATGGGGAAAATTGAAAAATGGCATTTTCTTCCAAGACATTGCAGATATGTTGACAAAACTTTTATAGAAATGTTTCTTGAGAAGTCTTCTATCAGCTGTATGTTTTGTGGTCCACTGCCCCTTTTATTGGTTGCCATGGAAACCAAAATGCAATCAAAAAGGAAAAGAAAGGCTTAAAAATTATCTCCTCTGAAACCACGGGGCCAATAAGGCCCAGATTTCGTTTGTAGTATCCTTAGGCTGGGGGATTGAAAGTTTGTATTTTTTATGAAAATCTGCTCTTGAGTTTGGTTGCTATGGCAACTTAGATTTCCCATAGACTTATAATGGAGAAAATTGAAAAATGGCATTTACTGCCAAGCCATTGCAGATATGTTGACAAAACTTTTATACAAATGTTCCTTGAGAAGTCTTCTATCAGCTATATGTTTTTATTATTGGTTGTCATGGAAGCATAAAGCAAAAGAAGGAAAAACATGCCTTAAAAAATTCTCTCTTCTGAAGCCACTAGGCCGATTGGGCTCAGATTTTATCTTTGGTATCCTTGAGCTGGGGAAGTGAAAATTTGTGTTTTTCTTTAATGAAAATCAGCTCTTTTGTTTGGTTGCTATGGCAAATTAGAGTTGCATTGACTAACGATGGGGAAAATTAAAAAAATGGCATTTACTGCAATTAAAATATGGAAAATAGTTATATATTTTGTTATTAACTCAACAGACTGTCAGACTGAGACTTTGTAGTAGACTAGTAGTGTATTTTGTGTTAGCCTGTACAAATGTGACAGCAGTTTTGAAAGCAGTTTTTAGCTCGCGTGAACAAAGTTCAGGAAGAGCTATTGCACTACCCCTGGCGTCGCGGCAGCGGCAGCATGGGCGTAGGAGTTGGCGTTTGCGGAGCGTCGGCATTAGCAAAATGTTAAAGTTTTACATTAAAGTTTTTTATGTAATGGGCAAGGCGCTGTCAGGCAAGCTATCCTGTCCCTGTGACAGGTCTTGTTAGCTAGAGATCTGGTGAGCTTTGTGGCCCGTGGGCCTCTTGTTAGTTGATGGGCAAGGGGCTGTCAGGCGAGCTATCCGCTGACAGGTCTTGTTTACCTCCCTTAACATTCAGGGGTTATGTTTTAAAGGAAAGAATGTAGGAAAACATGGTGTTGTACGTACCCATACACTTAGTGTAATTCAGCTTTATTCTTATTTTTTCAGTGAGCCATTCACAGTGTGTTGGAACAGTAGCTGGACTACTGGCATGGCATGTATTGATGACTGGTGCTGTCAAAACCTCACAAATGTCAGAGATTATAACATCACAGTCGGGAACCAGCCTGCAGGACACTATTCCTTCAATATAAGTGTTTCAAATGATGTCAGTATTGTCTATAAGGAGCATAATGTCTCTGTTAAAGGTAAGACCCTTTGTTAGCCTTTTAGAAGTGTTAGAGGCTGGCTGCCAGGCATTTGAGCCTTGACATCCATCAGCACAGGGTATAAACCAGTCCGCCAATTTTCGCTTCCTGCAAAGACTGTCCATCATATTTGGCTTCTGCCAAGACTGTCTGCCAAGACTTCCTGCAGGGACTACCGTCTTGGAAAATGGCTTCCTGCCAAGACTGTCCGTGTGATTCTGCTTCCTGCCGAGGCTTCCGTGTGATTCTGCTTCCTGCCGAAAGCCTCGGCAGGAAGCAGAATCACATGTACAGTCTCTGCTGGAAGCCATTTATCTTGTACAGAAGTCTCAGCAGGAAACAAGAGATAGCGAACAGTAAGCCAAATATGACAGTCTCTGCAGGAGGCAAACATTGGCAGACTGGTTTATACCCTGTGATCAGGGCCCATGGCACAGTTGCATATTGCAAGTTAATTGAAATTTCATAAATGCATGGTAGAGGCAGGCAGCTAGTCTAACTGATTTTCTACTTGATCAGGGTTAAGTTGAGTTACTCGATCTCGGTGATACAATATCCTTCAACATTAAATAATTAGCCTTCTTAAAACTTATACAAGGCCAGCCATAGTTTATTATGCCCCCAATTTCGGAGAAATTGTGTGGGCATATTGGTTTGGGCCTGTCCGTCTGTCCGTCCATCCGTCTGTCCGTCTGTCTGTCTGTCCGTCAGTCCTCTATCTATAACTCAAGAACCGTAAGAGCTAGGAGCTTGAAACTTTATACACATGATCAGTATGAAAAATAAGCGAACACGTGTTTTTTCTTTTTTCCGCGGGTCACATATTTCAAGAGTTATGCCCCTTTTTCGACTTAACCTGTGGAACCTTGTGAACAAAATATCTCAAGAACCCCTGATGCTAGGATCATCAAGTTTTGCAGGATGAGAATGCCCAAGGTGTAGATGACCTGATTAACTTTTGAAACAAATTCGTGAATTTTTGACCGAGTTATGCCCCTTTTTCGACTAGTGCATTGTAAGCCTATGGAACCTTGTGAACAAAATATCTCAGGAACCCCTGAAGCTAGGAGCATGATTTTATGCAGGAAGATACTGCCTGTGGTGTAGATGACCTGATTAACTTTTGAAAAAAATTCGTGAATTTTTGATCGAGTTATTCCCCTTTTTCGACTTAGTGCATTGAGGCCTATGGTACAAATGTACCCTTACATATAGTCAAGAACAATAAGAGCTAGGAACTTGAAACTTTATACACATGATCAGTATGGAAAATAAGCAAACCCGTATTTTTTTATTTTTCCACCAGCAATGTATTTCCAGAGTTATGCCCCTTTTTCGACTTAGCCTGTGGAACCTTGTGAACAAAATATCTCAAGAAACCCTGATGCTAGGATCATGAGGTTTTGCAGGATGAGAATGCCCAAGGTGTAGATGACCTGATTAACTTTTGAAACAAATTCGTGAATTTTTGACCGAGTTATGCCCCTTTTTCGACTTAGTGCATTGTAAGCCTATGGAACCTTGTGAACAAAATATCTCAAGAACCCCTGAAGCTAGGAGCATGATGTTTTGCAGGAAGATACTGCCTGTGGTGTAGATGACCTGATTAACTTTTGAAAAAAATTCGTGAATTTTTGATCGAGTTATTCCCCTTTTTCGACTTAGTGCATTGAGGCCTATGGTACAAAGGTACCCTTACATATAGTCAAGAACAATAAGAGCTAGGAACTTGAAACTTTATACACATGATCAGTATTGAAAATAAGCAGACCAGTATTTTTTTATTTTTCCACCGGCAATGTATTTCCAGAGTTATGCCCCTTTTTCGACTTAGCCTGTGGAACCTTGTGAACAAAATATCTCAAGAAACCCTGATGCTAGGATCATGAGGCTTTGCAAGATGAGAATGCCCAAGGTGTAGATGACCTGATTAACTTTGGAACAAATTCGTGAAATTTTGACCGAGTTATGCCCCTTTTTCGACTTAGTGCATTGTAAGCCTATGGAACCTTGTGAACAAAATATCTCAAGAACCCCTGAAGCTAGGAGCATGATGTTTTGCAGGAAGATACTGCCTGTGGTGTAGATGACCTGATTAACTTTTGAAAAAAATTCGTGAATTTTTGATCGAGTTATTCCCCTTTTTCGACTTAGTGCATTGAGGCCTATGGTACAAAGGTACCCTTACATATAGTCAAGAACAATAAGAGCTAGGAACTTGAAACTTTATACACATGATCAGTATGGAAAATAAGCAGACCCATATTTTTTTATTTTTCCCCCGGCAATGTATTTCCAGAGTTATGCCCCTTTTTTGACTTAGCCTGTGGAACCTTGTGAACAAAATATCTCAAGAACCCCTGATGCTAGGATCATGAGGCTTTGCAAGATGAGAATGCCCAAGGTGTAGATGACCTGATTAACTTTTGAAACAAATTCGTGAATTTTTATCCCCCGACTGTAAGGTTCGGGGGATATAGCGATGAGCCTGGCGTCCGTCCGTCCGTCCGTCTGTCCGTCCGTCCGTCCGTAAACATTTTCTTGTCCGCTCTATATCTTGAATACCCTTTGGAATATTTTCATGATACTTCACAGTTATGTAGAACAGGTCATGACGATGTGTCGCGTACAAGAATGGTAACTCTTGCTATTGTACTTTTTGAATTATCTCCCCTTTGGTGATTTTTTTGGCAGATTCGTGTCCGCTCTGTAACTTGAATACCCTTTGGAATATTTTCATGATACTTCACAGAAATGTAGAAGAGGTCATGACGATGTGTCGCGAACAAGAATGACAACTCTTGCTTTCTTACTTTTTGAGTTATTTCCCCTTGATAGTTTTAGGTGTAATCTTTTGGCAGATTCGTGTCCGCTCTGTAACTTGAATACCTTTTGGAATATTTTCATGATACTTCACAGATATGTAGAACAGGTCATGACGGTGTGTCGCGAACAAGAATGACAACTCTTGCTTTCTTACTTTTTGAGTTATTTCCCTTGATTATTTTAGGTATGATTTTGTGTCCGCTCTATAACTTGAATACCTTTTGGAATATTTTCATGATACTTCACAGATATTTAGAACAGGTCATGACCATGTGTCACAAACAAGAATGACAACTCCTGCTTTCTTACTTTTTGAGTTATTTCCCCTTAGTGGTTTTAGGTGTGATTTCGTGTCCGCTCTGTAACTTGAATACCTTTTGGAATATTTTCATTATACTTCACAGATACGTAGAACAGGTCATGATGATGTGTCGCGAACAAGAATGACAACTCCTGCTTTCTTACTTTTGGAGCTATTTCCCTTTGATGATTTTAGGTGTCCACTCCATAGCTTGAATACCTTTTGAAATATTTTCATGATACTTCACAGATATGCAGAACAGGTCATGACAATTTGTCTCATACATGAATGATAACTCTTGCTTTTATACTTTGTGAGTTATTTCCCTTTGGTAGTTTGGGATGCTGTTTGAGTCTCTGCTCCATATCTGTATAACCCTGGCCAGCTCCAGAATTTGAATAACTGTGTACCTTTTAGAATATTAATGATCATGCTGTGATATCTTCTCAGTGTTTCTAACTCTCTCTGACCCCTCCACATTCCCGGTCCCCCCCCCCCCCCCCCCCCCCCCCACAAAAAAAAAAAAAAAATTCAGATTTGGATTCTTTGTCCAAATTCACTTACTAGAGAGCTCAAAATTAGATTTGTAGGGCTTGTGCTTTAGAAGTTATTCACACATTTTGAAAGTTGAATGTATCGTATGCTATGCATTTGTGTATATGGTGGCTGTTTGAGATATTACCTCTTTGTAGCAGTCAAGCATACTGTGTTAGTCTGAATGTTAGATAATCATGCATCTGTTAACAGTTGATGTCAATCAGAAGCATAAAAGAACGACAATATATTACTAATATGTGTTTCGAAGTGTACCCTTTTTACCAAGGCCCATGGGGGTCTTCGGTCGGGGGATTTGCCATCTCCTCTGATGGCTATTTTTGACCGAGTTATGCCCCTTTTTCGACTTAGTGCATTGTAAGCCTATGGAACCTTGTGAACAAACTATCTCAAGAACCCCTGAAGCTAGGAGCATGATGTTTTGCAGGAAGATACTGCCTGTGGTGTAGATGACCTGATTAACTTTTGAAAAAAATTCGTGAATTTTTGATCGAGTTATTCCCCTTTTTCGACTTAGTGTATTGAGGCCTATGGTACAAATGTACCCTTACATATAGTCAAGAACAATAAGAGCTAGGAACTTGAAACTTTATACACATGATCAGTATTGAAAATAAGCAGACCCGTATTTTTTTATTTTTCCGCCGGCAATGTATTTCCAGAGTTATGCCCCTTTTTCGACTTAGCCTGTGGAACCTTGTGAACAAAATATCTCAAGAAACCCTGATGCTAGGATCATGAGGTTTTGCAGGATGAGAATGCCCAAGGTGTAGATGACCTGATTAACTTTTGAAACAAATTTGTGAATTTTTATCCCCCGACCGAAAGGTTCGGGGGATATAGCGATGAGCCTGGCGTCTGTCTGTCCGTCCGTAAACACTTTCTTGTCCGCTCTATATCTTGAATACCCTTAAGAATATTTTCATGATACTTCACAGTTATGTAGAACAGGTCATGACGATGTGTCGGGTACAAGAATGGTAACTCTTGCTATTGTACTTTTTGAATTATCTCCCCTTTGGTAATTTTTTGGCAGATTCGTGTCCGCTCTGTAACTTGAATACCCTTTGGAATATCTTCATGATACTTCACAGAAATGTAGAACAGGTCATGACGATGTGTCGCAAACAAGAATGACAACTCTTGCTTTCTTACTTTTTGAGTTATTTCCCCTTGATAGTTTTAGTTGTGATTTTTTTGGCAGATTCGTGTCCGCTCTATAACTAGAATACCCTTTGGAATATTCTCATGATACTTCACAGATATGTAGAACAGGTCATGACGGTGTGTCGCGAAAAAGAATGACAACTATTGCTTTCTTACTTTTTGAGTTATTTCCCCTTGATCATTTTAGGTTTGATTTCGTGTCCGCTCTATAACTTGAATACCTTTTGGAATATTTTCATGATACTTCACAGATATGTAGAACAGGTCATGACGATATGTCGCGAACAAGAATGACAACTTCTGCTTTCTTACTTTTTGAGTTATTTCCCCTTGATGGTTTTAGGTCTGATTTCGTGTCCGCTCTATTACTTGAATACCTTTTGGAATATTTTCATGATACTTCACAGATATGTAGAACAGGTAATGATGATGTGTCGCGAATAAGAATGACAACTCTTGCTTTCTTACTTTTGGAGTTATTTCCCTTTGATGATTTTAGGTGTCCGCTCCATAGCTTGAATACCTTTTGAAATATTTTCATGATACTTCACAGATATGCAGAACAGGTCATGACAATTTGTCTCATACATGAATGATAACCCTTGCTTTTAGACTCAGTGAATTATTTCCCTTTGGTAGTTTTCTGCTGCTGTTTGAGTCTCTGCTCCATAACTGTATAACCCTGGCCAGCTCTAGAATTTGAATAACCGTGTACCTTTTAGAATATTGATGATCATGCTGTGATATCTTATCAGTGTTCCTAACTCTCTCTTACCCCTCCACATTCCCGTGACCCCTCCCGACCCCCCCCCCCCCCCCCCCACCCCCCCCCAAAAAAAAAAAAAAAAAAAAAAAAAATCCAGATTTGGATTCTTTGTCCAAATTCACTTACTAGAGAGCTCAAAATTAGATTTGTAGGGCTTGTACTTTAGAAGTTATTCACACATTTTGAAAGTTGAATGTATCGTATGCTGTACATTTGTGTATATGGTGGCTGTTTGAGATATTACCTCTTTTTAGCAGTCAAGCATACTGTTTTAGTCTGAGTGTTAGATAATCATGCATCTGTTAACAGTTAATGTCATTCAGAAGCATAAAAGAACGACAATATATTACTAATATGTGTTTTGAAGTGCACCCTTTTTACCAAGGCCCATGGGGGTCTTCGGTCGGGGGATTTGCCATCTCCTCTGATGGCTATTTTTGACAAAGTTATGCCCCTTTTTCGACTTAGTGCATTATAAGCCTATGGAACCTTGTGAACAAAATATCTCAAGAACCCCTGATGTTAGGAGCATGATTTTTTGCAGGAAGATACTGCCTGTGGTGTAGATGACCTGATTAACATTTGAAAAGAAATCATGAATTTTTGATTGAGTTATGCCCCTTTTTCGACTTAGTGCATTGTAAGCCTATGGAACCTTGTGAACAAAATATCTCAAGAACACCTGATGCTAGGAGCATGATTTTATGCAGGAAGATACTGCCTGTGGTGTAGATGACCTGATTAACTTTTGAAAATAATTTGTAAATTTTGGATTGAGTTATGCCCCTTTTTCAACTTAGTGCATTATTTGCCTATGGAACCTTGTGAACAAAATATCTGGAGAACCCCTGATGCTAGGATCATGATTTTTGCAGGTTGATATTGCCCAAGGTGTAGATGACCTGATTAACTTTCGAAAACAATTCGTAAATTTTTGACTGAGTTAAGCCCCTTTTTCGACTTAGTGCATTGTAAGCCTATGGTACAAAGGTACAAGCATTATTGGATGAACCTTCTCTAGTGACAAGCATATGGTTGGGGGCATAGTGTTTCATAAACACATTTTCTAGTTTATTATGGTGATGCATGACACCCAACAAAAGTCGTGTAGTGAAATTAGATAATCATATCAGTAAACAATAAAAACAAGAAAAGATAAATGTTTGGATCATGTTAAGGCCATGACCTATATAAGTGGATCCAGAACAAAGCTGGATACCAGCATGTGCATCTTTGCAGATTGGTCAGAGCATTAAATTGCTGTTCATATATGCAACACACCATGTTTCTAACCAGAAGAATCTGCAGCCACAAAAGAAAGGCTCAGCATGGACAGCACGTCTGGTCTAAGTCTTCACTGTTTACACTCAGGGCCCTGTATGAATGTAACGATGAATAGATACCCTTTCAGGGGAAGAAACTCTGTCATTTTCATTTTTGCCTCCCTTCTCAATAGATGTCAGCTGTTAAAGAATTTGCCCTTTTGAAGTAGATCCCATTTTGGAATGGCTATTGCTGTTCAGGGATACCAGAAAACACAAAAGTTTTTCCCTTCATGAAAATGGTGGGAAACAGGGAGGTGTATTCATACTTTATAAATTGATAACGAAAGTAAGGCAAACATTGATATGTCACAGAGCTTCAGATAATCCATTATTTTGAGGCTGGACTTTTTGTTGTTGATTTTATTTATTTATTTTTTTTTGTTGCCTCAAATCAAGACTTTGCATAAGAAGAGCAAATTGATTTTGTTGGATATCGTTGGAATGACCACCCACAACAGATACTGTAAAAGAGCAATTACATTAAGCACTCTATTTTATATACTATGCAAAATATATTTAGCAAATTTTTAAATTTTTGCAATTTTTCTCATGACTGAATTGCGACATTGAGCGAAATTAAATTGAATTGAAAGGAACCGTATTTGGGCTTAAGATACCATGGGATTATAGAAGCCATCTTTTAAAACGATATTGGGGGAAAGCGATAAGCGCGGAAGGGGTCATTAGCCGAAATTCGCACCCATTGAAAAGCAACATAAAAAATGGTAAGCATGTGATTTTTTGTACGGTATTTCTCAACATTTTCATGCTCAGTTTTCTTGTAAAAGCTACTGATTGTGAAAAAGATATGGTTAAGCTTAATAACTGACAAATCTTAGCATGCGCCATTGACGTTAAAACGTGTTAATTCGGTCCTATGTGCAATGATTCACGGGTGCTTCAGTTCAATGCAAAATCAAAACCCGAGAAAAACAATAGGCTAAAATTAAAGGTCACACCATGATTAATTTAACTGTGAAGTTTCTTCATTGAAGTATAACGTAACTGTGAGAAAATGATGACGTTAGTCTGAGACTTTTGACTTATGCTCAGTAACCGGGACGAATTTTCTTTCTGAATTGTTTACATTATCATATTGGTAGATACCAAACAATCATACACTCAAAAGGGATTCAAGAAAAACCGATTAGAAACAAGTTTTAAGACAATAACGTAAAAACAAGGGAAAACGTCAAATTTTCGAACTTTATAAACCTCATACTCGTAGCATATTCAAATGTTTTTGAGCGTTTTCCTTTATTTTTACAGCAAACCAGCCACCTCATTATGGTTGTAGCTTTTGTACATGATCATAAATGTTGTTCAAATAAAATGGTCATAAAAACTGATGTCACGATAGTTCAAACGCTACACTTGAGCAATCTTGATTCTTTTACCTGCCAGTCCATCTCGAATGATCGGCCGTTATTCCTTTATGCAGTAAAGTGACAATAATATCCTAATATGGTGGATCTGACAGATACAAAAAAAATGCTATATTTATTGTGCATAGTATATATACCCAAAATTTGGGTTTAAATGAGTCCTTGGTATGCTGGTGCATAAAATAAATACTATGATCATATGTGAGTGGGTGTAAACCTTGTCTGAGTTGTCACATGAGGTATGGACAGCCTTGGTAATCAGTACCTTCCAGTGGGAGGCTCTCATATTTCTAGATGAATGGTTTTGATGAGATATTTAGCATAATTTTCTTTTACATGTACATTCCCAGCTCTGAATACCCATTTACATCTGTTCATTTATCCTCCATCTGTCCATAATTCTGTAATGATTTTTGGTCAAAATTTTTGTTAAAGATTTTCCACTGGCTTGAGTGTTCATATTCTGTATACTCACCATACTTGAGACCCTTCTAAGCTGTCATACAACTTCTGCTGACCCATTTCGATATCTTATCCTACTCATTGGTACTGGCTAGATGACGACTCATTAAACCATGAGATTGAGATCCAGTAATCTCAGGCTTATTCATTCTGGTCAGTTTTTTAGCTCACCTGAGCCGAAGGCAGGCATCCTTCATCCGTCCGTCCGTCATCCGTCAATATTTTCAAACGACATCTCCTCTGAAACTACAAGGCCCATAGTTACCAAATTTCATATATAGCATCTATAGGCAGGGGGAACCAATAATACTGTTTTTTATCCAAATCGCTTCAGAACATTGGTTGCTATGGCAACTTCAAGTTTCCATTGACTTGTATGGGAAAAATTGAAAATTTGCATTTATTGCTATGTCACTGCAGATATTTTGACAAAATTTTTACAGAATTTCTTGAGTATTCCTCTATCAACCACATGAAATTTATGTAAATTGCACTATTTGGCTGGTTGCCATGGCAACCGAGTGGTTAAAAATAGAAAAAATATTCAAAAATCTTCTCCTCAGAAACGATGTTACCAGTAAAGCTCAAACTTCACAGAAAGGATCTTAGTACTAGCTTCTATAAAAGTACTGTTTTTCTTGGCAATTGCTCTTGCAGTTTGGTTGCTATGGGAACTTAAAGTTGCCATTGACTTATAATGGCAAAATGGAAAATTTGCATTTATTGCTATGCCACACGGATATTTTGACAAAACTTCCATAGAAATGTACCTTGAGTAGTCTTTAACCAGCCATGTTTAATTTATGCAAATTGTGCAATTTGGCTGGTTGCCATTGCAACCGAATGGTTAAAAATAGAAAAATATTAAAAAATCATCTTCGCAGAAACTGTGTGGCCAATAAAGCTCAAACTTTACAGAAAGAACCTTAGTACTAGCCTCTATAGAATTACTGTTTTTCATGGCAATTGCTCCAGCAGTTTGGTTGCTATGACAACTAAGAGTTTCCATTGACTTATAATGGGGAAAATGGAAATTGGCAATTTTTGCTGTCTAACTGCAGTTATTCAGATTTTTTGTCTACAGAAATGTTTCTTGAGTAGTCCTCTACGATTATATGAATTTTCTCCAAATCGCTTAATTTGATTGGTTGCCATGGCAAATAGAGGGTAAATTTTCGAAAAAAAAATCTTCTGCTCAGAAGCCATATAGGGATGAAGCTGATATTGTGCAAACATGTTGATGACAGTAGGGTCTACATAAATTTTATTCTTTTTCTTCCAATCCCATAAGAACTTTGGTTGCCACAGCAACTTATAGTTTCCATTGACTTATTATGGGAAAAGTGAAGCCATGAGGAGGACGAAGCTGATACTTCGCATACATATTAATAACATTAGCCTCTACCTAAAGTATGTTTTATATTACCATTGCCAATGTGAATTCATTGCTATGGCAACTTAAAGTTTCCATAGACTTATAATGGGGAAAGTGGACATTTGCTATTTATTTCTGTGTTACTGCAGATATTTTGACAAAACTTTACAGAAATGTTCCTGGAGTAGTCCTCTACCAGCCATATGAATTTTTCCCTAATGCCTGATTTTGATTGGTTGCCATTGCAGCTGAAAGGCCAAATTTTCTTCTTTTTTTTCCCAAAGGTTTTTCCTCTCAGAAGCCATTTAGGGGGGATAAAGCTTATTTTTTGCATAAATGTTTGTGATATTATCCTCTACATAAATGGTGTTTTTTATTGCTGTTGTGCATGGTGTTTTGTTGCTGTAACCTCAGTGCTTCAGTGCTCAGGTGAGCGATATAGGGCCATTGGCCCTCTGGTCTTTCTTTCCTTTCAAAATTTTGTCAAAGATTTTTCCACAGCCAGATAAGCTACGCGCTTCATATTAAGTATAAAGATGAACTTGTTTTATCATAGAAAATGACAGAATTGCTTCTGCAGTTATACCCATTTATCCTAAAGCCAGTCAGAAAATGATAAGGGTTGCAAACTCTTCCAACTTGGTTTTGCTTGCCTAGTACTGCATTAACCACCACATAATGTTATGTTCTAAACATAGTACTTAATTTTCAAGACTACATTGCAAACGCTCATTCTCTGGTATTGATGAAAGGAATGATGTTTAACTTCTATTGAGACTTTGATTGTAGCATTGGGGGTTTATAAAACATAAGAGTAGATCCAAAAGTATACATTTTTACAGTGTTTGTTTAAATTATGTTCATACATTATATAAGGATTTATTTTGAGATGCTGTATCACATGTCAGTTTTTTTGCTTTTAAATGTATAAGACAAAGCAGAGGTCCTCATTATTCTGTCAGAGGTTTCTGACTTTACTTCATGCCTGTTATGGTGCCCTACAACAATATTTCATTAGTAAAAAAAACCCAGATATTGTAGAACAATCATAAAAAAACACACCTTATCTTTGTTATCCGATATTTATTTCAAAATGAGACATCTTTCTCACACTTATAGAGATCACATGACTTAGATGCCTCTTGTAAACAGAAGTTAAAATAGATTAAAATGTTGATACATTCATTGTCATGATCCTTTTGTCGTCTGCTTTTATTTATTTGCTGTTTCCTAATCATTGTGGAATGATCTGTTTACATTTTCTTAATGTTGACTTTTAAACAATTCTGGATTAAACACAGGCAGTCTGTAATGAGATGCACTTGTGGCAAGTATTCCTCATTAAGGAACCTTTAAAATGCAAATAAAGCAGACGACAAAGTAGATGTCTGCAAAATCTAAAAAAATGTTTCATCCATGTTGTAGCTCATTGGGATTTCATAGAATAGAGGGCAAAAACAGTGGAGATCCAGATGAGGTGGCTCATGATGAGCCACTTATCTGGATTTTCGCT
The DNA here is from genome assembly GCA_963989385.1 of Ctena decussata. Classification (NCBI taxonomy): domain Eukaryota; kingdom Metazoa; phylum Mollusca; class Bivalvia; order Lucinida; family Lucinidae; genus Ctena; species Ctena decussata. The sequence goes on from OZ022500.1 coordinate 41,455,873, forward strand.
GTTTGCAAATTCAGTATTTCATTTTTGGTGCTTTTAAAATATTAATCAAGCATAAAAGATATGATCTTTGACGAAAGAAAAGAAACATTATGGGATGGCCAATCAGCAAAGACTATAATCAGCCTATACAATTTGTGCAGGCTAATTGAAGTCTTTCCTAATTGTATCAACTATAAAAATGAAGACTCTAGTCAGTCTGCATGTGTGTGCAGGCTAATCTGAGACTTCACTGTTTGCTCTTAAGACAAAACTGTCTTTCTCATATCAATTACACACAAGTAGTAATTAATTGCCTTTTAAGGGTCTTCATCCTTTTATTAACAACTTATTCTTCCTCAATGGATTTTGTTTTTGTGTTTCATATTTTTGACTCATTCTTAATTTGTGAAGCAGATCAATTCAAACATTTTGCTGTTAATAACAAACTATCTGTTCATATACAGCGGGCACAGAATGTACACTGGAACAACATCGAATCAAGATTGATTCAGTTTTGTCAAGTCAATGTTTTTAGCTCACCTGAGCCAGAGGCTCCGGGGGAGCTTATAGGATGGTAAGGCTCCGTCGTCCGTCGTCGTCCGTCGTCCGTCGTACGTCGTCCGTCGTCCGTCCACAATTTCAAACGACTTCTCCTCTGAAACCGCTGGGCCAATTGTAACCAAATTTCATATATAGCCTCCTGGGACCTTAGGAAAGAAAAATTGTTCAAACGGTCTTGGTCACATGACCAACATGGCCGCCATGCCCATATATGGTAAAAACCTAAAAAAATCTTCTTCTCCAGAACCAATAGGCCGATGGCCTTGAAACTTGGTATGTAGCATCGTGTACACGAGTACTACCAAGATTGTTCAAATTATGACCTTGGGTTGACCTTGACCTTTTTTACGATAAGGTCAAATTTGCTTCCTTGTGCTTTTATATGGCAAAATGCTAGAACATAAGATATCTTGGAAACTATTGAAGATTTTGGGCTAAAAATTGATATCTACAGTCATCTTAATGAGTACATGAAGATTTATGAGTACAAGAGGTCAAGGTCATTCTTTGACCTTTGACGCGGAACTGTCATATTTTGATAATTTTAAACAATCTCCTCAAAAGCCACTGGGCCAATTGTAACCAAATTTCATATAGAGCCTCCAGGGGTTGAGGGAATGATAATTTGTTCAAACGGTCCAGGTCACATGACCGACATGGCCGCCATGCCCATATATGGTAAAAACCATTAAAAATCTTCTACTCTAGAACCAATTGACCGAAGGCCTTGAAACTTAGTATGTAGCATTTGGTACTCCAGTACTATCTAGATTGTTGAAAATGATGACCTTGGATTGACCTTGACCATTTTACGGCAAGGTCAAATATTGGAAAATGCTAGAACATAGATTTCATGGAAAGTTTTGAAGATTTTAGCCTAAAAATTGGTATATTCAGTCATCTTAATGAGAACATGAAGATTTATGAGTACAAAAGGTCAAGGTCATTCTGTTTCCTTTGGCCCAGAACTGTCATATTATGACGATTTCAAACAATCTCCTCAAAAACCTGATGGCCAATTGTAACCAAATTTCAAATAGAGTTTCCATGGGTTGAGAGAATGAAAATTTGTTCAAATGGTCCTGGTCACATGATCAACATGGCCACCACACCCATATATGGTAAAAACCTTTAGAAATCTTCGACTCCAGAACCAATTGACCGAAGGCCTTGAAACTTAGTATGTAGCATCGGGTACTCCAGTACTATCTAGATTGTTGAAAATGATGACCTTGGGTTGACCTTTACCATTTTACGGCAAGGCCAAATATTGGAAAAAGCTATAACATAAGATTTCATGGAAAGTTTTGAAGATTTAGGCCTAAAACTTGGTATATACATTCATCTTAATGAGTACATGAAGATTTGTGAGTACAAGAGGTCAAGGCCCATACTTGACTTTTGACACAGACCCGTCATATTTGACAATATCAATCTCCTCAAAAACCACTGTTCCAATTGTAACCAAATTTCATATAGAGCCTCCAGGGGTTGAGAGAATGTAAATTTGTTCAGATGGTCCAGGTCACATGACCAACATGGCTGCCATGCCCATATATGGTAAAAACCTTTAAAAATCTTCTACTCCAGGATCAATTGACCGAAGGCCTTGAAATGTAGTATGTAGCAGTGGGTACTCCAGTACTAATTAGATTGTTGAAAATGATGACCTTGGGTTGACCTTGACCATTTTACGGCAAGGTCAACTATGGGAAAATGCTAGAACATAAGATTTCCTGGAAAGTTTTGAAGATTTAGGCCTAAAAATTCATCTATACATTCATCCTAATGAGTACATGAAGGTTTATGAGTACAAGAGGTCAAGGCCATTCTTTGACTTTTGACCCAGAACTCTCTCATTTTGACAATATCAGGTGAGCGATTCAGGGCCTCATGGCCCTCTTGTTTCCATGTTGTAATGTTGAATCAAGGTTGGTTCAGTGTTGTGTCTCATAACATTGAATCAGTGTGCTTCAGTGCGGTTTCAACATTGTGTATCTGACGGGAAATGCCAAGCTGACCAGTATTGCAACAAATGCAAACTTACGTCATCCAACTAGCTTTTTGTATCAGAATTGTTGATATGAATAGTAGAGACTGATACATGCATAATCTGATCAGAGTCTGCTCTGTTGTACCTTAAAGGTGTATTGCTACATTTACGTTTTCCCTCCTTTTTTGGCAAATGCAAACAACTTTTGTAACTTCCTGTTTGCAAATTCCCTTGATGGCATAGCCCTTCCTAAATGGGGTCTACCCTTAAAGGAAGGATTTGCTTTCAGGGGAGTTGACAATCATGAGAAGGGTGGCGAAAAATGAAAATGGCAGAGCTACTTCCTCAGAAAGTGTATCCTTCTACCGTAAGAAAGATTTTATGATGCTGTGGATTACATTCTCCTAGTAATATTTACAAGCTAAACATATTGTTTTAATTTTCTGTTTTCAGAGCCCCCACCACAGCCACTAGACCACAATGCAGCATCAATAGTACTTCCTGTGATAGGTGGACTTCTTGCGGTCTGCTTTATTCTTGCCGGAGTGATATATGTTTTGAAAGTGCGGAAGAAAAAACGTGTTGAAGTGGCAGACTTTGACTTTCATCCTTTAATAACGAGAACAGAAAGCTATAGAAGCTCTTTTGCAGAGAATATAAAATATACATTCCAAAGGATGTTCCGGAGAAATAAGTATGAACAGACTCACAGACATGCAAGTTACGCAGCACCTCAGGGTGTGAGATATGGAAGCTTGGAGGAAACGTTGGCCAAAGAAAGCTTATTTGAAACACTGTGATATTGTAAAACTCTTATGTTTTGGAGATTTTAGTATGGATATATTGGCATTAGAATATTTTAGAGCCAAAATTGAGTACAATGAGGTACCTATAGGTCTTACTGTTACATGCTATCTAGAATTGCATTCATTTAAATTCAGAACTACGAGTATATAGTGGAAGTTTTGCCGACTGTTGTGAAATATTTTTTTTATCTACACATAACAGGATATAAAGGTGAACGGGTACACTTTCTGGGGAAGCAACGCAGCCATTTCCAGTTTTGCCTCCCTTTTAAGTCGAGCTTAACTCTTAAAGAAAAGAATTTGCTACTAGAGGAGCAGATTCTTTCCTTTAAGAGGTGACCCCATTTTGGAAGGACTAAATTGCCCAGAGAAGCAAACAGGAAGTTAAAGAAGTTGTTTCCCTATGTAAAAATAGTAGAAAAACACAGACGTGTACCATCAACCTTTAACTGTTTGAGATTATGGTTTATTTGAGATTTTTTGTCATTTTGATTATGTGAATGTCACTATTGCAATGGCAATGGTACGGTATGCATAACATTCTCTTGCCAGTATGCATAGCGTATCCCTGCAGCTATGTGTGATGTCATTGTGATGTCTAAATGAAGTCACTGTGCTATCACTTGACAATGATATTACATGTATTTTGACTTTTTCTTGATATCATGATGACGTCATTATGACGTCAAACATAGCTGCGTTGGTATGTTAAGCATGACAGCATAGCCTTGCTAGTGACATCACAAGTAAAATTCGCACAGTCTACAAAAGAATTTTATCAGACAAATGATTATCAAATAATTCAGTTTATTTTGCATAAAAAAGGGTTGTGGGTCGTCATTAGAACTGCTTCAGCAAGGCACTACATCATAATGTTTTTCTGGAGAAAACCTGAAATTATCTGAGCATGATCATCAAATCCCCATCTCACCTCAGCTGGATTAGCTGTTGCTTTTTAAAATATGCATGTCCATAAAGTTATGGGTAAAACTTGGATAGCCAAAGTTAATAGAAGCTTTATAGATGCAATGTTTGTAAACTGTGATATTTTAGAATTTGATAAAAGTTGTTCAGGTGTAGTCAGAATCAAAACTTGGGCCATGTGCAGCCTGCCTAGGCTTAATCTCCTGGAAAAATGGGTAGTTGGATAATGTTTTCCTGTTTTTGACACACATGTACATACCCAGAAAGCCACAGGTTACATGCAGGAACAATGGCTTTCCTATCACTCTTTCTCAAAAGGACCTGTGGCGGGCTGCCAGCTTGAATGTGGCAGTTGGTTTATTGTATAGTCAGACCTATAGCTGGCTGTCAGCTCAAATGTGACAGTAAATTTATTGGGTTTATTGTGCAGTCAACATATGGCTGGCTGTCAGTTTCCATATGACAGTAGGCTTATTGTGCAGTCAAATTGTCACTGGCTGTCAGCTCAACTTGTTAGTAGGCTAATTGTGTAGTCAAACCTGTGGCTGGCTTCCAGCTCAGATTTGACAATTGGTTTATTGTGCAGTCAGACTGTGGCTGGCTATCAGCTTAAAAGTAACAGTAGGCATATTATGCAGTAGATTTATTGTGCAAACCTATGGCTGGCTGGTAGCTCAACTGTGAATGTAATTGTATTGAGCAGTCAGACCTATGGCTGGTTGTCAGCTCATCTGTGACACTAGGTTTGTTGTAGTCAGTCTGTCATAAACAAGGTGAATTTTGCTTGCTTAAGGCAGGTATTTGCTTAACAGACCCAAATTTATACCAAAAAGTCTGCTATGTGACTTGTGAATTTGGCCCCTTATGGCAAGTTTTCACTCAAAGGTGGCTTGTAAAGCAGGTTGATGTGTGTCATGTTTATTAGAAATATTCTATAATGTGCAGTTTTCAGAGCTGGAGATAAAGGAATTATCTGAGAGAAATTTTTGTATATACCGTATTAATCCTAACAAACATCCCTGCTCTAATAAACGCCCCCTGCCTCTTTTCTGAAAATAATGTTATATCAACTTGCATGGATTCCTGTTCGCTTCTTTGGATAAAGTGGCTCTTTGAAATGAGGTCTACTCTTAAGAGTTTATCCTTACTGAGAAGGGAGGCAAAAATAGTAGACTTTTCTTTCTCTGAAAGTACGTCCATCACCTATTTATTGCTTGTTAGAGGTATTTTGGCTGTGGCTTATTCACTACACTTTAGGCTCTAAATAACGCCCCCTTCACAAAATGCAATGCCCCAGGTGTTTAATTGGATTAAATGGTAAGTTATGACCCCTCATTAGAACCGTCTAATGTGGGATCACAACATACTTTTTGATGGAAAATTAAGAACATTTATCCCACAGTAGTCATAATTTTTACCACCCTGGCAAGAAAACACAAACTTAAGGTGGAATAGGACAAAACCCAAACTTTCAGTTTTCGTGTAAAAAGATCAACGATCAAGAAGTTCAGCACTTTCTAAATTACAAGATGAATTTCTTTTAAGTGTGAAACAAATAGTTCTTTTTCTATGACGTCATGAAAATGTGAGGTCTTGACGTGTTTGTACGCAAAATAAATAGAGCTGGTTTATATATGATTTTCGGATTTGTTTTGCTGCCCGTAAAGATATTGCAATAAATTTCATACCAAAGTGCGAGCCGTCAAGAGACCTTTAAAGATATGTTATTACTTCTTTCATTTATTTCCGCATTTTGTGTTGATTTAGGCAAATGTGACCTTTCATTAGCTATCGAATATTGCTTAATTTTAAATAAATGCTTAAATGGAGAAAAAACGTCTCCGAAAAATATATCTGAAATTTTGATATGTTTTGATGAAATATGTTGACATGTAATTTCTTAAATAATTTTAAGTTTTCACCGTGCAAATTTTTCACAACGTATATTTGTTTAACTATATCCTCTGTTCCGATGACATCGTTTGTTTCAACGTCAAAGAGAGATTATTCCTAAGAATGTTTTCCAGTCAACATTTTGTTTCTAGTGAAACAATTATGATCTCTTCTAGAGAATATAGCCTCACGAAAAACAGAAAAACTGAATTAATATCTTATTCCGTCTTCCAAGGAGGAAGATTTCAATGCATCAGGGGTTCATTTTTGCCATGATATTTATTTTGCGTAACGTGACGTCCCGTTAATTGAACTCTTACGAAACGTGTATTTTGTGACGTCAATTACTTCCGAAAACAGCAAAACCGAAAAAATGAACCCCTGACCTGTTTAAACTCTTCTGTCTAGAAAATGGAATGAGATATTTCTTCGATTATTTCGTTTTTCATTTTCATTGGTTTTCTAGAATAACTTGACATTACTTTATCGGAATTAAAAGATATGTCGGAAACCGCTCTTAGTGCCCAATTTAGTTTGACGTTAAAAAATCAACGTTATTTGAAGAGGGGGTATGGTTTGAAAAATCTACTTTGAGAAATATTCACACGGTAAAATTCTTATGTTGTTTCATTAATATTCCAACCTAACTTTTCATTAAAATATATCAAAATTTGAGATATTTTTTTCGGAGACGTTTTTTCTCTATTTAAATTTTTACATGAAAAGGGCGAAATTTCAACAGCTTATGAAAATAAATGTTTGTGTCAATGTACTCGTAATGCGTAGACAGTGCGCAGAAAGTATAGCACATCTTTATGGAACTCTTGATGGCACGTAATTTGGTATGGGATTTATTTCAAGACCTCAATGGACTGCAGAGCAATGTCGATTAATGTGGATATCTGAGAGCTCTAAATTTTGCGTGAAAAACGTCAAACCATCACATTTTCACGACGTCATTGAAATAGGAATTGTTTATTTCACGTTCAAAAGAAAGTCATTTAGTGAGTCACAAATAATTGAAGTTTTTGATGATATGTTGTTTGACTAGAAAACTGAAAATTTTGGTTTTGTCCTATTCCACCTTAAGCACAAAACATTTCTCATAGCACAGGTCTACACCAAAGAGGAGAGTATAAAATAAGGTGGATAAAGCAACGCTTGAGTAACGGATTATATCCTTGTAAAGGTGGATGAAAAATGGTATAAGTGTTACAAATCGCCTTGTCTCCAGCTCGGATTTGTATGGTGGAATATTTGATTTTTTAAAATTTTCAGACTCAAATGTCCATTTGTCTGATCAGGAGTTATAATACAGACATAATGGCAAAGAGTGCAGACTCTGATCAGACTGCTCCATTAGAGCAGTCTGATTTGGGTCTTCACAGTTTGCCCAAGGTTTTTCTGCTAATGTTAAGTCTAAATATGTTATGCATTAAGGTGGTGATAATCACTGATTTGGGGCAAAGACAAAAATCTGCATAAAACACTCAAAATACCACTGATCTTTCCAAAACTTAGCATATGCCTTCTTTATGTTGTTTCTCACAATTCAGACTCCCAAAATGCAGCATTTGTTAATATTAAAAAGTGTTTTTATAAGGAAAGATCAAAGGGTAATTTTGTGCGCAATAATCTGAAAAAATAATATTGTTATTGAAAATATACTTAGTGCTGAGAGTTCCTTGTTGCATAATGGAGAGCAAGCTAGCAATTATTTTTTCAAACTCTTTCACACATTGTCAGGCTGAGCAGATGAAAAAAGATGCGGTCTGTATACAAAATTTTTTGTCAAAACACACAGGTGAGACAGGTTTGACTATTTTAACAAGGTTGAACAATTTCATCTACACACCACTGATCATGTAAGTAATGTATTATTTATACTGTAGGTGTTACATAGGTATGCTTGCCTACCCTATATTTAATAAATGCATCCAGTGTACATTACCTTGTACATGGTTGAACATTTGAGAAAAAGCTACCGTTTTCATCTGGTCTACATTACAATTTGAGAAAGAGTTGGAATAAATAATTGCTAGTACGCTCTTCATTATGCAATAACGCACCTTCAGTACTACGTAAATTTTCAATAACGATGTTAATTTTTTTGATGATTGCGCAGAAAAATATCCTTCGATCTTTCCTTATAAAAACACTTTTTTAAGCAGCATGTGCGTCTATTTTGTATTCTAAACTGTAAAGAACAACAAAAATAAGAAGTCTGCTAACTTTCAGGGAGAATCTTACTTTTTTATGGTTTTATGCAGATTTTTACATTTACCATAAATCACCACCTTAATGAAAATCATTTTGATATGTGATATATGTGAGCCACGGCACGAGAAAAGCAACAAAGTGATTGTGGGCTCAGTGCAGACTCAGATCAGCCTGGGCATCCGTCCAGTCTGATCAGACTCCTCACTGTCTGCATGAAAGTAGCTTAGACCCTTAGCTACCTTTTAAGCGCATAGCAAAGAGTCTGATCAGACTGATCTGAGTCTCTGCTGGGCGCACAACCACATTGTTGGTTTTCTCGTGTCGTGGCTCATATTATTTTTGTATGAAATGAAGGAACACATGACAGTTTGCAGTCATTGATGTAAAGTATATTGTGCAATTGTTTTAGCATGTTGATTTTATATTAATCACAACTTATGATTCATGTACAGTAGGGTACTTTTTGTTTTGATATTAGTAATTTAGAATAATGTTTGTGACAAGTTTTGCTAGTAGTAGAAATAAATGTAATTGAAATGTGCACGTTCAGGGAAGCAACTCTGCCATTTTTAGCGCGCCTTTGCGAGGCAAAGGAGAGCTTATGCTATACCCCCGGCGTCGTAGTCCGAGTATGCGTTAGCGTTAGCGTTAGTGTCAGCGTTAGCGTCAGCGTCCTCGTCGGCCTCCGTGATCAGGTTAACCAATGTTAACAATTGCGTTTAACTTGATGTTCAACACTGTATCTTACAAACTACAGCAGCTACAATCATCATACTTGGTACATATATACATCCATATGACTGCAGAAGCTGCATGAAACAATTGTATGTCCTTGACCTATATGTTACGGTTGACTGACTTTGTTGTTTGGCACTGTTTTTAAGGCATAATTTTTTAGTTTTGATGAAACCTTTGACAGAAGAGACTTGATACTTGGTCAGATAGCATATCCCTATAATTGCAGCAGCTGCAAAGCTACCATGCAGACTCATGTGCCCTTGACCTTTGTTCATGGTCCAGTGATTTTGTCTTATATTTCAAGCACTGTTTGATGGATTAACATCATATCTGGCATAGTGGATCAGTCTGACATGGAGAATAACCTTATATTATATATAGATCACTGTGACCTATATTTCATGGTTCATTGATTTTGCCTTGTGTCTCCAAAACTATTTATTGATTAACATCTTATTTGGGAATTTGAGGTCACTCAGACATAAATTTAATCATTCAGTGCTTTTGCTTCATATTTTGAGCTGTATTTAGTATGTTTTCATCATATACCTGGGATAATGGCTCAGTCTGACACTGCAGATGACCTGATATATTTGTAGGTCTTTGTGACTGTGAGAGTCAGGCACCCATAAGGCGCGCTTTGTTGTCTTCTGACAACTCTTGTTAACACTTAAAGCGCCAGTGATGAAAATGGCAGAATTTGCAAACAATGCAGGTCCTGATGAGGTGGTTCATAATGAGCCACCTCATCTAGATCGACACTGTTTGCCCTCTAGTTTTTGAATTGTCAATATGATATAGCTTGGATGAAACATATTTTGAAATTTTTGCAGGCGTAAATTTTGTCGTCTGCTTTTTGGCACTTGAAGGGTTAGCAGCCTGTATGAAAATACTGGAGCTGTTGTTGTCATCTTGGCTTTGGCATCTACAGAATGTTTTAGTTAAAGATTTTATGTTATGAGCAAGATGTTGTTAGGCAAGCTTCCCTGAATGCAGACAGGTCTTGTCATTTTTGCCTCCCTTTTCAATGGGGGTCTACTCTTAAAGTAAAGAGTTTGCTCCTAGAGGGGACAACTGTAAAAAAGGATTTGCTGTTCTGGGAGCACTTTATTCCTTTAAGAGTAGACCCCTTTTTGGAAGGGTATCTTTATCCAGAGAAGCAAAGAGGAAGTCACAAAGTTGAAAAACAGGCCCCAAGGTTATAAAACTTTTGTCATGCTCAACTCAGCTGAGCATGAAATTTTACCTGCCAATAAGTAGCAAATTTCTGATAAGTACAGTTGTTTTCCTGCTCAGTTTAGCTGAGTATGAAATTTTCTCTGCTTATAAATATGAAAATGCCAACATTAGTTGGCATTTTCATTTTTATCAGCAGAGAAAATTAGTTGGCATTTTCATATTTATCAGCAGAGAAAATTTCTCTGCTTCTGAATATGAAAATGCCAACATAAGTTTAGTTGGCATTTTCAAATTTATCACCAGAGAAAATTTCATGCTCAGCTGAGTTGAGCACAAAAAAGTTTTATAACCTTGGGGCCTAATTGTGTACCTATACTCTTTAAAACTGAGCTGAGCCATAGCATGAAAAGATGTGCCTTAGAGTATGTGTGAACAGCCAAGTTTCTGATAAGCCTGTACATAAATTAAAAGGCTACTTTGAATCTTTGATTTCCAGATGCTCAGGGCATACGGGCACACCTCCATGTTTTTCTGCCATTTTTACAAAGGGAAATAGCTTTCGTGACTATCAGTTAGTTTCACTATACAATGAATATATCCTTTTTGAAATGAGGTGGTCTGAAAGGAAAAAATATGTTTCTAGGGAACAAATTCTTTCCTTTACAAGTTGACCCTCATTAAGAAGGGAGGCTAAAATGAAAATGGCAAAGTTGCTTCCTTTGAAAATACATTCATTTACTGTTAAGCTCATGTACTTATAATAGTATTACCTACAGAGCTCCAGATGAGATGGGGCTTTGAGAATAATTTTAGGATAATTTTCCTTATTGCTCAATGAAAACATGTGTTGTGACCCCTCATTAGAACCATCTCAGTGAGACGGTTCTAACAAGGGGTCACAACCTATGTTTTTATGCAAAAGTATTGGAAATTATCCCTATTAACCCAGTTACCCCTTCTTATCTTGAGCACTGAGCTACAAAATATGACAAGATGAAAGGGGTCTCAGGGCATGGACCAAGGACTGTGTATCTATGGAAACTGGAGATAATCATGGCTTTTCTCTGAATTGATTCCCCAGGATCTGCCGCCACTTTAACTTACAATTTGAAGTCGCAACTCCGACAAATTTCAGCCAGTTTTTAGGAAACTTTCCAAAATTATATTCAGGATCTGAAGTTGATCACATTACTCTGTGTTTATCACCAGGGGCCGTATTCATAAAACGACTTAAGTGGTTGCTATGGTGTTGCTAAGGCTAAATTACTTTGAAGGAGATTCCCTACGACTATGAAATTTGCTCTGGAGGAACAGTCTTACAAAGACTGTTCCTCCAGAGCAAATTTCATAGTCGTAGGGAATCTCCTTCATAGAAATTTGGCCTTAGCAACAACATAGCAACGACTTAAACGGTTTTATGAATACGGCCCCAGGTGCTTTCTGTCTGGTGCTTAGTCACATTTAATCTTGTAGCTATGACCCTTCCAAAGTCATATTACGTCAGGGGATGTTTGTCCTTCAACCTTCTATCAGAAAGACGTCCAGGCTGACTTGTTCTGAAACTCCTTTTCTCCTGATGCAGCTTGTTTATTTCATATTACTTTTCTTCGAAGTGTTATCAGATATTTATGGATATTCTTACGTTTAGGCAGCTTCTTATCCTTAGTTTGATATTTTTCATGAAGATTATATATGTAGTTTCGTAAGTAGTTATTCTGATTAACTGTACATTGTTAATATATGCTTTATGCTAATTACCATTAATACATTCGTAACTTGCTATACAGTAATTATCGAAAATTGCGGGATGCCTCAACCTGTTACTGTAAATAGAAAGTTTTTTTTACACTATGCATGTTGACCCTGAAAATAAAGTCAGTTTCATCAAAATCAAAACCAACTCAGTAATTACTCCTTATCATATAGTCTTCAAAGTTTGGTAGTTTAACGTTCAAAGTCCTCAACAGCCTCAAACAACTAATTTAAGCTTGTTCTAGTTATTAATCCATGCAAGTTTGGTAAAAATGCACCCACTCTTTCAACAGATATTGTGCATACAAGACTGTGACCTTGAAAATTGGGTCAACATTACTGAAACCTAATCATCTTTAACCTGTTCCAACAATATGTCCATGCAAGTCTGATGAAAATCCACCCACTGGTTTAAGAAATATCTCATTTTGGGCACATGCCACTTTGTTGGTTTTGTCATGTCACAGCTCATATCAGTTTATAGATGCAATTGTGAGTTAGATAGTCCTGAATTGTTTTAATGAGTAATAATTCTATGCATGATTGGTGTCACGTGAAAAAACAAACTTAAGCCAGGTGCATACTTGAAATACTCAGATTAGCTTGCTCATTCTCCCAGAATGATCAATCTTCACTATTCACGTTTTAGAAACCCCAAGGTTCAAATATTGTATATGCAGATAGGGTAGACTCTGGTCAGACTGTGTGGATGTGCAGACTGATCTTTTCCCCAACTTTGCATATATAAGATAGGTCCTCAGCTCATATAAGAAACTTCTATCTTTCATTAGCAACATCTTTTTTAGCAACCAGACTTTTTCAATTTTTGACTAATATTTTAATCTTAAATGAACAAATGGACATTCAAGCATCTAAGATGACGTTTGATAGCAGATCATAGGTTTCTGATGTCTCTAAATTTTAATGACGTTACTAAAACCGGTTATGAACTGTCACTAGCAAACTTGACGCGCATGATGTGAGAGGCTAAGTTGAATTTGTTTTTTGCCCTCTGGAAGATAAAGTAGTCAACATATCGCGTTTTCCATCTATTTTGAGACCCGATAAACATACTGCGCTGCTCAAAATTTACTTCAGATCACTGGTTAAAAGGTTAAAATTTTCCTGTATTGAAGTCTAATCTGACTTGAGCTTTAAAATTTGCTAAAAGTGGGAGGAAAATAATCCATTATGAGCCAGTCCATGTAGGAAAGGTAAATCTCACACTCGGGTCGGAATTTCAACCAGGGACGAGGCTTGTGCCTCTGGTTGATATTCCAACCCCTCGGGCGAGATTTCCCTATCCTGCATGGACACTCATGATGAATTGTTATGGTCTTCTGTTTGCATATGCTGTAAGACACAGTATCTTTCGCATGACACAAATTAAGATGTTTTAGGAATGGTATAGAGGATCTTACGTGAGTGGTCATTTCATATGAAATGAGCCTTCAGCGCGTCTCATGAATTACAAATGAAATAACCACGAGTGTAAGTTTCTGTTTATCATATGACCCTTTAAAATGGGATTTTAATGCCTTCAAGCTGAACATTATTTCAATAAGAAAACGCATTGTTGACATGGACGTTGTCAATGCTGTTACGTGTACGTGCCAAAGTGTTTTATGACACGACGTTATCCACTGAATAACAGCGATGTCATATGGTGAAATTAAATATGAGATTTGTATTCATCTCATGCATATGAAACGTGTTGATTCTACTTTACGATGGCTTCAAAAGTTTCTTTGCTGAATTCATATTTTGTATTTTAAAAGTTTTTTTTCTGTGTATATGTTTATTTGTGATGCTATTGTTTTGTGAGTGTATATAGTCAGATATGATGTGTCTTGCCAATAATTCATAATACACTTAACGTCCAGGGCCCTGCTGTTCAAAGTATTGTTAGCCTAACCAAGTCAGTACTCAAGTCGTCAAGTACATATAGAATTAAGTGAATATTTTTTGCTGAAAAAATGTGCAGTGCAAAAGCTCCTCTTATTTTGTCAGCAAAAAATGGCAGTGTTTTTTGTGTATGTTTTAAGGTCTGCTGTTCACTGTGTATCTTTACGCTTAGACTACAGTCTTAAAATATTGTATAAGGTCTTGTCAGTTGACGTTGTCATTAGTTTTGAGCAGCTGGGCTCAGAGAGCTAGGTACAGTAAATTGTGTATATGTGTTGTGTTTGTGATGTGAGCTTAGGTGGATGATAATTGACCTATCCGTGGATTGATTGACAGAAGTTTGCTTACCAATCAAACTGGATTGAATAGGAAAACATAACGGTACAACCATAGACAAACATTCCGCATGCCACTTACTAGGTATATAATCAGAGTATTTTGATGTTGTTTGTCTAAGGTGGTTAAATCATCGCACAGATAGATCATATGTAGGGTAACCTGTCTTATTTTTAAACTAAAAATGACAATGTCACTTCCTATAGGGAGGAACACAGCACGTTTCTAGTGAGACTCCACTACAAATAAATATCTTGGAGAATTATCACCAAAAAATCTGCTTATATAATGATGTGACCCCTCTTAACTAAAACCTTTCATAAGGCATTTTCGAACTGCTCAGACCGGTCTGTGCACATTTCCAGCCAGGCAGCAAACCCCCAATTTCAGCTGTCTTGATTGAGCTTCATATTTTCATCAACTTCCATATTGCATTAAAGAGTAAATAATGTCAATATCCAAAAATCCCTGGATCAGGGATTTTTAGCTCACCTGAGCCGAAGGCTCAGAGGTGAGCTTATAGGATGGGAGTCGAGCCGTCGTCCGTCCGTGGGTGCGTGGGTGGGTGCGTGCGTCAACACTTTCAAACATAAATATCTCAGAGACCAGTGGGCCGATCGCAATCAAATTTTATCTGAAGCATCATTTGGGTGGGAGAAAGGCTGCATTAGGTTTTGGTGCCGATCAGCTCAGAACTCTGGTTTCCATGGCAACAGATAGCCCCCATAGGGTTATAATGGGGAAAACGGCGTCATCACGTTTTCTCAACTGTTTTTGATTAGATCCTTATCATACTTGCAGGTAATGATGACATACACAAGAGCTTGGATGAGTTCGAAATTTGGTTGGATTCGAGCACAGACTACGGAGTTAGCTGCCCTTGAGCGTTTGAAAAAAATCCCATAGGGTTATAATGGGGAAAATGGCGTCATCACCTTTTCTCAACTGTTTTTGCTTAGATCCTTATCATACTTGCAGGTAATGATGACATACATAAGAGCTTGGATGAGTTCGAAATTTGGCCGGATTCGAGCACAGACTACGGAGTTAGCTGCCCTTGAGCGCTTGAAAAAAATCCCATAGTGTTATAATGGAGAAAACAACGTCATCACATATTTTTAGAAAAACTTTGTCATCGCTCTATTGCCTACATTTCTCAACGGATTTTAAAATAACTTCACACAAATGTAGGGCGTGACAATATCTCGAGCAAGTTTGACTTTCAGAATGCTGCGCCCAAGGTCAAGGTCACTGTGGCTATTTTTAGAAAAACTTTGTCAGCGCTCTAGCACCTACATTTCTCAATGGATTTTAAAATAACTTCACACAAATGTAGGGCATGACAATATCTCGAGCAAGTTCGACTTTCAGGGTGCTGCGCCCAAGGTCAAGGTCACTGTGGCTATTTTTAGAAAAACTTTGTCATCGCTCTAGCGCCTACATTTCTCAACGGATTTTGAAATAACTTCACACAAATGTAGGGCATGACAATATCTCAAGCAAGTTCGACTTTCAGGGTGCTGCACCCAAGGTCAAGGTCACTGTGGCTAATTTTAGAAAAACTTTGTCATGGCTCTAGCACCTACATTTCTCCATGGATTTTGAAATAGCTTCACACAAATGTAGGGTATGACAATATCTCAAGCAAGTTCGACTTTCAGGGTGCTGCGCCCAAGGTCAAGGTCACTGTGGCTTTTTAGCTCACCTGAGCCAAAGGCTCAGAGGTGAGCTTATAGGATGGGAGTCGAGCCGTCGTCCGTGCGTGGGTCCGTGGGTCCGTCCGTCAACACTTTCAAACATGAATATCTCAGAGACCAGTGGGCCGATCGCAATCAAATTTTATCTGAAGCATCATTTGGGTGGGAGAAAGGCTGCATTAGGTTTTGGTGCCGATCAGCTGAGAACTCTGGTTTCCATGGCAACAGATAGCCCCCATAGGGTTATAATGGGGAAAATGGCGTCATCGCATTTTCTCAACTGTTAGATCCTTATCATACTTGCAGGTAATGATGACATACACAAGAGCTTGGATGAGTTCGAAATTTGGCCGGATTCGAGCACAGACTACGGAGTTAGCTGCCCTTGAGCGTTTGAAAAAAATCCCATAGGGTTATAATGGGGAAAATGGCGTCATCACGTTTTCTCAACTGTTTTTGATTAGATCCTTATCATACTTGCAGGTATGATGACATACACAAGAGCTTGGATGAGTTCGAAATTTGGCCGGATTCGAGCACAGACTACGGAGCTAGCTGCCCTTGAGCGTTTGAAAAAAATCCCATAGTGTTATAATGGAGAAAACAACGTCATCACATATTTTTAGAAAAACTTTGTCATCGCTCTATTGCCTACATTTCTCAATGAATTTTAAAATAACTTCACACAAATGTAGGGCATGACAATATCTCGAGCAAGTTCGACTTTCAGGATGCTGCGCCCAAGGTCAAGGTCACTGTGGCTATTTTTAGAAAAACTTTGTCAGCGCTCTAGCACCTACATTTCTTAGCAGATTTTAAGATAACTTCACACAAATGTAGGGCATGACAATAATTTGAACAAGTTCGACTTTCAGGATGCTGCGCCCAAGGTCAAGGTCACTGTGGCTATTTTTAGAAAAACTTTGTCAGCGCTCTAGCACCTACATTTCTCCATGGATTTTAAAATAACTTCACACAAATGTAGGGCATGATAATATCTCGAGCAAGTTTGACTTTCAGGGTGCTGCACCCAAGGTCAAGGTCACTGTGGCTATTTTTAGAAAATCTTGGGTCATCGCTCTAGCGCCTACATTTCTCAACGGATTTGAAATCAACTTCACACAACTGTAGGGCATGACATTATCTCAAACAAGTATGACTTCCAGGGTGCTGTGCCCAAGGTCAAGGTCACTGTGGCTATTTTTAGAAAAACTTTGTCAGCGCTCTAGCACCTACATTTTTCTATGGATTTTAAAATAAATTCACA
Source organism: Ctena decussata (assembly GCA_963989385.1). Taxonomy (NCBI): domain Eukaryota; kingdom Metazoa; phylum Mollusca; class Bivalvia; order Lucinida; family Lucinidae; genus Ctena; species Ctena decussata. The sequence continues at coordinate 41,473,123 of OZ022500.1, forward strand.
CAAATGTAGGGCATGACAATATCCCGAGCAAGTTCGACTTTCAGGGTGCTGTGCCCAAGGTCAACGTCACTGTGGCTATTTTTAGAAAAACTTTGTCATCGCCCTAGCACCTTCATTTCTCTATGGATTTTGAAATAACTTCGCACAAATGTAGGGTATGACAATATCTCAAGCAAGTTTAACTTTCAGGATGCTGTGCCCAAGGTCAAGGTCACTGTGGCTATTTTTAGAAAAACTTTGTCAGCGCTCTAGCACCTACATTTCTCAACGGATTTTAAAATAAATTCACACAAATGTAGGGCATGACAATATCTCGAGCAAGTTTGACTTTCAGGGTGCTGCAGTCAAGGTTTTTGATTAGGTCCTTATCATACTTGCAGGTAATGATGACATACATAAGAGCTTGGATGATTTTGAAATTTGGCCGGATTCGAGCACAGACTACGGAGTTAGCTGCCCTTGAGCATTTGAAAAAAATCCCATAGTCTTATAATGGAGAAAACAACGTCATCACATTTTCATTTTTCATCGGATCCTCTTCATACTCGCAGGTAATGAGGATATGCATAAAAGCTTGGATTAGTTAGCATTTTGGCTAGATCCCACCACTGACTATGGAGTACCTGCCCTGAGCATCCAAAAAATCAATGTCGCCACTTTTTCTTGGTTTCTACTGATCCGATCCTTTTCAAACTTGCAGGTAATGAGGAAATGCATAATATCTTAAACAAGTTGAAATTTTGGTCAGATCAGGCCAACCACTACGAAGTTAGCTGCCCTTGACAGCTCTGTCTATTGTGCTCTTGATCGGATACTTTTTAAACTTGCATATATTAAATGAGGGCATACATAATGTTTTGGATGAGTTTAATTTTCAGCCTGATTGGACCACTGACTGGAGAGTTAGCTGCCCTTGAGCATCTTAAATATCCCTATAGGTTTACAATGTCTCTCAGGTGAGCAATTGTTGCCCTTTGGGCTACTTGTTGGATATCCACATAACTTACTCAGATGATATTCAAAAATCCATGGACCAGGGATTTTCAGATATCCACATTATTACTCAGTAAGTAATGTCAATATTCAAAATTCCCTGGTGAATGGATTACTTTTTCAGGGAAAGCAACCCTGCCAGGTTAATTTTGGCTCCCTTCTCAGTGGGGATCAGCTCTCAATGGAAAGAATTTGATCCTTTAGGAGCAAATTCTTTCCTTTAAGGGTAGATCCTACTGGAGTGGGATTGGAGGATAGCTCTCTTACCGACAAACCCAAGGTTGTCTCCCTTCCAAAAATGGTAGAAATACATTAAGGTGTTTCCATTTACCTTAAGTGCTGAAATATTTGTTTTTAAATGTCTCCTAAAGACACTTAGTGCCTCAAAAAGATTTGCAGGCCAGTACTTTCATTCACTATACACTACATTCTTGGTCATAATTGAAAAATATTTATTTAAAGTTCGTGTGTACCCATTTACAGCAGAGGACCTGAATTCCAGATCAAGAGACTTTTATTGTGGATGAAGTGTGTCTGTTTTATAGACTGTCATGTCTAGCCTGCAACTGTATATATACTCGAAAAAATTTTAAAGGGTCAAACGTTTACCCTGCGATTTCTGGAACATTTCAAACATGTGGTAAAATGAATCATTTCCACCTTCCATTTCATTCATTTTGCAAGTTTTGTACACATGAAGTTTGAAACTATAGCCTATATCTTGACCAAGTCCAGACTTCAATTCACACTACCCTCAAAATCAGAGTTGTTTGAAGTCCATAAGGAACAAATTCACCAAAATTTTCGATTTTACCAATTCATAAATTTTTTTAAAAATTGCTCAATAGACATCAACTTTAATCATTTTTAAGGTCAGCAAGCTATAAGAAGTTTAAAACTCATAGCAATTTTAGAAGTTATTCCCGACCAAACTGACACACTATCAATTCTCTATGGGAATTCAAACAACTTTCATTTTAGGGGTAGTTTGACTTAAAGCTTGGACTTGGTCAAGACAAAGGCTATAGGTTCAAGCTTCATGTGTATAAAACTTGCAAAATGAATAAAATGGAAGGTAGAAATGATTTATTTTACCAAATGTTTGAAATGTTCCAGAAATCGCAGGGTAAAAGTTTGATCCTTTAATATTTTTTTCAAGTATAGTTCATGTGGTTAACTAAGCTTTCAAGGATGTTAAGAAGCGAAATAGAGCTGTTAGGAAGTGAAAGAGTCATAGTTACCAAACAACTTGGTCATCAGGTCATTTGTTAACTATGACTCTTTTTCATTTCATAACAGCTCTTTTTCGTTTCGTAGCAGCCCATGTATATAAAGAGTTAATCAGGGGTGTATAGGTGAAAATGAGACTCTATATCACCTTTTTGGCAAGAGACCGTTTTTGTCGAATTTACTGTTTTAGCTCTGCTATGCGACAATGCATCAACAGGCGAGACACTGTCAGAATTTTTTAATGTTTAAAACTGTCAATTTTTATTGCCATATGCCATGTCTTATTTGCAGATTTTACTGTTTTAACACAATGATACACATTTTGATTCTGTTTTATGATATTCACACGATGCCATCCTTGATATATTTGACAAAAATTTGCAACGATTTTCATGTAACTTAAAGATAGAATGATATTGTTAATAAATCTTGTTATTTGTATACAGGTTGTTTGTCTCTCTGTATGTTTCCTGAATTGTACAGCAAAGGTTATAAAACTAGAAAGTAGTGACTGGTGAGTCAGGCCTGAGTCCTCATCGTGGTGCTTATATGCACTCATAAGGCTGTGCAACGTTTCTGACTAGTTTTGTCAGATTATTCCGACTCCTCAGAGATTTTCGTGTTTGAAATAGCCTGTTGCTGGCTTGTTTATATTGTCCCACGCGCCGCTCACGTGATCCGCGCCGAAAACGGCGCTCCCTGTCACCTGAGCGGCCCATGGCCGCTCTAAACGGCTCCGAATTAGCACGTGAGTGGTGCTCACTTGGTCACGTGAGCGGCCCATTGTTGTGTGAGCGGCCAAGTGGGACAATATAAACAAGCAGCAACAGGCTATTTCAAACACGAAAATCTCTGAGGAGTCAGAATAATCTGACGAAACTAGTCAGAAACGTTGCACAGCCTTATGAGTGCATATAAGCACCACGACGAGGAAACAGGCCTGAGTCACCAGTCACTACTTTCTAGTTTTATAACCCACACTTAGCGCCCGGACCTGGGTCCACCGCCGTAGTCGTCCAAATCATAGAATCCAACAAGGACTAACAGTGATATGTCAGTCAGCACCAGTATGAGCGGACTAACTCTGACAACTTCGTCAATTTCTGGCAGTTCACAGAACACAGTCGTCTGACAAACGCCCAAAAAAGCGGACAAGGGACGACGGAGACGTAGAAACCTCAAAGAGGAGGAAAACTTAGGAGCTATCCACTAGAAATTCACCTACTCTACAAAGATACTAGGGGTTATTTGTCGAAGTTAACAAGAACAAGACAGCGAGTTTCTAAGGGAATGTATAGAAAGAAACATCACACTATCTGGCCTTATGATCAACGGCCTATTCGTGCCAAAGACAACACCGACTTTACCAAAGTTTGGTACGACATACTCTCAGATTCTTCAAGAAAACTCACTCAAAAACACGCGGGCAAAAAAGGCCTGACGCAAAAAAACAAGTACAAGATTGTACTACGATAAATTGTAAATACTGCACATGATAGAAACAAATTTAAAGTGTTCACTAAACGTGCACATAGTACAATTATAAATTCCCTCTGAGAGGACACTGCACAACGAGAAATATTGTCTATTTAATAACATGCAAACTTTGCAAACAAGACGTCGACGAAACTAATAGAAAGACAAAGGTCAGAATGATAGAGCACCAACGTGACACCCACAATAATAGGGACACACTGGTCGCTAATCATTTTAACCTAACAACTACTCCCTACAACATATGAAATTTCAGATTGTTGAAATTTTAGCATCAGGCCCTGACAGTGAAAAAAGCACTGCCGTCCGTCGGAGAAAGGAGCTCCACTGGGTCTATCAGCTCCACACACTACGAATGTCCGAATAGGATCAATGTTCAAGGGTAAAGCCGGAGTTTTCCAGTCACTCTGAATTTTTCAATTGTACAGCAAAGGTTGTTCATCCCTGGTGAAAGTAAGTGCACTAAGTACTGGTTAACCACTTAGGAGGTCTAAGCCTGCCCAGGAATAGTGTGGTTAGGTTATCTGACCGTTCCGACATGACCATAGCTGTTTACCATGGATGTTAAACAATAACACAACTCTCTCATCCCTGGTTATCTATGTATATACAAGGGCTGTTACAAAACAAAAAAGAGCTGTTACGAAACGAAAAAGAATCATAGCTACTTGAAACGAAAAAAGTCATAGTTACCAAACAACCTGACTAGGTTGTTTGGTAACTATGACTCTTTTTCGTTCCGTCACAGCTCTTTCTCATTTTTATAAGATCTTTGAAAACATAGTTAACCAGGTGTGGTTGTTGAGCAGTCGACCTAGTGACCATATCAGCCCTACTTGAGGTGTATATCTCAACCTTAAAAGGTATACAAGTACACTTTCTGTAGAAGCAACTGTCATTTTCATTTTTTGCCTACTTTCTATATAGGGATCTACTCTTAGAGAAAAGAATTTGCTCCACTAGGAACAAATTCTTTCCTGTAAGAGTAGGGATCTACTTTTAAAGAATTTGCTCCAATAGGAGCAAATTCTTTCCTGTAAGACTAGACCCCTTTTGGAAAGGCTATGTCTTCCAGGGAAGCAAATAGGAATTCACGAAAACCGTTTCTCCTCATAAAAATGGCGGAAAACAGGATGGTGTACCTATAAACCTTAATATATATTTGTCAGAAAAAGAAAATTACATTTTAGTTATTATAAGTTTATCCCATTTAATTAAATTTTCATCCAATCATGAATTAGTACCTTGGCATTAATGGACAACACAGAGGAGATTAAAATAAACTTATTTATTTTTAAAGCATATAAAACATTTCATATAGCAGTATTTAATTATTAATATTACATAAAATAAGCTCTCTACATAAAAACAACAATGGATAAAGGTAAATTTTATGGTCAGGTGCATTTATAACAGGATTTAATAAACAAGCAGGGCCCAGTTGCTCAAAACTGATGACATTGTTAGGTAACATTTTGTTAAAATTTCAAACATTAGAATCTGAAAAACGCCAGCTTTTTTGTTGAAAAACGTGAGAAGCTTTTGCATTGCAATAGCTTCTCACATTTTTTCAGCAAAAAATATCAGTGTATTTGATTATAAAGATGTAAAACACTTAATAAGCTGACCTCTTAATGACCTCGATAGGCTGACAAAGCTTTGAACAACTGGGCCCTGGTGTGTTATCAATAAAAGTCAAACATTCCTCCACTACCCCAAAATACTGGGGATTCAAACATCAGGAGCTCATTCATATGAACAGCTAAAAGAACTGCTCCGCTGAGTCAGAAGCATGACTGTTACATCAAATGTAATTTCAAGAAGCATCAATTGTTTGAACACACAACCATCAATAAATCCTAAGAATAGAAGCATTATGGAAGGATGGATGGATGACTTGCAGTTTTATGGCCCTTTCAACAGTATTTCAGTCATAACTGAGCCAAAAGAAAACATCAGACATTATTTAAAACAACTGGTATGTAATTTTAGTCATAACTGAGCCAAAAGAAAACATCAGACATGGTTTTAAAACAACTGGTATGTAATTTCGTAAAATTTCAAATACACCATAAGAAAAGATAATTTGCAGCATGTTCAACCTGCACAGCCATGCAGACCAATCAATCTTACTGTGTATGGGTAAATCTCCATGATATTCAGCCATTTTTACAAATGAAACATTTGTGACTTCCTGTCTGCTTCCCCGGAAGACGAAGCCTTCCAAAAACAGAACCAGCACTTAAAGGCCAGAACTTGCTCCTTGTGGACAGAGGCATACAGGAAAATAGACTTTCTTCAGCTGAAAGTGTACCCATTCATCTTAATTAATTGACAGATTTTTAAGGATCCACAAATGGATAATGCAAACTGAGAAGACTACTGTAAATCACTTAATGTGCCGCGACATGACAAAACCAACAAAGTGGTAAGTGAGCCATGCGAAGAATCAGCTCTGCTTGGGCGTTCCCCCAGCTGAGCAGCGTCTTTGCTGTGGCATGGAGGTAGCCTATACCCTTAGCTACCCTTTAAGTGCACAGCAAAGACTCTAATCAGACTGGACAGATGCCCAGGCCGATCTGAGTCTTCAATGGGTGCACATGCCACTTTTTTGGTTTTGTCATTTTGCAGCTCATTTGTGAGTTTTATTTTCACTACTAATTGAGAATCAAATGGCTCATGAAATAAAATTTTTCACAAATACTGACTCATACTGTAAAATGTATTGTGACAACCAACATGAATGCACACTTCACAGAAATGCCATATCAACACAATGATGCAACATTATGCACTACTCCAGATAAGGAGTAACAGGGACAGGTTAGGGATAATTTTCCACGTTTATGCATGAAAATATACATGTATGTAGTGATACTTCTTTTGAACCATCTCCCTGAGACAGGTCACAACATATTATGTTTACATTGAGAAATAACAACAACATCTCCAAAATATAATTTTACATGGAGGATCTCAGAATTATCCTCAAAACCCCACCTTATCTGGAGCTCTTTTTTCTTTTCTTTCTATAAACACTGCTACACCCTCTCTGGAGGATTATGAGCAGGTGTACTTTTGTACACTCCCGTGTTGCAGGATGAAAGCCTACTTATAGCCATGTAGCTATAGTAGGGATCTTTAACCTGCACAGGGGATGACTCTCCCTGCATAGTGGGCCTCCAGTTAACGTACCGATCCGAAGGACAGCACACTTGTTAACATCATCCCTGCAAATGATGCTAGAAAAATGCATTCAGACATAGGAAGACCTCACCCTGGGCGGGGATCAAACTCACAACCTCTGGCTTCAGAGTCAAGTGCATTAACCACTGAGCCACTGCGCTTCTCTGATCACAAATGCCACACCATACACAGTATCAACACTAGTTTGTTTTTTTCAATGTTGTGAACCCATGACATTAAACTGACATGAATGTTTAATGCCCACAGGGTACTTTGTTGCAAATTTTAGAACATACCACTAATTCTGTGATATAAAGAACACTCCAAAATACCGATTTAGTCCTATTAAACGCCCCGGGGGCTTTGCATTTTAAGAAAGGGGGACATTGTTTAGAGGTTAAAGTGTAGTAAATCAACCAATGCCAAATATCTCTAATAATAATTAAACAGTGAGTGGGTATACTTACAGGGGGAGCAACTCTATTATTTTGCATCCCTTTCCAGTAGGGGTCAACTCATAAAGAAAAGAATTTGCTCCTCTAGGAGAAAATGCCGTCCTTTAAGAGTAGACACCATATCAAAGAGCTATTTCATACAGAGAAGCAAACAGGAATTCATGCAAGTTGATATACATGTATACAATGTATTATTTTCAGAGAAAAGGCAGGGGACATTTATTAGAGCAGGGGCGTTTATCAGGATTAATATGGTATATGGCCTCTCCATACTTTTATGTTCACTTACTACTTCATTTTATAGGCGTTATGATCAAGTTCAAGTGAGAAAGGGCTTATGTATACCCCCAGCCAGTGCCACTGCTTAATGAGAATAAACCTAACACAAAACCTTAATGCAAATTTATTTTCATTAGGCTCCGGAGTATGACCCCTGCATGAGGCCAGGGTTAGTAATTAGAACTTTGGCATTTCTTGTAATTCTTTGCAGAACTAAATGGTGAGAAAGTTTACTCAGTAAAGCTGAAACATATTGTTATGCTCTAGATACTACTGCTGACCAACAGTCATGGTCAGAAACCTGGAAATACAATACAGCTTAGTTGTTCTACATAAAGTAATGCTACAGAGATGTGGTATGCTAAATGTGAAAAGTATGTGAGATGTTATTGCAAAGATATGAGAACTCAAAAGAAGGTCTAACACAAACTTTGACATTATGAAAATGTGTTAGTGCTAATTATGGAAACCTGGCCTAGCCTAGGGCTTAGATATTCCATATCAAAAGTAATGCTACAGAGCCATCATAACCAAATACCGAAAGAATCAGACCTGCCGCTACAGAGATTTCAGAAATGAAATAGGTTTAACACAAAACTTTGACAAATGGATGTACCAATAGATGAATGGACAAATAGATCAACAAATAGACATACTGATGGATTGACAAAACTATATACTCAAAAAACACTTTGTAGCTGGACTTAAAATTACTTGGACTTAAAATTACTGTCAGCACACACAGAAAACATGGTGAACTTTTATCCATTTATAGCTATGTTGGCTATTGCACAAATTTTGGGAACAGTGTCTTATCATGGCTTCAAAATACTGTATGATATTACAAGTTTGGCTTTTAACTTGAGGACCACTATCAACTGCCCAAAATAGTGTAATGAAAAGGTAGGAAAACAATCTGCTTTAACATTTCATTTCACCTTAGTCTACTTCCAGACCCTATCCCTCTAAGCTTCAAACAAATCCCATCTCCCCACAAACATGCAGAAAAAAGAAACAAAACAAAAATCTACATCCTGACTTTGCAAGACAGGAAAGTAACAATATTATGCAATGTCTAACAATATTTCTCAAGACTTGCAGAATCAAATTATACTTTCAAATTGATTGATTGATTTCATGCTTAGCGTCCACGGTAAACAGCTATGGTCATGTCGCGACGGTCAGTTAACCTAACCACACTATTCCTGGGCAGGCTTAGACCTCCTATGCAGTTAACCAGTACTAAGTGCACATACTTTCGCCAGTAACTGACAACTGCCCTTCTTGAATCAGCGAAAAGAGAAACGAAAGTATGTGGCCAAACTGGGTTTCGAACACAGAACCTCTGACTTATGAGTCAGGTGCCCTACCAATTGCGCTACGTGGCCCGGCTATACTTTCAAATAGTCCACATTTTAAGTTGATCACTCAAATTGTTCTTTCGAATAGTTCCTGTTTTAAATTGAAATGGTATACCGCCAGGAAAAGCAACTCTGCCTCTTTCTTTCACACATTTCTTCTCAATGCCGGTTTACTCTTAAAAGAATTAGGCCACCCAAATGTTTCTACGATTAACTCTACTCAGTGCTCCAGATATGACTGGGTAAAAGGAATAATTTAGGAACAATTTTCCATATTTCTCTATTAAAAAGTATGTTGTGTTCCCTCATTAGAACCGTCTTTTCTTTTGCCAAATCTGTTTCAAATGAGGGACACAACATTGTTTTTGTTGAGAAATACGGATAATTATCTCAGAATTAGCCTCAAAACCCCATCTGGAGCTCCGCAGTCTACCATCTGAGCAAGTTCATCTGTTCTATCAGAGGAATTATTAAAGTATTGGTAAACTGTGTAGACCCAAATCAGACTGCTCCATGGAGCAGTCTGATCTGGTTCTACACTGTTTAATCAGGTATTTCATTCAAACTTATGTAGAAATAGGCAAGTACATGGGAGTGTAAATACTATATTGGGAAACCATATCAGTGCTTTCACTTCTGAAACATTTCCTATTTCAAGTTCTGTAAGATTTAGGTCATAAAAATTTATTGTTCAACATGTCACATCACAGAAAGCTGAATTAAACCCTTTTAGTATTTAAGGGCCCAATAGAAAAGGGGCCGCTAAGAATTAAAAGGGTTTGACATAGGTCCCTGTGTGTCACATTAACATAATATCACACAAGACCAAATCCCTCTGTCTGTTGTATTGCTTGTATTAGTTTTTGTTTCATTGTTTCTTTACTGGTGTATTTTGGAAGATCTAGAAGATTAAAACACGTGTGAGCCACTGGCAGGAACGATTCTCCGACATTCATGGGCTGGATGTAGACCTGCAAACAAACGGAAAAATTAAATTAGTAGTCTGTTAATGTTACCCTAATCTATGTAAGCCATCACAAAACTGGTTATAAAATAAGGTTTCAGCCGCATCACGAAAAATGGTGATTAAGACGTATACAAACAAAAAAAACCTCAACCCAGCCTGAGCATCCATGCAGTCTGATCAGAGGCTTTGTAGTCCGCACAGGTCAGAAACAACCCCTATGGAATTTACAGGCACAGAAGGAGGGCCTATGGCTATACATCATGTTTTCACAGACTTGCTTGAGGCTTCACTGTTTGCAGATATTTGAGCCGCGACACGACAAAACCAACAATGTGGTTGTTTGCCCGGCGCAGACTCAGATCAGCCTGGGCATCCACAAAGACTGAGCAGACTCTTCGCTAAGCGCTTAATGGGTAGCTAAGGGACTAAGCTACCTCCATGCGGACAGCGAAGACTCTGATCAGACTGGGCGGATGCCCAGGCTGATCTGAGTCTGCGCTGGGCGCACAACCACATTGTTGGTTTTGTCGTGTCGCGGCTCATTTTAAGTCTCTTTGGTGCATGGCACAGGGTCTCCCTTTTTGATACAAGTAATAAAAGCTGTCTTGGAACAATATCAACTATTTCCTTTTTGAGAGGTGTCTATAAGCTCTAGCTTGCAGTCTAATCCCAAAAGTTCATATATTGTACAGTGGACTCGACAGTATCGGATCATCGACAGTATCGGATCACTCGTACCTTATCACCCATTTTTCTCACAAATGAAGCAAATATTTTTTACCATTATATTACAGTCATCAAGCTAGACCAATGGCAAAGTGCAGGGTGAAAAATTTGATCGAAATCTGCGGCTGTGAAACAAATCAGAGTTGTTGAAAAGCTTGACCCCTCTTCAGCGGCGCTTGCATTTTGCCTGTTGCTCGTTACCCACAAAATAGATTTCGGTTATTTAAACTAATTTATCATTTGGCGATTGGGACCAATTTTGCTTTATAATGTGTCTTGGCATCCCTATAATTGCAAGCAGTCCTTATTTTTGTGACACCCCAGTATTTGATGAAACTTAAGGCTCGAAAAGTGGGGCACCGCTGTGCGACAGTAACGGATCATTATATAATTTGAACTGAAATACAGGCCTCAGCTGGAAAACTGTATGTTGGATGTATGGTCTGATGCTGCAAACAAGTCATAAATCAACTACCTTAGTGGCTGCTGTGTCTTCTTTTAAAGAAGATCAGTATGAAACTAAGACATCCTTTTTGTAAAATAACCCCCATCCCACGCCCCACACGCTAGCGTATGATAATGAAGGGTATGCATAGCACACCTAAGCTTCTGCTAAACATTCTGAAGAAACATTCGAGATCAGCTCGCATGTGTGTGAATCCAACAATGACTGGCGTTCGTCGGATGGACATCTGTACACTATGTAGACTCAGATTAATGCCAGAGAACTCGCTGAATGACCATGTAGTGTTTATACACTGATTGCATTGAAATATCAATGTTAGGCGGAAAATCGCCGTAAATTTGTTGATCCTGATCAGACACTACGGTCTTATAAGGGTCTACACTTTGCAAAGGCAGATTATGATTTTTACTGTTTGAGGAGTTCCGTGCTACTGGGCGCAGGGGATTACTGGGTTAGGAATTTTGGCATGCTTGTAATTTTGTATACATTCAACTTTTATTTAACAGAAATAACCGTTGCTGGGGAAGGACCACGTGAAAAATATCGTTGAAAGGCCGTAAAAGTTTTCTCTAAGAGTTTAATAGGTCCAACTGTTCATGTAGCAAAATTATTGATGCTAAGAAGGTTGGCAGAATGCCTCGGAGGAACTCTCCTATAAAATAATATCATATGATCCGATACTGTCGCACCTGATTCGTTACTGTCGTAAGACCCTCCTGTAAGTCTCGATGGGTTATTTGCCTTTAAAGGGATAAATTTCGTAAATATCTTGACATGGATAGATAGAAGGGATATTTTGCAATTGTTATGTGTCATAACATTCATACTTTTAGCATTCACCAACAACAAAACAGGAGTTTTATTGAACTTGATCCGATACTGTCGAGTCCACTGTATTATTGTATATGTGTATATATGGATATAAAATATTTATATCGAGCTCAAACTTTTACATTTGGCTTGAATTAAGGATAATGGATATGCATTCAGGGGTGCAACTGCCATTTTCAATTTTTGCCACCCTTCTCATTAGGGGTCAACTCAAAGAAACGTTTATCCCTTGAAGCAAATTCTTTCCTTTAAGAATGTATCCGTTTCTGGAAGATTTTTCTTGCCCAGGGAAGCAAACACAAAGTCACAAAAGTTATCATGGCTAAAAGAGTGTGGTGTACCCATACAACTTAACAGGCATATCACATGGACTTTAACTTTCATATATTTCCAATTTCAGATCGTACTGAATTTCAATATTACTGCTATATACAAATTGCTTACCTTCACATACTTCATGCCTGTGATCGGTACTTTATCACTACCTGTTAAAAATACTGAAATGAAAAGAAAAAGTAGAATATTTATGATAAAAGTGACAAACCAAAATGCAACACAACAAAGGTATTTGGGAAATTTGAAAACTTCTGTTTCTCATCAGAGATTATAAGTATCTTTCATGGGTGTGGGGTGTGGATAGAAGAAACGGTCATGAGGGTCACTGTTCGGCATCACAAGGCTTGCCGAGTGATGCCGAACAGTGATCCTGAGTGTCGGATTTTTCTATCCACACCTCACATCTGTGGAAGATACTTTTTCTTGCACACCACGTTTTGTTTTAACTATAGAACTTGTTAAAATGCATAATTTTAGTGCTTGAGAGGTTTCTATTTGTTTTGAAAGAAGGCACCCTTTCAACGACGGCCATCCAGTTCTTAACATCAACGTCTGGCATCCATAAACTGATGTCATTTTTGCCGTCTTCATGACGTCACCATCTAAAATGCCAACGCCACTTGACTACGCAGATACGTGACCTCCAATACAACCAATGCATTGAATGCTCGTGATTTTTATCCGGCCCTGGGTGAGATAACATGGGTGAGATAAGAATTGTAGGTACAGGGGAAACACAGGGATATCCTTATCCGGTGTGCAAGAAGGTATATGCCTATGTAAGCTGTTGATAATCTGGTTAGGTTCAAATTATCTTTAAACTATCCTTCTGATTTTCAATCCCTGAATGCTAGGTCATTAAGCCCAATATGCTCACTTATGGCTTAACCAGGGCTCAACCTACGGACAGTCAGCCTAAAAATACAGTTTCATATTAGCTAGCTTATGACAGAATGTGAACAACCATTTTTTAATGTAGGATCCTTTTTTCCTCAAGCCAACCTTAAGGTGAATTGATACATTTTCTGGAGAAGCAACTCAGCTGTTTCATTTTTGTCTCCTGTCTTTATTGAGGCTCCCCTAGGAACAATTTTTTTCCTTTAATAAAAGTGGACCCCAATTTTACAGGGCCTCTACATCCAGGGAAGCAAACAGGAAGTCATAAAAATTGTTTCCTTTTGTGATAATTGCAGAAAAAAGTGGAGGTGTAGCCATTCACCATAAGCAGTTTCCAGTCAAACTCATACCCACATTAAAACAATACTACCTCGATTCCCATATGTGGGGTCTTGGCAAACACTACTGGCCCAGGGCCTACACTGTTAGCAATGAAACAGGAATTTCTAGAAAAAACAACACACAACTAAAATCAAATCAGTCAACTCATATATCGAAATGACTTGTCCAAACCAATAGCTATTTGAGTCCAGGGGCCGTATTCATAAAGCCACTTAAGTGGTTGCTATGCTGTTGCTAAGGCTAAATTTCTATGTTGGAGATTCCCTACAACTATGAAATTTGTTCTGGAGGAACAGTCTTAGTAAGACTGTTCCTCCAGAGCAAATTTCACAGTTGTAGGGAATCTCCTTCATAGAAATTGAGCCTTAGCAACAGCATAGCAACGACTTAAGACGTTTTATGAATACGGCCCCAGAAGGCATTTCTACCTTATGAAGAGCACATACTGCTTGTTTAATGCAGATGCTGCTCCAGAGATTTTTCCTCTTCATAAGACAAGTTTTAGCACAAGCTAAGTTTAACTGCAACAAGTATACAGTCAGCTTTTGATCACTGGAACATCCTTGGGATTCTGAATAGTAATTATGGTTGTAGTTATGAAGGGCAGAATTCTGACTACTGAAGACTACAAAAACTGACTCAGGTTGACAATGACAAATGGGTTACAAGAGTTGTAGGCATTGAGGTTTCAGTGTACTTACAAAGAAATTTCTTTTTATCTTCTAAAGAGAGATCATGGAAGACATCCCAGAAAAATTTGATTGTCGGATGATAACGGTGATATTCCCCTTTGTACTGTGTGTTCTGAAATGAAATACAGGTAAGTATTTTACTTCTAACATCATTTTCATAATTTCAACCCTTAAAGCACCAAAAAAGCAAAAAACAAAATTTAACTCCTTCAGAATGAACATTATTCCAATAAGAAAACGCATTGTAGACATGGACATTGTCAATGATGTTCCAAGTAGACGCCAAAGTGTTATTACACACATGGTCATATGATTTTGCATGACACTATGTAATCCACTGAATAACAGTGACGTTATATGATAAACTCATTTTTCGCACTTTAAGTGTTAAAACATACATCACAGCTATTACAATCATACAATGCCATCAACTGAACAGAATTACAGATACTAAGAAGTATGTAGAGCACTGTGTTTTGTCCTTCTGCATACTGTCAAAGAAACAGAGCTAAACCAGAAATTCGAAAAAAAAATTTATGCCGTTGCCAATAATTCTGAAAGAGCAATAGCTAAGCCTAGCTTTCTGCTAGTTGCCTACAAAACAAAATATGCCAAGAACATAACAAGAACGAAACCTTCAAGTGGCCAATTGACATGTGTGCAAACAATGTGCAGATGAACCACTGCTATGACAATTTGTTTCCGAGACCTGGGCCAACTGAAAATATGAAGACCTGTGCCAACTGAAAATATGCAAGTATATCTTAAGGTAGCTGTGTACACTTTCAGGGAAAGCAACTCTGCCATTTCCATTGTTTGCCTCCCTTCTAAATGGCAGTCAACTCGTTCAGGGGAAAAATGCTCACCTAGAAGGAAATTTTTCTAAAAGGGTATTGTCATCCAGTATAGAAAACAGGAATTCACACTCTTGGATTCCTTTGTTAGAAAATGGCAGGAAACATGACCCTGTACCCCCACACCTTGCAACAGAAAAACAGTGTTTTTGTTTTTGTCGAGTATGTAAAAGGTTTCCCTGTTTGTTACCTTTTCCATTTCATGGAAGTCATAGTTTTCATTTCCAACTACCATAGCTCTCAGCTCTTGTGGATGAAACAACTCCTGAAAATAAACCCTAAATTTTCATTGATAAACAAAAAAAAAGCAAAAAAAAAAAGCAAAAAAATAACCATGCTCAATTCATAAATGTCATTATGTACATAAATACTGCAATATATTCTTGGATCCCTTGTGGACCCACCACTTTAACTTACTGACTTCAGCTTTGTACTGCTCAATATGAACACTGTGGATCCAAAAACTACTTGTTCACCTCAACACAATACTTCCATACTGTGCTTTATGAAAGGTAAGTAAATGGGCAACTTTTCTGTGTGCCAAGTTTCCCTTCAACTGTCCACCAGATGAGTATCTTTCATGGATGTGAGGCACTGATGTGAACAAAAGTTGTCAGAAGACAACAAAGCACGCCTTACAGGTGCTTGACTCTCACAGTGATGGCGGTATTTAAAGGCTCTTGTCCAAATGTATATGAGTGTCAAGTTTAATGATTGCCATCCATATAGGGACTGAGAAATATGATTGAGTCAGTGAAGCATAAGATACAAGTCAAATCAATACATGGATGGCGATGTTAAAATGTTCATGTCCATATATAAGTGTGTGCCAAGTATAATGGCTCTAACCTCTATAGGGACTGAGAAATATCAGGAAGTCAGTGAGGCGTATCATAAAGTCAGTGAAGCATTAACATTGGTCAAATCCATTCATGGATGATGGTATTTAAATGGTCCTGTCCATATGTAGGTATGTGCCAAGTATCATGGCCCTAACCGATACAGGGACCGAGAAATATCATAAAATCAGTGAAGCGTATCATAAAGTCAATGAAGCATAAAATTTACCTCAAATCCATACAAAGAGGATGCTGCTGAAATGATCTTGTCCATGTGTAAGTGTGTGCAAAGTATTATAACTGTAACCCATATAGGGACTGAGAAATATCATAAAGTCAGTGAAGCGTAAAAATGTAGGTCACTGTCCTACATGGTTGGTTACACTCTTATGCCCTTCTCCAGATGCAAGTACATGTAATGACCAAATATTATGACTCTAACCCTTATAAATACTTTGAAACTGACTTGAACACAAATGCTAAACATACATTGACCTACATTTTTTCAAAGTCAATAGACCATGACCAGTAGGTCAAGGTCATACATAGTGCACACATTCAGGTGATCATGTGCTGATGTAAGTGTGTACCAAGTTTCATTACTCTAGCCCTATACTTTATGAGAAAAAAGACCTAAACACAAATCGTTAACATAGGTTAAACTACATTAACCTAATATTTTCCCAAGTCAGTAGACCATGACCAGTAGGTCATACATGGTGCATACATTCAGGTGATTATGTGCTGATGTAAGTGTACCAAGTTTCATTATTCTAGCCCTTATACTTTGTGAGAAAAAGACCTAAAAGCAAATGGTTAACATATGTTAAACTGCTCACAGACACCGATGCGAACACGGACAAGGACGCAAATACCAACACTGTAGCACACTCGGACTACGACGCCCGGAGTATAGCATAAGCTCTCCTTTGCTTCACAAATGTGCGCTAAAAAATCCATCAAGAGGGTCAATATTTAGCATCACCATGTTTAGCATCACTAAGCTTGCCAAGTGATGCCAAACAAGGATTCTGAAAGATGGGTTTTTCAATCCACACCTAACACCCATGATATATTTTTCATGATACATGCTAAATGCATTGTTTTAGCATCTGGAAGATTACTATTCAATCCTGAAAGAAGCCAACACCATCAAAATGCTCAATTCTCTACACTGACGTCAGGCATAGTGTTAAGTGATGTAATTTTTGCCATCTTCATTATATCATCATTTGTTTAACCATCTGATGACAGACACATGATCAACTGTATGGCTTATGCACTGATTACAAATTAGTTTTCTTATTTTATCCAAGGGTTGGATCGGGTGTAAAATACAATTTTCCAGCAGTGGGTAAAACTGCAACAAAACCTTATCTGGTATACCAGAACTAACAATTAAGAATGGGCAAACAGAATACTGCTAATACAACAAATCCAATATAACTCACCAGTACACGCCCTCCACACACTTTATGGAAGCCTGTGTTGAAGGCAGCAAACTGTTCTTCTACAGACTTGTCAAACATATAACTCACATACTGGTCTACAAACTCTTTTCTGCAATAAAAATATACTGCACATACCGTAATTCTTGTTATAAAATAGGGGGTTTCCCCTCCAAAACCAAACAAAAAGATCTAGATCCATCTTATAAGATGGATCTAGATCTTTCTGGTTGGTTTTGGAAGACAAAACCCCATCTTATAGCTGAATTAAACAAGACTGATTTACATAGTTTGAGTAGTTTTGGAATAGAAACTTTTTGCCTCATAGCCAAAATAAGTATAGTGCTTGTTTACAAACTATTTTCTGCAATAAAAAAATAACTCATTTATCAGTCTACAAACTCTTTCCAGCATAAATATGTTGAATGAATGTCATATTTAATATAGAAACTAAAACAGAGTTCAAATAAACTCATGAATATAACATATTGTTTGACTGGATAACATCAAAAAATTTATCGGTATATCCTGCATTATACTGTCAGAAACCTGACAGGTCTGGTAATACGTTGCTGAAAGCACTTGCTTTTGGGGAAAAGTAGGTCACATTGAAAGGTGAAAATCTCCATATTATCAAGTATCTGTAGCTCCAGTTTACCTGTTTTCTTTAGTAACTGGCTTTTTTGATCCTCCAGGAACTAACTCTACTGTTTTTACTTCTCCAAAACATTCTTGGCTAACCTGCAATGTTCAATACAAACTGCAATGTAAACACGGTGAACTGGCACATGAGCTTTGTTTTCACTTTTATTGGCGTCAAATTCATTTGTTTTTCATGGAATGGTGTCACAACACATCTTGAAGTTTTAAGACCCTGAGTTCATGCAACTTTCTTGGAACCCGGCAAATGTTAATCCAAGAAAAACATGTATGACCCCTATATGCAACCAGGTTTACGGAAACACATACAGGCCCCTTTAAGTCGTTGTTGTCTGCACTATGTATCAAGCACCTATATTTACATAAAGAGTAGATTAAATAAGCCTCGACACAACGAAACCAATAGTGGCATGTGCTTCCAGCAAAGACTCAGATCAGCCTGGGCATCTGCCCAGTCTGATCAGATTCTGCTATGTCCACATGGAGCTGGCTTAGACCTTTAGCTACCCTTAAAGAGCTCAGACTGGGTGAATGCCCAGATTGATTTGAGTCTTCGCTATGCATACATGCTACTTTATTGGTTTTGTCGTGTCACAGCTAATATCATATCACTTTAAATGCTGATAACTAGCTATGCATTAGATATGGAAAACTGTAATGGGAATTCTGCAGAAGGCGATGTCTCATCTGTCCGCAAATTTTCACAAAAACGAGCTAAACAAGAAAACTTGACGCAAAGTTGATGCTGCTAATTTCCCCGGAAAAGTGTCTCATCATAGGCAAGACAACAAGACCTGTCAGGGGGACAGGACAGCTCACCTGACAGTGCCTTGCCCATCACCTAAAAAAACTTTAACGTAAAACTTTAACATTTTGCTAACGCCAACGCCGCCACGGATGGCAACGCCGATGCCGGGGGTAGTACAATAACTCTTCCTGAACTTCATTCAGGCAAGCTAAAAATCCAAAATAACAGCTCTAGAAATCATGCAAGTAAACATTTAGGAGTTCAAGTACTTAGGGTTGTTAGACAGAATTCACAGCTACAAATCTGGTGGGTGCAGCTTAAACAGACATCATCTCATAATAATTTGTGAACTGACAAATTATAGTCACGTACACAGAATCTAGCACAAAATATACACTTGAGCTACTCTAGAATCAACCTACACAGTACACAGTATAGCACCAAGTACAAGACACAGTATTTATAGCTACATTCAGGGGAAACAACTCTTTTATTTCTATTGTTGCCACCATTTTCCATACCAGCAACTCTTGAAGGTAAGATTACCTAATGTACTTAAGTATTGGGACACCTAAAATAATAAATTTTCCATTTGTCCAAAATGGAAAATGCATTGTTTTTAGGTATCCCAATATATGCACATTAGGGTATGTTCCCCTGGAAGCAAACTCTTTTCTCAACAGTAGTTACCATTTTTGAAGCTCTACATCAGCCAAGGAAACACGGTGGAATTCACAGTTGTCTCTCTTAGTAAAATTGTGAAAAATGTGGTGGTGTACGCATACACTTTAAACATACCTCAAAAAATAAACAGAAGACTTCTTCAATATCATTCCCCTCATGTGATAACACTTGTTCAAAACCCCTGCAATGAAGACGTCACAATTATACAATATTCTATTCTATTCTATCCCATAACCTTACAAGGTCGTTAGGGCACCACAGATGACTTCGAAGTTGATCCCTTTCCACCTTGTCCTGTTTTCATCTGCCCTAGTTGAGCTGGCAAAGTCCAGTCCTATCCACTCGTTAATAGTCTTCCCACCTCTTCTTCTGTCTACCTCTTCTTCTTTTTCCTTTCACTGTGCCCTGTAGAATCATCTTTGCTAAACCAGAAGACCTTGAGATGTGGCCACACCACCTTTGTTTCCTCTTTTTTTATAATTTTACAATTATAATATTACAGACATGAAGTCACAATTTTCTCACTTTGTATCAAGAATTCTGCAGAAAAAGGTACTTGCCTGTCAGTGTGTTGTCATAAAACAGAGTAAAACCAGAAAGCTCAACAAAACGTCATGCCACCAATGCTGATACTGGAAAAGCAATACCAATATCTCACTTCTGCTAGTAACAGGCAAGATAATAAAACTAAACAGAGCAGTCTGCCTCAGGCCTACATTGTTTGCCATTTCATCTGTATATTTTGGAAGCATTACTGCAATGTAAAACCAAACTGTTCCATTTTTGGGACAATTATGGTAATTATTTTATATATCTCTATTTTTAGAATTTTTACCGTAGTCCTGTACCCAGAATGCTGGTACAGAAGTGTCTGAGTAAACAGTGTTAACCCCAACTGCTCAGGACCTGCACTGTTTGCCATTGTGCCTGCATTTTTTACACATCTACCGATATTAAAATTTAAATCAAAGAATTTGTTCATACCTTAAAATAATCAAATTAATAAATTTAGGTCTCCCATCATATAGTATAATTGCTGTAGCTAACAGACTTTGTACATACCTTCCCACAGTTGGTGTCAGTTCACATAGGTCATCAAGGGTTGGAGGTCTAAAATCAGCAATAAAATATGAGATTATATATTTGTGATATATCCACTCTTTACGAAAAGACATTTCTTTCAACGGAATCTTCAGATTTTCTGGAACAAATAATTTTCTCTCGTCATTTTATTTTGCGTCCCTACTCCTTCTCATAAAGAGGTTAATTTTGAAGGAAACAATTCACTCACTTGGACAGCAAATTCATTCCTTTCAGAGCAGCTATAAAGTTCATTTACCAGAGAAGCAAATACTATTCTGCTGAAATCGTATCTCTTGTAAATCTGGCAACTAAGCTTTGGAGGTGCATCTTAAAGTCTTAAATATTTCAAAACAATATAGTATGAATATTCTTACCTATTCAGCAGTTTTTTGTACAATGCAAGAGGAAAACTAAGTTGTATAATAATTGCGTTGTAGATAGCCAGTCCACAGAGACAGCCAATCAAAAGGAACATCTCCCGCTCTTCAAATGACTGAAGTATACAATAAGAACATAACTTGCATTTTAATATATGAATTTACATGTACTCAGTCAAGTTTTCTGTTGTTTACAGGAATCTGTGGTGTTCCAAGACCAGCCTAATATAGGGCAACACTGTCTGCCACCCAGCCCACAATTTACATAACACTTTGAACACCCAGCCTACAATTTATAGAACACTTTGAACATTCAACCTACAATTTACAAAACACTTTGAAAATTCAACCTACAATTTACAAAACACTTTGAACATTCAACCCACAATTTACAAAACACTTTGACCATTCAACCTACAATTTACAAAACACTTTGAACATTCAACCTACAATTTACAAAACACTTTGAACATTCAACCTACAATTTACAAAACACTTTGAACATTCAACCTACAATTTACAAAACACTTTGAACATTCAACCTACAATTTACAAAACACCGGCAAAAATAAGACTCCTGCAAATATTATAATATTTGTAACAATAGCTGTTACAAGCATACAAGGTAACAACTGAGCAGTTAGAGCTTTCTACTAACAAGACCTGTCCGTGTACAGGATAGCTTGCCTGACAGTGCCTTGCCCATCACATAAAAATACTTTGTTGTAAACTTTAGAGAGTGATGCCTATGCCAGCACCAAAGACACGGTGACAACAAAAGCTCTAAGTACTTTTGTACAGCCGAGCTAAAAAAGTTTTGTACAGTCGAGCTAAAAATTAAGTTAAAAGTGTGAAACAAAGAAACTTACCACTGGAGCAAACCACTGCATCCGAGATTCCTCATAATACTTAAACATTCCATACTTCGGATCTAGCAGTTCCCGTAGCAACAGCATGAAGAATTCCTGAAATTGTTCATTGTCTGATGAGAAGATTAGTTAAGAATAGATTAGAGCAGTGCTGCAAAAAAAACAGTGTAGCTAAAAAAAATTATGCATTTCAGGGCCCAGTTGTTCAAAACTAACCACATCTTTAGGTAACGAGATTTCAAACTTTAATATCTCAAATAGGCTAATATTTTTTGTTGAAAAATTGTGAGAAGCTTTTGCAGTACTGCAAAAGCTTCTCACATATTTTCAACAAAAAAAATCAGTGTATTTGGCTATAAAGTCATAAAACACTTATAACAAGCTCATTAGGCTAACGATGCTTTGAAGAACTGGGCCCTGGGGTTTAAGAATCCAAAATCAAGTAATGTTGGTTCAAATGTCCTCTTGTTAGAAAGACTCTCTCCTGCATAGGACAACCTCATCTAGTTGAGTTAGATGTCTAGCTTTCCTGACAGGCTCTCAAACTGATATACCCCTCCAAAAGAACAATAGTTGCATATACCAGTCAAAGGGTTAAGAAAGAAAAAAAGAATCTTTTAAATTTGAAAATTTCTTGCCCAATTTAATCTAAAAATGTAAAATAATGACAAAACTCGCATGAGTAATTTTTCTCATCACCCCACTGTTAACCCTTCGACCACTGGGAAAATAATTCATCTGACCCTTTATAGGGGGTACCAACATGAAAAGCCATAATTTCCACAAATGCATGACTAATGACTTCGTGAAGCTTACCATGCTTTGAACAACTGGGCCTGTTTGCAATGTATAGTTTAAACAATATTTTTTTCCATATAAACATATATATTATACAACACATGATTTTATTGGGATTAGGTAGCAAGCTAGAGCTTATAGACACCTTTTCCCAAAACGATGCAGTGTTTATGGCGGAACTTCTATATATGGGTTTGGAAGACTCAAATTTAGACATTTTACTTGAATTTTCAAGAGAATAAATTCTACATATATCAAGCAGAAGGTTGGGTCTAGTCTGTCTGTGAAAGAAAGCGCTAAACCAGAAAACTTCATCAAAATTTATGCTACCACTGCCGACAGCACTTCCACCACAGGAAAAACAATACCTGTGTCCCATTTTCCACCACTTGCAGGCATGACAAAACCACAATATGAAATACTATTATACTGTTAGTATTAGCAATAATTTTTTAGATAATCTATTAAAATTGTGGGATGCCTAAAACCAATGATTTTCAATTTGGGACAAACAGAAAATTAATGGTTTTAAGTGTCCCAATATCTAAGGGTTCAAGAAGACATTATATATACATGTACATGTAGTAGCAAAAGAAAGAAAAAATAATAGAGAAAACTTGCAACCAGGGCTCGGGAAATATTGAAAAATGAATCGGTCCAGCCGATGATGTCATCACCTAACTAATTTCCATAGGGAAAAAAATTGATACCTGTCACGAAAACTAATGACAATAAGCAAAGTCCTATGAATTAATCCCGATTTCCGTACAATGGTCGTACATTGTTGTGTTTGGTGGAATTTTTGGTTTCAAACATTTTAAGACGTTTAACTACGCATGTAAAAGCAAATACAAGACTAGAACATGTTCGTAGGCAGAGCGGACGTGATAGAAGACATCATACTTGATTGACAGGTGGACAGGGGAGACAACCTGATATGGCTGAGAAAATAATAGCAGTGTAGCTAGAGACTCTGTTTAGTGCCATGTGCAAACCGTTTGATCCGTGGGCAAACTGTTTGAAACGAAACTTCGGATGCGCATGCTAGTCCAAGCTTTTGCTGGTTACAAAAGCCATCACATTTAGCCTATAAAGCCTATAAAGTTACAAACTTCAAACAAGATAATCCCTGTCAATTATGCAATTAGACCGACACCTTTTGCTCAACAGTAGAGCCATCGAAAGGTTAGTGGTCGTGAAGTGATAATTACCTGTACAACCTGAGGCTGTAAATATTTATCCCGTCTATGATAATAGGTGCGATTATTGGATTAGTCATGTGTAATTTACGGATTTACATCTGAGCTGACAGAATCGGAGAAAATTTCCTGAGTATTGGGCCAGTATGGGACCGATTTTGGGGGGCTTTGGGCTGTTTCCAATTGGTCCCAATTTCTGAATTTTGGTCTGGGACCGAAAGAAATATGGTTTTCCCGAGCCCTGCTTGCAACCCAAACTATGAGCACAGAGTTCTTTCAAATGGCATACAATCAATAGAAACTTATTCAACATCACAGGTCAAAAGGAAGTATTCAAAATAAGCTTACTGTCTACTGTATTTCCTTCAATAAAACATCAATTTCACTGATATGTTGCAAAATAGGATTATGGCATCCAATAAACCAGAATATTTGTCTTTAAGAGTAGACCCCATTTTGGAAGGCTTTTTTGTCACAAAAATTGTTTTCTCTTGTTAAAATGAAGAAAAAACATGGGTGTTAAACAGTATACATTAAATATTATTCTGTAGCTGTGATACACCTCAATTTCAACTATGAAACAGAAAGGACATTATTAGAAAATTCAATATTTATGACTTACATTTCTCTTAAAAACTTGTTGTGATTGGTTCAGGCAGTGCTACATAACTTTTAGTGTTGAGGCATCCTACAAATTTGGCAAATGGCAGGGAAAAGTCCGGCTGTGCTAGCAGCAGGTGCTGGATAGGGGTTGTTTTGATTTTTTTACGCTCATCCATCTTTTCTTCCTTTCCTATCTCTCTGACAGGCAGCTTGATATAGACTGAAATACTGTCTCAAAGGGCTGTTAAATCCAAAAGCAAGCAACCAACCATGATAAACTTGGTAACTATACTACTTATGTTACATTTTCATTTTTTTTATTTGCCTTTCACAGTGCTACCATACCACTGGAGTTGACAAAAAAATGGGTGTGGCTAACCTTTCTAACTCCTCCCTCATCCTCTGCCTCCTCCCCCTTAAATATCACCTGAAAAATCACAGCAACCATTGCTCAGCATGTAGTCAAGGATCTTTCTAGCCATAGTTACCTTATTGTAGAAAATTTATATACTACTGCCAGATTGAATCAAACAAGTCACTCACATACTATAACATTGTATACACAACAGATTGGAGATAAGCAAGCTGGGGTAATTAAAGATAATTCCAAGGCAAGTTTTGTTCATTCCCCATAAAAATATGTGGTCCTCCTCAATTTTTTCTTGTCAATAGAAACCAAGTTGTGCCCTTCATTAGAACTGCAATAGCAAGGCAGTGACACTGAGGCTGTAATAACTATACCATTTTTTATCTATTTTTTCTCTTTTTTTTTCTTTTGCTTCATGGTGAAGGGTGCTCTTTCAGGGGAAGCAATTCTTCCATTTTCTTTTGTCTCCCTCCATAATGGGGGTCAACTCTAAAAGATAAAATTTGCTCCCTTAGGAGCAAAATTCTTTCTTTTGAGAGAAGACCCCACTTTTTGAAGGATTTCTTTATCCAGGAAAGCAAATAGGAAGTCACAAGTCACAATTTTATATCCCTTTGAAAAAAAAATGCAAAAATAAAACCAGTATACTTCGTATACCGGGGGTATAATTACTAGTTCCGAAAACAATTGGTTCACAGAAGTACATGCAGATACAAACTGTAGAACAAGAAGCAAAACAAGCCTGATTGAACAGAGATGGCCATATTACACTAGTTTGCAAGAGACCTGGTTGTATCAAGCAGTAGTATATAATCAAAATTTAGTGCAGTTACAAGCATATGAAAAGCAGAAGGAAAACTAGACAATCACTAAAGGTGATGAATGCCCCCGCCATATGCCTCACTAGATGAGTAATGTGTTAAAACATATTTGTGTGAAGTTACATCAAAATCTGTCAAAAAATAAAGGTGCTAGAGGGATGACTGAGTTTTTCTTAAAAATAGCAACTGTGACCTTGACCTTGGAACTACAACCCTGAAAGGTTAACTTGTCCAAGATATTGTCATACTTAATATTTGTGTGAAGTTCTATCAAAATCACTTAATAAATAAAGGCGCTACAACCATGACAAAGTTTTACATGTACCTATAATAGCATCTGTGACCTTGACCTCGGACCTACAATGATGAAACGTAAATTTGTCCCAGCGATTGTCAAGCTAAATATTTGTGTCAAGTTATGCCAAAATCATTCCAGAGGGATGACAGCGTATTTTCTAAAAACAGCAAATGTGACCTTGACCTTTACCCTGAAATTCTGGATCACAAACTTGTCCAAGATATTGTCACACTAAACATTTGAGTGAAGATACATCAAAATTGTCCATGAATAGAGGAGAAGAGGATGATAAAGTTTTTTCTAAAAATAGCAACTGTGATCTTGACCTTGGACCTGCGGTGCTGAAACTGTAATTTATTCAAGATATTGTTATAGTTAACATTTATGTGAAGTTACATCAAAATCCATCTATAAATGAAAGCGCTGGAGCAATGCCCTAGTTTTTCTGAAAATAGCAACTGTGACCTTGACCTTCATCCTACCAATCTGAAACCCAAAATTGTTCGAGGTACTGTCATACCCAATAAAGCTGTGATGTAATACCAAAATCGGTTAATAAATGAGGCCGCTAGAGCGACGATAAAAGGTGAGATTGTATTTAAGCTATGGAAATATGGTCAAAATATGTATGTTATTCAAGGGGACATAATTCTGCAATAAAGACCTGACTGAAAGTTCCTGTTTCCTTTATGCACATGTTCAATGCATGTCTGAACTGTGTTGCAAGTTTCAAATCCCTACATCAAATACTATTGGAGGAGTTGCAGAGACAAGAACAGTACTACAAAGTGTGAAATATGGTCAAAATATGCATGTCATTCAAGGGGATGTAATTCTGCCATAATGACTTGGATCAAAGTTCTATTTCCTTTATGCACATGTTCAATTCATGTCTGAACTGTGTTACAAGTTTCAAATCCCTACATCAAATACAATTGGAGGAGGTGCAGAGACAAGAACAGTACTACAAATGTGAAATATGGTCAAAATATTTATGTTATTCAAGGGGACATAATTCTGCAATAAAGACCTTAATCAAAGTTCTGTTTCCTTTATGCACATGTTCAATGCATGTCTGAACTGTGTTGCAAGTTTCAACTCCCTGCATCGAATACTGTAGGAGGAGTTGCGGAGACAAGAACAGTACTCAAATGTGAAATATGGTTATAATATGTATATTATTCAAGGGGACATAATTCTGCAATCAAGACCTTAATCAAAGTTCTGTTTCCATTATGCACACGTTCAATGCATGTCTGAACTGTGTTGCAAGTTTCAACTCCCTATATCAAATACTGTAGGAGGAGTTGCGGAGACAAGAACAGTACTCAAATGTGAAATATGGTCATAATATGTATATTATTCAAGGGAACATAATTCTGCAATAAAGATCTTAAGCAAAGTTATGTTTCCTTTATGCACATGTTCAATGCATGTCTGAACTGTGTTGCAAGTTTCAACTCCCTGCATCGAATACTGTACGAGGAGTTGCAGAGACAAGAACAGTACTACAAAGTGTGACGGACGGATGTACGGACGGACAAGGGCAAAACTAAATGCCCCCGCCACGAATATGTATATTATTCAAGGGGACATAATTCTGCAATAAAGATCTTAAGCAAAGTTATGTTTCCTTTATGCACATGTTCAATGCATGTCTGAACTGTGTTGCAAGTTTCAACTCCCTGCATTGAATACTGTAGGAGGAGTTGCGGAGACAAGAACAGTACTACAAAGTGTGACGGACGGACGTATGTATGTATGCACGGACGGACAAGGGCAAAACTAAATTCCCCTCCCCACTTCGTGGCGGGGGCATAGCAGGATAAAGCCATTTCGGAAGCCAGAAATGCACAAATCACAAGAACCACTGATGAATATTTCAAGACTCATTTTCTTACATATTTTTTACCCTTTCTCATAAGGGCTATCTTTTGAGAAAAGCATTTGCTACCTGTGAGAGTAGAAGCAAAATGCTTTCCTTTAAGAGGACAGCCTATTTGGAAAGTGATTTATATATCAAGTAAAAAATGAGCCGCGACACGAGAAAACCAACAAAGTGGTTGTGCGTCCTGCAAGGACTCAGTTCAGCCTGGGCATCTGCCCAGTCTGATCAGAGTCTTTGCTGTCCACATGGAGGTAGTTTAGACCCTTAGCTACCCTTCAAACGCTTAGCCTAGAGACTGATCAGACTTGGCGGATGTCCAGGCAGATCTGAGTATGCCTGGGTGCACAAACACTTTGTTGGTTTTCTCGTACCCTTAGCTACCCTTCAAGCGCTTAGCCTAGAGACTGATCAGACTTGGCGGATGTCCAGGCAGATCTGAGTATGCCTGGGTGCACAACCACTTTGTTGGTTTTCTCGTGTCCCTGCTCAAATAGTCTTTTCTGCTACACTGGCCTCCCTGTTATACTTTCAGGGGAAGCAACTCTGTCATTTTCATTTTCTCAATATGGGTTAACTCTTAAAGGAAAGATTTGCTCTCCAATGACTTTTTCCACCTATTTATCTTGAAATAACTCATCAATGGTTCTAGACAGAGTTCCATTTTCTCATTGCTGAACAAACCTTGGTTACTCCACCAGCATCAATAGTCTTCTCGTCCCCTTTGAATATCACCTATGTATATACGACTCCAAATAAAACAATGTCTTGGTGGAATTTTCAGATTTCTACACGAACAACATGTTATGGCATTTCTTTTGAATTTTGTTGCCAATACATTCAAACTAGTTTTTATGATCACCTGGGCTCACGTCTTTAAAAGCCACCTTTGAAATATCCCTCGTACCTACATCGAGTGCAAATGAACCTCATCAGGTTCAAGCAGCCATTTTGTGCACTTCCTTCTTTATGACAGGTTTGACTAATTTTCCGGGGAACAAATCTTAGTCACAAAACTTTGGTATATCTGGGGCTCTGTTGTAAATCAATCACATGTGCTGGGCTGACATGCAGATAAATCATTCAATAACACAGCCTTTTCAACAGCATTCAAGTACTATAATGACCCTATATATGAAAAGTGGTAAAGCAATGTCTAATAAGAGTTTACACTTCGTTCCCTGATCTGACCACACATCTTTACATATTGATAGTAATATCGACTTGTTCAAATTTTAGAACAGGTTGCTCTCTTGTCAAGCGATAAAAAGAGTGAGCATCTATAAACTGCAAGCACTTGTACAATTACAGTAATATATTCAAAACACAAATGAGCCGCGACACGAGAAAACCAAAAATGTGGTTGTGCGCCCAGCGCAGACTCAGATCAGCCTGGGCATCCGCCCAGTCTAATCAGAGTCTTCGTTGTCCGCATGAATGTAGCTTAAACCCTTAGCTACCCTTTAAGCCCAAAGCGAAGATTCTGATCAGACTGGGCGGATGCCCAGGCTGATCTGAGTCTGCGCTGGATGCACAACCACATTGTTGGTCTTCTCGTGTCGCAGCTCGAATGTTGAATCCTCATATTACGAATGACTGTGAAAATTTTTTTAATAAATTAATTTCAAGAGCAAACAATCTCACAAACATTCAGAAATGTAAAACTCCCATACTTAGGTTTGATTTTACCATACAACCAAACCTGTCTTAAGCAAGCACCTAAGGCAATACAGCTTGCTTCAACCAGGTGCTTGACTAATACAGGTCAATTTATATGGATTTTGATTGATTGATTTGTTGCTTAACGTCCACGGTAAACAACTATGGTCATGTCGGGACGGTCAGTGAACCACACTATTCCTGGGCAGGCTTAGACCTCCTAAGTGGTTAACCAGTACTAAGTGCACATACTTTTGCCAGTAACTGACAACTGCCCTTCTTGAATCAGCGGAAGGAGAAACGAAAGTATGTGGCCAGACCAGGTTTCCAACCCAGGACCTCTAACTTATGAGTCAGGTGCCCTACTGATTGCGCTACGCAGCCCAGCAATTTATACGGAAAATGCTAGTTCTGGATATGAGATTTTGGGCTCTAAAGACAGGTTTTTGCTTATTATAGGTTGCCTTTTCGACAGGTCTGACTGTACCTTCAGTGGTTTCTTGAGGTCTCCACTGCCCTGGTTCATCAGTTGCTGGAGCGTGTCTTGTACAATAGTGTCTCTGGACACATAGAACACTAAACATGGATTCACTGGATTGATGGGTAGGAAAAAACACTGGATATTGCGTCTTTGGGCTTCATCTATGGCACTCTAGAATAACAGAAAATGTGAACTAGAGTCTGGTCATGTCTTTCATAGATGTTTACTGAGGTGAATGAGCACACTTTCATGGGAAGCAACTCTCCCATTTTTATTTTTGCCTCCCCTTTCAAATAAGGTCAACTCTTACAGGCAAGAATTTGCTCCTTCTTTCCTTTAAGAGTAGCCCTTTTTTGGAAAAGTTCCATAGACCAGGGAAGCAAATAGAAGTCAGGAAAGTTGTTTCCCTTTGTAACAAGAATTCCACGGAATGCTATGTCGCACCTGCCTTGCACTTTCACAGTAGTAAAGACTATAGTTATAAAAGAAAAAGTATGAGAAATGGACTAAAAACCTAGGGTCAACCCAATTTTGGATGTAAAATTTTACTAAGTCAGTAGAGCGTGAAATATAGATCAATGGTACGAATAACTGCAACATTCCTCATAAACAATTTAAGAAGAAACTTTGCCATGTGTGATGACTGTAGGTATCATATTCTGAGACAAAAGGACTAAAATGCTAGGATCACATAATTGTTTTTTTATAAAATTTCACGAAGTCAGCAGGCCATGAAATATAGGTCAAGGGTTAAAACAAGAGCAACAGCCCTCTAGAACATTCTAAGAAGAAGCTTTATGCCAGGTTTGATGATTGTAGGTATCATAGTTTGCGAGAAATGGACTTAAACACTAGGGTCCACGCGAGGGTTGATGTAATTTTGAATATAAAATTTTACGAAGTCAGCAGGGCATGAAATATAGGTCAAGGATAAAAATAAGAGCAACAGCTCTTGAGAATATTCTAATAAGAAGCTTTATGCCAGGTTTGATGATTGTAGGTATCATAGTTTGTGAGAAATGGACTTAAACCTAGGGTCGACGTAATTGTTGACGTACATACGGACGGACGTATGGACGAATGGAATGACTGACGGACGGAAAAGTGAACTCCTATATCGCACCTTGCTAAAGCAGGTGCGACAAAAATGGTGGAAAAACATGAAGGTGTTCCCATACACCTTAAACTGTGGATTACTTAAAAGTTTTGGTAGCTCACATACAAACAGTGATGCTTATCTATTAGTAAGTCCTGATGATTCGTACACGAACATTGATGGTCATGGCCAGACAACTGTGTAAATGGGTCTTGGCTTTCTCTGTTCTGTGTGGGTTTTTGCATGATGGATTTGCTGTATACTTTGTACATACTGAATAATCAAATACTACAAGCCAGCTTTCTTTCCCACTCAGGAAACTTCAGCAGCCTTCACTAGAAAGAGTATTCTTGCACACTGGATAGAAAATGCCATTCTTTTCACCTGGGATAGAAAATCTTATCTTACCCAGGTGTTCTTACCCAGG
Source organism: Ctena decussata (assembly GCA_963989385.1). Taxonomy (NCBI): domain Eukaryota; kingdom Metazoa; phylum Mollusca; class Bivalvia; order Lucinida; family Lucinidae; genus Ctena; species Ctena decussata. The sequence continues at coordinate 41,504,574 of OZ022500.1, forward strand.
ACAGGATAAAAATCTCGAGCATTCAATGCATTGGTTGTATTGGAGATCACGTATCTGCTTCGTCAAGTGACGTTGGCATTTATGATGATGACGTCACAAAGAAGGCAAAAATGATGTCAGTTTATGCATGCCAGATGCTGACGTAAAGAACCAAATGGCGGTCGTTGAAAGCGGCGCCATCTTTCAAAATCAAACAGATATCTCTCAAGCACTAGAATTACGCCTTTTAACAAGTTCTAAAGTTAAAACCAAACGTGGTGTGCAAGAAAAAGTATCTTTCATGGGTGTGAGGTGTGGACAGAAAAATCTGTCAATCGGGATCACTGTTCGGCATCACTCGGCAAGCCAAGTGATGCCGAACAGTGACCCTTGTGACAGATTTTTCTACCCAAACCTCACACCCATGATAGATACTTATACTCTAATTTACTAGAAAAACTGTAAGGCCATGGCAGATGTGCAGAAAGTTTCTAACATCTAATTTTCCTATCATCAGAAAATCACTTATGTTTTTAGGCACAAGAGAAAGCTGGTATACAGTAGCAGGCAAGTGAACATTAAAGACCTTAATAAGACTGAGTCTTGTCTGGGTCTGCATTGTTCATTATGCAAGCTTGTGGTATCTGACATATACAGATTTAGCCAATGAATATCTAAACAGCCCATTAAAGGGACCTTGGCAAACAGTGTAAACCCAGAGCAGACACTGTAGAGGGTGGCATCTGATGAAAACTAAAACTCCTAGTGTTAAACATACCAATTTCTAAAACAAGTAAAATTACGATGCATGGTTACACTTTCAGGGGAAGCAACTATGTCCATTTTGTCCTTTTTATTTTTATCTCAATATCCCCTATTCTTTTTACCTAAAATTGCCCATGACCCAGATTCCCCATATTATCTATAATCCAAATCCCCCATATTCTCCATGACTTACATTTCCAATATTACCCATGACTTAAATTCTCAATATTAACCATATTCCCCATGTCCTCCCTATATTATCCATGACCCTTATTCTCTACACCTGCATAACCCAAATTCTCCATACTACCGTTATAACCCATGATCCAAAGTCCACGTACCTGCATCTGCATCATGGCATCAGTCTGTAGAAGCATACTCTTGGCTCCAGCATCAAATGTGAATGGATAATTACAGAACAACAACTTCTGCTGAAATCATTCACAAAATATACCATCATTATAACCTAAACCCTTGTGCCATATGTTAGATTAACAGCATTATGCCTAAAGATCTACTCCATATGTATTCATAACTCAGTCTGACAGAGGAGAAATCCTCCACAACTTTCTTATCATCATTTAATTATGACTGAAAGCATTATCAAACTGTAACTCAAAATTATGTGAAAACTTTTTTTTACATGCATATATTCTAGTTTTAACTGTAAAATCACAAATTATCACTACCTATGCTTACCAAGAAAAGAGTACAGAGTAATGACCAAGACTGTCATTTAAGGATAAACAATCTGATTTCCCTCTTACCACTTAGTTTGTACATGGCCTCTGCTGATGTTGAAAAATTTTCATATAATTATGCCCCTGTGTTTTGATTTATTAGACTTTTCCACATATTTCTAAGCCAATCTTGGGCGGGATTTGACTTTTTCTCACTCACCTGATGTGCAGCATTGTATCTAGCAGGACTTTGTTGTTGAACCCAGGATAAGTAATCACTCTTAATATCTACTTTATCCTTCAGCTCACTAATGTAGAAACTGTTGTAAGGAATTATCTGCCCATTTTGTTCATTCACATTATTCAGTTTTTTCAAAAGTTCTAAAGACACAAACAGTGCATGAAATCTTTGTCTGATCTGAAAATGTAACAACAGAACATAAGAATCATCCTTGCGCCTTTATCAAAATATTGGCACCAAGCAATACAATACATAGTAATATCATAGTGGGAATATAAACTGTAGAAATCTTTAATCTACCTTTATTAAATTTAGTGCAACAGATGGGCTTTTCTTTATTTAACTTCACTGCCACTAAAACCCCAAAAGTCTGCAAAATGTTGTTTGGCAGGTCTCAGCAGCAATAGACTTCCCTCTCTGAGCAACACTTACTGGCGCAAGCTGCAAGCATCAGGTAAGAGACTTCTACGTATTAACCCACCTGACCAGGCATGCCCCATCTAACCACCTTAACCTTTGTAGCCAGAGAGAAACCACTTTAAGGACTGTTTTACAGAGGATAACAGAATCTATCAGTAGAAAGGGCTTCCCAAACCAAAGGCCTAGAAAATTGTCAACACAATTTCACTGAGGTTCAGAGTTTTTCCACTGGTCCAAAGGAAGGCATAGCTAATGAAAATTTATTTGATTTTTTTAATCTCTTATTCATTTTTCTCTTGGACAATTAGGAAAAGAAATAGACAAATGCCATTCAGAATGACTCATTTCTGACATATGACCTTGAAAAAGTGTAATTACTGAGGCCATTTACGTTTTGTCAAATAACTCTTAATGCCGATCAGCAGAAGACTAAGTTTTCAGTATTGGTAGAACTATGTGGAAAATAAGCTATAATCAATGACTTACCTCTGTAAAATTTTGAGGATCAAGGTTTGGTAACTGTAATATGTACTTCACTGTGTCTTTATATACCTATAGAAATTGAACCAAAATGAACATACTGTAAAAACTGATTCTGTTATAAATATGGGCCCAGTAATCCAAAGAATGGTCAGCTTAACGATTGTTAGTTAAGGATTTGTAAAGTCTTTTAATACCCATTGAATCAAGTGTGCTGATATTTATAGTCCTCACATTTTTCAACAAAAAATTTTTGTACACAATATGTTTGAAAATATAAGAGCCTTCACTGTCCACATGGAAGTAGCTGAGACCCTCAGCTACCCTTAAAGTGCTTAGCAAAGAGACTGGTCAGACTGAATGGATGCACAGGCTACTCTGAGTCTTTGCTGGGCACACAACCACTTTTGGTTTTCTCGTGTCAGGGCTAATAATGTCTTGTTAATGAACGGGTTGTCAATTTTGAACAACCAGGCAACGATTTTTACAAAGAATGAAAGAAGTTTTATCAAGAAAATCTTTATGAAAGAATCACTACATTTTCTTAAGCAATTTTGTCAATCTAGTTACTGACAAAATACTGCCATAATGCCAATGTTGGCTTAGCTTTTCTTGACTAATGCTGGTTCCCTATTTGTATACTTACATACACAACCCTGTGAAAGAAGGAATCTGAAAGACTGCCCCACCACAAATCTGTAAGATAGCATGGGAAGAGCCTAACAATGAATCCAGGATACCTTTTTTTCTTTTTTTTTTCTTTCAAGAAACATGAGATGGCATCTTTGAACATTCATAATCATAAAACTTGTGAATTTACACGATTTACTGATATTTTCTATGAGATGATTTGGACTAAACCATTCAGTTACTAGCATTATACATCATAAGAAGACTTCCTGATGTTTACTATAAATGAGCTGTGACACGACAAAACCAACAAAGTGGTTGTGCGCCCAGTGCAGACTCAGATCAGCCTGGGCATCCACCCAGTCTGATCAGACTCTTCGCTTAGCACTTCAAGGATAGCTAAGGGTCTAAGCTACTGTACCTACATGCGGACAGTCTGATCTGAGTCTGTGCTGGACGCACAACCACTTTGTTGGTTTTGTCAAGTTGTGGCTCAAATGTTGTTTGTTTGACGGTAATTACTGAAGAAGACCATATTAATCTTAGGTTGTATCAGTACACCTCCATGCTTTTCTGCCATTTTTACTAAGCAAAATAAATTTTGTGACTTTCATTTTGCTTCCCTGGACAATGAGGCCCTTCCAAAATAGGATCTACCTTTAAAGAGTCAACACCCCATTGACGGAAGGGTAAAACAAAAGGCAGCATGGTTTACCTTGAAAGTGTATTCGTTTACCTTAAGTGTATGCCATGCAGGTGATTTTGGTGTGTTCCTTAATGGATAATAAGCCCAATATTTGCTTTAAATTGATACAAATATTGGAAGATAGTCTTCCCATTTGTTTTCCTGGACAATGAAGCTCTTTCAAAACGGGACCTACCTTTAAGAGTCAACACCCCATTGACTGAAGGTAAAACAAAAGGCAGCGTTGTTTACTTTGAAAGTTTACCCATTTACCTTAAGTGTATGCCGTACAAATGATTTTAGTGTGTATTTAATGGATAATAAGCCTAATATTTGCTCTTAATTGTTTGATACAAATACTGGAAGATAGTTCTTAAGATGGAAGCTTTGATAGTAATACGTTAAACTTCTTTGCACTTTGCACTCCTAACAATACAAATATATCACTAATTTTAGTCAGTGCTAACATGTCTATAGACTATAGCGACATAGTGGCACAAAAAATACTGTTATCAAAGAAACACATAAACAGGCATGGTATAGGAGCTTCCTCTGTATGCAAATTGGTGCATGTGTTTATAAGCATGCTGCAGTGATAAGATTATTTGAGCCGCAACACGACAAAATCAACAAAGTGGTTGTGCGCCAAGAGCAGACTCAAATCAGCTTGGGCATCCGCCCAGTCTGATCAGTCTTCGCTGTCTGCATGAAGGTAGCTTAGACCCTTAGCTACCCTTTCAGCTCAAATCCAAGACTCTGATCAGACTGGGCTGATGCTCAGGCTGATCTGTCTGGCACTGGGTGCACAACCACATTGTTGGTTTTCTTGTGTCGTAGCTCATTTGAATGGCATCATATGAAAAAGGAACTTACGCCATGTGCCTTATGTAAATACTACAATCAGTACATCAGCTTTTCACTTTTCAGATTGCCAAGAATTCACAGAAGCCCCAGTAACTCAGTGGTTTAAGCAATGGCCTGCCAATTTAGTGGCCCAGAGTTTGATTCCCAGAGGCAGAAATCTTTTCAATCATAAACAGGGTTCCATTGCACATAGCCTTTCATTATCACTTCCCATTGTCCTGATATGATTGAAATACTGTTGAAAAGAACATAAAATCACACCAGGATTCACAGATTGCATCTGTGATAAGGAGGGACCTTGATACAACTGCACTGATGTGCACTGTTTACACATGTCCTGAAGAAACTTATGTCAATCATAACTATCCCTACCTAAAACTCTGGATGCAGGTTTATCCAGATTTAATATACATTTTCCAAAAGGATCCATGAGAGAACTGTAGTTCTTTGGCTGTTCAAACAGGTGAAGCTCAGGAAGCATGAGGTATAGACGTAACGCTTCAACATCGGGAGGTGACGATGGTAGACTGGGTATAAGAGAACCCTCTATACTCTGTGTGATCTAAAGGAAACAGACAATTCAAGTAAAGTAACAGTACTTTGCAAATACTTCTATGAAAATAATCCTTGACTTGACATAGTTAATGGATATCAGACTCTAGCTATAGAAGTCTATTACAGGCATGTCTAAAAAGACCTATTTACAGGAAATATGGAACTAAAATAGATACTACAAGTATTTTATAATTACTTTATTTCTCTCATATTTTCTGCAAGTATATTTTTATCAGGTATATGTGAATAAACACTTATAATTTTGACATTCACTGGAAAAATGACACTTCAGAAACACTAGCCAACAATTCATAGGTTATAAACAAGATCTGTCACAGGGACAGGATAGCTCGCCTGACAGCGCCTTGCCCATCACATAAAAAACTTTAACGTAAAACTTTAACATTTTGCTAATGCCAACGCCAACGCCAACGCCGACGCCAACGCCGCTGCTAACGCCAACGCCGGGAGTAGTGCAATAGCTCTTCCTGAACTTTGTTCAGGCGAGCTAAAAATGGCCTATAAATATCCATACATTATCAATTTCCTTCACTACCAAATCTCCATATATGATGTGTAGGGGTGGAGGGAGTAGGAAGGCATGGGATGGCTTTTTAATGATAGCACTTCTTATATTGTGGCCCCACCATTGAACTACCTTGCAAAAACATGTAATCACCCTTCAACAGAACCACCTTGGTGTGACAGTTTTATTCCTAGGCCACCATGTATGATTTATAATCCAACTCCATCAAATAAGTTTTGAAATTTATGCTAACATGTGAAAATTAGAAGGGACAAAAATTTATAATCTACCTTTTGTACCATGACAACATTTTTAGTTTCTCCAATCTTCTTAAAGTTTTCTCTGACAGCTGCCATATCTATACCATGTTTTCTGCTGCTGCTGCCAAAATGTCCACCATTGCTGTAAAGATGGATTTTATAAAGTCAAATTGTACACACACACACACCTCCACATTTTTCTGCTATATCTACAATGAGAGACAACAGTTGTGACTTCCTGTTTACTTTCCTGGACAAGGAAGCCCTTCCAAAGGGGGTCTACTCTTAACAGTGCTGCATCACACAACAATGAGGAAAATCCTCTTTAAATCTCTTTAATCCATATACTGGAAATAGTATAGGCTGTCACTATGGACATGCCCGGCCGGAGACTTAGTCTCCGGCCGGGCATGTCCAGATTGGCGCCCTATACTACTATTGGATATCATTTAACCCATAAACTGGACATCATACACATTTGAAAGCTATTTTTTGACCCTTAACGACAAAATAAGCAATAAGTTACTGAAACATCACTCCCTTAACTACCTCATTGTTTACATCAGTATTAAGTGTTTTTTTCCAGTATTTTGGTATCTTCTGGTAAATACAGTCACTGTGAATATCTCAAAATGCAGACTATATATTTTTTTCAAATGAGCCTGTCCAAACTCTTAATCTCAGACAGTAAAGGCAACAAATGTGCAGAAAGAACTCCATGTGTGTATGCATGTGTGCGTGTGTGCATGCATGTGTGTTGTTGTTGTTGTTCCATTTTTTTTGGTAACTATTCATTGTGCTATACTAGTTTCAGTCCATAGCCATTTTCACATGTATGGTAAATGAATTGCTTGGCTGACCACAGACGTAAGGAAACTGGTATTACTCCCCTGGTAAAATATGAAAGGACATTTTCACTTTTTGTTGAAAAAAATGTAAGAAGCTTTTGCACTGCAAAAGCTCCTCACTTTTTTCAGCAAAAAAAAATAAGCACACTTGATTTTATGTGTACTGAAAGACTTAACAAATCCTTTGGAATTGCTTTTTTTTCTGTGCCAAAGAAAACACATCAAATTTTTCTAAATGATAGCTTAGTTGGTGCTCTAACCTACCTTACAAGAAAAGAGGCATTTAGACAAGACGCTGTAGAGAACACTTTGGTTATTTCTCTGAAATTAACAATAATATATTGTACAATTTATTTTAGCCCTTTTAAATCTTTACAGTACCAAACACAAAAATAGTTGAATTTGCAAACGCCGTAGATCATGTTGAGGGGGCTCATAATCAACTGCCTCATCTGGATCTACACCTTTTGCCCTCTAGTCTTTAATTCTCAGTATGATATAGCTTGGACATAATGTTTTTTTGAAATTCTGAAGTCCTTGCTTTTGTTGGCTGTTTTTTTGGCACTTTAATGGTTAACCTCTTCATCCTCATCATCTGAAACCAACTCTTCTTCACAAATCCATGGTTAAGAAAAGATTTATTTGACAAACAATCATAAACAGAATAGTCAACAGTGTAGATCCAGGTGAGATGGATTATTCTAAGCTGTATCAGCTTAAACAGCACAGATTGCAAACTGATTTAGTCTTGCAGGTTCGAAGAATAATTTTTTTTTTTGCTATTTGGATGTCTCTGATTTTCTCTTGTTCAAATAATATGAGCCACATTAAACAAAATGGCTGTTCAATATCTGTGAATAGTGATGACTGGAACTACTGTAATGACCCTAAAATTTCGGACACCCAAAAGGCGGACAATTATTGTTCCAAATTTCTTAGAAAGTGGATTTTACATACACTAGTGCATCCAAATGATGCTTAGTGAATGGCAAATGTTGTAGACCCTGATCAAACTGCAGTTTGATCTGGGTCTACAATGTTTGCTCAGACCTGTCTGTCCAAATATTTAGGGCCATTAACGGTAGTATAAGAATCTGTTCAGTCTCACTACAGCCTTCATTTTAAGTTTGTAGATTGTGGCGAATTGACTGCAGGATTAACAGGCTGATCTGAGCCTTTTCTGTTTGCATATGCCATATGCACCTTTTTTGCCTGTCCTGGCTCATATTATATTCATGCAAAATTTTAATACTCTAAATTGGATTAATGACCTTGTAAAAATTTGGTCAAATTCTTCATTTGGACATTGTCAGTAATATGTCATATGAACACCATCCTGCCTTCAAGAGCCCTTGTAGCTCATGAATTAAAAGCTGGCCTGCTAAGCTAGCGGTCTGGGTTCAAATCCTGCTGCGGGCAAAAACCTTGATAACTGTAAATGGGGTTCCACTGCACACAGCTTTTCATTTTCATCCTCCCATCATCCTGATATGATGATGTACTGTTGAAAAGCACGTACAACCACAAGTCAACCATCCCACCTGCAATACCTGTTCAACTGCCTTTTATGCACAAGTATTACTGATCATAACTGTAGTTAGCTTTGATTTGAGCCACATCATGTAATGTCAAACAATGTGGCACTGGTGTCAAGCAAAGGCTCTGATCAGACTGAACTTGAGTGCAGTCAGTTCGGAGCCTTCACTTGTCACATCAGCCAACTATTGAATCGGCCAAAACCATACATCCAACAGTGATACCGGTAGACCCTCTGTAAATGATAAGGATGATCTGAATATCACATGACCAAACTGCCATGTGGCTCAATGACTTCATTCTTTTATGGCAGATATAAAGTGTATCCTAAATTTCCAAGGCAATCCAACATTTTATATTTGCCAAAGAGTTTATCTAATTCAAACAAAATCTGTGCTCTTGTTTGTATATATAGGTTAACTTACTGCTCAAAGTCTACATCTATTTCATTACCAGCACGTAAACAGCTGATTTTGTCCACACTAGCTGGGGTTAAAGTTTTTATCTGGGTGCCTGTATCATAGTCTCTAAAATCACATGGTGGCTGCTTATTCTGAAAACATGAATTTGAAACAAGATATACAACCGGATTATCAAGGATTTAGACATTTATGTCAGAGCTTTGTATAAAACAGGCTTAACTAGAAAACACCATATTATACTGAAACAATATGAAAATGTACACCATTTTATTATATAAAGCCAACTACTAAAATGTCATATACTTGCAGTAGACTTTCTTCCTAATAAGCACACATTTCAAAGAACTAGATGGCAGCGGCCAGCATGTCCAGCCCGTTGGCGCTTTGACAGTCGTGAAAATGCTTTTTTGTGAAAGTAGGTCACAGTGACCTAGTTTTGCTGGTTGGTTGGTTGATTTGATGCTTAACGTCCACGGTAAACAACTGAGGTCATGTCGGGACGGTCAGTTAACCTAACCACACTATTCCTGGGCAGGCTTAGACCTCCTAAGCGGTTAACCAGTACTAAGTGCACATACTTTCGCCAGTAACTGACAACTGCCCTTCTTGAATCAGCGGAAGGAGAAACGAAAGTATGTGGCCAGACCGGGATTTGAACCCAGGACCTCTGACTTACGAGTCAGGTGCCCTACCGATTGCGCTACCCGGCCCGGCTAGTTTTGCTCGGGGTGACCTGGAGTGGTAAGGTGCATCCACTGATGAAGTTTCAAAGTTCTGGGGCCTATGAAAAGGGAGATATGGGGCTGCAGATGAAAACTAAATATGTGGTACTTTTTCATGAAAGTAGGTCACAGTCACCAAGTTTTGTTGTAGGTGACCTGGAGTGGTAAGGTGCATGCACTGATGAAGTTTCAATGTTCTGGGGCCAATGAAAAGAAAGATATGGGGCTGACCTTGAAAACTAAATATGTGGTACTTTTTCGTGAAAGTAGGTCACAGCAACCTAGTTTTGTTGGAGGTGACCTGGAGTGGTAAGGTGCATGTACTGATGAAGTGTGAATGTTCTGGGGTCTATGATAAGGGAGATATGGGGCTGCAGACGTAAACTAAATATGTGGTACTTTTTCCTGAAAGTAGGTCACAATGACCTAGTTTTGTTCGGCGTGACCTGGAGTGGTAAGGTGCATGTACTGATGAAGTTTGAATGTTCTGGGGCCTATGGTAAGGGAGATATGGGGCTGCAGACGAAAACTAAATATGTGGTACTTTTTCATGAAAGTAGGTCACAGTGACCTAGTTTTGTGGGAGCCAATTAGCATTTTAATGGGGCATATTGTGATGAAGTTTCAAGGTCGTAGGGTCTATCAAACTCAAGATATGGCTGTAAACGGACGGACAGATGGATGGACGGACACACCAACACCAAACTGGCGACTATGTCTCGCTGACTGCAAGCAAGCTCGACAATTATTAGATATAGGAAGAAACAGAATTTAAGTTTTAAAACATCAAGGAAGAAACAGAATTTAAGTTTTAAAATATCAGAGAAAATCTGCTTATAGTCATGTACGATGGACAGGGATACAGACTAACTTATTTTTCATAGGAGCAAGCTGGGCCCCTAAAAACTGAAAACTAGTCGCCCAGCCAGAAATTTAGGGGCCCACATTTAAAACGTGAGAATCTTTTATTCAGAATCTGCGCGAGAATTGCACCGTTTCCGTAGGCTTTGTAAACCCTCCTTTTTTTCAGGATTTTGCTTCCTTTGAGCAATCGGGTGTGAAACACTAGCGATGTATCGCCACATTACGCTCAAAAATGCATAAACGGCTAAGATATTTAGCTGTCAAATCTATCTGTCTGTCTATCGTACATTATGGGGAGGCGGCCATGTTGTTTTTCTCGATATTGAGTAAAATCCAACACACAAGTATGACGGAACACCGAATATTCTTAGTAGATATCGGCGCAGAAGTTAGCAATACCGGTTGAGGTGACGAATTTTACTCCAAGCCGAAAACATGCCAGACACTCGCCGACAGCTCACGATCGCAAACTGGGCGACTGTCATTTTAATTTTAGGCGCCCAGCCGATTTTTTACTCGCAGTGGGCGAGTGGGCGACCGCTAGTCTGTATCCCTGATGGAGAAGCTTTGTAAGTGAAAATTGAAAGATTCTATAGTGTTTTCAGCACTTGTAAACAAGTAATAACCAAAGGGATAAACCAGTAAAATATGTGCTCTTATAATCTTATGCCTCAGAAATTCTAAGATGTGTGCTTATTGGGGTATGTATTTTTTTTTTTTTTTTTTGAGAATGAAAATAGCTCATTCCAGGATTGCTAACCCCTACCCTAAATCCCCACCCTCTTATTGGAAGCTTTAGTTAAACCTAAAATGAAGAATCAAACTGCATAGTATGTTACCTCTGGATATGTTCCTATCACAAAACAATGATCTCCCCCTGCTGCTATCCTGTTTACCACAAACACAGGGCCACTGTCTGTTTCCATCTGAGGATGCTGACCATTATATGATACAAAGGGACCTTTCACATGGGTGGGGACTGTACAGACTCCCTTTTCACCTGTTCCCAGCTGGCTGCAAATCCCTGAGCCAAAGGAATACAATCTCCCACTATCAGCCACATAGGCAAGAGTGTGTCGTCTGCAAAAGCAACTGAAGTTTTGATCCAAAAATACCAAGCACCTTAGATATAGGCTCTTAGAAAACAGTGTAGACCCAAAGCAGACCCTAACAAATAACCTGCAGTGTATGATCTGTGTATCCTGCATTTTAAACTTTCATAAAAAGTTAAGGCAAGAATTTACAAGTTTCATTTCTTAACACTGAAAATCCAAAAACATATAAAGCGAAAAAATTGATGTAACTGCAGTGAGAAATCTTAACATTTTGATGGGAAGCATGTAAAGATATAAAGAAAATTTTCTTCTTTGCAATTAAAACATATTGTATATGTTGTCACCCCTCATTACAAACCATCAAGTCCAGTAAAAGCAAAATGGCACCGAATCACACTTCTATTTTGGAGTTCATCTAAATACTTAGATATATTATCCTCGATCAAGTATCTTGGCACCATCATTACCAATAATTTGAATGGAACACATGCCAACAATATTTAAACAAAGGCTAATAGGACCCTTGGCTTACTAAGACATAGCTTGGCAGCATGTCCACAGGACTTTAAAGAGCCAGCATACAAGGGACTGAAGCTTCCAGCCCTGAAGTATTGTAGTTCAGTTTGGGAGTATCGAAGTATACTTCTTTAAAATGAAATTGAGAAGGTGCAGAAAAGGGCAGCTAGATTTTAACAGGAAATTACACCTACGAAACTGAGAGTGTGACTGGCATTCTGGAAAAACTAAGTGGGAATCCCTGAAAAAGAGGAGGAAAGACAGTAGACCCATAATGCTTTACGGAGGTCTGTAGGGCGCAGCCAGTACACCCATAAATGACCTTGTTTCTGCAAGCAGGCCAACCAGGAATCATCATTCCCTGGCATTTCAAACCTCATTGGCTGAGACTGACATTAACAAGGCCAGTTCTTTCCCTGAGATTTTTCAGGATGGAACTCCCTGGCATATTCCCTTATATCTGCTGCTGAGTGTGCAGAGGATTCAGTTACTAAGTTTACTTCTCTTGTAAGGGCTAGGAACTAGCTGCCCTGATCACAGGTCCAGGTGAGTGATTGTCCTTCGAACGATCACCAGTAAACAGTTTTCTATCTGTCAATGTTTCTATGATTTATAAGTTTGATTATGGTACTTTGAGCGCTTTTATTGATAATGCTGGGCAACACAAATGTTTTTCCGAATGAAAAAAGAAAACAACTTCAAAACTATCAAGCCCCTACAATGTACATGTATCTAGATAAGTTCAATCTGCAGTCCTACACCCAGGCCTTCCGATTATCATCGCTGATAGCAAATTAAATTGAAACTGACAACACAGATAACAAACCTTCCTGAGGCCAACTGTGTCACTTCACTGCCCATGAGCTCCATGACTTTACGAGGTAGAATTTCATTATTTTTAGAACCATGGCCCAGCTGTCCATATGTACCACACCCAAATGTAAACACTCCACCTTCCTACAAGTAGACAGGACATTTAAAGGTTCTTTTGTCCATGAAAAAGCTGATCCAACAACATCTAAGGCAACAAATAAATAGGATTTTCACATTTTATACCTTTTGACTATAGATGTGGGTGGCCATGTGGTTAGAGGCACTTGGTTATGGTGCAGAAGGTCGCGATTTCAAATCCACAACCAGGCAGCCAAAGACTGAAAACTCTCTGTCAACCCAGAAATACTTTTTGAATCAGGGAAGATAGCTGAAGGAGATGCATGAGCTCCATGTTTCACACGCTGTGGCCAAGACAGGATGGGCCTCCATACATACTGTCCCTAAGGCTACAAGGCAATGAGAATCTTTTTATTTTCTGACTGCCCTTACAAAAATCATTAAGGCCTGTTTGCATTTCCTTGGGGTGTGTATGTGTGTGTGCATGGGGGATGGGGGGGGGGAGAAAGGAAGGGTGCATGGGCCACAAAAACTGTTGCCAAATGGTCCAGGTCCTACTCAGACTGCAGGATCTTAGTCTTTATTGTTGACGCAAGTATGCCTGTCTCAATAGTCTTGTGGCAGGAAGCAGGTGGAAGGAGGAAAGGGGGCAGGGGTCCCCTGTCTTTAGGACCCACCTTTTTGCAATCCCTTGAACCAAAATACAGTGCAAATGAACCTGTATTACTAAATATATTTGGTTTTAAGACTGAGTATTTCCCCCTTCAAAATGACCCCAATTATGTTCATCAGTCATTTCAATTCTGCTCTAAGATGGGTTTTTTTTTCCTTCCAAAACAATTCCAAAAATCTGGATCTGCCTTATATTAAGATGGATCTGGAATTTTTGGGTTGTTTTGAATGGGAAAAACCTCTCCTGCCTTACATGTATAACCAAGTAAATATGGTAAGAGGTCACCTGTCTTAAGTAGCAACTTTTTGTGTGTCTCCTTACATGTTTGACTGTATTTAGAGCTTTTTCCATGGTATACATTTGAGCCGCGACACCACAAAATCAACAAAGTGGCATGTGTGCCAATTGAAGATTCTGATCAGCCTGGGCATCCACCCAGAGTATGTATACCCTGTCCACTTAAAAGGTAGCTAACGGTCTAAGCTACCTCCATGCCGACAGCGGAGACTCTGCTCAGACTGGGTGCATGCCCAAGTTGATCTGAGTCTTCACTGGGCACACATGCCCCTTTGTTGGTTTTGTTGTGTTGCGGCTCATCTTAATTTTCCTGGAAACTTACTTGTGTGAGTGCAGCCGTGTGATCATCCCCACAAGTTATATATCGGATTTTCTGGGAACGTAATGATTTGCATAGAGTTGGGCTTGGACGGTCTGCAAAGAACAATGTCACAAATTTTTATGTAATCAAAAGACTAGCAGAAAAAGTTAAGACATGCAAATTTATCTTTTCTTCAGGTATCTCCAGAAAATATAGTGCCGAAACCTCCAACTATATCTAAACGAGAATTCCCTGGAAAATGGTATCTTGATTGTCACAAAACAGAGCTAAACCAGAAAACTCGACAAAAGTTTACCCCACCAAAAAGTAATACCTATATCTCACATCTGCTATTAACAGGTAAGACGATAAACTAGGACACAACAAAGACACAGTCTAATATTTCACTACAGTGCTAAATTACTTCATTTTCACTTGCTATAACATTTAGATATACAGTCAACTCTCGATATCTCAAAGTCGAAGTTCAGCTCAAACAACTTGAGATACCAGTAGATTGGGTCAACAGGAGTTGTAATGTTAAGAAAATATTCTATGATATAAGAGGGTACCTTGAGATATCAGTGTCTGAGATAATGTGAGTCAACTGTACACAGACCGGGAAGAAGTTGAATCGCATACATAATATTCTTAACAGAGAAAACATCATCACTGTTGGGGCATTAACACTTGACTGGAAATGGTTTAACAAAAGTATAGGCCCTTGGAACATACATTTCCATCATCATCATCATATCCATTTTAAAGCCCTGTTTTCCTCTACCGAGAGTAGACAAGCAATTCTCCGATAAACAATACTTAATGTGTATTAAAGAAGAATGATTAAACCTGTATGGCAAAAGGAAATACACACCTTTTTCATCATTCACTCCTAACTGACCAAAACTAAAAATATAAAAGCTTACATTAAATCACAAAACTTGTAACAAAGTGTTCACTGTAGCAGTATTCTCTTACATAAAACTTGTGCAGGCATGTACTTCGATGGTTGATCCAACCCTCCAAATCTGCATTAGTTTAAAGAAATAAGAGCTTCATATACTGGGAGTATTTGATGATAATTATTTTTTTCTTATTTCTCCATAAAAACAGATTATGTGACCCTTTATTAGCTCTTAAAGTGCCAAAAATTTTATCTGCAAAATTAAAAAAAGTTTTGCCTAAGTTGTACCATACTGAGAATTCAAAGACTAGAATGCAAATAGTGTAAATTCAGATGATGCCGCTCACTATGAGCCACATCATATGTATCTACTCTGTTTCCAAATTCATTTTTTTTTATTTCTGGCATTTTAAGTGGTTGAACTGCTTCAGAGAAGCAATCTTCAAAATTAATGTAAGTCCCTTACTCTTTGTATATTTTATGAAGAGTTAACTGGAATTATCTTGCAATTATCATATCCAGATATTTAAATTTGAGTTATGAAATGCAAAAATGGTGCTTCACCAGCAAAGGCTCAGACCAGCCCACACAGCCACAGTGTTTGGTCAGAGCTTTTGCTGCTCCCACTTAACACGAATGGATCTACAACAGGAATCTACAACAAGTTATAATTTGAGCAAATTAAGGTAAATGGGTTCATTTACAAGAAAAGCAATCCTGCCATTTTCAGTTTTTGCCTCAATGGGAGTCAACTCTTAAAGGAAAGAAATGGCTCTTCTACCAGAAAACTTTTCCCTTTAAGAGTAGCCCCCAGCTGGGAAGGGTTTCACTGCCCACTAATGCAAAAACAAAGTCCCAAAAATGGTCTCGCACTGGAAAATGGTGGAAAAATGTGGGAGTGTAGTTTGTAATCTGATAAGTGGTCAAAATTGCTGGAGGAATGGCAAACAGTGCAGACCCTGATCCAGCTGCACATATATGTCTTCAAAGTTAGGTCAGATATAGGACCTTATACTGGTGGTCATTTCATATAAAATTTATGAAACTTGCCTTCGGCGAGTTTCATCAATTTCATATGAAATGACCATGAGTGTAAGATTCTGTTTATCATATGACCCTTTAAAATGGAATTTAATCACCTTCAAAATGAACAAAATTTCAATAAGAAAACGCATTGCTGACACAGGTGTTGTCAATGATGTTAGGTGTACACGCCAAAGTGTTTTTACATATGTGGAAATAAGATTTTTATGACAAGAAGTTATCAACTGAATCATAGCAACATCATATGATTAACTTTTGCCCCAATATTTGGAATCTTATGATAAATAATTATTTTACTTCACATATGCACTATAACAGAAAGAATTTATTTTACCAGTTTCTACCCCATCCATACACTGCCCCTGACTGTGAGAGTATAAAACTATGGAAGGCCCCTGTAGCTATCTGAGCAATGGGGATACCCCTTAAACAGCTGACCAGCTGAGGAGAGTCGTAATTCTTGTTGTCACCTAGTCCTAGTTGGCCATATTGGTTCTCTCCCCACGTGAATATCTTGCCATCTGTGAAGATGAAAATATCTAATTTAGTAAAGTGATGTTATTGTTGAACTTGTGATTCCTATCTAGTGATAGGAATCACCAAATTAACAATAACATCATTTTTACAGTTCATAGTTTTGAAATTTATGTTTATTTTATTAAAGCAAGTTCGAATTTATTTTACCTGTCTAGAAAACTATCATGCATCTGTAACAAATCACTCCTATAGAAAAACAATCACTTTTTAGAGATATCTGTCCCCTTGATCACTATTCTTGTGGACATTTAAGCAAAATACAACTGAACTTCTTCATGAGCATGTGAAGTGGCTGGTTATTTGGTGTGCCTAATTTCAACTCCTTTTCAGAGAATGCATATTGTATGCAAGATACACCAGATAAAAGCTGTGAAGATTTTTTTTCTCTTTCTTCTTTGGATCTCCAGCAATGGACAGCACTTAGAACACAACATCTGCCATATTGAAGAATGTGTCAGTTGATCTACTTCACAAGTGACCATAAAACAGAGATATATAACTAAGAAATCACTGTTACAACGATATATTTCTCAAATTTAACCAAACAGCAGCCATGTTGTTAAAAACAAGCAATACAACAAATGGGTTGCTGTCTTACTTTTGCTTTAATGACTATTTCATTCAAACAGCAGCCATGTTGTTAAAAACAAGCAATACAACAAATGGTTGCTGTCTTACTTTTGCTTTAATGGCTGTTTCATTGCTCAGTAATCTGCAAATCAAGCAATGTTCAAAACATACAGTACAATCTGTTTATCACACTAAGTTAAGATCAACAGAAAGACAAAGCATTATAAGTGAACAGTGCTATAGTGAGACTAATCTACAAATGAATACAAGGCAAATGGGTATTTAATACTTATCTGCCTTATATTCTTGTGTAGCTTAGTTTCAATGGGGGCCGATATGACTTGATGTCATTATATCCAAAACAGTATTATAAGGGCTAGCATTATGGTGAGACATTGAAACATAAAGAGATATGACTACTCACCATCAGCTAAGCACATAGAATGGTTTCCTCCACAACTAACTTGTATCACAGTATGTGGTACTAATTGTTTTATCAACCTGAAAGTAGGTTAGAGATCAATGCATTTTGGCATGTTGTGAGCCCAACTTAGAATCTGCATAGACAGTCCATAATAAAGTCCACTCTTGATATCTCGAACACTGATATCTCAAAGTACCCGCTTAAAACAAAGAATATAGTTAGGACAATTTCCTATTTTTATTTACTTTTTTACTAATGTTATCTCAAACTGCTGATATCTAAATGTAAATTTTCTGGGGCCAGAAAATGTACTTTGAGATATCAGCAGTTTAGAGATAACTTCTACTTTGAGATATCAAGAGCTGACTGTATATGTTTAGTGAGATGCTGAGATTGCTCCAATGATGAGGGCTACAACATATGCACAAATACTGAAAATATTGCAAGGATCAAAATTTCACAGTAGACAGTAGCAATTTTGCCACCTAAAAATCTCATTTGCCACCAGAAGCAACAAGAGCTGTCGCCCGACAGCATAGCTCGCCTGAATTGGTGCTTGCCCATCACACAGCAGGTATGGTGGTGTGGACTGCTATGCATAAAACTTCATGCAAGCATGTCCATAATGAAAACACATTTATAAACAAAAGCTATCTCAGAAATAAGTCTTAAAATAAAATATTAAATAAAAAAAATGAAATGAAATTTCAAAGTCCATGAGCTTGAGGTAAAAAAAAAACTGAAGGGTAGGGGTGGGGGGGAGCTATGTGGACTGCTATGCATAAAACTTCAAGCAAGCATGTCGATAATGAAATCACATTTATAAACTTATAAACAAAAGCTATCTCAGAAATAAGTCTAAAAATAAAATTAAAATAAAAGAAATGAAATGAAATTTCAAAGTCCATGAGCTTGAGGTAAAAAAACTGACGGGTAGGGGGGGGAGGGGGGGGGGGGGGGGGGGGGGGGGGGGGGGGGGGGGGGGGGCTAGGATGTATCAAAACCCTGAACCGTTATCTAACATCAGTCCAAGTATTAGTATCAACTGAGTCCATCATTGTGGCACTGTGAAATTATGTCTTCATAAATATAAAACTTTAACCAAAATCTTTAAGACAAAATTCTAAGTCGATGACCTTGACTTCAAGGTCATCCAGTGGGGTAAGTATAAGCTGTTTTGTAAAAACTCAAAAAAGAGTCTAACATCAATTCAAGTATAAACTAAATCTCTGCAAAGCATTATGAATCAGTATGCAATTACAAAACTTTAAAAAAGACAAAAATTTCGTAAGTCCCTGACCTTGACATCAAGATCACTGAGCGGGGGTTGGGGTAGTACTCTGTAGATCTAACTACAGTGCAAATATAAAAAGAATTCATCTATGGGTTCAGGAGATATGTGTCTTTAAAAAACTTTAACTAAAACATCCAATCAATAAAAAGACAATATTCTAAGTCCATGACCTTGACATCAAGGTCACAGAGGTTGGTGGGGGTAGTACCTTCAAAAACTTTAGACCAATATCTAACTTTAGTGCAAGTATCAAAGGAATCCATCCATGGGTAAAGGAGACATTGGGCTATATAAAACTTTAACCAAAACATCCAGTCCAAAAAAACTACCAATTTTCTAAGTCCATGACCTTGACATCAATGTCACGGAGTGGGATGGGGGTGGTACCCTGGCAAACTTTGGACCAATATCTAACTACAGTGCAAGTATCAAAAGAATCCATCCATGGGTTAAGGAGATATAGGTCTTTAAACAAGAGGGCCAAGAGGCCCTGAATCGCTCACCTGAACAAAAAGTTTAAAGTTAGAACCAGGGTCATCATTTGAACAAACCTGATAGTTTGCAACCATTTCCAAATGGTTCTGAAGAAGAGGATTTTTTAATATTTTTCTACGCATTGCTATGGTTCAAACCCTGGTCCCCCTGAGGCAGGGCCATTTTGGACCCTGGGGCCATCATTTGAATAATCTTGGTAAAGGATCAATAGGCAATGCTACATACCAAATTTCAAGCATCTGAGCCAAGCAGTTCTGGTGAAGAAGATTATTAAGTATATTATAGTTTCGAACCCAAGACCTCTGCCCCAGGGCCATTTTGGATCCCAGGGCCACCATTTTTACAAACTGTGAAGGAGTCCACCAGGTAATGCATCATACCAAATTTCAAGCATCTGAGCCAATTGGTTCTGAAGAAGAAGATTTTTGAATATTTTTCTATGTATTTCTATGGTTCAAACTCAGAACTCCCTGTCCCGGGGCCATTTTCAACCCTGGGGCCATCATTTGAACAAACTTGATAAAGGATTACAAGGCAATGCTACATACCAAATTTCAAGCATCTGAGCAAAGTGGTTCTAAAGAAGAAGATTTTTTTATATTTTTCTATGTATTTCTATGGTTCTAACCCAGGACCCCCGGGGCGGGGCCATTTTAGACCCTGGGGTCATCATTTGAACAAACTTGGTAAAAGACCACTAGGCAATGCTACATTCCAAATTTCAAGCATCTGAGCCAAGTGGTTCTGAAAAAGAAGATTTTTGAATATTTTTCTATGTATTTCTATGGTTCAAACCTAGGACTCCCTGCCACAAGGCCATTTTGGACCCTGGGGCCACCATTTGCACAAACTTGATAAAAGATTGCTAGGCAATGCTACATACCAAATTTCAAGCATCTAAGCCTTGCGGTTCTGAAGGAGAAAATTTTTGAATATTATTCTCTGGATTTCTATGGTTCAAACCTTGGACTCCATGCCAAGAGGCCATTTTGGATCCTTGGGCCCTTGTTTGAACAAACTTGGTAAAAGACTATAAGACAATGCTACATACCAAATTTCAAGCACCTGAGCCTTGCGGTTCTGATGTAGAAGATTTTGAAATATTTTTCAATGTATTTCTCTGGTTCAAACCCAGGACCTCCGGGGCGGGGCCATTTTGGACCCTGGGGCCATCATTTGAACAAACTTGGTAAAGGACTATTAGGCAATGCTTCATACCAAATTTCAAACATCTGAGCCTTGCAGTTCTGAAGAAGAAGATTTTTGAATATTTTTCTATGTATTTCTATGGTTCAAACCTGGGACTCCCTGCCCCTGGGCCATTTTGGACCCTGGGGCCACCATTTGAACAAACTTGGTAAAGGACCATTAGGCAATGCTACGTACCAAATTTCAAGCATCTGAGCCAAGCAGTTCTGGAGAAGAAGATTTTTAAGTATATTTTAGTTTCGAACCCAAGACCCCCTGCCCCAGGGCCATTTTGGACCCTGGGACCACCATTTGAACAAACTTGGTAGAGGACCATTAGGCAATGCTACATACAAACTTGCAAGCTTCTGAGCCATGCAGTTCTGGCGGAGAAGATTTTTTAGTAAATATTAGTTTCCAACCCAAGACCCCCAGCCCCAGGGCCATTTTGGACCCTGAGGCCACCATTTGAACAAACTTGGTAGAGGTCCACTAGGTAATGCTGCATACCAAATATCAAAGCCCTAGGCCTAGCGGTTTCATAGAAGATGTCATTTAAAGCAAATTGTTGACGACGGACGACGGACGACGCACGACGCACAACGGACGACGGACACTGGGTGATCACAATAGCTCACCCTGAGCCTTTGGCTCAGGTGAGCTAACAAGAATTCCGCGGAATGCTGTGTCTCGCCTGCTGGCGCTTTGTCACAAAACAAAGCTAAATCAGCAAAGATGTATGCATGAACCAAGTATCTTGGCTCTAGCCCTTATGGTTTCTGAAAAACAGACCTAAACGCGAAAACTTGACAAAAAATTGCAAAGTCAGTCAACCGTAAAATGTTGTAAAGTCTCAATATCAATGATGACTTTTAGCTCTTCTCTTCCAGATAAATGCATGACCAAAGTTTCATGGCTCTGGCCCTTATTAATTCTGAAAAACAGACCTAAACGCTAAAATTTGACAAAAAATTGCAAAGTCAGTCAACCGTAAAATGTAGGTTAAGACTCAATATTGATGATGACCTTGAGATTAACTCATCCAGATGTAGGCATGAACAAAGTTTCATGGCTCTAGCCCTTATAGTTTCTCAGAAAATGACCTAAACGCGAAAACTCGACAAAAAATTGCGAAGTCAGTCAACCGTAAAATGTAGGTCAAGACTCAATATTGATGATGCCTTTGAGATCTACTCTTCCTGATGTATGCATGTACCAAGTTTCATGGCTCTAGCCCTTATAATTTCTGAGAAAATGACCTAAACGCGAAAACTCGACAAAAATTGCAAAGTCAGTCAACTGTAAAATGTAGGTCAAGACTCAATTTTGATGATGGCTTCGAGATCTACTCTTCCAGGTGTATGCATGTACCAAGTTTCATGGCTCTAGCCCTTATAGTTTCTGAGAAAATGACCTAAACGCAAAAACTCGACAAAAAATTGCGAAGTCAGTCAACCGTAAAATATAGGTCAAGACTCAATATTGATGATGGCTTTGAGATCTTCTCTTCCAGATGTATGCATGTACCAAGTTTCATGGCTCTAACCCTTACAGTTTCTCAGAAAATGACCTAAACGCAAAAACTCGACATAAATTGCAAAGTCAGTCAACCGTAAAATGTAGGTCAAGACTCAATATTGATGATGGCTTTGAGATCTACTCTTCCAGATGTATGCATGTACCAAGTTTCATGGCTCTAGCCCTTATAGTTTCTGAGAAAATGACCTAAACGCAAAAACTCGACAAAAGTTTACGCCGCCGACGCCGACGACACCGGAAAAGCAATACATATGTCTCGCCTCTGCTTCGCAGGCGAGACAAAAACTTTAACCAAAACATCCAATCCGAACGCCGACGCGGACGCTGACACGGACGCCGTGGTGACAACAATAGCTCTTCCTGAACATTCGTTCAGGCGAGCTAAAAAGTGGCTCCTGAGGAATTCTTTAATAAAACTTAATTTCTTGGAAGTACTAGCCGATTTTCATTAAAATACTGCTTCTATGTGTAAGACTAAACACGATTCCATAAGGTCAAAAGCATTATCAATGCCTTTGACCTTATGAAATTTTGTTTGGTCATATATCTGACAAATGTTGAGTGGCAAGATGACTGTTTTGGCCTCCAGTTTTAGCTACCAGATCTGTGGGTTTTGCAACTAGCTTTTCTACCATGTAGTAAGTACGGTACTTGCTACCTGCCAAAAAAAGTTAATTTCTATCACTGCAACTATATGTATCACCAAAATCCATCAATCTCTGTACACTTTCTTTCAAAAATAATATGATCTTCTGCCTAAAATAGGCCTCCCCCACTGAAAAAGTAGATGGGCTGCCTGGGTCTTCGGCAACAAAGCTGCTAATAGCACAAGGCAGTTTTCCACCAACTCAGCCGGGTATTATATTCAAGCATGCATTATAATTGGGGGAATACAGTATGTAGAAATTTTATAAAAGCCATACTGGCAAAATACCACAAACAAGACCTGTCCCCATACAGAATAGCTCGCCTGCAGTGCCTTGCCCATCACATAAAAAAACTTGAACGAAAAACTTTAAAGTGTGACACCCACGCCAACGCCGATGTCCAAGTGACAACAATAGCTCTCTGTACTTTCGTACAGGCGAGCTAAAAAGCATGGTGGTTAATAGTACATATCCAGATGGAACTGCTCATGAGTCATTAGGAACCATCTTATCTGGACCTGCATATTTAGCATATATATGGAAATTGTAACTTTTTACTGGATTGAGAATGTTGTTAACAAATACATGCACCAGTATTTACTGAATTTGTTCCTATACTATTCTTACTTGGGTATCCTACATAAGTCCGGTTCCACCTGCCCTCTTCCTAGCTGTTTATTTTGATTGTCTCCCCAACTGAACACTTCTCCTGCCTGTGTGAGAGCTAAACTGTGCCAGGAGCCACAGGAGGCCTGAACCACTGGTTGGCTATTTAGGCCATCAATTTTCTCTGAAACAGACAATTAGCCATAAACCAGTCTACTATCTCCCCAACTGAACACTTCTCCTACCTGTGTGAGAGCTACACTGTGCCAAGACCCACAAGATGCCTAAACCACAGGCAGGCTATTTAGGCCATCAATTTTCTCTGAAACAGACTGTATGACATAAGCAGGTCTCTCATATTTTAAAGTTATAACTTTATTTAATAAGTGTATACTTAGATTACACAAAGCTCAATGAACTGTAACGTCCCAGGTCTTCAACCTGTATTTGTTTTGTACCGAATGAACTGCTAGCCATGTCAATCAGCTGTTTGCTTTGTTTATACTTTCGCAATGTATATTCACTTTCTCATCGGGTGACAGCTTGTATCTTTAGCTCATCTTGGATCTAGATCACCTACCTTAGAAGTCTGCCATTTTGTCATTCTTGGAATGGATTTAATTTAGGTGATTTATATCAGAGATGACGAAAGAAGTTGCACAGCTGTTTACTGATGCTTCCATGTTTGTGTTTTGTATTAATCGACCTTGACTGTGTAAAGTTGCATTATGGGAGTGTATTTTTGTATTGTTGTGAGAGACGCTAGCCGGTGTTTCAGTTGTCAACCTCCGAGATTTGCATTACACACTAGGTTTTAACATTATTCGTATTTCTAAAAGTTCTGAAAATACTGCAGTCATGAACAGCATGTATGGGCCGACATTCTACCATATATTTTATTTCAAGTTTCATTCAATGTTATTAAGATTTTGCCTGGTTTTGATGATGACCCCTCAGAAAATCTGAGGTTTCGTAATAGCGTTCCCGCAAAACGACGACATTTGGTCATCGTCATTATCATTTTGTCACGGGATCACGTGACTTTCCATATGCGCAGCTGTCGGATTCTGTCCAACATCCCATGTTTAGCTGGAAAGCGGGATGCTTTGGGAATATAAATAGGAATCCGTCAGAGACGCAAGCAACTTCCACACTTTGGTTTCAAAACTGTAAACATCGTATTCGTTATGCTCGAAGTTTAATTTTCAATTTTCTATTATTTTAAATCTTAAAACTTTTATTTGCATCAATAAAACATTTCAAAGCTCATTTCACAGAGTCTTGAAATATTTTTTCTCGCATAAAGTGTTTTAAATGACCTTATCATGAATTAAATGAGATAAACAGATTGCAAGCATTTCTCGCATTTTCCTAGGATGCAATAAAAATGAATTACTGAGTTTTTATGATATTGATATGACTATAGTTCAATTTAATGCACTTTCATTTTCATCCCTATGATTCTTGTTGTTTCTTTAACTCATATCTTGATGCTTAAATTCTATATGCTGGCTAGCCTGTGATCGTTCATTGTTCATTTGCATGAGAAGAGAGAGAGCCCTTGCATCATCTTAAAGCATATTTAGGCAGTTAACTAGGGGCATAATTTAAAGCCAGTCTAGCAGTATACATGTAGGAATAAGAAACTTTGATGATAACAAACATGTACATTTTTTACGTTTATTTTCAAATAGATTTTGTTAAACATCACATAGTTCTCCGTTTTATATTACATTCCTTTAGTTAATCATCAGAAACACTTTTAGTTGGAAGTTCACTTTCGTTAATAGAAAGATAGTGGGTAAAACCCCTGGCCTCGCAAGTCTGTTAGACTAAGCAGATGCTAGGCAACAGAGGGTAACGTTACTGGTGTAACAGACTATTATATAAATCCCTGCTGAGTGATCACCAGTGGGCGAGCCAGGCAGTCCCCCCTACTAGAGTGTAACAGAACTTATGTGTCCCTGAAGGCATGGCTGTTGATGTACTGTGGTCTTACTTGGTGGTGGAAACCAAAGAAAACAACCCAACTTTGATGGATGAGCGCTATACTCTGGCTGCATTTAATAGCAAAAACAAACTGAGTAAGTAAGATTTTGTTTCAATAATCATTTGTATCAAAATTTCTGAAAAACATATATTGTAACATTTAAATGTGGACTTAATGGAAGGATTTTTCAAAGCAGTAAATTTGGCAAGATATGAAAACTCTATGCATATTGTGCATTAAACACAGCAGATATGGTAATATAATTGCAGAAATTAAGTTTTAACCCTCAAATCATAACTTATTTCAAGCCATGTATACCTGGTCTAGTTGTTCTCTTGCTGTGACCAAGTTGACCTTTTTCATTGCTTCCGCAAGAGTAAAGTGCTCCTGATTCCAGAATAATTAGTGAGTGTGAATCTCCACATAGGACCTGCTTAACTTTTTCACCTTTTAGAGCTGGTATCACAGTTGGTATATCAATCTGGAAAAGCCAACCACAGGACAATGTTGAAAAATTTTGCAAGTGAAAAATAGCCAGAGCTTTAGATAAGAGGGAGTATTAAGTGATAATTAGGGATAATTTTTGTTAATTCTGCACAAAAACTTATGTTGTGACCCCTCATCTGGACCATCTCGACAAGGCAGTTTAGATGAGGGGTCACAACATATGGTTTCAATGAGAAATAAAAAAATATCCCTCAATTATCATCAAATACCCCTCTTATCTAGAGCTCTGGAATGAGTATGCCTTCTAGGGAAGCAACTCTACCACTTTCATTTTTGCCTCCCTTTCTGATAAGGATCGACTCTTAAAAAATTGCTTTACCTAGAAGCAGATTCCTTCTAGTAAAGACTCCATTTTGGAAGATTACATCATCCAGAAAAGCAAACAGGAAGTTACAAAATTGGTTTCCCAAGTAAAAATGGCAGAAAAACACGTGGATGTACTAATACTTCGTCATTTTTCTAAACTGGCTACGCAGGTTTCAAAGTCTTCATTTAAGAAAATAAATACACTGTCTCAGATGATTTTGGCTGGTTGATGAATTGTCCCATATTCTCAATGAATCAAACTGAGAAAAATTGAAAAACACTTCAAATTTGAGTACATGAATTACATGGTGCCATTTAATGGTCAGTTGCAACCAGAATGGCATACAATGTATGCCCTTGGGGATCTGCATGGTTTCATAGCTTCATTACCAAAGTAACTAGGAGTTTCAGACTTTCAGGCTTAGCTTTTCAAATAACTTCAAAGATGAGGCCTGAACAGCAAGCCTGAACCCCCTAGTTGCTATGGTAACAGAGCCATGATCTTTTCACTGTCAATTCCGATCAATGTATGCCCTTGCAGATTATTTCATGGAGCTTCTTTACCAAAAATTGGTTTTGTTCATTTATTTATTTACTTTTATTTTTTTCTAATTGCCTGCAGTGCTCCAAATCAGAAGGGGTAACAGAGTTAATTTAGGGATAATTTTCCTTCTTTTTTTTTTTTCATGAAAACATATGTTGTGACCCCTCATTAGAACTGTCTCGCCGAGACAGTTCTAATGAGGGTTACAACCTATGTTTTCACCGAAAAATAAGAAAAATATCTCTGAATTATCCCTGTCACCCCTTCTTATCTGGAGCTCTGTTTTCTTGAAACATTTTGCATGATGCAATGGTTCATGTTTTGCACATACCCAGAGCTCCAGATAAGAGGGGGGTATTGAGGATAATTCAAAGATAATTTTTCTTATTTCTTAACGAAAACGTGTTGTGACCCTCATCAGAACCGTCTCGATGAGACGGTTCTAATGAGGGGTCATAAAATATGTTTTTATTGAGAAATATGGAAAATTATAAATCTCTAAATTATCCCTGTTACCCCTTCTTATCTGGAGTACTGCATACCTTTCCCTCCTCTTTGGCTCCAGCTCCCAGCTGCCCATACTGGGTATTACCCCACCCTATCAATGTGCACATCTGTCTTCTCTTGTTTTAACTCATCCAGAAATCAACATTGAAGCTGAAACATTAAGCTAAAATAAATAACCAATCAAATTATTAACCAATCAAATTGAGGCTGGACATGAGAAATAAAACAAAATCACGAGCACAATACAAGCAGGTTTGGGAAGTCAAGATTACAAGAATCTGTCATGATTTATGGAAATTCCACCTTAGGGGTGGAATTTTGACCAGGGACAAGGCTTGCTGAGTCCCTGATTTAAGGTGGACAAATAGGGAAGAACTCTGTTCTTACTTGTTTAAAAAACAGAACAGAGTTATTGTTCATCATCAAATCGATTAACAGTGGAGTATATACAGTTATAATACACACTAACAATGTCTACCCTAAAGATCCTAAGTTTTCGGGCACATAGGACTGTACAAACAGTGGAAACCGAGATGAGACTGTTCCTTAGGAACCAGAATGATCAAGATCTTCACAGTTTCCATTCCATCTGCGCATTTTTGTCGACATTACTCTATGGTAGAACCGAATAACAGGAAAATAGATATTAGGGCAAGGACTGGCTGTGCTTGCAGCAGGTGCAGAATTTGGGCAGTCTGTTTTGGGGATATATTGAACTCATTGTTTTTCTAGGAAAACGAAACCGTGAAATGTTTGTTTTTTTGTTTTATTCTTTAACATACGATGTAAGTTTTACTAAAAGAATATGCATAAGCATGCCCCATCGATTGAATATATTTTTCATGACGTTTTTCATGAAATTCAATTTTCTTGCATTTTTTCAAAGAATGTAAAAATATACTTATTTACAAGAAAACTGCAATTTTTTGTTATCAGTTTGTTTCAAATATCCTATATTACAGATTATATGATTTGCTGAAATGAAAAGTGCATTCATGTGCTAGAGATATGAATTTTAATGGAAAATGTGTAAAAAAAGTAGGTAGAAAAACAACATATTGTTTTTTAGGAAAACAAAACAGTGAAAATTGTTTTCTTCTTACCCAACTCTTTTATAGCTCATTGGGTTATTTAGACAGTATAATGGTTTGAATGCCCCGCCAATATTTCTATTCAGTATGCGTCTACCTTAAATTCTGACCCCAAGGATGAGATTTACCTATCCTACATGGACTGGTTCATGATGGATTATTTTTCTCCCTCTTTTAGCAAACTTACAATCTAACGTTCAGATTGGATTAAGCTTCAAGACCCATTTTTTTTTAAACAGGCACTCTGTAGCAAATGTAGCAAATTTTTATGCAGCACATGTCAGGTCTAAAAACGGGCATAAAACTTGTTTGCAGATGGAAAATAGCAGGAAATCATTATCTGTTGACTATTTTTACTTGCAAAAGACAAAAACAAAATGTTGCTTAGTCCTTTACATCACATTATGTTTCATTCTTGTATTTTCATACACCTAGTCTTTGTGCTTGACAGCCAAATGCTAAATGCTAATAAATTTATTTTATTTTCTTTTTATAAATATAAAATATTTGCTCCCTGAATTCTTTGTTTCCCTACAAACTCAAACTTCTCCCTATTTTCAGCTGAGGGAGAAGTTGAAATGACTATCTAGCATATAGGTAAAATAAAACCAAGCTTAAACTTCTCCCAAAAATTAGAAAATCTAAGCAAAACTTCTGCCTATATCAGATCCTTAGCTTGAACCCGGTAATGGGTTGTTTCGGTCCTATTCCTGTTCGGCCCCTGGGTCATTTGGGTCCAATTCCCTTTCGGCCAGGTCGTTTTGGCCTGATTTCAGGGGTGGGTTGTTTTGGCCTGATTTTTATTTACAGTTTTAATAGCCATCCCCTGCTTATGTGAGAAGAGGTGTTTAGTGAGTTTGCCATCTGAGAAAGTGTCACATTTTTTCCGAGTAAACACAAATTCCGCAACTGTAGTGTGCCACGGGAAAGCGAACAGACCTAGAAATATGATTTTTGCTTTTCTGGAAAGCATAACTATCCTGCTTACTGAAACTTACTGAAACAAGAATAGCTCTGCGCTGAGTTGCTGACTGTAAATTACAATAATATTAGGCGATATGAGATGAGGGTCAGTTGTCTGGACCTGAAGTGAGTCACTTTGTATATACGTAATGGCACAAGGAAAAAAAAAAAAAAATTTCTTTTTCATTTTCCACATATCATACCACTATCTTAGTCTTATAACTTGTTGAACTCCAATTTTATTTTTGATTGGTCTTTGGGTATTTCAGAAAAAGACAAAATGAAAATAACAATACCCGGAGTGCAAATTCGTTGCTCTACCACCACCTATGATCAGGTTTTGCATGCCCATAGACCTACAAAATAGGGCCTTAGAATTCGCTACCATTACACAACTTACACTACCGCTACTTCACGTAGTGTAGCGGAGCGGAACGCAACGTCAGGAGTCGCATGACTAATATCATAAATATGCCAAGCCAAAGTCATACAGAAACCCCAATCCCCCACTTTCCCCTTCCCCGACCAAGGGCTGACAGTAGTATGCATGGCGTGTACCAGCATTCTACATGAGAGCCCATAATCAACTCAATCAAATAAGAGAATCAACTAGAGACCCAAAATAGGTCGCGAAAACTAATGACTTGGATGTGAAATCATGTCAGCAAATGTTATTCAATCAATTTACTGTAATCAGTTTTTAGCAAACACATATACCACGTTACCAGAAAGCTTTAACAGTTTTTACTATCTGACATGGATACTTCTGTTGCTTGTTTACCAACGTTGTTGTACAGGAGAAAATCAAGAACATTCGCTCGGATCTGATCGATCATTTCCGTTGACGGGTCGAAGAACTGCGAATGACATTCGGAGAAACCCGGAAGCAAAACGAAAGTAAAAATCATGTAAATCACTTCCTGTTTTCGTTTTCAGAATAAACGCTTCCTTGGTTTTGCTTTTAAAGATTTGATAAGCATAGTTCATGGAAGTTGGCTAAATATTTGGTTTGTGTACATTTCACCCAAGACTTTTCTGCAGCAAACTGAAAAGGTCTGTTTATTTCATTCGTCATTCGTACCCAGGACGTTTCGAACCAAGGGGGGCGGGGGGGGGGGGGGGTTATTTCATTCGTCATTCGTGCCCAGGACGTTTCGAACCAAGGGGGTGGGGTAGAGTTAAGCAACCTGTCAATTATACCATTGCACTCTAGTCCTGGTTGCTTGGTATCAAAACCCCAGGCCACGCATATCCTAGTCATGGTCAATCCGCAGCTACACCGTCTAAGAGGCACTTCAGCTTTTTTTGCAAAAAAAAAAATGATTCCGGGACAACTCGGCCCATAACAAACTCGGCCCACAACAATCTCGGCCCATTACAAAGTCGGCCCATATCAAAACGGCCCATGAGTATTTGAAGCTTGTTACGGTACCCAGCTTCTGCCCTTTTACCTTGATACAAGATACAAGATACAAGAAGCTTTATTTAGAGTTGACATTTTTGTGTACAACATAATAACATTAGCCATGGGCTATTTTGTCGACAAACATGATAAGAAAAACTGTACATGTATACATATTATAACAAAAATCACAGATTAAGAAAGCTATATCACATGCAGTCCGGAAAGCATAGGATTACATTAAAATTCAAATAATAGAGACTAGTATGGTATATAAATTACTAATACCATGGAACTGTCTTCTCTGAAGAAGCCAGATACCATGGTAATTAGTAACACAGGGTAAAACAAAGACCCTAACCACCTCCAACCATCATCCCTTACCACAAATAAAAAAAAAAAAAAAAAAAGCAGATTGGATTCATAAAAGATGAGCCCATACGAAAGCGAAAATTAGGTAAAAGGCAATGTTAGGAAGCAGGAGAGGGTAGGGGGATTTTTACATCTATTGCACAAACACATAAATACTTAGCTAAAGTTAGTAGATGCATGCAAATGAAAAAGCTGGTCATACAAGCTGCAAAATAAAACAACATAAGAAATTTGAGAAAACAAAGCAATCAAAGCAAACAGAAAATAAAAGCGGAAAAAAAAAAAAAAAAGCAAATCAAATCATATATAAAGCAAACTGAAGCAGAAAATAAGCTAAAACAGAAACTAAAACTAAAGCTGATTAACTTTTGCATAATGAACATCTGCATGCAGTGCCGCTCCATGTGTCGACCAGCCTCCTGAACTCCCTAAAGTCTTCGACTTTCCGTAGTTCATTCGGGAGGCTGTTCCACACACCAGCGGCCTCACAGCGAAATGTTGATTTACCGTACTTTGTGGTACGCACCCTTGGTACATCTACAAGGTTGTCGTATCTGAAAGAATATGCAGAATTTTTATAAGATAAAAGGTCCTGCAGATACACAGGTGTCATTTTGTGCAGTATTTTAAAAGATTCAATAGCAATCAATCTGATTCTACTGACATGTAAAGAAGGCATATTGGCTCTTTCAAGAAGAGTCTCATAGGAACTATAAAAATCGTTAAAAACTAAACAGAGTGCCCTATATTGAAGTTTTTCCATCTTCATAGTACTAGTCTTAGAACAAAAATGCCAGACTAGTGGGCAATAATTAAAATTAGATCTTATAAATGATTTGTAAATTAAAATCTTAGTTTCAGAAGACAAATGTTTACTAAGACGTAACAAAACATTGATTTGTCGTGCAGCTTTTTTACAAATATTTGAGATATGAATGTCAAAATTGAGCAAATAGTCAAAGGTGACACCTAAAAGTTTCACTGAGTCTTCACATTTTATCTCTATTCCATTTAGATTTAGACTCTTACAATTTAAAAATGCTTGCAAACCGAGCATGATTGCTTGGAATTTGTCAGGATTAGCCTGCATTTTATTATTCTTAAACCAGTCGATGCAGATAATGCTTTCATCAACTAAAACTTCTTTGGTGGTTTCGAGACTCTTATCGCTGTATGTTACCGTGTTGTCATCAGCATAATTATAAATTTTGGACTTTTTCTTGAAATAAAAAATGTCATTCATAAAAATGTTAAATAGAAGGGGTCCAAGGATAGAGCCTTGCGGTACACCCTTTAAGATATTAAGCCAGCTACTTTGATACTGACCTAGTTTGACCCTCTGCTTTCTGTTTGAAAGATAGCTATTTACAAAGTCACATGCATCACCAGAGAGGCCATAAGCACTAAGTTTAGCAATGATAAGGTCATGCGGAAGACAGTCAAAAGCTTTGGACAAATCCATTAGCACTGCGCCAACAAACTGCTGTTTATCCAAATCCTTTTTCCAGTCTTCCGCAAGCCTAAGGAGTGTTGTTTGGCAGCCGAAACCTTTTCTAAAGGCAGCTAAGTAGTTATCAAAGATTGAGTTGAAATGTTCAGTTAATTGAGTGAACATCATGTCTTCAAAAATCTTGGAGTGTGATGTGAGAATACTCACGGGTCGATAGTTTTTCTTGACGAAGGGATCATCCTTTTTATAAATGGGACAGACCTGTGCACATTTAAGGTCATCTGGAAATTGATTAGCTTTAGCACAGTAATTAAAAATGGTGCTAATTGGGCCTACCAGTGCTTCAGAGCCAGCTTTGATCAGTTTCGCAGGTAACTGATCGACACCGGTGGCCTTTTTGGGGTTTAGCTTTTTAATTGACTTGGAGACCTGTACTTGGTTTACAGGCTTAAAATTGAAGGAGGTATAGCCCTCTTCAGGGCCATTTTCTTTAATTGCTTTTATGCTGGGGTGGTTATTGAGGTCTTGAGACCTCGAGTCTAAGCCTATTTCCCTTGCTATATTGATGTAAAAGTCATTTAGTAGACCACTGATCTCCCTCTGGATGCCATCTTTGCTGTTCGTCATCAGTTTGGTCTTCTCAGCACTGATCTCCATCTTATACCTTGTGCAGGTTTGGTCGAGAATTTCAACTAGAGCTTCTCGTTCCTGCTCTTCTTCAGCTAGAGCTTCTATGTCATCAGCAAACCGCAGATTGGTAATGTTTCTGCTGCCTATGCTAACTTTTCCGTCATGTTCTTCCAGAGCATCAGACATGATCTGTTAGAGAAAAATGTTGAAGAGGGTGGATGAAAGAAGACATCCTTGTCTTACTCCAACTGTTGTTCTGAACCATTCTCACTAAAATCCTAAAACATTTTCACTAAAACCCTAAACAAAACTTGTTCAGAAGTCAAGGCACATTCATGGTGACTGTACTCATGAATAAGCATACAATCAAAGAAGCTCAAACCAAAAATACATTTCAAACAAGATGCCTGAAATGGTTATTTGATTGAGTGCAAAGGCATGATTTAGTTTCACAGAGCATTTCCCACCTCTGTTGGACTGACAAATAATTAGGCTTCCTTTCACTTTCAAACATCCTTTGTAACTGATGCCCCAGTCCTACGAGTATTGTCATTGTCGCATTTCTAGACATATGCCAGAAAATGTTGAGAAAACAATTTTATCATGCATAAAATAATTTATTATTTGAAAATTCCTGAGGTGAATGGGTACACTTTCAGGGGAAGTAACTGCCATTCTCATGTTTGCCTCCCTTTTCAGTGGCCTGGGGGTCAACTTTTAAAAGAATTTTCTAGGAGCAAATTCTTTTCTTTACAATAAACCCCTCTTTAGAAGAGTTTTATTGCCCAAGGAAGCATAGAGGAGGTCAAAAGGTTATCTTACAGAAGAGTATTAGGGCCAGGCATACTTTTGTTTTTTTGTTAGATATCTCAAAATTTCCACTTAATAACTCAAAATTTCGACTTATTATCTCGAAATTTTGACTTATTATTTGGAAGTTCGACTTATAAACGCGAAATTTCGACTTATTAACTCGAAATTTCGACTTTTTAACTCGAAATTTTGACTATCAAAATTTCGAGTTACTAAGTCGAATTTTTGACTTATTATCTCGAAATTTCGACTTGATAACTTGAAATTTCAACTTATTAACTCGAAATTTCGACTTATTAACTCAAAATTTCTACTTGTTAACTCTAAATTTCATCTTATTATCTCGAAATTTTGACTTAGTAACTCGAAATTTTGACTTATTATCTCGAAATTTCGACCTAATAACTCGAAATTTTGACTAATTAATTGTAATTTCGACTTATTAACTCGAAATTTCGACTTATTTTCTCAAAAATTTGACTTATTAACTCGAAATTTTGACTTATTATCTCGAAATTTCGACTTAAGATAATAAGTCGAAATTTCGAGATACTTAATCCAAATTTCGAGATATTAAGTTGAAATTTAGAGATAGTAAGTCGAAATTTCGAGTTACTACCCGGTAAGTCAAAATTTCGAGATACTAAGTCGGAATTTTGAGAAACTAAGTCGAATTTTCGAGATACTAAGTCGAAATTTCGAGATAATAAGTCAAAATTTCAGGATACTAAGTCGAAATTTCGAGATAGTAAGTTGAAATTTCGAGTTAATAAGTCGAAATTTTAGAGATGATAAGTCGAAATTTCGAGTAACTAAGTCGAAATTTCGAGTAACTAAGTCAAAATTTTCAGATTCTAAGTCGAAATTTTAAGATAATAAGTCGAAATTTCGAGATACTAAGTCGAAATTTTGAGTTAATAAGTCAAAATTTCGAGATAATAAGTCAAAATTTCGAGATACGAAACACAAAATATAAAAGTATGCCTGGCCCTAATACTCTTCCGTATTATCTTCCTTTAGTAAAAATGGCAGAAAAACATTGAGGTGTAACCCATACACCTTAACTGTATGAAACATAACTGTCACCACTAAAGTAGCTGACAATTCTGCAAAGTACCTCATGGATAATGAGGTTTAGATCTGATCATTTGTTGAAGATATGAAGCTTGATTATTTAGAGAGAAAAAAATCGGCAGAGGGGGCTGTTTATTAGAGCAAGGGCATTGAAATTCCGTTTAGTACTGTAGTACTAATATGGTATTCACAGAGAAATTCCAGAATTTTCATCCTATGAAAGTGAATATCATATTTGGCTATAAGACAGGGGTTTTCTCCCTTCAAAATGACACCAAATATGTAAATCAGTTGTATAAATTCTGCTATAATATAAGATGGGTTTTTTCTTCAAAAAATCTAGATCTATCTTGTTAGATTTAAATTTTTGGGATAGTTTTGAGGGGAAAACCCTGTCTTATAGTCAAACAAATGGTTGTTGGTGAGCAATTCAGGGTTTGATGTTTCAAAGCGTTGTTTCAAAGTCATTAGTGAAGGATTTGTTAAGTCTTAAGGTACTCATAAAATCAATTATGGTAATATTTTTGCTGAAAAAAATGTGAGAAGCTTTTAAATTGCAAAAGCTCCTCACCTTTTTTGGGCAAAAAATGGCATTGTTTTTGCAAATAGTAGCTTTGAAATTTAAATGTCACATTAATTCACTATGTCATTAGTTTCGAACAACCGCATCCATGGCTGTTTATAATTAATAATTTGTCTTCTTTCAGGTTGAACTTAAGTGACAGGTGACACATTGACAGCTGATACAGTCATGTTGTCAGAGAATCCAGACAGGAATGGCGACCAGCTGGTTAGCATTCCAACAAGGACTGTGATGGAGATGGCCAGTCGGCTGAGTGGATTTCAAAACCTTGATATTGTGTTGCAAGAAAAGGATGCTGAAATTAAGAAACTGAGACAAGCTGTTTTAGATCTACAGTCGAAATTTCTGGAATTTCAGAAAAATACTTCTATACCTTGGCAACAACTGGCTGCAGCAAACGGTCAGTTTTCAGTTCTAATTATAGCAAAATAATGCCTCTGCAATGGTGCCATTGGCATCATTTGCCCTACAAATGGTCCCTGGCATCATTGGCTCTACCTATAATACTGGTGGCACCATTAGCAGCTGATACTGTTCGGTGTCCTATGGTTACCAATGGTACCATTAGCAACCAATGGTACCAATGGGTAATTCTGCCAGTGGGTGTGCTTGGGATTCTGCTAATGTCACCATTGGCATGGCAATGCCATTTAGAGTTTCGCCATTGGCACCATTGGCTCTACAATTGGCTCAACCATTGGTACAAATGGTATCAATATTGCCCATTATTGGCTGCCAATACTGCAGACAACTTAGGGCATGGGCAAAGGTACCAATGCAGGAAATTTGGGTCATTCAGTATGTTGATTTAGTGAATCCATCATAAACCCTCCAGTTGAGACAGGAGGATAAACATTTTTTCCACAATGATGAATGTAGACTAGAAAAGCATTAAATTTCAAATTACAGGAAAATATTGGGTCTACCAATGGTACCATTGGCACTATCAGTGGTACCATAGGCACCATTGGCTCTACCAATAGTACCAATGATACCATTGGCTGCCGATACTGTTCAGAGTTCTACTATTGGCAACCAATGACACCATTGGCAAAAATCACCAATGTGACCATTGGCATACCAATGCCCTTCAGAGTTCACCATTGGCACTATTGGCTCTACCATTTTTACCTGTCACAGGGTGAAAATATTTCGTGTTAAAATCCATTACTAAATTCTACCATATTCCAATTTATCCTGTATTTCATGTCATTCCACTCATTTTCCTCATAGCTCAAATACTCTTAAGTATTATTTTAAAAGTTAGCGCATATCCATTTCCGGTTTTTGTCCTTATGTAATTTAGAGCGCCTGATTCACTTCACTGACTCACGCTTGCATGCGCACGCACAACCTTTGCGCCTTGTCAGTCTTTCATTGTCTCTGGCAGGGGTAGGACTTACGTCCACCTCTAAGGACAACATTATATAAATGTCTCCTTTTAATTAAGGAGTGCATTTCATATATTTACAGGTATGTGCTTACTATTTCATGTCTTCATTTACTGATAATTCAGATATTTTTGTAATTAGTGTCCATTTGTAAATATTTGCTAAATTGTGTATTTCCATTCTTTGGGCCTCGTACTGCCCAAGCTGCCGGTCAGACTTTCATTGTCTCTGGCAGGGGTAGGACGTACGTCCACCTCTAAGGACAACATTATATAAATGTCTCCTTTTAATTAAGGAGCGCATTTCATATATTTACAGTGTGTGCTGGCCTGGGAGTCTGGAAAATCATCATTAAGCCATCTATCATCTTTATGTCGTGGTGATTTATTTCCCCGAACCCCCTCGAGGCAGAATGGGGCAAGCTCGTCATCATCATTATTCCATTCTATTCTGCGACATTGGCGCCCAGTGTGGGGCATTGCCAAATTATTGGTAACCAGTGTAGAGAGTATCGGTTGATGATTTATTTGACATAAAAGCATTTTGCTTTACATACTAAGTAGTTCAATGGTGGGTACGGTTTCTGGTGGCATAACGTCTTGTGTAGCAAATGAGCTGACTTTGACGCACTCGAGCCGTAAACGTGATTAAATATACTTAATTCCATTTTCAGTATAGTATACATGCATGACATGACATTTTCTGTTATGCTAATTGAGCTCTCTACACTAATGCTATACGACACCGTGAATTTTAAAATGTTGTGCCCTTCTTTAATTTCTTTTTACATGCAGCTCGTAAAAAAAACAGGAGACAGTTCTCTGCCCTTTTAAAATAATTAATTCAGAAGTTTTTATACGCCCGTTTTG
This sequence comes from Ctena decussata, assembly GCA_963989385.1. Lineage (NCBI taxonomy): Eukaryota > Metazoa > Mollusca > Bivalvia > Lucinida > Lucinidae > Ctena > Ctena decussata. The sequence continues at coordinate 41,542,524 of OZ022500.1, forward strand.
AAAAAACAGACGTATTATGGCATGGCGCTGTCCGTCCGTCCGTCCGTCTGTCCGTCCGTCCGTCTGTCCGTCCGTCAACATTCTTGTGCGCACCATATCTCAGAAACCGTTTGAGATATCTTCATGAAATTTTGTAGGCATATATATTAGGATGGGGCAAAGTGTCGCGTATAGTAATGGTTGCTCCCCCTTTCTTAGTTTCAAAGTTATGCCCCTTTGATTTTTTTTACCCTACTAGTCTTGTGCGCGCCATAACTAAATAATCCCAAACCTTGATGAAACTTCATAGCAATATGTATGAGGGTGTAATGATGTGTCACATATAACAATGGTTGCTCTCCCCTTCTTCATTTTGGAGTTGCATCCCTTTGATTAGATTTTTAGGGTATTTTTGTGTATACTAATATTGTGCATTCAATAACTAAGTAACCATTTGGTATATCTTGATGAAACTTTATAACAATGTGCATGATCACAAGACGGTGTGTCACATATAAGAATGGTTGTTCCCCCTTACTTAATTTTGGAGTAACCTCCCTTTTATTAGTTTTTTAGGCTAACCCATTCCCCCATAACTCCTTAACCCTTTGAAATATTTCAATGAAACTTTGTAGGAATGTGTATAATAATGGAGTAATGTATCATGGGCATGAACCACAACTCTGGCTTACTTCCTGAATTATCTGCCCTTGCATCAATTTCCGTTTTACTCTGTATCTCCTTAACCGTTGGAAATATTTTAACAAAACTTTATGGTGATGTGTATATTGTCAAGGGAAAGTATTGCGACTAAGAGTTTATGAATTATCTCCCTTGTTTGACTTTGTCGTTTCACAACTTCTGAGCTGCTTCACCCTGGAACCTGATTTTTGGTGTACTAATAGTATTTGATGTGTTGTTTTGATAACATTGCAGTCATTAATTACAGAGTTGTTTCCCCTGTTTTGTCTGCCTGTCCATCCTTCTATAAACAATCTCTTTCATACTGTAACTCCTTCATGACACTGAAACGGGCGTATTATGCGCCGCTTGCGAAGCCCTTGTTGTGAAATATTGTCTTGTTGAAAGACAATGGAGTAGTATTTTTTATATTCCTGATTTCGCTGCATAATGTTGCCGGGAATAAATGGTACATTACATTCATTGAGTATGCTCTCGAGGTGCTGGACATTGCAAACTCTCTTTCAATGGATGTCTTGCAGGTTCAATACTTCGCTGTGGGTTGATGGGCACTTGGCTACGAGTCAGTATGGATTGACCAGATCACTTGGATGCCAGTGTTTTGTCCTCCATATGGCGTTGTATAGGATCTGCTACTGTCTATTAGGCTTATACCTTGATAACATACTCAGGAGAATGTATTGTAAATATTAGTTTCTTTACTTGGATTGACGTTTTCATGGTGTTCAGTCCATATTTTTGCATGACTTGTCTCTTGGTTTTAATATTTTGTCACTGATGACAAAATAAACTATGTCATGTATATACAGGACTGAAAGGCTGATAATTCTGTTGGTCCAAATATGCTATATAGGTTATTTATAGCATATTTATTGAAATTTGTGTTAAAGTGTTGATGTTTCATGGAACTTCCGTGAAATAACATTTTAGTTTGATCCAGTGAACAGCTTGCTCTTTCAGATATCTGCGCCGATGTACAGATAAATATCTGTACAGAAGTATAGATAAAATTCTGTATAGTTATACAGATAATAAAGTTTGTACATGTGTACATGTAAAAGCCTGTATGTTTTGTCATATAAAGGTTTTTTATTAGAGTGCAGAGCTTTTCAAACAAATAATTGTCACTGGATAAGATAACGTCTGAACTATTAAAATGTTGTAAATACACATTTATAAATAGTAAAATTGCTAATATTGTAAATCTATTAATTGAATGTCGGGATGACATTTCCCCAAGAGGCGGATAATGTCACTGGGTGAAAATATTTTATGTTAAAATCCGTTACTAAATTCTCCCATATTCCAATTTATCCTATATTTCATGTCATTCCACTCATTTTCCTCATAGCTCAAATACTCTTAAGTATTATTTTAAAAGTTAGCGCATATCCGTTTCCGGTTTTTGTCCTTATGTAATTTAGAGCGCCCGATTCACTTCACTGACTCACGCTTGCATGCGCACGCACAACCTTTGCGCCTTGTCAGTCTTTCATTGTCTCTGGCAGGGGTAGGACTTACGTCCACCTCTAAGGACAACATTATATAAATGTCTCCTTTTAATTAAGGAGCGCATTTCATATATTTACAGTGTGTGCTGGCCTGGGAGTCAGGAAAATCATCATTAAACCATCTATCATCTTTATGTCGTGGTGATTTATTTCCCCGAACCCCCTCGAGGCTGAATGGGACGAAGCTCGTCATCACCATTATTCCATTCTATTCTGCGACATACCAATAATGCTGACCATTGGCTGCCAGTACTGCAGACAACTTAGGGTATGAGAAAAATTACCAATGCGGGAAACTTGCATCATTCAGTATGGCTATTAAGTGAATCCATCATAAAACCCTCAAGTTGAGAAAGTAGAATAAACATTTTTTTTTCCCATAATGATAAAAGCAAATAAGAAAAACTAAACTTTTCTAATTACAGAAAAATATTGGCTCTGCAATTGTGCCATTGGCTCTACCAATGGCACCATTGTCACCAATAGCTCTACCTATAATACCAATGGCATCATTGACAGTCAATACTGTTCAGGGTCCAATGGTTACCAATCATGGTACCATGAACAACCAATGGTACCATTGGCAAAATCGCCAGTGGGTGCCTAGGGGGCTCTGCCAATGCCATTCAAAGTTTCACCAGTAGCACCATTGGCTCTACCATTGGTACCAATGGTATCAGTATTGCCCAACATTGGCTGCCAATCCTGCAGACAACTTAGGGTATTGGCAAAGGTACCAACACAGGAAAATTGGGTCATTCAATATGGTGATTTAGTGAATCCATCATAAACCTTCCAGTTGAGACAGGAGGATAAACAGTTTTTCCCACAATGATAAAAGTAAACTAGAGAAACTAATATTTCTCATTACAGAAAAATATTGGCTCTACCAATGGTACCATTGGCTTTATCATTGGTACCATTGGCTCTGCCAATAGTACCAATGGTACCATTGGCTGCTGATATGCTTCAGAGCTCTTCGGCCACCAGTGATACCATTGGCAACCAATGACACCATTGGCAAAATTGCCAATGTCACCATTGGCAGAACCCCGAATGTAGCCAATGTCACCAATGGCAAAACTCTGAAGGTAGCCTATATTTGTTTATTCAGATATGTCAAAGAAAGCCAGCATGAAGGGTCATGAGGATCTGCTTTCACGAGGCACTGGTACAAAAATTATGGAGGACGACAAAATATACCGTCTGCAGCATGAAGTACAGGAAGTTGATAATCAACAGAGGGAGAGGAATTATGGGGAATCATTACACATAGACCATAGGGGCGTTTTGGGTCAGAATCAGTTTCACTCTTCTGTTGGAGGTGTTTCAGAAGTAGTCTTTAATACTGTTGTAAGTGAGCTTGTGAAAGCTAAACAGTACATCCACAATTTACAACAGAAACAGATGAAGGAAAAGGTTTGTATATTATTGATATAAGAGCCGTGACACGAGAAAACCAACAAAGTGGTTGTGTGCCTAGCGCAGACTCTGCCCAGTCTGATGAGAGTCTTCGCAATGTGCTTATAGGGTAGCTAAGGGTCTAAGCTACCTCCATGTGGACAGCGAAGACTCTGATCAGACTGGGCGGATGCCCAGGCTGATCTGAGTCTGCGCTGGGCCCACAACCACTTTGTTGGTTTTCTTGTTGGTGGCTCATAAAATGTTACATTATGGGGATCTTAAATAAGTGATCATTTGCTATGAAATTTTGAATCAAGCCTTAAGCGCAAACATTTACATTAAATGACAGCAAGTTTAAACTGAATCAATAAACAAAGGCAGGGACTCTACCATTTTTTTGCCTCTCCTCTCAGTATGGGTCAATTCTTAAAAGAAATAATTTACTTCCCGAGAAGAAAAATTCTTTCCTTTAGAAAAAGACTTTTCGGAAGGGCCTTGTCATCCAGGAAAGCAAACAGGAAGTCACAGAAGTTGTTCCCCTTTGTAAAAATGGTGGAAAGACATGAAGCTGTAACCAGACACCTTAAGATTCTGTGTATCATATGACAAACTTTTAGGGATTTTTCAGGATTTTATAATTTCATATTATTTCAGTTGTAATGGAGGACAACATAACATTACTTGTCACCACTGGGTGATATCACCCCTGTCAACCTACAACATCAGAATGACATAGTCAAGCAAATACACTGTTTCATATGGTAGCTAGGGTGTTCGGAATCTTATTTCACAGATTTGATTAAAGTGACGTAAACTTTTGATTACAACCAGAATTTAGTCCTTTAAGGTTATCTGCCCCTGCCCAGGGGCTACATATATGTATAAAATACATATAATGGAAAACTCTAGATAAAATCGAAGTTGAAAGGGATTTTCCTGAAAATCGAGACAAATTATCCACATTGTCAACAAGATTTAAGACAACAGCAGATACCAAGAATTATAACTCTTGCAAGACTAAATTATATTCTGCTTTATTATGTCAGTATTTATTTCCCTATTCTACTGAAAATTTTAAGATACATTGGCTTGATGTGAGAAATAAAAAGTGAGTGAGTGAGTGAGTGAATGATATGGGTTTTACAGCACATCAGCACAAAAAAAGCAGGTCACCCCCAACAAAACTAAGTCATTGTGACCTACTTTCACGAAAAGTACCACATAATTAGTTTTAGAGGTCAGCCCCATATTTCCCTTTTGATAGACCCCAGACCATTGAAACTTCATCAGTGCATGCACCTTTATACCACTCCAGGTCACCCCCAACACAGGTCATTAAAGACTGTTTCCCATACTAGAATGACTTTTGCTTTCATACTCCTACTTTTGCTTTCATTGCTTTAATTTTCCTTGATTGTTTAGCTGATGGTTTTTGTCATGTATAATGTGTATTGTGTATTGGGACACCTAACACCTTTAATTTTCCATTTGTCTGAAATGGAAAATAAATGTTTTTAGGTGCCCTAATGTTAAAGCACATTAGGGTACTTATGAGGCACCCTAATAAGTTCTATAATAATTATCCATCATTGGATTTAAAGGTGATAAAGTGAGCTGTATAATAATATGTGGGCAAGTAGAGCAGACCTAGATGATAGATCTGACTGCTCCTATCTATCTTATTTTAGTCTACTCTGCTTGCTCTGGCATTACTGTCCGAAGACTATGTAAGGTAAACAAAGTGTATACTTAACAAAACAACAACAAAAAAAATGACATTTTTATTGTAAAATTGTTAAAAATATACCCAGCTTTAGGAACAGCTTCAGTGCAACATCAAACAAGATAGTATAAAATCTTGAATGGAATAAAGTGGGAGAGAATGGCATGGAAAATAAAGTTTCATAGACATTGGTACAGCGTTGTTTCAACATTATGCGCCCACTGCTGTGGAAATATGCTAAAATGTGTGGTGCACCATTTTACCATATATTCCCTTAATGTATGGATATTGATAATTCAAGTTTTGGTTATCCATAATTCGATTAATGGATATCCAATATTCATCATGATTATGTGATATCCTAAATTCGATCAGTGGATATCCAAAAATCAAATTATGGATATCCCTAATTTAATTTTTGGATATCCATAAATCAGATTATGGATATCAGAAATGGATATTCATATCCATAAATCGGATAAAGGATAAACAACAACTAGGATATCCAAAAATTAAATTGAATATTGTATAAGGTGCAGTGTTACTATTTATTCCCTATTTTTGTATATCCATAATTCAATTTTAGGTTATCCATAATTTATTTTATGGATATCCAATACTCATCTTGATTTTTGGATATCCATAATTTATCCATAATTTGATTTAAAGATATCCATTAGTCAAATTTAGAGTATCACAAAATCAGGACAAATATTGGATATCCATATATTGAATAATGGATATCCAAAAATAAAAAAATGAATATTGCATTTCCAAAACTTGATTTATAGATATCCATGACTTCATTTTTGGATTATGAATATCCTAAATTAATTGGGGATATCCAATTTTATTTTTGGATATCTGTAAATCAATTTTGGATATCCAAAAATGAATTATGGATATCCTAAAATAAAATTATGGATATCCAAAAATTGGGAGTATATAGTAAAAGGGCACCCCATAAAAAAGAAATATATTGAAATAATTAAGATGAATAAGTATACATGTCCATGTTTTCTACTTTTATGATTTCCTTTGTCATTTCCCAGGCAACAGATCCCTTCCAGAAAGGGTTCTCCTCATAAAGGAGTGAATTCTTTCTTTTTAGAGTTGACCCCGTTCAGAAGCAAAATGAAAATGGCTGAGTTGTAGGGTATCCCTTGAAAGTGCATCCAATCCCTTTAAAGTGTGATGTTTCTTTTTTCTTGAATAGTTTTAAAAGTACTTCCTAGTGTTTAATTCATTGAATTTCAAAGTAATATCATCAGCTGTTATATTATGATTTCACACATCATTCATTTATCTTACCTATAGTATATATATTTCATTATAAATGTGCTTTAAATAGATCTGGGGAAAACCCAACAAGACCAAAAAAAAAAAAAATTGCAGAGGCTAGGTCTGAGCTGAGAAAAAAGGGGCCACATCATAAATGCAAGCAGTGAGTTTTCACTGTTTGCACTTGCGATGTGGCCCCATTTTAAAAAAAAAGATTTTTTTGTAGCTGTATTTATTAACTTTTTACAGACATGTGAAAAGGGACTTTATGATATCCCACTAAGACTTTTTTCAAACATCTCTAAAAGGGTCTAAAGAGAAAGGGACTTAGTTTGGGAATTGTGTTATCAAAGGTTAAAGTGTTCCATAAAGTCCCTATTCAAACCTCACAGCTCATTATCATCTTACACTATCAGTATTTACCGGTACACTATACGTATAGTATCAGCTTTCAAATAGGGAAATTCTATACGGAAAGCCCAAGTTTCAGTACCTGTAAAAAGCCGTGAATCAAAATTTCATATATCAACACTATATAGTAGAATAACTGTTGACCACAAAATTAGTCACTGTAATACTGAATCAAAGTTCAAGTGGAAATGATGCTACTGATTCTTCACATATTCAGCAGTTTAATTCAGCCAAAGAAGTGGACACTAAAGGTCAAGGGAGAGGTATGGTACAGTAAAAATTCTAAAAATCAGGGAAGAGGTATGGTACAGTAAAATCAGTAAAATTCAAAAAAATCAAGGGGAGGTATGATACAGTAAAAATTTAAAAAAAAATTGGGATATCGATAATAATTACTGTAATTGTCCTAAAAATTGAACAGTTTGGTTTTGCAGATGGAATGGCAAACAGTGTAGACCCTGATCAGACTGCTCCTGAATGAGCAGTCTGATCTTGGTCTGCACTGTTTGCTCAGACTTATATATCTGTTCCAATACTTAGAATTTTTTGATTTGGGCTGGTGGCTAACCAAAGGGAAAACACAGCAAAGGTTATACCGTATTCTACCTAATTAGCGCACATGCCTCTATAAGCGCACGCCGTGGCAATTTGTGAGGCATAGGACTATTAATGCACATATTTTTACTGGTTTATCCCTTTGCTTTCTCGTTTACAAGAGCTGAAAATGCAATAGAATATTTAAGTTTTTACTTCTAAATCTTCTCTATCCTTCTACATGTATATCCATACGAATTTAAAGGTTAAGCATCAGAGAAAAGCTGCTTATGCTTTACCTTTAAATTCTTTCCCTTCAATATATAATAACCTATTAAAATGTGCGCTTATATGAAAGAAAGTTTACTACAAGTATTTGCCGCCATTTTGAAAAAGTTAAGCGCACAGGGCGCTAATAAGGTTGATTACGGTAAGCATTTTAAGTTGGATCTTGCCAATCTGGTTTAGGTGGCGGTGGGAAACAAGGATGAGGATCAGACTACAGAGGAACACCTCAGTGAACTAACAAATATCTGCAGTGATTTTTAGAAAATAAAGAAATGTTTAACTTTGTTGGTTTGTTTGGAGCTGAGACTATGTGAATTTAATTTTTGACAAAAGATTAATTATCATATTGCTAATTCTTGAAATTTTCAATGAAAACTTTTTAGCACTATAAGACTGAAAGTCATCCATCCATGGCTGTTTACTACAGCCATGGATGGATGACTTTCGATTTTATGTCCTTTTCAACAGTATTTCAGTCGTATCAGGATGGTGGGAGGGTGATAATGAAAGGCCGTGTGCACCGGAGACTGATTTACGGTTGAAAAGATTTCCGCCTCCAGTGGGAATTGAACCCAAGACTGCTAGATTAGCAGTGCTTTACCCACTAAGCCACGGAGGTTCCTGTTTACTACAGAATTGTGGTCCTTTTCCTTACAAAGGAAATACCGTCTATGAAATTTTCAATTTCTGTCCTAGTATATCTCAGTATCTTAAGATCTTTCAAACATTTTGACTGGTCAGGGCATATTTGGGGTGGGGAAGGGGGTGGGACAACTTAGGTCTGGTTTCTAATGTAATATGTTGTGTCATCTAATCAGAAAATTGTATATTTTTTGAACCACAAATTTGGCTTTATTAATTGTCAAAATAGTTCATCAGAAAATATAGATTATTGCGGCTACTGTCATCTGTGCCCTGTTAAAATTAAAATGATTATTTTCTTACTTTGAATTATTGCTTTTGATGCTTTAAATTAGAGAGCAATTTCAAACATTACTCCAACTCTGATACTTCATGGAAAGAAAACTTTAGATTTGAATAACACAGGGTATAATCAATTCCGCCAATTTTCGCTTCCTGCAGAGACTGTCCGTCATATTTGGCTTCTGCCGAGACTGTCCGCAAACTCTTGCTTCCTGCCGAGACTGCTGTACATGATAAATGGCTTCCTGCAGAGACTGTCCGCGTGATTCTGCTTCCTGCCGAGGCTCTCGGCAGGAAGCAGAGTCACATGGACAGTCTCGGCAGGAAGCCATTTTTCGAGGACAGTAGTCTCTGCAGGAAGCAAGAGTTCGCGGACAGTCTCGGCGGAAGCCAAATATGACGGACAGTCTCTGCAGGAAGCGAAAATTGGCGGAATCGATTATACCCTGTGAATAACCCTCCCTGAGATCTGATCTGAACAATGAAGAAACATGAAGGAAGTTTCAAGCTGCACAATGGGATACCATGATCTGATAGTTTTCTTTGAAGCAATGAGGAAGTGACATTCAATGAATATTTGTATCAAGATTGTACATTTAAGCGGGTGTTTGAGGTGAATGGGTTCACTTTCAGGGGAAGCAATCCTGCCATTTTCATTTTTGCCTTTCTTAATTTTCAGTGTGAAGAAAGACTTTGCTTCTCTAGGAGCTAATTCAGTTCCCCTTTAGGAACGGTTTCATCACCCATGGAAGCAAATAGGAAGTCACAGAAGTTCTTTCCCTTTTTGAAAAATGGTGGCAAACAGTAGAGGTGTACCTAATCACCTTAACATATGGGCCGTGCCATGAGAGAAGCTACCATTCCATATGGCACTTGGCACTTGAGAAAATTTGAACCACCCTCTTGAGAATCATGCAGTCAACACAAATCACAGACACTTGGGGTCAGTAGGTGCATTTGGTCGAAAATTGATCTCCTGCAGCTTTTTTTTCACTTATTTTTACATTTTAGTATACCTGAACACCTCCTTAACTGAGATAAATGGTTTGGTCATGTATAGAAAACGTTTGCAATTATCGATATTTGCTCCCTTGGCTTAAAAAAACACAAGATATGCAACTCCGCGTTGATCAATGTTGACCCCTCTCTCGGTACACAGGGCTGAGCCTTCCAAATTCAACGCAATCATCTAAGATACTTACGTCCCACAGTTGGCCAGACATTGGCCTTTACGTGGACACCGGCATCATTTCAAACTTCTCTCAAATTCTTTCTATTTCTCACCGAATGTGTAGAAAAATAAGGACAAAAATCTTGATATTCAGCGTCGGGGACAATGTTTACAGTTCACTGGTTCCCTCCCCCAATATCTAGTCACAAATATTGATAGGACAACTTGGAACCAGTTTATGAACCGCAGTTGCGCATGACAGGAGACTGGTTCTCTTTCGAATTACTATACGAGAACTACTGAATGCCTGCAGTATTTGAAATTCAGTCTACCTGTCGCGGGCATATGTGTAAACATTGTCCCCGACACTGCAAATCAAGAATTTTGTCCTTATTTTTCTACACATTCGGTGAGAAATATCAAGAAGTTTGAGTTACCAGAGTACAAATGTGAACTAAGGATAAAAAAGATGAATATCCTTTCTGGGATTCCATAGAAATGGTTTAAGCGTTAGAATATTTATGGTAGAAAAATGGTAAATAAAACAAGCCGCGACACGACAAAACCAACAAAATGGCATGTGCACCCAGCAAAGACTCAGATCAGCCTGGGCATACGCCCAGTCTGATCAGAGTCTTCGCTGTCTGCATGGAGCTAGCTTAGATTCTTAGCTACCCTTAAAGCACTTGCCCAAGGCTCTGATCAGACTGGGTGGATGTTGGTTTTGTCATGTTGTGGCTCAAATTATGTTTTTCTGCAGGTTGCTCCGAAAGAGAAAACAGAAGTGAATGACAGTCTTACTCAGGAACTGAAACAACTACGTCAGCAGAATGAGCAACTTCAGGTACTATTCAAATAATCGATGGGGCAGACCCTTTATTATTACTCATTGTAACAGGTATTTAGATTATAACATTCATGTCTTACATGTCTCCCAAAATTTAAGATTTTGCAAAGTTGGTAAAGGAAAAATGACCTATAAAATGTCATTTTCTTAATACAAAGAATCAGTACAACCAAAATTGTTCATTTTCCTGCAATTCCTTCTTTATAAAGCATTAACTTTAAACTAAGTTGATTTCTATTGGCCTTGGTTATAGGGATCGACTGCACCGCACTAATCTACTTCATTGTATGAGCTTATTATGGCAGATTACTATTCAGATTCAGTATTTTTACCATTTTTAGACATTGAACAGAATTAAAGACTATAGTACACCATGTACCTGTTGTGGCATATGAGAATGACAGATTAGCAGTTTTGATGAGGTTCTTTCAGAATTTAAAATATATATGTATATGTACATACATGTCTAGCCTTAACACCTTAAATTGGAAAAGAAATATAGGCAACTTTTCATTTAACCATACTGCACCCAGAACAGCCAAAACTCTATGGCATAGAGTTTTGGCCGTTCTGAGTGCAATAGGGTTAAAGTGTTCCATCTTTGCTGTCAGTTATGCCAAAATTAAGTTTTCACCAAATATAAGTATTTTATACATTTGATATTGCCACTATTGTAAATATACTTTACATTATAGCACGAAAATGTTCTCCTCAAAATGGGGAACCAGGAACTGAAAAGAGGGGAGAAGAAATGCCTCAATGACAGTTTTGAACTTGACCAGCAAAAGACAGAAACAGCTGATAAAAATATACAGACTTCCACAACAGAAGAACTTCAGGTATGTACAGAACTCCAGATAACAAATGGGTGGGTGGGCTGGGGGTTGAATATAGTAGTAAATGTGAAAAAAAAAAAAAAATTGAAAACAAAACCAAAAAAAATTGTGATTGCTGGGATATGCCAATTGAGATCATTCCAAATTATGCTAGTTTAGACTTTTCTGGAACATGTTGCAGTTTAGACCTTTCTGGTATGAGACATTTTTGACCTTCCTAGAACAAAGAGGCGTAGCTAGGGGCAATTACACAGTACGCACAATCATGTTTTATACTCATAAAGGACAATAATAGAGAGTTAAGCCGCTTAGATATTTCAAATTTTGGTGTCTGTTGGCAGTTAGTATTAAAATTATGCCCAATTAACAACATTTCAGCATGAAAATACGCAAGTGTGTTTTGAAATTTTGTCAATTTGACAAAATTTCAATACGCACCTGCGAATTTGCGTATAGGTAGCTACGCCCCTGGAACATATCAGTTTAGATCAATATTCTACAATTTGAACAAGGTGATTTCCTGCCAGGAGATGTATCAAAAAATATATAGCAGAATAAGCATTCTGATCAGTTTCTAAACCGTTTTTTTCTCATACAGTAATGCCCCAGTTTTTGGGATCGTACTGGTATGCTAACAGTAATTGCAAATACATTTCTTGTGACTCAGTTTATAGGCTGAGTTTATAGGCTTATCTCTTTGTCCCAGCAACCTTTTGCTGGCCATAACTTTAGTGTACAATTGACTCTCATTATCTCAAACACTGATATCTCAAATTACCCTGTTAAATCAAAGTATATAGTTTGGACACATTTTTTTTAATTTTCTTTTTTTACATTTCAACTCCACCTCTGTCATCTCATTCAAAGTAAATTTTCTGGGATATGAGATATCAGTAGTTTGAGATGACTTTGACTTTAAGATATAGACAGTTGACTGTACTTTCACATTTTCATGAATTTCAGGTTATTTCTCCAGAATTACAGAGGCTACAGTCAGAAGTTGCCAGATTGACCAGGGAAAAAACTGTAAGCACATGCATATTTCTGTGTAATATAAGTACATGTGAAACTCCAGAAAAGCCAAAATTTGAAGAAAAACTTTTTAGTTCATCTGAGCACGAAGTGCTCAAGGTGAGCTATTGTGATCGAAATTTGTCCACCGTCCGTCCGTCCATCCGTCCGTCCGTCCATCCATCTGTTGTCAACAATTTCTTCAAACAACATCTCACCAGGTCAAATCTTTGTAAAACCTTGTGTACACTCTAGGGGGCACAGTTTTGATTCAATCTTCATGAAATTTTGTCAGAATGTTTATCTTTATAAAATCTAGGCCAGATCTGAAAAAGGGTTTTGTCGGGTCAAAAACTAGGTCACTAGGTCAAATCTTAGGAAAACCTTGTGAACACTCTAGAGGTCACAGTTTTGGTCCAGTCTTCATGAAACTTTGTCAGAATGATTATCTTAATGAAATCTAGGCCAAGTATGACACTAGGTCATGTCAGGTCAAAAACTAGGTCACCAGGTCAGATCTTAGTAAAACTTTGTGTACACTCTAGACGACACAGTTTTGATCCAGTGTTCATGAAACTTTGGAATGTTTATCTTTATCAAATCTAGGCTAAGTTTGAAACTCGGTCTTGTTTGGTAAAAAACTAGGTTACAAGGTTAACTCTTAGAAAAACCTTAATTGTGTACACAGTAGTGGCTTTATTTTGCATTTAATCTTCATGAAACTTTGTCAGAATGTTTATCTTCACGAAGTCTAGGCCAAGTTTGAAACTAAATAATGTCAGATCAGAAATTAGGTCACTAGGTCAGATCTCAGAAAAACATTGTGTACACTCTAGAGGGCACAGTTTTGGTCCAATCTTAGTGAAACTTTGTCAGAATGTTTATCTTCATGAAATATAGGCCATGTTTTAAAGTGGGTCATGTTTCAAAAAGTAGGTCACCAGGTCAAATCTTAGAAAAAAATACAACTTGTGTACACAGTAGAGGCTTCATTTTCCATTGCATCATTGAAACTTTGTCACAATGTTTATCTCCATGAAAAGAAGTTTGAAACTGGAATATGTCAGGTCAATAACAAGTTCATTAGGTCAAATCTTAGAAAAACATTGTGTACAATCTAGAGGTTTTGATCCAGTCATCATGAAACTTTGTCAGATAATAGATTGGAAAGTGCAGAATTGCTCCAATTGAATCATCATCAAATAGATTATCTCCGATGTTATTTCATCATAACTCAGGTGAGCAATTTAGGTCCATCATGGACCTCTTGTTAATGTTTAATGTCCTTGCTTGTCTGAAAGTATGACAAGAGCTTTTGCATTCACTCCGATGTTGGTGTCCCACTTTGCTTTAAAATTTTGATTCTAACACCGGTCGCCTGTCAGTAAAACTTCAGTGGCTTGAACACTGATGGCTTATTTACCCTGCCTAACTAGAACTCGTTGTTGGTTCCCTAGAGGTCATTTTGTGTAAAAACTAACCCTGGATGGCTGGAGCTACCTTTGGCTGGAACTTACTTTCATGGTCCCAAGCCTGTTCAAGCCATTGAAGTTCTACTGTATAGCCAATGGCAAAATCTAGTGATATATTGTGTGATAAATCATTGGGCGGACTAGTGTGATGTTATTTAGTGCCATTCGGATGTCATTTTGATTTGTTTTGTGATGCCAATGTTCATTTCCATGAAAATAGACAATGTAACTTCATTTTCTCACATCAAAAACTAATGAAATACATGTAAATGTTACGGTCAAAGCTGTTGCGAGGATTTCTTCATGTAATCATGGCGGAAAACTGGAAAAATCTTAAATAAATACTTGTGTTTTCATTGTTTTCTTGCACGTTAGAATAGAAATAGATTTGCTAACTAGTCATTTGTAGCCCAAATTATCACTGGTTTTGGGCCTGGTGTCAGTGAAAAGTTGTTTCCCTTTGATATAGTAACAGAAAAAATTACATTGAATCATACCTATACACCTAAACACCTCTGACAGAACTTTGGACATTTTCTCTTCACTTTTCCAGGGATGTGAAATTCCACTGGCCTGTTCAAATAAACTTTTAGGTAGGGAAAGCATCTACACATGTATTGTAGCTTGTAGCAAGAAAATTTCGTCAGTAAGGCTGAATGGCCTCCAAAGAGCTTTTACAGTCCTCTTTTCTAAACCATGCTATGATAGGAAAAACAGACCTTTCCTCATCAGAATGAATTCTAGTACTGTCAGCAAAAATAGTTAGTGTAACTGTCTTAAAAATGGAACAGTTCAGTTTTACACAGTGTAGTAATGTGTTAGATATATCACAGGGTATAATCGATTCTGCCAATTTCCGCTTCCTGCAGAGACTGTCTGTCATATTTGGCTTCCGCCGAGACTGTCCGCGAACTCTTGCTTCCTGCAGAGACTACTGTCCTCGAAAAATGGTTTCCTGCCGAGACTGTACGCGTGACTCTGCTTCCTGCCGAGAGGCTCGGCAGGAAGCAGAATCACGTGGACAGTCTCTGCAGGAAGCCATTTATCATGTACAGAAGTCTCGGCAGGAAGCAAGAGTTTGCGGACAGTCTCGGCGGAAGCCAAATATGATGTACAGTCTCTGCAGGAAGCGAAAATTAGTGGAATCGATTATACCCTGTGTATATGCAAATGGAATGGTAAACAGTGTAGACTCTATAAGACTATCTGTTCCAATACTTCCATTGTTTTTAGAGTTTGATGAATATTAGGATAAGGATGAAGTTTCAAATGTACTGGTTGGAGCAAGAAAAACCCACCCAAGGGTCAGAATAGAGGCTTGGCAAGTTTCTGAGAGTAATATTCTGACCTTGAGGGTAGAATTTGTTAGTCTCTGACCAATATATGTCGTCACCCACAATTTAAAATTTTTTGCCCAATATCTACATTACTGGATACCCCTTGGACACCAAAAGTATGACTCCTAAGCTATCAGATTTCGGGTTATGGAATTAAGTGTATAATTATGGCTCTGTATTTTTGCAGGAACTATTGAAAGAGAGAGAAAGTTGGAAACAGTCTCAGAAGAACACAGAATACCAGTCTCTTCTGTCAGAAAATAATGGTCTTCAAAAACAACTGCAGCAGACATCAGTTCTGTATAATCAGCTCAAAGAAAGTGTGAGTAGCACTGTGATAGACAGTATAACTTTAAGTTTTCTCAGCGGGACCTTTCAAGATGAATGGGTACTTTTCAGGGGAAGCAACTCTGTCAGTCGTTATTTTTTATCTTTTTTAGCTCGCCTGAGCACGAAGTGCTCAGGGTGAGCTTTTGGGATACCCTGATGTCTGTCGTCCGTCGTACGTCCGTCCGGACGTCCGTCCGGACGTCCGTCAACTTTTGCTTGTGTACACTCTAGCGGCCACAGTTTTGATCCAATCTTTATGAAACTTTGTCAGAATGTTAGTCTTTATAAAATCTAGGCCAAGTTCGAAACTGGGTCATGTCGGGTCAAAAACTAGGTCACTAGGTCAAATCTTAGAAAAACCTTGTGTACGCTCTAGAGGGCACAGTTTTGATCCAAACTTCATGAAACTTTGTCAGAATGTTTATCCTCATAGTATCTAGGACAAGTTCGAAACTGGGTCACGTCGGGTCTAAAACTAGGTCACTAGGTCAAATCATAGAAAAACCTTGTGTACGCTCTAGAGGACACAATTTTGATCCAATCTTTATGAAACTTTGTCAGAATGTTTATCTCCATAAAATCTAGCCCAAGTTAAAAAATGGGTCATGTCGGGTCAAAAACTAGGTCACTAGGTCAAATCTTAGAAAAACCTTGTGTACGCTCTAGAGGACACAGTTTTCATCCAAAGTTCATGAAACTTTGTCAGAATGTTTATCTCCATTAAATCTAGGCCAAGTTCGAAACTGGGTCATGTCAGGTCAAAAACTAGGTCACTAGGTCAAATCTTAGAAAAACCTTGTGTACGCTCTAGAGGGCACAGTTTTCATTCAAAGTTCATGAAACTTTGTCAGAATGTTTATCCTCATAGTATCTAGGACAAGTTCGAAACTGGGTCACTTCGGGTCTAAAACTAGGTCACTAGGTCAAATCATAGAAAAACCTTGTGTACGCTCTAGAGGACACAGTTTTGATCCAATCTTTATGAAACTTTGTCAGAATGTTTATCTCCATAAACTCTAGGCCAAGTTTGACACTGGGTCATGTCGGGTCAAAAACTAGGTCACTAGGTCAAATCTTAGAAAAACCTTGTGTACGCTCTAGAAGGAACAGTTTTGATCCAAAGCTCATGAAACTTAATCGGAAAGTTTATCCTTATAATATCTAGGATAAGTTTGAAACTGGGTCACGTCGGGTCAAAAACTAGGTCACTAGGTCAAATCATAGAAAAACCTTGTGTGTGCTCTAGAAGGCACAGTTTTGATCCAAAGTTCATGAAACTTTGTCAGAATGTTTATCCTCATAATATATGTATGACAAGTTTGAAACTGGGTCTTGTCGGGTCAAAAACTAGGTCACTAGGTCAAATCATAGAAAAACCTTGTGTAAGCTTTAGAGGACACAGTTTTGATCTAATCTTTATGAAACTTTGTCAGAATGTTTACTTCCATAAACTCTCGGCCAAGTTTGAAAGTAGGTCATGTCGGGTCAAAAACAAGGTCACTAGGTCAAATCATAGAAAAACCTTGTGTACGCTCTAGAGGACACAATTTTGATCCAAAGTTCATGAAACTTTGTCAGAATGTTTATCCTCATAATATGTAGGATAAGTTTGAAACTGGGTCATGTCGGGTCAAAAACTTGGTCACTAGGTCAAATCTTAGAAAAACCTTTTGTACGCTCTAGAAGGCACAGTTTTGATCCAAAGTTCATGAAACTTTGTCAGAATGTTTATCCTCATAATATCTAGAACAAGTTCGAAACTGGGTCACTTCGGGTCAAAACTAGGTCACTAGGTCAAATCATAGAAAAACCTTGTGTACGCTCTAGAGGACACAGTTTTGATCCAATCTTTATGAAACATTGTCAGAATGTTTATCTCTATAAACTCTAGGCCAAGTTCGAAACTGGGTCATGTCGAGTTATAAACTAGGTCACTAGGTCAAATCTTAGAAAAACCTTGTGTGCGCTCTAGAAGGCACAGTTTTGATCCAAAAATCATGAAACTTTGTCAGAATGTTTATCCTCATAATATGTAGGACAAGTTTGAAACTGGGTCATGTTGGGTCAAAAACTAGGTCACTAGGTCAAATCATAGAAAAAACATTGTGTATGCTCTAGAGGACACAGTTTTGATCCAATCTTTATGAAACATTGTCAGAATGTTTATCTCTATAAACTATAGGCCAACTTCGAAACTGGGTCTTGTTGGGTCAAAAACTAGGTCACTAGGTCAAATCTTAGAAAAGCCTTGTGTACGCTCTAGAAGGCACAGTTTCGATCCAAAGTTCATGAAACTATGTCAGAATGTTTATCCTCATAATATGTAGGACAAGTTTGAAACTGGGTCATGTCGGGTCAAGAACTAGGTCACTAGGTCTAATCATTGAAAAACCTTGTGTACGCTCTATTAAGACACAGTTTTGATCTAATCTTTATGAAACTTTGTCAGAATGTTTACTTCCATAAACTCTCTGCCAAGTGTGAAAGTAGGTCATGTCGGGTCAAAAACAAGGTCAGTAGGTCAAATCATAGAAAAACCTTGTGTATGCTCTAAAGGACACAGTTTTGATCCAAAGTTCATGAAACTATGTCAGAATGTTTATCCTCATAATATGTAGGATAAGTTCGAAACTGGGTCATGTCGGGTCAAAAACTTGGTCACTAGGTCAAATCTTAGAAAAACCTTGTGTACGCTCTAGAAGGCACAGTTTTGATCCAAAGTTCATGAAACTTTGTCAGAATGTTTATCCTCATAATATCTAGGACAAATTCGAAACTGGGTCACGTCGGGTCAAAAACTAGGTCACTAGGTCAAATCATAGAAAAACCTTGTGTACGCTCTAGAGGACACAGTTTTGATCCAATCTTTATGAAACATTGTCAGAATGTTTATCTCCATAAACTCTAGGCCAAGTTCGAAACTGGGTCATGTCGAGTTATAAACTAGGTCACTAGGTCAAATCTTAGAAAAACCTTGTGTGTGCTCTAGAGGGCACAGTTTTGATCCAAACTTCATGAAACTTTGTCAGAATGTTTATCCTCATAATATGTAGGACAAGTTTGAAACTGGGTCATGTCGGGTCAAAAACTAGGTCACTAGGTCAAATCATAGAAAAACCTTGTGTACGCTCTAGAGGACACAGTTTTGATCTAATCTTTATGAAACTTTGTCAGAATGTTTATCTTCATAAACTCTCGGCCAAGTTTGAAAGTAGGTCATGTCGGGTAAAAAAACTAGGTCACTAGGTCAAATCTTAGAAAAACGTTGTGTAAGCTGTAAGCACTAGAAGGCATAGTTTTGATCCAATCTTCTTGAAACTATGTCAAAATGTTTATTGTCCGTATATCTAAGCCCCCTATGAAACTGAGTCACGTTGGCTCAAGGTCAAATCTTAGAAAAACTTTGTGTACACCCTAGAGGGCACAGTTTTGATCCAATCTTCATGAAACTCTGTCAGAATGTTTATCTTAATGAAATCTAGGTAAAGTTTGAAATTGGGTCGTGTCGGGTCAAAAACTTGGTCACTAGGTCAAATATAAGAACGACCTTGTATACGCTCCAGAGGGCACAGTTTTGATCCAATCTCAATGAAACTGTGTCAGAATGTTTATTCTTACAATATCCAGGCCAAGTTTGAAACTGGGTCATGCCGGGTCAAAAACTAGGTCAAATGTTAGTATAGTAAAAACTCTTATAAATCTTCACCAGAGCCAGTGAACTGATTAATGCTCAGGTGAGCGATTCAGGGCCACCATGGCCCTCTTGTTTTTTTTAATGGCTGTCAACCTTCTAGGAGAAAATTCTTTCATTTAAGAGTTATCCCATTTTGGAAAGGTTTTGGAAGGGAAGCAAACAGGATGTCACAGAAGTTGTTTCCCTTTGTAAAAATGGCAGATATACATAGAGATGTAGTCATACACCTTAAGGATCATCTAGCTTCATCGCGGATGATGGTTGGGTGACTTACTCAATTTTCAAATTTCGATTAATGTCATGTCATCGCAGAAGCTCTTTAAAATTATGGCTGAATACACTGGATAAGGAGTTTTCTTTGCTGCAAATTTGGTCAGCCTAATTTTTGTCCCCCGCCTTTTCGAAGAAAAGCGGAGGGACATAGTTTTCGACATTCCGTCCGTCCTTCCGTCTTTCCGTCCCCCTAAAGTAGTAGGTACCTTGTGTGCGCAACTCCTCCTACAGTTTTATGCCGATTCTTTCGAAACTTTACAGATGTTTTTGTTATGGTCTGAAGATACGCATGTGGTTTGGATGTAATCCTGAGATTATATTTTGTCACTTTTTCCACAAGTTGAACTTAGTCATTTTTTAGGCGTTTTTCATATCAAAGTGGGTACCTTGTGTGCGCAACTCCTCCTACAGTTTTACGCCAATTCCTTTGAAACTTCACAGGTGTTTTGGTCATGATCTGAAGATATGCATGTGGTTTGAATATAATCCTCACATTATTTTTTGTCACTTTTTCCACAAGTTGAACTTAGTCATTTTGTAGGCGTTTTCACTATCATAGTGAGTAGATAGTGGGTACCTTGTGTGCGCAACTCCTCCTACAGTTTTATGCCGATTCCTTTGAAACTTCACAGATATTTTGGTCATGGTCTGAAGATATGCATGTGGTTTGGATATAATCCTCACATTATTTTTTATCACTTTTTTGCAAATTGAACTTAGCCATTTTTCATACATTTTTACTATCAAAGTGAATAGAAAGTGGGTACCTTGTGTGTTCAACTTCTCCTACAGTTTTATGCCCATTCCTTTGAAACTTCACAGGTGTTTTGATCATGGTCTGAAGATATGCATGTGGTTTGGATATAATCCTCACATTATTTTTTTATTACTGTTTTCACATTTTTAACTTAGCCGCTTTTCCAGCTCAAACACTAAGTGTATATTCAGTGGAGACCTAGTTTCCAAGGCGGGGGACATAAATTCGTCGAATTTGCTTGTTTTTCATGTTATTTAGTCTTTTAATGAAAAAGTAAAGGGCATATTTTTGTATGAAAAGGCTGCTAACCATATCATACACTATGCTTTTCAAGGACTACTGTATGTCATTTGAGTCCCAGTGACATGAAAGCATTATCTATTCATAAATAATCTTTATCTTATGACGTCACATCTAGAAGTGTAATAAATCCATGCATTAAATTTGATAATCAACTAGTGGATTAAATATGCCAATTACGTCGTAACGTTGTGTGTTGACTTCCATAAAAACGTCACGGTTTCTTATGGCGAAATCGTAACGTTTTAGTGCAAAATTTGCTCATAAAATGCAGTTTTAGTGCCATGTGATAAAAAGAATCTTGCATTCGTGCTTCTGTATTATTGAATTTATTAACTTGTTGGGGAAAACCAATAAGATGCTCTAGCCTTGCATCTTATCTTTTCCCCCAACTCATTTAATAAATTCAATAATACATGAGCACTCATGTAAGATCCTCTATTTCTTAATTTATTCATTTTAGGTCAAAGTTCTTAGTACTTGTCTTCATGAAGAAAAAGAAAGATACAAACAGTTAGATTTTAAATTTAAAGATAAAATCATGGAAAGTTCCAAACTGTCGGATAGAATTGGTCAAATGCGGCAGAAGGTAATGTTATTATTATATTATGTACATGTATTTACTCCACAGCATTTGGTCACCTTGACAAGTTGATATACATGTAGTTGTAGGGACAGATTTGGACAGTAATTTCCTGAGCTCTTAAGTCTCATAATTCTGAGATGGTGTCAGCTACCTGAAAACACATCTTGTTGCCCTTCCTTAGAACCATCCCAGTGTATTAACCATTTAGGTACCAAAAAAGCAGATGGCAGAATTCATATTTGAAAAATTTCAAAAAATGTTTTATCCAAGCTTTATCATTTTGAGCTAGACTGAATACTAGAGGGCAAACAGTGTAGACCCAGATGAGGTGGCTTATAATGATCTGTATCATCTTGATCTAGACTGTTAGAAAAGTCGATTATATGTACAAGTTTCACTTTTGGCAGTGTTAAATGAGAGCCACTGCATAATGCTTTCATGAAGAAACAGACAAATTTTCCTAGCATTATCTTCACAATTCAGTCTAATCTGAAGCTTTGAGTATTATCTCATATCAAATGCAAAGGTTGTCATCATTTCTGTTTTGTGAAATATAACGATCTCCTTCTTCTTTGTCCTATTCAGTATGAAGAGTTGAGGCAAGAGAAGAGTGCCTTGGAGAAAACCCTGTCTTTATCTGATTGGAACAGGGAACCTTCCCATACTTACTCTAGTACTACCTCTAACACCACGACCTGCAACAGACATATTAGACAACCTTCTAATGAATCAGGCAGCAGTACAGACTCGGCATATGCTGTTGCACCGGAAAGAATACAGCCTGAGACAGAAACTGATGAGGGATATGTATGTCCTGGATGTTTGCAAACTTTTAAGGAGGAGAAACAATATCATATACATTTATCAAAGTGTTGTGTTGACTAGAGAGTCAGAAAATAGATAATATGAGCCACGACACGAGTAAACCAACAATGTGGTTGTGCGCCCAGCGCAGACTCAGATCAGCCTGGGCATCCGATCAGTTTGACCAGACTCTTCCGTAAGTGCTCAAAGGGTAGCTAAGGGTCTAAGCTAGCACCGTGCGGACAGCGAAGACTCTGATCAGACTGGGCAGATGCCCAGGCTGATCTGAGTCTGGGCTGGGCGCACAACCACATTGTTGGTTTTGTCGTGCCACTGCTCATATCATATTCTGCTTAAAGGCCTGGGTGGACTATAAAAGGCAGAATTAGGAGGCTTAATTCTTAGTTGGACGGATGATTGGCGCCCCGTTACTGCGGCTATGGATCCGTTCCGATGAGGTGAGGTGGGAACGTTGCTATGAGAATTGAAATACTACTACTACTACTTAATTTTTATTATTTCTCCAGACACCTCAGGGAGCACATCTCCAGTAGGTCATAAAATTCCCATACTTGATCTGATTGGTTGTGGCTGGTACAGAAGAATTTTCCTGTGAAATGATTGACAGCTGACTGAGATTAATTTTTATCAGTAAGACAACTAATTGGGACTGTTTTATCAGTAAGACAGTAGCTCCGCCCACTTATAAACTCATACAGTAGTTTAATCCTTTGCTGGTGGGCACTGAATCTAGGCCTTTACAGACGGATTTCTGCTTCCAAAATTACCCCAAATATGTAAAGCAGTCATGTGTAATTCAGCTACAAGATGAGGTTTTCTTCTCCAAAAGAATTCCAAATATCTAGATCCATCTCTTAAGATGGATATAGATTTTTGGGGTTGTGTTGAAATGGAAACAACCATGTCTTATAAACGAAGACTGTGAAACTGTTGTTCTAGTACACATGCAAGATGTGAATTCATTGAAACATCGAAGATTCCGATACTCAATTTATACCAAACTAGAATTTGAAAGATAAATGTTATTGTATATGATTTGTTAAGATTTGATCAGGTATTTTACTTTTATAATTTGATTTAAAGACCAAACACAATTGCATTATGAGTTTGCTTCAGTAACTGTTTATCAGTTGGATTTCTTTGATTTTGCATTACAGTCAAACATATGTTGTAGTTCCTCAGTCCAGTCAAGGCAGCCATAATAATAGGTCATAACACAGGTTTATATTCAGAAATAAAAAGGATATTGTCTCAAAATTATTATCAAAACCCCACCTTATTTTGAGTCCTTTGGATCTATATAAGTGAATGGATCTCTACTGTAACAGTGGAAGAAATTCTGCTATTTTCGTTTTGCCCCACTTCTGAATGGGGGCTTACTCTTAAAGGAAACAGTTTGCTCATACACTCTTAACCCTATTGCACTCAGAATGTCCAAAACTCCATGGAGTTTTGGCCGTTCTGAGTGCAATAGGGTTAAGGAAAAGAATTTTCTCCGGTAGAAGCAAGTCTTCCATAGGGAAGCAAATAGGAAGTCACAATTTGTATTGAAAAATTTGTATTGAAAAAAAGATGGGGGAAAAAAAATGGAGGTGTATCCATATACTGTATCACTTTGCAGCGTTCTTGTAATAAACAAAATTAATTTGTAATGGTGAATAAGAACATTTTATCCCTATTGCACTCAGAATGGCCAAAACTCTATGGAGTTTTGGCCATTCTGAGTGCAATAGGGTTAATGCAGTGATAAACTTCAGGCATTTGTCATGGGGTGATCATGTAAAATTTCTCAGAATTGTATGTTATATCTCTGTATCTCATGGTGTGTAGCTGATTATGTGTGTCAGGTTGTGAGAAACTGCTATTATTCATGGAAAAAAGCCAAATGCACTTTGTCATATGTACATACATGTAACTGGTAGAAATATATGTTTCTATTAAACTTGGTCTAGTCTATACAGTGATTCCACTCAGTTGCTTATCTTTAGAAATTTTTTACCTTATTAAGCAAAACTGATTGAAAAAAACATTCAAGTTCCAAATATCTGTTTCATGCATTGACTTTTTATATGCCCATCAAAGACGAGTCGCATTATGTCGTGCCCTCCCTCCATCGGTCCTTCCATCTGTGTGTCCTTCCGTTAACTGTTCATGTCCACTTCATATTTCCTTAGCCCCTTCCTTGGCATTGTAGTCCGAGTATGCATTACTGTGAGGGATACTGTTAGCGTCAACATTCCTGTTGGCATCTGTGATCAGGCTAACCAATGTTAACAATTGCGTTTAACTCAATGTTCAACTCTGTATCTTACAAACTACAGCAGCTACATCCATATGACTTCAGCAGCAGCATCACACAACTGTAATGTCCTTGGCCTATATGTCACGGGTGACTGGCTTTGATGTTTGGCACTGTTTTTAAGGCAAAATTTTTAGTTTTGAAGATACATTTGAGACCGGAGGGTTTATACTTGGTTAAATAGCATATCCCTATAATTGCAGCAGCTGCAAAGCATCCATGCTGACTCCTGTGCCCTTGACCTTTATTTCATGGTCCATTGATTTTGCCTTATATTTCAAGCACTGTTTGATGAATATTATACCTAACATAATGGATCAGTCTGACATTGCGAATGACCTCTAACTATTTATAGATCACTGGGATCTACATTTCTTGGTTCAGTGATTGTGAGAATCAGGCACCCATGACTATGAGGCATGCTTTGTTGTCTTCAAACAACTCTTGTTTTGAAACATGGGTCAAATGGTCTCCTTATCAAACAACCTGCCATTTTCATTTGCCTCCTGAAGGTAAACTCTTAAAGGAAAGAATATATAGGAGCAAATTTTAGACCCCTTTGGGAAGCACTTTGTCCTCCAGGGAAACAAACAGGAAGTCACAAAAGTTGCTCAGCTTTGTAATGGCAGAAGCTGTGGTGGTTATAATAGCCATTTACCTTAAATTTGTTCAGTTGTTGTAGTTATTGTGTTATCGTTTAAAGTCCATGGTAAACAGCTATGGTCATGTTGGGATGGTTAAATTTGTTCAGATTAGTTTTTGAAGAAGTTAATCAAATCTCGCTTAAAAACTGATTAAGGCATGTATACCTGACCGTGGTCATAGTTGGGCGATGGTACTGGGTAACTTTCAGTGCCAGGGCATTGTCCTAAGTTGGATAATAGTAGGGCAAGGGCCTACTGTGCTTGCAGTAGGTGTGGGTTGTGGTTGTTTGGAGAATTTTACTCTCCCCATCAGATCTTTTTTATGCCCCCGAAGGAACTTCGGGTGGCATATTAAAATCGCACCGTCCGTCCGTCTGTCCGTCCGTCCATCCGTCCGTTACAAATCGTGTGTCCGCCATAACTCAAAAACCGCTGAAGGGAATTTAATCAAATTTCACAGAAAGGTAGACCAAATCGAGAAGGTGTGTCGTGCACAAAATTTAGGCTCCCATGACCAAGGTCAAGGTCACAATCAAAGGTCATAGGCTTGACCCTTACAAATCGTGTGTCCGCCATAACTCAAAAAACCTCTGAAGTGAATTGAATCAAATTTCACAGAAAGGTAAACCATAATGAGAAGGTGTGTCGCGCACAAAGTTTAGGTTCCCACGACCAAGGTCAAGGTCACAATCAAAGGTCATAGGTTTGACCCTTACAAATCGTGTGTCCACAATAACTGAAAAACCCCTGAAGTGAATTGATTCAAATTGCACAGAAAGGTAAACCATTATGAGAAGGTGTGTCTGGCACAAAATTTAGATTCCCACGACCAAGGTCAAGGTCACAATTAAAGGTCATAGGTTTGACCCTTACAAATCATGTTTCCACAATAACTCATAAAACGCTGAAGTGATTTAAATCAAATTTTACAGAAAGGTAGACCAAAATGAGAAGGTATGTTGTACACAAAATTAAGGTTCCCATGAACAAGGTCAAGGTCCGTCCGTCCGTCTGTCCGTCCGTCCGTCCGTCTGTCCGTTACAAATCGTGTGTCCGCCATAACTCAAAAACCGCTGAAGGGAATTTAATCAAATTTCACAGAAAGGTAGACCAAATTGAGAAGGTGTGTCACGCACAAAATTTAGGCTCCCATGACCAAGGTCAAGA
Organism: Ctena decussata; assembly: GCA_963989385.1. Lineage (NCBI taxonomy): Eukaryota > Metazoa > Mollusca > Bivalvia > Lucinida > Lucinidae > Ctena > Ctena decussata. The sequence continues at coordinate 41,568,830 of OZ022500.1, forward strand.
TCACAATCAAAGGTCATAGGTTTGACCCTTACAAATCGTGTGTCCGCCATAACTCAAAAACCTTTGAAGTGAATTGAATCAAATTTCACAGAAAGGTAAACCATAATGAGAAGGTGTGTTGCGCACAAAGTTTAGGTTCCCACGACCAAGGTCAAGGTCACAATCAAAGGTCATAGGTTTGACCCTTACAAATCGTGTGTCCACAATAACTGAAAAACCCCTGAAGTGAATTGATTCAAATTGCACAGAAAGGTAAACCATTATGAGAAGGTGTGTCGCGCACAAACTTTAGATTCCATGATCAAGGTCAAGGTCACAATAAATGGTCATAGGTTTGACCCTTACAAATCATGTTTCCACAATAACTCATAAAACGCTGAAGTGAATTATATCAAATTTTACAGAAAGGTAGACCAAAATGAGAAGGTGTGTCGTACACAAAATTAAGGTTCCCATGACCAAGGTCAAGGTCACAATCAAAGGTCATAAGTTTGTCTTGTATGTAAGCAATAACTTAAAAACCCCTGAAGTGAATTGAATCAAATTTTACAGAAAGGTAGACCAAAATGAGAAGATGTGTCATGCACAAAATTTAGGCTCCCATGACCAAGGTCAAGGTCACAATCAAAGGTCATAAGTTTGTCTCCTACACATCTTGTATCCAAGATATCTCAAAAACTGCTGATGCGAATTGAATCAAATCTTACAGAAAGGTAAACCAAAATGAGAAGTTGTGTCATGCACAAAATTTAGGTTCTCACAACCAAGGTCAAGGTAACAGTCAAAGGTCATAAGTTTGTCTCTTACAAATCTTGTGTCCAAGCTATCTCAGAAACTGCTGAAGCGAATTTAATCAAATTTTACAGAAAGGTAAATTAAAATGGTAAGTTGTGTCATGCACAAAATTTAGGTTCCCATAACCAAGGTCAAGCCCACAGTCAAAGGTCAGGGATCAAATACCAGGTGATAGGGGCCTTCGGGGGCATTTGTTACACACTGTAACATTTCTTGTTCTTTCTCTGGGTTGGTTGTTTTGGGTTTAACGGCCCTTTGAGACACTATTTCAGTCTCTATCGGGCCATCTCCCAAAGAGAGGGAGGAAAAAGAGAAATATGATAGACAAGAGAAAAAATGTCAAAACCACCCCCAACCACTGCAAGCACAGTAGGCTCTTGCCCTACTATTATCCAAATCAGTAGGATGCCCCGGCACTGGAAGTTATACCCAGCACCATCGCACCACCCAGCCACCCGTTTTTTCTCTGGGAGATGGCTCAATATAGACTGATACTGTCTCAAAGAGCTGTTAATCCCAAAACAACCAACCATCCAACCTGAATCTACATTGGTATCTAAATATTTTGGATAGACAAGGTTATGTAGAAACACCAGTCTTTATATGCTACATGAGCCACGTCATGTGACTTCCAACAACGTAGCATTTGTGACAAGCAAAGGCTCTGATCAGACTGCACTTGATACACAGGAACAGAATGCAGTAATGCATACTGGACAATGACTGATATTTCACTTTGACACTATTTGAGCTGCGACATGAGAAAACCAACAATGTGGTTTGCCCCCAGCGAAGACTCAGATCAGCTTGGGCATCTGCCCAGTTTCACCAGACTCTTTTTTAAGTGCTCAAAATGTAGCTAAGGGTCTAAGCTACCTCCATGCGGACAGCGAGGACTCTGATCAGACTGGGCGGATGCCCAGGCTGATCTGAGTCCGCGCAGGGCGCACAACCACATTTTTTGTTTTGTCGTGATATGATGAATCATATTTGGCATAATGGTACATTCAGACACAGTGATTGACCTCATAATACTTATAGGTCACTGTGTACAGTACCTGTATTTCACAGTTCAGTGATATTGTCTTATATCTCCAGCACTGTTTTGTGGATTTGAATAATTCTTCAGAAAACTGTTCATTCAGAGCCTGCTGTTGACTTCATTATGCCCCCAACTTCGAAGAAGTTGAGGGGGCATATTGCTTCTGGGTTGTCTGTGCATACTTCTGTGCCTGCATCATGTTCGTCACGCTACCATATCTTAGAAACCGTTCATGCTATAGAGTTTTGAAATTTCACATATGGATTCGTCATCAAAAATGAGTGGACACATTTTTTTTTTCTTGTCCGAGTTGTCTCCCTTTTTCGAGTTATACCCCTTGGCCAAAATTCATAATGAAATCTTGTCAGCAAGATATCTCAAGAAACATTTAAGCTAGGGGCTTGAAACTTTGATAGGTTATTAGGATTGATGAATAGATGAACTGATTAACTTTGAACAAATTCCGTCAATTTTTATAGGAGTTATGGCCCTTTGAAAATTTTGGCATTTTGACTTTGTCAGCAAAATATCTTGAAAAGCATTTGAGCAAAGGGACCTGAAACTTTAACAGCTTATTAGGAATGATAAGTTGATGTACAGATAAACTTTTGAACAAATTCCAACAATTTTTGTAGGAGTTATGGCCCTTTGAAAATTTTGGCATTTTGACTTTGTCAGCAAGATATCTTAAAAAGTATTTGAGTGAGGGACCTGAAACATTTACAGCTTATTTGGAATGATGAGTTGATGAAGTGATAAATTTTTGAACAAATTCTGTCAATATTTGTAGGAGTTATGGCCCTTTGAGAATTTTGGCATTTTGACTTTGTCAGGAAGATATCTTGAAAAGTGTTTGAGTGATGGACTTGAAACTTTGATAGCTGAATAGAAATGATAAGTAGATGAACTTTTTAACTTTTGGACTAATTCCTTTAATTTTTGAAGGAGTTATGGCCCTTTGAAAATTTTGGCATTTTGACTTTGTCAGCAAGATATCTTTAAAAGTATTTGAGTGAGGGACCTGAAACTTTGACAGCTGATTGGAGATGATGAGTAGATGAACCGATTAACTTTCGAACGAATTCCGTCAATTTTTTATTCAGATCATTCCCTGTTAGGGACAGGCATATGGTTGGGGGCATAGTGTTTTACAAACACCTTTTCTAGTTTGATTTGGTCATACTATTCATATCAAATTTACCCTTGTTAAAGGCACACTCCATTGTCTTCTGACAATTCTTGTTTGTTAAAATGCACTAGTTAGCTCACCTGAGCCTTTAGGCTCAGGGTGAGCTATTGTGATCACCAAGTGTCCGTCATCCGTCGTGCGTCGTCCGTCGTGCGTTGTCCGTCGTCAACAATTTGCTTTAAATGACATCTTCTCTGAAACGGCTGGGCCTAGGGCTTTGATATTTGGTATGAAGCATTGTCTAGTGGACCTCTACCAAGTTTGTTCAAATGGTGGCCCCAGGGTCCAAAATGGCCCTGGGGCAGGGGGTCTTGGGTTCGAAACTAAAAAATACTTAAAAATCTTCTTCTCCAGAACCGCTTGGCTCAGATGCTTGAAATTTGGTATGTAACATTGCCTAGTGGTCCTCTACCAAGTTTGTTCAAATGGTGGCCCCAGGGTCCAAAATGGCCCTGGGGCAGGGGGTCTTGGGTTTGAAACTAAAAGATACTTAAAAATCTTCTTCTCCAGAACTGCTTGGCTCAGAGGCTTGAAATTTGGAAAGAAGCATTGTCTAGTGGTCCTCTACCAAGTTTGTTCAAATGGTGGCCCCAGGGTCCAAAATGGCCCTGGGGCAGGGGGTCTTGGGTTCGAAACTAAAAAATACTTAAAAATCTTCTTCTCCAGAACTGCTTGGCTCAGATGCTTGAAACTTGGTATGTAACATTACCTAGTGGTCCTCTACCAAGTTTGTTCAAATGGTGGCCCCAGGGTCAAAAATGGCACTGCGGCAGGGGGTCTTGGGTTTGAAACTAAAAGATACTTAAAAATCTTCTTCTCCAGAACTGCTTGGCTCAGAGGCTTGAAATTTGGTATGGAGCATGGTCTAGTGGTGCTCTACCAAGTTTGTTCATATGGTGGCCCCAGGGTCCAAAATGGTCCTGGGGCAGGGGGTCTTGGGTTCGAAACTTAAAAATACTTAAAAATCTTCTTCTCCAGAACTGCTTGGCTCAGATGCTTGAAATTTGGTATGGAACATTGTCTAGTGGTCCTTTACCAAGTTTGTTTAAATGGTGGCCCCAGGGTCCAAATTGGCCCTGGGGCAGGGGGTCTTGGGTTTCGGAACTAAAAAATACTTAAAAATCATCTACTTCAGAACCGCAAGGCTCAGCTGTTTGAAATTTGGTATGTAGCATTGTCTAGTGGTCCTCTACCAAATTTGTTCAAATGGTGGCCCCAGGGTCCAAAATGGCCCTGGGGCAGGGGTTCTTTGGTTCGAAACTAAAAAATACTTAAAAATCTTCTTAACCAGAACTGCTTGCCTCAGATGCTTGAAATTTGGTATGTTACATTGCCTAGTGGCCCTCTACCAAGTTTGTTCAAATGGTGACCCCAGGGTCCAAAATGGCCCCGGGGCAGGGAGTCCCAGGTTTGAACCATAGAAATACATAGAAAAAATCAAAAAAAATCACCTACTTCAGAACCGCAAGGCTCAGATGCTTGACATTTGGTATGTATCTTTGCCTAGTGGTTTTTTACCAAGTTTGTTCAAATGATGACCCCAGGGTCTACAATGGCCCCACCCTAGGGGGTCCTGGGTTTGAACCATAGAAAAATATTCAAAAATCTTCTTCTTCAGAACCACTTGGCTCAGATGCTTGAAATTTAGTATGTAGCATTGCCTAGTGGTCCTTTACCAAAATTATTCAAATGATGGCCACAGGGTCCAAAATGGCCCTGCCCCAGGGAGTCCAGGGTTTGAACTGTAGCAATACATAGAAAATATTCAAAAATCTTCTTCAAAACCATTTGAAAGTGGTTGCAAACTATCAGGTTTGTTAAATGATGACCCTTTTTGACCTTTAACCTTTTTGGTCAGGTGAGCGATTCAGGGCCTCTTGGCCCTCTTGTTTATTTATTGTATTCTGGCTGAAACATATATTTTGAGAAATGAAATGAAAAAAGCGAATAAAAAAACAACATGTATTTATAGTTTGTTTTTAGCTCACCTGAGCCTTAAGGCTCAGGGTGAGCTATTGTGATCACCAAGTGTCCGTCGTGCGTCGTCCGTCGTGCGTCGTCCGTCGTGCGTCGTCCGTCGTCAACAATTTGCTATAAATGACATCTTCTCTGAAACCGCTAGGCCTAGGGCTTTGATATTTGGTATGAAGCATTGTCTAGTGGACCTCTACCAAGTTTGTTCAAATGGTGGCCCCAGGGTCGAAAATGGCCCTGGGGCAGGGGGTCTTGGGTTTGAAACTAAAAAATACTTAAAAATCTTCTTCTCCAGAACTGCTTGGCTCAGATGGTTGAAATTTGGTATGTAGCTTTGCCTAGTGGTCCTCTACCAAGTTTGTTCAAATGGTGGCCCCATGGTCCAAAATGGCCCTGGGGCAGGGGGTCTTGGGTTCAAAACTAAAAAATACTTAAAAATCTTCTTCTCCATAACTACTTGGCTCAGATGCTTGAAATTTGGTGTGTAGCATTGCCTAGTGGTCCTCTACCAAATTTGTTCAAATGGTGGCCCCAGGGTCCAAAATGGCCCCGGGGCAGGGAGTCCCAGGTTCGAACCATAGAAATACATAGAAAAATATTAAAAAATCTTCTTCTTCAGAACCGCAAGGCTCAGATGCTTAAAATTTGGTATGTAGCATTGACTAATAGTCCTTTACCAAGTTTGTTTAAATGGTGGCCCCAGGGTCCAAAATGGCCCCTTGGCATGGGGTCCAAGGTTTGAACCATAGAAATGCAAAGATAAATATTCAAAAGTCTTCTTCTTCAGAACCGCAAGGCTTAAATGCTTGAAATTTGGTATGATGCATTGCCTAGTGGTCCTCTACCAAGTTTATTCAAATTTTGGCCCAGGGTCCAAAATGGCCCCACGGCAGGGAGTCCTTGGTTTGAACCATAGAAATACATAGAAAAATATTCAAAAATCTTTTACTTCAGAACTACGTGGCTCAGATGCTTGAAATTTAGTATGTAGCTTTGCCTAGTAGTCTTTTACCAAGTTTGTTTAAATGATGACCCCTGGGTCTAAAATGGCCCGCCCTAGGGGGTCCTGGGTTTGAACCATAGAAATACATAGAAAAATATTCAAAAATCTTCTTCTTCAAATCACATAGCTCAAATGCTTGAAAATTGGTATGATGCATTGCCTTGTAGTCCTTTATCAAGTTCGCAAATGATGGCCTGAGGGTCCAAAATGGCCTGCGGCAGGGAGTCCTGAGTTTGAGCCATAGAAATACATATAGGAAACTATTCAAAAATCTTCTTGTTCCGAACCACTTGGCTCAGATGTTTGAAATTTGGTATGATGCATTGCCTGGTGGACTCCTGCAAAGTTTGTGTAAATGGTAGCCCTGGGATCCAAAATACCTCTGGGGCAGGGAGTCTTGGGTTTGAAATCAAAATGTACATAAAAATCTTCTTCTCCAGAACCCCTTAGTGCAGATGCTTGAAATTTTGAATGATGCATTGCCTAGTGGTCCCTTATCAAGTTTGTTCAAATGACAGTGCCAGGGTCAAAAATGGCCCCGCCCCAGGGGTCCAGGGTTTGAACCATAGAAATGCGTAGAAAAATATTCAAAAATCTTCATCTTCAATACCACTTGGCTCAGAGGCTTGAATTTTAGCTTCTATCATTACCTAGTGGTCCTTTATCAAGATTATTCAAATGATGGCCCCATGGTCCAAAATGGCCTGGCCCAAGGGGTCCAGGGTTTGAACCATAGCAATACATAGAAAAATATTCAAAAATCTTCTTCTTTAGAACCATTTGGCAATGGTTGCAAACTATCAGGTTTGTTCAAACTATGACCCTAGTTTGACCTTAAACCTTTTAGCGCAGGTGAGCGATTCAGGGCCTCTTGGCCCTCTTGTTAGAATTATACTCCATCAATTTCTTACCTTAATAGACTGTTGAAAATAAAATCTTACGTCTTAAAGCACTTAAACAGTAGATGACAAAATTTATGTCTGCAGAATTTCATAAAATGTTTCACCCAAGTTATATTACTGTATTGTGCATAAGTATTGGGGCACCTAAAATAATTAATTTTCCATTTGTGTGAAAAGGAAAATTAATTATTTTTTAAAAGGTGTCTCAAAATTAAGGCAAATGACAGAATCAAGAATTTAAAGAATAGAGGACAAACAGTGTAAAGGTAGATCCAGATTAGGTGGCCCTAAATGAGCCCCCTTATCTAGAGCTGTTCTGTTTGCAAATTCAACTAATTTCATTTCTGGCACTTTTTAAAAGTTTTAAAGACAATTTTCAAGAGGCAAAATTTTGCTGGTAACTACATGTATGTCAAACATGCTAGAGTGTTTAAACTTTCCTTTTGACCCCCATCAACCCCCATGGACTCATAGACACAAACTCATATGTTACGTATGAGTTGGTATAGAATCTGATGCTTTTGATAATTGCAACTCCCTGTATATACATAATGTATGTACAAGGAGTTGCAATTATCAAAAGCATCAGATTCTATAATTAGGATTGGTACTGACTAAGTGGAGGACATGGGCAATAACATGCATCCCCCATTCTGTCTTTCTGTCTGTTGCCAGTGATAAATACTAATTTCTTCGGGATAAAGTCATGAAACGTTATGGCATATTCACTTAGAGTGCAAGCCCAGGCACTTATCAAAAGGATATAAACTCTTGCATATCCAGATCATGTGTTATATCCTCTTGGTAAGTTTTACAATTTTTACCATGATAAATTTCATGATGGGGATATGACTTCTCATTCATTTCGGATATTTTCATAAAACTCAACAGATGCATTCATGTCAATAAAACGAGATGCCTTGAATAAGAAAGGCAACTCTTGGTGTCTTAATTATTTCATGAATTGTCTGCATATGGCATAATTTCTTGTCTGGGCTATAGCTCCTTAAGACTAGGGAATATTTTCATTAATCTTCACTCTTCACAGATACAGTCATGTTAAAAGCCTTATAGTCTCCTAGTGGTATAAAGGTGTAAACATATAGACAGTAGTCTCAGAGACAGTAGTTGTGCCTTCACTTTTGATGCCAATGTGTTAACTGATGTGCATACATTGTGTCATGTACTATATTACTCCTATTAAATGCCCTGGGGGTATTGCATTTTGCAAAAAAGGGGGTGTTATTTAGAGGCTTAGGTGTAAATCAGCCACTAGCTGCCATAGATACCTCTAATAAGCAATATAAAGGTCATTAATAACTTCAAAGGAAGCAGTTCTACTATTTTTTCCTTCCTTTTTGGTAGGGGTCAACTCTTAAAGGAAAGAATTTGCTCATCTAGGAACAAATTCTATCCTTTTAAGAGTAGACCCCATAAAGAGCTACCTTAACCAGCTAATCAACAGGAGTTCATGCAACATAATATATTTTGGGTGGTGTTTATTAGAGCAGGGGCATTTATTAGGTTTAATACTGTAACTGGTAAAAAGTAGGGAAAACAGAATGTCTCAAAAATGCACAGTTTCTAAAAAATAGATCAGAAAAACAGTTTATATCTCAAAAAGCAAACAAAATATCATCAAATGTACAGTGCTTAATTTTGTCTTTGTAAGATATTTTTTTATTTTTAGGGTAAAAATTTAAAAAAAATCCACAATTTTTACAGCTACCCTTTCATATTTTTGCATAGTTTCTGGCTTAAAGTGTAAAAATCAGAAATCTGGGGATTTGACGTTTGAATTTAAAGCAAATTTTTCAATCATTATCTACACTAAATGATCATAGCATAATTTTTAGAAAAGTTGAATTAAATCATCATTATTTTTATCATCAGCATTTTGGGGTACATGGGGTGTTGATAACTGCTTCCACATGTTGATAACTGCTACTGTCCAGTACATTGCATGAAGCAGAAGTTATTTTTGAAATATAAACACATAATCAAAAGAGTTCCTTCTCATCATCTTGGTAGATAATTGTGTTGGTAAAAAAAAAGGTCAATCTAATATGAATCTTTCAAAAGTATCTGTTTAAAACCAAATAGTAGCTTAAGGTGTTGATAATACCTTCCGTTGCTCTAGGTCATTTTAGTTGCTGGCCAATATACCCCAGATAATTTTCCAATCCTGTTTATGAGAAAATCAAGGATGCCATACTGGTTTAAACTGTATAGTCACAGTTATTTACACTGACTTTGGTTTAAAGTGTCTAGTGTCAGTTATTTACACTGACAAAAATGTCATAAATGTATAAATGTATAGTGATATCTTTGGAAAAAATAATAAACAGGAGGTTGATGAGATGAAATGAATTTAATTAACATAGTTCATGAATGTCTTTTGTTGCCAAAATATCTTGTCCGGGCAAAAGCTGCATTACCTATTAGCATATTTTCATAAAACTTAGCAGACACTCATCTTAATAAGACAAATTATCATGAATGAAAAGGCAACTTTTATAATCTGTTTTCAAGGAGACTTAAGCAACCTAGATAGCATTCCATTTTTATGCATAAGTATAAAAAAAATCATTTTCTGGTATAAACAAATGATTCTCTAAAATTATAAAAATTGATCCTTTATGTAATTCTTGATACAAATTAGCACAAACAATCAAATTATTGATGTATTTTCTTGATTAAAAGAAGAAATACAGTCCACTCTCGACATCTCAAAGTTAAGATTCTTCCCAAACTACTGATATCTCAAAGTAAATTTTCTGGTCCCAGAAAATTTACTTTGAGATATCAGTAGTTTGATATAAGAGGAGTTTAAATGTTAATAAAAATAGGGAATGTGTCCAAGCTTTTTTCTTTGAAAGAAGGGGTACTTACTACTTTGAGATATCAGTGTTTAAGATATCGAGAGTTAACTGTAGAGTAAATGGCAATAATAAAGATTTATGTTAGTGTTTCTCTTGGGCTAGCTCATCACTGTCACTGGCAAATATATTTAAGTATTTTTCTATGTGACAAAAAGTCTCAGTTATTTTATTTATTTATTTATTCTTTCTTTCTTTTTCTTCATTTAAGTCTGTCATCACCATTACTATTTCAGCTGGTAACAATTTTTTCACATAAAATGCTTTATTTTCCTTGTTTTCTCTTCTGTAATGTATACTACCCGAACTTAAGACAATACATGTAACAATGATTAACTTAAAGTGCTACTGTATTGTTTTCCTCACTGTTTCTAGAAATATTCCTATGAGGTATGTATGAGAGAAAAAGATTGCTGAAAATCCCATCTAAAAATTCTAACCCAAACTGTAATTATTGACAATTAAAGTTTATGCAAATTAGATTTTGAGCCCATGCCCACTTTTTTTTCTAAAGTTTTTCTTGCATAATGTAATTTGGATTTCAGTTATTATCACATAATTCTGATGTAAAATATTTTACTTTTTATCATGAGACAATGTAACTTGTCACACTTAATCTATTTTAGGAGATAAAAATGCATATAAAGTTAAATCATCAAACGTGGATTTTCTTTTTTTATGCATTTTAATGATATGAATTACACAAAAGATGTCATAAGAGTCCTAGTCCAGCTCTAGACCGAAATTATTTCAGAAACAAAAGTTTTTAATTGAAACTTGTTTCGGCCCAGAGCTGGGTTAATAAGAGTCCTTGCAGCTCTTAAGTTAATTAAAATCTGAATTCCTTATATTTTTTATTTTTTTAATCCTCTGGACTTTTTCCTTGCAGTCTTAGAGATATGTCCAATGATTCAATTTCTGTTGAAAAACAATACAGTAACCCTCAAGGATTAACGTTTATTCTGGTACAATAATTATGGCTGCATCTGTAGCTGTTTTGGTTCCCGTCTGCGCATACTGACTGCCAAAAGGCAGGAAACCGTCTCTAGTCTTAATTGAAGGGTAGTTAAATGGGTCATCCTAATATTCTGCTACTTCATTGTGTAATAATAGGACAAACACGATATTGTAATTGAAAGGGGGATTGAAAGATTATCAATGAAAACAAATAAAAAATGAATAATTTCAGTTTATTAGTGTAAACTTGGAAAAAATTAAAATAAAACAAAATTGCGACCTCCCTAATTTTACAGAATGGTATCGTCCAATAAACAAATGTGTGTAAGAAGAGGTAACTTGATACACAGAAAGTTCGAGTCTGCTAACTTCTTAGAGGTCCCGACATTTACTCTGGAAATTCGCTCACGTAGACCATCTTACAACGTGGATCTTTTATTAATGAGCCTCCGTGACGATCAACACGCAGACTTTGTCTAAAACTTGTGGAATAAAAACTGAAACAGAGGCAAGTTGTCTGGGACCATTTTTTGGCAGACTGTTTTCCTTTGGTTCTGCAACATGTGCTGTGCCTATCTAAAGGTCTTGCTACTTGCCAGCGTGGCAGCCCCAGGGCTCGGGGAACTGTTTACTTCCATTGCCCACTTGCAGACAGCCTTGTATGCTGAGAGGGACATTGCTGAGGAGATCAGAGACTATGTAAAAAGAGAGGAGGAAAAGCTCAACAACTTGAAAAGGTGCAGTATTATTTTTTCTTTTGTGTTGGTGTTTTTTGTATGCATCCTTGAACTTCATATTAAATTTGTATTCCTTCTTGCGAAAAGCCTGTTACGGCTATGCAGAGAACTGTGGCTGGCTAGCTAGCTGGACTGAAGATAAATTAACAGCCATTGCAAAGGACTTGCTCTACAAGCAACTGATTCCTGATCTGAAAATATATACATGGGTCTGTACAGGTTGCAGTAAGTCTACCCATAAGGCTAGCCTAAACAGGGTATTTGGGCTAACCATACGGCAGTTTTTGCAGAAAATACTGTTGTATTTTATAATGGCAATATCCTTTGAAAATTAATTGACTCCTTGAGTCAGCTAGCTAGCCAGCCACAGTTCTCTGCATAGCCTCACCCAGGGTGAAATCTTCCTATGTCCAAACGCGTTTTTCTAGCATCATTTGCAGGGATGATGCTAACAAGTGTGCCGTCCTTCGGATCGGGACGTTAACTGGAGGCCCCCTGTGCAGGGAGAGTCATCCCCTGTGCAGGTTAAAGATCCCTACTATAGCTACATGGCTATATGTAGGCTTTCATCCTGCAACACTGGAGTGTACAAAAGTACACCTGCTCATAATACTCTGAAAAGAGGGTGTAGCAGTAAATATAGAAAGAAAGAAAGAGTTGATTTGTGTTTTATCTTTTCGATAGCATTTGCTGACTGAACAATGTATCAGCTGACCTAAAGGAACAGAAATAAAAGTATGTCCAAGCTGAATATAATTACAGAATCTGGTCCAGTTTAGTGCAAATTTATTTTGCTGACAACCGGTTAATTGTCACTAGCGGTCGCCTTCATTTTAATAAGTTAAGACTACAGTCATGTCAGAAATAAGAATTAGATGTTTGATTTGTTTATAAAATAATGCTTAAGATAGCAGCCGCGACATGACAAAACCAACAAAGTGGCAAGTGCACCCAGCTAAGACTCAGATCAGCCGGGGCATCCGCCCAGTCTGATCAGAATCTTCGCTGTCCAAATGGAGTTAGCTTAGACCTTAAGCTACCCTTTAAGCACAGAGCGAAGAGTCTGATCAGACTGGATGAATGCCCAGGGTGTCCCGGCTCATATTCTTTAATCTTAGAACTGCATGTGCATGTACTGGTATATATGTTGTCTTGAAAATACAGAAGAAGAAATAAAAATGAAATATTAGCATAAAAGGGAACATTTTAAAAACAGACATGGTTACTTTACAAATTTGTAATGATTGCATATTCACGTCATTCCAGGCATCCACTTATGACATTGAAATATACATGTATATTTTATGGTTCTTTGACTTCATATTTTTTTTCTCTTTATCTTCATGGTTTTGGTCTTTGATACCCAGTAGCCATGAGTCAGGTCCCATTAGGTTTTTGACACTGGTTGAATGCGACACCAGCTCTTGTCCAAGAATTGACAGGGTAAAGAGAGGAGGTAGAGAAAAGGCATGAGATTGAAGAAAGTCACTACAAGAAATTAAGAATCAGTCACAATAAAAGCTGGCCTCCTTGACCAGAAAAACACAATACAAAAAAAAAAATGATACATTTATTTTACTAGCACGCAGAATGTATAGTGCACCAATCATTTGCAATTATGACTAATCTAGGGCAGAGGAACTGCCGGGGATAGCGGGCTTAAGTCCAGTGTTTCTACCTTGGTTTGTGTTGTCCCTGAACTGCCATGCATGTGTGGGGTTTTCCATATTGGTCTATGACCTGTATTTCATTGATCATTGAACATAGAAAATTATGGTATTTATACCAGTTGTGTTTAACTCAGTTTCTAAGTAACCAACAGGGATTAGCTCTTTTTCGGAGTAAATTATGGTAAATACCAGTTGTGTTTAGCTTGGTTTCTAAGTTAGCAACAGGGATTAACGCTTTTTCGAACTAACCAACAGGGTTAAGTCTTCAAACTTGTTATACAAAGCATAAATGTATAAGAACGACAATGCAGTGATCCATGTGGGGCTGACAAATATATAGGCCTAGGAGAGGACAAATATAGCCCTAGCCTACGTCCAATCCTTTGACTCATATATGTATATGTTGTCAAGAAATTTCTAATAAATAAATAAATCCATGTGGGGCCATGCCCTACATGTACATTTTACAGTTCATCGAATCTAGAATATTTGAGCCGCGACACAAGAAAACCAACAAAGTGGTTATGTGCCTAGTGCAGACTCAGATCAGCCTGGGCAATTGCATGACAGTAGCTTAGATCCTTTGCTACCCTGGGCTTAGCTAAGAGTCTGATCGGACTGGGCAGATGCCCAGGCTGATCTGAGTCTGCACTGGGCGCACAACCACTTTGTTGGTTTTCTCGAGTTTTGGCTCAAGTTTAGGTTCAGCGGTTGTGTTTATCTCCGTTTCTATTAAGTAACCAAATGGGATACAGACTTCATTCATGGTAAACGGTGACATCTGGAGAAGAACAGCTAAATGCAGTGAAGTTATGTTAACCATATCTGATGTTGACCTATATTTTATGGTTCACTGCACTTGGAAAAAAGCTCATCCGCTATATAAACTTATTGCTCAGCAACTACAAGAATAGAAGTTGGAATATTTGGCATACCCTTACATCTGGGGAATACCAGGAGAAGGCAGCTAACCTGTCTGGTGTTGACTTTCAAGGTTCAATGATTTTCCTCATATTTCTAAAATTATTTTCTAGATTTGCATACTACATAGATTAATAGTTTTGCCTGACACTGGGTGACCTGAGTCATACTAACTGTAGCTCATTGTGACCTATATTTCATGGTCCAGTGACTGTGATTTTTGCCTACTATCTTTTACAGTATTTCATGTATTTGTATCATAATTGGTATAAACTATAATGGTGCAATCAGACACAGTGACTGACCTCATATTTCTTATAGGTCACTGTGAAGTATATTTCACAGTTCAGTGATATTTACATCATAACCTCACATCTATTTCATGGATTTCAATAGTTCATAGGAAATTTGTTCATTCTGACTTTGCAGCTGACCTATAGATCTTCTACGAATTTTAAAAACTGTTTACACTTTCTAGTTTAGTGGTGGTAAGGTTTATTCACTGAATAAGGTATGTCACACCTGTCTGATTTAGCATATTATGCATGTGCAATCAATGCACTGTTCAAAATCTCTTACCTGGCTAATTGTGCGTAAATACGTGCTTAGAAGCCATGCATCCTATGACTCCTTAAAAAGGCCAAATTCTGAACTTCATGATTCGAATGCTAATACTCTACTGTTGAAATATTTGAACTGGTTTCTTAACTAAAACTAGATATTTGTGGAAACTGGACCTAAAAACAGCTATTCAGAAGACCTTGAATAAAGGATATAAGCAATACTGAAGGTCTTGAGAAACAGTTTTTGAACTATTTATAAAAAAACTTGTTTACTGGCTTTCTCCATGGCAGTTTAGGCTTGCAGAACTGATGCTTATTAATATATCTCTTTGCATAGACATCATTGGATTCTGATATCTTTCCCTCTTCATCTTATTCATTTTACTGTTTACCATGTACATGCATATACTTGGATTTTTACTCAAAGTGCTATAAAAACACAGGTGTGAATGTGGTCTTACAAGCAAATAAAGTTCCTAAATGATCAGTAAAACTTGCACCACCTCACTTAATATTGGGACAGGACTGTCTAGGCAAACACTGTAGACCAAGACCAGACTGTTCAGGGACTGCAGTAGTGTGTCCCATTCTGCCAGCACCTTTGTGCCAAATTGATGATAGTCAAATCAGTGAAGCTTCTGGTAAAATCAACTTAATTTAAGTTTACAATGGCATCTGCTGCAGAGATGGCTTCTGTCAATATTAAAACTGCCATTATAAGGTATTATATCATGCATAAGCAGTCAGCTGTAGCAGAATAGGTTTAAACTGTGCTAAAGTGGGCAGTCAACCATAGCAAAAAGTGGACTTGTCGGTTCCGCATCAGACCTGTTCTTAAAATTTGTATAAGAGCTATAATTTAATTTATATGGCCTATAGTTTTCCTACATATCAAATGTGCGGTTGTTTATAATAAAGTTAAGCTTCCGTAAGGTGGGCACTCCATTCTTGTTCTTTACATATTGTTGCCCTTGTGGACATGGTCCAAACTTAAGGGGTGTTTGATTAGATTTTATTTTAATATTGTTTTTATTTTTTTATTTTTTCCTCACAGAATTTTTTGAATTTATTAAAGACAGTGTAGGTCCCAATCAGACATCTGTTGGTCAATGTCTCTTAATGGGATGTTTGGCATAAATGACAAATGACTGGACAGTGCATCTGTAAAAAGAATGTCTTTGATGAGAAAACACTGTACTTTTATTCAAGTATTAATATCCTGCATAACAGTCAAGTTTTATATTAGGCTCTTTTAATATGAAAGAGATTTCTGTATGCTACATGGTGAAATAGTTACAAGCATGCATGAGTTTATATGGGCCATGACACTTCAAAGTCAACAAAGTTGCATGTGCGCCACAGCAAGACTCAGATCAGCCTGGGCATTTGCCCAGTCTGATCATAGTCTTTGTTGTGCCCTTAAAGGGTAGCTAAGGTTCTATGCTAGCTCTAGGCAACAGCGAAGACTGATCAAACTGGATGGATGACCAGGCTGATGTGAGTCTTCCCTGGGCGCACATGCCACTTTGTTTGTTTTGTCGTGTTTGGGCTCATTTAATTGTAGCTTCAATCTGTTAGTGTGTCCAGCAGCAGTTCCAATATTTTGGGAAGATTAATGGTATTAAAATAAAACAAATAAGGTTTTTATGAAAGATATTAATACTGTCTGTATACAGATAATTAAATCGGAAATAATCTGTCGGGGAGCCGGTAATGAATCTGAATGGGAAGACATAAAAGAAGAGTTAATACTGATCAATATTGTAAAATGAGAAGGATTTCATGGGGGCAAAGCTGATTTATTTTCGTATGTGGCTTCCTCTCTAGAAAAGTCCTTGCGATGCCACTAAAGCTGTAAATTTGGGACATATTGAGTGATCAAACAGTGGAGACCCAGCAAGGTAGCCACAGAGCCTGCTTATCAGGGAAAATAGGGAAGATCACAAGAAATAGTTTTGGAAGTGTCTGCTGACAACCGGTTGTCACCAGACATTTTGAACTAAAACTGTCTGCTTTGATGCCTGGGCAAGAAAGTTCCTAGTATGACAGAGTATTTCAGAGCTCCAGATATGAGGAGGGACCGGGTGGTTTTGAGAATAATTCAAAGATAATTATTCTTATTCCTCAAGAAAACACATATTGTGACCCCTCATTAGAACGTCACGGCGAGACAATTCTAATGAGGGGTCACAACATATCTTTTAATGAAGATAATATGGAAAATTATCCCTGAATTATCTCTGTTACCCATTCTTATCTAATATCTAGAGCTCAGGATACTATTAAAAATATATTGCAATTTTGTTTTCAGTATTGCGTCAGAGTTTGAGAGTCACAGCAGTGCAGCCCTGAGGAACACTCATGTTTATCTTGGGAACCCAGTGAACGCTTACTTGTTTGTTAAACACTTCACTCTTGACTGGGACAGAGATATAGACCATGTTCTTAAGAACAATAGTCGGGATGGTATGTATAACTGACATGGAGTGTATGTCCCTGCAGTCTGATCAGATTCTTCCCTTTTCCCATGTGCAATCTATAAATCCTGGCAGATCTAGAAAGGGAAAAGTGAAAACTCTGATCACTCTGTGCAGACAATCAAGCTGTTTTGAGCATTTACATTACCCAAATGGCTTAACGCTTCTGGCAAAAGGTATCATGAAAAGGCTATGAAAATTTTGGTGACATGTTTGGTGACTTTCAGCAGAGTTTTCACAGGGAAGTCATGATAAGCCGTGAAAATAAATCCATGACATGGCTGTGAAAATCTATCATAAAATGATAGGTGAAAACACCCTTAAGAGGTGCCGCCTGAAAATGCAATGAAAATGTCATGAATTCACACTAGGGAAAATATAGTGAAAAAATTGCCATGAAAACCCTGTAAAAATGTTCGATGAAAAGACAGTATATTTTTTAGCGTGAAATTTGTTGTGAAAATGCAGTTGAAGAAAAACACCGTTAAGAGGTGTCACCTGAAAATGTGGTAAAATGTCATGAATTAACATCTATGAACATATAGTGAAAAATCTGTAAAAATATTTCATGAAAAGACTGTACATTTTAGGCATGAAAATGTCATTTTCTATGGTCTTTTAGTTAAAAACGGTAGTCATATTTTTCCATGAAAACACCACATACTACAGGCCTAAAACAAGGTTGAAAGACCATGAAACTCTGTTGTGGAATATCACATGAAAACGCTGCAACAGGCTGCAAGCATAAGGTCCTGTAGTTCACCTGACACATTTGTTCTGAGCAACCTTGTGGAAGCTATTTTTACCATGTATGGGCGAGGCAGCCATCTTGTTCATGTGACCATTTTTTGGTTTCATGGGTTGTTTTAGCTTTCACAAAATTCATTTGTTGTTTATTGGTTTCACAGATTGATTTTCATGACATTTATAATTGCATGTTCTTTTTTCATGGTGTTGTGAATTCACAGTCTTTTGCCAGGACGTAAAATTTTCAGGGTCTATCAAAATTGTAATTGGAACAATTTTCATTACATTTTTTTCACAGCATTTTCACTATTCCGTGAAATTTCATCACATCTTGACAAAGTTTTCACAATCCTTTGTCACAGTAGTGTAACCTTCATTTTCAGGCAATACCAATTATATAAACTATAAAGTTCCTGGGATACGACTCAGAGCAGATCTTGTGTCTTGTTCACACACTCGGTAATGTTCTTGTTTCATACGATGTCAATACTTTAACTTTGCCTGTTCTTTCTTTATTAATTCACAGAACTGACAGCAAAAGTAGACATTTTGAAACAATATCTGCCAACCTACGAAGACTTGCAGGGGACAGTGAGTGCATTGCTACGGTTACAGGATGTCTATAAACTGGACACATCAGAAATTGCTGCTGGAAGTGTGGGTGGGGTATCCTCAACTGAACTGACAGGTGAGATGAAACTACATTTAAGCCATATCATAACAGAATCATCCTTCACACAAAAGCTGTCAGTCCCTCACCATACCAGCCTACACATAAGAGCAGTCTTATCTGGGCATGTGCTGCGTGTATTTACTTGGACAGTAAATCAAACCTTGTAGAATTTAAGGTAAATGGATACACTCTCAGATGGAAGCAACTCTGCCATTTTCATATTTGTCTCCCTGCTCAAGGGGTCAACCTTGAAGGAAAGAATTTGCTCCTGTAGCCTGTAGGAGCAAATTCTAGCACGTTGACTTCATTTTGGAAGAGCTTTGTCATCCATGGAAGCCCATACACCTTATAGAACTATACATGCCCTAATCAGACTTCACATTAGTGCAGGCTGGTGTGTAAATATATGTTAGTATTTGCCCAGAACCTAGCCTTGAGGTTATAGAACTTTTTTCCTGCTCAACTCGGCTCAGCCTGAAATTTTCTCTGCTGATAAATATGAAAATGCCAACTAATGTTGGCATTTTCATATTCATAAGCAGAGAAAATTTCCTCTGCTGATAAATGTTAAAATACTTACTACCGTAATTTTGGTATTTTCATACTGATAAGCGGAGAAAAGTTCATACTACGCTAAACTGAGCATGAGAAAAACTACATGTATTTCTAAGTAATTTCCATTTATTTGCAGGTAAAATTTCGTGCTCAACTGAGTTGAGCATGGAAAAAGTTTTATAAACTTGGAGCCAGGTTTCATCACAGTGAGGTTCTCCAGTGAGCATGTGATGTTGCTACAATGTATGCCCGCCATTGTTCAGACATCATGTATGACATAATGTTCAGACAAACATTAGGGAGATGTTGTTTGGACTATGTTGGGTTGGCATTATATTTGGACAACATCGGTTAGATGTTGTTTGGACAAGATTGGGTAGACCTTGTACAAATGTGACATGCTCACTGGTTAATTATTGTCGAGCCCGCTTGCGGAGAGCGAGACATAGTTGTTACAATGTCAGTTCGGTGTATGTCCGTGGGTGCGTGCGTGCGTGCGTGCGTGCGTTCGTGCGTGCGTGCGTGCGTCCGTCCGAATTTGTCCGGGCCATACCTTCTACATTTATGGATGGATTTCAAAATTATTTGGCACAATTGTTCTCCTTGATGAGTAGAAGTGCCTTTTGAAACATTTGTTCAGGTAGGTCCAAAGTCAAGGTCACACTTGAAGGTCAAATGATAAAATGGCCATAAATTGAGCTTGTCCGAGCCATAACTTCTACATTTATGGATGGATTTCAAAATAATTTGGCACAATTCTTCTCCTTGATGAGTTGAAGTGCCTTTTGAAACATTTGTTCAGGTAGGTCCAAGGTCAAGGTCACACTTGAAGGTCAGATGATAAAATGGCCATAAATTGAGCTTGTCCGAGCCATAACTTCTACATTTATGGATGGATTTCAAAATAATTTGGCACAATTGTTCTTCTTGATGAATAGAAGTGCCATTTGACACATTTGTTCAGGTAGGTCCAAGGTCAAGGTCACATTTGAAGGTCAAATTATAAAATAGCCATAAATTGAGCTTGTCCGAGCCATTACTTCTACATTTATGGATGGATTTCAAAATAATTTGGCACAATTGTTCTCCTTGATGAGTAAAAGTGCCATTTGGAAAATTTATTCAGGTAGGTCCAAGGTCAAGGTCACACTTGAAGGTCGAATGATAAAATGGCCATAATTTGAGCTTGTCTGAGCCATAACTTCAACATTTATAAATGGATTTCAAAATAATTTAACACAATTGTTCTCCTTGATGAGTAGAAGTGCAATTTGGAACATTTGTTCTAGTAGGTCCAAAGTCAAGGTCACACTTGAAGGTCAAATGATTAAATGGTCATAAATTGAGTTTGTCCGAGCCATTACTTCTACATTTAGGGATGGATTTCAAAATAATTTGGCACAATTGTTCTTCTTGATGAGTGGAAGTGTCAAGTGACATATGTGTGTGGGTAGGTCCAAGGTCAAGGTCACACTTGAAGGTCAGATATTGTAACTATCATAAATTGAGCTTGCCTGGGTCATCACTTCTACTTATTTTCCTTTGTGAAAATTTGGAGAAAAAAAAGAAGAAAATGCTGGCTAAGCATGATGTTTTTTGGCTTCTTTCTAGAGTGAAGCAGTTACTTAGTCTTGACATACTTATAGGTCACTAAAGCAAACAGCGGGCTCGACCAGTTGTCCCTGGACAACCTTCTAGTGTTAATATATTGATACATGTGTACCTTACCACAATGTCCATTTGTTGAAATGAATTGGAGATATTTGAGCAAATGTATGGAGAGAAAAAAGACTGTGCAATAAAACCAGCATAGAGATCACAAACTTTTGTTATATATCATGAGATTTTAATCTTCAATTGCTGTAGCAAGATGAGATATGAACATCTTGTTTTCTCTTCATCTGCAGCATGTACATACACACTTTTTATGACAGCTGTTAAAATATACATGTAATTTAAAAAAAGGAAAAAAGCTATAAATATGAACCTTAAATATGTATCTTGTATCATAGCAGTCGTGTCCACGCAAAAAAGAGTTACCATTTACCTTCTATTCTAACACAGTGCGTCTATAGAAGCAATGGAAAGTTTCTGTGTTTTATTCTGCCACAATTCACTGTTACCGAGCGCGTGAGTCTAATTGCTGACATCACTGAAATTACTGACGTAATTTTGTGACGTTTTGAGACGTTAGACGGTGTAACGTCTCTTTTTCTTTCTAAAACTGCTATAAAAACGTAAATTTTCCTTAGATACAGTTTCGAATATTGGCCGGAGTATGATCGCGCTGGCAGGAAGGTTGGGAGAATTTGAATGAAAAGAATAGTTTTTCGGCGTTTTTGAGTGTTAGAATCGAAATAATTCAGCTCTAGCATTGAATTGTTGAGTAATAATTCACTGTTTGTCGGTCAGTTGTAAGTAGATATATCACTCGCGCTCCGCGCTCGTGATATGATCGACTTTACAACTGACCTCCAAACAGTGAATTATTACTCAACAATTCACTGCTAGAGCTGAACTATTTCTTAAATAATCTCCCAGAGGTGTTGCAATTCACACAGCCTGAAAACGGCATTCTGGAAACAAAATTTTAGTAGTAATGACAAATTTTGGTTGTCTTAAGATAATTTTGGTGACTTTTTGCCACTTTTCCATGGAAAAAAGTGAGGGTGGGTTATTAGAAAGGGATGTTTATGAGAAGAAATATGGTACTTTTAAAATTTGATCGTAATGATGTCTTGATTATGCCTTTAGGACCTGTATTATCTATATCATTAATTGTTGTCTTAAATCAATAACATGCATAATGGCTGTCATAATTTTCATTGCAATATAATTTCTTCTCTTATTTACATACTAACATAGGTGCCAGACTTTCAGGGTGAAATATTTGATTTAGACTTTTTTCTGATTTCCCTGCACCTCGTCAAAGAATGGTGTTAGAATTCTTAGAAATACCACAAAATGTGTATGTTGGAGCAATTAGAAAAAAAAAGTACTTCAATCTTTTTACCGCACCTACAGCTCTGTAAGAGCTTGCACTGAAAATTAAAAAAAATATCAGACAAGCTCATGTTTCCATCCTAGGAGATAGCATGGTATTATCTCCCTCAATTGACTACACAGTTTGATAAAAGAATAAAAACCTAACCATCTTGCTGTCAGTTTTTCTAACAGTTGGCATGATATTATTACTATTTATTATGCAGCATCAAAGTATGACAGCTTCTGTAGATATGTCTTTATTAAAGTGAAACTTCATATCTGATCAGTTACTTTAGTAATGGTTCTGTTTGCCGTACAACTATTCTAACTGCCCTAGAAACTCCATAATTATGTTTTGCATTATAATCTTATTGCTTGAGTTGGAGTAATTTACCTCCGAATTTGGTCAAGTCTATTTGTGTCAGAAGATGTTTTGTGAAAATTTTAGACAAAAGCATAAAACAAGCCCAGGAGTCAGCCTTAGGAGCTTTCAGACAGGGAGAAGTTGTGTGACATTTTCAGGACTTTAGGGAGAAGTTTTTGCCCAAATTTTGGATTTCCCTATATGTTCTATACATTCTCACTTCTCCTTCAGCTCAAAATAGGGAGAAGTCAGCCAGCTTAGGGAGACTATTTCTTCCAAACTGCCCTCTAGGCTGAGCCCTGCTGAAGCTCTGCAAATCAAAGGACCTGTCTGATCTGGGTCCAGTAGTGGTTCACTGATTAATTGTCACTCGAGCATTACTGGTTTTGTAGCAGTATAATAAGGCTATTTTAACATGGAATGACTTTTAAATGATTTGGTTTTATATACAGTCAACTCCCGATATCTCGAACGCTGATATCTCAAAGTATCTTCTTATATGAAAGAATGCATTTCCTATTTCTATTTACATTTCAACTCCTGTTGTCTCAAACTACTGATATCTGAAAGTAAATTTTCTGGTATCAGAAAATTTACTTTGAGATATCAGTTGTTTGGGCTGAAGTTCGACTTCGAGATATCAATTTGTATTTGTTTTTTAATTTTGCAATGATAAATGTTCTAACAACACTGCTGTTACATTTATTATCATCATTCACGTAATACTAACAGCATGTAATTGATTCTGCATGTTTAGCGGAGGACTGTTTTGAACTTGGTAGACTGTCGTACAATAGCGAGGATCACTACCACACCATCATGTGGATGGAAGAGGCTCTAATGAAGAACGAGGTGGATGAACCGTCCGTGGATACTGCTTCCATCCTGGATTATCTTGCCTTCTCCACTTATATGGTAATGAAATCAGGGGACAGCCTAGACAGTGTTCCCCCCAGAAATTTCAGAAGGCATGTCGCTTTTAACACAAAAATCGGATTTTAACTTGTTGATCAATTTTTAAAATCCTTCATATAGCAATGCTTTGTCTAAAAATAGGCATAAGTTACTGATGATCTTCAATGGATTTAAAGAATTTTACTGGCCAAGAAATGAAAATATCATTTTTATAAATTTTCAGTGAAATTAAGGCATGTTGGAAAGGTAATTTGAAGAGGAAAGCATGTTGCAAGCGACATGCCTTAATGGTCTGGGAAGATGCCTGCTAGAACTTTCAGACAGGAAGAAGTTTTGCAACATTTTCAGGACTTTAGGGAGAAGTTTTGACACAAATTTTGGATTTTCCTATAAGCTCTATACATTTTCACTTCTTCCTCAGCTCAAAATAGGGAGAAGTCAGCTAGCTTAGGGAGACTATTTCTCCCAAATCGCCCTCCTGATATTATAGTCTAGTAAATTTTGCAAGATTTTTGATAGGCATGAATTTTGCAAATTTCTGTGTTACAAGAAAGGTAAGTTTATTAAAAAAAAAATGTCAGTGTTTCTGAATGTGAAAATAATCTTGTTCATAACTTAGACATGATCAAGATAGAAATCAGTCCTACAGTCAGAACTGAAGTTATCATGTCATTTCAGGTAAGATTTTCTTTTACACACCCATTTCCTACATGTGGGTTAATCAAAATGTGAAAGACCGTATCATGTGTTCAAAAGCCTAGATGTACTGTAAAAGGCAGAATTAAGTAACTAATCTCAGTACAGTGCCCGGAGTTATGTCTTTGTCCCTTGAGCCTAATAGGAAACATTATTACGCAAGGCCGTCGTCAGCAGTCCGGCCGGTCCGGCCATGGCCAGACCACTTTTTCGGCCGAATATGGTATTGGCCGTACCACTTTTTTCATTTGGCCGAATTTGGTATTGGCTGGGCCACTTTTTTCCATTATTCCTTCTTTGCCTTGGTCTCAAAATGCATTAAAATCACTTCTAGAGACATCCTGAATTCAAACATTTTCTCGGAGGAGGTCTCCCTAACCCCCCTTACTAGAGGAAGGACACCCCCTCTCGTGCTGTCCCCTACTCATGCCTTCGGCACTTGGGGAACACCTTTGGCAGTCTTCAAAAGCTGGGGTAAGCATTTGAAATACAGCAAATACTCATAAAATAAATTGAGTTTCACAAGCAAAATGGTCTCAAAATGCATTAAAATCGCTTCTAGAGACGTCCTGAATTCAAACATTTTCTCATGGGAGGTAAATACTCATAAAATCAATCGAGTTCACAGGCGAAATTGGTCTCAAATGCATTAAAATCCCTTCTAGAGTCGTCCTGAATTGAAAAATGATTGACAGCTCTTATCATCTCAGTGAACAGTAATCTTGGGCCTTGTGATCAATAAAATAGTTGCCAAATAACAGCTCTGCCCATGTACATCCTCAAACAGGTAGTTAAATCCCTTGTCAGATCGCCTAGGATCTCTCCATAGTTTCCCTAGGATCTCTCCATAGTGTCCCAAGGAGCTAGATAGTTGTGCGTTGATGCCTAAGATTGTATATATAGCTGGTATGAAACCTGACATGTCAGCTAGACAGCTACATATAAACTCTTTGCACACTCACTCAAATAAGTAACACACATAATACTTAAACTGCCAAAAATGAAAGTAGATGAATTTGCAAACATTGCAGATGCAGATGAGGTTGCTCATAATGAGTCACTTTATCTGAATCTCCAGTGTTTGCCCTATAGTCTTTGTAAATTTTGCATACACAAATTTTGTCATCTCTTTTGGGGCACATTTTGGGTTAAATTATGTGAGAATGAAACAAGAGCATGAAATAGTTCTTTACTTTTATTGCTGCATGCCCCAGAATGACCAGCCAGGAATACTTACAGCTGCATAATGTAATGCATGCTAGCAGCTGCCCAGTTAGAAAATGACAGCATGTGATATACTTCTATTGTAATATTGTCCCAAAAATGACAGAGAATGTGATGTACTGCTATCCTGTCAGACAGCAATACTGTCAGACAAAGCTGAAACGGCATGTTTCTTAGCTACCCAGTCCAGAACAACAAAAAGCATGAGATTTGCTTTAGTCCTGCCTTCCACACAAGCATAAACATAGAGCATGTAAGACAAGCATGTGACTTGCTATTTACGCTATAAATAGACACACAATTTCTGATTCCATGCTTGTGGTGTAGCTGGAGAATGTTTTGAGATTGGACGTCAGGCTTATCTGAACACAGATTTTTACCACACGATAATGTGGATGCAAGAGTCCTATGATAGATCATCTCATGAGCGGAACAAGACAGTCTCACCAGTCATAGTTCTAGACTTCCTCACTTACGCAATGTACAAGGTTGGTATAGTGAAAAGAGCTGTTAGCATATTAAAATTTTGAAGTTCATATACCATAGAATTCTATGTGTATGTTGGCAAGTTGGAGAATATCATCTTTCTGTCTTCCTATATCTCAACAAGGGACAAGATTTTATGGTGGTGGTATGATACCAACAAGTTGTTTGGACAAAATTTGTTGGTGTCATGCCTTGTCTCAATATTTATTACTTGTATTTAAAAAAATTGTTTAACAAGCATGACAGTAAAGATTTAAGGTGAGGTGGGAGTAATTGATAAAACACATGATTTTATTCATACTTCCCTACATTGAGCATTTTCAGTCCCCCTTTCAGAAAATGTAATAAAAAAGGGCTGTCACCGTTGTCGTTTTCAAGATATCTGACCTCAGAAATGTCAATTTTTCCTCATTTTCGACCCGACGTTATATGGCGTTCTATGGAAAACGCACTTTTTTGTACGTCTCTCTTGGATAAAAACCTTCATTCTGAGAAAACAAAACACATTTTTTTCTATAAAAACTAACACAGTTTGGCCAAATGATGGAAGTTTACATTGAAGCAATAAAAATAGTAGGTCGCCGACTTAACTTTCGGGCTAAAGTGCATAAAATGCCCTGCGTGCTGTCTCTTTAGACCGAAATGTTAACGTCGCGCATGTTGACGTTAACGTTACTTTACTTTTTGCGCCACGTATCAACCGTCGCTTATTGTAGGATCCCGGCAAAATTTGTCTAGGACTTTCGTCATTCATGATTGTCATCCTTGGGAAAGCGGATGTAGTACATTTTCTCTCAGTGCATTAGCCGTCTTGGCTAACTTTTCTTTAATAACGATAAAAAAAAGAATCGTAAACATTGCCATTATGCCCTTCCATACATTTTTCGCGCACCTGAGTTGACAAACTCTCTGAAGCAACAACTTTAGGGTTGGGCTTCCACGTGTTATGACATTTGAACAATTCCCTTGTCTCTTGTCGTTTGTACAGTGTAAGCAAGTCTAGTTTTCCAGTACATGACCCGACTCAAGAAAGGACCTATAATATTTTGCACTGCGACTCTCTCACTCACTCTCTCTCTCTCTCTCTTTCTCTCTGAAAATGACTGTGATAATGCAGCTTGAACTCACGTTAGTGTCTAGGAGATTCAATGAAATTCTTTGATAGACACTTGAAAAAAAAGAAGAAATGAAAGACAGAAAAGTGAAACAAAGGCAAGGAAAAAGAAACGCCACATTTCTTTTAGCTTATTGACAGAACAGAGCGTTGAATTGTCGTATCAGCATTGATAAAAGGTCTTGCTGATATTGCATCAACGTTGATATGGCTGCCTGGCGTTGTTCAAACGCTAGGAACAGTCTAAGAATTTTTAATATCACTGCAGTGTGGCCTAATTTTAACTGATTAGTATAAGTGTGGGTGGTGTGATAACACTCCATTGCACACAGCCTTTCATTATCACATTACCATGGTCCTGATTTGACTGAATTAGTGTTAAAAAGGACGTAGAAATCCATCCATCTGTGATAACACCCGAGGAGCCCCTGTAGCTCAGTAGGTTAAGCGCTGGCCTGCTGATCTAGCGGCCCCGGATTCGAGAACCGATGGAGGTGGAAATCTAAAATGCGTGGTCGAAGTGCAGACAGTGATCTGACTTCACATTTTAATTTCATGAGGTTGTGTCGTATGAAATTTGTTATAAAATTATTGCAACAGCAGTTGTGAACTCCATCTAACAAACTGATGAGAAACTGCCAGAGAACAGCTTTCCCACTAGTAGAACCTAACTATATTTTTGGCAGTTTCTTTTCTCTGACACTTCCTACTTCCTTTTAATTTCACCCAGCGCTCAGCCTCTTTGCACTTTGTAATCAGACCATGTAGTACATGTAATCACAGAAGCGGATAATGTTGACGCCATCTTGTTTTTCTCCGACGGAACGTTTGACGTCATTGCACTTTACAATTGTGTTGTATGAAAGATTTAACAAAATGCCACTCAGATGTTTATGAAATGAGCATTACACTTTGTAATAATTACGTTGGTGATTTAAAATGAAATATTTTTATGTCTTAATACTATCTGTTTCAGCAAGGAAATGTGAGGAGAGCATTGTCCCTGACCAATGAGTTACTCGAGTTAGGTAAGAATTATAAGGCACCAGTTTACCGTAAAGGTCTGAACAAATAGTGCAGACCCAGATCAAGATCTACACTGTCATTCCCTTTGCATCTTTTGGACACATAGCTGGAAAAAACCCAAACTGTTCCAATTTTAGGACAATTACAGTAATTATTTTAGGTGTTCCAGTTTTTGTTTCGTCTCGGACTAGCAGAAGCAAGACATAGATATTACTTTCCAGTGGCAGAGGCATTTGCGGCATAGACTTTGCCTCAAGTTTGCTGGTTAAGCTGTGTTTTTGTGACAGTGAACTGTCAGGGGAAACCTAACATTCTGCAACTTGTTAGAGTTTTTACGGTAGTCACTTTCTATGAACTCAGTATGAGCAAAACAGCTTATAGCTGTAGACCACACTGGGTAGGCGGCAATCGAAAATGCTCAGGCAGTTGACAAACGCGGATCAAAAACCATTAGAAACAGAGTTTTCAATTGCAAATTGTCGCCAATTTGCAATCGAAAACGCTGTTTGTAATGGTTTTTGTCGCACCTGATTTAGCAAGGTGCGATATAGGCGTCCGGTTTTCTGTCCGTCATTCCGTCCATCAGTCCATTCACATTTACGTCAACCCTGGCGTTAAAGATTTGTACAGTTAATTTCTCCAAAACCACAGCAGCCATGGTTCTCAGATTTCATATGGAGCATGATCAGACTACAGGGCTTAGGATTACAGAAATTCAGCCTAGTCGAGAATTCAAGATGGCTGCCTGTTACTAAAAATAGCAAAACAACATAATTAATATTTTCTCTAGAACCACTAGGTATATTTTGCTGAAACTTTGCATGGAACTTCAATTGGACCTTCTTTTTGAAAAGTATGAAAATGAAAAAAATCTGTAGCAGAATTAGGTCACAGTGACCTATTTTTGGTTTACGAGTCTCAATTTTGCTTGAGTGCCGATAAATCGTTAAACACTGAGTGGATTTTGCTCAGATTCAATCAGAATAATTCTTGAAAGGAGTTTTTCTCTCTTTTTTTTTTCACATTTATGGGAATGTATCATCCAAAATGGCCGCCACTGTCGTTACTAAAAATAACAAAAACATGAAAATGACTATATTTCAGAAACCCCTGATTGGATTTGGACCAATTTTGTGTCAGAATGATCCTCGCATAGAGCTATTTTGGTTTTTGGCAAATTGGCCATCCAAGATGGGTGCCATCCACCGTTACTAAAAATAGCACAAACATGAAAATGGCAGTACCTTAAGAACCATTGGTAGGGTTTTGACAAAATTTGTGACAGAATAATGCCAGAAACTATTTTGTTTTCTTTTTTTTTCCCTCAATTCTTCTCAACATGATTTCTGCTACTGTGGAAATGCAATGCAGGTGCGACATAGCATTCTGCGAAATTCTTGTTGATCTGTATTCATTGATTTTTAAGAGTGTTTTCGATTGCCACCTACCTGGTGTGTAGACATAAGGTGGGGTTTTGAGAATAATTTTAATTTTTTATGAATAAAAATCCCATACTTAACCCATGTATCAGTTTTCAGTGTATGTAAAGTCTTAAAGTTAATTGAAAACCTGTCTGGAAGTCAGGGAACTGTATTCTAAGAATTTTTGGTTATGCATGTAAATGGGGAGCATTTCAAATACTTTATAATTATAGAGCTTGTTTGTCTTCATTTGTTCTCTGGGTTCAACATAAGCAAAAAAAGTTATGATCATTCTGGAAATTCTTAAAGTGGGGCCCAAGGGCCAATTTCAGAGCCTGAGCATTCAAGATAAAGCTTTTACTGGAGCACTGTATTCGACATGTAGCTGAAGATCTTTTAATTTCAGAGCCAAACTATTCAAAATGAAATAAGTGGCAACACAACAAAACCAACAAAGTGGCAAGACTCAGTCTGCATGCACAGGGAAGACTCTGATCAGACTGGGCAGATGCCCCGGTTGATCTGAGTCTTCACTGGGCTCACATGCCACTTTGCTGGTTTTATGGTGATGTGGCTCAAAGCACTGTATTAGGTGTGTAACAGAAGAACTTTCAATTTCAGAGCCAGATCATTCAAGAGCAGAGCAGAACAAATATTTTTATGAGAAAATCATACAAGAAGAGGAACAAAATTCAAAGAAGCGTGGAGATGATGGTCAAGTGCATCAGCCAAAAGACCAGTTTACAAATAAACGGCAGTTAGACGAGTACAGAACTAGTGAGGAGTTCTCCAACTATGAAGCTTTGTGTCGCGGGGAACAAACCAAAGTAAGTGTTGCTATGTGGTCTCAAGATAACAAGAGTATTTAATGATAATTTAGGATAGTGGTAATTTCAGATAATTTTCCTGAAAACATATTTCGCACCCCTTACACCAGAGTATCAGGGGTCACTACTGATACTTAAAAATAATTGTGCAGAAATGTCATAACTGAGCCTCGACATGACAAAACTTAACTAAATGGCTTGTGCCCCACTTGATGACTCAGATCAGCCTGGGCATACACCCTGTCTGATCAGAGTCTTTCCTGTCGGCATGGTGGTAGCTTAGGCCCTTAGCTAACTTTGATCACCCAGCCAGGACTGATATCAGACTGGGCGGATTTGTTGGTTTTGTCATGTCTCAGCTCACATTTTATTGAGGAGTCAGAATATTTTTTTATGAAGAAATAAGATAAATATTACAGAATTTTTTATCAAATACCTGACCAGAGCTGTGCATTATATTCTCCCTTTATCCAGGGTCTCATTCTTTCTAGTTTAAATTGACTTGTATTTGCAGGAAAACCATTCTTGGTCTCAATGCAAATTTGTATGGCTGCTTTCTCAGAATTCTTGTGAAGCTGTTGCTTAATAGGAAAGAGTCAGTAAGACAATGCAGAAGAGTGTTTGAACTTCTAAAGTTTATGGAAATAAAGAGTTTGAAACATCTATAGTTAATTCAATTAAAAGATAGTTAATGCAAGTAAAAGTTTGAATGTGTTTCAAGTTTCAACTCACGAATGATTAGAATCTTGGTTTAGTACTGCTATATATTAATTTGATGACCGTTTACTTTAATTTCTGTACTGTCAACCACTATTTCTGTACTGTTAACCACTGAATATTCACAAGTTCTATTATGGTATATAGTCACTAATTTGGTTTCTGAAATAGAAAAAAGATACTGTTCTATTTATTATCTGTCTGTTTTATAATGATGTCCACCAGGCAAGCACAGGATGTTGGATCAGCATTGATGCAGTGTCTCCAACGTTGATATTTTGTTGTTTCAAGGCTGTGTGTTATGTCATTTCATTGGTGTTGATACAAAGTTATTTCACCATCGTATGCTACAAAGCTGTATTGTCATAGATATGACATATGACTTTATTAAAAGGCTTTCTTGTGGGTTGCTATGTTGCAAATTCTAGAGCATGCTAAAAATTCTAAGGTAAGAAGTTTGAGAAATAAAGTTTATCCTTAAAGCACTAAAAAGCAGACGCCAAAATTTACATCTGCAAAATTTCAAAAAATATTTTATCCTAGGTATATCATGTTGAGAATTCAAAGACTAGATGGTAAACAGTGCAGCTCTAGATAAGGCAGCTTCTATTAGGCTGCTCATCTGGAGTTGTGCTGTTTGCAAACTTTATTATTTTCACTTTTGCTGTTTTAAGAGTTGCAATAAAGCAATTAATGATTCCTTTTGTCCCACAGGTGGTCAAAGACAAGCACAGATTATACTGTCGTTACCTGACTAACAACAGTCCATGGTTACTGCTGACACCAGCCAAGGAGGAGGTGTTGCATCGTAAGCCATTCCTAGCAGTTTACCACAATATTATGAGAGACCATGAAATAGAAACCATAAAATCATTGGCTATGCCAAAGGTGAGTTTGAAACTGGAGGTTAGATTGTTTTTATACGCCCGTTTTGTAAAAAACGGACGTATTATGTCGTGGCGTTGTCCGTCCGTCTTCCGTCTGTCCATCCGTCCATCCATCATTCTTGTGCACGCCATAACTCAGGTACCATTTGGGATATCTTCATGAAAATTGGTAGGCATATGTATTAGGTTGGGGGAACGTGTCACGTACAAGAATTGTTGCTCCCCCTTCCTTAGTTTCCAAGTTATGCCTCTTTGATTAATTTTTTCCCTGCAAGTCTTGTGCACGCCATAACTAGATAACCATTTGGGATATCTTCATGAAACTTCATAGCAATGTGTATAAAGTCCCAACGGTGTGTAGTGTTCAAAAATGGCTGCTCTACCTTTCTTCGTTTTAGAGTTAATTCCTTTCATAAGGTCTTATAGGCTATTTTGTGTATATATATTGTCAGGGGAGAATAGTAGAACAAAAATGGTATATCTAGTATATTTAGGTTATCTCTCTTGTCCACTTTGACAAGCAACTTATACAACAGTATTTGATATGTTTTAAATTTTTAAATAATGTTGCAGTCATTATACCCCCGCTTTGAAAAAGTGGGGGGTATACAGGTTTACATCTGTCCTTCGGTCTGTCCGTCTGTCCTTCCATCCCCTTTTAATCAAATTTTTCATCAAAGATTTCTTCACAACCATACGAGCTAGACTGGTCATATTTGGCATAAAGGTTGGTGACAACATGTTGTACTGTGGGATTGAGAACCAGCCTTCTCCTGCTTATTCTTCCCTGTATTTGTCCAATTTTTAGCTCACCTGGCCCGAAGGGCCATAGTGAGCTATTGTCATACCAATGCGTCCGGCGTGCGTCGTGCGTCCGTGCGTCGTCCGTCAACACCTAAAAACAAATATTCAAACATCTTCTTCTGTAAAACTACTGGTCCCATGGTTCTCAAATTTCACATGGAGCATGACCTGACTCCAGGGTCTCAGAATTGTAAAATTGGGTCAGGTTGAAAATCCAAGATGGCCGCCGTTACTAAAAATAGCAAAAACAACAAAATAAACTTCTTCTCCAGAACAACTGGGTATATTTGTCTGAATTTTGGCATGGAACATCAGTGAATCCTTGGTATTCAAAATTGTAAAAATGAAAATAATCTGTAGCGGAGTTTTGTCACAGTGACCTACTTTCTGTTTACGTATGTAATTTTGCTCAAATGCCAATGTCAAAAAATGACCTATGTAATTAACTTCAAACAACTTCTTCTCTAAAACCACTGAACCCATGGATCTCAAATTTCACATGGAGCATGACCAGACTGCAGGGTTTCAAAATTGTAAAATTGGGTCAGGTCAAGAATCCAAGATGGCTGCCATTACTAAAAATAGCAAAAATAACAAAATCAACTTCTTCTCCAGAACCATTTGGTATATTTGGTTGAAAGTTTGCATGGAACATAAGTGGGACCTTGGTATTGAAAATTGGAAAAATAAAAAAAATCTATAGCGGAATTAGGTCACAGTGACCTACTTAGCGTTTACAAGGCCGATTTTGCTCAAATGTCAATATCTAAAGAAAATGCAACCAATTCTGACCAGATTTGGTCAGAAATGGTTCTTGAATGGAATTATTTCAATTTTGTGCCAGTTGACTATCCAAGATGGCCACCATGGGGGCCGTTACTGAAAATAGCACAAACATAAAAATGACAATTACTCAAGAACCCTTGAATGGAATTGGACCAATTTTGTGTCAGAATGTTCCTTGCATGAAGCCGTTTCGATTAATTGCAATTTGGCATTCCAAGATGGCCGCCATCTGGTGTTACTAAAAATAGCACAAACATAAAAATGACAATTACTCAAGAACCCTTGAATGGAATTGGACCAATTTTGTGTCAGAATGTTCCTTGCATGAAGTCGTTTCGATTAATTGCAGTTTGGCATTTCAAGATGGCCGCCATCTGCTGTTACTAAAAATAGCACAAAACATGAAAATGACAATATCTCAGTAACCGCTGAATGGATTTTGACGAAATTTGAGTCAAAATGATTCTTGTATTGAGATGTTTCAAAAATATCTAACTGTAGACCAGTCATATTGGCCTCTGTTACTAAAAATAGAAAAATGTGAAAATTAGAAAATCTCAATGGAATTGGGTTAATTTTGTGTCAGAATGGTCCTTTCATTAAGCTTTTTCGATTTTTTGCATTTTGGCATTCCAAGATGGCTGCCATCTGCCGTTACTAAAAATAGCACAAAACATGAAAATGACAATATTTCAGTAACCGCTGAATGGATTTTGACGAAATTTGTGTCAAAATGATTCTTGCATTGAGATGTTTCAAAACTATCTAACTGTAGACCAGTCATGTTGGCCTCTGTTACTAAAAATAGAAAAATGTGAAAATTAGAAAATCTCAATGGAATTGGACCAAATTTGTGTCAAAATGGTCCTTGCATCAAGGCTTTTTGATTTTTTACATTTTAGCAATCCAAGATGGCCGCCATCTGCCATTACTAAAAATAGTACAAAACATTAAACTGGCAATATCTCAGTAACCCCTGAATGGATTTTGATGAAATTTGTGGCAAAATGATTCTTGCATTGAGGTGTTTCAAAAGTAAATATATAAAGACCAGGCAAGTTGGCCTCTGTTACTAAAAGTAGCAAAATGTGAAAATGAGAAATTCTCAGTGGAATTGGACCAATTTTGTATCAGAATGGTCCTGTTGCACAATAGCCAGGTGAGCGATATCAGGCCCATTTGGGCCTCTTGTTATACGCCCGTTTTGAAAAAACGGACGTATTATGGCATGGCGCTGTCCGTCCTTCTGTCTGTCTGTCCGTCCGTCCGTCCGTCAACATTCTTGTGCGCACCATATCTCAGAAACCGTTTGAGATATCTTCATGAAATTTTGTAGGCATATATATTAGGATGGAGCAAAGTGTCACGTATAGTAATGGTTGCTCCCCCTTTCTTAGATTCAAAGTTATGCCCCTTTGATTATTTTTTACCCTACTAGTCTTGTGCGCGCCATAACTAGATAACCGTTTGGGATATCTTGATGAAACTTCATAGCAATGTGTATGAGGGTCTGATAATGTGTCGCGTATAACAATGGTTGCTCTCCCCTTCTTTATTTTGGAGTTGCATCCCTTTGATTAGATTTTTAGTGTATTTTTAGCTCACCTGAGCACGAAGTGCTCAAGGTGAGGTATTGTGATCGGTCTTTGTCCGTCGTCCGTCGTCCGTTGTCCGGCGTCAACTTTTGCTTTAAACGACTTCTTCTCCAAAACTACTAGCCGGATTTCAAAATAATTTTACAGAAATGTTCCTTGGGGGACTCTCTACCAAAATTGCTCAAACGGTTCCGCTCCGCTGAACAATATGGCCGCCAGAGCTAAAAATAGAAAAACCTTTAAACAACTTCTCCTCCAAAACTGCTTGGCAGATTTTGAAATAATTTCACAGAAATGTTCCTTAGGTGACCGTCTACCAAAATTGCTCAAACGGTTCCGCTCCGCTGAACAATATGGCCACCAGAGCTAAAAATAGAAAAAAGCTTTAAACATCATCGTTTCTAAAGCCAATGGCTCGATTTCAAAAAAATTTCACAGAAATGTTTTACTCATGGCTCTGAACAAAAATTGCTCAAATGGTTCTGCTCCGCTGAACAAAATGGCCGCCAGAGCTAAAAATAGAAATAAATCTTAGAATGACACAGAGGGCACAGTTATGATCCAATCATCATGAAACTTTGTCAGAAAGTTTATCTTAATGAAATCTAGACCATCTTTGAAACTGGGTCATGTGGGGTCAAAAACTAGGTCACTGGGTCAAATCTTAGAAAAACCTTGTGCACACTCTAGAGGGCACATTTATGATCCAATCTTCATGAAACTTTGTCAGAATGTTTATTTATATAAAATTTAGGCCAAATTTGAATCTGAGTCTTGTGAGGTCAAAAACTAGGTCACTAGGTCAAATATTAGAAAAACCTCATGTACACTCTAGAGGGCACAGTTATGATCCTATCTACGTGAAACATTGTCAGAATGTTTACTTTCATGAAATTTATACCAGATTTGAAACTGGGCCATGTCAGGTCAAAAACTAGGTCACTAGGTCAGTTCTTAGATAAACAGTGTGAACGCTTTTGAGGACACAGTTTTGTTCTAATCTTCATGAGACTTTGTCAGAATGTTTGTCTCCAATGAATCTGGACCAAGGGTGCAACTTGGTCATGTTGGGTCATGTTGGGTCAAAAAGTAGGTCACTAGGTTAAACCTTAGAAAAACATTGTGTACACTCTAGAAGGCACAGTTTTGATAACTTTGCCAGAATGTTCATATCCAAGAAATCTAGACCAGGTTTGGAACTGGGTCATGTAGGGTCAAAATCTAGGTCATTAGGTTAAATCTTATAAAAACCGTAGGTACACAATAAAGGGTTCATTTTCCATTTAATCTTTTGAAACTCTGTCAGTCATATGGATGTCTCTGAGGTTAAGTTCACAGGATACTCAGGTGAGCGATCCAGGGCCACCATGGCCCTCTTGTTGTGTATACTAATCTTGTGCATTCAATAACTAAGTAACCATTTGGTATATCTTGATGAAACTTTATAGCAATGTGCATGATCACAAGATGGTGTGTCACATATAAGAATGGTTATTCCCCCTTACTTAATTTTGGAGTAACCTCCCTTTGATTAGTTTTTTAGGCTAACCCATTCCCCCATAACTCCTTAACCCTTTGAAATATTTCAATGAAACTTTGTAGGAATGTGTATAATAATGGGGTAATGTATCATGCGCATGAACCACAACTCTGGCTTACTTCCTGAATTATCTGCCCTTGCATCAATTTCCGTTTTACTCTGTATCTCCTTAACCGTTGGAAATATTTTAACAAAACTTTATGGTGATGTGTATATTGTCAAGGGAAAGTATTGCGACTAAGAGTTTATGAATTATCTCCCTTGTTT
Source organism: Ctena decussata (assembly GCA_963989385.1). Taxonomy (NCBI): domain Eukaryota; kingdom Metazoa; phylum Mollusca; class Bivalvia; order Lucinida; family Lucinidae; genus Ctena; species Ctena decussata. The sequence goes on from OZ022500.1 coordinate 41,605,568, forward strand.
GACTTTGGCGTTTCACAACTTCTGAGCTGCTTCACCCTGGAAACTGATTTTTGGTGTACAAATAGTATTTGATGTGTTGTTTTAATAACATTGCAGTCATTAATCCCAGAGTTGTTTCCCCTGTTTTGTCTGCCTTCTATAAACAATCTTGTTCATTCTGTAACTCCTTCATGACACTGAAACGGGCGTATTATGCGCCGCTTGCGAAGCTCTTGTCTTTCTTTCCATACTTTGAATAATGAAATTTAACGTCAAAGATTTCTCTACAACAATGCAAGCTAGAGTAGTCATTATACCCCCGGTATACAAAGTATATAGGGGGTATATAGTTTTTGGTTTTTCCGTTAATATGTTTGTGTGTGTGTGTGTATGTTAACATTTTTTCTGTCACAGATTTCTCAGGAACCACAATAGCTAGGATTTTGAAATTTGGTACAAACGTTGGGTATGACTAGTTGTACTGTGTAAGAGACAATCAGCTTTCTCCTGCTTATCATTCCCTTTGTTTGTCCATTTTTTCTTTCTCTCCAATTAAATTTCTGTCACAGATTTCTCAGGAACCACAATAGCTAGGATTTTGAAGTTTGGTACAAACGTTGGGTATGACTAGTTGTACCGTGTAAGAGACAGTCAGCCTTCTCCTGCTTATCATTCCCTTTGTTTGTTCATTTTTTCTTTCTCTCCAATTAAATTTCTGTCACAGATTTCTCAGGAACCACAATAGCTAGGATTTTGAAATTTGGTACAAACGTTGGGTATGACTAGTTGTACTGTGTAAGAAATAATAGGCCTTCTCCTGCTTATCATTCCCTTTGTTTGTCTATTTTTTCTTTCTCTCCAATTAAAATTTGGTCACAGATTTCTCAGGAACCACAATAGCTAGGATTTTGAAATTTGGTACAAATGTTAGGTATGACTAGTTGTACTTTGTAAGAGACAATCAGCTTTCTTCTGCTTATCATTCCCTTTGTTTGTCCATTTTTTCTTTCTCTCCAATTAAATTTCTGTCACAGATTTCTCAGGAACCACAACAGCTAGGACTTTGAAATTTTGTACAAATGTTGGGTATTACTAGATGTACCGTGTGCGAGAGTATTGGCCTCCTTCTGCTTATCATTCCCTTTGTTTGTCCATTTTTTCTTTCTCTCCAATTAAATTTCTGTCACAGATTTCTCAGGAACCACAACAGCTAGGATTTATAAGGTTGGTACAAATGTTGAGTATAACTAGATGTACACTATAAGGGACAATTAGCTTTCTTCTGCTTATCATTCACTTTGTTTGTCCATTTTTTCTTGCTCTCCAATTAAATGTCTATCATAGATTTCTCAGGAACAACTACACCTAGGTTTTTGAAATTTATTACAAACATTGAGTATGACTAGTTGTATTGTGTAAGAAAACATCAGCCTCCTCCTCCTTATCATTCCCTTTGTTTGTCCATTTCTTCTTTCTCTCCTGTAAAATTAAACTTTTCCTGTCCCAAGATTTCTCGGGAACCACTACAGCTAGGATTTTGAAATTTGGTGCAAATGTTGGGTATGACTAGTTGTATGGTGTAATAGAGTATCGGCCTCCTGCTTATCATTCCCTTTGTTTGTCCATTTTTCTTTCTCTCCAGCTTATTTTTTGTCACAGTTTTCTATGTTCCTAAGAGAGCCACAGTCTTCAATTTTTGTTTACATCTTGAGAATGGCCAAGTTTATTGTAGGAAAGAAAATCAAAATGCTAAGATTTCTTTTGGCCTTCATTTTTTCCTTTTTTCCATCTCTATCTCCAATGGAATAAATGGTAAAATTTATGTTAAAGATTTCTCAGTTTGCTATGTGACTAGGTTTATGTATAGGTTTAAATTGACTAGTTGACATCATCTGGATGCTGCTGCTGACTTTAGGTCAAGGTCACTGACATAGAACTTTATGTAAATTTGTGTTGAAATTTTGTGTTAAATTTGTATTTTCTTTTGATAACATAATTTGCATGTTTTAATGGAACCATTGTGTATTTGTCTAAAGGCCTTCCACTGGATTTGTAATAGATTGTCCATTCATATGTCTGTTATTTAACATTTGCTTTAGTGTGTTTTTATTAGGCGATGGCGCTGGCCGGGGGGTATACGTGAGCCTCTGCTCACGTGCTCTTGTATTTGGTATGCAGGTTGATGACGACATGTTGTATCGTGGAATTGAGAACCAGCCTTCTCCTGCTTATTCTTCCCTCTATTTGTCCAATATTCTTTCCATATTTTGAATAATGAATTTTTTCGTTAAAGATTTCTCCACAACCTTGCAAGCTAGAGTAGTCATATTTGGTATGCAGGTCAATGATTACTTACTGTATCGTGGGATTGAGAACCAGCCTTCTCCTCTTTTTCTTCCCTGTATTTGTCCGATTTTCTTCCTCTCTTTACTTTGAATAATGTAATTTTTTGTAACAGATTTCACAGCAAGCATTCATATTTGGTATACATGGTAACAATGATTTCTCTCTCTCTCTCTCTGTGCTTTTTGTTACGAAAATAACACCATTTGATTTAAGCAGTTAAGTGGGGGTATAGTCAGATTCACCAACAGTTCTACTTAATTATAGAGTGCTTGCCTCTGTTTGTCTGCCTGTCTATCCTTTTGTAAACAGTTTTGTTCATTCTGTAACTCCTTTAGGACATTGAAACGGGCGTATTATGCGCCGCTTGCGAAGCTCTTGTTTTTTTTTTTTTTGGTTTTTTTTTTGAAGTTCATAACTTCTGCAAGAAAAGTTTCTTACAAAGACCAATTTAAATGAAACATGTTTTTTTTATGCCCAAAACAGCCTGCTAATCAACAAAAAGACATTTAATTCTTGTTCAGTGCTGGACAGTGAATATTTACATGAACTTCACATCCCCATCTTGCAACAGTTGTACAAAAGGGCTAATCATAGAAGTCATACCAATTTCCTTACCTGTGCTGTTGACTGAGCCAGTCAATTACCTTACATGCAAAAGTGGCGGTGGACCAAGACAGTCAACAGCAGTATCAGCTCTGTCAGCAGCCATTAACAATAGTATCATTTACTGTTATTGGTAATGCTTACAATTGAATTGTATAGTACTGGATCGGTTGACTGCACAGGTAGCAAATTGGTATTACCCTAATGGTAATTGACAGATAATTTATATAAATTTATGTCAGTTCTCAGAAAATAAATTTCGGCCCTCATTATGGCTAAAGTATTTATAGAAATACAGATTTCTAATCAACTCTTTTGATCTATAAGCTCAATATTGTTAGAAAATAAATATTTAAAGCTAGGTTTTTGTTTATTAGTTACGAAGAGCTACAATTCAAAACCCAGTAACGGGTAATCTTGAAACTGCTTGGTACCGAGTCAGTAAAAGGTATGTGTGGGAATGAAAACCACTTGTAGCTTAAACCGCTACTGCTTCACATCTATGTTAACAAAAATATCCTCACCATAAAGTTTAGATAGCAACAACTTATTGAGAAGGAATGATTTAATCAGCCGAAGAAAATCTACATAGCACAATAATGAATAAGTTGAAAGACAGAGCATGATATTATGGTGGTAAAGGGTTTTCATTAAGTTATTTTAATTTATGGAAAGGATATTTTATGCATGACTGGCCGAATTGTACTTTTATTGTGTAGTTCTATAGAGTTTGGGCATTCCAAATGGCTTCTTTTTACCTCTGATAATATTGGCATGCATGTACAAAAAAAAAAATAAAAAAATCTTTGCTTTTTCTCACAACACGCAAAGTTCAGTTATCCAGATATCTGATTGGAAACACATCAAAATACCATCTTCACAGTTTATCTGTGATAGGGTGAGAAAATGCTCATTTAGAGAGGTGCCATGGTTTGGGTTACAGTGGGTTACAGTGCTTGGCTATGGCACAGAAAGAAGGTTGTGGGTTTGAATCCCACATGGCAATGGAAAACTTTCATCTTTGCCTTGACTATGCTTATTTACAAAGAAGTAATAGAAATAGATCAAATTTTGACAGAGATAGAAATGGAGCTATATGAAATTAGGATGCTAATAATTTTGTCTTGTTTGTGTCACACAGTTAGGCAACTCATTATCTTTCCTGCTTCTTTACACAGTTAGGCAGAGCAACAGTCCATAATGCAAAGACAGGTAAACTAGAAACAGCCACTTACAGAGTCAGCAAAAGGTATAATATAATATATAGTCCTGGCGACTGATCCAGTAGGTCTGAGATTAAGATACGCTTCTACGTGCCAGTTCAAGCAAGTTTTTGGCGTAATGATATTGATGTCCGTAACAAATAGAATAGACAAGTCAAAGATCAGTAAAAGCTGTTGTGCATGTGCAGAATGCAGAGCCCCAGATAAGATTGGGTTTTTATGATAATTCTGAGATAATTTTCTTAATTTTCAAAGAAAATGTATGTGGTGAGCCCACTTTAGAACTGTCTTGGTGAAGCAATTCTAATGAGGGGATCACAACATAGGTTTTTAGGGAGAAATATGGAAAATTATCCCTGTTACCCCTTCTTATTAAGAGCACAGGCAGAATGATTTTTTTGCTGAGTTTATACCTTGAAACTTTGAATGCAAGCTAATGAAAGAAAATAATCTACAGCTTAGGTTCTAGGCTGTTGCAATGCATGTATATCATGTTAAGGTATACGAGTACACGGACATGTATTTCCACCATTTTCACAAAAGGGAACAACTTTTGTGATGTCCTGTTTACTTCCGTGGATTAAAAAGCTCCTTCCAAAATGAGGTTTCCTCTTAAAGGGAAGAATTTGCTTGTGGGGGGATGATTGGGGGGGGGGGGGGGGGGGGGGGCAAGTTGTTTTGTTTAAGAGCTGACCCTAATTTCATAGGGAGCAAATTAAGAAAGTAGTAGAGCTGCTTTTCGTGATTGTGTGTTCGTACACCTTGAGTGTCACAAAGCTTTTTTGCTTAGAAATTAACCCATTGCATTCTGGGTATTTTTTGCCATCTGCTGAAATTGTCGTCTGCATCAAAAATCAAGAATATTTTGACAATATTGGTCTAACTAACTCTTTTAGAAATGGTCTAGGCAGCAAACAGTTTGGATCCAAACTGTTTGCCCAGATACCCCTAAAGCTGGAATGGGTTAAACAGCTGGGAAACTTTTGAGTGGGATGCACAACTTATTGCTTTCTTAATATTTTTGTTTCATGGCTGTTCATTAGAGCTTTCCTTAAATTTTGTTTGCAATAACATTTATGCATGAAATATTGTTACATTATGTAAATCACTTAATTGTCACAAGAGTTCTGTTTTATCAAAACAATCTTGCAAATAAATGTTTGTTGTTAGTATAAATGATAACTCAAAGCAGGGGCATAATGTTGAAATGACATTGGTTCAAGGAAAAATGATTTTCAAGTACATAGAATATCTGCTTGTTCTTAAAAATAATAAAAATAAAGGTGACTTTGTATGCAAGAAAATTGACTATATGAGCTTCACCATGAGAAGTGTGACAACATTATTGCTCATGTGACACATGGTATATATTCAGCTATAAGACCTGGGTTTTCCTTTTCAAAATGATCCGAAATAGCTAAATCAGTTGTCTGTAATTCTGCCGGAAGATGGGGTTTTCTCTTACAAAACAATCCCAGCAGGCTAGATCCATCTGAATAAACTAGACTAATCTAGATATTTGGTGGTGTATTGGAGGGAAACTGTTTTGTATGAAAGTCTATCGGAAAATTGAAGGCAGGTGGAGGGGGACAGTTTTTGACGTAAAAAGTACCATTTAGATCTTATTAAGACAACCTTATCATGAATTAGGATGCACTTGGAAAATCACCCCCACTGGAATAAGTATTTGCTCACAGTTAAGGTCATTACCAGTTGTGTAACTACACAGTCTTATCAGGACTGAATGATTTGGATTAGTAACTAGTACAAAGAATGTATTCTTTAAACCATGATCTTGGTTAGTAACTAGTCCACTTAATCTTTACAGTTTTAAGCATACTCAATATAAGCAACGTAGATTAACCTGTTAAGAGCCAAACAAGCAGATGACAAAATTCACATCTGCAAAATTTCAACTTTCATCCTGTTGAGAATTCAAACACTAGAGGGCAAACAGTGTAGATCCAGAAGAGGTGGCTCATGAGGAGCCACCTCATCTGAATCTTCCCTGTTTGCAAATTCAACTATTTTTATTTTGGCACATTAAGGATTAAAAATAATGTTTACATATTTTATTTTGGTTTCAGTTGTTGGTTAAATGATGGGGATGATGGAGTGATAAGGAATGCCAACAGAAGAGTAGAGGCTATTACAGGGTTACAGATGAAAACAGCAGAAGAACTCCAAATTTCTAATTATGGCATTGGCGGCCATTATGAGCCTCATTTTGACTTTGCAAGGGTAAGTGTTGTATCTTTTTATGTTACTAAAATTACACAGTAGTGGAAACAAGCAATTTATAACCCATTTATGCATGAAAGGAGTTGTAGCACTCAGTGTAGCCCTAGATTAGATGCCACAGAATGCAGCATCTAATCTGGGTCTACATTTTTGCATTAAATACAGTAACTCTGAAAATAATAATTATACCACAGCTAAAATCAAATCAGCACTTATATGCCAAGATGGAGCTATTACCTGAGAGTTTAGACAGGTCTGTTTACAATAGAAGGGTACTTTTGTGGTTCTTCCTGTGTGAATATAGTCTTGTAGGTTGGTTATGGGACTTACATTGATGGGGATGATGTCCCCCTTTAGACTCACTATTGAAATCCTATTACTCTTGACAGTGGACAGAAAATGAAAGAGTTTTTACTTCCTGATTTACCCACGTATATATATAGCCAAGATTCTGTTTCAGTGCGATATAGAGTGAATACAATAAACCATAAATACAAACATTTGGCTGCAAATTTAAGCATAGTCCTATAACTATCCCATACTATGCTTAAAATAGCGTACAGATGTGGTGTGCTGTGCAAACTGCCAAGAAATACAGATGCTAGCTTTTAAGGATTAGAATCAGTAGTAAATGCAGTATGGTAAACTTACCCTGACATTCTGGTAAACCGAAAATGTCTCAGTTCATTTGATAAAGTACAGTTATGTGCGTTGTATGCTCAGAGCACCCCATCAGTTTATTAAATATACTTTTAATGTTTCATCTGAACCATCAGTGTTCTAGAAAACATTCATCAACTTTAAGCAGTACACAAAGCCATGGAACAGTATACAATTTCACCACTAACCTAACCTCTTAGATGTAAACAGTTTATTCATTTGTGTTTGTTTTTTGGTGAAAGAAAGAAAAAGAAACATAATCAACACATTCAGCTGCCTTATGACAACCACCATTAACTTTGTTTTCCTGTATTTTGTGATTTACAAGTATTCTAAGACACGTGGGCCATCTGCATTTGAGAGAGAATTTGGAAACAGAATTGCAACATTTATGTATTACGTAATTCTTCAATTTGACAGGTTCACATTATAAAAAGAAAGACATCAGCCCCAAGCAATATTTACAGACTTCATAGTGAGATGTGCATCTATTTTGCCTTCTTCGGCTAAATCCTTAATCATACAGTCAACTTTCGATGTCTCGAACACTGATATCTCAATGTACCCTCTTATGTCAAAGAGAATAGTTTTGGCAGATTTCATGTTTTATTTAGATTTTAACTCCTGTTATCTCAAATACTGATATCTCAAAGTAACTTTTATGGGATCAGAAAATTTACTTTGAAATATAAGTAGTTTGGGATAAACTTCAACTTTGAGTTGACTGTATTTCGTAAAAATTAAGAATCTGTGTCCATATTAGATGATTGGGGCTGAAATTTTTTCTTTTATGATGTGAATAAGTTATCTTTAAGACTGCTTTTATTGAAGAGGCAAATAAGAGTGCTTATCTCAGTTTCTGCTGTCTGATCAAGGTTTAAACTGCTTGCATGTTCTAATGAAAATATAATCCACTGTGTTGACAAGCAGTGACTGCCTTGATCAGAGTTGTGTGTGTGCACATACTGATCTAGGTATACTGTCAGTCTGTTTTCAGCTTCTGCTTTTACCCCACCCACTCATGTCCTGTATTAGGAGACTAATATGAATTATGAGTGGATGGGGTAATGGCAAAATCTAAATGGTACTGACTGTTGCGTGTGTACACTGCTCAATTCATCTGTTCTGCTGCTATTTAAATGCCCGATTTTGTTATCAAATATTCAGAAAGAAGAGAAAAATGCCTTCCAGTCCCTTGGAACAGGAAACAGAATAGCAACTTTTATGTATTATGTAAGTTTACTTTGTCAGTATGATATGGCTTCGGCCAGTAGACAGAACCAGTTTCTGCAAATTGATCTTATTTTGGATTTCATGTATTTCCATACATTTGCTGAATCTTCATATCACAAACCACAAATGATGTCTTACTGTTACAGTTGAGAATAAAAGAGATTTTTCTCTGCTGTTATTTACAAGCAAGAAGGTGCACGGTACATGTGCACGTACATGGTTTAAAAAAATAAATAAATGAAAATAAATAATAAAAATAAAGTTAATTTAATACATGTTTTTAAGAATTATAGCAAAAAATGGAAATACTTGGAATTGAATGGCAATGTGGCCTCGGCTGGACCAACACTTTTGTTCTGTGTATGAAGCTGTGTTTCCTGTTACAACAGTTTTAAGCTTAATACGCTTAACAATTGAGGATATTCAGATTTTGTTTAGTGTTGAAAATATAACATAAATCCTAATAAACGCCCCTGCTATAATAAAGGCCCCCTGCTTCTTTTCCGAAAATAATATGATATTAGCTTGCCTGAATTCTTGTTTGCTACTATCGATGAGGCAACTCTTTGGAATGGGGTCTACTCTTAGGGAAGGATTTGCTCCTAGAGGAGCAAGTGCTTTAATAGTTGACCCCCTCCTGAGAAAGGAGGCAAAAATAATAGAGTTACTTCCTTTGAAAGTATACCCATCACCTTTATATTGCTTATCATAGGTATTTGGGCAGTGGCTGATTTTACTACAATTTAGGCTCTAAATAATGCACTTTCCTTTCGTAAAATGCAACGCCCCCACGTTTAATAGGATTAATAGGTTGTAAATTACAATGCATAAATGCAAACAGTTGATTACATCTCCCAGCAATAAAAGGTATCTCAAGTTTTCAAATATCAATTGCATGTTGTCTTTTAATTATGTTAGTTACCAAATATCCCACAATTGTATTGCTTACCATAATTTCAGTGGGTATTGCAAACTAAATACTGTAAATCGCTTTATTTTTGAGTGATCTTTATTTCATGATTTATGGTTTTGGAATTACTGACGAATTCCAGAATTCCGGAACGTTGAAATTTCTGTTTGATTGCCAATTGAATTGGTGAACCAGTAGATTTATGAATATCCAGTGACAATAATGCTCACACATTGCTCTGGCATAGAACATTTGAGCCACGACATGACAAAACCAACAAAATTGCATGTGCGCCTACTGAAGTCTCAAATCAGCCTTGGCAGCCGCCCACTGTGATCAGTCTTTGCTTTGCATTCAAAGGGTAGCAGATGGTCTAAGCTAGCTCCATTCGGACAGCTAAGACTGATCAGACTGGGCAGATGCCAAGGCTGATCTGACCTTTCACTGAGCACACAAGCTAGTTTGTTGGTATCGTCGTGTCATGGCTTATTTATTGTTTGATGTTTTAAGAACAGTTTTAGTTTGACTGATGTGCAAAATATAAGCTGCATCATGAAACATGACTTATGATGTATGGGTGCACTGTGAAGATTTTTTCAATGTGGGAACACTTTATGTGACTTTCTGTTAGCTTCCGGGGACAATGTAGCCCTTCCAAAAGGGGGCCTAGTTTCAAAGGAAAGAACTAACAAGCTGCTGCTTTTGTTCTAATCCCATTATTTGAGCCATGACATGAGAAAACCAACAAAGTGGCATGTGGGCCTAGAGAAGACTGAGAACAGCCTGGGAATCCAAACAGTCTGATCAAAGTCTCCACACAGAGCTAGCTTAGGCCCTTAGCTACCTTTTAACTGCATAGCAAAGTTAACTGCACAGCAAAGACTCTGATCAGACTAGTAGATTTTGCCATATAGTTGAGTCTGCTCTGTCACTCAAAACTCATTTCAGATTTTTACATGGACCTACAGTAGAACTTCAATGGCTAGACCCCTGAGGCTCGTTCGTCCTGCCTGACTAGAACTCTATCCTGGGTCCCTAGAGGTTCTTTATATAGAAACTAACCCTGGATGGCTAGAACTACCCTTGGCTAGAACTAATTTTCATTGTCCCAAGCCTGTTGGAGCCAATGAAGTTCTGCTGTATACAATAATATATAGCAATGTTAGATTACTTGCAGAGCCCAAGAGCCATGACTCTGGATGACATCTTTTTGAACTTGTGGCCCTTTGACAATTGGAAACAGTAGATTTTGCTATAAGATCATGTCTGGCAACCTCTGGCTCTTCAGTCAGATATGCTACCGACAGTGCTAGTGGCCCGGCCACTGTGTTTTGATGTGTATTAGGATGCTAAAGTAACTGTTAAAGGATCCAAACATTTAGAGTAATTTTAGTTGTCTAAAGGGAGATTATCTGGTCAGTGAAGGATCTATTTAATAAACGTGGGTTTTCTGTTTTATCTTGTAGATGTCAGATGTGGAGGCAGGCGGGGCCACAGTATTTCCTTATCTGGGACTTAAAGTATTCCCTGAAAAGGTAAGATGTGAAAGTTATCTGTAGTCATTTGAAATAAGAGGACTTTCTCAAAATTTCAATGTAAATAGCACAATAGCACATCATTTCTTTGGTGATGGCTCTCATGTTGTAGTGGTGAGGAAACATTGATTTGTGTTCTTTGTTGTTGTGACCTATATACAAATGTTTACACGAGTTTTGATTTTTATCTCGCCAGAATTTTATGATACTAAACTTCTGCGAAAAGGCTTTAAGGAGGACTGACTTGCATGTACTGTACTGAGCATTCTGACCACATCTTTTGGGATTGAATTTATCATACAAGCTGCTGATTTATTTATGTGAAGAAGTTTCAAGAAAATAAATTTTCATCCCAAATTGGGTCTTATTTCTGGCATAGATGAAATTTATTTTGAAAACAAAGGTGAATGGATACACTCTCAGGGAAAGTTACTCAGCCATTTTCCTTTTTATGCCTTCTCATTGAGGTCAACTCATAAAGGAAAGAATTTGCTCCAAGAGGAGCAGGGCGTGGTTGGATGGTGCGATGGCGCTGTGTGTAACTTCCAGTGCCGGGGCGTCCTACTGATTTAAAACAGTGTAGGGCAAGGGCCTCCTGTGCTTGCAGTGGGTTCGAGTGGGGGTTGTTTGGACATTTTTCTCTCGTCTATCATTTCTCCTCTTTCTCCCTCTCTTGGAGACGGCCCGATATAGACTGAAATACTGTCTCAAAGGGCCGTTAAACTCAAAACAATCAATCAATCAATCCAAGAGGAGCAAATTATTTCCTTTAAGAGTTGACCACTTTTGAGTGTTGGCTTTTCTGACAGGTAAGCCAGTATTTAATTCCTAAAATTGTCTTTGAAAAAATGGCAGAAAAAATGTTGAGGTATATCCAGTCACCTTGAGAGTAAGTTTCACATTTTCTTTGTCTGAATAATGTGTATATACAGGAGACAATCAGACATTGTAAGATCTTTATATTTTCTGTTTCAGGGGAAGGCGGTATTTTGGTATAACCTGTTTAAGAATGGAGAGGGAATATATGATACTAGACATGCAGCCTGCCCAGTATTAGTTGGAGATAAATGGGTTGCTAATAAATGGGTGCACGAAAGAGGGCAAGAGTTCCGACGACCTTGTAGCACTCATGCCAACCAATAATGAAATCCCATCATTTCACCATTGTGCCATAAACAGTAGATCTACATAAATCATCGACACATAAGCATAATGTGATGTCCTTTATCATGTTTAAAGTTTCTTGTTTATGTCATGTTTTATCATTATGAGCTTTTATCAAAGATAAACTTGTGAGTTAATATCAACAGTAACCAGCTTGTTTGGGGTGAGGATTTTATAAAATATATTTTATCATTATGAACTTTTATCAAAGATAACTTGTGACCTTGACATTCAGCTAATATTGGCAGAAACCAGCTTGTTTGGGGTGAGGATTTACCAAAATATGTTTTATCATTATAAATTTTTATCAGAGATAAACTTGTGACCTTGACATTTAACTAATATCAGCAGAAACCAGCTTGTTTTGGATAAGGATTGCAGTTAAACAAGAAATATGCAACCATTTCTTTCAGATGTTGCCAAGTCATTTGGTGAAAACATATTTTATTTCAATTTCATACAATTTATGTACAGGTTACAAATAGTATACAATAGCAAAAGGATCTGAATGGAAGCCAGAGGCTTATTTATTTCATCTCCTGGCCAAGTCTTTTGAGCAGTGCCGCACAAAAACATGCTTAACATATTTGCAAACAGGGAAGATCCACCCAGTCCATGAATCAGGAAATTCTAGTCAGAACATCCTTTTGTACCTTTAGACTCCTTATGGTATATAAATGGTGGTCTTAGCCTTTGCTGTTTGCATATGTCTTAAGCACCCTTTTTGTGCGATGCTTGTCATTTCTTGCATACCAGATGAGAATATGTGCCATTTTATAGATAAGGATATGTGCCATTTCCATGATAAGGATATGTGCCATATCCATGGATAACAGATTCTAATTTTACTCACCTTGTCTTACCTTAGCGTAGGATACAAAAAGGAAACATCATATGGCGTCAGTGCATTGGCATTTTAGGAAACAGTATTTTTCTGTCTGTACAATGACCCCAAATCTATAAATCAGTATTATGAAATTTTACAATGAGATGGGTTTTCCCTTCTAAAACAATCTCAGATATCTAGATCCATCTTATAAGATGGATCTAGATTTTTGAGATGGTTTTGGAAGGGATATAAGATGGATCTAGATATTTGAGATTGTTTTGGAAAGGAAAAAACCTGTTTCTTATAACTGAAGAAATTATGTATAATTATTGTTAAAACATTAGTTTTGCAGACTGACTATGATGTCATCGAGACAGCATATGTGATGTCAGATTTGTCTGATGTCACTGAAGAGAACCAAATGTCAATCATTGATGGTGGCTGCTTCTTTTTCTAAATTAAATCGCTAAATCTTTTGCATTTTAGCAAGTTTTATGTCTGAAATCAAATCAAGTAGTTTAAATCAAAGAGAATCAGATATGGGTTATTCTTAAATCTAGACCATTGTTAAAAGACTGTTAAAGGTAGGTTCCTGGGCTAGCGATGCCAATTATGTCCACGAAATAATTTCGTCTTTTTCTGAGCAGTATTGAAGTCTCTTATTTTTCTGAATTTGTTGCTACTGAGAAACTCGTCAGATGTTGAAGAAAATAGTCGTTTTCCCTTTTGGTTTATTTTCTTTCGTTGGAATTCCAGTTCTAAAAATAACTATGTGTATTATGTCTATAAGTGCGCGATTTCTGATGCCATTCTCCAAAGGTCAATTTTCCCTTGACGTGAGCTCTCCCAGAGGTTCTGGCAGGGCGGATGGGCTAAAAATATCCCAAAATGCAATGTAGCATGACATCAGCTGCGTTATCTATTTTTGGCGCGAACTATAAATAGCGCTAACTGGTGTGCGAAGCAGAGTTAGGAAATCCCTTGCAAAACAACTTTTCTTATAATTTTTTATTTAAACTTTTTATTGAAACTTTTTAATTCCCTTTTATAAGTGCTTTCCAACAACTTGGATAAAAGTTCATCAAGATTATGATGCATTCCAAAGTACAGGAACCTACCTTTAAGTGCTCAAGATTTTTGGAGTAGTTTTTGAGGGGAAAATCCTATCTTATAATCTATAAATTAATATGTAAAGCATTGTCTCCGCAAATAAAGGTTTATTGTGAAACACCTTTTACAGGGCAACTATAAATGTATTTAGAACTTTAAAAATTTCAGACACCCTTTAGTGAACTGCACATTTGTTCGAGCAGATCTTATTACGTCAAAATTTTTTGGTTGTTTTAATCTCTTCTTATTGTATTTTATAATGATGGATGTGTATATTATGTATTTTATGGGCATGCTTATAGCTGCTTTTTCAGCGCAAAAAATGTCACTCACAAATTTCCAAAGATATTTTATTTTTATCATACATCATGCTTTCATCCTTAACCTGGTGTACTTGAGAAAAAGTTATATTTGCATACATTGTAGAACTAGTTCAGACTGCTCCACAGGTGCAGTCTGATCAAGGTCTACAGTGTTTGCTGTTATTTCTGTTCAAAAGGGAAAGATTCAATTATAGAAGCACAGCAGGTTAAAGAGGTACTGAACACTGCTTAAATCATGGAGAAGGTATTGGTACTTAAATTGTATGAGATTTATTCATTTTGTACACACATTAATAGCTTTGTGATGGGTTTAGTTTTTAGCTCTTACTCAAAGAGGCCCATATTAGCATAGATTTGGTTCTTTACAGCTAATCAATAATATTTTAGTTATTTTCTACCGGTACTGTTATTTACTGATTCTTTATAAATTGTGGAATATGGTGGGGTAGGGGTGAAAATTGGCAGTCTTCTAAATCAGATCTGATTGAGATGTGAACCAATTGATGGCTTCACTTTCATCAAAAAAGAAAAAAAGAAATGATGAAAATCCAAAACTTAGCCACTTTTTTGCTGCTTCAGTGGTGGGCCTCATGACTGATTTGACACCATAACCCACAAAAAACATATTTCAGAAAGGATTCAAAATTTAAATCCTTTTCAAAATAAGTTTTTATTAGCTCACCTGAGCCAGTGGCTCCGGGGGAGCTTATAGGATGGTAAGGCTCCGTCGTCCGTCCATCCGTCAACAATTTCAAACGACTTCTCCTCTGAAACCACTGGGCCAATTGTAACCAAATTTCATATGTAGCCTCTAGGGGACTTAGGAATGAAAAGGTGTTCAAACGGTCCTGGTCACATGACCAACATGGCCGCCACGGCCATATATGGTAAAAACCTAGAAAAATCTTCTTCTCCAGAACCAATAGGCCAATGGCCTTGAAACTTGGTATGTAGCATTGGGTACGCGAGTACTACCAAGATTGTTCAAATTATGACCTTGGGTTGACCTTGACCTTTTTTACGGTAAGGTCAAATTTGCATTCTGTAGCTTTTATATGGGAAAATGCTAGAACATAAGATTTCTTGGAAACTGTTGAAGATTTAGTTGAAGATTTAGACCTGAAAATTGGTATATACAGTCATCTGAATGAGTACATGAAAATTAATGCTTACAAGAGGTCAAGGTCATTGTTTGACCTTAGACCCTGGTCTCTCATATTTTGACAATTTCACACATCTCCTCAAAAGCCATTAGGCCAATTGTAACCAAATTTCATACAGAGCCTCTAGGGGGCAGGGGAACGAAAATTTGTTCAAACGGACTGGGTCACATGACCAACATGGCCGCCATGCCCATATATGGTAAAAAGCTTTAAAAGTCTTCTTCTCCAGAACCAATAGGCCAATGGCCTTGAAACTTGGTATGTAGCATCAGGTATGCGAGACTACCAAGATTGTTCATATTATGACCTTGGGTTGACCTTGACCTTTTTTACGGTAAGGTAAAATTTGCTTTTTTAGCTTTTATATGGGAAAATGCTAGAAAATAAGATTTCTTGGAAACTGTTGAAGATCAAACCTGAAAATTGGCATATACAGTCATCTAAATGAGTACATGAAAATTTATATGTACAAGAGGTCAAGGTCATTCTTTGACCTTAGACCCTGGTCTCTCATATTGTGACAATTTCGCACATCTGCTCAAAAGCCACGGGGCCAATTGTAACCAAATTTCATACAGAGCCTCTAGGGGCTGAGGGAAAGAAAATTTGTTCAAACAGTCTTGGTCACATGACCAACATGGCCGCCATGCCCATATATCGCAAAAACCTTTACAAATCTCCTCAAGGAACGAAGTGATCGATGGCCTTGAAACTTGGTATATAGCATCAGGTACTTGAGTACTATCAAGATTGTTCAACTGATGACCTTGGGCTGACTTGACCTTTTACAAGTCAAGGTCAAGTATGGGAAAATGGTAGAACATAAGAGTTCATGGCAAGTTTAGAAGATTTTGGCCTAAAAATTGGTATACACAGTCGTCTTAGTTAGTACATGGAAGATTTGCGGGTACAAGAGGTCAAGGTCATCCTTTGACCTCTGACCCATGTCTCTTATATTTTGACAATTTAAGACGTCTCCTCAAAAGCCACTGGACCAATTGTAACCAAATATCATACACAGCCTCCAGGGGCTGATGGAATGAAAATTTATCAAGCGGTCTAGGTCACATGACCTACATGGCCACCATACACAGGTGAGCGATTCAGGGCCTCATGGCCCTCTTGTTTTGCATGGGACTAATGGAAGGCAAGACGTAGGTATTGCTTTTCAAGCAGTGGTGGAAACTTTTTTCAAGGTTTCTGGTTTACCTCTGCAAGAATTAAAGGCATTTCTGTGCAGGCCAGACATAGCTGAATTCTTGTGACATGGAATATTCAGTCCTCCAATTTTGACAAATCCATGATCATCCTCTTCTAAAGCAGTCTTGTGAATCTGCCATATTTATGTAGGAATTTATGTCTCAGTAAACATAGAGGATCTTACACAAGCGGTCATTTCATTGAAATTTATGAAACAAGCCTTTGGCAAGGTTCATAAATTTCATACAAAATCACCATGAGTGTAAGATACTGTTAATCATATGACCCTTCAAAATGGGATTTTAACACCGTCAAACTAAACATTATTTCAATATGAAAACACATTGTTGACATGGACGTCAGTGACATTGCATGTATGCACCAAAGTGTTATATTACACATGTGGTCATACTTTATTTTTATGATACGTTATCTACTGAATAACAGCGATGTCATGTGATAAAATTTTTAGTCTCGGCTCAGCTGATTGTGGAACTTTTCACACTGGAGGAATTTTATCTCATTAACTTTTAATCAACTCTATTTAGCACTGTTAAGGGGAATGGGTACACCTCCATGTTTTTCTGCCATTTTACCAATAGAAATAACTTTTGAGAGACTTCTGTTTGGTTTCTTGAATGATGAAACCCTTCCAAAAAGGGGTCTACTCTTATAGGAAAGAATTTGCTCCTCCAGGAGCAAATTCTTTCCTTTAAGAGTTGACATCAACTGAAAAGAAAAGGGAGGCAAAAAAGAAAAGAGTAGTGTTGCTTCCCTTCAAAGTGTACCCATTCACCTTAATGTATGTAGTATTTCATGATTTATGTAGCTGAGCCGCGACACGACAAAACCAACAAAGTGGCATGTGGGCCTAGCAAAGATTCAGATCAGCCTGGGCATCCATCCAGATCAGGGTCTTTGCTGTCCTCATGGAGCTATCTTAGACCATTAGGCACCTTTAAGCACACTGCGAAGACTCTAATCAGACAGTGCAGATGCCAAGGCTGATTGGAGTCTTTGCTGGGCGCACATGCCACTTTGTTAGTTTTATTGTGTTGCAGCTCAGTTCGTGTTTCCAAACTTTTGCAGACATCTATAAAGAGTTGGGAAAGTTAAACTTTCCACATATAGTATCTGAATATAGTGATTATGTTAGACTTTCTTGCAACATTTTGAAATTCCCTGTATTTTTTTTGATTTTTTTACAGGGATGTTGTTTTACAGTACTTGATATTTCATTGAAAAAGTGGATAGTTTATGCCAGTAAAATGTGTGAAAATTTGAGCCACAACATGACAAAACCAACAAAGTGGTATTTGTGCCCAGCTAAGACTCTGATCAGCCTGGGCATCTGCCCATTCTGATCAGAGTCTTTGCTTTGTGCGTGGAGCTAGCTTAGACCTTTAGCCACCACTAAAGTGCACAGAGAAGACATAAATCAGACTGAGCAGATGCCTAGGCTGATTTGAGTCTTTGCTGGCTGCACATGCCACTTTGTTGGTTTTGTTGTGTTGAGGTTCAGTTATGTCTTGTAAGTGAAAGGTTGTCTTTCTAATCACTTGTTTTGAAAAATAGATGGTTAAAGACAACTTGAATATTTTCTGTTCTCATAGAACTTATTCTCCTGTCCGTACATTTGATGGAAATGTCCTTGAGCAAGCTTTTAGCATAGAAAGCATCATTGTATTGTCAGTGTTTGTAATCCGGTGAAGAGCAGTTGATTTGTTAATGTGAAATTGCTTTATGCAGCTTTATGTGTTAAAGTTTCTGAGCTCTTCTTTTTGTGTACTATCTTGAAATATAGAAAGTGAGCCACATCATGTGATTTCCAACAATGTGGCATTGGTGACAAGCAAAAGCTCTGATCAGACTGCACATAAGTGCAGTCTGATCAGAGCCTTGGCTTGTCATTTCAGCCATCTGTAGAAGTGAAACAAGCCATACAGCAAACAGTGAGGTCTCTGATTAGCCTGTATAAATGAGAAGTGTGATCTAAATATAACCTGACGAAATTGCCACAATTTTGGAAATCACATGATGTGGCTGAATTATCTGTAGGTACAGAATGCCAGTTGTTTGAGAAATTGTTGTTGTGTTTGTTGAGTTATGGCTGGACAATATTGGTATGGATATCTGAAATAGTTTGTGTTATTTTTTTATAATATTTTCAGCAACGAATTGATACTACTTATGCATTGCTACAGGGTAATGAATTTCTTTTTTTCTGATTCTGCATACATTCTATGCAAATAATGCCGCTGCATGTAAAATACAACAGTAAGCTTACTGGATGGGGTGAAACTGCTTAGCTTATGAGCAGTAAGAGGCGTATCAATTTTGATGATACATGTATTTCAGAGGTAATAAAATTAAGGTGTACGGGTACATCTCCATGTTTTTCCACCCTTTTAGAAGTGAAACAACTTGTATGACATCCTGTTTCCTGCCGGAACCCCAGGAGGGGAGAGGGGGTAGGGCACCTGACTCGCAAGTCAGAGGTCCTGGGTTCGATACCCGGTCTGGCCACATACTTCTGTGTCTCCTTCGGCTGATTCAAGAAGGGCAGTTGTCAGTTACTTGCAAAAGTATGTGCAGGTTAACCGCATAGGAGGTCTAAGCCTGCCCAGGAACAGTGGCTAGGTTAACTGACCGTCCCGACATGACCATGGCTGTTTACTGTTGACGTAAAGCAACAAATCTATCAATCTTCTTGAGGGGAAGAAATTGTGCCCCAAGAAGCAAATTCTTTATCTATTTAGAAGGGAGGCAAAAATGGAGACTTTGCCCTAAAAGTGTACCCATTGAACTTAAATCTCGATAAACTTTACATTATTTTTTGTTTGTTTGTTTTGTTTTCATGACTTGTGGATTAGAGTACGAAAAGTGTTTGTTTTTAAATGTTCTGGGCCCACTTGTTCAAAGCATCGTCAGCCTAACAAGCTTGTAAAGAGGTCAACTCATTAAGCTTTTTTATGACTTTATAACTAAATGCACTGATATTTTTTGTTGAAATAATGTGAGAAGTGCAAAAGCTTCTCTCATTTTTTTCAACAAAAAATATCAGTGTATTTCAGGTATTAACATTTGAAACTCAACGTCTCGCTAACTAACGACGTGGTTAGTTTAGAACAACTGGGCCCAGGTGTTAAAATGTGCAGCAGATATATGTATATGTATGTATGTATGTATGCCTTTAAATACTCTGCAGGGCCTGGTCCGACTTTTATAATACACATTCTCAGCTTTATAAACAAATAAATGTTCTTGCATGTCTTGATTCACTGACAAATAAAGGGTGACTATTGCCAAAATGTGTTGGTGTTTTTTTGTTTTTTTCCTTTGGAGGAAGAGCATAGCCACATATTCTGATCAGAGATTTACTGTTCACGCACAACATGTATGACCCATGAGGAATATACACAAGCCACGACACGACAAAACCAACAAAGTGGCATCTGTGCCACACAAAAATTCAAATCAGCCTGGGCATTCATCCAGTCTGATCAGAGTCAAAGAGAAAGCTCTGTTGGCAAAGAGAAAGCTTAGAACCTTAGCTATCCTAAAAGTGCACATCCAAGACTGACTAGACTGGGCAGACACCCAGGCTGATCTAAGTCTATGCTGGGTGAACATGACACTTTGCTGGTTTTGTCATGTCGTGGTACACATGTACTTGACTGCATGGAAGCACAGACTGATTTAACTCTTCACTATTTGCAAACACAAAAACTGCATTTTTGTCCCATGCAACTCAAATGATGTGCCAGGGAGAAAAACCCAAAACTCATACCCTATAATTTCCAGCTAGTTGCTTTGTATCCATCTTTAACTTATCAGGGACAGAAAGAACAAACACAACAAAACACTTTTAATGAATTGAATTTATTGAATGAACAGTAATATTTGCATGTACACAAATTCATTCTAGACTGGCCAAAATAAGTTATGCCCCATGTCATTTATTCCTGTAGGTAAAATGTTAAAATTGTAAAAATGAAATTTATGTTCCCAAACAGGAATTTTTTAAGAAATCCAAAACAGCTCGAGCTGCGACATGATAGAACTGACAAAATGGCATGTGACCCCAGGGAAGACTGATCAGTCTGGGTATCCGCCCAGTCTGATCAGATTCTTTGCTGAGTGCCTAAAGGGTAGCTTAGGGTCTAAGCTACGGCCATGCCAACAGGGAAGACAGATCAGACTGGGAAGATGCCCAGGCTGATCTGAGTCTTCATGGGGTGCACTTGCCACTTTGACATTTTTTGTGTCCCAGCTCAGCTTTAACTTTCACAACAGCAACTGGGCAGTAACTTTGCAAACTTTCAGCTGTTGGTTTCCTGTATCTGGCGACTTTGGCAAAAAATTACAGAGGCACTCAGCCACTTTTTGGTGAATTTTACCACAGAAATGATAGGACACAAAACACAACCTTCAGAAATATTCATGGATCTTGATATAAAATTAACCGAAACATGAGAAACATAGCAAATATGGAGATGATATGTTTCTGCTTGAATGTACAAAATTTCAGACAAAAATGATTCTTCATTCAAAAGTTAATGTAATTCAAACATAAATGATTTTGTATTAAGTCTATGAGGACAAAACTTTGTTGGGGCTTTACTTCTGATGTCCAGTTTATTAAAGATTTACAGCCTAGAAAAATTAATCTGTCACTGAATACAGTGTGTATTCCTGAGACTTTTATACAACAATCCTAGACATCTGTGGTATAGAAGAAATAAATATTAATTTATATTCATTAAAAATGTTAAATAGGGTAGAGACGGGGTAACTTCGGACAGCGGGTAAATTCGGACATACCATTGCAAACAGTGAAACTCCAGATGAGACGGCTCATAATGAGCCGTCTCATCAGGAATTTTACTGTTTGCCAGTTATTTTTTTATTCCAAACAACTGACATTTGAAAGAAACAATTTCACTGTCTGAATTTACCTGCTGTCCAAATTTACCTGACTTGAATGCATTACATACATATTCCACAACTGACCTTAGAGTCAGTTACTATTCCTGATTCTCCAATCAGGAGGTAAATTATGATGCTGAATTCATAATAATGGCACATGCTATTATATAATTCATGCACATCTAATCATGCTCATCATAGATTTTACTGTAAATCTGCATTTCCAATGTGGCAACACCACTTTCAGACAAGAATTCTGTAGAATGCTATGTCGCACCTGTCTTGCTCTTCCACAGTAGCAGAGATCATGGTTAAGATTAGGTTTGATGATTTCACATACATGTATAAGAATTTGAGCGAACTGGCATTGCAAGCTAAGAAGGATGCAATTTTGGACATAAAATTCAGTTTACAGAGTATGAAATAATCATTAAAAATATAAAGTAGTTTAACAATCCAAGAGACCAGCTTAAGAAAACATTTTATGCCATATCTGATGATTGTACGTGGGTTAGTCTGTGAGAAATGTACTTTAATGCTAGAGTATATTCAGATGTGGATGCCAGGTTGACCTACAAATTTCCAAAGCCAACAGAGCACATGAAATATACATCAGGCATAGAGGTTTGATGCTTCTACCATGATTGTGTTTACAGAGAAATGGACTTAACTGCTAGGGTCAATGCCATGTTGGATGTAAAATTTTACAAAGTCAGCATTCCTTGAAATAAAGGTAAGGGGCAGAAGGAAGTGGGACAACCCTTGAGACCTTTTTATGAAGAAACTTTTTGCCAGGTTTGATAATTCTAGGTATCATACTTTGAGAGAAATGGACTTACATGCTAGGGTTGATACAATTTTTGACGTGAAATTTACGGTAGATGTAATTTTTGACTCGGGATTTTCGAAGTCAGCAGAGGGTTAAATATAGGTCAAGGGTAGAAAAAAGTGCAACGTACCTTGAGAACATTCTAAGAAGAAGCTTTATACCAGGTTTGATGATTCTAGGTATCATAGTTTGAGAGAAATGGACTAATACACTAGGGTCGAGGTAATTTTGGACATAAAATTTTATAAAGTCAGCAGAGAGTGAAATATAGGTCAAGGGTAGAAAAAAGTGCAACATACCTTGAGAACATTCTAAGAAGAAACTTTATACCAGATTTCATGATTGTAGGTATCATAGTTTGAGAGAAAAAGACTTAACCACTAGGGTCGAGGTAATTTTGGATATTAAATTTTACGAAGTCAGCAGAGCGTGAAATGTAGGTCAAGGGTAGAAAAAAGTGCAACATACCTTGAGAACATTCTAAGAAGAAACTTTATACCAGATTTCATGATTGTAGGTATCATAGTTTGAGAGAAATGGACTTAACCACTAGGGTCGAGGTAATTGTGGACGGACGGACGCATGAGGGTGTTGTTGTAGGTTGCACCCAAGACTTGGGGGTTATCTTTTATGGACAGAATCGTACAAAGTGCACTTGCGGGTTGATCACAGCTCACACGTGCCCTCTGTACACATGAACCCACAAATTTGTCCAATCACGGACAGATTGGACAAAACTTGTGAAAACAAATGATTTTAAATGACCCATCTACCCCCTCATCATCACACAGGTGTCAGAAAACTTCGACTAATGAGGTGCACCACAAAAGTCGAATTCACCCCACAAATGGGGTTTGTACTCACAGCTCAGCCCACAAATACCCTCTCATGAGAGCGGACGGACGGACGGACGGAATGACTGACAGACGGACGGAAAAGTGAACTCCTATATCGCACCTTGCTAAAGCAGGTGCGACAAAAATGAAAAGAAGCTGAAGTGGACATGAAACCCTATACATGTATCTGATCCTCACCCTGCAAAGTGAACAGCTTTTCTCAGATACAGTGAACCCTCTTTACAATGACTGCATTTGTTCCAAAAACATTGATGTTAAACTGAATTCGCTGTTATAAAAAACATATTATAGACATTAAAGTGAGGAACCCTGGTAGCTCAGAGGGTTATGCGCTGGCCTACTGATCTAGTCAACCCGAGTTCGAGCCCCACTTGAGGCAAGAATCTATCCAACCATAAACAGGGTTCCATTGAACACAGCCTTTCATTATCACCCTCCCATCATTCTGATGTGACTGAAATACTGTTGAAAAGGATGTAAAATCATAAGTCATCCATCCATCATACAGTAAAGTATGCCTTCCATGCCTTCCGAAAAGGGATACAGAATTTACTGTTGTAATGAGTGCCGGTTATAAAGAGGGTTGACTGTACTGTATGTAAGATGTAGGTTTATAGTAAACTCTGTTGTAAGTGATGTACACTAATACATGCCCACTCAACACCAACCAGCAGTGTTTAGTGCATGCAAAGTCTAGTGTGTCTGTCCACTGTCACTTTGGTTCTTCGCAGTGTTTATTTTTACGCTCGGAGCCCCAAGAAGCTCAGTAGGTTAAGTGCTGGCCTGCTGATCTAGCAGTCCCAGGTTCATGACTCGCTGGAGGTGAAAATCTTTCCAACCGTAAACGGGTTTCCATTTCACACAGCCTTTCATTATCATCCTCCAATTGTCCTGATATGACTGAAATACAGTTAAGAAGGATGTAAAATTTCAAGTTTCATGCTCATCAGAGACAGACTAGCTGTGTGTTGTTCTACCCAAATGGGAAGTATTGCGACAGATAGGTCTCTGCAAACAGTGCAGACCCAGGTCAGACTGCTCCTGAAGGAGCAGTTTGATCAGGGTCTACACTGTTTGCCATTGTATCTGCATCTTCTGGACACTTTAAAACCAAACAGTCCTGCTCAAGGACAATTCGTCACCTTGGCGCAAAAAGTCAGTAACTCCAAAATTTCCAAAAATCACCTTTTTGCATGATTTGATACAAAATACATGTAATGGTATGCATATCCTATTAAAATTTCACAATCTTATTTTGGATGAAAAGGGTGTTCTTGGCATAAAATGCAAAATGGGGCGTAGGTACATTTGAATTTTCGCTTGGTACAATAGCTCAATAACTGCACTTACTGAGTTTTGCACCAAATCATATTGAAATCGATATAAAACTGATAAATTCAAAAAGTGTATAAGAGCAGTTATTGAGTTTTTGCACAAAAATAGTTTGTGAATTTCAAATTTTTTGGTGCAGAAACTACAGAGAAAAAAAAAATATTATTTTTACTGTTGTACAATTATGAAATACAGATAAATTTATTAGTAGTGAGCAATGCCTCGGTCGTACCGAGTTTCTTAAAAATATCTCAAATGGCTTCACAGACGGACAGAGGGAAGGACAGACATACAACTATGGGAAAAACAGTATGTCTCCAGACATAGAATTGCCAAGTAGAACACGTATTTTTCTTGGAAATAAAACTAGCCAAGTACAAGTTTTTTACGACACTGATACTGCTGCGTTCATGAATTTCATGCTGCGCTGTTACTACTCTTTCGTTACGCTTTGTGTCCACGGGCATTCCGCTACGTAAATTTTGAGCAAGGTCAAAACAAGCGCCGTGACTTGGCAATCATGCCTCTTCAGACGCTACTTTTCATGGAGGAAGTGCTGTCTAGTGGAATGGGGGTTTCATTTTTTTTTTGGCATGAATCAGGTACCATTCATATATTTTATTTAGGCCTTAGCAAAACGGGTGTATAACAACCAAACGACGAGCAGTGCCTAATGTTATTTGAAAACATTTTTATTTTTTTGCAGAATACCATTGCAAATTCATGTCTACGTAACGCTAGAAGAGTCCTTTGGTTTAGTGGGATTTGTATCCAAAGAAATTGCAGTTAGTGACATTATTAAACAAACTGGAAGGTACAGTGGTTTGACATTAAGAGTCAATGAACTGATCACACTTTTTACCGAGAATTTGTAGAAATGTCGTATAAGATCATAAAGAAACTCCGAACCGGGTTGGTTCATCATAGAAAAGAATACTGATAAAAACAGTTGTCAATCTAGAGACGTAAACCTCACCAAGTTATTTTTTTTTCTCTTTGCAGCTACAGACAATCAAATCATTTTCATGCAATAGAATGGTACAGAAAAAAGAGCAATGCTCAAAGACACAATCAGATTCCACACCCTGTCCTCAAACCCCAAAAGATAAACAAGGAAAGGGATAAATACATTATCAGTAAACCGTTCATGAAAGGAACATACTGTAACCCGAATGAGTAGCTCTAAAATGTGAAAAGCTTTTGCAATGCAAAAGCTTCTCACATTTTTTAAACAAAAAAATTTAGTGTAGTTGGTTAAAAAGTTGTAAAACACCTAAAGAGCTGATCTCTTAATGAGCTAGTTAGGCTAATGATGTGCTGGTGCTGCCTTGCTTGCGCTGCTGCCTCCATACTGCTGCGTTCATGAATTTCGTGATGCGCTGTTACTCTACACCTTCTTTACGCTTTGTGTCCACCGCAATTCCGCTATGTAAATTTTGAGCAAGGTCAAAACAAGGGCCGTAACTTGGCAATCATGCCTCTTCAGAAACGCTTTCACTACGACCTAGAAGCATTTTCTGCGCTGCTGCAGCTTCTGCTACCATTCATGGAGCAAGCACTGTCTAGTGGAAGGGGGTTTAATTTTTTGGGCATGAAACAGGAACCATACATATATTTTATTTAGGCCCTAGCAAAATGGGTGTATAACAACCATACCATGACCAGATGTGCCTAGTGTTATTTGAAAATGTTTTTTTTTTTTTTGCAGAATACCATGGCATATTCATGTCTACGTAACGCTAGAAGAGTCGTTTGGTTTAGTGGGATTTGTATCCAAAGAAATTGCAGTTAGTGACATTATTAAACAAACTGGAAGGTACAGTGGTTTGACATTAAGAGTTAATGTCGTATAAGATCATAAAGAAACACCGAACCGGGTTGGGTCATCATAGAAAAGATTATTGATAAAAACAGTTGTCAATCTAGAGACGTTAACTTCACCAAGTTATTTTTTTTTCTCTTTGCAGCTACAGACAATCAAATCATTTTCGTGCATTACAATGCTACAGAAAAAAAAGAGCATTTGATCAGAAACTGACACAATCAGATTCCACACCCTGTCCTCAAAACCCAAAAGATAGATAAGGAAAGGGATAAATACATTAACAGTTAACCATTCATGAATGGAATGAACTGTAACCAGAATGAGCAGCTCTAAAATGTGAGAAGCGTTTGCATTGCAAGTACTGATCTTTGCTGTAAAAGTTTGACTTATAAGGAATACAGATTCAGTGAGTACTGAGACTGTCATCAACATGCATAAATGCTGGTATACAGATCGCTTTTCTCATGTTATGTTGACAGAAGACGGATGAATGACCTTTGGCCAAAGTCACTAAATCACCTTGACCTCTAGAACCCATAGAGGTTGAAGTAGAATGCACTTGCGTATCACAAAGCATATTTGGAACAGAAAAATGCACTTTTTCATCTTTTCCCATTCAAAAGCCTAAGGGACGAAATTGATCCTTGCCGTAAAATAGGTCAAGGTCAAGTGCAAGTCATCATTCAGGTACGATTTGTAGTACCTGAGTCCCAGATGCTACATACCAAGTTTCAAGGCCATCAGCCTAGTGGTTCTGAAGTACAAGTTTTTTACAATTTTCACCATAATATTATATGGGCATGGTGGCCATCTTGGTCTTGTGACCCAGACCAAATATATAAACTTTCTTTCCCCTTTTGTCTGTAGGCTGCATATGAAATTTGATTGATATGGGCCCAGGAGGTTCAGAAAAGGAGTCCTTTGAAAATGCTGACAGACAACAAACAAATGACCTTTGGTGAATGTCACTAAATGAACTTGACCTCAAGAAATTCATAGGAGTTGAAGGCGACTGCATTTCAATATCACATAGCACAACAGCAACAGCTGACTGCACTTTTTTCAGCTTTTCCCATTCAAAAGTCTAAGGGACCAAATTTGACCTTGCCATAAAGTAGGTCAAGGTCAAGTAAAGGTCATCATATACATAAACTTTGTAATACTAGAGTCCCAGATATAAGGCAATCAGCCCAGTGGTTCTGGGGAAGACGATTTTTTGGTGTTTATACCATATACACCCGTGGACACTAATCCGTTCAAACTTGGTTGACATTGTTTACAATTTTTTCGATTGTCAAAAACAATTGACACGCTCGTATACACTTTTGCTCGGATTAACCAGTTCAGTGGGTGGAGCCATATTTTACCTGTGTGAAGCAGGACACAATTGTCATCGGTGTTGACAAAAAACACCTGATGTACAAGGGGGAATACTCTTTATCAGAATCATGTTTCAAATACAAGTGAACTATAGAGAAAAAGTTTGTCAGTTCTACATTAATGAAATTCTTACGGATTATTCACAGTTATTCGACAGTATTGTAACAAATATCAACAGCCTTTTCGGATGTGTTTTCCAAGTGCAGTACTTGAATGACGAGGACAGTTGGATAACTTTAGGGGAAAATAAAGAAGATGTACGCGATATGTTCAGGTGTTCGCGAATCATTGAAAACGCAGAGTTCAAACGTGTTAAAATAAAGATTGTAGAGGGGAGCTCCCCAGCCACTGAACACAGGAAAAAACACTTGACCAATGGATGAATCCGATACTCCAATGTCTTCATCAGACGCTGAAAAAAAACCCTAGATGGCTGTCGTGCAAATCACCAACTGACATAGATATTGAAAAGAACGCCCATATGTATTTGTTAGCATTGCGGCTCGTTTGATACCCTGTGGACAATGAAACGCCAATATTGATTCACGAATGACAGGTAGATGTCACATGAAGCCACGCCTTCCGATACAAATCGTGCCTACCATGAATGAACATCTTGTAAAAATACTGATCCATGATCCCCTTTACGATGAAGCACTCTACGTTTGCATGGATTTGTGTCCACAGGTGTATGGGCATGGTGCCATCTTGGTCTTCAAAGACAGTTTGAAAAACTTTCGTTCCCATGAGCGCTGGTAGCTACAATTTATGAAATTTGGTTTCAATTGGCCCAGTAGTTTCAGAGGAAAAGTCATTTGAAATTGTGGACGGATGAACAGATGACGACGACGGACCCTGCCTATCCTGTAAGCTCCCCCCAGAGCCTTCGGCTCAGGTGAGTTAAAAAGGGCATAAAAATATGGGTCAGCTATTTTTTCAAGAGGAATCCATATGTAAAATTCAAGACTCTAGCATACATGGTTCTAAAGTGATTCGAGGCATTAAAATGCATGACAGACGATCAGAGGAAGGAACAGACAAGCCTAAAGCAATATGCCCCACCAACTTTTTCAAAGATGTAGGCATAAAGACAAGAAACAAGCATGCTTGACCTTTCTCTTTTCTGAGTCTAAGAAAGTTCCAAATTATTATTAATCAGTGATTCATTTGTTTCTTCCAAATTCCGGAAGTAGTGCAACACTGAACTCATTTTATAATAGTTCAGAATCTAGAACGTAATAATGGAATGTTGTGAGAATGACAGAATCATAGATTTGATTAAAAAAGAATAGCCCTTAAAGTGCCAAAAATAAAAAAAATGTTGAATTTGCAAACAGTGTAGATCCAGATGAGGTGGCTCATGATGAGCCACCTCATCTGGATCTATACTGTTTGCCCTATAGTCTTTGAATTTTCAATATGATATAGCTTGGACAAAACTTTTTCGAAATTTCTGCAGATGTAAATTTTGTCGTCTGCTTTTTAACGCATTAAGGATTTGCATGGCCTTTTGTGAACAGCGACAAGACAGGAATGAAAAGACCTCTGAAAAAACTTGACAGTGACATAAACGGCTAATTTGTCAAGAATAATCAATCTGACTGGTTAGTTATACCAAATCTTGGATAACTTTAGCTAAACCGTAAAAATGCAAACCCAAACAAAATACATGTCTCAGACTACCTCTCCCTTGCTTTGATCTGTCATTTCTGCAGGGGCACAGCTTCCCCCTCAGTTTGTTGCCCTTATTCAGGAATTACATAGGTTTGCCTTCAGGAGAGTACCATGAGACGAGTGCAGACAGATGTGCCTGAGTCTTCAGGAAAGGACAGCAGTACTCAGATGGTTTGGGAACTGAAGAAATATTTATTAAACTTAAATTTAGAAAAGTACTTATTGCTTTTCCTGCTGTTCTTCTGACTGTTTCTCTCTCAACAATTGTTGTATAAGGATATACAGGACTATGTTGAAAATGGGGCTTATTTCCCCATATCAGACTTTGAAACTTTGCTTGACCCACAGCCTTAGACAAAGAAAGGAAGAAGGAAGAATTCTCCTACAAAAAAAAAGAAAGACAAAGGAACTGCAGCCTGTCCTTGAGAGATTGAATGCTCTGAAAAAAGAGGAAGAGAGACTTTCAAGGTAAGAGGGATCTCTGGATCATCTGCCAGACATAATCTTAGGAGCAATTCAGGATTCGTTTCTGCAGATGCACAGGTATCCCCTCAGTTTGTTGCCCTTATTTGGGAATTACATAGGTTTGCCTTCAGGAGAGTACCATGAAAGGGATGCAGACAGATGTGCCTGAGTCTTCAGGGAAGGACAGCAGTACTCAGATGGTTTGGGAACTGAAGAAATATTAAACTTCAGTTTATTAAAGTCTTTATTGCTTTTCCTGCTGTTCTGTTGACTGTTTCTGTGTCTGGGACTGTTCCAGGTGATACAAGGTGAATAGTATTTACTATTGAAGTCATAGGAGCACTATTCCAAGTCCCCCAAGATGCCTCATGATTAAGATATCAAACTGCAGCAAACAAGTAATCCTGGTCATTGCTATTGGAACCATTGGTCAGGCAACTCAACGGGTGTATCATGGAAGGGAATTTGGTGAAATTATTGGAGAAATACAGGGAGAATGACAATCCCCAGTGAAAACAAATTGATGGTAAATGCCTGTCCACCTTTTCTATGGAGGAATTGATGGGCGAGCTGAAAAAAAGGAATATCAACGGATCGGTGTTGTGTAGAATTGGAGGTATTAACCCCCTCCCGGAATATCTATGTAGACTAGTGCACTATGCTATGGACATGGACACAGAGAATCCTACCCCAGGTCCGAGTATCGAGGAGGATGGGCCCAGTAGCGCCAAGAAGAAGAAAAAGACATCAGATGCCGTGACGGTAATACGTGTTTACAAATGAATACATAAGTGGCTAACTGGTATTTTCGACACTTAGTGGCTAAAATCTCTTGAGTGACTAGTCACATAAGAAAGAGCTATGGACATCGTATCCTGCATTTACGTGGCTGAAGAAGCCACTTTAATTTTCAAGACACATAAAATTGGACGTTATATTATCCTTCTATTTGGACATCCAAACACTATCCATACATGAGATGTGCGAGTTGTCTCCCATCACCAAGCAATGTTTTCGTATGTTTCCATAGTGTTTCTTCTGACGTCTCCGTACTGCGTTTGCCCAATACATTATTTCCGGGTTTCATGGCGTTGACCACGTTTATAGTGAAAACAACAGGTACATTATCGCTGGAAAATCCACAGCATCCATAACGCAATGGGTCGGAAGAGGAAAGCAAAGATTCTCACTAGGTGAGAGATTATTTTTATGAAAATCGTAGATAGTTTCAGGGTTCATTTATCTTAAAAAAAAATTAAGTGCCAAGTGTGCAAATTGGGGAAGCAATGTCATGGCCATTTTGAAATCAGCACAGGGCCGATGTAAGCAAAATGGTGAATTTATTTGTGCTAAAGGAAAATAGTGTGCTATTCTTGAAGACAGTGATGATGCAAACTAGATTGGATGTATTTGTTCACAAATTTGATAATGGTTGCTTGATCACATTTGACGCAAACTGAAAAATCATCGATTTCTAACAATCATCAATTTCTAACAATTCTAACAGTATTTTAAATATTTTTTCGCGTGTTTGATTGAATCCAATTTCTTGATGTTATTGAGAGAACGAGCTAGCCAGCATTGGGGGCGCTCATACATGCCAGACGAGGGACAAGCGGCGTTTGAGGCGTTGGCATGTCGCTTAAGGACAAGGGGGCGAGGATGAACAATGGAGACAAGATCAAGGTCACCGACAGAACGCCCATCCACAGAAGAGGTGCAACATGTGGGTACTGAGGTTGAGCCGTCAGTAGATATAAAAAAATCAAAACAAGGCCCCACATGCAGATGCTTACATAGATTTTGAACAATTAATTCAAAAGTCATCGCTCCTTACCAATACTGAACATGTCATGACATTTTACCATACAGCAATTCAGTTTTGGAGGGTGCTGGTACAAATTCCTAGCAATAATCTTCTTAGCCTTGATTGGTTCTGACGACATATCAGCCCATGTGCCAACACAAGTAAAACAAAAATTTGGCAGAATCTGTTTATTAACATTGCTCTATGCTTAAATGGTAATGTTGTGCTACAAGAGTTGTGTTCAGGTTGTCTGATACATATAACTGAATCTGGCAACATTGAGGCACGGCCAAAATCACTAAAGAAAAGGTTGCCAGCATTGAAATATGGACAGAAGCCTTTTTAATTTTTTCTCAATATACTGGAATGGGATAAGTGGTATGAGATGGGAGCAACTTAGACCCAGCAGACAGTTGGATATTTTGTCCAAACCAATCCCTAGATTCATAACTGTTCAATTAGGAGATAACAACATCGTGGATACTAAGTTACATAAATTAATGAAAACAATCAAACAGGATTTAGAATATATTTTTTGGTTTCCTGGCCAAAACGAAACTCTCACTTTGGTTCAGAACACACAATTGGTTTTGGCAGACAGCCAGGGTGAACATGTGGATGCAGCTGATAATGCGCAGGTGCAAGACCTTGACAATAATGGTGGCGCCAAAGGGGACGAAAACAAAGAGCCTGGAAGTAAAATGGAAGCTGTCGTATCAAAGTTAGCTGCACAAGTAGTGTCTAGATTGAACTTTGACATGAATAAGCAAACATCAAAGGACATTAAAACGTTGGCACAAGCAATACAAAGCCTACAACAGGATGTGAGAACATTAAAAAGAAAAGGTACGCAAGGTGATGGCCCTTCCCTAAAGACAGGATGCCAGGGAACTTCTGCACCAATGCCAGTGGACAAGTCTGCCCCGATAAGGTGCAAAAATTACCTCAGATATCATATACATTGTACTACAATGTTAAAAATTCTACTGTCCATCGTCTTTTTAACCCATTCCATTCGGGATACCCCTTTAGGGGTATATGGGCAAACAATTTGGATCCAGCTTGTGGGGCCTGATCTGAGATCCAAACTGTTTACTGCCTACACATCATTTCTACAAGAGTTAGTTAGACCAATATTGTCAAAATATTCTTGATTTTGATGCAGACGACAATTTCAGCAGATGACAAAAAATACCCAGAATGCAATGGGTTAAGAAATATTGCCATTCAGGCTGTTATATATCAGCTGTAATACACACAACATATAAGGAAGCTACATGTAGTCATGTACATGTAGTCAAGAATTTTTTATGTTGGTTTTGATTGTGCATTATTTGCTTTGGCCTAGGGTGAGGCTTGTGTAGGTTTAGATTGTGCACTATTTGTTGTGGCTTGTGTGAGGCTTGTGTTTAATGTGTATGAGAAATACAGCCTCTTGTTGCATTATGTGATGATGGGGTCAGTTATAAGTTCAGTTATAAGTTCTAGGGCTAGAACTAGAGTCTGGATTCATTTGGTATATTTTGTATTAACACAGATATTGAAACAGAGGGAGAGGGCTAGGAAGGGTCAGCAGGGATAATTTTTTCTGGCGCAATTACGCAATATTCTTGCATTTTTTTTTTACACGAAATCACATAAAAGTTCTCTGATTGAGAAAAAAAATTGCCCTGAGGAATTCTTTCAATTCTCCCGTGTTTTTTCTGTTTTCGCAGATGCGGACCATTTCGGTACATTCGGATTGTTTTGTAGGCTTTGGTTTCCGGAAATGTTTGGCGCCAAACGACTTGCATAACATATGCAGGTAACCAGATTCGTCTATGTCACTGCAAAGCTTCTTGCCAAAATCTGCTATCAGTGTTTCATATTTGCAAGTGCTTTTGTAGAACATTGCAAAATGGAGTCTTTAAACGGCGGAAACGGAAAAAAGAAAACTGATATCAGCCCAAATGTGCCGAGATGGCATTTTGAGATATTTTTGCTCCACTGTAGAGACCTCGGCGACCCCACTATCTGCCTTCCCAGACTCGGCGACCGAGAAAGTGGATAAACAAGCCGAAACCTGGGGGATGGTGGGGTCGACGAAAATAATAACAGCAAGGCCCCTGTCAAATCACACTGGCAAGAAAAATGGTATGAGATAAACTGTTTGAAAGTTGATATTTGATCATTTTAATGAAATTATTTTCCTTAATAATTCTTTATATTTACCATTATGATTTATATTTTATGCAATGAAAAGAATCAACAGGAGCTGAAATTTTCTCACTAACTCTGACACAGCGAGAGAAAAAATCTCATCAGATTTCTCATTAATTTTGACCTAATGGGATTTTTTATCTCACAAAAATCTTGGGCCAGAATAATCCCAAGGTCAGGCTTAGGGGGTCAATCCCAACAACAACCATCAATAACAGCAGCAAATGTGCAATGTGCTCAACCTGAGGCAACAGAAAGTACACCTGAAATTGTAAGGTTAAGTGGTGATGGCGGGGTACAGCAGTCAGGTAACCCAGCGTCAAATTCATCTGAGGTCACTGATACAGGGTCCAGTATGTTAAATACTTGGACTAGTGCTCTGGGGGTTCAAGGGATTCCTTTATCAAAAACAATCATACAAAACACTCAATCTGACTTTCAGATGCCTGATGTGTGCTGTACTGATGACGATATTGCAATGCATGTTCCACCAGATATTTCCTTGAGGAGATTCCATCGTTTGGCATGCTGGAAAGACAACAGTGATGCAGGGAAATCCAAGATAAGTGGCCAGTCATCTAAGATGATTAAAGATCTTCACGCATCTCTTCAATATGGCTTGTTAAAGGGCAGGAGGCTTTTGATACTTCGGCTTCATTTTGGGGGAAATAATATTGATAACACTAACAACTGGAAAATAGTGAACAAGACTGAAACAAAAGTCAGACTATAGCCATTGATCAAAATCACTCACATGTTTAAAGAATTCTTACAAAAAAGCACTTTAAATTGAGTTTTGCAACATCTTTGTATTAATATGGCAGAATTTAAAAGAAGACAAATGCAAGAAGACACTAGAACAATTCTCTGCTAACAAACAATCAGACACGGCACCAATTCTTTGTATGGTGTATATCCTGAGCAATTAAAGAATGTAGACTACATGTCTGAAGGTGTGGGAAATATGCCAACCTGGCAACCCTGCTGATTTCTGAGTCCTCTGATGGTTGCAAGAATGTATTAGTGCTTACTGATGCCTTTACTCAATTCACTATGGCCTTTCCAACCAAAGATCAGAAAGCAGTAACTGTATAGCAAAGAGTCTCATCAGAGAATGGTTCCACAAGATAGGAATACCCAATAGACTACACAGTGACCAAGGTCGCTCATTAGAAAATTCAGTGATTAAGGAACTTTGAGCATTGTATGGCTTTCAAAAGACGAGAAGGGCACCATATCACCCAGCTGCACAGTTGTCTGAGAATCAAAGTCAGCAAGATCCAGAACCGGCAACAGAGAGTGACTTTTACTGTTTGTGTCATCGGCCAGATGATGGCCGGTTTATGATTCAGAGTGACTACTGTGAGCAATGGTTCCATGGATCTTGTGTAAATGTGTCAGCAGAGGAAGCTGCAGGAATCGGCGAGTATCTGTGTCCGAAGTGTGAGTCTCAACCAGAACAGACTCAGGTCTAGTTCAGGGACAAGCTCCATTTGATATGTATCTAATATTTGCTTTCTTTTACAGGATAACCATGGAGAAAGAAAGTGGTACACTAGAGCGGATACCATCCGGCTAGGAATCCAACTCTCCATGCAAAAGTCCCAGAAGGAGATGGAGACCAAGGAAACAGGACACCTGGACGGGGCCACCCATGACCAAATTCCCGACTTTTGTGGATGAAGTCCTGGAAATGAATGCATGCAAGAAGCTGTGGCCATCAGTGAAAAAACTTGTGACCAATCTGCACTTGAAACTGTCAAGTGTGGATAATGAGCTGATCAGCAGCTGATGGTGGCACAATATCAGATTGCTAAAAAGAAGAAAAACACAGCGTGGATGAAGGAGCTCCATATGTATGCTTCCCTCCATCAGTCAGATGCATGGCTGACTGAGAATCTGGCCAAGACAAAGGCAGCAGATAGCAGAGAGGATTACTGTGACAAGAGACATACGGCTAAAGACGGACACAAGCTTGCCCACCAGAATGGAAGAAGTGAGCCAGGGTAGTTCAGCTTGGGCTGAGGTACCAACCAGAGAGCAAGAAAGGCCAGTAAGCAGTTCAGATGTGACTGAAGTGCAGGTGAAAGTTGAGGCTATGGAAGTCTCACAGGATGTTGTCGAGCAAGATTCTTCCAGGGGCGCCAAGTCTGTAGCGAAGACATCAGAAGAGGTGTTGGCTGACCAGGCCTCTGTGAAGGTAGAACAGGTTCAGGTTAAGACTGAAGCTGAGTCTGGGCCAATCGTGATATCTGATGAGGAGGTAGAAGAGACCACGCCCCCAGTTATTTTGCCCCTAGTAGTCACTGCTCACCTGGCCCCAGAGGATTCATCCGCTGATGACTGGCGTACAGTAAGGACAGCTGAGGGCGACCTAAGGGAAAGGACCAGCCGGTCCAAAAATCGCCACCAGGAGGCTGGTCCTAAACACACAGTAAGGATCAGAAGTAGGTCTGACCACAGGACAACCTCAAGAGAAGAAGAGATCGACCTTGGTCGATCTTTAGTCTTTACCAATTCTGCTCTGCGGGAACATGAAGGGTACATAGTAGACAGGAAGGGCATTAACAGAGTCAAAACAGGATCGCGACAGAAATATTGTATGTTGCCACAGTGTACAGATGCTCCGTTTAGAAATGCCACATGCAATGGAGAGACACTCAAAAAATCACTTGTGCGTTTAAAGTATTCTAAAAAAAAGTGACCAGTACTTTTTCTTAAGTTTTTTCAATATCAAAGTAATACTATGGCAGAGAAATGAAGTAAAGGAGTTAAAGGAAAGGAACCAGCATGAAGAATGCTGAGAAATGGAGGAGAACCAAAAGCCATGGCAAAGAGGATGAGATGACCTTGCGAGAGAATCAAAATGTTGAAAGACTGGATTTGTTGTCAGACAGACCTTTACAACAGTCTGGGGCAGAAATTTGGATGATAGGAGATTCCATTGTTTGGCATGCTGGAAGACTGCAGTCAAATCTTGGTTTGCAAAATAAATTCATTGACTGGGATGGCCAGTCTTCTATGATGATTCAAGATCTTCATGCATCTCTTCAATATGGCTTTGTAAAGGGCAGAAGGCCTTTGATGCTTTTGCTTCATCTTGGGGGAAATAATATTGATAACACTTACAACTGGGAAATAGTGAAGAAGTCAGACTGTAGCCACTGTTAAAAAAAATCGCTTGCACGTTTAAAGAATTCTAAACAAGACCTGTCGCATACAGGACAGCTCACCCGACAGAACCTTGCCCACATAAAAACTTAAGGAAAACTTCAACATTTTGCTAATGCTGACGCCGACACTGGGGTTGTGCAACAGCTCTTTCTGTACATTCATACAGGCAAGCTAAAAATTCCAATAGAACTGTACTACACAAGACACCAATATTGCCTTCAGGTAAATCTTTAAGAGTAAGAAAAATATTGCTTCTTTTGTTCCTTTAGTGAATCTTTGAATGTAAATTCATATCAGCACAAAGTTATCATAATATTAGAAAAAATATATAATTTTTTATTCTGTGATAATGATCATGTATTTTCAGGTTTGTGAAAATGACCATTTAAAGGGAAATCACCCTATAAAAACTGCCATTGAATTTTTTTGAAACTTCACACAGTGGTAGAATATTATATGCTAAGTGAAAAAATGAAATAAAAAAATGGGGTCACCGTACTACTTTTTGAGATAACGCAGCGCCATCTGTGTGCCTGTTTAAAACATGACTATGTTTATTACGAACACTTTATCCGAGAAAATAGATGACCGATCGTTTCGAAATAAAGATTAATTAACTCCTCTTTCTTGTCTCTTTGTTTGCCTATCAAAATTGTCATTGTCGTATGTCTCATTATATAGGTTATTTTCAGTTTTTAGTTTCCCGCCATTTTCCATTATTGGAAAAAACGTGGAATTTCTTCAATATAAAATGTTCCACCATTGAAATTTTTATATACTTTTGATATAGTAAAGGAATAATCCACCTCGTGCAAACAAGCAAATAAAAAATAGAGGTCATCGACCAAATATTCGAGTTATGGTAGGAAAACCACTTTTATTTCGTGCGGTTTTCATATAAGCGCGTTGACATCAAGATTTTATGCGTTGACGTCGCTTTCTATTTGGCGCCATCAACGGCCATATGGCTAGCGCTCTTACCTTTCAATGCTTTTTATAGCAATGCAATATAATTCCCTATTCAATTTCAGCAATGCTCTTATGTCTTGAACATATAGTCTGTATGAAATTGTCGCCTTCAAAATTTTCTCGTATGCAGACAACACATTTATGAGAGAAATTCCAAGGACTGACACTAGGCAGCATGTTCATTGTTATTTCTCATAGAATTTTGAACTTTTTTCTTGGTCCAGATTATATCACATTTATATCTGATGAACAAGTTTATGTGCGAACATTCAACTTGCTGGACCCGGCCACTGCAAGCATGTACTTTCACGGCAAAGCTTTGTCCGTGGTGCATGATTTCAATTTATCATTTAATGATGAGACCAATTTTGGAGGATATGCATTTTGATAATTTTCCCTGTTCGCATCGACAATCTATGAATCCTGTGGAAAGTCTAGGGCGATTAGTGAAAAGTAAGAGTGTCGCCGCCTAGTCGTTGTAAAAGTTTGTCTTAATTACTTGCGTTAAATCTTAGGAGCAAATATTCAAAAAGAAAAGAAAAAGACAAAACATAATTACCATAACGACATGAGCTAACAATAAAAGCTTAGATCATCCTGCGCATTTGCTCAGTCTGATCTCCGCTTTCACTGTTTCCATGGGTATTTCATGACTCAAGCAAATGGTACTAAGTCCTTATTTGTTTTTATACTTGCATTAAGTAAATACGAGATTCAAAACGCGCTTGCAGTTTTCACATCCTCTCCTTACCTGACATTTAATTCCTAAAAAATTACACACTACCCGCCAAAAAAATTGGCGCTCTCTTTTCCGTATAAAATTCTTCAGCCCCATTTTTGTCGTATTTTTCTTTTGTCCAGTTTTATATATTTACCATTTTTCTGTCGCAAAACACTTATACGTTTGTTTCAACAAAGAGCCCATGTTGTCTTCGAAAGTGACGTAAACGTTTTAGCGTTACGACAAACGACGTCATGATAACCATAGCAGGAAACAATGACGCTGCGTCAAAATGTATGCGCACGAACATTGAGGCGATTTCCCTTTAACTCACTCATACTGTGCGCAGCCAAAACTGAACAAAAGGCTACACAGTGGAGACTTTTTATTTGCAGCAACCATACTTATTTCTGGTAATAACTATGAAAAGCTAGCTTTTTGGGCTCATATGATGAACTTGAGAAGGTTCTGTCTGCTGCCAACTTTCACTGGATTCAAGGTGAATATCTTGTCCCAACAACTGACAGCTACTGAGAGGAGCATCAGGCCGAAGTCTTACAAACATTTAAAGACAAGGAGATCATTGTAGCAAGTGAGTTATTCAAGATTGCCATGGTCAGGGAAAAAACTCTGGAAAATGAATATTTTTCATGTCAGGGAAAAGTCAGGAAAAAATGTGATTGGTTAGGGAAATGTAGACATGGCAGACAACAGGCAAGAACGACTTCAAGCTTGGCTTTATGACAACAAATCTTGGCTTGTTAGACTTTGGTTTCAGATTTCTAGTTGGTACGTTCTTTCAGAAGTTGAAGAAGATAGATTATTTAACTATATTCTCACAGAACGTGGAAACTCATTTATGGCGAGAAGTCTAGACTGTTCCAGTACGCGATGAGAACTCTTGTTATTTTTGCAAGATGGGCAAGACATGGTGCCGTTTCCCGATGTGCAAAACAAGCATGACATGTAGAAATGTATAAAGCAATTGAAAAGTCAGGAATTTGAAAATTAATGGCTACAGCAGTCTTCAGAAAATATACATACTCTTCCCCATGGGAAAGGATTTACTTTCTACAGACATAGTCCAAGAACATCCATCTCCCTCCTCAATGAGGGCTACTCTAAAGGAAGGAATTTGCTCCCTTGCACAGTAAATTCTTTCCCTTAAGAGAAACCCCCAATATTGGAGTGATACAGTTTGCACTGTTCAAGTAAAAAGTAAATTAAATTTTGGATCCATAAACAAGAGGGCCATGAGGCCCTGAATCGCTCACCTGAGTATGGTGACCATGTAGGTCATCTGACCTAGACCGCTTGAATAAATTTTCGTTTGACTAGGGCCGTTTGAACAAATTTTCATTCCCTTGCCCCCTAGAGCCTCTATATGAAATTTGGCTACAACTTGCCAAGTGGCTTTTGAGGACAGGTAATAAGAGAAACCAGGGTCAAAGGTCAAAGGTCAAAGAATGACCTTGAACTGTTGTACGTGTACATTTTCATGTACTTATTAAGATGACTGTATATACCAATTTCCAGGTCAAAATCTTCAACAGTTTCCATGAAATCATATTCATCTAGCATTTACCCATACAAAAAGCACCAGAAAGCAAACTGACCTTGCCGTAAAAAAGGTCAAGGTCAACCAAAGGTCATAATTTGAGCAATCTTGGTAGTACTTGCCTACTCGATAATACGTACCAAGTTTCAAGGCCATTGGCCCATTGGTTCTGGAGAAGAAGATTTTTTAAGATTTTTACCATATATGGGCATGGTGGCCATGTTGGTCATGTGACTAGGACCGTTTGAACAAACTTTCGTTTCCTTGCCCCCTAGAGCCTCTTCATGAAATTTGTTTACAATTTGCCCTATGGCTTTTGAGGAGATGTGTGAAATTGTCGCAATATGAGAGACCAGGGTCAAAGAATGACCTTGACCTCTTGTACGCATAAATTTTCATGTACACATTAAGATGACTGTATATACCAATTTTCAGGTCAAAATCTTCAACGGTTTCCAAGAAATCTTATGTTCTAGCATTTTCCCATATAAAAGCACCAGAAAGCAAATTTGACCTTGCCGTAAAAAGGGTCAAGGTCAACCCAAGGTCATTATTTGAACAATCTAATAAGTATTTGTGTACCCGATGCTACATACCAAGTTTCAAGGCCATTAGCCTATTGGTTCATGAGGAGAAGATTTTTAAAGCTTTTTACCATATATGGGCGTGGCGGCCATGTTGGTCATGTGACCAAGACCGTTTGAACAACTTTTCGTTCCTAAGTCCCATAGAGGCTACATATGAAATTTGGTTACAACTGGCCCAGCGGTTTCAGAGGAGAAGTCGTTTGAAATTGTTGACGGACGGACGGACGCCGGAGCCTCACCATCCTATAAGCTCCCCCGGAGCCTCTGGCTCAGGTGAGCTAAAAAGCTATAGAAAACTGTTTAACATCGGGAAATTTATAGGCCGATGATAAATGGCACCCCTATTTATATGCTAACTAAGAGATCTGCATAGAAAAATGATATCTGCTACTAGTAATACAGTATAAAATACCTAATAAAGATAAAGGTTTCCCATAGCCTAATAGCCGTAGGGGCAGTAAGGTTCAAGACCCACTGTATCTTGGGCACAGCTGATGAAAGGCGGAGCCCATCTCTCTCCTTTCGCTGCCTTATTCTTCCCTAATTCAATAAAAGCATCGCGAACGACTGCGTGATACCCCGCCACTGCAAACCCTTTCCAGATTTATATATGTATATAGCCTGGGGGGCAGGGCGCGATAACTCCCATGGGGTACATTTGAGCATCACTGGAGGCTTTCATCACTATGATCATTTGCTGAAAGTTTCAGAAAAATTGCTTCAAACTCTGATTTTATACGGAATTTTTCATGATTTTATACATGTATATAGTCCCAGGGCAGGGGCAGATAACCCCCAGTGTTAATTTCTGTGCTCATAAAAAGCTTTTGTTACTTTGATCATGTTTGTGAAGTTTGCCCATTAACAATCCCAAGGGAGACATTCTTGGTACAAATGCATATGCAAAATCTGAAGGAAATCCGTTGATAAATACTTAAGTTATCGAACGGAAACTAAGAGCGGACGGACTGATGTACCTACTACGGACGGACGGACAGACACACGGACAGCCAACGTGAAAACATAATACCCCACCACTAACGTGTTGGGGGTATAAAAATGGTACCCATTTACTGCTGGGTTGACATAGAGAGTTTTCCAGTCGTCAGATGGCGATGGTGAGCCACGAACTCACGACCTTCCAGCAACATTCTGCACAATAACCGAGCCACTCTAACCACACAACTACAGCACCTCTCTGATATGATAATCACATCTGTGTCTGTTTAATCGGTAAGAGGTGTTACGCAGAAGGTTTTACACTCGGTCGACACGGGTGTAGAGCCTTATGCGTCGCCAGGACGGCGGAGGGTGACTTCCGGTTAAAGGGTTATCTACTAGTGTAATACACTAACAAGGAAACTCTAACAACGTTAGAATTTTTTAAGTTTATATATAATGTAAATTCTATATACAACAATACAATTTACAACTATCACAATTACAATAATATACAACACATATCAGTTCATGTCGCTGGCCCAAGTAAGGTGTTTGTTTCAAATCTGTAATCGATTTGCGTATAGAACGCAAATAGATTACCGTCTGACGTCAACACCGTACTCGGCTCAGCGCCATGAACTAAAGGAAAACACAAAGAACAAAAAAAACGTTAGTTTGAGCTCATACAAAAAAACAAGGCCTTATGTTGGTAGACTTCAATTCGTCGTTCCCTGGATCATGTCATGGGCCAGTCCATATATCATGAGGAACACCAACTCTTATTAACACGTGCACGATTATATACTGGTCGCTCCCTGGATCGTACCAGGGACCAGTCTATATATATTAAAACACCTTAGTGGACGAACACTGTCCCACACTTGATGTGACCTTCAGATCTTATCACAGAATCTGGCAAAACTGTGCTAACCACTTCCGCCTACATTTTGTGCTTCCCGCCTCTGCTTAGGAACCATACACAAACGGCGTTGTAACTGCCTCTACCCGGGTTGGTATTAACCTGGAGACGTTTATCGAATCTCCAGGTGAGACGTGGCTCTAAGCCCTAACAGCTGACTGCCGGACTTGATGTGCCTAAAAATAACGAACTTACACTTAATACATTGTAACTACATAATAACAATACGTAAGACTTGGGCCTGTCTTGGAAATACCATACAACGCCCTCGGCGAATGCCGAGCATAACGTGCACACGCCAGCCGTGTCACTAGACACGACTCGCGCTCACGATGTAAAGCCAAAATTGTGCTTACCACTTCCGCCAATGAAGAAACGTAGATCCTACCACGCATGTGCGTCGAAGGATCTGACGTCAAACATTGTCAAGAAGTATACTGACGTCAACAGGCATTACCATGACATACCCCACATAAAACATGAATAATCTAAACAATGACCTATTTACATTAAATTGATTGACCAAAATCTAACTCGCATATGTATTAATTCATTTCTTTTAACTAAGCGTAATACCATTTGCCATAGAATATAATAGCTGAATAAACATTTCTAACACATTTGGGATCATAACGCTTGATCTGACATCATGACGCCAATGATGTTATACCATATGACGTCATCTAGTGAAGGCAAATCAAGCGCATGACGACCAAATGTTACTATTATAACTTATGGAAAAAACCCTTAATGCGGTGCATGCTATGGCGTCAATTGACGTCACAAGTATATAAATTAGTCCCATTACAAATCAATCTACTTCTATAGGCCACGTATACGTGAAACTAATATAAAAAGTGCTGACGTCGCAATAACATGAATGCAACTGACGTCACATGAATACATGAATGCAACTGACGTCACATGAATAACATGAATACAACTGACGTCACTGGACGTCAAATAGACGCACACCATTGCAACCAACATCAGTGATATAAACTATTTCCGTAATTTACAAAACTTCCTAATATACAAATATTATGCGCAGCATGCTTACTAACAAAATCGGTCGACACATGCGCAGCCTGATCACTGCCAACAAAATCAAATCAGTCGACACATATAATCATACCATATCATTCAGAAGTCACATTTTTCATTCTTAGCCAAACAATTCTAAAATAAATATAATAAAATCTTACCGTTCTGGTCTTAAACTCAGAATCTGGGCACACAACAATAATTTAACATACTCCGTATTAGAATTCAGCCACGTCTAATTTTTCATTAAAGAATAGCAGTATAAATACTAAGCGTCTCACTTTTAAATCATGGGACTCGAATCAAAGTGTGCAGGTACTCACATTAAAATCATGCAATACGCTGTCCACGAGAGGTATTCACAAACAATCCATGCATAACGTAGCCACAATTTCCGTAAATGTTTTATTACCACAGTTACCCTAAAAACTGTAGCCTTACTGATTGAAAAATAATCTCGACGACATAGTGGACGATTAGATCCATTTCGTAACAAGAGGTCAATAAGTAGGAAGGCAAAGAGGTCAAAATGATACCAGCATTCAGTTCTTAACATAATTCAGTCATATTTATTATTTGTTATTACTATTATTTCTGAAATTTCGTCATGGAATGAACAAATTTTTTTATAACTAAGGTTACGCTTGAAGAATTGAAGAAAAGGTTACAGTTGAAGAAAATGATACCAGCATTCAGTTCTTAACATAATTCAGTCATATTTATTATTTGTTATTACTATTATTTCTGAAATGTTGTCATGGAATGAAAAATTTTTTTTCTAACTAAGGTTACGCTTGAAGAATTGAAGAAAAGGTTACAGTTGAAGAAAATGTACATAATCACCCTTTCTTCTTATATTTAGCTTGTGCAGGTCTGTTGTTGGGTTGAATATTTTATGAAAGCCATGATAAATTTGTTTTTTTTTTTTTATATAGCTCCATAAAGGAAGGCTATGTCTTGGATATAGCAAATTTTATGACCTGAGTCCGCTTTGTGCATGTTATGACAAGTTATTGGATCTTAATCTTGGAAGTTTATTGGGAATAAATTCTTCGATTAATAACTATTGGGATTCTATTTCATAGCAGTATTGGATTATTATCACTTTTCATTGTTTGACCAGCAAAATCAGTGCCTAATATCGTAATGATGCAGGCAGGAGGAAATGATTTATCAAA
Organism: Ctena decussata; assembly: GCA_963989385.1. Classification (NCBI taxonomy): domain Eukaryota; kingdom Metazoa; phylum Mollusca; class Bivalvia; order Lucinida; family Lucinidae; genus Ctena; species Ctena decussata. The sequence continues at coordinate 41,650,476 of OZ022500.1, forward strand.
TTTATCAGTGCATCCATTATTGATTGATGATGCAATGGAAGAATTAACCACAGATTTGTTGACTGAATACAAAGTTAGTCATGTTGTTATTTGTGAGATTTTCACTCAAACAAGAGGGCCATGGTGGCCCTGAATCGCTCACCTGAGCATTAATCAGTTCACTGGCTCTGGTGAAGATTTATAAGAGTTTTTACCATACATGGGAATGGCGGCCACCTTGGTCATGTGACCAAGATCATTTGAAGAACTTTCAATCCTTTGACCCATGTGCAGGCTCCATATGAAATTTGATCTGCCCAGTGGTTTCAGAGATGTTTGAAAATGTTTATGGATGGATGAAAGAGGCAGCTAACACCAATACTGTAAGGCTCGATCAGGTGAGCTGAAAATGGCAGAGTCGCTTCTCCGAAAAGTTCCCGTTCATGTTGAGTTCCTTTGATGGATTTCAACTAGACTTAACTAGGCAAACACAGATGATAGAATGGTAGCATCATTATCTCACTGTGGTGAAACTAATGTATTCCAAGGAGTTTGTGGCTGGCATCATTGCAATGTTAGTTCTGATTCTTGCAACATAACTTAATTTAAATTTGACCTAGTGACCTAGCTTTTGACCCGACATGACCCAGTTTCAAACCGGATATTGTAAGAATAAACATTCTGACAAAGTTTCATTGAGATTGGATCAAAACTGTGCCCTCTGGAGCGTATACAAGGTCATTCTTATATTTGACCTAGTGACCTAGTTTTTGATCCGACACAAACCAGTTTCAAACTTACCTAGATTTCATAAAGGTAAACATTCTGACAGAGTTTCATGAAGATTGGATCAAAACTGTGCCCTCTAGGGTGTACACAAAGTTTTTCTTAGATTTGACCTAGTGACCTAGTTTCTGATCTGACGTGACTCAGTTTCATAAGGGGAATATATATGTACAATAAACATTTTGACATAGTTTCATGAAGATAGGATCAAAACTGTTCCTTCTAGTGCTAAGATTTGACCTAGTGACCTAGTTTTTGACCTGACATGACCTACTTTCAAACTTGGCCTAGAGTTTATGGAGATAAACATTCTGACAAAGTTTCATAAAGATTGGATCAAAACTGTGTCCTCTAGAGTATACAAACGGTTTTTCTATGATTTGACCAAGTGACCTAGTTTTTGACCCTACATGACCCAGTTTCAAATATGTCCTTCATATTATGAGGATAAACATTCTGATAAAGTTTCATGAACTTTGGATCGAAACTGTGCCTTCTACAGCGTACACAAGGTTTTTCTCAGATTTGACCTAGTGACCTAGTTTTTGACCCGACATGACCCAATTTCAAACTTGGCCTAGAGTTTATGGAGATAAACATTCTGACAATGTTTTGTAAAGATTGGATGAAAACTGTGTCCTCTAGAGCGTACACAATGTTTTTCTATGATTTGACCTAGTGACCTAGTTTTTGACCCAACATGACTCAGTTTCGTACTTGTCCTAGATATTATAAAGATAAACATTCTGACAAAGTTTCATGAACTTTGGATGAAAACTGTGCCTTCTAGAGTGTACACAAGATTTTTCTAAGATTTGACCTAGTGACCTAGTTTTTGACCCTACATGACCCAGTTTCAATCTTGCCCTAGAGTTTATGGAGATATATATTCTGACAATGTTTCATATAGATTGGATCAAAACTGTGTCCTCTAGAGTGTACCCAAGGTTTTTCTATGATTTGACCTAGTGACCTAGTTTTTGACCCGACGTGACCCAGTTTCAAACTTGTCCTAGATATTATGAGGATAAACATTCTGACTAAGTTTCATGAACTTTGGATGAAAACTGTGCCTTCTAGAGCGTACACAAGGTTTTTCTATGATTTGACCTAGTGACCTAGTTTTTGACCCGACGTGACCCAGTTTCGAACTTGTCCTAGATATTATAAAGATAAACATTCTGACAAAGTTTCATGAACTTTTGATGAAAACTGTGCCTTCTAGAGTGTACACAAGGCTTTTCTAAGATTTGACCTAGTGACCTAGTTTTTGACCCGACATGACCCAGTTTCGAACTTGGCCTAGATTTCATGAAGATAAACATTCTGACAAAGTTTCAGAAAGATTGGATCAAAACTGTGCCCGCTAGAGTGTACACAAGCAAAAGTTGACGGACGTCCGGACGTCCGGACGGACGTCCGGACGGACGTACGACGGACGACGGACATCAGGGTATCCCAAAAGCTCACCCTGAGCACTTCGTGCTCAGGCGAGCTAAAAACATCAGGAATACCTGCAGTCTCAAATAAGAAGTCGCAAATGATTGTTTATAAAGGAATGCAGTAGTTTTCCAAAAGTTGCCATCAAATAACCCATTCCATGCGGGATACCCCTTTACGGGTATCTGGGCAAACAGTTTGGATCCAGATCAGGCCCCACATTTGAGATCCAAACTGTTTGCTGCCTAGACATCATTTCTACAAGAATTGGTTAGACCAATATTGTCAAAATATTCTTGATTTTTGATGCAGACAACAATTTCAGCAGACGACAAAAAATACCCAGAATGCAATGGGATAAACGGCTTACTGACCTGAGTGTGCATTTTGCACACATAGCATTACCTAAAGATGCAATGTGGCATAAATGAAAATATGAATGAAAATACATGTATATCAGTATACACTGGCAAGAATGGAATTTACAGTAGCCTGGATAGGATAATCTTTATACACCATTTGGCCACAGTCTATGTGTCTTCCATATTCACATTATGATCACAACAAAGATTATAACTTAGAAACCAGAGGACCAATGGTCCTGTAGCTAATTTGTCATTTCGCTCATTTGTTACAAATTTGAAACCAGTAGCTTAAAAGGTGTGCACATTTTAATTTGAAAACCTCAGTGACCTTGTATACAAAGTTCAAAAAGTGACCCTGACCTTTGATGACCTTGTCTTCATGTATTCATTTAGTTAACCATATTTTCCAATTATTATATCTAGGCTCAAAAAAAAAAAATCCATGAAATCAACTGTTCAAGCATTTTCCCATTAAAAGCATAACATACCAAAGTTGCTATAAATTAGGTCAATGATTGATTGATTTTGTTGCTCAATGTCCAAGGTAAACAACTATGGTCATGTCAGGAACCTAACCATACTATTCCTGGGCAGGCTTAGACCTCCTAAGTGGTTAACCAGTACTAAATGCACATACGGGCCAATGCACCATCATGATTGTACAAACTATGATGGGCCCGAGTCCTCAATGCTACATACCATGCCACGTGGTCATTGTGCCTTTGGTTCTGGAAAAGAAGATTTTTGAAGGAGTTTTACCATATATGGGCATGGCGTCCATCTTGGTCATGTGACCATGACCAGTTCAACAAACTTTGGTTCTTTTAACCCAGTGAAGCTCCGTATGAAATATAGCTTCAAACAGCCCAGTGGCTTCAGAGAAGATGTTTGAAATTGTTGACAGGCAACAGAATCACAGTGACCTTGAACAAAGGTCAAAGAATGACCTTGACCTTTAACAACATAATATCTTAATAGGCTCACTTAGTTCACCATAAACACCAACTATCATATCTTAGACTTGAATGGTTTCTGAGAAATCCACTGTTCAAGCATTTTCCAATGCATCAAAATTGCTTGCCAAGGTCACACTCAATGAACAGTCCTGATTTGTATGAATTATGATGGGCCCATGTTCCAAATGCTACATACCAAGTTTCAAGGTCATAGGCCTTTTGGTTTTGGAGAAAAAGCTTTTTGAACTGGTTTTATCATATATGGACATGGCAGCCATCTTGGTTATGTGACCCAGATCCCGGGAACCAACTTTCATTCCCCCATCCCACTAAGACTCCATATGAAATTTGGCTTCGATCAGCCCAGTGGTTTCAGAGGAGAAGATGTTTGAAAATCTTGACAACAGATGGACGAGAGAATGACCTTGACTTTAAGTGACATAATATCTTCATTTGTTCATTTAGTTGACCATGTATACCAAGTATTGTACCTTAGACTTGAATAGTTTCTGAGAAATCCACTGTTTTAAGCATTTTCCCATATAAAAGCCTAAGGTACCAAAGTTGACCATGTCAAAAATTAGGTCAAGGTACTCGAAAGGTCATCATTTGTAAAAACTATAAATGGCCCACATGCCGGATGATACATACCAAGTTTCAAGGTCATAGGCCTTTTGGTTCTGGAGAAGAACATTTTTAAATGGTTTTAACCATATATGGGCATAGTGGCCATCTTGGTCATGTGACCCAGACCCCGCGTACAAACTTTTGTTCCCCTATCCCACTGAGACTCCATATGAAATTTGGCTTTAATCGGCCCAGTGGTTTCAGAGGAGAAAATGTTTGAAAATCTTGATGACAGATGGATGGACGGAATGACGTTGACCTTTAGTGACATAATATCTTCAATTGTTCATTTAGTTGACCATGTATACCAAGTATTGTACCGTAGACTTAAGTAGTTTCTGAGAAATCCACTGTTTAAGCATTTTCCCATATAAAAGCCTAAGGCACCGAAGCTGACCATGTCAAAAATTAGGTCAAGGTACTCGCAAGGTCATCATTTGTACAAACTATGATGGGTCCTCATGCTCAATGCTACATACCAAGTTTCAAGGTCATAGGCCTTTTGGTTCTGGAGAAGCAGATTTTTGAAGGGTTTTTACCATATATGGGCATGGCGGCCATCTTGGTCATGTGACTCAGACCCCGCGTATATATTTTCTTTTCCCCATCCCACTGAGACCCCATATGAAATTTGGCTTTAATTGGCCCAGTGGTTTCAGAGGAGAAGATGTTTGAAATTTTTGACGATGGATGGACTGGCAGAATGACCTTGACCTTTAGTGACATAATATCTTCATTTGTTCATTTAGTTGACCATGTATACCAGGTATTGTACCTTAGACTTAAATAGTTTCTGAGAAATCCACTGTTTTAAGGTTCCTCTTAACAGTTATATTGCAAAATTTCTAAGTGAATTTTTTACTGTTTTCCATGTCAAAACCTGGCCATAATGTATACCAGATTAATTGTCCAGAAATGCTGATAATCTGAAGCGGAAAAAGTCTTTTTAAGAAATCACTATTTAGTGAAATTTTACTTTTTTTCAGAGTTTTCGGCAAGAATGTTACTTATCTCCCTTCACTCACGATCTGCAAAATAACGATGTAAAAATGTTTGTTATGCTTGCATTTAAGGACTGCTACATGAGAAAAGAACGAAAATAGCCAAATTACAACGAAAATGGATGATTTCCAAAAAAATTCCATAAAAAAAAATTCAAACATCATCCATGTTGGAACTACTTTTTCAGCAATGTGAACCAAAGTATGGTGGCCTGAATGCACCAACAGAAATTGTTATTTTAACTGAAAAGTATTTGAACATGAGTATGTTTATTGATTTTGATACAGCAAGTTCTGAAAGGTTTGTAAACTGAAGTTTAGATATTTTGGAAGGTTGGTTGGTTAATTTGAAGCTTATCATCTACGGTAAACAGCTAAGGTCATGTTGGGAGGGTCAGTTAACCTAACCACACTATTCCTGGGCAGGCTTAGACCTCCTAAGCGGTTAACCAGTACTAAGTGCACATAGTTTCGCCTGTAACTGACAACAGCCCTTCTTGAATCAGCAGAAGGAGAAACAAAAGTATGTGGCCAGACTGGGTTTCTAACCCAGGACCTCTGACTTATGAGTCAGGTGCTCTACCGAATGCGCTACACGGCCGGCGCATATTTTGGAAGGATGACAAGAAACACATATTCATATTTATATTGGAAGCCAAACACATACCAGCAGGCACATTGCCAAACACATACCAGCAGGCACATTGCAAAACATATACCAACAGGCACATTGCATCTGGTGCGTAAATTTACTGGAACAGACCGCAACGGACTGAATTACCGGAACAGACCCGTTTTCCCTATCTTCAGTTGATATTTGTAATACTTTTATTAAATACACATTTATTTAATATTTAAACGTATTCTGTATGCCCTCTAGCGCAAAACCAATTAGAGATATCAGTCAAAATACTCTTTGAGCATTTTGCGCCATGAATAGGCCTCTTGATATCCCACGCATATATGTTTCATATTAAATCATATAATCTTACACACAAAAAAATTGTGACATCATTATGACGTCACATGCCTACTGGGATATAACCGATATAACTGGTAAAATCTTTTCAGTGCTCGTTTTTTTCCAAGCCTTTTATTTTACTTCTTGCCACCATGTGTGCGCTTGATAATCACAACATTGTCCGAGTTATTATCTTTGAAATGATATGAAAACTGATAGCTCTTTCGACCAAGACTTAGGTATTTTCTCTTTCTATGGTGTCTTCCCCTTGCAATTCCAAACTTATGTGAGTTTTTCCCAAGACTTGCCATGATGGTACACCCAACTTATTCAATATAAACCAAATAAATGAGCAAAATTATTTCTTCATGTATTTTCAGTGATGGTCTGATTCTCGTTGGCCCTCATATGTGCACAACCAAAAACGCATGCACAAACACATTTTATTATTTGTTATTATGTCTTTAGTGGACCACAAAATGGACAACACTTACCAATGACATTACAAATTTAATGAAAAAAGTGGTTTGAAAAAAATAAAAAATACGTAAGCTACGTCATCAAAACAATGTTTGACAGGTCAGCTAGTGAACCTACAAGATGAAGATTTGAACAATCGTATGAACGATCAATCGTTTTTCACACCTACCAATGTGTAAATAGGTCAGAATTCGGCAAATACTTGATGTAAACTTCACATCAGCCAAGGTCAGCTTCAGCAGCCAAGTTTTTCTAGTTTCTGTTTACGACCGAAGAGCATTTCCGCATAGAAGCAGAAATGCTTGCGCTAAAAAGTAGTTCCAAAATCAATTTGTCATTTCATACAATTACGGATAGAATAATTTTTGTAGACACATTAACTAGTGTTATATGTAATAATAAATCAAAGTAAACCTCTTTCAACAAATAATATGAACATAATATTTATATTTTCAATCAAATTAGTTCGGTTATATTCTTAGTTAATCGAAGACGAAGCAAATTTTAACAAATACATGTGGACACGATTCTTTCCAAATATGACACGATACTAAAGCAAGAACGTTTAATCGATTATGTGTTAAAAGAGGGCTTTTGTATCGAAGTTTTAGAAAGTGTGTCTTGATAGTTGGCTAAATGTAAGATCTCATCATAATTTTGTTCGAAAACTGGCATACCATGATTTTCCCAGTTTTCAAATATGGCCGCCTCCAGAAAGCATGAGGGCGGCCAAAAAAAATTCTGGTTTTCCGTATTCGTTTTTTCACAATCAAAATCTGTAGGAGTCGGTAGTGAGTGGTATAAAATTTTTGTGTGCATAGTTTTAACAAACTTTAAACCACTGTCAAATGAGCTTTAATTTTTTTCCTTTCAAAAGTGAAAATCTTTGATAACTATTTTTTTATCAAAGGAAAACACAGTGTTCTGGTAAATTAAATATTGTGCAGACACAACCAAAAAACCTTAAGCACTTTTTCTGAGAATATGGATAAAATGGAGACAATCAGAGATATAATTTAGGTATTGGTATGATGCAAATAATGGTCCTATTTTTTTTCTTGCAACTGTGAAGAGGAACCTTAAGCGTTTTCCCATATAAAAGCCTAAGGTACCGAAGTTGACCATGTCAGAAATTAGGTCAAGGTTCTCGCAAGGTCATCATTTGTATAAATTATAAATGGCCCGCATGCCCCATACCAAGTTTCAAGGTCATAGGCCTTTTGGTTCTGGAGAAGAAGATTTTTGAATGGTTTTTACCATATATGGGCGTGGCGGCAATCTTGGTCATGTGACCCAGACGCCCAGAACAAACTTTCGTTCCCCCAACCTAGGTAGGCTCCATATGAAATATGGCTTTAATCGGCCCAGTGGTTTCAGAGGAGAAGATGTTTGAAAATGATGACGACTGACAACGGACGGACGGACGACAGATGCCTGGCTATACAATAAGCTCACCTATGAGTCTAAAGGCTCAGGTGAGCTAAACAAGAGGGCCATGAGGCCCTGAATCGCTCACCTGAACAATTGGCAAAGTGGCTTTTTCTTATGTTTTGAAATTGTCAAAATATGAGTCTTGGGTCAAAAGTCAAAGAATGACCATGACCTATTGTACTCATAAATCTTCATGTACTCATTAAGCATATATACCATTTTTTAGGCAAAACTTTCCATGAAATCTTATGTTCTAGCATTTTCCCATATTTGACCATGCCGCAAAAAAAGTGGTGGAGTCATTTCCCCTTATCTATTTCTCTGCTTCATCGATGAGTTATTAGATTTGCTTTGCGCGTCTGATAAAGGATTTAGTATTTGTGGAATAAATGTATGTTGCCCTACAGTAGCTGATGATATGTTGTTACAGTCACTTACGAAATTTGGTCTGCAGGCTCTCATTGATATTTGTGTTAGATATTTCCATATGTGGAGATTAGAGTATAACGTCTTAAAATGTGCGGTACCTGTCTTTAACGAGTCGGACACTGAGTTTAAACGGTCTAATAGAAAATGGGCACTGGGTGATCAGGAACTGTTTGAGACGGATAAATACAAACATCTTGGTATAATCTGTAATAAGAAAATGGATATGAAAATAAACATTATGGAGTCTTCTTCAAGTATCAGACGAAATTGTTTTGGGCTCATAACCTCTAGTTTTAGCGAGCAAGATCTGCATCCTTTGACCTTGAAGCGTATTTATGACACGGTTGTACTGCCAAAAGAGTTATATGGTTCTGAACTATGGTCCTGTCTGTCTCAGTCCGACATTCTGTTGCTGGAGAGATCTCACCGTCTCTGTTTGAAAACTCTTCAAGATATAGATAGGAAAACACGAACTTGTGTAGCGTTAGGTCTCATCGGGTCCTTTGACTTAAACCATGAAATTGAGAAACGTAAAACAACTTTCCTTGGACAGTTGTGTAGACTTGACCCACATTTCGCTGTGAAACGCCTGTTCCTCAAACGGCTAACCTCTCATTACTTTTTTAAGGATATCAAGCAAGGTTTCATTTTAGATATATTTCGGTTTCTTGGGGAGTATGATTTGGAACATATCTTAATAGAGTATCTTAACTCTGGTTTGTTTCCTTCAAATGTACATGGAAGAAACTGGTTCAAGAAAAATTAAAGGAAAGTGCTATTCTTAGTACCCGTTTGGTAATTAATAATGAAGGTCTTGAACGTTTTCTTAATATACATCCGGGAACTGAACCGTCCTTATTTTGGGACTTATCTCGAAAATACCCGTATATGCTAACAGCTTGTAGATCCGTTGTTAAACTGATTGCAATATCGTTTAACAGATATCAACCCCCGTCAATGTGCTCGGCATGTGGTGAATCTGTTGTAAATTATGTCAATCACTGTCTTCTTAGCTGTTCTGCTAATTCAGGAGCGAGGCATAAAATGTGGGCTGGAATTTGGCGTAAATCTGGTGCCAATGTATTTTCGTGCCTGGCTAGTCTTAGCAACGATTCTCTGATAGATGTTTTATTTGGAAATTTTTATATCTTAGCTGATGGTCTTACTGTTTCACAGAGAGAAGAGTTTTATTGCTTTGTAGCCCGCTTTATTCACATTCAGAAAATAGTCTGTGGTGACGCCCGGCTCCTTAATAATGCAAGCTAGAATGTTTTTCTCACCCTGTCCATCCAGATGTCTCTTCGCCCGCCGTGGTGTGAACAGTGCGGGTTATGTGTTTTAAAGCACAATTAAGTGTAATAGTATAAAAAACCAGAGGACCAATGGTCCTGTAGCTCACCTGAGTCCATTTTTATGATTTTTGCCAAATATGGGCATGGCGGCCATGAACCAACTATATATACTTTTTTCCCGACTTTGCCTGAAGGCTGCATATGAAATTTGGCTCCAATTGGTCCAGTAGTTTCAGAGGATAACTCCTTAGAAAATGTTGACACATAACAGACAAATGACCTTTGGCCAAGGTCACTAAATGACCTTGACCTCTAGTATACTTAGGGGCTGAAGCTGACTGCAATTCCATATCACAGAATACAATAGCACCAGAAAAATGCACTTTTTCAGCTTTTCCCATGCAAAAGCCTAAGAGACTAAATTTGACTTTGCCATAAAATAGGTCAAGGTCAACCCAAGGTCATCATTTATATAAACTTTGTAGGACTAGAGTCCAAGATGCTACATACCAAGTTTCAAGGCAATCGACCTCGTGGTTCCAGAGAAGAAGATTTTTTAAGGTTTTTGCCACATATGGGCATAGCGGCCATCTTGGCTATGTGACCTAAACCATATATATAGAATGTTGCTTTCCCACTTTGCCTAAAGGCTGCATATGGAATTTGGCTTCAATTAGCCCTGTAGTTTCAGAGAAGTCTTTTGAAAATGTTGACAAACAACAGACAAATGACCTTTGGCCAAGGTCACTAAATGACCTTGACCTCTTGTATTCTTTGGGGTTGAAGCTGACTGCATTTCCATATCACAGAACACAATAGCAACAGAAAAATGCACTTTTTCAGCTTTTCCCATGCAAAAGCCTAAAGGACCAAATTTGACCTTGCCATAAAATAGGTCAAGGTCAACCTAAGGTCATCATTTATATAAACTTTGTAGGACTAAAGTCCAAGATGCTACATACCAAGTTTCAAGGCAATCAGCTTCGTGGTTCCAGAGAAGAAGACTTTTTAAGGTTTTTGCCATATATGGGCATGGCGGCCATCTTGGCCATGTGACTTGGACCAAATATATAACCTTGCTTTCCCACTTTGTCTGAAGGCTGCACATGAAATTCGGCTTCAATTGGCCCAGTAGTTTCTGAGAAGAAGTTCATTGAAAATGTTGACACACAATAGACAAATGGCCTTTGGCCAAGGTCACTAAATGACCTTGACCTCATGTATTTTTAGGGGTTGAAGTTGACTGCATTTCCATATCATAGAACACAATAGCAACAGAAAAATGCACTTTTTCAGCTTTTCCCATTGAAAAGCCTAAGGGACCAAATTTGACCTTGCCATAAAATAGGTCAAGGTCAACCCAAGGTCATAATTTATATAAACTTTGTAGGACAAGAGTCCAAGATGCTACATACCAAGTTTCAAGGCAATAGACCTTGTGGTTTCAGAGAAGAAGATTTTTTAAGGTTTTTACCATATATGGGCATGGCGGCCATCTTGGTCATGTGACCTGGGCCAAATATATAAACTTTCGTTCCCCCATCCTATTAAGGCTCCATATGAAATTTGGCTTCAACTGGCCCAGTGGTTTCTGAGAAGAAGATGTTTAAAGAGTGTGGACGACGACGGACGACGACGGACGACGACGGACGACGGACGACAGAGGCCTGCCTATACTATAAGCTCACCTTTGAGCCTTCGGCTCAGGTGAGCTAAAAAGTGCAGGAGTGAAATAAAACAGAGCAGAGCCTAATGGTTCTGTTCTGTTTCGTTCTGCTCTGTTCCGCACTGGGAATAGTGGATGGAACAAGGCAGGACAGGGGTGATACACCTTGCGTGCAGCTTTTTCTCGGCGTAGAGTCGACGCTGATTTGACATCATGGCGTTGATTCAACGTCATGAGGTCGAGTCAGTGTTGATTCGGCGCCGTGTGCGCGGTTCGGAACTTGGCATTTCTGTTCTGCTGTGTTCTAGTTTCGTATTCTAAAAGTCTCTAACGTCTTGTACATATAAATAACAGAGACGATTGTTGCTGCATATATACATAATCTACTTTTTCACACGGTATTTTTTTTTTTCACATGCACACTTATTTGCACTTGTCTTGTATCTCTGTTTATATATATATATATATATGATGCTCTCCTGTATTGGAGGAAATAAAGAATCAATCAATTGGTTCTGGAGAAGAAAAAATATTTAAGGTTTATACAATAAATGGGTATGGTGGCCATATTGGTCATGTGACCTGGACCGTTTGAACAAATTTTCGTTCAATCAACCCCTGGAGGCTCTATATGAAATGTGATTACAATTGACCCTTTGCCTTTTGAGAAAATGTTTGAAAATGTCAAAATATGAGAGATCTGGGTCAAAGGTCAAAGAATGACCTTGACCTCTTGTACTCATAATTCTTCATGACCTCATTAAGACGACTGTATATACCAATTTTTAGGCCAAACACTTCCCATGATATCTTATGTTCTAGCATTTTCTCATATTTGACCTTGCTGTAAAAAAGGTCAAGGTCAACCAAGGTCATAATTTGAACAATCTTAATAGTACTGGAGTACCCAATGCTACATACCATGTTTCAAGGCCACTGATCAATTGGTTCTGGAGAAAAAGATTTTGAAAGGTTTTTACCATATATGGTCATGGTGGCCATGTTGGTCATGTAACCCAGACCATTTGAAGAAATTTTCATTTCCTCGACCCCTGAAGGCTCTATATAATATTTGGTTACAATTGCCGCATTGGCTTTTAAGGAGAAGTTTGAAATTGTCAAACTATTCTGAGAATTCAGGGTCAAAGGTCAAAAAACGACCTTGACCTCTTGTAGTCATGAAAATTGATGCACACATTAAGATGACTGTATTTACCAATTTTTAGGCCTAAATCTTCAAAACTTTCCATGAAATCTTATGTTCTAGCATTTTCCCATATTTGACCTTGCTGTAAAATGGCCAAGGTCACCCCAAGGTCATCATTTTGAACACTCTTGATAGTACTGGAGTACCCAATGCTACATACCAAGCTTCAAGGCCATCGGTCAATTGGTTCTGGAGAAGAAGATTTTTTTTAGGTTTTTACCATATATGGGCATGGCGGCCATGTTGGTCATGTGACCTGAACGGTTTGAACAAAATTTCATTCACTCATCCCCTGGAGGCTCTATATGAAATTTGGTTACAATAGGCCGAGTGGTTTTTGAGAAGATTGTTTGAAATTGTCAAAATATGAGAGCTCAGGGTCAAAGGTCAAAGAATGACCTTGACCTCTTGTACTCACAAATCTTCATTGTACTCATTAAAGATGACTGCATATACCAACTTTTAGACCTTAATCTTCAAAACTTTCCCTGATATCTTAAGTTCTAGCATTTTCCCATATTTGACCTTGCCGTAAAAAGGTCAAGGTCAACCCAAGGTCATAATTTGAACAATCTTGATTGTTTTTAGATTTTTTTAGTTTTTTACCATATATGGGCGTGGCGGCCATGTTGGTCATGTGACCAGGACGGTTTGAACAACTTTTCGTTCCCCCTTCCTCTGGAGGCCATATATGAAATTTGGTTACAATCGACCCAGCGGTTTCAGAGGAGAAGTCGTTTGAAATTGTGGACGGACGGACGACGGACGACGACGGAGCCTTACCATCCTATAAGCTCCCCCGGAGCCGCTGGCTCAGGTGAGCTAAAAAGGTAAAGGTTTCCCATAGCCTAATAGCTGTAGGGGCAGTGGGGGTTAGAGACCTACTGTATCTTGGGCACAGCTGATGAAAGGCGGAGCCCATCTCTCTCCTTTCGCTGCCTTATCCTTCCCAGATTTGAAAAAGGTACCCTTTTATGCTGGGTTGACAGAGAGAGTTTTCAAGTTGTTGGATGGCGACAGTGAGCCGGGAACTCATGACCTTCCGATGACTTTCTGCAACATAACCGATTCACTCTAACCACTCGACCACAGCACCTCTCTGGAACTTAGTGGGTTGAAAAATCAGTTGTAATCAGTGCAGTCCTTGCCAGGAGTCTGGCCTTGGTTATGTGCATGTCACTTTGTACTTTTTCCCTATGGATGACTCAAGTATATAGGTGATGGCAGAAATGATTCTCCTGGGCATTCAGCCCAGTATACACGCTGATGGAGGACAGCAGTAAAAAAGATCCTGAGTATTAAAACCCTTGATATGAGAATGACTGGAAGAAAATCTACTACCCTTGAGAAAGCTGCATTTCAGATGGCTATGACTGGGGTGGCCAGTCTTCTATGATAATTCAAGATCTTCATGCATCTCTTCAATATGGCTTGTTAAAGGGCAGAAAGCCTTTGATGATTCTGCTTCATCTTGGGGGAAATAATATTGACAACACTAACAACTGGAAAATAGTGAAGAAGACTGAAACAAAAGTCAGACTGTAGCCACTGATCAAGAAATCACATGCCGATTTAAAGAATTCTAAACAAGACCTGTCCACAGTATAGGATAGCTTACCTGACAGCGCCTTGCCCATCACATAGAACACTTTAACATAAAACTAACAGTTTGCCAAGCCCGCCACCGGCGGGGGTAGTACAATAGCTCTTCCTGTACACGCGTACAGGCAAGCTAACAGCAGCTTATTAATATGACAGAATTTGAGCCCTTTTTAGACTGGAAACCTGTTTAGGGGTATTATGGAAACAGTGAATACCCAGCGACAGAAAATCTGACTATATGCCCGCTGTAGCGCTTCTAATGTATATGGCCTGTATGAAGAAAATTATACATGAAATAAACAAATCTACCATATATAAGCAGTCTATGATGAACAATTCTGAGAAATCTGCTGTGAAAAGTTTCCTTCTATACAGCATTCAATCTGATAGAAGAAAAATAACATGAGATAATCAGCAGGAGAAGACCTGTTCTTTATTTCAAGATACAACAAGCCATTGTCCACTTAAGTACCAAATAAGAACAATCTACTATCAACAGCTGTTGAGAACTCTGTTACGAAAAATGTAATTATCCAATGCAGGGAGAGAAAGAAAAATAAACAAATACTGGGAAGAAGAAGCACAGAAAGGCCTGGTCTGTATCCATCCATACAACAGTTCAATGTCAGCTCTTAATTACAACAAACATAAACTTTTCTCCTTGCACAATAATACAAGTCATTTTGGCTTAAAAATCACTAGAGCAACAGAAGGTATTATTGACACCTTAAGCTACTATTTGGTTTTAAGCAGATCCTTTTGTAAGATTCATATTGGATTGACCTGTTTTTATTAACACAATTATCTACCAAGATAATGAGAAGGAACTCTTAAGTTTATTGTTTATATTTCAAAAATAACCTTTGCCTCATGCCATGTACCGGAGTGAAGCAGTTATCAACACCCGGAAGCAGTTATCAACACCCCATTTACCTCTAAATGATAATGATAATAATAATGATGATTTAATACAACCTCTCTTAAAATCAAGCTATGATCATTTAGTGTAGATAATGATTGAAGGATTTGCTTTAAATTCAAACATAAAATCCCAAGATTTTTTATTTTTACACTCTCAGCCAGAAAATATGCAAAAATATGAAAAAGCAGCTGTAAAAATAGTGGATTTTTTCCAATTTTTACCCTTAAAATAAATAAAAAATCTTACAAAGATAAAATTAAACATTGCACATTTGATGTTTTTTTTGCTGTTGATGATAATTTTACTTGAAAATAAACTATTTTTCTGATCTACTTTTTTCGAAACTGTGCATTTTTGAGACATTTAATTTTGGGGTGTTGATAATTACTGCCATGCTGCATTTAGGGATGTAGTTATCGACACTCTGGAGGTCACAGTTTCCTGTATGGTTTTGAAGAGAGTGACCATATCTGCTCTTAATATTCTCCATGGTGATATAGTTTATGCAATAAAACCGCACGAAAGCACTTTCTGTGAGTGAAAATAACCATGTGTCTGAGTGACCTCCCCTTACAGCCATGCATAAGAGGCACAGTATTTCATTAGTACATCAACAAATATGTCTATTTTTCTCCAAACACCTAACTTTCTAGCATTGTTTTGACTAATACATAAAGCTAAATGAAATTGCAACACTATAATGCCTTATTTACAAAAAGATGTCAAGAAATGGAAAAGTTCACTAGGGGGTGTCGATAACTACTACCTGTCAATAATACCTTCCGTTGCTCTACCACAATAATCCCATTTATTTTGCGGCCGACGAATTGGAAGGACTGCCATTTTGCATAATTGTTGCGGTGCAAATATCCCTCTAAAAGGAAAGAGCAGCTCAGGCTTTTCAATAAATTCCAAATGCCTGAATTTTTTGGTTTCTCTTCCGCCATGACAGTTAATCAATTCACTGGGCGCTTCCATTTGCATCAAGTTCGTCCAATCAAGCGTTCCCAGGATAAACATTTGATGAAATCTATCTGCGCATGTGCGCACTGATTTCTTCCTTTTCTGGCTCTATCCTGCAAGGGAAACACGCAAATTTTAATCCAAAAAAGAAATCGGTCGTAAAATTTGTCATCAATCATGCCTGGCGGCAGGAGTAGAAGTCAGAGAAGCAGAGGAGCGATGCAGAGCAAAAGACCGCGACAGCAATCGGGCGAGGCTGTTGAACGAGATCTACTCGATGATGGCGGACCAAACCCAGACCCTGAGGCTGTGTCTGAGGAGAGGTTGCGTCCAGGTATTCAAAATGCACAAAAAGGACCCTCACCTTTGTTCCAAAAATTAATAGATTTCGAGCAAATTTTGCAAAACGCCGGTATTGCGCCCACTAGAACTAAACAGAATAGTTCGGTACAGAATAACTCACCGACCCAGCCCATGGCAATTGGAAACCAAAATTTGTCCCTGGGCCTAATGGCTCCTGAGTCGGAAAATAACTTCACTTTTGGTCAGGAAACTATGAGGCTGGGTGGTGAGGATATGTCTGCCCATGTTCCTATTGTAATTTGCCAGAAAATCTGGGCACATCAATATATCAATCTCAACTTGCTGTTGAAAGGGGCAGTTGAATTACAGGAGATCTGTTCGGGTGGCCCTGTTCACCTGAACAAACAAGGTATTTTGGAATCCAGGCCTAAAGTTTTTAAAGAACAGGTCCCACTATAGAGAAATGGACTGACGCATTTCTCATCTTTTCATCCATTTATTTAAAGAAATACCCGGACAGAGCTCAGGAACTGCTTCAATATATGGGTATAATCAGAGAGGGGGCAGCAAGGTCTTCAGCATCGTTGGCTTGGCGACAGTATGATGAGCAGTTTCGGCTCCGGCAAGCCAATAATGTCCAACCTTGGAACAAGCTTAACTTGGACCTATGGCTGCGGGTTATGACTGCATCTGCGAACACCTCAATCCTGCCCAAATCTCAGCCAGCTTCAAAGACCAAATGTTTAGACTTTAATAATGGAGTTTGTAACTTCAAGCCTTGCAAATTCACTCATGCTTGCTCTCATTGTGGTGGTACCAGTCATGGTCGGCATAACTGCTTCAAGTTGGCTACCACTTCAACAAGGGGCGTCCAAATTTTTCATCCAGGTCGAGGATATAGTCCCAACAACCGTGGGGGACGACCATTTTCTGGACGTGGCTCCAGACAGTAATGAGCCTGCTCCCCTTAATACTACACTGTTGCGTGACCAATCAGATACAACCTTGTTCGATCTTGTGAAAACTCCCATCAAGCTTGAAAACTTGCAACAGGAACTAGTTGGTTATAATTTGCTAAAAATAGTTTTTTATTTTTGTGAAAAGAAATACTTGTTTACAATGTCTTTGTGTATATGTTGCTAGAATACTATGCAATTTGTAATCCTCTGTTTTATTTGTCAAACTGAACTGATTGTGTCTCAATTCATTACTATTAAAAGTTTGTTCATAGTTATTGATACTTGTATCAGTCTTGTAGGGTGCATCATTCTGGGACAAACTGGCTAGACGACAGACTCACGGGAAAGTCCAGCAAAAATTGTTTTTGGAACAATACTAGATGCTGGAATATTTAAAAAAAGAAATTACTAGGTATATATATTGTTATTTGTAGCTTTAATGTAGGAGGATGTGCGTAGAGCCCTAAAAATTTGTAAAAGAACTCTGGACATAGACTACTTTACAGCAATACAGGATAGTCTCCAGGTTCTGGAGTCACAGCCCAATGGAAGAACATTTTGCCAGACACTGGAGGCCTTCATGAGGAGATATGGATTCTTATTTTCCATTAAAGGTGCCCCATCAACAAGCACCTCAGTAACATCCAAGTCAGGAAGGGTCAAGATCAAGCTAGCTATTGAAGCTTTTCAAGATCAGGTAGAGGTCATGAGAAATCTGCATCCAGATCTGCAAACTGTTGATCAAGTGACCCCATTAGACTCCAATGAGCCGACATGGATCAAGCTAGCTATTGAAGCTTTTCAAGATCAGGTAGAGGTCATGAGGAATCTGCATCCAGATCTGCAAACTGTTGATCAAGTGACCCCATTAGACTCCAATGAGCCGACATAGAGACATGCAGCTTCCAAAGCATTGGGCCTGACAGACGAGCAGTATGGCAAGTTTGGTGGGAAGTGTAGGTGATCAAGGTGCCTACTCTTAGCAAGCGATGTTACAGCGAGGCGAGAACCATCATAATGGAGTTGATGGCAACTCGTCAAGAGGTCAACACCAGTCTCTTTGGCAGCTGCTGTGGCTATAACAAGCCATCCCTGTATGATGGCCCAGGGTCATTTCAGCAAAAAATATGATACCTTTTCATCAGAAAAAAATACCTAATTATTATAACCCAGTCTAGAGAGATTAAGCAATAGACCCATTTATTCTGGGGCAAGGAAGTTAGTGATGATAGCAGATGAGCTTGTTCAAAGTGAATGCAGTTGAAATAAATGTTGCAGAAAATCAAATGAAAACCGACAACTGGACATTTACAATGCCACCTTGCTGTGGCTGACCTTGAACTTCCGGGAAAACTCAAAGTGTTGAAGGCAAAATCATACGATTGCCATGATTGCCATGAGGTGACATTAAGGTGTGGTTATGACAACATGTCAGCCCATGTGCCAACACAAATAAACAAAATAATTTGGCAGAATCAGTATATTAACATTGCTCTACTCTATTTCTTGGTATGGTGTACATCCTGACAAGTAAAAGAATGCAGATGTCATGTCTGAATAAGTGGGAAATATGTCAACCTAGCAATCCTGCTGATTCCTGAGTTTGACAGACTGAGAAAAAAAGATAAATACAGGGATGCAAGACTGAACAGCTTCCTGAGTATTAAAGAATTCATTGTGGCTTCCAGCAAGTATAAAAGAACTCACTGTTCCCGTCACCCATGGAGACAAGAAGAACTTGATGATTACATGGAAAATGTAATAGAAATTGCCAGGGTCTATGGCATGAAGATTTATGAGTTACCATATGTTCTTCTCCCAGAAATGTGCAGTGGCTCTAGAGCAGGGCAACAAGGTGAACTGGGCAGAGAAGGACAAATATCTGTTGAAATCTAGTTACAATAGGGTCATAGAGAAGTAACTCTTACAGAAGTAATTCTTACTTTCATTTCACACTAATCATGACATTGGTTATGAGGCTTCTTTTCTTCCAAGGGAATTAATCTCAGTTAACAATTTGGAAGTCTGCAAAAGAAGTTGGCTTTTAGTATACAACAGCGTGGTGTTAAATAAATGAGCTGATAGATTTCTAGTGTTTTCATTGCGTTTATCAATATTCCGGGTTATTGCAGAATTGCAATAACCCAATTTATTTTTGGGCACTGACTGTTTGTTTATTCCGGAAGTGAAGTTTCTGTGCGATAAGTTTGGTCATTCAAGATTCGCACGCGGTTGGTTCTTTTGGAGTCCTATTTGTGGTGAATCATGACTGGTGTAAGTTCCAGCCAAATGTTCGGCTATTTGCAATTCGCACATGTGGTTCTTTTGAGGATCCAGCAGGTTAAGTTACGATTGATATAAGCACAACCGCTTCATAGATAAAGACCGAACATATCCAATTGGGAAGCAAACTGCAAAGTCATCGTTTAATAACACTTTAACAGTATTTTCAAATAGTTTTTTGAGCTTTTTCGCGTGTTTGAGTATATCCAAATTACTTGATGTCGTCGAGAGGACGAGCGAGACAGTGTAGGGACCGCGCAGATATACCAGACGAGGGACGCGCGGCGTCTGAACCGTAGGCACGTCGATCAAGAAGAGGGCGAGGACGTGCAATGGTGGCGAGATCGAGATCACCGGCGGAACGTCAGTCAACGGAAGCCGTGCAACTTGCCGGTGTCGAGGCTGAGCCGTCTGCAGGTAAAACCAATAAAAACCAGGCCCCGCACACAGATTCATTCATAGATTTTCAACAACTAATGCAGGAGTCATCGCTCCTCACTAATACTGAACATGACATTTTACCGTCAAGCAATGCAGTTTTGGGGGCTGCTGTTACAAATTCTGGAGCAAATTCCAATTCTACTAGTAATGACCTCAACCTTGATTGCCATGAGGAAACTTTAAGGTGTGGTTCCGATGACTTGTCAGCACATGTGCCAACCCAAATTAAACAAAAGATATGGCAGAACCAATATATTAACATTGCTCTTCTTTTAAAAGGCAATGTGGAGCTACAAGAGTTGTGTTCAGGCGGTCTGATACACATTACTGAATCTGGCAACATTGAGGCACGGCCAAAAATTACCAAAAGACAAGGTTGCCAGTATTGAAAAATGGACCGACGCCTTTTTAATTTTTTCATCTATTTATTTGAAAAAATTTCCAAACAAAACACAAGAACTGCTTCAATATATGTCCATTATTAGAGAAGCTGCAATTGGGGGACAAATTTTTGGAAAAATTTGCTGTGGCGTGAATTCTGGCTGCCAATTGCTGATGTCTTGATGACCTGATAAAATTTTGGCAGCCTAATCATCGTTAACCCTTGACATGGACACAGCAAATTGTTGTAAACATGCATGAGGTTGATGATGATGGCTGAATCAATACATTGATTGGATTTTTCTGAGCAGGAGCAGGTCTACTGCTATAATGTCTGAAGATCTAATCAGCTTAAGGCAGTTTAAAGCATACTATAATAATAACAAGTGTTATATTATATATACAGTGACCACAAGTGTTTTAGTGTGTGTTGTGTGGGGGTGGGATGACGACCGTATAACGAAAGTGAGCGTCATCTGTCCACTCTCAGTATAATAATTGTATGTTGCAAAGCGTTTGGCTGGATGTGTTCTTCATGGCTTATGACCGGAGTTCTATGCCTGATGTGTTTTTGCTGTTATGCTTATGACAGCTCATTAAATGTTGTGTACAGGGCAAAAGTATGCCCAAGTTTACAGTTATGTGAAGTATTGGCTATTGCCGACTTGTAACATGTCACGAGACATCGGCTTTTGGCCGCTAGAACTCCAGCTGGCGGCCACAGCACTTCCACAGACTGATGAGATTAATATGATGTTCTCTTTGTATGTTTATATTTTTACATGTGCTTATAGTTATTTGATAAATTATTTTATAGAAGTATGTGTTGTTTTGAATCTGTGCCTCATCAAATAACTACTACAAATGATAACTAGAGGGACTCTTTGTAAAACCTGTAACATCTGCAAACAGATGTCTCATACAACCCAGTTCTGCACTCAGAATGTTAATCAGCTTGTATCATAGCCAAAGTATCAAAATGCTTTGGCTTGGATTGGGAGTGCTGAACGCTTGAAGACAATGCAGAGAAGACCTTTTAAGCTATAGCTTCAACAGTCAGAGCTGTAAGAAAGATAAATAAAAGCTATATTTATATAGCATATCTTATTTTTTTTTACCTGATATTGTAATAACTTTGGTTTAATATTCCTATGATTACCAGTCCTGCCAATACGGCACAAATGAATGTAGTGTGCATGTATTTGCAGTGTGTTTTGAAAACTGCAGTGACATGTTGAGACTTGATTTTCAGTTTATAATGGTTTTATTATGTGATTTTCTTAATTCATAGCAGCAACCTCTTGCTAAGAATATCCTCTGTGTTATATTGGAGTTATCTAAGTATGGAAACAGCTTTAGTAAGTGTTTTTGATTAATGTGTCTAACTGCGTGAGTATCTGGAATTAACTGTGTATTGGAAAATTGCTCTGCTCTCACATTACATGTTTTTAATTTACCATGGAGGCAGATATAGCCAGACATGTTGGTTTGATCGGCCACACCTTTATAAAACGCTTAAAAACTGATCTGGGAAGCGATTTTTGCTATGATTTGAAACCAAACTTTGACCTTAATCAGTGTATTACACGTTTGAAAGGTTCAGGAGGATGGAATGTTTTAGACAAAGACTGCTTTATGTTAATGTTTGAACCATTTTTAAATACTTATAGACCGGACATTGTTTTAATTCAGTTAGGTAAGAATGACTAAGACGGTGAGGCACAGTCTCTCAATGTGGCAAATGAATTAGAAGTGCTAGCATCAAAATTAATTTCAGACTTTAATGTAAAAAATGTATTTGTTTGTGAACTCTGTACTAGAGAAACCCCGAAACAAGTGGTTGCCTCAGAGTTTGAAAGCAAACGCAAACAATGTAATCAAATTCTTGAGACTTTACTAGAGCATGAAGAGAGGATATGATTCCGGAAACATCAGCACTTATTCGTAGCTTTGAAGCCGATATTCAAAGATGCTGGAGTACATTTGAATGAGAATGGACTCCGCCGCTTCTATTGCTCCATAAGACAGGCCATAATGAAAGCTGTTGAGATGTAAAACAAAATTAACTGAACAATGTTATGTATACGTTCAACTTTAATGTGTAATATTTTTTTATTTTTTATTTAGCACAGTGTTATGACTGTTTTAGTTCAACTTTACTAACATCTTTTAGTGCAAGCTATCAATGCTGATATTTTTTAGCTACATGATCTATCAAGAGATGGAAATGAATTTTAGATAAAATATACAGCATGTTATCTGCAAGATTATGTGACTTTTCAGTGCAGATCTTGGCAGGAGTGATTTTCGCTTCTTAGCCCCCATACTTTGTAGGCCAAGTTTATAGCTATGATATTTAGCTGACAACAAAGTATGGCATGTTCTCTGCTGGAGTAATAATACAAAATTATTGCTCTGGTAATAAACGTTTTTATGCATGCGAGCATCCTACTTCGTCTGGTAGAGTGGGTAAGATCTGCATCAGCTGTTTTTGCAAAGCATTTGCTTGTTGTATATAGGTCGAATCTGATGGGTGCAAATCTTGTCTATTTGGAGATACTCGGCTTTTGCCATAGACGGCATAGCCTTTCCAGTCTGGCTGCCATTTTGAACAGCTGCAAAAACATGAACATCACGCTTCTAATTCATTCAATATCTGTGTTTGTTTTGGCCATCATGCATAGTAAAGGTCAGATCAGGCAAAGAGGAACATCTAAGAAAGCAGAGTTGGCAAAAAAAACAATGTGATGGGTAATGGGATTGTCGATTTTGAAGCTATTTTAAGGGCATCCGAACAGGTAGAAATGCCCCTTAATAATACTAATTCTAATGCTGCAACACCGTTTGGTAATGTATCAGAGATAGGTCAGGGTCAATCGGCCACTCAACAGAGTCAATCGGCCATTCAGCAATCAAATTTGGGCATTGGTGTTTCGTAAGCACCGAGCGTACAAGTACAGTCCCTTACATTAAATCTCAATCCAATCATCCCAACTGCCTCGGCAATTATTTCGAAGCCCTAATCATCCTGTTTTGGTAATACTGAGCATTCTATGTCTGTGCAAGAGCAAGGCATTAATCCTTTGAGATGTGGCAATGATTCAACCTTCCTGTATGTCCCTAAATCACTGCAGCAGCAGATATGTAAGAGTACATAAATTTAGCCCTCCTCCTCAAAGGGGGTATGGAACTGAACCAATAAGCCAAACAGCTGGGAATTCGATGGTGACAATATCATAAGCTTGCAATGATTTCAATAAGGGCACTTGTCACTAGCCCTATTGTAGATTTCCTCATTTGAGTTCAAGCTGCAGGTCTGTACAACATGGTGATGCTTCATGTACTAGCAAGCAGAATAACACTCCATCCCTTCAGCAAAAAGATAAACACAGGGATGCATGACTGAACAGATCCCTGAATGTTAATATGTTCACTGCAGCTTTCAGCAAGTATATAAGAATTCAATGCTCCCGTCAACCATGGAGGCAAGAAGAACTCAATGAATACAAGAAAATGTAATAGAAATGTACAATGACTCTAGAGCAGGGCAAAAAAGTTAACTGGGCAGAGAAGGATGATGGAAGGATGATTTGTGATTTACGGCCTTTTTAACAGTATTTCAGTCAAATCAGGATAATGGGTGGATGATAATGAAAGGCTGTGTTCAATGGAACCCCTTTCACGATGGCAGAGAAGGACTAAAATCTGCTGCAAACTAGAACTGTCAGAAAATCTGACTATACCCCCTCTGTAGTGTTTCTAATGTATATGGCTTGTACGAAGAAAATTACACATGAAATAAACAAAATCTACCATGTATGAGCAGTCTATGATGAACAGTTGCTGGGAAATCTGCTATGAAAAGTTTCCTTCTATACAGCATTCAATTTGATAGAAGAAAAATAACATGAGATAATCAGCAGGAGAAGACCTGCTCTTTATTTCAATATACAACAAGCCATTGTCCACTTAATAAGTACCAAATAAGAACAATCTACCTTCAACACCTGTTGAGAAATCTATTATGAAAAATGTATTTATCCAATGCAGGAAGAGAAAGAAAAATAAACAAATACTGGGAAGAATAAGCACACAAAGGCCTGGTCTGTATCCGTCCATACAACAGGTCAATGTCAGCTCATAATTACAACAAACATAAACTTTTCTCCTTGCACAATAATACAAATTCTTTTGGCTAAAAATAATCCGGATTATCACTACCACAATAATCCCATTTATTTTGGGGCTGACTAATTGGAAGGATTGCCATTTTGCATAAACATTCCTCTAAAACGTAAGAGCAGCTCAGGCTTTTCAATAAATTCCAAACGCCTGCATATTTGGGCTTCTCTGCCGCCATGACAGTCAGTCAATTCACTGAGCACTTTTATTTGCAAACTGGGCATGCGTGCCTTGATTTCTTCCTTTTCTGGCTCTATCCTGCAAGGGAAACACACAATTTTTAAAAAAAATAAATAAGTCTTATAGAGATTGATGTTAAAATTAGTCATCCATCATGCCTGGCGGTATGAAAAGGACTCGGGGAAGCAGAGGAGCGATGCAGAACAAGCAACTGAGACAACGAGGAGGTTGAACGATTACACCTCGATGACAATGGAGATGGCGGGCTAAACCCTGTGTCTAAGGAGAGCTTGCTTTCAGGTATACAAAATGCACTAAAAGGACCCTCACCTTTGTTTCCATAATTAATAGATTTTGAGCAAATTTTACAAAATGCCGGTCTTGCGCCCAATAGAACAGAACAGAATAGTTCAGAACAGAACAACTTACTGGCCCAGCCCATGGTAATAGGAAACCAACTGCGTCCTTGGGGTTAATGGTTCCGGAGTCTGAAAACAACTTTACTTTTGGTCAGGAAGCTGTGAGTCTGGGTGGTGAGGACATGTCTGCTTATGTACCGATAGTAATTTGCCAGAAAATCTGATCACATCAATATATCAATATCAACTTGCTTTTGAAAGGGGCAGTCAAATTACAGGAGATCTGTTCTGGTGGCCCTGTTCACCTGAACAAACAAGGCATTTTGGAATCCAGGCCCAAAAAGAACAGGTTCCCACTATAGAGAAATGGACTGCATTTCTCATCTTTTCATCCATTTATTTAAAGAAACACCCAGACAGAGCTCATGTTTTGCTCTAATAATCCGAGAGGGAGCAACAAGGTCTTCAGCATCATTGGCTTGGCGACAGTATGATGAGCAGTTTTGGCTCTGGCAAGCCAATAATGTCCAACCTTCGAGCAAGCTTAACTTGGACCTATGGCTGCGGGTTATGACTACATCTGCAAACACCTCAGTCCTGCCCGAATCTCAGCCAGCTTCAAAGACCAAATGTTTAGACTTTAATAATGGAGTTGTAACTTCAAGCCTTGCAAATTCACTCACGCTTGCTCTCATTGTGGTGGTACCAGTCATGGTCGGCATAACTGCTTCAAATTGGGTGCCACTTCAACAAGGGGCGCCCAAATTTTTCATCCAGGTAGAGGATACAGTCCCAACAACCATGGGGGACAACCATTTTCTGGACGAGGCTCCAGACAGTAATGAGCCTGCTCCCCTTAATACTACACCATTGCATGACCAATCAGATACAACCATGTTCGATCTTGCGAATACTCCCATCAAGCTTGAAAACTTGCAACAGGAACTAGTTGGTTATGATTTGTTAAAAACAATTTTTTATTTTTGAGAAAAGAAATACTTGTTTACAGTCTTTGTGTAAGTTGCTAGGTTGCTATGCAATTTGTAATCCTCTGTTTTATTTGTTGATCTGAGCTGACTGTCTCAATTCATTACTATTAAAAGTTTGTTCAAAGTTACTGATACTTGTATCAGTCTGGCAGGGTGCATTCTGGGACAGAATACTAGACGCTGGAATATTTAAAGAAAAGAAAGTACTAAGTATATATATTGTTGTTTGTAGCTTTAATGTGCAGGAGGATGTGCGTAGAGCCCTAAAATTGTTGGTGCAAAAATTTGTAAAAGAACTCTGGATGTAGACTACTTTACAGCAATTCAGAATAGTCTCCAGGTTCTGGAGTCACAGCCCAATGGAAGAACATTTTGCTGGACACTGGAGGCCTTCATGAGGGGATATGGATTCTTATTTTCCACTAAAGGTGCCCCATCAACAAGCACCCCAGTAACAACCAAGTCAGGAAGGGCCAAGACCAAGCTAGCCATTGAAGCTTTTCAAGATCAGGTATAGGTCATGAGGAATCTGCATCCAGATCTGCAAACTGTTGATCAAGTGACCCCATTAGACTACAATGAGCCGACATGGAGACACCCAGCTTCCAAAGCATTGGACCTGACAGTTGAGCAGTATGGCAAGTTTGGTAGGAAGTGTAGGGAGGTGATCAAGGTGTCTACTCTTAGCAAGCCATGTTACAGTGAGGCCAGAACCATCATAATGGAGTTGGTGGCAACTCGTCAAGAAGTCAACACCAGTCTCTTTGGCAGCTGCTGTGGCTTTATCAACGAGCTATCCCTGTATGATGGCCCAGGGTCATTTCAGCAAAAATTATACCTTTTCATCAGGAAAAAATACTAAATTATTATAACCCAGTCTACAGAGATCAAGCAATAGACCCATTTATTCTGGTGCAAGGCAATTAGTGTTGGGTGCAGAAGAGGTTGTTCAAAGTGAATGCAGTTGAAATTACTGCAGAAAATCAAATGAAAAGCTTTAAGATGAATTTTCTTATGATGCAGCTATTTCTGGACGCCAATTTTTGTTGGCCTAACTTTTGCTTCAAAGGTGGTCAGGTCAAACTTTATTAAAAAGATCCCACTGACAGGAAATGTCGATAATGAATGGATAATTGCATGGTGATTAAAGGAATCACTCTGATTTAATTGTTAACAGAAAAGGATTTCAGCTAATTTCAGTAAGTAGAATAACATG
Organism: Ctena decussata; assembly: GCA_963989385.1. Classification (NCBI taxonomy): domain Eukaryota; kingdom Metazoa; phylum Mollusca; class Bivalvia; order Lucinida; family Lucinidae; genus Ctena; species Ctena decussata. The sequence goes on from OZ022500.1 coordinate 41,677,876, forward strand.
CCTTTCTACCTTAAATACGGTATATGTTACAACGCTTCCGCAGCAACCACATAACTGGTCCAGTCATGAGCGCCTCATCTATAACACAGTCAGGATTTATGCATCCCGACATGCGCATTATAACAAGGTTGACCTGTAATCAAATTCCTGAGACTTTACTAGAGCATGAAGAGAGGATACGATTCTGAAAACATCAGCACTTATTTGGAGCTATAACGCCAATATTCAAAGATGATGGAGTACGTGAATGAAAATGGACAATGCTGCTTCTATTGCTCCATAAGACTGGCCATAATAAAAGCTGTTGAAATGTAAAACAAAATTAACTGAACAATGTTATGTATACATTCAACTTTAACGTGTCATATCTTTTTTTTTTTTTTTTTTGAGAGTGTTATGACTGTTTTAGTGCAACTTTATGGCCATAGACCGCATGATCTTTCCAGTTGGCTGCCATTTTGAACAGCTGCAAAAACGTGAACATCACGCTTCTAATTCATCCAATATCTGCGTTTATTTTGGCCATCATGCGTGGTAAAGGTCGAATCAGGCGAAGAGGGACATCTAAGAAAGCAGAGTTGGCAAAAAACAGATGTTATCGCCCAGTTCAAGGGATAACGTGACGGGTAATGGAACTGTTGATTTTGAAGCTATTTTAAGGGCATCCGAACAAGTAGAAATGCCCCTTAATAATGCTAATTCTAACGCTGCAACACTATTTGGTATCAGAGATAGGTCAGGGTCAATCAGCCACTCAACAGAGTCAATCGGCCATTCAGCAATCAAATTTGGGCATTGGTGTTGGTGCTTTACCTTCCGCAATTGTTTCATCAGCACCGGGCTTACAAGTACAGTCCCCTTCGTTAAATCTCATTCCAATCATCCTGCCCGCCTCACAATTATTTCGCAGCCCCAACCATCCTGTTTTGATAACACTGACCGTTCTATATCCGTGCAAGAGCAAGGCATTAATCCTTTGAGATGTGGCAATGATTCAATCTTCCTGCATGTCCCTAAATCACTGCAGCAGCAGATATGTAAGAGAGAGTACATAAATTTAGCCCTCCTCCTTAAAGGGGGTATGGAACTTAGTGGGGGTGCACTGAAATAAAATTACGTAGGGGCAACTGAAATGAAATCAAAAGTTTGTAAGGAAAAAATTCAGTTAATAGAAAAATGGACTTATCCTTTCCTAATTTACACATCATTCTTTCTAGCAACCTGTTTTGACATATAATGTGAGGATGAATTTAAAGAACAATTGTTAATATCATCATTTTTATCATATTATATATGTATATGATATATGCGTAGACCCTTTTATATCAGAAATGGGCCGGTCATCTTATGCCCTTCATTTATTTATTCATTTATTTATCTATTTATGTCTTACATGACTAAAGGACGGGTTACACTTTAGCCCATTTTGTGCCCATGACCGATCTTGATAAAATTTATGTATTTAAAAGCTTGGCATTTGGCAGTTTATATAAGTACATTTTTAAGTTTGCGGTTTCATAAATAGTCACGTGACTTCCGGTTTATTGCACATGGGGTGCTGAATGGGGTACACTAACTACCTGCGGTTTTTCGATATAATCAGCAATTCCGCTGACATATCAGCCCTCCAAACTGACAGATATAATACTTTTGGTTCTTATCCACAGTCTAGAAGAGACATTTTCGCTCAAACCATTTAGTTAGGAGAAATTTTATTTGAATTTTTACGAATACTCAAAACAGTAGATTTTACAAGTGTTTATTAACACAATAATAAGCATGTAAAGCGTTTGCTTTTGTGCAAATAATGAAATAAATGAACACGAAGTCGATTATAACCGACCGATACTGTTAAGCAAAGGTATACTTGGCCAAACGCTTTTGCACGCTTGTGTTCTGGCAAGTGCGTGAAAAGGTCATCGACCTTATTCTTTTCTTAAGCATTATTCACTATTTATAATGCAATGAAAGCTTCATCATCATATCAAATATTAAACACGTATGAAATATTACTTATTTATGGATGCTACACAAGTACAAATGTTTCAAAATATTAGACAAACTCAGTGAACCAAGAAATATAGGTCACAGGGACCTACATGTAGTACCAAATGAGACGCAGCACTGAAGTGACTTACTATTCCAAGTCCGATGAAGAGACAATTAAATATTAGTTCGAAATAAAACATTAATTTAATGGATCATAAAATACAAGTCACAATGACCTACAATTAGTATGACGGCATTTGCAATGTCTGACTGAACCATTGTCTTTACTAAGATGCAAATATAATGTTGAATATATAAGGAAAAGAACAGTGAACTTTAAAATATATGTCACAGTAACCTACAAATAGTATGGGGATTTTTTCATCGTTTGACTGACCAACTATTTGTTATTATGTTGCGAATCCAAAAACCGTTTTGAGATATAAGTGAAAATTCTTGTGATTGCATAAAGTTCAAGGACTCAGTGTACATGGATGCTTTGCTGTTCCTACATTTTAAGGATATGGTCTAATCAAATATCAACACTCCTACCCCCGAGATATCGAAAGAGGTAAGGAAAAAGCTCATCCAAGTAACTTTTCATACAAAGTTATTGGACCAAAGTTCAAGGTCACAGAATTTTACAATGCATCTGCTTCAGGGAGAGGGATACATCACCTGAACACGTCGCATCATTATAACATCAGAGTTATATCACAGCATGATGATGGAGGAGATTCAGTCTAACACCTTACTTACGCACATAACACCATACCTATACGCATGCCCAGCGCTGCCCCCTACCCGACCCCACCTCCGGACACACACACATACACACAAACGGAGTCCTTGGTGGGGACATTAGGAACACATACTACATAGATGAGCACTTTGAAAAAGATGTGTTGCGACGAATAGTGCCTCTAATTTCTATCAATTACAAAATATACTGATGCGATTTTGATAGAAATCCTTTAGTCCTAGTGTTGGAGACATGAACATTTACCCAAAAAGTTTATTTTTCGTTTACTCCTACCCTCGTAACCACTGTAATATAACCCGTTTATGTTGAATATGTATATGAGGAATAATCATGTATAAAAATTGTAGTGGTTACGAGGGTAGGATGAAGTGAAATTTGGATGCATAGTGGACGTTGGTAGTTCAAATTCCCATAGGCTCAATGTTAAATGTTGTAGACAGTACATGTATTCAATCGCAAAATTATCCTAAAAGGCATTAAAATACGGGAAAATGAAATCGTACAGAATAAACTAGAAACATATACCTAACTTTTCTGCATGTTTTTGTGGTTATCCGCCTACCTTCGAAAATCGGTCTTTTCAGTGGGCACATTGCAATAGTAAAGTGTAACTCGTCCTTTGAAGCCATGGTTCATCCAAGTACCAGAAATTTGCAGCGGAGCCGAAAGCGACCCCAGAAAGAGACTGCTAGTCAGCCAACACGAAGAAAAAAGATGTTTGTCAGCCACCACGAAACAAAAGAATAATGCATACAAGCACATCATCAGTACCTACTAATGATACTGACATTACGTTTTTATCTTCCAATAAATCGTCGGATAACTCTTCTAAAAACATTGAAGTACTTGTTAAACAGATTATAGCTAAAGTTTCAGCTGATATTCAATCACAAATAAAAGACTCTGTTCAGGCAGCAATGGAGCAATGTATGACACAGCCAAATGCACCACACACCACAGACAAGACCTGTCCCCATACAGGATAGCTCACCTGCAGTGCCTTGCCCATCACATAAAAAACTTTAACGTAAAACTTTAAAGTGTGACTCCCAAGCCAACGCTGACGCCCCAAGTGACAACAATAGCTCTCTGTACTTTCGTACAGGTGAGCTAAAAATCAACCATGAAATATCTGTATTGATTCACAGTTATTTCAACCTATTAGAACAGTGGATTCACAGTCATTGACTAAAGTTAAGGAAAAAATCCAGAACTCTGAATTTATTGATCTGTCAACCACATTCACTGATAATGAGGATCTAGATGGCAAGATTTTGCTTTCATTTGATAAATCTGAAGCAACAACATTAGCTCAGAAGGATGGCAGGATTGTTTGGACTTTCCTGCCTTTGTGGCGGTTTTTATTCAACCCTCCATTATAAAAGTAAAGAAAGTTTTCATTATACATGTAGTATGATAATTATAGTAAACAGTTTCATGAATTTGATAAACAAGACCTGTCACTGGGACAGGACAGCTCGCATGCCTTGCCCATCACATAAAAATCTTTAACGTAAACTTTAACATTTTGCTAACGTCGCTGCCGCCGCCAACGCTGATGCTGGGGACAGTACAATAGCTCTTCCTGAACTTCGTTCAGGGGAGCTAAAAAACACATAAAGGTCACTTTTTGTGACACTTTCTAAATTCACATAATGTGTTGTTCGTTTTATCAGCCTCCAGTTTCCAGTAAAAATGAACATAAATTAAGCTATTGTATATACAATTAGCTGATACTTAATTTTGAACAAATGGCAGGTATAGGGGGTTATATTTCTTTCAGTGGTAATTCCCCAGTACCAATCTTATAGGTCTGGTTATTGTTTAGTTTTTGGTATTTAGGAAGACCTGAGAGATTCTGCCATGCTCAGCCGAGTGTAACCTTTCAGTTGATTGCCAAATGCAACCCTTCCATTTGCGCAGGTCAGAATCTCTCGCGTTTCCGCTTCAAGCTCGAAAGCTAACTGTAAATGAAATCAAAGTTTCGTACAAAAGTCAAATTCAACAAGGAAGAGATGTCATGAGGAGGCTGTCCTTGTAAAAGAAAGTCTACTGGGGCTACTGGGGCAAAGCGCAGATGGAGATCTTCGTCGCCTGAACAATTTGAACGGGTCATTTTGCCATCGGTTGCCAAAAGCTCTAGACAGGGTATTGTAAACCAACCTCTTGTCAAGGCGGTTTATGATATTTCCACTATTCTAAATGATCCAAATGCTATCGTTTCGTCAGATGGGATTGAGAGGTCTGAAATTCAAGAAAGGATCCAGAAGACTTCAATCCTTTCTTATCTTTGGATTTTGGGGACGAACCCATTAATATGGTCTGCTGTGCAGATGATGACTTGTCTGCTCATGTTCCAAACCAACTTAAACAAAAAATTTGGTAAAATATATTAATATTGCATTATTGTTGAAAGGTAATGCTGAGCTAGCAGATATTTACTCCGTGGGACTCCTGCATGACTGTAGTTAATGGTAAAATTGAGGCTAGACCCAAGCAAACTAAGGAAAAGACCAATTTGATTGAACAGTGGACAGAAGCTTTCTGAATTTTCATGAGCATTTATGTTTCCCGTTACCCTGACAAAATTCAGGAGCTGCTGAAATACATCACAATCATTTGTGATGCTGCAGCAAAGTTTTCGAATTATTCTTGGCGTCAGTATGATGAGCAGTTTTGTGTCCGCGAGGCTTTCATTACGGGGGATTCAACAGGGCTTTCGGCAAAGGCTTCAGGGGAAATCGTGGAAGAGGCTCCCCATATAACAGACAATAGATTTACCTTGGTTAGAACCCCCGTTCAGGTAGATATGTTGAAGCATTACCTGGAGAAAGATGATTTTTTGTTTTTTTATTATTTTCATTTGTTTCATAAATATTTATATAGCATATTTTATGTATTTTTCCCTGATATTGTAATAACTTTGGTTTAATCTTCCTATGATTGCCAGTCCTGCCAATACGGCACAAATGAATGTAGTGGGCATGTACTTGAAGTGCGTTTTGAAAACTGCAGTGACATGTTGAGACTTGATTTTCGGATTATAACCCTCCACCAACTAATTTGTTGTTTGTTTATCAACTTCCAGTTTCCAGGTAAAATGAACATAAATGCTAGTATCTACATGCTTGCAAGAGTTGTGGCTCTGTTGCTCATGGAATATATTAAGCAAACCAATTTCATGGCCTGGACAACCAACTTCCAATAAAAATTGACTCACTGATAAATTTCCCTCCATACAATTTAATTTCAACAGACTATGCCTGGAACTACAAAATTATCCTAAATAAAATTTGTTGAGTACCTATGAACATGACTTTGATCATAGGTTTCAGAACTTAACTTGGAAACCAAGGATTGCAAAATTTGCTAAGTGCACAGCAAAATGCTGCAGTAGTTACCAAGAAGTATCACAAAAAGAATGTGCCAAATGAACCACAACACGAGAAAACCAACGAAGTGGCTGTGCGCTCAGCGCAGACTCAGATCAGCCTGGGAATCCACCCAGTCTGATCAGAACCCTGGCTTTGCGCTTAAAGGGTAGCTCAGTGTCTAATCTACCTCCATGAGGACAGAGAAGACTCTGATCAGACTGGGCGGACCCCCAGGCTGATCTGAGTCTGCTCTGGGCGCACAACCACACTGTTGGTTTTGTCATGTCATGGCTCCAATAGTTTGCCTATAAACCTTTTCCAGAGGCACCTTTCGACAGATAATGTGTTCGCCCCATTGGAATAGCAGGAAAGTACTCTGATAAGAAGACTGATATTCGACTTATCATCTCCACATTATTCTGCTGATCATGCCAGTATGAATGACTCGACAAAGAACAGTGAACTCTTAGCAATGTTAAAACTGATAATGCAATAAAATAAAATCCATGAATTTGGAACAGGGGCTATACTTTGCAATTTTGATATCCAAGATGCTTTTAAGCATTGTGCTATCAGAAAACAAGACCTGTCCCCGTACAGGATAGCTCGCCTGCAGTGCCTTGCCCATCACATAAAAAAACAAGAGGACCAATGGTCCTGTAGCTCACCTGACACTTGGTCCTGATATATATTTTAATGCTTTTATACATGTATATAGCACCAGGGCAGGGGCAGATAAGCCCCCTCCCTTGGGGATTAATGTTGAGTCCCAATTCTATATACCAAGCCACAAGGTCACTGGGCCTTTGTTTCTGGACAAAGATTTCTGAAGGGTTTTTATCATAAATGGGTGTGGCGGCCACCATGTTCATACGACCATGACCATCTGAACAAACTTTGATTCCTTTGACCCAGTATTAAAGCTCCATAATATATGAAACAGTAATTATTTGCATAAACTATGATGGGCCTGAGTGCCCAATGCTACATACCGGTACCAAGTTTCAAGGTTATAGGCCTTTCGGTTCTCGAGAAAAAGACGTTTGAAGAGTTTTTACCATATATGGGCATGGTGGCCATCTTGGTCAAGTGACCAAGACCATCTGAACAAACTATGGTTCCTTTAAGCCGGTGAAGCTCCATATGAAATATGGCTTCAATTGACCCTAGTGGCCACTGAGAAGATGTTTGAAAATGTTGACGGGTGACAGAATCTCAATGACCTTGTACAAAAGTCAAAGAATGACCTTGACCTTTAACGACACAATATCTTCATCTGGTCATTTAGTCAACCATATATACCAAATATTGCACCTTAGACTTAAATAGTGTCTGAAAAATCCACTGTTTAAGCATTTTCCCATATAAAAGCCTACATAATGTACCAAAGTTGACAGTGTCATAAATTAGGTCAAGGTCAACGCACGATCATTTGTATAAACTATGATGGGCTTGAGTGCCCAAAGCTACATACCAAGTTTCAAGGTCATACACCTTTTGGTTCTGGAGAAGAAGATTTTGAAGGGTTTTTACCATATACGGGTCAAGACCTGAGAACAAACTTTTATTCCCTGATCACACTTAGACTCCATATGAAATTTCGCTTCAATCAGACCAGTGGTTTCAGACGAGTAGATGTTTTGAAAATCTTGATGACGGACAGACCGACAAAATGACCTTGACCTTTCAGTGACATAATATCTTCATCTGGTCATTTAGTTGACCATATATACCATGTATTGTACCTAAGACTTAAATAGTTTCTGAGAAATCCACTATATAAGCGTTTTCCCATATAAAAGCCTAACATACCAAAGTTGACCATGTCGTCAATTAATTCAAGGTCAACACATGGTCATCATTTGTATAAACTATGATGGGCAAGCATGCCCGCTGCTACATACCAAGTTTCAAGGTCATAGGCCTTTTGGTTCTAGAGAAGAAGATTTTTGAAGGGTTTTTACCATATATGGGCATGGTGGCCATCTTGGTCATGTGACCCAGACCCCGGGTATATACTTTCGTTTCCCCATCCCACTGAGACTCCATATGAAATTTGGCTTCAATCGGCCCAGTGGTTTCAGAGGAAAAGATGTTTGAAAATCTTGACGACGGATGGTCCGACGGAATGACCTTGACCTTTAGTGACATAATATCTTCATCTGGTCATTTAGTCAACCATGTATACCAAGTATTGTACCTAATACTTAAATAGTTTCTGAGAAATCCACTGTTTAAGCGTTTCCCATATAAAAGCCTAAGGTACCAAAGTTGACCATCCCGTAAATTCAGTCAAGGTCAACGCAAGATCATGATTTGTATAAAATATGATGGGCCCGCATGCCCGATGCTACATACCAAGTTTCAAGGTCATAGGCCTTTTGGTTCTGGAGAAGAAGATTTTTGAAGGGTTTTTACCATATATGGGCATGGCTGCCATCTTGGTCAGGTGACCTGGACCAAATATATAAACTTTCGTTCCCTCATCCCACTGAGACTCCATATGAAATTTGGCTTCAATCGGCCTAGTGGTTTCAGAGGAGAAGATGTTTGAACATCTTGACGACAGATGGTCCGACGGAATGACCTTGACCTTTAGTGACATAATGTCTTCATCTGGTCATTTAGTCGACCATATATACCAAGTATTGTACCTTAGAATTAAATAGTTTCTGAGAAATCCACTGTTTAAGCGTTTTCCAATATAAAAGCCTAATGTACCAAAGTTGACCATGCCGTAAATTAGGTCAAGGTCAACCCAAGGTCATGATTTGTATAAATTTTGATGGGCCTGCATGCCCGATGCTACACACCAAGTTTCAAGGTCATAGGCCTTTTGGTTCTGGAGAAGAAGATTTTTGAAGGGTTTTTACCAAATATGGGCATGGCGGCCATCTTGGTCATGTGACCTGGACCAAATATATAAACTTTCGTTCCCCCATCCCACTGAGACTCCATACAAAATTTGGCTTCAATCGGCCCAGTGGTTTCAGAGGAGAAGATGTTTGAAAATCTTGACGACGGACGGTCCGACGGAATGACCTTGACCTTTAGTGACATAATATCTTCATCTGGTCATTTAGTCAACCATGTATACCAAGTATTGTACCTTAGACGTAAATAGTTTCTGAGAAATCCACCGTTTAAGCGTTTTCCCATATAAAACCCTAACGTACCAAAGTTGACCATGTCATAAATTAGGTCAAGGTCATCACAAGGTCATGATTTACATAAATTATGATGGGCCCGCATGCCCGATGCTACATACCAAGTTTCAAGGTCATAGGCCTTTTGGTTCTGGAGAAGAAGATTTTTGAAGGGTTTTTACCATATATGGGCATGGCTGCCATCTTGGTCAGGTGACCTGGACCAAATATATAAACTTTCGTTCCCTCATCCCACTGAGACTCCATATGAAATTTGGCTTCAATCGGCCTAGTGGTTTCAGAGGAGAAGATGTTTGAACATCTTGACGACAGATGGTCCGACGGAATGACCTTGACCTTTAGTGACATAATGTCTTCATCTGGTCATTTAGTCGACCATATATACCAAGTATTGTACCTTAGAATTAAATAGTTTCTGAGAAATCCACTGTTTAAGCGTTTTCCAATATAAAAGCCTAATGTACCAAAGTTGACCATGCCGTAAATTAGGTCAAGGTCAACCCAAGGTCATGATTTGTATAAATTTTGATGGGCCTGCATGCCCGATGCTACACACCAAGTTTCAAGGTCATAGGCCTTTTGGTTCTGGAGAAGAAGATTTTTGAAGGGTTTTTACCAAATATGGGCATGGCGGCCATCTTGGTCATGTGACCTGGACCAAATATATAAACTTTCGTTCCCCCATCCCACTGAGACTCCATACAAAATTTGGCTTCAATCGGCCCAGTGGTTTCAGAGGAGAAGATGTTTGAAAATCTTGACGACGGACGGTCCGACGGAATGACCTTGACCTTTAGTGACATAATATCTTCATCTGGTCATTTAGTCAACCATGTATACCAAGTATTGTACCTTAGACGTAAATAGTTTCTGAGAAATCCACCGTTTAAGCGTTTTCCCATATAAAACCCTAACGTACCAAAGTTGACCATGTCATAAATTAGGTCAAGGTCATCACAAGGTCATGATTTACATAAATTATGATGGGCCCGCATGCCCGATGCTACATACCAAGTTTCAAGGTCATAGGCCTTTTGGTTCTGGAGGAGAAGATTTTTAAAGGGTTTTTACCATATATGGGCGTGGCGGCCATCTTGGTCATGTGACCTGGACCAAATATATAAACTTTCGTTCCCCCATCCCACTGAGACTCCATACAAAATTTGGCTTCAAACGGCCCCCTGGTATCAGAGGAGAAGATGTTTGAAAATCTTGACGACAGATGGCCCGACGGAATGACCTTGACCTTTTGTGACATAATATCTTCATCTGGTCATTTAGTCAACCATGTATACCAAGTATTGTACCTTAGACTTAAATAGTTTCTGAGAAATCCACCGTTTAAGCGTTTTCCCATATAAAAGCCTAACGTACCAAAGTTGACCATGTCATAAATTAGGTCAAGGTCATCACAAGGTCATGATTTATACAAATTATGATGGGCCCGCATGCCCGATGCTACATACCAAGTTTCAAGGTCATAGGCCTTTTGTTCTGGAGGAGAAGATTTTTAAAGGCTTTTTACCATATATGGGCGTGGCGGCCATCTTGGTCATGTGACCTGGACCAAATATATAAACTTTCGTTCCCCCATCCTGTTAAGGCTCCATATGAAATTTGGCTTCAATCCACCCAGTGGTTTCTGAGAAGAAGATGTTTAAAATTGTGGACGCCGACGACGACGGACCAAGTCTATACTATAAGCTCACCTTGACAGGTGAGCTAAAAATGTAACGTGAAACTTTAAAGTGTAACACCCACCCCCACATCCAAGTGACAACAATAGCTCTCTGTACTTTCGTAGGCGAGCTAAAATCAATGGCACTTACTTCTGGTCAATTGGGAAGGAATGTACTATGCTACATTTGTTAGATTGCAACAAATAACTACATGTACATCATCAAATTCATTCTGCGTTTCCTTGATGACTTTCTTACAATCAATATGCCCTATTTTATTGACTTTCTTACAATCAATATGCCCTGTTTTATTGACTTTCTTACAATCAATATGCCCTTTTTTTATTGACTTTCTTACAATCAATATGCCCTATTTAAGGAGGGCTATACATCCATGTTGTACATTTTTAAGAGCTTATGTATTCCCCTAAGTGAGAAAAAAGAACTTGAGGGTCCTTGCACACGTTGAGAATTTTTAGCCATTATACTCGATTCATTTAATTAATTTCCCTGCAGATTTGGGAGGTCTGGTCTTAGAACTGGCCCCTGATAGCAAAAGTTTTACTTTTGTGTATATACATAAAGTTTGATCATAGTGTATATACATAAAGTTTGATCAGAGTGTATATACATATAGTTTGATCATAGTGTATATACATATAGTTTGATCATAGGTTAGTAGTTGAAGATTACTAAAAGAATAAACTTGAAATGGTTCATATGTGTCAGCCTTCTTGTTTTCTATTAACTCTTTAAGCACCAAAAAAGACAACAAAAGTTACGTCTGCATGAATTAAAACAAGAGTTGTCAGAAGACAACGAAGCGCGCCTCATGGGTGCCTGATTCTTACTGTTACAAAGTCTTACAAACATAATTATGAGGTTATCTGCAGTGTCAAACTGAGCCATTATCCCAGATATATTGAATACCTACTAAATTATTCATCTATGTTCCCAAGTATGATGCTAATCCCCTAAACAGTTTAGGAGAAAGAAGGGAAAATCAGTGAACCATGAAATATAGGTCACAGTGACCAGTATGAGCTCATTTGCAGAGTCAAACTGAACCATTATCCCATGTATGATGGAAATCTTCTAAATAGTGTTCAAAATATAAGTAAACTAGACAATCACTAAAGGTGATGAATGCCCCCGCCATTTGCCTCACTAGATGAGTAATATGTTAAGACATATTTGTGTGAAGCTACATAAAAATCTGTCAATAAATAAAGGTGCTAGATGGATGACTGAGTTTCTCTAAAAATAGCAACTGTGACCTTGACCTTGGGACTACAACCCTGAAAGGTTTACTTGACTAAGATATTGTCATACTTAATATTTGTGTGAAGTTATATCAAAATCAGTTAATAAATAAAGGCGCTAGAACCATGACAAAGATTTACATGTACCTATAATAGCATCTGTGACCTTGACCTGGGACCTACAACGCTGAAACGCAAATTTGTCCCAGATATTGTCATGCTAAATATTTATGTCAAGTTATGCCAGAATCATTCCAGAGGGATGACAACGTATTTTCTAACAATAGCAAATGTGACCTTGACCTTGACCCTAAAATTCTGGATCATGAACTTGTCCAAGATATTGTCACACTAAACATTTGGGTGAAGTTACATCAAAATTGTCAATGAATAAAGGATATAGAGAGATGATAAAGTTTTTTCCAAAAATAGCAACTGTGACCTTGACCTTGGACCTGGGGTGCTGACACGGTAATTTATTCAAGATACTGTAATACTTAACATTTATTCAAAATCAATCCATAAATAAAAGCGCTGGAGCGATGCCCTAGTTTTTCTGAAAAAAGCAACTGTGACCTTGACCTTGATTCTACCAACCTGAAACACAAAGTTGTTCGAGGTATTGTCATACGCAATAAAGGTGTGATGTAATACCAAAATCGGTTAATAAATGAGGCCTCTAGAGTGAGGATAATAGGGGAGCTTGTATAAAAGCTATGGAAATATGGTCAAAATATGTATGTTATTCAAGGGGAGAGAATTCTGCAATAAAGACCTGACTGAAAGTTCTGTTTCCTTTATGCACATGTTCAATGCATGTCTGAACTGTGTTGCAAGTTTCAAATCCCTACATCAAATACTATTGGAGGAGTTGCAGAGACAAGAACAGTACTACAAAGTGTGAAATATGTTCATAATATGTATGTCATTCAAGGGGATGTTATTCTGCCATAATGACCTGGATCAAAGTTCTGTTTCCTTCATGCACATGTTCGATGCATGTCTGAACTGTGTTACAAGTTTTTAACTTCCTGCATTAAATACTGTAGAAGGAGTTGTGGAGACACAAACAGTACTACAAATGTGAAATATGGTCAAAATATTTATGTTATTCAAGGGGAGATAATTCAGCAATAAAGATCTAAATCAAAGTTCTGTTTCCTTTATGCACATGTTCAATGCATGTCTGAACTGTGTTGCAAGTTTCATCTCTCTACATCAAATACTGTAGGAGGAGTTGCAGAAACAAGAACAGTACTACAAATGTGAAATATGGTGAAAATATGCATGTTATTCAAGGGGACATAATTCTGCAATAAAGACCTTAATCAAAGTTCTGTTTCCTTTATGCACATGTTCAATGCATGTCTGAACTGTGTTGCAAGTTTCAACTCCCTGCATCTAATACTGTAGGAGGAGTTGCGGAGACAAGAACAGTACTATAAAGTGTGACGGACGGATGTACGGACAGACAAGGGCAAAACTATATGCCCCTCCCCACTTCGTGGTGGGGGCATAAAAATCACTGAACCATGAAATGTAGGTCACAGTGATCTGTAAATAGTATGAAGTCATTCGCAATGTCAGACTGATCCACTATGCCAGATATGAAGTTAATCCATCAAACAGTGTTGGAAATATAAGGCAAAATCGCTGGACCATGAATAAAGGTCAAGGGCACTGGAGTCTGCACGTATGATTACCAGCTGCTGTAATTATAGGGATATGCTACTTGAACAATTATCAACTCCCTTGTCTCAAAGATGTCATCAAAACTAAAATTTTTGTCTTAAAAATGGTGCAAAACACCAAAGTCAGTCAACCGTAAAATATAGGCCAAGGACAGAGAATTGTTTCATGCAGCTGCTGCAGTCATATGGATGTATATATGTACCAAGTATGATGACTATAGCTGCTATAGTTTGTAAAATACAGAGTTGGTTGGTTGGTTGGTTGTTTGGGTTTAACGGCCCTTTCAGACAGTATTTCAGTCTATATCGGGCCGTCTCCCAAAGAGAGGGAGAAGAAATGAGAATGATAGATGAGAGAAAAAATGTCCAAACAACCCCCACCCGCACCTTCTGAAAGCACAGTAGGCCCTTACCCTACTATTATCCAAGTCAGTAGGACGCCCCGGCACTTGAAGTTACACCCAGCACCATCGCGCCACCTAACCACCCCCAAAATACAGAGTAAAACACCAAGTTAAATGCAAAAGTTAACATTGGTAAACCTGATCACAGAGATGGACGAGGACGCTGACGCTAACCCAAACGCTAAAGCTAACAGATACTCGGACTACAACACCAGGGGTATCGCATAAGCCCTCCTTTGCTTCGCAAAGGCCCACTAAAAATGCCTTGTCCAAGACATTTCATATTGAGAATTCATAGGCTAGAGGGCAAACAGTGTAGATCTAGATGAGGCGACTCATTATGAGCTGTCTCACCAGGATCTATGCTGTTTGCAGATTTTGCTAATTTTGTCACTGGGGCTTGAAGAGTTAATCTAAGCTTGTGTGAACAAATACTTTCTGATTATTCTTTGTTGTCATTTTCTTCGGTCCTGTACCATTGGACAAAACCACTTTCAATCATTTTCAAGCTGTAGGAAGCTTTTCTTAAAATTTTATTCTGGACTAAGCCCATATCTTAATAGTAAACTTGGTGCAAAAACTCAATAAATGCATTTATAGAGTTTTTGCATCAACTTATTTTTGTGCAATAACAATTTAAGTGAACTTACAGAGTTTTTGCACAGAACTTACCGACTGTAAGTTTGTGATAGCAAAAATACTTCCTAAATTATTTTTTATATGTTAAAAATAAATTTGAATTTATTACTGCTTAAACCATAAGCAACTGCAACAAACTTAAACAAGACCTGTCCAAATACAGGATAGCTCACCTGACAGTGCCTTGCCTTGCCCATCACATAAAAAACTTTAAAGGTAACACTTTAACACTTTGCTTCGCTGACAACACTGGGGTAGTGCAATAGCTCTTCCTGTACATTTGTATAGGCAAGCTAAAACTGCTGATGGTTATTTAGGTTATTTCAAAAGAGAAAAAATGTTTCTGCTTCTCCTGAAAAGTTGAAAAAATGGAGTTACCGACTTTTTGCACCAAGGTGACGAATTATGAAAATCATTTAAAGTATCCTAATTTATAGAATTTTAGGGCACTATGTTGAACTATACATGCTCATTAGGGTGAAGTCGGGTAACTTCGGACAGTGGGTAAATTCAGACATACCATTGCAAACCGTGAAAATCCAGATGAGATGGCTCATAATGAGCCGCCTCATCAGGATTTCCACTGTTTGCCCAGTTAATTTTGTTTTAATTCCAAACAACTGACATATAAAGGCAACAATGTCACTGTCCGAATTTACCCGCTGTCCGAATTTACCCGACTTTACCCTATACATTACACACCAACCAGCAGTGTGATATTAAGATCTAATCTAGTGTCTCTCTTGTGTCAGCTTGGTTTCTTTGCTGGACTGTGATGTGCTGAAGTTGATGGACTTGGTTCCTTGCCTACTGAAAAGGGAAGAAAAGAGCATAAATGAGCTGGGACACAACAAAACCAACAAAGTGGACTGTGCATCTAGTGAAGATCCAGATCTGGACATCCACAGTCTGATCAGAGTCTTTGCTGCATGTTTAAAAGGTAGCTGCGAGTTGAAGCTACCCCACTGTCAACAGCGAAGACTATGTTGTCTGGGGGTATGCCCAGGCTGATCTGAGTCTTTGGGTGACGCACATGCAACTTTGTTGGTTTTTGTCCTGTCATGGCTCAAATGCCATATGTATGTCTTCACAAATGAATTTATGATTTTCACAGCTTTTCAAATCATTAGTAAAGACACGTAACTCAAGGATAGCCTA
Source organism: Ctena decussata (assembly GCA_963989385.1). Classification (NCBI taxonomy): domain Eukaryota; kingdom Metazoa; phylum Mollusca; class Bivalvia; order Lucinida; family Lucinidae; genus Ctena; species Ctena decussata. The sequence goes on from OZ022500.1 coordinate 41,694,002, forward strand.
CTTTCTATGAAAATAGAAACAGAATGTAGAGCAGGGTTTGAAGCCTATATCTCTCTCTTTACCCGATACATTTTTGCAATGTCAGTTGTCAAATCCCACTGCCATCCCTCCCCTTTAGAATGCCCCCAGATATCTAAATCAGTCTTATGTGGTTCTTCTTTAAGAAGGTACTTTCCTTCCAAACCATCCCCACCCCTGCTAGAATGACCCCAGATCAGGCCCAGAGGTTATAAAACTTGAGTACATTCTCAAACTCAAAATAAAGCACACTGATTGGCTGCTTCCGAGCACATGCTCGGAAGCAGCCAATCAGTGTGTTTTATTTTGAGTTTGAGATTATTCTCAAGTTTTATAACCTCGGGACCAGATCTTGTGTAATTCTTCTATAAGATGGGAGTTTCCTTTCCAAAACAACCTCAAATATCTAGATCTGTCTTGATTTTTGGGATTGTTTTGGATGGGAAACACCCATATTATAACCCAGTATATATGGTGGTACTGTTACTTCTCAACTTACATGGCTCTTCTTTCTGCCTTTTTCTGCCTTTCACAAAAGACTCATGGAGAACATCATATAATCTTTGGGCCTGCAACATAATGAGGACAATAATCCTATACATACATGTATACTGAAACAAATAACGTCTTTTTCTCCTTTGGCCTAAAATAAGGAAAGTCCATCTTAAATTTCATAGCTATAAACTTTAAAGACAGTAGGAAGGACATAATTTAGTTTATCCAATTATTTTATAAAGTATTGGCAAACTTTTCAAAATGTGCATATATCTGGCAGAAATTTCAAAAGTATTCAGGCATACTAGGCAATGTTTGATCTGTATGACAATTTTGTTGTTTTATTGCATTATCATTTATGCCATTGGTATCTGTCCATCTGTGAATTTTTGTTCTGAAATAACTCCTCCTGCAGTTTACCTCCAATCAAGCTGAAACCTGGTATTTAGTATGGCTATGATGTAAGTGAATAGGAGTTGAGCTTCAATGACTTTTAGCGGTGTTACAGCCCCTTAAAGACTTAAAGACAATGCAATATTGAAACATTTCTGGAAAATTCCACCTGGGTAAAAATAGTACAACTAAGAAATGGAGTAGCACATGTTTCAAGATTATGCATAAGAAATCTTAGCAGAGACTAGTCAGAGCTCCAGATAAGAAGGGGTAACAGAGATAATTTAGGGATAATTATCCATATTTCTCCATAAAAACATATTTTGTGGCCCATCATTAGAACCGTCTCATCGAGACGGTTCTAATGAGGGGTCACAATATATGTTTTCGATGAGAAATAAGAAAAATTATCTTTAAATTATCCTCAATACCCCCTCTTATCTGGAGCTCTGTCTAGTCCTTAGGAATTCTTTGGATAAGCAAGTCCAGATAATTTCTAGTTATTAAGCTGAAACTTGAAAACCAGTGAGAGTATGTGAGCCTAAACTTGGCAAATAGCAAGACTACAATGTAGAGTAGTGCACACTGGTTATGCTCCAATAAGTCCCTGAATAAATTTACCATAATTTAGCATTCAAACATAAATTTGAGCTGAAACAGAAAGGAATATCCCTGCTTTGATAAAATATGATTTATTATCTTATTTTATTGGTATCCATCTGTCTGTCTGTCCATCAAGGCAGCTTTGAATTATATCTACCTTTGTTCAACTTTGCATTTTTCCGACTTGCAAACCATTCCACCTACAAAGCCAATTTTCAGTATGTGAAAAGTATTTGATGTGTTAAACATGTTGGTGAATATGTCGGAGGCATTTCTAAATTAAGCAGCTACAGATTAATGCCTGTTTGTCTACAAAACTTATACCGGCATATTATGTGCTGCATTCAAAGCATTATTCAAAGTAGAACAGAAATGCATACCTTCTGAGGTCCAAACCCTGGACACAGTGATAAATCTTCTTTTGTTGCTTTTACTATCTCTTCAAAGCTCTGCAACATGATAAAGCACTCAAATGAGAAATGGAATCACTTGATAATTTACAATGAAAACCATAATATTTTGTATTGTTGGTCTATCTCAACAGAATTCATTGCTAGTCTTGCTAACCTTGAACAGCCCAATAATTCTGCCATTTCTTCAATGTACTACAGACATCCAAATTATCTGTTGAGAAATACTACCCAAGCCAGAAATATCGAAGGGGCTTAACTGTAGATAATTCTGTAATAATTTCTATTAATACTACATCAGATTATAAGTTGTAACCCCTAATTAGAACTGTCTCACTGAGACAGTTCTTATGAGGGGCCACAACATATGTTTAAATGGAAAAATAAGGTAAATTATTTCAGATTATCACCAAATAATCCTTTTATCCCCAGCTCTGCTTAGGCACCATTGCAAACTCACATCAGGCTCTTTCCAAAGCAAAAACAATGGCATCTTTTGCAATCTTACCTAGATTTTCATAAATCATAACAGAAAGGACATAATGTGAGCCACCGCATGAACAATTGGTGCTGAGTGCGTGTCACCAGCAAGGGCTCAGCTCAGCTTGCACATTTGTGCAGTCTGATCAGAGCCATTGCTCTTGAGAAACAACATGTATGGACCCTAAGGAATCTACAAACACAACAAGAGCTCCGCAAGCGCGGCAATATACGCCCGTTACTGATTGTTTGCACTGTTTCATCCTTGTCTACATTGCTATTAAGTTTATCAAGATATTCCAAACATTAGGGTTCTCAAAAAAAGACCTTAAAGAGTAATCGAAGGGATGTAACTAAAAAAAGAAAATAAGGAAGGGGAAGCAATTATTTTTAATTAGACACACTGTCTTAACCTATTACACATTGCTATAAAGTTTCGTCAAGATATTCCATACGGTTACCTAGTAATGACTTGCCCACGAATAGTCATAGAAATTAATCAAACGGATGTAACTCCATCAATAAGGAAGGAGGAGCAAGAATTCTTATATAAGACACAAAGCCTCTACCTAATACACATTGCTATAAATTTTAATCAAAATATTCTGTATGGTTGCCTACTTACAGCTTGCACAAGAATAGCCTTTGAAAATATTCAAAGGGAGATTACTCCAAAAATAATTAAGGGGAGGCAATCGTTCTTATATGTGGCATATCGTGTCAAACTAATATACATCACTATCAAGTTTCATCAAAATAGTCAAACGGGTTAGTTAGATATAAGGTGTACAAATATAGTCTGACAAAATTATCGAAGGGAGGTAACTCAAAAACTAAGTAAAGGGGAGTAACCATTCTTGTATGAGACATGATGTCTTAACCTCATATACATTGTTATAAAGTTTCATCATGATATTCCAAAGAGTAACCAAGTTATTGAATGCTCAAGAATTGCCATACAAACTGCCATAGACAAGTTTTTTCAAAGGGCTGTAACTCCGCTCAAAATCATCGAAGCAAAATTTCTGTAATATATGCGCTACTCCACATCGTAGTCTTACTATTCACAAAGTTTCAGCTTAATCGGATGAAAACTATAGGAGGAGTTATCTGGAAACGAACACCCCAAAAATTCTAAGTAAAGGGCTGTAACTCCGTTAAAAATCATTGGAGCGCAACCTCGAAATGATATGCGCTGGTCCACCTCATAGTCTTACTTTATACCAAGTTTCAGCTCGATCGGATGTAAACTGTAGGAGGAGTTATCCGGAAACAAAAAGTTTACGCCGGATGGACTGACGGACGGACGGCAGCGCCATAACAATATACGTCCCGTTTTTCAAACGGGCGTATAAAAAAGGCTCTATGTAGACTTGGCAGATTTGAGATTTTGCTGTTTGTAAATATGTTACGCACATTTTTGTGTAATGTGACTCAAGTACAAATATTCAATCACTATATTCAATGCAGAGTTATCTATTCAGGAGTGAATTTATAGACATAAACAGTTGCTAAAAGTTCTCAAACGTAAGAATGCAGGCAGTTACGATTGTTCTACATGGGAAAGTTAGTGTATTAATTCTAAATCACCACTTGTATACTAAATATACTACATATTATAAAATATTACATGCACCTACCCCAAATGTGGAGAGGAGAGTCATACAATCTGTTTTGTTCACTGACTTCACTGTTGTTAATGTATCTGTCAGCTGAAAACAAATACAGCAAAATTAAGAAGTTTTTAAAATACACCTTCTACATTTTCATTATGAATACTTACCTCCACAGAGCTCTAGATAAGAGGAAGTATTATATAATCTAAAAATAAACTAATTTTCATTGGTGCAGAGCCTGAGGTCTTAATGTCTACTAGCCTGGGATTTTTCATTTGGCATTACTTTCTAAACTAAAATTTCTTGGAATTTTGGCAGAATTAAGTCTCAAACATTTGGCGCTGGTATTTTATCTGTCTGTTAATCCGAGAACAAGTGATGTTTTTATGCCAAATTTTCACAACGTCAAAACGTTAATGTTTACAATTGCCACTGACCCTCCATAGGTAAATATTTTAGAGCAACTGGATTCATACACCGATGAACAACAATTGATCATGTGACGACATTAGCCCATATAATTTTCAGATAAGTTTCTGCACCATTTGAGCCTGAATTTATCTCTATGGACAGGATTTATAACTTCCTCTACCATGCACAAGTTTCTCATATACATGTACAAAAGAAGAAAGGTTGGACACATACTTTAGAGACATAATCAGTGTCTGTTTTCTCCATCAAAGCCTCAGGTGGTTTGTTTTCATACACTTTGTAGGTCTCAAGGTACCTCCCAGCTTCTTCTACACTGAAATACATGTATGTACATCTCACTCAAGGTTGCTACTCATCCTCCACTTCAAAATTCCACATCATTTCCCTGATTTTCCCTGACCCAATTTTCTATATCTCTTTTACGGATACAGAAGTTGATTTTACTTTTGACACTAACCATGCTGAAGATACCACTTGAACATTAGGCAGAGCTCTAGATAAGAGTGAGTATTTGGTGATTATTAGGGATAATTTTTGTTAATTCTGCATAAAACCATATGTTGTGACCCCTCATCTGAACCGTCTCATCGAGACGGTTCAGATGAGGGGTCACAACGTATGGTTCTGATGAGAATTAAGAAAAATTATCCTTAATTATCATCAAATACTCCCTCTTATCTAGAGCTCTGATCAGGTGTAACTTTTAAAGGAAACAAGACCTATCACAGGGACAGGATAGCTTACCTGACAGCGCCTTGCCCATCACATAAAAAACTTTAACGTAAAACTTCAACATTCTCCTAACGCCCCTGCCGACACTGGGGGTAGTGCAATAGCTCTTCCTGAACTTTATTCAGGCGAACTAAAAATCCCCCCCCCCCCTGCCCCCTCCCCCCAAGAGTAAATTCTTTCTTTTAACAGTAGTCACTCCCCGCCCCCACTCCCCCCCCCTTTCCCTTAAACCTACACATACACAACAATGAGAAGATAGAGGAATACTGCTGCAAATGGATAATCTTTCCTGAAAGTATTTCCTTGTGCCTTGCACAGAACAAATGAGCCGCGACATGACAAAACCAACATTGTGGTTGTGCGCCCAGTGCAGACTCAGAGCAGCCTGGGCTTCCGCCCAGACTGATCAGACTCTCCGCTAAGGGCTTACAGGGTAGCTAAGGGCCTAATCTATCTACATGCGGACAGCGAATACTCTGATCAGACTGGGTGGATGCCCAGGCTGATCTGAGTCTGCGCTGGACGCACAACCACATTGTTGGATTTGTCGTGTGGCGGAACAAATATATTTTCTGAACACTGGCAGGGCCATTTATTTTCAGATTCCTCGACTTTTCAAATCCTTTCCAAAATTCCCTGACCAATCAAAAAAAAAAATCCCTGAATTTTTGCCTGACCTGGAAAAAAACTCATGTTTACCCAGTAGACTGTGGCAACCCTAACCCTATTACAGTTACTTAGTGAGCTCTATATAATGACAGTATTAGATGTTTCTGCAGTAATTTCTATTAACTCTCCATGGATACAAATTTTGTGGCTCCTCAAGGGTATATGCTGCGGTCCCTCATTAGAACTGCCTGTGTGAGGCCATTCTAAAGATTCACTTTCAAAGGCTACAACTCAGCCATATATATTTTTGCTTCCCTTCTCATTGAGAGTCAAGTCGTCTCACTTTGAAAAATGGCAAAAAAGTATGAGCCGTGACACGAGAAAACCAACAAAGTGGCATGAGCACCCAGCGCAGACTCAGATCAGCCCAATCTGATCAGTCTTTGCTGTCAGCATGGAGCTAGCTAAGACCCTAAGCTATCCTCTAAAGTGCACAGCAAAGACTCTTATCAGACTGGGAGGATGATCTGAGTCTTTGCTGGGGGCACATGCCACTTTATTGGTTTTCTCGTGTCGTAGCTCATATGGTGGTGCATCTTTCACCTTAAAATGACAAACAATCTATCCAACCGTGAAAGGTCAAAGCTCTTCCTTACCTGAAAGCCACCATAAGTGTACAATCAGCCAAAATGCAAATTTTGGCAAGATCTTTCAACAAATGATGTGGATCTGTCTGAAATATGAATGTGAAATTATGTATCTTGGCAGAGCAACAACAGAACTTTAATACTGCACCACTAAAAAATTCTCTAGTTTAAGTTCAGATATCAAGCAGCTATATCTTGGGCACACTAGCAAGGGACTTTCTGTACTTAATGACACTGAATTATCAAGCAATAAGTCACTGTTTCAGTTCTAACTCTTAATCTGCATAACAAATTCTATTTTTGTCTGTCTTTTTTTTTTCTTTTTTTTTTAAACTACGTTATGCATGTTCACATTACCCTTTAATTACTATGCAAATATTCTATTCTATTCTATCCCATAACCTTACTAGGTCGTTGGGGCACCACAGATGACTTCAAAACAATCCCTTTTCACCTTGTCCTGTCTTCAGCTGCCCTAGTTCAGCTGGCAAAATCCATTCCTGTCCACTCCTTGATATTGTCTTCCCACCTCTTCTTCTGTCTACCAGAATATACCTGACACTATAAAGCATCAATTTCATCAATTCAAGGCTACATGCTACATATGGGGATATATCCAGTCAAAGCAGATTTAAATGCGAAAATGTCCATTGGCAGCTGTATTATAATTGTTAAAAACACCAAAACATTCCATCATCTACAAGCATGCAATAGTGGTAATAATTGCTCTGAAGATAAACTCACCACATCAACCTGAACCAGTATTACCCTGAGATCATAGCCTTTACCCAACTCCTTTAGACGGTTGTGAATGTATGTGGGGTTCAACTGGTGGTAGCGTAAACTGAAAAAGAAAAGGAAGGTTGCTTAAGTCAGCATGGGAGAAGTATGAGTGCTCTAGACCAAAGTGTAATATAATTTTAGCTATTTTCCCAACTATTTTAACACTACAACAGTATTTTTTTTTCTTTTTTGGAACTAACAAATAATATCTTGGGATTATTTTAATAAAGTAAGCTATCAATACTTGAAGTATTTCTGCTGGTGTCTGGGATCTTTTAACCAAGACAAAATAATCCTCCCACAATCCCTGACATCTGGAGGGATGTTGTGGAAGAATATCTATTGAGTGAATGGAAGAATGTTAAACTGAAGTATTTCTGATAATGACTTCCGACCCATAGAAACACCATGTTTATCATTAGTAGCCATGTATCTAATCTTTTCTGAAACACATTCCCATTTTTGATACAGGGCTCTTTCATTTGACACAGCAAGCACTTTTTATAAAACTTGGCAAATAATATAACCCCAAATCTGACTGTTTAACAAGGACAGTCTGGTAAGGATCTAGCCTATTTTCTAGGCATTTATATTAGAACATTTAGAGTTAAGATGTATCAGTACAGCACCATATTTTTCTGTCATCTTTTCAGAGGGAGACAACTTTTGTGACTTCCTGTTTGCTTCCCTCAGAGATGAAACCCTTTCAAATGGGGTCATCTCTTAAAGGATAGAATTTTTTTCCTTTAAGAGTTGACCTCAACTGAGAAGGGGAGCCAAAAATGAAATGGCAAAGTAACTTCCCCTTAAACTGTATACGGTAAGTGACACTGACCTCAGAAACAATGCACAGTTTGCCTTGCCCATCACATAATCAGGGACAATACTTCCATACTCCCATGGCACATTACGCACATGCTTCAATATTGGATTGCCACGCTGAAATATATAACAGAGCAGAATGTGTTTTAAAGTAAATACATGTACATCTTAATAAGAGCCTCATTATATTACCACTTGTTATAATACTATTTTGGATATAACATGCAAAAGTTCCTCTCATTTTTCAGCAAATATAAACACATTTAGTTTTATCAGTTCTAGAAGACATAACAAATCTGATGATGCTTTGAACAACTGGGCACTCGAGTGTAATCTTTTTCAAATTTATGTACAAACTGAAATGTTTCCAAAATATTTGTTTTCTCCAAGTATGCAGAAAGAACTTGAGACAGGGTCACCGTCATTGATAGAGATGACAAGTCTAAGGTAATTTGTATTCTTTCTTAAGGTGACTGGGTATACCACCATAGTTTTTTTTTGTAACATTTCTGCAAAGGGAAACAAATTTGGTGACTTCCTGTTTGCTTCAATGGGTGAGGAAATCCTTTAAATTAAGGTGTCTACTCTAAGAAAAGGAGCAAATTCTTTCCTTTAAGAGTACAAAAGTATACTGCATTGAAAAGGGAAGAAAAAGTTAAGATTTCAGAGTTGCTCTCCTTAAAAGAAGTGGCACCATTCACCTTAAATGATTTCAGAATAATTTGTTTGTAAAAAAACAATCAATTCTGGTTATTGTAAAGGCAATGTTATACATAACATACCTGTGCTGGTATATGTAGCATACCTTTACATCTAAGCTAAATGTCATCATTACGGTGATAACAGTGATACTATACTGACATCATTCTGATGTCACAATTGCATCACTGTGATGCTACCAATAGCATCAAGGACATGCCAAGGATACCAGCATGGAAATATTTGTTTTTCCCACAGTATGCAGACAGAACTCAAGATGGGGTTGCAAGAGGAGAATTATTTTCTTTTCTTACTATGTTGCTGAAAAACTGGGAGTCTTTAGCACTTATGGTTCCAAAACTGTAAACAGATGAATTTGCAAACAGAGTAGAGCCAGATGATAATGAGCTGCCTCATTTGGATCTACACTGTTTGCCCTCTATTCTTTGAATTCTCAATTTGATCTAGCTTGGATGAAACATTTTTCAAAACTTTGCTGACGTAAATTTTGTCATCTGCAGTTTTGTACTTTAAGGGTAAAACTGTCTTCTGCCTATATAAAAGATGGTTAACCGTTTTTTTCTCTTACCTGTCTATAATTAACAATTATGCTGTTAATAGAGGGTGCCTTGCTAGTACCACCAGTTGATGATCTATAAATTTGAAACAAAATAAATTCTATTAAAACCCACATTACAGTTTTCTTACGAGACAGATGCTATGTAATAAAGAAGCTATTGTATGAAGATAAATTAAGAATTTCTTTCATTTGTGAGATGTCATTTCCATTTTTTTTGTGAAGCACAATATCACAGTTGGTAGAGCACCCAATTTGAGATCAGAAAGTCCTGGGTTTGTGTGTTGCGACCTCGAGCAAGACATGTATCCACAGCTATGTTTGTATATATGCAAATACCCTTACTGCAAGTCCACCAACTAATGAAACATACAGGCTTCCAGCTGATCTGAAAAGTTGATACCCAAAGCTAGGACATCAAATAATTCACTAAAAATTATTTCTTTTCATTTCAATTGTAACTGTTGCAGCTGCTTAGTACCTGAAAAGTAATTTATTGACTGATGTGGGTCAGTGTTCTTTTCTTTATAGGTAAGTTCTGGCCTAGTTGGTAAATTGGACTGACAGTCATTCTTTAAGCCAATCAACAATGTGTTAAGCTCAGAGTATGATTTCTCACTCAGATGCAGATTACAGAATCTAGGTAGATTACAGAATCTAGGTATCTAAACATTTTTCTTACTCTGTTGACTCTTTTACAGCTGTAGTATCTGAGGATGTCTTATTTGTTGCTGGACTTGGTGCCAATGTGGGCTTACTCCCTGCAAGTAAAAGGACCCCTTGACTTTAAGGAACATGGGTACACTCCCCGTTTTTCTGCCATTTTTACAAGGGGACAACTTATGTGACTTTCTGTTTGCTTCCCTGTACAATATAGACTTTTCAAAATGGGGTCTACTCTTTAAGGAAAGAATCTGCTCCTAGAGAAGCAAATTCTCTCCCTTAAGAATTGCTCCCTAAGACAAATGACGCAAATACCAATATGGAAGAGTTGCCTCCCTTGAAAGAGTACCAGTTCACCTTAACATTTGAGCCGTGACAAGACAAAACCAACAATGTGGTTGTGTGCCCTGCGCATACTCAGATCAGCCTGGGCATCCATCCAGTCTGATCAGACCCTTTGCTAAGCGCTGAAAGGGTAGCTAAGGGTCTAAGCTACCTCCATGCGGACAGTGAAGACACTGATCAGACTGGGCGGATGCCCAGGCTGATCTGAGTCTGCACTGGCCGCACAACCACATTGTTGGTTTTGTCGTGTCGCGGCTCATTTGAGTTTGCAAGGACAATGCAAAATGCACAAGAGTATACACTGCAATGGTAACCTTAGAGTTTGAATCCTAGTATCCTTGCCCATACTGCAGAGTGCAATCAACGCCTGGCTTTCAGTTATAAATCAACGCCTGGCTTTCAAATGGAGCCCCGGTAGCTCAGTGTGTTAAGTGCTGGCCTACTGATCTAGTGGTCGCGGGTTCAAGCCCTGCCAGAGGCGGAGTTCTTTCCATCGTAAAGGGGTTCCATTGCACACAGCCTTTCATTATCACAAGCCCATCATCCTAATATGACCGAAATACTGTTGAAAATGACGTAAAATTGTAAGTCATCCATCCATCCATACTGTGATAAAGACAAACAACCTGAGGACCCTAACTAGATTTGAGACTTCATGAGATTACATCCCAGAATTTATTATGCTACCACCCTTTGTTTGTTTGGTTCATTTTTGCATTTTTACTTTTATAAATGTAAGAAAGGCCAAGAGTAGCCACATAAGCTTTTTGTTTACTTCTTTTGATATCAACAATATGTTCATAAGATTATCATTCAAATAGAGATGCATTTCAACAGGTTTTCTGTGTTTAGGTAAATGATAAAATCTCATATTTTTGTAGCCATTTTTTCTAACGGAAACAACTTCTGTGACTTGCTGTTTGCTTTACCAGAAGATAAACCCATTTCCAAATAGGATGCCTCTCTTAAAGGAAAGAATTTGCTCCTGAGAGGAGCAAATTCTTTCCTTTACGAGAAGCATCCTATGAAAAGGGAGACAAATTTTCAGGCAAGATTTATCTCCCTTGACAGTTCCCATTCACCTTAATACTTACCAAAAGCTTTTGAAGAAGGGACAACTGTATTTACTTTCTCTCCACCCAAAGATTTTGTTCCAGAAAAAGATGGTTTATTAGCAATACCATTGGTGACTGTTCCTGATTTCTGTACCACACTTCCCGTTGCACTGGTCCGGCTTAGTGATGGGTGTGAATTTCCTAATGCACTAGGTTTGACACTGCCAGTACTAGATTTGCTAAGTTTTTCATCTAAATTCCCAGTATTGCTTTGTTTTCTATTTGTTTGCTCTGTGCTGGTTGGGTTCTTTTTCTGCTCTCTGTAGTTCTGGAACAGCGACATCGTGCTTATCTGAAACAAAATCTGCAGTACAGTCCTTTTGGGATCCACAGAAAGACAGTGTTGTGAGTGAATATGAACTGCGACACGACAAAACCAACAAAGTGGCATGGGCACCCAGCGAAGACACAGATCAGACTGGGCATCTGCCCAGTCTGATCAGAGTCTTCGCTGTCTGCATGGAAGTTGCTTAGACCCTTAGCTCCCACTGAAGCACACAGCAAAGACTCTAATCAGACTGGGCAGATGCCAATCCTGATATGAGTCTTTGCAGGGCACAAAAGCCACTTTGTTGGTTTTGTTGTGTCGCCGCTCATATATTGAGACTAAATAACAAAGGAATATAAGGCAAATGTCAGAGCATGAAATGTTCAGTTGCCTTTTCTCCCACTAGTACTTTCACATGTTCAAGACAGGTTTTCAGCTCAAAGAAAAAAATTCTACATCTTTTGTAAGCTACATCTTTCTTCCATCAGCAACAGGTATGTATTCTTTGAATTTTTTATTAATATTTCCATCTCAAAATGAAGAAAACTGACATGCAAGCAACTATGATGTCTGACAGCAGATAATAGAATTTTGATGTCACTAAATTCTAATGATGTCACTAAAATCTGTAATGCGACATTTTTAGCAACTTGACACATGCTTCTTCTGTATGAAAAAAATAGTCAACAGATAGTGTTTTCCTGCTATTTTTCAAAGTGCAAACTATTTTTGCATCCACTTTCAGACCTGATAAACACACTGAGCAGCTCAAAGGTTAACAAGAGCTGTCGCCTGACAGCATAGCTCGCCTGAATAGGTGCTTGCCCATCACACAGTTGCTATGGTGGTGTGGACTACTAGGCATAAAACTTCAGACAAGCATGTCCATGACAACACGTTTATAAACAAAAGCTATCTCAGAAATAAGTCTTAAAATAAAATTAAAATAAAAAAAAATCCACATGAAATGTCAAAGTCCATGAACTTAAGTTAAAAGAACTAAGGGGTGGGGGTGGGGGGCTGCAGGGGCTAGGATGTATGAAAACCTTGAACCATTATCTAACATCAGTCGAAGTAATAGTATCAACTGAGTCCATCGTGGCACTGTGAAATTATGTCTTCATAAATATAAAACTTTACCAAATCTTTAAGACAAAATTCAAAGTTGATGACCTTGACTTCAAGGTCATCCAGTGGGGTAAGTATATGGTGTTTTGTAAAAACTCCAAACAGTGTCTAACATCAGTTCAAGTGTAAATTAAATCTCTGCCAAGCATTATGAATCAGTATGCATGCAATTAGAAAGCTTTAATAAAGACCAAATTTCCTAAGTCCCTGACCTTGACATCAAGGTCATTGAGCGGGGGTCGGGGAAGTACCATGTAAAACTTTTGACTAATATCTAACTACTGTGCAAATATAAAAAGAATTCATCTGTGAATTCAGGAGATATGTGTCTTTAAAAAACTTTAACCAAAACATCCAATCAATAAAAACACAATTTTCTAAGTTCATGACTTTGAAATCAAGGTCACTGAGGGGGTAGGGGTAGTACCTTGGAAAACTTTGGACCAATATCTAACTACAGTGCAAGTATCAAAGAAATCCATCCACGGGTTAGGGAGATATTGGGCTTTATAAAACTTTAACCAAAACATCCAGTCCAAAAAAACTCCCAATTTTCTAAGTCCATGACCTTGACATCAAGGTCACAGAGTGGGGTGGGGGTGGTACCCTGTTAAACTTTGGACCAATATCTAACTACAGAGTACGTATCGAAAGAATCCATCCGTGGGTTAAGGAGATACAGGTCTTTAAAAAACTTTAACGAAAACATCCAATCCGGACGCCGACGCTGACGCGGACGCCGACGCCAAGGTGACAACAATAGCTCTTCCTGAACTTTCGTTCAGGCGAGCTAAAAAGAATTCATCAATGGGTTCAGGAGATATGTGTCTTTAAAAAACTTTAACCAAAACATCCAAGCAATAAATTTTCTAAGTCCATGACCTTGACATCAAGGTCACTGACGGCAGTGGGGGTAGTACCTTGGAAAACTTTGGACCAATATCTTACTACAATGCAAGTATCAAATAAATCCATCTAGGGGTTAAGGAGATATTGGGATTTATAAAACTTTAAAGGTAGGTTCCTGTACTAGCGATAACAATGATGTCCACAAAATAAGTTCGTCTTTTTCTGAGCAGTATTGAATTCTCTTATTTTTCTGAATTTGTTGCTACTGAGAAACTCGTCAGATGTTGAAGAAAATAGTCGTTTTCCCTTTTGGTTTATTTTCTTTCGTTGGAATTCCAGTTCTAAAAATAGCTGTGTTTATTATGTATATAAGTGCGCGATTTCTGATGCCATTCTCCAAAGGTCAAATTTCCCTTGTCGTGAGCTCTTCTAGAGGTCCTGGCATGGTGGATGGGTTAAAACTATCCCAAAATGCAATGCAGCATGACCTCAGCTGCGTTATCTATTTTGGCACGAACTAAAAATAGCGCTAACTGGTGTGCGAAGCAGAGTTAGGAAATCCCTTGCAAAACAACTTTTCTAATATTTTTTTGATTTACACTTTTTAGTGAAACTTATTCATTCCCTTTTATAAGTGCTTTCCAACAACTTGGATGAAAGATCATCAAAATTATGATGCATTCCAAAGTACAGGAACCTACCTTTAACCAGAACATCCAATACAAAAACACTTCTAATTTTCTAAGTCCATGACCTTGACATCAAGGTCACGGAGTGGGGTGGGAGTGGTACCCTGTTAAACCTTGGACCAATATCTAACTACAGTGCAAGTATCAAATGAATCCATCAATGGGTTAAGGAGATATAGGTCTTTAAAAAACTTTAACCAAAACATCCAATCCGGACGCGGACGCGGACGCCAGGGTGACAACAATAGCTCTTCCTGAACTTTCGTTCAGGCGAGCTAAAAAGTAAAAGAATTTTGCTGTCTTGAAGCTTAATCCTATCTGAGGTAAATAAATAGCTAAAAGTGGAATAAAAATAATCCACCATGTGCCAATCTATACAGTAGTGGTGGGCAATCAGTTTGAAATCACAATTGATCATCAGTTCATAATCAGAAGACTAAACCAACTAGCTATTGATTGCATAATTGGTTTCTCACATTTGTCTATACCATAAAATGTGAACATACATGTGTAATTGTGTATTTAACTAAAAAGATTCTGTCAATTGCTGTTTATGTGCAGTGTAAGTGATGTTTGCTTCTTGTATTTGTGTCCTTTTTGTACATTATGATTGTATTTCTTTGTAATAAGAAAGCAGAAAATAAAGGAAATTTGAAGAATGTTGAGACTACTTTATTATTAAAGAATACCCGACTTGTAGACTGACTTGACTAAAATTAAACCAATGAATAGTTGTAAGGAATAAAAAACACCTGATAAACAGAAGTGACAAGAAAGAACTTAAAATACACAAACAATATTTGCAGCACAACTATAAGTAAGCAACAGCAAAAACTCAGTCATCAAATCTAATCCAGGGTGCACAGTCATGCTCTATATAGCTAACCGGCCCCAATAGCTCAGTGGTAGAGCGTCCGCTTCGGGACCGGGTGGTCGTAGGTTCGAATCCCGGCCGCGCCATACCAAAGGCGTTATAAATGGTACTAGGAGCTCCCTTGGCTGACGCTCGCCTATAAAGGGTAGTCCTAGGAAGATAAAGTTAAGTCATCGGGTAAGTATAAAATTGTTACTGGATACCTTGTTTGTCGCAATAAAAGCTCTACAGAGCTTATGTTGTCTGTTTCTAATATGCGACGTTAAATAAAGCTTCTTTATCTTTATCTTTTATCTTTATCTTTATATAGTGTCCATGTGCACAGCAACTCATGCACAGTCATGTGTTATTATTTATTTATTTCCATACATGTGATGAACTCTTGAGGACCATGTGGGAGATCTGGATTTCATTTCAGGGAGATTGAGTTCCCAATCAGGGAGACTTTTTGACGGCAACTTTGACGCGTTGTTTCGAGTACTTCACTGTTTTTTGTTGTTGTTTTTTTGGTGGTGGGGATGGGGGGGGGGGGGGGGTTCTTGTTTTAAAATAGAACAACATGAAATAAAGTACAGTTGTATAGTTTGTTTAACTTCTTTATTTTTGAGTTACCCAATACTTCAAAAGTATGCCATTTCAGTGCAGTAACACTACCATCCTAAGTTTAATTCACAGTGTAATTCAACTGTACTGTTCATAGTGTTAGTGCTGACCATTCCATTGCTAAATTGCAAAAAAAAAAGAAAAAATAAACAATCGGATTATCTGGCATTCTCAAACCATCACCCCTCCCCACTTTTCCCTAACCCACAATATAAACATCCAAAATTGCATCATGGATGATGGGTCCGATTTGCTCCAGTTATTTTGATGAAAGCTGATACTTGTTAAAAACTCAAAATCTGTTTATCTCAAAACCGAGTTATATTCTACACTTTAATATACATACCTGTCATTAGAGCTGTCTATTTTCGTTGAATATTAGATTAAGAACAAATATAGCTGCATATTTGGGCCAGTAAACTTGTAGAAAGAATGGCATATTTCTGACTCAGTCAGATGCTGAAGATCGCGGATTTCCCATATTTTATTTATAAATTCACACTGGTTCTCATTTCACATACGACGCGTCTGAATCGGCGGGAACTGGATAGAAAAACGCGGGAAACTATTCTTAAAGTGAACGAACCGACTTATTAAAATAGAAATAAAAAAATTGCTGGCACCCGTGATGATTTCATGAGAGTATGATCTGATCAGCCTGCGCAAAGTTTGCATGATCGATATTTATAATGACTATACATTACGTCTCTGACATGTTTACTGAAAAAATCGATATCGGATCATTGCCGATTGGCGGCACTTGGATCTATTGCATTCATGCAAATCAATGACATAATAAACAATGACCGATGCATAAAGCCGTGACGCAACAAAAGTCATTTGCTCTCGGTAAAAGGTACCTACTTTTATAGTTAACACAGGTACCTTTACTGGTGCGCAAGTCAATTTAACACCTCGCTGCGTCTGATCAGCGAATACCCCTCGGAATGAAACATCCTATATTGCACCCTGTTAGGTAATTAGGTCACCGACACTTAATCCTTTTGACAGCCGCCGGGTAGGTAGTTACCGCAAAATGAACGGTTCAGAAAAAGTTATGACAGGAAAATTCAGTATCCGGGAGATTCTGAATACTTTCCGGGAGCGTGGGAGATGGGCTCCATTTCCGGGAGACTCCCGGATGATCCGGGAGACATCACATGTATGTATTTCCAATGTTTAGAAACAAGAAAATCTGAGATACATGTATTTGTGAGTGGGTTGGGCAGAATTTCAGAACATTTTGGTTAATGCTTTCAAACTTTTAAATTTTAGTTTATCTGACACTTGTAGCTTTTTAAAAAGCTACAACTTCTAACATACAAAATCTGCAATTCTTACAAATTATATCGTATATTTCATTATCGCCAAAATCCAATTAAACAACATCATCATTCAATAACATGATCCCTTCCATACTGTGCAGAATAACGATTCTACATTATCCTATATATTGAATATTAGATACTACCGAACCTACATAGTACCTTTGTTTATGAAGGATTTTTTACAAGTCCACAAATAGTGTGTCATGTCCAAATTTTCTCTCAGCGGGTAGACCCTCTTTACTATTGTAGAAACCAAAGTTATTCCACACTTTTATTCTCATTTTGCTGCCGGGAAAGGGACAGATTACTTGCTGACTGACATTGATGGTGTCCGCCATTGTTATTTTGCGAGTTGCGCTGCTTGAAGAGGTTAAAACCCCCAAGCCCCGGCACCAAACCAACTACATTCGATTGGTGTGTTTCTCAATAGATTATCGTAATCAGTAAGCAAAACCAACTGACTTTTGAATATAGTCGATCATCGGCATCACTACCATACAGAACTGGACAAGTTCACCCAAGGGGGTAGAATTTCAACCAGGGACTATGCAAGCATCGTCAGTGGTTGAAATTCTACTCCCTCAGATCAGATTTCTCCATTTTACATAGACTCTCATGGTGGATTCTTATACTTTTCCATTGTAGTTATATCTATGCTCAGTTACCTTACTTTCCTTTGTAGTTTAATCTCAAAGGACGCCATGATATGAGCCACGGCACAAAAAACCAACAAAGTGGCATGTGCATCAAGCGAAGACTCAGATCAGCCTGGGCATTCGCCCAATCTGATCAGACTCTTTGCTGTATGCTGAAAGGGTAGCTACCTCCATGCTGACAGACTCTGATCAGACTTGGCAGATATCCAGGCTGATCTGAGATTTCGCTTGGCGCACATGTCACTTTGTTGGTTTTGTCATGCTTTGGCTCATATAACAGCCTTATAGTCAGGTTAGGGAGAAGCTCAAATGGAGCTATATAGCCCGATCGAGCTATATAGCCCGATCGAGGTATAAAAATGAGTGGAAATTAAAGCATTATTGCTTCCGCACTGCACTGAAGCTGAACTGCAGAATTTGATATGAACAACAGTATAAAGGGTGACAAACCTTTTATGATTTTGTAAAAAAAAATGAACTTCCACCGTTGCATTTTATGCAAATTGAGGAAAATTTAAATACAAGAATATCTTTGAGATGCCCCCTCAAACTGGACAGATGTATCCACTTCTGTATGATGGTTTACATGCCTGCTACGCTGGGATCATCTCTGAGGTATCATTGGACTGCAATTTTACTTAATTACATATAATTTATAGAAATGTCAGGGAAATGGGAAGAAACATGTTTACATAAACATGTGGTTCTTTCACAAAAACGCAACGGCAGAAAAGTCAAATTGCTTTGCATTCCAACATGATTTTCATCAATATTGTGTAGTAGGAGGAGAAAAATCTGTAAAGAAAATTTCGTAGAGCACCCCAACTGGGAATCGAACCCGCGACCCTAAGATTATGAAGCGAGCACACAACCACTAGGCTAAAAGGTCCGGACCAGTTAGACTGGTCAGTTATACACTCTATATACCTATATACATATTTACACATAATTAATTGGCCGTACTACTACACTCCTCCATCCTACCAAAGAACATTTGCATCAAATGTTAAGGAAATGAAACAATTATAATCCAGGTTCTTTTTGACTCCGCAGCCATTGCTTCGCCCTTGGGCTCCAACTGTAATCATCCTGGCACCAGGCACCAATGTAGTTAACCCGAGTCTTCTCTGGCTGCCAACCCTTATTGGGTCTTGCAGCCAGAGCGATACTGCAGTTAAAAACTCTAATTCAGCCGATCCATCGGTGGACTGGCCAAGCAAAATTCTAATTTTGGTTAGTGTTATCAATTACCTGCGCAAAAAGATATACAGTGGCTAATTCCTTATTCATTTTTGCACCATTCTGCAGTGTTTGTCACATTTTATTCCATTTTGAACCATAATAATCTTTGATCGAACTTAATGAGGTAAAGAAAAATATCGCTTTTTGTTGATGACCTCGTTTTGATTTGACAGTTCTTGCGCGTGCCGGTGTACAGGTAAAAATATCCATTATTTCAACATCACAAATCCGGACGTTTTGCGCTTGGACAATTCGCGTTTCGCGCTTGGATAAAAAATTAGCCCCTGGCTCTCAGAGTTGAAAGGAGTAAAATGTCTTTGGTACAAACCAGCGTGTTACGACTAGGACCGAAATGACCGTACCTACGAAACGGATAAAGTGACCGATAGTATTTTTTCTTATAAACACCGGATTGACCTCCAACGATCTGTCAACAAAAACAATAATGGCGGAGATATGTTACAAATCTCGGCTCCCTCTAAAAAAATTGTTATTTATCTGCTTTTAGACGGGGTATCACATTAAATTACTGTGCCGAGTCATCAAAAAGTATTTTTGATAGGATTGCAAAGTTTACACAACATAATACGCAATAGAAATTCAACCAGAAACCAAGGGCATCTGTGGGAAATACTATATTAGAGTTTTCACCACTTTCGTTCCTCTGACGTCAATAAGCCGCCAATCAAAATTATAAATAGGCTTTGTCAGTCAGAGAAGGCTCAGATTACAATGTAGTAGGAGGAGAAAAATCTTTTTAGAAAATTTCGTCGAGCGCCCCGACTGGGAATCGAACCCGCGACCCTAAGATTATAAAGCGAGCACATAACCACTAGGCTAAAAAGGTCCGGACCAGTTAGACTGGTCAGTTATACACTCTACATACCTATATACATATTTACACATCACTAATTGGCCGTACTACTACAATTGAAAGCACAGTCTACTCAAAATTTTGCAATTATATTCAAAATGGATTCAGGTGAAGAATCTTCAAATTATAATGCAATTTCCATACCTCGATCTGGCTATACAGCTCGATCGAGCTATATAGCTCCATTTGAGCTTCTCCCTAACCTGATAGTCAACTGTTATGATCAGACCATATTAGCCAAATTTGCCAATGTAGCACTTTGTTACTTAGTGCAGCAAAACTAACAATTTTGGATTGTTTAGAGTAGCCGCTTTAAGTTTGTTGTGCATACTGTTATTCTTGCTTACAGAGGGGGAGTTTGATGTCGATTTCTCCATTTCTTCCCCAGTGGGTATCTTGAATTTACTCTTTCCAGCCATTCTTGGTTTTTTCTCTCTGACGAATTGGGCCCTTTTCGACTCGAACTAAAGTTCCTACCACAGTAGTATTTTTGGGCATGCGCACTCGCATTACCAGTCGAACGCCAAAAGTTGCTACAATAGTAGATTGTCATGGAGACGGAAATAAATACTGTGCATTTCATTGCATTTTCCGTCCATGCAGTCTTTAAAAACGATAATTTATAGATTAAATGATAATATATACCCTTAAATAATTGTATGAGCAAATATCCGGAATATAAAAGAAAACAAATACTTGTTGTTCACCCACAAATCGCGAAAGTCTTCAACGGCCGCCATCTTGCTACTAGAGTAACGGCAGTGCAGACCTCGGTAGATCTTTGGTAAGTTCATGACGTCATTTTAGTAGCTACCATCGCACTTTGACTGGAACTTTAGTAAATATAGTAGCTACTACAGTTCGAGTCGAAGTGGGCCTGTGTCTCCCTTAGGTGCTCTTCTTACTGTGTTGCCGAGACGCTTGAAAAAACAAGCATAAGCTTTTCTCAAAACCTTTGAAGACACGGTAGGTCCTGGCTGACTCGAAGGTAAGGTAAGGTAAGGTAAGGTAAGGTAAGGCAAGGTAAGGTAAATAACTGCATGGCATGGCAAAAGGTAAGGTAAGGTAAGAAAATGTAAGGCAGGACAAAAAGTAAAGTCAAGTAAGGTAAGGTAAAATTGAGGACAGTCACAAAAAGGGGTTAAATTAGGTATCATAAGGATGAACATAATTTTGTACCAGACTTGCAGTCGCATAAAACTGCTAGCCTGGGCGAGATTTAGAATCGACTGCTAAAACAAAAGTGTTCTAAACAGCTGTAGGAACTCAGTCAATCTACTGAGCTTTATCGCCCTAAATCTGACCTAGCTGTGTACATGTCTAAAATTATTCGAGTTCTTTATATATCAGGAGAAAAATGAATATAACTGAAGTAATAAATATAGAAATTTATTTTGCCCTTAGAAATCACGTAATCAGTAATCATTTTAATTTGATGAATTGTGGTGACAGTCAAAATTCCATATATTAAACAATCTAATATACATAGGATTGATACAGTATAACCCCAACTGGGATAATTGTATCTCGCTAAACATTCAATAATTCATTTAACCGCCTCGAATCAAAGGATGACACATAAAGTCTCCAATCATAACTATAGCTTGAACAAATGAATGCAAAGTCTATGCTATGTGACTCTAATGCTTCAAGACAGTCAAATGGAAGTTCCACATAACAACAATTAGCTCTCATATTAATATCAAGAAAACAAGCCAAGCAAGCTTGTTTAGTAAGAAAGCAACATATGAAACCACATTAAATAAGCAGACTTTGAATCAAGGCAAAAGAAATAAGCAAGCAAAGAAATATACAACAAATTTATAAACTAAACATACATGCAGTAACTAGAATAATAATACATTGAGTAAATTTGCAATAAAGAAGAAATAAACACTAAAAGGAAAGAGGTGGGAGGGTTTGGGGAAATTCAAATTTATTTTCTGTCACCACAACACTATTTGTGACTTCTATTTTCAAAACTGTAGATTGTTGTTCTGTTCTGTTCTGTTCAATTCTCGTATCGACGTTACCCAAGTGGCTCAACGGTACGTAACCATAGTTGCACACACCTGGCGCCGGGTGTCCGTCCAAGATTGTTGGCGGGATATATTTTGTTATATACCTGTTCTTTGTCTGATAACTGACCAATGAAAAATAACATAAGGTTTTGAAGGGAAAAACAAATAAGCTAAGCTTTTCAAAAAGATCTAAATCTCAAGGATAACGTAAATAACAACTTCGTCTAAGATAATAAATTCAGTCTTATAATTAATCATTTTAATAAATAGTATTAAAATTGCTCAATGGGTCCTACTAAAGACAGAAAAGGACTTTTGCCACCGAAAAGGACCGAAAAGAACTTTCGGGCACCGAAAAGGACTTTTTAAATACCATTTTATGCTTGGAAAAAATATATAGGGTAAAATATTTTATTTCTGAACATAATTTTTCAGAACATTAAGTGAAAAAATGCCCTTTTCGGTGCCCGAAATTCGGCATTTGCGATGTCCTTTTCGGTACATGGCAAGAAGTGGAGTCCTTTTCGGTGCTGTAATATTTTTGTGAAATTTTAGGATGAATATATTACAATTTACTAAATTATCATTCAAGCGCTCATTAATATCATGATGATATTAAAATTTCTAAAATATATGTTTTATATGGCATTTAACGGCAAATAAAAGTCCTTTTCGGTGCCCAAAAGATCTTTTCGGTCCTTTTCGGTAGGGTAAGTCCTTTTCTGTCTTTAGTAGGACCGGTCTAAAATCAGGATACACTGACGACAATTCACGAACGGCATGCATGGTAAACGAATGAACAGCTCCTTCCCATATAGATGGTCATTCACTTCCCATATAGATGGTCATTCACCTATCTTAGAGAAAATGCTACTCATATACTAGGTGAACGACAGTAATGAAATGGACGACCATAACAAGTAGCATTGAGGACCCAAAACAGAAGAGCCGCCTTGGGACGGTCAGTAATAAATAACTGGGGGCTCAAACCGGTTTTAAGGAATCCCAGTCCTAGAGGAGCTGTAGAACTTGTTTAAACCCCCGGTAAGTTAGGCAACTATCTCTTCTAAACTGAAGCCGATCGTGTTTGTTGTATTTCTAGAACATGTATTATGATGATGAAATTTATTTAAAAATAATTTTGTGAAATAGTGATTTTATTCAAAAAAGAATAATTTCTTTATTCTACATTAGACAGTTAAATTACAATTCTTATTTGGATTAATGTGACAAGCTTGGATTATAAGAGATTAACATCTCAGTTGACTTAGCAATACAGTTTAAGTGCTAGGATATTTGTTTTGGATTAACAATATCAATTAGTGTCTCACACAATAATAATACATAGGGTTGGATTTAGAGATTCTAACAACATACTTTAAAGTGCTTTCCACACATATTTAGCATCTAATCTCCATCAGAACGGCCAGTGTAAACTCTAACAATGCTTGTAACAACAAAACTGTCAAAACTCTTTGTGAGGTAACTCCAGCAAAAAATAATGAAAGCTTTACAATTTCTTTCCATGCCAAAGAAATATTTGATGGTATAGCAGATGAGCTTACCCAGCTATATGACTTCCAACCTAATAAAATCAATTCTGCCATCTTTGCAAATATCCTAGTCCAGAAGCGAAGAGTTGTACTAAGTTTATTTAAAAGCCAAAAAATACTAATTCAGGGTGCTGGTTGCAAAATTTGGATAGACACTATCCTCAGTGAACTCTGTGAAAGATATACAGCCTCCTCTGCACAAACAGTGGATTTAGCTGGCAATGTTAGGACACCCAACAGGCAAACAGGTACAGCTAATCACCAGCTGCCCCAAATAACTTCAAACAGCAACAACAGTCCACTGAACCTTTTGAACAAACTTTTTGGCAAAAGCCCCACTGTAAAAGCAGGCCCAGCCAATTTCTCTAATGGCCAGAAACCTGTTCAGTTAGGCCAAGTCATGAAGCCAAAATCCAAAAGGAAACAGTATGTTCCTGAAAATTATAAACACAAAACAATGGCAGCTACAAGCCATGCCAGCAATGGTGCTGATGTGGATGATGATGCCACCTTCCTCAAACAGGCTCACAGTGAGCAAACAGAGCGTAATGAGCCAATTGAAGCAGAAGCAACAGAGCAGCAGGACCCTATCATTACTATACCTGACGATAAATCAGAGACCACTACATGCAGCTGTAGCTCAACACAGGATCTTCAGACTGAAGTAAACAGCTACAAAGCAAATCTGAGTGCACAGAAAGCAGAAAATAAAGAATTACAAGAACAGCTTAAGGAAATAATCAATCAGTCAAAACTCTTAAAACAAGAGAATGAAAAACTACTAAATACAATGTATAGTAAGCTCCTCAAAAGCAGAAGGTGATGCAGTTAAGATGCAACTTAATACAGCAATGGAAAATTCAAGGAAAAGTGAGTCAGAAATAAGAACCTTGAAAAGCAAACTCTCTGACGCTACATCAAAGTGTTTGATTCTTGATGAAGAAAATAAAAAGCTGAAAAAGAACACAGAAGTAATCTCAAAAGAAAAAAACAAACTTGCTTGACCAGCTTATGAAATCTACTGTTGCTTCAGAAAGTCTGGAATCAAAATTTGAGAATGAAATTTCTGACTTGAAACATGAATTAATGAAGGAGATGCTGGAAATTAAGTCCCAGATGCAAAAATCCATGAACATTACAAGGCAGTCCAATATCACAACAACAAGCCAATCAAGTGAACAGCCCAAGAGGTGTGAAGCCTCCAGAGGTCAAAAACCTACTATACAGGTACAGCAGTCACCACCTTCTAACAGGAAACCCAGGATCCACACAGCTGCAGACTCTGCATATAAAACTGCATTCATCGCAGGTGATGATAGTACGAGAATCCTGAGCAGAAATAAAATATCAGACACTAATCTTAGTGTTAAAATCAAAAGCCATCCTGAAGGTCGATTGGATACTGTTGAAAATACTCTAATTGGCATGTCTCAGAATGAGCAGGACTACATCTGCAACACTACGGCATTTGTGCTACATGTTGATGCAAACAACGTGTCAGATGGTGATACACCAACAGAAATTACAAGAAAATTCAGAGACTTGGCCGACACGATTCACAGCATTAATCCTGATGGCAAAATTATCATCTCTTCAATACTGCCACGAAGAAATGATAAAGTTGTAAACAACATCATTGGTCAGACAAACCAGGCCCTTAGTCATCTATGTGGGGAAAACAGTTACACCTTCCTGGACAATTCACCCCATTTCTACAGAAATGGAAAACCAGATATTTCATTGTATATGAACAATATACAGCTCAATGCTAAAGGAGGGAAAGTTTTAGGTGAAAATATGCGACAAAGCTTGAACTCAGTTTTGTCACTACAACCAAGCCCAATAAGTGTGCAGATATCAGACAGACCAGAACAAAATTTTCACAAAGGGAGGAAACCAGGGAGGAAGAATCCGAACAGTCAGCCTATGATGTACATGCCGATGCCATTCTTTCCTCCCCCTTGGTTTCAGCACAGTCACAACAATCAGATGAACATAACACCTCGCTAGAGATCTCAGTGGATGAATTATCTGTTTCGCAAGGGCTTCACACGAATGCATGGTTCAGTGATAAAGACTCACTTAAATGTGCATTTCCTTTATCCGAAATTGGATGAACTAAAAATTCTTCTAAGTACCCAGGCAAATATTGACATTTTGTGTTTAAGTGAAACTTTCTTAACTGATGAATTTTCAGACCAGGAATTAACAATACAAAATTATGACTTTGTCAGGAAAGACAGACAGAGCCATGGTGGTGGTCTACTTATATACACAAAATCTAACTTATCATGCATTCGTCGTGATGACCTTGAATTAAATGGTATTGAAATGCTATGGCTGGAGGTGAGAAACAATAGACAAAAAACCTTCCTCTTGTGCTACGTTTATCGCCCACCTTCAGCAACGAATAACTGGACAGAAATAGTAGAAGAAACACTTGAAAAAGCTAGTGGTGAGTCAAAAGAAATTCTCCTCCTAGGTGATTTTAACTTCAATCTGTTGAATAAAACAGCCAGTATTGACTCATGGATACAGAAAACTGAACAGCTAAGTTTAATTCAGTTGGTTCAAACACCAACTAGAGTCACCCACTCCACGGAGACGCTTATTGATCATGCCTATTCTAATGTCCCTGAAAATATAGTATCTGTATCTGTGCCATGTTACTCAATAAGTGATCACTACTCAGTGTGTATAACTAGGAAAATCACAAACTCTGTCAATAGAGGACCTGTATATAAGTTCATAAACTACAGAGATACAAAAGGTTTTAGTGAAGCTGACTTTATCCAGGATCTTGAGAATCAACCATGGTTTGTGATAAACATTTATGATAATGCCACTGATGCTTTGGATTATTTCACAAACTTATTTCAAACAGTCCTAAATAAACATGCACCTAAAAAGAAACGCAGAGTCAAACGGCAAACTCAGCCAAATGGATGAATTCTGAGATAGGCAATGCAATTAGAACAAGAGATAATTATCAGAAAAGCAAAAACACAATACAGTACAGAATATGGCGAAATAAAGTCAAAGACCTGATTCAAAAATCTAAAAGAGAATTTTATGCCAGTTCCATCAACAACAACTACAGTAATCCAAAGCAGCTTTGGCAAAATCTGCATGATGTCACAAACAGAACAAGACATCAGCAAACTAGCTTCATTCATGATGACACTGGCAACCCAATTCTAGATCCAGAAGAGACTGCCAATAAGTTCAACTCTTTCTTCACTTCATTGCATGAAAATTTCACTAATAGGAATTGCAACCAAACGCAAGATTTCTCAAAACTGCATGAATTTGTGCAAGGTAAAATTCCAAATGAGACCGAGTTTACAATACCTTTGGTTACAACTCGTTTTATTCAAAGTCAGTTGCAAAATCTACGAGTTAGCAAAGCTACTGGAATAGATGATTTAAGTGCAAAATACTTGAAATTAGCTGCCCCTGTCATATCTGAGCCCTTGGCAAAAATCCTCAACCTTACTATACAAACTGGCAACTATAGAGATGCCCTTAAAAAAGCAAAAGTTACCCCAATATTCAAACGAGGAGAAAAATCTGACATAAATAACTACAGGCCAATATCAGTACTCACAATCATCACAGGAATATTTGAAAGACATATCAGCAAATGTTTGATTAGTTTTCTAGAGGAGCATAAGCTTATCTATGAGCATCAGTCGGGTTTCAGACAAAGACATTCATGCCAAACATCTTTAACTAAAATTATTGATACTTGGCTGACAGCCTTAAACAATAATGAGACTGTTGGTGCACTATTCCTAGATTTGACCAAAGCTTTTGATTTAGTTAACCATCAAATTCTACTACAAAAAACTGGTCCTATATAAGTTCAGTGCATCAACTCTAACCTGGTTTGCATCATATTTATCAAACAGACATCAGCAAGTCAATATTTCAAGCAAACTGTCAAGCAGCAAAGAAATCCTTGCTGTAGTACCACAAGGTTCAGTTTTAGGACCATTGCTTTTTATTATATATATCAATGACTTGCCACAGCACATCAAATACTGTATTTTAGAACTGTTTGCCGATGATGCTACTTTATACACCTCAGGTCCTAAAGTTCCTTCTATATAAAGCCTACTTGATGCTGACTTGATCAATTTTGGTGAATGGTGTCTTGATAATGATATGGTTCTCAACATTCCAAAAACCGAAGCAATATTCATTTCCTCAAAGCAAAGAATCAATAAAATCATGGCAGATCCACCAAAGTTAGAAGTTGCAGGGGAGGAAATACAAGTATCAGATAAAGAAAAACTTCTTGGTGTTCATATAGATAGTACATTGTCCTGGGCATGTCATGTAGAAGCAACATTTAAAAAAAATGTAACTCATTACTCTACCTTCTTAACAGAATTAAGCAATACCTCTCAATTCCAACAAGAAAGCTATTTTACAATGCCTATATTCTGCCCCATCTTGACTACTGTTGCACAATTTGGGGTAACGCCAATACTGAACTTATGAATTCAGTTGTGAAATTCCAAAAACGTGCTGCAAGGTCAATATTAGATAAACCAGTTGAGACACCATCCACTGAAATGTTTGCCCAATTAAAGTGGATGACATTTCCAGAGAGAGTAAATTATCAAAAGGCAATTCTAGTATACAAAGTAATGCATAACTTGACACCTTCTTATTTACAAAATCTGTTTCAATTTACAAGTGAAATACACACTCGTACCCTAAGATCCACAGCTGAAAATCTTTTATATGTTCCAAAACCAAATTTTGAAATTTACAGAAATACATTAGCTTATTCTGGATCTAAAATATGGAATTTGAGATACATAGAATGGTTAGCTGACCAGTCCTGATTGATGGAGCCAACTGTACATACATGTATGTTTAACATAGTTTTTAATGATTATATATGTGGGGCAGTGCATGAAGGGTCACCGTGCGACCTGCAGACCAGAAGGAATGTGATTGTCTATGCAGATGTGCAATGGAGACAAGGTCTTCCCTATTCACCCTAGAAATCTATGATTCCTGAAGTCAAATGTGTGGAAGGTGAAATCTTGTCACCCTGCATGGATGGGATATTGTTTTTGGTCAGAGCTGTCTGCACAAATCTTTTCATATGTTGAGGTGAAACAGACCAGTGTCATGATATTGTTATCTTAGGCATGTTTAGTAGTTGATAAGTATTGTGTATATAATGTCTTTGTTGCAATTTGCCCATTTTTGCCGGGAGACCCAAGGGACATAAGCAAATAGTGTAGACTCAGATCAGATGCAGCAAATGCAGCATTTAATCAGGATCTTCAGTGTTTGCCTCAAGCTGGGTACCAATGGGCTTATATCCAGGGACCAAGCTCACCATCAATGGGCAAATAGCTGATATATTATATGGATATGTTTTGTATGTATTTTGCATGATACTGTCTTGTCACATTGTGAATATTGTATATTTTGAAGGAGGACCCCAGGGAAGATTGGACTATGTCCAACTGGGCTTTCTCGTTAAATAAAGTCATTATTATTATTATCATTATTATTATTATTATTATTGTATAGTTCCTCTTTGTTGAACTGGGTATGTTTGTTATCGAAAGTGTGCTCTCTCGCATTGTTGATTGCGTTTCTCTCTTCTTCTCCCTTTGGCGTCTTGTGTGGGCTGAGCTTTGTAGCTGTGTCCTTTCCTTGGTATCTTCTTTTATTATTATTATTATTATTATTATTATTATTATTATTATTATTTGTGTGTGTAGCTAAATTATTTGCGATTGCTTATGGCTAGCTTTATGACCACCTAGTTGGGAAAGAGCTGTTTATTTTGCTATCCGCTCATTTGACCGACTACTTGAGTTGTAATTTCATGTAAACACTCCCTAATTGGCGTCTTGGGTGGAATGTGCAGAATAAGATTTAACATGTTTTAATTCCCGATTGTAATTTCATGTAAGCACTCCCCAATTGGTGTCGTGGATGGAATGTGCAGAATAAGATTTAACATGTATTAGTGCCTGAACATTGCTCTAATAATATACAATATTTTAAGTAGCTGAATTATGTGTCTCTTAGAGTAGAATGGAGTGGTGACCTATACTTCTATATAATAGCCTTGAAGCTTAAGCTGCTAGACTTCAAATGACAGCATTATTCAAATTGACAGAGCAGAAACCATAATTCTTTGGCACTCCGAATACCATATGCTAGGGCTGACCTTTTTAGCCCTGTTTCATCGCCGGCACTATTTAGGATTAGAATACACTTGCATGTTCGCTAGTATCCTCTGTTGAAATTTCCGACTATTCTCTCTCTAAATTCATCTCCTTGTCAAGATCGAGATATTAGACCCCAAGAGGCCCTAAGAGGCCCCCTCACCAGCCCTGGTGGATTAATGTCTGCTCTGTGTATCATCAGAGATGCGCACAACAATAAAAAATACACATTTGATAAATCACTGTCTAAAATCTACAAACTACAGTGTCAGTTCTTATAAAAACACAGATAAACTTTTGAAAAGTCCACTGTTTTCAAAGGTGTCAAAAGATGTTTAATGTCACCAATCTGCTCAAAACACAGGTGTCACAATCTAATTGAATTATAATCTTTTGAGACTCCGCAGTGATTCTTGAAACAACGTGGTATCTTCAAATTTGTATAATTTTGTTCTTGAGATTATTTTAATTTGAAATTACAGAGCATTTCACTTTTTACGCAAAAATACATAAATAGAAAGAAATTAAACAAGTAAATAAAATTTAAGAACGTATAACTGAAAAAAAAATATATATTAAGGTTATAATAATAAGTGATAATACAAGAAAATATTTGTAATATATATATTCAATTAACAAAATTTCTTTCTTTATTCATATTCAATTAACAAAATTTCTTTCTTTATTCATTTTCCCCGTTAAATTCTCTCTCTCTTTTAGGTATTTTTTTGCTTTTTCTTGCATTTTTGCATTCTGCTCTTTTTCTTTTGTTTCCCTTTTTTCTTTATTTATATTTGATTATTCTTTGAATGCTTACCAGCAAATTATATTTTACATATAAATATATTGTTCTGATCTATTACATTTGAGTGATTTATAAATATATCCCACTTGGGCCGCAGAGGCAGAAAGTGGTTTCAGCATTGCATTGTTTTATTACTCTAAAAAGGAGGTGATTAGGAGGTGCCTTTGATTTTCTTATCAGTCACATGCTTATTTCACAACCTAAATTCATTATTTATGAAGCCAAAATAATATACTCTATGCCATTTCTTACCATTTCTTATATATTCGACGTCAGATTAGGCTTTGCAGCCTCTGTTGACGCATCTGAATAGGTGTTCTCAATTCTAATCCTCTCGCCCGGGATGTAACACCAAGGATTAAATTTATATGGGTGCCCATACCATGAACTATTTAGCCGACTCTTGGAACTGTTCAGAGAGGGTGCCCTTTGGAAGGTCGTTCCAAGTTTGAACAATACTATTGCTAAAGTAGTTACTTCTCAATTTCAATCTTGATCTTTTTTTAAGTTTTATCAGAGAATGGCCTCTAGTTGCACTATGGAAGCAAAATATTGATAATGAAAAAATACACAATTGCCTTTGATATTCTTATCACTT
Organism: Ctena decussata; assembly: GCA_963989385.1. Classification (NCBI taxonomy): domain Eukaryota; kingdom Metazoa; phylum Mollusca; class Bivalvia; order Lucinida; family Lucinidae; genus Ctena; species Ctena decussata. The sequence goes on from OZ022500.1 coordinate 41,725,135, forward strand.
GGTTATTGGAGGGGATTACATTGGTTATTCAAAATGATAGAGCAATCTCCAGGCCTTTAAACACCTAAGTAAAGTAAGTAAGTAAGTAAAATTAAAATCTTAAAAAGACTTTATTTTGTGAGGGTAACGACATTTAGCACATACAATAATATATGTAATAGCTAGTCTTCCATGAGGCGCTCAGTATATACATATATACATTAACAACGCAGAAGTTAAAAGGTACAATTAATTGAACAAACAAGCAAATAAACAAGCAAAAAAATAAGTCTGATAAGTTGATACCATGTATGTATACTTTTAGATCTGAAGGTATAAGATACACTAATATCCCTCAACACAATATCATCTACTTAACAGATATCTTTACGAAACGAAATGAAAGAAATCCAATGATATATTGTGTGAGCCAATTGTCATAATGGGAATGCCAAGGACATTTGAGAACCCATGCTTCCTATCAATCTCTCTCACACACACACACACACACACACACACACACACACACACATAACAACAAAAATTATCAGATAAGAAGAACAAGCCCTGACATAGAAAACTAAAAAAAAAAATATCTATTTATATACAGATGATTCAAAAGGGCTATATTTTATAGTTAGAAGGTTTGAATATTGATATATACAAGATAGGATTATACAGAATTATATACCTTATACCAGTTTATAAATATTAATATGGTCAACTCTGGATACCTCGAAATCAAAGATCATCTTAAACCACTGATACCTCAAAGTAAATTTTCTGGTCCCAAACAGAAACAGTATAGCCAGTTAAAATGCAAAGAAAAACAGGAAATGAACCCAAATTAAATAATTGATATTGAAGGGTTCTTTGAGACAGCAGTTTTTGAGACCGTGAGAATCAATTGTATTATATAAAGAAAGCAAACCAAGAAAGAAAAAAAATAAATGAATAAAAAAATAACAAAACATGATTAGAACAAAACATGATTTTCCAAACATTAATGATATACGGAAAACAAATTAAAAGTTCTTATTTTAAATGGTACAGTATTTGATACTGGGAATAATAGCAAGATGAGAGAGAAAATTATAATAAATGAACACACAAGACATAATGAAGAACATAATTATATACTGTCAGTTGTGAGACTGATGATTTTATAATATTCATTTCAATTCGAGTTATGTAAAATTCCAAATTTGGAATATTTTCGCCCACTGCAAAAATTCCACTTGTGGATTATTTTCAACTTTTATGAGAAATAGTCCAATACTGGAATAACAAAATTTGTTCCATAAATGGAATATTTTTTCTTATTTTTTCTTGCTGTTAAGTAGGAGAAATAATGGATCATTCCACTAGTGGAATATATTTCGAACATTCCAAATCTGGATTGTTTTATGTTTCTTGCTCTTATATAGAAAAAATATGAAAAACATTCCACTAGTGGAATATCCTGAACTTATGGAATATTCCAAAACTGGAGTATTTTAAACATTGATTCTCTTGTAAAGGATAAATTTCTGGAATATTCCACTGGTGGAATATCTTTTAAATATAATTTTTTTTCAAAACTTGAGTAACGTTTTTGCTCTACCACTGGTGGAATATTTTAACATATGAAATGTTCCAAAACTGGAGTATTTTTAACATTGATTGCTTTTATGCAAGAAAAATATATGGAATTTTCCTCTGGTGAAATACTTTTTAAATATAAGATATTCCAAAAGTGGAGTCTTTTAAACATTTCTTACTCATATAGAAAAAAACAGGGTGGGTATAAAGTGCGGAAAGAGCCGTCACTAGCGAAAAGATGCGAAAAGAGCAGAAAAGATGCGAAAAGAGCCAAGTTTCAAGAGAAAGCAGGCACTGCTATGTAGAAATGAAGTTTTGTAGAGTCAATTGTTACATATAAAAAAGAGCATGAGTGAATTGGAATTATGAATTATGACGATTTTCTTGTGAAAATAGCTTTAATGGTAAAGAAAAATGGGCGAAAAAATGCGAAAGGAAGCATCTATCATATGAAAACTGGCACTGTTATTTAGACATTGCTACATAGAATTGGTACTTATAAAACAGAATATTGAGTTGAAATTATGAATTATGCCTTGTTTTTATGTGAAATATAGCTTTAGATTGTAGGAAAAAGAGGCGGAAAAGATGCGAAAAGAGCAAAGTTTCGTATGCTAGGCAGAAAAAAGTATATAATTCAGTTAAACATCATTTGTGTGACTTATAAATATGATTTATTATGCGTTCTGTGTGAAAATAGTTTTTCAAAAGACAAAAAATAAATGAATAAAACTATTGGCCCCTGTAATAAGAAAGGAGACTTTTTGCGAACAAAGACTTTCTGTAGCCGAAAGTATCTAAAATTTTAAAACACACCTAGTTGTTCTGATACGATGAAAGTCTGTCAAATAAATTGCTCTCTTTTGCCAAAAAAAAAGTGGATAGAAACAAAGAGAGTCCGAATTTTAACTATAAATATTCTAGTTGACCGTATCATATTTTGCTCTCATATGATGAAATTATTTCTAATGAATTGTTCTTTTATTTTCGCAATAATTTATAAAAATAAATAATGAAATAAAATAAAAAAAATAAAATAGAACATTCGTAATGAAATTATCAATGACAATGAGCTTTTTTTGCACTGACATATCCACATCCAATGTAAATAATGATAATAAATCAGAGCCTATATTACGTACATATATTTTTCATTCTCTGTCCTCATTGAGCTCAGTGCGGCGATTGAAAAATCAATTTATGTATAAATAATAATAATGACAATTAATATATACCGTGTATTTGTTTGTTTGTTTGTTTTCTAAAACTGTTTACATACGATTAAGGCAAAGTCTTTAAAAGCACCATCGCTCTCCCATTATGAAAGCGTTGTTTGTTGATAAGATGTCGGTTAATGTGTATATACTGTGTCACATAGCTGACAAACGGGCCGTTGACAAATGACAAATGTCTGCAAAAAATATTTTCTTATTGGTTTCTCGTGGAGCAACGAAATATACACAAAACGCAAGACAATGAATGGGCTCGTCGTCTTGTACATTGTACTTTTACAATATTGCCAACGTATATGACCAAATAATTTCTCAACACGTTTTATGAAAAACTCAGGGTGTTTTAAATGTTTAAAGATTGCCAATCACGATTACCTAAACTGTCAAAACTTGGTGCCAAGCTTCCAGCGATATTTCGCAATAAAATATTACAGTCTAGTGTACTACCGTGGTTCATTTCCACGAGATGGAGCAAAACGGGTATTTTGGGTATATGTATTTAACAGCTCTTTGCTGCGGAAAGTGAAGTAATGATTACATGATTTTAGAGAGAGCAATGATACCTTTAAATATAGTTTATTTCATAATACAAAAGACCATATGGTCCATGAGTATACAATAGCATGAACAATTTATACATAAAGCTCACTGGCAAGATCGGTGAATACATATACTTGAAAATTACCAATCATATAATATATAACTTTGTATTCTTCTATTCGATGGCAACCAATCACATCAACAAGAAGCAGCATTAGCAATGTTGACATATACATGTTCCTTAACACAATGTTCAAAATACGAAATTAAAAGGAGAAACATGTTACAACGATAATTCTACCAATATATTATGATAATAAGTCTATTACCTAGAGAAGTAGAATATTTAAATATACAAGTGAGTTTATTTGGTTTTAGCAGTAACTAGTCAGTCCTTATTATGTCACTGAGACACCTGTGAAACGATCTGTGAATATGTGATAATTCAACTAACGCCACGTGCCGAGGTATATTAACAATATTACTCAGTTGAAGCGTGCCGATAATTCAATTAACCGCTTGAAATCCCCGCCTATTGGCATGCCGGGTTGACATTAAATAATACATGGCTGAACAAACAATCGCCATTCAGAATTTATAATATAGTTTTTATTTACTAATTTCAAAAGTACAATTTATTCAAAATATTTATATTGAAAATTCAGATAAATTTTCATTCCAAAAGAAAGCCGTTTGCGCCGGCTACACCCGAATTTGACAATTTTTTTTTATAAAATTTGTGATAAAGTTAGTCTACTTTTTCTTCTTTTTCCTCTTTCTCTCTCTTCGAATTTAGTTAAAGTGTATCATGAACATCGGAATTTTTAAAGATAAAAAGACAAAAATCTTCTTTCCGCAAAAGAGATTCTATATCCGATATGCGAGTTCTTCAGAAGTTTGTGCATCATATTTTACTCATTAGGCTCACAGAGGCGTAATTGAACTACGGAATTCACGAATGAAAATATTTTTTTTCGCTTTTCTTATTAGCTCACCTGAGCACAAAGTGCTCAAGGTGAGCTATTGTGATCGATATTTGTCCGTCCGTCCGTCCGTCAACAATTTCTTCAAACGACATCTCCTCCTAGACCAGTGAGCCAATTTCAAAATAATTTCACACAAATGTTTCTGTTATAGCCCTGAACCAAAATTGCTAAAATGGTTCCGCTCCGCTGAACAAAATGGCCGCCAGAGCTAAAAATAGGAAAAGCTTTAAACAACATCTCCTCTGAAGCCAATAGCTTGATTGCAAAATAATTTCACAGAAATGTTTGACTCATGGCCCTGAACCAAAACTGCTAAAATGGTTCCACTCCGCTGAACAAAATGGCCGCCAAACCTAAAAATAGAAATCTAAAAATAGAAAAACCTTTAAACGACATCTCCTCTAAAGCCAATGGCTCGATTTCAAAATAATTTCACAGAAATGTTTGACTTATGGCCCTGAACCAAAATTGCTAAAACGGTTCCGATCTGCTGAACAAAATGGCCGCCAGAGCTAAAAATAGAAATAAATCTTAGAATGACACAGAGGGCACAATTTTGATCCAATCATCATGAAACTTTGTCAGAATGTTTATCTTAATGAAATCTGGATCAAGGTGGAAACTGGGTCAAGGGGGGTTAAAAACTAGGTACTATGTCAAATCTTAGAAGAACCATGTGAATGCTCTAGAGGGCACAGTTTTGTTCCAATCTTCATGAAACTTTGTCAAAAGATTTACCTCCAGCAAATCTAGACCAAGGGTGCAACCGGATCATGTTGGATCAAAATCTAGGTCACTAGGTCAAACCTTAGAAAAACATTGTGTGTACTCTACAGGGCACAGTTTTGGTTCAATCTTAATGAAACTTTGTTAGAATGATTATCTTAATGAAATCAAGGCCAAGTTTGAAACTGGGTCTTGTTGGATCAAAAACTAGGTCACTAGGTCAAATCATAGAAAAACCTTGTGTACACAATTGTGGCTTTATTTTGCATTGAATCTTCATGAAACTTTTTCAGAATGTTTATCTCCATGAAATGTAGGCCAAGTTTGAAACTGAATAATGCAGGATCAAAGTAAAAAGTATGCAAAGACCAGGAACTGAAACAATCAAAATCCAAATCCAGCCCTCAAACCATAGTTGGAAACAACTAAGATTACAAATAATCAAGATACAGAGAACATATGGCCAACCGAGTGAGCAGCTTGTTCCCAAAAGGTGGCCACTCAGCAACCCAAACCGAACCAAAAATAATAATCGCCAGGTCCTTATGTTGTTACATACATGTGTAACCTAAGAGTAATAAAGAATTTAGATCTTAGAAAAACGTTGTGTAAACTCAAGAGGGCACAATTTTGATCCAATCTTCATGAAACTTTGTCAGAATATAGATTGGAAAGTGCAAAACTGCTCCAATTGAATCATCATCAAATAGATGATCTCCAATGTTATTTCATCATAACTCAGGTGAGCGATTTAGGTCCATCATGGACCTCTTGTTTCCTTAAAGCATACTTGTCATTCGAAGCAGGGACCACTACACTTCATTTTTTCCAGTCTTCTGAGTTCTTTATTTCCTGCACAATGAATCTGCTCTGTCTTTGATCGGCTGCAATTTATACTTTCCTGTAACATGAAATAAGTATATACATTGGCAAAATTTTAATTGATGGTCAGTGTTTCTCATAATTACATTAAGACGCATACCAAATGAAACGTTTGCAGTAGGAATTTTGCGTCTTTAGCGTGACAGAAAGTGCTTATCGCCAGAAAAAAAAGATATTAAGTAGCTATTTTCGCTATTTTGAAACACAGCATAAATCATATTTATAATTTCTCATATTCCTTTTTCCTTTTTTTTCACTTTCCATTCTATATTTCTTTATTTGTACATAGTTGTGCTTCTTTAGTTTCACATGAAAGTAAAACGACTCTTTTTGCGTTTTATTCGCTCATTTTTTCTTTAATTTCAAAGCGATTTTCTCATAAAAAAAACGCCAGAAAAATTAATAACATCTCACTGATATTACTTTCTATAACTATCCGTTTGATATAACTTTATTTCCACATAGTAATACCTGTTTTCTCATGAAACTTAGCTATTTTCGCATCTTTTCCGCTCTTTTCACATCTTTCCGCAAGTGACGACTCTTTTCGCACTTTATACCTACCGAAAAAAACATCGAAAAACAAGTGGAATATTTAAGCATATGAAATATTCCTTTCTTTTTTTTCTTTCTTTCTACACTGCTACACCCTCTCTCGAGGATTATGAGCAGGTGTACGATGTACACTCCAATTTTGCAGGATGTACACTCCTCTCTACTGTCTTTCTTTGAAATGTTTATATTGAAACTGACTGCAGGGGAATTACTACTGACCTACTTAACTTTTTTCAACATCTGATAACGCACAGAGTAGAGGCTATGGACTAATTTTCTAGTGAGATATTCTAACCTTGATAAAGTCTGAAGCTTCTGTTTACGATATTTTACTCTTGTGTTGTTCAGCAATATGGTACAGTCCAAGATTATTTGTATTTGATCTTTAGCAGCTAAGCTGAGAAACATGATATTCTGACTACTTTCCAACTCTGTCTGAATATCTTTAACTATAGGGTCTCTAACCGTTGATAACGAGGAGCATATTAGCAGGAAATGTTCTAGGTTTTCTTCTGACTGCTTGCAGAGAATACAAGTTGGATCGACTTCATACTTGTTGAATTTATGTCTGTTGGATTGTAACACATATGAACCACATAGAAACTTTAATTTAGAAGGTAGTCTTGTATTGTCTTTCACTGACTGAGTGTCTAACTGTAGTAGGGGGTGTAACTTTCCCGGAGAATATAGGTCACAGTTCAAAAAGCACAGTTTTTCGTAATATGGTACTGTAGAGCTGATTTCTTCATGCCAGTATTCATTTACGGCTTTGTTTACTTCACTTTTCCATTTTAATTTTGAAATTGGATTTTCTAGGTAGTATGTTATGTCATTTAGATGATATTTCCACAGAATTTTCTTCACAGCTATAACCACTGAGCTACCACGCTTCAAAAAGAATGAAGGGAAAAAATATCATCATAATCATGAATGATTATTGATCATTATTATTATTGCTGTTGGTACAAGTATTTACAGCAGCATCAACAGCTGCAATACTATCTTTTAAATTAGTTTATATGTACACCAAAATCAATAGGCATTTTGTCAAAGTACTACTCTAGTAGAATTAGGGACATAACGGACCACGGACAAAACGGACCACGGACATAACGGACCACGCTTGGGACAAAACGGACCACGTTCAGGACGAAACGGACCACGCTCAGGACAAAACGGACCACGTTTAAGGTCAAAGCGGACCACGTTCAGACCTTCCGTTAACCTTGAGAAAGCATGTTTTATTTTAGTTGCAACACTAATAAAGACATTTGCATGCTTAAAAGATAAATATCTTACCATTAACTTAATCAGATAGGTGCGACAACCAAAGATAGTTGAGATCGTGAACGGTAGTCAAATAATTGTGACCATTTAACATTGTCTTTGGTAATTATTTACTTCTTAATCTTTAAATTGGCACCAATCAATGGTCTGGTTTGTCTTCTAGCGTGATCCGTCTGGTCCTGAAACGTGGTCCGTTTTGTCCTGAAACGTGGTCCGTTTTGTCCTAACCGTGGTCCGCTTTGTCTGGTCCGTTTTGTCCATGGTCCGTTTTGTCCGAGTACCCTCTAGTAGACCAAATGAAAGTAGATGTTTTGAGAGTGGACGTTTCGGGAGTAGACGCAATGGTACTACCCCAGTACTACTTTGGGAATTGTCTACGCCCGTGAGAGTATTTCCCTGTGATTTGCTAGCACAGCGTCTACTTATCCAGAGTTTGTTTGGTCATGTGACCTCGCCAGCAATGGCGGCAAGTTTGTTAGAAGACAATTTGAGATCTTTGCAACTTTGTTTAACCGGCGATGCAGCGCGGAAAGAACAGAGCATAGCTATTATTGCTGATCTGAATCAGATATGCGTTCAAGAAATTACTGAGAAAGATATCGGTAAATGACAAGGGCAATTAATGCATGTCTGCGCTTTCAATTTTGTACACTCAGCAAAATTGCATTCGTACCTGGGCCGATTCGGACCATGCATCATTCGAATTACTTATTGATTATTATCATTTGGGTGGGTAGTTATACACCTGTATAGTTTTCAACGGGCACTAAATAGCTCACTACTGGTGATACAAATATTTAAACATCTTTATGAGAAAGCCTGGACATTTCCATATCCTACTCCCATAATATGAGATATCAGGTATTCTGACGTCCATATTTTATGTTTTTATGCTGATATATACATTTTTACTTTCATTGAATACCCGATCTCTCATCTACCATTGAGGTTTTGCATTAGCGGTCTTAACCATCAGTTGATGTCGTGGAAAAAAATCGCCTTTAACAAGCCAAACAGACCTGCTTGAGTTTGGTACATGTTAAACCTGTTTAGAGACATACCAATTAATATGAAAATAGGCACTGCCTATTGGCGAGCATCGCTGTAGCCCCTATGAAGGGCTGTATATTCTATTCTGTTCTATGTCGATGCAGGATTTTTTTACGGTAACCCGTCAACGCAGCAATCGGATATCCTCGCCTATGGAATTGACCGAAGTGTTACGATTGCATCACAGCTTATTTTTCAACTTCCGGTCGAACGTTACAATTATTTACATAAACATATCAGGTTTTGTGATTATCTTTGTGTCTACAGAGAATAGCAACCATTAGTAGAGAAGAAACAGGGAGACAGTTTGTTGAAATCGATCAATCTTCCTGTTTAATCATAATGGCAGCCCCCATATTGAGGTAAATTCCGGTTGAGAAATCGAATGATGATTTTCTGAAGCAACATATGCAACATCATCTACATTTTCTTTTGACTAATGTCCTACCATAAGAGCTCGCCCTTCGGGCAAGCGGGCCCTCTGGGCCCGCTCGCGATGCTCGCTATCAACATACCATGAACTGTTCACTTGTAAATTGTAAGAAAAAACGATTAAAATCATCAGAAATGAGATTCCCCGTAACCGGCAATGGCCTGTAATCCAAACAAATCCCACAATGCAACAGATTCCTAAAGCAAGAATTTTTTTTTTGACGAAATAAAATTAATATAGATTTGATTAGAATATTTCTCCCGATTGAATATATGTGTGTAAAACAACTACATCTCACATATTTAATGTTTCTTTCCGCAAAAATACATAATTGTACAACACATTACATTGTTAGGTGTTTCTACAGACTTTTTATTGTATACATTGTTAATTTCATTCAGAATTATCATTTTTGTATTTACCAACTTTTGTCATACAAAATGGATGCCAGTGGAAAGTGAAACACCCTAAACCAAAGAATCCAGGTCGATCTAGCAAAATGGAGTGTTGAAATCATTGAAGTTTAATGATAATTGACAGCTTATAAATCGATCTTTATTATTCAGCTCTTATCTTCTTTAGAGTTGACCAAAAGTGTTTGCTCTGTGTTCAAGTAGATGGTAGATAAAACATCACTCTCCAAGAAATGAAAATGAAAGTAGAAATGAAAATGTCAGAATAAAAATAGGAATAATAAAATGAAATATTAAATAAGAGAGTGGCAAGTTTTATGTTATAGAACTATTCCATATCCTAGCCCTGGTTGATTTTTGCCCTATCCATTACTCAATGTGCACCACATATATATGATTTATGATCTATTAACCAGACTTTCTGATATGCTTCAGCTTGCTTGTCTAATGTTTAAATTATAAAGATCAGCAGGGTTCATTTTTTAGGGCGAGATTTTGAGAGATTTGCTCTATTTTTTTGTGAAAAACCCCACTAAAATCTAGGGGTGTAACAATACATCGGACTATCGATATATCGCAATAGTAACATTGGCAATAGTCACTATCGATAGGGAAAGCTGCAATGTCAATACTATCGGCAATAGTGTTTCCAATATCGCAATAGTTTCAATAGTTTCTAGACATGCATCTATTTCTTGAAAGAAGTCTTTAGCTAAAAGAATAATAGAATTGCATGTGGATTCCAAAGAATGAAAAATAATATTTTCTTGTATTTTGTAGCCAAGGTGTGCATGTTGTGATACAACAGTCATTAAACAATGCTTTTCAGCCGTAAATTTGTGAACATACCAGATTTTTATACAGAAAAGTTCAGTTTCTGGATACAAAATCTGTCCCCAATAGTTATCGCAATGCATTGCAATAGCAACCTGCAATAGTAATAGTATCGCAATGGTACTTCTTGCAATGTCAATACTATCGCAATAGTCATTTATGGACTATCGTTACATCCCTACTAAAATCTGTCACCTGAGAGGAAACAATCTCATCCAGAACTCCATTATCATAGTGGATATTTCCTCAACATCTCACTGAGAATGAAGTATTTCTCACAAAATTTGGCAAAATGAGACTTTTCTCTCACAAATTTATGAGCCAGAATTATCTGGATCAGTCTCTCACACCCCTTATCGGAATGGGACCTTGGCCTTTAGAATTGGGAAAAAGCATCATTTTGTTTAAAATTGGGAAAAATTATGTTATGTTAAAAGAAATAGATTCTTGCTTACAGTGATTTGTTGCCCAATATATCACTGGATGGAGGTCAGTCGTGAAGTGGATATATCACTAGCACAAAGCGCGAGAATCCATTTCGATTCTAACATGCAAGAAATGACAAAAATGCAAGTTTTACTTCAGATTTTGCCAGTTTTCCGCCACATGAAGAAATCCTGCCAACAACTTTGACTGTAACAGAGGTGTTTATGTGCAGTTCATATGTTTTTGTTGCGAGAAAACAATGTTACACCGCCTATCCTCATGGAAATGAAAATTTACGTCACCAAATGAATTAAAATGACGTTAGAGTGGCGCTAAAAGAAGTCAAGCTAGTCCTCCCAGTGATTTGTTATGCCCCCAACTTCGGAGAAGTTGAGGGGGCATATTGGTTTGGGCCTGTCCGTCCGTCTGTCCGTCTGTCCGTCAGTCCGTCCGTAACGCTTTTTGGCAGCTGGGAAACTCAAGAACTGCTTTTGCTAGGATCTTGAAATTTTATGTGTGGCACATACATGAAAAATAAGCGCACCCGTATTTTTTCTTTTTTCCGCCGGTCACATATTTTCAGAGTTGTGCCCCTTTTTCGACTTAGTCTATGGAACCTTGTGAACAAAATATCTTGAGAACCCCTGATGCTAGGATCATGATTTTTTGCAGGATGACATTGCTCAAGGTGTAGATGAGCTGATTAACTTTTGAAAAAAAATCGTGAATTTTTGACCGAGTTATGCCCCTTTTTCGACTTTGTGCATTGTAAGCCTATGGAACCTTGTGAACAAAATATCTCAAGAACCCCTGATGCTAGGAGCATGATTTTTTGCAGGAAGATACTGCCTAAGGTGTAGATGACCTGATTAACTTTTGAAAAAAATTCGTAAATTTTTGATTGAGTTATTCCCCTTTTTCAACTTAGTGCATTGAGGCCTATGGTACAAAGGTACCGTTACACATAGTCAAGATTAGTAAGAGCTAGGAACTTGAAACTTTATACACATGATCAGTATGGAAAATAAGCACACCCATATTTTTTTTATTTTTCCGCCGGCCATGTATTTCCAGAGTTATGCCCCTTTTTCGACTTAGCCTGTTGAACCTTGTGAACAAAATATCTCAAGAACCCCTGATGCTAGGATCATGAGGTTTTGCAGGATGAGAATGCCCAAGGTGTAGATGACCTGATTAACTTTTGAAACAAATTCGTGAATTTTTGACCGAGTTATGCCCCTTTTTCGACTTAGTGCATTGTAAGCCTATGGAACCTTGTGAACAAAATATCTGGAGAACCCCTGATGCTAGGAGCATGATTTTTTGCAGGCAGATACTGCCTAAGGTGTAGATGACCTGATTAACTTTTGAAAAAAATTTGTGAATTTTTGATCGAGTTATTCCCCTTTTTCGACTTAGTGCATTGAGGCCTATGGTACAAAGGTACCTTTACACATAGTCAAGATAAGTAAGAGCTAGGAACTTGAAACTTTATACACATGATCAGTAAGGAAAATAAGCATACCCGTATTTTTTTATTTTTCCGCCGGTCATGTATTTCCAGAGTTATGACCCTTTTTCGACTTAGCCTGTGGAACCTTGTGAACAAAATGTCTCAAGAACCCCTGATGCTAGGATCATGAGGTTTTGCAGGATGAGAATGCCCAAGGTTTAGATGACCTGATTAACTTTTGAAACAAATTCGTGAATTTTTGACAAAGTTATGCCCCTTTTTCGACTTAGTGCATTGTAAGCCTATGGAACCTTGTGAACAAAATATCTGGAGAACCCCTGAAGATAGGAGCATGATTTTTTGCAGGAAGATACTGCCTGTGGTGTAGATGACCTGATTAACTTTTGAAAAGAAATCATGAATTTGATCGAGTTATGCCCCTTTTTCGACTTAGTGCATTGTAAGCCTGTGGAACCTTGTGAGTGAGTGAGTGAACTCGGGTTTAACGTCCCGCCAACAACGAGGTCATATGGAGATGGGACCTCGGTTAAAAGTCTCATCTGAAAGACCGGAGAAGCGGGGGATCGTACCTGCGACCCCTGGAATGGTAGTCTGGAGTGTTATCCACTACGCTACAGCCGCTCCTATGGAACCTTGTGAACAAAATATTTCAAGAACACCTGATGCTAGGAGCATGATTTTTTGCAGGAAGATACTGCCTGTGGTGTAGATGACCTGATTAACTTTTGAAAATAATTTGTGAATTTTTGATCGAGTGATGCCCCTTTTTCAACTTAGTGCATTATTTGCCTATGGAACCTTGTGAACAAAATATCTGGAGAACCCCTGATGCTAGGATCATGATTTTTGCAGGTTGATGTTGCCCAAGGTGTAGATGACCTGATTAACTTTCGAAAACAATTCGTAAATTTTTGACTGAGTTAAGCCCCTTTTTTTGACTTAGTGCATTGTAAGCCTATGGTACAAAGGTACAAGCATTATTGGATGAACCTTCTTTAGAGACAAGCATATGGTTGGGGGCATAGTGTTTCATAAACACATTTTCTAGTTATGCAATATATCACTAGATTTTACCATTGGTTATATAGGCGACCAATGTTAGAATAAGTTTTAATTGTTAAATAGACTTACAACTTACATGATGTTGTCGAGGTCTTTGCACCTAGATGGAGACAAACACGGGTGTCACATAACTCAAAATAGACAAGATACGTGATATATATTCTGATGCCTTCAAGCATTAATTTTTCCACATACCATTGCTCTGTGGAATAGTCTTCCTGCTTCTGTTGTCTTTGCTGAGACCACAGAGCAATTTAAAGCACTTATTTAAGTCCCATATCAGAGACTTGGACAGACACACAGCGCCAAGTGCGTGCAACTATGGTTACATACTACTGAGCCACTTGGAGAACGTTGTTAGGAGAATTGAACTGAACTGAACTGAACCCATATCAGAGGTATGTGTTTTAACTTGCCCCTGGTTTCCTGAGCAGATAGCCTGTTTTCAAGAGATCCAAAACTTAATTGTAGATATCCAGGAATCATGCAAGCAGATATCTTCAGATTACTGACTGAACTTAAATTAGTTCTTTAACTTGCCATGTCCCTTTTGTGTAACTCTCTGAAATCATTATGTAAATGACATGGCTATCATACTGCAATTAATATGTTACAAATGATATCCATTAATGACTCTTATTCCAGTATCGACTAAGCCATCTCCTAACATTGCTTGTGAATCATAATAGAATTTAAAACTTCACTACAAATCCACTGACAAATTTTATGCATCATACTGTTTTCCGGCGGATCTGAAAAGTTGTTAGTCAAATTAAGCTATCACATCAGACAATCTGTCACACTACTGTTTCAGTCAAATTAAGCTATCACATCAGACAATCTGTCACACTACTATTTCTTTTCATTTCAATTGTAACTGTCCTAGCCAGTTATACTTACAGATTGACATTGCTCGCAGGTAGGTTTAATAGACTGTTTTTATTTTGTAAACCAATCATCATATTTTGTTGAGCTGGGAGTACATTTCTCACTCATAAATTGGTGGCTCTTAATCTGGTTTAATGACAGATGATCAAACTGTGTACAATTGTGGATGCATTGCAGCAGGCAATGGTGCTGTGGTGCTGTCCATGTTTAGGACAGTTGTAGTACTGTATTAGTCATTTAAAATGCCCTGGGGGTGTTGCATTTGCAAAAGGGTGACGTTATAAAGAGCCTAAATTGTGGTGAATCAGCTACTGCCAAAATACCTCTTTAAACAATATTAAGGTGAATAGGTATGCTTTCGGAGGAAGAAACTATTATTTTTGCCTCCCTTTTCAGTAGGGGTTGGGGTCAACTCTTAAAGGAAATTATTAGAGCAGGGGCATTTATTAGGATTAATATGGGGATTAGTTTAGCTGTCTCATAGTACCATGTTTATGGAGAAGTAGGAAGAAACAGTCGGAACATGTCCCAGTAGTAATGTCACAACCCTCTTACATTAGGTAATTTGATGTCTGCAAAGTTAGTGTTTCCCCCAGGAATGAAAAAGGGCATGGTAAATTTTCTCAGAAAAGGGCACTTAAGCGCGTGGATTTTCGCAAAACGGGCACTGTATAATATTATGCTTTCATTTGAAGGCAGCTGTTTTAATGGACATTAGCTTACAGAGATTAATACTGCTAATAAAGCATTAAATCTTATCATTCTTTTTTCATTTATAGCTGCAGCAGCATCTTCCTTAAAATACAGTACATGTAATTTAGAAAACTTTTTTTTACTCCTTAGTAGAGCCTGGATATGATGATAATACATAAAGAATTTACATCTGCTCTCTGTATACAAATGTGTGTGTGTGTGTGTGTGTGTGTGTGTTAGGTCCTTTTACTTACCTGTTCTGAATTAAAATTCTTTTTTTTTGGTGTGTGTGTCAAGTCCTTTTACTACCTACCTATTCTTTTTTTTTTCTTCCAAATATCAAGAAATATAATTAAATAGTCTGAAAAATTTCAATATCCTAATTATTATTACAATTTACATTTTATTATTTATCATTATTGTTCCTTCTTTATTTTTTATTAATAATTATTACTGACCAGTATTATCAGTACTTCTGTATTTAAAAAAAGACAAAGGGGCACAGAATTGCCTTCCTTTAACTTGTATTTATATCTGTTTCAGTTAGCTCTATTTAATTTCTTCATACAAGCGAGTTTTGTTTTGGGTACCCAGAGCTGTTGAAAACTATTAAAAATATATATATAACATTGTTCAAAAATTTATTTTGGACACAAAAATCTGCATGTACAGGACCAAAATATCAAAACATACATAATATGCTTAATTATTTTTACACCATAATCTATTAAACGTCTCGAATGTAACACATATATAATACGCATATCGAAGAAAAAAACTTTACGGCATGAGCAACAAGTCAAGATAATGATCAGCCTGCACATCTGTGAATCGAATCAGATTCCATGAATCCAAAGGAAACTAAAAAAAAAAACTTCCAGAAAAATATTAAAACAAATTTAAGTCTATATGTAATTGGCATGTTGATTTGTGTAATTGTGAAACATGGCTACTGGCTCCTTTTCACTCAACAGGCCTCACTTTGATCTTTCCGTTAACCGGGAGATCAGTCAGGTATTTTCATGGATCAGTTAGTTTATTAGCGAGTGGACCATAACAGGATTAATGCCAACTGATGTGTTTACTTACCCTGTCAAAACAATTGAGGCAGTGAATACACAATGTGAAATGTGTATCTTCTAAGTGGCAGGTGAAGTTTAGGGCAAAAAGGGCATGGCGCTAGAAAAAAGGGCATGACGCTGGGGAAAAGGGGCATGGCGCGGCTCCATGCTAAAAGGGGCTGGGGGAAACACTAAAAGTACGATAATTTTCAAGGCCTTTTAAGTTCTTAGTCGTGTAGTAACTTGTTTTTTTTGCATGTGGTTGTAAAATTACATTTTAGACTTTATCAGTGATTACATTTCAATTGCAGATTTCTGTTGTTCCAGTCTGTTTGATAAGGACTATGGGCTGGTCGTGTTCCTCTCAAAAGCCATTACCATAGATGAGGTAAGTTTATCAGGTATACTTAATGCAAAGTTTCGTTGTAAGAAACTTGCATTGTGTGCACTCTTGAAAATTGCCTTGGCAGGTGAATGGTAAAGACATGCACAAACATGGTTTTCTTTGAGACACAAAAAAATATTTCTTAAAGGTAGGTTCCTGTGCTTTGGAATGCATGATAATTTTGATGATCTTTCATCCAAGTTGTTGGAAAGCACTTATAAAAGGGAATGAATAAGTTTCTTTAAAAAGTGTAAATCGAAAAAATATTAGAAAAGCTGTTTTGCAGGGGATTTCCTAACTCTGCTTCGCACACCAGTTAGCGCTATTTTTAGTTCGCACCAAAAATAGATAACGCAGCTGACGTCATGCTGCATTGCATTTTTGGATAGTTTTAACCCATCCGCCATGCCAGGACCTCTAGGAGAGCTCACGGCAAGAGAAAATTGACCTTTGGAGAATGGCATCAGAAATCGCGCACTTGTAGACATAATACACAGTTATTTTTAGAACTGGAATTCCAACGAAAGAAAATAAACCAAAAGGGAAAACAACTATTTTCTTCAACATCTCTGAGTTTCTCAGTAGCAACAAACTCAGAAAAATAAGAGAATTCAATACTGCTCAGAAAAAGACGAAATTATTTTGTGGACATAATTGTTATCGCTAGTCAAGGAACCTACCTTTAAAATACCACTTTTATCTGTTCTACTAGTTTACGACAGAGCTATATAAAAACAACGGACACAGTCGTACCATTTTCCTTGTTGCTTCCCTTCTAAATGGGGGTTAACTCCTAAAGGAAAGAATTTGCTCCTCAAGGAGCAAATTCTTTCCTTTTAAGAGTAAACACCAGTTCGGAAGAGCTTTCTTATCCAGGAAGGCAACGAGGAAATCACAGAAGATATGCCTTTAGCAAAAATTGGAGGAAAACATCAATGTGCACGTTAAGATTTGTAATGGTCCTTATGGAGCTTCATAAGAACTGTCCCAGGTGTCATATCTCTGACTCAGAGTCATCACAATAGGTCACAAGAACACACTTCATCAAAGGATGAGTTTGGCCGCGTAGAGCAGTCAGTAGGATGTCTGACTTATAAGCCAGAGGTCCTGGGTTCGATACCCGGTCCGGCCACTTACTTTCATTTCTCCTTCCACTGATTCAAGAAGGGAAGTTGTCAGTTACTAGTGAAAGTAAGTGCACTTAGTACTGGTAAACCACTTAGGAGGTCTAAGCCTGCCTAGGAATAGTGTGGTAACTGACTGTCCCATCACGACCATAGCTATGTACCGTGGTTGTTAAACAATAACACAACAACAACATCAAAGCATGAAGTCTAATTTTGCATAGTACCATAAAGTGGTGGGATTTGATGATACTTATGGTAGGAGGCTTTTTGGGAGAAGCTGTCTTATTAAACAGCATGACCTCCTTATTTTGTGCTGAAGTAGTGGTTTGAATGTAAAAAAAAAACATACATGGAAATCCAAAATGTTGACCAGAAATTCTCAAATTCTGAAAATGTGACAAAACTTCCCCCTTTCTTAGAGCATTGAGCTGAGCCCTGTATGGGAATTTCTGATTGTTCTCTGTGCAAAATACACTGTGACCTGAGGTGAGACTGCATCCCTGAGACAATTCTGCTCAGTGTCTACAAAGTGTGGTACATTTTTATGGAGATGAATAATACTCCACAGAAATTATCAGCACCCATCCTTGTATGAAGGTCTGATTGCTGCAAAAATAGGTTGCTGCAGCGTAGAGTATGTCCTAAAGTTTCATACAGGAAAAGATAATTTTTGTCGAACCCGCTTGCGGGTCAGCGAGACATAGTTGCCCTTTTGGTGTTGGTGCGTCTGTCCGTCCATCCGTCCGTCCGGAGCCATATCTTGAGTTTGATAGACCCTAGGACCTTGAAACTTCATCACAATATGCCCCACCAAAATGCTTATTGGCTCCCACAAAATTAGGTCACTGTGACCTACTTTCACGAAAAAGTACCACATATTTAGTTTTCGTCTGCAGCCCCATATCTCCCTTATCATAGGCTCCAGAACATTCAAATTGCATCAGTACATGCACCTTACCACTCCAGGTCACCTAGTCTTTTTGAAATTTTAGGAATTCTTATTTGCAAATAGTTTCACAGTTTGTAATTTTAGGGTCACAAAGTTGTACAAGTTACATCTGTTGAATTTCACATTTATTTATTTTTAGTTACAAGGATGCAAGGCTAAAGTGTTGGAATTCCTGTCAGAGTTTATTGAAAAAGTCGGCAAGAAAATCCTTCCCTATGCAGTTGATATCAAGGTAATAAAATGTCTGATAGTATCCAGTTCGGATTTGAAGAGCAAGTAATAGTTACACCATGGTTTGTCAGTCTATATGAAGAGATATCTACAAGCTTTAGTCGCTGGATTATCTCGCATGCAAACATATAAACTGTGGTATATTATAAGTATGGGTGTGAGGTGCAGATGAAAAAATCCATCAGGAAGGTTACAGAGCTCTAGATAAGAGGGGTAATTGATGATAATTGAGGGAAAATATTTTTATTTCTCATTGAAACCATATGTTGTGACCCCTCATCTGAACCGTCTTGTCGAGACGGTTCAGATGAGGGGTCACAACATGTTTTTATGCAGAATTCAGAAAAATTATCCCTAATTATCACCAAATACTCCCTCTTATCTAGAGCTCTGGGTTACCATTTGGCATCAAGAGGCTTGCCGGGTGATTTTTCTGTCGGCACTGCACATTGTCATATTTGCCGAGGTCATATAGTTCTGGGCCCAGTTGTTCAAAACTAACGACGTCATTAGTTAATGTTTCGTTAAAATTTCAAACGTTAATATCTCAAATTCCCCCAATATATTTTGTTGAAAAAATGTGAGAAGCGTTTGCATTGCAAAAGCTTCTCACATATTTTCAACAAAAAATATCTGTGTATTTGGATATTAAGTTGTAAAACACTTAACGAGGCCAACCTCTTACGAGCTGGTTAGGCTAACGATGCTTTGAACAACTGGGCACTGGCCTTATTAGAGGTAATGGTTTTAGGTAGGACTTGGGGCTTTTCTCATGTCTTTAAATGGTTTCATTTTCATCATCCTACTCATTGGCTAGTTGGATGGAAATAACTGAACTACTGTTGAAAGGGCCACAAAGTCCCCAAGTTATCTGCCCATCCCAAACCAGTGGGACAATTTTAGGGTTGTGGCGCCTTCTTTATCAAATTGAATAAGACAACGTAAACTTGAAGGTTAAGGGGACAGTTGCCTTCTGAGGAAAAATGTCCAAATGGGCTAGTCCTAGGGACAACACTGTATGTGAGTTTGTTACTGTTTGCTTTTCTTGAGCAGTGAACTTGTTTCAATTATTTTGTCTATTTACAGGATATCTGTGTGTCCTTGTTCAGTCGTGACAGATTTGCCAAGGTTAAAAATGCGGCCATGCCTGTCCTTAGCAGAGTAAGTTGGTGTCTTTCTTACAGCTAATTGTCAGCTATTTCATTGGAATCGCAACACAGGAGAAGGATGCTTAGCATAGACATTAACAGGAAAACTTGCACATCTGATGAAGTCTCCAACTAGATATCACAGATTTTCAGCTGGTTTGAATGTTCACTGTATTTACGTTAAGTGCCCTTTTTGCATGTTACCAATCATTTTACTCATGCACAGATTGACGACGTGTAAACCTGATGCAGAGCTCTAGATAAGAGGGGTATTTGATGATAATTGAGGGATAATTATCTTTATTTCTCATTGAAACCATATGTTGTGACCCTCATCTGAACCGTCTCGTCGAGACGGTTCAGATGAGGGGTCACAACATATGTTTTTATCCAGAATTAACAAAAATTATCCCTAATTATCAACAAATACTCACTCTTATCTAGGGCTCTGCTGATGAAAGGTGTATGTTAGAGAACACCTCCATATTTTCCCATCAATTTTTCGAAGGCAAAAACTATTGTTACTTCCTGTTTCATGTCTTGGATGTAGAAAGCCTTTCAGAATTCAGTTTACTCTGCTAGCAGAGCAATTTCTTTGAAACTGACCCCTTTTGAATTGATGGATGGATGATTTGAGATTTTACATCCTTTTCAACAGTATTTCAGTCATAGGACGATGGGCGGGTGATGATGAAAGGCTGTGTGCAATGGAACCCCGTTTTCGGTAGGAAAGATTCTCGCCTCAAGCGGGGCTCGAACCTAGGTCCCCTAGTAGCCAGCTCTTAACCCACTCTGAGCTACTGGGGCTCCTAACCCTTTTTGAGAAGGAAGGCAGAAAAGAAAGTTTCAGAGCTGCTTCCCTATGAAAGTGTCCATTCACCTTCAACAGACATAAGTATCTTGACTAAACCTGATAGAAGGTGCATGTTAGAGAATACCACCAAATTTTTCCATCGTTTTTTCGAAGGGAAACAGCTACTATGACTTCCTGTTTTCTTTCTTGGATGAGATGGATGGATAATGACTTGCGATTTTATGTCCTTTCTAACAGTATTTCAATCATATCAGGATAATGGGTGGGTTATAGTGAAAGGCTGTGTGCACAATGGAACTCCACTTGAACCCAGAACCCCCAGATCAGCAGGCCAGCGCTTATTCTACTGAGCTACTGGGGCTCCTAAGTATAGATGAGATGACTTATGATCATACTGATAGAAGGCACATGTGACCAGGCATGCTGTAAGCCTTCCCTGTTCACATATCAAAATATGTACAGCATTAACCCTAAATAGTGAGACACCATAACCTATTATTGTAAGTCGTTCCAAAAACCACGCCTACTTTAAACATTTATGCATCTACCCATTAACTGCACAGTAAAATCACAGACTTATGCGAGAGATTCAACACCTGTGGTTTTGTTTGTGGGACTATGCCACATGCTTAGGTGTCATTACGTTTGCCAGTTATACACTATCATGTGACTTTTGAGCATCTACTTTTGAGTGACATTCTGGGAGTGGCTCAGAACTATCAGTTATTCTAAAGTTCGAATTGATTGAATTTAAGGTGAATGGTAACATTTTCAGGGGAAGTAATTCTGCCATTTCTGTTTTGCCTCACTCCTCCCTGGGGATCAAGTCTAAAAGGAGTTCTTTCCTTTAAGACTAGATCCCATTTTAGAAGGGCTTTATGTCCAGGGATGCAAACAAGAAGACACAAAAACTGTTTACCTTAGTAAAAATGACAGACAGGCAAACATGGAGGTGTATCCATTCACCTTAATATGCAGCTATGGTTCAGATTGTTAGTTAGGTGGGATTAGGAATGTATGTGGGTATCTGTTGGGGTAACAGCGCAGTCTGATTTAGGTCAACACTGGTAACCCTGAAAATATTTAGAATATGGTCTTGAATACATAGCTTCCAGTCTTGTTTCAGTTATTGGAGCTGACAGTTGGTTCCCCGCTAGGAAAGGATCTGCAGATTGACAAGTTGATTACTAAATTCTTCAGCGAACTTACCAAGACAACTAGTAAACTTACGCCAACAGGTCTGAACTGCCTTTTACCTATAGAATTAGACATTTTTATTCTGGGATATTGTTTTGGCATTTTCAGTCCAGATGTCTTTCCATATCTAGCTAACCAGAAAGCAGAATTTGTAAACTTAGGTTTAACATGTATCACCATAGTGAGCTGAGTTATCGCCCTTGAATCGATTTGGAGTTAAAAAATTGAGCTTTAACTATCCAACAACATAGGTTTTTTTGTCGCCACTGCTTAAGCGAGTGGAAGCAACATTCGGATCCTGTTAATGCATAGCATTACATAAAAGATATCTTGACAAAAAGTGTTTTTGATCAGGGCTTACAATGTTTGCATTAAATATAGGAATCTCTGAAACAAAGTATACATATTTAAAATAAATCTGTTACCCTTAATCACTAAAAGGATCTGTCAGAACTACCATAAAAAAGATAAAAAAATTGGGACACCAAAAAAAGTCACCGTAACAGGCCTGAAAATGGAACAGTTGGTTTTACAATGTGGTAATACATTAAAAAAATGCAAATGGAATGGGAAACAGTGTAGATTCTGATCAGACAGCAAAGGTTCTGGGTCTGCACTATTTGCTCAAACCTGCCTGTCCCAATACTTAGGATTTTCATGTTATGAATCTATCGGGTATGATTCTGTTTTAAGTTATCACTATGAGAAAATGAATTTGCAGTTTGATTTTAGATCCACAGGATTGCAGAAATATACATTACTACTCTGTAACTCTTATTTCAGTTCGAGAGAAGATCTACATACTGTTGGGTGTGATAGCAGAAGTATACCCAGAGTACATGACACAATACTCAGAGAGACTGACAGGAATATATTTGGGTGCCCTGAAAGCTGAGGTAATCATTGTAAAAGACAATGTTAGGTTTTAAAATAGTAGAAAATTTATGGTAATTAACAACAATGCCATGTTCAGTTAAGACACAAATCAAAGCAACTTTCTGTAATTTATAATAGATAGAGTGGCTAAACAGCTTTCTTCTCCTAGATTAAAATGATGTTTGCACCATGCACTGGTACAGATAAACAATCAGGCAGTACAGCGAAAAGGAACTGTAATTGTAATGAAGAATTGTTTCCTTCAGTTTGTGCTTGGACATGGAATTTGAGAGTATTTTCTGTAAATGAAAGGATTGCATAAAGATTGTGGAGTGATATTGTGATTACCGTAAAAACTCTATATATTGGGACAGTTAGGTCTGAGCAGATAGTGCAAACCCAGATCAAGGAGCAGTCTGGTAGGGTTTACACTATTTGCCATCCCGTTTGCATTTTTTGGACACATGACTGCACTGTAAAACCAAACTGTTCCAATTGTAGGACAATTATGGTGATTATTTTTGGTGTCCCAGTATTTATAATTTTTACAGCACTTGCAGTTTTAAGGTGAATGAGTATATTTTAGGGGAAGCAACTCTGCCATTTCATTTTAGCCTCCTCAGTGGGCATCAAGTCTTAATGGAAAGAATTGTTCCCTAAGGGGCAAATTATTTCTTAACCCTATTGCACTCCATAGAGTTTTGGCCATTCTGAGTGCAGTAGGGTTAAAGAGTAGATGGTTTTGAAAGAGCTTTGTCTGCCAGAGAAGCAAACATGAAGTCATTGTCAGAAGTTGTTCCTCTTGTAAACTGGATTGAAAAACATGGACATGTACCCATTTACCTTAAAACCTGTGCAGACTGTCTAAGCACAGACCAACCTTTCCTGCATTTGATTGGAACCAGAACAGTTAAAGCTATGCAAAGTTTGACCAGACTGCATAAAAAGACAGGCTAGTTTTGGCATGCATATTCCACAGATACCTCAAGATGTTTGCATATGAACCATGACAGAGTTTGGTGGTTTTGGTAATCAACATGAGTTTCATAATGGACCATCAGTTTTGTGGAGTTAATAGAATGTCAACAAGTAGTCCACTAGCAGTATTTTCATGCACATGATTTAAGATTTTATTTAGAAACCTGTTGTAATCAAATGTTATCCCACCTTTGCACTTAATTTTTGTGACTTTCAGTTCATTCATTTTCACTCTTTTGTTTAAAAAATGAAATTTAAATATAAAATGTGGCTGTTTAATAGATTTTCTGCGTAAAACAATTTTCGTAAGATTTATTTTGTTTTTGAAATGTTTGATGTATCAGCTGATTTTATTAGCTCGCCTGAACGAAAGTTCAGGAAGAGCTATTGTTGTCACCCCGGCGTCCGCGTCCGCGTCAGCATCGGCGTCCGCATTGGATGTTTTGGTTAAAGTTTTTTAAAGACCTATATCTCCTTAACCCATGGATGGATTCTTTTGATACTTGCACTGTAGGTAGATATTGGTCCAACGTTTAACAGGGTACCACCCCCACCCCACTCCATGACCTTGATGTCAAGGTCATGGACTTAGAAAATTGGGAGTATTTTTGGACTGGATGTTTTGGTTAAAGTTTTATAAAGCCCAATATCTCCTTTACCCATGGATGGATTCCTTTGATACTTGCACTGTAGTTAGATATTGGTCCAAAGTTTTCCAAGGTACTACCCCCACCCCCCTCAGTGACCTTGATGTCAAGGTTGTGGACTTAGAAAATTGTCTTTTTATTGATTGGATGTTTTGGTTAAAGTCTTTTAAAGACACATATCTCCTGAATCCAGTGATGAATTCTTTTTATATTTGCACTTTAGTTAGATATTAGTCCAAAGTTTTGCCGAGTACTACCCCAACCCCGCTCAGTGACCTTGATGTCAAGGTCACAGACTTTGGAAATTTGTTCTTTATTAAAGTTTTCTAATTGGATACTGATTCATAATGCTTGGCAGAGATTTAGTTTACACTTGAACTGATGTTAGACACTTTTTTGAGTTTTTACAAAACACTATATACTTACCCCACTGGATGACCTTGAAGTCAAGGTCATCGACTTAGAGTTTTGTCTTAAAGATTTTGGTTAAAGTTTTATATTTATGAAGACATGATTTCACAGTGCCACGATGGACTCAGTTGATACCAATACTTGGACTGATGTTAGATAATGGTTCAAGGTTTTGTTACATCCTAGCTCCTAGACCCCCCACCCCTACCGCTTAGTTCTTTGACCTCAAGCTCATGGACTTTGAAATTTCATGTGGATTTTTTTATTTTAATTTTATTTTAAGACTTATTTCTTAGATAGCTTTTGTTTATAAATGTGTTGTCATTATGGACATGCTTGAAGTTTTATGCATAGAAGTCCACACCTTCAAAGCGACTGTGTGATGGGCAAGCACTATTTAGGCGAGCTATGCTGTCAGGCGACAGCTCTTGTTAGATGTACATGTACTCTGTGAGTGAAAATCTGTTTATGTTTTTATCCTCAGATTGGCAGCAAGACCCGTAAACCAGAGTTCTCTATAATTTCTGGATGTCTCGAGGGTTTGTGTAGTAGTCTCGTTAACTTCACAGAATCAGCAGATGAAGGTACCAATTTATCTTCTGTGCTTCCTTGTTTTTCAGAAATGTCTGTATTTGTCTCATTTTAACTAAATTATTACAAATTATGAAAAATCATGAATTTTATCTGCGAAAGACTGAGAACTGTAGGTATTGTTAGTTACATGTATGCTCCTGGTATATGGAGAATGTTGAAGGCTATATATTTGTTTCGTCTTATTTCCCTGGGTTTGTGTTAGGTTTGTATTCTTTTAAAAATCTGTCCAGTATGGTTGAGTGGAATGTTTTGATATGGAACTAGGCCGTACTTAGCTTCATCTAGGTTCTCATCATCTGGATCCTGCTAATGACTTAAGGTCAGGGTCACAGACTTCAAAATTTGTATGCCAGAGGCATTTAAGTTTTGTGTAAGGTCAGTTAAATAATTCCTGAATGAAACTTTTTTACTAGGTCTGCTAGGGATTGTGATAAAGATTGTGGATTGTGATAAAGATTGTCTGTTTGTCCTTCTGTCTTGCCATCCATTTATTAGCTCACCTGAGCCGAAGGCTCACAGGTGAGCTTATAGTATAGGCAGGCATCCGTCGTCCGTCGTCCATCGTCCGTCCGTCCGTCCGTCCGTCAGTCCGTCCGTCAACATTTTCAAACGACATCTCCTCTGAAACTACAAGGCCCATTGTAACCAAATTTCATATACAGCATCTATGGGCAGGGGGAACCAATAATACTGTTTTTTATCCAAATCGCTTCATAACTTTGGTTGCTATGGCAACTTAAAGTTTCCATTGACTTGTATGGGAAAAATTGAAAATTTGCATTTATTGCTATGTCACTGCAGATATTTTGACAAAACTTTTGCAGAAATGTTCCTTGAGTAGTTTTCTATCAACAGAACGAAATTCATGTAAATTACACAATTTGGCTGGTTGCCATGGCAACCGAATGGTTAAAAATAGAAAAAAATATTCAAAAATCATCTCCTCAGAAACTATACAACCAATAAAGCTCAAACTTCACAGGAAGGATCTTAGTACTAGCCTCTATAAAAGTACTGTTTTTCTTGGCTATTGCCCCAGCAGTTTGGTTGCTATGGGAACTGAAAGTTGCCATTGACTTATAATGGCAAAATGGAAAATTTGCATTTATTGCTATGCCACTGCAGATATTTGGACAAAACTTTCATAGAAATGTACCTTGAGTAGTCTTTAACCAGCCATGTTAAATATGCAAATTGCGCAATTTGAATGGTTGCCATTGCAACCAAATAGTTAAAAATAGAAAAATATTAAAAAATCATCTCCGCAGAAAGTGTGTGGCCAATAAAGCTCAAACTTTACAGAAAGAACCTTAGTACTAGCCTCTATAGAATTACTGTTTTCTATGGCAACTGCTCCAGCAGTTTGGTTGCTATGGCAACTAAGAGTTTCCATTAACTTATAATGGGGAAAATGGAAATTGGCAATTTTTGCTGTCTAACTGCAGTTATTTAGATTTTTTTTTACAGAAATGTTTCTTGAGTAGTCCTCTACGATTTGTATGAATTTTCTCCAAATCGCTGAATTTGATTGGTTGCCATGGCAAAATATAGGGTAAATTTAAAAAAAAAAAAAAAGAGCTTCTGCTCAGAAGCCATATGGGGGATGAAGCTGATATTGTGCAGATGTGTTGATGACAGTAGCCTCTACATAAATTTTATTCTTTTTCTTCCAATCCCATAAGAACTTTGGTTGCTATGGCAACTTATAGTTTCCATTGACTTATGGGAAAAATGAAGCCATGAGGGGGATGGAGCTGATACTTAGCATACATATTGATAACATTAGCCTCTACCTAAAGTATGTTTTATATTATCATTGCCCGTGTGAATTCGTTGCTATGGCAACTTAAAGTTAGACTTATAATGGGGAAAGTGGACATTTGCTATTTATTTCTGTGTTACTGCAGATATTTTGACAAAAGCTTTACAGAAATGTTCCTGGAGTAGTCCTCTACCAGCCATATGAATATTTCCCAAATACCTGATTTTGATTGGTTGCCATTGCAGCCAAAGATCTTCTTCTGAGAAGCCATTACGGGGGGATAAAGCTTTTTGTCATAAATATTTGTGATATTATCCTCCACATAAATAGTGCTTTTTATTGCTGTTGTGCATGGTGTTTTGTTGCTGTAACCTCAGTGCTCAGGTGAGCGATATAGGGCCATTGGCCCTCTGGTTTTTTCATTAAATTTTCATGTCAAGTTAGATATTATTAGGCTATGGCTGAGGGCATATGTGACCTGTAGCTCACTTATTCCAGTTTTGAATATACTTGCTGTCACATACCATCTATTATACTTTGTCTATCAGTTTCAGACATTTTTATACCCCCGGCATACGAAGTATGTCGAGGGGTATATAGTTTTTGTCTTTCCATCCGTTTGTCCGTCTTTCCGTCCGTCCGTACATAAGGTAACATTTGCGTTAAAGTTTTGCGTAAGTTTTTTATTTTGCTTCTTTTAACCAGAACTTGTTCATAATGGCTTATCATTTTAGTAAAGGATACCAACTGATTAATTTGCAATATCTGGATGCTGTTGCTGGCCTGATGTCAAGGTCACAGACTTTGAAATTTGTACAATAGCTGCATCAAGTTTTGTGTTAAGTTTCTGCTTTTGCTCTGTTTTTCTGAAAGACTTAACTGTAACTTGTTCATATGTGCTTGTGTTAGTATTGGATAAATACATATTAATTTGCATCATCTGGATGCTGCTGCTGACCTAAGGTCAAGGTCACAGAGTTAGAAATTTGTATACCATTTGCGTTAAAGTTTTGTGTTCAGTTGAATTTTATGCTTATATTTTGAATATACTTGCATAGAACCTTTTGAAGTGATACTAGGTTTACTTCTAGATTGAAACGGATCAATTGACATCATGTAGATGCTGCTGCTGACTTAATGTCAAGGTCACAGACTTTGAAATTTGTATACTCTTTGCATTAAAGTTACATGTTAATTCGTATTTATTTCCTTATAGTTTGAATGTACCTCCAAGAAATTTATTTGTCATGCTACTAGATTTACTTCTTGGATGAAACTGATTAGTTGACATCATGTGGATGCTGCTGCTGACTTACTGTCAAGGTCACAGACATAGGAATTTATGTAAATTTTAAATGTGTTGAAACTTTGCGTTAAATTTATTTATTTTTTTTGCTGATGCAAATTTTAAATGGAATCTTTTGGCTGTTGTCTATAGGCCTTTCTTTGGGTTTGTTATAGATTGGCTCACCTGTCTGTCTGTCTATTTGTTAATATTTGCTTTAAAGCTTTGTATTAAATTTTTTTGATTAGGCAGTGGCACTGGCCGGGGGTATACGTGAGCCCCTGCTCACTTGCTCTAGTAGTTTATATAAGACTAATCCAGGGGACATTACTCTTACATAGATGGATGGATACAGGATTGGAACAGCCGTAGAACTTTTAGTCTAAACTCCTTTGGATCACCATGGCTAGGCTAGAGAATCACTGTGCAACACAACAAATGCATAATTGCATTTGTTGTCTTTGGATCACCATGGCTAGGCTAGAGAATCACTGTGCAACACAACAAATGCATAATTGCATTTGTTGTTGTACACTGATTTTCTAGTTTGATTTTTATAGAGCGTGAGATAAAATATCTCTGCCTCAGAATTTTATCATTACACCTGCTGTTTACTAAATACCACATTTTAATTTCAGGATCTAGAAACGCTTATGAAATATTCAAGTATGCTAGGAATGCTATAGACCCAAAAGTAGAGTTTACAAGGTTTGATGTTCCTCGAGCTGGACTCAAGTTGTTTGCCAAACACGCATCACAGTTCAATCAGTACCTAATAGATGATTATCAGGTGAATACTGTAATAATCCTATTAAACGCCATTGCATTTTACGAAAAAGGGGCGTTATTTTGAGCCTTAACTGCAGTAACTTAGCCACTGCCAAAATACCTGCAATAAACAATATTAGGGTAATTGGGTATACTTTCAGAGGAAGTTACTCTATTATAATTGCCTCCTTTTTCAGTAGGGATGGGGGTCAACTCTTAAAGAAAGGAATTTGCTCCTCTAGGAGCAAATTCTTTCCTTTAAGAGTAGACCCCCACTTCAAAAATGCTACATCATCCAGAGAAGCAAATAGTAATTCATGCAAATTGATATAACATTATTTTAGGAAAAGAAACAGGGGGCATTTAACAGAGCAGGGGCCTTTATAAGGATTAATACTGTACCTTCATGGTTCCTTTACAGCACTTTAGGAATGAGGGTGGGGCCTATTGAATGGCAAAAATTAGGCTAATAACTTTGACGATTCAGAAAACTTTGAGACAAGTAAAAGTATTCCAGTGTGGTCCAAACAGCCATAAACTTAATCTGTTTGCATATTTGTTCACCAAAAAGACACTCTGATCTAGTTCTGTGGCTTTGTATTGAGAAGTCAAAGATTTTTACTTTATACCTAAACTTTTCCAATTGTAAATTTTCCCACTGTTAGGAAATACTTTTCGGCTTTGGGAATGGGGCCTTAATTTGGCCCCAAAAAAGAAGACTGACCCTACTTACTGATACAGGGATCTCCCCAGACCATTAAGGCATGTCACTTGCAACATGCCTTCCTCTTCAAATTACCTTTGCAACATGTGTTAATTTCCAGTGAAAATTTAGTAAAGTGCTATTTTGTCCATTTCTTAGCCAGTAAAGTTGTTTCAAAAGCATTAAGGATCATAGATAAATTATTTATAATGTAAATTTAGGCTAATTTTGACACTACATTGCTATATTAAGGATTTTAAAAACTGATCAACATGTCAAAATCTGGTTTTTGTGCTAAAAGCGACATGCCTTCTGAAATTTCTGGGGAGAACACTGTGATAAATTCCAGTGAACACAGTGTAGTGCCATAATATCTACTTTCAAAAGTTCTACTTCTAGAGTTACCACTCTCAAAAGTCTTCTCACATTTGGTCTACTGTGCAAAAATGTATATACTCCCATTTGGTCTCCTATGCCAAAGCATCTGCTCCCATTGATCTACATATAAAGTAACTGTGTATCTGTGCTAAAGATGTAATTACAAGAAGATTGTCACTATCTGTTCTACAGTCAACTCGTGATAGCTCAAAGTCACAGTTCGACTCAAACTACTGATATCTCAAAGTAAATTTTCTGGTCCCAGAAAATTTACTTTGAGATATCAGTAGTTTGAGATAACAACCGTTGAAATGTTAAGAAGAATAGGAAATGTGTCCAAACCATATTCTTTGATATAAGAGGGTTCTTTGTGGTATCAGTGTAACAGATATTAGGCGTCAACTGTATTTGTTTTACATTAAGTGAACTGAAAATATCAGCAAAACTCTTTCATAACTGGAACTCAGTAGTATTGTTAATTTCTTTATTTTAGAATCTATATGAGAAGATGTCGTACTGGAGCCATCATAAGAATTCTGAGATGGTTTTACTGGGCATGAAAGCTATAGAATCATTTCTTACACAGGTAGGCATTGGATGATTTATCTACAGCATGTGTTGGGGCTTCTTGGTATAATTCCCAAGTGTGTTTGGGGTATATAGTTTCTGTCAGTCTGTCCGTTCATTCGTCCATTATTCTGTCTGGTTGTTCTGCCAGGCCTCTTGTCTCAGTTCACAGTTTGTCTTTATTCGGAGGTAATGTATGCAGGAAAGTTTTTGGTGTGTGTGGGGTGGGTGGTCTGGTCTCATGTCACAGATTGTCTTTATTCAAAGGTACGTAGGAAATTTTTTTTTGGTGTGGGGAGGGGGGGGGGGGGTGTCAGGAGGTTGTGGGGAGGGATAGGAAGTGGTCTTTGTTGAAAGGTGGTCTTTACTGAGAGATGGTCTTAAAGACAGGTTCTAACTGTACAGATAACTTGAAGCCTGATAGCCTGACATTTATAGTATTGTGAATTACGGTTTGGGGAGTAGTTGTTGATGGGGAGTGTTGGAAATCTCAAGAATTATTTCTGTTAAACATACAATGTTGCCATCATAAGTACCACTTGTAGATTTCAGATTCATATTTTCAGATATCAGAGATGTTGGTGGAAAAAGCAAAAGAAGGAGAGAAAGATGGTGTTGGTATATTCAAGGTAGGAAGCCCCATTATAACGCCATTATACCATAATAACACTTTTCATTTATTTTGCTGTTTTGGATATAACCCTTGTCATAAACTACAAAGGAATACATGTATAAGGCAGGGCATTTGGGAACCATGAATTATGGCTGTTAAATTGCCATACATTCCTTTGTAGTTTTGTCTTGATATAACACTATCCCCATATAAAGATATATCTCTCTGTGGACCCAAACTTAGGGACTACACTGTATTGTTAATCACTTTATATAATAGGGTTTTGCATTTGTGTTTGCGATTATGCACCTGCCATTATTTTCTCTTCGGGTTGAGATGGGACTGTCAGGCAACCCTAGAGATCAGGCTGCAAAATCAGACAAAAATTGTCTGTATTAAGCCAAGACAATATTTTTGCTGGAAACCCAATGCTTTTACATTCTGTGGCTCCGGCTACTGTTTTACAAATAATATGTAGGGGAGGATTATTACTGTAATTTGGAGCCAGCTGACTTGAAAAAAAAATCAGAATTTTGACACAGTCAAGGCAGGTCCTTAGGATGTAGTTTTGAAGGTATCTAGCTTTTCTGAAGAAGGTCTGTGGCTGAAATATTTAAAAAAAGTGAACTAATTGAATAGTTGATATTACTGCTTTCCACAATTTGATTAGTTGGTTCTTTGTTTTGGGTTTAACGGCTCTTTGAGACTGTATTTCAGTCTGTATCGAGCCAACTCTAAGAGAGAGGGAGAAAGAAAAGAGATATGATAGGGAAGAGAAAAAATGTCTAAACATCCCCATCTGCGTCTGTTGCAAGCATAGTAGGCCCTTGCCCAATTATTACCAGATTAGAAGGATGCTCTGGTGCTGAAAGTTACCCAGCACCATCCGCCATTTGAACCAAGGGAAACAACTTTTTCACTTCCTATTTGCTCCGCTTGATGACAGAGTCCCTCCAAAGGGGTCCACTCTTAAAAGAGTCTACTCTGAAAGAAAAGAATTTTTGCTCCTGTAGGAGCAAATTCTTTTCTTTAGGAGTTGATCCCCATTGAGAAGGTAGGCAAAAATGAAAATGACAGAGTTGCTTTCCCTGAAAGTATACCCATTCGTATTAAAATATTTGCGTAACGTAGAACTATGATATTCTTCCTATTCTCTTCCAGTTTTTTGTGCACCAATTTCAAGAGATCATGCGCAGTGACAGTGCAGGTGCGAAAGAACTTTCATTGGCTATCAGAGGTTATGGTCTACTAGCAGCTGTAAGTACTAGAATAATTATTAAGATGTATGGCTGCACTTTCTTATTTTCTCACAATTTTTACAAAGGGACACAACTTTTGGGACTTCTGTTTGCTTTCCTAGAGCTGAAGACCTTACAAATGAGGTCAATTCTTAAAAGAAAGAATTTGCTCCTTGAGGAGCAAATTCTTTCCTTTAAGAGTTGACCCCAATGGAGATGGGAGGCAAATATGAGACTTGCAGAGCTGTTTCCTGTGAAAGCACACCCATACAGTGTAATTAAGCTGCAACTTAAAAAAAGTGCAATAAGGCGTATGTGAATATCAAAGACTCTAATCAGGCTGCATCTTTATGTGGGTTATATTTGGCTGTCTATTATGCTGCATATAACCTTATTGTTCAATGCTTTAATATTCTTTCGCTGAACTGCACTTTTGCATGTGCTAGTTTGAGTCCTTGCTATTTTAAATTAGTTGCAACATGACAAAACCAACAAAAGTGCATGTGCATCCAGCAAAGACTCAGATCAGTCTTAGCAGCTGCCCAAATCTGTTTAGAGGCTTCGCTGTCTGCATGGAGGTTGCTTAGAACCTGAGCTACCCTTTAAGCACTTAGCAAAGACTCTGATCAGTCCTGGCTGATGCCCAGGCTGATCTGAGTCTGTGCTGGGCGCACAACTACATGTTTGTTTTCTCGTGACGCTGCGCATATTATGCCCTGACAATACTGCACTGATGTACCTGTTGATTTGAGTCTTCCCTGTTCTAAATATACTGAGCACCCATTTACATGTCACAATTCAGTTTCTTGTCGTACACATTATCTTAGAATTATTTGATATTGCCACAGATGACATGTTTGAAGGCCTGTGTAAAGAAGCTTGTGTTACCAACTGTTCTCTGGTTCTGTTAATCATGATCAGATAGTGACCTTATTCGCATCTTCTAGACAGTGAACTTTGCACCCACTTAAGTATATTTATTCAGAATAAACCATACACTGTCACATAAAATCAAATCAAATAGACTGTACCAAGATGATACCTGTAACTGAAGTCTTTGTGTCTCACAAATTATTTTCATGTGACATGGCTCATACTGTAGTAGGGGAGAGTCGGGTAACTTCGGACAGCGGGTATATTCGGACAGTGACATTGTTTTCTTTATACTTGTCAGTTGTTTGGACTTTAAACAAAATTAACCGGGCAAACAGTGAAAATCCTGATGAGACGGCTCATTATGAGTCGTCTCATCTGGATTTTCCCTGTTTGCCATGATATGTCCGAATTTACCCCCCTGTCTGAAGTTACCTGACTCTCCCCTAATCTGCTCAGAAATTAATTTTCAGCCATGCAAGAGTTACCTGGCAGAAGAGGATGTGCAGTTTATGTTTGTGGAAATGCTGAATAAAACTGAACAACAGTTTCTCGGGTAAGTTGCTGTATCTTTAGAGTAAAGAAGAAAATGATCTGACATACATTGCTTAACCATCAGTGTAATGTACATCAATGGTAAAGATAAAGGGTAAAGGTTTTCCCATAGCCTAGTAGCCCTAGGGGCAGTGGAGGTTAGAGGCCCACTGTGTCTTGGGCACAGCATACAAAAAGTGGAGCTCATTCCTCTCCTTTCGCTGCCTTATCTTTCCATGATTCGAAGCAGGTACCCATTTACTGCTGGGTTGACAGAGAGAGTTTTCTAGTCATCAGATGGGGAAATCCGGGCGTGGTCTCTGCACAATAATCAAGCGTCTCTAACCACTTGACCACGACACCTCCCTAAAGTTCATCAATGGCTAAGTATGATAATACATGTCGTGAAATCTGATTTGGGAAACAGATTTTAAAAAAGTCAATGACTTTCTTCTGTATCCCATTCATTGTACTGTGTGTTATTTATATGTACCTATGTAATTGTTGTATATGTACAGTATTGTGAAATAAATATTGTTTAAACTAAATCTGATGTGCAGTCAGATTAAGATATATTTTGTCTCAATGAGGCAGGTCTATTTTGATGTAGAATTAAGAAAAATTATCCAAGAATTATCCGGCATTTCAGCTTGGTATCTCCTCCACCTCTGTTACATATTACTTGTTTTGCTTTCAGACAAGTAGAGGATTTTGAGAATCGTCTCTACAACTTGGCAAGCTACCTTGAATCACTAGCCAGTATTATTCGCCACATGGACGAAGTGACCGACGCCCATGCCATCTCATTGGAGCACTTATTAGTTCTTCTCCTGGAGAACATTCCGAATATACATCCAACCAAGCATTATATTTGCATGAGGGCTATTCTCTGGGTGCTTTTAGCAGTAATGCCCAAAGGAACTGCTTTTAAACAGATTTTGTCTGGATTTGGTAAGTTTTTCCGGAATTAGTTAATATAGCATAATGCTCTATAACATGACCATCTTTATTTGGTCATCCCTCCGAGAAAATCACAATCATCTAGATCTGTCTCACAAGATGGATCTAGATTTATGAGATTGTTTACGAAGAGAAAAGAGCAAATGGAGATGTAGACTAATAACAGATAAGCAAACCAGTTCATATGATAAAAATCTGACATGCTTTTACACTGCTACTTACTAGGCATGGTCCAGCTTTATGATAAATATTGCCAGATGGTATCACATGAAATGCTTAGCAATTCAAACAAAATTAAAACCTGCTTTTTCTTGTTAAAAAGGAGCCCTGGTTGCTCAGCAGGTTAAGTGCTGGCCCACTGATCTAGCAGCCCCGGGTTTGAGCCTGCTCGAGGCAGAAATCTTTCCAACCGTAAATGGGGTTCCATTGCTTACAGCTTTCCATTATCACCCTCCCATTTTTCTGATATGACTGAAATACTGTTAAAAAGGCTGTAAAATGACAAGTCATCCATCCATCTATCCTTCTTTCAAAAGCAGTCAGTTCTATCAAGTTCTTTTTTGGAAATTATGATATTTCACTTTATATGCCTGTGCAAAGCAGATACAGACATGAGTGCAGTATTTGACAGCTTCAGGGGAGGGAAATCTTTTCATTAAGAGAATAAGAGAATGAAATTGGCAAAATAACAAACATGCCAGAAAAAGCAAATTACAGTTTTCTTTTTCTTTTCTCTCTCTTTTTTTTCAGTATTTCAAGGCCTGATTCGTACATGTTCCTATGTCCCAGTGGTGGAGACTGAGAATGAAGCAGAGGCAGTTCCTGAGGATCTCAAAACAAAGAAAATAACTTACAAAGACTTTATGGAAACCTGGTCAGGATTACTAGATGCAGCCAAAATGAAGGTATATAAAACTTCCATTAATATTGAACGTGTCGCGGCTGAAATATTCTATGTGCATTATATTTGAGCTGCAACATGAAAAAACCAGCAAGGTGGCCTGTGCGCACCCCCCCCCCCCCCCCCCCCCCCCCCCCCCCCCCCCCCCCCCCCCCCAGCGAAGACTAAGACCAGCTTGGGCATTGGTAACTTCTGTTTGCTTTGCCCGATCATTAAAGTTTATCCATGATGTGCTGAAGGTGTATGGGTATACCCGCATGTTTTTTTTTTTTCGTCTTTGACAAAGGGAAACAACTTTCATGACTTCTGTTTGTTTTGGGGAATGACAAAACCCTTCCAAAAAGGGTCTGCTCTCAAAAGAAAAAAAAATGCCCCTGGGGGAGCAAATTCTTTCTATTGAGAGTTGACCCTCATTTAAAAGAGAGGCAAAAATGATTAAAATAGCAGAATTGCTTCCCCTGGCTGAGAGTGTACATATTCACCTTAAAGGGTCTGCAGTTCGATTGCAACCTGCAAAAACTAAGACCAGTCTGTACATCCATACATTCTGATTTGATTGGTTCACTTCTCAAGCAGAACATGGACCCAAAAAAATTCACACAACAGAACAGTTACTGCAAAGACTTGGACTGGTTTGCATGGATTAACAGATGGGGTTAAATCCTTCCTCATATAGTCTCATATATACTTAAGACCATGTATACTTGTGTTAACTGATATAATGAAATTAGGTTGAAAGGAAAGAGTGTTATATGCTGTAGAAATAGATTCCATATACCTTTTTAAAGTCCTAGATCCTGTTTGTGTCTTTATTCTTGATCCTGTATATATTTCAGGATTTTGCAGCAGCAGACATCAGCCTTGAGACAAGAAATCAGCTTACAGAAGCTTTCTATAATGAGCTAATGGTGGCCATTTTGAAAATCCTAGACAAGTTAGATCTTACTTCAACAGCTCCTACAGAGGTAAATGACCTTAAGATGAAAGGATACACCTTCAAGGGAGATCACTGACACGAAAATATTTATTTCCCTTCTTATGTGCTTAAAAGAAGGATTTTGCTCTCAATGAAAGAGAGAGCAAATTCTTCCCTTAAAGAATAGCCCCTCTTGCCTTTAGAGAAGAAATTCACCAAATACCACTCTTCTCTAGCAGGGATCATCTTAGGGCAAGATTGGGACAGAGTTGCTCTCTTTTTTGCCAAAAATCTCACCGAAATCTGTTCAGTGGGAGAAAATATCTCATCCGAAATGCAATTCTATAATGGATAGTGCCAAAAAATCTCACTGAGAAATGGCTAAATGAGATATTTTCTCTCGTAAAACTCTGCGCATTATCCCTGCTATAGTGGTCTCCCTTGCAGTCAAGAAATTTTATAAATAACTTTTGTTTTTGGTACTCTTTCCACAACCTGGACCCTGCTTTTGTACCTCTTTATCTAAGCATGCAGTCCAGCCGCAAAAGCCTTGAAGAGAAGGATTGATGGCTGCAGAGAAAAACCTAATGGACGATTAATAATAAACAGACTTTGGACGCCATGGATTTGTTACCCTGAGTCTTCTGGATGCTCTATTATGGCTAATTGAATCAATAACAAGGAGTCTTTACACCTTAATATATGTAATTGACTTAGCCATCTTGAATATATGCAGCTATATATTATATATGTGCGGTCAGGGATGTATTGTGGATAAATAAGAAAAACTACCATTGAATTATCACCAAATGCTGACCTTATATATATAGAGCTATGGTGATAACACAATTTAGCAGAGATGATATTCTGAATGTTCAATAAAACTAGAAACTACCTGGTGATAGTATCTGATTGATAACTTTCTGCAAAAATGGCATGATGCACAACATAACATTTCCATTGAGAAATAAAAAAAATTCTCCCCAGTTATCATCAGAATCTCCTCTAATGTAAAGCTCTACCTGTCAACTTCAGGGTGAAGAAGAAGCGGGAGGGTCTGAGGACCCTGATGAGTCTGGTCTGTCCAGTGCTGATCCACTGCTAGGAGTACAGGCTAAGAAACCTAAAGATTTCCAAGTCTTCATTAATCTAGTGGACTTCTGCAAGTAAGTTCTCATACTGCCTTTGAGACGTGGTATGGAAGAATGATTGGATTTCTACAGTCTGTTAAGGTGAATGGAATTACATATACTTCCAGGGAGGACGTTATTAACCCTTAAAGCGCAAGTAACGAAAATAGTTGAATTTTCAAACATTGTAGAACCAAATGAGGCGGCTCATAATGAGCCGCCTCATCTGGATCTACACTGTTTGCTCTCTAGTCTTTGGATTCTCAATATGATATAACTTGGACAAAACATTTCTTGTTATGCTGCAGGTGAAAATTTTGTCATATGCTCTTTTGGCGCTACAATGGTTAACAAGAAGACTTTGCCTTCCATAGCATTGGTGGCTCTTAAAGGAAAGAATTTGTTCCCTTATTGGGAAGAAATTCATCCCTTCATGAGTAGCCTTCATCTTTGAAGGTCTTTGCCATCCAGGGAGGCAAACAGGAAATCACAAAAGTTTCTTCCCTTAGTAAAACTAGTGGAAAAACGCATGAAGGTGTATCCAGTCACCTTAAATATATAAGGATGTTCTTTCGTTTGGCAGAAAAAGAGATGTCAGTGAGGAAGAATTAATCCAAACACTGGGGCAGAATCATGGCCCAGAGCTCTCGATAGATAAGAGGGAGTAGGGAGTATTTGATGATAATTGAAGGATAATTTTTCTTATTTCTCATTGAAACCATATGTTGTGACCCCTGATCTGAACCATTTTGACGAGACAGTTCGGAAGAAGGGTCAGAACGTATGTTTTTATTCAGAATTAACAAAAACGATCCCTAATAATCACCAAACACTCCCTCTTATCTAGAGTTCTGATGGCCTGAGCCAAACTCGTGCCTACAACCTTTGGATTAGAGTAGTAAACCTTTTGGCCAACATGACTGGACCACAGCATGAGGAATGATGGTATTTTTTATGATGAAAATTGTTAAGCTGGGAGTGAGGTTTGTCCCAGTTATCCCCTTTACAAATATCTTGAATAAATGGGTTTTCTATCAAAAAAAAATATAATAATAATAAAATAAAAAGAAAAATACCTGTCATAAAATTCCAAGCATGCACTTAAACTAATGTACCTAAAATCAGGTTTGAAAGTTTGAAAAACACAAAGGTCAAAGAGGGGCAAACTCAGCCAAAGTTGTAAATTACATAATGTGTACCAGAGTTTGTCGCACAGAAAAATCAAGCTCTAGTCAAATCTAAGAAGAACCAAGTATGGTGTGTGAAAGGACATTATTGGGAGTATGTCGGCTGTCAGATGCCCTTCAAACCATGAAATATCTGAGTTTCTTTTCCATGTTTCAGAGACTTGTTGCCTGTAAAACATTATTCCAAGTTCGAGTGTTGGGTGTTTACCTTTACCCACAAGCTGATTCTCATGTCGACAGAGTAAGTGGAACCATAAGAATTTTGTTTAAACCATCTGAATAGAGCGAAATATTCAAAACTTTGGCTAGAAAGAAAGTTGAAGTCTTGGTTAACTGTATATAGTTTATTACATTCTATCCATGCAGCTGATAGATAATTGCTGCACATACTACTGGGAGTTAAGTAGTAAGGTAGATGCTCTAAAACTTTGAACACCAATTCTGTACAAAAAGCTTAGGCAATTAGTGTAGGCCCAGATCAGACTGCACCTGAGCCTACAGTGTTTGCAATTCAATAAGATGGTTTTGAGAAAAAAGTATCTAAAATGATTTTTCCATGGTTTTCCTGAGGGATGAGGCATACAAAATTTAATTATATTTGCAATAACAGCTCATCACAAATACACACATGTGCCCTAGATAAGGGGGTGGGGTTATGTTTGATGAGAACTTACAGATAATTTCTGTCAGGTTAAAATAAAACAAAAATATTCCCATATAAGTGAAAAAAAAACAACATATTTTAAGAGGTAAGAAAACCTGTATCCAAATGATTAAACTGTCGCTTACTTGTAACTCTTATAATATCTATGCCTTTACCATTTCAGCAACCCTCTAGCTAGTGGTTTCTATAAGCTCCTGTCTATAAGTATGAAGATTGCCAACAAATTAAACTATTTCCAGGTATTATAGCTTTATTTTTTTTTTGGGTGAATAGGTCAAAATGATAACTAGGGCAGGCATAAAATTTCAGACAAATTCAAAATTCAGCCATATTGTTCTATTCACCTTAGAGTTTCTTACCCTTGAGCACTGAAGATGAAGGGACTTTGGTGAGCTACAGGACAGATGGTCCTCTGGGTATTATTATTTCTCATTACATTACTAAGTAAGCCTGGAATCATTTTTTCAAAACTTTGTAAAGTACAAATGATAGACTATTATTGAAATAGGATAACCCTTCTTTGACCAAAAGAAAATAGACTATTTATTTGTCATGCCTGTTTAGGGTTTTCTGTAAGTATATAGTTTCAGATTATTTTGCAGAATCAAAACATTACACCATCATATTTATTTATCATGCCTGTTAAGGGTTTTCTGTAAGTATATAGTTCCAGATTATTTTGCAGAATCAAAACATTACACCATCACCCTCCAAGATGAAGGTAAAGTCTGAAGTGAAACTTGAGCCTATGGAGGTTGAGACTGAGGGTCAAGAGGGGAACCAACAGAAACAAATGTGTTATTTACTGGTGAAAAAGTTCTCCAAAGAGGTATGTTGTAATAAAGAAATCATTCAAAGATTTTATTTGGATAAATGAGCCACGACACGGGAAAACCAACAAAGTGGTTGTGCCCCCAGCGAAGACTCAGATCAGCTTGGGCATCCATCCAGTCTGATCAGACTCTTCTCTAAGCGCTTAAAGGGTAGCAAAGGTTCTAAGCTACCTCCATGGGGACAGTGAAGACTCGTGATCAGACTGGGCAAATGCCCAGGCTGATCTGAGTCTGCACTGGGCGCACAACCACTTTGTTGGTTTTGTCGTGTCATGGCTCAAATGTTTTTAAACATCAGAAGGCAAATGAGCAGACAACAAGTTCAGTATGTAATTATTTTTGCAGAAAGAAGGGCTTTACCATGCATTCTAATCATCCCCAAGTGGGACATTTTGAATCAAATGCCTCACCCTACTTTCTGCAAAAAGTACCTTAAAATGCTGTTTGCTGATATTTCAGTTCACCTTGCTTAAAATCCAATAATCTTAATAGCCAGTTTCTAAATCTGCATTTATGGATGTTGTTTGTAAAATTTGTATGTATATAACCTGTTGAAATAGGGAGCAGACACTGATAGCCGGGCCGCGTAGCGCAATCGGTAGGGCACCTGACTCATAAGTCAGAGGTCCTGGGTTCGATACCCAGTCTGGCCACATACTTTCGTTTCTCCTTCTGCTGATTTAAGAAGGGCAGTTGTCAGTTACTGGCGAAAGTATGTTCACTTAGTACTGGTTAACGGCTAAGCCTGTCCAGGAATAGTGTGGTTAGGTTAACTGACCGTCCCGACATGACCATAGATGTTTACCGTGGACGTAAAGCAACAAATCAATCAGACAATGATAGACAGATTTTACCATTGTGACTTATAATATTGCTTTTTGTAGCATAGTTGAACATTCATATATGAATATCCAGATGTTTTTGAGGCAGACGGCAAAGTCTGACTTGTGAGATAGTTCCAGTTCTAGCATGAGATAACTGTATGGTCCAGTCAGAATAAAACTACAATGAATTTTATTTAAAACTCTGTTATAAGGACCTAGTATTTGTGAATTAGTTTACAAGAGATCAGTGTTGCTATTAGTTCATGCCAGCCAGTCCATCATAACTAGATTTGGTGTACGAGGATTGTCCTAAAA
This sequence comes from Ctena decussata, assembly GCA_963989385.1. Taxonomy (NCBI): domain Eukaryota; kingdom Metazoa; phylum Mollusca; class Bivalvia; order Lucinida; family Lucinidae; genus Ctena; species Ctena decussata. The sequence goes on from OZ022500.1 coordinate 41,767,045, forward strand.
GTTCTGACACTGGACTCATAACTTTGCTCACAGACGTGTTAGCTTCCCACTATTCGCAACAATCAAAAGAACAATTTTTTAGCTGGCCTGAACGAAAGTTCAGGAAGAGCTATTGTTGTCACCCTGGCTTCGGCGTCGGCGTCCGCGTCGGCGTCCGAAATGGATGTTTTGGTTAAAGTTTTTTTATGTGATGGGCAATGCGCTGCAGGCGAGCTATCCTGTACGCGGACAGGTCTTGTTTATCTTTATACTGATATCAGGAACATGGTGAAAACATGCCATCTGGTTGAGTTATAAGCTCAAATACAGAACTAATATTTGACAGTGGCCTATTTCATGATTTTTGCTTTTCTGCTGGCCTGTGATTCATGCTGCATATCTCGTCAATAACATATTGCAGGATTCTGAAATTTTCAGGGTTGCTGTTGGTTGCATTCTGTGGAGCACTATATAAAAATCAGCGACTTCTGTCAATTATATGCGATGCAAAAGATTGATATCTATGGTGTCACAGAAATATGGTGAAATACACAGTCACATGATTTTCAAGGACCCATGGTGCCTTCATTTTAGGGAACTTTTTAGCTCACCTGAGCCAGCGGCTCCGGGGGAGCTTATAGGATGGTAAGGCTCCGGCGTCCGGCATCCGTCTGTCCACAATTTCAAACGACTTCTTCTCTGAAACCGCTGGGCCAATTTTAACCAAATTTCATATATAGCCTGTAGGGGACTTAGGAACGAAAAGTTGTTCAAACGGTCCTAGTCACATGACCAACATGGCCGCCACGCCCATATATGGTAAAAACCTAGAAAAATCTTCTCCAGAACCAATAGGCCGATGGCCTTGAAACTTGGTAGGTAGCATTGGGTATGCAAGTACTACCAAGATTGTTCAAATTATGACCTTGGGTTGACCTTGACCTTTTTTACGGTAGGGTCAAATTTGCATTCTGTAGCTTTTATATGGGAAAATGCAAGAACATAGATTTCTTGAAAACTGTTGAAGATTTAGACCTAAAAATTGGTATATTCAGTCATCTGAATGAGTACAAGAAAATTTATGCGTACAAGAGGTCAAGGTCATCGTTTGACCTTTGACCCTGGTCTCTCATATTGTGACAATTTCACACATCTCCTCAAAAGCCACTAGGTCAATTGTAACCAAATTTCATACAGAGCCTCTAGGGAGCAGGGGAACGAAAATTTGTTCAAATGGACTGGGTCACATGACCAACATGGCCGCCACGCCCATATATGGTAAAAACCAAGAAAAATCTTCTTCTCCAGAACCAATGGGCCAATGGCCTTGAAACTTGGTATGTAGCATCAAGTACACGAGTACTACCAAGATTGTTGAAATTATGACATTGGGTTGACCTTGACCTTTTTTACGGTAAGGTCAAATTTGCTTTCTCTAGCTTTTATATGGGAAAATGCCAGAACATAAGATTTCTTGGAAACTGTTGAAGATTTTTACCTGAAAATTAGTATATACTGTCACCTTAATAAATACATGAAAATTAATGCATACAAGAGGTCAAGGTCATTGTTTGACCTTTGATCCTGGTCTCTCATATTTTGAAAATTTCACTTATCTCCTCAAAAGCCACTGGGCCAATTGTAACCAAATTTCATATGGTGAGGGAACGAAAATTTGTTAAAAGGTCCTAGTCACATGATCAACATGGCCGCCATGCCCATATGTGGTAAAAACCTGGAAAAATCTTCTTCTCCAGAACCAATAGGACGATGGCCTTGAAACTTGGTATGTAGCATCAGGTACTTGAGTACTATCAAGATTGTTCAAATTATGACCTTGGGTTGACCGTGACCTTTTTTACGGTAAGGTCAAATTTGCTTTTTATCCCCCGACCGAAAGGTTCGGGGGATATAGTGATGAGCCTGGCGTCCGTCCGTCCGTCCGTCTGTCCGTCCGTCCGTAAACACTTTCTTGTCCGCTCTATATCTTGAATACCCTTTGGAATATTTTCATGATACTTCACAGTTATGTAGAACAGGTCAAGACGCTGTGTCGCGTACAAGAATGGTAACTCTTGCCATTTTACTTTTTGAATTACCTCCCCTTTGGTGATTTTTTGGCAGATTCGTGTCTGCTCTGTAACTTGAATACCCTTTGGAATATTTTCATGATACTTCACAGAAATGTAGAACAGGTCATGACAATGTGTCGCGAACAAGAATGACAACTCTTGCTGTCTTACTTTTTGAGTTATTTCCCCTTTATAGTTTTAGGTGTGATTTTTTGGCAGATTCGTGTCTGCTCTATAACTAAAATACCCTTTGGAATATTCTCATGATACTTCACAGATATGTAGAACAGGTCATGATGGTGTGTCGCGAACAAGAATGGCAACTCTTGCTTACTTACTTTTTGAGTTATTTCCCCTTGATCATTTTAGGTCTGATTTCGTGTCCGCTCTATAACTGGAATACCTTTTGGAATATTTTCGTGATACTTCACAGATATGTAGAACAGGTCATGACGATGTGTCGCGAACAAGAATGACAACTCCTGCTTTCTTACTTTTTGAGTTATTTCCCCTTGATGGTTTTGGGTGTGATTTCGTGTCCGCAATATAACTTGAATACCTTTTGGAATATTTTCATGATACTTCACAGATATGTAGAACAGGTCATGATGATGTGTCGCGAACAAGAATGACAACTCTTGCTTTCTTACTTTTTGAGTTATTTCCCTGTGATGATTTTAGGTGTCCGCTCCATAGCTTGAATACCTTTTGAAATATTTTCATGATACTTCACAGATATGCAGAACAGGTCATGACAATTTGTCTCATACATGAATGATAACTCTTGCTTTTATACTCTGTGAGTTATTTCCCTTTGGTAGTTTGAGCTGCTGTTTGAGTCTCTGCTCTATATCTGTATAACCCTGGCCAGCTCCAGAATTTGAATAACCGTGTACCTTTTAGAATATTGATGATCATGCTGTGATATCTTATCCGTGTTCCTGTCTCTCTCTGACCCCTCCACATTCACACACCTCCCCCCCCCAAAAAAAAAAAAAAAAAAAAAAAAATCCAGATTTGGATTCTTTGTCCAAATTCACTTACTAGAGAGCTCAAAATTAGGTTTGTAGTGCTTGTACTTTAGAAGTCATTCACACATTTTGAAAGTTGAATGTATCGTATGCTATACATTTGTGTATATGGTGGCTGTTTGAGATATTACCTCTTTTTAGCAGTCAAGCGTACTGTTTTAGTCTGAGTGTTAGATAATCATGCATCTGTTAACAGGTTAATGTCAATCAGAAGCATAAAAGAATGACAACGTATCACTTATATGTGTTTTGAAGTGCACCCTTTTTACCAAGGCCCATGGGGGTCTTCGGTCGGGGGATTTGCCATCTCCTCTGATGGCTATTTTTGTAGCTTGTATATGGGAAAATGCTAGAATATAAGATTTCTTGGAAACTGTTGAAGATTTAGACCTGAAAATTGATATATACAGTTATCTTAATGAGTACATGAAAATTTGTATGTACAAGAGGTCAAGGTCATTCTTTGACCTTAGACCCTGGTCTCTCATATTGTGACAATTTCACACATCTCCTCAAAAGCCACTGGGCCAATTGTAACCAAATTTCATACAGAGCCTCTAGGGGCCGAGGGAACGAAAATTTGTTCAAACAGTCTTGGTCACATGACCAACATGGCCGCCATGCCCATATGTGGCAAAAACCTTTACAAATCTCCTTCTCAAGAACCAAGAGATCGATGGCCTTGAAACTTGGTGTATATAGCATCAGGTACTTGAGTACTATCAAGATTGTTCAAACGATGACCTTGGGCTGACCTTGACCTTTTTTAAGGCAAGGTCAAGTATGGGAAAATGGTAGAACATAAGAGTTCATGGCAAGTTTTGAAGATTTTGGCCTCAAAATTGGTATATACAGTCGTCTTAGTACATGAAAGATTTGCGGGTACAAGAGGTCAAGGTCATCTTTTGACCTCTGACCCATGTCTCTCATATTTTGACAATTTCAGACGTCTCCTCAAAAGCCACAGGGCTAATTGTAACCAAATATCATACACAGCCTCCAGGGGCTGATGGAACAAAATTTATCAAGCAATCTAGGTCACATGACCTATATGGCCACCATACTCAGGTGAGCGGTTCAGGGCCTCATGGCCCTCTTGTTTAAAATTTTGATTGAGATCACATTGTCATGATCTACTGTAGTAAATATATGCTTCAGAATTTGAAATCTTTTAGTTATGCAGCTTTTGTACTTTGACCATGACCTAGTCGATTTTCCTATGGCGTTGTTTGCATAATGTTGAGATTACGAAATGCTCTTTAAATTGGGCAGAATGACTTGGAGATTTTGTTGTTGTATTTATTAGCACCTGAGATATCGTAGGCACCAGGCAGCGATAATAGACATCCCTTCATTGGGCACTGCCGGAGTTGCATCTACTAATTTGCCAGTAGGGTGAGGGTACCCTTCTTTTAAAGCAGATTGTGAATGTTATGTCATTGATACAAAGATCAGTTTTTAGCTCACCTGAGCCAACGGCTCCGGGGGAGCTTATAGAATGGTAAGGCTCCGTTGTCCGTCATCCATCGTCCGTCCGTCCGTCCACAATTTCAAACGACTTCTCCTCTGAAACCGCTGGGCCAATTGTAAACAAATTTCATATGTAGCCTCTAGGGGACTTAGGAACGAAAAATTGTTCAAACGGTCCTGGTCACATGACCAACATGGCCGCCATGCCCATATATGGTAAAAACCTATAAAAATCTTCTTCTCCAGAACCAATAGGCTGATGGCCCTGAAACTTGGTATGTAGAATCGTGTACGTGAGTACTACCAAGATTGTTCAAATTATGACCTTGGGTTGACCTTGACCTTTTTTACAATCAAGGTCAAATTTGCTTTCTGGTGCTTTTATATCGGAAAATGCTAGAACATAGATTTCTTGGAAACTGTTGAAGATTTTGACCTGAAAATTGATATATACAGTCAGCTTAATGAGTACATGAAAATTTATGCGTACAAGAGGTCAAGGTCATTCTTTGACCTTTGACCCTGGTCTCTCGTATTGCGACAATTTCACACATCTCCCTAAAAGCCACAGGGCCAATTGTGACCAAATTTCATGTAGAAGGCTCTAGGAGGCAAGGGAATGAAAATTTGTTCAAACGGAACAAAATTTATCAAGCGGTCTAGTTCACATGACCTACATGGCCACCATACTCAGGTGAGCGGTTCAGGGCCTCATGGCCCTCTTGTTACAGTTATGTGATAAAAAAACAGAGTTTCTGAATGGTTTTTATTTTTGGCGAATACCACCTTTCGTTTTCGACACATAAGCCAGTGACAGAACATTTTGGATGACCCTCGTATAAGTTAAATAGCACTATAGAATGTTTATATCACATACTTGATACTGCCAGTGCTCTGGATAAGTTAAGTAATTGATGATAAGTATGCACTGATGATTATGAGATAAATCATTCATTCCTCAATAAAAGATTATGTTGTAACCCCTCATTAGAACAACCTTTGCAAGGTGGTTCTAATGAGGGGTCACAACATATCCTTTTAAAAAGTACTCCAAAGATTACCCCCAAATTGTCATCAGATTATCTCTTTATCTAGAGCTATAAATTATGCAATTTGTAATTTCCGCAGGTTCTTGTTCGTATGAAGCAGTACAGAGATGACCTTCTAGCCTCATGTTTGACCTTCATTCTGTCTCTGCCAAAAGAAGTGATTTCAGAACATATGTCAGAAGTGGTGCCTGCTATTCAGGTGAGTCATTACTGTAATATACATTGTTTCTTTTAGATGTGAGAAAGTTTCATGGGTAAGAAAAATGGTGGCTGTTTTATTGCATGTAGAGGTAAATTCTTACCATGTTTAATGGCTGTTGTGGATTCATGAGTATCAGGGAAAAGGTGAAAGTTTCCAGCTGCAAGAGTTTGTTTGCATTTCTCAGTTTTCTCATATCTTTCTGATCAAATACAAAATACCAAAAAAAACATACATATGTATTAAATGGATCCAGGGTAAATAAATTCAGAATTACGAGAAGTTACAGAGCTAACTAGGTTGTATATTTATCTGTCCAGGAAAACGATTTTTGTTGAGCCATCCTATGGCCAGTAAACCTAGTCATCTGCTTGGAGCTTATAACACTCTTATTTTGCAAATTCTTTTCTGCTGCTCTTCACACATTGACCGAAGGTAAGATTAAATTTTATTCTGCAGGTGACCTTGAACTTAGGCCTTAGCTACCTCCCTTTGGCAATGGTTGCCATGGATGCTTTGGAATTCTGGTCTAGTTCATTACCAGTTCATGTGATGCTGCCGTTTTATCCCAGAATTCTTCCTTGCCTGGACAGCTTCCTGAAGACGGTAGATCAAGGTAAATACAGTCAACTCTTGATATCTTCAATTGGAAATTCATCTCAAACTGCTGATATCTCAAAGTAAATTTTCTGGTTTTGAAAATTTACTTTGAGATATCAGTAGTTTGAGATAACAGGAGTTGAAATGTAAAGAAAAATAGTAAATGTGCCCAAACAATATTCTTTGATATAAGAATGATATAGGATATTTGAGATAGCAGTGTTTGAGATAACAAGAGTCAGCTGTAATGGTCTTGTCTTGTACTGTAGAGCATAGCTACTCGCAGCTGTAGACCATTCAGATGAGCTTTGACTTACTTTTAGATATGCAAAATATTTGCACATACAAGCCGCTAATTGTAAAAATCCTAAAATTCAGTCCAGAGCCCAGCTGTTCAAAGCTTTGCTAGTTTAATAGAGCCGTTAGTCTGACAAGGATTCCTTAAAGTCTTTTACAGTGGTACAAATACAAGCAAGTAAACTTGTAGTTTTTACTTAAAAAGATGTGATGAGCTTCTCACATTTTTCATTGCAAAATGGTCAACTCTCTATATCTCGAAGTTTAGGTTCATTTCAAACTACTGATATCTCAAAGTAAATTTCTCAGCGAAAACATACATTGTGACCTCTCATTGGTCACAACCTATGTTTTTATGGAGCAAGAAAGAAAATTATGCCTTAATAATTATCTCTGTTACCCCTTCTTATCAGGAGCTTTGGTTCAGATCTTAATTTGAGTATAACATGGATACATCTTTTACATCAATAAATCTTTTATGAACAAAAATATTGTTTAAACCAACTTACAGGTGCCGAAGATGTTAATGTCAGTTCAAGCGTCAATGTGACCAAGAGTAAATCAGGCAGAGGTAGGAAGAAGCTGTCTGTGAAACTTATCAAGGGCAAGAAAGAGACATCAGCTCAGGTATGAACTTTGAAACTGCGGAATATAAACAGACTGGGCCCAGTTGTTCAGAGCACTGTTAACCATAACAAAGTGGTCAGTCAAGGATTTATTAAGTCTTATAATCATTTAAGAATGTATTTCATTTTTCTGAGGTTTCTCAAAGTGTAAACTACATTGGGTTGCATGCAAAGTGAATGAACCTTTCATGTAAACTTTGCTAGCAACCCAGTGTAGTTTACACTTTGATAAACATCAGAAAAATAAACCTCAGATATATAAGTTCATTGCTTATATTTTCATTCCTTTCAATCAAAATCTGTATGAAAAATCTCATATAAGCGCTAAAATTGAAGCAGTATAACATTAACACAGTTTTTCTGCTAACAGTGGAACAGAGTCATTGACGTCATGACATTGCCGACATCCAGTCAGATTGTAGAGAGCTTTGTTTATTTTGTTTTCATTTAAAGTTGTGACGTTGCATGGCTCAGTGTAATTATTGGAATGTAAACTATATTACATTCCAGTAGTTTACTATAGGGCTTTTCAGTAAACAGACCAGATTGTAAAAACATACAATCAAATGAGCTAATATTTCTTTCTAAACAATTGTGAGGCAATTTTGCATGGCAGAAACTCCTCACATTTTTTCAAGAATATTTTTGCTCATATGTTTGAAATACATTTGGGACTGTCTCATTAACTAACAACATCATTAGTTATTAACTATTCTAATGCACTTACGAATATAACGCGACGTCTGATTGGATAACGTCAAAAATTTGCGACAGTATATTCTGCGATATACTGTCGCAAACCCGACGCCATTTAGTAACGTCGCTTCTCATTGGCTGACGTTTGGTTTTATGTTGCTGACGGCGCTTGTAATGGGAGCAAACTAGTATATTATGAAAGGTGAAATTGTGAAAAAGGGCATTAGAATGGGGATAACTGTATTTAAAATTGTCATTTGGGGAGGTAAATCATCGGTTTTATGGTCGCAAATTGCGTTTTTACGGCACCGCTGGTGCGTAGCCGTAAAACGAAATTTCCGACCATAAAACCGATGATTTACCTCCCCAAATGACAATTTTCAAGACAGTTATCCCCTAAGTAATTCATACTGATCATCTCTTCACATTCAATGTGTCTTACCTCTTTGATGCACACTTACAGTCAGAATACAGTTTAGTTGGTAAGCACTATTCTATAAGACTTCTCACTTCCAGAGCTACCAGTCCCAGTTATCAACCATGAAGAAGAGGATTCTGAAGTACCTTGGTCACCTTGGTGGTAGCGTGAACATGGGACTGTTGGCAAATGCCGACGAAGAAATATCCCAGAAGGCCATAGCCTGGGACTCCATGCAACATCTCAAGTTTGATGTACCGTTTGAAGATATGAAGCCCACCATCTACTTAGGTACAGTTCCTTCTTAGTATTTTAGCCACAACACACAGGAAGGTTGATTATGGCATATCCACTTACCTTTGTGGCCTAGTGGTTAAGAGCACTGACTAAACATAACGTCTCACCACATTGCTGTTGGTTATAGCCTCAGCCAGTGCACATGTGAGAAAGCCAAGTTCTGTGTATGGCAGGTCAGATGGTGTTTCTCCAGGAGCTGTGGTTTTAGCCCACCTTTGTTTAATGATTGGCTTGACATAGGGGAAATACTCTTGAAAGGCCATAAAACCCTATAAAAAAAACAAATGGCATATCCATTTGAAGATGTGAAGTCCACCATCTACCTTCCTAGTATTTTAGCCACAACACACAAAAAGGGTGCTTATGGCATATGCAAATATCAAAGGCTTAGAATAGCCTGCACATCTGTGCAGGCTGATACGAGCATTTGCTGTTTGAACACACATACTAGCCTTGAGAAATCTTCATGCACAAAATGAAGGCTTCAGCTAGGCTGCAAAGGTTTACAGACCAGTTTGAAGCTTTGTTATTCACAGATAAGCAATCATTTTACCTCTGCCTATAGGTCTAGCACTTATTGGATGATACAGTTTGCATATCCTTTTCCAATTTCTTTGATGTAGATTTCCTGCTATAGTAGTAGACCATCAGTTTAATGTCCTCTAGGGTCTGTAGCAAAACTTGACTTGTAAATGACAGCAGTGCAGTCCTAATAGCCACACAACATTTTGTAACATTTGTTCTGGGTCTGCACTGTTTGCAAATATCCGTCTTTGGAAGATTTCCAGGTTGATTGGGTTAAAGTGTACACCCCATTGTATTTTCAGCAATTTTATAAAGGGAGACAACTTTTGACTTCCTGTTTGCTTCCCTGGATGAAGAAACTCTTCCAAAATTTGGGTATATTCTTGAAGGAAAAAACTCACTCCTGGGGAACATATGCTTTCCTTTAAATGTTGGCAACTTGATACACACTAGGAAGGGAAGCAGAAATGAAAATAGTGGAGTTGCTTTCCCTCAGAGTATACCCATTCACTGCAGGGCCCAGTTGTTCAAAGCATCATTAACCTAACGAGCTCGTTAAGAGGTCAACTCATTAAGTGTTTTACAACTTTATAGCCCATACACTGATATTTTTTGTGGAAAATATGTGAGCAGCATTTGCAATGCAAAAGCTTTCCACATTTTTTATACGCCCGTTTTGAAAAAAATGGAAGTATTATGGCATGGCGCTGTCCATCCATCTGTCTGTTTGTCTGTCCGTCCGTCAGCATTCTTGTGCGCACCATATCTCAGTAACGCTTTGAGATATCTTCATGAAATTTAATAGGCATATATATTTGGATGGGGCAAAGTGTCGCATACAGTAATGGTTGCTGCCCCTTTCTTAGTTTCCAAGTTATGCCCCTTTGATTTTTTTTTACCCTACTAGTCTTGTGCGCAGAGTAACTAGATAACCGTTTGGGATATCTTGATGAAACTTCATAGCAATGTGTATGAGGGTCTGATGATGTGTCGCGTATGAGAATGGTTGCACTCCCCTTCTTTGTTTTGGAGTTACATCCCTTTGATTAGATTTTGTAGGCTATTTTCGTGTATACTAATCTTGTGCATTCAATAACTTAGTAACCATTTGGAATATCGTGATGAAACTTTATAGCAGTGTGCATGATCACAAGACGGTGTGTCACATATAATTCCTCCTTCCTTATTTTTTTTAAGTTACCTCCCTTTGATTAGTTTTTTCAGGCTAGCCCCATTCCGCCATTCACCCCGTAACTCCTTAACCCTTTGAAATATTTTATTGATCAGTGCCGTTTGTTGGGGGCATGTATGTTCCGGTACACTGGGTTTTGCAAAAGTTTGTGTAAGTATTTGTGAAACCATTGCTTTCTTATTTACAGATGCATTCCTGCCACACATTGTGGAACTAGCCACCAAATCTAGTGACCGTCAGACCAAAGTGGCGGCGTGTGAATTACTACACTCTTTAATAATATATTGCCTTGGTCGGAGTGCACAGCAGCCTGGAGCTAGAGTGGAGAGGGCGTCAATGGCAGGGCTCTATGTAAAACTGTTCCCAGCCATGTTGAAATTGGCTTGTGATGTTGAACAGGTAACAACGAATTAAATGATTTGAGAATTATCATTTGATTGAAAAAATCTGAAGTTTCTGTTGAAAGAATTTCAGTTTGTTATTTCATTGAAAAGTTGGTGGAGCATTGCCTATACTGTATGCCTTTCTCCGATAACAATGACCCATATATTTGTTATGCCCCCAATTTCGGAGAAATTGTGGGGGCATATTGGTTTGGGCCTGTCCGTCTGTCTGTCTGTCTGTCTGTCTGTCTGTCTGTCTGTCCTCTATCTATAACTCAAGAACCGTAAGAGCTAGGAGCTTGAAACTTTATACACATGATCAGTATGAAAAATAAGCGAAAACATGTTTTTTCTTTTTTCCGCGGGTCTCATATTTCAAGAGTTATGCCCCTTTTTCGACTTAGCCTGTGGAACCTTGTGAACAAAATATCTCAAGAACCCCTGATGCTAGGATCATGAGGTTTTGCAGGATGAGAATACCCAAGGTGTAGATGACCTGATTAACTTTTGAAACAAATTCGTGAATTTTTGACCGAGTTATGCCCCTTTTTCGACTAAGTGCATTGTAAGCCTATGGAACCTTGTGAACAAAATATCTCAAGAACCCCTGAAGCTAGGAACATGATTATTTGCAGGAAGATACTGCCTGTGGTGTAGGTGACCTGATTAACTTTTGAAAAAAATTTGTGAATTTTTGATCGAGTTATTCCCCTTTTTCGACTTAGTGCATTGAGGCCTATGGTACAAAGGTACCCTTACATATAGTCAAGAACAATAAGAGCTAGGAACTTGAAACTTTATACACATGATCAGTATGGAAAATAAGCAGACCCTTATTTTTAGCTCACCTGAGCCGAAGGCTCACAGGTGAGCTTATAGTATAGGCAGGCATCCGTCGTCCGTCGTCCGTCCGTCGTCCGTCGTCCGTCAATATTTTCAAAAGACATCTCCTCTGAAACTACAAGGCCCATTGTTACCAAATTTCATATATAGCATCTATAGGCAGGGGGAACCAATAATACTGTTTTTTATCCAAATCGCTTCAGAACTTTGGTTGCTATGGCAACTTAAAGTTTCCATTGACTTGTATGGGAAAAATTGAAAATTTGCATTTATTGCTATGTGACTGCAGATATTTTGACAAAACTTTTACAGAAATGTTCCTTGAGTAGTCCTCTATCAACCACATGAAATTTATGTAAATTGCACTATTAGGCTGGTTGCCATGGCAACCGAAAGGTTAAAAATAGAAAAGATATTCAAAAATCATCTCCTCAGAAACTATACAACCAATAATGCTAAAACTTCACAGAAAGGATCTAGGTACTACCGTCTATAAAAATACTGTTTTTCTTGGCAATTGCTCCAGCAGTTTGGTTGCTATGGCAACTTAAAGTTGCCATTGACTTATAATGGGAAAATTGAAAATTTGCATTTATTGCTATGTGACTGCAGATATTTTGACAAAACTTTTACAGAAATGTTCCTTGAGTAGTCCTCTATCAACCACATGAAATTTATGTAAATTGCACAATTAGGCTGGTTGCCATGACAACCGAATGGTTAAAAATAGAAAAGATATTCAAAAATCATCTCCTCAGAAACTATAAAACCAATAAAGCTCAAACTTCACAGAAAGGATCTAGGTACTTCCATCTATAAAAATACTGTTTTTCTTGGCAATTGCTCCAGCAGTTTGGTTGCTATGGCAACTTGAAGTTGCCATTGACTTATAATGGGAAAATTGAAAATTTGCATTTATTGCTATGTGACTGCAGATATTTTGACAAAACTTTTACAGAAATGTTCCTTGAGTAGTCCTCTATCAACCACATGAAATTTATGTAAATTGCACAATTAGGCTGGTTGCCATGGCAACCGAATGGTTAAAAATAGAAAAGATATTCAAAAATCATCTCCTCAGAAACTATACAACCAATAAAGCTCAAACTTCACAGAAAGGATCTAGGTACTTCCGTCTATGAAAAGACTGTTTTTCTTGGCAATTGCTCCGGCAGTTTGGTTGCTATGGCAACATAAAGTTGCCATTGACTTATAATGGGAAAATTGAAAATTTGCATTTATTGCTATGTAACTGCAGATATTTTGACAAAACTTTTACAGAAATGTTCCTTGAGTAGTCCTCTATCAACCACATGAAATTTATGTAAATTGCACAATTTTGCTGATTGCCAATGCAACCGAATGGTTAAAAATAGAAAAAATATTAAAATATCATTTTTGCAGAAACTATGTGGCCGATAAAGCTCAAACTTTACAGAACGGATTTTTGTACAAGGTTCTATATAATTACAGTTTTTTATGGCAATTGCTTCAGCGGTTAGGTTGGTATGGCAACTTATAGTTTCCATTGAAATAAAATGGGAAAAATGGAAAGCTGCAGTTTTTGCTATCTCCCTGCAGTTATTTTTGGATTTTTTATCTACAGAAATGTTGCTTGAGTAGTCCTGTATGATTCCTATTAATTTTGTCCTAATTGCAGAATTCGATTTGTTGCCATGGCAATATTAAGGAAATATTTTTGAAAAAAATATTTAAAAATCTTTTCCTCAAAAACCATATAGGGGGATGAAGCTGATTCTTTGCATACATGTTCATGACATTAGCTGTACGTAAATATTGTTTTTTATTATTGTTGCCCACATGGTTTCATTACTATGGCATTTTAAAGTTTACATAGACTTGTATTGGGAAAAGTGCAAATTGGCATTTATTTCTGTGTTACTGCAATATTCAGGCAAAAAAGTTTTACAAATATGTTTTTTTTTATTGTAACTTCATCAAACTTGCTAATATTTACTAGGACAAGCATAATAACTCAGTCAAAGTTGAAATTAGGCCAAATTGTACAACTTAGTTCAGTGTTTCTTAATCTTGAGTGCTAAGGATGAATGGACTCAGGTGAGCTACAGGACCAATGGTCCTCTGGTTTTATTTTTCCGCCGGCAATGTATTTCCAGAGTTATGCCCCTTTTTCGACTTAGCCTGTGGAACCTTGTGAACAAAATATCTCAAGAACCCCTGGTGCTAGGATCATGAGGCTTTGCAAGATGAGAATGCCCAATGTGTAGATGACCTGATTAACTTTTGAAACAAATTCGTGAATTTTTGACTGAGTTATGCCCCTTTTTCGACTTAGTGCATTGTAAGCCTATGGAATCTTGTGAACAAAATATCTCAAGAACCCCTGAAGCTAGGAACATGATTATTTGCAGGAAGATACTGCCTGTGGTGTAGGTGACCTGATTAACTTTTGAAAAAAATTTGTGAATTTTTGATCGAGTTATTCCCCTTTTTCGACATAGTGCATTGAGGCCTATGGTACAAAGGTACCCTTACATATAGTCAAGAACAATAAGAGCTAGGAACTTGAAACTTTATACACATGATCAGTATGGAAAATAAGCAGACCCTTATTTTTTTATTTTTTCCGCCGGCAATGTATTTCCAGAGTTATGCCCCTTTTTCGACTTAGCCTGTGGAACCTTGTGAACAAAATATCTCAAGAACCCTTGATGCTAGGATCATGAGGCTTTGCAAGATGAGAATGCTCAAGGTGTAGATGACCTGATTAACTTTTGAAACAAATTTGTGAATTTTTGACAAAGTTATGCCCCTTTTTCGACTTAGTGCATTGTAAGCCTATGGAACATTGTGAACAAAATATCTCAAGAACCCCTGATGTTAGGAGCATGATTTTTTGCAGGATGAGAATGCCTGTGGTGTAGATGACCTGTTTAACTTTTGAAAAGAAATCATGAATTTTTGATTGAGTTATGCCCCTTTTTCGACTTAGTGCATTACAAGCCTATGGAACCTTGTGAACAAAGTATCTCAAGAACACCTGATGCTAGGAGCATGATTTTATGCAGGAAGATACTGCCTGTGGTGTAGATGACCTGATTAACTTTTGAAAATAATTTGTAAATTTTGGATTGAGCTATGCCCCTTTTTCAACTTAGTGCATTATTTGCCTATGGAAGCTTGTGAACAAAATATCTGGAGAACCCCTGATGCTAGGATCATGATTTTTGCAGATTGATATTGCCCAAGGTGTAGATGACCTGATTAACTTTCTAAAACAATTCGTAAATTTTTGACTGAGTTAAGCCCCTTTTTCGACTTAGTGCATTGTAAGCCTATGGTACAAAGGTACAAGCAGTATTGGATGAACCTTCTCTAGAGACAAGCATATGGTTGGGGGCATAGTGTTTCAGAAACACATTTTCTAGTTACCATAGCATCCAAGAGTTCATATTGATGTCAGTCTGCATTATCGAGATGTCATCCTGCCAAGGTACTAAGCACAGCAGTTGGTAATTTTCCATAGTGGCTATGACATACAGTGTATGCCATGCTCATGAGATGCTACCTGAAATTAATACAACGGAAAAGTTTGATTTTCTCAAACCTATAATTCATTCTCAGATAATTTAATTAGGTATGAGATGGACTTGCTCTGTCTAGATTCTGAAAAAAGCTGACTGATTTTAGTCTTCACTTTTGCCTTTTCATTAACACTTGATGTGCCAGAAATGAAAATAGTGGATTTTGCACATTCCACTTTGTTGGTTTTGTCGTGTCGATTTTGTCGTCTCATTTATCTGTTTGCAAATTCCTGATAATCACCATAAACTGTGGATCTGATGCAGAATAAAATGTTAATATCACCAGATTTTATTTTAGGTGGCCAAACAGTTATTTGAACCTCTAACAATGCAGTTGATTCACTGGTTTACCAGCAACAAACAGCCGGGAAATGAAGAAAAAGACGCATTACTAGATGCTGTTTATGTAAGTTCAGATAAGGTTTCCTGCCGTTTTTATCTTGTCTGTGACCAACAGACAGGGAGATAAACAGAATGTACCATTGGTCACCAATGCGGACAGGGAAATCCAAACCCGAGGGCATACAGGGTCTGTCGGAAATGAGGCTTGCCAAGTTTCCGACATTCCCATATTCTCGAGGGTTGGGATTTCCCTGTTCGCATCGGAGACCAATGATTGATTATTTTTCTTACCTATTTTGAATTGAATGGGGAACTATTAGGCCTATTTCATATGAGCGTGAACAAATGTAAGCAGTACAAACTTGTCAACCACATTGCTCCTGAAGTGAACTAACAAGTAAGAACCTGGTCCTTGTCAAATCTGCATGTTTGGAATTTCGAATTGAAATTCATGTTATATTGAACAAAATTTATATTGAGACAACTACAGCAAGTGTGTATGATGATATTGTGACGTAACGTCAACGTCATTTCAAACATCAGTTGGTAACGACTTCAAAATGGCGGCACCCTTGACACTGTTTGGCACGGTGAAACATTGACTATTTCGAATCTTTTTTCTGACTTTAAGACATAGAAACAGATTATAATGGACTGATAAGGAATTGATTACCTTTCTTTGGATTTTGTTGATGTGGTAATTCATTCCTATGAAATAAAAAAATAATTCATAAAGCACAGAATCGCCAAGTGGGGCGCACCGGATTTCAATGAGCCTGTAGTGATTCACAGAATTCAAGCTCGTGTGAGCTGTCCCAACCCATGGGCAAGACAGAATTTTCCAGCAAGGCTAAAAATAGAGCAAAATCTGTCTAGTAGGTGAGAAATAGGTAAAGTGTTACTCTGTTTGTTTCTGCAGCGTGAACTTTGAGTTTTCTGGTGTAGCTATGTTTTGTCAGATGAGATACAGTGTTATGCAGAATTCTTGTTACAAAGGGAAGTAACTTTAGTGACCTATTTGCTTTCCTAAGAATTCTAACCCCCTTCCAAAATAGGGCTTCTCGAAAAGCAAAGAATTTGTTCCTCCAGGAAGCAAATTTTTTCCTTTAAGGGACAGCCCATTCACCATAACTCAGCTGTATGTCTTCACAGCCTTCCTTCCTCATATAGGGTTGAGTCGGGTAACTTCCTATAGCAGGTAAATTCGGACATACCATTGCAAACAGTGAAAATCCAGGTGAGACGGCTCAACGTGAGCCGTCTCATCAGGATTTTCACCGTTTGCCCAGTTAATTTTGTTTTAATTCCAAGCAACTGACATATAAAGGAAACAATGTCACTGTCTGAATTTACCCACTGTCTGAATTTACCTGACTTTACCCATTTCCTGTAGAAAGTCAGTGATGTTCAACAGTAGCGCAATATTAACACAAATTGCAGTACAGACAAAAGGCTTCTTATCTATTTAACAGTGCCTTGTCTTTGTATATGAAAAGGGTTCTAATTTGGCTGCTTGTTGATGAGTATTTTTAGCTTGCCTATACAAATATTGTTGTCTGTCTGATGTATGAAACTGCCATGAGCTTCTATGTCAGTAATCATGTCATGGTGTGTATTGTAGGATGGTATGATTCAGGCCTCTGATACTGCCCTCCGAGATTTCAGTGCCAGATGTTTACATGAGTTTCTCAAGTGGTCCATCAGACAAACAACTACAAAGGTAAATCAGGAAACAACCTCATTTAGGAAGGTGGAAAACTGGCTGTTATAGGGAGGCAGCATTTTGTGTTTTGCAGTACATTGCATTTTAACCCTCAATGTGCAAAAAAAGCAGACAACAAAATTTATGTGCGAAAAATTAAAAGAAAAAAAAAACATTTCTATCAAGCTATACCATGCTTAGACTTCAAAGACTGGAGGGCAAACTATGTAGATCCGGATGAGGTGGCTCATTATGAGCAGCCTCATTTGGATTTACGCTTTTTTGCAATTTCACGTGTTTTTATTTTTGGGGCTTTAAGCATTATGTGCTTGAATGCAGTAGAGCCTTACCATAAAACTACTCATTATAATGCTATTTTGGATATAAAGCTGTCATGTCATGGCATCCATTAGGATAAAACTACTGTGGAATATAAAGCAAATGAGCATTTAATGTAGTTTAATTAGCTCACCTGAGCCGAAGGCTCAGAGGTGAGCTTATAGGATGGGAGTCGAGCCGTCGTCCGTCCGTGGGTGCGTGGGTCCGTGGGTGCGTCAACAATTTCAAACATAAATATCTCAGAGACCAGTTGGCCGATCGCAATCAAATTTTATCTGAAGCATCATTTGGGTGGGGGAAAGGCTGCATTAGGTTTTGGTGCCGATCAGCTCAGAACTCTGGTTTCCATGGCAACAGATAGCCCCCATAGGGTTGTAATGGGGAAAATGGCGTCATCACGTTTTCTCGACTGTTTTTGATTAGATCGTTATCATACTTGCAGGTAATGATGACATACACAAGAGCTTGGATGAGTTCGAAATTTGGCCGGATTCGAGCACAGACTACGGAGTTAGCTGCCCTTGAGCGTTTGAAAAAAATCCCATAGGGTTGTAATGGGGAAAATGGCGTCATCACGTTTTCTCAACTGTTTTTGCTTAGATCCTTTACATACTTGCAGGTAATGATGACATACATAAGAGCTTGGATGAGTTCGAAATTTGGCTGGATTTGAGCACAGACTATGGAGTTAGCTGCCCTTGAGCGTTTGAAAAAAATCCCATAGTGTTATAATGGAGAAAACTACGTCATCACATATTTTGAGAAAAACTTTGTCATCGCTCTATTGCCTACATTTCTCAACGGATTTTGAAATAACTTCACACAAATGTAGGACATGACAATATCTCGAGCAAGTTCGACTTTCAGGATGCTGCGCCCAAGGTCAAGGTCACTGTGGCTATTTTTTAGAAAAACTTTGTCAGCGCTCTAGCACCTACATTTCTCAGCAGATTTTAAAATAACTTCACACAAATGTAGGGCATGACAATATCTCGAGCATGTTCGACTGTCAGGAAGCTGCGCCCAAGGTCAAGGTCACTGTGGCTATTTTTAGAAAAACTTTGTCAGCGCTCTAGCACCTACATTTCGCAATGGATTTTAAATCAACTTCACACAAATGTAGGGCATGACAATATCTCAAACAAGTTTGACTTCCAGGGTGCTGCGCCCAAGGTCAAGGTCACTGTGGCTATTTTTAGAAAAACTTTGTCAGCGCTCTAGCACCTACATTTCGCAATGGATTTTAAATCAACTTCACACAAATGTAGGGCTTGACAATATCTCAAACAAGTTTGACTTCCAGGGTGCTGCGCCCAAGGTCAAGGTCACTGTGGCTATTTTTAGAAAAACTTTGTCAGCGGTCTAGCACCTACATTTCTCAATGGATTTTAAATCAACTTCACACAAATGTAGGGCATGACAATATCTCAAACAAGTTTGACTTCCAGGGTGCTGCGCCCAAGGTCAAGGTCACTGTGGCTATTTTTAGAAAAACTTTGTCAGCGCTCTAGCACCTACATTTCTCAATGGATTTTAAAATAAATTCACACAAATGTAGGGCATGACAATATCTCGAGCATGTTCGACTTTCAGGGTGCTGTGCCCAAGGTCAAGGTTACTGTGGCTATTTTTAGAAAAACTTTGTCATCGCCCTAGCACCTTCATTTCTTCATGGATTTTGAAATAACTTGACACAAATGTAGGGTATGACAATATCTCAAGCTAGTTCGACTTTCAGGATGCTGTGCCCAAGGTCAAGGTCACTGTGGCTATTTTTAGAAAAACTTTTTCAGCGCTCTAGCACCTACATTTAGTCTTATAATGGAGAAAACAACGTTATCACATTTTCATTTTTCATCGGATCCTCTTCATACTTGCAGGTAATGAGGATATGCATAAAAGCTTGGATTAGTTAGCATTTCGGCTGGATCCCACCACTGACTATGGAGTACCTGCCCTGAGCATCCAAAAAATCAATGTCGCCGTTTTTTCTTGGTTTCTACTGATCCGATCCTTTTCAAACTTGCAGGTAATGAGGAAATGCATAATATCTTAAACAAGTTCAAATTTTGGCCAGATCAGGCCAACCACTACGAAGTTAGCTGCCCTTGACAGCTCTGTCTATTGTGCTCTTGATTGGATACTTTTTAAACTTGCATATATTAAATGAGGGCATACATAATGTTTTGGATGAGTTTAATTTTCAGCCTGATTGGACCACTGACTGTGGAGTTAGCTGCCCTTGAGCATCTTAAATATCCCTATAGGTTTACAATGTCTCTCAGGTGAGCAATTGTTGCCCTTTGGGCTACTTGTTGTAGCTTAGTCTCAATATAGATCTGTTCACTTGCAACCATATGCCAAAACATAGCATAAATAAAGGGACTTTTCTGTACAGCTTTAGGAGCAGGGGTAGTGTAGTGGATAACACGCTGGACTACCAATCCAGGGATCGCTAGATTGATCCCCTGCTTCTCCAGTCTTGCAGATGAAATTTTAAACAAAGGACACATCTCCATATGACCTAGTTGTTGATGGGATGGTAAACCCAAGTTCACTCACTCACTGTACAGCAGTTATATACTTTTCATCAAAATTGCACTTACAGAGTTGACTTTGATAGGAATATGGTTATAGAATAAAGACTGCTATGATGTGGTTTAGCAGTAATTTACAGTTGCACACAGTCTTTCATTATTTTCCTACCATCATCTTTTTTTAGAATCCACGATATATGTTCTGGTACAGAAAAATAATACTAACTATTTACTCTGTGTTAATGTGTCTAAAACTTGTTACAGGCATTAGAGACCAACCCTTCCAATGTCAAGGCAGTGCTGAGAAGACTATACAGCTACTCCCTTCATCCTAACCCCTTCAAAAGACTTGGAGCTGCTCTGGCTTTTAATAACATCTACACTGTGTTCAGGTAAGATAAGACAAAAATACAAAAATATGAATTGCTAGGTTAATTACAGTTGTGTGTACTTAAGCCTTAAAGCACCAAGAATGAAGGTAGTTGAATTTGCAAACAGTGTAGATTCAGATGAGGCAGCTCATAATGAGCCACCTCATCTGAATCTACACTGTTTGCCCTGTAGTCTTTGAATTCTCAGTATGACACTTTTTGAAATTTCACAGATGTGAATTTTGTTGTTTGCTTTTATGGCACTTTAGGGGTTATCTTAAATGCCACAGTTACCTATAATAAAAAGGCAAATTAATCTTTGTTAAACCAATTTCTGCAATTTACTGTTGCATTTGTAAATTTGAAGGAAAAAAAAACAAAAAAACATTTGACCCATCAGGTGACCCTGATATAGGTCTACACTGATAGCTGAGGTATTTTTAGCTCGCCTGAACGAAGTTCAGGAAGAGCTATTGTGCTACCCCCTGGCGTCGGCGTTGGGGGCGGCATCAGCAAAATGTTAAAGTTTTACGTTAAAGTTTTTTTAGGTGATGGGCAAGGCGCTGTCAGGCGAGCCATCCTGTCCCGCTGACAGATCTTGTTTCAAAATAATGCAGCAACAATCACAATAAAAGTTCTTGGCAAATATTTTTTTCTGATTTTCTTTATGAAACATGTTTATACCCTAAATATTGGGACATGTTAATAAATTGCCATAGCACTTGAACAAGTTCATCTTAATATCTGGCAAAATTACAAGAAGTTATTGTTAGAATGGCAAACAATGTTGACTTAGGTCAGACTGCTGAACTGTTTGCTCAGGCCCTTTTGTCCAAGTATTTAGAGGCATTATGCTAGCTTATGCTGAATGAAGCACTTTCATTTTCAGAGAGGAAGAGCCTCTTGTGAACATGTTTACATTTGAATTACTGGTACACTTTGTGGAGAGTTTGGCCATTGCTCACAGTGACGAAAAATCACTTGGTAAGATATGTTATTGGAGCTTTTAACTGCATTTTGAAAGCATGTTCATTTGCATACATGTATATGGATGATATAGACTGTAATATTTTACTTAGGTGTGAGGCTGTTGGCTGGTCTTTACTGTGACAAATGGATTAGGTCAGGGTAGTTATGATATTTTATTTCAGAAGTAACAGAAATTAGGTTGAAATTATCATAAAATAGTGCCCTTACCTGAAGCTGAGTATGAATGGGTACACTATCAGGGGAAGCAACTGTGCCATTTTAATTTTTGGCTCCTCAATGGGAGTTTAAAACTCTTATAGAAAATAAAATGTTATTTGCTAGGATCAAACTTGTTATTTCAACAGTAGATTCCTTTAGAAGGATTTTGTTGCCTGGGGAAGCAAACAGGAAGTCGCAAAAGTTGTCTTTCTTTGTAAAAATTATTGGAAAACATGGGGGTATGCCCACTTAAATCTGTGTACTGAAAAAAAGTATAGATTTTGATTAGTCAGATTACTTTGAGTCTTCATTGCTCACAAATATTTAAAGTTTGTCCTGTCATGGCTAGGATCATATCATGTAGTTCGTCTGTTGTTTATGTTGCAGGTACTCAAGAGCAGTGTTGTAAGGCTCTGGAACATTTGGAGAAAATCATCAGACATAAAGCTGCCCTACTCAGAAATCCCAGCAAGCTACGAATAGAACCAAAGTATGGCTTAAAATATCTTAATTGATCCTCCAGTGTGAGACAGTATTATGTTGTCCTTTACAAAAATAGGACAGTAAATTTGCAGGAACTGGGTTTGTTTTACTTACCGATAAATTTAAACGGATTGTTAATGGAAAAAAAGAAACACAAAAGCACAGTCATTCCGAGGTTACAGATTTTCAGTTTCTGACAGATTTTTAAGAAGAAAGAAAAAAATATACCACAGTAATAACCCCCCCCCCCCCTTTTTTCCAGAGAAACATTAATCATATTAATTGCAACAGGCAAAAATGATGCTTAACACAAATGCAAACTGCAAAATTTTATACTAGCATATGATTTGTACTGTTGATTAGAACCTTTACTGTAGATGTACATACCAGGGTTGCCACAGTCTGGGAAAAACATTTGGAAAATGAATTTTTTTTCAGGTCAAGGAAATAATCAGGGAATTTTGTGGTTAGGCAATTTTGAAAAGTCAGGGAAAAAATCAGGGAATTGGAGGAAAACATACCTGTTTTGTTCAAGGGGAAAGGATGTACTTTCTAAAGCGATAGTTCAGGTGCATCCGCCTTCTAATTGGGGCTACTGTTAAAGAAAAGAGTTTGCTCCTTGTGGGAGCAAATTTTTTTTTAAGAATAGCCCCTAATTTCCAATACAAAGCACTATTGAAGGGTAGAGTTAAATTAGCTGTTGGATCCTTAAAGACGGTATGTAAAACTGTAAAATATCAGGTAAAACTCAGGGAAAACTCACTTGAAGTGGAGGACAAGCAGCAACCCTACGATACATGTCATGTGTGGATCCTAAAGACTCTTTAGGCACAAAATGAAAAATTTAGCTTAACTGCAGGGGTTCACAGACTGGTTTGAACCACCATTTTATGTGACACAATACACATATATATTTTCTAGGGCATGGTCCACTCCAACTTTAGACATTGCAGTAAGATGGCTGTTGAGACAGTGTGGACGTCCCCAGACAGAATGCCGACATGCCTGTATGAAACTCTCCTACCAGCTGTGTACACTTGTTCCTGGTAAGTAGATTATTATGGATGTGCTATATTACACAGTTTTGAGCCACACCCAGAATGTCACTCAAAAGTGACCTGATGTGTATACCTGGCCAGTACAACAACAGCTTAGCACCTGACATAGCCCCACAAACTAAATTGCATGTGTTCAATGTCCCACATAAGCCCATAATTTTACCTTTAAGTTAAGGGAGGGATGTATACCTGTATAAAGTAGGCGTGATTTTCGGAATTGTGAATTACCCTAGATATTGATTTATGTTCTGTATGTAGTAGGCACCAGTGTGGAAACTTGTTGCATTAAGCAGAGTCATGTAGAATTATGTCCTATTTTTCAGGTATCAAAACACCAGTTAAATTCTTCACACATTTCTGTACAGACAAGGGACCAGAGTATTTCATACAGAGGTAAGCTGTCATGTATCGAAATTACCTTAATGTTGGGCCCTGGACAGCTGCCCAGTCAGATCAGAGTCTTGGTTGAGTTCCTAAAGGGTAGCTAAGATTCTAAGCTAGCTCCATGCGGACAGCAAAGACTCTGATCAGACTGGGAGGATGCTCATGCTGATCTGGGTCTTCACTGGGCACACATGCCACTTCGTTGTTTTTTTCATGCCATGGCTCATTTTTTCTTAAGGTGAGTGGGTACACTTTTAGGGGAAGCAACTCAGTTTTGCCTCCTTTGTCAGTGGAGTCAGATCTTAGAGGAAAAAATTTGCTCCTCTAGGAGCAGATTTATTCCTTTACGAGGTTTCTTTGTTCATGGAAGCAAACAGGAGGTCACAAAAGTTGTATCCTTTTTGAAAAAAATGGCAGAAAAGTGAGGGTGTAACCATACACCTTAATTGGAAACAGTGCAGACAGTGATCAAGCTGCTCTTAAAGCAGGACAGGAACAGTGTTTACCTGCTTCTTTGCACTGGTAACAGTTCAGGCACTGTTAAAGATTAAAGAGTGTTGGGTAGAAAGAAACCTGATTTGTTTCTTGGCTTTTTGCCTGGATGTAGATAGGATTATTACTTTGTTTAGTCAGGTTTGTTTACTGCAGATTGTTTTGAAAAATTTAAGATTAAACTTGGTTTAAAACAGTTTAGATTTGATTTTGTTGAGTCTTTTAGAAAAGCTTCATTCAACATGAGTAGAAAAAAAAGCTTTCTCTGTATAACCATGCAATTGCACACATGTACAATACAATGAATTTGAGACATATCATTCTTTAGGAATGCAGACTTAACTCAAAAAGTGAATGAATACACTTAAAGGGGAAGCAATTCTACCTTTCCTTTTTATTTGCCTACCCTCTAAATGGGGATAGAAAGAATATTCAGAGTAGCAAATTCTTTCCTTTAAAATTGTATCATTTTTAGGGAAGCCAACAGGAAATCACAAAAGTTTCCCGTTTTTAAAAATGGCAGAATAACATGGTGGTATATCCATACACTTTAAATATGCCCCTTACCTGGACCTCTCTTGTAGATTTGAAGGAGGTGGCCACACAGGCAGAGATAAACATGGTATAGAAGGGTTCCCTACCTTGGACAGAGTAATGGGAGAGTCTTTGTTGCAGACGTCACTGTCTTGGTTTGACATGGTACTGGCTGCTTTAGACTGCTACACCTGGGTGTTTGGAGAGAATTTGCTGACACCAGCTGATCTCTTTGGAGGTAAATATTCAGTGCTCCTGATAAGAAGAAGTAACAGTATAATTATGGAATAATTTTCTATATTTCTCTATAAAAACATATATTGTGACCCGTTATTAGAACCGTCCCATCGAGACAGTTCTAATGAGGGGTCACAATGCACGTTTTCTTTAAGAAATAAGGAAAATAATCACAGAATTGTCCTCAGAACCCCACCTTTTCAGGGGCTCTGGTTACTTCCGCCGAAGGATTTCAGCGTGATGTAGGAGCCCCAGTAGCTTTAGTGCTGGACTGCTGATCTAGTGGCCCTGGGTTTGGGCCCCGCTGTAGGCAGGAATCTTTTTTATCGTAACCAATTGCACACAGCCTTCCATTGTCACCCACCCATTGTCCAGATATGACTGAAATATAGTTAAGAAGGCCATAAAATCACAAGTCATCCATCTGTCCATCACAGTGATGCAGAAATTATGCTTCAGTCACCGCTTTCCTGATTTTTCATGGCATGGATGGATGAATGGATGACTTATGGTTCAACAGCCCTTTTGATAGTATTTTAAGTTACATGTATATTGAGTTGATGAAAAGATGATAATGGAAGGCTGTGTGCAATAGAACATTGTTAACAGTTGAAAAGCCTTCCACTTCCGGCAGGAATGAATTAAACCTGGACTGCTAGCTTAGCAGGCCGGCACTTAACCCACTGAACTACCAGCATATCCTCAACTCTTAAAGGAAAGAACTTGTTCCCACAGTAGCAAATTCTTTTCTTCAAGAGAGGAGCCCAAGTAGCTCAATGGGTTAAGCACGGGCCTGTTGGCCTTCTTATCTAGCAGTCGCAAGATGGATCCCGAAGGCAGAAACCTTTCCAATTGTAAATGGGGTTCCATTGCACACAGCCTTTATCGCTCTCTAGTTGTCCTCATATACCTGAAATACTGTTGAAAAGGAAGTCATCCATCCATTCTTTAAGAGGTGACCCCTTTTTGGAGGGTTTCATTGCTAAGTTTAGCAAAAGGAAAGTCAGATAAGTTGCCCTTTTTGTCTCGCCTGCGAAGCAGAGGCAAGACATATGTATTGCTTTTCCGGTGTCGTCGTCGTCATCGGCGGCGGCGGCGTAAACTTTTGTCGAGTTTTTGCGTTTAGGTCATTTTCTCAGAAACTATAAGGGCTAGAGCCATGAAACTTGGGTCATGCATACATCTGGAAGAGTACATATGAAAGCCATCATCAATGTTGGGTCTTGACCTAGATTTTACGGTTGACTGACTTTGCAATTTTTTGTTGAGTTTTTGCGTTAAGGTCATTTTCTCAGAAACTACAAGTGCTAGAGCCATGAAACTTGGGTCGTGCATACATCTGGAAGAGTACAGCTGAAAGCCATCATCAATGTTGAGTCTTGACCTAGATTTTACGGTTGACTGACCTCGCAATTTTTTGTCGAGTTTTTGCGTTTAGGTCATTTTCTCAGAAACTATAAGGGTTAGAGCCGTGAAACTTAGGTCTTGCATACATCTGGAAGAGTACAGCTGAAAGCCATCATCAATGTTGTGTCTTGAACTAGATTTTACGGTTGACTGACTTCGCACTTTTTTGTCGAGGTTTTGTGTTTAGGTTATTTTCTCAGAAACTATAAGGGCTAGAGCCATGAAACTTGGGCCATGCATACATCTGAAAGAGTAACTTTCAAAGCCATCATCTGTATTAAGTCTTGACATACATTTTACGGTTGACTGACTTCGCAATTTTTTGTCAAGTTTTTGCGTTAAGGTCTGTTACTCAGAAACTATAAGGGCTAGAGCCATGAAACTTGGGCCATGCATTCATTTGGAAGAGAAGAACTCGTCATCATCGATATTGAGTCTTTATCAACATTTTACGGTTGGCTGACTTTGCAATTTTTTGGCAAGTTTAGGCGTTTAGTCTGTTTCTCAGAAACTGTAAGGGCTAGAGCCATGAAACTTGGTTCACTCATACATCTTTGCTGATTTAGCTCTGTTTTGTGACAAAGCGCCAGCAGGCGAGACACCGCATTCCGCGGAATTCTTGTTAGTAAAAATGTAGGTGTGTCCTTTCACCTTAATCTGACAGCAGAATTTAATAATACTCTGGATTGCTGATAAACAATTGATATTTTGAAACATTGAGGTGACTCATCATGCTTTAATGGGTGAGCAGCTGAACATCTTACACTTAACCCTATTGCACTCAAAAGGGCCAAAACTCTATAGAGTTTTGGCAGTTCTGAGTGTAATAGGGTTAAAAGAAACTCCATAGCCAGTATATCCTTGCAGGAATTCAATAACTGCTTCCTTTTTATACATTTTTATTTCAATTAGTGCTTCTTTGTATTTTGTATCTTGAAACTTCTAAAATATTTGCATGAGTTGCTCAGAAATTTTTGCTTGTGTTTGATATATCTTACAGCAAAGACTAAAGATGGCAGCAAGCATCATGTGTTTGATTCTCTGAATTATTTCTTGGTAAACATGGCAATAGTTGACATGGAGACAGTTGCTGAGCTGTTCTCTAAGAAAGGTCAAGGTGATTTCTTCACACCAAAGGAAAAAGATGACTTCAACAGGTCAGTTTATAGAAGCATTCTCATCATTGTTCTTAGTAAATTCAGAAACTGTTTCTGTTTAATTGAGAAAGAAAGTTTAAAGAGATTTCTAAATGCTTAATAAACCGTTACTTGTAACAAGCTACTTTAAAGGCCCTATGGTACTATATAAAGAGATTTACCTTGTCCTATCATTTTATACAAGTTTAGGGCCTGGTGCTCCATGTTTTGCAGCAATTTTGTCTGGCCTGTATCTTGCAGAAGCAAGATACAGTCGAACTTCGCTGGCTCGAACTCGGAAGGCTCAAACACCATGTTTCGGTCGAACTGACTTTCCAGTCCCGGCAAAATCCCTATTCATTTTAAGTAACATACCACACTTGGCTCGAACAACGATGGCTGGAACGCTCGAACCCAAGTCTGGTCCCTAGAAACCACTTTCTATGTAAAAAAACACCGATGGCTCGCACCTATTTCCTTGTAAAACATTTCGAAGTTTAATGACCGGACTAAATGTAGATCCTACCGATTACAAGTATTGGTCATCAGGTTTGCTACATCCATGCTTATCTTGATATTTTATATGTTTCTGTGTTGTTTTGTTTTATCTGCCTGAAAGTGCAGAGATTCAAAGAGTGACCGATCAAAATACAGGAAGTTGTCGTAGTTATGACCGAAAAACATGGTACATAAAGTTGGATCATGTTGAGTTGGTCTTCAATGGCTCGAACTACCGATCGTTCGAACTTTTTTCGGTGGTCCCGGCGAGTTCGAGCCCTCGAAATTCGACGGTATAGTTAACACAATCTGGCAAACTTTGACAGTGCACAGACAGGTGAGACATCACTTTCTGTGGAAGTATTATTACAAAAAGAAACACTTTTGTGACTTCCTGTTTGTTTCCTCGAAAGAAGAAAGCCAAAGGGGTGTACTTTTAAAAGAAAAAATTGCTACTAGGTAAGCATTCGTAAGGGGTCTGCTCTTAAAGAAATTTGTTACTAGAGAAGCAAATTTCTTTAAAAGATGACACCCATTGAAAAGGGAGGCAAAAATTAAAGTAATAGAGTTGCTTCCCCTGAAAGTGAAATCATTCCTCTATGTTTGTCTTGTGACAGCTCAGAACTGTAAATCGGGAAAATTTTTGCAAAAGTTTTAATTTTGCAAAACATAGTGTACATGAATTGGTTTTGTCTTCTAGCAATACAATGAACCATTATTCTAATCCTTCCTCACATACTTTCGTTTCTCCTTCGGCTGATTCAAGAAGGGTAGTTGTCAGTTACTGGCGAAAGTATGTGCACTTAGTACTGGTTAACCGCTTAGGAGGTCTAAGCCTGCCCAGGAATAGTGTGGTTAGGTTAACTGACCGTCCCGACATGACCATAGTTGCTTACAGTAGACTTTAAGCATCAAATCAATCAATCAATCAATAATCCTTCCTCAAAACTTTAGTATTTCCTTTTACTCTAACTGTATTCTTGCCTGCAACTAGCAGATAGCAAAACATAGGTAACTTTTTCAGTGTCATTGGGCGGCAGTGGCGTAAACTTCTGTTGAGTCTTCTGGTATAACTCTGTAAGTAGTATAAGTTCACAGACAAGCAGGTAATAGTTTTTTGTTGGAAACAAGCATTCGCAATTTTTTTTCTCAGTTTGCAGTTCAGAATCACCCATAAAAAACTTGTATTTTCAGAGCCAAGTGCACTGTAATAGTGAGGCTTCTGGGATTTCTAACAATAATGCTGGCAAAGTTCAAGAAAGAAACACTTGCTGTAAGTATCACATATCCATGTGTGTTGTGCATTGTAGGAGCTCCGCTAGCTCAGTGGGTTAAGCGCTGGCCAACTGATCTAGTGGACCGGGTTCGAGCCCGCTTGAGGTGAGAATCTTTCCTACCATAAGCGGGGTTCCATTGCAAACAGCCTTTCATTATCACCGTCCCATTGTCCTGATATAACTGCAATACTGTTGAAAAGGATGTAAAATCGCAAGTCATCCATCCATCCTTTTGTGGATTGTATATGCCAAAAAAGAAAAAAGACTGTGCAGAAGTACCTGCTGAATCTGAAAGTTTCCTGTTGCACATGGCATCAGGCAGGCTTCTGTGAAGCAGCTCATTTGATACTGCAGAGCTCTAGATAAGAGGGGGTATTAGGTGATATTAAGGATAATTTTTGTTATATCTGCATAAAAATATGTGTTGTGACCCCTTATCCCGATGAGACGGTTCAGATGAGGGGTCATAACATATGGTTTCAATGAGAAATGAGAAAAATTATCCCTCAATTATCATCAAATACCCCTCTTATCTAGAGCTCATTTGATATTAAGATGGTTGGATACACCTTCATGTTTTCTGCCATTTTTACAGAGGGAAACAACTTTTATGATTTCCTGTTTTCTTTCCTGGATGAAGAAGCTTTTTCAAAATGGGGTTTACTAAAAGGAAAGAATTTGCTCCTCTGGAGCTACCAGAGTTGTTTCCACTGAAAGTGTACCCATTAACCGTAACAAAGTTTGTTTGCATTTTTACTTGTTACTTCTTTGGAAGATATTTACATACTTTTTAAGTGCATTTTGTATGACTGCACAGAATACAGTTCTTAGAAATATTTATCTGTGGGCTTCTGAATAAGGCTTGAAAAATTGAGATCCATTGAAAACAAGAACTACACCAAAATAAGAAAATAGCAGACTTGGTTTAATTGAGCTTGTTCATGACATGTAATGAAATAT
This sequence comes from Ctena decussata, assembly GCA_963989385.1. Classification (NCBI taxonomy): domain Eukaryota; kingdom Metazoa; phylum Mollusca; class Bivalvia; order Lucinida; family Lucinidae; genus Ctena; species Ctena decussata. The sequence goes on from OZ022500.1 coordinate 41,797,233, forward strand.
ACAAGACCGGCCTTTTTCAACATGACTGTAGATGAACTCAATGGCCTGAGAGGACCAGAAATGACATAATCTGCATAAGGGGAGATGTTTTATGGCCATCACACTGCACATAACATCAGCTGCTGTGATGTTTATTTTTCAGGGCCTGGTTCAAAGCGACGTTGCTACTTAATGTTTTGTTAATATTCCACATGTTAATATCTCAAATACGCCGATATTTTTTGTTGAAAAACGTGATAAGCTTTTGCCTTGCAAAACCTTCTCACATTTTTTCAACAAAAAATATCATTGTAGTTGATTAAAAAGTGGTTAAAAACTGAATGAATTGACCTCTTAACAAGCTCATTAGGCTAACCATGCTTTGAACAACTGGGCCCAGGTGACCAGCTGGAGCCTTCTGTTATAATAGAGGTTAATGCTTGAAATATGTGCTATCTGTAAATCTAGACTGAGGAAATTTTCTAGGGGAAACTTGACAAAAGGAATTATTGTATGTATATGATATTTGTGTCTTCACAAACTTATTTATGTTTTATTCAGGTTGTTCCAAAAGACATCTGGAAACCTAATCTGTGGCAGCTTATCTGTGCTTGTGTTGTGGAGCCATCTACTGTGGGGTTTAATATGGGAGATGTTGAAATTATGAAGAATTTACCTCAAGAGGTAAATATGAGCTGTAGGGTCGATTACTTGAGTCATTTGTCAGTTGGTGTGATCAGGGAATGCAAAGGCTGATATGAGTGGTGTTTTTACATTGTGGAGCGTTACAAATGTATTAATGTTCTCAGTTGTTACCATTTTAACAAGTTCATATATATGAAGCATGATAAATAGACAGTTTTAATAAAGAATAATGAACAAAAGCAATATTATTTATAAGCAATATTATTTGTTAATATACCTAAATGAGCTTCAGAATAACTTAGCATTGCCCTTGGCTGCCTGGCTCGCATTGGATGTCTCTCATTAAATGTAAATATTCATGATGGGCAAAGATCTTCATTTTGGAACAGGCTGTTTCCTTAAATGTATGTAGAATCTATGATGGGCAAACCCCTTCAGGTTGGCGTTGCATGTCTCTTGAATGTATGTATTATTTGATGGGCAAGCATCTTCAGGCAAGCTATTCTGTGCAGCCACAGGTCTAATTATAGCTTGAGTTCATGATAGGGTCAAGTCAGGTAAATTCGGACAGCAGGTAATTTCGGACAGTGACATTGTTTCCTTTATATGTGAGATGTTTGGAATTAAACAAAAATAACTGGGCAAACAGTGAAAATCCTGATGAGACGGCTCATAATGAGCCGTCTCATCTGGATTTTCACTGTTTGCAATGGTATGTCCGAATTTACCCGTTGTCCGAAGTTACCCGACTCAACCCTATTATCTTTTGTTTAGATGACTCAAGCTTTGACAGTGTTCTCCAGATCATTCAGAAATGAGATGGCTAGCAGTTTTACAACATCTCTCTCAGGAAATAGGTGAGTAGAATTTGCCTAAGATTTCTGTTTGAGGCAATTTGCAAGAAAGAAAATGTGATTGAGGCATGCTAAAACAGGCAAAACTGTCAGCAACACAAAAAGCAAGTAACTGATGCTGATACCAGTATATGCATCTGTGAAATCTGGTCAGACTTTTAATATATCCCTGAAAAAGAAAACGGCAGAGTCCCTTGACCTGAAAGTGTACGGAAACTTTAAAGCAAAGCAAAGACAGAGACATAGTCACCCGTATGGTGTTGGTGCGTCCATCCGTCTGTCCGTCGTTCCGTCTGTCCGCTCTTACAAATTGGGTTTGTGTGGCTTTGTTTTGGTACAGAACAGCTTTAAGTGGCTAAATTGGTTTGTGTGGCTAGCCACAGAAACCCATTTTTTTGTTAGTACAGGGGGTATCAGGGGGGTTACACTAAGATATTGGCAAAAAGGCACATAAATCTTGTCCAGAATCTTTGGACATTGGACATCCAACTTTATGTGGTCAAGCCACATAAATATAATTGTGTGTAAGGTTGTTATAAAATTTCAGATTTGAAATTCCCTCAGAGTGGTAGTTGAGAGCCTCCTATATTATAAACACACAAAAAAGGAACTTTATTCCATTCTTATGGGGTTAGATATAAATGATTGTAAAAAAGCCACTTAAAATTTGTCTATTACCTTTTTGTAGGTTAGACCGTTAGGTGACCAGTAGACACATAAAAATCAGTAGCCACATCAATTTTTAGCCCCTTAAGATTTAGACATTTGAAGCCCCACAAACCTGTTTTGTGGGTACATCCGTCCATCTGTCCGTCCCTCCGTTTACAGCCATATCTTGAGTTTGGTTGACCCTAGGACCTTGAAACGTCATCACAATATGCCCCACCAAAATGCTAATTGGCTCCCAGAATACTAGGTCACTGTGACCTACTTACACGAAAAAGTACCACATATTTAGTTTTCATCTGCAGCCCCATATCTCCCTTATCATAGGCCCCAGAACATTCAAACTTCATCAGTGCATGCACCTTACCACTCCAGGTCACCTCCAACAAAATTAGGTCACTGTGACCTAGTTTCATGAAAAAATACCACATATTTAGTTTTTGTCTGCAGCCCCATATCTCCCTTTTCATAGGCCTCAGAACATTGAAACTCCATCATTGCATTCACCTTACCACTCCAGGTCACCTCCAACAAAACTAGGTCACTGTTACCTACTTTCACAAAAAAGTACCACATATTTAGTTTTTGAGGCCAGCCCCATATCTTTCTTCAGCCCCAAAAAGTCCCACATATTTAGTTTTTGTTCTTTTCATAGGCCCCAGAACATTGAAACTTCATCAGTGCATGCGTCTTACCACTCCAGGTCACCTCCAACAAAACTAGGTCACTGTGACCTACTTTCTCCAAAAAGTACCACATATTTAGTTTTCGTCTGCAGCCCCATATCTCCCTTATCATAGGCCCCAGAACATTCAAACTTCATCAGTGCATGCACCTTACCACTCCAGGTCACCTCCAACAAAACTAGGTCACTGTGACCTACTTTCTCGAAAAAGTACCACATATTTAGTTTTTGTCTGCAGCCTCATATCTCCCTTTTCATAGGCCCCAGAACATTGAAACTCCATCAGTGCATGCACCTTACCACTCAAGTCACCTCCAACAAAACTAGGTTGTCGTGACCTACTTTCACGAAAAGTACCACATATTTAGTTTTCGAGGTCAGCCCCATATCTCTCTTTTCATTGGCCCCCAGAACATTGAAACTCCATCAGTGCATGCACCTTACCACCCCAGGTCATCTCCAACAAAACTAGGTGGCTGTGACCTACTTTCTCGAAAAAGCATTTTCACTACTGTTAAAGCGCCAACGGGTTCGACATGCAGGCCACGGCCATCTAGTATTGTATACGTTTGAAAATATGTTGATTTGTATATGCAGTGATACCAAATTTCATATGTCAGATGAAAAAATGTATTACCGTATCCTTTACAGAAATTTAGTTGCTTTACTACCACTGACCTTGGATGACCCTGGCCTAGATCATTTACGTCTGCAGCAGCTACTGTCAGGCTATGGACAGCTACACAGTGTGGGTCTTCTGTTGCCATGTTTGCAGAAGACAAAACAAGATGTTTTTTGCCATCAGTTGTTTGATAATGTATATCAGGTTAGAAATTATTACTGATAAATCAGACCTGTGGAAACAGAAAAATCTCTTACTTGTCCAGGGACAAGTAAAAAGTTAAATGCCACTTGTCCAGCAAAAATTGCTTGTCCAAAACCATGAAAACCGCAAATATGATGTTTATATTATTTTAAGAATTATTCAGTCTTATTGTTTGACTAAATTAATCTGTCATTTTAAATAGCCTCAAAGCCTTAAAATAAAATAAAGGCGTTTTTTATGATAAAGGTCTGAAAAAAAAATCAAACATCTTATTGTATACTCTATACATATAAAACTTTTTTCAGGCACAAGCTGCAGTGAAGTTAAATTCTGAAGGTAGATCATGGATTAACCTGCTTACCTTAATAATGGGACACAGGTGTCTGCACATATAGTGTAAGCCCACTGAAGTCATGAAAATGATAATAGACAATAAGGAAATAACTTCGCAATATTTGCATCAAAGTTTAGTTTCCAATGCCATTGTTTGAATGAAATTGGGGTTCCCACGGGTCAGTATAAGTATACAATATTTAAAAAAAATTGTGGTAGAAAGAAAATCAGGGAAATGGAGACTCCTTTAGGAACCCTGAAAAACGAACTTCATGTTTATATTTTAGAGTAATTTCTGGCTGTTGTTGTACAAAAATTACCCAGGTATTATGTATTTCTGCAGGGAATTTCAGTCAAAAGTTCAGGCTCTGTGACATCAGTGGCCTTGACCCCTACAGCATTAGTGGTTGCCAAGGAGATGTCAAGATTGTCCTTTTCACTTGGATTACCAGTAAGTGTTTATTCTAGATTCACTGTATAAATTCATTTGGTATAAAAAATTAAAAAGTCATCTGTATAAATGGTTACCATATATACTGTAAATCATGAAATTTTGGTGACTGCATATTATCACAAATTAGTTCCAAAAGAAATATCCATGAAGTTTTGAATTTCCAATTGTCTTAATAGTTCCTTGTATTGATAAAGGCCATAAGCATTTTGTAATAGTTTTATATTGTTGTGGGCCTTGCTGGCCCAGTGGTTAAGAGTAATGTTTCTTGATATTAGGTTTCTCACCACTGTTGGCTAGAGCCTCCCGCTGAACGCGAGAAAGCCAGCTTCTGTTTGCAAAAGGTCAGTTTCATTTTTCTCAAGGAACTGCAGTTTTCATTTACCTTTATTTGAGAATCAGCTCTGTATAAGCGAAATATTCATGAAAAGCAGTACAGCCAAATCTAACAACATCAGTGTAGGTCCAGATGAGACCCAGAGCTCTGTGGCATATGATTTGGGTCAGCACTGCACTGTTTGCCAAGATCCATGTTAGGCATTAATTGGTTGACTACACTTCAGGCTAAACGGGTGATAGAAGCTGTTCTGGACAAGAAGAAGGTTGGTAGCGCCAGCCAGGCATCAGAGCAGGCTTATGGGGACTTGTTCTTCTCGATGTTCCGGTCGTCCATCTGTCAATATTGTGTCACATGTATCAAGGAGATGGTGCCGTTGTTGATGAAGCAGGCGGAGTCAGATTCTCGGAGGGTGTGCACTGTTCTTACTTCAACTGTGGATCTAGTCTGTAGAGATAGGGAACTCAGAAAGAAGTAAGTCTTGAAATAATCAGAGAAGCAGATAATCAGACTCCTAAAGATAAAACTGTTTGTTGATAATAAAGAAATAATTTTCCTTACCTGTGAATTATCACTGATTAACACATTTTGTTGGAGGGCAGATCACGAAATGTTAATTCACGACAACAAAGCAAAAGTTAATTTATATTCTTATATGCTCAACAACATGTTGCGATAATTCCCGAAGAGAAAAAATTATTTTGATTCTAACATTAAACAGAATGAAAATGTAAGTAAATTACAATGTTTTCCTATAAAGGATTACTGTTGAGGCGAACAGAAGCAAATGTTTACATTCAACATCATCATGGCACAAAATTTGGCAGGATTTGATGTTAGCAATGTGAATTAGCACAAATTTTCACATGACTCCACCTATGCTTTTAATGGGGAAAACAAAGTCATGTCAGACTTTTGCATATCACATATTTCTGAATGGAGAAAAGTTGGAAGAAAACATTTTCTGTCTCATGAATTTTGTTTCTGATAGAAAATCCTTCCTTTGTGAGAACTTTTCAATTGGTCCCTCAAATAATTTAAACAAAACGTTAACTAACGATTTCATTATTTTTGAACAACCAGACCCTGGTCTACAACAGCAAGAAACAGATTACATTGCCTCCTGTAACCAAAATGGCAGTCTCATCAGCAGAAATCGACCCTTAAGTCAATATAAAAGACTTTAATTTGAACTGCAACATTAGAAAACCAACAAAGTGGCATGTGCACCCAGTGAAGACTCAGATCAGGTCAACCTGGGCATCCGTCTGATCAGAGTCTTTGCTGTTTGCATGAGGATAGCTTAGACTCTTATCTACCCTTTAAGTGCAGATGCCCATGCTGATCTGAGCCTGGGCTGGGCGCACATGCCACTTTGTTGGTTTTCTGGTGTTGTGGCTCATTTACATTTTGCTTTGTGTTTGAAAGACTGTATAAACTAAACTTTTGCTATGTATTTGATTTAATATAATAAAATGAGCAATTTTGACAGAAATTACAACTTTAAAAAAAAAATCTAGACAAATTTCAGCTATGTTAGGAGAAATCCAGAGTTTTCCCAAGAAATCTCACTTCATCACGCATTGTGGTCTGTATTTTTCAGAGATGGGAGTACAGTATTGGAGTGTATCTTGTCTCACTGGAAAACATTGTCATGCTGGTGGGAAAAGAAATCGGCAGATCTTCAGGGCCTGGCACTACTTTTATTAACCAAACTGCTGCTTATTGACAGTAAAGTAAGTTCTCATTATTATTGTGTGGTGTATATTCTAATTACCCTGGGAGTGGCAGTAGTGCAGTGGATAACATGCAGGACTACCGATCCAGGGGCTGCATGATTGATTCCCGCTTTTCTGGTCCTTCGGATGAGACTTTAAGCTGAGGTCCCTTCTCAGTATGACTTTGTTGTTGGTGGGACATGAAACTTTCACTCACTCGCTCACTCACTGTTCAATAGTGGTGCAACTTTTCTATCATGTGACTCATAAGCACGCATATATACTGAGGGACTTTAAAAACGCACCATTGTATATTATGTTATTTTACCCAGAGTTTGCAATATTGGAAATCCTTTGAGCACTTGTGCGTGTTAGCATGGTTGAGCTCTTTTAGTCTGCAAACGCTTGCAGACAGTGAGCAACCATGCATAGAAATTTCGAGAAAATGGAAATTTGGTTACTTTTTCGCATAAAATTTCAGCGAATTCACATTTTGTCGATTTTTAATGTTTATGCATCGGAATGAATACCACACACTGTAAAAACAATGAAAAATGGCAAAGATCCTTGGAAAAGTGTTTTATCGATGGTCGAAAATTGGATTTTTAAAAAAAAAAAAAATAGGGTACAGTTCAACATTTGGAGATGCCCGACTTAAAAGCCGACCAATTGATTGTATACCTACCCAGGTCATGAGAGTATGTCTTAATGTACCAGTTCCAAGCAAATTTGAATAATTATTCAAATGTCCGTTACCCTCACTTCCGTTTTTTGTGCAAAAAGTTTGAATCTTTGCCAAATAACGTTGAAAAGAAAGAAATGTATGCGATAAAAAGAAACCACAAAGCATGAACAATGAATAACCTCTGATTTTTATGTCATTGAAATCTGATCAGCAGTTACGAAATTGCAGCAAACTGAAAATCACTCTTCAATCATCATTGGTTTAATGCGAATTTCTCTCCCTTTAGGAATATTCTAAAGCCAAACTTTGCATTCATTTTAAAAGCTTGTGTTCCCGGTTAAAATTGGAATAAACAAAATTACAATAGTTGATGGCTGTATGAAACAAAAATTAATTTTTCTAGCATATCCAAAGCTACAAATTGGTGCGTTTCTAAAGTCTCTCAGTATATTTCATGGAACCATGTAAAAGTCATATTAACTGAGTGATTAAATTGGGGGTCTGCTCTTCAAAGAAAGAATTGGTAGCACACATATACATCAAGTAGCCATGTTAAGTCATATTGAGCCAGTAAGTTGTATTGGTTGAGGGGTTAAAGCTTGGGGTCTGCTCTTAAAGGAAAGAATATGCTCCTAGAGGAGCATTTTTTTTCCTTTTACAGCTGACCTCAATGGAGACGGGTGGCAAAACTGAAACTGGTGAAGCTGATTCACTATTCACCCTAGTCAGTCTTCTGGTAAGGCAGATGACTTGACTACATGTAGATTCAGACATGAAAAAGTCCTTCATTGAAATCTGTAGCTTGCTGTTTAAGGTCTTCCAGTATGTGTGCTTTTCTGAAACAGATATGGCTACTGATGTTTATAAAACATAATGCATTTGATTCTGGATATTCTGATATTTCAAAGTACTTCTCATATTAAAGAATTTAGTGTGGAAATATTCCCAGTTTTTTATTTACATTTCAACTCCTGTTATCTCAAAGTTGTGGTATCACAAAGTAAATTTTCTGGGACCAGAAAATTTACTTTATCAGTAATTAAAGATGAATTTGAACTTTGAGATATTGAGAGTTGACTGTTACTAGAAATATAGGCACAAAGGATTATGGATGACTTGTTGTCGTGTCAGTGACTAGCAGAAGAGAGACTTATGTAGTACATTGTCCGGTGTTGGGATAATCATCAATGGCGTGCAGTTGAGTGCCCTTTCCTCAAGTTTTCTAGTTTAGCCCTGTTTTGTAACAATGAGGGAACAGGTTAAAAATAGTGTTCTGTTGAATTATAACAATAAGCAGACAAGTTAGACATAGTGTTCCATGGAATTGTTACAATGAGCAGACAGGTAGACAGTGTTCCATGAAATTGTTACAGTGAGCAGTCAGGTTAGACATAGTGTTCCATGGAATTGTTACAATGAGCAGACAGGTAGACAGTGTTCCATGGAATTGTTACAGTGAGCAGTCAGGTTAGACATAGTGTTCCATGGAATTGTTACAATGAGCAGACAGGTTAGACATAGTGTTCCATAGAATTGTTACAATGAGCAGACAGGTTAGACATAGTGTTCCATGAAATTGTAACAATGAGCAGACAGGTTAGACATAGTGTTCCATGAAATTGTTAAAATGAGCAGACAGGTTAGACATAGTGTTCCATGGAATTGTAACAATGAGCAAACAGGTTAGACATACTGTTCCATGAAATTGTTACAATGAGCAGACAGGTTAGACATAGTGTTCCATGGAATTGTAACAATGAGCAGACAGATTAGACATAGTGTTCCATGAAATTGTTACAATGAGCAGACAGGTTAGACATAGTGTTCCATGAATTTAACAATGAGCAGACAGGTTAGACATAGTGGTCCATGAATTTAACAATGAGCAGACAGGTTAGACATAGTGTCCCATGAAATTTTTGTTTTATCTTACAGTTTGCCGGTACTCCCAGTCATCCAGCATTTGAAGATGTATTTTCCATGTACCAATATTTACTTACAGATACAAAGACCAGTCTGTCCTTCAAGGTGAGTTATTTACCTCATAACAGTATTTCCTGGCAGATACAAAGACCAGGGCCCGGTTGTTCAAAACTAACAATGTAGTTAACTAACAAGACCTTAAATTTTCAAATGTATTGTATGCAAAAATACTAGCATTTTTTAACATTTTTTTCAGCAAAAAATATTAGCACACTTGATTTTATGTGTTCTAAAAGACTTAAAAAATCCTTAACTAACAACGTTGTTATTATTAAAGCTAATGATGCTTCAAACAACTGGGCCCAGTCCGTCTTCCAAGGTGAGTTACTTTTCAAATACCAGTATTTAGTCACAGATACAAAGACCAGTCTGCTCTTCAAGGTGAATTGTTTTCTTCATAACAGTATTTCCTGGCAGATTCAAAGACCAGGGCCCAGTTGTTTTTAAACTAACGATGTCATTTACCAACTAGACCTTAAATTTTTAAACATTGTACGCAAAAACCACTATCCTTTAAGGTGAGTTGTTTTCTTCATAACAGTATTTCCTGGCAGATTCAAAGACCAGGGCCCAGTTGTTTTGAAAACTAACAATTTCATTTACCAACTAGACCTTAAATTTTTAAACATTGTACGCAAAAACCACTATCTTTTTTTGCTGGAAAAATGTGAGGAGCTTCGCAAAGGCTTCTAACTTTTTTCAGCAACAAATATTAGCACACTTGATTTTTTCAGCAAAAAATATTAGCTCACTTGATTTTATGTGTACTTAAGAACTTAATGAATCCTTGACTAATGACTTTAATAGCTAACAATGCTTTGAACAACTAGGCTCAGTCTGTCTTTCAAGGTGAAATACTTTTCAAATACCAGTATTTACTCACAGATTCAAAGACAAGTCTGTCCTTCAAGGTGAGATATTTTCTTTTCATGATAGTTGATTTTGACAAAGCTGAGATGGGCATGACATGATTTTGACAAAGCTGAGATGGGCATGACATGATTTTGTCAATGCTGAGATGGGCATGACATGATTTTGGCAAAGATGAGATGGGCATGACATGATTTTGACAAAGATGAGATAGACATGACATGATTTTGACAAAGATGAGATGGGCATGACATGATTTTGACAAAGATGAGATGGGCATGACATGATTTTGACAAATATGAGATGGGCATGACATGATTTTTGACAAAGATGAGATGGGCATGACATGATTTTGACAAAGCTGAGATGGGCATGACGTGGAAAGATACATGCCATGCAGTAAATAATCAGATGTGAAAGAGAAGACTGATCTGACTGCTGATATGCTTGCTGATCTGAGTCATTCCTGCTTGTCATTCCTTAAGGTACCTTTTCATATGATACCTGTCATATACATGTAGAGCAGTCAGAGTTTGCTTGTCTCAATAACTTTTCAATATTTTTATTCACACCTGGTTAACTATGTGTTCAAGGATGTTACAATACGAAAAAGAACTGTTACGAAATGAAAAAGAGTCATAGTTACCAAACAACCTGGTCATCAGGTCGTTTGGTAACTAGTATTCTTTCTCATATCATAACAGCTCTTTTTGGTATTGTAACAGTCCTTGTATCACATGTACATAGTTAACCAGGGGTGATATTGAATCTTAATTTTTACCATAAATTACTCTTTGAAGTATGTGAAAAAATAGGTTACATATACAGTATATTCCTTAACAACTTCATGGCATATCTTTGATTGAAATGCTTTTGTATTCCCTTTAATAAATTATGTTGACTTCTTTCCATTGCAGTGTAGAGTGTTAGAGCTACTTCCTTTCTTTGCCAATGCTCCTGATGTGTATCCAGCGAAACTGAAGTAAGTGACTTATGTTAAGAAAACCTGGTCCCTAGGGTACATTTTCTATGTAAAAACCCACCGATGGCTCTCACTAATTACCTTGTAAATAATTTCCATTTCAACAATGGTCACTCAGACGTTTGATCATTGTCACAAGACGCTTTGATATTGTCAAAGCGTTTGCCGAAACCACAGTATACTTGATTGGCGCGAGCTCAGTTAAAGCCGCCCTTTGATCAACTGGTCAATCGATTAATGCTGAGCTTGGTCTTATCTACTTAAATGCGTATTTTCATCCTGGGCTAATGAGGCGGCATATGAAAATTAAAGATGTGAGTTGGTCTTCAATGGCTCGAACTACCGACACAGCAGTTGGGACTTGTTGGTCTAGGTGTTAACCCTCTAGACCAAAGTCCTGATTCTTTTCTAGGCTGCATCATCATTGTTCACCCATTTCTGTAGCAGTGCAATATATCTGAAATACTGTTGAAAGGGCCATAACATTCCAAATCAGCCATCCATTTATCTGGATACAATTAATGATATTTTGCAAAAAAAAATCTAGGTGTTTGGCAGACAAAATCGCAATAATTTTGTACAGTCCCTTAATATATAATGTTTAGGGTCCATAGAAACCGCATTGTGTTATTGGCAAATAGTGTTATGGACGGACTAAACTGCAAAGGAATAGAAGGCATATAAGAATTAAGGTGAATTGGTACACTTTCAGGGGAAGCCACTCTATCATTTTCATTTTTGCCTCCCTCCTTAATGCGGGTCAGCCCCAAAAGGAAAGAATTCGTTCCCATTTTAAAAGGACTGTGTCTACCAGGGAAGCAACAGATGTAGTTATCCAAAGTTGTTACTCTGTAAAAATTTTGTAAAAAAAACAGTGATATACTCATTCACCTTAAGTGCTCATTTGCCTGATATTCCTTTTTATCATGCATCTGCTGCTAGATTCACCTGATAACAGGAGTATGATAACATGATGTGATATCATGTCACTTTAGAACAGCACTTGCACAAAATTTATCAGGCGATGCCTTTAGATACGATCTCTGAAGAGGATTGGCTTCAAACTGACATTGGTAGTGATAACAATGTTAGATTGGTTAAATGGCATCACGGAATTACGTCATAATGCATTCGCAATGTCAACTAGTTCGAACAAAACGATGTTTGCTTTACATTTGTTTAACTGTCTTTACGCTGTAAAATCTTGTAATGATGCATGATAAATAGAAAACAATGATATTGATATAAAGTTTATCAGGCTCGACCAGAAGCATGTCGGACTGGCTCGGCAAGCCGTGCCATTCCTATGCTGTTTCTGGTCTTGCCTGATAAACTTGATATCAAAAGACATTATCATGGTATTCTCTATGTAGTTTGATGCTTATGAGAGCCATGACTTGATAACATTATCTCCAAACCAGTGGTAGGCTAAAGTCAGGTAAATTTGGACAGCGGGTAAATTCGGACAGTAACATTGTTTCTTTATATGTCTGTTGTTTGGAATTAAAACAAAATTAACTGGGCAAACAGTGAAAATCCTGATCTGGATTTTCACTCTTTGCAATGGTATGATCGAATTTACCCACTGTCCGAGGTTACCCTACTTTACCCTATAATGAGGCCATGCCATTTTTAGCTCACCTGAACAAAGTCAGCAATAGACTTATAGGTTATTTTACTCTTTGTTAAGCACTGCACTTAAGTGTATACATTCTAATAAATATTGAATAATTATGGCCACTTGAATAAATTACAGATGAAGCTGTGAAAGGCCACAAAAGTCATTTTAAGGTCAGGTACTTGCTATTTTGTATATCTGCTATACATAATGTCATTTGTGGTTTGGAAATCACATAAACAGCCTCTTGCTTAGGATAGTTTCTAATCATGGTAATCTATTTCAAGCATGAAACTTAATTATTTTATGTAACAAAGCCTATGTTAGGATATCGCCTTACTGCTGTGGCATGACAGTTTACCGAAGTCCCATGTTTAACATTGAAATTTCAGTATTCTCCGAGCTGCCTTGTTTAACACTGAAATTTCAGTATTCCCCAGATGCCTTGTTTAACATTGAAATGGCGTCGGCGTTGGTGTTGGCGGCGGCGGCGGCGTTAGCAAAATGTTAAAGGTTTACGTTAAAGTTTTTTATGTGATGGGCAAGGCGCTGTCAGGGGAGTTATCCTGGCCCAGTGACAGGTCTTGTTGCATTTTTATTTTTTTTTAATTTTTAGATCCAGCTTGGACAGACTTGTAGCCAACAACTTTCCTCTCAGAAGTTCAGAGTTCCCCAAAGGGAGCCCAAAATTTCAAGACTATATAACAGCAATAGATAGGGTATGTTACACCACTGGGTATACCTGTTTCCACTGGCCCATTGGGGTGCCTTTTATAGCTGTCAGATTTGGGCTAGAGACACAATCTTTGAACATGGCAAATTGTTGGCACTCCCTACATCAGATCACAGGGCTGCAAGTTAGGCTGGAGGCAAGATTCTGTCTGGACCTAAATGGCACTTCACTGGGCCGAGCCTTCCCTATAATTACCCTCTAATTATTCAGATATGGCTATTCTTACCCTCTAATCATTCAGACATAGCTAAAATACTATTAAAAAGGAATTACAATGGCCAAGACACCTATCCATCTGATCATGTACATATATAAGGCCGTGAAAGAAACATAAACATTATGTACATTTTTGTCAAAGCTATTTTGGCTGTTGGTCAGAGAATTTTAGTTGCCACACAATGTCAAGATGCATATACAAGATTTCTAGATTCACACTATAAGTTGATCACACAACCTGGATGGACATAGTGAGCATATTTATTTTTTTTTCCAGGTTGAGGGGATGGGAGGGGGATGGGGGGGATATGCAAATTACCATCTCAACAAATACTGAAATTGTTTCAATAATTATTTTCGTGCTGCAGAGATGTACAGGCTGGACTGATGTGTGTGTGCACAGGCTGCATATGCCTTAAACATAAGTGTATGGATACACCCAGGGATTGGTTTTGCCACCATTTCAGGAGGAAGGTAATTTTAACATTATAGTGCTCAGATGAATATGTGAGTCCCTATTCCAGAGGGGGCTACACTAGTAGAAAAGACTTTGCTGTCTCCAGAAAGCAAATTCTTTGCTGAAATAGTAGCCCTTCTGAGAAGGGAGGCAGACATTTCCACATTAGAGTGATCTCCCTTTGGCATCTATCCATGCAACTTTAATCAGGTTTTCTCCATTTTCAGCTCGTATATTGACCTATTTATACTTTCAGATTCTCAGTGCCCTGCAGTTATCAGGGAGTCTGATGCTCTTGGAATTCCTCATCAGTATCTTCTGTCGAGAAACTCAGCATGTACATGAGGATGAAATACAAAATGCACTAGACAAGTTCACAAGGAGGTAAGAGTATCTCATTGGAGTGCCTTTTTGCTTGAATGTCAGACTTTTTTGATGTATTTGCCTTAAATATTGGTACACCTTAAGGTTTATGGCTACACCTCTTTGTTTTTGCGCCATTTTTAACAAGGGGAACAATTTCTGTTATTTTCTGTTACTTCTCTCCTTTACTAACTAAAAATAATGCAAATTTTTTGTTACAGGTTTCACAGGAACTCTTCAAGTTTGAATGTATGTATTTGGTATACAAAAACACTGATGAGTTTATCACAGGTCTTTTGTGCCGGTATCGTAATAACATTGCTATCTGCTGACGAGTCCTTGGCTGGAGCTATCTCATAGTCACAATAACAGGATGGGGTAGATAGTGGGATTCTCAGACAGTGTTTTAGTTGGAACTGGGTCCTGTTGGGATGGATGGGATAGGGGTGATAGCACTTAGCAGAATTTTTTTTTTCAGGTCAGTAATCTCCAGTTGATGAGTAGCCACTCTTCCTGAGGTGAAGGAGTACACTTTCAGGGGAAGCAGCACAGCTATTTTTGCCACCATCTTGATGGAAGTTGATTTTAAAGGAAAAAATTTGCTCCAAGAGGAGAAAATACTTTCCCTTGAGAGTAGACTCCTTCTTGGAAGGGTTTCATTACCAGGGAAGCAAACAGGAAGTCACAAAATTGCTAATGGCGTAAAAGCATAGAGGTGTGTACATTATGTTGTTATGTTTTTCAGATTAGGTAGAGATAAGCAGAAAGCTGCTATGGATATACCATGGAAAATCTTTGTGAAAACAGGAGGCTTTCCTGCTGAGATTAGGAGAGCCACAATAGAGCGTGTTTGTCTCTCTATGCTCAGGATCTGCAGTAAATCGGCCATGTTGGAGTTCTTTATGGATCATATTGTTCAGATTAGAGAGCTGTTGGAGGCTAAACTCTCCAAGGTAATTTGAGCAATGACAGGCAAAAGGAAGGTTGCTTAGGGTATTTAGGAACAGTGAAGTCTGAATTAGCCTTTGCAGAATTTTGTTTTACCTAGAACCTTCATGATACCCCCGCTTTGAAAAAGTGGGGGGTATACTGGTTTTATGCTGTTAGTGTGAGTGAGTGAGTGAACTCGGGTTTAACGTCCCACCAACAACGAGACGAGACGTTGGTTTGAAGTCTCATCCGAAAGAACGGAGAAGTGGGGGATCGATCTTGCAACCCCTGGATTGGTAGTCTGGAGTGTAATTTACTACACTACAACCACTCCTTTTTATGCTGTTGGATTCTTTTTAGTCAGTAGATGGTGTATGCTTGTGGCAAAGGCTGTTACTAGCCTCAAAGTTTTGAAACTCAACTCAGCATTTATATTGACATAATTGATACCCTATTTATCAACTACAGGAGCAAGACATAAGTATTGCTTTTCCAGGTGCAGTGGTGTAATCTTTCGTCAAGTATTCTGGGCCCAGTATAAAAAACAGTGACATTATTAGATAACGAGGCGTTAAAATTTTAAAAGAATTGTATGCAAAAACAATGCAAAATTTGCTGAAAAAATGTGAAGAACTTTTGCACTGCAAAAGCTCTTCTCATTTTCTCAGCAAAAAATATGAGCACACATGATTTTATGGTTACTGGAGGAGTTAACAAATCCTTGGTTAATGATGTTGTTAAGTTAAAGGTGCTTTGAACAACTGGTCGCTGGTTTAGCTATTTAAGTAGTATAGGCATCTTCGGATAGTGCATAACAGGTGAGACTCAGCATTATGCAGAATCCTTGTTAATGGAAATGTAGCTAAATGATCACAGAACTGTCATGAAACATCCTTTCTGGATGCTTTGTATGCAGTAATGTAAAATACTTATGGTTTATAGATAAACCATCAAGGAAGATGACTCTTGACATGGCAATAATTGTCTCCATGCTCATAGGGGGTCTCTCTTAAAGGAAAGAATTTGCTCTCTCTAGAGAGCAAATTCTTGCCTTCATAGAGAGAGCAAATTCTTTCCTTCAAGGGTAGTCTTTGAGAAAAGGTTTTCCTACCAGGAAAGCAAATGCTGTTAGGTAAAATTGTCTCCTTTGTGGTCTCCAGGGTTTTCCTTGATGCAGGATTCTGTGTCATTATTCCTGGGACTCCCAGAAAAAAATCTTGTGAGTATTCTGGGACTCTGGAATTTAGGGTACAGCATAAGCAAATATTATGGATTCTTGTGTCTGAAATGGTTGCAATTACTGAAAATGGTCAAAGAATCAAATATTAGTTATATATTTACAGACTAAAGCACAGAATACATGTACCTATCTTCAAGCAATTAAGACAAAATTTATTTAAGATAAATAATAGAATGGGACCTTGATTTTCTGCATGGTACCCTTAAAAACAAAAATGAGGGTCCAAAGGATTCCTCACATTCTGACCTATTAAAGGGACAACCCTCTGTATTCCTTGTGAAAATGATAACCAAAACCATGGAGATGTATCCATACACCTTAACTTGTGAATATTTTCCAGAGCTCTGAAGCCACACTTGAAGGCCAGCTGGTGAACCGCCTCTGTTGTTTCCAACTGCTAGAAGCTCTCTACTCTCGCTGCTCCAAAGACGAAGTGGTAGGGACAGGATCCAGTATTGTCAAAAAATTTGCCGGAGGAAAGGTGGAGACAGGAAAGGAATTGACTGTCTTTATTTCCAAGTAAGTGATGGGCCCAGTTGTTCAAAACTAACTATGCTCCTTGTTAACAAAGGCATTAAAATTTCAAATGTTAATATCTGAAATACACCAATATTTTTTGTTGAAAAAAATGCACTGCAAAAGCTTCTCACATATTTTCCACAAAAACTAACCAATATTTTTTGTTGAAAAAATGTTAGAAGCTTTTGCATTGCAAAAGCTTCTCACATATTTTCAACAAACACTATCAGTGTATTTGGCTATTAAGTCAC
This sequence comes from Ctena decussata, assembly GCA_963989385.1. Classification (NCBI taxonomy): domain Eukaryota; kingdom Metazoa; phylum Mollusca; class Bivalvia; order Lucinida; family Lucinidae; genus Ctena; species Ctena decussata. The sequence continues at coordinate 41,814,574 of OZ022500.1, forward strand.
AAAACACTTAACGGTGTGGTTTTAGCAAATACTGGGAATAAAATTATGCATTCCTTATCGTAAAACAGAATGTTTGTGGTATCAGATTTTTGTGATCATATGAGAATGGTGTATTAGTGCACTTTAATTTAAAGCTTTTAATTTTGTGAATGTATTGAAAAGTGTATAGTGACATATTTTATAGTGTGCCTTTGGATAAGCAAAAGCATACATCTCCGTGTTTTTCTCCCGTTTTGACAAAGGGAAGCAACTTTTGTGCCTGTCTGTTTACTTCCCTGGATGATATACCCTTCAAAAATGGGGTCTACTCATACTAGGGCAAATGATTTCTTTTAAGAGTTGACCCCTATTGAGAAGGAAGGCAAAATAAAAATAGCAGAGTTCTTCCCTCTGAAAGTATACCCAGTTACCTTAAAACAAAAACTTACATCAAGCCCTCTCATTTGTCATTTTATATCAGATTGGCTCAGGATGCAAAGAGTGAAGATATTCGAGATGAGACAACACTGTTGGAGCTTCGCAGACAATACCACTGTGCTGCGTACAACTTCATGATAGCGTTTATATCACGGACACAGAGCGAGCTCAAGTTCTTTACCACATTTCTGTTTGAAGAGAAACAGTCCAAGGTAGCTTTGTTACTCTATGGCTAGGGGTAGGCAATTTAAGAAAATCAGTTATTGGTAGTCTTTGTGATCTTTTTAATTATTATTGTCTGGCCTGCGACAAGAAGACATAGGTTTTCCTTTTTCGGCACTGGCTGTCTAAAAGTTTTGTCAAGTTTTCTAGTTAAGTTCTGTTTTGTGACAATGCGCAGACAGGCAAGACAGCATTCCACGGCTTGTTAAATCTTTTGTGTACCCTAATGTGATTATATTACTGTGCCGCAAAGTGGGCGCAAATAGAAGACCTGTTGCTGCATGACTGGTTATACCCCCGGTATACGAAGTATATAGGGGGTATATAGTTTTTGGTCTTTCCGTTAATATGTTTGTGTGTGTGTGTGTTAACATTTTTTCTGTCACAGATTTCTCAGGAACCACTAAAGCTAGGACTTCAAAATTTGGTACAAACGTTGGGTAGGACTAGTTGTACCGTGTAAGAGAGAATCAGCCTTCTCTTGCTTGTCCCTTTGTTTGTCCATTTTTTCCTTCTCTCCAATTAATTTTTTGTCACAGATTTCTCTGGAACCGCTATAGCTAGGACTGTGAAATTTGGTACAAACGTTGGGTATGACTAGTTGTACTGTGTAAGAGAGAATCAGCCTTCTCCTGCTTATCAGTCCCTTTGTTTATCCATTTTTTCTTTCTCTCCAATTAATTTTTTGTCACAGATTTCTCAGGAATCGCTGTAGCTAGGACTTTGAAATTTGGTACAAACATTGGGTATGACTAGTTGTACCGTATAAGAGAGAATCAGTCTTCTCCTCTTATCATTCCCTTTGTTTATCCATTTTTTCTTTCTCTCCAATTAAATTTTGGTCACAGATTTCTCAGGAACCTCTACAGCCAGGACTTTGAAATTTGGTACAAATGTTGGGTATGACTAGTTGTACTGTGTAAGAGAGAATCAGCCTTCTCCTCTTATCAGTCCCTTTGTTTGTCCATTTTTTCTTTCTGTCCAATTAAATTTTGTGTCACAGATTTCTCAGGAACCACTATATTTAGGACTTTGAAATTTGGTACAAACGTTGGGTAGGACTAGTTGTACCGTGTAAGAGAGAATCAGCCTTCTCCTGCTTATCAGTCCCTTTGTTTGTCCATTTTTTCTTTCTCTCCAATTAATTTTTTGTCACAGATTTCTCGGGAACCGCTATAGCTAGGACTGTGAAATTTGGTACAAACATTGGGTATGACTAGTTGTACCGTGTAAGAGAGAATCAGCCTTCTCCTGCTTATCAGTCCCTTTGTTTATCCATTTTTTCTTTCTCTCCAATTAATTTTTTGTCACAGATTTCTCAGGAATCGCTGTAGCTAGGACTTTGAAATTTGGTACAAACATTTTTTCTGTCACAGATTTCTCAGGAACCACTAAAGCTAGGACTTTGAAATTTGGTACAAACGTTGGGTAGGACTAGTTGTACCGTGTAAGAGAGAATCAGCCTTCTCCTCTTATCAGTCCCTTTGTTTGTCTATTTTTTCTTTCTGTCCAATTTAATTTTGTGTCACAGATTTCTCAGGAACCACTACATTAAGGACTTTTAAATTTGGTACAAACTTTGGCTATGACTAGTTGTACCGTGTAAGAGAGAATCAGCCTTCTCCTGCTTATCAGTCCCTTTGTTTGTCCAGTTTTTCTTTCTCTCCAATTAATTTTTTGTCACAGACTTCTCAGGAACCAGTACAGCTAGCACTTTGAAATTTGGTACAAATGTTGGGTATGACTAGTTGTACCGTGTAAGAGAGATTCAGCCTTCTCCTGCTTATCGGTCCCTTTGTTTGTCCATTTCTTCTTTCTCTCCAATTAAATTTTTGTCACAGATTTCTCAGGAACTATGACAGCTAGGACTTTGAAATTCCGTACAAATGTTGGGTGTGACTAGTTGTACTGTGTAAGAGAGAATCAGCCTTCTCCTCTTATCATTCCCTTTGTTTGTCCATTTTTTCTTTCTCTCCAATTAAATTATTGTCACAGATTTGAACTGCTTCATCTAGGATTTTGATATTTTGTACAAACATTGGGTATAATTAGTTGTATCATGTAAGAGACAATCAGCCTCTTCCTGCTTATCATTCTCTTTGTTTGTCCATTTTTGCTTTCTCTCCAATAAAATTTCTGTTAAAGATTTCTTAGGAACCACTTTAGGTAGGATTTTGAAATTTGGTTCAAACGTTGTGTAGGACAAGTTGTACTGTGTAAGAGAGAATCAGCCTCCTCCTGCTTTTCATTCCCTTTGTCCTTTTTTTCTTTCTCTCTAATTTTTTGTCACAGATTACTCGGTTCTTATGAGAGCCACGGTCTTCAAATTTTGTATACATCTTGAGAATGGCCATATATATTGGTGGAAAGAAAATCAAGATGCTAAGATTTTTTTTGGCCTTCTTTTTCTTTTTTCTTTTTCCCATCTCTCACTCCAATGCAATAAATGGGAAATTTATGTCAAAAATTTCTCAGATTGCTATGTTATTAGGTTTACATCTAGCTTTAAACTGATTAGTTGACATCATTTGGATGCTGCTGCTGACTTTAGTTCAAGGTCGCAGACATAGAAGTTTATGTAAACTTAAGTTGAAATTTTGTGTTAAATTTGTATATTTTTTGATAAATTTTAATGGAACATTTTGGTATTTGTTTATAGGCCTTTCACTGGATGTGTAATAGATTGTCCATCTGTCTGTCTGTTAGTTATCATTTGCTTGTATTAAATGTGTTTTTGCGGTGACGCTGGCCGGGGGTATACGTGAGCCCCTGCTCACATGCTCTAGTTTACGTTGTGTTTGGTTTTGTAACTAATTGTTCAGCATTCTCTTTCAGGGCCAGTTCTTATTGGATAATTTTATAGACAGGAACAGACAGTATGAGTTTCCTATTGAATTGGTGGTAAGAATTTTTCTTTTGTAGTTCTTTAACATCAATCCATCCCATAGTGTACACATGTCTTTTCTTTTTAGACCCCGAGTAACCCTTCAGTCTGCCTAGGCTGAATGGTTGCTTGGGTTCGATGGTGCAAATTAGTAGACAATAAAATTAAGGTCCTCTCCTGCATAATCTGCTATTGCACAATAGCTGATTCATTATCTAGGTTCCGATATTTAATAAAACTGAAAGAAAAAATCAGTTTTGGTATCCATTTGCACCACATTTGTTCCATATTAATAGTAAGTAAGTAAGTAAGTAAAGACTTTATTTAAAGAGGGTGACAACATTTAGCATAACAAGCTAATCTTCCATGAGGCCCTCTAGAAGTATTACATACACAATGTACAGGAATATACAAGTAGATTCAAATAGTGATACAGGAAAACAACAGCAATACAGTATATAAAACATATTTAAACAACAATAATGACAAAAAAAAAAAAGCTATCTAAATATACTTTATGTAATGAAAGTTAATTATGAATACTAAATCAATTACAATCAAGGCAATGCAGCCATGGGATACTGTAAGGCCTAGTGTGCCATAAAAGACTTCATGGCAAACAGAACAGACCCAGATCAGCTGCCATGTTCCGTGGCATCTGATTAGGGCCAACACTGTGTGCAGTAAACACTTGTCATTCTGAAAAACCTCTTAAACTCTTTAACTGCAGGTGGAGGAGTCCACTAAACTTTAATGGACAAACTACCATTAAAATCTAAGTATTGGGACAGGTAGGCCTGAACAAATTGTATAGTCCCAGATCACACTCAGGGGCTGCACCATTTGCCACCTCATCTGCATCTGTTGCACAAAAAGAGTTCCATTTTCAGGACAATTAATTATTATACATGTCCTAATTTTTCTGGATCTTTATGGTAACCATAAATTATATACAAGATCACAAAACAGTTGGCATTAATCAATATTGAATTTGTATCCATGTTGGCTGTCCATAATTACTCTCAGGCAATTATATCTTGATTTGCATAAGATTAATTTGTATCTCCAAAAACAGTATGGGTTATCACTAATCACAGAATTATGCAAATTGACTTAATTGACATTATATCCTCCCAGATGTGTTATGAGCTCAAAATATCAAATCTACCAGGATACACTATACAAGTAATGTCACAGAAGTGCCAGAACAAACAGTGCAGACCCTGATCAGACTGTTCCTAAGGAGCTGCCTGACCAGGTCTGCAGTATTTGCCCTTCCACTATAAGGTTTTGACACAATCTGCTAAATAGTGAATTTTACTTGTCCAAATTTTATTGAGTCATGCCAGTCCCCTTCAAACCAATCCCTGATATACTCCATGCCAGTCCAATGTTGGAACTTGCGTAAAGCAATTAAGAGATTGGTCCTAAAGTGATTATCAGAACTGTCCACATTTGGATAAAAGTTCATAAATTATGATACAATAACAGTGACGACAATCTAAACAAATTAATTAGTAAACAAAGTAAACAAATGAAATGTACATGAAATGAAATAAATGCACTGAGTGACCATTTTCCACTTAGAAATTTGGAAAATAAAGAGTTTCATTTTTTTTTTTTTTTTTTTGGGGGGGGGGGAGGGGGGTTGGGGGAGGCTACTCTGTTACTAGCCATTTTATACATCTGTTGTGAAATGATTCCAGAGTTGGAGCACATTTAACTTCATCTGGTAAGCTATTCCAAATTAAACAGCCAGAATATCTCATGCTGTGCTTAAAACATTCGGTTCTTGGCTTTGGTGGAACAAAACATCCCGATGTTGATGATCTTAAAATAATAGAATTATTGAAACTAATATCATTGCGCCGAGTGAAGTTTTCAGAAATGTATGCAGGAGTTATATCATTGTATACTTTAAACATAAACTTGGCCTTTCTAAGAAACAGGCGATCATAGATAGACAGAATCTTTAAAGAGCTCATAGCTTCCTGGGAATTATCAACATTGTAATCAAGAATAACACGACATGCACGTTTCTGCATTCTGAAAATTTTCAGTTTATTTGCTTCTGAAGTATTGCCCCAAATTATGTTGCAAAAATCAATATGGGGTTGGATATATGACTTGTAATATTGAATACGGTGGGCTTGTGATAGGAAATGCTTTATTTTTGAGAGAAGCCATATGTTTGATGCTATTTTCTTTGTCACTTGCTTGATATGTTCAGACCATGTTAAGTTATTGTCAACTAATACACCTAAAATTTTATCACTACAGATCATCTGAAGTGATTCATTATTGTAGAAAAGCTTAAGGTTATCGCTTGGTAATCTTTGTCGTTTCTGGTTAGTTGTTATTAGCATGACTTTAGTTTTGGCAGAATTAAGAAGCATACCATTACCTTTGCACCAAATATTTAGTTGCTGAAGTGCTGACTGAAGATTTAGTTCAATTGTATCCTGAGAATTCTGTATGTCATATAAAGTGGTATCATCAGCATACAGGTCTGTGTAAACATTCTTTGTATATAAAGGAAGGTCGTTTATGAAAAGTAAAAATAAAAGTGGCCCTAAAATGGAGCCCTGTGGAACACCACATGTAACTGGCTTAAATGATGACCTGCTGTTATTTACTGACACTTGCTGCTGTCTCTGTGAAAGATAGGTATTAAACCACATTAGAGTTTCATGTTTTATGCCATAAAATTCCAGTTTTGAGAGCAAAATTTGATGATCAACAAGATCAAAAGCCTTCTTAAAATCAACAAGTACAACACCCACCATTTTACTGTTGTCAATTGCATTTAACCATGCATCGGTCATAAATGTTAGGGCTGTTTCACAAGAATGCCTTGGTCTGAATCCAGATTGGGTCTTATGAAGTAAATCATGCTCATTTAAATAGTCAGAAAGACAGTCATGTACATGCTTTTCAAGAATTTTTGACATTACAGGTAAAATTGATATGGGACGGTAATTGTTTACATCATCATGGGGACCATTTTTGTGGAGAGGTGAAACTTTAGCTTCTTTCCAATTATTAGGGAAATAGGAGTTATCAATACTATGGTTGCATATATATGTAATTTCATCAGCTATATAAGGGGCTGCAAGTTTAAGTAACCGTGGCCCAATGTTGTCTGTTCCTGTAGCTTTGCTTGTATCTATAGTCGAGAGAAATTTCAAAACTTTATCTTTTTGAACGTTTGGGATTGTAAATTTAGTGTCCTCTGAAATCTTGCTTTGACAATATTCTTTGAGTTTATCATGATTGGTGGTTGTAATGGGCTCTTTAAGTTTAGCCGCAACATTGACAAAAAAGTCATTGAATACATTTGCAATTTCATTGGGGTCTTCAGAATGTTTGTTTTCGCTGTTTATTACAGATGATATGTTTGACTGTTTCTGGGAACCTTTACCAGCTCCCACTTCCTTAAAAATTTTATATATACTGCCTGGTTTATTTTTATTATTTTCTATAAAAGTTTGATACTTGTCCCTTTTAGCATTTCGTATTAGTTTAGTAACTTTACCTCTCCAAAATTTATATTCATTATCATTGCCTAAAGATTTATGCCTGTCTCTGGACCGTATAGCATCCAGAATTTCAGGCGTAATCCACTGGGGCTGAATCTTGTGCTTAACCCTGTGCTGTTTGATAGGTATATTTTTATTAACAACTTCTAAGAAAAGATCAGTCCAGGTTTCAAGTACGTCATCAGTATTATCAAATAACTGAATAATATTCCAAGGCACAGACTGGAGATCGTTGATAAATTTAGTTTCATCAAAATCTTTAAATGATCTGTAGGAAATAGTGAAATGGCTATCTTTAGGTTGATGAACATGCATTTTACGTGTAAAAAATATTGGAAAATGATCACTTAGGCCAATCTTTGGAACGTCTACATTGCTAACATTTTCAGGGCAATTTGAGTATACATGATCAATCAGAGTGCTGGAATCAGGAGTTACTCGAGTAGCGTCTGACACCAACTGAGTTATGCCAAATGGCTCAATGTAATCTGTCCATGCACTCTTTATCTGACTATTTAAAAGATCTCTGTTAAAGTCCCCTAGCAAATAAATTTCTTTTTCTTCTTTTAAAACACTTTCTAAAGATTCTTCAAAAATTTCATTCCACTGAACGGTGGAGTTTGGCGGCCTGTAAAGATGTCCAACAAGGAAAGATTTGCTATGAACAGGTTGCACTTCAAGCCATATACATTCAAGCCTTACATGCTCTAAATCTGGCCGTTGTTTACAACAAACTCCCTCTTTCACATAAACCAAAATACCACCTCCTGCATTTTCTTTTCGATCCCTCCTGAAGGGTTTCTGAAAGCCATTGATATGAAAGGGTGAATCGGGGTGGATATTATTTAATTTTGATTCACTCACACCAAGAATGTGAATTAGATTTTGTTCAGACTGTAATAAAAGCTTTAACTGGTCAATTTTATTGCTGAGACCTTGAATATTTATATGCCCTATTCTGAAGCCTTTTCCCTTTAACCCTAAGTCAAGTACATTATATAAATCAGATTGATCATATTCCGTTTCAGAGCTGGAATTAGCACTGAAATTTTGCAAACTTCTTGTATTTGACTGTTCGCTAATGTTTGCATGAAAGTCTGTAGAAGAATTTGGACTTTCACTTGAGTTATCATCTGAAAAGTCATATGAAATAAATGAATCATGCAATTCAGTAACATGAGAGGGCCCCATGGATGTAGTACAATGAACATCTAAATCATCTGAACAATTTGAAATCAATTCCTCTGATACATAATTGCTTCTTGTATTTGAAGAATCTTCTTGAGTCACTGAAATCTGGTTCGACTCGTTGTCTACCTGTGATACATTTGAGTTAAATGCTGAGAACTTACTAGTATTATTCTCAGTCATGGAAACACTTGCATCTGGGCAATAAGCCTCACATAAACATCCAGTAAAATCACAATTTGAGCATAAATCGCTCAAAAAGGAGTACTTATTATCAAGAGGAATTGATTGAGACATGTATAGATAAGTGGCATCATTGCCGAGTTCCTACTGATTGACACATTTAATAGATTTATGGCCTAAAAAGCCACAATGAAAGCACTTTAACTGTTTAGAATGTCTGCATTGACTTGTGTCATGGTTTGTCTCCCCACACTTATAACACGGTAAATTTCCCCCATCCATATAATGTCCCCTTCTGTCTTTGTTAGAATAATTTCTTGAGCGATTGTTTGATAGTCTGCGGCTATTTGCTGGGGAATGTTTATTGACTAAGGTGTTCTTCTGGCGGTTAGGAAATACACAATTATCAAAACTGTTCACAATTTCAAGTTCCTTATTAATGGCACCAAGCAGTCGCTTTACTCCTGATGCTGAAAGGTGGATGGAGTCTGTTACATAATAGTGATCTATGATAATTCCATGTGGGTCATGAAAGGCCTTGTTGAGGTCAATTAGGCCTGTTTGGTGATAATCAGATAGTCGCTCTATTACCTCGTTCACTTCAGCTGTACTTGTATCGCCCCTCGGACAGCTGTTGCACATAAATATTTTGCAAGAATTGTTTGTCTGTTTGATATGACTAATTACTCTTTCATACACTTCTTCAAAATACTCAATATCTGAGCGGTTTGAAGCATCATTTCCTCCAACATAAATTACTACATGAGAAAATTGTGTCAAGTCAAAGACTTTCACTTTGTTTAAGATACAATCAATGGTTGCTCCTGATATGCCACTTTTGAATACGTTCTGTTTCAGGCCCTTGGGATTGACTGCAGATATCAAGGAATCTCCTATAAGGAGGATCTGTTTTGATGCATTTGTTTCCTGACTTGAAGTTCTTGATGCATTTGTTTCCTGAGTTGAAGTTCTTGGCAATGGCCTAGGGCTATGTCTGATTTGAGCTGCTTGCTGTCTCCTTCTTGGCGCAGGTTGTGGTCTATGTGGTGCTTGTTGCTTTAGCACCCTGGGAGTTGATGTTCTTACCACCTCGCTGTAAGAACTTCTTTGACGGTCAATTGGCATTTGATTAGTCTCAGGTGCATTGTGTGTCCTGACAATGCTGGCATCTGGATGCTCATGTAATGTGTCCATTGACTGTGACTGAGTTGAATCATTTTCTACAGAGGCAGAAATGCAAGTTTCATCAACAGTTTTATAGAAAGTGTGATCAGCAGCTTGCTTCACTAAGTCATTGACTTTACATGTTAAAGTTGATATTTGACCCTGCAAGGTGTGTATCATATCCATGAGAGATGATATCTGTCTAATAATAGGTGAGTCCTGTAAGGGAGTAGTAGCAGGCTCTACCTGTTGCACTGGCTCAGCAGGGGTGAGCACTTCAGCTTGCTGTCTAGAATCATCATATTGTGTGTTCTGTGTAGAATTACTGCTTGTGTTCAAAACTGAATTACTACTTGTGTTCAAAACTGCATTAGTATCTCTCACAAAACTTCTGAACATATTCTCAGATAACTTCTTGAAGTTAGTCTCCTTCCACAGATTGTGGCCTGGACCACTAGCACAAACAGTCATGACATCTCTGTCTATGGAGATGTTACATCTGTTGTTGCTAAGGTGTGTTTTAATAGTGAACTTCCTTTTGTCAGGAGAAGGAAACTTAAATTCCTTGCTTAACACATCTAAGATTCCATTATAAAGAGGTTTGTTGTAAAACAAAATATTTGTGCTGTCTTTTGCTGGCATTACATGATAGAAAATACCATTGAATGGATCAATTGTGTCTGTACTGCCTTCATCAGTAACAAATCCAGAAAAATCAGACTGCATAGCACTGCTGTCAGACAGCAGTATACTGCTACCAGGTGAAGATTCAACAGCAGAGGCCTCTTTTTCTGCCATTTTATTATTGTTACAAGGCACCTTTTACACTGTACTGTCTGTATTGACCTGCTACTATCCACAGATAAGAATTTCTACTACACAACTATCAGCCTCAGCAGGGGTCTCAGCACAAAAACAAAGGATCTTATTAAAAACATCTAGATATTCACACTGTTACAAAGATTTTCTCCTCAAAAATTATATCAGAATAATCCTTATGTTTAACACTTCCTTTTCATATAAAATTTACTTCATTAATCCATTATTTTCATTTTGAAATATGCAATAATGTCAGAGCTTCATTAAGCATGTCTCTTATCAGTCAAATAGCCTCATCTTGTATGCCAGGCAGAAAAAATATTGAACCCTGGTTTTATCAGAAAAGAAGTCCAGTACCTTGCATAATTACCTACTTCCTGTGGTGAGATGAAGAGCAGGAGCACTTGACCGACAGATTTTATAACAGACATCAATGTGGTAATGCGTCCAGAAGATGCAGATAGAATGGCAAACAGTGTAGACCCTGATCAGACCTCCTTCAGGATGGATGGATGGATGACTTGTGACTTTATGACCTTTTCAACAGTATTTCGGTCATATACAGAGGATGGGAGGGCGATAATGAAAATCTTGTGTTGTGGAATTCTGTTTACTGTTGAAAAGATTTCTGCCGCTGATGGGAAATGAATCTGAGCCCGCTATGTCAGTATGCCAGTACTTAACCCAATGAGCTACTGCGGCTCCTATCTCCTTCAGGAGCAGTCTCTGATTTAGGTCTGCACTGTTTTTCTCAAACCTGTCTGTCCTGAAACTTGGAATGTTTACGGTAAGAGAGGTAACATTCTGAATCATTTACAAATGAACCTTGTTGTATATCCGGAATATATTGTTAATTTACAAATGACAGATAATTCTTTTTCTTTTTGCTAGTCTCCCCTGGAGAGGAAGAAAAGATTTGTATCAATCCACCAGGAGGTTAAAGAGGGGCGTCAGAATGAGGATGATGATAGTTACGAGGACATCACGCCGTCAGTTCATCTAGCATCACAATACCTTGCTGACAGTAGTCTTAGTGAAGACATCTCACAGTACAACTTCTCCATATCTGCGACTACTGGTGTAAGTTGATTAATAAATAGTATAAATTCTGGCCAGTAATTTATATTGTTTACCTTGATTTATTTCCAAAAGGGAAATTGATTTTCTTCCAATAAAGATGCAAAACTCCCTGACTTCAGTATAAAAACAGGTTAGATGCCAAAACTAATTCTGACACTACCTTATACTGAGTAAAATATTTTCGTGCTTGACCACCAACTCTCTGCTTGACCACCAAGTCTCACATGTTCCTCTGCTAAACCAGTTAATGTTTATTTATTCCATCCCACTTTGTTTTAGTGAATAAATCAGAATGAGCAGAGTTACGGAATACTTAAATGCTATAATAAGTGTATGTTAAAAAGCTTTTCTTATGGTACAGTGGATGCACCTACTTTATAATTCACACAAGTCCTTTTGCCTTCTTGCAAAATGTGTGAAACTGTTGGCTGAATGACAAGTGGAGGGCCTAGCCTAGTGGAATGAGTGCTTGCTTTTCATTGGGTCATGGGTTTGGCATGTGTCTGTTCAATTCTTTAAACCAATAGACACAGATATCTGAACCAAGTATGCCCTAAACTGAAAAAAGTGGTATCAGGCAGATGGTCTGTGATTGCAGTGGCACTGAATGTGGGCAGTGGCGTACACCTTATCAGAACAACAAAACCACATGTGCTAGTAAAAGTCAACACACAAGTAGGTAATGTGCATGTTATGGTTCACACTCAGGGACTGTGGCTTCCCTTAACGGCATGACTGGACAAACTACATGGCTGAATGACAAACAGAACAGAACCAGATCAGACTGCTCCTGAGAGCAGGCTGATCTGGTTCTGTTCTGTTTGCTCATGCATGCATTTCCTGAAACTTAGTTTTTGTTTTGCCTGCCACTAGAAGAAGTGAGACATAGGTTTTATTTTTCTGATATTTGACATCGGCAGCATAAACTTTGTGTCAGTTTTTCGTGTATAGCTCTGCTTTGTAACCATGTGCAAAAAGGCGAGACACTGCATTCTATGAAATTCTTGCTATGGTAATCAGCATCTCTTTTCTTGGTTGGCAGTCGTGGTCAAGTCAGGCAGGCAGAAGACGCAACAAAAGTCGAGCACAAAGAAACCCTGACGAAGACCCAGTAAGTAATTTTTAACTGATTTGCTTGGTTTCTGTCTGTGTATGTTTCTTAGTATCATAGATTAGTGTGATATTCAGGTATACAGAGAAAATAAAATGAGCCCTTGCTCACATACATCTAACAGGTCAAATGGACACTGTTTAGTTCTAAAATTATTTCGCATTTCTCCTAAAATTGGAGACAGAGTAAAACTCTCCTTTAATTTCTTTGAGTACTGTAGACATCTGTAGCTGTTTAGAAAAATATACTGCCGAGCATATGCAGAAACCACTATAGCAGAGTTGCTCCCCCTGGAAATGTACCCAGTCACCTCAATTATTTATAGTATGAATATATGATTTTAGTTTGAGCAATTTAAAACTGATCAGTATATGAACAGTTCACACCTTTTCAAAGACCTGATTTTGAGCCATGGCATATATAACTTGAATATAATAATGATATATATGATTTATGTTAGGTTGGAAAAGTACCAGTAAGTATAATCTATTGACTACTGTGTTACCTTTTTCCTGTGTGTGTGCTTTTCATCACCCAAAACTGACTTTGAACCTTTTCAGTGATATTCTAAACAGCTTAGTCAGCACTTTTTATCACTTTTTATTTTGTAGCGTATTTTAGACTACTTAGTCACTGATGTACATGTCTTATGGTTAATTCATACAATGTAAATCTGCAGTTCCATTCCTACATTAAAATTTAAATTCAAGCGTTTGCAAAAAGTGAGCCAAAATATAATTGCTATTAGGCTTGTATGTTTGTAAAGCATATTTGAGCCACGACATGAAGAAACCAACAAAGTTGCATGTGTACCCAGCAAAGACTCAGATAAGCCTGGGCAAGCTACCTCCATGCCAACAGCAAAGAAACTAATCAGACTGCACAGATGCCCAGGCTGATCTGAATCTTTGCTGGGCACACATTCTACTTTGTTGGTTTTCTCATGTTGCGGTTCATTTGTGCTCAGTCTTTGCTTTGTAGTTAAATTTCAGTTTGGTCTTTTCAGGAGTTTTGTGATAACTCTTATAACTTTATCTTATACCAAGCTGAAGTTTTGTTCAAATATACTTTACATACAAAAACAATGGAATGACATTGTTATATTTTGACAATACATTTGCCAGTGCTTGAATTGATAATGGAATTGCTTGTTTACCAAGTGTTAAATTGGGAAAAAATGGCAGAAGTTTTATAACACTGAAACTTTGTGAAGTTACCAGAAAACAACTATTGCAAAATAGATGCATTCCTTATCAACCCAAAGAACTGTTTGGAGAAAATTGCAAATTCAAAACTTTGTGATTATTTCCTGTTATATAAATTCGCAAAAATACCAGAAAACTTCTAAAATTTGGGATACCTAAAATAACTACCCTAAATTTCCTGAAACTAGAATGCAGTTATATGCCCAAAAGATGGAAGTGGAATGGAAGTGGAATAGCAAACAGTGTAGACCCTGATCAAACTGCTCTATTAGGAGAGGTCTGATCAGGGTCTGCACTGTTTATATAGATTTATATTTCCCATTTTTTTTGGCTCACCTGAGCACAAAGTGCTCAAGGTGAGCTATTGTGATCGATATTTGTCCGTCTTCCGTTGTCCGTCCGTCCGTCTGTCCGTCCGTCGTCAACAATTTCTTCAAACAACATCTCCTCCTAGACCGGTAAGACAATTTCAAAATAATTTCACACAAATGTTCCTGTTATAGCCCTGAACCAAAATTGCTAAAATGGTTCCGCTCCGCTGAACAAAATGGCCGCCAGAGCTAAAAATAGAAAAACCTTTAAACGACATCTCCTCTGAATTCAATGGCTCGATTTGAAAAAAATTTCACAGAAATGTTTGACTCGTGGCCCTAAACCAAAATTGCTAAAAGGGTTCCATGCCGCTGAACAAAATGGCCGCCAGAGCTAAAAATAGAAATCTAAAAATAGAAAAACCTTTAAAAGACATCTCCTCTGAAGCCAATGGCTCGATTTCAAAATAATGTCACAGAAATGTTTGACTCATGGCCCTTAACCAAAATTGCTAAAACGGTTCCACTCCGCTGAAAAAAATGGCCGCCAGAGCTAAAAATAGAAATAAATCTTAGAATGACACAGAGGGCACAGTTTTGTCTAATCATTATGAAACTTTGTCAGAATGTTTATCTTAATGAAATCTAGACCAACTTTTAAACTGGGTCATGTGGGGTCAAAAACTAGGTCACTAGGTCAAATCTTAGAAAAAACTTGTGTACACTCTAGAGGACACAATTATGATCCAATCTTCATGAGACTTTGTCAGAATGTTTATCCTTATACAATCTAGGCCAAGTTTGAATCTGAGTCATGTGGGATCAAAAACTAGGTCACTAGGTCAAATCTTAGAAAAACCTTGTGTACACTCTACAGGGCACAGTTATAATCCGATCTTCATGAAACTTTGTCAAAATGTTTATCCTTATACAATCTAGGCCAAGATTGAAACTGAGTCATGTGGGGTCAAAAACTAGGTCACTAGGTCAAATCTTAGAAAAATCTTGTGTACACTCTAGAGGGCACAGTTATGGTCCAATCTTCATGAAACTTTGTCAGAATGCTTATCTTTATGAAATCTAGACCAAATTTGAAACTGGGCCATGTCAGTTCAAAAACTAGGTCACTAGGTCAGATCTTAGAAAAACCATGTGAACGCTCTAGAGGGCACAGTTTTGTTCCAATCTTCATGATACTTTGTCAAAATGTCTATCTTCAACAAATCTAGACCAAGGGTACAACTGGGTCATGTTGGATCAAATACTAGGTTACTAGGTCAGACCTTAGAAAAACATTGTGGATACTCTAGAGGGCACTGTTTTGGTTCAATCTTCACGAAACTTTGTCAGAATGATTATCTGAATGAAATCTAGGCCAAGTTTGAAACTGGGTTTTGTCAGGTCAAAATCTAGGTCACTAGGTCAAATCATAGTAAAACCTTGTGTACACAATTGTGGCTTTATTTTGCATTGAATCTTAATGACACTTTGTCAGAATGTTTATCTTCATGAAATGTAGGCCAAGTTTGAAGCTGAATAATGTCTAATCAAAAACTAGATTGTCAGGTCAACTAAGAAAAACATTGTGTACACTCTAGAGGGCACAGTTTTGATCCAATCTTCATGAAATTTTGACAGACTATAGATTAGAAAGTGCAAAACTGCTCCAATTGAACCATCATCAAATAGATGATCTTCCATGTTATTTCATTATAACCCAGGTGAGCGATTTAGGTCCATCATGGACCTCTTGTTTAGATTTTTTTTAAGGTAAACAGTTTGCGAAATTTTCCTAATTGATAGTCAGGATCCCCGGTAGCTCAGTGGGTTAAGCGCTGGCCTACTGATCTAGCGGTCGCGGGTTTGAGCCCCGCTGGAGGCGGAGTTCTTTCCATCGTAAACGGGGTTCCATTGCACACAGCCTTTCATTATCACAAGCCCATCGTCCTGATATGACTGAAATACTGTTGAAAAGGACGTAAAATCGCAAGTCATCCATCCATCCATCCATCCATCCTAATTGATAGTCATTTTCCTTTTTTGTCTTGGCACAATTTCCTGTTCACTAAATGCACTTAAACATTTGCCATAAACCACAGACCTGTTCTAGAAAGATTCATGAGTAGACAGGAGCACAATAAAATTTTGAAATCAAAGCCCTTCCAAAATGGGGTTACTCTGAAAGGAAAGAATTTGCTCCTGCTGGAGCAAATTCTTCCCTTCAAGAGTTGAT
Organism: Ctena decussata; assembly: GCA_963989385.1. Taxonomy (NCBI): domain Eukaryota; kingdom Metazoa; phylum Mollusca; class Bivalvia; order Lucinida; family Lucinidae; genus Ctena; species Ctena decussata. The sequence continues at coordinate 41,830,930 of OZ022500.1, forward strand.
CCCCCTTGAAAAGGGAGGCAAAATTGAACATAGCAGAGTTGCTTGAATTTCCATTTACCTTAAATGAAGAAATAGTTGATTTTCTGACAGCTATAGATCTGTTAATGCAGCTGGTCATAATGGGAATAAACGAATGCCAGTTGTTGGAAATCTTCTGCTTATGTGTACATGTGATACTGCCATTCGGAAGGATGACTTTCTATATCTTCTGTTTAAAATATTTCCTTCTTTATACATCTTATTTTGAAATTTCTATTCTCCCTATTAAAAATTCAGAGCCTTCTTCTTTATTTAATGATTCTCGATGCACCATGTCTGAGAGAAAAAAATGCCATACATGACTAAATATTATAATTCAACCATAATACTATATAATATAATGGTCTGCAGGTTGATAGAAATATGTACGCTAGTGCAAACTTTTCATGTGTTTTGACTTAGTCTTACAAAGGTAGTGGAAACATTAGATGTTGTTGTATAACTTTGCTAACCTTAGGAAAAAAGTTGTTAGGATTTAGTAGATCTAGCCTGAAAAAGAGGATACATCGTACAATGTAAAATGTAGAAAACACACTGTGTGATACTTGATTGCCATATTTACCATTACGTTGTTAGCTCACCTTCACAAGGTGAGCTTATAGTATAGGGTTGGTCCGTCGTCCGTCGTACGTTGTCCGTCGTCCGTTCACACTTTTAAGCATTAATATCTGCTAAAGTAGCAGGCCAATCTTGATCAAATTTTATGTGTAGCATGGTTGTGGTGGGGGATTGATTGCATACAGTTTTGGAACAGATTGGTTTAAAACTGTGGTTACCATGGCAACAAAAAGGTCCCATAGACTTATAATGGGGAAAATGTTGTCCGGGCCCTAGCTTCTTCATTTTTGATTGCAACTTCGTGTAACTTGCAGATATCCAGGACAGCCAAAACATCTCGGACCAGTTCGAATTTGGGCCAGGTTCGACAATTCTTTACAGAGTTACTTGCCCTTCAGCGATAAAATATTTTCCCATAGACTTATCATGGGGAAAATGTTGTCCGGGCCCTAGCTTCATCATTTTTGATCACAACTTCTTGCAACTTGCAGGTATCCAGAACAGCCAAAACATCTCAGACCAGTTTGAATTTGAGCCAGGTTGAATCATTCTTTTCAGAGTTACTTGCCCCTGAGCGATAAAACATATAATGGGGAAAATGTTGTCGGGGCCCTAGCTTCTTCATTTTTGATGGCAACTTCTTGTAACTTGCAGGTATCCAGGACAGCCAAAACATCTCGGACCAGTTTGAATTTGAGCCAGGTTGAATCATTCTTTTCAGAGTTACTTGCCCCTGAGCGATAAAACATATAATGGGGAAAATGTTGTCCGGGCCCTAGCTTCTTCATTTTTGATGGCAACTTCTTGTAACTTGCAGGTATCCAGGACAGTCAAAACATCTCGGACCAGTTCGAATTTGGGCCAGGTTGGATCTTTCTTTTCAGAGTTACTTGCCCTTGAGTGATAGAATATTTTCCCATAGACTTATAATGAGGAAAATGTTGTCCGGGCCCTAGCTTCTTCATTTTTGATCGCAAGTTCTTGTAACTTGCAGGTAATCAGGACAGCTAAAACATCTTGGACCAGTTCGAATTTGAGCCAGGTTGGATCATTCTTTTTAGAGTTATTTGCCCTTTAGCAATGAAATATATAATGGGGAAAATGTTGTCCGGGCCCTAGCTTCATCACTTTTGATGGCAACTTCTTGTAACTTGCAGGTATTTAGAACAGTCAAAACATCTCAGACCAGTTCGAATTTGGGCCAGGTCGGATCATTCTTTTCAGAGTTACTTGCCCTTGAGCGATAAAATATTTTCCCATAGACTAATAATGGGGAAAATGTTGTCCGGGCTCTAGCTCCTTCATTTTTGGTCGCAACTTCTTGTAAGTTGCAGATATTGAGGACAGCCAAAACATCTTGGACTAGTTTGAAATTGAGCCAGGTTGGATCATTCTTTTTAGAGTTACTTGCCCTTGAGCGATAAAATATTTTCCCATAGACTTTGTCATCGCTCTAGCCCCTTGATTTGTGGACCAAATTCAATTTAATTTCACACAAGTGATTAGTATGACAATATCTTGGAGGACCGGGCAGCGCAATCGGTAGGGCACCTGACTCGTAAGTCAGAGGTCCTGGGTTCGAATCCCGGTCTGGCCACATACTTTCGTTTCTCCTTCCGCTGATTCAAGAAGGGCAGTTGTCAGTTACTGGCGAAAGTATGTGCGCTTAGTACTGGTTAACCGCTTAGGAGGTCTAAGCCTGCCCAGGAATAGTGTGGTTAGGTTAACTGACCGTCCCGACATGACCTTAGTTGTTTACCGTGGACGTTAAGCATCAAATCAACCAACCAACCAACAATATCTTGGACAAGTTCGCATTTCAGCATTCTTTGGTCAAGGTCAAGGTCACAGAGGCTAGATTTAGAAAAACTTTGTCATCACTCTAGCACCTTCATTTATGGACTGATTTTGATTAAAACTTCACACAAATGTTTAGTATCACAATTTCTTGAATAAGTTTGCAATTCAGCATCCTTAGGTCAAGGTCACAGTGGCTATTTTTAGAAGAACTTTGTCATCGCTCAAGCACCTTCATTTGTGGACCGAACTCAATTTAATTTCACACAAGTGATTAGTATGGCAATATCTTGGACAAGTTTGCTTTTCAGCGTTCTGGAGTCAAGGTCACAGTGGCTATTTTAAGAAAACATTGTCATCCCTCTAGCGCCTTCATTTATGGACTGATTTTGATTAAATCTTCACACAAATGTTTAGTATGACAATATCTTGAACAAGCTCGGATTTCAGTGTCCTAAGGTCAATGTCAAGGTCACAGTGGCTATATTTAGAAAAACTTTGTCATCGCTCTAGTGCCTTCATTTATGGACCAATTTCGATTTAACTTCACACAAGTGATAAGTATGGCAATACCTTGGGCAAGTTTGCATTTCAGCGTTCTGGGTCAAGGTCAAGGTCACAGTGGCTATTTTTGGAAAAACTTTGTCATCGCTCTAGCGCCTTCATTTACGGACAGATTTTGATGTAACTTCACACAAATGTTTAGTATGACAGTATCATGAACAAGTTTGCGTTTTAGCATTCTAAGGTCAAGGTCACAGTTGCTATTTTAAGAAAAACTTTGTCATCGCTCTGGCGACTTCATTTATGGACCGATTTTGATTTAACTTCTCACAAATGTTAAAAAAAAAAAAAACCTTGAAAACTCGCTAGAGGGCACAGTTTTGATCCAATCTTTGTTCAGAATGTTTATTTCTATGTAATTTATGACAAGGTGCTCTAGTGACCTCCTTTATTAACCAGTTTTGTTACCAGTATAACTTTACAGCTGTATTGGATTTGTTTGACGTCAAAATCTGCACTCTTCTAAAACCATTGGTGTAAGGTTTGTAACAAATGAGTGAAGTGACAAAATGTGTCTGTTGACAGTAGGATCTCAGGTGAGCTACAGGACCATTGGTCCTCTTGTTTAGTAATTGAGCCACGACAATAGAAAACAAACAAAGTAGCATGTACGCCCAGCACAGACTCAGATCAGCCTTGGCATCCACCCAGTCTGATCAGGGTCTTCGCTTTGTGCTTAAAGGGTAGATAAGGGTCTAAGCTACATGTAGCTCCATGCAGTCAGCAGACTCTGATCAGACTGGGGGGATGCCCAGAATGATCTGAGTCTGCGCTGAGCGCACATGCCACTTTGTTGGTTTTTCTGTGCCATGGCTCAATTAATATTAAAGGCAATAACTTAAGCCTGTCTTTATTGTATGTTCAAATAACAATTCATTTGATAACCATTGTAAGCATCAGAAACTAATTTATTGTCCTGATACCCTGGCGATCGAAAAAAATTATTTATGCTAATCGAATGTATTGTTAACTGCAAACAGACAAATAGTGCAAGTAGATGCATTGCACCAAAAACACAGCTTTTGTCTCGCCTGCGAAGCAGAAGCAAGACATAGGTATTGCTTTTCCGTTGTTGGCGTCGGCGGCGTAAACTTTCATCGGGTTTTTGCGTTTAGGTCAGTTTCACAAAGCGCTGACAGGTGAGACACCGCATACTGCGAAATTCTTGTTAAATCTTATACATGTATATAAAATGCATGTCAAACTGAAGCCTGTTTTACATATTTAGTAGGTGAGGAAAACAATATGTCATTTTGACAGAGTAACAAACAATTGCTACAACTTTTTCCATAATTAACTGATGTTTACTACTTTTGGCTATCATAATAGCTTTATGCCATGGAATTCAATTTCACCTACAGTACTACCTTTGTAATATTTGAATTGGGACAAGTCCTGTCGAAAGATGTATTATGACACTGTTGGCTGTACAGCATGCTGTGTGGACCCTGATATATCCTATGATTGATGCAGAACTAGACTTGACAGCTCTACAAATGGCATTAGACCTGATTTTATCTTGGTCTTGTTGATACACAACACTAAACATTGAGACTAACTTGCAAATTAAAATGCAGTTTAATGTAGTTAAAAATGCTGATTGCCTTTATACTTATTTTTTTTGGACGGACACACGGCGCCAAGAGTGTGCAACTATGGTTACATACCGTTGAGCCACTTGGGGAACGTTGATAGGAGAATTGAACTGAACTACTCATTTAGTTCACTCTCAGTGGGAGCCATGATAATGATACTGTTATATCCAGTGTATTGTTATAATTGGTAGTGTTGTAATGAGGCTCGATTGTTCATACAGTTTTGTTTGTGTTGCTAGGAATTGGAAGTTACAGTGGAAGAAGATTATGTGGAACTAGAGATGGATCCTTTGAACCAACATGAGTGTATGGCTGCCATGATAGCTGTTATCAAACATATGCAGAGGACAAAGATAACACCAGAAGTTACTGCGGTAATTACCCCACCATCTTATTCCATTTTACACCTTGTATGATTGTCACTCACATGCACATACGTGTAAATTTTCATAATGCTGCAGTAGCATTGTGTTCAAATGTGACATTTCTGTAAATTGTTTAATAAACACAAGAGTTTTTTTTTTTTTCAGTTATTTGCAAAATATACTGGTCTGTGAATTCATGAGTCTCACCAATGTTTTCCTTTAAGGTAGCAACTTGTGAGAAGGGAGATGGATACTTCCATTATAGTGATCAGGGTCCATTTATTCTAAACTATCAACATCAATAGTTAACAAGACGTTAAATTTTCAAATGTATTATGCACAAAAACACTGCCATTTTTCGGTGAATAAGCAAGCCCTTGTCTGCCAGCAGGCAGTTATCTATTTTTTTTTATTTGGAACAAGTCACTACACCTTTAAACAAGAGTAAAAGATGGAAAAATGTAGTTTGATATGTCAGAACTGCATTTAGTAGTCATTCTATTTTCCACTGAACTTCTTGCATATTTTCAGTTAGCAGATCAATACAATATAACTGGCAGAATCCTAAAAAATAAGGACTCATGCCTTTCTATGAAACAGGGTAATTGAAAAAAGAGAAAAAAAATCAAGCAATTTTTGTAAAAAGTTCAAGAAGATTTACAATCGGAAGAAAATGCTTTAATCATTATGTTATAACATTTATGGTTTAGTTCCTTTTCTGTCCATAGGAATGAACCATGTTATTAGTCAGTAATGTTCCAATGGGACAATTTTACAAAAGTAATAGGAAAAATCCCAACTGTTGGGAGCCAACATATGGTGGTGTTATATCCTATCCTGTGTTTTGATAAAGTGCATTTATATTTGCAGGGTACCAAACCAAAGATGCCATCTTGGATGGAGAAACTTCATGACAAGATGGTCAGTTCAAGTACCCAATACAACATTAAACTCTTCATTGCCAAACTCATTGGAAATACAGCTGAGGTTTGTAAATTAAGAAAGTTTTATACTTAAGCTTTCTAAAGGTGAATAGATTGGTTCTGGGGGAAGCAACTCTTGTCAATTTCATTTTTGCCTCCCTTGTCAGTTGGGGGTATACTTTTAAAGGAGAGAATTTGCTTCTCTAGGAGCAAATTCTCTCCTTTAAGAGTTGACCCCTTTTGGAGAGGTGTCATCCTCTAGGGAAGAAAACAGTAGTAAGTCACTAAAAGTTTTCCCCATTGCAGAAATAGCAGAAGAACATTGAGGTGCACCTGGTAGCAGAAGAACATTGAGGTGTACATGGTCACATTTATACTCAAAATCTTACCAGTTATCCTCGTCAGACTAGCCTTAGCATTGGAGCAAAGTCACCATGTTTGTCAATTTGATTGCCACTGTGGTGTTCCAAGAAATTGTAGTGACAACATTAAACACTGTTTAGTGAAAAACGACCATAAGCCATATAGATACAGTAAGTGCTGAAATCAGCCTACACAGATGTGCAAATGAATCAGGCCTGAGGTTATAAACTGTTTAATGCTCAGCTGAGATAGTAATTGCATGTGCTGAGAGATATCTTTTCTCTTGTTTGTTTATTTAAGGTGTTCGAGCCATATGCAAGCTACTGGATCAAGCCATTCTGTCAGATAATTATCAGTGGTCCACTGAGTGGTGGTGGTATCAACTATTTCATAGTGGACCTCATCGTCACCATGCTAGGATGGCATAAGACTGCCATTCCTCAGGTATTAACTTGTCTAGCTATTAGTGTATAACAAAGCTTCAAATAAATGGGAAATATTTCTTTGATGATATTTCATATTTCTTTATGAAAAAAGTATAGTGTGACATATATTATTACCCTCATGAAGGAGATGGTTTTAAAATTTCACTACAACCTTGATGAAGAATGACAAGAAACTGCACAAAATATCATCCACAAAACACTTCCTTATCTGGGATGGTTGTTCAAAACAAACAATGTCATTAGTTAATGAGTCTTATTCTTAAAATTTTTGTATGCAAAAACACTGTCATAAAATGTAAGAAAAAGCTCCACACATTTTTAGTCAGCAAAACAAAAAAAAAATACATATATATGTATTAGCACACTTGATTTTAAGCGTGCCAGGTAACAATGCTTTTAACCTTTAGGCCTTTTGCTCACACTAACACTGCGAAAATTGTTGAGTACATTGTGACATTTTCATAGTGCTGATTTTGTAAGAAAAATATTTGAAGCTTTGCCAAAATCATTTTGAATGTGTCTTTTTAGGAAAGCGGCAACTTGAAATTATCATGTCAGAGGTCTAGGTAAAGGCATTTTCCATGTAATCCGAAACAAAACAAGTCTTAATCCTGTCGACAATTGCACACTAATAATCCAGCACACATTTGATACATGTACTTTCATAGTTTTTCAGTGCATGGAGCATAAAACTTTTGCAGTGTTTCATAAGTGTCTGAAATATAGTTTGTAGACATATTCTGTATACTTCGTATTTTATCAGGATACTGCAGAAGAAAAGGCGATGGCTTCAAGACTTGTACATTTTGTGATCAAGAATGTCTACCATGAGACAAGACCTGTGTTCAGAAATAATTTGGAAATGCTGAAAACCTTGCTGGAGTGTTGGAAGGACAGGGTCGAAATACCATACCAGTAAGAATAATTTGCAAGGAAATGGTCTATACAAGCCATGATCTTTTGACCAAATCCTTTTCTTGAAAATTGTACTCTGAATGTATAACATGTCATTGATGTCATAGTTGAATAAAATAATGTTTAAACCAATAATTTGTATTATTGTGTGGCCACACAAATATAAATCACATGTTGGGAACACTACTGACAGAAATGCCCGATAAGGATAGATTTGCTGGCAAATGTGTATGAAATTTTGAACCCCAACCTCTCAAAAACCTGTCTAGGCAAAGAGTGTAGAACCAGATCAGACTGTTCCTGCAGGAACAGTCTGGTCATGGTCTACTCTCTTTGCAATTCCACCGTTTTCAGGAAAAATGTCTGAAAAAAAAATCCAGACTTTTTTTAGGGGAGCTGAAGTATGAAAATTAAACAGTTAGTCAATTTCTAAGCAAAAATTTTTTTGTGGACCATTATTTTAAAACCAGTTTGCAGATAGAATTATAGTCTGACTGCCATATCTGGAGCTCAGAGGAGTGGCGGTAGGATAGAGGAATGGGCTGGACTACCAATCCAGGGATGGCAAGATCGATCCCCCGCTTCTGCGGTCTTTCGGATAAGACTTTAGAATCTAGGTCCTGTCTCCGTAGTTGTTGGTGGGACTTTAAACCCGAGTTCACTCACTCACATGAGCTCTAGCATTCTATAGCACAATAAATATCAAGTGAGCATTAAGCTTGAAATAACTTAAAAATCAACCACAAAAAAGGCGTACTGTCAGACAGATACTTGCTGCCTTTAAACTGCTATAGTTTGTTTGACATGATCTTGTACAAATGTTTCAGAGAAATCTACGGCCAGCTACTACAGTCCAGTGACCCCAAGGCTAAAGATAACAGTGTAGGAATACAAGTGTTAGGAGTTGTCATAGCCTGCAAGTTCCCTCCCTATGGCCCGTCAGCCCCAGTGGACAGAGAAAGGTAAGGGGCTGTTCTTATCCCATGATGGATGCATTTTCAACTTTTGTCAGAATGATATTAACTTAAGGGATGCAACTCTGTCATTTTTTGTTTACCTCCCTTTGTGATGGGAGTAAGGGATGCAACACTGCCATTTTTTGTTTGCCTCCCTTTGTGATGGGAGTAAGGGATGCAACTCTGCCATTTTTTGTTTGCGTCCCATTGTGATGGGAGTAAGGGATGCAACTCTGCCATTTTTGTTTGCCTCCCTTTGTGATGGGAGTAAGGGATCCAACTCTGCCATTTTTTGTTTGCCTCCCTTTGTGATGGGAGTAAGGGATGCAACTCTGCCATTTTTTGTTTACCTCCCTTTGTGATGGGAGTAAGGGATGCAACTCTGCCTTTTTTTGTTTGCCTCCCATTGTGATGGGAGTAAGGGATGCAACTCTGCCATTTTTGTTTGCCTCCCTTTGTGATGGGAGTAAGGGATGCAACTCTGCCATTTTTGTTTGCCTCCCTTTGTGATGGGAGTAAGGGATCCAACTCTGCCATTTTTTGTTTGCCTCCCATTGTGATGGGAGTAAGGGATGCAACTCTGCCATTTTTTGTTTGCCTCCCTTTGTGATGGGAGTAAGGGATGCAACTCTGCCATTTTTGTTTGCCTCCCTTTGTGATGGGAGTAAGGGATGCGACTCTGCCATTTTTGTTTGCCTCCCTTCTTAATGGGAGTTAGGGATGCAACTCTGCCATTTTTGTTTACCTCCCTTTGTAATGGGAGTTAGGGATGCAACTCTGCCATTTTTTTTTATTGCCTCCCTTCTTAATGGGAGTCACGCCTTGAAAGAATTTGCTCCTCCTTTGTTCATTGGTCTACTTCCAAAATTACCACAAAATCAACCTTGTTGAATTGAGCAGTGACAGGACAAAACCAACAAAGTTGTTGTGCGCCCAGCGCAGACTCAGAGCAGCCTGGGCATCCACCCAGTCTGATCAGGGACTTCGGTGTCCACATGGAGGTAGCTTAGACCCTTAGCTACCCTTTAAGTGCTTAGCGAGTCTGATCAGAGTGGGCAGATGCCCAGGCTGATCTGAGTCTGCACTGGGTGCACAACCACTGTTGGTTTTTTCATGTCATGGCTCAGTTCAACTATGAGATGGTTTTATTCTCTCCCAAACGGAAGGGAAGACATGCCCATCTTATCAGATTCAGACATGGAAAACTGTATTACAGAAACTAGAATGGTAACAACTAAAATTTCTCAATACCCTAGTAATTCTGATATAAGACAGGCTTTTCTCCAGCTAGAATTACCCTGTATTTCTAAAAAAATTGTGTAATTTCGCTATAAGAGGTTTTCCCTATCCAAAACAACCTCAAAAATCTAGATCCATCTGTGATGGCTCTGGATTTTTTGGGTTATTTTTCGAGGGAAAAACTCTGTCTAAGAACCAAATAAATATATTATGCAAAAAGTTACAAGACTATCTCCTTTTATTGCCAGGTTCTTTGCCAAAGTTGCCAACAACATGGGTTCCACACACAAAATGATTTTTGCCCCGGCAGCAGAAGTTGTGGGTCTGATCTTCCACTATCTGGCGGAGAAAGAAGATGGACATGACAGTACATTTCATTCCCACGTGTCCAATCTGATGACAACTCTTCATAAGGCAAAACCAGACAACTTTATCATCAGTGTTCATAGGATGCAGAAGCACCACCCACCAATAGCTGACAGGTACTGCCATGAAATTTCTAAGTATTGGGACAGATAGATCTGAGCAAACAGTACAGACCCAGATCAGACAGAGACTCAGGTCAGACATACCTGTGCTAGCCATATGATAGAGTATTTTTAGTTTTATGGCTGCTGAAAAATGAATATTGTGAAGGAAAAAAACAAAAAGTTTTACCCACACATGGTATCGGGCACCATTTATGGGTAATTGATATAGCCATTTTGACAGGGTAAGGTACCATTGCTGGTCCCTCCCTATGCCAGCAATGAAGACTGATTAACCTGCACTTCAGTCTTGGACCCAGATGTTCAAAACTAACAATGTTGATAATTTATGAGGGGAATTGAACTTGCGACCCCTAGATTGGTAGTCTGGAGTGTTATCCACTACGCTACAGCCACTCCTAAATGTACAGGAAGAGCTATTGCACTACCCCCAGTGTTGGCATTGTCATCGGCGTTGTCAGCGGTGCTAGCAAAATGTTTAAGTTTTACTTTGAAGTTTTTATGTGATGGGCATGGCGCTGTCAGGTGAACTATCCTGTATGCGGACAGGTCTTGTAGAACAATTAAGGTAATTACTTTAGTGTCCCAATTTTTAGAATTTTTGTGATAATGAGGTATCATTTGCATTTCATTTGAGTTTCACCAGTACATTTCACACACATAATCCAGATATTCAGAGCAGGAGTTCAGAAAGCAAGTTCCAGTTGTAACATTTAGTACCACACATTCTTCTGTTAGCTCACGAACTGTAGGATCCCAATTATTGAACATCATTGCCTCCCCTTCATAATTGACATCAGTGTAATTATATTTCCTCTTCCCGTCAATATAAACATTGGCATCGGATGTGTAATGTCGCAGAAAAGTCAGTAAAGCCTCGTTTTTCTCAGCACTGTCAATATATACGAGATGTCCATTGTGTCGCTCGCAAGTATTTCTGGCGTAATAGTTGGTGGTACTAAAGCCCTCATAGTACATGAAGCAGTAGGTTTGGAAACTAATATATGTACCGTAGCAAACACTGACGTCTCCATCATAAGCATTTGTTGTCGTTGTTAATAAGAGACAGATAGTAGCAAAGAGCTGTGTTTGAGCCATTTTGATCTGAAAAGAAATGTATGAGATGAGTACGATGGTGATGGGTACACTTTCAGGGGAAGCAAGTCTGCATTTTTATTTTTGCCTCATTTCTGAATCGGATCAACTCTTAAAGGAAAGAATTTGCTCTTCTAGGAGCAAATTTTTTTCTTTAAGAGTTGGCACCCTTTGCAAGGGCTTTGTCCTTCTGGGAAGCAAACAGGTTGTCATTATAAGTTGTTCTCCTTTGTAAAAATCATGAGGTATCTGTATGATATTTGTGACCTTTGATAACACAGTTCTGCCAACAAGCCTGTGCAGTCTAGTCAGAATATTTCATGATTGTAGGTCAGAAGAAGCCAAAATTTAGTGGGATTTAATGTATTATAAAATGGAATGTCATACAGAGATGGGAACATCAATTAAAAATCTGATCCAAAAGATTGGTAATGCACGGGCATGAGCTTGCGACCTAGGGCTTTAACCACCTGACCCCGCAGCTTCCGATTGTGGAAAAAAGGAATGCATATAGGCTGTGGACCTGGTATGCCCGTCTTAGACCATAAAATGCTTAAAGTAAACTTGGACAGGAACAGAGCAGAACTTTATATTCAGCAGCAAAATCTGATTACAAATGAACATATTGGAATCTCAATAAATGGTCACCTGTTACCTAGTGCTATCTCCTGATAACAGACTGCAAGCCCATTAACATTCTCATCAACAAAAGAAATATGAGTCAGTGAGATATTAGACAACAGATTACTGAATTCGACTTCTGTCACGCACATTAGCGTTCATTATTTGTTTCTATATTGGGTTCGACTTGGCTGTAGTGGTCACCTCCTTAAAACAGCCAAATTTTGCCTTCCAAATGGTGGCTTTTGTAGAAAGTTATGCTCTTTGTAGACATGTATTGTTGATAAATAATAAATAATCATAAAGTAAAACAGAATCTGTTTGTCAAAAAGGAACTATTTTGGGTACCAAATTCTACAAAAATGATGCGAAAAAAAATTTAAATTACTAAGCAACAAATTATAGAAAATGTAATTAAGAACTTCATGCATAAAAGAAGGAAAAGAATTCTAACCTCTAAGTGTGTTTCACAATTTTTCTCTTATCTGTTGACTGTTGTACCAGTTAATAATAACCATAGATATGAATAACCATGAATAACCTTCAGGACTTGGTATTTTGACCTTTAGGACTTTGAATTAACCCCGTAATTATTCATGATTATATATGATGAAGCTGAACATGAGAAATATCTCATTTACTAAAGTGCAATTCTGTTATTTGTAATGGACATAATTTATAGACAGATTTGTGAAAATAGCCATAATACTTCTCATAAAGGAGAATAGGTATATTTTCAGGGGAAGCAACTCTGCCATTTTTAGTTTTTCCTCTGTTGTGAATGGGAGTCAACTCTGAAAGGAAAGAATTTGCTCCTCTAGGAGCAAATTCTTTCCTTTAAGAGTAAACCCCTCTTGGAAGGGTTTTATTGCCCAGCGAAGCAAGCAGGAAGTCACAAAAGTTGTTTCCCTTGGCGAAATTGCCAGAATAAACACAAAGGGGTACCCATAAACCTTATTTTGACCATTGGAGTTGAATGGACTGTTATAGCAGAGGGATGATGGTGTTTAGATCTCAGGGTAGAGTGGGGATGTGTATGATCTATTACATCTTGACATAATTCAGGGAAACAGCACACACTCTAATGTTCATTTTGGTCTATGTCATTGTTGTTAGCATATTCCATAATATCCCAACATTATTCATGTTAAACCTGACATTGCATTGTAAAGGTGAATTTATATACTTTCATTGGAAGCAACTGTGTCATTTTCATTTTTGCATCCTATCTTACTAGGGGTCAACTCTTAAAGGAAAGAATTGAAATTGCTCCTCCAGGAGCAAATTCTTTCATTTAAGAGTAGACCCCTGTTTGGAAAGGTTTCATGGTCAAGGGAAGCAAAGAGGAAGTCATAGTTGTTTCCCTTTGTAAAAAGTGGCAGAAAATTTGGCAGTGTAACCATACACCTTAAAGAATTCTACCATATACACCCTAGATATTTGGTATTCCTGTTCAAGCAGAGTATGGCTCTAAATTAGTCTGCACATAAGCAGCTTTTGATCAGAATCTGCTTCTTTTGCTGACAGTTTTGCACAGCATCTGAGCTGTTCTATAAAACTGTTGGAAAACAGTGATATTTTTAGGAGAAGATATATACATGTATATATAAGTTTGTGGCACTTTTTTCTGATCCTAACATATGTATGTGTGTATATGATTTGATAAATAAGAAATAAAATGAGCTGCAACTCTACAAAACCAGCAAAGTGGCATAGGTGCCCAACGAAGACTCAAATCAGCCTGCACAGCCTGATCAGAATCTTCACTGGGCGCTTAAAGGGTAGCTAAGGGCCTTAACTACTGCCATGCCAACAGCAAAGTTTCTGGTCAGATTGGGCAGATGTCCAGGCTGTTCTGAATTTTTTGCATTTTTGCTGGCTGCACATGCCACTTTCTTGGTTTTGTCATATCGCATCTCATTAACACTTAAAGCGCCAGTAATGAAAATGGTCAGATTGGGCAGATGTCCAGGCTGATCTGAATCTTTGCTGGATGCATATGCCACTTTGTTGGTTTTGTCATGTCACATCTCATTAACACTTAAAGCGCCAGTAATGAAAATGGCAGAATTTGCAAACAGTGCAGATCCTGATGAGGTGGCTCATAATGAGCCACCTCATCTAGATCTACACTGTTTCCCCTGTAGTTTTTGAATTTGCTATATGATATAGCTTGGCTGAAAGATACTTTGAAATTTTTGCAGAAGTAAATTTTGTCGTCTGCTTTTTGGCGCTTGAAGGGTTAATATTGATTAAACCAAATAGTGATCACTGATTTTAATTTACACTGTCTTATGGTTAACAATACAAACAGTGCAGAGCTTGATCAAGTCATCTGGTAAGAGAGAGAGATATCTGAATTGAAAAAATGGTACCATCGAATATAGAAAGATAGTTGAAGTGTTAGAATATTTTAAGTAAATATGATAATTTGTATTTTCAGGTTTCTGAACAAGTTGCTGTTTATGTTACCAAATCTTCATGGAGAGTTCCGCACACTGTGTCTGGAGATTCTACTCTCCAGGATTGATAATGTGGAGAATGTTTTCCTGGAGCTCAAGTCTAAAGGAATCATGGCATCTCTGAGTCATAGGTAGGTAATGCATGTGACCGAGAAAACCAACAATGTGGTTGTGTGCCCAGCGCAGACTCAGATCAGCCTGAGCATCCATTTAGTCTGATCAGACTCTTCCCTAAGCACTTAAAGGGTAGCTAAGGGTATAAGCTAACTCCATGCGGACAGCGAAGACTTTGATCAGGCTGGGCGGATGCCCAGGCTGATCTGAGTGCGCTGGGCGCACAACCACTTTGTTGGTTTTCTCGTGTCACGGCTCATGTAGTATTTATTCTATTATAAGAAGGTGTTTTTTTTCCATCAAAAACAATCCAAAAAATCTAGATCTTAAAAGACAGATCTAGATTTTTGGGATTGTATGGAAGGTGAAAAACAACCATTTTGGAGAAGAAAAAAAAACCATCTGGGCCCAGTTGTTCAAAACTTAACCATATTGTTAGTTAACGAGACGTTAAAATTTCAAAAGTAAATATCTCAAATACGCCATTATTTTTTGTTGAAAAAAATATGAGAAGAATTTGCAGTGCAAATTTTAGGGATACCGTGATGTCCGTCATCAGTCGTACGTGTGGACGTCCGGACGTCCGTCAACTTTTGCTTGTGTACACTCTAGCGGGCACAGTTTTGATCCAATCTTTCTGAAACTTTGTCAGAATGTTTATCTCCATTAACTCTAGGCCAAGTTTGGGGAAGAAAGTCATGTAAGACCACACGAAATACTATATTACCCTATATGTGTTTCAATCTCCATGATGTATGTATTTATATGTATATTTATCTCCATGATGTATGTATGTATCTGTGTATATATCTCCATGATGTATGTATGTATGTATGTATGTATGTATGTATGTATGTACGTACGTACGTAGGTAAGTATGTATGTATGTATGTATGTATGTATGTATGTATGTATGTACACGTGCGTATGTATGTATGTATGTCCCCTTCATCTCCAAGTCTCCGAGTCTCCAGGTCTCCAAATCGTCAATGTATAGGTATATGTATGTATGTATGTATGTATGTATGTATGTATGTATGTATGTATGTATGTATGTATGTATGTATGTATGTATGTCCCCTTCATCTCCTAGTCTCCGAGTCTCCGAGTCTCCAGGTCTCCAAATCGTCAGTGTATAGGTGTATGTATTTATGTATGTCCCCTTCATCTCCTAGTCTCCGAGTCTCCAGGTCTCCAAATCGTCAGTGTATAGGTGTATGTATTTATGTATGTCCCCTTCATCTCCTAGTCTCCGGGTCTCCGAGTCTCCAGGTCTCCAAATCGTCAATGTATAGGTGTATGCATATATGTATCTAATTTTAAACAGTCTCCGAGTCTCCAGTCCCCGGGTCCCCAAACAGATATTATCGTGTGTGCCTGCACATTCATGTCACCCTGTCTGCAACAGATCCTTGTATATTACGTACGTCTATATATAGCATCCCCTACATGTACAGTCCCCGGAGTCTCCGACAACGTATTTGTATGTTTGTATCTAAAGTCCCGAGTCTCCAAGTACAATGTGTGCCTGCATATTTATATCCCTTGTCTCGAAAATATTCTTGTATATGTACGTACATATGGGATCCCCTAAATATACAGTTCCCTGAGACTCCAACATCGTTTTGTATGTTTACATCTAAATGCCCCCCTCGCATCCATACGATGTGTATACAGTATACTCGGCTCGGCTTCTTTGTATTTATATCTATGTTCATGTATTGATCACTATTGATAATAGCTTCTAAACAACTGAAATGTACCTACTGGAGGCACGCGCAGGCGAACGGCTGGAAGGACGAACAGAGAGAGAAAGAAAGAGAGAGAATCGGCCTATAACATTTCAGTATCAGAGGAGCTCCACGTACATAACTTAAACAGGTGACTAGTACATATACACTTCAGACCAACAGAGCAACGTTAAAGTGGTGATTTGTGGCAAATACAAAAATCTGAATAAAACCATAAAAATTTAATGCATTTCCCTGAAAATTAGCAACTTCGCACAAGTTTACATCTTTACTTACCTTCGAGCGCGAACTCTCAGTTGGATTTCCTACACGAAACCAGACAAAAAAATACTTTTTGAAAATCATACTTGTTATTTTTATTTATGAGAGCCTCTCCATAAGTACCCTTTAACCTGGTTAACATGTAATCAAAGTCAAACCAATATCTAGTATACTGAACGACAAAAGAAACCAGACACGTAATGTTGGTAAATTTTCTTGCAGAGGAGATCGGGTATTAATGAACCACAATTTTATTTTTGTAGGCTTATGATGTTTTCTCTGGGAGTATACAGTTTTCAAGTATCTAGGAAGAGCAGTTTTTCGGCTCTATTTAAGGCTATTTGGTCTTCAGAAATCACCTCTAATTATGTTCACCAAATAAGACGTCAAGAAAATAGTTTTTTCGTCAGCCACTAGATAATGGTAAATTTATCATTGAAATGAGTCTATCGGAATTTTGCGCGTCTATCACTAAGGACGAAAATGACATTAACTTACTCAAGCACACGTTATCCTCCTGATTCGTTCATCCCGTAATTCATCCAGCCCCGGTCTCCCTACTAAATTCAACCACAGTGAATTTATATTCTCCCGTCCCAAACTTCCACCATTGAAGCTGAAGACGAATTGAGCTTTTTGAAACAAACTTGCAAGGTTATATGTACACGCACGACCCGATGAGTTACCCCTCAGATTTTGAAGCTTTCAATTTTTTAGGGTCAGTGACGTTTTATAAACTTCTTTGCTATCATAATGATGTTTTCGAAACAATTTAATTACAATTCTTGATAATTTGCATTCAAGGGCTGCCCAGTCATATTGGAAAAATAACATTCCGCTTAGCGGCCAGGTGCACGGGAATTTTTACGAGATATATGAGGAAAATTTTTCTGATTCTACAATATCTTTTATCAGAAAAAAAGCTACCATGCCAGTGCGAACGGATCCATATTATTGATTATCTCAGATTTATAACAGTGCATTTTGCATTTTTTGTCTTTATATGAAAAAGGTCCTCTTTTAGGAAAAAAAAACAGAACACCCACTAAATGCAATAAATATGTAGTACATCCTTCAAATTTAAGCAAATCTTAGTCCATTAAAATCGAATTTACTCTAAAAGTTATATTGTATTATACCAGTGCGAAAAGGTTCGGCTAGGAAAATATGTTACTTTTAATTTGGTGTATTTCTTAAGTTTATTGAAGAATGCGCAAATAGTCTGGGGCCCTCGAGTGCACAAAGGAGGCGTAAACTACGCCGGCGTAGATTACAAACGTTGGCGCAACTAAGTCCATATACGACTGTATTTAAATCCAAGTGAACAGAGCGGGCGTACGTCAGGCGTAGTTGCGACTGGGGTGCGACTAGGCGTAGTGCTCTCTTATAAGATAAGCACGTGTGTTTCATGACCCGTTATGATAAGAGCTGTGTCAGGTATAAAAGTCGATTAAGGTACTTGGGAACAGCCAAGATCCAAACCAGTCTGTGACTCCGTGAATTGAGGTAGTTCCTTCCCTTTGTATCTACGGAATCCTCAGGATCTATGCACAGTATTTTCAGATTGCACACATGCGCAGGCTAGTCTGAGCATTTGTTGGTATCATAAAGGAAGAGGCGCCGTTTTGCTTGGTATGTTCACTATTTGCAAGATACATTTTACACTTTTGTTGTAATTTCTATAAAACAGATGTTCATTACAACATATTTTGGCAACGTACTTGTACTTTCGAATTAAAACAGAAAAAAAACTTCGAATATTATGAAATATTGAATGTTAGCTGCGTAGAAGGACAATTCTGATATCTAGATTTTCAAATGTATCAACGAAAAAAAAATTTGGAAGGAAACACAGTCGATTTCGATGCAGCTTATCAGTCAGGTCCATCGACCAATGGCGTGGTAAACCGATCCTATAGCACTATGTCTTTATAGATATCAAATGGATAGATTCTGTCTCTGATTATCTTGTCTGTTTTTAAAACTATATTGTAATTCATCCATCTAGTGTAACATTCCAGCCATATCTAAATGCAGCAAAAGCTGAATAATGTAAAAGGAATACACAGCGCCAATGTTACATGTACGTCTACTATCTAGCAGACGTGAATTTTGAAGCGATTTTCACTGATTCTCAAGAAAGTGTAACTTTGGGATGGTTAAAATTTTGAAAATGTAGACAAGTCATATAGAGATCGTTCACTGTCATTTCATAATTTTGGTATCTCTCGAAGCTAAATCTAAAGTATTGCACAGTAAATATCAGGTGAATTCAGACAACAAGAGACAACGTGAAGGGACTAACACTTCTTTTCAGTATTCTACGAGTCGTATAGACCAATAGACTTGAAGCAACTGCTAGAAGTATAAGGGTATAATCCAGCGTAGAGGCAAGTGATTTTGTTTAGGACAAAGTTGAGCTATAGAAATCTTCACACCATTATTTCTGAAAGAGCAAAATGCTCTTCTTCTACCAAAAAGGAGCAATACGATCTCATTGTACTTAACTAACATGAAAGAAACTATTCCTGCAAAACACAGAAAGTTATAGATTTGAAAACCTCAATGAAAACTAATGTTTTAAACTTTAAAATTTCAACCTGTCTGTATAAAACGTATATGCTTTATAGAGCATCTAGAACGGTTACACTGCTTTTCATGTCTTCTGTACTGTCCCGTAAAATACAC
Source organism: Ctena decussata (assembly GCA_963989385.1). Taxonomy (NCBI): domain Eukaryota; kingdom Metazoa; phylum Mollusca; class Bivalvia; order Lucinida; family Lucinidae; genus Ctena; species Ctena decussata. The sequence continues at coordinate 41,850,170 of OZ022500.1, forward strand.
GATCTTAAAATGTAACAGTGAATGGTATGTGTTTAGATACAGGTATTAACATAAATGGCTAAATGCGGTATTGGTATATGAACAAGTTCTATGTTTAAACACAGAGAAGTGTTTGCGTTACAATTTGCCAGTCTGTTTGCTTTTTATATCAGCAGTACTGCTGTGCATTTCAAGTTGTTTTTCTAAGTTCTTTAATAGAAAAACTTGAAATCTCACCAGTTGTAATATGAGACTTTCCGAGAAGAATATTTCAAGATACATGTATCAAAAATCAAACTTCTTTGACCTGTGTATACTTTTTGTTATATGACAAAAAATTACTATAAATCATCGTATTACGCCAGTGAAACTCGTTTTAGATTTGTATTTTACGGGACATTAATGTCTTCAGTCTTCCCATTAAGAAAATATCCAATTTGTGATGACAATAGCACTTAAATAACACTTCGAGATAACTAAACCGTACTAGAACATAATTTCTAGCACCATATACATTGCGAATTAGGCAATTTATTTTTGCGGACCTGAAAGTTGACCAAATTTTCCAAGAAAACGAATTGAAATCACAGATAAAGAGAGCACGTTACTCAGCCTAGGGCAGAGAATAACGACGCACATATTATAATTAATTTAAAATATAGTTTCTAATCCTCAGGGTTTGTCAGAACGATCTTTCTTTAAAGAACTGCTATTAAATGTAAATGTATTTTACGGGACTACTCGAACGTCGATTGCCTAAAATAGACCACGGTGCATCCGATGAGTGTTTAATTTTAATTGCACATTCTCATCAGTGGAAATTATTCAGCGTATATCTGCACATATCAAATTCAATTTAAGAAGTAGGTAAATATTAAATGAATATTTTGATGAATCATGAAATCATAATATAAAAATTCAAAAACTGAAAATTTCTCCGGTGTTTTCAAGCTTTTGCAGCTTCCGAATGGCCGTTCATGTGGTCATTTTAAAATGAATAAGACAATGTGCACTTTTCAAGAGTGCACCAGCTTCTTGCTTGGTCCCTTCTTGTACTACTCAGAATTTCTGTCCCGTATAATACGTCCAGTAAAATAATTTTATGAAACGTGAAACTCATTTTCCACGAAACATATTTGATAAGGGTTACGGTCGTTGTCCAATGACCAGTAGGGTTTGTTTCCCTTCCACGGCAGGCAACAGGTTTCTTTCTTGTTTATATACTGGGTGACTTTGGCTTGACTCGTAAAGTACACTTGAAAAATTACGCTTTTTTCGGAATACTAAGGACGCGTCAAAACAAAATTTGAATTCAAAAGATAGTAAAAAAAAATATTTGTGACCTGTCAGGGTGACTGATTATGACCTACTTTGTGAAAAAACAAACCTTTTTAGCACCATCCGAAACTTTGGGATGCACTGTTAATGCTTGGACTCGTAGAATACATACAACTCAATGACAAGAAATGGCAATGGGTTAAGAAAAGCCTTGTATTCCAACGTATACCCATTAATCACTATTCGAAAGTACTCGTTAATAGCAACCTTTTCAAGTCAAGTTTATTTGTTTCACGCCGAAAGTGTACAAAAGAATTGAAAGTAAATATTGACATCATTAATTATGACATGCAAAAAATAGGGGGTCCTTCAGTATCAGGTATGACCACCTGAGTCTTTCCATGTATTTGAATCAATATTATAACTTATTAGTGTTTTAGGTAGTGGCAGAAACGTCAGAGCGTGCACTTATTTGATTTAATCAACAACTCAAAACAAAATTATACATGCGTTTAAAGCTATGACACCATTCGTTACACTTTCTTGAGAATCAGTGTTTTACGACTAAGTTTACGACACGTCTCGATTGTGCACACCGATTAAAATTCTGTACTTTTTTACGACGGACGTACGTCGGGCGTACGTTTGCGTCAGCTTTCTGCACTCCGCGCCTGTTTGTAGGTAAAAAATTATTTTTCTAATCGTAAGCGTCTGTTAGTTTCCGTTAAATTTAACGAAAGGTATTCGGCTTAAATACGTATGACACTTGTTTGGTGTGTGCGCCCAGCGGATACTCAGATCAGCCTGGCATCCGCCCAGTCTGATCAGAGTATTTGCTGTGTACTTAAACAATAGCTAACAGTCTAAGCTAGCTCCATGCGGACAGCGGAGGCTCTGATCAGACTGGGTGGATGCCCAGGCTGATCTGAGTCTTCGCTGGGTGCACAAGCTACTTTGTTGGTTTTGTCGTGTCGCGGTTCAAATAATAATGGAAGCGTTCACATTGGCCATTTTCAGTGCCAATCTATACCACTTGTCTATTTTATTGTTATTTTTATATAATGTAACTGTATGACAATAAAAGAAAGAAAGAAAATCTCAGAAATCTTTGAGATTTGCGGCTTTATTGAAATGAAATTGGCAAATGCGCTCGATTAGGCAGTGGCTTCAATAATTGCTAAGACTAATAACTTTGAATAGCATTTTTTTTGAGGGGGGGGGGGGGGGGAGGGGGGATAGTGCCTTATTAATTGTTTGTGAACGGTGAAGACCTGAAGTAAGTAGCCTGCTCATTAGCGACTGTTGGGTTATCTGATTAGTCTGTTTCGTGGATTGTATTTACAGACAGAGAACACTCCTGCCACATTCTTGCCGGGTATTCACTGTTTCTATATCTCATAAGGTGACATTTCGAACTTAAAGACATATGCTACCTTTCCGCCATTTTATGCATTTGCAAAACAAAAAAAAAAGAAGGAAAGGTCTAGTGCCAGTCGGCTAGTAATAGCCATTTTACGTTAAAATCGCTATTGCCAGTCGACTGGTAATAGCCATCTTACGTCAAAATCGTTATTGCCAGTCGACTGGCAATAGCCATTTTAACGTGAAATCGCTATTGCCAGTTTGTTGGCATTTCTAGTATTTTCCAAGCTTTTTCAAATTATTATCAGTTTAAAGATTAAGAAGTGGCATTCCAATATCAGGTTTAAAGTTGCATATTAAGGAACTATGGTCTTGTGTTACTGAGGAGCCTCTATAAGGCAGTGGGTTAAGCACTTGCCTGCTAAGAAAGCGGTCTGGATTGAATCCCGTTGGAAGTGGATTTATTTTCAATCGTTAACGGGATTTCATTGCAGAAAATTTTTCATTATCACCTGCGGGACATGACTGAATGCTATTGAAAGAGCCGTCAAAATGCAAGTTAATCATCTGTCTTATGACCGAAAAATTGTTTATGGGAATCGTACGCAAATCATACTAAAATTATCCTGGGCAAGTGGATAAACGGGCTAATGATCATTATCACTGCTTTGGGTTCGAGCCTTGCTCGAAGAGCTGGTCTGCTCGCGGAAGGGCATGTGATTGCTTGTGAGAAATCCTGATTTCCCCTATCCTAACTTTGCATACCAAAAGCTCTGCTGAGCGGGGCAATATACCCCCGTAAAAGGTATATAATCGGATGTTTGATTGATTGATCGTTTTGGGTTTAAAGGCCCTTTGAGACAGTATTTCGGTCTTTATCGGGCCGTCTCCCAGAGAGAGGGAAAAAGAAGAGAGAACTGACAGACGAGAGAAAAAATGTCGAAACAACACCCAACCGCACCTACTGCAAGCACAGTAGGCCCTTGTCATACTATTATCCAAATCAATAGGACGCCCCGGCACTGGAAGTTACACGCAGCACCATCGCACCACCCGACCACCCCTTTATAATAGGATGATCAGAAAGGTTATTAGTAACTGACATTTTCAGTACAAGGGTAACCATCAGCTAATCATGACACTAAAAAGGGGTCATTATAAGCTTCTCTGTCTACGCACCAGATGGCTTGCTTTTACTCAGTATAGTCTACGAAATTACTAGATTGTTGATTAGAACAGGGAAGACTCCGAAACGACCACGGAGATGCACGGCTTATCGAACACAAGCAATAAAATCACTTCCTCATATCCTGCTATATGTTGATGGAATAAAAATATATGAAATCGTGACCACTGTTCGAAAGATTGTAAAAACGGTGTAAATATAAAGCAATCACTAATTCGTACTTGCATAAATGGGATGCAACAATAAATTCAAAGAAGGAAGCTTGCAGATAAATGAAGTTTGCCCTTCTTGGACCGAAACTAAAAAAATCTGACATTAGCGTTTCTAATGTTATTTGCGCTGCTACACATATAACCAGTCAACTTGCAATTAACGACTTTATGTGGAAATCACTATTAATTACCAGTCAACTGGCAATAGCGATTTTACGTTAAAATCGCTATTACAAGTTTATTTATTTATTTTATTTATTTATTTACAATATTTAAAGAGGGTAAAACACATTTAGCCATATGACTAGTCTACCACGTGGCCCTCTGTACATGTAACACATTAAACAAACAAACAAACAAACAAAAAAAAAAAAAAAAAAAAATATATATATATATAAATATATACACAATATAAACAAATATGAACAGATAAGACAAGAGCCATTCTATCACATTGTCTGATTGAATTATTAGTCATTTGTAACACAGACATGCACCTCATGCATCTCTGTACGAAACCATGAAACATTACGGGGACCGGAAACACAGCGACATGTGGCAGAAACCAATGTCCAAACAGCATGTCCCTGGCTCCAGCCGCCGAAGTTCCCCGGCAGAGATGCAGACGGTACATATCTATCTGGTACTATACAATAAAATCATATCATGTGATAAAATGAACTTGTAGACATACAATCAGAGGGCGCGCTAAAACATCTGGGTTGCGCCGCAAAGACTACCCCTGGTATATTCAAACGTACATGCCAAACTCAATATTCATTTATTTTACCGGATATCGTGAGAAATTATTCAGTCATATATAGAGAAGCATTGGTTAAGATTTGAAAGAAATAACTTATTGTAGTTAGATTTTATGGACTGTGTCCACGTATTTCTGGATCATTGATGAGCCAATATCACAGTATCCGAACTACATGTATAATCTCTTCCGGTTTTCATAGCGTTGAATCGAGAGTACAAGCATTCGCTTATAACCAGTAGTCGGAAATCATTATGTTTGAGATTTTATCCGGAATCTGCTGCGTCATTTATAGCTATTCAGCTTCGAAAATGTAGAGATAAGTTTAATATAATTTGCTCTTCGGTCTTTTACTTTATTACCCTGTACAATGTCGTGTATGGGTGGGTAGTAATTGGTACAGTATTCAAATCGCCCTTGGCATGATTCATAAACAATTTTGAGCATTTTCTTACATGTTTCATAAAAAATCTTTAGAATAAACAGAAGGCGTTATCAATCTACAGTTTGTTAGTTTTGATAAAAGAATGATAGCTAAGTTTTGCACGACACAATCTCGTGTTAAATTAAGCTGTTCGGAAAAAAAAATCTGCGACGGCAAGGAGTTTTTCATTGTACAGGGCAATAAAGTAAAAGACCGAAGAGAAAATTATATTAAACTTACCTCTTTACATTTTCGAAGCTGAATAACTATAAATGACGCAGTAGATTCCGGATAAAAACTCAAAACATAATGATTTCCGGCTACTGGTTATAAGCGAATTTTGTACTCTCGATTCAACGCTATGAAAACCGGAAGAGAGGGTACAGTGCGTTCGGATACTGTGCATATATGATATAATATACATACAGAATTTTATGCAGTTTTCAATACAGGAAGTATTTGGTAGCATAAGCCTTTATTACGAATAGGAATACGAACCTGATTATGGTAAATTTGTCTGTAAATCTGGAGGCCTTCTCAGTTTGATATAAATCGGTCTTATTATAGACTCGACCATGCTAGCTTAACAATTCTGTGTCTATACTTAGTTTCAAAGAAAGTGTTTAGGCGTTTATACGACATATAAACACTACTGGGTGGAGTCATTTATGATAATGAGATGATGCGAATTGATTTGATTATGCAAAGCCTTTTGGGCATTTATTATGCTAAGAGCATGTCATAGATTATAGCGGCAAATCAAATAAAGATATTTGATATCTTAAGCCCATGTTACACTTTTCAATTTATTTGATCAAATACGGATTGATTTATTGGCTTGCGATGACGGTCGCAAGCCAGTATTCAAGTGGTTTAGTGATACTGAGTTATTTTCGGAAGAGACGATACGTCACGCTTAGTCGGAAAATACCAAGAGAGTCTATTTTTATCCATATCCGATTTACCTCATCTGCTAAAAATAACAGACGGAAAATCTATGTTTGATAGTGCATGTACTTTGTTTTGATATTTCCGTTAAAAAGCACGTTTTTCTTTCACAAGTGCCTTGAACTTGGCTACATATCTTTTGCTTTTTATAAACTGATTGCATAAACATGAAATTCTTAATTTAATGCAAAATATTTGGCTTTGCATCCTTAGAAATGTATCAAAACCTGTGTAAGAAACAGTGTATATTTATAGCTTAGTTTACAAGCATTAGCTTTTTCCAAAATCATGCAGCGGCGTCGCGAAAAATAGGCCTTAGGGCATCGCATAATCTGACTAGTCAAAGCAGCCGGCACACTGTCCAGAGCCGGTGCATTCTTGGGGTCTGATCAGTCTTTTTCGGCATATATATTCTTCATGATGCAGACATCTTTCATGCTGAGGATAGACTGATCAGACTGCGCTTATGCAGAAATGGGCTGATCTGTGTATCTGTAAAAATTAGCGAAGTTCAAATTCATTGTTTTAATTTAGAAACATGCGCTTTTAACGATTTTTCCCGTTATCACTCATCACATTTACTGAAAAAAGTATCCCATCTATCCGTGTGTGTGGCTTTTATGTACGACTGACCGTGTTATGTATGTAAAAGCTGGTATTGTAGGTGAGTAATATTAACGCATACGCATTGCAACAGGCATAAGCGCTATAATGTACGCATTTTTAGCTTCTGATAAATTTCCTATTCGCCATCAACATGTTCATGAATAGCCTGAACTGGAAACCTCTTACAATGATACAGGTACAGAAAAAGGGGACAATTCAGAACCGTTAAAATTTGAATCTCGTTCAGGTCGACTGTTAGGGAATCATTGACAGCTTTATGACAATGGAGTGGTTGGTTGGATGATGCGATGATGCTGGGTATAACTTCCAGTACCGGGACGTACTACTGATTTGGATTATAGTTTGGCAAGGGCCTACTGTGATTGCAGTAGGTGCGGGTGGGGGTTGTGTGGACATTTTTCTTGCTTTTATAACACTCTCTTATGTTGCCTTTTTACTTCACCTATACATATTTACATTCGTCGGGCTGACGATGTTCATACATCCATGAACAACACTCTTCATACAAGCGTAAGCGACGTCACGGATAATTCAAATAGATGATTGGCCGATGTAACATTTGATATACGTCATGTCATAGTGGCGGCTGTTGTACATCATTATAAAACACGTTGGTTTATAACTATTCTTCGTCCTTTCCTCGGCGTTAAATTAGTCAGAACTTCACGAATAAGTAAAAAATTGATATGAAAACATAGCATAAATATAAAAGATAAATTAATTTCTCGGAAGTTCATGGAAGTATGAACGCAACGGGTTCCATACTTTGTTGCCCCCAAATGGTGTAAAGCAAGTTATTGTCTCGAACAATAGCAGCATGCATTTTCTTCTCAGAGTGACAAAATTGCCACTGATGCCACTAAAACCAAAAGTAAACTTCAGTAAATATAAAATAATTGTCTCTTTGATGCCTAGTTCAGATATGCCAAAATTCCATAGACATGGGTTTTAAACAGTCTTTCCTAAAATTTGATTCATACTAAGCTGCTAAGTGACTCAGCAGCCGTAAAGAAAAGACTTGAAATAGGTTCATATGGTAATTTTCCTTGATACATGCCTAACGGCCAAAACGTTGGAAAACTCTCTCTCTCTCTCTCTCTCTCTCTCTCTGTGTGTGTGTGTGTGTTTAAATATTTCCTCAGTTTGTTTTTCAAATAAATTCTACACTTGTTTTTACCTCACACCTATGGATAATGCCACCATTCAAAAAGTTAAGAAATTAAATGCTTTGCTTATTAAAAAAATAGCAACAGAAAGTGCACCAACAATTGGTTTCACTTCAATAACAACTCATGAAAATTTCACTGGCTTAGCTGGGCAAGCCTTCCTTTTAAAAGGAAATTTTATGTTCATTCAAATTATTTGACAGTGTAACACCCAAACCAAGCAATCTTAATTGCATTTCAAATAAGATAAAATAAAAAACAACAATATTGGATGGCGATAGAATGGGTCCACAAATATTTTTGACAAGCGGCTGATAAGGATTCAATTTACGACCTGCAACACTCCTGGTAAACGGTAAATTTCTGTCAATGAGGGCTATGAATACGGTACTTTTTATAGTAAAAACGTCTTTTTTCTGACATTCACACAAACGCAGCTATAACTATAATATTTTAGCATTCCAGCCTTTTTAGGGAAGAATGATGCACCCACCAAGTTTGATGCTAAACATTTGACAGTGTGTCATGAATATCGGACTCAACATTTCATTTGAACAACAATAAACTTAGAAAATTTGACCAAACAAGCAACACAGTGTATCATGAATGTTTTAGCAAATATTTTCTTGACAAGCACCATAAATTAAGAACATTTTATCAGAGAAGTTTGATAGTGTAACATGGCCATTGTGTCGTTTTAAAAACGGCCAACTATTATTTTTATGTTCAGATACGTTTCGGTTTTGCCAATTTTGGTCTTAATGCACATCACACTTTTGACCAAACTTAGTCTGAAGGAACCAGCCGTAAAACTTCAACAGGTCTACCTTTTCGAAACGTGTTTATTCAAATGATGCAAATGGTTTTGGTAAAAGAGAAAAGCAGATCTAATCATATCTGCAACGCTAAGACATCTTCTCATGAATGCAATTATGGGGGAGCAGACTTTTACCATAAATTCATATGAAGGTCCCTGGCAACCTGTGATTAATAATTAGAACCATCCCTAGCATAGTGGATTTTTTTCTATTTATAGAGCAAAAATGTATTTGAAAGAGGGAGAGAAAGCTAGTTATGTGAGACGTGTTCTTTTGTGTTCCAAGTTTACCAATACTACACCAGAACAGGGAAGTGTAAGAGACATGTCTCTTACACTTCCCTGACAAGAATAACTTTCATCTTAAATGCTATTCAAGTAAGTCGAGTCTATTGATATGACACATTGTGCCATATCTTTCTTGTTTTTAAGGCTAACTTACAGTAAAACTTATTTTGTGTAATGTACAAAACTTGAGACATTGAAACATTGCGATTAATTTTATTGAATCCAATTTACGACATGTTTAGTGTCGCACTGCCAGGCATATCGGCACGGCAGCTCCATATTGGCGTTCGGGCCTACTGGCCGTCAGACCAATATATAGAGCTCTCAGGGCGGATATGCGCGGCAACGCGACAATAGACATGTATTAACCTCTTAGTCATAAAAATCGTACGACCACACGTGTAATAACAGTTTGGCGCTTACATGTAACGTCATTGACAACGTCCGTGTCAGCAATGCGTTTCCTTTTTGAAATAATGTTCATTTTGAAGGCGATAGAATCACATTTTAAAGATCAAATGATGAACAGAATCTTACACTCGTGGTTATTTCATGTGAAATTTATGAAACTCGCCAAAGGCTCGTTTCATAGATTTCATATGAACTGACCACTCGTCTAAGATCCTCTATAATGTCGTTGTGCTTGAATATCTGACGCAATGTCTTCCTGCTGTGTTCATCCTCTACACGTATTTTTGCCCTCGTTCTTCGACCTCGGGCTAGGATAATTTGGGAGAATATGGTCTTTAAAGATTAAAAGTCCATTTCACGTATTTTCTAAATTTGAAAAATAAAGATTATTCACAAGCATTAATTCTTTGTTCTCTCTTATTGTTATGAAAGGAATTTTCAAACCCATGCCGGCGGAACATGATCTCAGCGAGGTCATTTGTTTTTCCTGTTTCATAAAATTCTTTTTTAATTATAGTGAAAAAACCATCCTCCTCTAAAATTCATTTTTCGTTTAGCTGAATGTAATTATACCATTTTCTGCCCGTAAGATAGTTCAAGAGGAAAGCTATAAAATCTGACATTGATTTATTGGCCTCTAGACACGGGTTATTCACTGATAACACCTGCAGTTAGACTCATCAGCCGGATTCAGAATTGAATGACCCAATTCACACATGATTATGGAGATATTTATTACAACTTTCATGGTGCATGGGTCTGTGATTTGATCACGGGAGTCACTTCCATATGGAAGAATGTGCCGCTGTAACAGTCCCTTTTTCTAAACTGAAGAATGCATCAATAGGTCATTATTTTTGGATGGCTATACATAATAATTTTTTTTTTTTTTTTTTTTTTTGAGAACCTGGAATCAAAAACAGGAACATTGATGTATATCTCAACATGCCAAAAGTGGAAATTAGCCAATTCCCTGCTGACATACATTTTGTTACCTTGTTTGCCACATTTGTAGCTTTTCTTGTGTGTTCGTTTTTTGGAGAAAGAGGCAAAGTAAATTGCTCCACATAATGTGGATGGGGAAACTATTTTGGCTATGATTTATGAATAGGTGTGTTTTTGTAAATACCGTATACACGAATAGTGTGGGTTATAAAAATCTCCAGCGACACACCTGTAGACTTATGCAAGCACACCTGTAACCTGTCAAATATCACGGGCATCTGAAGTTTCGTCCTAGCCCAAGAACTTACCTGAAAATTGGCTGTAACGCCCAACAATGCATCTAGCGAGCGTATCGAGAAGAGTATGGAACGTTCCGTATTTCCTAGAGAGGAGCCCCGGTAGCTTAGTAGGTTAAACGCTGGACTGCTGATCTAGCGGTCCCGGGGTCGTGCCCCGCTGTGGGTGGTAATAATTTCAATCGTAAACGGGGTTCCATTGCACACACCCTTTCATTATCACCCACCCATCGTCCCGATACGACTGAAATACTTTTTTTTATTGATTTTTTTCTTTTCTTCCTATATTCCTTGTTGAGGCACGTAATGGAGAATATATTTCGGGAAACCCGGAACGTTTCATAACCTGCTTGTTACGTTCGCTATAGACGCATTATTGGGCGTTACAGCCACTTTTCATGTTCGTTCTTAGGCTAGGATGAAACTTCAGATACCCGTGTCAAAGACCAAGTAAGCCCTCCGGGGATTAGGTACGCTTATATGTATTTAGTATTTAGAATGTTTAAAATTTGCCTCAGCATGAATGATTATTTCTTGTTCAGTAGTATATATTCCGGCGCCCAGATAACTCACTCGGGAAGACATTTGACTCACGACTAGCTATATATGAACACATAATTTGACATATGAGCCGCGACACGACAAACTTTGTAACCAACAAAGTGGCATATGCAGCCAGCGAAGACTCAGATCAGCCTGGGCATCCGCGCTTAAAGCGAAGGTAAGTGTCTAGCTACCTCCATGCCGACAGCGATGACTCTGATCAGACTGAACGGATGCCCATGCTGACATGAGTCTTCGCTGAGAGCACATGCCATATTGTTGCTGCTCATATATCAGAATTATACATAATAAAATGTTGATGGGCTGTTGTACTCACAATAAACAAGAGGCCCACGGGCCACAAAGCTCACCAGATCTATAGCTCAAAATTGCTATCACATTTGTATAGGCTTGAAATTGTACAGGCTAATACAAAATAACTACAAAGTCTCAGTCTAAGTCTGTTGAGTTGATTACAAAATACACAGCTATTTTCCACATTTGATTGACGTGACAACAAAAAAGGATCATTTTCAAAGGATTTTTGCTATTTTTTCTTTTTGGTTGCCATGGCAACTGATCGAAATGAGCAGTGTGCAGAAAAAAATATAGGGCTGATAGAAGACCACTCAAGGAAAATTTCTGAAAATGTAAGCTCAGACTATCTGCAATGGCTTAGCAATGAAGCCAATATTTTGTTTTTCCATTATAAATTGCCATACCAAACATGTCCTTTGAACAATGACAATCGAGAACATAAAATCTGTAACGGCTAATATGATTAGTATGTCTATGAAGTCTCTGCCTCATAGAGCATATGGTTTCTGGGTGAAAGTTTTTTTTTTGTTTTTTTTTTGTTTTTTTTTTCTTCATTTCGGTTTCCATGGCAACCAATAAAAAGAGCAATGGGCCAAAACAAAAGGCCCAAATGGGCCTGATATCGCTCACCTGGCTATTTTGCCATGGACCATTCCGACACTAAATTGGTCCAATTTCAGTGAGATTTGCAAGAATCATTTTGCCACAAATTTCATCAAAATCTATTCAGTGGTCACTGAGATATTGTCATTTCATGTTTTGCGCTATTTTTAGAAATGGCAGATGGAGGCCATCTTGGAATGCCAAAATGCAAAAAATCAAAAGCCTTCATGCAAGGACCATTCTGACATAAATTGGTCCAATTCCATTGTAATTTTCTAATTTTCACATTTTTCTATTTTAAGTTACAGAGACCAATTTGGCGGATCTATATGTATTAATTTTTGAAACACCTCAATGCCACAATCATTTTGCAACAAATTTTGTCAAAATCCATTCAGGGGTTACTGAGATATTGTCATTTTCATATTTTGTGCTAGTTTTAGTAATGGTAGATGGCAGCCATCTTGGAATGCCAAAATGCAAGAAATCGCAAAGGCTTTATGAAAGGACCATTCTGACACAAAATTAGTCCAATTCTATTGAGATTTTCTAATTTTCACATTTTGCTATTTTTAGAAACAGAGGCCAACATGACTGGTCTATATTAAGTTACGTTTGAAACACCTCAATGCAAGAATCATTTTTCCACAAATTTCGTCAAAATCCATTCAGTGGTTACTGAGATATTGTCATTTTCATGTTTTGTGCTATTTTTAGTAACGGCAGATGGCGACCATCTTGGATTGCCAAATCACAATTAATCAAAACGGCTTCATGCAAGGAACATTCTGAAACAAAATTGGTCAAATTCCATTCAAGGGTTCTTGAGAAATTGCCATTTTTATGTTTGTGCTATTTTTAGTAACCGCCCCCCTGGTGGCCATCTTGGCTAGTCAATTGGCACAAATTTGAAATAATTCCATTCAAGGACCATTTCTGACCAAACCTTATCAGAATTCATTTGCGTTTTCTTGAGATATTGACATCTGAGCAAATTAGGTCTTGAAAACGCTAAGTAGGTCACTGTGACCTAATTCCGCTACAGATTTTTTTGATTTTTATAATTTTTAATTCCAAGGTCCCACTTATGTTCAATGCACACTTTAAACCAAATATAATACCCAACCGTTCTGGAGGAGATGTTGATTTTGTTGTTTTTGCTATTTTTAGTAACAGCGGCCATCTTGGATTCTCGACCTGACCTACTTTTACAAATTTAAAACCCTGCAGTCTGGTCATGCTCCATGTGAAATTTAAGACCCATGGGTTCAGTGGTTTTAGAGAAGAAGTTGTTTGAAGTTGTTTAAATAAGTTGTTTTTCGACATTGGCATTTGAGCAAAATTACACTCGTAAACAGAAAGTAGGTCAATGCGACAAAACTACGCTACAGATTTTTTTCATTTTTATAATTCTGAATACCAATGTTTCACTGATGTTTCATGCAAAAATTCAGACAAATATACCAAGTGGTTCTGGAGAAGAAGATGATTTTGTTATTTTTGCTATTTTTAGTAACGGCGGCCATCTTGGATATTCAACCTGACCCAATTTTACAATTCTGAGACCCTGGAGTCAGGTCATGCTCCATGTGAAATTTGAGAACCATGGGTCCAGTAGTTTTATAGAAGAAGATGTTTGAATATTTGTTTTCAAGTGTTGACGGACGACGCACGGACGCACGCCGGACGCTTTGGTATGACAATAGCTCACTATGGCCCTTCGGGCCAGGTGAGCTAAAAAATTACAGCTGATAGAAGTCTTTTCAAGGAACATTTCTGTAAAAGTTTTGTCAAAATATCTGCAAAGGCTTGGCAGTAAATGCCATTTTTAATTTTCCCTATTATAAGTCTATGGGAACTCTAAGCTGCCATAGCAACCAAACTAAATGGCCGATTTTCATATAAAACATAAATTTTCAGTCCCCCAGCCCAAGGATGCTACATATGAAATTTGGGCCAAATCGGTCCCATGCCTTCAGAGGAAATAATTTTCAAGTAATTTTTAATTAAATTTTTGCATTTTGGTTTCCATGGCAACCAATGAAAAGAGCAATTGGCCACAAAACATATGGCTGATAGAAGACTTCTCAAGAAACATTTCTGTAAAAGTTGTATCAAAATATCTGCAATGGCTTGGCAGTAAACGCCATTGTTCAATTTTCCCCATTGTAAGTCTATGGGAACTCTAAGTTGCCATAGCAACCAAACTAATGAGCCGATTTTCATAAAAAACACAAACTTTCAATCCCCCAGCCTAAGGATGCTACAGATGAAATGTGGGCCAAATCGGCCTAGTGGCTTCAGAGGAGATGTTGTTTGAAAGTGTTGACGGACGACGACATACGACAGACGACATACGACAGACGACATACGACGACGACGGACAACTGCCTATCCTATAAGCTCCCCCGGAGCCTTCGGCTCTGGTGAGCTAAAAAACAGCCAAGACCGCGAGACTACGGGAGATAACAGTGTGAAAAAGGTCTATTAGTGAGGCATCAGAGAGCCAAATGAAAGTGACCATCCATAGCATGAAGATCATATAACGGCGTAAAGGCTGATCATTTATATTTTTGTTTGATTTTTGTGTATGTGCAGGCAATCGCTAACAGTGCCGTGTGTTTCCCAAGGCAACTGATATAGTTCGTGCTGAAATCCGGGCGATCTGTCAAATTTTTAAATTGACTGGAAAAATATGAGAACATTATAGACTACCATCGGACTGCAATTCAGCTTATCTGTCTATTCATACATATATACCTACCTATCTGCCAGTATACCTGCCTACCTACCTACCTGAGATCTGTACAATTTGCCTCTGCACTCGATCTTTCATTGTTCCAGACTAGAAATGTGTCCATACGACACGGATGCCCCCGCCTAGTGCCCTAAGTAAGATGGCGCCTTGTTTAAGGTACAGGCACTTGTAGCATAACTAGGTTCACAAAGGCAGACTTCTGTGGTACGTTTTATTGTTTTCCTTGGGCAGATGTTTTGTGCTTCTTGGATCAAGAGAAGTGTGTGTGTGTGTGTGTGGGGGGGGGGGGCTTGGAGAGGGGGGGGGGTGTGTCATGACCGTGATATGTGATAACATTCTGTATCTTATCACAGAAATGGATGCCATGCAACTTTCCAAGAGAAATAGCCCCGAAACAAGTAACTTTTCAAAAACTAACAAACGGAAACCATTATTGTAGGCAATGAAGTTGAAAAAGGGCCATAACTCCCACAATAATTGACGGATGTGGGACTTAACTTAACCTGTATTTTATGATTATATAACTGTGTATAAAATATGAATTCAATACACCAATGTTTTAAAAAGATAATGAATGGAAACCAGTTTTTCATACAAAGCGAAGTCGAGAAAGGGCCATAACTCCCACCATAACCGACGGATTTTGCCAAACATCGAACATGATCTGTATTGTATAATTATATACCTCTGTATAAAATATGAATTCAATACACCAATGCTTTCAAAAGATATCGAACGGAAACTTTTTTTTTTCATACAAAATAAAGTCTATAAAGGGCCATACTTCCCACAATAATCGACGGATTTTGCCAAACATCGAACTTGGCCTGTATTTTATGATTATATACCTGTGTATAAAATATGAATTTAATACACCAATGCTTTCAAAAGATATCGAATGGAAACCATTTTTTCATACAAAATAAAGTGGCATAAGCGCCATAACTCCCACAATAATCAACGGATTTTGCCGAACATCGAACATGACCTGTATTTTATGATTATATACCTGTGTATAAAATATGAATTCAATACATCAATGCTTTTAAAAGATATCGAACGGAAACCATTTTTTTTCATACAAAATTAAGTCGAAAAAGGGCCATAACTCCCACAATTATCGACGGATTTTGCCGAACATCGAACTTGACCTGTATTTTATGATTATATACCTGTGTATAAAATATGAATTCAATACACAAATGCTTTCAAAAGATATCGAACGGAAACCATTTTTTCATACAAAATGAAGCTATTTCGTACGTACGTACGCTACGTATGCTCGTATGGTACGTACGTACGGACAGCAGTGATACTATATGCCCCCCCCCCCCCCATTTTAATGGCGTGGGCATAAAAACCGGGTTTAAATTGATTATAATATGTGCGTCGGTTTTCTCTGCCCTAGGCTGAGTAATGTGCTCTCTTTATCTGTAATTTCAATTCGTTTTCTTGGAAAATTTGGTCAAATTTCAGGTCCGCAAAAATAAATTGCCTAATTCGCAATTTATATGGTGCTAGAAATGATGTTCTAGTACGGTTTATTTATCTAAAAGTGTTATTTAAGTGCTTTCAAAATGATTTTCAAAAAGTATTTTTTTTGTCTGGTTTCGTGTAGGAAATCCAACTGAGAGTTCGCGCTAAGCCATAATGAACCCGCCCTCGAAGGTAAGTAAAGATGTAAACTTGTGCGAAGTTGCTAATTTTCAGGGAAATGCATTAAATTTTTATGGTTTTGTTCAGATTTTTGTATTTGCCACAAATCACCACACTAACGTTGCTCTGTTGGTTTGAAGTGTATATGTACTAGTCACCTGTTTAAGTTATGTACGTGAAGCTCCTCTGATACTGAAATGTTATAGGCCGATTCTCTCTCGTTCTTTCTCTCTCTGTTCGTCCTTCCAGCCGTTCGCTTGCGCGTGTCTCCAGAAGGTACATTTCAGTTGTTCAGAAGCTGTTATCAATAGTGATCAATACATGAACATAGATATAAATACAAAGAAGCCGAGCCGAGTATACTGTATACACATCGTATGGATGCGAGGGGGCATTTAGATGTAAACATACAAAACGATGTTGGAGACTCAGGGGACTGTATATTTAGGGGATCCCATATGTACGTACATATACAAGAATATTTTGGAGACAAGGGATATAAATATGCAGGCACACATTGTACTTGGGAGACTCGGGACTTTATATATAAACATACAAATACGTTGTCGGAGACTCCGGGGACTGTACATGTAGGGGATGCTATATATAGACGTACGTAATATACAGGGATCTGTTGCAGACAGGGTGACATGAATGTGCAGGCACACACAATAATATCTGTTTGGGGATCCGGGGACTGGAGACTCGGAGACTGTTTAAAATTAGATACATATATGCATACACCTATACATTGACGATTTGGAGACCTGGAGACTCGGAGACCCGGAGACTAGGAGATGAAGGGGACATACATAAACACATACACCTATACACTGACGATTTGGAGACCTGGAGACTCGGAGACTAGGAGATGAAGGGGACATACATACATACATACATACATACACCTAAACATTGACGATTTGGAGACCTGGAGACTCGGAGACTAGGAGATGAAGGGGACATACATACATACATACATACATACATACATACATACGCACGTGTACATACATACATACATACATACATACATACATACATCATGGAGATATATACATAGATACATACATACATCATGGAGATATATATACATATACATACATACATCATGGAGATTGATACACATATAGGGTAATATAATATTTCGTGTGGTCTTACATGACTTTCTTCCCCAAGTTTGAAACTGTGTCATGCCGGGTCAAAAACTAGGTCACTAGGTCAAATCTTAGAAAAACCTTGTGTACGCTCTAGAGGACACAGTTTTCATCCAAAGTTCATGAAACTTTGTCAGAAAGTTTATCCTCATAATATCTAGGACAAATTTGAAACTGGGTCATGTCGGGTCAAAAACTAGGTCACTAGGCCAAATCTAAGAAAAACTTTGTGTACGCTCTAGAGGGCACAGTTTTGATCCAATCTTTCTGAAACTTTGTCAGAATGTTTATTTCCATAAACTCTTTAGGCCAAGTTTTGAAACTGGGTCATGTCGGGTCAAAAACTAGGTCACTAGGTCAAATCTTAGAAAAACCTTGTGTATGCTCTGGAAGGCACAGTTTTAATCCAAAGTTCATGAAACTTTGTCAGAATGTTTATCCTCATAATATTTAGGACAAGTTTGAAACTGGGTCATGTCAGGTCAAAAACTAGGTCACTAGGTCAAATCATAGACAAACCTTGTGTACCCTCTAGAGGATCCAGATTTGATCCAATTTTTATGAAACTTTGTCAGAATGTTTATCTCCATTAACTCTAGGCCATGTTTGAAACTGTGTCATGCCGGGTCAAAAACTAGGTCACTAGGTCAAATCTTAGAAAAACCTTGTGTACACTCTAGAAGGCACAGTTTTGATCCAATCTTTATGAAGCATTGTCAGAATGTTTATCTCCATAAACTCTAGGTCATGTTTGTAACTGGGTCATGTCGGGTCAAAAACTAGGTCACTAGGTCAAATCTTAGAAAAACCTTGTGTAGGCTCTAGAAGGCACAGTTTTGATCCAATCTTCATGAAACTTTGTCAGAATGCTTATCCTCATAATATGTAGGACGAGTTTGCAACTGGGTCATGTCAGGTCAAAAAATAGGTCATTAGGTCAAATCATAGAAAAACCTTGTGTACGCTCTAGAGGACACAGTTTTGATCCAATCTTTACGAAACTTTGTCAGAATGTTCACCTGCATAAACTCTAGGCCAAGTTCGAAACTGGGTCATGTCCAGTCAAAAACTAGGTCTCTAGGTCAAATCTTAGAAAAACCTTGTGTACGCTCTGGAAGGCACAGTTTTCATCCAAAGTTCATGAAACTTTGTCTGGATGTTTATCCTCATAATATATAGGACAAGTTTGAAACTGGGTCATGTCCGGTCAAAAACTAGGTCACTAGGTCCAATCATAGAAAAACCTTGTGTATGCTCTAGAGGACTCAGTTTTGATCCAATCTTTCTTAAACTTTGTCAGAATGTTTATTTCCATAAACTCTAGGCCAAGTTTGAAACTGGGTCATGTCGGGTCAAAAACTAGGTCACTAGGCCAAATCTAAGAAAAACCTTGTGTACGCTCTAGAAGGCACAGTTTGTATCCAAAGTTCATGAAACTTTGTCAGAATGCTTATCCTCAGAAAATCTAGGACAAGTTTGAAACTGGGTCATATCAAGTAAAAAACGAGGTCTTTAGGTCAAATGATAGAAAAACCTTGTGTACGCTCTAGAGGACACAGTTTTCATCCAAAGTTCATGAACTTTGTCCGAATGTTTATCCCCATAATATCTAGCACAAGTTCGAAACTGGGTCATGTCGGGTCAAAAACTAGGTCACTAGGTCAAATCTTAGAGTGAGTGAGTGAGTGAACTCGGGTTTAACGTCCCACCAACAACGAGGTCATATGGAGATGGGACCTCGGTTTAAAGTCTCATCCGAAAGACCGGAGAAGCGGGGGTTCGATCCTGCGACCCCTGGATTGGTAGTCTGGAGTACTATCCACTACACTACAGCCGCTTCTCAAATCTTAGAAAAACCTTGTGTACACTCTAGAAGGAACAGTTTTGATCCTAAGTTCATGAAACTTTGTCAGAATGTTTATCCTTATAATATCTAGGATAAATTTGAAACTGGGTCATGTTGGGTAAAAAACTAGGTCACTAGGTCAAATCATAGAAAAACCTTGTGTACGCTCTAGAGGACACAGTTTTGATCCAATCTTTATGAAGCATTGTCAGAATGTTTATCTCCATAAACTCTAGGTCAAGTATGTAACTGGGCCATGTCGGATCAAAAACTAGGTCACTAGGTCAAATCTTAGAAAAACCTTGTGTACGCTCTAGAAGGCACAGATTTGATCCAATCTTCATGAAACTTTGTCAGAATGCTTATCCTCATAATATGTAGGACGAGTTTGCAACTGGGTCATGTCAGGTCAAAAAATAGGTCATTAGGTCAAATCATAGAAAAACCTTGTGTACGCTCTAGAGGACACAGTTTTGATCCAATCTTTATGAAACTCTGTCAGAATGTTTATCTCCATAAACTCAAGGCCAAGTTTGAAAGAAGGTCATGTCACTAGGTCAAATCTTAGAAAAACCTTGTATACGCACTAGAAGGCATAGTTTTGATCCAATCTTCATGAAACTATGTCAAAATGTTTATTGTCCACGGTATATGTAAGCCCCCTATGAAACTGAGTCACATCAGGTCAAAAACTAGGTCACTAACTCAAATCTTAGAAAACTTTGTGTACACCCTAGAGGACACTGTTTTGATCCAATCTTCGTGAAACTCTGTCAGAATGTTTATCTTTATGAAATCTAGGTAAAGTTTGAAACTGGGTTGTGTCGGGTCAAAAACGAGGTCACTAGGTCAAATATAAGAACGACCTTGAATACGCTCCAGAGGGCACAGTTTTGATCCAATCTCAATGAGACTTTGTCAGAATTTTTATTCTTACAATATCCAGGCCAACTTTGAAACTGGGTCATGTCGGGTCAAAAAGTAGGTCAAATATTAGGAAAACCTTGTGTATGCTCTAGAGGTCACAGTTTTGATCCAAACCTATTGAAATTATCCTCACAATATCTAGGCCAAGTTTGAAACTGGGTCACGTTGGGTCAAAAACTAGGTCAGATCTTAGAAAAACCTTGTGTATGCTCTAGAGGACACAGTTTTGATCCAGTCTTTTTGAAACTTTGTCAGAATATTTATTGTCATAATATTTAGGCCAAGTTTGAAAGTAGATCATGTCTGGTCAAAAACTACGTCACTAGGTCAGATATAAGAACGACCTTGTGTACACTCTAGAGGGCACAGTCTTGATACAATCTTCATGAACCTTTGTCAGAATGTTTATCCTCACAATATCCAGGGCAAGTTTGAAACTGGGTCATGTCAGGTCAAAAACTAGGTCAACAGGTCAAATCTTAGAAAAACTTTGTGCACACCTAAGAGGGCACAGTTTTGATCCAATCTTCATGAAACTTTGTCAGAATGTTTATTTCCATAAAATCTAGGTCAAGTTTGAAACTGGGTCATGTCCGGTCAAAAACTAGGTCACTAGGTCAAATCTAAATTAAGTTATGCTGCAAGAATCAGAACTAACATTGCAATGATGCCAGCCACAAACTCCTTGGAATACATTAGTTTCACCACAGTGAGATAATGATGCTACCATTCTATCATCTGTGTTTGCCTAGTTCAGTCTAGTTCAAATCCATCAAAGGAACTCAACATGAACAGGAACTTTTCGGATTAGCGATTCTGCCATTGATTCGCTGAGCCTTACAGCATTGGTGTTAGCTGCCTCTGTCATCCATCCATAAACATTTTCAGACATCTCTGAAACCACTGGGCAGACATGGGTCAAAGGATTGAAAGTTCTTCAAATGATATTGGTCACATGACCAAGGTGGCCGCCATTCTCATGTATGGTAAAACTCTTTTAAATCTTCACCAGAGCCAGTGAACTGATTAATGCTCAGGTGAGCGATTCAGGGCCACCAGGGCCCTCTTGTTTTCAACAAAAAATGTGTATTTGGCTATCAAGTTGTAAAACACTTAACAAGTTGACCTCTTAACTAGCTCATTACGTTAACAATGCTTTGAACAACTGGGCCGTGAAAGCCAAGTAAATACGGTATCGGCTATGAAAACTGTTTAGAGACAGCTGGGAAGGGAAGGAATAATTTGTTTGCATAAGGTAGGTGCGTGTTTATAAAAGGTCAGATTATTCTGAAAATTTTACTTGGGATATGCGTTACAGCCTCTTTGCGTGACTGTACCTGAAAATGTCCTACAAATATAGCGTACGTTTGCGTGACTTTTTAGCTCACCTGTCAAGGTGAGCTTATAGTATAGCCAGGGTCCGTCGTCCTCGGCGGCGGCGGCGTCGTCCACGCTTTTAAACATCTTCTCCTCAGAAACCACTGGGCCGATTGAAGCCAAATTTCATATGTAGCCTTAACAGGATGGGGGAACGAAAGTTTATATATTTGACCCAGGTCACATGACCAAAATGGCCACCATGCCCATATATGGTAAAAACCTTCAAAAATCTTCATCTCCAGAACCACTGGGTCGATTGCCTTGAAACTTGGTATGTAGCACCTTGGACACCAGTACTACAAAATTTATATAAATGATGACCTTGGGTTGACCTTGATCTATTTTATGGCAAGGTCAAATTTGGTCCCTCAGGCTTTTAAATGGGAAAATCTGAAAAAGTGCATTTTTCTGTTGCTTTTGTGCTCTGTGATATGGAAATGTAGTCAATTTCAACACCTATGGATATTAGAGGTCAAGGTCATTTAGTGACCTTGACTAAAGGTCATTTGTCCATTGGGTGTCAACATTTTCAAACATCTTCTTCTCAGAAACCATTGGGCCAATTGAAGCCAAATTTCATAAAGAAATTAACAGGATAGGAGAAAGAAAGTTTTTATATTTGGCCCAGGTCACATGACCAAGATGGCCGCCATGCCCATATATGGTAAAAACCTTAAAAAATCTTCTTCTCCAGAAAGACTGGGTCGATTGACTTGAAACTTGGTACGTAGCATCTTGGACTCTAGTACTACAAAGTTTATATAAATCATGACCTTGGGTTGACCTTGACCTATTTTATGGCAAGGTCAAATTTGGTCCCTTAGGCTTTTGAATGGGAAAATCTGAAAAAGTGCATTTTTCTGTTGCTTTTGTGGCTTGTGATATGGAAATGTAGTCAATTTCAACTCCTATGGATATTAGAGGTCAAGGTCTTTTAGTGACCTTGACCAAAGGTCATTTGTCCATTGAGTGTCATCATTTTCAAACATCTTCTCCTCAGAAACCATTGGGCCGATTGAAGCCTAATTGCTTATAGAGTCTTTACAGGATTCTGTTCTGTTCTGTTCAATTCTCGTATCGACGTTACCCAAGTGGCTCAACGGTACATAACCATAGTTGCACACACCTGGCGCTGTGTGTCCGTCCAAGTCTTTACAGGATGGGGGAACAATAGTTTATATAATTGGCCCAGGTCACATGACCAAGATGGCTGCCATGCCCATATATGGTAAAAACCTTTAAAGTCTTCTTCTCCAGAACCACTGGCCCGTTTGCCTTGAAACTTGGTATGTAGCATCTTGGACTCCAGTACTACAAAATTTATATAAATGATGACCTTGGGTTGACCTTGACCTATTTTATGGCAAGGTCAAATTTGGTCCCTTAGGCTTTTGAATGGGAAAATCTGAAAAAGTGCATTTTTCTGTTGCTTTTGTGCTCTGTGATATGGAAATGTAGGCAATTTCCACACCTATGGATATGAGAGGTCAAGGTCATTTAGTGGCCTTGATCAAAGGTCATTTGGCCATTGGGTGTCATCATTTTCAAACATCTTCTCCTCAGAAACCATTGAGCTGGTTGAAGCCAAATTTCATATAAAGACTTAACAGGATGTGGGAACGATAGTTTTTACATTTGGCCTAGGTCACATGACCAAGATGGCCGCCATGCTCATATATGGTAAAAACCTTAAAAAATCTTCTTCTCCAGAACCACTGGCCCGATTGCCTTGAAACTTGGTATGTAGCATCTTTGACTCCAGTACTACAAAGTTTATATAAATGATGACCTTAGCTTGACCTTGACTTGTTATATGGCAAGTTCAAATTTGGTCCCTTAGGCTTTTGAATGGGAAAAGCTGAAAAAGTGGATTTTTCTGTTGCTATTGTTCTCTGTGATATGGAAATTTAGTCATCGTCAACCCTTACGAATTCTAGAGGTCAAGGTCTGTGTCGTCGTCATCCTTTGTCAACATTTTCAAAGGACTTCTCCTCAGAAATCACTAGGCTGATTGAAGCCAAATTTCATATAGAGCCTTAACAGTATAAATAAACAAATGTTTATATATTTGACCCAGATCACATGACCAAGATGGCCACCATGCCCATATATGGTAAAAAACTTAAAAATTCTTCTTCTCAAGAACCACTGGGCCGATTGCTTTGAAACTTGGTATGTAGCATCAAGGACTCTAGTACTACAAAGTTTATATAAATGATGACCTTAGGTTGACCTTGACCTATTTTATGGCAAGATCAAATTTGGTCCCTTAGGCTTTTGAATGGGAAAAGATGAGAAAGTGCATTTTTCTGTTGCCATTGAGCTCTGTGAATGGAAATGCAGTCAACTTCAACCTCTATAAATACTGGAGGTCAAGGTCATTTAGTGATTTTATAGAAGTGGCCATGGTGGAACAGTTTGCAGACTCACTATCCAATCCTATAGAATTGCAGCCTGTTTATTAGCCTTCCTGAGCCGAAAGCTTTCATTTTGGCCACTTGACCTGAGCATATACTGGCAGATGAGCGATCGTTGCCCTTGGGCGACTTGTTTTCCTGAAAGTATGCCTACGCTTGGGCGACTTTTACCTAGGTCCGAGGATAGGTTGGCAGATCCGGATCTCAACGGTAAATGCATCACAAATAGCTGTGACACCCATTTGAACCATGACACGAGAAAACCAACAAAGTGGTTGTGCGCCTAGCGCAGACTCAGCTCAGCCTGGGCCTCCACCCAGTCTAATCAGCCTCTTCGCTAAGCACTGAAAGGGTAGCTAAGGATCTAAGCAACCTCTATGCGGACAGCGAAGACTCTGATCAGACTGGGCAGATGCCCAGGCTGATCTGAGTCTTCGCTGGGTGCACAACCACTTTGTTGGTTTTCTCGTGTCACGGCTCATTTATATTTGACTTCATAGGGGTATCTTAATGCTTTGCAGATAAAAACATATCTAAAAGTTTGCCCGTCTCGAAAGGCCGCTCCTCTTGCAAAAAGGTAACATCTTGATAACTTGAGAGAAATTCAACAAGAGTTTATAAATGGTGCAAGACATACAGGAGCATAAAAAATGTCATTCAAAGCCTAGCCTCTGATAAACATACGATGATTTTAATTGAAATCTCAAGATGGTGTTTAACGAATTTATACTGATTTTGCTTTTAAAAAAAAATAATAAAAATCTGTTTAAATCCCACTTTCACCTCTACGGAGTGAGCAGGAGGCAAAGGATAAGGTATATTTTCTCAACAAATGAAATATATTTTATCTGGCTAATGGAAGGAATACACTTCAGAACATCAAAATATCCGAGGTTAAATGGACTAAACAAGTCCCGCATTGGTGGGGAAAAAAGATGCACTTCTGTATGCTGAAAAGGTGTGCACTGGTATAGGCGCAAATAAAAATTTTGAAAAAGGCGTGCAAACATATTGCATCTGACATTTGACCCAACAGAGTTGAGCAACTATGAAGTTTTATTTAATGAATTGTACAGTGTAAAAAAATATTTTCAGAGATGAAGCCACCCAGTTGATATCATTGAAAATCATCAAAGCAGTTGCTGCAAAGATGAAAGCTGAGGAGCTTGGCCTCATGATGTCACATATTACTGCTTTTGGTGTTCACCCCAGCGCCAGTTGTAGGCTGGTCATGTTTGATATACTCATGTGGATATACGACAACTACAAGTAAGTTTGTTTTCAAACTCAGTTGATTTTCCCTCTGTTTAACAAGATGTACATGTACTATACTGTATGTATCTATTCATAGGTAGTCTATCCATTTTTCTATCCACATTGCAGTTATGCTGGGTTTTAAATTTATTTGTTTGAAAGTACTGTACCTATACAGTATTGATCAATTCTTGGGTTTCGATCAATTCTTGTGCTTGGATTTGCAATCAGGTCAGATGTTCCACTGGATGGTGGAAACATGAACACTGTGCACTGATAATGATCAGACCTTTTAGATACCATATTTTTTTTTTTTTTTTTTTTGTTCTGAGAAAGGATCTTTTTCCCTGTATAAAAGCAACCCCCTTAATATCTGGATCCATATGATAAGATGGAACCAGCTTTTGTGTGTGTGTGTGTTTGTGAGGGGGGGGTTGGATGGGAAAAACTCTTATAGCAGAGAACTGATTTAAACTAGTGAGGGAAAAACCCTGCCTAATTGCCAAATCATTTGTGTACTACAAAGCAAACTGCATATACCCTGCCTGTAAAAATACTTAATTACCATAATTCTCCTAAAACTGGAACATTTTGGTTTTACAGTGAAGTAATATATCCAAAAGATGTTGATGGAAAGGCAAATAGTGTAGGCCCTAGAAGAGCAGTCTTATCTAGGTCTGCACTCTTTGCTCAGGCATGCTTGTCCCAATATTTAGAATTCTTATGGCATGATCTGACTGTCCAAAGCAATCAGTCTGATCTTGGTCTACATGGTTCGCTGAAACATTTCTACCCAATTTTTACAGAGTTTATGGTACCATAATGACCCTAAAATTTTGGACACATGGAAGATGGACAATTATTGTTCCAAAATTCTTAGACAGTGGATTTTACATACGTTAAAGCATCCAAATGATGCTTAGTGATTGGCAAACATTGAAGACCCTGATCAAACTGCTCCTTGAGGAGCAGTTTGATCTGGGACTACAATTTTTGCTTAGATCCGTCTCTCCCAATATTTAAGGTCATTACGGTAATTTAATTTCAGAGATGAGGACACCGAAGTAGCTCACAAAATCTTACTTCAAACCAAGGAGAGTTTACTGAGAGGTCTTGGTGACGATGACCAACATTGCCGGTGAGTATAACTGTCGTCACTTTCATTACTGTGGTTAGATCAGACTCTGCTTTGGGAATGACAAGCACAGTTGTACTGGCTTAGGAGTTAATACTTTGAATTTACAATCCTGAGCCAGGTTGTTCAAGCTAACATTCTAATGCACTTACGAATGTAATGTGACGTCTGAGTGGATAACGTCAAAAATTTGCGACAGTGTATTCTGAGATATCCTGTGTCGCAAACCTGACGTCACTATGATATGTCATTCTTCATTGGCTGACGTCTGGTTTTACGTTGGTGAAAAGCGGCTACCTTTAGGTGCAAAGTAAAGCACTTAGAAAGGTGAAAATGCAAAACATGCATTAGAATGGGGATCACTGTATTGAAAATTGTCATTTCGGGAAGAAAGTCATTGGTTTTATGGTCACAGATTGCGTTTTATGGCTCAACTGGCGCATCGCCGTAAAACGAAATTTCCAACCATAAAAACGATGATTTACCTCCCCAAATGACAATTTTCAAGACAGGGATCCTCTAAATGTCAGTAGTTAATAACAAAATTACAGTTTCATAAGTATTTTAAGCAAAATCACTGCCAGTTTTTTGCTGAAAAAATGTGAGGAGCTGTTCACAGTTTTTCAGCAAAAATAATTAAAGTTTTTCAGCAAAAAATATTAGCAAACTTCATTTTTAGTGTTTACAACAAATTCCTTGATTAATGACTGTGTTAAGCTTACAACGTTTCGAACTGGGACCAGATTACATGACTGATGATGATTCTTCTCAGTGTTTTGTAAGTTCATCATTATCTCACCTTTTGTACCTTCAACCCAAAATATTAAAAAATACTGTTGCAAGAGCTGAAAAAAAAAGAAGAAAAAAAAAAAAGAACATCCATCAATAGAGAGACCTGGGGCATCTAGTTATTGTGGATACATTTCTAGTGTTGATCAAGTTGCTCAGCAAGTTTTGGGCATAATTTATAATTTTCATATTGGTGTATATATTTTAGACTACAGGTACAGAATTTCTGGAGCAGTGAGACTCGCTTGCCTCGGGGCACTTTGGATAGAATGGTTGCTATGTTGGAAGCCATGTACTCTCCTGTTACCGAGCAACAGTATCTTAGTTATGCTACCAACCTTCTCCTAGAGATGACCTCCAAAAGCCCTGACTACCAGAAGGAGATATTTGAATACCCACTGTCTGAGTGCAAGTTTTCTGTAAGTTTGTAAATACAGTCAACTCTCGATATCTCAAAGTCGAACTTCAGCCCAGAATACTGATATCTCAAAGTAAATTTTCGGGTACCAGAAAATTTACTTTGAGATATCAGTAGTTTGAGATAACAGGAGTTGAAATGTAAATAAAGATAGGAAATACGTTCTTTGATATAAGAAGATATTTAAGATATCAGTGTTCGAGATATCTGGAGTTGACTGTATTGTCTTTGTTGATTTTGCAGATGAAATTTTGTACAACCATGATGATGTCTAATTTTGTCTGTAAAACTAACACATTGCATCAGCATGAGATACCACTAGACATTCTGCATCTGGCAGTTTGATGAGTCGTTAGGGTAAAGTCGGGTAAATTCGGACAGCGGGTAAATTTGGACAGTGACATTGTTTCTTTTATACGTCAGTTGTTTGGAATTAAAGCAAAATTAACTGGGCAAACAGCAAAAATCCTGATTAGACGGCTCATTATGAGCCGTCTCTTCTGGATTTTCACTGTTTGCTATGACATGTCCGAATTTACACGCTGTCCAAAGTTACCCAACTTGATCCTACTGTTCTCTCACAGAGTCTGCTTGGGAAATTTTTGTGATGAACTATGAATACCCTGATCAGACTGGCAAGACATATTTTCAATCAGAATCTTGCTCGGAGTCTTGCTGTTAGTCACACAAAGTATTTACATGAGAAATGGATCATTTTAACAGCCAACTCAAACCAGTGAATTATTACTAATACCACTGTTAGATTTGTATATGTCTTTGATATTCTACATTTATAGGACTATGCTGTGAAATCATCATGGAGACAGAGGCATGCTGCCATGACGCCACTGTTTGCTACAATGGCTAGCCAATCAGTCCCCATGGATTTTGAAGACAGCGTTGATGGGCAGGTCAGGGCCACTCAGGATGTTCAGCAGTTCACACAGACAGTGGAACCAGGTTAGGTTTACAGTAGTCATACATATTACAAACATTTGAATAAGATTTAATTGTAATATAAATGTTTAAAACTTCATGCAAAGGGGTATTATTGTTGGTACATGGTCAGCTTGAAAATAAAAGATATTGAAAGATATGCTGTTGAAGTTTGTTTGACAAAAGAGTCATTCAATTCAATATGTGTCGCTGAAAAAGAAAACATGGACAGCACTGTGTTAACCTGTCCTTATATTGAAAAAAAATACTTTCCACATATATGTCAGAGCCTTGAAGGAATATTTTGAAAGCAATAGAGAAACAGAAACTATCAGTCATAGACACTCCTTATTTCTATCTTAGATAGACTAGTGGACCAACTGTGTTCAGGCATATGGAGTAACTCTGCAAATTTCATTTTGCTGCCCTTCCAGGTTGGGTTAAAATGATCTCATAGGAGCAGATTCTTTCCTTCGAGAGTAAACCCCATGCAGAGCTCTAGATAAGGGGGCGTATGTGGTGATAATTAGGGATAATTTTTGTTAATTCTGCATAAAAACATATGTTGTGACCCCTCATCTGAACCGTCTCGACGAGACGGTTCAGATGAGGGGTCACAACATATGGTTTCGATGAGAAATAAGAAAAATTATCCTTAATTATCATCAAATACGCCCTCTTATCTAGAGCTCTGCCCATGTTTGAAGGGCTTTGTTACCCAGGGATGCAAACAGGAAGTCACAAAAGTTATCTCCCGTTAAAAAAAAAAAAAAAAAAGGCGGAAAGCATGGAAGTGTCCCCATCTCTGCTTTTTGACCATTACACAGGTTTTAAATTATTTTCAGGAGCATCAAAAGGTCCCTACAACTGGCTTACTCAGAGTAGTCTGGATACATATGCTGATGTCAGTGTTGTTCCCATGGATACCCAGATGTCCTCCCAGAGTTCCCTGCTCTTCAGTGTTGGTACTGCTGACAGCCAGGGTAGGGCAGCCAGGAGACCTCGACCAGGTCCAGGGTTTGGCAAACAGAGGCTGACTACACCTAAACCAGCTGCAGCTGGTAAAAAAGACGGTAAAACTGAAAATATAAGAGTAGGAGAATAATAAAAAATGTAGCTCAATTATGACAAAACATCAAATGCTGTTTCACTTCCTGGATATGGAATTGCCATTGTATGTAGCGCAATGACCCTTGTGTTGAGACAGAAGTGCCTGGGCACTGTTTGTGTTTGGGCTGGTAGTATTAGGCACATGAAAATGTAGGATAATTACAGAAATTAGACAAGGTGTTCCACTATTTAGGTTAATCAGTGTGAAAACAAATTAGCAAATATGTGTATCTTATTTTGAGAGTAAGTAATTTCCGTAGAAGGGTAGAAAAAAAGAGCAAATATGTCTGGATTTACATTGTACATATATGTTCACCTGTTAGATGATTTATTCAATAGAATCTTCTGCCTTCGAATATTCATTGTTCATGTGTCAATAATGTGATATACTTCACTTTTTATACCCCGCCACACGTTAGTGGTGGGGTATTATGTTTTCACGTTGGCCGTCCGTGTGTCCGTCCGTCCGTCCGTCCGTAGTATGTACGTCCGTCTGTCCGTCCGTCAGCACTTCGTTTCCGTTCGATAACTTAAGTATTTATCAACGGATTTCCTTCAAATTTTGCATATGCATTTGTACCAAGAATGTCTCGCTTGGGATTGTTAATGGGCAAATTTCGATAATTTCTGACAGAGTTATGGCACTTGTCAATGTACAAAAAATGGTTTCTGGCCTCTAGTTCCTTTTCTACTTGGAGTATCATGATGAAACTTCACAAATATGATCGAAGTAACAAAAGCTTTATATGAGCACAGAAATTTTATCATTGGGGATTATCTGCCCCTGCCCTGGGGCTATATACATGTATAAAATCATGAAAAATTCCATATAAAATCAGAGTTTGAAGCAATTTTTCTGAAACTTACAGCAAATGATCAGGAGTGATGAAAGCCTCCATGATGCTCAAATTTACCCCATCAGAGTTATGTCCTCCTGCCCCTGGGCTGTATACATGCATAAAATGATGATAATATCTATATAAATTCATGTTTAACAGTTTTTTCAGACACTTACATCTGATGATAGAAGCAATGAAAGCTTCTTGTTGTGATTTGACCCTTTAGGGGTTATCTGCCCCATGACCACATGTTTAAAATCATTGAAATTGTATTTGACTAGAGTGGTCAGTGATTTATCGGAAGCTTATTGTAAGTGATCAGAGTAATGAAGTGTCCTGTCATGACAAAGAATTTTATCCATGTTCAATGGGGTTAGGCTGTCCCTGTCCTGGGGTTTTACTGAGAAAAAAATAATTCTGGGAAAATCGGTGTGTAAAAAAGGTTTTCAGTGGCGGGGTATGACGCAGTCGTTTGCGATGCTTTTATTTGTTTTAAAAAGTCAGTTGGCTCCACCTGGCTAAGGTCGATTTGACAGGGTCAGCATTGCATGTGAGTAAAAAGAGAAGTAAATGGATATGTGATTTGAGTATTGGACCAGCCAATTTCATGTCATTTATTTGAACTAATAGAAGGGTTTTCTTTCTGAAAATGCTAATAGACAAGAACTGAGGCAATTTCTCATCTTTTCCTTGCTGCATATACTTCATATTTGTCAGTCATTTACACTGACTGGGAAGCATTAATGGCTTATCATGGAGTAAGGGATATAACTTTTTAGCAGAGGGAGGAAACCAGTGAAGGGAAGAGAAGAAATGTATATACTTTTTCAGGGGAGGCAATATAAGGGAAATGAGACGTGGCACGACAAAACCAACAAAGTGGTTGTGCGCCCAGCGAAAACTCAGTTCAGCCTGGGCATCCGCCCAGTCTGATCAGAGTGTTCGCTGTCCGCATGGAGGTAGCTTAGACACTTAGCTACTCTTTAAGCATTTAGCGAAGGGTCTGGTCAAACTTGGTGGATGTCCATGCTGATCTAAGTCTGCGCTGGGCGCACAACCACTTTGTTGGATTTCTCGTGCCGCGGCTCACATGTACTTTTTCAAAGGGAGGCAATTCAAGGGATGTGAAGTAAATACTTTTTCAAAGGGAGGCAATTTAATACCTTCCTTATTGGCGAAGGGGGCCTGGGTGGAAAGGGGGATAATCCAATATTACCTGTTGTTTCAGAACAAGAACAAGGAAGTGAGCTACTGAGGTTGAAGAGAAGATTTCTAAAGGACCAAGAACAGTCTAGGATCTACTTTGCCAAACGTCAGACAAGGCTCAAACAAATGAGAGAGGTGGGTGTTTATTGATATTTTTACACCCACATAAATTTTCCTTTACCAATGAGCTATTGAGATCAAAGAGTCGTATTTTAAAGGGCTGAAGAACAAATTAATTACCATTTTGCTGAATTTCAGATGATACTGTAATAATAAAAAATAAATCAAATGAAATTAGTGTATATCAGTGGATCGGCAATGAAACAGTTCTGTGTATGTAGGAAAGCACTGAGTCCAGTTTAGATCAGGTGGAAACAAACAATATTTGTAGTCACATTTCATTACGTGAATTAAGGGTGGTCATGTCCCATGGCAGGGGACCACCATTTCACACCTGTAAGAATACATGTTTGATATGTTGTTGAGAGATTCTGATAGAGAAAGCATTTTGAATTAGGGATATTATTCGTGAAAGCTTTATTTGTTTTTATGTCATTGCTGGTGGGGTAGGAGTTGCAGAATTTTGCATTCCCCTCCCCCAGAGGATGGATTTAAATGACTGATATTGTTTTAGCAATGTTTGTTTCCCCACAGTATAAATTTAGTCACATATGTATATACATTGTAGATGGTTGTAAGAGAGCAGGCTACCAGACGTGAGAACCAGGTGACAATGTATCGTAAATACCGGAGTGGTGATCTGCCTGACATTCAGATAAAATACTCTTATATCATAGCTCCACTTCAGGCCCTGGCTCATGTAAGTACCACCCGTATGTATGAGGGGGATATCTGAAATCTCACAGTACACTAATTCAAAAATACAGTGTCAAAGTTAATAAAATATTTTCTACATTTACAGAAATTATATACTAGCTTAGCTAACTGGCAATTTTTTTTTTAATTTGTGACCCTTAAAGTTGAAATTTTACCTATTAAAAGTATCTCTTGGAGGTAGGCATTGGTGATGCAGGTAGAATTTCATAATTTTTGTTTTGTCATTGAAATTATTTGTGTGCACTAATAATCTTTGCTTTTCGGATGCAATTTGGCTTGTACAGTTACCAGTCATGTATGTTTTCCTTCCTCTACAGAGAGATAGCACTATAGCAAAGCTCTTATTTGGTATGGTCTTTAAAGCTATCTTTGAGAAGATGGGGGATGTGAAGACAGAGCGAGAGCTAGAAGAAACAGTGGACCAGATTAACTCATCCATGGACAATATCTTGTCAGCGTCTACTCAGTACTACTCACCTTTCATTGGATGTATACTGGTGGGTACGGCAATGATGCTAGATTTTGAGACGGAAGTGTCTTATCAAGCAGTGAAGATGCAGATCAGACTGCTCCTCAGGAGCAGTCTGATCAGGATCTGCACTGCTTGCAGTTCCATCAGCAATTTGCATATAGATCATCATGTTCAGAGTTTAAGATAAAATAATGAGGCCAATAGTTTAAGCAACTTTGTTCAAATTTTAGCATAACCACATGGACGGATTGATTACTTTTGGTTGTATGGCCCTGTCAGCAGTATTTCAGTGATATCAAGCTGATCAAGCATCTATAAACTCAGTTAATGGTTAAAAAGAGTTATGTCTCCAGCGGATTCGAATCCTGACTGCTAGCTAAGCACCAAGTGCTTAACCCCTGAGCTACCAGGGCTCCCGTGGTTATTTCAGCAATTGGTTATAGTGTCCCAATATTTCCATTGTGTTCGTGAGTGGCTTAACCTTATTTCAACCAATTGTCGTTGCAGTTTCTAGATGTGACTGTAAATGAGCTTATTGCTTTTTGCCTGGAGTTTTGCTCCCCAGACACATATGTGTCATACTACACCTAGTCATACTGACACTTTGCTAATTTCTTTTGACTGACAGCTTAGTGAAAAAGAAACTTAGTCAGAGCCACTTGTTAAAATCCTTAGTTTTACTTTGCAGAGTACAGACTGTTTTGTTAAACCTGTTTTCAGGGGGCACTCAATGGAAGCTAAAATAAAAAAAAGGTTGCTTAAAACATGTGATCCCTTAATACAGGTTCATTTACACT
Organism: Ctena decussata; assembly: GCA_963989385.1. Taxonomy (NCBI): domain Eukaryota; kingdom Metazoa; phylum Mollusca; class Bivalvia; order Lucinida; family Lucinidae; genus Ctena; species Ctena decussata. Next base: position 41,884,267 of record OZ022500.1, read on the forward strand.
GTATTTTGGTTTCAGGGATCACCTGTCTTATGGCTGCATAAGACAGGTGATCCCTTGAGGTGACCACATGAGCAGGTTTAACTGTAATTAAAGTGCCATACTGTACTCAAAAATTGAAGGTATGGGTTTTTCTACCATTTATACATACCTGTAAGAGAACAACTGTTGTGTTTTCCTGTTTGCTTCTCTAGACAAGGAAGCCTTTCAAAATGGGCTCTACTCAAAGGAATTTGCTTCTCTGGGAGCACATTCTTTCCTTTAAGAATTTTGGAGCTTCTGGTAACATAGAATGAGTATTTTAAGAAAATGCTATTGATTATGTATTGACTATGAGAATTGCCTTACTGAGACAGTTTTAATGAGGACCAACAGCATAGATTTTAATGTAGAAAGGAACAAAAGGGATAAAACCTAAAAAAAACTATCCCTTTTTCTGGAACTCTTGAACTGTTGAAAAATCCTCCAGTTCTGTATACTCTTTCAGGATATACTGTACCAGCTACGAAGAAGTTTGAAAGTTGATGTTGCCAATGTAGGGGGAGCAGCAATATTCAGCAAACTTCAACCATTGGGTAAAATATTTGACCTCATATGAGCCACAAATTTACCTGAGGAAATTTACTTAAGGGTTATCCAAACTGTGCAAGCCATAACTAGTCTGACTACTTAAAGTCTGGTCTCAGCATAGGGGTTATCCAAACTGTGCAAGCCATAACTAGTCTGACTACTTAAAGTCTGGTCTCAGCATAGGGGTTATCCAAACTGTGCAAGCCATAACTAGTCTGACTACTTGCAGTCTGGTCTCAGCATAGGGGTTATCCAAACTGTGCAAGCCATAACTAGTCTGACTACTTGCAGTCTGGTCTCAGCATAAACAGTTCACTGTTTCAAATTCTGCAAAGTCCAGCTATTATCCTGGCAGGTTAATCTAACCAGATGTTCATGTGTGCAGGCAAGTTAGAGAATGCTCATGGCAAGTTAAAGAATGCTCATTTCACTCATTTCACTCGCAAAGCCATGTATTCAGAATATTTTGCTCATATGATGTATTTTGTTTGTTGTAGTCTTTTGATCCTTGCTTGAATATATAAAAGCATTACAATGTAACCCCTTACATGTATATTGATCAGTTTTTCTAAGTTCTACATTTCAGATGAGATTTTGTGAAAGCATGTGCATCAGAATAGGTTCTTTGTTTCTTTTGTTCATTATATAGCTCTTTAAAATGTTACAGGTATTGCATTTTTGGAAGAACAGTTGATTATTCATGAGCCCTCTGAGGGCAGGGCGAGTAAGAGAAGCCGCACAGATACTCAAGTTTCTACTGATGTTGCCCACTGGATTGAACTCTCTAGGTGAGATAGTATCTCTCAATGTATTGTCATTTTGATAAAAAATGCTTCTTGCATTTTAAAATCCTTTCTTTGTCATAGCTCCATATAAGCTATAATTTTTGGATAGAAAGAGGTGCTGAAACATTTATTTTTGTGGAGAGAAGAACATGCTATGCTACAATACACAGTTCCACATTTAACTTGTTCCTTCGTTTATTTCACTTTTCCACCCGTCAGAAATTTTCAATTTTCAGTCTGTTTGACCAAGTTGGAGAGCAATCATTGCTCTAAAATGTATTTTTGTCCCAATTTGTTAGCTCACCTGAGCCTTTAGGCTCATAGGTGAGCTTATAGTATAGCCAGGCATCCGTCGTCCGTCCGTCCGTCGTCCGTCGTCAACATTTTCAAACATCTTCTCCTCTGAAACCACTGGGCCGATTGAAGCCATATTTCATATGGAGCCTATCTAGGTCGGGGGAACGAAAGTTTGTTCGGGGTATCTGGGTCACATGACCAAGATGGCCGCCACGCCCATATATGGTAAAAACCCTTCAAAAATCTTCTTCTCCAGAACCAAATGGCCTATGACCTTGAAACTTGGTATGTAGCATCGGGCATGCCGGCCCATCATAGTTTATACAAATCATGACCTTGCGTTGACCTTGACCTAATTAACGGCATGGTCAACTTTGGTATGTTAGGCTTTTATGTTGGAAAACGCTTAAACAGTGGATTTTTCAGTAACTATTTAAGTTTAAGGAACAATACTTGGTATACATGGTCGACTAAATGACCAGATGAAGATATATGTCACTAAAGGTCAAGGTCATTCCGTCGGACCATCCGTCGTCAAGATTTTCAAACATCTTCTCCTCTGAAACCACTGGGCCGATTGAAGCCAAATTTCATATGGAGTCTCAGTGGGATGGGGGAACGAAACTTTATACCAATCTGGGTCACATGACCAAGATGGCCGCCATGCCCATATATGGTAAAAACCCTTCAAAAATCTTCTTCTCCAGAACCAAAAGGCCTATGACCTTGAAACTTGGTATGTAGCATCGGGCATGACGGCCCATCATAGTTTGTACAAATCATGACCTTGCTTTGACCTTGACCTAATTTAAGGCATGGTCAACTTTGGTACATTAGGATTTTATATTGGAAAACGCTTAAACAGTGGATTTCTCAGAAAATATTTAAGTCTAAGGTACAATACTTGGTATACATGGTCGACTAAATGGCCAGATGAAGATATTATGTCACTAAAGGTCAAGGTCATTCCGTCGGACCATCTGTCGTCAAGATTTTCAAACATCCTCTCCTCTGAAACCACTGGGCCGATTGAAGCCAAATTTCATATGGAGTCTCAGTGGGATGGGTTGATGAAAGTTTATACCCGGGGTCTGGGTCACATGACCAGGATGGCCCCCATGCCCATATATGGTAAAAACCCTTCAAAAATCTTCTTCTCCAGAACCAAATGGCCAATGACCTTGAAACTTGGTATGTAGCATCCGGCATGCCGGCCCATCATAGTTTATACAAATCATGACCTTGCGTTGACCTTGAACTAATAAACGGCATCGTAAACTTTGGTACGTTAGGCTTTTATATTGGAAAACGCTTAAACAGTGGATTTCTCAGAAAATATTTAAGTCTAAGGTACAATACTTGGTATACATGGTCGACTAAATGACCAGATGAAGATATTATGTCACTAAAGGTCATGGTCAATCCGTCGGACCATCCGTCGTCAAGATTTTCAAACATCTTCTCCTCTGAAACCACTTGGCCGATTGAAGCCAAATTTCATATGGAGTCTCAGTGGGATGGGGGAACGAAAGTTTATACCCGGGGTCTGGGTCACATGACCAAGATGGCCGCCATACCCATATATGGTAAAAACCCTTCAAAAATCTTCTTCCCCAAGAACCGAAAGGCCTATGGCCTTGAAACTTGGTATGTAGCATCCGGCATGCCATGGCCGCCATGCCCATATATGGTAAAAACCCTTCAAAAATCTTCTTCTCCAGAACCAAAAAGGCCTATGACCTTGAAACTTGGTATGTGGCATGCTGGCCCATCATAGTTTATACAAATCATGACCATGCGTTGACCTTGAATTAATTTACGACATGGTCAACTTTGGTACGTTAGGCTTTTATATGGGAAAACGCTTATACAGTGGATTTCTCAGAAACTATTTAAGTCTAAGGTACAATACATGGTATATATGGTCAACTAAATGACCAGATGAAGATTTTATGTCACTGAAGGTCAAGGTCATTTTGTCGGTCTGTCCGTCATCAAGATTTTCAAAACATCTACTCCTCTGAAACCACTGGTCTGATTGAAGCAAAATTTCATATGGAGTCTAAGTGTGATCAGGGAATAAAAGTTTGTTCTCAGGGTCTTGACCAAGATGGCCGCCATGCCGGTATATGGTAAAAACCCTTCAAAATCTTCTTCTCCAGAACCAAAAGGTGTATGACCTTGAAACTTGGTATGTAGCTTTGGGCACTCAAGCCCATCATAGTTTATACAAATGATCGTGCGTTGACCTTGACCTAATTTATGACACTGTCAACTTTGGTACATTATGTAGTCTTTTATATGGGAAAATGCTTAAACAGTGGATTTTTCAGAAACTATTTAAGTCTAAGGTGCAATATTTGGTATATATAGTTGACTAAATGACCAGATGAAGATATTTTGTCGTTAAAGGTCAAGGTCATTCTTTGACTTTTGTACAAGGTCATTGAGATTCTGTCACCCGTCAACATTTTCAAACATCTTCTCAGAGGCCACTAAGGTCAATTGAAGCCATATTTCATATGGAGCTTCACCGGTTTAAAGGAACCATAGTTTGTTCAGATGGTCTTGGTCACTTGACCAAGATGGCCACCATGCCCATATATGGTAAAAACTCTTCAAAAGTCTTTTTCTCAAGAACCGAAAGGCCTATAACCTTGAAACTTGGTACCGGTATGTAGCATTGGGCACTCAGGCCCATCATAGTTTATACAAATGATTACTGTATTTTCATATGGAGCTTTAATACTGGGTCAAAGGAATCAAAGTTTGTTCAGATGGTCATGGTCGTATGAACATGGTGGCCGCCACACCCATTTATGATAAAAACCCTTCAGAAATCTTTGTCCAGAAACAAAGGCCCAGTGACCTTGTGGCTTGGTATATAGAATTGGAACTCAACATTAATCCCCAAGGGAGGGGGCCCCTGCCCTGGTGCTATATACATGTATAAAAGCATGAAAATATATACCAGGACCAAGTGTCAGGTGAGCTACAGGACCATTGGTCCTCTGGTTTAAATGAGCCGCGACACGAGAAAACCAACAAAGTGGTTTTTGCGCCCAGCACAGACTCAGATCAGCCTGGGCATCCGCCCAATTCGATCAGTCTTCTCTTTCCGCATGCAGGTAGCTTAGACCCTAAGCTACCCTTTATACCCTAAGCTACCCTTTAAGCACTTAGCAAAGAGTCTGATTGGACTGGATGGATGCCCAGGCTGATATGAGTCTGCGCTGGGAGCACAACCACTTTGTTGGTTTTCTCGTGTCGCAGCTCAAATGTTCCTGTATCCGTCTTCTTAGGTTATATAAAACAGTAGAGGATTATGATGTGTTGCTGGGTATCTTTGGTGGTAAACTTGGCACACAGCCAATTACCCAGAAGGCCATAGAAGCTGAGGCAAGGGCAGATTACTCCACAGCGAGGAAACTATATGAAGAGGTATTGTTCAGCTATGTCTGTTAAAAGATAGGTTAAACATGAAATTCAGGACTTTAGAAGTAGTTTACATGCACAAGATTTAATGAGTGGGGCTAGGTTTAAATGTCCCACAAATGCAAATGTCATACAGACATGTGGGCTTTGGTTTGAGGTCTCATATCAAAGAAGACTTAGAGCTGGGACTTGAGCCACATCTGCTTGATTGGTAGTCTAGCATGTAACCCATAAACCACAGCTCCTTCTACTTATTGCATGATACAATAGAAATGTTGTGCAGGGTAATGTCATTTTGGATGTTACACTTTTATTATGTCATGGCAGCAAGCAACTGACACTTAACTACACAGGACAACAAGGCAAATGAGCATTTAATGCTCAGTTGCCTTGCAGTCCTGTACAGTTAAGTCTCAACATATTGCTTTTCATTTTGCTACTGTGCCTATTTGATATAGATCTCAAACGTAGCATAAAATACATGAAACAGAGTAAATAAACCACAAACCAGCTCAGCATCTGCAAAAGTGAAAGTGTAAGTGCACTCAAGTGACTTACGTCTGATCAGTTTCTAGAATCTATTAAAATGGAAATCCCAAGATGTAGGGAAAACCCCATCTTCCTCTGAGGAATTCTGTGGTAAGTTATTAGAATATATTGATGAAAAAATCTCTTGTATTTTCCTTCAGGCTCTGCAGTGTGATGACTGGGAAGAAGCGCCACTAGATGCTGAAGTAGATCTGTGGGATGACTGTAGGATGGATGTAGGTTGTATCTCAGATAATTATAGTAAATGTTCTACATTGACGACAGAAATAGATAACCATTGTAGACACAGATCAAAGAGCCTACAGGGTCTTCACTGTTTGCCATTCCACCAAGTCTTTTCTGAAAAAAAAAAATCAAACAACTTTATCCATAATTTTTCTGACGAATGAGGTTTACAGAATTTTTGAACTGTTATCTGTTACTGTTAATGAGCCGTGACATGACAAAACCATCAAAGTGGCAGTTGCGCCCAGCAAAGCCTCAGATCAGCCTGGGCATTCACCCAGTCTGATCAGAGTCTTTCTTGTGCACTTAAAGGCTAGCGAAAGGTCTAAGCTACCTCATTGCGGACAGCAGAGATTCCGATTCAACTTAGATAGTGTGTATCATAAAAATACACACATTATGTAGAGGATCTATAATTTATTTTCATTTCATATGAATTTTTATATGTTTCATAAATTTTTACCCAGTGGATTCTGTTTATCATGCAACCATTGTTAGCTTTTTAAAGGACTGAGAGTTGCCCAGCATTTAATAGAGCTTTCGGATGGTGATGAAACTTTACACTCCTCAGCTGAAAATCTATTGTAAATCTTAAAATTTTCATAAATGCTTATTTTCGAGATTTAGTGTTAAATGAAATATTCTTAAAGTTTTGAAGTCACAATTATCGTAAGGAGATTTCGGATCCAAATAGGCCATACAATTGCAAAGTTTTGCAAAAATTAAACTTGTGCAAATATTTCCCAATTTACAATTACAAGTTTATGTAATGATGTTAGGCCACTACATAACATGGCAGTCATAGTATACAGTCATATTTTTGTTGTTGCAGTGTTTGGCTAACCTCGCCCAATGGGATGCTCTTGAGGCAGTGTCGTCTGCAGCCGTTGATGATGCAAGTTCACCGGACCTGAACAAAGTTTGGGACGATACCTTCTTTCAGGTAGGGATGAATGTCATATTTGTTCTAAATACTTGAACAATCTGTTTGAGCAAACAGTGTAGACAAAGATCAGACTGCTCCTAAGGAGCAGTCTGATCAGTGTCTGCATTGTTTGCCGACACCCTTTTAAAACAACTGATTGGGCAAGATATGATTTTTCTGAATTTCGGAGCCCTGTAGCTCAGTAGGTTAAGTGCTGGCCTGTGATCTAGCGGTCCTGGGCTCGAGCTCTGCTGTAGGTGGGAATCTTTGGGATTATAAATGGGGTTCCATTGCACACAGCCTTTCATGACCACACACCAATCGTCTTGATATGACCGAAATACTGTTAAAAAGGATGTAAAATCGCAAGTGATCCATCCATCCATTCTGAATTATGTCCCCCCACCAAAGGTGAGGGGGGACATATTGTTTTCAGTGCGGTTCCCGGTGCGTCGGCGTCAGCGTCACACTCTTGTATGCACAATATCTCTTGAACCAATTTATGGAATTTCACCAAACTTGCATGGATATATATTTGGGACAAGCTTAAGAGCTGATTAGATTTTGGTGACCTTGACCTCATTTTCAAGGTCACAGGGTGGCGTCACACTCTTGTATGTACGATATCTCTTGAACCAATTTGATGGAATTTCACTAAACTTGCATGGATATATCATTGGGACAAGCTCAAGAGCTGATTAGATTTTGGTGACCTTTTTCAAGGTCACAGGAGGACTTGAATGGCATGAAAATTTCTTGTATGCACAATATCTCCTGAACCAATTGGTGGAATTTCACCAAACTTGCATGGATATATCTTTGGGACAAGTTTAAGAGCTGATTAGGTTTTGGTGACCTTGACCTTATTTTCAAGGTCACTGCAGGAATAAGATGACAATTTCTTGTACCCATGATATCTCTTGAACCAATTGATGGAATTTCACCAAACTTGCATGGATACATCATTGGGACATGTTTAAGAGCTGAGAAGATTTTGGTGACCTTGACCTCATTTGCAAGGTCACTGGAGGACCAAGATGACAATTTCTTGTAACCACCATATCTCCTGAACCAATGGATGGAATTTCACCAAACTTGCATGGATATATCATTGGGACAAGTTTAAGAGCTGATTAGATTTTGGTGACCTTGACCTCATTTTTAAGGTCACTGGAAGACTTAGGTGACAGTTTCTTGTACCCATGATATCTCTTGAACCAATGGATAGAATTTCACCAAACTTGCATAGATACATCATTGGGACAGGTTTAAGAGCCTGTTATAATTTTGTGACCTTGACCTCATTTGCAAGGTCACTGGAGGGCTTAGATGACCAACTATATCTCTTGGACCAATGGATGGAATTTCACCTAACTTGCATGGATACATCATTGGGACAAGTTTAAGAGCTGATTAGATTTTGGTGACCTTGACTTCATTTTCAAGGTCACTGGCAGACTTAGATGACAATTTCTTGTACTCACTATATCTCCTGAACCAATGGATGGAATTTCACCAAACTTGCATGGATACATCATTGGGTCAACTTTAAGAGCTGATTAGATTTTGACCTCATTTGCATGGAAATAGTCATCTATGATGGATATCTTTAGAACCAGTGGATAGATTTTCTCCAAATTTGCCTAGTATTCTGATTGTACAGGTTTTTTACTCATACGGAGGCGTTGGAAATGGGCTGGTGGGGGGACATCAGTGTTTCTTTGAAAAACATTTCTAGTTTCAATATGGAAGAGTCCATTAAAGGACTCTGGATGGTTTAAATTTTATGATAAATACTGTAGATTTATTCTACAGCTCATTCTATTTCAAACTGTTATGAAAAGCAATATAGTACCAGAAAAAGTTCAGGGCCCAGTTGTTCAAAACTAACGACGTAGTTAGCTAACGTTTTGTTACAATTTCAAATATTAATAGCGCAATAACGCCAGTTTTTTTTTGTTGGAAAAAAATGTGAGAATCTTTAGCTCTGCAAAAGCTTCTCACATTTTTTCAACAAAAAATATCAGTGTATTAAAACACTTAACGAGTTGACCTCTTAACGAGCTCATTAGTCTAATGGTGTTTTGAACAAATGAGTCCAGTTGTCACCCTGTGAAGATCCATTTAATTTGAGCTCAGATTCATTCTCATTTCAGGAACATTACCTACCATTTATCCTCCAAAGTAAAGTAAAGTTGATGCTACAAGGGGATGAAAACCAACAGTCATTGTTAAACTTCATTGATAGTGCCATGAAGGTTCCAGACAGAAAACTTATTCTTGAGGTACAACAAATTCTTTAAGAATGGTTGCAGAGAAATGTATGATGGTGGTCTGGATACATTTTTTCTGCCCCATTCAATCATCAGATTGAATTTCTGACTTTTGGCCTAATTCAGGCAAAGATTCCTGTTGAATGTCCATGAGCATAAACAGAGAATGCCATATTAATGTCTTTTGATATCAAGTTTATCAGGTGATAGCAAAAGACGTTATCATGGTTTTCTATTTATCATGCATCATTAGAAGATTTTACAGGGTAAAAAGAGTCAACCTAATGGAAAGCAAACACAGTTTGTCCGTACTTGTTGACATCGCGAATGCGTTGTGACGTAGGTCAGTAACGTCATTTAACCGATCGAACGCTGTTATCATGGCAAACGTCAGTGTGTAGCCAGTCATTTTCAGAGATCACTGCATAAGACATGGCCTGATAACATTTGCACAAGTGCAGTTCTAAAGTGACATGATAATACATCATGTTATCATATCCCTGTTATCGGGTGAATTTTGTGGCAGATGCATGATAAAACCCAAATCTTGTATCTGCTGTATAAGTTGCAGACTCCATCCCATCCCACCCTAAAACCCATTCTATTCCTTATTGGAAGTGCCTGTATATTCTTACACTAATAAATATCCTACATATCAACTGAAAGTGAATGTATAATCCAGTCTTATATTGCAGAAAATGAAGGTATTTAACATAACAGCATATGACCTTGTATCATCTTGAACTTATTAATTTATATTTTAGAATCGGTACAGCCAAGAGTTAGCTTTGATGTACCTTTGGCAGGAGGATTATGACAGAGCACGACATTATGCCAGTATGGCTCAGGAATTCTTTCTCCAGGTATGTTTATACTGACATATAAGCCAGAGGTCCCAGGCTCAATCCCTGGTCCGGCCACTTACTTTCATTTCTCCTTCGTTGTCAGTTACTGGTGAAAGTAAGTGCACTTAGTACTGGTTAACTGCGTGGGGGGTGGGGGGCGGGTCTAAGCCTAAGCCTGCCCAGGGATTGTGTGGCTAGGTTAACTGACGGTCCCCACATTGCCATAGCTGTTTACAATGGACGTTAAACAATAACAATAACACAAGAACAAAGCCAGTATGGCTGGTGCATTATGACAGAGCACAACATTATGCCAGTATGGCTGTGGAATTCTCCAGGAATGTAAATACAAAGCAATTATGACAGAACTATTTTGACAGAGTATGACATTATGCCAGTATTTTTTCTCCAGGCATATTAATACAAGGCGAGTTTGACATGGGAATTATGACATAGTATGACATTATGCCAGTATGGCTCTTGAATTCTTTCTGCAGAGAAGGTCATACAAAGTGAGTTATAGCAGGAGAATTATGACCAAGTATAACATTTTACCAGTGTAAGATTGCAATTCTTTTTGCAGGTATGTTTACTAGTAATCAAAACAAGTTGTTGCTGGAAAATTATTCCAGAGTGTGACATTTTGCTTTTAACAAGGCAAACTTTCTGCAGCTATGTGACATCTTCCAAGAATACAGAAAAATAATTTCAAACTGCCCTTACCTGTTAACACAATAGCACTCAGAACAGCAAAACTCCATAGAGTTTTGGCCGTTCTGAGCACAAAAGGGTTGAACACAGAAAGTTCTCTTGATGGAAAGAAATGAATTTGCCATATGAATTGTTTATTTACAGGAGTGGAGTAGTACAGACAGTTTAATGGCCTCTAGCAGAAATACAGCCCTGCAGAAACTTCAGCCTCTAGTTGAGCTGCAAGAATTCTTAGAGTTTATGGCAGATGAGCATCACTTCAGCTCACTCCAACCAGCAAAGACATTAGTTAGAGAATGGAACAAAAGAACACCTGATCTCTTGACTGATCCTGTTGGAGTCTGGGATGATGTTGTTACAAACAGGTACAAATTTTACTGTGTGATTGGTTCATGCATACTTTGGTAATTTCCTTCTCCTCGTATTGACTGTTGTTTCGAAAATACTCTAAAGACACAGATATATATACACACACTGCTGCCCAGTGAAAGAAGAGTAAACAGCCTTTTTAGCTCACCTGAGCCTTTAGGCTCATAGGTGAGCTTATAGTATAGCCAGGCATCCGTCGTCCGTCCGTCATCAAGATTTTCAAACATCTTCTCCTCCGAAACCGCTGGGCCGATCAAAGCCAAATTTTATATGGAGCCTCCATGGGTTGGGGGAACGAAAGTTTGTTCGGGGTATCTGGGTCACATGACAAGATGGCCGCCACGCCCATATATGGTAAAAACCCTTCAAAAATCTTCTTCTCCAGAACCAAAAGGCCTATGACCTTGATACTTGGTATGTAGTATCGGGCATGCGGGCCCATTATAGTTTGTACAAATCATGACCTTGCGGTGACCTTGGCCTAATTTACAGCATGGTCAACTTTGGAACGTTAGGCTATTATATGGGAAAACGCTTAAACGGTGGATTTCTCAGAAACTATTTAAGTCTAAGGTACAATACTTGATATACATGGTCGACTAAATGACCAGATGAAGATATTATGTCTTTAAAGGTCAAGGTCATTCCGTCGGACCATCCGTCGTCAAGATTTTCAAACATCTTTTCCTCTGAAACCACTGGGCCGATTAAAGCCAAATTTCATATGGAGTCTCAGTGGGGTGGGGGAATGAAAGTATGTACCCGGGGTCTGGGTCACTTGACCAAGATGGCCGCCACTCCCATATATGGTAAAAACCCTTCAAAAATCTTCTTCTCCAGAACCAAAAGGCCTATGACCTTGATACTTGGTATGTAGTATCGGGCATGCGGGCCCATCATAGTTTATACAAATCATGACCTTGCGTTGACCTTGACCTAATTTACGGCATGGTCAACTTTGGTATGTTAGGCTTTTATATGGGAAAACGCTTAAACAGTGGATTTCTCAGAAACTATTTAAGTCTAAGGTATAATACTTGGTATACATGGTCGACTAAATGACCAGATGAAGATATTATGTCACTAAAGGTCGAGGTCATTCCGTCGGACCATCCGTCATCAAGATTTTCAAACATCTTCTCCTCTGAAACCACTTGGCCGATGAAAGCCAAATTTCATATGGAGTCTTAGTGGGGAGGGGGAATGAAAGTTTGTACCCGGTGTCTAGGTCACATGACCAAGATGGCCGCCACGCCCATATATGGTAAAAACCCTTCAAGAATCTTCTTCTCCAGAACCAAAAGGCCTATGACCTTGATACTTGGTATGTAGTATCGGGCATGCGGGCCCATCATAGTATGTACAAACCATGACCTTGCGTTGACCTTGACCTAATTTACGGCATGGTCAACTTTGGAACGTTAGGCTTTTATATGGGAAAACGCTTAAACAGTGGATTTCTCAGAAACTATTTAAGTCTAAGGTATAATACTTGGTATACATGGTCGACTAAATGACCAGATGAAGATATTATGTCACTAAAGGTCAAGGTCATTCCGTCAGACCATCTGTCGTTAAGATTTTCAAACATCTTCTCCTCTGAAACCACTGGGCCGATTGAAGCCAAATTTCATATGGAGTCTCAGTAGGATGGGTGAACGAAAGTTTGTACCCGGGGTCTGGGTCACATGACCAAGATGGCTGCCATGCCCATATATGGTAAAAACCATTCAAAAATCTTCTTCTCAAGAACCAAAAGGCCTATGACCTTGAAACTTGGTGTGTAGCATCGAGCATGCGGGCCCATCATAGTTTATACAAATCATGACCTTGCATTGACCTTGACCTAATTTTTGGCATGGTCAACTTTGGTATGTTAGGCTTTTATATGGGAAAACGCTTAAACAGTGGATTTCTCAGAAACTGTTTAAGTCTAAGGTACAATACTTGGTATACATGGTCAACTAAATGACCAGATGAAGATATTATGTCACTAAAGGTCAAGGTCATTCCGTCGGACCATCCGTCCTCAAGATTTTCAAACATCTTCTCCTCTGAAACCACTGGTCTGATTGAAGCCAAATTTCATATGGAGTCTTAGTGGGATGGGGGAACGAAAGTTTGTACCCGGGGTTGGGGTCACATGACCAAGATGGCCTCCATGCCCATATATGGTAAAAACCCTTCAAAAATCTTCTTCTCCAGAACCAAAAGACCTGTGACCTTGAAACTGTATGTATCATCGGGCATGCGGGCCCAACATATTGTATACAAATGATGACCTTGCATTGACCTTGACCTCATTTACGGCATGGTCAACTTTGGTATGTTAGGCTTTTATATTGAAAAACGCTTAAACAGTGGATTTCTCAGAAACTATTTAAGTCTAAGGTACAATATGTTGTATACATGGTCAAACAAATGACCAGATGAAGATATCATGTCTTTAAAGGTCAAGGTCATTCTGTCAGACCATCCGTCGTTAAGATTTTCAAACATCTTCTCCTCTGAAACCACTGGGGAGATTGAAGCCAAATTTTATTTGGAGTCTCAGTGGGATGGGGGAACGAAAGTTTGTACCCGGGGTCTGGGTGACATGACCAAGATGGCTGCCATGCCCATATATGGTAAAAACCCTTCAAAAATCTTCTTCTCCAGAACCAAAAGGCCTTTGACCTTGAAACTTGGTATGTAGCATCGAGCATGCGGGCCCATCATAGTTTATACAAATGATGACCTTGCGTTGACCTTGACCTAATTTACGACATGGTCAACTTTGGTATATTAGGCTTTTATATGGGAAAACGCTTATATAGTGGATTTCTCAGGAACTATTTAAGTCTAAGGTACAATATGTGGTATATATGGTCAACTAAATGACCAGATGAAGATATTATGTTACTGAAGGTCAAGGTCATTTTGTCGGTCTGTCTGTCATCAAGATTTTCAAACATCTTCTCCTCTGAAACCACTGGGGAGATTGAAGCCAAATTTCATATTGTGTCTCAGTGGGATAGGGGAACGAAAGTTTATACCCGGGGTCTGGGTGACATGACCAAGATGTCCCTTCAAAACCCCTTCAGAAATCTTCTTCTCTAGAACCAAAAGGCCTATGACCTTGAAACTTGGTATGTAGCATCGGGCATGGGGGCCCATCATAGTTTATACAAATGATGACCTTGCATTGACCTTGATCTAATTTACGACATGGTCAACTTTGGTATGTTAGGCCTTTATATGGGAAAACTTTTTGTCACTGAAGGTCAAGGTCATTTTGTCGGTCTGTCCGTTATCAAGATTTTCAAAACATCTTCTCCTCTGAAACCACTGGTCTGATTGAAGCAAAATTTCATATGGAGTCTAAGTGTGATCAGGGAATAAAAGTTTGTTCTCGGGGTCTTGACCAAGATGGCCGCCATGCTTGTATATGGTAAAAATCCTTCAAAATCTTCTTCTGTAGAACCAAAAGGCGTATGACCTTGAAACTTGGTATGTAGCTTTGGGCACTCAAGCCCATCATAGTTTATACAAATGATCGTGCGTTGACCTTGACCTAATTTATGACACTGTCAACTTTGGTACATTATGTAAGCTTTTATATGGGAAAATGCTTAAACAGTGGATTTTTCAGAAACTATTTAAGTCTAAGGTGCAATATTTGGTATATATGGTTGACTAAATGACCAGATGAAGATATTTTGTTGTTAAAGGTCAAGGTCATTCTTTGTCTTTTGTACATGGTCATTGAGATTGCGTCACCTGTCAACATTTTCAAACATCTTCTCAGAGGCCACTAGGGTCAATTGAAGCCATATTTCATATGGAGCTTCACCGGCTTAAAGGAACCATAGGTTGTTCAGATGGTCTTGGTCACTTGACCAAGATGGCCACCATGCCCATATATGGTAAAAACTCTTCAAACGTCTTTTTCTCGAGAACCGAAAGGCCTATAACCTTGAAACTTGGTACCGGTATGTAGCATTGGGCACTCAGGCCCATCATAGTTTATACAAATGATTACTGTATTTCATATAGAGCTTTAATACTGGGTCAAAGGAATCAAAGTTTGTTCAGATGGTCATGGTCACATGAACATGGTGGCCGCCCCACCCATATATGATAAAAACCCTTCAGAAATCTTTGTCCAGAAACAAAGGCCCAGTGACCTTGTGGCTTGGTATATAGAATTGGGACTCAACATTAATCCTCAAGGGAGTGGGGTTATCTGCCCCTGCCCTGGTGCTATATTCATGTATAAAAGCATTAAAATATATACCAGGACCAAGTGTCAGGTGAGCTACAGGACCATTGGTCCTCTGGTTTTCCTGTTAGAGTTGACTTGTATTAAGAAAGAAGGCAAAAATGAAAATTTGCAGAGTTTCTTTCTCTGAAAATGTACACTTAGACATGTGCATTTAAGGTAGATCACTAATTCCTTCTTATTAGACTGAGAACAAATTGATGGAAATTGAATAGTTGATAAATGACAAATTAGCTGTTTGTTGGTAATAATTCGTTATCTTATAGATATGTGTATCTTGATCACATCAATGGTCGCCTTCAGAAACAGGAACCAGACTCTCAAGATTCTACAGATTTGGAAGCAGACGACATATTCCTGGATACCAAACTGAGGCTCAAGTTAAAGATGGCTGAAAGTTGCAAAGAACAGAACAACTTCACTCTGACTCTGAGAATATTGAAAGAAACACACAGTGTAAGCATCATAAAGTCAATAGTGTATATTGCAGTTGTGGGTGGTTAAATAAACTACTTCAGCAATGCATTACTAAAACATGATAAAAGTGATGTTAGCCAGTTATATTGGGATGTTTTAGGGGAAGCAGTTCTTATGTTTTCACTCTGCCTCCCTTCTCAGTGGGGTCTACTCTCAAAGAAAAGAATTTGCTCCCATAGGGGAGCAAATTTTGCCTTTGAGAGTTGACGCAGCTTTGGAAAGGCTTTGTCATGCAGGGATGCAAACAGGAAGTCACAAAAGTTGTTCCTGTGGATGAAAATGAAGGAAAAACATGGAAGTATGCCCATTCACCAAGCTACTGTTGTAGTTGTAAAAAAAAGATAATAAAAGACAGCTGTTTATTTTATACTGGTGGTTTGTGTTCTAAAATAGGGCAGTGTGGGTTTTGGATAATTTAGTTTTCGTTGCGCATTAAACAATTAATTTGAACATCAAATATATGGAATAAAAACTGTCAGAATAAACAACCAGTTGATTTGAAAGTGTTGAAAAAAGAAATAAAACATCTTTCAGTCATTTCTTGCCATAATACATGCGTAGTATAATCATCAGTATGTCATATGATTAGCTCACCTGGCCCGAAGGGCCATAGTGAGCTATTGTCATACCAATGCGTCCGGCGTGCGTCGTGCGTCGTCACGCAATGTGTCCATCAACATCTAAAAACAAATATTCAAACATCTTCTTCTGTAAAACTACTTGTCCCATGGTTCTCAAATTTCACATGGAGCATGACCTGACTCCAGGGTCTCAGAATTGTAAAATTGGGTCAGGTTGAAAATCCAAGATGGCCGCCGTTACTAAAAATAGCAAAAACAACAAAATAAACTTCTTCTCCAGAACCACTGGGTATATTTGTCTGAATTTTGGCATGGAACATCAATAAAACCTTGGTATTCAAAATTGTAAAAATGAAAAAAATCTGTAGCGGAGTTTTGTCACAGTGACCTACTTTCTGTTTATGAGTGTAATTTTGCTCAAATGCCAATGTCAAAAAAGGACCTATTTAAACAACTTCAAACAACTTCTTCTCTAAAACCACTGAACCCATGGATCTCAAATTTCACATGGAGCATGACCAGACTGCAGGGTTTCAAAATTGTAAAATTGGGTCAGGTCAAGAATCCAAGATGGCCGCGGTTACTAAAAATAGCAAAAACAACAAAATCAACTTCTTCTCCAGAACCGTTTGGTATATTTGGTTGAAAGTTTGCATGGAACATAAATGGGGCCTTGGTATAAAAAATTGTAAAAATAAAAAAAAATCTATAGCGGAATTAGGTCACAGTGACCTACTTAGTGTTTACAAGACCGATTTTGCTCAATGTCAATATCTCAAGAAAATGCAACCAATTCTGACCAGATTTGGTCAAAAATGGTTCTTGAATGGAATTATTTCAATTTTGTGCCAGTTGAGTATCCAAGATGGCCACCATGGGGGCCGTTACTAAAAATAGCACAAAGATAAAAATGACAATTACTCAAGAACCCTTGAATGGAATTGGACCAATTTTGTGTCAGAATGTTCCTTGCATGAAGCCGTTTCGATTAATTGCAATTCGGCATTCCAAGATGGCCGCCATCTGGTGTTACTAAAAATAGCACAAACATAAAAATGACAATTACTCAAGAACCCTTGAATGGAATTGGACCAATTTTGTGTCAGAATGTTCCTTGCATGAAGCCGTTTCGATTAATTGCAATCTGGCATTCCAAGATGGCCGCCATCTGGTGTTACTAAAAATAGCACAAACATAAAAATGACAATTACTCAAGAACCCTTGAATGGAATTGGACCAATTTTGTGTCAGAATGTTCCTTGCATAGAGTCGTTTTGATTAATTGCAATTTGTCATTCCAAGATGGCCGCCATCTGCCGTTACTAAAAATAGCACAAAACATGAAAATGACAATATCTCAGTAACCGCTGAATGGATTTTGACGAAATTTGTGTCAAAATGATTCTTGCATTGAGATGTTTCATAAATATCTAACTGTAGACCATTCATATTGGCCTCTGTTACTGAAAATAGAAAAATGTGAAAATTAGAAAATCTCAATGGAGTTGGATTAATCTTGTGTCAGAATGGTCCTTTCATTAAGCTTTTTGGATTTTTTGCATTTTGGCATTCCAAGATGGCCGCCATTTGCCGTTACTGAAAATAGCACACAACATGAAAATGACAATATCTCAGTAACCCCTGAATGGATTTTGACGAAATTTGTGTCAAAATGATTCTTGCATTGAGACATTTCAAAGATATCTAACTGTAAGACCAGTCATATTGGCCTCTGTTACTAAAAATAGAAAAAATTGAAAATCAGAAGATCTCAATGGAATTGGACCAAATTTGTGTCATAATGGTCCTTGCATGAAGGCTTTTCGATTTTTTTTGCATTTTAGCAATCCAAGATGGCCGCCATCTGCCATTACTAAAAATAGCACGAAACATGAAACTGGCAATATCTCAGTAACCCCGGAATGGATTTTGATGAAATTTGGGGAAAAATGATTCTTGCATTGAGGTGTTTCAAAAGTAAATATATAAAGACCAGGCAAGTTGGCCTCTGTTACTAAAAGTAGCAACATGTGAAAATGAGAAATTCTCAGTGGAATTGGACCAATTTTGTATCAGAATGGTTCCGTTGCACAATAGCCAGGTGAGCGATATCAGGCCCATTTGGGCCTCTTGTTTATTTAAGGAATGAATGCTATTTTTCAAACGTTTGCTGAGGTATAAACTACATCGGGTCACGAGCAAAGTAAGTGAACCTCAAAGGGGTTTATGTAAACTTTGCTCGTGACCCGATGTAGTTTATACTTCAGTAAACGTTTGAAAAATAATGTTTATTCTTTATATTTATATATTATTAAATGATGCTTTTGATCAATAAAAAGATAAACAAAAATAAGAAATACATATATAAGAATTGTTTTAAAAACATTACCGGCCGAATTTTGCAATAGTTTGGAACAGCTGCATTGTCACTGCCTACCAGTAAATTCCACCTTCTGTTGTAGATTTCATGGGCAAGTAGGCGTAGCAGGCTGTCACTCAATGTCTGCTAGCCAATCAAGTACATGGCATGTTGTTGATTCCACGTGCTAGTTAGTGAGATGAGCTGTCACTCTAAACCATGTGGCACAATGTAATTATTGACTTGTAAACAACATTGACTCCCGCATCACTTAATTTGGTTAACAGAGAGCTTTGCAGTGATAATGTAAATATAAGATTTGAGACGTTTGATATTTTAATTTTCACTGAAATAAGAAACGCAGCTTACCACAGCATCTATCTACTGTTTCAGTCGTGTAAGCGAGCAGAGGATGAAAGCTTAATGTTTGATTGGGCACACTTGTACGCCAGCACCCATCACAAGAAGACCAGGGCAGTACTATCAGAGTTGACGGAAGAATCCATTGGCAGTGTGTTCACTACTTTGGATCAATTAAGTATGTGGCCTTTACACTTAAAGTGCCGAAACTGAAAATAGTTTAATTTTCAAACAGCATATTTTCAAATGATGCAGCTCATCATCGTGAGAATTCGAAGACTAGATGGCAAACAGTGTAAATCCAGCTGGATTTACACTGTTTGCCATCTAGTCTTCGAATTCTCACGATGATTTAGCTTGAACGAAACATTCTTTAGAATTTTGCAGATGTAAATTTTGCCTTCTGCTTTTTTGGTGCATTAAGGATTAAGATAATGCATTTTATTTGTTAGTTTGAATTAAAATTGCTGGTAATAATGAAATTTCTAGTATAGTTATTCTCTGGCGGGGTAGGAGATGGCATTGGTGGCATAGACATTTGTCAAGCTTTTTTGGCGTTTAGCTTTCTTTGTGGGACAATGCACAGACAGGCAAGACACGATGCTGTCTATAATTCTTGTATTTTTTTTCTTCGGTCTTCATCTGGAATCTACTAAGCCAGCCAGTTCGTTAGAAGATGTCCATAAGTTGCAAAGCTTGTTATCTAATCCCCCTGTATGTTTATTGTGCTACTATATTTGTATTGATTCATTGCATAAAATATTGTTTAAACTAAGCCAGCTGAATAAACTTTAGCCAATTCCTTCCTTTAAGTGTTGGACTACATTGACAAGGGGCCAAAAATGAAAATAGCAAGAGTTATTCTACAGAATGTGTATCCATTTAACTGACTACTTTCTGGCCAGAATGCATACGTAATGTACAGTCTGGTAAGGGTTCTGAATTTTCTTCTTTTTGCAGAGAAGTTAGATGAATCTGAATGCCTTACTGAACGGCCTTCTCTGGGCAGGCGACACCATGTACTGAATGGTCAGGGTTTTGAGATGCTGGCTCTTGCTGTTAAAGGCTATGGCAGTGCTAGTGACCTTGCTGGTACCAGGCTGGAACAGAAGTTCCTAGATTACACTGGTCTTAGGAAACTGAACAAACAAGAGGTGTGTTCTTATTACTATATTTCTTCAGTTAGAAGATGGGAATCTCCCATTCCAAAACATTCCCAAAAATCTAGATCTGTCTTATAAGACAGATCTAGATTTT
Source organism: Ctena decussata (assembly GCA_963989385.1). Classification (NCBI taxonomy): domain Eukaryota; kingdom Metazoa; phylum Mollusca; class Bivalvia; order Lucinida; family Lucinidae; genus Ctena; species Ctena decussata. Next base: position 41,904,543 of record OZ022500.1, read on the forward strand.
TTGGATTGTTTTAATCTGGAAAAAGCAATCTCATAGCTGAATTTCATAAGACTGATTTAAATATTTGGGTCATTCTTGAGATGGAAAATAATTGTTTTATTATAGCCGAATAGATCAAGGAGGTAAGATGGTTTAAAACTAATGTTTGTTATTATTGTTTGATGAAAAATAAAATATGTTAGAGACTTACTAGCTTTCTGTTCTGATGTGTGGAAGTTTTGGACAAAATACATAGACTCTAATACTCAAACATCATGACCTTTCTGTCTGATATTATTTTCATCCATGCACTTGCCACAGATTCTGTGCCATTGTGTGAAAGAAGAGCAGGAGTATGAATTAATGAACCAATTATTGTGTGGCACACAACTTCGTAACCAAAACTGGATTTTGTGGTATTGAATAAACAGTTGAATTAGGGTATGCTTTATAAAGAACCCATCATTGATGTATTATTTTAGCTAGAAGTTCCTTCTCTGGATAACTACAGTAGAACTTCAATGGCTTGAACCCTGATGGCTCGTTAACCCTGTGATTAGAACTCTTTCCTGGGTCTCTAGAGGTCACTTTATACAGGAACTAACCCTGGATGGCTGGAACTACCCTTGGCTGGAACTAATTTTCATGGTCCCAAGCCTGTTTGACCCAATGAAGTTCTACTGTATTTGGGTTGGTAACTTGGGCAGGCCTTGATGTAGTACTGCCAGAACAGTTATATGGAGGAAAACTTCTTTTATTTGCAACATAAGTTCATCAAAGGTTCTTATATTTTGCTTTTATTCATGCAAAATATCTGCTGAGTAGAAGGAAAGATTACTTTTAATTTTCAGCTGACAGAACAACTCATTCAGAATGGGTACCAGAGAATGAAGGCAGCAATCAGTATTGAAGATGCTGTCCACCAAAGTTCAACCAAATCTCTCCAGTTCCAGCAGGATGAGGCTTACGTTGCTACTGCCATATACTGTGATTCCTTCCTGAGATTGAAAGAAGATGGTAAGAATGTTTTGATTGATTAAGGTGAATGGGTATATAGTTAGGGGAAGCAACTCTGCCATTTCATGTTTGCATATCTTCTAAATGGGGGTCAGCTCTTTAAGGAAAGAATTTTCTCTGTATTAGCAAAGTCTTTCCTTTAAGAGGAGACACCCATTTTGGAGGGTTTGGTCACCTGAGGAAGCAAAGAGGAAGTCACAACAGTTGTTTCCCTTTGTAATAATGGTGGAAAAACATGGCAGTGTACCTTTTCACCTTAAATTTCTCTCAAAGTTCATTAATTTCTCATAAAGCTGGAGACGTGAGCCTTACTATAAATAGAAAATATATATGAGCCATTCTCTGTGAAAACCAGGCTTAATGACATTACGTAATAATTACGTTGTGAACGGATGAAAAACACCAAAATTTAGGATTTTTCTGACCTCTATTTATTTCTATGAAAATACCTTAAGCGTTGAGATATAACAGAAAGCCTATGAATTCAGACAAAATCCAGTCATAAATATGACAATTGTTGCCATGACAACGCTTATTCCACGGTAACCCCAAAGCCTTGAAACAGCTGGTATACCATCACAAAGACCTATCATTTGAGATAGAATGTTAAATAATGCAAATTGTCATGTGTGCTGTGAAATACATACTGAAAATGAGCAAACACACTTTTTGTCCGAGTTATTTTGTGGCACAAGCACAGAAAGCGCGTTCAAACAAACATAATGACGTTGACGTCAAATCATACTTGCATGACGTTAATAACATCATTTAAAGAAATTGCAAAACGTGCGTGCTTCTAAAGTCTATATCTCAGTAATAAATTATGGTAACCATCTCAGATTTTCAGGAAATGTTTAGAAAAGCTAATACTTTTCAGTGATGCAGTAAGCTACTTTTTTATTTTTATGTCATTAAGCCTGGTTTTCACAGAGACTGGCATATATATATAGAAAATAAAAAAAATACATAGCCCCCATACAGTCTGATCAGAATACATGTATTTACTGTTTACTATGTAACCTTTTGAGGGTCTAGAGGATTTAATTAGTAATTCTATTTCTTTTGATTGATGAGGGAGGAAAACAAAGTATGTGTAGAAATTTGATGAGTTGGCTTTCTTCTTTTGAGTAAGAAGAAAATTAGAGGTATAGGAGGTTCCTGAAATATTGGTACAGAAGTGACCAAGCCAACAGTCTCTCAGACCTACAGTGAGTGAGTGAGCTCGGGTTTAACTTCTCACCAACACATATGGGGACTGGACCTTGGATTATAGCCTCATCTGAAAGACCGGAGACGCGGGACCTAGATCAGACAGCTATTGTAACAGCAACTATATGCCACATCTACAGAGAGTGAAATCAAATTGTTCAAACTTGATTAGAAGTACAGGTAATCAGTTAAGATCTCCCAGCCATACCAAATATGTTGAGGATTATAAAGTAATCACCCTTATAGTGAGCTGCGACAAAACTAGCAAAGTGACATGTGCGCCCAGCAAAGACTCAGATCAGCCTGGGCATCCACCCAGTCTGATCAGAGTCTTTGCTGTTGGCATGGAGTTAGCTTAACCCTTGGCTACCCATTAAGTGCACAGTGAAGAATCTGATCAGACTGGGCTGATGCCCAGGCTGATCTGAGTCTTTGCTGGGTGCACATGCCACTTTGTTGGTTTTGTTATGTCATGGCTCTAGTGTCTTATCATTTCCCTGTACAGAAGAGCTTCAGGTGTCCAATGGCAGTCTTAAGACTTTCCCAGATACTGTTGTCATCTGCTTGTTAAAGGCTATCAAAATGGAGAACATGGAGGCTAGACAGAGGTTTCCAAGGTTACTACAACTGGTAGAACTGTACCCTGACACCATGGCAACATTTATTGCTAAGGTAGGTTCATTTTTGTCGCACCTGCTTTAGCAAGGTGCAATATAGGAGTTCACTTTTCCGTCCGTCCGTCAGTCATTCCGTTCGTCCGTACGTCCGTCCGTCCGTACGTCCGTCCGTCAACAATTACGTCGACCCTAGTGTTAAGTCCATTTCTCACAAACTATAATACCTACAATCATCAAACCTGGCATAAAGCTTCTTCTTAGAATGTTCTCGAGTGCTGTAGCTTTTATTTTTACCTTTGACCTGTATTTTATGATCTGCTGACTTTGTAAAACTGTCCATCAACAATTACGTCGACCCTAGCCTTTAAGTCCATTTCTCGCAAACTATGATATCTACCTGCTTTAGCAAGGTGCGATATAGGAGTTCACTTTTCCGTCCGTCCGTCAGTCATTCCGTTCGTCTGTATGTCCGTCCGTCCGTCCGTCAACAATTACGTCGACCCTAGTGTTAAGTCCATTTCTCGCAAACTATAATACCTACAATCATCAAACCTTGCATAAAGCTTCTTCTTAGAATGTTCTCGAGTGCTGTAGCTTTTATTTTTACCTTTGACCTGTATTTTATGATCTGCTGACTTTGTAAAACTGTCCATCAACAATTACGTTGACCCTAGCGTTTAAGTCCATTTCTCGCAAACTATGATATCTACAATCATCAAACCTGGCATAAAGCTTCTTCTAAGATTGCTCTTGAGGACTGTTGCTCTTATTTTTACCCTTGACCTATATTTTATGCTCTGCTGACTTCGTAAAACTGTCCGTCAACATTTATGTTGACCCTAGTGTTTAAGTCCATTTCTCACAAACTATGATACCTACAATAATCAAACCTGGCATAAAGCTTCTTCTGAGAATGTTCTCGAGGGCTGTTGCTCTTATGTTTACCTTGATGTATATTCCATGCTCTGTTGGCTTCGAAAATTTTTCATTCAAAATTATGTTGATGCTAGTGTTTAAGTCCATTTCTCACAAACTGTGATATCTGGAATCATCAAACCTGGCATCAAGTTTATTCTTAAAATGTTCTTGAGTGCTGTTGCAGTTAATTTACTTTTGACACATATTTCATGCTTTGCTGACTTTGCAAAATTTTACACCCAAAATTGTGTCGGGCCTAGAATTTTAGTCCTTTTGTCTCGAAGTATGATACCCATAGTCATCACAGCTGGTGTAAAGTTTCTCTTTTGAATGTTCTTGAGGGATGTTGCAATTATTCCTACCCTTGACCTATATTTTATGCTATTCTGACTTAGTAAAATTTTACATCCAAAATTGTGTTGACCCTAGCATTTTTGTCCATTTCTCATACACATTCTTTTTAATTATAGTCTTTACTACTGTGGAAGCCCAATGCAGGTGCGACATAGTATTCCGCGGAATTCTTGTTATGTATTGCTTGGCTTTCTGTAGATAGTAAGGTTATACCATCGAACCATGCAATAATGTAGATTGTTGTTTATTGTGATTTTCTGGTGTTAAAAGATGGCAATTTAATGTTTCATGCAGTTTTGATATGTCCTTGATACCATTTGTAGTGATAATTGTTACGAAATGGATCTAATCGTCCACTATGTCGTCGAGATTATTTTAATCCTTTCAATCAGTAAGGCTACAGTTTTTAGGGTAACTGTGGTAATAAAACATTTACGGAAATTGTGGCTACGTTATGCATGGGTTGTTTGTGAATACCTCTCGTGGACAGCGTATTGCATGATTTTAAGGTGAATACCTGCACGAGTCTTTTGATTGTGGAAAGCGTGTTGCATGATTTTAATGTGAGACGCATAGTATTTATACGCCTATCTTTTAATGAAAAGTTAGACGTGGCTGTTTAATTCTTGATGGATGTTATATTGTTGTGTGCCCAGATTCTGTGTTAAGACCTAGAAGGGTAAGATTTTATTATATTTATTTTAGAATTGTTTGGCTAAGAATGAAAAATGTGACTTCTGATTGATATGGTATGACTATATGTGTCGACTGATTTGATTTTGTTGGCAGTGATCAGGCTGCGCATATGTCGACCAATTTTGTTTATACTGACCATGCTGCGCATGTTATTTGTATATTAGGAAGTTTTGTAAATTACGGAAATAGTTTATATCACTGATGTTGGTTGCAATGGTGTGCGTCTATTTGACGTCCAGTGACGTCAGTTGCATTCATGTTATTCATGTGACGTCAGTTGCATTCATGTTATTCATGTGAAGTCAGCTGCATTCATGTTATTGCGACGTCAGCACTTTTTATATTAGTTTCACGTATACGTGGCCTATAGAAGTAGATTGATTTGTAATGGAACTAATTTATATACTCGAGACGTCAATTGACGCCATAGCATGCACCGCATTAAGGGTTTTTTTCATAAGTTATAATGGTAACATTTGGTCATCATGCGTTTGATTTGCCTTCATTAGACGGCGTCATATGGTATAACATCATTGATGTCATGATGTCAGATCAAACGTTATGATCCCAAATGTGTGAGAAACGCTTATTCAGCTATTATATTCTATGGCAAATGGTATTACGCTTAGTTTAAAGAAATGAATTAATACATATGCGAGTTAGATTTTGGTCAATCAATTTAATGTAAATAAGTCATTGTTTAGATTATTCATGTTTTATGTGGGGTATGTCATGGTAATGCCTGTTGACGTCAGTATACTTCTTGACAATGTTTGACGTCAGATCCTTCGACGCACATGCGTGGTAGGATCTACGTTTCTTCATTGGCGGAAGTGGTAAGCACACTTTTAGCTTTACATCGTGAGCGCGAGTCGTGTCTAGTGACACGGCTGGCGTGTGCACGTTATGCTCGGCATTCGCCGAGGGCGTTGTATGGTATTTCCAAGACAGGCCCAAGTCTTACGTATTATTATTATGTAGTTACAATGTATTAAGTGTAAGTTCGTTATTTTTAGGCACATCAAGTCCGGCAGTCAGCTGTTAGGGCTTAGAGCCACGTCTCACCTGGAGATTCGATAAACGTCTCCAGGTTAATACCAACCCGGGTAGAGGCAGTTACAACGCCGTTTGTGCATGGTTCCCAAGCAGAGGCGGGAAGCACAAAATGTAGGCGGAAGTGGTTAGCACAGTTTTGCCAAATTCTGTGATAAGATTTGAAGGTCACATCAAGTGTGGGACAGTGTTCGTCCACTAAGGTGTGTTAATATATATAGACTGGTCCCTGGTACGATCCAGGGAGCGACCAGTATATAATCGTGCACGTGTAATTATAAGTTGGTGTTCCTCATGATATATGGACTGGCCCATGACATGATCCAGGGAACGACGAATTGAAGTCTACCAACATAAGGCCTTGTTTTTTTTGTATGAGCTCAAACTAACGTTGTTTTTGTTCTTTGTGTTTTCCTTTAGTTCATGGCGCTGAGCCGAGTACGGTGTTGACATCAGACGGTAATCTATTTGCGTTCTGTACGCAAATCGATTACAGATTTGAAACAAACACCTTACTTGGGCCGGCGACATGAACTGATATGTGTTGTATATTATTGTAATTGTGAATTGTTGTAAATTGTATCGTTGTATATAGAATTTACATTATATATAAACTTCAAAAAATTCTAACGTTGTTAGAGTTTCCTTGTTAGTGTATTACACTAGTAGATAACCCTTTAACCGGAAATCACCCTCCGCCGTCCTGGCGACGCATAAGGCTCTACACCCGTGTTGACCGTGTGTAAAACCTTCTGCGTAACAATAATTGCATTCTGATCTGTCGGCTGTATTTAATATAAAATTCTGCATACATCAGAACATCTGTAAATGAGCTCTGACACAACAAAACCAACAAAGTGGCATGTGTGCCCAGTGAAGACTCATATCAGCATGGGCATCCGTCTAGCCTGATCAGAGTCTTCACTGTGCGCTTTAGAAGTAACTTAGGGTCTAGGCTACCTCCATGTCGACAGCAAAGACTCTAATCAGACAGGGTTGATTTAAATCTTCCCTATGCGCACTTGCCACTTTGTTGGTTTTGTTGTGTAGCTGCTCAAATTATGGTTCAGAGCTTTATGGAAGGGCAATTTAAATGTCCTGAAGACACTGTGAGTATAGTTTGCATCAGAATGTTTCATATTTAAATTATTTCCAGAGTAAAGAAGTGCCAAACTGGTTGTTCCTGATGTGGATCAGTCAAATGTTGGCCATCTTGGATAAACCAGAAGCTCCCGCTGTCCATAACATTGTGATGGAGTTGTCCTCTAACTACCCACAGGTGAGATAGCAGATAGAGATATATTTGAGTCAGGAACCCTGGTAGCTAACTGGGTTAAGCACTGGCCTACTGATCAAGCAGACCCGGCTCAAGCCCCACTCGAGACAAGAATCTTTCCTGCAGTAAACAAGGTTCTATTGTGCACAGCCTTTCATTTTCACTATCCCATTGTCCTGATATGACTGAATTACTGTTTAAACAGGATGTCAAAATCATCCATCCATCTATATTTGAAACACGACATGACAAAACCAGCAAAGTGGCATGTGTGCCCAGCATAGATTCAGATCAGCCTGGGCATTCACCCAGTCTGATCAGAGTCTTCTCCTGTCTGCATGGAGCTAGCTTAGACCCTTAGCTACCCTTTAAGTGCATAGCAAAGACTCTGATTAGACTTGGTGGATGGTACATTGTTGGTTTTGGCATGTCGGGGCTCATTTCTAAACAATGTAGAATTACTGTAAAGGTGAATGAATACATTTTTAGCTCACCTGTACAAATGTACAGGAAGAGCTATTGCACAACCCCCAGTGTCAGCGGCGGGGGTGGCGTTAGCAAAAAAGTTAAAGTTTTACGTTAAGTTTTCTATGTGATGGGCAAGGTGGTGTCAGGCGAGCTATCCTGTATGCAGACAGGTTTTGTTTTGTGCCCCATCTCTGTGAGATCATCCCTTGCGGGGAAGAATTTGCTCCTCTTTATGTGCATGTGCAACAATCCAATTCTATAAGGATTAATGTCACATCAGCTAATTTAATATGTGAGGGTTAACTTTTGTATGACAGAATTGTAGCTGCTTGACTTCTCTCCATTATAAGGGCTATTCCATTAAAATCTATATGGTGGTGGCGGACGGCGACGCTATTTTTTATGTTCCGTAGGCTGGTGTTGGAGAGAAAAAAAAATAACTGTTGGCTGGGTCATTGAAAATTGGTAATCTCTCGTAGGCTGTGTTTTAAAATAATAATTATTTGTCGTAGGTTGTCAAACACCAAGAGGTTGGATCATTTTTATACGCCCGTTTTGAAAAAACGGACGTATTATGTTGTGGCGCTGTCCGTCCGTCCGTCCGTCCGTCCGTCAACATTCTTGTACACGCCATAACTCAGTAACCATTTGGGATATCTTCATGAAATTTGGTAGGCATATGTATTAGGGTGGGGGAATGTGTCGCGTACAAGAATGGTTGCTCCCCCTTCCTTACTTTTGAAGTTATGCCCCTTTGATTGATTTTTTCCCTGTAAGTCTTGTACGCGCCATAACTAGATAACCGTTCAGGATATCTTTATAAAACTTCATAGCAATGTGTATGAAGTCCTAACGATGTGTCGCTTACAACAATGGCTGCTCTCCCTTTCTTCGTTTTAGAGTTAATCCCTTTCATTAGTTCTTATCCGCTATTTTTGTGTAATTTACAAACTTATTGTCAAGGGAAAATAGTAGAACTAAAAATGTTATATATATTTTAATTAGGTTATCTCCCTTGTTCAAAGATATTGTATCAAAGATTTCTTCACAACCATACAAGCTAGACTGGTCATATTTGGCATACAGGTTGATGACGACATTTTGTATTGTGGGATTGAGAACCAGCCTTTTTCTGCTTATTCTTCCCTGTATTTGTCCTATTTTCTTTCTTTCCATACTTTGAATAATGAAATTTTTCGTCAAAGATTTCTCCACAACCATGCAAGCTAGAGTAGTCATATTTGTTATGCAGGTTGATAACAACATGTTGTATCATGGGATCAAGAACCAGCCTTCTCCTGCTTATTCTTCCCTGTATTTGTCCGATTTTCTTTCTTTCCCTACTTTGAATAATGAAATTTTTCGTCAAAGATTTCTCCACAACCATTCAAGCTAGAGTAGTCATATTTGGTATGCAGGTTGATGACAATATGTTGTATCGTTGGATTGAGAACCAGCCTTTTTCTGCTTATTCTTCCCTGTATTTGTCCAATATTCTTTCTTTCCATACTTTGAATAATAAAATTTTTCGTCAAAGATTTCTCCACAACCAAGCAAACTAGAGTAGTCCCATTTGGTTTGCAGGTTGATGACGATATGTTGTATCGTGGGATTGAGAACCAGCCTTTTTCTGCTTATTCTTCCCTGTATTTGTCCAATATTCTATCTTTCCATACTTTGAATAATGAACTTTTTCATCAAAGTTTTCTCTACAACCATGCAAGCTAGATTAGTCATATTTGGTATGCAGGTTAATGATGACTTAGTGTATTGTGGGATTGAGAACAGCCGGGCTGCATAGCGCAATCGATAGGGCACCTGACTCATAAGTCAGAGGTCCTGGGTTCGAAACCCGGTCTGGCCACATACTTTCTTTTCTCGTTCCGCTCATTCTAGAAGGGCAGTTGTCAGTTACTGGCGAAAGTATGTGCACTTAGTACTGGTTAACCGCTTAGGAGGTCTAAGTCTGCCCAGGAATAGTGTGGTTAGGTTAACTGACCATCCCGACATGACCTTAGTTGTTTACTGTGGACGTTAAGCATCAAATCAATCAATCAAAACCAGACTTCTCCTCTTTTTATTCCCTGTATTTATCTGATTTTTTTTTCTCTCTTTACTTTGAATAATGCATTTTTGTTTCGCAAAAGATTTCTATGCATCTGTAAGTTAGAGTAGGGATTTTTGTATGCAGGTTGATGATAACTTGTTGTATTATGGGATTGAGAACCAGTCTTCTTCTGCTTATTCTTCCCTATATTTTTCCAATTTTCTTTCTCTCCTGACTTTGAATAATGTAATTTTTTGTAACAGATTTCACAGCAACCATTCATATTTGGTATACATGGTAACAATGATTTCTGTCCCTCTTTACGCTTTTTGTTACGAAAATAACACCATTTGATTTAAGCAATTAAGCGGGGGTATAGTCGGATTCGCTGACAGTTCTAGTTAATTATAGAGTGGTTGCCCCTGTTTGTCTGCCTGTCTATCCTTTTGTAAACAATCTTGTTCATTCTGTAACTCCTTTAGGACATTGAAACGGGCGTATTATGCGCCGCTTGCGAAGCCCTTGTTACTCTTTCTAGTCCGATAATTGTGCAGACACAAAGGAAGATCCATTAAAATCCGATAAAATTACCGAAGACATCACATTTTAGAAAGGAAGTGTCTCCGGGTACGGTACCGTATCCCTAGACCCTGGGTCTCCAGGTACGGAACCGTACCCCGAGACTCTGGGTCTCCAGGTACGGAACCGTACCTGGAGACAGCCCTATGAGGATTGGCTCCGGGTACGGCAGTAAGTTTCCAACACTATGTATTAAGTAGTTTTACCCTTTTGATATATAGCTAATCCAGCAATAAAATTACTCCTTGTAAACGTTTCATTTAGTCGCCATCTTGCTAGGGAAAGTAATTATTGATAATGCGATCAAAACAATGTCACAGTGTTTATTTTGCATAAAAAATAACATGACTTTTTCGCACCTGCAAAATATTAATAAAATGAAACAATGAGTAACAGTTTTTATTCATTGGACGGACTGCGGCTATGGATACGTTCCGTTGAGGTGCATTAAATCAATTATATGTCTTTCTGTAACGTTAGTGATTGAGGGGTGAGGGGTGGCGGGGGGAGCTAAAACCAAGTTTACAAAGACGCTAGTAATCCGTTCAAGTTGTGTGTCAGGAATTGTTATTTTGTCAGTGCATATACATGAAGTCAGACAGTACATTTTTTTCAGTTGCATCTAAAAATTAAAAAGCAAGATACTCATGATAAATCTGGACCGAATTTTTATAATTTGATGCGAGTTGACTTTTGGCAAGTTTATGATATGGGACGAGCTGACTTGTGGTAAGTTAAAAAAAAATATGAGGCGAGTCCTGGGCCGAGATTTTGTGGGGCGAGTTGTCTTTGGTCCGAGTTGTCCTGATTCCGTCAGTGCGATATCTGTTGAAGTGATAATAACGACACAATTAAATTCTCAATGTCATTCGATTGAGCTGGGCAACGTACAACGCTTCGGCTTGGAGAACTTTACTTGGAGCATATGATATGATGTGTTAAAACCGTTTGACAACAGTATTTCATTGCCCCGAAAGGTAGGCCTATATTCAAGAACGCTGCATGCGCTTTCTAGGCGTCTGTTTCGGGTCTACATTGCTTATCGCAAAATTATTAAAAGATGGATATTTTTCAATAAATATTAGTACAGATTATAACGAGATGATGTTGTTTGCACTCTTCAGAAGTCATTGTTGGCGAGCAATTAGCGGGCGATCAAATACGACACCTCGGCCGTGTTTTTCGCAGTTTATGTACATGTACATCAGTCAGAATAACTCAAATGACTGACTTACGTTATAATCTTCCCCAGAAAGATGGCGACTTAATGAAATTTTTAAAAGGAGTAAAAATATTGCTGGATTAACTATATATTAAATGGGTAAAACTACTTAATACATAGTATTGAAAACTTACTGCCGTACCCGGAGCCAATCCTCATAGGGCTGTCTCCAGGTACGGTTCCGTACCTGGAGACCCAGAGTCTTGGGGTACGGTTCCTTACCTGGAGACCCAGGGTCTAGGGATACGGTACCGTACCCGGAGACACTTCCTTTTAGAAACGACCGGCCATTTTGAAACTCTGTTTCCGGTACTAAAACCCGGACCACTAGCCGTTACCGGCGGTACCACTATTTCCCGATCGGGTATGAAACCCACCACCTGCACCCGCACCTGTGCTCAAAACCCACCACCGGAAATTTTAGTGGCGACCTTTGAGGTATAAACAAAAGTTTAATCCTAGATTTTTATGGTTACCATAATAATTCTATGTTTTGGGACGCCAAAAATTAATTACTTTTGCAGCTGTCCCAATACTACTTACAAGCTGGTAAATTAATTGATTTTGTCAGTATCCCAATTTTTACGATCATGCTCCCGCCATTTCTATAAAATCCAAGCATAAAATCTGTTCCAGTCGGCAGTGCTTCAGGCATTTTAACACGTCCCGCAATTAAAGAGATTAGCTTGGGTACCTTAATTTGTATACAAATGATGAAATTAAATAGATTAGAAAAACTTACAACGTGTTTGTTTGTTTGTTTTTAACTCTCCGGTAATTATATCCTTAGCTCACTAATTACTAATTGGTTTCACACTTTTCCTTGTACAGTGGCCTATCAAGGTAAGTTTGTTTTGATATTTTTTATCTTTCATGTGCCTCCTTGATCGGATCGGTCGTGACGGCGGACTTGATTAGCGCATTGGGGGAAAAATCGGTACGTTTGATGTTGCATGTGCAGTCCGATTGGATATCGTCAAAGTACAAAGTCGCACATCAGCGCAGACTGATTGTTGTTCGATTCCGTCAGCTTTCATGTACGTTCGAAGCCTCCAATAAGACTGCGTGGATGTGCAGGCTGATCTATGTCAGCTCTCTCTGCATATGCAATAAGTATCTTTTCTTCTGACACACCTGGACAAAACTGCACGTGCCACGGATCGATTGTCAGTGTCTAGCGGTGTCTTTGAAGTTTACACTTACGATCAGTATGTTGTGACACCGAATGTACCAATGAAGTCTCCGACAGCTTTCGCATCTGCAGAAACTGTTCAGAGTCAACGTCTTGGCTATTTATTATTTAGAATCCATAGAATTACTGATGCGCAAAGACAAGATGATATGCAGGCTGATCCGAGTCTTGTTTGTCCGTTCAAGGTCCTCTGTTCCTTGCATAACTTCCGCGCGGGAAAACCTTGATCTGTCTTCGAGATTTCGTTCGTCGGCTCCATGCCTGTCCTGGGTTTTCTCCAGTAAATTTTACGCCAGCGCGGTACATAGTGCAGTCTTGTTCCGAGGCAACTGGTAGCATGCTAAAACAAAATCTGGCCATCTTCAAGTTTTACAAAAGATAACTATAGGTACCTATATAAGGACAAGACAGTGCAGGCTGGTTTTGGACATTTGCACATCCACAATTCCAAACGCGTGGAAGCGATCTCACCATGAAATTATGCTGTGACGGCGCTATATAAAAGGCACCTAACGGCTTGTGCATACACAGACGACGCAGATTAGTATGCGCACTCGAAAAATCTGATGACAGTTAACTTTGTTCGGATGAACAATCTACCCCGGTATATTAATCCTCGTCAAAAACGGAGACTAATTAGTCTTCATTTCAGATTTTCACGCAACACCAATTGATGAAACAACTTAAAATCACCGCGGACGGTGAGCCGCATCACATAAAATGTATCTTATGAAGCAAGCGTAGCCTGATTAGCTTCCACGGAAGTATTCACTTTTCTTTGGAAATGTTGACACTCATAACCCGAAGAAGGAAACGCCAGTCGCATTACAATACTGCGCAGGCTGATACGAGTCTTTGCTATCAGCGTTTGCCTGGGTTAAGATACCTTCTTCCGCCTCTCGGTTCAGTCTGACACATTGAGCTGCACTTGTCAGACGGCGGCGTCCTTTGATCTGAAACTGAAATCAACATCCAGGATTCAACAAAGTTACCCTCTTTAACCATTGCACTACCGGTTTTACGCTCGGTAATCACGTATCGAGGGCTCAGTGCAAGACTGGTCTAACTCACTATTTTTCACAAATTCACTTTTTTGAAGTTTTGAAAACTTGATGGTCAAATACACATTCTTTGAAAATATGAAGATTCATGTTTTTGTAAAAAATGTTTTTATTCCTAATTAAAAAATTGTCTATGAGCCAATTGAGCCAAATCTTTAGCAGAAGACTAGTCTAACTTCAATGAGACGAATTTGATTTTAAAGAGCCTACCATGGATAAATGACTAAGTTTTCAGTTTTATAAATTTAGATACAAGCTCTTATAGTCTTTAAGGTGGTGATAATCACTGATTTGGGACAAAGACAAAAATCTGCATAAAATACTCAAAATAACACTGATATTTCCAAAACTTAGCAGATGCCTTCTTTATGTTGTTTCTCATAATTTAGAATCCCAAAATGCAGCATTTGTTAATGTTAAAAAGTGTTTTTATAAGAGAAGATCAAAGGGTAATTTTCTGCGAATAAATCTGAAAAAATAATATCATTATTGAAAATATACTTAGTGCTTAGAGTACCTTGTTGCATAATGGAGAGCGTCCTAGCAATTATTTTTTAAAACTCTTTCACACATTATCAGGCTGAGCAGATGAAAAAAGATGCAGTCTGTGTCCAAATTTTTTTGTCAAAACACACAGGTGAGACAGGTGATACTATTTTAACAAGGTTGAACAATTTCATCTACACACCACTGATCATGTCAGTAATGTATTATTTATATTGTAGGTGTAACATAGGTATGCTTGCCTACCCTGTATTTAATAAATGCGTCCAGTGTACATTTACTTTGTACATGTTGAACATTTGAGAAAAAGCTACCGTTTTCATCTGGTCTATATTACAATTTGAGAAAGAGTTGGAATAAATAATTGCTAGGACGCTCTGCATTATGCAATAATGCACCTTCAACACTACGAAAATTTTCAATAACAATATTATTTTTTCAGATTTATTCGCAGAAAATTACCCTTTGATCTTTCCTTATAAAAACACTTTTTTAAGCAGCATGTACGTCTATTTTGAATTCTAAACTGTAAAGAACAACAAAAATAAGAAGTTTGCTAACTTTCAGGGAGATACGTTACTTTTTTATGGTTTTATGCAGATTTTTACATTTACCATAAATCACCACCTTAACTGTTTATAGGTTTAGGTACAGTGTTTTTTCAACACTTTAGTAAACAGTTTTTCGGTAGTAAAACAAGGAATCTTTTCATTTTAAAATATTTTCCTCATTTTTAGCTCGCCTGAACGAAAGTTCAGGAAGAGCTATTGTTGTCACCACGGCGTCTGCGTCCGCGTCGGCGTCCGGATGGATGTTTTGGTTAAAGTTTTTTAAAGACCTATATCTCCCTAACCCATGGATGGATTCTTTTGATACGTGCACTGTAGTTAGATATTGGTCCAAAGTTTAACATGGTACCACCCCCACCCCACTTCTTGACCTTGATGGCAAGGTCATGGACTTAGAAAATTGGGAGTTTTTTGGACTGGATGTTTTGGTTAAAGTTTTCTAAAGCCCAGTATCTCCTTAACCCATGGATGGATTCCTTTGATACTTGCACTGTAGTTAGATATTGGTCTAAAGTTTTCCAAGGTACTACCCCCATCCCCCTCAGTGACCTTGATGTCAAGGTCATGGACTTAGAAAATTGTCTTTTTATTGATTGGATGTTTTGGTTAAAGTTTTTTAATGACACATATCTCCTGAAACCATAGATGAATTCTTTTTATATTTGCACTGTAGTTAGATATTAGTCCAAAGTTTTACTGAGTACTACCCCAGCCCTGCTCGGTGACCTTGATGTCAAGGTCAGGGACTTAGGAAATTTGGTCTTTATTAAAGTTTTCTAATTGCGTACTGATTCATAATGCTTGGCAGAGATTTAGTTTACACTTGAACTGATGTTAGACACTTTTTTGAGTTTTTACAAAACACTATATACTTACCCGACTGGATGACCTTGATATCAAGGTCATGGACTTTGAGTTTTGTCTTAAAGATTTTGGTTAGTTTTATATTAATGAAGACATAATTTCACAGTGCCACAATGGACTCAGTTGATACTAATACTTGGACTGATGTTAGATAACGGTTAAAGGCTTTGATACATCCTAGCCCTGCCCTCCTCCCCCCTACCCCTTAGTTCTTTGACCTCAAGCTCATGGACTTTGAAATTTCATGTGGATTTTTATGCCCCCGTGACGATAGTCAGGGGGCATTAAGATTTGCCCCTGTCTGTCTGTCTGTTCGTCACGCTTTATGGTATAGAGTTTGTGTAATCAACTCCTCCCACAGTTTTCTATGGATCTTTTTCAAACTTTGCATACATGTTGGGGACATATTGAAGATGTGCATGTGGATTTTTGTTGGACCTAAAATTAATTTTGACAGAATTACGGCCTTTTGAACTTAGTCATTTTAGGCAAATTTTTGCATTGTAGGGTATAGAGTTTGTGTAATCAACTCCTCCCCCAGTTTTCAATGGATCTTTTTCAAACTTTGCATACATGTTGGGGACATATAGAAGATGTGCATGTGGATTTTTGTTGGACCTAGACTTAATTTTGACAGAATTACGGCCTTTTGAACTTAGTCATTTTAGGCAAATTTTTGCATTGTAGAGTATAGAGTTTGTGTAATCAACTCCTCTCACAGTTTTCAATGGATCTTTTTCAAACTTTGCATACATGCTGTGAATGTATTGAAGATGTGCATGTGGATTTTTGTTGGACCTAGAATTAATTTTGACAGAATTATGGCCTTTTGAACTTAGTCATTCTAGGGAAATTTTGCATTGTAGGGTATGGATTTGGTGTTATCATCTTGCTCCACAGTTTTCAATGGATCTTTTTCGAACCTTGTCTACATATTGTGGACATATTTGAAGATATGCATGAGGCATATTGATAGGTCTAGAATTAATTTTGACAGAATCATAGCCTTTTTAACTTAGTCATTTTGGGCAATTTTTAGCTCACCAGAGCCGAAGGCTCCGGGGGAGCTTATAGGATAGGCAGTGTCCGTCGTCGTCGTCGTCGTCGTCGTCGTCCGTCGTCGTATGTCCGTCAACACTTCTAAACAACATCTCCTCTGAAGCCACTGGGCCGATTGGGCCCAAATTTCATCTGTAGCATCCTTGGGCTGGGGGATTGAAAGTTTGTGTTTTTTATGAAAATCTTCCCTTCAGTTTGGTTGCTATGGCAACTTAGAGTTCCCATAGACTTATAATGGGGAAAATTGAAAAATGACATTTTCTGCCAGGCCATTGCAGATATGTTGACAAAACTTTTATAGAAATGTTCCTTGAGAAGTCTACTATCAGCTGTATGTTTTTTGGCCCAGTGCCCCTTTTATTGGTTGCCATGGAAACCAAAATGAAAAAAAAATGGAAAAAATACTTAAAAATTATCTCCTCTGTAACCACTGGGCCGATAAGGCTCAGATTTCATCTGTAGTATCCTTAGGCTGGGGTATTGAAAGTTTGTGTTTTTTTATGAAAATCTGCCCTTTAGTTTGGTTGCTATGGCAACTTAGAGTTCCCATAGACTTATAATGGGGAAAATTGAATAATGGCATTTAATGCCTAGCCATTGCAGGTATGTTGACATAACTTTTATAGAAATGTTCCTTTAAGAAGTCTTCTATTAGCTTTATTGTTTTTGGACCCACTGCTCCTTTTACTGGTTGTCATGGAAACCAAAATGCAAAAATAATGGAAAAAAAAACTTACAAAATTATCTCCTCAGAAGCCACTGGGCCAATAAGGCCCAGATTTCATCTTTAGTATCCTTAGGCTGGGGGGGTTGAAAGTTTGTGTTTTTGATGAAAATCGGCTCTATTGTTTGGTTGCTATGGCAACTTAGAGTTGCATTGACTTATAATGGGGAAAAATGGCATTTACTGCAATCAAAATATGGAAAATAGTTATATATTTTGTTATCAACTCAACAGACTTTCAGACTGAGACTTTGTAGTTGTATATTTTGTATTAGGCTGTACAAATGTGACAATAATTTTGATAGCAATTTTGAGCTAGAGATCTGGTGAGCTTTGTGGCCCGTGGGCCTCTTGTTTACATGGTAGGTTATGTTTTCAATGGATTCTTTGTAGGTGCTTAATGGATATACATTATAATGTGACAGGAGCTGCACGGGGGCATCATTAGTGTCTTGCAGACACAATTTTCTAGTTTTTTAGCTCACCTGGCCCGAAGGGCCATAGTGAGCTATTGTCATACCAATGCGTCCGGCGTGCGTCGTGCGTCGTCACACAATGTGTCCGTCAACACCTAAAAACAAATATTCAAACATCTTCTTCTGTAAAACTACTGGTCCCATGGTTCTCAAATTTCACATGGAGCATGACCTGACTCCAGGGTCTCAGAATTGTAAAATTGGGTCAGGTTGAAAATCCAAGATGGCCGCCGTTACTAAAAATAGCAAAAACAACAAAATAAACTTCTTCTCCAGAACCACTGGGTATATTTGTCTGAATTTTGGCATGGAACATCAGTAAAACCTTGGTATTCAAAATTGTAAAAATGAAAAAAATCTGTAGCGGAGTTTTGTCACAGTGACCTACTTTCTGTTTATGAGTGTAATTTTGCTCAAATGCCAATGTCAAAAAAGGACCTATTTAAACAACTTCAAACAACTTCTTCTCTAAAACCACTAAACCCATGGATCTCAAATTTCACATGGAGCATGACCAGACTGCAGGGTTTCAAAATTGTAAAATTGGGTCAGGTCAAGAATCCAAGATGGCCGCCGTTACTAAAAATAGCAAAAACAACAAAATCAACTTCTTCTCCAGAACCGTTTGGTATATTTGGTTGAAAGTTTGCATGGAACATAAATGGGGCCTTGGTATTAAAAATTGTAAAAATAAAAAAAATCTATAGCGGAATTAGGTCACAGTGACCTACTTAGCGTTTACAAGACCTATTTTGCTCAAATGTCAATATCTCAAGAAAATGCAACCAATTCTGACCAGATTTGGTCAAAAATGGTTCTTGAATGGAATTATTTCAATTTTGTGCCAGTTGACTATCCAAGATGGCCACCATGGGGGCCGTTACTAAAAATAGCACAAAGATAAAAATGACAATTACTCAAGAACCCTTGAATGGAATTGGACCAATTTTGTGTCAGAATGTTCCTTGCATGAAGCCGTTTCCATTAATTGCAATTCGGCATTCCAAGATGGCCGCCATCTGGTGTTACTAAAAATAGCACAAACATAAAAATGACAATTACTCAAGAACCCTTGAATGGAATTGGACCAGTTTTGTGTCAGAATGTTCCTTGCATTAAGCCATTTCGAGTAATTGCAATTTGGCATTCCAAGATGGCTGCCATCTGGTGTTACTAAAAATAGCACAAAAATAAAAATGACAGTTACTCAAGAACCCTTGAATGGAATTGGACCAATTATGTGTCAGAATGTTCCTTGCATGAAGTCGTTTCGATTAATTGCAATTTGGCATTCCAAGATGGCCACCATCTGCTGTTACTAAAAATAGCACAAAACATGAAAATGACAATATCTCAGTAACCGCTGAATGGATTTTGATGAAATTTGTGTCAAAATGATTCTTGCATTGAGATGTTTCAAAAATATCTAACTGTAGACCAGTCATATTGGCCTCTGTTACTAAAAATAGAAAAATGTGAAAATTAGAAAATGTCAATGGAATTGGGCTAATTTTGTTTCAGAATGTTCCTTTCATTAAGCTTTTTCGATTTTTTCCATTTTGGCATTCCAAGATGGCCGCCATCTGCCGTTACTAAAAATAGCACAAAACATGAAAATGAATATATCTCAGTAACCGCTGAATGGATTTAGATGAAATTTGTGGCAAAATGATTCTTGCTTTGATGTGTTTCAAAAATTAACAAATATAGATACGTCAAGTTGGCCTGTGTTACTTAAAATAGCAAAATTTGAAAATTGGAAAATTACTATGGAAATGGACCAAATTTGTGTCAAAATGGTCCTTGCATGAAGGCTTTTCGATTTTTTGCATTTTGGCAATCCAAGATGGCCGCCATCTGCCGTTACTAAAACTAGCACAAAACATGAAACTGGCAATATCTCAGTAGCCCCTGGATGGATTTTGATGAAATTTGTGGCAAAATGATTCTCGCATTGAGGTGTTTCAAAAGTAAATAAATAAAGACCAGGCAAGCTTGCCTCTGTTACTAAAAGTAGCAAAATGTGAAAATAAGAAAGTCTCAGTGGAATTGGACCAATTTTGTATCAGAATGGTCCTGTTGCATAATAGCCAGGTGAGCGATATCAGGCCCATTTGGGCCTCTTGTTTTTTTAAGACATTTCTGAGATAGCTTTTGTTTATAAATGTGTTGTCATTATGGACATGCTTGCCTGAAGTTTTATACATAGCAGTCCACACCACCATAGCGACTGTGTGATGGGCAAGCACCTATTCAGGCGAGCTATGCTGTCAGGCGACAGCTCTTGTTCTTAGTGCAAGACTAGTCTATCTTGAGATAAACTAGTATTGCGCTAAGAAAAAGTGGATTTGAAGTTAGACTAGTTTTGCACTAACAAAAAAAAGTTATATAAATTGTCTTTTTTAAATGTTTAAAGTTGTTAAATAGCTATCTCACAGCTCATGCTTATTGAGTTTTTGCCTTCAAACTGTAAAAATTGTTAAAATTTGTTTTATAATGACTTATATTTTGCATTTGAAAAAAAAAGTCTATCTCAAGTTAGACCAGTCTTGCACTAAACTTTTCAGCGCAAAAGTAGTCTAAGTCACAAAAACCTAATTTAACAAAAATAAATCTATAAAATTGAATAATGTAAGCATTTCTTCCAATATTTTATGTAAATGTGTCAAATTTCATATTAATATTTTGTTTATGTACTGTAATAATCAGTTTTTTGCTTCTCCTGAAAAGTTTCAAAATATGGAGTTAGACTAGTCTTGCACTAAGCCCTCGGTATGTATTGATCAGAATGAGTAACTCGCACTGGTCGCCAGTTGTAGCCCGTTCATCCCAAAATGATATTGACGCGTTGATATAACGTAGACTGATCAGACTGCGCAGATGCACAAGACCGTAAGATATCTGTTGCACGCGACGGCTATCAAGCGTAAAATGAGCCATACTACATTAAAAAGCCTCACAGTGTGTTATGGCAATGAAATCTCCGATCAGTCGGCTCATCCGCCCAGACTCATTTGACAATGGAAATTCTGTGCAGGTGCGCCGGCTGATCAGTCTGTTTCACTTGGGGCCACTAAATTTAGGTCAATGGACTTCGTCTTCCGCGAAAAGTGTTGATTCAAAGCGAAGATATACTGTTAATATTAATAGTCGCTATTTCCGACGTGTTATGGTCTACGCTCTGGTAATGTACATTAAAAAAAACAACAAAAAAAAAAACAACAAATACTGAAACGTCCATTTCACCGATTTCCTAGTTTGTATCGTCATATCGTCATGCAACCCAGTGCGAAAATAATGCCGTACAGTTTGCACAGAAATAGCGCATTCTGATCAGGGTCTACGCGATTATATATTCGGTATAATACTAACGGTAGCGTTGATATGCAATTACCTGCTCGTTTTTGGGTCAGTCACGTTTTCTCTTTGATGTAAAGATCAAAGACGCCGCTGCGAGTATATATACGCGTGCCGTACGCAGTGTCATTTTAACAGTGAGACGGCTAAAGGTACCTCAGTACACACACCGATAACTAACAATCGTATCAGCCAGCGCAACTAGGCAGTCAAACCGGTCTTTTCTTGTTCGCATCTAACATGAATAATAATAAACATCGACATAGCGACAACCGAGTTCTTCGGTGGAAGCGTGTCATTATACGTTCCGTAAGTCACCGTATTCCCGACGCGGCCCATTCGGCGGCAATGAAAGGGAATATTATGCAATAGCAGACAGTGCAACCATTGGTACTTAGGCGAGTCTTCAGTTTTTAGAGTGCTCAGGACTTGCGTATTGTTCACAAACAAACAGGAATGACTCTGGTCAGACTGCGCAAATGCTCAGGCTTCCCTTCGTAGAAAAAAAGTTCACTACAGTATGGGAGAGAGAGGGATGTGTAGGGGGGGGGGGGGGGGGGAGGTAAAAATAACCATTCATAAGTCATTCCTAAAAACTTGGGACTTCCAAACAATTCTCTCAATACGTCCAAATCTGACATCATGGAAGTCTGGACTTCCAAATTTTGAAAGTTAGTGGAAGCCCTGGTCAGTCAGTTACAGCTGGCAGTTGGCCAACACGTGTCAGAACGTCGGTACCTTTGAACTCGGTGAAAGGCTTACCTTATAGACCTTAAGTATTGGAAACATTTCAAACATGAGTATATTTACGTTTTGGGCAGGATCGGACCAGAACTCTGATTTCCATTGACACAGATACCTCCCATAGGGTCAAAATTGAAATACTGTTGAAAGGGATGTAAAACAGATTAATCCATCTAATGGATATTTCTCCATTACAGTGAAAAGTAATTTCAGTGATTTTATAGGGATTTTGTCCTTTAGATTTTGAAATTCATAGTATTTGAAGAGCTGCCAGAATTGTCAAACATTAGACCATTCATTGATTGGAAAATCTATCATACAAGGTTAAAACAGCCATATAAAGTCACTGAAGTTTGCTTTTTCCCTTCAAAATAAACAAAACAACAGGAATTAAGTATAAAGAAGGTTTATTCATTTTTTTTGGCAAACAGTACATGTAAATGCTGTATATTCATTTAATGCTTTAAATAATCATTTAGTTTTAATTTAGAATAAATGATTCAATATTTATTTTTAATTTCCCATGGGTTGTCAATGCTAAGAATTTTTTTTCCCTGCTGGTTATATCTGAAAAAAATAAAAAATAACCCCAGGCCATACCAGTAGAAATTTTTTATTTTGCGTAGGCTATGTGAAAACTGAAGTGCCGTCCTCCACCCCCATATAGATTTTACTGGAATAGCCCTAAAACAGATTTCTTTTTAGAAAAACACATTCTCTTTGAATGTGTAAGAAATTATGGAAACAGAATAAAAAGCGAAAATGTGCACTTCTATCTTTTTAGGCTATTGTTTACCCTCTGAAACTGAGTCAGGAAGGGTATAACTTTGCAACAACTTCGAAGGATGAGAAAAACAGGCAGTTTGTGGAAAAGTAAGTGAAAATTAAGTGTTTATATGAACTGTGACACTAGAAAAAAACATCTTAAGGTGAATTGATGTGAAAACATAGTATAAAAATTAAAGACAAATTTCATTTTTCGGAAGTTCGTGGAATTATGAACACAATGGGTTCCATGCAAAGTTTGCATGATGCCCTTCTAGTGTTACTTACTTTGCATGTAGCCCATTGTGTTCATACTTCCATGAACATCCAAAAAATGAAATTAATTTCTTAAATAAATATGGTAGGTTTTCACTGTATGGTTGCCATGTCACAGCTAGCAAGCTAACACGTCTGAAACTCCAAATAAACCATGAATGGATGCAGCTGTGAAAATGGAATGACTGCTCAGCTTTTCAATATTGGTCACTTCCACAGAAAACAGAACAGGCATGATCGCAGAATTATTGTGTAAACACATTTGCGCTGTATTTGACTGAGCTCTGATTTGTTGTTGTTGTAGAGTGAAGAGCCTACTGAGTGATGACAGAGTCTCTCTCACATCCAAGTTTATGACTGCCTTGGAGTGTTTCTCACAACCTGATCAAGATTTTAAGGTGAGCTTACTTTATACTAGATACCCATTTTGGGGACATATGCAAACAGTGCAGACCCAGTTCAGATGCCGCAGAACGCGGCATCTGATCAGGGTCATCACTGTTTGCTTACTGGATTTTCTATGAAAAATACAGTGAAAGTGAAATCATTCACTAGAAACTCCTGAAACTAAGAATGGACTCATCCAAATGATAGGGATGGACAAATCCACTGGTCAAAAAAGGGTTAAAGCCTTATTATAATGCCACTTATAATAATGTTAAAAGTGGATCAGAGTTAATTGTTCACTGGAGCTTGAGAAGGAGAACCACTTGAATTTCTGCAAGCAGAACTTAGCTTCCTGACATGCATCGGCTGAGGAGAGACCTATTGTTTAAGAGTCAGAGCTCTTAACAGCAGGCATGGAGGCCCACTGTTTGAATAGCACCAGTCTGAAGCTATTAATGGGTAATACAAGTGGCTCTATACATGATCATACAGTCGAACTTCGATGGCTCGAACTCGCCGGGACCACCCAAAAAAGTTCGAGCGATCGGTAGTTCAAGCCATTGAAGACCAACTCACAAGGTCCAGCAGTATGTATTATGCTTTTTGTATGAATAAAGGGTGACTTCCTGTTTATTGACCGGTCATAATTTAAGCCACTCGGTGCCAGCAGAAATCTCCGATCTGGGTATCCCCCCGTTGCAGAGTCCTTCACCGGATTGCTCGGAAGCTGACATACTCTCTGACATGACTGCAGGAGTGAATAATGGGCCGTAGTAGTAGTAGTATTTCAATTCTCCTATCGACGTTCTCCCGGCACCTCAGCGGAACGAATCCATAGCCGCAGTAACGGGGCGCCGAGCGCCGTCCAATATTAATGATGGGCCCTAATTTTGTTACGTATTTAAAGGCAAAGACGTAAATTTAGGCACGTTTTACTCAATTTCGGTGTGAAATTTTAATTGAAGAAATATGTTTTACCATCTTTAATTTTCATATGCCGTTATTGATATGGAAATTATTTACAAGGTAATTAGTGCGAGCCATCGGTGGGTTTTTACATAGAAAATGTACCCTAGGGACTGGGTTTGGTGTTCGAGCGTTAGAGCCATCGTAGTTCGAGCCAAAGGTCACAGGTTAAGATAAAATTAATGGGAGTTTTGCCGGGACTGGAAAGTCAGTTCGACAGAAGCATGGCGTTCGAGCCTTCCGAGTTCGAGCCAGTGAAGTTCGACTGTATTAGGCTGTTCTCTGAATACATTTTAGATACTACTTGATCAAACTGTGTACTCAGTCTTTGTTATCATGTTCTGAAAAATTCATAAATACTTTAGGAACGTTATTACTTTTCAGGACTTTTTTGATGAGATTAAGAAGTTGATAAAGAAAAAGGACAAGGCAGGCATTAAAAGGGAGTACAAACAAATGTATGAACGAATGTTGGATTATCAGAAACCTGAGACACAGTCGGCAAGAGGTGGGAAATCAAAGTCTACTCAACAGTCAGGTGAGAATTTCCTAGAGGAGCAAATTCTTTTTATTAAGAGCAGATCCCCAGTGAGAAGGGAGGCAAAAATGAAACTGATATTATTGTTTTCCCTGAAACTGTGGTACCTAGTCACCTTAAGATGTCTTATTCTCAATCCTTTTTACAAATGAAGATACCCATGATGTGCTACAGTCTAATTCCAGCAGTCTGATTCTCAGTCCATTTTACAAATGAAGATACAATGTACTTAGGATGTCAGTTCTAATTCCGGGAGCACATACAAACTTTCCTACTGCACTTGAAACCAGGCCCCAGGGTTATAAAACTTTTTTTGTGCTCAACTCAGCTGAGCATGAGATTTTCTCTGCTGATAGATATGAAAATGCCAACTAATGTTGGCATTTTTAGCTCACCTGAGCCGAAGGCTCACAAGGTGAGCTTATAGTATAGGGTCGGTCCGCCGTCCGTCCGTCGTCCGGCGTCCGTCGTACGTCGTCCGTTCACACTTTTAAGCATTAATATCTGCTACAGTAGCTGGGCAATCTTGATCAAATTTTATGTGTAGCATGGTTGGGGTGGGGGATTGATTGCATATAGTTTTGGTACAGATTGGTATAAAACTGTGGTTACCATGGCAACAAAAAGGTCCCATAGACTTATAATGGAGAAACTGTTGTCCAGGCCCTAGCTTCTTCATTTTTGATGGCAACTTCGTGTAACTTGCAGATATCCAGGACAGCCAAAACATCTCGGACCAGTTCGAATTTGGGCCAGGTTGGACGATTCTTTACAGAGTTACTTGCCCTTGAGCGATAAAATATTTTCCCATAGACTTATAATGGGGAAAATGTTGTCCGGGCCCTAGCTTCTTCATTTTTGATCACAACTTCTTGTAACTTTCAGGTATCCAGGACAGTCAAAACATCGCGGACCAGTTCGAATTTGGGCCAGGTTGGATCCTTCTTTTCTGAGTTACTTGCCCTTGAGCGATAAAATATTTTCCCATAGACTTATAATGGGGAAAATGTTGTCCGGGTCCTAGCTTCATCATTTTTGATCGCAACTTCTTGTAAATTGCAGGTATCCAGGACAGCCAAAACATCTCGGACCAGTTCGAATTTGGGCCAGGTTGGATCCCTCTTTTCAGAGTTACTTGCCCTTGAGCGATAAAATATTTTCCCATAGACTTATAATGGGGAAAATGTTGTCCGGGTCCTAGCTTCATCATTTTTGATCGCAACTTGTAACTTTCAGGTATCCAGGGCAGCCAAAACATCTCGGACCAGTTCGAATTTGGGCAAGGTTGGATCATTCTTTTCAGAGTTACTTGCCCTTGAGCGATAAAATATTTTCCCATAGACTTTGTCATCGCTCTAGCCCCTTGATTTGTGGACCTAATTCGATGTAATTTCACACAAATGATTAGTATGACAATATCTTGGATGAGTTTGCGTTTCAGCGTTCTGGGATCAAGGTCAAGGTCACGGTGGCTATTTTTAGAAAAACTTTGTCATCACTCTAGCACCTTCATTTATTGACTGATTTTGATTAAAACTTCACACAAATGTTTAGTATGACAATATCTTGAATAAGTTTGCATTTCAGCGTCGTAAGGTCAAGGTCACAGTGGCTATTTTTAGAAAAACTTTGTCATCGCTCTAGCACCTTCATTTGTGGACCGAATTCATTTTAATTTCACAGAAGTAATGAGTATGACAATATCTTGGACAAGTTCGAGTTTCAGCCTTCTGGGGTCAAGGTCAAGGCCACAGTGGCTATTTTTAGTAAAACTTTGTCATCCCTCTAGCGCCTTCATTTATGGACCGATTTTGATTAAAACTTCACACAGATGTTTAGCACGACAATATTTTGAACAGGCTCATGTTTCAGTATCCTAAGGTCAAAGTCAAGGTCACAGTGGCTATTTTTAGAAAAACTTGGTCATTGCTCTAGCGCCTTCATTTATGGACCAATTTTGATTTAACTTCACACAAGTGATAAGTATGGCAATATCTTGGGCAAGTTTGCATTTCATCTATCTGGGTCAAGGCCAAGGTCACAGTGGCTATTTTTAGAAAAACTTTGTCATCACTCTTGCGCCTTCATTGACAGACCAATTTTGATTTAACTTCACACAAATGTTTAGTATGACAGTATCTTGAACAGATTTGCGTTTCAGCATTCTAAGGTCAAGGTCACAGTTGCTATTTTTAGAAAAACTTTGTCATCACTCTGGCAACTTCATTTATGGACCAACTACACAAATGTTTAGTATGACAATAGCTTGAACAAGTTCATGTTTTAGCGTTCTAAGGTCAAGGTCACAGTTGCTGCTTTACAAAAAACTTTGTCATCGCACTGGCGACTTCATTTATGGACCAATTTTGATTTAACTTCACACAAATGTTTAGTATGACAATATTTTAAACAAGTTCGCTTTTCAGCATTCTAAGGTCAAGGTCAAGGTCACAGTGGCTATTTTTAGAAAAACATTGTCATAGCTCTAGTGCCTTCTTTCTGTCTGTCAGCACAATTATCTAGCCTTCTCGGTATGCCTTTTCTGTGAAAAACAGGTAGGCCGAATTTTTCAGTTACACCGCATGTGCTGTCCGCAAAGTTTCCTTTCAGCAATGTCTAAAACTAGTTGCCGATTATGATGAAACAGTATTCTTGTATAGTTTGCATAAGAATACGCAGAATTTAGAGTATGAAGATTTAGATGTTTCCGAGAACGCCGTCAAGTACATTAAAATAGACTAATACTGAAGACTCTAAGACATTTGGTTATGTTGGCGGTCTACCATGTGTTCAAGTTCGGTTAAACGATATGTAAATTTTGTAAACGTTTACCACATATACACGAACTGTTACCCTTTATCCGTGTACACGTAGAATCCCCAGTGGTGCTATTCAGATGAAAGCGGTGCAGGTAAAAAATTAGGTCACTACCTCAAATCTTAGAAAAATCTTGTGTACACTCTAGAGGGCACTGTTTTTATCCAGTTCATGAAGCTTAAACAGACTGTTCAGTTTTATGAAATCTGGGACAGGTTTGTAAGTTGGTCTTGTCAGGTCAAAAACTAGGTCACTAAATCAGATATGAGAAAAACCTTGAGTACACTCTAGAGGGCACAGTTTTGATTCAGTCTTTGTTCAAAAAATTTATTTCTATGTAATTTAGGACATGGTGCCCTAGTGACCTCCTTTATTAACCAGTTTGTTACCAGTATAACTTCACAGCTGTATTGGACTTGTTTGACTTCAAAATCTGCACTCATCTAAAAGCACTGGTTTAAGGTTTGTAACAAATGAGTGAAGTAACAAAATGTGTCTGTTGACAGTAAGATCGCAGGTGAGCTACAGGACCATTGGTCCTCTTGTTCATATTTATAAGCAGAGAAAATTTCATTCTCATCTAAACTGAGCAAGAAAACATCTGTACTTATTAATAATTTGCTATTTAAGAGCAGGTAAAATTTCATGCACAGCTGAGTTGAGCATGAAAAAAGTTTTATAACTTTGGGGCCATGTACAGAAAAATCTTATCATAACATCAGAATAATATATTACCTTTGTATGACGTATGACAAAAACTACTTTGATGAGATAATTTGTATTGTATGAGTAACTAATATTACAGGAAATGGTGACAGTTTGAGCACGCAGGTCGACTCTGCAGCAGATATCGGTAGTTATGCCAGAAAATGGTCAGATGTAAGTACACTGGTTGAAGGTAGGAGGCTTCAGTAGCAACTAATCCAATCACAGAATTGGAACACTTGATAAGGATGTATTTTCTTATCTAAGAACAAGATAGGCATAATAACAAGATAGGCATGATGAGGCATAATAACAAAATAGGCATGATGCACAGTGCCAGGTCATCTCTGTTTAACAATTAGCTGTGCAATGATACTGTTTTTAATAACTGGTTGGAATTTAATAGAGGGTCTTGAGTTCAGTCTGCATACTGGTATAGCTGCAGAGGCTTTCAGAGTAGCTTACAGGTTTTGAACTCAGGTATTTAGTGACTAACTATCACAGCTGAGGTTTAAGCCAATATTTTCATTTGTTTACAGTTCCTAAGGATTGTTAAACTACTCCTATCATTCAGTCACGGAAAATACCATACATGTACAAGCAAAGTGGTAATGTTTTTGTCGCACCTGCTTTAGCAAGATGCGATATAGGCATCCCGTTTTCCGTCCATCTGTCAGTCTGTCCATCCGTTCACAATTTACGTCGACCCTAGCATTTTAGTCCATTCAAAAGACTTATTCTCTGAAACCACTGCATTAACGATTCTCAAATTTCACATGCAGCATGATCAGACTGCAGGGCTTCAAAATGATAAAATTAAGGCGGGTCGAGAATCCAAAATGGTTGCCATTACTAAAAATAGCAAAACCAATAAAATCAACTTTTTCTCCAGAACCACTTGGTATATTTGGCTGAAATTTTGTATGAAGCATAAGTGGGACCTTGGTATTCAGAATTATCAAAATGAAAAAAATCTGTATTGGAATTAGGTCACAGTGACCTTACGTCGACCCTAGAATAAATTAACTTCGACCCTAGCATTTAAGTCCATTCAAATGACATATTCTCTGAAACCACTGCATCCATAATTCTCAAATTTCACGTGCAGCATGATCAGACTGCAGGGCTTCAGAATGGTAAAATTTAGGCGGGTCGAGAATCCAAGATGGTCGCTGTTACTAGAAATAGCAAAACCAATAAAATCAACTTTTTCTCCAGAACCATTTGGTATATTGGGCTGAAATTTTGTATGAAGCATTTGTGTGGGACCTTGATATTCAGAATTATCAAAATGAAAAAATCTTTAGTGGAATTAGGTCACAGTGACCTTAAGTCGACCCTAGAATAATTTACGTCGACCCTAGCATTTAAGTCCATTCAAATGACTTATTCTCTGAAACCACTGCATTTATGATTCTCAAATTTAACATGCAGCATGATCAGACTGCAGGGCTTCAGAATGGTAAAATTAAGGGGGATTGAGAATCCAAGATGGCCATCATTACTTAAAATAGCAAAACCAATAAAATCAACTTTTTTCTCCAGAATCACTTGGTATATTCATTGAGTTCTCAATGTTAAGGCACACAGCAGGTGCGACATAGCATTCCACAGAATTCTTGTTACGTTGCACCGATAAACTATCACTGGTATATAATATACTGAAATCCTGCCATGTTCTTTATTATAGAAATACAAGAAAGAATTTGACAAAGCGTTTGGATCTGATGGCAGCAAGTTGGCTAACATGAGTTATGAGGTAAGCCATTAGCCTAAAATAGACCTGCAAAATTCTACAGTCTCTTTATAAACTGAGATATGTGCTTGATAATTTTGCTCCAAGTTGTTTGTCAAATTGTATACTTACTTTCATTCATTAAGCTTTTGTGCTGTTAAAAGAGATGACATACACATGTGCCACAAAACGTCAAATACAAATCAAATAAAAGCTGGGGATTTTGATATCTGCTTGTTTGATAGTCCAGGCAGAATCAGCGTCCATTTAAATGGAGAGTTTTTGATAATAGTTATAAGATATTTTCTCTAGTTTCTACATGAAAATACATTATATTTCTTTAACAAATATACTCCTATAAAGTATTAAGGGGTCACATTTTTACCCTTCGATTTCTGGAACATTTCAAACATTTGGTAAAATAAATCATTTCTACCGTCCATTTCATTCATTTTGCAAGGTTTGTACACATGAAGTTTGAAACTATAGCCTTTACCTTGACCAAGTCCAGACTTCATTTCACACTACCCTCAAAATCAAAGTGTTCAGAAGTCCATAAGGAACAAATTCACCAAAATTTTCGATTTCGCAAATTCAAGATTTTTTTGCAAAATTGCTTGATAATCATCAAATCTAATCATTTTTAAGGTCAGCAAGCTGTAACAATTTTAAAACTCGTTGCAATTTTTAAAGTTATGCCCGACCAAACTGACACACTATCATTTCTGTATGAGAATTCAAAATACTTTTATTTTAAGGGTAGTTTGACTTAAAGCTTGGACTTGGTCAAGACAAAGGCAATAGTTTCAAACTTCATGTGTATAAAACCTGCAAAATGAATAAAATGGAAGGTAGAAATGATTTATTTCACCAAACGTTTGAAATGTTCCAGAAATTGCAGGGTAAAAGTTTGACCCTTTAATACTTTTTTGGAGTATATAACATGATGTCTGATTGGATAACATCAAAAATTTACAACAGTATATCCTGTGATGTAACAGAATTTTTTACAGAATAATATTTGCTTCTCTGATTGGCGAATCCCTTGTCCAATGGAGGCTACTCTTAACAGAAAAGAATTTGTCAGTGTTTTTTTTTATCCCCTATAGGGGATATAGGTTTTGTCCCGTACGTAAGTACGTACGTATGTTCACCTTTTGTCATCGCTCTAGCACTTACATTTCTCAACGGATTTTGAAATAACTTCACACAAGTGTAGGGCATGACAATATCTCGAGCAAGTTTTACTTTCAGGGTGCTGCGCCCAAGGTCAAGGTCACTGTGGCTATTTTTAGCTCACCTGAGCCGAAGGCTCAGAGGTGAGCTTATAGGATGGGAGTCGAGCCGTCGTCCGTGCGTGCGTGCGTGGGTGGGTGCGTCAACACGTTCAAACATAAATATCTCAGAGACCAGTGGGCCGATCGCAATCAAATTTTATCTGAAGCATTATTTGGATGGGGGAAAGGCTGCATTAGGTTTTGGTGCCGATCAGCTCAGAACTCTGGTTTCCATGGCAACAGATAGCCCCCATAGGGTTATAATGGGGAAAACGGCGTCATCACGTTTTCTCGACTGTTTTTGATTAGATCCCTATCATACTTGCAGGTAATGATGACATACACAAGAGCTTGGATGAGTTTGAAATTTGGCCGGATTTGAGCACAGACTACTGAGTTAGCTGCCCTTGAGCGTTTGAAAAAAATCCCATAGGGTTATAATGGGGAAAATGGCGTCATCACGTTTTCTCAACTGTTTTTGCTTAGATCCTTATCATACTTGCAGGTAATGATGACATACATAAGAGCTTGGATGAGTTCGAAATTTGGCCGGATTCGAGCACAGACTACGGAGTTAGCGGCCCTTGAGCGTTTGAAAAAAAATCCCATAGTGTTATAATGGAGAAAACAACGTCATCACATATTTTTAGAAAAACTTTGTCATCGCTCTATTGCCTACATTTCTCAACGGATTTTAAAATATCTTCACACAAATGTAGGGCATGACTATATCTCGAGCAAGTTTTACTTTCAGGATGCTGGGCCCAAGGTCAAGGTCACTGTGGCTATTTTTAGAAAAACTTTGTCAGCGCTCTAGCACCTACATTTCTCAGCAGATTTTAAAATAACTTCACACAAATGTAGGGCATGACAATATCTCGTGCAAGTTCGACTTTCAGGATGCTGCTCCCAAGGTCAAGGTCACTGTGGCTATTTTTAGAAAAACTTTGTCAACGCTCTAGCACCTACATTTCTCTGCAGATTTTAAAATAACTTCACACAAATGTAGGGCATGACAATATCTCGAGCAAGTTCGACTTTCAGGATGCTGCGCCCAAGGTCAAGGTCACTGTGGCTATTTTTAGAAAAACTTTGTCAGCGCTCTAGCACCTACATTTCTCAGCAGATTTTAAAATAACTTCACACAAAGGTAGAGCATGACAGTATCTCGAGCAAGTTCAACTATCAGGATGCTGCACCCAAGGTCAAGGTCACTGTGGCTGTTTTTAGAAAAACTTTGTCAGCGCTCTAGCACCTACATTTCTCTGCAGATTTTAAAATAACTTCACACAAATGTAGGGCATGACAATATCTCGAGCAAGTTCGACTTTCAGGATGCTGCGCCCAAGGTCAAGGTCACTGTGGCTATTTTTAGAAAAACTTTGTCAGCGCTCTAGCACCTACATTTCTCAGCAGATTTTTAGCTCACCTGAGCCAAAGGCTCAGAGGTGAGCTTATAGGATGGGAGTGGAGCCATCGTCCATCCGTGCGTGCGTGCGTGGGTGGGTGCGTGGGTGCGTCAACACTTTCAAACATAAATATCTCAGAGACCAGTGGGCCGATCGCAATCAAATTTTATCTGAAGCATCATTTGGGTGGGGGAAAGGCTGCATTAGGTTTTGGTGCCGATCAGCTCAGAACTCTGGTTTCCATGGCAACAGATAGCCCCCATAGGGTTATAATGGGGAAAATGGTGTCATCACGTTTTCTCGACTGTTTTTGATTAGATCCTTATCATACTTGCAGGTAATGATGACATACACAAGAGCTTGGATGAGGTCGAAACTTGGCCGGATTCGAGCGCAGACTACGGAGTTAGCTGCCCTTGAGCGTTTGAAAAAAATCCCATAGTGTTATAATGGAGAAAACAATGTCATCACATTTTCATTTTTCATGGGATCCTCTTCATACTTGCAGGTAATGAGGATATGCATAAAAGCTTGGATTAGTTAGCATTTCGGCTAGATCTCACTACTGACTATGGAGTACCTGCCCTGAGCATCCAAAAAATCAATGTCCCCACTTTTTCTTGGTTTCTACTGATCCGATCCTTTTCAAACTTGCAGGTAATGAGGAAATGCATAATATCTTAAACAAGTTCAAATTTTGGCCAGATCAGGCCAACCACTACGAAGTTAACTGCCCTTGACAGCTCTGTCTATTATGCTCTTGATCCGATACTTTTTAAACTTGCATATATTAAATGAGGGCATACATAATGTTTTGGATGAGTTTAATTTTCAGCCTGATTGGACCACTGACTGTGGAGTTAGCTGCCCTTGAGCATCTTAACTGTCCCTAAAGGTTTACAGTGTCTCTCAGGTGAGCAATTGTTGCCCTTTGGGCTACTTGTTAGAAAAACTTTGTCAGCGCTCTAGCGCCTACATTTCTCAATGGATTTTGAAATAACTTCACATAAATGTAGGGCATGACAATATCTCGAGCAAGTTCTACTTTCAGAGTGCTGCACCCAAGGTCAAGGTCACTGTGGCTATTTTTAGCTCACCTGAGCCGAAGGCTCAGAGGTGAGCTTATAGGATGGGAGTCGAGACGTCGTCCGTCCGTCCGTGCGTGGGTGGGTGGGTGCGTCAACACTTTCAAACATAAATATCTCAGAGACCAGTGGGCCGATCGCAATCAAATTTTATCTGAAGCATCATTTGGGTGGGGGAAAGGCTGCATTAGGTTTTGGTGCTGATCAGCTCAGAACTCTGGTTTCCATGGCAACAGATAGCCCCCATAGGGTTATAATGGGGAAAACGGCGTCATCACGTTTTCTCGACTGTTTTTGATTAGATCCTTATCATACTTGCAGGTAATGATGACATACACAAGAGCTTGGATGAGTTCGAAATTTGGTCGGATTCGAGCACAAACTACGGAGTTAGCTGCCCTTGAGCGTTTGAAAAAATCCCATAGGGTTATAATGGGGAAAATGGCGTCATCAAGTTTTCTCAACTGTTTTTGCTTAGATCCTTATCATACTTGCAGGTAATGATGACATACATAAGAGCTTGGATGAGTTCGAAATTTGGCCGGATTCGAGCACAGACTACGGAGTTAGCTGCCCTTGAGCGTTTGAAAAAAATCGCATAGTGTTATAATGGAGAAAACAACGTCTTCACATATTTTAGAAAAACTTTGTCATCGCTCTATTGCCTACATTTCTCAACGGATTTTTAAATAACTTCACACAAATGTAGGGTGTGACAATATCTCGAGCAAGGTCGACTTTCAGGATGCTGCGCCCAAGGTCAAGGTCACTGTGGCTATTTTTAGAAAAACTTTGTCAGCGCTCTAGCACCTACATTTCTCAGCAGATTTTAAAATAACTTCACACAAATGTAGGGCATGACAATATCTCGTGCAAGTTCGACTTTCAGGATGCTGCTCCCAAGGTCAAGGTCACTGTGGCTATTTTTAGAAAAACTTTGTCAACGCTCTAGCACCTACATTTCTCTGCAGATTTTAAAATAACTTCACACAAATGTAGGGCATGACAATATCTCGAGCAAGTTCGACTTTCAGGATGCTGCGCCCAAGGTCAAGGTCACTGTGGCTATTTTTAGAAAAACTTTGTCAGCGCTCTAGCACCTACATTTCTCAGCAGATTTTAAAATAACTTCACACAAAGGTAGAGCATGACAGTATCTCGAGCAAGTTCAACTATCAGGATGCTGCACCCAAGGTCAAGGTCACTGTGGCTGTTTTTAGAAAAACTTTGTCAGCGCTCTAGCACCTACATTTCTCTGCAGATTTTAAAATAACTTCACACAAATGTAGGGCATGACAATATCTCGAGCAAGTTCGACTTTCAGGATGCTGCGCCCAAGGTCAAGGTCACTGTGGCTATTTTTAGAAAAACTTTGTCAGCGCTCTAGCACCTACATTTCTCAGCAGATTTTTAGCTCACCTGAGCCAAAGGCTCAGAGGTGAGCTTATAGGATGGGAGTGGAGCCATCGTCCATCCGTGCGTGCGTGCGTGGGTGGGTGCGTGGGTGCGTCAACACTTTCAAACATAAATATCTCAGAGACCAGTGGGCCGATCGCAATCAAATTTTATCTGAAGCATCATTTGGGTGGGGGAAAGGCTGCATTAGGTTTTGGTGCCGATCAGCTCAGAACTCTGGTTTCCATGGCAACAGATAGCCCCCATAGGGTTATAATGGGGAAAATGGTGTCATCACGTTTTCTCGACTGTTTTTGATTAGATCCTTATCATACTTGCAGGTAATGATGACATACACAAGAGCTTGGATGAGGTCGAAACTTGGCCGGATTCGAGCGCAGACTACGGAGTTAGCTGCCCTTGAGCGTTTGAAAAAAATCCCATAGTGTTATAATGGAGAAAACAATGTCATCACATTTTCATTTTTCATGGGATCCTCTTCATACTTGCAGGTAATGAGGATATGCATAAAAGCTTGGATTAGTTAGCATTTCGGCTAGATCTCACTACTGACTATGGAGTACCTGCCCTGAGCATCCAAAAAATCAATGTCCCCACTTTTTCTTGGTTTCTACTGATCCGATCCTTTTCAAACTTGCAGGTAATGAGGAAATGCATAATATCTTAAACAAGTTCAAATTTTGGCCAGATCAGGCCAACCACTACGAAGTTAACTGCCCTTGACAGCTCTGTCT
Source organism: Ctena decussata (assembly GCA_963989385.1). Classification (NCBI taxonomy): domain Eukaryota; kingdom Metazoa; phylum Mollusca; class Bivalvia; order Lucinida; family Lucinidae; genus Ctena; species Ctena decussata. The sequence goes on from OZ022500.1 coordinate 41,940,638, forward strand.
ATTATGCTCTTGATCCGATACTTTTTAAACTTGCATATATTAAATGAGGGCATACATAATGTTTTGGATGAGTTTAATTTTCAGCCTGATTGGACCACTGACTGTGGAGTTAGCTGCCCTTGAGCATCTTAACTGTCCCTAAAGGTTTACAGTGTCTCTCAGGTGAGCAATTGTTGCCCTTTGGGCTACTTGTTAGAAAAACTTTGTCAGCGCTCTAGCGCCTACATTTCTCAATGGATTTTGAAATAACTTCACATAAATGTAGGGCATGACAATATCTCGAGCAAGTTCTACTTTCAGAGTGCTGCACCCAAGGTCAAGGTCACTGTGGCTATTTTTAGCTCACCTGAGCCGAAGGCTCAGAGGTGAGCTTATAGGATGGGAGTCGAGACGTCGTCCGTCCGTCCGTGCGTGGGTGGGTGGGTGCGTCAACACTTTCAAACATAAATATCTCAGAGACCAGTGGGCCGATCGCAATCAAATTTTATCTGAAGCATCATTTGGGTGGGGGAAAGGCTGCATTAGGTTTTGGTGCTGATCAGCTCAGAACTCTGGTTTCCATGGCAACAGATAGCCCCCATAGGGTTATAATGGGGAAAACGGCGTCATCACGTTTTCTCGACTGTTTTTGATTAGATCCTTATCATACTTGCAGGTAATGATGACATACACAAGAGCTTGGATGAGTTCGAAATTTGGTCGGATTCGAGCACAGACTACGGAGTTAGCTGCCCTTGAGCGTTTGAAAAAATCCCATAGGGTTATAATGGGGAAAATGGCGTCATCAAGTTTTCTCAACTGTTTTTGCTTAGATCCTTATCATACTTGCAGGTAATGATGACATACATAAGAGCTTGGATGAGTTCGAAATTTGGCCGGATTCGAGCACAGACTACGGAGTTAGCTGCCCTTGAGCGTTTGAAAAAAATCGCATAGTGTTATAATGGAGAAAACAACGTCTTCACATATTTTAGAAAAACTTTGTCATCGCTCTATTGCCTACATTTCTCAACGGATTTTTAAATAACTTCACACAAATGTAGGGTGTGACAATATCTCGAGCAAGGTCGACTTTCAGGATGCTGCGCCCAAGGTCAAGGTCACTGTGCCTATTTTTAGAAAAACTTTGTCATCGCTCTAGCACCTACATTTCTCCATGGATTTTAAAATAATATCACACAAATGTAGGGCATGACAATATCTCGAGCAAGTTTGACTTTCAGGGTGCTGCACCCAAGGTCAAGGTCACTGTGGCTATTTTAAGAAAAACTTTGTCATCACTGTAGCGCCTACATTTTTCAACCGATTTTAAATCAAATTCACACAAATGTAGGGCATGACAATATCTCCAACAAGTTTGACTTTCAGGGAGCTGCGCCCAATGTCAAGGTCACTGTGGCTATTTTTAGAAAAACTTTGTCATCGCTCTAGCGCCTACATTTCTCAATAGATTTTACAATAACTTCACCCAAATGTAGGGCATGACAATATCTCGAGCAAGTTCGACTTTCAGGGTGCTGCACCCAAGGTCAAGGTCACTGTGGCTAATTTTAGAAAAACTTTGTCATGGGTCTAGCACCTACATTTCTCCATGGATTTTGAAATAACTTCACACAAATGTAGGGTATGACAATATCTCGAGCAAGTTTGACTTTCAGGGTGCTGGCCGAAGGTCACGGTCACTGTGGCTTTTTAGCTCACCTGAGCCGAAGGCTCAGAGGTGAGCTTATAGGATGGGAGTCGAGCTGTCGTCCGTCTGTATGTCGGTGCGTGCGTCAACACTTTCAAACATAAATATCTCAGAGACCAGTGGGCCGATCGCAATCAAATTTTATCTGAAGCATCATTTGGGTGGGGGAAAGGCTGCATTAGGTTTTGGTGTCGATCAGCTCAGAACTCTGGTTTCCATGGCAACAGATAGCCCCCATAGGGTTATAATGGGGAAAATGGCGTCATCACGTTTTCGCGACTGTTTTTTAGCTCACCTGGCCCGAAGGGCCATAGTGAGCTGTTGTCATACCAATGCGTGCGTCGTGCGTCCGTGCGACCTCCGTCAACACCTAAAAACAAATATTCAAACATCTTCTTCTGTAAAACTACTGGTCCCATGGTTCTCAAATTTCACATGGAGCATGACCTGACATCAGGGTCTCAGAAATTGTAAAATTGGGTCAGGTTGAAAATCCAAGATGGCCGCCGTTACTAAAAATAGCAAAAACAACAAAATAAACTTCTTCTCCAGAACCACTGGGTATATTTGTCTGAATTTTGGCATGGAACATCAGTGAAACCTTGGTATTCAAAATTGTAAAAATGAAAAAAATCTGTAGCGGAGTTTTGTCACAGTGACCTACTTTCTGTTTAAGTGTGTAATTTTGCTCAAATGCCAATGTCAAAAAATGACCTATTTAAACAACTTCAAACAACTTCTTCTCTAAAACCACTGAGCCCATGGATCTCAAATTGCACATGGAGCATGACCAGACTGCAGGGTTTCAAAATTGTAAAATTGGGTCAGGTCAAGAATCCAAGATGGCTGCCGTTACTAAAAATAGCAAAAACAACAAAATCAACATCTTCTCCAGAATCATTTGGTATATTTGGTTGAAAGTTTGCATGGAACATAAGTGGGACCTTGGCATTAAAAATTGTAAGAATAAAAAAAATCTATAGCGGAATTAGGTCACAGTGACCTACTTAGCGTTAACAAGGCCGATTTTGCTCAAATGTCAATATCTAAAGAAAACGCAGCCAATTCTGACCAGATTTGGTCAGAATTGGTTCTTGAATGGAATTATTTCAATTTTGTGCCAGTTGACTATCCAAGATGGCCACCATGGGGGCCGTTACTAAAAATAGCACAAACATAAAAATGACAATTACTCAAGAACCCTTGAATGGAATTGGACCAATTTTGTGTCAGAATGTTCTTTGCATGAAGTCGTTTCGATTAATTGCAATTTGGCATCCCAAGATGGCCGCCATCTTGTGTTACTAAAAATAGCACAAACATAAAAATGACAATTACTCAAGAACCCTTGAATGGAATTGGACCAATTTTGTGTCAGAATGTTCCTTGCATGAAGTCGTTTTGATTAATTGCAATTTGGCATTCCAAGATGGCTGCCATCTGCCGTTACTATAAATAGCACAAAAATGAAAATGACAACTGAATGGATTTTGATGAAATTTGTGTCAAAATGATTCTTGCATGAGATGTTTCAAAAACATCTAACTGTAGACCATTCATATTGGCCTCTGTTACTAAAAATAGAAAAATGTGAAAATTAGAAAATCTCAATGGAGTTGGATTAATTTTGTGTCAGAATGGTTCTTTCATTAAGCTTTTTCGATTTTTTTGCATTTTGGCATTCCAAGATGGCCGCCATTTGCCGTTACTAAAAATAGCACAAAACATGAAAATGACAATATCTCAGTAACCACTGAATGGATTTTGACGAAATTTGTGTCAAAATGATTCTTGCATTGAGATGTTTCAAAAATATCTAATTGTAAGACCAGTCATATTGGCCTCTGTTACTAAAAATAGAAAAATGTGAAAATCAGAAAATCTCAATGGAATTGGACCAAATTTGTGTCAAAATGGTCCTTGCATGAAGGCTTTTCGATTTTTATCCCCCGACCGAAAGGTTCGGGGGATATAGCGATGAGCCTGGCGTCCGTCCGTCCATCCGTCCGCCGTCCGTCCGTAAACATTTTCTTGTCCGCTCTATATCTTGAATACCCTTTGGAATATTTTCATGATACTTCACAGTTATGTAGAACAGGTCATGACGACGTGTCACGTACAAGAATGGCAACTCTTGCAATTGTACTTTTTGAATTATCTCCCCTTTGGTGATTTTTTTGGCGGATTCGTGTCCGCTCTGTAACTTGAATACCCTTTGGAATATTTTCATGATACTTCACAGAAATGTAGAACAGGTCATGACGATGTGTCGCGAACAAGAATGACAACTCTTGCTCTCTTACTTTTGGAGTTATTTCCCCTTGATAGTTTTAGGTGTGATTTTTTTGGCAGATTCGTGTCCGCTCTATAACTTGCATACCTTTTGGAATATTCTCATGATACTTCACAGATATATCCCCCGACCGAAAGGTTCGGGGGATATAGCGATGAGCCTGGCGTCCGTCCGTCCGTCTGTCCGTCCGTCCGCCGTCCATCCGTCCGTAAACATTTTCTTGTCCGCTCTATATCTTGAATACCCTTTGGAATATTTTCATGATACTTCACAGTTATGTAGAACAGGTCATGACATTGTGTCACGTACAAGAATGGCAACTCTTGCAATTGTACTTTTTGAATTATCTCCCCTTTGGTGATTTTTTTTTGGCGGATTCGTGTCCGCTCTGTAACTTGAAAACCCTTTGGAATATTTTCATGATACTTCACAGAAATGTAGAACAGGTCATGACGATGTGTCGCGAACAAGAATGACAACTCTTGCTCTCTTACTTTTGGAGTTATTTCCCCTTGATAGTTTTAGGTGTGATTTTTTTGGCAGATTCGTGTCCGCTCTATAACTTGAATACCCTTTGGAATATTCTCATGATACTTCACAGATATGTAGAACAGGTCATGACGGTGTGTCGCAAACAAGAATGACAACTCTTGCTTTCATACTTTTTGAGTTATTTCCCCTTGATCACTTTAGGTATGATTTCGTGTCCGCTCTATAACTTGAATACCTTTTGGAATATTTTCATGATACTTCACAGATATGTAGAACAGGTCATGACGATGTGTCGCGAACAAGAATGACAACTCTTGCTTTCTTACTTTTTGAGTTCTTTCCCCTTGATGGTTTTAGGTGTGATTTCGTGTACGCTCTATAACCTGCATACCTTTTGGAATATTTTCATGATACTTCACAGATATGTAGAACAGTTCATGATGATGTGTCGCGAACAAGAATGACAACTCTTGCTTGTTTAATTTTGGTGTTATTTCCCTTTGATGATTTCAGGTGTCCCCTCCATAGCTTGAATACCTTTTGAAATATTTTCATGATACTTCACAGATATGCACAACGGGTCATGACAATTTGTCTCATACATGAATGATAACTCTTGCTTTTATACTTTGTGAGTTATTTCCCTTTGGTAGTTTGAGCTGCTGTTTGAGTCTCTGCTCCATAACTGTATAACCCTGGCAGCTCCAGAATTTGAATAACCGTGTACCTTGTAGAATATTGATGATCATGCTGTGATATCTTATCAGTGTTCCTAACTCTCTCTGACCCCTCCACATTCCCGTGCCCCCTCCCGCTTTTTACCAAGGCCCATGGGGGTCTTCGGTCGGGGGATTTGCCATCTCCTCTAATGGCTATTTTTTGCATTTTAGCAATCCAAGATGGCCGCCATCTGCCGTTACTAAAAATAGCACAAAACATGAAACTGGCAATATCTCAGTAACCCCTGAATGGATTTTGATGAAATTTGTGGCAAAATGATTCTTGCATTGAGGTGTAATGCAAAGTTAAAAGTAAATATATAAAGACCAGGCAAGTTGGCCTCTGTTACTAAAAGTAGCAAAATGTGAAAATGAAAAATTCTCAGTGGAATTGGACCAATTTTGTATCAGAATGGTTCCGTTGCACAATAGCCAGGTGAGCAATATCAGGCCCATTTGGGCCTCTTGTGATTGGATCCTTATCATACTTGCAGGTAATGATGACATACACAAGAGCTTGGATGAGTTCAAAATTTGGCCGGATTCAAGCACAGACTACGGAGTTAGCTGCCCTTGAGCGTTTGAAAAAAATCCCATAGGGTTATAATGGGGAAAATGGCGTCATCAGGTTTTCTCAACTATTTTTGCTTAGATCCTTATCATACTTGCAGGTAATGATGACATACATAAGAGCTTGGATGAGTTCGAAATTTGGCCGGATTCGAGCACAGACTACGGAGTTAGCTGCCCTTGAGCGTTTGAAAAAAATCCCATAGTGTTATAATGGAGAAAACAACGTCAACACATATTTTAGAAAAACTTTGTCATCGCTCTATTGCCATCATTTCTCAACGGATTATAAAATAACTTCACACAAATGTAGGGCATGACAATATCTCGAGCAAGTTCGACTTTCAGGATGCTGCGCCCAAGGTCAAGGTCACTGTGACTTTTTTTAGAAAAACTTTGTCAGCGCTCTAGCACCTACATTTCTCAACAGATTTTAAATCAACTTCACACAAATGTAGGGCATGACAATATCTCAAACAAGTTTGACGTCCAGGGTGCTGCCCCCAAGGTCAAGGTCACTGTGGCTATTTTTAGAAAAACTTGGTCAGCGCTCTAGCACCTACATTTCTCAATGGATTTTAAAATAAATTCACACAAATGTAGGGCATGACAATATCTCGAGCAAGTTCGACTTTCAGGGTGCTGTGCCCAAGGTCAAGGTCACTGTGGCTATTTTTAGAAAAACTTTGTCATTGCCCTAGCACCTTCATTTCTCCATGGATTTTGAAATAACTTGACACAAATGTAGGGTATGACAATATCTCAAGCAAGTTCAACTTACAGGATGCTTTGCCTAAGGTCAGTGTCACTGTGGCTATTTTTAGAAAAACTTTGTCATCGCTCTAGCACCTACATTTCTCAATGGATTTTAAAATAATATCACACAAATGTAGGGCATGACAATATCTCGAGCAAGTTCGACTTTCAAGGTTCTGCAATCAAGGTTTTTGATTAGATCCTTATCATACTTGCAGGTAATGATGACATACATTAGAGCTTGGATGAATTCGAAATTTGGGTGGATTTGAGCCCAGACTACGGAGTTAGCTGCCCTTGAGCGTTTGAAAAAAATCCCATAGTCTTATAATGGAGAAAACAACGTCATCACATTTTCATTTTTCATTGGATCCTCTTCATACTTGCAGGTAATGAGGATATGCATAAAAGCTTGGATTAGTTAGCATTTCGGCTAGATCCCACCACTGACTATGGAGTACCTGCCCTGAACATCCAAAAAATCAATGTCGCCTTTTTTTCTTGGTTTCTACTGATCTGATCCTTTTCAAACTTGCAGGTAATGAGGAAATGCATAATATCTTAAACAAGTTCAAATTTTGGCCAGATCAGGCCAACCACTACGAAGTTAACTGCCCTTGACAGCTCTGTCTATTGTGCTCTTGATCGGATACTTTTTAAACTTGCATATATTAAATGAGGGCATACATAATGTTTTGGATGAGTTAAATTTTCAGCCTGATTGGACCACTGACTATGGAGTTAGCTGCCCTTGAGCATCTTAAATATCCCTATAGGTTTACAATGTCTCTCTGGTGAGGAATTGTTGCCCTTTGGGCTACTTGTTAGAAAAAACTTTGTCATCGCTCTAGCGCCTACATTTCTCAACAGATTTTGAAATAACTTCACACAAATGTAGGGCATGACAATATCTCGAGCAAGTTCGACTGTCAGGATGCTGCGCCCAAGGTCAAGGTCACTGTGGCTATTTTTAGAAAAACTTTGTCAGCACTCTGGCACCTACATTTCTCAGCAGATTTTAAAATAACTTCACACAAATGTAGGGCATGACAATATCTCGAGCAAGTTCGACTTTCAGGATGCTGCGCCCAAGGTCAAGGTCACTGTGACTTTTTTTAGAAAAACTTTGTCAGCGCTCTAGCACCTACATTTCTCAGCAGATTTTAAAATAACTTCACACAAATGTAGGGCATGACAATATCTCGAGCAAGTTTGACTTTCAGGGTGCTGCATCCAAAATCAAGGTCACTGTGGCTATTTTTAGAAAAAACTTGGTCATCGCTCTAGCCCCTACATTTCTCAACGGATTTTAAATCAACTTCACACAAATGTAGGGCATGACAATATCTCAAACAAGTTTGACTTCCAGGGTGCTGCCCCCAAGGTCAAGGTCACTGTGGCTATTTTTAGAAAAACTTGGTCAGCGCTCTAGCACCTACATTTCTCAATGGATTTTAAAATAAATTCACACAAATGTAGGGCATGACAATATCTCGAGCAAGTTCGACTTTCAGGGTGCTGTGCCCAAGGTCAAGGTCACTGTGGCTATTTTTAGAAAAACTTTGTCATTGCCCTAGCACCTTCATTTCTCCATGGATTTTGAAATAACTTGACACAAATGTAGGGTATGACAATATCTCAAGCAAGTTCAACTTACAGGATGCTTTGCCTAAGGTCAGTGTCACTGTGGCTATTTTTAGAAAAACTTTGTCATCGCTCTAGCACCTACATTTCTCAATGGATTTTAAAATAATATCACACAAATGTAGGGCATGACAATATCTCGAGCAAGTTCGACTTTCAAGGTTCTGCAATCAAGGTTTTTGATTAGATCCTTATCATACTTGCAGGTAATGATGACATACATTAGAGCTTGGATGAATTCGAAATTTGGGTGGATTTGAGCCCAGACTACGGAGTTAGCTGCCCTTGAGCGTTTGAAAAAAATCCCATAGTCTTATAATGGAGAAAACAACGTCATCACATTTTCATTTTTCATTGGATCCTCTTCATACTTGCAGGTAATGAGGATATGCATAAAAGCTTGGATTAGTTAGCATTTCGGCTAGATCCCACCACTGACTATGGAGTACCTGCCCTGAACATCCAAAAAATCAATGTCGCCTTTTTTTCTTGGTTTCTACTGATCTGATCCTTTTCAAACTTGCAGGTAATGAGGAAATGCATAATATCTTAAACAAGTTCAAATTTTGGCCAGATCAGGCCAACCACTACGAAGTTAACTGCCCTTGACAGCTCTGTCTATTGTGCTCTTGATCGGATACTTTTTAAACTTGCATATATTAAATGAGGGCATACATAATGTTTTGGATGAGTTAAATTTTCAGCCTGATTGGACCACTGACTATGGAGTTAGCTGCCCTTGAGCATCTTAAATATCCCTATAGGTTTACAATGTCTCTCTGGTGAGGAATTGTTGCCCTTTGGGCTACTTGTTAGAAAAAACTTTGTCATCGCTCTAGCGCCTACATTTCTCAATAGATTTTGAAATAACTTCACACAAATGTAGGGCATGACAATATCTCAAGCAAGTTTGACTTTCAGGGTGCTGCACCCAAGGTCAAGGTCACTGTGGCTATTTTTAGAAAAACTTTGTCATCGCTCTAGCGCCTACATTTCTCAACGGATTTTGAAATAACTTCACACAAATGTAGGGCATGACAATATCTCGAGCAAGTTCGACTTTCAGGATGCTGTGCCCAAGGTCAAGGTCACTGTGGCTATTTTTAGAAAAACTTTGTCATCACTCTAGCGCCTACATTTCTCATCGGATTTTGAAGTAACTTCACACAAATGTAGGACATGACATTATCTCGAGCAAGTTTGACTTTAAGGGTGCTGTGCCCAAGGTCAAGGTCACTGTGGCTATTTTTAGAAAAACTTTGTCATCGCTCTAGCGCCTACATTTCTCATCGGATTTTAAAATAACTTCACACAAATGTAGGGCAAGACAATATCTCGAGCAAGTTTGACTTTCAGGGTGCTGCGCCCAAGGTCAAGGTCACTGTGGCTATTTTTAGAAAAACTTTGTCATCGCTCTAGCACCTACATTTCTCAACGGATTTTAAAATAACCACACAAATGTAGGGCAAGACATTATATCGAACAAGTTCGACTTTCAGGGTTCTGCGCCCAAGGTCAAGGTCACTGTGGCTATTTTTAGAAAAACTTTGTCAGCGATCTAGTGCCTATATTTCTCAATGGATTTTGAAATAACTTCACACAAATGTAGGGCATGACAATATCTCGAGCAAGTTCGACTTTCAGGGTGCTGCGCTTAAAAGGTCAAGGTCACTATAGCTATTTTTAGAAAAACTTTGTCATCGCTCTAGCCCCTGCATTTCTCCATGGATTTTAAAATAACTTCACACAAATGTAGGTATGACAATATCTCGAGCAAGTAGTCTTGTGTGAGGGGATTTGTATTGTCTGCGATGCCTTGTTTTTTGAGAAAGGAGATAGTTCCATGGAGTTGTGCCCATACCAGTGCTCCAGATAAGAAGGGGTAAAAGGGATAATTTAGGGAAAATTTTGCCTATTTTTTCCATAAAAACATATGTTGTGACCCCTCATTAGAACTGTCTCATCGAGACGGTTCTAATGAGGGGTCACAACATACGTTTTTGTTGAGAAATAAGAAAAATTATTTTCCCTTTACCCCATCTTATCTGGAACTGTGCATGATACTGCAAAAGAAACCACAGAAATTCCATTTTATAAATTTTGACATATCTGGATCTCTGATGGCTAATGGTTTTGTTGCTTATTTACAGGAGTTTATGAAACAGAGAGGCAGTTTCATTAGAAAGTTTGAGGGTGATATTAAAGGTAAAGATAATACGCTGAAGCCACCGGCCACACTGTCTGAGTACTCAGTGTGGATGTCAAAGTTCAACCCTAACATTGAGGGCAGAGGCTTGGAAATTCCAGGTTAGTGGGGGTTATTTATACAGTTTATCATGCCAAAAAAATTTTTATGAAAGTGTCCTTTACAATTGAGAAAGTAGAGTAGAGCTTAATATTGTTTCTTTCTTTCTTGCACATGATGGTTTGAAAATTGTATAATTGTCCAGTACACCTAACTTCCAAAATAAAGTGTAAACTGGTTCCCTGAGTTTTTATTTTGCAATAATTTGTATCTATGTGTTAAATGCCTTTATCACATGACGTCGCATGAGTGTAATAAAGCCATGCATTAAAATTGATAATCCACTAGTGGATTAAATATGCAAATTACGTCGTAGCTTTTTGCGTTGACGTCCATAAAAATGTTGCTTTTTCTAATGGGGGAAATCATGAAGTTTCAATGCAAAATTTGCTAATAAAATGCGCTTTTAGTGTCATATGATAAATAGAATATTGTATTTGCACTCCTGTATTATTGAATTTATTAAACTTGTTGGGGAAAAACAATAAGATACTGGGCATAGCCTCGCATCTTATCTTTTTCCCCAACTGGTTTAATGAATTCAATAAAACATGAGCACTCATGTAAGATCCTCTATGTACAAACAAAAATTTGGTTCTTGTTGAAATTTTTTTCCAGGCCAGTATACAGGGATCAACAAACCACTGCCAGAATATCATGTAAAGATTGCTGGATTTGACCAAAGGGTAAGTACATGTAAATTACTTTATGAAATAAAAAAAAACAACTTAAAGTATAGGTATGTTACCAGAGTTCCGGGTAAGAAGGGCTAACAAGAATAATTCAGAGATAATTTTTCTTATTTCTTAACAAAAGCATATGTTGTGACCTCTCATTAGAACGTCTCAGTGAGACGGTTCTAATGAGAGGTCACAACATAGTGAGACCCTGTGAGACGGTTCTAATGAGAGGTCACAACCTAGTGAGACAGTTCTAATGAGAGGTCACAATGTATGCTTTTATGCAAAAATATGAAAAATTACCCCTTCTTATCTGGAGCACTGTAAAATAAACAGTTACTTTATGAAATAAAGAAAAAAAAATACTGAATGTTAGATAGAGACACAAATGTCTGACCAAACATTGAAGACCTAGATCAGTATGCTGGTAAAATGTTAGTTTCATCAGAAGATGTTAGGTAGTTAGTCTATGGTCGAAATATGACAGAAAGTATTGATGTGTTTGACAAAATTTCAAACTTGTTGAGTCCATTTGAAGCATAGTGGCTTGCTTCTGATGCTTAAGATCGTGGGTTGACTTACAGTTGCAGGGTTCAAATTTCAACATCCCAATATGCTTCTTTAGTGTCGTTTGAAGGGATAACGTTTAAAAGTGAGCTGTCTTTCATACTGGGACAACAATTGAAGGTCTCTTTTGCAGGAAGAGTACCCCACCTCTGCCCCCTAGTAGGTTAAACATCCCTTCTCAGGTTAAATCATCACAGTAAGCCTTCATCCTGCAAGCCTTGAGTGAACAGAATACACCTTATAATTCTTGGAAAATCACCATTTGTTTAATATTATAAGCAGTGCTCCAGATAAGAAGGGGTAACAAAGATAATTTTGGGATAATTATCCATATTTCTCGATTAAATCATATTTTGTGACCCATCATTAGAACCGGCTCGTCGAGACGGTTCTAATGAGGGGTCACAACATATGTTTTCGTTGAGAAATAAGAAAAATTATCTTTGAATTATCCTCAATACCCACTCTTATCTGGAGCTCTGATTATAAGGAAGAATCTTTCATGTATCTCAGATTCTGGTGATGTCATCATTACGTAAACCAAAGCGTATAACCATCCGTGGGAATGATGAGAAGGACTACAATTTCCTGGTGAAAGGCGGTGAAGACCTGCGGCAGGATCAGAGGATAGAACAGCTTTTCTATATCATGAATCAGGTGTTCAAGAAAGATCCAGCATGTCGACAGAGAAAGTTATTTTTGGAGACTTATCAGGTCATACCAGTGACTACCAGGTGAAGACATACTCATAATTACCATAAATATTGGTACAGAAGTGCCATTGCTGCTATGGAGCAGTCTGATCAAGGCCTGCACTATTTGTCAATTTGCTAGCAAATTTATCACACATGGATTATAGAAAAATAATTGGTTATTGTGTTCCCTTATGCAGGGTGGTTATTACATGTATTTATACTTTCATTACTTTAATGACTGAGATTGCATTGATTTTAACCGGTTGCATTCTGGGTATTTTTTGTCGTCTGCTGAAATTGTCGTCTGCATCAAAAATCAAGAATATTTTGGCAATGTTGGTCTAACCAGCTCTTGTAGAATGATGTCTAGGCAGCAAACAGTTTGGATCTCAGATCAGGCCCCACGTTTGTGGGGCCTGATCTGGATCCAAACTGTTTGCCCAGATATCCCTGAAGGGTAATCCCGCATGGAATGGGCTAAACAAGAATTCATGGATCAAAGTTTCAATAAAAATACGTTATGGCTTGCAAATTAGAGGATTTAAAAGAAGGTGATTGTATTTGAGTTGCTTTAGAGAGTATAGCTCTTTTATTGACAGAAATTTTCTTCGTTTCATTTTTGCAGGGTTGGTCTTATTGAATGGGTTGCGAATACAAAACCATTGAAAGATTTCCTGTATCAGTCACTAACAGAGGCAGAGAAAAGGTAACACAGTGGTACATGTGTTTTGAAAAATTGTCTAAGCATGTCATGAATGCAAAGTAGCATACTTTCTTGATAACATCAATTTGACTGGCACCAAAGTACATTCTATTCTGAAATTTGATTTGTGATGGTAGCAGATTCAGTTTAACAATAAAGTCTTTCTGTTATAATAAAGAGGGTCAGTTGCACATGTATTTCAAAATTGATGATGTCCTTAAGGATGTGTAGAGAAGCGTCGTGGTCGAGTGGTTAGAGCAACTTGTTTATGGTGCAGAAGGTCACAGGAAGGTCTTGAGTTCAAACCCGGGCTTCACCATCGATTACTACAAAACTGTCTCTGTCAATCCAGCAGTAAATGGTTACCTGTTCCAAATCAGGAAAGGATAATACAGCAAAAATGAAAGGGTTATGCTCCGCCTTTCCGCTTTTCAGTTGCCCAAGATACAGTGGGTATCTATCTAGCCCCACTGCCCATACGGCTCTAGGCTTTGGGAAACCTTGAACTTTTTAGGATGTATATGCTTTCTGTTTGTAGACAAAATCCGCTAACACAGCACAATGAATGGATCTGGAAAGCTTCAAAGAAAGATGAAAAAGATGTTTCAAAAGTTTACCAAAATGTATATTCAAAATACAGCTACACTGACACACAGCGAGAAATGAACCAAATTGAGAGTAAAATCCCTTGGGACCTTTCTAGGTAAAGTTACCAAAGTTTGCTTATTTTATGAAACAAATGAAATAAAACAAAAGAATAAACAATTACAACTTGTATTTTCATTGACAATATTACATATCCTTTCATGTATGTCATCAAATAATAATAAACAGTTATCAAATTGTCACTTATCTGAAGTACTCGGTAACTTAGGATGGCACCCCCAGACACAATAGTCCGGACAGAGACAAATTATAACGGTCAGCTATCCGAACCCAGAGACAATAATTATTCCCAAAACAGCAGAAATTTCCCGGGTGTCCCACCGAAATCAAAAAAGGCAGCTCTGAAGCGGTGAAAGACAACCAAGGAAAAATTGCCACCTAGGATCCAGGTCATTTGTATGCTCTGACATGCCAAGTGGTACCACACAGAAGAACAGGTGATGTGGACAACCAGAGGGCAAGACCGCACTTCGTCTAGCGGAAGAGAGCTCATTTCCCATCCGAAATCAAGACAAAACCCATCAAACCCTCTGGGCATCCACATCCCAATCCAGCCATTGAATGTCACCTCTTGAGCACGAGGACAATGCAGTTCGCAAACAGGGCTAACAACTGAGTCAGTATGTACGCGACACACTAGGCGAGTTTCTGGAATGAATTTCATATGTTGCCATCGTTCCGCATGAATGTTGACGATCAAATAGCAATGTCACATTTCCCAGAAATCGAAATGCTGCTGACCGTCGTGGCAATCCCAGAAGTTGTTTGTCATCATTATATGATAAAATTCACCTGAAACGAGTGAAAATTTTTGGCAGTATCATTGAAACAAGAAACATGTATGTATATGAATATTCCGTAAACAATCCCCAAGAAGTTGTTAAATGGTGGCCATAATATTCAAGGGAGTGGAGGGTGGGTTGGCTTCAAAACTGCATAAATTTCTGACTGTCTGCGCGGAACCGGAACAGCGTGCGATCTTGACATGCGCACAGGACAACACGCTGCACTTGTTTTGCAAGATGCAGACACACCTGAACCGAAAATTGATCTGAATTGAACAATTAAAGACCTTAACCCTAAGAAATACTGGTTGTGCTCAATAACTGCAGGTTTGGTCCAAAGACCTTATAAAAACATTTCTTTCATTATTTTATCTTGGGGGTTGTTGTGTACGGTGAGTCTTCTGAGGGGCGAGATGGCCAGAAATCAGTACCGGGTTTCAGGGGAGTAGCATATTTCGGTGTTTAGTCACACCATCCCTCTTCCGTAGAAAACAAAATCGAACCAGCCTTCATTTGTGCAAAATTAAACTTCCGCTTATTGTATACACAATAGCTTCTGTTAATTTATGAAACAAATGAAATAAAACAAAAGAATAAACAATTACAACTTGTATTTTCATTGACAATATTACATATCCTTTCATGTATGTCATCAAATAATAATAAACAGTTATCAAATTGTCACTTATCTTAAGTTGTATTTGGAGCATGAGGTCTCAGTTGCAAAACCCTGCCTGGTCGCTGACAAAATCCGCGCAGTCAAGAAGCAAACTGGAGGCTTAAATTCTTCAATGCCTTCAAGATAGATTGCACTCAAATTTACCAATATTCGTGATAGCGAAATCATTGTTTTGGCTCTCAATCAAAATAACTGCTTTGACAATAAAATTTCTTGCTTCACTCTTCAGAAAAAATTGTTTTTTCCCTCTAAAGATTGACTTTTGAGCGCAAGAATTCCGCCACGAAGAATATTTTGAACATAGTTGAAAAATATTCGACCCGCCAATTCGAAGCGGTCATCCAAAAATTGAGGGTTCAAATACTTTAACGTCCTTGGAAAGGAAGGTTTCAATGCCGCCCTGAAGACTGTTACAGAACAGAGCATTGCCTGCAGGTGACATATGACACCCGTCTTTCATAAAAAGGCCAGGGCAGTCAACTGTGACCTCATGCTTCAACACCTTCCCGTTACTGTTTGTCGACACCATTTGTCGACCCAGCTCATTAAACCTGATGCGCTTTTTGTCCCAGCATTTCCATTCTGAATTAGGGGGAGCAAATTTCCAGGTTAAACGAGGGAGAATCTCACTCCATACAATTAATGTATTGGAAAACATATTAAAAAGATTATTGAAGTCTCGTTTCATAATTCTTTTCATTTTCTGCATTTTCGTGTCAACCACATTATTCCCCCCTACATGTAGAATTATCATCCTCGGTTGCCCATGTAAGCCAACCCACTGAATTTGCGACCGCAGATGCTGCCACTTCATACCGCCTGTTCCCAGCCATCGTACATTAGCGTGATTTGGGTCTAAATTTAAATTCATTCTAGAAGCAGAGGTGGCCCAGAATTCTGCTCGGCTAATGAGGGAATCCCCCACAATCCAGATGTCTGAAAAATACATGCAAATTTATAACTAGAAATTATGTCTTGACAAGCAAATGTCTTAAGAAATCATGGTCGAATATAACTGGAAAAGGCATTAGATTTCCAGCGACCAAGTTTCATGATCTGATCAGATGGAACGCCACTGATTGCTAGTGACGTAGCTCGGCCTATCCTAAACGAGTGGCTTTTATAGAATTTTGACGACAATCCTATCTGAGAAATGGCTTTAGACAGTATGGCACCAAACTGATAACGTGTTAATGGTAGCCTATTTGCATGGCAAAATAAATTACCAGTAAAGGAACCCCGAAATGACAAATATTTCTGCATGGCCAACACTGGGCATATTGACCTATTTGACTCTGAAGGTATGGTAATAATGACGGGTCTGCCAGACTGGTTGGTTTTAGAAATCCTTATACGCACTGTTAAGCTTTGGGATGCAAGATTAATATCACCCAATGTTAATGGATAGCCAGATTGCCTATGATCAGTAAAAACCAGTTCCCCTACTCTAAAAAGGCCAAAATAAGCAAGTGAGTAAACTGAGTGAAAAAGGGCTAGTTCATACTGATTGTAGCAGATAAAAGGCAAAGATCCGACAATTTTGACCAAAATATCTTCAGTTATTGGTGCACGAAGATCTTTTCTGGATTGCAAGCGTTTAAATCCCTCCAAAAGCTTTTTAATCACAAATGAATCTGTTGGGTCATCCAGATTCCGTAGCTTATGAACAAAACTAACAGCAGACATATAAGTATTAACTGTAGAAGGGGAGTAACCCTGCTGATAACAGAATGACACAAAGAATGCCAAGTCAGAAACAGGCACAGGCCAGATGTCAGCAAAAGAGTACTGTGAGCGAAAATCTGAAAAATTCTTTAGTGCTTTGCTATACACATTCTTTGTGTTCTCTGATAGACTGGCACCCAGTAATAAATCACACCCTAATCGAAGACTCTCCAAAGATGGTCCGGCACTGCTTCCGGCTCGGCCTCTGCGTCTGGTGCTAGCTGGCGAAATCTCTGTAAACAAAGCCGAGACAAACAGTCTGAAAATTTATTCAATTTACCTAAAATGTGTCTTCCTTTAATCACCATATTGTGCTTCAAACATTCAATAGTTATCAACCTGACCAAAACCATAACATTATCTGACTTAGAGGTCAATGAGTTCAAAATGTAGACCACACTCTGGTTGTCAGAATGAAAAAGTATCTTTTTGTTCTGTAACAGCTCACCCCATACAACTAAACAAACAAATATGGGAAATAGTTCCAAAACCGTGATATCCCTTGTAATTTCTCTGTCATGCCAAATTTGTGGCCAAATGCCATATGTCCATTTCCGACCAAAAACTGCGCCAAAACCCATACCGGGTCCTGCAGCACTGTCAGTAAACAATTCTACATCTTCGTTGTTCACCCAAAACCTGTCATGAAAAACTGATACTCCGTTATAGTTTTTGAAGAAATTGAGCCACATTTCTAAATCTTGTCGCATTGAATTTGTGACTTTGAGATGATGATGTGGCTTAGTGACACCCTTAGTAGAGTTAATCAGACGGCGCAGAAACGGACGTCCAGGGACAATAACTCTGGTAGCAAAATTCAGACTGCCAATGAGCTGTTGCATATGTCTTAATTTCACCGTTTTCTTATCTCTGACAAGGCATATTTTGGAGATCAGTTCTTGTATTTTCTCTTTGGGCATACGAACTACCATTTCCATGGAATCAATTTCAAGACCCAGATAGACAATACATGTAGTAGGCCAAACTGTTTTCTCAGATGCAATGGGGAAGCCCATTTGATCACAACAGAAAATGAAATTTTTCATTATGATTAAGCAATGATCTGTATTAGTTTCACCAGCAAAAAGAAAGTCATCAACATAATGCTTCAAGTCACCAACCAGTGAGTTTTGCTTAGCTACAGATTCTAAAAAGGTAGAGACCTTCTCCCAGGATGCACAGGATATGCTACAACCAAAAGGCATTGCTTTATCAAAATAGAATTTGTTATCAAACATGAAACCAAGCTGGTCAAACTCAGCAGGATTCACTGGAAGTAATCTATAGGCGGACTTTATATCTAGTTTTGAGAGTAAGCATGCACGGCCCATATCTTGAACCATATGAATGGCCTCATCAAAATGTGTGTATTTGACCGAGCATAACTCTGGGTCAATAAAGTCATTGAGAGACTCCCCCTCTGGGAAAGAGAGATGATGGATTAGGCGAAACTCACCTGGTGTTTTCTTCTCCACTAAACCAATTGGTGAAACTCTTAAGGTAGAAATAGGCCTATCAACAAAGGGTCCTGCAATTCTACCACTGTCTATTTCAGCTCTAATTTTTTGCCTAACAATTTCTGGGTGAGCATCGACAGATTTCAAATTTTTTGCATCTCGAGGCATACGAGAGCCGGTATAGTGCAATGGAAAACCAAATTGGAAACCATGAGCAATCTCATCAGCTGACTGAGAATCAGGATAGGTACTAAGGTATTGGTGCAGTTTTTCTAACTTGATGGGGGTCCTTGCCAAGGAAAACCGTTTAGCGCTGTCTTGGGAATCCGCGCCCTCTGCTGCGGAATCCCCTGTTGTAGCCTCTGTTGTAGCCTCCGTAACGTAAGCCTAGAAAGCCACGCGATGGTGCTGATGGTATGTCTTTACCAGCTTGACACCTGATCATACCGTGGAAAAAACTGCCACACAAATCGCATGAGTGTTGGTAGCGACAACGGTGAAAATTGCAGAACCCTTTGTTATTGAAATCTCTACAAGAACCAAACTGATAGACATCAGGTTGATATGAAAATGTAGTGGAAGAAACTGGCATGGTTCTAAGCCATAAATCAGAATTGATTTTGCCCCAATTTGCAACCTTTTCTGCCTGCCTCACTCTAAACTGTTCATCATAATAACGCCAAGCATAGTTGGGAAATTTTGCTGCAGCATCACGGATAACCGAGATGTATTTCAGCAGCTCTTGTGTCTTGCTAGGGTAGCGCGAGAGGTATATACTCATGAAAATCAAAAATGCGTCAGTCCATTGTTCAATTGAACTGACTTTTTCTTTGGTCTGCTTAGGTCGTGCCTCTACTTTGCCATCAGAAACATGCAAAACGCCCCCTGAAAATATTTCTGCCAATTCAGCATTTCCTTTTAAAAGTAATACAAGGTTTATGTACTTATGTTCCCAAATTTTTTGCTTCAACTGACTCGGTACATGGACTGCTAACTCATCATCAGCACATCGGACCATATTGACAGGTTCTTCCACCACATCAAGGGACAATGAGGGGAAAACATTTTCATTATCTGTGCTTGGAGCCGTCTGCTGCGACGCTGGCATAGAAATGGGGTCTTTTAAAATTGAGTTTATGTTGAATATTTCTTCAACCAAAGGTAACCTCACTGCAGTACCTTTGCTGTGATCTGAAACATCGTCATCGAGCGATAACGTGACCCTCTCACGATCGTCAGCCTCAGGCTGGACCCTTCTCCGTTTTGGTGTGACATCCGCATTCTCGTTGCGTCTTTTCCACGCATCGGACCGCAGGCGACCTCTATTAGGCATCATACAAAGAATACTTCACTGTCCGGGATTATTATGATTTTTTGGCTTCAAAACTGCATAAATTTCTGACTGTCTGCGCGAAACCGGAACAGCGTGCGATCTTGACATGCGCACAGGACAACACGCTGCACTTGTTTTGCAAGATGCAGACACACCTGAACCGAAAATTGATCTGAATTGAACAATTAAAGACCTTAACCCTAAGAAATACTGGTTGTGCTCAATAACTGCAGGTTTGGTCCAAAGACCTTATAAAAACATTTCTTTCATTATTTTATCTTGGGGGTTGTTGTGTACGGTGAGTCTTCTGAGGGGCGAGATGGCCAGAAATCAGTACCGGGTTTCAGGGGAGTAGCATATTTCAGTGTTTAGTCACACCATCCCTCTTCCGTAGAAAACAAAATCGAACCAGCCTTCATTTGTGCAAAATTAAACTTCCGCTTATTGTATACACAATAGCTTCTGTTATTTTAGAGTGCAGCTTTTGCATTTAATATAATTTTTGGTTCACAACTTTATTATGTAACTTGGAAAACTGAATCCACTGATGATATGTACTTAGCTGCAACCGCCATACAGATTTCTATTTAAATGGATACACTTTTGGGGAAGCAAACCTGCCATTTTCATTTTTGTCTCCCTTCTTTGTTGAGGTTAAGGTCTTAAAGAAATAATTTGCTGCTCCTACCCCTTTTTGGAAGGGCTTCATTGTCCAAGGAAACAGTTGTCCACGCAAACAAACAGGAAGTCTCAAAAGTTTTCTGTCTTTGAAAAAATTGCAGAAAGCAGGCTGTGTAGCCATTCTCCTTAACTGAGGAGAAATCCAGTGCTCCAGATAAGAAGGGATAATTCAGAGATAGTTCTTTTATTTGTCAATGAAAACATATGTTGTGACCCCTCATTAGAACCGTCTCGCTGAGACGGTTCTAATGTGGGGCCACAACATATTTTCTATAGAAAAATAAGGAAAATTATCCCTGTTACTTCTTATCTGGAGCACAGGAAATCAGCCAATACACAACTTCTATAAAAGTTGAAAATCACTACTCCTTCACTTAAGTGGCTGTCTGAGACTCTCCAAAAAATCAGTGTCAGCTTGTTTCTTTTCCTTAGGTCCCATTTCCTGGCTTCTGGTCACATGGTTGGGGCAGGAGGCACTTAGATTTTTATTTTGCTAAGATACTAGACAGGGCCCAGTTGTTCAAAACTAACAACGTTGTTAGTTAACGAGACATTAAAATTTCAAATACTGTATGCAAAAACACTGGAATTTTTTGCTAAAAAATGTGAGGAGCTTTTGCATTACAAAAGCTCCTTTCATTTTTTCAGCAAAAAATATTAGCATACTTGGTTTTATATGTACTAGAACACTTAACAGATCTTTGACTAACAACTTGGTTTTGCTGGTGATGCTTCAAACAGCTGGGCCTAGGTTGTTAGTCCTCATAGAATTGTTGTAATCTTTTTTTTGCATTACAGACGGTCATTTCACAACATCAGCACCAGTCCTGAAGCCTTCCATGTGTTACGGTGTAAATGTGTGCAGACACATGCCGTCATTAGTATTTGCCATTATATCATTGGTATTGGGGACAGACATCTCTCAAATTTCATGGTCAACATGAGAACAGGAGAAATGGTGGGGATTGACTTTGGACACGCTTTTGGATCTGCTACAACAGTATGTATGCTTGTAAATGCAGATGCGGTCTTAAAAAATGGACATAAAATGGAAATATTTTGGGATTTCCCTTAAAGATTGTAGTGTTAAGGAACCATAATTGATTGGAGTGTAACTTGCAGATTAATATTGTGTAAACTAGAAAGTAGTGTGTGCCACAATCTCTGGAAGAGCCTATTCAGTTTTTGGTTTCATAGGAAAGTAACTGCTTGTCAACTGGCTTCCTCTGGTATGGTGTATTTAAATTGGGTTACTGTCGTGACTGATGTTTGTGGCTGCATGCTGCTTTTTAAAGATGTAGCAAACAAAATTTATGCACACACTTATGTAGCAAATGATTTAGAGAATAGTTGAGCGGCAACATGACAAAACCAAAGTGGCATGTATGCCCAGGGAAGACTCAGATCAGCCTGGGCATCTGCCCAGTCTGACCAGAGTCTTCGCTGAACCCATGGAGCTAGCTTAGGTCCTAAGCTACCCTTTAAGCACACAGCGAAGACTGATCAGACTGGGCTGCTGCCCAGGCTGATCGGAGTCTACGCAGGTGTACATACCACTTTGCTGGTTATATCCTAATGCAGCTCAATAATTATTTTACCTCCATGTCATTGTGAACATGCAAGTACTGCAAAGATGTCATAATTCATCTATGAAAACAACAACAACAACAAAGACACAGCTCTGAATTGGTTTTCTTTCAGTTCCTGCCAGTACCAGAGTTACTTCCCTTTAGATTGACAAGACAGTTATGTAACCTGATGTTGCCTCTAGCAGTGAAAGGTCTGATTGAGAGTACAATGATCCATACACTCCGAGCTCTGAGGTCAGATTCAGACTTACTGTTGAACACCATGGATATTTTTGTGAAAGAACCCTCCTTAGATTGGCTCGTAAGTATAGTTCAGATTTCAAATAGTGGTCAGAAGTACCTGTGAATCTGCATTTCATGTATTAATTTTTCTGGACTAGTCACTAAAACAGGATTGTTTTCTCATAACGCTCGTGATTCTTTGTAATGAGACAGTTCCATACATTCTTTATGGACATATATATTAACCATGAGAAATGTATTTCATGTATGTTTGATGTGATTGTGAACTTGAGTATTGTAACCATACATATACATGTGTATGAGGCACTTTGAGGGTAGAGGAATCTTAGTACATACAAGTAAAGGATCTTAGGTCTACTGGCTTATACAGTGCTCCAGATGAGAAGGGGTAACAGGGACAGTTTTCCTTCTTTTTCCATAAAAACATATATTGTGTCCCTCATTAGAACCGTCTCAGCTAGACAGTTCTAACGGGGGGTCACAATATATGTTTTCCCTGAGGAATAAGAAAAATTATCTTAGAATTGTCACTAATACCCCTTCTTATCTGGAGCTTTAGTATTATATATGTAGTGTGGTAAGTCTTTTCTATTGCATCAGCAGTCTATGGATCCTGAGGAATCAGTAATTTGAACAGTAAGACTGACATGTAGATTGATTGAAACTTGGCTTTAGGGATCCGTATTAACCCTATTAAACGCCCCGGGGACATTGCATTTTACAAAAGGGGGCGTTTTTTAGAGTATAAAATGTAGCAATGCCAAAATATCTCTTAAAAACAGTATTAAGCTGAATGGGTATACTTTCAGGGGAGGCAACTATATTTTGCTTCCCATCTCAATAGGGGTTAACTCATAAACGAAAAAATTTGCTCCTCTAGGAGCAAATTCTTTTCTTTAAGAGTTGACCCCATGTCAAAGAACTGCCTCATCCCGAGAAGCAAACAAGAATCCTTTTGCAAGTCAGTACAGCATTATTTTTGGAAAAGAGGCTGGGGGCGTTTATCAGAGCAGGGGTGTTAATTAGGATTTTAGGATTAATACGGTAGGTGGTAAGGCACTTCTCTATATGACTTTACTAACATCTCTTTCTGCTATTGACAGCAAAATGCAGAGAAACAAGTACAGACCATGAACAAAGAAGGTAAGAAAGTAATGTATTGTAACAGTAATATATTGTAACAGCATGCTGAAATCTGAAAAATAATACGTCAAAACTGGATTTTAAAACTCCCTTTAGATAGTCCATTTGCTCAGCTATGGGGTTCAGTTTTCATTCATGTTATCTAGGGCTATTCCAGATAAAAGTACTTCCGAACGTGTTTATTGCTAAGAATTCATGCATTCATAGTTTCACTGGAATGGTCAATGGATGATATGTTTTCTAGTTAAACACAACCAGTTATTACTGTGAATGGGTACACTCTGGGGAAACAACTCCTGCCATTTTCATTTTTTGCCTCCCAAATGAGCGGGAGTCAACTTGTAAAGGAATTTCTCCTCCAGAAGCAAATTCTTTTCACTGAGAGTAGAGCCCATTGGAAGGGCTTTGTCTTCCTGGGAAGTGAACAGAAAATCACAAAAGCTTTCTTTTTACATTCTATGGAAAAAACATGGAGGTATAACCATGAACCCACCTGCCCATTTGTTCAAAGAATGTTGAAACTCAGAAAGTTGTGGTTATTAGCTCAAAACAGTATACATTATTTACTATAATATGCAGACAGTTGAACTGTATGAAAAACCTTCCATCTTCAAATTAAAATCTTCAAGAGTTCCTTCAAGAGCAGAGAACACATTTAAAGAAGGAACATGGGCCATACTTCGATGTTTTAACTATTAAGCCACATGAGTGACCCTGACAATACCTTGCGAGGAAAAGTTAGGTTTAGTGTTTCTCCCAGAAGGAATGGTTTATTAGCTCACCTGAGCCTTAGGCTCAGGGTGAGCTATTGTGATCACCCAGTGTCCGTCATCCGTCGTGCGTCGTCCGTCGTGCGTCGTCAACAATTTGCTTTAAATGACATCTTCTCTGAAACCGCTAATCCTAGGGCTTTGATATTTGGTATGAAGCATTGTCTAGTGGACCTCTACCAAGTTTGTTCAAATGGTGGCCGCAGGGTCCAAAATGGCCCTGGGGCAGGGGGTCTTGGGTTCGAAACTAAAATATACTTAAAAATCTTCTTCTCCAGAACTGCTTGGCTCAGATGCTTGAAATTTGGTATGTAGCATTGCCTAGTGGTTCTCTACCAAGTTTGTTCAAATGGTGGCCCCAGGGTCCAAAATGGCCCCAGGGCAGGGGGTCTTGGGTTCGAAACTTAAATATGCTTGAAAATCTTCTTCTCCAGAACTGCATGGCTTAGATGCTTGAAATTTGGTATGTAGCATTGCCTAATGGTCCTCTACCAAGTTTGTTCAAATGGTGGCCTCAGGGTCCAAATTGCCCCGGGGCAGGCAGTCTCGGGTTTGAACCTTAGAAATACATAGAAAAATATTAAAAAATCTTCTTTTTCAGAACTGCTTGGCTCAGATGTTTGAAATTTGGTATGTAACATTGCCTAGTGGTTCTCTACCAAGTTTGTTCAAATGGTGGCCCCAGGGTCCAAAATGGCCCCAGGGCAGTAGGTCTTGGGTTCAAAAACTAAAATATACTTGAAAATCTTCTTCTCCAGAACTGCATGGCTTAGATGCTTAAAATTTGGTATGTAGCATTGCCTAGTGGTCCTCTACCAAGTTTGTTCAAATGGTGGCCCCAGGGTCCAAAATGGCTCCGGGCAGGGACTCCCACTTTTGAACCGTAGAAATACATAGAAAAATATTCAAAAATCTTCTTCTTCAGAACCACTTGGCTCAGATGCTTGAAATTTGGTATGTAGCATTGCCTAGTGGTCCTCTTCCAGGTTTGTGCAAATGGTGGCCCCAGGGTCCAAAATGGCCCCAGGGCAGGGGGTCTTGGGTTCGAAACTAAAATGTTCTTAAAAATCTTCATCTCAAGAACTGCTTGGCTCAGGTGCTTGAAATTTGGTATGTAGCATTGCCTAGTGGGCCTCTACCAAGTTTGTTCAAATGGTGGCCCCAGGGTCCAAAACGTCCACGGGGCAGGGGGTCTTGGGTTCGAAACTAAAATATACTTGAAAATTTTCTTCTTCAGAAGTGCATGGCTTAGATGCTTGAAATTTGGTATATAGCATTGCCTAGTGGTCCTTTACCAAGTTTGTTCAAATGGTGGCCCCAAGGTTCAAAATGGCTCTGGGGCAGGGAGTCCCAGGTTTGAACCATAGAAAAATATTTAAAAATCTTCTTCTTCAGAACTGCTTGGCTTGGATGCTTGAATTTTGGTATGTAGCATTGTCTTGTGGTCCTTTACCAAGTTTGTTCAAATGATGGCCCCAGGATCCAAAATGGTCCCCGCCCCAGGGGGTCCTGGGTTTAAACCATAGAAATACATAGAAAATATTAAAAAATCTCCTTCTTCAGAACCACTTGGCTCAGATGCTTGAAATGTAGTATGTAGCATTGCCTAATAGTCCTTTACCAAGTTTGTTCAAATTGTGGCCCCAGGGTCAAAAATGGCCTGGGGCAGGGAGTCCTAGGTTTGAACCATAGAAATACATAGAAAAATATTCAAAAATCTTCTTCTTCAGAACCACTTGGCTCAGATGCTTGAAATTTGGTATGCAGCATTGCCTAGTGGTCTTTTACCAAGTTCTTCAAATGATGCCCCCCAGGGTCTAAAATGGCCCAGCTCCGGGGGGTCTTGGGTTTGAACTATAGAAATACATAGAAAAATAGTAAAAAATCTTCTTCTTCAGACCCACTTGGCCCAGATGCTTGAAATTTGGTATTTAGCATTGCCGAGTGGTCTTTTACCAAGTTTGTTCAAATGATGACCCAAGGTCTAAAATGATCCCGTCCTAGGGGGTTCTGGGTTTGAACCATAGAAATATATTCAAAAACCTTCTTCGTCAGTGCCACTTTGCTCAGATGCTTGAAATTTGGTATGTAGCGTTGCCTTTATCAAGTTTGGTCAAATGATGGTCCCAGGTTCCAAAATGGCCCCGCAGCAGGGGGTCCTGAGTTTGAACCATAGAAATACATAGAAAAATATTCAGAAACCTTCTTCTTCAGGACCACTTGGCTCATAAATTGAAATTTGGTATGATGCATTGCCTGGTGGACTCCTACAAAGTATTATAAGTATTATAAATGGTGGCCCTGGGATCCAAAATGGTCCTGGGGTGGGGAGTCTTTTGGGTTTGAAATAAAATATACTCAGATGCTTGACATTGCCTAGTGGACCTTTACCAAGTTTGTTCAAATGGTGGCGCCAGGGTCCAGAATGGCCCCATAGCAGGGAGTCCTGGGCTTGAACCATAGAAATGCATTCAAAAATCTTCTTCATCAGAACCCATTGACCCAGATGCTTGAAATATGTTTGAGCAAAAGAAAATTTGTTCAAGCAGTCCAGGTCACATGACTAACATGTCGGCCATATCCATATATGGTAAAAAAACCTCAGAAATCCTCTTCTCCAGAACCAAATAACCAATTCTCTTGAAACTTGGTATCTAGCATTGAGTACTACAGTTCTACTGACATTGTTTAAATGATGACCATGGGTTGACCCTGACTTTTTTTACGGCAAGTTCTAATTTGGTTTCTGGTGTTTTCATACGGGAAAAGCGTTTATGGAAATTATAGAAGATTTTGGTGCAATATTTGATAAACGTACATTTGAATGAACTTATGATTGTGTTTGGGTATTATATTCCAACAACAGCTAAGGTCATATGGAGACATAGATGGATGGATTACTTGGGATTTTACGTCCTTTTTCAGTCATATCAGGACGATGTTTGGGTGATAATGAAAGGCTGTGTGCAATGGAACCCTGTTTACGATGGAAAGAACTCAGCCTCTGGCAAACCCGCAAATGCTAGATCAGTAGGCCAGTGCTTAACCCACTGAGCTACCGGGGCTCCATATGGAGACAGGGCTACAGCTTAAAGGCTCCCCCACAGACTGGAGGAGCCAAGATCTAACCAGTGAACCCTGGTTTTCAGGATCAGTGATTTGTCCACTCGGCATCCACAGCTTCTCAGTTCTGTAGTCTTCTAGTTTCTTTTTTAGGGCAAGAATTGTATGACAAGATGTTCTGGATTTTCAAAGAAGAAATAAAAGCCAATGATCAGGAACAGATATCATCAAAAACCTTTGCATAGAGCTGAGATCTAACCAGTGACCCCTGGTTCTCAGGACCAGTGATTTATCCACTCAGCAACCACAGCTTCTGCTGTCTTCTAGTTTCTGTTTAGGGCAAGAATTGTATGATGATGTTCTGAAATTTTATTGAAGAAATAAAAGCCAATGATCAGGAACAGATATTATCAAAATCTGTTACATAAAGGTTACATTTATTTTATCAAATTCAGTACGGATATATTTGCCCAAATGCTGTACCAAAATATTCGGTATTGTTGATTAATCTCATTTTGTGTTGAAGAAATGGCTTTTTAATGTATGTTTTCTCAGAAGTATTTTATATAATACTCAGTGATTTAACCTACAAGCAGGAGTGGTGGCAGTGTAGTGGATAACACACTGGACTACCAGCCCATGGGTTGTGATATGGATCCCCCACTTCTTTGGTCTTTGGGATGAGACTTTAAACCAAGGTCCCGTCTCTGTATGACCTAGTTGTTGGTGGAATGTTAAACCCGAGTTACAATGAGGGTAATCGCAGGTGTACCAGGTATTGAAGTGTCACAGGTGAAGGATTCCATTTATTATAGAATGAAAATCATTGGGAGCATTGACACTCGGGGACTAATATGATCCGTATGTGAATGTACCATAATGATAAATAAAAGTCAAATCTCTAAAAGATTCCTTTGCATATTCTGTTTCGGATGTAAAAGTTAAAAAATAAAAAAAAAACTGTGAGACTAAGGGCTTCGTCCTGGGATGTAGCCGCCTTGCTGGTTGTGGCACGATTTACTGTTTTTTGTGAATTGTTGAAATTTTATTTTTTGATTGCATTTTGAACATTTGAACATTTTCTGCCTCAGTCTTATGTATAGCACATGCAAAATAAAACTGTTTCTTTTTTCCAGGTACTTTCATAAATATAAATTAGTGACATTAACATTTAATAAAAGTGACAATTAAGTTGTGATTAAAGAAGGAGAAAGTGAAGAAGATACAGTTATAACAGTTATAAAATAGAAGACAAGAATATATTTGTAGACAGGTAAGGCCAAACAAAGAAGTACATATATGTGTGGTGTGGGTAACACCCAGGATAATATAGGTACTTTTGGTAGGTAGGAAGGAAACAGTTTTTTTTGTGTTGTTGTTTTTAAATAACACTTGTAATGAGAAGAAAAAGCTGCTACAAAAGTTGCCCCTTGAAAGTAAATGCATATCAAAATTAATAGTAATTTAGATATCTTCTTCAGATGTAAATTTTTGAAATGGTTTTCTAATCAAAGTGTCTTCCAACTTTAAACTTTGGCAAAAATCTAGGGTATAGAGTCAAAATAGAGGGGAACAGGTTAACTTGAACCACACATATTTTATTATTTGGCTCAAGTTAGATATTACCAAGGAAAAGTGGGAAAAGAAGGCAAAGATCAGGAACCGATTATAATCAAATCCTATACCTGACCCAAAAGATAATGTAAAATAGCATGAACATAAGAAAACATCATAAACATTAGAGCCAAGGGTCCAGCTTTAACCTCGCGCAGTGCTATGCAAAAAAGTCAGAAGAACAGGTTAAAGACCATAAAACAGAAAATTAGAACAAAATTCACTTTAGAAGCACCGCCCTGGAATGGTCTGTAATAAATTAATGTACGGATCAAAACAGTTTTATGAACTCATCATCGCTGTTAGTTCTGCTGTGGATCAGAGGCTTCAGATGTTTGATTTGCATGAAGGACTTCTAACTTACCTGTATAAACATTTTTACTGGCCAAATTTTCACCATAGATTCTGTTGCTAAAACGAGAAAACACCAGAAACAAAATAGCCAAGGGACCAGCCCTTTCCCAGCAGGCTATTCAAAACAGAATACATCAAAGAGCTGATAAAATCAGATATGTCAGATATTATAATATTGAAAAGGTGATGTTGTATTCCTGTCATTTCACTTTGCTAAATGGTTCATGCTTGCAGAAAATAAGATGGTTCCTTGCAGAAAGAAAGATTGCTTGATATGAAATTAACCTATCATCTGTGTGTAACAGAAATAAGGATGGAAATGGGAGCTGGACCCAAGATAGAATATGTTGTGATCCAGTATTTTTTAACTGTTATAGCAACCGGTTGTCAGTAAACAAAATTTCATGAGCCAGCCCATGAGTTTTTTTGCTTTTATTGCCCTCTGAAAAATCATACATCAAACATGGATGAGCAGCCATCATGTGCAGCTTAGAATCTGGTTCTTTGTCTAAAAGGACAGAGGTAGTGTAGTGGATAGCACTCTTGATCTACCAGTCCAGGGATCACAAGATTGATGACCCACTTGTCCGGTCTTTCAGATGAGACTTTAAACTGAGGTCCCATCTCTGCATGACCTAGTTGTTGGTGGGACATAAAACCTGAGTGCACTCGCTCACTCTTTGTCTGAAACTTCATCTCATCCTCAGCTTATGTATATACAGACAGTAAAGGCTCTGGCAAGACTGTGCAAATGTGCAGGATTGTCTTAGTCTTTGCTGATCAATAGTGACCTTTATCATATTGGCTAACTGTAGCCTTGTTGGTGTTTAGAAAATTGCTATAGCATATACGAGGGATGATAAAAAAATAAGTGGACTTTTGCTGTAGAAATTTTTATTATTGATAGTAAACTCATTAGATTTGCAGTAGATACAGATTCATCTTTCCTTTATCAAGTGATGTATTTAATTTACTAGTGTAAGTTCAGGATGTTGTCTCTATGGGTTGTCATAGTAACCTTATTTTCGCCTTTTGAGATCAGAGGATATATACTGAGAAATCTGAAATTTTAGATTTGGTTTATACTCATATTCTAAACCATCGTTTTATTTATTTATTATTTGGACCCTTTTTGATACTAATCAGCATTTGAATCAACTGTCCAATTAAAATTAAGAAATTATAGTTCGCTTTTCTCTTGTTTCATCATCAGATGTTGTCAGGGTCACTGAAGAGGCTTAATTAGCCGAAACTACGTAGTCTGGCCCATGTTCCTTCTTGTGAATGTATTCTCTGCTTTTGAAGGAACTCTAAGATTTTAATTATGAAGGTTCTGCGGAGCACGGTAAAAATTTGCCTTATTATTTTGAATTGTTTGTTTTATTTTTGGCTACATCTAATATTTGCCGTCATCAACTGTTATGCTTGCATAAGCCATGTAAAATGTGATCTGTGGGTCATACAAGGGTGACAAAATGACGTCAACCATTAGACCGTGTATTTAATGCAAGTTCCCGGTTTTGTATATAATTTTAAGAAAAATGAGAGCAAAATCAAAGAAGTGTTTTGAATGATCAAATTTGATATTATTTGATCCTTGTATGTTAGTTTTATCTGATGCTGGCACTGATTTGAGAGATGTAGACATTCACCACAAAAGTCTTGTACGGGAAACAATACTGAAAGCAAAAGTTCGGCTTGGGTTAATGAACCAATAAAGATGAGAAGAGTATGTTATAAAATTCTTGAAAACAATCATATTGCATGCAGATGTGTCTAAAATTGGTTAAAATCATTAAAGATCTGCAAAAAGGGCGTTAGTTTTTGAAAACAGAGATACAAAAGAACCCCAACAATGTTAACACGGGACAGAACGTCAAAGGTCATTTATATGGTGCTCCGCTGTAGCTATACCTACCTAATATAAAATGGAAGAAAATACTTATTTTTCATTGAAATTTCTTCAAAACTTCACATAACGTAGCTAAAAGATCAAACTTTTCTGTGGTATGAGAAAAATTGCTATAACTGCATTACCCTTACTGCCACAGCAATAGTCCATGTATTTTTTATCACCCCTCGTATATCAGGCAATAATGACTTTGAACAATGAAACATGTTTGGTATTTTTCAGGTTGAGGCATGCCACGCAGGAAGACTTGGAGGAAGTCTTTGGTAAAGAAGAATCTGAAGGCAGATGGTGGTGGCAGTCCTGGGTCTCAATTTTCAGATGTGGGTCAGACCCACCTCACAGATTATGATAAATCTGTGCCCCAATCGGGGACATCTGAACCAGGGTCGCACAAATTGTCAGATGTGGGTATGACCTGCCCCATTGTAACATCTGATCCAGGGTCGCTCAGTTTGTCAGATGTGGGTATGACCTGCCTCATCGTATCATCTGACTCAAAAGATCATAGTGAAAACAATTGTTCTACAAAATATTGTGAAAAAAGATCACCAAATGACTTGGATAAATCACAAATGAATAATGATATTGAAACAAAGAAATCAGAGAAAGAATCATGCAGCCAAACTGATATTTATCCAGCTACTTCTGTAGTCAGCAATACATATGCATTATCTAGACAACATAGAAGTAGTAAAGTTCCCAGCAAGACAGTTGTTCTTGGGTCATATAATCAAGCTGACCATATGTTTAGTGACCAATCACGTGGCAGTCAGTGTACTATAAATGCTTTATGCTCACTAATCTTTGCCAAGTTTTCACAATTAGGATCAAGACATTGGCTTGATAAAGTGCTTTTTGAAGGTGACATTTTATATAACAAAGTTATATCTGGCTTAAAAGCACAGGGGCTATTTAAAAGCAAGTTATTAACCTTGGATGAAATACCAGAAGCTGTAGCTATTTTGAAGAAAGATATTGTTGTTGAGAAGTTTGATGTTATTTCTGGAGTTTGTACACAGCAGGTCGCTACTTGAGGTTTACCATCGCTATATGAGACACTTCTTATTGCTTTCCAAAAATCTTCTTATCTATTGTTTATGATAGGTTCAGTTTGTTCAGCTGTATTTAAAAAAAAGGATGGTTACTGTTTTTTTGATTCACATTCACATGGACCAGATGGCTTGTCATGTACTGATGGACAGTCTGTACTAGTATCTTTTTCTTGCTTAGAAGACCTAGAATCATTTATGTATGCAGTATATGACAGTATGCTGATTGATGTATCTGCACAATTTGACATGTTACCTGTTGAACTCAAATTGAGGTCAGATAACCTATCAAGTAAGGATTCTGCCAGACACTTTATGACATATGATGCATGTAACACTGCTATCAATGAAGCTGTTACACAGTCTAAATCAAAACCAGTCTCAAACAGTAGACAAAAGGAAACAAAAAGTGGCAAAATTATGGAATCTGAATTAAAGATGAATTTGATGAAGACCACAAATAAAGATTCAAATAAAGAGGAGAATAATGAAACACTTATTCAAAAATATTTCAAAGACCAGGTGGATAGGAATAAGTGTAAGCAAACTGCTGTTAAAAGTCAGATTGACAGAAAAGTATATCAATGCCTGTACAAACAAAAGCAAAGAGCATCTCTTTTTTTAAGGAGAACGAAAGAAAACTGAGAAAAGCTAGAAGAGAATCTGATGAAAACAGGATGAAGGCTAAGACATCAACAATAAAGTCAATGACAACTGCTAGAATGTCAGCAGATTTTAAAGCAAAAGAAAAATATGCAAAAAGATCTGCAAGAGAATCTGTTGAAATCAGAATAAAAGATAAGAAATCAGCATTAAAATCAAAAAGAGCTGCTAGAATGTCAGAAGATTTTAAAGCAAAAGAAAAATATGCGAAAAGATCTGCAAGAGAATCTGATGAAATCAAAATGAAGGAAAAAGAATCAACATTAAAATCAAAGAGAGCTGCTAGAATGTCAGCAGATTTTAAAGCAAAAGAAAAATATGCGAAAAGATCTGCAAGAGAATCTGATGAAATCAGAATAAAGGATAAGATATCAACATTAAAATCAAAGAGAGCTGCAAGAATGTCACAAGATTTTAAATCAAAAGAAAGATGTGCGAAAAGATTATCAAGAGAATCTGATGAAATCAGAATAAAGGATAAGATATCAACATTAAAATCAATGACAGCTGCTAGAATGTCAGAGGATTTTAAAGCAAAAGAAAGATATTCAAAAAGATCTGCAAGAGAATCTGATGAAATCAGAATAAACGATAAGATATCAACATTAAAATCAAAGAGAGCTGCAAGAATGTCGGACAATTTTAAATCAAAAGAAAGATGTGCAAAAAGATCTGCAAGAGAATCTGATAAAATCAGAATAAAAGATAAGAAATCAACATTAAAGTCAATGACAGCTGCTACAATGTCAGCAGAGTTTAAAAGAAGAGAAAAATATGCAAAAAGAGCTGCTAGAGAATCGGCTGAATTCAAACAGAAAGAACTTGAGTTACAGAGAAAGTCTAAGAGAAAGGCCAGATTGGATCCATTCATTTTAGAAAAAGAAAGAGTTACTAAGGAAGAATGGAGATCAAATACAAGAAATAAGACAACTGAAAATATGTTGGATTGTAAAAGAAAAGCTTCTAAACGTAGTAGTCCATCATTCTATATGAAGGAACAAATATCTGCAAAATGTAGAAAATATGGCTCAGATATTGATGTTTGCATAGAACTATTCCATAAAAGCATTTCAGTTGGACCAATGTATATTTGCAGTTGTTGTCACCAGACATGGTTTAAAGAAAGTGTCACAAAAGCATGCACTGTTTCCAGTGCTTCTAAAACCCAGTATTGTTCAGGCATCTTATCTGTTGATAATATGGAATGGATATGTACAACATGTAAAAATAGTATTGTACGTGGTAAAGTTCCTAAATTATCTACTGCAAATGGTATGAAATGGCCTTCTAAGCCAAAAGAACTTGAACTGCATGCATTAGAAGAAAGATTAATTGCATTGCGCATTCCATTTATGCAACTGAGAGAATTACCCAGAGGTCGCCAGTATTCCATTAAAGGAAATGTTGTAAATGTCCCAGTTCAAATCCAGCCTGTTGTGGATGCTCTTCCACGACCATTCAATGAAAATGTAACTGTTCCTGTTAAACTGAAGAAAAAATTGTCACATAGATCTCGTGCTTTCACAGAAAGTGTCCGACCTTTGAGAGTGCTTGTTGCATTACATTGGTTAATGAACAATAGTAAACTATACAAAAATTCAGGGGTTAATATTGATGAAAAATGGATAGAACAAGTTACACAAGAAAGTCAAGAAATTGTGCGAGAATTTATTGAAACGGACAAGTCTAAATATTTCCAGTCTAATAAAATTAACCTGGACGAGTTGCAGTCACAGAAAATGCAGGAAGATGAAATTTCTGATCAGAATGAGTTATATGACTCAGATGCAGAGGAAAACATACAAGAAAGTGTTGGCAATATAGATACACTAGTTGATGATGAAAACTTAGAAAGTCGAACATTGATATTTGCTCCTGGAGAAAATCAACGACCTCTAAGTATTTATCAGGATCTGGATTTTGAATATTTATGTTTCCCAACCATATTTTGTGGCCAAAGACGTCCAGAAAATAATGAGCGTTTAGTTCCTCTGCATTACTGCAATATAGCTAAATGGGAGTTGAGAAGTTATGATAGAGCAGCAAACTCGGTGCCAAACATTTTTTTCAAGCTGAAAAAAATACAGATGAAGCAGTTGAATGATAAAGTTAATCTTGCTGTGAGAAAATGTCAGATAGGTGAAAGAAGTATCACTGCAGCCCAAGTCAGAGATTCAAATTACTTAGAAGATATTGTAAAGAAAGATCAGGGTTACTATATGTTCAAACAGCTAAGAAATTCACCATCATATCTCGAAACAAGGAAAAAGGATGTTTTTGCTATGATTCGGCAATTAGGATTGCCTACATGGTTTATATCATTATCATCAGCTGATACAAGATGGGTCGACCTTCTCAAGATGTTGGCAAAATTAAACAACAATGTTGAATATACAGATGAACAAATAGAGGAAATGACTTGGGAGCAAAAGAGCAAACTTATTCAAAGAGATCCAGTGACCTGTACACGTTACTTTGATCACAGAGTTCAAGAGTTCATCAAGATTGTTCTGAAGAGTACTCATAACCCTATTGGTGTTATTACAGACTACTTCTATCGGGTTGAATTTCAACAAAGAGGTTCTCCTCATATTCATTTAATAGCATGGATAGAAAATTCTCCTAAATTCAATGTTGACAATACTGATGACATTACTGGATTTGTTGATACTTATTTGAAGTGCTCATCTGACACTGAACACCTAAAGGACCTTATTCAGTTACAAGTTCACAAACATTCAAGAACATGTCAGAAGAAAGAGGACAAAATATGCCGGTTTGGTTTTCCACTTCCACCTTTGCCAAAGACAATGGTTCTTGAACCTCTAGAATCAGATGTAGATAAATACAAGAGGATGTATTCCAAATTACAGCACAAAATGAATGAACAGAAAAATGGATATGAAATGTCCTATGAAAGGTTCCTAAAAGAAGTGGTAAATCTCCCGGAAGAAGAGTACATTAAATGCATCAGAAGTACACTCAATTCAACAAAGGTGTTTCTTGAAAGAAAACCAAAAGACATTCGTGTAAATTTATATAATGAAGCTGTTTTAAAAGGATGGCAAGCCAATATTGACATACAATTCATTTTGGATCCATATGCCTGTGCTGTGTACATTGTATCATATATTAGCAAATCTCAGCGAGGAATGAGCACCTTAATGCATGCCGCTGCCACAGAAGCAAGGAATGGAAACTTAGATATAAAACGACAGGTGAGACATATTGGAAATGCTTTTTCCAATAGTGTTGAAGTCAGTGCTCAGGAAGCTGTATATTTAGTACTTCAGATACCATTAACTAACAGCACAAGACAGGTAGTTTTTGTTAATACTTCCATACCAGACAAACGCATACAGCTGATTAAATCTAAGAGTGTTCTTGATGAAATGCCTGATGATTCAACTGACATTGTAGCTGAAAATGTTATAAAAAGATATGCAAAACGGCCCAAAGCTCTTGAAAATTGGTGTCTAGCCGACTATGTTTCACAGTTAGATATTGTTTATCCTGAGGATGACATTTCAGAAGAAAGGGATGATGAAGTGAACGATGATGATCATATTGAGCAGGTTGTGCAAGAATTTGATGACAGTCATACTCTACTTACTCTTAGAAATGGAATTAAAATCAAGCGACGAAAGAACAACAAAATTCTAAGATATGTTAGATTTAATGCAAGATCTGATGAAGAAAATCACTTCCGTGAAAAATTATTATTTTTGCCATGGCGAAATGAAAGCACAGATTTAATTGGCACATATGACACATACAAAGATCATTACAAAGCAGTTAAGCAAATTGTTGATTATAAATGTAAAGAGTATGAACATCATGTTGAGGAATTAGAAATTGCAAGGGAAAGGGCAGAAAATGATTTTCAAGATGCCTTTGATGAGTTAGCACCAGGAACTGAACAAACTGAATCTGAGACTGCAGAAGAACAAACAGTTGACTCTGAAAAATTTGTTTATTTTAACCCTGACCAAGCAGTTGATCACAGCAACTACGATATTGGAATTGAAATAGGAGGCTCTTGTTCAGTCACACGAGTTGAGCAAAATTCAAACATCCTAGGAGAGGAGCAATATTTACAACTCTTGAGATCTTTGAATAAAAAACAAAAGCATTTCTATAACCATGTAGTTCATTGGATAAAAACAAAGGACGCTCCACTCTATGCATTTTTAAGTGGAGGAGCTGGTGTTGGAAAAAGTGTTGTAATTCGTGCTTTGTATCAGACATTATATAGACTACTAAATCTCAAAGAAGGAGAAAACCCAGATGAAATAAGAGTTCTTCTTTGTGCTTATACTGGAAAGGCTGCTTTCAATATTGGTGGATCAACAATCTCAACTGCATTTCATCAAAAATTCAAGCAATCAGATCAAACACTGACTTGTGACACTTTGAATACTTTTAGATCAAAATACAGGAGTTTGTCAGTAGTAATAATTGATGAAATATCTATGGTTGGCAATACATTGCTCAGTTTTATTGATCAGAGGCTTCAGGAACTTACTGGCACAAAACAGCCATTTGGCCATGTTAGTATCATTGCTGTTGGTGATCTGTATCAGCTACAACCAATACGTGATGGTTGGGTGTTTAATGATTTGAAAAAAGGAGCATCTTCATTGGCACCAAATTTGTGGAAAGATCATTTCAAGATGTTTGAATTGACAGAAATAATGAGGCAAAAAGATGATCTTGAATTTACTGAACTGCTGAATAGATTGCGGCATAATTCATTGACAGAATCTGATAAGGAAAAGATAAAAGCATGTGAGGTTTTTAAAGAATCCATTCATTATCCACTAAGTGCACCACACTTGTTTGCTGAAAACAAGTTCATGAGCATCTTTAATGAACAAATAATCAATAATCTCAACACTGAGAAAGTTACTGTTCCTTGTCATGATACAGTTATATCCCCAAGTATGAAACTGGCTGATCAGATGAAGTTAATAAGCAGATTGCCCCAAGATCCCACTCAAACAGCAAATTTGCATCATTCATTGGACATTGTTGTCAATATGATTTACGACTTGACAGTAAATGTTAATACTGAAGATGGTCTTGCAAATGGTGCAACCTGTGTCCTTAAGTATATTGACTACAGACAAGCAGGTACTACTAGACCGAGCATTATATGGGTTCAGTTTGATGATCCACGAATTGGTGTTCAGAGAAGGTTACAGTATAAGAGATTATACAATGAATTAATTCGTGAAAGCTGGACTCCAGTGTTTGATGTAGAACGTACATTTGTTTATGGAAGAGCAAGAAATGCTACTATTCAGAGAATTCAGTTTCCATTAGTACCTGCAGCAGGTCGCTCTGTTCATCGTGCACAAGGATCTACCCTTGATAAAGTTGTCATAGATCTGACACAAAACAAAACCAGAAAAGTCCCACATATACACTATGTTGCTCTCAGTAGGGTAAAGTCAATAAAGAATCTCCACATACTCAACTTCAATGAAGATGCATTGAAAGTTGATGAACATGTTGAAACAGAAATGCAGAGATTGTATGATCAAGCAATGCTAGACCTTTGTTATGTTCCATTAGATACAATAGATGCAACTGTCCATTTTAAAATAGCTTACAATAATTGTCGCTCACTTCACAAACACATAGAAGATATAAGATGCGACAAGAGTCTACTGTCTGCACACATAATTGGTATATCAGAAAGCAGACTTTGTCAAATGGATGACACAAATGCATATGCTATTGAAGGTTTTACCATGATTAGGAATGATCAGCCTCTGAACAACACTGTATTAAGACCACCTCATGGATCTGTTCTGTATGCCAAAAATGATATTACTATAGCCAACAGCTTTTCTTACAATACTAAAGACTTGGAATTCATTGTTATTGAAAGTCATCATCACCTGATTGACTTGCAAATTGTTGTGGTTTACAAATCTCCCAGCACGTCTTTCTATACCTTTTCCAACATTTTTGAAAAGGTACTTGTTCCACGTGTAGACAAAATCAAACCACTTGTCATTATTGGTGATTTTAACATCAATGTGACACAGACAACAAATAAAATAGAACAGTATATGTATAGAACATTGAATTGCAGTCAGTTGAATCATATGCCTACTACAGATAATGGGTCTGCAATTGACCTTGTTTTTACTAACTGTGATGGTGATATAGGAGTGGAAGAAGCTTACTGGTCAGACCATAAGCTGTTATATTTTTTTACATAATAAATCTCAAACCACACTCTGTACATTGATTTCAGGATTATGGTTCCAATAGGTTTAAATAATACATTTTACTAGACAACATACCATTTCCTAATTATACCAGTATGGATCACCTGTCAACACCATTACCTGAGTATACCAGTATGAATATCCCGTGAACACCATTACCTGATTGTACCAGTATGAATAACCTGTGAACAGCATTACCTGATTATACCAGTATGAATAACCAGTCCTGCCAATAACATTACCTGATTATATAACCTGCCAGTGAATCACCCACCAAGTTAAATCACAATACTTGCCTCTTGTATGGAGGCAAGTATTGTTGGTGGTTTTGCATAGATCTGGGTGGCCACCATTTTATACACCTATCCATATTTTCCCTCAGAGGAGGGTTGTTTATTATCTCCAGGAATGGGACAGTTTTCAGAGTTTTGGTGGCATAGCATTGTTTGGTAAAGCAGCCTTATTTGGTGAAAAATATGGATAGGTGCATAATAAGTATGTGAGAGATGTGTGATATTATGAATATAGTTGTCTGTTGATAATTATGAGGTGACATAGATTCTGCTTGGGTTATTTGGGGAACTTGATTGGATTTAAGTCTTGTTTCAAACTGTAAAATGCATTTTACTTTATTATTATCTGTAGACAACTGTAACAAAAATATAACATTTAGTTGTTTTATAGAAAAACAAATATGTAAGATGACATGAGCCATATTTCTTCTTTTGAATGTGCCTTCTGCTCTTGAGGCAACTCTTTAAGAAAGATTTTATTTCTGTGGTAAAACTAAGGAATGATGGTAATTTTGTACATGAAAGGTCTCCAAACTCAGCTCCATGACAACGTATGTAAACCTGACTTGTATACATAATGTTAATTGTATGGCATATATGTTAGTTCATGTAGCCATGATAGCAGGTCTGGTATAAAAGGGAGGATCTTGTGCAAAGGAAGAGATGTTATGAACAAATCGATTATAAAACCAGAATATTGAGAAATTGATTACCGATAAACAATTTTAGAGTACATGTATTTGATATAAATGTATCATGTCTCATTATCAGAAAATCATAGAATTTGATACCAGTGAAGGTCTGTCTTAAGCTTTATCGAATGGTTAGTTGAGTAATATGGGGGGTGACCACCCCAGACCGCCTACTGTCAGAATAACACAACAAATCTTGCAGCATAACAATGTCAGTTTACTGCTGTGGCCAGCAGACAACCCGGATTTAAACGCAACTGAGTACAGACAGGGTGAAATGGGCAGGAGAATGCACCAGTAAAATATGATAAACACATAGAGTTTGCAAAAGGCACTCCAAGCTGCATGGAACAGTTTGACACCTGATGTCAGACATAATTGTTGACAGTATACTCAGAGCCGTTCTTGCTAGTCAAAATGTATCAAATTCTGTAATTTTATGAAATGACCCATGTGAAAGGTTTTATATCAAATACTCTAAACTTGTTTAATCAAACTCAATTAAATTTTACAAATCAATTTCTCAATTATCATTTTGGTTTTATTGTCAGATTTATTTGATTAACCCTTACCATGCTAAATATTTCATAAAACTACTGTCCTCCCCAATTTTCAGCCATTTATGTTGCATGATTTCAGTTTCTACAAAGAATTCAGAAGCAGAATGAAAAGCAGTAAAGATCCTGATCAGCTGCTTCACAGAAATCAGCCAATCTGGATCTAGACTGTTATCAAAACAGGTTAATATTCAGCCTCAGCATGGTGAGGGTTAAATTTTTTCTTTTCCTTTTCACAAATCGCTCAGTTTTAAATAAGTTGCACACTGCATTGAATCAGATAGTATTGATGCAAAATGCCTTATTGTATTTCATGAAGTTTGGGGTTGTATGGAAAGTTGTCTCGAAGCCATTATTGCATATTCATCAGAAAGAATTAAAGTAAGAATTAGTGGTGATACAAACTAACCCACAGATAAGTTAGTTACTTGTTCCTATGGTACATAAATGTATTTTTGTTTAGTTCTTATAAATAGTTATAGTCATCTCTCCTTAGTCTGGTCAGGACCACCCATGAGATTGTTTTGCTTTTTAGGAATATGCAAAATAATGGGCACTGAATGCTCTCTTATCTGGGGATGTTGTGCATGGCTATGTATATATAAGAAAACAATGGGTATCAGATGTTGCCATCTAGTAATGTGGTGTATATTCATATGTAGGGGTATCTGCATATGCGTTCTGTTATACAAGACAAGTAATAATAATAATTATATAGTTGTGAACATTGATAGATTGCTTTTTAGGCACATATGGTGTCTCCATGAAAGCATGTGTTGTGGTGATCACTGGAGGCGTGTTGAAGAGAAGCTTCAAGTGAATACCAAACATTTGCCTTTCCATGTCAAATAAGAAAACGAGGAATATCAGGTGCTTGCTTCTCTGGTATGTGGTGGATGTTGATGTGCTGGTGGTTTGTTCATGCATAATTTTCCATACAATGTAAGTTCATTGTGTACTTTTTTTTGAAGTAGCACTGTAAGGCACTTAATTGGCTTAAAATATTTTTTTACAACATAAGTTCATTCTGTAATTTTGAAGTAACACCATACATAAGGCACTTTAATTAGCTGAAATTATATTTCTTTGTGAAGACATTTGACACTCATTGGAGCCATCTCACTGAGATGATTTCAGTGAGTACCAAACTTTTGGCTCTTCTTGTAGGAATAATACTTTAATTGGTATTGAAGTATTGCTTATGTTATTCTATGGTGTACATCTCTTTCAATGGTTAAAGTCTGTTGATATTGTCTACAATTCATTATGTAATTTTAAAGTAGCACTATTTTGAGCCCTAGAAAGGACTTTGTTATTCATAAACAGTTTTTCGATGGAGGCATTTGTTCTGCGAAAAGCAAAAACAGGGCATGATTAAGAGCCTAAAGAGTAGTAAATCAATCACTGCCAAAATGCTTTTAATATACAGTAGTAAGGTGAATTGATATACTTTCTGATGAAGCAGTTCTACTGTTTTCCTTTCTCTTGCAGGGGTCAACTTTAAATGGAAAAAAGGTGCTCCTCCAGGAGCAAATTCTTTCCTTAAAGAGTTGACCTGTTTGGAAGGGCTATGTCCTTCAGAGAAGCAAACAGGAATTCTCATTGTTTCCCTTTACTGAGGTTAACAAGCCGGTATAACATAATTTTTTGGAAAAGAGGCAAGGGGCATTTGTTAGAGCAGGGATGTTTATTAGAATTAATTTCGTAATTTCGTATGCTGCTGTATACTCATAGGCCATGTGGCCTACTGTATGAAGAATAAACTTGTCAGATTTATAGACAAAAATCAGAACAATGACCTTTTCAATTAGAAATGTATTATAACCTTGTGAGTTCACCAGCTAGAGTCAGATTTTTGTCTGTATAAGAATATGCCACAACATCAACAAACCAACCAATTGACTCACAATCTGTCCAGTTGTTTGTCAAATCATGCAAGGTACATGGATTTGTGTATGCACCATATTCTCAGACAATTTTGAAGGACTGCAGTATAACTTTTGTTGGAACTTTACATTTCTTTGATTTTGCTGACTAAAGGATATTACTGCACCACAGTATTATGATAGCCATGGAACACAAATTTATAGGGCAAAAGAACTGTGTCACTGTGCACTAGCTTTACTCAATGAAATCTATTGAATCAGTTATAAACAAACTTACATCTCTGTTACATCATTTTGGCAGTGTACAGTTTAGAATACATACATGTAATGCCATTTTAATGAGGAATATTTTTAATTGAATTTACCCACTACCCACTATCCAAAGCAGTAAGTTATCTTATTCCACTATTTATTGCCCAATACTTAGATGTCCATTTGTTATACTGCATGGTTATCCTAAAACATTTTGCTGACTTGTGAACTAGTTGAATATTATAAATAGAAAAAAAAAAATCCAGTCTTATGATGTTTGTTTGCTTTTAATAAAATGTTTCCCATTAGCCATTTAACTGGTATTTGATTGGAAGATGGATCATTATTATATTTATTTATTGCATATTTCATGTAATTAAAGGATGAAAAACAAGTGAGCCGCGACACAAGAAAACCAATAAAGTGTGATGTGTGCCCAGCGAGGACTCAGATCAGCCTGGGCATCTTCCCAGCCTGATCAGAGTCCTCACTGTCCACAGCTTAGATTCTGAGCTGCCATATGTGAGTGCTTAGCACAGTCTGATCAGACTGGGCGAATGCCCAGGCTGATCCGATTCTGTGCTGGGCGCACAACCACTTTGTTGGTTTTCTTTTGTCGCGGCGGCTCAAGTTTTATTCTATTTGAAATGTGATTTGATCAGTATAAAATTACCACATTGCCTAAGAGTGCTTGATCATAATATGCTTTATACACATAAAGTAATTGATATGGCATTTAACATGACTATATGTTGACTGCAAAAGAAGAAGAAAGTTAACAGCAATGTTTTAACCAACATCATGCTAAATTATTAAGCAGCACTCTTCCCCAAGTTTCAGCCATGTATGTTGCATGATTTCAGTATTTACCATGGAATCAGAGGCAGCGTGGAAAACAGTATAGATCCTGTTCAGGTAGCCTCTCAGAAGCCAGTCGATCTGGATCTACACTTTTTAAAACAAGGTATATCTGGACTTAGCATTATAAGAGTTACATATATACTGGCTAAGATACTGTAAGATTGATTGGCAATATTGCAATTTATCTGTAACACTTGTAAATAAAACATGTCATTTCTCATTCCCATTGTTTTTCTTTAATCACCATTCAGCTCAAATACATGAGAACCATTGGACTTAAAGTCTTTGAAGTTCATAGGAATATTAGCCTTATTCAGTAGATATGACCTATTTGTTGTGCGCTTAATTTACATTAAGGTTTTTGGTTCAAGTGTTGTTTAAAGTTGCTTTCTCTGAGGAACTATGTAGATTAGAGCCATGAAATTTGGGCTATTTGTGCCTCAGGAATAGAGAATATGATATAGGAGAGGCAGTTGTAGGTTACTGCCTTGTGAAGCCAAATTTCCAATTCTTTTATCAGTTTCTGCCTTCTAGCTAAATTTCTACAACACATACAATTTGAGCAATGACACCCATAAACTCAGGTGAGCGATTTAGGGCCACTTGGCCCTCTTGTTATTTCATCTGGGACTAACAGAATGCCTTACTTATTGCTTTTCCACATCGGCATCAGTGCTATAAACTTTTATGGAGTTTTCTGGTTTAGCTTTGTTTGTGATAATGTGCAGATAGGCTACACACAGCATTCTGAGGTTTTCTTGTGGAAACAGTGGCCAGTGCAGACCTTGCTCAGACTGCTTTTTATGGAGCAGTCTGAGCAGGGGAGCACTGTATGTTGTTAGCTCCGGCTGACTACAGATATTGACAGTAAATGCAGTACGTATGGATGAATCAGTTATATTCTTTGTTTAAACAGACATTGATTTATACGACTTGGAAAGCGATGTTAAAATGGACTGGTATCCAAAGGAAAAGATAAATTACGTGAAGAGAAAATTAAAGGGGGATAATCCAGCATATATTACAAGGTAAGTGGACAGTACACTTTCACTTCCTGAAGGTAACATGAAAATAGTCTTCTCTGGATAACTTGGAGTTGATCTCAAACTACTGAGATCTCAAAGTAAATTTTCTCCCAGAAAATTTACTTTTGAGATATCAGCAGTTTGAGATAACAGGAGTTGAAATGTAAAGAAAAATATGAAATGTATCCAAACCACATTCTTTGATAGGAGAGGGTACTTTGAGATACGAATGTTTGAGATAACGAGTCATATGTTTATAAATGGTACATGTATTTACCAAGTTCTATAATGGACTT
Source organism: Ctena decussata (assembly GCA_963989385.1). Lineage (NCBI taxonomy): Eukaryota > Metazoa > Mollusca > Bivalvia > Lucinida > Lucinidae > Ctena > Ctena decussata. Next base: position 41,985,582 of record OZ022500.1, read on the forward strand.
ATGGCATGTTATGTTATCTCTATATGGGATGCTTTATATGGATGGCACTGTTGAGTAAACTGCAAACAAAACAAACTCTGAAAAGACTGGTTTTATAACTTTTGCTCAAGAAATTCTGTATATTCTTGGGATAAATGTGATAAAACATTGCAGCTCACTATATTATTTACAGTCAAACCTGCTTATGTGGTCACCTCTATTAAGGGGCCACCTGCCTTTAGCAGCCACTTTTTCTGGGTCCCTTGAACCTAAATACAGTGTAAATGAACCTGTATTGAGGGGTCACCTGTCTTAAGCAGCCAATTTTTTAGGTTCCCTTGGGTGACCCCTTAAGACAGGTTTGACTGTATTTGGAAAAAAATGCTAATGGCCACTTCATTTCAACTTTCATTGAATTTAACAGGAAGTTTATGTACCCTGTACCGGCAGAATATTGCATTAAATAATTTCAGGGACGAGTTAAAACTAGGCCATGGCAAAAAGTCAGCGTTCAAAGATTTCGAGTTGGTAGCTCTGGGTATGAAGGACAATGTTAGAGCCCAGCTGCCAGCCACAGGCCTCAGTGTGGAGCAACAAGTCTCAGCTCTAATTGACCAAGTGACAGACCCAAACATTCTCGGCAGGACGTGGATTGGATGGGAGGCCTGGGTTTAAAGTATGGGTTTACTTTTCAAAGGCAGACCACTGTGCCGTGAAAAGAGTTATTACCCTGGCCCAGAGGTTATAAAACTTGAGTACATTCTCAAACACAAAATAAAGCACACTGATTAGCTGCACATGCTCAGAAGCAGCCAATCAGTGTGCTTTATTTTGAGTTTGAGATTATTCTCAAGTTTCATAACCTCGAACCCTGGTATTAGAGTCACTTCTTATTGAGGCTACTCTTTTTGGAAAGAATTAGGTACCTTCTGGGAACAAATTCATTTCCTTAAGAGAAGTCCTTAAGAGATACTTAGGAAATAGACTTGTTGAGTTGTGGTTTAGGAAATTGTACTTGTTGTGACAGGAAGTTGTACTTGTTGCGTTATGACGTAGGAAACTGTACTTGTTAAGACAGCAAATTGTGCTTGTAAAATTACTTGGATTGACTGAGAGGATTGGCTTTTAGTGTTAGAATGTGAATTCTAGTGTAAAAGGAAATACATTGTTATTGCAACTTCTTTGAAATTTTGAAAGCCAGCTTTATGTGCTATTCACTTTGAACTACATGTATCGTTACTGATTTAATATTGTTACTGACGTAGGGTAGAAAACATTTTTGATGGTTGACTTCCCTAAGAAGTGGGTTGTCAGCAGTTCTGCGTCTACCGGTACATTCTCAAACTCAAAATAAAGCACACTGATTGGCTGCTTCGGAGCATGTTCCCGGAAGCAGCCAATCAGTGTGCTTTATTTTGAAATTGAGATTATACTCAAGTTTTATAACGTCAAACCCTGGTTTAGGTAATCCCAAAAACAAAAGTCCCATAGACCTCAGGGTAGTTTAAAGGTTGCTAGAAAGAAATACTGTTGCTTTTGTATATCAGTTTATTAGTACACAACTATGTTTATCCACCATTTTTACAAAAAGAAACAACTTTTGTGACTATCTGATTGCTTCCCTTCTTCCAAAAAGTAGTCTACTCCTAAAGGAAAATTCTATGTTTTTACCCCAGTTGAGAAGGGAAGCAATCACAGTTGCTTCCCCAGCATCTTAAATCCATACTCATATAGTTGCACATACATTTGTCTCCCATTTTGACTTTTTGTCAGGCTGTTATGAACAAAATCATACTATTTCGTTTTTGTAAGTTTTCTTAATCATTCTTGTGCCATATTAGATGAATGATGAGGGATTTTATGGTATTTCAGTAGTTACAGATGGTTAGAGAAGTGAGCGAGACAACTGAGGATAAAATTAGACTACAAAACCAACATAGTGGTATGCGCACCCAGCAAAGACTCAGATCAGCCTGGACATCTGCCCAGTCTGATCAAAGTATTCCCTGTGCTCTTTAAGGGTAGCTAAGGGTCTAAACTACCGCCATATGGACAGTGAAAATTCTGACCAGACCGGGCATTCTGATCAGACTGGCCCAGGCTAATCTGAGTCTTGCTGGTTGCACATGCCTATGTTGGTTTTGTAGTGTCCCAGCTCAAATAATCCAAAGGCTTTAGAAGACACTCAACATGATGATTAGGTACACTGTCATGTTTTTCTGCCAGTGAGACAATATTTGAGCCACGACACAAGAAAACCAACAATATGGTTTTGCGCCCAGCATGGACTCAGATCAGTCTGGGCATCTGCCCAGTCTGATCAGAGTTTTTGCTCTGCCCTTAAATGGTATCTGAGGTCTAAGCTACCTTCATGCGGACAGAGAAGACTCTGATCAGACTGGGTGGATACCCAGGCTGATCTGAGTCTGCGCTGGGCGCAAAACCACATTGTTGGTTTTCTCGTGTCGCTGCTCATTTGTGACTTCATGTGAGCTGGAAGCTGGAACACGATAAAACAAAGTGGCATATGCCCCTAGAGAAGACTCAGATCAGCAAACCAGTCTGATCAGTCTTCCCTGTGCCTTTAAAAGATAGCTAAGGGTATAAGCTAGTTCTATGCAGACAGCAAAGACTGCTTAAATTGGGCTGATACCCTGGCTGATCTGAGTTTATGCTGAGCCTGCATGCCACTGTTGGTTTAGTCGTGTCCTGACCTCGTGTTTGCTTCCCTAAGGGAACAGCTCTTAAAAGAATTTTCTCCTCTACAAAAACGAGTTCCTTTGGGAGCAAGTTCTTCCCCTAAAGAATTGACCTTTATTAAGAAAGGAGACGAAAATGGTAGAGCTGCTTTCTGCAAAAAAGTTCATTGTTTTAGATTAGGAATTTAGTAGCGTTTGTGTCTAGGCCAATAAGCCACTATATTAAGTAGCATAGTGCTTACTAACAATAGTGCTGTAATTGAGCCGCGACATGACAAAACCAACAATGTGGTTGTGCCACCAGCGCAGACTCCTATCAGCCTTGGCATCTGCCCAGCTTATCAGACTCCTCGTTAAGAGCTCAGTGGGTAGCTAAGGGTCTAACCTACCTCCATGCAGATAGCGAAGAGTCTGGTCAGACTGGGCGGATGTCCAGGCTGATCTGAGTCTGCGCTGGGTGCACAACCACATTGTTGGTTTTGTCATGTTGCAGCTCATTTATGTTTGCCACTGTTTCTGGAATAAGCTCTGCATCAGTGACAGAAGCACCACCATTACATCAATACCATCAGTCCATGGTCATCCTTATTATTGGCTATGAACAACTGAAATTTTGATACCAGCCGCGACAAGAGAAAACCAACAAAGTGGCTTGTGCATCTAGCGAAGAATCAGATCAGCCTGGGCAAATGCCCAGGCTGATCAGGGTCTTGGCTGTCTGCATTGAGCTACCTTTAACCCTTAGCTACCCTTTATGCCCACAGCGAAGACTCAGATCAGACTGGGTGGATGCCTAGGCAGACTTGAGTCTTTGCTAGGTGCATATGCCACTTTGTTGGAGGATTTTGTGTCGCAATTCATATTGGTTGTAGACTCTAACCCATTCATTCCTACTTATTTCTCACCTTCATAAATTTTATGTACAAATCATAGGCAACAATATAGATGTCCATTCATGTTTGTCAACCACCATTCTATATATGACTCAAAAGAAACAATAAAAACATTGAACAAAAATGCTTTATTTAATCCAATCCATATACTCTATTCCCTGAGGCTAAAACATGTACATGTAATGTGTGAAATGTGATCCAGTCACCCTACCTTCATCCTTAAAGCGCCAAAAATTAAAATTATTGAATTGGCAAACAGTGTAGATCCAGATGAGGTGGCTCATAATGAGCTACCTCATCTGAATCTACACCGTTTGCCCTCTAGTGTTGAAATTCTCAATATGATATTGCTTGAACGAGACATTTTTTGAAATTCTGTAGACGTAAATTTTGTCGTCTGCTTTTTGGTGCTTTAAGGGTTAAAATGAGTTACTGTATTTGGTTATAAGATGGGTTTTTCCCCCTCCAAAACAATCCCGAAAATCTAAGACGGATCTAGATTTTTGGGTTTGTTATGGAAGGGAAAAACTCAACCTCCAGCAGAATCACACATGACTATTTATTAAGATACCATATTCAGGTTTTCCCTTCCAAAACCATCTCAAAGATCGAGATCCAAGACGATCAAGATCTTTAGGATTCTTTTAGAAGAGACCTGCACACAAGACTGATTTACATATTTGCATAATAAATTCCCACCTTATAACCAAATAAATATGGTATTTGGGGTCAGTCTATCAAGACAAAGCCCCATTTTATAGATGAGCCATGTCATGTAATTTCAAACAATGTGACAAGTTTTGTAGTGAGGTCTGTATTAGGCCTCTGCTTTGGCTGAATGGCTAGGAGCACTTGCATAAATAGCTGATGTGACAAGCCAAGGCTCTGAACAGACTGCACTTATGTGCAGTCTGATCAGAGCCTTTGTCTGTCACCAATGCCACATTGTTGGAAACCACATGACATGGCTCAGATGAATTATTATGGTATGCAGCTTCATTAACTTGTCCACAATGGAAAAGAATGTAGATATTACCAAAAGCAGATGGACTGATTAACTCTGCAGACCTAGATAAGATGGCAACTAAAGCCATTTAATATGGGTCGACAATCATGTAACATATAATAGCTTTATGCAATAGCTTTATGCAATTGGATTTCACTTTCTGCCTTGAGATTCAGGGATTATAAATGCTATGTGCAATCAGCAGAGATTACCACCAGGGTCCAGTTGTTCAAAACTATTGAGGCTAATTAATAAGAAGTTAAATTTTCAAATGCATCATACATAAAAACGTTCATTTTTCGTCAAAAAAAAAAAGCAGGGTAACGAAAACGCAGGGTGACCTCTTTCGTTAGTATTTTTTATTTCATAGATTGTCCAGACTGAATTCTCATGATTCATGTTTGGAAATATAAACAACTGTTCAAAATGAATATCCATAATCTTTTAACAGCAAATTTTATTGAATTATACAGAGACTACATTAAAGAACAAAATTTTATCTATTCACACAAAATGTAACACCTACTGTAATGACCCTAAATATTCAGACAGGTTTGAAGAAACATTGTAGACCTAGATCAAACTGCTCCTGAAGGAGCAGTTTAATCAGGGTCTATAACGTTTGCCATTCACTCAACATTGATACATTAACCACTGTAAGAACGTTCGAACAATAATTGTCTGACTTTGGGTGTCCAAAATTTTAGGGTCATTACAGTATGTCGTGTAAGCTACTGTTGTTAAAAAAAGCTATATAATCTCTGCTTGTAAGTAGCAAGCTGATAATGAAATAGTCAAAACTATGATAATTTGAACAAACCGGCATTTCATAAGCATCCAAATTTGGCTTCAAAAACCTTGGCTATTTTTGCCCATCTTCGGAAATCATTTATACTGCATTTTTTTTTTTTTTTTTATTATTATTCATCAGATCTTTATTACATTTGAAGCTCATGAATTTCAAAATAAAATAAGAACATGAATAACTTGTATAACGGAGAACTATTAACATACTGGACACATCCAAAACATCCACAAAGATGAATAAACAACATAATTGCAAGAGGTAAACCACAGCTCATTTAAACTTCTCGCGTTTGGGACATGGAATTGTGTTATTATTCCCTTTTTATTAAAGATTGTGGAAACTTGAGGTAAGCTACAATATAACAATTGATAGTTCCGAAAACCATGCCTACTTTAACCAGGTATACCCTAATGTGCATATGAATTGGGACACCTAGAATAATAAATTTTCCATTTGTCCCAAATGGAAAATTCATTATTTCTAGGTGTCCCAATATATACACACATTATGGTACATCCCTCCATTAACTGTAGGGTAAAATCACAGACTTCTGTAAGACATTGAACCATGTGTGATTTTGTTTGTGAGACTGTCAAGTGCTAAGTTGCCGTTGCATTAGTCAGCTATACACAGTCAGGTGACTTTGAGTGGCATTCTGGATATGGCTCGGAACTGTGTTTTTTCCAAGCCTTCCTGTGAAAAATTTGACAGATTGGCAAGACAAGTGCCGACTGTTTGAGACAGTGAGAGCTGTGCTGGGTGACTAATTCTCATGCCACAGTATACAGTCAGTAAAGGCCAAAGCCAGACTCCACAGAAACAGATTTAAGACGTAATTCTCACGCCAGAGAAAGGGAAATGGCTGTTTTAAAGATATCTGCCATGTTTTGCTGAAAAACGTTAGTGCAAAAGTTCCTCACATTTTTTCAGAAAAAAAAAACAAAAAAACTGGACAATCACTAAAGGTGACGAATGCCCCCGCCATATGCCTCACTAGAAAAGTAATCTGTTAAAACATATTTGTGTGAAATTACATCAAAATCTGTCAATAAATAAAGGTGCTAGAGGGATGACTGAGTTTTTCTTAAAAATAGCAACTGTGACCTTGACCTTGGAACTACAACCCTGAAAGGTTAACTTGTCCAAGATATTGTCATACTTAATATATGTGTGAAGTTCTATCAAAATCAGTTAATAAATAAAGGCGCTAGAACCATGACAAAGATTTACATGTACCTATAATAGCATCTGTGACCTTGACCTTGGACCTACAATGATGAAACGTAAATTTGTCCAAGATATTGTCAAGCTAAATATTTGTGTCAAGTTATGCCAAAATCATTCCAGAGGGATGACAGCATATTTTCTAAAATAGCAAATATGACCTTGACCTTTACCCTGAAATTCTGGATCACGAACTTGTCCAAGATATTGTCACTCTAAACATTTGAGTGAAGTTACATCAAAATTGTCAATGAATAGAGGAGTAGAGGAATGATAAGTTTTTTTCTAAAAATAGCAACTGTGACCTTGACCTTGGACCTGCTGTGCTGAAACAGTAATTTATTCAAGATATTGTTATACTTAACATTTATGTGAAGTTACATCAAAATCGATCTATAAATGAAAGCGCTGGAGCAATGCCCTAGTTTTTCTGAAAATAGCAACTGTGACCTTGACCTTCATCCTACAAACCTGAAACACAAAGTTGTTCAAGGTACTGTCATACCCAATAAAGCTGTGATGTAATACCAAAATCTGTTAATAAATGAGGCCGCTAGAGCGATGATAAAAGGTGAGATTGTATTTAAGCTATGAAAATATGGTCAAAATGTGTATGTTATTCAAGGGGACATAATTCTGCAATAAAGACCTGACTGAAAGTTCTGTTTCCTTTATGCACATGTTCAATGCATGTCTGAACTGTGTTGCAAGTTTCAAATCCCTACATCAAATACTATTGGAGGAGTTGCAGAGACAAGAACAGTACTACAAAGAGTGAAATATGGTCAAAATATGCATGTCATTCAAGGGGATGTAATTCTGCCATAATGACCTGGATCAAAGTTTTGTTTCCTTTATGCACATGTTCAATGCATGTCTGAACTGTGTTAAAAGTTTCAAATCCCTACATCAAATACTATTGGAGGAGTTGCAGAGACAAGAACAGTACTACAAATGTGAAATATGGTCAAAATATTTATGTTATTCAAAGGGACATAATTCTGCAATAAAGACCTTAATCAAAGTTTTGTTTCCTTTATGCACATGTTCAATGCATGTCTGAACTGTGTTGCAAGTTTCAACTCCCTACATTAAATACTGTAGGAGGAGTTGCGGAGACAAGAACAGTACTCAAATGTGAAATATGGTTATAATATGTATATTATTCAAGGGGACATAATTCTGCAACCAAGACCTTAATCAAAGTTCTGTTTCCTTTATGCACATTTTCAATGCATGTCTGAACTGTGTTGCAAGTTTCAACTCCCTATATCAAATACTGTAGGAGGAGTTGCGGAGACAAGAACAGTACTCAGATGTGAAATATGGTCAAAATATGTTTATTATTCAAGGGGACATAATTCTGCAATAAAGATCTTAATCAAAGTTATGTTTCCTTTATGCACATGTTCAATGCATGTCTGAACTGTGTTCTAAGTTTCAACTCCCTGCATCGAATACTGTAGGAGGAGTTGCGGAGACAAGAACAGTACTACAAAGTGTGACGGACGTACGTACGTACGGACAAGGGCAAAACTATATGCCCCTCCCCACTTCGTGGCGGGGGCATAAAAAAACATGACCACACTAAGTCTTGATTTTAATGTATTTGGGAACACTGAGTACTCACATCAGCCTGTCAATCTGCAATCTGTAAATATTTTATTTTTGGCATTTTTAAAATGGACAAATTTCTTTTGATACTAAGCTGATAATCAGATTGAGGGGATTCTTACAAAAAGACACCTTATAACAATAGAGAACCCTCATATTAGCCTGCTAACCATGCAGTGTCTTCACAATTTATGGACTCTGGGAAATCTGTAGAAAAAAACAAGACCTGTCTAGACGCGCTTTTAAAGCAGGAGAGGAGAAACTGAGGAATCCCGCTCTTTTAAAGCAGGAGCGGAGAAAATGAGGAATTACGCTCTTACAAAGCAGGAGCGGAGAAACTGAGGAATTATGCTCTTTTAAAGTAGGAGCAAAAAGCAGCAGCAGAGAAACTGAGGAATTATGCTCTTTTAAAGCAGGAGTGGAGAAACTGAGGAATCCTGCTCTTTTAAAGCAGGAGCGGAGAATCTGAGAAATCCCGCTCTTTTAAAGCAGGAGCGGAGAATCTGAGGAATCACGCTCTTTTAAAGCACGAGCGGAGAAAATGAGGAATTACGCTCTTACAAAGCAGGAGCGGAGAAACTGAGGAATTATGCTCTTTAAAGTAGGAGCAAAAAGCAGGAGCAGAGAAACTGAGGAATTATGCTCTTTTAAAGCAGGAGTGGAGAAACTGAGGAATCCTGCTCTTTTAAAGTCCAAGCCTTCGACAGTATGTTAAGTAGGAAAAAAAAAAGCGCAGAGTAATAAGAATATTATAACGATTGACTTTTGACTGTGATATGTCTTTTTATTTTACCATGTGTTGTGTTATTGTCCGAGTATGAAAAGAAGTGTTATGTATGGTTAAGGAGTTTTTTTGATTTGGTTGTTTGTTTGTAGACTGACTCGTTGATATAAAGTGCCATTCAAAGATACACGGTTATCTCACTCGCAATTCTGGTGGCGATTAAACTCTAGACCCTATAACAGAAAGCCCCAAGTCGACCCTAATTAGACTCTACTGTACAACAAGAAACAACAACAAAGAAACAAACAAACAATGGCTTCGTCGAAGATGTAAAGTTCTAGTAAGAAGTCTCAACAGAGGGGACCTTTGAGGATTGATAATGATGGCAACCCTATGCCGGTAAGTGTAAAAGTTTTTGACTTTGTCTAAATATGATTTTTGATTGTTGTTGTTTTGGTAGTAGCAAACAGTTTTACTTTCAGTTTCGATTTACTGAGAGATATGAAAAGGGGGAAGCAAAAGAAACCTAGTTTTACTTTTACTTTCGGTTTGAACTGAAGCAAACAGTTTCACTTTCACTTTTCTGTTTTTACTAAGACAAAAGATAGAATGAAAATGAAAGCTTTCGACTTGAGACTTGTGTGACTTTGTTATTTTACATACTTTCACAGACACCACACGCACAGTACATTTTAATTTTTTGACTTTACCCCTTTGTAAAGAAAAAATGTCTTAGTCTTTTTTTTTTTTTTTTTTCAGACTGAGAAAAGATTCTTAATGGCTCGGAACTTTATCCGAGTGATTAGGTTATCTATGGGCATGACGGACAGGTCAAGCGACCTCTACAACAAGGGCACAGAGTTTGTGAGACGACACCAAAATCACGTGGGAGAGGCGAAATTGAATCTTGCTGTAATAGTGTGCGCTTTCTGCTGGAACAATGAAACGAAAAGCTGGTTACAGATGGAGCCGGAGGAAAACATAGAGCTACAGCGGTTAAACAAAAGGTTGTTATCTTCGACCAGGGTAGATCGAGATACGAAGGAGACTAGTGACCTACTGATGTCAACATTAAAGAATGACAAAATGTATGCAGTGTGGTTACAGAATCTGACAGGAGGTGGGTTGGACGAAGTTCCTGAAGACCCACAAAAGGTATTTGATTCCTTTATCCATTTTTCTGCAGAGGTATATCGCAGAATCCAAGATAGCACATTCGATGTGCACTCATTCAGGTCAATGGCAGCCATACTGGCAAACGAGTTAGAAAGCGCCAAAGAGTACGATAATGAAATTTTGAGTATAGACGCTTTGCATACTATGTACCTGCCGCTGATCCTTCGGACCAGCCTGCCCGAGAGTCACCCTCTGTTGCTGACTCTGAAAGAGTTTCAAACCACCACTAAGTATATAAGTAATCTGATAAACCCTGAGGTGGCCGTTATAAATCGGTTCGCTTTAAAAAACATGCTACCCTTCTTGGAGCAACAGGTTTCAAAGCAGAAAGACTACTGTGAAAAGACTGCCATTTGGAAGATTCCTTTCAGTGCAGATTTGTCTCCTGCATTGAAAGGGATGTTCGAAAGTATAGTTTGGACAAATCGACCCCGGCAACAGCAGGCGACTGCTTCTGTCACATATAATGAAACTGAAAATGCTGTGAATAGTCTAATGTCTCAACTTGAGCAGCCGCAGCAACAGCAAGTGCAGCGTTCTAATGAAGAATGCGCATTGTGGAATGAGTCCCTGTGTCTTAGCGATGGTGACCAAGTAATGAAGAACTTGTGCGATTCGACGGGAATCGAACACGTTCCAGTTACGACAGTCATCGCGAACTGTGGCGTCTTCACGCCTTGCACTTCTAGTGCTGCTGCTGCGAAGGTTGCGTTTCCAGGTAGTAGTAGTAGTGGCTATGATGGTGGTGCAGTTACTACTAGTACCAGGCAACCGTTGTTTGGACAACCTCAGTTTTTATATAACAGCAGTCCGAATGCTATGGCTCCTCTTTCGACTCCTCCTGCTCCTCAACCCCCTGCACAACAACAGCAACAAGCACGGCCGACTGCGCCATCTCATGTTGGCAGCAATCAGGGTCAGAGTCCGATGATTATGCAGGAAGACCTAGAGTCTTTGAGCGACACCTCGTCCGAGTCGGAGTCCGAATCCGAAGACGACAGACGTGTAACTAGCGTTACTGGTCCGCCGTCTACGGGTACCGGCCCTCCGACAAAGACGACACCTAGAAGGAGGGTTGATCAGGGAGCTTGGTCGAGAAAGGTGAAGAAGCAGTCGCCTGTGTCTGCGCAAAACTGCGAGTCTCCCCCCCTTTCGATAGACGGGGATTCCGACCACGATAACAATGCTGTCCTGTCTGAAGAGTCTGAGCCAGAACAGTCGAGACCGCCCAAGGGTGGATCGGACTCGAGTGCGTCTGACTCCGAGTCGAAGGACAGGTCAGAGTCTAGTACTGGTAACAAGAAGTTGTCGACTCTAAGCAAAGCGAGGAGAGAGAGCAGAGAAAAAAGAGAGAGAGATATGATAGAATTGGAAAAGCAACAGAAGGCAGATAAGACTAGTGAGGTTGGTAGTAGTGGTAGTAGTAAAAAGAGCAAGTCCCTTAGCGTTGAATCTGTAGTTAACAGATTGACTGCTCAAAAGCAGCAAAGCAAACAGGAAATAGAAAATAGAAGCAAACAGCAAATAGAACATACTGAGAAATGTATTGAAAATGCCAAACAGCAAATAGAACAGTTTTTCATAAATGAAAAACAGAACAGGGACAATGAGTTTAGTAGACAGGAAAAAGAAACAGAAATGAGTGCAATACAACGTTTAAATGTAGAGGCAGCTAAATTAAGGACCCTGAAGCTTCAAAAGGAAATTGCAAAAGTTGAGAAAAAGAGAGAGAGAGAAGAGAAAAAGAAAGCGGCTTTAGAGGCGAAAAAGCTTGAGAGAATGGAACTAAAAATGGCAAAACAGGCTGAGAAACTGGAAAAATCAAAAGCTGCACAGCTTGCAAAGAGTGAAAAAAAGAAAAAGAGTAGCGCCAGTAATAGTAGTGGCAGTGGCAGTGAGAAAAAGAAAAAGAGCGAGAAGAAAAAGGTTAGTTTTGCGAACAAGGACAGCAGCAAACTCAGAATAACTTCTAAAGAGTTTGTGGAGACAGACACTGACAGTGACAGCGACGTGGACATGGAGACAAACTTGTCTAAGAAAAAAGCACCCTGTCCAACTAGTGACAGTGGTGATGCAACCACTGGTAGTAGTACTACTCTGGATACTACCAGTGCAGTTGTTGTCACCACTGACGCAAACAGTGATAATAGTAGGAAACGAAAAGCGAGGTCCGAGTCGCCAGCACCGGAAGTCGTCGAAGACTGCATGTTTGTCTCAGACAATGACATGGACGAGCGGGGGGAGGAGGGGGTACAGGGAGAGGGTCCCAGTCCGAAAAAGGCAAGGCATGGCGACTCTTCCATTTCTATAGAAGAGTTTAATAACTTGCGAGATATGGTCATGAAACTTAAGACCAATATGTTTAGTTCTTCGACTTTCGTTGAAGCCACCAAGAAAGTTGTTAATGAAATGGGTCTTGCGGCGGAGGCCAGTAGGCTGATGCCACCACCACCACCACCCCCTTCTTGTTCTTCGAAGTCTTCCCCCTCTCCGTCGACTTCTTCTGACTCTTCGGTCAAAGAGACCGCCACGAAGGGCTCAAAGAAAAAGTCAACTGGGGCACCAGTGGAGAGAAAGTCGCTGCCTGTAGAGAAGTTGTATAAGGGTCTTTTGAAATTCAACGTCAAAAGCATTCCCTACAATGGGAAGAAGCTTCCGGTTCCCGACCTGACCGGTGAAACACCTTATGGCAATCTGACCGAGCAGCTTTTTACTGCACCGGACGATCCCATGTTCAAAGACTTGGGCTCAAACATTTTGGATGTGGACGATATAAGATATGTAATGCTCTGGGGGCCAAAGTGGGACGCGGATGCATCCAAGCAGTTCAAAAGCTTGGTGGCTATGACTAACGCACTGGAGCCGGAGTATTACATGAACGGCATGATAACTAAAATCTATAACAAGTTGCAATATGCTGCGCAACATAATAAAAAGATGCTGGCAATTGAAATTGTAACCTACCGACTGTTATCTGAGATTAAGGCCATGTCGTCTGGGTCGTTCTCCCAGATTTGTCATAACGCCACACATATCAAACAGAAGACAAAGACGGACGAAGTGAAAGAGGCTTTGACCGAAAAGTTGTGTTGCGTGGTGTGCGAGACAACTCGAGTGCAGTATGGTTGGTTGAATGAGAAACAGAATAAGCTCTCAATGAAATTCTGTTCGAAATGCTTCGAAGAGAGAACTGTCCTATCTGAAACCAGGCCCTGAGGTTATAAAACTTGAGTACATTCTCGAACTCAAAATAAAGCACACTGATTGGCTGCTTCCAAGCAAAATAAATCCCACTGATTGGCTGCTTCCGAGCACATGCTCAGAAGCAGCCAATCAGTGTGCTTTATTTTGAGTTCGAGATTATACTCAGGTTTTATAACCTCAGACCCAGATTTACCTCGAATGATGGAAGTCTCTAGAACCATGCTTTTGGGAATAACACTGCATTATGACAAACAATGAATATTCATTAATGAATATTCATTAACAGTGATGATATGTAAATATATATCTTATAACACAGAAAAAATATGTTTCTTTTAAATCAGACAGGTGTAAGTAATTGTTTATTAATGTAGTTTTGTATTCTATAAACTAAGAATTTCATTTTTACAAATTTCAATAACATAATGTATGCACCTAAAAGGGATTTGTCTATGAATCTTTCAGATACTTCCTGACAAAACAAGAATTCCGCGGAATGCTATGTCGCACCTGCCTTATGCTTTCTCAGTAGTACATACCATGGTTAGAGGAAAGTGTACACTAGGTCTGATGAATTTATGTAGAAATTTGAGCAAATTGGACTTACAAACTAGAAAAGATGCAGTTCTATACATAAAGCTCTACAGTCAACAGAGTTAAAAATATAGGTTAAAGGTATAAAGCAGTCAAACAATCGAGGACACCAGCTTAAGAAAACATTTTATGCCATGTCTGATGATTGTAGGTGGTATAGTTAGAGAGAAACAGACTTGAATGCTCTTGTCCATATAATCATGGATGCCAGGTTGACATAAAATTTATAAGGTCAGTAGGGCATGATATCAAATAATAGCAGCATCCCAGGACAATCTTCAAGCCAGGTTTTATGATTCCACCAATTGTATTTAAAGGGAGATGGACTCAAACCCTAAGGTCGACACAATTTTGGATGTGAAATTTTACAAAATCAGTAGCACGTGAAATATATATCAAGGGCTGAAACAAGTGCATTAATCCGCGAGTTCATTCTAAGATGATACTTTATACCAGGTTTGATGATTCTAGCTCTCATAGATTGTCAGAGAGAAATGGACTTCAATGATAGGGTCAATTTAATTTTGTAAGTAAAATTTTACGAAGTCAGCAGAGCATGAAATATGGGTCAAAATAAGTGCAACAATCCTCTAGATCAACCTAAATAGAAACTTTTTACCAGGTTTGATGACCCTAGGTATCATAGATTGAGAGAAATGGACCAGTATGCTAGGGTTGACGTAATTTTGGATGTAAAATTTTACTAAGTCAGCAGAGCATAAAATATAGGTCAAAGGTCAAAATAAAGGCAACACTCTTCTAGACCATCCTAAGAAAAAACTTTATACCAGGTTTGAAGATTGCAGGTATCATAGACGGAGAGAAATGGACTTAAACACTAGGGTTGACGTAATTTTTGGCATAGAATTTTATGAAGTCATCAGAGCATGAAAAATAGGTCAAAGGTCAAAATAAGTGCAAGGTTCCTTGAGACCATCTAAGAAGAAACTTTATACCAGGTTTGATGAACGTAGGTATCATAGATTGAGAATAATGGACCCGAACGCTAGGGTCGACGTAATTGTGGACGGACGGACGGACAGACGGACGGATGGACTGACGGACGGAGGGAAAAGTGAACTCCTATATGGCACCTTGCTAAAGCAGGTGCGACAAAAATGAAGTTTTCCTGCTTATCTCTGAAATTAGAACTATATATATTATATATTAAAGGTCAATTACGAAGAAATTGTATAAATGCTTAATTCTGAAGCAAATTGATAGTGGACAGAGAGAGGATTATAATGCTACAAGCGGCATAAAAAAATTCCTATCCGTTCAAAAGTTATGCCAGTTTAAAAATCCCACGGCTGTTTTTCCTACATGACTTATCTCCCTTACTTTTTAAAGTATTTCTAACCACAATGCACTATTCTGTGATGTCACTGATGATTTTAATTTTTTAAATGAATTTTTAAACTAGCTAACAACCTTTATTCTAAAGAGTAAATGATTGATATCTTACAGTTTTGATTATTTAAATCTTTGTTTATTAGCTGGGTAATTTATTGGGAATGTTCATCCACAAATTTAAATTTTATTCAAAACTTAAATTAAATTTTAAAAAATTTAAAACAGATTTTAAAACATTTTCTTTTACTTTAGTACACAAAAGTCATTGTCAGAGACCTAATTAAACAGATCTAAAACTACTATGTTCAATTATATCTACTGATAAGTAGATATAACTGTTTTAATTGCAAATATAGGCAATAATTTGAATTTGGGCAGTAGTTATTAGTGTCACCAATAATACAATACAATTTTTTTTTACCATTTTAGAATGTTCAACAAGAAAATATTTGACAATTTAAAAATTTTAAAATTTCAGTGTTCATCGATGACGTCATCGAAGGCCTCATGAATATTAATGAGGCAGCTCAAAATGATTTTCAGGTGTCATAAAATTTACAAATTCAACTCTTTATATCTCGAAAACTATTAATGATAATTTGATGCTGTTTTCGATACTCAGTTGCTCAGAGAAAACTGCTTTCATTTCTGTAATAAAAAAGCACCTTAATAATTGACCTTTAAGGCAGACAAGACGGCATAGGTATATATAATTAATCTGATGAACCTATGACAGTGTGTCTGTGTAACTCATTTCTTTTAGAACAAAAATTCCAAAACATTGAAAAAAGGATATTAATATTGAGGAAGTGAAGAAAAACAAACACATTTTCTGGTTTATTTCATCATCTGTAAACAGATTACGAGATAAAGGCTAATTTCGGTAAGACGTATTTCGTTCCATACACTGCCAAAGGAAACTCACACAAAGTATGATTGTATGTATTGGGACACAGATTCTAAGTATTGGGACATCAGAGAAAGTAATTATTTTTGCATGTCCCAATATAAAGAGTTATTACGGTAATAATTTTTTTATCTAATGATTGTGCAATCAGATTTTTCTGGATAGAAGTTTGCTACATTCATATAAGCTTGCTCAGCTTTCTAGTTTGGCTTAATCATTTATGCTGATTTTACTTTCCTTTTAATTTTCAGTAGGTTACTGGTACTATCCTTGGAAATTCTGGATCAGGTAAATCTGCGGTAGCAAGACGTACTGCTATCAGATAGAAACCTTCAGAATATGAGCCGTGACACAACAAAACCAACGAAGTGGCTGTGCACCCAGTGCAGACTCAGATCAGCCTAGGAAGCGGCCAAGTCAGATCAGAGTCTTCACTGTCGGCATGGAAGTAGCTTAGACCCTTAGCTACGCTTTAAGCGCACAGCGAGACTCTGATCAGATTGGGCGGATGCCCAGGCTGATTAGAGTCTTCACTGAGCGCACATGCCACTTTGTTGGTTTTCTCGGGTCAGATATTCAGTCAGTGCTCCAGATAAGGAGTAACAGGGATAATTTTCCATATTTCTCCATAAAAACATAATGTTGTGACCCATCATTAGAACCGTCTCGCCGAGACGGTTCTAATGAGGCGACGACCGTCGTAGAGGAGTTTGTTAATATTTTTTTTGTTGTGTGTTTTTGGCTGTGATTTGGGTGTTGGGTATTGTTTTTGGTTTGAGGTAAGTTTTCTTGTGTGTGGTTTTGTTTTGTTTTGGTTGTGTGTATGTGTTTTGTATTGGGGGTAATGGAAGGGAGATACTATGTATAGAATGTGATTTTGATTGGGCGATGTTTTTTTGGGGGGAGGGTATTTTTAGTAACCCCCCTTATCCGAAAATAAAACGACTGTGATTGGTGGTGGTGTATATATAAGGAGGCGACTTAACGGTATGGGTTCATTCAGCAACTTGTAGCTTTGGTTAAATACCGTAAAAACCTTAAATAGTAGAACAGTGTGTGGTAATTGTGTTGGAAGGAAAAAAAAAAGGATTTGATTTAGAGGTAAGTGTTTTTTGATTTTGTTGTATTGATCTTTTTGATTGTGCATATTTGATTTGTTTTTGATTGTTTGATATTTTTAAAGGTATTGTGTTTTGATTTAAGGTTAATTCATTAAAGTTAAGTAGCATAATTATTATTTAATTTATTTGTAGTATATAAGAATAATGGCAACGACCAAAAACTGCAGTACTCAAACTTCAAAGAGCAGGTCTGCAATTACAAAAAGCAGCAGTACCCAAACATCAAAGAGTAGGGCTGTAATCGAAAGCAACGACATCAATGGATACTTAGACTGGTGGGAGAAGGCAATTCCGGGTCGCCCGGAGTTAATAGTAGTGAAGAGCGGTGGGATACCCGTGTATAGAAATGATTTCGTACAAAGGCAGACTATGACTTCGACTAAGTCAAAAACAGTTAAGGCTAAGACAACATTTGCGGGAAGTGATGTAACATTTGAAAAGATTTATAGGGAGTGCCCTCCGCCGGGGGCTAAGGGAGCATGCGGTGGTCGTGGTGGTTGCGAGAAGGTGAAGGCTTCGTGGTCAAAGACGGAGTCATTGAAAATGGCTAAAGTTGTTGAGGTTGAAAAGCGGACTGAGACAAAAAGAGTGACCTCCTTCTCGGAGATATATTCAGAGATAGGGCCAAAGAGGGATACGGACTTTGAACTTATTTATCAGAAGTTAGGTAATCCAAGGCTTGGAAGATATGTTAAGTAGAAGAAAAAAGCGCGCGGAGTAATAAGAATATTAATATAACGATTGACTTTTGACTGTGATTTTTATTTTTTACCATGTGTGTTGTCTTTTCAATTGTCCGAATGTAAGAAGAAGTGTTTTTGATTTAGTTGTTTGTTTGTAGACTGCCTGGTTGATATAAAGTCAAAGATACACGGTTTATCCCACTCGCAATTCCGGTAACTCCTAGACCCTGTAACAGGAAGCTCCCAAGTCGACCCTAACAACAATAAAGAAACCAAAACAAACAATGGCTTCGTCCAAGATGTCTACTTCCGGCAAGAAGTCCCAACAACCTTTAAGGATTGAAGATAATGACAACCCCATGTCGGTAAGTTGTAAAAGTTTTCTTTGACTTTGTCTAAATATGATTTTTTGATTTGTTGTTGTTATTGTTTTGGTAGTAGCAAACAGTTTTACTTTCGGTTTCGCTTTACTGAGAGATATATATGAAAACGAAAGAAGCGAAAAGAAACCTAGTTTTACTTTTACTTTCGGTTTGAACTGAAAGTAAACAGTTTCACTTTCACTTTTCTGTTTTTACTAAGACAAAAGGATAGAATGAAAATGAAAGCTTTCGACTTGAGACTTGTGTGACTTTGTTGTTTTACATAGTGACTTTCACAGACACCACACGCACAGTACATTTTAATCTTTTGACTCTACCCCTTTAGTAAAAGAAAATGTCTTAGTGTTTTTTGTTTGTTTTCCAGACTGAACAAAGATTCATGATGGCTCGGAGTTTCATCCGGGCAATCAGGTTGTCCTTTGGTATGACTGAAAGGTCAAAAGATCTGTACAACATGGGCGTAGACTTCGTGAGAAGACATCAACATGGCATGAAAGAGTCGATTCGAGATGGTAAATTGACTCTCGCTGTAATAGTGTGTAGCTTTTGTTGGAATAATGAGACCAGAAAATGGCTGGGTATCCAACCTGAAGAGGACGTGGAGCTTAATCAGTTGAACGAGATGCTGTTGGAGTCGACCAGGGTAGATTCAGAGACGAGGAGGACTAGTAAACTACTGATGTCCACATTGAAGAATGATAAGATGTACGCGGTGTGGTTGCAGAACTTAACAGGAGGTGGGTTGGACGAAGTCCCGTCTGACCCCCAAAAGGTATTTGATTCCTTCATGTACTTTTCGTCAGAGGTATATAGCAGAATGGAAGACGAGACATTTGACTTGCGCTCATTTAGGGCTATGGCGAACTTATTGTCAAATGAGTTAGAGAGCGCCAAAGAATACAATAATGAAATTATTGAAATAGATGCCTTGCATACTATGTTCCTGCCACTGGTCCTCCGGACCAGCCTGCCCGATAGTCACCCTCTGTTGCTAACTCTGAAAGAGTTTCAGGTCATGACTAAGTACATAACTAATCTGATAAACCCCGAGGTGGCGGTCATAAATAAGTTTGCTTTTAGAACGATGAAGCCCTTCTTGGACAAACAGGTTTCAAAGCAGAGAAACTTCTGCGAAAAAACTGCCATTTGGAAGACCCCTTTCAGTGGAGATTTGTCTCCTGAATTGAGAGGGACGTTGGAAAGTATAGTTTGGACGAATCGCCGCCGGCAACAGCAGGCGACTGCTTCTGTGGCATCATATAGTGAAACTGAAAATGCAGTGAACAGTTTAATGTCTCAACTTGATCAGCCGCAGCAACAACAGCAAGTGCAGCGTGAAGAATGCGCATTGTGGAATGAGTCGCTGTGTCTTAGCGAGGGCGAACAAGTAATGCAGAACTTGTGCGATTCGACGGGAATCGAACACGTTCCAGTTACTACTGTCATCGCTAACTGTAGCATCTTCACACCTTGCACTTCTAGTGCTGCTGCTGCTGCGTTTCCTGGTACTAGTAGTAGTGGCTATGACGGTGGTGCAGTTACTACTGGTAGCAGGCAACAGTTGTTTGGACAACCTCACTTCTCATATAACAGCAGTCCGAATGTTATGGCTCCCCCTTCGACTCATCCTGCTCCTCAACCCCCTGCACAACAAGAGCAACAAGCACGGCCGACTGCGGCATCTAGCAATCAGGGTCCGAGTCCGAGGATTAAGCCGAAAGACCTAGAGTCTTTGAGTGACACCTCGTCGTCTGAGTCTGAGCCCGAGCCCGAGCCAGAGTCTGAGTCCGAATCCGAAGACGACAGACGGGTAACTAGCGTTACTGGTCCGCCGACTGAGGGTAAAGGTCCCCGGACAAAGACGACACCTAGGAGGAGAGACAGGGTCGAAAAGGGAACTCCTGTTTGGACGAGAGTGGTGAAGAAGCAGTCGTCTGCTGAAAACTGCGACTCTCCCCCCCTTTCGATAGGTTCTGATTCCGATAATGAAATTGTCCTGTCTGAAGAGTCCGAGCCGGAACAGTCGAGACCGACCAAGAGTGGGTCGGACTCGAGTGCGTCTGACTCTGAGTCGAAGGACAGGTCCGAGTCTGGTACTGCTAACAGGAAGTTGTCGACTCTGAGCAAATCTAGGAGAGAGAGTAGAGAAAAGAGGGAGAGAGAGACCAGTGAGATTGGTAATAATAATAAAAAAAGCAAGTCCCTTAACGTTGAATCTGTAGTTAACAGATTGGCTGAGAGCAAACTGGAAACAGCAAACAGTAACCAGGAAATAGCGCAGAAAAGCAAACAGCAAATAGAACATACTGAGAAATGCGTGAAAGGTGCCAAAGAGCAAATAGAAAAGTTTTTCATGGAAGAAAAAACAGAACAGGCATAATGAGTATAGTAAACAGGAGAAAGAATCAGAAATGACTGCGCTACAAAAACTGAATTTACATGCAGCCAAAATAAGGAATCTGCAGCTTCAAAAGCAGATTGCAAAAATTGACAAACAGAGAGAGAGAGAATTGAAAAAGAAAGCGGCTATGGAGGCGAAAGCTAAACTAAAACTGGCAAAACAGGCTGAGAAACTGGAGAGAGCGAAAGCAGCACAGCTTGCAAAGAGTGAGAAAAAGAAAAAGAACCAGAAGAAAAAGGTTAGTTTTTCGACCGAGGACACCGGCAATCTCAAGATAAAATCAAAAGAGTTTGTCGACACGGACAGTGACAGCGACGTGGACATGGAGACAAACTTGTCTGCCAAAAAAGCACCCTGTATGATTACTGGAGAAATCTTATTAAAGCTGTATAAGCTGGTGCTGTCATACTCTGACTTCAGCCAGAGTTATAAATAATAGTAAGGCCACATCATTACCTAACATTCTTAACCCTTAAAGCGGCAAAAATTAAAATAGTTGAATTTGCTAACAGTGTTGATCCAGATGAGGTGGCTCATAATGAGCCACCTCATCTGAATCTACACTGTTTGCCCTCTAGAGTTCAAATTCTCAATATGATATCGCTTGGACGAAACATTTTTTGAAATTCTGCGGATGTAAATTTTGTCATCTTTTTTTTGGTGCATAAGGGTTAACATGGGTTTCTCGGTTACAATGTTGTAACAAAATGACAGTAAAATCTTGTGGGCAGGGTACCCTGACAACTGGGCTCCGGCTCCCTTGTCTTGATGGAGGACTTTAATTAAACAAGAGCTGTTACTGAACTTGCACTTAATTTTAGTTATTATAGCTCTTGTATAGAAGAGACTGGAAGCCTCCATCTGTCTTTTTAGTAAGACATGATTTCGGCCATAAGTAAGTAATAATAAATTATTAATCTCCCAGAACATTACAGATATTCTTCTGCATGTAAACAAACAGGACTGGATAATATTTGGTAAACAGGTCCCAACTTCTTAAGTTCTGGGAGTGGCTTCTGGTTATCTTTGTGCATGGGGTCCGAAGGAAGCAAAATTAGAGGAGAATGGTTTCCTTATTTAAAAAGATAAGACGTGATTCTACCGTGTTTCACTTTTAGTAGGTGGTGAGTTTCGAGTAAGAAAAGTGAGTTTCGGGTAAGAAAAGCGAGTTTCGAGTAAGAAAAGCGAGTTTTGAGCAAGAAAAGTGAGTTTCGAGTAAGAAAAGAGAGTTTCGAGTAAGAAAAGTGAGTTTCGATTTACTAAAGCGAGTTTCGAGTAAGAAAAGCAAGTTTCAAGTAAGAGAAGTGAGTTTAGAGTTACAAAAAGGAGTTTCGAGTAAGAAAAGCGAGTTTCGAGTAAGAAAAACGAGTTTCGAGTAAGAGAAGTGAGTTTCGAGTTACAAAAGCGAGTTTCGAGGAAGAAAAGCGAGTTTCGAGTAAGAGAAGTGAGTTTCAAGTTACAAAAGCGAGTTTCGAGTTAAATAAGCGAGTTTCGAGTAAGAAAATTGAGTTTCGAGTAAGGAAAGTGAGTTTCGAGTTAAAAAAAAAAAAAGCGAGTTTCGAGTAAGGAAAGTGAGTTTCGAGTTTTTGAAAAAGCAAAACGATCTCCTAATTATAAACAAATGCATGAGTGTCGGTGTGCATTTTATACCATAGGCCTACATATATTTATTGAAAGATGAATTTCTAGCAATCCTCGCAAATTGTTCTTTTATAATACACTTCTCAGTTCAAGAGCCGGTTTCTTTAGGAAACAAGGGCTTCGTAAGCGGCGCATAATACGCCCGTTTCAATGTCCTAAAGGAGTTACAGAATGAACAAAATTGTTTACAAAGGGACAGACATTCAGACAAAGAGAGGCAACCACTCTATAATTAAGTAGAACTGTTGGCGAATCTGACTATACCCCCGCTTAACTGCTTAAATCGAATGGTGTTATTTTCGTAACAAAGAGCATAGAGAGAGAGAGAAATCATTGTTACCATGTTTACCAAATATGAATCGTTGCTGTGAAATCTGTTACAAAAAATTACATCATTCAAAGTAAAGAGAGAAAGAAAATCGGACAAATACAGGGAAGAAAAAGAGGAGAAGGTTGGTTCTCAATCCCACGATACAGTAAGTAATCATTAACCTGCATACCAAATATGACTACTCTAGCTTGCAAGGTTGTGGAGAAATCTTTGACAAAACAATTCATTATTCAAAGTATGGAAAGAAAGAATATTGGACAAATACAGGGAAGAATAAGCAGGAGAAGGCTGGTTCTCAATCCCACGATACAACATGTCGTCATCAACCTGCATACCATTTGACTACTCTAGCTTGCATGGTTATAGAGAAATCTTTGACGTAAAATTTCATTATTCAAAGTATGGAAAGAAAGAAAATTGGACAAATACAGGGAAGAATAAGCAGGAGAAGGCTGGTTCTCAATCCCAAAGTACAACATGTCGTCATCAACCTTTATGCCAAATATGACCAGTCTAGCTTGTATGGTTGTGAAGAAATCTTTGATGAAAAATTTGATTAAAAGGGGACTGAGGACAGACGAACAGACAGACGGAAGGACGGACAGACAGATGTAAACCTGTATAACCCCCACTTTTTCAAAGCGGGGGTATAATGACTGCAACATTATTTAAAAATTTAAAACACATCAACTACTGTTGGAGAAGTTGCTTGTCAAAGTGGACAAGGGAGATAACCTAATTATACTAGATGTACCATCTTTTGCTCTACTATTCTCCCCTGACAATGTATTGTACAAGGTAAATATACACAAAAAAGCCTGTAAGAACTTATGAAAGGGATTAACTCTAAAACGAAGAAAGGTAGAGCAGCCATTTTTGAACGCGACACACCGTTGGGACTTCATACACATTGCTATGAAGTTTCATAAAGATATTCCGAACGGTTATCTAGTTATGGCGCGCACAAGACTTGCAGGGAAAAAATTAATCAAAGGGGCATAACTTGGAAACTAAGGAAGGGGAAGCAACCATTCTTGTACGCGACACGTTCCCCCAACCTAATACATGTGCCTACCAAATTTCATGAAGATATCCCAAATGGTTACTGAGTTATGGCGCGCACAAGAATGTTTACGGACAGACGGACGGACGGACAACGCCACGACATAATACGTCCGTTTTTTCAAAACGGGCATATAAAAAGGTAGGGTAAGTGCATGAACATGAATACGTCATTTATCTTCGAAGTAGCACTTTTGTGCCTTAATATTTGCTCCGATGTTAAATTGTTCTAGACACTGCACCATATCTTGAAAACCGATCAATATTTCTTCATGACATTGCACCAGTTTTTAGCGGGCCTTTGGGAATGCAAAAGAGAGCTTATGCAATACTCCCGGCATCGTAGTCCGAGTATCCGTTAGCGTTAGCGAGGGCGTTAACGTCCGCGTCAGCGTCCTCGTCGGCATCTGTGATCAGGTTAACCCAATGTTAACTTTTGCGTTTAACTCGATGTTTAACTCTGTATCTTACAAACTACAGTAGCTAGTCATCATACTTGGTTTAGTTTAAACATATCTTATTGCCACAAAAGTACAAGCAATTGGGTTGGACCACAAGTTCTATCAACATTAGTTACGGTCCTCCCCCCTCCCCTCCTCCCAAGTACTCGCTTTTTTAACTCGAAACTCACTTCTCTTACTCGAAACTCGCTACTCGAAAAATAGAATTCCTCGATTCTACCTGGCTGTAACGTTAAGATTGGGGAGCAGGGTTTAGGCATAAATGCAAAAAGGATACGAACAAGAGGCATATGATAACTATAGAAATGACAATTGATTACCTGAGTTATAATACATATGATAACTACAGAAATGACAATTGATTACCTGAGTTATAATACATATGATAACTATAGAAATGACAATTGATTACCTGAGTTATAATAATATGGAACAGATGGCCCAAATTATTAGAAACATCCAATTGTTGTGTGGACACTGATCAGATGATGCATGCAATCAGCAACATCTGATCTGGGTCTTCACTGTTTGCATACTTCCCAATAATTTGAAAGCGATAAAAAATATACATACTTCCCAATAATTTGAAAGCGATAAAAAATATACATATACATTATACATACCAGTGTGGACACTGATCAGATGATGAATGCAATCAGCAACATCTGATCTGGGTCTTCACTGTTTGCATACTTCCCAATAATTTGAAAGCGATAAGTCATTTTCACAAGACTTGTCTCAAAATATACCTCATTGCAGTTATTAATTTTTTGCCGCCAGTTTTTACCGCCCATGCGCGACCAAACGTTCTGCAACTGAAGATGACTGGAGTTATACACACGTTCTTTCCTGAGCATTGTTCTGAATATTTCTTTAGAACATTTAGTGGGATAGAAATATCTTGTTTATCTGAATCTGATTCTAAAACACAGATTCTATCATTACTTACAAACCTGGACAATTTCTGGTATGGATGGAAGTATTTGTTCTTCTCAGATGGAAATTTAACTGTATTTTCAGATACAGGAACACTCATCGGACATTTCAACCTGCGGTTACATTTTCTTTTTCAAACATCATGAAACTAGAAAATTGTGTCTGTAAGACACTAATGATGCCCCCGTGCAGCTCCTGTCACAGGACATGTGTACATCCCTAAAGGACCTTTCAAGCACAAATGCTATTTACAAAGAATCCACTGAAAACATTTCACAAACTTTATACCCTACAGTGCAAAATGCAGCCCAAAATGACTAAGTTTAAAAGGTCATAATTCCTTCAGAATTATTTTTTTCCTATCATCACCAACATGCACATCTTCATTGTGTCCACAACAAGTCTCTAATGTCTGAAAAACAGCCAATGAAAATTGTGGGAGGAGTTGATAACACAAAGTACTTACCCTACAATGCATACATATGCCTAAAATGACTAAGTTCAAAAGGCTATAATTCTGTCAAAATTAATTCTAGCTCCAACAAAAACCCACATGCACATCTCCAATATGTCCATAGTGTGTATGCAAAGTTTGGAAAAGATCGATTGAAAACTAAGGGAGAAGTTGATTACACAAACTCCTCACCCTACAAATGTAAAAATTTGCCTGAAATGAGTAAGTTCAAAAGGCCGTAATTCTGTCAAAAGCAATTCTAGTTCATACAACAACCCACATGCACATCTGCAATATGTCCACAACATGTATGCAAAGTTTGAAAAAGATCGATTGAAAACTAAGGGAGGAGTTGATTACACAAACTACATACCCTACAATGCAAAAATTTGCCTAAAATGACTAAGTTCAAAAGGCCGTAATTCTGTCCAAATTAATTCTAGCTCCAACAAAAACCCACATGCACATCTTCAATATGTCCAAAACATGTATGCAAGGTTTGATAAAGATCCATTGAAAACTGTGGGAGGAGTTGATTACACAAACTACATACACTACAATGCAAAAATTTAAATTTGCCTAAAATGACTAAGTTCAAAAGGCCGTCATTCTGTCAAAATTAATTCTAGCTCCAACAAAAACCCACATGCACATCTTCAATATGTCCACAACATGTATGCGAAGTTTGAAAAAGATCCACTGAAAACTGTGGGAGGAGTTGATTACACAAACTCTATACCGTAAAGTGTGACGAACGGACGGACGGACAGACAGACAGACTGACGGACGGACGGACGGACGGACGGACGGACGGACGGACGGACAGACAGGAGCAAATCTTAATGCCCCCTGACTATCATCACGGGGGCATAAAAACTGTTGCTGTAGACGCCACAGAAGAGCCACCTCATTTTCAGCAATACGAAAACATTGGTAGATTGATAAATCATTCCACTGAAGCTAATATTGTACCTAGAGTTGTAACTGATGCATCTGATATGCCTCACTTGTATTTTGTTTCTTCGAAGAGAATTGAAAAAGATGAACAACTCTTTTTTTCTTACGGTGATAATAGGAGAAATGTTATCAAAGAAAATCCATGGCTAAAAAAAACGTCCAAAAAAAGGGGGTCCAGTGAATAGGGGGTCTAACCACCTGGAAACATTTATTAATGACGAGGCTGAGGTGTCCGGTGATGATTCAGGTGATGAGTCCCAGGTTGTTCTTGAAGAAACGGAATCAGATAAAGAGTTTTTAGATTATAATTTGTCAGAAACATCTGATATTCCACCTAATCCTTACCTTGAGAAGGTGTCTGTATCTCTAGAAAAAAACATTGAAGATAACATATTCTCGCCACAGTCGTCTGTTGACATTCAGTCACCACCTGCTGCTGTAATAACTCAATCTCAAATTCCTCCTACCCCAGAAAAAACAGCACGTAAATCTTCTTTCGAGTCCAAGCCCCAGGATTTTATTGATAACAACATTTTCAATTGTTTATCACCTTTAGAAAATGCACATCAACATCCTAGAGAAATTTACGCAGTTCTGATTTTGAAATGGACATTTGATGATAACAGGCCATTTTCTATAGTACAAAAAGATTTTGACATAGATTTTTTGGCAAGTCAAACTAAACCTATTAGTGGAATATTTATGACTGAATTCCAGGAATGCTGTTTTCTTGTGGTACAGTATTCATCAAAAGTCTATTTCAAAACCTTTTTGAATTCTCTTCAAAGAATTATTTGCCGTCCCTTAGCTGCCTTTTATGTAAACAAAGGTGTTACGAATGGTAATGTTATGAAATTAAACGATCTTATTCAAAAGTGTGATACAAAGTCTTACACTGTTGGAGTTGTCACATTTTTGGGTCCTGATAAGCTTGAAGATGACAGTCAAATGTCGTCTGTCAAAGCTGGACAATTCAATATTAGCATGTTGAAAGACTTTGCTATTGAATACAACATAACTGTCCATGATGATCTGATTGTTAGATATTCTAGATTAAGAAACCCATCAGTTAGGGGTACAATTGGTTCTAAAAAATGTAATTGTGGATGTGGTGTGCCTGCTGATGTACATGAATACCACAGAGTAAACGCATCTATATTCTATATGTCAGCACAATCAAGTACATGGGCTAAGACTTGCTCTAGCGAGGCTCAAGCACATGTTCATGCTCATCTAGCAAACACACCCATCAGCAAAGTGTTTTCTGAATGGTTTGTTAACTATTCTCCTTTCAAAAATAGAAATGTTAACGAGATCTTCATTGAGGAACATCAGGACCAACTGAATATGAATTTCTTGCCATTTTCAAGTAATCCCTCAATGGTCAGAAAATCCCAACCAACAAAAATGGCTTGCATGGCTATTCATGAGGTAATAAAACTCTTTTGTTCTGCAGAGGAACAATGGAAACAGAGAACTCTAGTAATATCTGGCCCCTCAGATTCTGGGAAGAGCACCTTCTGTTCTGTCCTCTTGTCAATTTTAGGGAATTTAGATTCTGTTGCAATTTCCCTTGAACACAAAGATGATATGTTTGAGCTTGGGCATACTTACAAGAAACGCTGCGTCCTAATAGAGGATGCATTAAATGATTCCTGGGAAAAAATGCTTACAAATCTCAGAAATGCCTTTGACGGTCAAATTATGACATTTAATCTAAAATATGGAAAAACTAGATCAGGAATTTTCGGTAGGTCTATGGTAACTACTAATATGTCATCTGAGGAAGTTCTGGCAAGTGTTGGGAATCGCAGATCTGAAGAGATCGCAAGAACTGGTTTAAAAAGATTTCCCACTTGGATATATTTACGGCAACCTCCTCCCTTTCCAGATTCCAAGAAATACAGTCTTACTAAGGCCGATTGTGAATACTTGTTTCACCTCAATATTCAGTCAATGGTAAAACTATTAGTAAATGAAACTGACCATGATAGGGTTTTTAAAACCGTAGACGGTGCTCAAGTATTTTTTGAGAAAATGGCCGTTTTGGCTCAAAATGATTTGATATCTGCATTTGACAACACTGGGAATTCGGACAACTGGCCACGCAATCTGCAGAGTCTCACATTCAGCAACTCCGCTTCCATGTGCAGCCCTGTAAACCAAATGTTGGGATATGTGGAACATTTACTATCAGTGATGTGTACTCAGGATTATTTTCATAATTCTGTAGAACCATATGAACAAATAGATTCTGAAGAATTTATTGAATCAGGCAAGCTTGCTCTGTTTTGTAAAGACGGTAGATATATTAGAAAGAAATGTATTCAGTGGCAGGAAAAAATAGAAAACTGCGAAGTATTACGCAGGGATGAATTAAAAGAAGAGTTGGAACTGGATACCCCAAATTTATATGCCTGTTTGATTGATTTAGATCATATCATTAATGGGAAATACGCAAACTTTTCATTGCAAGGGTATTAGAGAGATTGCTGTAGTGCGCATGCGCGCGCTTTACCAATTGCAGGGTATAGTGTAAAGAAAAACTGACTAGATATTGTAACTTTTCAAATGTATTTTTCTTCAAGGAGGAAAGAGCTTATGTGATATTTGTTTGTAGTACTTGTTGCGATGCTTTCATAGTTTCAATTTTAAACTTTCTTGCAGTTCAGACGAAGAACTATGCTCAGTGCGATAGGTGTGGCTTCATGAAAGTATATTGTTGTGCAGATCATAAAGAATTTCATCAACATAGATGTCTCTATTGCCCTGGACCACAATACTAACATGAATACCGAACTTGATTTGCCGACTCCACATTTGCAATTCCTATTAGCAACCAGGCGTGAATGTTTGGAAAGAATTGACAAACATAAGAACTTGTTTCATTTTTGTTCTGGGATTGCCCCCTGCTGTTACATTTCATGTTGTGATCGCTGCTTTCAGTGGAAATATTTAGAATTTGTACCTCTTGAAGAATTAAAAACATACTGCATTTGGTGCTTTGATTGTGAACATTGGGTGTATACTTGTAAAGGATGTGTTAATTTGCTCAATGCTGGAAACTCTTTTAATATGAGGTGTTGTAAAAGGGGTGCAGTAAACTTTACTGACCACCGTGATGTGCCAAGAATGAAAAATTGAAATATTTGATTTTGCATGGAATTACTAACTTAGTGTAAATCGATAGAGAATTGATATATAGTTCTGATTTCTATTGGTTTTATTAACAACATGAACATACATGACCTGTCCCTTTAAAGGATAGCTCCCCTGACAGCACCTTGCCTATGGGTCTTTTCAAAACTGTAACCAACTAGAAATGTGTCCATAGTGCATGGATGCCCCCGCCTAGTACCTTGAGTAAGCGCCTGGCATTTGTACGATGAATAAATTCATAGAGGCAGACTTGAACAATATAAAAGACCTGATTTGTGTCTGTTCCTGTTCTAGTTAAAGATATAAATGCTCATAAATTTCAAGTTGCTACAATAATAGAAAACCTACAATCTACCTCTTACAAAAATCATTAGCCTAAAGTCCAATGTCAGTGGACCATGACATATTAAAGTCTTCACGACGTGATTCTTGTATATGCCTGATGTACTAGCAGATATTAATGCTCATACAAAATTTCAAGTTGCTATATACCCTGAAATCTACCTCTGACAAAATCTTAACCTTGCAAAATTGGCTTAAAGTTCGAAGTCAGTGGACCGTGACATATGAGTCATCATACCTTCATTCTTGTATATTCCTGTTGTATATATTAAATAACTCCTCATTTCTACAATAATAGGAACCCTGAAATCTACCTGGGACAAAAATCTTAACCTTGCAAATTTTGGCCTTAGTCCGAAGTCAGTGGACCGTGACATGGATCATCATAGCTTCATTCTTGTATATTCCTGCTGTACATATTTATATAAATCCTCATACAGAATTTCAAGTTGCTACAATAAAAGGAACCCTGAAATCTACCTGGGACAAAAATCTTAACCTGAGTCTAACAGGATCATGTTCGTACAGACATACATATGAACATAATAACGTACCACGTATGCACCTACGCACGACTGAAACACAACCTCAGGGCACTTTTGGATCCTAGGGCCACCATTTGAACAAACTTGGTAAAGGTCCACCAGGCAATGCTTCGTATTAAATTTCAAGCATCTGGGCCTAATAGTTCTGAAGAAGATTTGAATATTTTTCTATGTTTTTCTATGGTTCAAACCCAGGACTCCCTGCCGCAGGGCCATTTTGGACCCTGGGACCTGCATTTGAACAAACTTAGTAAAGGACCACTAGGCAATGCTTAATACCAAATTTCAAGCATCTGATCAATGTGGCTAAGAAGAAGAAGGTTTTTGAATATTTTTGTATTTCTATAGTTCAAACCATGGCCCCCCTTCGGGCAGGGCCATTATGGACCCTGGAACCACAATTTAAACAAACTTTGTAGAGGTCCACCAGACAATGCTTCATACCAAATTTCAAGCATCTGAGCCTTGGGGTTCTGAAGAAGAAAATTTTTGAATATTTTTCTATGTATTTCTATTGTTCAAACCTAGGACTCCTGGCTGTGCAGCCATTTTCGACCTTGGGGCCACCATTTGTATAAACTTGGTATAGGATTACTACGCATTGCTACATACCAAATGTCAAGCATTTGAGCCATGCTGTTCTGAAGAAGAAGATTTCTGAATATTTTCCTATGTATTTCTATGGTTCAAACCTTGGACTCCCTGCTGCAGGACCATTTTGGACCCCGGGGCCACTATAAGAACAAACTTTGTAAAGGACCATGTTAAGCATCTGCACCTTGTGGTTCTGAAGAAGGAAAATTTGAATAATTTTCTATGTATTTCTATGGTTCAAACCTCCGACTCCCTGCCGTGGGGCCATTTTGGACCCTGGGGCCACCATTTAAACAAACTTGGTAAGACACTACTAGGCAATGCTTCATACCAAATTTCAAGCATCTGAGCCAAGTGGTTCTAAAGACAAAAAATTTTGAATATTTTGCTATGTATTTCTATGGTTCAAACCTGGGAGTCCCTGCCATGGGGCCATTTTGGACCCTGGGCCACCACTTGAACAAACTTGGTAAGACACTACTAGGCAATGCTTCATACCAAATTTCAAGCATCTGAACCAAGTGATCTAAAGACAAAATTTTTTGAATATTTTGCTATGTATTTCTATGGTTCAAACCTTGGAGACTCCCTGCCATGGGGCCATTTTGGACCCTGGGCCACCACTTGAACAAATTTGGTAAGTGACTACTAGGCAATGCATCATACCAAATGTCAAGCATCTGAGCCAAGTGGTTCTAAAGAAGAAGATTTTTGAATATTTTTCTATGTATTTCTATGGTTCAAACCTGGCTCCCTGCCATGGGGCCATTTCAGACCCCGGGGCAACCGTTCGAACAGACTTGGTAAAGGACCACTAGGCAATATTTCATACCAAATTTCAATCATCTGAGCCAAGTGGTTCTAAAGAAGAAGATTTTTTAATATTTTTCTATGTATTTCTATGGTTCAAACCTTGGAGACTCCCTGCCCCTGGGCCATTTTAGACCTGGGGCCACCATTTGAACAGAAATGGTAGAGGGCCACTAGGCAATGCTACATACCTAATTTCAATCATCTGAGCCAAGTGGATCTAAAGAAGAAGATTTTTGAATATTTTTGTATGTATTTCTATGGTTCAAACCTTGGACTCCCTGCCATGGGGCCATTTTGGACCCTGTGGCCACCATTTGAACAAACTTCATAGAGGACCACTAGGCAATGCTACATACAAGATTTCAAGCATCTGAGCCATGCAGTTCTGGAGAAGAAGATTTTTAAGTATATTTCAGTTTCAAACCCAAGACCCCCTGCCCCAGGGCCATTTTGGACCCCAGGGCCACTATTTGAACAAACTCAGTAGAAGTCCACTAGACAATGCTTCATATCAAATATCAAAGCCCTAGGCCTAGCGGTTTCAGAGAAGATGTCATTTAAAGCAAATTGTTGACAACCGACGACGCACAACACACGATGGACGATGGACACTGGGTGATCACAATAGCTCACCCTATGGCTCAGGTGAACTAAAATGAACAAGTACTCATTTACTCCACTGTATTTATTGCCTTCTGCACTAACATTTTCTATAATTTCCATGAACTCTTATATTTAACCATTTTCCCACATAAAGCACCAGAAGGCATATTTGACCTAGCCAAATATTATCAGTCAGCCCCTAGAGATTCTCTAAGAAATTTGGTTACAATTTGCCTAGTGGCTTTTGAGAAGTTTGAAATTGTCAAAAAAATATGAGAGTTCAGGGTCAAAGGTCAAAGAATGACCTTGACCTCTTGTACTCATAAACCTTCATGTACTCATTAAGATGAATGTATTTACCAATTTCTAAGTGAAAATGTTCACCAGTTTCCAAGAAATCCTATGATCTAGCATATTCCCGTATTTGACCTTGCCGTAAAAACTGGTCATGGTCAACCCTAGGTCATCATTTGAACAAACTTGATAGGATTCAAGTACCCAATGCTACATACCAGATTTTGAGGCCATCGGTCAGTTGGTTCTGGAGAAGAAGCAATTTAAAGTTCTTTACCACATATGGCATGGGGGCCATGTTGGTCATGTGACCAGGACCGTTTGAACAAATTTCCATTCCCTCAACCCCTCAACCCCTGGAGGCTGTATATGAAATTTGATTACAATTGGCCCGGTGTTTTTTAAGGAGATTGTTTGATATTGTCGAAATATATGAGAGTTCTAGGTCAAAGGTCAAAGAATGACCTTGACCTCTTGTACTCACAATCATCATGTACTCATTACAAGAGGCCCAAATGGGCCTGATATCGCTCACCTGGCTTTTGTATCCGAATGGTCCCCATTCTGATACAAAAGTGGTCCAATTCCAGAGATTTTCTCAATTTCACATTTTGCTACTTTTAGTAACAGAGGCCAACTTGTCTGGTCTTTATATATTTACTTTTGAAACACCTCAAAGCAACAATCATTTTGCCACAAATTTCATCAAAATCCATTCAGGGATTACTGAGATATTGTTAGTTTCATGTTTTGTGCTATTTTTAGTAACAGCAGATGGCGGCCATCTTAGAATGCCAAAATGCAAAAAATTGAAAAGCTTTCATGCAAGGACCATTTTGACACAAAATTGGTCCAGTTCCATTGTAATTTTCTGATTTTCAAATTTTGCTATTTTAAGTAACAGAGGCCAACTTGACGGGTCAATATTTGTTAATTTGTGAAACACATCAAAGCAAGAATCACTTAGCCACAAATTTTGTCTCAATCGCTTCAGCGGTTAATGAGATGTTGTCATTTTCATGTTTTGTGCTATTTTTAGTAACAGCAGATGGCGGCCATCTTTGAATGCCAAAATGCAGAAAATCGAAAAAGCTTATTGAAATGATCATTCTGACAGAAAATTAGTCCAATTCCACTGAGATTTTCTTATTTTCACATTTTTCTATTTTTAGTAACAAAGGCCATTATGACTTGTTTATATTTAGTTACTTTTGAAACATCTCAATGCAAAAATCATTTTGACACAAATTTCGTCAAAATCTATTCAGCGGTTACTGAGATATTATCATTTTCATGTTTTGTGCTATTTTTAGTAACGGCAGGTGGTGGCCATCTTGGAATGCCAAATTGCAATTAATCGAAATGGCTTCATGTAAAGAACATTCTGACACAAAATTGGTCCAATTCCATTCAAGGGTTCTTGAGTAATTGTCATTTTATGTTTGTGCTATTTTTAGTAACGGCAGATGTCGGCCATCTTGGAAGCCAAATTGCAATTAATCGAAACGACTTCATGCAAGGAACATTCTGACACAAAATTGGTCGAATTCCATTCAAGGGTTCTTGAGTAATTGTCATTTTTATGATTGTGCTGTTGTTAGTAACGGCAGATGTCGGCCATCTTGGAAAGCCAAATTGTAATTAATCGAAATAGCTTCATGCAAGGAACATTCTGACACAAAATTGGTCGAATTCCATTCAAGGGTTCTTGAGTAATTGTCATTTTTATGTTTGTGCTATTTTTAGTAACGGCCCCCATGGTGGCCATCTTGGATAGTCAACTAGCACAAAATTGAAATATTTCCTTTTAAGGACCATTGCTGACCAAATCTGACCACAATCGATTGCGTTTTCTTGAGATACTGACATTTGAGCAAAATAGGTCTAGTAAACGCTAAGTAGGTCACTGTGACCTAATTCCGCTATAGATTTTTTTCATTTTTACAATTTTTAATCCCAAGGTCCCATTAATGTTCCACGCAAACTTTCGGCCAAATATACCAAATTAGTCCGGCAGAAAAAGGCAGATTTCTGAGAGGACCTGGAATTAGCGTCTAAAGTTTTTTTCTTTGCTGATTCTCATATATCAGACATTGCCTTTGAAGAATCCAAGTGATGCCACTCTGTCATCATTGAGCAATTTGATATATTCAAGATGGCATCCAAGATGAAAGCGGACTTATGGTAAATCTATATTTGACCAGCTAAAACCACTCAGTGGGGATTTTCTTTGCTTTTTTTATGTTTGGCATAGCTTTTGAGTTATTACATGTCTATTTGTCTTTATCGCAGATGTGTCTATGATATAATGGATGGCATCCAAGATGGCAGCCAAATATATATTATGTACAAATGGCGTTTCTTTTCTTTATTTTACACAGAGCTTGCATTTGACACATAATACTAATGATTAATTTACATACAAGGCATAGATCTTAAAGGGAAATCACCCTATAAAATCTGCCATTGAGATTTTGTTGAAACTTCACATAGTGGTAGAATATTATATACTGAGTGAAAAATGGAAATAAAAAAATGGGGTCACCGTACTACTTTTTGAGATAATGCAGCGCCATCTATGCGCCTGTGTGAAACATGGCTATGTCTATTTCGAAGACTTTATACAATATAATAGATGACCGATCGTTTCGAAATAAAGATTAATGAACTCTTCTTTCTTGTCTCTTTGTTTGAACATCAAAATTCCCATCGTTGTTTGCCTCATTATATACGTTATTTACAATTTTTATTTCCCGCCGTTTTCCGGTATTGGAAAAAACGTGGAATTCCTTCCATAAAAAAAGTTCCACCATTGAAATTTTTATATATTTTTGATATCACCTGCGTTAAATCTTGGAAGCAGATGGTTGAATGATTTGCAATTTCATACCAGGAGGATGGGAGGGTGGTAATGAAAGGCTGTGTGCAATGAAACCCTGTTTACGGTTACAAGGATTTCTGCCTTGTGCGGAAATAGAACCCAGAACCGCTAGATCGGCAGACCGGCGCTAAACCTACTGAGCAACCCAGGCTCATCAACAAAATTGTTTGAAACCTTTAAATTATGCCTTCATGGTCTGTAAATGTGCATGTGACTTTGGGGTTATGATCGAATAATTTTTTCCAAAAAAATCATACTTTTGTTTCAACAAAGTGTCCATTCAGGTGCGACGTCATGTTGTCTACGACAGCGACGTAAACGTTTTAGCTGGTTACGACAAACGACGTCATGATAACCATAGCAGGAAACAATGACGCTGCGTCAAAATGTATGCGCACGAACATTGAGGTGATTTCCCTTTAAAATACTAGAGGTCTTGCTATTTCACCTTCATATACTTGTGTCGATACAAGATGGCAACCAAGATGGCTGCCAAAATATAAAATTTTACCAGAAAAAGGTAATTTTATATGGAGCCTGTGTTTGACATGTAATTCTAATGACTAATCTTTATGTAAGCCAAGGATTTTGAAGAACTAGAGATCTAGCTGTTGCATAATAAACCGTTGCATGGCAAAAACCAATGAAAGCATCTTTGTTCCCAATGAATACTCAGATCATAATGAGCATCTACCCAGTCTGATCAAATTCATTTCTATCCAATCAATCGGTAGTAAGGAAATGAACAATCTGCATAAATCTAGTCAGACTGAACTGAGCCGGGACATCCCAGGATGCAAAGCTCAAATCACTGTTTTCATCATGCAACGGCACATATTGTTTTGTGTAAGGCATCATCTACTTGACCCACAAAGAAATAAGTACAAAGGTGAAATGATAGTTTTGATGGTCATTGCTTATTTTTCACTTTTGAATGAGACATTTGTTACATCTTATCTCAGATTGCGGAAAATGTTTTGCATTATGCGTCAAATGCACGTTTTTGGGACAACCTACATTTAGTTTCTATATTTCGGCTGCCATCTTGGATGCCATTCTATATATCTTCTCTCAGTAGTAAACAGCTAGATATCTAGTTCTTCAAAATCCTTGGCTTACATAAAGATTAGTCATTAGAATTACATGTCAAACACAGGCTCCATATAAAATTACCTTTTTCTGGTAAAATTTTATATTTTGGCAGCCATCTTGGTTGCCATCTTGTATCGACACAAGTATATGAAGGTGAAATAGCAAGACCTCTAGTATTTTAAGATCTATGCCTTGTATGAAAATTAATCATTAGTATTATGTGTCAAATGCAAGCTCTGTGTAAAATAAAGAAAAGAAACGCCATTTGTACATAATATATATTTGGCTGCCATCTTGGATGCCATCCATTATATCATAGACACATCTGCGATAAAGACAAATAGACATGTAATAACTCAAAAGCTATGCCAAACATCAAAAAAAGCAAAGAAAATCCCCACTGAGTGGTATAAGCTGGTCAAATATAGATTTTGCCATAAGTCCGCTTTCATCTTGGATGCCATCTTGAAAATATGAAAATGCTCAATGATGACAAGGTGGCATCACTCGGATTCTTCAAAGGTAATGTCTGTAGAACATGAATCAGTAAAGAAAAAAACTTTAGACCTTAGTTCCAGGTCAAAATATTTTTCTGCCGGACTAAATGGTTCTGGAGAAGAAGTTGATTTTGTTGTTTTTGCTATTTTTAGTAACGGCGGCCATCTTGGATTCTTGACCTGACCCAATTTTATAATTTTGAAACCCTGCAGTCTGGTCATGCTCCATGTGAAATTTGAAACCCATGGGTGCAGTGGTTTTAGAGAAAAAGTTGTTTGAAGTCGTTTGAATATGTCGTTTTTTGACATTGGCATTTGAGCAAAATTACACTCGTAAACAGAAAGTAGGTCACTGTGACAAAACTCCGCTACAGATTTTTTTCATTTTTATAATTTTGAATACCAAGGTTTCATTGATGTTCAATGCCAAAATTCAGACAAAAATACCCAGTGGTTCTGGAGAAGAAGTTTATTTTGTTGTTTTTGCTATTTTTAGTAACGGCGGCCATCTTAGATT
This sequence comes from Ctena decussata, assembly GCA_963989385.1. NCBI lineage: Eukaryota > Metazoa > Mollusca > Bivalvia > Lucinida > Lucinidae > Ctena > Ctena decussata. The sequence goes on from OZ022500.1 coordinate 42,023,530, forward strand.
TTCAACCTGACCCAATTTTACAATTCTGAGACCCTGGAGTCAGATCATGCTCCATGTGAAATTTGAGAACCATGGGACCAGTAGTTTTACAGAAGAAGATGTTTGAATATTTGTTTTTAGGTGTTGACGGACACATTCCGTGACAACGCACGCCGGACGCATTGGTATGACAATAGCTCACTATGGCCCTTCGGGCCAGGTGAGCTAAAAATGAATGTATATATTAATTTTAAGGCCTAACTCTTCAAAACTTTCCATGAAATCTTATGTTCTAGCATTTTCCCATATCTGACCTTGTCATAAAAAAGGTCAAGGTCAATCCAAGGTCAAAATTTGAACAATCTTTATAGTACTCGAGTACCCAATGCTACATACCAAGTTTCAAGGCCATCAGTCAATTGGTTCTGGAGAAGAAATTTTTAAAGTTTTTTTACCATATATGGGCATGGTGGCCATGTTGGTTATGCGATCTGGGCTGTTTGAACAAATTTTTGTTCACTCAACCCCTGGAGGCTCTATATGAAATTTGGTTTCAATTAGCCCAGTGGCTTTTAAGGGGATTGTTTGAAACTGTCACAATTCGATGAGATTTCTGGGTCAAAGGTCAATGAATGACCTTGACCTCATGTACTCATAAAATCTTCATGTACTCATTAAGATGAATGTATACACTAATTTTTAGGCCAAAATCTTCAATACATTCCATGAAATCTTATGTTCTAGCATTTTCCCATATAAAAGCACCAGAAAGCAAATTTGACCTGTCAACCAAAGGTCATAATTTGAACAATCTTGGTAGTATTTGCATACCCGATAATATATACCAAGTTTCAAGGCCATCCGCCTATTGGTTCTTGAGAAGAAGATTTTTAAGGTTTTTACCATATATGGGCATGGGGACCATGTTGGTCATGTGACCTGGACCGTTTGAACAATGTTTCATTCCTAAAAACCCAGGAGGCTACATATGAAATTTGGTTACAATTGGCCCAGTGGTTTCATAGGAGAAAACGTTTGAAATGGTGAATGGACGGACGAATGACGGATGGAAGACAGACAACGGAGCCTGCCTATCCTATATGCTCCCCGGAGCCGCTGGCTCAGGTGAGCTAAAAAACATGAACATTTAAAGGACATTAATAGCCAAAATCTGGCATTTTGTTTTTAAGACATTTTACAGACAGTTTGATGGATTACACACCCATCTTCTAGAAGCGGAATAGTAAATTTCATCGACCATTGAAATATACCAAGAGCAGAAACTGAAGTATTTATTTTACATGGAATTACTTAGTGTAAATCCATAGAGATTTGATAAGTAGTTGTGACTTCTATTGGTTTAACAACATGAATTTTTAAACAGGGATAGTAGCCACATTCTTACTTTTGTTGAAGACATTTGGATGGATTACACTTCAACCTTTTGAAAATGGTCTAGTAAACTTTATTGACCATTGTGATGAGCCAAGAACGGAAACTGAAACATTTCATTGTGCATGAAATTACTTATTTAGTGTAAATTCATAACGAGTTGATATGTAGTTGTGATTTCTATTGGTTTAAAGGTAGGTTCCTGGACTAGCGATACCAATTTTGTTAAAAAAATAATTTTCTTTTTCTGTGCAGTATTAAATACTCTTATTTTTATGAATATGTTGCAAATGAGAAAACTTTCGGTTTTGTTGAAAATATTGATTTTTCACCAGCTAATTTTCTTTGCTTGAACAATGTGTTGGAATTCTAGTTCTAAAAATAACTTTGTCATATGTCTATATGTGCACAATTCCTGATGTCATTCTCCAAAGGGCATTTGTTTCTCTTGTCGCGATCTCTTCTGGAGGTTCTGGCATGGTGGATGGGTTATCACTATGCCAAAACGCAGTGCAGCATAGGATCAGCCGCGTAATCTATTTTTGGCGCGAACTAAAAATAGTGTTAACTGGTGTGCGAAGCAGAGTTAGGGAATCCCTTGCAAAACAACTTGTCTGATACTTTCCGATGTACACTTTTTAGTGAAACTTACTAATTTCCTTGTTATAATTGCTTTCCAACATTTTAGAAAAATAATCATCAAAATTATGATGCCGACCAAATGGTCTAGTAAACTTTATTGACCATTGTGATGAGCCAAGAACGGAAACTGAAACATTTCATTGTGCATGAAATTACTTATTTAGTGTAAATTCATAACGAGTTGATATGTAGTTGTGATTTCTATGGGTTTAAAGGTAGGTTCTTATTTAGTGTAAATTCATAAAGAGTTGATATGTAGTTGTGATTTCTATTGGTTTAACAAAAAACATGAACATTTAAGGATGATAATAGCCAAATCTGGCATTTTGTTTAAGACATTTGACAGACAGTTTTATGGATTACACACCCATCCACTAGAAGTGCTCTAGTGAGCTTTATCGACCACTGAAATATACCAAGAGCAGGAACTGTAGTATTTATTTTACATGGAATTATTTAGAGTAAATCCATAGAGATTTGATAAGTAGTTGTGATTTCTATTGGTTTAACAACATGAACATTTAAACAGGGATAGTAGCCACATTCTTACTTTTGTTGAAGACATTTGGATGGATAACACTTCAATCTCCTGAAAATGGTCTAGTAAACTTTATTGACCATTGTGATGTGCCAAGAACAGAAACTGAAAAATTTTATAGTGCATGAAATTACTTATTTAGTGTAAATTCATAAAGAGTTGATGATTTTATTATATACATGTAGTTGCGAGTTCTATTGGTTTAACAAATAACATGAACATTTAAAGGATGATAATAGCCCAAATCTGGCATTTTGTTTAAGACATTTGACAGACTGTTTGATGGATTACATACCCATTCTCTAGAAGTGCATTAGTGAACTTTATCAATCATTATTGTATTTTGCATAGAATTACATAGTGTAAATCCATATAGATTTGATTAGTAGTTCTGATTTCTATTGGTTTAACATCATATTTAAAGAGCGGCAATAGCCAAAATCTTACTTTTGTTTAAGGCATTTGGCAGAAAGAATGATGGATTACACTCTAATCTTCTGAAAAGTGGTGAAAAGTTTGATAGATAACATTTCCATCTTCTGAAAGTGGTCTAGTAAACTTTATGGACCACAGTAATGTGCCAAGAATGGAAATTGAATTTTTTTATTTTGCAGGGAATTTCTTATTTAGTGTAAATTCATAAAGAATTGATATGTAGTTGTGATTTCTATTGGTTTAACAAATAATATGAACATTTAAAGGACGATAATAGCCAAAATCTGGCATTTTGTTTAACACATCTGACAGACAGTTTGATGGATTACACACCTATCTTCTAGAAGTGCATTAGTGAACTTTATTGATCATTGCAATATACCAAGAGCAGAAACTGAAAAATTGTATTTTGCATTGAATTACTCAGTGTAAATCCACAGCGATTTGATAAGTACATGTAGTTGTGATTTCTATTTGTTTAAAAACATGAACATTTAAAGAGCGACAATAGCCAAAATATTAGTTTTGTTTAAGACATTTGGCAGAAAGTCTGATGGATTACACTCTAATCTTCTGAAAAGTGGTGAAAAGTTTAATAGATAACACTTCCATCATCTGAAAGGCGTCTAGTAAACTTTATTGACCACTGTGATGTGCAAAGAATGGAAAATGAAATATTATATTTTGCATGGAATTACTTACTCAGTGTTAATCCAAAAGGGAATTCTATTATTTTAACTATCAATCTGAACATACAAGACCTGACCACGTACAGGATAGCTCACCTGACAGAGCCTTGCCTATTGGTATATTAAAAACTTAACCAAAAACATCAAGACGCAAACAACGACACAGATGCTGACACATACACTTGGGTGACAGCAATAGTTTTTATAAACTACATACAGGAAAGCTAATAAAGAGTGATAACAGCCAAAAACTTGCACTTTAAGACATTGATGGAAAAATTGATGGATTACACTCCCATCTTCTGAAAGTGGTCTAGTAAATGTTATTGACCACTCCACTGCAATGTGCAAAGAATGGAAAATGAAATGTTTTATTTATGGAATCACTTACTCAGTGTAAATACATAGAGAATTGATATGCACTGTGATTTCTTTTGGCTTAACGAAATGAACATTAAACACAAGGGCTTCGCAAGCGGCGCATAAAATGCCCATTTTAATGTCATAAAGGAGTTACAGAATGAACAAGATTATTAACAACAGGATAGACAGGCAAAAAAATGATAGTGGTCAAGGTACCCAAACCGTAAGTCCGAACTCGTAGGTTATTTAAACATAGACAATTCCGGAATATTTTTGATACACAGACACGGACCCCAAAACAAACAGGGGCAACCACTCTATAATTAATGATGGCAACATTATTTAAATATTTAACATATCAAGTACTATTTAGTATTTTACCAAAAGTCAGCTTCCAAGGTGAAGTAGCTCAGAAGTTGAGTAATGCCTAAGTAAAACACCGGAGGTAATTCATATACTAATTATACTAGAGTTACCATTCTTGGTTCTAACACATTCACTTGCCAATATACACATCACCAATAAGTTGTGCTAAAATATTTTCAACAGTTAAGGAGTTAAAGAGTAAACAGGAAATTTATGCAAGGGCTGATAATTAGGTAAGTAAGCTGGAGTTATGGTTCTTGCTCAGGATAAATTGCCCCATTATTATACACATTCCTACAAAGTTTCATTATAATATTTCAAAAGGTTAAGGAGATATGGAGTGAAAGGGAAAAGCCAAAAAAATACTAATCAAAAGGATGTTACTCCAAAATTAGGTAAGGGGAGCAACCATTCTTATATACGTCACATTGTCTTGTGATCATGCACATTGCTACAAAGTTTCATCATGATTTTCCACACGGTTACCAAGTTATGGTATGCACAAGATAAGTACACACAAAAATAGCCTAAAAACTAATCAAAGGGACGTTACTCTAAAACCAAGTAAGGGAGAGCAACCATTTTGTACGCCACACATTGTTGGGACTTCATACACACTGCTATGAAGTTTCATCAAGATATCCCAAAGGATTATCTAGTTAAAGGGCAATTACAAAGAAATTTAAATTCAAGCTCAATTTTGGCTATACGAGGGTCATCCACAAAGTTCTGTCACTGGCTTATATCTCGAAAACAAAAAATGCGATTCACCTAAAATAAAAACCATTCAGAAACCCTGTTTTTTTATCACAAAGCTGTAAAAAACTGTTTCTTGTATCAATGACATAACATTCACAATCTGCATCAAAAGAAGGGAACCCTCACCCTACTGGCAAATTTGTAGATGCAACTCCGGCAATAATAAATGAAGGGATGTCTATTATCGCTGCCCGGTGCCTACGATAACTCAGGTGCTAATAAACACAACGAAAAAATCTCCAAGTGATTCTGTCCATTTTAAAGAGTTTCAGCATTTTGTAACCTCAACTTTATGCAAACAACGCCATAGGAAAATCGACTAGGTCATGTTCTAAGTTCAAAAGCTTCATAAACGTATAATATTTCAAATTCTGAAGCATATCTTTACTGCAGTAGATCATGACAATGTGTTCTCAATAAAAATTTCAGAAAAGATCCCAAAAATGAAGGCACAGTGGGTCCTTAAAAATCACGTGACTGTGAATTTCACCATATTTCATATATCAATATTTTGCATCACATATAATTGCCAGAAGTCGCTGATTTTTATGTAGTGTCCCACAAAATGCAACAGACAGCAACCCTGAAAATTTCAGAATCCTGCGATATGTAATTGACGAGATATGCAGCATGAAGCAAGCCAGCAGAAAAACAAAAATCGTGCAAATAGGCCAGTGTCAAATATAAGGAATGTATCTGAGCTTATAACTAAACCAGATGGCACGTTTTCACCATTTACCTGATATCAGTATAAAGATAAAAGATTGTTCTTTTGATTGTTGCAAACCGTGGTAAGCTATCACGTCTGTGAGCAAAGTTATGTGTCCAGTGACAGAACTTTTTGGACGATCCTCGTATTTGCAGGTGAAACTGTATTTTTCATCATCCCGTCAAAAATTTTGTAATATGCCAAAGCAATGGCCCATAAGTCATGCAAGACTGTGGATTGATTTATGGGGTTGAAAAATTGTTGTTGTGGTTAGCTCCCTTGCCATAGTGACTTCCATTGGACCGTGTGGCGTCATCGTCGAACAACGCGGAATGTAAACACATGGTGGATTATGTATTTCGCTGGGTTTTAGAATGCATTTTAGCGTATAATAAAAGCATCGCAAACGACTGCGTGATACCCCGCCACTGCCAACATTTTTCACTCGCAATTTTTCCTAACTAATTTTTTCTCTCTATTAAGCCAGGGCAGGGGCAGCTAGGCCCCAATCACTTACCACTCTAACCAAATACAGTTTTAGTGATTTTAAACTATATGTGGCCACAGGGCAGGGGCAGATAAACCCCTAGGGGTTAAATTCTAAGCACCACAAGAAGCTTTTATTACTTCTTTCATCAGTTGTAAGTTTCTGAAAAATCTGTTTCAAATGAATTTATATAGATTTTAGCATCATGTTATGCATGTATATAGCCCGGGGCAGGGGAGGTAACTCCCTTGGGGTAAATTTGAGCATCACTGGAGGCTTTCATCACTAATCATTTGCTGTAATTTTCAGGAAAATTGCTTCAAACTCTGATTTTATATAGATTTTTTTCATGATTTATACATGTATATAGCCCCAGGGCAGGGGCAGATAACCCCTGATGATAAACTTTCTATGCTCATACAAAGCTTTTGTTCATTCGATCATGTTTGTGAAGTTTCATCATGATATTCCAAGTAGTAAAGGAACTAGAGGCCAAAAACCATTTTTTGGACCTTGACAATTGCCATAACTCTGTCAGAAATTATCGAAATTTGCCCATTAACAATCCCAAGTGAGACATTCTTGGTCCAAATGCATATGCAAAATTTGAATGAAATCCGTTGATAAATACTTAAGTTATCGCACCAAACAAAGTGCGGATGGATGGACGTACGTACAATGGACAGACAGACAGACCGACGGACAGACACATGGACGGCCAACGTGAAAACATAATACCCCGCCAATAATGTGTGGCGGGGTATAAAAATAGTTTTATGTGCTGCATTCGGGTGCAATTCTAGATCGGGAACAAATTTGCGTCCAAGACTGATTATTTTGCGTCCTTGCTGAATTGGGTCTGAAGACTTGCACAAAACTTGCAGTGAAAAAATAATCAAAGAGGCATAACTTGAAAAGTAAGGAAAGGGGGGCAACCATTTTTGTACGCAACACATTGCCCCGACCTAATACATATTCCAACAAAATTTCATGACGATATCCCAAAAGGTTACTGAGTTATGGCACGCGCAAGAATGTTTATGGATGGATGGACAGACGGACAGTCGGATGGACAGCACCACGACATAATACATCGATTTTTTCAAAACAGGCGTAAAAAAATCATAGCCAAAATCTTGCATTTTGTTAAAGATTTGATGGAAATATTGATGGATTACTCTCCCATCTTATGAAAGTGGTCTAGTAAACTTTATTGATCACTGTGATTTGCCAAGAACAGATATCTAAATAATTAACCCATTCCATTCGGGGAAACCCCTTTAGGGGTATCTGGGCAAACAGTCTGGATCCAGATCAGGCCCCACAAATGTGGGGCCTGATCTGAGATCTAAACTGTTTGCTGCCTAGACTTCATTTCTACAAAAGTTGGTTAGACCAATATTGTTAAAATATTCTTGATTTTTGATGCAGACGACAATTTCAGCAGACGACAAAAAATACCCAGAATGCAATGGGTTAAATTTGCAAGGAATAACTAACTTAGTGTAACTCCCAAAGGATATTGACATATAGCTGTGATTTCTATTGGTTTGACAAACAACATGAACATATAAGACCTATTCCTGTACAGGTTAGCTTGCCTGACAGGGCCTAGCCTATGGGTCTTTAAAAAACTTTAACCAAAAACCTCTGGATGCGGATGCCAATGCGGATGCTGACTGGAACACCAGGGTGGCAACAAAAGCTCTCCCTGAACTTCATTCAGGAGAGCTAATAAAGAGCGAGTATAGCCAAAATCTTGCACCTTGTTTAAGACATTTTTAAGAAAGTTTGATGGATTATACTCCCATCTTCTGAAAGTGGTCTAGTAGACTTTATTGACCACTGTGATGTGCCAAGAATGGAAATTGAAATATTTGATTTTGCATGGAATTAGATCTACTTATTTAGTGTAAATCTATGGAGAATTGAGATGTATATGTTGTTTTATTTCTACTGGTTTTACTAACAACATGAACATTTAAACAACAATAATAGCCAAAATCTTTCATTTTGTTTAAGACATATGATGGAAAGTTTGATGGATTACACTCCCATCTTCTGAAAGTGGTCAAGTAAATTTTATTGACCACTGTGATGTGCCAAGAATCTACACTGAAATACCTGATTTTGCACAGAATACTACCTTATTGTAAATCCATTGAGAATTGATATGTAGTTGTGATTTCTTTTGGTTTAACTAACAACATAAACATTTAAAGAGCCAAAGTAGCCAAAATCTTACATTTTGTTTAAGACATTTGACAGAAAGTTTGATGGATTACACTCCTATCTTCTGAAAATGGTCTGGTAAACTTTATTGACCACTGCATCGTGCCAAGAACAGAAATTGAAAACACACAATATTGCCAGTCTTTCGTTCAAGCAAGTAAATTTATATTTGTAAGATGTCTTCTTGAAATGAGAATTTTTCAGCTTTTGCTGGGAAAAAGAAACTATTTTGAACTGGGACTGGTGCCTTTTATGGGCACCACTTATATTGAGAAAGAAATCACTGCAGTTTATACAGGCTGGGCAGTAGAAACAACAATGATGCTCACATAATAAAAAGATCCACTGTCTTGAGTTTAATATACATTTGCAGAGAAACAGAAACTGATTGTGGACAGTTGGCTTGATGATGATGATGATGAATGGTTCATAGAAACAAAGGCTTCTCAGTTTGTTTAGCGTGAATTACAAAAGAAGCAGTGCCTTGCTTAATGATGATAAATGGGTTGTCAAAACAACCACTTCTATGATAAATGGTTCGTCAAAACAACAGCTTCCCAGTTTGTTAACCGTGAATTACAAAAGAACCAGTTCTTTACCCCAAAAGACGCAGTTCCTTACCATTGTCAGAAATTCTGGTTTAAAGTGCATTTGCAGAATAACAGAAACTGATTGTGGACAGCTGGAATGATGATGATAAATGGTTTGTCAAAACAACGATGATAAATGGCTCACAGAAACAATCACTTCCCAGTTTGTTTACAAACTTCAAAAGCAGAAGTTGCTCACAATCACTGGATATTCTGGACCAGACGAATGTTAAAGAGCACACTGCAATCAGACTGAAAGTTTTAGAAAATATTATTGTTCCAATTTCCAATTACCAATGTTTAAGATAAATCCTGATTTTGGATGCAGAGGACAATTTCAGCAGACGGCAAAACAATACACAGAATGCCATGGGTTAAATTTTTAAACATAAAGAAAATTGAGAAGTAAATGATTTCTAATTCTTAATCATTTCTTTGTGTCATTTTGTTATTTGTTTTGCAGCTTCCCAGTTTGTTAACCATGAGTTACAACAGAACCAGTTCTTTACCCCAAAAGACGCAGTTCCTTACCATTGTCAGAAATTCTGGTTTAAAGTGCATTTGCAGAATAACAGAAACTGATTGTGGACAGCTGGAATGATGATGATAAATGGTTCGTCAAAACAACGATGATAAATGGCTCACAGAAACAATCACTTCCCAGTTTGTTTACAAACTTCAAAAGCAGAAGTTGCTCACAATCACTGGATATTCTGGACCAGACGAATGTTAAATAGCACACTGCAATCAGACTGAAAGTTTCAGAAAATATTATTGTTCCAATTACCAATATTTAAGATAAATCCTCATAAATCTGAGTATAAACAGTGTTCAGTTGTTCAATACTAACAACATTGTCAGTTTAATGAGACATTAACCCATTCCATTCGGGGTATCTGTACAAACAGTTTGGATCCAGATCAGGCCCCACAAAGATGGGGCCTGATCTCAGATCCAAACTGCTTGTTGCTTAGACATCATTTTTGCAAGAGTTAGTTAGACCAATATTTTCAGAATTTTCTTGATTTTTGATGCAGACGACAATTTCAGCAGGCGGCAAAAAAATACCCAGAATGCAATAGGTTAAATTTTTAAACATAAAGAAAATTGAGAAGTAAATGATTTCTAATTCTTTATCAGCACTACAACGCACACACCCAGGCACATGCACAAGCACAAGATGGGTATGACATAATCACTACTTTGCTTTGCAAAGTTGTGCTAATAAAAACAGCTTGACTGGTCATTTGGGCCATATCATGGAAAAGGCTCCTTTAAAGATATGTCATTTTTTGCTGAAAAAATGTGAGGAAATATTTTTTCAGTAAAATCATGAACACACTTGATTTTAATTTAATTGGTTTATGATACTGTGTTAGCTATAAATTACATATATATATTGTAATACAATTGCTTTTTATGTGACAATGCTTGTTCTATTTACTGCATTGAATCATTTTGTTATTTAATATGCATTTGCAGAGCAACAGAAACTGGTTGTAAAAAGCTGGGTAGAGGATGATAAATGGTTCTCAGAAACAACCGCTTCCAAGCAACAGAAATGTATTGTAAAAACCTGGGTAGAGGATGATACATGGTCTCAGAAACAACCACTTCCCAGCAACAGAAATGTATTTTAAAAACCTGGGTAGAGGATGATAAATGGTTCTCAGAAACAACCGCTTCCCAGCTACAGACATAGATTGTAAAAAGCTGGGTAGATGATGATCAATGTTTCACAGAAACAACCCCTTCCCAGCAACAGACACTGATTGTAAAAAGCTGGGTAGATGACGATAAATGGTTCACAGAATCAACCGCTTCCCAGTTTTTTTACTGAGAATTACAAAAGAAGCAGTTTTGGACTATAGTGGGAAATTCTGTATCGAAGTAGCAGCTCCCCCGCTATCCTGGGAAATTCTGGATCTGGTAAATCTGCTATAGCAAGACATACTGAAAACTTCAGGATATAATATTGTTCCAATTACTAATGTTGAAGATATCCGAACAATAAATCTGGGTATAAACCAGGGCCAAGATGTTCAAGACTAACAATGTCGTCAGCTGACGTGACATTAAAATTTTAAACGTATTGTTGCAAAAACACAGCCATTTCTTGCTGAAAATATAGCTTTTGCAGTGGACTTTATTTTATGGGTACCAGAGTACTTATTCATTTGTATGCATCTTATCATGTTAACTGTTTTCTGTTTTATATGCTTAGCAGCTTCATCTAGAAGTCAAATACATAGCCATAACTACATACTGAGCCAACAAACTTTGAGCATGATTATACCTATGAACTGTCATATTAGACACCTTTTTCTCAATGATGATTAAATCATGCAAAATAGTAATGAATCCAGAAGTGTCCACTGGCTGTGAAATGACCTTAGAGTGTGTATAATATATAGACTCAATGACAATAGGCATTATCTTTCGCAATGATTTTTTTTAATTCAAATAATAAAGTTGTATTTATAATAATGGCTTCACTCCATTTGAACCTAATTTTCTTTTGAAAAATCTGATTTTTCAAATGAATCCGTATTACTCTTGCATAAAAACATTATCAAATCCTTTCTCATTATTCTTGTATGAACTGACTGTGTAGGTTTATATGTTGCATAAAATACTGTTTAAACTAAAAACAACATTTTATTTTGGCAAAATCATTTTCTGTTAATTAACAGCATGTTTGGGATACCTTGGAATTGTTTGACCAGGGCTTACCTCTTCTGGTATTGTATCTTCTTGTTCTTTCTCCTTAGGTCAGTCAGACAAACAGAAGACTGAATATCTGCGTGGAAAAAATTAAAAATTTAATCCACTGGCATCTCATTGTCATTGAACGATAATACAAATTATTTTTGCCTAAAAGATAATTTCTTTTATTTTTGCGAAAAGTAACACTTGTTAATGCCATCTTTGTGTATATTGTTGCTCCGTTACTATGCAATTCGGAACACTTTGCCTTTTTTGCTCAGTTGAGCTGACTGTGTCGCAATTTGTTGCAGTAAAATGATTTCCCTGGTTTTGGATTCTTATACCAGGCTAGCAGTGTGCATTCTGGGTACGAATTGTCTAGACAGCAGGACGAGAGCGAAGTCAGCAAAAATTAAATTTTATTTTTCCGTCATTACCTGTATTGTGAGCTAAAAGGGAAATTGTCACGATGCCTAGAGGTATGCCAAGGAAAACGAAAGTGGAAGAAGCCCTGGAAATGGACAATGGACCAACTGACGCGGGTAAGGCGGGTGCGACAATCGATTTTGAAGAAATCATTCGAGGGTCCCAGATTCTGCCGGCCGCTGGGAGTGGCATTTCTGCGTTGCCACAGAGCCAATTAAATATCACGTCAGGTCCTGCTTCAATGCAAAACCAAGGTTATCACTTATCGCTACCAGACACACCTACTCCTTTGACTGATACCCCACCAACAGCTGTGGCCACTTTGCAAAATTCAACCCCCGAAGTCAAGGAGTGTCGGTAACAACATCATCCACCGTCTCTCTTAACCCAGCAACAGCAGTGTCCACATTGCAAAGTTTAGCTCATGTTTCCCCCATTAGGCTTGCAAATGATGATCTAGCTTCTCATGTCCCAGCTTCATTAAAAGCTTGTATCATAAAAGGTGAATTTATTAATCTAGCCCTTCTCCTCAAAGGAGCAGTAGAACTTGCTGATCACTGCAATAGCAGCGTTTTAAAACTTGGAAACTAGCCCTAAAGAGTGCAAGAAAAAACTCACTTCAGTTGAAGAATGGACTAACGCTTTCTTAATTTATGCTTCCATATACCTTCAAGCATTTCCAGATAAAACACTGGAAATAATACATTACATGTACAACATCAGAGAATAAGCTGGCAGACAAAGTGGCTATGCATGGCGGGAGTATGATGAACAATTTCGACTTCGCCAAGCTTCCGGCCCTGCTTCTTGGTCAGCCATTAACAATGATTTATGGTGGTGGTACGTTTTAGTTACTGATCATGTGACACAGTCTAAGTTGAACACAGATTGTTTAAAATATACTTGTCATGATTACAATAAAGGCAACTGCAGATGGCAAAATTGCAAATTCACTCATGCTTGTGCATGATGTGGAGGTTGCCACCCAGAGACAACCTGCTCTGGCCCTAAAGCAGAAAGTACTGGCAACCAGAACTCTCGACAGAGTCAACTGAGTAGTTTTTGTGGCTGAACATTCCAACATTTTCAGGGCAGAGGCAGAGGGTCTTTTGGAGCTACAATTAGAAAACAATAAACTACCAGTGGTGCCTCCAGTTGCAGTTTTACCTTCAAGTGACTACCCTGTGAATGCAGACATCCATAACCTTGCCAAATCCCCTACTAATATTGAGGCACTTAAGAGGTATTGTGAAACATATGACCCTGTTGAATGGATTCTTATTACAATATTCAGGGCCAAGGGAGGCCAGGGATGCTGGGAATCTTAGGTCGGCTTTTGCCCATCCTGAGGTGCTTAAACAAAAGATTAACACTGAAATTACAGCAGGGCGGGTGGCTGGTCCATTCTCAGATTGACCACTGGCCAATCTCATAGTTTCCCCCCTTGGTTTGGTGCCCCAAAAACAAGCAGGGAATAGAGAATGATTTGTCATTTGTCTTATCCAGAGGGGGGTTCTATAAATGACTATATTGACCCTAATCTGGCATCTGTACAGTATACAACTTTTGATGAAGCAATTGCTATGATGCAAAATTTAGGTCAAAATTGTAAGTTATTTAAAATGGATTTAAAAAATGCAATTAGGAATTTACCAATCAACCCATAGGATTTCCATTTATTGGGGGTTTTCATTTAAGGAGAAGTTTTATTTTGACAAGGCACTTGTTTTTGGTGCTTTTATTAATTGTTCCATTTTTGAGAGGTTTGCTAGATTTCTAGAGTTTTCCATCAAGATGAGAATGTCCTCAGGTGAGCTTATGCACTATCTGGATGATTTTTTGGGTGGCAACACAGACTTTAGCAATTGTAGGCTTAATATGCAGTCTTTCAGCAAGTTATGCACGAAATAGGGGTTCCGATAGCAACAGAGAAAACGGAGGTCTTGTCTTTTTGGGTCTTTTATTGAACTCAAGGGATTTGACGGTAAGTATTCCTTGGGAGAAATTAGAGGAATAGGCAGAAAATCAGGCACACTCTGTCAAAAGAGAAAGTAACCTTGAAAGAAATGCAATCGTTAATTGGGTCCCTGAATTTCTGTTGTAGGGCCATCATCATCGGTAGGCCCTTATGTAGAAGCATGATTGACAAGACTTGTGGCCTTTCCAAACCGTTTCATCATCTCCGGGTTTCAAAGGGAATGCGTCAAGATTTACTGATGTGGTTACACTTTTTCCAGACCCAAAATGGGGTTTCAGTTTTCCATGAAGAAGCCTGGCTGTCAAATACAGAGGTACAACTATTCACAGATAGTGCTGGAGGTCCTGGGCTGGGTTTTGGTACATTCTTTCAAGGTCACTGGTGTCAGGCCAGGTGGCCAACAGAATGGCATGACTCTAGCATCACAAATGATATAACTGTCCTTGAATTGTTTCCCATTGTTGCTGCAATGTTCATTTGGGGTTTAGAGCTCAGAAAAAAAGAAAATTTGGTTCCACTGTGATAATATAGCAGTAGTACATATTATCAATAAGCTATCATTCAAGTCAGAACCTGTCATGTGCTTGGTTAGAGTTCTCACATTGAGATGTTTGCAGCTTAATGTACTAATAAAAGCTAGACATGTGGAGGGTTCTAAAAATTTAATTTGTGATATACTGTCTCACTTGCAGATGAAAAGATTCAGAGAACTGGTCCCAGATGCAGATGGTAATCCATCTCCAATTTAAGGCTTCCTTTGGAACATCTTCAACGCCAAGTCAGCATCTTATCCATGCTGGATCAACAGGTAAAACCCGTTTAGCATACCATAATGACCTAAGAGCTTTCTCCATTTTCCAAAATACCTTTAGAATGATTGATTCTTGGCCAGCTCCTATGCATGACGTAGTTCTGTTCATTTCATATTGTTTTGAAACGGGTTATTCCCCAAGAACGATCTCTACATAATTATGTTGCTGGCATCAGTTTCTACCATAAAATACATAACTGGCCAGGGGTAACTGATATATTTGTTGTAAAGAAAATGCTAGAAGGTTGCCATAGGGCTTGGAAAACTAAAGATAAGAGGGCCCCTATCAATAAGGATATCCTTAAAGCTATTTGCAATATGCTTCCTTCTGTCTGCTATGATGCATTTGAAACCAAATTATTCAAATCTCTGTTTGTATTGGTGGCATATTTTCATTTATTTAGGGTGAGTGAGCTTGTTACTCCCTCTAACACGGTTAAGGGATCACCAAATCACCAATACAGTTCCCCTGGACACACAGGGGCAGTCAGTAAACATGTGTTTACATTCATTCAAGACTAAGCATAGGGGGGCTACGGTGACTGTTAAATTACCATGTGAAATCAATGACCCGAACATATGTAATGTTTGTTCTCTTCACACTTTTGATAGTGTCCGTCCTAAAATTCATGGACCTTTTTCTGCCACGCTTTGGGTATGCCAGTGTCACGACAACAGTTTTCTGCAGTCTTAAATAAAATCATAGCAAAGACAAAATTTGCTTCAGCTCACTATCAATCACACAGTTTTAGAATTGGTAGGGCCTCTGATCTTGCAGCTCTGGGTATTCCCATGGCTTCAATCATGAAACAAGGTCGTTGGCAGTCACAGGCATATAAATTATACTTGATATAAACACCTGTTGGGTGATCCAAGTTCCCATGTACATGTACATCATTGTCAGTATTATCATTTTGTTACATAATCCTCTTTTTCCTCCATACTTTATTTATTAAGTTTATTCTAGATATTTGGATAGTGGGTGACTCCATTCCATATTGGGTTGGAGTCCATGCCAAGTGTTCCGGGAAGGCAAACCTAAGGATTCCAGGCAAGACTGTCAATTGGCTTTGTGCGAGAGGCATAGGCTGGCATGACTTCCGCCATACAGTGGAATTAAATGTACTATTGTCCAGGCTCCCAGAGATAATTGCGGTAAGCCTTGGTGGAAATGATATAGTCAATCTGTCAATTCGCCAGATTCAGAATTTAGTTTCCAGGGAAACTAGGTATCTTAGGTCAGCCTTACCTAATGTAACTATTGAATGGGTAGATATCTTGCCCAGACATGAGTGGCAGGGAGAACACCAGGGTTGGCCTGTTATTGAAAACCAGAGAAAGAGACTAAACCGCCTATGTAGGCAAATCAATTGAAATCAGGGTAGATCTGCCTTTGTGGCTGTAAATATCCGTGCTGAAGAAGGCTTCTTTTCAGAGGATGGTGTACAGCTTAACCTTTCAGGCAAGGAATTTTTTCTAGATACCATTCGGGAAACCTTACTAAACCTGTAACTGTAGAATTTTTGGGGAAAATTTGGCAGTTTTTGTGGCGGAAAAATTCTCCAGCTGTGAGAGTTTGTCAAGCCCGAGTCTCAGTTCTGAGTATGATTGTAATCTTAGGGGAACTTATTTAGATGTTTTTTACACTGTAGGGACCCTTCAGGTGCCGGTGTTGCTTTGGCTTCATACCCTGCAGTGATAGGGAAACTACAATAATTGGGGACCAAATTTGGGACAATTTAAATCAGTTTTATAATCAGATTTTCCAATTTGCTTGCAGACCGTCCAACTTTTGCTTGCTGCCTGGGTTTTGCTCTAGTGTTTTGGCAACTCCTGGCTTTTGCGTTTACAGTGGTGTTTGCTTTGCCTTATCCTAGCTTTGTGTGATTGCCCTTGATTCTGGAGGTCTGAGGAGTACAGTGAGGCTATGGCATTCGTAAACATTGACATGCTTGATTTTCTCTCAGCTGGGGAACTCTTCCAATTTACAGACTACCCGGCGCCTAAACTTTAGGCATACCCTGGTAGTCTATTTCGCGGCCAAATCCTCCAATCATACCGATTAGCTACAAAGTGCCTGGTGGATGTGGCAGAAAGGGTTCAGCACCGCAAAAGGCTAAGAAATTGTCTTCAGCCCAGTCTTGTTCAGCACAGACTTGTTCTGAAGTTGAAGGAGGCTGACTATTGATTCACAGACAAAGGTAATGGAAATCTATCCACAACATTTATTGAAATTCAAAGTTGAGGATTTTTTTTTTTCATAGAATAAAGGGGCATAGGATCAGGACCTTGTTTCAACTTGGAAAAATCTGTTAGTTATCATTGATCAATAAATCATACAGATTAGCTACAGAATGTCTGATGGACGTGGAAGAAAGGGTTCAGCGCCGCAAATGGCAAAGAAATTGTCTTGGGTCCAGTCTTGTTCAACTTGGAAAAATCTATTAGTTTAAAAATATCAGCGTTCGAACTACCACAGTTTCACTATACCATATTTCTAATGAAATATTTCATGTGAAAAATCCCAATTAATGATAAATGGACAGGGCTAACAATCTGACTCCATGAAAAATCCAAATTAAGGGCCATGGAACCACACTCTGCTGTCAACAGTTCTTACTGTGTTTATCCTGCAATAAGACAAGGGTTTTCCCTTACAACACAATTCCAGAAAAATAGGTGCTCTTATGATGGATCTTGATTTTTGGGGTTGTTTTGTGAAGAAAACCCTGTCAACCCTCATGGGCATAAATACTGGGACAAATGGAAAATTGATATTTTTAGGTATCCCAATACTTAAGCACATTAAGGTAATAGCTAATTTACACAAAACTGATTTACATATATCATATGGGGCAATTTTGATAGGGGAAATGGACCATCCTCCCTCCTCCTCCTCCCACCACCTATCTCAACCCCTCCATCTTATTGCTACATAAATATGGTATTCCTACTAGCAAGCTACTACATGCATTGTCCTAGTAAAAAAATGCAGGGTACAGACTGCTACCGAGATTGTTACTACCAACCAGACTGATTTACATTCATCACAGGTTAAAATGATAGAAAATTCCTATAACCAAATGAAGTTTACTTAAAGGGCATAATCATTTGCAGCTGTTTATCCCTTTATGCCCCGGAGCTAATGCTAGATACTCCTGTTCCAATGAACCCCAACAGACCTTCCCCAGTCACACCCAGAATGTCACTCAAAAGACCTGGTAGTATATAAGTGACCAATGCAGCGACAACTTAGCATGTGACATAGTCCCACAAACAAAATCCCATGTGCTTAATCTCCCACGCATAAGTCTGTGATTTACCTTGCAATTTAATGAAGAGATGCATACCTGTTTAAAGGAGGTGTGGCTTCAGAAAGACTAGACTGGCCAACTGGTCTCTGCCATGACTGACCAAGCTACAGATATGCTGCAAATTAACTAACCTTGAAAATAAATATTTCAGTACAATATCACAGTCCAATTCCTACCTTAAAAATTCTAAAAATTGGGACACCTAAATTAGTTACCCTAACTATCCTAAAATGGAGTGAGTGATTTGTTGCTATACGTCCACAGTAGACAGCTACATGTACGGTCATGTCGGGACGGTCAGTTACCCTAACCACACTATTCCTAAAATGGAACAGTCTGGAAATGCAATGCAGTAATGCAACCAAATGATGCGGATGGAATGAGTAACACTGTAGACCCTGGTCAGACTGCTCCATTGGGAGCAGTCTGATCTGGGTCTGCACTGTTTGCTAAAACCTATCTGTCCCAATATAGGAGAGGCCAAATATAGGCCTAGCCCATTTCCAGTCCTATAACTCATATATATATATATATGTTATCAAGAAACTTCTAATAAATAAATCTGTCCCAATACTTAGAATTTTTACGGTACAGCTAAGGTTACTATCATCTTAAACTATTATCATCACGATAATTATAGTTCCTGACTTTGGGTTTCTGAGGAATATTCTTCTGCTGCACTTTACCGGCAGCCTTGTCGGAGAGTTTCTTTTCCTGTCGAGGTCTCGCTGACCCAGTTTGATGGCCCGACAACTGTAATTCTCCAGAATCTCGAACAGCACTGTCCTGACTGATGTTTACATTGCCAGACCCTGAAAATAAAAAATTATTTCTAAAGCACTTATAAATGTAACACTATGCTTGAGTGGATAACATCAAAAATTTGCAACAGTATATCCTGCTATATAATATACTATTCAAAACCCGACATCATTAAGAAATGGGTTTTCTCGATGGCAGATGTCTGCTTTGATGTTACTGAAAGTGCTTTATTTAGGTGCAAAAAGTACACTTTCAGAGCCCTAGATAAGAGGGAGTATTTGGTGATAATTTTTGTTAAATCTGGATTAAAACATACGTTTTTACCCCTCATCTAAACCATCTTGATGAGATGGTTCAGATGAGGGGTCACAACATATGGTTTCAATGAGAAATAAAGAAAATTATCTCTCAATTATCATCAAATACCCCTCTTATCTAGAGCTCTGCACTTTGAAATATGAATTTTTAAAAAAATGCATTAATATGAGGAATGGGAATAACTGTCCTGAAAGTTGTCATTTGGGGTGGTACATTGTCAGTTTCATGGTTGCAAATTGCATTTTATAGTTTTTACTTCTCAGCTGACTCGTCACCTTACAACCAAATTTGCAATCATAAAACCGATGATTTATTTACAAACACCCACCCCCCCCCCCCCCCCCCCCACTCCCCAAGCCCCAACACCACCCCCAACGGAAAATTTTGAGTATAGTTATTCCGTACATCACACTGGTCTGGCATTCAACAAAGGCAATGAAGACAATGTACGTTCCTGTCATCAGAGTAAGTTTGTTTCAGTAACACAGTCTCATGGACCATCTGACCCCTGATTCTTGAAATAGGACTCAAAAGTTTCATCGTTCTAAAAGTTTCAAAAGGATTCAAGACATGCTTGACAACAATTTTTGGGCTGCAACAACCATAAAAACGAATTGGTGAAGATAATTATTTAAGCACAGTACTTATACCAAACAGAATTTATTTGAAAATCTGGTCTGTTAACTAACAGTGCGGAACAGACCAATCTGATTTGGTACACTGTTAATTGCTTAAGACATTCTGTCCAAATATCAGTCGTCAAGATGAGACTAGGGAACAGCTCACTGCTTAATATTCCCATTTGTCATATTCAAGCAGAGGTCACTCACTTATTTTCAGAATATTTTGAGAACATATAATATACAATCAAGGTGTAAGGGGAAAATTTTCACTTCTTTGTCCACAGACATACACATGTATGAGCTATAAATCTCTCTGCTTTCTTGACATTATTACCAAGGGAAACAGGTTTTGTAACTGCCTGTTTGCTTCCACTGAAGAGATAGCCCTTCCAAAATTGGGTCTACTCATAAAGGAAATAATTTGCTCCTATGGGAGCAAATTCTTTCCTTTGAGAGTTGATCCCCACTGAGAAGGAGGCACAGAAGAATATAGTAGAGTTGCTTCCCCTATAGGTCAACCTAATAAGCTCCTGAGACATGTAAAGATAAGGTAAAACAGTCTAATAATGTAAAAACAAGAGGACCATTGGTCCTGTAGCTCACCTGAGTCTATTCAGCCTCAGTACTCTAGGGTAAGCTACTATAAGGCCATCGGTCAATTTGTTCTGGTGAAAAAGATTTTTAAAGGTTTTAACCATATATGGGCATGAAGGGCATGTTGATTGTGTGACCTGGACATGTGAAAAAATTTTCATTCCCTCAACCCCCTGGAGGCTCTATATGAAATTTGGTTTCAAAATTGGCCCAGGGGCTTTTGAGGAGATGGTTTGATATTGTCAAAATGACAGAGTTCTGGGTCAAAAGTCAAAGAATGACCTTGACCTCTTGTACTCATAAATCTTCATGTACTCATTAAGATGACTGTAGATACCAATTTTTAGCCCAAAATTTTCAACAGTTTCCAAGATATCTTATGTTCTAGCATTTTGCCATATAAAAGCACAAGGAAGCAAATTTGACCTTACCGTAAAAAAGGTCAAGGTCAACCCAAGTTCATAATTTGAACAATCTTGGTAGTACTCGCGTACCCAATGCTATATACCAAGTTTCAAGGCCATTGGCCTATTGGTTCTGGAGAAGAAGATTTTTTTTAGGTTTTTACCATATATGGGCATGGCGGCCATGTTGGTCATGTGACCAGGACCGTTTGAACAACTTTTCGTTCCCATGAGCCCTGGAGGCTACATATAAAATTTGGTTACAATTGGCCCAGTGGTTTCAGAGAAGTAGTTGTTTGAAATTGTTGACGGACAGACGACGGACGGACGGATGACGGAGCCTTCCTATACTATAAGCTCCCCCGGAGCCTCTGGCTCAGGTGAGCTAAAAATCTAAAAACAATGTAAAACGGTAATTCTAATCAGCTCCCACAAAAAAAAAAAATATTGGTCCTAAAATGACAGATTATCTAGAGCATGTTATTTACAATATTACCACTTGCCACTGACTTCCCCTAGTAGGTGAACCATATAGAGCAACTAGCTACAAACACCAATGAATGACAACCGATCAGGTGACGTTGTCATTGAGCAACGTCTAAGGTAAATGATTGTCTTGATTGGTCCATGTAACATTCGACTGGCTGTGTAACGTAATGGCCACACATGTCCTTAGTAACTTTTCTTCGACCCACATTTTGCATATTCTACACTAAATTACCGTGAAAATGGCATAGAAAGGGTATAAAAATTAAGTGTAAATAAAAGAACCACAATGTGATTTTTCAGTGTTCGTGTGAAGAAGGCAGTGGTTATTCCTAAAATTCTACAAGAAGCGCTTCATGCTTCATTGAATTTTAGCTCTGCCCACTGACTTCATCACAAAATGAATGCTGAAAATCAAATTTTGTTTCTTAATAAAGGTGGCAATGGTGAGAAACCCAGGAATTCTGCAGAACTAAAAATATCCAATCCTCACCTTGAACCCTGCCTGACCTCTGTGGTTGACCTGGGCTGGTAAGTCTGGGAGTGGGGCTAGGTCTGGCCTCATCTAACATCTTCCAGATTTCCTGCAGTGACTCCCCACCCACTGAAGACATACTCATCATTAACTGAGATCTTTGCGTAGGAATACTGATAGCCGTATCACCACCCTCGGTGTTCATACTGGCTCTTACATCAAAATTTGTGTCCTGAGCTGTAGAAATGGAAGTAAATAGAGTCAACTCTCTTTACCTCTAACACTGATATCTCATAGTATTCTCTTATATCAAAGAATATAGTTTGGACATTTTTCCTTTCAACTCCACTTACCTCAAACTATTGATATCTGAAAATTAATTTTCTGGGACCAGAAATTTACCTTGAGATATCAGTAGTTTGGGATGAATTTCTACTTTTAGATATTGATACTTGACTGTATATATTTGGGAATGTTTGTTGCAAACACAAAGAAACTAAAATATTTGTACTGGCACTTCCAAATCATTTTTACCCTAAATATTCAAACAGAGATGTCTGCACAAAGTGCACACTCAGATCAGACTCTTCCTTTCCAATCTGACAGGTTCTAGGGAACAGTTTGATCAAGACGTGTTGTGTGTTTCCTGGGCAGCAAAAAGGAAGTCTCTAAAGGTTATTCCCCTTCAAAACAAGAGGGCAATGATGGCCCTGGATTGCTTACCTGAGTATCTTGTGAACTTAACCTCAGAGACATCCATACGTACGACAGACAAAGTTTCACAAAGATTCAAAGGAAAATGAACCCTTTATTGTGTACATAAGGTTTTATAAGATTTATCCTAATGACCTAGTTTTTGACCCCACATGACCCAGTTTCAAACCTGGTCTACATTTCTTGGATATAAACATTCTGAAAAAGTTTCAAGACTATCAGATCAAAACTGAGCCCTCTAGAGTGTACACAATGTTTTTCTAAGGTTTGACCTAATGACCTAGTTTTTGACCCAACATGACCAAGCTGCACCCTTGGTCTAGATTTGTTTGAGATAAAGATTTCGACTAAGTTTCATGAAGATTGGAACAAAATCGTGCCATCTAGAGTGTTCAAATGGTTTTTCTAAGATCTGACCTAGTGACCTAGTTTTTTTGTTTGACATGGCCAAGTTTCAAATGTGGTCTAGATTTCTTAGATATATACATTCTGACAAAGTTTCATGAATATCGGATCAAAACTGTGCCCTCTAGAGTGTACATAATGTTTTTCTAAGGTTTGACCTAGTTACCTAGTTTTTGACCCAACATGACCCAGCTGCACCCTTAGTCTAGATTTGTTTAAAATAAACATTTTACAAAGTTTCATGAAGATTGAAACAAAATCCTGGCCTCTAGAGCGTTCACATGGTTTTACTAAGATCTGACCTAGTGACCTAGTTTTTGACCTGACATGGCCCAGTTTCAAATTTGGTCTATATCTCATTAACATTCTGACATAGTTTCATGAAGATTGGATCATAACTGTACCCTCTAGAGTGTACACAACTTTTTTCTAAGATTTGACCTAGTGACCTAGTTTTTGTCCCAACATGACTCAGTTTCTAATTTAGCCTAGATTTTATAAGGATAAACATTCTGACAAAAGTTCATGAAGATTGGATCATTACTGTGCCCTCTAGCGTGTACACAAGGTTTTTCTAAGATTTGACCAAGTGACCTAGTTTTTGACCCCACATGACCTAGTTTCAAATCTGGCCTAGATTTCATTAAGATCACATTTTGACAAAGTTTCGTGATGATTGGATCAAAACTGTGCCCTCTAGAGTGTGCACAAGGTTTTTCTAAGATTTGAGGACTACCAATCCAGGGATCGCAAGTTCGAACCCCCGCTTCTCCGGTCTTTCGGATGAGACTTTAAACCGAGGTCCCGTCTCCATATGACCTCGTTGTTGGTGGGACGTTAAACCCGAGTTCACTCACTCACTCACTCACTCACTCTAAGATTTGACCTGGTGACCTAGTTTTTGACCCCACATGACCCAGTTTCGAACTTGGTCTAGATTTCATTAAGATAAACATTCTGACAGAGTTTCATGATGATTGGATCAAAACTGTGCCCTCTGTGTCATTCTAAGATTTATTTCTATTTTTAACTCTGGCGGCCATTCTGTTCAGCAGAGTGAAACCATTTTAGCAATTTTTGTTCAGGGCCATGAGTCAAACATTTCTGTGAAATTATTTTGAAATCGATCCATTGGCTTCAGAGGAGTTGTTTAAAGGTTTTTCTTTTTTTAGCTTTGGCGGCCATTTTGTTCAGCAGAGCGGAAACATTTTAGCAATTTTGGTTTAGGGCTATAACAGAAACATTTGTGTGAAATTGTTTTAAAATTGGCTTACTGGTCTAGGAGGAGATGTCGTTTGAAGAAATTGTTGACGACGGATGGACGAACGGACGGATAAATATTGATCACAATAGCTCACCTTGAGCAAAAATGGTGGCAAACCAAGGTGGTGTATCCATACACCTTCAAGCGGACATATGACATCGAAATAATGTTGTAATGACATCAATGCGACAAATGATGACACAACGTCATTTCAACTGCATGTGCCTGCTAGGCATAAACATATATAAATATGTAAGCCATTCTAAGCCACCATAAAATTGTTCCAAATTCTTTTTTTTTGCAAGATGTACAGTTTAGTCCTGGATCTCCCAGTTCTACACAAGGTACAAGTAGACTTGTCCAAATAAAAGCTGGACCAATCCATTATAGAAACCATTGTCTGCATATCATAGTAACTATCTGCTTGGTCATTGCTTGTCTGCATCTTAAGTATATTTGAGCTGCGACACAATAAAACCAACAAAGTGGCATGTGTGTCCAGCCAAGTCTCAGATCAGACTGGGCATCCGCCCAGTCTTAGCAGAGTCTCCCTGTCCAACATGCACCTAGCTTATTTTCTTAGCTACCCTTTATGTGAACAGCGAAGACTCTGCTCAGAGTGGATGGCTGATCTTCAATGGGTGCACATGCCACTTTTGGTTGGTTTTGTCTTTTCACTGCTCATTTATCAATGCAACTGAGCTGAAATGCTTACATTCTCTAAGCCTGACTCTATTCTTCAGTATGGATGGAGGTCTCTGATCTTCTGGCTCTGAATAGCTGGACTCTGTCCCACCCTGCGGTTCCTGGTAACGCTGGGCATACTGCAGTTCCTGTTGAGTAAAAAAAAAGGTAAATAAAGTATTTGATCAGAGCTTTATAACTGAAAAAATTTGGAAATAAAAAATGATTTATTTTTTGATTCTCCACAAATTATATGGCGTGAGATGTTATTAAAACAGTCTCAGTGAGATAATATTAACGGGCTCCTATAGGAGCCCTGGTTGATCAGAGGCTGAGAGCTAGCCTGCTGATTTAGAGGTTCTTAGTTCGATCCCCGCAGGCTGCAGAAATCTTTTCAACTGTAAATGGGTTTTCATTGCACACAGTCGTTCATTATCACCCTCCCATCATCCTGATATGACTGAAATACTGTTGAAAGCGATGTATAGCTGCAAGTCATCCATCCATCCATACTAACCGGGGGCCGTATTCATAAAACGACTTAAGTGGTTGCTATGCTGTTGCTAAGGCTAAATTTCTTTGAAGGAGATTCCCTACAACTATGAAATTTGCCCTGGAGGAACAGTCTTACAAAGACTGTTCCTCCAGACCAAATTTCATAGTTAAAGGGATTCTCCTTTATAGATATTGAGCCTTAGTAACCGCATAGCAACGACTTAAGTCGTTTTATGAATATGGCCCCGGATCCGCACATGGTGATCAGTAAACTTTCCAGCCAAAAATCTTTGACTTACATTTAGATCTGAAGGCATTTGCTTGAGCAAACAGTGTGCGTGCAAATCAGATATGAGCCGGGACAATACCAACAAAGTGGCATTGCATGGGCATCCTCCCAGTTTGATCAGTCTTTGCCGTGCACTTAAAGCCTAGGTAAGGGCGTAAGCTACCTCTATACAGACAGCAAGACTGATCAGACTGGGCAGAAATCCAGGCTGATCTGAGTCCTTGCAGGGGGCCATGCCACTTTGTTGGTTGTCTTGTCCCAGCCTTTCAGGATACAGTATATCCTTAAAATGCTAGTAGAGTGATTAAAAAAAAAAAAAATTGATAATCTGTGGATTTCTCCAAATACAAAGGCAGCGAGGGGGTGGGGGTGGGGGGGAGGGAGGGAGAGGGAAGGGAGGGATATTTAGAGCCTAAAGTGTAGTTAATTAGCCACTAAATACCGAGATACCACTAATAAGTGAGGGGGGGAGGGAGGAAGAGGGGGGGGGGGGGGGGAGGGGGTATTTAGAGCCTAAAGTGGGTGTGGGGGGGGTATTTAGAGCCTAAATACCGAAATACCACTAATAAGTGGGAGGGAGGGGAGGGGGGTATTTAGAGCCTAAAGTGTAGTTACTTAGCCACTTAGCCACTAAATACCGAAATACCACTAATAGGTGTGTGTGTGTGTGTGTGTGGGGGGGGGGGGGGGGGGGGATGGGGGAGTGAGGGAGAGGGGAGGGAGGGGGTATTTAGAGCCTAAATTGTAGTTAATTAGCCACTGGGGGGGGGAGTGAGGGAGAGGGGAGGGGAGGGGGGGGGTATTTAGAGCCTAAAGTGTAGTTAATTAGCCACTAAATACCGAAATACCACTAATAAGTGTGGGGGGGGGGGGGGGGAGGGGGGGAGGGGGGAGTGAGGGAGAGGGGAGGGAGGGGGATCAGGGATACAGACTAACTCATTTTTCATAGGAGCCAGCTGGGCCCCTAAAAACTGAAACTTAGTCGCCCAGCCAGGAATTTAGGGGCCCACATTTAAAACGTGGAAATCTTTTATTCAGAATCTGCGCGAGAATTGCGCCGTTTCCATAGGCTTTGTAGTAAACCCTCCTTTCTTCATGGTTTTGTTTCCTTTTAGCAACCGGGTGTGAAACACCAGCGATGTATCGCCATATTACACGCGAAAAATTTATAAATGGTTAAGATTTTTAGCTGTCAAATCGGTCTATCTATCTATCTTGAATAATCTTCCATTACGAGGAGGCGGCCATGTTGTTTCTCGATAGTGAGTAAAATCCAACACACAAGTATGACGGAACACCAAATATTCATAGCCGATATCGGCGCGGAAGTTAGCAATACCCTTAGAGGTGGCGGATTTTACTCCAAGCCGAAAACTCGCCAGACACACGCCGACAGCTGACGATCGCAAACTGGGCGACTATCATTTTAATTTTAGGCGCCCACCCGATTTTTTACTCGCAGTGGGCGAGTGGGCGACCGCTAGTCTGTATCCCTGGGGGATATTTAGAGCCTAAAGTGTAGTTAATTAGCCACTAAATACCGAAATACCACTAATAAGTCGGGGGAGGGGGGGGGGAGGGGGGGGAGTGAGAGGGGAGGGAGGGGAGGGGGGTGAATTTAGAGCCTAAAGTGTAGTTAATTAGCCACTAAATACCGAAATACCACTAAATAAGTGGGAGGGGGGAGGGAGGGAGAGGGGAGGGGGGGAAGGGGGTATTTAGAGCCTAAAGTGTAGTTAATTAGCCACTAAATACCGAAATACACTAATAAGTTGGGGGGAGGGAGGGAGAGGGAGCTAGGGGAGGGGGGTATTTAGAGCCTAAAGGGTAGTTAATTAGCCACTAAATACCGAAATACAACTTATAAGTGGGGGGGGGGGAGGGAGGGAGAGGTGAGGAGGGGAGAGAGGGGAGGGGGGATATTTTGAGCCTAAAGTGTTGTTAATTAGCCACTTAATACCGAAATACCACTAATAAGTTGGGGGGAGGGAGGGAGAGGGAGCTAGGGGAGGGGGGTATTTAGAGCCTAAAGGGTAGTTAATTAGCCACTAAATACCGAAATACAACTTATAAGTGGGGCGGGGGAGGGAGGGAGAGGTGAGGAGGGGAGAGAGGGGAGGGGGGATATTTTGAGCCTAAAGTGTTGTTAATTAGCCACTTAATACCGAAATACCACTAATAAGTGGGTGGGGGAGGGAGGGAGAGGGGAGGGAGAGGCGGGGGGTATTTTGAGCCTAAAGTGTAGTTAGTTAGCCACTAAATACCGAAATACCACTAATAAGTGTGTGGGGGGTGAGGAAGGGAGAGGGGAGGGGGGTATTTAACGCCTAAAGTGTAGTTAATTTGCCGCTAAATACCGAAATACCACTAATAAGTGTGTGTGTGGGGGGGGGGGGGGGGGGGAGGGGAGAGGGATGGGGAGGGAGGGGAGGTGGGTATTTAGAAGAGCCTAAAGTGTAGTTAATTAGCCACTAAATACCGAAATACCACTAATGAGTGTGTGGGTGGGGGGGGGGGGGGAGGGAGGGAGGGGGGGAAGGGGGTATTTAGAGCCTAAAGTGTAGTTAATTAGCCACTAAATACCGAAATACACTAATAAGTTGGGGGGAGGGAGGGAGAGGGAGCTAGGGGAGGGGGGTATTTAGAGCCTAAAGGGTAGTTAATTAGCCACTAAATACCGAAATACAACTTATAAGTGGGGGGGGGGGGGAGGGAGGGAGAGGTGAGGAGGGGAGAGAGGGGAGGGGGGATATTTTGAGCCTAAAGTGTTGTTAATTAGCCACTTAATACCGAAATACCACTAATAAGTTGGGGGGAGGGAGGGAGAGGGAGCTAGGGGAGGGGGGTATTTAGAGCCTAAAGGGTAGTTAATTAGCCACTAAATACCGAAATACAACTTATAAGTGGGGCGGGGGAGGGAGGGAGAGGTGAGGAGGGGAGAGAGGGGAGGGGGGATATTTTGAGCCTAAAGTGTTGTTAATTAGCCACTTAATACCGAAATACCACTAATAAGTGGGTGGGGGAGGGAGGGAGAGGGGAGGGAGAGGCGGGGGGTATTTTGAGCCTAAAGTGTAGTTAGTTAGCCACTAAATACCGAAATACCACTAATAAGTGTGTGGGGGGTGAGGAAGGGAGAGGGGAGGGGGGTATTTAACGCCTAAAGTGTAGTTAATTTGCCGCTAAATACCGAAATACCACTAATAAGTGTGTGTGTGTGGGGGGGGGGGGGGGGGGGGGGGAGGGGAGAGGGATGGGGAGGGAGGGGAGGTGGGTATTTAGAAGAGCCTAAAGTGTAGTTAATTAGCCACTAAATACCGAAATACCACTAATGAGTGTGTGGGTGGGGGGGGGGGGGAGGGAGGGAGAGGGGAGGGGGGTATTTAGAGCCTAAAGTGTAGTCAATTAGCCACTAAATACCGAAATACCACTAATAAGTGGGGAGGGGGGAGGGAGGGAGAGGGTAGGGGGGTATTTAGAGCCTAAAGTGTAGTTAATTAGCCACTAAATACTAAATACCGAAATACCACTTATAAGCTGGTGGGGGGGGGGGGGGAGGAGGGATGAAGAGGGGAGGGAGAGGAGGGGGGTATTTAGAGCCTAAAGTGTAGTTAATTAGCCACTAAATACCGAAATACCACTAATAAGTGTGTGTGGGGGGGGGGGGGAGGGAGAGGAGAGGGAGGGGAGGGGGGTATTAAGAGCCTAAAGTGTAGTTAATTAGCCACTAAATACCGAAATACCACTAATAAGCAATATATAGATGAAAGGGTATACTTTTAAATGCAGCAACTCTATCATTTTTGCTTCTCTTCTCATTAGGGCCAACTCTTAAAGGAAAGAATTCACTCCATAAGGAGCAAATTCTTTCTTTTAAGAGTAGACCCTATTTCAAAGAGCTACCTTATCAAGAGAAGCAAACAGGAAGTCATGCAAGTTAATAAACATTATTTTCGAAAAAGAGGCATTTATCATAGCAGATGTGTTTATTAGGATTAATACGGTTGGCAGTCATACATTTACTAGTGAATGGTTTTCCATGGCAAAATGAAAGCACAAAAGCACCAGTGCACAATACTGACACAAGTTCATTCTGCGGCTAATCTGAGTTTGTTTATTCCTAGGCTTCACTGGATAAGCTCAAGATGTTGATTTAGTTCTCTGTTTCAGAATTAATATCAAAGCTTCTCTGGATGACCAACTTTATTCCAAAATTTGTCTGGTGTCATGTGATCAAGAATTTCTTTGCTGACTGGCTACCTACCTGTTTTGTAAGTTCATACTGTAGCTTCTCTAGTTGACTTAGTTTATTCATAAACTGTTGAGAAAGCGGCTTGGCTGGCATCAGGTGATCAAGATTCTCTTCACTGATTGGTGGAGGAACTGGCCTGGCAGATCTTTTGGGTCCCATTTTGGGAATGTCAATGCCTGAAAAAAAAGCAAAAAGAATTCTAATACTTGTAAATGCAAACTTCTCAAACGTTATAGTGTTTAATGAACAGAAGTGCTATATTTACTGCTAAAATGGAAATGAAATAAAACAAGAGAGCCAAGAGGCCCTGAATCGCTCACCTGAGCAAGTGGCAAAGTGGCTTTTTCTTATGTCGGAAATTGTCAAAATATGAGTCTTGGGTCAAAAGTCAAAGAATGACCATGACCTCTTGATCTAATAAATCTTCATGTACTCATTAAGACAACCACACATACCATTTTTCAGGCCTAAATCTTCAAAACTTTCCATGAAATCTTATGTTCTAGCATTTTCCCATATTTGACCATGCCACAAAAAAGGTCAAGGTAAACCCAAGGTCATCATTTGAACAACCTTGGTAGTACTCTAATACTCCATGCTACTTACCAAGTTTCAAGGCCATAGGTGTATTGGTTCTGGAGAAGAAAATATTAAAGGTTTATACCATAAATGGGTATGGCGGCCATGTTGGTCATGTGACCTGGACCATTTGAACAAATTTTTGTTCAATCAACCCCTGGAGGCTCTGTATGAAATGTGTTTACAATTGGCCTTTTGGCTTTTGCGGAAATGTTTGAAAATGTCAAAATATGAGAGATCTGGGTCAAAGGTCAAAGAATGTCCTTGACCTCTTGTACTCATAATTCTTCATGACCTCATTAAGATGACTGTATATACCAATTTTTAGGCCAAAATCTTCAAAACTTCCCATGAAATCCTATGTTCTAGCATTTTCCCATATTTCCATAAAATCCTATGTTCTAGCTTTTTCCCATATTTCCATAAAAAAAGGTCAAAGTCAACCCAAGGTCATTATTTGAACAATCTTGATAGTACTATAGTACCAAATGCTACATACCATGTTTCAAGGCCATCAGTCAATTGGTTCTGGAGAAGAAGATTTTTAAAGTTTTTTACCACATATGGGCATGGCAACCATGCTGATCATGTGACCCAGACCATTTGAATAAATTTTCGTTTCCTCAACCCCTGAAGGCTCTACATGATATTTGGTTACAATTTGCTCTGTGGGTTTTAAGAATCAGTTTGAAACTGTCCAACTATGAGAAATCAGGGTAGTTTGTTGAAATTGTCAAATTATGAGAGTTCTGGGTCAGAGGTCAAAGTATGACCTTGACTTTTTGTACTCACAAATCTTCATGTACTCACTAAGCTGACTGCATATACCAGTATTTAGGCCTAAATCTTCAAAACTTTCCATGAAATCTTATGTTCTAGCATTTTCCCATATCTGACCTTGCCGTAAAAAAGGTCAAGGTCAACCCTAGGTCATAATTTGAGTTATCTTGATAGTACTTGAGTACCCAATGCTACATACCAAGTTTCAAGACCATCGGTCAACTGGTTCTGGAGAAGAAGATTTTTTAAGGTTTTTACCATATATGGGCGTGGCGGCCATGTTGGTCATGTGACCTGAACCGTATGAATAAATTTTCATTTCCTCAACCCCTTGAGGCTCATTATGAAATTTGGTTTCAATTGGCCCTGTGGCTTTTGAGGAGATTGTTTGAGATTGTCAAAATATGAGAGTTCTGGGTCAAAGGTCAAAGAATGACCTTGACCTCTTGTACTCATAAATCTTCATGTATTCATTAAGATGACTGTAGATACCGATTTTTAGCCCAAAATTTTCAACAGTTTCCAAGATATCTTACGTTGTAGCATTTTGCCATATCAAGCACAAGGAAGCAAATTTGACCTTGCCGTAAAAAAGGTCAAGGTCAACCCAAGGTCATAATTTGAATACTCTTGGTAGTACTTGCGTACCCAATGCTACATACCAAGTTTCAAGGCCATTGGCCTATTGGTTCTGGAGAAGAAGATTTTTTCAGGTTTTTACCATATATGGGCATAGGGGCCATGTTGGTCATGTGACCAGGACCGTTTCACCACTTTTTTTGTTCCTAAGACCCCAGGAGGCTACATATGGAATTTGGTTACAATTGGCCCAGCGGTTTCAGAGGAGAAGTTGTTTGAAATTGTGGATGGACGGACGACTTACGGACGACAGAGCCTGCCTATACTATAAGCTCCCCTGGAGCCTCTGGCTCAGGTGAGCTAAAAAAAGAATCTAATCTGATTCTTCACAGTGACTTGTCATAGTGTTTGAACATATTAAATATCACATTTCTTTTTAAACCACCTGAAATAATAATCTCTTCATGTTCTGAGGATAACATAATCTAACCTATGGTTCTCAACAAGTAGCACATCACCGTTCTCAACAATTAAAAAGTGAACACTGCATGCATGGCCATACCTGCTCTCTGGAGTTCAGCCCTCAGTTTGTTCCCCATTTCTATCAGTTGTTGTCTTTCTTTTGCTAGTTCAGCAATTTTTTTGGCTGCAGTCTTCAGCTTGTGCTGAAGGGTCTGTATGGTAGCATTAGTTGTGACCCCTTGACCCCCATTCAGGTCACCCCCACCTGAGAGATCTGACCCCTGCTGTCTCAGACCCCTGATTTCGTCTTGCAGTTGTTGGATCAAAAGCTCCTGCAATATAAATGAGATTCAGGGAGTGAGAAGCACAAAGCTGGCTAAGATCAATATGTCCATACCCTGGTCTGAGCAAGGTCTTCGTCTTTAAGTGAATGGGCACTAAAGGGAATAATTTTAATGACTTCCTGTTTGCTTTCCTGGATGACGCAGCCTTCCAAAATGGGGTCAACTCTTACCGAAAAGAATCCTAGAAGAGCCATTCTAGAGGAGCAAATTCTTACCTTTAAGAGTTGATCCTATTCAGGAGGGAGGCAAAAATAACAAGAGGGCCAAGAGGCCCTGAATCGCTCACCTGAGCAACTAGAAAATGTGTTTATGAAACACTATGCCCCCAACCATATGCTTGTCTCTAGAGAAGGTTCATCCAATAATGCTTGTACCTTTGTACCATAGGCTTACAATGCACTAAGTCGAAAAAGGGGCTTAACTCAGTCAAAAATTTACGAATTGTTTTTGCAAGTTAATCAGGTCATCTACACCTTGGGCAATATCAACCTGCAAAAATCATGATCCTAGCATCAGGGGTTCTCCAGATATTTTGTTCACAAGCTTCCATAGGCAAATAATGCACTAAGTTGAAAAAGGGGCATAACTCAATCCAAAATTTACAAATCATTTTCAAAAGTTAATCAGGTCATCTACACCACAGGCAGCATCTTCCTGCATAAAATCATGCTCCTAGCATCAGGTGTTCTTGAGAAATTTTGTTCACAAGGTTCCATAGGCTTACAATGCACTAAGTCGAAAAAGGGGCATAACTCAATCAAAAATTCATGATTTCTTTTCAAAAGTTAATCAGGTCATCTACACCACAGGCAGTATCTTCCTGCAAAAGATCATGCTCCTAACAATAGGGGTTCTTGAGATATTTTGTTCACAAGGTTCCATAGGCTTACAATGCACTAAGTCGAAAAAGGGGCATAACTTTGTCAAAAATTCACAAATTTGTTTCAAAAGTTAATCAGGTCATCTACACCTTGGGCATTCTCATCCTGCAAAACCTCATGATCCTAGCATCAGGGGTTCTTGAGATATTTTGTTCACAAGTTTCCACAGGCTAAGTCGAAAAAGGGGCATAACTCTGGAAATACATGACCGGCGACAAAAAGGGCATAGCTTTGTCAAAAATTCACGAATTTGTTTCAAAAGTTAATCAGGTCATCTACACCTTGGGCATTCTCATCCTGCAAAACCTCATGATCCTAGCATCAGGGGTTCTTGAGATATTTTGTTCACAAGGTTCCACAGGCTAAGTCGTAAAAGGGGCATAATTCTGGAAATACATTGCCAGCGGAAAAATAGAAAAATACAGGTCTGCTTATTTTCCATACTGATCATGTGTATACAGTTTCAAGTTCCTAGCTCTTATTGTTCTTGACTATATGTAAGGGTACCTTTGTAACATAGGCCTCAATGCACTAAGTCGAAAAAGGGGAATAACTCGATAAAAAATTCACGAATTTTTTTCAAAAGTTAATCAGGTCATCTACACCGCAGGCAGTATCTTCCTGCAAATAATCATGCTCCTAGCTTCAGGGGTTCTTGAGATATTTTGTTCACAAGGTTCCATCGGCTTACAATGCACTAAGTCGAAAAAGGGGCATAACTCGGTCAAAATTTCACGAATTTGTTTCAAACGTTAATCAGGTCATCTACACCTTGGGCATTCTCATCTTGCAAAACCTCATGATCCTAGCGCCAGGGGTTCTTGAGATATTTTGTTCACAAGGTTCCACAGGCTAAGTCGAAAAAGGGGCATAACTCTGGAAATACATTGCCGGCGGAAAAATAAAAAAATACGGTTCTGCTTATTTTCCATACTGATCATGTGTATAAAGTTTCAAGTTCCTAGCTCTTATTGTTCTTGACTATATGTAAAGGTACCTTTGTACCATAGGCCTCAATGCACTAAGTCGAAAAAGGGGAATAACTCGATCAAAAATTCACGAATTTTTTTCAAAAGTTAATCAGGTCATCTACACCACAGGCAGTATCTTCCTGCAAAAAATCATGCTCCTAGCTTCAGGGGTTCTTGAGATATTTTGTTCACAAGGTTCCATAGGCTTACAATGCACTAAGTCGAAAAAGGGGCATAACTCGGTCAAAAATTCACGAATTTGTTTCAAAAGTTAATCAGGTCATCTACACCTTGGGCATTCTCATCCTGCAAAACCTCATGATCCTAGCATCAGGGGTTCTTGAGATATTTTGTTCACAAGGTTCCGCAGGCTAAGTCGAAAAAGGGGCATAACTCTTGAAATATGTGACCCGCGGAAAAAAGAAAAAACACGCGTTCGCTTATTTTTCATACTGATCATGTGTATAAAGTTTCAAGCTCCTAGCTCTTACGGTTCTTGATATGACAGACGGACAGACGGACAGGCCCAAACCAATATGCCCCCACAATTTCTCCGAAATTGGGGGCATAAAAAGGTAAAAGGTCAAACTAGGGTCATAATTTGAACAAACCAGGTAGTTTGCAACCATTTCTAAATGGTTCTGAAGAAGAAGATTTTTAATGTTTTTCTATGTATTGCTGTTGTTCAAACCCTGGACCCCCTGGGGCGGGGCCATTTTTGACCCTGGCACCATCATTTGAACAAACTTGGTAAGGAACCACTAGGCAATGTATCACATAATTTCAAGCATCTGCACAGAGGGGTTATGGAGAAGAAGGTTTTTGAGTACATTTTAATTTCGAACCCAAGACTCCATGCCCCAGGGCCATTTTGGATCCCAGGGCCACCATTTATACAAACTTTGAAGGAGTCCACCAGGCAATGCATCATATCAAATTTCAAGCATCTGAGCTAAGTGGTTCTGAAGAAGAAGATTTTTTAATAGTTTCCTATGTATTTCTATGGCTCAAACTCAGGACTCCCTGCCGCAGGGCCATTTTGGACCCTGGGGCCATCATTTGAACCAACTTGATACAGGACAACAAGGCAATGCATCATACTAATTTTTAAGCATCTAAGCCAAGTGGTTCTGAAGAAGAGGATTTTTTAATATTTTTCTATGTAGTTCTATGGTTCAAACCCAGGACCCCCTGGGGCGGGGCCATTTTAGTCCCTGAGGTCATCATTTGAATGAACTAGGTAAAAGACTACTAGGTAAAGCTATGTACCAAATTTCAAGCATCTGAGCCAAGTGGTTCTGCAGAAGAAGATTTTTAAATATTTTTCTATATATTTCTATGGTTCAAACCTGGGACTCCCTGCCGCAGGGCCATTTTGGACCCTGGGGCCACCATTTGAACAAACTTTGTAAAGGTCTACTAGGCAATGCTACATACCAAATTTCAAGCATTTGAGCCTTGCGGTTCCAGGGCTCTCGGTCACCGATATTTGGGGCCGAAATTCGGCCCCATTCCCAATGCCAAAAAGTATCTTTTTTTCCCAATTCCAGATGAAAAAATTCCCAATCTGAGTCTGACTCACAGTGGTCTGACTAAGCCTGTTTGGTCCAAGAGTACTGCAGTTCCATCATTGCAAAATGTATTACAACTCACCTTTAAACTAAAAATGTTAACATAATTTATAACTTTAAAAATCGGGAAGCGATTACATTTTCAATCACGATCGTCATGTTTTGTTACTGGAAAGTGGTACCGGGTTTTATCATGTACTGTTAGAGTTACCTCCCTTTCATTAGAGGGCGAATAGCCTAGCGATTTTTGCTGCAATATGTTAATATTTTCTTTGCTTCAAGGGCCAATACTGTTGTGGGGAACAATATTTTGACTTATTCTTTAATTTAAAGCCTTCCAATGCTAAAATTTGATCGGAGTTTTCACCTATGGTGGATGATTCTGCTGTTTTTGGGTTTCGTACCTGAATTGATTTTCACAGACATTTTCGGCCATATCCAAAATCATAAACAGGATTACCGGACATCCAAGAGTTAGTATAGTGATAGTGACATACAGTGGATGTTTTGTACTTGCAGGACTGAAACTTTTGTCATGTGTTGCGTTGTGACAGTCCACTTTCTCTCAACTTCACATTATGCTTAGTTCACAGATGCTTCAAACCTAGAGTGTTATACTGTTGTTATATTGAAACACTTTTTTTCTATGTCCCAGTCCTGTCTCCAATTTGAGAGTGGCAATATAGGGAAGTTGCCAGTTCAAAGGAAAGAAAGAAAAACTCAACACACACACAAATAGTTTTGTTATTATCTAATATCCCAACTATTTGATAAAGTTTATTATGATTCACTATCTGCTAGATCTATGTCTGCTTATTGACTGGAATCCTCTGAAAATATAACGTACCATGTGTAAGTTGTGTTGGTCTGACAATGAAAACGTCACTCATAAGACATTGAAAATTTTCCCAATTTTAGACAAAACGACGCTAATTTTCCCAATTCTAAAGGCCCCGGCCCCATTCCCAAAAAGGGGTGTGAGAGCCCTGCGGTTCTAAAGTAGAAGATTTTTTAATATTTTTCTATGTATTTCTATGGTTCAAACCTGGGACTCCCTGCCACAGGGCCATTTTGGACCCTGGGGCCACTATTTAAAGATACTTGGTAGAGGACCACTAGGCAATGTTACATACCAAATTTCAAACATCTGAGGCAAGCAGTTCTGGTGAAGAAGATTTTTAAGTATTTTTTAGTTTCAAACCCAAGACCCCCTGCCCTGGGGCCATTATGGACCCTGGGTCCACCATTTGAATAAATTTGGTAGAGGACCACATGGCGAAATTACATACCAAATTTCAAGCATCTGAGCCAGGTAGTTCTGGTGAAGAAGATTTTATGTATTTTTTAGTTTCGAACCCAAGACCCCCTGCTGCAGGGCCATTTTGGATCCTGGGGCCACCATTTGTAAACTTGGTAGAGGACCACTAGGCAATGCTACATACCAAATTTCAAGCATCTGAGCCAAGCAGTTCTGGAGAAGAAAATTTTTTAAGTATTTTTTTAGTTTCAAACCAAAGACCCCCTACCCCAGGGCCATTTTGGACCCTGGGGCCACCATTTGAACAAACTTGGTAGAGGACCACTAGGCAATGCTACATATTAATTTCAAGCATCTGAGCCAAGCAGTTCTGGAGAAGAAGATTTTTAAGTATTTTTTAGTTTCAAAACCAAGACCCCCTGCCCTGGGGCCATTTTGGATCCTGGGGCCACCATTTGAACAAACTTGGTAGAGGACCACTAGGCAATGCTACATACCAAATTTCAAGCATCTGAGCCAAGCAGTTCTGGAGAAGAAAATTTTTTAAGTATTTTTTAGTTTCAAGCCCAAGACCACCTGCCCCAGGGCCATTTTGTACCCTGGGGTCACCATTTGAACAAACTTGGTAGAGGACCACTAGGCAATGCTACATATTAATTTCAAGCATCTGAGCCAAGCAGTTCTGGAGAAGAAGATTTTTAAGCATTTTTTAGTTTCAAACCCAAGACCCCCTGCCCTGGGGCCATTTTGGACCCTGGGGCCACCATTTGAACAAACTTGGTAGAGGACCACTAGGCAATGCTACATACCAAATTTCAAGCATCTGAGCCAAGCAGTTCTGGAGAAGAAGATTTTTAAGTATTTTTTTAGTTTCGAACCCAAGACCCCCTGCCCCAGGGCCATTTTGGACTCTGGGGCCATCATTTGAACAAACTTGGTAGAGGACCACTAGACAATGCTCCATACCAAATATCAAAGCCCTAGGCTTGGTGGTTTCAGAGAAGATGTCATTTAAAGCAAATTGTTGACGACGCACGACGGACGACCCACGACGGACGATGGACGACGCACACTGGCTGATCACAATAGCTCACCCTGAGCCTATGGCTCAGGTGAGCTAATAAGAGCTTCGCAAGCGGAGCATTATACACCAATTTTAATGTCATGAAGGAGTTACAGAATAAACAAGATTGTTTACAAAACGGTGGACAGGCAGACCAACAAGGGCAACAACTCTGTAATGCAACATTATTTATAAAATTCATCACATCAAATATTATTAGTATGCCATAAATTAGCTTCCAAGGTGAAGTGGATCAGAAGTTGAAAAATGCCGAAGTGAAACAAAGGAGATAATTCATAAACTAGATATATAGTAAAACTGGGTAAAAACTCTGACTCAGCAAAACCTAAACTGAGGCTGGACAATATTCATTAGTGAAGATCTAGTCCAGCCTGCCTCTGCAGTCTTGTTAGAGCCTATTCTGGTTGGTCTTTTACCATATCAACTTAATAAATGCTCCTGCTCTAATAAATGCCCCTGCCTCTGTTGCAGAAAAAATTTCATTCTCATACTTAATAGTTTCATGCTAACCACAATTCAGATTTTACATATAGAAAGCTGGACTTAAAAGAAAATTTAAGTTAATTAAATATTTAATACAATAAAATATAGCTGTCTGTCATAATGCTGTGCAAAATGTTATTTCCTTATCAGTATTTCAGTAGCCAGCAGGCAGGAGACTTTCAGGTCTAGTGGCAACCGACTGGCAGGAGATACTTTCTAATTTTTATCAGAACAAAATTTCAATGAACAATTAATGCCTCCTGCAAGTTCTGACCAAAACAAGATATTTTCACTTTAATACTTTAAGAAATAAACATGTTAACAAATCATTAAGAAACTTCAATTTCTTCAAAGAAATTAAAAGGCGACGGCTAGTGACAACCGGTTGTCAGCAGCCTCACAGGCTAGAGACAACCGGTTGTCAGTAGCCTCACAGGCTAGAGACAACCAGCTAATAAATTAATATGCATTTTAAAGGACAGGAAGCATTGGTTCATTGTAAAAACATCACAAGTAATTCTCAATAGGTTTATGCTTTAAATCAAGCTACATATGAATCACAACAACAAAATATCTGCAAATAAAAAACCAAAATATGGAGAAGAGATATCTTCTGAAAATAGATTTTCCAAGGGAAGTAACTCAAATCATACTTTGTAAGGGAACTAACTCAAAATACCACTTAAAAAATTTTCTCTGAATGTCTATGTTCTAATTCTGTTTGCACAATTGCCTCCATGATCATAGTAGTTATACTTGTATTCCTATTATAAATTTGTAGTTTATTTTTCCTAGTGGATAGAATCAGTAAATAAACAAATGCTTGACTGAACAGCAAGAATATAACTATATGGAAGATCATGTAATGGTAACTTGAAAATTTATGTAAAACCTTTTTTCCATCAAGGTAAATGTATAATTTGTGCGCATGTGATGCATAAATTCTTTTAGCTATTTATATGAATAACCCAATGACTTCCAGACAATAATAATGTAGATAATAAAAAGAACACAGAAATTTACATCTGATTCCTTTCTTCTTGCTTTCTACTATCAACTTAAAACTTGATCAGAGTGGAAACAAATATCAACAAATATCATGATATAATAGTAATACCATGAAACTAATATTCTAAAAATATCTTGAGTTTTATTATTTGAAAACAATAGGATTTATAGTAACTGGTTGTCAGCAGCCTGTGAGGCTAGTGACAACCGGTTGTCAATAGCCACTTCCAAATTAAAACTATAGCTATGATAAAAGGGGCAAATGAATTATTGCTTTTACCTGAGCTCCAAAATTAATTGGTGGTCTTTTCTGTGCTAAGTCCAGTTTAAGACCAGATATCTGTGACAACAGAATAAAATCTATCTGAAACAACAATTTTCATCTCTAACAGAGCTTCACTTCAACGATATTAGCACCTCCCACATGAGTTACAACCAAACTAAGCTAACAATCAGACATATAGCACAACACTTGACTTTGGTACTTCCTTTCAAAACACTAATTCAGCCGCAACATGAGTGACAACTAAGTGACATGTGCGCCCATCGAAGACTCATCAGTCTTTACTGTGCACTTAAAGGGTAGCTAAGGGTTTATCTGATCAGAGTCTTTGCTGTTGGCATGGATGTAGCTTAGCCCCTAAGGTACCCTTTAAGTGCTTAGCAAAGACCCTGATCAGCCTGGGTGGATGCCCAGTCAGATCCAAGTCTTCGCTGGGTGCACATGTCACTTCGTTGATTTTCTTGTGTTGTGGCTCAATTATATGAGCCACGACCCTACAAAACCAACAAAGTGGTTGTGCGCCCAGCCCAGACTCAGATCAGCCTGGGCATCTGCCCAGTCTGATCAGTCTTTGCTTTCGCATGGAGGTAGCTTAGACCCTTAGCTACCCTTTAAGTGCTTAGCGAAGAGTCTGATCAGACCGAAGGCTGATCTGAGTCCTCGCCGGGCACACAACCACTTTGCTGGTTTTCTCGTGTCGCAGCTCATATAAATGACATCACATGAAAAGGTACACTATGACAATGACAAACAGAAAATACTCAATCTCCACATCCATGCAGTCTGATCAGAGTCTTCCCTTTTTGCATATTCCATCTATAAATCATCATGAGTCAATAAAAGAAAGATGAAGACTGGTCAGCTTGCACAGTTGTGTTCTGTCTTTCTGTAATACTGATCATCACTCAGTGTGTTTAATTAATGTCCAACCTTTCAGCTGACTGACCTCACCCGGTTGACAATATCATCACTGTCAAAGGATGCTATTTTGGGTTAATTAAACATTATTCCAATTAAGACTTATGTTGTGACCATTCTTTAGAACTTAATAATATAAAGGAGAGTCTGACCAGCGTTTGCACAGTTTTCTATTCTGCTGGCAATTTTTGAGACAATTTACATGGTAATGAAATTTACTTGTTAAAGCAGCATTCCTTCCCAAATTTCATATTTGTAGAAGAGTTTTTTATGCAAGTAAATCCACTATAACTCTGATTTCCATTCATTTCAGGACCCATTTACAAGCAGGAATGATACTTTTGGCATTATTGTTAGCCTGTTTTATTTCTTGCGACCCAGTAAAAATCAATTCACACCGGAGCATGTATATTCTATATGTTACTAGTCTCGCTTTACACACTAAATGAGCAGGAATAAAGTGTTTTAGCTTTCTGAAAGGCAAAAACATAAAGTTAACAGTCATTTTAAATAATCAATAGAATGGGTCATTTTGAGCAGGATTATTGCTTTAAAATTTTAGGATTATAAGTATTACAGTGATCCAGGTGTCATTCTGCCATTTCTTCAAAGTGGTGATTTTGGTGACTTCCAAGGATGATAAATGCACTTCAAAATGGGATCTACCATTGAAGGAAAGAATTTGCACCTAGAAGAGCAAATTCTTTCCTTAAGAGTTGTTCCCATCTCAAAGGGAAGCAAAATTGAAACTGGCAGAGTTGCTTCCCCTGAAAGTGTACTCATTCCCCTTATAGTGACCAAATATTGAGCCACGTCATGTGATTTCCAACAATGTGGCAATTTTGTCATGTGATATTCAGATCATCCTTCTCATTTATACAGGGTAATCAGAGACCTCACTGTTTGCTCTATGGCTTGGGTCACTTCCATGGATGGCTGATATGACAAGCAAAGACTCTGATCAGACTGCACATTAGTGCAGTCTGATCAGAGCCTTTGCTAGTCACCACTGCCACATTGCTGGAAATCACATGATGTGGCTCAAATTTTAGAGTAAATACTATAATGTTTATGTATCAAATAATAAGTCATTACCTCTTGTCCAAGAGCTGTCACTTCCATATTTCTCTCCAGATTTCCTTTATAATATTCATCTGCTTCTTTCCGTGCCTCCAGTAACTGAAGTTCAAGGTCAGATATCCTCTGCCTCAAACTGGCAATCTCAGCCTGGTTCCTCCTTGTGGTGGCTCCCAGCTCATATTGTAGCTGGTCTATCTCAACCTGCTTGTCTCTGGGCTGAAACAGGAAAATATGTGTGATAGCTTTGAATGACCATCAATAAAAAGTGTTTGATCACTACAATTTACCCCTTCTTATTCAGATGATATGGGTGACATCAAGTGAATAAGCTTTATTGCCTATGTGATCAGCAAAGACCAAGATAAGCCCATTTGAGCCATGAAAAAAAAACAACAATTCCACGGAATGCTATGTCGCACCTGCATTGCACTTTCACAGTAGTAAAGACTATACAGTTAAAAGAACTTGTATGAAAAATGGACAAAAATGCTAGGGTCAACACAATTTTGGATGTAAAATTTTACTATGTCAGAAGGGTAAGAATAACTGCAACATCCCTCAATACATTCTAAGAAGAAACTTTATGCCAGGTGTGATGACTACAGGTATCATACTTTCAGATGAAAGGACTAAACGCTAGGGCCGAAAAATATTTTGGGGTTTAAGATTTTGCGATGTCAGCAGAAAATGAAATATATGTCAAGGGTAAATTAATTGCATCAGCCATCAAGAACATTCTAAGAAGAAACTTGATGCCAGGTTTGATGATTCTGGGTATCATAGTTGTGAGAAACGGACTTAAACACTAGGGTGGACATAATTTTGAATATAAAATTTTACTAATTTGGCAGAGAATGAAATATAGGTCAAGGTATAAATAAGAGCAACAGCCCTCGAAAAACATTCTTAGAAGAAGCTTTATACCAAGTTTGATGACTGTAGGTATCATAGTTTGCGAGAAATTTACTTAAACGCTAGGGTTGACGTAATTGTTCAGGGACAACTTACAAAGTCAGCAGAGCATTAAATAAAGGTCAAGGTAAAAATAATAGCAACAGTCCATGAAAACACTCTAAGAAGAAGCTTTATGCCGGGTTTGATGATTGTAGGTATCATAGTTTGCGAGAAATGAACTTAAATGCTAGGGTCGACGTAATTGTAGGTGGCCTGATTTACAAAGTCACCAGAGCATAAAATATAGGTAACGGTAAAAATAAGAGCAACAGCCCTCGAGAACATTCTATGAAGAAGCTTTATGCCATGTTTGATGATTGTAGGTATCATACTTTGCAAGAAATGGATTTAAATGCTAGAGAGCCTAGGGTCGACGCAATTGTTGACGGACGGACGGACATACGGACGAACGGAATGACTGACGGACGGACGGAAAAGTGAACTCCTATATCGCACCTTGCTAAAGCAGAAGCGACAAAAACTGGCATGTGCACCTTATGAAAACTCAGATCAGCTTGTGCATTCACCCAGTCTGATCAGTCTTCACTGCGTGCTTAAAGGGTAGCTAGGGGTCTAAGCTAACTCCATGCGGACAGCAAAGACTCTGATCAGACTGGGCAGATGCCCAGGCTGATCTGAGTCTTTGCTGGGCATGCATGCCACTTTGTTGCTTTTGTCCTGAATTTGCAGCAAACCATCACTTATGTGCATCATATTATAACCACATAGCCTTTGCAAAAGCCAACTAACCATTAACCTACTGAGGTGAAACATTACTATTTTGTAAACACAGACCTAGATCAGACTGCTCCGTAGCCGGCACTGTTCTTCCCTTAAAACACCCGTCAAACTGATGAACTGTAAAGTCCAAACTTAATGAAAGCAGAAGACTGCTTTGACACGTCATGACTTAATGACTTTGTTTTTTGCTGAGTGAGGGCGATTTTTTTTTTGCACATAATTGAGCTGCGACACAACAGTGAGTTCAGTGAGGACTCAGATAAGCCTGGGTATCAGCATCCAATCTGATCAGTCTTTGCTGTCGGCACTAGCTTAGACCCTCAGCTACCATATAAGCTCAAGCAAAGACTCTGATCAGACATGGCAGCTGCCCAGGCTGATCTGAGTCTTTGCTGGGTGCACATGCCTCTTTGTTGATTTTCTCGTGTTGCGGCTCATATATATCTGATGACTCAAGCCTATAGGACAGGAAGGATCTATTACTCATCTCTATTGAGAGTTTCTCAAGCACCATTTCCTAGTATTGTACAGCTGCCAAGTGTTTCTTCACTTCTTGTATATATACTCACCTACAAGACAGGGTTTTCTCTCTCCATAAAGTACCCCAAATATGCCAAATAGTCATGCGTCATTTGGCTATTAGACAGGATTTTCTCTTCCAAACAAAATTCCTAAA
Organism: Ctena decussata; assembly: GCA_963989385.1. NCBI lineage: Eukaryota > Metazoa > Mollusca > Bivalvia > Lucinida > Lucinidae > Ctena > Ctena decussata. Next base: position 42,068,360 of record OZ022500.1, read on the forward strand.
ATCTAGGTCCATCTTAACAGATGGATCTAGATTTTTGGGATTGTTTTGGAAGGGAAAAACTTCTGTCCTATAACCACAGAAATGGGGTACATAAAATATATTTCTGGGTGGACACGTATAGGCTTGACTACTCCCATACATGAGAATTCTGTGTTCCCGACATTCATATTTTACATTTATATTATATGCTGTTATTTACATTTTAGTTATTCTTCGAAGCTCGAACTTGTTGCATGCTCAACTATAACAAATCTATAAAAGAGAGCATGTGGGCATCTAACTTGTTGGACTAAGGCTTGACACAGGAACACGTCGTTAGATTGAATAACCCTAAAAACAGTCAAAAACGCAAAAACAGTGATGGCGAGCCTTTAAAGGTAGGTTCCTGGACTAGCGATAACAATTATGTTCACAAAATAATTTCGCCTTTTCTGGGTAGTATTGAATTCTCTTATTTTTCTGAATCTGTTGCTACTGAGAAAATCGTCAGATGTTGAAGAAAATAGTCGTTTTCCCTTCTGGTTTATTTTCCTTCGTTGGAATTCCAGTTCTAAAAATAGATTTGTTATATGTCTATAAGTGCGCGATTTCTGATGCCATTCTCCAAAGGTAATTTTTCTCTTGCCATCAGCTCTCCTAGAGGTCCCTTCATGGCAGATGGGTTAAAACTATCTCAAAATGCAATGCAGCATGACGTCAGCTAACGTTATCTATTTTGTGCGCGAACTAAAAATAGCACTAACTGGAATGCGAAGCAGAGTTAGGAAATCCCTTGCAAAACAACTTGTCTAATAATATTTTGATTTACTCTTTTAAGTGAAGCTTATTCATTCCCTTTTTATAAGTGCTTTCCTACAGCTTGGTTGAAAGATGATCAAAATCATGATGCATTCCAAAGTACAGGAACCTACCTTTAACAGGAACTTGTAGTTTCGATCAAATAACCCTTAAACCAGCCAAAAAACCCAAAACAGTGATGGGGAGCCTTAGCCTTTAGGCTCCCCATCACTGTTTTCGGGTGTTTGACTGTTTTAAGGGTTATTTGATCTTATAACTACAAGTTCCCGTGGACTATAGTAAACATTCAAAAAATTCAAAAGTGTGACAAAAAAGGCTACCAGTGCAGACCAAGAGCTACAAGAGCAGCCTCATCAGGGTCTACAGCACTTTTTTAGCAGTCTCAGTTTCAAGTTCTGCTGAAGGCATAAATCTTTCTAACTGCACACAGCCTTTCACCAGCACCATCCGATTGTCCTCATGTGACTGAAATACTGTTGAAAAGGATGTAAAATTGCAAGTCATCCATCCATCTGAGAGATGAAGTGTATAAAATTTTTAAAACAAGTGCAGTACTCACCTCCTTTGCAAGTTTCTCGAGAACCTGTTCCTGGTACTGTATATGAGCTTGATGTTTCTTCACCTGAGCCATCAACTCCACCTTCTCAGCTCGTAATCCTCCTGTAATCATACAAGATACAGCAAACTGCATTTATTCAGTTATAAGATGGGTTGTATGACCCAAACTATCTAAACCAGACTTGTCTAATTATGCTAAAAAGAAGGGTTTTCCCTTCCAAAACCAACCCCCAAAAAATCTTGATCCATCTTATTATTCCAAAATCAAACCCAAAAATCTAGATCCATCTTATAACTCCAAAACCAACCCCAAAAATTCTAGATCCATCTTATAATTCCAAAGCCAACCCCCCAAAAAAATCTAGATCCATCTTATAATTCCAAAACCAACCCCAAAATATCTAGATCCATCTTATAAGATGGATCTAGATCTTTTGGGGTTGTTTTGGTAGGAAAAGCCCATTCTTATAGCCGAATAAATATGGTAGCTTTAAAAATTCCAATTTCAAAATTTTGACATACTCACAAATGACAGTCTTGCTTCCAATTCCACATCTTTTAATCAAACCTGCTTGTACCTAGTGGGCATACGTTTCTCATTTGGTGCTATTATGACCAGTCATCTGGCCATTCATCACTGCACACCATACATGAGAACTGCCTCACTGTAACTGAATAAACCTTTTACACCGAAATCCCAGTCTACAAATAAATTTCTAAATATAGAACCTGGTATTTCCTGCATGTTGTGAAATTCCAGTCTATAAATAAATTTCTATAAATAGAACCAGGGATTCTTTGAGCTGTATACTGTATTAATCCTAATAACCCCCGCCTCTTCTCCAAAATATGTTATAATAACTTGCCAACATCAGTTTTACAAAGGGAACAAGAGGGCCATGAGGCCCTGAATCGCTCACCTGAACAATTGGCAAGGTGGCTTTTACTTATCATGTCTGAAATTGTCAAAATATGAGTTTTGGGTCAAAAGTCAAAGAATGACCATGACCACTTGTACTCATAAATCTTCATGTTCTCATTAAGACAACCATATTTTTAGGCCAAAGTCTTCAAAACTTTCCATGAAATCTTATGTTCTAGCATTTTCCCATATTTGACCATGCCGCAAAAAAGGTCAAAGTAAACCCAAGGTCACCATTTGAACAGTCTTGGTGGTACTCTAGTACTCCATGCTATTTACCAAGTGTCAAGGCCATAGGTGTATTGGTTCTGGAGAAGAAAAATATTAACCATAAGTGGTAATGGCGGCCAAGTTGGTCATGTGACCTGGACCGTTTGAACAAATTTTCATTCAATCAACCCCTGGAGGCTCTATATGAAATGTGTTCACAATTGGCCCTTTGGCTTTTGAGGAAATGGTTGAAAATGTCAAAATATGAGCGATCTGGATCAAAGGTAAAAAAATGACCTTGACCTTTTGTACTAATAATTCTTCATGAACTGATTAAGACAACTGTATATACCAATTTTTTAGGCCAAACTCTTCAAAACTTTCCATGAAATCTTATGTTCTACCATTTTCCCATATTTGACCTTGCTGTAAAAGGTCAAGGTCAACACAAGGTCATTATTTGAACAATCTTGATAGTACTCAAGTACCCAATGCTACATACAAAGTCTCAAGGCCATCGGTCAATTGGTTCTGGAGAAGAAGATTTTTAAAGGTATTTACCATATATGGGCGTGGCGGCCATGTTGGTCTTGTGTCCAGGACCGTAAGAAAATTTTTTCATTCCTTCAACCCCTCAAGGCTCTATATGAAATTTGGATTCAATTGGCCCAGTGGTTTTAGAGCAGATTGTTTGAAATTGTCAAAATTTGAGATTTCTGGGTCAAAGGTCAAAGAATGACCTTGACCTCTTGTACTCATAAATCTTCATGTACTCATTAAGATGATTGTATATGCCAATTTTTAGGCCAAAATCTTCAAAACTTACCATGAAATCTCATGTTCCAGCATTTTCAGATATTTGACCTTGCCGTAAAAAAGGTCAAGGTCAACCCAGGGTCATAATTTGAACAATCTTGATAGTACTTGAGTACCCAATGCTACATACCGAGTTTCAAGGCCATCGGTCTACTGGTTCTGGAGAAGAAGATTTTTAAAGGTTTTTACCATATATGGGCGTGGTGGCCATGTTGGTCATGTGACCTGGACCGTATGAACAAATTTTCATTCCCTTAACTCCCGGAGGACCTATATGAAATTTGGTTACAATTGACCTAATTGTTTTTGAGGAGATTGTTTGATATTGTCAAAATATGAGAGTTCTGGGTCAAAGGTCAAAGAATGACCTTGACCTCTTGTACTCATAAATCTTCATGTAGTCATTAAGATGACTGTATGTACCAATTTATAGGCCAAAATCTTCAACATTTTCCAAGATATCTTATGTTGCAGCATTTTGCCATATAAAAGCATAAGGAAGCAAATTTGACCTTACCGTAAAAAAGGTCAAGGTCAACCCAAGGTCATAATTTGAACAATCTTGGTAGTACTCGTGTACCCGATGCTACATACCAAGTTTCAAGGCCATCGACCTATTGGTTCTGAAGAAGAAGATTTTTTCAGGTTTTTACCATATATGGGCATGGCGGCCATGTTGGTCATGTGACCAGGACCGTTTGAACAACTTTTCGTTCCTAAGGTCCCAGTAGGCTCTATATGAAATTTGGTTACAATCCGCCCAGCGGTTTCAGAGGAGAAGTCGTTTGAAAGTGTGGACGGACGACGGACGGACGGACGGACGGACGGACGGACGGACGGACGGACGACGGACGACGGACGACGGAGCCTTACCATCCTATAAGCTCCCCCTGAGCCGCTGGCTCAGGTGAGCTAAACAAGAGGGCCATGAGGCCCTGAATCGCTCACCTGGGCAATTGGCAAGGTGGCCTTTTCTTATCATGTCTGAAATTGTCAAAATATGAGTCTTGGGTCAAAAGTCAAAGAATGACCATGACCGATTGTACTCATAAATCTTCATGTACTCATTAAGACAACCATATATACCATTTTTAGGCCAAAATCTTCAAAACTTTCAACGAAATCTTATGTTCTAGCATTTTCCTATATTTGACCATGCCGCAAAAAAGGTCAAGGTAAACCCAAGGTCACCATTTGAACAGTCTTGGTGGTACTCTAGTACTCCATGCTACTTACCAAGTCTCAAGGCCATAGGTGTATTGGTTCTGGAGAAGAAAAATATTAAAGAATTATACCATAAGTGGTAGTGGCGGCCATGTTGGTCATGTGACCTGGACTGGTTGAACAAATTTTTATTCAATCAGCCCCTGGAGGCTCTATATGAAATGTGTTTACAATTGGCCCTTTGGCTTTTGAGGAAATGGTTAAAAATGTCAAAATATGAGCGATATGGATCAAAGGTCAAGAAATGACCTTGACCTCTTGTACTCATAATTCTTCATGACCTCATTAAGACAACTGTATATACCAATTTTTAGGCCAAAATCTTCAAAACTTTCCATAAAATCTTATGTTCTAGCATTTTCCCATATTTGACCTTGCTGTAAAAAAAGTCAAGGTCAACACAAGGTAATAATTTGAATAATCTTGATAGTACTCAAGTACTCAATGCTACATACAAAGTCTCAAGGCCATCCGTCAATTGGTTCTGGAGAAAAAGATTTGTAAAGGTTTTTACCATATATGGGCATAGTGGCCATGTTGGTCATGTGACCAGGACCGTTAGAAAATATTTTCATTCCCTCGACTCCTGGAGGCTCTATAAAATTTTTGGTCACAATTGGCCCGGTGGTTTTTGAGGAGATTGTTTGAAACTGTCAAAATATGAGAGTTCTGGGTCAAAGGTCAAAGAATGACCTTGACCTCTTGTACTCACAAATCTTCTGGTACCCATTAAGATGACTGTATATACCAGTTTTTAGGCCAAAATCTTCAAAACTTATCATGAAATCTCATGTTCTAGCATTTTCCATTATTTGACCATGCTGTAAAAAAGGTCAAGGTCAACACAAGGTCATAATTTGAACAATCTTGATAGTACTCAAGTACCCAATGCTACATACCAAGTCTCAAGGCCATCGGTCAACTGGTTCTGGAGAAGAAGATTTTTAAAGGTTTTTACCATATATGGGCGTGGTGGCCATGTTGGTCATGTGACCTGGACCGTATAAATAAATTTTTGTTCCCTCAAGCCCTGAAGACTCTATATGAAATTTGGTTTCAATTGGCCAAGTGGCTTTTGAGAAGATTATTAAAACTTATCAAAATATGAGAGTTCAGGGTCAAAGGTCAAAGAATGACCTTGACCTCTTGTACTCGTAAATCTTCATGAAGTCATTAAGATGTCTGTAGATACCAATTTTTAGCCCAAAATCTTCAACAGTTTCCAAGATATCTTATGTTGTAGCATCTTGCCATATAAAAGCATATAGAAGCAAATTTGACCTTACCGTAAAAAAGGTCAAGGTCAACCCAAGGTCATAATTTGAACAATCTTGGTAATACTCGCGTACCCAATGCTACATATCAAGTTTCAAGGCCATCGGCCTATTGGTTCTGGAGAAGAAGATTTTTTCAGGTTTTTACCATATATGGGCATGGCGGCCATGTTGGTCATGTGACCAGGACCGTTTGAACAACTTTTCGTTCCTAAGGTCCCAGGAGGCTCTATATGAAATTTGGTTACAATCGGCCCAGCGGTTTCAGAGGAGAAGTCGTTTGAAATTGTGGACGGACGACGGACGGACGGACGGACGGACGGACGGACGACGGACGACGGAGCCTTACCATCCTATAAGCTCCCCCGGAGCCGCTGGCTCAGGTGAGCTAAAAACTCGAAATCATGGTGTTTCTCTGAAAGATGTAGCTCTTCTGAATGGGGTCCACTCTTTAAGGAAAAAATGTGCTCCTAGATGAGCAAAATGTTTTCCTTTAAGAGCTAACCTTATTGAGAAGGGAAGCAACAAGAGCTGTTGCCTGACAGCATAGCTCGCCTGAATCGGTGCTTGCCCATCACACAGTTGCTTTGGAGGTGTGGACGTCTATGCATAAAACTTCAGGCAAGCATTTCCATAAAGACAACACATTTATAAACAAAAGCTATCTAAGAAATAAGTCTTAAAATAAAATTAAAATAAAAAAATCCACATGAAATTTCAAAGTCCATGAGCTTGAGGTCAAAGAACTAAGAAGTAGGGGTGGGGGTGGGGAGTGGAGGGGGGGGCTAGGATGTAACAAAACCTTGAACCATTATCTAACACCAGTCCAAGTATTAATATCAACTGAGGCCATCGTGGCACTGTGATATTATGTCTTCATAAATATTAAACTTTAACCAAAATCTTTAAGACAAAATTCTAAAGTCGATGCCCTTGACTTCAAGGTCATCCAGTGGGGTAAGTATATAGTGTTTTGTAAAAACTCAAAAAAGTGTCTAACATCAGTTAAAGTGTAAACTAAATCTCTGCCAAGCATTATGAATCAGTATGCAATTAGAAAACTTTAATAAAATACAAATATCCAAAGTCCCTGACCTTGACATCAAGGTCACTGAGCGGGGTTGGGGTAGTACTGGGCAAAACTTTGGACTAATATCTAACTAAAGGGCAAATATAAAAAGAATTCATCACTGAGTTCAGGAGATATGCGTCTTTAAAAGACTTTAACCAAAACATCCAATCAATAAAAAGACAATTTTCTAAGTCTATGACCTTGACATCAAGGTCACTGAGGGGGGTGGGGGTAGTACCTTGGAAAACTTTGGACCAATATCTAACTACAGTGCAAGTATCAAAGGAATCCATCCATGGGTTAAGGAGATATTGGGCTTAATAAAACTTTAACCAAAACATCCAGTCCAAAAATACTCCCAATTTTCTAAGACCATGACCTTGACATCAAGGTCATGGAGTGGGGTGGGGGTGGTACCCTGTTAAACTTTGGACCAATATCCACTCTTAAGTTGCAATTTGGCATGTCCAACCCTCAGGCAAAGCCTTCAGTTGTCTCAGATACATAGTTGTCCTTTGTGAATTGCCTTAATTCAACCCTGTAGCAATCAATTACAACACATTACCATTATATTTCTATTTATGGACCTGGTTAATCTATTTATTTCCCAACTAAAAATCAGGACACCTAAAACAATCACCATAACTGACCTTAAAATAGACCAATTTGGTTTGTAATGCTGTAATGTGTCAAAAGATGCATATGGAATGGCAAACAGTGTAAGCCCTGATCAGACTGCTCCCTTAAAAGCAGTCTGATCTGGGTCTGCACTGTTTGCTAAGACCTATCTGTTCCAATACTAAGAATTTTTACAGTATGCTTCTTTTTTCCAGACTGTACCCACCTATCGTATCATTCAGTGACTGTATATGACTCCTGACCATAGCGTTATCTTTCACTTCAGTCAGTACTGCCTCCTCATCAGCTGTTGGTCTGGGACCCGGATGTCTCCCAAATCTACGAGCTACATCAGCATCCTGCTCCAACTCACGATTCTTCTGTCGTAACTCCCGACATTCTTTCTCCAATCCTCTTACATAGTCTACAAATCATAAAGACAATCCACAATAAACATAAATTAGCTCTGTCAGAGAATCAATACTCTAATAAGGGTAGACTTTCATAATTCTTGGGAGCAGTGGTAGTGTAGTGGATAGCACGCTAGACTACCAACCCAGGGATCGCAAGATTGATCCCCTTTGGATGAGACTTTAAACCGAGGTCCCGTCTTCATATAACCTAGTTGTTGATGGGACGTTAAACTCACTCATTCAATTCATAATTCTTCAGAGATTAAATATGGATCATTTTGGCATTGTGGCTCATCATTAGGTCCTTCACCCCTCTAAAATCATATGCTGTGGTCCCTGATTAAAATGCTTAAGGCAGTTCTATAAGAGGTCATATGTGAAGAGCCAAAATCAGTTCTTCTAGTTCTTCTAAAATGAAATAATGTATGATTTAAAGGAGAAATAAGAATAATTCTCACTTAAACTAATACAATTTTTCAGAATTTTATTAAAACCTTCTTTATCTTGAGCTCAAGTAAATTCTGTTGTAGATAAGACTGTTACAACAAGTAACCACTAAACCGATTTAACATTTGTTCAACACTATATATTTTCATCATAGGCATACCTTCCGTAATCTTATCACCACTACGAGGCTGAAGATTTTTGTCAACCACTGGTATCTGATGACCTAGTTGCTCCATTTGTTCTCGCATTTCCTTAATCACTGATCGTAAATTCTCATTCTGTTCTTGAAGTTCCGACATATCTTGTGAACTGGCACTGGCTGCTCTTGCCATCTCAATCTTGAAAACAAAATTAACAAATGAAGGCATTATTTACGTAAGATGAGATCCATCTTTATTCGGTTATATGAAACAAAGCTCCAGATAAGGAGTAAGGGATAATTTAGGGATAATTTTCCATCTGTCTCCATAAAAACATACGTTGTGACCCTTCATTAGAACCGTCTCACTGAGACGGTTCTAATGAGGGGTCACAGCATATGTTTTGGTTGAGAAATAAAGAATGAATTATCCTAAAATATCTACTTTATCTGGAGCTTTGAAGAAAGGAATTTTAACCTAAAAAACAACCCTAAAAATCTCCTAGATCAGTCTTATAAGACAGATATAGATTTCTGGGGTTGTTTCGGAGAGGAATAACTCATCATACAGCAGAATTGGACAAAACTATCATTAATATTTGGGGCTCATTCTATAGACATGTATGGTGTGTTGGTGTGTGTGTTTGAGGGGGGGTGGGGTGTAGAGAAAGGGAACCCTGTCTTATAGCTGAATAAATATTCTAAAACCACAAACTACAGCTCCAGGTTAGGTTGGTTTTGATAACTATTCTTAGAAGTGAATCCACACTTTCAGGGGAAGCAACTCTACCCATTGCAATATGAGTCAACTCTTAAAGAAAATCATTTGCTCCTCTAGGAGCAAATTCTAATCTTTAAGAGTAGACCCCTGTTTTGAAGGGTTTTATTGTCCAGGAAAGCAAACAGGAAGTTATAAAAGTTGCTTTCCTTGATAACAATTATGGAAAAACATTGCAGGTTTAGACCTTAACAGATAATTTCTGTCCATTCTTCATACAAATATGATGCAGCAAAATATGCTTTTGTAAAGAAATACAGAAAAACAAGACCTGTCACCGGGACAGGATAGTTCTCCTGACAGCGCCTTGCCCATCACCTAAAAACCACTAAAGTAAAACTTTAACATTTTGCTAATGCCGCCGCCGCCACCACCACCGCCGCCAATGCCGACCTGGGGGTAGTACAATAGCTCTTCCTGAACTTCGTTCAGGCGAACTAAAAATCAATCAAATGCACCACTAACAGAAGTTCTGAAAAACTCTCCTCATGTTCGACAAAAAGGACAACGTGCATTAAGGCCCAAAAATGGCCCCCAACCGAAGTGACACATACTGGTAGGAATAATAGATGTGTTATTCCCCTAAATGAAACTGATAAGGAAATTTGTGACAGACATTATGTATGGAGACAAAAAGGGGTCAAAGGTTATGACCCTTAAGCCATTCTTTATACCAGGAAAATGACATTGTTGTGTATATTTTTGAATCATGTAATTATATATACCTTTTTGAACGAGTCTTAATTATACGCCCGGCATAAGAAGTATTTCAGGAATATATGTTATGTATTTTCCTCCGTTTGGTCATTTGTTAGTCCATTTGTTCGTCCATCAGTTTGTCCGTTCGTCAACTTTTACTTTAAAGTTTTGTGATATATATTTTTGATTGTTTATATCTCTGTCACCAAATAAAAGATCTTTTCCATATTTAGATCATGATATCTCTATAGGATTACCTTTGACAGGGTATATCTAACATCCACAGTAAGGTCCCTGGGGCGGAGCCCGGGTCAACAATTAGGACATAGACATTTTCATTATGTAAAAGTTTTGAGTTAAACTTGTGGTTGCTCACTTGTTCTCTGATCCACCTTCAGTCTTTTGATTGTTTCCATTGCTCTTGAAAGAACTAATTTATATTTTCATGAAAGATAAGATTTACTTTCATAAATATAATGGATTGTAAACAGTGTCATATAAAAATGTTTTGCTGTCCATTTCAGCCTATAGCTGGGCTCAAATGTGTCACTCATTTTTGAAATCCTAAATGGCAACATTTCAAACTACTTGCTGGCTGACTTCAAAATCAGTCAATTTCTGCTTGACACCTGTCAGTGTGCAACAAAAACAAATTTTTTATTGATTTTGTATGAGTGATCTGATGTTTATTAATGAAAAACTTCCTATTCTATAAACATGTAGATATACCAAGAAAAAAACAATGTTAAAACTTCCAAAAACAAGCTCTGGAATAGTGGTGCCATGATCAGTAAAGGAAGCATAACTGAAACAAGTTATCGTAATCTTTTCTTAATTGTGAGACAGAAATTCCTGCGCAGTAAGTACAAATCCTGATAAGACGGCATTTCATTAGAAACTGCTCTCTCAGATGCTTCACTATTGTTGTTTTACAAACACGCTGTCTTTATAGGATGGCTACTGTAACTGGTTAAAAGTTCCTATTTTAGGGCAATTCGACTGATGCAACATATTTAGGATAGTAATTGTAACTCATTAAAATATGATCACATTTTTAGGGTAATTCAATTCGGGAAAGTTTACTTAAAATTACATTTAAATCTTAGTTCCTATGCCTTCGAATAGTCACTTACAGCGAGTGGTGTATTTCACCAATGCTATTTACAGGCAAATTATAGGTAAAAGCCTGTCTCCGGAAGTCAGTTTTTTTAAGAATTAAGTATGAGCACAACCATTAACCAACAATATCTTTCAATATAATGTGAATTGTAGCAGTATACATCATATGTTAAAAGGATTTTTTGGTTAACACTTGTGCTCTATTCTAATTTGTAAACTGAATGTCTAAAAATTGACCAAAAATGACAAATTCCATGATTTTAGCCTGTTTCAGCAGCCATTTTATCATACTTAAAGCACAGCAAGATTCAAATTTTAACTGAAATGAAACACTAGAAGTATTGGTCTAATGAAATCATGCAGTGAAATACTTTTATCTCGACTTTCATATTTTGGCCTAAGATGGGGGCCAAAAACTGGACTTAACGCACGTAGTCCTTTTAAAACTTACATTGACATTTTTGTCCACTTTTATTCCATGTTTCTTTAAAGTATTAAATGCCTGTTGTCTATCTGTCTGCAGGGCCTTGATTAAGGTTTCTCTCTGCTGTAGTTCTCTTTCTTTCTCTTTCAATGTCGCAAGAGCCTTAAATTACAAAATAACATTTGAGCCGAGATACCACAAAAACCAACAAAGTGGCATGTGTGTCCAGCGACAACTCAGATCAGCCTGGGCATCTGCCCAGTCTGCAAGAGCCTTAAATTACAAAATAACATTTGAGCCGAGATACCACAAAAACCAACAAAGTGGCATGTGTGTCCAGCGACAACTCAGATCAGCCTGGGCATCTGCCCAGTCTGATCAGACTCTTCCCTGTCGGTATGGAGCTGGCTTAGACCCTTAGCTACCCATTAAGTGCACAGCAAAAACTCTAATCAGGCAAGGCAGCTGTCCGGACTGATCTAAGCCTTCACTGGGCACACATGCCACTTATTTGGTTTTCTGCTCATTTGTTGTTACTACGTCTAATAACATACACACTTTCAGTTTAAGCATGTGTGAATAATATTTGCTATCATTCCTTTATAAAAACCATCACGTTTGCAGGTTTTTAAGTTGGTTTATGCATACTACAAAAATCTTGAACTCAAACATACTGCAACTATTAGAATTTATTTTTCTTTAATCAAGATGAGTTGCCTCAAAAACATGCTGGCACTAAGATTCTGATCAGACTGCTCCTTCAAGGTCTACATTGTACACTTGAACATGCTTGTACCAAAATTTAAGGTGCATGGATACACTTTAAGGGGAAATCACTCTGCCAATTTCATCTTTGCCTCCCTTCTAACTGGGGGTCAACTGTTACAGGAAAGAGTTTGCCCCACTAGCCTAGGAGGCTGGTCTTGGGCTTCACTTTTTGTATTTGCTACAGCAGTTTTTCCTTCACATGTGCCTAGTTCACTCACCTCATCTCTACTTCTAGTGAGTTTTCTGATGAGATCCTCAGATTTTTCATACTGCTGTCTCTCTAAGTCTTCATATCGTCTCTGCCAGTCAAGTTCCAGCTGGGCTTTAGAACGTTCCAGTGAGGCCTCTCTTTCAACCGCAGCACTCAGTTCTTTCTTATATCTACAAAGACAGAAAAGAAATTCAAGTTCCAAGTAATTTGGGGTTTGGGCAAGAGCTACACAATACATGTATACGAAGAGTTTTACAAGACATGAAGAGTTTTATTCAACATGCACAGTTCGAAAGTAAATGGGAAGCACTTCTGTCAATTTTACAAAAATTGTCCCCTATGTAAAAATACTTGTTGTTTACCATATTTAAGAACAGGAAATTCCATTTCTAAAATGGACAATTTGTCTGCATATTAATAGACATTATGGTAATTATAAGTGTGTAAATATTTTATGCAAACAATTTTGTGAAAGGTGGTGTCTCGCCACAAAACAGAGCTAAATCAGAAAACTTGGCAAAGGTTTGTTCGCCACCATTACAAAAGTATTAGGCATGTCTTGCTTCAGCAAGTTGTGGGCAAGACAAACAATAATAATAATTATAAACAATAATAATAATCATAAAAAAAATAATTAAAATAGACTATAAATGAAGATTTACCTCTCTATGTCCTCTTTCTTCTGCATAATGTCCAGTTTCAACTTTTCCTCTGCCTCTCTCAGGTTCTGTAACTCTAGATCTTTATTCACCTGGCTTCTTGATACATCAACTATTTGTTTGTCCCACTTCTCTTTTAACTGATTAGTTTGTTCCTGAAGCCTGAAATAGTTATTTTCTGATGTGTTCATACTGTAAAAATTGTAAGTATTGGGACAGATAGGTCTGAGCAAACAGTGCAAACCCAGCTCAGACTGCAGAAGCAGTCCGATCAGCATCTACACTGTTGCCATTCCAGCTTGAAGGCATTTTTGCATTAAACAAGAGGGCCATGGTGGCCCTGAATCGCTCACCTGAGCATTAATCAGTTCACTGACTCTGGTGAAGATTTATAAGAGTTTTTATCATACACTGGAATGGCGGCCACCTTGGTCATGTGACCAAGATCATTTGAAGAACTTTCAATCCTTTGACCCATGTGCAGGCTCCATATGAAATTTGAGTTTAGTCTGCCCAGTGGTTTCAGAGATGTTTGAAAATGTTTATGGATGGATGACAGAGGCAGCTAACACAAATACTGTAAGGCTCAGGTGAGCTGAAAATGGCAGAGTCGCTTCTCCGAAAAGTTCATGTTGAGTTCCTTTGATGGATTTGAACTAGACTGAATTAGGCAAACACAGATGATAGAATGGTAGCATCATTATCTCACTGTGGTGAAACTAATGAATTCCAAGGAGTTTGTGGCTGGCATCATTGCAATGTTAGTTCTGATTCTTGCAGCATAACTTAATTTAGATTTGACCTAGTGACCTAGCTTTTGATCCGACATGACCCAGTTTCAAACTTGACCTAGATTTTATGGAGATAAACATTCTGACATAGTTTCATGAAGATTGGATCAAAACTGTGCCCTCTAGGGTGCGCACAAAGTTTTTCTAAGATGTGACCTAGTGACCTAGTTTTTGATCTGACATGACCCAGTTTCAAACTTGGCCTGGATATTGTGAGAATAAACATTCTGACAAAGGTTCATGAAGATTGGATCAAAACGTGCCCTCTAGAGTGTACACAAGGTCATTCTTATATCTGACCTAGTGACGCTGTTTTTGGCCCTACATGATCTGCTTTCAAACTTGGCCTAAATATTGTGATGATAAACATTCTGACAAAGTTTCAAAAAAATTGGATCAAAACTGTGTCATCTAGAGCGTACACAAGGTTTTTCTAAGATCTGACCTAGTTTTTGACCCGACATGACCCAGTTTCAAATTTGGCCTAGATATTGTGAGGATAAACACTGACAAAATTTCATTATGTTTGGATCAAAACTGTGACCTCTAGAGCGTACACAAGGTTTTCCTAATATTTGACCTATTTTTTTACCCGACATGACCCAGTTTCAAACTTGGCCTGGATATTGTAAGAATAAACATTCTGACAAAGTTTCATTGAGATTGGATCAAAACTGTGCCCTCTGGAGCTTATACAAGGTCGTTCTTATATTTGACCTAGTGACCTAGTTTTTGACCCAACGTGACCCAGTTTCAAATTTTACCTAGATTTCATAAAGATAAACATTCTGACATAGTTTCATGAAGATTGGATCTGTGAACACAAAGTTTTTTTGACCTAGTGACCTAGTTTTTGACCCAACATGACTCAGTTTCATAGGGGGCTTAGATATATGGACAATAAACATTTTGACATAGTTTCATGAAGATTGGATCAATACTATACCTTCTAGTGTGTATGCAAGGTTTTTCTAAGATCTGACCTAGTGACCTAGTTTTTAACACGCCATGACCCAGTTTCAAACTTGTCTTAGATATTATGAGGATAAACATTCTGACAAAGTTTCATGAACTTTGGATCAAAACTGTGCCTTCTAGAGCGTACACAAGGTTTTTCTATTTGACCTAGTGACCTAGTTTTTGACCTGACATGACTCAGTTTCAAACCCTGCTTAGAGTTTATGGAGATAAACATTCTGACCAAGTTTCATAAAGATTGGAGCAAAACTGTGTCCTCTAGAGCGTACACAAAGTTTTTCTATGATTTGACCTAGTGAGCTAGTTTTTGACCCGACATGACCCAGTTTCAAACTTGTCCTACATATTATGAGGATAAACATTCTGACAAAGTTTCATGAATTTTGGATCAAAACTGTGCCTTTAAGAGCCTACACAAGGTTATTCTAAGATTTGACCTAGTGACCTAGTTTTTGACCAGACATGACCCAGTTTTAAACTTAGCCTAGAGTTTATAGAGATAAACATTCTGACAAACTTTCATAAAGATTGGATCAAAACTGTGTCCTCTAGAGCGTACATAATGTTTTTCTATGATTTGACCTAGTGAGATAATTTTTGACCCGACATGACCCAGTAGTTTTTGACCCGACATGACCCAGTTTCAAATTTGTTCTAGATATTATAAGGATAAACATTCTGACAATGTTTCATGAACTTTGGATCAAAACTGTGCCTTCTACAGTGAACACAAGATTTTTCTAAGATTTGACCTAGTGACCTAGTTTTTGACCAGACATGACTCAGTTTTAAACTTAGCCTAGAGTTTATAGAGATAAACATTCTGACAAAGTTTCATAAAGATTGGATCAAAACTGTGTCCTCTAGAGCGTACATAATGTTTTTCTATGATTTAACCTAGTGACCTAGTTTTTGACCCGACGTGACCCAGTTTCAAACTTGTCCTAGATATTATGAGGATAAACATTCTGACAAAGTTTCATGACTTTTGGATGAAAACTGTGCCCTCTAGAGCGTACACAAGGTTTTTCTAAGATTTGACCTAGTGACCTAGTTTTTGACCCGACATGACCCAGTTTCGAACATGACCTAGATTTTATAGAGACTAACATTCTGACAAAGTTTCATAAAGATTGGATCAAAACTGTGCCCTCTAGAGTGTACACAAGCAAAAGTTGACGGACATCCGTCCTGACGTCCTGACACACGTACGACGGACGACGGACATCAGGGTATCCCAAAAGCTCACCCTGAGCACTTCGTGCTCAGGTGAGCTAAAAACCAGACAGTTCTGTTTTAAGGACAATTACAGTAGTTATTTTGGGTGTCCTAATTTTTATGGCATTTCTCGACAATTTGGCTGACATTTTTACAAGGGAGAAAATTTAGCTGAATGGTATTTGCTTCCCTTCTATGTAAGTCCCTTTATCATATGACACCGCTGTTATTCAGTGAATAACATTGTGTCAAAAACAAGACATTTTGCTAATGCTAATGCATTTCATTTTGTATAATGTTAAAATCAAAATGATTTTTCCTTACTGTTGAATTATCGCTGATTAATATACATATGTTGTTTGGAGGCAGTCACGAAATATAAATTCAGGACAGCTTTGGGCAGATCATGAAAATATTAATACACTATAGCTGTGCTGTTGTGAATTAATATTGTGTGATCTGCAGCTTTGCCGTCGTGAAATAATATTTTGCGATCTGCCCTCCAACAACATGTGTTAATTTGCAAAATCACGGCTATGGAAAAAGATTTCTTAATCAAACAAGAGCTTCGCAAGCGGGGCGTAATACGTCCGTTTCAGTGTGTCATGAAGGAGTTACAAATGAACAAGATTGTTTATAGAAGGATGGACAGGCAGACATAGAGGGGAAACAACTTTGTAATTAATGACTGCAATGTTATTAAAACATCTAACACATCAAATACTATTAGTATACCAAAATCAGCTTCCGGGATAAAGCAGCTCAGAAGTTGAGAAATGTCAAAGTCAAACAAGGGAGATAATTCATAAACCTAAGTATACAAGAGTACCATTCTTGGTCATAATACATTCCCTTGACAATATACACATCACCATCAAGTTTTGATAAAATATTTCCATCGGTTAAGTAGTTACAGAGTAAAACGGAAATTGCTGCAAGGGCAGATAATTTATAAGTAAGTAAGCCAGAGTTGTGGTTCATGCTCATGATATATTGCCCTATTATTATACACATTCCTACAAAGTTTCATTAAAATATTTCAAAGGGTAAAGGAGTTATGGAGTGAATGGGGGAATGGGGCTAGCCTGAAAAAACTAATCAAAGGGAGGTTACTCAAAAATTAAAGACGGGGGAACAACCATTCTTATATGTGACACAACATCTTGTGATCATGCACACTGCTATAAAGTTTCATCAAGATATTCCAAATGGTTACTAAGTTATTGAATGCACAAGATTAGGATACACGAAAACAGCCTACAAAATCTAATCAAAGGGATGCAACTCCAAAACAAAGAAAGAGAGAGCAACCATTCTCAATTACGACACATCGTCAGACCCTCATACACATTGCTATGAAGTTTCATCTACATATCCCAAACGGTTATCTAGTTATGGTGCGCACAAGACTAGTAGGGTAAAAAATAATCAAAGGGGCATAACTTGGAAACTAAGAAAGGGGGAGCAACCATTACTGTACGCAACACTTTGCCCCATCCTTATATATATGCCTACAAAATTTCATGAAGATATCTCAAACTGTTACTGAGATATGGTGCGCACAAGAATGTTGACGGACGGACAGACGGATGGACAGCGCCATGCCATAATACGTCCGTTTTTTCAAAACGTGCGTATAAAAACAGCCCTCCAAAAGGTGCCTTGCAAATGTGTCAACATCAAGGGCTCGAACCGATATAAACATCTGTGCAATCTAGTTGGAGCCTAAGTTTGCACCTTATGATGTATGGTTGGTTGGTTGATTTGATGCTTAACGTCCACGGTAAACAACTAAGGTCATGTCGGGACGGTCAGTTAACCTAACCACACTATTCCTGGGCAGGCTTAGACCTCCTAAGCGGTTAACCAGTACTAAGTGCACATACTTTCGCCAGTAACTGACAACTGCCCTTCTTGAATCAGCGGAAGGAGAAACGAAAGTATGTGGCCAGACCGGGATTCCAACCCAGGACCTCTGACTTACGAGTCAGGTGCCCTACCAATTGCGCTACCCGGCCCGGCCCTTATGATGTATGAGTACATCTCCAAATTTTTCTGCCATTTTTACAATGGGGAAGAACTTCTGTCACTTTCTGCTTGCTCCCATGGATCATGAAGCCCTTCCAACATCGGGTCTACTCTTTAATAGTCAACAGTCATCCCCAAAGGTGAATGAATCTCACCACTGACCACAAAATGGAAGTAAATAGTTATATGAAAGTGATATAGGTGTAAAAAAGCGAAACTTGCACTATCATACTTCTGAATGTATAGATTTTTCTCTTTCTCTAGGTCCTGACTGGCCCATTGAAGTCTTCGTATTTCAACTTGACTGTCTTCAAGCTTTGACTGTAAGTCTCGTATTGTATTCTGTAATTCTTGTTCTCGCTCTGAGAAAGCTTCCTTTACTTGCAGGAGAGCTCCTTCCTTCTCTCGACCATATTTATCCATCTCAGTGTACCTTTATGACAAGAAAGTGTTAATGTAAGGTACACATATAATTTGAATAGTTCAAAATGAAAAAAAAATGAAAAAAATGCAACTATATGAAAAATCTGGCTTCAAATGTTGTGAGCTCAACATGAAAGACAGTCTTTAATGAGACTGGAAACATTAAGCAGGCATGTCTGGATCTTTGCTTATGTCAACTTTCAAGCTTTCATGCTCAGCTTCAATAAAAGTACCAAGTGTATATATTGGAAATGTAATGGTGTAAGGGTACACCTTTCAATTTTTCCTCTCCAGTTTTTCAGTGGTAAAACATTTGACCCCCAGTATGCTTTCCTGGATGACAAACCCTTTCAAAAAGAAAGAAGTTGCTCCTTCAAGAATTGACCCCATTTAGAACACGCTATGTAATCAAGTGACCTACTTGTACTACGACAGATGCTGCTTTGGTCACCGTACTGCTTAATTGGGACGACTTCCGCAGAACGGCGTTCGAACCATGTGAGTATTTTGAAGAATTCCTTTTCTAATATAGCCAGAAAGGTGAAAGTTCTTGCACGAATAATTGCACCATATATGTTGGTTCTTGCAGCAGAGGTGTCATTTTGATTGGATGGAAAAGAAATGAGAATATCGCAATTTAACGGGTTTGAGTTAGTCGTTTACCACGTTTGTTGTACGAAAAAAGTATTTTTTACCTAGAAATACAACGAAAAAGACAGAGAAAAGGCTGACTATGGTGCGACAGAAAGTGCATTTTCCAAATGAAATAGAGTTTATCTTGACTAGATTAATATTCTATGAGAAAAATAGAATTTTGCGAGGGAAAAAGTGAACTGCTTTCGTAGCATGAAACAAATCCAACTGAACTGCATTTTTGGTTTCCAGGAGTCTGTTACTGCGACTACAGAATGACCAAAAGTTATTCAAATAAAACAGAATAAACTGCACAATACCTAAAATTTACAGTACTAAGTATTGCTGTAAGTGTACTAGTATAGGGTGACATGCGATGATGCATGTGTTAGTGCATGTGTTCATGAATAGTTGAATGTCAACATCCTGTAGGTGTCAAAACTTGCTGGGAAAGGTGGTGTTTTTCCTTTTTTTTTGTCTTGCTAATTAACATTTTAGCTTGAAATAAGGGCAAATCTGGATAGTGAAGCAACATTGTATAAAGGGTGGGACACTGTCAAAGGGTGCAGGGGTCACTATAGAAAACTATGGTAGAAACAATTATAGTTCACGCTGCCCTTTATAGGCACCCCTAATATAAGGAGTAAAACTTTTCTTCATCTACACAATAACACGTGAAAATATACGTTTGCTATGGTTAAGCCTACACCTGTACACAGGGTAGCGGCTATCGATTTAGTTCAGTGCATTATAAAACAGGTAAAGCAACATGTTCGTAACCAATCAGGAGAAAAACACTCGTTTATATCATTAACCATTGCATATCATGCATGTTAAGGTGGTGATTTAGGGTAAATGTAAAAATCTGCATTAAACCATAAAAAAGTAACGTATCTCCCTGAAAGTTAGCAGACTTCTTATTTTTGTTGTTCTTTACAGTTTAGAATACAAAATAGACGTACATGCTGCTTAAAAAAGTGTTTTTATAAGGAAAGATCAAAGGGTAGTTTTCTGCGCAATAATCAAAAAAATTAACACCGTTATTGAAAATTTACGTAGTACTGAAGGTGCGTTATTGCATACTGAAGAGCGACCTAGCAATTATTTATTCCAACTCTTTCTCAAATTGTAATGTAGACCAGATGAAAACGGTAGCTTTTTCTCAAATGTTCAACCATGAACAAGGTAATGTACACTGGATGCATTTATTAAATATAGGGTAGGCAAGCATTGTGAGACCGCAATATTCACAGAACGCATTTTTCACGTGTGAAAAATGCGTTCGCATTTTTCACACGTGTGACAAATCCGGTCGCATTTTTCACAGAATTCGAACGCATTTTTCACATATCAGTGAAATTTGCGTTCGATATGTAGCAGGAAAACGTAATTTTCCAAACGCATGCAACACCCCTAAAATATGACAAAATATCACAAAAACGCATTTTTCACTTCTTGACATTTTTATGAAAGTTATAGTGGACGGAAAAACGGTACAGTAAATAAAAAAGAAGACTAGAGGTCTGCTCTGCTCTTTCGCGCAGAAGGCGGCAGGTCCGAGTCGCCAGCCGGATCGACGACTGAAAAACTGACTCTGTCATCCCAACAGTAAATGGGTACCTGTTTCGAATCAGGGAAGGTTGAATGCTGAACCTGTGCCTAAGACACTGTAGGCTCAAACAGCTACTGTCCCTATGAACACAAGACTATGGAAAACCTTTACCTTGTTTGTTTTAATTCAGGCGTATGCTGATGACGTAAGCTCTAGTACTAACTGTTTGGCAGTGCCATAATCCAGCGGGAGGAGACCTTGCGGTATTACTGTGCAATATTAGGCATTTCCAATACAAAAGTTTAGGAGGTAACTTCTTCGTAATAGTCCCATCTGCTGCATCAAGGTTAAAGGTTGTGTGTTGTGTTATTGTTTAACGTCCACGGTAAACAGCTATGGTCATGTCGAGGCGGTCAGTTAACCTAAACACACTATTTCTGGGCAGGCTTAGACCTCCTAAGCGGTTAACCAGTACTAAGTGCACTTACTTTTACCAGTAACTGACAACTGCCCTTCTTGAGTCAGCGGAAGGAGAAATGAATGTAAGTGGCCGGACCGGGTATCAGAACCAGGACCTATGGCTTATAAGTCAGACGCCCAACCGACTGCGCTTCGCGGCCCGGCAGGTTAAAGGTATTGGTATTTTAGTTGCGTGTTGGTATATGCTTCCATGGGGGAAATCTATATCTAGGTAGAAATAGGAGGGAAGACATATCATTTTCCCATACTTGTGTACCTGTCCCGCCGTCACAAATCGTTTCCGCTTCGTAACTTTAAAAAGTAGTTTGAGGAAACTTGGTAAAATTATATTTGAGCATCACGGACGGACGGGTGAACGGATGAGCAAAAATCAACATGTTCCCACAAATTATTTCGAAACGGGGACGTGGGGACGGTGGGGGAGGCACAGTTCTATTTTCACTAGTGAGGAACCAGGTAATAAAATATGGGATTTAATTAAGAATAAACTTCAAATGCTTTTCCTGGGATTCTTGAATTCACTCCAGAATACATCTAGACCCCAACAAAGTCAAACCCTGGTTGAATTGAATATCATGTCTAAGTGTCACGGACTCTTAAAAAATCTCCATGCCCCGGTCGAGGATCGAACCCGGGACCTTTCGATCTAAAGTCTAGCACTCTACCACGTCGCTATAAAAGCCGGCTTGTACCGCAAGGCAGTACAAGTGTATTATATATTTAAACTATACCCTGTGACATTCTCCCCCTCCATATTGAATTCGTCCTCGAATTCTCAGGAATACAAGAATCACTGGAAATGAGACTTAAGGAGTTCTAATGCACATGTGGGTCATTTACGTTGGGCGCCATTTGTCACGGACTCTTAAAAAATCTCCATACCCCGGTAGAGGATCGAACCCGGGACCTTGATCTAAAGTCTAGCACTCTACCACGTAGCTATAAAAGCCGGCTTGTACCGCAAGGCAGTACAAGTGTTTATATACCTAAACGATACCCTGTGACATTAGTCAAAGTCTGGTTTTTCGCCCCGGAAAATAGATGAAGTGTCAAAAATATTCAAGCAGTATATTGCATGATTTACCTTCCCTTTTGGAAAAAATTACCAGTCAATAATAATAAAGTCAAAAACGGAAGGTCTTATCATAAGGTCAATTATACTAGTAGACTTTATCGACTTGATCGTGGGGACACATAATTTCGACATTATCGGTCGGATCTGAGCAGTTGTCAGTTTGTCCAAGATTTAATAAGAGGATAAAACATTCTTTTCCGTGTTTTAACGTTTGCCAAGCCCAAGTGTATTAACGTGTAGCAGCCCGAAAGTTGCAGCGGTGAGGGCTGCAACATGTTAATACACGAGGGCTTGGGATATACCTTCTTACGGACGCCATCTTGATTCAAGAGCTTTGCAGACGACACGAAAGCTGTCTTTAATGGTGTTTAAGCCCTGGCGCACCCGTGTTTTAACAGTGTTGCAGCTCTGTGTCAGCGATTCTGTCGCATTGCGATAATTAAAAATAAAGGGAAACGAACGTAAAATGCTGTCGATTATAACACGGATGTTTTCTATAGTAAAGTCTCATTAGGTACATGTATGTAACAATGCCTGTCTTAGTTATTTGCAAGTTTCAAGAAGCTAGGCCGGTCAGAAGCATCTATCAATAATCACTTGCCATAGCAACCAAACTCTCAAACAACTGTCTTAAAGGACACGTCATCGTTCCCCAGCCTTGTGACTGCTATATATATGAAATTTAGTTGAGTTTGACCCAGACGCCTTTGAGATATAATAGCTCGGCAGGAGAAGTCCGGCTACGGACGACCGACAGCGGGCACTGCTTTTTCTATACACTCCCCGAGAGCCGAAGGCTCAGTGCAGTTGGGGCTCAAACCCATAGTTATATTTGGAAAGGGGTTTAAAATCATTCATTTTCAAGCTTCCCTTTACGTATGTGTGAAAAATGCGTTTCTATTAAAAATCGCAATAAAATCCGAACGCATTTGTCACACTGGCAAAATGTGAAGAATACGACCGTATTCATCATACACGTGTGAAAAATGCGTTCTGTGAATATTGCGGTCTCTCAAAGCATACCTATGTAACACCTACAGTATAAATAATACATTACTGGTGTGTAGATGAAATTGTTCAACCTTGTTAAAATAGTCTCACCTGTTTCACCTGTGTGTTTTGAAAAAAAAAATTGGACACAGACCACATCTTTTTTCATCTGCTCAGCCTGATAATGTGTGAAAGAGTTTGAAAAAATAATTGCTAGCTCGCTCTCCATTATGCAACAATGAACTCTCAGCACTAAGTATATTTTCAATAACAACATTATTTTTTCAGATTATTGCGCACAAAATTATCCTTTGATCTTTCCTTATAAAAACACTTTTTAACATTAACAAATGCTGCATTTTGGGAGTCTGAATTGTCAGAAACAACATAAAGAAGGCATATGCTAAGTTTTGGAAAGATCAGTGGTATTTTGAGTGTTTTATGCAGATTTTTGCCTTTGCCCCAAATCAGTGATTATCACCACCTTAATTATGTGTCACAAATGTGTAAAGACTTATTGGTGTAGTGGACGTCTGCTAGTCATGCTGACCCTTTTTCATATCCTATCAGGATGCAGCGTTCGAATCTACCAACATGATAAAGTCTGTTCTTTTCATTCTTTTTAATATTTTTAGGTAATAAAAATGAATATCTTGCATGACAAAAGTTTTCTTTTGTTTTGATTACTCAGTATATTTTATGCTCGTAATCAAAAGGGAAAATCCTGCACAGTTGCTGGTCTGATTATGCCCAGAAATATACGCGGGGGTTGTAGGAGGGAGGGGGATTAAGTAGATTATGGTATATAGCGATATGCACGATGTTTGGTATTCACTTGTCAGTATCAAAGAGTCTTCATCCTAAACGCAAAATTATCGAATTATTTGAATTCAAGGGTCAGAGAAATTATTGGAAATGTCCTTTTAGTATAGGCATCTTTTAACCATACTTTAAGGCTCAAGTCGAGGCGAATTGCTGTTACAGTCAAACTTGCTTATGTGGTCACCTCCATTAAGCGGCCACACGTATTTAGCAGCCACCTTATCTTGGTCTCTTGAACCAAACTACAGTGCAAATGAACCTGTGTTAAGGAGTCACTTGTTTTAAGGAGCCAATTTTCATTTGGGTGATCCCTTAGGACAGGTTTGACTGTACTTTGACTTTTTTTTAATTTTCATGCCGATACGGTAGTCTGAAGTCCTAAACTCTTGATACATCGTTTTACGAAAAGCAGTACAGTTGGTGGAATGTAATACCTAAAAAGCAGTCCATCACAACAAAAAGCAGTACATTAAACAAAACATGCAAAACGGCCCCCTGTCCTTTTCACCTAATAAATACCAGTATTTTTACAAAACATCAGTATAAATGATGTATAATACATATGTGATCATTAAAAAATAGCATAATAAATCGAGTGAAAACACAAATATTTGAGATGACAACAAACAGAAGCACATGACCCATGCAGATTTCTTCAGATTGTCACTTAAAAACCGTATTCACAGATTAGTTGTCGTAAGTACAAAGCAGATTATTCACTGATACAACTTGCTCGATGTAAATCATTTCAATTTTGAAATAATTAGACAAGAAATAAACCAGCTTACCGTCACAACGAAGCGCGTGACTACCATTTTCCTTTACAATTTAGCAGTACGGTGACCAAAGCAGCATCTGTCGTAGTACAAGTAGGTCACGTGATTACATAGCGTGTAGAAGGACAATAACAAAGAAATCAACAGAGTTGATTCTCCTGATCATCTTATTTTTACCCTATTATTTATTGTAAAAGACATTTGGACAAATCTGTTTGTCCAATCATGGGATGTTTTATAGAACTGAAGGTTGAATGGCATAAGCTGCAGACCCTGATCAGACTGCTCCAGACCCTAATGGAGCAGTCTGTTTCAAATCTAAGACTATAACGCTTGGTTCAGGCATACCTATCCGAATACAAAGGGTTTTTGTAGTATGACAGAGGTTGTGCATGGAAACTTACTTTCTCTTGAACTCCTCTTGCATGCGTTTCATGTTTGATTCACTTTGTTGCAGCTGCCCTTGTAATTCATTTATACTGAAAATAACAATAATAACAGATTGACTATTAACCATGTTCGCTACTTTCAACAGCTCATTAATTTTCAACCTGAAACTGACTACTTAAGAGCCATTCTCTGTAACCACTTAAAAAGTCGCGCCACGCATAGTCATCAATTTTGCTCAAACTTTCCTTATATACTTATTGTGACACCAAAACAAGAAAACCATGTCGATTTCATTCCTACATGTGCCCGTTGCCATGGCAACGGCTGTTGAATATTTTGTCAGAAATTGAGGTAAAAATTGTACCAAAATAGAGATATTTCTAATAAATTTATGTATTAGAAAAAGAATGACATACTCTGAATGCTTCTCATATGTAAATGTCTTGTTCACCTTGAGTCGACACCAAAACTTTGAATTGTATTTGGAAAGCTTGTAATGTCATCAGGCTTGGGCAAAGTGGGTGGGGGTAGTGCTATATTGGGAAAGGCTATTTTAAGGCAGTTTTAAGGTTATTTGTAGAATTCTTGCAGCCATACCGGCATATGTGTGCAGCTTCATCTAACAAAGCAACATTTCAAGAATAAGTTTCTGGAAAAACATGCCTGGGAAAGTATACTTCCTGAAGCGTTACCATAGCAACAATAAGTGGACCGTCGCAAAATTCCAAAATGTAGGGTAATAATACTTATAATGTCAAATCATCATATCTTATAAATATATGTGTTCCTAAATTTTTAAATACACTTAATAGTAAATTGGTCTTTTATAAAATATCAACATATTGCTAGTTTCTCTGTTCAAGGTCAAGGTCAAGGTCACAGAAGCACGAAAAGATGGCTAAAATGCGTTTTTTTCCTTATACTTTTGTGTTCTCTAGCAACAAAATATTGCAGCATTGTCTTTGTACTTGGAGTTTATTTAGTGAATGACAACAACTTTCAACTACACATATAGCTGGTTTTCTCCGGTAAGAGCCAAGGTCAAGGTCAAGGTCACAAATACAAGAAAAATGCTAAAAATGCACATTTGTGTAAATATATTTTTTTTTCTGTTTCAACAGTAAATTTATATAATGTCTTTCTACTTGGCCTTTATTTTGTATATATAAATAGCTGTCAAATGCACATATAGCTTGTTTTCTCCAGTAACCTCCAAGGTCAAGGTCAAGGTCACAAAAACAAGAAAAATGCTAAAAATGCACATTTTGTTGATATTTTATGTTCTGTATTAACAGTAGATACAGAAAATGTATTTGTACTTGGTCTTTATCTAATATATCAAAAATAATTTTGTAAAGCACATATAGCTTGTTTCCTACAGTAGCTTCCAAGGTCAAGGTCAAGGTAACAAACACAAGAAAAAAGCTAAAATGCACATTTTTCTCACATTTTATGTTCTTTATCAACACTTAATAGAGCAAATGTCTTTGGACTTGGCCTTTATTTAATATATTACTATAGCTTTCAAATGCACATAGAGCTTGTTTCTTCCATTAACCTACATTGTCAAGGTCAAGGTCACAGAAACGAGAAAAATGCTTAAATGCACCTTTCATTCATATTTTGTGTTCCGTATCAACAGAAAATACAGAATGTGTATTTATACTTTGTCTTTATTTGGAATATAAAATTAGCTTTCAAATACATGTACAGTTTGTTTCCTCCAGAAACTTCCAAGGTCAAGGCCAAGGCCAAGGCCATAAGACAAGAAAAATGGTAAAAATGCCCCTTTTGTTAATATTTTGTGTTCAGTATCAAAATTAAATGTAGAAAATGTATTTGTGCTTAGTCTTTATTTAGTATACATCTACTCTTAAACGACAAGGCTCGTTCTTACCAAATTTCATATCTAGCATCTATAGGCAGGGGGATCTGATAATACTGTTTTTCATCCAAATCGCTTCAGAACTTTGGTTGCTATGGCAACTTACAGTTTCCATTGACTTGTATGGGAAAAATTGAAAATTTGCATTTATTGCTATTTCTCTGCAGATGATTTGACAAATCTTTTACGGAAATGTTCCTTGAGTAGCTCTCTATCAATAACAATAATAATGAAATTTATGTTAATTGCACAATTTGGCTGGTTGCGATGGCAACTGAATGGTTAAAAATAGAAAAAAATATTCAAACATCATCTCTTCATAAACTATGCCACCAATAAGGCTGAAACGGTTTTAGTACTTCCCTCTATAAAAGTACTGTTTTTCTTGGCAATTGCTTCAGCAGTTTGGTTGCTATGGCAGCTTAAAATTGCCATTGACTTATAATGTGAAAATAGTAAATTTGCATTTATTGCTATGTGACTGCGGGTATTTTGACAAATTCTATAGGAATGGTCCCAGAGCCCTTGCGAAAAAACCCCAGCTTTTCTACAGCTTTAGCGCAGCTTTAAAAGCTGCGCAGAAGCTTCGCAAAAGCCGGCGGTATTGGCACCTGCGTATTTAAGCTGTAGAAAAGCTAGCTTTTCCGCAGAGCTGCAGAAAAGCCGGCTTTAACGCAGCTTTATACAAACCTGCAGAAAAGCCGGCTTTTACGCAGCTTTAGCGAAGCTCTAACGCAGCTTTAATGCAGAGACACATAAAAGCTGCGTCAAACTCAAAAGCTGCGTTTAAGCTGCAGAAACGCAGCTTTTCCGCAGGTGCCAATACCGCTGGCTTTTGCGAAGCTTCTGCGCAGCTTTTCTACAGCTCTGATTCAGACCTGCGTTAAAGCTGCGTTTCCGCAGCTAAAACGCAGCTTTATGACAAAGCTGCGTTATAGCCGCGTAAAAGCTGCGTTTCCGCAGCTTCAACGAAGCTTTAGATCAAAGCCGCGTAAAAGCTGCGTTTCCGCAGCTTCAACGCAGCTTTAGGTCAAAGCTGCGTTTCTACTGCTTGAAAAGCAAACCTGCGTAAAAGCTGCGTATCTGTCAGAAACCTGCGTCTTTAAAAGTTCTGGATGAGGACAGAAAAACAGAAAGGTCAAAAATAAAAACAAATCGAATTTAATATAATAAAACAGTGCTATACAAACACCTTTAAAAGGTAACAGTTGTGATATTGTAAATTATCAGATAGCTGACTAGAAATCATGCAGTAACAAAAATACAAACTGAGCATAAAACTATTAAATTTCAGTGCTTATCCCATTCCCTTGACTTTTACTCACAGATAATAATGAATTTAGGGGGAAAATAATCAAAAGGAATTCAAATTCAAGTCTTTCCCATTTTGTGTGTGTGTGTGGGAGGTCACTGGGGGGGGGGGGGGGGGGGGGGCTGCATGCATGCCTGCCTGTCTGTCTGCTTGTATGTCAGTTTATCTATCTGTCTGTGGTCTTAAATAATGCAAAATTTATAAGATTAAGAACAAAATGAAATTCTAGAAAAATTAAATCTTACCAGAATCCAAATCCAGTGAAAATGAACAAGTTACAAACATTATCTCCACATGTTTAGCCTTAAAGTCACTGTTTTCTTTTTACTTGACTCTTTATAAATGATGACTTAAAAAGTTTTTTGGAAAGATTTTTATGCCACATGGCCCCCCTCAGGGAAAATTGCCATAGCAACAAGGTAATATTGCTTAATATTACATAATACCAGATTAATGTTGATGAATTTACGCAGCTCTTCAGAGCTGCGTAAAAGCTGCGTTTCTTTATTTCCTTTATAAAATATGCACCCAATCAATTCAAATTATTAAGCAAAAAAATGTAGCTAGGCCCCTTTGTCCATGTGTGATGCTAATGTTCAGATATTCACTTTTCCATAATTTAAACCAAACATGTTGATCTTCATGCAATTCCAATTTGTAGAACAAATTTTCCCTTTGTGCTCAAAATCATTAGAAACAAAAGATAGAAAATTAACAAAAATATACCATACCCAAATGACATGCCACAACCCTAGATATTGTATATAGTCCAAGATGGCAAAACAAAATCTTAGTTTTAGGTGAGGCAATTGTTGAAAGTTTAAATACGCAGCTTTTTAAAGCTGTAGAATAGCTGCGTCTTTATGTTTAAGATGGTTTGGACTTAAATTTAAGTAATACGCAGCTTTTCTACAGCTCTCAGGAGCTGCAGATTTTATCTTTATGATTTATTTGTTGACTAAAAAAGAATATTCAGCTTTTCTACAGCTTTTAGATTTAAAGACGCAGCTTTCTGAAATTAACCAAATTAAATATCCAGCTTCTGCGCAGCTCACACAAAAAAGTACAGCTTTTGCACAGCTATTTGAAAAAATGTACAGCTTTTCCGCAGGTCTGAAAAGAAACGCAGCTTTTCTACAGCTTTTTAAAAAATACGCAGAAAAGCTGCAGAAAAGCCGGCTTTTGCGCAGCTTTTATACAGAGCTGCGTTTAATTTTCGCAAGGGAGAAGTCCTCAACCACCCTCATTCAATTTATGCAAATTGCACTATTTGGCAGATTGCCATTGTAACCAAATGGTTAAAAATAGAAAAGATATTAAAATATCATTTTTGCAGAAACAATGTGGCCAATAAAGCTCAAACTTTACAGAAACTATTACAGCACTATTTGGCTGATTGCCATTGCAACCAAATGGTTAAAAATAAAAAAGATATTAAAATATCATTTTTGCAGAAACAATGTGGCCAATAAAGCTCAAACTTTACAGAAAGGATCTTAGTACTAGCCTCTATAGATTTAGTGTTTTTTATGGGAATTGCTTCAGCAGTTAGGTTGCTATGGCAACTTATAGTTACCATTGACTTATAATGGGAAACATGGAAATTGGCAATTTTTGCTACCTTACTGCAGTTATTTGGATATTTTATCTACAGAAATGTTTCTTGAAAAGTCCTCTATGATTCATGTTAATTTTGTCCAAATCACTAAATTCGATTCGTTGCCATGGCAACATAAAGGAAAAAATTTTGAAACAATATTTAAAAATCTTTCCCACAAAAACCATATAAGGGGATGAAGCTGATTCTCTGCATACATGTTTATGACATTAGCCACTACATAAATATTGTTCTTTTTTATTGTTGCTCACGTGGTTTCATTGCTATGGCATTTTTAAGTTTCTATAGACTTGTATTTGGAAAAGTGCAAATTGGCATTTATTTCAGTGTTACTGCAATAGTTAGGCATAAAGTTTTACAAACATGTTTTTTCTTATTGTAACTTCATCAATTTTGCTAATATTAACTAGGACAAGCATAACAACTCAGTCAAAGTTGAAATTAGGCCATATTGTACAATTTACCTTTCAGTTACTTACCCCTGAGTGCTTAGGGTGAATGGACTCAGGTGAGCTACAGAACCAATGGTCCTCTGGTTAGCTCACCTGAGCCAGAGGCTCCAGGGGAGGTTATAGTATAGGTAGGGTTCGTTGTCCAACATACGTCTGTCGTCCGTCCACAATTTCAAATGACCTGGGCTGATTGTAACCAAATTTCATATGCAGGCTCCAGGAGTGTTAGGAACGATAATTTGTTCAAACTTCCTGGTCACATGACCAACATGGCCACCACGCCGATATATGATAAAACCCCTTAAAATCTTCACCAGAACCAATAGGCAGATGGCCTTGAAACTTGGTATGGAGCATCGGGTAAGCGAGTACTACCAAGATTGTTTAAATTATGACCTTGGGCTGATTTTGACTGTTTTTTACGGTAAGGTCAAATTTGCTTCCATGTGCTTTTATGTGGAAAATGCTAGAACATATGATATCTGGGAAAACGTTGAAGAAGATTTTGGGCTAAAAATTGGTGTGTTCAGCCATCTTACTGAGTACATGAAGATTTAGGAGTGCAAGAGATCAAGGTCATTCTTTCTCTCATGTTTCAACAATTTTAAACATCTCCTCAAACGCAACTGGGCCAATTGTATCCAAATTTCACATAGAGTCTCCAGGGATTGATGGATAAAAGATTTGTTCAAACGGTCCAGGTCACATGACCAACATGGACGCCACACCCATATATGGTAAAAAGTTTTAAAAAACCTTCTGCAGAACCAATAGACCAATGGCCTTGAAATTTGGTATAAAGCATAAAGTACTCAAGTAGTACCAAGATTGTTCAAATGATGATCTTAGGTTGACCAGGACCTTTCTTATAGCAAGGTCAAATATGTGGAAAGGCTAGAACATAAGGTTTCATGGTAAGTTTTGAAGATTTTGGCCTAAAAATTGGTTAATAGTCATTTTAATGAGTACATGAAAATTTATGAGTACAAAAAGTCAAGGTCATTCTTCGACCTTTGACCCAGGTCTCTTATATTTTGACATTTTCAAACATCATCTCAAAAGCCACTGGGCCAATTGTAACCAAAATTCATTTGTGAGCCTCCAGGGCTTGGGAGAACAAAAAGTTGTTCAAACGATCCAGGTCACATAAACAAAATGGCCACCATGCCCATATATGGCAAAGACCTTTAAAAAATTCTTCGTAAGAACCAATTGACCAATGACCTTCAAACTTGATAAGTAGCATCGGGTACTCAAGTTCTTCCAAGGTTGTTCAAATTATGACCTTTAATTGACCTTGTCCTTTTCTACAGCAAGTTCAAAAATGGGAAAATGCTAGAACATAGATTTTATGAGAAATTTTGAAGATTTTGGCCTAAAAGTTGGTATATACACTCATCTTAATGAGGTCATGAAGAATTATGAGTACAAGAGGTCAAGGTCAGTTTTTGACTTGTGACCCAGGTCTCTCATATTTTGACATTTTCAAACATTACCTCAAAAGCCAAATTTCATCCAATTTTCATATAGAGTCTCCAGGGATTGAGGGAATGAAAATTTGTCCAAACGGTCCAGGTCACATGATGAACAGGGCCGCCATACCCATTTATCATATAAAACTTTAATACTTTTTTCTCAAGAACCAATAGACTGATGGCCTTGAAACTTGGTAAGTCGCACAGAGTACTGGAGTATTACCAATACTGTTCAAATAATGACCTTTGGTTTACCTTGACCTTTTCTGCGGCATGGTCAAATATGGAAAATGGTAGAACATAAGATTTCATGGAACGTTTTGAAGATTTTGGCCTAAAATGGTATAAATGGTGTCTTTATGAGTCATGGTCATTCTTTGACTTTTGACCCAAGACTCATATTTGGACAATTTCAGACAGAAGTAAGAGCCACTTGGCCAATTGCTTAGGTGAGCGATTCAGGGCCTCATGGCATCTTGTTGTCTGTGTCCTTGACCTCACCCTTTGGGGCCACTGAAAGAAAGTTGTTTGTTTGAAAGCTTTTGTAATATACTACATAAAGACCACCTTCAAAGACATGGCTGCAATGTATTGTTGATATAGGACACAGATACCAAAATTCTGTGCATTTTGGCATTTTCGCTTGTTTTTGTGACCTTGACTTTGGAGTTTATTGAAGGAAACTAGCTGTATGTGTATTTGAAAGCTATTGTAATATAGTAGATAAAGACTCGGTACAAAGACATTTCTGCAATATACTTTGATACAGAAAATAAAAAAATGAGAAAAAAAATGCACTTTTAGCATTTTTTCTTCTTTCTCTGACCTTGACCTTGAGATTGACCTTAGAGGCTACTGAAGAAAAGTTGTTTGTTTGAAAGCTTTTGTAACATATTAAATGTATGCCAACTGCAAAGGCACTGTCGCAGTATATTGTTGATATATGACACAAAATTTTGCAAATATGTGCATTTTTAGCATTTTTTCTTGTTTTATGACCTTCACCTTGACCTTGGAGGTTCCTGAATGAAACAAGCTATATGTGTATTTGAAAGCTATTGTAATGTGTTAGATAAAGACCAGGTACAAAGACATTGCTGCAATAAATTGTTGATACAGAACACAAAATATGAGAAAAATAGGCACTTTTAGTATTTTTCTTGTTTCTGTGACCTTGACCTTGACCTTGAACTTGGATGCTTCTGGAGGAAAGTTGTTTGTTTGAAAGCTTTTGTTATATATTAAATAAATTCCAACTGGAAAGACATTGCTGCAATTTATTGTTCATATAGGACACAAAATGTTTCAAAAAATATGTATTTGTAGCATTTGTTCTTGTTTGTGTGACCTTGACCTTGACCTTGTAGTTTCCTGAGTAAACCCAGCTATATGTGTATTTGAAAGCTTCTGTAATATGTCAGATAATGACCAGATTCAAAGCCATTGCTGCAATATATGGTTGATACAGAATACATAATATGAAAAAAAATATGCATTTTTAGCAGTTTTTATTGTCTCTGTGACCTTGACCTTGACCTTGATAAGAGAAACCAACAAAATGTCTATAGTTTATAGAAGATAAATATATTGTAAAATGACTTTCAAAATTAAGAAACAAATATGATCATAAACTATGATGATTTGACATTACAAGGACTGTACCCCTAAGAACTTGCATTTTGCAATGGTACACTTATTGTTGCTATGGTAACGCTTCAGGAAGTATACTTTCCCAGGCATGTTTTTCCAGAAACATATTCACAGAGCACTGTTTTGTAGGAGGACGGTGCACACATATATTGACGAGGCCGCAAGAACTCTGGAAATGTCTTTAAAGATGTATGAAATTGGATTTTTGCCGTATATGGAAACCCCCACCCACTTTGCTTGAGCCTGATGACAAAAGAGGTGTTCCAAATATTTTTTTAATTTCTTTTTTAAAGTAAGTGTGAACAAGTTATTTGTAGGTGGAAAGAAATTAGAGCTTGTCATGCATTTGAAAATAAATATATTTGTTGAAAAATTGCCCATTTTAGGACATTTTTTAGCACATTTTTTCCCAAAATGTTTAGATGTTGTTGCCATGGCAACGGGCATGCTTTGGAATGAAACTGATGTTGTTTTCTCATTTTTGTGTCACTATAAGTAATATAGGCAAGTTTGAGCAAAATCGGTGACTATGCGTGCCACGGCCCTATGTAAAAATTTAAGTCATTACAGAGAATGGCTCTTAACATGCCATTTGCTTAAAAACAACTGAATTATCTATTGCTGTTACCTTTTCATAAATGAGCCCCAATAAGATTGATTGATTGATTTGTTGTTTA
Organism: Ctena decussata; assembly: GCA_963989385.1. Lineage (NCBI taxonomy): Eukaryota > Metazoa > Mollusca > Bivalvia > Lucinida > Lucinidae > Ctena > Ctena decussata. Next base: position 42,102,734 of record OZ022500.1, read on the forward strand.
ACGTCCACGGTAAACAGCTATGGTCATGTCGGGACGGTCAGTTAACCTAACCACACTTTTCCTGGGCAGGCTTAGACCTCCTAAGCGGTTAACCAGTACTAAGTGCACATACTTTCGCTAGTAACTGACAACTGCCCTTCTTGAATCAGCCGAAGGAGAAACGAAAGTATGTGGCCAGACCGGGTTTCGAACCCAGGACCTCTGACCTATGAGTCAGGTGCCCTGCCGATTACGCTACGCGGCCCGGCGAGCCCCAATAAGACAAAACCAACAAATGGCACTTGCATATCTGCAAAGCGGCCTGGGCATCTGCCTAATCTGATCAGTCTTCGCTGTGGGTTTAAAGGGTAGCAAGTCTAAGCTACCTCCATGCTGAAAGTGAAGACTGATCAGACTGGGTGGCTGCCCAGGCTGATCTGATTCTTTGCTTGGTGCACATCTGACTTTTTTGGTTTCCTTGTGTCACTGCTCAAATATTTTTGGGTGAAAATTCTTTCCTTTAAAAGTAGACCCCTTTCTGGAAGGATTTCTTTTCCCAGGGAAGCACTGAGGAAGTCACGGAAGTTGTTTCCTTTTCAACTAGAAATGTGTCCATAGTACACAGATGCCCCCACCTAGTGCTTTGAGTAAGTTGGTGCCTTGATTAAGATACTGGCACTTGTAGGATAAGTAGGTTCATAGGGGCAGATTTGTATAATATAAAAGGCCATAGGCAAAGCATTGCCCAACGTTTGAAATGTGACACAAACTGCAGCCCTTTATACAGTTTCAGTCACTGTATGGCCAAAATATAAATATTGTGTATTACAGAACAGGGTTAGAAACCAAGTCAGTGGACCATGACATATGGATCATTATGACCTGATTCTTGTAAATTCCTGTTGTACTTATAGATATTAAAACTTACTTAGCATCCTTCATGGCCTTCATGTCCTGAAGCTCCCAATCTTTCTCCTTCAATTTCTTCTCCAAAGCTCTATGATTATTTTCTACCTGCTCAAACTCTTCACTGTTCTGTTCCTGAGCAGTCCGCACTAGATCTAACTCTTTACTCAGTAACTTTGCCTTAAGTAAAATACAGTAGGATTTACTTTTCAACAAAATCTTAAGGTAGTTGATTAAACATCTCCAAACTTTTATTTTATGTTTTTTTGTTTTTTTTTGTTTTTATGAAGGGGACGGGGTTGGGTGGAGGGCAACTTTTGTGAAAGAATGTGTGAGTGAACTGGGTTTTAATGTCCCACCAACAAGTAACACATAGATAATATGAAGACAGGGACCTTGATTTCAAATCTCATTCGAAAGTCTAGAGAAGTGGAGGATCAAATCTATGACCTTTGGACTGGTAACTTAGCATGTGAACCACTAGATCTTTAACAAGATCTATAACAAGTAAGACTTCCTGTTTGCTTCACTGGACTATAAAACCTTTCCAAAATGGGGTCTACTCTTACAGGAAATTATTGCTCCTTTAGGAGCTGTGTAATATGGGTCTAAACTGGTTACCTAAGCCTTTTTGTCACAATCTGGGTCCAGTTGTTCAAAACTAAAGTTGTTAGTTAATGAGACGTTAAAGTTTCAAACAGTTTATCTCAAATATGCCAACATGTTTTGTTAAAGGCCCGGATTCTGTTCTATCATTCTGCCACCCCCCCCCCAAACTAATCCCCTCCAATAAACAAGTGATAAGAAAATCAAAGGCACCTCCTAATCACCTCATTACTAGGGTCCTAAAACAATGCAGTGCTGAAATCACTGCCTGCCTGAGGGGCCCCAGTGGGCCCTAAATCGATTCGATTTAGGAGCTGTGTAATATGGGTCTAAACTGGTTACCTAAGCCTTTTTGTCACAATCTGGGTCCAGTTGTTCAAAACTAAAGTTGTTAGTTAATGAGACGTTAAAGTTTCAAACAGTTTATCTCAAATATGCCAACATGTTTTGTTAAAGGCCCGGATTCTGTTCTATCATTCTGCCACCCCCCCCCCCCCCCCCCACCCACCCCCCCCCCCCCCCCAAACTAATCCCCTCCAATAAACAAGTGATAAGAAAATCAAAGGCACCTCCTAATCACCTCATTACTAGGGTCCTAAAACAATGCAGTGCTGAAATCACTGCCTGCCTGAGGGGCCCCAGTGGGATAAATTCATGCATCAGTCAAAATGTAAGTCAGAACAATATTTTCTATAATTTGTAAAATATAATTGGCTCATTAACAGTCAAAGAATACTCAAATATTAATTTAAAAAAAGAAAGAAAAAGAAAAGAAAGAAAGAAATGAAAAAGAGAAAAAAAGGCCAAAAAAAAAAAAACTAGAAAATTGTGTCTGTAGGACACAGGTGATGCCCCCGTGCTCCCCAATTGACCCTTGCACCCCCTTTCTCCCTCCACCCTACCCCCGTCACCATTGCAAATTCAAAGAAGTGTGCATGGTCTCAAACTGTGAAAACTGATTAGTCATAAACTGTAGTATGTCTTGAGAACCTATATTGTTACAGGGCTCTCACACCCCTTTTTGGGAATGGGGCCGGGGCCTTTAGAATTGGGAAAAATAGCGTCGTTTTATCTAAAATTGGGAAAATTTTCATTGTTTTATGTGTGAAGTTTTCATTGTCAGACCAACACAACTGACATATGGTATTGTTATATTTTCAGATGAATTCAGTCAATAAGCAGACATAGATCTAGCAGATATTGAATCATAATAAACTTTATCAAATAGTTAGGATATTAGATAATAACAAAACTATTTGTGTGTGTTGAGTTTTTCTTTCTGTCCTTTGAACTGGCAACTTCCCTATCTTGCCACTCTCAAATTGGAGACAAGACTGGGACCTAGATAAAAAAAGAGTTTCAATATAACAACAGTATAACACTCTAGGTTTGAAGCATCTGTGAACTAAGCATAATGTGAAATTGAGAGAAAGTGGACTGTCACAATGCAGAACATGACAAAACTTTCAGTCCTGCAAGTACAAACATCCACGGTATGTCACTATCACTATACTAACTCTTTGGATGTCCCGGTAATCTTGTTTATGATTTTGGATATGGCCGAAAATGTCTGTGAAAATCGATTCAGGTACGAAACGCAAAAACAGCAGAATCATCCACCATAGGTGAAAACTCCGATCAAATGTTAGCATGGGAAGGCTTTAAATTAAATAATAAGTCAAAATATTGTTCACCACAACAATATTGGCCCTTGAAGCAAAGAAAATATTAACATATTGCAGCGAAAATCGCTAGGCTATTCGCCCTCTAATGAAAGGGAAGTAACTCTAACAGTACATTGACTAACTCTAACAGTACATGATAAAACCCGGTACTACTTTCCAGTAACAATACATGACGATCATGATTGAAAATGTTATCGCTTCCCGATTTTTAAAGTTATAAATTATGTTAACATTTTTAGTTTTAGGTGGTTTTTAATACATTTTGCATTGATGCAACTGCAGTATTCTTGGACCAAACAGGCTTAGTAAGATTGGGAATTTTTCATCTGGAATTGGGAAAAAAACATACTTTTTGGCATTGGGAATGGGGCCGAATTTCGGCCCCAAATTTCGGTGATTGAGAGCCCTGTGTTAAAAATCAAAAGATGAAAATTTCTTAGTTCAAAACCTGCAATTTTGCTAAAACAACTTTTTCATCATAAAATATCATCATGATGATCCTTTTTATTTCTGTAACACATGTACAAAGTTTCAAAGCCATCTATCATAAAGTGTGAAGGAAATTCATTACACACTGATATCAAACACTGAAAATGACTTAAGTTTGAAAACCCATTATTTTGTCAAAATAACACTTTGTGACCTTCAAAAATATTCATGCATATCTTCAATATGTCTGCAACATGTGTGCAAAGTTTCAGCTTGATCTGTTATAAGCTGTGGGAGGAGTTGATTACACAATCATTGCTACCTTACATCACAAACCAACACTGAAAATGTCTAAGTCCAAAAGCCCGTAATGTTGCCAAAAAATAATTTTTGGTCATAAGAAATCTTCATGCACATCTTCAATATGTCTGCAATATGTATGCAAATGTTCAAATTGATCCATCGTAAGCTGTGGGAGAAGTTGATTACACAAACTTGCTACCCTATATGACTAATCAACACAAAAAATGTCTAAGTCCGAAAGCCCCTTAATTTTGTCAAAATTAATTTTTTGGCCATAAGAAATCTACATGCACATCTTCAATATGTCTGCAACATGTATGCAAAGTTTCAAATTGATCCATCGTAAGCTGTGGGAGGAGTTGATTACACAAACATACTATCCTGTATCACTAACCAACACTGAAAATGTCTAAGTCCAAAAGCCCATAATTTTGTCAAAAATAATTTTTTGGCCATAAGAAATCTTCATGCACATCTTCAATATGTCTGCAACATATGTGCAAAGTTTCAAATTGATCCATCATAAACTCTGGGAGGAGTTGATTACACAAACTTGCTACCCTACATCAGTAATCAACACTAAAAATGTCTAAGTCATAAACCAAAACAAAAAATGTCTAAGTCCGAAAGCCCCATAATTTTGTCAAAATTAATTTTTTGGCTATAAGAAATCTTCATGCACATCTTCAATATGTCTGCAACATGTATGCAAAGTTTCAAAGTGATCCATCATAAACTCTGGGAGGAGTTGATTACACAAACTTGCTACCCTGTATCTGTAATCAACACTAAAAATGTCTAAGTCCGAAAGCCCGTAATTTTGTCAAAAATAATTTTTTGGCCATAAGAAATCTTCATGCACATCTTCAATATGTCTGCAACATATGTGCAAAGTTTCAAATTGATCCATCATAAGCTGTGGGAGGAGTTGATTACACAAACTTACTACTAAAATATGCGACGGACAGACGGACAGACAGACGGACAGGGGTAAAACATAATGCCCCCTGACTATCGTCACGGGGGCATAAAAAAAAACTTAAGGAAGAAAGAAAAAAAAAATTTTTTTCATGTATTATCACTAACTAACTACTCTATTTTTTGTATATTTTTGATATGTTATTTTTAATTTTACTTTCTTATATTTTATCTACTTATTTTTATATAATTTCTATTTATCTATTTTTTTTTTTTTTTGTGAAGTAAGTCAAGTGCTCAGTAATTTAACACATTAGCCATTATTATAATCTCAGGAACAAGAAAATATGCAAGATTTGGAGATGAAATTTTGTTTCAAAGATCACTTCAGAGACCCAAAAAAAACCTGTGTTTTGAGCAGTTTGGTGACATTATACATGTTTTTGACACCTTTTGAAAACAGTGAATTGGTCAAAGTTCCTTTGTTTTTACAAGAACTGACACTGTAGTTTTGTTGGTTATAGACTGTGATTTGTCAATTATGGATTTATCATTATCAATATTTTGTTTCCACAGAGTAAATAATTTTATTTTCGCTTCTCTAATAAAAAATTTTGATTGTGAAATGGGATAGATGTGAACTTAAGATTTTGTAAACATTACCAGAATATATGTATCAAAAATGTTTTTCTACATATAACTTTGAAGAATACTGATGCAAGTAATTAAATCAAGGTATCTCTGCTATTGATTTCCCCCATTTTGGGCCTCCTAAAGAGACTGCTGGGACACTGGTCTACAGAAGACTGGCTAGTCAGAGAAGATTGTTTATTGGATTAGATAAGGATTACATAACTTACTAATGACAAAAATCCAGGTCTTTAAAAACAAGGGCTTCGCAAGCGGCGCATAATACGCCCGTTTCAATGTCCTAAAGGAGTAACAGAATGAACAAGATTGTTTACAAAAGGATAGACAGGCAGACAAACAGGGGCAACCACTCTATAATTAACTAGAACTGTCAGCGAATCCGACTATACCCCCCCCCCCCCCCCCCCTTAATTGCTTAAATCAAATGGTGTTATTTTCGTAACAAAAAGCATAAAGAGGGAGAGAAATCATTGTTACCATGTATACCAAATATGAATGGTTGCTGTGAAATCTGTTACAAAAAATTACATTATTCAAAGTCAGGAGAGAAAGAAAATAGGAAAAATATAGGGAAGAATAAGCAGAAGACTGGTTCTCAATCCCACAATACAACAAGTTTTCATCAACCTGCATACAAAATTCCCTACTCTAACTTACAGATGCATAGAAATCTTTTGCGCAAAAAATGCATTATTCAAAGTAAAGAGAGAAAGAAAATCAGACAAATACAGGGAATAAAAAGAGGAGAAGTCTGGTTCTCAATCCCACAATACAGTAAGTCATCATTAACCTGCATACCAAATATGACTAATCTAGCTTGCATGGTTGTGGAGAAAACTTTGATGAAAAAGTTCATTATTCAAAGTATGGAAAGAAAGAATATTGGACAAATACAGGGAAGAATAAGCAATAAAAGGCTGGTTCTCAAACCCACGATACAACATCGTCATCAACCTGCATACCAAATGGGACTACTCTAGCTTGCTTGGTTGTGGAGAAATCTTTGATGAAAAATTTTATTATTCAAAGTATGGAAAGGAAGACTATTGGACAAATACAGGGAAGAATAAGCAGAAAAAGGCTGGTTCTCGATTCAATGATACAACATATCGCCATCAACCTGCATACCAAATATGACTACTCTAGCTTGCATGGTTGTGGAGAAATCTTTGACGAAAAATTTCATTATTCAAAGTATGGAAAGAAAGAAAATCAGACAAATACAGGGAAGAATAAGCAGGAGAAGGCTGGTTCTCGATCCCATGATACAACATGTCGTTATCAACCTGCATAGCAAATGTGACTACTCTAGCTTGCATGATTGTGGAGAAATCTTTGACGAAAAATTTCATTATTCAAAGTATGGAAAGAAAGAAAATGGGGCAAATGCAGGGAAGATTAAGCAGGAGAAGGCTGGTTCTCAATCCCACAATACAACATGTCGTCATCAACCTGTATGCCAAATATGACCAGTCTAGCTTGTATGGTTGTGAAGAAATCTTTGATACAATATCTTTGAACAAGGAAGATAACCTACATACACTAGGTATACCTTTTTTAGTTTTACTATTTTCCCTTGACAATGTATTACATGTACAACAAAAGTTTACAAAAAGTAGCCGATAAGAACTAATGAAAGGGATTCACTCTTAAACGAAGAAAGAGAGAGCAGCCATTGTTGTACGCGACACATCGTTAGGACTTCATACACATTGCTATGAAGTTTTATAAAGATATCCCAAACGGTTATCTAGTTATGGCGCGTACAAAATTAATCAAAGGGGCATAACTTCAAAAGTAAGAAAGGGGGAGCAATCATTTTTGTACGTGACACGTTCCCCCACCCTAATACATATGCCTACCAAATTTCATGAAGATATCCCAAATGGTTACTGAGTTATGGCGTGTACAAGAATGTTTACGGACGGACGGACGGACGGACGGACAGCGCCATGACATAATACGTCGTATAAAAATGTGAGAAGTGATTGCACTGTGAACGCTTCTCACATTTTTTCAAAAAAAAATATCAGTGTCTTTGGTTAAAAAGTCATAAAACACCTAACAAGTTGACCTCTTAACAAGCTTATTAGGCTAACAATGCTTTGAACTGGGCCCTGTTGTTAAAATTTTTAGAATTTTTTACCATACTTATCTTACCCATACTGGATGTATAAGGGTAGTAATTTCGCACTGTCTACGATTTGCCTATCTATGTAATTTTAGTCCACTTATTGGGTTACAACTTTACCAATACAGGCAGCATATTCTGTGCTGGGAACCAGATCCCCTATTAGAGAAATCCTGTCTGGCTTAACCCTTTAAGTGCCAAAAGCAGGCGACAAAATTTACATCTGCAAATTATCAAAAATGTTTCATGCAAGCTACATCATATTAAGAATTCAAAGATTAGAGGGCAAACAGCATAGATCCTTATGAGGTGGCTCATACTGAGCCACCTCATTAGGATCTACACGTTTGAAAATTCAGATATTTTTGTCACTGGCATATAAAGTGTTAAAGACAGTAACGGAGGATAAACAACTGCAGTGCCACTCTGTATCTTGATCTCACAAAGGCAACATCTCCGCCAATAAAAGTTTCATATTTGGTAATTCTGGTCCGCCTTCTGACTGAATAAATTTCCTCACCTTTATCTGCACAGCTAGCATATTCTGTGTGCTGGGAACCAAACTCCCTGGCAGAGAAATCTTGTCTTTGAACTTCATATATTTTTATAATTTCTTATACTCTCATGTCAAGTCTTATTTTCCTTTAAAATTTATATCATGTTACATAGCATAAAGCAATTACCTTTAATTCATATTCTAAGACTTTAGCACTCATTTCATCAGCCTGGATACGAAACTCGTGCTCTCTTCGTCTCAAAGCATCATCAAAGCCTATAGAACAGAACAGACAGTTTTAATATTTATTTTTCCAATTCAATTTTTCCATTTCCAATTAGGAAACTTAAAGCTTTGTTCACGATATTACAGAATTCCAGATAAAGTGGGTTTTGGAAGATAATTCAGAGATAATTTTACTTATTTCTCAACAAAAACATATGATGTGACCCCTCAATAAAACTGTCTCGGCAAGACGGTTCTAATGAAGAGTTCAAAACGTAAGTTTTTATGGAGAAATATATAAATTATCCCTGTTACTCCTTTTTACCTGGAGCATTGCATAAGATGAGTTTCTTTGTCACAGAAAGATGACAGAGAATATTTGGCAAACCTTTTGCACTGGTATGCATAGCAAATTATTTGTCAAAGTAAACCTTGACAAAGAATCTTTGTTAATTAAATCTTTGCTTGACCGTTCACATGTGCAATGATAACCAGACAATGAATCACCTTCTGAGTGAACAAGACCTGTCCGCGTACAGGATAGCTCGCCTGCAGCGCATTGCCCATCACATAAAAAAACTTTAACCAAAACATCCATTTCGGACGCCGACGCCGACGCCAACGCCGACGCGGACGCGGACGCCAGGGTGACAACAATAGCTCTTCCTGAACTTTCGTTCAGGCGAGCTAAAAACACTTTGATGAAAATCACACTGAATTGATTTTGCGAAGTTTCCCTTTTCATGGCTGTAGTTTGCTGCCATGGCTATAGTTGGCTGCCATGGCTAAAGTTGGCTGCCATGCCTCTAGTTTGCTGCCATGGCTATAGTTGGCTGCCATAGCTATAGTTGTCTGCCATTACTATTGATAGCTGCAATGGCTAAAGTTTGCTGCCATGGCTCTAGTTTTTGCTGCCATGGCTCTAGTTTGCTGCCATGGCTATAGTTGGCTGCCATGGCTCTAGTTTGCTGCCATGGCTATAGTTGGTTGCCATGGCTCTAGTTTGCTGTCATGGCTATAGTTTGCTGCCATGGCTCTAGTTTGCTGCCATGGCTATAGTTGGCTGCCACAGCTATAGTTGGCTGCCATTGCTATTGTAAGCTGCCATGGCTAAAGTTTGCTGTCATGGCTATAGTTTGCTGCCATGGCTAAAGTTTGCTAACAATAAGGTGTTAAGGTACAGTTCCATATTTTTCTGCCATTTTTTACAAAGGCAAACAACTTGAGTGTCTTCCTGTTTGCTTACCTCAATGACATAGCCATTCTAAAAATAGCCATCAGAGGAGATGGCAAATCCCCCGACCGAAGACCCCCATGGGCCTTGGTAAAAAGGGTGCACTTCAAAACACATATTAGTAATATATTGTCGTTCTTTTATGCTTCTGATTGACATTAACTGTTAACAGATGCATGATTATCTAATACTCAAACTATAACAGTATGCTTGACTGCTAAAAACAGGTAATATCTCAAACAGCCACCATATACACAAATGTATAGCATATGATACAGTCCACTTTCAAAATGTGTGAATAACTTCTAAAGTACAAGCCCTACAAACCTAATTTTGAGCTCTCTAGTAAGTGAATTTGGACAAAGAATCCAAATTTTGAAAATATTTTTTTTTTTTTTTTGGGGGGGGGGGGGGGGGGGGGGGGCATGGGGATGTGGAGGGGTAAGAGAGAGTTAGGAACACTGATAAGATATCACAGCATGATCATCAATATTCTAAAAGGTTCACGGTTATTGAAATTCTGGAGCTGGCCAGGGTTATACAGTTATGGAGCAGAGACTCAAACGTCAGCCCAAACTACCAAAGGGAAATAATTCACTAGGTCTAAAAGCAAGAGTTATCATTCATGTATGAGAGTATGAGACAAATTGTCATGACCTGTTCTGCATATCTGTGAAGTATCATGAAAATATTTCAAAAGGTATTCAAGCTATGGAGCGGACACTTAAAATCATCAAAGGGAAATAACTCCAAAAGTAAGAAAGCAAGAGTTGTCATTCTTGTTCGCGACACATCATCATGACCTGTTCTACATATCTGTGAAGTATCATGAAAATATTCCAAAAGGTATTCAAGTTATAGAGCGGACACGAAATCACACCTAAAACCATCAAGGGGTAATAACTCAAAAAGTAAAAAAGCAGGAGTTGTCTTTCTTGTTCGCGACATATCGTCATGACCTGTTCTACATATCTGTGAAGTATCATGAAAATATTCCAAAAGGTATTAGAGTTATAGAGCGGACACGAAATCATACCTATAATGATCAAGGGGAAATAACTCAAAAAGTAAGAAAGCAAGAGTTGTCATTCTTGTTCATGACACACCGTCATGACCTGTTCTACATATCTGTGAAGTATCATGAGAATATTCCAAAGGGTATTCTAGTTATAGAGCGGACACGAATCTGCCAAAAAATCACACCTAAAACTATCAAGGGGAAATAACTCAAAAAGTAAGAAAGCAAGAGTTGTCATTCTTGTTCTCGACACATCGTCATGACCTGTTCTACATTTCTGTGAAGTATCATGAAAATATTCCAAAGGGTATTCAAGTTACAGAGCGGACACGAATCTGCCAAAAAATCACCAAAGGGGAGATAATTCAAAAAGTGCAATAGCAAGAGTTACCATTCTTGTACGCGACACATCGCCATGACCTGTTCTACATAACTGTGAAGTATCATGTATCATGAAAATATTCCAAAAGGTATTCGAGTTATAGAGCGGACACGAAATCATACCTAAAATGATCAAGGGGAAATAACTCAAAAAGTAAGAAAGCAAGAGTTGTCATTCTTGTTCACGACACACCGTCATGACCTGTTCTACATATCTGTGAAGTATCATGAGAATATTCCAAAGGGTATTCTAGTTATAGAGCGGACACGAATCTGCCAAAAAATCACACCTAAAACTATCAAGGGGAAATAACTCAAAAAGTAAGAAAGCAAGAGTTGTCATTCTTGTTCTCGACACATCGTCATGACCTGTTCTACATTTCTGTGAAGTATCATGAAAATATTCCAAAGGGTATTCAAGTTACAGAGCGGACACGAATCTGCCAAAAAATCACCAAAGGGGAGATAATTCAAAAAGTGCAATAGCAAGAGTTACCATTCTTGTACGCGACACATCGCCATGACCTGTTCTACATAACTGTGAAGTATCATGAAAATATTCCAAAGGGTATTCAAGATATAGAGCGGACAAGAAAGTGTTTACGGACGGACGGACGGACGGACGGACGGACGGACGGACGGACGCCAGGCTCATCGCTATATCCCCCGAACCTTTCGGTCGGGGGATAAAAAGAGGTCTACTCTAAAGGAAAGAATTTGCTTCTACAGGAGCAAATTCTTTCCATTAACAGTTGATCCTCTAACAAAGGCAAACAACTTTAGTGATTTGTTGGCTTCCCTAGATGATGAAACCCTTCCAAAATAGGGTCTACTCTTAAAGTAAAGAATTTGCTCCTAGAGGAGCAAATTCTTTACTTTCAAAGTTGACCCTTAAACAAAGGCAAACAACTTTAGTGATTCCTGTTTGCTTCCCTAGATGACGTAGCCCTTCAAAAATGGGGTCTACTCTTAAAGGAAAGAATTGGCTCCTGTAGGAGCAAATTCTTTCCTTTATCAGTTGACCCTTATAAAGAAGAGAAATGAAAATGGCAGGGCTGTTTACACTGAAAACGTATCCAGTTTCCTCAAAACAGAAGAGGATGGCAAAGAAAGCCTGGTCAGAACGATAGTGTTTTAAACCTTAAGGGTACTATTTTCGCTGGCTCAAAACATTGGAAGCAAATGACAGATAAATGCAGGTTAGAATCATAATAGGATTCTTCTGTCGTAGAGCTATCCCAGACAAAAGTACCTCCCTATACAGGACCGAAACTTTTTGTGAGGGGTACCACCATGGAAATTTCAATTACATTTACAATAAGAAATGATAGTTCTTTGTCTCTTCAACCCCCCACCAACAAAACTTTTATTTGTTTCAGGTCCTGTCCCAGGATGCAATTTTTCCTGGAAAGGCCCTTAAAATATCTGCAATGAAACACTGTATCACTTCTGATGTCAAATCAAGATGCAGAATCAAGCATCGACGTTATAGTATACATTCAGTTTTATGTATTCTTTCTACTTATTTATATCTGATTTAAACTGGCAATGTAACTGACATTCAGTCCTGGTAACTGGCACAAAATCTATTGGCTTGACACAACCATAATACCTGAATTTGTTCATACACATGAATTTTAAAACATTAATAAGTTATAACAAAAATCCACAAACCATTAGTTAGCTCTCTTTTCTGAGCATCCATCTCTTCCTCCACCTCTGTTAGTTTACGTTGTAACGTCCTCTTAAAGTTCTCAAATTCCTTTCGTTCCTCTTGAATTTCACCATCTTTAGTGCTGCAGAAAAACACTGACGCTGAACCAATACATCTCAAAAGGAGCTCACTCTAACATGGAAATACTTGCTTCCTTTTCCCAAAAGGGACTACTCCAGGATCGCCTCTTACCCCCCTCTTCAAAATTCCCAGTTTTTTTCCAGACTTTTTACAGTTTTCCAAACTCTTTTTAAGGATCCATAAGTTAGTTTTACTCTATATTTCAACAGCACTATCTGTATCACTTAGAAATTTGAGGTTACTCTTAAATGAAAGAATTTGCTCCCTGGGGGAGCAAATTCTTTCATTAAAGAGTAACCTCAAATGAGGAAGGGGTGTGCCTTAACTATCTCTTTAACAAGCATATCCTTTCCATTTGAAAAGACTAAGTATATTTTCTAAAGGCTGCCATAGCCATTAATTTACAAATTCCTTGACTTTGCATGTCCTTTGTATTTTCCCTTGGTCACCAACCACAAAATGCTCTGAATTTTCCCTGATCTGGTAAAAAACATTAATTTTCAAGACACTTTTCTCTGACAGTGGCAACCATTACTCTTTAAGGAGCAAATTTTGTAGGGACAGAAATGAGACAACATGCTCAAGTAAACAGAGTAGACCAATATCAGACTGCTCCTACATGAGTTTGATCAGGGTTTGTCATTCAGCCAGCATGTTTTTGAAGATTCTCGGAAGATTAAGTCAACTGGTTAAAATATGAGGATAATTTTAGCAATGGATTATTACAGTGTACCAATAGACTTTAAAACATGTACCATATTAATCCTAATAAATGACCCTGCTCTAACAAATGCCCTCAGCTTCTTTTTCAAGCATAATGTTATATTAGCCTTTAATAGTATCCACCCCGAATTTCTGTTTGCTTCTCTGGATCAGGTAGCTCTTTAAAATGCGGTCTTCTCTCAAAGGAAAGAATTTGCTCCAACAGGAGCAATTTTTTTACTTTTAGAGTTTACCCATGTTGGGAAGGAATACAAAATTAGTACAGTTGCTTCCTCTGCAAGTATACCCAGTCACCTTAATACTGTTTATTTGAGGTGTTTGGCAGTGGCTGATTTACTACACTTTCAGGCTCTCAATAACACCTGCCTTTTGTAAAATGCAATGCCTCTGGGCATTTAACAGGATTAATACAGTATACCATATGGCAATTGCAGTCATCACTTCAAAAGTGACAGATTAAAAGAGATAAAGGCATCATATCTATCAATAGTTTTCAATGTGACTGAAACGAATGAAAGCTTCAGAGGAGCCTCTCTCAGGATGGCTTCTTCAAATCCACCGAACTATGAACAGATACATTGCCTTTAGAAGTTTCTAGCCCAGAAAGCTGATATAGAAATAAAGTCAATTTAAATTTGAGTGTCATATAAAAGACCTTGCAAAAATGCAATTGTTTATTTGAACTGCTCTGGCAAGGCTGTTTTAATGCATAATGAATAATCAAAGTGAAAACAAGAATTCTGCCGAGACATGACAAAACCATCAACAAGGGCTTCGCAAGCCCGTTTTAATGTCATAAAGGAGTATGGAATGAACAAGATTGTTTACAAAAGGATAGATAGGCAGACAAACAGGGGCAACCACTTTATAACTAATGACGGCAACATTATTCAAATATTTAACACATCAAATACTATGAGTATACCAAAAATCAGCTTCAAAGTTATTGTGGCTCAAAAGTTGAGTAATGCCATAGTTGAACAAGGGAGATAATTCATAAACTAAATATACTAGATTCTTGGCTCTACTACATTCCCCTGACAAAATCACATGTAGGATAAAGGAATCACAGAGGAAATAGGAAATTTATGCAAGGGCAGATAATTCAGTAAGCCAGAGTTGTGGTTCTTGCTACAAAGTTAAGGTATGCACAAGATATGTATACACAAAAATAACCATAATCAACTAATGAAAGGGATGTAACTCTTAAAGGAAGAAAGGGAGAGCAGTAATTTTTGTACGCGACACATCGTTGAGACTTCATACACATTGCTATGAAGTTTCATGAAGATATCCCAAACAGTTATCTAGTTATGGCGCGCACAAGACTGGCAGGGAAAAAATTAATCAAAGGGGCATAACTTGGAAACTAAGGAAGGGGGAGCAACCACTTCTGTACCCGACACGTTCCCCCAACCTAGTACATATTCCTACCAAATATCATGAATATATCCCAAACGGTTAATGAGTTATGGAGCGCACAAGAATGTTTACGGACGGACGGACGGACAGACGGACGGACGGACGGACAGACAGCGCCATGACATAATACGTCCGTTTTTTCAAAACGGGCGTATAAAAAGGCACAAGCATCTAGGGAGTCTTAGATCAGCCTGGGCATCTGTCCAGTCTGATCAGAGTCTTCATTGTGCGCTTAAAGGGTACCTAAGGGTCTAAGCTACTTCCATGCTGACAGCAAAGACTCTGATCTGACTGGGTGGATCCCCAAGGCTGATCTGATCCTTTGCTAGGAACACATGCCACTTTGTTGGTTTTGTTGTGTCAGGGATCAGAAAAAAAATAGCTCAGAATAAACATTATGGTGAATTGTAACACTTCCATGGGAACAAACTCTCCTGTTTTTTTTTTGTTTTGTTTTTTTTCTTTTGCCTCCCTTCTCAATGGGGGTCAACTCTTAAAGGAAAGAATTTGCTCTAGGAGCAAATTCTTTTCTTTAAAAGAAGACCCCTTCTGGAAGACCTATGTCATCCAGGGAAGCAAACAGGAAGTCACAAAAGTTGTTTATCTTTGTAAAAATGACAGAAATCCCTGGAGATGTAGCGTGCCGTACACCTTAAATATAGCCCCAATCCAGAGTCCCGGTACCTTCTATAAGAGTCAATTTCTGCTTGTTTATCCCTGAGCCTCTGTTGATAATGAAGCTGCAGTTCTTCTCGAGACTTGACCTCACATTTCAGCTTCGTCCTCATCTCATCAACCTCAATCTTACACTCACTAACTTCAGCATTCTTAGCATTTAGCTGGGCTTTTAAATCTATAAAATTAACACACAAAAAGTCAAACAAGAAAACCTGTTTATGCACAAACTTACACTTGACCATCACGTATGAAACTCTGAAGTCCCACTAAATACAGTACATATATTTATTTTCACAGGGAAAAAGGTTTGTGGTTCTGTAATTTTGGACTTATTTATGAATTGTATTTATGAGTATTACAGTTGACAGTTTTACTATGTTTGCTTATCATTCCTTTATAAAAAATCATATTCAAAGGTGTTTAAATTTGTGCTTTTATGTTCATAGCAAAAGTCCTGGGCCCAGTTGTTCAAAGCATCGTTAGCCTAACAAGCTCGTTAAAAGGTCAACTCGTTAAGTGCTTTATGACTTTAAAACCAAATATACTGATATTTTTTGTTGAAAAACTGTGAAAAGCCTTTGCATTCAAAACCTTGTCACATTTTTTCAATAAAAAATGTTGGCATATTTGAGATATTAACGTTCGAAATTTTAACAAACAACAAAATCACAAACATTAACACACTGTGCTGAAATAAGTTGTTAATACATAATTAGTAAGCAATGTCTTTCTCATTGACGTTACAGGTATTTCCAGTCAACATTGCGACCAGGGCCCAGTTGTGTAAAGCATTGTTCGCATAACAAGCTTGTTATGAGGTAACTCGTTAAGTGTTTTATGATTTTATAATCAAGTACACTGATATATTTTTGTTTAAAAAATGTAAAAGCTTCTCAGATTTTTTCTACAAAAAATATTGGCATATCTGAGATATTAACATTTGAAATTTTAACAAAACGTTAATGACATCATTAGTTTTGAACAACTGGGACCTGAACCTGGGTTTCAGGAACTTACTTATGTCTTGGTAATTCCCATATTCCATATTTAAAGGTAAATTCCAGATGTTGAAAATCCTGTGTTTATTGTTATTTGTTTTTTCTCTGAATTTGAGAAAATCTATCTGTCCAACAGTCGTTTTACAGGCAAACATTGGAGACCCTGATCATACTGCTTCTTTGAAGCAGTATGATCTGGTCTACAATGGTTGCTCATACAGGTTGCGGGTGTCTGAACACTTAGGAGAAATACAGTGTATCATCTTACCAGCAAAAGTGGTATCATATCTGTCCAATTCTTGATCTCTCTCTCCGAGCAGTCTCAGATTATACTTGAAGTCTTCCTTCAGCTTCTGAAACTTTCCTCTCTCCTCTGAGAGCTGTTTCTCCTTCTCCTGAAGGGCTGACTCAAGACTCTCAATTCTGAAAATATTACAGCATGGTACATTTATAACACTACGTTATAACATGGATTTGGATATAATATAGTTATGTCTCCACAATAAAAATTTAGAGGAGCTGCGGTAAAGTAGTGGATAAGGCGCTGGACTACCAATCCAGGGGTTGCGTTGCAAGATTGATCCCCCGTTTCTCAGATCTTTTGGATGAGACTTTAAACCAAGGTCTCGTCTCTGTATGACCTTGTTGTCAGTGGGATGTTAAACCCGAGTTCACTCACTCATTCAAAATTTAGGATTTTACAAAGGAATTATAGGAAAATGACCATCTCTGGTCATTTTCCTATGATTCCCTTGTAAAATTGTCCTTTATAATATGATTCATCTTTAACACTATAATGGATCCCAAACACAGCCTTTTAATGGTGCAGGTCATTGATAACACTGCTATGGATCCCAAACTGAAACAGCATTATTAAGGCATGATTCATTCAAATCAGTTATGGATCACAAACACAGCATTCTAAAGGTGTGATTCAATTATACATGTAGCACCGTTATGGATCTCAAACAAAGCATTATTAAGGCACAATTCACTCATAACACTGTAATGGATCCCAAACACATCATAAAGATGCAAGTCATTTATAGAACTGCATTGGATCCCAAACAGAGCATTATAAAGGGACTGCACTGTGTTTTATAATATATGTCAGAAATATGTACTAAGCAGTAACTGCAGTATTTATAACTGGATTAAAATGAGCTTCCTGGCAAAAGTTCAATATGTCTCATGTCAACAGTTTCAAGTCCAAATGCGACCTATATTGGAATTATGTGTCAAATATCTTGGGTGAAACCTGATTTCTTCTGCTGTTTCTCTACAAAGATGTGTTCTCATATTCACTGATACTACATGTATTTTTTTTATCTAAATGTTAAGTGTCCTTCTACAGGCAATTTACCATAATAGTCCTGGATATTCGGTCAGAAGTCCTAGTCAAGCAGCATAGACCCAGATCAGAGTCAAGGATGCCACTTAGTCTCAGCTTCAGTGTCCTGACTTTATCCTGATTTTTCACTAACAATTCCCATTTTCCATAACTCTTTTTACAGATCCAAAGGTGACTATACTATGTACTCAAACAGAGCTAAAGATACCATCCATTGGAAAATTAGGTGTGTGTGTGGGGGGGGTGGGGGGGGGGGGGGGGGGGGGTGGGGGGGGGGGGAATTTTTAAAAGAAGAAATTTGCTCCAGTTGGAGCAAATTCTTTCACTTTAAGAGTAGCTCCAAATGAGGAGGGAGGTAGATACATGGATTGTCTCTCCTGAAAGTATACCCTAAATTCCCCTTGATCAGCATAACTATGTTTTCTGAAGACTGCTGGTTTTCTAATTCCATGACTTTTCCCTAACTTTTCATTTTCAAGTTCTTTCAAAATTTCCCTGACCAATTACAAAGCTCTCTGGGTTTTCCTTTAACTAGAAAAAAAAGTATTTTCTAGAAGCTATGACAGCCCTGAAGGTCTGCATCATTTGCAACCATATTTATTTAATTATAAGATGAGGGGTTTTCCCTTCCAAAACAATTCCAAAATCTAGATCTGTCTTATACAGTTCAGATGAGGGGCAAAATATCTGTGTTCTCAGAGTAATGAAAGATATCCTCAAAATTATCATTAAGTACTCCCTCTTACCTTAATATGTTTAAATAATTGGGACACCTAAAAACCATTAATTTTCCATTTGGGACAAATGGAAAATTAATGGTTTTAAGTGTCCCAATACTTAAGTACATTAAGGTATCTAGAGTTCTGACTGAGTGTATGTTCTGCGCACCTTTGTTCTGTGACTTGTTTCCACTCCCTCTCTTTCTGAGCAGCAATCTCTCTCCATTTATCTGCCTCAGTTTCCCCGCCATCCATCTTTACTCTCTAGCTACCTGAAAATAACATCTACATCTTGAGTCCTTGACAATGTCATAATGATCACCATTCAGACATTCAAGAGCACATTAACATGATTAAGACCGAAATTCACACATTTACAATCAAACTGCTAGTGTGGTCACTTCCATTGAAGGGCCATCTGAGGATCTGTCTTTAGCAGCCACCTTTTCAGGGTCCCTTGAACCAAAATACTGTGCAAACAAATCAGTTCTGTCTTTAGCAGCCACCTTTTCAGGGTCCCTTGAACCAAAATACAGTGCAAACAAATCTGTGTTAAGGAGTCACCTGTCTTAAGCAGCCAATTTAAGTTTCCCTTGGGTGACCCCTCAAGACAGGTAGCAGCTAGTCTAGTCTACCCCATAACTTTATTTCAGTATGCTTTGGTAATACAGTTACCCAAATGAAACTATATGTGTGAAAAGGGATCATATGCCATATAAATATAGTTGGAGGTTGTAAAATCGTGGGAGTTGTAAATTCGTGGGTGTTAGTAATTTGCATGATATTCATGCGCAAAAGAAGTTTCACTCAGTGTTAGTCTCCCAACATTTAACCATGCATAAAGGTTTTTTTTCATAACAAAAGCAAATGCATTCAGCCTAAATAGGAAATAAAACTTTTAAAAAAGTTTGACCAATTGCTTTTATGCCTTAAATCTTTTGTTATTTCTTTTTTGCATACCTGAAAAGCGGCCATTTTCTAATCTCGGATATCAGCCTGAGAAAATATTTCGGTGAACAGTTGGTCCTAGTATGGGAGTAAAATCTTATTGCAAAATTGTTCTCTTATTTGATTATTATACAGGGGGTCCTTATCTGCATTTGCTTGAAAAAAGAAATTCTTATGTTTTGAGAGTAGGACTGAATCCAGGCTGGTATTTTTTCTAAAGAAAACAGTCTGTGCATACTGTTATTTTGTATTTAAGCGGATATACCCATAGTGACACAGTGAATTTCAACTCGTTCTGTTCAAGGGCTATGATGCTACAGTCAAAATTGTTTCAGTTGTAGGAAAGTCAAGGTGGAGCTTTATGAATCCTGTTTAATTGGGTGGGTATCTTCCTTTAATCATTAATGTCAAATATAGATCGGATTATTTATAATCTGTTTAGGGAGTGACTATCGGCACAAACGTCTTGCGGATAAGAATCCTTATCCGCACGACAGTCTTGCCGATAAGAATTCTTATCCGCAAGACGGTCGTGCTGATAAGAATCCTTATCCGCACGACAGCAGTCAGACAAAGTTGCAGTCATTCTGAGAATTATTATTATTATCGTATAATAATATTACATGTATTTCATTTCTGTTTGTAAATGATTGTTCTTAAGTATTTGAGTCACAACTCACAATGTTAATTTTAATTATTTTCTTATATTTCATCAGTGACCTATGTAATTATAGGTCACTGATTTCATCATGGAAGCCTTTTGACTGTCAGACAAAGAACCAGCTAATAACTGCGAAAATGCGCATTATACATTTCAACATCAGTTGCTCAATACTTTTTATCGGGTCAGATGATCAGGTTAACGTTTAAAACAAGTTTATTAATTACAGTTAAAACACAGCGGTATATTGAACATTTGACATTAAGTAATTCAGATTATCGATACACAACCATTAACTGCAGTAGTGCAGTGGTTATGTACGCAGCCTTGTAAACCTGCGACCCGGGTTCAAGACTCCTCATGGCACTTTGTTTTTATTTTTTTTTTAAAGAAAAAAAAAAAAAGAAAAAAATCTTTTGTCGCATAAAACATTTGCCAATTAATAGCTTATTTTGATAACTGACATAAAGTTATTTCAAACAAATCTTTGACCTTGACAGACAAGCTGAATCAGGAAAAAATATTCGATTGTGGCCTACTTGTGTCAGATTTTTTTCCCAGCAAAGTTTTTGTCAATATTTTGTTTATGGCCTAATTCCGTCTCATTCCAAACATTTTAAATTGATCAATTTATAATAGGCGACGGCTAGTGACAACCGGTTGTCAGTAGCCTCACAGGCTAGAGACAACCGGTTGTCAGTAGCCTCACAGGCTAGAGACAACCGGTTGTCAGTAGCCTCACAGGCTAGAGACAACCAGCTAATGAATTAATATGCATTTTAAAGGACAGGAAGCGTTGGTTCATTGTAAAAACATCACAAGTAATTCTCAATAGATTTATGCTTTAAATCATGCTACACATGAATCACAACAACAAAATATCTGCAAATAAAAAAGCAAAAATATGGAGAAGAGATATCTTCTAAAAATAGATTTTCCAAGGGAAGTAACTCAAAATACCACTTACAGATTTTCTCTGAATGTTTATGTGCTAATTCTGTTTGCACAATTGCCTCCATGATCATTGTAGTTATACTTGTATTCTTATTACAAATTTGTAGTTTATTTTTCGTAGTGGATCATAGAATCAGAAAATTAACGCTTACTGAACAGCAAGAATATAACTTTAGGGAAGATCATGTAATGGTAACTGGAAAATTTATGTAAAACCTTTTTTCCATCAAGGTAAATGTATAATTTGTGTGCATGTGATGCATAAATTCTTTTAGCTATTTGTATGAATAACCCAATGACTTCCAGACAATAATAATGTTGATAATAAAAAAAAGGTTCCTAAAAAAAAACAGAAATGTAAATCTGATTCTTTTAATAGTTTCTTGCTTTCTATAGATCTTCTATGAATGTTAAAAAACTGTTTACACTTTCTAGTTCTGTGGTGGTAGTGTTTATTCACTGAATAAGAAATGTCACACCTGTAAGATTTAGTGCTCATACTATGCAATGTGCAATCAGTGCACTGTTCAAAGTCTTTCACCTGGCTAGTTTTGCGTAAATACATGCTTAGAAGTCAGCCCTATGTCTCCTTAAAATAAAAGCACTGAAAAGGTCAAATTTTAGACTTCCACTGATTCGAATGCTTAGACTCTGCTGTTGAAATATTTGAACTTGTCTCTTGTCTAAAAACTTTTGGAAACTGGACCTAAAAACTAAAGATTTGGAGAAACTGCTATTTAGAAGGCCTTGAATAAACGGCATATGGCAATACAAGGTCTTGAGCAACAGGTTTGAAACTATAAGAACTTGTTGACCGGCTTTCACCAAGACAGTTTTAGGCTATCCAGATATACCTCTTGGCATAGACATAATATGACGTCTCTCCCTCTTCATTTTATTCATTTTACTGTATATCCTGTACAAGCATATACTTGGATTTTCACTCCAGAGATATACAAACAAAGGTGCGAATTTGGTCTAACAAGCACATAAATGTTCTGAAATGGTCTTCAAAAGTTGTACCACCTCACTAAATATTGGGGCAGTAATGTCTGAGCAAACACTGTAGACCAAGGTCAGACTGTTCAGAGACTGCAGTAGTATTTCCCATTCTGTCAGTACTTTTGTGTCAAATTAATAATTGTCAGTTAAATCAGTGAAATTCAAATCAGCTTAGTTTCGGTTTACAATCTCATCTGCTGCAAGAGATAGCTTTAATATGTTAAATTAAAGCTGTCATGGTAAGGTGTTATTATATCAGTAAGCAGTCAGCTGTAGCAAAAAAGGCTTAAATTGTGCTAAAATGGGCAGCAGACCTGGGGCCAATTACATGCCAATGTAATCGATTACAATTACAATTACTTTTTAAAATCATGATTACAGATTACATTACAATTACATTTTTTCTCAATGTAATTGATTACAATTACAATTACTTTGCAAAGTAATCATGATTACTTTATGATTACATGTGATTACATTATACAAGTGTACAGAATGATCATGACTGTGAAAGTGCAAAAACTCAATATTCAAGAAGACTTAATTTATACCTAAATCAGCAAATAATTGGTGGCTTACATGTGTGCTAATAGGTAAGACTGAAACAATTTCTGAAGAACTTGACTTACTTTTTAATCTGAACGAAATTTATTTAGCAATCTGCAGTTACAAGAGATTGAACTGAACTGAACATGTAATGTGCATGCAGTGACTGTATGCTATTTATGAAGTTTGAGAAATTCAATAAATGCTATGTGTAAGGTCCTAAATATAAAGCACATGCTTCAGTATTTTTTTCTGTATCACTTATTTTACTTTTTTCAAACATCAGAAATATGATTCTACATTGTTTCCAATGTCATAAAATTGCTTGTGAAAAACTGGTTCAAAGTCTTCAAAGCAAGGGGCCACACACTTCCTGTAAATTTATTTATTTCAGCACATTTTAACTATCACTGTATATATTTCATTTTCATCTTTTTCTTGCCCACCCTCAGACTGGCAAAAAATTCAAAGTTAATAAGTTGGCCCATAAATGGGAAAGAAAGGAATTAAAGTATTGGCTTTTTAGCTCGCCTGAACGAAAGTTCAGGAAGAGCTATTGTTGTCACCACGGCGTCCGCGTCGGCGTTCGAATTGGATGTTTTGGTTAAAGTTTTTTAAAGACCTATATCTCCTTAACCCATGGATGGATTCTTTTGATACTTGCACTGTAGCTAGATATTGGTCTAAGGTTTAACAGGGTACCACCCCCACCCCATTCTGTGACCTTGATGTCAAGGTCATGGACTTAGAAAATTGGTGTTTTTTTTGGACTGGATGTTTTGGTTAAAGTTTTATAAAGCCCAATATCTCCTGAACCCATGGATGGATTCCTTTGATACTTGCACTAAAGTTAGATATTGGTCTAAAGTTTTCGAAGGTACTACCCCCGCCCCCCTCTGTAACCTTGATGTCAAGGTCATGGACTTAGAATATTGTCTTTTTATTGATTGGATGTTTTGGTTAAAGTTTTTTAAAGACACATATCTCCTGAACCCAGAGATGAATTCTTTTTATATTTGCACTGTAGTTAGATCTACAGAGTACTACCCCAACCCCACTCAGTGATCTTGATGTCAAGGTCAGGGACTTAGGAAATTTTTGTCTTTTTTAAAGTTTTGTAATTGCATACTGATTCATAATGCTTTGCAGAGATTTAGTTTATACTTGAACTGATGTTAGACTCTTTTTTGAGTTTTTACAAAACACCTTATACTTACCCCACAGGGTGACCTTGAAGTCAAGGTCATCGACTTAGAATTTTGTTTTAAAGATTTTGGTTAAAGTTGTTTATGAAGACATAATTTCACAGTGCCACGATGATGGACTCAGTTGATACTAATACTTGGGCCGATGTTAGATAATGGTTCAGGGTTTTGATACATACTAGTGCCCCCCCCCCCCACCCACCCACCCACCCGTCAGTTTTTTTACCTCAAGCTCATGGACTTTGAAATTTCATTTCATTTTTTTTTATTTTAATTTTATTTTAAGACTTATTTCTGAGATAGCTTTTGTGTTTTCATAATGGACATCCCCCCCCCCACCCACCCACCCACCCATCAGATTTTTTTACCTCAAGCTCATGGACTTTGAAATTTCATTTCATTTTTTTTATTCTAATTTATTATTTTATTTTAAGATTTATTTCTGAGATAGCTTTTGTTTATAAATGTGTTTTCATTATGGACATGCTTGCATGAAGTTATATGCATAGCAGTCCACACCACCATAGCGGCTGAGTGATGGGCAAGCACCAATTCAGGCGAGCTATGCTGTCAGGCGACAGCTCTTGTTGTTGTATGCAATACACGGGTGTCATAAAGTAGACAGATGTTACAGTTAGCTCAATCCACAAAGAAGGTGTGAAAATCAGAGTTGAGTTGCACTGCTCAACTCTGCACCAATAAACACAAAACAGTCAGTATGTTTGAAAAACATCTTTAACACTTGAACCTGCCTGTCCAAACTAAAGATGATAAATCATGTAAATCAGTCATGAAAATATAAGTCAACCAAGGCAGCTACCAGTCTTAACCCGAAATACCCTGCATCAAGAGTACCCAAATCACAAAGTTTTTACATATAACAAATTTATCCTTAAATATTAACCCATTAATGCCTAGCATCTCATAAAAAGAGACAGGTTGACATTGCAGACCCAGATCAGATGCTCAGATGCAGCATTTTGATCAGGATCTTCACTGCTGGCATAAAATCATAAACTTTTTAACAGTTTGTATAAAAAGATGTAAAAAAAACTATCCAATTTGTGAGGATAGAAGAGTCTGCCAGTCATAAATTGGTAAAAGAGCGCATATTTATAACTTTGATACTGTTTAAATTTTACTCCCCAAAAGAGTATAAAGGGAATTCTGTCAGTTTCTCAATTTTGTCTGCTGCCTTTTGCACACAAATTAGATCAGTTTTTCTCTGTCTTATTCAGTTTGAAGAACTTTGAATAATCAACTGCTTTCTCTTATTATTTTGCACAAGTCTTTTCTTTTAACTATTAAAAAGAAGAGCAAGTTTCCTTTTTTCCTTTTCTCATTTCTGAAAATGAATCAAAGTAATCAAAATGTAATCATAAAGTAATCATGATTACAGCTCATTTTGTAATGTAATTGATTACATTACGATTACTTGTAATCATAAAAATGCACGATTACAGATTACTTCATGATTACTCAGAAATTGTAATCGATTACAAGTAATCACGATTACAGATTACAATTACCCCAGGTCTGATGGGCAGTCAACCTTAGTGAAAAGTGGACTTGGCCGTTACAGTTCAGACCTGTTCTTAAAATTTGTATAAAAACTATACAATCAACTTAAAACTTGATCAGAGTGGAAACAAATATCAACAAATATCATGATATAATAATAATACCATGAAACTAATTTTCTAAAAATATCTTGAGGTTTATTATTTGAAAACAACAGGATTTATAGTAACTGGTTGTCACTAGCCTGTGAGGCTAGTGACAACCGGTTGTCAGCAGCCTGTGAGGCTAGTGACAACCGGTTGTCAATAGCCACTTCCTTTATAATATGTGTTACCAATATATAAAATGTGTTGAAATAAACCATTGATTTGAATTAGCAATAGAAATTAATCTTTGATATTGACTGACAATTTACTGAAAGAAATCTAGACTAATAAACCCTTTCAGGAAAATGTCGAAACCTATTAATAAATAGCATTACATAATGTAAATGTACTATCGAACAAAATCAAATTTATTGTAGCAGACTTAACTGATATAAAATGAGTCAAAAAATCTTTGCCCTTGTCCGACAACTGAAATAAATCTTTGACCTTGACCGACAAGTTAAAGACAGTTAGTCTGATAAATCATGCCTAACTTTCTTTTAATAACTTGTCGGTCAAGGTCAGTTGTTCTACCTGTCTGATAAATATTGTCAGATATAACAATTGTTGGGTTGCACTTATTATTAGTTGTTGTTGTTGTTTATTCATTAATTTTTTGAATTCTCAGGATTTGTACATAAGCAGAACAAATAAAATTTCTTTAAATTAAAAAATGGAATTTAACCCATTTTTCAGTGCTAACTCATATTGTCACTCTGACTGAATACATTTTTACATACATATGTATAAACGATACAACCTGTGCTCATCGAGCTGGAATATGCCCAAAGTAAGATTACCCCCGTTAACGGTAAAGCTGGGTGCCGGTTCTCAGATGTTTTGACAACTAAAAGATGGTCATAAGATGCTTTAATACCATTTTTAAAATTATTTAACATCCTCCATATGAATTGCTGACACAGTCTTGTATGATACCATTGTAAGAAAGACCATAGCTTCCGTAATGGAGTATCTGATCGCCCTCGTGCGGATAAGGATTCTTATCCCCACGACCGTCTTGCCAATAAAGATTCTTATCCGCACGACCGTCTTGCCGATAAGGATTCTTATTGGCACGGCGGTCGAGCCGATATCCTCAGCCATCTGTTTAAGACTAAAAAGTTTCCAAAAGCATCTATAAAACAGAAAATAATGAACAGTGACCTGATGTGGGTACGTCTATTTTTTATCATGCGGCGAAATCCACGAATTTACAATCCATTGACAATTGCTATAAATAAATCACCCAATCAGTGAATCACATGCCGTAAAATCAAATCATGCAGTCTGCACAGCTATGCAAACAGATATTTCATTTTTCTCAATTTTCACTCTCCATGATTCATAATCATTCCACAGATAATGTAAACAAGGAAGACTGATCAGAATGCACATATCTGCCAGCTGATTGGAGTCTTCCATATCAGCACACAAGGTACCTTTTAATGTGTACAAACTGACAAACAAAACAAAAAGTGTACTCGTATCCGAGTAGTTCTCGTCATTTTTTTCTAACAATTTCCTGTTTTCTCCCAAACAAGCAGGTTTTCTTTCAGTTTGCGGTAGTTGTGTATTGTGTACCTAATAACTCTGGTTTCGACACACACGTCATGAATTTATTTATAGAATTGAACCTCAGGGAGCGATCATTATTTGATATGCTATCACGCACAGACAACGTCACGTCCAGAAGCAGTTCTCGTCATGTTGCTTTTGAGCTCGATTTTAAAATAAATATAAAACCCATTTTGCTGTTGTTCCTATATAATGATTTTTGACATCTTATTCATGTAACAAAGTCCGTTCGTATGCCGAATGTGCTCAATTTTTCAACGAGGTCACAGCAGACGAAAACAAACATAAAACTGAGACGAAGAGTTTGTCTTGTTCACGAGGCTGCTGAAAACAATAAATCATGACTGGGTCAGGTTTGCTATTTTAATATTTTTGTGTTTTGCCTGCAATGTTGACTTACATTCGGAATTTGTTTGCAAAGTAGACACAATATTGGAAAACCTGACCCAATTAAGAGAGGTCAGCACGTGGCTTGAACGTGCTCATGTGAATGCCCCTGACATTATCACGCGACTTTGCGAATCCAAAAGAGAAAAAAACGGCATTTAGCGTGAGGGTACCCCCATTGGACAGGGAACCCCCATCGGACACCTTTTCGCTCTTTTCTCGTTTGAAAGGAGTTGCACCTCGCCCATTTTAATATCAATTATTATAATGTTTTTTGGTCTTTTTCTCGACACTGTTGCATGCTCTTCTTGTCTCGGGAGCATTTACATTATTTTCACAGGCGGTATTTACCAACCAAGGGTACATGTCAGAAACATTTTAGTGAATATTAGCACAGTAATTTCTTTGTACCAAAATGCAGTTCAATGATCTAATCAACAACATTTGATGGAGGTTATAGTCATCTATGAAATAATGTAAGGCTTGTATTCCAATTTGATTTAGTTTTCAAGAAATAAGAGAAAAATGCACACTTGTCTGCATCTCGGCACCGGTTAAATTCTATAGTTCAACGTAAACAAACGTCATCCTTCTGAGGGAGTGCATATTATCAGTGCTCCAGATAAGCAGCGTATTTGCGTAAATACCCAATAAAATAATTGAAAAACACAATTGACCTTTTCCTGTAAGCGTACCAATACGCAGACAAAATTCCCGGTACGCAAAGACCCAAAAGACAGTAGCGTAACGACGGTGTTATCCAAGACTGTCATGTGTGAACAAAAGCGCCAGGTGTAATTCCTATACCGCGTGTTCGACTATCTGTGTTGACCTCACAGATTTACCGCAGCATTATTTATAGATATACTGGTACTCGTTCTGTACATGTGGCGCGAGAAATGGCGGGAAACAGACTAAAAACAGCGGGAAAGAATTTTAAAGTGCACGAACCGAAGATATCAAGTCACCGGTTTCCGGGAATTGCAACTACTTGGTCTTGCTTAAATATAGTTTAATTATCTTTGACGACCGCTTCTAGCAAGCTACCGATTGCATTTTCCAAATTGAAAACTGATTTAACACACGTGTTAGGCCTATCGAGCACAGCATGTGCGTAATACGAACAGTAAGGAAATGAAAAACGTGCCTCGGAAAAGGCTCATAACTTTGGCAGGCAACCTAAAAATCTTTTTTTTCTCATGAAAAATTCTGCTAACTCTTTAATGAGACCGGAGTTGGCTGAGTTGCCCCTCTCGAGCTCATCCCTTTGGCGCATGATATACTGGTAAAATAATATTAATTGGCTGGCAAAGCCACTGTAAAAGTCTCACCTTTGACAAGCTGTCAATTATTGCGATGCGATACGTCTAAAGACGTAAACTGACCAATCACGTGAGGCAGTATATCTAAGACAAAGATACCGTGTTGACCCAATTCGTTTATTGATCAAACAGTGGTTTAGAAAGTGTGAAATACTTACACTTGCCGTATGCTACTGCTGATTAACGACATACGGTAGTGGGGATTAAAAAGGTGTGAAATTCCAGGTAAATGTGAGGTGGCATTTACGATGATTTTATTGATTTCTGGTTCAAATAAACAGTCCCTCTGTAGCTCTGTCAAAGGTGCGAGCAATGCGTGGCTTCTTCAAAACTTGCAACAACTGACATTTTAGGAGATTTTAAAGAAGTACAGCCGGCAAAAATAACGCGTCCGCGGGAATCCTCGGAAAGCAATTATTGGCATCCGGGCCGAAATTTTCGCGTCCAATTCGGCGTCCCCTAGATCCCTGGGACTCACTATATATATATATAGATAGATACCGATGCAAAATCATGGTGATGCAAAATGTTAAGATTGCAGCGCTAACTCCAGTTTTACCAAATTGCACAAATAAAAATCAGAATACCCAATTAAAAGCAAAATCAGTGGGTAATGCAAGTTGCATTACCCAATTAAAATTCAGAATACCCAATTAACAAAAAAATCAGTGGGTAATACCCAATTAACCATAAATTCTTATCTGGAGCCCTGTTATTATTTTACCTTTCATGTCAGACTATAAGTTCTAATTCAGAATCGATTTTGCCTGTTCATCTTAAACAAATATATGTCTTTACATTATTAAATTAAATGTGTTTATGCATACTTAGTTTACATGTGTAGAAAATAAAGGTGTCCGATGGGGGTACCCCTAACCAAGATTTTATACCGGTTACCTGTGAGATAATGAATACTCCCCGATTCCTCGGTATGACGTCATACAACAGCTGATGTTTACCGAATCCATACATGAGGTACGTATTTTGCAAGTCACATAAAGACGATAGACTTTTGATTTTACAACTTAAAAATCTATTTGAAAATATCATTCCTAAGGTGTCCGATGGGGGTACCCTTACGCTATATATACACAGCTCGATATATTGATGAGTTTTTGCACTAGTTTGACCAAATGTATCATAAACCTAGGATTAAAGCAGTTGAAGTGAAGAAAAAATACGCGAAAAACTCGTTTTAAGCAGTATGACGAGAACTACTAGCTGATGAGATCCGGTACAGTGAGTGAGTGATATGGATTTTACGGCACATCAGCACCAAAAGGGCTATTTCGCGCCGAGAGATCCGGTACATAGAATAACCGAAAGCACAGAAATACCGGAAAGCACTTGAATAACCGAAAAGCAATTTTAAAAAATCAGTTTTTATAGGAATTATCATTGTAATATTGTTTTCATGGGTTAAAGATGCTTTGAAAAGAGTTATTTTACAGACTTCAATTGTCTTGGTTTCAAGATTGACAACGTGAATCCACAAAATAGTGCACTAACAAATAACCGAAAAGCACATGAAACTAGTCATGTTTACCATTGTAGCGATAACAGAGTATCGGCAAATTTACAGCTTCCCTTCTGACAACAGTGCAAAATCGGTCATTTACAATTTAACATTTTCTCATGAAATTTTGTTATTTTCAAAAAAAGAAAATTATTTTGATGTAAATATAACCTTTGTCCTTCATTATTCCATATTTGTTAAATGAAGTATAATCGAACAGCGGAGAAACAAATATTCAAAGCGAGTACCTATATGTGAAATTTTACCGCATAGCGGCAGCCATTTTTTTTCGGTGAGACGATTGACCGAAATCACCGAAATCTACTGAAATCACCGAAATCACCGTAGAATTTACAGAAATCACCTATAATAGTGTTAATTAAATGGCTATATATGTATAACTGGTTATTAATAAGTCATATTTTTCTTTCCTGATGAAAATCTGCACACTTATATAAGAAATATGCATAAAATAGCACCATAGTGACGATAAACCGAAATCACCATTAGCTGATATTTCAGTACACTCATAAAATCGATAACCGAAATCACCTATAGGTATAGACATGTAAAATCTGGGTTATTGTACATGCATACACAGTAAAATCAACCAAAATAAAGCATCTTTAATGCAATCTTGATTTTAAATTTACAAGTCTGTAGGTACTTTTCAACCAAATATCCAACAAGCCTTCCTTTATATTAACCGACAGAGTTATGCTTGTATGTATCGACGATAAACCGAAATCACCACTGAACTCTTCCTTCTCAATTTGGCTGGCTCAGACAAATTCGACAATTTGGTGATAAACCGAAATCACCGATAAAATATAAGATAAAATGAATAAAAGACACACACGTAAATAAAAAAATATCTGATGTCTCTTTCCTGTAACAGAAGCATTATTTTATTTTTTATTTCTTCATTTATTCAATTACAAGTGTATAATTTCAATACAAATAACGCACGCCCAATATTATTTTTCCGAAATAATTTTCTTTGTAACCTAATCAATTTATAATCAATCCTATATTTTCTTGTATGATGGTATACATTGACAGTCATTTTTTGAAGTTTGTTTTTAAGTACTGTATAACAATTAGTTTTACTAATAATGCCCTATCAGTTCACTTAATTATATAATCACGGCGGCATATACATTAAACATATTACGCTATGCGATAAAACTGCAACAAAGAAAGATTGGAGAGAGAGAAGGAGACGGGAAAAGAGAAAGAATATGCCAAAAGTAAAATGCAGACATGACGACAGGAGGAAATGTTTTGCAGGAGGAAATGTTTTGCGTATTTTTAATATTGTATGTAGTATATATATAGATGTAGTATATATATAGAATAGATATAACGTTTTTGCCTGTTCTCCTATGTGTCTGTTTGCTCGTCCGTAAGGTCTCATTCCGTATAAAAATGTGCGTTATTTTTTTTCCTAATAGTGTTTCGTATGAACACAATATTAGTAAGTGTCGATCTTAATTTATTAGCAATTTGTTGATGATGCTGATGCTGTTGCTGACTTAAGGCCAAGGCCACAGACTTGGAACTTTTGTATCATTTGGGTTAAATTTTTGCGTCACGTTTTATCTCTCTGAAATTCTTAATGGGAACTTGTCATATAAGCATAGTATTATAAGCAGTATCATAGCAGGGCTGAGACTGACTAGTGTGCATCCTGTTGATGCTGGTGTTGACTTAAGGATGCTGGTGTTGACTTAATGTCGTGTGCCGCTAGCGCTGGGAGTCTAACCTACGACCATACGACCACCAATCCCCCTTCCCCCACCCCATCGCCGACCGCCATGAGCCAGGGAACACACAATTCACCAGGCCTTGCGGTCGGCTTTGATCAATACTTTTTACCTCTTTAATCCGTTTAAAACCACCTTTCAATTAAAGGTGTGATCAGCAATCAGCCATAAAACGTCTTTTGTCCCAATTAGTATTGCAACAGCCGGAGGCGTTCCGAGTAATTTAAGTTCTTTGTGGTGATTTCGGTCAATCGTCGAAAAGGTGATTTCGAACCCAAAACCTTTTTTAATTTGGGAAAAACACATTATTATTAATTTATTTCTGTATTTATTAGTTTTTTTAATTGATTTAGAAGCAATTTGAATATATCTGCCAAACAAAAAAACTAGACATGTACGTCTTTTTCAAATACTGAGGCTAATACCAACACAGACTTTTCGATGCAGGCCCATTGGTGATTTCCGTTTATCAAATAATTTCCAACCCCGAAAAGACTTACTTAGATAATTATTCTCATGTAAAACTAATTTTTGAAATTGCTTTTCGGTTATTCAGGTGCTTTTCGGTATTTCTGTGCTTTTCGGTTATTCTATGAACCGGACGAGATCTACTCGGATACGAGTACATGCCCATACATGCATATACTTGAACCTACAGTATTTTAAGAGCAGCTGAAGTCTGAAGAGGCCAGTAAAGTTTAAGTGCGTGGAAACTGTGATCAGAAAACCATGCATTAATGGTGTGAGCAACTTGCTCAGCAAGGGTAAAAGATAAATGGTTATAGGTTCCTGGATTTCCCACTCGATTTCAACTGCTGCCGGAAAGGGGAATGTCAATCTGGTAGGATGTAAAGACATGCCCGTCAAACTTAAAAAAGAACTTACATATATGATTTTGTGACAATAGGTTTTAAAGAACGTACTGGTCATCATTTTTGTATTACTTGTAAGACTATTTTTATTTTTTATAAGGTGTCGCAACTCACCGAATTTTCAGACTAAGGGTTCTGGTTTTCAGACCCCAGGTTCTCCCAATGTCAACATGGTAACTGGACATCTCGGCCCATAACAAACTCGGCCCATTGCAAACTCGGCCCATTACCAAGTCGTCCCACACAAACTCGGCCCATAACAAACTCGGCCCATACCTATAAAATTGCAACGGTTTGGTATATGCTTTTGAAACATTTACTGGGTAACTGTTTTTGTCTTCATAAATATGATTTTTGTATTATGTACTCAGTAGTTGTATATTTTCAAGTATGGTTGATGTTATATCGGCCCATTACCAACTCGTCCCACTCAAACTCGGCCCATAACAAACTTGGCCCATACCTATAAAATTGCAACGGTTTGGATATGAAACATTTACTGGGTAACTATTTTTGTCTTTATTAATATGATTTTTGTATTATGTACTCAGTAGTTGTATATTTTCAAGTATGGCTGATGTTATATCTGCCAATTACCAACTCGTCCCACTCAAACTCGGTCCATAACAAACTCGGCCCATCCAGGCTATGTGATCCAGTAACATCCCTAGACATATACGCCCACAAGCAGATAGAGGTCACAGCCGGGATGCCAGTTTAGAATAACTATACAATATTTTCTCCAGTGATAATAGCGTATGATGCATCTATCAATGTTTGACTCAGATTTGGAGGTGAGGCACCAGAGAAATCAGAATATTGTGTTAAATAATACGACAGACGGAGAAAACAATACCTCTTTTTTATACTTGGGACTATCCAGTTTCAAAATACCGAAGAAGTGCCCAAGTTTACAAGCCTGCACAGAGACCTCATGTAAGACCATAGGTTTGAAACAAAAAGGCTAATTTCCAGGATAGATACACGCGAATGCATTGATAGATGCATGATTTCTACTGCAATCATTAACAGCCGTGCATCAACCGGCAAAAAGTAGAAATCATGCATCTATAATAATCTTTATTTTATTATATAGATGCTTGATTTCTACTTTTTGCCGGTTGATGCACGGCTGTTAATACCATACGGCACAGCTTTTTATGCAATAAGGCCTGTTGCTGCAACATTTGTACATTGCTAATAGGGTTGCTAAATGAAGTACCACTTATGCAGGTGACCATTTATGGCTGTCATAATATACTAGCACATTAATATAAATTGTCTGTTGCTTGGTCCACCGGGGCTCAACTGGTGACCTTCTTTTGCTTCAGATTTCCAGTGGGGTTGTTTGGCAGGACAGGGATCTCCACCTGTCAGACGGCCCGTTGTATCTGTTGAGTCCTCGTCTTTGCTTCTTCATGGTGTTGAAATTTGATTTATGTGTTTACCGTGATGATTCATTGACGAGTTAGAGGGTTATCATGCGAACCGAACAACCAACTAAATGTTTTGTACCACTTCAGAAACTGAGGGTGAGGTTGGGCCTGTAAAATCGATTTAAGCCCCCCAGTAATTCATTACTGACCGTTCCAAGGCGGTAGTTCTGTTGTGGTTCTTTGTTGCCTGTTTTTGGTGTCAGAGTTTCTGTGATGTTTTACCTTATGTAATTATTATTTTTGGTTCGGTTTGGGTTGCTGAGTGGCCACCTTTTGGGAACAAGCTGCTCACTCGGTTGGCCATATGTTCTCTGTATCTTGATTATTTGTAATCTTAGTTATTTCCAACTATGGTTTGAGGGCTGGATTTGGATTTTGATTGTTTCAGTTCCTGGTCTTTGCATACTTTTTACTCCTATAAATGTCACATTTCTTATAAAAAATGTTCTCAATAAGTGAGCTGCGACGAAACAAATTGGCATCTCTAAAAAGGACGTAAAATCACAAGTCATCCATCCATCCATCTTAGCTAGTATTCGCACACCATGATACTCAAGCGCACTGATCAGTTGTCACGACGTCTGTTTAACGTCCTTCTAACTTCCTTCAACAGTCACCCCGCGTGTTGTGGTGGCAAACTTATCATCGTTGTTACAGTGATCTGATTGGACGTTTTGACGTTCTAACGACGCCTTACTATGGATGAGTGTTTGGCTTCAACATACACGGGCGTAAATATGTATTTTATTGACCTATCAGTAGCAATATGAAGCATGTGGTTTATAATAAAAGCCTCGCATTACAATCATTAAACGGATCATTAATTCGCAAGTTAACGACGTGTCGAAAAGATTAAACGGGTCGTTAACTCACAAATTAGATAGATAGATAGATAGATAGATAGGGTGAGGTGAGGTGAGGTGGGTGGGTGGATGGATAGGTAGAATTTAGTCTCTTCCATAAATGCGCTACGTCATATGCCGAGAAAGTAGACTGAATTTTCGAAAATTGCCCTTTTTCAACAAGTACATATGTATCTTGTTTAATTACATCAATATTGCATTAATAAATATAACACTTAGCATGGGAATGTTAATGAATTATATATGGGCCGACTTTGTTATGGGCCGTCTTTGTTATGGGCCGAGTTCCTTGGCCTACTAATCTTGACAATTTCTTTTATTTTAATACTATCTTCTGTGTGCAGTTATTATGCAAATAAGTAATAATAAATAGGCATTAGCTGACATGTTTCTTCTGTGAGAAAAGACTTTGTATACACTGCATAACAGAACTATTTTAGTCTTATGGGCCGAGTTTGCTATGGGCCGAGTTTGCTATGGGCCGACAGTGTTATGGGCCGAGTTTGTTATGGGCCGAGATGTCCCGGAATCGTCAACATTAGTCTCAACATTGGCATGCCAGTGCGGTTCAGAGTTCAGAGTTTCACCGTTGGCAGTGGCACACTGGCTCTACCATTGGTATCGATAGTACCAATGTTGCCTACCATTGGCTGCCAATACTGCAAACAATCTCTTATCTATCTATCTAAGCCATGGACCCAGACGAGTTACCAACCCGACTGTTGAAGGAGCTGGCAGTAGAGTTAGCACCAGTGTTTACCCTCGTCTAGCAAGCTATATATCTCTCGATACTGTAACGATCATTTTCTGATCATCACCTCAAGTGTGGTGGGTGGCTAAATTTAGAATTTAGCTCTAGGGATAACGAACTTTTGGGGTGGGCCAAGGGACAATACCAGATGACTGGAAAACTGCAAACGTCGTTCCCATTTTCAAGAAAGGAGACAGAAACAGATGAGACCTACAGACCATCTCTCACCTCTGTCATTTGCAAGACTCTGGAGCACACTGTGTGCTATAGTATTCCGCTATCCGCTATCAAGGATATACGTCACTGCCTCACTGGGTGTCTCTAATGTAATATTTTATCTCATGTGTGTTTTCATCTCAGTTGTAACTATTCTGTCCTGTAAGTCTTTGTTTAGGATATGGATATCGGTTAGCAGACTTGTAAGACCGAATCTTTCCTGTTCTTACTCTTTCTATTGTCAAGCCTTCCTGTCTCTGAAACAAAACTTATTCAGGTGCTCAAGTATGGCCTCTCTCCAGTGGGGATAGTGCTCATTCATTATACTATCTCAGCAGTGTCTCAGTATCAAGGCTCATGATGTCCAGATCTTATTGCAACCGTGTATGCAGCCTGATCCTTGCACTGTCATGGAAGAGGAAGGGGCAGTGCTGAAGATAATGTGTTGTAGTCAGTCTCCTCTTCTCCGCACTCACATTCACCTGACATGGCAGTGCCCACCTTATGTTGGTATTTATTCGAGGATAAATGTCCATTTCTGAGCTGGGTTAAGGCTTTGAACCCTCTGGCAGATCGATCAGATTCACAGACATTTGGAGGCCCATAGCTTACTTACCGATGCCCAACATGGTTTTCGAAAGAGACGGTATGCGAGCCACAGTTGATATTTACTGTTCAAGACCCAGCCAAGACAACTGACAGTAAAGGACAGGCTGACATCATCTAGCTGGATTTTTCGAAGGCCTTCGATAAAGTGCCTGTCAACGACTACTCCACCAAGTCAACTTCTACGGTGCCAGAGGCAGCCTATGCAGTTGGATCAACAGCTTCCTTGTGGATAGATTACAGCAAGTCTTACTGGATGGGGTCACCTCAGCAGCAGCTGCAGTTCAGCTAGGGGTACCACAGGGTATCGTGCTAGCCCCCTCCCCCACCCCTCCCCCTGCTCTTCCTGATGTTTATTTACAGCCTACCAAAATACATATCACCAAAATCAACAGCCAGATAATTTGCAGATGACTGCATACTATACACGGAATAGAGACTGAGTCTGATGCTCGAGATCCGGTCCGTGGAAACACCCCAAACCACCCCAAAACATCCCAATTCACCCCAAACCACTTTCATACCACCCCAAACCAGCCTCCTAGGATACAAACTATAATCCCCCCCCACACCACCACCACCACCAAGACACCAACATCGCAGGTCAGTTGGCGAGTATTATTCAACCTATAGTTTCTTTCCGTCTCTCCACCCCTTTCAATCTTTAAATTAATGTGCTGCTGCGTGAGGGGTGGGGGTTCTATAGTTTGTATCCAGAGTGGCTGGTTTGGGGTGCCCCCTCTCCCCTTGCGTGACATACACAAAAGTACAAAATAATTTACTTTATTAGACTGTGATTATTAATTTTTCGATAATATTTAAACCCGAAGTTATTAAGAGATATATACATATCATACGGCAACCACTTATTGAAGTGTTCTCTCTCATTTTCTTTTTTTTTGAATCGATATAGATATTGTTTTAGATGGAATGGGAGCGGTGTTGGTGTATGTGTGGAGGGAATGTGAATCCGAGGAAGCTGGTAAAGGGTGGTTTGGTATAGGTTTTGGGTGGTTTGGGGTGTTTTGGGGTGGTTTGGGGTGTTTCCACGGACCCCTCGAGATCTTCAGCATGACTTGGACAAACTTCAGCAGTGGAAGAAAGATTGGTTCATGGAATTCCATCCCCCAAAATGCCAAGTTCTCCATATCACCCCCAAGCGTATACCAGTAATGTCAACATACACCATTCATGATCAGACCCTATAGGAAGGGGATAATATCTAGGAGTGACTCTCCAGAACAATCTGAGCTGGAATCAGCACATCAACTCAACAGCCAAGAAAAGCGAACAGCGTCTGAACATTCCTCCAAAGGAACCTTCAGCAGTGTCCAAGGAAAACCAAGGAGATCTGTTACGAGACCCTAGTACGGCCGCTCCTAGAGTGTGCCAGCATAATCTGGGATCCCTTCACTGAAGACGACGTACGGAGACTGGAGATGGTGCAGCGTAGAGCAGCCCGCACGGTCTTCTCAGATCACAAATGACAAATTTCCAGTGACAAATACAAAGTAACGAGAGAATCTACAGATACGTATTTCTGTATGTAACTGCTCCAGCATCGCTAAACCCTAAAAGGTGAAGGAAAGGTCTCGTCAGGCGACTATCGCCCCCCCCCCCCCCCCCCCCACGAAGCCATACTTACTGAAGTTATCTGCGTGGCATGTTCGAGATATGTACCCTGCTGTTGCCAAATATTCGATGCTTCAGATCGTGAAAGACAGCAGTTATTTGTTGTAAGCTCTTGATGTTTGAATGTTTGAAATGAGAAGAAAACTACTGGACGTATTGATCTACTGCACTATCATAGTAGACGCTTGATATATGCAATACACACTACTAGATACTGCACATTGGAAAAGTAAGGAGGAAAATACTCAGAAACTGACACAATTCAATCCTAAAGCCAACCCAAGACACCATGTGGGAAAGAGACAGCACAAAATTAGTCACCAAGTAAGACAACAACAGCGGCAGCCATGTGAACAGCCATTTCCCATGGCCCATGTAAGTGGTCAACGGGCTAGCCTTGAACATCACAAACAATATATCAATAACAGACAAAGCAACTAACAACACATAACCAGTAACAGACAAAGCAACTAACAACACATAAAACAACCAAGCAGAACCAAAACAGAGTTGCCGCCTTGGGATGGCCAGTGTTACCTATTTTCAATTTTTTAATGTCATGGCTAGCTTTAACAAAGCGAACCATATATCAAAACAGTCAGAGCGACAAACGACACACGAACCATCTAAGAAGAACCAAAACAGAAGTTCCGCCTTGGGACGGCCAGCAGTGAAAGCACTGGGGGTGGGGGTGGGCTTAACAAAAATCATATAAGCATAGACATATTAACCGTGAACCCGATGGTGGATTCTGATGTGGTGTACAGCAGATGATAACACAGTATCATTTTCATGAACACTTTTAGAGTAATTTAGTAATTTAGTGACTTATACGCAAGAAGATAATTAGATTTTACTAGTGCTCCACCTATAAAGGCAGAAGACAAGGCTGCAGTTCTGTTTTGGTTCTTCTTGGTTGTTTTATGTGTTGTTGGTTGTTTGTGATGTTCAGGCTGGCCCGTTGACCGCCTATAACAATAATATAATAATAATAATAAAAATCGTGGGAAATGGCTGTTCACATGGCTGCCGCTGGTGTAGTCTTTGGTGGTGACTAATTTTGTGTTGTCTCTTTCTCACATGGTGTCTTGGGTTGGATCTGGGATTTAATTGTGTTGGTTCCTAAGAATTTTCCTCCTTAGCTTTTTATAGAATAGAGCATAACGTGGCAGCCACAGACATCAGGCAAGACAGGCTGTGAGGTTGCAGGAAAGAAAAAGATAGCCCCTTTCCTCGTCATTTTTCTTTATAAATTTCATAACACTTGATTACATACATTCCACTTGAAATGTAAAATATTTAGGTGTCTACAATCAGTTAAGATTTTAATGGGAAAACAAGTATAGAAACACGTCCACTAAAGCTAACAACACCATTAAATAATTTATTTAAAAACAAAACGAACTCCAAATCAGAAAATGAAAGAAACTGCATCTAACACATATAAATATGTATGTCCCCAGGCCAGCATCTCGCACCCATGGCAAGACACTCAGTTATAGTATTGATGGAGTTCACAGAATAGCAGCTAGATGTTTTGAAAAATTGCAGTTTTACCAGTTGGGTAACTGAAATATAACTGAAATGCTCACATCATTGAACTGGCAAACTTCGAACTATGGCCATGTTCCTTCGTCGAATGTGTTCTCTGCTTTTGAAGGAACTATTTTAGATTTTAATTTGACTTCGCTGCAGCTGGTGTTGTGCCGTGCGGCGGCCGTAAAACATCGCCCCGTACATCATCCATAGTGCAGATTATATTTTACTTTTGTCCTTTGAGATCAGATGATATATTCTGAGAAATTCGAAATTTTTGATAGATTTAGACTTTCATTCTAGACCATGTTTCTTTTTTGAATGTGTTCTCTGCTCTTGAAGGAACTCTTTTAGATTTTAATTTTTATTTAGAGCATAGAATAATGCAAAATTCCCTGACCATACTATATGATATCAAATGTAACCTAATTGCTGTTGATCATCATCTTACTGAAATCAGAATGTTAAAATTTCTAGTACTCTAGAACAGTGTGTAGGGCTCAATATCATACAAATTCATTGATTTCTAAAACTAACAGACATTTGAACCACCTCCCTTACAGTATCAAGGCATGCAACCTCTACAGGCGCGGATCCAGGAATTTTGGATAGGGGGTTCAAATTAGCTTCAAAGGGGGTTCGATTTATGCAGTTTGAACAATTTTTCCTGAATTTTCTCATGAAAATGAAATAATTTAGGCTGTAAAGGGGTTCGTTTGAACCCCCAGAACCCCCTCTGCTCTAGTTGAGTTCACTGCTGGACTACCTATCTATCTATCTATCTATCTATCTATCTATCTATCTATCTATCTATCTATCTATCTATCTCTATCTATCTATCTATCTATCTATCTATCTATCTATCTATCTATCTATCTATCTATCTATCTCAACCCCATCAGCTATTTTAAGCGTAGATGATTTTCTGTGTTACCCATGTATTTGTATTTCTTTTAATCACTTATTTGACGAAAATTCCATTTTTCTGTTGCTGTCTCCGGCAATAATCAGAAATTAGTTGTTGGGAGTACACAGTAGAATAGTCTTATCACAATGACCTACAGGATTTGATGTCCTATAAGCGTAGTCAATACTAGCCATAGCGTAAGCTTAGAGGAGGTAACTGCCACACTAGTAGACGGCTTTTCACTAACAGAGTGAAACTTCGGTTTTTCATTATACCTCATTGTCGTAAAATTTCGCTTGACGGTAACCATAAATGGAAAACCTTAGCTGAACGATAAATCGTAATATTTTAGTGTGTGCAAAGAAAGAACAACACACATCATAGTACACCGTATGTATCTTCTGCATTCTATGCCAGCAAGGTTCCCTTTTGCAGCAAAAATGAGCAAAAGTGAAAAAATAGTTGATTGTAATGTGTTTTCGTGCCATTTTCTGTAGTGTACAGCACAAGTATTAGCTTTTATAAAACGTATTTTTGATTAACCCATGTCATGCTGAACTGGGATTGAGGGGTAGGTCCCTATGAGAGCCTGTCGGGCAGGCTACACATCAAATAAGCGAGTTCGGAGTTCCGAGTTTCCAGTTGGACTGGAGGAGATGGGTCAAAGGTCAAATGTGGAAAAATTTGATAGATCATCATTACGCAGGATATACCATAATATAGGGGACCCATGTGGATACGTACCTTTATAATAGCGTGATGTCCGAAAATATATACAAACAGAAAATTTTTCTTCTTCTTCTTTATCAATATACTGCCATTATTCTGCTGGCTATGTTCACGTGTGCTGTATACTCTTCTTTGTACTTCCCTCTATGTGCTTTTACACTTGATGTAGAATAATTTGCCCATGCGTGAGGTTCATAAGTATTAAAAGAAAAATTAAAGAAATCTCTATTTATTTGTAAAATCTGCCTGTCTTTTTGATATATTGTAGTGTGGCCTCAATGAGTTGTTTTTCTGAACTGATGTCTTCAAGATTACCGGAAAGCACTTTCATATCAACATCTCCACAAGTGATTCCTTCAGCATTCAGCACTCTTAGTACTTCATTCTTCAATTCACTTCTGGGAGCACTGTATTCATCACACTCAAAAAGGAAGTGTTCTAATGACTCTGAAACACCACAGTAGTCACACTGTTTTGTCTGATTTTTATCTATACGAGATCTGTGGTCGTTTAGCAGTGTATGGCCACAGATCAAATGATTTAAAATTCTGTAGGCTCTCCTGTCATCCTCTCCAGTTTTTGACCTTTTCCCAATTCTGTCTATATTAAATACCTCTGCAGTTTTTCCAGCACTATCGGAATGAACAAATGATCTCCTCCACTTTTCTATGACCTGCTCTTTCATCCGGTTGGTAACATCCTTTTTTGTGAACCTGTCTAAACTGTTGGGTAAATTGATAGCTTCTGATGCTGCCTCTTTTGCATATTTGTCTGCCAACTCATTGCCCACAATCTGTTTGTGTCCAGGACACCAGTGCACATGCAACTGAAAACCTTTTTGTATTACTTTATTTACTAATATCTTTATGCCTATTATCAGTTCTATGTTGCTTTCAGGAACTGACTGTTGGAAAACTGATATAAATTTCATCTTTCATCTACCCATTGTGATATAAAATGTTCCCGAAATGGACTGCATAGTAATACCTCAAACATGAGTACCAATTTGTTTTTTCAAATTCCAAGCAGCCGCTCAGTCACACTTATTTTGCACACGTCACTTTGCTGTGAGGCACACCAAAGGGAAATTGTAAATTGTGGATACGTCTGTATATAGACAAGTATCCACATTTTTTAGAGTTCCATGATATTGCTTTTCGCCAAGGCTGTAAATTGAAATCAAATTTCTGTTAATTCAATATAAACATAAGAGTATTTCAATACATTTAAAATGTGGATACTTGTCTAAATAGGGAAGTATCCACATTTTTAAGATTCCTTATGAATCAAGTTTTTTATTAAAGTTAAAATGAAAATAAACCTGCTGTTTATTCCGTACTAGACAACAGAGTATTTGATTACCTTAAATTATGGATTCATCCCTATATGGACAGAAATCCACATATTTCAGGTTTACTGTTTTTCTTGCAAGATGAAAATAATGGCAGGAAAATGTGTTTATTTAAAAATACTGGTCAAAAGATGTCTCATCTTTAATGATACTTAATCTGTTTCTTTTTTATGCTTACGGAATAAACCGTATTTAATTTATTCCGTAATTAGCCCAACCCTAATTGGTTTATGCATGAAGTATTTATTTTATTGATTTCCCCTGGTGTGCCTCTTATTTTGCACACGTCACTTTCAGCTCTATGTAAACACAGTAGATCGATGGAGGCAGTTCGCGAAATGTGCTGACCCTAGTGTGGTTTGAAGAATTGCCACACTGGTGCTATTGGTTCAAAATTATTGCTTTTGGTCTAGAATTGTAGATAAGATGTAAATCTTTAATAGCAAACCAGGATTGGCTCATTTCTCTGCTATATAGGCATGTATCCACACTGGGTCCCCTATATTGTGGTTATTCCATTACGCTTACCTGGCCAGTCAATATAAAACACCTGTTTCATAATTAAAAGTCATTGATATTATTTAAAATTGTTTTCAACTCTGAGAAAATGGATTGCCGCATTATTTCAGCAAGAAAGAATAGATGTGAATGTTTATAAATTGAAATATTAGTCGATATGTTGGTGTGTTGCATATACGGCTTTTGGCATCCCTGACCTCTGCGAGCAAAATCCGAGTGTGTGCATGCGCAGTGCGGAACTCCGAACTCCCTTATACACCTCACCAATTGCGGTTGTCCTACGAAGGAGGGAATCAGCTTTCTAAGTAGAGCAAGATTTTACCCACATCTCTGGTATAAGCGAGTTCGGAGTTTTCACACTTTCTCCCCCATGAAATTATAAAAAAAAGTTGACTGGTATGTTTCAGCATACCGGTAACCTCAGCACTCAGATGAGCAATAATAGTGGCATCACACTGTCCCAAAATTGACACCAAATTGCCATACCAATATTAAATTTTGAATTTCACGTGAAGTTGGCCCTGAAATTGGTCAACAGCCAATTAACAGCCAAAGCAATTGCGATGCCTACAGAAGATCACGCGATGGCCCGCGAACCACACACGAACCCTATATGAAGGCTATTTTTATTCAGTGAGTGAGTGAGTGAGTGAACTCGGGTTTAACGTCCCACCAACAACGAGGTCATATGGAGACGGGACCTCGGTTTAAAGTCTCATCCGAAAGACCGGAGAAGCGGGGAATCGATCTTGCGACCCCTGGATTGGTAGTCTGGAGTGTTATCCACTACACTACAGCCGCTCCTATATTTTTATTCAGAAGTGTACTCAAAGTACACATGATTGCCACACAAT
This sequence comes from Ctena decussata, assembly GCA_963989385.1. Classification (NCBI taxonomy): domain Eukaryota; kingdom Metazoa; phylum Mollusca; class Bivalvia; order Lucinida; family Lucinidae; genus Ctena; species Ctena decussata. Next base: position 42,147,203 of record OZ022500.1, read on the forward strand.
TATATTAGATATCTAATATGTTATACATATTTTGTATAAGACATCTGATATAATGTTTATATACAGTATAAAATACCTGATAAAATACTAAAGATATCGGTTTCATCCAAGTATATATCTAATGTAACTTATATACTAAATAATGTTTATGTTAAATAAGAAATTTAATATATAAGCTATCTTTCATAGAATGTAAGATATATAGTATTTCAGATATCTACATTAGAAAGATGTCATATATATTAAAGGTATACTCCCTCGTATTTCATTATGAAATAACCACAAAAGAATTAAACGGATTAGTTGTATGCAACACAATTAAGAATTGTGCAAAAAATCTTCATCCAAAAAGTCTTTGGTACGGAGGCAGAGACGATATATCATTGCGAACCCTTCTTGAATATGCATGAACATTTTTTCGTCATAAATTGATTGAGTCCCGCATGGGAATAAAAAGGCGTTTCTGCAAGCACGCTTTATATTTTATGAATAGTGGAGTAAATAACCTCACAATAGCATTAATGTCTAATCCGTGCACATGAGATCTTTTCAGCCAATAACTGTCCAATGTTGATTAAAGAAAGGGCTTAAAATTATTCATGATATAACTTTTCCTTGATTAACCATGATTACTGGGCCTTTCCAGTATCCTTTTTTGACGGGAATGACGACCCGCTATTCCCGCGTTTTTATATATTTTTTTAAATTCTTCTACTTCCAGTGACCAGCACAAATTATAAATTTGGTAGATAAAAGTACTTTTACTATAAATCATTTTTATGTCTTTGATATGATTTTTCGTGAGAAATTTGAAATTTAGTAGAAACATATCAGGGCGTATATCTTTAAATTAGATAATTTATTTAACAAAAATTTTTTTTTTATATATTAGATAAGATATCTTGTGTACCATATAACATATCTGCTTATCAAGAAAGTAGATATCTAATTTTCTGTATTAGATATCCTATATTGTATAAAAGGTATCATTTATTATATAAGATATCTATATATTATTAGATAGCTGATATATAAAATAAGATATCTTATATATTTTGATATAAAAGATATCTTATTTAACATTCAAATATCTTATTCAACATGTTAGATATCTTCTTTAGTAAATAAGATATCTTAATTCCCATCATGTAAGTTATCTGATTTGATCAAAAAGATACCTTTATTTGAATGTTAATTAAGATATCTTATATATTACATTAGCTATCTTGTATCACATATTAAATATCTTTTATATGTTTTAAGGTACCTGGTATCTTTTTTCTCAAAGCAGATGTCTTGTTTGGTATATTAGATATCATTGTCTTGATATGAATCATTGTCCTGATATGACTGAAATACTATTAAAAAGGATGTAAAATCACAAGTCAGCCATCCCATTATTAGATATCTTATTTTACTTATAAAATAATATGTTTAATAAGATATCAAATGTAGTATATATCTCATTTAATGGTAGATATCTGATATGTAAGGTATCTTATATATTTCATCAGATATCTCTTTCACATGATAAATAGTAAAATGGCTTGCCATAAAAACATAAGTAAATAATTACTGTTATTACAGCTTTGGGAGTTACATATTGACTGAGGAAGATGCTCTGAGGCTATGCTTGAACTACTCAAATTTGGCTGTCTCCGTGTCACTGTGGTACCATCTCAATGCCATCGTACTATAATTCGATAGCTTCACACTGGCATTACGAGGGCTGTTGCCTTTTTGTTTCCTTCGTAATCTCTTCATGAGGTGAAAAATGTTCAGTGGCACCGATGATCACACAAAGTAAAGATAAAGATGATACAGTTTGACAAGATGCCCTTACGAAGGCAAAACGTACACAAATTCAATGCCAAAATGATTCTTCGCAATGTCCTTCGGCATTTTTTTTTTTTTTTTTTTTGCATGTCAAAGATTTTGCCACTGCTCACGAAAGTGTTGTCAAAGCAAGAGAAAATCCACCGGAGGTCATGCCATGACTTTAGATGCCCTCACCAATGGCCCGAAGTTTGCGCAATCAGAGCCGAATATGAACATTTCCATTATCATGTGTCCATCGTTGCTCAATATTGGGACAGTGTGACGCCTGCATAAAGGATTTGAGCAGCAACACGAGAAAACCAATGAAGTGGTTGTGCGCCCAGCGTAGACTCAGATCAGCCTGGGCATCTGCCCAGTCTGATCAGAGTCTATGCTTTGCCCTGAAAGGGTAGTTAAGAGTCTCAGCTAGCTCCATGCGGAGAGCGAAGACTCTGCTCAGACTGGGTGGATGCCCAGGCTGATCTGAGTCTGCGCTGGGCACATAATCACTTTGTTGGTTTTCTCGTGTCGCGGCTCATTTACTGATTTTCTGGTTTCTGTTTTCAGGCAGCCATGCCAGCAATGGCAGAAAAACCATGTGTGTCAGACGAGACAAACAAAGAAGACATCTCATCTCAAGATCTCACAACTTTTCCTCCTCACATCCTTGAAAAACACAGTCTCACCCAGCTATTTCTGGACTACAATGATCTCTCAGAACTACCACAAGACATTGGAAATTCCTTACCAAATTTAGAAATATTCTCGGCTATTGGCAACAGATTATCAAGTCTTGTAGCAACTTTCGGCAACATGGTAAAATTAAAAGAAATTTATCTGAACGAAAATGAGCTCATTAAGCTTTCGGATACATTCTGTTGCCTGAAGTGTCTGGAAAAATTACACCTCACGGGAAATAAACTGGAGTTCTTACCTGAACAGTTTGGTGAGCTGGAGTCACTGAAGTCATTGACTGTTGACGAGAATTTGCTTCAAAAGTTGCCCAAAACATTTGGATTACTTGAAAACCTTGAAGAACTAGAATTAAGCTGTAATAGTTTAAGTTCTGTTTTAGATGGGTTTGGGATGCTCAGATCGTTGAAAGTTCTTAATCTAAGCAGCAACAAGCTTACTGAACTGCCGGAGTCTTTTGGAAATCTGCCAAATCTTGAAGCCTTGGACTTGTCAGCAAATAACATTAAATTCCTTCCATCCAAATTCCAGTCATGCCATTGTTTGGAGAAACTCTATGCTGATTCAAATTTATTGCAAGTTTTACCAGACTGGATCTCTGACTTGAGGAGAATAAAAGAGTTCTCAGCAAAAGATAATCAGTTTCAGTTTCAGACATTGCCAGAATCTTTCCCTTTAAATTGCAAGAGATTAAAACACTTAGATATGAGCGGTAACTTCATGTCAAAGTTACCAGACTCTATAGGAGAGTTACAATGTCTGGAATTTCTACATTTAGGAAGTGTGATAGGGGAACTAGAAAGGAGAAACTTTCAAAATGGAAATTGGCTCCCTGACATTCCAAAGAGTGTTTGTGATTTACATAACTTGAGAGAACTTTATCTGGATGAGAACCAGTTAGCGGAGCTACCAGTTGATTTTGGGAACCTTTCTGCACTGGAGACACTTGATTTAGGTAACCTCTCTTCTGTTATACATTGCCTTTGTCTTGCCTTCAAACTTGACACTCCTTTCACGGGATGCTTCATAAAACTTTTGTCAAACGATGCTGACCCTTAATTATCTTCTACTCGCTCAAATGGTAACAAAAACTGCTGTATTTATTCATTTATAAGAGTTTTTCTTTTCCTGAACAATCCAAAAAATCTAGATTTGTCCTACTAAACAACCCAAAAAATCTAGATTTGTCTTACTAAACAATCCAAAAAATCTAGATCCATCTTATAAGACAGATCTAGATTTTTCGGATTGTTTTGGAAGCCAGAAACCCATCTTATTATAGCTAGTTACACAAGACTGATTTACATATTTGGGGTAAATTTGGAAGGAAACCCCTTTGTCTTCTATTCTATCAATTCTATACCATAACCTTACAAGGTCGTTGGGGCACCAGAGATGGCTTCGAAACGATCCCTTTTCACCTTGTCCTGTTTTCAGCTGCCCTAGCTGAGCTGACAAAGTCCATTCAGCTCAACTAGGGCAGCTGAAAACTGGACAAGGTGGAAAGGGATCTTTAAAGTCATCTCTGGTGCCCCAATGACCTAGTAAGGTTATGGGATAGAATTGATATAATAGAATAGAAGGCAAAGGGGTTTCCTTCCAACCTTACCCCAAATATATTACACAAAAAGCTCAGGGGACTTATAAACAAAATCTTGAAAGCACAGATGTTGGCGTTCTTAGGTCTCCCATGCTTGGGAAACACTAGGGACATTGGATGGGCAACTGTAGAGTACCAACCCCCGGCCACAGTGGCAAAAAATTAGAGGCATATGTCTGCACTTTCCAGCCTTATTTTGTGGTCCTTCATTAGAGGTGGTTTTAAGGTCAGTGGGTATATCACCAAGATTTTTTTATGCCCCCGCCATTCAAAATGGGAGGGCATATAGTATCACCGCTGTCTGTATGTACGTAGCGTACGAAATGGTTTCCGTTCAATATCTTTTGAAAGCATTGGTGTATTGAATTCATATTTCATACACAGGTATATAATCATAAAATACAGGTCAAGTTCGATGTTGGCCAAAATCTGTTGATTATTGTGGGAGTTATGGCCCTTTTTCGACTTCCTTTTGTATGAAAAATTGGTTTCCGTTCAATATCTTTTGAAAGCATTGGTGTATTGAATTCATATTTCATACACAGGTATATAATCATAAAACACAGGTCAGGTTTGATGTTGGACAAAATCCTTCAATTATTGTGGAAGTTATGGCCCTTTTTCGACTTCATTTTGTATGAAAAACTGGTTTCCGTTCGATATCTTTTGAAAGCATTGGTGTATTGAATTCATATTTTATACACAGGTATATACTCATAAAATACAGGTCAAGTTCGATGTTGGGCAAACTCTGTCCATTATTGTGGAAATTATGGCCCTTTTTCAACTTCATTTCGTACAATAATGATAGTTTTTGAAAACTTACTTGTTTCTGGGCTATTTCTTTTGGAAAGTTGCATGGCCTCCATTTCTGCGATAAGATACAGAATGTCATCACATATCAATCATGAAACCCCCCTCCTTCAAGCCCCCCCCCCCTCTCCCCCACACACACACACTTCTCTTGATCCAAGAAGCACAATACATCTGCCCAAGGAAAACAATAAAACATGTTCCACAGAAGTCTGCCTTTGTGAACCTAGTTATGCTACAAGTGCCAGTACCTTAAACAAGGCGCCATCTTACTTAGGGCACTAGGCGGGGGCATCCTTGTCTTATGGACACATTTCTAGTTTTGTCTTAAAGCTGAATAAATAGTAAATACAGTACTGTACATTCACTTGTGGTTCATTTATCTTTTCCTAGGTCAGAACATGATTCATGCACTGCCTGAGTCATTTGGTAACTTGTGTTCACTACGAGTCTGTATGCTGTCTAAGAACCATCTTCAGTGGCTGCCTAGTAGCTTTGGAAATCTCTCTTCTCTAGAAGATGTCAGGCTAGATGATAATGAGGTAGGTGGGGAAAGGGAACTTGTTCAGCCTGTCTGTGTAAAAAGCTTTCATGCTTTTCTCCACTGCAGAATGTGGCACCTTATCAGGGTGTGCACTGTTAGCATGAATTTCTATTTAAATGATAAAAAATAAAATAAACTAGAAACCCCTAAAAAGATGAATGGGCTCATCCAGATAATAAAAGAAGAAGAGTTCACAAGGCAAAATATGTTAACATGTGGATAAAGCTGCTGTTATGTCCAGAAATGTTAACAGTTTTACATAAATGGTTATATGTGTTGGACAAGGGCAAGTTTAGATGAACTGTCTTGTCAAGGTTTTATTTGTAGTCCCTTAGCATATTTTAAACTTTATTTTTTGCCTCATTTACATAAAAAGCTCAGACCCCAAGGTTATAAAACTTTTTTTAATGCTCAGCTTGGTTGAGCATGAAAATTCAGACCCATATTAGATACATCCTATGCAGTTGGTAGAGATTTTGAGTGTCTTCAGTGCTTGCTTTTCACAAACTTTCTCTTTTTTTTAATGCATAAACCAATTTTGGTTTAGTGTTTTAGATTTTATTCAAATTTAAAATTTGAGCACAATCTCAGCTGAGCACGATAAAAAGTTTCATAACCTCGGGGCCAAAAGACTTATAAACACCTTCTTGAAAGCACAGTTGTTAGCGTGCTTTGTTCTGCCATGTGGGGGAAATTCAGGAACACACAAAAACACCAGGGACATTGGATGGCCAACTGTTTGGTACCAAACCTAGGCCATAGTGGCAAAAATGAGAGGCATGCCTCTGCACTATCCAGGCTTATTTTGTGGTCCTTCATTAGAACCACCTTGTTGAGGTGATTTTAAGGTCAGTGGGTATATCACCAAGGTTTTTTTTTCCACCATTTTTATCCCCCGACCGAAAGGTTCGGGGGATATAGCGATGAGCCTGGCGTCCGTCCGTCCGTCCGTCCGTCTGTCCGTCCGTCCGTAAACACTTTCTTGTCCGCTCTATATCTTGAATACCCTTTGGAATATTTTCATGATACTTCACAGTTATGTAGAACAGGTCGTGACGATGTGTCGCGTACAATAATGGTAACTCTTGCTATTGTACTTTTTGAATTATCTCCCCTTTGGTGATTTTTTGGCAGATTCGTGTCCGCTCTGTAACTTCAATACCCTTTGGAATATTTTCATGATACCTCAAAGAAATGTAGAACAGGTCATAACGATGTGTCGCGAACAAGAATGACAACTCTTGCTTTCTTACTTTTTGAGTTATTTCCCCTTGATAGTTTTAGGTGTGATTTTTTGGCAGATTCGTGTCCGCTCTATAACTAGAATACCCTTTGGAATATTCTCATGATACTTCACAGATTTGTAGAACAGGTCATGACGGTGTGTCGCGAACAAGAATGACAACTCTTGCTTTCTTACTTTTTGAGTTATTTCCCCTTGATCATTTTAGGTATGATTTCGTGTCCGCTCTATAACTTGAATACCTTTTGGAATATTTTCATGATACTTCACAGATATGTAGAACAGGTCATGACGATGTGTCGCGAACAAGAAAGACAACTCCTGCTTTCTTACTTTTTGAGTTATACCCCCTGATGGTTTTAAGTGTGATTTCGTGTCCGCTCTGTAACTTGAATACCTTTTGGAATATTTTCATGATACTTCGCAGATATGTAGAACAGGTCATGATGATGTGTCGCGAACAAGAATGACAACTCTTGCTTTCTTACTTTTGGAGTTATTTCCCTTTGATGATTTTAAGTGTCCGCTCCATAGCTTGAATACCTTTTGAAATATTTTCATGATACTTCACAGATATGCATAACAGGTCATGACAATTTGTCTCATACATGAATGATAACTCTTGCTTTTAGACCTAGTGAATTATTTCCCTTTGGTAGTTTGAGCTGCTGTTTGAGTCTCTGCTCCATAACTGTATAACCCTGGCCAGCTCCAGAATTTGAATAACCGTGAACCTTTTAGAATATTGATGATCATGCTGTGATATCTTATCAGTGTTCCTAACTCTCTCTTACCCCTCCACATTCCCATGCCCCCTCCTGCACCCCCCCCCCCCCCCCCCAAAAAAAAAAAAAAAAAATTTTTCCCAGATTTGGATTCTTTGTCCAAATTTACTTACTAGAGAGCTCAAAATTAGGTTTATAGGGCTTGTACTTTAGAAGTTATTCACACATTTTGAAAGTTGAATGTATCGTATGCTATACATTTGTGTATATGGTGGCTGTTTGAGATATTACCTCTTTTTAGCAGTCAAGCATACTGTTTTAATCTGAGTGTTAGATAATCATGCATCTGTTAACAGTTAATGTCAATCAGAAGCATAAAAGAACGACAATATATTACTAATATGTGTTTTGAAGTGCACCCTTTTTACCAAGGCCCATGGGGGTCTTCGGTCGGGGGATTTGCCATCTCCTCTGATGGCTATTTTTACAAAGGGAGGCAACTTCTGTGAATTCCTGTTTCTTCTCAGGGCAACGAAGTCCTGAAAGGGGTCTACTCTTGAAGGGAAGAATTTAATTCTTTCCTTTAAGAATTAACCCCCATTGGGAAGGGAAGCAAAAATGAAAAAGAAGAGTTGCTTCCCCTGAAAGTGTATCCATTTACTTTAATGAAGTTGTAACTTCTATTTTTATGGAGAAATAAGAAAACAATCCCCAACTTATCATTAAATACTCAACTTATCTGGTGCTCTTATTGCCGCTTTATACATATATATTTCATTCACAGATAGCGGAGTTACCAGAATCTTTCAGTAAACTGAGTAAGTTGAAGACGCTGGACCTATTCTGTAACAGACTTCGAGAAATTCCGACAATGCTCAGGGATCTTACTAGTCTTGTAAGACTGGATGTTGAGGGGGTAAGTTTTCTCTGCAACATTTTTAATCTGTTTTGTCAGAACTGTGCTGTCCAGCTGAAGCAATTGCACTTGATTAGTTTTAGTCAAAATTACCTGTACATATACTTGGATACAGTGTGACTTAGTTGGTCATTTGGTGTAAGTGCATTTGTTAATCTGACCATGCATTTGTCTTCGAATGTCTTATCCATCTATATCACAGCTTTATCCCGCCAGAGCCACATCAAACTTCACCATTTCATGTGTCACACAAGCCAAGGTCAGTGGCCATGAAACTGGGTCAGTGTGACTAATTTTCACAAAAAATAGCTTATTGTTGAGTTTCTGGATATGAGAAAAAACACCTAGCATTTGAAAATTCAGGCTTTCATTATCATTTGTACTTGTACATTGTTTGTGTTGCCTGTCTGGACCCTGTTGTTCAAAGGATCGTCAGCTTAACCAAATTGTTAGGCATATGTTACGCATAAAATCAAGAATGCTCACATTTTTTGCTGAAAAATTGTGAGAAGTTTTTGCACTGCAAAAATGTCTCACGGTTTTTGGTAAAAAAAATGGCAGTGTTTGTTGGTACAATATGTTTGATGTCTTAATGTCTTATTAACTAACGACATTGTTAGTTTTTAACAACTGGACCTTGATATACATATGCATGTGCATTTGAGATGAATGGATAAACCACCTTGGTTTCTCTTGTTGTTGTTGTATTTTTGCTAATGACGTCAACTTCTGGGATTCAGCACAGGCTTTCCTGTAAAAAGAAGCCCCACTGAAAAGGTGTGTACTCTTAAAGGAAAATTTATCCTAAGAGGGCAAATTCTTCCCTTTAACAGTTGACCTCTATTGAGTAGGGAGGCAAAATGAAAGTGGCAGAGTAACTGCCTCTCTCTTAACATACATGAGCCACAACATGAGAAAACCAACAATGTGGTTGTGCACCCAGCACAGACTCAGATCAGCCTGGGTATCTGCCCAGTCCTATCGGACTCTTTGCTAAGCACTTAATTAGTAGCCTAGGGTCTAAGCTACCTCCATGAGCACAGACAAGACTCTGATCAGAATGGCCGGATGCTCAGGCTGATCTGAGTCTGTGCTGGGCGCACAACCACTTTGTTGGTTTTCTCGTGTCGCGGCTCATATCTGTTCATCTTATCTCACAACCAGCTTATTTTTCTTTAAAAGATATACAGTCAACTCTCGATATCTCGCAGTTAAACTTCTTCCCAAACTACTGGTATTCTGGTACCAGAAATTTGGGACCAGATAATTAATTTTGAGGTATCAGTAGTTTGAGATAACAGGACCTGAAATGTAAATAAAAATAGGAAAATTATTTTTTGATATAAGAAGATACTTCAAGATATCAGTGTTCGATATATCAAGAGCTGACTGTAACTGCCTTATAACTGCCTTAGAATTACATTTAGAATTTTCATGATGTGTCAAGGGTTTAATGCATACACTCATGCATGCACACATGCACACACAACCACACACAATTATTAAGTTGTAAACAGTACAGACCCTTATGAGACTACTTGAAAAATGGTTGATTACCGGTACACTGTTTGCAAACTCTGTTGTGACCTTCTGTAGGTTAACCTTTGAATTCTTAAAATACAGATGGCAAAAAAATACCGAGGTAGTTTTCACATAGCTGTATCATATTGAGACTTCAAAGACTAAAGGGCAACCAGTGTAGATCCAAATAAGGCCACTCATTAGGAGCTGCCACAGCTGGATCTAAGCCGTTTGCAACTTAACAACTATTGTAATGTGCCTAAATTTTGGGACACCTAAAATAATAAATTGTCCATTTGAGACAAACGGAAAATTTATTATTTTAGGTGTCCCAATACTTACACACATTACAGTATTTTCAATTTTGGCATTTCAAGTGATACCATTGAAATTAAAAGTCTATGCCAAACTTTGTTTCAGAATGATTTTCAGCTGCCTTTAACAGAAGTACCTCAGATAGTTACAAAGTCTAAATATCCTGCTAGGGACCCGAACTTGAAAGATAATTGGAGAGGGAGGCCAAGACAAGACCTTTCCAATATAGATGACCAAATTATTCAGGTAATCAGTAAAATTGAGACACTCATTAGCAAGATAGATTGCCACCCTAATGATGGAAAATACATGTATTAACTCTTAAAGCATCACAAAGACAGACAACAATATTTATGTCTGCAAAATTTCATAAAATGTGTCCAAGCACTATCATATTGAGAATTTAAAGACTAGAGGACAAACTGGACAGCGTAGATTCAGATAAGGTGGCTCACTATGAGCTGCTTTATCTGGATCTACGCTGTTTGCAAATTCAGCTATTTTTATACGCCCGTTTTGAAAAAACGGACGAATTATGTCATGGCGCTGTCCGTCCGTCCGTCCGTCCGTAAACATTCTTGTACACGCCATAACTCAGTAACCATTTGGGATATCTTCATGAAATTAGGTAGGCATATGTATTAGGGTGGGGGAACGTGTCGCTACAAAAATGGTTGCTCCCCCTTTCTTACTTTTGAAGTTATGCCCCTTTGATTAATTTTATCCCTGTAAGTCTTGTACGCGCCATAACTATATAACCGTTTGGGATATCTTTATAAAACTTCATAGCAATGTGTATGAAGTCCTAACGATGTGTCGCGTACAACAATGGCTGCTCTCTCTTTCTTCGTTTAAGAGTGAATCCCTTTCATTAGTTCTTATCCGCTACTTTTGTGTAAACTTTTGTTGTACATGTAATATTGTCAAGGGAAAATAGTAGAACTAAAAAATAGCCATCAGAGGAGATGGCAAATCCCCCGACCGAAGACCCCCATGGGCCTTGGTAAAAAGGGTGCACTTCAAAACACATATTAGTAATATATTGTCGTTCTTTTATGCTTCTGATTGACATTAACTGTTAACAGATACATGATTATCTAATACTCAGACTAAAACAGTATGCTTGACTGCTAAAAAGAGGTAATATCTCAAACAGCCACCATATACACAATTGTATAGCATACGATACATTCAACTTTCAAAATGTGTGAATAACTTCTAAAGTACAAGCTCTACAAACCTAATTTTGAGCTCTCTAGTAAGTGAATTTGGACAAAGAATCCAAATCTGGAAAAAAAATTTTTTTTTTTTTGGGGGGGGGGGGGGGGGGGGTTGCGGGAGGGGGCACGGGAATGTGGAAGGGTAAGAGAGAGTTAGGAACACTGATAAGATATCACAGCATGATCATCAATATTCTAAAAGGTTCACGGTTATTCAAATTCTGGAGCTGGCCAGGGTTATACAGTTATGGAGCAGAGACTCAAACAGCAGCTCAAACTACCAAAGGGAAATAATTCACTAGGTCTAAAAGCAAGAGTTATCATTCATGTATGAGACAAATTGTCATGACCTGTTCTGCATATCTGTAAAGTATCATGAAAATATTTCAAAAGGTATTCAAGCTATGGAGCGAACACTTAAAATCATCAAAGGGAAATAACTCCAAAAATAAGAAAGCAGGAGTTGTCTTTCTTGTTCGCAACATATCGTCATGACCTGTTCTACATATCTGTGAAGTATCATGAAAATATTCCAAAAGGTATTCAAGTTATAGAGCGGACACGAAATCATACCTCAAATGATCAAGGGGAAATAACTCAAAAAGTAAGAAAGCAAGAGTTGTCATTCTTGTTCGCGACACACCGTCATGACCTGTTCTACATATCTGTGAAGTATCATGAGAATATTCCAAAGGGTATTCTAGTTATAGAGCGGACACGAATCTGCCAAAAAATCACACCTAAAACTATCAAGGGGAAATAACTCAAAAAGTAAGAAAGCAAGAGTTGTCATTCTTGTTTGCGACACATCGTCATGACCTGTTCTACATATCTGTGAAGTATCATGAAAATATTCCAAAGGGTATTCAAGTTACAGAGCGGACACGAATCTGCCAAAAAATCACCAAAGGGGAGATAATTCAAAAAGTACAATAGCAAGAGTTACCATTCTTGTACGCGACACATCGCCATGACCTGTTCTACATAACTGTGAAGTATCATGAAAATATTCCAAAGGGTATTCAAGATACAGAGCGGACAAGAAAGTGTTTACGGACGGACGGACGGACGGACGGACGGACGCCAGGCTCATCGCTATATCCCCCGAACCTTTCGGTCGGGGGATAAAAAGGTATACCCATTGTATGTAGGTTATCTCCCTTGTTCAAAGATATTGTATCAAAGATTTCTTCACAACCATACAAGCTAGACTGGTCATATTTGGCATACAGGTTGATGACGACATGTTGTATTGTGGCATTGAGAACTAGCCTTCTCCTGCTTATTCTTCCCTGTATTTGCCCCATTTTCTTTCTTTCCATACTTTGAATAATGAAATTTTTCGTCAAAGATTTCTCCACAATCATGCAAGCTAGAGTAGTCATATTTGCTATGCAGGTTGATAACGACATGTTGTATCATGGGATCGAGAACCAGCCTTGTCCTGCTGATTCTTCCCTGTATTTGTCTGATTTTCTTTCTTTCCCTACTTTGAATAATGAAATTTTTCCTCAAAGATTTCTCCACAACCATGCAAGCTAGAGTAGTCATATTTGGTATGCAGGTTGATGGCGATATTTTGTATCGTTGGATTGAGAACCAGCCTTTTTCTGCTTATTCTTCCCTGTATTTGTCCAATAGTCTTTCTTTCCATACTTTGAATAATAAAATTTTTCCTCAAAGATTTCTCCACAACCAAGCAAGCTAGAGTAGTCCCATTTGGTATGCAGGTTGATGACGATATGTTGTATCGTGGGATTGAGAACCAGCCTTTTACTGCTTATTCTTCCCTGTATTTGTCCAATATTCTTTCTTTCCATACTTTGAATAATGAACTTTTTCATCAAAGTTTTCTCCACAACCATGCAAGCTAGATTAGTCATATTTGGTATGCAGGTTAATGATGACTTACTGTATTGTGGGATTGAGAACCAGACTTCTCCTCTTTTTATTCCCTGTATTTGTCTGATTTTCTTTCTCTCTTTACTTTGAATAATGCATTTTTTGCGCAAAAGATTTCTATGCATCTGGGTCTATATCAGGTAAATGGAAAAAATAACTTCCATCACAATGAATTATTAAAAGATCTAATTGGAGCCATTTTTTGTATTATACTGATAAAATGATAATTAAAGTTTCAAAAATTGGCCGGGAAAAGATAGTTTATGATTTTCTTAAAAAATTATGAACAATAGTTAATGACCTAGTAAATGTGATGGATGTTACCTGGTCAATATATATGTGAATATATGACATAGTATATTTTGATATTTATACAGATAAGTTTTTCATTAAAGAGTTAAAAGTGTAGTATTTGTTTTAAACAAATATTTGGCAAAAGAGGGATTTCTGTTTCTCCTTTTTGTGGGTTGTTTTAAAGTGACGGACGTTACTTCTTTTTCCAACGCATTTAACATTTGCATCAAGTCAGCTTTGTGGAAAGGGAATTACTTATCACTCTGGTAAAAGTCTGGTTTCTACTATTTGAGCTTGATTGCCCGATTGTGTGTATTAGTTGTAATACGTTTTTGCAATTTAAACTATTGTTGATGTAAATGTGTTTGGACGTTACATTTGACCGATTGACTAATAAAGAAAAGTGACGGATGTTAAACATGACTTGATATGACATTTACATCCTTTTATCTTGTCTTTCATCAAATTTCAAGAGACTTATGGATGCCTCATCTGATCTGAGATGCAAACTATTAAGTATTATACCATTCTTACACTCCAGTCAAAGTTAAAAAGCTGAAAAAAAACTGGAACAAGTGAAACGCCGGACATAATGTAAACTTTAGGCTCTGATACAGGGGCAAAACATTCCAGAACAACTGAATAGTTCTAATTGAAAACATTAAGTATGCATTCAAAGTAAGTTTTAAAAGTATTATAGAATGGAAACCCTGATCAGCAGTCACCATTGATCCAGGTGTTTTGAGAATGATTGTCAAATTTAACGTCCAAAACAAAAAATAGTTATGTCAAAATGTAACGGAATACTCTTACATTGCACAGCTGAACTTGATTTTGATCCAAAGAATAAACTTCAAAGACCAAAATACAAAACATCCTGGGAATTTTTCATTATGATGAATATTAGCTCATGTGAAGAACTTGTGCTGTTTATGAAAACAAACTTTGATCGGACGTTACTATGGACAACTTTTTCATGTCAATTGTTACTTCCAGTCACTGAAAAAGCTGTCAAAATGTTACGGGCATGCGAAAATTTTATGAGTACGGAATGATTCAGAGCGACTTCAATTAATTTGATTAAACCAAACAACTAACTTTAAAAATCACAAATTGGGATAATCATCGTAAATTGTTTTGATATTTTGTTGCTAAAACCAACTGCTATCTGTTCGGCAGTTACCGCTGACATTCCGGGGTAATACAGATTCTGTCAAATGTAACAGCCGTTTTTGCTTGTCGAAAGTTTGCCATCTCTAAACAAAAATTCAGCCTTTGTTGAATAATACTGTTAAAAGAATACACACTAGAAACCATTGAACATCAGATAACAACAAGAACTTAATATTTCATCCACTGGTTGTATGTGATGGACGTTAGAACAGAAAAAATGTTTGACAGACAATTCACTTACCATGCTATCATCCATATTGAAGCGCGCGTACAACTACTGATGACGTAGATCACTAAACGGTGTTGATACAACTTAGTTCAGCGTGTAAATCACCCGAGCATTCTTCCACAATACGCGGTATGACGATATAATCGGATGTTATGAAGTTGACAGACAGATACCGTTGTTGCAAAAAATCGTGTTTTTTTTCAAGAACGAATAACCTTTCATCAAGTAAAAATTATAAACCAACAGTATAACAACAGCTCTTGAAATGGATATAATGAATCTGTCCAGTTTTGAGACGAGTTCCCTGTCTCAGATCAAATAAAAAAATCATTATTTTGACAGACAGCATAACCGGCAAAACAGGTCTTTGTGTAACGGATTTTTATTTGATAAATTACGTAAAAACGTCAAATAAACACAAAGCAATCCGGAAAAATCATTTTGGTTTTAAAATATTATAAAAACGTTATGTAGAAGTTAAAGAGGATGCCAGTTTTGTCTGTTTTGACATGTCATACCCAAGACATCGTTATAAGGGTGCGGAAAAATAATGACTCTGTTGATCAAAAATCAAATGTTGTAATACTGACCAATAATTTTAATTTGATATTATTTTGAATATCTGTCTATCATAGGAACTAAATCAATATGCACTAAATTTCCATTAATTGCTGTCAGATTTTACTTTTGGGGGAAAAAAAGTGATGGAGGTTATTTTTTCCATTTACCTGATATGGACCCATCTGTAAGTAAGAGTAGGGAATTTTGTATGCAGGTTGATGAGAACTTGTTGTATTGTGGGATTGAGAACTAGTCTTCTGCTTATTCTTCCCTATATTTTTCCAATTTTCTTTCTCTCCTGACTTTGAATAATGTAATTTTTTGTAACAGATTTCACAGCAACAATTCATATTTGGTATACATGGTAACAATGATTTCTCTCCCTTTTTATGCTTTTTGTTACGAAAATAACACCATTTGATTTAAGCAATTAAGGGGTGGGGTGGGGGGGGGGGGGGGGGGGGGGGGGGGGGGGGGGGGTATAGTCGGATTCGCTTGCAGTTCTAGTTAATTATAGAGTGGGTTGCCCCTGTTTGTCTGCCTGTCTATCCTTTTGTAAACAATCTTGTTCATTCTGTAACTCCTTTAGGACATTGAAACGGGCGTATTATGCGCCGCTTGCGAAGCCCTTGTTATTTCTAGCCTTCCAAGTGTTAACATTCCATACACTTGGAATTCTGATAGACTTCTTACCCTTTTCAGCTGTGATAGGTCAACTGATAACAGTCAATTTTTAGAAGGGAAATAAAACTTTTCTTAACCCAAAACACCTTAATACTGTATACCTACTGAATAGTCTTGGATTGATGCTTCAATAGACAGTGATCAAACAAATTCTTTCTTTTAACTCTTTAAGCACCATAAAGCAGACGATAAAATTTACGTCTGCAAAAATTAAAAAAAATGCCTTGTCCAAGACATTTCATGTTGAGAATTCAGAGACTAGAGGGCAAACAGTGTAGATCCACAATTTCTTTGACTTTGCAAACAGCATAGATTCTGATGAGGCGGCTCATTATGAGCCGCCTCATCAGGATTTACGCTGTTTGCAAACTATACTGTTTTCGTCACTGGTACTTAAAGTGTTGACCCCATTTTGGAAGGGTTTTATCATCCAGTGATGCAAACAGGAAGTCATGAGTGTTGATGCTTCTTTGTGAAAATGGAAGGCGTTTTAATCAATCTTAAACAAACAACAACCTGATCCTATGTTAGTGAGCTATTTTCTGGTAATAAACGCACATGTAGCTTTTCATTTGAAAACATTTATATCAATTTTATTAAATGTATACTTTCGACACATTTCAGGTAAAACATACAGACCTCTTAGATTTTGAGCCTCCTCCTCCGTCGCTCAACTTTAACGAAGATGTTCTGTTACGAGCCATGAGACAAAACCTTTCAATATGGAAAAGTCATGGTGACACGTCAGGTGGGCGGAGAAAATCCAGGAAGCCTCGTCGGCGGCACTACTCAACTGATACACCATCAGAGGAGGAGGAGGATGAGGTGTTGGAGAACGGGAATGGCAGTGGTGGGGAGGATAATGATGATGATGATAATTATGAACCACCAATACACACCAAAGTTACAACATGGAGTGGTATTGTTATATTCCCTTCATTCTGCAGAGATAAAGAGTGGCAAAAACTTTAATTGAAAATACCATATTACTCCATATAAATGCTTTTGCTCTAATAAATGCCCACTGCCTCTTTTCCGAAAATAATATTATATTAACTTGCATGAATTCCTGTTTAGGTAGCACTTTGAGATGGGGTCTACTCATAAAAGGAAGAATTTGCCCCTAGAGGAGCAAATTCTTTCTTTTAAGAGTTAGCCGCTACTGAGAAGGGAGGCCAAAATAGCAGAGTTGCTGAAAATATACCCATCACCTTTATATTGCTTCTTAGAGGCATTTTGCGGTGGCGGATTACTACACTTTAAGGCGCTAAGTAATGCCCCCTTTTGCAAAATGAAACACCTTTCAGGCGTTTAATAGGATTAATACGGTATTCCTTCTGTTAATGTTGTGTTAATGTTATAAAACCACCTACCAAAATTTAAAAAAACAAAAACAAAAAAAAACACTGTACATATAAGTATAATACAGATGGCAGTAATGAAAATTTGTTACTAAGCTTATAAAATTGAAAACTTCAGATATAGAGCCATTTCATGTTCTCTAAAATCAAATTCATCTCAGTGTACAGGAACTTAGGCTAACTATACGTCACTTGTGCTGAAAATTTAGCTTATCTGACACATAGACTAGGTTTTAAAATAGAAATTAAGGTAGACGAATGGTGAATAAAGATATTGGTGGGGCATTCATTTCATTATACCAGCTGAATAACCCAAAGGGCTATAAAACATTTGGATAAGAAAAGAAAATTTTTCACGGTTTTGTTTTCCTAAAAAACAAACTTTTGTATTTATACATACTTTTTTACACATTTTCCATTAAAATTCATGTCTCTAGCACAAGGATGCACTTTCATTTCTGCAAATCATATAATCTTTAATATAGGGTATTTGAAACAGACTGGTTAGAAAGATTGCAATTATCTTGATTATAAGTATATTTTTACACTTTTTAGCTCACCTGAGCCAGAGGCTCCGGGGGAGCTTATAGGATGGTAAGGCTCTGGCGTCCGTCGTCCTTCGTCCGTCCGTCCACAATTTCAAACGACTTCTCCTCTGAAACCGCTGGGCCGATTGTAACCAAATTTCATATAGAGCCTCCTGGGACCTTAGGAACGAAAAGTTGTTCAAACGGTCCTGGTCACATGACCAACATGGCCGCCATGCCCATATATGGTAAAAACCTGAAAAAATCTTCTTCTCCAGAACCAATAGGTCGATGGTCTTGAAACTTGGTATGTAGCATCGGGTACACGAGTACTACCAAGATTGTTCAAATTATGACCTTGGGTTGACCTTGACCTTTTTTACGGTAAGGTCAAATTTGCTTACTCATGCTTTTATATGGCAAAATGCTGCAACATAAGATATCTTGGAAACTGTTGAAGATTTTGGCCTAAAAATTGGTACATACAGTCATCTTAATGACTACATGAAGTTTTATGAGTACAAGAGGTCAAGGTCATTCTTTGACCTTTGACCCAGAACTCTCATATTTTGACAATATCAAACAATCTCCTCAAAAACCACTAGGCCAATTGTAACCAAATTCCATACAGATCCTCCAGGGGTTGAGGGAATGAAAATTTATGCATACGGTCCAGGTCACATGACCAACATGGCCACCACGCCCATATATGGTAAAAACCTTTAAAAATCTTCTTCTCCAGAACCAGTAGACCGATGGCCTTGAAACTCGGTATGTAGCATTGGGTACTCAAGTACTATCAAGATTGTTCAAATTATGACCCTGGGTTGACCTTGACCTTTTTTACGGCAAGGTCAAATATGGGAAAATGCTAGAACATGAGATTTCATGGTAAGTTTTGAAGATTTTGGCCTAAAAATTGTTACATAGAATCATCTTAATGAATAAATGAAGATTTTTGAGTACAAGAGGTCAAGGTCATTCTTTGACCTTTGACCCAGAAATCTCAAATTTTGACAATTTCAAACAATCTGTTCTAAAACCACTGGGCCAATTGAAACAAAATTTAATATAGAGCCTCGAGGGGTTGATGGAATGAAAATATTTTCTAACGGTCCTGGACACATGACCAACATGGCCGCCACGCCCATATATGGTAAATACCTTTAAAAATCTTTTTCTCCAGAACCAATTGACCTATGGCCTTGAGACTTTGTAAGTAGCATTGGGTACTTGAGTACTATCAAGATTGTTCAAATTATGACCTTGTGTTGACCTTGACCTTTTGCAGCAAGGTCAAATATGGGAAAATGGTAGAACATAAGATTTCTTTGAAAGTTATGAAGATTTTGACCTAAAAAATTGGTATATACAGTTGTCTTAATGAGTTCATGAAGAATTATGAGTACAAGAGGTCAAGGTCATTTTTTTACCTTTGATCCAGATTGCTCATATTTTGACATTTTCAACCATTTCCTCAAAAGCCAAAGGGCCAATTGTGAACACATTTCATATAGAGCCTCCAGGGGTTGATTGAATGAAAATTTGTTCAAACGGTCCAGGTCACATGACCAACTTGGCCGCCATTACCACTTACGGGATAAATCTTTAATATTTTTCTTCCCCAGAACCAATACACCTATGGCCCTGAAACTTGGTAAATAGCATGGAGTACTAGAGTACCACCAAGACTGTTCAAATGGTGACCTTGGGTTTACCTTGACCTTTTTTGCGGCATGGTCAAATATGGGAAAATGCTAGAACATAAGATTTCATGGAAAGTATTGGAGATTTTGGCCTAAAATGGTATATATGGTTGTCTAATGAGTACATGAAGATTTATTAGTACAAGTGGTCATGGTCATTCTTTGACTTTTGACCCAAAACTCATATTTTGACAATTTCCGACATGATAAGTATAAGCCACCTTGCCAATTGTTCAGGTGAGCAATTCAGGGCCTCATGGCCCTCTTGTTTAAAAAATGCAAGAAATTGAATTTTATGAAAAACGTCATGAAAAATATATTCAATCGATGGGGCATGCTTATGCATATTGTTTTAGTAAAACTTACATTGTATGATACAGAATAAAACAAAAAAACAAACATTTCACCGTTTTGTTTCCTAGAAAAACAATGTTTAAGTTCAAAAATATCCCCAAAAAAGACTGTCCAAATACTGCACCTGCTGCAAACACAGCCGGTCCTTGCCCTGTTATTTATTTTCCTGTTGTTCCGGGTCTACCATAGAGTAATGCCTCAAAAATGCGCAGATGGAATTGAAATTGTAAAGACCTTGATCACTCTGGTTCCTAAGGAACAGTCTGATCACGGTTTCCACTGTTTATACAGACGTATCTGCCCGAAAACTTAGGATCTTTATGGTAGGCATTGTAAGTGTGTATATATTCCATAGTTGATTGATTCACCATGAACAAGAACTCTGTTATGTGTTTTAATAAGTCGATACAGAGTTATTGTGTATCTAAATACCTTAAAGTGTGTTTTTTGCAAACACATAAATATCAATATTTTCAGAGACTGTGTATTTGACCATCTAGTTTTCAAAAATGCAAAAAAATGAATTTGTGAAAAATAGTGAGTTACACTATGTTAGTCTTGCACCGAGCCCTTGATATTGAAAAAAAAGTAAAAAATGCATATAAAAGATCATGTTCACCTACTTTGGCAGGATCAGTACCAAGAGAGAGTGACAAGTCTCCATCTGCGGAGTCGACAGAAGAGGACTGGGACGCTGAGATAGAGGCCTCTCTACCTGAATATGGTAGGTAGTTATAAACTAGAAGCATTACAAGGCATATATGATAACAAGCGTTCTAGGGGAAGCAGTTAAATTGCTTAGAAGGAAGAAGTTTTCAAGTTTCTATGTTCTGCAGAAATATCATGCTAGTCTTATCAGAGTCTGTTGTGTTTTGTCAAGCTCCAGAAAAGTAAAAATTTGGATGATACTGTATTGATCCCACTTAATGCCTTGGGGGGCATTGCAGTTTGCGAAAGGATGGGGGCATTATTTAGAGCCCAAAGTGTAGTAAATCAGCCACTACCAAAATACCTATGATAAGCAATATAAAGGTGATGGGTATACTTTCAAAGATAGCAACTCTTCTATTTTTGCCTTCCTTCTCAGCAGGGGTCAACTATTAAAGGAAAGAATTTGCTCCTCTAGGAGCAAATTCTTTTCATTAAATGTAGCCCCCACTTTAAAGAGTTACATTATCCAGAGAAGCAAACAGGAAGTCATGCAAGTTGATATAACATTATTTTCGGAAGGAGGCAGGGGGTGTTTGTTAGAGCAGGGGCATTTATTAGGATTAATGCGGTAATTCAGACTTTAGGTAGATTGCTACATTTCCATGGGAAGTAACTGTGCCATTTTCATATTTGCCTTCCTTTTCATTGGGGCTGTACTCTTAAGGGAAAGAATTTGCTCCTCTAGAATTTTATCCAACAGGGTAATCTGCCCCTGCAGCAGGCTATAAACATATAAAAAAAATTGGTGTTTGGCCTGTAGTTCTTTCACTGTTTCTAATATTTTGGTGAAATGTCTCAGAAATGATTAAAGTAAAGTAAACTTTCTGTTATATCAAAATTTTGTAGGACATGGTTATCCTACCTGCCCTGAGATTGTAGACGAAGAGAAGAAAAAAAAGTAAGGGAAGAGAAAAAAGTAAAAAAATAAAACTCAGACAGAATCGGTTTGGAGTGGAGGTTTATCATATGCAGCTTGCAATGCTTTTATTGTTTATTTTTTGTTGTTTTTCCAGAGCCTGCACCAGTGTATCAGCATCCAGTATTTCAGTATTATCCACCGGTTGAGAACGGCCAGTTTACATTTGCAGCATTTGATATTCACCAACCAGACTATGTTAAGAGACGAACAGATTATCCAATAGCGGAGGAACAGTTTTTAAACTGTGATAGTGATGAGACGGAGGAAATATATGTTGATCCAGTGTTTTAGTGGATGTTATAGGATCAGTGCACTTGATGGGGAAAGTATTTCATGATAAATGAGCCGTGACACGAGAAAAACCAACAAAGTGGTTGTGCGCCCAGTGCAGACTGAGATCAGCCTGGGCATTCCTCCAGTCTGATCAGAGTCTTCGCTGACTGCTTGGAGCTAGCTTAGACCCTTGGCTACTATTTAATCACAAAGCAAAAACACTCCTCAGACTGGGTGGATGCCCCGGCCAATCTGAGTCTGTGCTGGGCACACAACTACTTTGTTGGTTTTCTGGTGTCACGGCTCAAATTCTGTCAAGTGAATGGGTTTACTTTCAGGGGCAGCAACTCTGCTATTTTCATGTTTGCCTCCTGTTTCAGTTGGGGTCAACTCATCAAAATTTTCTCCTCTAGGATTGATGGATGACTTGCAATTTTAAATCCTTTTCATTCAACAGTATTTCAGTCACACCAGGATGATGGAAGGGAGTTAATGAAGGCACCCCATTTTTGGTCTGAAAGAGTTCAGCCTACAGTGGGAATCAAACCAAGGACTGCAGGAGAACAGGAAAAGCAGAAATGGGCTTGCAAGGAACAAAAAGGAGTGAACAACATGCGACAAAAAAAAAACACATATCAGCCTGGTCTACGGCAGATTCTTGCTGATAAAATGAACACAAAAATTCTCAGGAACCGATACCATCAAATTCAACATCCCACCCGTGACACCTAACAGGACAAGAATAGAAACAACTTATGTCTGCAGTAAATGTAAGACAAAACATATGGAAAAGCCAAGAGAATAACTATTCCTTTGATAGACAGCTACTAAGCTAGCCACAACAAAGCAATAAAAGGCCAAAGACCAAATGTCTCCCAGCTTATTGACATGTCAGTAATCAGGATATTTGATTTTGAAAGGAGTCCTGGCTACAAGTTGACTGATGGTCACAGGCCACAATTGTGACAAAGATCACCTGATCAGTTGATCAACTTAAAAATAATTTTAAAAACTGAAGGAGTTGCAGCCTCCAGATTTGACCAGAGATAACATTATGTTGAAAGTTTGATGAAAATCAGTTGAAAACTGAAGGAAGAGTTGCGGTCATAAGATTTGACCAGGCTTACAAAGGGCAGCAACTCTGACAAAAAGGACCTAATCATGACCCCGTCAAATGTTGATAAGACTACATGTATCTGGAAGGTTTGATGAAAATTGGTTGAAAACTGAAGAAGGAGTTGCTGCCACAAGATTTGACCAGATTTACAAGGGTCTTACTGCCAGCAGACAGGTCCCAATCATGACCCCAATCAAATATCATCATCGTCTTATGGCGATAACAATATCTGGAAAGTTTGATGAAAATCAGTTGAAAATTAAGGAGGAGTTGTGGCCACAAGTGTTGGCCAAAGTTACAGATAAAGGGCCATAACTATGGCAAAGTTGCCACACAAAGGGTCTGATCATGACCCCCCAATATGACATGATCCAGGTTATGTAGTGACAATGATATTCTGAAAGTTTCATGGAAATTCAATGAAAAAATCGGTCGGACAGAAGGACAGACAGACGGACGGAACAAATTCCTATTGTCCCCTTCAACTACGTTGGGGTTCAACAAATTGTCAAAGACAAGCAAAGGAAACAATCAAAAACAAAGATGAACCAAAACTGAAGCAGCACCTTGGGATGATCAGACTTAACTTTTTCAGATTGAATCAGAATCTGTCATCATTGGTAAATATGTAATGTGATGATAATCACAGGGTATAATCGATTCCGCCAATTTTCCCTTCCTGCAGAGACTGTCTGTCATATTTGGCTTCCGCCGAGACTATCTGCGAACTCTTGCTTCCTGCAGAGACTACTGTCCTCGAAAAATGGCTTCCTGCCGAGACTGTCCGCGTTACTCTGCCATCAGCAGGAAGCAGAATCACGCGGACAGTCTCTACAGGAAGCCATTTATCATGTACAGAAGTCTCGGCAGGAAGCAAGAGTTCCCGGACAGTCTCAGCGGAAGCCAAATATGATGTACAGTCTCTGCAGGAAGCAAAAAATTAGCGGAATCGATTATACCCTGTGATAATGGCTGAGGAGCAGGAAGATTAGAGGCTTCACTAGTAGTCTGTGCTATAAACTTGTTGCTGGCCGTTGCCCAAGTAGAGACTGTGATATAGTTGAATGTATTGGCCATTATATTCCTTCTCATACTCATCCCTGAGATGATGCATTGTCTGTCTTTGGATAATTTTGAAGGGCTTTTTGTCGCACCTGCTTTAGCAAGGTGCGATATAGGCGTCCGGTTTTCTGTCCGTCCGTCCGTCAACCCGTTAGTCCGTCCGTCCGTTCACATTTACGTCGACCCTAAATTTTAAGTCCATTCAAATGACTTTTTCTCTGGAACCACTGCACCCATGGTTCTCAAATTTCACATGCTGCGTGACCAGACTGCAGAGCTCCTGAATGACAAAATTCAGCTTGGTCCAGAATCCAAGATGGCTGCTGTTACTAAAAATAGCAAAAACAATAAAATCATGTTTTTCTCCAGAACCACTTGGTATATTTGGCTGAAATTTTACATGGAGCATTTGTGGGACCTTGGTTTTAAAAATTATTAAAACGCAAAAAATCTGTAGCGGAATTAGGTCACAGTGACCTACTTTCTGTTTACGGGTCAGAGTTTGCAAAAACGCCAATATCTCAAAAAACCTTGGAACAGATTTAGGTCAAATTTAGTCAGAATGGTCCTTAAATGGAGTTCTTTGAAATTTAAGCGAATGGAGACCATCCAAGATGGCCGCCAGCCACCGTTATAAAAAAAGAAAAATATGAAAATGACAATATCTCAAGAGTCCCTGAATGGAATTGGACTTAATGTGTATCAAAATGATCCTTGCATGAAGCTGTTTCATGATTTTTTTCAAATTGACCGTCCAAGATGGCAACCATCCACCGTTACTAAAAATAGCGAAAACCTGAAAACATTAATATTTCATAAACTACTGAATGGATTTCGACCAAATATGTTTCAAAATGATTTTTATCAAGTTCTTAAAGTGAAGGTGCAAAGCAAGTGTGACATAGCTTTCCGTGGAATTCTTGTTTGTACAGGAAAACAAAAACAGGAAGTCACAAAAGTTGTTCCCCTTTTGAATAGATGACAGAAAAATCATGGAGGTGTACCAATACACTTTAATGAACATGTCTAGCTTCAAAGATGGACTAATGCATTTAAAAAGTGTATCGCTGAAATGTTAAAAGTAGGGCAGATATTAGAGGAGATTCATTTTGTGTTTTGTCAAGTGTGAACATATTCTTTTCATGACTTACCGTAATGTGCGTAAGTATTGGGACACCTCAAATAATTAATTTTCCATTTGTTCCAATGGAAAATTAATTAATTTAGGTGTCCCAAATTTTAGGCACAATACGGTGCATTTTCATAGTTCAGAGAATTTTATTTCATTTTCATTTCTTTTACATTTGATCTTCGTAGTTTTTTTATTGAATTCTATAATTCTATAATTTACTGATTATATTGGTCAGAAGGTGTTTTTGCCTGGCCTTAAAGCTTAATAAAAGAAATGGTGGTTTTGCTCATTATTTTCTGGTTCAGTTATTATCAGCATATAGCTTATGTTGTATTTTGTGATAACATTCAATAAAGATGCATATAAAGATGAACATATGACTTTAAGACTGGCCGGTACAAAATGAGCTGCGACATGACAAAATCAACAAAGTGGCATCTGCCCCCAGCAAAGACTCAGATCAGCCTGGGCATCCGCCCAGTCTGATCACAGTCTTCGCTGTGCACTAAATGTGTAGCTTAGGGTCTAAGCTATCACCATTCTGACAGTAAAGACACTGATCAGACTGGGTGGATGCCCAGGCTGATCTGAGCCTTCACTGGACGCACATGCCACTTTTTTGGTTTTGTCATGTCACGGCTCAGATGACTTTATAAATGCTGCAGAGCTGAGAGCTCAACATAAGATTGAGGTTTTGATGATAACGAAAATACCATATTTATTTGGTTATAAGATGAGGGTTTTCCTGTCCAAAACGACTGCAGATATGTTAATCAATCATACTAATTCTGCTAGAAGATATGAGTCGTGACACAAGAAAACCAACAAAGTGGTTGTGTGCAAAGCACAGAATCGCTTGGGCATCTGCCCAGTCTGACCAGACTCTTCACTAAGCACTAAAAGGGTAGCTTAGGGTCTAAGCTACCTCCATGCTGACAGTGAAAACACTGATCAGACTGGGCAAATGCCCAGGCTGATCTGAGTCTGCGCTGGGCACACAACCGCTTTGTTGGTTTTCTCGTGTCACGGCTCATATGTTTTTGCTCCTCCAAAGGTATTCCAAAGATTTTTGGGGTTGTTGTAGAGAGGAAAAATCCCAGTCTTATTACCAATAAAAACGAATGTCATTTGTATCTTCTTTCTGTGGCAGTGTGAGTTACCACAATATATTTTCATGAAGAAATAAGAAGCATGGTCCTAGAATTACCATGTTGGACCTAATTAGCACCCTGTGTTCTTATTCAAAATAACAGCAAAACGTGTCCTTTTCTTTCATTCTGATAAGTGCATATTTCAGAAAGTCATCTTATTGGAGAGGAAACAGAATTTGATAGTTAATACAGCTGAGAAAAGCTGCTTATACTCACACAGGGAGCGGCTGTAGCGTAGTGGATAACACTCCAGACTACCAATGCAGGGGTCGCAGGTTCTATCCCCCGCTTCTCCGGTCTTTCGGATGAGACTTTAAACCGAGGTCCCGTCTCCATATGACCTCGTTGTTGGTGGGACGTTAAACCCGAGTTCACTCACTCATTATACTCACAGAAGGATTGAGAAGCTTTTCTTATGAAAAATAAAAGATTTGTTAGCTTTTTAAGGTTTTATAAAGAAGTGATTTAAAGGATAAACCATGAAAAAGTGTTGGCATTTGTACTTATGCCCTTGGTATATTCTTTATTGTTTTATACAGCATGTGCGCTAATTAGGTTGAATAAAAATCCTCTGATTTTTTTAGCTCTGTTTTAATTTGTGTGTAATTGAGTGAAATTGACATTGAATTATTTTTTCAAAGCATGAAACATAATTTGCACGTACATGTATTTTATGAAATCTGTTTTGATACTTTTTATGCATTTCTTTTTTGTGTAATCATAATTAGGAGAAAAGCAAAGTTAGTGTAAGCCAGTAATAAAAATTAAGACCAGCCTGTGCACCCAAGCTGTGGTCATGTTCGTAAATGAGCAGGGACACATAATAATGATGCTAAACACATGTGACCAGCAAAAGCTGTCTAATCAGAAGCTTTTCTCTTTGCACTCAACATGTATGAACCGAGAAGAACATACAGGCTTAAAACAAGGGCTCGCAGATCTACAGACTGGTTTGAATCTTCACTGTTCACAACATGTTAGGCACATATGAACAATGACACTACAAAACAAAGTGGCATCAAAGTGGCATGTGCACCCAGGGAAGACTCAGATCAGCCTGGGCATTGCCCAGTCTCATCAGACTCTTTGCTGTTCTCTCAGCTACCAGGCTCTGATCAGACTTGGTGGATGCCCAGGCTGATCTGAGTCTTTGTATGGCACACATGCCACTTTGTTGGTTTTGTCGTATTGCGGGTCATATGTGTGCGACATGGCTCAAATAATAAAACAAGCCAATGAGAACAAGTGCCTAACTATGTGCAAAGAATAAATACACCATGACACCATATTGGCCTTATGTATTTGCAAGCAGCAAAGACTTTAACCAGTTGGCAAGTCTAGTAGAGCTACATTTGTGTCTGTAGATTTCTTAGGGCCTATACATTGTTGTGTGCAAAAAGTAAAGGCTCTGATCAGACTGTGCAGATGCACAGGCTAGTCTGGGCCATTTCTTGATGCATAATGTTAAGTACCTTTTTAGTGTGTCATGGCTTACTTACCGTATGCTGACTATGCACTGAGACACCTATTATCATTGCATTTCTCAGCTGTCCTAAAGTTTACAGTGAATTTTTTAAGTCAACGTGTACATTTTCAGGGAAGCAACTCTGCCATATTCATTTTTGCCTTACTTCACGTAGGTCAACTCTTCAAGGAAAAATTGCTCCTTTAGGAGCAAATTCTTTCCTTTAAGAGTGGACTCATTTTCCATATAAGGCTTCATTTTCCAGGGAAGCATTTATGAAGTCACAAAAAGTTGCCTCCCTTCGAAATTATGGCAGAAAAACATGGACAATTTACCCATACCCTTAAGAACCTGATGAAGAAAAGCTTAGTATAAATATCTTAATGTTACAATTTACTTTATTATTAAATTTCAACTTGATTTGTGGTGTTTGTGGCAATAAATATGTTTTTTGTTTGTTTGTTAGTTTGAGCCCAGTTACTCTAATTGAGCTGGTGTGTTTGTTTACAATGAGAATTAATTGTACATGTATTGATGTCCTGATTGTTTTTGATCTCATAATTTTTGCTATTTTAAGAAAATGGCCCTTATTCCATAGGCACCAGTCAAGACCCAAATGAGCCTGCACACTTGTGCAGGCTGATCTGGGTGTTCATTATCCTATTACAGAGTTACTTGGTATGGAATATTGTATTGATGTATTGTATTGTATTGAGGTTCAGATCAGTCTGCGAATGTGCAGGCTGATCTACGCCTACAATGTTCACAAATGCCATAAAGGCCCTTGTCTTGCATTGTCAGTCATACACATTTCATCATTTTACTAAGATTTTATAATATAGCCATTATAAACTTTATCAAATGTTTACCTAATGAATCTATTTGATGTACATGTATTTTTAATGTTTCAAAGAAGATACTTTGAAATTCAATCAAATAACGCCAGTTAAATGGCAGGAGTTGATTCTAATGTGTACAACAACTGCTGTATTTATCCTTAATATCAAGACTAATTTTTAACTGGACTTTAAGTCCATTTACCATAATAATTCGGTTACGACATTGGGTTCTCCCTCTTGAAAAAATCCCAAATATTTAAGTCAGTCTTGCATAATTCTACAAAAAAAAAGATGGGGATTTATATTCCAAATCATTTATCAAATCTAGATTTATCCTGCAAGACAGATCTAGATGTTTTGGGGTTGTTTTTGGTTTATACAGTATTTTACTCGTGCTGAATTACCTACATACGCATATTTATAAATCAGTTCAACATAGGATCTGACTGTGAGCGTAAGGCTTATATGATAGTCATCTCCTGGAGGTAAAACACTGTGTCTAATAGCCAGATTACCTAAAAGTGATCAAGTATTGGGACACTTAAAACTATTAATTTTCCATTTGTCCCAAATGGAAAATTGATGTTTTTAGGTGTCCCAATAATTAAGCACATTATAGTAATATGGTAAGGTAAAGAATATTTGCCTAGACTAATCGCTCAAACAAGCTCTCCAGATATTAAGGATAAATACAGTTTATTGGATTCATTTGTTTTTTTGGTGTTGGGTCAGATGTGGCAGAGTTATGGTGCTTGTCTTGTATTTCAGTTTCCTTTATTTTCAGGTTACTTATCAAATATCTGTGTATAGTGTTATGGAATGGGTAAAAGTCTTTAAGTTTGCAATAGATTATTCAGATTTATTATGAATAAGAACAACCTATGGTATACTACGGTAGACAGTGAAGAGGCCTTCCCAGGTTGAGTACCCGCAGAGTGCTTATAAATTTAATTGGGCACCTAAACATAATTATTTTCCATTTGTCCCAAATGGAAAATTCATTATTTTTGGGTGTCCAAATATTTAAGCACATGTCTGCACTAGTTCTCTTGAAATAAATCACTTTGTCCCTGAAATTAAAATTTTGAATTTCAGTTTTACTCAGTTCCCCAAAATTGCATGTGTTTTTGTTCCCCTTAATGGAGGCTGTGTTTCTTTGTTTTTCTGGAATGAATGCATCTGTTCCCATGTCCCTCCAAACCCCTGGGAGAGCCTATATGAATGTTTTTAGTGTAAAAATAAATGAGTCACAACATGCAACATTGGTGCTACATGCCCTAGAATCTTTATCAGGGATCGGCCTACAGGGCGATTTGGGAGAAAAGTCTCTCTAAACTGACTGACTTCTCCCTATTTTTAGCTAAGAGAGAAGTTAAAATGTATAGAATATATAAGGAAACACAAAATTTGGACCAAAACTTCTCCCTGAAATCCTAAAAATGTCGCAAAACTTCTCCCTGTCTAAGAGCTCTAGGCTAAGCCCTGCTTTATAGGCTGTGTGCAAACAGCAAACTCTGATCAGATTGGGTAAATGTGCAGGCTGTTTTGAGCCTTTACCAGTTGCATATATGTTAACCATCTTTTTTGTCACACCTGCTTAAGCAAGGTGCGATATAGGAGTTCACTTTTCCTTCCGTCCGTCCGTCCATCCATCCGTCCATAATTACCTTGACCCTGGCGTTTGAGTCCATTTCTCTCAAACTATGATACCTACAATCATCAAACTTGGTATAAAGTTTCTTCTTAGAATGTTCTCGAGGTATGTTGCACATTTTTCTACCCTTGGCCTATATTTCACGCTCTGCTGACTTCGTAAAATTTCTCGTCCAAAGTTACCTCGACCCTAGCGTTTAAGTTCATTTCTCTCAAACTATGATACCTACAATCATCAAACTTGGTATAAAGTTTCTTCTTAGAGTTTTCTTGAGGCATGTTCCCCATTTTTAGCTCACCTGAGCCGAAGGCTCACAGGTGAGCTTATAGTATAGGCAGGCATCCGTCGTCCGTCGTCCGTCCGTCGTCCGTCCGTCAATATTTTCAAACGACATCTCCTCTGAAACTACAAGGCCCATTGTTACCAAATTTCATATATAGCATGTATAGGCAGGGGGAACCAATAATACTGTTTTTTATCTAAATCGCTTCAGAACTTTGGTTGCTATGGCAACTTAAAGTTTCCATTGACTTGTATGGGAAAAATTGAAAATTTGCATTTATTGCTATGTCACTGCAGATATTTTGACAAAACTTTTACAGAAATGTTCCTTGAGTATTCCTCTATCAACCACATGAAATTTATGTAAATTGCACAATTTGGCTGGTTGCCATGGCAACCGAATGGTTAAAAAATAGAAAAAATAATCAAAAATCATCTCCTCAGAAACTATGCAACCAATAAAGCTCAAACTTCACAGAAAGGATCTTAGTACTAGCTTCTATTAAAGTACTGTTTTTCTTGGCAATTGTTCTAGCAGTTTGGTTGCTATGGGAACTGAAAGTTGCCAATGACTTATAATGGCAAAATGGAAAATTTGCATTTATTGCTATGTCACTGCAGATATTTTGACAAAACTTTTACAGAAATGTTCCTTGAGTATTCCTCTATCAACCACATGAACTTTATGTAAATTGCACAATTTGGCTGGTTGCCATGGCAACCGAATGGTTAAAAAATAGAAAAAATAATCAAAAATCATCTCCTCAGAAACTATGCAACCAATAAAGCTCAAACTTCACAGAAAGGATCTTAGTACTAGCTTCTATTAAAGTACTGTTTTTCTTGGCAATTGTTCTAGCAGTTTGGTTGCTATGGGAACTGAAAGTTGCCAATGACTTATAATGGCAAAATGGAAAATTTGCATTTATTGCTATGTCACTGCAGATATTTTGACAAAACTTTTACAGAAATGTTCCTTGAGTATTCCTCTATCAACCACATGAACTTTATGTAAATTGCACAATTTGGCTGGTTGCCATGGCAACCGAATGGTTAAGAAATAGAAAAAAATATTCAAAAATCATCTCCGCAGAAACTATGCAACCAATAAAGCTCAAACTTCACAGAAAGGATCTTAGTACTAGCTTCTATAAAAGTACTGTTTTTCTTGGCAATTGCTCTAGCAGTTTGGTTGCTATGGGAACTGAAAGTTGCCATTGATTTATAATGGCAAAATGGAAAATTTGCTATTATTGCTATGCCACTGCGGATATTTTGACAAAACTTTCATAGAAATGTACCTTGAGTAGTCTTTAACCAGCCATGTTAAATTTATGCAAATTGCGCAATTTGGCTGGTTGCCATTGCAACCGAATGGTTAAAAATAGAAAAATATTAAAAAATCATCTTCGCAGAAACTGTGTGGCCCAATAAAGCTCAAACTTTACAGAAAGAACCTTAGTACTAGCCTCTATAGAATTATTGTTTTTCATGGCAATTGCTCCAGCAGTTTGGTTGCTATGGCAACAAAGAGTTTCCATTGACTTATAATGAGGACAATGGAAATTGGCAATTTTTGCTGTCTAACTAACTGCAGTTATTTAATTTTTTTTCTACAGAAATGTTTCTTGAGTAGTCCTCTACGATTCATATGAATTTTCTCCAAATCGCTGAATTTGATTGGTTGCCATGGCAAAATATAGTGTAAATTTCGAAAAAAAAAATCAAAAGAAATCTTCTGCTCAGAAGCCATATAGGGGATGAAGCTGATATTGTGCAAACATGTTGATGACAGTAGTTTCTACATAAATTTTATTCTTTTTCTTCCAATCCCATAAGAACTTTGGTTGCTATGGCGACTTATAGTTTCCATTGACTCATAATGGGAAAAGTGAAGCCATGAGGGGGATGAAGCTGATACTTAGCATACATATTAATAATTTTAACCTCTACCTAAAGTATGTTTTATATTTTCATTGCCCATGTGAATTTGTTGCTATGGCAATATAAGTTTCCATAGACTTATAATGAGGAAAGTGGACATTTGCTATTTATTTCTGTGTTACTGCAGATATTTTGACAAAAATTCACAGAAATGTTCCTGGAGTAGTCCTCTACCAGCCATATGAATTTTTCCCAATTATCCAATTTTGATTGGTTGCCATTGCAGCTGAAAGGCCAAATTTTCACTTTTTTTTTTTGCCAAAGATCTTCTGAGAAGCCATTAATGGGGGATAAAGCTTATTTTTTTTGCATAAATGTTTGTGATATTATCCTCTACATAAATGGTGTTTTTTATTGCTGTTGTCCATGGTGTTTTGTTGCTGTAACCTCAGTGCCTCAGTGCTCAGGTGAGCGATATAGTATGGAACGCCACAACTGTCTTATATTCGGCCATGTCATTATGTAATATGGACAAGCATTATATGCTGTCCAGTTACATTATGTTTTGTCAGTTGGACATGCTGTCTTTCTCACTCATTATTATATGTTGTTTATTTTCATTTCGTCTTGTCTAAAAGCCATTATATCATTTCGGTTTAACATGCTGTCTTCTTCACTCATCATTATATGTTGTTCATTTTCATTATGCCTTGTCTGAAAATCATTATGCCTTGTCAATTCGACATGTTGTCTTCTTCACTCGTTATTATATGTTGTTCATTTTCATAATGTATTGTCTGAAAATCTTTATCAGTCAACTTGACATGCTGTTTTCTTCATTCGTTATTACGTGTTGTTTATTTTCATTTTATCTTGTCAGAAAACCTTTATGTCATGTCTGAAAACCATTATGTCTAGTCAGGTTTGCATGCTGTCATCTTCATTCGTTATTATGTACTGTTCATTTTCATTATGTCTTGTGAGTTTGACACACTGTCTTGTTCAGTCGCTATTATATGCTGTTCATTTTCACCATCTCTTGTCAAAATAACACACTGTCTTGTCAGTTGGACATGTTGTCTTGTCCGCTTATTGTTATATGTTGTACATTTTCATTATGCTTTGTCAAAAACTAGTGTGACTTGTCAGTTTGACATGTTCTCTTGTCAAGTCTTGTGGTTGTTGGGTGATGTGGGGTAGGGGCGTGGTGTTGCGTGGCGGTTGTCAGGCCAAATATGAATAGAGTACTTTACCTCTAGCACCATATCTGCCCTGAAATCACTCCCAGGACCCTATCCTATCTCTTCCTTAGCCTACTTTTCCCTACCCTACCTCACCACTTTCTACCAAACCAATCTCACCATACCACCTACCCAAAGTCAAAAGTGAAAATGCTCATTAAACAAGAACCCGTTAAGTAAGACAGTTACTGAAAGTATAAAGAGGCACTCAACAAGCCTAAGCCCCATCTAACCACCATCACATACCATTCCCTTCCCTCTCATAATCTGCTCTGCTCTACTCTTTTTTACTCTGTCCTACATATACCCAGCAATACCCAAACCAAGCCCCATCCTGACGCCCACCTCCTCTATACGCACCAACATCCCAAACCATTTCCCTACCCTTCTCTATTCTACTATTCATTATGGTAACGCCTATACCTACACCCACACCTATTCAACACCATGCTTCAAGCTACCCTACACTACCCTTACCATCCCACAACCAACCCTCATCCATCCCAATCCCACCCATTCATTTTCCCATATCCCATCCTACACTACATTACCATACCCAAATGCCCCCAGCACTATCTAGATATCCACTCCACCATTTTGTTCTTCCCTATACCATGCAATCCAAACATCTTCACATATCTTACCTTACCTATTCTACCCCACCCCATATACGCCCCTCCCACCCAAGCCCTCTTATACCATATCCTATCCTACACTATACGATCTTACGAACATGCTCCCGGCTCCATCCTAATCCCAATGTCAACACTTGCTCTTTACCAACCATGCCATCCAAACCCCTTCACATTCCCTACCCTACATACCACACCCTCCCAGTCTGTAACTATCACAACCAAACCCTTACTCCTAATGTTTACCCGCCCGAACCCAGCCCCATCCAGATTCCTATTCCCGCCACTAATGGCTCTATGCACAACGCCATTCAAACTCATTCACATATCCTACCAAAGTCTACTCACTCACCACCACCTCAACACCACTCCTTCCTCACACCCATTATTACCCCTCTCACTACCCATACCTTTTCTACAATACCATTTTTATCCCCAAAACAACTCCCAACATACACTCTACCTATCCCAAACAACCCCAGCCCATTCTGCTACCCTACCTACCCACTCATTCACACCACAAAACCCCACGCCGATATAGTGATGTCTCGTGGTATTAAGTTGTACCGGACAACTGGGTGTGGTACCGGCATTTACAATTATTCTAAACATCATAACGACAAGTATAAAGACAGGACGTCAAAGTATAATGATATGAGTTTAACAGACAAAAGTGAGCATGGAGCCAGAATAACTGCTTTTTATATATAAAGTCAGGATGAATAATTAAAGAATACGATAAAGGGTTAATTACATATGATGAAAACTTAACATAAAAGACATATTTTAAACAAGTCAGAATTTTAGATCAAAGCATATGATGCGACGTCAGAAAGATAGGAGGCAAATGGTAATAGAAGGCGTATTTCAAATAAGGCAGCATCCTTCTATATCAGCACAGAATGCTACCTAGAAAAGACATGACGAAAGGCAGCAAAGATTATTGCATTTCGAGTAAGACAGCCTTATACTAGACCAATCCATATTGGAAGTTGCTAAGTTATGATAAAAGTGAACATTACATTTTTTCAGTGCGTAAGACAGCGTGTTATTTGACATTATAAAATGATGTCACGGCAAGAAAGCTTTGTACATCCACATAATATGACATGACTCAAATGAATAGTAACCAAGAATGACTAAAATGTTTTATTTACGAAAAACAGCATTTTAGATGACCATAACAGGACCGTGCTGCACAAAGACAGCATGCAAGAAAGTAATAATATAATGCTTTACTAACAGGAAATAAGAGTAGTTTAAGACAGCATGATGGCAAGTACCAGCACATAATAGTAATTTGCCATAACATGAACTGGGTTTACAAGGTATGATGGAAATTGAACAGTACATAATAATACATAACAGATCATCATGAAGATCGATCTAATGAGACAGCCATGGCGTTCCATAATATAGGGCCAATGGCCCTCTGGTTAGCTCACCTGGCCCAAAGGGCCATAGTGAGCTATTGTCATACCAATGCATCCGGCATGCGTCGTGCGGAATGTGTCCGTCAACACCTAAAAACAAATATTCAAACATCTTCTTCTGTAAAACTACTGGTCCCATGGTTCTCAAATTTCACATGGAGCATGACCTGACTCCAGGGTCTCAGAATTGTAAAATTGGGTCAGGTTGAAAATCCAAGATGGCCGCCGTTACTAAAAATAGCAAAAACAACAAAATAAACTTCTTCTCCAGAACCACTGGGTATATTTGTCTGAATTTTGGCATGGAACATCAGTGAAACCTTGGTATTCAAAATTGTAAAAATGAAAAAAAATCTGTAGCGGAGTTTTGTCACAGTGACCTACTTTCTGTTTACCTGTGTAATTTTGCTCAAATGCCAATGTCAAAAAATGACCTATTTAAACAACTTCAAACAACTTCTTCTCTAAAACTACTGGTCCCATGGTTCTCAAATTTCACATGGAGCATGACCTGACTTCAGGGTCTCAGAATTGTAAAATTGGGTCAGGTTGAAAATCCAAGATGGCCGCCGTTACTAAAAATAGCAAAAACAACAAAATCAACTTCTTCTCCAGAACCATTTGGTATATTTGGTTGAAAGTTTGCATGGAACATAAGTTGGACCTTGATATTAAAAATTATAAAAATAAAAAAATCTATAGCAGAATTAGGTCACAGTGACCTACTTAGCGTTTACAAGGCCGATTTTGCTCAAATGTCAATATCTAAAGAAAATGCAACCAATTCTGACCAGATTTGGTCAGAAATGGTTCTTGAATGGAATTATTTCAATTTTGTGCCAGTTGACTATCCAAGATGGTCACCATGGGGGCCGTTACTAAAAATAGCACAAACATAAAAATGACAATTAATCAAGAACACTTGAATGGAATTGGACCAATTTTGTGTCAGAATGTTCCTTGCATGAAGCCGTTTTGATTAATTGCAATTTGGCATTCCAAGATGGCCGCCATCTGGTGTTACTAAAAATAGCACAAACATAAAAATGACAATAACTCAAGAACCCTTGAATGGAATTGGACCAATTTTGTGTCAGAATGTTCCTTGCATGAAGTCGTATTGATTAATTGCAATTTGGCATTCCAAGATGGCCACCATCTGCCGTTACTAAAAATAGCACAAAACATGAAAATGACAATATCTCAGTAACCGCTGAATGGATTTTGACGAAATTTGTGTCAAAATGATTCTTGCATTGAGATGTTTCAAAAATATCTAACTGTAGACCATTCATATTGGCCTCTGTTACTAAAAATAGAAAAATGTGAAAATTAGTAAATCTCAATGGAGTTGGATTAATTTTGTGTCAGAATGGTCCTTTAATTAAGCTTTTTCGATTTTTTGCATTTTGGCATTCCAAGATGGCCGCCATTCGCCATTACTAAAAATAGCACAAAACATGAAAATGACAATATCTCAGTAACCGCTAAATGGATTTTGACGAAATTTGTGTCAAAATGATTCTTGCATTGAGATGTTTCAAAAATATCTAACTGTAGACCAGTCATATTGGCCTCTGTTACTAAAAGTAGAAAAATGTGAAAATCAGAAAATCTCAATGGAACTGGACCAAATTTGTTTCAAAATGGTCCTTGCATGAAGGCTTTTCGATTTTTTGCATTTTAGCAATCCAAGATGGCCGTCATCTGCCGTTACTAAAAATAGCACAAAACATGAAACTGGCAGTATCTCAGTAACCCCTGAATGGATTTTGATGAAATTTGTGTCAAAATGATTCTTGCATTTAGGTGTTTCAAAAGTAAATATATAAAGACCAGGCAAGTTGGCCTCTGTTACTAAAAGTAGCAAAATGTGAAAATGAGAAATTCTCAGTGGAATTGGACCAATTTTTTATCAGAATGGTCCCGTTGCACAATAGCCAGGTGAGCGATATCAGGCCCATTTGGGCCTCTTGTTTTACCCTTGACCTATATTTTAAGCTCTGCTGACTTTGTAAAATTCCGTGCCCAAAATTACATCGACCTTAGAGGTTAAGACCATTTCTCCCAAACTATGATGCCTACTATCATCAGACTTGGTATAAAAAATTTTTCTATGAATGTTCTGGAGGCATGTTGCACGTTTCACACTCTGCTGACGACGTAAAATTTTGCATCCAAAATTACACTAACCCTAGCATTTAAGTCTGTTTCTCTCAAACTATGATAGCATTTCTCTTTGAACAGTGTGTATAATCATCAAACCTGAGATGAAGCTTCTTCTTGGAATTGCCTTCTGGATGTGGCTATTATTTGTATGCTTGACCTATATCTCATGCTCTGTTGGCATTGGAAATTTTTACATCGACATGGCATCTACATTTGCATTTACTCTAGCTTTTAAGTACATTTCTCACTAAGTAACTCACTTACAATCATCAGACATGGCATAAAATGTTTTCTTAAGCTGTCTTATGGATTGTTTAACTACTTTACACTTTTAACCTTTATTTCATACTCTGTTCATGTTCATTCTTGAATTTAACATCCAAAATTACATAATTCTGAGCTTGTAAGTCCAATTCCCTTAAATCTTTTTACATAAATTCATCAAACTTAATCTAACCGTGACCTCTTCTGCTGTGGAAGAGCAAGGCAGGTGCCACATAGCATTCTGTGGAATCCTTGTTGATTGTTGTGGCTCATATCATTGAGATGGAATTTTACTTTGGTATTATGATTTTCTATTTTCCCAAATTTACCCTAAATATTCAGACAAATGCTTGTGCATTCAGTATGAACTAAGGTCAGGGCCTGGTTCAAATTGCAGAAAGGAGGAGGGGGAGAGGGGGAGGGTCAGCCTTAGATCTGTTTCTGTGAAAACTTGCAGAACACAGCATTCTGCAGAATTCTTGTATAAGTGAGTGGAAATGAACTTATACAAATATGAAGTTGGCAGAATATGAGCCACGACACGACAAAACAAACAAAATGGAATGTGTGCCCAGCAAAGACTCATATCAGCCTGGGCCTCCGCCTAGTCTAAAATGAGTTTGCTGTCAGCATAGAGGTGGCTACCCTTAGCTACCCTGTAAGTGCACAGCCAGGACTCTGATCAGGCTGGGCAAATGCCCAGGCTGATCTGAGACTTTGCTGGGCACACATGCCACTTTGTTGGTTTTGTTTCGCGGCCTCAATGTTAAAAGTGTCTGAATAAGTATGGTAAAAACCAAAACAGGACTTGTTTGAAAATAATTGTGTTTTGTTCTTTAATATTTGTGCACTGCCTAAGTTTGACCCTGTCTTTCAATCCAAACCAGTTGCATGGACATGCAAAATAAAATGTGCAATCTATAAAGTTGTTGTTTTATTTCACTGTCTCAGAAATACAGTACTACAGGCATACAAATTATTTCGAGGGATAGATAGCTTTTGCATTTCTGTCTGTTTATCCATGTGTCCATCCTTATGTAAGTTAATAC
The DNA here is from genome assembly GCA_963989385.1 of Ctena decussata. Taxonomy (NCBI): domain Eukaryota; kingdom Metazoa; phylum Mollusca; class Bivalvia; order Lucinida; family Lucinidae; genus Ctena; species Ctena decussata. The sequence goes on from OZ022500.1 coordinate 42,186,679, forward strand.
AGTCAACTCTCAATATCTTGAAGTCAAATTTCAGCCCAAACTGATATCTCAAAGTAAATTTCCTGGTATTAGAAAATTTGAGATATCAATAGTTTGAGATAACAGGAGTTGAAATGTAAATAAAAATCAGAAATATATTTTTTGATATAAGAAGATATTTTGAGATATCAATTTTCTAGATATCGGGAGTTGACTGTATTTGCATTCAGTTTTGTGTTTTGCTTCTGTTTTCTTTAAGCTATACTAGAATGTGTACTTGGTCATATTGCAGAATGGATGCTGCTACTGACTTGTGGTCAAGGTCACAGACTTACAAAAATGTGTAACAGTTGCTTTAAAGTTTTGCATAAAGTTTGTATGTTTTGCTTATATTTCTAATCTGCTTGATTAGAATCTTTTGATATATGACTTGGTTTGCTTTTAGACAGACATTAAGAAGTTAACTTTGTATGAATGCTGCTTTGACCTTAGGAAATTTATGGGGTATGGGGGGGAGGGGGGGGGACATAATTACACATAATTATTGTTTTTGGTGTGGATCCTGTCGGGGTCAGCGTAGCTTCTTGTCTGCACTCTATTTCCTGAAGGGATGCATGGATTTTGACCAAACTAGCACAGCTACATCACTGGGTGGGGGAAAAAACTGATTAGATTTTGGTGACCTTGACCTTATTTTCAAGGTCATAGGAGGTCAAAGAGTGATGAAAAAGAGCTTGTCTGCACCATATCTCCTGAAGGAATTTATGGGTTATTACCAAACTAGCACAGATATATCATTGGGAGATGGCAAATAACTGACTAGATTTTGGTGACCTTGACCTCATTTTCAAGGTCACAGGGGGTCAAAGAGTGTTGAAAAATGCCTTGTCTGCACGTATCTCCTGAATGGATAGATAGATTTGAACCAAACTTGCACAGATATATCACTGGGAGATGACGAAGAACTTAGTAGGTTTTAATGACCTTGACCTTATTTTCAAGGTCACAGGAGGTCAAAGAGTGATGAAAAATAGCTTGTCTGCACCATATCTCCTAAAAGAGGGGAGGGCTGTAACTAAAGGGGGAGGGCTGTAACTAATGTTGTGAGAACTTGTAGCCCGACCCCATTGCTACTATTTGAGCAATAAAATATGTTTAAACTAAAGAATTGATTGATAATTACCAAACTGGCACAGATATACTAGTCAAAAGTTCTAACCGGCCACTTAGTTTTTATCATTTTTCCTCAATGCTGTTAGCAATCTTACAGTTTTGTTTACAGCCACAGATAGGCGAATATGTCGGTAAATCATACCACTAACAGGTTAAGCGATATTTGGTACACTGTATCCAGGAGGCACAGATGAATACGGATACCCCCATTTTCAAAATTAACAAGAATTTGCATTGAGTGGCGGGGTAAGTTTTAACATTTTGACCCAAAACGACCACTGTCATGCAGGAAGTGTGTTCATTTCTGCATAAATCTGTTTCTTCAGTCATTTGCTTTAGTAATGAAGTGGTTTTGCTTACGTAAATTGGGTATTTCAAAAAGTGACATTTCACAAATTGTGATGAAATGCTGAATTTTTGTGAATTTTAAAAACTTCTGTTCATCGGCGCAGCCTGGATGTAATGGTAAGAATTTTGTCAAACCTTTTGATGGCTAAGTTGACTGACACATCTGCCTATTTGGGTGTGTAAATAGAATTGTAAGATTGTTTAGGGCTCTGAAGAAAATCGATAAAATGTAAGTGGCCGGTTAGAACTTTTGGCTAGTATATATCATTGGGAGATGGCAAATAATTGATTAGATTTTGGTGACCTTGACCCCATTTTCAAGGTCACAGAAGTTCTAAGAGTGTTGAAAAATGCCTTGTCTGCACCATATCTCTAGAATGGATTGATGGATTTGAAGCAAACTTGCACAGATATATCACTTGGAAATGGCAAAGAACTGATTAGGTTTTGGTAACCTTGACTCTATTTTCAAGGTCACAGGAGATCAAAGAATGTTGAAAAATGGCTTGTTATGCACCATGTCTCCTGAATGGATGGCTGGATTTAAACCAAACTTGTACAGATATATCATTGGGAGATGGCAAGGAACTGATTATATTTTGATGACCTTGAGCCTATTTTCAAGGTCACAGGACGTCAAAGAATGTTGAAAAATGGCTTGTCTGCACCACATCTCCTGAATGGATGGATGGATTTGAACCCAACTGTCACAGATACATCAATGGAAGATGGAAAAGAAGTGATTAAATTTTTGTGACCTTGACCTCTTTTTCAAGGCCACAGAAGGTGACCTCGACCCTATTTCTTGGTCACAGGAGGTCTTAACTTGGCAGCATTTTGGGAAAACGATACTGCTGGGAAAGCGCCGGTGGGGGGGACATCTGTTTTTGTCAAAAAACATATCTAGTGTTTGCATTTGTAAAAGATTCATGTTAGGTTTGTAATCGTTCGCATGCTGAAAAATCCTTGAATGAAACCTTTTGGTATGTGCCTGTGTTTACCTCTGGATTGACTGACATCAGCGGATGCTGCGGGTGCAAGGTGAAAGTAACAGAATAAGAAATTTCTTATTTAAAGTTTGTTTTTCATTCGATTAACACCTACAGCTGTGTGACTTGGGTTTGATACATGTCTGTTTGTCTATCAGTCCATTCATGAGTGTTAACATTTGCATTTAAATACATGTATGTGTATGTATTAAGTGTGAATTCCTTAGGCAGTGGCACTGGTTTGGGGTATACGTGAGCCCCTGCTCACTTGCTCCAGTTTTGTTTTTCTCAAAGAGTACAGAATTTTACATGAAATACATGTACATAGAGTGAGCATTCCATTTCTCCTCAAAAGAAGTTTGCCCCATCAAAGATGTACAATACTCTTTTATATCTGCAGTGTAGAATGTAACCAACATGAAGGATTGTCATAGGTAAAATTTGAAAGAATTATACTGACATAGTTATTTGGACATTCATTTAAACTGGCAAACAAACAATCAGACTGGGAAGTTAAGACAAAATGTAGAGGCAAATTTATCTTTATGTAAGAGTATAGCAGGTCATAGCTATCACTTTCCTGTTACTAACAGCACTTAAGGCAACATGAACCATTTTAGCCTTTGACAATGCAAATTAGATTTAAGTAACACTCAATTCTAATTAGAATGTTCTCGCTGAAATTATTAAAGACAACAGTATACAGCATCAAAAACCTAATAGGAACAACATGCATTAAGTTAAGACTAAAGTATTGTCACATTTACTTTATTTCTACATCTGTGAAAAAAAATTATTGAGCTCAACCGACCAGTATTGCAGATATCGTAGTTTATCTGAAATTGGGTTAGAGGTGCCTAATTCGAATCAAGCACATTCAGTTCCATGTGAATATAGTCTGGTATGAAACAGTCTGTGTCTTTATGCTTGATTTTCTTTACACTTTTCCCATATTTTCTTGCCAGCTTTGGTTCAGAATATGGATTTTGGATCTTTTCCATAGATATGTGTAATACTATGAGATTCTGTACAATAAGGTAGCTTCTAGGGTAGATTCCGGTAACTTAGGACAGCTGGTAAATTCGGACATACCATTGCAAACAGTGAAAATCCAGATGAGACGGCTCATAATGAGCCATCTCATCAGGACTTTCACTGTTTGCCCAGTTATTTTTGTTTGAATTCCAAACAACTGACATATAAAGGAAACAATATCACTGTCCGAATTTACCTGCTGTCTGAATTCACCTGACTTGACCCTATAGATGGGTAAGAATGGTACCCTACCCTTTGAGTTTCTTCATCACTTCAACCACAAGACTGCGATTCTCAAGTATCTATTTTGGAAATTAAAAAAGAGGTTAGAAATAACACACACCATAGGTCTAGCTTGCTAAATTTGGATTAAACATAGCGAGAAAGGTGCACTGTTTAGTGGAGAGGTTCATGGTCAAGTGGTTAGAGATGCTTGGTTATGGCGCAGAACTTGGTCACAGGTTCCATATGTCGTTTGGCCAGCTGGCGCCTATGAAACTCTTTGTCAACCCAGCAGTAAATGGGTACCTTTTTTGAACTGGTGAACGATAAGGCAGCAAAAAAAGAGGGATCATATTAGAATTGATGTATATATCTGTGATAACCCTTGTTCTTACTGTGATGCAATGTAACTTTTATTGTGTATAGTTTTTCTCTTGGTTTGTCGGTAAAATAGCCTTAATGGCTAATGTTGTATATGTTGTAAAGCTAAAAACCGACGTTAAATAAAGTTTCTTGTATCTTGTATCTTGTATGTGCTCCACATTTCACATGCTGTGCGTTAGATATGCTGGACCTCCTCCACTGCCCCAGTGGCTATACTGGGCTACGAGAAGCCTTTACATTTTAATAGGCAGTGGCATAAGTCTATGGTAGGTTATCTATTTAAACTTCAAATGAATTAAATATCTTCCAACAATGATAAAGTCGTACAGCATCTCTCAATAGGCCTCATGAATGGAGACCCACATGTGCACGGCTACCGTGCGAAAAAGAAACTAATCGTACGTTCATATGAGCTAATAGTCGTGGATATGACGTGATTAGTGTCATCCGATAAATTATTTAGGAAAGTTATTTGGCCTGTTTATATTTATCGTTAAGCTAAATTCCAGAGGTAAGCCTCTTTCATACCGTATTTTATGTTAAAACGAAGAACAGGCGTTTGTTGCGAAGGTTCTAACACGAATGTACGCCCCCTTTTCCTCATGTCATTAGTTTTCGCGACCACTTTCAGTTTTGAAAATGAAAGTTGCTAGTGCGCACGTTCAGCATTTATCAATTTCGAGTTAGAAACTGATTACATACTTCCTATCTCTAGCTGGAAAGATGGTTAGTGCCAAGGACAAAATCTCACCAGTCCTGTATATATCTTGGTAGCGATAACAGAGTATCGGCAAATTTACAGCTTCCCTTCTGACAACAGTGCAAAATCGGTCATTTACAAATCAACATTTTCTCATGAAATTTTGTTATTTTCAAAAAAAGAAAATTATTTTGATGTAAATATAACCTTTGTCCTTCATTATTCCATATTTGTTAAATGAAGTATAATCGAACAGCGGAGAAACAAATATTCAAAGCGAGTACCTATATGTGAAATTTTACCGCATAGCGGCAGCCATTGTTGTTGTTGTTGTTGTTGTTGTTCATAGAGTCCTGCCGTTGATTTGTCGGCGCACCCGGATAACCGGTAAAAGTGTTTATCAATGATAAGAGTTTTGAATTAAACTAAAGTTTCCTGCACCAATGAATAATCCACCACCACTTATATACACATACACAGTGTCAAAGTTTCCTGCACCAATGAATAATCTGCCACCCTGCATATACACATACACAATAAGAACGATGTCAATAACCTCCACCAAAGCACTTTCCGGAGATCAGATGTTGAGTCTACTGAAGCTTAGGGAGACCTTGAATGGCCTTGCAGAGGGTCTTGTGTGATAACCAGTGTCCTGCTTGGCACTCCTTGCTGCAGTACTTAATAAATCTGCAGCCTGTACAGCGTCTCAGGTCGACTTTATTTCCTAAGGAATAACAGTTTGCACAGTAGTCGGGGGAGTTATCATCCGGTTCTGTATAACAATCCAAGGCTGACAACTCTTTTTCCGAACTCAAAACAACAGGTATCTCAGGAGAGTGAACCATTTTTTTTTCCAATTTGATTGGTTCAGTCATGTCATGACCCCTTGTTGTTTTGACGTAGCTCATTTGCATAACCAATCAAATTACAAATTTTTTAATTTATTCAGTATGACGTAGAATTGATCAATGAATCTCATGGTTATTTTTATTTTTAGAATTTCCGTATATTTCCGTGAAAAAATGGGCTGCAAAGATTGGTCAATTTTCAGAAGCGAATATCTTCGCTATTTATGCATCCGAAAGCAAACGAAAGGTACCCTAATGAAGCTGAGGGTTTCCTCTACAAACTGGAGTTAATTTTAGAAGTGTAAACATTAGCGCATCTGTGCGCAAAGCATTAAAACACACCCACTGTTTACACAGTCGGCAATGGCGCGACAGAAAATCTGATACACCGCGACAGGTAAAACAAAAAAATACTTAACTGAGCGATGTGTAAATTGAATTGATCGATCGATAAAATTGTCAGACAAAACTTGAGGGGTTGTGTAGTTTGACATAACATAACATAACATTTTTATTTCTATACGGATTTTGAAAATTTAAACGTCTTTATTTTTCTAATGAATTGAACTTTCTCATACTGTTTTTATTTTTGGAAAAATCGCAATTTTAAGAAATGCTCTGTTATCGCTAATCTTGGATGGTAGTGTAGTGTATGGATATAAATATCACTACTAGCGCCTCGCTGTAGAAGCATGCTTTTATGGCGACGTGGGTAGAGTGGTGAACCTTTATTGGAAGTTAAGCAACGGTCTGCTCGGTTAGTGCTTGGATGGGTGACCCGATAGGCTGGGGCCCATCAAGCCACATCAATGGTGTCAGAAGTGTTTGAACGAGCTCACAGGAGACTACTGCCCTGCCTTAGAGTGTGAAAGGGGAGCTATGTAGTGTGGCTGAGTATGTGTCACAGTGACTGAGTTGTCACAGGGTGCTCCAGGGCCTTTCAAGAAAAATGAGGGAGAAGTGTAGTGTATGGGTATAAACACAGACACTTGGGGTCAGTAGGTGCATTTGGTCGAAAATTGATCTCCTGCAGCTTTTTTCTCACTTATTTTTACAATTTAGTATACCTGAACACCTCCTTAACTGAGATAAATGGTTCGGTCATGTATAGAAAACGTTTGCAATTATCGATATTTGCTCCCTTGGCTTAAAAAAACACAAGATATGACACTCGCCGTTGATCAATTTTGACCCGGGTCCCCTCTCTCGGTCATACATGTGATGAACTCCCGAAGACCATGTGGGAGATTTGGATTTCATTTCAGGGAGATTGAGGTCTCCATCAGGGAGACTTTTTGACGACAACTTTGATGCGTCGTTTCACGTACTTTACTTTATTTTTTTTTTTATTTTAAAACAGAACATGAACTATAGTATAGTTTGTTTCGTTTACTTTTGAGTTACTCCCACCAGCCCCCCCCCCCCCCCCCCCCCCATCCACACACACACAAAAAAAAACTCCTTTCTTTAATTATTATAATTATTCATTACTGTTATTTGTATCATTAGTTTGGTATCTGTCTGGCACAGAATCTAGCTTTTGCAAAAGGGTATACTTGAGATTTCATACAGATTTGCTTCCCTTGAAATTTCTATTTCAGTGCATCTATTTATCCTCTTCCATAAACAAATAAGTTTTGTTTAAAGGTAATCAGAGCTATAAAAACAGATAAAAATGTATATAACAATGTTCAAATTCTGTTTTTGACACAAACTATACCCATGCACAAGACAGAAATATCAAAACTTTCATGTGTAACTTTTACACCATTAATGATCAAAGTTGTCGGCCATATATAACAATCCAGCTATAGTTTCACTTCGGGGAAAAATACCTTACGGAGTGAGCGACAAGTGAAGACAACGGTCAGCCTGCACCTCTGTGCAGTCTAAACAGCGTTTCGCATCTGTTGTCTATCAGGGGTTTTCCTAGGGACCAAAATGCCATTGGCCCGCAGGGCCACCTGGCTGGAAAATCTACTGGCCATCCAAATTTTCAACTGGCCCGACTATTTTTCCAATGCGGAATATACAGGACTAATTATATTCAATAAAATAAAGCACCATTAAAATGTATGATCCTTTATCACCAAATATCCAGTCTTATCTGTAGTTGTTTAGTATCTGAATGTTTAAGATAATTAACCCATTATAAGCCAAGTCCGATACCTTATGATATAGCAGTGAGGTTTTCTTGTAATTGGTGCATCCAGTAACATAAGAGCCAACTGTGTCCCCAGTTTTACAAATTGAACATTTCATTCCTAGGGCATCATCAAACTCGAGCCACTTCAGGCACTTGAATTCAGTCAGCCACCCAGATTGAAAGTACCGATGGCGGCCAGACTGTTCGTATTTGTCTCGGGTGGCTTTTTTTCTTCATCGGACTTAAGCAGCTGTTTTTGTTTTTTAGATGGCGGGGGTTGAAATAAGCGCAGAAGTCCTTTGGGGTCCATTTTTTTACATGTGACTTCTGCGATTCTTCCCCAAACTTCATAGGTCGGCCATATTGTCTATTTGCAATGCGAGGAGAAATTTCATTGGATTAAACATTTCTGATCGTCCAATGAATTCATCCGTAGTAAAACGAAAGTAGACTGTTTTTCAGATGGTTTTCACTTCAAGTTTGAAACAAACTGAATGTCCCGAAATGACTCCCCGAAATTCAACTGGCCTGACGGACCTGCTATAGTGGCACTGTGGGATTTAACTGGCCCGAGGCCAAAATCAACGGGCCCGGGCCAACGGACCCGCGCTTAAAAAAAACCCTGGTCTATGCGTCTCAGGGAATCTAAGCAGTGAGAACAAGTCTCCGACTGTATTGTACATGTTTATTTTGTGTAGTTGTGAAACAGGGCTATCGGCTTCTTTTCACGTGACATATCTTCCTTAACACGTCGGTAATTCTTTGAAACATAGCTCCATGTGTTTTCACTGGTCAGTGAGTTTATTAGTGACCTGAATAATGGGATTACATGTGTTTGTTTATTGCAAACAATATTTGATGCTGTGAATACAGGTCAATACACATGTGGATATCTCCTTACTGGCAGGGAAAAAGGGCATGGCTTTGGAAAAGGGGTATCAGAAAAGAATTATGAAGGGAATACTCAGCATCCGTGAGATTCTGAAGGCTTTATGGGAGCGCGGGAGATAGACTTCATTTCCGGGAGACTCCCGGATGATCCGGGAGACATCACATGTATGCTCTCGGTAAACAGTGCTGCGCCTTCCGAATTCAACGGAATCATCTAAGATACTTACGTCCCTCAGTTCGCCAGACATTGGCCTTTACGTGGACACCGGCATCATTTCAAACTTCTCTCAAATTCTTGCTATTTCTCACGGAATTTGTAGAAAAATAAGGACAAAAATCTTGATTAGCAGCGTCTGGGACAATGTTTACACATATGCGCGCGACAGGTAGACTGAATTTCAAATTCCGTAGGCATTCGGTAGTTCTCGTATAGTAATTCGAAAGAGAACCAGTCTCCTGTCATGCGCAACTGCGGTTCATAAACTGGTCCCAAGTTGTCCTATCAATATTTGTGACTAGATATTAGGGCATGGAACCATTGTCCCCGACGCTGCTAATCAAGATTTTTGTCCTTATTTTTCTACAAATTCGGTGAGAAATAGCAAGAATTTTAGAGAAGTTTGAAATGATGCCGGTGTCCAGGTAAAGGCCAATGTCTGGCGAACTGAGGGACATAAGTATCTTAGATGATTCCGTTGAATTTGGAAGGCGCAGCACTGTTTACCGAGAGAGGGGTCAAAATTGATCAAAGGCAAGTGTCATTCCTTGTGTTTTTTTAAGCCAAGGGAGCAAATATCGATAATTGCAAACGTTTTCTATACATGACCAAACCATTTATCTCAGTTACGGAGGTGTTCAGGTATACTAAATTGTAAAAATAAGTGAGAAAAAAGCTGCAGGAGATCAATTTTCGACCAAATGCACCTACTGACCCCAAGTGTCTGTGGGTATAAATACCACTACTAGCGCCTCACTGTAGAAGCATGCTTTTATGGCGACGTGGTTAGAGTGGTGAACCTTTATTGGAAGTTAAGCAACGGTCTGCTCGGTTAGTGCTTGGATGGGTGACCCCATAGGCTGGGGCCCATCAAACCACATCAGTAGTGTAGCAACCAGCTCTTCCTTAGTTCTGTACCAAAACCTCAGTTTTTTTCGTTTTGATATCCATGTTGAAAAAAACTCAGTTTTGTCAGTCGGCCCTTGGTAAGGATTGGCCCGTAGCCCAAAAGTACTTTGTGGCGAGATAAATCGCTTGCAGAAACTGGTTAAATCGTGAAAGTTACATCTTGCCTTCAGATTGAGATATTTATTTCCATTTCCATTTACCCTCCCTAAATTCTTTCACTTGTTTACCATTTCAAAAATAGGGATATCACGTGACTGTCGCGTGCGCTTACTGCGCATGTCTGAATGGCCGGATTTCTGTTTTGAACGAAAACAATTTTATGTTAGGCTTAACAAAACACCAAAATAAATGCGGTCCATAGAAACACCCAAAAAACAACCAAATCACTTTAGGGGTGGAGGGAGGCAGGGATACAGACTAACTCATTTTTCATAGGAGCAAGCTGGGCCCCTAAAAACTGAAACTTAGTCGCCCAGCCAAAAATTTAGGGGCCCACATTTAAAACATGGGAATCTTTTATTCAGAATCTGCGCGAGAATTGCGCCGTTTCCGTAGGCTTTGTAGTTAACCCTCCTTTCTTCATGGTTTTGTTTCCTTTTAGCAACCGGGTGTGAAACGCCAGCGATGTATCGCCATATTACGCGCGAAAAATCTATAAACGGTTAAGATTTTTAGCTGACAAATCCGTCTATCTATCTATCTTCCTTTACGAGGAGGCGGCCATGTTGTTTCTCGATAGTGAGTAAAATCCAACACACAAGTATGACGGAACACCGAATATTCATAGCCGATATCGGCGCGGAAGTTAGCAATACCCTTAGAGGTGGCGGATTTTACTCCAAGCCGAAAACACGCCAGACACTCGCCGACAGCTTACGATCGCAAACTGGGCGACTATCATTTCAGTTTTAGGCGCCCACCCGATTTTTTACTCGCAGTGGGCGAGTGGGCGACCGCTAGTCTGTATCCCTGGGGAGGGGTTGAAGGATGTAGTAGGGTAGGGTTCGAGTTGGTTCGGGACGGGAGTATGGCCACAGCCTAAGACTTGCTATTAATTACTGCTTTACACCCACCATCATGGGTTAGGACGGAATACATACAAGAAAGTAGGTAAAGAATAGGGATGCGCAATAATATCTATATATCGGTATATCGCAATACGGTCAGAAAAAAATACGTATTGCGATACGATCCGCTCATATCGATACGCTGACAATATTTTAGCTCCTAAGGATGTTGAAAATCTCAAAAATAATCCATTCAGTTTTTGTTGTGCTGAGGTTCTCAAGAAATTTACATTGTTCTTTCCGGTAAACAGAATCACGCTCAGAAAGCTTTATAATCAAGTACCCCATGGGTTACATAAGCCATTTTCTTTGTAACAGCGTAGGCTGCAATGTTTTACCAATTTTTAAGCAGGCCGTTTTCTTCGGAACAGCGTAAGCCGCATTGCGTTAATGAACGGCGTAAGCAAGCTGTGAAAGCAGAGTGTGCATATACGTGTCAAATCGATAACACCATAAACAACTGGCTGGCAACAATGGCCGAATACGAAATGTTAAAAATCCGAAAGGAAAGTCAGATATCTGGCAGCATTTTGGCCTTCAAAAGATGACTGCTACAAATACCATTACTGAAAATGTTGCAGTGTGCCGCAAATACAATATGGTTGTCAAACATTCAGGAAAATAAACAGTACTTACAGTTAGTAAGTAACTCTGGTATCCTAAGTTCTCCTACTGATAAACGGGTCCCTATAAAACTAGAAACGGAACCAAAACAAAACGCAACGAACCGAAACGCAACGGAACGAAACAAAACGAAACAAAACGCAACGGAACGAAACGAAACGCAACGAAATAGAAATAAAACGAAATGGAGCAAAATCTGAAAAATACCATGAAAGTATAACAATAGTACAGCACCACATATTAATGCAAAAGGAAGACTAAAAAAGCCCCATGTTTATCCCTATACATTGCTATATGAAGTTACCAAGTTACTGGGTATTTGTTAGATCAAATACATTAACTTTTAAGCAGATACTTGGCTGAATTGTTTAATTTGATAAACTGACATACGATTTTGGGGCCTCATTTGGTCTTTGGGTGGTTTGGTCTGGGCATTTTCTTTATTATCTTTATAGTTTTTGATTGTTATTTAAAGATAATTAATATTTATTTTTACTTTTTTTTGTTGTGGAGCGTCGTATGAGCTTTCAACATTTTTCGGGCTACCAGCTCCATACATATGACCCAGGCTCCTGAAATAGTGTTCTTACCTCGGTCCCCAACAATTATTTTTATGCGCAACAATCAAATATGAAAACATCATCATCATCATCAGCCAAGTATCTGTTTAAAAGTTAATGTATTTGATCTAACAAATACCCAGTAACTTGGTAACTTCATATAGCAATGTATAGGGATAAACATGGGGCTTTTTTAGTCTTCCTTTTGCATTAATATGTGGTGCTGTTCTATTGTGATACTTTCATGGTATTTTTCAGATTTTGCTCCATTTCGTTTTATTTCTATTTCGTTTCGTTGCGTTTCGTTCCGTTGTGTTTTGTTTCATTTCGTTGCGTTTCGTTCCGTTGCGTTTCGTTGCGTTTCGTTTCGTTTCGTTTTGGTTCCGTTTCTAGTTTTATAGGGACCCCTGATAAACAGCTACCTTTAGGCAAATGCATAAAAAGCTAGATGTAGGATTGCCCTTCTTTTTCAGACTAAGTCTTTAGCCAAAATCTTAGTCAGACATTTTATTTAGAGGAGTTCCACTAGCCTTTCTCTTGTCCAGTTCAAGTCACACTTTATGAAGGATAAATGAAAACTCCAAAGATAAACATAATACATCTTTATTATCTCATATCTACTTTCATGCATAGCCCTCCAGTGTACTTTACATGTAGAAAACAAATGTCACAATATATTGTCAGAATCAGAATCAGAATTGTTTACTGGTGATACGTCCAAGGACAATCATTCACCAGGACCTGTGAATCAGGGAAGCTAGTCCCTAGCCCTTATAAGAGAAGTAAACTTAGTAACTGAATCCTCTGCACACTCAGCAGCAGAAATAAGTGAATCTTCCAGGGAATTCCAATCTCTAATAGTCTGGGGGAAGAAACTGGACTTGTAAATGTCAGTCCCAGCCAATGGGGTTTGAAATGTCAGGGAATGATGATTCCTGGTACGCACATTTGGGGGAACAAGGTCATTTATGGGTATACTGGCTGCACCCCTCAGACCTTTGTAAAGCATTATAAGTCTACTATCTTTCCTTCTCTTTTTTAGGGATTCCCACTTAAGTTTCTCCAGAATGCCAGTCATACTCCCAGTTTCATATGTGTAATTTCCCGTTACAAATCTAGCTGCCCTTTTCTGCACCTTCTCAAGTTCATCTTGAAGAAGTGTACATGTACTTTGAGGGTCCCAAACTGAACTGCCATACTCCAGGACTGGACGCACCAGTCCCTTGTATGCTGACTCCTTAACATCTTGTGGTAATTTTGTGATACGTATTGCAATACAGTGTGAGGGTATTGCAATATATCGCAATATGAAAATTCTGGCAATACCCATCCCTAGTAAAGAAGTGGCAATGTTGGATGGGTGAAGTATGAAGAGGGTAAGTGAAGGCAGAGTCCGTCACTGACAGACACATGCACTGGGCTACAGAAATCCGATTTTTTGTCGGTCCGGACCGATTTTGAGTTCGAAACACCGATTCAGTTGGCATAAGGCACATTTTTTTCGGTCCGGAAAAACACGATTTGCGATGTATGATGACATAATTACCTGGATTTTAGCCATGTGTTATATTATTAATCCAATAATCACGCACTGCTCAGTCTGCTGTCAAAAGTTATCACAGATAAACAAAGTGTCGATTGTCTTGCCAAGGTGTGAACAGAAATCTTCGATAATTAGCACGTGTCACAATTTTGGCCAGCGGCGAAGGTTTTGCAAAACTCGTAATACACACACACATGCCGATGCACGGAAAAAGGCTGTACAACGTAAAGTTACTGACTCTTGTATACTTTCAAAGATAGCAGAAGGAAAGTATTTGACTAGCAAAAAGAAAATTTAAACCGTACTTGATTATGTGCAGTCTGGTCAGGTTTTTTTTAAGCCGACGTCATTTCTTGCGCAGAATTTTTTTTTTCTTCGTCCGAAGGCACCTTTTTGCAAGTATATTCATATTTCAAGGGAATTAACTCGAATACTGTACAAAAGTACGTCAATCGTAATACTTCGGCCAATTCCGTAAATGAAGATCGACGAGGATGTCCGATTGTACCAATGTGTATGTGTACTTTCACTTTCGGTCTGACTGTCTGCGCTTTAAAGCGCATTTTTCACGATAAGTAAGAACATGTGGACTAAATGGCTACTTCAGCGATGACATCTGCGTTATAACGGCGCTCCAGTGTAGTCATTAGTTTTCGTGACTTCTTTTGGAGTGTGGAATACACAGTGTTGTCATTAGTTTTCGTGTCTATTTTGGATTCGTATGACGTCATCGGCCCTCCGGACCGATTCGGATTTCAAAATTTCTGTAGCCCTGCACATGCACCATTGCCCATGCGGGTGGTTTAGGGGTTTTTCAGCTGTCAGGAGTAACATATTACTAATTAGCGACATTGCCTGTAGTCATACCCTCCCCTCCCCAACCCTCATATCATATCATACTCTACACTGCCCTACTCTTCGGAAGTTCCCCGCTGTACTATATGAAGTTTGATACGTTTCTATGGCTCTAAATAAATGTGTGCACCGCAGAAGTATAATTATGTATACACTGTCTCAGTGCAGAAGAGGATTGATGGTAATCTGATATTTTGTTTAGCTATAAAGCACAAAAGGGAATGCCGAGGTAAGATGTAGTCATTCATTTTGGATGCACCGAGCTTCGATCTGCAGAGTTGGTTAAGATGTTCTTAGAAAAATAACTACTTGTGTAACAATAAGAATTCTTCTTGGTGTAAAATTCAACACTATGGTGGGAACAAACCAGACCAAGTGGCCCTTGGTTTATTGTCTGATATAATATGGTATCCCACTCTGGATTAGATATATTCAGAATAAAAAAAGACTGCAAACAGATATTGTCTTCTTTTGATAACACCTAGTGCTAGGTTTGGGGCCTGGGTACCACTAAACAACTCACGGCACCCGTGACACCCCATGGGAACAGAAGGCAATGAAAAGTATGTATATTAACGATTTAGAAGGTGGAGCTATAACGCCTCCATCACTGATTGTATAAGTTCTCTCATTGACTGGTAAGTCTTTACTGCTGTGACACCCTGGTTGTTCATATAACAAACTTCAGCCAGTATGAGGCCAGTCCATAAAAATACTTCGTCATCCCAAAACACCCAAAGCCACTAATGTAGTGAGGCCAGGAAGGGTAGTAGGAATTAGATTAAGGTAGAGAAGGGGAGAAGGGGATTTGAGGTTGGGGGTGGGAGGTGTGTGGCAGTGGTGGTGGGGGTGGGGAGGTGGGGTTAATGGCCACAGGCCTTGGTCAAGTAACTTAATACTATCATGTCACCCCTATCTATTTTAAACCACCCCAAGCCATCTTCATAGAGTATGACCGGGTACCCTGGAGAAGGTAGGATAAAAGTGGTAGTATAGATTGGGTATTTACTATTTATGAGGTTAGTGAAGAGTAAGAGAAAGGAGAATTTGTCACTGACAAACACAGGCTTCATTCCCCATGCCCGTCATGCCCCATGAAGGTGGTTTGGGGTCATTTTCAGAGTGGTTAGGGGTGATATGACACTAATTAGTGACATGCCTAAGGCCTCCCCAAACCTCATTAACCCTTTTGTATCCTTCCTTTATCCAACCTACTCTGCTGTACCTTCTCCCATTCTGCAATAAGAATGTGGTTTGGAATGGTTTTGGGTGATTCTATGAGCTCTTTTGACACAATATTTTTTTTTTTTTTTTTTTTTGTCGAACCTGCTTTAGCAAGGTGCAATATAGGAGTTAACTTGTCCGTCCGTCAGTTATTCCGTTTGTCCGTACATCCGTCCGTCCGTCAACAATTACGGCGACCCTAGTGTTTAAGTCCATTTCTCGCAAAATATGATACCTACAATCATCAAATCTGGCATAAAGCTTCTTCTTAGAACGTTCTCGAGGGTTTTTGCTCTTATTTTTATCCCTGATCTATATTTTATGCACTGCTTACTTTGTAAAACGGTCTGTTAACAATTACATCGACCCTAGCGTCAACCTTAGTTTGTTAATAAGGCCTATTAAGTTCTAATGAATGGCCATTTTCAGCTAAGAGCAAGTGTTTCGCCAGTTTCTGTGATTAGTAAGACCTAGTATGCCGAGTTACGCATATTGTGAAAATACTAGAACCGGGCCGCGCTGTTATTATCACCCTGCGCTCATTT
This sequence comes from Ctena decussata, assembly GCA_963989385.1. NCBI lineage: Eukaryota > Metazoa > Mollusca > Bivalvia > Lucinida > Lucinidae > Ctena > Ctena decussata. The sequence continues at coordinate 42,202,941 of OZ022500.1, forward strand.
CCACAACTACGCTATGGGGATGTCCCTCTGTAGGGCAGAATTCTTACAAAAGAAAGAAGCTAGAATCTCGCTTAAAAATCCTAAAATTTTATTTAACCGTATAGTTTTCAAAATAATATGGCGTCAGTCACGGACTCACTTTGTGGAAAGATATATTTTGGACTATATAGACAGTCAGAGGTAAAATATAGATAATTCTATGGTTGAATTTGAGTCAATATAGGAGATTATGATTGACAGACAGACTGTCTTTCCAGATATTTGTCTCATTCAAGTTACCGTGATTTTTTTTAACACTACAGCATGCAAACCATCACCCGACAAAAAGTCATGTTTTTGACATATAAATGTCCGATGAAAAAAATGAAAAAACATGTTTTTGTACAGAACTACTCTGTCCTGGGACCCATCCTATTTATAATTTACATTAACGACCTGTCTGAAGTTATGCAAAGCACAGTCAAGATTTTTGCGGACGATACAAAGATTTACAACAAAGACACCAATAGTGATATACTTCAACAGGACCTTGATGCTCTTTATGTATGGTCAGATCTTTGGCAACTATGTTTCAATGTTGACAAATGTAAAACTATTCACTTTAGTCGTAATAACCAAGACCATCAGGACACACTTCACTTTGAAGACATTGATTCTGTTTCAGGAAGAGAAAGACCTCAGTGTAACCTTCCAAAAAGATTTAAAGTTTAGTAATCAAATTGCCTCAAAAGTGAATAAAGCGAACAGTATACTACTTCCCTTGATTGTCAGAACATTTGCTTTCATTGAAAGGGACTCGTTCGTTATACCCCCACCATTAAATATGGGGGGGGGGGGGGGCATATAGTATCACCGCTGTCTGTACATACGTAGGGTATGTACATACGAACATGCGAAATGGTTTCCGTTCAGTATCTTTTGAAAGCATTGGTATATTGAATTCATATTTCATACACAGCTATATAATCATAAAATACAGGTCAGGTTCGATGTTGGGTAAAATCCGTCTATTATTGTGGGAGTTATGGCCCTTTTTCGACTTCTGTTTCTATGGAAAAAATGGTTTCCGTTCAATATCTTTTGAAAGCATTGATGTATTGAATTCATATTTCATACACAGCTATATAATCATAAAATACAGATCAATCTCGATGTTGGATAAAATCCGTCTATTATTGTGGGAGTTATTGCCCTTTTTCGACTTCAGTTTCTATGAAAAAATGGTTTCCATTAGATATCTTTTGAAAGCATTGGTGTATTGAATTCATATTTTATACATAGGTATATAATCATAAAATACAGGTCAAGTTCGATGTTGGGCAAAATCCGTCGATTATTGTGGGAGTTGTGGCCCTCTTTCGACTTTATTTCCGTTCGATATGTTTTGAAAGCATTGTGTATTGAATTCATATTTTATATACAGGTATATAATCATAAAATACAGGTCAAGTTCGATGTTGGGCAAAATCCGTCGATTATTGTGGGAGTTATGGCCCTTTTTCGACTTCATTTTGTTTAAAAAAAACTGGTTTCCGTTCATGATCTTTTGATTATTTGTCCCACCCATTATATTTTATAAAACAGAATAGTCATTGAATTCCTTAACTGCTTGTTGAGGCCATTCATATAAACTTCAAGCTAATTTTTAGCTCGCCTGTACGAAAGTACAGAGAGCTATTGTTGTCACTTGGACGTGGGCGTGGGCATGGGCGTCACACTTTAGTTTTATGTCAAAGTTTTTTTATGTGATGGGCAAGGCACTGCAGGCGAGCTATCCTGTACGGGTCAGGTCTTGTTTATTAATAGTTTTGACATGTGTGTTAATTTTACTTTGTGCATGCATTTTTCATGTCAGGCAGCTAATCAGAAACCTACAACGACTTTTCATGCACATCATTGGCAGTCATTTTCATTCTGCATGCAATTAACAAGGCAGGTAGCAGCAAGTGGATTTGTTGAATTTTAGTGTGTAATTAATTGGGCTGTACTATATAGCAATGACTGACGTTTTGAGACAGCTTTCTGAGCCTATAGAAGGCAGAGATAGAAAAATCTTAGACAGTTTTAGAAAGGGATATCCTTGTCCAGTTGGTGAGAAGAACCCCCTTCTTCTCAGTAAAGTTATTGATTAACTGGATTGCAATAAAAAATACTGACAAGTAACATAAGACTAATTTAGAGGTAAAATATTACTGGTTTATGGCATGACTTGGTCTAAACCTTACTGATTTTGCACTGGTATATATAATCAATTTGCTTATTGATGAAACATCATATTCCCTGTTTGTATTTGTTGATCAATATGTCAAGTCTAGAGTAACCAGTATAATCTTTAGGTACACTTGTTGTATACTCTTCAATGACAGTATGTTATGTGCATGTCTTGAGAGTATGTGTACATTTGTGATTAAATAGTTACGTACCCAGTAACACTGTGAGATTAATACTAAGGGCCAATTTCACATCGCATTAAAATCAACATCTGCGGTTTAAACCGTGAATTATCCCATAGACCGTATGCAAAATAAATCTTGCTCAGAGATTATTTGAGATTTTAAAGCGACGTGAAATTGGACCTTAAAGTACCAAAGAAAAAAAAGACACATGTATGTAGTTGAATTTGCAAACAGTGTAGATCCAGATGAGATGGCTCCTAATGAGCCACCTCATCTGGATCTACACTGTTTGTCCCCTAGTCTTTGAATTCTCAATATGATAAAGTTTAGATGAAACATTTTTTAAAATTTTGCAGAAGTCAATTTTGTCATAGATTTTTGGCGCTTTAAGGGTTAACCATCATATCAAAGTTTTATGTCATTTACTGCCTAATGATGCCTTTCAGCTACTTCTCTGATGGACCTTTGGATAGGGCCTTTGTCCTATATGACTCTTATGAAATTGTTGGCATTGTACATTGGTTCCTCGTCAGACTGCTGTATAGTGCAGTCTGATCTAGGGCTAAAGGAAATAGGAAAATTCTCAGGACCTGACACAGTGCAATCCCAGATCCTGTCCAAGACACCATGTGCAAAAAAGACAGCACAAAATGGTCCCCACCAAAGACATCATCAACGGCAGCCATGTGAACAGCCATCCCATGTAGGTTGTCACCGGGCTAATGGAAGATTCCTTGCTCATAAGTGTAATATCTCAGATACATAGAAATCAAAATTAAAACTAAGATAAACATGAGGACTCACAGAAATGGCAACACTGAAATTCCGGAGAAGAAACCTACCAGTTAAACTACTTGGCTAAAACTACTTAGCTCAGGCCTTTTGTCTGAATATTTAGGGGAGATAAGCTAGACTTGTAAACCAGCATAATTATCAGAGCAGGAGTTTGAAGTTCTAGCATAGAAACATTTCTTAGTCTTGTCATCCAAAGGGTCCTATACAACAAACACTGTGCAATATTATATCATTTTCAAATTACATATGATATCAGCTTTCTGATATTTGACATTTTGAAGTCTTTTAAGGTCTAAACTTCAAGCAGCTGTGTTATTAAAGGTCACATATTACATCAAAATAATGGGAGATGTTCATAAGGCAATTACCTTCCTTGTCAAGTACTGTCTGTATATTTTAATGAGGAAATTTATTCAATCTGTGAATGTAGGTTAAGGTGGTGATTTATGGTAAATGTAAAGATCTGCATAAAACCATAAAAATTGTAAGGTATCTCCCTGAAAGTTAGCAGACTTCTTATTTTTGTTGTTTTTTACAGTTTAGAATACAAAACAGACGTACATGCTGCTTAAAAAAAGTGTTTTTATAAGGAAAGATCAAAGGGTATTTTTTCTGCGCAATAATCTAAAAAAATAACATCGTTATTGAAAATTCAGGTAGTACTGAAGGTACGTTATTGCATAATGAAGAGCGTCCATTGTCCGGCTGCCCGGGACAAGTTAAAATTTTTGCTGGGCAAGTAAAATATTTTCTTACTTGCCCAGAAAAATGTATAGGATATATAGGGAAAACCTAAGGATTAGAGCGATTTGTAGCAGAGTCTGTGTACCGGACAAGTTGATCAAATTTTGATTTGTCAGCCCCTGGTCCTAGCAATTATTTGTTCCAACTCTTTCTCAAATTGTAATGTAGACCAAACGAAAACAGTAGCTTCTTCTCATATTTTCAACCATGTACAAAGTAAATGTACACTGGATGCATTTATTAAATAATAGGGTAGGCAAGCATACCTATGTAACACCTACAGTATAAATAATACATTACTTACATGATCACTGGTGTGTAGATGAAATTGTTCAACCTTGTTAAAATAGTCTCACCTGTCTCACCTTTGTGTTTTGACAAAAAAATTTGGACACAGACCGCATCTTTTTTTCATCTGCTCAGCCTGATAATGTGTGAAAGAGTTTGAAAAAATAATTGCTAGGACGCTCTCCATTATGCAACAAGGAACTCTCAGCACTAAGTATATTTTCAATAACAATATTATTTTTTCAGATTTCTGCAAACAAAATTACCCTTTGATCTTTCCTTATAAAAACCTTATAACAAATGCTGCATTTTGGGAGTCTGAATTGTGAGAAACAACATAAAGAAGGCATATGCTAAGTTTTGGAAAGATCAGTGATATTTTGAGTATTTTATGCAGATTTTTGTCGTTGCCCCAAATCAATGATTATCACCACCTTAAAGAAGTAGCAAAAGTTTTTGCAAAGGGAGGTACTTTTTACTGATGAAGTGGATGAAGTTATATTTTGCAATGGGAGGCAAATGGGCATTTTGACCTAATATTATAAAGGGTAACCGGTCATTTTAGTAGAGGGCATTTAAAAATGAAGATGTCATATTTTGAGCTCTACATATTAAGTTTGCTTTATGATCCCGTGCTTCAGATAAGAAGAGGTAACAGGGATAATTTAGGAATAATTATCAATATTTCTTAACAAAAACATACGTTGTGTCCCATCATTAGAACTGTTACACCGAGACGGTTCTAATGAGGGGTCACAATGTATGTTTTTGTTGAGAAATAAAAAAAAATTATCCTTGAATTATCCTCAATACCCCCTCTTATCTGGAGCTTTGTTTATCTCTTCCATAGATTGATGTGACAGTATGGCAGGGTTGTTCAGAAGTCTTGTTGATGGTATCAGCCATGTGGGAGGTCTAGTCACTGCCAGTGTCAGTCCATATAAAGTTCAACTAGTCAAACCAGAGGGCTATGACAGGTGAGTTTGGATCATAGAAAAATTGATAGTTCCAAGCCAATGACAGACTGTCACTCAAAAGTCACCTGATAGTATATTGCTGGCCAATGCAATGACAGCTTATCATGTGACATAGTCCCACAAATAAAAGTGCACATGTTGAATGTCCCACAATAAGTCTGTGATCTTACCTTTCAGTCAGTGAGGGGATGCATACCTGTTTAGAGTGGGTGTGGGGGGTGGTCGGGCGGTGCGATGGTGCTGCATGTAACGTCCAGTGCCGGGGCATTCTACCGATTTGGATAATAGTAGGGCAAGGGCCTTCTGTGCTTGCAGGAGGTGTGGGTGGGGGTTGTTTGGACATTTTTTCTCTCGTCTATCATTTCTTTCTTCTTTCTCCCTCTCTCTGGGAGACGGCCCAATATAGACTGAAATACTGTCTCGAAGGGCCGTTAAACCCTTAACATTCTAGAGTTGGTGTGACTTTCGGAACAGTGAATTCCAGACTATTAACAAAGTCTGAATTCTTGCAAATACATTATTTATGTGATTTACCATGTTTTTACTGTATAAAAATATGTCACCGCATCTCACAGTGTATGGCCTTAATGAGGTATTTATAAAAAGAGCATGGAGAAATAATCAAATCATATAAAAGATATTATCAAGCATTCTTCTTATCCTGAGCTCTCAAAAGTCCAGATAAGAGCGCCTTTAGATATTCTTTTCATACTCAGATGACTAGAAGCATTATGTTGTGAATCTTGAGACCTATATTTAGAACTGCCTTGTCAAGGAGGTGCTAATTCTGATCACCACATACATTTTTGTTGAGAAATGTAAAAAAAATCATTTTAAAGAAACCCTACCTCATCTTGAGACTCAGCTTCATGTAATTCTCTTTTACAGCAACTCTGCCATTAAGAAAGACAAGTATCTAGTTTTGTATAAAGTGCCAGGATGTTACGAGTGTGTGTTCTCCAACCCAACTCACAGTGCCAAACACTTCAGGTAGGGGATAATACTTCTATATGTCAAAGTCTCCCAACCTTGCTTAAAGAGGTTTATTTTTGTGTTACTTTATGAATGTCAGTGACAGTATTTTGTAGCTGTAAGAAACAACCACCCAATAAGATCAGTCAGAGCCATAACAAGTAGAAGTTATGATTATGAAATATCTTAACAGCAAAGGCAAATTTTCATATATTGACCCTGAGGAATCTACAGGCACAAAAGTACATAATTATATAAAATTATTATATGTTTAAAATATAAATTGAAAAAAAATATAGTTGAAATGTATAGAAATGAAAACAGAAACAGGGTTTTCATCTTTGTTTGATTTTCAGACAAAAAGCTAGCAAAAAATGCAGTGGTCTAGAGGCTAACATATGTTAGAGTCAGATGTTGATATAATTTATGATCCCATTATGAAATTGGTGTAATGTTATCAACAAAGAACTTTTAGAAGCAATGTAATATGTGGTCTGAATGGTTCTAATGACATATTACGATACGTTTTTAGCTCACCTGAGCACGAAGTGCTCAGGGTGAGCTTTTGGGATACCCTGATGTCCGTCGTACGTCCGGACGGACAGCCGGACGTCCGTCAACTTTTGCTTGTGTACACTATAGCGGGCACAGTTTTGATCCAATCTTTATGAAACTTTGTCAAAATGTTAATCTTTATAAAATCTAGGCCAAGTTCGAAACTGGGTCATGTCGGGTCAAAAACTAGGTCACTAGGTCAAATCATAGAAAAAGCTTGTGTACGCTCTAGAGGGCACAGTTTTCATCCAAAGTTCATGAAACTTTGTCAGAATGTTTATCCTCATAATATCTAGGACAAGTTCGAAACTGGGTCACGTCGGGTCTAAAACTAGGTCACTAGGTCAAATCATAGAAAAACCTTGTGTACGCTCTAGAGGACATATGATCCAATCTTTATGAATTTTTGTCAGAATGTTTATCTCCATAAACTCTAAGCCAAGTTTGAAACTGGGTCATGTCGGGTCAAAATCTAGGTCACTAGGTCAAATCATGGAAAAACCTTGTGTACACTGTAGAAGGCACAGTTTTTATCCAAAGTTCATGAAACTTTGTCAGAATGTTTGTCCTTATAATATCTAGAACAAATTTGAAACTGGGTCATGTCGGGTCAAAAACTAGGTCACTAGGTCAAATCATAGATAAACCTTATGTATGCTGTAGAGGTCACAGTTTTGATCCAATCTGTATGAAACATGGTCAGAATGTTTATCTCCATAAACTCTAGGTTAAGTTCAAAACTGGGTCATGTCGGGTTAAAAACTAGGTCACCAGGTCAAATCTTAGAAAAACCTTGTGTACGCTCTAGAAGGCACAGTTTTGATCCAAAGTTCATGAAACTTTGTCAGAATGTTTATCCTCATAATATGTAGAATAAATTTCAAACTGGGTCATGTCGGGTCAAAAACTAGGTCACTAGGTCAAATCATAGAGAAACCTTGTGTACGCTCTAGAGGACACAGTTTTGATCCAATCTTTATGAAACTTTGTCAGAATGTTTATCTCCATAAACTCTAGGAAGAATTTGAAACTTGGTCATGTCGGGTCAAAAACTAGGTCACTAGGTCAAATCTTAGAAAAACCTTGTGTAGGCTCTAGAAGGCACAGTTTTGATCCAAAGTTCATGAAACTATGTCAGAATGTTCATCCTCATAATATGTAGGACTAATTTGAAACTGGTTCAAGGCATGTCGAAAACTAGGTCACTAGGTCAAATCTTAGAAAAACCTTGCATACGCATTTGAAGGCATAGTTTTGACCCAATTTTCATGAAACTATGTCAAAATGTTAATTGTCCATATATCTAAGCCCCCTATGAAACTGAGTCACGTCGGGTCTAAAACTAGGTCACTAGGTCAAATCTTAGAAAAAACTTTGTGTACACCCTAGAGGGCACAGTTTTGATCCAATCTTCATGAAACTCTGTCAGAATGTTTATCTTAATGAAATCTAGGTAAAGTTTGAAACTGGGTGGTGTCGGGTCAAAAACTAGGTCACTAGGTCAACTATAAGAACGGCCTTGTATACGCTCCAGAGGGCACAGTTTTGATCCAATCTCAATGAAACTTTGTCAGAATGTTTATTCTTACAATATCCAGACCAAGATTGAAACTGGGTCATGTCGGGTGAAAAACTAGGTCAAATATGAGGAAAACCGTGTGTATGCTCTAGAGGTCACAGTTTTGATCCAAACCTAATGAAATTTTGTCAGAATGTTTATCCTCACAATATCTAGGCCAAGGTTGAAACTGGGTCATGTCGGGTCAAAAACTAGGTCAGATCTTAGAAACCTTGTGTACGCTCTAGAGGACACAGTTTTGATCCAATCTTTTTGAAACTTTGTCAGAATACTTATCATCACAATATTTAGGCCAAGTTTGAAAGTAGATCATGTCGGGTCAAAAACTACGTCACTAGGTCAGATATAAGAACGACCTTGTGTATACAGTACACAGTTTTGACACAGAGGGCACAGTTTTGATCCAATCTTCATGAACCTTTGTCAGAATGTTTATCCTCACAATATCCAGGCCAAGTTTGAAACTGGGTCATGTCAGGTCAAAATCTAGGTCACTAGGTCAAATCTTAGAAAAACTTTGTGCACACCCTAGAGGGCACAGTTTTGATCAAATCTTCATGAAACTTTGTCAGATTGTTTATCTCCATAAAATCTATGTCAAGTTTGAAACTGGGTCATGTCGGGTCAAAAGCTAAGTCACTAGGTCAAATCTAAATTAAGTTAACTCCTTGGAATACATTAGTTTCACCACAGTGAGATAATGATGCTACCATTCTATCATCTGTGTTTGCCTAATTCAGTCTAAATCAAATCCATCAAAGGAACTCAACATGAACAGGAACTTTTCGGAGAAGCGACTCTGCCATTTTCAGCTCACCTGAGCCTTACAGTATTTGTGTTAGCTGCCTCTATCATCCATCCATAAACATTTTCAAACATCTCTGAAACCACTGGGCAGACTAAACTCAAATTTCATATGGAGCCTGCACATGGGTCAAAGGATTGAAAGTTCTTCAAATGATCTTGGTCACATGACCATGGTGGCTGCCATTCCAGTGTATGGTAAAAACTCTTATAAATCTTCACCAGAGCCAGTGAACTGATTAATGCTCAGGTGAGCGATTTAGGGCCACCATGGCCCTCTTGTTATGATAGACAGTATCGACAGTGATATTAAAGTTATTTCTTTTCTTGCTGTTAAACAGCTTGTTCCGGTTGACCAAGGAAGCGGAGGCACTTGCCACATTTGGGACCTACAGTCGCATTATGTCATCCCTAGCTAGAAGCACAAGTTCACTATATGTTGAGGACAAGATACAGCTTGTTTGTGATTCTCTACGTAATCAGCCAACGTGGAATGTAGCACATGTTGCGGCCAATGTTGGTTTGTTTGAAGCTTTCAGAAGTGAAGAGATAGCAAAGTAAGTTTTCACTGAATTTTAAATGTGATCATTTTGCTGTGTGTTTTATAGTCACAACTTTGTATTCTTAATTGTTTTATCATGCAGTGAAAGATATACTGTATAAAAAATATGCTATATTACTGATATATAGAGAATACCATGTTAGTGTCTTTTGATATCAAGTTTACCAGGCGAGACCAGAAACAGCGTAGGAATGGCGAGGCTTGCCGAGCCAATCCGATGTGTTTCTTGTCGAGCCTGATAAACTTGATATCAAAAGACACTTACATGGTTTTCTATTTATCATGCATCATTAGAATATTTTCAGGTGTAAAGAGCGTCAAACAAAAGAAAAGTAAACGCAGTTTTGTTTGAACTTGTTAACATCGCGAATGCTTTATGACGTAAGTCAGTGATGTCATCAACCAATCGAATGTTGTTACCACGGCCAACGTCAGTATGTAGCCAATTGTCTTCAGAGATCGCTTCTGTAGGCATCACCTGATATTATTCGCGCAAGCGCAGTTCTAAAGTGACATGATATCACATTGTGTTATCATACCCCCTTTATCAGGTATAATTTGCAGCATATGCATGATAAAATACCTTTAGAACTGTCTTGTTTTCTTTCTATAGGCTGTTTGATACAGAAAGCCACATCACGTAACTAGTGTTTCCTGAATCATATTACTATCCTTTAATATGAGGCTATGTTTGAGATCCTGCTTTCGATGCATCATTTCGTTAATTGTAGGTGCAGGAACCAGGAAATGAACCTAATGATGTAATGTCAACAAACAAGACTCTATGCATAACATTCCTATGCTTACGCATGTTATTGATCCTCAATATATCCACCTATGTGAGGAGCCACAACATATATTTTATAGATAGACCTCTGTATTGCAATTATTATGAGGGAATTATAGTCATTCAGGGATTTCGCTAAGGACTGAATGACTGGTGGTCCACAGGACCAACTTATCCACAATTTAAGTGGTCCTCCAGATGTTTCGGCTGTTCTTTGTTATCATGTGTTTTCATTTAATTTCAAAATCCGCTGGTCTGCAGGACCAGCTACCAAAGATATCAACTGGTCATGCCCAAAAATTACTGGTCCAGGACCAACGGACTTATGGTTAATAAAACCCCTGGTCATTTTATGGAGGAATATGAGAAATTTGCTAAGAGTTATAGTCAAATAATGAACATGCACCAAGCTTCCTTTTCTATAAATTGCAGAGATATCAACACAGCTAGTACAGTCTCTGGGGTAACACCTCTGATGGCCGCAGTGATTGGAGGACAGAAGCAATGTGTGGAGGATATGCTGACTACCAGTGCCAGAATAAATGTAGCAGACTTTAAGGGACTCACTGTCTATCATTATGCAATTAAACATTTGCCAACTGTGATTGATGTGAGTATTGTAGGGTGTAAAGTTTTCCATTATTAAGCCCGCAGAATCAAAATGTGGACTTCCTCCTTAAATAAATGTAACAGTAAGCTAATGGAATGATGACTGAATCATTATTTATAAAGAAGTCAGTAGAATTTCTAACTTGCCTGTACAAAAGTACAGGAAGAGCTGTTGTTGTTATCTTGGGGTCTATGCCCACATTTGGATGCTTATATATACTTAACCCATTCCATGCGCGATACCCCTTTAGGGGTATCTGGGCAAACAGTTTGGATCCATATCCAAACTGTTTGCTGCCTAGACATCATTTCTACAAGAGTTGGTTAGACCAATATTGTCAAAATATTCTTGATTTTGATGCAGACTACAATTTCAGCAGACAACAAAAAATATTATAAAGAAGTCAGTAGAATTTCTAAGGACAAACTTTCAACAAGGATGTTAATTTAACACTCGTGCAGAACTTTTGTTCTTAAGCAAGTCAGGTGATCTGTCATGTACATGGAGTGGTAGTGTTTCTGCAGGAGTGTGTGTTTAAGAAACTCACATTACCTCAGACTGTTTAAACTAAAGCTCTTTTATTAAAGCATATCAGAAATGTTTTGTTATAGATACCAGATGCAAAAATTAAGTATCTTGCTTCTCCTGCTCAAAAATAGAAGCATTCACTGTCAAACACAGTGTAGAACTAGTTTCTCGCAGATGCCATCAGTATGCACAGCTGTTCAAAATGACTTGTATGAGGGAAAACCACGCATATTGGAGTACTTGTGAAATTGACAGTAGAACTGTATCACTGTAAAAAATGAGGGTACTGTGAGGAAAATCATGCTATCTGGTGCACTTGAAAGAGTAGGTCTTATAACGGTTTTATGTCAGGGGCATGGTCTTGTAGTGAGGAAGTACTTCAAAAACCCACAACATTAGATAATTGTTTGAGTTCATAAAAATATAAGTTGCTTCTTATTGTAGTCAGTTCAAAAGCTCACAAGAGCTTATGTTGATTTGTTGTAAACTTGCCGACTTTAAATAAATCTTATCTTACTGTTATGTTGTCATATCTACCCAAAATATCCAAATGCCTCAGTCTGTCCTTTTATAGATTCTACTATATTCATATTGGGACAAGTCCATTTATCCTCAAAGGGAATGTGAAATAAAAGCTGTTGATAACAGTGCAGACCCTGATCAGACAGAATTTATAGGGTTTGCCCTGGCTTTTTATTTAGTGTCATTACAGTATTTAATGTTATTTTACAGAAACTTATGGAATATGATAAAAACAAGGTTTATGACTGGCCAAATGAGAGAGGGTACACACCACTTTACTTCGCTTGTAAAGAGGGACCCGATGTAACTGTAGACCCCCTCCAGCAGAGACATATTGCTGTAGAGATGTTGATATCAGGAGGAGCAGACCCAGGGATTACAAAAACAGACAGATATCCTATTCATGTGGCGGTAGAGAAGTCAGATGTTAAGTAAGTAAGAGAGTCAAAAGTCTGGGGGTTTTACCCTCCAAAACAACCCCCAAAATCTAGGTCCTTAGTGTAAGGGAGATCTAGATTTTTGGGGTAGTTTGGAAGGGAAATACCCATTTTATACACAGTGTAGTATTAGGGATGTTTATTAAAATGTTTCATCAAAGCTATATCAAAGACTAGAATGCAAACTGTGGATCCAGATGAGGTGGCTTATCATGAGCCACCTCATCTGGATCTACACTGTATGCAATTTAAGTTTTTTTCTCCATTTTTGCCATTGTAAGTGTCAAATGATTAGAGAATTACATTATTTGTATGAGAAAATTTTTCTTGTAATTGTCTGTTGCAATAACATTTGACAGGTTCCACAGAAGAAGTTTGAACTCCTGGCTATCATCCAGAGCTCCAGATAATTTTTACAGTGGTTTCAGTATTTACCAAACAGAATTTCAACCTTTTCAGTATCCTGATGAGTCCTTTCAGTATCGGTACTCCTGAGATCCAGTGGTTGTTCAGTATCTTTTTAACGCACAACTGGTCTCCCAAAATGTCAGTCTACTTGTTCTTGTCCAGGGTTCTTGCTTAAAACTCTGGACAACAGGAACGACCCAGGCCGAAAGGGAATAAGGCCGAAACGACCCGGGCCGAAAGGGAATTGGGCCGAAACGACCCGTTACCGACCCAGACAGTGTTTTGCTTTCCTTTTACCACGCATCAGGGGACGATCGGTTGATCTTTGCTGGCTAGAGTTCACTAGAATTAACCACTGGCTTGCCGAAGCCAAAGTTTTCCAGCTTCGCACAACCAGGTGGGGCCATTTATTGACTGTTCAGTCAAGTAACAGAGACGTTTTTTGCAACATGTTTGTTCAACGAAAATGAAAGTACCTACGCAATCGACCGGAAAGATCATGTGCAATTTAGCGATTGGCTAACGCTCGGTAAATTCCAATACTCATGCTTGTTCCCGGTCTATTCATAAAAACGACCAGTAAAAGCCGAAAAGAGAATGCTGAAAATAGGTACCATGTGCTTTCTGTTTTCGGAAAAAGGTTGACTGCGCATACTCAGACAGCGCATGCGTTGAAGCAATGATTAGTAAATGCTAAAAATAGGTAACATTCTGGCTATTGAAAAACGGTTGACCGCGCATGCTATAGCGTAAATACGTAGCACATTTGAGCTGCTTTCGTAAGCTGAGAAATGACTACCGTATTCGGTACGATTGAAATTTCAAGACACTTCGTATTTTGTCTTTTTTGGTCCGTATTTTACGCAAATACGAAGCTTATCTGGCTCTCTGATCATCATGTTCAAACAAAGTCCTCGGGACCCGGCAAATGTTAAAGAATGAACAAAAAAAAAACATCTATGATCTCTAAAATCTGTTCTCAAACAATTTAGTTCTGTGTGTTTGAAACAAGTTCTTTTCTATGAGAGTGGCCTCCCTTGGTACGGGGAGTCAAAACTTTCAATATTTGGAGACTGGATATACTTTCAGGGGAAGCAACTCAGCATTTTCTGTTTTAAACTTCCTTCTCATGGTTATGTGTTTGTGTTTGGAGGAGTGGGGGTTATATATACTCTTAGATGAAAGAAATGGAGCAAAGCCTTTCTTCAAAGAGTAGACCGAGGGCCTCATGGAAGATTAGCTACTTTGCTAAATTTGTTACCCTTGTAAAATAAAGACTTTACTTATTTACTTACTTACTTACCCCATTTGGAACCTGGGAACCAAACAGGAAGCAACAAAAGTTGTCTCCCTGTATAAACATTGCAGAAAAAAAAGACATGTAGGTGTAACCATACAAGTGTACAATAAAATTTACTCTTTGAGGTCTATCAGTACAACTTAAATGAAATCTGAATTTGATTGTTTCAGGTGTATAGAGATCATAATAAAAAGACATCCTAGTCAACGAGAGGCAAGGGATAAAAGATACAGTGGTACCCCGCTTCACTGGGCACAAACTAGGGATGTAAGTTCTCAATACATGCGTATACCGTAATTATCCTAAATATTTGGACAGACAGGTCTGAGCAAACATTGTAGACCCAGATCAAACTGCTCCTAAGGAGCAAACATTGTAGACCCAGATCAAACTGCTCCTAAGGAGCAGTTTGATCAGGTTCTACAATGTTCGCCATTCACTAAGCATCTTTTGGATGCATTAACGTGTGTAAAATCCACTTTCTAAGAATTATCTAACAATAATTGTCCAACTTTTGGATGTCCGAAATTTTAGGGTCATTACCGTATATTTGTTTTTAGCTAATGGAGTAAAGAGCTTCGATGATGAAGATAATTCGAAAGCTAGAGATGAATCACAGTCTGAGCAGGATTCAAAATAAACTCAAATACCGTATACACAGTATTTTTTTGTGGATTCAAATTTTCGCAGTTTATGACCAAAAACATACACATTAATTTTTGCAATTTTTATTTTTCGCCATCAGCAACATGCACGAAAGCTAAAATTGTTTGTTACTCACTTGAGCTAGTTCTTTCATTAACCTGCGGCACGGACGCAGGCTAATGAAGAACTGGCACATGTGAAAAGTACCAGAATTGGCTGAAACAAAATATATGGACACTGAGTCTACTGAAGAACAGGAAATTATTTCGAGATCTTAATATTTGCGGCTTGGAAGTGACCGCAAAATACTGCGAAAAATGGAACCCCACAAATATTATCGCGTATACGGTAAGTATCTCTGGTGCCCTGATTTTAAATTTCCTCATACTGGATTTTACTAAGTTGTGTGATTCTCATATGAGTTTTGTTAGGCATCACAAAAATACAGTTTTCAAGTTGATTAACCCTGCAGTTTGACAAGTTTAAAATGAAAAGAAGATTGCTATGTCACAAATGTAAAATAAAAAGAAGACCACTATGTCACAAATTTAAAGTAAAAAGAAGGCAACTATGTTATAAATTCAAAATGAAAAGAAGACTGATATGTCATCATGTTTTGAAAGTCTGAAATTAATTACTTGAGAGAGCTGTATTGGCACTCTTCCTCGCAGAATCAGAAGTAGGCTCAGTAAGACTTATAGAACCTTATCAAATTTAGCATGCAGTGATTTGGCCTGACAGGATTGTATACCAGAATATCTGACAAAAAGCAGGACTGTTTGAATAGACTTCCAGATCCATGAGCTACCTTGTATGGTGTGTGGGTACACCTTCATGTTTTTATACGCCCGTTTTGAAAAAACGGACGTATTATGTCATGGCGCTGTCCGTCCGTCCGTCCGTCTGTCCGTCTGTCCATCCGTCCGTCCGTAAACATTCTTGTGCGCGCCATAACTCATTAACCGTTTGGGATATATTCATGATATTTGGTAGGAATATATATTAGGTTGGGGGAACGTGTCGCATACTGAAATGGTTGCTCCCCTTTCCTTAGTTTCCAAGTTATGCCCCTTTGATTAATTTTTTCCCTGCAAGTCTTGTGCGCGCCATAACTAGATAACCGTTTGGGATAACTTTATGAAACTTCATAGCAATGTGTATGAAGACCCAATGATGTGTCGCGTACAACAATGGCTGCTCTCCCCTTCTTCATTTTAGAGTTACACCCCTTTCATTAGTTCTTGTTGACTATTTTTGTGTATACTAACCTTGTGCATACCTTAACTTGGTAACCATTTGGAATATCATGATGAAACTTTATAACAATGTGCATGATCACAAGACAGTGTGTCACATATAAGAATGGTTGCTCCCCCTTTCTTAATTTTGGAGTAACCTCCCTTTGATTAGTATATTTTAGGCGTTTCTCATTCACTCCATATCTCCTTAAACTTTTGAAATATTAGAATGAAACTTTGTAGGAATGTGTATAATAATGAGGCAATGTATCCTGAGCAAGAACCACAACTCTGGCTTACTTACTGAATTACCTGCCCTTGCATAAATATCCTATTTCCTCTGTAACATTTCAACTGTTTAAAATATTGTAGTGATGCCAAGGGAGTGTAATACAACCAAGAATGCTATATCCAGTATATTTAGTTTATCTCCCTTGACTCCATATACTAATGTTGAATAGTTGAATTCATTTATTATAGTTTGTCTGTCTGTCTATCCTTTTGTAAACAGTCTTGTTCATTCTGTAACTCCTTTATGACATTTAAACGGGAGTATTATGCGGCGCTTGCGAAGCCCTTGTTCTGCCATTTTACCAAAGGGAAACAACTTTCATAACTTCCTGTTAGCATCCCTGGATGACTTAGCCCTTATGAAATGGGTTCTACTCTTAGAAGAAAGAATTTGCTCCTAGGGGAGCAAATTCTTTCCTTTAAGAGTTGACCACAATTGAGAGGGTGGTTGCGGGTGCGGTGGTGCTGCGTATAACTTCCAGTGCCGGGGCGTCCTACTGATTTGGATAATAGTAGGGCAAGGGCTTACTGTGCTTGCAGCAGGTGCAGGTGGAGGTTGTTTGGACATTTTTTTTCTCTGGTCTATCATTTCTCTTCTTTCTCCCTCTCTCTCAGAGACGGCCAGATATAGACTGAAATACTGTCTCAAAGGGCCGTTAAACCCAAATCAATCAATCAATGACCACAATTGAAAAGGGAGGCAAAAATGAATATGGCAGAGTTGCTTCCCCTCAAAGTATATCCATTTCCTTGTAGTGAAAGAGGAAAAGAGTTTTTAACTACTTGCAATGGTTTTATAGGTAACAGAGTGTCTGTGTTTACTTGGCTGTGATGTTGATGCTGTCAGCAAAACCCAACATACCCCCCTACAAATTATGTTGATGAAAGACAGGATGGAGTGTGTGTATGAGCTATTCTGCTATGGGGCCAACTGCAATATTGGTGATAGTAATGGGGACACACCACTTCACTGGGCAGTGCAGGTATGTTTTCTGAGGCTGCTTAAAAATTGGTTTCCAGCATCGTGTCTGTTGGTGGAGGTGTAAACTTTTGTTGAGTTTTCTTGTTAAGCTCTGTAAATAGTTATAGGAGCAATTTTATCAGGTTATGCAGTATTTGCCATTCAACAAATAGGCTTAATATAAGATTTGACAGTGTAGGTGGACATCAGAAAAATCAAGTGTGTGTGTGTGTGTGTGTGTGTGAACTTGGGTTTGATATCCCACCAACAATACGGAGATGGGACCGCAGTTAAAAGTCTCATCGGAAAGACCTGAGAAGTGGGGGATGGAACCTGTGACCCCCTGGATTGGAAGTCCACTACACTACAGCCACTCCTAACAAAGTCTAACATGGAAAGTTGCTGACTAAAATTGGTAGAGAAATGGATAAGGTGGATGTGTACATGGCTATGTTTTTATGCCATTTTTACAAAGGGGAGCAACTTCTGTAATTCCCTGTTTGCTTTCTTGAACAAAGAAGCAGTTCCAAAAATAGGGTCTACTCTGAAAGGAAAGAATTTGCTCCAAGAGGAGCAAATTCTTTCCTTTAAGAGTCGACCCTTTTGAGACTGGATGTCAAAAAGACAATGGAAACCTAAAGATGTCTTCCATTCACCTTAAGGCTGGCTTCCCAGTTAATGGAATTGTTACAGTATTATTCTTGTTTCTTCAGCGAGATGATGTAGATTTTGTGCGGTCAGCGATAGTATTCGGAGCTGATGTTAACCAGAAGAATCACCAGATCCACTCTCCTAGACACCTTGCTGCTGTTTCTAAAGGCAAGAACAAGTAAGTGATTTAACTTAAAGTGCTCCATACAGGTCAAAAAGAATTTCGCGGAATGCGGTGTCTTGGCTGTCAGTGCTTTGTGAAACTGACCTAAACGCAAAAACTCAACAAAAGTTTATGCCGCCAATGCCACCGCCGACACCGGAAAAGCAATACATATGTCTCGCTTCTGCTTTGCAGGCGAGACAAAAACTATTGGATAGAACTTAAGTTGAATGGGCACACTTTCAGGGAAGCAATTGCCACTGTTGTTTTGGCCTCTCTTCTCAGTCAGGGTAAACTCTTCAAGGAAAATTTGCTCTTTTTGCTGCTTTTGGACCAGATTCTTTCCTTTAAGAGAGGACCCCATTTTGAAAATGCCGGAATAGTGATTTTGTCAGAATGACAGTGCTGTGGTCAAAATCATATTAGTTGTGATTTCATTCAAACAAATTGCTGGGTGATCCTTATGAGATTTGACTTCATTCCTTTTTTTAAAGAGAAATAAACTAGAAGCTCAAACCAAAATATTTTAGTTAACTTAACTAGAACTCAAGATGGTAAGGCCATTCTTTTCTTTATATTTTGACTTTCATGACCTTGTAACATTCTTTTAAGAGATACATAATTCTACATATGCTGTATCTGTCTGGCAGTAAAACTGCCCTATCACAAAGTCAGGGGTTGTATGGTAGGGGGTGGTGTCGGGAAGGTTTGAACATAAACGGGAACACTCCCATGGCAGTTTATTCTTATTGTGAAGAATTTGTCTCCTGTTTCATTGGGGACCTCTCTTAGGAGAAAGAATTTGCTCCTGAGGGAGCAAGTTCTTTCTCCTAAGAGAGGTCACTATTGAGGAAGCAGATTCTTCCTTTTAAAGGTAGTCCCAATCTTTAAAGGTCTTTATTGTCCAGGGGAGGAAACAGGAAGTCACAATAGTTGTTTCCCTCTGTAAAATGGGGGAAACATTGAGATATATCCAGTCACCTTAATGGAAAATTGTGTGAAAATTCTAAATTATTTGAAAATTCTAAATTATGTGAAAATTCTAAACTATGTGAAAACATGAGCCCAAATACCACAGATAAACAAAAATATCTTTATTTTCAGAGAGATTATTCTACACATGCTTCATGTATCAGGCAGTAAAAGATGTCCAACTACTGTAAAAGGCTGTATGGTGGGCTGTGCCATAGAGGGAGGGTTTAATGGCAAGCCAGATGAAAAATCTAAACCTTTACTAAGTCTTGATACCACAGGTAAATACAAATTTTCCTTGAAAACCCCAATGTAAACTTCATGTTATGTAATTAAACTATTATAACCAGCTGTTGTAGTTACCTTAAACTTGGATCAAGGTGACTATGCTTTCAGGCGATTTGCCTACAGTCACGGTTTGCTCATACATTTTTGTCCGAATATCTAATGTGACTATGGTATTCTTTTGTTATACATAGGTTTACAGTTATTAGAGAAAATAAACAAAAGAGAGAGAAATGTCAATGTCAAGTGGTTAGACATGCTCGGTTATGGTGCAGAAGGTGCATGTTCAAATCCTGGTTTTACCAGGTGGCCAAAAACTCTCTTTGTCAACCCAGCAGTGAATTGGTACCTTTCTTGAATCAGGGAAGGATAAGGCAGCAAAAGGAGAGGGATGTGATCCACCTTTCATATGCTATGCCCAAGATACAGTGGGCCTGTAACCGCCATTGCCCCTATGACCACCAGGCCATGGGAAATGGGAAGCCAGTGCTAAACCCAGAAAGTTGTCTCCATGTCAAAAAATCTAATGATAAAATGTAGAGGTGTATCTGTTAGCCTAAGGAAACCTTAGATCTGTAATATTTTTCTATTTCAGCTGTTTTTGATGAGCTTCTATGTTCACCTGTGAGTAGTACAGCTAAGGTTCTTCATGAGAGAAACGACGCTGTCTTAGATCTCATGGATGCACCTACTAGTATAGGAGATAGGGTAAGTTACATTGGTGTCACGAGGGGTTGGGGTAGGGCTCCACCTGTAGTAGTACACCTGAAGTTCTTCATGAGAGAAATGGCCGGGCCGCGTAGCGCAATCAGTAGGGCACCTGACTCAAAAGTCAGAGGTCCTGGGTTCGATACCCGGTCTGGCCTCATACTTTTGTTTCTCCTTCCACTGATTCAAGAAGGGCAGTTGTCAGTTACTGGCGAAAGTATGTGCACTTAGTACTGGTTAACCACTTTGGAGGTCTAAGCCTGCCCAGGAATAGTGTGGTTAGGTTAACTGAACGTCCCGACATGACCATAGCTGTTTACCGTGGACGTAAAGCAATAAAACAATCAATCAATCAATCATGAGAGAAATGATGCTGTCTTAGATCTCATGGATGCTCAGACTACATGTAGTATAGGAGATAGGGTAAAGGACCTGTGGTTTTGTCACTTGGGTGGGGAGGTTCTGTCACTTGGGTGGGGAGGGGGTGGGTTCACTTGTGAGTAGTACAGCTAAAGTTCTTCACAAGAGAAATGATGCCGTCTTAGATCTCATGGATGCTCTGACTAGTACAGGAGAAATGGTAAGCTACTTTCTCTGGGATTAGAATTTCAGGGCTGGAGAATTCTTAAAACTGTTACCCATTCTACATTACCAATTCAATTTATCAATATGAAGTTGCATCAGAGAGTGTAATAAATCCATGCATTAAAAACGACTAATGAATTAAATATGCAAATTATGTTGTAACGTTATGCGTTGACATCCATGAAAACGTCGCGTTTTCTATGACGAAATAGTGAGGTTTTAGTGCAAAATTTGCTAATAAAATGCAATTTTAGTGTCACTTGGTAAATAAAATCTTGCATTCATGCTCCTGTGTTATTGAATTTATTAACTCTTTGGGGAAAACCAATAAAATGCTCGGCATAGCCTTGCATCTTATCTTTTTCCCCATCTCGTTTTATAAATTCAATAATACAGGAGCACTCATGTAAGATCCTCTGTGTATCAAATACTGTGATGAATGTTATGTTCAGCATTGACAAAATACAAAATTGTACTTGTCCATCAGCAAGAGGCTCTTATCATGGCAAATTGATGAGGAGATTTTTCCAGCCCTGAATTTATTTCATGCCTCTTATTATGAAGCAGAACCTGCATAGTAGACTGCTCAAGATCAAACAGGTTAATTTTCTTATGTCTCTGTCAAAAAAACGTTATGGTTCTTTTGTATAATGGCCACATCGAGGCTGTTTTTGTGGTGAAAAGAAACAATGTAATATTGAATTACCTTCAGAACTTTGTCTTTTTTGGTAGCTCTACTATTGTAAATCAGCTTATTTTGTAAGCAAAAAAAGTTTGTTTGGAGAGGATGTAACCATACAATTTTTAAACCTTTAACAACAACATTTGTAATATCAATTGATTAATTTAGAAAAAAATGAATGTGACGCTTTATTTTATGCCACTGCAGTTCAGCATTTATCGTTGTTGCAATTTATGTTCGCAGGTTCTTTGTCTTGATGGCGGGGGAATACGTGGTCTCGTCCTGATACAGTTGCTGTCTGCTATAGAAGAAGCTGCTGGGGTCCCAATTAAGGAATTGTTTGATTGGATTGGTGGAACTAGTACAGGAGGATTGTTAGCTTTAGGGATTGCTGTAGGTAAGCCTTAAGGTCTGTTACTGTTGAAGAACTTTGGTTGAAATGACACTGCCGTAGTTACTCTAAGGAATAATATGGATTACTTAAGTATGCTTACAACACAGAATTAAATGACTTGAGAATAATTATTTGTTCGAGAAAATCTAAATTTTTTGTTGAAAGAATTTCAGTTTGTAAGGTCATTGAAAAATTGGCAGAGCATGGCGCACAGTTTGCTATGCTTTTGAACCAATGACATCATATATCTGTTACCATAGCAACTAAGAGTTCATGTTGATGTCCAAGTGACGTCATCAAGACATCATTCTGCCAAAGTACCAAGAACAACAGTTGGTAATTCAATAGTTGCTATAGTAACAAAACTATGATGTCATCTTACTACTAATTTGAGAAGAGCATGGCATACAGTGTATGCCATGCTTCCCTTGAATTATAAGTGAGATGCTACGTGAAATTCATACAATGGAAAATTGTGATTTTCTCAAAACCTTTAATTCATTCTCAAATAATTTAATTCTCTGCTTTACATAGAAAATGTACAGTCGGAGGACTGTAAGTTGTAAGGGTGCATCTTCCTCTTTTTTTCTCTCTCTGCCATCTTCACAAAGGGACGCAACTTATAAAACTTCCTGTTTGCGTTCCTCAATGAGGAAACTCATAGGGGAGTAAAAATTTTTCCTTTAAGAGTTGACCTTTAAATATTGTATATGGTACTATATACTCTAAGTTCGACGTCTGTTTGTACTTTGAACAGTATTTTCTAAATGTTGTCTTATGTACACTCAGTTTTTCATGTAATTGTTTTGTACTCAGGAGAAGATGTCTATAAGTTGCAAAGCTTGTTATATAATCCCGCTGTATGTTTATTGTGTTACTATTTTGTATTGATTTATTTGAATAAAATATTTTATTATATGACGTCGCTTCTGAGAGTGTAATAAAACCATGCATTAAAAACGATAATCCACTAGTGGATTTAATATGCAAATTACGTCGTAGCATTATGCGTTGACGTCCATAAAAACGTTGCATTTTCTAATGGCAAAATCGTGATGTTTTAGTGCAAAATCTGCTTATAGAATATGATTTGAGTGTCATATGATAAATAGAATCTTGCATGAGTGCTCATGTATTATTGAATTTATTAAACTCGTTGAGGAAAAACAAAAGGTGCTCGGCAAAGCCTCTTTTTCCCCAACTCGTTTAATAAATTCAATAATACATGAGCACCCATGTAAGATCCTCTATGTTTAAACTAAGAGTTGGCCCCCATTGAATAGGGAGGCAAAAATGGAAACTGTTGAGTTACTTCCTCTGAAAGTGTACCCATTTGCCTTAAGTTACAGAATAACTGTCTGTCAGTAAAATGTTTCCTTCGTTGATATTGTATTTAGAATGATCAGGAAAAAATGACCTGGGTTCGAGGTTATAAATCTTGAGAATGATCTCAAACTCAAAACAAAGCTCACTGATTGGCTGCTTCCGAGCATGTGCTCGGAAGCAGCCAATCAGTGTGCTTTATTTTGAGTTTGAGACATGCTTGGAAGCAGCCAATGAGTGTGCTTTATTTTGAGTTTGAGAATGTACTCAAGTTTTATAACCTCTGGGCCAGATTCTAGGATTTAATGCAAAATGATAGAAAACAGATACATTGTATATTGATGTTTGTTAATCATTTGCATGGCTTGGTTAATCGAGCTTTTTATTCAGTATTTCAGGTATTTTTTTTCATACAGTCACTGGATTATTTAAAGAATGAATTTAACTTTTCTGATGTTTATCGAAGTATAAACTACATTGGGTCGCGTGCAAAGTAAGTGAACCCCGAAGGGGTTCATGTAAACTTTGCTAGCGACCCAATGTAGTTTATACTTCGATAAACACCAGAAAAATTAAGTTCATTGCTTATATTTACATTCTTTTCTATCTATTTGACCATACATTTGCACGAGGGGCGACAGTGGAAGCAGAAAAACATTTATACACATGTTTTCTACTAATATCGGAACAGCGTCAACGACGTCATAACGCCGCCTACGTCCAATCAGATGTAGAGAACCATTGTTTATTTTGACGTCATTTAACGTCGCGTGAACCGATGTAATTATTGAAGTATAAACTGCATTATGTTCTAATGGTTTACCATAGGACTTTTCAATAAATGCACGGATAATGTAAATATTATGTGGGTGCACACCCTTGCATAAGAATGTATTAGACTGAAAAGGGAAAACATCATATTTTTTGTTCTGTTATACAGGGAAACCCATGCATTATATGAGAGGTCTGTATTTCCGACTGAAAGATGAAGTGTTTAAGGGGTCCAGACCTTATCCCTCAGAGCCTTTTGAAAAGTTGTTGAAGAAGGAATTTGGTGAGAAAGTCATGACAGATATAAAACATCCCAAGTAAGTTAGTTATACCCTCATAGAAGAAGTGTTCAAGGAGTATGTAGTGTTTGTATTTGTGTCTATCTGTCTGTTTTGTTGTCGCACCTGCGTTAGCTGGGGCGATATAGGGATGCAAGTTTCCGTTCGTTCCGTCCGTCAACAATTCTGTCCATCCGTCAACAATTCACAGTGGGTGTCTTGTGAGGGCAACTCCTCCTACACTTTTTGGTCAATCATTTTGAAACTTCACAGATGTTTTAGCCATGGTCTGCAGATGTGCATATTATTTGCAAATAATTCCCAGATGAATTTTTGCCACTTTTTTTGTCCCCCGCCTTTTCGAAGAAAAGCGGAGGGACATAGTTTTCGACATTCCGTCCTTCCGTCCATCCGTCCTTCCGTCCGTCCGTCCGTCCTTCCGTCTTTCCGTCCCCCTAAAGTAGTAGGTACCTTGTGTGCGCAACTCCTCCTACAGTTTTATGCCGATTCTTTCGAAACTTTACAGATGTTTTTGTCATGGTCTGAAGATACGCATGTGGTTTGGACGTAATCCTGAGATTATTTTTTGTCACTTTTTCCACAGGTTGAACTTAGTCAATTTTTAGGCGTTTTTCATATCAAAGTGGGTACCTTGTGTGCGCAACTCCTCCTACAGTTTTATGCCGATTCCTTCGAAACTTCACAGGTGTTTTGGTCATGATCTGAAGATATGCATGTGGTTTGGATATAATCCTGAGATTATTTTTTGTCACTTTTTCCACAAGTTGAACTTAGTCATTTTTTAGGCGTTTTCACTATCATAGTGAGTAGATAGTGGGTACCTTGTGTGCGCAACTCCTCCTACAGTTTTATGCCGATTCCTTTGAAACTTCACAGGTAGTTTGGTCATGGTCTGAAGATATGCATGTGGTTTGGATATAATCCTCACATTATTTTTTATCACTTTTTTTGCAAATTGAACTTAGCCATTTTTCATACATTTTTACTATCAAAGTGAATAGAAAGTGGGTACCTTGTGTGTTCAACTTCTCCTACAGTTTTATGCCCATTCCTTTGAAACTTCACAGGTGTTTTGATCATGGTCTGAAGATATGCATGTGGTTTGGATATAATCCTCACATTATTTTTTTATTACTGTTTTCACATTTTTAACTTAGCCGCTTTTCCAGCTCAAACACTAAGTGTATATCCAGTGGAGACCTAGTTTCCAAGGCGGGGGACATAAATTCATCAAATTTGCTTGTTTCACATGTTTAACTTAGTCATTTTTTTTCCGTTCGTCAACAATTCACAGCGGGTGTCTTGTGAGCGCAACTCCTCCTTCACTTTTTGGTCAGTCATTTTGAAACTTCACAGATGTTTTAGCCATGGTCTGTAGATGTGCATATTGTTTGCACATAATTCCCAGATTAATTTTTGCCACTTTTTTTCACATGTTTAACTTAGTCATTTTTTTCCGTTCGTCAACAATTCACAGCAGGTGTCTTGTGAGCGCAACTTTGGTCAGTCATTTTGAAACTTCACAGATGTTTTAGCCATGGTCTGTAGATGTGCATATTGTTTGCACATAATTCCCAGATTAATTTTTGCCACTTTTTTTCACATGTTTAACTTAGTCATTTTCTTGGACAATATACCTGCCATAGTGGGTGTCTTGTGAGCACAACTCCACCTGCACTTTTTGGCTGATCATTTTGATACTGTACAGATGTTTTGGGCATGGTCTGTAGATGTGCATATTGTTTGCACATAATTCCCAGATTGATTTTTGCCATTATTTCACATGTTTAACTTAGTCAATTTTTTGCACAAAACCTTCCATAGTGGGTGCCTTGTGAGCACAACTCCTCCTACATTTGTTGAACAAACCCTTTGAAACTTCTCAGATGCTTTGGCCATGGTCTGTAGATGTGCATATTATTTGCATATCATTTCCAAATTAATTTTTTCCACTTTTTCACGTGTTTACTTGGTCAATTTTTCACACAATACCTTCCATAGTGGGTGTCTTGTGAGCACAACTCCTCCTACATTTGTTGGACAATCCCTTTGAGACTTCACAGATGTTTAGGTCATGGTCTGAAGATATGCATATTATTTGCACACAATTCCCAGATGAATTTTTGCTGCCTTTTTTACATGTTTAACTTTGTCATTTATGTTACACCTGCTTTTGTCACACCTGCATTAGCATGGGCAATATAGTTTTCAATACCAATTGGAACTCATGTGACTTAATCCCCGCAGGTGGGACACTGCTTTCCGCACATTTCTTGTTTGTATTTACAGTTGCATAAAAGTTTTTTGTTCAAATTGACTTTATCAGGTGGTGACAATGGCTGGGGATATCCATGTGTCCTTGCTTACTGTGTGCTGCATTGCAATTAAGAAAATATGCTTTGACTTTGCAAAATTAATTGATCACCACTTTTAACTTTTTAGTGCCTGGCATCCCATTAAAAAGGATCATTGCAAACATTGGATGCCACAGAATTCAGTGAGTGATGAGAGCATACACCTGTTTGCATAAAATAATAGTCAGGTGGTGGATTCGAGAAAAGTGCTCTAGGAAATTAGTTTGTGGGCACTTTCGCGGCATGATGGGCAACCATGCTAAAAAAACTTACCAATATGTCCTTGTTTATTTTTTGGCGGTTGCCAACCCTGACTGGCCATTGTGTACCGAATAAATGAGGTTAAAGGTCATTAAGTGCAAAATCACGAAAAATTGCTTAGAAAATGATTATTGTACATTTGAGGTATAAATATCGCCGCAGTTAAATGCTGAACATATTGAAAACCTCATGCGGCAATAGTAAAGCATACTTGATCGGTTTCTGTTCAATCAAATTGTGTATGTGTCCGTCCGTACACCTTTTTTCTGAATGTACATGCATTCATAGAACTTACTTTAATATCTTATAAATGGAGGACTGCACTGCGTAAATATATGAATAACACGTTTCAATATAGTAAATCATACCTTTTTAGCTCTCCTGAACGAAAGTTCAGGAAGAGCTATTGTTGTCACCCTGGCGTCAGCGTCCGCGTCAGCGTCCGCGTCAGCATCGGCGTCCGGATTGGATGTTTTGGTTAAAGTTTTTTAAAGACCTATATCTCCTTAACCAATGGATGGATTCTTTTGATACTTGCACTGTAGTTAGATATTGGTCCAAAGTTTAACAGGGTACCACCCCCACCCTACTCAGTGACCTTGATGTCAAGGTCATGGACTTAGAAAATTAGGAGTTTTTTTTGACTGGATGTTTTGGTTAAAGTTTTTTAAAGCCCAACATCTCATTAACCCATGGATGGATTCCTTTGATACTTGCACTGTAGTTAGATATTGGTCCAAAGTTTTCCAAGGTACTACCCCCACCTCTCTCAGTGACCTTGATGTCAAGGTCATGGACTTAGAACATTGTCTTTTTATTGATTGGATGTTTTGGTTAAAGTTGGATGTTTTGGTTAAAGTTTTTTAAAGACACATATCTCCTGAACCCATGGATGAATTCTTTTTATATTTGCACTGTAGTTAGATATTAGTCCAAAGTTTTACAGAGTACTACCCCAACCCTGCTCAGTGACCTTGATGTCAAGGTCAGGGACCTAGGAAATTTTGATCTTTATTAATGTTTTCTAATTGCATACTCATTCATAAGGCTTTACAGAGATTTAGTTTATACTTGAACTGATGTTAGACACTTTTTTGAGTTTTTACAAAACACTGTATACTTTCCCCTCTGGGTGACCTTGAAGTCAAGGTCATCAACTTTGAATTTTGTCTTAAAGATTTTGGTTAAAGTTTTGTATTTATGAAGACATAATTTCACAGTGCCACGATGGACTCAGTTGATACTAATACTTGGACTGATGTTAAATAGTTCAGGGATTTGGTATATCATAGCCCATCCCCCCCCCCCCCCCCTCCCCATGGACTTTGAAATTTCATGTATTTTTATCCCCCGACCGAAAGGTTCGGGGGATATAGCGATGAGCCTGGCGTCCGTCCGTCCGTCCGTCCGTCCGTCCGTCTGTCCGTCCGTCCGTCCGTCCGTAAACACTTTCTTGTCCGCTCTATATCTTGAATACCCTTTGGAATATTTTCATGATACTTCACAGTTATGTAGAACAGGTCATGACGATGTGTCGCGTACAAGAATGGTAACTCTTGCTATTGTACTTTTTGAATTATCTCCCCTTTGGTGATTTTTTGACAGATTCGTGTCCGCTCTGTAACTTGAATACCCTTTGGAATATTTTCATGATACTTCACAGAAATGTAGAACAGGTCATGACGATGTGTCGCGAACAAGAATGACAACTCTTGCTTTCTTACTTTTTGAGTTATTTCCCCTTGATAGTTTCAGGTGTGATTTTTTGGCAGATTCGTGTCCGCTCTATAACTAGAATACCCTTTGGAATAATCTCATGATACTTCACAGATATGTAGACCAGGTCATGACGGTGTGTCGCGAACAAGAATGACAACTCTTGCTTTCTTACTTATTGAGTTATTTCCCCTTGATCATTTTAGGTATGATTTCGTGTCCGCTCTATAACTTGAATACCTTTTGGAATATTTTCATGATACTTCACAGATATGTAGAACAGGTCATGACGATGTGTCGCGAACAAGAATGACAACTCCTGCTTTCTTATTTTTTGAGTTATTTCCCCTTGATGGTTTTAGGTCTGATTTCATGTCCGCTCTATAACTTGAATACCTTTTGGAATATTTTCATGATATTTCACAGATATGTAGAACAGGTCATGATGATGTGTCGCGAACAAGAATGACAACTCTTGCTTTCTTACTTTTGGAGTTATTTCCCTTTGATGATTTTAGGTGTCCGCTCCATAGCTTCAATACCTTTTGAAATATTTTCATGATTTTTCACAGATATGCAGAACAGGTCATGACAATTTGTCTCATACATGAATGATAACTCTTGCTTTTAGACTCAGTGAATTATTTCCCTTTGGTAGTTTGAGCTGCTGATTGAGTCTCTGCTCCATAACTATATAACCCTGGCCAGCTCCAGAATTTGAATAACCGTGTACCTTTTAGAATATTGATGATCATGCTGTGATATCTTATCAGTGTTCCTAACTCTCTCTTACCACCCCCCACATTCCCGAGACCCCTCACGCACCCCCCCCCCCCCCCCCCCCCCAAAAAAAAAATATTTTTTTTTCCAGATTTGGATTCTTTATCCAAATTCACTTACTAGAGAGCTCAAAATTAGATTTGTAGGGCTTGTACTTTAGAAGTTATTCACACATTTTGAAAGTTGAATGTATCTTATGCTATACATTTGTGTATATGGTGGCTGTTTGAGATATTACCCTTTTTAGCAGTCAAGCATACTGTTTTAGTCTGAGTGTTAGATAATCATGCATCTGTTAACAGTTAATGTCAATCAGAAGCATAAAAGAACGACAATATATTACTAATATGTGTTTTGAAGTGCACCTTTTTTACCAAGGCCCATGGGGGTCTTCGGTCGGGGGATTTGCCATCTCCTCTGATGGCTATTTTTTTATTTTAATACTTATTTCTGAGATAGCTTTTGTTTATAAATATGTTGTCATTATGGACATGCTTGCTTGGAGTTTTATGCATAACAGTCCACATCATCATAGCGGCTGTGTGATGGGCAAGCACCAATTCAGGCGAGCTATGCTGTCAGGCGACAGCTCTTGTTAAGCAAGATATCATATATTTCTAGCTCAACATTTACATTACAAATAGTTGGCTTCATTACATGTTTTGTTTACAATACATAAATTGTTTACAGTTGCCATTTGAAATCTAATGCAGAAAAATAGCCATAAAATTATTTGTATAGGTGTTTACACATAAATATGCTAGAACTTTAAAAGTGTGAGCTGTTAAGCAGATAAAATTCAATGTAGATAAATCAATCGCATGTAGTTTACGTTACCAAATTGGTAAATTAGTCATTTAAATTACTATTAAGCGATTCAATTAAATAGAAAAGCATAGTATAATGTATGTTCTGTGTTTATAGATGTTTTCTTGTTTGTAAAGTTGACAGTAATTCATTTTGCAAACTACTTTTAAACATACAATACACATCAGCATGATGTCGAGAATAAGCTTTCAGATACAATGTACAATTCAGAATATCGAAACCTGTCGACCGACATTTTGAAACTCATAGCCTCATGCTTTTGATTCTAAACGGCATTACTGATATACAATCAAACTTGTTCAACTACTGTAACATATACGTTTTTGTATAAGTGTTACAGCATCGCTTGTAATTTACGTTAATACAGACAGGTCTGTGGGAAACAAATAAAGTAATTCGAATCTAAGTATTGCTTTTGCCCATATGATATTATGTTGGTCCTCATCTGAATCCCCTCTTCTATACATTTCTCATGGGATTGATGACCATATAACTTGCATGGAAAAAATATTAGAAAACTACATATTATAAAAATCAAATGCTTTCATTTATAAGTACCCTGTCGTTAAGGGGCTTTGTAGAGGCTGCTAAGATGGCTCCCATAACTTCATCAGAGTATTGTTTTAGTTTGTTTTGATCCAGTGACTACAGAGCTTATAGAGGCTATCTGAAATAGTGACAGACGCTCCGGGTTGCTTGAGGCGTGTTTTGCACTTTACAGAATTTCTTAGGAAAACATTAAATCAAACCTTGTGCGTCATTATTACTTGAGAAGTTTCATATCATTCTGATTAATGCATTCGAAGCTGGTACATTTGCTCCCCACAACTAAGTCATCATATGTTTTGTTTTGCATAGCCATGTAATGGACTAAAACTGACTTCGTTAGCCTGTGTAGTTTACAGTGGGAAGTGTTTAAATTTCTTATCTGAAATCTATTGAACTTTAATAAAGGGCATAACACTGACTTGAAACTGTATCTGCATATGAATATGCATACGGTGAATGTAAAATATTTAACAATATGTTGCTTACTATATAAATGCAAATGGAACCAGATGAACCAAGGAGGTGGGGTAGGGAGGGGTGAAAATGTAAAAATAGCTACCCCCAATGGCAAGATTTATACTATATTACTCCAGCTGTCTTAATACTACATTTGTCAAAGGTTATGACATCATAAATGAATGAAACCAGTTAAAATTCAAGGTGTTAATATATATAGACTTTATGTAGGGGGGGAAATATTGTGGCCACACTACAAATCACTAAGGGGACTTAATCATCGACACAGTCTACTATGAAACATTTCTGAAACTGTTGTTCAAGCTCTCGTAACAGTAGCTTACTGTAGTGCAAGCTTCAGACATCAATTGGCCTACTGTTTCACCAGCTCAGGTAACTCGTCTGAATAGGTTGTGATAACAGTCAAAGCATTTAGTAAAAACAGCAAAGGCGACTGTAGTGAGAGAGTACAGATCACTTTTGCCACTGCTGTGCTGGCTAAGCACATTACAAGAAATCTATGTTTTACCATCTCATGCTTCTACTAGTCACCTTGTGTGATTAGCATGCCAGTTCTGGCCACCAAATGTCCTCTACCAGTATGCTGAAAAACCACTGTAGTGGCAGCCATAAATGCACATCCTATAATGCTAATATCCATGTGTGGTGATACATATTTCGTAACGTACGTAACACTGCGGATAAGGCTTAACAAAGACGTCTATAGATAAATGGGTACCAGCTTAATCTACCAGACACGTCTGTAAACACTGTGGTGTCAGGTCAGGCTATTGAAAGACATCAGCATATATCAAGGTACCTACCTATGCCGCTGCCAGACCTGTGCATCGACTGTGGCACCTGCTCAATTTACCGAAATACCCGTAGAGATATGGTCATGGTAGTTGTTTCTTTTATATTAATATGGGTAGAATTCAGTGCCAGACAGTGTATTGCCAGACATCTACAAAGTCTGTGGTACCAGCACAGGGTAAGAAAAAAGGATATATTGACATGGTTTTAGAAATTCAGGCTACTACAAAGCCCCTTGAGAGTCATTGCTCTCTGTTATGTCATTCCATACTATATTCTGTCTGCATTTTTATCTTGTTCGACTACCTGAAAACAACAACTAAATAGACAGTTATATCTGTTCTTCAGCTAAGTTTGCTCTCTGTCAACACTGTAGAACAAGTTCAAATTCTGTCGGTAAATTGTCACTTTCAATTATGAGTGCCAGCTGACTGACTAAAATACTTCAGAAGAGGCAAATGTACTGCCCCAGGTATCCACAAAATTGCCTAGCAAACCATTGTTCAGGCTCTAATAACCAAACATCTATATTTAGAACATTGCATCGCCTCATCTGTTAAAGTTAAAAATAGATCTTTGTAGCGCCAGCTCGTAAAATGCTGTTTATTATATCAATGACCATGTTTCTGGTTTATGTTTTTTGATAAGATATACCCGGTTACGTTTGTAACGGTGTAATTTTCTGCATAGTTTGATACACTCACATTTTTTCTTTTCATTTGCGTTAATGTAAAATGTAAATATAAGCTGGTTTCAGTAAAATGGTAAATCCATCCAAAATATGTTTGTCCATAAACTGGAGGGGAAAAATCAGTAACGTAGGCAACAGTTATGTTCTATAGGAGATAGCGTATATGATTGTACAGAAAAGCAGCACGATGCCTTTCGTCAATAGCAAGATTAATATACGTTTCAATATTCATTTGAATAAGAGGTATTAGTAACATACTAATTCAGCGGATTGATATGGTAACGTATTTACATTTGCGATAGCTGTCAAACGCATCAAGTCAGATAGCAGAGAATGGTATCAATTAATGTTGTAATATAGTGGAAAAACAAAAAGTGTAGAAGGCCTCTCATTCACATTGGTGGGGCAGGTCGATGGGCTATTGGTAACTCAAAAGACTGCTTTTAGAATAAATGATATAATATCATAAGCCACTATACAAAAGTGTACTTAATGACCTTTGACCCAGTTATGATTAGATATGACGTCGGCAATTTGGCAAAAGCTTATGTGGTATGTTTACGTACTTCCTTAGCCAAAGCTGCCTCTCATTTCGTGAGAGTGCACATTAATTCAATAATTCACTCACAAACTGGTATATAGAAATGCACCAAATGACCTTTGACCCGATTTTGACCTTATATCACGTCTGTTGAGCTGGCAACCGGGAAAAATGGTTTCATGTAGGTTTACTGACTTCAATGAGCCCGGTTGCCCGTCATGCCGCGAAAGTGCCCACAAATCCAAAATTTCATTCATAAACCACCGGACTATAATGGAATTTCTGGAAAAAATTGCTGGAGGTTGAAATCTTTTCAGCCATTAATTGGGTTTCTTTTGCACACACCCTTTCATTATTACCCTCCCATCATCCTGATATGACTCAAATACTCTTGAAATGGATGTAAAACTGCAGGCTATCCATCCATTCCAGTGCTTATCATTATATGATTGACATGACATTGTATGTTTTTATCACATGCTTATGAATTTTAACCTTTCAGAGTAATAGTTACTGCAGTATTGGCTGACAGGTTCCCTGCAGAGCAACATCTGTTCCGCACTTATCACCCCACACTTGACAAACCAACCAAAACTAAGGGAACCAATGAACAGTTTGAAGAAATCAGGCCTCCAAATGGTAACACTTCCTGTAATT
The DNA here is from genome assembly GCA_963989385.1 of Ctena decussata. Taxonomy (NCBI): domain Eukaryota; kingdom Metazoa; phylum Mollusca; class Bivalvia; order Lucinida; family Lucinidae; genus Ctena; species Ctena decussata. The sequence continues at coordinate 42,236,819 of OZ022500.1, forward strand.
TCTTATATGATACTTTCAGTATTTGGCCTAAAGTTTGAGATAAAATACTTGATGAGAAAACAGTGTAGACCCTGATCAGACTGCTCACAAGGAGCAGTCTGATCAGGGTCTGCACAGATTGCCAACAATATTATAACTAATCTGATGATAAGCTAATGCACTTGTCCAGCTGAAAAGATAGGAGAAACCAGAAAAGTTGTGTTATGGTAAATATTGCAGTATTTATGTGCACTGTTGAAAAATTGCATTGGAAATACCTGGTAAACCATAAAAAATTGTTGTTCATAGTATCATGATGTCATTCCTTGAGTGAGTGAACTCGGGTTTAACGTCCCACCAACAACGAGGTCATATGGAGACGGGACCTCGGTTTAAAGTCTAATCCGAAAGACTGGAGAAGCAGGGGATCGATCTTGCGACCCCTGGGTTGGTAGTCTGGAGTGTCATCCACTTCACTACAGCCACTCCTGTCATTCCTTGAAAAACAGAATTGCTTTGATGCTAAAAAAACAGAATTCTTATTCGAGGGTGGTAACATAATGTTGGGTAATGTCATATACACAAGTTACAACCCTGAATGCGAATAAGCAAGCCTCATCCCTGATTGAAATTCTGATTTCTCGGGTAGTATTTCACTACTGAACATGGACACTAATGATGGATTCTTATATATACTCGAAAAAGATATTAAAGGGTCAAACTTTTACCCTGCGATTTCTGGAACATTTCAAACATTTGGTAAAATAAATCATTTCTACCCTCCATTTATTCATTTTGCAAGTTTTATACACATGAAGCTTGAACCTATAGCCTTTGTTTTGACCAAGTCCAAGCTTTAAGTCAAACTACCCCTAAAATGAAAGTGGTTTGGATTCATATAGAGAATTGATAGTGTGTCAGTTTGGTCGGGCATAACTTCTAAAATTGCTATGAGTTTTAAACTTCTTATAGCTTGCTGGCCTTAAAAATGATTAAATTTGATGACTATCAAGGAATTTTTCAAAAAATTCATGAACTGGCGAAATCAAAAGTTTGGTGAAACTGCTCCTTATAGACTTCTGACGGCTTTGATTTTGAGGGTAGCATGAATTGAAGTCTGGACTTGGTCAAGATAAAGGCTATAGTTTCAAACTTCATGTGAACAAAACTTGCAAAATGAATGAAATGTAAGGTAGAAATGATTTATTTTACCAAATGTTTGAAATGTTTCAGAAGTTCGACCCTTTAATATTTTTTTGAGTATACTATAACTATTATGGAAATTCACTTTCTGTTGATCTCTGCACTTCAAACCTGTGGTTGAGACACACAGTGTGTAATAGTTCAGTGCAAACAGCAAGTACTTTGACCAACTACTGTAAAAACTCTAAGTATTGGGACAGATAGGGTTGAGCAAACAGTGCAGACCCAGATCAGACTACTCTTTAGGAGCAGTCTGATCAGGGTCTACTCTGTTTGCCATTTAATCTGCATCTTTTGGACACATTACTGCATTGTAAAACCAAACTGTTTTCAAGTTTAGGAAAATTACGGTAATTATTATAGGTGTCCCAATTTTCAGAAAGTTTAAAGTAATGCATTACTGGAGCTCGGAACTGTCAGTTTGAATTGATATTTTTCAGAGCAGCCAATTTGGAAGAGTGCCAGAAGTACTGGTGCAGCTCCTACATATTTCCGAACTTCAGGACAGTTTATGGATGGCGGCATGATAGCTAATAATCCAACACTAGATGTCATGACAGAAATCCATGAATATAACACAGGACTGAAATTAAGGGTATGAATGATTTACATGGTGTATGTGTGGGTATTTTTGCGCATTTTTCTGCCATTTTTACAAAGGGACACAACTTTTGTGAATTCCTGCTAAGCTTCCCTGGATGACATAGCCCTCCAAACTGGGGTGTGCTCTTAAAGGCAAAAGGAGCAATTCTTTCCTTCAAGAGTTGATCCCATTGAAAAGGGAGGCAAAATTGAAAATTGGCAGAGTTGCTTCCCCTTAAAGTGTTCCCATTCACTATAACAGCCATTAGTTGCTGTTGTGTTTGCTTACATACTATAAAGCAGTTTTAAAAAGACATGACTTTATAACACACTAAGATGCAATGTTATAGGAGCTGCAACACAACATGAGCACACAGCAAAGACTCAGATCAGCCTGGGCATTTGCCCAGTCTGACCAGAGTCTTTGCTATGGGCCTAATGGGTGTTAAGGGTCTAAGCTACCTTTTATGCCCACAGCGAAGACAATGATCAGACTGGGCAGATGCCCAGGCTGATCTGAGTCTTTGCTGTGTGCTCATGCCACTTAATTGGTTTTGTTGGATTGTGGCTCGTATGATAAATTTTCTAATTACATGTACTTGATTTAGGCCCTCATAAGAACTGCCTTATACAAGTAAGTACCAGGCTTTTACTCAACTAAGCTTCACATGAACTTATCAGCTATTGTATTTTCCGACAGATTCCGCATACCAGCAAGCCTAAAGGTCAGATATAAAGCACTTCATATTTCAGAATGAACATGAGAAGGTGTGTCCCCTTGGCTGTGTGGTGTCACTTGGCACAGGTAGAGTTCCGGTGGTACCCAGGCATCATATTGATATGTTCCGACCATCAGGAATAGCAGATGGAGTCAAGGTCGTCAGAGGAGTTCAGGCTTTTATAGAAATGCTCATAGATCAGGTATGTACTCTGAGAAAACATTTACCTAAAATTTTGAGCTGTGACAAGACAAAACCACTAGACTGCATCTGCCCAGTCTGATCAGAGTCTTTGCTGTCTGCATGGAGGTGATTAGACCCTTAGCTACTCTTTAAGTGCATATTGAATATTGAAGACTGATCAGATTGTTTGGAAGCCCAGGCTGGTCTGAGTGTTTGCATGGCTTACATGGCACTTTGCTGGTTTTGTCATGTCTCAGCTCAAATATTCATGAGATGGTCCTCATAGTCCTAAAGCTCTCAACCAAGCTATAATTTTATGATTATACTGTTGTTTAGACTAAACAAAATACTCAGATGGCATGTCATAGCAAACAGTGTGTTTAGTTATCCCCCTCGACAGGCCAGGTTATCTTGTATAAAATTCAGAGAGAAAATATAATATTCCATTAGATCTGCCTGTGTGTCTGTTGATATTAAGCATTATCATTTCTATGAACAAAAGAAAACAGGATTCTTTTTCAGTGTGATATATACCGTAATCAACCTTATTAGTGCCCTGTGCACTTAGCTTGTTCAAATGGCGGCAAATACTTGTAGCAAACTTTCTTTCTATTAAGCACACATTTCAACAAGTTACTGTATTGTGAAGGAAACAAATTGAAAGGTTTAGCATCAGAGAAAAACTGCTTATAGTCATAGAACAATAGAGAAGTTTTACAAGTGAAAAATGAAAGATTCTATCACATTTGCAAGCTCTTGTAAACACACAAAGGGGATAAACCAGTAAAAAATTGTGAGCTTTAAGTCATGTGCCACAGAAATGACCATGATATGCACTTATAGTGGCATGTGCACTAATTTGGTTGAATAAGGTATATTTCTCTGACTCAGAATAAAGGCAAGTAGATGTGGGATTTAGTGACCTAGCACTATTGCACTAAAAATAAAACCAAGAACTAAATATTAAGTGGGAGTGCTGAAGAAAACAACAGAGAAAGCTTAAGTCCCTGTGGGTTACTTTGTTATGAGTATATCTTAATAAAGTTGAACAGGCTCAAAAAAAACAACCAAAAAAAAAAATTGAATGAAATCATTTTGCTTTGATCTACTGGACTCCTGCTGCTCTATTGCAGCTCATGAGACTAGAACTTACAGGTAGTTTGCTTTGGGTGTGTTATAATCCTGTGATTTCCTAGCAGGCACACAACTCTGAAGTAAACTTGTATCAACATTGATTCAATATCATGATGTTGAATCAATGTTGAGACATTGTTGTTCCCACTTTGTTTGCCTGTTGGGATTCCAGATGGTGCAGATTTTAGACTCCACTTTAAAACTTGCAAAAATGCTGATTGATATGGTTTAATCAGCTTGCATCCAGAGCCTTAGATAAGGAAGAGTTTTGATGATAATTGTGAGACAAGTCTGTTCATTCTCCTGATTAAGCTATATGTGGTGGACTCTCAATGAGGCAGTTATGATGAGGGAACACCACATATGCTTCTATGGAAAAAATCTGGTAAATAATTCCAGAATTTCCATTGAAACCTCACTTTGTAGGAAAAGCGAGCTTTTGCCATGCTTCGTAAAAGCTGTTTCTTTTTATTTGTTTCCAGGCAACTCAGGCTGAAGGTCGGCCAGCAGATAGGGCCAGGGCTTGGTGCAGTATGATCAATGTTCCCTATTACAGATTTAGTCCCCAGATGTCTGAGAATATTCCCCTAGACTGTACAGACAATAAAACATTAATAAACATGATGTGGGAAACACAGTGTTATACAGTTGCTAATAGACACAGAATAGAGCAGACAGCTCAGTTACTATTAACAGGACAAGGTCGTTGTCATGGAAACAACAGATGAATACAGAATACTCAGAAATGTATTTATTATCAGCAGACAGAGGGTACTTTTGGGGATATTTGGAAATAACCAGCCATAGTTCTAGGGAGGACTGTGCTGAAATTGTGGGATTGTAAACGATAGCGATACCATATTATGTCCCCACTTTGAGAAGGTGAGGGTACATTGGCTGCATTTGCAAATAGTAGCTTCTCATGTCAGCCTGTTCATCAGCACTGAAATGTCACTACATTGGTTCTTCTGAAACCATAGGTTCTTCATGTAAACAGAGAAGATTGTGATCAAAATGCATGTGCTAATCTTAAGTTTCCTTAAAAATCTATCTGTGTTGGCCATAATTATTATTTTGGTGCTATGAGAGAACCAGTGATTAGTTAGACATGTATTTTGGAGTAATTGTTGGCTGTTTACTTGATAGGACATTGGTAGATGTATTTTTGTTAGGGTAAGGAGTAACAATTTTGATTGTCTGGAAGCAGCAAACAATGTTATAATTTAGCCCAGGCCCAGATCAGTCTGCACATATGCACAGGTGGATTTTATTAGCCTTCTGTGATAGCATATACCATCGTAAAGTTTTTACCGAGAGTTCAGCTTGCAGTGATTTGAGTTGTATTACACATATTTCCAAGTCGCAACTTGGAAAAAGTTCCTTAACTCTTCGAGTGCAAAAAAAGCAGACAACAAAATTTACGTCTGCAAAATAAAAAAAAATGTTTCATCCAAGCTATACCATATTGAGAACTTGAGACATGAAGGCAAACAGTGTAGACCCAGATGAGACGGCTCACCATGAGCCGCCTCATCTGATCTCTGCTGTTTGCAATTTTATCACTTCATTTTCGAAGCTTTAAGTGCTAATGTCATGTTGGATGAGGTTAGAATCAGATAAGCCTGTGTATTCAGATGGATCAGGTTCAGTTTTTGCCACTCACTGTATGTATTTCGCAGGATCCAAAGATTAAATTATTGCTGTAAATGGAGAATAAATTTTTGCCATGAAAAGAGAAGTCTCTGATCAGACTGCACGGATGTTCAGGCTGATCTTAACTTTATATTGCTTGTATGTCTCGAAACCATTATTGCATGGCATTTCACAAATATATATTAATACTTTAAGTGCTAGATATGAAAATAGTTGAATTTGCAAACAGTATAGATTCAGATGAGGTAGCCTCCTCATTTGGGTCTATGCTGTTTGCCCTCTAGTCTTTAAATTTTCGATATGATACAGCTTGGATGAACTTTTTTTTTTAATTTTGCAGTCGTATATTTTGTCATCTACCCTTTTGGAGCTTGAAGGGTTAGCAGAAAGTTGCAATACATTAATGCTTGTAATGAGGCTCTTTATAATTAGGACTAATATGTTTTTGAACTCATTGCTTATATATATGTACATTTAGAAGGTGAAAGCAAACCATTTAGAAAAAAGCAGACAGAGGCAACATTGAGTCATTTTAAAATAATTACTTTTTATACGCCCGTTTTGAAAAAACGGACGTATTATGTCGTGGTGTCCGTCCGTCCGTCTGTCCATCCGTCTGTCCGTCCATCCATCCGTAAACATTCTTGTACGCGCCATAACTCAGTAACCATTTGGGATATCTTCATGAAATTTGGTAGGCATATGTATTAGGTTGGGGGAACGTGTCGCGTACAAGAATGGTTGCTCCCCCTTCCTTAGTTTCCAAGTTATGCCCCTTTGATTAATTTTTTCCCTGCAAGTCTTGTGCACGCCATAACTAAATAACCGTTCGGGATATCTTCATGAAACTTCATAGCAATGTGTATGAAGTCCCAACGGTGTGTCGCGTTCAAAAATGGCTGCTCTACCTTTCTTCGTTTAGAGTTAATCCCTTTCATCATTTGGGATATCTTCATGAAATTTGGTAGGCATATGTATTAGGTTGGGGGAACGTGTCGCGTACAAGAATGGTTGCTCCCCCTTCCTTAGTTTCCAAGTTATGCCCCTTTGATTAATTTTTTCTTTGCAAGTCTTGTGCGCGCCATAACTAAATAACCGTTCGGGATATCTTCATGAAACTTCATAGCAATGTGTATGAAGTCCCAACGGTGTGTCGCGTTCAAAAATGGCTGCTCTACCTTTCTTCGTTTAGAGTTAATCCCTTTCATAAGTTTTTACAGGCTTATCTTGTACAATACATTGTCAGGGGAGAATAGTAGAGCAAAAAATGGTACATCTAGTATATTAGGTTATCTCTTTTGTCCACTTTGACAAGCAACTGTATTTGATGTGTTTTAAATTTTTAAATAATGTTGCAGTTATTATACCCCCCCCCCCCTTTGAAAAAGTGGGGGTTATACAGGTTTACATCTGTCTGTCTGTCCTTCCGTCTGTCTGTCCTTCCGTCCCCTTTTAATCAAATTTTTCATCAAAGATTTCTTCACAACCATACAAGCTAGACTGGTCATATTTGGCATAAAGGTTGATGACCACATGTTGTACTATGGGATTGAGAACCAGCCTTCTCCTGCTTATTCTTCCCTATATTTGTCCAATTTTCTTTCTTTCCATACTTTGAATAATGAAATTTTACGTCAAAGATTTCTCTACAACCATGCAAGCTAGATTAGTCATATTTGGTATGCAGGTTGATAACGACATGTTGTATCGTGGGATTGAGAACCAGCCTTCTCCTGCTTATTCTTCCCTGTATTTGTCCAATATTCTTTCTTTCCATACTTTGAATAATGAATTTTTTCGTCAAAGATTTCTCCACAACCTTGCAAGCCAGAGTAGTCATATTTGGTATGCAGGTTAATGATTACTTACTGTATCGTGGGATTGAGAACCAGCCTTCTCCTCTTTTTCTTCCCTGTATTTGTCCGATTTTCTTTCCCTCTTTACTTTGAATGATGTAATTTTTGTAACAGATTCACAGCAACCATTCATATTTGGTATACATGGTAACAATGATTTCTCTCTCTCTCTATGCTTTTTGTTACGAAAATAACACCATTTGATTTAAGCAGTTAAGCGGGGGTATAGTCAAATTCGCCAACAGTTCTACTTAATTATAGAGTGGTTGCCTCTCTTTGTTTGCCTGTCTATCCTTTTGTAAACAATTTTGTTCATTCTGTAACTCCTTTAGGACATTGAAATGGGCGTATTATGCGCCGCTTGCGAAGCCCTTGTTCAAGTGTGCCTAAAACCTGTAGATACCTCATAACTGCAGTTTTTTGGAGTGTAGGGTATGTATTCAGTTATAAGATGGGTTTTCCCTGCCAAAAAATAACCCCAAAAATCTAGATCCATCTTACAAAGATGGATCTAGATTTTTGGGATTATTTTGGAAGGCAAATCCTATCTAGTGGCATATTAAACAAGACTGATAAGGGTATTCAGGGTCAATATAGAGGGGGAAAAACTCCATTTTATAGCCAAGTTATTTTGACATTATTTTTACTCGCTGTATTTACATTAGATGTATGAACACCTCATTAGGATATACAGTAGACTTACAGTCTCAGAATTTGACACACCTAGTCTCAGCAGATGTTTTACTTCACCAGGGCCAAGTCAGGTAAATTCGGACAGCAGGTAAATTTGGATAGTGATATTCTTTCCTCAATATGTCGGTTGGAATTTAAACAAAATTAATTGGGCAAACAGTGGAAATCCTGATGAGATGGCTCATGATGAGCCATCTCATCTGGATTTCACTGTTTGCAATGGTATGTCCCAATTCACCCACTGTCCAAAGTTACCGGACTCTACCCTATTTGCATACGATAGAAATTCTAAAAATTGGGACACCTAAAATTATTACCATAGCTGTCCTAAAAATGGTACTGTTTGATTTTTATCTCGTCTGTGACAACCAGAAGTTAGACATAGGTATTATTCATTTGCCATCATTGTCGGCATCAATGTTGCCTCAAGTATTTGCATTTAGCTCTGTTTTATGACATCAGGCATATTTGTGAAGCAAAGGGCTTCTTAGATGATGTAATTTTTGCTTCTGTTTTGCATCATTCATGCTTTTATTGCATTCAGGAAGGTACATGTAATCTACATGGTTCTTGTACCAAAGAAGCATAAAAATGCTAAAATTGGGACACCAAATACAATTACTATAACAGTTCTAAAAATGAGTTTAATTTTACAGTGCATTAATGCATCCAGAAGATGTAGATGGACTGGCAAACAGTGTAGGTCCTGATCAGACTGCTCCTTAAAGAGCAGTCTGATCTGGGTCTGCACTGTTTGCTTAGACCTATATGTCCCAATGCTTAGAATTTTATGGTAGTATAAAATATTTTGCATAATGTAAATGTGCTTCCATTCGTAAATTTATTTGATTTGTATTTATTATATGTTATATTATTATACGCCCGTTTTGAAAAACGGATGCATTATGTCGTGGCGCTGTCCGTCCGTCCGTCCGTAAACATTCTTGTACACGCCATAACTCAGTAACCATTTGGGATATCTTCATGAAATTTGGTAGGCATATGTATTAGGGTGGGGGAACGTGTCGCGTACAAAAATGGTTGCTCCCCCTTTCTTACTTTTGAAGTTATGCCCCTTTAATTAATTTTATCCCTGTAAGTCTTGTACGCGCCATAACTAGATAACCGTTTGGGATATCTTTATAAAACTTCATAGCAATGTGTATGAATTCCTAACGATGTGTCACGTACAACAATGGCTGCTCTCCCTTTCTTTGTTTAAGAGTGAATTCCTTTCATTAGTTCTTATCGGCTAGTTTTGTGTAAACTTTTGTTGTACATGTAATATATTGTCAAGGGAAAAAAGTAGACCTAAAAAAGGTATACCTTGTGTATGTCGGTTATCTCCCTTGTTCAAAGATATTGTATCAAAGATTTCTTCACAACCATACAAGCTAGACTGGTCATATTTGGCATACAGGTTGATGACGACATGTTGTATTGTGGGATTGAGAACCAGCCTTCTCCTGCTTATTCTTCCCTTTATTTGCCCCATTTTCTTTCTTTCCATACTTTGAATAATGAAATTTTTCTTCAAAGATTTCTCCACAATCATGCAAGCTAGAGTAGTCATATTTGCTATGTAGGTTGATAACGACATGTTGTATCATGGGATCGAGAACCAGCCTTCTCATGCTTATTCTTCCCTGTATTTGTCTGATTTTCTTTCTTTCCCTACTTTGAATAATGAAATTTTTCGTCAAAGATTTCTCCGCAACCATGCTAGCTAGAGTAGTCATTTGGTATGCAGGTTGATGGCGATATGTTGTATCGTTGGACTGAGAACCAGATTTTTTCTGCTTATTCTTCCCTGTATTTGTCCAATAGTCTTTCTTTCCATACTTTGAATAATAAAATTTTTCGTCAAAGATTTCTCCACAACCAAGCAAGCTAGAGTAGTCCCATTTGGTATGCAGGTTGATGACGATATGTTGTATCGTGGGATTGAGAACCAGCCATATATTGCTTATTCTTCCCTGTATTTGTCCAATATTCTTTCTTTCCATACTTTGAATAATGAACTTTTTCATCAAAGTTTTCTCCACAACCATGCAAGCTAGATTAGTCATATTTGGTATGCAGGTTAATGATGACTTACTGTATTGTGGGATTGAGAACCAGACCTCCTCTTTTTGTTCCCTGTATTTGTCTGATTTTCTTTCTCTCTTTACTTTGAATAATGCATTTTTTGTGCAAAAGATTTCTATGCATCTGTAAGTTAGAGTAGGGAATTTTGGTATACATGGTAACAATGATTTCTCTCCCTCTTTATGCTTTTTGTTACGAAAATAACACCATTTGATTTAAGCAACTAAGGGGGGGTTGGGTGGGGGGTAAGTTAGAGTAGGGAATTTTGGTATACATGGTAACAATGATTTCTCTCCCTCTTTATGCTTTTTGTTAGGAAAATAACACCATTTGATTTAAGCAATTAAGGGGGGGGGGGGTGTATAGTCTGATTCGCTGACAGTTCTAGTTAATTATAGAGTGGTTGCTCCTGTTTGTCTGCCTGTCTATCCTTTTGTAAACAATCTTGTTCATTCTGTAACTCCTTTAGGACATTGAAACGGGCGTATTATGCGCCGCTTGCGAAGCCCTTGTTTTTTACATTGTCACAAAATGAGCTGTTTTGCTACATCCAGATCAAGGTAAGATATACTTTTGATATGGAAATTTTGGTGGTTGATGCATTCAGCCTTTAATAAAAGCATACCAAACAAGCCAACTATATACACCAAAACAAAACAAGTGGTAACATTATGTTAATGTTTTCCCCATTGAGCGTATAGGAAGCAGGCAGTGTGTGAAGATTTGTGATAAATCATGTTGCCATGGCCACAGCCTGCAGATTTGTACCTTGATGGCATTGGATGTAAACATTTACTTCAAAGTCGGCCTCAAAATAGTCCTTTAGAAAACATTGCAATAATCTTGCAGTAATTTTTCATGATGTTATGTATGATGTTTTGTATGATGTTAGAACTGATACAGTTTTTCCTTACTGTTAAATTATTGCTGATTAACGTATGTGCAGTTGAGCAGTTGCTAACATTAATTCACACTGGCTTTATGGTTTTTAATTGATATTTCAAAATCTTCCCTCCGACATCACATGCTAATCAGTGATAATTCATCAGTGAGGAAAAGTTATTTCTTAAATCTATATCAGTTCCAGCTTGTAATATTATCAGAACATACTTTCCAGGGTAGATTACATACATAACAAGCCTGGGAAATAACCTGTTCCTAAATGAGCCGCAACACAACAAAATCAACAAAGTGGGATGTGCACCCAGTAAAGACTCAGATCAGCCTGGGCATCTGCCCACTCTGATCAGAGTCTTCACTGTCAGCATGGAGATAGCTTAAACCCTTAGCTACCCTTTAAGCACACAGCAAAGATTCTGATTAGACTGGGCAGATACCCAGGCTGATCTGAGTCTTTGAGAGGCCCACATGCCACTTTGTTGATTTTGTCATGTCGCGGCTCAAATATGTAAATTAATTGTCTTAATTTTGCTGCTACAAGATGTTTCTTTTTCCTTGATTAAGACATTCCCAAAAATCTAGATCCATCTTTTAAGATTGGGATTGTTTTGGAATGGGGAAAATTGTCATATAACAGTATAAATATGGTAGATTTAGAATATTTTTCTATAATTGTGATAAATTTTGTAAAGAAGGTTTAGAAGTTCCATAATATTATAATCATTCTGATAATTTAAACCTTTTTAGACTGGAAACCGGTTTTGGGGACATCAGTCTCAAACACTGATATCTGAAAATAGGCTCCTATGTAAAAATATCCATTGTTCACATTTCCCATCTTTATTTACATTTAACTGTTTTTATCTCAAACTACTGATTTATCAAAGTACATTTTCTGGGACCAGAAAATTTACTTTGAGATATCAGTAGTTTGGCCTGAACCTTGACTTTGAGTTCTCAAGAGTTGACTATAATTGTGCAAACAATGTAGACCCAGTCCAGATGCCACAGAACACAGTGTCTGATCAGGGTCAGCACTGTTTGCTTACAAGAATTTCTATTCAAAATACTATACACCAGATACTCCTGAAACTAGAAATGGACTCATCCAAATAATGATGATGGACAAGTCGACTGGTCAACTGGCCTGAAGGCATGTAACAGGGAAAACTCAGATCAGCTCGTAAATCAGTGCCATCCCTGTTATTGTCAACAGATAGATTTTCAGGAATTTGTATGGTGAAAGCCACAACTATGATCAGACTGCACAGATGTGCAGGTTTAAAGTTTCCCTGTCTGCACATTCCATATCAGCCGCAACACGACAAAACCAACAAAGTGGGTTGTGCACCCAGTGAAGGCTCAGATCAGCCTGGGCATCTGCCCAGTCAGTTCAGGGGGTAGCTAAGGCTAGCTAAGGGTCTAATCTACCTCCATGCTAACAGTGAGACTTTGGCAAGACTGGGTGGATGCCCAGGCTGATCTGAGTGTTCACTAGGTGCTAATGCCATTGTGTTGCAGCTCTGTTATTATACAGATCAGTGTTTTGATTCCGTGGATGAAGATACAGTGTAGAGTGCTGCAAAAAAGCATTAAAAATAATTATTTTCGGTATGGATTTGGAGTTACCATACTACGCATTTATGTTATTTTTCTACCAACATTTTCTTAATGAATTGCATTCCAGTATTTTTACAATCACGTAAACTTTTAATTGGTCTTTATTCCATAATTCCAGAATTTTCTTTGCTTTGTTTGTGTCAAGACACAGCATTCTGTAGAATTATTGTTCTTGTCTCATCAGCATAATCTCCTGTGTTACAAGATCATTATATATTCTGGTACTCATTTGTTGCTATTACAATCAACAACAAATTCATGTTGGCATACTGTGATATAATTGTTAATAAAGTTTTGATTTTGTACTGTGTTTCTGTTATTCTTTGCATGTTATGTTGGAATGCCAGTCATGTACAAACTAGATTGTAACTATTCTGTTTCTAGTGCTGCTGTATTTATCTGGAGCAAGTTGTTCAAAGCTTCATACTTTCGCCAGTAACTGACAACTGCCCTTCTTGAATCAGGGGAAGGAGAAATGAAAGTATGTGGCCAGACCAAGTGGCCACATACTTTCATTTCTCCTTCCCCTGATTCAAGAAGGGCAGTTGTCAGTTACTGGCAAAAGTATGTGCACTTAGTACTGGTTAACCGCTTAAGAGGTCTAAACCTGCCCAGGAATAGTATGGTTAGGTTAACTGACCGTCCCGACATGACCATAGCTGTTTACCGTGGACGTAAAGCAACAAATTAATCAATCAATCAATCAAAGCTGCATTAGCTTAGCTAAGTCATTGGTCAAGGATTCCTGAAGTCTTCTAGTACACATAATATCAGGAATGCTAATACTTTTTGCTGAAAAAATAGGAGGAGCTTTTGCACTGCAGCTCCTCATAAGTTTTGGGCAAAAATGGTAGTGTTTTGCATACAATATGCTTGAAAAAAAGTGATGACATTGTTATTTCTTGAACAACTGGGCCATGAACAACCAATTTATGCAAGTACTGTGGCCGTATTTATAAAATGACTTAAGTGGTTGCTATGCTGTTGCTAAGGTAGAATTTGTGTGAAGGAGATTCCCTACAACTATGGAATTTGCTATGGAGGAACAGTCCTTTTCAGACTGTTCCTCCAGAGCAAATTCCGTAGTTGTAGGGAATCTCCTTCATAGAAATTGCACCTTAGCAACAGCATAGCAACCATTTAAGTCATTTTATAAATACGGCCCCAGGTATGTAAAATTTTGGGCAAGTTGATTTTACCATTTGGCATTTGCTGGCTGATTGCAAAACATTGTCAACCCTGATCAGCATGCACCTTAGATGTCTTCTCTGTTCACTACAAAACCAACAAAGTGGCATATGCTCCCAGTGAATGCAAAACTTTGTGGTGTACTGCCTTTGGTTGCATATTGCAAAGGTCAGTTGTGGTTTAAGGTTTCTCACAAGTATGTCAAGTGGAAGGTAGCATGCTTCAGGTCAGTATGCATATTGAGATCTGGTATAAGGTTTCTCACCAATATGAAAAGTGGGAGAATGCTTCTCGCCAGCATACACATTGCAAAAGCATGATTCTTGTGTAAGGTTTCTCGCCAATATCTTTAGTGTATGGTGGTATGGTTCACATCAGTATGCACATTGCAAAGCTTGGTTGTGGGGTCTCTCAGCACATTGCAAAGTTTATGCACATTGCAAAGTTTGTCTGTGGTGTAAGGGTTTTCACCAGTATGTTTTGTGTTAGATTCAGTGTGCATGTTTCAAAGGTTGGTTGTTTTGTGGTTATAGACGCTCAGAGAGTATTTCAGTCTATATCCAGCCATCTCCCAGAGAAGGGGAGAAAGGAAAGAGATGTAATGGCTGAGAGAAAAAAAATATCCAAACAACCACCACCTGCAGCTTCTGGAAACACAGAAGGCCCTTGCCCTAGTATAATCCAAATTATTAGGATGCCTTGGCATTAAAAGTGACCCAGCACCAAAGCCCAACCAAAACCACTTCGGTTAAGGTGTAAGGTTTCTTATAAGTACAGTGGACCGTCTTTACAAAGACGCCATTTGTTCCCAAAAATTTTGATGTTAAAGTGAATTTGCTTCGTAAAGAATGCATATTTAGAACAATTTAGCCATTCCGTGCAAATCAAAATGACGTTATAAAGAATTTTGCTGTTGAAACTAGTGCCGTTGTAAAGAGGGTTGACTGTGTGTTTAAAGTAAGGTAGTATGCTTTTCATCAGTATGCTCAGTGGAAGGTTTTATTTTGGTGTAAGGTTTCTCACCAGTATGTTGAGAGTAAGGTAATATGCTTGTAAGTACGTATGTTGCAAAGTTAGATTGTTGTGTAAGGTTATTCAACAGTATGTCTAGTGTAAGGTAGTATGCGTCTCGTCAGAATGTGCATTGCAAAGCTTGGTTGCGGTGTAAATTTTCTCAACATTATGTTTAATGTAAGGTAGTATGCTTATCATCAGTATGCGCATTGCATCATTGCAAGGTTTGGTTGTGGTGTAAGGTTTCCCAACAGTATGTTTAATGTAAGGTAGTATGCTTCTCGTCAGTATGCACATTGCAAAGCTTGATAATGGTGTAAGGTTTGTCACCAATATATTTAATGTAAGGTGGTATGCTTCTAAGGCTTCTCACCAGTTTGTTTAGTGTAAAGTAGTATGCTTCTTGTCAGTACTTTAGTTCTGGTGTAAGGTTTCTCACCAGTATGTAAATATAAGGCAATACGCTTCCCTTCAGTTTCCGATGTAAGGTTTTTCACCAGTATGTTAAGTGTAAGGTAGTGTGCTTCTCATCAGTTTGCACATTGCAAAGCTTGATTATGGTGTAAGCTTTTCACCAGAATGTCAAGTCTAAAGTAGTAAGCTTCTGGTCATTATGCACATTGCAAAGCTTTGTTGTGGTGTAAATTTCTAAACAGTTTGTTTAGTGTTTAGTAGTTTTCTTCACATTAGTATGCACATTGCAAGGCTTTGTTATGGTGTAGATTTCTTAATAGAATGTTAAGTGTATGGTAGTATGCATTCCGTCAGATTGCACATTGCAAGGCTTGGTTGTGTTGTATAGTTCTCAACAGTATGTTGACTGTATGGTAGTATATTTACCTTCAGTATGCACATTGCAAGGTTTGGTGGTGGTGTAAGGTTTCTCACTAGTATGTTTAGTGTAAAGGAGTGACATGAGGCTGCAATACGTGTTAAAGATGTCGATGTTTAATGTGCCCTGCTATTCACATTAATTCACGCAACTAGCTATGCTCTTCATCGACACACAAGCCAAGTGATTCATCTCAGTGCTTGTCAGTATGCACATCCCAAGGTCTGGTTATGGTGTATGGTTTCTAAAGAGAATGTTTAGTGTAAGCTTGTATGCTTGTCAGTAGGCACATTGCTAAGTCTGGTTTTGGTGTAAGGTTTCTCACCAGTATGTTTAGTGTCAGGTAGTATGCCTCTTGTCAGTGTGTACATTGCAAGGTTAAGTTCCAGTGTAAGATGTCTCACCAGTATGTTTAGTATAAGGCAGTATGCTTCAGGTCGGAATGCACATTGCAAAGTTTGGTTCCAAATCAAGTTTTTTTCATCACTTAGTGTGCATGATTCTGGTCAGTATGCAGATTGCAAAGCTTGATTGTAGAGTAAGGTGTCTCAGCAGAATGTTTGGTGTAAGATATAATGCTTCTTGTCATTTTGCACATTGCAAAGCGTGGTTGTGGTGTAGATTTTTCAACAGTATGTTTAGGGTAAAGTAAGTATTCTTCGTGTTAGTATTCACATTGCATGGCTTGGTTATAGTGTTGATTTCTCAACAGTACATTAAGTGTATGGAAGTATGCTTCCCATCAGTATGCACAATGCTAGGTTTGGTTGTGGTTTAGATTTCAAAACAGTATGTTTAGTGTATGGAGTATGTCTCTTCTCAGAGACACAGTGCAAAGTTTGGTTTTGGTATAAGGTTTCTCACCAGTATGTTAAGTGAATGGTAGTATGTAATTATGCACATTGCAAGGTTTGGGTCTGGTGTAAGACTTTTCACCAGCATGTTTAGTGTTTAGTAGTATGCTTCCCCTCAGTATGCACACTAGAAGGATTGGTCCAGATGTTAGGTTTCTCATCAGTATGTAAAATGTATGGATGTATGCTTTTTGTCAGTATGCAAATTGCAAGGTTTTGTCGTGATGTAAGGTTTCTCACTAGTATATTTAGTGTAAGGTATGCTTAAAAGATTAAGGGTAGGACTGATTTTTCTGATCAATTCCGAAAAATAATAATACGTCACAAACGTATTGGCTATAATTTAAATGTTATGCGACAGTCTGCATGCTTAGTGATTAACCCAATCACGGTTGATAACTTTGCTGCACTCTTTAATTGCACACCGGGGGATCGGACGTCAGACTCTATGATGGCCCGACCTAAAGCTATATATTTTAGTTGGTTGGGACCGGAGCCTTTTTGTCTGTTGCTTGGTCCACCGGGGCTTAACTGGTGACCTTCTTTTGCTTCAGATTTCCAGTGGGGTCGTTTGGCAGGACAGGGATTTCCACCTGTCAGACGGCCCGTTGTATCTGTTGAGTCCTCGTCTTTGCTTCTTCATGGTGTTGAAATTTGATTTATGTGTTTACCGTGATGATTCATTGACGAGTTAGAGGGTTATCATGCGAACCGAACTACCAACTAAATGTTTTGTACCACTTCAGAAACTGAGGGTGAGGTTGGGCCTGTAAAATCAATTTAAGCCCCCCAGTAATTCATTACTGACCGTTCCAAGGCGGTAGTTCTGTTGTGGTTCTCTGTTGCCTGTTTTTGGTGTCAGAGTTTCTGTGATGTTTTACCTTATGTATGTTCTTATTATTTTTGGTTCGGTTTGGGTTGCTGAGTGGCCACCTTTTGGGAACAAGCTGCTCACTCGGTTGGCCATATGTTCTCTGTATCTTGATTATTTGTAATTTTAGTTGTTTCCAACTATGGTTTGAGGGCTGGATTTGGATTTTGATTGTTTCAGTTCCTGGTCTTTGCATACTTTTTACTTTTATTGTCAGTATGCAAATTGCAAGGTTTGGTCGTGGTGTAAGGTTTCTCACTAGTATGATTAGTGTAAGGTATGCTTTTTGTCAGTATGCAAATTGCAAGGTTTGGTCGTTGTGTAAGGTTTCTCACTAGTATATTTAGTGTAAGGTATGCTTCTTGTCAGTATGCATATTGCAAGGTTTGGTTGTGGTGCAAGGTTTCTCACCAGTATGCTTAGTGTAACAAACATGTAGTTTGCTTCTCGTCAGTATTCACATTGCAAAGGCTGGTTGTGGTATAAGATATCGCAACAGTATGATTGGTGTATATTATGTAGTATGCTTTTCATCAGTACGCACATTGCAAAGTTTGCTAGTTTTGTCAGGTTTCTAACTATAATGAAAAGTGTAAGGGTGTATGCTTCCTGTCAGTATGCACACTGCAAGGTCTGGTTCCAGTGTAAGGTTTTTCACCAGTATGTTTAGTGTGAGGTAGTATGCTTATCATGAATATGCGCATTGTAAAGTATGGTTCTGGTGTAAGGTTTCTCACTAGTATGTTTAGTGTATGGTGGTATGCTTCCCATCAATATGCCATTGCAAGTTTGGTTCTGGTGTAAGGTTTCTTACAAGTATGCTCTCTGAAAGGTAGTAAGCTTTCAAACAGAATGTGGTTGTGGTGTAAGCTTTCTCACCAGCAAATTTAGTGCAGGTATATGGTGTATGTCTTCTCACCAGTATGTTTTGTGCACCATGGTGTAAGGTTTTGCACCAGTATGTTCAATGTCACAAGATCATAGTTCCCGACCAAATCCTGATAATTATTTTTATGTGATAGTTTCTTGAAAAATATAGTTTAAAACCAAGGTTCGGTTTGCAGCCAGTATGTTTCACAAAGTTCTCACCATTATGCTTTTGCGTGGTGTCTCACTCATTTGCATAGGACGTTTGTTCACTGATGTGTGGAATGTAAGAAATACGTTATAATGTTTCATTAGTTACGTGTGTAGTGTTAAGGATTCAATTTATAGCTTTCACACCAGTATAAAGAAACAGCTTTCAAAAAAAAAAAAAAAAAAAATCGACAGACACAGTCCCAGGAGGTGCAGTCATGTATCCGTTCTGCTGAGTCTCTAACTATTGTTACCAGAATTGGAACGGCAACATATCAAGGCAGAAACATACTCTGCTCCTTTTATTGAGCTGTGGATTAACTCGAGGCTGACATTTGAATAGTGGATCATAAGAGACAATTCCAAAGAGAAAGCATATATAAAACAGTTGTATTTTATACTTCAAGTTATTTTATAAAATGATAAAATATATATATTATTTTTACAGATTTAAGAGATACAAAAATAAACATTATACAATTTGATCTAATAATTGTATCACACATAACTTACTGAGCAGCGACATGAGAAAACCAACAAAATGGTTGTGTGCCCTACGCTGACTCAGATCAGCTTGGGCATCAGCCGAGTCTGATCAGACTCTTCACCAAGCGCTTAAAGGTTAGCTAAGGGTCTAAACTACCTTCATGCGGACAGTGAAGACTCTGATCAGACTGGGCGGATGCCCAGGCTGATCTGAGTCTGTGCTGGACGCACAACCACTTTGTTGGTTTTGTCACGTCGCAGCTCAATTATCAGTCTATCAAACATGCTACATATCATATACACTAAAAATTTAGGTGATGTTGCAGGTGTTTTTACACAAAATAAAGTTGGGGGGATTGATTTTCACAGTAACTTAACTCATTAGATCATGTTTACCACATCACATTGTTGGGTTTTGCATTACCAAAATCACGGAATTAAATCATTTGAGACAAGAATTTAAGAAAACCAGTTTTGGTTAAAAAAATCCCTTTCTGTCTACTGCTGAAAGTTCATTTTTAAAAATGAGCCGTGACACTAGAAAACCTACAAAGTGGTTGTGCGCCCACCGCAGACTCAGATCAGTCTGGGAATATGCCCACTCTGTCCAGAGTCTTTGCAAAGCGCTTATATGGTAGCAAAGGGTCTAAGCTACCTCCATGTGGACAGCGAAGACTCTGATCAGACTGAGCGGATGCCAAGGCTGATCTGAGTCTGCACTGGGCGCACAACCACTTTGCTAGTTTTCTTGTGTCGAGGCTCAATTATGAATTAAACTGCAATTAATTGTTAAATGGCCATAGATAGCTTTGTTACCATAAGCATTCTTTGCTATGGTGATAGGGTCAAGTCAGCTAAATTCGACTGTGACAGCAGGTAAATTTGGACAGTGACATTGTTTCA
Organism: Ctena decussata; assembly: GCA_963989385.1. Classification (NCBI taxonomy): domain Eukaryota; kingdom Metazoa; phylum Mollusca; class Bivalvia; order Lucinida; family Lucinidae; genus Ctena; species Ctena decussata. Next base: position 42,256,654 of record OZ022500.1, read on the forward strand.
TTTATATGCCAGTTGCTTGGAATTAAAACAAAAATAACTGGGCAAACAGTGAAAATCCTGATGAGACGTCTCATCTGCATTTTCATTATTCGCAGTGGTATGTTCGAATTTACCTGCTGTCCGAATTTACCTGACTTCACCCTACAGCTATGGCAACAACAGATATTTTACCCTAGAATTTCTAAGTCCGCGACTGTCTTAAGGGGGATATGGGTGGAGCCAGTATCTAACACCAGTCCAAGTGTCGGACTGGATTCAGCTCAGATGAGCTAAAACGTTACAGCATGTGGAAACAATAGAGACTTAGATCAGCCTGTGCATCTGCAAACTGAACAGTGCCATAGTTGTCAGATAAGAGATTTCATAGGAATCATAAAAGTTTGATGCAAACAGGAACGACTCATATCAGAATGTGCAGACTCGCAGGCTGTTCTGAGTCTTCACTGTGCGCACATAGTGCAAGACACTTTTTCTCTCAATAAATACATGGCGTATACAACTTACACTCATAAAACCCTAATCTAATATTATGCAAAATAGTATCATTTTTAAAACAAAATTAATGAGCAAATGTCTCTCACATTTCCATATAACGCGCACAACGTTACACATGTTCGGCCGTCAGTAACTTACGCAGAGTTAAGGCACTTTATGAAAGTGTCTATCTTAGCACTATAAGCGCCAAAAATGAAAAAACTGGAATTTGCAAACTGTGAAAAAGCAGATCAGGCGGCTGATCATTAGCCACTTAATCAGGATCTACACTGCACTCTGCTCTTTGAATTATCAATGTGATTCGGCTAAGATGAAACATTTTTTGAAATTTTGCAGACGTAAATTTTGTCGTCTGCTTTTTTGGCGCTTTAAGGGTTAGAAAAGACTTTTTTTTATATATGTGGTCACACCAAATTATAATGATAAAGTAAAATTATCATAATAACTAGACCAAGACATAAGATGCATGATCAAATGAGTCATGACGCGGACTAAACTTTGTTGCGTATGCAGCTGCTGTTCACAACTTCTCACGTGATAAGTCTGTACTTGCCGATGGTCATATACGCCAACAGGAATACAAGTAATGGCACAAATGTCACCAAAATAGTACTCTTTCAAAATTTAAATTCGAGAAATGTAATTTTCTCACTATTTCTAGCTGACCGGTAATATATATTATATTTTAACTTGCTTCTTTTCTTTTTTCTTCTTCTTTTTTTTTTTTTTTTTTTTTTTACAACCGTTGAACCACTCTATTTGTGAAAGCATTTGATTATTCAATCCTTCGTTTTTAATATCTATTTGATCTTAAGTCGTCATCGCTGCCACAAATGGTAGCCAAAGAGGAGTGTAAACGTCATCATAAAAGATATGCCTCCGCCCAGTCTGATCAGAGCCTTTACTGTTCGCACACCACTTGCATGGACCCTATGGAATCTACAGGCGAAAAATGGAACTCAACGTTCATGAAGTCATGACGCTGAATCAACAGTGATCCAATGTTGTTTCAAGTGCGTGCCCACTGGGTTGGTTCCTTACATGCGCTTTGAGAGATTTAGGCTACTGTCCAGTACAGTCCCAGCAGGCACATGACGTTGAAATGACGTTGCAACGACGTCGATGCGACGTGGTTTTGACGTCATGTGTCCGCTGGGGACCCTGTTCACAACCACGCCGTATATTCTAAGACTGTAAAATACAGCTCGGAGATTTTAAAAAACTATGGACCATAACACTGGAGATAGTATAGGCTTGCATGTGACTCCTTAGATGATCTTCGCATTGTATTGCGTACATCTGATGACCACTGTCTTTTCCCCCTCTTACCCCGTTTTGAGTCAACATGGCGAGCCATGACATAGAACGTAGAAAAAAAAATCAGCTCGCCCGGCCTCTGCATCTTGGAGAGTATTCTAACAAGGTCTCTGCAGGCCGCATTTCTTGTGTCACTTTTGCTGTTACAATTACCGTATTGGGACATGTTTCTGAGGCAAACAATACAGATCAAGATCAGACTGTATGTAAGGAGGCCTTTCAGGAATATCGCCAAACTGGAAAATCAACATCTGACTACAGTTCTCAATATTAAGGATAATTACTGACACACGTTCGAGTTATTTAGCGGAGTGGTGGTGGAGGTGGGGCTGGGGGTATAACTCCGGGCTGAACAACTATGGTCGACCGAGTAGGTTGTACCGAAGTTTGTCTACTAGGTTCTGCGCGGGGAACATTGTCGGGAGTTTTACGTGGAACTTTAGGATTTGTGCTACCCTTTTCAATGTCTCCAACGTTTTTCTGTAGATGAGCTTCAATCAGGCGTTTTCTTGCTTGAAAGGAACCCGGCTCGCCCGTGGCCGGATTTACTGCCTCTGATCTGTTAGAGATCATCGATTCTCTCTCAGATCCTCGTTTGATATCTCTTTGAGTATCTCTCTGAGTATCTGCATCAAATGGGGGAGTTGAAGGACGGGGCCGGAGTATTGATGATTGGGGTGTAATGGGAAAGTCCCTGGGTGGAGATTCGGGTCTATAATTATAACTTACTGTAGAACTTTGTAGATTGAGTCGTGGAATTTCGGTTGATTCCGACGGTGAAATGAGCGGTATATCATTTGGAGGAGTAGAAGGCCTTATGGTTGATGGCCTTAAGGGCTTAGAGTAAATACTACTACTTATATCGTTCGGGCGCGTCGCTGGTTGTTTGACAGAAACACGAGCCGCATCAGCCTCGTCTTCGCCTGATTCCTCACCCAAGGTGACAGCGCCGACATTATAGTGACTAAATCTAGTTTTATCCCCATCTTCCACCATTGCAGTAATACGATCTGACATAGATGCCCTCATATCAGTTGTGTAAATATAACCAGCTCCTTGTACTGTATGCTCTGTTTCGTATGCTTTAGGTTCCTGATCTCGGGTTCCTAAATAGTTAGCTTTCATAGAACTCCGCGCAGCTTCCGGTGTGCGTGTACCTCGAATCGCAGCAGACGATCTCAGCGGAGAGGGATCGACTGTGGATGTCCGGAGTTGGTACGATGAACTCCCTCCTTTATTGTTTTCATTAGATGTAACAGGATCTTCTGTCGTTTGTTCCTCTGTACTTGCTTTTATGAGTTTTGTGTAGGAATAAACCTGTTCTGTACGATCAGGTTTGGGTTTATGGCTTTCCCGTAAAGATGGCGGGTCTGTTCCTGCGGGAAAGAATAAAACGTCGCCGGCAACGGGATCTGGCGCCCTTTGTTCTCTCGGAGTAAAAGGTCTGGAAGTATCTAATTCTGATTCTGTATCAGTGGCAATATCTTTGCTGCCATGTTGTCTGACGGACATGCGCAGTGCGTTAACAGCTTCTGTGACAGACGACGCACGTGATCTCTCCGGAGACCGGCGCGAAGGGGGCGTCCTTGGTGGTGTTCTCGATTTAGAACGAGAACGGGAGCGAGAGCGAGATCTGTCTCTTTGATGGACTTCAACCTCTTCGACAGTGTTTGCAATCACCTAAAAAAAGAATAATTTTGTGACTTCCTGTTAGCTTCCCTGGACAATGAAACCCTTCTAAACGGGAAACGATATGCTTCTAAGGGAGCAAATTCTTTCCTAGATTGGACCCCTATTGAAATGGGAGGCCAAAGTAAAAGTTGCAAAGGTGCTGCCCTGAATTTTCAATTCTTTTGTTTTTCAAATCGTATCCGAGATATTTTGTTTTTATTTTAAATAGTAACAAAGATATAGCTATAGCAACTCGGCCAATAATTTTAAAATATGGTAGACCATGCAATACCAAAAACTATGATTACTTTATTACATGCAGATCTGTTAAATCAGGCAGAAAAAAACAACAGCATCAAAACTCGCTAAAACTTGAGTACAGATGTGTCGAAGGGCACTAAAGGCGAATGTCACAGAGAAACTTGAGAACCCCCTGTCAAAGTAACGCAGGTAAGCTGTGCCTTGAGAAATACGTTTTTATTTGTTTCATGCATGAAAAGTGACAATTCATATTAGCATGCATATCTCAGCTAATCATAACCATGCGCAGACCTTCTGAGTTTTTGCTATTTGATTCTGCTATAAAGTACTTTTTTTTTCATGATTTTACGCATAAGGTTAATTTTAAGCATGATCGTTTACGGTGAATTCGGTACCTTTGGTGCGGTGCAACAAATTTGAGCCTTGGCACGAGAAAATCCATAAAGTACCATTGCGCCCAGCAAAGAGTCGGATCAGCCTGGGCATCCGCCCAGTCTAATCAGAATCTTCGCTGTCCGCATGGAGCTAGCTTAGTCCACCAGTTACTCTTTAAGCGCGCAGCGAAGACAGATCAGACTGGGCAGATGTCCAGGCTGATCTGAGTGTTCGCTGGGCGCAGATGTCACTGTTTTGGTTTGTCGTGTCGCGGCTCATTCATAGTTAGACTACTTACCTCTGTGTCTGACAGCTTGATTTCCCTGCAAAGAAAGAATACAAAAATCCTTAGCACATATATCTTATCATCAGTAATGTTTTCATTATTAATATCATTTGAGCCGCGACACAAGAAAACCAACAAAGTGGTTTTGCGCCCAGCGCAGATTCAGATCAGCCTGGGCATCTGCCCAGTCTGATCAGACTCTTCGCTAAGCGCTTAAAGGATAGCTAAGGGTCTAAGCTACCTCCATGCGGACAGCCAAGACTCTGATCAGACTGGGCGGATGCCCAGGCTGATATGAGTCTGCGCTGGGCGCACAACCACTTTGTTGGTTTACTCGTGTCGCGGCTCAGTCTTATCACCAGTTCTGTTTTCATTATTAACATCATTTAAATCTGCAGTCCAACAGATTGGACCACCAATTATCACTATTATTTATTAGTATTATTAATTCATTGCTCGAGATGAGACGGGTTAACAAGGATAATTTGGGGATAATTTTCATATGTTGCCATTACAGCCGTCTTGCCGAGATGGTTCTAACGAGGGGCCACAACATATGTTTTTGATGCGAAATAAGAAAATTTGTCTCAGAATTATCCTCAACACCCTCACTTATCTGGAACTTTGATACTATTAGTATTAACAAAGTCAGTCAGAAAACTGAATGATGGTAGATAAACGAATTCGGCAAGGAATGATGAAACAACCACAGCGAAATTCGACTTGTGCAAAAATGCATATTAACAAGCATGTCGAGTCCGTCGGTGTTTTGACAAAAGCAGAACAGATTAAGTATTTAAGCATTTAAATCGCACAAACTTGCATTTTTAGTACCGATTTCTTCGCCTATGCGATTTTCGGAAAAGTAGGTCACTGTGACATAATTTTGTGGTAGGAGGCTTGGAGAGGTTGGATGCAGGGCACTGATGGAGTTTCGAATGCCTGGGGCCAATGGAAGATGAGAAACAGGACCGACGTCATAACGCCGTATCGACGTTAACTAGTATGACATCTTTTCGACGTCATGTGTCTGCTGGGTTTATACTGAAGAGCCGCGTCATGCAAAAAAAAAAAAAAAGAAAGAAACTATCGCTACGACGGCGGCCTTGTGCAAGGCTCCAGAATCGTGTCTCGCACACATTGGCTGGTCAGCGCATGTGCAGTTCACGCATTCTCTTTGGAAAAGGGAACTACATGTAATTCCTCACCAGATGGAGCATTAAAAGTAGGCTATCTCTTGACACACCTCATTTCATAACTTACATAGTCCACATGATTCATAATTTCTTTAAAAAACCACACTGGCAGTTAAGGAAAGTATCAAAAATGTGTGACAGCTTGTGATCAACCAAGCAGAGTTGAAAATTATGCTCAGCAGATAACTTGATTAATGATGAACGTACGCCCATTTCAGCCTGTATACATACGCAGTTCGGCCAGGCATGGACAGTTTTTTTTATCAATACCCACGAAGTCAAAATATTATCTGATGAATTGCGCATGCGCCGCTGATTATACTGCGCATAAGCACATGCTAGTCTGAGCATGCACAATCCAAGCTACAATTTATACCAAGACTGTTTTTCTTATAACGTGGTTCATATTGTCATATTCAAATTCAAATATGAACCGCTACACGGCAAAACTACAATGTGGTTTTGCGCCCAGCGCAGACTCAGATCAGCCTGGGCATCCGCCCAGTCTGATCAGAGTCTTCGCTGTCCCCATGAAGGTAGCTTAGACCCTTAGCTATCCTTTAAGCGCAGAGCGAAAACTCTGATCAGACTGGGCGGCTGCCCAGGCTGATCTGAGTCTGAGCTGGGCGCAAACCACATTGTTGGCGTTTTCGTTCGCGGCTCATATAATGATGCATAATTAACGCAAGTGAGGCTGAAAGTTTGTTCGCACCTACAGAATAATTATACACAGTTCAGCTTGACAGCGGTGTCTTCGCAACTGAAATACATTTTATGTCGAAGGCAGTATAAGATTAGGTTTGACCTCATTATTGATATCCATGACATTACTGGTGTAACAGACCTGAATTATCCATTACCCTCTTTAAATAAAATCTTTACTTACTTACTTACTTCCTAGACAGCCCCGGATCCAGGGGGTGGGCTTTGGGGCTGCAGCCCCGCCAGTTGGCCTCTGTGTTATGTATAATATATAGTCCTCCAGATAATAAGAAGCATCTGATGACAGTTTGAGAAAAAATATCCAATGTGGTTAGATCAAAATATACAAAATATATGTTATGAAATCTCATTAGAATCGCCTCGGGGAGGCGATTCTAATGAGATATCACAGCATATATTTCAAGGTAAAAATATATATAAAAATCTCTTGAAATTGAACCATTAATTGTCATATTTTCAATCCCTCTCCCCCACACAACTACATTTCGGCACCTCCCAGCCCCACCAGTTATCCAGAGCCCCACCAGTACGTGATGGGCTGGATCCGGGCCTGCTAGACCTGTCGGCTACAGGATAGCTCGCCTGACAGTGCATTACCCATCACATACAAACTGTAACCAAAACATCCAGAGAACGGACGCCGGCGCCAATGTGGCAACAACAGGTCGTCCTGTACTTTCGTAATCGAATAAACACTGTAGTAGTGATCCAGTTTCCAGTGTTTGAGCCCACCCATGCATTTAGCAGCGTTTGCTAGCATACCTTGTGAATGAAACTGGACGAGTTAATACACTGCCAAAAATCCCCTGGATTATACTTACGTTATTTGGGCGCCAGATGGCGCTCGATCACGTGACTTTTGCCTTGATTTAGATCTGTGTCTATCTTTTTTGTCGTCGTCTACGTATATAACTGGCCTTATGACCGGTATCCCGTCCGGTGACTGTTCAATAAGATATTCTGACCGTGGCTGACTGCGTGACCTCTTATGGTGCTCTCGTTCTTCCTCAGTTGCAGCCTTATGGAATCTGTTGTCCCGTCTTTTCTGCACCACCGGTCTAGGATCCGGTCTCATTGCTATAGTTCCATGTGGGGTAGGAACAACGACAACAGGTGGAGGACCACTGAAAGTTCCTTGCTTCATGGGTGGCGGTGGTGCAGGATAATAGCCAGGCGGTGGTCCATGGTAGGTGGCGTATGGCCGGACTACAGGTTGAATGGGTATATGTGGTACATGTGAAACCCCATTTGCTTGATATTTATTGTTGCGCTGTGGACTATGATGGCGATGGGGACTGTAATGTCGGTGATGTTTTCTGTGTTTATGTTGTGGTGGGACGCCATTTGCAATATATTCAGGTTTCTTATGTCTTTTCTTTGGCTTCTCGGAGCTGAATCCTCTCCGTCTGAAACGTTAAGAAAGATCAGTTCTGGATAATTTTGAACTGGAGTAAAACGATTTCCACCTATAAAGCATCCTTGAAAACGAGAAAATCAACATTGCACATCGGCAAGTACAGTATAGTACTGACATGATAACGCATTCTTTATCTGATTAGCATTTTAAAACAGACTGACATTATGTAAGTCGAACTGGGCCAGGAGTCAACGCCATAATTCCCAAACCAAACCCAGCCTTGCCCAAAGAAGTTGTTGCCTTGGTATTATCGTCTCCTCATCGTCAGTTCGCAAAGTTCTTCATTACAGTTTACTTAAATGACTAGGATGCTGTTGAATGCTGTCAACTTACGAATCGCTAATCAGCATTTCGTCCTGACAGTCTACAAGATTTCGGTGGTAACAAGGCCTCATCAGCTCTACCAATACCGCAAAACAGTCCCAGAACAACTGGTTAGTTGTTAGCTCAGATTTTTTTACCAGAAAATGTAGCATACATTCCCTGCAGGCGCTGTTTCTTAAGCCCTATCTGAGCCGTGACACGACAAAACCAACAAAGTAGCATGTGTGTCACACGAAGACTCAGATCAGCCTGGGCATCCGTCTGCATGAAGCTAGGTCAGACCCTTAACTACCCTAAAACTACACGGCGAAGACTCTGATCAGACTTGGTGGTCGCCCATCTTCACTGGGCGTACAGGCCACGTTGTTGGGTTTGTCGTGTCGTGGCTCATCTGCCCCAAAACTTAGAAGTTTGACGGTAATATAACTTACCTATAAAAGCAGTAGATGGTGACGCCGACGAAAGCAATGAGAACAAGGGCGGCTGCTACCACACTGGCTGCTATAACACCGGTATTGTCTTCTGCCACAACCACTGAAACAAATAAAAACATATGTCAGTTTCTACTGTTGGGGTTTGCAAATAATATCATAAGACACGCTTGTGGAGGTCTGCTATCGCATAAAAACGTCCTAGTTCGGTTTCTGGGGATAGTGGTGGTGATAGGGAGTGAGTGAGGGCAACAATGCCTTAAAATACAAGTACATGTAAGTTTCTTTTTACTGTTTGTGGTAGAGGTTCACAATGCTACGCCAGTCTATGTTTGTGGGCTTTGCATGCAAAAACAACAAAACTACATGTAAAGTTTCTGTATTGCATGTGCGGGTGGTTGTGGGGAGGGGTGTTGTATTTTTGGAGGGGAGGGGGGATATGTCCTGATATAACTGAAATACTGTTAAAAAATACGTAAAATTGCAAGTCATCCATCCTACGGGAGAGGCGGCAAACTGACAACGACAGAGTTGCCTCGCCTGAAAGTTTAACCATTCACCTTTATGTAATTACGGTAACATACATTGTACATGTATAACCCATTTACAATTCAAATTAAATCATGAACAAGATTAATGAGCTAACATTGCATAAATTAATTTCATTCAAAATATACTTTGTCAACAAGTTATTTCTCCCGATCAAAAGAACAAGATATTAAAACATGGTGGCATCGCTCTACTGATACATTCAATGAACACCAAAACTGGTCTTGATAAACAACATCAGGCCCCGAGGTTATAAAACTTTTTTCATGCTCAACTCAGCTGAGCATGAAATTTAAAATGCCCATTAATATAAAAATACCAAGAAATTCAGCATTTTTCAGGCTCAGATAAGCCAAGAAGGCTATTTTTTCTACTCATAAATATTAAAATGCCAACAATTGTTGGCATTTTAAAATTTATGAGCAGAAAAAATTTCATGCTCAGCTGAGTTGAGCATGAAAAAAGTTTTATAACCTCGGGGCCAGCTAGACAAACCAGTGGAAAAAGAGTAGCCCCCAACCCCTATGATGTAGCCAGAGCTGACTTCAAAATAGCCAGTCACATCTGAGGGCTTTGGGTGGGGGCTCCAATGGGTTTATCCAGCCACCAACTAAGTTTTAAGGCGGTGCATTGCGTGCACGGCGTGAATCCAAACGGCGTCACTTCTGAATGAAACAATTCATATGAACTACATGCATAAGGGCAGTTGCATGTTAAAATTTTATCACTCATAAACTCAGTTGCTTAGCCCCTGTCGGTGTTTCAAGGGAACTGATACACAGAGCAATTTTGCTCGCTTGAACATTACCACAAAACTATCAGGTAGGTTCCTTTGGTGAGTGTGGTTTTTTTTTAAATACAGATAAACTGAATGTAACAGAGAGTTTCAGAAAGGGTTTGGGATCCGGTAGAGACTTATATTCTGTCTACCATCATTTTAAACTAGACCCTCGGGGTCGGGGTTGGGGGTGGGGATGGAAATTATATCCGCAGACATTGGGTATCGCAGATTTTTTTATATATTTATACATACATACAGAACTTCAATGGCTCGAACCCTGATGGCTCGCTCACCCTGCCTGGCTAGAACTCTTTTCTTGATCCCTAAAGGTAGGTTTCTGTGCTGAGTGCTTTCAGAAAGATTCAGAAAGGATTTGAGATACGGTAGTGACTTATATATACCATCCGTGATTTTAAACTAGACCCTCGGGGTCGGGGTGGGGGTGGAAATTATATCCGCAAACATTGGGTATCGCAGAAGTTTTATATATTATGAATAGCGAGAGAAACCAAGTTAAGTAAGTAGGCCCCGTATCACTTTCGTTTTTAGCTCCGTGTTTTGCCCTCCGTGTTTTCATGACCATGATGTATGGGGTGAAACAGTTAAGTAAGAAGGCTGGTCGAGCTATACAAATTGATTCCTTATTAAAAATCGACGATGCCATTCCAATTATTGGTCTTTGGGTTCATTAAAATCATTCAATCGAGTCTTGATGGAACTTTTATTACATAAGAATTACTGTTTTATTTATTTCTGCTACATGTTAATGTCAGCGTATGGAATCAGTCGCATCACATTGTTGTTACATTTACTGTAAAAATTCTATGTATTGGGACAGATAGGTCCGAGCAAACAGTACAGACCGAGATCAGACTGCTCCAAAAGGATCAGTCTGATCAGGGTCTACACTGTTTGTCATTTCTTCTGCATCTTTTGGACACATTACTCAATTGTAAAACCAAACTGTTCTATTTTTAAAACAATTACCATGATTACGGTAATTATTTATGGTGTCCCATTTTTTGTTTTTTTACGGTACTGAGAAATTCAGACGGCAACACAGAGAACAAGAGTTGTCAGAAGACAAGCTCTCGCCTGACGTACACTAAAAAATTCCGTCGCCCGTAAAAAATTGCATGAATTATCAAGCAGAGTAGGACAGAATAGAACAGGTGTTATTTTGGTCACATTGCCCTTCAACTTTTCGAGTGCGGCCAGTAAACACTGCCATATCGTAATTTCCAACAATGTTCTACAGTCAAACGCCTGTAAAAATAACGGGAAATGGACTGAAAGCTGGTTGCCAGTTATTCTACCTTAAAATCTATGGATTATAAACTGTAGTGCATGTCAGAGAGTAGCTTTTCCCCCCTAGTAGTTTTTCCCCCCGGAAAAATGACTATGATTTTTCCATAGTAGAATCTCCCACCGGAAAAATGGCTATATAGTAGAATTTCTCCCCGGAAATATGACTATATAGCCAATTTTCCCCGGGGAAAATCTACTATAGGTGTTTTTTGTATAGCTGTTTTTCCCCTCTATAGTGGATTTTCCCCCTGGTAATATAATTGCAGGAAAACATGCTACATAGTGGAAGTTGCTCCTTCTCCAATTATAATAGTGAGGTTTATAACTGAAACAGAAATACGAGATATCGATGGATAACAGATGCTAGAACCGCATGCATGTGTACATCAATTTGTCTTATTTTTGCTTTGGGGAAAATACGCAGTCATTTAGCTTTTCCATGTTAGCAAAAACCGGCTATAGAGTGTACTTGGTAGTGTGCATAAATTTGTATAATTTTGTATTTGCACAAGCGTGCATCTGTGCGTGCGCGCAGCGGAGTGCCTGGACTAGTTTTCGTCTTTCATGCAGAAGTCGTTGGCTCGACGTCCATCGGGACACACGTCCGATTATTATTTTCAATGTAATAAACTGCCTGCTAAATCAAACATGACTAGACAAAGCACCCGTTCGTACATCTTCCTGTAAGCTTGCATGCGTATGTGTACGTATATGAATATCTGCGATGGGAAGAATTCACACCTTTCTCGTTTCCTAAATAAGTAATTATTGATTATTAGAAAAATATGGTTGCTAAATTTGCATATTGATTTTTTTGGAATTAATCACGTGTATTACCTTCGTTGAAACTAATGCGATATATTCCGTGAAATGTCTGTTCCATTCCGTTCCGTTTCGTTCCGCAAAATACCTTTTTCCATACAAAATTCAATAATAGCCAATTTCCTGGTGGGGGAAAAAGGACTATGGGGGAAATGTGGCTCTATGAGGTCCGGACAATCCACTATATAGTCGTCCTTCCTATAGCCATTTTTCCGGGGGGAAAGGGGGAAAAACCACTCTCTGACAGTGCACAGAAACTTGTATGGTCTCAACTTAAGATTCTTGTCTAGTCCTTATTAACTTGAATGTCAAAAGATATAATATTGGTAAGGATTTATTTACATTTGCGTTTTCTTTTACAGTCGATTAGCTTAACATTTAAAGCATATTAAATCTTAACAAAACTACCGGATTGGAAACGACACGCATGCAGGCAATTTCCACACTTTCGTTTATCTATAAAAAGTAAACATTGCTGTATGGCAAAAGAAGAAAATGATAACACACTTGATGTCTCAAGTGTTCATGAATACATTACTGATGCCACGGCGCTTGAAGTTCAAATCCCAATGCTTATAGACCATGGTAGGCATACAGCGTTGATGCAACGTCATAACAGAAAAGGGGCTTTTAAGGTGACTGGATATACTTCGAGGGCAAATAACTCTGCTATTTTCATTTTTGTCTGTCTTGTTAATAGGGATCAACTCTTTAAGAAAACAATTAATTCTTTTCTTTAAGAGCGGACCACTTTTTTAGAAAGGTTTCCTCGCCCAAGGGACGCAAACAGGAAGTCACAAAAGTTGTCTCCATTTACAAGATTTAGGAAAACCCGGTGGTGTACCCACACATCTTATGGTTTTGGGGTCAACTCTGCTTTTTTGTCCCGATTTGTTTGCGAAGATCTCAGGAGAGCAGCAATAACTTTTGACAACGGCTAAAGGAAGGCATTGTTAAGCTGGGATTAGGAAAGGTTGAGAGGTGAATATTCGGAACCACAGTTTGTAAACATAATGATCATAACTTTAGGGTATTTGAACGTGCTGAGACTATGAATGATATTTTTCACGGGTATAGAGGCCAATAAAGCGTTTTGTTTGATTTACTAAAGAGCCTTTTATGTCTACAGAAGTAGTGTGGGCTGTCACTCTGGGTGCGGATTTTCCTACATGTGTACTTTTACAGAATTAGTCCGATCTTTGTCTCTGATTCAAAGTCTGATAATTTTTTAGAAAGTTGATAATAGTTAGTCAAGTGTTTGCAAAAATGAGCCGCGACACGACAAAACCAACAATGTGGTTGTGCGCCTAGCGCAGACTCAGATCAGCCTGGGCATCCGCCCAGTCTGATCAGAGTCTTCCCTGTCCGCATGAAGTTAGCTTAGACCCAGAGCTACCTTTTGAGCACTTAACGAAGAGTCTGATCAAACTGGGCGGCTTCCCAGGCTGATTTGAGTCGTTACTGGGCGCACAACCACATTGTTGGTTTTGTCGTGTCGCGGCTCAAATATACTCTGTTGCAAAACAGCACTCTATTGCAAAACAGACACAGAATTTCCTTTTTACTTTATTTTATTTATTTATCTATTTATTTATTTATTATAAATACGTCGAAGTACGCTTTGCAATTGTGAGCGTATTCTGCTACTGCTGGAATGTAGCTCTATGTGTGTGTGTGTGTGTGTGTGTGTCTCTCTCTCTCTCTCTCTCTCTCTCTCTACTGTTCTAAATATGTCAATAAATTTTGACTGCTTTATTTATTCAATGTAACATAATCGTGTGTAAATAAATAAAAGACAAATACATTTTTCTCGCCTATTCAGTGAGCAATTCTGAAAGATAAAATCTTCTTCATGCCCAGTGGGTCAGAACTATTGCCCACCTAATGACTTTATTATAGAAGCCCAGTCGAGACACATGGTGCCTTACGTCGTAGTGTGAACAGAGAATACTCAGATAAGCATGAGCAGTCACATGAGTCTGTCCTGTTGATATTTCAACGTAACAACTAGTGATGACTCTGCTTCGTCTGTGCAAAAGCATAAGCTGACCCGAGTCTTCGCTGGTAATAAGTACGCTAAGACACATTTTCTCGTAGCGTGCCTCACATTTGCTGCCCAGGACGTAAAGTTTCATCATGAGGACGATTCCTTTTGTGTGAAAGCTTTCGCGAAATGAACAGGCACACCGTGCCGCAGAAACTGAGATTTTCTTTCTGTCCAATTCTCATAAGGATGTTCCCCAGGGGGGCTCTACGGAACGTATCCATAAGATGCACTGAGTCTGTCCGTCCTCTTCAACTCGAAAAGAAAAGATTATCCAATTTGAGATAAATATTGTTTGCACCAAAGTCCCGCTTTTGTGACACCTTTTTTGGTGAAAGTAGGTTTCTGCCTTTCAGGGTACAGCTGTTTACTATATGCTCCAGCCTATGGAATCTCCCTTGAGTCGAGGATCAGATAAAATTGTTATAGTTATTTGTTAACTAGCTTATAATAGCATAAGAAAACAAAAATCTCATACACAGCTTGTAAAATCTTTAACATCAAACAGTTTGACCACTGTTTGGCAGCAGGATGCCACTTAAGCAACAGCTACAGCTGCTTATCAGTCATCTACATAAACAAACAATTTCATGCTGAAAAGTTCACCAGAATTTGAACTTGTAGTCTGTGGACAAAAGTGTGTTGTCATTCAGCTATGTATATTTATCCAATGTAAGCAAAAGCTGTGCATCTGCAGGGGTTTGCCTAACTTATTGTATTAAAGTTTATTGTTATTATTACTCAGTAGAACAAATACTGGCAGATTTTTCTCTAATCAAAAGGGAGATAATTTCAGAAGTGAACTCTGGATGATCCCACTTTATGGATTTTCGATTACTTTACTTCATTCGATTTTATAATTACTGCAATAATGTAAATTTAACGATCTTATGCGAATGTGCTATTAAAAGCATCTGACTGGGGCAATATCAATTAATCCTTAAAGCGCCTAAAGAGCGGACAGAATTTACGTCTGCAAAATTTCAAAATAAGTTTCGTCAAAGCGATATCATGTTGGCAATTCAAACACTTGAGGACAAACAGTGGAGATCCATAAGAGGCGGCTCGTTATGAGTCGCCTCATCTGGATCTCCGCTGTTTCTGGCGCTTTTTGTGTTAAGCTGCTTTTGGTAGGCATTTGTCCAATATAAGGAAAATCGCGGCAGAGTTTAATAGGAAAATAAGGGGAATGAATTCACCATCAGGAGAAGCAACTCTGCCATGTCTATTTTTGAATCCCTTATGATTAGGTCAAATGTGTCCTTAAAAGAGACATCAAAGTGGACGACGAACGTCCAGGGAAGCAAACAAGATTTC
Organism: Ctena decussata; assembly: GCA_963989385.1. NCBI lineage: Eukaryota > Metazoa > Mollusca > Bivalvia > Lucinida > Lucinidae > Ctena > Ctena decussata. The sequence goes on from OZ022500.1 coordinate 42,271,971, forward strand.
AACACCCTCCACCTCTTTTTATAAATGGCGTAAAAATATGGTGTTCCAAAACACGTTAAGCATGAACCGCGACCTACATATGAAATTTAGTTTTTATTGATAATCTCTGAAACCTTGAATTCTGGTAACGTGGAAATAACCACATGCAAACCACAGTGGAAAGTATACAAAGAATGTGATACCACCCCAAATCAAATGGGTCCGTTGAATAGCCAAATAGGGCTTTATTTGATCCCCTTAATCGGATCAAGCCTCCTTACCACCGGGCACACACTGTTGAATCAACCTTAAATCAACTTTGATTCAACGTCGCGACGTTGAATCAAGGTTGATTCGAGGTTAATTCATTATTGCGTGCCTGCTGGGCTGTGTATGTTTATGTGTCACCTGCTGTCTTTATGCATGCCAGTGTCTCCAACTGATCAGCCCATTCATGCCTAGTGGCCTCTTCTATCCAGATAAACTAGAGAAGTCCATATCAGTTCAGGGGTGTCTGATTAATTTCTTCTTATCACATTTTATTGAATTTCTAGTAATTGTTATGCAAATAGTGTAGATCCTGATCAGACGCCGCCTTCTGTGGCGTCTGATCTGGGTCTGCGCTGTTTGCAGATGTCCTTTTCATTGGGCACTAGGCAAATATAATAATGTTTTTTTATATTATTTTATATTGATTTCCAATCCAGCAGATGCCACATAAAACGCGAACTTCCTGTAAAAAGATATTTATTGTATTAATTTTATATCTATTAAATAATGAATGATAAATATATATAGCCTATATTTCTTTAATGAACAAAATTTTAATCTACGACAATCTTTTGGAAGTCATAGACTAAATGAATGAGTTTGAGACGGGTCACGGTTCTTCCTGGTTTGTGTAAGTTCATTAAAACATTTTTATGGCAAAGTTCCCAAAACGGCTGGAATGTACAGGTCTGCAAACTGCCAAACGTCAAATACTTTCTATACCCAAGTTCCCCAAGAGGCTCTAAAGAACGGATCAATAACATGTACTTCCTGGCACCGAGTTTCTCTCTCTTTTTTATGTCAATTCTCATAACAATGTTCCCCAGGAGGCGGAGTTCGTAACGGAGATAGTTTGTTCACCGAGTTTGATGAGTACGGACGTGAAAGAAAGCACCCTTACCAACGTTAAGGACATTGCGATTCGTCAATACTCGACCAATCGCCACGCAGAGGCCAATATCTGAGACCGCAGATCATTTTGACAGAACCGGGACCCCAGGAGGTTAAGGATTCGTTCTCCCGAAACTCCAACGAAAGAGCAGAGGCTCTTCGGAACAACGTATACTGTGCACACACGGGGTTTGGGGGGGGGGGATGGGGCTGGGTAAAACTTTCAGTACCGGGGCGTCCTACTAATTTGGATTATAGCTGGGTAAGGGCCTTCTGTGCTAGCAGTAGGTCCCGATGGGGGTTTGGACATTTTCACTTGCCTATGCTTTCTATTTTTTCTCACTCTTTTCCTCTTTTTGGGAGACGACTCGATATAGACTAAAATACTGTCTCAAAGAGCCATTAACCCCCCCCCCCCCCCCCCCACACACACACACACACAACAAAAACAAGACCCACGCCAAACAACCATCGTTATTGAAAATGCACTTAGCTCTGAAAGTACTTAATGCATCAAAAAGAACGTCCTAACAATAATTTGTTTCATTTTTATCTCAAATTGTAAGGTAGACGAGATGAATGTTTGACCATAGACTGTATGCATTCATTCATTAAATCTTGACCAAGACAGGGTAAGTGAAATTGTTCAACCTCGAAAACAGACTCTGCTGTTTTTTTTTTTTTTTTTTTTTTTTTTGCTTTTTTTCTCGTTTTGACAAACTATTTGGACACATGCTACCAAAATATTTGGACACAATTTTTTACAAATCTACGCAGTCGGATAATGTGTGAAACAATTGGAAAGAACATTGCTAGGACGCTCTTGTTTATGCATGCATAAGTATGTTCAGACCTAATTACATTTTTAATAGCGTTGGTTATTTTTTAGATTTTTCCGGTCACAATTACCCTTTGATCTTATATTAACCCTTCTTAACATCAACAAGTCCTGCATTTTGGGATTCTGAATTGTGAGAAACAACATAAAGAAGGCATTGCTAAGTTTTGAGAAGATCTGTTGTATTTTCAGCGTTCAATGCAGAATTTTGTTTACGCTCCAAATCAGTGATTATCACCATTTTAAAGGCCCCATTGCTCTATCAGCATGAAATATTTTATCGTGAAGTATAGCTGCAAGCTTCTCTCTACAGTTTCTTCAGTATATATGATCGTGATTGGCCGGCTTTGAAAATTTAAAATGCCCTTGAGTTTCTCATAAAAAACGATTTGAAAAATATCTAGGTTATACTAGTTGGCAACTAAAATGACCTACTTTCGATTTCACAAGTTTCATAACATGGTAAAAATACAAGGTACAAGAGGTAACAATACAAGGTACAGAAGATAAAAATACAATGTACAGCTGTTTAATAGTTGATAAAAATACAATGTAAGGCAAGGATCTCATTCTTTGTCTCGCTGCTGTACGAGTTTATTGCCCAACGGGGAACCAGAAACAATAACCGTATTTTACGGAGAGACTTGTTAAGTTTTATTCAAAATACCTTATTCCTTCTTTTTAGCCAGTTTTATGGCACAAAAAGCACACCAACCGACATATTATCATCAGTTCTGAAGGCTGTACCAATTCTATATTGATTTTTGCTTCGACGATTTTTACCACTGATAGGACTATGGAGACTTTAACCGCTCTTTGAGAAGTATTATCGAGCCGTCTCCCAGAGAAAGGTAGACAGAAAAGAAATACGATAAGAGATCGAGAAAAAATCCAAACAACCCTCATCTGCACCTACTGCAAGCACAGTGGGTCCTTGCCCTGCGTTACCCAGCACCAGCGCCCGATCACGACCACCCCTTCCAAACAATCACGGTGTTGGATAAGTCTAAGATATTTTTTAAGTTTCATTCTCAAGAAAACGTATACTGTGGTCACTCATTATAACCGCCTCACCAAGAAGATTCTATTATATATATAGCCATATTGTACGTTTTTATAGCAATACGAGAAGAACAAGCATATTCGCTGAGTTAATATCCCCCACCGAAGTGGCCCTGATTATTTGATGGTTTAAGTTTCATAAATTTTCGTTCACTTGTTACTTAGTTACGGCTGAATTTGTAGGCTGTAAATCAAATGAAGGGCTATAACTGTGGCATAAGTGAGGCATAACCTGAAGTCATTCTTAAACACTTGCTTCCGCATCACTGCACTATGATGATACATTTTAACTTCAGTATCAAGAAATTTTGTTCACCGGTACCTTAGTTATGGCTAATTTGAAGACTTTAAATCGATTCAAGGGCATTAAATAATGCACTGCTGGTGCGATTATGGCAAACTTTATGTGCACTGCTGTGTCATGACAATAAGTTTCATGAAATTCCATTTATTGGTTACTATTTTGTTATGACTCAATTTGTTGATTTTTAACCAATTCGAGGGTAATAGCTCATTCCTTACTGAAGCAATTCCGACAAAACGTAAAATCCACCAATGTGTTATGGTAATACATATTTAGTATAAGTTTCATAGAATTCTATTCATTGATTACTTAGTTATGACTGATTTTGTCAATTAAAATCGATTCAAGGGCAATAACTCATGCACTACTGATGCCATTCGGATGAAACTTTATGTGCAAAACTGCATTATGGTGATACGTATTTATAATATGTTTCATGAAGTAGCGATCATTGGTTACTGAGTTATGTCTCATTTTATTGATTTTAAGTCAATCCAAGGGCAATAACTCATGCATTACTAAAGCCAGTCTGACGAAACTGCATGTGCATCAGCGGGGGGGGGGGGGTTCATGAAATTCCATTCAGTGGTTACTTTGTATTAAATGGCTCCGGACCGACAGACGGACTGAATGACAGACGGACTGACGGACATGGAGCAAACTATATCTCTCCGCCTTCAGCGGGGGATAAATAATTATAGTAAAACTGAAGCTCCGTGAAGGTATGTAACTATGACCTAAAACACATACCCGTAAGCTCAACCGTAACCTAATATTGTAGTAGATTTTTTGTAACTGATATCTTGAATTAGTTGTCGCTCTTCTCTGTGTCTTGCGTCAAGAACATGATACTTGTCACCGTTTTTAGACATTAAGCTTGTTAAATTGAGAGAACTTTGTCAGGGAACAGGGCAGCTGAAAACCGGACTAAGTGGAAACCGCAACGACCTTGCAAGTTTATGGAATAGACTGGGCTAGCTTGTTGAATTTCCTTTCGCTTCCTTCTAATATTCTACGCGTCTTGGTCACTTTCATGCATTTCATTCAAAATTTGCTCACCCCTTTCCATTTTAAATTCTCATCCCTTAAATTTTTCTTCATAGGCACTCCACTCGGATACTATGATCATCGAAAAATCATCGTCGAAAAATCTGAAAGGGATTTAAAGCTGTCCGCACAATTAGCTGTCTAATTCAGAGACAGGTCAGATCCAGTCATCTATGCATAACTCACAAATTGTCGGGCTATTTACAATAGTCATGCTACATTTACTTGGGTCTAGACGGATGTTTCTGTTTTACTTAATACAGCTTCTTCTTCTTTTGTCACGTAACGTTACGTCTGATCAAAGTCTTCACTTGGCACAAGAAAAATGGGTATTACCCAAATTCTACCATGATAAACCAGACAATCCCTGATGACAAGTGGAGTCATCCAATTTACAAAGATGGAACAGGCCACCAGTCATCAATGGGTAAAAGACAGCTTTAAGTCGATGAATGGTAAAAGTGCTAGCAAGACATTATGGTTAAATTGGACATTTTCTCTGAGGCAATATAAAATACATTATCATAATGGACAACAATTTAGTTAGTGTCTTCTCGATGACAATGTAACGAGATACTAGCAACTTGTTAGTTTAATTTCCTGTTTAATTGCACCTTCTTGCGGAGAGATCATGGTATATTTCAAAATCTCACTATATTTCTCATGCACTCGCTCGCCCGTCTGAACCGATTGGTTACTTGGTAGTTCGTTTTGGTTTGAACTCTTCTTTGCGAGAGTATTTCAGTCGTCTTCCAGAGAAAAGGAGAAAGAAAAGAGAAATAATAGACAAGAAAAAGAATAGCCATACAACCCCTACCTGCACCTACTTCAAGCACAGTAGGCCCTTGCCTTACTATTGTCCAAAATTGTAGGGCATCCAAGCACTGAAAGCTGCCCAGCACCATTGCCCGACCCGACCACCCAAATCTGAACCGAACTAGATTGCCTACGCCCGTTGGATTAAGAAAAGATCGAATCTGCTCCTAAGATGGACTGATGGATAATGGATGGCTACATGAGTGGGTCGGTGGGTATGGATGGATGGATGACTTGCAGTTTTACTGCCCTTTCAACAGTACTTGAGTGATTTCTAGGAATCTAGTGTGTGATTAGGCGATTCTAATTAGATATCATAACATATATTTCAAAGCAAAAAAGACATAAGCAAAATGATCCCTAACTATGTCAAGCCCCACTCTCCCCGCACCTCCCGCTCCCCACACACATACATCTCGGCACCTCCAAGCCCCTACTAGTTATCCAGAGCCCCACCAATACGTGGTGGTCTGGATCCGGGCCTGTGGATGGTTGGATGGGATGGTGGTTGGGTGGCTAGATAGAATAAAACCGATAGTATCCTAAACATTGGGACACTGATCTGTCCAAACTATGGTAGCGAAAGAACAAAACATTAGGAACCCTGATCAAACTTCTATCGACAAGTCTTATCTGTGTCTGCTCGGTTTGTTCTTAATAATTTTTTACCAGAAACATGTTTATTTTATTTTTCATCAACTATTTACTGGCTCAGGAAATCCTGTCCAATATTTATGGTAATCACGGTATGTAAATTATGTCACCGTGAACAGGTGTTACAGAAAACCCGAACTGCACTAAAATCCGACCCCACTCACCTGGGATTGTTGTGAGGAAGTAAAGTCCTGCTAGAGATAATCCCCTGCCCCCAATCATGGTATATATCCTTCAGAAAGAAAATAAGGAAGTCGAAATCCACCCGATATTGGGCGGAACACAACACCGCTATATTTACATGTCTACACGTTTTGTGATTATTTTATTCAAGTGTATAGAAATTTTAGTCTATTATTATGGTGTTTAAGTCTGAAACGCTCCGGTGCGTCCTCGGCTTACAGTGAATACACGATCCGGTAAAAAGTTATCTATGCCGTATCGGTTCGCCATGAAATTGTACGCCAGCTGGTATCGATCGCCATTCATACCCTATTTTATGTCACCTTGACGTGTCGCACTCACAGCCCACAGTAAACAAGAGTTGCATTTTCGTCATGCGCTCAGTAACAAGCGTTGCATTTTAGGCTCGCACCAGCCCCAATTATTATAAAGGCGTTGTATGTAAACTCGCAGCAGTCCATACAGTAAAGAAGCATTGCATTTTAGGCTCGCATCGTACGACAAGTACGACAATGCTCCAGAGTGGGCCCTGTACTGGACGGAAAGAAGGAGAAGCAACAGCCTCCGGTAAAGAATCGTTGCATTTTAGTCTCGCAGCACCACAGAGCACACCCAGTTAACAAAAGTTGCATATTAGTCAGGCAGCAGCACTCAGTATACAAGCGTTGCATCTTAGTGTCGTAGCAACCTCCAGTAAAGAAATGGTACATTTTCGATTCAGTTTAGCCTCGCAGCAGAGCCCCCAGATTTTTAGCATTTGGTCTCACAGCAGCCGAGTTTGCACTTTTGTCTAGCAGCAATCGCTCCCTCCCTCCCCCACCCCAGTAAACAAGCGTTCCACGTGTCTCTAAGCGACTTCAGTAAACAAGCGTTACATTTTAGACTCGCAGCAGCCCCGGATAAACAAGCTTTTCCTTTTGGTCTCGCAGCAGCCCCCAGTAAATAAAAGTTGCTGTTTTGTTTCGCAGCGGCCCGCCCTGCCTCCTACAGTATAAAAGTGTTGCAATTGTCATAACAAAAAATACAACTGAATATTTTGAGATATGCACTGTTTCCGGTAAATCTGGCCAGTATATAATTGAACCGCGACACGAGAAAACCAACAAAAAGGCATGTGCGCCCAGCGAAGACTCAGATCAGTCTGGGCATCCGCCCAGTCTGTTAAGAATTTTTGCTGTGTGCATGGAGCACACAGCAAAAACTCTGATCAGACTGGGCGTCGCAGCTCAAATATTGATAACCTAGACAGACTCTGTGCCAGAACCTCGGGTGCAGCCATGGATTCGTTCCGTTGGAGGCCATCGTTACGAAAATTGGAAGAATAACGCAGCGTCCCGAAACAAACGTTCCTACTAGGCACATGTAAACGTTGTCTCTTTTCAAAGAAATACCACTCTCGGAGAAACCATTTCTAGCCATCATATGAAGCATTTAAAACTTCTATTTTATTTCTCCAAAAAGTGTTTTTAACGAAATTGAAAAAAAAGTATCTACATGTATAGCAAGAAAACTTGTTCCAAAAACTGAAATAAATACTTTCCGTGTACGTTTCTATCAATTACATGTATGCAGTGACTGTTGTTGTCTGTTTGAGAAGCACATTTATGGTCTAAAGACTCCTGTGTTTCAGTAGCTCCAAGTACTCTCCTGTAGGGCCGCGATTTATACTATACTAGAGCCCGAAGCAAGAGAGAATAGTATGGTTCAGACCCGAGATAAAGCTAAACTCGAATATCTTTTCGGGAACTTGAAACTGCATAAAATTATTAACCCCACTCCCCCCTCCTCCCCCCTCCACCCCCCCCCCCCCCCCACACACACACACCATCAAAATAAATAAAATAAATTAAAAAAATGCAATTTTCAGTTTTAATTTAAACAGAATGGCTGCTTATTTATGCCCGTTTAAGGCGTTGCAATGTTTCCACGCAACATCAGCTTAATTTCTCTAATTTTAAGTGTAGTCTAGTTTCAGCTCGACTTGCTAATGGATATTTAATGTTTGAATCATCATCATGATAATGTAAACTGTTTTGACGTAATTTGAAATCATGCCTGGCATTAAAGTCTAGAAAGACATGGACCAGAAGAAGGGGTGGAGGGCTGTCTGACTGGATCCTAGCAGACACAGCACATAGAACTCATTGAAACAACATTGAGTCAACCTTGAATCAAGGTTGATTCAATGTTGGTTCAACGTTGTGCGCCCAGCGGGATTATTTAGCATTCTATGGTATTTTCAAAAGTATCTTAATTGTTTCAAGCCGATGGTGATGATGAGGATAAAATAAATTGAGGACCAATACCTTTGCTGACCTCTGGGTTTGGAGTCCCGGGCCCATTTGTTCAAAGCATTATTTGCTAAACGAAGTCGTTTATATAGGGTCCATAAAGTCTTCTAGAAAATATAAAATAAAGTGTGTTATTCATTTATTTATTTTTATTTATTTATTTTTTTTTTTGCTTAAAAAAATGGGGGAGCTTTTCTAGCTGTACGTATCTGAAAGTTACTAACGACATCGTTAGTTATGAATAACTGTGCCCAGAACATCACGACAGGGTCTAAGATTAAGACATTTGACAATGACAAAGGTGATCTGTATCTTAAACTTTTAAAACTTTTATCATCTCTCTCTCTCTCTCTCTCTCTCTCTCTCTCTCTCTAGCAAAGTACATGAATGACTTTATATGTGAAACTGACCTTATCGAAGCATTTGTGAGCGAAAAACGAAGACCAACTTCAGTTCTCTGCATCCCCCCCCCCCCTCTCTCTCTCTCTCTCTCTCTGAGTTGGGGGTGGAAGTGGGTAGCGGGTTTCGACATCAGAAAAGATTTGAGAAGTATTTCAGTGTCTTAGCGCGGATTCAGACTGTTTCATCTGTCTTCTTCGATGAGCACATCGGCTATTAAACTCGTTTTCGTTCGACGCGACCAAAATTCAACAAGAAGGTGACAGCCCTGCAAACAACGTTTGGTTTATATAGTGTCGAACCATTTTTTTAAGTATTTGCACTATTTTTACATAAATATTGACATTGTTGCCATAGGCTTAATTTTCTCAACATGTGCTGTGAAAATATTCTAATGAATTATATCATTACTCCTTTCAAACAGTATCATGTAACCCTCTTTTTCATAATGGAACAACCCGATATCAGCATCGGCGCAACGTCATGCACCGACGTTGATATCAGTTTCGGTATTTAAAAAAGTGGACTCTTCTATCCCTATAATTTGAGTGAGTCATTCATCATTTTAGGTGTATCTGGTTTATTTTAGAAATAATTTTTCCTTACCAGTGAATCTATATTGTTTGCATAAATTACAGCAATTTCTATAAAATTGATAAACAAAAATTCTGTTAGAATTTTTGTTTATCAATTTTATAGAAATTGCTGAAATTATGGTAACAGAATTTTTGTTTATCAATTTTATAGAAATTGCTGAATTTTTGTTTATCAATTTTATTCAAATTGCTGTAAAATGCAAACAATATAGGTCCTGATCAGACGCCGATGCACTGTTTGCCTTTATTCTTTTTACGTGCCGCAGGACAACTCCATATCGACATACGAGTTGATCCGAGGGTCCTGTTGCATTTACACACGTCAAACGAGAATAGATGATTTTGTCGAAACTTAGTATATTGGTTCTACAGGGAAAGGCGTCTGGCTATTTTGTCGAAACATATATGTTTGAATTTCCCTAACTTGGAATTCCATAATCAACTTCTGTCGTTTACTTTTTACTGCGCACTGCCTGCTGCTATACCGGTGTGTCCAAGAGCACGAGTGTATCCTGACTTTTTACTCTGTACTGTGTCCTGTTCACTGTCGGTTGTGTACTGTTTCAGCCCCGGATCCACGGGGTGGGCTTTGGGGCTTCAGCCCCGCCAGCTGGGTCTCTTTGTTATATAAAATATGTAGACCTCGAGATAATAAGGAGTATCTGATGACAGTTTGAGATAATTAATCTTGTGCCTTGATTAAAATATATGTTGTGACATCTCATTAGAATCGCCTCGGCGAGGCGATTCGAATGATAAAGCAACATATATTTTACGGCATTAGATTGAGCTCTTATCGTGTAATGTATTTTTAAGCTCTCCCCGCCCCCCCCCCCCCCTCCACTTCCCAACATACACATACATCTCGGCACCTCCCAGTCCCACCAGTTATCCAGAGCCCCATCAGAACGTGGTGGTCTGGATCCGGGCCTGTGTTTACTGTTTATTTTGTTCTGTTTACTGTTTCTGCAGCCAGTCTACTGTTTACTGTGTACTGTCATCAGCGTTTTTGATTTTGTGCATGTGCAAGAACATGAACAAAAGCTAACTGTATGTGCGCATGCTGTCGCATAAGCGGAAACCTACCACGCAGCAGGCAGTAAAGAAAACGCAGTAGAAAGTAAAACGTACACAGCAGACAGTCAACAGTACACAGTAGACAGTTTAAAGCCAGTATGTGCGCATGCTCTCGACATTTGTTAAGTTTATGTCGCTTTAAACAGGTTCGTTGGTTTGTTGTTTTGGGTTTCACGGCTCTTGGAGACAGTATTTCAGTCTATATCGGGCCGTCTTCCAGAGAGAGGGGAAGAAAAGGAATAAACAGGATTTATGAGACTAAAAAAATCAAACAACCCTCATCCCGTACCTGCTACAAGCACAACAGACCCTATCCCTACTATCATCTAAATTAGCTTGACGCTGGCACGGCACTGAAAGAGCATTTTCGAGTTGCCAACTCGTGTTACTCGGGTTGAAATTTGGCGCATGCGTACAAAGGTACTCGAGTACTGCCGTGCCGAACACTTCGAGTAAAGAACAAAAAGGCGACGATCATCGATCTTTTTACCTTTAAGTCCAGAGTCCTATTCTCCAATTTTCTTTTAAAACCCAGGTGTTTAATATTCACAAGAGTCAGGACTCACGAGAATTTTTAAATTGTAATGGGAAATTACAATTCTGAAGTCGTTACAGGCCCCGCTGTAAACCCTGCTGAATATGGCAAAAGCACAAGCAGAATAATTATAATCATCAGTATGATGAACATTCTTATCCCATTCTCACTATTATTAAACAGAAAAAGGGCAAATCATTGGCGTGACAATGTCACTCATAGTGTCATTATGAAGGCAAAACCAAAAAATTGGCTTCTTTTACAACGGAAGTTCACTTTCCGCCATCTTTAATCTAGGCTATCCGAGGTGAGGTGGGGGTTACGGTAGTCGAGTAAATACGAATATGTGCGCAGTACTGCGCATGCGTGTTGCGGTTACTCGTGTTGTTCGGTCAGTAACTCTAGTTACTCGAGTTGACAAACCGAAACTGCTCAAAGTTACACTACCATCGACCGACCCGACCATGCCTTGCTTTAGACTGCCAAGGAAACAGTCATAACAGAAGTAGTATATGAAATTCCATACTTCTTGTAATTGGACTCAGTACGACTGCCATCGTTGTTGCCGACCTGCTTGAAACAGACTGGTAGATTTGGTCGAAACTTTGCATCACTGCTCATCTTCTGTTCTTGTCTAAATGAAACTGGTATAGTTGGATATTAATTTTTGCCGAAACGAGGTAGCAGGTCTTCACAAGATGCAATTGGTCTTACAGAAATATAGCCTGAAACCGACAAGCAATACTTGACGGAGGCCATACTGGATTTTCGATTCGTCCTGTTCATCAGTAATGTTATCCCATTGTATTCTGGGTATTTTTGTCGTCTGCTGAAATTGTCGTCTGCATCAAAAATCAAGAATATTTCGACAATATTGGTCTAACTAACTCTTGTAGAAATGGTGTCTAGGCAGCAAACAGATTGGATCTCAGATCAGGCCCCACGTTTGTGGGGCCTGTTCTGGATCAAAACTGTTTGCCCAGATACCCCTAAAGGGGTATCCCGAATGGAATAGGTTAAAGATTGGTTTCAGAGCCAGTCCATTCGATATTACAGAACATTTGGGAAATATAAATCACAAGACTAACATTCTATACAAAAGTTCTTTCATTATTATTAAAATATTTTATTATAATCTAAAGATTTGGTATATGTTTTACAAATGTATACATATAATATGCTATGAGCTACCTAGTGAGAAATCGTACATATGTTTGGCGTCGCGTGTAAATTTAAATGCATCCGCGCAGGCCGATCAGCCATCTTTGTCTGCATGTACAATCTATAAGTCCTGGGGAATCTGAAATGGTAAAACTAAATACTATGATCGGCATGCGCTGATGTGTAGGCTGATTTAAGAACCGACGGTACGGACATAACGTAAGGTCCAGGGGTCGTATTTATAAAACGTCTTAAGTGGTTGCTATGCCGTTGCTAAGCCAGAATTTCTTTGAAGGAGATTCCCTACAACTATGAAATTTGCTCTGGAGGAACAGTCTGAAAAAGACTGTTCCTCCCGAGCAAATTTCATAGTTGTAGGGAACCTCCCTCATAGAAATTTAGCCGTAGCAACAGCATATATAGCAACGACTTAAGTCGTTTTATAAATACGGTCCCAGTTTCATTCGACGCCAATCATATGTAAACTGCATGTGCATAACCTGGCCACGCACAGGATAACCTGCAAACACGCACAGTATGGTCAGGGCCATAGTTATCTGCTCATATTTCTAAGTCTTCGAGGTATTTTCATTTGTCCAGGCGAAATGCAGCCCTGCCCTGGCCAGACTGTGCATGTGAGCATGACTTTTTTCACAGTGTCGCTCATATTTTAGATAACAAAACTATCAGTTCTAAATCTTTGGAACAAACATACATACACACACATACACAGATACATCTCCTTATGCTGCCAAACGCAGACCATGAAAAAAGCAATAATCGCTGCAAAACATGTGGAATCTCTTTAAGGTACGAGCATCATCTGCATTTATTATTTTTTTCTTAATCCCCAGATATAAGGAACGCACAAACTGATGGAAAAAATGTAAAAACACGCATGAGCTACCAATATTGAATAACCACATCATAGATCTACAACAATCGCACAAGCCGTAGCGCAGTCGGTAGCGCGTCTGACGCAAGAGCCAGAGGTCCCGGGTTCGATACCCGGTCCGGCCACATACTTTCGTTTCTCCTTCCGCAGTTTTCAGTTACTGGCGAAAGTACGTGCACTTAGTACTGGTTAACCGCTTAGGAGGTCTAAGCCTGCCCAGGAATAGTGTGGTTAGAGTAACTGACCATCCCGACATTACCGCGGATGTAAAACAATAAAACAACAAGCAACAACAGTCGCACAAAGGTTTAAGAGACAAAAGATACAAATTTGTCAACCAAGATTTGTGATACGTACGTACGCAGCCTTTCATCACCAAGACTGGTTGTCTCACCAATCACATTGTATTGCACACTAATATGCCTACTAGGATCAAATTGCAAGTCAAAGCGATGCGTTTGTCCAAAAGAGGGTGAGTTTTGTTAATTTCTCTGCCGCTGCCCTAGAAACACATTGCCCTTATTAGAACCGTACTGTAAAAAAAATTCCGTAGATGTTACGGTAGAATAACTAGCAACCAGCTGCCAGTCCTTTCCCCGTTATTTTTACGGGCGCCCGTAAAACTTTTAGGAATCATCAAGCAGAGTAGGATAGAATAGGACAGGTATTGTTTTGGTCATATACCCCTTCAGCACTTTAAAGGTATTTTTGAGTGTTGCCAGGTAACGTAACCCTATCATACTGTAATTTCCAAACAAGAGGGCCATGAGGCCCTGAATCGCTCACCTGAACAATTGGCAAGGTGGCTTATACTTATCATGTCTGAAATTGTCAAAATATGAGTTTTGAGTCAAAAGTCAAAGAATGACCATGACCACTTGTACTCATAAATCTTCATGTACTCATTAAACAACCATATATACCATTTTTAGGCCAAAATCTCCAAAACTTTCCATGAAATCTTATGTTCTAGCATTTTCCCATATTAGACCATGCCGCAAAAAAGGTCAAGGTAAACCCAAGGTCACCATTTGAACAGTCTTGGTGGTACTCTAGTACTCCATGCTATTTACCAAGTTTCAGGGCCATAGGTGTATTGGTTCTGGGGAAGAAAAATATTAAAGATTTATCCCGTAAGTGTTAATGGCGGCCAAGCTGGTCATGTGACCTGGACCGTTTGAACAAATTTTCATTCAATCAACCCCTGGAGGCTCTATATGAAATGTGTTCACAATTGGCCCTTTGGCTTTTGAGGAAATGGTTGAAAATGTCAAAATATGAGCAATCTGGATCAAAGGTAAAAAAATGACCTTAACCTCTTGTACTCATAATTCTTCATGAACTCAATAAGACAAATGTAAATACCAATTTTTTTAGGTCAAAATCTTCAAAACTTTCCATGAAATCTTATGTTCTACCATTTTCCCATATTTGACCTTGCTGCAAAAGGTAAAGATCAACACAAGGTCATAATTTGAACAATCTTGATAGTACTCAAGTACCCAATGCTACTTACAAAGTCTCAAGGCCATCGGTCAATTGGTTCTGGAGAAGAAGACCATATATGGGCGTGGCGGCCATGTTGGTCATGTGTCCAGGACCGTTAGAAAAATTTTTCATTCCATCAACCCCTCGAGGCTCTATATGAAATTTGGTTTCAATTGGCACAGTGGTTTAGAGCAGATTGTTTGAAATTGTCAAAATTTGAGATTTCTGGGTCAAAGGTCAAAGAATGACCTTGACCTTTTGTACTCAAAAATCTTCATGTACTCATTAAGATGATTCTATGTACCAATTTTTAGGCCAAAATCTTCAAAACTTACCATGAAATCTCATGTTCTAGCATTTTCCCATATTTGACCTTGCCGTAAAAAAGGTCAAGGTCAACCCAGGGTCATTATTTGAACAATCTTGATAGTACTTGAGTACCCAATGCTACATACCGAGTTTCAAGGCCATCGGTCTACTGGTTCTGGAGAAGAAAAATATTAAAGATTTATCCCGTAAGTGTTAATGGCGGCCAAGCTGGTCATGTGACCTGGACCGTTTGAACAAATTTTCATTCAATCAACCCCTGGAGGCTCTATATGAAATGTGTTCACAATTGGCCCTTTGGCTTTTGAGGAAATGGTTGAAAATGTCAAAATATGAGCAATCTGGATCAAAGGTAAAAAAATGACCTTGACCTCTTGTACTCACAATTCTTCATGAACTCAATAAGACAAATGTAAATACCAATTTTTTAGGTCAAAATCTTCAAAACTTTCCATGAAATCTTATGTTCTACCATTTTCCCATATTTGACCTTGCTGCAAAAGGTAAAGATCAACACAAGGTCATAATTTGAACAATCTTGATAGTACTCAAGTACCCAATGCTACTTACAAAGTCTCAAGGCCATCGGTCAATTGGTTCTGGAGAAGAAGACCATATATGGGCGTGGCGGCCATGTTGGTCATGTGTCCAGGACCGTTAGAAAAAATTTTCATTCCATCAACCCCTCGAGGCTCTATATGAAATTTGGTTTCAATTGGCCCAGTGGTTTAGAGCAGATTGTTTGAAATTGTCAAAATTTGAGATTTCTGGGTCAAAGGTCAAAGAATGACCTTGACCTTTTGTACTCAAAAATCTTCATGTACTCATTAAGATGATTCTATGTACCAATTTTTAGGCCAAAATCTTCAAAACTTACCATGAAATCTCATGTTCTAGCATTTTCCCATATTTGACCTTGCCGTAAAAAAGGTCAAGGTCAACCCAGGGTCATTATTTGAACAATCTTGATAGTACTTGAGTACCCAATGCTACATACCGAGTTTCAAGGCCATCGGTCTACTGGTTCTGGAGAAGAAGATTTTTAAAGGTTTTTACCATATATGGGCGTGGTGGCCATGTTGGTCATGTGACCTGGACCGTATGCACAAATTTTCATTCCCTCAACCCCTGGAGGATCTATATGAAATTTGGTTACAATTGGCCTAGTGGTTTTTGAGGAGATTGTTTGATATTGTCAAAATATGAGAGTTCTGGGTCAAAGGTCAAAGAATGACCTTGACCTCTTGTACTCATAAATCTTCATGTAGTCATTAAGATGACTGTAAGTACCAATTTTTAGGCCAAAATCTGCAACAGTTTCCAAGATATCTTATGTTGCAGCATTTTGCCATATAAAAGCATGAGTAAGCAAATTTGACCTTACCGTAAACAAGGTCAAGGTCAACACAAGGTCATAATTTGAACAATCTTGGTAGTACTCGTGTACCCGATGCTACATACCAAGTTTCAAGACCATCGACCTATTGGTTCTGGAGAAGAAGATTTTTTCAGGTTTTTACCATATCTGGGCATGTCGGCCATGTTGGTCATGTGACCAAGACCGTTTGAACAACTTTTCGTTCATAAGGCCCCAGGAGGCTCTATATGAAATTTGGTTACAATCGGCCCAGCGGTTTCAGAGGAGAAGTCGTTTGAAATTGTGGACGGACGGACGACGGACGACGGACGCCGGAGCCTTACCATCTTATAAGCTCCCCCGGAGCCTCTGGCTCAGATGAGCTAAAAAAGATCTACAGGCAGACGCCCGTAAAAATAACGGTGAATGAACTGGCAGCCAGATTCCAGGTATATTACCGTAAAATCTACGGATATTTTTACAGTGTGGCACAACATTATTTACTTTTTGCGCAAAAAAAAACGTTCTAGAATTACTGTATCTACAGCATTCATCATTAATCAAAGCTTGAGATATGCTTTCAGCAATTTGAGTTTCATATTATTGGGACCATATATATTTTAAGTATTTGATACTTTAGACTCTGATATAAAGAATAAATCTGTTTGTGCTCATTCAAGCACTGACACATCTACCAGGAATACAAGAAACAAACATGGCACTTGGATACATTAAAATGATAAAAAAATATACAAAAAGATTTTTCTGAAGATCAGTAGTACATTTACAATAACACATCATTTTCCTATCAAGAAAACTTATAGCACGATCCCCAGTTACCCATATCTTTAGCACAAGAGACTCCTTGACTGCAAGGTCTACACTGGATATTGTGCTATACGTGAGATAGAGCATGATTCGTCCACCTGTATGGAGAGATAATCCACGAGCTTTAGCGAGTGAATTATCTCTCCGTACAGGCGGACGAACCATGCTCTATCACATACAAAGCTGAAACTGTCGTATCAACGCCACTGAGAAGTGACACAACGATGAGCATTTACAGGGTAAGGTTGATATGTAGTAACAGACTCTGTTGATGCTGATTTTGCTGATCGATTACAATGAATTTTAAACATATGAATAGGCTGTAATGTTGGTAATGATTCCTTCAACGAAAAAGTATTATAAATCTCAACTCTAAAGGCTAGAACTCACTGAAAACAGTCAATGATAAAAGCATGTCAACTTAACAAATATACATTCCCAACTTTACTCCATCTTTCTGTTGTTATTTTCTATTTTCATTTTCGAATTCTTTACTATTTCTAAATGATTATTTTAATCATGGTGGCTTTCACCATCACCAAACTGTATCACCGCCTCATCTCCAGTTTTTGGCTGTTGCTCTTGAGGACTAGGTGGTCGTATCTGTATATCTGGCTGATTCGAGTGGTAGTCTGTGCGTTGGTATTGGTACTGATAGGATTGTCCTCCTTGGAAATCTTGGCTAGTTGACGGTATGATGGGTGTGATTATGATATCCTCTGGCCTCTAGATGTACAAAGAGAAAAAACTTGCCATGTCAAGAGAAAAGCACCATAGGGTGATACAAAGCTGGATAAACAGGAATGTTTGACGATAATTTTGGAATAATTTTCTGATTCCTCCATAAAATATATGCTGTGATCTCTCATTAGAACCGTCTCAGCAAGACGGTTCTAATGGGGGTTCACAAGTATAATACATGTATATGTTCTGATGGAAACGATAAATCAAAACGTAACCTCGAATTGTCAGATGGTTTACAGACTTCCAGAGTATTTGTGTGAAGTATCACCAGTTGCATTTCCTCGAGTTGCCCAAATGACATAGACATGACACAATTCCAAATTCTCCATTTATCTGCTACTTTGATGCACAGCTGAATACATGAAATGGCTTCGGCTTGACTGCTGAGCTCCTTGGTGATATAAAATTAAGTGAGCCGCGACACGACAAAACCTACAAAGTGGTTGTGCGCCCAGCGCAGACTCAGATCAGCCTGGGCATCCGCCAAGTCTGATCAGAGTCTTCGCTGTCCGCATGAAGGTAGCTTAAACTCTTAGCTACCCTTAAAGCGCACGGCAAAGGCTCATCATACTGGATGGATGGCAAGGCTGGTCTGAGTCTGCGCTGGGCGCATAACCACTTTGTTGGTTTTCTCGTGTTGCGGCTGAAATAATCATGGGAGCAATTCTGATTGTAACAGGAAGCTTTAGTTATTTTGATCATTTATTTTAAGTTTTATCAAGATATTCCAAACAGAAAAAGCAGGCCATAATTAAAAAAAAAAAAACTTTTTGGGCGTTTTGGGCCAATTTCATGATTTTTACTTATTTCAAAAACTGATACAGCTATGATCTGAACAAAAGTGTGTGGGGAGGCATCATAATTACTCCCAGCAAAATACCAGGCCAGTAGCTTCATCGGTTCTGGAGATGAGTTTTCTTTGATTTAAACAGGCATATCACCTCTTGGGGCCATCTTGTTTATCCGGTCAGTGGAACCTCTGAACAAAATTTTGTGTCCCCAGCCCCTGGAGGCTATTGACTCAGGGGTTTCAGATAAGCTACCATTTGAAAATGTAGACGGCGACAAACGACAACAGACGACGGACATCAGACGTCGTACGACAGACGACGGACAGATAGATCACAATATTTGACTCAGGTGAGCTAAGATACATTGTTCAAAGGTACATATTTTGATTTCATTCATAAGTTGCGGTGGACTGATTTCTCAATGGACTTGTTTAGTACGAAATGTTATAATTAAGTCGCAGCGGCTGCGTGGCGGAGTGGTGAGCGCACCTGACCTCGAATCTCGCAGTCGCGGGTTCGAGTCCCGCTAAAGACAAGATTCTATCCGAACAAAAACAGCGCTTCGTTGCACAGAGCCCTTCAATATCACCATCTCATTGTCCTGATATTAATGAAATACTGTTAAAATGGGCGTAAATTCTCAGGTCATCCAGCCATCTATTATGAAGCTGATTAATAAGGGTATACACTTTCCATGCCTGTTGATGTCATACAGCCTTTTTAGCGTCTGTCATATTGCAAATTTTATTACAAATTTGCATTTACAGATAGATTTTCGAAAGATCAAAATTTTCTAAGGGTCGACTTAGACGTTAACTATATGCAGTCACATGATAAAATTAACGCAATGAATCAAAACCGGTCGTTAGAAACACAAATGAGATTAATGTTTTCCACTGTTCAAGGAAAAAATTCAAAACAGTTCATCCACAACAAAAACCAACAAGCAAATTCGGTGCATTTATATCCCCCGCCGAAGTGACCGGTTTTATTTTAAATTTCATAATATTTTCGACTGGTTACTTAGTTATGGCTGAACTTGTGGATTGTAAATAAAATCAAGGGCAATAACTCTGGGATAAGTCATCACTGCAGTATGCTTATACATTTTTTATTCAGTTTCAAGAAGTTTTGTTCACCGATACCTTAGTTATGGCTAATTTGTGGATTTTAAATCAATTAAATGGTCTTAAATCATGCACTACTGAAGCGATTATGACAAAACTTAATGTGCACTGCAGTGTCATGACGATACATTCATGAAATTCCATTCATTCGTTACTTTGTTATGACCCAATTTGTTGATTTTAAACCAATTCAAGGGTAATAACTCATTACTTACTGAAGCAATTGCAACAAAACGTAAGATGCATCAATGTGTTATTGTGATACATATCAATTAAGTAAACGTTTCAAAGAATTCTTTTCATTGATTACTTAGTTATGGCTCATTTTATTGATTTTAAGTCAATTACAGGGCAATAACTCATGCACTACCGAAGCTGGTCTGACGAAAATTCACGTGCAAGCGCGTTATAGTGATATATATTTATTTTAAGTTTCATAAAATTCCGTCCAGTGGTTACCTGGTTATGGCTCCGGACGGACGGACGGACGGACGGACAGACGAACTGACGGACAGACGGACGGACAGACATGGAGAAAACTGTATCCCTCCGCCTTCGGCGGGGATAAAAACGACCAACGGGTGCTTCCCTCTATATCCATTCACGTACTGATTCAGAACTAGTTGGTGAAGCTAGGGTCGGATTTATGACCTTGCGTGAAGACACATGTACCGTATTATTCCTAATAAACGCCCCTGCTCTAATAAACCCCCCCCCCCGCCTCTTTTCTGAAAATATTTTTATATTAACTTTCATGAATCCGTGTTTACTTCTCTATATAAGGTTGCTCGTTGAAATTCTTTCCTTAATTGATTAAGAGTTGACCCCTTCTGAGAAGGGAGACAAAAATAGTAGAGCTGCGTCTTCTGAAAGTATACCCATCACCTTAATATTGATTATTACAGGTATTTGGGCAGTGGCTGATTTACTTCACTGTATGCACTAAATAACGCTCTCCTTTCGGAAAATGCAAGCCCCCGGGGCGTTTACTAAGATTAATACAGTATGTCAAGAAACCTGTTTCGGAGGCAAGTTAACAATGACTTAGAACTATGGTGGCTGGTTTGTGCCATTTCGTCTTTTCGTCTTTTCGCCGCGAAAAGACGCCACGCGAAAAGACGAAAAGACGAAAAGACGCCATGCGAAAAGACGAAAAGACGAAAAAACGCCAGGCGAAAAGACGAAAAGACGAAATAACGCCAGGCGAAAAGACGAAAAGACGAAACCCGCCACACGAAAAGACGAAATTGCAGCGCGAAAAGACGAAAAAACGCCATGCGAAAAGACGCCATTTGAAACTCTTAAATTGTCGTCTTTTCGCGTGGCGTCTTTTCGTCTTTTCGTCTTTTCGCCTGGCGTCTTTTCGTCTTTTCGTCTTTTCGCATGGCGTTATTTCGTCTTTTCGTCTTTTCGCGTGGCGTTATTTCGTCTTTTCGTCTTTTCGCGTGGCGTTATTTCGTCTTTTCGTCTTTTCGCGTGGCGTTATTTCGTCTTTTCGTCTTTTCGCATGGCGTCTTTTCGCGCCGAACAGACGAAAAGACGCCATGCGAAAAGACGAAAAGACGAAATAACGCCAGGCGAAAAGACGAAATAACGCCATGCGAAAAGACGAAAAGACGCCAGGCGAAAAGACGAAAAGACGAAATAACGACACACAAATACCCTTTCATTGATAACTGTATTGATTCCTAATACTAAGACAGATTTGTCTGAGTAAACAATATAGACTCATATCAGACTACTGCAAACGCAGCTACAGAAGCAGTCTGATCACAGAATTTGCCACTGAAATGCCCTTTTATATATCTTTTTGACAGCTAAAAATTGTAAGGATAGACTATAAAATTAACGTGGGGTCGGCAACATTTTGGGTCACTATGGTACCGTTTAGATTGAATAACAAATTTGTGCCTTGTTGACTGAGATCAAACACAGATTTAATCAAGATAATCAGTATCTAGCAGTAGTCTTATGAAAATTAGGATGGATTTATTTTATCCGACAGAAAAATAAAAGTTGTTAAAAGTGAAAAGGATAGCTAAAAGTATTAGTATGGGGTCGGCAATAATTACAGTTATTGATTAAAATAATCTGGGCCATGTTGACTTAAAAATTAGCAGACGCAAATTTACTCATTCAGGAGCGTAGGCAGACCTATTACGTTGTTGTAGCAATCATTTTTGAGAAATACAGTCAAACCTGTCTTAAGGGGTCATCCAAGGGAAGGACAAAAAGTGGCTACTTAAGACAGATGACCCCATAATACATTTCATTTACACTCTATTTTGGTTCAAAGGACCAATGTGGCTGCTCAAGACAGGTGATCCCTTAACAGAGGTGACCACATAAGCAGGTTTGACTGTATAGCTGAATGTATACACCTCCAAGAAAGATCTCTCTAATACTGGACATTCTGTCCCCTTCTGTCATATTTACAAAGGGGGTCAACTTTTGTGACATTCTATTTGCTTTCCAAGATAGGGAAGTGAAGCAAACAGAAAAAATAGATTCTTAAATAGGTCTACTTTTAAAGGAAAGAATTTGCTACTAGAGGACCAAATTCTACTTTCAAGAGCTGACCCTCCTTAAGAAAGGATGCAAAAATGCAAAATTGCTTCCCCTGAGAGTGGTCCCGTTCACCTTAAGCACAGATGCAAATATGTTGAAACCTGTGTCTCCATGCATCCTACGTAAAAGTAACCGTTTTTTTTTTTTTTATTAAGTTTGAACAAGTAGATTTTCATATCTCGAGCTGTATCATAACATACGCAGAATGGTTACCAATGCAGAGCCTGACCAGACCACTCTTTTCCCAGGACACATATGTCCTAGGATTTAGGATCATAATGGTAACATGGTCCAAATTTATTACTTAATGCTAGCACCTAATCTACTATTTGCTTGTAATGTATTTTTTAGTAAACTGTGTAACAATTGTTCAAACTGAGAGATCGAGAGAATTGGGCAAAACGTCCCACCATTGCTAAGGTCATATGAAGACAGGACCTCGCGGTTTAGAGTCACATCTGAAGGACCACTGAGGCGAGGGTGTGTGTGTGTGTGGAGGGGTGGGGGGGCGGTCGAACTGACTGCAACCGCTGGTCTAGTTTAGCCTATCCCATAATCTTGTGCGGTCGTTGGGGCACCACAGATGACTCTAAAACACTCCTTTTCCACCTAGTCCTGTCTTCAGCTGCCCTATTTGAGCTAGCAAAATCCATCCCTGCCGTTTAAAGAAGACTTGAAGAGGAAGTAACAGTAGTTGTGCCCCTTTGTAAAAAAGGCGGAAGGAGGCACATTTTCAATTTAAAATGGATCTCTCACAGAGGTGCATTCAGATTAAAAATACTTCCTATAAGAAAGTGTTATAGCTTGAGCTGCAGCTAAATGATACCATAATATTCTTAAATATTGGGACACATAAGCCAAAGAGAAGTCTAATCAGGCTCTGCTCTGTCTGCGATTGGCACGTCTTTAGAAAACTATAAACTTGTCCAAATTTTGGGTTAGCTGCAGTTAAATGTATGTCAAATTAGGGAAAATACCGTATCATTATTTTTTCATACAGCGAAGTACAACGATGTTTCAATGTTTGTATTCCATAGTTTGAGAGAGATTACATGGTCAACAAGTGGTTAATCTTTTAGGCAGTTTAAGATCAAAATTAAGATAGGATGAAATTTGTTAGGAGTGTTTTACTCCAAAACATTAGGACGGCTCATTTTCTTTTCTGTCCGTTCAGTAGAAATACCATAATGACTTCTTTCCTCATATTTTTGGTAATGTTTTTACAAGAACAGTTTAGCGGCAAAAGCTGCAAACCGTGATTAGTACACTTCTTTACAGATTGCATTCTGATCAGGGTCTACACAGTTTAAAAAAGAAACACCTGTCTAAGTATTCAGAGTATTAACTGCATTTAGAATAGGATATATTGATATATCTTAATGCAAAACACGTGATGCGAAAAGACGAAAAGACGCCATGCGAAAAGACGAAAAGACGAAATAACGCCACGCGAAAAGACGAAAAGACGAAATAACGCCACGCGAAAAGACGAAAAGACGAAATAACGCCATGCGAAAAGACGAAAAGACGAAAAGACGCCAGGCGAAAAGACGAAAAGACGAAAAAACGCCACGCGAAAAGACGACAATTTAAGAGTTTCAAATGGCGTCTTTTCGCATGGCGTTTTTTCGTCTTTTCGCGCTGCAATTTCGTCTTTTTGCGTGGCGGGTTTCGTCTTTTCGTCTTTTCGCCTGGCGTTATTTCGTCTTTTCGTCTTTTCGCCTGGCGTTTTTTCGTCTTTTCGTCTTTTCGCATGGCGTCTTTTCGTCTTTTCGTCTTTTCGCGTGGCGTCTTTTCGCGGCGAAAAGACGAAAAGACGAAATGGCACAAACCAGCCACCATATAGAACCGTTGCGTACAAACATAGTTTTAGAAGTAAACAAAATCTGTCTACTTTTTATCAGACTGAAGCTTTTATTCTGAGTTTGATACAAGTTAAAACTTTCTCCATAGAGGCTGGTATTTTCCTACGTTTAGTGAGGATTCAAAATTTCCCCTGAAATCAACACTTTATCTCTACAGGTTAGCTGCATTGTTTTAGTTTTTCTATACTAAATATCCTGAATGTTCAATGCTTTATTTCGCTTGTTTGATAGCTTATCATGATTATTTCTTAACTTCAAGTCCGAGTTTCAGAAAATTCACCAAACTTTATTGCTCATCAAGTTCTACAATTTAAATTCACTTAATATTTTAGTGAATGTTTTTGTTTTATTTCTTCGTTCTGGTAACCGCTGCTTGTATAAATGATTGTTACCATGACACTGAATTCCACCACCACCTTTCTACTTGCCAGCATTTTTCGAAGTTTTTCGTCAGTCCTGTTCTCAAGCCATTAGTAATTAAGATAAGTCATCCCAGTCAGCAGGCAACTTTGAAACAACGTCATAGGGCCATATACGTTATAGTGACGTTGATACCATGTTGTTTCAACAGCCAAGCGGGCACATGACGTGAAAATCACATCATTTTGACGATGTCAAAATGATGTCATTTTGACGTTCTGTGGCTGGTGAGAATGCATACCCGGTGAATTGCAGTTAGCCATTCTCTGTGCATGAGTAAGCGTCGTTAGTGATTTTTTTTTCTATTTTTTTTTTTTTTTTTTTTTTTTGCAGCGATTTTGGGGGGTGGTTGCGGTCGGGCGATGACACTGGGTAACTTTCGGTGCTGGGGCGTCCTAATAATTAAGATGATAGTAGGGCAAGGGGCTACTGTGCTTGCAGTAGAAGCGGGTGGGGGTTTGTTGGGTGTTTTTTCTCTCGTCTATCATTTTTCTTTCTCCCACTCTCGAGGGGGGGGGGGGGGGGGGGGGCTCGATATATACTGAAATGTTGAAATGTTATCTCAAAGAGCCGTTAACTTCAACCAACCAACCGACCAAATGCATCGACTTCTGTTAGATGTTACAAGCATTTTGTTTGATGACATGTTACTCTTTCTCCTTTGATGAAATTATGCTTGTTCACATTCAGTTACTTTAAAACAATACTGACCACAGTGAAGTCCTTTTCTGTCAATGTTAGACGTGAAAAACCTTGTATTTCAAACGCTAAGAAGAAAGGTTGAACAGAAACTAAATTAAAGTTTGTATTTCAAACATAGCTTTATGAAAATGTCTTAGATTTTAATAATGAAGGACAGGCATACTCTTGAAAACGGCTGTCCACGACTAAATTTTATTTATTCATTTACCAATATTTTTCTTCTTATATATTTGATTTTTGCTGTTGTTGTTTTCTGTTCACATTATCTAATGATATATTCGTACAATTTGCTAGTGACAGACGTCTGTCACCAGCCAATATTCGTACAAATTGCTAGTGACGGATGTCTGTCACTAGCCAATATTCGTTGATTTTGCTAGTGACAGATGTCTGTAAATAGCCAAATTTCGTGTAAATGGCTAATGACAGATGCATTGCCTAGCCGGTTTCAAATCTTATGAAATCATGTCAAACATGTATCTGTGATCATGTGTCAAAGAAATTAAATGGGCATAGTTCCTATATGCATAAATCTTGTTTCTGTCGAAACCAGGTGAAGGTTAAACCCCTCTCGGCATTTTAATAGAAAAGTTTTGTAAAGGCTATTACCCTCGTATTCTGAAGCAAAATCTGACTTAACGTTTCCTAAGTGATCATTTGTTCTTCTGATTCAACAAATACGAATATAGACCTATGTAAGAATTGAAAAAGAGCCTGGGATATTTGAGAGGTGACGGTAATTTTGCGGGAAAGAAGTAGCCGACAGACCTAGACAAACATCAAAGTTCGTAAAATATTTTGTGTGTTTCGCGGGATCGGAGAAGTGTCCACTATTTTTGCTGTAAAACTGGAATGGATTTGTGAATTGATCAAACTTAGCTGTTATGGAAACACAGAAAAAGAAGAACAAGATAAGAACAAACAAACGTTCTAAAATAAATATAAAGACTCGCAGCGCATTAGAACACCTCACGAGTTTGAGCAAAGTGTCCTTAGCAACTTCACGATCAGCAGCAAATTAATCGTGAATTCCCTTTTTACCGACATATGTCACAAATAAATTGGAGTATATTGGTTAGCTATAAATGTCTGTCACTAGCAAATCCAACGACTACTGGCTAGCGACAGACGTCTGTCAGTAGCAAATTTAACGAAAATGGCTATTGACAGTCGACTGGCAGTAGCAAATATTGCGAATATTATCTAGTGACAGACGTCTGTCACTAGCTTCTTCCCATTTTATATTATGAAACTATGTGTATCATATCTGTATCATTTCTGCTTTAAGAAATAAACAAAGTGAACTGCGAAGATGTACGTACGCACAAACTGTTTCTAAGTCTTCGCTGTTCTCAGCCCTATATCATCTTTTAAGTACTGAGGACTGTCAGAGAGTAGCTTTTCCCCCCTAGTAGTTTTTCCCCCCGGAAAAATGACTATGATTTTTCCATAGTAGAATTTCCCACCGGAAAAATGGCTATATAGTAGAATTTCCCCCCGGAAATATGACTATATAGCCAATTTTCCCCGGGGAAAATCTACTATAGGTGTTTTTGCATAGCCGTTTTTCCCCTCTATAGTGGATTTTCCCCCTGGTAAAATGATTGCAGGAAAACAAGTTACATAGTGGAATTTGCTTCTTCTCCAATCATAATAGTGAGGTTTATAACTGAAACAGAAATACGAGTATCTGTCCGTAAAATATCTATGGATAACAGATGCTAGAACCGCATGCATGTGTCCATCAGTCTGTCTTATTTTTATTTTGGGGAAAACATGCAGGCATTTTGCTTTTCCATGTTAGCCAGAAAAGGCTGTGAGTGTACGTGGTTGTGTGTATAAATTTGTATAAAATTGTGTTTGTACAGACGTTCGTCTGTGCGTGCGCGCAGCGGAGTGCCTGAACTAGTGTTCGCCTTTCATGCACGAGACGTGGGCTCGACTCCCATCGGGACACACGTCCGATTATTATTTTCAATGTAATAAACTGCCTGCCTAATCAAACATGACTGGACAAAACACCCGTTCGTACATCTTCCTGTAAGCTTGCCTGCGTATGTTTACGTATATAATTATCTGCGATGGGAAATTCCACACTCCTCGTTTCTTGAATAAGTAATTATTGATTATTATAAAAATATGGTTTCTAAATTTGCATATTGATTTTTTTAACTAATCACGTTTATTACCTCCCTTGAAGGACTGATACATTTCTAATTCGATTAATTCCGTGAAATGTCATTGTTCCAGTCCGTTCCGTTTCGTTCCATTCCGCAAAATACCAATAGCCATGCAAAATTTACTAATAAACAATTTCCCGGTGGGGGAAAAAGGACTATGGGGGAAAAGTGGCTCTATGAGGTCCGGACAATTCACTATATAGGCGTCCTTCCTATAGCCATTTTTCCGGGGGGAAAGGGGGAAAAACCACTCTCTGACAAGGACAACAAAAAGAAACAAAAGAAACGCTGAGCTTCGCTTATAACAATGTTCACCGCAAAGACATGTACTATTTTATACGGGGTTGTACGAGTGACGTACCTGGCCTTCTTGCAAGACTATTCTTTCTCCTCCTCCCTGGGTGGTTCTTAGTTGCGTTGTTCTTAGATGGCTTGATCTCAAATCATTCGTTCTCTGCGTCTCCAGTTTAATGTGTATGGGCTCCAGGGACTCAGTGGTCGTGGAATATTGCGTCCGCCCCGCATCCGTGGTAGTATACCTCAATGCATCAGTGGTAGCGTACCGCCCCGTTTCAGTGGTTGTGTACGGTCCTGCGGTGTACCGTAAAACCTCAGGGTCATTGACTGTATACTGTGTCGGGGTGGTCTGGTAGTGGGTATTAATCACTTGTTTACGGGCTGTTTCTATATTTTCTGTGGTGCCCGCGGGTAGGACGTCAGCAACAATAACTGGCTCTTCTTCAGGCTCCAAGGTGATAGTTTTTGACTGGAAATATAAAGAAACTCAGAAGTTTTAGCATCAAAGACATGTGCCGCGACACGAGAAAACCCAAAAAGTGGATGTGAGCCGAGCGCACTAAGGTCAGCCTGGGCATTCGCCAAGTCTGCTCAGACTCTTCGCTAAGCGCTTAAAGGATAGCTAAGGACCTGAGGCTGATCTGAGTCTGCACTGGGCGCACAACCACTTAGTTGGTTTTGTCGTGTCGCGGCTCGATACTAATGCAGTTTCCGTCTCAATGTCAACGCAACGTCATAGTGCCGTTGTCTCAGCATTGATACTATGTTCTTTCCTGACCATTTGCACAGACATTGATATAAAATTATCTCAACATTTTGTGCCTGCTAGAAAGCTGGTATTGCGGGCATTGCGGGAAAGAAAATGCTTAAAGCATTTACCTTAAAAAACTTATTACTGTAAGTGTCCTAGGAATAGACCGATTCGGTTATACAATGCAGTAATGCATGGATCAAAATATGCAAATGGCATTGCAAATAGTACGGTAGGCCCTGATCAGAATGTTCCTGCACTGTTCCTCAAACCTGTCCAAATACTTAGAATTTTTACGTTACAAGAATGTGCATATATAGAATCCACGTGGATGCAGTCCCTTCGTGGCTTTTCGTGGTATATTAATATACGAAAATGTCCAGAGACTTTAAACATTGCGCCCAATGATTGTGCCGTTTGGTTTAGGTCTTCATTAGTCGCATATAACAAGTTGTGTTTTATAGCATGCTCATGCTTAATATCTGTGACAAGGTAGTATAGGCGCAGGCCATGAATAAAAGATACATATTTCGTTTATTTTCGCGGGTCTGTTTAAGTTCAACGCATAGGAACCTCCTGCGTTTTATACTTAGGGGATGAAATCGCAAAATGAAACAAGAGCTTCGCAAGCGGCGCATAATACGCCCGTTTCAGTGTCATGAAGGAGCTACAGAATGAACAGGATTGTTTACAGAAGGATGACAGGCAGACGAACAGGGGGAACAACTCTGTAATTAATGACTGCAATGTTATAAAAACATTTTAACACATCAAATACTATTAGTACACCAAAAATCAGATTCCAAGGTGAAGCAGCTCAGAAGTTGAGAAATACCAAAGTCAAACAAGATAATCCATAAATTAAGTAAACTAGATTTACCATTCTTAGTCCTAATATATTCCCTTGACTATATATACATAACCATAAAGTTTTGTTAAAATATTTCCAACGGTTAAGGACTTACAGAGTAAAACGGAAATTGGTGCAAGGGCAGATTATTCAGGAAGTAAGTAAGCTAGAGTTGTGGTTTATGCTTATGAAACATGCCCCTATTATTATACACATCCCTACAAAGTTTCATTAAAATATTTCAAAGGGTTAAGGAGTTATGGAATGGATGGGACTAGCCTAAAAACTAATCAAAAGGAGATTACTACAAAATTAAGTAAAGGGGAGCAACTATTCTTACAGAAGATACATCGTCTTGTAATCATGCATATTACTATAAAGTTCAAGATATTCCAAATGGTCACCAAATTATGGTATGCACAAAATTAGTATACACAAAATTAGCCTTAAAATCTTATCAAAGGGACAAAACTCCAAAACGAAGGGAGAGCAACCCTTGTTATACGCGGCATATTGTCAGACCTTCATACACATTGCTATGAAGTTTCATCAAGATCTTCCAAACGGTTATCTAGTTATGGTGCGCACAAGAAAGTTGACGGACGGACGGACAGCGCCATGCCATAATACGTCCGGGTTTTTTTTCAAAACGGGCGTATAAAAAAGTGCTACTATTGAACACTATTTCAGAAAACGTCACATTGAGCATATGTAGCAGCTGAAGCCCGATCGTATCAACGTCACAGAAACGTGATGAGGTTGTTTCAACGCTGTGCCTACATAAACTGGATTGTTTCATTAGAACATCTGTCTTTAATATGCAAAACTGCTGTGCCTACAGGTGCAATCTGACAGCACATGCGCAGTTTTCCCAGTCTGCGAACGGTGCGTGTTCTAAGGCTGGTCTGGGCATGCGTAACTCTCTAACAGTGAAATGCTATGACAAAACGCGCCTAATAATGGAGCAAATGTATGTAACATTTTTGGGACATCCTACTCAACTGCGCATTCGAGCATGCCTATATGCCCTGCTAAGGCATGCTTGCTGAATGGTAAACAGTGTTGACCATAATCAGACTGCTCCTGAGGAGCAGTCTGATTTGGGTCTACACTTTTGTTATAGCATATTGCCAGAATACATACGCGCAGTGTTTAATTGAGGCGCGTCACGAGAAAACCAGCAAAGTGGTTGTGTGCCCAGCGCAGACTCAGATCAGCATGGACATCCGCCAAGTTTGACCAGACTCTTCTCTAAGCGCTTAAAGGGTAGCTAAGGGTCTACGCTACCTCCATGCGGACAGCGAAGACTGATCAGACTGGGCGTATGCCCAGGCTGATCTGAGTCTGCGCTGGGCGCACAACCACTTTGTTGGTTTTGTCGAGTCGCGGCTCAATTCATTTATATTTTCTAATCGTAATCATATGAAATTTGAGTTGAACTATATGTATAACTATTTTATTTTAAAGCACACTGTTGGGTCCCCAAGACCACGCCAAATAATCGTCGAAGCAAAACACTCAATGTACTTACACACGCATTTTTATTTTTTAACTTTTATACTAATTTTATCAAATCAAGTATTCAAAAGTACAAAGGGGTTCAAGGAAAAATGCAATTATACCGAACTATCAACTGTCCTAGATTTCCTAGACGAACATGATGACTAAAGCTTTTGTGCCCAAAACAATCATAGAATTAAGGCACCTAAATTAATTACCGTATTTCTCATAAAATGGAACATTTATTTCAAAATGCGGAAATGGGTCCAAAAGATGCAGATTGAAGACACTGTTCAGACTGCTCCTTAAGGTTCATATTAAAATGATTACCGTATTTGGCATAAAAATGGAACACTTTAGTTTTACAATACAGTAATGCGTCCCAAAGATACAGATGGAATAGCAAACAGTGTAGACACTGATCAGACTGCTCTGGGTCTGCACTGTTTGCTCAGACCTATCTGTCCCAATACTACGAATTTTACGGTATATAGGTTCATACTGTACTGCCCGAATGGCAGACTTTGTATTGTTTCAGGGGCAGTCTGATTTGGGTCTGAATACTTTAGGTAAAGGTGGCAACATCAAATTTTTACCTTGGTCTCATGCGTGTCGTAGGGCAATTTTTGCATCCATGTTTCTGGAAAATAACAAGAAATGAAATCGACGAATGAATTTCGATATGGAAATACTAGTAAATGCTTTTTATGTACAACAGATTAAGGTGAGTGGTCGGGAAACTGTGATGGGAAGCAAGTCTTTTTTTTTTTCTTTCTTTTAACTTCCCTTTAAAATACAAGATAAAGCAAAACGTATTTAGTGTTTGAATTTTTATCATTATTATTATTATTATTATTTGATACGTGTTTTATGGCTCTTTCAATGACATTTTACCTATATCGAGCAGATATTTTAATAAGTAGAGTTGGGCGAAACCGGGGTCGGGGAAACCACCTGACCTTTCACAAGCAGGACGTGGTTTTCATATTTGTGTGCTCAGCGAGGCTCGAATCTAGAGCGAAGAATCAGCGCTCTTATCCAGATGGCCACTGATCCTTGAAACGTATATAACCTATAAAAATAAAGCTTGGCTAAACGTATGTTTAAATGGACGGACGATCGGCGCCCCGTTACCGCAGCTATGGATTCGTTCCGCTGAGGTGCGTGGGGAACGTCGATATGAGAATTGAAATACTACTACTACTACGTATGTTTGCATTTCAATGATTTCCCAAACTTACCTAAACCACAGGCACCTGGCGCGTTGTTTTGATCGAAAACGATATAATTTGTGTAAATAGCCCATTATAAATACGAGACAAAAAATGAAAATTAAAAAAAAGAAAACATTGGTAAAGGATACTATAACTGGCACCTCGTCAATAATAATATCCTTTACCAATATTTTTTTTTAATTTTCATTTTGAAAATTAAAAAAAAAATATTGGTAACGGATATTATTATTGACACCTTGTCAATAATAATAACCGTTACCAATGTATTTTTTTTTCAATTTTCATTTTTTGTCTCATATTTAGAATATTTACACACACTTTAATGTTTTTGATCAATCAAAACAACGCACCCTGTGACCTAAACATATATATAATGCAACGAGTTTCTAAACTTTAAGAATGACCAAGTTCTCTAAAATGTTTTCTTACCTGCGCGTTGTCGTCCCTGTAAAGTAGAGTGTTGGCTAGGTTTTTGAAGTCCATCCATTTCAAACATTGGTACAAATGTTCTCTTATGTTCTGTTGATTTACTTGTTACTGTATTCTTAGAAGACCACCAGCGCCATTTCTTTCTCTTAGGTCTGACAACACGAACTCTACCGCGGAGTAACTGCTGTCTGTGGTAGTAGTCCGGCCTGGAAGGTGAGCACAAGAAAACACATTTTTGGATGTAAATATCGAAAGCCCAAAGGTTGCACATTTGTGTAATGTTAAATATCCCATAGATTTGAAGGTAAAAGAACAGGCAACTGCTGCAAGGCCCTTAACCGTAAAAAGTAAGGGACAGTACCGTAATTTTTAAGATGGAAAATGATTGCATTGTGCAAAAACCTTGCTTTAATTTCGTATTTTACTTTTTCTTGATTATTGATTCTAAAGAAGACCGATAACCTTCTCTGACTTTATTGTTGGCCTGACAGGGAGAGTTTTTCAGTCGTTAGCTCGATGGGGTTTTAACCTGCGACCTTCTGTGCCATAGACAGCCTTTCTAACCACTCGACCACAGGGCCTCTCCAGTGCCTTAAAAGGACCCCAAATTTGTCAAAATGCATCCAGATGGGAGATTTTTTTTTATCTTTTTTTTTTTTTTTTCGAAAGGCAGTGGCCCTTTTATCCTTCATGAAGTCATCATCAGCTGAAGCAGTTTAAGGTGAATGGGTACAATTTCAGGGGAAGCAACAAAGACATTTTCTCTCTTTTTTGCCTTCCTTTTCATTCGAGGTCAACTCTCAAAGGAAAGAATTTGCTCCCATAGGAGCAAATCCTTTTCTTTGAGAGTAGACCCTATTCTGGAAATGAGAAGCAAACAGGGAGCCACAAAAGTTGTTTCCCTTTCCAGAAATGGCGAAAATCATGGGGTGTACCCATACACCTAAAGTTGTAAAATGATCAAAATTAATGTTGTTGTTATTTTCATCGTAATCATCATTATAATCATAATCATTATCATCATCATTAAGTAAAAAGCAAACCTCACGTCTTTCAGCAGTCCTCAAATTCTCGGTTCGATGTCACTATGGGAACCTATTTAAGCCTGGCGTCAGGTAAACAGTGCAGACCTAGATCAGTCACCGCAGAACGAGGCGTCGATCAGAGCCTGTACTGTTTGCATAAAAGGTTACAACAGTGTTTATGAAATGATAAAAAATAAATATACCAGAGTCCCCTAAAATGATGAATTGACCATCCAATATATAAGGGTAGAAGAGTCCACTATACATAAATAGGTTAAAATCTCTTTTTCATACTTACCAGAAACATATAAAGAGACCCATAATAATGACTGCTACTATAAATAGAACAGCCGCCGCCGCCGCTGCCACCATGCCACCGACATCGTAATCATCTTTACACAATACTCCTGGAAAAAAAGAATAGCATTTTAGGCCAGTGCATACTCTATAAAGGAAAGCATCTCTGCCATTTTCGTTTTTGTCTCCTTTCTCAATAGGGACCTTCTCTTATAGGAAAAAATTTGCTCCTATATGAGCAAATTCTTTCCTATAAGAAAAGGCCCCAATTTTGAAGAGTTTTATGATACAGGGAAACAAACAGGAAGTCACAAAAGTTGTCTGTCTTTGAAAAAATGGCAGAAAAGCATGGTAGTGCATGTTCCCATACACCTTAAACCTATATAGTCGGGCACCCGAATCCTAAATTCTAATGGTTTCAGGTTCGAATCCGGCCGGAGACGGAATTCTTTACACCCGTAAACGGGATTCTATTGCACACAGCCTTTCAATGTCATTCGCCCATCGTTCTGATATGACTTAAATACTGTTGAAAAGGGCGGAAAATTGCAAGACATACAGTCATACCAATCTTAAATGACAAGGAGGGTTTTTTACAAAAATGTTATAAGGAGAATGAGTACACGTTCAGGGGAAACAACTCTGCATTTGTATTTTTGCCTCCCTTCTCATTTGGGGCAACTCTTAAAGGAAAGAAGCAAATTCTTTCCTTTAAGAGTAGACCCCCATTTGAGAAGCGAAAAGTTGTTCCCCTTTATAAGAATGGCGGAAAACATGAAGGTGTACCCATACACCTGAGGAAGCAGTCTAATCCAAGTCTACAACATTGGCACAAACTGTAAGGCATTTTCGATCTTGGCGCTTACCTATGGTGGCTGGTTTGTGCCATTTCGTCTTTTCGTCTTTTCGCCGCGAAAAGACGCCACGCGAAAAGACGAAAAGACGAAAAGACGCCATGCGAAAAGACGAAAAGACGAAAAAACGCCAGGCGAAAAGACGAAAAGACGAAATAACGCCAGGCGAAAAGACGAAAAGACGAAACCCGCCACGCGAAAAGACGAAATTTCAGCGCGAAAAGACGAAAAAACGCCATGCGAAAAGACGCCATTTGAAACTCTTAATTTGTCGTCTTTTCGCGTGGCGTCTTTTCGTCTTTTCGTCTTTTCGCCTGGCGTCTTTTCGTCTTTTCGTCTTTTCGCATGGCGTTATTTCGTCTTTTCGCATGGCGTTATTTCGTCTTTTCGTCTTTTCGCGTGGCGTTATTTCGTCTTTTCGTCTTTTCGCGTGGCGTTATTTCGTCTTTTCGTCTTTTCGCGTGGCGTTATTTCGTCTTTTCGTCTTTTCGCGTGGCGTTATTTCGTCTTTTCGTCTTTTCGCATGGCGTCTTTTCGTCTTTTCGTCTTTTCACATCACATGTTTTGCATTAAGATGTATCAATATATCCTATTCTAAATGAAGTTAATACTTTAAATACTTAGACAGGTGTTTCTTTTTTAAACTGTCTAGACCCTGATCAGAATGCAATCTGTAAAGAAGTGTACTAATCACGGTTTGCAGCTTTTGCCGCTAAACTGTTCTTTTAAAAACATTACCAAAAATATGAGGAAAGAAGTCATTATGGTATTTCTACTGAACGGACAAAAAAGAAAATGAGCCGTCCTAATGTTTTGGAGTAAAACACTCCAAACAAGTTTCATCCTATCTTAATTTTGATCTTAAACTGCCTAAAAGATTAACCACTTGTTGACCATGTAATCTCTCTCAAACTATGGAATACAAACATTGAAACATTGTTGTACATCGCTGTATGAAAAAATAATGATACGGTATTTTCCCCTAATTTGACATACATTTAACTGCAGCTAACCCAAAATTTGAACAAGTTTATAGTTTTCTAAAGACGTGCTAATCGCAGACAGAGCAGAGCCTGATTAGACTTCTCTTTGGCTTACGCATATGTGTCCCAATATTTAAGAATATTATGGTATCATTGAGCCGCGACTCAAAACATAATACTTTCTTATAGGAAGTATTTTTAATCTGAAATGCACCTCTGTGAGAGATCCATTTTAAATTGAAAATGTGCCCCTTCCGCCATTTTTACAAAGGGGCACAACTACTGTTACTTCCTCTTCAAGTCTTCTTTAAACGGCAGGGATGGATTTTGCTAGCTCAACTAGGGCAGCTAAAGACCGGACTAGGTGGAAAAGGAGTGTTGTAGAGTCATCTGTGGTGCTCCAACGACATCAAAAGATTATTGGATAGACTAGACTAGACCAGCGGTTGCAGTCAGTTCAACCCCCCCCCCCCCCTCCACATACACACACACCCTCGCCTCAGTGGTCCTTCAGATGTGAATCTAAACCGCGAGGTCCTGTCTTCATATGACCTTACCATTGGTGGGACGTTTTGCCCAATTCTCTCGATCTCTCAGTTTGAACAATAATATTGTAACACAGTTTACTAAAAAAATACATTACATGTAAATAGTAGATTAGGTGCTAGCATTAAGTAATAAATTTGGACCATGTTACCATTATGATCCTAAATCCTAGGACATATGTGTCCTGGGAAAAGAGTGGTCTGGTCAGGCTCTGCATTGGTAACCATTCTGCGTATGTTATGATACAGCTCGAGATATGAAAATCTAATTGTTCAAATTTAAAAAAAAAAAAAAAAAAAAAACGGTTATTTTTATGTAGGATGCATGGAGACACAGGCTTCAGGGCTTCAACATATTTGCATCTGTGCTTAAGGTGAACGGGACCACTCTCAGGGGAAGCAATTTTGCATTTTTGCCTCCTTTCTTAAGGAGGGTCAGCTCTTGAAAGTAGAATTTGGTCCTCTAGGAGCAAATTCTTTCCTTTAAGAGAAGATCTGTTTAAGAATCTATTTTTTCTGTTTGCTTCACTTCCCTATCTTGGGAAGCAAATAGAATGTCACAAAAGTTGTCCCCCTTTGTAAATATGACAGGAGGGGACAGAATGTTCAGTATTAGAGAGATCTTTCTTGGAGGTGTATACATTCAGCTATACAGTCAAACCTGCTTATGTGGTCACCTTTATTAAGGGATCACCTGTCTTGAGCAGCCACCTTTTCTTGGTCCTTTGAACCAAAATACAGTGTAAATGAAATATATTATGGGGTCACCTGTCCTAAGTAGCCACTTTTTGTCCTTCCCTTGGGTGACCCCTTAAGACAGGTTTGACTGTATTTCTCAAAAATGCTTGCTACAACAACGTATTAGGTCTTCCTACGCTCCTGAATGAGTAAATTTGCGTCTGCTAATTTTTAAGTCAACATGGCCCAGATTATTTTTATCAATAACTGTAATTATTGCCGACCCCATACTAATATTTATAGCTATTCTTTTCACTTTTAACAAGTTTTATTTTTCTGTCGGATAAAATAGAGTTTTAGAGGCAAATCCATTCTAATTTTCATAAGACAGCTGCTTGATACTGATTATCTTGATTATATCTGTGTTTGATCTCAGTCAACAAGGCACAAATTTGTTATTCAATCTAAACGATACCATACTGACCGAATATGTTGCCGAACCCACGTTAATTTTATAGTCTATCCTTACAAATTTTAGCTGTCAAAAAGATATATTAAGAAGCATTTCAGTGGCAAATTTTGTGATCAGACTGCTTCTGTAGCTGCATTCGCAGTAGTCTGATATGAGTCTATATTGTTTACTCAGACAAATCTGTCTTAATATAAGGAGTCAAAACAGTTATCAATGAAAGGGTATTTGTGTGTCGTTATTTCGTCTTTTCGTCTTTTCGCGTGGCGTCTTTTCGTCTTTTCGTCTTTTCGCATGGCGTTATTTCGTCTTTTCGCGTGGCGTTATTTCGTCTTTTCGTCTTTTCGCATGGCGTCTTTTCGTCTTTTCGCGCCGAAAAGACGAAAAGACGCCATGCGAAAAGACGAAAAGACGAAATAACGCCACGCGAAAAGACGAAAAGACGAAATAACGCCACGCGAAAAGACGAAAAGACGAAATAACGCCACGCGAAAAGACGAAAAGACGAAATAACGCCACGCGAAAAGACGAAATAACGCCATGCGAAAAGACGAAAAGACGAAAAGACGCCAGGCGAAAAGACGAAAAGACGAAAAGACGCCAGGCGAAAAGACGACAAATTAAGAGTTTCAAATGGCGTCTTTTCGCATGGCGTTTTTTCGTCTTTTCGCGCTGAAATCTCGTCTTTTCGCGTGGCGGGTTTCGTCTTTTCGTCTTTTCGCCTGGCGTTATTTCGTCTTTTCGTCTTTTCGCCTGGCGTTTTTTCGTCTTTTCGTCTTTTCGCATGGCGTCTTTTCGTCTTTTCGTCTTTTCGCGTGGCGTCTTTTCGTGGCGAAAAGACGAAAAGACGAAATGGCACAAACCAGCCACCATACTTACCCGCTCACTCGTACGGTGGAACTCAGACCAGCCTGGAAATCTGAATATTCAATACTGACGAGTAGATTCCAGAAGGTCCATATGAGCCGCGACACGAGAAAACCAACAAAGTGGTTGTGCGCCCAGCCAAGACTCAGATCAGCTTGTGCATCCACCCAGTCTGATCAGACTCGTCGCTAAGCTCTTAAAGAGTATAGCTAAGGGTCTAAGCTACCTCCATGCGGACAGTGAAGACTCTGAGTAGATTGGGCGGATGCCCAGGCTGATCTGAGTCTGCGCTGGGCGCACAACCAAATTGTTGGTTTTGTCGTGTCTCGAATCAATTATTCTGGTGTGGGAAGAGCGAAAACTGCTTAGACTGCGCACATGTAAAGGCTGGTCCGAGCCTTTGTTGTTTGCCTATGCACTAAGAAGTCGACACTCAATTATACTGTGTGAAACTTAAAACTTACTTGGCACGGTACAAGTCGAATAAGGAAGAAAATCTCATTACATTTTATAAATGCCATTATCCAGGGCAAAGATTTCATATATTTTCAAATATAATTTATATGTTATCAAGCTGATAACATCTTACGCTGCGTTTTGAAGGAGAAAAATGATGAAGAATGTGATATTACATAATAGTGAACAAAGCAAAACGCATGAAAAGGTATGGCAAGTTATGCAAAGAAAGCACCTGCGACATATATGACCTAGCATGCGACTGCACATACCTAGACCAGCATGTGGAAATGCCACGTAGTCTAGTCATAGGCGCGCAGTTGTAGCATTACAGTCATTGTTAAGACGATCTGCGCATGATGTGACCAAACTGCGCCTATGGACAGGCTTTTTGAGCGTGTCCTGTAACAAGCCAGTTCATAACAAAGCTCTTATTTCCGAGGCATTAAAATCTCATTTTGAAGAATATTCATCATGTTTTGAGGGCAACTGTACTAAGTGATAATGTAGCCAAAATGAAAATGATAGCGTTGCTTCCACAAATGTGTGAAATGAAAATGATAGCGTTGCTTCCACAAATGAATGAAATGAACATGACAGAATTGCTTCCACAAATGTGTGAAATGAAAATGACAGAGTTGCTTCCACGAATGTGTGAAATGAAAATGATAGCGTTGCTTCCACAAATGTGTGAAATGAAAATGACATAGTTGCTTCCACAAATTTGCGAAATGAAAATGACAGAGTTGCTTCCACTAATGTATGAAATAAAAATAACAAAATTGCTTCCACTAATGTGTGAAATGAAAATAATAAAGTTGCTTCCACGAATGTGTGAAATGAAAATGACATACATATAGTTGCTTCCACAAATGAGTGAAATTAAAATGACAGAGTTGCTTCCACAAATGTATGAAATGAAAATAACAAAATTTGGTTATATAAATGTGTGAAGTGAAAATGACAGAGTTGCTTCCACAAATGTATGAAATGAAAATAACAAAATTGCTTCCACAAATGTGTGAAATGAAAATGACAGTTGATTCCACAAATGTGTGAAATGAAAATGACAAAGTTGCTTCCACAAATGTGGGAAATGAAAATAACAAAGTTGCTTCCACAAATGTGTGAAATGAAAATGACAAAGTTGCTTCCACAAATGTGGGAAATGAAAATAACAAAGTTGCTTCCACACATGTGTGAAATGAAAATGACAGTTGCTTTCACAAATATGTGAAATGAAAATGACAGAGTTGTTTTCACTAATGTTTGAAATGAAAATAACAAAGTTGCTTCCACTAAGGTTTGAATTGAAAATGACAGTTGCTTCCACAAATGTGTGAAATGAAAATAGAATTGCTTCCACAAATGTGTGAAATGAAAGTGACAGAGTTGCTTCCACAAATGTGTGAAATGAAAATGACAAGAGTTGCTTCCACAAATGTGTCAAATGAAAATGACAGAGTTGCTTTCACAAAAGTGTGTGAAATGAAATTGTCAGAGTTGCTTCCACTAATGTGTGAAATGAAATTGACAGAGTTGCTTCCACTAATGTGTGAAATGAAATTTTCAGAGTTGCTTCCACTAATGTGTGTAATGAAACTGACAGAGTTGCTTCCACTAATGTGTGAAATGAAAATGACAGAGTTGCTTCTGTCAGAGAGTGGTTTTTCCCCCTTTCCCCCCGGAAAAATGGCTATAGGAAGGACGGCTATATAGTGGATTGTCCGGACCTCATAGAGTCACTTTTCCCCCATAGTCCTTTTTCCCCCACCGGGAAATTGGCTATAAGTGAATTTGGTATGGATTTTGGTATTTTACGGAACGGAACGAAACGGAACGAAATGAAACAGAGACATTTTACGGAATAAATCGCATAAGAAATGCTTCAGTTCTTCAAGGGAGGTAACAAACGTGATTAATTACAAAAAAATCAATATGCAAATTTAGCAACCATATTTTTGTAATAATCAATAATTACTTATTTAAGGAACGAGCTATACACGATTTTCTTCCCATCGCAGATATAAATACTCACTCATACGCATGCAAGCTTACAGGAAGCTGTACGAACGAGTGTTTTGTCCAGTCATGTTTGATTTAGTAGGGAGTTTATAACATTGAAAATGATAATCGGACGTGTGTCCCGATGGGAGTCGAGCCCAGGACTCCTGCTTGAAAGGCGAACACTAGCCCAGGCACTCCGCTGCGTGCACACACAGATGAACGCTTGTACAAACACAAAGTTATATATATTTACGCACACAACCACATACACTCATAGCCTTTTTTGACTAACATGGAAAATCAAAATGCCTACCTGTATTCCCAAAACGAAAATAAGACTGTTGGACACATGCATGTGGTTCTAGCATCTGTTATCCATCGATATTTTACGGACAGATACTCGTATTTTCGTTTCTGTTATGAACCTCACTATTATGATTGGAGAAGGAGCAAATTCTACTATGTAGCGTGTTTTCCTGTGGGGGGGGGGGGGGGACTACTGGGGGGGAAAAGCTACTCTCTGACAGCTTCCACTAATGCACTAATATGTGAAATGAAAATGATAGCGTTGCTTCCACAAATGTGTGAAATGAAAATGACAGAGTTGCTTCCACTAATGTGTGAAATGAAAATGATATAGTTTTCACTGATGTGTACCTATGCCGTAGGTACACTTTAGTGGAAGCAACTCGGCCACTTTCAGTTTTGTTTCCCTTGCAATGGAGGTAAGCTCTAAAAGGAAAGAATTAGCTCCTTCTTTATGAGATCGAAGTAAAAACTGAGGGAGTAAAGGCCCTGTCACACTACAACGTTTCAGACAACGTATGCCAACGTATGTAAAATTTATCCAATACGCTGGCTTACGCTGGAGATAAATTAAAACATCAAACAGCAGCCGGTTTTGGAACGCACACATAGCGTACTGAAACGTATAAATAACTTATTCACAACTTATCCCTAGCGTATACATAACTTATATAAGCGTATAACAGCGTGTTCCCAGCGTATTTGTAGCGTTCTCGTCTTATGCCGAACGCATGCACAACGTTAGTCTAACTTACGCCGACCTTATGTATAGCGTGTTGGGGCGTGCTTCGACGATCAGATGTAAAGCGACGGCTCTCTACAACTCTTTTTATTGTAGTGGACGTTGATTGATGGACATGCCTAAAGAACGAAAATTAGAGAACTTTGCAGGTAGACGCTGACCACCTGCATGCCTACCGTCGTCCCAATCATCACCCGACTGCCGTGCATACGATGGTAGCCAACCTCCCTCTCGCGCAGACTCCAGTGCCTCTTTAGTGGTATCCGTGGCGGCATCTGCAGCAGCTGTGGTGGCGTCTGAAGTATTAACCCCCTCTCAAGCCCCAAAACGACAAGCAGATGCGGTCCAAGAAGATTCCTTATTTAAAAGTGATGAATTGCTGATCTGTATCCAATATATATAGCTGAAGCCCAGGTCGCTGGCGGATATGTTACCTAAATACGCTCAGTGCGTTCGTGATACGTTGAATACGTTCTAAGGTCGTCAGGCATAGGTTGGATACGTTCTGGATACGCTCGGTATAAGTTACAGGTAAGTTACCTATAAGTTAGAAATAAGTTACGCGTACGCTCCACAATGGACCTGCTGGCTGCCGACGTATGTCAACGTATGATTAACTTATAAGTTACGTGCATGAACGTACGCATAACTTACCTGTTGCGTACACCAAACTTATGACTAACTTATAAACAATACGTCGGCGTACGTTGAAAATTTTATGCATGCACAAAATTTTGGGCCGCATTCGACGTACAGCAACTTATACCAACGTATTTGAGCGTACATAACGTACCCCTAACTTGTTCAACGTACACCAGCGTGTTTACTAAATTTCTCATACGTCGGCATACGCTGATGCTATACGTCACTGTGTGACAGCCACATAAGCAGTCCTGTAGTCCGAAGTTGAATTTATGTTAGAACCGTAAAATGCCAGGCGAGGTTATAGGAGAAAGAAGCTGGAAGGTAAGTAGTTTTTGGAACTAACAGTGGACAATCGGAGCACCGCTCGACCAATTCCGTGAATCTGACTTGATTCACGGAATTGGCCGAGCGGTGTTCCGATTGTAACTGTAGCGTAGCATTGGTGTGGTATGAACTTGAAGGCCAGCCCCCAATTAAACCACAAATCATCAGAACATTATATAACATGCTTCACCGGTTTTGTTGTGAGATACTTAAATTTCAAGTTTGAAATTGTATTGATATACACTTGTTTGAATTCGAAATCGTGACTTTTATACAAAGAATGCCTTACGGATTCGCTAGATTGCTATCAACCTGATGGTGTATGGGTACACCGCTATGTTTTCTGACATTTTTCAAGGAGACAAATTTTATGAATTCCTGATCGCTTCCCTGGACGTGAACCATTTCAAAAGGAGTCAGAATTTGGTCCTACCCCAGTGAGAAGAGAGGCAAAAGTGAAAATGGCAAAATTGCATGCCCTGAAAGTGTACGCACTCACCCTAACCATTAATACATACTTCTATGTAATCCTATCTATTCCATTTGTTCATGCATATCCTAACTAGAAAGCATTTCAAGATTTTTTTTTTCAAAAGCTAAACGTGTCATTACGCTAGGAATTTGCTAGGGTAGGGTAGGGTAGGGCGGGGCGGGGTGGGGCAGGGCGGGGCAGGACAGAGCAGGGCAGGGTAGAACAACAACAAAAAAGAAACATAACCGCGATGACAGTCACACTCCTATACTCTGTAAAAGTTCTAAACATTGGGAGGGATAGG
The DNA here is from genome assembly GCA_963989385.1 of Ctena decussata. Lineage (NCBI taxonomy): Eukaryota > Metazoa > Mollusca > Bivalvia > Lucinida > Lucinidae > Ctena > Ctena decussata. The sequence continues at coordinate 42,315,402 of OZ022500.1, forward strand.
AGCGAGCAAAGAGTGTAGACCCAGATCAGAACTTTTCTTAGCAATCTGATCATAGCCTATGTTGTTTGCTATTCCAGCTGCATCTTTCGGGACGCCTTCCCGAATTGTAACTGAATCAAACTGCTCCATTTGAGCCGCAACACGACAAAACCAACAAAGTGGCCTGTGCGCCCAGCCGATACTCAGATCAACCTGGGCATCCGCCAAGTCTGATCAGAGTCCTCCCTGTCCGCATGGAGATAGCTTAGACCCTTACCTACCCTTTAAGCGCTTAGCGAATAGCCTGATCAGACTGGGAGGATGCCCAGGCTGATCTGAGTTTTCGCGTAGCGCACATGCCACTTTGTTTGTTTTCTCGTGTCGCGGCTCATTTCAGGACAATTACGGTAATTATTTTCCCAATTTTTAGATATTTTACTGAAAAGTTTACTAAACCTAGACGTAAAGTGTCAATTTCTTTATAGAAATAATAATAAAAAAAAAATGTTGCACTGCAAAGCAATCGGATACATTTATGCACATACGTGCATTTCACATGTAGTATCACGTTACATGTACCAAAAAATTAATAGGAAAGTTTCTGGGGCGAAATGATAAAAATAAGGTGTGGTTCTAGTGAAAATATTATCAAACATACCCTCATCTGGGACTCTTATGATGCAAGAAAAGACTTCCCAGCAGGCACACAAGGTTGAATCAACATTGATACAACCTTGATTCAACGTCGTGACGTTGAATCAAGGTTGATTCGACCTTGTGTGCCGAGTGGGTTTGAACGGAGATGGCAATACATAGCACACTTACATTTTCTCTGTTATCCTAGACGCCTGGTCTAGCCAGCGGGCACTTGCCTTTGAAATGACGTCGAACTGACGACGCGATGTCAAAACGTCATAACAACGTCATGTCCCTTGTGGGAAGACGCTCTTGCACTTTATCCTAGATGGGACTTAAGTCTCATTTTATGAATAGAGACACTAATAGCATGCATCATTACACTTTCTCTTTTATTTGTAGAAATATATTCTTGTTTTACCGTCTGTCAGTCTTAAGCTATGGAGACAGCAAAGGCTTAAATTTTCTCTTTCATCCTATCTTGACATGCCTTAAGCTGACCTTGCATTTTCTCTTTTATTTTATTTAGGACGTAACTCTAAAGCTTTGGAGATAGCGAAAGTTTGCGTTTTCTCTTTGATCCTATCTGAGGCGTAGGTCTTAAACTATGGCGACAGAGAAAGCTTTTTTTTTTCTCTTTTATCCTATGAACACAACAAAAGCTTGAATTTTCTTGTTTATTCTATCTGAAACCAAAGTCTGAAACTTGGAGACAACAAAGCTTGTTTTTTTTTTTTTGTTTGTTTTGTTTTTTTTCTCTCTCTCTTATCCTATCAAAGGCGTACTTCTGAAGCTATAAAGACAGCAAAATCTTGCCTTTTTCTCTTTTGTTTTATCTCAAACGAAAGTCTTAAGCTGAGGAGACATCAGAAGTTTACATTTTCTCTTTTGTCCAACCTGAGACGATAGTCTTAACCTATAGATACAGCAAAAGCTTGCATTTTGTCTGTTGCCTTATCTTAAAACGAAAGTCTTAAGCTGTGCAGACAGCAAAAGCTTGCATTTACTATTTTATCCTACCAGGGACGACGGTCTTAAGCTTTGGAGACGGCAAAAGTTTGCATTTTCTCTTTTATCCTATCAAGGACGTAGGTCTGAAGCTTTGGAGACGGCAAAAGCTTGCATTTTCTCTTTAATCCTATCAGTGACGAAGGTCTTAAGCTTTGGAACGGCAAAAGCTTGCATTTTCTCTTTTATCCTATCAAGGACGTGGGTCTGAAGCTTTGGAGACGACAAAAGCTTGCATTTTCTCTTTTATCCTATCAAGGAGGTGGGTCTGAAGCTTTGGAGACGGCAAAAGCTTGCATTTTCTCTTTTATCCTATCAAGGACGTGGGTCTGAAGCTTTGGAGACGACAAAAGCTTGCATTTTCTCTTTTATCCTATCTGGGACGTGGGTCTGAAGCTTTGGAGACGGCAAAAGCTTGCATATTCTCTTTTATCCTATCTGGGACGTGGGTCTGAAGCTTTGGAGACGACAAAAGCTTGCATTTTCTCTTTTATCCTATCAGGGACGTAGGTCTGAAGCTTTGGAGACGACAAAAGCTTGCATTTTCTCATTTATCCTATCAAGGACGTAGGTCTGAAGCTTTGGAGACGGCAAAAGTTTGCATTTTCTCTTTTATCCTATCTGGGACGTGGGTCTGAAGCTTTGGAGACGACAAAAGCTTGCATTTTCTCTTTAATCCTATCAAGGACGTGGGTCTGAAGTTTGGAGACAGCAAAAGCTTGCATTTTCTCTTTTATCCTATCAAGGACGTGGGTCTGAAGCTTTGGAGACGGCAAAAGCTTGCATTTTCTCTTTTATCCTATCAAGGACGAGGGTCTGAAGCTTTGGAGACGACAAAAATTTGCATTTTCTCTTTTATCCTATCTGGGACGTGGGTCTGAAGCTTTGGAGACGACAAAAGCTTGCATTTTCTCTTTTATCCTATCAAGGAGGTCGGTCTGAAGCTTTGGAGACAGCAAAAGCTTGCATTTTCTCCACTATCCTATCAATGACGTAGGTCTGAAGCTTTGGAGACAGCAGAAGCTTGCATTTTCTCTTTTATCCTATCAAGGACGTAGGTCTGAAGCTTTTGAGACAGCAAAAGCTTGCATTTTCTCTTTGATCCTATCAATGACGGAGGTCTCAAGCTTTGGAGACAGCAAAAGCTTGCATTTACTCTTTTATCTAGTCAAGGACGTGGGTCTGAAGCTTTGGAGACAGCAAAAGCTTGCATTTTCTCTTTTATCCTATCAATGACGGAGGTCTCAAGCTTTGGAGACAGCAAAAGCTTGCATTTACTCTTTTATCCTATCAAGGACGTGGGCCTGAAGCTTTGCAGAGAGCAAAAGCTTGCATTTACTCTTTTGTCTAATCAAGAACATGGGTCTGAAGCTTTGGAGACGACAAAAGCTTGCATTTTCTCTTTTATCCTATCAAGGACGTGGGTCTGAAGCTTTGGAGACGGCAAAAGCTTGAATTTTCTCTTGTATCCTATCAGGGACGAGGGCCTGAAGCTTTGGAGACGACAAAAGCTTGCATTTTCTCTTTTATCCTATCAGGGACGTGGGTCTGAAGCTTTGGAGACGGCAACAGCTTGCATTTTCTCTTTTATCCTATCAGAGACGAGGGTCTGAAGCTTTGGAGACGACAAAAGCTTGCATTTTCTCTTTTATCCTATCAAGAACGTGGGTCTGAAGCTTTGGAGACCGCAAAAGCTTGCATTTACTCTTTTATCTAATCAAAGACGTGGGTCTGAAGCTTTGGAGACGACAAAAGCTTGCATTTTCTCTTTTATCCTATCAAGGACGTGGGTCTGAAGCTTTGGAGACAGCAAAAGCTTGCATTTACTCTTTTATCCTATCAGGGACGTAGGTTTGAAGCTTTGGAGACGACAAAAGCTTGCATTTTCTCTTTTATCCTATCAAGGACGTGGGTCTGAAGCTTTGGAGACAGCAAAAGCTTGCATTTACTCTTTTATCTAATCAAGGACGTGGGTCTGAAGCTTTGGAGACGACAAAAGCTTGCATTTTCTCTTTTATCCTATCAAGGACGTGGGTCTGAAGCTTTGGAGACGGCAAAAGCTTGCATTTACTCTTTTATCCTATCAAGGACGTGGGTCTGAAGCTTTGGAGACGGCAAAAGCTTGCATTTTCTCTTTTATCCTATCAAGGACGTGGGTCTGAAGCTTTGGAGACGGCAAGAGCTTGCATTTACTCTTTTATCCTATCAAGGGCGTGGGTCTGAAGCTTTGGAGACGACAAAAGCTTGCATTTTCTCTTTTATCCTATCAAGGACGTGGGTCTGAAGCTTTTGAGACGACAAAAGCTTGCATTTTCTCTTTTATCCTATCAAGGACGTAGGTCTGAAGCTTTGGAGACGGCAAAAGCTTGAATTTTCTCTTTTATCCTATCAAGGACGTGGGTCTCAAGCTTTGGAGACGGCAAAAGCTTGCATTTTCTCTTTTATCCTATCAAGGACGTGGGTCTGAAGCTTTGGAGACAGCAAAAGCTTGCATTTTCTCTTTTATCCTATCAAGGACGTGGGTCTGAAGCTTTGGAGACGGCAAAAGCTTGAATTTTCTCTTTTATCTAATCAAGGACGTGGGTCTGAAGCTTTGGAGACGGCAAAAGCTTGCATTTTCTCTTTTATCCTATCTGGGACGTGGGTCTGAAGCTTTGGAGACGGCAAAAGCTTGAATTTTCTCTTTTATCCTATCTGGGACGTAGGTCTGAAGCTTTGGAGACAACAAAAGCTTGCATTTTCTCTTTTACCCTATCAAGGACGTAGGTCTGGACCCTTGAAGACGGCAAAAGCTTGCATTTTCTCTTTTATCCTATCAGGCTCGTGGGTCTGAAGCTTGGGAGAGGCCAAAGGTGGCATTTACTCTTTTATCCTATCAGGGACGTGGGTCTGAAGCTTTGGAGACAGCAAAAGCTTACATTTACTCTTTTATCCTATCTGGGACGTAAGTGTTAAGCTTTTGAGACAGCAAAAGCTTGCAATTTTTCTTTAATCCTATCAGGCTCGTGGGTCTTAAGCTTTGGAGACAGCAAAAGCTTGTATTTACTCTTTTATCCTATCAAGGACGTGGGTCTGAAGCTTTGGAGACAGCAAAAGCTTGCATTTTCTCTTTTATCCTATCAAGGACGTGGGTCTGAAGCTTTGGAGACAGCAAAAGCTTGCATTTTCTCTTTTATCCTATCAAGGACGTCGGTCTGAAGCTTTGGAGACGGCAAAAGTTTGCATTTTCTCTTTTATCCTATCAAGGACGTGGGTCTGAAGCTTTGGAGACGGTAAAAGCTTGAATTTTCTCTTTTATCCTATCAGGGACGTGGGTCTCAAGCTTTGGAGACGGCAAAAGCTTGCATTTTCTCTTTTATCCTATCAAGGACGTGGGTCTGAAGCTTTGGAGACAGCAAAAGCTTGCATTTACTCTTTTATCCTATCAGGGACGTAGGTCTGAAGCTTTGGAGACGGCAAAAACTTGCATTTTCTCTTTTATCCAATTAATGACGTGGGTCTGAAGCTTTGGAGACAGCAAAAGCTTGCATTTACTCTTTTATCTAATCAAGGACGTAGGTCTGAAGCTTTGTAGATGACAAAAGCTTGCATTTTCTCTTTTATCATATCAAGGACGTGGGACTGAAGCTTTGGAGACAGCAAACGCTTGCATTTACTCTTTTATCTAATCAAGGACGTGGGTCTGAAGCTTTGGAGACGACAAAAGCTTGCATTTTCTCTTTTATCCTATCAAGGACGTGGGACTGAAGCTTTGGAGACAGCAAACGCTTGCATTTACTCTTTTATCCTATCAATGACGTGGGTCTGAAGCTTTGGAGACGGCAAAAGCTTGCATTTTCTCTTTTATCCTATCAAGGACGTGGGTCTGAAGCTTTGGAGACGACAAAAGCTTGCATTTTCTCTTTTATCCTATCAAGGACGTAGGTCTGAAGCTTTGGAGACGGCAAACGCTTGCATTTTCTCTTAATATCTTATCAAGACGTATGTCTGAAGCCTTGAAGACGGCAAAAGCTTGCATTTTCTCTTTTATCCTATCAAGGACGTGGGTCTGAAGCTTTGGAGACAGCATAAGCTTGCATTTTCTCTTTTATCCTATCAAGGACGTGGGTCTGAAGCTTTGGAGACGGCAAAAGCTTGAATTTTCTCTTTTATCCTATCTGGGACGTGGGTCTGAAGCTTTGGACACAACAAAAGCTTGCATTTTCTCTTTTACCCTATCAAGGACGTAGGTCTGAAGCCTTGAAGACGGCAAAAGCTTGCATTTTCTCTTTTATCTTATCAGGCTCGTGGGTCTGAATCTTTGGAGACGGCAAAAGGTTACATTTACTCTTTCATCCTATCTGGGACGTAAGTGTTAAGCTTTTGAGACAGCAAAAGCTTGCAATTTTTCTTTAATCCTATAAGGCTCGTGGGTCTGAAGCTTTGGAGACAGCAAAAGCTTGTATTTACTCTTTTATCCTATCAAGGACGTGGGTCTGAAGCTTCGGAGACAGCAAATGCTTGCATTTTCTCTTTTATCCTATCAAGGACGTGGGTCTGAAGCTTTGGAGACGGCAAAAGCTTGCATTTTCTCTTTTATCCTATCAAGGACGTCGGTCTGAAGCTTTGGAGACGGCAAAAGTTTGCATTTTCTCTTTTATCCTATCAAGGACGTGGGTCTGAAGCTTTGGAGACGGCAAAAAACTTGAATTTTCTCTTTTATCCTATCAGGGACGTGGGTCTCAAGCTTTGGAGACGGCAAAAGCTTGCATTTTCTCTTTTATCCTATCAAGGACGTGGGTCTGAAGCTTTGGAGACAGCAAAAGCTTGCATTTACTCTTTTATCCTATCAAGGACGTAGGTCTGAAGCTTTGGAGACAGCAAAAGCTTGCATTTACTCTTTTATCCTATCAAGGACGTGGGTCTGAAGCTTTGGAGACGACAAAAGCTTGCATTTTCTCTTTTATCCTATCAAGGACGTGGGTCTGAAGCTTTGGAGACGGCAAAAGCTTGCATTTTCTCTTTTATCCTATCCGGGACGAGGGTCTGAAGCTTTGGAGACGACAAAAGCTTGCATTTTCTCTTTTATCCTATCAGGGACGTGGGTCTGAAGCTTTGGAGACAGCAAAAGCTTGCATTTTCTCTTTTATCCTATCAAGGACGTGGGTCTGAAGCTTTGGAGACGGCAAAAGCTTGCATTTTCTCTTTTATCCTATCAGGGGCGAGGGTCTGAAGCTTTGGAGACGACAAAAGCTTGCATTTTCTCTTTTATCCTATCAAGGACGTAGGTCTGAAGCTTTGGAGACGGCAAAAGCTTGCATTTTCTCTTTTATCTAATCAATGACGTAGGTCTGAAGCTTTGGAGACAGCAAAAGCTTGTATTTACTCTTTTATCCTATCAAGGACGTGGGTCTGAAGCTTTGGAGACGGCAAAAACTTACATTTACTTTTTCTTCCTATCTGGGACGTAAGTGTTAAGCTATTGAGACAGCAAAAGCTTGCATTTACTCTTTTATCCTATCAGGCTCGTCGGTGTGAAGCTTTGGAGAGCGCAAAAACTTTAATTTACTCTTTTATCCTATCGAGGACGTGGGTCTGAAGCTTTGGAGAAAGCAAAAGCTTGCATTTTCTCTTTTATCCTATCAGGGACGAGGGTCTGAAACTTTGGAGACAGAAAAAAGCTTACAATTTCTCTTTTATCCTATCCGGGACGTACATGTAAGTCTTATTTGCTGTCTCCAAAGCTGACAATTACTCTTTCATCCTATCTGGGACGTGGGTCTGAAGCTTTGGAGACGGCAAAAGCTTGCATTTTCTCTTTTATCCTATCTGGGACGTGGGTCTGAAGCTTTGGAGACGGCAAAAGCTTGCATTTACTCTTTTATCCTATCAAGGACGTGGGTCTGAAGCTTTGGAGACGGCAAAAGCTTGCATTTTCTCTTTTATCCTATCAATGACGTAGGTCTGAAGCTTTGGAGACGACAAAAGCTTGTATTTACTCTTTTATCTAATCAAGGACGTGGATCTGAAGCTTTGGAGACGACAAAAGCTTGCATTTTCTCTTTTATCCTATCAAGGACGTGGGTCTGAAGCTTTGGAGTCGACAAAAGCTTGCATTTTCTCTTTTATCCTATCAAGGACGTAGGTCTGAAGCTTTGGAGACGACAAAAGCTTGCATTTTTTCTTTTATCCTATCTGGGACGTGGGTCTGAAGCTTTGGAGACGGCAAAAGCTTGCAGTTACTCTTTTATCCTATCTGGGACGTGGGTCTGAAGCTTTGGAGACGGCAAAAGCTTGCATTTTTTCTTTTATCCTATCTGGGACGTGGGTCTGAAGCTTTGGAGACGGCAAAAGCTTGCATTTTCTCTTTTATCCTATCTGGGACGTGGGTCTGAAGCTTTGGAGACGACAAAAGCTTGCATTTTCTCTTTTATCCTATCAAGGACGTAGGTCTGAAGCTTTGGAGACGGCAAAAGCTTGCATTTTCTCTTTTATCCTATCTGGGACGTGGGTCTGAAGCTTTGGAGACGGCAAAAGCTTGCATTTACTCTTTTATCCTATCTGGGACGTGGGTCTGAAGCTTTGGAGACGGCAAAAGCTTGCATTTTCTCTTTTATCCTATCTGGGACGTGGGTCTGAAGCTTTGGAGACGGCAAAAGCTTGCATTTTCTCTTTTATCCTATCTGGGACGTGGGTCTGAAGCTTTGGAGACGACAAAAGCTTGCATTTTCTCTTTTATCCTATCAAGGACGTAGGTCTGAAGCTTTGGAGACGGCAAAAGCTTGCATTTTCTCTTTTATCCTATCTAGGACGTGGGTTTGAAGCTTTGGAGACGGCAAAAGCTTGCATTTTCTCTTTTATCCTATCTGGGACGTGGGTCTGAAGCTTTGGAGACGACAAAAGCTTGCATTTTCTCTTTTATCTAATCAAGGACGTGGGTCTGAAGCTTTGGAGACGACAAAAGCTTGCATTTTCTCTTTTATCCTATCAAGGACGTGGGTCTGAAGCTTTGGAGTCGACAAAAGCTTGCATTTTCTCTTTTATCCTATCAAGGACGTAGGTCTGAAGCTATGGAGATGGCAAAAGCTTGCATTTTATCTTTTATCCTATCTGGGACGTGGGTCTGAAGCTTTTGAGACGGCAAAAGCTTGCAGTTACTCTTTTATCCTATCAGGGACGAGGGCTGAAGCTTTGGAGAAGGCAAAAGCTTGCATTTTCTCTTTTTTCCTATCTGGGACGTTCATGTAAGTCTTAACCTATGATTGCAGCAATAGCTTGCGTTTTCTCCTTTATCCTATTTGAGACTTAGTTTAAAGCTACGGAAACAGAAACAGTCTGATTTTTTTCTTTAATCCTGGGACGAAAGTCTCAATCTTTGGTGTATGCACATCATCAGGCATATTTTCTCATGGCTCAATCAAATATCACTGGCGTTCGTGGACTGTACGTGCAGTCATTCCATCAATTGTCAGGCAATCGGGAGTTTGTATTGTAGCTTCTTACATCCTGCACTAAATTGTTGTTGTTGTTTCTATTCTTATAACTTATCTCCCTCTGTAAAATATTATGGTAAGGGAGATAATCAAGCTTGGTTATCTCCCTTAACTTTATATTAGTGTAATTGTCTCCTTTTGTAAACTATTTCTAATTGCCTCCCTTTGCATTTATCTTCCTTTCTTATATGCGAAGTGGCACGTTTCTTTAATTACCTCCCATCCTATCCAGCATGGGTACGGCACGTTGGTATTTTTGTAAAAGTTGGCTGACGGCGGCGATGTTAATTGTATCCCTTTTCAAATTACTTACCGTCCTTGAGTTGTTGACAAACGTAACTCACTGTAAAATAGCTTCAGGTGTAGCTCTTCTGCATCTCAGCATCATCAGGAACTCTACAGAAACTCATTGATTTGTAGACATTAAATGATTTCCAATGAATGAATAAATGATTGCGGAAAACATGTAAATGCCATACCTGGAATTCCTAATAGAAGCAGAAGCGAAACTGTATTCGTATCCATTCCCATTTTAGTGTGTGTTGCAGAAATGGATATTTAAAATCCTTGATTGTTAACTCATAGTTAAAACCAGTTAACTGCAAGGTCAGTCACTGTTAAGGTGTTCTATGTACAACTTCCTGATCTTAACCAACACCCATGTACAGGTAACAGGACTAATAGTTAGTCACTAGTCATAGTCTCTTTTCTCTCTGTAAACCAATACTTGTAATTCAAAATGCAAATACGACCACATTTGGGCTAGAAGCTTCAAAAAGTACCTTGTTACATACGTGACCGAAGAATATCACGATCAGATTGCGCATTCACTCAGTCGAATTAGACTTTTCACTGTGCACGAAATATATTCCCCAAGATCTGTAAAATGTTACAGCGACCAGAGAAGGCTCTGATCAGCCTGCGCGAACGCGCAGGCTGGTCTGAGTCTTCGCTGGCCGCTCCAAGGTTCAGGTTGCAACGGCTGTGCCCCGGCTCATAGTTTACAATACACTACTTTTAACAAAATTACTCAACCATTACGTGATACTGTCAGAGACAATCTTGACGTGTCATCTGAAGCCCAGACATGTTCATTGACAATTTCAAAACATTTGAAATTGACAATTATCTAATTGTTTACAAATATGCAGAGCGATGTCGAGGCTGATTTCGCAAGAAATGTTAGAAGGGGGAAATTGCAGAAAACATGATAAGCATTAAAACCCTTTGCGTGCATTTTAATATTTTTTTAAACAGGTTAGTCAATTTCTATTGATTTTGAAGGGCAGGGCTTTTCTTTTGTATTGACTCTGAATGTAAACGAGACATAAGAGTATGTACTAAATGAAATCTAAATATAAATATGCAAGTTTTTGTTCAGGTTTCATAGGTTCATTGCCTTTTATTTGAAAACTTTCAAAGCGTTTATTTACCACCATAACTCAAGAGTGACGATTAAGCTGTATGATTGTAAGTCATGATATACCCGAATATGATTAATGTTACATTATTTAGATTGGTAGTGAAAATATCATTGAAATATTATACCTTTTTATGTGGACATCAGCAGTTTTAATTTATTTTTTTCCTTACATCGAAAGGTACCTTATGAAATCTGACAATCGAGCCCGCTCCCATTTTCAAAATCACGGTGTAACGTAAAAGACGAAAACCTTTATGTGACGTATACATGACTTGTAAAACCGGAACAGTGACGATTCATACTAGGTTATGCATTCGATTGATCCAAGCAGCACACGACGTTGAAATAATGTTCTATCAACGTGGAAGCGACGTCATCGCCATGACGTCGCTTCGACGTTGAATATGACGTTGTTTCAGTCTTCTAAAGCGAAAAGTGGAGACTGTAGCACCTTACTTAGTTTACATTTAAGTTTTCGCTGTTCTTACATGTCCTGTTTTCCGTGACACGTCTCATTCGTGGAAAATAAAGGTAAGTAAAACTGCTGGGTGTGAGATGTATACGGCGTATCTAAGCTGTACACCTACGTTCGTAACATTATTAGATCATATTACATTTCACCTCTCTTTAACGGATGCATTTGGGCGTTGTTCTTTGATTACAAAAATCATTTCATTTTCATTGCAATGCGTGGGTTTTATGCTGAGTCTCAAAATACCCTATGACTGAAAGTATACAACTTAAGACCATTAATCAAAAGATCCACGTCCTTCTGTTCGACTATATGAGTTCCTTTCAGGATGTTTTGATGCACATTCAGATCCAGATTATCGGTAACTTGATCAAATAGTCTACATTTAGAAAATTTAGAGGATTTGCTTAGATTGGATATAATTACGTCATCTACATTTTGATCCCTATAGATCGATCCCACAGCTCGGTGTTAATGGTGTACGTCTTCGAATGCAGATCTGAGTATCGATTCCGTTTTCGAATGTAGAACTGAGTATCAATCTCATAGCTCGATAATCAAAGAGTATGTTGTTGAAAGCAGAGCGGATGATCGATTCCATAGTTCGACTTTCAATGTAGTATATTTTCGAATGCAGAGCTGAATATCAATCTCACAGCTCGATTTTCAATATTGAACTGAGTATTGATCCCACAGCTGATATTGAATACGTATACATGCTTTCGAATGCAGACCTGAATATCGATCCCACAGCTCGATATTCGAGATGAAAGATTTCGAACTCGATCATCAAAGTGGATGTTGTGTTGAATGCTGACGTGATCAATCCCACAGGTCGACATTTAATATGTATGCTTTCGGATGCAGAGCTGAATATCGACCTCATATTGATATCAAAGTGATGTCATCGAGACATCATTCTGCCAAGGTACTAAGCACAATTCCATATTTGCTATGGTAACCGATACCAATGGCGTCATACATCTGTTACCATAGCAACTAAGAGCTCATATTGAGCTAAAATGTTTTCAAATGCAGAACTTAATATTGATCCTACAATTCTATTTTTTCGAATACAGACATATTAACGATACCACGGCTTGATATAAAACATGTATTTCGAATGCATAACTGAATATCCATCTCACAGCTAGATATTCAACATGTATGTTGAGTTAATGCAGAGCTAATTATCTTCCATTGCTTTATATTCAATATGTAACATAGAATAAATTATTTGAAAATGAATTGTAGGTTTGATACAAACTGAAATTCTTTCAATAGAACTTTGTGCCTTTAGATTTTCTCAGACAAATAATTCTGCTCAAGTCATTTCTGTGATGTAATCGTTTTCGAATGCAGAGCTGCATATGGATTCCCGAGCTCGATATTCCAGATGAATTTTTTTAAATGCAACTCGATATCCAATAGGTATGCTTTCAAATGCTGAGCTGAATATTTATCTCACAGCCGGATATTCAAAATGTATTTATATGAATGCATAGCCATGCCTGGTAAACTATAACAGGTACCTCCGCGGAGGTACCGATAAAAAGTTGTGACAGGCATCCGGAGCTACCTGTGATGGTCCAAAAATAAACAAAAAAGGTAGGTATTCGTCTTTTTTGATAAAATACATTATAACCAGGGAGTTTATTGAAAATCAAAGAATGCTATTCGACTCTAACATACATTAAGTTTTGTCACACAATATATCCCCGGGAACTTTACATATATACAGAAGATATGACTTTTGAAGTGGCCTTAAGGTCAGTCGAAAGTACTCAAAACAAGAACAAATCGGTTGTTTTAGGTCCTAAATGCATTTTTCTTGCATAATAATCTGTTGATCTGGACGTAAAGTAAACCTTCTTGCCCAAATATACTGGACAAAAAGTTAGGGATCAAATATTTGACTGAAGCTTAAATCATGAAAAATAAATTACCCAAAAATAATTTTCTTCTATTCAATGCAGCTGTCAAATCGGCACAGAACTGCATGAAAAATACTGGAATCGGATCACGTGACACACCAGTAGAAACAAATAAACAGATATACCCCTAAAACTGAAGTGAAAATTGGCAGCACCACAAAATTGAATGTCCGTGATTCTTGGCTTTATCAATGCAAAACCATTGCCAGTGCTCATCAATATCTCTGGGGGTCTGAATATCTGCATGACAGCTAGTCGGTGTTCTTTTGGTAAAGCGCTGGAGGCTCATTTGGGGACTCGTTTGCCATTTTTCATGAAAGGCCTGAATTAGCCCTCCAGGAGGTTCCTGAAGCCCCTGGTAATTAGAACTGCTGCTTTGTAACATCTGTCAAGCATGTTCAATCAGATTTAAAACATGTGATTAACAAGACTTGTCCATACGGACGATAGTCTCTGTCCCAAGCTACTGGTTCATGACCATAACGCTGCTAGGACGCGATTGTTTGAGCATTAAATGATTTAATCGGTCAATTTCAACGAAAACGGTTGAAAACAGACTTTACACAGCTAATTTCCGCACTTGCATGCTGGTAATGAGGCCAGGATTGATGCGATTCCATAGAACTGCGATGCGATAGTCGGCAAAAAGTGACATTATTTAGCAACTGGGTCATTGGACCCATGTTCTTTTCACAGATGAGGCCAGATTTGAATGCAGATACCCACGATGATGGAAGAAGGGTGTGACGCCTGCCAGGTACACGTCGTGTATACTATGAAGTAAATCGTGTTGCGGAATATGACATGTCTCGAGGAGGGTGGGTGATGGTATGGTGCGGTATCTGGATTGGCAGCCGTGTGGTCTTGCGCATGCCAGACAGAGTCGCTCTGATTGGTGTTCGAGCTAGGAATGACACATTTTATCCAATTACCACGCCTACTAAACGAAAGAATGCGTAACCATCGGTTAAGAACGCGAAACAATTCGAGCGACATCCGGTTTAGCATTCGATGACGCAAAAAGGTAAACAAACTTTGCATTTTCTGTCTTTCGTGAGCGATATAAATTTGTTGAGGAAATAATTGATAAATCGGGGAATGTCATGCAATAGCCCATGCATATCGAAGTGTGTCGAGTAAATCTCAGACCACCTGCTTAGCGCATATTGGCTGAATTAATTTTCGCGTGCTGAAGGTGTGTTGAACCCATCGAAAACACGTGGAAATTGGTGATGTATATTGTATTTTATTTGATTATGCGGTTTGCTAGAAGTTCAGCATATCATCATGCACACACGATAGACACATATGGTTATTTGTGCTATGGACCTTTTGGTTGTCAATGCTGCATAACCGAGAAATCACTGAAACAATGGTCGAAAATGGGTGGTTGAGCATTCGATCTATATAAATAATAAGAAAATAGACAGCTATCATGCAGGTCTGATTTCATCTCCACGACTCCAGGAACACATGCAGCTTATTCTACGGAATCGTTTCTTAGCCTTCCTGACGAGCAATGCACTGGTGTTTCGGAAATTAATAGCATTTTGATGAAAACATTTGCAGTCTCCCAAGTCATAGTATATAAGGATTTTTACACAGATATCGTGCTTTCAAACCAATGCATTGACCCTGAAATTATCTAAAATATGATTTGACATGTTTAAAATTTTGGTTTCCGTAAAGAAGTGCTAATCTCGGTCCAATTTTGTTGGTTACGTATTAGAGTGACCGGTTGAGAATTGGAGGAGCAAAGGAGAAAGTCGCAACTAATGCCCCTTTGTATATGCCAGCATCTAACTATAACCATTAAATGTCTACATATGTTTTGTAAATTGTATTGAAATCATTAGATGCAGAAATATTAATTATATCCTTTTCTGGACAAGGGCATTGGAATAATAAATTTGAAGTAATTTGACAAAATGGCGCATTGATTGATAAATCAGAGATCATTATTTACCTCTGCAGAAAATAAAAAGGCCATTTGCATTTCATAATGGCTCATACCGTTACATCTTTTTCTATGGTTAAGCATTGGAGCCCCTTTAATTATTCGACAGACGATGCTTGAAAACAAACTTTAACTCTAGGGCAGTGCCGTTTCAAAGTCGATTCAAAGACTGAATAGTATCAAAAGGGGGTCCAAAGGAACTAAAAGCGACGATCTAGAATATGAGTCTAAACCAGTAAGAAAATTTGATTAGATATATATGATATTAGCTATCTTACCTACATCATCAAAGACAACAAACGCTTCAAGACGTCGCAACACCTACACCATCTCCCACTCAAGCAGCTTACAATAATGAGAATCAGATAGTTACTCATCAACTTTGAAATAACATCAGGGAATTATTCCACCAACTTGGGAGAGAGAAGCAAGGAGAATTAAACGTACCATTGAAAATAAATGGTATAAGAACTGAATGACAGGAAGAAACAATAATAGCTTAAACTTCGGAATGAAAAACTGTCCTCAACATATGAAGTCTTGAGAAACCAGAAACCGATTATAATACCACAAGAATTGCAAATACATAACATATTTGGGGAGCCAGATGACCAACAAAGAAGAAGAGAAAGACAAGTTTTAGACGATTTTAAGACAGAAAAAGACTGGCTAGAATTGACGGCTGATAGCCATGAAGAAATGAAGAATTGTTATCAATAATATCTGAAAAAGCTTTCAGGAGAGCAAAGGAAATTCTCTTTACTATGTTGGGTATGAAACACAAAGAGAGAAGAGGAAACAATGGAAAGCTAAAAACGAGGTACGGCTTAAAGAATATGAAACTGACTTCTGTAATAAATATACCATTAAACTCCATTCACTAAAGAAATAAAAGATATTCAATTAAAAGGACAATCTTATAGACCCGGACGCAAAAGGACCGTCGATTTTAATTATGGCTTTCGTCGCCAGATCATGTCAGGAATACTGATGAGGCTTGAGTAGCCGAAAATTCGGAGTATAGTCAATGTTTCTTCCTGTGAATAATTTCTCTGCTCTTGAAGAAACCATTTTAGATAATTACGTTATGGGTGAAGGAAACATTGGTCATCATAAAACGAGCACAAACTTGTATGCATCAGTGAAGAACCACATTGTGAATAGTACCCCCTGTGTGGCAAGCAATCAATAAATGTGTGTAGAAATTGAAGCCTTGAAGGAACTACTTTAGGTTTTAATTATGTAATTGGAAGAAGAAACGTTGGTCATCACAAAAGGAGCACATACAGGTATGTAACAGTGAAGAACCATATTTGTACCGCCCTGTATGGCCAGCAATCACTTACTGGGTGTAGAAATTCTACTCCCAAAGCTCACCCTCAGCGACCATTGTGGCTCAGAACATTTACGTGTAGTTAGTTATTCAGTTTGCATGGTCTTCTAGCTCATCAATTAATCATGCCGGGCAACAAATAATAATAACCTGAACACGGTACAAAATCTGTACAATATGCAAAGTTCATAGGCTGAACAAAACGGCACTGCTCTAGAGATACAGACAATTTGTTTTCAAGCATCATTTGTCGAATGCTTAACCATACAAAAATAATGCAACGGTATGGGCCTTTATGAAATGCAAAAGGGCATTTTTATTTTCTGCAGAGGTAAATGACGCATCAATTTGCCATTCAGTCAATGTACTCAAACTCAGTATTCCAATGTCCATGTCAAATAAGGACTTTTCTCATTAATATTTTCTGCATCTTATGATTTTAATACAATTTAAAACGCATATGTAGACAACTTATGGTTATAGTTAGATGCTGGCATATACAAAGGGGCATTAGTGGCGACTTTCTCCTTCCTTTGCTCCTCCAATTCTCAACCGGGCAATGTAATGCGTAACCAACAAAATTGGACATATTAGCTCTTTTTCATGGAAACCAAAAATTTAAAACACGTCAAATCATATTTTAGATAATTTCAGGGTCAATGCATTGGTTTGAAAGCACGATATCTGTGTAAAATCATTATATACTATGATTTGGGAGACCGCAAATGTTTTCATCAAAATGCTATTAATTTCCGAAACACCAGTGCATTGCTCGTCAGGAAGGCTAAGAAACGATTCCGTAGAATAAGCTGCATGTGTTCCTGGAGCCGTAGAGATGAAATCAGACCTGCTTGATAGATGTCAATTTTCTTATTATTTATATAGATCGAATGCTCAACCACCCATTTTCGACCATTGTTTCAGTGATTTCTCGGTTATGCAGCATTGACAACCAAAAGGTCCATAGCACAAATAACCATATGTGTCTATCGTGTGTGCATGATGATATGCTAAACTTCTAGCAAACCGTAAAATCAAATAAAATACAATATACATCACCAATTTCCACGTGTTTTCGATGGGTTCAACACACCTTCAGCACGCGAAAATTAATTCAGCCAATATGCACAAAGCAGGTGGTCTGAGATTTACTCGACAAACTTCGATATGCATGGGCTATTGCATGACATTCCCCGATTTTTCAATTATTTCCTCAACAAATTTATATCGCTCACGAAAGACATAAAATGCAAAGTTTGTTTACCTTTTTGCGTCATCGAATGCTAAACCGGATGTCGCTCGAATTGTTTCGCGTTCTTAACCGATGGATACGCATTCTTTCGTTTAGTAGGCGTGAATTACGAGACCGTAAGCTGAAGTTTTTGGCGATGGCATCATCGAATTACAGGGCAAATGTGGTGGACCAGTGCCTAGCGACAGTAAAAACGCCCGCATTGACATGTCACGTTGATCTAAAATCCAGATCAGCTTCAAATCCGACTGAGCATTCTTTGGACATGTTACACCGCCAATCCTGATCACGAGAGGCTTTCTGAAACTCAGGGAGAGCTCATTCAGGCTTTTTGTGAAAATGGCAAGCGAGTCCCTAAATAGGGCCTCTCGAAATTTACCAGAGGCATACCGAGTGGCTGTCACGCAGTTATTCAAGCTCTTGGAGGTCACACTGAGAACTGAAAATGATTTAGCATTGATAAAGCCAAAAATAATGGACATTCAGTTTTGTGTTAATGCCAGTTTTCACTTTGATTTTAGGGGTATGCTTGTTTATTCATTTCTGCTGGTGTGTCATGTGATCAGATTCCAATATGTGTCATGCAATCTTGTGCAGCATTGGTAGATGTATTCAACAGAAGAAAACGATTTTTTGAAAATTACCCTTTTCGATATAAAAAATTCAGTTTAATGTTTGATCCTTAACTTTTTTTGTCCAGTATATAAATGCCGATAAACTCCAAATAAGGCTGGCTCTGTAAATAAATAATTGGAGGTTCCTGTAACGGAATGGAGGTGCCTGTGATGTAAGAAAATATAGTGAAAATCTGAAGATTTTTTGCGGTTGCAAATATTGATATTCTTCATCTCTAGACCACTGCCTTGAAAGAATCATTCATTCAACGCCGCAAAAATCTATCATAATGCGAATATCAAGCATATTTTTGTTAAAACGACAGACAATGACCATGAACTTATACAGTCAGATTCTAAATCCTGCTCTCAAAACCAAGATTGAAGTAAGTATACATTGACAATAGTTCATAAAGACACGCATGGTAAACAGAATAAAGAGCTCTTTCCCAGACTGGTGGTCATTCCACCTACCCCAAATGAAAACAACGCTTACTTCTGTTTTACCTATTATATATTTTAAATTAAAAAAAACAAACCAGATAGGGAAGTTGGCAGCTGTAAAGGTGACCTTATTGCCAGAAGACTACAGACACGCGGACATAAGAACACGTAACATTGATGCTTCACAACAGAAATCCAAACTCCAAAGCATATCATCTCAAAGAGTTAGCTGAGTATTGATTCCACAGCTCGATATTCAAGATGAATATTTTCGAATTTAGAGCTGATCATCGATCCCACCGCTATGTAAAGAGTAACTACACTTCAGGAACTGACTGAATCAGATCCCAAACCCTATCCCCAACATCAAAGGGAAAGATTGACAAAGACATCTCAACAAACAATAAATTACAAGTGATGAGCCGAGTCAGCAGCTCTTTCCCAAATAGGTGGCAACTCAGCTATCTTTATTGAACTAAATAATTTAGACAACAGACTAAGCAAATTATACGAAAAACATTTAACATTTTTTTTTACCTATTTTCTATTGTTATTATAGAAGGGTTAAAACGAGAACACAATAAATTAAACAGCACCGAACATAAATGCAACCGCAACGAAAGTATGTTTCTGAATGCAGATCTGATAATCAAGCCCACAGCTCGATATCCAATATATATGTTTTCGAATGCACAGCTAAATATCAATCCGTCAGTTCGATATTCAAGATGAACCTTTTCGAATGCAGAGCTGAATATCTATCTCACAGTTCGATATTCAAGGTGCATGTTGTGTTTAAAGCGGACCTGAATATATACCTCAGCTGGATATTCAGTGTGGTTGGTTTCGAATGCAGAGCAAAATATCCATCCCACAGCTCGATGTTCAAGATTAATAGAATCTTTGGTAGAGTTGGCGCCGAGACAAGGAAATCTCAAGCTAGTTTTCAGATTATTTAGTCTTATCCGAGGCTTACGACTGAAATGATCTGAAAACGAGCATGAGATTTCCTTGTCGAGGCCTGGGCCCCATCATTGGCTATTTTTCTCACCCATTATATTTTATGAAACAGAATATTCATTGGAATCTTAACTTCTTGTTCGGGTCGTTCCAATAAACCTCCAGCAAATTGTCTATCAATAGTTCTGACATGTGTGTTAATTTTACCCTGTGCATCACTGGCTGTCATATGCTGCATGCAATTTACATGAGAGGTAACAATTGCAATTGTTGAAATTAACAAGACTGGGCTAAATTAAGCAATGATAGACATTTTGAGACAGCTTTCAGAGCCGAGGCTGAGATACTATGTCGGGGTAGAAAAATCTCGGACAGCTCTCGAAAGGGATAGTCTTGTCCAGTGGGTGAGAAAAATAGTTTTCCAGAGCAGGGCAAAGTATGCATACGAAATATCGATCCAATAGCTCGATACATATTTATTATGAACGTTTTGGATACGTACGTTTTCGCAGAATTCAATCTCGATATTCAAGATGCACATTTTCGAATGCGGAGCTGAAATTGATCTCACAATCTATGCTGTCAACGCAGGCAACACTAACTAACTGATATAAACAGACAATTGAACTTCTTGTGTGAGCTGACAAAAAAGAAATACAAAGGCAAATTCATAAATCAATGAAGTGCCAGCTATAATAAAAATCCACCTGTAAGACGCTGTAGCATCTGTGCAAACTTTGAAAGTGATTAGCTGATAACTGTGAGAGGATTAAAGCTTTGTGAATGCATTAGTGAATAACCTGTAACAAAATTTAAGTTCTAAAATGCTATAATTTTCTCAGATAATAATAACTTATCTTCAAAATGTCACATGCACATTTTCAATATACCTGTAACATATGTACAGAATTTCAAATTGATTGCTTGAAAATGGCGAGTTGATTATACCCGGTATGAGTGTATAACAAAATGAATAGTTTATCTCCGTAATGGAACTGCACAACTTCAATATGCCTGTAACATCTGTGCAAAGTTTCAAATTCATAGCTTGAAAACTGCTGGAGAAATTTGTACCCTTTGTTAGTGAATCACAGTAAAATTTCTAAGTTTGAAAGTGCCATAATTTTGTCAAAAATAAATACTTTAACACCAAACTATAAAATGCGTAATTATCTTCAATATATATGTAATATCAGTGCAAAGTTTCAAACTGATTGTCTAACTTACACTGTAAAAAATAACTGTAGATTTTACGGTAGAATAACTGGAAACCGGCTGCCAGTCCTTTTCCCGTTATTTTTTACGGGCGTTTGCCTGTAAGACATTGTTGAAAATCACAAAATGGAAGTTTTATATTAACGGGTCGCACTCTAAAATAACTTTGTATTGTTGAAGGGCTATCTGACCAAAACGACACCTGCTCTATTCTGTCCCACTCTGCTTGATGATTCCTGCAATTTTTACGGGCACCCGTAAAAATAACGGTAAAATGACTGGCAGCTGGTTGCCAGTTATTTTACCGTAAAATCTACGGATTTTTTTTACAGTGTAGTTACCCGAATCAGTGAACCCCCAAAATTTCTACGCTTGAAAATGCCATCATTCTGTCGTAAATGAATATTTCGTCCCCAAAAAGGCATGTACGAGGGTCCTGCAAAAAGTTCTGTCATTAGGGATGAAGCTGTTTATTAAAGATGTTTCTTATACAAACCTTCAAAGTATTCCCTCTTTACCGAAATTCATTTCCTTTTTGCCCAGTCGTGGAATTCATTTGAACAGTGTTTTTTTCTGGTATCTGTTGGAAACACTGGAATAAATCGGTGGCAAATTGAGAGAACTTCTGGAACTGTATTTCTTCCCAGAAAGTATTT
The DNA here is from genome assembly GCA_963989385.1 of Ctena decussata. NCBI lineage: Eukaryota > Metazoa > Mollusca > Bivalvia > Lucinida > Lucinidae > Ctena > Ctena decussata. The sequence goes on from OZ022500.1 coordinate 42,336,757, forward strand.
ACTAAGCCTTGGAAAAAAAAAGTCACATGGACTCAGGTCTGGTGAGTAAGGTGCATGGTTTACAACATGAACGTTTTCAGATGCCAAGAAATCTTAACATCCTCACACTTGTGGGAGGAGGCGGTGTCATGAATCAGATGGGTTCCTGACCATCCTATTCCTGGACGCTCCTTTCAATTTTTTCAACACAAAGTTCTTATAAAAGCGTCCAGTGACTGAGTGACCAGACTGGCACCTGGCCCGGAGGTTATAAAACTTGAGTACATTCTCAAACTTAAAATAAAGCACACTGATTGGCTGCTTCCGAGCACATGCTCGGAAGCAGCCAATAAGTGTGCTTTAGTTTGAGTTTGAGATTATTCTCAAGTTTTATAACCTCGAACCCAGGACGAATGGGCAACTGGAAATAAGAAAATAGCGTACAGCATCTTCCTTGGCAAAATACATGGCCGCGCTTCATTTTTGCGTTTCCATCGCTTGTTGTCAGTTCTTTTCTGTGGTTCCAACATGTATACTCGGGTTTCAATTAGGAATAGTCCGGCTGTTACAATATTTGTGTTTTCAGTTCTCGGGCACATTTAGGCGCTGCTTCTTTTGCTTGTCAGAGAGCAAATGAGGTACTCACACAAATCTTTCTCACATGCAAATATTACTTTAGAATTGTTTGCACGCTGCCTTCCGGTGTACCAGTCCTATCAACTATATCCTTTACCGAGAATCAGGCATCCTGTTCTACTACAACCTTTATGTACAGCGGCCGGATGTTTGCCTTGGTATAATAGAGGTTTTAGGCCTACCAATGCGGACATCATCTTTAACATAACGCCTTTTATTTTTATAAGCTTTGACCACCTAAATATTGTGCGCATGGAAATGGACTGAGAGCCATCTTGTTTACACTATACGAGTTTTCTCATCAACTTATGATAGCCACATGCTAAGTATAGTTGTTGAGGTTTATTTTGTCATAGGTGGCCCATAGTTGCACACTATGTAAACAAGGTAACTCTATAATACTTACAGTGGCTGACAAATCTTGTAACAAACCAGCTGGTGACAGATAGATGCTTTCAGGCGATACAAAACGAAAGGACCAAAAAAAAAAAGCAGACAAAAAAAAAAGATTTGTCCATGCTATATCATATTGAGAATTCAAAGACCAGTGTGCAAACAGTATAGATCCAGATCAAGCGGCTCATTGTGAGCCACCTCATCTGGATCTACGCTGTTTGCAAATTCAGCTATTTTCATTCTTGACACTTAAGTAAAGTTAGAAAATCCTGTGTTAAAAGGGAAATAACAATGAAAATATGACAGCAAGAATTGTCATTCTTGTGCTTTGCATTTCAGAACGGGTACAAGTCTCTTGATTGATTGATTTATTGTTTAACGTCCACGGTAAACAGCTATGGTCATGTCGGGACGGTCAGTTAACCTAACCATACTATTCTTGGGCAGGCTTAGACCTCCTAAGCGATTAACCAGTACTAAATGCACATACTTTCGCCAGTAACTGACAACTGCCCTTCTTGAGTCAGCGGAAGGAGAAACGGAAGTATGTGGCCAGACCGGGTATCGAACCCAGGACCTCTGACTTATGATTCAGGTGCCCTACCGATTGCGCTACGCGGCCCGGCACAAATCTCTTGAAAACATCATCAATGGTTATCACAAGAACTACCTGGCTATGGATGGGCACAACTGTCCATTTTAAATCAATTCAAGGGCAATAACTCATGCATTGCTGAAGCATAACTGCTTTATGGTGATATGTACATCTTTTAAGTTTCATGAAATGCCATCGAATGTTTTTTTTTTACTTATGGCTCTGGGTGTACCTACCAGAGCTACATTGTGGGCTACACCCCAGAGCTATGTTCCATAGCCCAAGCTCGGAGCATCACAAATTGATCAAAGAACACCATTTTGGACAGTCATCCTTTCAGAATTCCAACTAATGAGCATCAACACAAGAAAACCAACAGTGGCATGAACGCCTAATGAAGTCTCAGATCAGCCTGATCATCCGCCCAGTCTGATCAGTCTTCACTGTGCACAGCCAAGACTCTGATCAGACTGGGTGGATGCCCAGGCTGATCTGAGTCTTTGGTGGGCGCACATGCCAATTTGTTGGGTTTCTCATGTCGCTGCTCAAATCTCTTCATGTTAATCACTTTTTGAGAAAAGGCTGCATGCATCAAATGTATTCAGAAAAGGACAATATTTCGTCATGAAAGTGACCTCCTGAAATGATGTAGAATTTGCAAACACTTTTAAATACATCAGAATATAAGGTGAAACCTGTTTGGTCAAAGTGTTTGCAAAATAAATAAACAAAGTGTTGGGGACTGGCTTTCATGTAGCAAGACTGTAATTTTATTAATCTATTTGGTGCACCAAGTGGCTTTTTGAGGCTTTGAACTGTAAAAGATTTACAGAAAAAAATCTGAACACTAGTCCAAATGAAATGTAGTTCTCTACCAAAACCTCAGCTTTTTTGGTCTTATTCATTGGATATCTATATAAATATCCGATGAAAAAAAAGGAAAAAAGAAAAAGACTAGACAATCACTAAGGGTAATAATGAATGTCCCCGCCATTTGCCTCACTAGATGAGTAATGTGTTAAGACATATTTGTCTGAAGTTACATAAAAATCTGTCAAGAAATAAAGGTGCTAGATGGATGACTGAGTTTTTCTAAAAATAGCAACTGTGACCTTGACCTTGGGACTACAACCCTGAAAGGTTTACTTGTCCAAGATATTGTCATACTTAATATTTGTGTGAAGTTATATCAAAATCAGTTAATAAATAAAGGCGCTAGAACCATGACAAAGATTTACATGTACCTATAATAGCATCTTTGACCTTGACCTGGGACCTACAATGCTGAAACGCAAATTTGTCCCAGATATTGTCATGCTAAATATTTGTGTCAAGTTATGCCAAAATCATTCCAGAGGGATGACAACGTATTTTCTAAATATAGCAAATGTGACCTTGACCTTGACCCTAAAATTCTGGATCATGAACTTGTCCAAGATATTGTCACACTAAACATTTGGATGAATTTACATCAAAATTGTCAATGAATAAAGGATATAGAGAGATGAGAAAGTTTTTTTTTCTAAAAATAGCAACTGTGACCTTGACCTTGGACCTGCGGTGCTGAAACGGTAATTCATTCAAGATATTGTAATACGTAACATTTATGTGAAGTTACATCAAATTCGATCAATAAATAAAAGCGCAGGAGCGATGCCCTAGTTTTTCTGAAAATAGCAACTGTGACCTTGACCTACCAACCTGAAACACAAAGTTGTTCGAGGTATTGTCATACCCAATAAAGGTGTGATGTAATACCAAATCGGTTAATAAATGAGGCCTCTAGAGCGAGGATAATAGGGGAGTTTGTATAAACGCTATGGAAATATGGTCAAAATATGTATGTTATTCAAGGGGAGATAATTCTGCAATAAAGACCTGACTCAAAGTTCTGTTTCCTTTATGCACATGTTCAATGCATGTCTGAACTGTGTTGCAAGTTTCAAATCCCTACATCGAATACTATTGGAGGAGTTGCAGAGACAAGAACAGTACTACAAAGTGTGAAATATGGTCAAAATATGTATGTCATTCAAGGGGATGTAATTCTGCCATAATGACCTGGATCAAAGTTCTGTTTCCTTTATGCACATGTTCGATGCATGTCTGAACTGTGTTACAAGCATTAAATACTGTAGAAGGGGTTGTGGAGACACAAACAGTACTACAAATGTGAAATATGGTCAAAACATTTGTTATTCAAGGGGAGATAATTCTGCAAAAAAGATCTAAATCAAAGTTCTGTTTCCTTTATGCGCATGTTCAATGCATGTCTGACCTGTGTTGCAAGTTTCAACTCCCTACTTTAAATACTGTAGGAGGAGTTGCGGAGACAAGAACAGTACTACAAATGTGAAATATGGTGAAAATATGCATGTTATTCAAGGGGACATAATTCTGCAATAAAGACCTTAATCAAAGTTTTGTTTCGTTTATGCTCATGTTCAATGCATGTCTGAATTGTGTTGCAAGTTTCAATTCCCTGCATAAAATACTGTAGGAGGAGTTGCGGAGAGAAGAACAGTACTTTAAAGTGTGACGGACGGACGGACGTATTTACGGACGTACGAGGGCAAACTATATGCCCCTCCCCACTTCGTGGCGGGGGCATAAAAAACGACATTAAAAAACAAGAGGCCCTGAATCACTCACCTGAGCAATAAAAGCATCGCAAACGACTTCGTGATACCCCGCCACTGCCGACCTTTTCCACACACCGATTTTTCCAGACTTATTTTTCTCTGTATAACCCTAGGGCAGCTAGGGCAGCCTAACCCCACTGAACACAGATGAAAGTCTTTGTCATGACAGGACACTTCATTACTCTGATCACTTACAATAAGCTTTAGATAAATCACTTACCACTCTAATCAAATACAATTTTAGTGATTTTAAACATGTGGCCATGGGGCGGGGGCAGACAACCCCTGAAGAGTCAAATTTTGGTTCAAGTAAAGTATAGGGGACACAAGGTAGTTTCACGGGTCGACGCCCGTTATGGGCGGGGCCAGAAAACGGAGGGGCGGGGTCGTCAGATTCCGGATGACAGACTACAGTCCGTGTTGCCTCGTTGCCTCCAAGCTTTTTCAGTAAACCCGTTATGCTTTTCATTTGTGTCAATACAAATGGGCGGTCCATCACGATTTATGGGCGGAGCCAACAATCACAGAACGCCCGACCAAGCATCATGTTTTCTTCTCAGTGGGTCGGTCTTAACGTATGCAAATTATCATTTGCGACGCCGCCTACCTTGTTAGGCGTGTCCATAAGAAACAGGGGCGGGGCCAACAAATACAGCATTAACGACACTGCACCAATTCTCCCTCATCAGTGCACGAGTCTTTCATGTTCCATTTTCTTTTCCGCCCACTGCAGTGCAATTCCGTCGTCAGCACAGACTGTTTGCACCCACAGCACAATGCGAATCTTTAACTTCCGTCAACCTGTCAACCTCTCCACCTCCGTTCTCTGAATTTTGGGTCCACGTACAGGAGTCGGTCGTTGGATTGCTTCTAGCGGCCCCATCATGTTTTGTAATGCATTGTGTGTGGCAGCGTCTAATCTACACTATGGTTGTGGAGAGGTTGACAGGTTGACGGAAGTTGCAGCGTTGCAATGCATTTTGGGGATTTACAATCTTTCCTGTCGTCAGCTTCCCCTTCATTGTCCCTCTAACGCTCACAAAGGATCGCATCGGTTCACCGTCCGTCAAACTTGCACAGTTTTCGTCTCTGACTTCCGGTGTCCTGTTCCAAGTGGAAGCGGGTCACGATATTGCGGGTGGTAGCGAAAACAAAATTGAATCTCCAAAAAACATTGCGACGCTGTTACTACCGCCAATCTGTCTACCTCTTCTCATCCGCCTTCCCAGCTTCCTTTTCGCCGATTGCAGTGCATTTCCGCCGTAAGCACAGACTGTTTGCACACACAACACAATGCAAGTCTTCAACTTCCGTCAACCTGTCAACCTGTCCGCCTCCTTTTTCTTAATTATTGGTTCAAGTACATGAGTCGGTCGTTGGATTGCTTCTGGAATCCGCACCGCTCTTTGAGGTGTCAACCCTGAAGACATCGGTCTCCTGGTTGACAGGTCGACTGAAGCTCCAGGGAGACAAAGGCTTGTGGGTGCCACCAGTCCGTGCTTACACCCAACGTGCGTTGCAACGCTGTCAATTCCACAATCCTGTCAGCTTCTTCTCCTTCGTTTTACCCGCTTCCTGTTTAATTAAACCCTTGCAACGCAATATCCGGCGTAATCACAGTTTGTTAGCACCCACAACACACTGCGGCTCTTTAACTTCCGTCAACCTGTCAACCTTTCCCTCTCTGTTCTCAGGTTTATTGGTCCAAGTACACGAGTGAGCTGTTGACATGCATCTTGAGTTCACATCGTGACTTTGGACTTCCTCTCACCAGCCGTAAGTCTCCAGGTAGACAGGTTGGTAGAAGTGACAGCGTTGCAACTCTTTTTGGGTGTAAGCACAGAGTGTTAGCACCCACAAACCCTTGTCTCTCTTGAACTTCCGCTTATTGCCTCAAGTGCTGGAGTCCATTTTGGAGCTTCAAGTCCGGTTCACTCAGTTATTAGGGGCTTGACTAACGATGCCATATGTTCACAATTTCTGGCATCCTTCACAATCCTGTGCATCTTCTGGACTGCCGTCGCCCTGTCAACCTGTCCATCTCTGTTTTTCCGTTTATTGCCCATTGTTGTTGAGTAGGCAGTTCATCTGCGCACGGACCCCTCTCTCGGACGTGGAGCACGAAATTGGGCATCGGGGGTAGACAGGTTGACAGGTTGACGGAAGTTACTGCGTTGTAACGCATTTCAGGTGTTGGCTCAGATTGTTAGTGCCCACAATCCCTCGCTTCCCTTGCACTTCCGTCGACCTGTCGTCCTGTACACCTTGATTTTGATGTTCTCTTCCTGGAGACATAGGTCAACAGGTTGCCAGGTCGTCGGGAGTTGAAGAGTAGCAATGCATTGTGGGTGTTAGCATTTTCCTTGCTTCCACTCATTAAGCAATGCCTTTTCCCAACTATCGTAGGCCTGCACACCTGTCTACCTCTGTTTTCATGAAGACTGCTCCGAGATCTTGAGTGGATTGTTGAACTACATTATGTAGCCCACTAAGTGTTTAGGAGCTGCAATTACGGCGACATAGGCTTCCATATAACGGTTCGCCATAGCGTGCGCTGTTCCGAATGCTGATCTCTGCTCAGCCGTTACATGTATCTACTTCCGCAAGTTGTACGCACATTGGCTTTCCGTCGTTACAGGATGAAAACCGAGGTCGGGGCTTTCTCTGCTGACTGCTGGTCGACGGCCGTGCTCTTCCAGCACATAACAGCAAACATGCCAGTAATGGCTGCCTGTACATACCGTTCCCTTACACTGTACTTTTCTGTCTCTGAGGGGGGTGGTCAGGTGCTGCAATGGTTCTGTGTTTCGCTTCTAGTGCCGGTTCGTCCTACTGATTTGGCTACTAGCGGGACAAGCGCCAACTACGCTTGCAGCAGTTGCGGGTGGGGGTTGTTTGTACATTTTTCTCTCGTCTACCATTTCTCCCTTCTTTTCTCCTTTGTCATTGGGAGACGATCTGGTATAGACTGAAATACTGTCTCGACGATTCGTTTAGCCCATTTCGCCAGACATTAGGGTTAGTTCTTGTTTTGCCCTCCTCTTGCGAAGGCTAAGAGCGTATGTGTATCTTGTTCTGTTTGTCCGTTACACCCATTTGCTTACAGCAGGCGCCAGTGCACATCGGTGTGTGTTTTCGTGTACAAAAGGTCACGTGCATTCTGATATCTAGGCGATGTTTTCGCCTTATGTTGTCATGTTTAAAGACATTAGGTTTAGGACTTCATTTCGACAGACATTAGGGTTAGTTCTTGTTTTGCTGTCATTAGCGTTGGTTTATATAAATGCTGTGTATTAGATACCACAATTCATCGCGTCTTAGCAACTTCCGTCGACCTGTCGACCTGTCTACCGACCTTCCGAGCTATGGTATGTCCTGCTGCTTCCTGCAGATTGTGTTTTGGAGCGTTCGGTCATAATTACCAACCACAGTACATTGTGCCTAATGCACTTCCGTCGGTCTGTCAATCTGCCGACCCATCTTCAGTAGTTTGGTCTTTCTTTCATGGACTCCAGATGTGTTCTGGTCGTCTGCTGGAGCGTTCTTCAAGCGCTAACTCCCGTTATATCATTTCCTGTTTTCAGGAACCATAATGCATAGCGTCTTAGCAACTTCCGTCCACCTGTTTACCTAACATCCCAGGAATGGTTTGTTCTTCGTATTCACAGGTGTGGAAAGTCCTTCTGCTCCTGCAGATCTGACCAAACCGTGTGTTAGTGCGGTCGGCCAGTTCTACCAACCATAGTACGTTGCGTCTATTCAACTTCCGTCGACCTGTCGACCTGTCTACCCATCTCCAGGAGTACGGTCAGTCTTTCATAGACTCCAGACGTGTTCTGGCCGTCTTCTGGTGCGGTATTTCATGATTACCTACCGTCACCTGACTTCCTGTTATCAGGTACCATAAATCCTTGCGGTTACTCAACTTCCGTCCACCTGTCGGCCTGTCTACCTACCTTAGCAGGTTCGGTATGGCCTTCTGTTCCGGAAGATCTGATCAAATCGTGTCTTGGTGCGCTCGGTCATTACTACCAACCACAGTACATTGCGCCTAATCCACTTCCGTCGACCTGTCGACCTGTCTACCCATCTTCTGGAGTTTGGTCTTTCTTTCATACACTCCAGATGTGTTCCGGTCGGCTGCTGGTGCGTTCTTCCCGCGCTAACTACCATTATATCATTTCCTGTTTTCAGGTACCATAATACATAGCGTCCTAGCAACTTCCGTCGATCTGTCGGCCTGTCGACCTGTCCCCCTAACATCCCAGGGATGGTGTGTTCTTCGTATTCACAGGTGTGGAAAGTCCTTCTGCTCCTGGAGATCTGATCATATCGTGTCTTGGTGCATAAGATCATTCCTATCAACCACAGTACATTGCGTCTATTCAACTTCCGTCGACCCGTCGACCTGTCAACCCCTCTGCTGGAGTATGGTCTGCCTTTCATAGACTCCAGACGTGTTCCGGTCGCCTCCTGGTACGGTATTCTTTGATTACCTACCGTCACCTCACTTCCTGTTACCATGTACCATAATTCATTGCCTCTTAGCAACTTCCGTCGACCTGTCGACCTGTCAACCAACCTTCTAAGGTATGGTATGTTCTTCGTATCCCGCAGATCTGTTCGCTTCATGTGTTTGTTTTGTCGGCCATTACTGTCAACCATACTGCATTGCGCCTAGTCACCTTCCGTCGCCCTGTGGGAGCGATCTGTCATTACTATCTGACATAATACATTGCGCCCGTTCAACTTCCGTCGACCTGTAGACCTGTCTACCAATCTCCAGCAATATGGCCTTTCTTTCATACACTGCACCTTTGCTTGCACTGTCAGCTGCTGTGACTCTGTGTTGTTCCACACCATGATACCTTGCGGTTTATCAACTTCCGTCGACCTGTCGACCTGTCTACCTACCTTCAGTGGTATGCTATGTCCTTTACATCCTGCAGTACTGATCAAATGGCCTGTTGGTTAGGTCTGCCATTACCACCATTCATACTACATTGCGTCAGTTCAACTTCCGGCGGCCGGTGGGTCTGTCTACCCATCTACAAGAGCATGGCCTGTCTTTCATAGACTCCTGATCTGTTCTGGTCGTCTGTTGGTTCGAACTTTCATCACTACCTACCGTCACTTCACTTCCTGTTATTTGGTACCACAATTCATTGCGTCTCAGCAACTTTCGTCGACCTGTCGACCTGTCCCCCTATCTTCACATGAATGACCTACCTTGCAAAGGTTTCCGCGTGAACATTGATATCGCCAGCTGTCGTGACCGTCTGTCGCATCACACCATAATACCTTGCGTTTTACAGCTTCCTTCCCTCTGCCGTGCCGTCAGTCTCCGTTCAGAAGCATGGTGTGTCCTCCATATCCTGCTGATCTGTTCGACTCGCCTGTAGGAGCGATCTGTCCTTACTATATATCATGATACATTGCGACTATTTAACTTCCGTCGACCTGTCAACCTACTTTTCTCATATTAGCTCCCAGTCCAGTCTACCTAGTTCACACGTCCTCATGTCGGCCGTTCGTTGATTCTTTGTTTCGTCCCTTCCTCTTGTGACTCCGCCCTTTATTCTTGACGTCAACGTCAATCATAATGGTGTGCACTTAGACATCTCTCCTCTGTCGTGGTGTCATGTCTTACTGTCGTACGTTCTGTCATTATTGGCCCCGCCCCCTCCCTCTTGCGTCCCCGCCCCTCACTCTCGACATCTCAGAGTGAAGCAAGAATTTGCCATGTGTCCCCTATATTTGACTTGAGCCCAAATTTTAATCACCACAAGAGGCTTTTGTTCTACCATCAGATGTAAATTTCTGAAAATCTGTTACACATGAATTTATATAGATTTTATCATCATTTTATACATGTATATAGCCCGGGGGCAAGGGGAGATAACTCCGATGGGGTAAATTTGAGCATCACTGGAGGCTTTCATCACTGATCATTTGCTGTAAGTTTCAGAAACATTGTTTCAAACTCTGATTTTATATGGAAATTTTCATGATTTTATACATGTATATAGCCCCAGGGCAGGGGCAGATAACGCCTGATGATAAAATTTCTGTGCTCATACAAAGATTTAGTTACTTCGATCATGTTTGTGAAGTTTCATCATGATATTCCAAGTAGTAAAGGAACTACAGGGTGTTAAGAAAGTTCGTAGACATTATTTAAACTTACACTGAAAGCTTAATAATGTCATGATTTTCGCAAACCTTTGTAAGTGTGATATAGGAAGCACTACCAAAGATATGCAGCACATAAATTCTTTTTTGATTTCAAAGTGACGAGAAAATCTGAATTGCCATGGACACACCCTCTACAGGGCTGACAATGGTGAAGGCAAAATTTTGATTTGCATAAGAGTTCGGCATCTTAGGAGCTTGCTTTTTCAAAACTAATTGAAATATTTAAGATTTCAAAGTACTAGTATTGCAGGAAATATTTTCGTGATTTTTTTCTTTAGTTTTTATTAATTTTTGATGGTTTACAATGAAATTTCTGACTAAATCGAAAGGGTACCCCCATTCTCAATTGAAACTTTAAACTTTAGGGGGTAGGGATAGAATCTGTATCAGTATTTGTAAAATCAGTTGCATTTTGAAGATTTCTTTTAGTCTCTTGTTTTTAGATTTGTTCTTACATCGACCATAAACATTTGATCTGATTTTTATTTTCATATTGTTTAGCAAAATCAGTCTTAACAAATTACTCTTTAGATTTATCTTCAAATCCATTTTTCGTTGAATTTTGCACTAAAACCTTGTTGTTTTGAAACAAATTTGGTAAGAATATGAAATTGTTTAGGAAACTCTTGAAATATTTTATACTGGGGTATAAGCCCCTGTAAAAACAAATTTTCTTGTCATTTAGATGCATTATTGTCGTAGAAATGCTATTTTACCAACACATTTGCATAATTTGACTTTTTGTTGGTAAAATTTCAAATATATAATAATTTTCAGATACATCACAAATATTTCGAAATTTTCTTCTTGTCTCCCATATCTTTATGACCCACTCCATGATATAAATGATCTTATGTCAACTTTTGATTTCAACTTTCGTTTCAGATGTTAATTCATTACCCCCACCCCCTTTGCAAAATATAAATGCCTCATCTGCTTTTTCATGTCAGTGAATCATCTGTCAAAATGTGCATGTTGTCTATGATTCCTTACAAACTGTAGCTACTAAAATACTGTTTGGCTTAGTCTCTATCATTTCAATTAGTTTTAAAATGATGATTCACAGAGGGATAAGAATGAATAACAGTTTAATATGCCACATCTTTATGCGTAAAATCCATAATTAATAGCAGACCACTTTGACACCTTGGGTACGAACTGCTAATTTTGTAATGGTAAAGTACGATTGTAAAAAAGTTGTTACATTGTGGATCCTTTAATATTGAATAGTTTCTGAAACCTGTAAAGTTTTAAGATTTAATGAATGTAACTTTTGAAGTTATAAGCAATATTGTAATGACTTCGAACTTTCTTAACACCCTGTAGAGGCCACAAACCATTTTTTGTACATTGACAAGTGCCATAACTTTGTGAGAAATGAACAAAATTTGCCCATTACCAATCCCAAGCGAGACATTCTAGGTACAAATGCACATCCAAAATTTGAAAGAAATCCGTTGATAAATACTCGTTATTGAACGGAAACGAAGTGCGGACAGACAGACAGACGTACATACTACGGATGGACGGATGGGCACACGGATGGCAAACGTGAAAACATAATACCGCACCACTAACCTGTGTCGGGGTATAAAAAGGTTAAAGGTCAAACTAGGGTCATCATTTGAACAAACCTGACCCCCTGGGGTGGGGCCATTTTGGACCCTGAGGCCATCATTTGAATAAACTTGGTAAAGGACCATTGGGCAATGCTACATATTAAATTTCAAGCATCTAAGCCAAGTGGTTCTTCATACATGTATTTTTCTATGTATTTCTATGGTTCAAACCCAGGACCCCGGGGGCATAACAGACCCTGGGGCCATCATTTAAACAAACTTGGTTAAGGACCACTAGGCAATGCATCATACCAAATTTCAAGCATCTGCACTAAGGGGTTGTGGAAAAGATGATTTTTAAGTATACATGTATTTTAATTTCGAACCAAAGACCCCCCACCGCAGGGCCATTTTGGATCCCAGGGCCACCATTTACACAAACTTCATAGGAGTCCACCAGGCTGCAGATGAATGCATCATACCAAATTTCAAGCATCTGAGCCAACTGGTTCTGAAGAAGAAGATTTCAGAATATTTTTCTATGTATTTCTATGGTTCAAACCCAGGACCCCCTTGGGCCAGGCCATTTTGGACCATGGGGCCATTATTTTAACAAACTTGGTAAAGGACTACAAGGCAATGTTACATACCAAATTTCAAGCATCTGAGCCAAGTGGTTCTGAAGAAGATTTTTGAATATTTTTCTATGTATTTCTATGGTTCAAACCCAGGACCCCCTGGGGTGGGGCCATTTTGGACCCTGGGGCCATCATTTGCACAAACTTGGTAAAGGATCACTAAGCTATGCTACATAACGAATGTCAAGCATCTGCGCCAAGTGGTTCTGGAGTAGAAGATTTTTCAGTAAATTTTAATTTCGAACCCAAGACCCCCCACCACAGGGCCATTTTGGATCCCAAGGCCACTGTTTGAAAAAATTCGGTAGAGGTCCACTAGACAAAGGCTTAAACCAATTATCAAAGTCCTAGGCCTAGGGGTTCCAGAGAATGTCGTTTAAAGCAAATTGTTGACGACGCACGACACGCAAAGCATGACGGACACTGACTGATCACAATTGCTCACTCTGAGCCTATGGCTCAGGTGAGCTAAAAAAACAGAGCTATATGAAATGGTGAGATTTGGAGAAAACACCACTTGCTGATGAAGTAGGTTGTTAGGGGTGAGGGGTGCACCCCCTATTTTCACGCAGTATGTCCACTCCAGCTTGTTTTCATTCATTTGAGCAGGGTTCATTGAGATATGCACCCCATAAAGCAAAATCACCCCACAAGACACCATTATCCTCATGATTCTCCCCACAATGTAGCTCTGGTAAGGGGGGAGGGGGCAGATGGAAAGCAAGCAGACAAAAGGACAGACATCCCTCCAGGGGATAATGGCCTCAACAGTTCTAAAACTGGAACAGTGTGGTTTAACAATGCAGAAATGCATCCAAAAGATGCAGAGGGAATAGCAAACAGTGTAGGCCATGATCAGACTGCTCCTTTGGGAGCAGTCTGATCTAGGTCTGCACTGTTTGCTCAGACTTATTTGTCCCAATACTTAGAATTTTTACAAGGTGCAACAGAAGGGATTGTGAGGCTGGGAGCATAGAATTAGTTGGCCCCCAGTGACTTAAACTCTATCTGTCCTGGTGCAGCATTAATTGCTGCAAGTTGCATATAAATGAAAAGATAACTCCAGTTTGAGATTAACATTTTTTTAATTTCATTAGAAAAAATATAATTCTAGTTGATATTTCCCACAGTAATGACGATATACACAAAACAAAACAGCTGTGTATGTATATATACACACAATCAAGAACAATAGCTTACTACATCTACAGAGAAAACAGAGAGACAGAAGACTGGAGAGGACTGAAGGAACAAACAGAAAGACAAAAGAATGGAGAGAAGGACTGGAGGAAAAAACTATGTTAACATAGAAAATAGAAAGACAGAAGAATGGAGGGAAGGATACTCAGCACAAACTATGTTTACAGAGAAAATAGAGAGATAGAAGTATGGAGAAAAGGATCTATGGAACAAACTAGGCTATTAATTGAGAAAACAGAAAGAATGGAGAGGAGAATAAACAGCACAAACTATTTTTACAGAAAAAAATGAAAGATAGAAGAATGGAGAGAAGGAGTGACAGAAAAGTTTACACAATACTCAGTTCATAACAAGCAAGTCCATATGAAAGGTACTTTACTGCATCTGTAAACAGTGACGATTCAGATTAGCCTTAGCTACATATGAGACTTCCTTGTAAATCGTTTTAGGTTCAGTCAATTGATTGTTTACGTTGTTAATCCTTAAAGTGCTAAAAGGCAGCTGGCTTACAAAATTTACTTCTGCAAAAATTCGAAAAATGTTTTGTCCAAGCTATATCATATTGAGGATTCAAAGAATAGAGGGCAAACAGTGTACATCCAGATGAGGTGGCTCAATATGAGCCACCTCATCTGGATCTACACGATTTGCAAATCCAACTACATGTAAATGTATTTTCATTTTTGATGCCTAGGTGTTATCAAACAAGGAGGTCTCAAATGTATGCTGTATCAACCAAAAAAGGATTTTTTTTATCTTTGCATTTCGACAATTATCAAGAGCAGTTTTGCAAACCTGTTGGCTGAATAGCCAACAGTGCAGGCCCTGATCAGATTGTTCACCTGGGTCTCACCATTTGCTATTGCCATGTTTACATTAAAATTAGGATTTTTATTATACAAGAAAATGCAAATTTTCCAGCCCTGCATTTTCCAAACTGAGCAGTTTGTTTTGAAGGTAAAAATGCTTGTATAAAAGACATAATTTGCATAACAAATAAAATCTTTCTTCTGTACATCAATCTTTAACAGAAAATAAACAAAATAAAGTGCAATTACAGGTAAAACAGAGCTCAAAGTATGTGACAGATACAGATTTTTTTTCTATTTCTCCATTTCTTCATAAAAACATGTATTGTGGGGCATCACCAGTCACCTCATCAAAGCAATTTAGTTAATGTGATCTCAGGTCATACCAATTTTTGAGAAACAGGAAAAAAATCCCAAAAATTTAATGCCCAATATATCTGATAGCATATCTGGAGCTCTTGGGTATTTTTGCTTCACATCTTGATGGGAGGGGGGGGGGGGGGGGGGGGGGGGGTCAACTCTTAAACGAAAGAATTTGCTCCCCTATCCTTTCAAGTAGACCCCATTTTGTAAGGGCTTCATAGTCTAGGGAAGCAAACAGGTTCTCCTTCGTAAACATGAATATGTACCCATGCACCTCATAGAAATATGAAGACAGGACAAACAAAAGACATTTAATCAGTTGTGTGAGATATAAAGAATTAAAGATGGAAGCAGACAAAAAGAACCACAGGACAGAAACACAAAAACATTTTATAAAGCTGACTGACAATACTGAGTTGAATATGTGAAAATATACTAGTATAAATATTGTGACATCTTATCATAAATGCTGGAATAAGATATACTTTGAAAAAGCAGGAATTTCAAACACACATAAAAAAATCTTTTCAGTTCTTGCTTTCAAAATAAGGCCTTTAATGGAAATATGTCAGCCATATGCATGCCACATTGCTTGGTACTGCCTGATCTGATCTTTCAGTTGTATGTGAATTGGTTTAATGACCATGAAACATATGTTTAGAAATCAATCAGGGCCACTTACGACGTCGTTAGTTAACAAGTCGTTAAAATTTCAAATGTGTTTATCTCAAATATGCCAATTTTTTTGTTGTTGAAAAAATGTGAGAAGCTTTGGCATTGCAAAAGCTTCTCACATTTTTTCAACAAAAAATATCAGTATATTTGGTTATAAAATTGTAAAACACTCAACAAGTTGACCTCTAAATGAGCTCTTTAGGCTAACAATGCTTTGAAGAACTGGGCCCAGAGGAAGAAAAGTTCATAATCACTTCTTTGTTTAAATATATTTTCGTCATTGTAAGTAGACAGTACTCATATATAGCAACTACACCAAACATGAAAACTGCAAAACAAACACTAACCCCTAAAATTGAGAAATTCCTGCTTTTCGTACATGTTATCAAATCTATTCTACAGAACAAAAGCTTCTACAGCACAATATATGCTTTTGGACGTAATTAGATCATATTGGCACGTTTCATTTATAGTTTGACAACTATCTGCTACACCACCATGAAACAGTTACACCAAATAAATACAATTAATTCATAATAAATACATTTCATCTGGCCAGTCACAAATCTAAACAATCATTCATCCTGTTTATATAAATCAGAGCTCTAGATAAGAGGGGTATTTGATGATAATTGAGGGATAAGTTTTTTATTTCTCATAGAAACCATATGTTGTGACCCCTCATCTGAACCGTCTCAATGAGACGGTTCAGATGAGGGGTCAGAACATATTTTTAAGCAGAATTAAGAAAATTATCCCTAATTATCAAATACTCCATCTTATCTAGAGCTCTGATAAATCCAAGATTTCGAGATCCTATTATCAAAAGTATGGTAAAGAGCGCCTGGTAAGTTGGGGTTTCGTGGATAATTCTGAGATCACTTTCTTGTTTCTTTAACAAAAACATATGCTGTGACCTCTCATTAGAGCCGTCTTGGCAAGATGGTTCAAATTAGAGGTCACAACATTTTTTATGGCAATATAAGGAAAACTATCCCTAAATTATCTTTGTTACCCCTTCTCATCTAGAGCACTGATGTACCTAATGATAATTCTGAGATATTTTTTTCTTGTTCCTCAGGACATGGTTGTATCAATGGTTGTATCAGGACATGGATGTATCAATATCAAATTTTACATTAAGGTAACATTAAACAGACACTATCCAATCAAATGGTAGGATTTGATGTCTAATAACATAAAGTTTGATACAACCCAGTCCAGGACCATGAAAACAAATGTTTTGACCGGTCATTAGAACTGAGCCAGCTCTAATGAAAGGTCACAACATGTTATGTTGAGAATTAACAAAAAAATATCTCAAAATTATTCTCAAATGCTGCTCTTATCTGAGGCTCAAAAAGATTGTCATAAATCTCATTCATATTCTATAAAGAACGGCTAACAAATAAATGAACACATTCATTCCTTCTGT
This sequence comes from Ctena decussata, assembly GCA_963989385.1. NCBI lineage: Eukaryota > Metazoa > Mollusca > Bivalvia > Lucinida > Lucinidae > Ctena > Ctena decussata. Next base: position 42,353,879 of record OZ022500.1, read on the forward strand.
CAAACAAGAAATTTTGACAAGAGTTTATTTTGTGTGGTTTCGCACTGAAGTCATTTATGAGACAAAACTGATCCTTCAAGATTTACTATAAAATGTTAGGTCTTAGAAAATCCACCAGCCAGCTGCTTGGCCTGGGAAAAAAATAATTTGCACTGGGCAAGTTAAAATTTGTTTTACTTGCCCCCAAATATGTATAGCATATAAAGATAAACTGCTTTTTCCATGGGATGTTACTTGCTGTTTGATTTGTTTGGCCTTGAATTTGATCTCAAGAAACCATGAAAATTAAACCCCTGCAATTACAACCTGTTTCACTGTATTTCAAAGCTCTGTGGGCCTTTAGTTTATTATCAAAACATCTCCTTGCCATTCATACTTTCATCAGTGTAATACCGTAATGTGCGTAAGTATTGGGACACCTAAAATAATTAATTTTCCATTTGTTCCAAATGGAAAATTAATTAGTTTAGGTGTCCCAAAATTGAGGCCCATTACGGTATTAAAATCTCTGACAAAATGCTAAAATGTCTTCAAAATTTATGGTCATCTCAAAAACAAGAACCTGCTTTCTTTATAAAAGTTACAGTGAATACAAAATGATGCCGATGTAGTGATATAAAGTGGATGGATTTAAGCTTATTTCCTGAGACAATAAGATAGCTAGCTGCCTTAAATAGCTAAAAACAGTTGTTGATTGTGTGGCTGTGTAACAGACTGTTCCAATGCAAAAAAACGCATGTAATTATGAAACATATCTTTCCTTTAAGAGTTGATCTCCACTGGGAAGAGCGGCAAAAGAAAATGGGAGTTGCTGGTCCTGGAAGTGTACCAATTCACCTTAAGTGCTATAAAAGTATTTTTATAAGGTATGGCATACCAGTTTCTCGCTTTAGAAGAAAATTTGGTTTATAGAATTTAATTTCAATGAAAAAGTGAAATAATACCTTCAAAAATTAAAATGCTTTGTTAAAAATACATCATTAACAAAACTTGTTATAACATCTCTCGAAGTATACTAGACACAGAGCAAAGTTTCTGTATCCACTCTTGTAATTATTTTCTAGTCTATTTAAAGTACATTTAGTCACATTTATCCATACCGTTAGCAACACCAATAAATATGCACCTTGCAACCTTGACTCCAAATATAGTGAAGTTTTTAACAGTATTCCAATTTCCTGGACAGTGCGCTCCTGGCACGCCAGATCATCTACATTATTTCAGCCATATCGCGCAAAAAGACGGCTTAACGTATCTGTGAACAGCAAAGACGCAAGCCAATCTATGATTATGAGCCTGTAGATTCCTCAATATCCATACATGAAATGAGCAAAATGCAAAGGCTCTGATCAGCCTGCGCTGATGCAGCTGGTCTAAGTCTTTGCTTTTTACACATGCGTTAGGCAACCTTTTTGCATCTCGAAGCTTCTTTGCAACACCAACACATATGCACCAATGACCTTGTTGCCTTGGTCACATAAAATCTTATGACAACATCCATAACAACAATAGAAATGTACACATGATGTACATGATATAATATCAATACTCTAATAATCACATTCCATTGCTGTCTATCTGACAGATATATTATCCGATTTGGAACGAACCTGATTATCACAAGATTTAATGATGTTGAGCACTTTAATGCATAATAAATAATCATAAAGCTACATATCTTTTATACTGGTAAACTCTCAAATCCGTGAGAAGTTTGCATTGGTTTAAATGCTTTTCTAGTGGCTAGTATCTTAAACCTAGCTAAAAAACTTTAATAACCTTTTTTGTCAAGAAAAGTGTTAAACTTTTCCAACTCAACAACCTTTGCAAACACCGCAGACTCTGATGAAATGGCTCAAAATGAGTTGTTTCATAAAAATCTACACTGCTTGCCATGTCTTCCGTTTTTTCCCCAGTCAAGTATCTCTTTTTTCAAATAATGGACTAGTCAAAATGCATGCAGGCAGTGACACATTTACTTAAAGATGTAAGTTTTAGAGCCATAACTTCCCTGCCGACGGTGTTTTCTTGTTGAATCTCGTAGTGTCATGTGTTTTGGTGAACTGCTAGCATTTCTAAATCGTTTTGAATTAGGCGCTCCTTCATTATTTGATTCTGAGTCACTAGAAAAGAATCCACTGGCACATACTGATGCTGCAGAAGCAGATCTCAAAGTCATTGACGTAGATTTAAGACTACTAAATAACGAGAAAGACTGACTATTGCTGAAAGACGTCGTATTGTCCTCATCATCCGCACATCCTGAACTCTGAGAGGATGATACCCCTGAACTCGTACTCGGGTTATCACAGAAAATATTTTGATTGGTGAATGAAAGACGATGGCTGGGGGATTTCATTGAGAATGAGAAGCTGAAATTCATCTTTTGTGGGGACCGTGCATTGTCACTTGACAGATTTCCAAACATTGTATCACTTTCTGAACCCATTCCTTCATCTGACAGCATCCCTGCTTTACAGTCACCAAAATCACCATCTATTTCTAGAAAGAAAAAAAATATGTATTAGCTTCTTAGATATGAGAATGAACAAGTTCAATTCAGAAAAGGATGTAAAGAAAACTGACAGCCTTTAGATCATGCAAAAACAGCAGCCACACTTTATCTATATTCCTGAGCTTTTATAGCGTTCAAGATGGCATGTTAGGGAAGATGGAAAATTTTACTCAAATGCTGCAAACCATGCTATCTTTCTGTTGTGTTCCAAACTATGTTTTCCTGGTTTCAAAAAACTATGCAACTGTTTCTTCACTTTTGCTCTCCTGTTGTGATGCAATTTAATATTGAAAAGAACCTGCTCCCCTGGGAACAAATTATTTCCTTTAAGAGTAGATCCTATTCTGGAAAAACTTTGTTTTCTACAAGGAAACAAGCAAGAAGTTACTGAAGTTTCCCTTTGTTAAGTTGGCAGATACAAATGGAAGTATACCCATACAGCTTATGTTTACTAGTTTTACTAACAACATACCATCCAGAGATATCAAGGAATCGTCCAAATCATCTTCCCGATCACCATCATAACCTGATAACATTGACTCGTTCAACTGTGGTCTACTGCTATTCTGTTCCTGGGATCTGTTTCTCAGTGTTCTAGGAGTACTACAAGACACAACACGGCCACTTCTAGAGCCCTTTCTGCGTTTACGGCGAGGAGAAACAATCAGTTCATCATCGTTGCGGAACTTTACATGGATATCGGAGCCTCGAAGAATGTGATCTGTTACTCCTAGTAGCATACACAGCTCCTGGTAGCTGATGATCTGGAGAAATAGAAAACCAAAACTGAAATCTCTTCATACTTTAGTATCCTATTATAACGCCCTGCTACCATATATACAGAAGAAGTAATTATCATAAGATATTGCTTCTAACACTGGCCCGAAAGAAAAAATGGATGGCTGAAATTTTATGTTCCTTTAGGATGATAATGTAAGGCAGTGAGGAGCCCCATTTATGGGCTGAAAAGTTCCACTGCTGGTGAGATTCTAACTTGGTACTGCAAATAAGTCAGCAAGCATTTCACCGACAGTGAGGCTCAACAGACAGTAAGAAAACAGTATTGATCGAATGGTTCGTTTCCACTATAAAAACTATTACAAACTTTTTGCTGTTGACTTATGTTGTTTTGTTGCGTCTTTTTTTTGTGTGTGTATCTTTTCCAGTATACAGGGTAACCATCTGTAAGTGAGGTGATATTTGACCTCCTCAACCCATTCATTCCAGCTGCATGTAAATGACATACCTCTATTTCACTGACTTTATAACATTGTTCATCGGCATATCTCTGTTTCACAGCTTGTAATGTAACATCTCTGTGATCAACCACAGAACCTTCGAGGAAACTGGAAATAAGGGAACAAATACAGTGATACTGGATATAGAGGATCTTACATGAGTGCTCATGTGTTATTGAATTTATTGAACAAGTTGGGGGAAAATATAGGATGCGAGGCTGTGCTGAGCATCTTATCGGTTTCCCCCAACGAGTTTAATAAATTCAATGATATAGGAGCACCAATGCAAGATTCTATCTATCATATGACACTAAAATTGTATTTTATTAGCAAAATTTGCACTTAAACATCACAATTTCGCCATTAGAAAACGCAACATTTTATGGACGTCAACGCATAAAGTTACGACATACTTTTCTTTTAATCCACTAGTGGATTATAATTTTTAATGCATGGCTTTATTACACTCTCAGATGTGACGTCACATGATATTTCTTTTTAATGTAACTGCTCACTACTTTATAACCACAGTTGACAGCATACATGTTCTCTGCTGAAATGCGAATGAAAATTCGAGATCTTTCCCATCGTTTTTACAGAAAAATGAACTGGAAATAGTTTTGTCAGAGCACATGAAATTCATAGATAGTTGTAATGTGCTGCTTTATAGGATTTCTTCTACAAATGACTGCCTTATAAGTTTTAAGTCCAACAACAGGTGCCTTAAAGTCTTAAAACTGGGTGCCATTGAAGTCTTACAAATGGCACAATTTTCTACACCTTCAAATAGACTGCATTTTGCCCAATATACTATATAAAATCTATACATATCTATCACCTCAAAAAAGAGAAAGAGCAAATTCTGGTAAATCAAAGACGGCAACTCACCATTTTTCATGCATATGAAAGGCACATCTACTTAGATCTTCTATACAGAATCCTGTAGCATCTTGCAATGAATCTGGCCAGGGATCATCTGAAATTGTACAGGGAACCGATTTTAGTTATTTTATAAAACAATCAGTGTAAATGGATAGATCAACAGAAATGTGTCCGCAGTATACAGATGTCCCCATTTAAGTTGAATTTTGTCAGAAAACCTGCTACCTGTCACAAAACACAATCGCTGCACAAAAAAACCCCTCAAATTGAGTCCAACAGATCAGGCGCTGATGTTTACACATTTAAATATACCTCGACATTATATGTCCATGTTAAAGGCAGGACAGGGGCATGAAATATTTCATGATTAGCATATTTAGTTTATTTACAATAAAGATCAAGTTGTTTCGGTAAATTGTGCTTTTTCCATCATTTTCATTTCGTCACACTGTCATGCCTATTTTTGCCAGTATTATTTTCTGTTTAAAAAGCTCAAAACCTGAATATAGTTGCAAGTTTGTAGCTTATTATTATCATGTAAAATTACTATGAAGTACCAAGACAAAGTTTTATGCCAACAAACTCACCCATTTTCACTAGTAGTCTAGACAGGAGGATGGCACTAGCAGCAACCTCTGCGGGACTGTACTGACCCATCTCAGCCTGAAGCAATGCCAGTTCACAGATATACTGTGTGAGGTAGTACAGACGTCTGTCATGGTTCACCATCAGGTTGAAAATCTCTGCAAAGTCAACACTTGTTGCAACCTGTCAAATAATAAAAATACAGTCACTGTAAGAAGGCCTGTGAAGAAACAAGATAGCTTGCTTAGCTCGTGCTTGTTCATCATATAAATTAACTTTAACCTAAAGGTGTTCTATACAGATATATGTGCAATACAACTTGTACTGATCCAAGTAGAATGGATCAGTATCAATGGTAAATGAATCACTATTGGCAGGCTTTTGTTCTATGCATTTATTGGTGATAAATTATAATCAGCATTTTCTTTGTCTGGGAATGCTATTGCTATATATAGAGCAAGGTCAGTTGCTTCATTTGTCATATGACGTCGCCGTTATGCACTGGATAAGGTCATGTCATAAAAATCGTATGACCACACATGCAATAACACTTTGGTGCATACACGTCATATCATTAACAATGCCCATGGCAACAATGCGTTTTTTTATTGAGATAATGTTCAGTTTAAAGGCGTTAAAATGCCATATCAAAGGGTCGTATGATAAACAGAATCTTACTCTCGTGGTCATTTCATATGAAAATTATGAAACTCGCCAAAGACTCATTTCGTAAATTTCATATGAAATGACCACTTGTGTAAGATCCTCTATATAATCAGCATTTTCTTTGCCTGGGAATACAATTGTTATATAGTGCAAGGTCAGTTGCTTAATTTGATTTCTCTTCAAAACAATCACTGCTTCTACATCTTATTTACTGATGGGCTGCTGACCATTTCAAACTATGATCAGTATCCAAAAATGCATCAGTGATAGATACTGATCATTTTGTAAATAAATCAGTACATGTACTTACCCATTTACACTGATCAGTAAACTAGAACACATGTATGGACCCAAAGGAATCTACAGACAAGAAATCATGGATCAAGCTAGACGTAACAGATTCACAGACTGGGTCCGAGGTTATAAAACTTGAGTATTATCTTAAACTCAAAATAAAGCGCACTGATTGGCTGCTTCCGAGCACATGCTCGGAAGCAGCCAATCAGTGTGCTTTATTTTGAGTTTGAGATTATACTCAAGTTTTATAACCTCGAACCCGGAATGGTTTGAATATTGGCTGTTTGCAGACATGTAAAGTCCTCCTTTTGCATGATGGACTTCATACGGTACTCACCCTTATACTTCCTTTCAGAGTGGCCGTAATTTCTCCCATCATTCTCACTACATCCTCGTATTTGTATGTGTTATCTGTCAACCATGCTGCTTCTCGAATCGTAATGATATCCTTGCCCAGAAATCTGAGAGATAAAGGAATACACATTCCTAACATCTCATAATATTACAAAACTACAACTGTTAACCCATATACAATCAATTTTAAACATTGAAGACTGGTTATTTTTTTCTGTACCTTTCACAAAAGTTCAGATTTGCAATTTCGGACATATTCGCAGGTATCAATTTTTATGGACTTATTGGGTTTTCTTATTATTTCTGTACAAAAAAATCAAGTTTCCAGGGCTCAGTTGTTCAAAGCATTGTTAGCCTAAAAAACTCGTTAAGAAGTCAACTCGTTAAGTGTTTTACAATTTTATAACCAAATACACTGATATTTTTGTTGAAAAAAAGTGAGAAGTTTTTGCAGTGCAAAAGCTTCTCACATTTTTCAACAAAATATATTGGCGTATTTGCGCTTTAACATTTGAAAATTTAACAAAATGTTAGCTAACAACATCATTTATTTTAAACAACTGGGCCCAAGTATTTAAATTTGTGCTATTATGTTATGCGTGAAAATTGTGAACATTACACAGGAAACATTTCTACAATTATAGAATGGTTATTCCAGAAATTAAGGCTGCCAATGACTGTAAACTGATGAATATAGCTTCACTATTTTGTGAAAAATACTTAAATCTGAATTTGGAATCTCTTTAAATATCAACAATCAGACCTGCAATATCAAATCATAGTTCTTTCCACAATACTAGAAACTATCATAATGACCCTAATTATTGGAACAGACAGGTCTGAGCAAACTTTGTAGACCCAGATCAACTGCCCCTGAAGGAGCAGCTTGATCAGGGTCTACAACATTTGCCATTCACTAAGCATCATTTGGATGCATTAACGTAAGTAAAATCCACTTTCTAAGAATTTTCGAACAATAATTGTCGGACTTTTGGGTGTCCGAAATTTTCAGGTCATTATGGTATAACACAGCAAGTCTTCATAAAAGAATAGTGAAAAATCAGATCAGACGGCACCTTTACAAGCTGTCTGGTCTGGGTCTACACTGCTCACTCTGGTATTGGTATTTCTATACCAACAGTAACAATTTATTTTTAATGCAGACAAAACTAAAACCATTTTTACCTTGAGCAAACCACCATAGCAGAGACCCCTAAAAGTTGAAGTTTTGATCTTGTTGTGGGATGAACACGCAGAAATCTGTCAACAACGCTGACGGCGACATGGAATGTTAGAGAGGAGAACTCCTTCATTGCTGCCACTTCTGCCAACCAGTCGACTAGAATGTATCTGGAAGAAGACATTATTGAAAATTTAACAATCAATACAGAACATGAAGGGCTATTTTAATCCCAGTATGAAAGTCAGATTAACTGACATTCTATCCATTTAATCCCAGTATGAAAGTCAGATTTACTGACATTCTATCCATTATTGCAGTTTGTTAATAGATAAGGAGAGATTTCTGTGATAGTTATTAAAGAGTCAGTTCTAATGAGGGACTATCCCAGCAGGCACATGATGTTGAAATGACGTCATACTGATGTCGATGCGACGTAATGACGTCGCATTGATGTCAGTATGATGTCATTTTGACGTCATGTGCCTGCTGGGATGTCAAAGATTATGTTTTCTAGGGATATAAGAGAAATTATTCCAGACCTGTCCTCAAAACTTCATATTATATGAACAATGGTAAACAGTGAAAAATTAATTCATCAAAGGTCACAGAAGGCTTGGAATGTAACAGATCCACTTCAGTCTCTCATTTCTTACTAGAGCTATACAAGGGAACTTTCAAAGGTTAATTTTTTCATATTTCTACATGAGGCCTTTGATTAGAACCACCTCGCCAAGACAGTTCTAATGAGGGGTCATAACTTCATTTTTATATGAATAATTAAGGTATCTAGATATACCTCTGCATTTTACACCATTTTAACAAAAGGAAACAAGTTCTGTGACTTCCTATTTGCTTCCCCCGATGATGGCACTCTTCAAAGAACAAGTCTACTATTAAAGGAAAGAATTTGCTCCTTTCCTTTTAAGAGCTGACCCCCATTGAGAAGGGAGGCGAAAATGAATGGAATTGTTGCTTCCCCTGAAGTATACCAATTCACCTTAATAGAAAATGTGCAAGAATTTTCATGTAATAACCCAGCGGGAATATGACGTCGACATGATGTCGAACTGACGTCATCACGTCACATCAATGTCAGTTCGACGTTATGTGCCTGCTTGGAATGCACTCAGTCTTTCTGAAATGCACTCACCTCATTGAAGCTGTTAGCTCGTGAGATCGTCGAAAGCTATCCTGAGTATTTAAAGGTGGGACGGAATGTACAAAGTCACGGACGAAAGACATGGCCTTCTCTTTGGAAATTCCTCCGTACTTGGAGACAGCGTAGTATTTACAAAGCTGAAGTTTAGCATCTAGATGTTCGAGGTTAGCTATATCACGTAGTTTACGTATACACTCCAGTTCACCAGCTTTGTCACTCACCTGTAAGAAAAACAACACCATTCTTTAGAAGCAAGTACATTTGAGGGAAAGGTAAATCTAATTTACTTAAATCTGGAAACTTAATTGCATTACCTCCCTTATACTGACAGTATTTCTTTGTGTGTGTGTTGGTTATTACATTTTTTCTTCTTCTAACATATATTTTGCTGTTTCCTACACATGTCAGCAATGTTTACAGCTATATATTTAACCCTTAAAGTGCAAAAAAAAAGAAGTCAACAAAATTCAGATCGGCAAAATTTCAAAAAATGTTTTGTTTGAGCTGCACCATATTGAGAAGACGAAGAATAAAGGGCAAAGAGTGTGGATCCACCTGAGGCGGCTCATTATGAGCCGCATCATCTGGATCCACGCTGTCTGTAAATTCCACTATTTTCATTTTTGGCACTTATGTGTCAAATGGTCATGAGCAGTGAATAAGAGAAAAATCTTACAGGTAAAGTTGCCTTCATTTGTGACCAGAGCATGAATGCGGCAATCCCTGAGTTTTGATTGGCTGCTAATTGAAGATATTCTGCACAGTTGTCCTCTCCATTTTTATCTTCCAGTAACTGCAGAGTTTTTGCTACACACACCTGGATCTTTCTGCTGTCTTCCTGCAATCAAACAAAATAAAAATGCAATAAAATGATAAACAACAGTTCAAGTCATAAATCAGCCTGATTTCCCTTGAATTAAATACCAATGGGATTCTCGTAAAAAGTATACTTATCAGTATACTTATCGGTAGGCCAACAGGTTAGCTGGTCACATGCAATAATAATGAATAGCCATCAGGTTGGAAAAGCACTTTGATTTGATATAGCAAATCTTTGGAAAACAAAACTTCATCTGACAAAACTAATGAAATAAAGTCAACAAGATTTTCTGCATACTGCAATGCATTTTGTGTGTGTGTTTGTGTTTGTGTTTCTGTCTGAATGATACATACATGTACTTTAGTGCAAAAGGAACTTAATCTGGAACTGTTATACCAAGTAACATTTTTGAATGTTGCCCAGCCATGTTGAACTTTTAACTGGCCAAGCATGTAAAAATTGCCATTTTTTTAACTTTGATCAACATCAAGATGCCTGGATAAAAAATTTAAAATTGAGTTGGGTAACGAAAGAACTATTTCATCCCTTTTCTGGGCAATAGTCAAACTACCTCCCCTTTGACAGAGTGGACAATCTGATGCACTCTTCCCCAGCAGTGCATCAGATCATCCACAGCTATGATGTGGCAATAGTTTTGTTACCAATCATTGCACTCATAAGGATGAAAAACTTGTAGATTACAAACCCTTTTCAAATAGTCTTTCATATAGGTGAACACACACTCCTTACAACAGGCTCCATTTAGGGACCAAGGTGGACGGATGAACAGCCATGTGAAGGGGTCAGTACTAGGGGTCAGGGTTTCAATGCGACAGAACATTTCAGCAGCTTTCAAACCATTTCTGCTGACTTTTCTCCCTTCCGCATCACCAGGTACTGTGAATACAATAAATCAGTGTTAAATTAGTTGAACAAGGAAAAAGTCATAATTCAAGGGGTTTTATAGCAGTTGGCTTCCCTGTAAAAAGAGTCCCCACTCAAAAGGAGTCTTTCTTGAGCAATCTGAACTTGAGCAATCTGTGGTTTGATTATCGGTATTACACCCCAAAGTCAACCATACATTAGCTTCGGTTCTGATCCTTTTAATGGTCTCATGTCATGTAAATACATGTGTTATTGTGATATTATGAAATGAAATATGTTTAAACTAACCCTATATTATTTCAGGCATCTGAGTACATCTGTTTACTTCAAGTTCAGGAATGGTTTATTTTTGTCAGCAATTCTATAGTATACTATAACATTTTACAATTGATGATATTAATCCTTATAGCTCCAATAAGCAGATGCCAAAATTTATGTCTGCAAAATTTAAAAAAATGTTTTGTCCAAGCTTTATCAGAATGAGAATTTAAAGACTGGAGGGCAAACAGTGTAGATCCAGATGAGGTGGCTCATTATGAGCCACCACATTTGGATCTACCCTGCTTGCAAATTCAACTACATGTAATTTCATTTCTGGCACATTAAGGGTTAAAATTATGCTTTTATATGACAATTATTAAGTACTAGAATACTTACATCCTTCATTGTACAGATAGGCCACAGCTAACTTGACTAGGGCTTCTATATTACCAACCTCCGCAGCTCTGAAAAGATAATTGTAAACATAACAATGCATGCAGTTGATATGGAATATGTGTGCTAGAGTGAATACATGTTTTTTTCCTGCCATTTTTATAACAGCAAACAACTTTCTTCTCTATGTGGTGTAGTTCCTTCCAATTGGGGTTCTACTCTGTAAGGAAAGAATTTGTTCCTATGGAAGCAAGTTCTTTCCTTTAAGAGCAGAGCCCCATTGGGAAGGGTTGAAAACAAAGAAAATGGCAGAGTGCTGTCCCTGAATGTGTACCACAAGGCAGTAACTAATGTTCTGAAAAACTGATGCATTATCGTATTGAATTTGTGTTTAGTCCACACACTTACTCTACACCTAAAAAAGTTACAGAATAGTTTCTGCCATTGTATAACATGGCAATTTTCTCTTGCGAAATGGCTTACTGTATTTATTTCTAATGTGGTAAATATTTTAGAAAATCTTTCTCTGTTTACTACCATGCTATTATGCAAAAGTAAATTTAGCGAAAACTTCTTGAATTTCTTTTTTTTGCTGAGACTAACATAAAGAATGAATCTAAAAGTTAAGACTAGAGTCTAAGAGTCTCCCTGAAAATTACTAAGATTAAGTTAAAGTTCACATACCTGCTATAAACAGGAAAACTTAGTTTTTGAAGTGATGCTGGTTGGCCGATGATGGCCAGATAATAAATAGACTTTAACTTTGGATTTAATCAGAAAACTTACTTTTCGAAGTGATGTTGGTTGCCTGATGACGGCCAGGAATCTTGGAAACTCACGCATGTCCACACAGACTGGTTACTCTCGATCAAATCACGAAAATACGGGTGAACCTGAAAAATATCAGATGCTGTAAAAATTTTAAGAATTGGGACACCTAAAATAATTACTGTAGTTGTCCTAATAATGGAACAGTCTGGTTTTACAATGCAGTAATGGGTCCAAGAATGCAGATGGAATTGCAAATATTGTAGACCCTGATCAGACTGCTCATTTATTTACGAGTAGTCTGATCTGGGTCTGCACTGTTTGCTTAGACCAGACTGTCCCAATACTTAGAATTTCTACTGTACGTATGTAAATGTACTGGTAAGGGTCTACATGTATTTCAAACTAGGCTAGTTCAACACTCAAAAAACAGAAGGATGACAGTTCAGTGACAGACTGCATGACATACCGTACTTTTGTCAATATGTAAACTGCTTGTTATATTTGTTTGTTACTTTGCATTGATCATTTACTTTCTCTGTAAAGTAAAAGGATATGAAATATGATATCCATAAATTGAAAATAAATAGTAAAACGGCACGCCATAATGAAATCTATCTATTGAATGAACTTACAATGTAAGTAAAAAATACCTATGGTGTGTTTGAATATCACCATACAGGTGCTGAAAAGACACTGATCTTAAAACTAATAGAAAGTTGTTCCATCTGAACAACAGCGAGAGCAAAAACTGGTTGTTGGTTCTTTGACTTCTTTAAAAAACCAGTGCGGGTTGCTTTATCAGCTATTTCTTTTGTCTACCTCATGACAGTTTGAGCAACACCATTGCATACAGTTTCACCTTCTATATATCCATCAGACTGCAATCTTCTCATGAGAGAGAGATTTCAATGTCCCAAATATTGGGACAGAAGTGTGTGCCCAAAGTGAGGACCCCAATCAGATTGCTCCCAAAGGAGCCATTTGATCTTGGTCTACACTGTTTGCCATCCTGACAGGATGCTCCCTGACAACTACCCAGCAGGCACATGACGTTGAAATGATGTCGTATTGATGTCAATGTGACGTATGACTTCGCATCGATGTCAGTACAACATCATTTCAACGTCATGTGCCCACTGGGTAGCAGGTTCAAATGTGAAATCTTTTTTTTTTCAAATTGTAAGATAATTATATTTGTAAGTAAGGTTAATGGATACACTTTCCTGGGAAGGAGCACAGTCATTTTCATTTTTGCTTCCCTTCTCAAAGGGGGTCAACTCTAAAAGGAAAGAATTTGCTCCCCTAGGAGCAAATTCTTTCCTTTAAGATTAGACCCTGCTAAGGAAGTACTTTGCCTTCTAGAAAAGCAAACAGGGTCACAAAAGTTATCTCCCTTTGAAAAAAACGGCAGAAAATCTTGTCTTGGCAGTATACCCACATGCCTTTAACTCTTTAAGCACCAATAACGAAATTAGCAGAATTTGCAAACATCGTAGATCTTGATGAGGCGGCTCATAATGAGCCGCCTCATCTAGATCTACACTGTTTGCCCTCTAGTCTTTGAATTCTCAATATGAAATGTCTTGGACAAGGCATTTTTGAATTTTTGCAGACGTTAATTTTGTCGTCTGCTTTTTTGGTGCTTAAAGAGTTAACTGTCTTGATATTTAGGGTGATTATGTTAAAGGACACAACTTTAACAAAGAATACTTGGAGATGTCTAATTTTCTCACATAAAGTGTTACAAACCAATTGACACAAGTGCCAAAACCCGGAGCTAAGTATTTTACACCTACCGCTCTCATGCTGAGCAGGTCTTTCACATGCAAACTCTTTAACAGCTGTATCAGAATTTCTTCGGGTAGATTCCATACTGTTAGACGGGGCCTGTAACTGCGCAGGTGCTTGTGGACGGGAATAAACTCATTTGGTGATCTCTGGAAACCACCCAGTACACGCAATACTGAAATACAAACAATTCACCGCCATTTTAAGATGTATGGCAGGCAATGACAAGGCTTTGTGGATGCATACTAAATGCACATATTGGTGCATGGATGACTTGCGATATTACATACTTTTCAACAGTATTTCAGTCATATAAGGACAATGGGAGGGTGATAATGAAAGGCTGTGTGAGATCTAACACCATTTAAGTCTGTAAAGGTTTCCGCCTCTGGCGGGGCTTGAACCCAGGACCACCACATCAGTAGGCCAGTGCTTAACCTACTGAGCTACCAGGGCTCCTAAATGCACAGAGCTGTTACAGCTATCATACATGCACTCGGTGTTGATAATGATCAGCCTGCATCATCTCATCAGAGTTCACCTTTATTTGTTAATCAGTCAACATTTTCTAACCATCCTCTTACAGGAACACAAAATTCATTAAAGGCTATATTGCACTTGGCAAGCTCAAAAGATGCAAGAGAAACATACTTAAGCACAAGTAGGTTGCAAGTATTTTTCCAAGAAATGAACCAGTTACATGTATTTGTACCCCCCCCCCCCCCCGTCCCATCATCGCAGTCCTGATCAAAGCCCTTCATGTGACTGCAATCACCTTGCTCTTTACACCCCCCCCCCCCCCTCACTAAAGGTCACTATCCTGCACCAGCTCCTCAGTCACCTCTGGTTTGTTGGGATGGGATGGAGAGGGGTACAGTTACTATCAACAGGTGCACAAATAAGTACAGCCTTGAAGTACAACCTTGCAAAAGCCATATTGTCTGAAATGTGCAATGACAAAAATGACAAATAATAGTTATACCCTGGTTTGTCCGCCTGTACGAGGAGATAATTCACAAGCTTTATCATCCCCCGTAAACACAGTTGTCCAACTCTGTTACTACGTAAAAAGAAATTCAACGAATTTTGTTACAGGAATTGTCAGACAAGTATTATTAGCAGACGCCTCCTCCTTTTGTTTATTTTTACAGTATGTATTTTAATGAGGTTCTGTGAGCAGTGTGTAATCTAAATTGATGTACCTGACCTCTGCAGGTGGGGCTTATCAACACTGGGTAATTAGAGTAGCAGAATATCTCTGAGTAATAATATAAATGACTTTACTCACACTGTGTGTTTTAACCGCTTGGTCATCTGCATTAAAAGAATTCTTAAATTATACCAAAAGGAGTCTAAGACTGAATATTCAAAGGTAAGTAAGTTTCTGCTGAATTGATATACTTCGGTAATTAGCATGCAACATCCTGATTTTGCACTAATATGTACCATTACTCCATCCCCACAATAAAACAAAATACACAAACATCCCATTACAGCAACTGCAGGAGTCAACTATTGTAGCATTTTGTATACTTTCTGTACATTTATAATGATTTCCAAGACAGTAAAAATAGGTAGTATAATATTTTCATCCATATTTTTCTTTTGACTTGCTATATGAAAATTCTCTGCTATGTTACAGAAATTCAACGACTTTATTTTTTATGTTACAGAAATTATCTGTTTGTGTTACAGAAATTCAACAAGATAGATCTTTCTTTTGAAGAGCAATCTTCTGTTTATCTGGATGATTCAATTGTCAGTAGTGTTCCGGACATTGTGGAAGACATGCAAAATAGAATAGATTCACCAGTGCTACAAACTCTTACAAATATTACAAGCAATTACAGGACAAGGCCTAGTTTGGAAGCATCTACATTTGAAGAACCCATTCTAGGAGAAACCCCACAAATCCACGAGGAAGCCAATCAAGAGGAAACAATGTCGCAAAAACGGAAGAGAGTATTATCTATATGTGAACAAGAAAGTTTTTTTCTATGACACATTGCACAAATCTAATTTACGCACACATTTCAACAGTGCACACAAAAGCAGAAGATATGAGTGCAGTGAATGTTTAAAAAGTTATCGTGACAATTATGAACTAAAATTACATCTAGAGTATACTTATTCAGAAAACAAATTGTTATGTGAACAGTGTTTAGCTACCTTCACAAACAGTTACACTCTACTGTTTCACAAGAAAATGAAGCATGAGAAAAAATTTAATCACAGCTGTGGAAAAGCTGGAAAGGGATTTATAAATAGGACAAACTACTTTAGCCACCGGAACGTGCAGCTTGGATATAAGCCATATAAATGTAAAAAGTGTACCAAGGCTTTTTCAGTACATTCCAGCCATCACAGACACGAACGGGCACGTACAGGACAAACATTGAAATTTGCTTGCCAGGAGTGCCAGAAAAGTTACAAATCATCAGCAGCATTGAAAGACCATATGGGGGGAAAACACGGACCAAAAAACAAACTTTGCGCTTGTGGCAAGTGTTTCTCTTGGCGTCCAGCCCTCAGCAGACATCAGAAGAAATGTGTAATCTTAAATCGAAAGTGAATCCTTTTCCTGGAACAATATGTTTTAAAGACCTTACTTCATCCACTATAATGATCTGTGGAATAATTTCTGACTATACATACAAGACTGGCAGACAAATGTTATTTACATTTTTTTTGTAAAATTCCCACATTCAACTATACTAAATACGATAACTAGACCTAAAATCTGATTGAAATCATTTTTTTTTCATCCAACTTTAACAATACATTGCAAAAAAAAAAAAAACCGGTCAATTTCTGTAACCGAAATCTGAAATTCGGTTAATCACTGTAACAGGGTCTGCTAATTTCTGTAACATAGATTTTCAGTAAGCATGGTTTTGATTGTAATTCGATCATATCTACCAGTGGGTTTAAATAACATAATGACTAAACATCAATGGCTGTTATTGTAGACCAGCATGCAATAAATAATTGTAAAGTAGAAATGATGATTATTCTCCATTCACTGCAAAACTGACCCCACGGTGATTTTCTTGCATTTTACAAAACTGTCACTTAATTTGTATTATTTAAATCTTATCCATACTGTGTAATGTTCTCTGCCATATTTTCCCAAGAAAAAGTAATATACATATATCTACCAATATTTGAGAATCTTCACATTTCAGTCCTTTTCTTCGTTTACCTTCGTTGAATTCCCGTAACAATCGCTGAATAGCTGTAACAGTGACAGTTTGCTGTGTAAATAGCTGTGGCAAAATTCGTTGAATTTCTTTTTACGTAGTAACAGAGTTGGACAACTGTGGTAAAGGCGGACAAACCATGGTGTAACTATTTTATACCACCCTTATCAACGTAGACCTTGCTCATTGTGCAATATATTGTGCTAAAGTTGGCGTTTTCTGGTAAGTGTGGTATTACTCAAGTTGTACATTCTTGTTTGCAAAAAAAAAGGAAACAATCAATGAATACTGCAGACTGTTTCAGGTGAAAAAAAACAGCGTCTGATCAGTTCGCACAGTCACAGCTGCCGAGGAACAAGGCCCTTTTTCACATCATGATACAGATTTGCAAGAGATACATTATACATTACAACATTTGCAAAATAAAATTATATGGTAGACAAAATAACAAATACTTACAGTATGAAACGAGCACCATTCCGCACTGAATGTTTTAAAAATGCATTAATAACATCAATAATCAAAGATTTCTTATTTCAGTCTGACAGTTCAAGTTAGGCCGTATCCACATGGTATTTCTAAAAATAAAAAGTTGTTTTGGGCTTTCCTCCATTTCATTGGATCAAAATGTAAACATGCATGTACATGAATACGCATTAGCCAATGAAAACCGGTGATACAAAAAAGCATGTTCAGACGGGAATTCCGTCAAAAGCGCGTCCAAACAAATGCCTACCTGAGTGGATTATCTATGATTACCTATATCGATTATCACTTGTTTATTGAAAAACCGATAAGTGGCATTTATTGTACCGTTGTTGCTCTCGGCTTATTCGTCATCGTTAATTTGTCGATTATTACGGCTAATTCTGCGAATTAACAGAAACAAAGTAGCCTTAACAAGCACCTGTTGTCATTAATTGTCACTGTTGCTGAAACTGGAATTCAGTACTGCGCGACTCGAAACATGTAGGTTTGATAGAGATATTTCAAGTTTTTTCTTTTCAGTTTATTTTCTTTCGATTCAAAATAATCTGCTTTTGTTGATAAGTATTAATTTACACCCCACCACTACTCCCATAATATGAGGTATCGGGTATTCTGACGTCCATATTTTATGTTTTTATGCTGATATTTACATGTGTACTTTCATTGAATACCCGATCTCTCATCTACCATTGATGTTTTTCATTTGCATCTTTAACCATCAGTTGATGTCGTGGAAAGAAGTCGCCTTTAACAAGCCAAACAGACCTGCTTGTGTTTAGTACATGTTAAACCTGTTTAGAGACATACCAATTATCAACTTACCATGATCTGTTAACTTGAAAATTGTGAGAAAGAACGATTAAAATCATCAGAAATGAGATTTCCCGTAACTGGCAATGGCCTGTAATCCAAACAAATCCCACAATGCAACAGATTCCTAAAGCAAGAATTTTTTTTCTTTGGCGAAATAAAATTAATACAGATTTGATTAGAATATTTCATCCCATTGAATATATGTGTGTAAAACAACTACATCTCACATATTTAATGTTTCTTTCCGCAAAAATACATATTTGTACAACATATTACATTGTTAGGTGTTTCTACAGACTGTTTTTATTGTATTTGTTAATTTCGTTCAAAATTATCATTTTTGTATTTACCGACTTTTCTCAAACAAAATGGATGCCAGAGGAAAGTGAAAACCCCTAACAAAAGAATCCAGATCAATCTGACAAAGTGGAGCGATCAATCGTTGAAGTTTAATGATAATAAACAGCTTATAAATTGATCTCTATTATTCAGCTGTTATTTTCTCCAGACTTGATCAAAAGTGTTTGCTCTGGTTTCAAGTAGATGGTAGATAAAACGTCACTCTCCAAGAAATGAAAATGAAAGTAGAAATGAAAATGTCAGAATAAAAATAGGAATAATAAAATGAAATATTAAATAAGAGAGTGGCAAGTTTTATGTTATAGAACTAACCCCACCACCTCCACCTTCTCCTTCCGAAAAAAAAATAGATAAATAAAAAATAATATTAAATCCCCCAGCTTCATAGATACGTCTAAAAATCTAGCTCCTGCTCCCCAAAATCACGAAATAAGACTTGGCTCAATGGGTCCCTGAAAATAAATATTCTGCTTCCTGAAAAATCCAAAGTGGAAAAGGTCCTGGTTGGCACATATCGTTAAATCAACAATTAACGTTGACACAACGTCATAAACTTGAATCAACGTTGGTTAAGCGTTCTGTGTCGGACAGGGTACAATTTATTTTACATTTTTGAATTCCACTGGAGTGGGAAGAATAAAAAAAAAAGATCTTGAGAGGTTGTATAAACATTAGGGCTTGACAATTTTCAAATATTGAATGGGATTCAAATAGGAGGTGAGGGCTTTCCCCAAAAAAATCAAGGACAAGGGCGGCGACCGCGCAGAGGAGCCCGCGCCCGCCAAGATTTCCGGGCGTTTTTATATAGGCATAAGTCTGCCTCTGAAGTTGAAATTGTTTTTTAACTACAAAGTTCGAAACATACAGACAGAAAACACCCGCAAATTATGTTTTCTTGAGCAGTCTCCAAACTGAAAATAGAAAATAGGCGGGCCATTTAAAAGCCGGTTGAAATTCCTTGTTCAAACATAAGCATTTACGTATGACATTATGTCCCATACGAAGAATATGTTTCTATGCATATTATTTGTATTCATACAATGTTACACTTGTTAAAAATACATTTCTGAAGCACATTTTACAAAAATTTTGAGGGCAGTTGCTGATGTTCTCATTCGGATACATCGGTTATCATCATAATCCAGCAATAGTTCAGCGGAAAAGCAAAATGTTTCGTAAAATGGCACTTCAAATGATGGCAATAAAGATTAAGATTAATAAAACTCGTTTACCTTTCATGACTAGCTAGTAACATTCAAAAATTTTCCACATAAACGAAGAACTCAGCTACACACTTCTATACAGTAACACACACATCCATTTATTGAGGCCTGACATACATTTGAACGTCGACTTCGCTGATTGGTCGAAATAAATAATCGTTTACAAACTACGGGGAATACGCCTTCCCAGAGTGCCGCGCTGTCATTCAAATTTCAAACCGATCGGCTTTTGATTGGTTAATAACTGGAGGCGCTCTTAGTCAAATTAGTATGTCAAGAGGTGATTAAGGTGCTTTAACTGTTTAAAAATCCTGTGTTAACTGTCACAGCGAATTAATAAAAGATAAAAACGTTCGTTTTCCCTTCAGATTATTCGGCAGTTATGAAGGAAAACACATTTGACACATAGAACTCTCAGAATAAATTAAAGTTATGAGATCAGTAACTTTTGATGACTTTTAATGTTGCGTAGCTTCAAAACATATTGTACACAATTTAGAAGTAACATTTTTTTATGATTTTTCTACGAAGTTTTAACGTAAAAAATCCCAACCTTGAAGAAATATGGCGTTTCAAACCATCGCGAATAGAAGCGCCGGCCATTTATCCTGAAATATTACAGAATTCTAATAATAAAAATGTAAAGCACCACGGAAAACAGCAAATACAATTCCATTTCAATAAGTATAGGTTCACATTCTAGTGAAACAATGCAGTCGCTTTATCAATCTATCCATAAGCGTGATAAGAGCAAATTATTTCACTAGAGACCCAGCGGGCACACAACATCGAACTGACGTCGTATTGACGTCTATGCGACGTGTTGACGTCGCATAGACGTCAATACAACGTCATTTTGACATCATATGCCTGTTGGAGAAGGGCTATGTCGTCCGCGGAAGCAAACAGGGAGTCACAAAAGTTGTTTCCCCACTGTGTGTTTCCTTTTGTCAAAATGGTTGGAAAACGTGGAGATGTACCCACACTCCTTTTTTTCCCCTTTTTTCTATAAAAACTGTAAAAGTTTTCTCTCTTTTTTTTTTTTTTTTTCTACAAATTTCTAAACCAGATGATCTATAAATTCCAAAACGGAACCTATTACAACCTGTCGTATAATGGCGTTGATACTAACGTGTTAACGTTGTATAGGGCCTCTTTCAGACGTAGAAAATCTGAGAGAGAGCATTAACCATGCTACCATATTCTACATGGTCTATTCTGTTGTGTTTTTATTTATGTTTTTGTGGCGGAGGGATGATTGGAGTGAACAATGAATAATAAAATAAATATATATTAATCAATATATAAGTATCTTTTATTTGTGTGTGTGTGTGTGTGTGAGGGGGACGGGGGGGGGGGGGGAGGGGGCAGTGCAGGCTCTCCAAGAAATAAATACCTTTGCCTTCCTAGAATAGTGTAATATAGACAAATATTAAAATGCGACTAAGATCTCAATTTAATAATCTGCTGCAAAAATAAAGGTAATGAATTTTCTTGCTCAATCCCATTGATGTTTATTGCAAAAATAACAACCTGTCTGCTTGTAAAAACACATGGCCAGTGCCTGCTGATTGGCATGTGTCATTTTCATCACCTCGAAATATACACCAAATATTATCCTTATCATCTTCAAAGTTTATTTTCTAAAGCCAATAACGACCTTGACACGTCGCCCTATATTTTCTTAGTGGGATATTTTTGATGTTCATAATCCTTTGTCCGAGGTGTCTGTGACCAAAATTTTCGGCATATTTTTGAAAATTGGCTAGATATAAGGTGTGACATGATAATAATTAATAGTGATTCTAACACAGTGCGCCTATAGAAGCAATGGAAAGTTTCCGTGTTTTATTCTGCAACAATTCACTGTCTCGGAGCGCGTGAGTCTAATTGCTGACGTCACTTGTATTACTGACGTAATTTTGTGACGTTTTGAGACGTTAGACGGTGTAACGTCTCTTTTTCTTTCTAAAATCGCCATAAAAGCGTACATTTACCTTAGATACAGTTAAGAATATTGGCGGGAGCATGAACGCGCTGGCAGGAAGGTTGGGAGAGTTTGAATGCAAAGAATACTTTGTCAGCGTTTTTGAGCGTTAGAATCGAAATAGTTCAGCTCTAGCATTGAATTGTTGAGTAATAATTCACTGTTTGTCGGTCAGTTGTAAGTAGATATATAACTCGCGCTCCGCGCTCGTGATATGATCTACTTTACAACTGGACCTCCAAACAGTGAATTATTACTCAACAATTCACTGCTAGAGCTGATCTATTTCTTAAATAAAGACAGAAGAATTTAATATTAACATCACTAATCTATACCAATGGTTTATTTATGTTTTTTTTTTTTTTTTTTTTTTTTTTTATAATGTTCATCACTATTGTTCTGGAAATTTTATGTAGCAAACTCTATCCCTTCTCCCACCCCTACCCTCATTTCTCCACTGCTCCGCAAATGTTTTTCTCCACTGCCCGGCATACGTTTTTAAACCTCAATTTTGTCAAATTCGTGCCCAACCCCCGCCCGTCCCCTCCAACTCCCCCAACCTCCGCACCACCATCAAGCTTTACTGAGAATGGCACCAGCTTTAAAAGGTGAAGGTAAACAATAGAATAAAGAAAGCTTCACCTTTTTCCTCATTCCATTTTTTTTTCTCCCTTTAAGTTTTATTATATTATAAAGATATTGTGCCAGCGCTAGATAATTGAACCGTGAATTGCAATAATAAGCAATTATAATTATATGTAAAAAATATTGACTATCAATTATGTGGTAAACAGCTTGCTCGTGCCGGTAATTATAACGGCATGTTTATTAATCAAATTACTGTTGTTTGACTAGGCACGTGCCGCGATTTGGAGGCGACTGTGTGGCGGCAAAGATGGACTGATCCTTATCACCTTGGCCCAGACTGCATATCTTATGTCTGTGATGGGGATTATGATAATCTCTCATTGTCTTTCTAAGTAGGTGTCATGCTGGTCGAAATTCTTTAAAATATGACCGTGCCAGCGGGCATGCAACGTTTTGAAAAAAACAAAAAAAAAAAAAACAAAAAAAAAAACGTCAAATCGTATCGATGTAACGCATGGCCACGACGTTAATATTCAAATACGATTTTTTCATGAAAAATATGTAAAGGAGCGAAACCTGCGCAGCTGCACATACATATGAGGCCTTAAAATAAACTTCATTGATGATGATGGTTTAAAATTTAACTACGCATAAACTTCGTTGAAAGAAGCTGTCTTTAATTCAGTAAGATTTGAAATCAGTACTCGCTTAATCAGGTCATAATTTCTTGACGACACAACCCCATCTTCCGCCTGCATACTTTAGAAATGTGCTAGCCAATCATTAAAAACTGTAAAACTACTTCTTTTTTTTCAACAAACTTCTAAACCAGATGATCTATAAGTTCCAAAACGGAACCTAATTGTAACCTTTCGTATAAAAATCGATGATAGGTTTCGGCGTTGTTATGGCGTTGATAATAACGTATTAACGTTGTGTAGGTCCTCTTTCAGACGTGGAAAATCTGAGAGAGAGTATCCCGGCAGCCCTTGATTTAGGCGCGCGCGGCCAAAGTAGCGGTTGAATTTGTAGACTTTGTATTAAATGCTACTCAAAAATGATAAACCGTTGTACAAAGATGTTTAATCTGATTAGGAATGACGGTAATAACATCTTATCCTCTTATAAACATTTCTTACGTCAAAATTTTGAGCATTTGTTGGTTTTGTATGTCCCCCATTTACACATTTTCGTAAAGCCCGATTTAATATCTGTCATGTCACCAGAGAATCTTAAAACGGTCGTTTTATGGTCTTTTTGTTCGAGTCCGGCTGCTCGTGCCGTCGGATTATAAGAACTGCAACATGCAACGTTACGCACCGTAACGTCTACGCCTATATGCGAACAGAAAAAGGCTCAGATCTGCGCAGTCTGGTCTGAGCCTTTTGCTGTTCGCATATAGTCGTTAAGTATTTGCTGGTCGCGCAGGCTGATCAGAGTCATTACTGTGCACGTATACCATGTATGATCCCTGAGGAATCCTGAGGAGTCAACAGGCGCAAAATCAAGACACTGACTGGTCTGCAAGGATTCAGAGACTGTTTGAGTCAGTGCTGTTCATAAATGCGTTAGCATCCTTGTTGAGTTTCACGGAGCATATAATTCATTTCTCCATTGGCTACTGTTGAAAGGGTAGTCAAAAGTATCCAAAATCCATGATTTTCGCCAAAAACAAGAAAAAATGGTGCAAACAGGAAACGTTGTATGACTAACATGCGCTTCCGAGCACACTGACTAGCCAGTCTGCTTTTCATCAGCCAAGCTGTCGCTGTCACTGTCACACGTAGATAACACTTTGTTTTTATTTGATGCAAAATGCAGTGGCAAAATGTCAAATTTTGAAAATGAAAATTAAACAAACACCAGATCATGGGCATATTAATTACACGAGGAATTTGACATGAAAACAAGATGTTATCTTGCACTGTGACAAAACCATTCTTCAGTGAGAGAAAGAGAGAGAGAGAGAGGACAAAACCATTCTTCAGTGAGAGACAGAGAGAGAGAGAGAGATTGTCCCATTTGACTTCTGCGTTTGGGATCGGCAGATATATGCACTATCCGCAAAAACTGATTTACTTGAAATGACAGTTCCACCAAGAAAGCAGATGCAGGCTGTTCATATTTGTCAGAAATTTTCCATGATTCAATTATTAAAACAAGTCATTCTGCGGAATCGCTAACTCATATGCAGGGACCATTTTCGGGCAAGCTTTTGAGAGATGTGCTGTTTTTTTCGTGATATATTTTTTTTTTTTGCCAAATCTCTGAAATCTGATCAGTGGGAGAAAAAAATCTCATGCAAAAACGCAATATACTATAATGGATGGTACCATAACTTCTGAGAATGGAGAATTTCGGAAAAATGGCTAAATGAGACATTTGATCTCGTAAATAATCCCCGCGTAAGTTCTTCCTGTTCGTGTACACCGCCGATAAGCGCATTTTCGCTTCTGAATAATGAGCAAATACTATCTACACGTAACGTTACGTTATCAAATTGCTGTACAGATTACGTCATATTACGCCAGATGATGCTGATAATTAGCTGGAAAGCTGCAGTAATTAAGCACGCGCCAGTTAACTAGCTACCAATAGCTAACACTCCCGGCCTGGGAGCCTAGGGGATGGGAAGATAGTGAACCTGGACAAAAGACTCCTACCGTGAACCTTAGAAGATACAGACATAAGATACCAACTCGCGCAACAGAACTTATCTAATGATTTCATACCGTGACCAGCATGTATTTGTACATTAATTTGTAATATATATATTAATCACAATTAAAACAGTAAAAATAGATTTCTGTCCTCTGCTAAAACTTCCTCACGGCATGTAGGCAGATACTGAGGCTTGTAACGCTTTACTGCATATCTAGATTGAGAAGAAGTGATAAATGCAAAACTTCTAAATATGTATGATTTCATACAAGACTTTTTGTCGATAGATCTTGGGTATTGGCATCTTTTCTAGCATCACAGATAATTTAGCTGAAACTGGGTGGCTCTAGGACCGTCTCCAGGTTTGAACCTTAGGCGGGTATGTATGCCTCTAATTCTGGTGGCCGTGGGTGCGGTAAATATGGGTAAATGTAACTACATATATAGTCAAAGATATCTTTTCGCTTTTGAAACTTGTTTTAATGATCAGGAAAAAGAGAGAAAAGAAGTGCATTATGCACCAGTCATTTGCAACCACGGCTCCCCTGGGGCCCGGGAATAGCGGGGATACTGACTTTTCACTCTGCAAAGCCCTGGTATATGCCCTGCACTGTGGGGACATTTTTTATGTCAAATCCCTGGTAGAGGTCTCCGCCCCCAGGGGATCATATAAATATAGAAATCCATATTCTGACAATGTGTTACCGTAAATTTCGTTAAAAACACTCCACTATTTTCCCCATTGTTTTGGCGAGAATCAAAAGCCTGGCGTATTCACGGCACTGCCGGGACACCTCTTAGGTAAAACCATGGTACTTAAGCCCTGCTATGCCCCCGCTATCCCCGGCCCAAGGGGGCCGTGGTTGCTGATGACTGGTGCATAATGCCTACATGGAGTACCAAAGAATTCAGACTCTCTGCCTCTGCGAACAAATATAGGATAAGCTCGCAGAGAAGCCATATACATTGCCCTTTATGGAAGTCTGATCAGTCTATACTGTTTGAAATTTATTCCCAAATAAAAAAGAAACACACACACACACACACACACACACACACACACACACACACACACACCTTGGATTCTAAATAGATATGGGTATAATTGATTTTGAAAATAACAATTTCAGTGATATGGGCGGTTTATTGACATTAACAGTTGTATGACAGGCATACATAATACAATATCTTATTCTTTTCTCACAAATAAACTAGTGACAAAATATCAGAAAATAAATAATTAACATTTGCACTTACACATTTACACTAATACATGAAATATCACAGACTTTGAATGACTTATCAAAACTAAAAAAAGGAACCTTAGGACATATAATCAGCAGAGACTCAGCTCATAGCCTTTGCTGTTGATTAGCATCGCATGAAAAGGAACCTTATGCTGTGCGCTTAATGTAAGTATTCAAATCAGACTGGGCATTAGGTCAGTCTGATCAGTGCCCAGGACTAATTGCTTGTATATGTGAAAAGGGAAAACTCTGATCAGAAGGCACAGACATGCAGGCTACTCAGTCTTTCCTATTTGCATTTGCCATAAGGTACCTTTTAACATGACACAGATCATAGGTAACAACTTGTGGAAGCCTACAACATTGCAAAGATTCCAAGATGCATATGTTGATCTTTGTCTTTGATGTTAGAACATAGTCCAAGGTCCCTTCTGCTAGTGCCAGCCCAATATTTTTGAGATAATTAGCAAAACATATGTTTCTTAATTGCTCAGTCTGTAGACCTCAGCAAGAACAAACATATACATAAAGCAATGAAATGGTAAGAGGGATAAAACAAAGGCTCATAATAGATGGAACTTGTTGCAAGCAATTCCCTGAAATTTTTGCTTCATAAGTGAGCTGCGACACGATAAAACCAACAAAAAGGTATGTGCACTCAGCGAAGACTGACTCTGATCAAATTGGGCATCCACCCAGTCTGATCAGTCTTCACTTTGCGCTTAAAGTACAGCTAATATTTTCAGCTACCCCCATGCACACAGTGAAGACTCTGATCAGACTGGGCGGATGCCCAGGCTGATTTGAATCTTTGCTGGCCCTGGCATGCCACTTTATTGGTTTTATCGTGTCGCAGCTCAACTGGTTCTGTATGAGCCATCTTACCTGAATCTGCCCTGCTTGCACATGTTATGACTCTTGGCCTTGTACCTTATTAATTCGGCTATAAGATGGGGTTTTTCCCTCTCTATAATGACCCCAAATACCACAACTAGTCTTGTGAAACTCTGCTGTGGGGTTTTCACTTTCAAAGCAATTCCAAAGATCCAGATCCATCTTATGAGAAGGGTCTAGATCTTCGGAATTGTTTTGGAAGGGAATTCAAAACAATCCCAAAAGATAATTGGGAATGTTTTGGAATTCCCTTCCAAAACAATTCCGAAGATCTTAGATCCATCCTATAAGATGGATCTAGATCTTTGGAACTGTTTTGGAAGGGGAAAACCTCCACCTTATATACGAATAAATACAGTGTAAGTGCATTCCTTAAATCTAAAATTCACCATACTGAACAGTGAACGGTAAATGAGAAAACTGGCAGACAACGGAACCTTTTCTTTCCACAAATTGTGGATTTGAATATCAAACAATTACATGAGAGAGTAATCACTTTGGCAGTGCATATGGGACAAAACACAACTTCATTTCTCATTCACATTTACTTGACTTTAATATAAAAGTTCAAATATAAATGTTCTTTGTCTTAAATAACAAGTGACAATATTAAACTTCTTTTTAAGTATACAAGGAGCAAATACAGCATTCAGCATTGCTCCAGATAAAGAGGGGGGAGAGGGTGGAATGAAAGGTTTAATGCTATTCTGGGATCTTTCCGTTTTTATTACAATGAAAATATAATATGATGGGGACCCTTACTAGAACAGCCTCACATATTAAGCAGTTTTACCGTTAAAAGCACCAAAAATGAAAATAGTTGAATTTGCAAACAGGGTAGATCACGCTGAGGTGGTTCAGAATGAGCCACCTCATCTTAAGCTACGCTGTTTAGTTAGTTTAAACAATATTTTATTTTTTCCATATAAACATATATAATAATACAACATATGAATTCATTGGGATTAGGCAGCAAGCTAGCGCTTATAGTGACTTTTCCCAATCTACACTGTTTGCCCTCAAATCTTTGAATTCTCAATATACATGTAATACAGCTTAGACATTTTTTAAAACTTTGCAGACAAAAGTTTTGTTGTCTGGATTTTTGGCACTTTTTTTCTTTTTTTTAGTTAAAACCACCTCAGTGGTACAGCTCTAATGAGGAGCCACAACATTCTGATGGAGAAGAACAGACATAAAGAAATCATATAAGAACTAGCATCAATCGCTACCCACTTTCCCCACCCCCTCTATATCTGAAACTTTGGTATTCTGCTTCACTCTAACAAACGTCTTCACTTTCTCAAGCATCCTAGCATTTGCTCAAATTCAAGTCCTAAGAGTCTCATAAAGTTACACAGCTTCATCTTCAGCAGTTCTGGTACTAAGCTGTAGCGTGACTCTACGCAGAGTTGGCTGTGTGTGGGGGTACTCCTGATTCAGTCGGTCCAAGATTGCGCTCAGAGCCTGCATGCGGTCCACCTGCTTGGAGTACTCATTCTCAAGCGAGGCCTCGGATTTACACAGACGAGTGTACTTTCCATCCTTAGCCTGTTGGTAGTATTTCATTTTCTGTTGTTTTCCCAACAATTCTGTCATATTCTGAAATGTTAAGAAGAGCTTTTTAAAACCTAAAGTGCCAAAAAAATGAAAAATAGTTGAATTTAAACAGCACAATTTGAAATGAGGGAGCTCACAATGAGCTGCCTAATCTTGATCTACACTGTTTGCCCTCTATTCTTTAGATTCTTAAAAAGATATACCTTCGACGAAACCTTTTTTAAAAATTTTGCAGAAGTAAATTTTTTCTTCCCCAGTTTCATGGCTCTAGCCCTTATAGTTAGCTAAATGAGAAAACTCAATAATTTTACATCGCCATGACTTTATGTCACCATAATGACACCAAACAAGCAGTATTATTCTGCTAGTTGAAGGCGAAATAAAAACTGGAGAAAAAACATGGCACTGTACCATACACTCCAGTACATTCATTTCAGAATTAACTTCCAGAGATTAATATTCAAATTTAGTGATCTGGAATTCATGGCCCTTTTCCAAACTATCTAGAAAGGATGACAGGGACCAGACAACAAGCAAACATCAGCTGAATTCTTAATCCTGTTTATCTACACTCAGTTTTTGAGCAAAAATTCAATCTAAATATTTATATTATCTAAAATATTTATATTTATATATTTATACAACAGTATCTGGCATAACTGGAAACCTTTTATCTCCTTAATACCAAACTAATCTGAGTCTTTATCCCAGCTTTTAGTAAAAAATCTTCTTTAAAATAAATATTTATCAATTTTTATAATTTTGCTATCTTAGTGATGTGATAATCCACTTAATGGAATATAGCAGTTTATGTGACTGAAAATAATATTATAGATAATTCCATAATCATCATATTCAATATAGGTGTCATATGTAGAGTTGATTAGTGCTGTAAAATTGTGTGAATGACCATTTGTCAACATTCTTGATAAGATCTCTATAACAAATGGGATAATATAGCCACTTTAACTATCTTATGTGAATCTTTTCACACTAGTTTTCGCGGCATATTCAAATAGGTCCTAACTGAAAACTAAGGCCATGGGCAAATTTATTGGTCAGATAACAACAGAAAGTGAGAAAGATCACACAAAAAGTCCATTTTTCAACAAAGAACTACAGAAAAGTGACAATCCATCAATTATTGGAAACCATAAATTTGCTGCCAAACTCCTTACAGCAGTTATCTGCACATTTGTAGGTTTTGAAGGTTACAGTATCTTGTTATGATTTAGGGTCAATTTGTTTGTAACAATTAAGTTTAAACCAGCATAAACATGTCAACTGCATTTATTGTAGTTTTCACAGTTTTAAAGTGCTTGTAAAAACATCATCATTGCATTTGTAATGCCCACTAATTCATGTAAATTGCTATTATAAACATTAGTAATTAGCTAATAGATTGCTGTGTTTAGATAATTTGGCCTATAAGTTTGTACAGGTTTGATTGATAAATGGCAGGGGCCATATGAAACCTAGTAACAAACATGGTCTAATGCAAATGGTAACAAAATTAAATCAAATTACTCTATATCACTCTGGAGACTTCAGAGTAATACCTTGATGCTGGGCAACATGTGATGTATGAAAACCTAGCAAAATTAGCTGGCACAAATGTTAGTGTTAAATCCTTGTTTTTGGTCCACTTCTTTCACTAAAGAAATTCTATGGCTTTGCTGTAACAACACTTTCTGGCCTAATTTCTGATATAAAATTCTATGTATTTCATTCGTTCTATATCAAGGGATATTTATTAAAGAAGCACTCTGATCATAGTCTTCACTAGGCCAGTTCTATATCAAAAGATTTGTAGAGTATGAAAGCTTTAATCCTTAATGCATCAAAAATGCAGATGGCAAAATTTATGTCTGCTAAATCTTAAAAAAAATGTTTCCCTATGATATATGATTCTACGAATTCAAAGAATAGAGAGCAAAACATACAGATTCAGATGAGGGAGCTCATTATTAGCCATCTCATCTGGATCTACCCTGTTTGTAAATTCAATAATTTCATTTTGGCACTTTAGGAATTAATGGCAGTGTTAACCTGATAAGATGGCTCCTGTTGAAGCACCCTGTTCAGAGTTTTTGCTCAGCCAGTTCTCTCTCAAAAGATATGATAGCTTTAAACATTAGTCTACTGAAAAATCATTATGTATTATTTTTTTTTATCTGTTTCTTAACAAAAAGAAAAATTCCCTCCAAAATTAAGACTCAGGCTTAACCCCAGACTGGGGGGATAATCCTAAACCAAATATTTCTACCTTAATAAAGCTCGCAACCCCATTGTCATGGACTTGCAACAGGACAATATTTGAACAAGGGACATACTTATCTGAGGCTAGAATTGCACCAGGAGTAATGTTACATAGGATTATGTATGTGGTAAAAAGATGAAAAGGTCATTATTGATTTAAGTACGTTAAAGTCTATTATTACTTACTTTACAACAAAGAAAGAAGCAATTCAATTGCAGGTGTCCTCAACCAGCACCTTGACCACCAGACAGGTAGATGCAATGCAAGGGAATGTGGTCCCACTAAACTATTGTTAACCCTTGTAGTGAGTAAGTGATATGGGTTTTACTGCACATTAGCATAAAAAGGCATATTTCGTGTTGAAGTGGCAAAAAAGCAGCAACAATATTTACATCGGCATAATTTCAAAAACATTTTTTCATCCAAGCTACATCATTATTAAATTCAAAGACCAGAGGGCAAACAGTGTAGCTGCAGATGAGGCAGCTCATCATGAGCCGCCTCATCTAGATCTATGCTGTTTTCAAATTAAATCATTTTCATTTTTTGGATACTCTAAAAAATTGTTGAAATATTTTTCTGATATATTCCAATATAAAGAATTTTCTTGCTTCATTGAATTTATCTTTAACCAATATCAATTTATTTCCAGTTGCTTCAATGTTTATTGACTTCTGTATTTTTTTTTTTATTTCAACAAAAAATCTGATTAAAAGAGACAAATAATTTAAAATTGTGTAAAATAGCATTGTTGTATCAAGTCAGCCACATCAGATACGTTCATTTTCAAAGAAAAATAAAATAAAAAATAAAAAAAAAATATATTATTATTTTTTTTTTTAAATCAACATTTTTATTTTCGTTATACTGTAGTTTGACAAAAATTCTTCAAAGTTTGTTGAATTTAACATTGATACAGTATATTGCATAGGAAGTATCATCAGATATATCAATATTTAAATTTTAAAAGTACATAATAAATAAAAATATCTTTTCAAGAGATATATATAATGATAATGATACAAGTACCAATAATATAACCAACAAATTATTACAATTAATTAAATAACACAATAATAATAAATGATGATAATGAAATCCAGAAAAGAGAAACATAGGTAATAATTCTCTAAAATCCTTCACAAAGACTGGGGGTTATCTCAAGACTGTATACCACTTTACATTCGATGATTTTATTTCTACTGACCATTACCTAAGGGTGGTGGCATGTAATGTTGAACTGTCAACAAAACATGACAGATAATATATCTATCGCTGACCCACTGCCCAGGGGTAGGTCTGGTGGACTGGGAAATTACATTTAAACTGCCACGCAGCATAGCGGCAAATTTAAATTATGGGACAACATAAACAAACAATAAAAACTTTGTTTAACAGTTGTTTTACAGCTAAAATAACTTGTTTATTTATTTTTATGATAACATTTATACAATTTAATGCCAGTTGAAAAATTTGAATGAGTGGTCAGGAAGTACAAAGAAAATATTTTAAAGCCAGAAATCAGAAAAAGAAGAAATTCATTGTTTTATCCAAATATAACAACACTTTATTGCCAAAACAGTCACTTTGGCACAATAAGTCCAGCTTTACACCATAAGTGGACAAAAACATTGCTTTCAGCCTATCCAAAAGTTTGCAAAAGATAGAAGCATTATGACTAATTGACTATATATTAGAAAGCTGAAGGCTGATGGTTATAAACATGTTTGGATGGATTCATGTGATAACTATAACCATTAGAGGAATATTTATTTGTTAAAGTAAATAAATGCCATATATTTCCAAAGTTCAATAAATATATAAATGTTTTTTCCTTTTTGGCCTTTCATATAATTCAAACATGCTCTCCAAGATCCCTATGTTGCAGGTTGGCAGTTTGGTTAGGTCCCTGGGTAGGCACATCATTTGTCTAGCATACACAGTTTCCACCTGTTTTACAGCAATAATCAACTCAGCAAACGACACCTATATTGAATATGATGATTATGGAATTATCTATAATATTATTTTCGGTCACATAAACTGCTATATTCCATTAAGTGGATTATCACATAACTAAGATAGCAAAATTTTACAAATTGATAAATATTTATTTTAAAGAAGAATTTTTACTAAAAGCTGGGATAAAGACTCAGATTAGTTTGGTATTAAGGAGATAAGGTTTCCAGTTATGCCAGATACTGTTGTACAAATATATAAATATAAATATTTTAGGTAATATGAATATTTAAGTTGAATTGTTGCTCAAAAACTGAGTACAGGTAAACAGGATTAACAGTTCAGCTGATGTTTGCCTATTGTCTGGTCCCTGTCATATTAACCCTTAAAGCGCCAACACTTAAAATAGTTAATTTGCAAACAGTGTAGATTCAGATGAGGTGGCTCATAATGAGCCACCTCATCTGAATCTACACTGTTTGCCATCTAGTGTTCGAATTCTCAATGTGATATCGCTTGGACGAGACATTTTTTTAAATTCTGCAGACGTAAATTTTGTCGTCTGCTTTTTGGCGCATTAAGGGTTAAGATTATCCCATTGGATGGGGTAAACTTCCAGGGAAGGTATTTTGGCCAAGGAGCAGTTTTCTCCCATTTTATTAGGGGCCTCTCTTAAGGGAAAGAATTTGCTCCCTTGAGGAAGCAAATTCTTTCCTTTAAGAGAAGCTCCCATTTTCAAGAGGCTTTGATGCCCGTGGGAGCAAACAGGAAGACAGAAAAGTTGTTTCCCTTTGTAAAAATAGCAGAGAAACAGGGAAATGT
Organism: Ctena decussata; assembly: GCA_963989385.1. Lineage (NCBI taxonomy): Eukaryota > Metazoa > Mollusca > Bivalvia > Lucinida > Lucinidae > Ctena > Ctena decussata. The sequence continues at coordinate 42,387,739 of OZ022500.1, forward strand.
ATCCACTGATCTAAATTTTGAATTTATATTATTGGTTTAGAATATTTTGATGGCCTTTTAGGCTATTTATTATGCTCAGATGCTTCAACAAGAATTCTTCAGTGTCTTGCCTGTGTGTGCATTGCAAAAAACCCAGCTAAACCAGAAATTGTGATGATAGGTTATGCAGCTGACTCCAATTTATGTCCCACTTGGCTCTACACCACAGCTAGCTGGCGGGACTCTCTCTGGACAACTGATGAGGCTTAGGGCCCAAAGAAAGAGGCCATAATCAAGGTTCCAGATAAAATAGAGTATTCAATGAAAAATCAAGGTAATTTCATGCTAACCTGTACATATATGTTATGTTTTTTTTGGATTGATTTGTTGCTTAACGTCCACGGTAAACAGCTACAGTCATGTCGGGATGGTCAGTTAACCTAACCACACTATTCCTGGGCAGGCTTAGACCTCCTAAGCGGTTAACCAGTACTAAGTGCACATATTTTCGCCAGCAACTGACAACTGCCCTTCTTGAATCAGGGGAAGGAGAAACAAAAGTATGTGGCCACACCGGGTATCGAACCCAGGACCTCTGACTTAAGAGTCAGGTGCTCTACTGATTGCGCTACCCTGCCCGGCATGGAATTGCCTAGGAGAGAGGATTCCAATAAGATGTCACAACATATATTTCAATCTAGCTTTATGGAATATCATCTCAAATTATTATATATTACCTGAATTCCTGCATTAAATTAAACAGAGCCCCGGATGGCAGGGCTTAAGCCCTAAAGCCAACCCTCTGGATCAGGGGCTGTTATGTCTTGCCTCTGCTTAAATTACAGGTGAGACATACACATCAGGCATACTTTAAGTCTCAGGAAGCCAGGGACCACAATTTTGGAAAGTAAAATAATGCAATAAAAACTAGCAATGACAGGATTCATTTATCTCCACCACCCCTTCAGCAAAACAATAAAAAGAAAATTGATCACCAGTAAATTTGTACTTTCTCTTCCTCGAGGGCGAAAACTTAACTTAAGACAACAGAAGCAATTTTGTTTCCTTGACAGTTAGAACCATTTCCTAGCTGGTGTCTATTTAACGCAACCATAAATTCAAAACAATTTGTTCTTGTCAGTTTTTATGGCTTTTACAAATTTAGTTTTATTGTTGAAACATGCTTTACTGTTATCTACCAGGTGCATCTATCCTGATAATAATAGGTAAGATTTAAGGGAAGACATTGTTAGATGTTTAATTGCTGTAATTAGCTTCAATCTCAAATTAACAAGTTTGTTTTATTGTGCAAGGGTTGTAATTTCTGTGCAAAGTCTTAGATTTTTATCTACATGAATAAAATAGATTTTGAATACTTGATCAATTCAATTGTGAGTTTTTGTATATTCAGCATGCATCTGGGTGGCAGAAGTACTTATACTGAAGGGTATTGGATTTGTGTGAAAAAGTACCATAGGACATGTGTGAACAGGAAAGACTAAAATCAGCCTGCAAACCCTGCCATCTGATCACAGTCTCTCTTTTTCCCATATACAATCCATGAATACTGGGGAATCTAAAAAGTGAAAAGCTTAGATTCTGATCATTTTGAGCTGCTATACAGCCTGATTATAGAGCATGTACCGTATTAATTCTATTTAAAGTCCCAGGGGCTTTGCATTTTGCAAAAGGGGAACGTTATTTAGAGCCTAAAGTGTAGTAAATCAGCCACTGCCAAAATATCTCTAATAAGCAATATAAAGGTGATGGTATACTTTCAGAGGAAGTGATTCTACTATTTTTTACTTCCCTCCTTAGTAGGGGTCAACTCTTTAAAGGAAAGAATTTGCTCCTCTAGGAGCCAATTCTTTCCTTTAAGAGTAGACCCGATTTCAAAGAGCTACCTTAGTAAACGAAGCAAACAGGAATTCATGCAAATTAATATATCAATACTTTCCGAAAAGAGGCAGGGGCATTTATTAGACCAGGGGCATTTATCAGGATTAATACGGCATTAACAGTATGCATATGGCATAAGTTCCCATTTTGGTGCATGCCAATCAATAGTTGATGCAAGCAGGGAGGATAGAGAATCACAGGCTGGTCTGTTTCACGTATAGTAATGGTCTTTCCTCTTTGTATGGCTCATCTGGACAATGAGTTAGAAATGAAACTGAAATATTTATGAAGACAAGTACAAGATTTTAGACCAACATATTGAATCATATAAAAGTTAGAATTTCTAGTGGTCATATAGAATGAAAACAAGTTCAACTTGTAAAATTCTGGGCCAACCATTATCATGCAAAGAGGGCTGAGATGACTAGATGGACAAATGACTATAACACTGACAAAACAAATATACATCGCATGACGGACAAAGGGAAATAACAAGCAAAAGGTTTGCTGCACTACAGATATCCATCATGATGGGCAAAGAAAATAACTCTGGCAAAATTTTGCTACACAACAGATGGACGAAGGGAAATAACTCTCATCAAAACTTTGTGACACGAAGATATCCATCAAAAGATGAACAAAGGGAAACAACTGACAAAATGTCACTGCACAACAGACACTCATCACAAGGCTGATGAAGGAAAATAACTTTGGAGAAACCCAGGGCAGAAACCCATTTGTATCATCTAAATTGTTCTAAACATGTGGAAGCTATGAGAGCAAATATTTTACAAATAACATACATGTAGTAATGTCAGACCCCGGTAAATGTCTTTTTAAATTAATCGTTCTGTCATGCTAATACCAATGCTTACACCAAAGGTGTCTGCCCCTAAAATAGTATGCCCTCCTCTCAATGTTGGTGGGGGAACATAACTTATCACCCCTAACATCCTGCCTAATCTGGAACTCTGATTATGTTTAACCCTATTGCACTCAGAAAGGCCAAAATTGTATACAATTTTGGCCTTTCTGAGTGCAATAGGGTTAAGCTGATAGAAATATTCAACCTTTGAAAGTTTACCTTTTGTTTGACCTCCACAAGCCTATCAATATCTCCATCAAGGGTATCAGAGGAGCCCTGTAGATGCTGAACATTGGTCTGTTTAGACTCTAGCTGCCCACTTAACTCCACCTGGTGGTCTTTCAACTGCTGAATTTCTCCATCACAGGAGCTAGCTTCCTGTAAACAAAATTTTGAAAATGTGAACAATTCTAGATGCTATGAAAAGATAAGCAAGATTTAATTTAAGCTAGATTCTATATATCCTTTTGACATCAAGGCGAAAGTCAGATACAAAAGTAAAAGAAAATTTTGTTACCAATATTACTCTAGAAAAGACCAGGCCCAGAGGTTATGAAACTTGAGTACATTCTCAAACTCAAATTAAAGCACATGCTCGGAAGCAGCCAATCAGTGTGCTTTATTTTGAGTTTGAGATTATTCTCAAGTTTTATAACCTCGAATCCTGGGTTAGAGGTTATAAAACTTGAGAACATTCTCAAACTCAAAATAAAGCACACTGATTGGCTGCTTCCGAGCATGTGCTCGGAAGCAGCCAATCAGTGTGCTTTATTTTGAGTTTGAGAATATACTCAAGTTTTATAACCTCTGGGCCTGGGCTCAGTTGTTCAGAGCATTGTTAGCCTATGTTACTAAGTCAAGGATTTGTCTTCTGGTACACATAAGATCAAGTGTGCATTTTGTTTTTGCTAAACAAGGGCTTCCCAAGCGGCGCATAATACGCCCGTTTTAATGTCATAATAAAGGAGTTCCAGAATGAACAAGACTGTTTACAAAAGGACAGGCAGGCAGACAAACAGGGGAAACCACTCTATAATTAATGACGGCAACATTATTCAAATATTTAACACATAAAATACTATTAGTAAACCAAAAATTAGCTTCCAAGGGGAAGCGGCTCCTAAGCTGAGTAATGCCAAAGTCAAACATGAGAGGTAATTCACAAACTAAATATATGAGCTATACCATTCTTGGTTCTAATACATTCCCTTGACAATATACACATCACCATCAAGTTGTATTAGAATATTCTAAATGGTTAATTTCAGGAAATTTATGCAAGGGCAGATAATTAAGTAAGTAAGCCAGAATTATGGTTCTTGCTCAGGATACAGTTACCAATTATTATACACATTCCTACAAAGTTTCATTCTATTATTTCAAAAGGTTAAGGAGATATGGAGTGAATGGAAAATCCTAAAAATACTATTCAAAGGGAGGTTACTCCAAAATTAAGAAAAGGGGAGCAACCATTCATATATGTGATGCAGCATCTTCTAAACATGCACATTCCTTTAAAGTTTCATCATGATATTCCAAACAGTTACCGAGCTAAGGGACGCACAAGATAAGTATACACAATAGACTGAAATAACTAATAAAAGGGATTTAAATCTGAAACCAAGAAAGGGAGAGCAACCATTTTGTGCATGACACATCGTTGGGACTTCATACACATTGCTATGAAGTTTTATGAAGATATCCCAAACAGTTATCTAGTTATGGTGCGCACAAGACCTGCAGGGTAAAAAACAATCAAAGGGACATAACTTGAAAACTAAGGAGGGGGGAGTAACCATTCTTACACGCAACACTTTCCCCCTACCTAATACATATGCCTATAAAATTCACATCATACACATTGCTATGAAGTTTTATGAAGATATCCCAAAGTTATCTAGTTATGGAGCGTACAAGACCGGCAGGGTAAAAAACAATCAAAGGGGCATAACTTGAAAACTAAGGAAGGGGGAGGAACCATTCTTACACGCGACACGTTCCCCCTACCTAATACATATGCCTATAAAATTTCATGAAGATATCCCAAATGGTTACTGAGTTATGGCGCGTACAAGAATGTTTACGGACGGACGGACTGACAGCGCCATGACATAATACATGACGGACGGAGAGCGCCACGACATAATACGTCCGTTTTTTCAAAACAGGCATATAAAAAACTGTCAGGAGTGTTTTCTATTCAAATAACCACCGAAAGACGAACAAAGGGAAATAACTGACAAAAAGTTTTTTCATTAAAAAATGGCTGGCCAACTAGCTTCTTTGTTTACAAAAAATCTTACAGTGATGGTTTGTTTAATCTTCTTCCTGGTCTCGGCCAGTTGTCTCTCAAATGTTCCCTTAGTTAGCACCTTCTTATTCATCTTCTGTTGAGCATCACCACGAGTAACGATGGTGTCACGTCTAAAAAACAGTAATATAAAATTTAGGTAACTTGCAAGATTGGGTCACAATGTCACAACATACACTTTAGTGATACAAGTTAAATCACAAGACAACTATTATAGGAACCTATTATGAGGCCCAATGTAGCAAGCTAATAAAGTTTGGCAAAAAAGAGACATAAAAAAAGAAACACCCTAAAACAGTTATGCTATAATAGCACAGTTTATTTAAAAGGACATGTCTTAGTGTTATCTACTGGCAAAAGTCCATCTACAAGTTGCATCATGAGAAAACATGTCTTTATGTATATTTAAGATTTATGATACACTTTCAGGGGAAGTGATTCTGTCAATTTCATTTTTCCTTCTCTTAATGGAGGTCTAGTCTTGAAGGAAAGAATTTGCTCTTCCAGGAGAAGCAAATTCTTTCCTTTAAGAGTAGACCCCATTTTGGAAGGATTTCCTTTTTTTCAGGGAAGCAAAAAGTTAGTCACAAAAGTAGTTTCCCTTGGTTAAAATGGTAAATCATGGTCTGAGTGAACTGCACATGCATGCTTGAAATTTATCAAAGCAGGAAGTATTTATACTCTCCCTCTTAAAGGAAGAAATTTGCTCCTATCTGGGAGCAAATTCCATCCTTTGAGAATAGCTCACTGTGAAAAGAGAGACAAACACTTCTGTATAAGACTGATCTGCTCTTTAAATTTTTGGTGGTATAAGAAGGTTTGTTTACATTTTATGCAAATATAATTTTCTCACCTTGAGACAGCCTTTTCCATCTCTTGTATCATCTTTTCTTGTTGTTTCATCAGCTGAGTGTAGCGCACCTGCATTCTGTGAATCTCTGCCTTCATGGCCCGAACTTCACCCTGACCCACTTCCGAGTCGACGGCAGCACGAGTCTCCCGAGCTAACTGTGTCTTCTTCTCCCATAACATGATCTGACGTCTGAAAGATGGAATCATAGATGTGTGAGCCACAACAATATTTGAAACTTACACAGAATTTTACTATACCAACAGCTGAACAGTGATTTTTATTATTCATTTTCATTTTTGTAAATTCTAAGTATGACCATTGGTTTGACTGCTGTTTGCTTAGTAAATGTTGAATTTCAGTACTCTACCTAAGGCAAGGAAATTTTTTTATACAATATAGGTACCAACAAGAGCAGAGAACCAACAATACAGCCAAATCTGTCTTAACCCATTGATGCCTAGCGTCCCATAAATGGGACAGGCAAACAGTGCAGACCCAGACCAGACACCACATCACACGGCATCTGATCAGGGTCTCCACTGTTTGCTTTAAATTCAAGCATTGCTGTAAAAGAATCAAAAGTGAAAATTTACCAGACACCCCTAAAATGATAAATGGACTCATCGATTTCATAAGGGTAGTAGAATCCATTCGTCATTAATGGGTTGATAAAGCTCCAGAATGAAGGGCAGAAACTGCTTGCTTAATACAAGTCAAGTTAGACACAATGTGCTCATTTAGGATATGATACTTTGGCCTCATAAGATAGGCTTTTGCTTAAAATTTGTGAACTCTAACCCATTGCATTCTGGGTATTTTTTGTCATCTGATGAAATTGTCGTCTGCATCAAAAATCAAGAATATTTTGACAATATTGGTCTAACCAACCTTTGTAGAAATGATGTCTAGGCAGCAAACAGTTTGGATCTCAGATCAGGCCCCACGTTTGTGGGGCCTGATCTGGATCCACACTGTTTGCCCAGATACCCCTAAAGGGGAATCCCGCATGGAATGGGTTAACATAGATTTGACTGTATACCAAACTGCATGAACAGAGTAAACAACAATGACAAACTGATGACTTTGCAGGAAAGGCTGATACTAAAGTTATTGTCAACCTGTTTATCGAATATGAAATTCTGATTCAGAAAATTTTATGTGACATCCAGTATGAAAATTCTAATTATTAAAAACATTAGAAGAACAACAGCACCCCAAGAGGGGCAAATAAATGCCTGTTTGAGCCCCTGTCATTACCCTCTGGCAGATCTTTAACCCTGTCTTACTAATGTGCAAAAAGAATCAACTGTAAAAAATAATCAAAGCGATGTAACTCCAAAATTAAGTAAGAGGAAGCAACCATTCCCATGCTCAACCCACAGTCTTAACATAGTTTCGTCAAGCTATTCCAATTGATTACCCTGTAATGGCTCGCAAAAATCTACTAAAAATAATCAAAGGTAGGTAACTCTGGAAATCAGATGGAGCAAGCATTTTTATACCATACACACAATCTCAACCTCTTCTACATTGCTATAGTGTTATACCAATGGGGTGTTTTCTCAAGATGTCTCTTTTTTCCTGTCCAAAAACAACCCCAAAAAATCTTAGATCTGCCTTAAAACATGAATCTAGATTTTTGGGGTTACGCTGGAGGGTATAATTCCACATATTAGCTTTGAATAAATAAGCTTTGTTAAATTTAAAGGTAACTTACTCGGCCTCCACAAGACTGTTGAGCAATCTTTCCTTTTCTTCTTTCAAAGCATCCAGGTTCTGTTGCATCTCAATAGACTCCCTCTCATGATCCTGTGGAATACAGACATATATGAGCCGCAACACAACAAAGTGGTTGTGCGCCCAGCGCACTCAGATCCGCCTGGGCATCCGCCCAGTCTGATCAGAGCTTTCACTATCCGCAAGAAGCTAGCTTAGACTCTTAGTTACCCTTTAAGTGCTTAGAGAAGAGTCTGATCAGACTAGGTGAATGCTCAAGCTGATCTGAGTCTGCACTGGGCGCACAACCACATTGTTGGTTTGTGTCACGGCTCATATGTGAACTACATGTATGTTAAAAGTGCAAAAACCTCAGATATTTGTTTATTTGGCTGTAAGATGGGAGGTAGGGTGGGTGGGGGGGGGGGGGGCATTTTCTCGCTCAAAAATGACCCCAAATATGTAAATTAGTCATAGTAATTCTGATATAAGATGTTTTTCCCCCTTTCTAAAACTCAAGATCTGTCTTCCAGATCTAGATTTTATTTCACTCCTTTGGAAGGGTAAAAAACCCTCTTATTACCAAATGCAGTCTTACTAACAAATTCATTCTTTTAAGAGCTGATCCCTTTTGAGAGTGGGGAACCAAAATGAAAATGGCAGAGTTGCTTTCCCTGGAACTGTATTAAATTCACCTTAAAGAAGACTAATATAAACCAATTTACTGTAATTTTTCTGGAATATCAGCTTTTAGTTTTTTTTCCAAATCTTGATACAACAAAGTACTTTCTCTTTTGAATTTCAACTTGAAGTCAAAGTAGTAGAGATAAAAGAGAGGATTATATGACCATACATCAGCAAGCGAAAAATGTGGAACATGCTACCTTTCTGATGTTAATAGGCTCACCAAACTATGCAGTCTGATCAATACCTTCACACCGCTAATTAGGACTGATCAGACAATGAATACATTGAATATACATGCTGGTCTCTTATATGGCTTTTGGTTTGTTCTGTGCCAAGCAGCAAATAAAATCTAATTTTATCTTACCCTAAGATTGGAAATGAAGTCGTTTTCCTTCAGAATATTTTCCTGCTGTAACATAACTTGAGTTCCCTTCTCTTTGTGTAACAATGTGTTTAGTTTGATCATGTCATTCTGCATGTTACTGATGCTACGCTCAATCTCGTAAGTTTCACGTCGCTGACCGTCAATCTCACCTGTGTAATAAACACATGTATTTAAAGTAGAGTCAATGTTGTCCGAAAAATCTGTTTTAACATGAATGGGTACACTTTCAGGGGAGGCAACTCTACCATTTCATTTTGCCTCCCTTCTCAGTGGGGGTCAACTCTTACAGGAAAGAATTTGCTTGTCTAGGAGCGAATTTTTTCCTTTAAGAGTTGATCCCCATTGCTGAAGCACTATGTTGTCAAGGGAAGCAAACTGAAGGCCACAGAAGTTGTTCCCCTTAGCACAAATGGCAGAAAAACATGGTTGTGTACCCTGACATCTAAGGTATAATGTCAGCAATAGACCTGCTGACTCTTTAACTTTGATTTGATTTATCCTTGAAAATGAGACCTACTCTCTCAAAATTAGGATGCCATACAACTCAAAACTTACAGGACAAGATGTAAGCTTCTTTGTACTGAAACCTCACTGTGTGTGTGTTTTTTTTTTTGCTATGGGAATACCCTCACAAATCTTTTACTTCTATTCTATTCTATTTGACTGTTCTTTACACTTTAACAGATGCAAAAGCTTATTCTAATATTCTAATCTTTATCTTAAGCATGCTAAAGGTATTAATTGAAAATTGGGAGTTACTCTTAAAATAAAGAATTTGCTTCCCCTGGGAGCAAATGCTATCCTTAAAAAGTAGCCCCCAAATAGGAGAGAGGTAAATATTTTTTGCATGCCAGTAGCTTATTTTTCCTGGAAGTATATCCTATCCACTTGAGCACAACAAGTAAATTTTCTGAAGACTGCCGTGGCCTCTAATTTTTCAAATTCCCTGACTTTTCTCTGGCTTTTAAAGTCCTTTCCAAATTTCCCTGACCAATCATAAATTCCTGGGGCCGTATTCATAAAGCCACTTAAGTCGTTGCTATGCTGTTGCTAAGGCTAAATATCTATAAAGGAGATTCCCGACAACTATGAAATTGGGTCTGGAGGAACAGTCTTTGTAAGACTGTTCCTCCAGAGCAAATTTCATAGTTGTAGGGAATCTCCTTCTAAGAAATTTAGCCTTAGCAACAGCATAGCAACGACTTAAGTGGCTTTATGAATACGACCCCTGGACTTTTCTCTGACCTGGAAAAAGTTCGTTTTCCAGAAGTTTTTCACTAACAACGGCAACCTTGCTTTTGTGAAGGTTATAAAATTTATCTGAAATCTGAAATCTTTTTGCTTATCTAAAGCGCTTTCATAAGGAAGTTTCACAATACATGTGTTGGAAGAGTGCATGTTGGCATACCTTCAGTTCTGGCTTTCTTCTGTGTGAGAATAGTTAATTGCTTCTTCAATTTTAATACATCCTTTGACTGTTCATCCTTGTCTTTGGTGAGGCGGACTAACTCTGTCTGTTGTCGGAGCCACAACTGTTGTAAATCTACAATCTCCTGTACACGTACGTCTATAGACTTCTGGAGGGAGTTGATGTTGATTTCAAGGGGACCTAACTCTACACCCTAAAACATAATAATGTAATACGATTGTAAAACAGTCTATAATGGACAGACTTGAACAACCCTAAAGTTAACATAACTTGATTTACACAGGGTTTTTTCCATAAAAGGAAAATTGGCTTTTGAAGCAGCTGGCTGAACTACCCACCTTGGCAGCAGCTGCTCAAACTATCCTAGGCAAAATTATTCATTAAAGAAGGGCACCATCAGAGTAGATCCAGATCAGACTAGCTGCTCCTTAAGGGCAGCAGGCCCAGATCTAGACCACAAACAGCTGGAGGGCTCTCTCCTGACACCTGGTGGGGCTTAGGGCCCAAAGAAAGAAGCCATAATCAGGGTTCTAGATAAACTAGAGTATTCATTGGAAAATCAAGATAATTTCATGCTTATCTTTGAATATGTGTTATGACATCTCACCGAGGCGATTCCAATGAGATATCACAGCAGATATTTCAATCTAACCTTATGGAAATCATCTCAGATTATCATCAGGTGCTCCTTATTACCTACATTCCTGCATTATATTGGACACAGACCCCAGGTGGTGGGGCTTAAGCCCCAAAGCCCACCCCCTGGATCCGGGGCTGGGCAGACTGATTAGGCCCTTTACTGCTTGCCAATAGTAAACAATTCCCTTTACATACGTGTAAATAATTTACGGATCAAACATCCTCAAGTAAGCAATAATCTGTATTATTACAAAGTATTATTGAAAATTTATTTTTGGCACTGATCGAAATGCAAGATTAACACTTAAAGTGTCAAAAATGAAAATAATTGAATTTGAAATCATCCAATTAGGCAGCTCATGATAGATCTAGGCTGTTTGCCCTTTGGTCTTTGAAATCTCAATATGAGATATAGCTTGAATGATACATTTTTCTTCAATTTTGCAGATGCAAACTTTTATGTCTGCTATTTTGGCGCTTTACGGGTTGATGGTAGGTTTACAGCTAAACTCTAAATGGAAGACCTCTTACCCCTGCTTTACTGATCATCTGCTCCAGTTTCTTGTTAAACTGATCAATAATATTCTGCTTTCTTTCAATAATGGCATTTCTCTTCACAATTTCTGCCTCACTCCGAGATATAATTTCGTTCTTCTGTGCTATCTGGTTGTCGAGATCATCAGTAATCTTCATGAGTCTGTCAATCCTAGCCCTGACATTAGCAGTCTCTAGCGTACCCTGGGAAATCTCATTTTCTACTTCCGCCATTTGTGTTTCCTGAAAAAAGAAAAAGACCCAGAATATAATCAGTACAGTCCTTTTATACCACCATGTTTGGAGTCTACAGAAAGGCATAATTTTATAAGTGAAAAGTGCAATATTGGCACTAAAGAACAAAAGCATATGTGGCAAATGAGCATTTAATGCTCATTTGCCATATGGCCTTTCGTTGTTTAGTATTCATGAAACAATAGCACTGTATCCAAAATTGCATTATAAAGAGCAGTGTTATAACCAGGCTCTGCTAGTCTTGCCTGTCTGCACATGGTCCTCAAGAAGCTCCTATATTACTAAAAGAACTAAACCAGAGCTAAACTACGACACCAACACCACCAACAATATACATGTAGATGGAAAAGTAATACCTATGACTTGCATTCTAATAGATCCAGCTGAGACAAAGTCTATCTGCACTTTATCTGGACCCCTGAAGGCTGCTATAAAGTAGATCAATTACTTCCAAAGTGAAAAACATTAACTTGGATGTACCTGTCAAAGACTGGTCATTCGACTGAAATGGACATCAACTTAAATGAAAATACAGTCAACTCTTGATATCTAAAAGTTGAAGCTCATCCCAAGCTACTGATATCTCAAAGTAAATTTTCTGGTCCCAGAAAATTTACTTTGAAATATCAGTAGTTTGAGATAAAAGAAGTTTAAATGAAAATGAAAATAGGAAATTTGTCCAAAATTTATTCTTTGAAATAAGTGGGTACTTTGAGATATCAGTGTTCGAGATATCGAGAGTTGACTGTAGATGAAAAACAGACAAGATCTCAAAAGGAAATGTAACTTACGAGCTGTTTGGTCAATTCTCTCTTCTTGAATGTCAATTTCTTAGTATACTGTGATGCCTTGTCCATTGTCAGCTGACTTCTCATCTTCTCCATTATATCATCTTCTAGTTTTACTTTCTCCAAGTATTCTCTCTCGATTTGTTTACGAAGAGCATTTAACTCATTCATTCTCAGAGATTTGTCCTGAAAATGTTAAACATATGATTTATGACAATGCAAATATTTAACCCTTTTTGGGGACATATGCAAACAGTGAAGACCCAGTTCAACTGCCGCAAAATAAGGCGTCTGATAAGGGTCTACACTGTTTGCTTGCAGGAATTTCTATGCAAAATATAGTAAAAGTAAAAATATGCACCAGCAACTCCTAAGACTACAAATGGACTCATCCAAATGATAAGGATGAACAAGTCCACTGGTCAAAAAAGGGTTATTAAATAATAATATAAATGTAAAGCTATTTTTGTTTGCAGGATTAAAATTTCACATTTTTAGAGAATTTGGTTAACTTTTGCTTTACGAATGTTTATGCATTTGAAAGATACATCTTTAAACTGACGGAATTTGAAATTAGTAGACTAATAACATTTATACACCATGTTTATCCTAAATATCTTGGGCCAGTTGTTCAAAACTAACATTGTTAGTTAATGAGACGTTAAATTTTCAAACGTATTGTACGCAAAAACTCTGACATTTTTTGCCGAAAAAATGTGAGGAGCTCCTCACAGTTTTTCAGCAAAAAATATTAAAGCAACTGATTTTGTGAGTACTGTAAGACTTAGCAAATTGCTGACTAATGACTTCGTTAAGCTAACGATGCTTTGAGCAACTGGGCCCAGGACAGAAATGCCCGGACAAAAGTGTTATCCCAGATCAGACTGCTACCTAAGAGTCTTTGCTGTTTGCAGATATGTTAAGCCATCTAATTACAATTATAATTTACATTACTTACAGTCATAGCTCTGTTTAAGCTCTGCTCAGTCTCATGTAAGATTCTTGTGTAAGTAGCATACTCCGCCTTCAGAGCGTCATGTTTATTCTGACAGATCGTCAGCTGTTTCTTGATGGTGTCAATATCTCTCTCTGTCTTGTTCAGAATTAGTGTTAATTTCTCATTCTGTTCCTGTTCTTTCTGAATAGATTTCTTGTAGCCCTCAATTTCTGTTTCCAGTGATAGCACCTTCTGTTGTTGTTGACTGGAAGAAACAAAATATCTACATGTATTTCACTTCGAATGTTTATTTCATATGGTAAGTGGGGTACGCTGCCATGTTTTTGCTCCAAGTTTGCAAAGGAAGCCAATTTTGGTACTTCCTGTTTGCCTCCCAGGATAAGGAAACCCTTCCAAAATTAGGTCTACTCTTATAGGAAAGAATCTGCTCTTAGAGGAGCAAATTCTTTTCTTTAAGAGTTGACCTCCAATGAAAAGGGACACAAAAATGAAAATAGCAGAGTTGTTTCCCCCAAAATGTACGCAAAAATAAAAATAACAGAGTTGCTTTCCCAAAAATGTACTAACTCACTTAAAAACACTCTGATATGCAAAGAAACAAGGCTTTAAAAAATAACACCTGTCATTGCTATTCTCCCAATAAAAGACCTGAAAGAGTTTGATGGATTCAGTTAACCCCCTTTTAGACAAACTCTTTTCATGTTCCTATAAGGAAATCCAACTAGTTATGATAAAATCAAAAATGTCTTCATAGCCAACCTTTAGCATACTTTACTCTGAAACAGTATGAATTCTATTACCCTTTAGCAGAATAAAGTTTGTTTTAGTCTGTATAGACTGTCTAATCAATGCTAGACTTACCTTAATGACCCTCAATATTCAGACAGACAGGTCCGGGCAAACATTGTAGACCTGGATCAAACGGCTCCTTCAGGAACAGTTTGATCAGGGTTTACAATGTTTGCCATTCACTAAGGATCATTTTCATGCATAAACCTGTGTAAAATCCTCTTTCTATTCTGAATTTTCAAACAATAATTGTCTGACTTTTGGATGTCCGAAATTTTAAGGTCATTACAGTAGTCTATAAAACTAAGACATACCCAAGGGCCTCCAACATGGCAGCATGAGCCTCGTCTCTTCTTCTCATCCCAATTAAACTGCTATTCCATTGCTGATATAACTGCTTCTTCTCTAGACTTATAGCCTACAAACACAACAGGTAATTTTATACACAAATATCAAAAGACATTGGCCAACAACATTAGCTATTATTGGAAAGCATCCTATATTAAGGCAAAAGGTATATCTCAGTGGTTTCCAAGGAGTGGTTGTAGTGTAGTGGATAAGGTGCAAGACTACCAATTCAAGAGTTGCAGGTTCCCCAGTCCAGTCTTTCAGATGAGACTTGGTACTGAGATGAGGTTCCATCTCAGTATGACCTATGTGTTCACACATGCTGTCTGGCTATTTAGGGTCAATATTATACCTGAATGTCTATAAAAGCAACCCCCCCCCCTCCCACCCTGCATTAGAGTCTCTTTACAGAGCTCTGGATAAAAGGTGGGTATTGAGGATAATTCAAAGATAATTTTTCTTATTTCTCGACAAAAACATGTTGTGATCCCTCATTAGAACCAAAAACATGTTGTGACCCCTCATTAGAACCATCTCGCTAATGAGGGGTCACAACATGTTTTTGTTGAGAAATATGGAAAATTATCCCAAAATTATTCCTGTTACCCCTTCTCTGGAGCTCTGTCTTTAGTAGCCTTAGATTCTTCTAGCGTGCAGTAAGCTGAGCCCCTTACCTCAATTTCACACAATTCTCCATATATCCCTCCACAGCAGCACTGGTTTTTCAAGCTGTGGGTTAATTGAGGGTTTCACATACATACATTGTTCTCTCTGTCTGTCTGTCTGTCTGTCTCTCTGTCTGTCTCTCTGTCATTCTCTCTCTCTCTCTCTCTCTCTCTCTCTCTCTCTCTCTCTCTGTCCATCTGTCTGTCTGTCTCTGGCTGTCAGTCTGTGTCTCTGTATGTCTGTTTCTCTCTTTCTCTGTCTGTCTCTCATAATCACTGATTATGTATACCTCAATTTCCATATGAGCCTCCATCAAAGCCTCTTTAGCAGCCTTGGTTTCCTCTAGTTGTGCTGTAAGTTGAGCCTCGTACATTGCGATTTCTTCTTTAAGTTTGTCAACTCTCTCCACCAGTCTGTCTACAAACAAGTCCTGAAACAGGCAAGAAATCTCTGTACCATTTCAATTTTCCCCAAAAATACATTTACATTGCCGTTCCTTAGTATCACAGTTTAATCTGTTTTGGACTTTTTTGAAATCTGTTCTTATCCCAGTAGGAATGTTCAGCCAGTTTCCCCATGACTGAACTCTCCTTCCTTGTAAACTATAATGTACAATGCTAAAATATTTAAAGATTGAAGTCTTACGTGACCATTTTTGAGAAGAAAGAGAATTTGTTGAGTCGCTTCTTTTAAAATCTTGGTTATGTAATGGAATCTCAAAGGGTATAACCCTTGGAAAGACACCTCTATGAGACCATATTCTGGATCAACACTGCCTGCAAATTCAACTATTTTTATATTAGCCTATACTCACAAAATTTGGATCACACAGACCTACAAATGGGTATATTGTGTGGTAACTCACCTGTCTCTGTTTTTCTATTTCTGCCTTTGCAACTTCTGTCTCGGCTTTCTCAGCTGCCCTCTTCATAATAGCAATGTCAGACCTGACATCTTCCTTAGCATTCTGCATGTAGAACAATCTAAGGGCCAGGTTCTCTACCTCACCCTGTAGCTCAGAACCTAGGGAATAAAAAACAACATGAATCACTGATAAATCTCAAGCCTATGTTACGGACTGATACTGAATAAATTTTTTACATTTACTTACAATAAGTGAGTACTTAGTGATGCATGTAATTAGGTATAATTTCCATTACATCCCTAGAAAAAGTATGTTGTGACCCCTCATTAGAACTGCCTCTATGTAAACCTATTTATTTTCATGGCTATAAACTTTCACAGTCTGCTGATGGCACCCAGTTATGCCGCAAGAATTTTCTGGGAGATTCTTTCTATTCTCATTTGTTAATACTGCAGAATTGAAATTTTGCATGGATTTGTTTTCATGAAATTTTCTACTTTGGGAAAGTCCCAAAAAATAATAGATGTGAAATAGAATAATAGAATAGGTTTACAGTATTTTTGCAGAAAATTAACAAAACTCACCTCAAAATTATCCTCAAAAACTGGTCCTATGTGGAGCACTGAGAGTTGAGATTTAAATATTAAAATGAGTGTTACATCAGAAACATGATAATATGTCCCTTGAAAAAAGTTGTAATAACCGAAACTAATCGGGAATAAAATAAAATAAAAAAAAACTACTTGGAGTTTGATCTCTTTTACAAAAGTATCATAAACACCAGAAAGTTCTGTCAGACTGACTCTCTTATCCAAAGAAGACATTTGTTAAAAGTTAGATGTATAAAAAGCATACTTTTCTTCTTTTCCTGATTGGCCTTGAACTGCAAGTCTTTGTACATATTCTGTACATCAGTCAGTTGTTGCTCCTCCTGTTGTCGGACCTGCTGCACGTCGGAGAACTCATCGTGACGTTTCTCAAGCATCATTTGGAAACGAGCGAGTTCTTGTTGTATGCCGTACAGCTCAACACCAAGGTCTTCCCTCTCCTTTTTCCTGGTTCTCAAGGTTTCATCCTGAATAAAACATTATAATTGAGCTGCGAAATGAGAAAACCAAAAAAGTGGTTGTGCGCCCAGCGCAGACTCAGATCAGCCTGTGCATCGGCCCAGTCTGTTCAGAGTCTTCACTAAGCACTTATAGGGTAGCTAAGTGTCTAAACTACCTCCATGCAGACAGCGAAGACTCTGATTCGCCCAGTCTGATCTGAGTCTGCGCTGGGCACACAACCACTTTGTTTGTTTTCTCAAGTCGCGGCTCATTTTTAGCTCGCCTGAACGAAAGTTCAGGAAGAGCTATTGTTGTCACCCTGGCGTCGGCGTCAGCGTCCGTGTCGGCGTCGGCGTCCGCGTCCGGATTGGATGTTTTGGTTAAAGTTTTTTAAAGACCTATATCTCCCTAACCCATGAATGGATTCTTTTGATACTTGCACTGTAGTTAGATATTGGTCCAAAGTTTAACAGGGTACCACCCCCACCCCACTCCGTGACCTTGATGTCAAGGTCATGGACTTTGAAAATTGGGATTTTTTTAACTGGATGTTTTGGTTAAAGTTTTATATAGCCCAATATCTCCTTAACCCATGGATGGATTCCTTTGATACTTGTACTGTAGTTAGATATTGGTCCAAAGTTTTCCAAGGTACTACCCCCACACCCCTCAGTGACCTTGATGTCAAGGTCATGGACTTAGAAAATTGTCTTCTTTTTTTTTCAATGTTTTGGTTAAAGTTTTTTAAAGAAACATATCTCATGAACCCATAGATGAATTCTTTTTATATTTGCACTGTAGTTAGATATTAGTCCAAAGTTTTACACAGTACTACCCCAACCCCGCTCAGTGACCTTGATGTCAAGGTCAGGGACTTATGAAATTTGGTCTTTATTAAAGTTTTCTAATTGCATACTGATTCATAATGCTTGGCAGAGACTTAGTTTACACTTGAACTGATGTTAGACACTTTTTTTAGTTTTTACAAAACACTATATACTTACCCCACTACCCCACTGGATGACCTTGAAGTCAAGGTTATTGACTTTGAATTTTGGTTAAAGTTTTATATTTATGAAGACATAATTTCACAGTGCCACAATGGACTCAGTTGATACTTATACATGTACTTGGACTGATGTTAGATAATGGTTCAATGTTTGATACATCCCAGCCTCCCTCCCCCACCCCTACCCCACTCCTCCCCTACCCCCTTAGTTCTTTGACCTCAAGCTCATGGACTTTGAAATTTCATGTGATTTTTTTCTTATTTTAATTTTATTTTAAGACATTTCTGAGATAGCTTTTGTTTATAAATGTGTTGTCATTATGGACATGCTTGCCTGAAGTTTTATGCATAGCAGTCCACACCACCACAGTGACTGTGTGATGGGCAAGCACCTATTCAGGCGAGCTGTGCTGTCAGGCGACAGCTCTTGTTTAGATAAGCTTCAGTTATCCTTCGTTTAAAGTGAATGAGTATAGTTTCAAGGGATAGCAACTCAGCCATTTTCATTTTTGCTTCCCTTTCAACTCAAAGGAGAGAATTGCCCTTGAAGGCAACAGTTTGCTCCACTTAAAGCAAGTTCTTCTTTTTTTTTAAGTCTGAGCAGACAATATGTTTTAGAAGGATTTTGGCCAGGGAAGCCAGCACCAAATCACAAAAGTGGTCACCCTTTGTGAAAATGGCAGAAAAACATGGATATACATGTTCATCTTTAATTTTCATGGTAGATAAATTTTCTGGGGAAATTGCACCTGCCTTGACCTGACTTAGGTGCACATGCTAGTATGGGTTTGTTCAGTTTGTAATCACCTCAAGATTAATGATGTTGTTCATATGTGCAAAGGAAAATCCAGTTTTCTATAGATCCCTTCTCCATCTCATTTGCCATAAATGTTCATTCCATACAGCCACAGTAGTATAAATCAGCAGCCAAAATCCAAACTTAATAGGAGACAAGTATTGGGACAGATAGGCCTGAGCAGACAGTGCAGACCTAGATCAGAGCAGTCTGACCAAGGTCTACAATGTTTTCCCTTCCATCTGCAGCTTTTGTTTTGAGCATTACTGCATTGTAATACCAAACTTTTCCACTTTTAGGACAATTACAGTAATTAACCCTTTTTAGACCGGATACCCGTTTTGGGGACATTATGCAAACAGTGCAGACCCAGTTCAGACGCCGCAAAACGCAGCGTCTGATCAGGGTCTACATTGTTTGCTTACAGGAATTTCTATGCAAAGTACAATAAAAGTGAAAATATTCACCAGAAACCCCTAAAACCTGTAATGGGATTATCTGAATGATAAGAATGGACAAGTCCACTGGTCAAAAAAGGGTTAAATTAGGTATCCCACTTTTTAGATTTTTTTACGGTTTATAAAGTTATGCTCACTTGAGAACTTGTATAAATCTTTCTACTTGAATTAAACAGAGGATCTTACATGAGTGCTCATGTATTACTGAATTTATTAAACGAGTTGGGGAAAAAGATAAGATGCGAGGCTTTGCCGAGCATCTTATCGGTTTTCCCCAACGAGTTTAATAAATTCAGTAATACAGGAGCACGAATGCAAGATTCTATTTATCATATGACACTAAAATCGCATATTTTATAAGCAAAATTTGCACTTAAACGTCACGATTTCGCCATTAGAAAATGCGACGTTTTAATGCACGTCAACGTATAACAATACGACGTAATTTGCATATTTAATCCACTAGTGGATTATCGTTTTTAATGCATGGCTTTATTACACTCTCAGATGCGACGTCATATGATAAAAAAGTATTATCCTTACCAGTTCTCTGAGCTCTAATGAGACTTTCTCATCTTGTTTGGTCAGTTGGTTCTTCAATGCAGCTTGGAATCTTTTCATCAAAGGCTACAAGATAATAACAGGCAATAATATTGAAGTATGCTATTTATTCAATAATGGAACTTATATGTGAAATAGCAAACAATACATGAACAATTTAGTTTATTTCCAAGAAAACAAAGAATTTTTTAATTGAATTGAAAATGCCATATTTAACTTTTAATATACAGCTAGGAGTGCACATCTTCAGCAAAGTCATGTGTCCTGAAGGCTGAGGGATGCCGAGATAATCAAACTGAAACTAACTGTCTCTCAATAGCTTTATAGATAGCTTTTTTTTCTTTTGTCATTATTGTTGTTTAAAAATGTTTATATACTGTATTGCTGCTGTATTCCTGTATCACTATTTGAATCTACTTGTATATTCCTGTACATTGTGTATATAATACTTCTTGAGGGCCTAATGGAAGATTAGCTAATTAAGCTAAATGTGGTCACCCTTGTCAAATAAAGTCTTTACTTACTTACTTACTATCATTAACTTCATAATTTAATCAGATCTCATCTAAAATTAGAAAATGATTTTTATTTGAGCAGACATGCTAGTAGAAGCCACTTAGCTTCAGATCAGGAAGTCCATGGGACCCTGTGTTTTAGATCATAACGCACCCCTGGTTAACTATGTATATACAAGGGCTGTTACCAAACCAAAAAGAGCTGTTACGAAACGAAAATGAGTCATAGTTCCTAAACGACCTAGTCATCCTGGCTAAACAAAGTTTAGCCATGATGACCAAGTAGTTTTGGAACTTTGACTCTTTTTTGTTTTGTAACAGCTCTTTTTAGTTTTGTTTTCCTAAACGACCTAGTCATCCTGAAAGTAGCTTTGGAACTTTGACTCTTTTTTGTTTCATAACAACCTTGAAAACATAGTTAACCAGGGCCCAGTTGTTCAAAGCATCGTTAGCCTAACGAGCTCATTAAGAGGTCAACTTGTTAAGTGTTTTGTGACTTTATAGCCAAATACACTGATATTTTTTGTTGAAAATATGTGAGAAGCTTTTGCAATGCAAAAGCGTTTCACATTTTTACAACAAAAATATTGGTGTATTTGAGATATTATCGTTTGAAAATTAAACGTCTTGTTAACTAACGATGTCGTTAGTTTTGTTCAACCAGATCCAGGTGTGTAAGGGGAAATCGTGAGAACTGTGTAAGACTTACATGGTCAGGTTCTAAAACAACCATCACATTACTCTCAGTATCACTTCCTTCATCAGACTCATCGACGTCATCACCCTCGTCGTCTTCTCCCGACATGTCACTGTCGTCACCTCCATCACCACCGCCACCTGGTGGTCCAGTACCCTGGTAGGTAGCCATGTCACTGATATGCTGGTTAACGTCAAACTCTCCTGGTGGCTGATTAGTGAAATCAACATCACCTTCACCTTGTTCTTCACCAAGCTCACCTTCTTCTTGACCTACCGAAACATAGAATATGATAATTTTCTTCAATACTGGAACAGCTTTACTAGGTACCTCAATCAGCATACATGCTGGGATAGTTTCATGCAATTACTATAAACACTTACTATTTGGGGTATCGAAATTTTGGGGTTTAATGAAAATGACATATTGACGCAGATTAGTTTTGGTATTTATCATATACCATGACAACAGATAATAAACTTTGATGTAAATTTGTAAAAAAAAAGATCTTACGTTGTCTATTAAACTATACACTGTGGTACCTATTAGAATCATCTCATTCAGACAATGGGATGCCAAAATGTATACTTAAATGGAACAGTTTAAAAATATCTCAAATACCCATCAGGTACTCCTTTTTATCTGAACTTCTGTTATACTGTGCGTATGTTCTGAAAATCAAATGTGTGCTACAGGAAGACTCTGATCAGCCTGGACATTCGCCCAGTCTGATCAGAGTCTTCACTGTTGGCATACAGGTAGCTTAGATCCATAGCTATCCTTTCACAGCTGGATGCACAAGCCACCTTGTTGGTTTTGTCACGTCGTGGCTCACTTGTCACAAACAGGTGCCTGTTCTACCGCAATGACCCTAAATATTCTGACAGATAAGTCTGTGCTAGCATCATTTGGATGCATTTAATGTGTGTAAAATCTAGAAAATCCACATTCTAAGAATTTTTGAACAATAATTCAGAGCTCCAGATAAGAGGGGGTATTGAGGATAATTCAAAGATAATTTCTTTTATTTCTTAACAAAAACATATGTTGTGACCCCTCATTAGAACTGTCTTGACGAGACGGTTCTAATGATGGGTCACAAAATATGTTTTTATGGAGAAATATGGATAATTATCCCTAAATCATCTCTGTAACCCCTTCTTATCTGGAGCACTGAATAATTGTCCAACTTTTGGGTGTCCGAAATTTAGGGTCGAAACGGTACATACACAGCTAAACCAGAAAACTAGATGAAAGTTTATGCTGCCATGCTAGGCCGACAACCCAACCGTAGGCATTTAGACAAGCTTGTTACTGAGTGGAACCCATATAGGAAGTGTCCAGACTGAAGTGGCATGAGGAAGCCAGTATACTCCTACTTGTGGGGGATAACTTCTTTGCAGAGCTAATAATGATGGGACCATACATTTATGTTAAGGCACATAGGAAATCACCTCATAATTACTGTCAAATACTACTTATATACAGTCAACTCTCGATATCTCAAACACTGATATCTCAAATTACCTCATACATCAAAGAATATATATAGTTTTGGCACATTTCCTATTTTTATTTACATTTCAGTTCCTGTTATCTCAAACTACTGGTATCTCAAAGTAAATTTTCTGGAACCAGAAAATTTACTTTGAGATATCAGTAGTTTGGGATGAACTTCGACTTTGAGATTGAGAGTTGACTGTATGTTATGAAAATAACCATTTATACCTTGCATAGATTCCTGAGTTTTCTCCCTTGATTCCATGCCGGGAGTTTGTCTGGACCCAGGTTCAGCGGCACTTGTTGGTCGGGACGGGATCCTCTCTGCCTCTTCCCTAGTTGGGGGTGGAGCTACCTCAGGACTTGGAGATTTTAAATCCTTCACTGAGCCCCTTCCACTACCTGCAGGAGATGGGGGTTTCTCCTGGACTGGACTTGGAGATTTTAAATCCTTCATTGAGCCCCTACCACTACCTGCAGGAGATGTTTTTTTTTCCTGCACTGGAGTCACTTGCCGCTCCCCGGCTCCTCCACTTCTGGCTGAAGTTGGCCGGGAACCAGCTTTAGCTGATGTTGGTCTTGAGCCCCCTCTTGAACCTGTAATAAATACCACACAAACTCTATAAGTTGAGACACCTTAAAAAATTACCATAATTGTCCTAAAAATGGAACAGTTCGGTTTTACAATGCAGTCCAAATGATGCATATGGAACAGAAAAATAATATAAATCGGTTGCTAACATATCTAAAAGCAATTGCAATGCGATGTTAATACAGAGCTCCAGATAAGAGGGGTATCTGATGATAATTGAGGGATACTTTTCTTTATTTCTCATGAAACCATATGTTGTGATCCCTCATCTGAGCTGTCTCGGCAAGACGGTTCAGATGAGGGGTCACAACATATGTTTTTACCCAAAATTAACAAAAATTATCCCTTATTATCAGCAAATAATCCCTCTTATCTAGGGCACTGTAATACTTGGTCTACTGAGTACATGTACAGGATTGTGTTGAGTGAAAGTTTGTGATAAATCATCTTGCTATGTCCCAGTGAGCAAATTCATGCCTTTATGATGTCTGATGTAAGTTTTACTTCTGTCGACAGCCTCCTCAAAATAATTCTTCAGAAAACATCCCAATAATGTTAGAATCAAAATAATTTTGCTTGCTGTAAGTTATCACTAAATATCATATGTTGTTGGGCAGAATTCAGAGCTCTAGATAAGAGGGAGTATTTGGTGATAATTAGGGATAATTTTTGTTAATTCTGCATAAAAACATATGTTGTGACCCCTCATCTGAACTGTCTCGATGAGACGGTTTAGATGAGCAGTCACAACATATGGTTTCAATGGGAAATAAGAAAAATCATCCCTCAATTATCATCAAATACCCCCTCTTATCTAGAGCTCTGGCAGATGCAAATATCAATGAAGATGCCGTTAGAAATTAATCATTAATTGTTGCAATATCACTGGGTGGGAGCGTACAGTACAAGTGACGGTTGTCCCGATCTGTATAGTGGACGCATCTTTGTCCCAATATGTCGGGTAAGTTTCAAAATTGTTTATTTTTGTGTTTTAAAATCATTGAGTGTAGGTAGAACAGCTTGCTCGACAAGCCTTAATACAGATCTTTTCGACATGTCACCTTAATTTTCTGTAAATTGTTATGATATGCTTTATTTTCACATTTAATTTGAGAAAATCACTACTCTACTTTTGATTTCGAAATCTGCGCCGGTACCATTTCTTCAAAATTTGCAATCAATTGTATATGAAACAACCGTGTTTTCTTTAGAAATATTTTATGGTGTATTTAGGTTCAGGATTAATTAATCTTGTTAGATATCATGCTAGGTAAGGGCAATTATTTTAAAAGAAAACAAAAGAGGCGTCAAACACTATTCTGTATCGTGGGTCGTAAAACCGATTGTCAGTGAGACATCCCATACAGTCAGAAAAATTTGGGGATGCTCAGCTTTGCTTGTCTTGTGGATTCGTCCCGTACTTAAAGGATACTTATCATGGGTAAATCTCTTAATAGATCATTATTCTATCTTAAAAAGGGACTAACTAACATTTTTTTCGAATTAAAACGCTAACTCGGCCGATTTTCTGGTTACACGTGACGTGATCTGATTACAAACACCAGTGATTTGCAGATGAAAATACGAATTTAGAGCAAAGAAAGCAACATCTAGCCATCTCCAAAGATGACCATAATGGAAAACATAAATAGAGCAAACACTCTTACCAAGTGGTTTACATCCAAACAATAAAAGAAAACACATTTCACACAAACACACCCTGAAGGTCATAACAACGGACAAAGATTTGCCCACTATACACATCGGACAATGGTGCGCATGTACTGTACGCTCCCAACCAGTGAATATGCCCTTCATAACCATGAGTTATTCAGCAATAATTCAACAGTATGGAAAAAATATTTCAATTAAAACCACTGAAAATAGGAACCCTGTAAATTATAATGCCGAAAACAGAATGCCCATAAAACTTCGATCAGTAATCAAATTCTTCATTCAAACAGTGCTTGTTTTGCCTTAAAAATCAGGTACCGGTAAGTGAATATATTTTTGAATGTCAAAGTTTTAAATTTGATCTTTCCATCAGTGGTTTGTAAGTTTGTATTCACTGAATTGTGGTTAATGATGCAGGCTGGCAGTGCTGGAAGCTCTCAAGATTAATGTGGTGGCCCAATAGTCAGAGCCCTAGATAAGAAGGAGTATTTAATGATAATTGAGGATAATTTTTCTTATTTCTCATTGAAACCATATGTTGTGGCCCCTCATCTGAAACATCTCATTACCATATGTTGTGACCCCTCATCTGAACTGTCTCATTGAGACGGTTCAGATGAGGGGTCACAACATATGGTTTCAATGAGAAATAAGAAAAATTATCCTTAATTATTCGCAAATACTCCATCTTATCTAGGGTTTTGAATAGTTATACAGGCCAAATTTTTAGTGGCCCAAATTGTCCACTAGCTAAAGATCTAGTTCATTTACTATTGCCAGAAAGATAAATTTGTCCACTTAAGTTCATACTTTGGAGATTACTGGTGGCGCCAGACAATAGGCGCATTTGGCCACTGGCCGTTTCCAGCACTCAGGCTGGTCTGAGTAACTTCTCTTCACAAATGCCATACGGAGTCTGTTCTGAAGGCAGAAATCATTTTAAGGAGACTGGATACATCTCTATTTTAAACACGGTTTTCCAATTTTCAAAGGGTGGCAACTTTTGTGGCTTCCTGTTGGCTTCCCCTTCCAAAATGGGGTCTGCTCTTATCCATAGGAAAAAATCTGCTCTTAGTGGAACAAATTCTTTCCTTTAGGAGTTAACCCCCACTAAGAAGGGAGATAAGAAAATATATCCCTAATTATCATCAAATAGTATATCCAATCTACAGCCCTGTATACATGTATATATATAGTAAAAATCTGGTATATAAAAAAAGAGAAGACAAAAAGTTTTGTTATGGCAAAATTGTGACGGTTTAGTGCAAAATATGCTAATAAAATGCAATTTTAGTGTCATATGATAAATAGAATCTTGCATTTGTGCTCCTGTATTATTGAATTTATAAAATGTGATTTGGAAAACCGGTAAGATGCTTGTCATAGCCTCACATCTTATCTTTTTCCCCAAATCGTTTAATAAATTCAATAATACATGTGCACTGATGTAAGATCCTCTATATATGGTACAGGCAAGCCTGTCTTAAGCAAGCATCAATGCTAGAAAAGGGCAGAAACTGCCTGTTTAAGGTAAATTGGTACATTTTCAGGGGAAACCACTCTAGCAATGAAATTTTTGCCCTCTTCTCAATGCAGCAAATTCTTTTCTTTAAGAGTAAAACCCATTTTGGAAGGATTTCAATGAATGTAGAATTTTTTTGTCTTTTTTTGGTGCTTTAAGTTTTAGTACAGGTTTGACTGTACTCTAAAACTGTTCATACCTGCTGATTTAGCAGCTGACTGTGGTCTTGAGGGAGGTTTGGCTGATCCAGGTCTTGATGATGTTTGTTGTCCAGGTTCACCATCTCCTGTGGTGGGGCCTTGATCTTTATCAGACTTTCTGGAACCACCTGATGGTGGCCTACACACACAAAAAAAATTCTATGACACACAGTGAATGTTTTTAAAATTTGTACTGCTTCTTTAGTAGCTGTCTAATCTAGGTCTACTCTGTTTGCCTGGGCATTTTTGTAAGTTTAAAAAATATAATAGTTTATAATTCAAATAGATATATAAAAGTATTTGCATATGTAAAATTTTAAAGCTTTGAATCCACATGAGTCCACTATATTAAAGTTTTGCCATCTTATTTTCAGTAGGTTTGGTACAAACATAAATAACTTAAGCTATGAATAGCTATGAATAGCTATGAATAGCTATTGACTGACCTAAATGTTCGATAAAACACTGCTAAAAATGTCTGCATGCTAGTGAGGTCTGTCCATCTATAGGCCAAACTTAATGGTTTTTAAAAATGACTGAGTTTACATTGCCAAAATTAAGGTTTTTATAAAATGATCGAGTTTATATTGTGACATTCCAGAAGAGCCAGTCTGTTGATATTGCTACGTGTAGCATGACATAAATTCGAAATAGGAAACAATGCACATTAGAGAGCACTGAACTACAGCTTAGACTATACATGGAGAAGGAATTTTAATGACAACCATAAAGAGTTCACATAAAAACAATGCCTTAATTTCATTTTGAAGTGTTAAACGAGAAATTTTCTCCACAAAATAGGGAAAGCATGTACTTTGTGCCATTGCACATTGGGCATTTTTACCCTTAAATATAGAAACAGTGATTGAGTGAGAAACACAGAGCTGGCAACAAAAAACAAATCAACTGTATAAAGCACAACGTTTATTTGAAAATGGGATGTAAAATTGTGAAAATGGTCTCTTATAACAAACGAATACCCATCTCCTGACTTCATTTTGTAGCTGCAACACTTATTAAACAGATTTGAACACAAACCTTTCTTCTTGGTCAGCCATGATGTTGATATGTTGCTATGCAGGAAATCAAACGAGGGCATTATGGGTAAAATAATATTCAGTAGATAATTCCGCTTGCGGATAACCCTGTAATACAAACAACAAACAAACAAACAAACTTTATTCAGCAGAATTAAGCAAAATACATTGCTTCTAGCCTACAATAGTACAACAGTAGTGAAATGAACATAGACATATTTTGTAATTAAAAGAGAAGCTTAGGTTGCAATTGATTATCGGGAAAAAACAATTTTACATGCATTTTTTACTCATCTAATTCGTTTCTTAATTTATTTGAAAAATATATATATTTCGATAGGTTCAAAATTACGTTTTTATTTTTTGATGACATTATTTGATCAAATTTGTTTAAACTTGGCCAACTACAATAATACGGTTTCATATATTTTCTGCGTAAGTCTATATAAAGTGGACATACCAATAGAAAATGGTATTCACTCTCTACAACATTTAGAGAACAAAATTTACATATTCTTTCTTCACGAGGTATATTGCTATACCGCCCCCTTTCGATTTCTAAATTATGTGATGATATGCGAAAACGACTTAAAGCGATTTTAAAATGTCTTTCATGTATGTAATCAAGATAAGGCTCTAATATGAATTCGTGTTTAAATCGACAATAAGATGTAAGTCTTTGCGAATTATTGATGGAACTGTACCAGGAGTTTGTCGTGTTTGTGTGTGCTGTGTTGTGTTTGTGTGTTTGTGTGTGTGTGTGTGTGTGTGTACGCACGCCCGTCCGCATGTTTTTCACTAATATGAAAATAGGCACTGCCTGTAGGCGAGCACATCGCTCTTCACTCTTCACAGTGTGTGGCCTCTCTATGGCTGCTACTATGTTAACCTTTAGAGTTTCAACAAAAATGCGTGGTCGAAGTGTAGACCCTAATCTGACTCAACGCCCAGCCTCCTTGCATTTTGAGTACTGACCATGTAGTGATCTACTCACAGAAGCGGTTTGGTTTGGTTTGTTTCAAGGCCATAATTAGCCGCGCTGTCTCACTTGTATAAACTACTATAAGTAAAGTCAATTAATGACTCACAGTATAATCCTGTAATAGAACGCATATAGTAATTTAGTCACAGATAATAAAACATGCATAAGCATGCATATAAATCCTGTAAAGAATAGCCAGCAGTTAGTAAATGTTTTTTTTTAATCAATATTTTCAATTTTTATACACATTTATATGAAGTTTGCTTTATGGGCCCATTTATTCGTCTGGAGTACTCAATTTCCCCTTAACAACATGAAACCATCTATATCAAAATGCTAAGTGTGGCCGGTTCGACCATTACTCAGCACAATGCATTAAGATTGGCAAAACATGACAAAATAAAAATAAACATAACATGGCACACTCATACGATGTCAAAAAAGATGGATTTTTCAACATGGAAACTTGTATATCATACCAATATATCAAGTGTAGCCGAAACAGCCACTTCTAATATATTTCATGAAAATCAACAAGCTTATTCAACGTGAAGCAAACATGATACACATTCATATTCCTCAATCAGATGAATTTGCTCTTCCTATAAGGGAGAGTAAAGTCTGTGATATCCATGAATG
This sequence comes from Ctena decussata, assembly GCA_963989385.1. Taxonomy (NCBI): domain Eukaryota; kingdom Metazoa; phylum Mollusca; class Bivalvia; order Lucinida; family Lucinidae; genus Ctena; species Ctena decussata. The sequence continues at coordinate 42,416,936 of OZ022500.1, forward strand.
ATGAGAACCAAAAAGCTCTTCGCAGGCCCAACCTTACGTTGACAGCCACTGTGTTGACAGCATTGAATCGCAATTGGTTTCATGCCTATAAGCTTGGTTATGGCCAACCACAGACCTTACATTCCTAGAATTTAAATGTTGCAAGCAGCCTTGGTTGGAATAACACAACCTTATGGTGCAGCATCAACGCTGCCGCCCTTCCCGCTGTACGGACAGTCCACACTCGCAAGAAAGAGCAACAATGTCATGGTGAACTGTTTATTCTGTACAGTTAGGCTATCATGCCCTAACTGACTGTAAAATAATCATCCTACAATAGACCTTTTTCACATTGTTATCTCCCTTGCCGACTACGGTAACTGGACATCTCGGCCCATAACAAACTCGGCCCATTGCAAACTCGGCCCATTACCAAGTCGTCCCACACAAACTCGGCCCTTAACAAACTCGGACCATACCTATAAAATTGCAACGGTTTGGATATGTGCTTTTGAAACATTTACTGGGTAACTGTTTTTGTCTTTATAAATATGATTTTGTATTATGTACTCAGTAGTTGTATATTTTCAAGTATGGTTGATGTTATATCGCTGCTTCACACAAGACCTACCTTTATTATTTGCTAATTATTACTCTGAAAATAAAATTATCGTAAGAACTGAACGTAGTCTAAACCCTAAGATGATTCATAATTTAATTAGGTAACAATGTTTTTTTCTTGTTTTTTTTTTTTTTTTTTTTTTTAACTTCAACCATATTTGATATAGATCTAAAGAGAACACCCAGCATCCGCTCGGACTTTCACACTAACTTTATCCACAGGCGCTTGAAATTTTATGCTATTAAATATATGTCAATGATGGTGCTAAACATCTAGACTATGGGCCATTTTGAAGAAATGGCCTATAAACTACGTCAAGTTTAAAGGTTTAAAGGGTTTTTAGTTTTTCCTTTTTTTGAGCATAGAACTTCAAGCGCCTGTGCTTTATCACAGGTTGCACTACATGTAAGACCTTGACAGAATGAATTGTAGAGGGGGCAGGGTGGGGGTCATCGCTCACGAAATGGTTTGCTTGGAACAACTTGGTCACTGTAATTATCCTTATGCATAATGTTGAACAAGTGAAAACTTGCTTGTAAAAATGACAGTATAGACAGAACATATTGTTCCAAATTTGACACGACAATGTTTATATGTACGGTGTCCTAACAGGGTGCTTATAAGCGCGCAATTCCATTTCCACCTGGCAAGTGAAAATTCAGGCTTTAGTAAAGAGTAAACCAAAATACAACAACGCTATTCATGTTTGTGCACAATATTGGCCTTGAAGTAAATAAAGTCCTCAGTGTTCCCAAACAGAAATTCTTTGTTAGCTCCACCTGTATATCGTTTACAAAGTTGAAATTTTGTACTTAGGTACTTTACCTTCGTATTGATCGAATAGCATCAGTATATTTGTAAAGTTTGATTTTTTCCTCGGTGGGAATGGAACTGCGCGTTTACCAGGTGTGATCCAGTAACTTCCCTAGACATATACGCCCACAAGCAGATAGAGGTCGCAGGCGGGTTGCGAGTTTTGAATAACTATACAATATTTTCTCCTGTGATGATAGTGTATGATGCATCTATCAATGTTTGATTCAGATTTGGAGGTGAGGCACCAGAGAAATCAGAATATTGTGTTAAATATTACGACAACCGGAGCAAACAATACCTCTTTTTTAAACATGGGACTATCGTGTTTCAAAATACCGAAGTGCTCAAATTTTCAAGCCTGCCCAGAGACTACTTCATGTAAGACCATAGGTTTGAAACAAAAAGGCTAATTTCCAGGATAGGTACACGCTAGCCTCTGCTATCGTGTCTGTTTTTTTTTGTTTTTTTTGTCAATTGGGGAGTGGCCAGTGGGGGAGACTGATAGGGAACTCTTCCTAGACCTCACAGTCTGCCAGTTTGTGCATCTGTTTGGCTTGAAAAGGACCATCAAATACTTGTCCCTTCCAGAACGTATATAGCAAAGAACGAATGCCTTCATGCACAGGCTGGTCTAGAGTTTCGTCTTTGTGCGTTATCATGGCAGCTGCAGTCAAGCAGATACCTTATAAAATGTGCGATGATCAAGATCAACTTGCTCCTCGCGGACTCTTCGTACATACGATTTTACATCGACAATCTATGGATCCTGAGGAGTTTGTATATGGAAAACGCGTCTGAGTAGAAGTGCAGGCTGATTTTAGTCATTACTGTTCCCACGAACTATAACGCTCGTATATATATATATATTCTCCTGACAACGCTAAAACAGCCACCTATTTGCAAAACTACATCAAGCTATATACAAACCTGTCTCAAGCCAAATCGGTACACTGCCATGTTTTCCACCATTTTTGCAAAGGGAAGCAATTTTCTGTTTTCTTTTCACCAAAATATAGCCCTTCCAATCTGGAATCAACGCTTAGAGGAAAGAAGAGACGGTTCTTATTCCTTTAAGGAGAGCCCCTTACGGGAGAAAGCTCTCTTTCCTTTAGGGAAAGCCCCCCCCCCCCCACACACACAATCCCCGTGTTCCATGTAGAAGAAGACAGACTTCCCCTTTGTGTATCCGCGCAGTAAGGTCAGAGCCTTTGCTGTACGTACACACTTTGTATGGACCCTGAGGGATCTGCAAGAACAAAATGAATCACGGATTGTCTGATGTGCAGACCCTGCTCAGAGTGCTCGTTTCTCAGAGTGCTCGTTTAGGAATAGGCTTATGTTGCGTAATCAAACCGTTTGCTTTGTTCCATAAAATATTTTCTAAATTTCAATGCACCTTAATGCACAAAATGTTACAGACAGACAGACAGACAGACAGATAGATAGATAGATAGATAGATAGATAGATAGATAGATATAATTTAGCCTCTTCCATAAATGCGCTACGTCATGTGCCGAAAAAGTAGACTGAATTTTCGAAAATTGCCCTTTTTCAACATGTACATATGTATCTTGTCTAATTACATCAGTATTTGTTTACAAGTATATTAAATATAACCCCCAGCATGGGAGTGTTAATGAATTTATATATGGGTCGACTTTGTTATGGGCCGACTTTGTTATGTGCCGAGTTCCTTGGCCTACTTATCTTGACAATTTCTTTTATTTTAACACTATCTTCTGTGTGCAGTTATTATACATATAAGTAATTATAAATAGGCATTGACTGACATGTTTCTTCTGTGAGAAAACACTTTGTATACACAGCATAGCAGAACTATTTTAGTCTCATGGGCCGAGTTTGCTATGGGCCGAGTTTGTTATGGGCCGACAGTGTTATGGGCCGAGTTTGTTATGGGCCGAGATGTCCCGGAATCCCGACTACTCTTCAATGGAGGTACGAAAATGAACCTGAAAAGATATATGGGGCAGTCTTATTCTGGCCTTACGAGAGGAGATGCGTTGGTGTCAGGATTTTGAATATTTTTCGTGCGAAATGCCATTTCAAAGGAATTTGTATTGTGATTCCTTGAGTTTTTGTAAGGTTGTTCAATTATAAATATTTGTTTATGGATCACAAGTAGTTTTTGCTAAGAATAAAGTACAAATAGCAGAGGCATATATCGGCTGCGCGATACTAAACTTTGGTGTAAATAAGTTTTAATAATTTCAATACTTTGGTAAATTACTTTTTAAATCATTAAAACATCACCCTTTCGCTAAGGAGACTATCAAAATAATTTTTCAGGTCAATATTTTTACCAAACTATTTATTTCAAGGGTAATCTAACTGTATTAAAACAGAGATAGAATAATTGCTAGCCATACGGCAGTTATTTTCGAGATGACATCGGTCCCGCTCATGCTTGCATAAGTTAAACCGTCGATTTGTTTTATATATTTTTTCATTTGTTTTATCTTTTTGAAGACATATATATTTTGACTTATAATCTAAACAAAATGATACAAGAATAAACAGCCGTTTACCGTCCAAACTGGTCGGAAAAATATTACCGGAACTGGCCGCATCTTCATTATAAATCAACCTGACATGCAGAGATGTATGGATGTGTTTGAAATGTGTTTAAATAAATCATAAGATCAACAAAAAAAAAAAGAAAAATAATAATGTTTTGTTCTATTATTTTAGAATTGCACGAAGCTCAACGTGTTTGGTTTAAATATTACGGAAGAATAAATGAAATTAAAAAAATTGAAGCTGAACATTAGCGTCACACATGGCCACAGGAATTGAATAAGGTGTATGTTTTATCATTATTATAAAATTTCTACCGTTTAATTAATCGCATTATCGCAGAAAACAATTTGTTTGTTGTTTTTTATTCCGTTGGCAAGTATTTGCTTATTATGCGATATCAATATCATCAATAAAGTGTGAAATACTGTTGGAGGTGTCAACGTATGGCATGCTCCGTTGATTACGTTTATTGTCAAAAGATAAGTCATATGTCAAACCTTCAGATAATTAGCAAAAAATCTGACACAAGACGATTTACACACTTATTTGGGAGATTATTTCATCTCTTGATTATTTAGTTCCATTTATTTATTTGGTTTCGATAGTAAAAATTCAACCTCATATATGAATGATTTTTCTTTTAGTTCAGACTTCATTCAAAGAAAACGGAAAGCATAATAAAATTATTTCAATAAATTAATATTAATATATAAACGTTCTGTACTTGATTTCTTAATTTCGAATTAATCCATTTTATCGACTTGACTTTTGTATTAGACGTACACCTTTTTCCGAGTTTTTTGCATATCTTTGGACATGATTTCTTTGCAATTTTTAATTTAAATACAAGTATTTATAATCTTTGCTTTAAATCATTATGGAAAATTAAAATAGTAAATAAGGCATCATTAGGACAAGCAGAAATGTGAATATAGATGATTAAAACAATTATTTGTTACTCATTACATAGGAAATATCAGTGGCTTAAATTCCAGTAGCCCCCTCGGTCTAAAGTCTCACCTATTATCGGGAAATAACGCGTCACGTGAGCGGTATACGTATGCGCAGAAACAATGTGAAAAAGGTCTATTTTGCTTCATTCCTCGGTTAGATGCGTTTGTGCCTCCCATCAGCCAGAATAAAGTCAATAATACACATGTAATCTAACAAGAATAATGGCATGAGTATGAAGTATTTTCTCCATTCAATACAGCCCAATTCTGCACTAGAACCTCTTTGTTTGGGAAATGTATATGTCCAGCTGATCACATATCAGTGGACGTATGTCTTTTAAGTCTTCATCATCTGTTACTGATAGAAGTATTTCCGTGCCAAACTCTGCAATACCACAGCTTAGGAGCAGAGACTGTCTCAATGTCTCCCTTGGCACACTATAGTTTGGGCATTCAAGTAGAAAATGTTGCACATCTTCTATAGCTCCACATTCACATGTTGGACTATCAGATATCCCAACTTTATTTAGGTATTCTTTCAATTTAGGGACCGACCATTTGATATTCTGTGGGGGGGGGGGGGGGGGGGGGGGCGGCCTGGTATTCTTGATGGAGACACAACATTTTATTTCACTGGCCTCTGGAAACCATTTTTTTTTTTTCACCTTGTGGAAGCTAATTTATTTTTTTTACAAACTAACTCAAACAGGTTATTTTTTTTTATATATAGCTGAACTATCAGATCCTTGTTTACATGATCTTAATATCCTTTTATTTTACCCACATCAGTATTTTTTACACTGTTTTTTCTCACAAAAACAACATGGTGCTGTCTTTAACCAGGCGAAGGGCATGGCTTAGCTTGCTTTTGCAAACCAGTGCCTGGAGCATGTTACTCTTTTCATCTAAGGTACAGATACAAACATCCCTGTATGAGTTTGGCAAAAAATTAGGCCTTAAATTAGGGATATTTTGGCCAAAATTTAGGGCTATTTTGGCAAAGTTAAGTTAAGGAATTTAAGTTTTTTTTGTATCCCAATACATGCCCAAACATGCTTTATTCGTACTTTAGAAAGTTTGATAAATACTTACTGAGTGATAGAGTCACATTACACTTGAATGGCAATTAATAAAATGGCTGAAAGTAATGTGCTTAGAAGTTAACAAAGGGGGGTCTGGGGGGCAACGCCCCCCAGAAGCTAAAGCAATTTCCCAATTTCAATGGCAATTTTAAGACTGGAAACAAGAGAAAAACTAGGAATGATGGTAAAAATAAGGGTTTTTATATTGGGACTTTTGCCTTTTAGAGTGTTTATTTTGCCATAATGGTTTTGTCTCCCATAAGCTAGTGACTCTTTTGCAATTCAGTTTTAGTGGAAACATTTACTTAGTAATGTGGCAGATCTATGATACATGTATGTGAATGTTGTATAGGACTTTTTTGTAAATGTATGCACATGCGGGCCCGCTGGTGTAAACCAATTGTAGATATATTAAAATATAACTATAAATATGGGGGCCTGGGGGCGCAGCCCCCAGAAGCCAGAGAGATTATAAAAACTCAATTCCAATGGAATTATCTGCAGACTATATTTTTGTTGTTGAAATTTTGGGTGGAGACAGGTTATTTTTTTTCTCTTACTTTTGAAGCCAGATTATTTTTTTGAACTCCCTTATGAGCCAGGTTATTTTTTTCTTGCATATCCAAAGACAGGGAATTTTTTTGATAAATATACCAGGCCCCCCCCCCCCCCAGAATATCAAATGGTCGGTCTCTTACAGTACCCACTTTGGAGCTGTAGTACAACTCTCTGATTCTTAAGCTTGTCAAACTCAATACTGTTGAGCTTTACAGCAGGTCTGTGTGTAAACAGTTGCCTTCCTTTTTCTGACACTTCCCACCTTCGTTGCCATTTGATGTTAACTGACTCTCTTGCTGCTGATTTGACATCAGACTGACTTGCAACCCCTATGCCACCCGTCATTTCTTCTGCCTCTTTTGCAGCCTCCTTGGCAAGCCTATCTGCGATCTCATTACCTCTTATGTTTGCGTGACCAGGACTCCACTGGATTTTTACCTGTGTACCATCCTTTTCAAGTATATTAAGAGACTGTTGAATGTCCATAGCAGTTTTCTTATAACTTTTATTATCCCAACCAAGCTGTAGGATTCCAACTGCAGACTGGCTGTCACAAAATATAAGGACAGTACCAATGTCACGTATCTTCTTTTCCTCAATGAGGAACTTTAGGGTTATTTGGATAGCAACAAGCTCACCAAGGAGAATTGAAGCCAATTTTGAAACAGGCTGTTTCAATTCTATTTCATCATTGTTGGGAAGAAAGACGCATGCACCTGCACCACATGGGCCTGGGTTGCCTCTACAAGACCCATCTGTAAAGGCTATCACTGTTTGTACTTTTGTGTTATCTTTTATCAGGGTTTTTACAACATTCCTTGATTCTGCCTCCTGAGCACTTGTTCTGTTTTTAGAAGATCCTAGATTAGACCAATACTCTGGTCTTCTCAAGGAAGGCTGCAAGTATTCAAGCTAGCTCATTTCCGGCTCAATAGCATTTAGATTCAGGTTTGTTGATGAAGTCATGTCCGAGATTTGTTGCAACATTTTACCCATTGGAGTAAGAACTTTTTCTCTAGGCTGCTTCTCCACTGATACTTGACAAGAGAGGAGACACTGTTTAATTGGCTCTGTGTTTGCTTTGGCCATAATTTTGGTGCATTCTCTTATGGCAAGTTCCTCTCTCCTCAAGTCCAGTGGTAGAAAGCCTGCCTGCACTTCTAGTGCTTCACAGCTTGCAGTGCTAGGACAGCCAAGGCATAGTGCTAGCCCCTTTCTTTGAATCTTTTCAAGCTTGTCACACACTCCTACTTGCCAGACTGAAGCAGTATACTCCTAATGGGCTACAATCAAACTTTTATATAGTTTGATCATGTTTGCCGGGTTAATTTTTTCTGTTCTTCCAACCATCATTAAAGCTTCAAGAGCTTTTGATGCTCTTTTTTCTACAGCCTCAATATGAGACTGGAATGTTAGTTTCTTATCCAGGATAACTCCAAGAAGTTTTACCTCATCTGCACATTTCAGAGCTTTACCTTGCAGTACAACTATAGGAACAGTATGATTTGGGTCCTTTGTAAACAGAACATACTCAGTTTTTCCTTTATTCAACTTCATTCTCCATTTGTACATCCAGGCAGAGATATTTTGTAGGTCCTTTTTCATGCTAAGTGCTTACTCAAGTGGATTATCTCCACTTATACAGACTGTGCCATAATCAGCAAACTTTACCTTCTCACAATCCACACCATTACACATATCATTCAAGAAAATAGAGAACAGGAGAGGGGATAGCACACTTCCCTGTGGCAGTCCTAAGTCAGTCCTGAAAGAATCTCCAGGTTTGTTCTTGAGAATACATGTAGCACTCCTATTATGAAGGAAGTCTACAATCCAATTCCATACTATTCCAGTCACACCTTTCTCATGCAGCTTAACAAGTAGACCATCTCTCCAGACCGAGTCAAATGCTTTTTCCATATCAATAAATGTGGCTAATGTAGCCTTTTGCTCACTGAATCCTGACAAATCATTCTGTGAGAACCTTAGCAAAGAATGAGTCGTTCCACGAAATTTTCTAAACCCATCTTGCTCTGAATCCAGTATTTTGTGATGTTCTGCAAAGGCATATAATCTGGCATGAATAATACGTTCCATGCATTTTCCTAACACACTTGTAAGGCTTATCGGACGGTATGAGCTTCCAGTATAGTATGAGTCTTTACCTGGTTTGGTTAAAAATTTCACATTCGCACTTTTCCATATGTCTGGCAGTTTTCCATCATTCCATGATTTTTGGAATAAAACTGTCACAGCCTTGAGAAGTGCATCATTTGATTTGATAAGCATGTCTGTGAATACCAAGTCTGGTCCAGGTGCTTTATCTCGTTTCAATCTTTGTATGGAAGCCTCAACTTCTTCATACATAATGGGCCTATTTAGAAATTCATCACCATCATTGGTTAACGTTGACGCCATCTTGTTTTTCTCAAACGGAAAGTTTAAAATGTATACTGACGTCCCAGAGCCTCGTAATGGCTCCGGGACGTTTCGCACCAGCGACGTTTCGTCCCAGGACGTTTTTCGTCCCAAACGTTTCGTCCCATTTTCTTTCTTGGGACGTTTTGTCCCATAATTCCGGAACGTTTCGTCCCATACCCTTGGGGGGGGGGGAGGGGGGGGGGAGGGAGGTGGAAGGGGGAAGGAGGGGCGGTAACTTGACTTTTCAAATGGTGCCTACGTGCAGCTATTTAATACCCTCCCTATAAATGTATACCGACTGTCTGTAAAGTAAACCTATTCATGTTAATTAAACATTATCAAATTTGGAAGGTGATAAAGATTTTAATACAACTTAAGCCACAAGAGAAGCAGAGAAACTTATAAAATGCATGCTGATAACATAAATGGTGCCTAATTTCATATACGTAATGTATATATTAGCACCATAAATGTATGGAATTACGGACAACTCGCCCCAAAGACAACTCGCCCCAAGCCTTGACAACTCGCCCCACAAAAATCTCGCCCCAAGACAACTCGCCCCACCTTCAGGTGACAACTCACGCCACATTCTGAGACAACTCGCGCCAAAGACAATTCGCCTCAAGACAACTCGCACCACATTCTGAGACCACTCGCCCTTCTAAAGAATTCTTCCCCAGACGGACCCCCACCCCCCTTTCAGAAGGCATATCATCAAAAGTTCAAATACTAATAAGCATTGATGAATTTTGTAACATGCCTCACAGCCACAGTTTGATAACAATTACGCTTCAAATAACAGTGTAATTATCAAAATAAAAACGATCAAATCATTTTCAACAATGAACAGCTTGGCTTTAAAAATCATGAGTTTGGAGGGCCACATCTTATCTTATCTTATCTTATCTTATCTTATCTTATCTTATCTTACCTTACCTTACTTTACCTTACCTTACCTTACCTTACCTGACCTGACCTTATCTTACCTTATCTTATCTGATCTTATCTTATCTTATCTTATCTTATCTATCCTGGCATATCTGTCTGGTTGTCTATGTGTTTTCCTTCTGCACCCTGATTTCCTTTTGGTGGCTGATTATCTTTTTAGTAATATGATCAGTTACAAAAAAAATTACATGTGTTCATTAATTGCCTATTTTCAGAAATTATACACTTGTTCTAAAAGGGTAATAAATTTAAAGGTGTGGATTTTTTTTTGTAATTAGTTGAAGAAAAGGCAAAACAAAAAGGTACTAGGGTGAAATCAACCTATTACCTCACCTGTTTTTCAAAATATATAAACCAGGCCGAAACGCCTCACCACTGAAAGCGGGACGAAACGACTCATCTTTGAAATCGGGCCGAAACAACCCACCCCAATTGGGCCGAAAGGACTCACCCTTGAAATTGGACCGAAACGACCCAGGCCGAAACGACCTGACCGAAAGGGAATAGGACCAAAACGACCCGGATTCACTGAGTGTATTTAGCATGGCTGTTATACTTGACCTTGTGTCGTAGTCACTAGTCAGTACTTCACTTTCCCCAGCATAAACATAACCTTTGACCTCAAAAACCAATAATCAAATGGGGATTAACAGGCAAATATGTTTGCTTACTTCCAGGCTTTGGAAGCAGAGCTGGGGAAAGTATAGGACTGTAGTGGCCCAGCGAGAGGTCTCCTTTGTATTTTCTCAATCTGGAATATTTTTTTCTTTAGTAAAGTGGTACCATATGGAAGCAGCATACTCCAGTTGGGGCCGCACCAGAGTGTTGTATGCAGTCTCTCTCACCTGAAAAACTTTGGTCTTTATGTTCCTTCTCAGGAATCCCAGAATACGATTAGCGCTTCCAGTAATTCTGTCTATGTGGCAGTTCCAAGATAGGCCACCAGAGATGTCCACCCCCATGTACCAAACGCTGGTGACCACCTCCAGGACCTGTCCATGTAAGTAATACAGAGAATTAATAGGTCTCCTGTAGGTCGTCACCCTCACCACCTGGCACTTTGAGGGGTTAATCTCCATGTTCCATCTGGACTCCCACACAGAAAGACTCAAATCATTCTGTAGCATCTGGCCACTATTCCCACCCTCTATGGTGAAGTAAACGGCCGTGTCGTCGGCGAATAGTCGGACCTGGGAGACTATCTGTTCCGGCAAATCATGAGGAACGGAATCAGACCCAGAACAGACCCTTGAGGGACCATTGATGCAACTGGGACCGATTCTGATTCCTCACCTTCAAGGACCAGCCTAGTGCTTTGCCCGTGATTCCATACTGGTGAAGTTTCCAAAGGAGTTTGGAATGAAGCCTTTGAAAATCCCAGCAGTTTCAAATCAGTTTGTTTACCTGCACTTGCATTCCGGGCAAGGTCCTCCGCCAACATGGCGAGCTGAGTTTCGCATGACCTTTTCTCTCTAAAGCCGTGCTGTAAGTCATACAGTAGGCCATGAGAATCCATGTGCTCGACCACGTGACCACGTGAGAAGCCATAATATGTTCGAGGACCTTGCAGAGTATGCGTGTGAGGTAGATCGGTCTGTAGTTCGCAGCCGATGACTTGTCCCCCTTCTTGAATATTGGTGTTCTTAATCGGCACCAATCTGCAGGAAGCTTACCTGACTGGACAGGTTGCTAAAAAAATTATTTGTAGAATAATCCGATTGGAGCAATTTCATTCCGTAATTCCTGCAGCAAAAGGGGTTTTAATTCATCTGGACCGGCAGCTTTTCCAGGTTTTAAATTCTTCAGAAGCTTCAGGATGCCCTCCACAGACATCCTGATCTCCTCTTAGCTCAGGACATCAGGGGGTTTGATCAAACCTCTACTTGTCACTTGCATATTTTTCATCTTTCGGGTATAGACTGTAGCTTGGGTGGCATAACTGCAGATATAGCTTACAGTTTCTTAGATTAAGTGGATGGGGAGGTGCATGCATGCGGCGATGTAGCATGATGTGTGCACCTTATTCTTTCTTTGAAAGTGTTGAAATATGTGTATATAGCAAACAATAATAAATAGCCTTTCGCTGTGATGATTTTGATATTCATAAAGTTGCATGCATGTGATATCTTGTTGATATATCATTGTTTTGTCGCAGTAACAATAATAAAATAAGTATAATAATAAGTATAATAATCTTTATTTATAGTCGCTATTTCTTTTTATTAGCAACTAACATTAGTTGTTTGCCGATGACATAGACGCTCTAGCTGAGGAACAGCAGGAACAACTAGAAGCCCTAGCTGAAAGTCTCTACAAAACCTGCACAAGGTATAAGATGGAGATCAGTGCTGAGAAGACTAAATTGATGACAATCAGCACAGATGGTATTCAGAGGTAGATCAAGGTTACAGGGCAGAAGCTTCAAATACCTTGGATCAGTTGTCTCAGATGATGGCTCAAAACAGGAGGTTCTCTCATGGATTGCACAAGCCACTTCAGCTCTTACCAAGCTGAAACCAATTTGGAGAGATAACAACATATCTCTTGGATCAAAGGTGAAACTTATGTGCTCCCTTGTCATTTCCATATTTCTGTATGCCTGTGAATTGTGGACCTTGACAGCAGAGTTAGAGAAAAATTATACAGGCCTTTGAGATGAGATGCTACCGAAGGTTACTGAACATTACGTACAAGAACCATATAACCAATGAGGAGGTTCGCAGAAGGATCCAAGCAGCTATTGGAGAATATGATGAACTCCTGATGCTGGTCAAGAAACAGAAACTAATTTGGTTTGGTCACGTCTCAAGGTCTTCTGATTTAGCAAAGACGATTCTACAGGGCACAGTGAAAGGAGAAAGAAAAAGAGGTAGACAGAAGAAGTGGGGGGGGGGGGGGGGAGACAATATTAAAGAGTGGACAGGGATGGATTTTGCCAGCTCAACTAGGGCAGCTGAAAACAGGACAAAGTGGAAAGAGATTGTTTCGAAGTCATCTGTGGTGCCCCAACGACCTAGTACGGTTACGGGATAGAATAGAATAGAACAGAAGTTAAGGAGGGAAATGTTCCCAATGTGGCCAGAAGGAAAGCAGACACATTGAAAGACTCTCTTAAGAAATTCAGTGTTCTACCAGAGTCTTGGAAATAGATTGCACAAAATCGTTCAAAATGGCGTTGTCTCATCAAGAAAAGTGCAGCTGTCTACATGAAAGGAAGAGAATTTGTAAAGCTAAGCAACATCGCGCAAGGGGGTGGGGGGTGGGGGCAGAATACCATTAGAGATTCTTATCACTGGTTGGGAGCGTACAGTACGTGTGACCCGTTGTACCGATGTGTATAGTGGACGCATCTTTGTTCAAATATGGCGGGTAAGTTTCAGATCTGTTTATTTTTGTGTTTTAAAAATATAAAGTAAGGGAGTTTCAACTTAGTACCGATAGTTCGACAAGCCTAACTACAGATCTTTTCGACATGCTACCTTGATTTTCTGTAGATTGTTATGATGTGCTTTATTTTCACATTTCATTTGAGAAAATCACTACTCTACTTTCGATTTCAAAAGGTGCATCCGTACCATTTCTTCAAATCTGTCCACCAATTTTACATGAAACGACCGTATCTTCGTTGCAATTATTTATGATGTATGTCGGCTCAGGATTCATTGATCTTTTTAGATATCATGCTATGTAAGGGCAATTATTTTCAAAGAAAATGATAGAGGGGTCAAAATCTGTTCTGTATTGTGTGTCGCAAAACCGATTCTCAGTACTGTATGCTGTGTCTCAGTTATGCTGTATAGTGTGTGATACCATAGCACAGAACTCTTTTCAATAATTTCGTAGGATAGGCTACAAATATATTACAGCTTATGTTTTGGGCATGTAGAAACTTGGCCTAATAACAGCTTATAAACCGAAGAAGAAATATAAACTGTCAATTTCGCTGCTTACACAAAACAATGCGGGTGTGTTTACACACTCTTTAAACACAGACTCAGTACTGTGACACGGCCATTATTTTTCTCGTTTGTCCACCTGATTATTGGCTGAGGGATGACTCATTTATTATCAGGTTGGTGTGGGGTGGGTGGGGCAGGAGTACATTTTCATTTGATTCACTTAATTATTTATTTACGACCCTCTCAGTCCTCAGTCTCACCAGAATCCCCCCACCCTTTCTCCCCCTCGATAGGTGAGAAAAACTTTACGAACCTCCCCCCCCCTCCCCCCCCCACACCACCACCCCTACACCCCACAGCGACCCTTCACACAAACAGCATATTACCCATATTTTATGTCAGACTGGCCTTAATCATACCTGTGTGAAACACAAAGAACATTTTCTTAAATATACAGATTAATTTGATTTCTGGATGAGCATAAGCAGCAAAAAGATGCAGGAGAAAATAAATTAACAGAAATCTGACGCTGAATGCCCCATAATGCTGGTCGGGCCGCTTAGCACAGTCGGTAGGGCACCTGACTTATAAGTCAGAGGTCGTGGATTCGATACCCGGTCTGGCCACACACTTTCGTTTCTGCTTCCGCTGATTCAAGAAGGGCAGTTCTCAGTTACTGTCGGAAGTATGTGCACTTAGTACTGGTTAACCTCTTAGGAGGTCTAAGCCTGCCCAGGAATAGTGTGGTTAGGTTAACTGACCGTCCCGACATGAGCTGTTTACCGTGGACGTAAAGCAACAAATCAATCAATCAATCAAAACCCTATAAAGCTGGTAATAATATTAGGTGGGGTCTTGGGCGCAGTCGCCAGCAGTCACAACAGTTTTTTTTTTTTTTTTTTTTTTTTTTTTTTTGCTGATGGCAAGGCACCCCAGGAGATCTGATACCACAAACGCAGGAATTAATTTTACTTGAGGACGAAATCGTCTTCTCGACATGATTTTATGGACCATTGTATACTGTCCTACTGGCAAATCAATGGGGATATAAAGCTACCAAATTTTTTTTGGTTGGGGGGGGGGGGGGGGGGGGGGGGGGGAAGGGGGGGAGGGGGGGGTAAAAGTTTTGAAGTTTTAAAGTTGAATTAACAGAATCTGAAAAAAGTAGGAGTAATGGAGTAATGAGGAGGGGGGGGGGGGGGGGGGGGGTGTCTGCGGGGCGAAATTGAAGACTGGTGGAAGAATTCTGAACTCCAATCACCATATGTCAAACAGAACATATGACCTCACGCCCTGTTTACCCCTGCACCTCCCATCCCCCGCTTTCCCGCCCCCTCCGATTACTGTCTATTCTATTCTATTCTATTCTGTTCTATCCCATAACCTTACTAGGTCGTTGGGGCACCACAGATGACTTCGAAACAATCCCTTTCCACCTTGTACTGTTTTCAGCTGCCCTAGTTGAGCTCGCAATATCCACCCCTGTCCACTCTTTAATATTGTCATCCCACCTCTTCTTCTGTCTACCTCTTCTTGTTTTTCCTTTCACTGTGCCCTGTAGAAACGTTTTTGCTAAACCAGAAGACCTTGAGACGTGGCCAAACCACCTCAGTTTTCGTTTCTTGACCAGCGTCAGGAGTTCATATTCTCCGCTGGCTGCTTGGATCTTTCTGCGAACCTCCTCATTGGTTATATGGTCCTTGTACGAAATGTACAGTAACATTCGGTAGCATCTCATCTCAAAAAGCCTGCGTTCTTTTCTCTAACTTTGCTGTCAAGGTCCACAATTCATAGGCATACAGAAATATGGAAATGACAAGGGAGCGCATAAGTTTCACCTTTGATCCAAGAGATATGTTGTTATCTCTCCAAATCGGTTTCAGCTTGGTAAGAGCTGAAATGGCTTGTACAATCCTTGAGAGAACCTCCTGTTTTGAGCCATCATCTGAGACAACTGCTCAATAGTATTTGAAGCTTGTTACTGTACCCAGCTTCTGCCCTTTTACCTTGATCTCCCTCTAGATGCCATCTGCGCTGTTTGTCATCAGTTTGGTCTTCTCACAACTGATCTCCATCTTATACCTTGTGCAGGTTTGGTCGAGACTTTCAACTAGGGCTTCTAGTTCCTGCTCTTCCTCAGCTAGAGCGTCTATGCCATCGGCAAACCGCAAATTGGTAATGTTTCTGCTGCCTATGCTAACCTTTCCGTCATGTTCTTCCAGAGCATCAGACATTATCCGTTCGAGAAAAATGTTGAAGAGGGTGGGTGACAAAAGACATCCTTGTCTTCTTCTAACTGTTGTTCTGAACCATTTTCCTGTGCTGCCATTCATCAGGACTGCATTTTCGCCTTGTCGTATAGCTGATCGATGGTGCGAACTAGATTTGCACTGATATTGTACTTCCGCATGGTTGCCCATAAGGCCGCTTGCGATACCCTGTCAAAGGCTTTTTTGAAATCAATGGAGACAGATGCTGCTGGTTTTGACATACTTTTCACACAGGTTTCTTAGATTGAAGATCAGTTCTGTGGTGCTCCTTCCTGCTCGGAACCCAGCCTCTTCCTCAGCGAATATCTCTTCGGTTTGTAGTTTAAGCCTGTTCAAGATGACTTTCAGCATGACTTTGCTTGAATGACTGATGAGGCTGATGGTTCTGTAGTTCTGGCAGAGCTGTAGGTTGCCCTTTTTAGGGAGTGTAATAATCAGCGACTGAGTCCATGGGGTAGGCCATTTTCCCGTTCTCCATATCCTGTTACAGATATCTGTTAATACATCAATCATGGTCTCCCCGCCAGCTTGACCAAGTTCTGCTAGTATATTATCAACTCCGACAGACTTCTCCTTCTATAGTTCTGCTACTGCAATCTCAACTTCCTCACGAGGGCTCGGTTGTTGATCTTCTTGGGGCTGATTGCAGTCCAGAACCGCATTGTCACCGTAAGTCTCATGGTTTTATAGTTCTGAGCAATATTCTGTCCATCTGCTGAGAATCTCTTGTTCCTCTGTAAGGCATTTCCCAGACCAGTCCTGGATAGTTGTGGATCTACCCTATTTCTCTGAAGTTAGATCCTTCACCAGCTGGTATGCTTTCTTGCTGTTGTTTTGTTCAGGCAAGTTTCGATCTCCTCGCACTGAATACCTATCCAGTCCTCCTTCGCTTTCTTCACTGCCTTTTGAATCATATTGTTTGCTTCCCTGTATCCTTTTGCTCCCCCTGCTTCATACCGCTTCTTCTTCAAATTTCTTCTCTCATCACAGAGGTAGAGAACATCTCTGGTGACCCTGGGCTTCCGACGTTCCTTC
The DNA here is from genome assembly GCA_963989385.1 of Ctena decussata. NCBI lineage: Eukaryota > Metazoa > Mollusca > Bivalvia > Lucinida > Lucinidae > Ctena > Ctena decussata. The sequence goes on from OZ022500.1 coordinate 42,434,061, forward strand.
ACAAGTATCTCACTGGCTGCATCAGTCAATACTGTATTGTAGGCGGTAATCATGGTATCTATGTCCATGTCATCATCCCTCAGACCAATGAGTGGTGCAAATTTCCCACCTATTGTTGCTTGAAAAGTGCATGCCACATCTGGGTCCCTTAACTTCTCAAGATCAAACTTCAGTCTTGGCTGGGTTGGCTTTCTAGCCTTCTTCAGACGAGCTCGTAAGGCCATCATCACCAGGTCACGGTCACTTTCTATGCTTATTGTAGATCACCAAAAATATTCTGATCCCTCCCTCCTACTCCCCTTCCACCACCCCTCCACACACACCTGAATGCACCCGCCACTCCTCCCCTCCCCACCACCCCCACCCCAACCTGATAATAGTAAATCTTCCCTTAGCATGGTTATACTACAAGCTCACAAATGAGCATAAAGGCCAAGGTGGGGTAAAAATCATTCCCCGTTGTGAGTGACACTGTGAAAATTGCCATTTCTGCGCACCTTTTGAACCAAGATATTGTGTAGAATAGGTCATACTTCCTGCTTGTAGTCATTTCAATAGACTAGTACTTCAGCCTTTTTCTCCAAGATTTTGTGAATTAATAAGTAATTGCTATTGTAACAAAGATTCGCTAGACGTTTAAACATTTATATTTAATGGAATAAAACAAAAATGCAATAAATCTTTGAATAAGTATCACACCTAAATAGGACATCCCATACAGTCAAAACAGCGTATAATATGACAAACCATACAGCAAATATGAGACATCCCATACAGTCAGAAAAAAAATGGGGACGCTCAGTCTTGCTTGTCGTGTGTTTTTTTCCCGTACTTTAAGGATATTTATCATGAGTAAATCTCTTTATAGATTATTAATCTCTCTTAAAAAGGGATTTACTGACAAGTTTTTCAAATTTAAACGCTAAATCGGTCGTTTTTCTGGTTACAGGTGGACTGATCTTATTACAAACACCAGTGATTTGCAGATGAAAAACTAGATTTAGAGCAAAGAAAGCAAAATCTAACCGGCTCCAAAAACGTCCATAATGGATAACATAAATAAATAAAACACGCATACCAAGTTGTAAAAATCCAAATAGTAAAAATCAATAAACGAAAGCAAAGTTCACGCAGACACGTCCTGAAGGTCACAAAACGGACAAAGATTTGTCCACTATACAAATCCGACAACCTGGTCATACAAGATACAAGATACAAGAAGCTTTATTTAAAGTCGACATTTTTGTGTACAACATAATAACATTAGCCATGGGCTATTTTGTCGACAAACATGATAAGAAAAACTGTACATGTATACACATTATAACAAAAATCACAGATTAAGAAAGCTATATCACAGTCCTGAAAGCATAGGATTACATTAAAATTCAAATAATAGAGACTAGTATGGTATATAAATTACTAATACCATGGCACTGTCTTCTCTGAAGAAGCCAGATACCATGGTAATTAGTAACACAGGGTAAAACAAAGACCCTAACCACCTCCAACCATCATCCCTTACCACAAATAAAAAAAAAGCAGATTGGATTCATAAAAGATGAGCCCATACGAAAGCGAAAGTTAGGTAAGAGGCAATGTCACATGTACTGTACGCTCCCAACCAGTGCTTATGTACGAAATCATCTTGCTGCATTTGCCACAGACAATTTAGAGCAAAAACTATGTCATCCAATAACACACCAGAAGCACAAGCACTGCAAACACTAATAGAGTAAGACAGTCATGGTCAGAAATGATAGAACAATAACAATCGATGTTGTGCACCATATGGTTAAGTGCAAGTGGAACTGCATCAGCACTTTTAACATCTCATTCAGTGCAGGTGAGGCCTACCTCCATGATGTATCTGCTACTTGAATATAGGGAATTCATACACCCACAATTACAATGAAGACAAGGCATAACTTATGACAGGATGCTGTTCCTACAGCTATGCGTCTCCTGAGCTGATGCACCATGTCACCAGTCCAATCAGTGCAGTATCTATGTCACAGGGTATAGGTACAGGGTGTGCTTGTACTGCCTCCCGTTACAAACCAGCTTTTATAATGGCCAGACTGGTAGAGCGGGTAGTGCTGGTAGAGTGGAGTGCACTCCCATGAAGTTTTGAGGTATGTAGTGTGGTAGTGTGTATGTTGCGGGGGGGGGGGGGGGGGGGGGGAGGGGGGGAGATGTTGGTTGTCTCCGCACTTTGACTTATCCAATTTTCAGTCCTCAACCAATCACAACTCGTGTGCCAAATCGATAATTGACAATTATTAAAACATGGCTGACGTCGTCGAGAAAAAAGAAAAGGTCAAATTTAATATGTTTTAGGTAAATGCTTATCATGTTTACCTCACAGCAGCCGTCTTCTATGTTTAATATCTATCAATTTAATTTTGATAAGGCATTAGGAAATCTTAAATGATGAAGCTTAGACTAAATTAGTTTAAAGCTCGTACTTTTCTTATTCGGCCACAATATGCTCGATCAGGTCTCATAGTAGGATGCTGGCTTGGACGTTAATAGGTCAGGCACATTTGTCTAATCCGTCTTGTTGATTTCAGCTTCAGATGAAAGGACACCACCGTCTGATACATGCAACTCAATGTGTCAGATTGAACCGAGAGACAGGAGAAGGTATCTTAACCCAGACATACGCTGATAGCAAAGACTCGTATCAGCCTGCGCAATATTGTAATACAACTGGTGTTTCCTGTCGGCTAATAAGGTCTTTGTGATATGAGCGTCATCGTTACCCAAGATAAGCGAATACTTCCGAAGAAGCTTATCAGTCTGCACCTTCGCATGTTCCATTAGATAACATCTTATGTGGTGCAGGTGATTAGTTCACCGGACTTCCCAGGCAGCGACTGTCCGCTGTTATTTAATTTGTGTCGGGTAAAATAAGACCTTACGCCATCTGAAATGGAAGTTAATCAGAGTCTCCCTTTAATAGATTGTTCGTCAAGTTAGCTTTCATCAGACTTTGAGAGTGCACATGCTAATAATCTGCATCGTATGCACACGCTGTTAAGTAGCTTTTAAAAGTAGCCTTCGAAGTGGTGAGTTCACTTCCATGTGTCTGGCATTGTGGGTGTGCAAAACTTTCAAACCAGCCTGCGCCGTCTTGTCCTAATGGTCAGATTTTGTTTCAGCATACAACCAGTTGTCTCGGAACAAGACTGCGCTATGTACGTTGCTGGTGTAGAATTTACTTGAGAAAACTCAGACCGGCATTGAGCCGACGACTGAAATTGCGACTTCTGATCAAAGTTTTTCCGTACAAACCAGCTATGGACCATGCAGAAGTCATATAATAGAGGAACAATACTCGGGTGAGCCTGCATATCCGCGCTATCAGAATCTTGTCTTTTTGCATCAATAATCTATAGATGCTGAGAAATATTAAGCCAAGAAGTGAAAAAAATAACCTGGCTCCACCCAAAATTAAAAAAAAAAAAGAAAAAAAAAATAGTCTGCAGATGATTCCATTTGAATTGAGAATTTAAAATGCCGCTGGCTTCTGGGGGGTGGGGGCTGTGCCCCCAGACCCCCCATATTTGTAGTAATGTTTTAATACTATCTACAATTGTTTTACACCAGCTGAGCACCCCCACCCCCCGCATGTGCATACATTTACAAAAACATCCTATACAACATTCACATACACATGTATTATTGATCTGCCCCATTACTAAGTAAATGTTTCAACTAAAACTGAATTACAAAAGAGTCACTAGCTTATGGGACACAAAGTCATTATGGCAAAATAAACACTCTAAAAGGCAAAATTCCTTAAAAAAAAGCCTGTATTTCTTAGCATCATCCCTTGTTTTTCTCTATTGTTGCCCCCCCCCCCCACCCCCCCTTGTTAACTTCTTAGCAGAGAACTTTTAGCCATTTATTAACTTGCATTCATTTATAATGTGACTCTATCAATAAGTAATCAATGGTAAAATATTGGCAGACTGGTTTATACCCTGTGGTATTGTATGGTTTGTTTGAGTGATGCACAAGAATCAAACAGTCTTCAGAGCTCCAGATAAAGTGCAGTTTTGAGGATACTTGTAGTTCAAAATAAAGGATCTCATTTGAGTGGTCATAACATATGAAATTCTTGAAACTCACCTTTGGCGAGTTTCATAAATTTCATGTGAAATGACCCAGAGTGTAAGATTCTGTTTATCCTATTACCCTGTAAAGTGGGATTTTATCGCCTTCTTTCAAAATGAACAGTATTCAATAAGAAAATGCATTGCTGACATGGTTAACAGTGACATTACATGTATGTGCCAAAATGTTATTACACATGTGGCCATATGATTTTTATGACACAACATTGTCCACTAAATAGCGGCAACATCATATGATAAAATAGTTATCAATGAAAACAGATGTGACCCCTCATTAGAATTGTCTTGGTGAGATGGTTCTAATGAGGAATGAGGGGTCACAACATATGTTTTTATGGAGAAACATGGCTAAATTATCCCTAAATTGTCCCTGTTACCCTGGTATAGTGGATGTAGATTGTCAACATACTGTCTGACTTATTGCACTTAGTGAGACATATAATTTTTATTACATTTACATACAGTAGTTTTTCTTTCCATAAATAAGTTGATACTGTATTGACACTAGATACCGTATTGCTTCTTATAAAGCTGAGGTGGGGAAGGGGGCATTGGAATTAACAACTCTTATAAATGTTGTTCCTGAGACAAAATTTTGGGCAATAAACTTCAAATTTGGGTAGTTTAGAGCTGGTCTTGATGGAATTTGGCCACTTTTTTTCACAAAGTGAATTGGGGACCTTTATTAGGGAGGGGGCATTTATGAGAAGGAATATGGTAAGTGGACAGAAATGCCTGAGCAAACAATGTAGACTCAGATCAGACTTAATGTTTGTTTGAATATGATTTACTGCCTATTTGCCCGCTGTTATTCCTGGGCCCAAACACCTGGGCCCAGTCCATATGTCATTTTTCAAAGGCCCATTGTTTGTTTTAAAGGAACTTATTCTTATAGTACATAAAATATAGGCAAACTGACATTTCAGAGGGTACCCTGGATCCCATGTTTTATTGTGAGGGGCATCAATGACTTTAAGTGGGCAAATGGTCCCATGGCCCTTTCTCAGTACAACACTATCCCCACAGGTGATTGCGTCACGAATCAGTTTGTTTTTGTCCATTTTAAAGACAGGTAGATGTAGGGTACTGACATCTTATATATTTATGTTGGATTGTGGTTAACTGTTTTGTAACTGGAAACTTGAAAGAAAGTTCAATTAAATATTAGATTTCTTTTTATTTGTTCTAGAAAGTTACACACGTTTATGAACATGCCATTGGAAAACTTGTCTTATGACATACATATATGTGAATTATACATGTTAGGATCAGCCTGCATTCATTCTCAGACCAAGGGCATTTTGCTGAGACAATTTATATGGTACCTTGCCTGGTATGTGAACTGTGCTTGATCTGATCAGACTGTGCACATGTATGTGCACAGTCTGATCAGATCATACACAGTTCAGATGTGAGTTAACATACATGTAAACATATGTTTATTACATATGATGACAGCTCATGTGGCAGTCACATGTTTGTTTTGATCTGAATCAAGAGACCCATGTGGGAATAGAAAATGCTTGTTGTAAGAGTGTCTGTCTGCCTAGTCTGGTAATAGTCTGCTCTGTTTACCAGGCTGTTTGTGTGTTTTATATTCTGGTATAATGAATGAAAAAAGATTGGTCAGGTTTTACCAGAGTCGTGATGAGATTACAGGGTTTCTCATATGATTGTGTTCATTTATTTTGTTTATACTGTAAGTTTCTAATTAAAGATTCTGTTTGTGAAAAGGAAGGTAAATGATTGTTAAGTCAGATGTTTATAAGATGGAACAGTATTTTCTTCCATCTATAGATTGACGTTAAAAAAGATTGTTATAGTGAGTTTTTGCCTTATCTATTTCAGCTGAGATATAGGTATAATTATTGATACCGAGTTTTATTTCACATAGATAATTATTTAAGCTACGTCTTTAGGACATACCCATTTACTGTTTTACATCTGTTTGTTTATATTACAGTTTTTGCTTGTTTTTTTTTAGTTTAAAAATCTGTCTTCAATTTACATGTGTAATAAAGGAGACCAAGATTTTCTTTAAAACAAACCAACCTACTTGTAGTAAGTAAAGTTCTTATCTAGGTACTTAAATTAAATTTGTTTTAAATGTAAAAGCCCTAAAGATTATGTGCCTCGGATGATTATTACATTTGTAGAGATGTAGATTATCAGATCTCAACTCGCTGTCTGCAAGAATTTCAGTGGAAATTGGCATCATTTGTCATTGATTGCTGAAATGTTCATTGCTGCTGGAAAAATACCAAAATAACCCAAATTGTTGTGACAGCAGTCCTTTAGCAAACAATGTAGACCCAGCTCAGGCTGCTCCTAATGGAGCAGTCTGATCAGGGTCTGCAGTGTTTGCCAATCTGTCTACATTTCATAGATATGTGACCGGATAACAGAATCAGCTTGTTCAAAGTTTAGGGTTTCTGTGGTAATTGGTTCAGGTGGTGATATTTAGGTAAATGGTGGTAACTCTCATTTGTGTTTGTACATAATTGAAATTCTCTTGTGACAAAAAACAAATACAGAAGGATCCTGATTGCTATCAGTGTCTCAAACCCTATGATTTTGTTGTTTACCATATTCTGTCTGTTGACTTGTTTTTATGCTGGTTTTTGTGACAGAAATTTTGCATTTCTCTTTTTATTTTTCGATACAGTGAACAAAATCAAAGGTTCCTGACTTCTTTGAGTAAAGAAACTGGACCATTCCCATACATGATCTTTTTGAAACTCCAGACCATATTAATGATACTTTTTTGGTGGGGAATGATGGGAAGTTTTCAATTTCAATTACATCATGACAACTAACCTTGAATTCTTTGCTTACATCTTTATCTTTCCATAATTCCATGTGCCAACCATGTGAGTTCAAAGTGCACTATTGTTTGCCTCCTGCGAGAATGTAATATTGGTGTAAGTAGGCGTAGGAAGACTAGGATACCAGAATAATTCCAGTCATTCAAAAGAAATATCTATATTATTGAAAAGGTTGTCTTTAGTTGATGTAAGGTAAGGCATTCAATCATTTAGAATACTGGAAGTCTCTCATGAATAAGCTGAACCTGCTTTTGTTACTTGTGGTGGATTGTATAAACTTGTACAGTAGAGGCTCGGGAACCATATAGTGAAAAAGTTTTACATGTACATGTTCCTTCAGCAATTTTATGGTACAGTCCTTTTATGAGGCAATATTAGGATTCCATTGGGCATTGCATTACAATTGAATAGCCTATCACAACACTTCAAAGAAATACAATATGAATGAGCATGGCAGTGCCCCAGATAAGAAGGGGCAACAGAGAGAATTTAGGGATAATTTTCCTTATTTTTCCATAAAAACATATGTTGTGACCCATAATTAGAACCGTCTGGGCGAGACGGTTCTAATGAGGGGTCACAACATACGTTTTCATTGAGAAATAAGAAAAATTATCTTCAAAATCTTCAAATTATCGCTGTTACCCCTTCTTATCTGGAGCTCTGGCATGGGATGCTCATTTTGCCTTGTAGTTGTCAGTGGGTGCTGTGACATGATTTCAGTAGATCCAAAATGAGCCGCAACATGACAAAACCAACAAAGTGGCATGTGTGCCCAGCAAAGACTCAGATCAGCCCGGTCATTGTCCCAGTCGGAGCAGAGTCTTCACTGTTTGCGTAAAAGGTAGCTAAGGGTCTAAGCTAGCTTCATGTGGACAGCAATTACTCTGATCAGACTGGGCAGATGCCCAGGCCGATCTGAGTCTTCACAGGGGCACACACCACTGTGCTGGTTTTGTTGTGTCCCCGCTCAAATACTGATAGTGTTTTAATGCCTGCTGCTATATATTTGCAAGTGTTTGTTTCCACCAGTAAATAACTAAAGTCTGGATTATATTCTGTTTCAGGGGCTGTAACTTATTAATCCCAATGGCATCTGTCTGACAGAACTCTGAGAGTAGTCTCCCTTACCATGGCGTTCAGCAGCATATTTAAAAAGGCGACCAGCCTGCTGGGGTTTGGCAACAACAATCTGAAGCCACCGCCTCTAGATGGGGAGATTATTTTCTGTAAGAACAATGTGTGTGTTCATCCACCTGCCACTCTTACTTCAGAGAAGGAGGAGCATCACCAAGGCTACCTAACACTAAGATCTCATAGTGATAAGGTTTGTAATACATCACAATTGAGCCGCAACACCACAAAACCAACAATGTGGTTATGCGCCCAGCGCAGTCTCAGATCAGCTTGGCATCCACCCAGTTTGACCAGACTCTCCGTTAAGTGCTCAAAGGGTAGCTAAGGATCTAAGCTACCTCCATGTGGACAGCCAAGACTCTGATCAGACTGGGCGGATGCCCAGGCTGATCTGAGTCTGCACTGGGTGCACAACCACTTTGTTGGTTTTCTCGTGTCACGGCTCATATATGTTTGTTTATCAATTTTCTTTTCCCATTAATTTTCACATGTACTAATATGAGGTTTCTGAGGCTGTTGAATGCAAAAGATGAGTTACATCTGTTAATGCCGTTGATCGGCGTGTTTTACCACATACCGGACTTGATTCATTTTTTTACTAGGCATTCATTTCTGACTTTATGCGTAAAACACGTATTCTTTTAAACCGTTTTCAGCGCGAAATAGCCCTTTTGGTGCTGATGTGCCGTAAAACCCATATCACTCACTCACTCATCTGTTAATTTTTCACCTAAAACCAAAAAGTTCACTGAATGTGAAGTTAAAATAATGATAGATTAAGCAAGCAATTACCATTTTTGTCTCACTGTGACTAGCAGAAGCAAAGCTTAGGTATAACTTTTCTGGTGGTGTCAGCAGCGGCGTAAAATTCAAATCAGGTTTTCAGTTTTGTGACATTGTGCAGAAAGGCGGGTGGTTGAAGGGGTGGCATTGATGCAATTACTGTAAATCACTTAACATAAGCAAGGGCTTCATGATCCCTGATATTTACAAATTTACCAGCTGGAAAATTCAGGTATCTCACTAATGTTTGTAAACAGAAATTATCAATTGACACTTACTTGGTTGTAAATTCAAGAAGGTGCAAATAATTCCAAAACTAAAACAACTTGCAAAAATAAGAACACATGACAATTAAGTGGTAGGGAAGTCTAAAAAATTACATTCTTCAGACAAGTTTGGGGTAATTGTATGAAATTTTGGTATCCAAAAGCCAGTTTTGGTGACACTTGGTCATTATTTTCACACAAAATGTGTAGGATGGCCTTTATTAGACATTGGGTGTTTATTAGAATAAATATGGTACACTGTAGATGTGATATCAATTCAGGGTTTTAAGTTTACTGAATTTTTGGGATACCTGATGCAAACAGATACATGTACATTGATTGCCACATTAATGCTAGTGATCGATTGATGTCCAGGTTTTACGGTATTTTCAATAGTTATTCCCCCAACTTTGAAAAAATTGGTGGAGCATATTGCTTTTGGCTTGTCTGTCCGTCCGTATGTGCGTGCATGCGTCACACTTTTTCATGCTTGCTGTAACTTTGGAACCCTGCTAGCTAGGGTCTTGAAATTTCATATATGGATATCTCATGGAAAAATAGCCGACACATATTTTTTTTTCTTTTCCAACTTATGCCCCATTTTGGAGTTATGTCCCTTTTAGAAAAATGAGATGACTATCTTGTTAGCAAGATATCTCAAAAAGTGTTTCAGTTATTGCCTTAATATTTCGTATACTGATCAGATATGAAGCGTACATTACCTGATTAACTTTTGGGAGAATTCTGTAAAAATTTTGATGGAGTTACAGCCCTTGTTTGAATTTGGCATTTTTCAAACCTCTGAATTGCTTAATCTAGGAAGCTGATATTTGGTATAATAGTAGTTTTTGATGAGTTTAATATTTTCGTAAAGATTAGGTGAGTCCTTTTCAGACTTAGACATTCTAAAGTTTGACACCTATAGTGGCAAGCATATGGTTGGGGACATAGTGTTTCACAAACACAATTTCTAGTTTTACAGTTACATTGAGCTGATGGAAGAGTGATATAATAAAGGGCTTGGAGTGGAAACCAGTTTATGGTTGAAAAGAATTCCTCCGTCTGGATTCATACCCGTACCCAGACCATTAGTTTAGCAGAACAGTGCTTTAGCCACTGAGCTATTGGGGCTCCTAATTGTATTGATGATTTGAAATATTAACCATTTGTATGTTGGAACTCTTGACAACAAAGCTCATGATAAAGTGGCTGTTTTTAGTGGCTTCAAATCAGAATAAATCTCAGAATTATCTTGAAAACCCTAACCTTGTCTTTAGCTCTGATAGGAACCAGTGTATACATGTACATGTACATTATGTCTCCAACAAAACTGTATGCATTATGGTACATGTGAATGTTATAAAATTTTATACTCCCAATCCCTCAGAAAAAGCCTGGGAAAAATGGATTTGTAGATATTATTTCCTGAAAACGGTTGATTGAATGGCAAAAAGTGTAGATCTTGATCAGACTGCTCCTTGAAGAGCAGTCTGATCTGGGTCTGCACTGTATGGCATCTATGTGAGAGACAGTGGTGTTCAAAATATTAGAACTTTGAATATGCATGGTTACATTTTGCTATTAATTTCAGGTTTCTGGTCCCACTCTGGTCCTCACTTGGATTCCAAACGTAACATTGAAGAAGAATTCCAGAAGTATAGAAAACAGTCCCAACAAATCACCTAGAACCAGTCCACGTAGAACGCCTAGACAAGAGTTTGCTAAGCCCGATGGTTTTGTCACTACTCCTTCAACAAGTATAACCAGTCTATCTCCCCTGGATTCCTGCATGTCACTACCTAGTGAGGTCGGGGAACAGGGATATCAGAGAATGGGAAAGAAGAAGAATAGCATGGATAGTGTAAATTCAGATTTCTCGATTGGTTCCAAAGATACAGGGTTTGATGTTTTTACACCGGACGATGGGACAGTTCGTAAGTCAAGTTCAGAAAGCAATGGTCGCTCCCAGGCTGATTCTGGTATTGCAAATGGTGCTAACGGAAGTGTTCAGAACAATGAAAAATGTATAGACAACCTTTCTAAAGGAAAGAAGGTAGGAGTAAATGTTAATGATCTGTATTCCGAGAATCTCAATAAACTAAGTGCTGATATAGACAATCTAACAAAAGCTGCTTTAGAAGAGTCATCTGTGTCAGAAAGTGATAGTTTAAACACTGAAGACAAATTAGCAGCCCTCCTGAACAAACATAAACTGCATTCAAAACCCAAAGAAAGAACTGACTCTGGTAGATCAGTGAGTATTGAGTTAGAAGGGGATAATATTATAGTTGTTACTGAAGAACTTGAAGATGATGTGATTGTTGATACTAAGGATACAAAAATAGAGGACAAGAATCTCAATAAAGATGAGAGTAAGTTTGACAGCAGTTCAGTATCAACAGACAATGAAATAACCAGTATTAGCTCGGATTCTACAAACCCAAGTCCCTCGGGTAAACATTACAACAGAATGATCAATGAAATCTGTGGGAGATTTGATCATGATGACAATGGCCAAAGTGAACAAACAAATGAGTCTGGAGACAGTTTTACTGTTAACAGTGTGACTAGTTCAGAAACGACCACAGACTCTAATCTCAAGACTGAAGGAACTACTTCAAGTTGTGCTAAAAATCACCCTAAGACACTTGATCTAACTACAGTGAATACAAACTCAATAAACTGTTGTACTGCTGAATCTGTGACCACTCCGGATATTTCTGTAACTCGACTCAGCAGTTCATCTGGATCATCTACCACTACATCTGGACCAGACTCAACTCCTCAGAGTCCCTACTCAACTTCCCCGACCTCTCCCGTCTGGAGTCCGGGTTTTCAGCCTGACTCACCATCAAGTTCTGATTCCATGTCTCATAATTTACAGTTCCCTGAAAATGCTCTGTCAAGACCAAAATCAGAGAGAGAGAAAAAGACAGCCAAAGAACAAGTTTGTGGAGTGTTTTCTGTTGATCTCGGTAAGAAGAAGGAAAATAATTAAATTATAGAGTTCACACACTGCAAACTCCTGTTGGTCAGATTTATAGCGCCCTCCATAACTATGAGTGGACAGTCTATAGATGTATCTAGTCATCAGAGCCCTAGATAAGAGGGAGTATCTGTTGAAAATTAAGGATAATTGTTGTTAATACTGCATAAGAACATAAGTTGGGACCTCTCATTTAAACTGTCTCGTTGAGACGGTTCAGATGAGGGGGGTCACAACAAATGGTTTCGATGAGAAATAAGAAAAAACTATCCCTCAATAATCATCAAATACTCCCTTTTATCTAGAGCTCTGAGTCATTTTTACTACAGATTATCATTCTTTCCTGAACATTATGTGTTTTACCTCACCACTGCATGTACTGATCTATTTATAGTGGAATTCAGTTCAAGTTAAATCGATACACCTCCGTGTTTTCTGCCATTTTTTCAAAGAGAAACAACTAAGGGGTTTAGTATTGACTCCTGTAAAAACAGTTCAAACTCAAAAAGGGTCTACTCTAAAAGGAAAAAAATGCTCCTTAAGGACAAATTCTTTCCTTTAAGAGTTAATCTCCATTGATAAGGGAGGCAGAAATGAAAATGGAAGAGTTGCTTCCCCTGAAAGAGTTACCATTGGAGCACTGCTGTATTTATTTGGTTATAAGATAGGATTTTTCAGTTTTAAAACAATCACCAAAATCTAGATCTGTCTTACATGTACAAGATGGATCTAGATATTTAGGATTGTTTTGGAAGAGAAAAATCCCTCATATAGCTGATTTACACAAGACTGATATACATGTTTGTGTTAATTTTGGAAGGCTAAATTCCTATCTTATAATTGAAAAAATCTTAACTAAGAAAATCAAGAAATATGGTACTGTCTTTTACATAGAGAGGCACTGTAGTTGAGTGGTTAGAGGGACTCTGTTATGGTATCATAAGTTGCTGGAAGGTCATGAGTTGGAACCCATGCTTGGCCATCAGACAACTTGAAAACTCTCTGTGTCGACCCAGCAGTAAATGGGCACCTGATTTGAATCAGGGTATGATGAGGCAGCGAAAGGAAGAGGGATGGGCTCCGACTTCATATGCTGTGCCCAAGATACAGTGAGCCTCTAACCCCCACTGTTCTTAATCCTATGGCTAATAGGCTATGGGAGACCTTTACCTTTACCTTTTTCATACAGGTCAGATGAGATCACTGCGAGTATTCTACAGCAATCCTGAGAACACCCAAGGTCAGATTGTGATAGCTAGTCGAGAGTCTCAGTACAAGATCCTACATTTCCACCATGGGGGGCTGGATAAACTGGCAGAAATATTCCAAGACTGGAGTCTGTTTGCACATGCCCAGGAAAAACAAGTGAGTTATAAGTGAAAATGCCAGTGCTCCAGATAAAAAAGGGGTAACAGGGATTATTTAGGGATAATTTAAGTCACAGCATAGGTTTCTTTGGAGAAATAAGGAAAATAATTTTCCTTATTTTTCCAAAAAAACCCTATGCTGTGACGGCTCAGTAGAACAGTCTCATGGAGACGGTTCTACTGATTGGTCACAACATATGTTTTCATTGAGAAATAAAAAAGATAAATCTCAGAATTATCCCTGTTACCTCTTCTTATCTGGAGCTCTGAAGTGCTAGACTTGGCTCAATTTCTCGTCGTTTCCATCTTTTGCATTAGTGAAGCTTTAGTCTGAACAAAATTGAAGTTACTGATTTTTAGCATGTTTAGCTTTTACAATAATTCTGTTAAATTTCAGTACTCCTGGTAAGAAGGAGTAACAGGGATAATTTATGGATAATTTTCCATATTACTCCATAAAAATGTGTGTTGTGACCCACCATTAAAACCATCACGTCAAGACGATTCTAATAAAGGGTCTCAACATTACGTTTTCTTTAAGAAATAAGAAAAATTATCTCAGAATTATCTACAAAATCCAACCTGATCTGGAGCTCTGTGTTTGTCCTAAAGTTCTGAGAAAAGCCTGGGGCTTGCATTGTTGACTTGGAATGTGGTCTGTGAACAAATTAATTTAAGTATGTGAATACAACTTATGAAGACAGTAAATGTTTTCCAAGTCAGAGTAGCCCCCTGTGTAGCTGCAACAATATGCACCAACAGGGTCAGAGCTACAATTCAATGCCTGTTTTCGCAGTGGAGCATAAATTTTTAGCTTGCCTGTATGAATATACAGAAGAGCTATTGCAGTAACCCTGGCATTAACATTGACGTCGGTGTTAGCAAAATGTTAAAGTTATACGTTAAAGTTTTTGTGGGCAAGGGGCTGTCAGGTGAGTTCTGTGTGCAGACAGGTCTTGTTCTGGATCACTCTGGATCAGAGTGATGTCCTTGGCAGTGTATCCATACACATTAAGATCTTATTTTGTAGGTGACAGAAGGAGAAAAGAATTACAAGCAGTTTATGATAGTGAAACCTCAGCTCACTGATGACCAGTGTCACCCTGAGGAAGGTGTGTACAGTATGGTTAGTGAAGATATCTGGAGGACACATATGATGGATGATGGTGTTGTAGAGGATGACTTCCAACTTAGAAAGGTAGGCACTGTAAAAATTAAAAAAAATTGGGACACCTAAGCTAATTTGATCAGCTGACTTCCAACTCAGAAAGCTAGGTAACCCTGTGTGTACAGTATGGTTAGTGAAAGTATCTGGAGAACTCAGATAATGGATGATAATGTTGTAGAGGATGACTTCCAACTTGAAAAGGTAGGTAACAGGGTGTGTACCGTATGGTTAGTGAAAATATCTGTAGGGCACATATTCAAAGCTCAGTTGTGATGCACCCTTGATTAAAATTTAATAGATATGAATAAACAGTATTTGAACATATTGACCATTTATTTATGTATGCATTCTTATCTGTTTGGGAACAAATAGTTTCCCACCAGTGGCTGCTTTTCCTGAATATGTTTCCATGATATTAATTCTTCAGAATGTGAGCTGCAAGGGGCAGAAAGGTTGCTTAACTTAACTGTAAACAATAAAGACTCAGTACAGTCTGTAAATTAGTAAAGTGTAGCTAGTGCCTCTAGATTCCTCAGCATACATATAATTATGAGCCGCAATACCACAAAACCAACAAAAAAGCATGTGCACTCAGCAGAGACTCAGAACAGCCTTCGCATCAGCCCAGTTTGATCAGAGTCTTGGCTCTCTGCTGAAAGGCTAGCTAAGGGTCTAAGCTAGCTCCATGTGGACAGGGAAGACAAAGATTAGTTTGGGCAGATGCCCAAGCTGATCTGAGTCTTTGCTGGGTGCACATGCCACTTTGTTGGTTTTGTCGTGTTGCAGCTCATATGTTGTGTTCTTATGGCAAATGCTTTGACAAGACATAGATGAGCAGGCTGGTGTAAACTTTTGCTGCTCACATAAATTATGTGCTAGCCAACCATTTAGCATGTGGCAACTCATGTGTATTACTGTGTGTATAAGAGAGAAGGGACTCATTCTTTTACATTATTTTCAGGCAATATTCTTTGGAGGACTAGACCCTTGTTTGAGACACGAGGCCTGGCCATTCTTACTACACTATTTCCCATTTGACTCAACATTTGAAGAGAGAGAACAACATAGAAATGACAAATATATAGAGTACCAAGACATCAGAAAAATAAGGTTAGTGTCGTTAATTTTAAGAGTAGTAAGTAGTGCTCTAGATAAGAAAGAGTAACAGGAATAATTTTGGGTTATTTTCCATATTTCTGCATAAATAATATGTTGTGACCGCTCATTAGAACCGTCTTCCTGAGATGGTTCTAATGAAGAGGTCACAACATTCATTTTCACTGAGAAATCAGAATTAGTCTAAAAAACCCCACCTTATCTGGAGTTCTGTGTTAGGGGTCATATTTGTATGTTACGAAAACATCATCCTGCATAAACTGTTGTTGTGGTAGATCAGATGTCAAGGACTTTACAAGAGGTTTCAGATGAAAACAAAACAATAGAACAAAACACATCAGCAACAAAAGGAAAAACAAAATGCACCAAAAAAGCAACTGGTTCTGCACTGTCTTCAGCTTGGGGAGCAGTCTGGGCTGGCTCTCCACTGTCTTTTCTTCTGGAGCAGTCTGGGTCTGCATTGTCTTTGCCTAGGGGAGCAGTCCAATCCGGGTGTGCACTGTTTGCCTGCTTGTCTTCAGGTCCTAAATAACACACCCTTTCTGTAAAACGCAATGCCTCTGGGCATTTAATAGGATTGATACACTATTCTGATACCACAATCATTCCTGTATGAGATTTTTGGTCTCCAAAGGACGAGTTACACTTTACTATTGCAATGTGCCCACTGAAAAGGCCGATTTTCGAAGGTAGGCAGATAACCACAAAAACATGCAGAAATGTTAGCTATATGTTTCTAGTTTATTCTGTACAATTTCGTTTCCCCGTAGTTTAATGCCTTTTAGGTTAATTTTGCGATTGAATACATGTACTGTCTGCAACATTTAACATTGAGCCTATGGGAATTTGAAATACCAACGCCCACTATGCATCCAAATTTCACTTCATCCTACCCTCGTAACCACTACAATTTGTATACATAATTATTCCTCATATACATATTCATCATAATCGGGTTATATTACAGTGGTTACGAGGGTAGGAGTAAACGAAAACTAAACTTTTTGGGTAAATTTTCATGTATCCAACACTAGGAATAAAAGATGTATATCAAAATCGCATCAGTATATTTTGTAATTGATAGAAAATAGAGGCATTATTCGATAAACACATCTTTTCCAAATCGTTCATTTAATCATCTAATGTAGTATGTGTTCCTAATGCCCCCACCAAGGATTCTGTGTGTGTGTGGGGGGGGGGGGGAGGGGGAGGGGAGGGGCGCAGCGCAGCGATGTGCATGCGTATAGGTATGACGTTATGTGCGTATGTAAGGCGTTAGACTGAATGTCCTCCATCATCATTCTGTGATATAACCTCTGATGTTATAATGTTGCGACGTGGTCAGATGATGTATCCCTCTGCCTGGAGCTGATGCATTGTAAAATTCTGTGACCTTAAACTTTGGTCCACTAACTTTGTATGAAAAGTTACTTGGATGAGCTTTTTAGCTCACCTGAGCCAGCGGCTCCGGGGGAGCTTATAGGATGGTAAGGCTCCGTTGTCCGTCGTCCGTCCGTCCGTCCGTCCGTCCGTCCGTCCGTCGTCCGTCCACACTTTCAAACAACTTCTCCTCTGAAACCGCTGGGCCGATTGTAACCAAATTTCATATACAGCCTCCTGGGACCTTAGGAACAAAAAATTGTTCAAACCGTCCTGGTCACATGACCAACATGGCCGCCATGCCCATATATGGTAAAAACCTGAAAAAATCTTCTTCTCCAGAACCAATAAGGCGATGGCCTTGAAACTTGGTATGTAGCATCGGGTACACTAGTACTACCAAGATTGTTCAAATTATGACCTTGGGTTGACCTTGACCTTTTTTACGGTAAGGTCAAATTTGCTTCCTTATGCTTTTATATGGCAAAATGCTGCAACATAAGATATCTTGGAAACTGTTGAATATTTTGGCCTAAAAATTGGTACATACAGTCATCTTAATGACTACATGAAGATTTATGAGTTCAAGAGGTCAAGGTCATTCTTTGACCTTTGACCCAGAACTCTCATATTTTGACAATATCAAACAATCTCCTCAAAAACAACTAGGCCAATTGTAATTAAATTGCATATAGATCCTCCAGGGGTTGAGGGAATGAAAATTTGTTCGTACGGTCCAGGTCACATGACCAACATGGCCACCACGCCCATATATGGTAAAAACCTTTAAAAATCTTCTTCTCCAGAACCAGTAGACCGATGGCCTTGAAACTCGGTATGTAGCATTGAGTACTCAAGTACTATCAAGAGTGTTAAAATTATGACCCTGGGTTGACCTTGCCCTTTCTTACGGCAAGGTCAAATATCGGAAAATGCTAGCACATGAGATTTCATGGTAAGTTTTGAAGATTTTGGCCTAAAAATTGGTATATACAATCATCTTAATGAGTACATGAAGATATGTGAGTACAAGAGGTCAAGGTCATTCTTTGACCTTTGACCCAGAAATCTCAAATTTTGACAATTTCAAAGAATCTGCTCTAAAACCACTGGGCCAATTGAAACCAAATTTCATATAGAGCCTCGAGGGGTTGAGGGAATGAAAAAATTTTCTAATGCTCCTGGACACATGACCAACATGGCCGCCATGCCCATATATGGTAAATACCTTTATAAATCTTCTTCTCCAGAACCAATTGACCGATGGCCTTGAGACTTTGTATGTAGCATTGGGTACTTGAGTACTATCAAGATTGTTCAAATTATAACCTTGTGTTGACCTTGACCTTTTACAGCAAGGTCAAATATGGGAAAATGGTAGAACATAATATTTCATGGAAAGTTTTGAAGATTTGGGCCTAAAAAATTGGTATATACAGTTGTCTTATTGAGTTCATGAAGAATTATGAGTACAAGCGGTCAAGGTCATTTTTTTACCTTTGATCCAGATCGCTCATATTTTGACATTTTCAACCATTTCCTCAAAAGCCAAAGGGCCAATTGTGAACACATTTCATATAGAGCCACCAGGGGTTGATTGAATGAAAAATTTGTTCAAACGGTCCAGGTCACATGACCAACTTGGCCGCCATTACCACTTATGGTATAAATCTTTAATATTTTTCTTCTCCAGAACCAATACACCTATGGCCTTGAAACTTGGTAAATAGCATGGAGTACTAGAATACCACCAAGAGTGTTCAAATGGTGACCTTGGGTTTACCTTGACCTTTTTTGCGGCATGGTCAAATATGGGAAAATGCTAGAACATAAGATTTCATGGAAAGTTTTGAAGATTTTGGCCTAAAAATGGTATATATGGTTGTCTTAATGAGTACATGAAGATTTATGAGTACAAGTGGTCATGGTCATTCTTTGACTTTTGACCCAAAACTCATATTTTGACAATTTCAGACATGATAAGTAAAAGCCACCTTGCCAATTGTTCAGGTGAGCGATTCAGGGCCTCATGGCCCTCTTGTTCCTTACCTCTTTTGATATCTTTGGGGTAGGAGTGCTGATATTTGATCAGATCATATCCTTAAACTGTAGGAACTGCAAAGCATCCATGCACACTGAGTCCTCGAACTTTATGCATGGACCAGGATTTTCACTTATATCTCAACACGGTTTTTTGATTCGCAACATAATTACAAACAGTTGGTCAATCAAACGATGCCAAAAAATCCTCATACTGTTTGTAGGTTATTGTGACATATATTTAAAAGTTCACTGTTCTTTTTCTTATATATTCAACATTATATATGCATCATACTAAAGACAATGGTTCAGTCAGACTTTGCAAATGACGTCATACTATTTGTAGGTCATTGTGACTTGTGTTTCATGATCCATTGAATTAATGTTTTATTTCGAACTAATATTTAATGGAATCTTCATCGGACATGGAATAGTGAGTCACTTCTGCGCTGCGTCTCATATGGTACTACATGTAGGTCCCTGTGACCTATATTTCTTGGTTCACTGATTTTGTCTAATATTTTAAACAGCTGTACCTGTGTAGCAGCCATTAATGCGTTATATTTCAAACGTGATTAATATTTGATAGGATGAAGCTTTCATTATATGTATAAATAGTGAATATATTGCTTAAGAAAAGAAGAAAGTTAAAATGACCTTTTCATGCACTTGCCAGAACACAAGCATGCAAAAGCGTTTCGCCAAGAATACATTTGCTTAACAATATTGGTGGTTATAATCAACTTCCTGTTCATTTGTTTCATTATTTTCACAAACGCTTTACATACTTATTATTGTGTTAATAATCACTTGCAAAATCTACTGTTCTGAGGTTTCGTAAAAATTCAAATAAACTTTCTCCTTACTAGCTGATTTGAGCAAAAATATCTCTTTTAGACTGTGGATAAGACCCAAAAGTATTATATCAGTCAGTTTGAAGGGCTGATGTGTCAGCGGAATTGCTGATTATTTCGGAAAACCGCAGGTAGTTAGTGTACCCTGTTCAGCACCCCATATGCCATAAACCGGAAGTCACGTGGTTATTTATGAAACCGCAAACTTAAAAGTGTGCTTATATAAACTGCCAAATGCCAAGCTTTTATAAACATAAATTTTATCAGGATCGGTCATGGGCACAAAAACGGCCAAAGTGTAACCCGTCCTTAGGATGTCTTTTTGTTCTACTGATGGATGGCATTGAAAACCTGAGAATAACTTGGTTTAACCATGCAGAGCCTGATCAGACTGCTCTGAGCAGTTGATCTTGGTCTACACTGTTTGCCAAGGAGCAGTCTGATCAGGTTCTACATTGTTTGCCCAAGCAGACTTGCCCCAATATTTAGGGTAACCATGGTAACTAACACTTTCAGAGATTCTATGAGTGAGGAGGACAAACAGATGTTCTGGAGAAATGTTCAGTGTACCGTGGAGAAAGATGTGATTAGAACAGACAGAAGCCATCCCTACTTCCGAGGAGAAAATAATCCGAATATAGAAGTTTTAAAGTAAGTTCTTTATACAGGCATGTTATGTTACCTCTGCGACTAGCAGAAGAGGGATATATGTATTTTTTTTTATCCCTTTAAGGTGTCATCAAGTTTACTGGTTTAGCTCTGTAAGTAGAATGGGGTCTCTTTGTGACAACACACAGCAGATGAAATACAACATTCCACTCAGTTCTTGTGAGATCAGTTTCAAGATGATTCATCTGCATCTCCATAAAACAGCCATAAAAGCACATCTGTGCCCTGCACTAGCACTGTCTAACAGAATCATTCCCAATGTGGAGCACCTCATGTTATAATGAGGGGTTATATATTGTTGTCATGTTGATGATGAAACATGTACAAATTGAAATTTAAAGTGAAAATAAAATGGTGGATGTTCAAGTAATCTTTACTTCAGTGAAGGGACCGAAACAAATATTCCAACATCAAAGTTTAGTTCATCTATCTAAGGAGAAAAATAGCCCCTAAAAGAGGAGTTATAGAGTAAATATACTGTCTGTTTATAAAGGAGATATTGTAACTCATTGTAAATTCACACAGTGGAATGAATAGTTTTGAATTAGCTCAGTAACACTAAATAGGAATTTGATGAATTCACAACCCTGAAAGCTAGATTTGCAAAATTTAAGCTTAGAATGAGAGTATTTGCAACCATAAAAAATTTATGTTGAAATCACTTGGCAAAATTCATTCATGTGACTTTATCTTGAGTTCTTCATTGTGAGTTACAGTACTTTGTAGTGTCAATAAAAGCAAAAACTACATGTAAAAAGACTACGAGTATAAATAAAAATGGTATGGTAGCTTGACAGTAATTGTTTAAAAAATATCAGTCCTGGAGAAAATACGGGATACATGATAATTCAAGAACTTTCAGCAATAAATGTTGCTATTATAGCAATTAAGTTACACCTTTTTTTACTGCAAGAAACTTAGGTTTGAGCTTTTTGGAGACTTTCTTTTGATATGAACACTTTAATTTATGTAAATGCTTACCAGTTAATTTTATTCTTCTAGAAATATACTGCTGAACTATGCTGTAGCTAACCCTCGGTTTGGGTACACCCAAGGAATGTCAGACCTCCTGGCCCCGGTGTTGGCTGAAGTTCAGAATGAGGTTGATGCTTACTGGTGTTTCTATGGTCTCATGCAGAAGACAATCTTTGTCAGCTCGCCAAAAGACTGTGACATGGATAAACAGTTGGTAGGTTAAATTTAGGGTTTTGGTGTGACTTGACATAGCCTTCCCCTATCTATCCATCTATCTCTTTAGATACAGCATAGCTCATGATAAATGAAGTATTTGTTATAACTCTGGAATAATTTGAGCCGCAACACGACAAAACCAACAAAGTGGTTGTGCACCCAGCCCAGACTCAGATCAGCCTGGGCATCCCCCCAGTCTGATCAGACTCTTCTGTCCGCATGGAAGTACATTAGACCCTTAGCTACCTTTTAAGCGCTTAGCGAAGACTCGTATCAGACTGGGCGGATGACCAGGCTGATTTGAGTCTGCGCTGGACGCACAACCACTTTGTTGGGTTTCTCGTGTCACAGCTCATATTTGAAAAACAGAAAGTGAGACATAGGTATTGCCTTTTTCTGGCATCAGTGGTGTTCTCGTTGGCGGTGGCAGCGCAAACTTTATCAGGTTCTGACAATGCAAGAGACGAGTGAGACTGTGTTCCATGGAATTCTTTTAAGTATGTCTTGTAAAAAACTTACATTGTACACTCATATTTGAACTGCCTGGATGAGGCAGTTTCAGTGAGGGGTCACAACAGGGTTTGTGGAGAAGTTAAGTTATTTTAAAGATTGTCTCCCTCTTTTATTTCATGTTTTAAGAAGCAAATATTTTAACAAACTTTCGTTAGACAATATGTAATAGTCTCATAATTAGCTGTAAAAGTTTGAGAAAATGCATGTTTATTCGATAAATGTGGAATGAAACATAATCTTCAAATTAAAATGCAAATTTCCTCTTTCCTCCCAGCCTGTAAGAATATCCATTTTGACCACGTGTGTCATGTGATCATGTAGAGGTATTTTTCCTATTCGTGCACGTGACTGTGACTTATGAATAAATTATATTTGTCCAATAATGCGATTTCAAGCGCGGTCAGCGATTGTATAAAATTTATCTTATTTTTTGTTTAAAGTCACTTTTATCAAATATTATTATCTAAACTCTAATTCAATTGTATAGTTAGACCATGTCGGAGGTATTGCATGAAATATTTTATCAAATCATGTTTTGATATTATTATAAAGGGAGTAAATCTTTAACTCTTTAATTACCAAAAAGCAGACGACAAAATTTACGTCTGCAAAACTTAAAAAAATGCCTTGTCCAAGACATTTCATATTGAGAATCCAAAGACAAGAAGGCAAACAGTGTAGATCTAGATGAGGTGGCTCATTATGAGCCACCTCATCAAGATCTACACTGTTTGCAAATTTTGCTATTTTTGTCACTGGTTCTTAAAGTGTTAAAACTATCATCATATACTGTCCCAACCCAGAGAATAATTATTCTTTGTTTTCAATGAATTATGCAAAAGCTAGGGGAGAGATATTTGACATCATTTTGATAATGTTTACTTCCCTAAGTTTGCACATACATGTTGCGATGGTTGGATGTAATCAAAAATTACCCTGAAATCTCAGAGGCAATGTGACTAGGATTATCGACTGGTAAATCAAGTTTTGGTACTGTTTCTACCCCTTGATTCATATGCAACTCATCAATGAAATGCTGAAATAGAATTTATCCTATGGGGGTGGTTGGGTGGTGTGATGGTGCTGGGTAGAACTTCCAGTGACAGCATCCTACTGTTTTGGATAATAGTAGGGCAAGGGCCTACTGTGCTTGCAGTAGGTGCAGGGGGGGGGGGGGGTGTTTGAACATTTTTATCCCCCAACCAAAAGGTTCGGGAGATTTCGGCCGGGGGATATAGCGAAGAGCCTGGCGTCCGTCTGTCCGTCCGTCCGTAAACATTTTCTTGTCCGCTCTATATCTTGAATACCCTTTGGAATATTTTCATGATACTTCACAGTTATGTAGAACAGGTCATGACGATGTGTCGCGTACAAGAATGGTAACTCTTGCTGTTGTACTTTTTGAATTGTCTCCCCTTTGGTGATTTTTTTGGCAGATTCGTGTCCGCTCTGTAACTTGAATACCCTTTGGAATATTTTCATGATACTTCACAGAAATGCAGAACAGGTCATGACGATGTGTCGCGAACAAGAATGACAACTCTTGCATTCTTACTTTTTGAGTTATTTCCCCTTGATAGTTTTAGGTGTGATTTTTTGGCAGATTCGTGTCCGCTCTATAACTTGAATACCCTTTGGAATATTTTCATGATACTTCACAGATATGTAGAACAGGTCATGATGGTGTGTCGCGAACAAGAACGACAACTCTTGCTTTCTTACTTTTTGAGTTATTTCCCCTTGATTGTTTTAGGTATGATTTAGTGTCCGCTCTATAACTTGAATACCTTTTGGAATATTTTCATGATACTTCACAGATATGTAGAACAGGTCATGACGATGTGCCGCGAACAAGAATGACAACTCCTGCATTCTTACTTTTTGAGTTATTTCCCGTTGATGGTTTTAGGTGTGATTTTGTGTCCGCTCTATAACTTGAATACCTTTTGGAATATTTTCATGATACTTCACAGATATGTAGAACAGGTCATGCTGATATGTTGTGAACAAGAATGACAACTCTTGCTTTCTTACTTTTGGAGTTATTTCCCTTTGACGATTTTAGGTGTTCGCTCCATAGCTTGAATACCTTTTGAAATATTTTCATGATACTTCACAGATATGCAGAACAGGTCATGACAATTTGTCTCATACATGAATGATAACTCTTGCTTTTATACTTTTTGAGTTATTTCCCTTTGGTAGTTTGAGCTGCTGTTTGAGTCTCTGCTCCATATCTGTATAACCCTGGCCAGCTCCAGAATTTGAATAACAGTGTACCTTTTAGAATATTGATGATCATGCTGTGATATCTTATCAGTGTTCCCAACTCTCTCTGACCCCTCCACATTCCGGTGCACCCCCCCTCTGCCTCCCCCCCCCAAAAAAAAATAAATAAATAAATAAATCCAGATTTGGATTCTTTGTCCAAATTCACTTACTAGTGGGCTCAAAATTAGGTTTGTAGGGCTTGTACTTAAGAAGTTATTCACAAATTTTGAAAGTTGAGTGTATCGTATGCTATACATTTGTGTATATGGTGGCTGTTTGAGGTATTACCTCTTTTTAGCAGTCAAGCATAATGTTTTAGTCTGAGTGTTAGATGATCATGCATTTGTTAACAGTCAGGGCTCTCACACCCCTTTTTGGGAATGGGGCCGGGGCCTTTAGAATTGGGAAAAATAGCGTTGTACTGTCTAAAATTGGGAAAATTTTCATTGTTTTATGCGTGAAGTTTTCATTGTCAGACCAACACAACTTACATATGGTATTGTTATATTTTCAGAGGAATCCAGTCAGTATAAGCAGACATAGATCTAGCAGATAGTGAATCATAATAAACTTTATCAAATAATTGGGATATTAGATAATAACAAAACTATTTTTGTGTTTTGAGTTTTTCTTTCTTTCCTTTGAACTGGCAACTTCCCTATCTTGCCACTCTCAAACTGGAGACAAGACTGGGACCTAGCAAAAAAATGTATCAATATAACAACAGTATAACACTCTAGGTTTGAAGCATCTGTGAACTTAAGCATAATGTGAAGTTGAGAGAAAGTGGACTGTCACAATGCAGAACATGACAAAACTTTCAGTCCTGCAAGTACAAAACACCCATGGTATGTCACTATCACTATACTAACTCTTGGATGTCCCGGTAATCCTGTTTATGATTTTGGATATGGCCGAAAATGTCTGTAAAAATCGATTCAGGTACGAAACTCAAATACAGCAGAATCATCCACAATAGGTGAAAACTCCGATCAAATTTTAGCATTGGAAGGCTTTAAATTAAAGAATAAGTCAAAATATTGTTCACCACCACAATATTGGCCCTTGAAGCAAAGAAAATATTAAAATATTGCAGCGAAAATCGCTAGGCTATTCGCCCTCTAATGAAAGGGAAGTAACTCTAAGAGTACGATAAAACCCGGTACCACTTTCCAGTAACAAAACATGACGATCGTGATTGAAAATGTAATCGCTTCCTGATTTTTAAAGTTATAAATTATGGTTACAGTATTAGTTTTAGGTGGTTTTTAATACATTTTGCATTGATGCAACTGCAGTATTCTTGGACCAAACAGGCTTAGTCAGATTGGGAATTTTTCGTCTGGAATTGGGAAAAAAACATACTTTTTGGCATTGGGAATGGGGCCGAATTTCGGCCCCAAATTTCGGTGATCGAGAGCCCTGACAGTTAACGTCAATCAGAAGCATAAAAGAACGACAATATATTACTAATATGTGTTTTGAAGTGCACCCTTTTTACCAAGGCCCATGAGGGTCTTCGGTCGGGGATTTGCCATCTCCTCTGATGGCTATTTTTTCTCTCTCCTATTATTAGCTCACCTGAGCCGAAGGCTCAGAGGTGAGCTTATAGGATGGGAGTCGAGCCGTCGTCCGTCCGTGCGTGCGTCAACACTTTCAAACATGAATATCTCAGAAACCAGTGGGCCGATCGCAATCAAATTTTATCTGAAGCATCATTGGGGTGGGGGAAAGGCTGCATTAGGTTTTGGTGCAGATCAGCTCAGAACTTTGGTTTCCATGGCAACAGATAGCCCCCATAGGGTTATAATGGGGAAAACGGCGTCATCACCTTTTCTCGACTGTTTTTTGTCGCACCTGCTTTAGCAAGGTGCGATATAGGCGTCCGGTTTTCCGTCCGTCTGTCAGTCCGTCCGTCCGTCTGTCCGTTCACAATTTACGTCAACCCTAGCATTTTCGTCCATTCAAAAGACTTATTCTCTGAAGCCACTGCACCCATGGTTCTCAAATTTCACATGCAGCATGATCAGACAGCAGGGCTTCAGAATGATAAAATTCAGGCGGGTCGAGAATCCAAGATGGCCGCCGTTACTAAAAATAGCAAAACCAATAAAATCAAGTTTTTCTTCAGAACCGCTTAGTACATTTGGCTGAAATTTTGTATGAAGCATAAGTGGGACCTTAGTATTCAGAATTATCAAAATGAAAAAAATCTGTAGCGGAATTAGGTCACAGTGACCTTACGTCGACCCTAGAATAATTTACGTCAACCCTTGCTTTTAAGTCCATTCAAATGACTTATTCTCTGAAACCACTGCATCCATGGTTCTCAAATTTCACACGCAGCATGATAAGACTGCAGGGCTTCAGAATGGTAAAATTCACGTGGGTCAAGAATCCAAGATGGTCGCCGTTACTAAAAATAGCAAAACCAATAGAATCAAGTTTTTCTCTAGAACCACTTTGTGTATTAGGCTGAAATTTTGTATGAAGCAAATATGGGACCTTGGTTTTCTGAATTATAAAAATGAAAAAGATCTGTAGTGGAATTAGGTCACAATGATCTTACGTTGACCCTAGAATAATTTATGTCGACCCTAGCATTTAAGTCCATTCAAATGACTTATTCTCTGAAACCACTGCATCCATGGTTCTCAAATTTCACATGCAGCATGATCAGACTGCAGAGCTTCAGAATGGTAAAAGTTGAGAATGGTTGAGAATCCAAGATGGTCGCCGTTACCAAAAATAGCAAAACCAATAAAATCAACTTTTTTCTCCAGAACCACTTGGTATTTTCATTGAGTTCTTAATGTGAAGGCATACAGCAGGTGCGACATAGCCTTCCGCGGAATTCTTGTGATTAGATCCTTATCATACTTGCAGGTAATGGTGACATACACAAGAGCTTGAATGAGTTCGAAATTTGGCCGGATTCGAGCACAGACTACGGAGTTAGCTGCCCTTGAGTGTTTGAAAAAAATCCCATAGGGTTATAATGGGGAAAATGGCGTCATCACGTTTTCTCAACTGTTTTTGCTTAGATCCTTATCATACTTGCAGGTATTGATGACATACCTAAGAGCTTGGATGAGTTCGAAATTTGGCCGGATTCGAGCACAGACTACAGAGTTAGCTGCCCTTGAGCGTTTGAAAAAGATCCCATAGTGTTATAATGGAGAAAACAACGTCATCACATATTTTGAGAAAAACTTTGTCATCGCTCTATTGCCTACATTTCTCAACGGATTTTGAAATAACTTCACACAAATGTAGGGCATGACAATATCTCGAGCAAGTTCGACTTTCAGGATGCTGCGCCCAAGGTCAAGGTCACTGTGGCTATTTTTAGAAAAACTTTGTCAGCACTCTAGCACCTACATTTCTCAGCAGATTTTAAAATAACTTCACACAAATGTAGGGCATGACAATATCTCGAGCAAGTTCGACTTTCAGGATGCTGCGCCCAAGGTCAAGGTCACTGTGGCTATTTTTAGAAAAACTTTGTCATCGCTCTAGCACCTACATTTCTCAGCAGATTTTAAAATAACTTCACACAAATGTGGGGCATGACAATATCTCGAGCAAGTTTGACTTTTAGGGTGCTGCACCCAAGGTCAAGGTCACTGTGGCTATTTTTAGAAAAACTTGGTCATCGCTCTAGCCCCAACATTTCTCAACGGATTTTAAATCAACTTCACACAAATGTAGGGCATGACAATATCTCAAATAAGTTTGACTTCCAGGGTGCTGTGCCCAAGGTCAAGGTCACTGTGGCTATTTTTAGAAAAACTTTGTCAGCGCTCTAGCACCTACATTTCTCAATGGATTTTAAAATAAATTCACACAAATGTAGGGCGTGACAATATCTCGAGCAAGGTCGACTTTCAGGGTGCTGCGCCCAAGGTCAAGGTCACTGTGGCTATTTTTAGAAAAACTTTGTCATTGCCCTAGCACCTTCATTTCTCCATGGATTTTGAAATAACTTGACACAAATGTAGGGTATGACAATATCTCAAGCAAGTTAGACTTTCAGGATGCTGTGCCCAAGGTCAAGGTCACTGTGGCTATTTTTAGAAAAACTTTGTCAGCGCTCTAGCACCTACATTTCTCAATGGATTTTAAAATAAATTCTCACAAATGTAGGGCATGACAATATCTCGAGCAAGTTTGACTTTCAGGGTTCTGCAATCAAGGTTTTTGATTAGATCCTTATCATACTTGCAGGTAATGATGACATACATAAGAGCTTGGATGAGTTCGAAATTTGGGTGGATTTGAGCAGACTACGGAGTTAGCTGCCCTTGAGCGTTTGAAAAAAATCCCATAGTCTTATAATGGAGAAAACAACGTCATCACATTTTCATTTTTCATCGGATCCTCTTCATACTTGCAGGTAATGAGGATATGCATAAAAGCTTGGATTAGTTAGCATTTCGGCTAGATCCCACCACTGACTATGGAGTACCTGCCCTGAGCATCCAAAAAATCAGTGTTGCCACTTTTTCTTGGTTTCTACTGATCCGATCCTTTTCAAACTTGCAGGTAATGAGGAAATGCATAATATCTTAAACAAATTTAAATTTTGGCCAGATCAGGCCAAGCACTACGAAGTTAGCTGCCCTTGACAGCTCTGTCTATTGTGCTCTTGATCGGATACTTTTTAAACTTGCATATATTAAATGAGGGAATACATAATGTTTTGGATGAGTTTAATTTTCAGCCTGATTGGACCACTGACTGTGGAGGTAGCTGCCCTTGAGCATCTTAAATATCCCTATAGGTTTACAATGTCTCTCAGGTGAGCAATTGTTGCCCTTTGGGCTACTTGTTTCTATCTTCTTTCTCCCTCTCTTTGGAAGATGGCCGGATGTAGATCGAAATACTGTCTCAAATGGCTGTTAAATCCAAAACAACCAACCAATTTATCCAATCTCACTGTTTGTGCAGTTTCCATTTATTCCAGAGAAAATCACTTAGGAAATCTTCTTATGTTTGCTGAACTTACATTTTTCAGAACTACTTACGAGAGCTGCTGCGACTAATGCAGCCATCTTTTTATGAACATTTGGAACACCTTGGTGAAGATGCTATGGAACTTTTATTCTGTCACAGGTAAGTCTACGGTAACATTTTAAAATTTCAATCACCAATGTTTCTTACCAAAAGGCTAAGGCAAACTGAAGGAGCAGTCTGATCAGGATCAACACTGTTTGCTATTCCATCTACTGTTTTCAGAGAAAAATATCTGAAAAACAACAAAAAAAAAATTCCATGCTTTTTCTGAAGGATTAGATGTACAAAATTATATGTCATTTATTTTAAGTAAGAGCCACAGTAGGCAAAAAAAGAAAAGGCGCTTAACATGTATGTAAACAGGGAATGGCTAAACAAGTCATTGAACCTTTGCTGCTAGCAAGAGCTTTTGTTTTGAATCTTATGAGAAAGGTCAAATATTTAGTGAAATTTGCTTTTTTCCAAAATTTGCCAAACCAGTATATAGGTGAATACATGTACTTGTAAAAGCACAAATGAAGGTTGGGAATGGTCATTGATTTACAGTAGTTTAAGACTTGTAGCTTTAAAGTTCTGGTAATTTCATTTCTTTTGTGAAATCCTTGCTTCTTGCCCACTTTAAATTATGTCTCTGAGATTGAAAATATCCTCTTCTATATTTTGCAGGTGGATTCTGCTGTGTTTCAAGAGAGAGTTTAATGAGAAAGAAGCTCTACGTATCTGGGAGGCTTGTTGGTCCCACTACCAGACAGACTACTTTCACCTCTTTATTTGTGTTGCTATTGTCAGTATATATGGCGAGGATGTCATAGAACAGTGTCTACCTGCTGATGAAATATTACTACACTTCAGTAGTTTAGCTTGCCACATGAGTGGAGAACTAGTCTTACGTAAGGTTGGTATTTACAGGTAGGATGATGAAATGAAAACCAACAAAGTGGCATTTGCACCCATTGAATACTCATATCAGCCTGGGCATCAGCCCAGTCTGACAAGACTTCCCTGCATGCATGGAGACCCTTAGCTAGCCCTAAAGCTCCCAGACAAGACTCTGATCAGACTGGGCAACTGCACAGGCTGATCTTAGTCTTTGCTGGGCACACATACTACTTTGTTGGTTTTGTCGTCCTGCGGCTCATATATTACTACACTTCAGTAGTTTGGCTTGCCACATGAGTGGAGAACTAGTTTTATGTAAGGTTGGTATTTACTGCTAGTATGACGAACTATTACTGCATTTCTGTAGTTTCGTTTGTTACATGAGTGGAGAATTAATCTTACTTAAGGTTAGTATTTATGGCAAGGATAATGAAATATCACTACACTTCAGTAGTTTAGCTTACCAGATAATGGGAGAACATGTGTTACATAAGGTGAGTACTGGCAGCAAGAACGTAAAATTACTACACTTCAGTAGTTTTGCTTGTGCCATGAGTGGAGAAGTAAGCTTATTTAAGGTCAGTATTTGCAGCAAAAGGATAATAAAATATTACTACACTTAAGTAGTTTGTTGGCTGATCATCAAATTAGCGCAAACGAAAAATTTCCCCTCTCATTGATTTAGCGCAAAACCGACTCATTGATTTAGCACAAACTCGGTGTTCCGTCACCTGTATAATTCTTTTGTTATGAGCGTACCTCATAAGTTGTTTTGACTCTTATAGAGCAGCAGTCCGAAGGGGGTCTGCGGTACTTATGGTCGAGTCCAAAGCTCCAGATAAGGTGGTTTTGAGGATAATTCTGGGAAAAATTATTCTTATTTCTCATTGAAAAAAAAATCAATGTTGTGATCTCTCATTACGGAGACGGCTCTAATGAAGAAATACAACATAGACCTGGAGGGATCACAACATAGGTTTTATCAAGAAATATAGATAACTAGTCCTTGAATATCCTTGTTACCCCTTCTTATCTGGAGCACTGGCGTTCTGCAAGATGTCCCATTTATGCTCAAGTTTAGGATAGTTGTGTGAGTGCAGAATTGGTAAAGATCAATGGGTACGCCATGTTTTTCTGCCGTCGTCCAGGGAATAAACAGAAAGTCACTAAAGCTGTTTCCCCAATCTAAAGATCTTATTGAATCTGATATACAGTCGAACCTGTGCTTACGGTCACCTCCGAATAACGGTCTCCTGAAAACAACGGTCGGTTCGGATTCCTCCCGTCGAATTTCATGGTTGAATTACCTGGGAATAGCGGTCCACTGCGAACTACGGTCAACGGTCATCCGAATCGATCCCGAGATGCGCTAATTTCTCCCAATAACGGTCAGTCCTTTTGTCAAAACACAGTTTCACTTTCAGACACACGTGTTTGTGTATTGCTAATCTATTTTTAGCACTAGACTGGTTATTGATTTTCGGGTGCAGTATAATTTATGTAACAAAGTGTATTCTACGCAATTTGATAGCGCATAATGCGTTTGATTCTATAAGTGTGAATTTCTGTAAGGTAATTAAGGTCAGTTTTATTCGGCTAGTCATGTCTTATACAGTATGCTCAGTCAACCGATAATTATTCATCTGTAACTGATTTAATCAGTCATCCAACGTATCGCCGAAAGGTCGTGTGCGTCAACCGTGAAAGCAAAGGTCTTTTTACCGATACGTGTGTGTATTTTGAAAACAAATTATTACAGAATATAAACCTATTTCGGAAATTTATTTTCTGGAGTATTTTAATGGTTTATATGCACTTTGAATATTGATTTCGCGCACGTGCAAAAACGCGGGAAATATTAACGCTTGCCTGCAAACAAAGGCGCGCGAAAAAAATCTCCGACAAAACTTACATTTATCAGTCGATCAAACTCGTGAAATTATTGAATCTTTGAACAACGGCCACCTGTAAACAACGGCCAATTTTGCTTTTTCCCGTGGCTGGCCTTTGTTCACAGGTTTGACTGTAGTCTGTTTCGTGCTATGAAATGAGCAGGGGGCAACGGATAATTCACGAACACAGACGTTCCTTTATTAGCTTTCCTGAGCCGAAGGTAGTATAGGCTTGGCCCGTCTTCCGTCCTCCGTGGTCTGTCGTCCGTCGTCCGTCCACACTTTTAAGTATTAATATCTGCTAAAGTAGCTGGCCAATCTTAATCAAATTTTATGTGTAGCATGGTTGGGGTGGGGGATTGATTGCATATAGTTTTGGGACAGATTGGTTTCAAACTGTTGTTACCATGGCAAAAAAAAGGTCCCATAGACTTATAATGGGGAAAATGTTGTCCGGGCCCTAACTTCTTCATTTTTGATAGCAACTTCTTCAAACTTGCAGGTATCCAGGACAGTCAAAACATCTCGGACCAGTTTGAATTTGGGTCAGGTTGGATCATTCTTTTCAGAGTTACTTGCCCTTGAGGGATAATTATTTTCCCATAGACTTATAATGGGGAAAATGTTGTCCGGGCTCTTGCTTCGTCATTTTTGATTGCAACTTCTTCAAACTTGCAGGTATCCAGGACAGTCAAAACATAGACTTATAATGGGGAAAATGTTGTCCGGGTCCTAGATTCTTCATTTTTGATCGCAACTTCTTCAAACTTGCCGGTATCCAGGACAGTCAAAACATCTCGGACCAGTTCGAATTTGGGCCAGGTTGGATCATTCTTTTCAGAGTTACTTGCCCTTGAGGGATAATTATTTTCCCATAGACTTATAATGGGGAAAATGTTGTCCGGGCTCTTGCTTCGTCATTTTTGATTGCAACTTCTTCAAACTTGCAGGTATCCAGGACAGTCAAAACATCTTGGACCAGTTCGAATTTGGGCCAGGTTGGATCATTCTTTTCAGAGTTACTTGCCCTTGAGGGATAAAATATTTTCCCATAGACTTATATTGGGGAAAATGTTTTCTGTCGTCATTCTAGTGCCTTCATTTATGGAATGATTTAAATTGTACTTCACACAAGTGATGAGTATGACAATATCTTGGACAAGAACGCGTTTCAGAGTTTGTGGGTCAAGATGAAGGACACAGTGGCTATTTTTAGAAAAACTTTGTCATCGCTGTAGCGCATCAGTTTGTGAACTGAATTCAGTTGAATATCACACAAGTGATTAGTATGACAATATCTTAGATTAAGGTCAAGGTCACAGTGGCTATTTTTAGAAAAACTTTGTCATGGCTCTAGAGCCTTCATTTATGGACCCATTTTGATTGAATCTTCACACTAATGTTTAGTATGACAATATCTTGAACAAGCTCGCGTTTCAGCCTCCTACGGTCAAAGTCAAGATCACAGTGGCTATTTGTAAAAAAAACTTTGTCATCGCTCTAGCGCTTTCATTTATGGACCAATTTCGATTTAACTTCACACAAGTGATAAGTATGGCAATATCTTTGACAAGTTTGCATTTCAGCATTCTTGGGTCAAGGTCAAGGACTATTTCTAGAAAAACTTTGTCTCGAGCCTTCATTTATGGACTGATTTTGATTTAACTTCACACAAATGTTTAGTATGACAATATCTTGTACAAGTTTGCGTTTCAGCATTCTAAGGTCAAGGTCACAGTTGCTGTTTTTAGCTCACCTGAGCCAAGGCTCACAGGTGAGCTTATACATGTAGTATAGGCTTGGTCCGTCGTACGTCCACACTTTTAAGCATTAACATTTGCTCAAGTAGCTTGCCAATCTTGATCAAATTTTCTATGTAGCATTGTTGGGGTGGGATCTTGATTTAAAACTGTGGCTACCATGGCAACAAAAAGGTCCCAAAGACTTATAATGGGGAAAATGTTGTCCGGGCCATAGCACAGTCTTTAGTTTTGACTGCAACTTCTTCAAACTTGCAGGTATCTAGGACAGCCTTCAAATATCGGACCGGTTCAAATTTGGGGCAGGTTGGATGATTCTTGTCTTTTTCATTTTCCACCCTGAGGGTCACAGGTATTGTACCTCCTATGTGTTCAATTTGCCTTAGAGTAACTTACCCTAGAGTACTGAGGCTGAATGGACTCAGGTGAGCTGCAGGACCAATGGTCCTCTTGTTATACGGCTAATGGAAGGTTAATACAGGTACTCCACAGGTAACTGTCCAAAATATTTGCCCTAATTCAATGAGCAGGGTTTCTAACATCTGTAGAAATTACTGCGCTGTTGCTGTTTTGATGGCCTTTTTCCGCTGTTTTGATGAGCACTTTCGCTCATTTGATGAATCACCAGTTTGTCTTGTCATATGAATGGAGAACAAGTTGTGTGTAAGGTAAGTAATTACAGCAAAGCTAATGAAATATTGCTACACTTCAGTACTTTTGCTTTTCTATGATTGGAGATCATGTAGTACAGAAGGTCAGTAGTTAGGGAAATATTACTACTCTTTAACAGTTGATCATGTCACATGAGTTGAGAATTAGTCTAGTTTTACCTCAGTATTCACAGATCATTATCATATCATGTATTTACCATAAAACAGTATATATGAGCCGCGACACGACAAAACCAACAATGTGGTTGTGCGCCCAGTGCAGACTCAGACCAGTCTGGGCATCCACATAGTTTGATCAGCCTCTTCGTTAAGTGCTCAAAGGGTAGCTAAGGGTCTAAGCTACCTCCATGCGGACAGGGAAGACTCTGATCAGACTGGGCGGATGCCCAGGCTGATCTGAGTTTGCGCTGGGTGCACAACCACATTGTTGGTTTTGTCGTGTCACGGCTCATATCTTAAATGTTACATGTTTATTTTTAGGCCAGAGGCCTTCTCCATCAATACAGAAAGCGGCCTGTTATACCCTGCACCCTCCATGGCCTGTGTTCACTGTGTGGTCAGGGAATGTGGGATTCGGGTCACGTACCAACTGTAGAGTGTGTAGAAAGGCATCCCGATGGTAGCTGCCCTTACATGAGTCAGCCTAATTCACCAGTGAAGGAAGATTAAGAAACGTACAGCATGTGTCCCAAGACATACAGGGTCCCAATATATATAGTTAATACGGTATAAGAGATCAGGGCCCAGTTATTCAAAACTAACAAAGTCGTTACTTGACAAAATGGTATATTTTCGAAGGTATTGATTGCAACAACACTGCCATTTTATGCTGAAAAATGTGAAGAGCTTTTGCAGTGCAAAAGCTCCTCACATATTTTCAGCAAAAAAATGAGTACTCTTTACTAAAAGATTTAACAAGTCCTTGATAAATGAGTGTGTTAAGCTAATAATTTTTTGAACAGCTGTGCCCAGAGTTACAACAAAAGCCAAAGTGTGTTTGTTTGTATTCGTTTCTTCACAAATGTATACTGAACAAAAAAAGAAACGTTACATCAACATTCAAATCATTTTTTTCCAGAAACACTTCATTCAAATTTCAAAATTTATCCAAGGCTAACAACTTGAACAAAGAAGTCACTATTATGATTACACTCATTACCAATCCATATTTTATTTACGCCAGTTCATTTGAAGTTGCAGGGGTAGAAAATCAAAAGTTGGTTTTTCAGTGTATGTAACGTTTCTTTTTTTGTTCAGTATATGTGATTGGATCTCATCAGAATTAGCTTGCTGAGGCAATATAATGTTTATGTGAAGAATTAAGAAAATATTGCTTTTTATCTTGCATTTGACAAGAAAACAAGACATAGGTATTGCTTTTCAGGTATTGGCGTCGGTGGCGGGATGTAAACTTTGAGTTTTCTGGTTTAGCTCTGTTTTGTGGTAATGTGCAAACTAGCAAGACACTGCCTACTGAGGAATTCCTGTGACTCTAGTAATTTAGAACTGTTTAGGAATTGTGTTATAGACAGCGTAAACAGTTTGGTGATTGGCTTGTACAGCCTTTTGCAGTTTATCAGTATAATGGGCCGGTGTGTTTGTTTTTCATGGCTGTGTTCTACATGCAATTTTTTTGTTGCGGTATATGTACTACCAGTACAGCAGTCTAGAGGTGTTGCCTTTATCCATGATAAACATGAGCCTTTAAACCAACTTTCCTTCAAGGCCAGAAACTTTCTTAGTTGCTGATGCATTGGTGTTTCAATGTAACATTGAGGTGTATAATCCAGGTTCAGTTTGGAAGGGATTAAAGCATATGGACACACATTTAGGGGAAGCAGCTCTGTAATTTTCATTTTTGTTGCCTTTCCAATAGGGGTCAACTCTTAAAGAAAAGAATTTGCTCCCCTTGGAGCAAATTCTGTAGTTTAAGAGTGGACTCTATTTTTGAATGGCTATGTTGTCCAGTGAAGCAAACAGGAAGCTTCAAAAGTTGTTTCCCTTTTCAAAAATGGCGGGAAAACATGGTATGCACGATTTACCAGTTATCGGTGGTCTTACACTTCACTTGCAATCTAACTTTTGAATAATAACAAAGTATGAAAACGAAAGCTTCACAAAAATTAGTTGCATGTTGTCTTTAAATTTATCAACTAAATTATAGCCGCCTATGACTTTTAATATACAAACAGACGAAACATTGTGTACTGGGGTACATCTGACTCCGGATGACTGATGTACCAGTTATCGGTGCAATAGTAAATACAGACTAATTACCCATGCATAAACTTATGGTAGCACCGTTTATTGCCACATTATGACATAACATGACCTGTACTTTAGGGAAACTGGGTTTGCAGCAGACGAAATTAAACATCACAATGCTAATTGCATGTCTGTTTGTAGATACATGAAATTTATGTATGTTTGGGTTTGTTTAGAATGATAAATATTTATGTTCTTGGTCTGAAACATCAATCACCATTGCGTAGCTTACTTTCAAGGAGATTTTAGTTTGAGATAGAGCAGGAATTTCTTGTTCATGTTTATATCTATTATTAGTGGAAGAAAACCAAACTGCACTCAAGAAATTTGGATTATTTCTGATTGCACCGATAACAGATAACCACCGATAACTGGGTGATTGACCATAGTATAATCATCCACCTCTAGGATAGTTATTTTTGGCCATGTACATAAAACAATGAAATTTTTGCCAAAGTTCAAGGCATTATTTCTCTCTTTTTTTATTTATCATGTTTTGGTTTACTTCTGTTACTTTTAGAGGCAAATTGATATTATGGTGCAAACTTCTGTTACTTGGTTCTTTCATTTTCAAGAACTGCCAAATTTATAATGCATTTAGCTAGATCTGAACTTTTATTCAAGATGAATTTACCCTTAATGTGCCAAAAAGCAGACGACAAAATTTACATCTGCAGAATTTCAAAAAATGTTTCGTCCAAGTGATATCATATTGAGAATTTGAACACTAGAGGGCAAACAGTTTAGATTCAGATGAGGTGGCTCATTATGACCAATTCAACAATTTTAATTTTTGGCACTTTAAGGGTTAATATATATAGTTTGGGTAGGTATTTACACAACTTAAATGCATTTCTTGTTCTGCTATAACCAAAATGTTCTGCTGTAGCATTATGGCATATAAACTGGTCAAAAAAAAGATAAGCCCTGCCTGATATTTTCCATTAGACTTAATTCAAAACAGACTTCAAAATCATATTTGATTTACTGTAACTTTTAATTAAAGAACTGTTTTTGTCAGAAATTTTCAATTTGGGAGCAGAAACGTATCATCTCAAAATATGTTTTGTTACACATGTGTTGATTTATTTTATGCTGAGATTCAGGAATTTCAGAAAAGGTTGTGTTTTGTGCGGTATCATTTAAGTAGTAAATATGCAAAAATGTGGGTATTCCTGTAAAAAAATTTTAAAAGTCACCAGGTACTGGAAAAATACAGCTGAAATTTTGTAATGTTGTTGCTGAGATGGTGTTATACAAATGCTTTACAAACGCCGCCACGTGACAAAACCAATAAAGTGGCATGTGCACCCAGCAAAGACTCAGGTCAG
Organism: Ctena decussata; assembly: GCA_963989385.1. Classification (NCBI taxonomy): domain Eukaryota; kingdom Metazoa; phylum Mollusca; class Bivalvia; order Lucinida; family Lucinidae; genus Ctena; species Ctena decussata. The sequence continues at coordinate 42,472,583 of OZ022500.1, forward strand.
CCTGGGCAATGCCCAGTCTAATCAGAGTCTTCACTGTCCACATGGACCTAGCTTAGACAATTTTTTTACATTTTAAGTGCATAGCAAAGACTCTGCTCAGATTGGGCGGCTGCCCAGGCTGATATGAGTCTTTGCTGGGCGCACATGCCACTTTGTTGGTTTTTTCATGTCATGGCTCAAAGAAAGCTGTGCTTTTGATTTCCTGACAAAAAAGTAATTTCCCTTTTATAACAGATGTTTTGATTTTTAACATTGTGTGTATGCAAAAAAATGATGTGGGGCTTAACTTATTTTGACCAGTATACTACTTACTTGCATTTGTGTTGATATGATGGGATTGTGTTTGGTGTCAGTACATCTAGTTGGGCAGTTACTTAGAGAGTTATTGAGCTGTGAAAAGTAATATTTGAGTCTTTCGGGTTTGTGTGCAATATTGTTACGCAGTCACTAGGAAACATTGTATATAGTAGTGGGAGGGGTAATATCAAGTCTTTCTTATAATTGAGTCTGAGCACGTGAAAAACTCATAACTGGCATATTTGAACAGTGAAATTTGAGGAAAAATGGCTTATGCATTTGGGCAGTCTGATCAGGGTTTGTATGTTTTCTTGATGGTCCTAGTTAAAGAGGACCCTGACTAGACTGGGGATATGCAGGCTATTCTGGTACCCAACGTTTTGCATATGCCAGTAATTTAATGTTTTCACGCTCAGGCTTAAATACTAGATGTGTTTAATTGTGTGCATTTTTGTTTGTCATACCATATTTACTCGTATATGTGGCTAGATATGCCAGAACTCCAGTGCATACCCAGATCAGACTGCTCTGTGCTCCTTTTTAAAGTGACTGGGTACACTTTCAGTTGAAGCAAATCTGCCATTTTCAATGTCGCCTCCCTGCCCAATGGGAGTCTACTCTTAAGGGAAAGAATTTGCTCAGGAGAGCAAATTCTTTCCTTTTAAGAGTAGACCCCATTTTTATACCCCGCCACACATTAGTGGCGGGGTATTATGTTTTCACGTTGGCCGTCCGTGTGTCCGTCCATCTGTCCGTCCGTCCGCACTTTGTTTCCGTTCGATAACTTAAGCATTTATCAACGGATTTCCTTCAAATTTTGCATATGCATTTGTATCAAGAGTGTCTCGCTTGGGATTGTTAATGGGCAAATTTCGATAATTTCTGACAGAGTTATGGCACTTGTCAATGTACAAAAAATGATTTCTGGCCTCTAGTTCCTTTACTACATGGAGTATCATGATGAAACTTCACAAACATGATTGAAGTAACAAAAGCTTTGTATGAGCACAGAAATGTTATCATCAGGGGTTATCTGCCCCTGCCCTGGGGCTATATACATGTATAAAATCATGAAAAATTCCATATAAACACAGAGTTTGAAGCAGCTTTTCTGAAACTTACAGCAAATGATCAGAGTGATAAAAGCTTCAAGTGATGCTCAAATTTACCCCCATGGGAGTTATCTCCACCTGCCCGCGGGCTATACATATGCATAAAATGATGATAAAATCAATATAAATTCATGTGAAACAGATTTTCAGAAATTTACATCTGATGATAGAAGTACCATAATAAAAGCTTCTTGTGATGATTGAAATTTGACCCTTTAGGATTTATCTGCCCCTGCCCCATGGCTACATGTTTAAAATCACTAGAGTTGTATTTGATTAGAGTGATAAGTGATTTATCGGAAGCCCGAGTAATGAAGTGTCCTGTCATGACAAAGACTTTTATCCGTGTTCAGTAGGGTTAGGCTGCCCCTGCCCTGGGGTTATACAGAGAAAAAGTAAAACTAGAAAAATCGGTGTGTGAAAAAGGTTTGCAGTGGCGGGGTATCACGCAGTCGTTTGCGATGCTTTTATTGATGGAAGTCAACTCTTAAAGGAAAGAATTGGCACTTAATGTAGTAAGATTCTGAATAACTCTTTTTTTTATTTGTTAAAACAAAACAGAGTTATTGTTCATGATGAAGTCAGTCAACTGTGGAGTATATACAGTTATAACACACACTAATAATGTCTACCATAAATATCCTAAGTTTTCGGGCTGATAGGTCTGTTCAAACAGTGGAAAATGAGATCAGATTGCACCTAAAGAACCGGTCTGATCAAGGTCTAAACAGTTGCCATTCCATCTGCGCATTTTTATAGGCACTAATGTATGGTAGAACCAGAATAACAGGATAATAGATAGTAGGGCAAGGACTGGCTGTGCTTGCAGCAGATTCAGAATGGGGGTTGTCTGTTTTTGGGATATTTTTTTTAACTTAAACATTGTTTTGCTAGGAAACAAAACGGTGAAATGTTTTTTTTTTGTCTTATTCTGTAACATATGATTAGTTTTACTGAAATAATATGCGTAGGCATGCCCCATCAATTACATAAATTTTCATGATTTTTTCATGAAATTCAATTTTCTTGCTTTTTTTTATAGAACAATGTAAAAATACTTATTAGTAAGATAACTGCATTTTTTTTACCAGTTTGTTTCAAATATCCTATAATATAAATATGATTTTCAGAAATAATGTGCCGCTAATATTTCTATTCAGTATCTTTCTACCTTTAGAGTCTTTCTTTTAACCCATTTCATTCGGGATACCCCTTTAGGGGTATCTGGGCAAACAGTTTGGATCCAAATCAGGCCCCACAAACGTGGGGCCTGATCTGAGATCCAAACTGTTTGCTGCCTAGACGTCATTTCTACAAGAGTTGGTTAAACCAGTATTGTCAAAATATTCTTGATTTTTGATGCAGACGACAATTTCAGCAGACGACAAAAAATACCCAGAATGCAATGGGTTAAGAGAAGATCCCATTTTTGAAGGTATGTGTCATCAAGGGAAGCAAACAGGAACTCACAAAAGTTGTCTCCCTTTGAAAAAAATGGCAACTTAACATGGCAGTATACCTAATTACTTTACAAGAAGCTAACAGCCTCAATGCCTGACCAGACAGCATATGCAAGCAGGCTAATCTGGCTATGCTAAGTTTTCATATATGAGCCACGCCACGAGAAAACCAACAATGTGGTTGTGTGCCCATTGCAGACTCAGTTCACCCTTGGCATCAAACCAGTCAAATCAGACTCTTTGCTTAGCGCTCAAAGCGTAGCTTAGTGTCTAAGGTACCTCCCTGTGGACAGTGAAGACTCTGATCAGACTGGGTGGATGCCCAGGCTGATCTGAGTCTGCGCTGGGCGCACAACCACGTTGTTGGTTTTGTCATGTCGCGGCTCAATTATTATACAATGTGTTCTGGTGCACAACTGTTTTATTTTGTGATATTAGAGGGTCACTGGATATATACATTGTATGACATTAAAGCATTGTAAATATAAACATTGACTCATGTTTTGGGTTCATAATTAGTTATCATGCTCATGTTGTTGGTTCATAATTAGTTCACATGCTCATTATGTTGGTGATATGTCATTGTTGTTTGGACAGCATTAGTTTTGACAAATACAGTAGAACTTCAATGGCTCAAACAAGCTTGGGACCATGAAAATTAGTTCCAGCCAAAGGTAGTTCCAGCTATCCAGGGTTAGTTTCTACATAAACTGACCTCTAGGGACCCAAAAACGAGTTCTAGTCAGGCAAGGTAAACAAGCCATCAGGGTTCGAGCCATTGAAGTTCTACTGTATCAACAAGGATGATGGATGGATGGATGACTTGCAATTTTATGCCCTTTCCAACAGTATATCAGCCATATAAGGATGATGGGAAGGTGATAATGAAAGGTTGTATGATATTGAACCCTGCTTACAGTTGAGAAGATTGTCACCTTTAATGAGAATCAAACATGGGACCACTAGATCAGCAGGCCAGGGCTTAATCCACTGAACTGCTGGGTAGATTTCTTTAAATTTGGAACGGTGTGACATTCATTCCATTTCGTTTCACTGAGGATACTGTTTCAGTGCAAATGAAAGATATATTGCTGCCTGGATATACTTTCAGGGGAAGCAACTCTGTCCTTTTTATTAGCTCGCCTGAACGAAAGTTCAGGAAGAGCTATTGTTGTCACCCTGGCGTCGGCTTCCGCGTCCGCGTCGGCGTCCGGATTGGATGTTTTGGTTAAAGTTTTTTAAAGACCTATATCTCCTTAACCCATGGATGGATTCTTTTGATACTTGCACTGTAGTTAGATATTGGTCCAAGGTTTAACAGGGTACCACCCCCACCCCACTCCGTGACCTTGCTGTCAAGGTCATGGACTTAGAAAATTGGGAGTTTTTTGTACTGGATGTTTTGGTTAAAGTTCCATTGTATCTGTTGAGTCCTTGTCTTTGCTTCTTCATGGTGTTGAAATTTGATTTATGTGTTTACCGTGATGATTCATTGACGAGTTAGAGGGTTATCATGCGAACAAAACAACCAACTAAATTTTTGTACCACTTCAGAAACTGAGGGTGAGGTTGGGCCTGTAAAATCGATTTAAGCCCCCCAGTAATTCATTACTGACCGTTCCAAGGCGGTAGTTCTGTTGTGGTTCTTTGTTGCCTGTTTTTGGTGTCAGAGTTTCTGTGATGTTTTACCTTATGTATGTTAATATTATTTTTGGTTCGGTTTGGGTTGCTGAGTGGCCACCTTTTGGGAACAAGCTGCTCACTCGGTTGGCCATATGTTCTCTGTATCTTGATTATTTGTAATCTTAGTTGTTTCCAACTATGGTTTGAGGGCTGGATTTGGATTTTGATTGTTTCAGTTCCTGGTCTTTGCATACTTTTTACTTTTATAAAGCCCAATATCTCCTTAACTTATTGATGAATTCCTTTGATACTTGCATTGTAGTTAGATATTGGTCCAAAGTTTTCCAAGGTACTACCCCCACCCCCCTCAGTGACCTTGATGTCAAGGTCATGGACTTAGAGAATTGTCTTATTATTGATTGGATGTTTTGGTTAAAGTTTTTTAAAGACACATATCTCCTGAACCCATAGATGAATTCTTTTTATATTTGCTCTGTACCTAGATATTAGTCCAAAGTTTTACAGAGTACTACCCCAACCCCGCTCAGTGACCTTGATGTCAAGGTCAGGGACTTAGGAAATTTGGTCTTTATTAAAGTTTTCTAATTGCATACCGATTCATAATGCCTGGCAGAGATTTAGTTTACACTTGAACTGATGTTAGACACTTTTTTGAGCTTTTACACTATATACTTATCCCACTGGATGAACTTGAAGTCAAGGTCATTGACTTTTAATTTTGTCTTAAAGATTTTGGTTAAAGTTTTATATTTATGAAGACATAATTTCACAGTGCCCTGATGGACTCAGTTGATACTAATATTTGGACTGATGTTAGATAATGGTTCAAAGTTTTGATACATCATAGCCCCCTCCTCTTACTTCTTTGAGCTCTAGCTTGTGGACTTTGAAGTTTCATGTGGATTTTTTTTTATTTTAATTTCATTTTAAAACTCATTTCTGAGATAGCTTTTGTTTATAAATGTGTCATTATGGACATGCTTGCCTGAAGTTTTATGCATAGCAGTCCACACCACCATAACGACTGTGTGATGGGCAAGCACCTATTCAGGCGAGCTATGCTGTCAGGCGACAGCTCTTGTTTTTGTTTCCCTTCACAGTGGGGGTCAACTATTAAAGGAAAGAATTTGCTCCTCTAGGAGCAAATTCTTTCCTTAAAGAATAGACCCCATATTGGAAGGGCTTAGTTGTCCGGGGAAGCAAAAGGAAGTCATGAAAGTTGTTTCCCTTTGTAAAAATGGCAGAAAAATTGAGGTGTATCCATACACCTTAAGTGTTGCTTTTTACCCCTGGATTCTCTTGCTGACTATTGTGTCATTGAATTTTGACAACAACAGTTCTTAGAAAAACTCACAAAAGTAGTCAGACATGCAGATCTAGGTTGGATGGGTCATTATGAGCTGTCTGATATTGACCTGCACTGATTGCAAAAGTTTAGCTGAATGGGTGCTTTTTAATGGTGTGTAATTCTACTATTTTTTGCCTCCCTTTACAATGGGGGTCAATAATAAAGGGAAGAATATGAGCAAATTCTTCCTTGTAAGATTAGACCTCAGAAGGGTTTTATAATCCAGGGAAGCAAAAAGGAAGTCATAAAAGTTATCTTCTTTCAAAACAATGGTGGAAAAAGTTGGATGTGTCCGGATTTACCTTAAAACTGATGCGTAGGGTTGTTTTCAGGTACACTGCCAATAAATAAAATCATGATAGGACAGACATTTTAATGTTGATATAATCAGACTCGAGTAACTTCAGATGTGCATTTCTCTTTATTTTAGTGCTAGATGTATACATTTTTATTTTGCACCTGCCAATTCTGCTTTAGCAATGTGCGATATAGGAGTTCAGTTTTCATCAGTTTGTCAGTCTGTCATTCCATTTGTCTGTCTCTCCAAAGTTGGGTCAACGCATAGCATTACAGTCCATGTCTCTCAAACTAAGATATGTGAACTCATCAAATCTGGCATAAAGTTTCTTCTTAAAATTATCTCAAGGACTGTTGCATTTGTTTTGACCTTTGACTTATATGTCATGCACTGCTTTGTAAAATTTTACATCCAACATTATGTCAACTCTAGCCTTAAAGTCCATTTCTCTCAAACGCCCAGGCTGATCTGAGTCTGCACCAGGCGCAAAACCACTTTGTTATCCCCCGCCAAAGGCGGAGGGATATAGGTTTCTCCATGTCCGTCCGTCCATCTGTCCGTCCATCCTTCTGTCCGTCCGTCTGTCCGTCCGGAGCCATAAATAAGTAACCACTGGACCGAATTTCATGAAACTTAAAATAAGTATATATCTCGATAACCCGCTGATGCACATCAAGTTTCATTGGACTGGCTTCAGTAATGCAGGAGTTATTGCCCTTGAATTGTTTTAAAATCAATAAAATGAACCATAACTAAGTAACCACTTGACAGAATTTCATGAAACTTAAAATAAATATGTAACACTATAATCTGCTGATGCATGTCAGATTTCGTCAGACTGGCTTCAGGAATGCATGAGTTATTGCCCTTGAATTGACTTAAAATCAGTAAAATGAGCCGTAACTTAGTAACCAATTACCAAAATTTCATGAAACTTAAACTTAATATGTATCACCATAAGGTGGTTATGCAAATAAAGTTTCATCAGAATGGCATCAGAAGTTCATGAATTATTGCCACATTTAGCCATAACTAAGTAATCAGTGAAAAAAATTCTATGAAACTTTTACCAAATACCCATCACCATAACACATTGATGCATCTTACGTTTTGTCGAAATTGCTTCAGTTAGCAATGAGTTATTGCCCTTGACTTTGTTTAAAATCAACAAATTATGTCATAACTAAGTAACCAATGAATGGAATTTCATCAAACTTAAACTAATTATGTATTGTCTGGACAGAGCAGTGCACATTGAATTTGATTATAATTGCATCAGTAGTGCATGATTTAATGCCCTTGAATTGATTTAAAATTTACAAATTAGCCATAACTTAGATACTGGAATGAACAAAATTTCTTGAAACTGAATTAAAAATGTATCATTATAGTGAAGTGATATTGAGGCAAGTGTTTAAGAACAGCTTCAGCTTATGTCTCACTTATGCCAGAGTAATAGTCCTTGATTTGATTTACATTCCACAAGTTCAGTCCAGTGAACAAAATTATATGAAACTTTTAAGTAAACCATAATTAACGAGTCAGGGCCACTTCGGCGGGGGATATAAATTCACCAAATTTGCTTGTTGGTTTTGTCATGTTGCGGCTCAATTGTTATTCGTTAAAAACCTTGCTTACACCATGATCTCTGGTCCTTTGGAAGCGCAATGCAGGTGCGACATAGCATTCTGTGGAATTCTTGTGTTATAAACTTCTCACTGATACACTCAGCAAACTGATTAGTGAATTTAGTCCCAGCCATCTGAACTAGAATTTTCTTGCATTTTCGAAATCCTTGTCACATTTCTTTGTAGCAAGGCTAGTGTTGGAGCCGGATTTTTCAATGTTTGCACAATTGTTGCATGTTATTAACCATGAAACTATAATTCTTAAAACTTTCGATTTAAATTCTTATATAGTAAAACCAAAGTTAGTTTTACAAGTAAATGTTTCAATGAGTGTTCAGTCGCCCTTACAGTTTTGGCAAAGTAAGTTTCTTTCATAGAATGCTGATATAGAGTACTTAGTTCATTTAGATAAATTATTTCAATAGATCTATCTCTATTTGGCATTGTTTTATTTTGTTTGTTGTTACTTATACAAACTGATTAGTCCAAGCCACCTGAACTAGAATGCTTTTGCAAAAACATTTTCTTGCATTTTCTAAATCCTTGTCACATTTCTTTGTAGCAAGGCTAGTGTTCGAGCCTGATTATTCCATGTTTTCACAATTGTTGCATGTTATTAACTGTGAAACTAAAATTTTTAAAACTTCAGAGTTTCAATTTAAATTCTTATATTGTAAAACCAAAGTCAGTTTTGCAAGTAAATGTTCCAATGTGCGTTCAGTTGCCCTTACAGGTTTGGCAAAGTAAGTTTCTGTCATAGAATACTGATATAGGATGTTCAGTTCATTTAGATAAATTGTTTCAATAGATCTATCTCTATTTGACATTGTTTTATTTTGTTTGTTGTTACTTATACACATACTCTACAGCAAATTCATTTTATTGGTGCTACAGTACATGTAGTTTGTTTTTTTGTATTAGCTATCTGGGTGTGGCTGTTAACTCTTTTGGCACCATTGTTGCCCAGATGGGACTGCTAGGCAGAGTGCCATTGTCACTTTAATGCGAATGGCACAGTCCAGTTAAATAGCTCCATTTTACGACATTACCAAGGGAAATAATTTAAAGTCTTTGACAAGATCATGGCAAACAAAGTTTTTTTTCAGAAGCTGTTTTTGATGAAATTTAGAGACGTTCAAGGGTTTTTATTGATCAGAAATGCCTAATCTTGTAAAATAAATTTGGCGCTGGAAAGTGCATTTCTTTATAAACTTGGCGCTGAAGGAGTTAAAAGCTAACAGTGTAGGTAGTAAATGAGGTTACATTTTCAAAGGCATGGTATGCAAAAGCACTTCCATTCTTTCGCTGCAAAAAGTGGGAGAAGCTTTTGCAAGTTGCAGCAAAAAATATTAGCATATTTGATTTAACAAATGCTTGAATTATTGACTATGTTATGCTAGCAATGCTTTGAACAGCTGAGTCCTGGATGTTAGAATGTTACCGTATGAACAGTAAATTCCATATTGATCCTACCGTAATGTGGGTATATATTGGTACACCTAATAAGAATGAATTTTCCATTTGGGACAAATGGAAAATTTATTATTTTAGGTGTCCCAATACTTAAGCACATTAGGGTATTAAACACCCCAGGGGCATTGCATTTTACAAAACAGGGGTGTTATTTAGAGCCTAAATAGTAGTATTAACTCAGCCACTTCCAAAATACCTCTAATAAACAGCATTTAGGTGAACGGGTATACGTTCAGACAAAGTAATCAACGGTTAGATGGGGTTTTCTTGGACTTTGTGGACAATTCACAGGATGTCTTTGGCAGACCCAGATTAGCTTGCTCCTTAGCGTATACAGTTTGAATAGACAAGTATCTAAATATTAAGGTTAATATCATAAACTGGTGGCTTACTACGGAACCCCTGTCAAGAAAAATCATGTTACGACATTTAGATCATGCCTGGTTGCTCAAAGCTTAATAAAGCTGTTGAGCCTCCCAGTGTACATAACATTAAGTGTGCAAATATTTTTTGCTGTAAAAATGTGAGGAGCTTTTCACATTTTTCCAGTAAAAATGACTGTGTCCTTGCATATGAAAGTGTAACACCTAACAAACGATATTGTTAGTTTAGGACACTGGGACCAGAGCTCCAAATAATAGTAAAGTCTGTCCAGTTTGAATAGAGTTGTTGTGAGTTGTTAGAACTGCCTAAGAGGGGCAGTTTTTGCGAGGGGCCACAGGATATTATTTTATGTGAAATAAGAAAAAAATGCTATAATTATCACTTAAAGCCTCTCTTCTCTGGCAGTCTTAAAGTAGGCACTTTGCACATACATGACAGTTTCATCTACTTGCCGGTGTTTACTTATTGCATATTAAAATATTTCTTTTTGTTGATCATTTAAATGCTCATTCTTGTGTGATATTACCTGTATTCAGTATTTCAGACCTGTCAGAATTATGGGAATATTCTTTGTATGTGAGTCACATCACGACAAAACCTGCAAAGTGGCATGTGCTTCAAATGAAGATTAATAACAGCTTGGGCATCTGCCCAGTCTGATCAGAGTCTTGGCTGTCAACTTAAAGGGTAGCTAAGGGTTTAAGCTACCATCATGCTGACAGCAAAGACATTGATCAGACTGGGCATATGCTCAGGCTGATCTTAGTCTTCAATGAGGACACCGCCACTTTGTTACATCTTTGTTACATCTGCAAGTTAACAAGTAGGTGTGATATTGCAATCTGTTTGTCAATTTGTGCATATGTCTGTTGTCTATCAACAATTTTTAGCTCCATTTATTTTCTGATAAGCAGTAAGACCATCCCTAGTATAGATTATGCTGCCTCCCTTGGCTGGATTTCAGCTCTGCAAGCAATTCTACCATTTCCATGTTTGCCTCCATGTTAACTCTTAAAGGAGCAAATTCTTTTTATTAAGAGTAAATCTGTTTGGAATAGTTTTCCTACAAATAAAAAGAATGTCTTCAAAGTTATTTCCCTTTGATAAAATGACAAAAAACATGGAGGTATATCTAGAAGTGTATTCATTCACCTTGATTGGATTGGACAGCATAATTTAGCCACAATATGACCAAACCAAAGTGGCATGTGTGTCCAGCGAAGACTACAGTCTACAAAATTTTGACATGTCTGAAACTGAGTATATTGTGTATTTTGTTTTAATAATTTGTGATATTTTGCTTTCTCTCATAATACTATCATTCCAATGTTTTTGTTATGTTTATGTAATTTATTTCACTTGTTCTATGTATTGCTGTAAAAGAGATTTGAACAAATTAATATATACTTCTAAAAGAAGCTTTGCACCTTTTTTAAACATTTCCTTTGGCAAATTACTGAAGTACATGTAAATTAGTTGAAAAAAATATTATATGTATGAAAATATTTAATTTTGGATACATGAATTTTATAATAACATTTCACTATTATTTCAGTCTGTAGGGGCATACACACTATGTAGGGTAACTTTTCTGGTATAATTTTTATGCAGTCAAAAATGAACTGAAACATTGAATTTATTAGCGAATAAGAGCTTATGAAGTATTTTATTAACAAGCTAGAAAATGGTGGGAAAAAAACTGACTAAAATTCCACTGTTGACAATGTCATGATGTCAATGCAACAATATGGGATGGTAGTTAGGGTAATAGAAACATATTTTACTCACTTAATTCAGAGTACCAGATAAGGATTTTGTATGTTAATTTTGCAATATATTTTTCTGTGCACTCACATTGTGGCCTCTCATTAGAACCATATTAGTGAGGCTGTGCTATTGAGGGGTCACAATATATGTAAACTGCTCCTCATAAGAACTGCCTGATTGAGATACTGTTGAGGGACCAGTGTATGAACACAAATAGCCCCTCATTTTGACATCCTCAGTGAGGCAGTCCTAATGAGGAATCACAATGTTGTATGCTCTCTAAAAGGTACAGACATTGTGGCCCCTCACTAGAACTGCCTCACTGAGGCAGTTCTAATGAGGGGTCACAGTGTTTGTTTACATGGTGTTAGAAGTTATTACAAAATTATCATCAAAAAACCATTTTATTGGGAACTCATCAGTTTAATATATAAACGTATCAGTAGATAGGTCTAATATATATATGAAATTTATTTTGAAGGCCAAAGGTTGAGATTTATTTTTACTTTTCACTCATTGTACATGTACTTTCTTTTGATTGTGCGTTTACTGGATGAGAAATTATATATATACACACCATATTGTAGTCATTAGAACATGTTATATGATGAATAGTGTTGTTGTGTTGTCCTTTACCCTCCTGGTGTCAGAGTTTTCACTGAACACATCTTTCCCTGTGTAAAGTGAAGGTGGTGCTCAATTTGGTGGGATAAGGCATTTAACTGTTAGCAAAGGGTGCATACAGTCGAACCTGCTTTTGTTGTCACCTCCATTAAAAGGTCATCAGCAGCCACCTTTTCCGGGTAATTTTAACCAAAACTTAGTACAGGTGAACCTGTATTAAAGGGTCACCTGTCTTAAGCATCCAGTTTTTGGGTGACCCCTTAAGACAGGTTTGACTGTATTTAAAAGACAGGTTTGACTGTATTTAAAAGACAGGTTTGACTTATTTAAAAGGCCCAGGTATGGCTCACAAGGTCTAGAAAGAGTGAAAATTTTTCACATTGACCTTTACAAGTTATCTCTAAATCCATCATTACTACAAGATGCCAGACTCCCACAATGATTTGATAGATATAGGGGAGAGTCGGGTAACTTCGGACATGGGGGTAAATTCGGACATACCATTGCAAACAACGAAAATCCAGATGAGACGGCTCATAATGAGCCGTCTCATCAGGATTTTCACTGTTTGACCTGTTATTAAACAACAGACATATAAAGGAAACAATGTCACTGTCCGAATTTACCCGCTGTCCGAAGTTACCCGACTCTCCCCTAGTGTTCAAACTTCTTGCATCTTGGTAGTAAAACAAACAAATACTGCCTAAACTGCATAAATAATATAAGGCTAAAATAAATACCAGCACTTGATGTACTGTTACAATCACAGTCTGCAATGAGTGATGAGGTCAAACAGATTTTTCTGCGATATGTGTGGTCTGGTGCCTGGCCTTGGACAACCTTAAAAGCTGACAAGGTTTCGAGGACCTTAACACTTTTTACAAGGACCGTATCGGGCCGCAAACTGCAGGCCTGCAGTGACTGTTTTTACAGCTTGATGAGGGAAAGGGATCAATCCATGTTTGCAAAACTTAATGGACCAGTCTCGTACTCTAAGGCCTTCTGGAGATGTTAGAGTTGCGTCCCTTACACAGCTGACGGCACATTCATTTATATTTGTTGTATCGTAGTTTTGTCCCTTGCACCAAAGATGCCTGTATCGCCAAAAACCGCCAACTGTTACGAGGAGAGAGAGAGAGAGAACCAAATGGTTCTGTATCAGTTGTTAAATCGATGCGACAAAGAAAAACTGACGATCTGGGGGATAAAAGCAATAACTTGAATATAACCTGATTGTGGTATTCCCAAGAGCATGCACTGGAATTTGTTGCTCTCAGCATTAAATAATATGTGACTTCATTTTTAGGTGGATAAAGCCAGTTATTATGATTAAAAATATAGACTGAAAGGTTGTATTTTATACCATAAATATACACAAACCGGTATGCAAATGGCATTCTGAGGAATTAGTCTACACCTGAAAAACTGAAAAGTGGATGAGTAATGGGGAACTAGACCCTCTGTGTCTAAAGTAATTCAAGTCATCTTTATTAAGAAAATCGGCAACTGTGGTGTACATATTCACCAATATGAAATTCAACAAATAAGATAAACCTACTGGGCAAGAAACCTGTATAATAAACTATATGAGCCGCGACACGACAAAACTATCAACGTATTTGTGCGCCAAACGCAGACTCAGATCAGCCAGTCTGTTTAGACTCTTCGTTAAGTGCTCAAATGGTAGCTAAGGGTCTAAGCTACCTCCATGCGGACAGCGAAGACTCTGATCAGACTGGGCTGATGTCCAGGCTGATCTGAGTCTGCGCTGTGCGCACAACCACATTGTTGGTTTTGTTGTGTCGCGGCTCAGATAAGATAATTTCTCAGAATCACACTTTGTAATCCACAAAACAACCTGTTAATGCCAAACACTTTACCACTGGCTTCTTGAGGAGGCTGTAATAATTTGTCTAAAGCAGGCAAATGAAATGTTCTTTCGTTTCTATGCTACTTTGGGTATCTAGATAGTTATGGTATCTCTCGGGCCACCACATATGAAGATTTTTATGATCAACTATACCGCTTGGAATAACTATGGCAACTTTATCGCCACCACGTATACCCACGACTGCCTTGGTTATCACTGCAGTCGCACCGCATGCAAGTGGAACGCGCTGAATAAATTTTAGTAAGGTTTAGTCTCAAACAGGGACACCCCACTGAGGTTGTCTAAAGTTACTAACTACATCTCCGTGCATGACAATAAATACCCCGTTTAACACTGTTAAAATGCATAAATCAAGCTGAAAACAAATTGATGTTTGAATGATTCTGTTAATTTGTCACACTCCCGTTGTAAAGTCACAATATTCACACTGCGTCCATATGGTAAAGGAGGTTGAGAGAAGGCAGGTGATATTACTGCGATATTTCTTGCATTGATACGTAGAAACAGCGATCGTGTGGCTAGAACGATTCCTTTCTCAAAGTAACTGGCGTGATTTCATAAAACGAACCAAGGTACGCGCGTAACTACGGAACCCCTGAAGGGACATTTCCTTTCCGATATTTATCAGAATAGAAATTAAAACTTGTTTTCCGTGTCGAACTGTCTATATTCCATGATAGCCGGACCCTCCAGAGATGTACAGCAAACAACAGAGTTCTCCTAGCCTACATGCCAACTGAAGATGTTCATAAATTATATGAATGTTTAGTTATATGATTAATTATTGCAGCGCTTTAGCCAGCCGCACCAAACTCAATGTGTGCCCTGTTGCATGATAGCTGAGTCTGTGCGGATGTGCAGGCTGATCTGATTATGCTGTTGGCTGGCTGCTGCTGGGAAATCATCTTCATCATAGTACGGCCCAGTATCTATACATTTACATAGCAACTTACAAATGAGACTGTCTGATACCTGTCATCTTATTATAATGAGATTTAATTATCACCATTACAGGTGTAATTTGTAACGGTGTTTGTTGGACACGCTCCTCGCAGCAGGAAAACGACTTTATTTCCATATCTTTCAAAGTGAACAAAATTTAGCCCACCAAAGAGGACATTTAATTAATGCATTTTGGACAATATTTGTAGAGCAGCAAAGGTTTGGAAAACGTTGCCACCACTTTGTCCGTTGAAAAGCCAGCGATCAATTTCCAGCGACTACCCAGGCTTATGTAACAAAAGGCCATACACCTATCACCAACGGTGATACGGTTTATGTATTGCATATTATCGCTGAGCCAGTATCATGTGGATGTAAGTAAATGACATATGAGCCGCGACACGACAAAACCAACAATGTGGTTGTGCACCCAGCGCAGACTCAGATCAGCCTGGGCATCCGCCAAGTCTGATAAGAGTCTTCGCTGTCCGCATGGAGGTAGCTTAGACCCTTATACCCCCATTCCACTGGATGACGCTTTGACTGCGCTCTTGGCGATCATGGCGCTTCTTCGAAGTTTTCGAATCGCAGCAGAAGCGTAGGCATTTGCCAAAACTCGGAACTTGTGCGCTTCAAGTACGCTGCCAGTACGCTTCTAATACGATCTCGTCACGCTAGTCACGATGCTGCCGCGATTTAGCTGCGCTTCTGCCACGCTCAACGGACTTCGAGGGCGCTTCTAATGCGCTGCTACTACGGCAAAGGATTTCAAGCTACGCTTGAGCTACGCTTATTACGATGCATTTGCGATCGTGCTACGACCTAAGTGCCGGAGCTGCGCTCATGCTGCGCTTGTGTTGCGCTTTGTAACAGCTTCTATGTAAATCGGCGGAGAATCGGGTTCAGCAGAAGTAAGCCACCAGCCTTCAAACAATATTGATAATATAAAAATTCCAGTGGCTATGGCCCAGCTGGCAATCGTGAACTAGTGACTTCGAACAACTCGTCTTGTTCCTCTTGCTGTGCAGGCTCAACTGGGGCCTCTGCTCGGCGTTCTAAAAGGCATCTATCTGGCTCAGTTTAGAGAGCAAGAGCCTGGCCCCCTGTCAAAAGCAGAAGGCGAAATCCACAGCCAGGCCTGGTCAGGAGACTATTTTCACGCAGCCTTTACCGCAGGAGAGGGTATTCCAACTCCGGCTCCGGGCAGCCTGCATCTTGAATGAAACGTGAGCATCGAGTTATGAAACGTCGTGGAAACGCGGCGTTTTCATGCCCAGATCGCCATAAGAGCAGAGGAAACGCAGATGAAGCGCCAAGAGCGCAGCGGAAGCGTCGTGGTTGTGCTATTCATAAACAATAGAATCGCAGCGGAAGCGGCAAGAGCGCAACGGGAGCGCAAAGAGCGTAGCAGAAGCGTAGCTGAGTCGCAGACGAATCTCACGGCGCTGTCGGCACGATCCCGCTGCGATGGTGCTGCGTTGCTCCCGCTGCTGCTGCGCTGATGAATTTCGAGCTACGTTCTTACTACGCTTTCGTTGCGCTTTGAGTCCACGGCGCTTCCGCTACGTAAATTTTGAGCAGAGTCAAAACAAGCGCCGTGACTTGGCGATCATGCCGCTTCTGATACGCTTTCACTGCGAACTAGAAGCTTCTCATGCGCTGCTGCCGCTTCTGCTACGATTCATGGCGCTTTGTCCAAAATTTCGGAGCGCAGTGGAAGCGCCGTCCAGTGGAATGGGGGTATTAGCTACCCTTTGAGCACCGTGAACAAAAATTCTGGTGAAACTAGGCGGCTGCCCAGGCTGATCTAAGTCTGCGCTGGGCACACTACCACATTGTTGGTTTTCTCGTGTCGCGGCTCATATACTTTGCATGCTTTTGTTCGCTACTGCGCTAATTATAAATGACTATATAGATCTCACGCAAAAAGCTCTCCTTAATAAGAATTAGTGAAAATCTAGCAACAAGTGCATTCTTAAAGAACGGCAATCCCTACATTTAGCTCCAGATGAACGCTAATATGCTAACGGTAATCAAGCCATATGCAACCTCCGTAAAAATGGACTGCAACCTGCGATACCTTTATGTGACAGTGACCTATATTTCAACTTTTGTGCATCATTAACAGACATCTGGAATATACCGATGGCTTAGGTTAGGTTTCAAGGTGGATCACCAGGTCCAGTATTTCGACCCCTCAAAAAGTTTGTTGTAGTTGTTCCAAGAAAGTAAGAGATCCTGGTCAGCAGATGGCATAAGTGTACGAGCTGCATATAAAAGTTGTGATTTCAGTTTGCATTTTTGAAACCTAATGTAGTTAAAGTAGCTGGAAAGTGCTTATTATTATTCCTAAAATTATGTTCCCGAAACATATTTCGGTTTCATGTACAAGAAATGCATCTCTGCTCCGTGTGTTTTCAACTAACTTTTATGCATGCTGCGCACAGTCCGAAAGTCATGGCAACTTCCATGGGGGAGATATTTTAGAAATTTGAAACTCATTTATTTAAAGCAAAAATCTTAAATATTCAAACAAAAAACTGGAGACTCCCTTGAGACAGGAACATTTGGCCATTTTTGGCAAAATAGGGAGGGAGATTGGGAGTGTCTCCTAAAACAGGGAGACTCTCTATTTATGGGGAATGAGCTGACAGGCATGTAGTCATAATCATATTTTAGATGTTGTGGTGGAGTGCATGTTTTAGATTTAAGGGGGTGAGGTCAACCAGTGCATCATTAGATCTGTTGCTTCTCGTCCCTTTGAAATGAAGACTGAACTGGGTGTTAGTACATTCAGACTTCATATATTCATATATTATACCTGTCCTATAGTATATATAACTGACTTGTTTGTTTATTTGTAGTTAGGTGCTCATCTTGTATATACAATGTACATTTATATTGAGGGCCTCATGGAAGATTAGCTTTTACATTTATTATATAAATGTATGTGCTAAATGTTGTCACCCTCACTAAATAAAGACTTTACTTACTTACATACTTACAAGCAGTGAGATATATGCCCATCAAACCTAGCTGAAAGCGCCACATTTAAATGGAAATACTAATACTTTTGAAGGAGATAGACTTGAAGCTTTACCCCCCCACCAAACACACACACACACACACACACACACACACACACACACACACACACACACACACATCTCCCCCCTGCTACTATGGACTTGCGAGGCAGATGCGTCATATCATATCGCGGAGCACTTCTCTTGCACTCTGTTAACTGTTCTGGCACGAATGATAGAACAGATCCTCGAGGCCTCAAAAAAACCCCCAAAACATGGACCAGTACGCAGACTTTCAAGACTCCACGCGTTTATCACAATAGTATGGTCCCTACTTCTGTTGCGAACACTGGTAATGGTTTTAACCACCTGTGCAGGCAGTGTTTGATTTGCTAACCGCAGAAATTTGACATACTGTTTTGGGTGGACCAGTTAGGTACTTGACTATCTGAATAAATATTTGAAAACAGACTGGTACAAAGCATATATTAAAAAGACTGATAATTGCCCCCTTGAAAATATTTGACGTTCCATTTAGGAATTTTCTGTCTGATATATCAGAATAAACGTAACTATACCGAACTTAGCTCAACAGATGCGCGTTTCTGTATTTAACTTGTTCATTGTCGCTATTTAAAAAGTTTGAAAGAAAAAAGTAATGGGCGGGTCTCGGCAGGCAACGAACAGCCCTTTCCGATCCAAACTGACTGACGCATTCCACGAGACACACTAGTTCCCGACATCAGGTGAGCGACGTCTACGTACAGGTATTAACTCGCAACCAACCTAGCCACCTCAACCCGTGTTTCGACAAACAAGACAGACAAGGGCATCAGAAGGGGGATGACCGGTGCAGCCAAATGAAGATTTATAAAGGACTGAATATATTTGTCAGCAATTTTTGCTTCGTCTGATGTTGTTAAAAGACATTTATATAAATTCACAGGAGACGGTCCTTTAAACTGCCAGTGCAGATAGTGCATGGAAATTTTCGATGTCACTGAGCTTGTATTGTCATTCATTATTGCATACCGTCAACTAAAAAGAAAAAAATACGTACATTTTCACACTGTGCATATTGTACTCTCTGCTTTCTGTTCCTCTTCGGGTTCAGTTTCACGGTTAATTAGCACTGTACAGCTGTCCGACACAGTTAGTGTATGGTATGTGGTGAAAGGACATCGCGAGAAACCAACGACTTGAGTTTGCCAAGCTGACGGAACACACCAAATGGAAGATAGTTTACACACACTCAACAGTAAGCAGAAGACATTAAGATTTGCACATACATGCGCCAAGTCATTGTCATGGTTTTCATTAAACATTACTAAATGCAGTAGCATACACATAATACAGTAAACCGTAGACAGATTGGAGTAAGCAGTACATAGTAGGTTCACAGAGGGCAGTAAAAAGTCAGTATATGCGCATGCTCTTGCAAACGCATACGTAAAAAAGAAATATCACGTGAAGTAAATATGTACAATTCCACATACCACAGGGTATAAAATCGATTCCGCCAATTTTCGCTTCCTGCAGAGACTGTACATCATATTTGGCTTCCGTCGAGACTGTCCGCGAACTCTTGCTTCCTGCAGAGACTAATGTCCTCGAGAAATGGCTTCCTGTCGAGACTGTCCGCGTGACTCTGCTTCCTGCCGAGAGCCTCGGCAGGAAGCAGAATCACGCGGACAGTCTCGGCAGGAAGCCATTTATCATGTACAGAAGTCTCGGCAGGAAACAAGAGTTCGCGGACAGTCTCGGCGGAAGCCAGGTATGATGTACAGTCTCTGCAGGAAGCGAAAATTGGCGGAATCGATTATACCCTGTGCATACGACCTCAGGTAGACAGCTCAAGAGCCAAATAAGAGCATCAATATACTGGGAATTTTACATAGTTTACGAGAGAACAAATGGCATGGCCAAACTATGTCACCTGGTGGACCCCCGAAATACCTGTTGGAACAGAAAATAAATCCACTCTCAGTTGAAAAAGGTTATATCTATCCCTTTACATGTCAATGTGAGGTCTGTTCCAACAGGCCTACACTTCAAATTAATGTTCCGTCTTGAAACGTTTTGTATGACTGGGACATGTTTTGATCACACTTCGCCCTGTGTCTATTTGTTTAAAATTATTCAATTAACTTTTTATAAGAATGTGACTCGATAGTTCACCTATTTATTTGTCAGTTTTTGACACATGAATTCATAAGATTATGTGGTATCATTCAAATATGAACAAGAACTAATACAAATAGAAGCATCTTGAAACATCTTGATGACACGTCTTAAGATAGTTAATTTTCAAAAATCTTATTGTTAAGTACAATTGACAATACCAATATAGCAATTAAATGATACCCTCCATGAGGTAATTTTATTTGGGCCTCCAATTCAAATTTACTTCTGTTAATCCCAATTTAAAATTTCATTTTCTGCATAAGTGTTAGATTTCATGACTGATTGCAGTGTAAAACACTATTTTCTTTCCATTTCCTTTCCTCATCAGGTGCAAATAAGAGCTACTTCAGCATTTGAAGCATTTGAGATCGACGTGGAATCAGGCCTCAAGGTTATAGAACTTTTTCATGCCCAACTCAGCTGAGCATGAAATTTTCTCTGCTGATAAATATGAAAATGCTTACTAATGTTGGCATTTTCATATTCATAAGCAGATAAAATTTCATACTCAGCTAAATTGAGCAATAAAAAAAACCTATACTTATCAGTAATTTGCCATTTATTAGCAGGTTAAATTTCATGCTCAGCTGAGTTGAGCATGGAAAAATGTTTTATAACCTTGGGGCCAGACTTTTCAATAAGCTGGAAATCTACAAGGCAGTGGTAATGTCAAGAAGTGGTTTTCCGATTAATCGATTTACACGATCATTACTCGTTTTTAGCAAATAAGCGATTAATCGATCACAAGTTGACATAATCGATGTATCACTTTTTTTTAGAAAATTATGTATATCTTTTATGTCCAGTTTTTGCGATATAGTGCATTTTAATGCTCATTTGAAGCTTTGGCTTCGCAAGAACAGCAAAAGCTGCTGTTGCACCTCGATTAAGAAGTCCACATAAAATGCTTTAAGCATATGAGATCTAATTGTTTCTGCTCTTGATCATTGCTAATCTTTTTACTTTTAATAGAAGTAACGCAGATATAATGGCGAATTATAGAGGAACAGGGTTTGTCATGAAAAAGAATAACGCAGGGTGAACCGAACGATCAGCTCCATTGCAGACAGGTGGTCATTCAGCCACTTTAACTAAAAATTTGCCACTCACATACCCATATTATATGAACGGAAGTATTGATATGGACAAAAAGAACAAGTGAGCCGCAACACGACAAAATCAACAAAGTGACATGTGCGCCACACGAAGATTCAGATCAGTCTGGGCATCCCAGTCTGATCAGAGTCTTTGCTGTCGGCATGGAGGTAGCTTGGACCCTTAGCTGTCCTTAAAGCGCATAGCAAAGACTGATCAGACAGGGCGGATGCCCTGGCTGATCTGAGTATTCGCTGGGCGCATTTGTTGGTTTTGTTGTGACGCGACAGGAACTGTAAAAGAAGTACCGCCTTAGAACGGTAATGAATAATTAACTGGGAAGCGACCAATTCTACCGTGGCGTACGTTTTTTAATTCACTGGAAATTGTAGATTTCAATAAAAAATGGATTCTATTGAACCTATATCACCATAATTCATCAGTACGACCAATCAAGATTATGTGCCCCCCCCCCCCCCCCCACACACACACACACACACACAAAACCAAACCAAAAAAAAAAAAAAAAAAAAAAAAAAACTGCTATCATAGGTCGCCATGACCTATTTTTTCTTCTTCTGCCTCTAAATTTCAATGCAGTTTGCAGATTTCAACATATTGTGGCTTTAATGGAACCTTGAGCCATCATATTTGACCAGAGTATACATCTAATAACCCAAAATTGTATGTTATGGAACTAGGCCATCACAGGTTATGATCACCTACATTTCAGAACGTCCGTGCAACATTAAATTTTCCCGATTCTTTGGCTTGTGTATGCCGTGCAGCTTCAAGGTTTGAAGTATGCACAAATCTGATGACCCGAAATTACACGTCATCAATCTAGATTTCTTTGGCAATGTTCATGGTCAACTGATATTACCCTATATTAGATACATTTTTTGATGATCTGCATCAGCCTTGGGATAATGGTTAAGTATGACGCTGCAGTTGAATTCATTGTTGGTCACTTTCACCTATTTTCTAGATCTAATGAATTTGCCCCATTGCTGGGACATTATTTGATAATGTATTTGAAAGTTCAGTATAACTTTCATAACTCGCTGGTTTTACTTTATGTCTAAGACAAGCCTGCTATTTGAGTGATTTGCAGCAGGCTGGTGTAAGCACAGTGTTTATTCAATGTATACGACCAACTTTCTCCATAACAGATATGATGTACTGAGAAATGACATTGAGCACGTGCTAATGGCGTAGACCCAGACTAGCCCGCTCATTTCGCGCAGTCTGATCAGTTTATTCCGGTTTAGCGTTAAAAATCTATGTGGAAAATACACAGCTCATCGCAAAATGTTTGGATGCGCAAGCTTTTCTGAATATTCACTATTCAGACATGCTGTGAGACCTCCTTTCTCACACCGAAAACAACGCCTACTTTAAATAGGTATACACTCTCCCATTAACTGTAAGGTAAAATCACGGACTTATGTGAGACATTGAACACGTGCGATTTTGTTTGTGAGTATATCACGTGCTAAGTTGCCGTTGCATTGCGGCCAGTTATACACTATCAGGTGACTTTGAGTGACATTCTGGGTGTGGCTCGGAACTGTGTATATAGTTCAAAATCAATATCCAGTACACAGTTCCGCGCCACACTCAGAATGTCATTCAAAATCACATGATCGCGTATACCTGGCCAATGCAACGGCAACTTAGCACGTGACATAGTCTAACAAACAAATCGCTCGTGGTCAATATCCAACATAAGTCCGTGATTTTACCTTACAGTTAATGGAGGGATGTATACCTTTTTATCGAAAACAAACTAACACCACTTTTAATAAACTTACCCTGCTTTGCAAGAACAGAACGCATCGGAAATGCATGATGCGCTAACTGCCATGCATAGGTCATGAGGAGGCTGATTCTTCGCCATAGATCGCGAAGATTTAGCAGACGCATTTGTCATTTGTTTTTCCGCCATCTTTGTGTAAGCTTGTGAGACGTAGTAACAGTAACTTAGCAGGCGGAGCTTAGCGGCTGTTCTCGGAACTGTGTATATACCAATTGTTACAATTCGCAGGCTTGTCTGAGCTCTCATTGTTTGCATTCATGAGAGCTCAGACAAGCCTGCGAATTGTTCAAGTTGATCAAGATCTACATTATTCGCTATGTGTACTGTCTGTTTAGATAGACAGGCAGAAAATGCCCTCTGCATACACAAGCCCAACTGAACCGTTTCCTGTTGGTATGATTACTGTATACCGTGAATGGCCAACAAAATGCTAATAACAACAACACTGGTAGATAGGTTTACCCCTTTACTTATGATTTCATCTGTAACGTGTAAAGCGGCGTGACAAAAGTATGCCATAATTTTGAAAACTCTTTAGACATGAACGATGTTTTTTACTTTATATTATGTCTGAAATAAGCATCAATGCAGCACATAATACATGTATTTAGGCAAAATAAACCAGAAATTGATAGCTAATATTCTAGAATAAATAAATCTTGCATAAAAATCCCGATAGTACTGCCGTCAATGGTAACAGCGTCTATATTATCACCAAATAAATAATCGCCCTTTTGACAGTGAGTGATAACTTTTTTATGTCCATGAAACAATGAACTCAGCAATTATGTTTTTAAAACGCTTAGCTTTCCATTGAATTGTATGAGCGGATGCAAAGTAAAGGAGTTTCTTGCGAAATGAAAAATATATTTTCAGCAAATTATAACATACTTTTGGCACGTCACGGTATAGTTTATATTTCTTTCGTCCAATAGTTCTGTTGCAGTTTGTTAGAATTAAAATTAGCCTACAGCTTATTCACTTGGACTGGAAACTCAACCAGTCAATGCATCCATGCACACATTTACTGCACGAATTTGGAGAAAAAAAATAACCATTTTTGTAAGCCTGGTACAAAATGACGCAGTATTTACACCATAGATTTAAAAATAGGTAATACCAGTATATTCATTATAAAAGTAGAAAATTAAATGTATTTATAGTCAAACAGTTTAACACACTGATTGGAAACAAGAAAAATCTTAAAAAAAATAATCGGCGCAGATTAAATGGAAGTGTGTTTTGTTATATGTCTCTAGTTGACGATTTGACAATAACTATCATGAATAAGTAAGCTAGGTCCGTAGGCACCCACAACCTTAATTTTGACACTGGGTATTGCCCACGTGAAGTGACCTGGCAGGGCGGAGCTATCGATTTGGTTCAATGCATTATGAAATAGGTAAAGCAACATTTTCGTAACCAATCGGAAAGATATTCGCAAGTGTTCGTTAATCATCGCGTATCATGCATGAATTATAACTGTTAGCTAAATCTCACAAATGAGTAAAGACTCGTTGGTGTATTGGACCTCTGCTAGACGTATCAACCTTTTCTGTATCTTATAAGGGTCCAAGGTTCGAATATACCTTAAATCATAAAGTTTTTTTTATTCTTTTTTTTTTAAGTTTTCTGGTAACAAATGATTATTTTGCCTGACAGAAATTTCCGTTTGTTTTGATTACTCCATATACTTTATGCTCATAATAAAAAAGGAAAATCTTCAGAGGTTTTGTTTGTCTGATTATGCCCAGAAATATGTACGAGGGCATTTAGTAGATTATGGTATTTTATGCTTGAGAAAAGTGATATGCATGCACGAGCAAACGATGAGTGAAAAAATAATTTCTGATTTGGTATTCACTTTTCAGTTTCAGGGTGTCTACAAATGCAGACATCTCGAACTCTAATCCTTTGAATTATCTCAAGCGAAAGAAATTACTGGAAATGTCTTTTCTCCTAAAATGAAATGATTAAAACAAATAAATATGTAATGAAAATAAAGTTTGAAAATAAAATAAAAAAAAATAAGAGAAAAAAAATATTCTCATCCTAGATTTGAACCCATAGATCGTAGCACTGAGTGTTTTCCGATTACAGATACACTACACCACGACGCTTTGTACACGATCTGGTTATAAACTATTATTACGTATAACAAGAAAGGCGAGGATTACCGATGTCGTACGGATAGTTTTCCGATTGCTGGCGAAAATAGGAATTACCTGTTTGACAATGCACTGATCCATAACGCTAGCTCCGCCCTGCCAGGTCACTTCACGAGGCCAATAGCGAAAACGACCTATCTCAAAATTGTGCTGTCCAATTTGGAATTCCAAAATGGATGGCGGTCAATCTTGAAATTGACCTGATTTCAAAATAGTTATCAGCATGTTGCACTGTTTGTTTGTTTGTGTGTATTAAACCGAAAGTAGAAATCGAAAGTAGATCTACGACGAACAAAAGAAAGTTTTGAAAATCTGCGTCTGTTTTCGATAACATTTCAAAGACAGAGTGCTAGTATTCACAGTGCAGTACGACGAGAAAAAAACGAAGATTAAATATTCATTGACCTTTGATATTATTGGCTAAATTTTGACATACGCGTTCTTTGACCAATGGAATCTTGTAAAATGTGGAACAATATCGAAATTATACGAGGCTGCGCCTCGAAAAATGTTTCCAACTAGGTTGGGGTCAAAGCATATGCTAACTGTATTGTCAGTGGGTACATCGGAAAATTTATCGGACACTTATCGAAAAAGTGCGCACACTGTCTACAACTACGAGGGGATACAAAAAGTTTTGAGCGTCACACAGAAAGAGCAAGATATTTGGATTTATACCGCTTTATTTTTCAACATAGTCCCTTTCCAACTCCACACACTTGTTCCACTTAGTTTGCCAGTCATTGATACCCGATCGGCAAAACTCAACATCTTGGTCCTCTAGGTATAAAGATAAACACTCCACAGCAGCAGACAGCTTATCATATTCCTCCAATCTCCGGTCCGAAGGTGTTTGTTTCAGCCTGGAAAAAGAGGTGGAAGTCGCCGGGGGCTAGGTCTGGAGAATACGGTGAGTGAGGGAGGAGTTCGCAGTCTTACTCACGCCCAGCTTTCATCGCAGCTCGACTGGTGTTGACTGGCGCGTTGTTCTGGTAAAGCAGAAGCAAAATGGGGATATGTGTCGTCCAAAAGTGTTGAGGCTAGCAGCCAGCTATATATGATCCTACATGGAATCAGTATTTAAGACATTTTTATACATCAGGTTTGGTGCATGATACTATCCCAAATGGAAAAATGTGTGAAGCTCAAAACTTTTCGACATCCCCTCTTATCTACTAAAGGTAAAAACCTGCACAAACCATTCTGGATAGTTCTGTACTGCGTCTCAAAATAAGATTGCGCTGTTTACACTGGATAAGAGAGAGAGAGAGAGAGAGAGAGAGAGAGAGAGAGACGGAGAGAGAAAACAAACAAACAGAGGCGGATAGATTTTGCAACAAAAAGAAAATTACATCTTATGTTATTCTATCTACTATAGTTTATGTTTACAGGTAATATTATATAACGAGCATCTCAGGATCTGTGGTTACAGTGCTTACACTGCTTACAAGAGAAATTGAAAAAGCCACCTTTGTGAGGTCTCTGTACATTGTTTATACCTATCTACATACTGTTAGAAATCGGCACAGCGTAAACAATGGATAAAGTCCTCCTTACGAAATGTGGCTTTTCTATTTCCACTTGTCAGCAGTGCAAGCACTGTAATCACTGTTACAGTTAAGAAATGGAACTACGATTTCTGAAGTATTATCTGCAAAACACTAATCATAGGGTATGCCAATTTGTACCCTAAAGTACCTTGGCTGTATAAGATATATATATTCTTTTCAAAACTTGTCTCTTTCCGTTTCCCCTTGTACTTAGTGTAAGAGATATTGTATGTGAACACCAAGTTTACAATGTGACAATTTGTAACCGTATGTAGTAGATAGGTTGTGAACAATCCCTATAGTCTTTATAAAGGCGGCCTTTTATATTTTCGCTTGTAAGAATTGTAAGCACTGTATCCACATATATTGAGATGCTCCATATAAAGTATTACCGAAAAAACCCCATAAACTATGGAGTGTGCCAACTTTTACCTTACTTGATATGGAAGGTGTATATAGCATTTCAAATGTGTCTTTCTCTATTTTCCCTAGTACCCAGTGTAAACAGTGTGATCACATATTTTGAGATGCAGAAATGATTTGCGCATATTTGTAACCTTATGTAGGTAGTCTACAGACAATTTACGTATCTTTTCGATAAGTGCCGTTTTTATTTTCAGATGTATCTGTAGTCAGTATTGCTCGCATATATTTTGAATTAGACAATATAGTTCTTTCTGATCATGGTGTTTAACGGCTGGGCTAGAAACCCCTTTTTGGTTAATATTTCAGCTCTAGTAGAAATATATTGCCCGATCTAGTCTATGGAGTATTTACTTTGTTATTTTTTACCCACGTAAGCATATGTTTATAGCTTACAAAAATAGTCTTGGATTTTTTGTTTGCTCCGAATTCGTGCAGTATCAGAGATCATGCAAAAAGGCAAAGCTGTCGTTTGCTGTAATCCTCATCATCGCTTTGCTGATAATAATCAGCCTGTTTTATTTACGGGAAATTAAGGCCAATCACTTGTGGGTTTTCATATCTGAAAAAAGAAAGAAAAAGAAACAAAATGCAATGCAGATTTACAACCATGTTTTGTGCTTTAATTAAATTAATATAGCCTGCTTAAAAAAGATGATAAAACAGTGATATAAATCGTCATTGAGAAGATGCAAAACAAATTTGTAACTATTACAACTACTGCTACTCTCCTGAAGAAAGTAGCAGTAGTTGTAATAGTTACGAATTTGTTTTCGAGGTCAGCGGCCGAGTGCACAAAGCAAACGTAAGCCTACGCCCGACGTACGTCCATCGTAAAAATGTCGCAGAATTTTAATTCGTGTGCACAACCGAGGTGTGTCGTAAACTAAGTCGTAAAATAGCTTCAAAACTCGCAAATCGCTTCTTGCACTTGGATTAAAATACAGTCGTAGTACAGACTTAGTTGCGCCGACGTTGCGCTACGCCAGCGTAGTTTACGACCCCTTTGTGCACTCGGTCCCAGGAGATGACTTTAATATAAGCGTTTCGCTTACCGTCAGATCCTGTACGATGTTATATTGTACTTTTCTTGTAATTATGTAATTTACATTAAATAAGTACTGTTTAAACCAACTACTGCTACTGATAATAACGACAATATCATTAATTGATTACTTTATAAAGTGCTGAAAAATATTTAAGTTTCTTACTGCGAATGAAAATATTAAAGGCGAGAAAAATGCCAGTTTCCTAAAATGAGAAGTCCGAATTAGCTCAAAATATCTGAAGTTTATAAAAACAAACTAATCAAAATTTAATACTACTGCTTCAAATTTGCAAATTTCCATTAAATAATTTGCATCGGACTCTCAGGTTAAACATGCCGCGACTATAACGAAAGCTTCTATAACTTAACTGAAAAGTAGCACATACAATAAATCGGTGCGTGTTATTTAACTTGATTAAAACGAAAGTATGTTAATATCCTACTTCCAATAATAAAAATAGCAAAACTGATAATGGAAACAGAAAAAAAATCGTGATCCTACACGGACTGAATAATCACTTTCTGTACTTAATAAAATAATAATAATAATGGAATCAAGAAAATGATAACAGGACGGAAACCGATAATTCACGTAAGATATCCTATTAACAGACGGGGCTGGTGAGTTGCTGTGCTTCTTATTATTTCGCACACAGGGATCTTCCCAAGCTGACGACCTGCAACACCGAGTATCTTGAAAATATTCAGAAAATGAGCCGCGACACGACAAAACCAACAATGTGGTTGTGCGCCGAGCGCAGACTCAGATCAGCCTGCAGGTCCGTCCAGATTGATCTGACTTCGTTAAGTGCTCACATGGTAGTTTAGGGACTAAGCTACCTCCATGCGGACAGCGAAGGCTCTGATCAGACTGGGCGGATGCCCAGGCTGATCTGAGTCTGCGCTGGGCGCACAACCACATTGTTGGTTTTGTCGTGTCGCGGCTCAAATAATGATTGAAAAAGGTCTGAATATAAAACGTTATCCTAGATAATTTATACTGATAACAATACAGCTAATAGTAATAAGAAGAAGAATACGAATACAGATAGACAGCTAAATGATAATGATAATGATAATATAATAATAATACTGATAGTAATTTTATAGTGACGTATTTACTTTTATTACCATCATTCCATAAAGAGCAATAACATAATTTGTGCAAGGTTTTACGCACGCTTCACTAAATGACTCTGACAATAAATTATCTATGTAGATGTTTATGACGATTCGATCCAAATTTAGTAGATGCTAGAAAAAATATCAAAAGGTTATTTCAATAGATACAGAGTATTAAGTATCTTATCATAATTTACTGCAACATATATTTTCAAATGAACCCTATAAGCTTCTATTAAACCAAAGTTTGAAATAATCATCTGTGAGCATAAAATATTTTCTCACTTTTACACAAACGAAATATGATGGAACCGTTTGATCTTAAATGTAAGTTTTATTATTTATGTCATACCGAATGATCGATTATAAAAAATGTGATATTTAATAATTTAAATACTTCTAATTTATTACAATGTAAAGCAGTGCAATTAAATAAAAATGATCATTTGGGTAATGATATGTGAATAAAGTCTTATAACATGTGCGAAAAACAATGACTCTGCTCAGTCTCCGCATCCGCACAGACTGATCATGGTTATCGCTATTCGCCATTTATAGTTTTATCAAGCCTCGAACATTGTTTTTGCAAACTAGGAAGAACTCGCGCTGAGTATTCGCTGTTCGCACATTTCCTAAGGTACCTCTGCTTGTGAACGTCTCAATTATAAAGTTACTTTTCCCGAACTTGTTGTCTGTTAATTTGAATTTATCACCGTCAAAACATAACATTAACACTTCTAAGGCGTAAAATATCTTAATGGCGTCTTAAAGTATTAAGAAAGCCTATTTAACATTAATTTATTTTCTTTGAACATCGAAGGGAAGCATTTAATGAATATATCAAAATTACTTATCTTGTCCCTTACCAGTGATACACTGACAACTCTAATACATCATCCAGAATTAATTCAGGCTTTTAATCTTTCAATAAGAATGACAAAGTGCTCGCTAAGGCCCTCGAGGAATTTTCCTAATTTTCTGCTGATTTTCTTTTTTTTCACCAACATACCAATTATTTATTTTTCTTTTTTTAAAAAAATACTTTTTAACCTAGCAAGCGTTGATATATGTATTTTTTTTAGTTATAACTTCCCATCTCGGATTAAATCAGCCGCGATATTTCTTACCTTTTATTATTAAAATATCAGGTTTATTCCGCCGAACGCCCTCAGGGCATTGCAGTATCGCGACCTAGATGTCATTTACATCCATCATCAGCAGTTAACATTAATAGCGAACATTCAATTCATTTACATCATATCTCACTATCGAATCCGATTTCTCCACGAACCGCCATCTTTCGCTGCTGAGCGAAACTGACTTAAAATACGTGTCAACTAATCGATTCTTGAATTCCGATTGGCTGTTCAATCCATTGCCACTCTCTCCTTTAACTTGCAATATCGAAAAGCCTTTCTCTATGGTTGACAATTTTGATTGTATCCACTACACTACAGAAGTGCTAACATTACTATAACTATCATTCAATTCAATATAATTCATATCAAATATTGTACAGTTCGATAGTTGCCCGCGAGGGCCACAGGAGCGCATTATGAACGCCCCACTGGGCTTTCTACAGCACCAGTCTAGGTATAATTACGGGCTCCGACTGTTGCATCCATTGGCTGGATATTCACACCTTTTGGATCCTCTGACAATTGCATCGTTATCGTTATCGAAAAATCAGCAATACCATAACGGATATTATAATTCTTTTGTTTCAAGTGCTGAATTCCCAACAGAGGGGTTTTGTTCGCAACGCTATGGACCCTCATTGTCGCCGAAGAGTAACCCTACATCAGATGGGGACACAAGTCATGGTTCCGGCAACCAAGGTATGTAATCAGGGACTTGATCTTCCGCTTACCAGGGAGCCGAAGATCAAAATTTGTAGACGGCAAACCGTAATTCGCCAAGTCGAATTATTTTTGCCCGTTGAGTGCACTGGTTTGATATCCACTAGGCTCACCGGTGTTAATTTTCTGCGCGTCGCGAGCGCAATGGAGGCATATCCCATTAAAATCTTAATAGCCATTGTCTTTATTCTTATGATCTGTGGATTAAGTCAAGTGCCGAAGATGAACACTCTAATTATCTGATTTCTTATCTGTTCTAATAACTAGTTATTTGTGAATTTTTAAAATTCACGGGCGGATTTTTATATTTTTGACCTAAGTGACACCAGCTCGTATCTTGTCCTGAGGTATGTTTGTAAATTGAATTTTGTATTTTGTCTTAAATTAGTACTTTGAAATTTTTATTAGTTACTTTTTTATGTTTGACTGTTACGCTATATGCCTATCAGTTTGATAGAATATTTTGTTATCATACCGCAAGTATTCAATTTTGAAAAATGTACAGGATATTAATAATATGTCACGCCGGTTGACCGACTATTAAACTTTATGCAAACGGATAAATTATTCGCTTAGTGGATTTTTGTGTAATGTTTGACTTTGTCCCGGAGTTGGTTTGTATATGTTAAACTGATTCCTCGAATCTGCCTTCCTTGATTTCAAAGCTTATAATAAAAATTACATGTTAAAATGACAAAATAATAATGAGACTGATGAAAATAATAATATAAAAGTGACTATAATTATTGTTAACTTCAGTGTAGGAGGCCGGGTTTCAAATATTAGAGGAGAAGAAAAATTGACATATCCCACTGCTCTCACTGTTGAAAGAATATAAATATTTATCCAAAGCAGACCTAAAAGAAGCTATTGTCTAAATAATTAATTGATTACTTGTTATACTAATTCAACGGAAATGTGGTTATATTAATAAAGTCACGTGCATTTGTTTCATACGTATGCATATATTAATATTGCAGTATTACTCAGCACTGCATCATAAATCATAAATATGAAAAGATGAGTTCGTTTTTTTTTCTGACAATGAAATATTCCATAATTAAAAAATCGGATACTCCTTAATGAAATTCACATTCCTACTGTTATGAGTTTACTTTTGCGTGTGGAGATAGACTACAGACAATTTTGAAGATCGAAATAAAAATCAGTCTGAATTTTTTTAATTGAAATTATTTTAGTGTCATGAAGTTAAATATTCATTTAAGTTTATTATCATGTCATATTTTATAAAATCTTTACCAACACTGAGTAGTAATTGATTTTAAAGTAAGTTTTCTTTTGTCAGCTATATAATATATTTGAAGGATTCCTATAGTTAGGCTATGGATAATTTAGATATCAAGTTCACTAATGAAATAAATCGTTTTATAATCGACAAAAACGTTTATATACTACCCCCTTTTCTAAACAGAAATTAAACTAAAATTCTTCCCTTTGTTATCAAATTAAAGATGATGTCAGACCAGTAAAGACGCACATACAGTTTTTTTTTTCAATCTATCAACATATGTGGGTAGATATACTATGCTCATTTATGCTCATTCTTCTTACATTATTGAACCAAGACTAGCAAATTGACTGTGCTGTTTAAGCATCTAACAAAACAAGGAGATATTGGGAAGAAAGCTCAAGCAGTATACCGAAATGATTGTTCAAACAAAGTGCCACGCCCACCCCATCGAACTGAATAATGATAAAACTGAAAAAATAGAAACTAAAATAAGTAAAACGAAATGTATCTATTTACGTGAAATACAATTTTCTATATACCCATCACACGTTGGCAGCTTTATTAACCCAAATGGGACTCAGGCAAATAGTACAGACCAAGATCAGACGCCACAAAACGCGGCGTATGATCAGGGTCTACAGTCTATTTGAATAATACAGAAGGGTAATTCTCCGCAAAATAAAATAAAAAAAAAACTGAAAATTATCTAAACCTGACACCCCTTTACTGACAAATATCCTCATCCAATATATACAGAGAGAAGGGTCCACTGGGCATTAATGGGTTTAGTAGATGAGAAGGTAATGATCAGGAACCGAAAGACTCGAATCAATGTTGCCCCAAACACCAAACGGAAAAGGGAACTAACAAAGACGGCTAACAAATTAAAACAAGGCAAGCTAAAAGTCAAGAGGTCAGCTCTTTCCATGCAGATGGCCGCAAGGATATCCAAAATAATGTGCAGAAAAATCAAAGACTAACAGAAAACGTCAACAAATATCGATAATAATAGTAAACCACAACAGAAGCACCGCCATGGAACGGACAGCAATAAATCACTGGCCGGGGGAGGGGGAGGCGGGGGTGGCTTTACCGTTTTTTTTTAAATATGCGCGTTACCCTTGCCCTGGCTTCTGTTTTGGGTTCATAAACACGAAGCTATTCGGTCCATTTGAAAGACTTCTTACCCATCAATGGATCGAAAACAACAAACAATAAATCAGGATTAAATACTGACATGGCACAAGATGGTACTCAACTGCAAGATCAACATTGTAACGCTGGAGCAAAAAAAGTCAACAAATTAACCCCGATTGGTCCGACCAAAGACATAATATAATATTCAAGTCCTAACCAACTCACCAAAAAACTTAGTAAAAAAAAATAGATAAAGTCGTAACCCATAATTAAGTCTGAGGTCCCACATGCTGGCTTGATATTGAAGATAGCAGCAAAAGCGCCAAATGTCATTGGATTGACCAATAAACATGCAATTTGTCGCAGTACATGTATGTCGTATCCAATGCTTTTAAACCGAGAGATTGTTTTCTTAAATTATTCAGAAAAAAAACATTCCGACCAACATTTTGTTTTCGAATTTTTAAACAAGGCAACATAATATTCAGGTTCCGACAGGCCGTATTCAAGATGAATTTTATTACTGTATTACACTCTTAGATACACTGAAACCCTGCTACTGCACTGTAAAAATTGACCATACCATACTAAAATGTTCTTTACAGCTAGCCTGAATAGTCAGCGTCCGTATATGCTATAAAGGATGATGTGGCTTGTTGTAGCTTAAAGTGTTAAATAAACGCGGAGCAAATAGCGAAGAGACAAACTGTGATCTCATAAAATCATCTTTCAAGAATATTCTGTACTAGCCCGAGGCCGCAGTTCTTGGGCTGATACAGTTCAGACTAGGAACGTATGCAACTATCATTTGAGCCGCGACACGAGAAAACCAACAATGTGGTTGTGCGCCCAACGCAGACTCAGATCAGCCTGGGTATCCACTCAGTCAGATCAAAGTCTTTTCTGTGGGCTTCACAGGTAGCTAAGGGCCTTAGCTAGCTTCATGCGGACAGCGAAGACTCTGATCAGACTGGGCGGATGCCCAGGCTGATCTGAGTCTGCGCTGGGCGCACAACCACATTGTTGGTTTTCTCGTGTCGCGGCTCATTTGCAATTCCGGGACTTTGACCTTTCTCTCTGCAGAGCCCCGGTAGATGCCCAGCACTGTGGGGACAAATGTCTAATGAAACTAATCAAATCATTGTTAAAAGCCCCTCCCCAACCCCTGTCCCCGGATGTTATTTTCAACAGTTGAGACACTGTCCTTGTCCCAGGTATTTTGGCAGCTAATCAAAAGTTTCGCACATGCACAGCTCTGCAGGGACAATGCTAAAATACCGTTCTTAAGTTCCACTGTTATCGGCCCTAGGGTAGCCAAGGTTGCAAAGCATTGGTGCATCATGGCTGACTAATTTGAAAACAATTGAATCATGACATTTTTATCTATAAACATTTTCTAAAACAATATTGACCACAGCTAGACCGACTTCATACAAACATACCAATACGAGACTTAATAGGCGAATTATAGTGTACATCATGAAGTTTTACAGTAAATGCCATTATAAAGGCATTGGGGTATATAAAATGCAGTTGACTATACATATTTTACTACAGTTTAATTCAGAGGTAACTCAAGGGAATTTTTTGTCTAAATCAACATCTGTACTTAAATTTGCCGAATTACATTATGTGCCAGTATTCCACACATGAATTAACGTTTCATTCATGGGCACCATTTTTTTCTTCTTTATCTTAAACTAAGAACTGAGACAATAAGCCGACTTATGATTTGGGTACTTTGACCACTTTCACTTTTGATTCAGCAGATAAAAACTCCATCTCTTCCAAACACTGATTGCAATGAAAGTAATACGTAAATTTTAAGTTTAAAATTGAGCCGTGACATGACAAAACCAACAAAGTGGTTGTGCGCCCAACGCAGACTCAGATCAGTCTGGACATCCGTCCAGTCTGATCAGAGTCCTCACTGTCCGCATGAAGGTAACTTAGACCCTTAGCTACCCTTTAAGCGCTTTGCGAAAAGTCTGATCAGACTGGGCGGATGCCCAGGCTGATCTGAGTCTGCGCTGGGCGCACAACCACTTTGTTGGTTTTCCCGTGTCGCGGCTCATTTAATATGTTTAAGATGCTGACACATTTACAAATGGCTATCCTTAAAACGGGATTTTCAGGGACGTTGTTAGAGAGCGGAACTGAAATGGCTATCCTTGATTTTCTGTGTCTGAAAGACTGAAACACCTCCTTGTAATACAGCATCATCGGGGTACAACTGTAAGATTTCTTTTGCTCCAGTGTTTCAGTATTGTACTCACAGTTAATATCTCATCTTGTTTCATCTCGGTAATTAATCCTGATTTATATGGTTACTGTTTTTATCCACTGATGTGTTAGAAGAGTCCTTCGCACGGACCGAATACCTTTTGTGTGTTTATGAACTGCAACTGAATCCATGGCGAAGTGACGCGCGTGTAAAACTGTAAAACCGATATAAGCTTCCCACCCGCACTCCTGACCGCCCCCGCCCCCGGGCCCCCTGAATTAATTTCTTACCGTTCGAAGACGTTGCTTCTGTTGTTATTTACCTTTACCATTATTGTCATGCTTCAGTGTCGGCCTTCTATAAGTCTGACATTTTTAGCTTATTTAGAATAGCCTGGTGGCCTTCCGCTGGGAAAGCGCTGATCTCTTGGTTTTTCGCTGGTCTTGTTTGCTTTTTGTGCGTCTCTACTTTGTCCTTCCCCATTTTGGTGTTCAAGGCAGGATAGGGAAACAATTTCATCGGCTTTTACTGCATTTTCATAAAATGTCTTTGTTTCTGTTTCTGTTGAGCAACCACTTTCCATAACATATGCTCCACTACAATATCTTTTCCCGATAAGCCTTCACAATCTTACCTTTTTTACCATGGTAAATCAGTCAATAGATAAAATAAAAAAAAGTCGATAGGTTTTTTAGCTCGCTGTTTTCTCATAAATGCCTATTGGTCAAGACTATTTCTGAAATAAATCACATTACCTTTTCAATAGTCCTTTAAAGAATTTTTACTTTAATAGTTGACCACAATTGAGAAGGGAGGCAAAATTGTAAATGGCAGGGTTGATTCCCTTGAAAACGTACCTATTAACTTTATGAGAAATAGTCAAGTTATGACCCGCATTTTTCAAACTCAATATCTTCCTTTGTTAGTCATTTAGTCAAGTAATCCTTCCACCCTTAACCTCACTTTCATTACCAATCTTATATCTGATCCAGTAGTAGCAGTTCCGGTGGCTCAGTGGGTTAACCACTGGCCTGTTAAGCAACCAGGGTTCATATCCACTGGAGGTTGAAATCTTTCCGAACGTAAACAGGGTTCCATCACATACAACCTTTCATTACCACCTTTTCAGCAGCTCGATATGATTTGAAGTAGATTTTTCATCTTCGTCTAGGTTGAAAGGGCCATCAAACCATGTCATTGTTTCAGCAATGTGATCCAGTAAATCAGTAATATATCCAGCTCTCTTATCCTTCTATTTGATCCAGTAAGGCATCAAGTTTCTTATCTTTGATTTGCTTAGAGTTATAACGTCTGACGTTCACTGCCTTAGCTTTCTGAGTTTATCCTAAAGTCATATAATCCAGCAAGACGTCGCGTTTCTTACCTTTGTTTTGCTTAGCAGGATCGCAGTAACGTCTGACGTTCCCTGCCTTCACTTTCTGAGTTTATCTTAGAGTCATTTGATCCAGTAAGACATAAAGTTTTTTACCTTTGTTTTGATTAGAAGTATCGTAATAACGCCTAACGTTCCCTGCCTTTACTTTCTGAGTTTGTCTGAGAGTCAATCCGAAAATGCCTCAGTACTTTTTTTTGTCTTTCTTAATACTCATGAGCACCGTATTCACTTCTGTATAGGAATGCATGTCTGTCTAACTAGAGAGTCGGATTTATCAATGTTTCCGTGATTTATGAGTGTGAAATCACGAGTGCCTTTGTACGTCGATCTCTTCTTCCAGTAGATAATTTACAAGAATGCCTTCCATTCCATCATTCATTTTTCACAACTATAAACAAATAATATTTGCCACTAATTACCTCTAATGTCTATCTAGTTATGCTCCATTCATTACTTCGACTTTCTTTGCTTTTAATATAATCTAATAAAATTTCCGTTGAGCTACATTTACTTTACCTTTACTTTCTGTTTTTGTATTAAAACTAATATAGTAATGTCTTCCTGAGTTTCTTTACCTCGCATTCCTTAACTTCCTCTTTAAACAATTAAGTAATAATGTCACGAATTCAGTACTTTCACTTATGTTTCTCGAATTCAATACTTTCACTAAAGTCAAAACATTTTCTTATTTTCTTTGTCTTCCATTCCTTAATGCTGCTCTCACACCTACGCGATGGGCTTACGAATACAATTCGCCGCCAATTCGCAGTGCTCGCAAGACATTGGTAGATGTTCGTAAGCATTCGCTGGCAGTCTCGAGCTGTTGCGAAGATTAGAAACCTGCTCCTAAAATTCGCATGGAAAGCATGTTTTGCTAAACATTCGAAAGCAATCGTAAGCCACTCCTATTGACAACAAGGCATTTGTAGTGACCGTAAGACGTTTGTAGGCATTTGATAGCGTTCGTTCTTACTTTTCTCATCCAATATGACATTTGCCTTCTTGATCTGCCGTCCACACTTATTCTCAATGCATTCTCATGAAAATGAAGATATTATTCGCAAAGATATTCGCCTAGGTGTGAGAGCAGCATAACTTCATCTTTTTATAGATAATGTCTCCAATTCAGTACCTTCACTGCCCTTGTTTTCTATGAGATGCTAGAGTAGCATATACTTTTGCTTATTATCACTTTTTTGTTTTCGTTCTAAGATATCTACGACGACGACAAGGACGGAAAATCTGGGAAACGTCGGCGGACCCGAACAAATTTTACCGGTTGGCAGCTGGAGGAGCTAGAGAGGGCCTTTAGTGAAAGCCACTATCCAGACGTGTTCATGAGAGAAGCACTCGCCATGAGGCTGGACCTTGTGGAATCCAGAGTACAGGTAAATACTCAGATCTGTCGTACATGAGTGTGTATGTGTTCACCCGCTGTGAAGACTGATATTGTGGAGTCCATTGGTCAGGTGAATTACTCTGACAATTGTAGATTTGAGATTTCTCTTCACAGTGATGTTGAACCTTGTGAAATCCGGCGGCATTGAGAAATTCAGCGTACAAGTAGATAATCAGCCCAACGGGGTTTAGAGGAACGCCCGGTATGCGGCTCAAGATTAACCCTGAACATGCACGAACCTGGTTTCAACTTTCAGTAAGGTTACTACTAAACGTCCCAGTTTCTTTTTGTTGTGGTTCCTCTTTGTTGATTTATGTTTGTTTTGTCTGCTTTTCTAATAGTCTTCGACATTTAATTTTTATTTTGAGGCTAGCTTTATGGCCATCTGTCTGTGAAAAAATGTTTATTTAGCTTTCAAATTGAGTCGTCTTACGTTGAGCTGCCGGATGTTGTTTCTGGTCTATTCCCGCACGGTGTTTTTGGTAGGATGTAGAATTTGATGGTATGATTTCCTAAGTATTTTTATCTTTACTTCCGACCTTTCCAGGGTGGCTCATCTGTTCCTGTTTGTTTGACTGACTGTTTCTGTTACTAGTAATGAAAATAGCCTTTTCCTTTTGGTCGCTTGTGTTCTCACCCCTTCTTGGTTTGGTGTCATATTTTTGACTGCGGCCTTTCCTGTTTATCTTTTATAATTCATCATCCTATCTTGGATTTCAAGAGTAAAAGTTAGTATTCAGAGTAAATCATCTTAGTACGAAAACTGCTCTCACCAGCTGACGAAAATTGGGGGAAAATCAGGCGTAAGTTAGCTTTGTTTTTTTAATGAGATTCTTGACAAACAACGAACCCGCCAGGAATGCAGAGTCAGATTAAGTAAGCGCTGGTCTAATTTCATGTATCCAACACTGCAACAACATGAGCTGCTTTAATTGACACATTCGAAGTTTAATAAAACATGTGTTTGAAACGCTTCATGATTCTTGATCCTAAGAGAAACTAGATGATAGTTATTAGTTATGAAGTCTTTTTTACTTCAAGTTCGCCATAATAATCACACACACAAAAGTGCTTTATTAATGTTTGTTGTTTTTGCCGTGCATTCCATGAGATTTTCTCACGATCAGATATTCTCTTTTTGGAGTTTAACATGAATTTAAACATTAATTTGTGAGATGGGACTTATTTATTTATTATATGCTGGTGGGAAAGCATAATTTGCTGTAGCAAGCAAAATGGTTGGCGAGTTGTTTTGCACCTGAGAACAGCCAGAGAGAAAGAGAGAGAGAGAGCTAGAGAGAGAGAGAGAGAGCACTGAAGTATACAAGTTCTGTTATAAGAGAAGATATACAACGCCTATGGCTTGAAAGTAATACATTTGGAGAAACTCAGATATTTCTTTCACTGACCAGGTGCATATTACAGCAATCAGGCGATAAAATTAATTAATAAAAGACAACTATGCGTTTTTTTTCTAATATTTTCCCCATAATTTTCTGTTCTTAGTATTGACAAAACCAAATACTAGAGTGAGTCATAAAAACTGCTTAATTGGACAATATTTAGATGTATAGGTCCCTGGTATACACAAATCTTAGAATGACAGCTTAATAAGACTTAAATATAGTTCAGCTGATCATGGATTGATTTAATTTCTTTCTAGATGTCAAATAGTATAATTTCTGCAACTGCTTATTATCAGTAGTGATACTTTAAATATACTGACTCATTTGAAATAAATTCAAAGTAGACAACACTGAAATATAAATATGTAAGGTACAGTATATTTACTATAAATAATATCGACGCCTATTATTCAAGCCCATAACTTCGAAGAAGTTGAGCGAGCATATTGTCTGTGGCGTGTCCGTCCGTTCGTATCACTTGGGCTATGTTCTGCTATTCAAGTACTGTAAATACTGTTTCATCTTGGTAGACGAATAGATCATAAAAAATAGGGGATCCATATTTCCATTTAAGATAATAAAAGGTACTATTAGGTCAAAATCATGGCTCAAGCACTGTTGACACAACGAAAAGTGATTATATGGACAACACTAGTGTTATACAAGCACAGGCTTTTCAATCAATCAATTAAATGTAGTAGGCATGTTTTTCCTTCCTTTATCTCCTCAATTCACTGGCATCCATGGTGCAACATAGATATATGACCTCCTTTAGATGAAACTGAAAACGATAAGTCTTTATCACTTTATTTTACCATTGTTTACATTAAACCAGACTCCAGTGGCTCATTTGTTTCAAATGCTCTAGATATCGTGCGTTTTTAATGCATTACACTTTTAATAATTGAATTTCCAACTAAAACTATTATCAGCACGAATGAGACATAAAGTGCCATTCAGCACGATGTATAAGACTTTTATTTCCCAACAACACCTTACATGCATCTTGCATGTTGCCATCAAACGACATCATCATTTTCATTGATAACTTAATCAAATGGATCAAACGATTCTCTACATTTTATATTGTTTAAAACAACCATAAAAAATACTGAACCTTTTGATGACTCATAAATTGATAAATATTGAAAGAAATAGGGGTTCTATTAAATATCAGACTGTGTTGCAATCATAATATCAACAGTAATTATCAGCAGGGGAAAGAAAGGTAAAGGACCATAAACTTTGTTGACGCAACCAGATAACTAGAATTCGACGTACCAGGTCAAGCACCGTCTAGCTGCAAAGCCTGCATTCGGTAAAACATCCACTTAGCAAAGCTGAATTCTGTAAAACATCAATATATAAACCTTGTAAAGAGCTGAGAGCTTGCCAACATTAATCAGTTTTTGTTCAACCGAGTTAGAAAACATATCTAAAGCAAAAGTTAAAGCAATTTTGCTCGCCAGAAAGAAAGCAAACTGGGTGGGCCGGTTGTATACCTATTATCAGTGGGTTGTTGCCTAATGCTATGTCTTAGGTCGGGCCCATCATGCGATTTTTCACACCTTTTACTATATTAACTCATAACTTAACCCAAGAAAAAAACTTATTGATGTAATAGGACGTTTCAAAGAGAAGAACCCCCTTTTCTTAATGACAGCTTTCACACCATCTGAAGAACGTAATATGTATACATTATGTATGCAAACATTATGGTCTTGCCAAAAGGTTTATAAGGCTCTAATGCTTCTTCAGGACAATAGTTACATTAGATTTGGCACTTAGTTATACAGGTAAACAATAGGTCCTTGTATTCCGATGAGCCTTAACTGTGGTCCCCTTGAAAGAAAATTCATGATGTCTCTTTCTGGGAATGAGAAAACTGAATTCTTTTAAGCTTTCCAATCTACCACAAGATATTTAGATGATCATCTAAAAGCCATGAGAGTGTTCCGACTATAACAGTCACTAACGTGTAAAGATAGCCAGAGACACTGCACCCCCCCCTTCCGCGCCAGCTCTAACAACCAGAACAAGCGTCAGCAGAACTGTATCTGAGCCACGACATGACAAAACCAACAAAGTGGTTGTGCGCCCAGCGCCGAATCAGCTCGGCCTGGACGACAAAACCAACAAAGTGGTTGTGGACCCAGCGCCGAATCAGCTCGGCCTGTTCATTGCGCTTAAAAGGTAGCTATGGGTCTGAGCTACCTCCATGCGGAGAACAAAGACGCTTATCCGACTGGAAAGATGTCCAGGCTGCTCTGAATCTGTGCCGGGCGTACAATCACTTTGTTGGTTTTCTCGGCTCAAATAAGCCCAGTGATCCTACAAAGGACACAAAGAGGCATGTCTACTTGATTTGATTGAAACTCTTAGTTTCCTCTTTAATACGGGTAATACGGGTAGGCCGAGTAACCGAAATAGGGAATTTGACTACGTTGTATAATGCGCAACAAATATGATAATGAGAAAACAAGGAGTGTGGAAACCAATATATAAACCAGTAAAGCCCGAGTCACACATTCACGGATCAGGCTACGGTTCACTACGATTCACCACGGTTTGGCCTAGACGGCAAAACCGGGATGAACCGTAGAAAATCCAGCATCACTACGGTTTGCCAGGGTTCCATTAGGGTTTCTCACGGTGTTTGTACGGTGTCTGTACGGATCATCTACGAACTCACTACGGGGCAAGGCGGCAACACTACGGACAACAAGGGTATTCCACGGTCGTGTTACGGACACTTACGATGCCACTACGGTTCGATACGGTGCTAGTACGACTCAAGCCGGTAGCGCCACGGCTCCTACGATTGTCTACGGTTTAACGGTGGTCATGATAATGATTTTTGTCGATGATGTTTTATTTATTTGTAGACAAGAAAAGTATTTTATGACTTTATGTTGTACTGAATTTTTCGAAAAGTATGCAGCAAAAATTTTGAAAATCGGTTAACAAATAAAACTTTTATACCAAAAATTAATTCTGAGTTGGCATTTTGCATTGACATGGAAAGTTATCCAAGATCATAAACTTTCGAGTCTGGGAACTTCTTTCTCTTGCATGAAAATTAAGTTTTCGCAGTGACAAAACTACCACGGTTGTCTACGAATACCGACGGAAAGCCAGGGATAATCACGGATTCACCTACGGTAGCGCTACGAATGAGCAAGATTCTGTTACGGTTGCGCTACGGTTTAGGCCACGCCAACAACCCACCACGGTTCACCACGGAAGTTTTAAACAGTTTAAAATTTCCGTAGAGACTCCCGGATCGCCATGGTTCTTCAGGAATCATTACAGAACACGACGGATGCATCTACGGTGCTACTACGACGGTGTGCTACGGTTTGTGAAACCGTGGTGAACCGTGGCCTGAACCGTGCATGTGTGACTGGGGCTTTAGAGCGTCAACACTGCAGCACAAAGTAAAGATATGTTGAATAAGATTTATATTTAATTAGCACGTACGGAAACACGCACAAAAAATCAGGACTTCAAAGAATCAAATCATAATAAAAATAAACCACAAATAACAATATTAAAATAATATTAAAACTGATATTTAGAATAGCTCAAGGCGCAGTCCAATAAACAAATGAATCAATTGTTCAAAGTCTTGATATTTAGTCGAAACATTTTATAGATCAAATCTAAAAGAAAAGGGTTCCTTCCTTTTAAAAATTGATTTTAGACATAATTTGTAAATTTACTATAGTTTTGTGATGTTGGTACAAACACCCTTGAGGTACAATTATTTGAAATCAATTATTACCACAATTATCAAAAAGAAAAATCAAAATAACCAAAGCGAGCGTTGCTTCAAAGTCTTTTCTCCAAAATAAAACAGTTTATTAACAAGCTTTATGTTGAGTTTCGTAATAATTACTTTAGCGTTTGTACCATACAAATCAGATTGAAAAAATATTATGACCATCCTAATATGATTTGTTATCACCAACTAGCGTCATTATATCTGCTTGTACATCTAAAACATCAGCAGTCACAGTGGTTTTTCAATTAGAAAGACATTTTATTTCTCTCTCTTTTTCCTCATTCATAAGTTACGTCTTTATCAGATACAAAAGTAAGCATTGCTAAAAGAAAAAGTACAACATAGAACGATCCAACAACCAAGACTCTTATCAACCTAGTTATACGCAAAACTTGGTCAGAGTCTTCAGTTGTTATATAGTTTCCTCTTGACCCATAAGTTGTTAATTCAAACAGGAAATTTTTGATCAGACTGCGTGGACGCGCAGGCTGATCAGAATATGAGCTGTTTGCACACGTCCTTATCTAGCTTTTTACATGATGCGTCGAAAGTATAAAACGCAAAATCAAACGTTTCATTACATTTCTTAATTGAAAAAGCGCGGAAAATTGAATATTTATGTTAGTTTGTAAAGGGAAATATAACCCAATTTCATGACTTATTTCATATTTCTTTTTAGTTATTTTCATATCTGTACTGTAAATCAAAATCAAAAGGAAAACACACACTCCCACAAATGACTGCTTTGTATTTTAAAATTTAGATTACTAAACAGAAGAAATTTACTCAGAATCCAGAAAAATGCCATTAGTAAACACTTGTTTAATTCAAAAGCGAAAAGGTTATTGTGACTTACAGCTTAATCTAGCGTGTAGAGGCGGATTCGATCGTACACAAACCAGTAGAAGTTTAAATGCCTTTAAATATTTTTTTCTAACTTTATTAACAATCTCATATATAAATCTCCCAAATTTTTCACTTTCTGACTTTCACTGTCAGTTAATAGGACAAAGGACCACTGCTGAGATCTGTATAGCAGCTCTAGTCTAGGTCTTTAGAGTCGTAATGTTTGGACCTACGTGTTTCCTTTAAGGCCATATCTAGTTAAAGACTGTTTAGGTAAAATCAACTTGCAAGGTA
Organism: Ctena decussata; assembly: GCA_963989385.1. Taxonomy (NCBI): domain Eukaryota; kingdom Metazoa; phylum Mollusca; class Bivalvia; order Lucinida; family Lucinidae; genus Ctena; species Ctena decussata. The sequence goes on from OZ022500.1 coordinate 42,517,483, forward strand.
GTTTTAAAAGTTTCCGGCGACAAAAAAGTGGCAACACTTGCTTGTTGCTTTGTCACAAAAAAGTATGAGTGTAATCGGATTATGATCTGTACTGGTTCAGCCGTTGGATTCATAAAACTTACCTCACCTGTCTGTTGATTGGCCATTCAGGGTTCAACTGGTAGTTTTCGTTTGCTCCTGTATTTCGGTGGTGTGGTTTGACACCCAAAGGATCTCCAGGTGTCTCAATACATTGTTTCTGTTGAGTCCTCATCTTTGATTTATTAAAGCTTTCATTCTTGATTCTTATTTTGTTTCCCGTGACGATTCACTGATGGGTAAGGGTAATGAACCCTTCACGCACACTGAACAGTAATTAATGTTTCGAACCATTGCAGAAGCTGAGAGGGAGGGTTGGGATCCCGTATAACTAGTTTTACCCACGTAATTTATTATTCCAAAGGGGTACTTATGTTGTGCTTCCTTGGTAATACTTGTTCCTATTAGCCATGTGGGTGCTTGCGTTCTTCTGTTGCGCGAGTGGTGTTTTTTGTTGGGGTAGCTTTATGACCACTTGTCTGGAAAGGTTTACCCTGTTTGCCTTTCTAAAACGGCTGACAATTTATGCATATATATGTACTTCTATCCCTTTTTTTGAGTGTGGAATATAGGGTCTGATTATATTAGCTTGTGATCATTGCCAAGCTTTTTACTTTGCCCTTCTGAGACTCTCGTATGTACTGAAGTTAACTGAACAGGCTTTAGAACAAACTTGGCGGTTGTGCACGTCTGATACTATAATATTAAAATATTTTTTCGTCTTCTCATTGTCATGCAGGAACAAATACCTTAACTTGAATATATACATGTACAGGAAACCTTATATGTGTAATTACAACTTCGAACCACGCGCCTGAACTTAATAGAGTGTAGTTGATTATAGGGTAGGGTACTTAGGCTATTGACAAGATTCTTATCTGTACAACTAACGTTGAAGAACAAAACTGAACTATTTACTCTATATTGACAGCATTAAAGGACAGCGGGAGTTAGTAAACTGTTATATTAAAACTGAAAAAATACTGCGGTATACAGCAAGAGACGTCACATACATGTAGTAGTTTTGTAATAGTTCCACGAGTACCGCAGAAAAATTATTTATTTGTATATATGTTTATTCTTTTATTGTGTCTCTTGAAATCTGACCATGAAGATATTAAATTTACCTACTTCACGCACACTTGGCTGAGTGATTTACGCAATAAGAATGTAATGGGCTCTTATCAGCTCCCATCCTATGCCTTTGTGGGCAATAGTAAAATCGATCGTCCCGAAGTGCTGTGCACTATCGCGAGGCCGCCGAGCAAATCTCAGGGCCCTCATATTCTGACTGTAGTCTATGCCCATTACAGAAGTGACTCTTCTTGACCCTTTCTTCCTCTATATTAGATTCTGAACAAAGAACCATCTCATTTTCCCAAACAACTTTCCCCTTGCTCTTCTGTTACGCCATGAAATATCAGAGTATATTTTCTCTCATGCTTTTCAAGCATCCTGAGCTTTTTAGTTAGGCTATCAGCCGTCTCAGTTAGCTCGGTAGCCAATTTTCCCTCTCATTCGTTTGATCTCGCGCTATGTCCATGTCAATAACTTTCTCCGCATGATATTCTATACTCCTTTATGCTGCATCTACCTGTTCTCGCATCATTATGTACATCAGTACTTCTGAAAGTTCATCATTTACCCTATTCAGATTCTCCCTAAGCTCAATGAAAATTGAGGTGAACTTCTCATCTATCTTTTTCAGTCTCGAGAAGATATTCTCTTCAAAGTCTTTAAAACATAGACTGCATATTGCATGATAAATTAGTTAGGTCTTGTTCTGAATGTGAGTCCCCACTTCCACTCATTTTGGAGGCATATAGCTGTGCACGAGTATGTATATATAATTGTTTGGTGGGGTACATGTTTATCCACTCGGTTTGTCCAAAAACTGTATCTGTATCTCTCTGTGCTCATTTTTGATGCATTTTTGGATATTTATTATTCGGAACAAGTTTATGCGTCTTCTGTAGACCAGAATATATAACTTTTGTGCGCAAACATTAGTTTTGATAGTTTCTTTTCTCGCCGCTTAAAAGCGTGACTCGCAGCCATAACGTCAAACCGGAAACACCCTACTTGGTTATGAACAAGCCTGTATTAGAACATCTAACCGTGTTATGATGTTGTAACACAGACTATTTCGGCATTTTTGCATATGAGTTGAGGAAACAAATATCATTATGAATAAAGTTCAGTAATAGTAGTAAACATTTATGTGGCAGCATACATATGAAAATTGCTCATGAAAATATGTTTAAGAGTAACAGCTGCATAATTGCTTACTTACTTTCAACTTTCATTCACGAGGGTCATCCAAAAAGTTTTGTAAACGCCGTCATAACTTCTATATTAATTGAGCTAGGGAAATCAAATTTCACCTTAACCAGGTCACACATAATATACACATATGTGTTAAAAATCAGGCATGTGACATACCTTTCTCGGAAGCAAGAGGGTTCTGAATGCAAAGGTGTAGACGATACCGGCGGTAATATTGCACTTACACGACATCTTTAACAAGAGGTGTAGCGAAGAAAATCTCTGTATAACTATTCATAAGTCTTTTAAATAACTAGAATTCATAATCTTAAATGATTGTCTCATATCAAAGAACATAATTAAGAGACAGTCATAGATCCACAATACCAAACTCATGTGGTCGCTTGGTTACAAATGAATATGACAGAATTTAAAAAAAATTCTAGTGGTGGACGTCTGCCTCCAGTTTTCGAAGGCTGCAAATAATAATAAACCAGGTTCGCCGGTTACATTTTCTTTAATATCTGCATCACATCACGTAACGAGTACTTTTTGATAACAAATAAATGTCAATTTAGGAAATACTAATCAGTTGTGAACACATCTGTTTCAAATACCATTTTATTTGACATTGCAGTCCCCCCAAAAACAAAGTGATTATACTTTGAACAATAATAATTTCTTCATTGACTACAAGAACTTAACTTTGGTGTCGTTTACCTCCTTTGGTATCATTGTTTGTGTCTCCCAGCAAAATGCAGGTATGTACAAGTGTTTTGAAGTAAGCTAAGGGATCTTAAACACACGACCAGAACCCCAGCCGCACCCCTAATCTTAGTATTCTTCGGTTGCCTAAACAGTTTTTGCAAGATCATCACATTCCCAGAAACTGTTGACTAGAACGATGTGAAAATGCGATGGAATAATGTTGACCGTTTGATTCTCTGTTCATTATCATTTGCCTGAAACTCAGTCGTTTACAGGACTTATTGGATAACCCTCGTAGAGCTTTATTTCTAAGCATGTTTTAAGATGGCAAAGAAGTGTAAAAAGGCAATGATCAAGAACTGTTAGATCGAATTTCACAGTCCACCAAAGACACAAAAGGGGAAATAGTAACATTGTGTTACCATTTCCCGTTTGGTGACGTGGGTGGGATTGCATTATCTAAAGTAACATAAAGAAAAAAATATATTTTACTACGCGGAATATGTAAATAAATTCATCAAATGTAAAAGTGTCATTGTATACAGAAAACGTGCATTATCTAGTATTCACCCGCAGCATCCCAATGAATAATTCAAAAGTTCCGATTGAATTTTTTACAAAATTCTGCGCTATAGAAGTCTATTCATATTCAAGACTTAATAAAGGGCAAATAAAGTCATGCATAAATGCGTAACACATTTCATAATGTGCGCCGCTTCATAACAAAACTGCCTGTGGATACGCTAACTGTTTATGCTCATCCCAGGCTACGCAATCCGTTTATGAAATATATAAGGTCAAAAAATTGACAGAAGCATGTGCTCGTGCTCGACTACTAAGTTAAATGTGCATAGGCTTATGTGGATATGCGTATTTTGCAGCTACCTGATGACATATTTTCTCATTACGTGACGTATACAATACCTCATTGAGTTTGCTCAGTGATGACACAATGCCCTGAGACAACTTGATTAAAATTCGGCCCCGAGAGTATACGGCATCAGAACTGATTTAATATTAAAACTGAAAAAAATCAAATACATATAATAATTATACATTTTATATGCAATAACATTACACGATGTCTAAAAAAATCTTTATACAGAGCTCCATATAAGAAGGGGTAACAGGAATAATTCAGAGACATTTTTTCTTATTATTCTTATAATGAAAAATGTTGTGACCCCTCATTAGAACCGTCTCGGCGAGACGGTTCTAATGAGGGGTCACAACGCATGTTATAAAGGAAAACTAAGGAAACACATCCCAAAATTTTCAATGTCATCCCTTTACACGTGGAGCACTTTTCATTCTTATGAACATATAGTAAAAGCCTAAAAATGACTGACGAACTGCAAAACTTTAAATAACTATAACCAGGAAAGACCACAATAACAAAGTCCCATCCACCTAAGACATCCAATGAAGAAGAAGGAAGCAACTCAGATAACAATGAAAATCAGTACATCTGCGATAACAGGCACACCCAGTCCAACACAGAGAAACTTTACATCAATACTACAAAATTACAAAAAGTGCATAAAACATATAATACAATTATTTTTTATAATAATACAAAATGCATTAAACGTATAATACAATTATTTTCAAACTATATTTTATTTTAAACAAATAAAAAAAAAGTAGGGTCTACTTTCACTTACGTTGACAATATGTCGATTAACATGCATACAGCGACATGCAAAATTATGTTAGTCACAAAAATAAAGTATACAAAGCAATTCTATAGAAAGATCTCTTCAAAAGGTTCTTAAAGCTGACCAAACTGAACAAAAATAGATGAAACTACACAGAAATGGATAATTTGCCTTGAACCCGTAAAGCAAAAAAAAAAGGGCAAGTCTTATAATAAAGAAACACTAACGTCAAAACAGATCAGCATATTTTCGATAACAGACCAATTCATTAATCAATTCATTAAAGAAGAACCGTCACACACGAATCGCCTTTGAACAGGGTCAGTCGAAAGACTACTGAGGTTTTGGGTAGCTTGCACAAATTCATATTGTATATCTGTACTGAATGTTTATTATTGAGTTAAACTATAAACGAAACTGTGTTGAAGTTGAATTGCGTCTCCTTTCATCCCTGTATTTAGGAGTTTGAACTAAGATTTTTCAATTTTCTAGTAATTTATTACTGACCGTTCCAAGGTGGGGCTTCTGAAGTGGTTATCGTTTGTCTTGTCACTATATCTGTAGTCCTCGAAAATCGTTTTATTATGCCCCCATGACGATAGGCAGGGGGCATTAAGATTTGCCCCTGACTGTCCGTCTGTCCGTCCGTCTGTCTGTCCGTCACACTTTAGGGTATAAAGTTTGTGTAATCAACTCCTCCCACAGTTTTCAATGGATCTTTTTCAAACTTTGCATACTTATTGCGGACATATTGAAGATGTGCATGTGGGTTTTTAGTGGAGCTAAAATTAATTTTGACAGAATTACGGCCTTTTGAACTTAGTCATTTTAGGCAAATTTTTGCATTGTAGGGTATGGAGTTTGTGTAATCAACTTCTCCCACAGTTTTCTATGGACCTTTTTCAAACTTTGCATACATGTTATGAACATATTGAAAATGTGTGTGTGGATTTTTGATGGAGCTGAAATTAATTTTGACAGAATTACGGCCTTTTCAACTTAGTCATTTTAGGCAAATTTTTGCATTGTAGGGTATTGAGTTTGTGTAAGCAACTCCTCCCCCCCCCCCCCCCCCCCTTTTTCAATGGATTGTTTTCAAACCTTGCATACATGCTGTGAACATATTGAAGATGTGCATATGGGTTTTTGTTGGAACTAGAATTAATTTTGACAGAATTACGACCTTTTCAACTTAGTCATTTTAGGTATATGTTTGCATTGTAGCATAAGTACTTTGTGTAATAATCAACTCCTCCCACAATTTTCAATGGCTGTTTTACAGACATTGTAGATTTGTTGTGGACATAATAAAGATAAAGATGTGCATGCCGGTTTTGATGGAAAAGAAAATAAAAAAAGATAATTTTGAAGGAATTATGGTCTTCTAAACTTAGTCATTCTGGGCTGCAATTTTGCACGAAGTTTGTGTAATGTTTTCAGTGGATTGTTCGTGAATAGTATTTGTGCTTGAAAGTTGAAAGGTGCTTTAGGGATGTACACATGTCCTATGACAAGCGCGGCAGGGGGGGGGGGCATCATTAGTGTCTTACAGACACAATTTTCTAGTTTTTATATAATTTTTATTGTTATGGTGTTTCATTTTGAAGTAATTTTTTCATATTTATAAATAACAGTAAATAGGTAAAATAGATTTTCTACATGCCTAATAAATAGTTATGTTTAGTTAAGGCTAGTTTAATGTCCACCCACCTAGGAAGAAGTGTTCATGTTGCTAGTCGTTCGTATTGTCTTACTACTTATTTTAATACTTCATGTTACTATTTCCCGTTTAGTGTCGTGGGTGGGATATACATTTTGATCGTATAAGTACCTGATCATTGCCTATTTACATGTACGCTCCTTTTCTTATTCCAGGTGTGGTTTCAAAATAGACGAGCAAAATGGAGAAAACGGGAAAATACGCGCAAAGGTCCTGGTCGTCCTGCTCATAATGCGCATCCGCAAACATGTAGTGGGGTTCCCATCAATGAGGATGAAGTAAAGAAAAGGGAACAAGAGAGACTGGAAAAGAAAAGAAAGAAACAAGAAGAGAGACTGAAGAAACTGGAAGAAAAGAAAAGAATTTTTACTAATACAAATATTGACCCAACTCTAGATAAAATAAATTCCACTACAAGCTTGGGACAGACTGTTAATAAAATGAATTTAATCAGAAACTCAGCTAAAGAAGACGATACGACAAAGAACAACGATAATAATTCATCCAGTGGTACCATAGCAGTAAAAAAGAAATGCCCTTTCAGTATTGACAGCTTGTTAGCAAATCCAAAAACAGTAGATTCTCATGCAAACAGTGAGACTGATCCCCGACCAAATTCGGATAAATATGACATATCACAAACTCAGACAATCGCAGAAAAGACTGCTCGACATAAAGTGTTAACAGAGAAACATGAAACCATACCAGTATCAAGTTTGCATGAAAATACAAAGCTCTCTTCAACAAAAGATATGCTCTCAAAGTCATAATATTAAAACTAACATACATGTAATTTAAAATAAATGTATTTTGGATTAAGCTAGTTTTATATTGTCTATTGTAAAAAATACAGCTCTTTATTTATATATTTGGAAACAATTCCCGTGCTTGTCTTTCCTACATTCGACAAGAACTAAAATAAAGACGGTAAGAAGTGAATAACCTTTAGAACGAACAAAACATGTTGGTCAGTGCTTTCTAAATGTGAATTGTTGTTTCTCGAAATCCAGTTCCATTTATTATAGAAACTTATACAGTAAATGAGATACACAGTAAGCTTGTTTTACTGGCTGCCATAGTCGTTTTATGAAACAGTTTAGTAAATCAGAAATCTTAACAAAAAAGTCCAATCTTAAGATAGATATGAGAAATCCAAAGAACTGTGAAAGTACCTTTTCTTGTCTGTAGTATAAAGTTCTTTAACGTCCCACCAACACGAATGTCAAACGGAGACGGAGATCTCGGTTTAGGTCTCATTCGAAAGACTGGTGCAGTGCGGAATATACACGTTGTTTCTTCTGCTAAAGATAGCCCTAACTAGTTAGATGCCTCGTATCAGAGTTCATATACAGAAGTCTATGTCATAGTGTTTCATGTTTTTGGATACAATACAGGGTATTTGAACATGTTTGTTGTTAATTAACCTCGAAGAAAAGGTGTAAATGTATTTTGAAGTTGTTTAAGAATGGTTTTATTTAATTTCAAGCCTGTTAAAGTCACTAAATCTATAGATTATTTCAGACTGCCAATGTGCATGCTTTTCAAACTGTGTATAGTATAAACGCCGCATTCTTTTTCATTTTCTTTTATTGTTTCTTTTGTTGATCAATAAGTCCTTTTAGCTAAACTAGCCGGCAGCATATCACAATCAAAACACAAAATATGCAACGTCATCAGAAAGTGTGAATTAAGGGCAATTGCATTGCTTTCGGGTGTGACTTTCTACCGAAAAAAGGTAAATCTTGATTTATAAGTAACAGACGTATTTTTACAACTATATAACTATTTATTTTATAACTATTAAAAAAGGTAAAAATCCCCCATAGCCTAATATCCGCAGGGGCAGTGGGAGTTAGAGACCCACTGTATCTTGGGCACAGATGATGAAAGGCGGAGCCCATCCCTCTCCTTTCGCTGCCTTATCCGTCCCTAATTCGAAAAAGGTACCCATTTACTGCTGGGTTGACAGAGAGAGTTTTCCAGTCGTAGGATGGCGACAGTGAGCAGCGAACTCACGACCTTCCGGCGATTTTCTGCGCAATAACCGAGCCACTCTTACCACTCGGCTACCGCGCCTCTCTTTATAACTATTACATGCAGGATTAAATGTTGTTTATGCAAATCAAGAAACGCTTCAATCCAATTTTATGCATTAAACTGCGTTTACACGGGCAAAGTTTCTGTGACAAAGACGGTTTGCCACAGAAAAAAACGTGCTCGTGTGAATGCCAAAATATGACGATATTACTTTGACAAATATATATGGTAAAGTTAATTCGATAAATTAATTTGTCCTTGTAAACGGAGAACTTTGCTAAAGATAATGTAAAGTTAATTCGATAAATTAATTTGTCCGTGTAAACGGAGAACTTTGCTAAAGATAATGTAACAAAGAACTTTGCTACATGCGTGGAAAATGTGACAAAGAGTTTGTTTCATCGCTGCAGGTAACTTTGACGAATAACATTTGGTCGTGTGAACACTGCAGCAAATATTTAAATGCCAAACTTTATTTGACAAAGATTCTATGTCACATTTTCTTTAACAAATGATTTGCCCCGTGTAAACGCAAAATGCTTGGCATTTTTTCTTTGTTAAAGTTTCTGTGACAAAGAAACTTTGCTCGTGTGAACGCGGCCTTAAAAAATGTAAAGGTTTCCCATAGCCTAATAGCCGTAGGGGCAGTGGGAGTTAGAGACCCACGGTATCCTGGGCACAGCTGATGAAAGGCAGAGCCCATCTCTCTGCTTTCGCTGCCTTATCCTTCCCTGATTCGAAAAAGGTACCCATTCAATGCTGGGTTGACAGAGAGAGTTTTCCAGTCTTCGATGGCGACGTGAGCCGCGAACTCACAACCTTCCGGTGACTTTCTGCACAACAACCAAGCCACTCTAACCACTCGACAACGGCGCCTTAGTAAGTAAAATTTGTTTTCTTTTTAGCACTGTTTTCATGCTATGATCCCTAAATTTGGATGTCCTTGTATACTCCAGCTCTTAAACACTTAATGGCTTTATGGCCGGACATTGCATTCTATCTACATTTGGTATGTGTTGTGACCTTGCACTAGTTACCAACTGCCAAAATTAGGGGTAGAAAACTGCAAGCTCATGACATATGACATATATTTCTATCTCTTTTAGGATTTGTTACAGGTGATGCTACACTTGGATGCTAAATTTTTGCACTTTAATCTTCAAAACAACATAGCTACGTCCTCTAAGAAGCAAGGAAATGTATAGGTGATAAAAACGCATCTCCTGTCTAGCTTAGCATTTATGTATCTGTTAGTATGAACATTAAAAAAGTTGGATGCCCTAAGTATTCTCGGTAGAAAATGAAAAAAGTGCAATTGATGCTGCATATGATGCTGATTATTTTAATTGCGTCCATAAAGCTCGGCGAGATTTATATAGATACTGTATACGGTCAGTATTTATTTCTGTTTAAATTCCATGCAATTTCCTAACTGTAAGATATTTTTTTGATAACGTTGAACGATTTACATTCTGATAATAAATGCACAACTGGCACATAGTTGGAATTTAGTGACTGGGTATACCTATATGCGTTTCTGCCATTTAGTTTCGATGGCGGAGATGTTTTAACACTTGGCCTACTCTAAGAGAAAAAAAACCTTAGAAAAATGCAATGTTTTTCCTTTAAAGTCGGATACACATTGATTGAGAAGGGTAGGTGGTTGGGATTTTTGTCTTAGAAACTGTCCTGTCCGCCATAAATAGCAAACAACCCTCGTAGTTGCTATACCGGGTACATGTATATGGTTAGTATGATACATTGAAGTCTTGATCATCAAAGGCTCTTTGCTTTTTATAATTCTGAAGACTGTTGAAGGGTCTAGATTATCCTAACTATTATGGGAATGGGACAACCAAAAAGTTACCGTTATTGTACTAAAATGGTTTGGTTTTATAGTACATTAATGCGACAGGGTGTGTGGGGATAGACTGTGCATGCATACCTATTATAACGCTGCCGAACATAGGAAACTAAATAATAATGATATTGTAATAATAATACTAATAACGCAATGATGATAATAATAATAATATCAATAATAATAACAAACAGAGAAGAAAGAATGAAAGTGAACGTTTGATTTAGATGAATTTATGGCAAGGCTTAAATCAAAGACTGAATTTCGGGTAAGGCTAGGATTATGTTTATGTGCAAATTTCAAGTTAGGTTATAGTTAGATTTAAGGCTAAGAACGGTTGACTTCCGGTTCCGCTTCGCATATGGTCCCTTGTATAATAATCGTGTGATAAAACATAATCTAAACTACAAATATATAATGTAAGCAGGGACAACTAAAATACACTGCTCAAATGATTTAAAGGAGCACTGTGTATATAATTTCCTTAGGTCTCTATATACAACTGATAAATATGACTACAAACAGACATTGACGCTTAAACTAGATATCCATTTTGGTGATGAGGAGTTTTATATAAAGACCTGGGGAAATCATAGGCAGTACTCTTTTAAATATTTTGAGCAGTGCAGTTGGTGTAATTGTACCAGATATGGATGCTTGATGCAGCAGAGTAATGCGACAGGAAGTATCGGGATAGACTGTTCCTGTGCGCCAGTTATAATTTCCTGCCGAACATAATTACACTAAACTAGAACTGTCAAAAGATCTTACTATAGCCCCGCTGCGCTGCTTTAGTCATGCACTGTCGTGTATAATAGGCAATAAATGCCGAGCCCAGCTAGTCAGCAAACAGTTCCCGAGAAAATGAGTAAACGAAAAATAAGAGCCAGGAACCAGATTATATCAATCAAACAAGTTTGAAGACTCGAGCTTGCATAGTTCCCGCGAAAACTGTGACACAAGTTTACCTTGAAAAGACATAAAATAGAAAAAGGGAGAAATAGAAGCAATGAGCCTGATTCTCAGTCCCAAAAACTAAAACTGATTGTCCATATGTATACCAAGTTTACGGATTCGAGTATAAATACTTTTTGAGAAAACTAAGACAAAATTTCAATGTGTGTGGTAGGAAAAGAAAGAAAAGTAGGTAAATAAAGGAAGAATATGTGCAATGGGCCATAGTCTCAATCCCACAATACAATAACTTATTGTCATGTTTGCAGATTCTAGCTTGCATAGTTCTTGAGATTACGGTGACAAATTTTCCTTGAAAAGACAATATAAGAATGAATAAGGACAATGAGCCAAATTCTCCATCCCGATATACAACGACTCGTTGTCTATATGTATAGCAAGTTTAAGATTCTAGTTTCAATACTTTCTAAGAATACTGTGACTCAAAGTTTCAATTTAAAGGTGTGAAATTAGGAAAGAAGGAAATGGATAAAAAAGGAACAATAAAAGTCATAAGTCCGAGTCTCAATCCCACGATGCAATGAGTCATTATCCAGTATATCTAGTTAGAGTATAGCTTTCACAGTTCCTGAGAAAACTGACACAAATTTACTTGAAAAGGCAGAAAATGAACAAATGAGGGGAATAATGTGAGGAATGAGCCCGATTCTCAGTCTCGTGATACTCCACTTATTTTCCATAATGTCTACCAAGTTCAAAGATTTTAGCTTTAGCAGTTCCTGAGGAAACTGAGACGCCATTTTATCTTAAGATAATTTTTATGGAATTACGGAATTATGGACTGACCAAAACCAATATAGTCCCTCATTTTTCAAAGCGGGGCTAAAATCATTTTATTATTTTTCAACTGCTTACAGAATATGTCAAGTTAGTCACTGTAGTGTTATTAGAAATAGTACCTGTGCACGTAATTTATTTCAATTACGGAAATAGCACGATTGTCAAAATGTTTCATTCATTCTTTGTGTCAACTGTTCTAAATATAAGAAGAAAACAAGGTCATCTAGTTAAAGGTGTGCATACAGTGCAAATTTTGCAGTAAGTAAATGTTAATACATTCTTACCTGTCGTAACGATAAAATGTTGGAACAGATGTTCCTACGCCAACAGGCTTGAAAAAGATTGGACTGTTCATTGGGAGCAGTTTGATACAGGACTGCGCTGTTTGCCAAATTTGAACAAGTTGATTTACTATAACAACTGTTGGCAGTTGTTATAGTAAATCAACTTGTTCAAATTTTAGGATAACTACATTAAATGGTTACGGTGTTCCAATAAACATGGTAATTTCGGTAATTTATTTGTGGCACAACATTAATCATTTTTCTTTTCAAGTCTGGTGCCATTCTTATTGAAATAATAATTGAAGCCTTGATCTATCAATATATCAGATACTTTTATTGTTATACAGCGACACACCAATGCATCACTGTTATTAAACATAACTAAAAATATACTGAGGACAATCGCTTTTGTGTTCAGAGGCTGATCTTCCACACTAAACGCTCATCTACACTATACACACTACACTATATATACTTCTACACTATACACTCCACACCGTATATACTTCCACACTATACTCTTCTGCAGTATACACTCGTTTTCTTTTCATTGTATAACACATGGTGGACAGCTCAACCATTTGTTAGATTACATGTGATGTGCCAGCCCCGGATCCAGGGGGTGGGCTTTGGAGCTTAAGCCCCGCCACCTGGGGCTCTGTGTCCAATATAAAACAGGAATGTCGGTAATAAGGGGCACCTGATGATAATTTGAGATGCTATTCCATAAGGTTAGACTGAAATATATTGAAATATATGTTGTGACAAGGCGATTCCAATGAGATGTCATTACATATATTTAAATATAATTCATATTATCTTGATTTTTCATCTAATACTCTGTTTTATCTGAACCCCTAATTGTAGCCTCTTTGTTTGGGCCCAAAGCCACACCAGTTATCCACAGAGAGCCCCGCCAGTTGTGATTTTGATCAGAGCCAGTGTGCTATTACGTTCTCACATTTTCCTACTTCTTTCGGTTCCTTGGGTGGGCATTGCTTTGTTACTGTGGCATTTTCCGCATAACAATATTTGTATGTAATATTAGATCAGCCAAAGGCATATTCTGGTGCCGAGTGCACAAAGCAAACGTAAGCCGGCGCCCGACGTACGTCCGTCGTAAAAATTGTGCAGAACTTTAATCCATGTGCACAACCGAGGCGTGTCGTAAACTAAGTCGTAAAATAGCTTCAAAACTCACAAATCGCTTCGTCCACTAGGATTAAAATACAGTCGTAGTATAGACTTACTTGCGCCGACGTTCGTAAGCATCGCCGGCGTAGTTTATGCCTCCTTTGTGCACTCGGCCCCAGATTTAATTCATAAAACAAAATAGCAAAGCATAAGTTTAGTTTGAGCATATTAATTACATAATAAGTAAGCAGTGAGTTTGAGCTACACATTCTATCAGATTTATATAAACCAACAACATGGCAAAAATAAAAATGAAAATATCACTTATGCAGAAAATGCCACAGTAAATGCCACACACTAACACACATACACACAAATAGAGAGAGAGAGAGACAGAGAGAAAGAGAATGGAGATCAAGGTAAGGTTTGATTTTGGGTAGAATGCCGACTCATAGCATGCCTAGCATGTTACTTGTCGAGTTATGGTTCCTATTAGTTCTGTGGGCTGAAATAAAACACCATATAATGTGCAGCAACCTGTTCTTTGCAGAGTATTACACATTCATATATTCATATTTATTTCATCAGTTTTAATGATCAGTAATAAAGTTATGATATATGGAACAGTTGTGTTATTCCTGTAGCAAGGCAGCAGCAAATGAAAAAAAATATTATATGAGCCGCGAGGCGCAAAAAATGAGCCGCGACACGACAATACCAACAACGTGGCATGTGCACCACTCAAAGACTCAGATCAGCCCTCGCAGTCGGCATGTAGGTTGCTTAGACCCTTAGCTACCCTTAAGCGCACAGCGAAGACTCTGATCGTACTGGGGCGTATGCCCAGGCTGATCTGAGTCTTCGCGGTTTGTACATGCCACTGTTTTTTCGTGTCGCGGCTGAAATGGTTCAAGTAAATGCAAAGGCAGCAAAGGCCAAGTTCAGCCTATATAGGACCTGGGGAATACACAGACAGAAAATAAGAGCTCTAGTTAAACTGCATGGATTCACACTTTGCTGTTCGCAGAAACGTTAAGCCATCTTTTGCATGACGCGGCTGAATTCATATGGCGAAGGTTGACAAATCTGAACGAGCCACACGACGATCAATTGTGCCAATGGGCAGCCACTGCATTAACCATTACCAATTGGCAAACTTCATACGAATTTGGCTGTTTCAAGCCAGTGCCTCTCTGCAGACTGATCTCATAATCTACAAAAGAGCTTGTCTGGTCAAACTGCATGGGTCCATGAACCCCATAATAAAACGGAGAGGAGTATAATAAGTAACTCAGAAAAATGCGGCAATCAAATTTAACAACAGCACGTGCAGAAACAGATAAGTGAACAGCTTTTCCCAGATGGAGAGTTGCCAAGCTAACATAAAACATGCATAAATAAATAAAAGGAATAAAGAATAAATAATGAAATAAATCAGGGAATGCTTGAACAAAATGCAATACAGTAATCGAGAGGTCTGGTAATTTTTAAAAAGAAAAAGAAAAGAAAAAAAAAGAAAAAAAGAATCGCAATCACATGACAATATTTCATCATTCGGACAGAACCACATTTCGGAATTTCCTAATCAGATGATTATCACTGGTTCGAAAGTTTAAAACATGATTGACTGGACTTGTGACTGCAACAAAAAAAGAATAGTTTAGTGTGCATTTCTGAATTTCAGTGATGATGTAAAATGTTCCCCACAAGATTTGTACAGCCTTGTGAATTTTGAAGATAGAAGAAATTAGGAGTGCATCGGCAACTTCTGCTGCTAGGAAACGGATAAAACGATCCTGTTGATCTAGTGCCTTTTGGAAAGGTTTTACCTGTGATATCGAGTACATGTATACCAAATATAAGAAGATTATGTATATATATATAAAAATTATATACTGCCATGTATAATTTTTATTATACATGGCAGTGTATATATATATATATTATTATATATTACACTGCCATGTATATTTTTCGCGCCTGCGAAGACTAGTCAGGACATGTGCAGATTGTATATGTCTGTAGACGCTGCAAAACTGATTATACGACAAGCTCATGAGCATTTAAATCCATGTATAGACATCATATTAAATATCAAACTATTTCATCGTGTAACACCTTAATTCATCGTAAATCATAATAAGACTAATTAAATGTATCATTAAAGTCAAAATTATCAAATTGGAAATAATGTTCCCTTTGAGCAAACCAGCGTGGCAGAAAACTTAACATTAGGTAAAATCATGGAATTAAGATTAGAAATAAAATTTTTGTGGGTCGATTAAATTTGAAATTTCATTTCTATCATTTTTGATTTGACGTTTTAAATTACATGGGTGGCAGTTCATAAAATAGACTATAAATCTTCTTCTCTTCATTTGCTGTCATAAACTTTGGTTATGATTTGAGCCGCGACGCGATAAAACCAAGAAAGTGGTTGTGCGCCCAGCGCAGAATCAGATCAGCCTGGGCATCCGCCCAGTCTGATCAGAGTCTTCACTGTCCGCATGGAGGCAGCTTGGACCCTCAACTATCCTTTAAGCGCTTAGCAAAGAGTCTGATCAGACTGGGCGGATGCCCAGGCTGATTTGAGTTTTCACTGGGCGCAAAACCACATTGTTTGTTTTCTCGTGTCGCAGCTCATTTATTGAGATATCTACTATTTGCAGCTGTTCTTTATGAAGACGAGTTATGTTAGATAACAGAAGCCATTTTGTGCACAAAAATGATCAGCGTGACGTGAATACTAATAAAAAAATGTTGAATTGTAAAAGCTAGGGGGTTTAACTAATATTTGAAACAAGTCGACAATCACATAGCTGAATACAAGCACACGGGGAAGGGGGTCACTTGGTCTTTAAAGGGGTACAGATGTGCCGCTGGAACTCTGATAACCCACCCTATTCATGTATAATACTAATGCCAAAATATATACATATTCATGTATTTTGTATCAAATCTGGACCCTATTCATATATACTGCAGAAAAAGTGCTAAAGATTAGCTCATGAATTTGCCACTAAATCTTGAAGTAAATTCAAGAAATTAGTATGCTGAGAACATTTGTTGTCTTTGTAATTGATTTTTGTTTCTTTTTGTTAACAAAATCAGATAAGCTGGCTTTTATATACAGAGCTTGGAGAAACAAGACCTATTCGTGTATATTAGCCTATTGATGTATCTGGCAGATCAAAAAAAGTGAGGCTATTCCAGCGGCACATATATTCCCTGCTTTATAATGGAAGTGACCCCCCCCCCCCGTGCACAAGCAAGAAATCAGAGAAAAAACAAAAGACAGAATGGAACTGTACATTTAACCCTTTGAGTGCCACGACGTTATTATGCCTGCGCCGCACTCTTTGACGTTATTGTTTTCAGCGGCAACGTCATCATAAAATGGCGCCATTGAAACGTCAGTCTGACGGCGCACAGCTGTGAGGGTCGGTCTGTAAGTAACATTTATGGGGAAAATACGCTGAATAAGTATACACATGTTTTCATACACAAGTAACATATCACTAGATATTTGTAGCTATATTTTGATATGAGCATAAGTTTGTTTGCAAAATTAAAATAATGATAATAATAATAAATAATAATGATAAAAGAAACGGATTGGGTTATTCTATGTTTGGAAACATTTACTGTACTTTGTTTATTCATTTGTGGGTGAATTTGTATTATTGTGCATATTTAGCGCCGCTCCGTAGCAAACTATAATCCCAACTCAATTTGGCGCAAATTTGATCTCTCAAGGGTGGACAGGAAAAGTTGTTGATATTTTGAGTTATCCCCTAACCAGAAACCTGGAAGTACTTGGAGCACTGACTAAGTATGGCAGAAAATTCTGAAGTGAAACTGGGCGAGATTGAATAAACAAATAAATTTGTTGTTTTGGATTTCATGGATGTGTAAACAAAGTCAAGTAATCATAAAACTTCTAGAAGTACACTGTAAAAAAAAAAGAATCGTAGATGTTACGGTAAAATACCCGGAATCTGGCTGCCAGTTCATTTACCATTGTTTTTACGGGTGTCTGCCTGTAGAACATTTGTGGAAACAACGATGTGGTAAGATTATGGTAATTGACCGCACTCGGAAATGCATTGATAGTTGAGGGCTACATGATAAGAAAAATACCTGTCCTAGTCTATCCTATTCTGCCTGATTTTTCCTGCAAAAGTTTACGGGCGCCAATTACTTTACCGTACACTGTAAAAAAAATCCGTAGATTTTACGGCAGAATAACTGGAAACCAGCTGCCAGTCCATTCCCCGTTATTTTTACGAGAGCCCGTAAAAATTGGCAGGAATTATCAAGCAGAGTAGGATAGAATGGAGCAGGTGTTGCTTCAGTCCCTTTGCCTTTTATTTCTAGCGCGGCCAGTAATAAAACATAACACTGCCATATCGTTATTTACAATAATGTTCTGCAGGCAAACACCCGTAAAAATAACGGCGAATGGACTGGCAGCCGGTTGCCAGTTATTCTACCGTAAAATCTACGGATTTTTTACATTGTAGAATCTACGGATTTTTTACAGTGTAAAAGTATACGTAATACCGGCTTTATTCCGTTTATGACTGATTTGCCTGGAGATCATGCAATAAATGTCACAATTATCAAAATTATTTCTTATAATCAGATATATAAATTATTTGCCTGCCAATTTGAAAGTGTTAGCAAATAACGATTACTTTTTTCTTATTATTATTTTATTTTTTCTCTTCCTTTCTATCTTGTCTAAGAGCAAATCGTTACGTCATTTATACTTGATATTGATGGGTGCCCCGTCCTCTCCCCCCCCCCTCCTCCCCCCTCCCCCCGCGGTATCAGATTATACGCACAACTCCAACAATTTTATTATTGAAATTTTGCATGATATTCTTGATGGTCTGAGGAAGTCGGAACAGAACGCTCATCGTGTCAACTTCGATAGCTCATGGCCATACAAGAATATATTTTAATTTAGGCTTCGCAGATTATCGTAGCCTTTTCTTCATGGATTATCGAGCCTTCATTCGGCTGTTGTACAGGGTTACCCTTGCTATTCAGAATAGCACTTTTCGATCCGGAATTCCGGTATTTATTGATCTATACATCTTTTTATCTTTTTTTTTTTTTTTGGTAAATGTGACTACAACATTTGACATATTCAGATGGTGTGTGTGGTTGTGAGAGATTGGGTGTGGCGGTTCATTTGCAAACGGCAATACTTTGACTGGGAAACACGCACATTTTTAGAGATGTGGTCGCCCTGGATATTTATATTTTCGGTCAAGATCCTGTAACAGATGAGACAGGAAAGTTATCACCGTTTCGTAGAGAACATATGGGCAAAGACGAGCTTATCAAAGGAAAGAGTTGCACCGTAAAAAAAAAAATCCGAATATTTTACAGTATAGTACCGGGAACCAGCTGCCAGCCATTTTCCCGTTATTTTTACGGGCGCCCGTAAACATTGGCGGAATCATCACGCAGAGTAGGGAAGAATAAGACAGGTGTTGTTTAGGTCACATAGCCCTTCAACACTATAAAGGTATTTTCGAGTGCGGTCAGTTAGCATAAGTCTACCAAATCGAGATTTGTAAAAAATGTTTTACAGGCATACGCCAGTGAAATTAACGGGAAATGGACTGGCAGCTGGTTGCCAGGTATTCTACCGTAAAATCTAAGGAATTTTTTTTACAGTGTATGTTTTTTCCTACGCCACTGCTTACCGCATCCTGGCCTTCCCTATCTATATCCTACATTCCATCAATTCGACAATTTTCAAACACTTCCCGTTCTTTTGCAGCATTTTCAAAAGGGATTCAATACAACTGATGCCCTGCTCATTTCACTGGAACGATTGTTTTGTTTTGTTTTATTATATATTCAAAATAGTGTTGAAGGGCTATCTGACCAAAACAATACCTGTCTTATTCTACCCTGCTCTGCGTGATGATTCCGCCAATGTTTACGGGCGCCCGTAAAAATAACGGGAAATGGACTGGCAGCTGGTTGCCGGGTATTCTACAGTAAAATTTACGTAATATTGTTCTACAGTGTAGTTGAATTTGCTCCCTCCACACTCATAATAGTGAGGTTCAAATCTGACACAGAAGGGCAAGTACCTGTCTGCAAAAAAACGCCGGATAATACATGCTAGAAAGGCATGTACATGTACATGTGCTTATCAGTCCGTCAGAGAGAAACAGCTGGACACTTTGTCTTTCCATGTCAGCGTGCGTACGTGGTCATGCACATACCTTTTTATATTTGTAAGTTTGTGCAAGCGTTCATTTATGCATGCGCGCAGCGTTTTGTTGGTTATTTTGGATTTAACGGATCTTTGACACAGTATTTCAGTCTATTTCGAGCCGTCTCCCGGGAAGAAAATAGATCATGATAGAGGAGAGAAAAAATGTTCAAACTACCCCCACCCGCACTTTATGCATGAACAATAGGCCCTAGCCCTTCTATTATCCAAATCAGTAGGACACCCCGACACTGAAAGTCACCCAGAACCATCGCCCGACCATTACCACCCCCATGCAGGGAGTCATGGGCTTAACTCCCATCGGGACACATGTCCGATTATCATTTTCAATTTATATAAGGAAATCCGCGCAGTGTGTCATGGGCTCAGGGTGGGAGTTGGTGATAGCAGTGCGATGGCGTCAGCCTTATGGAAGCGGCGACACTGTACCTTACGACACCGTAATGTGTCTGTTATGGTTTCGTACCCAGGGACTATGGCGACTGAAACAATATGCGCGTTCAATTTCTTGTTTGTTGGTCTTCTTGTAAGCTGGTATGCGTATGTGATAATTTGCATTGCGTACTGTACATGTACGCAGGTATAGCGATGTCGATGCCGAGAAATCACCGTAAATGATTAAATTTCAAGTTATGCATATTTCCATGTGTATGTATACGTGTCAGTCTGCCACGGTCTGTTTGGGAAGAAATAAGAATGAAGAAATGAAGAAATGGTCAAAAGTGATTTCGGTCCTTTCTTCTGCAGCTATTGCTAAGAAAGAGAGTGACAACATGTCCTTGTCTTTATACTCAGTGGGCGTGTAAGTCGTGTGTAAGTCGTATGTATATATCTGTGTGTGTGTGTGTGTGTGTGTGTGTGTGTGTGTGTGTGTGTGTGTGTTTTCAGCTATGATCAGAACTTGAAATCCCACTGTATACCAAATTTTCTAATAGCCAATTCCGATGGGGTGAGGGCCTGGTGGGACGACTATGGGAATAAAGTGGCTCTAAAAGGTTCGAACAATACACTACATTGTCTTTCTTCCTATAGCCATATTTCAAGGTGTGTGTGTGTGTGTGCGGGGGGGGGGGGGGAGGGTAGGGGCGAGGAGTGTGAGGGGGGGACTACTTTCTGACTTTCTGAACTCTCTGACAGGTCTTCCAAAGCACAAAACGTATAGGAAATGCAAGAAAATTATAATTATAGTGATTGTCTTTGATTTTTAGTGATAAAGTTCCATCACCACTGCTGTTCCGGAAATATTACTATAAAATGCAATCGTGACACCGCTTCCCCCAACGCACACACACATACGCATATCCGGACTGCCCCAGAAATATGGACTATATAGGAAATTCCCGCATGAAAAGATCTCCTAGACCTATTTTAGCATAGTCGTCTTAGCCTTTTAGTAGATTTACCCCGGCGGTTACATGTCTAGACTTTGCTCCCTTGCATGTCATAGGAGGGCTGTCCGATGTTAAAACAGAAATAAAAAAATATTTGAACGAAAAAAAAATACTGCCCGATAAAAAAAGAATGTGTCTTCCTTCTTTCCATCAAACATCTTTATTTGTATTTATTTCTTTTTTGGTTTTGTTTTGAATATCCAAAACAAAATATCGAGATAGGTCTTGCCATGTCTGTCCTGAAAATTTTTCATCAGTTTTTTTTTCCTGAAAATGCTCATAATATAAACGTATTCATACCAATTTTAGTGCGATAGACGCGCGTTTCTGTATTTAACTTCTCCAGTGTCGCTAAAACCCAAACGTTTGAAAGAAAAGAGATGATGGGCAGGTTTCGGCAGGCAATATGCATCCCCCTATTGTCGCATTCCGTGGGACACATTAGCTGCAGACATCAGGTAAGAGACGCCTACGTATTAACTCGCGAGCGCAGGCGTCCCCCATCGAGCCACCTCAGCCCCTGTGTCTCAAGAAAAGCGACAGACAAGGGCATCAGGAAAGAGATGTTCGATGCAGCAAGAACCCGCAAAAAGCCAAAACAGAAGTCAAACTCAGCTATGATTCTTGTCGCTATGACAAGTTTTTCTTAGCTTTAGAAGAATTTAGAAATTTTACCAGATAACATAAAGGATAAACAAATAAAACGGCGAAACAATGCAATTAAAACAATTACACCGTTCCAGTGTAAACGTTTGAACATCCCCCGCGTTTGGCGCGACGTTACGTGACGTTAGTGGCGCCAAACGTTTCATTTTACTCTCCTCACATGACGTAATCAAAAATAACAACCCTTCAAAAGTCGATTTTAGCGTCTATAAAAGCAACAATTAATATATTTATGAAACAACAGACTATTTTATAAAAAAACATTATGTTTTCAATTATTTTTAAGGAATTTTGGGACCGAATCACTCACACTAGAAATGGACCATAAATGGTCCATTTGGCACAGAACATGTTAAAGACACACTCAGTCCGACTAAGAAGGACCGCAAATCATAACAACACTGAAGTCATACAAACTATATGACACATATAAAACATCTATTTTTACCTATTTTCTTGTATAAATCATAAAAGACAGAAGGCACAACAACACTACAACAGACTGGATCCGCATCAGAAGTGTTTTCCTTGGAACTTACTCTAGCGTAAACGACTGGAGGCCCATTAAAACCCATTAATGCCTAAAGTCCCAAAACAGGATATAGGCAAACAGTGTAGACCCGTCTGATCAGAATTTTCACTATTTGCATGAGACAAATATTAAAATGAATTAAATTAATGTAAATAAACTAAACCAGACAGCGCTTAACAGTTAAATTCGACGCATCCATTTTTGCAAGGAAAGATTAGTCCACTGGGCATAAGTGGGTTTAAGTAATAGATGCATTAAAAAAAACAAGTGTCTGGTCTGCGTTGAGGCCTCCTAGCTCATCAGTGAGACAACAAACTAAAACACATGCTCTCAATGGTCAATCCTTTTAGTCCACAGAAAACAGTGATGAACGAGAGTAGAATACTCATTGCAACCCAAAGACAGAGTAAACAGAAACCACTGTTTGGACCACGATGGGTTTACCAAATCCATTGGTGTTCAGGCGTCAGCCTTCTGTAACAGATTAAGGATTGTGCTATCATTTACTTGTGATGTCCGACTTACTATCGTGCAGTTGAAGAGGGACGCAAGACTGTCAACCATGACTATGTTACTTATAATCACCATGCATGCATTGTTATTCCACAAAATTTGTTCTGTTCTGTTTTAATTCTCGTAACGTCGTTACAAGAATTGAAACAGAACAGAACACTTTTTCCGACAAAATTTGTTCTGTTCTGTTTCAATTCGCATAACGTCGTTACGAGAATTGAAACAGAACAGAACAAAATTTTCGATGTTTTTTGTTCTGTTCTGTTTCAATTCTCGTAACGACGTCACGAGAATTGAATCAGAACAAATTTTGTCGAATAACATCACTGTTGTTACCTTTAAGAGTGTATCGACTTATAAAATGTTCCAAAAAATAGTTTTCCTAGTATTTTTTAAAAAACTTGAGATCTAAGATAAGTCGAAAAATAGGCAATGATCAGGAACTAATACCCAATACATGTACAATCAGATCCGACATGCCCCCCCCCCCCTTGAAACGAAACGGGAAAGAAGTTTATACATAAATCTACAACAGTTCACGCAAATACACACACGGTCTCGGAAAGGCCAACGGTAAACCGAATGAATAGCTTTGTCTAGACAGGCGGGCATTCAGCTACACCAGTTAAAAACATCACTCACACAACAGGTGAACGACAGCACCGACATGGCGAACAGAACAAGTAACTGCAACATCTTTTTTATATCTATTTTCTATTTTAAGTGCCGCGTTGGAATGAAATGTAATAGATTACTTGGGAGGGGGATGGGAGATGGTGGTGGTGGTACGTGGGGGGGGGGGGGGGGGGGGGGGGGGGGAGCTTAAACTTGTTTTACTGAATCTAACCCTCGTCTTTACCTTACTCTGTAACGGTTCATCCCAACCAAAATAAAAAATTGCCACCCATAAAACAGACCAACAAGAGCATAAATTTGGACAAGAAAAAGAAGAAGTCATACGAGAAAGAAAAAAACTTCTATTTTTACCTGTTTACTATTTTTAATTACAAAGCATGACAGGAAGCAAAGTAGGCAGCGATGCAGGCGGCCACACTGCTAGCAAACCACAGACAAACAGAACAAGAACAACAGTGATGAAACCAGAACAGAACCAGAGGGCCAATGGCCCTATATTGCTCACCTGAGCACTGAAGCACTGCGGTTACAGCAACAAAACACCATGCACAACAGCAATAAAAAACACCATTTATGTAGAGGATAATATCACAAACATTTATGAGAAAAAAAGCTTTATACCCCCTTAATGGCTTCTCAGAAGATCTTTGGCAAAAAAAAAAAAAAAAGAAAAAAAAAAAAAAGAAAAGAAAAAAAAGAAAATTTGGCCTTTCAGCTGCAATGGCAACCAATGAAAATCAGGTATTTGGGGAAAATTCATATGGCTGGTAGAAAACTACTCCAGGAACATTTCTGTAAAGTTTTGTCAAAATAGCTGCAGTAACACAGAAATATATACCAGATGTCCACTTTCCCCATTATAAGTCTATGGAAACTTTAAGTTGCCATAGCAACGAATTCCCACGGGCAATGATAATATGAAACATACTTTAGGTAGAGGCTAATGTTGTTAATATGTATGCGAAGTATCAGCTTCACCCCCCTCATGGCTTCACTTTTCCCATTATAAGTCATTGGAAATTATAAGTTGCCATAGCAACCAAACTGCTGGAGCAATTGCCATGACAAACAGTAATTATATAGAGGCTAGTACTTAGATCATTTCTGTAAAGTTTGGGCTTTATTGGCCATATAGTTTCTGCAGAGATGAGTTTTTTTTATATATTTCTGTTTTTAACTATTCGGTTGCAATGGCAACCAGCCAAATTGTGCAATTTGCCATAATCTAATACGGCTGGTTGGGGACTACTCAAGGGACATTTCTATAAAGTTTTGTCAAAATATCTGCAGTGACATGGCAATAAATGCAAATTTTCAATTTTCCCATTATAAGTCAATGGCAACTTTAAGTTCCCATAGCAACCAAACTGCTAAAGCAATTGCCAAGAAAAACAGTACTTATATAGAGGCTAGTACTAAGATCCTTCCTGTGAAGTTTGAGCTTTATTGGTTGCATAGTTTCTGAGGAGATGATTTTTGAATATTTTTTCTATTTTTAACCTTTTGGTTGCCATGGCAACCAGCCAAATAGTGTAATTTACATAAATTTCATGTGGTTGATGGAGGACTACTCTAGGAACATTTCTATAAAAGTTTTGTCAAAATATCTGCAGTTACATGGCAATAAATGCAAATTTTCCATTTAGCCATTATAAGTCAATGGCAACTTTAAGTTCCCATAGCAACCAAACTGCTAAAGCAATTGCCAAGAAAAACAGTACTTTTATAGAGGCTAGTACCAAGATTCTTTCTGTGAAGTTTGAGCTTTATTGGTTGCAAAGTTTCTGAGGAGATGATTTTTGAATATTTTTTCTATTTTTAACCTTTCGGTTGCCATGGCAACCAGCCAAATAGTGCAATGTACATAAATTTCATGTGGTTGATGGAGAACTACTTAAGAAACATTTCTATAAAAGTTTTGTCAAAATATCTGCAGTGACATAGCAATAAATGCAAATTTTCCATTTTTCCCATACAAGTCAATGGCAACTTTAAGTTGCCATAGCAACCAAAGTCCCAAAGCGATTTGGATAAAAAACAGTATTATTGGTTCCCCCTGCCTATAGATGCTACATATGAAATTTGGTAACATTGGGCCTTGTAGTTTCAGAGGAGATGTTGTTTGAAAATATTGACGGACGACGGACGCACGACGGACGGACGGACGGACGGACGGACGGACGGACGGATGCCTGTCTATGCTATAAGCTCACCTGTGAGCCTTCGGCTCAGGTGAGCTAATAACCGTCATATAGGGCAAATAATAAATTACTGGGGGCCTTAAACAAGTTTTACTGGAACCAAACCCTCGCCCTAAGCTTCTCCGGTGGTACGAAAGATTTAGTTAGCTATTTGGTCAATGAATCATCACAGGAAAATCGCGGATAAAATCTAAGATGAATCAAAGACGATGACTCGACAGAAACAGCGTACTGCGTCACCATGAGATCCCTAGGTTGTCAAACAACACCACTGAAATACTGGAGCGAAAGAAATACCCCAGTTGAACCCAAAATGACCAAGCAACAAGCAAGAAAAACACCGGTCCCAACCAGCAAAAACAAATAGCTTCATCTAGGCCCTAAGTCTCATCCTCGCCAAAGCTTTCCTATCTCAGTCAGTGCATCACAGATAATCGCGTTAATCAAATTAAAATTCATGCTATGAGACAAGGAGGAGGACTTAAACTTTTAAGCACCAAAAAGCAGACGACAAAATTTATGCCTGCAAAAATTCAAAAAATGCCTTGTCCAAGACATTTGATATTGAGAATTAGAAGACTAGAGGGCAAACAGTGTAGATCCAAATGAGGCGGCTCATGAGCCGCCTCATCCAGATATACGCTGTTTGCAAATTATGCTATTTTCGCCACTGGTGCTTAAAGTGTGAATTAAATACTGACAACCACAGCAATAGAGAACCACTAGTCGAACTACAGAGGGGCCAGCAGCTGAAGGCATAGCCAAGTGATCGGCGAAAGTATGATTTACACGAAATGATATTTTGACTAAAATCTAACATAGGCGTGGTTTTATGTAAAGCGGATGTTCCAGCGCCATGTAGCAAAACAAAATGCTTCGCTTGTTCAAAAGTAAACGAAGCAAGATTGTTGTCACTCCGATGTCGGTGTCCTCGTCAGCACCAGGGTCGGTGTCCAAGCTGAAAAAAGTATAATTTTTGGTTGAAGTTTTTGTTTTATTTATTATGGACAAGCGCAACTTAGACGATCGCTATTCTGAACGCAAACAGATCTTGTTTTAAAGACTCCTAAATTTATCAACTTATATACATTGTAAATTACACTGTAAGTGTTTGATTTAGTTCTATATCTATCAAACTGATTTATTGTAGAGCTTTATTAGCTGGAAGTGTTTTTCTTGGAGATTCCTAGTTTTCCGATAACTCTTGATAGAATGAAATAATGAGACCGGCATACAGGGACCAGTGTTTCTCAATAATTCCGGACAGATGGATGTCCCGCTAATATCTTTGCCATCAATTTTGTCCCTACAGAGAGGAAACAACGCTAATCGATGGATTATTTTCATTAAGCTGTCAAATTGATTCTTTAAAAGTTACAAAATATTACCCACTGGTGCATAAACGGCGGGATCATTGTTTTAATTTTCAATCAAAGTCTCGTCATCCGAAATGCGAACCTAATCTCGTGTTTCCAGCAAGATCTCGCTGAAATCTCGGGAGACACGAGATAAACAGCTGTTTGATCCTAGATAATAATTAATCTTTGTTTCACATACCAGAGCAAGAGAATTTCTTTGACAGTATTCATTTTGTCTTCCTTTGCGGTGTCAAGGGAATCAGATAGAAATCAAAGTAGTGTAATATTTATTTCTATTCTTCTTAGCTAGTTCTAGTTGTTTAGTTAAATAGAAGCTTCTTCTTGTACTTGGCTTTAGTATTGTATACTTTTAAAATTCTTTGACAATTTATTTTACTTTAAACAATTTATTTACAATTTTAATATTCAAGTACTGGGTATTTACGACTGTAGAGCATGTCTAATTAAAGTCACGCTTAAGTGGTTACAGTACAGTATCGCTTCAAAATGTCATAACCCTCACAGCCTAATTTTACAAACATATGCATACTTACAGCTGTATTGTTGCTGATATTCGTTGTAAGGAGCTGAATAGTTTAATATTAGAAGGCCGTCAAAGCCCTTAGACGTTACTAACACAATAAATGCATTATGCAAATGTGTACTAGCAAGACTAGCCCTTCTCACTGCACTGGATGTGTCTTAGTTTAATCTTGATCAACAGCAGAATAGTTGGCATCAGAATATTGTAAGACGTGTTGAAATGATCGGGCAATCTGCTTTTTGGGATTCATGCAAAAAGGACTTTAAACCCCATTCCAATTGTCTGCGAAATTTTGCAGTAGGATATTAGAACATTTGGAGTGGTACTGTACTGTAATCATTGTAGTGTGACGTTTACTGAACTTGCCTTTTATTTGCATACGCCTGGTACTATTATATACATGCATATTTAATTTGGTATATATTGTGTTGGGCACCACCATAAAAAATGGAATTTTGATATCCTTCGACTGTTTTTCTCAGTATATTTAAACTAATGATCATTACTTAACAGTCATTACTATGATAAATACAGTTATTTTTATCATTGTTTTCATTTTGTTGTTATCATGAAAAACTTTAATTATTAGTATCATTACTTTTTGTCACTGTTTACAAGTATTTTATAGGTATATATTTGCAGGTTTTCATAGAGTGGTATATTTAATACGCTGGGTACAATACAGGGGTATGTTCAGCATGTGGACATCACCACGAATGTAATAAACTCATAGTCCGTCTGAACACACAAATAAGTAGTTATTTGGGTTCAACCGTAAATTAGCTTCAAGATCAAGAAACAAGGAATAACTTCAACCAAGTACCGTCACGGAACGGCCAGGAATAAATAATTAAATTCGAGGGAGGGGACTGAAACTGCTTTTACTGGACACAGAGCATGTGCTCAGAAGCAGCCAATCAGTGTGCTTTATTTTGAGTTTGAGAATGTACTTCTGGGCCTGGGTTTGACGTATTGTCTCGTTTCTACATTGCAGTGGTTCTTTTGTTCTCCGTTTTCACGAACAAACATTCTCTTTACAGAATTTTTATGATTTTGACCAATTTTAGACAAATCTGCAGCATGCAGTTTAATTGTTTTCAAGAATTGCACAGCGTACTCTCCTCATGTTTATTGCTTTTGCTGTGACCCTCTAAATTGCTCCGACCCTCTTATTAGTGCCAACAACAGATAAACATACAAACATACGTCATTTTGCCACATACCATATTTAACGCTGTTTATTCAACCCTAACATTTGTTGACGGCAATAACTCTTTGACAGTGAAAAGCTGAAACCATAATAAAATAGCATACCAAATTTCAAGCTTTTTTGCTCCTTCAAATATTTGACATAGTCAAAGACAAAACAAACACTTCTAAATAATAAAGTAACTTTTTCACGGTGCTCCACAGTCACGTCATAAGACCGGTAAATTAATTACATATACATCATTGGATAAATGAAAGACAAATCTACAAGTATCATGTTTATTTAGTAAATCTCTGGTTTACATATATAAACAACAAGAGAGTCTACATTTACTGCAAATTTAATGGGTTTACTAGTAATAATAAAATGTAAAATTTCTATTTATTTATTCGTAAACTCGTATAACTAAAATAAGTGAATACAAAGACTCTAGAATAAAAAGATTTATTCAGCGAAGTATTTTAAAGTATAAATTATATTTTTTTCAACTATATTAAGCGGATATCACAGTATCCGAACTACATGTACAATCTCTTCCGGTTTTCATAGCGTTGAATCGAGAGTACAAACGTTCGCTTATAACCAGTAGTCGGAAATCATTATGTTTTGAGATTTTATCCGGAATCTGCTGCGTCATTTATAGCTATTCAGCTTCGAAAATGTAAAGAGGTAAGTTTAATATAATTTGCTCTTCGGTCTTTTACTTTATTACCCTGTACAATGTCGTGTATGGGTGGGTAGTAATTGGTACAGTATTCAAATCGCCCTTGGCATGATTCTTAAACCATTTTGAGCATTTTCTTACATGTTTTATAAAAAATCTTTAGAATAAACGGAAGGCGTTATCAATCTACAGTTTGTTAGTTTTGATAAAAGAATGATAGATAAGTTTTGCACGACACAATCTCGTGTTAAATAAAGCTGTTCGGAAAAAAAATCTGCGACGGCAAGGAGTTTTTCATTGTACAGGGCAATAAAGTAAAATACCGAAGAGAAAATTATATTAAACTTACCTCTTTACATTTTCGAAGCTGAATAACTATAAATGACGCAGTAGATTCCGGATAAAAACTCAAAACATAATGATTTCCGGCTACTGGTTATAAGCGAATTTTGTACTCTCGATTCAACGCTATGAAAACCGGAGGAGATGGTACAGTGCGTTCGGATACTGTGGATATTGGAGATTGCTAAATATGCAGTCTTTGTACTCATATATTCTAGTTGTTATCCATGTTATCACAAATCTGCAGTACTATTACTGTTAATAGTATTTCCGCTCAGTTTAATGATGTAAAAAGCATAAAAAAAAAAGCATATTAGCATTTGTAACATTGAAAAAAAATGAAACAGATAGATGATAGATTTAGACTACTGTAAATAATTTTAGAGCACATAAGAAGCTTTTAAATGAGCATCATGATTATGCAAGAACGTTTTTTGTCGGCAAAACGATTGAAAATAGACAGATGATATGCCTCATGTTGAAAAATAAATGATGTTAATTTCAATACTTTTAAGACATGCTTTGATGCTAAGTGTGTAATATCAATTTATCGAATAAAAGCATTTTAGGTAAATCTATTCCCATTGTCGGAAACGCACTGTGAATTAAAGGTGAAAAAATACAAATCATCCACAATAATTTATTAATGTTTTTCCTACCCATTTTATTCTTTGATCTCTGGTGGTATTAATGTGATTAAAGCATTAATAAAATGATATAAATGTATTCGTTAAATAAATATTTCTCCAAGAATGGTACCAAATGCATTCGTCAAGCAGATTGCATCTTCTTTTTTTACTTTATTTGAATTTCCCTCGGAATTATGAAATAGATTAAGAAAACTTTAAAGCCCAAATCAAACGGATCACAAAGTCAATCGATGAAACAAAGCCAATTAAGAGTTACTCTCGTCAGACGCCAGTTAATTGAAAATAAAAATATTTGTAAATTTGTATAAACCATGTGAATCATCTTCTGTTACTGTAAAGGAATGCGACTTTTATACAATCAACTCTCGATATCTCGAAGTCGAAGTTAATTTCAAATTACTGATATCTCAATGTAAATTTTCTGGTCCCAGAAATTTTACTTTGAGATATCAGTAGTTTTAGATAACAGGAATTGAAATATAAAGGCAAATATGAAATATGTCCACACTATATTCCATGATTTGAGAAGGTAATTTGAGATATCAGTGTTTGAGATATCGAGAATTAACTGTATTTATTTAAATTGTAATAACTGGGTTGCATCTTCTCACTAATGATTTCAGTCGGTTTTATGTTCTTCTATCAATGTTTTAGATAACACAGAACAGGTAGTTATACAAAAGTAAGAAGGAAAATTCTCAGGAACCGACACAATTCAATCCCAGATTCCTTCCAAGACACCAAGTGGAGAAAAAGACAACACAAAATTAGTCACCACCAAAGATCACCACCAGCGGCAGCCACCGTGAAAAGCCAGTTCTCATGTATGTGGTTACCGGGCTAGCCTTAACATCACAAACAATATATCAATAACAGACACAGCAGAGAACCACAGCAGTAGTGCCGCCTTGGGAGGGCACTTCTTGAAAAGAACTTACTAGTGGTAAGCAAGACAACAAAAGAAAAAAATATGACAGATTTTTTAGTTTAGTGTATTCTTTTACGTAACAAAAACATTAGATGGCGGTCTAAACCAGACGGGCAGCTTGTTCGAAGAAGTAAAGTATTTGGTAGCTGTGTCGCCTTTGCAGATTTCGTGAGCCTCAAGAAGACTATTGAAAAGTAAAACAATCCGCATAATTAAATTATACGTTGAAAATTGTTTCTTGCGTAACAATTCAAATCAATTTGAGAGAGATTAAATGAATAATATAGTGAATAGTTTCTTTAAAACACACAAGTTAAAATTGAATATAACGCCCATTTTGTTTTCAACTAAATTCAATTGCGGTGTTTCACGCAATATATTTTGTATGTATGCCATAGGAGTTCTTGGCCTCTTTGCCTTTCTAATTATTCTTGAAATGAGTTTTTGACAAAAGGGTAGTCATGTTTGATCGCTCGTTTGATGAATTGCCTGCTTTTGGTAATATGAACGAGTAGTGTAAACCGTTTTAATAAAGGACTGGTAATTTTAGGACTGGCTTATACGTCACACATACCCAAATCATGATAAATCTAAAGACAGCCTTTGTCTAATATGGAACATGGTTTGTTAAGCGACCTGGTTGTTTTGTCTGTTTATTCATTACCAGTAACAGTCAAGTTTTAACCGTCACTGCCCTAAATATTCTAACACCATAACTTATTACTGGAAATAGTCTAAAATTCTTATAATTAATTTGACTACACAGAGATTTTTGTCAAGAAATTGCTGGCATATCGCCTAACAGCCCAGAACTCATCAGCAAGGAGTCGCATGTCTTTCGTATGGATTGAGTTTGACTATAGGTCAGCATTCGTGGCCCGTTATTAAGGATAATCACAATGTTTTCTCTTCAAATTTGACAGCTGACGCTTTGATCATTCAGATAGTGTTCTCTAATTCTTGTTCTTATCGTAAGAATTTCATTTCAAGATTTGATTTTAATTACGGAGATAAGTTACCTGAAGAAATATTTTCAGGACATTTTTCTGTTGTCAGTTTCTTCTATTACCTATCTGCGCCCCTGGTGGTCTTTTTCATGCATTAGAAAGTTGTCCAAAATACAATAATCATACGATTTCCCGCCATTTCCTTCTTGTTGCCCTTGTCTGTCACGTTTCTCATGATACAGGGGTTGAGGTGGCTCGGTGAGGGACGCCTGTATTTGTTCTGCCAGGTGTCTCTTACCTGATGTCTGCAGCCACTGTTTCTCGTGGAATGAAGGGCTTCTCGTTGCCTGCCGAGACCTGCCCATCACCTTTTTATTTCAAACTTTTGGGGTTAAGCGACACTGAAGAAGTTAAATACAGAAAAGCGCGTCTGGTATAGTTACGTTGATATTCTACTGTTACAATATATACATATGTCCCACATAATTACTGCTATGACTTTTATTCCACCGAGTGCTGCTGTGAAAAAATAGGTATATTTCATGAGTTTCGAGGTAAATGAGAATGCAATGACCAGTAACTCCTGCCCGAAATGCCAATAGGGAGAGGACACAGTAAGACGGCACCGAAAACAAAACAAGACAAGAGAAAAGCTAACAGGTCTGGGGCCGTATTTATAAAACGACTTTAGTGGTTGCTATGCTGTTGCTAAGGCTAAATTTCTTTGAAGGAGATTCCCTACAACTATGAAATTTGCTCTAGAGGAACAGTCTGAAAAGACAATTCCTCCAGAGCAAATTTCATAGTTGTAGGAAATCTCCTTCATAGGAATTGAGCCTTAGCAACAGCATAGCAACGACTTCAGTGCTTTTATAAATATGACCCCAGCTCTTTCCATTGCAGAAGGCAGCAAGGCAAACCTAAAAATGTACAAAATGTTAATAATAGGAAAAAGTGAGGAGGAAAATTCTCAGGTACAGACACAATTCAATCGCAGATCCAACCCAAGACACCGTATGGGAAAGAGACGACACAAAATTAGTCACCATTTGATAAGAATAGGAAAGTCCACTGGGCATAAATGGGTTAAAGAGGGCAGCAAAGCTGTAACACGTGATTGGGTTGACTATTAGGCATACAGTCTGCCGCATTACATTTATTTCGTATCTAATTCTTTTATATCGAACGATTATTTTCCAAAATTATCAGAAAAGTCGTTCCGATCAACATCGTTTTCTTTTTAATTTATACTCTAAGTTATGATAAAATTCATATTCCGACAGGCCTTGTTTAAGAAGTGTTTTAGACCCGTTTTAGATTAAGATACCTGGTCGAAGTAACGTCGATAAGCTTTTTTTCAGCAGTTTCGTTGTTATTCTTTTACTAATGTTGAAGTCAGCAACATGACTGGAAACCCTAGCAATCTTGATAAGCTAAGTTGTAGAATCTCTTCATTTTAAAACATGGGACATTTACAATAGGAACATCAAAGTCATTAGGGTAACTCGCCCTTAAGTCGAACTTGCCCTTAAGTCGAACAATTTAAACTGATAATATTAACGTTTCAACTTGGTGGGTCATTACCTGCTAAGATACCAGACGTTACCTTAATGTATGAGCAATATGCATAAAAGACTCCCAAATATAAAGCTCCCATTATTATACGACTAGCAGTCGTCGCAACTCATCCCTATCAAGCTGTTTCTAAATTTCATAATTTTGATTTTTATAAACTTTGTAAAATACTTAATATTATGTAGCAAAAATGGTCTTAGTACATGAAATTTAACATTTTTGTTAAACTAATCCATGGCTTCTCTATGATCGAAAAGATAATTTTTTATTGGTCAAAATAAGTAAAATCAACAAAAATTTTCACGATTAACACAAACCTATGCTTCGTCATTGAGTCGAACACCGATTCGCCCTGAAGTCGAACACGGGCATATAGTTGCAGAGATGGTTTACTCACTGGAACACTAGCAAATACCTACAGTCACAAACTAATTGCACAAACACATCTTCCTCTTTTCTTTTATGCACGCATTAAGGGTGTACGCTTATCATAAATGAAATAGCACACATGGTAACTGAGCCCCTTAAACGAATGTTTTTCTACATGCACCAGGAGTCACAGGGTGGATTTATCTGCATTTACGTACATTGCTGTGTGTCTCATTATCTCCTAAAGCGTGCTTTAAAATGACACCAAACAAAAATGATTTAAAAATATGTAATTTAAAAAATGCGGATTTTCTGGATATCACAGATCATACATGAGGTTGTCCTATAATGGCTGGATCAGTATATCTGTTCGAGTCAGGGGCAAGTCTGTTCGACTTAAGGGCTAATTTGGGTAGGTGGATAAACCCCCTTATTATTCCCTTATTTCACGAAGTATGGCTAAACGGTTGCAGCATTTTGGTGCTTGGAAAGCTGCGTTAGCTCGTGCATGACCCAAACACGATGTGGGTCAATAGCCAGGGTCTGTAAGCGCAAGACAATGCAAAAGGTGTTCGACTCAAGGGCGAACTACCCTACGTCTTATTATAAATTTTGGAAAAAAATTAAAACCAAAACAACAACACCACCTGAAATAGTTAACTGATAATCAAGAAATGAGGCCTCGGCATCAGAAGAATTTGCTTTATTATGCTGAAGTTCTGATTGGTAAAATTATTGACCCTACCGTCAAAATAGGTATTATCAATGTTGAATAGCTCATCGCATTACTTAAGTTTCAATGATTTCGGCTTACTTATCCCCAGACAGACACATCGTGAAGTCTTTTTCACAGGAAAACAAGAAATGTTACAGTATGTAACACATGCCCCCGAAGGCCCTTAAACTGACCTTTGACCCCGACTGTGACCTTGAACTTGGGCAAGGAATCCCAAATCTTGCGAGTGAGATAACTTTTTATCATGCCTTTCTGTGAAGTTTGATGAAATTCACTTCAGCAGTCTCAAGTCAGTTTGGAGATATAATCTGACCTATGGGCCCTGATTGGGACCCTGACCTTGGGAATGGGAACCTAAATTTTGTTTGTGACATACCATCTCATTATGTTTTACCAGTTCAGGAAGTTTAATACAGTTTGCTTAAGAACTCTTTTTAGTAATTGGAGAGAAACAACTTGACCTCAGAGTGTGACCTTGAACTTGGGTGTGAAAGCCAGCCTAAATTGTGTCTGTGGCTTACCATTACGTTTCAGCTTTCTGTGAAGTTTAAGGAAAGGACCAGTCTATATAAGGCCCTTTTCATGGCTAAAACCGATTTTCTTTAAACTTTATATACTTTAATTGATATGTATTGACTGTCTTATGGTGCAATACCAGATTGTTTGGTTCACTGGTTTTCACTGTACGCACGATTTAAGTGGGTGGGGTAATTCCACCCCATTAAAAGTATAGATACAAAAATGCTATTTTTTCTATTCCAAGTCCATGCTTCAAAATGTTGGTTGCAATAGGAAAAGTACACTTCTTGACTTAAAAGATGATGATAATATTGTTCTGAAATTCATACCAGAATAGAGTTTATATTCGCTTGTAAGATGTACACCAATTTCAGTATTTTTTGTTCTCCGACTTTACGAAAAACCACAACACGTTCACAGTTTTCAAGATTTTTTAAAAATCTTTTGCTATTATTATGTTGATATAATAGTCATTGCAGGCATATGTCAGAATTTATTTTATGATCATTAATATGAGAGTTATCTCCCCACGAAATTTGATTTTGTCCGTTTTTCAATATCAGCATGCATTTGTCATTCCATAGTACTCCAAACTCCATTTGGAAGTTAATAACACCTTTTGATGCAACTATTTGTCGATTTTTGTAGGCATTGGAGTTACTTTTGCATGCGACAATGTCATATTTTATGTAATTTTGAAAAAAGGATACCTCGCATCAGGAAAATTAACAAATTGCCAATGACTTACTAGCAGGGTTTGCTTAGTATTTGCAACCTCATTAAACTCATGCTAAATGCTTAAATTAAAGTCCTTAAGGCCCATTCGTGTTTTTACGCTGGTTATTATTCATCTTCTTCAGAATTGCCAGACATAATCCATGTGTCAACAGCAGCATCTTTTACATAATCAATGTGCATCTTGCTCGGTTTGGCTTCACTGAGTTGACTGAGGATGAACTCAGGGACCTGACAATGGGAATATACCAACTTAAACAGGCCAAATCCTACACGGATGAACACTTTGACTAAAAGGGATCATATGAGAAATTGGCACACAAAGAAGATGACGGTGTTCTCAAAGCACAGATACGTTCTCGTCACACGTCAAATAAAACGTATTACTTGTGGGTTGAATACACTCAAGGGCTGAACCCAATCACTGGATGGTATTGTGGGTGCAGAAGTGGTGCTCGCACCGTTGGCTGTTGTGCACATGTGGCTTCAGTGCTTTGGTATTTAGGATATTACCACAACGAAACAGAAAACAGTGAAGCCAAACCGAGCAAGATGCACATTGATTATGTAAAAGATGCTGCTGTTGACACATGGAGTACATCTAGAGATTCTGAAGAAGATGAATAATAACCAGCGTAAAAACACGAATGGGCCATATGCATTTAGCATGAGTTTAAAGTCTCCATAGTCCTATCAGCGGTAAAAACGCCTAAACTCAAATCATTGTAAAAAGCGGTTCAACATTCACGTTTTGTAATAAAATTTGGGTTGATGTCCCTATACTGAGTCATATAACTGACAAATAGTAGAGAAAATGAGTTTTTGAAAAATAACAAAAAGCTCAACAAACTACAATTTCCTGTTCTGGTTTCCCGTCCAGCAATATTATATAAACATAGGCGGAACAGTAATTGGGACTCCACGCCTGTACATTGTATTTTTACCATTTTATGAAATCGAAGGTAGGTCATTTTAGTTGCCAACTAAAATGACCCAAATAAGTTTTTAAACCCTTTTTATGCGAAAGTCAAGGATGTTTTATTTGTATAAAGCTGGCTAATCACGGTTACGATGACGAAACTACAGTGAGAAGCTTGCAGCGATACCGCATGATAAAAATTTTCATGCTGATAGAGCAATGGGGCCTTTAATGAGGTTGCAAAAGCTAAGCAAACCCTGCTTGTAAGTCATTGGCAATTTGTTAATTTTCCAGATGAGAGGCATCCTTTTTTTCAAAATTACATAAAATATGATATCGTCGCATGCAAAAGTAACTCCAATGCCTACAAAAATTAACAAATATTTGCATCAAAAGGTGTTATTAACTTCCAAATGGAGTTTGGAGTACTCATGAAATGACAAATGCATGCTGATATTGAAAAACGGACAAAATCAAATTTCGTGGGGAGATAACTCTCATATTAATGATCATAAAATAAATTCTGACATATGCCTGCAATGACTATTATATCAACATAATAATAGCAAAAGATTTTTAAAAAATCTTGAAAACTGTGAACGTGTTGTGGTTTTTCGTAAAGTCGGAGAACAAAAAATACTGAAATTGGTGTACATCTTACAAGCGAATATAAACTCTATTCTGGTATGAATTTCAGAACAATATTATCATCATCTTTTAAGTCAAGAAGTGTACTTTTCCTATTGCAACCAACATTTTGAAGCATGGACTTGGAATAGAAAAAATAGCATTTTTGTATCTATACTTTTAATGGGGTGGAATTACCCCACCCACTTAAATCGTGCATACAGTGAAAACCAGAGAACCAAACAATCTGGTATTGCACCATAAGACAGTCAATACATATCAGTTAAAGTATATAAAGTTTAAAGAAAATCGGGTTTAGCCATGAAAAGGGCCTTATAAAGACTGATCCTTTGCTTTGGTACATTTCTGAGCAATTGCTGAGACATGATCTGACATCTGACCCCAGATTGTGACCTTGACCTTGGGTTTAGAAAAATGAAAATTATATGTAACAAACCTTCTCATTATGCTTTGTAATTCTGTGAACTTTGATGAAATTCAGTTATGTAGTTTCAAATTAATCCGCAGAGACACAATTTGACCTCTAACCCCCGACCGTGACCTTGACCTTTGACATGGGAACCAAAATTTTATGCGACACACCTTCTGATTATGTTTTATCTTTCTGCGAAGTTTCATCAATTTTGCTTCAGTAGTTTATAAGTTATAGCTAAGACATGATTTAAGACATGATTTGACCTTTGACCCAATTGTGACCTTGACCTTGGGTGTGGAAACCAAACTCTTGTGCGCGACACACCGCCCAATTGTGCTCTATCTTTCTGTGAAGTTTCATCAAATTTGCTTCAGTAGTTTTTAAGTTATCGCTGAGACATGATTTGTTACGGACGCACGGACGGACTGATGGACGGACGGACAGACGGACGGTGCGATTTTAATATGCCACCCGAAGTTCCTTCGGGGGCATAAAAATCTGCTACAAGGAGACCACAGTTTGTGCCCATCGGAATACTTACTATGTGTCCGTGTAACTTAAAGAGAAACCTAATGTAAATATTGCCCAGAAGGAAACCTAAGGGACTCTTTAACCTTTTAGCAAGACCAAATCAAAGACCGTTATGATCTTCCGATGTAAAGAAATCATTTCTGTTATTACAAGAAAGCCCGTAATAAAATGTTCACGAACTGGAAGAAACTAAACGGCGCACCCATGCTAACGCATGCTATTACCAATTGTTTAGTAATAAACAAAAGATGCAGCTCTCACCAACCCTCCCCCCCCCCATCCCCACCCCCCCCCCCCCACCACCAAAAAAGCCAAAAAAAACATAAGGTAGTGCCGATACATTAATCAAGCAGTCAAAAGAAGTTAAACATTTTCCACAGGCTTAAAACAAACTCAACAACATTGATTTAATATAGTTTTTTCGTGTATCAAATTTAAATAAGAATTTTTTCTGGTGAAAGTAGAAAACGTCTTCTTGGCATGGTCTGTCTCTAAGAAACATCAGTCATTTGCCTGCTGGGGTGCAGTAAGTTATGCTTGGGTACTGGTTTTATGCCCTATCATTTCTTAACAAAGTTCTATGGGAGACACCATGACATCGTTGATCATTACAATGCGACCATTTCCAAACTTATTTCACACCGGGGGCCGTATTCATAAAGCCACTTAAGTCGTTGCTATGCTGTTGCTAAGGCTAAATATCTATAAAGGAGATTCCCTACAACTATTAAATTTGGTCTGGAGGAACAGTCTTACAAAGACTGTTCCTCCAGACCAAATTTCATAGTTGTAGAGAATCTCCTTCAAAGAAATTTAGCCTTAGCAACAGCATAGCAACCACTTAAGTTGTTTTATGAATACGGCCCCGGATGACTTTCAGTTACCGAACTTTCATTTTCACTGACTTTTCCATCAGATATACAGTCAACTCTCGATATCTCGAGCACTGATATCTCAAGATATTCTCTTATATCAAAGAATATACTTTGGGCACCTTTCCTTATTTTATTTACATTTCAACTCCTTTTATCTCAAACTACTGATATCTCAAAGTAAATTTTCTGGTCCCAAAAAATTTGCTTTGAGATATCAGTAGTTTGGGATGAAATTTGACTTTGAGATATCGAGAGTTGACTGTATGGACATGGCGGGTGTATTATAATAGGCAAGTGATGCTTGCTACAAGCGAGCACCTGATTACACTTCCTTTTGGGGGGTCCATATCTGTGTATCTAAATATTTCGGATTTGTCGATGTTTATATGGATTATATGAGTTCGGACTTATGATTTTGGTCCTTTGACCTCTCTACTTCTAAAGTAAAATTCAGAAGAAAATCGTGCCGATTTTCTTGTGGATTTCACTATTTAAATAATATTTCTATGAACATGATATTTCTGCAAAGTTTGATAAAGGTCGTCAGCCAGTTTAAGCTTCAGAATAAAGCTTTGTAAGTAAGTTTTGAGAGCATACGCTAGAACGTGAGATATGTTTCGCAGTGGTTTGGTTTAGGTAATGAATGTGTAATTCTTGATGATCAAAATTGCGTCCTAAGGAAAAATGTATATGCTGCCTAAACTATTTTGACCAGTGTATATTTAAGAGTAGATATATCAGAAAACTGAAGTCGGTGGTGCTTTAGTTTCTTAAGCTATTGATAACACAATATCACTCACGGATATGACAATGTCACCATGTCTGAATCGTAATGCATTTTAATCATTTACTAACAAAAACGAAGACATTAAAGGTAAAGGTAAAAGAGTTTCAGGGTAAAGGTAACCTTTACCCTGGAACTTTTTGATCTCTAGCATTAAGGGATAGTACTTATGAGTCAACTAACCATCAAACTTAAACTGTTCCCATGGTTGACCCATAGAATACTCCTAAAGCTCTGAACATAATAAAAGACTGGCACTTACGTGACTCCCGAAATCCCTTCAAAACAATATAATTTGCGAAGCAGTATTTTTCATTGGCTACCGTCGTGTATTAACGTTTTGTTTCAGTGCCATATCACTTAGGGGATATCTGTACTCAAAATTGTCATTTTTGGAGGTAAATCGTAGGTTTTATGGTCAGAAATTTCGTTTTATGGCGACGCGCCAGCGGAGCCGTTAAACACAATTTGCGACCATAACAGCGACGATTTACCTACCCAAATGACAAATTTTACTACAGTTATCCCCATTCTAATGCACTTTTCACATTTCATCTCTAAAATTGTGCTAGTTTGCACCCGTAGCAAACGCGGTCAGCGACGTAAAACCAGATGTCTACCAATGAGAAGCGACTATGCGTAATGACGTTGGGTTTCATACAGAAGGCCTATATCGCAGGATATACTGTCGCAAATTTTTGACGTTATCCAATCAGACGTAGCATTACATTCGTAAGTGCATTAGAATGCTACATATAAAAGCTCTGTTAGCTGTTCATAAGTTAATCAACGGGTCTAGTTGGAATAATAATGTGCTAAACGCTCCATTGATAACAATTAACAGAAGAGATACAATAGTTAGGTCTGCCTCCGAAGATTTGGCATACCAAATTCGAAATTATTTAAGGAAAGAAGTAAAATGAATGTAAATATGTTTTTGTGACGCCTACGTTTCTGTCAGAATACGTTCTGTTAAGATGAGTCCAAAGCACAATGAAGTTCTCGATGACTTTAATGGAAATATATTCAGCAATATGTTACATGTCATTTTCATTAACAAGAGAGTGATACCGGTAAATACAATGTTTAATTTTAAGGTCTTCTTATTGTAAATCAATACAAATTTGAATTAACTGAAACACCTGGTCGTACAAATTAATTCAATGTTCGCAAACATCTATATTTCAAACGTAAACATTTGTTCCCCTAATTACAGATTTCAATTCTAGCTCTATTTGCAACATATTGTCTAAGGCGCACTTGATGAGTTTGGCGGTGAATGAAGCGTGAATGATAACGGCAATCCGGCATCCTCGAAGCTCAATAACCAATAACGATGCTAATGAGGGCCTGCTTGATTCCTCCTCGCCTAACCGACAATTACCACTATGTCCTCTTTAATTCAATACCAGTACTGATTATACAAGTTGCCAAGCTGTTGATTAATTCAAATTTAATTAGTTTCGACATCGAATATACGTAGATTCCTGACAAACTCATCATGGGATGATCCTTCCGCGAACTCTGTCATTATTCGGGGATCTTTTGAGCTCTTCCTTCAGTCTATGTCATTGATTAAAGCTTTAACGGCTTCCGGCGGCGCTCGATTGTCTCATTGCAATGTAGTTGGAAATAATTCCGTGTTCCGTCATCGTAATCGAGATGACACAAGCATCCAGATTTGAGCCGCGACACGAGAAAATCAACAAAGTGGTTGTGCGCCCAGCGCAGTCTCAGATCAACCTGGGCATCCACCTAGTCCAATTAGAATCTTCGCTAAGCGCTTAAAAGTAGCTAAGGGTCTAAGCTACCTCCATGCGGACAGCGAAGACTCTGACCAGACTGGGCGGATGCCCAGGCTGACCAGAGTCTGCGCTGGGCGCACAACCACTTTGTTGGTTTTCTCGTGTCGCGGCTCATTTATCTGAAAAAGACATGGGAGGCAAGATGCCTGTCTTTTGGTGACTGTTTTATAGTTGTCTGAAGGCATTACCAACACAAATTACTATATAAGCTACTCTCCCATATGCACACAACTTCGTCTCAAAGAAGTATGCACATATATGCAATCTGACCTGAACTTGTATTGTTCAGTGTTCACATGTGAAGTTTTCATGTTTCATGGGTTTACTCAAGTAGCTCATAAATTTAAATGTATTGAATTTGGTCTCGTCGACAGAAAGCATGTTCAAAATTATGCAAATTGCACATTCCAGCTCAGTTTGCGCATTTTTTTATCATTTAAGTCTGCAAATGTTCTGATTGACTGCGTGATCTCTCAAGCCGACTGAGTACTCGCAGTTTGCTTCTGTCCGAGAATTTGAACGTGGTTTAAACCAATATAGCCTAGTGGACTTTGGCGGATAACAGTTAATGAAATGTGTGGAAAACTGCCCCGAATACTGAGTGCAGGACCGTTGTTCCTGTGCCATGTGTCCTGGGCATGACTCCAGTTTATCATAGAATTTTAGTTGAAAATTGTAAAATTATTGAAACACATGGTCATGTGCTCCGGACGCTGGGCACGAAATCGATTTTCCTGTGCCCTGCGTCTCCAGCACAGTTTCAGCAAATATCGAATTTTAAATATATTCAAGGCGATAAAAATTGTAGAAATATGTGAAGATGGGCTCCGGGTGCAATGCGCAAGACTGTTGTTCCTAAGCGCAGCTGCAGCATATTACCGAAAGGTACTCCTGAAATGACTACAAGTATATAAGTCGTATGTAACATATTTACAATGTCTCCCATCCTGGCTCTTGAGCCTCTTTGAATCGTTATTTTATATTTGACCTCATATTGCCATTTTGTACAATAGATTTAGAGAATAAACGATTTGACTTTGACTTGACTTGACTCTTATATTCTTATAAATTGAGGAGTCTTTTCTTCATTTTTTGGGTGTTTGGTTAATTGCTTCTTACCACATTTTAAACATTGAAACTGAATAGATGCCGCGTTCCGCGGCGTCTGATCTGGATCTGCACTGTTCGCCGATGTCCTGTTTTATGAAACACTGGACATTTATGGGTTAATCTACATAACCTGAATGGGAAGAAGCCCTTACCTCCTGTATTTCATTTCCTGGTATTGGCGACAGTTTAGTCATTATCTATATAAGCCAAGACTACTCGCTTGAGTTTTCAACCTTACTTCATGATAACGACGTACGCAGAGCGAACATTCACTTGTTACGTGGATGTAGTTTTTCTTGTAACGGAGGACGTGTAGTTTTGTTTAATTTTATGTTTCACTTTTTGTCGTCTTTCCAATTTGTCTTGAACGACTCTTCTTCGTGAGTGTGGCCTTTTCCGAGTATCTCCCATCTATTTTTGCCGTTGTGTTTTTTCTAAGTAACTGTATCTATACTGACCTCGCTTTTGAACACAACATTTTTGGAAACCTCAGGTCTACGCCAATATTCTGTGCTTTGAAACTGATCAAATATTTTTTTCCGCTTAATTCTGGTAAAGCTTTAACTGGAAACGTTAAAACTTCATTTAGAATAGACAGAGGTAAATTTTCAGAAAAAGGCAAAATCGAAAACGTGAACAAATTCTAATCAGAAAGCAAATGTACTATTTTTTCTATCTTAAAAGCAGCACAATAAATGGAAGTGTTAACACATTTTTTAAATTTTATTTCAACTGTTAAATTGACGTCTGATTCTGACGTAGCGTTGAAAGAACGTACTGTAGGTCAAGGTCTTTATTCTGTATTAGGATGTTTTGATGCGACGATTCAATGTCTCTCGCTGGCTGCCAGAGAAAGGTTTCTGAGACTTGTGGTTATGTAATGTGACGACTACAATCGAACGTTCATTTTTGGCGACGTTAATGTCAGTGCCAAAAGCCGAAGAACAGGAACTAGAAGCTGTAGTTGAAAGTCTCGACCAAACCTGCACAAGGTATAAGATGGAGATCAGTGCTGAGAAGACCAAACTGATGACGAACAGCGCAGATGGCATTCAGAAGGAGATCAAGGTAAAAGGGCAGAAGC
The DNA here is from genome assembly GCA_963989385.1 of Ctena decussata. Lineage (NCBI taxonomy): Eukaryota > Metazoa > Mollusca > Bivalvia > Lucinida > Lucinidae > Ctena > Ctena decussata. Next base: position 42,561,932 of record OZ022500.1, read on the forward strand.
TAGGTTCCGTAAGCAGCTTCAAATACCTTGGAGCAGTTGTCTCAGATGATGGCTTAAAACAGACAGGAGGTTCTCTCAAGGATTATACAAACCACTTCGGCTCTTACCAAGCTGAAACCAATTTGGAGAGATAGCAACATATCTCTTGGATCAAAGGTGAAACTTATGCGCTCCCTTGTCATTTCCACATTTCTGTATGCCTGTGAATCGTGGACCTTGACAGCAGAGTTAGAGTAAAGAACGAAGGCTTTTGAGATGAGATGCCACCGAAGGTTACTGAACATTTCGTACAAGGACCATATAACCAATGAGGAGGTTCGCAGGAAGATCCAAGCAGCCACTGGAGAATATGATGAACTCCTGACGCTGGTCAAGAGGTCAAGAAACGGAAACTAAGGTGGTTTGGCCACGTCTCAAGGTCTTCTGCTTTAGCAGAACAATTCTTCAGGGCACAGTGAAAGGAAAAAGAAGAAGAGGTAGACAGAAGAAGGGGTGGGAAGACAATATCAAGGAGTGGATAGGTGTGGATTCTGCCAGCTCAACTAGGGCAGCTGAAGACAGGACAAGGTGGAAAGGGATTGTTTTGAAGTCATCTGTGGTGCCCCAACGACCTAGTAAGGTTATGGGATAAAATAGAATAGAATGTCAGTGCATGGAATCGAAATTTCAAGTTTCCTCTAATTTTCAGATAAGAATAACATTATGAGATTGTCTATATACGATTTACTAGCAAAGTTACTAAAGCACAACTGCGCTCAAGTAAAACATACAAAAACATATAAATGTAGCATACAAAGGATTTTACAGGTTCAGCCGCGCGAAAAAAGTGCATTTGATGCACATATTCAATAGCAATATATTCATATATATCATATTTCTGATTTCTCAAAACCCGAGAAATTACAGAAAAAAAACTTCAAGTATCTTTTTTCTTTTTCTCCTTGTTTTTTTTTCTTTGCTAAGTGTATGTTCTTACTGAAAGAGTAGTGTAAAACAAATAAGGAAAAGCAACATTTTAGTAGCAAACCAGCTTAATAACTCTGGGCTCTTTGAAGGCTGGTCAGCAGTCCACTAGAGAAGGAGTGTTTAATATCACAATCGAATTCAGAGTAGACAGTCATCCGTCTGGGCGGTTGGATTGGCACGGAAAAATCAGTGGTCCCAAATATAGTCAAATCAAATTATATCGGGCATCGTAATCATGCGAAGAAAGATATAAGGACATAAAAATTATCTTCAAATATAAAAAGCATATTTTTAAATAATTATGAACAATTTCATATATTTGAGGATAATAATAAATCAATAATCCATTAACAAAATTACGTTTCTAGCTTTTTAATATTATCAAAAACCATAAAAATCTTATTTCAGTCATTAAATGGTAATAATTTAATAATTTGACTCGTGTAATGAGAAAATGTGCTTAATTGCATACGCGAGCCAAAAAAACATCATGAAGTCGGATCGGAAATCTCAGTGTACTGCTCATCATCTTGCTGAGGCAGATCTCTGCATATACGGATCTCTGCGGATATCATAAAAATCATTCATGCGTGACAGGTGCGGATAGAAAACTCTGTCACGAGGCCACTAATCGGCACAACGAGACTTGCTGCATCTCACACCCATGATAGATACTTTTTTAGGATCATGACCTCGTTGATCCCTATTATGTGGCCGTTTCTAAACTTATTTCTGATCAAAGTGTTGGCCTTGACCGAGACAAAGTATGACTTTCAGTTATCAGACTTTCGTTTTCTGTGACTAGTTTAACAGATACAACTACACCACCCCTGCTGAACTATGTATATACAAGGACTTTCACAAAACAAAAAAGAACTGTTACGAAACGAAAAAGAGTCATAGTTACCAAACGACCTGATGACCAGGTCGTTTGGTAACTATGACTCAATTTTGTTTCGTAACAGCTTTTTTGTTTCGTAACATGACCAGGGCGTTTGGTAACTATGACTTTTATCGTTTCGTAACCCCCTTTTTCGTTTCGTAACATCCTTGGAAACATAGTTAACCAGGTGTGGACATGGTCATAATAGTCAGGTGATGCTCACTACTGGCCAGCACCTGATCGCTCTTCCTTTTGGGGTCCATGTTTTGTATCTAAATATTTCAGATTTGTCAAAGCTTCTATGGTTTTTGAGTTCAGACTCATGATTTGGTACATTGACCGCCTATACCTTGATGTATATCGGTTGATTTTAAACGTAGAACTTGCTAAAGTACACGACTTGCATTTGAGACCCGTCTATGTAATTTTGACAGGAGCAACGCGATCAGTGACCAACATTCGGTTCTTAAAGTTAACGTTCGGCGTGGCATACTTCCTGATGTCTTCAACTGTACAGATGAAACTCGCAGAAATATATCTTAATCTGGTGTGCACAGATGCGCAAGCTTGGGTAAGTATTTATATTGCATCTGTTCTTGACATAATGACAAATGAAACATCTCTCATCAACACTGCAAAAATATCAGGCTGGTTTGGCACATGAAAGTGTTTTAAAAGATAATCATTATTATTGATAAGTAAATGGTATATGTGAAATGCATATTCATTGACCCAAATCCATACCACGCCATAATGCATGACAAAATTTCTCTGCGTCATTTACAACTCTATCTTTCCAACCTCTCACATACAGAAACTAATTAACCTCTGATCTCTTTCAACTGAAAACAGGTGTGCATTGGACCTGTATCAAAATACTCAATACGGGTTACAATATTCTAATTAACCTGATAATTCTTTATTGTTTTAAAATGCCATCTTGAAGCCTTGATCGTTATTCACGATGTACTGATACAATTTCGTGTTATTGAAATTACAAATATTTAATCATATGTTCCTTTTAGAAAATATACAAATCAAAATCTGTTTTCAAGTCGATAAATTAATTTATGGGATCATCTCATGTCAGGTCTTTTTCATTACATTAATTATCTTTTCAAAATTTGACATAACTAATGACTTCACAGTGACTTTGGGGGCTTCTTTGTTGGTGGGCGGGTGAATCAGTTAAATGTGAAGTACTCATTTTATGTGCGTTTCTTAAGCCATTTAAGCTTAGTAATGCCATATTATGTATACATCTAACAAATCATATGGTTCTAGTGTATAAAATCACTAGGTTCTACTTTAAGTTAAAAACAAACTCTTTAATGTTTATTGTAGTCCTTGTGAGTCGCATCAAAGTCTCGAATATACAAGAAATATATGACCACACATTGTGTCATATTAATGAATTCGACTTACTTGAATGGCAAAGACAAAACGTTCCCTGGCAAAATGTTTCACTACGATGGAGGATTAATAAGGTCTCGGTCCAATCAATTTCTGAAACTTTTATAGTAAATCTGTTTAATTGATTTTAAACATTATACAGCCACAAAAAAGTGGCCTTGTAAATGCAGTGATTGTTAGTGAATAGAAAGAATCTAATTACTGCTCCTCAGAACTGTTAACTGTTGCATATCCAACTGGGGTCTTTGATACTCTTGTGCATTTTGATTGTGGCCTGTCCTGAGTAACTTTGTTATTATTATTTTTATATTCTTATATTTTGTTGTTATTGTTTTCATAATAATCATTTTCTTGACAATATTCCACTTTAATGCAGTAGACTGACAAGCAAGGCTCGTGTTTTTCCACTCTTTAATATTGTCTTTCCATTTCTTCTTATGTCTGCCTTTTCTCGCTTTCCCTTACACTGTGTTTTGTAGGATAGTGTTTGCTAAAACTAGCTAAAAGATTTTGAGACGCAGCCAAACTACCTTAGTTTCCAGAATTTCTCTTGCAGTTTGCTTTATAACATCTATAACATTTTTTATAGACTCGACCATGCTAGCTTCTAGGTCTATTCTTACTTTCAAAGAAAGTGTTGATGCGTTTATGCTGCATATAAACACTTTTGGGCGGAGCGATTGTCAACAAATCGTCAATTTGACAAGAAAGAATCTTCTTTCTGCTGCTCAGAACTGAATTCTCATGGTAGGGGATATAAGAAGTTCAACTTCGATTGGATATGTTGACAGTTATGGCCTTTTTAAGATAAGAATTTGAGGAAAATGTGAAAGTTTAATTCTATCCATCTGTCCTGCTAAACATAATACGTTATATTTCGAGGCGTAAATAAGCTTTGAGCACGTTTTAGATGCTATGACTTATTTTAATCCCGGGAGGGTTATTCGATGTTGATTTACATATGGATAGACCTTCCTGGTATACCAAATTCTTCAGCACATCTCCCCAACCAAGCCATCTCAACCACTAAGGTCCGAGAAAGACGACAACCAAGTGGGGATCAGGCAAATGACCTCAGGGGCCGTATTCATAAAACGACTCAAGTGGTTGCTATGCTGTTGCTAAGGCTAAATTTCTTTGAAGGAGATTCCCTACAACTATGAAATTTGGTCTGGAGGAACAGTCTTACAAAGACTGTTCCTCCAGACCAAATTTCGTAGTTATAGGGAATCTCCTTTATAGATATTTAACCTTAGCAACCGCATAGCAACGACTTAAGTGGCTTTATGAATACGGCCCCTGATGCAGCATGAACTTGCAACAGGCCAAAATAATTTAAAAGCCCGCCAGAAGTCATGTCGCAATGACAAGTCTGTCTCAGGGGAAGAAAACAGTCCCTTCCATCGATGCGTATGTTATATCTATCTTTCCTGAAATGTGATATATTTTTTGAATACGAGGATAGTGGAAGAATGTCCTTCGGATGAGTTATAAGCTTGTACACAGACCGTAGTCATTGATACTTGCCTATTTTCAGGATTTTGTGTTTCTACTTGCCTGTGACTCATGCTGCTTATCTCGTCGGCTACTTGCAGGATTCTAAATTTTTCGGGTTTGCTGTCTGTTGTCCTGTGTGACGGAATGCCTAAAAACCAGCGACATCTGTCTACTATATGCAACACAAACGATTGATATCTATGTGTTGAAATATACAGTCACGTGATCTTCAAGGAACCACTATGCCGTCATTTTAGGTTTGATTAAGATCATATTTCATGATCTACTAAACTATTGTACAAGTATGAAGCGATAGTTCTCAGAACATTACGTACTCGATTTTCGTTTGCGTTGTTTGCCTCATGTTGAGAATACGGAATGCTTTTAACTACTCGTATTCTAAAATGCACGGAACAGCTTGGAAATTTTTTCAGTGTGTTTACTGGTACCTAACGAATCGTAAGCACTAGGCAGCGATAATAGGCATCGCTTATCTGGGCATTACTGGAGCTGCATGTGCTAATGTACCCTTCTTTTAGAGCAGATTGTGAACGCTATGTAAATGATACATGAATCTTTTTTCTCTAGCTAGGTTACAATAAACAGAGTTTTTGAGTGACTTTTATTTTAGGTGAATATCACATTTCGTTTTCGAGATATAGCCAATTACAGAACTTTTTAGACCATCCTCGTATACAATTTAGTTATAATAGGAAGAAGTATCTTCATCAATGTTTATCTCTGGGCTTGTCGCTTTACTCGTATAATCGTTCACTGCAGACCTTTAAACTGGTTGTTTAAATGGTTGGAGAGCGACACGTCCCTATTTTAAGTATAATTATTCTGGCAGTAAAGACGTAATTATTTTTAGACTTGTCGCTGTTGTTCGAACTACTGTGGTTCTTCTGTCTTTATTGAATGCATGGAGGCAAACTCGATCACTATTACACAACGTTCGTTATGAGAGTCACCAATGTATTAGAAATTATCACAGGTGGCAGAATGCAATAGCTTTCAAAAGACTAGACTCACACCGGGTAGGCGGCAATCGAAAACGCTCTTGACAATCGATTAATGCGGATAAAAAAACCCTCAGAAACAGCGTTTTCGATTGCAAATTGGCGATAATTTGCAATCGAAAACTCTGTTTCTAATGGTTTTTGATCCGCGTTCGTCGACTGCATGAGCAATTTCGATTGCCGCCTATCCGGGGTGAGACTGCTTGGAATGAGACAAAAAGATTTGTATTTTCCCAGTGCCGCTAAAATAAACGAAAAATATATGATAAAAAAAATGTTGTAATCTATCTTGCTTTAAAATTATTGACACGACGAAATTCGACTTTTTACAAACCTATCAATAAATAATAACAAACTAATTATGGGTCAACCAGTATGATCTGCACATTCCTGATTTCTGACGCTCGAGCGAACGTCAAACCTCCAACGAAGTGGCCGTAATGATTGGTCTAATATATCACGTGATGTTTTGAAAAGTGTGGCAGAACGTATCCTCTAAATGGTACCCTATTCACCTTGTTAACCAGGGCTTGATGGTTGAAGGGGCGTATAATTAGAAACAATGGCACTGCAAAACTTTATTGTCAAATATTGAATATTACTTTTCCAAACGGTATAATATTCACTAACGGAAGACAGAACACAATATATGTGTATATAATTAAGGAAAATTTGAGCCCAATTTGTATTGTTTCCATTACTCGCCAGTCAATTTGCTATCCCTATATTTATTATAAGCACTATTGTCTACAAAACGGAAAGAAAGCTTTTACCCCAAATGCCTTGCTTTATTTACAGTATTGTTTGAAATGTTTGTGATGTATATAACTCATGAATTAAAATAAAATATAAAAAAAAAAAACATACAAAGAGTATACATATACAGACATATAAACTTGGATTGTAGGCTGCACTATTGATACATTTACGCATTACGTTGTTTTACAAACTTAATTTGGATATTTTGGACATAGCCCCCCCCCCCCACCCCCCCCCCCCCCCCGAAAAAAAAAAAAAAAAAAAAAAAAAAAAACAGAAAAAACAGAACCAGGCTAGCGTCCATTACCGTGCATGGCTAAACAAGTTTTCTTTTTCATCTTTAATTTGATAGAAGGCAAGGCGGGCATAGTATGCTGCTAAAAAGATGCATAAATCTGCAGAGCGGCTGATCTCACCACTGAAAATGAGTTCCATCAATGTTGATTGAAATATACTTACTTTGCAATTTTGACTAATTTCGACAAATGCTTTTAGCTTTACCATTTCAGTAAGCTGACCTTAGATTGCAGGTTTATGGATACGCTTCTTCAAATAGAAGCTATTCTAGGGGGATTTTCAGTCATTAAACCCCCCGCAAACTATGTTTGTTGTGTGTGTGTGTTGGGGGGGGGATACTGTTTTCACGTTGTCTGTCCGTCCTTCTGGCCGAAACGTTTTAAATCTTTGAATGAGGTCCTTGAAAATTTGTGAATATGTACGAGGGGCATTTAAGAAATAATTTAAATGATCTCAGAATAGCCTATTGGTTGATATTTAGCGGTAGTGTTATATATCATTGGAAAGCTAAATTCAAGTGCTTTAGAATGGTTTGCATTAAAGGAATTTCTGAGTCACCCATGCATGAAAGCATGTACTTATACGCCATAAGGGTGTGGATACTGGAAACTATGCATTTTTGCTGAAACTCTCTCGTGTTCTATTTCTGTTTGTTCAATGAGAAAATGATATTTTTTTAATGAAGAAACACGTAAAACTGTCCTTTCAAAGTAAAATAAGAAAGTTTGAAAGGACACTTTTACATGTTTCTTCATTAAAAATATATCATTTTCTCATTGAACAAACAGCAATAGAACACGAGAGAGTTTCAGCAAAAATGCATAGTTTCCAGTAAAATAAAAATAAAATAAAGTAAAATAAGAAAGTTATACAGAAATCGTTTCCAGATTCTACACAAGTAACATAATAAACGAGATTGTTTGTCTGCTATGTGGTTATAAATGCAAATTTATTATAAATGTATTATATAAATAAAACTGTGATTTTTGACTCAATCATTTCCAATTTCAACAAATGACAGACATTTTATTACTGGAATGATAAGGTCACTATATTTTGTTACGACTGGCATCAAATCACTGATGAAACTGGATGAAACGTGTGCTAACCCCACGCCGGAAGTTGCAAAGTAGCAGCAATTCATGTAAAATACAAAGCAATAAAATGAAATTATCTTCTAATAAAAAGACACAGGCTCAATATATTTAACTTTGTTTAATGTCAAAAATTAGAGGGACATAATGATAGAAAAATGCATATATAAAGACTTGAAAGACTTGTTATTTAATATGACATACTGACATTGAAATATGTTGGTGGGTGGGGAAACTTATCGTAAAAAATCAGGTAGGCCACTGACAAAAAAGCATAAGTTGCAATGTTTTATAACAGAAAACAAGCATGACGAATTAAATCTTATTTATTTTTTTGTTTCATATCTGTCACCAAACATTCACTTTCACTTATTTGACCTCAAAATCGAAGTTTAAACAACTTACTATACAATTCAATTTAGCGCAGGAAGTGACGTCATCAGAAATGCGCATTGTTTCATGATAAGCCTATCTTGCGAGGTAAATCTTGTGTGTTAAAAAGGCTGACACAATGCTTTTCCTACTGATATATTTTCAGTAGAACAGGTATTATAGGTATCAATTCAGAGCTGCTTGTATGCAGATTTAAAAATATGAATTTGTCTTTACATAAATATTCCGTCTGTTTCTACTCAGTGTCCTTACCCTAACAACAATTGTCAAAGCATATTTTTAAAAAAATACCAGTGCCTCAAATTTTTTGAGTGAATGCCATTGGTTGATATGTAAACCTAAAAGTTAATACATAAATTTCAAAAATCGGTCGACATTCCTAGGAATGGCCGACTCATTTACACTATTTCTGAAATGACCCTCGTACATATCAGAAAATAAGGAGGTGTTTCAGCGATTTCTGATCTGGCCCGTTTTTCAGAGTTATGCTCCGTTGAAATTCTCAGTAAAAAAGTTTGTTACTGCAACTACTCCTAGACTAGACTGTTAGAAGGATTTTCTTGAAATTTAGTTTATGAAAAAGTTGTGGTATGAAGCTGTGCATTCAGCTTAGGGCTTGAAACTTTGTCTCTTTTTGCATAAGTTATTTTTGATATTCTTTAAACAATTTTTGTAGTTTTTTTGGCCATTTTACTCGGGTTCTTTTCAAATATGATCCATGGATGCAGCATTAAAAAGAGCTGTTACATGTTTTGCAGTTTTTCGCGGAAGAATTTAAGGGCTGAGTAATGGCTCTTTGTAGTTCTGTATGAAAAAAGTTGTTATCGCTACTCCTCCTGGACGGTTTGATATATGTTCTTGAAACTAAGAATGTTTTGCCCCTTTTGATACTTTTGGACAATTTTGATAGTTTCATCACCATTTTTGCTCCGATTCTTTTCAGAGTTAACCCGTAGATGCAGCACAAAAAAGGAATTGATATATATATAATTTTTTTTTTTGTTTTCCCTTAAAGGATTTAAAGGCTGAGTTATGCCCCTTTGAATGTCTCCATGGAAAAAAGTTCATTATTGTATTAGGGCTCAGATATGCCTCTTTGTGGTTTTCAGAGTAAGCATGTGATGTATTAGTGAAAACATTGTAGTTGTTTAGGGCAAAGGTAAAACGCGGGGTGTATATAGTAAGCCATGCCTACTGCAATGTCTAGTTTTAAATGACTTTTGACCCAACGCGTCTCACATCTTTGCTTTAATTGCATTAGATGCAAACTCAGACATTCATGGCAGTAGCAATGTTGTGATATATAGATGGATGACTTGCGATTTTATGTCCTTTTCAACAGGATTTCAATCATATCTGAACGAAGAGATAGTGATAATGAAAGGTTGTGTGCAGTGGAACCCCGTTTACATTTGAAAAGATTCTCGCCTCAAGTAGGAATCGAGTCCGGGACCGCTAGATCATCAGCAGGCCAGCACTTAACTTACTGAGTTTCCGGGGCTCCTATGTATATATATATTTGAGTCCTGACCGCCCAGTAGGTTCTTCTTTATTTCTCAACTATATACACCTATTATGATGTGCTTCAGTAAAATGATACTGGGCCGGAATATCTGTAAGTTTGTTAATACTGAAAGGATTTAAAAACTTCCATCCCGTATTTTTGAATATCTCAAAAATGAATGCAGCTACGTCCCCCAAAATTTCACAACATGTATATTCTCTTATACCTATTTATGTCAGTATCACGAATTTGAAATCGTTCAAGCGAATCGGCCAGGAATAAGCACGTGTTCCTCACGTTTTAGTACAAATTACATACAGATAAATCACTTGCTGTATACAATTTTCTGGGGAAACATTTGTCTTACAATATCAAATCAACTTTTAAAAGTTTGAAGTCGGTTTGTGGCCTTAATTCGCATTACGCGCCAAAATATCGCAAACGGGTGCAGATTTTGGGGCCAGTTAATTGCTGAATTTTCAAAAAGTGACGTCGCAAGACAATTTTATGAGTTAATTATGGTAATTTACAATATCAGACGACGTGCACAGTTTACAGGAAGCTCCGTAATAGAATTTGCGCGACAGCATCGGCTGCAATCATAATTGCAAACCAACGTGGATAACGTAACAATATATAGCCAGTAAGAACTCGTCTAAAATAATGTTGCATAAGATAACAACATCATCTCTTTATGCATTTTAGAAATGTAACGCTCTTTTACTGACGTCATTTAAGTAACTGCATAATTTTTAATTTTGTTGAGTTTCAAGCATTTTGTCATAAAATGTTAAACGCTGTCACTCGTGAAAGGATCATCAGCCAGCAATTAAAAAGCGGAAGTTTTTAAATCCTTTCTATTCTATTTCTATTCTATTCTATCCCATAACCTTACCAGGTCGTTGGGGCACCACAGCTGACTTCAAAACAATCCCCTTCCACCTTGTTCTGTCTTCAGCTGCCCTAGTTGAGCTGGCAAAATCCATTCCAGTCCACTCCTTGATATTGTCTTCCCACCTCTTCTTCTGTCTACCTCTTCTTCTTTTTCCTTTCACTGTGCCCTGAAGAATTGTCTTTGCTAAACCAGAGAACCTTGAGACGTGGCCAAACCACCTTAGTTTCCGTTTCTTGACCAGCGTCAGGAGTTCATCATATTCTCCAATGGCTGCTTGGATCTTCCTGCGAACCTCCTCATTGGTTATATGGTCCTTGTACGAAATGTACAGTAACATTCGGTAGCATCTCATCTCAAAGGCCTGCGTCCTTTTCTCTAACTCTGCTGTCAAGGTCCATGATTCACAGGCATACAGAAATATGGAAATGACAAGGGAGCGCATAAGTGTCACCTTTGATCCAAGAGATATGTTGTCATCTCTCCAAATTGGTTTCAGCTTGGCAAGAGCTGAAGTGGCTTGTGCTATCCTTGAGAGAACCTCCTGTTTTGAGCCATCATCTGAGACAACTGCTCCAAGGTATTTGAACCTGCTTACAGTACCCAGCTTCTGCCCCTTTACCTTGATCTCCCTGTGGATGCCATCTGCGCTGTTTGTCATCAGTTTGGTCTTCTCAGCACTGATCTCCATCTTATACCTTGTGCAGGTCTGGTCGAGACTTTCAACTAGAGCTTCTAGTTCCTGCTCTTCCTCAGCATGAGCGTCTATGTCATCGGCAAACCGCAGGTTGGTAATATTTCTGCCGCCTATGCTAACCTTTCCGTCATGTTCTTCCAGAGCATCGGACATGATCTGTTCGAGAAAAATGTTGAAGAGGGTGGGTGACAGAAGACATCCTTGTCTTACTCCAACTGTTGTTCTGAACCATTCTCCTGTGCTGCCATTTATCAGGACTGCACTTGTAGCCTTGTCGTATAGCTGCTCATGGTGCGAACTAGGTTTGCATTGATATTGTACTTCCAAGTATCCTTTCAGTATATATATAATATTTCCAAGCATCGGTATCGTATAATCCAGATATTCCATGTATGCCTGATTGTAGTCACAAAACTTACTCGAGTAGCCCCACCCGATGGGTCATTCAGCCTGAGAAATTAAGCTTAACAGTGTACCATGAAACTCCTTTTTTTCGGGAGTGAAGTGGCGCAAATGGCGGGGTAAGTTCATGTCACAGAATGGCTCGGCGGAGTTATGGTGGTCGGCGTGGGTTCGAGTCCTGACCGCCCAGTGGGTACTTCTTTATTTCTCATCTTTTAATATATATAAGATTAGAACGAAAGCATTGGTTTAATTAGGTCTTCTGCTAGAACTGAGCAAACGTTGTAGACCTAGGTCTAATATGAGTCGCAAGATATAATTTTCGTAGACATATACTCAATCATTCGAGAAATATATCCCAATAAATCTTCATTTCCTTTCATCAGCAAAATGTTGCAAGTAAAGAAGTTAAACCCAGGTGTTAAGCGATCCATTTTTCTTAATAAAGTTTAACTTTTCCATAATTTTCAATTTTATGACAAATTATAGTACAATATAAGTGAAGATGAATTAAAGAATAAAATATGCCTTTAGTCTGCAGTTTATCATGCGATATTATTACCCCTCTGTCATTTATATACTTTATTGTATACATGCAATTTATGAAGCGAGCTAAAATGGGTTTGGTTGTATTTCAAATAAACCGTGACAGTCTTAATAAAAATAAAATAAACAGAAAAAATGCTGCAACACGATAATTAATTGCAGTATTTGCTCATAACTTTTTTAAACACACTGATGAACTGTTAAACTACAAGATATCAGGAACTGGAGTTTTTGGGATTGGTAGAAGGTGGTTCTGGGAACTGTAAACCCATTGGAACTGTAAACCCATTGGCTAAACTTCATTGGCTCGAACAGGCTTGGGACTATGGAAATTAGTTCCAGCCAAGGGTAGTTCTAGCCATCCAGGGTTAGTTTCTATGTAAAGTGACCTCTTGGGACCAAGGCAAGAGTTCTAGCCAGGCAGAGTTAACGAGTCATCAGGGTTCGAGCCATTGAAGTTCTACCGTATTTAAGAAATAGGTTCTTGCTTACAGTGATTTGTTGCCCAATATATCACTGGTTCAAGTGGAAGTCAGTCGTAAAGTGGATAAATCATGAGCGCTAAGCGCGAGTGATATATTCACTGGGGACTGACCGACAACCAGTGATATATTGGCAAAAATCACTTGTTAGCAAGAATCTATTTCGAGCGTAACACACAAGAAACGATGAAAACGTAATTGTTTCCTTAAGATTTTTCCAGTTTTCCACCATGATTACATGAAGATATCCTGCCAACAACTTTGACTGTAATAGAGGCAATCACATGTATTTCCTAAGTTTTTGATGCGAGAAAACGACATTACACCGTCTATCCGCATGGAAATGGAAATTAATGTCACCAAACGTATTAAGAGCTATTCCATGTAAGGACCAGAAAATTTCAAATAGGGCCCGGCACGCATAGTCACCGATTTTCATGAAACTTTCAGAAATTGTTGAGGACCACTCAAAAACAAACTTTTGAAATCTGTTTTCTTCGAAAACTTACCCGTTGCCATGGCAACCACAGAACAGTATTTTATGCTTTTTGTTAACAAATTTGCTCTGTAATTTTATTGAAAAATCTATATTTTTGACAATTTATTTCATGGCACTGTCATTTTGAAGCACTTCTTAATATAAAATGTATGAAAAACCTAGGCTTGGAGGGCATACTTTGCTTGTATTCATCAGTCTACCATTTAACATATTTATTTTATGCGTGTGTCAAACAGGGTGGGGTTTACCATTTTCTAAGTTTACCGAAAGTCCAATTTTAGGGCATAATTCAACAATCATTGTTTTGAAAGGCCCACGTATTTGAGAGTAGACATTTATCTTTATTTCAAGTATAATACCAACTTAAGAGAAAAAAAGTATAATCTTGTTGGGCACTTCATAGGTGAAAATTTGATAAGCTTGTATATTAACCCCCTAAAGCAGTTTTTAAAAGTTTTGTAATTCATCTGTTGTTGCCCTAAAACCATATTTCACGATTAAATGCATAACAAGAGTGAATATTTGAACAAAAATATAATGGTTTAGAGAAACAGATCATTTAAAAAGCTTCAAATAATGGTTTTAAGATAAATTGATGAAATAAATGTGGGTCTGAATACCCCACCCACTGAAAATGCATGCAAAAATGCGACTAACCATAAGCTGCATTTTATGATCATTTTTGATGACTTTTACACCAAGCAAATGATTAAAGAAAAAACAACAATATCATTCTTTTTAATATGTCTTATGTTGACTACTGGTATGGTATGTTGTCGTAACCATGGAAACAAGAAAGAACAAAACATACAATATTAATGCCCAAATGATGAAAATGAATAGAATTGGTATCATGTAATTTAAAACAAATAGCATTTGAACTAGAAAAGATAAAAGGATGATGTTTGTGGCATTTAATGAAAAGGACGATATTAACTATGAAGTTATGATGAATTAAATGTGGGTCTGATAACCCCACCCACTGAAAAATACATGCAAATTTGTGGATATCCTAAAATCATATTTTATTCTCGTGCTTGATGCCTGATACACCAAGCAATTGATAAGGGAAGATATAAACATCATTTTCTTCATTTTGCTTACAGTAGATCATGTAATGCTGTCGTAACCATGGATACAAGAAAGAACAAAATAACCAAGTGTATGGTACAAATGATGGAAGTTGATTGAAATAGGTCTTAAATGAATATCTTGGACTAAGAAAGATACCGTGATGATTTTTGTGACATTTTACAAAATTGATATCAACTATTGCTTCTTATGAATAAAATGTGTGTCTGATTACCCCACCCACTGAATATACTTGCAAACGCGAGATAAACATCAATCGTTTTTTTTAAATAGTCATTATTGATGTCTGTTAAGTATACATGTATTTTGTGTATCTGTGATGATCAATTAGCATTTACTGACTTTAATAAATTGATACAGGACACCTTAGTTACCAAACAACACAATTCTTTTTATATTTTCATACATGTCATATCTCATACTGTGAGATATATTCTAACAAACTTAAGCTCATCTGAAAGCTGATTCTCAGAAGATTTTTCAAATCTCACAGAATTTTGAGATAATCATACAATGCAGTATTTGAAAAAATAAACATTAATCAAACTCAACTGTGTCTATAAAGAGACTAAATAAAGCTAAATACAGCTTTAAACTACATATGAGATGCCTAATGATTATATAAAAATCTAACAAAAATTTTATCAGATTTCCCTTAGAAATTTTACCCAATCTCACAGCTTATGGCATATATGTTTTTTTTGCATTTACAACTGAATAATAATAATCATATGTATTACAAGCAGATGTGACAGAACATATAACAAGTAATCTTTTTTGTAACCTCAACAGCTACTGGAGATGGCTAGAGGCTTGAAATTTTGAATTTAGGAAGTAGAGGTATTGTACTATCCAAGTAGAGAAAACAAAGCGCTGATCAGCTTCGCCATGTACCGCGAAGCTGATCTGCATCTTTGTTTTCGCATATGCAAAACATTGGTTCTCTAACGATGTGGCTCAAATAGTAAATAACCACTCTTTGACCAAACAAGAGGGCCATGGTGGCCCTGAATCGCTCACCTGAGCATTAATCAGTTCACTGGCTCTGGTGAAGATTTATAAGAGTTTTTACCATACTAACATTTGACCTAGTTTATGACACGGCATGACCCAGTTTCAAACTTGGCTTGGATATTGTAAGAATAAACATTCTGACACAGTTTCATTGAGATTGGATCAAAACTGTGCCCTCTGGAGCGTATACAAGGTCGTTCTTATATTTGACCTAGTGACCAAGTTTTTATCCCGACACGACCCAGTTTCAAACTTTACCTAGATTTCATTAAGATAAACATTCTGACAGAGTTTCATGAAGATTGGATCCAAACTGTGCCCTCTAGGGTGTACACAAAGTTTTTCTAAGATTTGACCTTGAGCCGACGTGACTCAGTTTCATAGGGGGCTTAGATATACGGACAATAAACATTTTGACATAGCTTCAAGAAGATTGGATCAAAACTATGCCTTCTAGTGCTTACACAACGTTTTTCTAAGATTTGACCTAGTGACCTAGTTTTTTTACCCGACATGACCTACTTTCAAACTTGGCCGAGAGTTTATGAAGATAAACATTCTGACAAAGTTTCATAAAGATTAGATCAAAACTGTGTCCTCTAGAGCATACACAAGGTTTTTCTATGATTTGACGTAGTGACCTAGTTTTTGACCCGACATGACCCAGTTTCAAACTTGTCCTACATATTATGAGGATAAACATTCTGACAAAGTTTCATGAACTTTGGATCAAAACTGTGCCTTCCAGAGCGCACACAAGGTTTTTTTAAGATTTGACCTAGTGACATAGTTTATAACTCGACATGACCCAGTTTCGAACTTGGCCTAGAGTTTATGGAGATAAAGATTCTGACAATGTTTCATAAAGATTGGATCAAAACTGTGTCCTCTAGAGCGTACACAAGGTTTTTCTATGATTTGACCTAGTGACCTATTTTTTGACCCGACGTGACCCAGTTTCGAACTTGTTCTAGATATTATGAGGATAAACATTCTGACAAAGTTTCATGAGTTTTGGATGAAAACTGTGCCTTCTAGAGCGTACACAAGGTTTTTTCTAAGATTTGACCTAGTGACCAAGTTTTTGACCCGACATGACCCAGTTTCAAACTTATCCTACATATTATGAGGATAAACATTCTGACAAAGTTTCATGAACTTTGGATCAAAACTGTGTCCTCTAGAGCGTACACAAGGTTTTTCTATGATTTGACCTAGTGACCTTGTTTTTGACCCGACATGACCTACTTTCAAACTTGGCCGAGAGTTTATGGAAGTAAACATTCTGACAAAGTTTCATAAAGATTAGATCAAAACTGTGTCCTCTAGAGCGTACACAAGGTTTTTCTATGATTTGACCTAGTGACCTAGTTCTTGACCCAACATGACCCAGTTTCAAACTTGTCCTACATATTATGAGGATAAACATTCTGACAAAGTTTCATGAACTTTGGATCAAAACTGTGCCTTCTAGAGCGTACACAAGGCTTTTCTAATATTTGACCTAGTGACCTAGTTTTTGACCCAACAAGACACAGTTTAGAAGATGGCCTAGAGTTTATAGAGATAAACATTCTGACATTGTTTCATAAAGATTGGATCAAAACTGTGTCCTCTAGAGCATACACAAGGTTTTTTTCTATGATTTGTCCTAGTGACCTAGTTTTTGACCCGACGTGACCCAGTTTCAAACTTATCCTAGATACTAGAGCATGTGAGCAGGGGCTCACGTATACCCCCGGCCAGCACCACCGCAAAATAAAAACACATTTAATACAAGCAAATGTTAACTAACAGACAGACAGACAGATGGACAATCTATTACAAATCCAGTGAAAGGCCTATAAACAAATACCAAAAGGTTCCATTAAAATAAATGCAAATTATGTTATCAAAAAAATATACAAATTTAACACAAAATTTCAACGTAAGTTTACATAAACTTCTATGTCTGCGACCTTGACCTAAAGTCAGCAGCAGCATCCCAATGATGTCAACTAATCAGTTTAAAGCTAGATGTAAACCTAATAACATAGCAATCTGAGAATTTGTTTCCATAAATTTTCCCATTTATTGCATTGGAGTGAGAGACGGGAAAAAGAAAAAGAAAGCCAAAAGAAATCTTAGCATCTTGATTTTCTTCCCAGCAATATATATGGCCATTCTCATGATGTATACAAAATTTGAAGACTGTGGCTCTCATGAGAACAGAGAAATCTGTGACAAAAAGTTAATTGGAGAGAAAGAAAAAATGGACAAACAAAGGGAATGAAAAGCAGGAGGCTGATTCTCTCTTACACAGTAGAACTTGTCATACACAACGTTTGAACCAAATTTCAAAATCCTAGCTAAAGTGGTTCCTAAGAAATCTTTGACAGAAATTTTATTGGAGAGAAAGAAAAATTGGACAAACAAAGAGAATGATAAGCAGGAAAAGGCTGATTCTCTCTTACATGATACAACTAGTCATACCCAATGTTTGTACAAAATATCAAAATCTAGCTGAAGCAGTTCCTGAGAAATCTGTGACAATAATTTAATTGAAGAGAAAGAAAAATGGACAAACAAATGGAATGATAAGAGGAAGAGGCTGATTCTCTCTTACACAGTACAACTAGTCACACCCAACATTTGTACCGAATTTCAAAGTTCTAGCTGTGGTAGTTCCTGAGAAATCTGTGACAAAAATTTAATTGGAGAGAAAGAAAAAATGGACAAACAAATGGACTGATAAGCAGGAAGAGGCTGATTCTCTCTTACATGGTACAACTAGTCATACCCAACATTTGTACCAAATTTCAAAGTCCTAGCTTTAGTGGTTCCTGAGAAGTCTGTGACAAAAATTAATTGGAGAGAAAGAAAAATGGACAAACGAAGGGACTGATAAGCAGGAGAAGGCTGATTCTCTCTTACACAATACAACTAGTCATACCCAAGGTTTATACCAAATTTGAAAGTCCTGGCTGTAGAGGTTCCTGAGAAATCAGTGACAAAAATTTAATTGGAGAGAAAGAAAAAATGGACAAACAAAGGGACTGATAAGCAGGAGAAGGCTGATTCTCTCTTACACGGTACAACTAGTCATACCCAACGTTTGTACGAAATTTCAAAGTCCTAGCTATAGCGGTTCCTGAGAAATCTGTGACAAAAAATTAATTGGATAGAAAGAAAAAATGGATAAACAAAGGGACTGATAAGCAGCAGAAGGCTGATTCTCTCTTACACGGTACAACTAGTCCTACCCAAGGTTTATACCAAATTTGAAAGTCCTGGCTGCAGAGGTTCCTGAGAAATCTGTGACAAAAATTTAATTGGAGAGAAAGAAAAAAATGGACAAACAGAGAGACTGATAAGCAGGAGAAGGCTGATTCCCTCTTACACAGTACAACTAGTCATACCCAACGTTTATACCACATTTCAAAGTCCTAGATGTAGCGGTTCCTGAGAAATCTGTGACAAAAATTAATTGGAGAGAAAGAAAAAATGGATAAACAAAGGGACTGATAAGCAGGAGAAGGCTGATTCTCTCTTACACGGTACAACTAGTCATACCCAACGTTTGTATCAAATTTCAAAGTCCTAGCTTAAGTGGTTCCTGAGAAATCTGTGACAGAAATTTAATTGGAGAGAAAGAAAAAATGGACAAACAAAGGGACTGATAAGCAGGAGGAGGCTGATTCTCTCTTACACATAACAATCAAAGGCGAGACCATAGAATCCACCATATTCAAGTTAGGTTATCACACAATAGACCTGAGACTGCTCCTGTCTCCCCCAAAGAAACATGCAAATACAATACAGAAGGCAGTCTTTGAATACCTAGACAAAACCAATATCATTGCCAGGATATAGATAGATTCCAATACAATAGGGAAAAAAATCCCCCTAATTTTCTCTAATTCGAGCCCCTGTTGCTAACCACCTACCAAGCCCATTTCCCAAAATCCCTGGATCTACATTAATACCCTACTAAGTGCAATGCTCATGACAAAAACTCCCATTACCCAGTAAAAGCCCCAGAACCCATCTGTACAACTACAATCTGACTTTCCCTACGGTCGTATAAATAACTTTTGTCTATTGACAATAAAGGCTAAAATTAAATGTGTATCCAACCTCCTTAACCTCACACCCAGGCTAAGTTACCTGGAAACTAAATAAACCATAATAAGATTCAGCACATTTGCTCCCTAGAAACAGCCAAAAGAAACTGCCCTCTTTTCCCGTCAATCCGCAATAAGAAATAAGCTACAGTCCTCTGGTCCATTAATACTACTCTCCATTTCTTCCCCACCCCCAAATTAATGTGTATCCAACCTCCTTAATCTCACACCCAGGCTTAGTTACCTGGAAACTAAATAAACCATTATAAAGTTCAACTCATTTGCTCCCTAGAAACAGCCAAAAGAAACTGCCGTCCTTTTTGAACAACCCGCAATAAGAGATAAGCTACTGTCCCCGTGTCTATTAATAATATTCTCCATTTCCCCTCCAAAAATTAATGTGTATCCAACCTCCTTAATCTCATACCCAGGCTTAGTTACCTGGAAACCAACTAAACCATTATAAGGTTCATCACATTTGCTCCCTAGAAACAGCCAAAAGAAACCGCCGTCCTTTTTGAACAACCCGCAATAAGAAATAAGCTACTGTCCCTGTGTCTATTAATAATATTCTCCATTTCTCCTCTAAAAAATAATGTGTATCCAACCTCCTTAATCTCATACCCAGGCTTAGTTACCTGGAAACCAACTGAACCATTATAAGGTTCATCACATTTGCTCCCTAGAAACAGCCAAAAGAAACCGCCGTCCTTTTTGAACAACCCGCAATAAGAAATAAGCTACTGTCCCCGTGTCTATTCATAATATTCTCCATTTCCACTCCAAAAAATAATGTGTATCCAACCTCCTTAATCTCATACCCAGGCTTAGTTACCTGGAAACCAACTGAACCATTATAAGGTTCATCACATTTGCTCCCTAGAAACAGCCAAAAGAAACCGCCGTTCTTTTTGAACAACCCGCAATAAGAAATAAGCTACTGTCCCCGTGTCTATTAATAATATTCTCCATTTCCCCTCCAAAAAATAATGTGTATCCAACCTCCTTAATCTCATACCCAGGCTTAGTTACCTGGAAACCAACTGAACCATTATAAGGTTCATCACATTTGCTTCCTAGAAACAGCAAAAAGAAACTGCTCTCTCCTCCCAACAATCCACAATAAGAAATTAGCTACAGTCCTGTTGTTGACAAATAATATTCTCCATTTCCCAAAATATTAGAACACTAAAAAAACTCCCATGAAAATACAGGACCCTAAAACTTTAAATATGCAATATATTTTGGAACCAACTCAACCAAGATAAGGTTTAGAACAAATGCTACAGTCCTAGGTCCCAAAAGGAATTTTTACCCTACCTACCTCCCTCCCAACAGAATTAAGCTACGGTTTTCTCTGTGTAGAGGATATCTGTTTCGATTCGGCACAGATTGCTTTGCAATAAGATAATCCGAAGAGAACCCACTTGTCTGTTCAGACAATACCATTTCCAATTGAATGCAAGTTACTTCGTAGTAAAATAATGTTTTTGATTGGGTGCAAGTTACTTTGCAGTAAAGTAAATGCAGCCTGCTCAAATGTTAACATGACCGAAACATGCCCGAGGTCAGTTCAAAAATAAATTTTAATGCGGCTTTGCTTCGGTTTGCTGTTTAGACAGGACTTTTAATCCCAAGTAAAAGTTAATTCGGATTCGATCCAAGGTACTCTGTAGGATTAGTTTAATTACTTCGAATTAGTTTTTAATTCGAATAAGATTTGCTAGTCTAAACATTTAATTCAAAGCAAATTCTGATTCGATTCTGATTAAAACTCTAGTCTAAACAGGATTATTGAAGTATTGGAAATTCAGGCATGCAAATGTTTTTACATTGTCTCAAAGGCAAGGATAATTGCTTATTTGTGGCCTTGGTTGTGGAGAAAACTGGAGTACCTGAAAAATACCACCAACCTTCCCGCAGAGACTGTCTGAGTGATTCTGCTTCCTGCCGAGGATCTCAGCAGGAAGCAGAGTCACGTGGACAGTCTCGGTAGGAAGCCAATTTTCGAGGACAGAAGTCTCTGCAGGAAGCAAGAGATAGCGGACAGTCTCGGCAGAAGCCAAATATGATGTGAAGTCCGCCGAGACTGTCTGCGAGTTCTTGCTTCCTGCAGAGACTTCTGTACATGATAATTGGCTTCCTGCTGAGACTGTCCGCGTGACTCTGCTTCCTGCCGAGAGGCTCGACAGGAAGCAGACTCACGTGGACAGTCTCTGCAGGAAGCCATTTATCATGCACAGAAGTCTCGGCAGGAAGCAAGAACTCGCGGACAGTCTCGGCGGAAGCCAAATATGATGTACAGTCTCTGCAGGAAGCGAAAATTAGAGGAATCGATTATACCCTGTGGTATTGTTTAACTCAATATAATAGTCTGGGTCCAAATTTCACTGGTCAGTTTAATTCTTAGCGAGGGTTACCGTGTGTGTTCTGGCCCAGATAAGTTGTGACTTTTTTTTCCGTTTGTTTGTTTTCTGGGCTTAGAAGTTAAGAAAAATAGAAGTTATGTATAGTTTCTAAGCTTAGAAGTTCTATTATAGAGTTAGTCTAAACAGTGGTTAATGAGTCCCATTGAATTCAGAAATCGAGACGTTACGAGTTGTTATGTAAAAATTGACCCAGATAATGCGGGACTACTTTATGGTTCCCGTCTTCTGCGCATCGATTCGGTCAGATTCCCTGTAGAGAGATCGAGACAATATTTAATTAACTTAGTAACTTATATTGTTTTAAGCTATCTTAAAACTATTTTAATTAGGCCAACGTACAATCTGTGGTTGTACGCGTATTGCACAAGTCATGAATATTCATGTTACCAACGTTTGCGTCTCCCGCGTCGAGACGCGTCAGGGCGCGTCTAGACGCGTCTGATGCGCGGTTCTAGGTGATACGCACGCAGCACGCGCATGCAACTCGGTAGAACGCGTTTTTGGCACATACAAATACGTGAGCGCGAGTGTATGTCATAAATTATATAAATTACATATTGTAAATTATGATTCCAGTGCCTGAGACTGTCAGATTTATGCATGTGTTGCATGAGTGATGGGGATCAAACCATGAAATTTTGCCATAAAATCCTATTGCTGAATCATGCTTCTGTGGTCTGAAATGGTATGGGCTAAAATACAAATGTAATTGTGATTGAAAATGATCTTTATACTCATAGGCCTATAAATGGTTATGGGCTGAAATGACCAGTGACCAATTACATTCATTTAACTACGACCATGAAAAATCCATATGGCTATGAGATGACTTGGGTAGATGCTAGTAATCAGGTATGAGTTGACTTCAAAATCTGAATAGTTTACTGGTGAAACACCAAAACAACAGATCTTCACCAAAGGCTGTGACTGTGAGATTGACCAGAAAATTGTTGCATCCATTGTGTCAAACATGGTTTAAAGCCATTTCATGATTCCTGACAAAGCGACTGGTGTTCAAAACACTGCTAACTAGAAAAGGAAATTGGTGGGTGCAGTGGCCATATGTTATTGTTACTGAGCCCGAGTAAACTTACCAGTTCCAACAGGAAGAAAAACACCAGCTGTTTTAGCAATGCTTTGGTAGACTGCGGTCGTTATGTGCCTCTCTCCTATTGGCCTCTTGACGCAGCTTCCATGGTTTGTGTATATTGCTGGTACTTCGCAATATTTTTTTCTTTTTACGATCTTTCAAATTTCGTTGCGCGGTTTTTAAATGAAACGAACATACAAAGAAATCAAATGTTACCGCGGTCGGCAAGTAACAGAGCTCCGAAAGCATTGATGTTGCTATTTCCACATTTAAAGTTCGCAATTGTAATAAATCAGTATTTGTACAAGATGTAGATCCAATTTTTTTTTATTAAACATGCCATTATTTGATCATTATTTTGGGTTTTCCGACGATGATTGAATTTTCCGCCATTATTGTTACTGTTAGTTACCGTTTACTTTTTACACAAAAGAGCTTCAAGGGAAGTAATCAATATACTCATTTTAGGGTTGCACACCAATATTTCACGATCTTACCGTGTCCGTTATACATGCGTTTCTAGAGTGCCCACCGAGATTTTTTATTTCATGAGACTTAAATGCCACTTCTACGAAAATAAGTACATTTCATCCAATAATTTTGTGGGCTTTTTCTTTACTACACGATTTTCCAGACCCACCATAAGAGCTATTTCAAGGCACTACCTTTGATTTTTGCCTTATATAAATCAATTGTTTGGGTCAGAATTAGGAATTTAACACATTTAAATGAAAGGTCTATTATTTATCTACAAATTGATTACACACAATTGAAGATTTCTATTATAATGGCTTATGTATAACCATTTCAATTGACTTTGTCCCTTATTTCAAGAAAATGCAATTTTTCCAAATTGTTGTGCCGTTTCCATGGAAACGAAGAAAAATTTTGAAAAACAAAGTGAAGTTTCAATGTATCGTTTTTGTCCATCTATCCAAAAATAATGGTTTGCTTAAAATCTGTGACTATGCGTGGCCACCATTTTCTGGTGGTTACATGGAACAGCTCTTAAAATGACGTCAGAATGGCGCCAAATAACGCCACGCTAGTCCGCCTAGTGATTTGTCACGCAATATATCACTAGATTTTACCATTTGCTATATAGGAGACCAGTTTTAAAATTGTATTTTAAGCATTCACTTGCGTGAGACGAAATGAACTAAAATGACGTCGCAACAGGAACACTAGAACTAAGAACTGAGAGTTAAGAAAAAATGAATGGCCTGAAAGTGTTTACCGGCTGTATTTCAAAGACTGCAAATATATAAAATCTAAACTCATTTACTCCAGCAAAATATTATTTGGTAAGTTGGTTAGTTGCATTTCAGTCTATGTTGAGTGGTGTCTGATAGAGAGATATACAACGGACGACATCCCGCACCTGCTTCAAGAATAGTCGGTCCTTGTCCTGGGGATTTTTATCTGGTAAACGTTAGATATATACATATTCAGTTTTCATCGATTTCTTTGTATGGTATTTCTGTTTATTTGATTAGCAGCTGTTGATTTCATTGCTGAAAGCATCTTTCTATGGAAAACAATGTTCAACGTTTAAATTATCATCCAAAATGAAATTGTAAAATTAATGGATATAAAAACATTTTGGACCATATGGCTGGAACATATTGCATCTCACTTAATTTAATGGAAATTTGAAATACATAATTTTTGTCTCAACACGGGAAACGGTCACGTATGTAACATTTGCGAACAGTAAAACTTTTTCAGGGGGCAGCAGCTCTACTGTTTTCCCTTTTTGCCTACCTTCTCAAAAGTGGTCAATTTTTTAAAGGAAAGAGATTAAAGGAAAGAATTGGATGTTTTTGGTGTTTTTCAAGCTTGCATCATAAAAGTTCCCAGTTTTGGGCCATAAAGATCTTAGCAAACATTACATACCCATATCAGATCAAGGTCTACTCTGTTTGCCATTCAATATGCATCTTTTGGAAGCATTGCTACACTGTAAAACAAAACCATTACATTTTAAAACAATTACTGTAATTATTTTAGGTGTCCAAATTATTAGATTTTTCACGGTAACCAAAAATCTAAATTTAAGACGAATAATCCCAGAAATGGTTCATAATGTATACTTAATGACAAAAATTTTGCACGGATGTTAAATTAACATCCGTGCAGAACTTTTGTCCGTAAGAATAATATCACTTGCGCTATTAACCAGCGTAAGGTTCCCACTAGAACATTAAGACAGTGTCACCGTTTGCATAAAGGTGGGTTTATACGGCGATACATGTTGCATGACACATGACACATGTCACATGTTTCACCGTGTAAACAACCCAAAGCATATTTTGCATGACACAATTATGTTGCATGCAAAATGGCTGATCGTCTAATAGCAAGCTTCTTGCGACAAAAATGGCTGCATGACAAACGTGTCATGCAATATGTGCCACCGTTTAAACGCCCAAAACATATGTTGCATGACACAAATCTGTTGCATGCAAATTGGCTGATCGTTCAAACATACCCTACTTGTGACAGATATGGCTGCATGACATGCGCTATGCAACATGTGTCACCGTGTAAACAATCAAGAACGTGTTGCATGACACAAATTTGATGCAGGTTACATATTTAATCATCTATAATCACTTCCATTACTACAATTACTAATGAATTACGATAACAGTAGTAAAGTTAAAAAAAATCAATATGGCAATAGACCCACCTTAACTATTACTACATACTAAATAATTAAGATTACAGTAGTAAAGTTAAAAAAATCAATATGGAAAATGACCCACCTTAACTATTACTTCTATCACTACAATTACTAATACATTAAAATTACATTAGTAAAGTTTAACGAAAAAACAATATGGAAAATGACCCACCTTAGCTGTTACTACTATCGCTACCATTACTCCAATTACTTATAAATTAAGATAACAGTAGTAAAGTTAAAAACATCACTATGGAAAATGACCCACCTTAACTATTACTATTATCACTACAATTTCTAATAAATTAAGATCACAGTAGTAAAGTAAAAATAATCAATATGGAAAATGACCCACCTTAACTATTACTACTATCACTACCATTACTACATAACTAATAAATTATGATAACAGTAGTAAAGTTAAAAAAAATCATCAATACGGAAAACTGAATATCATACGAGGGGCATTTCAGAAATAGTGTAAATGAGTCTGCCATTTCTAGGAATGTTGACCGATTTTAGAAATTTATGTCTTAACTTTTAGGTACATATATCACCAAAAGGCCTTCACGCAAGAAAATGAGACACTGATATTTTCTTCAAAATATACCTTGATAATTGTTGTTAGGATAGAGACACTGGGTGAAAACTGACGAAATATTTATGTCGAGACAAATTCATATTATCTTAACCCTGGATACAAATAGGTCTGGCTTGATACCTATACTGTCTGTGTAGCTGAAACTATTTCAGTCTAATAGTCATTGTATCAGCATTGCTAAAACATATGACTGACCTTTCAAGAAAGACTTATCATGAAACAATGTGCATTTCTTATGACGTCACTTCCTGTGCTAAATTGAACGGTATAGTAAGCTGTTTAAACCTCGGGTTTGATGTCATTTTATGTAAAATTGAATGTTTGATGACCGATATGAAACAAAAAATGCATAAAATTTAATTCGCCATGCTTGTTTTCTTTAAAAGAATAATCATTTACGGTACCGTATGCTCTTTTGTCAGTGGCCTACCTGATTTTTATGATAATTTCTCCCACCCACCCACATATTTTAATGCCAATATGTCATATAAGATGACAAGTCTTTCAAGTCTTTATGTATGAATTCCACTTTTAATATATACTTTTAACTTATGACAGCAATCAAAATTAAATACATTCAGTATGGGTCTTTTTATTAGAAGATAATATCGTTTTATCATTTTGTATTTTACATCAAATGTTGCTACTTTGCAACTTCCGGCGTGGAGTTTGCACGTGTCTCATTAAGCTTCATCAGTCATATGATGCAAATTGTAACAAAACATAGTGAGCTAATCATTTCACTAATAAAATGCCCGATATTTATTAAAAATAAATGTGTTTAAGCAAAAAATCACAATTTACTAATATAACACAATTATAATTACTTTGCATTTATAACCGCATAGCAGAGGAATAAGCTCGTTTATTATGTTACTAATGTACAATCTGGAATGATTTCTGTATAACTTTTTTATTTTACATTTAAAAGACAATATTACATGTTTCTTCACTAAATATACCATTGCTTCATTGAGACAGCAAAAGAACACACGAGACTTTCAAAGAAAATCTACAGTTTCCAATATCCAGACCCTTATGACGTAAAAGCATGTGCTGTCACGCATGAGGGATTTAGAAATTCTTTTTGCGCATACCATTCCTAAGCACTTGAATTGAGCTTTCCAATGATATATAGAACTTCTACTAAATATCAACCAATAGGATACCCTGAGATCATTTATATTATTTCTGAAATGCCCCTCGTACATCACAAATATATACATTCCCAATATACTATCAGAGAAAGAATCATTTACTCTATTGACATTTATTTCTCAGGTTTTTGCCGGGTGCATCAAGTGAAAATGTAAATTTGCATGGTTTTATAATTGATAAATGCAACATTTTGTGTCTTTAAAATGAATCAAAGATCTGTCACATTTAAGATGTAGGAATACAATTCCAAGGGCAGTCACTCTTACAGGCCAACATTTGCCTCCCTTTCAATGGGGAGTTATCCTTATTTCAGGAAAGACTACCCTTTTCTAGAGTAAATTATTTCCTATATAGCCCCCACTGAAAGAGGTGTTCATGTGGACGGACGCACGGTGCCAGGTGTGTGCAACTATGGATACGTTCCGCTTAGCCACCATAGGAACATCGTTTTGAGGATAGAAACAACACCAACAACAGATGAATGCAGGTATCATGGCAGTTAACACTACCGTGAAAATTCTAAGTATTGGGACAGATAGATCAGAGCAAACAGTGCATAAGGAACAGTCTGATCAGGGTCTACACTGTTTGCTATTCCATCTGCATATTTTAGAAATATTGCTGCATTGAGAAGCCAAGTTGTTCAAGTTATAAGACAGTTATGGTAATTATTTTAGCTGTCCTAATTTTTAGATTTTTTACGGCATTCAATTTGATTGTCTCCTTCAGTGTGAAATTGACCGTGAAACCGTGGATGTATATCCATATACCTTAATTCCAGAGCTGGAGGCTTCCATCTGGCGACTTAGTTTTGTTTTTCTTCCGGATTCGTTGCTGCAAAAAGCTGTGGTGCAGATAGTTGAAATATCTTGAATACAAAAAAGTTAGGGTGTTGTAAAGCTTATCATTTCAGTGCCAAAAACATACAGAAGCTTAAAATTGGGATGGACGTTTTTGATGCATTTTAATTGCATATGAAGTCTACAGTGGTAAACAAAAGGAAAAGGCCAGTGGAAATCTTACTGCATACTGTTTAACTCCATACTTTCATTTTTTGTCCTTTTAACAGGACCGTAATGGATGTTTTCCTAGTTCATATACCCAGCCACACGCTAGTGGCGGGGTATTATGTTCTCACGTTGGCCGTCCGCCCGTCTGTCCATCTACCGTTGTATGTACGTCAGTCCGTCCGCACTTTGTTTCCGTGCGATAACTTAAGTATTTATCAACGGATTTCATTCAAATTTTGCGCATGCATTTGTCCCAAGAATGTCTCGCTTGGGAATGTTACTGGGCAAATTTCGATAATTTCTGACAGACTGTTACGGCACTTGTCAATGTATAAAAAGTGGGTTTTGGCCTCTAGTTCCTTTACTATTTTGAGTATCATGATGAAACTTCACTGAAATGATTGAAGTAACAAAAGCTTAATATTACCATAGAAATTTTGTCCTGAAGGGTCATCTGCCCCTGCCCCGGAGCTATATACATGTATAAAATCATGAAAAAATCTGAATAAATTCTGAGTTTGAAGCAGTTCTTCAGAAACTTACAGCAAATGATCAGCATAATAAAAGCCTCCAATGGTGCTCAAAATTTACCCCATTATGGGTTTTCTGTGCCTGACCCTGCATATGTTAACTCATGAAAAAATCTCTATAAAATCACAGTTCAAAACAGTGTTTCTGAATTTTACAGCAAATGATCAGAATGACAGTCTAAGTTTCCTGTGTTGCTCAAAATTGACGCCATGGGTATTATCTGCCCCTGCCCTTGGGCTATATACATGCATACAATGTTGATAAAATCTGTATAAAATCATAAGCTTAATAGATTTTTCTGAAAGCCACAACTGCCCGGCCCTCAGGTTATACAGAGAAACAAAAAAAGATCAGGAAAACATGGATCAATGAAAGAGGTATGCAGTGGCGGGGTATCACACAGTTGTTTACGATGCTTTTATTTTACCTTATTATTTATACATCTATTTATATATGATTATTATTACTATTATTATTTTTATTTTGGGGAATTGTCATGCTCGTTTTTATTTTACCATTTGTTCTATCCTAAACATTTTCACCTCAACTAAAACGTTCAAATTGGAAAACACAGTTTTTGTTCACGAACACTTCAATGATGCCAATCTACTTTTCGCAAACAGAAAAGAAAGGAAAATCAAGATAAGGTTTTAAGATATGCGCAAGCAAATATTCTTGACCTATGACTGCAATGTGAGCTTTGATCGTCGTGGGAAGCTAGAAACTTTTATTCCGACTTAAAAATCAATTTTCCAAATTCTGAGGAACAGCGCGTAATGACCCAAAGTGAGAAGACTGCCGTGTGGCAGCCCTAAAAAGTCATAATGCAGATTACATATGTGCTGGTCCTTTGGGATCCTTGCATTAACTGTTAGTCGGTTTGAAAATGGAGTTCCGCTGAAGCCGGTGCTAGAGGGCATTGGCAGTGTTGCAACATGACGAACAAACTTGGTCGGGCGAGTATGTTATTTTCGTTTCTTTGATGTTGATCTTCCTACAGAACTAATCTTATCATGCATCATGTTAGAATTTCACTGCTTCGGTTAGTTAATTCACAATTATTATAATTGAGCCGCGACACGACAAAACCAACAATGTGATTGTGCGCAGAGCGCAGACTCAGATCAGCCTGGGCATTGCCCAGCCTGATCAGACTCTTCACTTAGCGCTTAAAGGGTGGCTAAGGAACTAAGCTACCTCCATGCGGACAGCGAAGACTCTGTTCAGACTGGGTGGATGCCCAGGCTGATCTGAGTCTGCGCTGGGCGCACAACCACATTGTTGGTTTTCTCGCGTCGCGGCTCATATTTGCTTCGGATGCAACTGCATAAGTTCCAATAACAGATTAAGCAGACGCGGGCATCCAGTTTGTGTATGTAACGTAGTCTTGAATTGACTTTATTACTTCTTCATCTTTATTTGCATAAGGAAAAGAGAAATACAATATGCGGTAATTTAACTGAAGCACCTGTGCACTTATTTCTTGTTACCTGCCCTCATTAGCATACATACAGACAGAAAGACATGCATATTCATGTACATTCAATGACAACAAATATTAACTTCCTCTTTCTTGTTCCTAATTATTATTGTAATTGGGCTGCGCATTAAGAAAAAGCGGGTCTATCACTCTACACAAACAAATACCCCGATCCGGCACAATTTATGCTGTTCGCGTAATATCTTCATCGTGGTACATAGTCTGTTGCTGCAAACAAGAAATACTCCGATTGGTCTGCGCATCTCACAGACTGATTCGAGTATACTCCCTGTTCGCTTATGCCTCAGGCTTCTTTTCCACCAGACCCAGCTCGCCTGTATTTGCTAATTAGTGTTCTTTTATTTTGTCTAGACACTTGAACCTGCACTGTACCTTAATAAATGATATAATTTGATATATTCCACCATATTCGACTAGTAATGATGTACAAAACCACATTATGTGGCCAAAATAACGTATTTGTTACATAATTTTATTACAATATAATCGCGCATTGATACTTATACATGACTGTCTTGTTGTGACGCAAGAATTTTCAATAATAATCGATTAATGATCGATTGACAATCAAATCTGTAGTTGTCTTGTCCTGACATTCGTGAAGTGCAAGGCACATGCATAATTTGTTCATTGTTTTGTTTATATATGATGATATAATATTTGATCATTATTTAAGAAATAGGGCTATCAATCCATTTTGTCAAGGCTAATGCATAAATAAAATTTTAAGCAAAGAATATGAAATTAAAGATGTTAAAACGAAAGAATTATTCAGTTTCGTCTGTTCTTTTTTGTATGAATACAACAGGAATGAGAATTTTTGTAGCTAGAAATATTCAATATATTATCTATGTCAGGCGATTGTATTTTAGCTCGAAATTCTTGAAAGTTATAGATTGTTATGTTTACTATTTGCCGGATGTTCCGTGGGTGTCAATCATGTTTTTGTACCATATACGAGGAGATTTCAAAACGTTTTGAGCCTTACACACTTTTTAATTCCATTTGGATAGTTCAGTGCACCGCACCTTCTGTACATCAATGTCTTACCTACTTATTTCATGTAGAATCGAATTGCTGGCTGCAATCATTTAGTCACAACACTTTTTGGAAGAGACATTACCCAAGTGAGTTGGCAAACTGGATAAAACTGAGTATAGAGCGGTGATAGTGTTTCAAGACCCGAAGAGTCGATCTGCCAAACAATTTCTAATTTTGATTGGAAATTAGTGAGTGAGTGAGTGAACTCGGGTTTAACGTCCCACCAACAACGAGGTCATATGGAGACGGGACCTCGGTTTAAAGTCTCATCCGAAAGACCGGAGAAGCGGGGGATCGAACTTGCGACCCCTGGATTGGTAGTCTGGAGTGTTATCCACTACGCTACAGCCGCTCCTGATTGGAAATTAGGAAAAGAGCGATTGACTGAAAGTCATTGGGAGTCTACCCCTTCTTCTGCAACTATCAAACGCTGAGTGTCGGAATTCCAGCGTGGCAGAGAGAGAGTTTAGAGAACAAACCCAGGTCAGGACGGCCATCAACCGGCAGCCCGGAAAACATTGCCACTGTGCATAAACTACTGATGGAAAACCGCCGTATCACTCTCCATGAATTAGAAGAAGCAACACGGGTTTCATGTCGATTCATACACGAGTTACTTCATGACAAATTCCACATTTTTGAGGTAAATGCAAGACTGGTCTCGAGAATGCTTTCCGATGACATGAAGCTATCGAGGGTCAACATCAGTGGAGCCTTGCTAACTCGGTACATTGCAAACCCAGATGATTTTCTTTTTAAGGTTGTAACCTATGATGAAACCTAGCTTAATCATTATGATCCGGAGAGCAAGGAAGAATGGAAACACGCCACATCTTCAAAGACAAAGAGGTTCAAAGCCACCAGGTCCATCAAAAAGGTTATGGCGACCATTTTCTGGGACAGCAAAGGAGTGGTCCACATCGACAACCTGCCCTATGGAATGGGAAATAATACGCTGGAAGCAGGTGAGCCAATCCATAAAGGAAAAACTCCGCGGAAAAGCTTCATCAGGACAATGCGCCAGCCCACACCAGTCGAGTTGTGATGGAAGTTGTGCGCGAGTGTAGCTATGAACTCCTCCGTCACCCACCCTATTCTCCAGACTTAGTCCCGAACGGTGATTGACAAACTAGACGGAAAAAGTGTGTGGAGTTGGCGGGGAACTATGTTGAAAAATAAAGCAATTGCAATGCAAAAATATCTTGCTCTTTCTGTGTGAGGCTCAAAGCTTTATGATAGCCCCTCGTATACAATGGTAAAGAAGATGCCGAAGAAGTGCCACAAGTTTAGATCCTAGCCTACCAGTGGTACCAAGAGGAAGAGCAAAAATAAACTGCATCAATCATAATAAACGCCCCTGCTCTAATAAACGTCCCTGCCTCTTTACCGAAAATAATATTATATTAACTTGAATAAAGTCCTGTTTGCTTCTCTGGGTGAGATAGCGTTTTCACACGGGATCTACTCTTAAAGGAAAGAATTTGCTCCTAAAGCAAATTCTTTCCTTTAAGCATGGGCAACTTTTTTCCTCAGTCCCATATAATCTGCCTGTAAACGACGATATCGCGTGAGCTTGAAAAAGCATTAAATTATATAGGGCATTGGCACTTTTTCTCTTTTATTGTTCTCCTTGAATAAAAAAAAGAGAGAAAAATGTTGTGTTAGGTCCATATAGTGCACTTTTTTTAGCTGCACTTAGGTATGTTTTTTTCAAACTTTTAAGTCTACCTTTAAAGCGGTCATTGTTGCTCTGATTTACATGACCATCATTTTCTAACAGTATACAGGGAAAACAGAGAAAATGAGCAAAGAGTTATTCAGTTTTCTTCGTTTTTCTTAAAACGCAAATCTAAAGTCAAAAATGTTGTGTAAGTCTAGTATTCTACATTATTTTACTAATCTGTTGATTTATTTTGGAGGAAAATCAAAAGAAATATTAGTGTGGTAATTTTTAAAAAACTTAATACTTCCCTTCATCCAAAAACCGAATTTACAGTAACGTGCGTGGCTATATAAAGGTGAGGAAAATTGTTGGGGACGAGTTGACCCCTACTGAGAAGGGAGGCAAAAATAGTATAACTGCTTCCCCCGAAAGTATACTCATTCACCTTAATACTGTTAATAAAATGTATTTTGGCAGTGGTTGATTTACAATACTTTATGCTCTAAACAAGCATCCCCGCCCCAACCACTGCCACCCCTTTTGTAAAATACTACGCTCCTATGGCGTTGAATATGATTAAT
Source organism: Ctena decussata (assembly GCA_963989385.1). Classification (NCBI taxonomy): domain Eukaryota; kingdom Metazoa; phylum Mollusca; class Bivalvia; order Lucinida; family Lucinidae; genus Ctena; species Ctena decussata. Next base: position 42,595,775 of record OZ022500.1, read on the forward strand.
ACGGTACGTAAACATAACAAGAAAAAAGAAAAGTAAACCCTTCTCCCCAAGGAGGTGATAGCAATACTAGAGATAACACTACGGCAGCAAACAGGACATAACGTGACACTGACGAGTCAGAACATAACAACGGTCCTTAGTAAAGAACTACTTGCAAGGTGTCATGAGGCGTATAAGAACGGCCAAGACTGCTCAATTTGCACATCAGCAAAGTCATCAGACATAGACAGTGCGGTAAACTAATATTTAATGAACATTATGAAATATCGAGATTTTTCAGCAAAAACGTAATCTACTATGTAACCATCAGTGGCCACTCGTGACAAAACGATTTCCCTGTTCCTATAAACAGAATTTAACAACTAATCCCCTGAAGCGCTTTAGGGCAAACTCTTATCAGACTGCACAGGCTGGTGCTGACACCTGCAGTTTGCTTATATATTTAAGCCGGTTGTCTCAAGGCGCGGAATCTAGTGACTCCAGAAAAAACAACTGCATCGGAGACCTGTCTTATTATCTTCCAACGCATCAGTGTACATCACTTTAAGATCTTAATTCATTGCATATTCATTACATATTCATTACATATTGATATTGCAATCATAACTTCTTCACATGTGCTGTCTTATCTAAGTCAAGAATCAAATAACTTTTATTGTTCCCTTAAGCCCCCGACAAAGAGACCTAACACATCCGTTAGTGTATCGATAACGTCATGTCAACGTGATCTCACGTTATTACCTAATTACGCGTGGATTTGACAGGCGTTACAACATACCGTTATGGTCATTAAAGACTATGAGTCTTTGAAGAAATGCCGCAATTTTACTGTTATTAAAACAGCCGTAAGAAAATGAAGAACAATTGTTATCAGTTTTGATATTTATTTCTTTATAATTGCAGTACTATAGATGATATTATCTACTGAAGAAAATCACCGCTATATTAGCGTGACACTTGCAGCTACACGCGTATCTCCCCTATTGCGCAAAATTGATTTTGAAGAAGTGGAAAAAGGACAGAAGAAAAATAAAGGAGAATTACGGAGCGTATATCCCTTATTACGCAAAATTAATTTTGAGTATTTTGAAAAAGAACGAATAAAAAAGAAGTATCAATATACTAAAACCAGATTCCAACGGGCCACCTGTTTTCGGGGTTTCGCTTTGTTTACGTTTTAAAGAGGTAGAAACAGTAGAAAAATGTAACAAAATGTAACGGTTTGTGTACTGTAAAGTTGCAGATGAACAGAATGTTTGACAGCCATAAAATTTCATTTCAATCAATAACGAAAATTGGAAAAATATTTCATTTAATAAACAGGTCGGTTTGAAGTAGGTTGTACTTCGGAAGTTCATACAAATGTTGAGAGAAATGTCATTTTTATCCTTACTATCCATCCGCAACTGACGTGTTTACGTAAAAAGTCCACTATATTTAAGGCTCATAGAATAGAAACCGCAACTATTTACGCTTTGCAAATACAAACCGTTATAACTGCATTAAACCTACGGAATCGAGTAAAATAAAATTTCAGATCATGGTGGTCATATGTAATTTATTAGGATCAATTTCTATGGCACGCGCTGACAATGGTACAAATCGGCTGAACACCTACGTATAAAACTAGGTGTAATAACAATTATTACCCCACCCACCATGTGTAATATTATGGCATAAATGCGATTCATCTGATTAATCAGTAGTGTGATTGCATAATGGTATCAGTGTTGGACAATTTTTATGTCAATATGTCTTAGTCAATTCGATCTTCTTTGCCGCGGGATACTATAGAAACAAATCTGGTTATTTTGTCTTTACGAAGCGCTAAAGTGTCTTATTCTGTTCGATCGCCTTCGGTACTATTCGTATCAGTTATCCAGACAAATTGTCAAAGAAGAACCGCCCTTTGCTCGTGCCGTTATCTGGTATCATGGTGAAGTTAATGTTGATTTTATTGCTGATTTATTCAGTTTGATTTCGCGGTTTTTGTCTTAAGGTGGTACGAAAAGTCACTGGAAAGTAAGTAAATAGAAACAGAAGATAAGCCTTGTATCAGATATCCTCAAGCTAGGAAAGGTTGTTTGAAAGATATCTTGGTTGATAAAAGAAAATGAAGTGGTAGCCTTAATTTGCTACTTCTTGCCTCAACCAACAATCATGCATACTGACTTAAATAGTCCGAGTCTTCGGAAGTAAAGAGAACACCTAAAGTTGTTTCAGTATTTTTCAGGAACAGACTCGATCAAACCAAGTCGGTTTGATCAAGTTTGTTCAAGGTTGATACTTGAAGTTAACATATCTCATGGGACATGACAGCGCCTTAAGGTAGTCGGATGCTGAATAGAAATATTAGCAAGGCATTTAAACAAGTATACCAGCTAAAAAAAACCAAAGAACTATAAAACATTTGGATAAGAAAAAAATACCGTTTGGTTTTCCTAAAAAAACAGTATTTTATATTTCTACACACTTTTTTTACATGTAGTCTTCATTTAAATTCATATATCTAACACATGAATGCACTTTCATTTCTGCAAATCATATAATCTATTATATAGGATATCTGAAACAAACTGGTAAAAAATTGAAGTAATCTTGATATAAGTAAATTTTTGCATTATCTTGCATTTTTTTAAAAAAAATGAATTTCATGAAAAACGTTACGAAAATATATTTAACCGATTGGGGCAAGCTTATGCATATTGTGTTAGTAAAACTTTCATTGTATGTTACAGAATAAGAAAAAAAGCCAACATTTCACCGTTTCGTTTCCTTGAAAAACAATGTTTAAGTTCAAAAATATCCCCAAACAGACTGCCCAAATTCTGCACCTGCTGCAAGCACAGCCAGTCCTTGCCCTATTATTTATTTTCCTGTTATTCCGGTTCTAATACCTACAAAAATGTGCAAATGGAATGGAAACTGTGAGGACCTCGATCATTCTGGTTCCTAAGGAACAATCTGATCTCGGTTTCCACTGTTTGTACACACCTATCTGCCCGAAAACTTAGGATCTTAAAGGTAGACATTGTTAGTGTGTGTTTATACTCCACAGTCGATCGATTTCACCATGAACAATAAATTCTCTTTTTTTTAAATTAAAAAAAACAAAGTTATTCCGTATATAGCTACCTTAACAGTCAGGACCACATGACCTTACAAATATGAATTTTTCGCACAACATTATCAGTCTCAGATATATATTTTTCATACGACATTCCAAACATTTTCCTTTAGAAGACCATGTCAAAATATTTCTTTCATCTAACATTTTGAATACTGTTTAAATTTTGTACATACTACTGCTACCACAAACAAAAGGTCTGTTGATAGCAAGGATGCTTACTTTCCTTATACAAACACCCTAAACACAAAAGTACTTCGTTAAAGTAAATAAGAGAAAACTTCTCGCAGAAATAGTTTCTTGTCCAGTGCATCTATTTTGATTGCAGGGACCGATAACTACGATCAGATTACAGTTAGAATACGGGGTTACTCAAAGGAACCATCCGGCGAGTTATGGTATAGCGGTTGAGTAAGCCAAGCAGCAAATCAAAGTTTTTGCGAGAAAAAACAGTCACAGAAAAAGAATCAGATTTCAGCGCAGGTTTTTGCCTGTTATACTAGCAAAGTCTCTTCTACGTACATAACTTTTCCTATCATAAATTTACGGAGAAAACTCAGCTGCAAAGACGTAGTAGTGCATTAAATTTTGTTTTTAAACCACTTTTTCTGATCGCCTAGCATATCTTTAATCGATGACACTTAAAAACATAAGTACAATAGATTGGGTAACAGGACTGTTGCAATTTTAAAGGAAACGGTTCAATGAAATATTGAAAAAAAAGAAAAAAAAAAAAGAAAAAAAAAAAAGAACAATACTTCGGGCCGTTGGGTAGTCAAAAACAAGTAACCGGAATAGCCTTTGAAAGAAAGCGGTCTTTCAGTTTCCAACACGCGCTTTTTACAACCGCTACTCCGCTTACTTGCAACAGCTGTACCATTTAAACTTATACAATTTTTCGCTATCTTATCTGATGTTTTACATTAAAATTGCACCATAATTCATTGTCCAAGATATTGTGCTTATCTAAATACTTATTATTCTTTACGTTTTATTCTTCTAAGTGTCCGAAAATTAAGACAGACGACCAGAAATGAGGTAAAACTTGCGCTTTTACACAATATGAGCCGCGACGTGACAAAACCAACAATGTGGTCGTGCACCCAGCGCAGACTCAGATCAGCCTGGGCATCCGCCCAGTCTGATCAGAGTCTTCGCTTTCCGCATGAAGGTAGCTTAGTCCCTTGGCTACCCTTTAAGCGCTTAGCAAAGAGTCTGACCAGACCGGGTGAATGCCCAGGCTGATCTGAGTCTGCGCTGGGCGCACAACCACATTGTTGATTTTGTCGTGTCGCGGATCATATATTTCGTTCCAACAACTAAACTTTCCTGTAAATATTACATTTTCTTGTATGTAGAGGTTAGTGTACTGGTGTAAGTGACAAAAATTTATACTGATATATGAAGATATACATTTTTTAATCATTTTTCTATGCCTAGTGTTTTCCCACCCAACAATTTGAACCGCTACTTCGGCTACTCAACCGCTAGATCATTACTCGAATGATCCGCGTGAAGATAACACGCACGCTCTGAAAACAGGAGAATCAGACTAACTGAGACTGTTTACGAGAGGTACTGAAATATTCAACATCTCACATCCCGGTAATGCCGTCACTCGTATTGATTTCAATGAGACATACTCGAAAGTGACTGTCTCCTCATTTAATTTCAAAACCTGATTTTTCGAAACTATTTACATAAAAGTAACTTACTTATATTGTTTAATGCATTTACGACATAGTGTTTGCTCACTAACAGACAATTGTATTTACTATTTCATTTCATTTTAACCTTTCCTGTCCATTTACCAGTCAAATGTCTGAAAATAAACAAAGAACAATTTAGGAAACTTAAAATAACTCAATCTTAAAAGTAAAATAAATGAATAAAACAGGCACTGTGACGACAACATGTACCTTGCGACAGGTGCGAAAAGCAATGACTGATCAGTCTGCGCGAGCGCAGACTAATCAGAGTCATCGCTTTTAGCTACAGGAATTTCTCAGAATCCACAATAGGGAAGTCTGTACATCAAATATCGTTTACATCCAAGCTGATATTAGTCTTTGGCGTATCCATGTCATGATTTTTTTTCTTAGCGCGGCGCCAAATGACGTTCTTTCAGTTATCAATAACAAAAATTCACCTAACGGAAGTAATATAACTGTAATTTACAGAAGCCATTTTTACACGTTAGTCAAATTTAATTGATGCTCTTATTATTCCTAATAAACTTTATAAATTCGATACAATCTTAATTCAAGTATTGACAAAATTAGTGGAAACCATTAGGGTCTTAATTATACAGCTAATTGACAGGTTTAAGTGTCAATAAAGTACAAATCCTGCAAAAAGGTGGCTTTATTTGGAGGAAAGGATTGTAAATAATATAATCAAAGGCAAAGTACGCCTTATTGTGTTCATTCTTAAACACTGCCAGCTCCCTACAGTGACTAAACCGGCCTTTAAACATATACAAATTGAGCGTGTCCATAACAGCATGCACGCACGGGTATTGTGGTCAGGATGTCACAGTTCATCTAGACTGGACCTGGCTGCATATATTATGACCAGCTTGCATACTGCGCAGGTCATACTATACGCAATCTGTAGCGTCATACGCCATGTGTCAATCCATTGTTATTGCTGACGGGGTAAATACTTGTCAATGGCCCGCACGTGGGGACCACCACGCCTTAGAATTTCTGATTGTGCTGAATGCGCAAAAACTGGGTTGAAACAAGCTTAAGATCCCGCTGACATTACCGAACTGGAAATATTTTATGCATGCCACTACCTATGGGGAAAAATACAGTCAACTCTGGATATTTCAAAGTCAAAGTTCATTCCAAGCTACTGATATCGCAAAGTAAATTTTCTGGTTCCAGAAAATTTACTTTGAGATAGCAGTAGTTTGAAATAACATGAGCTGAATGTACATAGAAATAGAAAATTAGTCTAAACTGTTTTCTTTGATATAAGAGGATACTTTGGGATATCAGAGTTCGAGATATCGAGAGTTGACTGTAGAATGTCAATGCTATCTTAACAAGTCTGACGAAAAACACCACATGTGTCCCTACAGCGGATAAAATAATTGAGCCGCGACACGACAAAACCAACAATGTGGTTGTGCGCCCAGCGCAGACTCAGATCAGCCTGGGCATCCGCCCAGTCTGATCAGAGTCTTCGCTGTCCGCATGGAGGTAGCTTAGACCCTTAGCTACCCTTTGAGCCATTAATAAAGAGTCTGGTCAAACTAGGCAGATTCCCAGGCTGATCTGAGTATGCACTGGACGCACAACCACATGTTGGTTTTCTCGCGTCGCGGCTCATATCATGTTATCTATTACAGCCACACTGCTTACAGTTCCCTCCAAATACTGATTACAATTCCCATTAGATGTTGCATGCAATTCTACTGGGTGTAATTCCCCGTCATGCTTTGCAAAGTTCCGTAGCACAATGTGTACAGTTCTCGTAGTGGTGCCATATCACCGGACTGATCTATTTGGATTTTCACATTTATGAAGCCTGTACTTGGACTTCAAACTAAAATGAAGGATTTAATTCTTTCTCTGCAGTTGAACTATCAAGTCTGATCAACACTCCACAACCAGAGAAACGGCGACTGCATTATTCACCAGATCGCGCCAATATTCTATTTAAGACAGAGCCCAGTTTATGAAGCTACATTGTAAACACTTAAAAGTCTCGTTAATCGGGGATAAATGGCTGAACCCTTGAAGAAAATTATAACACAATAAAGCACGCGTCGGCTGTAGCTAGTAAACAGACACCATACGGTGTACATTGTGATTCAATTGTACTCATCTCTGTCTGTCATTGACTCTTAAATGACTTTAAGAGGCTGTTAATTTTAAACGCGCAAACAGTCATAGAGATTATTTGAATCTGTGCGCAATAAAGCTATGTCATAGCCCCTGCGTCCGAAAAGATTCGGGTTAGACATCTGGCAGTCGATATTGTTCGGATCAATAGAACTTAGCCACCGACACTGCGGAAAACGACGAGCCTGCAGATTAGTTTGCACGTATGAGATGTGAAGTCTCTGTTCCAAAACGTTAGAATGTCCACATCTCTGTAAGTCATTTTCATGTGTGACAAGACAACAAACTTTGTCCAAAAGAAAAGGTTGGTTATTAAATGAAAGTGTCCTCTGTTGCAGTAACCAATTACATTTACCATACGGACTTGAGCTGTGGATAGAAAAATATCACCTGGGGATAATGGTTTGGGCCAAATGGGGCGATTCTAGAATATTTCCACCGCTAGATCCAGACTTACTTCTAACCCTAACCTAACCTTACCCTAATCATAACCCGAAACTAATCTCATCAAAACATAATTTTGACTTAAATTTTACCCTAAAAATTTAGTTCCAACTGTTTATCACTGCTTTTAAGTGGAGTCTCGCCAACAATTTTAGATATATGTGACCGAGGAGTTGGAATTATAAGAACAACTTATTTCTGTGGATTTTATCGATGTTTAAACGCCGGCGAATCACTCACAAACTTAGCATAAAGCCCTTTGGACTTTATTCAGTTTGTGAATGATCCATGAAAATAAAACTCATCTCAAAAATAAGGCAAACATGAATAGCACTGCATAGGTTTTATAATGACCGCCCAAATCTGCCCATAAGTGTGATTCGCTACGAAGAGAGATAAAAAAAAAGTGTAGCATTTTTTTTCTTTGTAAATACATGTATAACAAGGTAAAAAGTAATGCTGTAATATTTATTAAGCTCTGCAAACTTTTCATCGTTGCAGTTATTAATTAACTGAACTCCTATACCGTAACAATTCCCAAAATGCTTTCTGAATCGTGGAAACTCACAGTTGAGATACCCTGAGGTCGTATTTATAAAACCACTTGAGTCGTTTTTATGCTGTTGCTAAGGCTAAATTTCTATGAAGGAGATTCCCTACAACTATGAAATTTGCTCTGGAGGACTGTTCCTCCAGAGCAAATTTCATAGTTGTAGGGAATTTCCTTCACAGAATTTTAGCCTTAGCAACAGCATAGCAACCGCTTAAGTCGTTTTATAAATTCGGTCTCTGTTATTTACTGAGAAAGTCTCCGATAGTTTTGTTGACTGAGTAAGGGGTTGAAGCTTTGTCTACTATGCCAATCCAGTACCAGACTACATTCAAGTGAGCTTTCACGGACGAAAGAAATTGGAAAATCTTTCAGCCAACGTGGATCCAACGTTGAAGCGTTGCTTTACGCTCTGATGCAACTGTGGCAGTCAACACTTAGCTTTAACAATAACAACGAGTGAAAAGGGCTGCTAAGCAGTCGTGGAAATTGGAAAGATACATTCTGTCACGTGCAGTAGAACCTTTCTCAGCCCGAGTTTTTAGATCTGTCAGAAGTCAGACCGGCTAAATAACCTTTTGTAACATCTACTCTGGTATTTTGAGCAATTTTTGTGTTTTAGTTAATTCATTTTTGTTATAAACCTGCAGACCTAGATACAAGGGTTGATCCAGAAGTAATGTCACTGTGTCATTGACGTGCGGCGCGTTTCGTTACCTTGCCTTCTGTCTATCTCGATATTTCACTTACTATGCACTGTATTTTTATGACATTTTCAGACCATAATGCAAATAGATTAAGGTACTTGACTACATAATTTTGTTGCTCTCCCTTGATTCTACACGATTTTATAGCTGCAGTGACATTACTTCTGGATCAACCCTCGTATATTATACTACGTCGATGACCCAAAGGTCGGTATTTATTGGGCATCGAACTTCAAACAGGATATACGATACTTTCACTCTTTTAAATGAAAACAATGCATTTACACACTTTAAAATTTTAATTATATATTGTATTGTTTTATACCTAGGCATTTTGTTCGAAGATGTCATTAAATTTGACAATGGTCGCGTGGTTGAAGTCTTTGATCTAGCATTTGAAGCAGTTTTAAATTAAAATTGACGACTTAAAAATTCGCAAGAGTATTTTAAATATATGTTTCAAAGATTTGACGACAAAATATATTCAATTACAACTGTACAAATTAAATTATAATGTAGAAAGAGCAAATATGTTAAGGGTTTTAAGCTACCTCTATGAGGACAGTGAAGACTCTGATCAGACTGGGCGGATGCCCAGGCTGATCTGAGTCTGCACTGGGCGCACAACTACTTTTGTTGGTTTCGTCGTGTCGCAGCTCAAATTAGCATGTTTAAGGTATTCTTAGTTAGGTATAAACCTACAGCAAATACATGCCCACCACTAACAGTGTGGATGATTGCGTGCTTTCTTGCATCATGTTCTTACGTCATTCTGAACAAGGAAAACCCGGGGATTCTTCACGTTTTAGTTAATAATTTCATTGTTTCTGTATGCATTCTGAAAAATGCAGCGCAGTGAATATGTAGTCATGAGTACTTTCAGACGATGTTCGCGATTTTATCGTGAGTTTTGTATTTTTTATATTCAATCGTCCCCTAACATCCGAAACCAAAAGTAGGCTGTGACACATGAATGATGTGGTTGCTCAAAAAACTGGGGGAAATCTAAACGTGAAAACAAGTAAATTCTCAGTAAAAACAAGAGCATAAGTTAATATTACTTACGAGCACGCATTCACTGCGCTTTATTCTATAAGACTGCATTTGGCAACAAAGAAGTTATGACCTAGCCACAAAGCAATCGTATTACTGGAATTTCCAGTATTTCCTGTGACTTGAAAACCACGTGATCATCCACCCTGACTAAACGATTTTATACGATTTTAGAACGAGCAACTTAAGAACCACCGTCTATCGAAAGTCGAAGCGATCGTTAGGCAAATGTCGGCAAAAACCGGAGCTCCCGGGGAAAATACGCCTGGCCTAACGTAAGCAGAACATGGCTACTTGTGCACCGACCAAGGCTCGAACCCAAAGTTGGAACCAATTAATATACCATATAAACCACATGATCTGCAGTGGCCATTGAAAAAAAACTCTCATAGTAAACAAGGACGGGTGTTTCCTAATCAATACTTATTTGAAAAAAAAAAAAAAACCAGTGTCAATATTATTACCTCAACTTGATGTTGTAGTCTTTCTGACATACTAAATATATCAATTAAAAGTCACCTTAATGCTTTAATGTTCGCACATAGGCCTATGTCCACACATCGGGTAGGCGGCAATCAAAAACTTTCTTAAAAATCAAAAACCGTTAGAAACAGCGTTTTCGGTTGCAAATTGGCGACACTTTGCAATCGAAAACGCTATTTCTAATGGTTTTTGATCCACGTTCGGCGATTGCATGAGCGTTTTCGATTGCTGCCTACCCGGTGTGGTTCAGATTTTTTCCATGTAGAAGTTTCTGAAACGGTTCGCGTATTGAATCAGGTTAATTTGGCGGCCATTGGTCAGTTTTGGTCATGCAAAACAATTATTCCCACATCGCCTTTACAAAATGTCTTCAAATCGCATCAAATTTTGTAACTGATACTTTACAAATTAAGCAGACGACATTTCCATGTCGTAAAATATTGCTTCAACTACGGGTTGTCGCAAGGAAAAATTGCATATCCGGCAGGAAAATTAATACTGACACTGGATACGTAGAGACAACGGAAACAGGCATCCGATCAAAAAGAATAAAATCGTTTAGGAAAACAATTTTTGACGATAATTGTTTCAATCAGTTGTTTTGGGCCAGCCCTTTATCAGAACTGTTTTATGTATACGAGCCTCACCATAGAGCAAGATAAATAGGTGAGGGCAGGAAAGAAGGTGTATGTGTGGGTGTGGGTGTGGGTGGGGGGGGGCGAGGGGGGAGAGATGGGGTTGTGGTAACAACTCGGGGACCAGACAAGATATTTGAAGATGATCATAGGATAATTTCTGTTTGTTATCTCAAAGAACCTCCATTGTGATCCCTTATTAGCACCGTCTCTACAAGAACGATTCTAGTAAAAGTTTATGTTGTGATCCTCATCTGAACCATCTAGGAGCAAATTCTCTCCTAGAAAAAATCAAAATTTTATTCTTATATTTACACTTTATTTTTAGACTCCTCCTGTGCTGTGTTTGTGGTAATTTAATGTGGAGTATGCAAAATATGCGTCCAAGAACAGACAGAAACGACATATCCGGCCATTACGTCAAACAGCCGTCGCCAAAACATGGCGTCAGTCGAACGTTACGTGGACCAATCAAGACTTGTGTTTACCTTAGACGTCGCTTGACGACAACGTCGCGTGATCAACTGTCGTTTATCGGTGTATGAAGTTACCTATGGGAAGTCAGCGGTAAGTGTAAATATTAACTTTTGAGAGATTGTTTACCGCAGCCACTCAGCAAGTAACACTAGCTGTAATGAAAACTGAAGTTCCAAAAAGATGCTAACTTGGAAAGATAAGAACACGGGAAATGAAAAATCAGACTGACCTTAAGCAAGCAGCCAACGACAATGGCCATTCTTGGTATGCACGCAGCGCCAAAAAAGAAAATATTGAATTTTTAAACAGCGTAGATCAAGAAAATGAACCGTCTTATCTGACTTTACACAGTCTGCCCCTTAGTCTTTGAATTCTTAATATGATATAGCTTTGGCGATTTTTAGCAGACGTAAATTCTGTCGTCTGCTGTTCGACGCTTTTTTCATAAAGCAATGGGTGTTTTACTATTAACACTATTTGTCGTGTCGCTTTCAACAGTCTTTACTTAGACGGACTTAGTTTTACGAGATTCATTATTCCTTCATTTGATTAAGTAAATAAGTAATTGCCTCAAACTCTGGCTATGTCCAAGAAAACCTTTTACCAATTTAATGAAACGGAGGCTTAAAGAATTAGATGACAAATTGTCTTTATTCTTTTGAGAGAAGAAACTGTCAAAGAGGAAAACAAACTACAACTAGATGAAACGGGGCAAATTTTTCAAACACGACTAACTTCTACTACAATTGAGTCGCGACACGACAAAACCAACAAAGTGGCATGTGCGCCCAGCGAAGCCTTAGATCAGCCTGGGCATCTGCCCAGTCTGATCAGAGGCTTCGCTGTGCGCATAAAGCGTAGCTAAGGGTCTAAGCTAGCTCCATGCGGACAGCAAAGACTCGGATCTAATTGAACGGATGCCCAGGCTAGTCTGAATTTTGGCTGGGCGCACTTGCAACATTTTGGTTTTGTCATGCCGCGGCTCAATTATCTGTGATAGGCGCCCAGAGATTTGTCTCAAATTATGATAATACATCATTCTCTGCTAAGATGCTATTCTGTCCCGTTATTGTTATAGAATTTGATTAAGATGCTATCTTGTCCCTTAATCATGGCTTTATGAATTCAATAGAATCTAAATCAGCCACGACACAAGAAAACAAACAAAGTTGTTGTGCATCCAGCGCAGACTCAGATCAGCCTGGGCATCCGCCCAGTCTGATCAAAGTCTTCGCTGTCTGCATGGAGGTAGCTTAGGCCCTTAGCTACCCTTTGAGCACTTAATGAAGAGTATGGTGAAACAGGGCGGCTGCCCAGGCTGATCTGAATCTTCACTGGGCGCACAACCACATTGTTGATTTTGTCGTGTCGCGGCTCAAATCATAATTCTTCTGATAAACTGCCGGCCATCGGGGCTTCCCGATGCCACTCAATTATTTTTCTTTATTCATCATAATGGACCAATTTGTAATCGATCAAGGCAATTATAAGTCTTATATTAAATTCTCCAATTTGAAACCGATCTGGCGAATATGACCAGCCTTTTCGGGCAGGGTTTCTGCTTAACTGTGCATGCTGGCTTCAACAAAAGTCAATTACTCTGCAAGACTAAATCGGAAATTAAGTGTCTTTACAGTTTTGATTAGAAATGGGTTATATTTAACACGGTCTTGGGTTTTGAAGCACGGCTGTAGCGCTGTATTTATTCCATGGCCAATATAACGTGGCTCGTCTCGCATTAAAGGGCTTGACGTTTATTTTATCAGAAAGCATTATTTTCTAGCTGTAATACAGCCAATATTTTGATATATATGACAAGGAATCTTAATTCAATCAATTCCCAAGCCTTGCGACTGTTTGACGTTTGCCGTAGCAAAGGTCGACTTAATTCCGTCTCTTGGAAGAAGAAAAAGCCAAGCAAGAAAACATCTTAACATTCTAAGAAAACAAATTATTCATTTGTAGGATTATCAAATCAAATCAAAACAATGCGCTTGTCTGGTTGTTAATTCCAAGTGCGACACAAGCTCGCTCCCAATAAGAGATGTAATTAAATCTGAATTAATCAACAGCTCCAAAATCATCCGGAATTCGACGTAATGGACGTCTGGTAATGATATTGATGGAATTGACTGGGAAACAAAATGACAAACAAGTGAAGGGGTTACAGCGGTGACTCTAATAGCTAATACAATAGTGAGGATGCAAATAGAAATTAATAACTATTGGTATGTTAAGATGTCTGGGTACACCAACATGCCTTTTTGCCATTTTTTTTAAAAGCGAGACAACATTTCTGACTTCCTATTTTATACCCTGAAAGATGAAAAGCCTCCAAAAAGGGGTCAACTCTTAGAGGAAAGAATTTGCTCCTAGGGGAGCAAATTCTTTTCTTTAAGAGTTGATCCAATTGAGTAGGGAGCCAAAAATAAAAATGAAAGAGTTGTTTTCCCTTAAAGTATACCCTTCACCTTACATGATAATTTTGCATTGCTATGAGAAAAGGAGCCTTATGTCATTTGCAAACAGTGAAGAATTCAATGAGCGTGTACATCTGTGCACTCTGATCAGGTTCGTCTACGTGTAGGTTTGCATCAACTACACTTCTGAGAAAGACATATATCGAGAGGAAAAGGCTACTTTGCACATCTGTCTTTTAAAGGTAGGTTCCTGTACTTTGGAATGCATCATAATTTTGATGAACTTTTGTCCAAGTTGTTGGAAAGCATTTATAAAAGGGAATTAATAAGTTTCACTAAAAAGTGTAAATCACAAAAATATTAGAAAAGTTGTTTTGCAAGGGATTTCCTAACTCTGCTTCGCACACCAGTTAGCGCTATTTTTAGTTCGCGCCAAATATAGATAATGCAGCTGATGTCATGCTGCATTACATTTTGGGATAGTTTTAACCCATCCGCCATGCCAGGACCTCTAGGAGAGCTCACGTCAAGGGAAAATTGACCTTTGGAGAATGGCATCAGAAATCGCACACTTATAGACATAATAAACATAGTTATTTTTAGAACTGGAATTCCAACGAAAGAAAATAAACCAAAAGGGAAAACGACTATTTTCTTCAACATCTGACGAGTTTCTCAGTAGCAACAAATTCAGAAAAATAAGAGAATTCAATACTGCTCAGAAAAAGACGAAATTATTTTGTGGACATAATTGACATCGCTAGCCCAGGAACCTACCTTTACTTTACGCGGGGACACTATCTCACGTGCAATCAATATCTACCAAACTACAACGCATTTAGTATCCAGCGAATCCATCGAGCGTATCCATCAGCAGTTCCATTTGAAATTCCTTGTCAGTACTCAACTTAATAGGTGTTTTCATATAAAGTTTTCAGCCATCTACTTGGCGACCTACTTAAAACTTCCTAACAGAGATTGTCTGGAGCTGTCGACATTATAGTAAATACCTAAAAGTTGTATTAGTCTTACAACGACTTGAAGGTTTTTGAATTCTGCTACTATAGGCAGACACAATCTGCTGCTACAGGCCAACACATTTTGTTACTAAAGGCTGACACATTCTGCTGCAGTACAAACCAACACATTGCTACTACCGGCCAACACATTCTGTTACTATGAGCAAACATATTCTGCTTCCCTAGGCCAACATATTCTGCTACAACAGTCCAACACACTCTGTTACGACAGAACAACACATCATGCTATTATATGCCAACACATTCTGCTATCATAGGCCAACACATTCTGCTATTATAGGCCAACGCATTCTGCTACTGTAGGCCAACGCATTCTGTTATACTATAGGACAACACATCTGCTATTGTGGGCCAACACACTCTGCTACTATAGGCCAACATATTTTCTCTGATTTTAGTACTGTACCTAGATGAACAGTGTTCTCTTATGTAGCCGCATCAGAACTCGTGGAACCTTGATTTTGCAGAAAGGCCTTTATTTATTTAATTATTTTTTTTATTAATTAATTTATTTATTTTTTCACTTTTCAATGAAATATAGAGATTCTTCGATGAAATCGAAACTGACAATCTCGCTGTTTCAAACATGAAATCTAAAGGGATGATCTGACCACTAAGAACAATGAACAAATTCGTAAGAACCAGTAGTTTTTGTTTTATTTTATGAGCCATACTAGATAGTTTCGGCTTTTGAAATCTCATGAATTACCACAAGAAACAGCCCATGTTCTATTTTAAGTATAAAACGTACATAGACTGCAGCCTACAAAGCCACACAGAGATCGAACGCCTCAAGGCTCATCGCCTTAAAAGAGTCAACATAATTTATGAAAAAATAACATGGGTCTTAAATTGATTATACAGGCACCAAATTGCGGTGTTGTTAGTTGACTCACAAAGAAGTTTCCTACCTCAATCACTGCAACATCGTAGAAACATCATAACAACATAAGGTCGAATCGGGTAACTTCGGACAGCGGGTAAATTCGGACATACTATTGCAAACAGTGAAAATCCAGATGAGACGCTCATAATGAGCGGTCTCATCAGGATTTAAACTGTTTGCCCAGTTATTTTTGTTTTAATTCCAAACAACTGACATATAAAGGAAACAATGTCACTGTCCGAATTTACATGCTGTGTAAATTTACCTGACGTGACCCTTTCTATCGAAGCATGTATGAAGTGTAAAACTTATGACCAAAATGGGTCCAGTCAGACAAAACATCAGGTAAACCTTTCCGTGGCAAAGTTAAATGACCATTTTGGCATCTGAATCAACATATTCAAAATGGGAGATAGGGATGGGCTGTAACTTTAACCATATTATAAGCCTTACGGTGATGGTTTCAACACATTTCTCTTCGTTACACAAAAAGTGCATGTTATTGCAAATCGTCATCGCAAATTTATAATGTTCCAATACTGCCAACGCCTCATCCCCAGCACCTTTTCGAACACTTTTGAGAGTTCTGCTGAAGCTGGTGCTAGGGGGCATTAGCAGTTTTGGAACATAACATAACTGCACATGAACACACAATTAAACCGATTCTGCTATTTTCATTTCGTTGATTTATTCTTTGCTTCCAAATGACCTAACTTCACAACTTCTATAATGATTCATGGACGATATGACAACAAAATATCTGACTAACATGGCAGACCACAGGACAAGGGATGATGCTAGAGAGCATATTCTTTCCGACCCGCCGTTGAGAAGGGAGGAAAAATAAACAATGGTAAGATTGCTTCCTAGCAGATGGCATCCTGAGAGTGAATCCACATTGCATCCTGAGAGGGAACCTATTTACTTTAATTCTTCAAGCCCTGGTATAGCCCATAACTTTGAATTGCACAGGAGTCCACAATAAACAGATAAGCGTTATTTTGCACATTTTAAGTCACATACCGTGCATTATTTACGGCACTTTATAAGATATAACTTCGGCGGAATAAGTTAGTGGTGTTAGACACGAGCGTTGCTTTTGTCGTCTGCTATTGAAACACAGACAGGCAGAACCTAATTAGTAGCGGATGTCTTCATCTGCGTTCAAGAGTAGAAACAATTTCGTCTGCTGCTCGCAATCATGAACATGCCATAAACAAGACGTAAAAACAGACAAAAATATTGAAAGAATTCGAAATATGGAGGCGACAGAATGCGGATTTGATTTTTGTATTTATGACTCTGAAAATGATTGAAATGAAGTTCCTTAATTATTTTCTATTTAGTGGTTTTCTGAGTTAATGTTTTAATTTATGTGTCTCAGGAATGTACCGTTAATAATCACTAGATAGAAAACTATCATTTTGTGAAACGTAAAAATATCAATTTTATGAAGTCACCTCAGCAGACAAACATGGGGGTCGTCATCGAGGAATTCGTCTCGAAAGTATGGAGCGAATTTTTCAATTTATTATTAAGTTTATTGCCTCTTTTGGCCGAAATCAAGTTTTATAAGCCAAACGATAACCGTTATATTGTCATATTTAACATTTTTGTCGAAAAGTCAAGACGGATACTAGGCATAGGCATCCCATGACGGAAGACCAACCCGGATAGAATACGACTTTTGTTGAATAAATACAGCACGTTTATCGTATGACGTCGCTGTTATTCAGTGGAATACGTCTTCTCATAAAATCGTATGACCACACGTGTAATAACAATTTGGCACGTACATGTAACGACATTGATAACGATCGTGCCAACATTGCATTTTCTATTGAAATAATGTTCATTTTGAAGGCGATAAAATCCCATTTTAAAGGGTCATATTGTAAACAGAATCTTACATGAAATGACCACACGTTTAAGATCCACTATATACAGAATATCGTTAAATACGATTTAAGAAATATTTGTTTTGCGTCTACAGATAATGGCCGATTATTCTGTTATGATTCACAAAATAGCATATACCTATATCTGTTAATAAAACAAGCTTTCTTTCTTTGAGAAAAGCATATTACGACTGAAATCATAAGCAGCCTTTAAGATAATTTGCATATTATTATAATCGGCAGCAGGGAACGTATAGAATAATACAATTATTAGGACAACCACACAATTTATATGCATTCAGATTCTTAAAATTCATTTCTTTTTCGATGTTTCGCGTATATTTCTCATTTTAATGAACAAGTAACATGGGGAAGTTGAGCATTTCATTTATGACCGCCTCATGTGGCATACGTATTTGCTGAAACTACACCAATGGACAGAAAGTTGCTTTACATTGATTCGACAACTTTTGTTTACTGCTTGTCAAAGAAGAGTTAGATAATCCTTGAGCTTATAATTTAGACAAAAGAGTTTTCAAAGTTATCTTATAAGCTGGTAATGATTTGTTAAATATGATTTTCAAGTAAAAGAACTGAGAATTCTACCCTTCCTTATCTTACACATAATTCAAACAACACTGAAATAGACATTTAAAAGTTCTGGATATTGTCAAATGATATATATAAATACTTGTGTCGCTTACACTGCCTGGGCAGATGCGTCACTGTATTATACATAATTCAAACAACACTGAAATAGACATATTGTCAAATGTTATATATAAATACTTGTGTAAGCGACACAAGTATTTATATATACCATTTGACAATATCCAGAACTTTTTAAATGTCTACTCCAGTGTTGTTTGAATTATGTATAATACAGTGACGCATCTGCACAGGCGACCAATACCGTGTGGGAGGTAATAAGGAAAAATATTAAATTTTGTACCCAATTAGTTGTCAAATCACTCCTTATTACAACGTCAACCTGTTAAATAGCGGGCAATAATAATGACATTAAATTAATAACATTTAAACTGGATAGAATTTATTTTGACACAGGGTCTAAATCATGAAATAATTTATAGTTGCTACCACCCAGCTGCCCCCGTGGGTTGTAAACAAGTATTAATCTTGTCCCGTGTCATAGTTCACCCCGATGACCATGTTATTATCCCTCGGACAATAACGAGAGTCAATTTTCCTATCTTCTACAAGATTCTACAAGACGTCTTATTTAAACGATATAAATTTAATCAGAGTGAAATTACAGGGGCAAATGAAATTACAGCAAAAATTCTAAAAATTGGGACTCATAAGCTAATCACCGTGACTGTCCCAAAACTGGAACATTTCAGTTTTATAATGCAGTAATGCTTCTAAAAAGAGGCTGATGGAATGACAAACAGTGTAGACCCTGACCAGGGTCTGCACTGTTTGCTTAGCTATATCTGTACCAATACTTAGGATTTTTACGGTACAAGGTAATCAAATTAACTGTGTAATTTTGTAACATTTTGGTAACGGAAAAAAGGTGGAATGGGCGAAAATTAGAAAAGTAGATATGAAGCTACTTTCGGACTCCACTGCAAAGCCACAACACCAGAAGGAGAAAATACACAAACATTACAGGACGGCACTTTAAGTCTTTACTGAAAGTCAAATCACAGCTTTTTTCAAGATAGTGACCATATACAAGACTATATGTAGGTAGTGATGGTACGAATATTATTGCTCTGAATTCCTCGTAACACCAATTTTTACTGATCTTATCAAATCAACGGAAACTGTTAGTTTCAAAATGCAATGTTGCTAAACCGAAGTGACGTCACGTTGACACACGATAAAGACGGGGTGAAAATGATCGCAGCACATTTGGAAAGGAAAACAATTAAAAAAATCAAGATGGCGACGAAAGGCCATTTACATAAAAACTAAACAAAAGTCAACAGCCAATAAAATATTAGCAATTAGTCAAAGTGCTCCCCAACGCCATCTACGTTTATTCAAATTTCTAATCTCTGAATCAAAATTCTTTTCAGATTCAAAATAATTTACAACCTCTGCACTCTTAAGAAATTGACGCTTATGAGCACCAATTGAAATTACAAACAAATACAAAATACTGTAATTAACATAGCGTATAGTATTTTGAAAGATTTGACAAGTCATATCTAAACGTCAAAATCAGAACTGTTGGTATGTGGAACAATAAGTAATTGAATACAATTCTGGCATTCGACCTCAACGTGTATTCGGGTCAGAAGGTACGAAATTCACCACCAATCGGGAGTCTTATGAATGCAAGATTTTCAGTTATACTATTTATAATTGTGTATTAGGAAGTGTGGACCGCCCAGTTGGTAAGATAATATGCGAGATAGCTAAGTTATTGTCCAAAACTTATTTGTTATTGGTGGGTACTAACAATGGTCTATGGTGTATATTACTTACCGGTGACATAGCAAATTTATCTAATTTAATTTTCTGAAATAAAGGCTTTTTTTCAAGAATTGCTATTGATATTATTTATCTTGTTTATTGATTTAAATTGAATAACTCGTGAACTGTATCTCACAATGTGAGTAATGTCACATACAAGAAATACAGACACTGAACCATGAAATAAAATTTATGACATTAGCACTGATTTTTTCGAGATAAGTAATTATTGTTCCATAGATATCAAATCAGTTACATTGTTTTGGATGTTTCATACGTTAAACATCATTAAATCATACGATCTATGAATACTATCTAATTTATTGTAGCATTCTGTTTATATTGCACCTTGTTCATTGCAGTTCAAGACCATAGGGTTCGTTCATAAAAATGCCATCCGAATAGAGTAATTTAGACATTTTATATAATAAACTCCCAAGTTGACACTCCAGTTTGCCTTTACAAAGGTGTAGGGTCAAGACAGGTAAGTTTGGACAGCAGATAAATTCATACATACATACCATTGCAAACAGTGAAAATCCAGATGAGACGGCTCATAATGAGCCGTCTCATAAGGATTTCCACTGTTTGCCCATTTATTTTTGTTTTACTTCTGAACAACTGACATATAAAGGAAACAAATTCACTGTCCGAATTTACCTGCTGTCCGAATTTAGCTGACTTGACCCTGATACCACTTTGCTTGCCTGTTCTATCGACCGATCCGGTACTATACAAAATGGCTGTTGATCGAGAATTCGATGATAAGCATTACCAATAACGGTAAATGATACGATTGTTAATGGCTGTCGACCGAGCTAATACTGTCGTCCATTTTCTCGGTCGACAGTCATTTTTTGCATATATGGTAATTGACCGAGGGCCGTATTTATAAAACGACTTAAGTGGTTGCTATGCTGCTGCTAAGGCCAAATTTCTTTGAAGAAGATTCCCTACAACTATAAAATTTGCTCTGGAAGAACAGTCTGAAGAAGACTGTTCCTCCAGAGAAAATTTTATAGTTGTAGGAAATCTGCTTTATAGAAATTAAGCCTTAGCAACAGCATAGCAACGACTTTAAGTGTTTTTATAAATATGACCCCGGTGCGGTCAACAACACATATAGGGAAATAGGTATTAGCCACATGTTTAAGGCGTATGGGGGTACCGTCATGCTTTCCGCCTTTTTTACAACGGGAGAAAACTTTTGTGACTTCTTGTTTGCTTCCCTGGACGATAGCCCCTTTCAGAAAGGATTCTACTCTTAAAGGAAATAATTTGCTCCTAGAGGATCAAACTCTTTGCTTTAAGAGTTGAACCCAATTGAGAAAGGGCTACTCATTTACTTTAACGTAGCCCAACTCGGAGCCTAAAAATCAAATAAAAAAAAAAAAAAAAAAATCCGATTGAAACAGACATAGGATGCAGTTCTCGTCTGCTGGCAGTTGCTTGGCGGGAACTGAAATGTAACTGCACTATCAATAAATCCAATTATGCATCTTGTTATTAAAACATCTTGAGAAAACTGATTTCTCGTAAATATTTCCTCTTTTCCCAATTGAATCGGTGTTAAGCGACCCATAGGACCAATAATAAAGACCATTTGCCTAGTTTAGACAATGCAGGAAATTACTTCTCAATTCTGTTCTTTTTCTTGAGTGAATTTATGAATTAAGTACAAATTCGTCTTCAAATATGTCGAACTATCTGATAGAATCGCTGCCATTTAGGACACGTGATCGACATACGGATGCACAATAATTATTGTTTTCTAAATATGAGTGATATATGGTGTTAGCTTCGATGATTTAATTTTCCAGATCAGCTATGGCGTCACGGCTTTAAACCGCCATTTTGGATGTGCAGACGACAAGTTGGCGAAGCAGACGTAGACTAAACAAAACATGACATTATTGTTTTTGTCTGTTAATTGGAACTTTTTCGTTTTAAGCAAGTGTTGTGCTATACTGACCTCAAGCAATAAGTCGGGAATAGGTCAGAACAAATTGGTATACTCTAGATTGCCACTCTGTATTGCTTGAGAGCCCTAGATAAGAGGGAGTATTTAGTGATAACTAAGGATAATTTTTGTTATTTCTACATAAAAACATATGTTGTGACCCCTCATCTGAACCGTCTCGACGAGACAGTTCAGATGAGGGGTCACAACATATGGTTTCAATGAGAAATAAAAAAAATATCCCTCAATTATCATCAAATACCCCTCTTATCTAGAGCTCTCTGCTTGCTGAAAGTTACTTTTGAACCACAAATGATGAGGAAGCTTTTAGAAGAACAACGACAACATTTTTGCACTTATATAGTCATTCTGAACCAAACAAGGGAAAACGCGATACCTCCATTTTACACCTGACTTGATACTACAGTCAACTCCCGATATCTCGAACACTGGTATATAGAAGTATCTTCTTATATCAAAGAAAACATTTCCTATTTTTATTTACTTTGCAACTCCTGTTTTCTCAAACTACTGATATCTCAAAGTAAATTTTCTGGTACCAGAAAATTTACTTTGAGATATCAGTAGTATGGACTGAAGCTCCACTTCGAGATATCGAGAGTTGACTGTATACAAAATATCTGTCTGAAAAATAATTGTTAGCAGCATGGTCTTCAGTAGTATTTATCAGTTTTATTAGTATTTATCAGTGTCAGTACCAATCAGACAAAATGTACTTTTTTCACGACAAGCATGATTTTCGTCGATCCGAATCATTTATACTATATTTTGAAGTGGATTTTACATAAAGTTAAACATGTTAAGAGGTATACATTTTAAGGGAGTTAGAGATCAAGCAACATTACTTCTTTGGCACTCCTCATAAACCGCACTGAAATTCGGCGTACAGAAGGTGATGGGACGTCTGATCAGTTGCATCCATAAGCATATAAAGTACAGGTAAAACAACTTAATTAAAACAACCCAGACGAACCGGATTTTCAAAAATATTTATTGATTATCAAACTAATAATAATAGCAGTAATTTTAATTATTTAAAATCAAACTGCAATGTAGTATTTTCTAAATGGCCATAAAAAGTGATTTTGCATGCTGTAATCATTAAATGTTTGTTTTTGCATCGATGATAGCATAGTACTGATGTCTGTTTATAGAGCTCTACCGTACACTCAATTTCAAAACTGAAACGATAAATTGAATGAAAAAGAAAAAAAGAACTACTTCAAACGTATTTCTTTAAACGTCAGAAGAGAAGCAAGTTCAATCTAAATACATTTCCTGAGGTACCTCAGCATTAACGCTATAATACGGGTAAAACAAACTTTGATTACAGTCAGTTTGGA
The DNA here is from genome assembly GCA_963989385.1 of Ctena decussata. Taxonomy (NCBI): domain Eukaryota; kingdom Metazoa; phylum Mollusca; class Bivalvia; order Lucinida; family Lucinidae; genus Ctena; species Ctena decussata. The sequence continues at coordinate 42,619,118 of OZ022500.1, forward strand.
TTAAAGTAACATTTTAACACATTTGTCATTTGGATAACATCTTCAATTAATAATTAACCATGATTTATTTTCATTATGGCGGTATTTCTGCCGCGAATTAGTCGCTTTCTAAATTGGTAGATGGTATCTCTCTCACAGAAGAAATTGATTTTAAATGTTTTTTGTCTTAATCTGTTAGGAAAATCTGATTTAAGGTCAATTTTTGTGCAAATATCCGATAAATCTGTCTAACATATTTTCCCATTTCATTTTGAACAGCTTCTGTTTCCTAATGTTTTGGTCTTTGTTCATCGCAGTTTCTCGCATGATCTTTCTGGCAGAAAGCTGTGAATTTAAGGTGAATGGTATACTTTAAGGCGAAGCAACTGAACGTTGTCTTTATTTTTATTTATTTATTCATTTATTTACTTATCTATTCATTTTTTTATTATTTTTTTTATTTTTTATTTTGCTTTTCTTCTCCATTTGGGTTAGCTCTTAAAGAAAGAAAACAGTATGCTCCCTTAGGCTCCAACCCACGACCCTCTCAACGCTCTGCCAACTGAGCTATATATATAAGGCGTGGATAATGAAAGCATTATATCAGTGATACATATGACTTTAGGGGTATATTTGTATTCTTGAGAGAAGCTAATATCACAACAACAATCGCTTTCGGGTAACATAGGATCAGAAGATACAATTTAAATTTTATTTTAATTATATTATGGCATATCATGTAAATTTACTAGATGCAAAAAAAAATCTGGCCACACCGGGGCTCGAACCCACGATCCTCCCAACCCTAGCGGGACAGTCATGTTTCAGTATCTTGAATAATTTAGTGTTTACAGCAACTCTGTCAGAACAGCAGTTGCTTCCCCTGTTTCCAATGAGCGCTGGTCTTAAACAAGATAATGTTTCTGTATGTAGCAAATGCCACCGAAGGCCCCTTAAACTGCGTTTGGCTCCTGATTGTGACCTTGACCTTGGACAAGGAACCCCAACTCTTACAAGTGAGAAACCTTTTCATCATGCTTTACCTTTCTGTGAAGTGTAACGAAATTCACATCAGCAGTTTTGGGTCAGTTCGGAGACGTAATATGATCTTTAACCCCTGATCGTGACCCTGACCCAAGAACTTACCAATTTGCTAAAGAAGTTTTTTTTAGTAATTTGGAAGAAATAACTTGACCTTCGACTTCTGACTGTGACCTTGAACTTAGTGTGGAAACCTATGTCTTGTATATGCCACATACCTTCTCATTAAGTTTTATCTTTCTGTGAAGTTTAAGGAAATTGTTTTGGTGCTTTTCTGAGCTATATCTGATACAAAAATTGCCATCTGACCCCAGATTGTGACCTTGACATTGGGAACATGATTATTATTATGTGTGACAAACAGTCTCATTATGTTTTATCTTTCTGTGAAATTTGATACAAATTCTTTTCTGTGCTTATAAAGTAATTGCAGAGACGCTATTTTGAACTCTAACATTAGACAGTGACCTTGACCTTGGGCGTAGGAACCTATGTCTTATAAGCGACACCTTCTAATTATCCTTTATCATTCTGTGAAGCTTCATCAAATTTGCTAAAGTAGTTTATGAGTTATAGCTGAGATGCAATTTAACACATGGTTTGACCCAATTGTAGACATGACCTTGAGAGTGGGAACCTTAAAATCTTCTCACTATGCTTTATCATTCTGTAAAGTTTCATAAAATTTACTTTAGTTGGTTTTAAGTAATCGCTGAGACACGATTTGCTACGGATGGACGGACGGACAGACTGATGGACGGACGGTGCGATTTTTATATTTTAAAATGCCTCCCGCAGTTCCTTCGGAAGCATGGAAAGAGTTGGTCTCTGAGAGCAAACCTTTTTATGTGAGGCGCGACACGAGAAAACCAACAAAGTGGTTGTGCGCCCAGCGCAGACTTAGATCAGGTTGATCAGACTCTTTCCTAAAGGCTTAAAGGTTAGCTTTGGGTCTAAGCGACCTCTATGCGGACAGCGAAGACTCTGATCAGACTGGGCGGATGCCCAGGCTGAACTGAGTCTTCGATGGGCGCACAACCACTTTGTTGGTTTTCTCGTGACGCGGCTCATTTAAGAATAGCCAACGAACCAAAACATCTGCTCTCTGAGAGCAAAATCTTATACTTAAAAGTAGTCCCATGTGGAACGAGTGACGAATGCTTCCAAACCAAAGTTTTCTGGTTAAATCTGCCCCATGAAGTACAAGTCATCCAAGTCAGGCTGCCATACTCGGCTCACTTTTTTTTTATTTCTCATTGCATCATTGATGATAATGGCAGCCACACGGCATAACACCAGCTGCAGTAAAGTAAAATGTAAACCGAGTTCCTTCAAAAGCAGAGAACGCATTCATAGGAGGAACATGGACCATACTGCGAAGTTTCGGCTACTCAAGCCTCATCAGTAACCCTGACAATATCTGTTGACAAAAGCCAGAGAAAACATACTGTAATTTCTTTATTTTGAATACGACAGTCGATTCAAAGACTGCTTAGTATCAAAAAAGGTCCAAATGATTAAAAGGCGATGGTCTAGAGTAAGAGTCTGAACCAGTCGAAAATTTCTGATTTCTCAGAATATATCCTCTGATCTCAAAGGACAAAAAATAAAATATAATCTGCCATATGGATGATGTACGGGGAGACGTTCTACGGCTGCCACACGGCTCAACCCAGCTGCAGTGAATTAAAATTAAAACCTTAAAGAGCACCTTCAAGAGCAGAGAACACATTCAAAAGAAGGAACATGGGCCATACTTTTCGAAGTTTCGGCTACTCAAGCCTCATCAGTAAGCCTATTGAGAACATACTTATATAATAAAGAGTCTACAACATAATTATTCCGTGACGTCGGGGTAATTTACAGTCGGTCCATCGAATAACCCCCACAAACCACCCCAAAACCACTCCAAAACAACTCAAATCGCCCATAAAACACCCCAAACCACCAAAACCAGATCAGTCGAAACCAAATTTACAGTAACAAAATCGCTAATACAGTCCTTAGTTTTATCTCCTTTAGAGAATAAACAACAAAATTTATATGTTAATGCAAACAATTGCCTTAAATTCTACTACTTTTTGTTTGCTTGCTCTAACCTTTTTAGTCTTGACAATTATTGGCTAGGTCTGTGAAACAGTTCTGTTTTCAAAGAATCGGAAACAGAGGCTTGTGTCAAGAATACCAATATGTCGTAGTCAGAAATTATCTTGCCAATATGTCATCATCCCTTTCTGCCTAATTGTTTAAAGCCAATTTAATCAAAGAGAATTTTACCATTTCTTTCCCTTTTTCACTGCAAGCTTATCAATTTGCGTGTCAGCCTCACCCATTACGGGACGGTTCTCCAAGTTACACAGACGCTCTCAGACGAACATTACTGCAGCGATACGAATCGGTGGATCAAACAAAACTACAGCCTCATTTACTTTATTGGCTTTTATTTTTCTCTATTAACCTGTATTTCTTTTTAACTTGATTTTATTTAATTTCACTTATTTTTGATGTTTCTGATTTGTTGCTAAGTGTAAAAAGTCATCAGCTTAATATTTGCACTGTGGTAAACCACGTTGCTGTCGTGTCAAGCGTTCCTTTGTACTTGATCGGGATAAAAGTATGGCGGCTGCCGCCTTGCATGGTACTAAGTGCATTAAAACATTCCTAAATGAAAAAGAAACAATTAATCTGGAAGATAGATATGATTGTAATTGATAACCATGAATTGATCTCCAATATGAAAATTATTTATAAACAACAATGCAGAAATAAATTGAGGGTAAAGAGGTAGATAAATTTCATAAATCCTTTCTAAATTAGTCATCTAAGGTGGTGGTAAATAAACCAGATTCTTGAGCAAGCTTAAGCCACAAGGAAAAACTCACTGCCCATATGGCGACAACACTATGGGAAATCTGGTTCTTATAATTGCAAATAGTAATGCTTAAATAAGGGAGAGCTTTCCTGTAGCCTTGTTGCCATATGGACAGTGAAATGTTAGAAGCCCGCCGCCCTATCGACAACATAAAAGTCGAAGCCCATTCCTTTCTTTTCGCTGCATTTTGTCGTCATTGATTCGAAAGAGATGCCCAGTTACTGATGGAGTAACTGTTTTACACTCATTGTCCCTTTGGGCTTCGAACCCGCCACCGTCTGTGTCATAAAAATTCGTTCTCATGCTCTAACTACTCGACCACGGAGCCTCTCTCAAATACTTCTGACCGGGGTTTAAACTTGTCTTCGGCATAATTTTCCCGATTTTTATAGAGCAAAAAGATAAAATATTCGTTCTATGCCGGTGAGTCCTAACGCATCAGGAACACGTCACCGTAAACCACCTTAAATCATAGAAACCGATGTTTAACTCTTAATGCGCCAAAAAGCAGACGACAAAATTTACGTCTGCAGAATTTCAAAAAATGTCTCGTTCAAGCAATATCATATTGAGAATTCGAACACTAGAGACAAACAGTGAAGATTCAGAGGAGGTGGCTACACTGTTTGCCAATTCAACAATTTTCATTTTTGGCGCTTTAAGGGTTACGAATGAACAAATCCAGCCAGGAACACACGTCAATAAGCAAACTGGATTGAAGCCAATTTGTCGTCAAGGTGGTCGAGGATAACTTTTCTGTCATTATTATGCCCGTGTGTTTTATAATATGGGAACTTTAAACTAATGCCATAAAACTTCATGCTAGTGTTAAGAGCAAGAAAAGAAGGGTAAGAATATAAAATAAAAGAAGACAAAACAACTGAAATCAATAAAAAGTGAAGGAAGTTGTGGGTTAGATAGTAGTAATGTTCAAAGTCACTGAATACAAGAATAGAATGAAAAGCACACTGCTAGGTAATGGCACAGATATATTCCTCGTTTTGAGGTTTTACCGCCAATCATCCCATGCAAATACACACTGAAAGAATCAGGCAAGTTCAAAGGTTTGGGCGAGCCCTTAATTGAACTACAGCTAAGGACATGCCTGGCAAACACGCATGACCATGAAGAGTTTCAGCTTCCGCAAAGTAAGCATCTTATTCCGCTCATATGTATGTAAAGCATATTAGGAAACAATTTCAGCTCTGTTAAAAGTAAACTAGTGGAGTTGTCAAAGTGGCCAAACTGAAAATCGGTTTGACCGCTTTCGGGAGTTTTGTGATTATTCCATCGGTTCTTTCACTTCAAAGCAAATATTGTGCACAAATGAGCCGCGACACGAGAAAACCAATAATGTGGTTGTGCGACCATTGCAGACTCAGATCAGCCTGGACACCTTCATAGTTTACTCAGACTCTTTGTTAAGAGCTCAAAGGGTAGCTAAGGGTCTAAGCTACCTCCATGCGGACAGCGAAGACTCTGATCAGACTGGGCGGATGCCCAGGCTGATCTGAGTCTGCGCTGGGCGCATAACCACATTGTTGGTTTTCTCGTGTCGCGGCTCAAATATGCCTAAAAGCTTACATACATACGTATAAGTCGAATAGCATTGTTATATTTTGTCTAAGTATTTGAAGAAGCTTGAATCTTTAATTTTAAATGGGACTGGAATTGTGTTACATAAGGCCTACATAAAAGTATTTCCGCGTGTCCCGATCTGGGGGTAGGCCAGTTAAGGAATCGGTTGATTGCCTGTTAGAATCAACTGTTTGGGCGATGGTCTGAACACGCATGGTACGACATTTTTTATGAAGAAGCCTTCACTAGGCTACCGCATATGGCAAAGAGGGTAGAAAATCTATTAACAAAGAAATTAACCACCAAAAAGCGTACCACTGTAAAGGAGCGTTATGAAATTTGCGAACAGTGAAGACTCTAATCAGACAGCGCATCTTCCCTGTTTGCTAGACGAAGCTGTGAATCACGAATAAATTATAAAGTGAAAAGCAAATACCCGTACTTCCGGTTGGTTTCTCGGTTGCGCATGCTTATGTTGGCATGTGCTAAAAAAACATTTTCCATGTTTTGGCTCGGATATCTCATTGATGTCTTTATCATAGATGAGCTGCTGATAAAATAATACTCTATCATGAATCACTTAAAATGTAATGGCTATATAATTGAGTCATAAAAGTTATACCACAATTTGTATATTTAAATTGAAGGAAAGTCAAAAATATAATTGTTGATAAGGTTTTTCAGTTTTTTGTAAATTATTATTTATTAGACATATAATGATTAGACTTTTATACCTTTAACATCAAATAAAATTTTGTCGCATATTTAACGATTATGAAAATTTTCAACTGATTTATACATTTTTCTATAATTTACATATTTTTTTCTTTTTTCATTTTTATGTCGGTCAAAAACTGCAAGATACATACTTTTACACAGACTTTAGGGAAGCCTAGCTCAGCTCAGTTGAGATCTGCTCCGTGACAATATCTTCTCGTAGCTTCTACCGAAAAGAGATCCGTGTGCTATACCTGAAAAAAAATGTCGATGTTCCATGTCAAAATGCATGATCACATGACCAACTTATTAGATCACTTTGTAAAAAATCGGTATTAGCTTATTGAAAATTATTGAGTATACAAGTAAGCCCTGGGCTTGACTCCCTGAGTTCATTACATATTTTAAAATATCGCTACATATACTAAAACCGACTTAAGCCCCCCAGTAATTCATTACTGACCGTTCCAAGGCGGTAGTTCTGTTGTGGTTCTTTGTTGCCTGTTTTTGGTGTCAGAGTTTCTGTGATGTTTTACCTTATGTATGTTATTATTATTTTTGGTTCGGTTTGGGTTGCTGAGTGGCCACCTTTTGGGAACAAGCTGCTCACTCGGTTGGCCATATGTTCTCTGTATCTTGATTATTTGTAATCTTAGTTGTTTCCAACTATGGTTTGAGGGCTGGATTTGGATTTTGATTGTTTCAGTTCCTGGTCTTTGCATACTTTTTACTTCTATCCGACCAATTTTTTAAATTTTGTTTACATTTTTGTTATTGATTGAAAAGAAACTTATGATGCGTATTCTATATGGTACTCAAAATACTCCATATCTGTAGAGGGAACTGTATAAAAGTTTGTAAACTGTTTCTTTCTCTGTAAAATGTATACAAAGCCACAAGCTAAAACAAACAAGCGTTCGGTTGCTTTTGATATATGCTACAATAAAGAAGAAAAATCCAATATACACATACTCATAGTTGTTCAATTTGTTTCAAATAAGCGGATTTAGTCTGGTATAGCTAGCTGTAGTGGTTTTGAATCATAAGGCCTCCGCCTACATGTTTCCTTTAAGGCCAAATTTCACAGTCTTCTAATGACTGCAGGTAAATTACACATACGCGTTAGTTTCGAATCTTTTGGCGTTATAAAAGTCGTAACAGTGATTCATATGTAGCGATAGATACCACCATATCCCATCTTAACATTTCAGCATCATTCTTGACATATTAAAGTCGATAACAAATACAGTTTATTATTTCCGTTTCAAACATATCTAAAAAAATTTCTTGGTATATATTATTTACACATATATACCGAGCAAAAGTTAAAACACAACATCAGTTTAAACATATCTAAAACTTTTCTTGGTATATATTATTTATACATATAAACCAAGGTAAAGTTAAAACGCAACATTAGTTTAAACAGTATTTTACTCAACATATAAACATACACAATCAATTCATACAAAAATAATAATGAAAACATTCGATAACAAGCTAACCAGCTTATAAACATCGTCTCCTAATAGGAGACGAAACGCTCAATTATTGATGACTTATTGTTATTACCATAATGATACTGGTTTTTCCTTGATACTTATGATTTTTGTGATTTTTTTGAGTCGTGCTGGACATTAAGCAAAATAATTTCTGTAAAGTTATTAATTTGATACCCCCTTTTTTACGGAGTTATCCTTCTTGTCCTTTCTTGTTTGATTTTAGCATAATTTTAATACACCAACAATATGCATGCGCAGATGCAAATGTATTTGCTGATCTGAAGATATCCAGAGTGATAGAAAAAATAAAAAAAAACTTATGATTGTTAATCAGAAAACTAGGAGATTAAAGCTTTATTTTCCAATTTACAAATTATCCCCCTTTGCGTTTAAAATAAAGAGATCCTTAATTTCCGATTATACGTTTGTTCTGTTCTTGAGCAACCTTTTCCTTGGTGGTTTAGAACAATAAAGCATGCACTTTACCTATCAAAAGTTTCAAAATTTAATGCTTGTCCAGGGAATTTAGTGACATATCAAGACAAGGGGATAGTCGGGTAACTTCGGACAGCGGGTAAATTCGGACAGTGATATTATTTCATTTATATGTCAGTTGTTTGGAAGTAAAACAAAAATAAATGGCCAAACAGTGATAATCCTGATGAGACGGCGTCTCATCTGGATTTTCACTGTTTGCAATGGTATGTCCGAATTTACCCCCATGTCCGAAGTTACCCGACTCTACCCTAGCTGCTTCACTCACTTATCAGAAAGAAGCCAAACAACACCATGCTTAGACAGCATACTTCTTTTTTTCCAATTTTTATGAACCAAAATTTTCAATTTATGATATTTGCACTTAAAAGAGCAACCGACGTCATTTCCCGATGAATGACAGCTGGTCATGTGAAGTGACGCCACTGCTGACGTCGAATTTATAGAGAGAGTTGATTGGACGTCAAAACGTTTGAGGGACATCCAGCTGTGGTTACGGCTGATTAACTTTAAGATAAATCATGGCGGTTAAGTCATCGTTTTGTCATATTTTCTATGCATTTGAAGGTAACTGACTGCAAGTGCTCAACAAATATGATTTAAAATAAAGTATAATATAAAAACTGAGTATTAATTTGGTGTTTTACATGACACTTCTACTCATAAAGGAGAACAGTAAGAAGAAATGTCTGGCCCGGATAAGCTCAATTTATGACAATTTTATCATTTGACCTTCAAGTGTGACCTTGACCTTCAACCTACCAAAACAAATATTACACCTGTCACTTCTACTTATCAATGAGAACAACCGTGTCAGACCGTTTTGATATTCATGCATAAATGTAACAGTTATGCCCAGGACAAGCTCTACATTTGACAATTTTTATATTTGCTTTTAAGTGTGACTTTGACCGTTAACCTACCTGAACAAATGTTTCGCGCAAAATTATCAGATTATCAGATATGACAACAGAAGAAGGATTGCAATTTGTAATGTTGAACTGTTTTACTTAAATCCAAAATATATATACATAAGAACATACAGGCTGGACTTCATATTTTCTTTTGCGGCCTTCAGACAGGGTGGAATTGATTGTATCAGTACTTATCTATTTTGTATGCATGATATAAACTGTCACAGTTGCTTTCAGAATCTGTTGGATTTCGCTAATGCAGTAAGTGTATCCTGCTTTACTTAAATTCAAAAAATATATGCATATATACATAAGAACATACAGGCTGCACTTCCTATTTTCTTTTGCCTTCAGAGAGGATGAAATTTGATTGTATCAGTACTTATCTATTTTCTATAAATGATATAAACTGTCACAAATGTTTTCAGAATCTGATGGATTCTGCATGCTTAGTGATTAACCCAATCACGGTTGATAGCTTTGCTGCACTCTTTAATTGCACACCGGGGGATCGGTCGTCAGACTCTATGATGGCCCCGACTTAAAGCTATATATTTTAGTTGGTTGGGACCGGAGCCTTTTTGTCTGTTGCTTGGTCCACCGGGGCTCAACTGGTGACCTTCTTTTGCTTCAGATTTCCAGTTGGGTTGTTTGGCAGGACAGGGATCTCCACCTGTCAGACGGCCCGTTGTATCTGTTGAGTCCTCGTCTTTGCTTCTTCATGGTGTTGAAATTTGATTTATGTGTTTACCGTGATGATTCATTGACGAGTTAGAGGGTTATCATGCGAACCGAACAACCAACTAAATGTTTTGTACCACTTCAGAAACTGAGGGTGAGGTTGGGACTGTAAAATCGATTTAAGCCCCCCAGTAATTCATTACTGACCGTTCCAAGGCGGTAGTTCTGTTGTGGTTCTTTGTTGCCTGTTTTTGGTGTCAGAGTTTCTGTGATGTTTTACCTTATGTATGTTATTATTATTTTTGGCTCGGTTTGGGTTGCTGAGTGGCCACCTTTTGGGAACAAGCTGCTCACTCGGTTGGCCACATGTTCTCTGTATCTTGATTATTTGTAATCTTAGTTGTTTCCAACTATGGTTTGAGGGCTGGATTTGGATTTTGATTGTTTCAGTTCCTGGTCTTTGCATACTTTTTACTTCTCTCATTTCGTTAATGTAGTAAGTGTGTCGTGCTTTATTTTATGCTTTAATTTGACAGGGTGTCTATCCCTTGAAGATACGCTGACGATTTTCTAATGCATATAAAGCTTTGTAAACTATCAAAAGATAATAAAAATAATAAGTTAAAACGCGATCCTTTATGGTCACGCATATGAACCTATATAAACTTGCAGTTAACATGGTTGACTATATGCTTTTAGAAGCGAATCTCTAAAAAGTAACAATTGGATGATCAAGAGTTCCAGATCTTTTATGACCTAACAGGTGTTAATATTTAAAATAATTTTCAGTCTAATACCTTAAGAAACAAGCTTAATTGGTAAGGAGTATATCTATTTTCTGGTCAGGCTCTCAAGAGAACTCGATAAACACATACCATTTGACACAGTTGCACGTGTGTTTTAGCCGAGACGCTCTGTCTTCGAGAAAAAGAAAGACGTGATAAATCGTCAAATCCCAGCTTTTTCCCCATTTGGCCATGTGGCCACTGTCACTCAAACTGTCTTAAAGGTGTGAAACAGTAAATCATTTCTTAACAGTGCTTGGTTGCAACCGTACTGACCCAAAAATACTGATACCCTTTAATAAGCTTCCTTAATCATCTAAATTTTCACATAGTTATTTCCACTATTTATTACAGTGTCAAATGTTTCTTAGCACATGACAACAGTGTGGTTCTAAACTACTGTCCCCATATTTAACATCATTACGATGTATGAGTTTGACGTAATTATCCCTGCTAAAAACCTCTCAATAATATGTAACAAATATCAACGCCTATCTATTTCAACTTTATCATGTTTTTCTTTTAAAGTGTTTTATCTCTACTGTTCCCGTAAAATAAAGAATCGGAGAATTTCGTGCCGAGTTCTATTTTCTTCATACTTTTCAATCTTTGTCTTAATTAAGTGAAGTCTTAAAAGAGTAATGTAAAATAAGAGAGAGTCTAAACAGTTATCGTCTAATTTGAACATATCGAAATGCCATATTATTTTATTAGAATTGGTCCTAATTGACTTAAGTTTCCGCTTAATTAATTCATTAGCTCGTTTTCAGCACGCGTTGTTGTTCATTAATGTTGCTATACACACTCTCGATAATATCGTTTTCTCTTAGCGATTATTGAAGTATACTAGACTGTCGCAATTACTACTGAGGAAATCTTATTCACTATATTTTAATGCGAACTGGCTGTATTAATGCAAGGAAAGGGGCCGAGGAACTACTGAAATCTCGAATCGCATCTGATTCTTTGAGTTTTCCCAAAAATTAGACTGAATGCCACAAATAATGACACCAAAGTATGTTTAATGGCGAGTTAAATGTCGAAATCTTTCGGATTTCGTGTCAAACATGTCACGAAATTATAATTTAATATTTTCTTCAAATTCTAAGCGATACACATCTTGATGAAACTAGTAATCAAATAAAGGAAAAGATATATTTGATTTGCAAAACAGTATTTCTACTGTACCGCTTGACCTTGATAAAGACATCTAAAGTGTACCAAATTTGTAGTATGCTTCATTTCAGCTGGCATTCAATTTGGTAGTGATACCCCTATCTTCATTGTTTAGCCATTCAATCAGTATGTTAATTAGGGATACTTTAAAATGCTTAGATAAACTGACTTTAAAAGACCTGTCCTTGTAAAAATGCGATAAATCACCTCTTTCAAATGGCATAGCTACCTGATTAAATGTTACCCAGTATGTTGGTTACTTACAGTAAGGCATTTTCACTAAAGATGTGATATGATAATCAAATAATAAAAAAATGAATTTACCGGTGAGACTGTTACTTTTACTAAATTCGGTATTTGTCAAAATGTCACCTATCTAGAAGCCGCCGAGCGATTTTGTGTATTTATACATGGTTTAGATTATTAATGGAATTCTAGGAAAGAACATTTTTTAAACTTCATATGGTGCATTTCCAAACCCAAATGGCATGGGATATTTTATTCGTGCGGGTAAAAGAACACATGTATTAATATTTCTTATGAGTAACAGGTTTCTTTAAATATACGAAAATTGCTTTTCCTTACAAGTATATATGGTAAAAGATTTGTGATGTTTAAGATAGTAAAACAGATTTGTACGATTTCGGGATTTGTTTGAATCAAACTGTGTGGCCACCGAGGTATCAATCATACAATATACTCATTTTCAATTCAAACTGTGTACCCTTCAAGTCATACATACAAACATTTTATTTAAATAATTACACATTTGCTTGATTGAATAAATGGGCACATGATAGTATGCTGAAAAGCTGTAATTATAAACCTTGACAGTATATGTTGACATTATAACATAGTAATAGAATTAAAAATTCTATCAATATGGATTTATTGACAGTTAAATTACATCTTTGTATGTTAGAATCAAAAATCAAGAAAGCAAAATCTTTTTAGGCCTTCCCTGAAATGATGCATTACAAGGTATATATTGTTATCTAATTTGATTGTAGAAACTTTTAGCAAAGTTTTTACCTGTGTACGTATAGGTGTGCTTTGTGTGTCAGAATAATTTCCTATCAATGTTGATATTCATTTCTACGTTCATCTCTGTTTTGACCTGTTTCGGTTCTCGAGACGCAAGGGTTGAGGTGGCTCGGTGGGGGACGCCTGCGCCCGCGGATTAATACGTAGGCGTCTCTTACCTGATGTCTGCAGCTAATGTGTCCCGCGGAATGTGACAGTAAGTGTGGCTCGGAGAGGGATGCTCGTTGCCTGCCGAGACCTGCCATCATATCTTTTCTATCAAACTTTTGGGGATTAGCGACACTGAAGAAGTTAAATACAGAAACGCGCGTCTGTCGCACTAAATTAGGTATGGATACGTTAATATCTGAAACGGGTATTTGAAAACATAATCAGCATACATTCCAGTCGTGTTTTTCATCTTCACCTGACGTTAAACTATCATTATTTGTAAAGTTTTGTTTCGATTCTTCATTGTCTTTGTCCTTATCTGATTCTATACTGTTAGAGGCTGTCCTCTTCTGTGATATATTGTTTTATTTTATCTTTTCATACCTATCTCATGTTCTCATCGCCAGAATTATATAGTATCTCCTGTTTTGTATATCTTTTAAAGTTCCACAGATGTCCCATTCGTTGGCATACTGAAAAATATGGTATGGTGTGATGGATTGGTATGTGGTATGGTAAGAAAATCCCATACCATACCACATACCATACCAAACAACCATACCAAAAGTATAACTGACCTGTAGTTAAATCTAGATCTGTAGTCTCTGATAGTCATAGCAGTCTGACTTGATAAACGCATTATACCCATCATTATCAAAGTTAATAAGATCACCTCTATATAAGCATTATACCCATCATTATTAAATGCATGACAACTATGTTAACAAGATCACCCAGAGGTGATCTTGTTAACATCGTTGTCATACATTTGATAATGATGTGTATAATGCCCAAATAATACTTTTGGGGTTGTTTGGTATGGTATGTGGTATGGTATAGGATTTTCTTACCATACCACATACCAATCCATCATACCATACCATATTTTACAGTATGCCCCATTTGTTTCCCGTCTCTGTCAATGTTTCATTTTACTTATGACCACTCTGAATATATGCACGATGGTTTGTTCTTTCTTCGATTTTACAATATATTAAATATGACTTGCGAGCATAAAAGCGGAACTGGCACAAATATTGTGTTCTTCTGCCTGTCTCAAGGCTGAAAATTCATTGGTTGTTATACTATCACTTTGGTCACCTGTATAGCTTTTCACTTGGCTTTCTGTTTTGTTGTTTCGTGGTTCAATTTAGTAAACAGGTGAAGTTAGATGTTTTACTTGTTTTATCATTTTTGTAGGGCTTTTGATGTTTGTTCGATTAATGTGGCTTACCTGTTTGTTGCACTGACTGTTTCCATTATCGAAGATGAAATTTTCCATTTGTCGCCTGTGTTTTTTCTCTCTCTCTCTCCATCTTTCCGTGTCTCGGGTAGGTTGCGCTTTATGGTTGTGGCCCTTCCTGAGTGTCTTCATTTAGGGGAGAGTCGGGTAACTTCGGACAGCGGGTAAATTCGGACAGGGACATTGTTTCCTTTATATGTCGGTTGTTTGGAACTAAAACAAAAGTGACTGGCCAAACCGTGAAAATCCTGATGAGACGGCTCATTATGAGCCATCTCATCTGGATTTTCACTGTTTGCAATGGTATGTCCGAATTTAACCCCATGTCCGAAGTTATCCGACTCTCCCCTATATGCTTATATTATCAATCAGCTAACATCCATGATGTTTTTTGTCTTTCTCAGTCCGCCTGTGACTTTGATATTACAGTCAAACCTGCTCATGTGGTCACCCCTGTTAAGGGATCACATGTCTTAAGCAGCCACTTTTTCTTGGTCCCTTGAACCAACATACAGTGAGAATGGACCTGTATTAAGGGGTCATCTGTCTTGAGCAGCCACTTTTTGTCCTTCCCTTGGGTGATCCCTTAAGACAGGTTTGATTGTATTTAAAGTCCTGTGATGTTGTCTTTTAAGACGGTTGCTCAAAATATAAAACAAGTATGGATCTATGATTGTAGATTAATTGTCTTCCTGCCTACACTATCCTCACTTAACCTGACGGTATATGAAAGTTATCTCCTGCAGTGTCAGGAGATGGTCTTGATACTGGCAGACGTTTGTCATCATCTTTATGTCTTAAGACATAATTCTTGTTTATTGAGTGTCATAATTCTATTATGCAACTGTCCAGTGACACTACGATTTAATCAAAGGAAAAATCCCATCTGACATAGGTATTGATATAACGGGACCATAAAATCATCAAAGAGTGGTACCACTTTTGGGTTACTTTATGTTTATCTTTTTTTGACGCACCTCTTGAAAATATTGGGCATTCACCTCAATTTCTCGTTATTTAGTCAGTTTGCTTTTGTTTTAAAGATTTGTTCGATTTTCAAATTAATAAACTATTTCTTTTCTTTAAACAGCCTCGTGTTTTTTTTTGTTTTTTTTTTATTATTCCATTTTTCTATTTTATTTTACAGTTATCTATGGCTAATGGCTTTATTTCATCAAAACCTTTTCGACTAATGGAAAGACTGATTTTGAAATATGTTCAACGTAAAACATCAATCGCTACAAACGAGTCGTTACCACGTCTTCTATCTATTTCAATATCTTGATAACTGTGCACTATGTTTTAATGACATTTCCAGGCTATAATGCAAGTAAATTTAAGTACTTGGATAGGAAATCGGATGGCTTTCTTTTTATTCTACACGACTTCATCACTTCAGTGACATTACTTCTGGATCAACCCTTGCATATCTATGGTAGTTTGTTAAGCAACAGCAGCGAGTCAAATTGGTGACTTTATTCATTGTTTAACTCTTTCATTACCAAAAAGCAGACGACAAAATTTACGTCTGCAAAAATTAAAAAAATGCCTTGTCCAAGACTTTTTATATTGAGAATTCAAAGACTAGAGGGCAAACAGTGCAGATCTAGATGAGGCGGCTCATTATGAGCCGCCTCATCAGGATCTACGCTGTTTGCCAATTTTGTTAATTGCGTCACTGGGGCTTAAAGAGTTAAAGAAACTTTAAACTGCTGAACTTCTTTAACAAGCTATATACGTTTTATCGCCCCGACATATGTTGAGGTATATAGTTTCCGTGTTTCCGTCCGATCATCCGTGCGTTCGTCTGTCAATCTATTCGTCCGTTTACATTTGCGTTAAAAATGTTTGCGTTCTGTTTATATCCTTCTTTCATAATCCCAGTATCCTCTATGGATTTTTTATATTCTTCTTTTATATTCCAAATGTCCTTTGATGAAACCTATTAATATGTGACTGGGTTTCAACTGTTGCTATTCTTTAGCCCCAGGAGCCCCGGTAGTTCAGTGGGTTAAGCGCTGGCCTACTGATCTAGCGGTCGCGGGTTCGAGCGCCGCCGGAGGCGGAGTTCTTTCTATGATAAACGGGGTTCCATTGCACACAGCCTTTCATTATCATCCGCACATCGTCCTGATATGACTGAAATACCGTTGAAAAGGACGTAAAATCACAAGTCATCCATCCATTTTTAGCTCCAGTTTAGCTCCAGTATATCGGTGATGTTGTTTGACGAACCAGGGACCTTCAGGTGCCGCAGTACGTTGTTTCTGTCGAGTCCTCATCTTTCATTCATCATAGGTTTTATCTGTGATTTATATGTATCCTTTGACGAATCACTGATTGGTTAGAAAACCATTATGCGGACAAACTGTTAACTAAATGTTTCGAACCACTGCCGGGGCGGACGGCGAGGGTTTGGATCCAGTGAAATGCAAACGTAACTTTACCGAAATTTATGCCGCAGACGCGCGTTTGATTATCTAACCCTTAATGCGCCAAAAAGCAGACGACAAAATTTACGTCTGCAGAATTTCAAAAAATGTTTCGTCCAAGCGATATCATATTGAGAATTCGAACACTAGTGAGCAAACAGTGTAGATTCAGATGAAGTGGCTCATAATGAGCCACCTCATCTGGATCTACACTGTTTGCCAATTCGACAATTTTAAATTTTGGCGCTTTCAGTGTTAATGTCTTCGGTGTCGCTAAACCCCAAGGGTTTGAAAAAGGTAATGAGCAATAAGCAGCCCTCTCCGAGCCACATTTACTTACGCATTCCGCGAGACACAGTAGCTGCAGCTGGAAAAGAGTTGTACAGTCGGTTTACGGTGTGTGTCTTTTGTGGGCTGTTGTAAATGTATGTGTATACTTTTTGAGGTGGGATGTGGGATCTGTATTAGTTCCTGATCAATACCCATCTTTTTACTTTATCTGTTCATGCTGGTTAAGTGACGTCATCTGGATGCTGCTGCAGACCACGGTCAAGGTCATAGACTCATACATTTGCATTTAAGTTTTGTGTTAAGTTTGTACTCTTTGTTATATATTAACAGATTTACATCCAGCTTCATACCATGTTTTAAGATTTGTTTCATTAGGCGGTGACGCTTGTCGAGGGTATATGTGAGCTCCTGCTTACTTGCTCTAGTTTATTTAGTTTTATTTATTTTTCGCTTGTATTCTGCATTTGTCTTTCACCCAGGTTAGGCTTTGTTATTGTAAGTTCTCCTGGGTATTTTTTCGTTTTTTTTTTTTTTTTTTTTTTTGTAATAATAATTAACAAAGTATACTTCGGGGGATAGAATTCCTGCACCTAATTACTTAATATCTTAACTAGGCTATGTATAGTAAATTACAAATAATTAATTAAAGGGTTAAGTAATCCGACTCATTTCTTGACTTTGACTTCTGTAATTACACCAGAACTTGTTCTGTGTTACGCCAGGGTTTGTGGGTAATTAAAATATTTACTGTAACAGTCTTTTATTTACATGCTCAATATTTTAATTATCAGCAAAATTGATATCCTTATACCTTAACGAAAATATTTCGGTAAGAAACTAACCTCTGTACTGTGATGTAATTCAATCCCGGGAGCACACTTATAGGCGTTTCTGCACTGTCTTTCTGTGACCCTATAAAACAAAGAAGATTGTTCAAAAATTGATCTTTTACAACTTTAACCAGCAATTTATTCCTTTGGGCAAGCCGGCCGCGACCAGGTCTAAAAGAAACCAAACAAAATAATACATTGTATTTGTCTTTATGATAGACTAATCATTTCATTGCTAAAATAATTAGGGAAGTCGTGGCCTCTAATTAGAGACACGCGCTCAGTGCCACGTGTTAGTTGTTTCAACGCCTTGTTCTAGCTGTTGAAGACCTACAGGGTTGTTGTGCTCTGGGCAGGATAAAAAACTAATCATTCGTTTAACAGTGTTTTGTCTTTAATCACAAGATCACAAAATTAGCTGATATCGATTATGACTTCTGTTTGACCAGACTTCGGAAAAAAATCTCATGAACATTAGTTTTTGCCATAAAGAAACACATACAAATTTTATATCATTTTTTTATTCAAGAATTGGTTCACAGAACTTACAGGTTCAATATATTGCAAATCCATAAGATAGTTATGGGCAACTTTTTTTCTCTTTTTTTTTTTTTGTTTTTTTTTTTTTGTTTATTGTGTAATTGACCAAAGAGCTAGTAGCTAGCTGTTCAGTTCGATAGGATTAAACTGATACAATGGTTGTACCACGTTCATGAAAACTTTCTTACTTTACTGATTCACATGTTTTCGATCGTATGATGCTGCATAAGTTCTGTCCTTTACCGTGGACGAAATGGGTATTATTGTGTTACATAATTGCTACTTGAGATATTATATTAATCTCGAATCTGACAGATTTTAAGTTGCGCTAAGATGGAAGAAATCATTGGAACTCAAGTATGTCATAATCTCTTTGGTAACGGTTTGATGAAATCATTGGATGTTTTGGTGACTGCTTTAATTTGACTTCACTGCAGCTGGTATTGTGCCGTGCGGCGGCTGTAGAAACGTCTCCCCGTTCATCATCCAATGTGCAGATTATATTCAATTTTCATCCTTTGAGGTCAGAGGATATAGTCTGTGAAATCAGACATTTTTATTGGTCTAGATTCATATTATAGATCATCACTTTTTAAATAGTATTATATTAACAAGAAATCCTTGTATTTCTTCGCTAAGAATTTAATATTTTTCATAGCCAAAACAAAATAGATGGCATGCAAAATGCAGAGCAATGGCAAAGCTTTCACCTAACTACATCGCTCTCACTGGAAATTGTGCAGACTAAGAATTTTCTCGGGTACTCCTGTCCTAAAGTTTTAATTACTATGATTGTTGTTTTATTTATTTTTCATAGAGCAGCCCATTTTAACATGTACAATAGTTTAATTCGTAAACAACGTAGGTTCAGATGAGAAGCCCCCTCTGCACTGTTTACCCTGTATTCGTTCCATTCTCAAAAGGAACAGCTGAGACAAAACATTTTTTTTTTTTTTTTTTTTTTTAAATTTTGCAAACGTGAATTTTATCGGCTGCTTTGCTGGCGCTTTAAGGCTTAAAATAGCCTCATTCAAAGGTATATAAGTGTACTATGATGGCGCGTTACAAATTTGAGCCGCGACACGACAAAACCAACAAAATGGTATGTGCGCCCAGCAAAGACTCAGATCAGCCTGGGCATCCGCCCAGTCTGATCAGAGTCTTCGCTGTCTGCATGGGACTTGCTTAGACCCTTAGCTACACTGAAAGCACACAGCGAAGACTCAAATCAGACTGGGCAGATGCCCAGGCTGATCTGAGTCATTGCTGGGTGCGCATGCCACTTTGTTGGTTTTGTCGTGTCGCGGCTCAATTTTATGTTTATCTCCTTACCGCCAAAAATAAAGAAGGCTGTAGATGAATATCTTACTCACCAAATGTGAATGGTCATTTGCTTATCTCGACCAAATTTGTACATGAGGAAACAAAAGTGTACCGTTATCAGCAGTTAATGTTCTAGTCCATTATCTTATGCTTCAAGCAAATTGATATGTAGAAGATAGAATTAGCGGCAATTAAACAATGTCATCGTATCAAAATATCAACAAATATGGTCAAGGGTTGCCGCAAGCTGGTATTTTAAATATAATGATATGTGCAAAAAGAAACACTTTAGTCGGGTTACATTGCTGATAAGAATAAACGGTCTGCCCTTCCCGGGGGCAAAGGCTTCCGATGATAATTTCTGAAAGTAAGGTGGGTGAAAGATATAGTTTTCACGCCCTTCTTCAAATTTTCAGGCGTTTCTTTTCAAAGTTCGGGGTTCGGTTGTTCAAAACTAGCGACGTCGTTAAAGTTAGCGAGACGTAAAAAATACAAACGTATCGCGCGCACGCACACACACACACACACACAAAAAAAAAACTACTGGCTGGAGACCAATGGCGGTCATTTTGTCATTTTTTGTAACACTTTTTCACTCTGTTACAAAATTAAAGCATTTAGTTAGTTTATATTTCAACTAAGTATACCAGGGGTAAGTGTCGTTATTATATCGATTTACTTTTTAAGTAGACTGTTACATGTGCCTGGGGACAGGTCCACGAAATAAGGCACAAACCAAGCAAAACACGCTCAGTGGCGGCACCAAGTGCACAAATTTCAAATGGCTTGATGTATGGCTCCTACTGACCAAATTTGCTTAAAATCTATTCAGTGGTTCTTGAGATGAAACAATAGTTGTTTACAAAAATTAAGCCATCATTACCTGTTTTTTATTTTTTTGTTTTTTTTTTTACTATTTTTTAACTTTCAAAGAACGTGGTCCAAAATGATATCCCATACCAAATAAAAGTATAACCATGAAATATTGATTTTTGCTAATTTCAGTCAATGCTTGTGGTTCAAGAATTGTTCAGACAAAGTTTGGTCAAACTCGATTCAGTGGGTCTCTATACTCCTTAATTTGGGCTGATTCGGAACAAGTTATATACTCAAAAGCAAAAATAACGCATATTTTTCTTTTTGGTGTTTTTAAGTCAAAATAAAAATCTGCTGAAATTGGCAAAACAGGGAAGATATTATCAACGCATGGAGTACACTTCGTCGCAAACTTTTTGAATTTTATTTGTTAATTCATGCGTAACAAAAGCGTAAACAATCAAGGGGTCAATATCAAAATTCATAAATACTGATCAGTTAACTCGGTGTCTTGTACTGAGTTATTCCTGACTCCAAAACTAATGCCCTCTTTATCTAGGACGCTACAATGCCTCATAAACATCATCAAGAATTTTCAGTATTTGTTACTCGTTACAAACAAAGTTATGCCCCTTTGTGCAAATCCCGTAAGCTAGGCAAGTTTTGCGACCAGAAAAGAAAATTTTGTGGATTTTTCAGCAAATCGAATTGAAAATGGATTCCAACTCGGGTTAAATAAAAAGGTAAGTGGTCACAATCAATTGGAGTATGTAACAAAGGGAAATAACTCTGTACGTCCTTCAAATAATGCAACCACAGATTGAACTTTTGGGCGCTATATCTTTGAAATCACTGGGCAAAATTAAATGAAAATCATATAGCAACTTCATCATAAAGGGCAGTCTACGGTTAGCGAATCGGGAGACAAGATTTTTTTCCAGGAAATCATTTTTATTGGTTTTTAGATTTCGTAACTCTAACCGGAAGGGAGCAAAATACGTGCTCATTTCAAACCAAAATTTAATTTAAACGGGTTCTTTACCCATAGCCTTACTCATTTGGATCCCAAATTACCAGATTTTTCTAATAATTTGATGATTCAGACGAATTTCAAAAACTTGGAAAATATTTGGAAAAATGCAGATTTTTGCATGTGCGATTCAACTGTATAAGAATCAAATTTTTAAAAGTATTGTACCGTTTTTCTGTTGGTTACATCATGCTGAACTCACGTGCAGCAAAATCGTATTGATAATTTATTTTTTGCCATTGTGAGCCACGATTTTGTGATTTTTTGCCTTTTTGACAAAAATCTTCATATCTTTTTCGAAGAATTGCACAGTAACAAGAAAATGCTGCTGAACTTATGGCCACGTATAGGCAAATCCCAGAACCAAGTTAAAAGTAAAATATCATTACATTTAATGAGGCTAAACAAGACACTAAAAAATATGCGTTTCTTTTGCTGTTGAGTATATAAGGTCATGTAAACTCCTTTTACTATATAGATTTTGATTTGTTTAAATAGTTTTTAATCCTAGGTCCTACTTCTGCCGCATACCAAATATGGTCAGATATAGGCAGTGGTTCCAAAGAAAACTTCTTTTTATGTTTCGCTATTTACATAATTCTGGATTGTTCATTTGCACATATTTCAAAGAGTTGATCCAAGGACTTTTCTGACCAAAATATATCAAAATCTGTCTAGCGGTTTTTATCTTGTCTTGCATTTTGCATTCACAGTGATCAGTTTGCATAGCAAAATAGTGACGTTATAGTGCAAAGTTTGCTAATAAAATTTGCGAGTTTAGTGTCATACGATAAATAGAATCTTGCATTCGTGCTCCTGTATTATTGAATTTATTTAACTCGTTGGGGAAGACCGATAAGATGCTCGGCGTAGCCTCGCATCTTATCTTTTCCCCCAACTCATTAAATAAATTCAATAATACAGGAGCACTCATGTAAGATCATCTATGTATATGTAAGGAGGGGACAGAATGTTGAACATGACATCGCAATGATGACTTGAAATAGTCTTAAAGAAGTGTTAAAAAAGTAAAATCATCTCGCTGTCAATGCCAAATTGATGAAAATTTATTTTTATAAAACATAGCAGTTTTGGTTTTACACGACAGCATATTTGTTAAAAATGAAATTTACAAGTTTTGTTGTTTTTTACCGTAAGGGACAGGTATTCCAGATGTCAGTGTCAGAACTGATTTATCTTGTACCAGTTTTGAATTCAAATTCAATGTAACTCCTAATGACAATTAAAATCTGTCTACATTGTCATCTGTATGAAGTGATGAAAAGGGGTATGATAGATTTCTTGATTTTCTTGAAACATACTAGCTATTAAATCAACAAAGCCCAACAAATCTGACAAAGTAGTTGTCCTAGTATACATCTCCAAGTCCTGAAATGAAGAAATAATTTGTAATCGAGTCATCAATATTTAATAAGGAGCAATGTGAGACGGGTCTAAATTTCTGTCCCATAGTGTTTACTATATACCAGTACGCTTTTACTGCGACGAAAAGCTCCTGGAAATTTGCGAACTGCGAAACCTTAAGATTTAAGAAAAGCTTGGTAAACTAAAGAGTTTTAATTTCTTCTAAATATTTACGTAACACTGCCGCCATTCCCGCCTAAAGGTCCCGCAGTTACAAAGAAAGTGATACAATCTTGTGGTCTTGTAAATATCAAAAGAAATCATTAAAAGTTGCTAAAATCATGATTTTCTTATGAGATAACGTCACATCACAAGACGTTATGTAGTCTTAGTGTTTCTATTGACGTCATTAATGCAAACGTAACGGTTGAATATAATTGAGCCGCGACACGAGAGAACCAACAAAGGGGCAAGTGCGCCCAGCGAAGATTCAAATTAGCCTGGGCATCCGCCCAGTCTGATCAAGGTCTTCGTTGTCCTCATGGAGTTAGCTTAGACCCTTGGCTACAGTTTAAGCGCAAAGCGAAGACTCTGATAAGCCTGGGCTAAGATTAGAGGGATTGGGGATGAGGGAAGGATAGGATAATAAGCGATTATGTTCTAAGTTCACAATAAATTAACGGACACAGTAATGAGAGCATTGCCAGCGTCAAACTAGCACCCAGCTTTGTAAACGTGCAATTCCATTCCCAAAATGCAAAACTCAGGCTCATGCAAATAGTTAGCCAAAATATAACAATACTATTCGACTTTTGTATATAAAAGATTGCACAATATTTGCTTTGAAATGAAAGAACAGGTGAGCCGCGACACGAGAAAACCAACAATGTGGTTGGGCGCCCAGCGCAGACTCAGATCAGCCCGGGCATCCGCCCAGTCTGATCAGAGTCTTCGCTGTCCGCATGAAGGTAGCTCAGACCCTTAGCTACCCTTTAAGCGCAAAGCGAGGATTCTGATCAGACTGGGCGTATGCCCAGGCTGATCTGAGTCTTCGCTGTGCGCACAACCACATCGTTGGTTTTTTCGTGTCGCGGCTCAGGTGGAGTTATCATAAAGGTCCTGAAAGATGTTAAACCGAAATTTTGGCTTGGCCACGTTCTTGAGTTTTTTATAACTCCTCACATGTATCTTTTTCAAAGTTACAGTCTTTTACTTGCTTTCGTATATATGACAAAAATGGAAGAGCACTGGTGGCGTCATGATTTTCTTTGTTTCATTGAGCAGACAAGTTTTGATATATATTAAAGCAGTATTTGATCATTAAAACAAATCGTGTGTATGCATGTGTGTATTCTTTAAGAGAGAGAGAGGGTAAATAATGTATTGTCAAAGAACCATCAATATATTATATATTTCTAATAACTACCTGAGGCGACTCAAATCGTGTTAAAATTTACTGTTAAAGTGAAAATATTTGGTTGTCAATGTGACAATGATAAATTTCATTTCAGTAAAACATTAGTGTTAAATATGTAAATGACAACATGTTTGTTGAGCACGAGACAAATTAATCCATGTCTGCAAAAAGTGTCGATTTTTACCGTAAGGAAAAAGACATCTAGATGTCAATGTCAGAAACTGATATATGTTGTACAAATTTAAAATTCAAATTCAAAATCATTCAAACTGTCAAAATTGAAAGACAGTGAAAATAATCATATTGTACTAATACTATCTATTTAAGTCAGTCAAGAAGCACTGTCTAACATTGTTCCGTGATGTCACATGATGTAATGCGCAGTTTGACAATGACAAAACAAACGTCATTCCTTTGGGCTTTATTCAAGAGCTCTCTGGATCTGTGGAATTGATTTGACTTTTATTTAATCAAACTATGCATACAAATTTGCATAAACTGCAGTAAAATGATCTTGCTATTAACATGCGTTTTATATAGAAACATAAAAGAAACACCTGTTTGTAGAAATACCAGTATGTCCCTAGTTTGTCTTATCGGCACATCTCAAGCTCTGATATTTCAAATTACTCTGCAATTCATAGAACACAGTTTGGGCGCAATTCCTATCTTTATGAACATAACGGCTCCTGGTATCTAGACTTTCTGGTGCCTCGGAGTGAGTTTTCTGGGATCTGAAAATTCACTTCGAGACTTTTAGTAGTTTGAGATATCGAGAGCTAAGTGTATAGCTCTATTGATATCAGCATAAGCCGGTGGATCATGGGTTACCGGAACTGTGTACTTTCATTTAGTTGTATTTGTGTTTAGTCATACAGCCTGTTTCACCATTAATCAAATTTTGCTTACTCTATTTTGACCTCATATTACGTGCTACATGTACAATGTACTGAGAGACATGAATAAACTTGAAAATATGTAAACTTAATATGATCCCGGGATTCTTAGCGTTCTCGTTAGAGGTTAACGGTAGCTCGTTATGACCTCTCGTATTGGGCGCATGGACTTATGGGCATTATTCAGTTTTTTTTTGATAAATTAGTTTGTTGGTTGTTTTGGGTATAACGGCCCTTTGAGAAGTATTTCAGTTTATATCGGACCGTCCCCCCAAAGAGAAGGAGAAAGAGAGAAATGATAGACGAGAGAAAAAATATTCAAACGACCCCCACCCGCACCTGCTGCAAGCACAGAAGGCCCTTTGCCCTACCATTATCCAAATGAGTAGGACGCCCCGGCACTGGAAGCTTTACCCAGCACCATCGCACCACCAAACCTCATGCGGCTTACTTCAAGCTTTGTCCGCCATAAAGATGGCGGACAAGCTTGAACTAAGCTGCATGAAAATTCCCAGCTTTCCCGCGAGAAAGGTGACAGGTCGGTGTGGAAAGTTTGCGACAGTGCTTAGAATTATGACATTTGGCTGATTAGCGCTTGGTGAATGCCATATTTACATTCGCATCTGGGCATTAAAACTCTAAGTTTCTGCAAAACGTTAGCCAAAATGTCTAAATGTTGTTCGACTCATATGTATCTTAAGCATATTTATACACATTTATTGCTTCGAATTAAACGATAGCGTAGAGTTATTACGAAACTCTAGAACGTGGCCAACCGAAATTTCGGTTTGGC
The DNA here is from genome assembly GCA_963989385.1 of Ctena decussata. Lineage (NCBI taxonomy): Eukaryota > Metazoa > Mollusca > Bivalvia > Lucinida > Lucinidae > Ctena > Ctena decussata. The sequence goes on from OZ022500.1 coordinate 42,645,028, forward strand.
CACTTTCATGAGTCTTTTGAGAACTTTACCAGTTTATTTAAACAAAGGTGAAAAGTTTGTATTAATAACTTTACACATGTGAGCAGCATAACATTTTTATATTCTGGCCAGCCATTTGCAGAAGCTTTTAGGTTTACCAGGCATATAATTGTTGCTGATAATCAGACATTTGATTTCTTAGGTCTGATGGCTAAAGGTATTTGCGGAACGGAACGAAACTGAACGAAGCAGAGACATTTTACGGAATAAAGCGCATTGTTAGTGTATAAAAGTGACAATGGGGGTAATCAACGCATTTTATTTCTTGAATAATATGCAAATTTAAGCAACCAAATTTATCAAAATAATGAATAATTACTAAGTAAAGAAACCAGGAGGGTGAGTATGTACGGGGGAAGAGGTAACAAGCAGCAGTTCCATTCCGCAAGGTACCAATAGGCGCTCTGATTGTAGCGAGGTTTACAAAGTGTTAGGGCCTGATGGAGGTTAGCGGAATCCGATGTTTTGCTGGTCGCTGCAGCCGTGAGGTTTGGTGAAGATTATCGAAATTGCAGTTTAACGAGGTTTGAAGATGCTCAAATTAGGAAAAGGCTCTTAGTCGTCACCCTAGCCCAACAAAGACTAAACCTCAAAAGATTATAGAATCTTTTGAGGTTAAGTCTTTGTTGGGCTAGGGTGACGACTAAGTTGTTGGGCTAGGGTGACGACTAAGAGAGCTATTATTGCCTCATCAAAATCAGAAAACACTAGTGTAGCAAAGGCGGGCCCTGCTCCCATTTTCTTACTTTGAAAGAACGGGCGACTCGCCCAAGCTCTGACCAGACGGCGCATGCAGATAAAGCAGATAAGACATATTTCTGTCAGGTTTTGAAAACATAATGCACAGTAGGCTGGCGTTACTACTACGATTTTATCTATTCGGTTTGATAAACACGTGCCAGTTGGAGGAGATGAATAAATGTAAGTGCTTGAAAACTGAAAACAAGGAAGTATGATTTCTCGGGTTCAGTTCGTAACCTCTGCAGCTAAATGCACCCTGGTAAACATACTAACCTTGTCTACATCAAAAACCAAACTGCCGTAATGCCCCTTAATATAAGGGCTGTTCGAGGATTTATCAGAAGGACAAACAGTGAAGACCCTGATCAGACTGTTTCTTTTGAATTGCTCAGCCTATTCAGCGCATATGAGTGTAGTCCGACCATGCTCTTGAAACTGTAGACCTAAATCAGACTGATCTTGGTCTACAGTTTGCTCAGTCACTTATGTCCCAATCAAGGTCACAACGATTGAATATTCATTTCGAACTGTCGACACTGATAGATCTTTTGATACGAAAAAGTCAGTGTCACACTGCCAAGGTCATGATAACATTTAAAGTAATCGATTATCATTGCACCTTGAATTTGACCCATATTCAAATTATTGAAAATTAGCTGATTTTCATTCAAAGCAACCCCTCATCTATATTAATTATAATGATGTTGACAAAATATGATACTTAAAGGATGTTGGAATTCATTAGCATATCATCAGCCGAATACGCCCGTGACAGTGACCTCTAAACTGTTAATCACGTGAAGTTCTAAAGCGTGCAACTTTCATTTGAAAATATTGCGCAGAAAACTAAAGTTATGATGAATCGAAAATTTGACTGTTTTCAGTGCAAAGCGACATTCAAACAAATTTTTCAGGGTTCAATGTTACTTGGTTCATAAAAATTCGTTTTCTTCATGGTAAGGAGCCCCAGTAGCTCAGTGGGGTAAGCGCTGGCCTACTGATCTAGAGGTCCAATGTTAGATTCCCGGACACTGAAATCTTTCCAATCGTAAAAGGGGTTCCATTGCGCACGGCCTTTCAATGTCACCCTCCAGTCGTCCTGATATGACTGAAATACTGTTGAAAAGGACGTAAAATCGTCAATCCATAAATCCATATTTATGGTAAGTCACGGTACATCTGCAGAAACGTAACAAAGGGTATTCCATTTTTCTTCCTTTAGAGCTAACATCTATTATGTTCTGACGAGTTCGAGATTGGAAAATAAAGCCAATATGTAGTTGCACATCGAAATTTTGCCTAATTTCCAAAAAAAAAAAAAAAATAAATAAATAAATAAATAAAACATTGAAAATGCAAGCACAATGTTGTATACTTTTCTGATTTACACCCAAGTTTGAATGATTAGTGAATTCTCTTCATCCTCATATAAGTAAAACAACGGCAAAAGCTTTATACACACTTAATAGAAAAACTTAGACTATAACTACATAAAGTGCATGCATGTTTTTCTCTTTCCTTCCTCTCCTCCTTCTCCGGCTCTCTTCTTCTAATTCTTCTTCTTCATCGTTTTGTCCGCAGACTGACAGATGACGGCTTGAACCTAGGCCCTGTTTTGTCTCCAGGTTGCGCACTGATTTCACCCCTATCATATATCAACCGGCGCGTGGCTCCGCATTGAAAATAGTCCAAAACTGTATGTTCAGCCAATCAAGAACCCAAAATGGCTGATTGTAATTAGATAAAATCGCTAAAATTACAGGTTATACTTCTATTAGTGAATCTTGGGTATTCACAGATGTCCTGATAACATAGTTTTTAAACAAAGTTTGTTGTATATATTTCGTCAGTTCTGAAATAACAATGTCATTGTTGTTCGTCTCTTGTTGCTTTCTATATATGTGCAGTTTTTGCCCAAAAAGCATACGTGTAGCGCTTGGTGTCACGGGACGAACCCTAATCGTTTGACTTTGTCTGCGTGGCTCGATTTGTCTGATTACAAACAAGAAACATCTTTAAAAAAGATAATTGTCGAAGATGAAATTCGTTTTTAAAGAACAACTTTTTAGTCATGTCAGGACGGATCCACCGCTTCCTTGGTATTATCAGTACTTTTGTAAAGTAAATGTGTCTTGTTCAAGAACAAAACATGAATTCCCGAGTGAGGATTATCGTGATCAGCCTTGGTCGAGTTCGATTACAACTATTGTCTGGCGATAGTATGTCATGGAAGAAGCGGGTCAACTCGGCCTGCTTTCTGTAAGCCTGGGGTCTTCACGGCTCCTGGGTCAACTCGGCCGCCATTCAACTCGTCCGGGTCAATTCGGCCTGCTGTCATTTGCATCCTCGCCCCAACCTACGAAGATGGGCTGCGCCAGGAATGCTTCAAAATGGTGGACAAAACATGAATTAATATAAAGGGCTACCCAATAATCCCTCAATGGATAACTGCAACTGCAGCTAGACTATGGTAACGGGACGTTCCGGGCCTACAATAATACAATGGCGCTGGGTTAACCGGACCAAGGTGCAGGGCAATTATATTTTAATTGTTTCCATAGTGCCGGAGTTTTAAGATTTGGGTCCTTTACCCTGTGAGATTTTCTTTAGTATAGGGTCGAAATAAGAGCAAGGTTGTTACCATCAGCTAATCATCACAGGTCTCTGAAATGTAGAAATTAAGTTTCTGTAGGTGGGGGTTGTGGATACAAATGACTGGCGCATATATATATATAAAACCATGCGGCACCATGGCCAAAACTGAAGTCACAGAACCCAGACTTCCACTAGTGAAAGCACTGTTTGTTTCTTTGTTATTTTAGTTAGAAATACATCAGTTGCTAAAGAAGACTGATTTCTGGCGCGGCAGATCGGAAGGGCGGTGCGGCTATGGCTTTCATACCAGACCTTTAAATACACGATTGGAAAACTCGAATGCGCCTGATCTACGGCTGCTCAAACGGGTCATGAAATTTGCAAATACACTTTTCGTCATTCGTTATTATTGAATAAAACGCGTCTATCCGCAAATAACGGCGATTAAATTAAAATGGAAACGAAGCCAAAATAAAGTTTATATTCATAAAACGTCATTTTAAAACTGTTTCTTTTCACAAATGGTAGATTGTGTTTATTATCCCCCATACAATAAAAACCCGGATGCAGGTCATGCATGCTCTGATATGTCTACGACAAATGAGCTGCGACACGACAAAACCAACAAAGTGGATGTGCGGCCAGCATCCGCCCAGTCTGATCCGAGTCTTCGCTTTCGATATGGGCTTTAAGCGCACAGTAAAGACTCTGATATCTAATATTTGATGGGCGCACATGCCACTTTTTCGTGTCTTGGCTCATTAATGTTCGTACTATTGGCTGGTATGCGTTGTTTTTCTGGCTGCTTATTAAATGCCATATATACCGGTACTTTTATTCAGTCATGCGTGAATCGTCCGACTGTACATGAAGGGTTTGTCTGACAAACCATATGCAGCTTCAGTCGATCCTATTGACTATGTGTGCAGTCTTTATGACAGAAATGTCATTGACGTGCCATGTGCAGTTCGAACGTAAAGAGAAAGCTCGATAATCAGAACCCTGCTCACTCATTTAACATAGTTAGCTTGAACTAATTTTTAAGTCCGTATCATATGCAGAATTAAATCCTAGATAACTAGACCCACCTATAACTGGAAGTAATTTTCAAGGTCGCCTGGGAGTTCTAATGATCGAAGTTTTGACAGAATCCTCGAAATGTCGGATGAAACAACTGAATTATTGTCTGGTACATATGAGCCGCGACACGAAAAAACCAACAATGTGGTTGTGCGCCCAGCGCAGACTCAGATCAGCCTGGACATCTGCCCAAACTGATCAGGCTCTTCGCTAAGCGCTTAAAGGGTAGCTAAGGGACTAAGCTACCTCCATGCGGACAGCGAAGACTCTGATCAGCCTGGGCATCCGCCCAGGCTGATCTGAGTCTGCGCTGGGCGCACACCACTTTGTTGGTTTTCTCGCGTCGCGGCTCATATGTATAACTTCAGCTTCCTTGTTCCATATTCTTTGTTAAACCGAGGTCAGGTACACGGGACCTTGACCTCTTTTAGGTCTCACTGACTTAATAGTAACTCCCTTTCATCTCCTCCGAGGCGACGTGCACAAAGGCTCCTTATCAAACAGAGAAGAGTAAAAGGGCTTCATACGCATGGAATCAAGCAAAAGCCTGCAGGTTACTTTGACTTAGATGTCACATGATGTGTCCTACAGGGACCCTGCAAAAGCGCAGACTGGTCTAAGGCTCAGCCTTTGCATGCGAGCTAAGGGCAAATATGCGTCTCGCGGCTCACGTAAAATGACAATTATTTTCGTCACACTTACAAAACGCTCAATATTAGCAAAGATAGTTATAAATCAAAACAGCAGATATGCCCAAATTTTTTGTTAAGTTAGTACTTTTTCATATTTTATTCGCTCTGCATTTATGCAGAAAACATGTGTTATGTATTTCAACGAAGCGATTCTAATGCATATCTATAAATAGATTTTATGGAGGAAATGAATTATAAATATATAAAAAAAACTCTTTCATCTCAAAGAGTTAGGCTTATTGGGAGCCCTAAAAATAACCCTTAAAGTGCCAACAAGCAGACGACAAAATTTACGTCTGCAAAATTAAAAAAAAAACTGTTTCGTCAAATCTATATCATATTGAGAACTGAAAGACTGAAAGGACTGAAGGGCAAACAGTGTAGATCCGGATGAGGCGGCTCATGATGAGCCGCCTCATCTGGATCTGCTCTGTCTGCAATTTCCACTATTGCCATTTTTGTCGTCTGCTTTTGGGCGCTTTAAGTGTTATATCAATCGTACATTTAATTAGACAAGTATGATGAAGCACCGTTACGAACTAGACAGTGCTAGATTACTTTTGACATATTTATAATTCATTATCCTTTAACTTTTTTCTTCTTTAAAGTGTCGGCGAAATAATAAATTATCAATTTTCATAATTAATATATAAGCCATAGACACTACTTGAATAAATATGAAGTAAAAATTCAATTGATGTAAACCATGTTGTAATAAAAAATGTATATCATTATCAATAAGCGAGCCGGAACGTGGGAAAAACTATTTTTACGTATATGCTATCTGTGCATGCCGAGACCGCCCCGTGCGCATGTGCAGTCTAGTCTGAGCATGTGTAATCCACTTTTTAAAACACAGACGGTTCAAATGTTGTCTGAGAGAATTGAACAATTTCTAGCTAAGTTGTAGTTGTGCACAGGCTGGTATGCGCATACGCAGGCTACTTACGTCTGGACGCGACTTGAATGTAAGAATCAAAAGTCACCATCATGAATAATATCGTTTTAGATCTTTTTCAAACACGGTAAATGATGGTGCAAGTTAAGGGGGCACTTCTCTTTGGTTTCCAGAAAACGCGAACTTAGGCGCACCTATAATCTCTAGTATCTTGTGATATCTATTCTGACAAGGTTCGACCCATACAGCCTACGTGCATGTACTTTCTCTAAATTACACCGTTTCGTTTGTTCCAGTGTTCGGAATCTTACTGTAAATATTGTATTTGTGAAAGTCATCAGAAATCACCACCAGCAGCATCAAATATTTTCATGAAGAGCAACCTTTCTATATAGAAAAAACAAAACAAAACAAAACAAAACAAAACTTCCGAATTTTGTTGATTTTGCAAACTTTTCTACCAAACATGTTTCCCCTGATATTGTTATGTATTTGGTCAAAGTGATGCGATATCTACGATATTTCATAGTGTTCTGTTTGCTGTAAAACATTGTCCTTCTATGCACGCAGTCTTGTTACGAAACATTATAAAGACAAGGATATGTCATAGATGATTGTCTGCGAATGTGTGTTTTCATCAAATTGTCGCATAGCGGCTGGCGTAGGTCACGTGCCAGAACACGTAGGTTTTTGGCGTTGTAGTTAGAGCATAGTTTATGAATCTATATGACTGATAAATCCTGGATTTTGTTCTATCATATTCTAACTAGCACACAGTATTTGCATGGCTTTCACTGGCTTTCAGAGTTTATGCAGGACGAAAGAAGCACCATGGGAACCAACGAAGCTGCAATGAACAAACTGTTGCGAAATGGAACCAATTGTCCCAGTGTACTAATATCGAATAAAATATTTAACAGCCCAGTATATCAACTTTTACACTGGGTATCGAGCGTTGCTCTCTTAATAGCATTTTATTTGGAATAAAATTATACTATTTGCGATCAGTAAATAATTGATACCGTTATAAATAAAATGCATTAGTATAAATGGAATATTATATCAATATTAAATATAAGATATTTTAAGTGGATATTGTTCATTTGGTTAAATGTCTACACTATATATCACTGACATATTGGCATCTACTACGCAAAGATATCATATTAGGGCAAATTGATTGCTATTATTTATAATGATTATTAAATGGATGTTTCATTGAATTTCTCAGCCTTGGACCAATATGTATACACTGTTCCTAGACTACATTACCGGCTTAATGATCGGCGGTGATTTTTATATCGCACGTTTCCTGTCTGAGAATAAGTTTCAGTATAGAGTCTCAGCCTGGTGTATAAGTACACCAAGTCATTCAATGACTACCACAGCTGTGCTTATTTACAAGCCAAATCATCTTAGAATTAGTATATTTTTACCATTCTTGAAAGATATTCTCAGTCTGTCGCAAAGCTCAACTCAGCAGGGAAGCAATCCGACCGAAGATATACGTGGTACAACCACGCATACATAAGTAGAATCGAAAGACAGACTCTATGAGCTATCACGTACATCAGTATGTGCAAGAAGTGTACAAGAGTGTTAAAGTTCTCCGCGAACGTGAGAACATCTTTTTCTACACATAATTATTCAGTATAAGGCTTTTTGAAGCAGACTGTCGGTAGCTTTCAACAGAGACTAAGTTTTGAGCTCATTTGCGGAATAAATCGCATTGGAAATAAAAGTTTTTCAAGGAAAATATGGAATAAATATAGCATTTAATACTTTCATTGAAAAAATTAAACATTTCCAATGCGATTTATTCCGTAAGTTGTCTGTTCCGTTCCGTTCCGCATAATCCGCATCAAGTCTTAGATAAGACTTAAACCCCAGACGAAAATAGTGTTGAAGACACAAGCACGCACATAAGCTAGCACAGAAGTATACAAATGCTGTAGACACTGGTACCACTGCCATTTGACTTTAGACATAGCCTACAGAGTTGTTTCTGACGTGACGTAAGAAAATTGGTCAAGTTGTAAATTTACGCAAGACGTCTAATTCCATTTGGCCAGTGGGAAGCAGCCAAGTTTGATTGTTATTATTATTATTATTATTTATACCCTAGTTGTGTCGGTTGGTTGTTGGCAAATAAACGATGAATTATCCGGGAATATTGTTTAAAAACTCAAATCAAGAAAATAACCAAATGAGATGTCTACTCAGCACTCTGTGCAAAGTTGTTTTTATGCCCCCGTGACGATAGTCAGGGGGCACTATGTTTTACCCCTGTCCGTCTGTCTGTCCGTCGCACATTTTAGTAGTAAGTTCGTGTAATCAACTCCTTCCACAGCTTATGTTGGATCAATTTGAAACTTTGCACACATGTTGCAGACATATTGAAGATATGCATGAAGATTTCTTACGGCCAAAAAATTATTTTTGACAAAATTACGGGCTTTTGGACTTAGGCATTTTTAGTGTTGATTAGTCATATAGGGTAGCAAGTTTGTGTAATCAACTCCTCCCAGAGTTTATATGATGGATCAATTTGAAACTTTGCACACATGTTGCAGACATATTTGCAAGAAGATTTCTTATGGCCAAAAAAATATTTTTGACAAAATTACGGGCTTTTGGACTTAGACATTGTGTAATCAACTCCTCCCACAGCTTATAACATATCAAGCTGAAACTTTGCACACATGTTGCAGACATATTGAAGATATGCATGAAGATTTTTGAAGGTCACAATGTGTAAGTTTGACAAAATTATGGGTTTTCAAACTCTAGTCATTTTCAGTGTTTGATATCAGTGTGTAATCAACTTCTCTCACAGTTTATGATAGATGGCTTTGACACTTTGTACATGTGTTACAGACATAATAAAGATCTTCATGAAGATATTTTATGATAAAAAAAATTGTTTTTAGCAAAATTGCAGGTTTTGAACTAAGAAATTTTCATCTTTTGTTTTTTTAACAATATAGGTAACAAGCTAATGTTCTCAGAACACACTACAATTTATGACTAATCAGTTTTCACAGTTTGAGACAATGCACACTTCTTTGAATTTGTGATGGTGGTGGGGGTGGGGGGAGAAAGGGGTGCAAGGGTTAATTGGGGAGCACGGGGGCATCACCTGTTTCTTACAGACACAATTTTCTAGTTTATTTGATTGTCTAACGCCATTTATTATTTAACCTGCGTTTAAATTGCAGACGTACGAGATTTATGAATTTCCGTCAAAAATTGGCGGGAGGTATTGGAAAAGTCTGGATTTTTTATGGTGAACCCACGAAGTGACGTTTGCAATATTTCTTTTTTCCTCTTTTTTCTCAGCAGTATGTATGTCTCCATTCTGTGTGTGATCTGAATTTCTTGAAATGCATTGATATAATAAATTTACAATACCTAAAACAATAATATACAGTGACACGTTTGATTTATACAACTGGCATTAAAGCACATCGCCTGTTAACCATTCATGGCCTCAAGGAAAAGTAATTGAATTTTTCGTATACCTAATATTTGTTTATTATTTTTTTTTTTTTTTTGCTATTAGGGGAGAGTCAGGTAACTTCGGACATGGGGGGTAAATTTGGACATACAATTGCAAACAGTGAAAATCCTGATGAGACGGCTCACATAATGAGCCGTCTCATCAGGATTTTCACTGTTTGGCCAGTTATTTTTTGTGTTAGTTACAAACAACTGACATATAAAGGAAACAATGTCAGTGTCCGAATTTCCCCGCTGTCCGAAGTTACCCGACTCTCCCCTAGTAAGGTAATTAACGAAACCATGTAGCTGCCGTTTAAAGACATGAAGAATTCATGACCATGTTCAAGAAACGGGGAAATCTGGAACTGGCCACCTCTTAAAGGTTTCAAGGCTGGCTTCGTAAGGAGGATCCTTGTTGGCCAACTGCTCACTTTAACTCATTGCATTCTGGGTATTTTTTGTCGTCTGCTGAAATTGTCGTCTGCATCAAAAATCAAGAATGTTTTGACAATATTGGTCCAACTCTTGTTGAAATTATGTCTAGGCAGCACACAGTATGTGGGGCCTGATCTGGATCAAAACTGTTTGCCTAGATACTCCTAAAGGGGTATCCCTAATGGAATGGGTTAACTAATAAAAGTTAATTTATGCTGGGTCTTTGGCCGCCCTGGTGAGGCATTTCTTTTTATCTAGAATTTAATAAATGAACGGGGGGGGGGGGGGGGTCAATATTACCAAGAATGGTTGTCGTGGTGTGAATTGCGCAGGTTTGTGAGCGCAGCTATACCTAGTTAGTGTTAGTGGTATCGTTTATCTTTGTCTCACCAATGTATACAATAAAACATATCATACAAATAAAAAAACACATAGATACCTATATAGCTGCCATTCAAAAAAGAATTGCGAGAGACAATAAAACGGCATATTTGACAGACAATAGAACTGCAGTTTTAACTCTTTAAGCACCAAAAAGCAGACGACAAAATTTACGTCTGCAAAAATTAAAAAAATGCCTTGTCCAAGACATTTCATATTGAGAATTCAAAGAATAGAGGGCAAACAGTGTAGATCTAGATGAGGCCGCCTCATCAGGATCTACGCTGTTCGCAAATTTTGCTAATTTCGTCACTGGGGCTTAAAGAGTTAAACAACATTTCGTATGTACATGTAAGGTCCGCGAAATTTGAACTAATGGCCTGTCCTCAGACCAGTCTGCCCGAATGCGCAGTGTAGTTATGGCAATGGATATTTATTTTTTGAAATATTCTGCGCATGCACTAAGCCGATTGACTGTGCACGTGCGGTGGCTAGCATGAGCATCTACAATTTACATTTGTGAGTGAAAAGGGATCTTGTAGTTAACCAGATTTTCCCCTTCCATTAATAATATACATGCCATGTACATGCATTAGAAAAACAAACATCTACACTGTACCAGGGAATCTTCAGGCATGTTAAAGGGTAGACCCTATGTTGGAAAGACTACATCATCTAGTAGAGCAAACAGGAAGTCACAAATGAACCGCGATACGAGAAAACAGCGCAGACTCAGATCAGGAGCTAAGGGTCTAAGCTACCTTCATGCGGACAGCGAAGACTCTGATCAGACTGGGCGGATGCCCAGGCTGATCTGAGTCTACGCTGGGCGCACAACCACATTGTTGGTTTAGTCGTGTCGCGGCTCAAATAAACTGCCCATTGGAGAAAAAGGCGAGAAAGACTTATAATCTTCAAGAAAACCTTTTTCATGGGAACTTTTTTCATTTGAGCAGGGGATCTCATAATTTAGTCATTGATTTTTAAAATATATAAAAATTTAGCTGACGCAAATATCATTGCAAATTAAATTCTAATATATTCGAACACAATTGATTGATCACTGGACTTAATTTGATTAGACGCGAGTAAAAAATAGAAACATAATATTACGATAGGTAATTCACGTGCAGGCGCATCCATGTGAACCTATCAACAGGGGCATTGCATAAAATTTAGGTGCTTCCTGTTAATGCGCTGCAACACAAAATGAGTGCCGACATGACAAAACCAACATAGTGGCATGTGCGCCCAGCGAAGACTCAGATGAGGCTGGGCCTTTGCCCAGTCTGATCGGAGTCTTCGCTGTCGATATCGAGGTAGCTTAGACCCTTGGCTATCCTCCTAGCGCAGAGTGAAAACTCAGATCAGACTGAACGGCTGCCCAGGCTAATCTGAGTCTTCGTCGGACTCACATGTCACTTTGTTAGTTTTGTCGTGTCGCGGCTCAAATTATTTTTTATACCGTGTGCTGTTCGCAGAGCAAATGTTAAGATAGGCATGTGTATACTCTCTGAGTCTTCGAATGTCCATACGAAGGTGAAAAATTTCCGCTGCTTGCACAACCAAACTTTACTGCTTAGTTTGAGCATGAAGTGTGAATGCATGCATATGCGGAGGCAGATCTTGAAAGAAATGCATGTTCTTGTTCTTATGGTCAAAATGGAATGGATAAAAAACAAATTTGGGATCATTCTTCCTTCCTATCTTTCTTTCTTTTCCCTCTTTCTTTATTCTTTTATAATGTACCCGCCCTACATCTATCTTAATTTTGTCCGTTTGTCAATGTGACTGATCAAAGTAGGTAGTTAAAAGCCAGTGTCCTCTACTTCTTTGTTCGAGCCAAAGACAGTTATAGCTTGCCTCATGTAAAAAAATCTGGAAAAAAATGACATGCAGCACAAGTGCAATACGGTACAAGAAATTTAGTGGCAGGGGGGGGGGGGGGGGGGGACGACTTTTATATGAGTGAAATTTTGAAAAACGTTCAGAACTACTTGTATATTTTAAAAATACTTTTCTATTTTAAATTTTAACTTTTATTTCGGGCAAAAAAGTAAATATTTCAACCACTTTTCTCCTACTTGATACAGTTGAAAGTGTAAACATACAAAAACACTTATCAGTATGGCATGTGAATTAAAATACATAAAAATCTTAATTTGATACTTGACCTTTGATAGGCTGTAGAACAAATCTATTACCAAATTTCAAGTATTGTTATTTGCATTGCAGTTAAATTAGCTTAAATCCCTAATTATGCTGCAAAATAAATCGAATTTCGTGACATATTCCGCTTGAATTTTTCGCCCTAATTCTCCAAACGATACAGCCTTACTCCCAGCAGAGGTGCTCGATTAGCAACAAAGAACTGTCATCTGACAAGATAATGTAAAAGAATGTCACTGCTCCTCTACGGACCGTTAGCAAATATCTTAGAAAGGATCAATTTAAACAGAATAAAATTAAGTTTGTTTAATGTTTGTTCAATAAACTCTCGTTTATGTGAAAATAATAGTGAGAAGTGTACGTCTTGTTTAACAACCCACAGGTGGCATGGGCGGGGAAAGACTGACAGTTGAAGCCCAAAATATACTGTAAAATTTCTTAAATTTGGGACATCTAAAATAATTACCTTAAACGTTCTAAAATGGAACGGTTTGGCTTCACAAGGCAGAAATGCACCGAAAAAGATGCTGAGGGAAGGGTAAACAGTGTAGACCCTGATCAGACTGCTCCTGGGGAGCTGTCTGAACTGGGCCTGCACTGTTTGCTCAGACCTAGCTGTCCAATACTTAGAATATTTACGGTAGTCTGAAATACGACCAGACAGGAATAAAATAATCCGAAATAAAGAATTTTTCGGAAAAAAAAAATACCCAAAGTTGGAAAATATTAAACAGACTCGGTTTGAAAGTCTGTTCACGATAGACATTTGAAAGGTGCAACCTAGTATCGCCCTTAGAATGCATAAGTTTTTCAGTTTCCGATACAACGAGACATGTCACGCAATGATTTATGTATACTTACGAACAACGAAGACTCAAACTTGCCTGTGAGTTTGTACAGTCCAGCTAAAACTTCGTTTTGTGCCAGTACATTCCTCGGGCCCAAATATGGTTGGTGCTAACAGCAAATGCGCAGAACAATACCAAAATGCTCCGATCAGACGGCGCATCCGCTCAGGCTGGTCTGAGCCTGTCTGTTCTCATATACATGTACCGTATGCATCGTTTTCGCATAGCTCGGCATAACAGCCCCAAATGAGAAGGGACTCTAATCAAATTACATTAAAGTTAGAGCCTCCACATAAGCCTCTAACACACGACAGCAATTGCCATGTATCAAATTTTATTTTATTTTTATTTATTTTATTATTATTATTTTTGTATGCTTGCCTTTAGCACCAACTGGCAGGCGGGGGTGGGGATGGGGGGGGCTTTGTTGTGAAAATATTTTCATTTAGTTTACATGGACAACCAAGTCTGTATCTGGCAGTTGTCGACCGATCCGTGACTGAGTTTGCTCCTGTTTGGAAGCGTCATGTAGTCCTGGAAAGCAAACAGGAAGTAATAAAAACACCCCCCCCGCCCCCCCCCCCCCCTCCCCCCTTACCCTGTTTGTAACTTATATTAGATCTTTACACCATCATTACATGTAGCCATTCAAAGTAAGCACTCTGAATGCCTTAAAGTAAGCTTTGAGACCCCATCAATAAGATTTTGGCCATTTGTCTTGCGATGAAATAAATTCTCTGATTTTCTTAAGATAACAAATTCTGCTTGAATTAGATATTCTATTTCAGAGTTTGTTTTGTTGTATCCAATTTCTTTAACTAATTCTGAGGGATTACGTGAGTATTTTCTTAAATCAACATTTGTCTCCTGAGTCTCATAATTTCGTTACAAAGTATCAGATTCCGACCGTTAAATTACTATTAAAGGTAATTTCCATTCTGTTAGTAATAATTTCTAGGAATCTCTATTAATTTTGATCCATTTTATTTCTCGTTTACACCGGACCGGACAATTAATGGCGGAATGGTATTTTCTTGTCCATATCTAAATGTGTGACTTTTTCCTTGTTGGGTAATCCCAGTACATAAACCCAAATGAGCCGCGCCACGAGAAAACCAACGATGTGGTTGTGCGCCCAGCGCAGACTCAGATCAGCCTGGGCATCCGCCCAGTCTGGTCAGAGTCTTCGCTGTCCGCATGGCTGTAGCTTAGACCCTTAGCTACCCTTCAAGCTGTTAGCAAAAACTCTGATTGGACTGGCCGGATGCCCAGGCTGATCTGGATCCGCGCTGGGCGCACAACCACAATGTTGGTTTTCTCGTGTCGCGGCCCAAATCTCTTGTGATACAAAGCCAAGAAGACACTACATCGAATTCAATCATAATAACTCGCAATTCCATAGAACAGAAGGATTATTGCGCGCTATAGTAATAAGGGTAATTCTTATGGCTATCTTGGGTTTAGGGACTTATTTCTCTTGCGGATTACATAGGAAGAATCACTCCGCTATCTTTGAATAATAATTAGCGGATGACACTTTATCAGCATCAGAGAGTTGATGCTTTTATACGCTAGATTTGATTCCCCGTTCTTTCCAATTTCAGATACATCTTAAGCGTAAAACTACCAACTGGTCGCCAAATTAAATATTCCAGATATCGATATGCTGATTTCAATAAATATTATCTTATTCCAGGATCCGTCTGTTATTATAGAAAATTATTTTGTCATTAGTTTGCTGTTCTCATCGCAACTAGGATACTTTTGCTGAATATCAGGAGCCAGTTGTTCAAAACTAACGAAATCGTTAGTTAACATTTCGTTAAAATTTCAAACGTTGAAATCTCAAATACGCCAATATTTTTGTTGACAAACTGTGAGAAGCTTTGCAAAAGCTTCTCACATTTTTCTGCAAAAATATCAGTGTTGGTTTGATGCTTAACGTCCACGGTAAACAACTAAGGTCATGTCGGGACGGTCAGTTAACCTAACCACACTATTCCTGGGCAGGCTTAGACCTCCTAAGCGGTTAACCAGTACTAAGTGCACATACTTTCGCCAGTAACTGACAACTGCCCTTCTTGAATCAGCGGAAGGAGAAACGAAAGTATGTGACCAGACCGGGATTCGAACCCAGGACCTCTGACTTACGAGTCAGGTGCCCTACCGATTGCGCTACCCGGCCCGGCAAAATATCAGTGTATTTGGTAATAAAATTGTAAAACACGTAACGAGTTGACCTCTTAACGAGAAACAACTGGGCCCAGATTGGTTGTTAATGGCTCTATGTTTCAATTCTACCCGGTTTTGTTTCCTTCCCAGGACAGCAAGGCTCTTCCAAAAATGGGTCTACCTTTAAGAGATGGCCCGCACTGAGACAGGAGGCAAATTTAAGATTGCTAGAGTTACTTCCCCTGAAAGTGTACCTTCAACATAAGACGAACGGATACACATCAATTTATTTCTGCTATTTAACAAAGGGAATAGCTTTTGTGACTCCCTTTCTACCTCCCTGGAGGATGGAGTCCGTCCAAAATGAGTTCTGCTTTTAAGGGAAAAATGCTCTAAGAGGAGCAAATTCTTTTCTTTAAGAGTTGACCAACATTGAGAAGGGAGGCAAAACCGTCAATACCAGAGTTATTGCCATGAAAGTGTACCCATTCAACTACATTTGTAAATGCACTATACCCATTCAACTACATTTGTAAATGCACTATTCTATTAATTGCCCTGGCCATATTTGGTCTTTGTTGACTGCTCACTGCTTCTGAACATCATACATGATGGATGGATTTATGGATGCCTTAGGATTTTACGCCCTTTTCAACAGTATTCAGTCATAGCAGGATGATGGGTGAGTGGTAATGAAGCCGTGTGCAATCGAACCCCATTTCCGGTTGAAAAGATTCCCGCCTTCAGCGGGTCTCGAATCCAGGACCGCTACATCAGCAGGCCAGCGCTTAACCTACTGAGCTACCGGGGCTAAATGACACATATGTGATCCCCGGAAAAGTGCTATGCTATTGAAATTCAAATAAAGTTTTTTCGGTCATTTCACCTGTTCCAGACATTATGTCCATAGGTCAAATATAGTCTTCATATCTTGGACTAGGTTATCCATGCAAACAAACTCGAAATAGTTTTACAACAAAGCCCCGCCCAAACACACATACATCCTGCAGAAGCGTGCGCATCTGCCATACACACATGTACATGTACGCGTGCGTGCATTAAAATCTACAATAATAATTATTAATGATTCTTTTGATAATGTTTTAAAGCATCAACTGATTTGTATACAACCCAGGTCTGTTTCAGTTGAAAGCTTTTTAGGCTCCTGCTTAATTGAATATCATATAAACATACATTAATACAACTGCAAAAATATACAAACTGCTACCAAAGTTAACAGCAATATTTATATTTTGATTGTCAGAATTAGTGTTGATATCTTGCAGATCGCCTAGATATAACTACGACCGGGGGCAAATCAGCCTTTAAATCTTGACCCCGTAACTTTTCCAGATCACCAGAAGTTGTAATCCTTCAGTGTAAATTTTTAATGTTCACTAGGACTGATAGAAACGATAAATGTTCGCTAGTGTGATAAAGCCAGATGGCCGGAGTGGATGTGTCCAAAAGTCAACTGGAGAGCAAAAACAGAATAATGACCCACGGCAAGGGTGTCACAATATTAAAATGTTATCTCGTGTTGTCACTTGCTAGGCTTTACTGTTATTTCATAAAATCTCCATAAAAAGACCATTATGGAAATTATTGTTTTATCACGCTTCCCTATATTTTCGCTCTTCCTCTGAGTCTAAGTCTCTATTTCCACGAAAAAAAAACACACACGCATACATCGCACATATATATAAGAAGGTGGGTCCAAGCCGCTTTTCGCATATACGCATGCGCGACATCAAGACCCGTATAAAAATACAGATACGTATTTTGGTGGCACTGCGGAATCTGATCCGAATTTTCTCAGTTTTCTTCAGTATAGTCTATACTGCGAAAAACAAAGACAATGAGATTTTGCGATTGCACTGATTGATCTGCGACCTTCTCGCACATACTGTAAGACATTGTTTCTATAGGCACAGCTCAAAGAAAAGAAAAGTAAGAGGTTCGACCATGGAAAACTAAGATCAGTCAGCAAATCTCTGCAGTCCAACCAGAATTTCCCACTTGTCATCGACATCCATAGAGATTCTTAATATGACCAGATTTTGACGTCGCGGAGATGGACCTGCCTTCAATTTTCGCGCATGCTTTAGAAGACAGCATAATCATATAGAGAAATGTACGAAAAAGGAAGAAAATGGAGATTAAGATCAGTCCACCAATGTGCAGTCTGATCAGAATTTTCCAGTTTGCATCAGCTATACGTAAACCGCGAAGAATAAAAAATCGAAGACATTAATGACAATTTGCTTTCGCGACGACGGATCCTGGCAAGAATCCAGCAAGTGTGCTTTTAGCGCAAGTGCATCCATCATATTCAAGCTTTTATTTGATTCTCTGTTGATTTTGGGAATATTTGCAAACATGCATATCCTTGTTTTGTACCAAAACATGTGATATATTTTTTTTTTCTTTTTTTCATCGAATGTTTATTCTGAAAAACTCATTCTAGGTCTTGGAGTTTTAAAACAAGGATCTGATGAAAAAGAATAAAAACATAGACGTCTTGGTACATAATTAAAGCGCATCCTTTTACATCTGGACCCACCACTGGGATCTGTCCTCGGTTATTAGACACAGTCTCAGTAAACAAATTGTACACAAGAACAGTAATAAGTGCGAACATGAATGACTCAGATCAGTCCGCACATCCATGAAGTCTGATTAGAATTTTCCCAGATCGCATCACCAAAATATAAAATAGGTTGTGACACGAAAAAGGGGCTTCATGCCTATGCGAACAGTTAAGGTTCAGACAAATCTCCGCAAGCGTGCAGTCTTATCAGGGCATTTGCATGTCGTGCAACCTATATACGCCCAGGGTTAACTCTGTATACGAGTCATTCTACAAAAATGAAGGAATTTGGGCTTTTTTGTTTTGCAAACAATCACACAACTGATTTTGATTTGTTTTATTTTAATCTCAACTCTGATATACAATAGTTGTTACCAAACCAAAAAGAGCTGTTACGAAACTAGATAGAGTCTTAGTTCCCAAACGACTTGTCATCAAGGCTAAAAAAAATGTTTAGCAACGATAACAAAGCAGTTTGGCGCTTTGACTCTTTTCCGTCCCGTAACTGCCCCTTATCGTTTCGTAACAGCATTGAAAACATAGTTTACCAGGTGTGAGATACGCACCCTGAGGAATCTGCAGTCACAAAATGGAGAAGCCATTTATACCTCACGAATTCAGAAGCTTGTTTGAGTCTTCGCTGTTCGCAAACTGGCCCAGATGTAATATAACTTCAGTTCATTCTCAAACTCTAAATAAAGCACACTGATTGGCTCCTTCCGAGCACATTATAACCTCGAACCCAGATTAAACAGGAATTTTGCGTGACGCGACTCAAATAACGAAAGGCTGCAAAAATGTTCAGATCAAGTTTGCCGACGCGGAAATCAGTGTCTCTTAGCTCTTTGTCCATGCTGTCAGACGCCATAATCATAATCGTATACGGGAATAGTTATAGTGCGAACATAGACTTCGATCATTTCGCAAATCGACGTATTTCCCTGTTCGCATCAAGAATACATAAACCATGGAGAATATGAATAGCTAAATGTAAGTTTTGTGTATCATTTCTCAAGGTATCGCCCCGTCTGTTCATTCTAGTAACAAAGAGTAAAAATAATTCATAGATCACTTTATTTATTTTGCTGAATAGTACATATATTTCCAAAACGCGATTGAAATGAATTCTCAGGCAGTGTCAGATTTTCCACTTTTTTTTTTTTCTTTTCTTTTTTTTTTTTTTTTTTTTTGTTAAGTGCGAAAATACGAAAATATCAGCTCTACATTATGAAACTTTTTTTATGTATTTGAAACTGAAATTGCAGCACTTTGTGATCCGGAGAGTTCATCTGCTCTTCCTGCTAGGAAAATTTTAGTTCTGTGTGATGTCTTCCGAGTTGTACATTTTTCTGCAAAAGGAAGCATTAAGATAATCAACTTCAATGCGACAGTAGCTTTTCCCTGTCACGATGCCTATTATAGAGTAATCTATAATTTCGAATCACTTTATTACCTATGACTGTGGTGCAGACCTCGATCAGACAGTTAAGAGTTTTATCGGCTTGACACACTGACTGCAGTTCGTAGGACATCTTTACTTTTCTGAAGAGAAAATTATGTTCACTTTTATCTATCCAACATGAGGTGAGCTACAGCGGCTGTAATGATATACAGTTCCTATCGATAAACGGAGCGGGGGCACGACAAAAACAACAAAGTGGCATGTGCGCCCAGCGAAGACTCAGATCAGCCTGGGCATCCACCTAGTCTGACCAGAATCCTCTTAACTGTGCGCTTAAAGGGTAGCTAAGAATCTAAGCCAGCTCCATGTGGACAGCGAAGACTGGGCAGATTCCCAGGCTGATCTGAATCTTCGCTGGGCGCACGTGCTACTTTATTGGTTTTGTTGTGTCGCGTATCATTATTATATTAACATTAAACGAATATGCATATAGACAGCTTGTATTCAGTAGGACGAGTAAATCTGCAAACATATACACTAGAAAGTTTAAAATACAATAGAATTAAAGTAAAACTTGAAGAATAAATGGCGGTGAAGATATACAAAGTTAGAAATTTGTAGGCTGTACATCTTCACCTGTCAGTTGCTGAAATGATTGATGATATGAAAAAATATGCAAACAAATGAACAATTTATCTAGACAACTATCGATAAAATTCTTAACTGTCATCACTACTCTAAAGCGGTCAAAAGTATACCAAAATAAACAATATATAGATATATTTCTTTTTCTGTATAAACTGATTATTTGAAATTTAGTCCATGATGCAGTTTCTGTTAATTTGATTGAAAAAAATACTTAATTTGTTATGACACGACATCGAAAAAAAATTAAAGCAAAGTATCAGTAACAAAAATGATATGTGAATAGCACTCATTCGCTGAGGTAAATTCATATGATAATATTTTGTTTTCACCCATTACAACTATTGTCTTATTTACACAAAAAGACTAAAGCAAATATAAGTAGAAATTGAAGGACAATAACATGGAGTAAATATCCTTACGCGCGGTCTTTAAATATCTTAGCGCGTGTTTGATTATCAGAAATAAGTAAATAAATAAAAAGGTAAGAAATAGAGATGCCGTTTCGAAATCAAGCCTCTAATCACATCCCAACATCAAATTATCAGCCTAGACGACAAATTAGTGAGCTTTATGGGCTTTATGTGCTTATAGATGCAAGTAAAATTACGGGTTAAAATCAATTCTTAAAAGTCATCTGCCCCAAGAAGTGATTAAAACAGTTTGTGAGTGATTGTATCTTTCTTTATGGACGTGTATCAGTGAAAATCTGTTAATGCAATTCTTTCAGACTTTTCAAAACAATTGCGCCGAAGTCTAGGTGCATGACATAAAACTGTAGAGTATGGAATAAAAATGGAACTATAAAATTAAAGTGTTATGTCACATATTAATATAACATGGAAATTTCGCATCTTATTGTTCAGTTTTCAAAATTTAAACTGTACTGGTAATTCACTGTTTTTGGTTTCAGTCATGCTGCACTTTTTTTTACTATTTTTGATGTATATATATATTCTTTCAGATCTAGTGAAAATATCAGATTTTCAGGATCAGAAGAATATAAACAAAATGTAAAAAAAATATATATATATATATTTTAAACCTGTAAAAGCACAAACACCCTTTTGACTGTTTCCTTCTTAATAATAATTTAAAATGAAATAACAGATTCAGAATGAATGATAATTTGGCCAAGTATTTATCTTGTTTTTCTATTTCTTTCCTTCTCTATATTTTTTTCATTTATATTATTTTTTAATTAATTGTAACTGTTATAAAGACACATGACTTTTATTATAAACTCATGATAAATATATAGTCGAATTGTAGAATAAATACGCTTAGATAATATTTCTATATTTCTTTGATCTGAAATCATATTTATAAAATCTATTAGTCTCTTATTTTTCCCTGTAGCTACTTAGATCACTTTATCTTCAACCTAAAATTAATGTCACATTGATCATTGATGACTGCAGCAATTTGTTCGCAACATATTCCGATATGTCTTGCTTTAGGATAGAAATCGATCCGCTACGATATTTTTTT
Organism: Ctena decussata; assembly: GCA_963989385.1. Classification (NCBI taxonomy): domain Eukaryota; kingdom Metazoa; phylum Mollusca; class Bivalvia; order Lucinida; family Lucinidae; genus Ctena; species Ctena decussata. Next base: position 42,666,707 of record OZ022500.1, read on the forward strand.
CTAAATTTGATTCGCTCAATTTCTGATTGAAGTTTTCCCTTTCGCCAGACCCGCCTTTTTATCGATCGGAGATTTTTCACTGGCTGACAGAGCGCGGCACTGACTAATAAATATTCATGAGCGCATTGGTTATATGACAATGTAAAGTCAAGGTGTTTGACAATAGTTATAGTAATGATAACCTTTAGTGATAACTCTATGATATCTGGACTAACTAACATGCATGCCCCTGCTGGATACTTATCAACCTCACAAGCTAACGCATTGAGGATGTTATACCAACTCCCCGGGTATGCGCACTACCCCGGGAACCTTGCTGCGCTCGCTCTTGCTACGCAAGGACATTATTCATATGATTATGCACAATCTTTAGTGGCAAATCAAGTGAATTTTTCAGTGGATGGTGGATATTCTGCTAGGAAAAACATTGCTTTGTCGCCAAACAGTAGCATTTCCGACGGAAAGGACGACAGTTACATGAAAAATGATGGTAAGTTTCTCAGTTGTTTTTTGTAAACTAAATTTAATGTACATTATACACTAGTTCAGTTCTACTTTAAATTATGTATTTGATTGAAAGTCTAAATCATTTTTTGTATGGGCGAAGTGCTCATGCATTGCTCAGACTAAGAAAATCTACAGATTTCAAAGTCAGAATGTCCATATTTTTTAAATTGCTTTTTTATATTTTTGTCAGATTAAATATACCGCATCGAAGATATATCATATTTATGCATTTCCTAATGTCTTTTTAGATAAACTTTAATGCTAACTCTAAAGTTAGCCCAGTTATCATAGAGTCACCACTAAAATTTCTTGAAATACATGTATTGAGTTATTTATTCATTAATGTATTTATTTCTTACCTTTTTTAAATGTCGTTTTCTTGATAATTTCAGACAGTTCTGACGAGAGTGACGGGCAGTCGGGTAAAAGACGTCGCACAAGAACCAACTTCACGGGCTGGCAGCTTGAAGAGCTCGAGCGTGCCTTTCACGATAGCCATTATCCGGATGTGTTCATGAGAGAGGCTCTTGCCATGAGGCTGGATCTTGTGGAATCAAGGGTTCAGGTAGGCATTCTTACTTCTCTATAAGGAAGGCGGTGGGGTGTGAGGGTGGTTACAGGGACTGAATGTACCTTTTTATCGAAAATTGTAAGAAACAATGGTTTGAGATTGACACAAACTAACAACCGTATATACAAACATTGATATACACTAAATTCTACATTTTAAGAATTGGAATTAAACTATATGAGTTCGGCACTATTCAGAAAGAATTTCAGCCTATTTGTCTTTGTCGGAATACTGCAGAGCCATTATTTCTATTGTATAGTTTTCACTGATTTTAATATAAGACACCAAAACTGACAAAATGAAAAAAGTGCACATTCTTCCATTGTAATCTGAAGTCCCTACCCACCGTTTCCTTCCTAATTTTATATTTTGATTTTGCTGATTCTGTTCTTGAGTCGTTTATGTTTTTATATATGAAAAAAATGTGTTATAAATAAATCTTTAAAGTGACTCTCAATTGAATTACTTCGATCAGGCAGTCCTTATAATTGGACACAACATATCTGAGAACCCACATGAAGTAATTTGAGAATATATACTCCCTGTTTTGATAGTGTAACTTTTCAAATTGGTCCTAATCTTCTTCCCTGACACATTTTACGTATTCTCTATCTGTTCTTCTGGCAATGACCATCATTAGCCCCTGTTGTTCTTTAATTGTTTTCCTATTTATTTCCTTTATTCCTGATTTGACTGCCCGTCGTCTGGACCTGCTGAAGTATATACACAGACAGATTAATTCAGACAAACTTTCATTAGTGGGAATCAAAGCGATTCAGCTTTTGTAATTTCAGTCATTTTGTATGTGGAGGGGCGGGATAGAGGTAACGTATCCAAGTCCTGCTAAAATATGCCTCTTTAGGGTATACTGCAAATAATACATTGGTCTTCAAATTATATACCAAACTGCAACGCTAAGGGGACAAATATGGCACATTGTTTATAAATTGCATCTTATAAACAAACAAATAAGTTTGGAGTAATAGACAGAATACGGGGAATATTGTTAAAATATAGACCTCTTGACTCGGTAGACCTTTGCTGTAATTTTGGCATACTTTTTCTAGCGTTTTATTTAAAAAATATATGTTTTGACGCCTCATAAAACCCGCTTCGTCAAACAGAATGGATTTCAGAAATACTACCGAAAAGAATCTTAATATGTATCTCGGAAATACTTTTCCTGTTGGCAACTCATACTTATCAACTTTATAGCATTTACGTATTAAATTTGGAAGTTTTATAAATCTGGTATTGATTTTAAGAAAAGTTGGCCGGACAAATAATACGACTTGGTTTTTTTTTCTACTTGGGCATTTTCTTTGTTTGTTTGACTCTTGAAAAGCAATGAAATATAACAAATTTGATAATTTCGGAAGTGACAATTTACTTCATCGACAATAATTTCGTTGAATAATAAAATGATCGTCCTTATATAGTTGTCAAATTATAAAAGTTAAATTGCTGATATGAGACACAAATGAGCCGCGACACGAGAAAACCAACAATGTGGCTGTGCGCCCAGCGCAGACTCAGATCAGCCTAGTCAACCCCCCAGTTTGACTAGACTTTTCATTAAGTACTCAAAGGGTAGCTAAGGGTCTAAGCTACCTCCATGCGGTCAGCGAAGACTCTGATCAGACTGGGCGGATGCCCAGGCTGATCTGAGTCTGCGCTGGGCGCACAACCACATTGTTGGTTTTGTCGCGTTGCGGCTCAAATTATATTACATGGTAAATAGTTGAAAATTTTACCTCCTCTTGGAGCGAAATTTTGGTAGGTTTAGTTCGGGATGAGCACATACAGGTATTTTGTTAAAAGGATGTTTCTAATTTCTTGTTGAACTAGTCAACCAGCTAACGATCAAAAACTGCAATCCGCTAGCAGTAGGGATTACATGTTTTATTGGGCGTTAAAGTAATTGTATGGAAAAAAGTTAATTTTTGAAAAGTCATTAGTCGTTCATAATTGGAATATTAGTATTTGGCAAAACTTAATTTAAAAAGTATATCTGATCTGTACAGCAGTTTTGAGATCGTGTTTGAGTTTTTTTTCTGTTTTCCTTTTACAGATAACGCTAAATTGTCAGTATAATTTAAACCTATTTTTCGAGTTGTAAGGCTGTTACGTCGTCTTATTTTGTGAATATAAAATATATATTTTACATCACCCGCAATAATCAAAACATAAATTTGGGACTATAATGTTATTTAAAATTTGAAATAATCACACGTATATACGTGTGTTTTAGTTACAGAAAGTCCTTTTTTAACAGCGGAACCTATCTAGAACTGAAAAGGTACACGTTTCACTATCTGCCTTTTACAACTCACCAATCTATACATTAATATAAACTCAACATAGTAAAACAATACTACAAAGCAGGTTAATGAGTCATTATTATGTAACTAATTAAGAAAAAAATTCTTTAAATAAGATGAGATGACATTAAACATGCATAATCATAAAACGGTAATAAAATGCATTATAACAGACACTTGTTTTCACTTTAATTTCTGAAGTAACGTCTCAATCCATCTATCAATAGAACGGCGTTTAGAGAAAAAAGAAATTCTTTCCGTCACATGACAGATCTTCGGTGATCAATTATGTCAGTAGCACCACATTAATTCAATTATTAATCAATCAGAAAATATATTGTACCTATTACCGTAGGTGTCCACACGTGCAGACAGATTGTTTTTACTCGCATCTAGCGTAAAATTGATCAATTTGTCTATAAGACAAATACTGCAGTTTTAGAATTCTTCTAGTTTTAGTTATATCAATGAACAAAACAACATTACAAAAAAAAATGTTATCGATGACTTCTACGTCCGATTAATCATGGCGTTCAAACCTAATGAACTTTGATGTAGATTTTTTTAAAAAGGCCGAGTCCAAAAACAGATACGGTATTTAATAATTTCTTTATCCATTTTCATTATTTTAGTATGAGTAGACTGACTCGACGCGTTGTAATATTTGTCGATTTACTTGCTGTATGGAGGCGAATCTGTACGGCTATATTATGAAAAAACAAACAAACAAAAACTCTGATTTAGATTCTTGTTATGCTATATCAAGCCCTAGTCTCTTAAAAATGATGCAACTACACATACAAAAATAGGATTTAAACAACGAAATCTCAAACGAAAACCGTACAATGAAACGCTCGTGCGAAACATAGCGAGACATAATTATGGCACATTAGTGTAAATGTCTGGTTTATGACGGTAAATGTTATTTAATAGCTGTTTTAGGACCAGCCACAATAGATTTAATATTTCTCGTCCATCTTCATTACGATAAAAAAATGCCCAACTTGCGTTAACTGCTACTGCTGGTGGTGGAAGTCCCCAAAAACCTAGACAATTGAAAGTTTCTCAATATAAAAGACCGTCCCGGCAAACCGTTCTTTTATATTGAGAAACTTCTTATTTTGAAATGCAAACCGAGTCTTTATTATTATGATCATTTACATGTATCATTATCAGTTTATTCTTATTTCACTTCTTTGGAATATTTCTTGCTTCCAATGACAACAATTCGATTTTAAAAAGAGTTGTGAAAATTAAAATATAGTACATGTAATGAAGAAACAAAAGAATGAAAATGCTTGTCTATAATTCTGATTCTAAACTGTACAGACTGGTCTCGGATGTAAATATCTTTAGTGAAAGAAACAGAGTTTTAAACACAAGAAAACAGTGTAAAGACTTACTTAATTTAATTATGCATATAATAACCGCAACCAAGACCAGGCCATAAAATGAAATTTTAGTCAAACTTAAAACTTTTCATGACCGTAAAATTACTGCTTAAACATTCAAACAGATAATGTTTAATAGTTTACCCCGATCTGAGAGTTTTCTGTTTTGGCAAGGTTGTAATCATTCTGTAATTAAAGAGTTAGGTCTCTTGTTGATCATATGGTATAGTGATCACAGGTCAGTGGGCGAGAAACACGACATCATATGGTTAGACTTCTTTTACCACGTCTCTCTCCATCCATCAAACAACAAACGAGCCATTTTCGGGTATAATTTCAGTGAAACTGTCTCATAAATTATTGCTGGTCAGTCTTGTTACCAACACGGAAAAGCTTTAAAGAAAGCGTTTATGATAAAGTTCCTGCTTTAAAAAATAACAACAAAATAGAAATAAGTAGTTTAGATACCCGTTATGCATGAAATAGAAGACAGAAAAAGAGAGAAAGGAGGGAGAGATGGCAGAGCCGCGTGGGGGAATGACGTGAGTTATGGCATGACACGTGCAAACAATGAAGAATCATAGCAACCTTATTAGGTTCACTTTGTTCTCCTGTTTCGCACATGCTACAATGCGCAGTTTCTTGTGGCACAATTTGTAAAGAAATGGAGGAGAAAGAGAGAGAGAGAGGGGAATGGTAAAAATATTGAGTCAGGCCTGTTTTAGCAAACGAAATCTGCATTAATTTAAACGCGCCGACGCATTGTGAAATGAAAAATATAAGTAAGGTAAGATTCATGAACAAATAATTACTAAATCAGTTAATTCGCTGTTTATGGATTCTTTTTTCTTTCTGAAAATGTCATTGAAATTGAATACACCAAGTCGACGATGTGGAACTAATTTGACACGCTTATCAGTTACAAAAATTGAAAATATAATATTCTATTTGAGAACACATGCCATCGAGTTTTTCGCGGGTCTGCTCTTTTTTCAGTATTTTTTTGTAAATTGACGTTGAAAAGATAACTCATGTCAAAATTCTATATAGGTATCATTCTGAAACACATTAAAATTCGGAAATAGCAAATGTTTTGCAAAACGATAAATAGGGGCTGCTTAAAAATTCTTTCTCAACTACAGTATGATGTTTCAGAAACGGAAACACTGATAATTTACGAGTGAATTTAGCAATATCATGAAAACGGTGTCGGACAAAGGAAAAAAATAAGTAGTTTCAGCTCAGATAAAGCGCATTCGACATCGCAAAATGAATTGACAAAATGAGTCTTTTAAAAGCAAGGAATTCACCACAGAAACGAAACAACAGTCTGTGAATTGTGCAGTCTTAGTGCTGGCTTTAGCAAAATTTTATTTTCAAATAGGTGGGCTCAATGATACCAAATACTAGCAAATCTTAACTACACTGTTATTTAAGTAAGTGGGTAATAAACGTTGGAAAAAATAGACAAAAACAATTAACTTTATACTGTGTTAGATATAGATCATCTTTATTTTGAAGTTTAAGGTTTCAATACAAGTTCGATGCTTTCGTATTCTGTAGTCAGACTTGAAACTATTTTCTGACTCCAAAACAACTGATGCATGGTTTGTATGTCTTGATACAGCTATCAAAATGTTTTAATTCGAAACCGTCAAAAGAAGATAAAAATCGCTTAATGCAAATAAAGTTCTTTTCCCCTTGTAATTGAAAGATAATTCAATTTAATTTGTGTTTGTACATTAACGCCCGCATTTAAATGTATTAATACCAGTGATATCTTTATTTCCTAAATGCACGGAATGACATACAACTTTTTACCCATATGAAGTACGTACGGATGGGTAGCTTCAATAGTATTAAGTATATCTATTTTTCATATACAGTGTTTCAAAGATGGCTATTTTATTCGCGCTGATAATATACTTAACGAGAATTTATGGTCCTGTATTTATACGATACACTATTATTGCTAACTGCTAGCGTATCATAATAAAATCGCACCTGCAAAACCACTAAGCAAAATGGCGTGATAAAGGCTTATAAAGGTAGAAAAGTGAGGCTGATGCCACAGCATAGACGGGCTTAGGTGTCTGTTTCCCAGGGTCCTGTTACCACCCAGGGGACCTTTTATACACAAGATACAGCGAGCTGTACAGGTTTTGTTAGATACATTTCATAAAATTCATTAGTGATGTAAACGACACGGAAAATGACATACGCGGGTTCCCATCATTAGTATCGCATTATGACAGGCAGTTTTGACGTTTCACTGAAATTAAACCATTTAAGAATTAGCCATCTCCACTAGAAAAAATGCAAATATGCCAAAAACAGAGAGAAAGAGGAACATGTCAAAACTGCGTCATTTCTTTTAAACTTAAGCTACATGGCTTCAAAAATTATTTATGTCACCGATCCCCAAAATTATGCTTGAAAACGAAATTTGCGCAACGAGCAATTTTAAAATAAATAAATAAATAAAAAAACTTTGGCATTACAGACTCTAGTTTTGCAGCGATTTGCAAATGGGTACACAGTCACAAGGATATACAAATGTTACACTTAGGTGCATAAATACGCCAACAATTATTAGAAACGTCTAGTGAAATATAGGCTGTATACTATCTGTTTTTTATATATAATATTTAATCTTTTTGTAAAAGGAGAGAAGAAAAGATGCAATTATGATTCATATTGTTTTCGTAATATTACTGAATGATTATATACATGTACATATTTAAAATCCAATAACAAAATTCAACATTCTCTTTCGTATTCTGTATCAATAATAACAATATTTTCATCAACAATTCACATTTTCTTACCTTTATTTTCTTCAGGTCTGGTTTCAAAATCGCCGAGCTAAATGGAGAAAGAAGGAACACACTAAGAAAGGACCTGGCCGCCCAGCACATAATGCTCAGCCACAAACCTGCAGCGGTGAACCCATGGATCCTGAAGAAGTTAAACGCAAAGAATTAGAGCGAATGGAGAAAAAGAAGCGAAAACAGGAAGAACGGTTAAGAAAACTAGAAGAGAAACGAAAACTTATCGACACAGATGATTTTTCTGACTCAAGAATAAACTGTGACAACAATGGTTCTGACACTGAAAACGAGCTAATTCCTGATCACAACAGTTCAAACATACATGAAGACTCTGCTGACACTGACAAAAGACCTGTTTGTTCTTTCAGTATAGATCGTTTACTGGAAGAGCCTAGAGTTCCAAGGGGAAGAAGGCCTAATTCTAAATATCCAAGAGTTCAGGCCTGCAAATCAGTTACCTCTCTTGGTTCAGGCATGATGCCGTTGTATCCAGTTACTCAGCCAATAGGATTCGTAGTGGAGCAAAGACAGGATGAGATAAAATCAGACTCTGATGTAACTGAACACAATGTTTCTTCAGATGAATCAATAAACGGTAACTCACCACAAGACACACGTGTATATAGTGATAGTAACAATCACGTTAGTGCTGATGAAGACTATGATGCTGATATAAATGTGACAGATGATGAAACTGATACCTATTGTGATCAACTCAAACAAAACAATCTGAATGGATGTCTGGATCTGACAATGCCAATTTCAGCATAAATAAATACTTATTTTCTTGTTTAACAGGGTTATCAATGTGTTGAAAACTAGTACCTCAGGAGTTTCCCAACAAAAACACAACGTCATAGACGTTACCACGTCGCCGTAACGTCATGACGTTGTGACGGCGGTTAGTGACGTCTATGGCGTTGTGTTATTCTGGACATGTTTATTTCTCCAGCAATATTATAATGACATCATATCTTGTCATTTCAGAATCATTCACCATTCCAGTACCAAAATGATTTTATATGATGGGACAGAACAGTCTGTGTAAACAGTGCACAGCCTGATCAGACGGCCCCTTGTACAAAGTACAGTCAAATCTTAAAACAATATATACCCTACCTGAACTGCAAATGTTGAAAGTGTCCCAATATCTAAAACCATTAAGGTACATTTCTGACATTTTTGTTTATATTGCATTAAATGAAGCGTTTATTTAAATCACAGAATTTAAGGAATATTGGTTTTGATTATTTAATACTCAGTTCTAAACCATCTTAGGATAACTCGCCATTGCTATTCAATCCTGCCACGATTTAATATTTTTCCTGCAGCTTCAAAAAATCACAGTCCTACCGTCAGTGGGCAGATAATCTTCATCCATTCATACACATAGAACCTGAAATGGATAAATGCGTAACACCATGAAAAATGCATCTGACATGTATGAATAGCTAAGACACAGATCAGCCAGACCATCCACGCATTCTGGTAAGTGTCTCTGATATATCATCTGTATAGATTTCTCTAACACCACAGAGTTCTGTGCAGACTGACAAGACTCTTAGCAGACTGAGCGCATGCGTAGAATGACCTGAGTATTTGCTGTTAGCGCCTGTCATAAAACTCGTGTTCTTATGGAATGGCTGGAATAATGGTTTATTTCAAAACAAATAAAATCCATAATTCAAGCTCGGACGAGTATTTACACATACTGTAAAGCTCTATGTACTGAGTCAGAGAGGTCTGAGCAAATAGCGCTGACCCAGATCAGACTGTTCATAAGGAGCAGTCTGATCAAGGTCAACCCCATTTGCTATTCCAGCTACATCCCAGTACTTAAGAATTTTACAATAGGATTGATTGTTTTTACTACTCGTCCCGGATTGTAGCATAAAATACTTTTGCTTTTCTTTTTCCTATCTATCACTGTCTTTCATTCACAGCTTTACACTTATTCTATCATTTCTGACTTTATGATTTTGTTCTATGCTAGAGATATATTTTATATTTCTGTTGTCAATAAAATACAAAACTAATAGATACCTTGGTTGATTGTTCTTCATTAGTCCACGACTTTGCAGCAGTTATGTCCCTTTTTTAACTTTGTAAAGAGTATGGGGTTTAATTTACCTTAAACATTTTGAATGTTCCTTAAACATATTTATTTTTCTTTTTTTCATAACATATATATATATATATATATTACAACATACAAAATGTACTAGGATTGGAACGAAAGCAACTTGCTTATTTAGTTCTTCTTCTTGAATGTTGGACAGACAGGTCTAAGCAAACAGTGCAGACCTTGATCAGACTGCTCCTGAGCAGTCTGATCAGAGTCTACACAGTTTGTCATTCCATCTGCATCTTTTGGACACAAATTGCATTATAAACGAAACTGTTCTATTAATAGGACAGTTACGGTAATTATATTAGGTGCCCCTATTTTTAGATTTTTACGGTATCAGCTTTCGGCCCTCATCAGAATAGCCCCGGTAAGGCAAGTCACGTGAAAGCCCCCAATAAATATGTTTCAAGCATCATAGAGTTTATATCAGAACACACTTACTTAGTTTGCCTATTCAGAGGTAACAGACATTAGGGCACAAAAAATATGGCACCTTGGGGGTAACTCTTATAACCGACAGACAAAATGAGCAGGCTTTGCAAGGTCACAATGAGCCGTCTCATCTGGAGAAGAACTGTCGAAATTCTGCTTGTGCCTTTGGCGAATACCTCTTTCTAAATAATGGACACTGCAAACTTCTATCATAATAAAGCCATAGTTAGATATTTTGAGGTAAAAATTCAACAGTATTCACCCCTGGCTAACTATGTATATAAAAAAGCTGTTACGAAACGAAAAAAGCCGTTACGAAACAAAAAAGAGCCGTAGTGACCAAACGACCTGATGACCAGGTCGTTTGGTAACTATATGACTCTATTTTGTTACGTAACAGCTCTTTGTCGTTTCGTTACATCTTTGAAAACATAGTTCACCAGGTGTGGTATTCGAGCCTGTTTCTTTGCAAATACACTAGGCATGCTTTTAGGCTCATGTCGCATATTTGTATTATTTACTCATATCAGATACACTAGCAAGGATAAGAAACGGGTGAGAATGTCATCGGAAATAAATTCCTTACAGTATTCATTTCTTTGAAATAACATATTAAACAAGGATTTTTTGAAAATGTCTCAAACTCTTTCCAGATATCGTTAACCTCACATTTGAAGCAAAACACTTTGCATTTTATTGTTCGAAACCAAATAGCAAAGTATGCTTGAGCGTTTGGGTGCATGCTTGGTTACTCAATACTTCCGAATAACTTACACCAGTTTAACTCTATAAGCCCCAGTGACGAAATAACAAAAAATTGCAACCAGCGTAGATCCTGATGAGGCGGCTCATAATGAGCCGCCTCATCTAGATCTACACTGTTCGCCCTCTATAGTCTTTGAATTCTCAATATGAAATGTCTTGGTCAAGGCTTTTTTTTTATTTTTGCAGACGTAAATTTTGTCGTCTGCTTTTTGGTGCTTAAATAGTTAATTCGTATTTCCTTTGCCATTCTAACATTTGGTTTGCATCGGGTTTCCTAGTAGTTATGGATACATGTCTCTACCAAATTACTGACCAAGTTCCGATTCAGCTGAATAAATGAGCCGCAACACAACGAAACCAACAAAGCGGCATAGGCGCCATGCAAAGACTCAGATCAGTCTGGGCATCCGCCCAGTCTAATCAGAGTATTCGCTGTGCGCTTAAAATGTAGTTAAGGATCTAAGCTAACTCTGTACTGACAGCGAAGTCTCTGCTGAGACTAGGCGGATGCCCAGGCTGATCTGAGTCTTTGCTGGGCGCACTCGCCACTTTTTTGGTTTTTTCACGGCGTGTCGAGGCTCAAATGTTAACTGAATTGAATGGATACCCTTTCAAGGGAAGTTCTATTTTACCATGAAAGCATGTAAAATGTTTCCGGATATATTTATGTTGCTCAGCAGCTAGGCGTTAAAAAAGAGACAGAGACCGACTGCATATCTCTTTACAGAGTATCATAAATACAATGTCTTTGAACGAAATTTTTGAAGACCGCCTTATTTTTAACCAACTGATCACTAAGTTCTATCATAAGGACAGTGCTAATCCTCGACTCATCGATTCAGTCATCTTTGTTATATTACACTTTTGTCAGTAAAGCGGCTCAGCTAAAGCATTTTACAAGAAACCACGAGAGCCCTGAATGACAACAGTGAACGCAAGATGCACTATTTCCTCTTCAAGAAATTTTCAAGAAGCGCTTTCAAAAAATATGTGTCGCTCTGTTTTCAATATTCTTGACCGATGTATACCAAATATTTTAGTAAATTGAATGTCGATCTTATAAACAAAACTAGTTGCCATGCTTCCACTGAAGAAAAGCGTTCAAAGTACCGAAATCATGAGTCCTAACTCGTAAATCCTGGAACCATTGACAATTTCAAAATACGGTAAACTCGCGATATCTCAAACAATGATATCTCAAAGTAACTTATTATATCAAAGAACATAGTTTGGACACATTTTATAGTTCCATTTACATTTCAACTCCTGTTATCTCAAACTACTGATATCTCAAAGTCAATTTTCTGAACCCATCAAATTTTCTTTGCGATATCAGAGGTTTGGAAAGAACTTCCACTCTGAGACATCGAGAATTGACTGTATTTTGATGATACTTACCCACGGACCTCATCAGGTGCTTGTTAGTATGTATCAAAATCATAAAAAGCCATGCGATGAGCAATAGAAAGCTTTTCCAAAGGGTTAAATACATATTTAATACAAAATATTTTATTTGGCCCCACATAAAGTGAAAGTTTAAGCTCACCTTTTTGGTATAATGTAAAGGCTCTCACAATTTACACTATTAGAAAACTGCAAAACTTGGTCATGTCTGATCATTGGCAGCTTGACCGAAATGGACTGAAATAGTGTATACAGTCGGCTCCCGATATCTCGAACACTGATATCTCAAAGCATCTTCTTATATCAAAGAATATATTTCCTATTTTTATTTACATTTCAACTCCTTTAATCCCAAACTACTGATATCTCAAGTAAATTTTCTGGTACCAGAAAATTTACTTTGAGATATCAGTAATTTTGGCTGAAGTTCCACTTCGAGACATCGAGAGTTTGACTGTATGTTAATAGTTTCCGTCTGCCAACTGTGCCACAGTTTTATTGAATCAAGAAACTATATTTGGTTGCTTCTGTTAAGTGTGGCCTTCTCCTATACAAACTTGTTGACAAACAATTAACCCATTTCATTTTTATTTTCTATTCGGGATATGCATTACAGGCAATTCTGATTTCCAATATTATTTTACATATAATATTAATTATTATTCTATCATCAATAATACTGCTACTATTACTTCGTTAAATTTGCTGAAAGTTAAAGTCTGAGTCATTTGACACAGATACCATTCAACCACATTGATTTAATTTCAGACTGAAAGGCGCAAATTCCTGTGGTGATAAACTGGTTTCTTCAAATTAATTTAAACACAATGCATAATGCAAAAATACAAAATCCACAATGACGATTTGACAATACGCATTCGGCAAGGGACATGGATAACTTCTTACCGGAAGTGCACGTAACAAGAAAATGAATAAAATGCCGCCCTCATTTATGTCTACAATGGTGGAACCGCAGAATTCGCTCCGTCTATCTTGTTGCCGTTAAAAGTCTAAATATTGGGGCAAATGAGCTGCGACACGACAAAACCAACAAAGGAGCATCTGCCCCCAACCGCCCTTCCAGTGAATACTCAGATCAGCCTGGGCAACCGCCCAGTCTGATCAGTCTTCGCTTTGGACTTAGAGAGTAGCTAAGGGTCTAGGCTACCCCCATGCCGACAGCAAAGACTCTAATCAGCCTGAGCGGATGCCCAGGCTGATCTGAGTCTTCGCTGGGGGCACATGCTACTTGGTTTATTTTGTCGTGTCGCGGCTCAAATAGATCTGAGCAACCAGTGGAGACCCATATCCATTCTCGCTATTTGTAAACGACAGCTTATTATGGCCTTTCGTATATGCCGCATGGACTTACGGGAATTATCCAGATTTGCATATAAAGAATGGTGGAAGAAGCTTCAACGAATGACATTTCCCAGCTTTACTTGCGATAAATGCGACAGACCAGTGAGGCAAGTGCCGTCTGTTTGCGATAAAGGAACCAGATCTGACTGCTCCTTCAGAAGTAAGTAGGAAAATTCTCAGGAACTGACGCAATTCAATCCCAGATTCCACCCAAGACACCACGTGAGAAAATGACATCACAAAATTAGTCACCACCAAAGACGTCATCAGAGCACTTCTTGTTATTCCATCTGCATCTTTTAGATGCATTACTGCTCTGAAAAACGCATTGCTCAATTTTATGACTATTACATTAATTAATGTAGGTGTCCCAAATATAGAATTTTTAACGCGATTTCTTGTTTGATATTAGTACAGAGCCTACATTCGAGCAAGCCCACCAGGCACACAAAGCTGAAACAATGTAGACTGAACAATGATGCAACGTCTTGACGTTGAAATCAGGGGAAAGTAATCTATCAATTTCTGTTTTGCCTTCCTTCTAAGCGGAGCTCAACTGTTTCGGGAAAGAATTTGCCCTTGAGAAGCACACTTTTTATGTCCCCCCACCAAAGGTGAGGGGGGACATATTGTTTTCAGTGCGGATCCCGTCGGCGTCTGCGTCGGCGTGACAGATTCTTGTATGCGCGATATCTCTTGAACCAATGGATGGAATTTCACCAAACTTGCATGGATATATCATTGGGACAAGCTTATGAGCTGATTAGATTTTGGTGACCTTGACCTCATTTTCAATGTCACAGGAGGGCTTAGATGACAATTTCTTGTATGCGCATTATCTCTTGAACCAATGGATGGAATTTCACCAAACTTGCATTGATACATCATTGGGACAAGCGTAAGAGCTGATTAGATTTTGGTGACCTTGACCTCATTTTCAAGGTCACTGGATGACAGATGACAATTTCTTGTACCCAATTTCTTGTATGCACGATATCTCTTGAACCAATAGATGGAATTTCACCAAACTTGCATGGATATATTATTGGGACAAGTGTAAGAGCTGGTTAGATTTGGTGACCTTGACCTCATTTTCAAGGTCACTGGAGGACTTAGATGACAATTTCTTGTACCCACTACAAATCCTGAACCAATGGATGGAATCTCACAAAACTTGCATGGATACATTATTGGGACAAGTTTTTGAGCTGATTAGATTTTGGTGACCTTGACCTCATTTTCAAGGTCACTGGAGGACTTGGAGGACAATTTCTTGTACCCACTATATCTCCTGAACCAATGGAATGAATTTCACCAAACTTTCCTGGATACATGATTTGGACAAGTTTATGAGCTGTTTAGATTTTGGTGACCTTGACCTTATTTTAAAGGTCACTGGAGGACTAACATGGCAATTTCTTGTACCCACAATATCTTCTGAACCAATGGATGGAATTTCGCCAAACTTTCGTGGATACATGATTTGGACAAGTTTAAGAGCTGAACAAAATTTTGGTGACCTTGACCTCATTTTCAAGGTCACAGGAGGATTTAGATATGTGAAAATTTCCCTAAATTGATGTATCTCTTTAGCCTTTAGCTTGATTTCCACTTTACTTTCATAGATATACCTATGGGACAGTCTCAAGAGTGTACTGTGTTTTGATTACCTTGACCCCATTTTCAAGGTCAAAAGCTATCTCTATCTTACAAATGCATATTTTTCTCTCTTAAAAAATGAGATATCTTGAACCAGTGGATGGATATTCATCAGACTTGCATGAATGTATCGTAGTGACAGGTTTAACACATGTTTAGTAGTTGGTGACCTTGACCCATTTTTGAAGGACATAGTCTTCTGTGTAGGATATCTTTAGAACCAGCGGATGGATTTTGTCCAAACTTGCATAGATATTTTATTTGTACAGACTATTTATTCATTAGAGGGATGGGAAATGGGCTGGTGGGGGGACATCAGTTTTTCTCTGAAAAACATTTCTAGTTTTTTCTGCAAGAGTAGACCCCGTATTGGAAAGGCCTCGGTGTGTAAGGAGGCAAACAGGTAGTCGCAAAAGGTATGAATGGAAGCCCTGTAGGGCAATTTAGACTTGCGACTAATGACTTAAGACTTTTGCCTTAAGACTCTTGACTTATAATTTGTGACTTATGATTTTTAAATTGTGACTTGTGTGGGGCCTATGAAAAGCCAAGACATATATTTTTGTGTGTGTGTGGGGGGGGACCTGGAGTGATAAAGTGCATGCACTGATAGAGTTTAAAAGGTCTGGGGCCTATGTACTTAGGTATTAGTGACCTAGTTTTGTGGGTGGGTGGGGGATAGGAGGGGAGTGGAGGGTGGGGGTAGAGTGGTAAGGTGCATGCACTGATTGAGTTTCAAACGTCTGGGGGTTATGGAAAGCTGAAAAGCGAGATATGTTCTTTTTGTGAAAGTAGGTCATAGTGACCTTGTTTTATGTTAGGGGTGAGGGGGGTAACCTGGAGTGGTAAGGCTGACGTAGTTTCAAAGGTCTGGGGCCTATGCAAAACGAGACATGCACTTTTTTGCGAAAGTAGGCCACAGCGAGTTTGTTTTGTGGGGGTGACCTGGAGTAGCTAGGTGCATGCATTGACTGACTTTCAAAGGTCTGGGGCCTATGAAAGACAAGACGTACTTTTTCGTAAAAGTAGGTCACCGTGACATAAGCCCTGGTGGGGAAAAAATTTGACTTGCGACTTATGACTTAAGACTTTTGACTTACGACTTCCGAGTCATGACTTATGCACTTTATCACTCCAGGTCACTCTCCATAAAACAATGTCACTGTGACCTGCTTTTACAAAAAAATACCACATATTAAGTTTTCGAGGTCAGCCCCATATCGCTTTTCAGAATCCCCAGACCTTTGAAACTCAACAAGTGCATGCACTTTGCAACTCCAGGTTAGCCCCACTCCCACAAAACTAGGTCATTGTGACCTACTTTCACAAAAATTACTTGCTTGGCTTTGCATAGGCTCCAGAAAACTCAGAAGTACAAGTCGTAAGTCAAAAGTCTTAAGCCATTAGTCGCAAGTCAAACTTGCCCTCGAGGGCAATCATAGTATTTCCCTTCATAGACTGTTGAAAAAATTATGAAGGGCACCCATACACCTATTTTGAATCTAGGTTGTTTCATAGATATGCGCCCACTGGGACGTTGCTATGAAATCTGCTTATGCCCGAACTTGCCTGCACAGATGTAACCCGCAGTTTGCTGTTTGAAATCTTTAGTATAACTACTTGTTTTGGATGAACTGTGCATGTTTTTTTTTTTTTTTTTTTGTTTTTGTTTTTTTGCAGAAACACGATAAAGTTGATTTTCATCCTCCAAAATCTTCTCCAACTCGGACATTTACATGCACGGAATCCATTTAAATGTGCAATGCCCAAATACTACGGACAGTTTTTGTACGCAGTTGTAATTTGCGGTGCAAACTCATCTATCTCTTAACCTTGTAAGGCCGTTGGGGCATCCCAGAGAACTCTACACTATGTCCTGTTTTCAGTTATCCTTGTTAAACGGACAAATTCCATTCCCATCGACTATTTATCATTGTCTTTCCATGGCTTTTTCTATCTGTCTCTTTTTTTTTTCCTTTCACCCTTGAAGATCGTCTCTGCCGAGCCAGAAGACTCCTCTTCCTTTCCAAATCTTGTTCGATCTTTCTGCGATCAGCCTCATTATTTGTTATATGGTCATTGTACGAGGTATTCAGTATTCTTCGGCAGCATCTCATCTTAAAGACCTGAATTTTACTTGTTGAGTCTGCTGTCAAGTTGCAAAATCGTCAGCTGAATAATTAACTGCAGTTCAAAAATTATTGCACTAACTAAAAGAACATTATCTACATACTGTATAAATGAATACGTGAAACCGATAAACATGTTTATGCGCAACACTTGCTTTTTTTTTTTTTTTTTTTAATTATAGGATACGAATCTACATGTTTCATGCCATTGATATAATTTCCTTATCACATGCTTATAATGACTTTTTACACATATTGGAACTATTAAAGTGATGCTTTAAGTCCCACATCAGAACCTTTTTTACGAGGCGTCGTATTTTTCTAAAGAGAATTAAAAAATAATAATAATATATCAGAATTCTAATTAGTGAAAGGGAAACAAGTTCTGTGACTGTTTGTTTGCATCTCTGAATTTCAAAGCCCTTTCAAAATGGCGGTCAACTCTGAAAGGAAGAAAATTGCTACGGAAGCAAATATTTCCTTCAAGAGTTGACTCCCATTGAGGGGTGGCAAAAATAAAATTGGCTGAGTTACCTCCCCTAAACGTGTATCTATGCACCCTAGAGACCTTCATAGCTATGTTCTGGCTGCTAAAAATAACAGATCTCTAGATAAGAACGGGTAACAGGGATAATTTTCTTTATTTTACAATAAAATATATTTTGCGACCCCTCATTAGAACCGTCTCGCCGAGACGGTTCTAATAAGGGGTCACAATAAAAACATTTTGCGACCCTCATTTGAAGCCGAGACGGTTCTAATGAGGGGTCACAACATGTGTTTATATTGAGAAATAAGAAAAATTATCTTTTAATTATCCCTGTTACAACTTCTTATCTGGAGCTCTGAATAAAGAGGTTGTCAGTTTGCCTCATATAGGTACAAGAGGTAACGTAGCTAACACTATTGTACACAACTAGAACGTGAGTGTCAGCACTATTGCGCACGGGCAGAATGTCTGCGTTTGTCAGTGCAGCCGTGACCTTGTTACATATACAAAAGGAACGCGTATATTTTAAAGGTTTTTGCTCTCTTTATCAATTTTACTTGAATTGTCATTTCCTTGTCTGGATACCGTAAAACTCCTTGATACAGGACAGTCATGCCCGGATAAACAATATGGACCAAGATCAGAATGACCCTACAGAAGTAGACAGATTAGAGTCAGCACTTTTTGCAGTTTAGGTAACAGTTTTATGCAACATTCTGTGATAGAACCATTCGAACTGACTATATTTTAAACCAGAAAATTCCTAAAACAGAAATCAATAAAGTTCTGGTTAAAATGTTCCAATATACCGGTTCATATGTCTGTCTCACCGTTGTTTAATTAAAACAGTATTCGTATTGATTGGAAATATGTCATAATAATAATTATCATGCATCGAATTTCTTTTTTCAGTTGACATTTATTGTAATGAAGCGTTTTTTGTCAAGACTTTCATTATAAGAGTGACGGGTAAAGGACATTGAAGTGTACGTTTTCTGCATTATGCATGTAATGTTTTTTGTTGTTGTGTTTTTTTTTCTGTCATATTTAAAATAAAACTAATTTGGCTGGATAAACAAAATATTTATATGGGTCACACTCATTAGTTATTAACTTCCAATGTTTACTTATTATTTATTACATTCAATTCAGCAATCATTATGGCTTATACGAATGGATGCGCAATTATCTATTATTATGTAATGATACAAGATACTTCTATAAGCATGCAGTTATTTAGAGAGAGAGAGAGAGAGAGAGAGAGAGAGAGAGAGAGAGAGAAGGTATTTTCACCAGGTATTTTCACAACAGGACGTAATGGTTAAGTTAAACGACATGAATACCGGTAAAGAATGCGACAATTATAGGTTATTGAACTTATATCGGGAAATATTCGGCACGAGTTCATATGGCGAAGGACGCACGAGCTTGCGAGTGTGTCTCCGCCATATGAACGAGTGCCGAATATTTCA
Source organism: Ctena decussata (assembly GCA_963989385.1). Taxonomy (NCBI): domain Eukaryota; kingdom Metazoa; phylum Mollusca; class Bivalvia; order Lucinida; family Lucinidae; genus Ctena; species Ctena decussata. The sequence goes on from OZ022500.1 coordinate 42,686,169, forward strand.
CAATATAAATTCAATAACCTTTTTATTATCAATTATCAGCTAGTTTCAGCAATGCTGTCTACATAAGAAATCAAAATAAATATCGGCATATCAATCCACAATTTCTTGAAATTTGAAATATCATTATGCAGTTCAGTGTCTTCATACGTGCTAAAAGCCACGCCCGACGGCGCGAAAGTGAATCTGACGTTAAAGAATCGTGCATGACGTCAGAAAACAAACTTTGAAGTTAACAAGAAGTGGACGCCATTTTCCACTTCTATTCTCTGCAAATCTTAGGAAATTCTCCATTATAATTCCCAGACTATGCCGTAAAAGATTGACAGATCAAAGGTAAATCATATTTAGTTGTCTTCTATGCAATTTATACAGCGAAACTGACAACAGTGTCATCATTTTACTCGGTTTTTGATTGCAGTCGACAACAAAATGGCTGCCACGCCTTTTATCCTCTCAAAACAAAAGTAGTTCTGGCGAACGTGACTCCTTAAATCCGTGCAATATGCACTTGACTCCGTGCAATATGCAAAAAATATTGCACGGTTACTCCAATGTAAAGTGAATGGAAGTGAATGGGGATCTGTTTAGGTATATAATTAATAAGACGTGATATTACAAAACCTTTAGTGAGAAGCCGAACAGACAAGCATACAAACATCACTGCAATAGCAAGAGAGTGGGTTTGTAAGAAATATATTAAATGATAAGCGTTATTGTGGTGCTGACCAAAGTTTATTTATATTTTTGCTATCTTTGTTGTTCCACAAATCAATTGCTGTATAATATGTTTGTTTCTTGCCATGTCTTGCTGTGTTTGATATTGTAGGGGAAGGGCTGTAACTAATGTTGTGAGAACTTGTAGCCCAACCCCATTGTATATAAAGGCAATAAAATAAGTTTAATCTATTAAATGATACACATGACAAAAACGGACTGTAAATGAAGTGACAAAGTATGACATTTAGAGGACTATAAGGACTTTCAGATCGGCTATCTACACAGATATCCGTTAGGAATACAATAGACTTTACATCCTTTGAGATCAGAGGATAGATTCTGAGAAATCTAAAATTTGAGATCGATGAAACTTTTATTCTAGATCATCGTCTTTTATATTATTTGGATCCTTTTGAATCTAATCAGTCTTTGTATCGACTGCCCAATGAAATTAAGAAATTACAGTAAGCTTTTTTCTGGTTTCGTCACCAGATATTGTCAGGGTCACTGACGAGGCTTTATTAGCCGAAACTACGTAGTCTGGCCCATGTTTCTACTTCTGTATGTATTTTCTGCTCTTGAAGGAACTTTTTAAGATTTTAATTTTACCTCACTGCAGCTGGTGTTGTGCCGTGTGGAGGCCGTAAAAAGTCTCCCCGTACATCATCCATAGTGCAGATTATATTTCATTTACATCCTTTGAGATCAGAGGATAGATTCTGAGAAATCTAAAATTTGAGATCGATGAAACTTTTATTCTAGATCATCGTCTTTTATATTATTCGGATCCTTTTGAATCTAATCAGTCTTTGTATCGACTGCCCAATTAAATTAAGAAATTACAGTAAGCTTTTTTCTGGTTTCGTCACCAGATATTGTCAGGGTCACTGACGAGGCTTTATTAGCCGAAACTACGTAGTCTGGCCCATGTTTCTACTTCTGTATGTATTTTCTGCTCTTGAAGGAACTTTTTAAGATTTTGATTAAACATTACAAAATGAATTTCAGATTCAGTCTATAAAACACATATCCGTTAATAATGGAATGGAGATAAGAATAACAAAAGGACTTTCAGAAGGGCTATAAACAAACAGACGGTTAAGAATGCCATGGGAAGAAGTATCACAAAAAGACTTTCCGAGAGAGGCTATAAATGAGCCGCGACACGACAAAACCAACAATGTGGTTGTAGGCCCAGCGCAGACTCAGATCAGCCTAGCCATCCGCCTAGTCTGAGCAGAGTCTTTCCTAAGGGCTTAAAGGGTAGCTAAGGGTCTAAGCTACATCCGTGCGGACAGCGAAGACTCTGATCAGACTGGGCGGATGCCCAGGCTGATCTGAGTCTGCGCTCGGCGCACAACCACTTTGTTGGTTTGTCTTGTCGTGGCTCACATACACATACCCGTAAAGAATGCCGCAGTATAGAAAATTAAAACAATGTCAAAATGACTTGCCGGGGAAAATGGAAACAAACATACCCGTTATAGGAGTTTCAGACGGAGGCTTTACACATACATAGCCTTTGAGAATGCTATAGAAAGAAGAATCACAAAAAGACTCACAGGAAGGTTTTGAGCTCACATACCCTTTAAGAATGTCATAGAAAGAAGTCTCATAATAATTTGATAGGAAGGCAATAAACAAAAATATCCATTGATTATGTCATAGAAAGAAGAATCGCAACAGGACTTTCAAAGGGAGGATATAAACACAAATTTGTTACGAACGCTATAGTAAGAAAAAATCACAAAAAGAGTTTCAGAGGGAGGCTATCAACACACATACCCGATAAGAATGCCATTTAAAAGAGAATCACAAAAGGATTTTCAGAGAGCGGCAATAAACACACATATCCGTAACGAATACAATACAAAGACGTTTTGAAAACGAACTCTTAAAGGAAGACCATAAACACACATACCCGTTAAGAATGCCATAGAAAGAAGTATTACAAAAGACCTTTTAGAGGGAGTCTATACCCGTGAAGAATGCCATAGAAAGAAACTTTACAAATGACCTTTAGATGGGAGGCTATACACACAGACCCGTTGAGAATGCCATGGAAAGAAACATCACAATAGTACATTCAGGGGGGTACTATAAAAACACATACCCGTTCAGAATGCCATTAAAGAAGATTCATAAAAGGTATTCTATAGAAAAAATTATAACCCTACATGCGAATGCCATAGAATGCCACAGAAAGAAGAATCACAAGAGGACTTTTAGAGGAAGGTTTAAAACACACACACCCCGTAACAATACCGTCGAGAGAAATATCACAATAAGACAGCCAGAGGGAGGCTAAAAACAAATACCCGTTCAGACTGCCACTAAAGAAGAATCACTAAACAAATAAGAGAAAGACTATAAAAACACATACCCGTTGAGAATGCCATAGAAAAGGACCCACATCTGTATCTTGATTATTTGTAATCTTAGTTGTTTCCAACTATGGTTTGAGGGCTGGATTTGGATTTTGATTGTTTCAGTTCCTGGTCTTTGCATACTTTTTACTTTAAGCACACACATATCCGTTAGTAATGCCAGAAAACAAAAGTATCACGAAAAGACGTACAAAGAGAGGCTAAACACACATAAACCAAATAGAGATGCAAAAAATTGATCTAGAAACATACCTACCAATTAAGAATGTTCTAGCAAGAGGCATAACAACAAGACGTGAAGAGAAGTCATACCTACAAAATACGATTACAACAGCAAACGGTAGTACAACATTAGCTATGCAATTATGCATAGAAATTAAAAATGCGGTTGCAAAAGGTGACACAAGGAATGGTTAGAAAGACATTCATACCAAAAAATCATGAAGATATTTACGAAAAGCGACAATCACAAACCATAAAGTATCCAAGATACCGAATGAAAAAGAAATTGTTAACACAAACAACCAAACGGAACATCACGGATGCTATATAACAGACACAATCAGCATAATAGGGTAAATGTGTACACTCATAAGTAAAGCAACTTTGCCATTTTCATTTTTGCCTTCTTTCTTTATGGGGTCTACTCGTAAATATTCGTATCTACTCGTATCTTATTTTAGAGAAAATCCCTTTGGAAGGGCTTCGTCCTTGAGGGAAGCAATCGGGAAGTCACGAAAGTTGTTCCCTTTATGAAATGGCGTAAAAATGAAGGTGTACCCGGTATACACCTGAAAAAAGAAAGAAATTGCAACCAAGGAATCACCTACCGGGTTATTGTCAGTAGTAAGAGTACTGGAGCTTATGGATATGCAATCTCACTCGTTAGGTATACAGGTACACCATAATGTTTGGTCTCTAGGATTTCACAGGAGACAACTTTTGTGACTTCCTGCTTATCTGAACGACGAGGTTTTCCCAGAATGGGATCTACTGTCCAAAGCATATTCCCTCGTTTTTTTCAAACAGCTTCAAAATAGTTTTAAAACTTCGCTGGACAACAGATTAACATATCTAAATCCTTCGTAAAAAATAAGAAAAAAAAAGTTAAATGTAATGTTTTAATAAAAAAAAATATCCGAGAGCAAGAAAGGAAGTCGATATCACCATATATGGTCATGTGACGATACCTCGAATTTTTTCTGGATCTTGCACGTGATAAGAATGCTTTTGCAGCTAAAATCAAAATAGAAATTGTATAAGTAGGCCGAAATCGATAAAATGTAGCAAAGAAGACTCCCATAGGAAGTGGAGTCAAAAATTGAATTTTAGACGAAAAGCTATAAAGCTTTGATCACTTATTACTGCCTCTGAAAATAATGCCTGCAATGCGCGCGATTCCTAGAAAATCGTCGAGGGTCCGCGTACATTTCCGGACATAAGAGTCTTCACATCTTACACTTGGTTAAAGATAAAAACATCAATACCATCATATGTCCTATAGAAAAAAAAAATGACTGAATAGCATCGATACGTTAGACCCCTGTAGGGGAATGTTTAAGGCGTGGTGTCTTATATAAACAACAGTAGTATCACATTAAATATATATCTCTGATGGCCCGGCCAGCTATCGAAACCCTGCTCCCTCAGATCCAAAATGACGCCATGAGGTCGTTGGCCACAGATATGACTGTTAGTGAGTAGATAAAAAGGCAATCTATGAAACACCCAAAATTCCCAAAATCGAAATATATCACTGAATAGAAACTGGCAGATACAAAAGACCCAAAACTCCAAGAAATGTCAATTTTGTCCGGGCTTTGTCGAATCAGAAACACACTTTTTACTTCACTGTGATAAATATGCTAATATAAGAGAATCTTATATCAGTAAACATGTGAATTTAATGAGAAGCAAGCATCCTTCCCAGAATGACCTGACCACTATAATAAATTTGCTTAACCCAGAAAATTTTTCTTTAGCAAGAGATGTATCAAATTATATTGATAACTCTCTTACTATTAGAAAGAATAACATTTAATTGTTGTTGTTGAATTTGTTGAATACTGATTCAAACTTAATTTTGTTTCGATTGTTTTATGTAATCTTCGTTTTGCTTGTATTTTGTCTGTTATATTGGAATACGCTATAATGTAATTGTATGGCTTTCTGAATAAAGTGAATGTGAATCTGAATAGTAACAAAGGCCTTTCTTTGAACACACAGACCGAAGGAAGACTAGTGCTTGCAACTATAAATAGTTCTGTCTTAGTTTGCTTTCTTTGCTTTTTACAGTTGGTTACTTTCTGATGCATGTGGTGAAATTCAGACATGCATATGCAAATCACATCATACGCTTTTCTGCTTAGTCTGTATAATTATGTACTCATGTGCCTGATAAATATATTTTCTGCAACGTGTCCTGCAACAGTGCTGAAAATTACTACAATGTAATCTGCTTACAATGACGAAATACTAGCATCTAGCATGCACCTGATATGGCTGATATTATCTATCGTCAAGAAAAAACGAAATTGTCTGGAAACATATACAATTATTTCTGCTTATATTTCTAAGGTTACACACATATATTTTGTGATCCCTGATCTAGACTAAATTAAAACCCGATTGTTTGTTTGGCTAATTAAGCATAAAATGACATGAAACATTATAGTAAACTTAGAGACAAATAAGTAAAATGATAATTCCACATTTGTATCGCGGGGTCTATGGGTGAAGTCTATTCAACAGTTGACCCAATGGTTCAAATTACCAAGACCAAGCCTGAAAATACATTACAGAAATATATTTATCACTAACTCATGTAATGTACAAGAATGATGTGTTTCATGAGATAACGGGTAGATGACTCAACGCATCAGAAATACAAAGTCATACAATACAAACAAAATGAAACAATGTCACGCAAAGCATACATGGACATAAAAGACATTCAAAACAATGCATGTATACATGGATGGACGGTACAACGTTTGTTTTCAGACAATAACTTATGCGCTTTCCACCTTGCTGACGTCACCACCAAAAAAAGGAAAATGAGCTTTTTTATAGAAATGTAGAAAAACTTACTTATATACCATAGAACCGTGAATGCTCTTCATGAATCCTATGAATCTGCTAATAAATGACAAATAAATGAAGTAAATGTTTTACATGCCTGAAAATATATTATAGAAATATATTTATCACTAAGGCATGTAATGTACAAGAATTGTGTTTCATGAGATAACGGATAGATGACTGAACGCATCAATGCCATACATAAATCACACTAGACATCAATATACTCAATATAGACAAAACCAACATCTAGTACATGAGGAGGTGGAGAACCGGGTCGGGGAACAAGGCTATAGGGAAGACCATTTGAAGTAAGGTAAATCAAATAAGGGCTACAATGAAAAGCTTTATTTTACTTTGTGGTATTTGCAAGATGCATTGCCATAAAAGAGACTCTACCGGCAGTGTTAAAATTTCTCTCGAATTATTTTTTCCTCTTATAACAGTTTCTCGGACAAGCAGCTTTACTGCAAAACATTTACAAAGGGCAAGGCTGTAAGGCTCTAACGAGTCTTCATTGAAAATTTGGGTCAGTCCAAAATGATATACAAGCTGTCATGAGACCTCATTGAAAATTCAGGTCGGTCTAAAATGATGTACAGGCTCTCATGAGACTTCGTTGAAGATCCAGGTCAGTCTAAAATGATATACATGCTCTCAGGAGACTTCGTCGAAGAGTCAAGTCAGTCTAACATAATGTAGAGGCTCTCATGAGACTTCATGGAAGATTCAGGTCATTCTAAAATGATTTAAAGGCTCTTACGAATCTACATTTAAATTTCAGGTCAGTCTGAAACGATGGGCAGCTCCCATGAGCTCGGGCTTTATTGAAACTTCAGGTCAGTCTGAAATGAGCATGCAAGAAATTGTTACGGCTGATGATACCATTAATACAGTACTGTAAAGGGGTGATGACCACGAATCGGTACAGTCAAATTCCATATCTCACCAAACGGAAAATAGTAACACGAAGCAACAACACAATTAGTAGGTGGTGGTCATAAAGCTAGCCTAAACCAAACAGAATATATCTTAGGCATTTAAAACAGGCAGAAGCACCGCCTTGGCTCGGCCATGAGTAAATCACTGGCAGGTTAACCCGATTTTACGGTGGTCCAACCCTCACGCTGTGATTCGTGCTGCATTTGGTTCGGTCAGCGTGGATGTTTTTTTAGCTCATCATTGAATCATCACAGAAAACGCAAACCAAGTAATAAGACTACAGAGATGAAACAAAATGAGGACCGAACAGAAGTATCGCAGCTCACGAGACATTCAATTTGTTCATTTCGCGTAGCACAATTAAAAAAAAGCAGAACCAGCCAATATTTATAGTTGCCACTAATTAACAGTTATGATTGATGAGTTTTATTGTCCTATGGAATCATTACCTACGTCCGGTGGTGTATATTTCACAATACATGTTCTTTCTAACAAATAATACCTTGTATCGTAATTAACCTAAATACTGGGGCAGCAAATGCCTGTCCAAACAGTGACGAGGCAGGTTCGACTGGTCATGAATTGAGCATTTTGATCGGGCTCTGCACAGTTTGCCAATCCGCTATCAAGGTTTTGCAAAATTCCAGATAGCAAAATTAACTTAAAGTGCCAAAAATGAAAATAGTTGAATTTGTAAAAACAGCGTAGATCCAGATGAGGCGGTTCATAAGGGGCCGCCTCATTTGGATCTACACTGCTTGCCCTCTAGTCTTTGCACTCTCAAAATAATAAAGATTAGACGAAACATATTCCGAACATTTGCAGACTTAAATTTTGTCGTCTGCTTTTTTGGCGCGTGAACAATTAATACAATTATAGAATTTGTTTATATGTTCTAATATTTGGTTTACCTCTGGTATATTGACATTCCAGTTTGTCTTCTATATCAGTGTAAGTTACAAGTTAATCACCTGATTTCGTCATTAAATCATTAGCAGTAACTTTTAGGAATATATACTTTACTTTTCTGATCAGAAGATAAAGTCACTGATTCACTAAGAAATTAAAACTGCCGTCCATTTAAATTTGTGTGGATATCGAACATCGCAGAAGTTGCATTGGAATTATTAACTAATTCACTTATAATTGCTATGAACACGTTTGCATTTTGATACATTCTACGTAGAAAGCACATTTGTGAATTTCTGTCGAGTCCTCATCTCTGATTCATTATAGATCTTATCCTTGATTTGTTTGTTTCAGTTGATAAAAGCAAAAAGTATGCAAAGACCAGGAACTGAAACAATCAAAATCAATATCCAGCCCTCAAACCATAGTTGGAAACAACTAAGATTACAAATAATCAAGATACAGAGAACATATGGCCAACCGAGTGAGCAGCTTGTTCCCAAAAGGTGGCCACTCAGCAACCCAAACCGAAACCTTTATGCGGACCAAACAGATAAATATTTCGAACCACTGCAGAAGCAGAGGGCGAGGTTTGGATCCAGTAAAACTAGTTTGAGTCTCCCAGTAATCTTTTGCTGATCGTTCCAAGGCGGTAGTTCTGTTGTGGTTCCACAGTGTTACATGGTGTTATGTCCGCTTGTTTATGGTCTCTAGCAGTCTAGTTAGTCACCTTGATAGCTGCCCATTCTCAGTGCTTTCTGTTTTTGTTTTGTAATGTCAAATAAAAAAATAGGTTAAAACCAAAGATGACTTTGTAACAATCCCAGTCCGCTTTATCCAGTTTTCAGCTGCCTTAGTTGTGCTGCAAAGCCCATCCCTGTCAAACTCTTTAATAGTCTTCCCAACTTTTCTTCTCTCAATATCTTCTGGGTTTTTTCTTTGACTGTGTTCGAGAGAATCGTCTTGGCGCTAAGCCAGAAGACATTGCGCTTGCCAAATCACATTAGTTTCCGTTTTTTGACCATGGTCAGGTGTTCGTCATGTTCTCCAATGGCTGCTTGGATCTCTCTGCGAGCAATCTCATTATCTAAGTGATCTTTGTATGCGATGTTAAATAACCTTCTGCAGCATCTCAGCTTAAAGGTCTGCGTTCTTTTCACGGTCATGGTCCACGATTCACATGCAGACAGAAATATCGATGTGACAGGGAGCGCATCAGTTTAATCTTTGATCCAAGAGATATGTTGCTGGCTTCAGCTTTGTTAGAGCTGCAATGGTTTGTGCAATCCGTGAAAATACCTCCGATTCTTAGCCATTATCTGAGACAATTGCTCTAAGATATATGAAGCTTGTTACAGTTCCCAACTTCTACACTTTTACATATCTCTCTCTCTCTCTCTTTCTCTCTCTCTCTCTCTCTCTCTCTCTCTCTCTTTCAATGCCATTGGCGCTATTTGTCATTATTTTCTGAGCACTCATCTCAATTTTATACCTTGTGCAGGTTTGCCGATACTTTCAACTAGGCTTCTAGGCTTCTAGTTCCAGCTCTTTCTCAACAGGAGCATCAATGTCATCGGCAAACCTCAAATTGGCAATAGTTCTGCCAACCTAACTGCTAACCTTTCCATAATGTTGTTCCAGAGCGCCAGACAAAATTCTTTCGAGAAAAAATGTTGAAGAGGGCGGTGAAAAAAAGGGTATCCTTGTCTAACTCCATCTGTTGTTCTGAACCAGTCTCCTGTAACGCAATATTTCTGGCTTGCACTTATAGCCTTGTCATAGCAGTGCTGAATGGCATTAACTTGATTAGGACTGATATAGTACCTCTACATGGTGGTGGTCATAAAGTATCTGCTAGCATGGCAGGCCAGCGCTTAACCCACTGAGCTACCGGGGCTTCTTGCAGACATGGTACAGATTTTGTTCAGGTAAAAGTTACATTTCACAAAGGATTCTGAGTTTGTAGATCTATCTTGTGGTTCTCCTTACGGCATTGTAACCTTCATGGATTGTCTCTTCAGCTTAGGGCTCAAGCCTGTTCAAGATGACTGTGCTCGGATGACTAATGAGGTTGCTGGTTCTGTAATTCTGGCAGAGCTGTAGGTTGCCCATTTTAGGGAGCATAATTATCAGCGACTGAATCCATCGGGTCGGCCATTCTTCTGTTCTAAGAGATCCTACTTGAACAAGCTCTGCTAGTATTTGTATCAACTCTGGGAGACTTCCTCCTTTTCATTGCTGCTGTTGCAGTCTGACGTTTCTCACGATGGACCGGCTGTTGACTTAATTCTGGGTGCTTGTAGCAGTCCAGAACTGCATCGTTCTGCATAGTTCTGAGTAATATTCTATCATTCGTCTGAGAATTTCTTGTCCTTTTTTAGAAATTTCACAGAATTGTCCTTGATAGTTGGGGATCTATCCTGTTTCTCTGAAGCTAGATCCCTCATCAGCAGATATGCTCTCTTGCTGTTATTTTTTAATTGAGGCAAATTTCAATCTCTTCGCACTGAACACCTATCTGGTCCTCCTTTGCTTTCCTTAAGGCCTTCTGAATCCTTATTAGCTTCCTTGTATTCTTTCGCGCCTTTTCCTTTACACCATTGTTTCTTTTCAAATCCCTCCTGCTAAGAATATCTTTGATGACCTACGGCTTTTTCCCGCTAAGTTCCTTCCCATGTATTTCACTGGCTGTGTCAGTCACTGCTGTATCGCTGGTGGTAATCATGGCATATATGCCAATGTCATCATCCAGGGGTGCAAATTTCTAAATAGCACTTTACGAATAAAAGTCCCAGCAGCCTAGTAATCACAATCCTTCATAGTGAAATAGTAGTAACTAGGTAGAGTCGGGTAAATTCGAGCAGCGGGTAAATTCGGACATACCTATGCAAACAGTGAAAATCCAGACAATACGGCTCATCATGAGCCGTCTCATCTGGATTTTTACTGTTTGCCCAGTTGTTTTTGTTTTAATTCGAACTAACTGACAAATAGAGGGGAAAATGTCTCTGTCTGAATTTACCTGCTGTCCGAAATTACCCGACTTTACCCTACATCTGATTTTAACCAAGACAAACGTTAGCATAGTTCGGTTAGCATAGTTCAGTTCCTGCACCTGTATTTTTCATTACATGATGTAAGATTTTCTTCTCTTTTTTTAACACTTTAAAGCAATTTTATTAATCTTTTCTTTAAGTTGTGGGTAAAGTTTCAGCTGAATCTACTTTTCGTAGGAAAAAAAGTTTCCGCTGAATCTGCTTTTCGTAGGAAAAAAATCCTCCGGTCATTTAAGCTGGGTTTTTAGCCTATCAAGAAGGTGGTTTAGATTATATCTACAGAGCTTGTTGATCTAGTCTCTTCTTGGTAGAGGTCTTTTAGCTGACTGAGGAACTCTTCTTGTTTGACATATCTTTGTATATACCTGTTTATACTCTTATCAAAGTTTTATCCTCAGATTTCCTTGCATTTTCGGCTTATGCAGTTAGTTACTTGCGAAGAGGTGCATTATAAAACCTTCTTTTTAGGACTCCGTTCAGGCCATGCGGCTTCTTTTCTTGGTCTCCGCTGTTAGTAAATGCCTCTTTGCTAAGCTTTTAGGTTTCATTCAGTTCCTCAACTTAACCGCAGGGAGTTCCTCAAATGGTCTTGCTACGCTGTGTTACTTCGCTAATTGGATTAATGTGTTTTCAGCGCTAATTGATTTCCTCATATGAGCCACGACACGAGAAACCCGACAATGTGGCTGTGCGCCCAGCGCAGACTCAGATCAGATTGAGTATCCGCCCAGTCCGCTCAGACTCTTCGCTAGGCGCTTAAAGGGTAGCTAAGGATCTAAGCTACCTCCATGCGGACAGCGAGGACTCTGATCAGACTGGGCGGATGCCCAGGCTGATCTGAATCTTCGCTGAGCGCACAACCACTATGTTGGTTTTGTCGTGTCGCGGCTCATATTTCGAGATCAAAGGGAATTCCTTTTATCAATTATGCAAAACAGTTATCTCTTAAAAACAATAGAAATCAATTAACGTTTGTCTCAATTCGAAAAGGATCATTAATATTTATTCAGCTTAGGGGTAGGAATACAATTAAATTAACAAACAATATTCGTATTTTGTCGACTCGTGTAACCCCATAGTTCCCTAAGCTAATGAAATCCCCCCTTATAACATTTGCAAACATTGACGAATCAGATAAGCCTGCGCATTTGCGCTGGCAGATCTGAGTCATCGCTGTTTGTTTTAGTTATTCGAAGGACCCAATTTTAGGAAGATTCTAACGAAAGTGCATGATGCAAAGACTATTCTGAACCTCCGCTTTTCACAAGTGCTGCAGGGCAGCTTTTTACCGAAGTTTAGATAGATTAGTCGCCACTTCAAACTGGTACGATAACCCAAAGTACGTTGCAATTTTCTTAATTAATTTTGTAACCGACTTCAAAGGGTACGACTCCGGCTGGGTGGCTAATAGGTAATGCTATCTACATACATCAGAAGACAGGCGGATAATGAAATAAATAATTAACTTCTGTGCTAATTGATTTCTGTTTTTTTACTTGTTTGACCGATAATGACAACAAATATCAGAAAGATTGATATTTTTCATGATTTATCTGTTGGAAGTCAAAATGAGCGCCAGGTACCATTTTACACGGTAATATTACCTAAATGGTGTCTTTGCTATATGTGTTTGATACGGAAAACCACTGAACGCAATTATTGTTAATTGAAATCATTATAATTTAGGGATCTAGCTATTTTGGACATCAAATTACTGAATAAGCAGCCCATAGTACGCATGTGCTTTTCAGAGCTCCAGATAAAGTGTGGTTTTAAGGACAATTTAGAGATATTTTTTTTATTTCTCAACAAAAACATATGTTGTGACCCCTCATTAGAACCGTCTCGTCGAGGCGGTTCTAATGAGGGTCACAACGTATGTTTTGATGTGCCAATATGGAAAATTATCCATAAATTATCTCTGTTACCCCTTCTTATCTGGAGCACTGGCCTTTGCTCCATTTTGGTCATATGCTGTCCAACATATCTGAATTCGGGTGTAAAGGTGTACAGATACTTGACCATTTTTTTTCAAAAGAGGCGACTTTTGTGAGTCCTGTTTCCTTTCCTGGGTGAAAAAAAACTTTCCGAAAAGGGATCTACTCTTCAAGGTAAAAATAAGCTCCCAAGGGGCAACTTTTCCTTTTCTCGGAATAGGTTCCATTGATGTAGGTCAGCCTTCTGGAAAATACACTCTCAACACCTCTTGAAATTTTATAAAAGAATAATATGTTACGAGGAGGTCATTGACTGAGGCAGAAATTCCCCTTCTTTGCTAAGCTACCAGTCTATTCCATGACGAGAAGTAGCTTAGCCAGTCTATTCCATGACGAGAAGTAGCTTAGCCAGTCTATTCCATGACGAGATTCCATGACGAGAAGTAGCTTAGCCAGTCTATTCCATGACGAGAAGTAGCTTAGCCAGTCTATTCCATGACGAGAAGTAGCTTAGCCAGTTTATTCCATGACGAGAAGTAGCTTAGCCAGTCTATTCCATGACGAGAAGTAGCTTAGCCAGTATATTCCATGACGAGAAGTAGCTTAGCCAGTCTATTCCATGACGAGAAGTAGCTTTGCTAAGCTACTTCTCGTCATGGGTCTATTCCATGACGAGAAGTAGCTTAGCCAGTCTATTCCATGACGAGAAGTAGCTTTGCTAAGCTACTTCTCGTCATGGGTCTATTCCATGACGAGAAGTAGCTTAGCCAGTCTATTCCATGACGAGAAGTAGCTTAGCCAGTCTATTCCATGACGAGAAGTAGCTTTGCTAAGCTACTTCTCGTCATGGAATAGACTGGTGATGGTTTGCTTCAGTACTGCACCTAAGAGCCACCTTAGAGTAAGAAATCTATATAACAATCACACATCGTCAATAAATATTTATTGTAACATCTGACAGAATAAATGTATTATTGTTACTTGTAATTGATTTTTGTGTGAATATAGTGGCCCGGCGCACCACAGTGACCTTGGCCGACCAGCAATGAAAGCCACAGTAATGCTATTAAACGACGCGAGAAAACCAACAATGTGGTTATGTGCCAAGTGCAGACTCGGATCAGCCTGGAGATCTGCCCAGTCTGATCAGACTCTTCGCTAAGGGCTTAAAGGGTAGCTAAGGGTCTAAGCTACCACCATGCAGACAGCGAAGACTCTGATCAGACTGGGCGGATGCCCAGGCTGATCTGGGTCTGCGCTGGGCGCACAACCACATTGTTGGTTTTGTCGTGTCGCGGCTCAAATGAAGATTGATGCGTATAGGCCTTCGTAATATATTCATTTCCGACTATAACAAATAATAACAGACGGTAATTAGACCCTACTCTAATATCTGGGCTATCATGACTAAATCACTGAAACTGTCCAAAAAGTAAAGGTGTATGAGTAAATTTCAATGTTTTCCTCCATTTTTGCAAAGGGGAACAACTGTTGTGCGTTCATGCTTACTTTCCTGGGTGGCGATGCTTTCCTAGGAGCAGTCTAGACTGGTTATGAACTGTTTGGTTAAGTAATTAAAGTCATTACAGCGGGCAAAGCCTTGGAAATCAGGAAAAAAAAAGAGAGAAAAAAAAATACAAAAAACGGGAAACCACTGCCTGAGCCAATATTAGAATTATAGACTGAGATATCAACAAGAGACTAATAATCTGGACCAACCAGTGCCACTGTACAACATCGACATGCCATGCGCGATTACCATTAAAGAAATATACTTCTGCATGTCGTTAGCCAAAATATAAAGATGCTATTCATCTCATATTTCTGTATCTAAAGTATAATTGTGCGCAATACTTGCTTTGGAGTAAAACAACTGCTTGAGTTATCATAAAACTCTGGAGTGGCCAAACCGAATTTCGGTTCGGTCACGTTTAATTAAGTGTTTGTGAGAACTCCACCAGTTCCTTCCGTAAATAGGCTGAAATTTCGTACTAATAATTGTACATGTATAAACGCATCATTCCCAAATGAGAATGGAATCTTATATTACCATTTTAACTATAGGTGATAGAGCAACATACTACAGCAGGTCAACTACAGCAGGTCAACTATAGGTGATATAGCAACATAATGCAGTTGATCAACAAAAGGTGATAGATCAACATAATGCAGCAGGTCAACTATAGGTGATATAGCAACATAATGCAGTTGATCAACAAAAGGTGATAAGGCAACATAATGCAGCAGGTCAACTATAGGTGATAAAGCAACATAATGCAGTTGATCAACAAAAGGTGATAGAGCAACACAATGTAGCAGGTCAACTATAGGTGATATAGCAACATAATGCAGTTGATCAACAAAAGGTGATAGAGCAACACAATGTAGCAGGTCAACTATAGGTGATATAGCAACATAATGCAGTTGATCAACAAAAGGTGATAGAGCATCACATTGCAGCAGGTCAACAATAGATGATAGAGCAACACAATGCAGTTGATCAACAAAAGGTGATAGAGCAACATAATGTAGCAGGTCAACTATAGGTGATATAGCAACATAATGCAGTTGATCAACAAAAGGTGATAGAGCAGGTCAACTTTAGGTGATACAGCAACATAAAGCAGAGGTCAAAAAAGGGATAGGGCTACATAATGCAGCAGATCAAATATAGAGATAGAGCAACATAATGCAGCAGTTCAAATATAGGGGCAACAAGGATGAACTCAAAAGAAATGTTGATCAAATCCAAAAACTCTGATTCCACATGAAACTTGGCACTATAATGGCGTCGAAAATATTTTAACGGTACGAGGGGCATTTGAAATACACGAAAAAGACTATATATCTGTTTCGAAGTCAACATAGTTAGTCATGGTAGCCGAGTGGCGACTTATTATGATAATATCCAAGAGGAACCAGCGGCATAATTATTGTCTGATTCGCGGAAACCATTGGTTGCAGTGAAAATGAAATAAAAGCTGACTTAGATCATGTATATGTTAAGAGGTGGCAGGGAGAACATTAGTGATATATCCCGTTTGGGCAGACTAGCGGTAACTATGATGTGACTATAAGATGCAAAGTACACAGTAGAAGAGTTGGCAATTATGTCTGGCTTCAATTGTCGACTGCCTTTTCAAATTTGAAAGAAAACCTTAGACGTTCAGTGGGTAATCCACTTGATTACTTTAGAGAAAAAGCAGGAGTGTTTTGAAAAAGCTGCATGACAACTTCTAGCCATGTTCAAAGGCAAGCACATAAAACATCTAAGAGACGTTGTCAAAGGTGATAGAACCTGAATGTGTTTGATGAGCTTGAGAACAAAGAGAACAAGGTGTGGTTATTAAAATGACCAATGCCTGACCTTGCTGCATGTGACTTTGGCTGCTGAATCCTCATATTAAGTCTTCTAAGTATGAGCTATTGTCTTTTCGCATCACTTTGTGCAGTGGGTAGAACATTATATCAGTGTCCTTAAAGTATGCCTAAAGAAGTGTTCGGAAAAGGTATTTTCGGACTTCCTGATTTGCTTGAAAAAGTGTGTATATGTGCACGAAGAAAACTTTGGAATAGGGATTTTTGATGAGGTAAAAGTATGTAGAGAAAATCTCAGGAACTGACATAACTCAATCCAAGATCTCATCCCAGACACCATGTTGGAAAAGATAGCACAAATAAGTCACCACCAAGGACATCATCAGCGGTAGCCAGGTAAACAGTCATTTCCTATGTAGGTGGTCACCGGGCTAGCCTTACCATCATAAACTACAATGTATATCAATAACAGACATAGCAAAAACAACACATAAAACACCAAAATAGAAGTGACGCCTTGAGACGGCCAACAATGAAATTAGAGTCGGAGGGGGGAGGAGGGAGGGGGGGAGGGCTTTAACTAGTTTACTGGTTGACCAACTCTCCCCCTTGGATCTGCTTTGGTTCATCAGACAATTAGTTGTTCGGATGCATGGAGGAGTCCTGGCTCATAAGAAGTATATCTTAGATACATAGAAATCAAAATTAAAACTAAGGTCAAACAGACATGAGGACTCTTAGTTTAAACATATTTTATTGCTCAAATAGTAGCAATGGGGTCGGGCTACAAGTTCTCACAACATTAGTTACAGCCCTCCCCCTGAGGACTGTAACTAATGAGGACTCACAGAAATATAGCAACACTGAAATTCCGGAACAGCAGAAACCTACCAGTTAAACCACGCTGGGCCCGAACCTAGATATCCCGGAACGGGTGTCAGGCGCCAACCGTCTGTGTGACTATTATGCTTGGTTTAGGTTGGTGCCTCTTGCTACTGATGCCACTACTTCTGTAATGCCCAACGTACATATACATGCTGTTGGAGATGAAATACATTTATTATATAACATTATTTTCAGCGCATTCCATTGCGCAACAGGTTGTCAAATTAGGCAAAGCGGCCTGCATGCGCTCCACAACTCATCATTTTTTTTCAAAAGTTGCTGCAACATTTTATGTTACTGTTTACAGTCAATTTAGCGCTTACTTAGCTTAAACGCCATCTTTAAGGTGGCAAAATCTGTCTCCATTTTGTTCTTTACGATGCATGAGTCCCGGCGTGAAAATACCTGTCTTTAGATACTTGCGACCGTTAGCTTATGCACATGCGCGTTCAAGTCATGTATTCAAATTCGCTTTTGAACTGAACAATGCAATATTACATGTTTTGCGAATTGCGCATGTCATATACAATACAGCAAACTGCACAGTATTGTTTTGGCATGCTCAGTTAGCAGGTACTTTTAGACAGGCTTTCTATGACCCGGCTCAATTATATTTTAACTACCTTTTAATAGCTCATTAACGTAGTAAAACCTTAATAGATCTGATTGCTAATAAACCTTTGATCTTTTAAAACAAAGCAAGTGCTCTTTATTGTTTCTCGCTGACTTTAATAATAAATTTTAGTCACAAACGGAAACCGTAGTCAGTGTCATTTTATGCATATCAGAGTCTACTCCGGCTGCTGATCTAGATTTCATTTCTACTTATTAATATACAGGTTGGCCAAGGTCGTCCTTGAATAGTAGGAGCCTTTACTAATCAGTGCGTAAAGGACCTACCGTATGGAATTTCATAAACGACTTCCCTGAGTTCTGTTTCCTGTCCACTGTCTACTGCGTCAGTAACTTTGCAAATGCGGAAGGGCCTGTGCACATGTTTTTTTTTTTTTTTTTTTTTTTTTTTTGTTGTCTACACTATTTTCTCGAGGTGGGTAATAACAAACATCGGAGCCGGCATCTCTGCACTTTAAAGGACCTGGTATGATGAGAATCATATTTGACCTCCAGAAACCTCATTTTTTTTTTCAAAAGTTCTATTTCGATAATAATAATGTATACATAGGAAAGTTCCAACCTAGAATATAACCATGATAACAGAAAACACATATCAAACAGTTCTTGCACGAAATATTTGTGTTTTTACCTTGAACATACCCCTATCTCCAGCAGATTTTGACAAAAATGACGAACTCGGTAGCCTTTGGGGCTTTCAAAAAATATATGCCAAGCCTCCAGCACATTTTATGTTTTGTATGAACACAAAATTTTGATATCTTCACCTACCATGAGAATGTTAAATGTGCTGTAGACCGGGCTGAATGTTAATTTTTAACTTTTCGTTACCAGACTAGCAGCTTTTGGAACATTTCTCCGGCTTTCTCAACATAAAAACGCCCATATCTCTAATAAACATATGAGCCGCGACACGACAAAACCAACAATGTGGTTGTGCGCCCAGCGTAGACTCAGATCAGTCTGGGCATCCGCCCAGTCTGATCAGACCCTTCGCTAAGCGCTTAAAGGGTAGCTAAGGGTCTAAGCTAGCTTCATGCGGACAGCGAAGACTCTGATCAGACTGGGCGGATGCCCAGGCTGATCTGAGTCTGCGCTGGGCGCACAACCACATTGTTGGTTTTCTCGTGTCGCGGCTCAATTATGTTGTTGATATCATTTTCTTAGTTAGAACACAAGATGTAATTTGGTGCACATTTTATTTTAATCAGTTAGCGTCTCTGGATTTGCAAATTTAAGTCGGTGGGGTACCTGGACAGGCTTTGCACAGTGTATCGGTAGTTAGCGATGGTATCCAGTTCGTATAAGCATTTCATCAAAAGCCTATTATCAAAGGCTTTCAAAACCTATTGTAACTACTACATTTCTTTAAAAGAAAAGCTAAAAACGCAATTTTTCTGCAATTTATTGAAACAACACAGACATGTCAGAAATCATGTTATTCTGAGAAATAACTGAGACAAAACATATACTTTCTGTTTGTTTACACACACACAAATGATAAGCTGAAGAAACCATGCAATCTTAAGAGAATTTAATTAGGGGGGGGGGGGCAAAAACAGCCCTTTAAACCATACCAGGTCCTTTAACGTGGAACTTCCGCGTAACATGTGCAGCTCCGAAGCTGAAATCGTAACAAAGAAACAAGACGCAAAAGTTGGCTGCGAGAGATAAAACTGAGTCAGCTGTACTTGAATGGGTGATGAGGGGGGTATTAGATGGTCAGGAAAAAATCGAGGGGCTTTTTTATAAAGCTTTTTTCCTGGGGCGGATCGCATTTAGCAACAGTGTCGACTGCCAGAAGATTTTCCATCAACGGGCGAACTCTGTAGACCTTGGTGGTGATGTAGCAGTATCGGGTTGATCCAATGTATCCCGATCAGTTTGCTGAACGAAACTACACGAAAGCTGCGCAAAAGGAGTGTAGCTACCAGATCAGGTTTTGCATTGTTGTAGTTTGGCTGTGAACGATTGTGGGCGTGTCTTTGTCTACACAATTACACGACGTAAGAATAAAGGGGCACTGTCTCCTGTATTAGATGGGGTTTTTTAATATGGGCAGAATACAAACAAATTCAACCTGGTTTTCTAGACTGTAAAAAGTATCCGTAGATTTTACGGTAAAATACCGATAAGTTTGGAACATCGAAATAAACTTC
The DNA here is from genome assembly GCA_963989385.1 of Ctena decussata. Taxonomy (NCBI): domain Eukaryota; kingdom Metazoa; phylum Mollusca; class Bivalvia; order Lucinida; family Lucinidae; genus Ctena; species Ctena decussata. The sequence goes on from OZ022500.1 coordinate 42,706,193, forward strand.
AAAAACCCGTATTATCCGATGTTTGACAAACTTAAAAGGTCGCATGAAATGAGGATAAAAAGTCGCGCACTCATAGTGATAAAAAGTCGCGCATTCATTTTGGCATTTTGTTGCGGAATCGTACCGGCAGGCTACCAGTAGTGGCCGTTTTTTACTACACATTTTTATCTTGTAACCGACATATTTTGTTTAGTGATTCTATATTTTGATTCAATAAACTAAGAGTTCTTGTCGCTATAATACCTATTTATTTTCTGAAATAGACTATAACATGTGCCTGTGACAGGCCCTTAAACTACGTCACCAACGAGCATTAAAATACGACCGTATCATACCAGTGATGGCCATCAGGATTGCCCTGTGTTAAATAATGCATTTTCCAAAAACTTGTCGTGGGTTTAAACTTTGATGATATGTTTTAGTTAGTCTGTGGTCTTTGTCACATTTTAACAGTTTTAGCGCGTTCGGTAGAACCGGAATATAAGCAACAGAAACAATTTTCAGAGACAGACTTTAAATCTGTGACGTTGCCATTTCGTAGGCACACGCTATATTACGTCGAAAACAAACATAAATAATGGTTACACGTGTGCTGTGATTTACAAGAATACAGATGCTTTTTTTGCAGGTTGGTTGCAGGTTGTACCTTTTTCGTGATAAGTGAACATTAATACAGCAATGTGTACATGTTTACTTCTGTATTTGTTTATGTGCGTGTCAAGGGTTGTAGTCTCCCGGAAAGGCAAAGATGTAGATATGAGTGCAGCTTGGGAAAATTATTCATCTGTTGCCTCCAAAGTAGAGAATTTTCCCCATCTTTTTTGTGGGCGTTCGTCTTGTTTCCTTTTACAAAATTACCGAATCTGAAACGCACCAAATACGTAATTGTGAGAGCAGAACGCAAATGGCCACCAATGGTACGCGGCCACCACTGGTCGCATGCCAGTATAGGTAGCGCAAACGTAAACAATGATGATAAAGTCGCGCAAACGCATTGCATCCAATGCGAGTCGCCCACGAACATATTATCAAAGAAAGCACTTTGACATATAGCCTACACAACAAAAAATATCAAAGCATGCCTTGTAACATTACACACATAATTACAGTATGTCAGTCTTATCAAGAAGGATCCTGTGTAACGGAGCGCCGGGCACTGGATTCGGACACTGAATCCCGCCTCAAACGGGATTCCAACCCGCGACATCGTGATCCAAAGTTGGAAGATCTAACTACTCTGCCACGCGGACGCTTCATCGCTGTAGAACATTATACAGTAACCATACCTGACTGGTAATAAAGACCACCACTGACCAGCTTAAATAATTCATTTACATACAGGCTACCTTGAATGTTATTGCCAGGTGTTCGAAATAGAAACTTCTATAAAACTGTTCTGTCTGGCTGCTGTGCCTGTTATTGCTCCGAGGCTATTCAAATTATTTTCGTGCTCAACTCAGCTGAGCATGAAATTTTCTCTGCTGATGAATATGAAAATGCCAACTAATGTTGGCATTTTCATATTTTGATGTAGAGTTCAATGCTTCAATAATGTTAGCTTGCTTATCATTAGAAAGAGAGACCATGCAATCTCTTGCCTAGCAAAAAAAAAGCAGAGAAAATTTCATACTCTGAGCAAGAAAACAACTTTACTTATCAATAACTTGCTGTTTATTAGTAGGTAAAATTTCATGCTCAGCTGAGTTGAGCATGAAAAACTCTTATAGCCTCGGGGCATGGATTCGATCTGTCAGACTTCCAGATGGAGTGACAAATTGTGCATCAATATCATCATTGTCATCAAGACCCTCACCATTATCATCATCTTTATTAAATTTGAAGTATGACTAGTGTAGAATGGAAAATCATAGGGCATCTGAAACTGGGCGGTAGGAGCTAAGGGCTTGCATGTGTGGATATGACATGTATATTGTGTATTATACACAAATTTGCATCTGGTGAACAAAAAAAAGCTTCCTATCCGTATGCGATTCCGCTGAATGGCTATGTAACAAGAGCATTGATACGAAAAAGTAAAGCAAGGAGGACTAAACACAGGAGCTCCATAACAGTTTCACTTTCGTTTCAGCCTACGTGGAACCATAGTTGTACATTAGTGTCCGTTAATTAAAAATGTAAAATAATAAAATGTGTGTTTAAACAAAGGTAAAACTGAAACGCTGGTGTATTGTTAAATTTCTTAACACTGATCTAAACACTTAAGAGCTCAGAATCAGAATCAGAATCAGAATTGTTTACTAGTGATACGTCCAAGGACAATCATTCACCAGGACCTGTGAATCAGGGAAACCAGTCCCTAGCTATTATAAGAGAAGTAAACTTAGTAACTAAATCCTCTGCACCCTTAGCAGCAGAATAAGTGAATCTTCCAGGGAATTCCAATCTCTAATAGTCTGGGGGGAGAAACTGGACTTGTAAATGTCAGTCCCAGCCAATGGGGTTTGAAATGTCAGGTAATGATGATTCCTGGTACGCCTACTAGGGGGAACAAGGTCATTTATGGGTATACTGGCTGCACCCCTCAGACCTTTGTAAAGCATTATGAGTCTACTATCTTTCCTTCTCTTTTAAGGGATTCTCACTTAAGTTTCTCCAGAATGCCAGTCTTACTCCCAGTTTCATATGTGTAATTTCCCGTTACAAATTTAGCTGCCCTTTTCTGCACCTTCTCAAGTTCATCTTAAAGAAGTATACTTTGACGGTCCCAAACCGAACTGCCATACTCCAGGACTGGACGCACCAGTCCCTTGTATGCTGACTCTTTAACATCTTGTGGACATGCTGCCAAGTTACGTCTGAGGAAGCCGAGGGTCCTATTAGTCTTTGTGCAAATATTGCTGACATGTGTGTTCCATTTCAAATCATTGGAAATGGTTATGCCGAGATACTTGATAGTTTCAACATTACTGAGGACCGTTCTCTCTAAGGTATAGGAAGCGTTGATCTTCTTGATCCGTTTCCTTGTAAGTTGCATTATATTGCATTTAACAGGTTGAAATCTCATGCCCCAACTCCTTGCCCAACACCCTAAACGATCTATATCCTCCTGGAGTTTCACCGTGTCTTCAATATCTCTGATTTCACGATAGCAAACACAGTCGTCAGCAAAAAGTCTTAATTCCGAATCAATATTTACTGTTGTATCGTTAATGTACAACGAGAACAACAATTGACCAAGTACGGTGCCCTGGGGGACACCCGACAAAACAGGGGCCCAATCCGACTTAACTCCATTTACCACCACACACTGCTGCCTGTAACAGAGAAAAGAATCTATCCATTTCAGAGTCCTACTACCAATACCATAGCCGTATAGTTTACATTTAAGTAATTCATGAGGGGGAGTGTCGAAAGCTTTCTCGAAGTCCAAGATAAAAGTGTCAACCTGACCGCCTTTATCCAAGATTTTAGCCCAGTCATTTAAAACCGTGATCAGTTGAGTTTCACAACTATGTTTCTTCCGGAAAGCATGTTATCTGTCTGACAAAATTAAAATCTTAAAAAGTTCCTTCAAGAGCAGAGAATACATACAGAAATAGGAACATGGGCCAGACTACGCAGTTTCGGCTAATAAAGCCTCGTCAGTGACCCTGACAATATCTGGTACGAAACCAGAAAAAAAGCAAACTGTAATTTCTTAATTTTAATTAGGCAGTCGATTCAAAGACTGATTAGTTTCAAAAGGATCCAAATAATATAAAAGACGATGATCTAGAGTAATAGTCTAAATCGATCTCAAATTTTAGATTTCTCAGAATCTATCCTCTGATCTCAAAGGATGTAAATGAAATAAAATCTGCACTATGGATGATGTACGGGGAGACTTTTTACGGCCTCCACACGACACAACACCAGCTGCAGTGAGGTAAAATTAAAATCTTAAAAAGTTCCTTCAAGAGCAGAGAATACATACAGAAATAGGAACATGGGCCAAAAGTTTATGTTCATCCAAATGTGCCATAATATTAGAGCAGACAATGTGTTCGAGTAACTTGCATGGTACACAAGTTAGAGAAACCGGTCGGTAATTGCAAGCCAAAGACCTATCTCTTGTTTGGAAGAGTGGGCATATATTTGCAAGAGACCATTCCTAGGGGATTTCACCCGTGTCAATAGATTGTTGACAGAGATGAGCAAACATCGGGCCTGATTCAGATGCTAGTTCTTTTAAGACTCTAGGATGCAATTCATCAGGTCCTAAAGCTTTCGATGGGTTCAAGCCCTTAAGAAGTTTCGTTACACCTTCTGCCGAAACATGAATGTCCTCCATGAAAGGAGCCGAGCGATTAGGAAGGGGGACTTTGGTGTGCTCACTTTTGTTAAACACATCCGAAAACTGACCGTGAAATAATTCATCAGCCTGTTCCAACTCTGATTCGGCAACACCACCACCATTTCTCTTCTTTGGGGATGGGATACCTTGAGTATCTTTCTTTTGACTATTAATGTACCTGTAGAAGTCTCTGGGATTAGCCTTTATGTCACCAGCCAAGTTATTGACATACAAATCATGTTGCTTTTTCACATCAGCTTTATTTTCCCTTCTCAAAGCTTCAAATTTTGACCTAAGTTTGCTACTGCCAGTCTTTTTGGCCTTCGCATGTATCTTATTTCTTCTACGAATCTTTCTTCTTATCTCAGGGGTTATCCAAGGAACAGGAGAGGTTGACCTACTGGTTTTAGAGGGGATATGCTTTTCAGCAGACTCCTGAATAAAGGAAGTTATCAAGTCAAAGTTTTCCTGAACTGAGCGATTGTCCGAGTAAGCATTGAGGTACCTATGTTTTGCGAAGTCTGACACTTCTTTCCTCATTGATTAAAAATCTCCCTTTTGGTACAAAAACACTTTCCTCCGAGGTTTCTTTTTGGGGGGGACATAAGTTTTCAATGTTCCTGATATCACATCATGATCGCTAAGTTTGTCTGTATGTCACGGACTCTTAAAAAATTTCACGCCCGGGCCGAGGATCGAACCCGGGACCTTTCGATCTAAAATCTCGCACTCTACCACGTCGCTATAAAAGCCGGCTTGTACCGCAAGGCAGTACAAGTGTATTTTATACCTAACCTATACCCTGTGATATGTAGTTCTTGAAACTGGCCAGGAAGCGCAGTGAGAATTAAATCCAATGTGTTTTTCTCCCGAGTCGGGAAATTCACCAGTTGTTCTAAACCATGGTCATTCATGACATCAATCAACATTTGTCCCTCTGACTAACTTAACACTGATCCTGACTTATTAAGTCGGTCTGGCCAAGCAATATATGATCTTTGAGCTGATTTGCAAGACATAATTCCATAGACTGTTGTATCCAAGACTGGGTCTATCAACGACCATATGGGTTTTCAGACAAACTTTGGTTATATGAATATAAATGCTTATCCGAGTCTTTTCCGTTCGAACATGCTGGAACGAATCTATTATCATTGCAGGCCCCAACTAACTGTTTAATCAATCATGTTATAAAGCATTTAAGAAGGCGTTTTGGTACACCTTCATGTTGTTTCGCAATTTTACCAAAGGGAAACAACTTTTGCGTCTTCCTGTTTGCTTCTCTTGAAGACAAAGCCTTTCAAAAATAGGCTCTACTCTTAAAGGAAAGAATTTGCTCCTAGAGGAGCAAATTCCTACCTTTAAGGGTTGATCCATATTGAGAATGGAGGCAGAATTGAAAATGGGAGAGTTGCTTCCCATGAAAGTGTACACGTACTTCTTAATATCGTTTATAACGGGTACACGTTGTCGCATCTCTCTTATCGCAGAGAATTATTCGGCCAGAACAACTCTTCAGAGACCTTGCGCCCCTGCCCATTAATATCTTTCACTTAAAATTGAGATTTATTACTGCGAACCTTCGTTCGGATTCTGCATATTTCCTTTTAGAATCGAGAATTTCAAAATGAATGGTAGAATATTTGATTGAGATGTAGAACTTCTTCACGTGTGACATAACATAGACATGTGGTAAAATTAGCGTATTATATGTATGCATATAAATTAGCATGAAATTTAATTTCATATCTTTGTGCTAGAGTTACATCTAATTATGATAGGGATCTTGGGCTTTCAAAGAAGGTCCGACAGCATCTCACTTGTCAAATCGTTTGATACTCCTTTTCTATAACTTTAAATGAGCTGCCTCTTTTGAAAACCCGTCCTAAGTTGCATATCGGAATTGCGCGTGCGCTAGCCCGACTGCGCGCGCAATCGGGTAAGCGCACGCGCAGTTCGCAAAGGCAATAAATGGATCTTGAACATTTCAAAAAGTGAACTTCGTATGGCTTGCAAGAGTGCACATGCGCGCTGGCTTGTCTGCGCATGCTCTGTGTGCATATGCAGCAATTCAGCTTTTCTAAAGATGCAAGACAAATAAAGCCATCAAACATGTAAAAAGCGACAGAGTAAGTTGTCAAAAGAATCACCAGGCATTACATAGAGGTATTTTGCAGACAAAATTCATAGCAAATTATGTTTCATATCTGATAGTTATTGCACATAATTTGCAATTCCGCTTTTATTAATATGCTTTATTTAGGTTCGAAAGGAAACAATTTGAAATAAATTGAGACATCATGATATAGACTGATATAAAAAGAAAATAATATGAGAATAATTTATCATGGTAGACCAATATAATGTTAAAATAATTTATCATGCTACGCTGTTGGACGTAATAGTTTTTGATGGCATGTAATAATATTCACTAAAGTCGTTTGATAATTCCATTTGATGTATGCCGCTGCAATATATTTTATTAAGTTTGAATTGCTCATTTTTAACATCATATTTTGAATAACACATAAATTTACAGGTGCGACAGTGTTTGATAGAGACATCATGTTTTTTATTGGCATTTGATGGTCACAGACATTTTAGCTGCGACACGAGAAAACCAACAAAGTGGCACTTTTGCCCAGCGAAGACTCAGTTCAGTCTGGGCATCCGCCCAGTCTGATCAGAATCATTGCTGTCCGCTTAAAGGATAGCTAAGGGCCTAAGCTACCTCCATGCGGCGCAAAGACTCTGGTCAGACTGGGCGGATGCCCAGGCAGATCTGAGACTTCGCTGGGTGCACTCGCCACTTTGTTGGTTTTGTCGTGTCGCGGCTCATCTCAGAATTTTGATATTTTAAGACGTTTGGTCCTTTAAACACTTTTTCCGATGATGAACTAGTGTTCCATTTATAGAAACCATTTTGTTTCCTCTTATTATTTTTTTATCAAAAGCGGCGAAAACATATTTAGATAGTTATAAATCTCAGTAAATGTTTAATGCATTTTGTATTTTTGTCAGCTGCAAGAGTACTAGTTTAGACAGTCAACACTCCAATAATCAGTACTTAAGGTCAATGGCTATCAAAAGACAAAATGAAATGAGCATATACATCGCAAACTAAAGTTGATACAGGGACCCTGTCCATTCATAACTCTATCGTGACTAACGATTTAGCCCAGCAGACGATAAAATTAACGTCTGCAAAATTTCTGTTTCGTCCAAGTTATATTGAGAATTCAAAGACAAGAAAGCAATCAGTGTAGAGCCATATGTGGCAGCTCATTATATGAGCTACGCTGTTTGCAAATTCGGCTTCAGTCAACTCTCGATATCTCAAAGTCGAAGTTCACATCAAACTACTGATATCTCAAAGTAAATTTTCTGGTACCAGAAAATTTACTTTTCAATACCAGTAGTTTGAGAGAGCAGGACCTGAACTGCAAAGAAAAATAGAAAATGTGACCAAACTACATTCTTTGATGAAAAAGAATACCAGGGGATATCGGTGTTCGAGATATTGAGAGTTGACTGTATTTGAATTTTTGGCACACTATTGCAATTTCTGTAAATTTAAGAAACGAATGAATATGGTAAATATTGTATGACAACGAATAAAATTACAACTACTAAACATAAGTAGCAAAATGTATATATTTGAAGGAAATTAAATCTAGGGGAAAAGCTATTATTTATGCGTTAATCACAGTCTGTTTACAGCAATCTCTATCAAAACTGGACGATGTCACCCCGTGGTCATATCTATCATTGTCAATTTTGATGTAACGATTAGTAGAAGTTATAATTTCTCTTTATTACTATTGTTTTTCACATATTTCAATGACAGAAGCGACATGGTATTGATGACCTTTACAGACAGTTGTAATGGGTCAAAGGTGACAGCTTAAACAAATGGCAATTGATAATACGTGTACGAACTGAAGTTGAGAAAACTCTCTCCGGACACGTGCGAACTACCCAGGCCCCGAGGTTATAAAATATTTTATGCTCAACTCAGCTAAGCATTAAATTTTCTCTGCTAATAAATATGAAAATGCCTGTTGGCATTTTCATATTCATAAGCAGAGAAAATTTCATGCTCAGTTTAGCTGAGCATGAAACAATTCTACTTATTAGTAATTTGCTATTTATTAGCAGGTAAAATTTCATGCTCAGCTGAGTTGAGCATGAAAAAAGTTTTATATCCTCGGGATCAAGTTTCGACAGCTTTGCTAGTTCAAGAAGGAGAGGTGGTCTGACTGCATTCTTTATTAAGATTTTGAAAAATAGATGGATGACCAACCACATTGACTGTCCCTGCATCCCAAACTTCCCTCAGAATTGCCGGTATATCAGAACTAAAGAGCTTCGGCCTTGTTAAAAATTCAAATCCCAAACTACAGAGATTGTCGTAAAATTGGAGACACACAAACATGCGCGTGCGCGCGACCAAAATTTCGTTTGAAATATTCGCTTCTTAAATCTACTTTTTATTTCAGGCCACGATTTCATTGGAAATGTGGGCTTTAAATCTACTTAAATTTTGGAGCATTGGTCTTGTTGTTTCTCTGGGATTTCCTATATGAGAAGTTATGAAATAGGCATATCTGGTTTTTCCTGTGATATAACTTTCATGTGAACGTACAAAATGAGACAACTCTATGTTATTTCGGAAAAAAATCCAATGTAACTGGTCTAAACATTGTTTCTATAGCTGTGAGTTTATTGCTAGTATATAATCAAATTAGGATTTTGATCTTAAATAGTAGTACCAAAGGGCGTGAGTTAGCTTTTATATACCAAAGGATATTATGCACCATTAGAAAGAAAAGTCTGGTGACGGGAATGAATCTTGCCTGTAAAATATACCAGTGAGTATTTTTTAAAGATGCTGGGTGTCGGAAGGCACCGTTGGGATATCGTGTTGACACCTTTGGCTGCATGTCTGGTGTAAAACAAATGGCAAGAGACAGCTCCGCCCCCATGTCATATTTTTCTTTCTTTCTAACACCAAATTTTGATATACGCACAGGTGTGCATACAACAGTTGATAGAAAAAGACAGCTTTTCCATTACTCTGCTATTAATTTCATCAAAGAATGTGTTTTATGACTGCCGGTTCCTAAGAAGCCTATGTCAGAGTGACACTCCGTGCAATAAAAAGCATGTCACATGACATTGTTCATTATCGTCACGTGACAGGTCATGATGGAATACGTTGCTTCTTTCACACCATTTCGACAGGAACACCTGATAAATAGCTACTTTTCATGACAAAAAAGTAATCATAATTTTTGGTATTAGTCTTACGTCATAATTTCTATAAGTCGCGTACTGCGGATTTACGCAGTTTCAGTCACCCAGTATACGCATGGTAAGGACATCATGCGTATGGCAAGGACATAATGCGTAAGGACAATATGCACATGGAAAGGACATGCGACAGTTTTCAAGTCTCTTATCATGCAGTTTCAGTCGCTCAGTATGCATATTGTAAGGGCATGTATACGTAATGCCAGTATGCGTATGGCAAGTACGTGAGATTGTTTAAAAAGGTCACTGGCCTTGAAAAAACATTCGCAAGTCCATACAATACGCATACTTTTACCAGATATACTGGACATGTGCAATGCGCACATACCATAAGAAAGATTGCATTGTTACAGTAGACAAAGCTTAATGATCGTTTTCTTTCCTTTTTGTCTAATATTTCGCGTTTCGTTAAAATTGGTGTTCTTGAAGATTTTCAGGGTACTGATACAAAGTTTATTGCAGTCAACCCTCTTTATATAACGGCCCTCATTTCAACAGCAAAATTCTTTATAACATCATTTTGATATGCACAGAATGGCTATATTGATCTAAACTTTGACACGTATTCTTTAAAACATCAAATGTTTACCAACAAATGATGTCTTTGTAAAGAGGGTCCACTGTACAGAAAACCACTTAATAACTACGTATATCCATTTTCGGGCACCCATTCAACGGAAGAAACTGCCACTTTCAATTGTGCCGTCCTTCCCCCAGGCATGGGAGTCAACTCTTAAAAGATACTAATTTGCTCCCCAGGATAAATTTTGCGCCCTAAGAGAAACTCAATTTATGGAGGGCTACTAGGGGTGTAACAATACATTGGACTATCGATATATCGCAATAGTGACACCGGCAATAGTCACTATCGATAGGGAAAGCTGCAATGTTAATACTATCGGCAATAGTGTTTTGAATATCGCAATAGTTTCAATAGTTTCTAGACATGCATCTTTTTCTTGAAGTAAGTATTTTTAACTAAAAGAATAATAGTAAAGGATGTGTTTTAGCTTGTATTGGATTTCAAAGAATGGAAAATATAACATTTTCTTGTATTTTGTTGTCATGTTGTGCACATTGTGAAATGACAGTCATTAAATAATGCTTTTTAGCCACAAACTTATGTGAACAAACAAGATTTTATACAGAAAATCAGAATTTCTGAATAAGAATGATGTCTCCAATAGTTATTGCTATGCATTGCAATAGTAACCTGCAATAGTAATAGTATTGCAATAGAGATTTCTGCTATAGTAATAGTATTGCAATAGTCATTTTGGCCTGCTATAGTCACCCCTAAGGGCTACATCATCCACGAAGATGAAAAGGAATTCACACACGCTGTCCCCAATTGGAGACAAAAGATATAAGAGCCGCGACACGAGAAAACCAACAAAGTTGCATGTGCGCCCAGCGAAGACTCAGATCAGCCTGGGCATCCGCCCAGCCAGATCAGAGTCTTCGCTGTCCACTTGGAGGTAGCTCAGACCCTTAGCTACCCATTAAGTGCTTAGCGAAGAGTCTGATCAGACTTGGCGGTAATTGTCTCTCAAGCTTGTAAGAATCCATCATGAGTGTCCATGTAGGGTAGGGAAATATCACCCGAGGGATCTGAATTTTAACCAGAGACGAAGCTAGCCGAGTTCCTGGTTGAAATTCCGACCGCAGGGCGATAGTTTTCTATCCTTCATGGACTGGCTCATAATAGATTATCTTTTTTCCCTTTTTAGCGAACTTATCAAATTGGATTAAGCTTCAAGACAAGAAAATCTTGTTGTTGTTTTTTCAACCGGTGATCTGAAATAAATTTTGAGCAGCCCAATGTGTTTTTCGGGTCTTACAATGGGTGTAAACGCAATTTGAATATGAAAGTAGTCAGGAAACCGCTGACATATTTCTTACGGAAAACAGAAACAAAATGCAGCTTAGCCTCAAAGTACGTCGTGAGCGTCAAGTTGCTATCGACATTTCATTACAGTTTCTTGCGACATCATTGAAATTAAGTGACATCTGCTGTTAAAAGTGGTCCTAGTTGCTTCCGTGCCCCTTTTCTGGTTTCAAAAAGGAAATATTATTCAAAATTTCAAAATTTCCTGTTCCTAATGGAATTAAATATGACATGTTTCTTTTATTAGGTGAAAGCTTCTTACTATGTGAAAATGGGAAAATAAGTTTTGTTCTGGTGGTATGTTATCAAAACCCCTTCAGTGCTTTTCACCTTCACATCCTTGGTTAAGAGGCTCAGACTACAGGCAGGGAAAGAATTTGACTGGAAAAGAATTACCGTATACGTGGTAATTTTTGAGGCTTAAAATTTTCGCGGTTTTGGGTCAAAAATTTTAATTTTCATGGTGAGCAACATGCGCGAAAAGTAAAATTGCATTTTTTCCACTTGAGCCAGTTCGTTCATTAACCTGCGGCAGGGCCGCCGCAGGTTAATGAAAGAACTGCCTCAAGTGAAAAGTACCTGCAAGTACCGAAGCAAACAGAAACAAAATATATGGACACTATGTCTACAGAAGATACTTCGTAAGAAACAGGAACATATCTCGCGATATTAACATTCGCGGTGTGAAAATGACCGCGAAATACCGCCAAAAATGTAACGCCGCGAAAATTATCTTGCATATGGTAACTCGGAGACTTTTCCACAGGCAATGCAGTCCATTTCCATATTAAAAAGTTACAGCACTATCCTATCAAGGGCCTGTCTTAACGAAGTCGTTAGTCAAGGATCTGTTAAGTGTCAAGTATACATTCTACCAGGAAGGTGAAGTTGGTTTGTTTTTCGTTTTTCGCTTTTCACTTTTCGTTTTTCGCTTTTCGTTTTTCGTTTTTCGCTTTTCGATTTTCGTTTTTCGCTTTTCGTTTTTCGCTTTTCGCTTTTCGTTTTTCGCCTTATGATTTTCGCTTTTCGACATTCAACTCCTATTTTGACATTCGCACTGAAGCCGAATATCGAATTTTGACATTCAAAATCCTATTTGACATTCGTACTGACGCTGAATATGGTATTCTGACTTTCGAAATCCTATTTTGACATTAGACTTCAGGCCGAATATGTTATTTTGACATTCGAAATCCTATTTTGACATTCGAATTCAGACCGAATTTGATATTTTGACGTTCGAAATCCTAAATTTGACATTCGCTCTGAATCCGAATATGGAATTTTGACATTCGAAATCCTATTTTAACATTCGCACTGAAGCCGAATGTCGAATTTTGACTTTCGAAATCCTATTTGACATTCGAATTCAGGCCGAAAATATGATATTTTGATATTAGAAATCCTATTTTGACATTCGAATTAAAGCCAAATATCGAATTTTGACAAAATTCCCAAATTTGACATTCCAATTCATGCCGAATATGGTGTTTGGACATTCGAAATCATATTTTGATATTCAAACTCAGGGTGAATATAGTATTTTGACATTTGAAATCCTATTTTGACATTTGATCCAAAGCCGAATATCGAAATTTGACTTTCGAAATCCTATTTTGACATTCGAATTCAGGCCGAATATGGTATTTTAACATTCGAAATCCTATTTTGACATTCGCACTGAAGCCGAATATCGAATTTTGACATTCGAAATCCTATTTTGACATTCGAATTCAGGCCGAATATGGTATTTTGACATTCGAAATCCTATTTTGATATTCGCACTGAAGCCGAATATCGAATTTTGACATTCGTAATCCTTTTTTGAAATTCGAATTCATGCAGAAATATTGTATTCTGACATTCAAAATCCTATTTTCACATTCGCAGTGAAGCCGAATATCGAATTTTGACATTCGAAATCCTATTTTGACATTCGATCCTAAACCAAATATGGTATTTTGACATTCGAATTCCTATTTTGACATTCGCACTGAAGCCGAATATCGAATTTAGACTTTCGAAATCCTATTTTCACTTTCGAATTCTGGCCAAAAATTATATTTTGACATTCGACATCCTATTTTAACATTCGTTCTGAAGCCGAATATCGAATTTAGACTTTCGAAATCCTATTTTCACTTTCGAATTCAGGCCGAAAATTATATTTTGACATTCGAAATCCTATTTTGACATTCGAATTCAGGCCGAATATGGTATTTTGTCATTCGAAATCCTATTTTGATATTCGCACTGAAGACGAATATCGAATTAAGACATTCGTAATCGTATTTTGACGTTCGAATTCAGGCCGGAAATGATATATTGACATTCGAAATCCTATTTTGACATTCGATTTTCAAGCCAAATATCGAATTTTGACTTTCGAAATCCTATTTTGACATTCAAATTTAGTCCGAATATGGTATTTTGACATTCGAAATCCTATTTTGATATTCGCACTGAAGCCGAATATCAAATTTCGACATTCGTAATTAAATTTTGACATTCGAATTCATGCCGAATATGGTATTTTGACATTCGAAATTCTATTTTGACATTCGCACTGAAGCCGAATATCGACTTTACACATTCGTAATCCAATTTCGACATTCGAATTCAGGCAGAATATGGTATTTTGACATTGGAAATCCTATTTTGACATTCGCACTGAAGCCTAATACCGAATTTCGACATTCGTAATCGTATTTCGACATTCAAATTCAGGCCGAAAATGATATTTTGACATTGGAAATCCTATTTTGACATTGGATTTAAAGCCGAATACTGAATTTTGACATTCAAAATCCTATTTTGACATTCGAATTCAGGCCGAATAGGGTGTTTTGACCATCGAAATCCTATTTTGGCATTCGAATTCAGGCTGAAAATGATATTTTGACATTTAAAATCCTATTTTGACATTCGATCCTAAGCCGAATATGGTCTTTTGACATTCGAAATCCATTTTGACTTTTGCACTGAAGCCGAATATGAATTTCGACATTCGTAATCCTATTTTGACATTCGAATCCAGACCGAATATGGTATTTTGACATTCGAAGTCATATTATGACATTCAAACTCAATGTGAATATAGTATGTTGACAGTCGAAATCCTAGTTTGACATTCGCACTGAAGCCGAATATCGAATTTTGACTTTCGAAATCCTATTTTGACATTCGAATTCAAAATTCGATATTCGGCTTCATTGCGAATGTCAAATTAGGATTTCGAATGTCAAATATCGTATTCGGCCTGAATTCGAATGTCAAAATACGATTTCGAATGTCAAAATTCGATATTTGGCTTGAGTGAGAATGTCGAAATAGGATTTCAAATGTCAAAATACCATATTCGGCCGGAATTCGAATGTAAAAAAGGATTTGAAAAGATAAATTTCGATATTCGGCTTTATAACGAAGGTCAAAATAAGATTTCGAAAGTCAAACTACCATTTTCTGCCTGAATTCGAATGTCAGAATAGGATTTCGAAAGTCAAAATTCGATATTCGGCTTCAGTTCGAATGTCAAAATAGGATTTCGAATGTCAAAATACAATATTCGACCTGAATTCGAATGTCAAAATAGGATTTCAAATTCGATATTCGGCTTCAGTGAGAAAGTCAAAATAGGATTCCGATTGTCAAAATAACATATTCTACCTGAGTTTGAATGTCAGATATGACTTCGAATGTCCAAATACCGTATTCGGAATGAATTCGAACGTCAAAATAGGATTTCGAATGTCAAAATACCATATTTGGCCTGAATTCGAATGTCAAAATTGGATTACGAATGTCTTAATTCGATATTCGTCTTCAGTGCGAATATCAAAATAGGATTTCGAATGTCAAAATACCATATTCGGCCTGAATTTGAATGTCAAAATAGGATTTCGAATGTCAAAATATAATTTTCGGCCTGAATTCGAAAGTGAAAATAGGATTTCGAAAGTCTAAATTCGATATTCGGCTTCAGAACGAATGTTAAAATAGGATGTCGAATGTCAAAATATAATTTTTGGCCAGAATTCGAAAGTGAAAATAGGATTTCGAAAGTCTAAATTCGATATTCGGCTTCAGTGCCAATGTCAAAATAGGAATTCGAATGTCAAAATACCATTTTTGGCTTAGGATCGAATGTCAAAATAGGATTTCGAATGTCAAAATTCGATATTTGGCTTCACTGCGAATGTCAAAATAGTATTTTGAATGTCAGAATACAATATTTCTGCATGAATTCGAATTTCAAAAAAGGATTACGAATGTCAAAATTCGATATTCGGCTTCAGTGCGAATATCGAAATAGGATTTCGAATGTCAAACTACCATATTCGGCCTGAATTCGAATGTCAAAATAGGATTTCGAATGTCAAAATTCGATATTCGGCTTCAGTGCGAATGTCAAAATAGGATTTCGAATGTTAAAATACCATTTTCGGCCTGAATTCGAATGTCAAAATAGGACTTCGAAAGTCAAATTTCGATATTCGGCTTTGGATCGAATGTCAAAATAGGATTTCAAATGTCAAAATACTATATTCACCCTGAGCTTGAATATCAAAATATGACTTCGAATGTCCAAACACCATATTCGGCATGATTTCGAATGTCAAATTTGGGAATTTTGTCAAAATTCGATATTTGGCTTTAATTCGAATGTCAAAATAGGATTTCTAATGTCAAAATATCATTTTCGGCCTGAATTCGAATGTCAAATAGGATTCCGAAAGACAAAATTCGACATTCGGCTTCAGTGCGAATGTTAAAATAGGATTTCGAATGTCAAAATTCCATATTCGGATTCAGAGCGAATGTCAAATTTAGGATTTCGAACGTCAAAATATCAAATTCGGTCTGAATTCGAATGTCAAAATAGGATTTCGAATGTCAAAATAACATATTCGGCCTGAAGTCTAATGTCAAAATAGGATTTCGAATGTCAGAATACCATATTCGGCGTCAGTACGAATGTCAAATAGGATTTTGAATGTCAAAATTCGATATTCGGCTTCAGTGCGAATGTCAAAATAGGAGTTGAATGTCGAAAAGCGAAAATCATAAGTTGAAAAACGAAAAGCGAAAAGCGAAAAACGAAAAACAAAAAGCGAAAAACGAAAAGCGAAAAACGAAAAGCGAAAACGAAAAACGAAAAGCGAAAAACGAAAAGCGAAAAGCGAAAAACGAAAAACAAACCAACTTCACCTTCCCCATTCTACCGGGATGGTAGACGGGTTATTACCATTTTCAGGAAATTCACAAATGTTTGTCGAGAAGCAAACAATGCTACTGGATAACTTCGACATTTTACATGCAAGAAGTGTATTAGAGAAACCTAACTTATACATTTTTATTTCATCACAATACGTTACAAATCAAAAACCACACACAGAGGGTTGTTTCTGCATATGAAATTAATTCACAATAAAATCCTTAGCTCGCATCATTTCATTACGTGCAAACAGTTGATGAATTTTACTTATTCGTAAAAGTTTTATGGTTTAAAGTTACCGTACAACTTTGGTTGAATATAAATCTATTACCTAAGTCATGGTCCACACCGACCCGGGAATTATATTTCAATATCTGTTTCGTTTATAAAAATAACATACAATTCTCTTGAACATCTTTTCATGTGCAATTACATTAAATGTAGAGTAATTAGAGGGTAGGGCTGGTTACATTAACACGGGCTGTTCACCACAAGGGGTATTAGATATACCCACACGTGCTTAACAAGTAGTTTCAGCACATCAATCACGCTAACAAGACAAAAGTCCTCTTTCTTTCCAGATACGATAACTGTGCAACTTTTTTATATGCCATAATGGTACTACCATTTTCAAATTTTCTGTTTTTATCAGAAACATGATGCTCAGTATAAAGCGTCTTATATCTAGCTCTGTCAGGATTCTTTTTTTTTCAGTTAAACGTTTGTGTTATTATTGTCTTTGTTATATTACTCGTACACCTAAGGGGTCTAGAATCAGAAATTTCTATTTTTCAGCCCTCTCAAGAGTAACAGTAATGTTTATTTTCCCTGTCAGCATCAACGTCCATAAATCTCTGCTTTAGCTATTTGATACCTAATAATCTAGGCAGCTGGTTATTATATAGGCACAGGTCTAATACTGATATTTCAGTTAGTCTTGAGAATGCAGACGGTCAGAGTGAAACAAGTAAACTGAAAATGTTTTATACAACTAATTTATGTAACAAAACCAAACTGTTCGACTGAAGCAGGTAATGATGCAGATTGTGTTTCTAGAGGTCAAAATCTCTGTCTGTCTGTCTGTCTGTCTGTCTGTCTGTCTCTCTCTCTCTCTCTCTGTTAACTTATAAATATTGCATTCCATCCCAGTAAGAGACATTAAGCATTAAGTCATTTATTATCAGGTAGGGGTGGAGGGGGGTGGGAAGGGAAGGGAATACCGGGTACAGATGATTCACAAAATTTTTCACGACCCCCCTGTTTCGCCAGATTTGTTTCCAAGCTCCACCTCCCCCTCCCCACCCCCAAAGATAGGCGAAAAAATGTTAATGACCCTCCCCGTCCCCCCGCACAACCCTTCACAAGTTCACATACAGGAGAATGACCTTCTTGTTTTCTATTTTGTGTCAGTTTGACCTCAATCAAATTGATCAAACACAAACAGCATTATCTCAATTTTACAGGTTACTTATTTATTTATACAGATTAATGGTTCCTTTAATTCTTTTCTTCATTATTTCGGCACAATTGCTCACCCAGAAATCTGATGCTGGGCGGATAGTTCTATACAACTCTAAATAATATTATGATGGGGGAGGGGGATGTCTGAGGGCGCAGCCCCAAGAAGCCAGAGCTGTTTTCTGACTGGCACCCAGGAGATTTGATGTCACAGATGCAGGCATTAATTGATCATTATTGTTTTTATCGACTATTTTATTCTGTCCTACTGGCAAATCAAGGAAAATATATGAAAAATATTTTTTCCTAGATATGAAGCGGGCATTTTTTTTATTATATTTTTATTTTTTATTTTTAGTGGACATAGGTTTGAAAGAATAGAATTAATGGGAAAATGTAGGAGTCACGTGGGGTGTGGGGGCGCAGCCTCCAAGAAGCTGAGACATTTATTTTTAAGATAAGGACTGATGGAAAGATTCTGAAAAACAAAAACCCTCTCCATATGCCTAACAACCTAACAAAATAAGACCGCTCCCCCCTCATGCTCCTTGGCTTATTTATTTTGACCCCCCCCCCCCCCCCCCCACACACACACAGTTGATAATAAAATCCAACCCGTCCCCTCTCCAACTGAATATACCCCCCTCCCTATACCCACCCAACTGATAGTAAATGACTTGCCTCTAAGGGCAAAAAGGGGGTGGTGCATTTGGTATTGATACCATTTGCGTTTTAGTAGACTACTCTTAAATATCCTACCTTGATCATTTTTATGTACTTCTGTTCCCCCAACCCCTGGAGGCTACACATGAAATTTGGTTCAATCAGCCCAGCAGTTTCAGAAGAAGAGATATCGTTTGAAAGTGTGGACAAAAACTGACACTGCCGGACCGTGATAGACCACAATAGCTCACTCAGGTGAGCTAAACACCACCAGGGTCAGGGATAACATGTAGAAAATGTAACATTCAGGGCACAGGGCGTCTCGGTGGCCTCGCACTGGAATCAGTGGGACGTCAGTGGAACGCCATGTGCCTGCTGGGAAGGTAAATGTGATTAGATCATTGTCTTGTTTCTATGATATGTTGTAGATGCGCTAAAATGTATTTGGCAATCTGAACAAAGAATTGAATTGAATTGAATTGTGTACATAAAATCTTAAATGTTATCTACTTTATTAAGATATCTTAGGTTAGCGATATCTTAATAACTGGTTGATGTATCATCATTTAATACCTCTATATTCCTGTTATATTACCTTTTGTGCATTGTCACCTGTTCAGTTATCAAATAATAGTGATACTTTCAATGCGGTAGACCCGTTTAGACAGTGCACAGAAGTACGGTACAGTAATGAAATGAGCCCCATTACTGTTCAAATAATGAGGTGCTGTTTTACTATAAATCCCCTATTTTATGATATGGTTTCTAAAAATTGACATCACATATCATTTTGTGTTGGATGGATGGATGGATGGATGGATGACTTGCGATTTTACGTCCTTTTTAACGGTATTTCTGTCATATCAGGATGACGGGTGAGTGATACTGAAAGGCTGTGTGCACTGGAACCCGTTTACAATTGAAAAGATTCCCGCCTTCAGAGGGGCTCGAACCCGGGTCCACTAGATCAGTAGGCCAGTGCTTAACCTACTGAGCTACCAGGGCTCCCTAGTACTTTTTGAATCAATAATTATTATGTGATATCATCAAATCGATTAAATGATATTACAAAATCTATTTTGTGTGATATCACAAAATCGATTACCATGATATCACTAAATAGGAATGAATCAGTGATATCACAAAAAGAAATTTGTGATATCACAAAGTCAATTTAACTATATCACTAATTCGATTTTGTGATATCACTAATTCAATTAAGTGATCAAAAATCTAGTGATATCAGAATTCACAAAGTAGCTGTGATTAAGTGATATCATAAAAAAACGATTTTGTGAGATATCAGAAAATCAATTGAGTGATATCATTAACCAGGAATGAAACAGTAATATTTCAAAATGAAATTTGGGATAATGTACAGTCCATGTAGTGATATCACTAGTTCGATTTTGCGATATCACTAACTCAAGTTGGTGATTACAAATTAGTGATATCAGTTTTGTGGTATATACAATATCAGAAAATCGATTTTGTGATATCACTAATTCAATTTTGTGATATCATTAAATCGAACATACCTAGTGATATCACATTTCAATTAGTGATATCAGGGAATTTACAGTAAAACGGCACCTCATATTCAACGATTGAACTAAAAAATAGGGTAAAAGCTGCTCTATACAGAATGATGAGAAATGAACATGTCTTTCAAAATTAATAATGAAAATAACAGAAATACAAAATAAATAAGTTAATGCATGTAAATAATAAACTGAACAGGCTGACCAGCACTTTCACTGGGCACATATTATATTTTTATAATGTATTTATCTAATAATTAGAGTAAAAACCACATGTTGGAAATTCTACACCATATTCCACTGCAGTAACCAGCAGACCTGTCAGATAAATCATTTTAATGAGATTTTACTGGTTGCTTGAGCGAAGTAATTCTCCGACCCTTAGGTGTAGGACTAATATCATTGTTTTTGTAGTTTTCTGGGCGTAGAAGTTAAGAAAAACAGAAGTCATGTATAGTTTCTAAGCCTAGAAGTTCTATCATAGAGTTAGTCTAACTAGTAGTTAATGAGTCCCATTGAATTCAGAAATCGACGTTACGAGTTGTTACGTCAATATTGACCCAGTTAATGATAGGTTCCCCTCTTTATTTAAAAGTAAGTAGACTTGGAACCAATATTTCTTCTGGCCGGATTACATCGCGGAATGATTTTGTACAAAGTAGTTAGGTATTTTGTCAACGTATATAAGAAGTTTAAGACCTGAGTATCTCCATGTAATACATAAATTTATATAAAAGACGATAACAGATATTTCTAGACTAATATGCACAGTGGAAGGAAAGTAAACGATGATTATTTGAGCGTATGTGTATTCCGATTGGAAGAGTACTTCGGTCGACCACCTAGCTGATGAAATATCTCCGTATTTTCCTAGTGAACATCGTTACGAGATTTGAACAACGTTATCTCAATATTCAATCGACTTTGATACCGCTAAATTATTAATGATCAAAAATAATAATTCAGTCCATGAAAGATGAATTTAATTGTTGAATTTGAGCTCGCATAACAAAATTTAAGCCGTGACCTAGATATTCGAGACCGTATCGGGACGTTTCGCGCCAGGGACGTTTCGTCCCAGGACGTTTCGTCCCAAACAGGCCAAAAACCCGGGACGATTCGTCTCAGGACGTTTCGACCCATATTCATTTAGATTTCATCGAGAGATCACCGTATCAAAACGAAAGAACGAATCTGAATACAAAATCCGATACATAAGACTGTACACTCACGATTCGCACTGGCTTTAACTTTAATGTTTAGTTTGTGAATTTATTGAAATTCAAACAGATTTCTCAGCCTAAAAAAACGAAACGCAAGGATTTGTCAGTGTAAGCGGAAGTAAATGTCACCAATACGGCGGTTTGAGCTAAGTCCTTCGAGGATAATCCAGACAGTTACATTAGTTTTTCTTTTGTTTAATATATTATTAGAAAAGTATACCTAATATTGTATTCATATTTACAGGCATAGTTACTATATTGTACCGTTTGAAACAAGAGTAAAAGCTCTTTCAGTATGAAACTATTAAGTTGCAATCCATCCACACTTGGTTCAAAACTTCATTATTAACAGGATGGGGTACAAGGTAAATATTATATAAAGGGCTCATCTGGCCAAACTAGCTACACTTTTGACTCATCCTGATGTTGAAAGAGTTGTTTTGGGGTATATTGGTGAGTTCAGAGACAGACTAACTTAACACCGGCATAACACCTATGAACACCGGTCTGATTCCTACCTGCTTAGAGATGCATCCTGTATTACCCAGAGACTTATCGATGAATACCGGTCTGCTCAGACACACTCACCGCACTACCTAGAAACATGTCAATGAACACCGGTCTGATTCCTTATCTTAACTGCTTTGACACACTCACTGCCTTAACTAGAACTATTTGGATGAACACTTGATTGAAACCTTTCTCTCAGACACACTGACCCCACTACTTAGAAACAATCTGATGAACACCGGTCTAATAACTTCACAATCCTACCTTAAAACATGTTGATGAACATCAGTCTGTTTCCTACCTGCTTAGACAAATTCACCGCATTATCTAGAAACATGTCGATGAACACCAGTCATCGACATGTTTTTAGGTAGTGCGGTGAATTGTCTAAAGAGGGTAAAATCAGACTGGTGTTCATCGACATGTTTCTAGGTAATGCGGTGATTACGTATAAGCAGGTAGGAATCAGACCGGTGTTCATTGACATGTTTCTAGGTAGTGGGCTGATTGTGTCCGAGCATGTCAGGATCAGATAAGTGTTCTTCAGAATGTTTCTAGGTAGTGCGGTGAGTGTATCTGAGCAAGTACATATCAGACATATATTAATTGACAGATTCCTACCTGCTTTGACAAACTCAGCGCACTACCTAGTAACATGTTGATGAACACCAGTCATCGACATGTTTCTAAGTAGTGCAGTGAATTGTCTAAACAGATAAAATAAAACTGGTGTTCGACATGTTTCTTGGTAGTGAAGTGATCATGTCTAAGCAAGTAGGAATCAAACCATTCTTCTTCGACATGTTTTGAGATAGCGGAGTGATTGCGTTGGAGCAGGTCGGTATCGGACAAGTGTTCTTCAAAATGTTTCAAGGAAGTGCGGTTAGTGTATCTGAGCAAGTACGTATCAGACATATATTAATTGACTGATTCCTACCTGCTTTGGCAAACTCAGTGTACTACCTAGAAACATGTTGATGAACACCAGTCATTGACATGTTTTTAAGTAGTGCAGTGAATTGTCTAAAGAGGTAAAATTCAGACCGGTGTACATCAAAATTTTTCTTGGTAGTGAAGTGATCATGTCTAACCAAGTAGGAATCAGACCGGTGTTCATCAATATGTTTCTAGGTAGTGGGGTGATTGTGTTTGAGCAGGCTGTTATCAGACAAGTGTTCTTCGAAATGTTTGTAGGCATTGCGACTAGCAGTGCGGTTAGTGTATCTGAGCAAGTACGTATCAGGCATTTATTAATTATTAATTGACGTGTTTAGAGGGAGTGCGGTATAGTTATTTGACTGGTTTTCATCGATGTGTTTCCAGGTGGTGAGATGAATGTGTCTGAGTGGGTAGGTATTAGACAAATGTTCAACCAAATGGTTCTAGGTAGTGCAGTGAATGTATTTAAGCCGGTAAAAATCAGACTGATGTTCACTGACATGTTTCTAGATACCATAAAATCGAAAAAGGGATATCACAAAATATGTACGATTGAGTGATATCACAAAATCCAATTAGTGATACTACAAAATAGAATAAGTGATATCAAAAAAATTGATTTTGTGATGACACGAGATCACAGCTACTTTGTGATATCACTAATTCGATTTTGTATATCACAACATCTATTTAGTGATGTCACATTCGATTTTGTGATATCACTTAATCGATTTTATGATATCACTATATCTATCGAGTTTGTGATCAGTAATTCGTTCCTAACTAGTGATATCAAGAAATCGATATTAAAATAACGATTTTGTGATTTCACTAAATCGATTTAGTAAACATAATATAACACATGGTTTATGACACTCAGGTGAGTCAGTGATAGCACATAATAGTTAGTGAAATCAGAAAATAATGTGATACCACATGTGACATCACATACTTGAAATAGTGGTATCACAAAATCGACATTGTGATATCACAAATTCGATTTTGTACGAATTAGTGATATCACAAACTCAGATTACTGATATCGCCAAATCAAATAAGTGATATCAAACAAAAATCGAATTTGTGATATCGAAAAATCATATCCACTTTACCTTTTGATATATATCCAAATCTGTATAGTGATATCTATGGCAAGCCATTTTACTAATCATAATGCATAGTAGATATCTTATATAGTAAATTAGATATCTAATATGCCAGTTAAGATATCTAATATAACATATAAGATATATAACATATAAGAAATCTTATATCCTCTATAAGATATCTGATACAGGATATATCTTATATAGAAAATAAGATATCTTATATAGGATATGAGTTATCATCTTATTTAATTTTTCATATAAGATATCTTATATAATATATCAGATATCTTATATATTAGATATCTTATATAGCATGTAAGATATCTTATATAATAAATCAGATATGTGATATATCAGATATGTTATATATTTAAATAAGATATCTCACATCCTATATAAGATAGCATATCTGATATCGATATCTGATTTACAAAACAGGATATCTTATATGTGATACAAGACATCTTAAATGCTATATCAGATAACTTATATTGTGTTGCGTCTTATGGAAAAGCGAAATAAGATATCTTATATACCTATACTAGATATCTTATATAGTATATAAGATTCTTATTTGATATCTTATATACCTATACTAGATATAGAAGGTCCCTTTGCACGCGACAATGATCAGCATATTCACATAGTTCATTGTTTTTTTCTAGTGAAATTATTTAATTCAGATTTTTATATACTAAGGCCCGATTTCACGTTAAACTTAGTACATGGATTAGCATTCGGAACACCAAAATTTTAAATTGCGCCTTAAGGTAAAATAGACCACGGACTGGTCAATACGAGTTATAACTGTGACGTGAAATCGGGCCTAAAACCAATTGTTATTTGCATTTCAACTAACATAAATCTCATTTATCTTGGTTTAAACAATATTTATTTCAACTCATTTACACACATAGCACATACAATAAATAACTGGAAAACAGGATCTGATAACAAGCGATAACCACTTATACAATCATCTCCTGTACAATAAATAGCAATAGTGAATGGCAATTCAAGAAATAAGCTTGACTAACAGCACGTGTAATTAAAGTATGGATCTAATTAAACTGAAAGAGAGAGGGAGAGAGAGAGAGAGAGAGAGCAGAAGGATCTCATCGTGGACAAAGTCCGAACGTTCATACGAATTCAGGTTAGGTCATTATCATGTGGGATAGATAAACAAACTCCTTGAGGTAGGCAGTGTTCATAAATTTGCATTTGTATTACTCAGCGATATACGGTTTAAAATATGTTGAAACGTCTAGGCTGTAAATCTTCTTGTTTTTTTCTATATATTTATGTACTGCTTTAAAGATTTCAGCATTCCGATCATTACACACTCCATTTATGCCAAATAGAAGGATGTCGGACCTAATGGGTGTGTTTGCGGGTACAATCTGTCGGACTATTGTTATCATGTCCGTACGCACTAAGTGGTAATTTGGACAAGTAAGAAGATAGTGACTGTTGGTTTCAATCATACCACACGTACAGTGTGGGGAGGGCACCAGGTTTCTCGAAAATAAATGCTCATTCAGAGAACTAGATTCTGTTCTTAGTCGAGTGTGGAGAATCTGGAGTTGTCTGCTTCCTGTAGTGTAATAAGCAGGTATTTTTGGAGTTTCAAGTTCAATTAAGCGCTTAAATGAGCTTAATGAATCGGCGGTCTTAGCTGAAGATGGCAGAGAGTTCCATGCTGAAATTGTTGATGGAAGAAAGGAATTAGCATAGGTTTGTGTATGTGTAGTGACTTGTTGGTAATTATCAACATTGCACAGAGCATAAGAGGATACATCACCAGTACGAGGCGGGAGGATATTGGTTAAGTAAAGTGGGGTTTGTCCATTTTGCATTTTGAAGAATAGATAGAGTTTGTGAAGGTTTCGCCTTTCAGACAGTTTCAACCACCCTACTTCTTTATATAATTTATTTATTGAGATTAGTTTGGTTGTTCCTGTGACAATTCTGGCGGCCTCTAATTGTATTTTTTCTAACTCATCACTTTGCTGTTGAGTACAATTATCCCATACTACGTCAGCGTATTCGAGTATGGAACGTATAAAAGTAAAATAAATTTTCTGAAGCGAGTTTCTGTCAAGAGTAAATTTTAAACTTCTAAGGAGATTTAAACGTGTGGCGGCTTTGTCTGTTATATATTCAATATGTTTTTGCCAGTCTAGTTTTTGGGATAGGTATACACCAAGATGTTTGTGTGTGTTTACTTCATTTATGGATACTTCATTGAGGTACAAGTTTGGGTGGTCATTTTTGTTTATTTTCCTTGTAAGTAAGAGTGACTCCGTTTTGGTCGGGTTAAAAGTGACCAGCCATTTGTTTGACCAATTCGTGATCTTTTCAAGATCAGCGTTCATTAAGCGAGCCGCATTGTTTGGAGTGTCCACAATAATGTACAGACTTGTATCGTCGGCGAATAAGCGAATTCCACATTGTAAATCGTTTACTATGTCATTGATGTACAAAATAAATAGTAAAGGACCAAGAATAGAACCCTGGGGAACTCCGGCTTTGATTTCTACCCATTCAGAAGTACCTCCTGGGATAACCACCCTCTGGAATCTTTGTGACAAATAGCTCTCAAACCATTTTAGCAGTGGGCCACTAATGCCGTAGTGGCGCAGTTTAGCAATAAGACCCCTATGCCAGACTCATTCATCTTAATTTATCACTCAGTTTGTACTACGAATTTTGGAATTCAGAATTCGAAATTCAGAATTGTGAAATAAGAGAGGTAATTGGGCTATCGTAGGACATCGATACTTTTCGATTTTTATTGCCTTCCTTGCATTTTTATTTTGAATTAAATGTGTTAGGTCCATATAGTTCAATTTAGCTGCACTAAGGTCTTTTTGCATATCTTTTAGTCTACATTAAACGCGGTCAATATTGTTCTGATTTACATGACCATGCATCATTCTTTAATATTAGTATATAGAGAAAATAGAGAAAAAGAACAAAAGGTTACTCAGTTTTATTTATTTTATTTATTTTTCTTAAAATGCAAGTCTTAAGTCAAAAATTGTGTTAGCCTAATATTCTGCACTAGCTTACAAATCTTCTGATCAAAGATATGTTACTGTGGTCATTTTTAACAAAATTAATACATCCAAAAACTAAAGTTTTTTGCGTGGCTATATCGAAGTAAGATAATTTGTTGGGGTCGAAAACAACACGGAAGAAGCCTCATCAGTCTGCAATGAGATTCAAGTTTCATTTCAACAATCATTGCGACATTTACTTCTATAAACCTGCATAAACTGAGAAGTAAAATCAAACGCCCAATATAACATGACATTTCATGTTATAGTTTTTCTTGTTTTTATTGTTATTATTTTCCATTTTAATTCATTGTATTACCCAATCTTCTACATAAAATGTAACGATAAAATTGACTGTCTTTGGTAGCTTTCGCATTCATTGCACGTGGCCGGTCAGTATTTTTGACCATCTTAAAGCGTAATGAAAAAGTAGATGGCGACATTATTGACTAACCATGGCGTAGATGAATTGATAAACTTTTGAGCGTATCTCGTACATTTTAGGTTGAGTTATTCCCCTTTTTGGGGGCAAAGGCATTTTATACAGGAATAACCTTGTGACCAAAATATCTGAAGAACCGCTTATGCTAGCATTTTTATATTTGGCATACAATTACAGGTCACGGTGTAGATGACCTGAAAAGCTTTTCAGCCAATTCTAGAAATACTGGGTTGAGTCATACCCTTTTGAACCGTCTGTAGAGGCCAGCATACGGTTTGGGGCATTGTGTTTCATAAACACATTTTCTAGTCAACAGTTTAGTTCGATCTGCGTTTACAAAGTTAGCAAATACTTCAGTATTTAAGAAATTACATTTTGCTGTTCTCTGGTTTCATCACCAGATATTGTCAGGGTCACTGATGAGGCTTTATTAGCCGAAACTACATAGTCTGGCCCATGTTCCCTCTTTTGAATGTATTCTCTGCTCTTGAAGGAACTCTTTAAGATTTTAATTTTAGGACCATTATGATTTTGCAAAAGGAACTACATTTATTTGAAAAATAAAATAAATGTATGTTCCTTTCGGTAAATCATAACTAAACTCTAAGGTGTCAATATTATAACATTTATGCAAGTGTCCTCTGGGATGCGGGGGTGGTGGTCGGGCGATGGTTCTAGTGCCGGGGTGTCCTACTTATTTGGATAAAAGTAGGGCAATGGCCTGCTGTGCTTGCAGTGGGTGCGGGTTTGGGTTGTTTGGATTTTTTTCTCTCGTCTATCAGTTCTCTTTTCTTTCTCCCCCTCTCTGGGAGACGGCCCGCTATAGACTGAAATACTGTCTCAAAGGGCTATTAAACCCAAAACAACCAACCAACCAACCTCTTGGATGCATGTGTGAGTTTCATATCAGATGCATGTGATTATCAGCCCAGACTTACTAGTTCTCGACTACACAGTGCACATTGAGGCACAAGACTAGAATAGTAGCAATAAACCACGTATTTCAATAATAAAATATCGTAAAAACTCTAAGTTTTAGGACAGATAGATCTGTTCAAACCGCGAAGACCTAGCTCAAACTGCTTCTAACGGAGGAGCAGTCTGATGAGGTTGACACATTTTGCCTTTCAGTCCGCATCTTTTGGATGCATAACTGCATTTGAAAGGCACATTTTTCTACTCTTAGGGCAAATGCGGTAATAACTTTAGGTGTCCCAATTTTTAAAAAAAAATATGGTACTTAAAATAAGCGCACTAAACATTTTACGATCTGTATATAGAACTAAGGTGAAATTAGTGCGATTGATTGACCTTATTTCATTCAAAGTTGAAATGTTTATAACCATGACGCTGCTTCAACGTTAAACTTAGTAAGGAAGTTGTTTCGACGCCGTGAATTGATGTGACAGCAAGCTGAACAGATTTTCAGAAACGGAGCAAATTCTTTCCTTTAAGAGTTGATTCCTTCTTGGAATGGCGTCTTTGTCCATGAAACAAGCAAGCTTGAATAAGATCTAAAATGTGTATCTTTTTAAGATAAATGAATGCATTTATAAGGAATAATTGAGCTACGACATGACAAAACCAACCAAGTGGTATGTGCGCCGAGCGAAGATTCAGATCAGCTCTGGCAGCCATCTAGTCTGATCAGAGTCTTCGCTGTGCACTTAAAGGGTAGCTATGGGTCTAAGCTAGCTCCATGCGGACAGCAAAGACTCTGACCAGACTGGGCGGATGCCCAGGCTGATCTGAGTCTTCGCTGGCCGCATATGCCACTTTGTTGGTTTTGCCGTGTCGGGGATTGCATGGTATGCAAGATATGGGCCAGACCACGCGGTTATGGCTATTAAAGCTTCATCAGGTATCCTGTATAATATTCAGCGGCAAAAGCCAAAAGTAAAAACTACATGTACTTAAATTTTGGCAATCATTTCAAAGAGACCGTCATTTGAAAGACCGTAATAACGTGGCATCGACGTCGGTACGAAGTCATTTCGACACTATGCGCCCGCTGGATTAAGATCAGTCTTTAGGCGTCATGGACAAGTTGACTGGTTGAGAGCTGTATGAGACCGCAATATTCACAGAACGCATTTTTCACATGTGTGAAAAATCCGGTCGCATTTTTCACACGTTTGACAAATCCGGTCGCATTTTTCACAGAATTCGAACGCATTTTTCACACATCTGTGAAATTTGCGTTCGATATGTACCATGAAAACGTAATTTTCCAAACGCATGCAACACCCCTAAAATATGGCAAAATATCACAAAATCGCATTTTTCACTTCTTGAATTTTTATAACCCTGAAATTATGAAAGTTGTGGACGAACAAAAACGGTACAGTAAACAAAAAAGAAGACTAGAAATCTGCTCTGCTCTTCCGCGCAGAAGGACGCAGGTTCCAGTCGCCCGCCGGGTCCACGACTGAAAAACTCACTCTGCCTTCCTAGCAGTAAATGGGTACCTGTTTCGAATCAGGGAAGGTTAAAGGCTACGAAAAGAGAGAGATAGGCTCCCTCTTTCATAACCTGTGCCTAAGACTTTGTAGGCTCAAGCAAGTACTGTCCCTACGGCCACAAGAATATGGAAAACCTTTACCTTGTTTGTTTTAATTAACATGTATGCCGATGACGTAAGCTGTAGTGCACAGCTTCTAATACTAACTGTTGTTCGGTGCCATAATCCATCGGGAGGAGACATTGCGGCATTCCTGTGCACTATTAGGCATTTCAAATACAAAAGTTTGGAAGGTAGCTTCTTCGTAACAGTCCCCTATGCTGCATCAAGGTTAAAGGTATTGGTGTATTCAGTTGTGTGTTGGTATATGGGTTAATGGGGGAAATCTATATCTGGATAGAAAGAGCAGGGAAGACATATCGTTTTCCCATAGTTGTCTACTTGCCTGTCCGTCACAAATCATTTCCGCTTCATAACTTTAAAAGGTAGTTTGAGAAAACTTGGTACAAATATAAAGCATCACGAACTGACGGACGAACGGATGAGCCAAAATCAACATGTTCCCACAGAATATTTCGACACTGGGGGCACAGTTCTGTTTTCACCAGTGAGGAACCAGGTAACAAAATATTGAATGTAATTAAGAATAAACTTAAATGCTTTTGCCGAGGTTCTTGAATTCCTTCCAGATCACATCTAGACCCAAACAAAGTCAAACTCTGGTCGATCTGGATATCATGTCTAAGTCAAACTCCGGTTTTTCGCCCCGGAAAATAGATGAACTGTTAAAAATATTCAAGCAGTATTGCATGATTTATCTTCCCTTCTGGAAAGGAGTTTACCAGTAAAATAATAAAGTAAAAAAAAGGGAAAGTGTTAGACTTGTCATAAGGTTAATTATACTAGTAGACTTTATCGGCAATCGTGGAGACACATATTGTAGCGTTAGCCGGGTCGTCCACCAAGTCAAGCAGCCGGTCACCAATCCAGGTACTAACCGCGATCACCGTTGCTTAACTTCGTGAAAGAACCATTCACTCTTCCCGCGTTACCATAAAAGCCGGCTTCTACAGCAAGGCTGTAGAAGTGTTTATATACCTAAACCCGTTACATTTCTTCCCCTCTTCTCTTGACTTTGTCCCGAAGTCACCAACTGCTCACATAGCAGACCCGAATGCGGAGCCTATGCAACACAACCAGGGACACCTTTTCCTGCACATCTGGGTCCGGAGATGATGGTCATGTCATCTCCCATCCCACCGCTGCCACCAAATGTAGCGTTAGCCGAGTCGTCCACCAAGTCAAGCAACCGGTCACCCATCCATGTACTAACCGCGATCTCCGTTGCTTAACTTAGTGAAGGTGCCATCCTCTCTACCCGCCTGGCCATAAAAGCAAGGCTGGAGAAGTGTTTATAAACCTTAATCCGTTACAATAATTTCGAGATTATCGGTCGAATCTGAACAGTTGTCAGTTTGTCTAAGATTTAATGCCTGTCTGAGTTATCTGCAAGATTCAAGAAGCTAGGTTGGTCAGAAGCATCTCTCAATTATAAGTCTACGGGGTATTTCACTTGCCATAGCAACCAGAATCTCAAGCAACAGTCTTAAAGGACATGTCATCTTTCCCTAGCCTTGTGAAGGCTATATATGAAATTTGGTTGAGATTGGCCCAGACGCTTAAGAGATATAATAGCTTGAAGGTGTTAACAGAAGACGTCAGGCGACGGACGACGGACAGCGGGGACTGCTTTTCCTATAAACTCCCCAAGAGCCGAAGGCTCAGTGCAGTTTGGGCTCAACTCATCGTGCTAGCTGGAAAGGAATAACAAATCGTTCATTCTCAAGCTTTCCTTGTCGTATCTGTGAAAAATGCGTTTCTTTTAAAAATCGCAATAAAATCCGAACGCATTTGTCACACTGGCAAAATGTGAAGAATACGACCGTATTCATCACACGTGTGTGAAAAATGCGTTCTGTGACTATTGCGGTCTCTCAGAGCTGTAAGCTAGTGTATGCCAACAAATCCAAATCCTATTCTCTGACAACGACGAAGTTACTTATTTCGATTATATGTTGAGAAAATTTTTCGAAAATGACAGTTTTTTTTTTTTTTTTTTTTTTTTTTTTTGGTTACCCGAATATCTGGCGTTTAAAGACGTGGGTAGAGGAGCGAATGAAGAACTGAGGGGAACTAAAATTAGAGGTAACAAAAAAAAGCGCATGCAGCAAATACCTTATTGATAGAAGACCACACATTTATGCTCAAGCCGTCACAAGAAAGTATTTTTTCGGAAACGTGCGACTAAATAAAGCGAAGTTTAATATCAGCCTGGCTGATATCTATATCCTGAGAAACACATATATAGTGGAAAGCGAAGTCTCTGAGTAGACTGCGCGGACTGATTTACTGTCCGCATAATTATAATATACTATGCAAAATATATTTAGCAAATTTTTATATTTTTGCAATTTTTCTGATTACTGAGGTGTAACATTGACCGAAATTAAATTGAATTGAAAGGAACCATATTTCGGGCTTAAGATACCATGAGATTACAAAGCCATCTTTGAAAACGATATTGGGGAAAAGCGATAAGCGCGGAAGGGGTCATTAGCCGAAATTCGCACCCATTGAAAAGCAACATAAAAATGGTAAGCATGTGATTTTTTTGTACGGTATTTCTCAACATTTTCATCCTCAGTTTTCTTGTCAAAGCTATTGATTGTGTAAAAGATATGCTTAAGCTTAACAACTGATGAATCTTAGCATGCGCCATTGACGTTAAAACGTGTTAATTCGGTCCAATATGCAATGATTCACGGGTGCTTCAGTTCAATGAAGAATCAGAACCCGAGAAAAACAATAGGCTAAAATTAAATGTCACACCATGATTAATTTAACTTTGAAATTTCTTCACTGAAGTATAACGTAACTGTGAGGAAATTATGACGTTAGTCTGAGACATTTGACTTATGCTCGGTAACCGGGAAGAATTTTCTATCTGAATTGTTTACATTATCATATTGGTAGCTACCGAACAATCATACACTCAAAAGAGATTCAAGAAATACCGATTAGAAACAAGTTTTTAAGACAATAACGTAAAAACAAGGGAAAACGTCAAATTTTCGAACTTTGTAAACCTCATACTCGTAGCATATTCAAATGTTTTAGAGCGTTTTCCTTCATTTTAACAGCAAACCAGCCGCCTCTTTATAGTTGTGGCTTTTGTACATGATCATGAATGTCGTTCAGATACAATGGTCATGAAAACTGACGTCACGATAGTTCAAACGCTACAATAGAGCAATCTTGATTCTTTTACCTGCCTGTCCATCTCGAATGATCGGCCTTTATATCTTGATGCAGAAAAGTGACAATAAAATCCTAATATGGTGGATCTGACACATACAAAAAAATTGCTATATTTATTGTGCATAGTATATATTACCGAAGTCCTATTTTCCGGTGATGTCCCTCATTTGACAATTCAATTGTCTCACGTTTGCTTTTATATTTTTCTCATTTGTCTCAATTACTAATCATTCCCTCTTTAAAATCATTAAGCTCTTTCATTTAACCATCACTCTGCCACCTAGCGGGAAAAACTTCAGAGAAAGTTCACACAAAACACTGTTAAAATGATTTAGAAAGTAATTTGACTTTCATCCATCCATCTGATGATGATGTATTGGGTAATAAGTTAGTTCATTTTGGTATGTTTGTGGTATAAATAAGGCAAAAGTGCCAGTTTATCTATATGTAGGACAGGGACGAATTCGGCTGAGCTGCGCCATAAGAAAAGCCGGCTTCGGACATTTCAAACTGCTTACGCTCAGACGAAACTACGCTGAAGCGCATTTTAATCAGCCCAGACAATAATAGGGATTTGCAGAGTTGAAAAGCGAACCGTCTTTTGACATATGCGATATGTGTATGTCCAGCCGAGGCTGAATATACACATATCGCATATGCCAAAAGATTACTTTTCTCAACACGCTCTTAAAAAGAGACGGCCTTAAGTTGAATATTTTAGGCACTAGACTAAAGTTTATGAGGCTCCACGCGAGAAAATTACTGTGCATGTCCGCATATTAAGTAATCAATGATCTTCATTTTTATGTTCATGGGAAATATAGGTCAAAGAGTCACGTGCTTAGTGACTCGAGACTGTTGTTTGCGACTGGCCATTTTTGGTTTTATGACTATCGAAAGGTTGAGATACTTTCCTTGTCAAATATACAGCATACATCAGTTACTCTATTGAAGCCAAATGTGGGCACTCGTCCACAGACCAGACCCTTTTTCTCTCAGCGAACACTATAGCGCTTGCCAGAACATCATCGAGCAGAATCAGAATACGTCCAAGGACAATCATTCACCAGGACCTGTGATCAGGGAACTAGTCCCTAGCCTTTACAAAAGAAGTAAATTTGGTAACTGAATCCTGTACACACTCAGCAGCAGATATAAGGGAACCTTCCAGGGAATTCAAATCTCTAATAGTCTGGGGAAAGAAACTGGACTTGTGTATATCAGTCCCAGCCAATGGGGTTTGAAATGCCAGGGAATGCTTATTCCTGGTACGCCTGCTTGTGGGAACAAGGTCATTTATTGGTATAATGCCTGCACCCTACAGAGCTCTGATAAGCATTATAAGTCTACTATCTTTCCTTTTCTTTTTCAGAGACTTCCACTTAAGTTTCTCCAGAATGCCAGTCATACTCCCATTTTCATATGTGTAATTTCCTGAGAGAAATCTGGCGGCCCTTTTCTGCACCTGCTCAAGTTCGACTTTAAGAAGTATACTTTGGGGTCCCAAATTGAGCTACCATACTCCAGGACTGGACGCACCAGTCCCTTGTATGCTGATTCTTTAACGCCTGGTGGACATGCCGCCAAGTTACGTCTAAGGAAACCAAGGGCCCCATTATAACCTTTTTGCATTTATTGCTGACATGTGTGTTCCATTTCAAATCATTGGTAATAGTTATTCCGAGACATCTGATAGTTTCTACGTTGAATATCGAGGACCGTTCCCTCTAAGGTATAGGAAGCATTGATCTATTTCCTTGTAATCTGCATTATATTGCATTTGACCGGTTGGAATCTCATGCCCCAACTCCTTGCCCAACACCCTAAACGACCTATATCCTCCCGAAAATCACCGTGTCTTCAGCATCTCTGATTTCACGATAGCAAACACAGTCAAAGTCTTAATTTCGATTCAATATTTTCTGTTATATCGTTATAATACAATGAGAACAACATTGGTCCAAGCACGGCGCCCTGGGGGACACCTGACAAAACGGGGGCCCAATCTGATTTAACTCCATTTAGTACTACACGCTGCTGCCTGTAACAGAGAAAAGAACCTATCCATTTCAGTGTCTTCCCACCAATACCATAGCCGTATAGCTTACATTTTAGTAACTCATGAGGGGGCGGGGGGGGGGGGGTCAAAAGCTTTCTCAAAGTCCAAGATAAAAGTGTCAGCCGAGTGCTCGTTGTAGTAAGTGCTAGACTGAACGCGCCTCCTACCTGCGTTTGATTTCACTACAGCAGTAAGTTATTGGGACCCGTGTAAGAATGTCGGTACAGCGAGAACAAGTAGATTATTGTCTATCCCCGTTGCTGCCGTTTTGGAAACGCTGCTACATGTGTGCGCTACGGTTTTTTACGCCCGTCGAAGACGGGTCATATTAGGTCGTGACCTCCGTCCTTCCGTCCATCCGTCTGTCTGTCTGTCTGTCCGTTAACTTTTCGTGTCCGCTCCATATCTCCTTAACCCCTTGAAAGATTTTTTTTAAACTTGGATCAAATGTTCGCCTTATCGAGACGATGTGCAGAACTCATACTTCAATGATGTCCTACAAAGGTCAAGATCACACTTAGAGGTCAAAGGTCAAACGGAAAATTTCGTGTCCGCTCAATATCTTGAAAATCAGTTAAGATTTCTTCATGAAAGTTTGTACAAATATAAAGCAACATCAGACGATGTGCAGAGAAAAAGAACCATAAGCCTATTTTCATTGTTGATGGAATTATGTCCGTTTGTATTTTTCATATAGTAATTTCATATAAGCTTCGTGTCCGCTCCATATCTCGAAAGCCGTTTAAGATTTCTTCATGAAAGTTTGTATAATTGTAAAGCACCACCAGATGATGTGCAGAGAAAAAGGACCAGAACCCTACTTGCATTTTTAACAAAATTACACCTCATTGTATGTTTCGTATAGTAGTTTCATATATTGTGTCCGCTTCAAATCTCGAAAACCGTTTAAGATTTCTTCATGAAAGTTTGCATACATATAAAACACATCAGATGATGTGCAGGGAAAAAGAACCATATCCCTTCTTTCACTTTTAACAAAATTACGCCCTTGTATTTTTCGCATTGTAATTTTGTATTAAATTCGTGTCCACTCCATATCTCCTTAACCTCTTGAACTTGAGTCAAATGTTCACCTTATCAAGGCAACTTGCAGAACTTGTATTTCAACAATGTCCGACAAAGGTCAAGGTCACACTTAGAGGTCAAAGTTCAAAAGATAACATTATTTGTCCGGTCCGTATCTCAAAAACCGTATAAGATTTCTTCATAAACGTTTATACAAATATGAAGCATCATCAGTCAATGTGCAGAGAAAAAGAACCATAACCCAACTTTCAGTTTTGACGGAATTATACACCTTTGTATTTTTATGCCCCGGCATCATATGATGCCGGGGGCACATAGTGTTTCGGTTGTGCGTACGCGTGTACGTTATTACGTCCGTATGTCCGTACGTACGTACGTACGTGATCCTTTTAGACTCAGGTTAACATTTTTGTAAGAGGTAGATTTCAGGGTTCCTTTTATTGTAGCAACTTAAATTTTGTATCAATAAGTACAACAGGAATACACAAGAATCAGGGTATGATGATCCATATGTCACGGTCCACTGACTTTGGACTTTAACCAAATTAGCAAGGTTAAGATTTTTGTAAGAGGTAGATGCTAGAGTTCCTTTTATTGTAGCAACTTGAAGTTTTCTATGAGGATTTATATCTATAAGTACAACAGGAATTTACAAGAATCAGGTCATGATGATCCATATGTCACGGTCTGCTGACTTGGTTTCTAACCATGTTCTGTAATACAGAATATTTTCTATTGTGGCCATACAGTGACTCTGTAACTGTATAAAGGGCTGCAGTTTGTGTCGCATTTTTATATTATACAAGTTTGCCTCTATGAACCTACTTATCCTGTAAGTGCCAGTACTTTAATCAAGGCACTGACTTACGCAAAGCACTAGGCGGGGGCATCTGTGTACTATGAACACATTTCTAGTTCATATAGTAATTTCGTGTCTGCTCCATATCTTGAAAACCGTTTAAGATTTCTTCATGAAAGTTTGTACAAATATCAGACGATATGCAGAGAACAAGAACCATGACCCTACTTTCAGTTCTTACAGAATCATGCCTCTTTGTAATTTTTGTCTAGGAATTTCATATTAGCTTCGTTTGTTTTGTAATTTATATCTGCCTTAATATTGAAGATTTAAGCTACTGACAAAAGTTCTGTCATCTGTTGTTGTCTTTCCGACTTTAAGCCCCAACGTGCGTATATTGCCCCGCTCAGTGGAGCTCTTGTTATCTCTTGGAATGACCAAGATCTGTGGACTAAATTAGCATTTTCAGATGCTCATAGATGATGATTCATATTATGTACAATATGTTTCTATGGTGCTGCAACAAGTGTGATATCCAGTCAAAGCAGCGCAGTGAAAAATGGACTGTCCGTGTGAAAGTATTTCCCGTGAATGTTAGCAAACAACAGGAAGCGATACACTGTAAGTAGATGGAGACCATTCATTAACCAAAGCAAACTTTTTGAATTTCGTCCTACCTATGAGCCATGAGTTGCATGATTAAAAGAACATGGATATTTTGCGCTGTTTTAGCTCCCCTGAGGCGAAGGCCCCGGAGCAGCTCATAATAAAGTTGGCCGTCCGTTGGCCGTCTGTTCTCCGTGAACATTTTCAAATGACATTTCGTCTGAAGTATAAGCCCCTTTGAAACCAAATCATATACATCATCCATAGGATGAGGGCACAGTTATTATTATTATTTTTTATTTTATCTTTATTTTTGCCAGTCGGTTTATTAACTTGGTTGCTGTGGCAACTTGAAGTTGCTATAGACTTTTAATAGGAAAATTGAATAGTGATTATTACTGTCATAGCTATAACAGTTCTTTTACATAAATGTTACCAAGTCTTCTATTAGACATATGGTTTCTGAGCCAACTGCCTATTTGGCTTGGTCGCCATAGCAACTGAAATGCTGATAAAGGTACTACTTACCCTGCAGGCACACAAAGTTGAATCAACCTTGAATCAACGTTGATTCAACGTCATGACGTTGAATCAATGTTGATTCAAGGTTGATTCAAGGTTGATTCAGCCTTGTGTGCCTATTGGGTAGTATTATTTTAAACAAATTATTATTACCTTTTAGCTGGAAAAGCTGAAACTTTGCAGAAATCTTCTTTGCATTAGCCTCCACAAAAGACCATTTTTTGCCAATGAGTTTAGAATTTGGTTGCTATGGAAACTTAAAGTTGTCATTGACTGTGAATGAGAACATTAAAAATTAGCTATTGGTGCCCTAGCATTGCAGTTGTATTGTCAAATCGTTATAGAAATTATTATTATGTTTTCACTAATAAGACATATATTTTTACGCTAACTGCTTAATGTGCCTCGTTGCCACCGCAATCAAAAGTTGACAAAATGGCAAAATATTCAAAAATCAAATCTTCAGTAGCCATATAGCATGCAAAGCTGAAACTTTACTGAACTGTTCGCATAAGACTTTAAAACAACTTTTTTATATGTCAATCAGTGTATAATAATTTGTTTGCTATGCTAAAAACTTGTCTTTTACTTTAAGTGGGAATTTTGAAAATTGGCTCTCACTGCCTATAGCAGTGCAGATATTATGACAGATCTTTCACAAAAATGTTCCTGCGGTAGTCCTCGTGTTTGTGCAAACGCGTTAATTTGCAAGGTTGTCATTTGCAAATTAAATGTTGAAAATGGCAGAATATTCAAAGACTAACTCTTCAGTAGCCAAAACGTACATAAGGCTGGAATTTAAAACTGAAACTTTGTAGAAATGTTCTTTGCGTTAGGTCGGACGATGATGCAGTGAACCTTTCAGCGCCAGGGATTCCTCCTCATTTGGACAATAGTAGGG
Organism: Ctena decussata; assembly: GCA_963989385.1. Classification (NCBI taxonomy): domain Eukaryota; kingdom Metazoa; phylum Mollusca; class Bivalvia; order Lucinida; family Lucinidae; genus Ctena; species Ctena decussata. The sequence goes on from OZ022500.1 coordinate 42,745,560, forward strand.
CTGCAGTAGGTGTCACGGTGAGTTGTTTGGATATTTTTTTCTCGATATCCTTTCTCCTTTCTTTCTTCCTCTCTCTGGGTGACGGCTCGATACAGACTGAGATACTGAAAGCCTTTAAACCCAAAACAACCCGCCGACCAACCGTCTTTGCATAAGCATCTAGAAATACTGTGTTTAGTGCTGAGAAATCAGACCATGCACACGCAATTAATTGAATAAATATCCCTCTTGAAAATATACTCTTCTGTCTGCAAATGAAATACAGTAGCATAAATACACCACTTGAATATTAAAAGATTAGACAAAGATGGATCATTAACCATTATAAATCTTTTATCAAGGTCAGCATCTAAGATATAGCCATAAGCATCAGGAGATACTAGCCTTGTCATGGTAAAATTGCGAACTGCGCATGTCTTGCGCAGCGCGCGTATGCGTGCACGCTGCTCAGGACATGCACAGGTCGCGTCCCTCTGGACAATAATAAGCAATCTGTGCCTGGCCTTAGCATTCTGTGCATGCATCCAGTTTGATCTGGGCATGCGCATTACGAATAAGGGTTAAGATATATTTTGTCACGACGCGCCATTTATAAATACAGATTTGCGTGTTAGCATGTGTTTTTATCAGATATTATTTACAGCTTAGGCGATCTACATTCCATGAGATGGATGGAAAGTTAATTTAGCGTTTAGACACTATCCACTGGCTATTATTAAATTGTTGAAATCATTGCTGTAGATATCTTAAATTTGCTAAGTGTCCCTGGCCCAAGGGTACGGTCTGGTTTGCGTATTCTGCCAATAAATTATGAGGAACGGCGTTTTCAGAAATTTCTTTTTTTTGATCACTACATTAATACTTCAAAACATCTTTAAAAATCATTTTTTTTCTTAATTTATTCATATAAAGCTGAGACATTTACAATCTGCAAATAATGTTATAAATATAAATTAGCATGCACAGTCTTATTTGCTAACGAAAGGAAGCTACTACATGTGTATGTTTTATCTTGGACATATTAGGTGCACAAAACTTTTACCAGTTGTTACTTCTACCAAGAAAGAGAGAAAAAAATAAAGTATATTGATTTCTCTAAAACGAGGAAAATGATCAAACTGTGCATCTGCGAGCTTAATCAGATGCTTACTGTTCAAATGAGCAATCAGTTCTGAAATTGTAATAAAGTAAAGGTCTGACTCTTGTAAGCGCGCTGATGCACTGATCAATCTAAATCAGATTTATGATGCCATTTCGTCTTTCAAACAATTACTTCAAACATTGTAACAGTACTGTATTTGTTCGTCCACAAAGACAGCGTCCTTCCATCTCCAAAAGAAAGAAGAAAAAAAGGAAAAAAAAAGAATCAAAATTATCTATATGAAATTCAACTTTGAGATGGATTCCTTCATCAAACAGACCCAGAAATACCGGATCCTTCCTATAAGATTGAACCACACTTCTAGGGCTACACTGGTGGAGAAGATAAACCTGTCCCATAAACGAAGAAAAACGTACTTAAACAACTTCTTAACTTCTTACCTTATAATTATGGAGGTGTGTGGTCTAAATTTCAAGTTAAACAAAATAGACTGTCTTCGAAGTATTCTTATGGAGACAGTGACCAGCTGAAATCATACAGGTATGTATAAATATTCACAGAGCTGATCCGCGCATACATGAATACCTATGCACATACTCTTCTACATACCCTTATATGTGTAAACTATCTTATTCTGTATACTTGAAAATTTCTTATAATAATTATATGTTTTCATTATGAATATATTACAGAACTGATTTCACTCTTCAAACAAACCTAGCCACTCTTCCCATTCTTTAGAAAATTTGTCGTATTTGTTGTTATACCCCGCCACACGTTAGTGGCGGGATATTATGTTTTCACGTTGGCCGTCCGTGTGTCTGTCCGTCCGTCCGTCCGTAGTACGTACGTCCGTCCGTGTGTCCGTCCGCACTTCGTTTCCGTTCGATAACTTTAGTATTTATTAATGGATTTCCTTCATATTTTGCATACGCATTTGTATCGAGAATGTCTCACTTGGGATTGTTAGTGGGCAAATTTCGTTAATTTCTGACAGAGTTATGGCACTTGTCAATGTACAATAAATGGTTTCTGGCCTCTAGTTCCTTTACTACTTTGAGTATCAGGATGAAACTTCACAAACATGATCAAAGTAACAAAAGCTTTATTAGGAGCACAGAAATGTTATCATGGGGGTTATCTGCCCCTGCCCTGGAACTATATACATGTATAAAATCATGAAAAAGACCATATAAAATCAGAGTTTGAAGCATTTTTTCTGAAACTTTCAGCAAATGGTCAGAGTGATGAAAGACTCCAGTGATGCTCAAATTTACCTAATGGGAGTTATCTCCCCATGCCCCTGGCTATATACATGCTTAAATCTGGAAAAATCGGTGTGTGAAAAAGGTTTGCAGTGGCGGGGTATCACGCAGTCGTTTGCGATGCTTTTATTTTTATTGCTATCGTTTTTTCGATGTCCATGAAACATTTTACTTCACTTTTCAATACATTCAAATATATTTTTTATTACTGATTCTGCTCTTATATATATAATATCTAGTTAACATTAGAATATAATTCTCCGGCTTGTTAAAACTTTTGTTAATGCTTGTTCCAAAATTGCGCTATATTTATGGATATTACCTATATAGTCACTTTTTTCTGCTATCCATATTTCTATTTTCTCCCAAAATTGTTGTACTTTTTCGCAATACCAAAACAGATGTTCTAATGTCTCTGAAAACTTCTGGCAAAATGTGCATAAATTATCCCCCTTTATTTTATATTTCCATAATAGATCGTTTGTTGCTAAAATTCTGTGCAAAATTCTATACTGGAACCAAAGTAATTTGGTGTTGCTACAACAATACGCTGGTATGCTATATATTACTTTCCATTTTAATTTGATACCTTGAAATTCTCTTTCCCATTTCTGCTGACTTTTTGGTATAGTATTTTTTTTCATTCAATATTTTGTACATATCTTTGCCACCTTTTGCACTTCTCATTATTTGTCTTATTTGTCTTATACTAAAATGTAGAAAAAAAATGGTTTCTATAAAATTTAAAATTTCAAAATTTTTACCTCTTATATAACTTTCAACTGCAGATCTTACACCCAAATTAATAATAAATATTTTTGCTATCTTATCATTACTATTTATTTTATTTTATTTTATTTTATTTAATTATTCGTAAATTTCGCAAAAATGAATAGGGAATATAATCACCGTTTGCGGCAGGGCAAATCCTTCACGAGGATAACAGCCCAAGGGTAACGATACTTACTCCTTAATTATACGGCAATACAACATGTATATTGTTGTATGTATATGTGCTCATGGGCCTTATGGCTTATTGCATTTATAAATTACTTACTTACATACTTATTTAAGTTTTTGCGGCTGGACAAATCCTTCACGATGGTAACCGTTCAAGGGTAACGATACTTGCTCATTATTAAGTTGGACGGGTACACTTCTATGGATGCCACTCTGCCTGTTCTTTTTATGCCTCTCTTCACAAATGGGGGGGGGTTAACTCTTAAAGAAAAGAATTTGCTCCTCTAGGAGCAAATTCTTTCCTTTACGAGTAGACCCCCTTTCGAAAGGGCTTCATCCCCCAGGGAAGCAAACAGGAAGTTACGGAAGTTGTTCCCCTTTTGTAAAAGATGGCGGAAAAACATGGAGGTGTATCCATGGACCTTAGCTCGCAGTGGACACATTCGCAAACTTCGATATTTACCGTTTGACGGCAATTCCTGTGTCATTTGAAACGATGTAGGCCCTCATCGACGCAGCGTTTTGCAGTGGGTTGTCCGGGTCTACACTGATATTATTGATAATAATATTTGCGTATTGACCGGATTTACAGGTTTGACCGGCCCCTAGCGCTAGTTGAATGTCCAGAGCTTCGTGACTACAGGGAAATAACTCGATCTCAACCTTTTGTTTACTATACGAAATTTTTTTTCTCCCTTGCAACAAAAGACAATGTCGAACTATGGTGTAAGACGGTACTAACGCAGGAAGTTAGTGCGTTTTAAAGTCTATTCCATGACGAAAACCCATCTAGGCTAACAAGACAGAAAAGTCGCCTTGTATATAGCAATTCTCAGCGAAGTAGAGGAATTACTCTGCTAGAAAGACATAAATCGCATTATATGTTCATTGAATTTGAGAACTTTTCAAGCAACCGAAGAACGAGTGTTGGTTGCTTTACGGTATAACGCGTATTTCTGTTCTATTCTATTCTGCCCCATACCCTGAAAGCTTCAAATTTGTTCCGGTCGATATGAGACGCTGGCATAAGCACTGGATATTAAAAATCTTCACCGAAAAAAAAAATACATGTATTGGTCCAGGCTTTTTTTTTTTTTTTTTTTTTTTTTTTTTTGATTCACCTTTTGAATAGATAGAGGATATTTGACTTTTTCAGTGTAAGATCGATTTTTATTTTACTGAATGAACACCAAAAGCAGTATTTTCACCAATGGCGAAGCCACGAGTGAATATACCACTTTTGGTGTTCATGAGTGAAATAAAAATTCATCTTACACTGAAAAAGTCAAATTTTCTATTTCTTTTATGCTTGAAAATCGCAATAATTCTGTTTATTCAAAATCCTATTTCTGAAACAGTGAAATCTAAAGTGATAATTTCACTGTTTGAAACAGTGAGATTATCAGTTTCGATTTCACCGAGAAATCTCTACTGGTATAATTCATTGAACGGTATAAAAGAAAGTTTTTTTAAAATCATTTTTCTGTTTTCATAATAGAAACTGACCTTCTGCTGCGTAAGTCATTTCCGTCAATCCACAGTGCCACTCCACTGAACATCCTCAACTCGAACAGGAGCAAACAGTACAGACCCAGATCAGACTGTTAAGTAGTAGTTATACCATGGTTTGTCCGCCTGTACGAGGAGATAATCTACGAGCTTTAGCGAGTGGATTATCTCTCGTACAGGCAGACAAACCATGGTATAACTATTTTATACCACCCTTATCAGTGTACACATTGCTCACTGCGAAATATCTCTTGCTGAAGTTGGCGTTTTCCGGTAAGGGTGGTATAAAAACTTAAAACCAGCTCCATTAGTCTTAACTCGTACATGAGCAAAACAGTGGCAAGTATTCTTATTAGGATATGCATGTACATCTTGTCAAACAGATGACAAAAGCCTGTCGAAAATGGTGAAGCTAGCAGAACACCTCTTGGGCAGAGTCGTGTATCTTCGGACAGCAGGTAAATTCGGACAGTGACATTGTTTCGTTTATATGTCAGTTCTTTGGACTTAAAACAAAAATAACTGGGCAAACAGTGAAAATCCTGATGAGACGGCTCATGATGAGCCGTCTCATCTGGATTTTCACTGTTTGCAATGGTATGTCCGAATTTACCCGCTGTCCGAAGTTACCTGACTCTACCCTACAATTTTGTCCAGTCAGTCCTAATCCTTACCCTACAATTTTGTCCAGTCAGTCCTAATCCTAATCCATGGCAGTTTACATGGCCGGCGAGTTCCTTGGGTGATAATTTTCGCAGTTTTTAGATTGATGTAGCCTATCAAAGTAGACTGCGTAAGATAAGATAATTTTATTAACGTCTCACCAATTTTACATGTACATAAAACACAGTTAAAAAAAATCGATATAAGATGTAAAATTGCGACTCAATATTGAGCTATTAGAGACGATCGCTCTAAAATGTGTCTGTTCTTGTGTTCTGCAACAGCACTACATCCCCTAAATACCTCACACTGAGCCAAGGAAGACGGTTATCCAACCAGCAAGTCTACGCTTCCAGACTCAGCCCGGAGTATTAAATGCAGTACTGGGACAAAACAGCAATTAGTATGATAAAAAAGCGACACGCATTATCTATGAGCCATTATCACTCTAAAATGTACCATAAATTAGTGCCCTGCATGCGCTACCTTCCCTCGATACCCCATGCCGAGTCCGGATAGCCGGGAACACGCGGTGGAACCAATGTTCACACAGCATGTTGCCGGATCCGGACACGGCATGGGATATCAAATGCAGCACAGGGACCAGAGCAACAGATAAAATGAAATTGCAACTTTAATCTGCACTAAAAGAGATAATCGTGTCCGTTGAAATGTATACTGTCCCAGTGGTCAATCCTCCCTGATACCCCACGCTGAGTCCATGATAACAGGGAACATGTGGCGTAGCCAATGTCCAAACAGCATGGACCCGATCATGGACTCAGCATTGGGTATCAACCGCACCACCGGGGCAAAACAGCAGTTAGTATTGTAAATAACAGACAGCTTTTTACATTTAAATGGACACATATAAAAATATGGTACACAATATACATATTTACAGCAACTGTACAGCAGACTACGCCTTTTGTTTAAAATCAAATAACAGGTTTTGGCACTTATCTTGACTATGGAAGGATTAGCTAAAATAAAAGATACTTTTTCAATATCATTTAAGTTCTGAAAACCATTTAGTATAAGCTCAGCTTCAATAAACAGCTCATTTCGGAACCTAGTGTACAGCGGACAATGTAATAAAACATGGATTTCATCCTCAACAGCATTCCTACAGCTAAAGCATTTTCTTTCACTAACTTCTAAGCCATTATAGCGGCCAGTTTCAAGTGCAATCGGGGCGGTTCCACTTCTAAATTTAGCCAAAGCCCCTCTGTGAGACCTATTAAATATCCTTGTACAATATTCTTCAACTACAAAATCCTGCTTAAAGGCTCTGTATAATCGAAGTTTATTCCCTCCAACTCCCGAACGTGAACTATTGCGATTTACATCAACTCCCCACTGATTAATATATTCTTGCGTAATGAAAGGCAAAACGTTATTTAAAATATTGGTCTTATTAATGGTTTGATTTATGTTATTATAAATGTGAAAATTGCCTCTGTAAACAATTATTCCATTTTATTTTTTATGCCTACTTTTGATAAATGTCTTGACTGAGATAATTATGTAACATTTACACTAGACTTGCCAAAATCTGTTAATTTAATATTTAATTCTATTTGTTCGTCTTGCTAAAATGGAAATTATCTTGTCTAAAATTGTATAATTTTTTACATGATGCACTATATATATATATATATATATATATATATATATATATATATATATATATATATATATATATATATATATATATATATATATATATATATATATATATATATATATAAGAGTATAAGGGTTGGATGGATGGATGACCTGAGATGTTACGTCCTTTTCTGGGGTATTTCTGGAGTATCATGTCATATCAGGGCAGTGGGAGGGTGATAATGTAATGGATGTGTGCGATGGAACCCTGATTATGGGTGAAAAGATCACCTCTCCAGCGGGATGCAAACTCTGACTGCTAACTTAAAAGTATCCCCCCTCGTATTTTATTGCGAAATAATCACAAAATTATGAAACTGGTTAGTTGTACATGTATGCAACACAATTAAGATTTGTACAAAAAATCTTCAGCGAAAACGTCTTTGCTACGGAGGCAGAGACGATATATCAATGCATACCCTTCTTGAATATTCACAAATATTTTTTCGTCATAAATTGATTGACTCCCGCAGGCGTTTCTGCAAGCTTGTTTTGAATTTTATGATTGGTGGAGTAAACACCTTTACAATAGCATTAACCTCTTATCTGTGCACGTGAGTTCTTTAACCTGATTAACTGTGATTGCTGGGCGTATCCAGTCTTCATTTTTCGTGGGAATGGCGGTCCGCTATTCCCGCTTTTTTTTAGTATTTTCTTATATTCTCCTATTTTCAGTGACCTTCACAAATCATAAATTTGGCAGAAAAATGTCCTTTTAAAGGCAATCATTATCATGACTAGGATATAATGTTTTGTGAGAAATTTGAAAGTTAATAGAAACATTGAGGGTGTAAATCTTTAACAGGCAGACGCTTATCCCACTGAGCTAACGGGGCTCCTTACTATATTTGAAAAAAGTACAAAAGGGTCTTGTACACAATTTTTATCTCAAAGGAGTTTCCTGTTTTGAAAGTAAATGTAGGTAAATATGTGACTTTGGCAAGTCTACATACCTGCCTTGAACCACCCAGAAACAGGACAGGTAGCAAGCTATACGGAGTTGATGACACCTGTTTGAATCAACCAGAAACCCAGTTTGCGATGCCAGACTCACACTGGTCTGGCATTCATCACAGGCAACGAAGGCAACGTACTATAAAACTTGATTTTTTTCGCCTATCTCTTAGATTAATTTCAAACTATAATTCTTACGGACCCGGCAGTTTGTTATACCTCTTAGTTAGACCAGATTGTTGAAGAAATTCCGTCTATACATATGCAGTGCTTGAATAAGTTTCTTTACCGATTCGTTGCATAGACGTTGTAGTCCAAAATTTCTTGAATACGCATATGAATTCAGTAAAACTGTTGATTCCTATTTCAAGGGCCGGGGATCGGATGGTCCGTGAGACTATACTTCTGAAACAAACTTATCCTGATAAGCGGAACAAGCAAGATTCATGTACGTTGTCTTCGTTACCTGTGTTGAATGCCAGACCAGTGTGCGACTATACTTAGACTCGCCAAAGTCTGTAAATTAACATTCCAATTTATCTTCTTTCTTTTCTTTTTTTTCTTTTTTTTCTCAAATTTTGGAAAAAGAAATAACTTTTTATGTCTAAAACTATGTAAATATACCTATATTCTAAGATAACTACTAAAGGGACTTTCACATACTGTTTCATTCATAGGGACTTCCCTGCTTTGAAAGTGAAATTTAGATAAAAATAGAAGGTCTAGACTATACTTTTTCGATGACATCTTTTGAATCAATGTTGCGTTTAGCTCAGTAAGGGATAGAGTCTTCAAACTTGCTCCATATATACATCTGGGGAAGATCTACTGAAGGCTGCGATGCATATCGGGCCATGACCTATATTTCACGGTTGATTAAACATAGAAAAAATATTTACCCGTTGTGTTTAGCTCAGTTTCTAAGTAACCAAAAGGGATAGAGTCCTAAAGCTTGCTACACTATATCAGCCTCGACACGACAAAACCAACAATGTGGCTGTGCGGCCAGCACAGACTCAGATCAGCCTGGGCATCCGCCCAGTCTGATCAGAGTCTTCGCTGTCCCCATGGAGGTAGCTTAGACCCTAAGCTACACTTTGAGCACTTAACAAAGAGTCTGATCAAGCTTGACGGATGCCCAGGCTGATCTGAGTCTGCGCTGGGCGCACAACCACATTGTTGGTTTTCTCGTGTCGCGGCTCATATTAACATATGGGGAGGATTCACTGAATGCAGTGATGCATATCGGGATATGAGTTGTATTTCATGGTCCAATAAGTTTGCGTTATATCTCGAAGACTATTTGATGTATAAACAAGTACAAAATGGTTTATTAGAACTAAACACCAAACAATGTTTCTCGTCCTCATACCAAGCAACAAGCACGAGAAGAGCATGACAAATACAAACGTATGTACAAAATACATATGCAAAACATACTAATATGACATGACATTATTATATAGCTTGGGATAATACCTAAAATTACTCGATGTTTCACCTAAAAAATAAAAGACGGTCACAGTGACCTATAATTCATGGTTTAGTAGTTTTACCTTATATCTAGAAAACTGTTTGATGTATGTGCACCATACTTGATATACTAAGTCAGTTTGACTAGTTGTTTGACCTCAATTTAAAAGTAAGTCACAGTGACCAACATTTCATGGTCCAGTGATTTTGCCTCATATCTTGAAGACCGTTTGATATCTGAACATGATTGCTTGAAATAATGGCTTAGTATGACCCGATATTTGACATCAAATTAACAGTAAGTCACAGTGACCTATATTTTATGATTCAGCGATTTTGCTGTTACTCAGTATTTGAATTATTTTCCCTTTTTTCTTTTTATGTAAATAACCTACAGCATTTGCGTTAGATTTACTTACATGATGGCAAAGCAGGCAGAAATCAAGCCATTGGGATGTTACATGTACCGTGAGCTGGCCGCTTTGAGCGATTTAGAGCTGGCTTAAGTCACAATTGATTGGCTATTAAGTGAATAGTTTCTTTTGACTCTCAGTATATATTTTTGCTGTTTTAAAACAGACCGTACTTCCAGGAGGGCGTTGTAAGTATTTTGTCAGCAAATCCAAATAAAAGTTTTCTTAAACTAGCAGTAGTAATAGATATACACATTTTAATGTCATCAAGATAATTATTACGCATACCATACTGTCATACAGGTTCATCAGCGTACCATTGTTATAGTTACTATGTAGACACTTCAACATTTCCGTAATAATCTCTCCCAATTTTAAACTTCAACAAATCCAAATGCCCCATCAAGGGCTTTATAATAATGTTGACAAACAGCGCAGACTCTGGTCAGACTGCTCAAAGGAGCAGTCTGGTCAGGGCCTGTGATGTTTTGCTCATGCATTTAGCGCGAATATTTAGTGCAAGTACGGTAAACCGTGATTCGATTGTCAGAAAAATACTATTTCCACATTGAGGAAACTGAACCATTTTCATTATTCAGTTTTAACTTCCGACCTTACACGACCGAATGGTAGTTTGGAGACTTTTCAATTTAAGAAGTACATGTAGGGTTGCCAGATAAAGTTTTAAAGGGCCACTATACAACAAGACTCCGAGACAGGCCCAAATGACAAGGCCATCAAGATGGTATTCCAAAGATTTACACACGAAGATCGCCGTCACAAGACCGAGGCTATAATGCAAGGATATTCCAAATTTCTGTTTCCAATTTTTATGAAGTTTTACCAATGATGGCTGGACATCAGTGGCGGTCGCGTACTAGTGGCGGCCATTTTCGATTTGCACGCGCGGTTCCGTAAGTTCATTGCATAATAGATTGTATATGTTTGCAAACCCAAAAGCATACAAAAAGGATCGGAACAAATCGCACATTTAGGGGCAACGATGAACAATTTCCCCTAGGTACATGTACCCTTATACCAAACACCATCCCTTTTCCGTGTCACAATGACGCTTGACCCTCACACGGTGGGGTCAGATTTTTCATACCGAACGCACTTACACAGCACTCATACTGCATAAATATGACATAAACCAGTTCTATAACAGCAAATGTTTATGTATAGTTTAGATTCACGTCAATTCTTGGGAAAATGCATCGGCATTCAGCGAACGGCAACCGTGATGTCCACCACTGGCACAGTACATGCGTACGTGTTTTGCTGCTTGTTTCTGACCTATTTCGAGGACCTGCCTCATCAAAAAGTAAATCGGCATAATAACAGCAGTTACCCCTTGTACATTTAAATAAAATATAGACTAACTATTAATGCCTTATTTAGGTAACAGGGTAAAAAGTGTTACAATGGATGGCCGTCACTGATTGCGCGCCAGTAGATCTCCATGGTCTTCTGATATTCTTGTTTACCTTTTATGCAACAGTCTGAGGAAAGCGCTATTTTATGAAAGAAATTCCGCGGTCTTACATTGGTAATGACATAACATGACCATGAAATAAATGCCCACACATCATAGAGAATAAATTAAATATAATTAATCGTTCCATATTCTCTCTTGCACTTTATGACGTCATAAATGTTTAAAGAACCTGTCGCAATTATCGCAACGTTCAGTTTCCAGGCCTTGACAAGTAAATCACACTTGAAATTCAGCAACATAATGCGTGCATGCCTTACTTCGGGCCTTTGTTTCATTAACTCTTAAAACACCAAAAAGCAGACGACAAAATTTACGTCTGCAATAATTAAAATAAAAGGCCATCGGCCAAGTGTCACCCGGCGTTTGAAATGTGACACAAACTGCAGCCGTTTATTCAGTTTCAGAGAAATATGAGCCGCGACGCGAGAAAACCAACAATGTGGTTGTGCGCCCAGCGCAGACTCAGATCAGCCTGGGCATCCGCCCAGTCTGATCAGAGTCTTCGCTGTCCGCATAGCGGTAGCTTAGACCCTTATCTACCCTTTGAGCATTTAGCGAAGAGTGTGGTCAAATTGTGCGGATGTCCAGGCTGATCTGAGTCTGCGCTGGGCGCACAACCACATTGTTGGTTTTCTCGTGTCGCGGCTCATATTATTTAATTACAGAACCTAGTAAGCAAATAATAACTGAAGCGTAAGTAAAGTCATATACCCAAATACTGGGCCTCTATGAAATTATAAAATACTTAAGTGTAGAAAGGGACATTGTGTAAAATCAGGTTACTGAAACTTCAGGCCCTTACAGAATGCCCAAAACGTCAAGAGCGTATACCCAAAATCAAAATAACAATGCCATAATCCTGCTAATATGAATCTGGTGAAAAATGAACATTGCATTTTTGAAAATTCAGCCCATTAATATGGACAGTTCTGGAGTTATCCTTTTAGGTTTAAGTGTATGTCTATTATCTATGAAAGGGGAGTAACTCTGTCACTAATCAGTTTAGCACTGTGACATCCTAACAATAATCTGAATAATCAAATAGTATACCAAATTTCAGCTCTCTCGGTCAAACGGTTCAAAAGTTGGAAAAATGCCAAAAACGACAAAGGGCCATAACTTTGTAAAAACTTGGACAATTGAAATTCCAAAATCACATGCATATATTCAGATCATTATGAAACAATCTGCACAATTTCAAGTCAGTCTGATAAAAGGTGTGGCAGGAGAAGCGGGGACAATGTTTGAGTCAGCAAGGGCCGTAACTCCATCAAAAATGGCCGAAGAACGGAATGACGAACGCACACACGGATGGACGAGGGTCATTTCTATAGTACCCCCCCCCCCCCCCCACGCCTACGTCGGGTGACAAAAATTGCATTGTCCAAGACATTTCATATTGAGAATTCAGAGACTGGATGGCAAACAGTGTAGATCTAGATGAGGCGGCTCATTATGAGCCGCTTCATCAGGATCTACGCTGTTCGCAAATTTTGCTAATTTCGTCACTGGGACCTAAAGAGTTAAGCAGTCTGTTCAGAATTCTCGCATCGGCAGCTAATCACTGTACCCGACAAACGCAGTAACTGCGTACTGTACGCAGATCGTGAGTCAATTTTAACAAAATTTTTAGGAGAGATAGAGGCCGCTCTAATAGTAGATTTTTCATGACTTTTCAAGTGCTTCCCATCATTTAAACATGTATGTTCATATAAGGTAGAGTGAAAATGTAGCCGCATAACAATGTTTTTACATAAACGGGTGATTTGAGTTTTGCGCGAAATCATGTAAAATGAAATTCTTAAAGAGTTCCTTCAAGAGCAGAGAACACATTCAGAAGAAGGAGCATGGGCCAGACTAGGTATTTTCGGCTAATAAAGCTCCATCAGTGACCCTGACAATATCTGGAGACGAAACCAGAGAAAAGCATGCTGTAGTTTTTTAATCGTATTTGGGCAGTCGATTCAAAGACTGATTAGTATCTAAAAGGGCCCAAATAATATAAAAGACAATGATCTAGAATAAGAGTCTAAGCCAATCTATGATTTCAGATTTCTCAGAATATAACCTCTGATCTCAAAGGACGAAAACAAAATATAATCGGCACTATGCAATGCTATGGGTGATGCACAGGGAGACGTTTTACGGCCGCCACACGGCACAACACCAGCTGCAATGAGGCAAAATGAAAGTCTTAAAGTGTTCCTTCAAGAGCAGAGAACACGTTAAGAAGGAGGAATATGAGCCAGATTACGTAGTAACATACGCTTTTTTGTGTTTTTTGAAAACTTCATTGATTACTTTTAACAAGGCATAATTCAATGAATATGGCGTTTATTAAATGCTGAAAATTTCATTCATTTCAGTAGAACCTTTGCTGGCCCGAGAAAGACGACAGACAAGGGCATCGGGAAGGAGATGTCTAATGCAGCGAGAATCTGCATATGATATGCAGAAAATAATAATTGAGCGCAACACGAGAAAACCAACAAAGTGGTTGTGCGCTTAGCGCAGACTCAGATCAGCCTGAGCATCTGCTATGATCAGACTGGGCGTTAAGCGCACAACCACTTTGTTGGTTTTCACGTGTCGCGGCTCCGTTATATATTTTATTATTATCACTGTTATTATTATGATTCTTGATTTATTATAATTATCATTATTATCAATATTATTACTATTTTTATTATTACATGTCAGACAGTGACAACCGACGACTGAGCTCAGGCACTGCGGATGCGTATGCATATATGCTGACAGTTTCAAAGAAACTGACCAAATGAATCATGTATTTAGTAAATAGTATCACAACTGCGTAGGTATGCATCTGACAATTAACGTCAAGTATTTTACTTAAAATAACCACACACTAGCCCTTTAATGATACGTATGATAACGCGTTTTATGTTTGTTTTTTTAAAATAGACAAAAACAAGAGTCAACGTCTCAAAAATAGCAGTTGTGAAAAACCTTCAAAGGGCTAGTATAGGGCATAGACTTCAACCTCACCTTTAATGGATATAAAATATACCGTTGTTTTTATTTTGTCATTTTTCGTCGGAGTAAACTGTGCAGGTAATTAATTTGTCCGTAATTTACAATATGAAAAAAATGACTTTTTCATAATTATATTATAACAATGTAAACAAGTTATTATGCATGTAGCCTACTTTGTATGGGGCTGTAAACCAAGTTGTGTAGTTTTATATAGAATACAATATTGCGCTCTTTTTATGTTCTAAACTTCTTTAAAGTCTGTACGTTCATGTTTCTATCAAAGTCAGATTTCTTACGCGAATTAAAAGTCTAACAAACACAAACTCATACAGTAATGAACATTGCAGATCAGAAAAGAAAATACTTCAGATAAGATGGCTAATCATGTCATCGCTCAAATTAATCGGGTACATTGACGAAGCCTTGCAACTAAATAAAATGACTGGAAAGTTGATACAATGTTAACAAAGAACAGATCATGCTCTGACTAGAATTTTTTGTCAGACCTGAGAACAGATCAGGTTCTGACTAGAGCTTTTATTCCGGTCTGATCTGAACAGTTTTTTTTGTCTACTACATATTTAGCATACAGATGTGGTCAAAAAGAGACAGCGGACAGTAAAATATGCCAAGAGTATGGATTTTAATTTGTATGAACACGACAGTATGCAAAACTGGTAATCGTTGTGCATGCAGCAGCCAAGTCGCATACATAACGACCATCAGTTGTAAACAAAATTATGGAACAAACAATGTGATCATTATAAAGGACCTGGTATAATGGCCGTTTTTGGCCCCAATTCGAGTTCTCTTAAAAGTGCATGGTATCTTGTGTGTATGGGAACAAACAGAAATTATATGTTTCATCTTAGTTAATTCTCAGAATAACATGATTTCTGACATGTCTGTGTTTTTTCTTTTTTCAATAAATTGTAAGAAAAAATGAGTTTAATAGCTTTTCATTTAAAGAAATATACTGGTTACAATTATACATGTATAGATTTTGAAAGCGCTTGATATAAACAGGCTTTTGATGAAATGCCCATACGTTAGATAGCACCGCTAACTACCGGCACACTGCACAAGGCCTGTCCAGGTACCCCACGCACTCAAGTTTGTAAGTCAAGAGACGCTGACAAAAATTTCCAACAGATCAAAATGAAATTCGTACCACGTTATTTCTTGTGCTCTAACTAAGAAAATGAATACCCACAACATATCTTTATTTTGTCTATTAGCAGAGATATGGGCGTTTTTCTGTTGAGAAAACTGGAAAAATGTTCCAAAAGCTGCCAGTTTGGTATCCAAAAGTTAAAAATTAACATAGAGCCCAGTCTTTAGCACATTTAATATTCTAATGACATGTTAACATATCATAAGTTTGTGTTCATGCAAAATAAAAAATGTGCTTGAGGCTGGGTTCATATATTTTGAAAGCCCCAATGGCTACCCAATTCGACATTTTCGTCAAAATAGGCTGGGGGTATGGGTATGATCAAGGTAAAACCACAAGAACTGGTTAATTTTGTTTTTTTCTCTTACATTCTAGGTTTGAACTTTCCCATGTATACATTATTATAATCGAGGTAGAAGTTTTAAAGCATTAGTTTTCTGGGGGCCAAATATGGGCCTTATTATACCAGGTCCTTTCTTTTTATACAAATAATTTTTCCTTAGGAATCAAACCTTGCCCTTTTGAGACAGGCGGACAAAATAAAAATTGGAAGAGTAGTTTTCCCATCATGTGTACCCATGCACCTAAAATACACTTGTGTTGAAACAACATAGACTGTTTCTCGGTAAATACCGTATTAATCCTAATAAACACCCCTTGTCCCTTTTCCAGAAAAAGTCATATTGGCTTGATAATCTCTGTGTTTTCTAGTCATGTTACAAAGGGGCACAGCATAAATTCCCGTTTCCGTCTCTCGAGGACGCAGCTCTTCAAATGCCCCCCCCCCCCCCTCCCCTTTGAGAAGAGAGAGGTGAAAAGGGGAAAATAGTAGGATGCTTCATCTAGAAGTATATCCATTCACCTTACGTACTATTAATTTTCCAAGTATTTTAGCTGTGGCTGATTTACTACTCTTCAGGTTCTTAATAATACCCTCTCTCTCTCACCCCCCCCCCCCCCCCTCCGTCGCCTGTCGTTAAATG
Source organism: Ctena decussata (assembly GCA_963989385.1). NCBI lineage: Eukaryota > Metazoa > Mollusca > Bivalvia > Lucinida > Lucinidae > Ctena > Ctena decussata. The sequence goes on from OZ022500.1 coordinate 42,762,219, forward strand.
CGACGTCCCCAGGGTGTTTGCTTAACACGAATAGAACGGAAGTTAAATTCCAGTAAATCGCAACACCCTTTCAACTCTGTACAAGCTTTTATATACCCATCCCTCGAATCCTGGAAACAAAACTGTGGTAGGGTGTTTTAATCCTAGAACCCGTGAACAACTAAGCACTGAAGTCCGGATGTTATGACGCTGAATCTGTCGCTGCGGTCGACATAGAACACTCGAAGTAACACTGTACCAGGTTATACTTCAGGCTGGGTTAAAAACCACAAATGACTAGTTCAAGCAAAACTAACCACAAATAAAATCATCTCTTTGACATGTATAGACACGTGTAAAGGTGCATCATTCTAAGAAATTTTAAGTTCAACGACTATGTTCGACAAGCCTTCAAACCATGCCGGATGATTGCAAAAAGGAATATTTTATTTGCGGTCAACATCATAGGCAAACCCAACAACAAATACAAATTGAATAATATCTTTAAATCATATCAAAATGTCCGAAAATACATCATTCTATACAATTCTAAAGTTACTCTAGAATGTTCAGCAAACCTTTAAACCATGGAGGATAATTTCCCACTGGGCATACAAGGTTGAATCAATATTGAATCAACTTTGATTCAACGTCATGATATGACGTTGAATCAATGTTGATTCAAGTTGTCATGACGTTGAATCAAGGTTGATTTAATATTGATTCAACTTTGTGTACCTCCTGAGAAGTAGCTCAAGACCTGATTAGGTTTGGGTTACCTTGACCTCAGTTTCAAGGTCATAGCAGCACTTATCCCTGGATAACGAAGCCTTCTCAACATTGTGTTTACTCTTAAAAGAAAGAATGTGCTTTTACAGGAGCAAAATCTTTCCATTAAGACTTACCCCCATTGAGAAAAGATGCATAAATGAAAGTGGCAGCGTTGCTTCCCCTGAAAACATACCTTTTAACCTTTTAAAAGAGGACGATCTAAACAGCTCTTGACATAAATCTAAAATGCTAGATTTGTGATGCCCACCATCAACTATAATACATACGGAGGTAACATGCTGTAATAAAAGTCATTATGTTTAAGTGTTGTATTTTTTTTTTTCTTCTTATTTTGTCTTGTTGTTTTCACTTATATTGCTGGGTAAAATTATTTAGACGGCTTTCCGTAGTAAAACCCTGACATTAGTGCATGCTTAAAATTCAACGCTTTTTGTAGCAAGTTTGTAAGATACTGATCTACCATTCAAAGTGTCTGAGTAAACAGTACTGGGTTAAGGGTTGTAGTAACTTTAGTGGTTATACTAATATGTATTCTGTTATTATGGTACTGGCTTATAACATACTAATTATTTATTGAAATAACTCTGGTTTCGGCTCGTCCGGACCTATTTTACCTTGTAGGCACTTGTTCCAGTACTGAGTGGACCTGTCAAGATGGCGGCTGCATCCCCTTAGGATCCAGGTGTGATAATTTTCCCGACTGTGACGACGAATCCGACGAAATGAATTGCACCACAGGTAGTTTGGATAATAGAATACAAGAAGTCATGTCACCATAAGCAGTGAAAATAAGAGAGAGAGAGAGAGAGAGAGAGAGAGATCTGTACAGTTTTAAACGCATTTATATTGCTGCAATAATGCTGATGCTTCAGGCTTAATCATTTGGCGGAGGCCAATTCACAAAACCAACATGTTATGAACTAGCATCCGATACACTTTACTATACACCATGCAAGAATATGGGGACCTCATATCCTCCACATGTGCGGTCTAATCAAAGACTTCATTGTTGACGTCAGCACTCTGTCAGTCCTGAGAAACAGTTTCAACAAAAAGCACATTATAATACATAAATCAATATTTATAGTACCCATATTGGTTTGTATATTTCCATAATTTGAAAGGCTCGATGCAAGAACCAGTCTGAACAAGTTCTTGAGACATTGATTGTCATTTTTCTTTATGTGTTGCTGTATTCAGTAACGGCAGCCGCTTTAGATGGTCTGTCTGCATAATATTTTATCTCAGTGCATGATTTTAAAAGAGCTCAGCCCAAGAATCATTTTGAACGAGTTTGGTCAAATTTAGTTCAAGGTTCTTGCGATAGTATCATATTTATCTTTATTGTGAATAGTTCTTTGCGTAATTGTGAAAGATCTTGATTCAAGAATCGTTCTGACGAAGTTTGGTCAAAATCCTTCCAAAGGTTAGCGAGTTATTTGAGCCACGACACGAGAAAACCAACAATGTGGTTGTGCGCCCAGCGCAGACTCAGATCAGCCTGGGCACCTGCCCAGTCAGATCAGACTCTTTGCTAAGCACTTGAGGGGTAGCTAAGAGTCTAAGCTACTTCCATGCGCACAGCGAAGACTCTGATCAGACTGGGCGGATGCCCAGGCTGATCTGAGTCTGCGCTGGGCGCACAACCACATTGTTGGTTTTCTCGCGTCGCGGCTCATTTCATTCAAGTACGATCGGACAAACGCTATATTATGCTTCCAGTGTTATTTGAACGGGAAAACTGCAATTATTCGTTTCCTATACGATAAATCTTCAAAACTTCGACAATAATAGAAGGAGCGTAGCAGCATTTCTGTTGAAAAAGAATGGAACCAAACGGTTTCTGATCATTTTATATGGAAGTACATGTAGTCTTGTTTCCGTGTGCCGTAGATGCGCTAAAATGTATGAATAAGTTCACAGTTGCAGCTGTAAGCAGGGCAGAATACTCCTGCAATAACAAACATGTTCTGATATGACTGTTCTAATATGCATTGCCCGACCCGACCACCCCAAGGCAAAAAATGAAGATGGGTAGTTGCTTACTCTAAAACTGTGCCCATTTCACTCTAAATCATGGGATGTCGACACAGTAATCTCGAACCTCCTAGATTTACCTATTTCTTCAGTTATAAGACAGAGGTGTTTCCCTTCCTAAACAATCCAAAAAATCTAGATCCGTCTTTGCAAGACAGATCTTGATTTTTGGGATTGTTTTGGAAGGATATAGATTTTTTTAGGTTCATCTTAATTTTTTGAAGGATACAGGTTTTTGAGATCCTTCTTACAAGACGGATCTTGATTTTTGGGATTGTTTGGGAAGGATCTAGAGTTTTGGGAGTGTTTGGGAAAGCAAAACCCATCTAACAGCGGAATCACACAGGACTGATTTATATATATTTCTGTTACTTTGTATAGAGACAGAAACCCCAGTGTTATAGCTGAATAATTGTAGTATGTTTACGGAGTTATGGTCGTTCCTGTTTGCAAGAGCGTGATACCAAAACTGATAGTGAAATGATAGCTCCAATTCTAAAGTTTTCTCAAACAGTAATGAACCGCGACACGACAAACTAACAAAGTGGAATATGCACCAGGCGAAGACTCAGATCGGCCTGGGAATCTACCCAGTCTGATCAGTTTTCGCTGTGCGCTTAAAGGGTAGCTAAGGATTTAAGCTACTTCCATGCCGACAGCGAAGACTCTGATCAGACTGGGAGGATTCCCAGGCTGATCTGAGTCTTCGCGTGGCGCACATGTCTGATCAGAGTTCTAGGTGTTCGCTTAAAGGGTAGATAAGGGTCTAAGCAACCTTCATGCTGACAGCGAAGAATCTGATAGACTGGGCGAATGCCTAGGCGGGTCTGAATCTTCACTTGGCGAACATGCCACTTTTTTGCTTTTGTCGTGTCGCGGCTCATTATTATTATTATTATTATTTTATTTCATTTCAGTGTCCTGCAATGAAGGCCAGATTTTCTGTGATACAACTAAGGAATGCGTTAGCGCTGACGTCGGTTGTCCGGGTAAGATATAATTTGTAGATGGCATACGTCTTCACACATCATTACACATGAAAAATGCTACAATTCATGAATGTAAAGAATTTTATCAAAATCGGAGAAGATGAGCCCTAAAAATACTAATGAACTTTCAGTAAAATCTATGACAACAAATTACTTACAGTTTTGGAGAAATTGTTATTATCATTATTAGGCCCCCCTATTATTATTATTATTGTGTGTGTGTGTGTGTGTGTGTGCGTGCGTGCGTGCGTGTGTGTGTGAAACGACCTCCAAATTCACCACATATACGTAGTACTAGAAAATTGGTCAAATTTTGCATAGACTGATTTGGCGCTTTAAGAGTTACCCGAATGGACGTCTATAAAGGTGCGAACGTGAAGACTTCCCAGTAGGTACATGACGTCGAAATGACGTCGCACTGAACGTCACCGGCGTCTGTATGACGTCATTTCGACGACATGTACCCGATGGGTTATCTGCTTGCGCATCCATGCAGTCTGATCAATGTCCTGATCAATCACATCAAGTGAATGTATCCTGCGAATAGAGAAGACTCAGAACAGAATGCTCATATGCGTAGGATGATCCGAGTCTTCAATGTTCGCACAGCTAATGGGTGTCCTTTCTTCTGGTATGGCTCAGTAAAAGTTACCTTGGTTTGTTTAATTGTAGTTGATACCAGTACAACCGACAGCTCAGCACCGACGGGGACATCGCCATCAAACCATACAACCGTGTCTTTAACAACAGAAGACCATACTACCAATGCCACAACTAAGCCTGTAACTCATTCTGTTACAGACAGTACCCACACAACTGACTTCGCTGATCAAACTCCCGCAGACAGTGCGACTACTGCAACGAGTCCGGACACAGTTACTGAAGAAATAACCACTGTCACTGATGCTTCTGATCAGGTGACTCAAGAAACTACACAAGATGTTACTAAAACAGCTGAAGAGGAAACTACGCAATCTACTATGCGGAGTACTAAAGAAAGTCCAGTAACTGTTACAGCTGGAGAAATCACAACAGTTACAGATTCCTCTGAATTTCAAAGTCCAACAACTACTGACGATTCTCGACCCATTACTGAAGGTACAGCTGAAACTACGGAAATACCAGTTACTGACAGTACAACCGTAATGTCTTCTACAGATGGTGTTACAGCTGAAACAACAATTACACCACAAGGTGATACATCAACTACTTCAGAATTAACAACATCTGATATCTTTTCAACAACAACTGAGGAATCTCAATCTTTGGAAAATACTACGGAAGTTAGTAAAACTGAACAGAATCAAACAGAATCCACAAGTGCTGCAACTACAGACTTTACATCATCAACAACCTATGATTCTACAGTCAAAACAGGAACAGAATCATCCGTTTCAACTGGTGCTCCATCAACTATTATTGATATTAATGTTACTATAAAATCTACAGGTGAAACAAAAACGTCAACCCAGGAAATGACCTCTACACGTGAAACTGACATAACAACACAGGCAGAAACTACAACAGGAGTTACTACTGAATCAAGTTCTGTCTCTGCTGAAACAGAACCAACATCCACATATACATTTATCTCAACAAAGGCAAAACCTACGACAACTGAATCATATGATAAATATCCGAGAAGAAGATGTTCCAGAATATTTGATATTACGCGTAAGTAAACATGTAATTGAGCCGCGACACGAGAAAACCAACAAAGTGGTTGTGCACCCAGCACAGACTCAGATCAGTCTGGGCGTCCGCCCAGTCTGATCAGAGTCTTCGCTGTCCGCATGGAGGTAGCTTAGCTACCCTTTGAGCGCTAGCAAAGATTCTGATCAGTCTGGGCGGATGCCCAGGCTGATCTTAGTCTTCGCTGGGCGCACAACCACTTCGTTGGTTTTCTCGTGTCGCGGCTTAATTAAAGTGGATCCTACCGACCAGTAAAGTTTTGGCATGGTAAGATGGTTTCAATGGAAATAGACCATTTAAAAGAGTATCCCGAAGCAGGGACAGAAGAGCATCATTTGTAAACTATCATTTGTAAACAGATATGCTATAGAATGTTACATATGTTACATATCTGAATAGCCATTTTCGTACTGTCATGATTATGTTGTTTGCTCTGATCGTTGTTCCAATAATATTCTGTTAAAGGCGCACGTGTTCAGTCAAAAGTTCTTTTCTGATTTGCAATACAAAAGGAAGTATCTTGCATCTTGAAGACATTAAAATTAGAGCGTAATCTCGTATGTGTTGGAGTAAGGGTTGTTTTGATTCTAAGATTGTATGCTATAACTGCTCAGTTAGATGTCTGTTATTGCAGGACTGGTGTATTTAGTAAAGCAGGCGATTCTTTCATCTGATTCATTTTTGCATCTGTTCATGAGTATGTAATAAAGTGTGTCTTATTTTCTATTTATTCAGAAAGTGATATTTGAAACCGTCAAGTTAACGTCAAAAATATTCCAGTTTTATCTACAGCAGACAATGTAGAAAAACGTTTTGTCATGATCATACTTGTCTACACTCAATGAGACAAATGTTGTTGAAAAGTATGCATACTTATATAGTCCAAAGCACTACATATGAGCCTCGACACGACAAAACCAACAATGTGGTTGTGCGTCCCAGTGCAGACTCAGATCAGCCTGGGCATCCGCCCAGTCAGATCAGAGTCTTCGCTGTCCTCACGGAGATAGCTTAGACCCTTAGTTACCCTTTAAGCGTGTAGCAAAGAGTCTGATCAGACTTTGCCGATGCCCAGGCTGATCTGAGTCTACGCTGGGCACACAATCACTTTGTTGGTTTTCTCGTGTCGCGGCTCAATTATAACAAACAAAACTTTGTCTTCACATAACTTAAGAATTTGAACTCAGATCACTTTTAACAGAACGGTTACTGATACAAATTTTCTTATATTGCAGAGTTTTGTCGTAGGCGGTACAGAGGATCTTATAGACACGCTACAGACTGTACGAAGTATTATGTTTGTGAGTGGGGATTCTTATACGTCTGTAAATGTCCAAATAATACCAGATTTGACATTAGAATTCTCGGATGTAATTGGGAATATCTTGTTCCTTGTGACTTACTATAAGAATGTATCAAATATGCTAAAAGCTGGTGTAGTCTCTTTAAAGTGAGCTGCATCGAGAGAAACTGAGTCTTGTTTGATGCATGAACAGGGAGTGTGCATCTGCACAATCTGATCTATGACCTCAAAATTTATTGATCAGTAGGACTCTAATTGTTATTTTTTTGTAGCTCACCTGAGCCATAGGCTCAGGGTAAGCTATTGTGATCACTCGGTGTCCGTCGTCCATCGTCAACAATTTGCTTTAAATGACATCTTCTCTGAAACCCCTAAGCCTACTGGCTGGCGACCAGTGGTGGCCGTTTTTTTGTTACTATTTTTATCTTGTGACGGACATATAGTGATTAGTGATTCTATATTTTGGTTTAATAAACTAGGGTTAACTGTCGTTATAATACTGATTTATTTTTTGAAATAGACTATAACTTGTGCCTGTGACAGATCCTCAAACTAGGTCACCAAAACGCATTGAAATACGAGCGTGGCGTACCAGTGATGGCCGTCACGAATGCCATGCGTTGAATGATGCATTTTTCAAAACCTTGTTGTGGATTTAAACTTTGATGATATGTCATTGCAAGTCTGTGGTCTTTGTCAGAGTTTAATAGTTTTAGCGCGTTCAGCACAGATAGAATATAAGCATAAATCAGAAACGGACTTTAAAACTCTGACGTAGTCATTTCGTAGGCGCACGCTACATTACGTCGAAAACAAACATAAATAATGGTTACACGTGTGCTGTCATTTACAAGAATTTAGATGCTTTTTTGCAGGCTGGTTGCAGGTTATACCTTTTTCGTCATAGGTAATCATTTATAAAGCAACTTGTTCATGTTTATTTCTGTATTTAATTATGTATGTATCAAGCGTTGTAATCCCCGGCAAGGCAATAATGTTGGTATGAGGGTAGCTTTGGGAAATTGTTTTCCTTTTGCCTTCAGCGGAGATAATTTAACCAGTCTTTTTTGTGGGAGTTCCTTTTTGCCAAAATCTGCCAAATGGCCAAATCTGAGACGGATCAAATACGTAATTGCGCGTGCAAAATGCAAACGGCCACCACTGGTACGCGGCCACCACTGGTCGCACGCCAGTAGGGCTCTGATATTTGGTATGAAGCATTGCCTGGTGGACCTCTACCGAGTGTGTCCATAAAGTGACCATGGGGTCCAAAATGGCCCTGCGGCGGGGGTCCTAGGTTCGAGAATAAAATATACTTAAAAAGTACTCCAGAACTGCTTGGCTCAGATGCTTGAAACTTAGTATGTAGCCTTGCCTGTTCAAATGGTGGTCACCGGGTCCAAAATGGCCCCACAGCAGGGAGTCCTAGGCTACATAGAAAAATATTCAAAACTCTTCTCTCTGGAACTGCATGGCTCAGATGCTTGAAATTTGGTATGTAGCATTGCCTAGTAATCCTTACCAAGATTGTTCAAATGGTGGCCCAAGGGTCCAAAATGGCCTTGCCGCAGGGAGTCTTTGCTTTGAACCATAGAAATACAAAGAAAAAATATTCAAAAATCTTTATCTTAGGAACCACTTGGCTATGATGCTTGAAATTCGGTATGCAGCATTTCCTAGTAGTCCTTTGCGAAGTTTCTTCAAATGGTGGCTCCAGGGTCAAAAACGGTTCCATGGCAGGGAGTCCTAGATTTGAACCATAAAATACATAGAAAATTGTCCAAAAATATTCTCCTCTGGAACTGCCTGGCTCAGATATTTGAAATTTGGTATGCAGCATTGCCCAGTAGTCCTTTACCAAGTTTCTTCAAATGGTGGCCCCAGGGTTCAAAATGGCCCCACGGCAGGGAGTTTTAGGTTTTAACCATAGACATACATAGGAATAATGTTCAAAAGCCTTGTTCCTCATGTTGTTACATATGTATGTAAACTGAGAGTAATAATAAAGTTCTAGGTTCTAAGTTTAGAACCATATGGCTCAGACGCTCGAAAGTTGGTGTGTAGCTTTGCCTAGAAGTCATTTACCATGTTTGTTCAATGGAGGTCCCAGTGTCCACAATGAACCGGTCCTGAGTTTGAACCACAGAAACCCATAGGAAAATATTTAAAAATCTTCCTCTTCAGAACCGCTCGGCTCAGATGCTTGAAATTTGGTATAAAGCATTGTCTGATGGACCTTTACAAAGTTTGTTCAGATGGTGCTCCATGGTCTACAATGGCCCTGTGCCAGAGGGTCCTGGGTTTGAACTATATAAATACATAGAAAAGTACTCAAAACATTTTTAAATAACTATTTGTGTTTTGAGATGTTTGGGTGCACCGCCATATTTTCTGCCATTTACCTGGTGAGTGCAGCTTTTGTGACTTCCTGTTTTGCTTTTTTGAATGACAGAGCTCTTCCAAAATGGGGTTTGTTCTGGGAGGAAAAAGTATGAGCCGCGACACGAGAAAACCAACAATGTGGTTGTGCGCCCAGCGCAGACTCAGATCAGCCTGGGCATCCGCCTGGTTCGTTCAGACTTTTCGCTAAGCGCTTAAAAGGTAGCTAAGGGTCTAAGCTACCTCTATGCGGACAGCGAAGACTCTGATCAGACTGGGCGGATGCCCAGCCTGATCTGAGTCTGCGCTGAACGCACAACCACATTGTTGGTTTTCTCGTGTCGCGGCTCATACTTTTTCCTCCCAGAACAAACCTGGCTCCTACAGGAGCAAATTCTGTCCTTAAGAAGTTGGCCCCTTCAAAAGGAAAAAAAAGCATAACAGTAAAGCTACTTCCTCTGAGGTGTGTCCATATTCCTTAATTTTCTGTTACTGTATATTATGGCATTGCTTGTAAATAACTGTGTGTTTTTAGATGTTTGGATAGACCTCCATATGTTTTGCCATTTTCATGATTTTGCTGGTGAGTGCAGCTTTTGTGACTTCCTGTTTGGCTTGTTTGGATGACATTAGCCCTTCCAAAGTGGAGTTTGTTCTAGGAAGAAGGAATTTGCTCCTTTAGAAGTTGCCCCCTTTTGGAAGGGAAAAAATGGTAGAGTTGCTTCCCCTGAGGTCTGTTCATATTCCTTAATTATCTGTTTCTGTATATATTATTGTATTGCTTGTAAATGTCTGTATACATGTGATTCAAAGAGGACCCAAGGGAAGATTGGATATACATCCAGCTGGGCTTCCTCTATAAATAAAGTCATTATTATTATTATTTGGTATGTCCGTAATTCTGTATTTAAGTTGTTTTATTGTGGGATTGAGAAATGGGGCTTGTTACTCTTATTCTTCCATTTATCCATTTTTTGTCTTTTTAATGTCAATTTATGTCACAGTTTTCTCATGAACTGTGCAAGCTAGAACATTTAGATTTAGTATACACATGGAGAATGAGTGATTGTATCGTGGAATTGAGACTCCGGCTCATTGCTCTAATTTTTCTATTTGTCATCCATTTTTCTTTCTTTCCCATTTTACATGGTTAGTATTGAGCATTTATGTCAGTTTTCTCATGAACTGTTAAAGCTGGAATCTTTTGATTTGGTATACTTATAGAAAAAGAGTTAATGTATTGTGGGATAGAAAATCATACTCGATGCTCTTACTTTTCCCTTTATTTGTCCATTTTTCTGGGGGTTTTTTAAGGTAAATTTGTGTCACAGCTTTTTCAAGAACTGTGAAAACTTGAATCTTCAAAATCGGAATACATTTAGAAAGGGAGTGATTGTACTATGGGATTGAGACTCAGGCTCATTGCTCTTATTCTTCTAGTTTTTCTCCATTTTTCTTTCTTTCCCTATGTTGTCTACATTAAAAATATGTGTTAGAGTTTTCTCAGGAACTATTTAAGCTAGACTCTTGAAACATGATATACATGTGGACCATGAATTGTATATTGTGGGATTGAGAGTCAGGTTCATTGCTCTTTTTCTTCTCTTTCTTTGTCCATTTTTCTGTCTTTTAAAAGTAAATTTGTTATAGTTTTCTCAGGAACTGTGCAAACTTGGTACACATATAGAGAATGAGTTGTTGTATCGTGGGATTGAGACTTGGGCTCAGTGCTCATATTTTTCCATTTTTCTCGTTCCCTTTGTTTTCCACATCAAAATTTTGCATCATAGTTTTCTAAGGAACTATTGAAGTCAGAATCTTGAAATTTGGTATACACATGGAAAATGAGTTGTTGTATTGTGGGGTTGAGCATCCGACTGACTGCTCTTATTCATCCCTTTATTTGTCCATTTTTCTGTCTTTTCAAAGTAAAGGGGGGGGGGGGGGGGTATCAATAAGGTGGGTTTTCTGCATCCTACCAAAGTTTTCTTTTTTAGCTCACCTGAGCCAGCGGCTCCGGGGGAGCTTATAGGATGGTAAGGCTCCGTCGTCCGTCCGTCCGTCGTCCATCCGTCAACAATTTCAAACGACTTCTCCTCTGAAACCGCTGGGCCAATAGTAACCAAATTTCGTATGTAGCCTCCAGGGGTCTTAGGAACGAAAAGTTGTTCAAATGGTCCTGATCACATGACCAACATGGCCGCCATGCCCATATATGGTAAAAACCTAAAAAAAATCTTCTTCTCCAGAACCTGATAGCCGATGGCATTGAAACTTGATATGTAGCATCGGGTACAAGAGTACTACCAAGATTGTACAAATTATGTCCTTTGGTTGACCTTGACCTTTTTTACGGTAAGGTCAAATTTGCTTCCTTGTGCTTTTATATGGCAAAATGCAAGAACATAAGATATCTTGGAAACTGTTGAAGATTTTGGGCTAAAAATTGGTATCTGCAGTCATCTTAATGAATACATGAAGATATATGAATACAAGAGGTCAAGGTCATTCTTTGACCTTTGACCCAGAACTCTCATATTTTGACTATTTCAAACAATCTCCTCAAAAGCCACTGGGCCAATTGAAACCAAATTTCATATAGAGCCTCCAGGGGTTATGGAAACAAAAATTTATTCATACGGTCCAGGTCACATGACCACATGGCTGCCATGCCCATATATGGCAAAAACCTTTAAAAATCTTCCTTTTTAGAACCAGTTGACCAATGACTTTGAAACTTGGTATGTATCATTGGGTACTCAAGTAATATCAAGATTGTTCAAATTATGACCTTGGGTTGACCTTGACCTTTTTACGGCAAGGTCAAATATGTGAAAATACTAGAACATAAGATTTCTTGGAAAGTTTTGAAGATTAAGGCCTAAAAAATGGTATATGCAGTCAACTTAATGAGTACATAAAGATCTTTGAGTACAAGAGGTCAAGGACATTTTTTGACCTTTGACCCAGAACTCTCATACTTTTACAATTTCAAACACTCTCCTCAAAAACCAATTGGCAAATTGTAACCAAATTTCATATAGAGCCTCCAGGGGTTGAGGGAATGAAAATTTGTTCAAAGGGTCCAGGTCACATGCCCAACATGGCCGCCACGCTCATATATGGTAAAAACCTTTAAAAATCTTCTACTCCAGAACCAATTGACCAATGGCCTTGAAACTTGGTATGTAGCATTGGGTACTCAAGTACTATCAAGATGTTGAAAATGATGACCTTGGGTTGACCTTGACCATTTTGCAGCAAGGTCAAATATTGGAAAATTCTAGGACATAAGATTTCTTGGAAAGTTTTGAAGATTTAGGCCTAAAAATTGGTAAATACAGTCATCTTAATAAGTACATGAAGATTCATGAGTACAAGAGGTCAAGGTTGTTCTTTGACCTTTGACCCTGAATTCTCATAGTTTGACAATTTCAAACTTCTTCTTAAAAGCCACTGAGCAAATTGTAACCAAAAACCATATAGAGCCTTCAGGGGTTGAGGGAACGAAAATTTCTTCACATGGTCTTGGTAACATGATCAACATGGCGGCCATGCCCATATATGGCAAAAACCTTTAAAAATCTTCTTCTTCAGAACCAATTGACCAATGGCCTTGAAACTTGATATGTAGCATTGGGTACTCTAGTTCTATCAAGATTGTTCAAATTATGACCTTGGGTTGACCTTGACCTTTTTATGGCAAGGTCAAATATTGGAAAATGCTAGAACATATGATTTCATGGAAAGTTTTGAAGATTTTGGCCTAAAAATGGTATATATGGTTGTTTTAATGAGGACATGAAGATTTATGAGTAGAAGAAGTCATGGTCAATCTTTGACTTTCGACCCAATACTCATATTTCAGCAATTTCAGACATAAGAAAATGCTACTTTGCCAATTGTTCAGGTGAGCGATTCAGGGCCTCATGGCCCTCTTGTTTAACTGATGGTATACTCCAATGTGTCAAGTTTATTGGACTATAAATGACTTTGGTCGGAAAGCCCTACTTACTGAGCTATGGGTCCACAGAAGTGGGTGGGGTAATCCAACATGGTTTTAGCCTGTCTTGTAAAAACATTCTCATTTGGTAGAAGAGTACAGCAGACAGACAGGATTTGATAAAATGATTAACAGAACATCTAAACTATATTTCGATATCATTTTATTTGGTTTAATTTGAACATATGTTGTTAAAAAAGACTTCCTTTGACGTTGAGCATTTTTTTTTATATCTTTGTCCTCAATTTTCAATATTTCTTGGCATTATTGTTAAATAAACAGACCAGTTGTCATCAAATTCATGTCAAGGAAGCACCCTGGCCAGGACATTCGGATGATGTGACCAGAATTTTACAATGGCCTAGTTTTCACGGTCCACTGAACACATAAACTTGCTTGGAAGATGGTTTTTCATTTGATTTTGACCTAGAATTACGAAACTTTGGTCAAATTACTATTTTAACTGCTATATTATGGCCCAAGCCACTAAAGATGAGGGAATGGATTTTGGCTTCAGTGCAGATCTCGTTGGCATATGCATCTGTGTATGCGTCACATATCAAGTCCTTCTGTGACCTTGGAAACAAGGTCAAGGTCATCAAAATCTGACCTTGACCTTCAAAGAAGGACTTAATATGTGACACAGACACAGATGCAGACCCGAACTGAAGCCAAAATGTATTCTCTCGCCTTTAGTGGCGGGGTTGTAGGGCATAATATAGCAGTTAAAATAGTAATTTGACCATAGTTTCGTAATTCTTTGTATCAACCTGCTATAATTTGTTGAAACCAAAATGCGTTATTGTACATTTCACATTAAATGTGGCGATCATGGCAATTCTTAGCTCGATCTAAATGTGGGGACATTGTAAGAACAATTTCCATATGCCAAAACTTGATTCACTCTATCTGCCCAGCGGGCACGCAACGTCGAAATGACTTCGATGCGACGTGATGACGTCGCATCGACGTCATGTGCCTGCTGGGTGTACATTTGCTTGGATTTGTAAAGGACAGACCAAAAGTTAAAACAAGGAGTATCCTCTTTTACTGCTTCTGTATGACAGACGGCAATGGGTACATCCCGTTTTTCCACCATTTTTGAAAAGGGGAAAAATTTGGGACTGTTTGCTTCCCTGGACAACAAAACATTCTAAAAAACTGTCTGTATACCCTTAAAAGGAAAATAAAATTGCACCTACAGGGGCCAATTCTTTAAGAGTTGACACCTATTGAGAAGGGAGTAAGTTAGTTGGTTGATTTGATGCTTAACGTTCACGGTAAACAACTAAGGTCATGTCGGGACGGTCAGTTAACCTAACCACACTATTCCTGGGCAGGCTTAGACCTTCTAAGCGGTTAACCAGTACTAAGTGCACATACTTTCGCCAGTAACTGACAACTGCCCTTCTTGAATCAGCGGAAGGAGAAACGAAAGTATGTGGCCAGACCGGGATTCGAACCCAGGACCTCTGACTTACGAGTCAGGTGCCCTACCGATTGCGCTACCCGGCCCGGCGAGAAGGGAGTAAGAGATCTATGGAAATTGAAGAATAGCATGTTCTTTAAGAGTTGACACCTATTGAGAAGGGAGTAAGAAATGGAAATGGAAGAATAGCATATTCCTTAAATGTTGACACCTACTGAGAAGGAAGTAAGAAATGGAAATGGAAGAATATTATGTTCTTTGAGAGTTGACACCTACTGAGAAGGGAGTAAGAAATGGAAATGGAAGAATAGCATATTCTGAGAAGGGAGTATGAAATGGAAATGGAAGAATAGCATATTCTTTAAGAGTGAACACCTACTGAGAAGGGAGTAAGAAATGGAAATGGAAGAATAGCATATTCTGAGAAGGGAGTAAGAAATGGAAATGGAAGAATAGCATATTCTTTTAGAGTTGACACCTACAGAGAAGAGATTAAGAAACGGAAATGGAAGAACAGCATACTCTTTAATTAAAGAGTTGACACCTACTGAGAAGGGAGTAAGAAATGGAAATGAAGGAATAGCATATTCTTTTAGAGTTGACACCTATTGTGAAGGGAGGAAAAAATAAACATAGCAGAGCTGCATTCTCTGAAAGTGTTCCCATTTTCCAAAAAAAAATGCACTGTGGAAATATTGCACCGTGGACCATGAGAAAATCAAGTCTTTAGAATCTGTACAGAAGAGTTGGTATTATGTATTATTTGTTTTTTTGAGATATCTGTTAAGGTAGCCTATATGTACCCTAATATGCTTAAATATTGGGACACCTGAAACCATAAATTTTCCATTTCAAACAAATGGAAAATTAATGGTTTAGATGTCCCAGTTCCTAAGCACTGTGGGGTAAATGGTAGAAATGATGAACAAAACAACATCTATTTAAATGATTTTAATTGGAAACCTGTATTAAAAACAAAACAATTAAACAAACAATTCACTGAACATTAATCTTCCTATTCGAAAAACATAAAAAAACTAAAAAAGTATTAGAATAAACACCTGTATGAAATAATGTAACAGAATAGTTCCACCTTCCTTCCTTCAAAGCTATTCTAACCATACTGTTAAGAGCTCTGGATAAGGTGGGGTTTCAAGGACAAGTCTGAGATACTGTCTCAAAGAAAACAAATGTAGTGACCCCTCATTAGAACCGTGTGGGCAAGACGGTTTAATGAGGGGTCACAACATGTTTTTAAAATTTGAAGAGAAATTTTGAAATTATCCCTAAATTGCCTATCATGCCTTTTTACCCGGAGTAGTGCATACTCATATTCTTGGTTGTATTTGTAACATATGTACATACAATTTTGTTTGATTTCTGATAACAAGAGTACTAAACGACAAACATTTTTAATTCATTTATCTATTTATTTCAAATAAAAATATTAAATGATGACTAAATGACCATCTTTTATTTCAAATAAAAATATTAAATGAAAATAAAAATAAGAGGTAACAATTTTGAAAATGTCAAAATGTCTGTCAACTAACTAATCACTGTATTAATTCTAACAGAAATTCTCTCCTCATTTCCTCATTTTTCCAAAAAAGAAAAAAAAAAGAATTTGTTTACTGACTTACGAAGTCACATAATTTCAGGTATAAAATCCTACTGTAGTTTATACATGTTCATGTCCTATAATTCCAGGCATAAAATCCTCAGAAACTGTAGTGTATACAGGTTCACTGGCCATATATTAATCTTGAGGTAGTTCATGAAACAGTAGAGGTAGCTGAATGATACAAAGAGCAGCTCTCTTAAACTTGCTCTATTAAAGATCAACTGAGCCACGACATGACAAACCAACAAAACGGTATGTGCACCCAGCAAAGACTCAGATCTGCCTGGGCATTAGCACAGTCTGATCAGTCTTCTCTGTCCGCATGCAGCTAGCTTAGACTGTTAGCTACCTATAAGTGCAATGTGAAGACTCTGACCAGACTGGGCAGCTGCCCAGGCTGACCTGAGTCTTTGCTGGGAGCATGTACCACTTTGTTGGTTTTGTCATGTCATGGCTCAGTTAGTGATACAAACATGAACTTACCAGATTCCACAAGATAAAAGAAAAAGATTTCTACCCACCTGCACAGTCTTAATCTATTAACACTGTTGAATGAAATATTTCTAAAAAAAATCTGATCACACTGAACAGATGTTTTCTGGTAACAGGGCTTTCTCTCTTCACATGCCATACCCCCAACATCACGTGAGCATAAAATTAACAGCAAATAACTTGACTAGAATTCGGAACAAGGTAAAACATGAAATTAGTAGCAACAGATACTTTATTACCAAAAGGGCAGCTGGGAACTTTGAACAATCTAGAGACAATCCTATGAATAATTATTTCTAGGTTTGATGATTTTAGGTATTGCAATTCGAGAGAATTTGACTTAAATGCCACAATCAACACAATGTTGGACGTGAAATAATACCAACTGAGCATGATATATATATCTAGGTAAAGGATATAAATAAAAGCAATTTCCAAGGAGGTCATCCTTAAAAAATATGCCAGGTTGCAATAGTTGATGAACACTAATGCTGGTGCAATTGTGGCTGGACAGATGAATGAAATGACTAACAAACTCTAGAATGACCAGAAATGGGTAAATCAGTCTCATGAAATTCTGCTATAATATGAGTTTTTCCCTTCCAAAACAACCCCAAAGATCTAGACTTGTCTTATAAGATGGATCTACATCTAGATTTTGGGGACTGTTTTGGAAAGGAACAACCTCACTCAGTCTTATACGGAAGAAGTATATAGTTCCATGAAAATAGCAAAAACAAAAGGAATATAGCAAATGAACCCAAACAAAATTTCAAACTGACATTTATCAAAAATGAATATAAAACAAATCAACCCAAATAAAATAAAATTTTGGATAAAAACATACCACAAATAAGAATAAAATCAACCTATAAAAAATTCTAATCTGGGAACTGAAAAGAAAAATAAATCAAGCCAAATAAAATTTCAAACAGAATTATCAACAATGAAAATATACATATAAACAAAAATATTCAAAACAAAAACAAGGCCTAAAGTAAACCGTCTTTTAATTTACAAATACTTTGGCATGTTATGACACTCCATATTACACAGAGGTAGAATTAGTTTGAACATACTTGGGCATGTGAGAACACACTTGGCCGAGATCAATACTAGCATTAAGTCTAAATGAAATATGTACACCATTTTTTGAAAAACAATCAGGCTATATTTTACTGATTTTCCATCTATTGACAGAACACATGTAGCATCAAGTGATACTACTATTTGAGGAGCATTGCAATGCTTCCTGTATCTGGAATGAAATTGAAATTATAAAGCTTGCATTTATGTGTTTCTGAAGCATTAACATTAAAATATTTCAAACATTTATCTGTTGCTGCAGCATTCAATTCAAAAGCACATTTCTTTCAAATACCTTGAAGGTAAAGTTCAAGCTATCTTAAGGAAACATATTTCCTTCAAATATTTCTGTCAAATATCTTTAAGTCGAAGTTCAATTTTTTTCAAGTTGAATGTTTCAGTTACAAATAAACTGAGCTGCGACACAAGAAAACAATCAAAGTGGCTGTGTGCAAAGTGCATATTCAAATCAGCCTGGTCATTTGCCCAGTCTGATCAGAGTCTTGACTTTGCACTGAAATGGTAGCTAAGGGTCTAAGCTAGCTCCATGTGGACAGTGAAGACTCTGATCAGACTGGGTGGATGCTCAGGCTGATCTGAGTCTGCCCTGGGTGCACAACCACTTTGTTGGTTTTCTCGTGTCGCGGCTTATATATGATAAATTGCATTTTCATTCTTATACTGCATTTTTTAACAACAATAGAAAATTATGTGAAAAGCCATTAAACAAAAGACAGATATGGCAGTGCAAATAATAAATGCTTCGATAAGCCTGTACATTCATGCATACTGATCAGTCTCCTCTAGATTTCCAGATTGTTGATGCTACAAAGGAACTCTGATCAGTCGCTGGATGTACAGGCTGACCTTAGAGCTAGTCTGCATCTGCTAGTCTAAACAGCACCTGTTTAAGTGTATGCGTACACCTACATTTTTTTCTGCCACTCTTACAAAGAGAAACAAGTTTAATGACTTCTTATTTGCTTCTCTGGACAAGATAGCTCTCCCAAAATGGGGTCTACTCTTACAGGAAATTATTTTCTCCTAGGGGAACCAACTCTTTCCTTCAAGAGTTGACCCTTATTGCGGAGGCAAAAATGACTAGAAAGAAAATAAGAAAACATATATATTCATATATATATCATGGAATAATATTTATCAATTTTGTTGTATTTATATACATATATATATGATGCCCCCATCTGTGCCTGTCCTACACCCTGTCCTACACCCTCCCACACCTCATCCATGGTGCTGTGCCTGCACACCCCCACCACTCATCATTTTTCCATGTAATGTCAATAGCAACTTTTAAGTTGCCGAAGCAACCAAACTTGAAAACTGGGAAAAGGGGAGCGACCATTCTTGCATGCAACAAGTCATCCTGACCTAATACATATTCCTATTAAATTTCATGAAGATATACCAGATAGTTACTGAGTTATGGTGAGTACAAGAATGTTTAAGAACAGTCAGCGCCATGACATAATACTCCAGTTTTTTTCCAAAGGGTGTGTAAAAAGTTTTTGAAATATTGAATAATTTTTTTCTGTACAAGAAGACACATGCACAGCAGCTTCAATATGGTTGAAACACCCGTACATAATTTCAAAGTGGTTGCATAAAAACTGTGGGACAAACCTACTGCTCCTATATTAGCCAGAACCCATAAAATTTGTCAGAAATAATATTTCTCTTAAAAATGGCACAAAATGCATCTGTGCAAAGTTTCACACTGACTGCTATAAACCTGTGGGAGGAGTTGACTATACAATTTTTTAGGTTGTCAGGATGGACAGACAGACAAGGGTAACACATTATGCCCACTGACTATCCTCATGGGGGCATAAAAATGACAGAGTTGCTTACCCTGCACACCTTAGATATACAAAATAGAAAACACTTTTTTTAGTATTATGAATAGTCTGTTCATTTCTGATAGAATTGTCTACACACCACACAGCTCCATATAAGAAGGGGTAACTGGGATAATTCTGAGATATTTTTTTTATTTCTCAATGAAAACATACATTGTGACCCCTCATTAGAACCGTCTCGGTGAGACGGTTCTAATGAAAGGGTTACAAAGTATGTTTTTACGGAAAAATCAGGAAAATTATCTCATAATTATCCCTGTTACCCCTTCTTATCTAGAGCCCTGAGTCATCATTAACTTCACAAAGTGAAACTGGTCTATGTGAGTCTTGCTTTCATTGCTATGTTGACAACAGAAGCATAAGTGTTGCTGAAGAAAGAATTAGCAGGGCTGACTCAATACTAGGCATGGTACCTGAAAATATAAAATTGAATATAAGCCTCAAGCTGAAAGTATATAAACTACAGTAATATGATTCTTCTAGATCAAGGCAGAACAAATAAAATAGACCCATACCTCGGACAAGTAGAATTAAACTAGAGCAAGTAAACAAAGCTGGCCTATTGTCCTGAGATATGTGCGTCCAGCGAAGACACAAATCAGCCAGGGCAACTGCCAGGTTTGATCAGAGACTTCGCTGTAGGCATGGAGGTAGCTTAGGTCCTTAGCTTCTCTTTAAGTGCACAGCAGAGACTCTGATCAGACTGGGCATCTGCCAAAGCTGATCTGACTCTTGGCTAGGCGCACATGCCACATTGCTGGTTTTGTCATGTTCAAATGAACCTGTTTATTTTCCTTACAACACTAACACTACCATCAGAAAATTGAAATTCATGATATATTTACATTATTTTATGCCAATAAATTGATGAAATTTTGCCACTGAATGACAATACACATAACAAACCATGTCCTTACAGATAGTGCACCATCATCAATGCTATCATAACACAACTGACAGGCAAAAAATCTCTTTTTGACAGTACAAGGTTATTCCTAAAAGTTTATGTAAAGTGTTCCTACCGGTGCCAGGTGTTGGCGGGGGTGGTGAGGCAGTGACCTCTTCCTCTTCTTCTTGTCCACCTGAAACTGCCCCATCTAACACAGCAGTCTGAGCGGCAGACATCGCAGCCCTCTGATCAGTGGTAACTGCTACTGCTTGAACATCAGTGAATGCTTCTAGCTGTGTAATTGTCATGTCCTAAATAAGACAGAAAGGCCAGACAGAAATGAGCTGCGACATGAAGAAAACAACGAAGTGGCATGTGTGCCCAGCGAAGACTCAGGTCAGCCTGGGCCACCGCCAAGTCTGATCAGACTCTTCCCTAAGCACTTAAAGGGTAGCAAAGGGTCTAAGCTGCCTCCATGCGGACACTGAAGACTGATCAGACTGAGCAGATGCCCAGGCTGGTCTGAGTCTTTGCTGGGTGCACATGCCAGTTTGTTGGTTTTCTCATGTCGCAGCTCAAATAGACTCTACAGCTAGTACAGAAGTTTCATGATGATATATATTCAATTAAGGTTCAAGAATTTTTTTTCACCTGTACCTCAGTAATGGCTACTTTGTGGATTAATTTAAATCAATTTAAGGGCAATGAATCATGCACTACCAATGCCATAATGACAACTTAGATTAATATGCACAACTGTGTTATGACAATACATAATTGTTTTACATTGCATGAACTTCCATTCATCGGTTAATAAGTTATGACTCAATTTTTTTTACCTTAAAGAAATTCAAAGGCAATTACAAATGTACTACTAAAGCCATTCCGACAAAATGTAAGATGCATCAATGTGTTCTGGTGATACATACTAAGTATAATTTTCACAGTATTCCATTCCTCGTTTACTTAGTCATGGCTCAAATGGATTCAAGGGCAATAACTCATGCGCCACTGATTTCATTCTGATGACACTTTATATGCATACCCGTGTTATGGTGATATGAGCCGGGACACGACCAGCAAAGACTCAGATCAGCCTGAGCATCCACCCAGTCTAATCAGAGTCTTCACTATGTGCATAGAGGTGGCTTAGATCCTAAGCTTCCAATTAAGGGCACAACAAAGACTCCATCAAATTAGGTGGATGCTCAGGCTGATCTGAGTCTTCGGTTGGCGCACATGCCACTTTGTTGGTTTTGTCATGTCGCCGCTCAATTATATATTTGTTTTGAAGTTTCATGTTATTCTGGTAATAATTGGTAACTCAGTAATGACTCATTTTATTGATTTTAAAGCAATTCAAGGACAATTATTATTCAAATACAACGGAAGCCAATCCTACGAAACTTGATGTGCATCACTGCTTTATCGAAACATATATTTCAGTTTCATGAAATTTTGTTCAGTCCTGTTACTTAGTTCTGGCTATGGAAAGAAAGACTAAAGGATGGACAGAGAGACGGATGGACAGATATATTGAAGACAATATCTCTCCCTAGCTAGGGCTGCTGCATTTGTTAATGAACTGACAAACTGACATACAGAATAAAGGAGAAATGAAAAACCAGATGCTTTTATCACACCTTGCTAAAGCAGGTGTCACAGAAACAGAAAAAGTATATCTTTTTAACACAGGCTTATATCAGCATCTCTGTGCGAGTTTAAAATTTCCTTTTATTATTTATTTATTTTGGGTTTGATAAGTCTGTAAGCAAAGAAAAAAAACCCAAAATATCTTTTAAATTCCTACCTTCAGTACATTGGCTGGAATCTTTGGAATCACTTGCTCGCTCAGGCTTTCTATGGCCCCAAGACTAAGAGTCTGGATTTCAGCACCAGTTAATCCAACTGTAACAGTTTCAATACAACAGAAAATCACACATTCTTCTAATTAATGCAGTCTGATAAGAGTCTTCACTCTTTGCTATTCCATCTGCATCTTTTAGATGCATCACTGCATTGAAAAACCAAACTGATCAATTTTTAGGACAGTTGTGGTAATTATTTTAGGTATCCCAATTTTTTAGAAATTATATGGTAAACAGGAATAAACAAGAATGGTACACTTTCCTGAGAATTGCAACAGAAGAGGACCCTTTCAAGATGTTTCCTGCAATGTTTCAAAAGCATCTAAGTGAGCTAAGTACAACCCATTTTATGTCAACCTATAAGAATTTTGAGGCTTTGATGAGAACTTTGCAATGAGACAAATGAAACAAGAGGGTCATGAAGCCCTGAATTGCTCACCTGAGTAAAAAAGGTCAAAGGTTAAACTAGGGTCATCATTTGAGCAAACTGACATTCCAGCAAATGCTGCATATCAGCTTCAATGTCATGCGTAATTTGAGAGAGGTAGATTTAAATGGTTTTTACCATATATGGGCATGACAGACATCTTGGTCAGGGTGTGCAACCATTGATACCTTCTGCTTAGCCCTATAGAGCAGACTGTTATGACAACAGGAACAATAACAACTTGGTCATGTGTCCATAACCAGTCAAGCTAACTATCATTTCCCTGACTCATGGATGCTCCATATGACATTTTGCTTCAATCAGCTCAGTTGCTTCATTTGGTGGAGATGTTTGATGCTGTTGAAATATGAGTGACCTTGGTCAAAGGCCAAAGAATGACCTTGACCTCTGGTACTCAGAAACCTTCAAGTACTCATTTAGTTGAATGGATATTCCAAAGTCTCAGAAGTATGTTATAGCATTTTCTCATATAAATGCTCCAGGACGCAAATTTAACCATGCTGTAAAAAAGTCAAGGCCAACCCAAGGTCATCATATGAATCAATCTGCTAGAACTCCAGTACCCAATGCTTTAGACAAGGTTTCGTTTCAGTGCAGAAGGTGTTAAAGATTAAAATCCATGAACTCTTATGCTTAAGCTTTTTCCCAAATAAAAGTATCAGAAAGCAAATGACATTGCCATTTAAAGGTCAAGGTCATCATATGTATAATTTTTGTAGAACTCAAGTACCCGAAGACAGATACCAAGTTTCAAGGCCATCCATCTCTTATATAGTTCTGGAGAAGACAACTTAACAAGAGGCTTCCCAAGCAGCACAATAAGCCCTTTTCAGTGTCAAGAAGGAGTTACAGAATGAACAAGATTGTTTATAGAAGGATGGACAGGCAAACAGGGGAAACAACTCTGTAACTAATGACTGCAATGTTATTAAAACATCTAATACATCAAATACTATTAGTATACCAAAAATCAGCTTCCAAGTTGAAGCAGCTCAGAAGCTGAGAAATGCCAATGTCAAACAAGGGAGATAATTCATAAACTAAGTAAACTATATTTACCATTCTTGGTCCTAATATATTCCCATGGCAATATACACATCACCATTAAGTTTTGTTAAAATATTTCAAATGGTTAAGGAGTTACAGAGTAAAACAGAAATGGATGCAAGGGCAGATAATTCAGGAAGTAAGTAAGCCAGAGTTGTGGTTAATGCTCATGACACATTGCCCTATTATTATACACATTCCTACAAAGTTTCATTAGAATATTTCAAAGGGTTTAGGAGTAATGGAGTGAATGGGACTAGCCAAAAAAACTCATCAAAGGGAGTTTAGTCCAAAATTATGGGGGAACAAACATTCTTATGTGACACACCGTCTTGTAATCGTGCACATTGCTATAAAGTTTCAAGATATTCCAAATGGTTATTAAGATATGGTATGTGCAAGATTGGTATACACAAGAATAGCCAAAAATCTAATCAAAGGGATGAAACTTCAAAATGAAGGAAGGGAGAGCAATCATTGTTATACGCAACACATTGTCAGACCTTCATACACATTGCTGTAAAGTTTCATCAAGACATCCCAAACAGTTACCTAGCTATGGAGCGCAAAAGACCAGTTGGGAAAAATAACCAAAGGGGTATAACTTGGAAACTGAGGAAGGGGGAGCAACTGTTCTTGTACAAGACACATTCCCCCAACCTAATACATATTCCTACAAAATTTCATGAAGATATCCCAAAAGTTACTGAGCTATGGCATGCACAAGAATGTTGACGGACAGGTTGATGGACGGACAGACAGCTCCATGCCATAATACGTCAGTTTTTTTCAAAACGGGCCTATAAAAAGGTTTACCATATATGGGCATAGCAGCCATGTTGGTCATGTGACCTGGACCATTTGAACAAATTTTTGTTCCCTCAATCCCTGGAGGCTCAATATAAAATTTGGTTACAACTGGCCCAGTGGCATTTGAGCATATGTTAGAAATTTCAAATATTAGAGACCTTGGTCAAAAGTCAATAAAAGGCCGTCGGCCAAATGTCACCCGACATTTGAAATGTGACACAAACTGCAGCCCTTTATTCAGTTTCAGATTAACTGTATGGCCAAAAACAGAAAATATGTGTATTACAGAACCTGGTAAGCAAATAATAACTGAAGCATAAGGAAAGACATATACCCAATTACTAGGCCTCTATGGGGTTATAAAATACTTAAGTTTAAAGAGGGGCATATATGTGTAAAATCAGGTTACTAAACTTTAGGCCCTTACAGAATGCCCCAAGATCAAGACTGTATACCCAATAACAAAATAACAAAGGCTATAATCTTGCTAAAATGAATCTGATGAAAAGTGAACAATGCATTTATCAAAATTCAGCCCATTAATATGAATAGTTCTGGAGTTATCCTCTTACCTGTAAGTGAATGTCTATTATCTATGGAAGGGGAATAACTCTGTCATTAATCCATTAAGCACATCCTAGCAATAATCAGTATAATCAATTTACCAAATACTAATGGCATACCAAATTTCAGCTCTCTCGGTCTAACGGTTCAAAAGTTGGAAAAATGACAAAGGGCCATAACCTTGTACAAAATAGGGCAATAGAAATTTCAAAATCACATGCACATCTTCAGGTCATGATGAAACATTCTGCAAAAGTTCAGGTCAATCTGATATAAGATGTGGCAGGAGTTGTGGGGACAAGGTCTGAATCAGCAAGGGCTGTAACTCCATCAAAAATGGCCGAAACATAAAACCAAAACCACATGCTCATCATCATATCATAAGAATACAATCCATAAAATTTCAAATCAATCTGATGAAAGACGTAGGAGGAGTTGCGGGGAAAAGATTTCAGATGGACGGAAGGACGGACGTACACACGGACGGACGAGGGTCATTTCTATAGAAAAGAATGAACTTGACCTCTTGTTCTCACAAATCTTCACATAATCATTTAGCTTATCGAAAAAACCCATTTCAGTTCAAATCTCCTAACGACATTCCCCAAGTGGCTCAGCAGTACGTAACCATAGTTGCACGCACTTGGGGCTGTGTGTCTGTCCAATGAAAATATCAATTTTTATACCAGAATCTTTTATAATTATCATTGACTCTTATGTTCAAGCTTCCCATACAGGAATTCTGCGGAATGCTATGTCGCATCTGCAATGCACTTCCACAGTAGTAAAGGCTATGGTTAAAAAGAAAGTGTATGAGTAATGGACTAAAATGCTAAGGTCAACAAGTTTCATTTAGTTCCTTTTAATACTTTTGCTCCAGACAAGCAAAATATGGAAACAAGAGGGCCATGGTAGCCCTGAATCACTCACCTGAGCATTAATCAGTTCACTGGCTCTGGTGAAGATTTATTAGAGTTTTTACCATACATGGGAATGGCGGCCACCTTGGTCATGTGACCAAGATCATTTGAAGAACTTTCAATCCTTTGACCCATGCAGACTCCATATGAAATTTGAGTTCAGTCTGCCCAGTGGTTTCAGAGATGTTTGAAAATGTTTACGGATGGATGACAGAGGCAGCTAACACCAATACTGTAATGCTCAGGTGAGCTAAAACTGGTAGAGTAGCTTCCCCGAAAAGTACCTGTTCATGTTGAGTTCCTTTGATGGGTTTGAACTAGACTGAACTAGGCGATCACAGATGATAGAATGGTAGCATCATTATCTCACTGTGGTGAAATTAATGTTTTCCAAGGAAGTTTGTGGCTGGCATCATTGCAAAGTTAGTTCTGATTCTTGCAGCATAACTTTATTTAGATTTGACCTAGTGACCTAGTTTTTGACCGACATGACCCAGTTTCAAACTTGACCTAGATTTTATGGAGATAAACATTCTGACAAAGTTTCATGAAGATTGGATCCAAACTGTGCCCTCTAGGGTGTACACAAAGTTTTTCTAAGATTTGACCTAGTGACCTAAATTTTTTTCCGACATGACCCAGTTTCAAACTTGGCCTAAATATTGTGAGGATAAACAGTCTGACAAAGTTTCATGATGACTGGATCAAAACTGTGCCCTCTAGAGCGTACACAAGGTTGTTCTTATATTTAACCTGGTAACTCAGTTTTTGACCCAACATGACCTCCTTTCAAACTTGGCCTAGATATTGTGACGATTAACATTCTGACAAAGTTTCATGAAGTTTGGATAAACAGTGACCTCCAGAGGGTACATAAGGTTTTTCTAATATTTGACCTTGTGACCAAGTTTTTAACCCGACATGACCCAGTTTCAAACTTGGCCTAGATTTTATGAAGATAAACATTCTGACAAAATTTAAAAAAGATTGGATCAAAACTGTGACCTCTAGAGCGTAGACAAGTTTTTTCTAAGATTTGACCTAGTGACCAAGTATTTGACTTGACATGACCCAGTTTCAAACTTGGCCTGGTTTTTGACCCGACATGACCCAGTTTCAAACTTGGCCTAGATGTTATAAAGACTAACATTCTGACAAAGTTTCATAAAGATTGGATCAAAATGTGCCCGCTAGAGTGTACACAAGCAAAAGTTGACCAACGTCCAGACACACGTACGACTGACATCAGGGTATCCCAAAAGCTCACCCTGAGCACTGTCCACTTCAAAAACTGGAAAGGGAGCTAACTTCATAAATACTTGGACAGGGTTATGGTTCTTGCTTACTGCATTTCCTGTCACTGTCCTCTATCGATGTGTTAAGTTTCATTTAGTTCCCCCTTATACTTTTGGAGATATGCTCTGGACAAGCAAAATATTGAAACAAGAGGGCCATGGTGACCCTGAATCGCTCACCTGAAACAAGAGGGCCATGGTAGCCCTGAATCACTCACCTGAGCATTAATCAGTTCACTGGCTCTGGTGAAGATTTATAAGAGATTTTACCATCTATGGAAATGGCGGCCACCTTGGTCATGTGACCAAGATCATTTGAAGAACTGTCAATCCTTTGACCCATGCAGGCTCCATATGAAATTTTAGTTCAGTCTGCCCAGTGGTTTCAGAGATGTTTGAAAAATTTTAAGGATGGATGACAGAAGCAGCTAACACCAATACTGTAAGGCTCAGGTGAGCTAAAAATGGCAGAGACACTTTTCCGAAAAGTATCCGTTCATGCTGAGTTCCTTTGATGGATTTGAAAAAGACTGAACTAGGTGAACACAGATGATAGAATGGTTGCATCATTATCTCACTGTGGTGAAATAAATGTTTTCCAAGGAATCGTGGCTGGCATCATTGCAATGTTAGTTCTGATTCTTGCAGCATAACTTTATATAGATTTGACCTAGTGACCTAGTTTTGACCTAGATTTTATAGAGATAAACATTCAGACAAAGTTTCATGAAGATTGGATCAAAACTGTGCCCTCTAGGGTGTACACAAATTTTTTCTAAGATTTGACCTAGTGACCTAGTTTTTTTATCCGACATGACCCAGTTTCAAACTTGGCCTGGATATTGTAAGGATAAACATTCTGACAAAGTTTCATGAAGTTTGGATCAAAACTGTGACCTCTAGAGCGTACACAAGCTTCATCTAAGATTTGACCTAGTGACCTAGTTTTTGACCCTGCATAACCTTCTTTCAAACTGGGCCTAGATATTGTGAGGATAAACATTCTGACAAAGTTTTAAAAAGATTGGATCAAAACTGTGCCCTCTATAGAGCGTACACAAGGTTTTTCTAAGATTTGACCTAGTGACCTGGTTTTTAACCTGACATGACCCAGTTTCAAATCTGGTCTAGATATGGTGAGGATAAACATTCTGACAAACTTTCATCAGGTTTGGATCAAAACTGTGACCGCTAGAGTGTACACAAGGTTTTTATATTTGACCTAGTGACCTAGTTTTCGACCCGACATGACCCAGTTTCAAACATGGCCTAGATATTGTGAGAAAAAACATCCTGCAGAGTTTAATAGAGATTGGATCAAAACTGTGCCCACCAGAGTGTACACAAAGTCTTTCTTATATTTGACCCTGTGACCTTATTTTTGACCAGATATGACCCAGTTTCAAACTTTACCTAGATTTCATAAAGATAAAGATTCTGACAGAGTTTCATGAAGATTGGATCAAAACAGTGCCCTCTAGGGTGTACACAACCTTATTTAAAGAATTGACCTAGTGACCTAGTTTTTGACCCGACATGATCCAGTTTCAAACTTGGCCTAAATATTGTAAGGATAAACATTCTGACAAAGTATCATGAAGATTGGATCAAAACTGTGCCCACTAGAGCATACACAAGGTTGTTCTTATATTCGACCTAGTGACCTAGTTTTTGACCTGACATGACCTACTTTCAAACTTGGCCTAGATATTGTGACGATAAACATTCTGACATAGTTTAAAGAAGATTGGAGCAAAACTGTGCCCTCTAGAGTGTACACAAGGTTTTTCTAAGATTTGACCTAGTGACCTGGTTTTTTACCTGACATGACCCAGTTTCAAACCTGGCCTAGATATTGTGAAGATAAACGTTTTGACAAAGTTTGGATCAAAACTGTGACCTCTAGAGCGTGCACAACGTTTTTCTAAGATTTGACCTAGTGACCTAGTTTTTGACCCGACATAACCCAGTTGCGAACTGGGCCTAGATTTTATAAAGACTAACATTCTGACAAAGTATCATGAAGATTGGATCAAAACTGTTACCGCTAGAGGGTACACAAGCAAAAGTTGACGGACGGACGTCCGTCAGTACGACGGACATCAGGGTATCCCAAAAGCTCACCCAGAGCACTCCGTGCTCAGGTGAGCTAAAAATGCTGAAATCATCAAAGGGCCATAACTCTGGAAAAAATTATCTGACCAAAACGTCCAGGTGATATGTGCATCCACCCTTGATACTTTTTCCAATGAAGTTTCGTTGAAATCCAACCAGCAGTTGCTGAGAATTTGTGTGGACACAAAGTATCTGCTCTGTATTTATGCATAATTCATCAAAGGGCCATAACTATGGGTAAAATTATCAAACCAAAATGTCCAGGCAATATGTGCATCCACCCTGCATAGTTAAAGTTCTCATACAGTTTCACTGAAATCCAACCAGTAGTTGCTGAGAATTCACTTGGACAAGAACGGGACGGATGGATGGACAGACAGAATTACGGACAGACTGACAAAGAGGCAACTATATGCTCCCCTAAATTCTTTGGGGAGCATAAAAACACTGCAGATAAAACACTGGGAGATAATTCTTAGAAAATACTGGGAGATATTTAGTGGATTTTCAATGTATCCAAAGGGGCAGAATAAAGAACCCATTCCCAATAAAAAAATCTTTAAACTCATGCAGAATTTCCAAATTTAACAACTAACACTTAGAAGTTTCATTCCAAAATAGCCCCCCTCCTCAACACTGATGCAAATTTCAGCCAAAAGTACCATCTGGTTTTGCAAAAACAGCTGATTTTGTTGTTTCTTGCTATTTATTGTAACAGCTGCCATCTTGGATTTACCTGGCTGAATGACACCATTCTGACACCTTGCAGTCTGTTCTGCCGTATGTGAAATTTGAGAACAAAGGATGCAGTAGTTTTATTTACATGGACTTATACACTAGGGTCGACATAAATGCATCAATGTTAATGTAAATGGCTGGCTGAATGAACCGTACGACGGAAAACCTGATGCCTATATCCCAACTTGGGAAAGCAGGTGCTACAAAAACCTTTTTACTGACATAAAGATTTGACCTTAATGTTAAAGTTCAAGGTCAACCCAATATCATCATTTGCACAAACCTGACTGCACTTGAGTACCAAAAGCTGTATTATACCAAATGTCAAGGTCGTCAGTCTTTTAGTTCTATATAAGAAAAATTTTAAAGGTTTTTGTCACATATGGGCATGGCAGCCATGCAGGTCATCGATGGACTAGCACATTAAATTAAATGTTTGTTCCCCAACCCTTTAGGTCAAATATGAAATTTTATTACAAATGGCCTAATAGACGGAATCTAACTATCCTATAAATTCCTCTGAAACCTTTGGCTAAGGTGAGCTAAGAGTATAATAAAAGCAAGAGTTATCATTCTTGGAAGTGACACATTGCTATGATCTGTTCACATAACTGAAAATATTCAAAAGGGTATTCAAGTTATATAGGAGACAAGAAACAGATAATTGGACATACAGATTGATGGATGGAAGCCAGGCTCATTCCTATATCCCCGGAACTGTTCAGTTTGGGGATAAAAACACCTACCAAGGATAAAGTTGAGCTCTCCAACTTCAGCAGCTGTCCAGCCTGAAACAGGTCCATAAGCTGTAGGATCTATTGCTGTTGTCTTTAGCTGAACCAGTTGAGCTACAGGACATTGTGAAAGGATCCCCAGCTGAGTCCCACTGCCCCTGTATAAGTAAAAATAATGTGTGAAGCAGGATAAAGTATCAGTATCAGACTTGAAAATGACCCGGGCAAGCACAGGGATAAAGATAATGTGATTGGCTTGCAGGGATAAAGATTATGTGATTCATCAATGTATGTGTAGCGTATTTATTCGGCTATTAGATGGGATTTTTTTCATGCCGAAATGCCTCCCAAACATATTTATGAGCAGTGAAAAATGAGGACAGGTAAACATCAGTTGCCAATGATGACTTTAGACCCTTGAGGAATTTGCAGAAAACTTTCATAGGTCACAAGTCTAAGTTAATATCTTGCCAAAGTAGTCCAAAAACATCCCGTCTTATAAACAAACCTACAGCCCTGAAATACCTGTGAAAACTATTTTTCGATCAAAACGTTTTGAATTTTTGTTTTCAAGTACACTTATGTGTATCTGTGTGGATGCACAGACTAATCTGAGTTTTATAAACTTACATGACACGTTGTGGGTGTTGTTCCAAGGTAGTATATTTTGAGCAAAGTTGTGAGGAAATGTATGTTAAGGCACTGAACATCCTATAACCAAAATACAGATCAGTGCACATTAGTCATGACATATGCATGCAGTGATGAGTTTGTGCATGTAAGCAGGTTCGTCTAGACATTTTAAGTTTACCTATGTCTTAAGTCCCAATATTTATAGTTAGAACGGAAGGTAGATATTATTCAAATATAGCACGTGACATAATAATGGCATTACAGTAGTTCTTCTAAAATTTCGCACAGAAAAAAATAATTATTTTATTTGCTGTCCAAAATTTTAGAAATTACGATTTCGCATTTTTGTCAGTGCTCAAAATTTTAGAGTTTGTACATTACCGCGGTATTTCGGACTCAGCAGGAACAGGTTATATCACAGTGCACTATGCGAGAATAAATCATATCTCCCGGCAGGTCACAGTGGGAACCTTGTTAACAAGTACCTATCTTCACAGCAGGTGTTATCCCAAAATGAAAGAAAATCATGTCAGTCTAATGTGGCCTAATTAAATCTGACCGTTTATTTAATAATCGGCAGACTGTTACATGTTCAATAGAAGGACAGAAGCAGTCGTGTGCCACTCACGACAGATCAGGGGGAAAATATCTTGCACCCAACATGCATAACATAAGTGTGAGGTTGCCCTGAAAAAAAAGGCAGTTTTGTATGTAGCAGAACCGTTTTTCCGCATTTAGAAACGTTTTTTTTTTTTTTTTTTTTTTTCAGTCTGCTTTTACTTCTTTTCCATTTAACTTGAAAGTATATAATGGCATGGCACTTCTAAGCCGCCTCTCAAATTCTGATAAAGTATTTGCCAGCAACAATATCTCTTTGGGAACATGACCACAGTCACCATGCCCCTTTTTATTGTCTCCGTGTAGTTCGCCATCATTCTCAGGCTCTGTATCTAGCACCTCTGACTACCGGTTCCCAGTAGACCTCCACGAGACAAATCTGACATGCGGCGAAACCTCGTTTAGCGCCAGTCTTGCAATACACACCGTTTATACTGGCACTAGAATTTGACAATCTCATGTATGCAAGTGAGTGTCGCGTTCGTAGAAAAATTGTATACAGGCGTATGTTTGCCTTCACCAGCCCGTACGGATGCAACCTACGCATGCGCAGACCGGGCGTCATTCGCTGGACGGGCTGTGAATGCCCCAACCACAATGGGCATGTGGGCAAGCAATCCGGGGCATGCGCAGTTGTTAGAATATATTTAAAAACGATATCATGGTTAATACAAATAAAATTATTCACACAAGGTAATTCAATAAGGAAAAAGAAAAGATACTAGAGAATTCTCGATGAATGTACCTTAACGTAATTTGCCCTAATAGATCGGAGTATTTTACGGCATGACATGGAAAGCCTGTGTGTCGGCACAGGCTGATCAGTTCAAAAATGTCCCATACACACTGCGCATGTGCGCAGGCTATCCTGGGCATGCGCAGTTGTAAATATAAAAAGGAAATCATGATAAATACAAATATATACGCAAGTGTAATTTTAAATGATTTGCCCAAATAGATCAGAGGTATCTTACGGCATGACAAGAAAAGCTTGTATGTCGGCACAGGCTGATCAGTGATTCTCTTTTTGACATAAATGATTTGGGAAGCCACAGTTTATGCGTTGAAAACTGTCAGTGAATTCCGGAGATTTGTAAGATTGTTCAGTAATTGGACATGTTCTAATGTCTTTGAGACGCCGCATTTCAACACGGACTGTCTGTTTATTTATACGATTGCTGTCGCAGAAACTCAAAGCTGAAACTGTTTATGGTCAAATCAAGGACTCGGACCAAATGTGCCAGTGGAAGTGCGAACTTTGAATCACGCGGCAGAGAAAAGCACATTTTCCGATGCACGGCCCAAAACCAGGAGGAAAAAAAAATCCTGACTCACATACCTTTCGCTGGCCGCGCTTTAACGCATGTGCAGAATAATGCTAGAATATATGCAAGCAACAGTTCTCAGACTTTAAAGTATACAGTCAAACCTCGATAATTCGAACTGACAGGGACCTCACAATTTCATTCGAATTATCCGTAGTTCGAATTTTCGAATTCGGCATTTCCCGTTCATTTCCGTACGTTTCCGGAATTCGTTATTACGGCGGTTTTTAGACATTCCGATATTTTATTTCTCTATGCTTCAGAACGTAGAATAATTAAAATTACATACCGGATACATCCACGATCATTTAATATCGCGAGACCACCCCTCGTGTTTGGCACAGGTACATGTGTATTGTCCGAAAGCAGCAAAGCTGCTGCACATTTTCGGCAGCTCTGCAAATTAACTGTCTATGACAATGCAGCGCCGGCGTAGATCTGAAGATCAAAGCCAATCTGAACGGAAACAGGCTAGCCGCTGAACGCCCGGACTTTACTGTACTTTCACTTTCCGTTTATTTTTCCGAGAACTGGGCTACTTTCGTTGAAAAATGACTCAACCGGTCATCAGAGCCGTGTCACGGAAAAGGTTCTTCAGTCATTCGGAGTCAATGTATTTGGGAACAACGAATACTCAAACCAGCCTGTCAGTCTGTGCAGTGCAGCTAGAGACTCTGTTTAGTGCCGTGTGCAAACCGTATGATCCGCGCGCAAACCGTACAAAACCAAAGTTCGGGTGCGCATGCTAGTCCGAGCCTTTGCTGGTTACAAAAGCAATCTTATTTAGCCTTTAAATTTACAGACTTCAAACAAGATAATCCCT
The DNA here is from genome assembly GCA_963989385.1 of Ctena decussata. NCBI lineage: Eukaryota > Metazoa > Mollusca > Bivalvia > Lucinida > Lucinidae > Ctena > Ctena decussata. The sequence continues at coordinate 42,796,728 of OZ022500.1, forward strand.
GTCAATTACGTATGCAATTAGACAGACACTTTAAGGTCAACAGAAATTAATGACTTAGCCACCAAAACGTAAGTGGTTGTGAAGCGATAATTACCTGTACAGGTTGCGGTTATGACCTGAGGCTGTAAATATTTATCTCATCGATGACAATAGGTGTTATTTTCCGCATGAATTTTGATTTCGAATAATAGAGGGATATTTATAATGAATTTATTCCATCGGGACCAAATGTTTCTTTCGAAAAATCCGATTTTTCGAACTATCGAAATTCGAATTTGCGGAAGTGTTTTTGCATAAAATTAATGGGCTTACGATCGGGACCGTGTTTCGACTTCGAAAAAGCCGGTAGTTTCGAAAAATCGGCGTTCGAACTACCGAGATTCGACTGTATATATAAAAAAAGATAGCCGAGATAAGTAAAAACCGAGGTCCCATACTTTTGCTCGAAATTTTAGAAATTCACCTTTCCACTGATCGAAATTTTGGAGACCTTTCAGAAATTATTTTCGGGAATAATTTTAGGTGTCCGAAATTTTAGAGTGTTCGAAGTTTTAGAAGAATTACCGTACTTTATAACTGCAAGCATTGCTGTCAAAAAGTTGTAGGAATCTGATGTAAACAACCACATTTTTATGAAACAAGAGGGCCATGAATAGCTCACCTGAGCATTAATCAGTTCACTGGCTCTGGTGAAGATTTATAAGAGATTTTACCGTACATGGGAATGGCTGCCACCTTGGTCATGTGACCAAGATCATTTGAAGAACTTTCAATCCTTTGACCCATGCAGGCTCCATATGAATTTGAGTTTAGTCTGCCCAATGGTTTCAGAGATGTTAGAAAATGTTTATGGATGGATGACAGAGGCAGCTAACACCAATACTGTAAGGCTCAGGTGAGCTAAAAATGGCAGAGTTGCATCTCCGAAGAGTACCCGTTCATGTTGAGTTCCTTTGATGGATTTGATCTAGACTGAACTAGGCGAACACAGATGATAGAATGGTAGCATCATTATCTCTCTGTGGTGAAATTAATGTTTTCCAAGGAGTTTATGGCTGGCATCATTGCAATGTTAGTTCTGATTCTTGCAGCGTAACATTATTAAGATTTGACCTAGTGACCTAGTTTTTGACCGACATGACTCATTTTCAAACCTGACCTAGATTTTATGGAGATAAACATTCTGACAAAGTTTCATGAAGATTGGATCAAAACTGTGCCCTCTTGGGTGTACACAAAGTTTTTCTAAGATTTGACCTAGTGACCTAGTTTTTGACCCGACATGACCCAGTTTCAAACTTGGCCCAGATATTGTAATGATAAACATTCTGACAAAGTTTCAAAAAGATTGAATCAAAATTGTGTCCTCTAGAGCGTACACAAGGTTATTCTAAGATTTGACCTAGTGACCTAGTTTTTGACCCGACATGACCAAGTTTCAAAACTGACCTGGATATTGTGAGGATAAACATTCTGCTAAATTTTAATGAAGTTTGGATCAAAACTGTGACTTCTAGAGCGTTCACAAGGTTTTTCAAATATTTGAGCTAGTGACCTAGTTTTGAACCCGACATGACCCAGTTTCAAACTTGGCCTGGATATTGTAAGGATAAACATTCTGACAAAGTTTCATGAAGATTGGATCAAAACTTTGACCTCTAGAGCATACACAAGGTTTTTCTAATATTTGACCTAGTGACCTAGTTTTTGACCCGACATGACCCAGTTTCATACTTGGCCTGGATATTGTGAGAATAAACATTCTGACAAAGTTTCATTAAGATTGGACCAAAAAACTGTTCCCTCTAGAGCGTACACAAGGTTATTCTAGAAATTTGACCTAATGACCTTGTTTTAGATCCGACATGACCCAGTTTCAAACTAGGCCTGGATATTGTGAGGATAAATATTCTGACAAAGTTTCATGAAGATTGGATCAAAACTGTGACCTCTAGAGTGTACACAAGGTTTTTCTAATATTGGACCTAGTGACCTAGTTTTCGAACCGACATAATCCAGTTTCAAACTTGGCCTGGATATTGTGAGGATAAACATTCTGACAAAGTTTCATGAAGATGGGATCAAAACTGTGACCTCTAGAGCGTTCACAAGGTTTTTCAAATATTTGAGCTAGTGACCTAGTTTTGAACCCGACATGACCCAGTTTCAAACTTGGCCTGGATATTGTGAGGATAAACATTCTGACAAAGTTTCATGAACATTGGATCAAAACTTTGACCTCTAGAGCGTACACAAGGTTTTTCTAATATTTGACCTAGTGACCTAGTTTTTGACCCGACATGACCCAGTTTCATACTTGGCCTGGATATTGTGAGAATAAACATTCTGACAAAGTTTCATTAAGATTGGACCAAAAAACTGTTCCCTCTAGAGAGTACACAAGGTTATTCTAGAAATTTGACCTAATGACCTTGTTTTAGATCCGACATGACCCAGTTTCAAACTAGGCCTGGATATTGTGAGGATAAACATTCTGACAAAGTTTCATGAAGATTGGATCAAAACTGCGACCTCTAGAGTGTACACAAGGTTTTTCTAATATTGGACCTAGTGACCTAGTTTTCGATCCGACACGATCCAGTTTCAAACTTGGCCTGGATATTGTGAGGATAAACATTCTGACAAAGTTTCATGAAGAGTGGATCAAAACTGTGACCTCTAAAGCGTACACAAGGTTTTTCTAATATTTGACAGAGTGACCTAGTTATTGACACGACATTACCCAATTTGGAACTTGGCCTGGATATTGTGAGGATAAACATTCTGACAAAGTTTCATGAAGATTGAATCAAAAGTGTGACCTCTAGAGCGTACACAAGGTTTTTCTAATATTTGACCTAGTGACCTAGTTTTTGACCCGACATGACCAAGTTTTGAACTTGTCCTGGATATTGTGAGGATAAACATTCTGCTAATTTTTAATGAAGTTTGGATCAAAACTGTGACCTCTAGAGCGTACACAAGGTTTTTCTAATATTTGACCTTGTGACCAAGTTTTTGACCTAACAAGACCCAGTTTTGAATTTGGCCTGGATCTTGTGAGGATAAACATTCTGACAAAGTTTCATGAAGATTGGATCAAAACTGTGACCTCTAGAGCGTACAAAAGGTTTTTCTAATATTTGACCTAGTGACCTAGTTTTTGACCCGACATGACCCAGTTTCCAATTTGGCCTGGATATTATGACGATAAACATTCTGACAAAGTTTCATGAAAATTGGATCAAAACTGTGACCTCTAGAGCGTACACAAGGTTTTTCTAATATTTGACCTTGTGACCTAGTTTTTGACCTGACATGACCCAGTTTCAAACTTGGACTGGATATTGTGAGGATGAACATTCTGACAAAGTTTCATGAAGATTGGATCAAAACTGTGACCTCTAGAGCATACACAAGGTTTTTCTAATATTTGACCTAGTGACCTAGTTTTTGATCAGACACGACCCAGTTTCAAATTTGGCCTGGATATTGTGAGGATAAGCATTCTGACAAAGTTTCATGAAGATTGGATCAAAACTGTGACCTCTAGAGCGTACACAAGGTTTTTCTTATATTTGACCTAGTGACCTAGTTTATGACCCCACATGACCCAGTTTCAAACATGGCCTGGATATTGTGAGGTCAAATATTCTGACAAAGTTTCATGAAGATTGGATCAAAACTGTGACCTCTAGAGCGTACACAAGGTTTTTCTAATATTTGACCTAGTGACCTAGTTTTTGACCTGACATGACCCATTTTCAAACTTGGCCTTGATATTGTGAGGATAAACATTCTGACAAAGTTTCATGAAGATTGGATCAAAACTGTGACCTCTAGAGCGTACACAAGGTTTTTCTAATATTTGACCTAGTGACCTAGTTTTTGACCCGACATGACCCAGTTTGAACTTGGCCTAGATTTTATAGAGATAAACATTCTGACAAAGTTTCATGAAGATTGGATCAAAACTGTGCCCTCTAGAGTGTACACAAGCAAAAGTTGACGGACGTCTGGACGTCTGTCCGGACGTCCACACGTACGACGGACATCACGGTATCCCAAAAGCTCACCCTTTGTGCTCAGGTGAGCTAAAAACCAGAGGACTAATGGTCCTGTAGCTCACCTGACACTTGGTCCTGGTATATATTTTAATGCTTTTATACATGTATATAGCACCAGGGCAGGGGCAGATAACCCCCCTCCCTTGGGGATTAATGTTGAGTCCCAATTCTATATACCAAACCACAAGGTCACTGGGCCTTTGTTTCTGGATAAAGATTTCTGAAGAGTTTTTATCATATATGGGCGTGGTAGCCACCATGTTCATGTGACCATGACCATCTGAACAAACTTTGATTCCTTTGACCCAGTATAAAAGCTCCATATGAAATACAGTAATCATTTGTATAAACTATGATGTGCCTGAGTGCCCAATGCTACATACCGGTACCAAGTTTCAAGGTTATAGACCGTTCGGTTCTCGAGAAAAAGACGTTTGAAGAGTTTTTACCATATATGGGCATGGTGGCCATCTTGGTCAAGTGACCAAGACCATCTGAATAAAATATGGTTCCTTTAAGCCGGTGAAGCTCCATGTGAAATATGTCTTCAATTGACCCCAGTGGCCTCTGAGAAGGTGTTTGAAAATGTTGATGGGTGACAGAATCTCAATGACCTTGTACAAAAGTCAAAGAATGACCTTGACCTTTAACAACAAAATATCTTCATCTGGTCATTTAGTCAACCATATATACCAAATATTGTACCTTAGACTTAAATAGGTTCTGAAAAATCCACTGTTTAAGCATTTTCCCATATAAAAGCCTACATAATGTACCAAAGTTGACAGTGTCATAAATTACGTCAAGGTCAATGCACGATCATTGAGTGCCCAAAGCTACATACCAAGTTTCAAGGTCATACGCCTTTTGGTTCTGGAGAAGAAGATTTTGAAGGGTTTTTACCGTATACAGGCATGGCTGCCATTTTGGTCAAGATCCCAAGAACAAACTTTTCTTCCCCGAGCACACTTAGACTCCATATGAAATTTTGCTTCAATCAGACCAGTGGTTTCAGAGGAGAAGATGTTTTGAAAACCTTGATGACGGACAGACCAACAAACTGACCTTGACCTTCAGTGACATAATAGCTTCATCTGGTCATTTAGTTGACCATATATACACCATGTATTGTACCTTAGACTTAAATAGTTTCTGAGAAATCCACTGTATAAGCGTTTTCCAAAATAAAAGCCTAACATACCAAAGTCGACCATGTCGTAAATTAGGTCAAGGCCAATGCAAGGTCATTATTTGTATAACTATGATGGGCTCGCATGCTCGATGCTACATACCAAGTTTCAAGATCATAGGCCTTTTGGTTCTGGAGAAGAAGATTTTCGAAGGGTTTTTACCATATATGGGCATGGCGGCCATCTTGGTCATGTGAGCCAAATCCCGGGTATAAACTTTAGAACCCTATCCCACTGAGATACCATATGAAATTTGGCTTCAATCTCCCCAGTAGTTTCAGAGGAGAAGATGTTTGAAAGTCTTGATGACAGACAGACCGACAAAATGACCTTGACCTTCAGTGACATAATATCTTCATCTGGTAATTCAGTTGACCATATATACACCACATATTGTACCTTAGACTTGAATAGTTTCTGAGAAATCCACCATATAAGCGTTTTCCCATATAAAAGCCTAACATACCAATGTTGACCATGTCGTTAATTAGGTCAAGGTCAACGCAAGGTCATCATTTGTATAAACTATGATAGGCTTGCATGCCCAAAGCTACATACCAAGTTTCAAGGTCATAGGCCTTTTGGTTCTGGAGAAGAAGATTTTTTTAAAAGTTTTTTACCATATATGGGCATGGCGGCCATCTTGGTCATGTGACCCAGAAACCGGGTATAGACTTTCGTTCCCCCATCCCACTGAGACTCCATATGAAATTTTGCTTCAACACCTCAGTGGTTTCAGGGGAGAAGATGTTTGAAAATCTTGACGATGGATGGTCCGACGGAATGACCTTGACCTTTAGTGACATGATATCTTCATCTGGTCATTTAGTGGACCATGTATACAACATATTGTACCTTAGACTTAAATAGATTCTGTGAAATCCACTGTTTAAGCATTTGCCCATATAAAAGCATAACATACCAAACTTGACCATACCGTCAAGGTCAACGCAAGGTCATCATTTGTACAAACTATGATGGGCCCTCATGCCCGATGCTACATACCAAGTTTCAAGGTCATAGGCCTTTTGGTTCTGGAGAAAAAGATTTTTGAAGGGTTTTTACCATATATGGGCGTTACGGCCATTTTGGTCATGTGACCCAGATATCGCGAACAAACTTTCGTTTCCCCAACCCATGGAGGCTGCATATGAAATTTGGCTTCAATCGGCCCAGTGGTTTAAGAGGAGAAGATGTTTGAAAATCTTGACGACGGATGGTCCGACGGAATTACCTTGACCTTCAGTGACATAATATTTTCATCTGGTCATTTAGTCGACCATGTAAACTAAGTATTAAACCTTAGAATTAAATAGTTTCTGAGAAATCCACTGTTTAAGCGTTTTCCCATATAAAAGCCTAACATACCAAACTTGACCATACCGTCAAGGTCAACGCAAGGTCATCATTTGTACAAACTATGATGGGCCCTCATGCCCGATGCTACATACCAAGTTTCAAGGTCAAAGGCCTTTTGGTTCTGGAGAAGAAGATTTTTGAAGGGTTTTTACCATATATGGGCGTAGCGGCCATCTTGGTCATGTGACCCAGATACCGCAAACAAACTTATGTTTCCCCAACCAATGGAGGCTGCATATGAAATTTGGCTTCAATCGGCCCAGTGGTTTCAGAGGAGAAGATGTTTGAAAATATTGACGACGGATGGTCCGACGGAATTACCTTGACCTTTCGTGACATAATATTTTCATCTGGTCATTTAGTCGACCATGTAAACTAAGTATTAAACCTTAGAATTAAATAGTTTCTGGGAAATCCACTGTTTAAGCGTTTTCCCATATAAAAGCCTAATGTACCAAACTTGACCGTACCGTAAATTAGGGCAAGGTCAACGCAAGGTCATGATTTGTACAAACTATGATGGGCCTGCATGCCCGATGCTACACACCAAGTTTCAAGGTCAAAGGCCTTTTGGTTCTGGAGAAGAAGATTTTTGAAGGGTTTTTACCATGTATGGGCACAGCGGCCATCTTGGTTATGTGACCCATATACCGCGAACAAACTTTCGTTCCCCCAACCCACGGAGGCTGCATATAAAATTTGGCTTTGATTGGCCCAGCGGTTTTGGAGAAGAAGACCTTTGAAAATGGTGGACGGACGGACGACGGACGGACTACGGAGCATTGCAATACTAAAAGCTCACCTTTGAGCCTTCGGCTCAGGTGAGCTAAAAATCAGAACTAGAAATGTGTCCGTAGGACACGGATGCCTCGGCCTAGTGCCTTGAGTAAGATGGCACCTTGATTAAGTTACTGGCACTGGTAGGCTAACTAGGTTCATAGCAGCAGACTTGTACACTATAAATGGCAAATCAAGAGACAGGAAATATCAAAACGACCTATGCAGGACTAAGTTATAGGCCAGACACAAAAATATTTTCACTATAGCCTTTAAATAAAGTTTACATGCAGTGTGACCTTGACTAACAAGCTAGGGGTTTGTCATGATGATCATATATGCAATATAGTTTTGAATCCCACCATGCAGGATAAAGTTACGGACAGGACAGAAACATGTTTCACTGAAGCCTATGCATAAAGTTTAAGTGCAGACTGTGACCTTGACCTTTGAGCTAACAATATGATTCTTGCATGTGACACATCAACTTGTCATGTTAATTATTTATGCCAGATAATTTTGAAATCCCATCATGCAGGACAAAATTTCACTACAGCCTATGCACAAAGCTTAAGTGCTGACTGTGACCTTGACCAACAAGCTAGCAGCGTGGTTTTGCACATAACATACCACCTTGTCATGACAATTATTTATGCAAATTTATTTTGTGATCCCACTAAGCAGGACAAAGTTATGGACCAGACACAAACATATTTCATTATAGCCTATGCACTAAGTTAAACTGCAGACTGTGACCTTGACCTTTAACATAGTGACAGGGTTCTTGCAAGCAACACATTGACTTGTCATGATGATCATTAGTGCCAAATTATATTTAAATCCCACCATCAGTCTAAAGTTATAGGTCGGACATGAACATATTTCATTATAGCCTATGTACAAAGTTTAAGTGAGAAATGTGACCTTGACCTTTGAGATAGCCATGTGGTTCTTGCACAAGACCCACCATCTTGTCATGATGATCATTAGTTCCAAATAATTTTTAAATCCCACCATGCAGTCTAAAGTTATGGGTTGGACATTAACATATTTCATTATAGCCTATGTACAAAGTTTAAGTGCGGACTGTGATCTTGACCTTAGAGATAGCAACATGGTTCTTGCACGCGACACATAGTCTTGTCATAATAATCATTTTTGCCAAATAACTTTTGAATCCCACCATGCTGTTCAAAGTTATGGATCGGACACGAACATACTTCATTATAGCCTATGTTCAAAGTTGAAGTGCAGACTGTGTCCTTGACCTTTAAGATAGTGACATAGTTCTTGCATGCGACACACCGTCTTGTCATAATGATTATTTTTGCCAAATAATTTTTGAATCCCACCATGCAGTTCAAAGTTATGGATCTGACAAGATTTCGGTAACACACAAACAAACAAACACACATACATACAAACATAAGCACACACGGACAGGGTAAAATCTATATGCCCTTTTGCCATTTCATGGCGGCGGCATAAAAACTTAACTAAGCTCACATCCAAATCATGAATAAGGGTAATATCTCAAATCAGATCAAATCGAACTAGACAATCACTTAAGGCGATAAATGTCCCTGCCATTTGCCACAATAGATGAGTAGTGAGGTTAGATGCATTTGTGTGAAGTAATATCAAATTCGGTCTAAAAATAAAAATGCTATAGGGATGACATTTTTTTTTCTCTGAAAATAGCAACTGTGACCTTAGCCTTGCCCCTTAAATGCTAGATTGCGAATTAGTCCCAGATATTGTCACACTAAACAGTTGTGTGATGTTATATCAAAATCTGTCAATAAAAGTGCGCTAGAGGGAAGACAAAGTTTTTTTTCTTAAAAGAAGGCCAAATTAAATGCCTGGCAAAATTTATAGTATTTGACTATAGTTATATATTCTCATTTCAATTGAATGGGCAAATAACAACTGCAAATAGCATTTAAAAACAGCAACACAAGATAAATACGTTTCATCTTGTACCATATTTACCATTATCTGAACAAACAAGATCAGACTACTCCTTTGGAGCACCGTTTGCTCTTGCATCTTTTGACAGAATACATACTGTAATGTGTGTATATATTGGGACACATAAAATAATGAATTTTCCATTTGGGGTGTCCATTTTAGGTGTCCCAATACTTATGCACATTAGGGTAGTTATTTGCAAATTAAAAGATGTCAAAGTCCCGAGAGGAAATGGAAGTGCGGATTATGATTCACTGTAAATATGGCAAATTAAGAATAGTCTTTGCTTTTCTTTTTTTAAATTTTAGTCATAAACTTTTACTCACGCCACAGCAGAAGCTGATATATCAGCAAGTCGAGTGGGAGTAAACCCACACAGGAGATGTCCCATTACAGATATGTCAGAGGAAGTGAACTGTGTTATGTCTGTCAGATTTCTTGAATCCATATATCTCACTGTCATTGCTGTAAGCTGAAACAAGACAAAACTAAATTGCAGTTCAAGAGCTCAAGTCCAGCTACATACTCAGTTGAATGTTTAGCACTGTTTGCAATATATTTGGTGCTGAAAAATACTGTTCAAGATTGCAGATTTTATACAACCCATACCAAAATGAGGTACAAACATGAGGACCATATGGCTTGAATCGCTCACTTACATGGACCATCTGTTTCTGGAGAAGAAGATTTTGAAAGGTTTTTACCAAATAAGGGCATCACAAAACTTTATCTTGGTCATAAGACAACACATTCAAGCAAATTTCCATTTCCCCAGCTCATAGAGGTTCAGTTTCACATTTTGCTTCATTCTGCTAGGTCTCTTTGGAGAGGATGTCAACATGAGTAAAGAAGATGTTGAAACATGTTAAAACATGATTAACCTTCGTCAAAGGTCAAAGAATGACCAAGACCTCTAGTCCTTAACAAAAGGTCCATGATGGACTTAAATCGCTCACCTGAGTTATGATGAAATAACATGGGAGATCATCTATTTGATGATGATTCAATTGGAGCAATTTTGCACTTTCCAATCTATTATTCTGACAAAGTTTCATGAAGATTGGATCAAAACTGTGCACTCAAGAGAGTACACAATGTTTTTCTAAGATTTGATCTAGTGAACTTGTTACTGACCCGACATATTCCAGTTTCAAACTTCTTTTCATGGAGGTAAACATTGTGACAAAGTTTCACAAAGATGCAATGGAAAATGAAGCCTCTATTGTGTACACAATTTTTTTTCTAAGACTTGACCTAGTGACCTAGTTTTTGATACAACATGACCCAGTTTAAAACATGGCCAATATTTCATGAAGATAAACATTCTGACAAAGTTTCATGAAGATTGGACCAAAACTGTGCCCTCTAGAGTGTACACAATGTTTTTCTAAGATCTGACCTAGAGACCTAACTTTTGATCTGACATTATTCAGTTTCAAAACTAGCCTACATTTCATGAAGATAAACATTCTGAAAACAGTTTCATGGAGATTCAATGCAAAATAAAGCCACTATTGTGTACACAAGGTTTTTCTAAGGTTTGACCTAGTTACCTAGTTTTGAACCCAACAAGACAGAGTTTCAAACCTGACCTAAATTTCATAAAGATAAACATTCTGACAAAGTTTCATGAACATTGGATCAGAACTGTGCCCTCTAGAGTGTACACAAGGTTTTACTAAGATCTGACCTGGTGACCTAGTTTTTGACCCGACATGACCTAGTTTCATACTTGGCCTAGATTTTATTAAGATAATTATTCTGACAAAGTTTCATGAAGATTGAACCAAAACTGTGACCTCTAGAGTGTTCACAAGGTTTTTCTAAGATTTGAACTAGTGACCTAGTTTTTGACCTGACATAACCCTTTCTCAAATCTGGCCTAGATTTCAAGAAGATAAACATTCTGGCAAAATTTCATGATGATTGGATCAAAACTGTGCCCTCTAGAGTGTACGCAAGGTTTTATCAAGATCTGACCTGGTGACCTAGTTTTGGATTGGACATGACCTAGTTTCACACTTGGCCTAGACTTCATAAAGATAATCATTCTGATAAAGTTTCAAGAATATTGGATCAAAACTGTGCCCTCTATGTCATTTAAAGATTTATTTCTATATTTAGCTCTGGTTTCATTTCTATTTTTAGCTCTGGTGGCCATCTTGTTGAGTGGAGCAGAACCGTTTTAGCAATTTTGGTTCAGGGCCATAAGTCAAACATTTCTGTGGAATTATTTTGAAATCCATCCACTTGCTTGAGAGGAGATGTTGTTTAAAGGATTTTCTATTTTTAGCTCTGGCGGCCTTCTTGTTCAGCGGAGCAGAACCATTTTAGCAATTTTGGTACAGGGCTATAAGAGAAACATTTGTGTGATATTATTTTGAAATTGGTCTACTGGTCTAGGAGGAGATGTCGTTTGAAGAAATTGTTGATGCCGGACAAATTTCGATCATAATAGCTCACCGTGAGCACCTCGTGCTCAGGTGAGCTAAAAAGCTATATGTACTCAGGACAGCATATAAAGTGTTTTGCAGGTGAGACAAAAAACATCAAGTACTTATTTAATTAACTGTGTATACCAACTTTTGTACTAAAATCTATTAAAATGTTATAACATTTTTCCATTTAAAAGCATGCAAAAGCAAATTTTATCTTGCTGTAAAAAAAAAGGTGATGGACATTCCAAGGTCATCATTTGAACAAACTTGGTAAAACTCGAGTACCAAATGCTATATACAAAGTTTGAAGGCCATCATTCTACTGGATCTGGAGATGATTTTATAAGCTTTTTAACTTATACGGTATGGCAGCCAATTGGTTAAGTGATCAGAACTATTTTGACATGCTGTTCCCCTACTAGCATGTTGTTAGCCTTTCAAGTTGATCCATCAAAAACTGTAGGAAACTTGATTAACCAGCAAATGCCTAAACTGAAGCTCATAATTTGGTCAAAAACTCTTCATGCACGTCTTTGGAATGTGTAGTGTTTGTTTAATAAATATTATAATGATTACCCTTACTGAGCCTCTAACAGAAAGATACACTTTGAAAATATATATATATCCACGTTGCCTCTTTAATAGGGTTAGTTAGTAGAGTTCAGTTCTTGTTTCTTTATGTATGCTGTAGTTTGTAATAAAAGTATATAATCTTAAATGAGTTATTGACTGTGGTTAAATCCGTGATATATTACATAACAGCCTACACTCGGACACTACATATTGGCGACGAGGAAAATGAATAGCACTGAACAATGAAATTGTTTAAATACGAATAAAACTGATTAAATTGATTAAATTCGATTTACAACGGAACTTTTGATTAAATTCTTTAATTTGGATTAAATTCCTGGATTGAATTAGTTACTGATTTAATAGACATTGATTCTGTTCTACAGTGATTGATTATTGATTAAATTCGGACCTCGAAAATGGCTGTCGCTTTGCAGGATATACAGACTATGCCACCGTTTGATTGTTTGGATACAAATGGAATTGCCGCAAGGTGGAAAAGATGGTTGCGGGCATTTGAACTATATGCGGGTGGTAAAGGAGTAATACAGAATCAGCAGAAAAAGTCTTTACTTTTGCATTCGGCGGGAATGAATGTACAGGACATTTTCTTCACCCTTCCTGAAGGGGCAGGGGACAATGTGTATGTAAAGGCGGTCGATGCACTGAATTCATACTTCAACCCTCAGTCTAACGTTCCATTTGAAAGACATAAATTTCGATGTACAACACAAAACCAGGGAGAAATGATAGAACAGTTTATCGTACGTTTACGACAGAAAGCAGAGACGTGCGAATTTGGAGATGATGCCGCCGCCGTTGAAGAACAAATCAGGGACCAAGTTATAGAGAAATGTAGACAACATGAATTAAGAAGAAAACTACTTCAAAAAGGACGTGATTTGACATTACAACAGCTTAGGGATATTGCAAAAGCATTCGAAGACTCCGAACAACAGGCGACTTCAATAGAAGGTGCAGCACTTGAGCTCAACAAAATTTCTTTCAAAGAAAAACATTCTTACACTAAGAAAAAGGCAAGTAATTACAATAAGAAGTATGAGGATATGATTTGCTATAGTTGTGGCTTAAAGGGACATGTCTCAAAAGATCCAAACTGTCCAGCTAAGGGGAAACAATGCAGGAAATGTAAAGGAATGAATCATTTTCAGAAAATGTGCAAAACAAAAACAGTGAAAGAATCCAGAAAGGAAGGAAAAAGAGATGTAACTCGAAAGAAAAAAGTAAGACATATTCAATGTGAAGAAACAACTGAAAGTGAAAGCGATCAGGAGGAATATACTTTTGTAATTACAGATGAAAATGACTCAACCAGTTCAAAAATAACTGTTCAAGTTGGCGGAGTGAGCTTAAATATGTTAATAGACTCAGGAGCAAGCTGTAACATTGTAGATAAACATACATGGGATAAATTAAAAGAACAGAAAATAAAGTGTACGACCAGGAAGATTTCAAAGAATATTTACGCATATGGAAGTAGTAAGCCGCTACCTGTTGCAGGGACATTTCGGGCTGACATTGGAATAAAAGAAAATGAATTGAAACATGTGGAATTTATTGTGATTGAAGGAAAAGGAAGTTCTTTATTAGGAAGAGATACTGCTTTGAAGCTTGGAGTACTAAAGCTGGGACCTGAGGTAAATATTATTAACTCTTCTACGACAAATGAACAAATATTTAAGAAGTATTCAAAATGTTTTGAAGGCTTTGGAAAACTGAAAGACTTTCAACTAAAAATTCCGATAGATAAAAATGTTGATCCAGTTATTCAAAATTTGAGACGAGTTCCATTCAGTTTAAGAGACAAGTTGAGTGATAAACTTGATGAATTAGAAAAGCTTGACATCATTGAGAAAGTAAATGAACCGTGTGACTGGATATCACCTGTAGTTATAGCACCTAAACCTAATGGGGACATACGATTATGCGTGGATATGAGACAAGCAAATCAAGCAGTGAAAAGAATACACCATCCAATTCCCACAATTGATGAACTCTTACAGGATATGAACGAGTCTAAAATTTTCAGTAAGATAGATATTCAGTGGGCATACCATCAGATTGAGCTTGAACCTGATTCCCGTGAGATAACAACATTTATAACACATAAGGGGCTTTATCGTTATAAACGGTTAAATTTCGGTATAAGCTGTGCAGTGGAAATGTTTCAAAAGGTCATACAACAAATTCTCCAAGGTTGCGAAGGAGTCCAAAATATTCTGGATGACATCATTATTCATGCTTCAACCCAGAAGGAACACGATGAGAGGCTTCACAAAGTGCTTACTGTGCTTCAGGAGAAGGGAATTACATTAAACCGGGATAAATGTGAATTTAATTTGCCTAAATTAGAGTTCATGGGTCACGTGTTGTCCGAGCACGGAGTCGGTCCGACGGAGGCTAAGGTTACTGCCGTATTGAATGCACGAGAGCCTATGAATGCTTCTGAAGTAAGGAGTTTTCTGGGTTTAGTGCAGTACAGTGCGAGGTTCATCCCTGATCTTGCGACTTTATCAGCGCCGTTGCGTAAACTGACTCGCAAGAACACAGTCTTTAAATGGGGCCAAGATGAACAAAATTCTTTTGAGCAATTAAAAAAACATTTAGCTAAAGCTGAAACTTTGGGCTATTTTAATAAATCGGCTCCAACGCAGGTTATCGCGGATGCCAGCCCAGTAGGGTTAGGGTGTGTCCTAACACAAAAGCAGGGTGATGAGTATCGTGTCATCTCGTATGCAAGCCGTAGCTTGTCTGATACAGAGCGCAGATACTCACAAACCGAAAAAGAGGCATTAAGTCTCGTATGGGGGTGTGAAAGATTCCATGCATATCTATACGGTACCGATTTTGAGTTGCTCACCGATCACAAACCGTTATCGTTCATTTTCACACCAAAATCGAAGCCATGTGCGAGAATCGAACGCTGGATTCTAAGGTTGCAGCCTTACAAATTCAAAGTAAGGTATATAGCTGGCCGTAAAAATATCAGTGACTCATTAAGTAGATTATTAAGCAAGTCAGATCAAGCGAAAAATTTTCAGTCACATGAATCAGTAGAGTCTGACGAGTATGTAAAGTTTGTAGCTCGTGAATCAACGCCAATCGCAATGACTACCCGAGAAATTGAGAAAGCGTCTCATAAAGATCCCGAACTAATGGCAGTACAAGAATGCTTATTAAATGGAAAATGGTATAAGTTACCTTACAAAGAGTATTTGCCAGTGCAAAATGAGCTGTCTGCTATAGGTAAACTTGTTCTACGAGGGACCCGTATTGTCATACCAAAAAGTTTGAGACAACAAATTTTAGAGTTGGGTCATGACGGGCATCCAGGTATAGTTTCTATGAAAAGACGACTTAGAACTGTAGCTTGGTGGCCTGCTATTGACAAAGAGATAGAAAAATTTTGTAAAAGTTGTTATGGTTGTCAGTTGGTCAGTCAGCCAACTAAGCCTGAACCCATGGTACGTACAGACCTACCTTCCGGTCCTTGGAAGCATTTATCAGCGGATTTATTAGGGGTGTTGCCTGATGGTAACTCGGTTTTCGTTTTAGTCGACCTATATAGTCGGTTTTTCGAGATCGCCATCATGAAAAATACCGCTGCAGAAAAGATTACAACTCAAATGTGGAAAATGTTTGTTACACATGGAATTCCTGACCTCATACAAACTGATAACGGAAGTCAGTTCCTGAGTGACCATTTTCAAAATTTTATGCGAGAACTTGGTATTACTCATCGAAGGATAAGCCCATATTGGAGTCCTGCCCAAGGTCAGGTAGAACGAGAAAACCGATCCATTCTTAAACGGATCCGCATTGCTCAGTCGCAAAAGCGCGATTGGAAAGCAGATCTTGACAATTATTTACTCATGTATAGGAGCACGCCACACTCCACAACAGGAGTAAGCCCTGCTGAAATGCTATTTGGACGAAAAATAAAGACGAAATTACCGCAATTGCAAGATTATAGTTTGGATGATCAGGAAATTCGCGATCGTGATGCGGAACAAAAAGAAAAAGGAAAAATTTACAGTGACGTGTGACGAAATGCACAACCAAGTAATATTAAATCCGGTGATACGGTATTGCTAAAGCAGAAAGCTGAAAATAAATTCAGTACAAATTTTAAGCCACAACCGTTTACAGTGCTTAATAAGACAGGAAATAGCGTTTTAGTTGAATCTGACCAGGGTGTCAGGTATAGGCGAAACGTGACGCATATGAGAAAGTTTCATGACAGGGAGGCGCTTAGCGAGTCAGAAACATTTGCAGGTAATGATATACCTTCAACCGAGCCGGAATCGGAACCGCTTCCGACTTTGACAACACCAGCCCTAAATGACCAAAATAATGTTGATGTGCCTTTAACCAAATCTGTGAAATATAACACTAGATCGGCAGGAGAAAGAAGAATGCCTGAAAAATTCAAAGACTTTGTGATGAAGTAGTGTAATTATATGTATACAGTGTATTCAGTATAATCTGCATTTATTTGGATTTTCATATTTCTTAAAACGCTGTTATTTTTGGTTAAATAGTGTTTTTCTTTGCCTTCTGAAAATATCAGCTGTTTGCTTTGATTCTCAAGGACATATCAGCCAGGTCAATGTACTCTAATCTACTCTACATGACACAATGTGTGTGTGGTATTTTATTCATGAACCTAACTGTGAGAAATTCTAATACATGTTATCAAAACCATGAATGAATAATTGCTTTATCAGAGGCTCAGAGACAATGTAGGAATTATTCACTTTTTATCTGGGAGTTTTTGACAGTTATAGCTTAGAAGTAATCATGAAGCTGAAATATAAGTAGGGTGTTGTTAAGAAACCGTTACCATAACATTCTCATGTCGACAACATTATGTTTTAATGGACTTGTGAGGAAACATAAGCTTAACGTAAGATAAGAAACGAACTTGAAGTTTTGGAACATTTATCATATGTTTAGTCTAATTGGAATTACGTATAATTGGTATTTGCAGTGAATTGACATTTCATGTAATAAAAAAAAATAGTACTATATAAAAAAATAAAATAAGTTTTATTTTATTGTAGGGGGAAAGAGAATGTGTAGTGTTTGTTTAATAAATATTATAATGATTACCCTTACTGAGCCTCTAACAGAAAGATACACTTTGAAAATATATATATATCCACGTTGCCTCTTTAATAGGGTTAGTTAGTAGAGTTCAGTTCTTGTTTCTTTATGTATGCTGTAGTTTGTAATAAAAGTATATAATCTTAAATGAGTTATTGACTGTGGTTAAATCCGTGATATATTACATAACAGCCTACACTCGGACACTACAATATGTCTGCAAAATGTGTGCAAAGTTTCAAACTGATTCATCATAAGCTGCGGGAGAAGTTTATTACACGAACTTGCTACTTAAATGTGTGATGGATGGACAGACAGATGGACTGGGGTAAAACATAATGCCCCCTAACTAATGTCAAAGGGGCATAAAAATAGCTGCATGCCAAAATACTACACTGCTATACCCACAGGCAAATAAGAGCTCTTAGAGTCCCAAAGTCACCAAAGTTTTGGACCAATGGGTACAAACACCACCTTGTATAAGCATTTTATTCTGATAACACATTAAATTCATTTGTTTACATAATGGCTTTTGATCCTCCCTGATCTGTATAACATAATGCCCCCTAACTAATGTCAAAGGGGCATAAAAATAGCTGCATGCCAAAATACTACACTGCTATACCCACAGGCAAATAAGAACTCTTAGAGTTCCAAAAGCCACCAAAGTTTTGGACCAATGGGTACAAACACCACCTTGTATAAGCATTTTATTCTTATAACACATTAAATTCATTTGTTTACATAATGGCTTTTGATCCTCCCTGATCTGTATATCTTTTGACACTCTTATATGAAGTGCTACTTAAGCTTGATTCAATGCTTAGGATACTTTAATTTTTCACAGAACATGTATGGGAAACTTGAAAATGCAAAGTATGCTTAATAATACCTGATTAGTGGTCCATGCAGGGAGAGAACCAAAACTGGATACTACATCATTGTCCTCAAGAGGCATACAGTTGATCTGATCAGTGGTCATGGCCTCAGCAATAACTCCCAGGTTGAGAATGTCGGTAACTGTAATGTTGCATACTGTAGTACCAAAAGCCTACAAACACATATATATAAAGGAATTTTATGTACTTGCTCAAGAGCATCGGCAGCTAAAATGTCTGACTACCTAATATCAGAGAAAGATTGAAATAAGTTTCATCATTAATAAGGTCTCATATGATCTCGTTTGTTGTCATTTGAGCAGGATGGATGATCATGTGCTTTCTTGTATCATTTTCTTACGTCATTCTGAACAAGGGAACCCCGGGAATTCTTCACGTTCTAGTTAATAATTTCATTGTTTCTGTATGCATTCTTTCAAAATGCAGCACAGTGAATGTGTAGTCATGAGTACTTTCAGATGATATTCGCGACTTATCGTGTGTTTATATAATAGTTTTTGTATTTAATCGTCCCCAAACATCTGAAACCGAATGTAGGCTGTGGCACGTGAACGATGCTGTTGCTCCAAAACTGGGGGAGGTTTAAAAGTGAAAACAAGTAAACTCTCAGTAAAAACAAGAACACCAGTTAAAAGTACTTACGAGCACGCATTCACTGCGCTTTATTCTATAAGACTGCATTTAGCAACAAAGAAGTTATCTTGAAACAAGAGGGGCATGGTGGCCCTGAATCGCTCACCTGAGCATTAATCAGTTCACTGGCTCTGGTGAAGATTTATAAGAGTTTTTACCATACATGGGAATGGCCGCCACCTTGGTCATGTGACCAAGATCATTTGAAGAACTTTCAATCCTTTGACCCATGCAGGCTCCATATTGAAATTTGAGTTCAGTCTGCCCAGTGGTTTCAGAGTTGTTTGAAAATGTTCATGGATGACAGAGGCAGCTAACACCTGGTGACCAATACTGTAAGGCTCAGGTGAGCTAAAAATGGCAGAGTCACTTCCCGGAAAAGTACCCGTTCATGTTGAGTTCCTTTGATGGATTTGAACTAGGCTCACACAGATGATAGAATGGTAGCATCATTACCTCACTGTGGTGAAATTGATGTTTTTCAAGGAGTTTGTGGCTGGCATCATTGCAATGTTAGTTCTGATTCTTGCAGCATAACTTTATTTAGATTTGACCTAGTGACCGACATGACCCAGTTTCAAACTTGACCTAGATTTTATGAAGATAAACATTGATAAAGTTTCATGAAGATTGGATCAAAACTGTGCCCTCTAGAGCGTACACGAGGTTTTTCTTATATTAGACCTAGTGACCTAGTTTTTGACGCTATATGATCTGCTTTCAAACTTGGCCTAGATATTGTGAGGATAAACATTCTGACAACGTTTCAAAAAGATTGGATCAAAACTGTGCCCTCTAGAGCATACACAAGGTTTTTTTGAAGATTTGACCTAGTGACCTGTTTTACACTGATAAACATTTCTGACAGAGTTTCATGAAGATTGGATCAAAACTGTGCCCTCTAGGGTTTACACAAAGTTTTTCTAAGATTTGACCTAGTGACCTAGTTTTTGACCCAAATATTGACCCAGTTTTAAACTTGGCCTGGATATTGTGAAGATAAACATTCTGACAAAGTATCATGAAGATTGGATCAAAACTGTGCCCTCTAGAGCGTACACAAGCTCGTTTTTATACTTGACCTAGTAACCAAGTTTTTGACCTGACATGACCTGCTTTCAAAATTGGCTGAGATATTGTGACGATAAACATTCTGACAAAGTTTCAAAATGTTTGGATCAAAACTGTGTCCTCTAGAGCGTACACAAAGTTTTTCTAATATCTGACCTAGTGATCTAGTTTTCGACCCGACATGACCCAGCTTCAAACTTTGCCTAGATATTGTGAGGATAAACATGAAGTTTGGATCAAAACTGTGACCTCCAGAGGGTACGCAAAGGTTTTTCAAATATTTGACCTTGTGACCTAGTTTTTGACCTGACATGACCCAGTTTCAAACTTTGTCTAGATTTTATAGAGATAAACATTTCTGACAAAGTTTCAAAATGATTGGATCAAAGTTGTGTCCTCTACAGCATACACAAGGTTTTCCTAAGATATGACCTAGTGACCTAGTTTTTGAACCAAATTGACCCAGTTTCAAATTAGGCCTGGATACCATGAAGATAAACATTCTGTAAAAAAGCTCATGAAGATTGGATCAAAACTGTGCCCTCTAGAGCCTACACAAGGTTGTTCTTATATCTGACCTACTGCCTTAGTTTTTGACCCAACATGACCTACTTTCAATCTTGGCCTAGATATTGTAAGGATAAACTTTCTGACAAAGTTTCAAAATGATTGGATCAAAACTGTGTCCTCTAGAGCCTACAAAAGGTTTTTCTAATATCTGACCTAGTGACCTAGTTTTTTTTACCCGACATAACCCAGTTTCAAACTTGTCCTAGATATTGTAAGGATAAACATTCTGATAAAATTAAATGAAGTTTGGATCAAAACTGTGACCTCTAGAGCGTACACAAGGTCAAGATTTGACCTAGTGACCTAGTTTTTAACCTGACTTGACCCAGTTTCAAACTTAGCCTAGATTTAATGGTGATAAACATTCTGGCAAAGTTTCAAAATGATTAGATCAAAACTGTGTCCTCTAGAGTGTACACAAGGTTTTTTCTAAGATTTGACCTAGTGACCTAGTTTTTGTTCCAACATGACCCAGTTTCAAACTTGGCTTAGATATTATGAGGATAAACACTCTGACAAAGTTTCATGAAGATTGGATCAAAACTGTGCCTTCTAGAGCGTACACAGGGTTTTTCTAAGATTTGATCTAGTGACCTAGTTTTTGACCCGACATGACCCAGTTTGGAACTTGGCCTAGATTTTTAAAGACTAACATTCTGACAAAGTTTCATTAAGATTGGATCAAAACTGTGCCTGCTAGAGTGTACACAAGCAAAAGTTGAGGGACGTTTGTCAGGATGGACGTATGACGGACATCAGGGTATCCCAAAAGCTCACCCCGAGCACTTTGTGCTCAGGTGAGCTAAAAAACTTACCACAAAGCAATCCTTGTACTGGAATTTCCAGTATTTCTTGTGATGTGAAAATGGCGTGATCATCCACTCTGTTGAGATAATCCTGTTTATACTGCTTTTTTACACTATGAGGCACTTCCCAGTTACATGAAGCCAAAATAATGACACACAGGGTGGAAAACTGAGTCTATGGCCGTATTAGAAACTCCTGAATGCAGAACACTGTTATTTAGTTTCACTTACTGCTTTGAAGTACAATAACTACGGCATTCCTGGCAAAACATTGACCTTTTAAACAAAAGAAAGTCACGAAAATACCAATGACCTTACAACAGAAAGTCACATATATTACAACAGGAAGTGACATCCATAGCAAAATCAGTGGCAGATTTATAGACATAAACAAAAGTCACAGAACAAAAAATTGTTTTGTTTTGTTACATTTCAACAGATCATTTGTGATGTTTGTGTCTTAATTTTGTGCTTCTTCTACAGTCCTGTGAGAAAATTAGTTAGTCAGAGGCATCCTTTCATATGATTGTAAAATGTTGACTGGCTACATGGTTGTCTGGTTTCATTTTGAATCTTTCTCAAAGCAGTAAAACAGAAACATTTTCAGCACAAAGTTGGCCCTGAACTTGGTCAACAGATAAAGCACGTACGATGCCTATAGAAAGACATGCAATGGCCCTGTAACCACACACGAAGGCTATACAAAGGCTTTACAAAGATGTGTATTTTTTATTAAGAAGTATACACACGACGGCAACAAGATGGCTTCACAACATTGCGAGTAGGATGCATTTGAACTAGGTTACGAAAGCATCACTTAACCTCTCAGTGGTATAAACAAAACATATGGCAAGCCCTTTAACTATTTATTCTGTTAAAAAAATATATCTAATATACTGTATAAGATATCTCATTTCTTAATTTAGATATCTTATATACTATTAAGAAATCAATTATAACATGTAAGATATCTATAGAGCTATAGAGCAAATGAGCAGGGCTTACATATACCCCCCTTCAGTGTCACCGCCTACAGAAAATAAACTTTATATAAAACATAAAAGTTACTGCACATGTAAATACAGACTGACAGACAAGTCATATCATACCCAGAAATAGGCCATGTCATATGTCAAACTGTAACATTCTAAGATTTCCCAATGAGCGACAAAAAAAGAAAAGAAAAGAATAATACAAACTTAAAGTCAAGCTTAAACAGAAATGCTATAGAAATTTTAAAGTCTGTGACCTAGATCTACAGTCAACATCAGCAGCTAAACTGTTTCAACCTAGAAGTAAACCTTGTCACACTGCAAAAGATTCCATTCAAGTATACTGCTATATAAGCAAATAGATACAACATAATGACTTTTCCCTGGCCCAAATTAAATTTTCACTGACCCGTTTTTGTACCCAGCCATACTTCTTCAAGCAAGTTCACAAGATTTGTAAACACTGACCTCGTTCCTTCCCTTCAGCCATCCTTCATCCCTTTAAGCACAGGAGATGGCTTTTATATAAGCATTTTACTTACTGTCAGATCCTGTACCATTATTTACTTTTGTATTATATATATATGTAATTTCTACGAATAAAATATTGTTTAAACCAATTTATTTACTTTATTTTAATTTTCTATTAAACATGTATACTAGTGGATGTGGCAATGTTTTTTTTTCACTCTCTGAATGCTGGTGGCAGAAAAGCCAGTTTTCTTATGATTAAAGGGTATATGAGCTGCAACACGACAAAACCAACAATGTGGTTGTGTGCCCAGTGAAGACTCAGATCAGCCTGGACATCCGCTCAGTTTGATCAGACTCTTCGTTAAGTGCTCAAAGGGTAGCTGAGGGTCTAAACTACCTCCATGCGGACAGCGAAGACTCTGATCAGACTTGGCAGATGCCAAGGCTGATCTGAGTCTGTGCTCCACGCACAACCACTTTGTTGGTTTTCTCGTGTCGCGGCTCAATTATCAAGACCAGTCTGCACACACAATGTCACGCAGCCTGATCTTGGTCTGCACTGTTTGCTCAAGGCTTGGTCTGCATTTTTTGCTCAAGGAGTGTGATAAAATACAAAGGCTTAAATAAACATGTGGATGATTAAGTAGTGAAGGAATTAAAATGATTTAGGCGCAGCTATACATGAATGTACATGTAATGCCTTAATGTGTAAGTCTTAGAATGCATGCAGAGGATTCTCATATTATAGAACCACAGAAAACATTACCAGAAATGAAAGGTTAGAAAAGTTTATGCACCAGTCATTTGCAACCACGGCTCCCCTGGGGCCGGGGAATAGCGGGGATATTGACTTTTCACTCTGCAAAGCCCTGGTATATGCCCGGCACTGTGGGGACATTTTTTATGTCAAGTCCCTGGTAAAGGTCTCTGCCCCCCAGGGGTCATATAAATATAAAAATCCATATTCTGACAATGTGTCGTGGTAAATTTTGTTAAAAACACTCCACTATTTTCCCCGTTGTTTTGGCGGGAATCAAAAAAGCCCGGCTTATCCACGGCACTGCCGGGACACCTCTTAGGTAAAAACACGGTACTTAAGCCCCGCTATACCCCTGCTATCCCCGGCCCCATGGGGGCCGTGGTTGCAAATGACTGGTGCATTACAGACTACCACAGACCACCACATACTACCACAGATCTCACCACAGACTACTATAGACCCCACCACAGACCTCAATCATCCTCATAAGAAAACAAGAGGCCCACGGGCCACAAAGCTCACCAGATCTCTAGCCCAAAATTGCTATCACGTTTGTATAGGCTTAAAATTGTACAGGAAAATACAAAGTATACAACTACAAAGTCTCAGTCTGACAGCTGTTGAGTTGACAACAAAATACATAGCTAGTTTCCACATTTGATTGCCGTGGAAACCAAAAAGGATAATTTTCAAAGTATTTTGGTTATTTTTTCCTTTTGGTTGCCATGGCAACTGATCAAAATGAGCCATGTAAAGATAAAAAATATAGAGCTGACAGAAGACCACTCAAGGAATATTTCTAAAAATGTAAGCTCAGAATATCTGCAATGGCTTAGCAATGAAGCTCATTTTTTTCCATTATAAAAATTCCATACCAAACATGTCCTTTGATCAATGACAATCGAGAACATAAAATCTGTAAAGGCTAATATGATTAGTATGTCTATGAAGTCTATGCCTCATAGAGCATATGGTTTCTGAGAATATGATTTAATTTTTTTTCTTTCTTTCTTTTTTTTCTTTCTTCATGTTGGTTTCCATGGCAACAAATAAAAAGAGCAGTGGGCCCAAAAAAAACAACATATAGCTGATAGGAGACTTTTCAAGGAACATTACTATAAAAGTTTTGTCAAAATATCTGCAATGGCTTGGCAGTAAATGCCATTTTTCAATTTTCCCCATTATAAGTCTATGGGAAGTCTAAGTTGCCATAGCAACCAAACTAAAGAGCCTATTATCATAAAAACACAACTTTCAATTCCCCAGCCCAAGGATGCTACAGATGAAATATGGGCCCAGTCGGCCTAGTGGCTTTAGAGGAGATTATTTTTAAGTATTTTTTTGTTAATTTTTTACATTTTAGTTTCCATGGCAACCAATAAAAAGAGCAATGGGCCAAAAAGACATATAGCTGATAGAAGACTTCTCAAGAAACATTTCTATAAAAGTTTTGTCAAAACATCTGCAATGGCCTGGCAGTAAATGCCATTTTTCAATATTCCCCATTATAAGTCTATTGCCATAGCAACCAAACTGAACAGCTGATTTTCAGAAAAAAAACACAAACTTTCAATCCCCCAGCCCAAGGATGCTACAGATGAAATTTGAGCCCAATCGGCCCAGTGGCTTCAGAGGAGATGTTGTTTGAAAGTGTTGACGGACGACGACGACAGACGACGACGACGGACAGCTGCCTATCCTTTAAGCTCCCCCGGAGCCTTCGGCTCTGGTGAGCTAAAAAAACAAAATAAAATTAAGCATCAAAGAAATTTTTTTTATGAACAGGAAAAAATCATGGTATTGTTAAGTCTCTCCACTTATTCATTATACATAAATAATAACAAAAATCTTGGCCCTGAATCGCTCACCCGAGCAGAAAGGTTAAACAGACCTATATCTATGCCCATGAAAACTGTTCAGATCTGAGCCCCCTAAATTTTGATTTTTATTAGGCTGCTCACAGCTGTTCTCCAGAAAAACCACAAGTGAAGAAACACTTAAAAGATGTGCAGTATTTTATTTGTTTTCTAGCTGCAGTCAGCTTGTTTTATCAGTCATGTAGGTGCGTGTATACTGGTACTCTTTCCCTCTCATGAAATTCGAGAGCTTATGAAAACATTAAAGGGGGCAGATAAACTATGAATTTTTGGTGGCATTTGGCCATAGATGTAAGTCTGTAAAGGTCAAACAAGGGTCATCATTTGAACAAACCTGATAGTTTAAAACCATTTCAAAATGGTCCTGAAGAAGATTGATTGATTGATTTGATGCTTAACGTCCACGGTAAACAGCTATGGTCATGTCGGGACGGTCAATTAACCTAACCATACTATTCCTGGGCAGGCTTAGACCTCCTAAGCGGTTAACCAGTACTAAGTGCACATACTTTCGCCAGTAACTGACAACTGCCCTTCTTGAATAGCGGAAGGAGAAACGAAAGTATGTGGTCAGACCGGATTTCGAACCCAGGACCTCTGACTTATGAGTCAGGTGCCCTATCTATTTGCGCTACCCAGCCCTGCGGTTCTGAAGAAGAAGATTTTTGAATATTTTTGTATGGTTCGAACTCAAGATCCCCTGGGGTGGGGCCATTTTGGACTCTGGGGCCATCATTTGAATAAACTTGGTAAAGAACACTGGGCAATGCTACATACTAAATTTCAAGCATCTGAGCCAAGTGGTTCTTCATATTTTCTATGTATTTTTATGGTTTAAACCCAAGACCCCCTGGGGCGGGGCCATTTTACATCCTGGGCCCATCATTTGAACAAACTTGGTAAAGGACCACTAGGCAATGCATCAAACCAAATTTCAAGCATCTGCACTAGGGGGTTCTGGAGAAGAAGATTTTTAAGTATATTCTAATTTCGAACCCAAGACCCTGCCGCAGGGCCATTTTGGATCCCAAGGCCACCATTTACACAATCGTAGGAGTCCTTCAGGCAATGCATCATACCAAATTTCAACCATCTGAGCGTTGCGGTTCTGAAGTAGAAGATTTTTGAATATTTTTCTATGTATTTCTATGGTTCAGACCTACGATTCCCTGCTGCTGGGCCATTTTGGACACTGGGGCCACCATTTGAACAAACTTCGTAAAAGACTACTAGGCAATGCTACACATCAAATGTCAAGCATCTGAGCCTTGCAGTTCTGAAGAAAAAGTTTTTTAATATTTTTCTATGTATTTCAATGGTTCAAACCTGGGACTCCCTGCTGTGGAGCGATTTCGGACCCTGAGGCCACCATTTGAACAAATTTGGTAGAAGGCCACTAAACAATGATACAGACCAAATTTCAAACATCTGAGCCTTGCGGTTCTGAAGTAGAAGATTTTTGAATATTTTTCTCTGTATTTCTATGGTTCAAACCTAGGATTCCCTGCTGCTGGGCCATTTTGGACCCTGGGGCCACCATTTGAACAAACTTCGTAAAAGACTACTAGGCAATGCTACATACCAAATGTCAAGCATCTGAGCCTTGCTGTTCTGAAGAAGAAGTTTTTTAATATTTTTCTATGTATTTCTATGGTTCAAACCTAGGACTCCCTGCAGCTGGGCCATTTTGGACCCTGGGGCTAGCATTTGAAGAAATTTGGTAGAGGACCACTAAGCAATGCTACAGACCAAATTTCAAGCATCTGAGCCAAGTTGTTCTGAAGAAGATTTTTGAATATTATTCTATGTATTTCTATGGTTCAAACCTGGGACTCCCTGCCATGCAGCCATTTTGGACCCTGAGGCCACCATTTGAACAAAATTGGTAAAGGCCTACTGGGCAGTCCTACATACCAGATTTCAAGCACCAGAGCCTTGGGGTTCTCAGGGATCATTTTCGAGTGAGATTGCGAGAGATTTGCTCTATTTTTTGACAAAAACCTCACTAAAATCTGTTCAGTGGGAGAAAAAATCTCATTGGAAATGCAATTCTATAATGGATAGTACCAAACAATCTCGCTGAGAATAGAGAATTTCTCACGAAAAATGGCTAAATGAGATATTTCTCTCGTAAAATTCTGAGCCAGAATTATCCCTGGGTTCTGAAGCAGAAGAGTTTTGAATATTTTCCTATGTATTTCTATGATTCAAACCTGGGACTTCCTGCCCCGGGGCCATTTTGGACCCTGGGGCAACTATTTGAACAAACTTGGTAAAGGACCACTAGGCAATGCTGCATACCAAATTTCAAGCATCTGAGCATTGTGGTTCTGAAGAAGAAGATTTTTGAATATTTTTCTATGTATTTCTATGGTTGAAACCTGGGACTTCCTGCCCCGGGGCCATTTTGGACCCTGGGGCCACCATTTGAACAAACTTGGTAGAGGACCACTAGGCAATGCTACATACAAAACTTCAATCATCTGAGCCAAGTGGTTCTAAAGAAGAAAATTTTATAATATTTTTCTATGTATTTCTATGGTTCAAACATGGGACTCACTGCCCCGTGGCCATTTTGTACCCTGGGGCCACCATTGAACAAACTTGGTAGAGGACCACAAAGCAATGCTACTTACCAAATTTTAAGCATTTGAGCCAAGCAGCTCCGGAGAAGAAGATTTTTAAGTATATTTCATTTTTGAAACCAAGACCCCCTGCCCCCAGGGCCATTTTTGGACCCCAGGGCCACTTTTTGAACAAACTTGGTAGAGGTCCACTAGAAAATGCTTCATACCAAATATCAGAGCCCTAGGCCTAGCAGTTGTAGAGAAGATGTCATTTAAAGCAAATTGTTGAAGACGGACAACGCACGAGCCTATGGCTCAGGCGAGCTAAAATGTTAAACTTTATTTTTAATATTTTTTCTTGAAAATGTTGTTTTTTTGCAAGTGTATGATAAACTGCATTGAGGACTATGGTAGTCTGAGGCTGTCAGTGGTAATTTGACTCTCCTACTTAGAATATCATATCATTAGACCTATGAATGAACAGAAATATACAATCTTTAATCAGCCAAACTGGAAAAAAAACTGCCTAGCCTTAAAACTACATGCTTTTATTGATCATCTGACTGAAATATTAAAATTCCCTGACTTTGACTGGAATTTGAAAATTCACTGACCAAATTCAAAATTCTCTGACCTTGAAAAAATTTGTTTCCCTGACTTTTTCACTCAGACCAGGGAAAGTCTGTCTCAAGTTGTTTACTTTTTTTGTGGAGTTCTATGAATGGTTTGAGCGGTGACACGAGAAAACCAACAATGTGGTTTTGCACCCAGCGCAGACTCAGATCAGCATGGGCATCCGCCAAGTCTGATCAGACTCTTCGCTAAGCGCTTAAAGGCTAGCTAAGGGGCTAAGCTACCTCCGTGCGGACAGCGAAGACTCTGATCAGACTGAGCGGATGCCCAGGCTGATCTGAGTCTGCGCTGGTCGCACAACCACATTGTTGGTTTTGTCATGTCGTGGCTCATTTTTAGGAGTAAATGATGCAGAATCCTGTCTCTGGGAAAACCCTGCACTATGATGGTTTTTATAAAGGTTCTAGTTGTCCCTAATTATCTTACACAATATACATGTGTTAATTAATTCAGAAATTGACAAACTGGCAAACAGAGGTTAAGTGCATCAAAACCCTTGAGTCCAGAATTATGGGAGAAATTAAAATTCCTGAACTTGTGTCTAGAAGAAACTGCTGGATAACAAGAACTATAATTCTAACATAAAGGAATCAATCATGGCCAGATTGTTATGTATTTGGATTGAGAGTGACTGAATGACTTGGCAGATATAGTGGTTTAACTTCAAAGTGATTTTTTTGTGTGGGAACTGCATCTCATTTGGGTTTTAGTGTCACTGCATGACTTGAAGATGAAGTGTTTTGGAAAACCTACTTGCTGGAGCTTTCCTATAAACAAGAGGGCCATGAGGCCCTGAATCGCTCACCTGAGCAATTGGCAAAGTGGCTTTTTCTTATGTCTGATATTGTCAAAATATGAGTCTTGGGTCAAAAGTCACAGAATGACCATGTACTCTTGTACTCATAAATCTTCATGTACCATAAATCTTCATGTACTCATTACTACAACCATATAGACCATTTCTTAGGCCAAACTCTTCATAACTTTCCATGAAATCTTATGTTCTAGCATTTTCCAATATTTGACCATGCCGCAAAAAAGGTCAAGGTAAACCCAAGGTCATCATTTGAACAGTCTTGGTAGTACTTGAGTGCTCTATGCTACTTACCAAGTTTCAAGGCCATAGGTGTATTGGTTCTGGAGAAGAAAAATATTATAGGTTTATACCATAAATGGGTATGGCGGCCATGTTGGTCATGTGACCTGGACCGTTTGAACAAATTTTTGTTCAATCAACCCCTGGAGGCTCTATATGAAATGTGTTTACAATTGGCCCTTTGTCTTTTGAGGAAATGTTTGAAAATGTAAAGTATTAGAAATCTGGGTCAAGGTCAAAGAATGACCTTGACCTCTTGTACTCATAAATGTTCATGACCTCAATAAGATGACTGTATATACCAATTTTTTGGCCACAATCTTCAAAATTTCCCATGAAATCTTATGTTCTAGCATTTTCCCATATTTGACCTTGCTGTAAAAAAGGTCAAGGTCAACCCAAGGTCATAATTTGAACAATCTTGATAGTACTGGAGTACCTTATACTACATACCAAGTTTCAAGGCAATTGGTAATAGGTTCTGGAGAAGAAGATCTTTAAAGGTTTTTATACGGGCATGGCAGCCATGCTGATCATGTGACCCAGACCATTTGAAGAACTTTTTGTTCCCTCAACCCTTTAAGGCTCTATATGATATTTGGTTACAATTGGCTCAGTGGCTTTTAAGAAGAAGTTTAAACTTGTCAAACTATGAGAATTCAGGGTCAAAGGACAAAGAATAACCTTGACCTCTTGTACTCATGAATCTTCATGTACTCATTATGATGACTATATTTACCAATATTTAGGCCACAATCTTCAAAACTTTCCATGAAATCTTATGTTCTTGCTTTTTCCCATATTTGACCTTGCCATAAAATGGTCAAGGTCAACAGAAGGTCATAATTTTGAACACTCTTGATAGTACTGAAGCAACCAATGCTACATACCAAGTTTCAAGGCCATTGGTCAATTGGTTTTGGAGAAGAAGGCTTTTAAAGGTTTTAACCATATATGGGCATGGTGGCCATGTTGGTCATGTGACCTGGACCGTTTGAACAAGTTTTCATTCCCACAACCCCTGGAGGCTCTATATGAAATTAAGTTACAAATGGCCCAGTGGTTTTTGAGGAGATTGTTTGAAATTGTCAAAGTGTAAGAGTTCTGGATCAAAGGTAAAAGAATGACCTTGACCTCTTGTACTCACAAATCTTCATGTACTCATAAAGATGACTGCATATACCAATTTCTAGGCCTAAATATTCAAAACTTTCCATGAAATCTTATGTTCTAGCATTTTCCCATATTTGACCTTGCCGTAAAAAAGTCAAGGTCAACCCAAGGTCATAATTTGAACAATCTTGATAGTACTTGAGTACCCAATGCTACATACCAAGGGTCAATTGGTTCTGGAGAAGAAGATTTTTAAAGGTTTTTACCATATATAGACGTGGTGGCCATGTTGGTCATGTGATCTAAACTGTATGAATAAATGTTCATTCCCTCAATCCCTGGACAGGCTCTATATGAAAATTTGGTTTCAATTGGCCCAGTGGCTTTTGAGCAGATTGTTTGAAATTGTCAAAATATGAGAGTTCTGGATCAAAGGTCAAAGAATGACCTTGACCTCTTGTACTCACACATATTCATGTACTCATTAAGATGACTGCATATACCAATTTTTAGGCCTAAATATTCAAAACTTGCCATGAAATCTTATGTTCTACCATTTTCTGATATTTGACCTTGCTGTAAAAAAACAGTCAAGGTCAACCCATGGTCATCATTTGAATAATTCTGATAGTACTCAAGTACCCAATGCTACATACCAAGTTTCAAGGCCATCGGTCACTTGGTTCTGGAGAAGATTTTTAAATATTTTTACCATATATGGGCACGGTGGCCATGTTGGTCATGTGACCTCAACAGTATGAATAAATTTTTGTTCCCTAAATCCCTGGAGGCTCTATATTAAATTGGTTTCAATTGGGCCAAAGTCTTTTGAGGAGATTGTTTAAAAAGGTCAAAATATGAGAGTTCTGGGTCAAAGGTCAAAGAATGACATTGACCTCTTGTACTCATAAATCTTCATGTTCTCATTACGATGACTGTATATACCAATTTTTGGTCCAAAATCTTCAAAAGGTTTCCAAGATATATAACGTTCTAGCATTTTGCCATATAAAAGCACAAGGAAGCAAATTTGACCTTACCGTAAAAAAGGTCAAGGTTAACCCAAGGTCATAATTTGAACAATCTTGGTAGTACTAGCGCAAGGAAGCAAATTTGACCTTACTGTAAGAAGGTCAAGGTCAACCCAAGGTCATAATTTGAACAATCGTGGTAGTACTAGCGTACCCGATGCTACATACCAAGTTTCAAGGTGATCGGCCTGTTGGTTCTGGGGAAGAAGATTTTTTTTAGGTTTTGACCATGTATGGGTGTGGGGGTCATCTGGGTCATGTGACCAGGACTGTTTGTACAACTTTTTGTTCCCCCGCCCCATAGAGGCTCTACATGAAATTTGGTTACTATCAGCCAAGCCGTTTCAGAGAAGTTGCTTGAAAATGTTGACGGATGATGGACAGAAAAATGGACGACGACGAACGACTGATAGATGACGGACGGATGACGGAGCCTGCCTATCCTATAAGCTCCCCTGGAGCCAGCGGAGACGCTGGCTCAGGTGAGCTAAAAGAGCATAAAGGGTGGTGACTTTTTCTATTTGAAGAGAAGATTTGTTTCTTGTGTGAAGCTACCGCTTTGAGCAATTCTGCAACAAAATATAATATGAGCCACGTCAGCTAGTGATAATAATTGCCTAGAAGTTTTATGACAACTGGTTGAATGAACTCATATTTAGCTACCAATTTTAATAGTTCTCTTTGACTGTGTTGGTGGACAATGAACACACTTTAAACCAAAGGCACCATTTATCACACTTACGTATCTGAATACAGAAAAGTCAACACCACTGAATAGATAGTGCACAATAGGACAGCAGATTTCCGGCAGGGCGCATTTCATAACAAAATGTGCCCAGCCAGAAATCTGCTCTCTTTTTGTGCACTATATGCCACTGAAGACTGGATTCATATGTCAGTCAATCTTAATAACTATCCTCTACATAATCAATGCCAAACAGATTATCAAGCAGGCATGGATCATATCAATAACTGTTCTTGAAATACCTGGTATGATTCACATCATAACTGGCACTGAGCTTAATTCCAAAACTGGGTGTGTGCATACCTCCTCTGTCTTGCTGAGCAGCAGTGATTTCTGATGAGCACTCCAAGAGCTGAGAGAGCCTATGTCAGCCAAACACTCCACAAACTCTGTATCATTCATTGCCTGGATCTCGGCATCACTGACCGTTGTGAAAGCCTCCGAAACCAGTTGCATATTCAAACAGCTCCAGTCATTTACTGAAATAAAATAAGCCTATAGTGGGTCAAGCTGTGCATCCTGATGGCATGATCAACCAATAAAAGAACCTCAGATGTGAGACATTCAATCTACACAAGCACACATGGACATGGTAAACTCTATATGCCCTTCCGCCATTTTATGGCTGTACTCACAAATCTTCATCTGCTCATTTAGTTGACTGTATATATCAACTAATTTACCAAAGTCTTCTATCAAAGCTCCATGAAAATGTATGTTCTAGCCTTTTCCCAAATAAAAGCACTTGAAAGCTTTGCCATAGGAAAGGTCAAGGTCAACCCAAGGTCATCATTTGAACAATTTTGGTTGTCCTCCAGTGCCCAATGATGCAAACCAAGTTTCAAGGCCATCCATCCATTGGTTCTGAAGAAGAAGATTTTTAGAGATTTTTAACATATATGGGCATGGTGGCCATGTTGGTCATGTGACATGGACTGTTGAACAATTTTCTTCCCCTGACACCTGGAAGCTCTATGAAACTAGAAATGTTTTTCAGAGAAAATCTGATGTCCCCACACCAGCCCATTTCCCATGCCCTCTAATGAATTAAAAACCTGCACAAGTAAAATATTTAAGCAAGTTTGGAGAATAATTTTTAAGAGGAAAAATAAGCAATTTTAAGTTAGCTTTTGACATTGAAAATGGGGTCAAGGTAATCAAAAAACACTAAAATCTTGAGATTATCCCAAAGGTATATCTATGAAAGCAATGTGGAAATCAAGCAAAAGGTTAATGAGATATATCAACTTCAGTGAAATTTTCAAATATCTAAGTCCTCCTGTGACCTTTAAAATAAGGTCAAGGTCACCAAAATCTGACCAGCTCTTAAGCTAGTCACAGTGATGTATCTATGCAACTTTTGTGAAATTCCATTTATTGGTTCATGAGATATTATGGGTACAAGAAATTGCCATCTAAGTCCTCCAGAAAGACCTTAAAAATAAGGTCAAGGTCACCAAAATCTGATCAGCTCTTAAGCTAGTCCCAGTAATGTATCCAAGCATGTTTGGTGAAATTCCGTCCATTGGTTTATGAGATATTGTTGTAGGAAATTGTCATCTCAGTCCTCCAGTGGCCAAGGTCATCAAAATCTAATCAGCTTTTAAACTTGTCCCAATGATGTTTCCATGCAAGTTTGGTGAAATTCAATCCACTATTTCAAGAGACATTGTGGGTACAAGAAATTCTCTAAGTCCTCCAGTGACCTTGAAAATGAGGTCAATGTCACCAAAATCTAATCACCTCTTAAACTTGTCCCAATGATGTATCCATGCAAGTTTGGTGAATTTATTGATTGATTGCTATTTTTAGTAACAGCAGATGGCAGCCATCTTGGAATGCCAAAATGCAAAAAATTGAAAAGGCTTCATGAAAGGACCATTCTGACACAAAATTAGTCCAATTCCAGTAAGATTTTCTAATTTTCACATTTTTCTATTTTTAGAAACAGAGGCCAAAATAACTGGTCTATAGTTAGTTAGTTTTGAAACACCTCAATGCAAGAATCATTCTGACACAAACTTTGTCAAAATCCATTCAGCGGTTACCGAGATATTGTCATTTTCATGTTTTGTACTATTTTTAGTAATGGCAGATGGGGGCCATCTTGGACTGCCAAATTGCAATTTATAGAAATGGCTTCATGCAAGAAACATTCTGACACAAAATTGGTCCAATTCTATTCAAGGATTCTTGAGTAATTGTCATTTTTATGTTTGTACTGTTTTTAGTAACGCCCCCTTGGTGGCCATCTTGGATAGGCAACTGGCACAAAATTGAAATAATTCCATTCAAGGACCATTTCTGACCAAATCTGACCAGAATGGTTTGCGCTTTCTTGAAATATAGACATTTGAGCAAAAGAAGTCTTGTAAACGCTAAGTAGGTCACTGTGATCTAATTCCGCCATAGATTTCTTTTTATTTTTACAATTTTTAATTCCAATGTCCCATTAATGTTCCATGCAAACTTTGAACCAAATGTACTAAATGGTTCTGGAAAAGAAGTTGATTTTTTGTTTTTGCTATTTTTAGTAATGATGGCCATCTTGGATTCTCGACCTGACCCAATTTTACAATTCTGAAACCCTGCAGTCTGGTCATGCTCCATGTGAAATTTGAGACCCATGGGTTCAGTGGTTTTAGAGAAGAAGTTGTTTGAATAAGTCATTTTTTGACATTGGCATTTGAGCAAAATAACACTCGTAAACAGAAAGTAGGTCACTGTGACAAAACTCCGCTACAAAATTTTTTCATTTTTATAATTTTGAATACCAAGGTTTCACTGATGTTACATGCCAAAATTCAGACAAATATATGCAGTGGTTCTGGAGAAGTTGATTTTGTTGTTTTTGCTATTTTTAGTAATGGCAGCCATCTTGGATTTTTCACCTGACCCAATTTTACAATTCTGAGACCCTGGAGTCAGGTCATGCTCCATGTGAAATTTGAGAACCATGGGACCAGTAGTTTTACGAAAGAAGATGCTTGAATATTTGTTTTTAGGTGTTGACGGACGATGCACGGGACGACGGAGCATTGGTACGACATTAGCTCAATATGGCCCTTCGGGCCAGGTGAGCGTCAAACTGGTGAAATTAAGTCACCAAACTTGTCACCAAAATTTTCACAGCCTTTTCATGGTACCTTCTGCCAGTAGTGAGTTGTAGGATGGTTTTGGTATTCATTATTCAACACCTGATACTTTAATCTCATTCTGGGTGTATTGATTAATGGTGGGTATGAAAACATGGGAATCAGGTTATAAACAGACCTGTAATCTGTTACCCTTAATGGCTTTGGGGGAAGTAAGGATCAAGACCAATTTTTAAATATTGATATGATCCACCGTCTATCATCACCACCGGAAATAGCTAACCACCGAATCGAAAGTGGAAGACACACGAAGTGGCAGTCGGTGAGTTAAAGCCTTTATTTACAATCTTTTGTTTGTTAGTGCATAATCAGTTTATATAAGGTACATTATAGAGAGATTGTTTTCGTTGTTCAACGTGTTTATTGTGGTCTACACATTGGCATTGCTTTAATTACACACTTTCATCGGTGCTTGGTACTGCCTGAGAATCGAGGCTTTTTACATTAACAGGTCTCGATTTTATAATTACATCGATAATCTTGACATACAAGTTATTTTACATGTTTAACTAGCAACAAGCATCATCTCTGCTTTTTGTCTGGTGTCAATTTAATGATTTTATACCTACATTTGTTGATGAAACATAAACGATTGTGTACCGCGAATAGTTGTTTGTGGCTAGATTTATGTACGGTTCTTAGCTCAAACAATGTACGGCAAATAGCACCCTCGATTCTGTGGTTTTTGCTTGTCTTGTATGATTCAGATGAGAAATAGTTCAAGCATGCCTAGGAAATGCGACTATTACATTTAGTTCTGGTATTTTATGGCATTGCAGGAAGACTAATGATTACTTGTAGGCGTTCATCCAGCAAAACTCGAGTGTAGTGAATGTACACTGTTGGAGTCTTCCGAAGTTAAGAAAGAAGAAAAAAATTATTTTATTTATAGTTTTAGCCAACCATTTAGATTCCAGCTGTTGAGCATAGCAGTAGACTTTAGGCAGGTAGGAAGAGGGACTGGGTCTTCTATAACCTGTTGAAGATCTGTGTACTAGGCCGTGAAGCTCTTCAACCGACATCAAGTAATTTATTACCAAGATGATCGTTGTGGTTCATAGTTATCACCGTTTCATCTTCAATAGCCTTTTTTTAGGTTCAGTTTGGCTGTCACCATTACTGGAAAAGAGCTGTTCACTTGACCATTTGACAGTGTGAACTTACTATGGATTGCCGCCGAAGATGACTGAGCTGTCACGTAAGAAAAACAACTTTTACAGTGGTTTTATAACAAGCAAAGGTCGAAAGCTGATCAGAGTCTTCACGTTTCACATGAATCCTCTTTGGATCCTAAACTAGCCACTGAGCGAACAGCGCAGTCTCTGATCAGACTACTAAGATCTGATCTGACCCTTCGCTGGTCACCAAGCCATTTTGTTGTTTTGTCTTGACGCAGCTCATATCACTTTCAGGCTGTTTGTAGCATATGAAGAATTCGTTCTGTATTTATTATTTGTAGCTAGTCTTGGATGTGTTAGAAGTTAGTAGTCATTATGAAATTAGCAGTTTTGTTACTCGCCATTGTTCAAATAAGCTTTATATCAATTTAAGCGCGCCGTTGCAGAGCAAAGATGGGCTTATGCAAAACCATTGGTGTGTGTCCGCGTGCGAGTATGCGTGTGCGTTTGCGTGCGCCTTTGTAAAAATATATTCACCGGCTGTGTTTGGCTCAGTTTTTAAAACACTGCAATGGCTAGAGTCTTCAAACTTGCTATATAGATCCGTATGAGAAAATGTACTGAAAACAGCGATGCATATCATGCCATAACGGAAATTTTACGGTCAATTGAACATAGAAAAATATTCAGCTGTTGTGTTTAGCTAAGTTTCTTAGTAACCGCAAGGGCTAGAGTCTTCAAACTTGCTCCATAGACACGCCTGGGAAAGGAATACTGAAAGCAGCAATGCTTGTCGGGCCATGACCTATATTTCAAGGTTGGTTTAACATAGAATAAATATTCACCTGTTGCGTTTAGCTCAGTTTCTTAGTAGCCACAAGGGCTAGGGTCTGCAAACATGCTTCAAAGATTCGTCTTGAAGACTATTTGATGTACAAACATGATTGTCTGGGATATGACCCGATGTTTGACATCAAACTAACAGTAGGTCACAATGACCTGTATTTCGTGGTACAGTAATTCTACCGAATGTCTTGAAGTCTGTTTAATGTTTGTACATGATAGTTTAGGATAATGATTCAGTATGACCTACAGTTTGTTCTCAAACAAACAGTAGGTCGCACTGACCTGTACTTAGTGTTCCAGTGATTTTGCTATATCATTTGACGACTACTTGATGTACCAACATGATTCTCCTGATAATGATTCAATATGACCGGATAATCAACCTCAGTCGATTTGTAGGTCACAGTGACCTACATTTTATGGTCCAGTAGTTTTGCCTTATTTCTTTCAGTCTTTTAGATGCACGAACATGATTGCTTCCAATAATGACTCAGTATGACAGGATGTTTGACCTCAAACTATCAGTATGTCATAGTGACCTATATTGCAGAGTTCAGTGACTTTGCCTCATATTGCTAACACTATTTCATGAATTAATCTTATTCTTTGGAAAATGGTTGATTTAAGCCAATATCTCGAAAATGTTTTCATTGCCTTCTATTATACTTGGTGTAATGGTACATTCACATATAGTGGAAAAGATGCAAAATAAAAATGTCAGCTACCAATCATGCATGCACGAGATGAAACTCATGTGCAGCAGCAATCAATCGTTATACATCACGTTTCTCGGGAGAAATTAAAAGATCTAAAGACCTAAACTTGAGTTTATACATGACGGTTTTCATAATTTAGAAACCCAGTCACTTAAAAAATACAGACTTTTCAGCAAAATATAGCACTTATATGCATCCATCTTTATCCTGAAATCAAGATTATAATATGTAAATTTAGTGCACGTAGCAAGAACTGCAAGAATACTGGAAATAAATGCACTGGCTCATGTTTAGTTCGAAAATTCTTGAACTATTCGCCGTATACGTTGTTTTATGTTATTTTGCAACAAGCCGTACACGTCAGATTCTATTCGCCGTACAACATGTAATTTATTATTCAGGTAATAATTGGCTAAACCGCTAGTTTCCAGCTGAAATTCTTGTAAATACCATTATTTCCTAAAACATTGTTTCTAACAATGGCAAAATTTGCATAAGAAAAAATCAAATGTCCGGAGAAAAAGAAGTGAAACGTTTAAAAAGGTGTTTTGTCTTCGGTACCAGCCAACGGATTTTCCTTTCATACCAATCATTAAAGATGCATTTTTGTAAAACATTTACTGACCATATCAGATGACTATATCCACTAGAGATGTGTTGTAATTTAATTATGAAACAGTGAGATATTACCAATCAAATATGCCATTTTCGACAGGCGCCCAGTCACGCTTGCCTTTCACTTTCGATTCGGTGGTAAGCTATTTCCGGTGGTGATGATAGACGGTGTGATCAAAACCTTGAATAAAGCAATACACCTGTCAAACAAAGCAGCAAGAGTCGATCCATCATATCGAACATAACATTATACAAAAAATATTTAATTCTACTTATCCAAAGTGCAGTCTGATATATCCTAGATAAACAATGACCACATACCAACTTCTCTCTTCTTCCTAGATGGATTCTGCATTTTGTAAATGATAGCATCTTTAATGGTGATCATAAGATTATGCTTCAATTCCTCATAATACTCGATGTCCTGTTCAGTCTGCCATCTCTCACAACATTTCTTTAGCATCACTGCCGTTTCATCTGTAGGTTGTACTTCTTCTACCAATGTCTCGGCAATACTTGCTATGTATGACTAAAAATAACAAGATTTACAATGTAACTGAAATAATAGCCATTAGGGGGGGGATAGTGAATCTCCCGACCAAAGGTGATATGGGCCATGGTTACACCTTTTTCTCATATTTATGTGTGTGCATGCATTAAAATGGTATGTATGTTTCCAGTCTTGCCTCCAAAAAAATACGGTCAGTAAGTCGGATGGAACATCTTATATTTTTTTTAAAGTATTATCACACACACACAGGAGGGTAAGGCTAAACTAACAAGAGGGCCATGAGGCCCTGAATCGCTCACCTGAACAATTGGCAAAGTGGCTTTTTCTTATGTTTTGAAATTGTCAAAATATGAGTCTTGGGTCAAAAGTCAAAGAATGACCATGACCTATTGTACTCATAAATCTTCATGTACTCATTAAGGCAACCATATATACCATTTTTTAAGCAAAACTTTCCATGAAATCTTATGTTCTAGCATTTTCCCATATTTGACCATGCCGCAAAAAAAAGTTAAGGAAAAACTGAGGTCATCATTTGAACAGTCTTGGTAGTACTCTAGTACTCCATGCTACTTACCAAGTTTCAAGGCCATTGGTGTATTGGTTCTGGAGAAGAAAAAATATTTAAGGTTTATACCATAAATGAGTATGGTGGCCATGTTGGTCATGTGACCTGGACCGTTTGAACAAATTTTCGTTCAATCAACCCCTGGAGGCTCTATATGAAATGTGATTACAATTGGCCCTTTGCCTTTTGAGAAAATGTTTGAAAATGTCAAAATATGAGAGATCTGGGTCAAAGGTCAAAGAATGACCTTGACCTCTTGTACTCATAATTCTTCATGACCTCATTAAGACGACTGTATATACCAATTTTTAGGCCAAAAACTTCCCATGAAATCTTATGTTCTAGCATTTTCCCATATTTGACCTTGCTGTAAAAAAGGTCAAGGTCAACCAAGGTCATAATTTGAACAATCTTGATAGTACTGGAGTACCCAATGCTACATACCAAGTTTCAAGGCCACTGATCAATTGGTTCTGGAGAAAAGGATTTTGAAAGGTTTTTACCATATATGGTCATGGTGGTCATGTTGGTCATGTAACCCAGACCATTTGAAGAAATTTTCATTTCTTCGACCCCTGAAGGCTCTATATAATATTTGGTTACAATTGCCGCATTGGCTTTTAAGGAGAAGTTTGAAATTGTCAAACTATTCTGAGAATTCAGGGTCAAAGGTCAAAGAACGACCTTGACCTCTTGTAGTCATGAATCTTGATGTACACATTAAGATGACTGTATTTACCAATTTTTAGGCCTAAATCTTCAAAACTTTCCATGAAATCTTATGTTCTAGCATTTTCCCATATTTGACCTTGCTGTAAAATGGTCAAGGTCAACAGAAGGTCATCATTTTGAACACTCTTGATAGTACTGGAGTACCCAATGCTACATACTAAGTTTCAAGGCCATCGGTCAATTGGTTCTGGAGAAGAAGATTTTGAATATCACCATTTTAGCTATTTTTTTGTACAACTACCATATAAATGCTACATATGAAATTTTATTAAAATTGGCTGCCTACTAGTTTCAGAAGAGATATCATTTGATTTTTTTCAGGAACGGTTGCCATGACAACTTAAGTTGCCACGTTATAAAAAACTTCTTATATGTCATCAATACATTTGCTTCTGTAATCCTATGAAAAATTTGCTACTTAGCTCAAAGGGTCCATGTGGCTGAAATTTTACATCATTTTCCCAAATTTACTCCACCCACTTAAGGTGTACATTTACTATCCAACCAGAATGATTTTAGCTATTTTATTTATGGAGATGCCCCATATGCTTCCTGCAAAATATCAGCCATATAATACTAAGGTCCACTGGTTCTGGAGAAGTCATCCTTTGAATGCTTTTTACCATATATGGGCATGACAGCCATCTTGAATTTGGAATCATCTCCATTTTAGCTATTTTTCGTTCATCAAACTCATGAACGCTCCCTATAATAGTCAGTTCAGATCAGCCCAGCAGCTTTGGAGAAGTCGTTTGAATGTTTTGAGGGACAA
Source organism: Ctena decussata (assembly GCA_963989385.1). Taxonomy (NCBI): domain Eukaryota; kingdom Metazoa; phylum Mollusca; class Bivalvia; order Lucinida; family Lucinidae; genus Ctena; species Ctena decussata. The sequence continues at coordinate 42,838,530 of OZ022500.1, forward strand.
TGGACAAAGGATGGATGACGGATGGAAGACGGAGGCTGCCTATCCTATAAGCTCCCCTGGAGCCTTCGGCCCAGGGAAGATAAAAACATCTTCCTTTTGTAGGAAGTTTCCTCTTGCACCTTAGCTTCACTCCCAGAAAGGTACTAAGAATGGGAACAGACCTGTTTTTGTTATGGTTTAGTCTCAGTGGGAGCCAATATGGCATAATATGTATATGTATAGTGTTATGAGGCTCTACCTGCAAACATGAGACAGTTAAATTAACTCACCGCATTAATTCCTTGTAAAACAGTTTTTGGAAACATCATAACTCCACTTCCCATCAAGGCCAGAGTGTCCATGTCAATGTCACTGAATAAGAATAGGCATGATCAGGTTAGTAACTCTAAGTCTACCACAGCTGACCTATCCGTGTGATGATTTAACCATGCTTACCTTAAAACACCCTACAGACAAACAACATCAAAATACACTGATTACATACCTAGTGAGTCAGGTGCTAATTGTTTGTCTATGTTTTACTATAATTTAATCCATTTTGATTGCCCTTACGAAAAATATACCATGATTACACCTGTACTATTGCCAAACATCAACAAGACTCTTGCAATAATTTTGTTTTATAGCAAGGCAACAGCAATACTAATATTATTGCAATAAAATACACACTAAAGATGACTAAGACTATCGCAAAATATATGAAAGAATAAGTAAATTCATTGAATTTATATCCCCCGCCGAAATGGCTGATTTGTTTATGGCTTCTTTTCAGTTTGATAAAATTTTGTTCACTGGTTACTTAGTTATGACTGAAGCTGTGGACCATAAATCAAGGGACAAAATTAACCCATGTATAAGTGAGGCCATTCTAAACAACTTGCTTCAGCATTACCTCGCTCTGATGATATATATTTATATCAAGTTTCAAGAAATTTTGTTCATTTGCAACTTAGTTATGGCTTATTTGTGTATTTTAAATCAAATCAAGGACAATAACGCAAGCATTACTGATGCAATCATGACAAAACTTGACGTTAACTGTCATGTTACGATGATACATAATTGCTTTAAGTTTCGTGAAATTACATTCACTGGTTATTTAGTTATGAGTCAATTTGTCTATTTTAAAGCAATTCAAGGGCATAACTCATGCATTATTAAAGCAAGTCCAACAAAACTTAACATGCATCACCCTGTTATAATAATACATATTTACTATAAGTTTCATAGAATTCCATTCATTGATTACTTAGTTATGGCTAAATTTGTTGATTTTAAATTGATTCAAGGGCAATAACTCATGCACTACAGATGTCATTCTGACGAAACTTTATGTGCAGAACTGTTTAATTATGATATACATTTATTTTAAGTTTCATGAAATTCTGATGATTGGTTACCTAGTTATGGCTCATTTTATCATTTTGAAAGCAATTCAAGGGCAATAACTCAGGCACTACTGAAGCCAGTGTAACGAAACTTCATATGCATCAGCATCTTGTAATGATATATATTTATTACAAGTTTCATGAAATTCCGATGATTGGTTACTTAGTTATGGCGATATACATTTATTATAAGTTTCATGAAATTCCGTTCAATGGTTACTTAGAAATGGCTCCGGACGGACGGATGGAAAGACGGATGGAAAAAAGGACATGGAGAAAACTATAAAAAATAGGCGACGGCTAGTGACAACCGGTTGTCAGTAGCCTCACAGGCTATAGACAACCGGTTGTCACTAGCCTGTGAGGCTACTGACAACCAGCTAATAAATAAATATGCATTTTGAAGGACAGGAAGCATTGGTTCATTGTAATAACATCACAAGTAATTCTCAATAGGTTTATGCTTTAAATCAAGATACATATGAATCACAACAACAAAATATCTGCAAATAAAAAGGCAAAAATATGGAGAAGAGATATCTTCTAAAAATAGATTTTCCAAGGGAAGTAACTCAAATCATACTTTGTAAGGGAACTAACTCAAAATACCACTTACAAATTTTCTCTGAATGTTTATGTGCTAATTCTGTTTGCACAATTGCCTCCATGATCATAGTAGTTATTCTTGTATTCTTATTATAAATTTGTATTTTATTTTTCCTAGTGGATAGAATCAATTTGCTTGACTGAACAGCAAGAATATAACTATAGGGAAGATCATGTCATGGTAACTGGAGAATTTATGTAAAACCTTTTTTTCTATCAAGGTAAATGTATAATTTGCATAAATTCTTTTAGCTATTTGTATGAATAACCCAATGACTTCCAGACAATAATAATGTAGATAATAAATAAAAAAAAACACAAACAGAAATTCACATCTGATTCCTTTAATAGTTTCTTGCTTTCTACCATCAACTTAAAACTTGAACAGAGTGGAACCAAATATCAACAAATATCATGATATAATAGTAATACCATGTAACTAATATTCTAAAAATATCTTGAGTTTTATTATTTGAAAACAATAGGATTTATAGTAACTGGTTGTCAGTAGCCTGTGAGGCTAGTGACAACCGGTTGTCAGTAGCCTGTGAGGCTAGTGACAACCGGTTGTCAATAGCCACTTCCTAAAAAATACTGCTGAAATGATTGCCAGAAAGCAGAGTTGAAAAGCAATAAATCATAGCTAAGCCTTCCTTTTGCTTAATGGTTTTGGTGATAAACTTGAGTTACACTAACTGCACATGCAGTTTAAATCTGAAGACTGGTTTAAATGAGCTCCAGTTTTGAAAATTAATTTTTTTTATCATTTTGGAGAAAATGAGGGTTATTTTTGTATATTTACTAAAAACTAATTCAGTTTATAAATTCAATATTTATATTATTTAATGTTAACTAGAAAATGTGTTTCTGAAACACTATACCCCCAACCTTATGCTTGCCTCTAAAGAAGATGTATCCATTCATCTACATCTTAGCCTGTAACTGTATGCCAAATATATAAGGAAAATAGTTTAGCGGTTCTTCAGATATTTTGTTCACCTAATTATTCATATGCACATGTACATGTAGCTTCTTTGTATTCAAAATGCCTATTTCTAAATATGGGACAAATTTTACCAAAAATTTATGAAATATGCTCAAAAGTTAATCAGGTCATCTACACTTTAGTCCAAACCTGCATGCCAAATATAAGGATCCTAGCTTATGCGATTCTTCAGATATTTTGTTCACAAGCTCATTCATATACAAAATGCCTATGTCCGAAAAAGGCGCATAACTCAGTCAAAAATTAACCAATGTTTTTCCAAAGTTAATCAGGTCATCTACGCCTTGGGCAATGTCTGCCTGCAAAAAAACATGATCCTAGCATCAGGGGTTCTGAAGATATTTTGTTCACAAGGTTCCATAAGCTTACAATGCACTAAGTCTAAAAAGGGGCATAACTCGGTCAAAAATTCACGATTTTTTTTCAAAAACTAACCAGGTCATCTACGCTTTGGGCAATGTCATCCTGCAAAAGATCATGATCCTAGCATCAGGGATTCTCGAGATATTTTGTTCAGAAGGTTCCATAGGCTTACAATGCGCTAAGTCGAAAAAGGGGCATAACTCAGTTAAAAATTCACGATTTTTTTTCAAAAGTTAATCAGGTCATCTACCCCTTAGGCAATGTCTGCCTGCAAAAAATCATGATCCTAGCATCAGGGGTTCTCATTATATTTTGTTCACAAGGTTCCATAGGCTTACAATGCACTAAGTCGAAAAAGGGGCATAACTCGGTCAAAAATTCACGATTTTTTTTCAAAAACTAATCAGGTCATCTACACCTTGGGCAATGTCATCCTGCAAAAGATCATGATCCTAACATTAGGGATTCTCAAGATATTTTGTTCACAAGGTTCCATAGGCTTACAATGCGCTAAGTCGAAAAAGGGGCATAACTCGGTCAAAAATTCACGATTTTTTTCCAAAAGTTAATCAGGTCATCTACACCTTGGCCAATGTCATCCTGCAAAAAATCATGATCCTAGCATCAGGGGTTCTCGAGATATTTTGTTCACAAGGTTCCATAGACTAAGTCGAAAAAGGGGCATAACTCTGGAAATACATGACCCGCGGCATAAAGAAAAAATACGGGTCCGCTTATTTTTCATGTACATGCCACATATACAATTTCAAGATCCTAGCATTAGCAGTTCTTGAGTTTCCCAGCTGCCAAAAAGCGTTACAGACGGACAGACGGACGGACAGGCCAAAACCAATATGCCCCCTCAACTTCTCCGAAGTTGGGGGCATAATTAAAACTATCCCATCCACCTCCCTAGGCATACAAAATTAAAATTTCAGTGTTTGCAACTAACAACAAATTGTCAGTAACAATAATGGTTAGGACTGGTATACAGCATCTTTAGTTAGGATATTTGTTACTGATATACCCCAAATTGGCATGTTTCATTCTTATCACTCCATGTTTTTTGTTTACATTTATTTTTCTCTATGCTACAATAAGTAGTGTGTTGAAAAATTTGAAAGTGAATGTCAAGGTCTTTGTGTGAACACCTTTATGGCAAGAAAATGAAAGTATTTTCTGGCTGTAATTTTAACTTCTTGCTAACTTCTTTTAAATTCTAGCTAACTTAAATATTTTTCCCAAAATTGCTGTGATTATAGCTGTAAAACAGAGTGAAAACTAATTTTCTTGCTATGAATATTGTCTTACTTTCTAGCCATAATACTGCTATAGTATTGCAAGACGTTTTCGTACAGGCGGAAGCAAAACTTCAGTCAATCAACCAATGGATAGGTCATTTGAGTGGGACACGAGAAAACCAACAAAGTGGTTGTGAGCCAAGCTCAGACTCAGATCAGCCTGGGCATCTGTCCTGTCTGACCAGAGTCTTCACAAAGTGCTTAAAGGGTAGCTAAGGATCTGAGCTACCTCCATGCAGACAGCAAAGACTCTGATCAGACTGGGTGATCCTTTGCTACCCTTTAAGCGCTTAGTGAAGACTCTGACCAGACTGATCAGAAAGCAGCAAAAGTTTGCTCAGATCTTCAGCAGAAATGAATCTGAAAGATCAACAGAAACGAGTACGCCTTTATCTGTCTCTGCTAACAAAGCAAAGACACGAATTCCGCAGAATGCTACGTCACACCTGCCTTGTGGTTCCACAGTAGTAGAGATCATGGTTAAAAGAAAGTATATGCTAGGTCTGATGAATTTATGTAGATAATTTTGAGTAAACTGGACATACAAGCTAGGAGGGATGCAATTTTGGACATACTAGTCCACAGTCAACAAAGTGCAAAATAAAGATGATAAGTATGAAGTATTTAAACAATCCAAAAGAACAGCTTAAGAAAACATTATATGCCAGTTTGTCTGATGACTGTAAGTGGGTTAGTTAGTGAGAAATGGACATTACTGGTATAGTACATGCCAATAAGGATGCCAGGTAAATGTTAAAATTTCCAAAGCTAAGACAACATGAACTAAAACTGTTTTTCAGAGAAAACCAGATGTCCCCACACCAGCCCATTCTTACCCCATCTAATACCCCAAATGTGTGTTCCCACCCACTCATGTCATTATGCTAACACTTTGCTATGATGATATGATCTCTCACCTTTGGTCTAAAAATGTCAACACATTCAAGTGCATTTAAAATCCTTCTGTGACCTTGAAAATGGAGTCAAGCTCACCAAAATCTTATCATCTCTTCTGCTTGTCATACAATGTCTGATTACATTCCTACTAATGTTTCACAAAATATATACTAAGTGCTACTATGATCTTGAAAATGGGGTCAAGGTTATCAAGATCTAATCAGCTCTTAAGCTTGTCTCAATGATATGTCCATGCAAATTTAGAGAAAATCCATCCTCTCATATAGTTCGAAAGCTATCCTATATACATGACTATGACCTTGAAAAATGGGTCAGGATTACCACAACCTAAACATGTCTTAAACTGTTCTGAATGATATACCCATGCAGTCTGATGAATATCCACCCACTGGAGAAATATCTCATTTTTTGGGGTAAAATTTGACATATGTAAGTTGGCTATTGACCTTGAAAATTGGGCCAAGGTCACCAAATCAGTCAACTCTTGTGACTGTCCAAACAGTACATCTATTCAAATTTGGTGGAAATGAAGGAAAATATTCATGAATAATATCAATTTTCTTGAAATTCTCACATATTTAAGTCATCCTGTGACCTTGAAAATGGGGTCAAGGTCACCAAAATGTAAACTTTGTCTAAATAATATAACTGTTGCAAGTTTGGAGAAAATCCATCCACTGGTTCAAAAGTTATCCTACATACAAGACTACGACCTTGAAAAAGAGGTCATGATCACCAAAAACTATACATGTCTTAATCCTGTCATAATGATACAGCCACACAAGTCTGATGAAGATCCATCCAATGGTTGAAGAAAAATCCATCTTAAAACAAGAGGCCCACGGGCCACAAAGCTCACCAGATCTCTAGCTCAAAATTGCTATCAAATTTGTATACACTCAAAATTGTTGTCAATTCGTACAGGCTAATACAACTACAAAAGCTCAGTCTGACAGTCTGTTGAGTTGATAACAAAATATATAACTATTTTCCATATATTGATTGCAGTAAATGCCATTTTTTAATTTTCCCCATTGCAAGTCAATGCAACCCTAAGCTGCTATAGCAACCAAACTAAAGAGCCGATTTAAAAAAAAAAAAAAAAACTAAATAAATAAATTTTCAATCATCCTGCCTAAGGATACTACAGATGAAATCTGGTCCTTATTGGCCCAGTGGCTTCTGAGGAGATAAATTTTTTTAAGTATTTTTTTATCCCATTTTTTTGGCATTTTGGTTTCCATGGCAACCAATAAAAGGAGCAGTGGGCAAAAAAAAACAAAAACACATAGCTAATAAGAGACTTCTCAAGGAACAATCTATAAAAGTTTTGTCAACATATATGCAATGGCTTGGCAGTAAATGCCATTTTTCTAGTTTCCCCATTATAAGTCAATGCAACTCTAAGTTGCTATAGCAACCAAACTAAAGGGTAGATTTTCATAAAAAAACATAAACTTTCAATCCCCCGGCCCAAGGATGCCACAAATGAAATCCGGCCTTATAGCCCCAGTGGCTTAAGAGAAGATAATTTTTTTAATATTTTTTTTTTCCTTTTTTTATATTTTGGTTTCCATGGCAACCAATAAAAGGAGCAGTGGGCCAAAAAACATGTAGCTGATAGAAGACATCTCAAGGAACATTTCTATAAAAGTTTTATCAACATATCTGCAATGGCTTGGCAGAAAAAGATATTTTTCAATTTCCCCATTATAAGTCAATGGGAACTCTAAGTTGCCATAGCAACCAAACTAAAGGGCCCATGATCATAAAATACACAAACTTTCAATCCCCAAGCCTGAGGATGCCACAGATGAAATCTGGGCCTTATCGGCCCAGTGGATTCAGAGGAGATAATCTTTTAAATATTTTTTCCATTTTTTTTGCATTTCGGTTTCCATGGCAACCAATAAAAGAAGCAGTGGGCCAAAAAACATATAGCTGATAGAAGACATCTTAAGGAACATTTCTAAAAAGTTTTATCTACATATCTGCAATTGCTTGGCAGAAAATGCCATTTTTCAATTTTCCCCATTATAAGTCAATGGGAACTCTAAGTTGCCATAGCAACCAAACTAAAAGGCCAATTTTCATAAAAAACACAAACTTTCAATTCCCCATCCCAAGGATGCCACAGATGAAAGTTGGGCCCAATCGGCCAAGTGGCTTCAGAGGAGATGTCGTTTAAAGGTGTTGACGGACGCAACGCCAGACAGACGACATACGACGACGGACCACTGCCTATCCTATAAGCTCCCCCGGAGCCTTCGGCTCCGGTGAGCTAAAAAAAATTGTAAGTTGGCTTTTGACCTTGAAAATGGGGTCAAGGTCACCAAAACAAAGTCAAACTGAAATTTTCCCAAAGGTATATATATGCAAGTTTGATGGGAATCAAGCCAAAGGCTGAAGAGATGTACAGTTGAACCTGTCTTAAGGGGTCGCTGTATTAAGGGGTCACCTGTCTTTAGCAGCCACTTTTTGGGGGTCCCTAGGACCAAAATATAGTGCAAATGAACCTGTATTAAGGGGTCATCTGTCTTAAGCAGACAATTTTTGTGGGTCCCATGGGGTGTACCCTTAAGACAGGTTTGACTGTATTAATTTTAGTAAAATTTTCACGCATTTAAGTCCCCCTGTGACTTGAAAATGAGGTCAGGGTCACCAAAATCTTATCAGCGCTTAAGTTTGTCCCAATAATATATTCATGCAAGTTTGGTGATATTCCATCCATTGGTTCAAGAGATATTGTGCATACCAGAAAGTGTGACGCCGACAGAGATGCAAGGGATCTGCACCAAAAACAATATGTCCCCCTCACCTTTGGTGGTGGTGGTAGAGGGGCATAAATATAGGTCAAAAATAGCCATCAGAGGAGATGGCAAATCCCCCGACCGAAGACCCCCATGGGCCTTGGTAAAAAGGGTGCACTTCAAAACACATACAAGTAATATATTGTCATTCTTTTATGCTTCTGATTGACATAATCTGTTTAACAGATGCATGATTATCTAACACTCAGACTAAAATAGTATGTTTGACTGCTAAAAAGAAGTAATATCTCAAACAGCCGCCATATACATAAATATATAGCATATGATACATTAAACTTTCAAAATGTGTGAACAACTTCTAAACTACAAGCCCTACAAACCTAATTTTGAGCTCTCTAGTAAGTAAATTTGGACAAAGAATCCAAATCTGGAGAAAAAAATTTTTTTTTTTTTTTTTTTTTGGTGGGGTGGGGTGGGGTGGGGTGGGGGAATGAAGAGGGGTCAGAGAGAGTTAGGAACACTGATGAGATATCACAGCATGTTCATCAATATTCTAATAGGTACAAGGTTATTAAAATTGTGGAGCAGGCCAGGCTTATACAGATATGGAGCAGAGACTCAAACAGCAGCTCAAAATACCAAAGGGAAATAACTCACAAAGTATGAATGCAAGAGTTGTCATTCATGTACGAGACAAATCGTCATGACCTGTTCCTCATGTCTGTGAAGTATTATGAAAATATTTCAAAAGGTATTCAAGCTATGGAGCAGACACCTAAAATCATCAAAGGGAAATAACTCAAAAAGTAAGAAAGCAAGAGTTGTCATTCTTGTTCGCGACACATCGTCATGACCTGTTCTACATATTTGTGAAGTATCATGAAAATATTTCCAAAGGTATATGAGTTATAGAGCAGACACGAAATCACACCTAAAATGATCAAGGGGAAATAACTCAAAAAGTAAGAAAGCAAGAGTTGTCACTCTTGTTCGCGACACATCGTCATGGCCTGTTCTACATATCTGTGAAGTATCATGAAAATATTCTAAAAGGTATTCAAGTTATAGAGCGGACACGAATCTGCCAAAAAATCACACCTAAAACCATCAAGGGGAAATAACTCAAAAAGTAAGAAAGCAAGAGTTGTCATTCTTGTTCGCGACACATCGTCATGACCTGTTCTACATATCTGTGAAGTATCATGAAAATATTCCAAAGGGTATTCAAGTTACAGAGCGGACACGAATCTGCCAAAAAACTCACCAAAGGGGAAATAACTCAAAAAGTACAATAGCAAGAGTTACCATTCTTGTACGCGACACATCGTCATGACCTGTTATACATAACTGTGAAGTATCATGAAAATATTCCAAAGGGTATTCAAGATATAGAGCGGACAAGAAAATGTTTACGGACGGACGGACGGACGGCGGACGGACGGACGGACGGACAGACGGACGGACGCCAGGCTCATCGCTATATCCCCCGAACCTTTCGGTCGGGGGATAAAAATACATACAATAGAAACATCCCAGAAAACCATTCTACATACAATCTTCATCCAAGGTTTGATGGCTACACACATTATGTTTAAAGAGAAAAGACTTAAATGCTACGGTCAATGCAATTTTAGACATAAAATTTTAAAAAGTCAGCAGCCTGTGAAATATAGGTCAATAAAAGAAATAAAATGCAACATCTCTTCAGACTGTTTTAACAAAAACCATTATGCTAGTTTTGATGACTGTAGGTATCAGACTTTAAGAGAAATGACTTAGACGTAAGGGCCATTGTAATTTTTGACAAAAATTTTACAAAGTCAGCGAAGTATGAAATACAGGTCAAGGGGAGAAAAAAGTGCAACATGCCTCAAGAACATTCTAAGAAAAAACTTTATACCATGTTTGATGACTGTAGGTATAATAGTTTGAGAGAAATGGACTTAAATGCTAGGGTCCACGTAATTTTGGATGTGAAATTTTACAAAGGCAGCAGATCATGGAATACAGGTCAAGGGCAGAGAGAAGAGCAACGTGCCTTGAGAACATGTTATGAAGAAACTTTATACTAAGTTTGATGATTATAGGCATCATGGTTTGAGAGAAACTGACTTAAATGCTAGGGTCGGAAGTAATTGTGGATGGAGGGACGGATGGATGGATGTTCACTTTTCGGTCCATCCATCAGTAGGAGATACTGACCGATGGATGGAAAAGTGAACTCCTATATCACGCCTTGCTAAAGCAGGTGCGACAAAAACCATTTCAGGGTGTATCTAATGTTTTTATCCCCCGACCGAAAGGTTCGGGGGATATAGCGATGAGCCTGGCGTCCGTCCGTCCGTCCGTCCGTCTGTCCGTCCGTCCGTAAACACTTTCTTGTCCGCTCTATATCTTGAATACCCTTTGGAATATTTTCATGATACTTCACAGTTATGTAGAACAGGTCATGACGATGTGTCGCGTACAAGAATGGTAACTCTTGCTATTGTACTTTTTGAATTATCTCCCCTTTGGTGATTTTTTAGCAGATTCGTGTCCGCTCTGTAACTTGAATACCCTTTGGAATATTTTCATGATACTTCACAGAAATGTAGAACAGGTCATGACGATGTGTCGCGAACAAGAATGACAACTCTTGCTTTCTTACTTTTTGAGTTATTTCCCCTTGATAGTTTTAGGTGTGATTTTTTGGCAGATTCGTGTCCGCTCTATAACTAGAATACCCTTTGGAATATTCTCATGATACTTCACAGATATGTAGAACAGGTCATGACGGTGTGTCGCGAACAAGAATGACAACTCTTGCTTTCTTACTTTTTGAGTTATTTCCCCTTGATCATTTTAGGTATGATTTTGTGTCCGCTCTATAACTTGAATACCTTTTGGAATATTTTCATGATACTTCACAGATATGTAGAACAGGTCATGACGATGTGTCGCGAACAAGAATGACAACTCCTGCTTTCTTATTTTTTGAGTTATTTCCCCTTGATGGTTTTAGGTCTGATTTCGTGTCCGCTCTATAACTTGAATACCTTTTGGAATATTTTCATGATATTTCACAGATATGTAGAACAGGTCATGATGATGTGTCACGAATAAGAATGACAACTCTTGCTTTCTTACTTTTGGAGTTATTTCCCTTTGATGATTTTAGGTGTCCGCTCCATAGCTTGAATACCTTTTGAAATATTTTCATGATTCTTCACAGATATGCAGAACAGGTCATGACAATTTGTCTCATACATGAATGATAACTCTTGCTTTTAGACTCAGTGAATTATCTCCCTTTGGTAGTTTGAGCTGCTGTTTGAGTCTCTGCTCCATAACTATATAACCCTGGCAAGCTCCAGAATTTGAATAACCGTGTACCTTTTAGAATATTGATGATCATGCTGTGATATCTTATCAATGTTCCTAACTCTCTCTTACCCCTCCACATTCCCGTGACCCCTCCTGCACCCCCCCCCCCCCCCCCCCCCCAAAAAAAATTTTTTTTTTTTTTCCATATTTGGATTCTTTGTCCAAATTCACTTACTAGAGAGCTCAAAATTAGATTTGTAGGGCTTGTACTTTAGAAGTTATTCACACATTTTGAAAGTTGAATGTATCGTATGCTATACATTTGTGTATATGGTGGCTGTTTGAGATATTACCTCTTTTTAGCAGTCAAGCATACTGTTTTAGTCTGAGTGTTAGATAATCATGCATCTGTTAACAGTTAATGTCAATCAGAAGCATAAAAGAACGACAATATATTACTAATATGTGTTTTGAAGTGCACCCTTTTTACCAAGGTCCATGGGGGTCTTTGGTCGGGGGATTTGCCATCTCCTCTGATGGCTATTTTTATAAGAGTTAACATAATGACCTTGTTTTTGGTTCCACATGACCCAGTTTCAAACCTGGTCTAGATTTCTTGGATATAAACATGCTGAAAAAGTTTCATGAATATCTGATCAAAACTGTGCCCTTTAGAGTGAACACAATGTTTTTCTAAGGTTTGACCTAGTGACCTAGTTTTTTGACCCAACATGACCCAGTTACACCCTTGGTCTAGATTTGTTGGAGATAAACATTTTGACAAAGTTTCATGAAGACTGGAACAAAAAAACTATGTCCTCTAGAGCTTTCACATGTTTTTTCTAAGACCTGACCTAGTGACCTAGTTTTTGATCCCACATGACTCAGTTTCAATACTGGCCTAGATTTCATAAGGATAAACATTCTGACAAAGTTTCATGAAGATTGCATCATAACTGTGCCCTCTAAAGTGTTCACAAGGTTTTTCTAAAATTTGAACTAGAGACCTAGGTTTTGACCCCACATGACCCAGTTTAAAACCTGGTCTAGATTTCTTGAATATAAACATTCTGACAAAGTATCATGAATATCCAATCAAAGCTGTGCCCTTTAGAGTGTACACAATGTTTTTCTAAGGTTTGATCTTGTGACCTAGTTTTTCACCCAACATGACCCAGTTGCACCCTTGGTCTATATTTGTTGGAGATAAACATTTTGACAAAGTTTCATGAAGATTGGAACAAAACTGTGCCCTCTAGAGCTTTCACATGTTTTTTCTAAGATTTGACCTATAGTGACCTAGTTTTTTGACACCACATGACTCAGTTTCAAAGTATGCCTAGATTTTAATAATGATAAACATTCCCACAAAGTTTCATGAAGATTGCATCATAACTGAGCCCTCTAGAGTGTACACAACTTTTTTGCTAAGATTTGACCTAGTGACCTAGTTTTCACCAAAAAAATAACAGTTAGAAAGTTATTATATAGGGGACACAATTTCAACTAGAAATGTTTTTCAGAGAAAAACTGATGTCCCCCCACCAGCCCATTTCCAATCCCCCCTTATGAATAAAAAACCTGTGAAATTAAAGTGCTAGGCAAGTTTGGAGAAAATAAATCCATCTACTGGTTCTAAAGATATCCTTCATAGATGACTATGTCCTTCCAAATGAAGTCAAGGTCACAAAAATCTAATCAGCTCTGAAAGTTGACCTAATGATGTATCCATACAAGTTTGGTGAAATTCCATCAACTGGTTCAGGAGATATAGTGAGTACAAGAAATTGTCATCTAAGTCCGCCAGTGACCTTGAAAATGAGGTCAAGTCACCAAAATTTAATCAGCTCTTAAACTTGTCCCAATGATGTATCCATGCAAGTTTGGTGGAATTCTATCCATTGGTTCAAGAGATATAGTAGGTACAAGAAATTGTCATCTAAGCCCTCCAGTGACCTTGCAAATAAGGTCAAGGTCACCAAAATCTAAAAGGCTCTTAAACCTGTCCCAATCATGTATCCATGAAAGTTTGGTGAAATTCTATCCATTGGTTCAAGAGATATCATGGGTACAAGAAACTGTCATCTAAGCAAGGTTGGGCGGTCGAAACCACCCCTGGTTTTAACCAGTGGTTTTAACCGGTTATAACCGCCCTGGTCAATACTCCCCAAAGTAGTCAATACTAGTCAGAATGGTCGATTGGAAATTTTAAGTGGTTCTTTGTGTTTTAATGGTGGACTGATATATTTGGTCAGGTTTTAATATGTTCTGTATATTGAAAAAAGAAAAAAAATGAACTGTTTCGTCCCTGCCAAGGGTACTCATCATGTGTGATTTCAGTCTCAAGACCTTAGCACTGACTTCTGCATTACAGTCCAGGCACCTAACAACAGTCTTTTTTTCATCATCAAGGGCAGAATAGAAGTTCCATATAGGGTCTTGTGGCTTCATTTTGACACTATTATGACACTTTGATTAACTCTAATTATCAACTTCACTGATAGAATGGCCACTCTTTCACACATCTAAATAAACACAGGTGTCACAAAATTACCCTGTGCATTTTAAGACCAGTGATTGGATAATTCTCGTAAACTGGACACACCTTCTTCAGTTTGAGAGACAGGCCCAGTATTTTGACAGTTTTGTTTGTTCTGAGGATTAACCCTTGTTTAACAGTTAGTGTTTTCATTACAATTTTCACACTTTTGTCTTCTTATGTAAGAAGTCAGCCCAATTTGCATTTTAGCTAATAGAGCATCACTAATTTGAACAAGATGATCTCTTTGAAGTAAATTGTTTCATTTTTTTCATTTTTTAACTGCTTCAGTTAAATTAGTTACTGAGCTAAATATTTTTAATGAATATGAAAAAGTTACTTTTAAAATTAATTAATTTTTATTACTTGCATTTGCTTTCCTATTTATTTTTTATTAATGGTTACAGAAAATAAGTTAAAGGTCTCTAGTCTGAACTGAAAGTTGGGTGGTAATGATTCAGTCTGATTGAGACTGAAGATCTGAAACTATTAACATTGAGATTTTGTATGTTTTACGGCCTTTTAAATACAGTTCTGAGCAACAGCAACCCATAAAACACATTTTCAATTAAGCCTGTATTATCTTGTATTGAAACTATTTTAACTCTGTTTATAGACTCCAGTAAAAATGGGATAGCAAATGCTAAGTATCTTCAACTGACCATGGTTATTTCAATCGACCACCAATCAACCAGTAATAACCGGTTATAACCAGTAATGACCTCAGGTCTGGTCAATACTCATATTGACCGGTCATTTGCCAGCCTTGCATCTAAGTCCTCCAGTGACCTTAAAAATGAGGTCAAGGTCACAAAAATCTACTCAGCTCTTAAGCTTGTCCCAACGATGTATCTATGCAAGTTTGGTGGAATTCCATCCCTTGGTTCAGGAGATATAGTGGTTACAAGAAATTGTCATCTAATTCCTTCAGTGACCTTGAAAATGAGGTCAAGGTCACCAAAATTTTCTCAGCTCTTACACCTGTCCCAATGATGTATCCATGCAAGTTTGGCGAAATTCCATCCATTGGTTCAAGAGATATCGTGGGTACAAGAAATTGTCAGCTAAGTCTTGCAGTGACCTTGAAAATGAGGTCAAGGTCACCAAAATATAATCAGCTCTTAAACTTGTCCCAATGATATATCCATGCAAGTTTGGTGAAATTCCACACATTGGCTCCGGAGATATTGTGCATACCAGAAATTTTCATGCTATTTAAGTCCTCCTGTGACCTTGAAAATGAGGTCAAGGTCACCAAAATCTAATCAGCTCTTAAGCTTGTCCCAATGATATATCCATGCAAGTTTGGTGAAATTCCATCCATTGGTTCAGGAGATATTGTGCATACAAGAAATTTTCACGCCATTTAAGTACTCCTGTGACCTTGAAAATGGGGTAAAGGTCACCAAAATCTAATCAGCTCTTAACCTTGTCCCAATGATATATCCATGCAAGTTTGGTGAAATTCCATCCATTGGTTCAGGAGATTATTGTGCATACAAGAAATTTTCACGCCATTTAAGTACTCCTGTGACCTTGAAAATGGGGTCAACGTCACCAAAATCTAATCAGCTCTTAACCTTGTCCCAATGATATATCCATGCAAGTTTGGTGAAATTCCATCCTTTGGTTCAAGAGATATTGCGCATACAAGAATCTGTCACGCCGACGCCGACGCACCGGGAACCGCACTGAAAACAATATGTCCCCCCTCACCTTTGGTGGGGGGACATAATTAAGAAATACCATGCGACAAATCCATCAGAAATGTAGATGCAGATATCTCCAATAGATTAAAGTTATACAGCCAACAATATCTTCAATCATACTGAAAATAATAAAGAGATGTAATTCCATTAGAAATGTAGATGTGGTTACAGTTCTTGATCCCTGCACATTGTTTGAAGATGTTTTATATTTGTTTCCAATTATGTGAAAATATCTACAACGATTTTAAAGATATCAAACAGAAACTATTTCCATCAAGACAATCACAAAGGAGCATAATTCAATAAAACCTGTAAGAGTTATGGTTATGTTCACCATCTGAAGATGCTTCGAAATTTGTACAAAGTTCCTTGAAAATACCTTCGAACATTTTTAAGTTACAGAGCAGCTATGATATCCATACTTAAAATTACCAAGGGCATAAACCCATACCAAATGTACATGGAGGTATGTTTCTTAACATTTTTTTACAAATTTAGAGCAAAACAACAACTGAAAAGGGACATAACTCAGAAGAAATGCTGAAGTTTCAAACCCATAACTCAATACACATCTATAGACCAGTGTATGTTCACACACTTAATTTGAAAAATAACAGAGAAACAATTTTAATAGGAGAAAACGCAGCAACAAACTCTGTTTTAAGAAACTACTAAAGGGCTTAACAAAGCTGGAAAACTCTTGTGGAAAAAGCTGAAAAATATTTATGATCTGCTGTCTTCTGTATCAATGCACCAAACAGGAATAAAATCGAAGCAACATGACATAAAATTCCTATATAAACAGAGCATTAAATATCAAAAAGGGGAATAACTCAGGAAAAAAGTATTGGTTATTAAAATCATAACCTTAATGCATGTCTTCATATCAATATGTGTTCACATACTTAATTTCAAGAAAATCTGCCAAACAGTTTTGGAGGAGTAGCAATAACAAACTTTAATTACAACTAGAAAATGTGTTTATGAAACACTATGCCCCCAACTGTATGCTTGCCTCTAAAGAAGGTTCATCCCATACTTTTTAAGTCAGATAGGGGTATTAATTGATACATATACATCTTAGTCTGTAACTGTATGCCAAATACAAGGAACACAGCTTAAGCGGTTCTTCAGATATTTTGTTCCCAAAGTTATTCCTATAGCTTGTTCCAATACAAAATGCCTATGTCCAAAAATGGGGAATAACTCAACCAAAAAATTATGAAATGGGCTCCAAAGTTAATCAGGTCATCTACACCTTGGTTCAAACCTGTATGTCAAAGATTCTAGCTTATGCGGTTCTTCGGATATTTTGTTAACACTTTGTAGCATAGGCTTCAATGCACTAAGTCGGAAAAAGAGCATAACTCGGTCAATAATTCACGAATTGTTTTCAAATGTTAATTAGGTCATCTATACTTTGGGCAATGTCTTCCCACAAAAAATCATGATCCTAGCATCAGGGGTTGATGAGATATTTTGTTCACAAGGTTACATAGGCTTACAATGCACCAAGTGGAAACAAGAGCTCCGCAAGCGGGGCAATATACGCCCGTTTCTGAATGGTTTTTTTTGCACTGTTTCATCCTTGTCTACATTGCTATCAAGTTTATCAAGACATTCCAAACACTAAGGTACTCAAAAGAAAAGCCTTAAAAAAGTAATCAAAGGGATGTAACTAAAAATAAAATAAGGAAGGGGAAGCAATTATTCTTTTATTAGACATACTGTCTCAACCTAATACACATTGCTTTAAAGTTTCGTCAAGATATTCCATACGGTTACCTAGTAATGACTTGCCCAAGAATAGCCGTAGAAATTAATCAAAGGGATGTAACTCCATAAATAAGGAAGGGGGGGGGGGGGGGGGGCAATTATTCTTATATAAGGCACACAGCCTCAACCTAATACACATTGCTATAAATTTTCATCAAGATATTCCATATGGTTGCCTACTTATCGCTTGCATAAGTATAGCCTTAGAAAATATTCAAAGGGAGGTTACTCCAAAAAAAAGTAAGGGGAGGCAATCGTTTTTATATGTGACATATTGTGTCAACCTAATATACATCACTATCAAGTTTCATCACAATAGTCCAAAGGGTTAGTTAGATATGAGGTGTACAAATATAGTATGACAAAATAATCAAAAGGAGGTAACTCAAGATCTAAGTCAAGGGGAGTAACCATTCTTGTATGAGACACATTGTCTTAACCTCATATACATTGTTATAAAGTTTCATCATGATATTCCAAAGAGTGACCAAGTTATGGAATGCTAAAGAATTGCCATACAAACTGCCATAGACAAGTTTTTTCAAAGGGCTGTAACTCCGCTAAAAATCATAGGAGCAAAATTTTTATATACTATGCGCTACTCCACATCGTAGTCTTACTGTTTACAAAGTTTCAGCTTAATTGGATGAAAAACTATTGGAGAAGTTATCCGGAAACGAACACCCAAAAAATCTAAGTAAAGGGCTGTAACTCCGCTAAAAATCATTGGAGCGTAACCTCGAAATGATATGAGCTGGTCCACCTCATAGTCTTACTATATACCAAGTTTCAGCTTGATCAGATGTAAACTGTAGGAGGAGTTATCCGGAAACGAAACGTTTACGACGGAGGGACGCCAGCGCCATAACAATATACGTCCCATTTTTCAAACAGGCAAATTAAAAGGGCATAACTCTGTAAAAAAATTCACGAATTGTTTTCAAAAGTTAATCAAGTCATCTACACCTTGGACAATGTCTTCCCACAAAAAATCATGATCCTAGCATCAGAAGTTCTTTACATATTTTGTTCACAAGGTTCCATTGGCTTATATGCACTTAGTCGAAAAAGAGGCATAACTGGGTCAAAATTCACAAATTTTTTTTCAAAAGTAAATCAGGTCATCTACACCTTGGGCAATGTCTTTCCACAAAAAACCATGATCCTAGCATCAGGAGTTCTTGAAATATTTTGTTCACAAGGTTCCATAGGCTTACAATGCAACTCTGGAAATACGTGACTGGCGGAAAAAAGAAATCAAAGCACTGAAAGTGTTGATGGACTAGGGGCTCGCAAGGCAAGAAGGTGCTGAATGTGAATTTGCATTCTCCTATGCCTAGAAGTTACACATTAAATTTGGATTCGATGTACTCATTCACTTTTGACAAAGTTTTTTTTTTTTTGCGATGAGTTTTACTTCCCTTTCAAGAAAATTTCACTTATATCGAGCCGATTGTTAATCCAAGGTGTTAATCCGGAGTGCCCGGAGAACAAGAGCTGTCAGCAGACAGCCTAACTCTTCTGGAATTAAGGAGATAAAAGAGTGTCATTGTGATTCAAGGAGATAACCAACACCCCAAGTGATAAAGTCTAATTGTTGACCTACTTTTCATGATCCAGTGACTTTGCCTTATTTTTCAGACACTATAATACTGATTTGAGTCCAAGTTCAGATAATGGTTCAGTGGAGCATGACAATTGACCTCATTATTTTTCTAGGTCATTGTGACCTACTTTTCATGGTCCAGTCACTTTGCCTTATTTCTCGGACACTATAATACTGATTTGAGTCAAAATTCGGATAATGGTACAGTGGAGCACCACAATTGACCTCATTATTTTTTTAGGTCATGGTGACCTACTTTTCATGGTCCAGTGGTTTTTGCCTTATTTCTCAGGCACTATTATACCAGTTCGAGTCAAATTTCAGATATTGGCTCATTGGAGCATAATAATCGGCCTCATTATTTTTCAAGGTCATGGTGACCTACTTTTCATGGTCAAGTGATTTTGTCTTGTTTCTCAGGCACTGTAATACCTATTTGAGACAAACTTCAAATATTTGCTCAGTGAAGCATCATGATTGATCTCATTTTCTAGGCCGTCATGATCTACTTTTCATGGTCCAGTGATTTTGTCTTATTTCTCAGGCTCTATAATACCTATTTTAGTCAAACTTTAGATATTGGCTCATTTGAGCATAAAGATTGACCTCATTATTTTACTAGGTCATGGTGACCTATTTTTCATGGTCCAGTGATTTTGCCCTATTTCTTAGACACTATAATACTGATTTGAGACAAACTTCAGATATTTGCTCAGTGGAGCACAAGGATTGACCTAATAGTTTATCTAGGTCATGGTGACCTTCTTTTCATGGTCCAGTGATTTTGCCTTATTTCTCAGACATCATAATACCAATTTGAGTCAAACTTCAGATAATGGCAGTGGAGCATGACAGTTGACCTCATTATTTTTCTAGGTCATGGTGACCTACTTTTCATGGTCCAGTGATTTTGCCTTATTTCTCAGGCACTATTAAACCAATTTTAGTGAAACTTCAGATGTTTGCTCCTTGGAGCGGGACGATTGCTCTCATAATTTTTCTAGGTCATTGTGACCTATAATTTCTGAGGTCATAATGACCTACTTTTAACGGCCCATTAGAGAAAGTCACATAAATTCTCTGACAAATGAAATAGGAATGACAAAGCACAAGTCAGGCGAGCTACGCTGTGCTGCGACTGCTCTTGTTGGTTAGTTACCATCCTTGGTGGCATACTGGATGACGGACAACAATCATAAGAATCAATTTTTGTCCCCCTTCGCCGGAAAGCTACACCATAAAATTTGCCTTTGGTCGAACCAGTTTCAGAATAATTTCATTATTGTTTACATACTTTCTCATTACGAAATGTATTTCACCATTTATTATTTTTGAACAAATTATTTATATCATTACAAAGTCGGATTCGAAAAATATCTGCTCCTCTCGATTAATAGACGAAGCGTGGCACGGGTCAAAATACGGTTGCAATAATTCGAGATAAAATATCACTTTGCTTCTTGTACACCTGTGGAAGAAAATCCGTTTATTTTGTCATGACAATCACATGGAGCATTTGTGTGTCGTCACCCTTTAATTTTGACTGATGCTCGGTTCAAACTAAAGGCTTAAAGTAACGATCGATATTATTGGCTGGCGTACCAATTTTGCTGCGATCAGTGCTCCGCCTCCTTTTTTGAGGTCGGCCCTTGCTAACCTGTTCCTTGTCAGTCATATACCAAACACACTTCATGACCTTACATTACGTCCATCGCTAGATAGTATATTTCCGAGTATTTTTATAATTTTAACTGAAGGTTTCCGCCATTTTTACAAAGGGAAACAAGTTTCGTTGTTACTACCTGTTTGCTTCCCTGCACAACATGGTCCTTCCAAACGGCGTCTAGTCGTTAAGGAAAGGAAAAGCAGCTAGTGAAGCATTTTTTCTCTCAAAGCATTAAGGTGGGGAAAATTTCAAAAAAAAATGCGAATGCACTGGGCTAAACCAGAAAGCTTGCCAAAAGAGTTATTTGGCCGACGCCGAAGCCACCTATGTTTTATGGTTCACTTCTGCTAGTCCCAGGCCAGACACAAAATGAAGATTTGTTTCCCAGAGGATCCTGAAAGTCTAAGATACACCTTAAAACACTGACCGTAATGCATAGTCAAATTAGAATTAAACGGATATACAAAAATCTTCTGTCTTTAATCTGTATGTGTGTTCGTGACCATTTTTTCGTCATAATTTGTATTTTTTCACACGATCTATATGTAAATAAAATCAAAGACAAAACAGTACATCACTAATCACCCCCGTTTACCATACCCCAAACACCTGAATAAACAGCAAAGACCCAGATCAGACTGCTACAAGGAAAAAACTTATCCGGCACTATTCCCCGATTCGCATGGCTCGGTGTAGAGTCTACTTTGAGTTTTATTTATTATTTTCATTTATTTATTTTCAGTTTGATCATCAACATCAAGGATATATACTACATGTATGTGTAAGTAATAAGCTGCAAAACCCAAGAATAATGGAAAATCTTTTCTTTGCGAATGTAAGGACAATCCAGTCTACACAGTTTGGCCAGGGCACACACAAAAATTTAACAGAATATTGCACATTGTTAGGTGATTTAGTACACTTTTATCCCTTTTCAATTTTGCCATCGGGTCAAATTTTAAAGGAAAGAATTTTATCCTCGAACAGCGAATTTTTGCATAGACATATTTAAGAAGCGTTTCATCGCAAAGGCAGCAAATAAGTAGTCAACACTGAATAAAGCTCATATAAATAGCACCGCAAAGGTCTCCAGTAATTAGTAATAGTAATTTGTTTTTACCTTGCATTACAGTAATTCCCATTTTGTGCTAATCCGACTCTTTTTCTGGTGTCATGGTGGATTTTCTGTATTTTGACAATAACAAGTTGTTTCCATAGGAATTATCAAGTTTGATTAACTTTTAGTATTTCTCTGCAAAACAGATATTCTTGGTATCTGCTAAATTCAAAAAGTGTTTCACTCTCTATGAAAACACATGTCGTGGCATCTTGGATACAAAACACGATTCCTCAACATATGTTTTTTTAAAAAAAATGAGAGAAATTACCTCAGAATTACTTTTACTTATTACAGGCCTAAATCTTACAAATGTGACATCTACCAAATTAATGCAAAATTTAAATGGGCAGTTTAAAGTAGAGTTATTCGTCTGATCTGAAGATTACAGTTTCTTTGATGTCTTCAGTAACTACATGTACTGCGTAATTGAGATTTATTATTCAAGTTCTATTTTTTGGGCGAACACTTGACCTCGCAACGGATTTCCTAATCTAGATATCTACAATAACTACTGACTTTGGCTGTCATGATGTAAATTTCTTATGACATAATTATGTAAGGCTTCATTTAGCCGGCAAAGAAAAAAGAAAGCCTTGAATTATTATTTTTATGGTTACTCAATCTTTGGTGTGAAAAGTGTCCTGTTAAAAGGTTTTGCACAATGATATTTCAATATGATCATGCCAATGTAGAAGGCTCCGATCAGACTGCGCGAATGGCCAGGCTGATCCGAGTCGCTGCCGTTCGCACTTTCCGTAGTCAAGTTGAAACTAGAAATGTTTTTCAGAGAAAAACTGATGTCCCCCCACCAGCCCATTTTCCATCCCCTATAATGAAGTCCTCCTGTGACCTTGAAAATGAGGTCAAGGTCACCAGAATCTGATCAGCTCTTAAGCTAGTCCTAGTGATGTATTCATGCAAGTTTGGTGAAATTCCATCAATTGGTTCATGAGATATTATGGGTACAAGACATTGCCATCTAAGTTCTCCAATGACCTTGAAAATGAGGTCAAGGTTGCCAAAATCTAAATCAGCTCTTAAGCTAGTCCCAGTGATGTATCCAAGCAAGTTTGGTGAAACTCCATCCATTGGCTCATAAGATATTGTGGTAACAGGAAATTGTCATCTCAGTCCTCCAATGACCTTGAAAATGAGGTTAAGGTCATCAAAATCTAATCAGCTTTTAAACATGACCCAATGATGTATCCATGCAAGTTTGGTGAAATTCCATCCATTGGTTCAGGAGATATAGTGGGTACAAGAAACTGTTATCTAAGTCCTTCAGTGACCTTGAAAATGAGGTCAAGGTCATCAAAATCTGATTACCTCTTAAACTTGCCCCAATGATGCTTCCATGCAAGTATGATGAAATTCTATCCATTGGTTCAGTAGATATAGTGGGTACAAGAAATTCTCATCTAAGTCCTCCAGTGACCTTGAAAATAAGGTCAAGGTCACTAAAATCTAACGATCTCTTCAACTTGTCCCAATAATGTATCCATGCAAGCTTGGTGAAATTCCATCCATTGGTTTAGGAGATAACATGGGTACATGAAACTGTAATCTAACTCCTCTAGTGACCTTGAAAATGAGGTTAAGGTCACCAAAAGCAAATCAGCTCTTAAACATGTCCCTATGACTTATCCATGAAAGTTTGGTGAAATTCCAGCCATTGGTTCAAGAGATATCGTGCACGCAAAGTGAGTACATGAAATTGTCATCTAAGTCCTCCAGTGACCTTGAAAATGAGGTCAAGGTCCCCAATATCTAATCAGCTCTTAAACTTGTCCCAATGATGTATCCATGCAAGTTTGGTGAAATTCCATCCATTGGTTCAAGAGATATCGCGCACACAAGAAACTGTCACGCCGACGCCCGGGAACCGCACTGAAAACAATATGTCCCCCCTCACCTTTGGTGGGGGGACATAATTATATACTCCGCGATTTCAGAATAGTTTCCGAATTCTGATTGAACACTTTTGTCAATAAAATGTTTGAAACAGTTTATTATTTGATAGCCGAACAAAACACGTACATGTACTTTTCATATTTTTTCGACAGAGCAGTGTCTGGAAAGTCACGTGCTAGTTGTGAATGACTGACAGGTTATTTTTGTGCTAACGATTGGCTAAGACTTTTGTTTCATCTACCCGTTACTTGTCTGGGTTGACAGATAAGACACGTCACAACGTAACAAGTAGCCCAAAGGGCAACAATTGCTCACCTGGGAGACATTGTAAACCTATAGGGATATTTAAGATGCTCAAGGGCAGCTAACTCCGCAGTCAGTGGTCCAATCAGGCTGAAAATTAAACTCATCCAAAACTTTATGTATGCCCTCATTTAATATATGCAAGTTTAAAAAGTATCCGATCAAGAGCACAATAGACAGAGCTGTCAAAGGCAGCTAACTTCGTAGTGGTTGACCTGATCTGGCCAAAATTTGAACTTGTTTAAGATATTATGCATTTCCTCATTACCTGCAAGTTTGAAAAGGATCGGATCAGTAGAAACCAAGAAAAAGTGGCGACACTGATTTTTTGGATGCTCAGGGCAGGTACTCCATAGTCAGTGGTGGGATCTAGCCGAAATAATAATAATCCAAGCTTTTATGCATATCCTCAATACCTGCAAGTATGAAGAGGATCCGATGAAAAATGAAAATGTGATGACGTTGTTTTCTCCATTATAAGACTATGGGATTTTTTTTCGAACGCTCAAGGGCAGCTAACTCCATAGTCTGTGCTCGAATCCGGCCAGATTTCGAACTCATTCAAGCTCTTATGTATGTCATCATTACCTGCAAGTATGATAAGGATCTAATCAAAAACCTTGATTGCAGCACCCTGAAAGTCAAACTTGCTCGAGATATTGTCATGCCCTACATTTGTGTGAATTTATTTTAGAATCCGTTGAGAAATGTAGGTGCTAGAGCGATGACAAAGTTTTTCTAAAAATAGCCACAGTGACCTTGACCTTGGGCACAGCATCCTGAAAGTCGAACTTGCTTGAGATATTGTCACGCCCTACATTTGTGTCAAGTTATTTCAAAATCCATGGAGAAATGTAGGTGCTACGGCGATGACAAAGTTTTTCTACAAATAGCCACAGTTACCTTGACCTTGGGCACAGCACCCTGAAAGTCGAACTTGCTCGAGATATTGTCATGCCCTACATTTGTGTGAATTTATTTTAAAATCTACAGAGAAATGTAGGTGCTAGAGCGCTGACAAAGTTTTTCTAAAAATAGCCACAGTGACCTTAACCTTGGGCGCAGCACCCTGGAAGTCAAACTTCTTTGAGATATTGTCATGCCCTACATTTGTGTGAAGTTGATTTAAAATCCCTTGAGAAATGTAGGCGCAAGAGCGATGACCAAGTTTTTCTAAAAACAGCCACAGTGACCTTGACCTTGGGTGCAGCACCCTGAAAGTCAAACTTGCTCGAGATATTGTCATGCCCTACATTTGTGTGAAGTTATTTCAAAATCTGCTGAGAAATGTAGGAGCTAGAGCGCTGACAAAGTTTTTCTAAAAATAGCCACAGTGACCTTGACCTTGGGCGCAGCATCCTGAAAGTCGAACTTGCTCGAGATATTGTCATGCCCTACATTTGTGTGAAGTTATTTTAAAATCTGCAGACAAATGTAGGTGCAATAGGGCTGACAAAGTTTTTCTTAAAATAGCCACAGTGACCTTGACCTTGGGCGCAGCACCCTGAAAGTCAAACTTGCTCGAGATATTGTCATGCCCTACATTTGTGTGAAGTTATTTTAAAATCCGTTGAGAAATGTAGGCAATAGAGCGATGACAAAGTTTTTCTAAAAATATGTGATGACGTTGTTTTCTCCATTATAACACTATGGGATTTTTTTCAAACGCTCAAGGGCAGCTCACTCCTTAGTCTGTGCTCGAATCCAGCCAAATTTCGAACTCATCCAAGCTTTTATGTATGTCATCATTACCTGCAAGTATGATAAGGATCTAAGCAAAAACAGTTGAGAAAACGTGATGACGCCATTTTCCCCATTATAACCCTATGGGATTTTTTTCAAACGCTCAAGGGCAGCTAACTCCGTAGTCTGTGCTCGAATCCGGCCAAATTTCGAACTCATCCAAGCTTTTATGTATGTCATCATTACCTGCAAGTATGATAAGGATCTAATCAAAAACAGTTGAGAAAACGTGATGACGCCGTTTTCCCCATTATAACCCTATGGGGGCTATCTGTTGCCATGGAAACCAGAGTTCTGAGCTGATCGGCACCAAAACCTAATGCAGCCTTTCTCTTACCCCAATGATGCTTCAGATAAAATTTGATTGCAATCGGCCCACTGGTTTCTGAGATATTTATGTTTGAAAGTGTTGACGCACGCACGCACGCACCCACCCACCCACGCACGGACGGACGACGGCTCGACTCCCATCCTATAAGCTCACCTCTGAGCCTTAGGCTCAGGTGAGCTAAAAACTCGATGCGATCTACATGACAAAATAAACGGAATTTCTTCCGAAGGCTTATCAGTAAAAAAAAGAATCTCATACTTCACTTCTGGAGTATATCCCACAGCTCATGTACAGTTCAGCTGTCTGAGCTGGGAAACTATTTCTTCTGTGCACATAAGGCCACACCCCCAATGAATATGCATGCAGAGAGCGGTCTCGAGCAGCCGTATTGATAAAGTCACACCAGGATGGCGGTGGTATGAGAATTGAAATATGATGGTGGACGGGATACCCGAATCAATATGATAACGTATACATTCTTTTCAAATCAAACAATTTGGTCTTGACCTCTTTGTTAAACGAGTTCACTTTTAAACATGCGCACATGTTCGCGCCGAAGAATCTATAGGACGAGCGGGGCGTGTTTAAATCTGTCTGTTAGCGTAGTAATATATCGGTGAAATCTGTTGCTGCTTCTGACGTCCTCGAATTTTGTTGCCTGCTAAGGACTAGGGGCTGAAAAGCCCCTAGTCCAAAAATAGCCATCAGAGGAGATGGCAAATCCCCCGACCAAAGACCCCATGGGCCTTGGTAAAAAGGGTGCACTTCAAAACACATATTAGTAATATATTGTCGTTCTTTTATGCTTCTGATTGACATTAACTGTTAACAGATGCATGATTATATCTAACACTCAGACTAAAACAGTATGCTTGACTGCTAAAAAGAGGTAATATCTCAAACAGCCACCATAATTATACGCAAATGTATAGCATACGATACATTCAACCTTCAAAATGTGTGAATAACTTCTAAAGTACAAGCCTTACAAACCTAATTTTGAGCTCTCTAGTAAGTGAATTTGGACAAAGAATCCAAATTTGGAAAAAAAAATTTTTTTTGGTGTGTGTGTGTGTGGGGGGGGGGGGGGGGGGGGGGGGGGGGGGGGGGGAGTGGGGGGCGGGAGGGGCACAGGAATGTGGAGGGGTCAGAGAGATTTAGGAACACTGATAAGATATCACAGCATGATCATCAATATTCTAAAAGGTACACGGTTATTCAAATTCTGGAGCTGGCCAGGGTTATACAAATATGGAGCAGAGATTCAAACAGCAGCTCAAACTACCAAAGGGAATTAACTCACAAAGTATAAAAGCAAGAGTTATCATTCATGTATGAGACAAATTGTCATAACCTGTTCTGCATATCTGTGAAGTATCATGAAAATGTTTCAAAAGGTATTCAAGCTATGGAGTGGACACCTAAAATCATCAAAGGGAAATAACTCTGGAAGTAAGAAAGCAAGAGTTGTCATTCTTGTTCGGGACACATTGTCATGACCTGTTCTACATATCTGTGAAGTATCATGAAAATATTCCAAAAGGCATTCAAGTTATAGAGCGGACATGAAATCACACCTAAAATAATCAAGGGGAAATAACTCAAAAAGTAAGAAAGCAGGATTTGTCATTCTTGTTCGCGACACATCATCATGACCTGTTCTACATATCTGTGAAGTATCATGAAAATATTCCAAAAGGCATTCAAGTTATAGAGCGGACATGAAATCACACCTAAAATAATCAAGGGGAAATAACTCAAAAAGTAAGAAAGCAGGAGTTGTCATTCTTGTTCGCGACACATCATCATGACCTGTTCTACATATCTGTGAAGTATCATGAAAATATTCCAAAAGGTATTCAAGTTATAGAGTGGACACGAAATCATACCTAAAATGATCAAGGGGAAATAACTCAAAAAGTAAGAAAGCAAGAGTTGTCATTCTTGTTCCCGACACACCATCATGTCCTGTTCTACATATCTGTGAAGTATCATGAGAATATTCCAAAGGGTATTCAAGTTATAGAGCGGACACGAATCTGCCAAAAAATCACACCTAAAATTATCAAGGGGAAATAACTCAAAAAGTAAGAAACAGGGTGGTCACAAAATTTTGGAAATCAAATTCCCTGATTTTTCCCTGATCTGGCTTGATTTTCCCTGATAAAATTTCCTCGATGGGTTAATATTGGCTGAACCACCTCTGTATTATTTTAGTAGTTACCTCATATGTTATGTTTATATGACCTGAGAGAAATAAAAGATTCTGTCTGTCTGTCTGTTACTGTCACAAAAGCCTTCATTTTGAAGTCATTATGACAGAAAATATATCCATTTTTTATAAAAAAAAATCCCTCAAACTATGATATAATGCCTTCATAATGTTAATAATTTTCAATTTACTTACCTGGTAACAAAAATCAATTGGTCAAATATTTATATGGCCTCCAACCTTCCCTCATAGCCATACCTTCACCTCCAAATGAATGTTACAAACATTACTGTTTTAATGTTTTCTAATTTCTTTTATTTTGTCTTATTTTATTTTTATTTTATTCATTTGTTTTTTTGTGTGTGTTTTTTGGTATATGGTGAACTGTCTAAACATTTTTGCCATTTCCAAGCTAACAGCAGTGTTGTGTAAACACAGACCAAGGCTCAGCCTGAGGGTAATTGAGCCAAAAAGAAATGCTCCTCCTTCTGAGTTTCAGTTCAGAGAACTTACAAGCTAATATGTATGGAAAAGAAGGGAAGACAAAAAGTTTGTCCAAATTTCTCAAAGATATTCAGCAAGCTTCTCCCTTTCTGGAGCCCTAAGCTGAGTCCTGAAGACAATAAAAAGACCATTTGAAACCTATTAAACTATTAACAAGATGACCCTACATGTAGGACTTCAGACAATGCAAAATGTCTCTTTACACAACATTAAACCAGTGGTGTAAAATGTTCTATAACTTACACATTTCTGGTGTATAGATTACTTAAAACTGAACTTAGAGGAACAAACAATACTTAACACTTTATAGAATTATACTTAATTTTTCATCAAATTACAGTGTCAGTAACTTAGCATCAAGGATCATTTGATGTCAACATTTGGCTATTTGACAGTCTACCATACACATTATTTTACACTTTATTTGAACCATAAAGTAAATTAACACATGCATATAAATGTAGCTGAAAACTTGCTGCTCATAGAATTTTCCTAAAACTACTTTTTGTTAGCTCAAAAATAGCTTTATAATTTAAAAAAAAAAATAAGTAGGTAAGCATACAATGCTAATTCAGAAAAGCATGCAATACTGAATTATGTAAAACACATGACCGTAACCACACAAACTGGACATTCATATTTCAATTTAGATTGATTAATTCTCCACTACAGAAAAATCTCTTTTATTGTATTAAGATTTTTTACAAATCATTGCTTTCAGATAAATGCTCAATACAAAGTTCGAAACCTATGGAAGGAAAATGCTTATTCAATACTTCGCACTATACCCCTTAAACTAATTAAATTGTACATGTATATCATACAGTTGTCAGTAGGAGACTTACACTCATTTTATTGCAGAAAGAGACCATAAGTAACCATGATACCTGCTTGAAAAGTTTCATGTTATCAAAATAGAATTTTTAAAATTCCCTGATTTTTCCCAGATTTTCATCAAATTCCCTGATTTTTCCCTGCAGGGAATTTATTTTCATCATTTTCCCTGTTTTCCAGAGCTTGTGGCCACCCTGAAGAAAGCAAGAGTTGTCATTCTTGTTTGCGACACATCGTCATGATCTGTTTTACATTTCTGTGAAGTATCATGAAAATATTCCAAAGGGTATTCAAGTTACAGAGCGGACACGAATCTGCCAAAAAATCACCAAAGGGGAGATAATTCAAAAAGTACAATAGCGAGAGTTACCATTCTTGTACGTGACACATCGTCATGACCTGTTCTACATAACTGTGAAGTATCATGAAAATATTCCAAAGGGTATTCAAGATATAGAGCGAACAAGAAAATGTTTACGGACGGACGGACGCCAGGCTCATCGCTATATTCCCCGAACCTTTCGGTCGGGGGATAAAAATACAGGTCTGCTAATTTTTCATATACATGCCGCATATAAAAGTTCAAGATCGTAGCCTAAGCGGTTCTTGAGTCTCCCAGATGCCATAAAGCGGTACGGACGGACCGACATACGGACAGGTCCAAACCAATATGCCCCTTACCTGAAGTTGAGGGCATAAAAATTACAAAGGGGAATAACTCAGCAGGCAAACACTTCCGGGAAAAACTGGAAAACACGTGTCAACTATTTTCATATGATGCATCAATGAACCAAATTTGAATAAAATCAAAAGCAAACACGACTAAAAACACCCCAAATTAGGGCCAAAATATCAAAAAGGGGCATAACTCAGGCAAGAGGGATCAGATTTCAAAATGGAAACCTAAATGCACATCTTCGTTCCAATATGTGTTCACATACTTAATTTCATGAAAATCGGTCAAGCGGTCTAGGAGGAGTTGCGATAACAACCTTTTTTTTTTGTTTTTACAAAAAATATAAAGGGGCATTACTCAGCATTAAAACCCATCAGCGAAAAACTGAAAAATATGTATCTCTTTTCACAACATGCTGCATCCATGGATAAAAGTTGAAACATATCGGAGCAAGTTTAATGTGTTGCGGCTGGACGACTGAGGACAGACGGATGGAAGGATGTGAAAACAGTATACCCCTCAAACACAGTTGGGTGGGGGGGGGGGGGGGGGGGGGTATCAAAGTATAAGCTGATTTAATTACTCTTGTTTTCTGTACTAGTCTGATGATGTTTTATATTAAAGTTTCATGAAAATAACTTTCAAAGTTCAAAATGCTATAGAGCAGACACAATTTTCACACTAAAAATTACAAAGTGGAATAATTCTGTGACAAGAATTCCACTGAATGCAGTGTCTCGCCTGCTGGTGCTTTGTCACAAAACAGAGCTGAATCAGTAAATACAATGCAAATTTTGAAAGGTCAGACAGAACCGTAACATTAGGTCAAGATGCTACATTGATGACAGTTTTCAGTTTCACCATCCCACATTCCTTGGCTGTAATCTTGAGGCAAATGTTGCAAAGTCAAAGAACCTTAAAATGTCTGTCAAGATACAACACCAATGGTGACTTTGAGCTTTACTCTTCCAGTTCTTTGCATGACCCAAGTTTCATGGCTCTAGCCTATAATATATATTCTGAGAAATGGAGATAAATTCAAAAATGACAAAAAATTGCGAAGTCAATGAACCCTAAAATGTAGGTCAAGACAAAATTGATAATGGCTTTGAGCTTTGCTCTTCAAGATGTATGCATGGCCCAAGTTTTATGGCTCTAGCCCTTATGTTTCTTGAGAATTAGAGCATAACGTGAAACTCGACACAACTTGCAAAGTCGGTGAAGCGTAAAATGTAGGTCAATACTCTAGAGCAGACACTATATGCTCTTCCAGATCTTTGTATGACCCAAGTTTCATGGCTCTAGCCCTTATAGTTCTTGAGGAACAGAGCTGAACGTCAAAACGAGACAATAATGCACAGTTAGTGAGCAGTTAAAAGTAGGTCAAGACTCAATACTGATGATAGCTTTAAGCTTTACTCTTCCATATGTATGCATGACTCAAGTTTCATGGCCCTAGCCCTAATAGGTCTTGAGGAACAGGGCTAAACGCCAAAACGAGACAAAAATGCACAGTTAGTGAACAGTAAAATATAGGTCAAGACTCAATATTGATGATAGCTTTAAGCTTTACTCTTCCAGATGTTTGCATGACTCAAGTTTCATGGCCCTAGCCCTTATAGTTCTTGAGAAACAGAGCTAAACGCCAAAACGAGACAAAAATTGCTAAGTTGGTGAACCATAAAATTTAGGTCAAGACTCAATATTGATGGTGGCTTTAAGGTCTACTCATTCAGGTGTATGCATGTCTCAAGTTTCATAGCCTTAGCTCTTATAATTCTTGAGAAACTGAGCTAAACTCAAAATCTCTACAAAAACTTGCAAAGTCGGTGAACCATAAAATGTAGGTCAAGACTCAATATTGATGGTGGCTTTAAGATCTACTCATCCAGGTGTATGGATGACTTTAGTTTAATGGCTCTAGCTATTATAGTTTTTGAGAAACAGAGCTAAACACAAAAACTTGACAAAAACTTGCAAAGTCAGTGAACCATAAAATGTAGGTCAAGACTCAATACTGAGGGTGGCTCTACAGTCTGCTCATCCAGGTGTATGCATGACCTAAGTTTAATGGCTCTAGCCCTTATTGTTGCTGAGAAAATGAGCTAAACGCAAAAACTTGACAAAAGTTTACGCTGATGCCACCAACAACGATGGCACCAGAAAAGCAATACATACGTCTCACCTCTGATGCGCAGGCAAGACAAAAATGTAGATCATGTAAATAACTTTGAAAGTTTAAATGTTATAGAGCAGACACAATTTTCACACTAAAAATTACAAAGTGGAATAATTCTGTAAAAAAGTAGATGAAGATAGTTATTCTTCTCTGCATATTGTCTGATAATGTTTTATATTTGTACTAAGTTTTTGTAAATATCTCAAGCAGTTTCAGAGTTATGAAGCAAACACTATTTCCATACTTAAATTTACAAAGGGGAATAATTACATCAAAAATTCAAATGGAGTTACGGTTCTTGTTTCTTGGAACATCCTCTGATGATGCTTTATATTTGTACCAAGTCTTGTGAAAATGTCTTATATGGTTTTTAAGTCATAAGGTGGACATGATTTCCATACTTAACACTACACAGGGGCATATTTCTGTAAAAATGTGTGTGGAGTTATTGTTCTTATTATTGCACATCATCTGATACTTCTTTATATTTGTTCCAAATTTTTAGAAAATATCTCTCATGGTTTCAAAATTATGCAGAGGATACAATATCCATACTAAAATATATGAAGGGCCATAATTTTATAAAAATGTAGGTTGAGTTACAGTTCTTGTTCTCTTCACATCATCTGATGATGCTTTATATTTGTACCAAGTTTTGCGAAAATATCTCAAACTGTTTCAAAAATAAATGAAGGGGCATAATTCTGTAAAAATTGTAAGTGGAATTACACATTTTGTTCTCTGCACATTGTCTGATGATGCCTTGTATTTGTATTAAGTTTTGGGACAATATCTCGAACGGTTATAGAGTTATCAAGTGGGCATGACCTCTATACTTAAATTTACAAAGGGGAATAATTCCATAAACAAGAGGACCATTAGGTCCTGATCGCTCCCCTGAGCCCTAGACTTTAATGTCATATGAATTTTTTGGACATTTGTTTTCTCTATGAATTACTGATCTTTTGTAGACATAAGGTAACAGTGCCAAAATGGTGGTAAGCAGAACTTCCAGGCCTAACAGTTTCCTTTCTGAGAGAAAGTACTTTAAATATTCAACCAAAGTGACCACTGGCCAAGGTCACTAAATGACCTTGACCTCTTGAATTCAAATGGATTTAGTCCAATTGAATTTCCACATCACAGAGTCTAATAGCAAGAGAAAAACACACTTTTACAGCTTTTCCCATTCAAAAGCCTAAGGGGGTAAGATAAATTAGACCTTGCCATATAAATAGTCAAGGTCAAATCAGGGTCATCAGTTATACTAGAGTCCCAGATGCTACATGCCAAGTTTCAAGGTGATCAGCATATATCGGCATGGTGGCCATCTTGGTCATGTGATGTGGACCAAATACATAAACTCTCTTTCCCCCTTTGCCTGAGGGCTGCATATTTAATTTAATTGAAATTGGCCCAGACATGTCAGAGGAGGTCTTTTGAAAATGATGACAGATGAAGATATGTGACCTTTGGCCAAGGTCACTAGATGACCTTGACCTCTAGAATTCATACAGATTGAACTTGAATGCATTTCCATATCACAGAGCACACCAGAAACAGAAAAATCCACTTTTTCAGTTTTTCCCATTCAAAGGCCTAAGGGACCAAATTTGACCTTGCCATAAAATAGATCAAGGTCAACCCAGGGTCATCAGTTACATATTTTTAATAGTACTAGCCTCCTAGATGCCACATACCAAGTTTCAAGGCAATCAGCCCAGTGGTTCTGGAGAAAAAGATTTTTTAAGGTTTTTACCATATATGGGCATAGTGGCCATCTTGGATATGTGACCTGGACTAAATGTATAGATTTTGTTTCCCCCTTTGCCTGAAAACTGTATATGAAATTTATTTGAAAAAGGCCAAGTAGTTTCAAAGAAGAAGTCCTTTGAAAATGTTGATAGACAAGGGACAAGTGACCTTTGGCTAAGGTCACTAGATGACCTTGACCTCTAGAACTTCATTTAGGTTAAATCTGAATGCATTTCCACATTACACAGCACAATAGCAACATAAAAATGTATTTTTTCAGTTTTTCCCATTCGCAAGCTTAAGGAACCAAATTTGACCTTGCTATAAACTAGATCAAGGTCAACTCAGGGTCTTTATTTATATAAACTTTGTAGTACTAGAGTCCAAAATGCTACATACTAAGTTTCAAGGCAATCGGTCCAGTGGATCTGGAGAAGAAGATTTTTTTAGGTTTTTACCATATATGGGCAGGGCGGCCATCTTGATAATGTGACCTGGACCAAATATATAAACTTTCTTTCCCCCTTTGCCTTAAAGCTGCATATGAAGTTTAATTGAAATAGGCCCAGTAGTTTCCCAAAAGAAGTCCATTGAAAATGTTGACAGACAACGGACAAGTGACCTTTGGCTAAGGTCACTAGATGACCTTGACCTCTAGAACTTCATTTAGGTTAAATCTGAATGCATTTCCACATTACACAGCATAATAGCAACATAAAAATGTACTTTTTCAGTTTTTCCCATTCAAAAGCCTAAGGGTCCAAATTTGACCTTGCCATAAAATAGGTCAAGGTCAACACAGGGTCTTCATTTGTATAAATTTTGTAGTAATAGAGTCCAAGATGCTACATACCAAGTTTTAAGGCAATCGGCCCAGTGGATCTAGAGAAGAAGATTTTTTTTAGGTTTTACCATATATGGGCATGGCGGCCATCTTGGTCATGTGACCTAGACCAAATGTATTAACTTTCTTTCCCCCTTTGCCTGGAGGCTGCATATGAAGTTTAATTGAAATTGGCCTAGTAGTTTCAGAGAAGAAGTCCTTTGAAAATGTTGACGACGGACGAACGACGGATGCCGGAGGCTACCATCCTATAAGCTCCTCCGGAGTCTTCGGCTCAGGGGAGCTAAAAATGTAGGTGGAGATACAGTTCTTGTCCTCTGCAGATCAGCTGAAGATGCTTTATACTTGAAGTAGTTTCGTGAAAATATCTCAAATGGTTTCAGAGTTACGGAACCCACGTTTCATGATGGACAGCCAACTATGGGAAAAACAAAATGTTACCCCCAAAAGATGGGGGACAAAAATATCCCAGAAGTGTCAAAATTCTATTCGCTGTAAATAATACATTTATTTTGTAATTTCCAATTCACTATTTTGCATGGTCAGTTGTGAAACTTCAATCTCAATTTATTTCTTACCCAACAATAACAGAATGAAGAGGGCAACTGAATGCATTACTGAATATACTTACCTTCCAAGCTCTTGCGAGAGCGATGTAGAAACAGCTATTCGGAAATCTTTACTCATACACATCATTTTAAAGACTCCAACATGCTCTACTAAAACACTGCTTGGTATTAATGTTAAAATCTGAGTGGCGGATAACTGAGAGATAAGGTTAGGGCCCAGTTCATCCACATCAGACTCTGTCATTAAGTTTGTACCCAGACCCTGCAATACAAAAGAAACAGAAACAGTTATTACTGACATTTCAATCAACGTTAACAGGTCCTATTTTGATTTATGATATGAAGCCTCGAATACCTGAATTTCAGTCTTTAAATATTCATATGGTAACCCTGAAATGGTCCAGTTAATCAGTTTGATATTCAGTTTGGAAAGTAAAAAAAGAAATGTTACAGTGTGTAACAAATGCCCCCAAAGGCCCCTAAAACTGACCTTTGAGTCCTAGTTGTGACCTTGACCTTGGGCACAGAACCTCAGTCTTGCACATGATATACATTCTCATTTTGTTTTACTTTTCTGTAACCTTTAAATGCAATTTGGAAGTTTAAGTCTGTGTCCTTGACATTGGATGTGGTTACCTAAATGTTGCACCTTGTATAACTTAGCATTAAACTTTACTTTTCTTTACGTTACCATTTTATCATGCTTTACTTTTCAGTGAAACTTGATTAAATTCGCTTCAGCAGTTTTGAGTCAGGTAAGAGACATGATCTGACCTCTGAGCCCTGACTGTGATCCTGACTTTGGGCACTAGAACCATAATTTGTTTGTGACACATTCGCTCATGTTTAATACCTTTTCATGAAGTTTAATGAAGTTTGCTTCAGTAGTTTTTAGGTAATTGAGGATGAATTTACCTTTCGCCTCTGGCTATGACCTTGACCTTGGGTGTGAGAACCTATGTCTTGTGCAAGGCAAATTTTCATATTAGGCTTTATCTTTCTGTACAGTTTGCTTTGGTGCTTTTCTGAGTAATTGCCGAGATATGATTTGACCTCCGACCCCAGATTGTGACCTGGACTTTGGATTTGGAACGATTAATATTTTGTGTAACATACCTTCTCATTACAGTTTACCTTTCTGTAAGTTTGATGGCATTCCCTTCAGCAGGTTTTAAGTTATCACAGAGGCAAGATTTGACCTTTGACCCCTAGTTGTGACCTTGACCTTCAACCTGGCACCCCAAATCTTATGTGCAACACATCTCATTATGCTTCATCTTTCTGTGAAGTTTCATTAAAATTGCTTCAGTAGTTTATTATAAGTAATTGCTGAGACCCAATTTTCAGATGCAATTTGACTTTTCACCCAACTGTGGCCTTGATCTTGGGCGTAGGCACCTAAGTCTTGTGCGCGACACACCCTCTCATTATGCTTTATCTTTCTGTGAAGTTTCATCAAATTTGCTTGAGCTGTTTTAAAATTATTGCTGAGACACAATTTTGAGGCATAATTTGACCTTAGACCTAACTGTGGCCTTGACCTTGGGTGTAGGGACCTAAGTCTTGCGCACGATACACCTTCTCATTATGCCTTATCTTTCAGTGAAGTTTCATCAAATTTGGTCAGTAGTTTTAAAGTTATCGCTGAGTTATGATTTGTAACGGACGGACGGACAGAGAGACGGACGGTGGGATTTTAATATTCCACCCGAAATTCCTTCGGAGGCATAATAAAAGTTCTTTTAATGATTTTTAGACCAAAAACCAGTATCTAATGAATTTCAATTGACAGGGATGACACACTCCAGAGGAATAAAAATTCCCTGACATTACCCAGAGAGAGTTTTAAATTTCCCTGACAGGTCACATCATGACACTTGGTCTTTTTGTCACAATTAATATACTGCTCACAAAAAGCAAGAGATATTATGAAAAGAAGCAAGTACAAAAATTAATATTAATGGCTGGGCTAGTTTTAAACTGTTTATTGTTGTAAATTGACAGAACACTATTCAAGTAACAATATTCAACTAAAACAGAAATGCTCACAGCAGGTCATGTGACCTAGAGCAGCATAGAAAGGACTATGGGGTCTACACCTCAATTTCACATCGGCTAAAATAATTCTTTTGGACCCTCAGATTCTGTGAATCATAAAATTCTTCATAATTTTCCAAACTGAATGCACCCACTTTGGTAGGCATAATTGTGTTATTTAAGGTGTAGGACTGTTACAAATGTCACCATATGTGAGACAATTCACCGCACAATGGTATCTTTTACACCTACCATTTTCTTCTGTGATAAAAGTAACTGTATCTTGTTAACTGAGGCATTAGGCGTCTGTCTTAAAGTTTGCATAAAAAATATTAGTCATTGCTGCACTGGATTTGTGCGAAAATTGGGTGTCGATCCCTTGTCTAGGTCACATGTCAAGCTTTATCATTTCAATATTCATATTGAGGGTCTCGATGAATATTTGTTTTATGAATAATAACAGTTTTATATTCATCTACTCAGTGTTAGAAATAAGGCCCAGACAGCAACTTGCCCAGGGGGCAACCTGAAATGAATTTCAACTTGTCCGCCAAGATTTCAACTTGTCCCCCTGTATTTCATTGCAATTAAACCGTTTACTTGTCATTTTCTTCCGAAGTAACATAAGTAAACATAGTCCAGTCCAAAAATACTCTCCCTTTCTAAGACATTAAGCATGAATTCATGAACTTCAGAGACAGCTGACCAACAGTTTTGATCACAGCTACCTAATCATTTTCACAGCACTACTTTGACTGGGATTCTTTTTATTTTTCTCCTTCAAAACACTATATTGGTAGGTTTCAAACTTCTCATGCAATACTTCAAACAAGAGGACCAATGGTCCTGTAGCTCACCTGACACTTGGTCCTGGTATATATTTTAATGCTTTTATACATGTATATAGCACCAGGGCAGGGGCAGATAACCCCCCTCCCTTGGGGATTAATGTTGAGTCCCAATTCTATATACCAAACCACAAGGTCACTGGGCCTTTGTTTCTGGACAAAGATTTCTGAAGGGTTTTTATCATAAATGGGTGTGGCGGCCACCATGTTCATACGACCATGACCATCTGAACAAACTTTGATTCCTTTGACCCAGTATTAAAGCTCCATAATATATGAAACACAGTAATCATTTGTATAAACTATGATGGGCCTGAGTGCCCAATGCTACATACCGGTACCAAGTTTCAAGGTTATAGGCCTTTCGGTTCTCGAGAAAAAGACGTTTGAAGAGTTTTTACCATATATGGGCATGGTGGCCATCTTGGTCAAGTGACCAAGACCATCTGAACAAATTATGGTTCCTTTAAGCCGGTGAAGCTCCATATGAAATATGGCTTCAATTGACCCTAGTGACCCACTGAGAAGATGTTTGAAAATGTTAATGGGTGACAGAATCTCAATGACCTTGTACAAAAGTCAAAGAATGACCTTGACCTTTAACGACACAATATCTTCATCTGGTCATTTAGTCAACCATATATACCAAATATTGCACCTTAGACTTAAATAGTCTCTGAAAAATCCACTGTTTAAGCATTTTCCCATATAAAAGCCTACATAATGTACCAAAGTTGACAGTGTCATAAATTAGGTCAAGGTCAACGCACGATCATTGTATAAACTATAATGGGCTTGAGTGCCCAAAGCTACATACCAAGTTTCAAGGTCATACACTTTTTGGTTCTGGAGAAGAAGATTTTGAAGGGTTTTTACCATATACGGGCATGGGGGCCATCTTGGTCAAGACCCTGAGAACAAACTTTTATTCCCTGATCACACTTAGACTCCATATGAAATTTCGCTTCAATCAGACCAGTGGTTTCAGATGAGTAGATGTTTTGAAAATCTTGATGACAGACAGACCGACAAAATGAAGTTGACCTTTCAGTGACATAATATCTTCATCTGGTCATTTAGTTGACCATATATACCATGTATTGTACCTAAGACTTAAATAGTTTCTGAGAAATCCACTGTATAAGCGTTTTCCAATATAAAAGCCTAACATACCAAAGTTGACCATGTCGTCAATTAATTCAAGGTCAACACATGGTCATCATTTGTATAAACTATGATGGGCCAGCATGCCCGATGCTACATACAAAGTTTCAAGGTCATAGGCCTTTTGGTTCTAGAGAAGAAGTTTTTCGAAGGGTTTTTACCATATATGGGCATGGTGGCCATCTTGGTCATGTGACCCAGACCCCGGGTATAAAATTTCGTTCCCCCATCCCACTGAGACTCCATATGAAATTTGGCTTCAATCGACCCAGTGGTTTCAGAGGAGAAGATGTTTGAAAATCTTGACGACGGATGGTCCGACGGAATGACCTTGACCTTAAGTGACAAAATATCTTCATCTGGTCGACCATGTATACCAAGTATTGTACCTAATACTTAAATAGTTTCTGAGAAATTCACCGTTTAAGCGTTTTCCCATATAAAAGCCTAACGTACCAAAGTTGACCATCCCGTAAATTAAGTCAAGGTCAACGCAAGATCATGATTTGTATAAAATAGGATGGGCCCGCATGCCCAATGCTACATACCAAGTTTCGAGGTCATAGGCCTTTTGGTTCTGGAGAAGAAGAATTTTGAAGGGTTTTTACCATATATGGGCGTGGCAGCCATCTTGGTCATGTGACCTGGACCAAATATATAAACTTTCGTTCCCCCATCCCACTGAGACTCCATATGAAATTTGGCTTCAATCGGCCAAGTGGTTTCAGAGAAGAAGATGTTTGAAAATCTTGACGACAGATGGTCCGACGGAATGACCTTGACCTTTAGTGACATAATATCTTCATCTGGTCATTTAGTCAACCATATATACCTGAAGTATTGTACCTTAGACTTAAATAGTTTCTGAGAAATCCACTGTTTAAATGTTTTCCAATATGACAGCCTAACATACCAAAGTTGACCATGCCGTAAATTAAATCAAGGTCAACGCAAGGTCATGATTTGTATAAAATAGGATGGGCCCGCATGCCCAATGCTACACACCAAGTTTCAAGGTCATAGGCCTTTTGGTTCTGGAGAAGAAGATTTTTGAAGGGTTTTTACCAAATATGGGCATGGCGGCCATCTTGGTCATGTGACCTGGACCAAATATATAAACTTTCCTTCCCCCATCCCACTGAGACTCCATATGAAATTTGGCTTCAATCGGCCCAGTGGTTTCAGAGGAGAAGATGTTTGAAAATCTTGACGACGGATGGTCCGACGGAATGACCTTGACCTTTAGTGACATAATATCTTCATCTGGTCATTTAGTCAACCATGTATACCAAGTATTGTACCTTACACTGAAATAGTTTCTGAGAAATCCACTGTTTAAGCGTTTTCCCATATAAAAGCCTAACGTACCAAAATTGACCATGTCATAAATTAGGGCAAGGTCATCACAAGGTCATGATTTATATAAATTATGATGGGCCCGCATGCCCGATGCTACATACCAAGTTTCAAGGTCACAGGCCTTTTGGTTCTGGAGAAGAAGATTTTTGAAGGGTTTTTACCATATATGGGCGTGGCGGCCATTTGGTCATGTGACCTGGACCAAATCAGTGTCTATTCTAGGATGCGCGATTGCGGGATTCACGCTAATTTTTCTCATATCCCGCATAAATTCAGACCGAATGCGTGACAGTCCCGCGTAAAAAATAAACAATGAAAACGTCCCAAAACAAAGAATTTACTCTTGCCTCGCAGGAAATATCGCTGTTTTGAATAAAACAGCATCAAACCATCACTGCCGATGTTGTTTTCGCCATATTATGTTCATTAGAGTAGCTTCCCTTGACTTCACTGGTCAGAAGAAATACCGGAACGAATTTCATTAGGGAGTGGGTAAGATGCGTAACCCGCTGCCGCACCTACGTTAGCATACCCGCGATGGAAATTTATAAATCGCTGAAAAACTATGTATCAGCAAAATAATCACTGTAAACCCATTGAAATACTTAGATATAAGACTAAAACCTTCAAATCAACTCAGAAAATATGTAACTGGAATGTGATAGGGATTTAGAACAGAAAAATCTATCTCAAACTGGGTGAAACAGGTCAGTTAAGATATTACTGTATAGTCTTGGACAGGAATTAATGTCTAATGTCTAAAGTCAGTTCAGATAACTGTATAGTCTTAGACAGGGATAAATGTGTAAATGTCTGTTTTATGAGCTAAATGTTTTCTGTCTGTTCGAAAATTGTCCCCCCTATTTTTTATAAATCCCCCCTATTTTTGAGATGAAGGGGGGAAAATCCCCCCTGATTTTCAGTTTCTAGATTAGACACTGCCAAATATATAAACTTTCGTTCCCCCATCCTGTTAAGGCTCCATATGAAATTTGGCTTCAATCCACCCAGTGGTT
This sequence comes from Ctena decussata, assembly GCA_963989385.1. NCBI lineage: Eukaryota > Metazoa > Mollusca > Bivalvia > Lucinida > Lucinidae > Ctena > Ctena decussata. Next base: position 42,880,890 of record OZ022500.1, read on the forward strand.
TCTGAGAAGAAGATGTTTAAAATTGTGGACGCCGACGACGGACCAAGTCTATACTACACTGCTAAAAACATTTAAAGGAACGCCGAATATTTTTCCATTGACGACAGTGCAACGCCGTCCCACTTTGAGGGCCATTTACTTTCGCTCGACAAAGACACGACATTTCGAATTTTTGCCATTTTTAAAAGAGGGTCGAGGCTACTGACAGCACAAGTTTTGATCCAATAATTGCCCTGCCCATGTCCAAGGACTGTTTTTAGTACAAATGAAATTTTGGTAAAAAATTGCATTTTTTCAGAAAAGGTGAACAGCATGAAAATTACAACCAAAATCAACACAATCAGTTTGCCTATGAAGCTGAATGTCGTACAAGGTGACCGTTTGAAAGGATCACTTAGAACTCAAGCTTATGAGATTTTATAGACTTCCAGAAAAATGCCTCATTTTCAGAAAAATCGAAAAATGCAAAATTTGTTCCATGGAAATGATCTGGGTATCAGTTGTATTGAAATTCTTGTTATCAAAAACTTTGATTGTTCTTGCAACCGCTGCAAAGGAATGAGGAATTCTTGGCCTTTAGCGATCGAATTTATGGGCCGTGGAACTGGGTATATGTTGTAGTAATGTCTATGGGAAAATATCAGCTGCTCCTTTAAATATTTTGAGCAGTGTATAAGCTCACCTTGACAGGTGAGCTAACAAGTCGCCCAAGGGCAACGATCGCTCACCTGTCAGCAGTATATGCTCAATTTATATAAAATTGGTAGTACTACAGTCCCAGATGCTACATACCAAGTTTCAAGGCAAATGGCCCAGTGGTTCTGGAGAAGAAGATTTTTCAAGGTTTTTGCCTTATATGGCCATGGTGGCCATCTTGGTCATATGACCTGGACCGAATATATGAATTTTTTTTCCCACTTTGCCTGAAGGCTGCATATGAAATTTAATTGAAATTGGTTCTGTAGTTTCAGAGGAAAAGTCCTTTAAAAATGTTGACAAATTACAGACAAATTACCTTAAGCCAAGGTCACTGAACAATCTTGACCCCTAGAATTCCTAGGGGTTCAAATTGTCTGCATTTCCATATCACAGAGCACAATAGCAACACAAAAATGCACTTTTTTTTAGCTTTTCCCACTCAAAAGCATTAGAGACCAAATTTGACCTTGTGGCAAAACAGGTCAAGGTCAATCCAAGTTCATCATTTATATAAACTTAGTAGTACTAGAGTTCCAGATGCTACATACCAAGTTTCAAGGCAAATGGCCCAGTGGTTCTGGAGAAGAAGATTTTTTAAGGGTTTTGCCATATATGGGCATGGTGGCCATCTTGGTCATGTGACCTTGACCAAATATATAAAGTTTCTTTCCCGCTTTGCCTGAAGGCTGTTTATGAAATTTAATTAAAATTGGCCCAGTAGTTTCAGAGGAGAAGTCCTTTAACAAGTGACCAAGACAATCTGAACAAACTATGGTTCCTTTAAGCCGGTGAAGCTCCATATGAAATATGGCTTCAATTGACCCTAGTGGCCTCTGAGAAGATGTTTGAAAATGTTGACGGGTGACAGAATCTCAATGACCTTGTACAAAAGTCAAAGAATGACCTTGACCTTTAACGACAAAATATCTTCATCTGGTCATTTAGTCAACCATATATACCAAATATTGCACCTTAGACTTGAATAGTTTCTGAAAAATCCACTGTTTAAGCATTTTCCCATATAAAAGCCTACATAATGTACCAAAGTTGACAGTGTCATAAATTAGGTCAAGGTCAACGCATGATCATTTGTATAAACTATGATGGGCTTGAGTGCCCAAAGCTACATACCAAGTTTCAAGGTCATACACCTTTTGGTTCTGGAGAAGAAGATTTTGAAGGGTTTTTACCATATACAGGCATGGCGGCCATCTTGGTCAAGACCCTGAGAACAAACTTTTATTCCCTGATCACACTTAGACTCCATATGAAATTTCGCTTCAATCAGACCAGTGGTTTCAGAGGAGTAGATGTTTTGAAAATCTTGATGACGGACAGACCCACAAAATGACCTTGACCTTTCAGAGACATAATATCTTCATCTGGTCATTTAGTTGACCATATATACCATGTATTGTACCTAAGACTTAAATAGTTTCTGAGAAATCCACTGTATAAGCGTTTTCCCATATAAAAGCCTAACATACCAAAGTTGACCATGTCGTAAATTAATTCAAGGTCAACACATGGTCATCATTTGTATAAACTATGATGGGCAAGCATGCCCAATGCTACATACAAAGTTTCAAGGTCATAGGCCTTTTGATTCTAGAGAAGAAGTTTTTCGAAGGGTTTTTACCATATATGGGCATGGTGGCCATCTTGGTCATGTGACCCAGACCCCGGGTATAAACTTTCGTTCCCCCATCCCACTGAGACTCCATATGAAATTTCGCTTCAATCGGCCCAGTGGTTTCAGAGGAGAAGATGTTTGAAAATCTTGACGACGGATGGTCTGACGGAATGACCTTGACCTTTAGTGACATAGAACCTTCATCTGGGCATTTAGTCGACAATGTATACCAAGTATTGTACCTAATACTTAAATAGTTTCTGAGAAATCCACTGTTTAAGCGTTTTCCCATATAAAAGCCTAACATACCAAAGTTGACCATGCCGTAAATTAGGTAAAGGTCAACGCAAGGTCATGATTTGTATAAAATATGATGGGCCCGCATGCCCAATGCTACATACCAAGTTTCAAGGTCATAGGCTTTTTGGTTCTGGAGAAGAAGTTTTTTGAAGGGTTTTTACCATATATGGGCATGGCGGCCATCTTGGTCATGTGACCCAGACCCTGGGTATAAAATTTTGTTTCCCTATCCCACTGAGACTCCATATGAAATTTGGCTTAAATCAGCCCAGTGGTTTCAGAGGAGAAGATGTTAGAAAATCTTGACGACAGATGGTCTGATGGAATGACCTTGACCTTTCAGAGACATAATATCTTCATCTGGTCATTTAGTTGACCATATATACCATGTATTGTACCTAAGACTTAAATAATTTCTGAGAAATCCACTGTTTAAGCGTTTTCCCATATAAAAGCCTAACGTACCAAAGTTGACCATCCCGTAAATTAGGTCAAGGTCAAGGCAAGGTCATGATTTGTATAAACTATGATGAGCCCGCATGTCTGATGCTACACACCAAGTTTCAAGGTCATAGGCCTTTTGGTTCTGGAGAAGAAAATTTTTGAAGGGTTTTTACCAAATATGGGCATGGCGGCCATCTTGGTCATGTGACCTGGACCAAATATATAAACTTTCCTTCCCCCATCCCACTGAGACCCCATATGAAATTTGGCTTCAATCGGCCCAGTGGTTTCAGAGGAGAAGATGTTTGAAAATCTTGACGACGGATGGTCCGACGGAATGACCTTGACCTTTAGTGACATAATATCTTCATCTGGTCATTTAGTCAACCATGTATACCAAGTATTGTACCTTAGACTTAATCAGTTTCTGAGAAATCCACCGTTTAAGCGTTTTCCCATATAAAAGCCTAACGTACCAAAGTTGACCATGTCATAAATTAGGTCAAGGTCATCACAAGGTCATGATTTATATAAATTATGATGGGCCTGCATGCCCGATGCTACATACCAAGTTTCAATGTCATAGGCCTTTTGGTTCTGGAGAAGAAGATTTTTGAAGGGTTTTTACCATATATGGGCGTGGCGGCCATCTTGGTCATGTGACCTGGACCAAATATATAAACTTTCGTTCCCCCATCCTGTTAAGGCTCCATATGAAATTTGGCTTCAATCCACCCAGTGGTTTCTGAGAAGAAGATGTTTAAAAGTGTGGACGACGCCGACGCCGCCGCCGACGGACGACGGACCAAGTCTATACTATAAGCTCACCTTCACAGGTGAGCTAAAAAGACATGAAACAAAGTTATTTTCCAGAATTTACCAAAATTATAGGTTGTCCAGGGGGCAACCTTCCAAGACTATCAGCTTGCCCCCAGCAAATTCAACCCCTGTCGGGCAAGTGGGCAATTGCTTATTTCTCACACTGTCTACTTATTTACCTTACTTCTGCTATCTTAAATGTCTTAATATCCCTTACTTATTTTGAGCAGTACATAACATGTAGGCAATTCAAAATATTTTTAAAATTTTAAAGGAAATGTTGGCCTCCATCCACCCCATAGCCAACCCTCACCACCTTCATTCTTTTAACTTTTTACAATGAGCATTGTGTTTTTCTTTTCTTTTTAGCTTTAATTCTTAGAAGAACTCAGTATGATGCATAATTCTTATCAAAGAAATTAGCTTCAGGTAAGAATGGACAGGGCAGTAACTTTATTTTTCATTTTGGTTTATTTTTAAATTCAATAAAACTGTATGTGCTAGACCCTCATGCTCTTCAGCTGTTTTCTCATTACTATTCAGCTGTCAAGACAGCAGCTAATGGCTTGTCCTCTTTTACTTCACAGTTAACCACACTTTCTTATTATACCCTTACGTAGTGGAGGAGTATTTACCGGTATACCCCAATGTAGTATAGGAGTATAGTTCCTCCATCAGTCCAGAGAGCCAGATAAGCTTCTGTAGTGAAAGCTGTATGTTGTTCGGTGCTTTGGGGTCCAGCTTGTTCCGGTGATTAGGGGGACCCAAGCAATCTGTTTCCGGTAGCTCTGCCATCTCGGTTGGTGTTTGTCATGGGTTGAATTGTCATCTATGGACATCCAGTGCAGGACTGGGTTTTACATAAAAGTGAGTGATAATAATTATTCATTAATTATTAGTCTTCCAATTGACAGGGTTCAATAATGGTGACAGCGGTGTATTTTTTTTTTTATTACGCCATTTTCAAAATCGCTACCCAATTCTTAGAGCAAAGCCAACCGGTTTCGCTCAAACTTTTGAACTCGGGGAAGAGAGCATACTTTTTTGTAAACATGTCTGAAATGAAAGAGACACCCGTCCATGTCAAGGCACTTGTCGGTGGGGAGTTGGTGAGGACTGAGCCAACCGGTATAGTCACCATCAACTTTGCATCGACTGTCCATAGTTTACAAAACACAAACACCCTCCAGCTGAGGATTCAGAGGCATCCGTCTCTGACACAGTCATGGCGAGCCCCAGTCTACGCCATCCGGTATGGACTGGTCTGAAATTGCCAAAGTTATTTTGTATGGCATGGGAGTCGTGCAACATCTAGGAAGGGGAAAAGCATGAGGAGGCAAAAAGGCATTGGGATTCTTTCCTCTTCAAAGACAGCAGGGAAGTGGTCAGTGAATTTACAGTCTCCTGCAGACTCCTGTGCAGGCATCACCAGTTCAAAAAAAAATGATACTACACCAGTGGTATTCAAATAAATTGGTGTTTTTAACTTTGGCAATTCGGAAACAGAGACACGCGATTCTAGGGGACCTCCCCTGCCCAACGCAGTTGAATCCGACGCCAGGCATTTCAGAAAAGGAGTCTGAAAAGACATCAACCCAAAAGAGGTCAAGAACAAGACAGGTAATATCTCCTCGCAACCTCCCTTAAGATGGTACAGGTAATTGATTGGCATTTAACGTTGAGATTTCAGCGGCTAACCCAGAACCCTGGGGAATCGCTTGAGGAGTGTGCTGATCATTTCTGTTTACGATTGTCGGACATGGGGGCTGATGGGCAGGTTGCAGTTGTGGAACCAGGCGCCATTCAGCGGGATGTCCGGACAGTGGGTAAGTGACGGCGCGTACATAGTGCAATTAGTACAATAAAACTCAAGCGACTGTGTCATAGGATGAATAGGGAAGAGAGTAAACTGTAAATGCTGAGATCTGGGGGGTTTGGACATAAGAAACCAGAGAATCTTGTTGTTTGCCAGATAAGGCGCATTTAGCACCCGTAGAGCAGGAAATGCTGTTAGGTCTTGATACATGTATTTTGGGTAATAGAGGTTTATTAGATCTACAGGTATGAGTTGTGGTATACTATTTTTTGATGGCTTGTGCCTGAGTTAAGATGTGGATTCTGATGGAGGTTGGTCTTCAGTTTCCAGATTTGCAGCTTTTAGGTGCAGAATATTACCATGGTATGTGACCACACTCAGTAGCCACAATAAAATGTAGAATGAATCAAGACCCGTCAGATGCTTATAACTTGATGAGCAGTCAAAATGCTCACTTTAATAATAGTTCAGGAGTGGGGAAATTGAATTAATTGCTGTATTTGACCTAATTACCGCACATGCCCTAATAAGCGCACACTGGGGGCACTTCTGAAAGAGGTGATTGCAAGCGTACATATTTATGCAGATTTATTGGTTTGCTTGGTTGTTTCGAAGGCTGGATGGGCTAGGTAATCTTATAAGTTTTATTTGCAAAGTGTCTTCGTCCATCTGTGAGTGTGTCTGGTGTTTTTGCCAGTGGGTTCTGCTTGTTTTTATATCTAGTCATTCTTTGATATGTGCGCTTGCTGGGAGGACAGTTTGCTTCATGTTTCCGCTGCCGTGTTGAGAGGTTAAGCGCCCACGCTGCACAAAGGCAGTTTCTCAAATGGTAATCTTGCCATTCTTGAGCATCAACAGCAGGTCTTTGACGAGTCATACAAAGACTGAACCAAGAAGAAGGGTGACGTTTGGCCCATCTCTTGATCTAATAAACATGAATTTGATCTAGAAACTTTTACAGGTATACAACACACCATTGATACGGGTAATGCCAAACTGGTGAAACAGCGAATGAGGCACATGCCTGTTGGCTTCACTGCAGAAGAAGAGGTTCGCATACAGAAGATGATTAAGGCTGGAGTTATCCAAGAATCTACCTCAGATTGGGCATCAGCAACTGTCCTTATATACGCAAACAAGATGGGTCTTGGCTGCTAGGTCAGCATATTGGCAAGTCCTGATAAGGGGAGAAGACAGTAAGGAGGTGAGTGGTAATAGTTTGGCAGCAACAAGAGTCAGAACTCAGATATAGAAGTTGCATAGAACTGGCCAGCGCCTACATGCCCCAAACTTGGGTTATCAAAGACTTTTCAAAGATAGCAACTATGCTGTATGCTGTAACAGGCAAACACCAGTTTGTCTGGAATCAAGACCAAGCAAAAGAGTGTTAGTACAGCCACTATGATGCTTCAGACTTTGTGACTGAGGCTGAACTTATCCAGGTTCAAGGAGGCAAGGAAAAGTTATTGGGTATAAGGTTTTGCAAGGACAAAGAAGCAGAAGAAGTACTGTGACACCAGAAAGGAGGTATCAGCAGTGGTGCACTTTATCAGTCAGTTAAGAAACTACTGGCGGTTGACCATTTGTGGTGAGAACTGATCACTCAAGACTGAGATGGTTAGGTGGGATTTCATGAGCTACAGGGATAGTTGGTGAGATAGCTGGAAGAACTGTCTCGGTTTAAGGACTAGCCATCAGACACTCAGACTATATTCAAGTGGGTGGGGTAAGGGAGTGAGATACTGCCCTTCACATAGTTATTTCAAACTATATATACAGGAAAATAACCTTCATAATGAATGTTCTCTCTGCGCAAAACATGAAGAACTGAGACAATACCAAGTGCTAGCTCTGAAAATAAATTATTCGGAAAACGGCGTGCAGTAGTTTGTTTATTTTAGACCCATTTTTGGGGACAATTTTGTGTTTATTATATTGTCCATTGTCTGTATTAATGCCAACGAGCCTTACTTTTTTAAATAATGGCCTAGTATCAAAATATTAATAAAAGACATTCAATGCCTATAGCTTTTACACAGCGCGGCCATTAGTGATTCCCCTAAAAGTGTAAACAATGAAAATAACACTTTCGATTCCGGTATTCGTATGCTTGATCGTGCCAGATGCAGCCTGAGGATATTGAACAACTATATCTCTGATGTCTTACTTTATTCGATGCATTCGTTGTTCATTTGATTTCGTGTACCATGTCAAATAAAACCAGGTGTCAGCGCCTGTGTAAACTTCGTCTTGTCAAACTTCCCACCACACAACCTTATCACGCTATATATTAATACGCTACCTCTTTCTGGGTGCAAAAGATCGTAACTTTTTGGCGAGTTTTTCATAAAATGAACTATATTTGAACTATATAGATTAAATCATAAAGATTTAACGCATTATAGATAAAATATATGCATTATTATTAATTTTCATTAATTTTAGGGAACTACTTCTTTGATGGATGTTTATCCTTATGGATTATTGTAAGCTGTTGTTAGGCACTTCCGCCTGGTGAAGAAATCCAAACCACAGACTGAAGAGGCTTAAAATAAAAGGATCAGGTAATATTACGGTTTATTTTACATTTTTTGATAATATACTTGTTTCCCCTGTAGTTAACGAGCATGATGGTAGGTTTTAGCAGACAAAATGCGTAAGTATTGTCTTCACACATTCTTTTTGTGCATTTGTTTACAATTGTTGCACAGTCGCTCGTGCATGAAAAACAATGTGTATGGTAGATAAGACCTTCCATGTGGGTGTCTGTATTCTGATATTCTTGAGTTTTTGGATATTTTACCATAAAAAAGCCAGTTATGTGATTCATGAAAGATGTTAGTTCATTAAGAAGGAAGTATTTCAATATTTGGATAATTTTTGGGAATTTGTGCTGCACTGTTTGAAAAAAAATAATAAAAATAGAGCCCTGATGGCCAATAAAAGGACTTCGAGGCGCAGTCGCCAAAAATTCAATCAACCTGGAGGGAGGCATAGTAGAAAACAGAAACTTTATATGAAGGCCAAAGTCCTGAAACAAGAGAAGAAAATTAAGATGTATGCAAGTGAAAGCTGTAAGTCAGTTCCATATCAGTTGAAGCATAAAGTGATGTATAGAAATGGGAAGTATTTGACAACTTATACAGTCAGGCGTATGCATGTCAGTTATGAAAAGGGAACTAAATTACTGAGACTAGGTCAGACTGGACTTAAATTCAAAATCGAAAATATATCAAATGTAGATGGGTACCGTATTATCAATTTAGATTCCCTTAAAGAGCATGTGGTAGAAATTACATTACACACTGTTTCATGCACAAAGGCTCATGCACTTGCAGAATCTGGTTGTCCCCCTGTGTCACTTACAAGTGAAAGCAATAGAAGTGGCCTTTTTAGTATTTTATGGGCTAAATGCAACGGTTGTGAAAAAAAGTTTTCACTGAAAACAAGTCCATCAATAAAAACTGATGACAAAATATTCGACATAAATGTAAGAGCTGTCTGGGGTGCAATGACAAGTGGGGGAGGAGCTGCTTCATTAAATGAGGTGCTTGGTACAATGAACATGCCAACTATTTCTGAAAGATCTTTCAGCAGCTTAGAACATAAAATAGGTGACTGGTGGCAACAAATATTTGAAGAGGACATAAAATTAGCTGGTGCAGAAGAAAAAAGACTTGCGATTGAGCGAGGGGATTATTTTGAAGATGTTCCTGCAATTACTGTAGTTACAGATGGGGGTTGGTCAAAGAGATCCCATAAACATACATATAATGCTCTTGGTGGTGTTGGTGTTATATTTGGACTTGAAACCAAAAAACTTCTATACATTGGTGTAAGAAATAAGTACTGTTCCATCTGTCATAGTTTTGAAAATGCAGAAAATATTCCTGATCATAGATGCTATAAAAACTGGGATTCAACATCACAGTCAATGGAAACGGATATTATTACTGAAGGGTTTTTAAAGGCTGAAACAATGCATGGCTTACGGTATATGAGGCTTATTGCTGATGGTGATAGTTCAGTTTATTCACAAATTCAAGAAAAAGTACCAGTTTGGGGTGCCCATGTGAAAAAATTAGAATGTGCCAATCATGCCTGTAAATGCCTTAGATCTAATCTGGAGAAACTTGTAGAAGAAAAGCCCCATTATAAAGGGCGTGGAAAATTAACAAAACTAGTCCGTGTCAGACTCACAACTGCAGTAAGATGTGCTATAAGACTGAGAAGTAAAGAAAACAATCATAAACAGCTTGCAAAAGACATACGTAACTCAATTCATCATGTTCTTGGATTTCATGATAACTGTAGCAACTTTTGTAAGAAGAGAGCAGGTAAAATTAAGGGCGAGAATCTTCATAATTAGAGCAAATGGCTCTGATGAGGAAATGTTATGATGATCTCCTGGAGCAAGTGTGGCTCAAAAAATATTGGTTGAAAATATTACAGAGAACAAGAAATGTTACAGTATGTAACAAATGCCCCCGAAGGCCCCTTAAACTGACCTTTGACCCTGATTGTGACCTTCAACTTGGGCACGGAAGCCCGAATCTTGCAAGTGAGAAGCCTTTTTATCATGCTTTACCTTTCTGTGAAGTTTGATGAAACTCACTTTGGCAGTCTCCAGTCAGTTTGGAGATATAATCTGACCTATGTGCCCTGATTGTGACGCTGACCTAGGGAATGGGAACCTAAATTTTGTTTATGACATACCATCTCATTATGTCTTACCATTTCAGGAAGTTTAATACAGTTTGCTTAAGAAGTCTTTTTAGTAATTGGGGAGAAACGACCTTTGACCTCAGAATGTGACCTTGAACTTGGGTGTGAAAGACTATATCTTGTGTGTGTCTTACCTTCTCATTAAGCTTCATCTTTCTGTGATGTATTAGGAAATTTGCTTTGGTACATTTATGAGCAATTGTTGAGACATGATTTGACATCCGACCCCAGATTGTGACCTTGACCTTGGGTTTGGGAATATAAATGTTATGTGTGACAAACCTTCTCATTATGCTTTGTATTTCTGTGAAATTTGATGAAATTCAGTTATGTAGTTTTAAGGTAATCACAGAGAAACTATTTGACCTCTAAGCCCCGACAGTGACCTTGACCTTGGGTTTGGGAATATAAATATTGTATGTGACAAATCTTCTCATTACTCTTTACATTTATGTGAAATTTGATGAAATTCAGTTATTTAGTTTTAAAGTAATCGCAGAGACACTATTTGACCTCTAACCCCCGACAGTGACCTTGACCTTGGGCGTGGGAACCAAACTCTTGTGCACGACACACCGTCTCATTGTGCTCTATCTTTCTGTGAAGTTTCATCAAATTTGCTTTAGTAGTTTATAAGTTATAGCTGAGACATGATTTAAGCCATGATTTGACCTTTGACCCAATTGTGACCTTGACCTTGGGCATGGGAACCAAACTCTTGTGCGCGACACACCTTCTCAATGTGCTCTATCTTTCTGTGAAGTTTCATAAAATTTGCTTCAGTAGTCTTTAAGTTATCGCTGAGACATGATTTGTTACGGACGGTGCGATTTTAATATGCCACCCGAAGTCCCTTCGGGGGCATAACAAGTATTAAAGTGTCACATTCTTAATATTATATCAAATCAATTTTTAAGTGTGGAATCCTGATTGATGAATATGTGACTTGGGATTTTACGTCCTTTTCAACAATATTTTAGTAATGTCGACACAATGGGAGGGTGATAAAGAAATGCTGTGTGCAATGGAACCCTGTTTAAAACTTAAGAGCCATTCTCTGTAAGCACCAAGATCAGGTGAAAAAGACATGTCTCAGATTTTCGCGAAACTCAGTGTCTTTTTTGCTTATGTCAAGTGATGCACAAAAATAAAAAGTTTTTCTTCGATCAAACTATCCGTTGCCATGGCAACCAGGATTTTCTGTTTTTCAGCCTTATCTGGTGATTTTTCAAATGAAAAATGCAAGATTTGACTCCAATTGTTCTGGTAGTAATTCACAACAAATGATATTGATACTTACATTTTACAAGAGAACCATGTAAGTGCTGCTTACAAATACAGAAAAGTTTCTTCATATTGCTATGGTCAAGCAGTCAGTGACCTTGACCTCCACCTTGTAAGGCGTCTATTTCAAAACATCAAAAATCAGCAAATTTTTAAGACGTTTTACTAAAAAATGCGGCTATAGATTTTTTTCTTTCTCTTGGTGCAGAGAGTACAAAGCCTAGTTGTTGATATATCAAAAAATTGGAGATGGTATATTTTTTAAATTGAAAATATTTTTCTTTGAATTTAGTCACAGTCAGAGAAATCAGAAGGAACTTTCATAATTGAAATTCTGAGATAAAATACAATATCTTGAACATTTTCAACAAATATGAGCCAAAATACAAGTTAATGCATGATTAACAACTGACGAAAACTACATAGAGAGTTTTCACCCTCAAAAATACGTTAGTACCTTACAATTTGGGGTTAAATTACCCCACCCACTTTCGTACAATGCAAAACTACATTAAAAGTTGCATGCTACAATGAATATATCTCAGTCTTTGCTGATTTTGAATGGTCTAGGGGGCTTCTACAAGCTCATTTTTTCTGTCGTCTTTCTTTTTTTTCCATAATGTTCCCACAGTGGTTGGTGGGTGGGGGGCTGGGTGGGGGACATTTTTTTTTCTGGTGCGGATCCCATCAGCGTCTGCGTAGCCCTTGCCTCACTCTATGCCCTGTAGGAATAAATGGATTATGACCATATTTGCATGCATACATAATTGGGTAGGGGTAAAGAACTGATTAGATTTTGTTGACCTTGACCCTATTTTCAAGGTCACAGACGGTCAAAGAATGATGAAAAATGGCTTTTCTGCACCGTATCTCCGAAATGGATAAATTGATTTTTACCAGACTCGCACAAATAAATCATTGTGAAATGAAAAAGAACTGGTTAGATTTTGCTGACCTTGACCTTATTTTCAAGGTCACGGGAGGTCACTGAGTGCTGGAAAATATGGCTTGGCATTACAATATCTTCAGAATGGACGGATGGATTTAAAGCAATCCTGCACAGATATATAACTCTGAAATGGAAAAGAACTGATTAGATTTTGGTGAACTTGACCCTACTTTCAAGGTCCCAGGAGGTCAGAAATGTTGAAAATGGCTTGTCTGAACCATATCTCCTGAATGGATGGATGGATTTTAATGAAACTTGCATAAACATTTCACTGGGAGATGGGAAAGAAAGTGATAAGATTTTGGTAACCTAGAACTCATTTTCGAGGTCACAGGAGGTTGTAGCGTGATGAAATATGGCTTGTCTGCATGATAATTCCTAACGGGATTGATGGATTATGACGAAACATAGATAAGTTTATAATCGAGAGGTCGAAAAGTACTGATTAGATGGTGCTGACCTGGACCCAAATTTCAAGATTTACAAGAGATCCTTACTTTGCAATATCTAGGGAAAATGATACAGCTGAGAAAGGATAGGAGGGGTTCATCTGTTTTTGTAAAAGAAACATTTCTAGTCTATTTTATTTATCACGTAGTAACTATGGCAACCAATACTCTATCACTAGTCTGTTTTGTTGGAAATGAATATTTAAAATGGATGGATGGATGACTTGCGATTTTACATCCTTTTCAGCAGTATTTCAGTCATATCAGAACCATGGGACGGTGATAATGAAAGGCTGTGTGCAATAGAACCCCGTTTACAGTAGGAAAAATTCTCACCTCAAGCGGGTTTCGAACCCGCTACTTCAGTTGGCCAGCCCTTAACCCACTGAGCTACCGGGGCTCCGGGATATTCAAAAACATTCAAATTTAGTTGAAAAGTGTTGATTGTGATTTTCTATCTATGTATACACTTTCTATTTTCCAAGTAAGTCTCATCTTGGACAATAATTCGGTATATTTTAGTTGCTATGGATACAATCAGATCAGATGTTCCATCAAAACAGCAACTGACAATCTGAGTGCATCTGGTAGCAAGCAAATAAAGGACATAAAATGAGCAGAAATACATTTAGATATTTCATAATGGAGAAGAAAATTTGCTTATATATTTATCATATTGCTAAACATATTTATGTCCCCCAACATTTGTGTGTGTGTGGGGGGGGGGGGGGGGGGGGGTTGGGGGGGAGGAGGAAAGGGAAGGCGGGTATGTTATTTGGTGCAGATCCCGCCTGCATTGGTGTCGGTGTCTGTGCGTCAGTATAACTTCATGTCTGCACTCTATCTCCTGAAGGGTTTAATGTATTCACCAAACTTGCAAAGATACATCTTTGGGTGGGGAAAAAGAGCTGATTAGATTTTGGTGACGTTGACCCCATTTCAAGGTCATAGGAGGTATCTGAATGGCTTGTTGGCGCCATATGTCCTGAAAGGATGGATAGATTTAGATCAAACTTGCACAAATATATCACAGGGAAGTGCAAAAGAACTGAAAAAAGTTGGTGACCTTGACCATATTTTAAGGTCACAGGCGGAAAAAAACAGTGAAAATGGGTTGAATGCACCATATCTTCTGAAGGGATTTATGAATTCTGATCAAACTTGCACAAGTATATTATAAGGAGGTGGGGAAACACTGTTAGACTTTGGTGACATTGACCTTATATTTAAGGTCACATGAGGACTTACATTGTTAAAAATGGGTTGCTTGCACCATATCTCCGGAATGAACAAATCGAGTGTGACCAAACTTGCACAGACACACCACTCGAACATTGTTAAGAATTGATTAGATGGTTGTCCAGGGACAACTTGTCGAGCCCACTGTTTGCTATAGTGACCTAAAAGTATGTCAAAACTAAATGCTTCATTTACTTATTAGAAAGAAGCCAAACAAGTATATATCATGATACAGCATATTTCTTTTCTTTCTTATGAAGGAAAACAAGTGGAACTATGGCCATGACAAGTACACATCGTGATCATTTTATTATTTGACCTTGAAGTGTGACCTTGACCTTGGACCAACCTGAACAAACATTTCTATTTGTAAAGAAGAACAATTGTGCCAAATTATTTTGAAATTCATGCATAACGGTATAAATTATATGGCACGGACAAGCTCAGTTTATGACATTTTTTTATCATTTGACCTTCAAGTGTGACATTGACCTTGGACCTACCATAATAAATTCCACATGCCACTTCTACTCATCAAAGAGAACAATTGTGCCAAACTATTTTGAAATTCATCCGTAAATGTAGAAGTAATGGCCATGACAAACCCTATTTATGACTATTTTTATCATTTGACCTTCAAGTGTAACCTTGACCTTGGATATACCTGCAGATGTTTCAAATGGTACTTGAACTCATCAAGGAGAACAATTGTGCCGTTTTTTTAATCCATGCATAAATGTAGCTGTTATGGCCCGGACAAGCTCAATTTATGACAATTTTTATCATTTGACCTTTAAAAGTGACCTTCACCTTGGCCCTACCAGACCAAATGTTCCAAATGGCACTTCTAATCATGAAGGAGAACAATTGTGCCAAATTATTTTGAAATCCATCTATAAATGTAGAAGCAATGGCTCGGACAAGCTCAATATATGACCATTTTACCATTTGACCTTTAAGTGTGACCTTGACCTTTGACCTACCTGAACGAATGTTTCAAATGGCACTTCTGCTCATCAAGGAGAACAACTGTGCACAATTATTTTGAAATCTATCCATAAATATAGAAGTTTTAAAGGTCCCAGGAAGTCATAGAAAGCCGCTAAATGGATTGTTTGACCTTTATTCTGCTTTGGAGGTCACAGGTGGTCTTAAAATGGTTAAAAAATGTCTTATCTTTACCCTATATTACGAAGCATTAGTTGGAATTATGCTAAACTAGTCCTAAATCATCATTTGGAGAAGATTCATAACTGATTATTAGGGCCTTGCCAGACGAAGTAATTTGTAATTTTGTAATTTTTTGGTACAGTAATTGTGTCCGCTCCATAACTCTGAAACTCTTTGTGATACTTTCATGAAACTTGGTACAAATGTAAAACAGCATCAGACAATACATGTATGCAGAGAGAAAGAACCACAACTCCACCTACATTGTTTACTGAAATATGCCCCTTTGTAATTTTTTGGAACGGAAATCGTGTCCGCTCCATAACTTTGAAACTGTTTGTGATATTTTCAAGAAACTTGGTACAAATGTAAAGCATTATCAGAGGATGTGCAGAGAAAAAAAAGTGTAACTCTTTCTACATTTTTCACTGAATTATGCCCCTTTGTAATTTCAGTACGGAAATTGTGTCTGCTCCATAACTCTAAAACCGATTTAGATATTTTCACAAAACTTTGTAGGAAAGTATAACATTATCAGACCACTTGCAGACAACAAAAACCATAACTCTATCCATGTTTTACTGAATGATGCCCCTTTGTAATTTTTAGTACGGAAATCTTGTCCGCTCTATAACTTTAAAACTCTCAAAGATATTTTCATGAAACTATGTACAAATACAAAACATTGTTAGACAATGTGCAGAGAATAAGAACCACAACTCCATCTACTTTTGTACTGAATTATTTTCCTTTGTGATTTAAAGTATAGAAATTTTATCTGCTATCAGCTTTTAAACCATCAAAGATATTTTCTTGGAATTTTTTACAAATATAAAGCATTTTCAGACAAAAATTTAAAACTGTAACTTCATCTACATTTTCTACAGAATTATGCCCTTTTGTAATTTTCAGTATATAAATCATTCCACCCTCTAACTTTAAAACTGTAGAAGATATTTTCTTATAAATTGATACAAATGTAAAGCATCATCAAACAATTTGTAGAGAAAAAGAACCATAACTGCATCTTCATTTATGCTAAACAGAATTATATCCCTTTGTAATTTTGGGTATTGAGACCTTGTCCAATCTTTAACTTTTAAGCCTTTGAAGATATTTTCACAAAATTTGGTACAAATATAAAGCATCATCAGAATATTTGAAGGTGTTCAGAGTGCAAGAATGGTAACTCCAGTTTCCTGCTTTACAGAGTTGTTGCTTTTGTTTTAATCAGTCATGATTTTGTTTTTTGCCCGTATCTCAATTATTCTACCAGGGGCTTAATTCCAAACAACATGAAGCACCAACATGGTAACAGAAAGCTGTTATTGTATTTTCTGGTCGGGGACATACAACTTAAATTCCACCAACAGTCTCATAAAGGCGGGGCCCTGTTAGTTACCATGTTTCTAGTTAGGTTTTGGTGACTTTGACCCTATTTTTAAGGGTCATTTGTTGATTTGACCTGACAAACGAGGATGTATCTTGAACCAGTAGATTCATTTTTACCAAACTTGCAAAGATCAACCTTTTAGGCAAGACAAAGACTTAGAATTTGGCGACCTTGATGCAGGAGTATTTTGTCGAACCCGCTTGCCGTAGGCGCGAGGCAGTCGACAAAACTTCAGTTTGGTATATATGCATGCGTGCCTCCATCCAGAACTTTTACAAAAACAAAGGACAGTAGACAAGAAAGCTTAAGCAGACCAGACATGTGATGAGCAACTTTAAAACAAGTGTACCAGGTGCTATTTTAGCAAAACCCATAGTATGTAACTTATGAATTCATTGTATAACTAAATGAGGTGGGTGGGGTAACTCACCGCCTAGATATACAGATTAAACATATTAATGAATGAAAAAAATATAAACATTGTATGTGTGGTTTATTTCTTCTCCAATGCATGTATCTATCTCTAGTTATGCGCTGTTGCTGTTCTTTCTCTACATTGTACTACATACACTCAGATTGCCTAATTTCTTTGTGGAAGGAATGAGTGGTTTTTGTCGTAGCAACTATAAAAATACTGATTTATCGTATATTATTTAACAAAATCAACACTTAGAATGCGCATGCATATTTAAAAAGTAAATAACATGGAATATGTTTCATCAGCATTGAAACGATTTCCTGTAAATATCCGTGTAAATGAACAATGACCCATAATAGAATAACAGTTACCATGGTTACCAAATGATAAACAATGTAAAAGCAATGACAGCCAACATGTGGTGATCATTTAAAAATGTTTCAGTTTACTCACAATTATGGAAACTTGAGATATATTATCCATGGCATGTAACTTTTGCATTCATTTCATATTCCGTGGAAGTGGGTGGGGTAATTGCACCCAAAACGGTAAATTTTAAACATACTTATGAAGGAGAAAAGTATTTATGTAACTTCCCTCCACTATATTCAATGTATTTATTTGTATTTCTGCTCATATTTGCTTAACATTCTCCAGATATTATCTCTTATAACAGATTTTCTGCTATGACAGTTTCTTCTGATTTTCCTGACGGTGACTAAATTCAAAGAAAATTATTTTCAATTTAAAAAATATACCATCTCCAATTTTTTGATATATTAAGAGCTAGGTGTTATACTCTCTGTACCAACAGAATGAAAAAAATCTATAGCCGCATTTTCTAACAAAGTGCTTTCAAAATTGGCCAATTTTTGATATTTTTAAAGAGATGCTTTACTAGACAGAAGTCAAGGTCACCTACTCCTTGACCATAGCAATATAAAGAAAACATTTTCTATCCGTACACAGCACTTACATGGGTCTCTTAAAAGACATGAGTGTCAATAACATTTGTTGAGAAATACTGTCAATACAACTGGTGTCAAAACTGGCATTTTTTATAGGAAAAGTCACCAAATTAGGCCAAAAAAGAGAAAATCCTCGTTGCCATGGAAACGGACAGTTTGATTGGAGAAAAAATTGTATTTTTGTTCATCACTTGACATAAGCAAAAAAGACACTAATTTTCATCAAAATCTGAGATATGTCATTTTCACCCCCTATTGCAATTTTTTGGTGCTTACAGAGAATGACTCTTAAAAGATTCCTGCCTCCAGCGGGTCTTAAACCTGGGACTGCTAGATCAGTTGGCCAGGGCTTTGCTAATGAGCTAAGAAAGCTCCTTTGTGGAATCGCCAAAAAAAATTATTCTATGCTCTAGTCTTTTAACTTCTTTTCTAGGCTGAGGTAATTCAGTGCTGGACACTCCCAAGATTAATGTGGTGGCCCAAAAGTTTAGCCAGCTAAATTTTCAGTGGCCCAAATAATGCACTAGCTAAATATCCAATGCATTTATTATTGCCAGACATATAAATTTGGGCCACTAAAGCTCATAATTTGAAGATTTTTGGTGGCCCCAGACAAAATTTAGGCCCATTTGACCACCGGGCCACTGGCCGTTTCCAGCACTGTAATTTCTTATTTGCATTAGACTTTTTTTCGTGGGTTTACTAAAAGTTAATTCACATATAGGCAGTTAATATTTGCAATGAAATTCCTTCCGAAATGATATACCGTAATGACCATGAATATTCGGACATACAGATCTCGGTAAACATTGTAGACCCAGAGCAGTTTGATCAGGATCTACAATGTTTGCCATGCACTAAGCATCATTTGGACGGATTAATGTATGTAAAATCCACTTTCTAAGAATTTTGGAAATTTGGGCGTGTCCAAAATTTTAGTGTCATTATGGTAAAATTCAAAGTTTTGGTTGTTGAAAAGAGGGCACCTGTTGTCTGATCCGTCCCCGATTCCTAAAAAATAAGAATTGGAAAGCAAATAATTGGAACTGAGAATTAATAGACAAAGGCTCTGGTTATGTAGGGCGGCTCTGAATATATCAGTGGCTCTGACTTTTTTAAAATCGCACCGTCCGTCCGTCAGTCCGTTCGCGCGTCCGTAACAAATCATGTCTCAGCGATAACTTAAAAACTACTGAAGCAAATTTGATGAAACTTCACAGAAAGATAGAGCACAATGAGACGGTGTGTCCCGCACAAGAGTTTGGTTCCCTAACCCAAGGTCAAGGTCACAATTGGGTCAAAGGTCAAATCATGTCTTAAATCATGTCTCAGCTATAACTTATAAACTACTGAAGCAAAATTGATGAAACTTCACAGAAAGATAAAGCATAATCAGGAGGTGTGTAGCATACAAGATTTTGGTTCCCATGTCAAAGGTCAAGGTCACGGTGGGGGGTTAGAGGTCAAATAGTGTCTCTGCGGATAACTTTAAAACTACATAACTGAATTTCATCAAATTTCACAGAAATGTAAAGAGTAATGAGAAGATTTGTCACATATAATATTTATATTCCCAAACCCAAGGTCAAGGTCACTGTTGGGGGTTAGAGGTCAAATAGTGTCTCTGCGATTACTTTAAAACTACATTACTGAATTTCATCAAATTTCACAGAAATACAAAGCATAATGAGAAGGTTTGTTACATATAATATTTATATTCCTAAACCCAAGGTCAAGGTCACAATCTGGGTTCAGATGTCAGATTATGTCTCAGCAATTGCTCAGAAATGTACGAAAGCAAATTTCCTTTAACTTCACAGAAAGCTGAAGCTTAATGAGATGGTAAGCCACAGACACAATTTAGGCTGGCTTTCACACCCAAGTTCAAGGTCACACTCTGAGGTCGAAGGTCAAGTTGTTTCTCCCCAATTACTAAAAAGACTTCTTAAGCAAACTGTATTAAACTTCCTGAGCTGGTAAAACATAATGAGATGGTATGTCACAAACAAAATTTAGGTTCCCATTCCCAAGGTCAGGGTCCCAATCAGGGCTCATAGGTCAGATTATATCTCCAAACTGACTTGAGACTGCTGAAGTTAATTTCATCAAACTTCACAGAAAGGCATGATAAAAAGTTATCTCACTCGCAAGATTTGGGATTCCTTGCCCAAGTTCAAGGTCACAGTTGGGGTCAGAGGTCAGTTTAAGGGCGTTCGGGGGCATTTGTTACATACTGTAACATTTCTTGTTTCAAAATTCAACTCCAGGCACTCAGCCCAAAGGGGGATTTGGGAGAAATAGTCTGACTTAGCTGGCTGACTTCTCCCTATTTTGAGCTGAGGGAGAAGTGAAAATGTATCTAGAACATGTAGGGAAATCCAAAATTGACCAAAACTGCTTCCTAAAGTCAAGAAAATGTCGCGAAACTTCTCCCTGTCTGAAAGCTCTAGGCTGACCCTTGCGACAGCTTAAAAACTAGTTTCTATCCCAAATATGAAGCTTATAAGTCCTGTTCTTTTCCAAACAATAGCCGATAGTTTCTTAGCAGCACATGCTTGCAGCTCCAGAAGATTATCATAATCTTTCCATATCAGAGCCATTGGCTACGATTATAAAGAATCTAACCCATGAAAACAGATTCTAAAGAAAATGACATTGACAAAGAGGATCCAGATCCTGAAAATAATGGTGATTTTGATGAAATATTTGAAAACCAAGGTAAATTTTGGACTGTGCCAGATTATAATGAAATGGAAGACTCCAGACTAGCATATAATAGCACATCAAAACAAAGTGACGATATTATTCAAAATATAATTCGAGATGTGACAGTTTATCTGAACAGGTTAGCACAAAAGAGTGAAAGACTTATAGGCAACTTTACTACAAATTTAGCTGAGGGCTGGATGTCCATACGTATGAAGTTTGATGGAGGTAAAATTATTAATAGATGTAACAGGGGTTCATGGCATGCCCGCTGTTTTGGAGGTGCCTTAAGGAAGAATCTTGGCCCAGCATGGTCACCTGTTATATATCAAAAATCAACGGGAATAAAGCCAGGAACCTTCTTCTGCAGCACTTTTCGACAAAAGGCCCTAAAACATCAAAGATCTCTAACGTCTCAGAGAAAAGAAGAAGTGGCAGCTAAAAGAAGAAAGAGAAAAAATACTACTACCTTGGTACAACATTGCAAAAAGGCAAAAGTTGATTATGGTCCTGGTGTACTTGATGACAGCGCAGATGTTTCACATGAAAGACTTACGGAATTATGCGACCTTTTCCTTAAAAAACGCATTGAAAAAACATACAGTGAAATAGAACAAATAGAGAGTATTACGAAAGATCAATCTCTTTCAATGGTGTGGAGAGCAGAAAGGCAAATTCGAATAACAAGTTCAAATTTTGGCAATATTATGTCACGGAAACCTAGTAATACATCCAATAAAATTGTTAGAAACCTTCTGTATACATCTTTCAAAGGAAATATTCATACTGTGAGAGGCTTGGCTCAGGAGCAAAACACAATTATTGAATATAAAAATCAGCATAAAGGGACAAGAGTGGAAAAATTAGGATTAGTGATATGTAACAAATACCCATACTTAGCAGCATCAACAGATGGATTGATTATAGATAGTGATGGGAATGAAGGCCTCCTAGAAGTCAAAAATATTTTGCAAACCAATCAGATGAGTCTAAAGGAAGCTGCTAAAGCCAAGTCATTTTGTCTAGAAAATATCAATGGTAAACTTAAACTAAAGAGGCAGCATAAGTTTTATTACCAAATTCAAGGTCAACTCAATATAATGAACTACAGCTGGTGTGATTTTGTAGTAAGAAGGGTCAATCCGTATGAAATGTTTATTGAAAAAATTGAACGAGACTCTGTATTATGGGAAAAAGTCATGGTACCAAAGCTGTCAGCATTTTTCCATAAATTTCTGCTACCAGAATTAGCTTTTCCAAGACATGGAACAACTACAGGAATAAGACAACCCTCTGCCCCATGGGTAGGTTATAGCACAAGTTTTTATTAAATCTCAGAGAAATGATAATGAATATTGGTATAATAGTACCATGTTAATTGGGCTATCAGACGAGGTTCATCCTATGAGACAGATGTAGCTTTTATGGATTATTTTGAAAACTCCCATCTTATAACTGAAGAAATACAGTATGCTGCAAATCCATGTCCACCAAAATCCAATGAGTTCTATTGGTCCATGCAGCTTTGTGTTGCTAGATGATCCTATAATAGCAGGGCTCCAGATAAGAAGGGGTAACAGGGATAATTGAAGGATAATTTTCTTTATTTGTCCATAAAAGCATATATTGTGACCCCTCCTTAGAAATGCCTCATCTTATCAAGATGGTTCTAATGAGGGGTCACAACATTATGTGTTTATTGAGAAATAATAAAAATTATCTCTGAATTATCCTCATTACCCCCTCTTATCTGGAACTCTGTAATAGGCCATATTTTGCTAATTAACTTTGTTGTTTTGTTGCTTTACGTCCATGGTAAACAGCTATGGTCATGTTGGGACGGTCAGTTACCTAACCATACTATTCCTGGGCAGGCTTAGACCTCCTAACCAGTTAACCAGTACTAAGTGCACATACTTGGTGTCCCAATATTTAGAATTTTTACGGTAACATCGGCCAGTTCCAGTGATATTGTCTAGGCAATAGCCATGTTTATCTCGCCAGTACGAAAGTACATGGAGCTATTGTTGTCACCCTGGCATCAGCGTTAGTGTCAGTGTCACATTGTTAATTTTCATGACAAAGTTTTTCATGTGATGTGCAAGGCACTGTCAGGCAAGCTATCCTGTACGCAAACAGGTCTTGTTATATTTTTCCTAAAATCGCTGACCATAAATTTTAATGACACATATCCGTTTACAAACAAAATTTACAAATCAAGACAGGTTTTGCACTGTCTTTGACATAAAAATCATCAACAGCAGAGATCCAGATAAGAGAGGGTATTGAGGATAATTAAAAGACAGTTTTTCTTATTCTCAACAAAAACATAATGTGACTCCTCATTAGAACTATTTTGGTGAGACAGATTTATTGAGGGATCACAAAATATGTTTTTATGGAGAAATATGGAAAATTATCCCTAAATTGTCCGTGTTAATTACTCCTTCTGGACAACTGCAACAGTTTTGAAATCCCAGCTTGACATATAATTTTGAATTAAATTCCTTTGCACTTACTCAAATTCCATTCCCGATTCACAGATACCTTTTATTCAAGGAATAATACTTTAATGTGCTTAAATTTTTGGAAACCTATAGATAAATAAGTAACTTTCCATTTGGGACAATTGAAAATTAACTATTTCAGGTGTCCAAATACTTAAGCAAATTAATATGATAATGGCATTTCTTAAGTTACAATGTAAAACGCTTGAAAAATTAAAAAACAAGAACCAATTTTATATTTCTTTCTTACTGTACCCATAACCTTGTCATTACATTCACATTTTTCTTTCATTTCTGATCAACCAAAGTTTCCTGTTCTTTACATTTCAGTTTACGCCAAATTCTGACAATATTAACAAAACTAAACGGACAAAATCACAGGCTGATGAATACTTACCCCCATTGCTAATTACAAACAGTTGCTCTGAAAAGCCAAAGCAGCAGCAAGATGAAGCTACTGATGAATTAGTTTCTCCCAAAAAGAAGGACCCCCAGATCAAACAAAAAGACCAAGATCAGCAGCCTAGTACAAGTTCACTGAGAGAAACTGAAAAGCGTGCAAAGAAATCCAAGGTATTTGTTTGTTTTTACCTCTCCTGAACAAAACTTCTGGAAGATCTATTATTGTCACCATGGCATTGGTGTCAGCAGCAGCGTCCACTTCAGTGTCCTTGTTGGATGTTGTGTCTAAAGTATTTATGCCCCCAAAGGGACTTCAGGTGGCATATTAAAATCGCACCATCGGTCCGTCAGTCCGTCCGTGCGTCCGTAACAAATGGTGTCTCAGCGATAACTTAAAAACTACTGAAGCAAATTTGATGAAACTTCACAGAAAGATAGAGCACATTGAGAAGGTGTGTCACTCACAAGAGTTTGGTTCCCATGCCCAGGGTCAAGGTCACAGTAGGGTCAAAGGTCAAATCATGTCTTAAATCATGTCTCAGCTATAACTTATAAACTACCGAAACAAATTGGATGGAACTTCACAGTAAGATAGAGCACAATTAGAAGGTGTGTCATGCACAAAAGTTTGGTTCCCATGCCCAAGGTCAAGGTCACTGTCGGGGGTTAGAGGTCAAATAGTGTCTCTGCGATTACTTTAAAACTACATAACTGAATTTCATCAAATTTCACAGGTTTTGTCACACATAATATTTATATTCCCAAACTGAAGGTCAAGGTCACAATATGGGGTCAGATGTCAAATCAGGTCTCAACAATTGCCCAGAAATGTACCAAAGCAAATTTCCTTAAGCATCACAGAAAGATGAAGCTTAATTAGAAGGTAAGCCACAAACAAGATACAGGCTTTCACACCCAAATTCAAGGTCACAGTCTGAGGTCAAAGGTCAAGTTGTTTCACCCCAATTACTAAAAAAACTTCTTAAGCAAACTGTATTAAACTTCCTGAAATAGCAAGACATAATGAGATGGTATGTCACAAACAAAATTTAGGTTCCTATTCCCAAGGTCAGGGTCTCAATCAGGGCACATAGGTTATATCTCCAAACTGACTGGAGACTGAAGGGAATTTTTTCAAACTTCAGAGAAAGGTAAAGCATGATAAGAAGGCATCTCACTTGCAAGATTTGGGCTTCCTTGCCCCAGTTCAAAGTCACAATTAGGGTCAAAGGTCAGTTTAAGGGGCCTTCGGGGGCATTTGTTACATACTGTAACATTTCTTGTTTTAAACATTATATATAGTGCTCCAGATAAAATTTTGAGATAATTTTCCCTATTTCTCAATGACAATTAAAACATATGATTTGACCCCTCATTTAAACTGTCTTACCAGGACAGTTTTAATGAGGGACTACAACATAAGTTTGTATGAATAAAAAATAAGGAAACTTATCCAGTTCTAATGAGGGGTCACATCATATGTTTTCATTGATAGATAAGTAAAATTATCTCTAAATTATCACTCACTGTTACTCCTTTTTACCTGGATCTCTGGTTAGTTGCCTACCAGTACCAGAATAAGCATTTGGCATTGATTTTTGTTAATATAAAAGTTCTTTCATTTTTCATCGCATATTAAAGTATAAAATGATAATGTTCATGCTGTATAAGTAATTTTTTTTTTTTAAATACTCATGTTTAAAAAATGGAAGTGGCTGCTGACAACCTGTTGTCAGCAGCCTCACAGGCTGCTGACACCCAGTTATTATATATCCTATTATTTTCAGATAATAAAACTCAAAATATTTTGAGAATATTAGTTTCATGGTATTACAATTATATCATGATATTTGTTTTCACTCTGGTCAAGTTTTAAGTTAAACAAATAAGATGTAAATTTCTGTTTTTTATTTTTTGTTTTTTAGTATCAACATTATTATTGTCTGGCAGTCATTGAGTTATTCATACAAATAGCTAAAAGAATTTATGCATCACATGCACACAAATTATACATTTACCTTAACGGGCAAAGGTTTTACATAAATTTTCCAGTTACCATTACATGCTCTTCCCTATAGTTATATTCTTGCTGTTCAGTCAAGCAAATTTGTTTATTTACTGGTTCTATGCACTAGAAAAAATAAACTACAAATTCATAATATGAATACAAGCATAACTACTATAATCATGGAGGCAATTGTGCAAACAGAATTAGCACATAAAACTTAAGAGAAAATTTAAGCGGTATTTTGAGCTGGTTCCCTTACAAAGTATGATTTGAGTTACTTCCCTTGGAAAATCTATTTTCAGAAGATATCTCTTCTCCATATTTTTGCTTTTTTATTTGTAGATCTATGTTTTGTTGTGATTCATATGAAGCTTGATTTAAAGCATAAACCTACTGAGAATTACTTGTGATGTTTTTACAGTGAACCAATGCTTCCTGTCCTTTAAAATAGGTATTAATTTATTAGCCCGTTGTCAGCAGCCTCACATGCTGATGACAACGGTTGTCTCTAGCCTGTGAGGCTGCTGACAACCGGTTGTCACTAGCTGTCGCCTTAAAAAAATGCAAGAGCAACAATCGTATGCTTGTTTCATTGCATGAACATTTGCCAAGCACCTAGATATGCAGTAAGTTTTAATTTCATACATGTTAACCATTTTAATTGGTTTAGTTCCATGATATCATTTGGGCATTTCCATGATATCATTAGGGCACCAACATTACATACATGTTATTTGTATGCTTATTTTAATGTTGGAGACCCTTGTGACACAGACAGCTGAATGCTTAAAGATTTTTTTTGTTCTCCAGCAACCAACCACTACTCCATCACGGACCCAAAGGCGATCTCACATAAAGTTTTTAGGACGTCATATATCTCATGAATGGTGTGTAGATGAAGAATCTCAAAGAACAGAGTGGTTTAAAGGTAAAACAAATAATGATATACAGTAATGATTCTAAATATTGGGACAGTTAGGTATTTGCAAACAGTGGAGACCCAAATCAGACTGCTCTCAAAGGAGCAGTCTGATCAGAGTCTACACTGTTTGCCATTCCTTCTGCATCTTCTGGATGCACTACAGCATTGTAAAAACCAAACTGTTCCATTTTTAAAACAATTACGCTAATTATTTTACGTGTGCCAATTATTAGAACTGATAAGTGTTTTAAGTTTCTGCTTTATACCTTGTGCTTAGATTTTTATGATTTTGGAAAATAATAGAGTGGGGGTCTGTTGAGTGCTGAACAGAACAGTTTTTTTTTCCCCAATAATTTTTTAGTTCCATACAAAGCCTGTACAACTTAACAAAAAGTGAGACTTTAGTTCTTCTCTTTAATGAGATGTGCTTTAACTTTATTTTTAGCATCATTCAAAAACTGATATTGCAGTCAGTCCAGCTTGTGCATTGGGATGTACATGTGTGTCCCATTGAATCTTAACATTTTTGTCGATAAAACTAACTTTCTAGGTCAACAGGTTCAGGCATAAAAATGAAACCAAAAACAGTTAAGATATTGGCCAAATTTTAACCAATTTTTAGTACAACTCAGCACAAGAAACTTTGTGTAGAGAAAAATGATTTTGTTACCAATGAGATCTCATCATATGTTTGATCTATAATGATGAAATTTGGTAGACAGGTTGTGGTTCAGATGTTCAATAACTGGCACTTTTGGCAAGTTTCTCAAAAATATGGCCACAACTTTTATGATTTTGGAAAATAATAGAGTGGGGGTCTGTTGAGTGCTTAACAGAACAGTTTTTTCCCCAAAAATATTTTAGTTCCATACAAAGCCTGTACAACTTAACAAAAAGTGAGACTTTAGTTCTTCTCTTTAATGAGATGTATTTTTGAGAAACTTGCCAAAAGTGCCAGTTATTGAACATCTGAACCACAACCTGTCTACCAAATTTCATCATTATAGATCAAACATATGATGAGATCTCATGCTAACAAAATCATTTTTCTCTACACAAAGTTGAGGAAGAGGAACTGTGAAATTGGGAATCCAATGGATTAAAAAGATATGAGCTTATTTTTTACCCTCACAGCTGCATATATAGTGACAATGTGGAAGCAATATTGCCTCTCCACTTCTTTGAATTTGAAACAATAAAAACTTTTTCAGAAAATATTGCAACATTGAAAGATGATCATATTGTAAATTTGTTTCTTCATATGCTCTTTGGCAGCAACTGTCATACTCAGTAGAACTAGACTGGCCTCCTGCAATTGAAATTTATGAAATTACCTGTATTTTTATGTTCATAGCATGAACATTTCTCATGATAGGTACTGTGATAGACATAATAAAAGGAAGAGATGGGCAGCCAGGTACAATATATGAGGTTTTTTATGAAGGAGATAGCACCACGGCAGAAGTTGAACTACAAGATGATTTCAAGAATGGTTGTGTTAAATTCATAGATATATAAATGTAAGTGCATATTAATATCTATGTATAATTAGCAACTCGGCTTCTAAATTGTATTTTACCATATTAATCCTATTAAATACTCAGAGGATGTTTCATTTTACAGAAAGGGCATTTTATAGAGCATGAATTGTAGAAAATCAGCCACTGCCAAAATACTTCTGATAAAGGTGCACAGATATACTTCCAGATCAAGCAATTCTACTTCATTTGTATTTTGGCATTTTTTTTCCTCCTTCCCCAGAAAGGGCCCGCTCAAGATGCAAATTGTTTCTTGAGGAGTATTTGGAAGGGCATACATCTTCCAGAGAAGCAAACTGGACTCTGTGTTGTTCCCCTGTGTAACGATTGAAGAAAACACTGGGGTTGGCAAGTTAACATCACATTAGACTGTTACTGAGGCTCAAGTAGTGCTTGGTATTCTAAAAACTATATGTGGGGTCAAGATCTAGGTCACTAGGTCAAATCTTAGAAAAATGTTGTGTACACTCTTGAGCACAGTTATGATTCAATCTACAGGAAACTTTGTCAGAATGTATATTTTTATGAAATCTAGACCTGATTCAAAAGAGGGCCATGTCATGTCAAAAACTAGGTCAGTTCTTAGAAAATCCATGTGAACGCTTTAGAGGATACAGTTTTGTTTTAATCTTCATGAGACTTTGTCAAAATGTTTATCACCAACAAATCTGGACCAATGATGCAACTTGGTCATGTTGGGTCAAAAACTAGGTCACTAGGTAAAATCTTAGAAAAACATTGTTTACACTCTAGAGGACACAGTTTTGATCCGATATTCATGAAACTTTGTCAGAATGTTCATATCCAAAAAAACTAGACCAGGTTTGAAGTTGAGTCATGTGGGGTAAAAAACAAGGTCATTAGGTCAAGTCTTATAAAAACCTAAAGTACACAATAAAGGGTTCATTATCCATTGAATCTTTGTGAAACTCTGTCTGTCATACGTATGGATGTCTCTGAGGTTAAGTTTACAGGATACTCAGGTGAGCGATCCAGGGCCATCATGGCCCTCTTGTTTTATATAAGAACGGGGGCATTTAATATAAATAGGGTAGTTATATATATATATATATTTTTTTTTAAATCACTGAATGTTTTTGCTGAGAGAGGTGTTGTGAAACATTGGTGGTGGGAAGTTAAACAGATAAACAGAATACTCTATTTCATTAAAATGCCCTTGCTGTTCTTTGAATTTGTTGGCGGTGAGAAGTTTAGCAGTTGGAGGTGTTATTGACCCTGGCTTGTCTCTGGGTTTTTCCCCTTTTATTCCTATATCTGTATCTAGATAATGATAATGTTTTGAAGTGACGCTTTATGCTAGATTAATTTGAATTTTAGTCACATGGAATGCTGTGAAATGTAGTGGTAAACAACTTTACTTTTTTTATGTGATATGTTACACTAATGTCCCTTCAATGATATTCCCAATACTGATATTGTGAAGATCATGATGATACTATTCAACTAGACTTCTTAACAGCAAAACCAATCACCCCCCCCCCCCCACAGCACCAGTCCATTTCCCATCCCCTCTAATGAATAAAACGCCTGCACAAATAAAATATATGTGCAAGTTCTGAGAAAAACCATCAACTGGTTATAAAGATATCCTACATAGAAGACTGTGTCCTTGAAAAATGAATCAAGGTCAATAAATACTAAACTTGTCTTAAACCTCTCACAAGAATATATTCATGCAAGTCTGATGAATATCCCTCAGTTGGTTCAAGATATAACTCTTTTGTAAGAGTTTAAGAGAAAAAAAAGCATTTTTAAGTTAGCTTTTGACCTTGAAAATAAGGTAAAGGTTATCAAACTATACTAAACTCTTGTAATTGTCCCAAAGCTACACCTATGAAAGTAAAGTGGGAATCAAGTCAAAGGCTAATGAGATATATCAATTTTGTGAAATTTTCACATATCCAAATCATATCAATTTTGTGAAAATTTCATATATCCAAGACCTCTTGTGACCTTGAAAATAAGGCCAAGGTCATCAGCATCTGATCAGCTCTTAAGTTAGTCCCCCTGATATATCCATGCAAGTTTTGTGAAATTTCATCAATTGGTCCATGAGATATTGTTGGTACAAGAAATAATCATCTGAGACCTCCATTTACCTTGAAAATGAGGTCAAGGTCACCAAAATCTAATCACCTCTTCAACATGTCTCAATTATGTATCTGTGCAAGTTTAGTTACATTCCATCCATTGGTTCAGGAGATATTATGGTTACAAGAAATTGTCACCTAAGTCCTCCAGTGACCTTGAAAATAAGGTGAAGATCACCAAAATTTAATCAGCTCTTTAACATGTCCCAATGATATATCCATGCAAGTTTAGTTAAATTCCATTCATTGGTTCAGGAGATATCATGGGTACCAAAAGTTGTCATCTTTGTCCTCCAGTGACCTTGTAAATCATGTAGTGACCTTGAAAATCATGTCAAGGTCACCAAAATCTAATCAGCTCCTAAACATGTCCCAATGATGTATCTGAGCAACTATGGTTAAATTCCACTCATTGGTTCAGGAGATATCATGAGTACAAGAAATTGTCATCTTAGTCCTCCAGTGACCTTGAAAATGAGTTCAAGGTCACATAAATCTAATCAGCTCTTAAACTTGTCCCAGATCACATTTACACTGTATGCCTGCCCCATCAACTTCATCATCAAGCAGGTTTTATGATTCTTTACCAGTGTATACTTAGGATTCCAAAATTAAGACACTCAATTACTGTATCATCCTTTTGGTTAAATTTTCCAACAAAAATGACCTGTATCAGTTGGCACAGTCTGTGAGGGTATGTACTATTAACAAATACAATATTTATTTGAGAGCATGCAATAAGCAGATGACATTTTTTGGGAACCAGGTCAAACAGTTAGGTAATAGGCGATTTATTCATGTATGTTCTGGTTATACTGTGCCACCATACTGATAAACCTAGGTGTAATAGGTACTACTTTTGTGTAAACTCTTGTGTTGTTAAAAATGAATGATTTTAATGAAGAAAAAAAATGGGTGTGTCTATTTAACTTTGAATTATTCTGTAAAGAGAACACTTATGAAAATATCTGTTGTAGGTTGCACTAATAGGAACATATAGCTTTGTCAGAGACTGAATGTTTTTTCTAAATAAATAGTTTAATATTGAGTTTTTTGGTACGCGATTTGGACTTAACAAAAGGTAACATAAAAGTGTTATAAAAACATTTTTTTTCAAATTCATGGTTGTTAACATGAATATTCTAGTCTTTATAATGTTCCTATCATCATTCATCCTTTAGATAGTCAGTCGAAATTGCTCAAATGATATTGCCATACCCCACCCATTTTGCACACTTAGTGGCTTAGAAATGGCTGACAGCTAGTCCTTAACATGGCGCCATGTAGGTCGCATGCACCAGAATGGGGTGCATTGCCCAGATTACCGGTAACTGATGGTCAATGTATGGCATTTGGTGCGGAGGTGCGGCTGGAGGACTTTCCTTGTGGCGGTTATAAATATTGTGGTAGGGCTCCAAGAAAAAAGTTGGGGTTTCTTCATAGACGATCTGGCGACGCAGTACCGTTGGTGAACAAAACAGTCCAACCGGTGCTCTCTGGAGCTGGCCACTCCACTGGAGCCGGAGATGTTATTGGGATCCACAAGGGTATGGGGACGACTGTCCAGGGGAGATAAGGTGAAGTTACATTTGACCAGATCAGTAAGAGCGATCAGTAATCAGGCTGTGGCAGAACAACAGTTTGATGGCAAGTACTTCAGGTTTGCAGCATAAAAGACTTGGTAAGTTGATACTAACACCTGTTAGAACAAAAGATTTTTGGAAAGCCATCTGGTACTCCAAAAACTAGGTCAGATAAGAACAATGTTGAATTTTGGGATAGCCAACTGGTTGCTCAAAAAGTCTAAATAGTTTGGACAGCCAACTGGTTTGTCTGAATAGTTTTGGGATAGCCAACTGGTTTCTCAAACAGTCTGGACAGTTTATGGGACAACCAACTGGTTCCCCATATATGTACAAATGCTAGCTAGGATGGCGAAGAATATCAACAACAGCCGGACCGTGTCACAGTCAACTACAGGTCCCACTGCTTCAAGATATGATGGGGAGGAGTGTAGTGAAAGCTGTATGTTGTTTGGTGCTTTGGGGTCCAGCTTGTTCTGGTGATTAGGGGGACCCAAGCAATCTGTTTCCGGTAGCTCTGCCATCTCGGTTGGTGTTTGTCATGGGTTGAATTGTCATCTATGGACATCCAGTGCAGGACTGGGTTTTACATAAAAGTGAGTGATAATATAATTATTCATTAATTATTAGTCTTCCAATTGACAGGGTTCAATACTTCGTATTTTCGTAAATTACACACTGAAAATGCCAGAATACGAATGCCTTTCAAATTTCAGTCGTATCACTTACGGCTGTCATTTCTCAGCCTACACAAGCGGTTTTGTTTTGTTCCATATTTACGAATCTCACTCCGGGCGACTGGACCATGTCTGTTGATAATTATCAGCTCAAATCTGCATAAACTCTTCAAAAACAATTCCTAATCCAGTCAAACTAATTCAGTTCTTGAGAAGCTCACTTTCTTGCCCGTTTTAAATGTTTGTCTAATATGCAAGCGTTCCGATGATCAGCGTAATCCTCAGACGCACTTCTTTACTACAACACGGCTTTCAAATACAAGAACAACAACAGTAAATACCAAGCGGACTAAGGTAGTCCTATTACTACAAAGTAGCAGTGAATTCAAAAATCTCTTCAACTATATACAAATACCGATTCTTTTAAGCATTGACACATATTTCCAAGTCACTTCAATTATTAATAATAAAAAATGAGTTTGTTGGTGCTTTTAGCGGTTTGGGGTGATTCGAGGGACCCCTATTCCAGTGTAAGCCAGCGGCGTATTTCGCAGGCTAATTAGAACAAATCCTGTACACCTGAAAAACGTAAAGTAAAGATGTTGGCCACAAATAAAACAAGAGGTCCATGATGGACCTAAATCGCTCATCTGAGTTATAATGAAATAACATGGAAGATCATCTATTTGATGATGGTTCAATTGTCTATTTGATGATGGTTCAATTGGAACAGTTTTGCACATTCTTATCTATACTCTTACCAAGATCCATGAAGATTGGCTCAAAACTGTGCCCTCTAGAGTGTACACCATGTTTTTCTAAGATCTGACCTGGCGATCTAATTTTTGATCAGACATTATTCAGTTTCAAACTTGGCCTACATTTCATGAAGATAAACATTCTGACAAAGTTTCATGAAGATTGAACCAAAACTGTGCCCTCTAGAGTATATACGATGTTTTTCTAAGGTTTGACCTAGTAACCTAGTTTTTGATCCAACATGACCCAGTTGCACCCTTGGTCTAGATTTGTTGGAGTTAAACATCTTGACAAAGTTTCATGAAGATTGGAACAAAACTGTGCCCTCTAGAGCATTCACATGGTTTTTCTAAGATCTGACCTAGTGACCTAGTTTTGACCTGACAAGGCCCAGTTTCAAATTCGGTCTATATTTCATAAAGATAAGCATTCTGACAAAGTTTCATGAAGAGTGGATCATAACTGTGCCCTCTAGAGTGTACACAAGGTTTTTCTAAGATTTGATCTAGTGACCTAGTTTTTGACCCCACATGACTCAGTTTCAATCTTGGCCTAGATTGTATAAGGAAAAACGTTCTGACAGAGTTTCATGAAGATTGGATATAACTGTGCCCTCAAGAGTGTACACAAGGCTTTACTAAGATTTGACCTAGTGACCTTGAGTTTTTAACCCCACATGACTCAGTTTCAAACTTGGCCTAGATTGTATAAGGATAAACATTCAGACAAAGTTTTATGAAGATTGGATCATAACTGTGCCCTCTAGAGTGTACACAAGGTTTTTCTAAGATTTGACCTAGTGACCTAGTTTTTAACCTCACATGACCCAGTTTCAAACTTGGTCTAGATTTTATTAAGATAAACATTCTGACAAAGTTTCATGATGATTGGATCAAAATTGTGCCCACTGTATCATTCTAAGATTTATTTCTATTTTTAGCTCTGGCGGCCATTTTGTTCAGCGGAGTGGAACCGCTTTAGCAATTTTGGTTCAGGGCCATGAGTCAAACATTTCTGTGAAATTATTTTGAAATCGAGCCGTTGGCTTCAGAGGAGATGTCGTTTAAAGGTTTTCTATTTTAAGATTTCTATTTTTAGCTCTGGCGGCCATTTTGTTCAGCGGAGTGGAACCGTTTTAGCAATTTTGGTTTAGAGCCATGAGTCAAACATTTCTGTGAAATTATTTTAAAATCGAGCCATTGGCTTCAGAGGAGATGTCGTTTAAAGGTTTTTCTATTTTTAGCTCTGGCAGCCATTTTGTTCAGCGGAGCGGAACCATTTTAGCAATTTTGGTTCAGGGCTATAACAGAAACATTTGTGTGAAATTATTTTGAAATTGGCTTACTGGTCTAGGAGGAGATGTCGTTTGAAGAAATTGTTGACGACGTACGGACAGACAGACGATGGACAAATATCGATCACAATAGCTCACCTTGAGCACTTCTTGCTCAGGTGAGCTAAAAACTTTGTTTGATTGTTTCACGCCTGAAAAGCGATTGTCGGCGGCGCAGATCTGCTTGCCCATCATAGTTGATTGGTGACAAGGTGGCTGGTAGATGTGAAAATGCCAACCAGAATGCAAACAGTTTCTGCCAACCCTACAAGACCATTGATTGGCATTCTGTTTGGTCAAGTAGGGTTTGCAGAAAATGTTTGGCATTCTGGTTGGCATTCTCTTTACATCTACCAGTCACCTTGTGGCTAGGAAAACAACAATAAAACTTTAGGATGACTGTCCTAAGTTGCTTTTTTGCAGGGTTGTAGTTTAAATGCACTTTATAATATTTACATGTTCACTGAGTAATTTTCTAGTCAGAATAAGATGAACAAACTGGTGTTTCAACTTCAGTTGTTTTGTTTTTGTATTCTTGCACAAGTCAAAGAACTGAGTGATTTTCAAATTATTTACATGTTCACTGAGTAATTTTCTAGTCAGAATAAGATGAACAAACTGGTGTTTCAACTTCAGTTGTTTTGTTTTTGTATTCTTGCACAAGTCAAAGAACTGAGTGATTTTCAAATTAGAAAGAGAACTAACTGTTTCTCTGGTTTTCTTGCTATCTGTACATGTACATGTGTACTTCCTGTGGTCCAGAGTTTTAAGCAAGAACCCTGGACAAGTCTTCAACAAGTAGACTGACATTTTGGGAGACCAGTGGTGCGTTAAAAAGATACTGAACAACCACTGGATCTCAGGAGTACCAATACTGAAAGGACTCATCAGGTTACTGAAAAGGTTAAAATTCTGTTTGGTAAATACTGAAACCACTGTAACTAGAAAATGTGTTTATGAAACACTATGCCCCCAACCATATGCTTGTCTCTAAAGAAGGTTCATCCAATAATGCTTGTACCTTTGTACCATAGGCTTACAATGCACTAAGTCGAAAAAGGGGCTTAACTCAGTCAAAAATTTACGAATTGTTTTCGAAAGTTAATCAGGTCATCTACACCTTGGGCAACATCAACCTGCAAAAATCATGATCCTAGCATCAGGGGTTCTCCAGATATTTTGTTCACAAGGTTCCATAGGCAAATAATGCACTAAAGTGAAAAAGGGGCATCACTCGATCAAAAATTCACAAATTATTTTCAAAAGTTAATCAGGTCATCTACACCACAGGCAGTATCTTCCTGCAAAAAATCATGCTCCTAGCATCAGGTGTTCTTGAGATATTTCGTTCACAAGGTTCCACAGGCTTACAATGCACTAAGTCGAAAAAGGGTCATAACACGATCAAAAATTCATTTCTTTTCAAATGTTAATCAGGTCATCTACACCACAGGCAGTATCTTCCTGCAAAAAATCATGCTCCTAGCATCAGGGGTTCTCCAGATATTTTGTTCACAAGGTTCCATAGGCTTACAATGCACTAAGTCGAAAAAGGGGCATAACTTTGTCAAAAATTCACGAATTTGTTTCAAAAGTTAATCAAGTCATCTACACCTTGGGCATTCTCATCCTGCAAAACCTCATGATCCTAGCATCAGGGGTTCTTGAGACATTTTGTTCACAAGGTTCCACAGGCTAAGTCGAAAAAGGGGCATAACTCTGGAAATACATGACCGGCGGAAAAATAAAAAAATACGGGTATGCTTATTTTCCATACTGATCATGTGTATAAAGTTTCAAGTTCCTAGCTCTTACTTATCTTGACTATGTGTAAAGGTACCTTTGTACCATAGGCCTCAATGCACTAAGTCGAAAAAGGGGAATAACTCAATCAAAAATTCACAAATTTTTTTCAAAAGTCAATCAGGTCATCTACACCTTAGGCAGTATCTGCCTGCAAAAAATCATGCTCCTAGCATCAGGGGTTCTCCAGATATTTTGTTCACAAGGTTCCATAGGCTTACAATGCACTAAGTCGAAAAAGGGGCATAACTCGGTCAAAAATTCACAAATTTGTTTCAAAAGTTAATCAGGTCATCTACACATTGGGCATTCTCATCCTGCAAAACCTCATGATCCTAGCGTTAGGGGTTCTTGAGATATTTTGTTCACAAGGTTCAACAGGCTAAGTCGAAAAAGGGGCATAACTCTGGAAATACATGGCCGGCGGAAAAATAAAAAAATACGGGTCTGCTTATTTTCCATACTGATCATGTGTATAAAGTTTCAAGTTCCTAGCTCTTACTAATCTTGACTATGTGTAAAGGTACCTTTGTACCATAGGCCTCAATGCACTAAGTTGAAAAAGGGGAATAACTCAATCAAAAATTTACGATTTTTTTTCAAAAGTTAATCAGGTCATCTACACCTTAAGCAGTATCTTCCTGCAAAAAATCATGCTCCTAGCATCAGGGGTTCTTGAGATATTTTGTACACAAGGTTCCATGGGCTTACAATGCTCTAAGTCGAAAAAGGGGCATAACTCGGTCAAAAATTCACAATTTTTTTTCAAAAGTTAATCAGGTCATCTACACCTTGAGCAATGTCATCCTGCAAAAAATCATGATCCTAGCATCAGGGGTTCTCGAGATATTTTGTTCACAAGGTTCCATAGACTAAGTCGAAAAAAGGGGCACAACTCTGAAAATACGTGACCGGCGGAAAAAAGAAAAAATACGGGTGCGCTTATTTTTCATGTATGTGCCACACATAAAATTTCAAGATCCTAGCAAAAGCAGTTCTTGAGTTTCCCACCAGCCAAAAAGCGTTACGGACGGACTGACGGACAGACGGACGGACGGACGGACGGACGGACAGACGGATGGACAGGCCCAAACCAATATGCCCCCTCAACTTCTCCGAAGTTGGGGGCATAAAAACTATCTGGAGCTCTGTCAGTCCATTATCAATTGCATTTAAGTTTTGTGTTAAGTTTATGTTTCAGGTTATATTGATGGAGCTACCTGTTGATATTTGATTATTGCTTCTGGAGTCATGCAGATTATTTAAGTGCCATTCCAGCTAAATTTCAGGCAAAACCTGGAAATGGACATGTGGCAGATATCATCCATACTGCTTCCAGAGATTTCTTTTGACTAAACAACAACTTTTTCACAGTTATTATTTTATTTAATATTATAGTTGCCATGGCAACACAGGCAACATGAGTTTAGGCCATTCGTTGATAAAATTAAAATTCTGAGTTTTAGCATGTTTTAAGACTGATATTCCATTTTATTTAGGCGAGGTTTCCTGCCAGCCGGCAGGCAGGAGACTTTTTGGTCTCCTGCCAGCCGGCTGGTAGGAGACCTAAAAGTCTCCTGCCAGCCGGCTTTTGGAATGCTAAAAAATAAATAAAGTGACATCACATTCCATGGAATTCTTGGGAATATTTAAATGTAATTTTTAAATTTGATGTGACATAAATATTATAATTACATTAACAAAAATATATGCAAACAAACAAGCAAAAAATATAAATAAGAGGGACATTCTAAAAATAGATTTTCCAAGGGAAGTAACTCAAATCATACTTTGTAAGGGAACTAACTCAAAATACTACTTAGCAATTTTTCTCTGAATTTTTATATGCTTATAATACTTGCATAATTCCCTTTATGATAAAGGTAGTTTCATATTATGAAACTGTAGCATATTTTTCCTGGTAA
Organism: Ctena decussata; assembly: GCA_963989385.1. Lineage (NCBI taxonomy): Eukaryota > Metazoa > Mollusca > Bivalvia > Lucinida > Lucinidae > Ctena > Ctena decussata. Next base: position 42,919,470 of record OZ022500.1, read on the forward strand.
AAAGAACTAGTTGATAATCAAATTTGCCTGACTAAACTGCAAAAATGCAACTTTAGGGAACAGCTTTTGAGAAAACTGGTAAAGTTGCGTAAAACTTTTCATTTGGTGCACATTGAATCTTTAAGATCAAAAGGGGCTTTTCACACCTATCTGTATACAAGACAAACTCCATAAAAAAGTTAAGCAGTATAATGATAAATAAATGATAGTGTATGGGGGAGGGGGGGGGGGATTTTAAGATTATTTAATGTCCAAACAAAAAGGGATTAATGTTCCAATTTTACATATTGAAACCCAGACTAAAGATAAAATTTAAGTTAATAATGTTAACTACAATAAAATATAGCTGTCTGTCATATTGCCATGCAAAATGCAATTTTATCATCAGTATTCCAGTAGCCGACTGGCAGGAGACTTTTAGGTCTAGTGACAGCCGGCTGGCAGGAGACCAAAAAGTCTCCTGCCAGCCGGCTGGCAGGAGACACTTCCTTTTATTTAATGCCTTTTTTCATCTTTACATTAGAGCATCAGAGTACTTGTAAAGTTTACTTAGTAAGCAACATTAAAGATGTAAAAAAATCTATTTCATCAGAAGCAAACTATAGGAGACTGCCACAATATACACTAGGGTCAGCAATTTTTAGAAATCAGCAAAAATGCTATTTTAAGCAAATTTGGAAAAGGTTTTAAAGGACCATTGGTTCTTTTGCTCACCTGAGTCCATTCATCCTCAGCACTCCAGGGTAAGTAACTCTAAGGCAAATTGTACAATATGGTCCAGTGTCTAATGCATCTGAGATTTTATGCTTGTCGCTGGTATTTCCATACCACAGAGTCTCATAGCAATAGAAAAATTCACATTTCCAGCTTTTCCCAGTCAAAAGCCTTACAGACAAAATTTGACCTTGCCATAAAATAAATCAAGGTCAATCCAAGATCTTTATTTATATATTTTTTGTAGTACTACAGTCCCAGATGCTACATACCAAGTCTCAAAGCAATCAACCTTGTGGATCTAGGGAAAAATATCTTACTTAGTTTTTATCATATATGGGCATGGTGGTCATCTTGGTCATGTGACCTGGAATAAATATATAAATTTTCTTTCCCCCTTTGCCTGAAGGCTGCATATGAAATTTAACTGAAATTGGCACATTAGTTTTAGAGGAGAAGTCCTTCGAAAATGTTGACACACAACATACAAGTGACCTTAGGCCAAGGACACTAAATGACCTTAACTTCTAGAATTCTTAGGAGTTGAAGTTGACTGCATTTCCATACATATCACAGCACACTACAGAAACAAAAAATGCACTTTTTCAGATTGTCCCATTCAAAAAGCCTAAGGGACCAAATTTGACGTTGCTGTAAAATATGTCAAGGTCAACCCAAGGTCACCATTTATATAAACTTTGTAGTACTTGAGTCCAAAATGCTACATACCAAGTTTCAATGTAATCAACCCAGTGGTTCTGGAGAAGATTTTTTAAGGTATTTGCCATATATGGGCATAGTGGCCATCTTGGTCATGTGACCTGGAACAAACATATAAACTAAAGGATGAGCTGGCATGATAAGGTGCATGCACTGATAGTTTCAACTGTTTGGGGCTTATAAAAAGCCAGATATGTAGTTTTGTGTGATAGTAAGTCAGTGACCTAGTTTGATGGGGGTGGGGTGACCTGGAGTAGTAAGGTGCATGCAGTGATGGAGTTTCCAAGGTCTGGGACCTATGAAAAGCATGAAATGTACTTTTTTGCAAGAGTAAGTCAGTGACCTAGTTTAAAGTGGGGTGACTCACAGTGATAAGGTGAATGCACACTGAAAAAGTTTCAAAGGCCTGGGGCCTATGAAATGCAAGATATGTACTTTTTGTGAAAGTAAGTCAGTGACCTAGTTTCATTAGGGGTGACCTGGAGTGGAACGGTCCATGCACTGATGAAGTTTCAAAGGTCTGGGGCCTATGAAAAGCAAGGTATGTACTTTTTGGTGAAAGTAGGTCAGTGAACTAGTTTTTATGTTGGGTGACCTGGAGTGGTTAGGTGCATGCACTGATGGAGTTTCAAAGTTCTGAGGCCAAAGAAAAGCCAGATATGGGGCTGACTTTGAAAATAAATTTTGCAGAAATCTGTTGAAGAGCGCAAAAGCTATTTTTGAAAAAAAAAAAAAAAAAAATTCCAAGGGGACAGAAAATGGATCGCTAGGTCTCAGCCTTTCAGGCAAGACCAAAATACAATTTATTTTAGGTTTTTCAAGAAATTAAAGGTTTTTCAAGCAATTAAAGGTTTTAAAGGATTTCAAGCAAAATAAAGACTCTTAAGGGTTCCCCCCTGGCCCCTGGGGTCCTGCCTTCCGTTAAGCAAAGCATACTTTCTTTTGTCTCTAAGTATAGTTTGTCACCTGATGACCATGTTTTTATTCTCATTTTTTTTTAAGAAATCACTCAATTTGAATAATCTTGATAAAGGGTCACAAAAACTCACCATTAACACTGTGCTCATGTGAGCTTAAAAGCAAAACTGACAGCAGATAAAAACTCTCTATCTATAGTTCTTCAGGAGTAACAATTTTTTCAAGTACTTACCTTACATTGTAAACAAGCCTGCAAAAGATTTTTTCTCTGCACAGTATTCAAACATCTGATGTTATTGCAGTATCCAATTTTTTCACAAACAGCTGAACAAACACTTGTCTCCATCTGAAGGAGCTCTCGAAATCTGTGTGAAAAAAGGAGATGAGTCAATCAAGATCAGGTGTATGTTATTAGCTAATAACTTTACTACGAAACAAATTAGAGATATTATTTTTAATCTCCTTAACTAAGGTACATTCCAGTTGTTCAGCAAAAGAAACACAAATAAAACCAGAGGATTAATGGTCCTATATAGCTCACCTGAGCACTGAGGTTATGATGAAAAAACTTTGAGTTAATTGCCACTGCAAAAAAACAAACACATGCACAACAGCACTAAAACACACCATTTAGGTAGAGGATAACATCACAAACATTTATGCAAAAAAGATTCAGCTATATTACCCTCAATGGCTTTATGGCAAAAACAAAAAAAAATAAAATAAACAAGAGCTCGGCAAGTGGGGCAATATGTATACGCCCGTTACTGATTGTTTGCACCATTTCATCCTTGTCTACATTGCTATTAAGTTTATCAAGATATTCCAAACATTAGGGTTCTCAAAAGAAAACCTTAAAGAGTAATCAAAGGGATGTAACTAAAAAAAGAAAACAAGACCTGTCACAGGGACAGGAAAGCTCGCCTGACAGCGCCTTGCCCATCACATAAAAAACTTTAACGTAAAACTTTAACATTTTGCTAACGCCGACGCAGCCGCCAACGCCGACGCCACTGATGCCGGGGGTAGTGCAATAGCTCTTCCTGACCTTCGTTCAGGCGAGCTAATAAGGAAGGGGAAGCAATTATTTTTAATTAGACATACTGTCTCAACCTATTACACATTGCTATAAAGTTTCGTCAAGATATTCCATACGGTTACCTAGTAATGACTTGCCCAAGAATAGTCAGAGAAATTAATCAAACGGATGTAACTCCATAAATAAGGAAGGGGGAGCAATAATTCTTATATAAGACACACAGCCTCAACCTAATACACATTGCTAGAAATTTCAATCAAGATATTCTGTATGGTTGCCTACTTACAGCTTGCACAAGAATAGCCTTAGAAAATATTCAAAGGGAGGTTACTCCAAAAATAAGTAAGAGGAGGCAATCGTTCTTATATGTGGCATATTGTGTCAACCTAATATACATTACTATTAAGTTTCATCACAATGGTCCAAAGGGTTAGTTAGATATGAGGTGTACAAATATAGTCTAACAAAATAATCAAAGGGAGGTAACTCAAAAACTAAGTAAAGGGGAGTTACCATTCTTGTATGACTTATTATCATATACATTGCTATTAAGTTTCATCATGATATTCCAAAGAGTAACCAAGTTATGGAATGCTAAAGAATTGCCATACAAACTCCCATAGTCATGTTTTTTTCAAAGGGCTGTTACTCCACTACTCGCAGCAAAATTTCGATATAATATGCGCTACTCCACATTGTAGTCTTACTATTTACAAAGTTTCAGCTTAATTGGATGAAAACTATAGGGGGAGTTATCTGGAAACGAACACCCCAAAAATTCTAAGTAAAGGGCTGTAATTCCATTAAAAATCATTGGAGCTTAACCTCGAAACGATATGTGCTGGTCAACCTCATAGTCTTACTATATTATACCAAGTTTCAGCTCGATCGGATGTATACTGTAGGAGGAGCTATCCAGAAACGAAAAGTTTATGTCGGACAGAGGGACGGACGGACAGACAGACAGACACCAGCGCCATAACATGAAACTTCCCGTTTTTCAAATGGGCAAATAAAAAAAAATATAAACAAAAATAAATTATTTGGCATTTCGGTTGCGATGGTAACAAATCAAAATTAGGGATTCATATGGCTGGTAGATATCTACTCCAGGGAAATTGTTATTACAGCTTTGTCAAAATATCTGCAGTAACACAGACATAAATGCAAATTACCCTTTTCCCATTATTTGTCTATGGAAACTTTAAGTTGCCATAGTAACAAAGTCACATGGGCAACGATAATATAAAACATAATTTAGGTAGAGGCTAATGTCATTAACATGTGTGCAAAGTATCAGCTTCATTCCTCTTATGGCTTCTGAGGAGAAGACTTCTGAATATCTTTTTCAACAAGAGGACCATTGGTCCTGTAGCTCACCAGGTGGAGGCTAATGTCATTAACATGTGTGCAAAGTATCAGCTTCATTCCTCTTATGGCTTCTGAGGAGAAGACTTCTGAATATCTTTTTCAACAAGAGGACCATTGGTCCTGTAGCTCACCTGAGTCCATTCAGACTCAGTACTCTAGGGTAAGTTACTCTAAGTTACTCTAAAGCTATCGGTCAATTGGTTCTGGAGAAGAAAATTTTTAAAGGTTTTTACTATATATGGGCATGGAGGCAATGTTGGTCATGTGACCTGGACGTTTGAAAAAATTTTCATTTCCTCAACCCCAGGAGGCTCTATATGAAATTTGGTTTCAAAATTGGCCCCTTGGCTTTTGAGAAGATTGTTTGATATTGTCAAAATGAGAGAGTTCTGAATCAAAAGTCAAAGAATGACCTGGACCTCTTGTACTCATAAACCTTCATGTACTCATTAAGATGACTGGAGATACCAATTTTTAGGCCTAAATCTTCAAAACTTTGCATGAAATCTTATGTTCTAGTATTTTCCCATATTTGACCTTGCTGTAAAATGGTCAAGGTCAACCCAAGGTCATAATTTGAACAATCTTGATAGTACTCAAGTACCCAATGATACATACCAAGTTTCAAGGCCACTGAACAATTGGTTCTGGAAACAAGAGGGCCATGATGGCTCTGGATCGCTCACCTGAGTATCCTGTGAACTTAACCTCAGATCTAGAGACATCCATATGACCGATAGACAGAGTTTCACAAAGATTAAATGGAAAATGAACCCTTTATTGTGTACCTAAGGTTTTTATAAGATTTAACCTAATGACCTAGATTTTGACCCCACATGACCCAGTTTCAAACCTGGTCTAGATTTCTTGGATATGAACATTCTGACAAAGTTATCAAAACTGTGCCCTCTAGAGTGTACACAATGTTTTTCTAAGGTTTAACCTAGTGACCTACTTTTTGACCAAACATGACCAAAAAACACCCTTGGTCCAGATTTGTTGGAGACAAACATTATGACAAAGTCTCATGAAGATTGGAACAAAACTGTGTCCTCTAAAGCGTTCTCACTGTTTTTCTAAGAACTGACCTCGTGACCTATTTTTGACCTGACATGGCCCAGTTTCAAATCTGGTATAGATTTCATGAAAATAAACATTCTGAGAATGTTTCACCTAGATTGGATAATAACTGTGCCCTCTAGAGTGTACACAAGGTTTTTCTAAGATTTGACCTAGTGACCTAGTTTTTGACCACACAAGACTCAGATTCAAATTCGGCCTAGATTTTAAATAAATACACATTCTGACAAAGTTTCATGATGATTGGATCATAACTGTGCTCTCTAGAGTGTGCACAAGGTTTTTCTAAGATTTGACCCAGTGACCTAGTTTTTGACCCCACATGACCCAATTTCAAAGATGGTCTAGATTTCATTTAGATAAACATTCTGACAAAGTTTCATGATGATTGGATCATAACTGTGCCCTCTGTGTCATTCTAAGATTTATTTCTATTTTTAGCTCTGCCTGCCATTTTGTTCAGCGGAGTGGAACCGTTTTAGCAATTTTTGTTCAGGGCCATGAGTAAAACATTTCTGTGAATTTTTTTTGAAATCGAGCCATTGGCTTCAGAGACGATGATGTTTACAGCTTTTTTCTATTTTTAGCTCTGGTGGCCATATTTATTGTTCAGCAGAGCAGAATGGTCTGAGCAATTTTGGTAGAGGGTCTCCTAAGGAACATTTCTGTGAAATTATTTCAAAATCAACCAAGCAGTTTTGGAGGAGAAGTCGTTTAAAGGTTTTCCTATTTTTAGCTCTGGCGGCCATTTTGTTCAGCGAAGCTGAACCGTTTGAGCAATTTTGGTAGAGGGTCTCCTAAGGAACAATTCTGTAAAATTATTTCGAAATCAGCCCAGCAGTTTTGGAGGAGAAGTCGTTTAAAGGTTTTTCTATTTTTAACTCTGGCGGCCATTTTGTTCAGCGGAGCGGAACCGTTTGCGCAATTTTGGTAGAGGGGCTCCTAAGGAACATTTCTGTGAAATTATTTCAAAATCGGCCAAGCAATTTTGGAGGAGAAGTTGTTTAAAGGTTTTTTTATTTTTAGCTCTGGTGGCCATTTTGTTCAGCTGAGCGGAACCATTTGAGCAATTTTGGTAGAGGGGCTTCTAAGGAACATTTCTATGAAATTATTTCAAAATCTGCCCAGCACTTTTGGAGGAGAAGTTGTTTAAAGGTTTTTTATATTTTTAGCTCTGGCGGCCATATTGTTCAGCGGAGCGGAACCATTTGAGCAATTTTGGTAGAGAGTCCCCCAAGAAACATTTTTGTGAAATTATTTTGAAATCCGTCCAGCAGTTTTGGAGAAGAGGTCGTTTAAAGCAAAAGTTGACGCCGGACAACGGACAAAGACCGATCACAATACCTCACCTTGAGCACTTCGTGCTCAGGTGAGCTTAAAAGGATTTTGGACTGCTTGAACAAATTTTCATTTTCTCAACCCCCGGAGGCTATATATGAAATTTGGTTACAATTGGCCCAGTGGTTTTTGAGGAGATTGTTTGAAATTGTCAAAATATGAGAGTTCTAACCTTGACCTCTTGTACTCAAAAATCTTATATATATACAAAATATGAGAGTTCTAACCTTGACCTCTTGTACTCACAAATCTTCATATACTCATTAAGATGACTGTATATACCAATTTTTAAGCCTTAGTCTTCTAATGTTCAAATCTTATGTTCTAGCATTTTCCCATATTTGAGCTTGCTGTAAAAGGTCAAGGTCAACCCAAGGTCAAAATTTGAATAATCTTGATAGTACTCGAGTACCTAATGCTACATACCAAGTTTAAAGGCCATTGGTAAATTGGTTCTAGAAGAAGATTTTGGAAGGTTTTTACCATATAAGGGTGTGGCGGCCATGTTGGTCATGTGACCTGGACCGTGTAAACAAATTTTCATTCCCTCAACCCCCTGGAGACTCTATATGAAATTTGGTTACAATTGGCTTAGTGGCTTTTGAGGAGATTGTTTGAAATTGTCAAAATATGAGAGTTCTGGCTCAAAGGTCAAAGAATGACCTTGACCTCTTGTACTCATTAACCGATATATCGCGGAATTCGGTATAACGCGGTTGTCCTGTGTCGCCCATTATTTTTCAACAGATCACGGATTTTTCGGCGGTTTCCGTCGGTGTTCACGACATTGGAATAGAAAATAACCATTAAAAGTTAATTGGGTTGCTTACATTATTTTAATCAGCAGCGTGTCAAAAGTATCACAGACAATCAAAGCGTCGGTTGTCTTGCCAAGGTGTGAAAACTGGTCATAGTTTTTAGAAGACTTCGATAATTAGCGCATATCATGTGTCACCAATTTGGCCAACAGCTAAGGTCACCTCATATACACAATACACAAGCCGACGCTCAGGTAAAAGGCTGTCCAAAGAAAACATTATAAAAGAATTTTATAAATGGAAAAAAACAACAACAACAAAGCTTAAACCCAATTTGGTTATCTGTAGGCTGATTAGAGTTATTTTGGCGACGTCAGTACTCGCGCAAATAAGTATATTTTATTCGTCCGAAGGTTCCTTTTTGCAAGTGTATTAACTCGAACAAGTCTACTTTAGCTCAATCGGACATCCACTTCGATATAGGTTTAATTCAGGATACGGAATTAGCCGATGTGTTACGATTGTATTTTCGCTTTGTAAATGGTTTTCAACCGTTTTGCAGCGCATTTTTCACAATAAGTTAGAACGGTACTCGGATAAAAAGGACCATGGACAAAACGGACCAGACAAAACAGACCATGGTTAGGACATAACGGACCACGTTTCAGGACAAAACGGACCACGTTTCAAGACCAGACGGACCACGCTAGAAGACAAACCAGATCATTAATTGGTTGACTTGGTTGACTTGATGCTTAACGTCCACGGTAAACAACTAAGGTCATGTCGGGACGGTCAGTTAACCTAACCACACTATTCCTGGGCAGGCTTAGACCTCCTAAGCGGTTAACCAGTACTAAGTGCACATATTTTCGCCAGTAACTGACAACTGCCCTTCTTGAATCAGGGGAAGGAGAAACGAAAGTATGTGGCCAGACCGGGATTCGAACCCAGGACCTCTGACTTACGAGTCAGGTGCCCTACCGATTGCGCTACCCGGCCCGGCAGATCATTAATTGGTGCCAATTAAAAGATTAAGGAGTATATAATTACCAAAGACAATGTTAAATGGTCAAAATTATTTGACTACTGTTCATGATCTCAACTATCTTTGGTTGTCGCAACTATCTAATTAATTCAATTAATTAATTTAATGGTAAGATTTTTATCTTTTAAACATGCAAATTTCTTTATTAGTGTTGCAACTCAAATAAAACATGCTTTCTCAAGGTTAATGGAAGGTCTGAACGTGGTCCGTTTTGACCTTAAACGTGGTCCGTTTTGTCCCAAACGTGGTCCGTTTCGTCCTGGACATGGTCCGTTTTGGTCTGTTATGTCCGTGGTCCGTTTTGTCCGTGGTCCGTTATGTCCCTAATCCGTTAGAACATAGGGACTAAAAGGCTATTAATACTTCAGCAATGAATTTCGTTGTGTCAGGTAAGCGGTAAACATGTCTATCTACCTCGTTAGGGCTTAATAAGCGCAACGAACATGTAAACATGGGGTTTTTCATTAGTGGGTGGGGTATTTCCGAGAAGATCGTTATAACGCGTGATCACTTATAACGCGGTTCGATTTTATGTCTTCCGACACCAGCGTTATAACAGCGCTCCTGAGTGTACCAATTTTTAGGCCTAAATTTTCAAATCTTTCCATGAAATCTTATGTTCTAGCATTTTCCCATATTTGACCATGCCGTTAAAAAGTTCAAGGTCAACCCAATGTCATAATTTGAACAATCTTGATAGTACTCGAGTGTCCAATACTACATACCAAGTTTCAAGGCCATCAGTCAATTGGTTCTGGAGAAGAAGATTTTTAAAGGTTTTTACCATATATGGGTGTGGCGGCCATGTTGGTCATGTGACCTGGACTAAATGCATAAATTTTCAATTGCTCAACTCCTGGAGGCTCTAGATGAAATTTGGTTTCGATTGGCCCAGTGGCTTTTGAGGAGATAGTTTGAAATAATCAAAATATGAGAGTTCTGGGCCAAAGGTCAAAGAATAACCTTGACCTTTTTTACTCATAAATCTTTATGTTCTCATTAAGATGACTGTAGATATAAAATTTTTAGCCCAAAATTTTAAACAGTTTCCAAGATATCATATGTTCTAGCATTTTGCCATATAAAAGCACAAGGAAGCAAATTGACCTTACCGTAAAAAAGTTACCTGATGCTACATACTAAATTTAAGGCCATCGGCCCATTGGTTCTGGAGAAGATTTTTTAAGGTTTTTACCATATATGGGCATGGCGGCCATGTTGGTCATGTGACCAGGACTGTTTGAACAATTTTTCATTCCTCCTTCCTGTGGAGGCCACATATGAAATTTGGTTACAATTGGCCGAGCGGTTTCAGAGTTAAAGTCGTTTGAAACTGTTGATGGACGGACGACAGACGACAACGGATGACGGAGCCTTACCATCCTAAAAGCTCCCCCAGAGCCGCTGGCTCAGGTGAGCTAAAAATTCACCCTTTATTTTGCCATGGCAAACAATCAAATTCAGGGAAGATTTCTGAATATCTTTTTTGAAAATTTACCATTTTGCCATGGCAAACAATCAAATTCAGCCATGGCAAACAATCAAATTCTGCCATGGTAACCAATCAAATTCAGCAATTTGGACAAAATTCATATGAATCATAAAGGTCTACCCAAGACATGTTTATGTAGAAAAAAAATCTTAATAATTACAGTGAGACAGCAAAAATTGCCTGTTTTCACTTTTCCCATAATAAGAAGATTTTTTTAAAGGTTTTTACCATAATGGGAATGGCGGCCATCTTGGTAATGTTATCTGGACCAAATATATATAAACTTTTGTTGCCCCATCCCTTAAAAGCTCAACATGAAACTGGCTTTAACCTGCCTTGTGGTTTCTGAGAAGATGTTTAAAGATTGCAGGCCACGACGAAGGATGACTACAACTGAGGCCTGCCTATACTATAAAGCTTACATTTGAACCTTCAGCTCAGATGAGCTCAAAATGGACAAACAAATGGAATGATAAGCAGGAGGCTGCTTCTTATTCACACAATACAACTAGTCATACCCAACTTTTGTATCAAATTTCAAGATCTTGGCATTAGTGGTGGTTCCTGAGAGATCTGACAAAAATTAAATTAGAAAGAAAAAATGCTGCATTTCTGCTCAATGATTTTCTATCATTCTGTAAAGTTTCAAGACAATCCCTTTTACACTTCTGCTCTGTACTGAGGTGGCAGGGACCATTTCCATATCCCCCTTCATCTTTGGCAGGGGATTAATGAAAAGATATTGTTAGGACAGCCTGGTGAATGGAAAATTTCAATGTCACATGGAAAATTTCAATGTCACAATATTAGTCCTCATTAAAGACCCCTTTTTTCTGGAGTTTAAGACATATACTCCAACTCCATATTCTCGCGGCAATCATATTCTCGCGGTAGTGCTATATAAAAGCCCTCAGGCACACAAGTCTCCTTATTTTTATGTTGTCTTTCAGGCTTCAGGAATGCAAAGTATAAAAACACATAAGATTTCAGTTCTGTCTCTTTTTGAAGATTCTGTGTCTTCTTAAAGCCAAAGTAGTGAAAAATCACCAAAGGTGGTAACAAGGAGCACCCCAGGATGATAAAAGTGGCGATAAAATAGAAAATAATTGTCTGACCAAGTTATTTCTTGCTTTGTTTGATCTAAGTATGATAATAATCAACATTTTAAATAAGGAAATATTTCTGCTTGCATTTAATTTGCGTATGTTGAGGCAAATATCCATATACCGTAAGAATATGGAGTCGGTATTTCTGCCTAACCACTTTGGGGTAGTACTGTGTGAACATAAAAATATGACACTCACCAGAAGGTAGAAAACACAAAAATGTCTTGAGCGTTAAGCTGAAATACTAGAGGGCTCAACTACATATAGTATGTTGAATTGTTGGTCTTCCTTATTTGGTCAGGCTTGCTTGTATCTTAAGTACCGTGAGAATAGGGAGTGCCAGTATACATACTTGAAGTGCATGAAACATTCACAGCCAATAGCTTCTACATCCATGTATGTCAATGCTTTCATTGGGTCATCTGGGTTTCTTGCAATCAAGCCAGTCACTATCAAATTTCTGTTGATAGCCTTCAGCTGAAATAATTAAGTGACTGAACTAGAAATGTTTTCACAGAAAAACAGATGTTCCCTTACCACCTCCTCATATCAGTTCAAGAAATACATATGTATTTTAATTTTAACATTTCTAAGTGTTCCTGCAACCTTAAACCAGAGGACCAATGGTCCTGTAGCTCACCTGACACCTTCTGTCAACAGACACAATTTGTCATTTCACTCATTTGTTAAAAATTTGAAACAAGTGGCTTATAAGGAGTGCATATTTTAAAATCTCAGTGACCTTTAGCAAAGTTCAAACTAGAAAATTAATTGTGTCTGTAAGAACTAATAATGCCCCCATGCAGCGCCTGTCACAGGATATGTACATCCCTAAAGCACCTTTTAAGCACAAACACCATCTACAAAGAATCCAACAAAAGCATCAAACAAAGTTCATACCCTCTAGTGCAAAACTGCAGCCTAATAAATTAAAAATAAAAGGCCATCGGCCAAGTGTCACCCGACGTTTGAAACGTGTCACAATCTTCAGCCCTTTATTCTGTTTCAGAGTAAATGTATGGCCATAAGCAGAAAATATATATTACAGAACCTGGTAAGCAAATAATAACTGAACACAAGCAAAGACATGTACCCAATTACTGGGCCTCTTTATAAAATACTTCAGCTCAGAATGGGGCATATATGTGTAAAATCAGGTTACTGAAACTATAGGCCCTTACAAAATGACCAAAACATCAAGACTGTATACCCAGTGACAAAATAACAAGAGCCATAATCCTGCTTATATGAATCTGATGAAAAATGAACAATGCATTTATTAAAATTCAGCCCATTAATATGAATAGTTCTGGAGTTATCCCTTTACCTTTAAGTGAATGTCTATTATCTATGAAAGGGGAATAACTCTGTCACTTATAATTTAGCACATCCTAACAATAATCAGAATAATCAATTAACCAAATGCTAATAGCATAACAAATTTCAGCGCTCTCGGTCAAACGGTTCAAAAGTTGGAAAAATGCCAAAAAAATGACAAAGGGCCATAACTTTGTAAAAAATGGGACAATTGAAATTCCAAAATCACATGCACATCTTCAGATCATGATGAAACATTCTGCACAATTTCAAGTCAATCTGATACAAGATGTTGCAGGAGTTGCGGGGACAAGGTCTAAGTCAGCAAGGGCCGTAACTCCATTAAAATGGCCGAAACAAAAATAAAAAACCACATGCACATCTTCATATTGTAAGAATACAATCTGTAAAATTTCAAATCAATCCGATGAAAGATATAGAAGGAGTTGCGGGGACAAGATTTCGGAAGGTCTGAGTCAGCAAGGGCTGTAACTCCATCAAAAATGGCCGAAACAAAAATCGAAAACCACATGCACATCTTCATATCATTAGAATACATTCTGTAAAATTTCAAATCAATCCGATGAAAGACGTAGGAGGAGTTGCGGGGACAAGATTTCGGACGGACGGACGGACGGAAGGACGGACGGACGGACGGACGCACACACGGACGGACGAGGGTCATTTCTATAGTCCCCCTCCGCCTACGTCGGGTGACAAAAACTAAGATTGGAAGACCATAATTCTGTCAAAATTAGTAATTTTTTAAATAAACAAGTAGCCCAAAGGGCAACAATTGCTCACCTGAGAGACATTGTAAACCTATAGGGATATTTAAGCTGCTCAAGGGCAGCTAACTCTACAGTCAGTGGTCCAATCAGGCTGAAAATTAAACTCATCCAAAACATTACGTATGCCCTCATTTAATATATGCAAGTTTAAAAAGTATCCGATCAAGAGCACAATAGACAGAGCTGTCATGGGCAGCTAACTTCGTAGTGGTTGGCCTGATCTGGCCAAAATTTGAACTTGTTTAAGATATTATGCATTTCCTCATTACCTGCAAGTTTGAAAAGGATCGGATCAGTAGAAACCAAGAAAAAGTGGCGACATTGATTTTTTGGATGCTCAGGGCAGGTACTCCATAGTCAGTGGTGGGATCTAGCTGAAATGCTAACTAATCCAAGCTTTTTATGCATATCCTCATTATCTGCAAGTATGAAGAGGATCCGATGAAAAATGAAAATGTGATGACGTTGTTTTCTCCATTATAAGACTATGGGATTTTTTTTCAAACGCTCAAGGGCAGCTAACTCCATAGTCTGTGCTCGAATCCGGCCAAATTTCGAATTCATCCAAGCTCTTATGTATGTCATCATTATCTGCAAGTATGATAAGGATCTAATCAAAAACCTTGATTGCAGCACCCTGAAAGTCAAACTTGCTTGAGATATTGTCATGCCCTACATTTGTGTGAATTTATTTTAGAATCCGTTGAGAAATGTAGGTGCTAGAGCGATGACAAAGTTTTTCTAAAAAAAGCCACAGTGACCTTGACCTTGGGCGCAGCATCCTGAAAGTCGAATTTGCTCGAGATATTGTCATACCCTACATTTGTGTGAAGCTATTTCAAAATCTATGGAGAAATGTAGGTGCTAGAGCCATGACAAAGTTTTTCTAAAATTAGCCACAGTGACCTTGACCTTGGGTGCAGCACCCTGAAAGTCAATCTTGCTTGAGATATTGTCATGCCCTACATTTGTGTGAAGTTATTTCAAAATCTGCTGAAAAATGTAGGCGCTAGAGCGATGACAAAGATTTTCTAAAAATAGCCACAGTGACCTTGACCTTGGGCGCAGCACCCTGAAAGTCAAACTTGCTCGAGATATTGTCATGCCCTACATTTGTGTGAAGTTATTTCAAAATCCGTTGAGAAATGTAGGCCTTAGAGCGATGACAAAGTTTTTCTAAAAATAGCCACAGTGACCTTGACCTTGGGCGCAGCACCCTGAAAGTCGAACTTGCTCGAGATATTGTCATGCCCTACATTTGTGTGAAGTTATTTCAAAATCCATTGAGAAATGTAGGCGCTAGAGCGATGACAAAGATTTTCTAAAAATAGCCAAAGTGACCTTGACCTTGGGCACAGCACCCTGAAAGTCAAACTGGCTCGAGATATTGTCATGCCCTACATTTGTGTGAAGTTATTTTAAAATCCACTGAGAAATGTAGGTGCTAGAGCGCTGACAAAGTTTTTCTAAAATTAGCCACAGTGACCTTGACCTTGGGCGCAGCATCCTGAAAGTCGAACTTGCTCGAGATATTGTCACGCCCTACATTTGTGTGAAGTTATTTTAAAATCCGTTGAGAAATGTAGGCAATAGAGCGATGACAAAGTTTTTCTAAAAATATGTGATGACGTTGTTTTCTCCATTATAACACTATGGGATTTTTTTCAAACGCTCAAGGGCAGCTAACTCCGTAGTCTGTGCTCGAATCCGGCCAAATTTCGAACTCATCCAAGCTCTTATGTATGTCATCATTACCTGCAAGTATGATAAGGATCTAAGCAAAAACAGTTGAGAAAACGTGATGACGCCATTTTCCCCATTATAACCCTATGGGATTTTTTTCAAACGCTCAAGGGCAGCTAACTCCGTTGTCTGTGCTCGAATCCGACCAAATTTAGAACTCATCCAAGCTCTTGTGTATGTCATCATTACCTGCAAGTATGATAAGGATCTAATCAAAAACAGTTGAGAAAACGTGATGACGCCGTTTTCCCCATTATAACCCTATGGGGGCTATCTGTTGCCATGGAAACCAGAGTTCTGAGCTGATCGGCACCAAAACCTAATGCAGCCTTTCCCTCATCCAAATGATGCTTCAGATAAAATTTGATTGCGATCGGCCCACTGGTCTCTGAGATATTTATGTTTGAAAGTGTTGACGCACCCACCCACGCACCCACGGACGGACGGACGACGGCTCGACTCCCATCCTATAAGCTCACCTCTGAGCCTTTGGCTCAGGTGAGCTAAAAACTAACATGCACATCTTCAGTATGTCCACAACAAGTATACAATGTCTGAAAAAAACAGCCACTGAAAATTGTGGGAGTTGATTACACAAAGTACTAACCCTACAATGCAAACATATGCCTTAAATGACTAAGTCTAAAAGGCTGTAATTCTGTCAAAATTAATTAATTCTAGCTCCAACAAAAACCCACATGCACATCTTCAATATGTCCACAGGATGTATGCAAGCTTTGGAAAAGATCCATTGAAAACTGTGGGAGAAGTTGATTACACAAACCCCATACCGTACAATGCCAAAATTTGCCTAAAATGACTAAATTCAAAAGGCTGTAATTCTGTCAAAATTAATTAAAGCTCCGTCAAAAACCCACATGCACATCTACAATATTTGCACAGCATGTATGCAAGCTTTGAAAAAGATCCATTGAAAACTGTGCGAGAAGTTGATTAAACAAACTCCATACCCTACAATGCAACAATTGGCCTAAAATTACTTAGTTCAAAAGGCCTTAACTCTGTCAAAATTAATTCTAGCTCCATCAGAAATCCACATGCACATCTTCAATATGTCCACAGCATGTAGGCAAAGTTTGAAAAAGATTGAATGAAAACTGTAGGAGGAGTTGATTACACAAACTCTATACCCTAAAGTAAGACAAATGGATGGATGGACAGACAGACAGACAGACAGACAAGGAGCAAATCTTAATGCCCCCCCCCCCCCCCTGACTATTGTCATGGGGACATAAAAATGACCTTGAACTTTGATGACCATGTGTCTTCATTTAGCTAACCATATTTTCCAATTATTATATCTAGGCTTAAAAAATTTCCATGAAATCAACTGTTTAAGCATTTTCCCATGTAAAAGCATAACACCCAACTGACTAGTATTGCCATAAATTAGGCCAAGGTGAGTGCACGGTCATGATTTGTACAAATTATGATGGACTCAAGTCCTCAATGCTACATACCATGCCACAAGATCATTAGGCCTTTGGTTTTGGAGAAGAAGATTTTTGAAGGGTTTTTACCATATATGGGCATGGTGGCCATCTTTGTCATGTGACCAAGACCATCTGTACAAACCTTAATTCCTTTGGCCCACTGAAGCACCATATGAAATATGGCTTCAATCAGCCAAGTGATTTCAGAGGAGAAGATGTTTGGAAATGTTTACGGGTGACAGAATTTCAGTGCCTTGAACAAAGGTTAGAGAATGACCTTGACCTTTAGGCAACATAATATGAGCCGCGACACGACAAAACCAACAATGTGGTCGTGCGCCCAGCGCAGACTCAGATCAGCCTGGGCATCCGCCCTGATCAGACCCTTCGCTAAGTGCTTCAAGGGTAGCTACGGGTCTAAGCTACCTCCATGGGGTCAGCAAAGACACTGATCAGATTGGGCGGATGCCCAGGCTGATTTGAGTCTGCGTTGGGCACACAACCACATTGTTGGTTTTGTTGTGTCGCGGCTCATATCTTCATTTGCTCATTTATTTAATCATATATACCAAATCGTATACCTTAGACTTAAATAGTTTCTGAGAAATCCACTGTTTAAGCATTTTCCCATACAAAAGCATAACATTCCAAAGCTAACCGTGTCGTAAATTAGGTCAAGGTCAACCTATGGTCATCATTTGTACAAATTATGATGGGCCCGAATGCCGGATGCTACATACCAGGTTTCAAGGACATAGGCCTTTCAGTTCTGGAAAAGACAATTTTTAAGGGTTTTTACCATATATGGGCATGGTGGCCATCTTGGTCATGTGACCCAGATACCCCAAACAAACCTTCGTTCCCCCGACCTAGGTAGGCTTCATATGAAATATGACTTCAATCGGCCCAGTGGTTTCAGAGGAGATGTTTGAAAATGTTGAAGACGGATGGACAACGGACGGACTACGGATGCCTGGCTAAACTATAAGCTCACCTATGAGCGTAACGGCTCAGGTGAGCTAAAAAGGAGATCAAGGTCACAAAAGGCAATCCAGCTCATCTTCAGCAAGGATATATCCATGCAAATTTGAGAACTAGAAAATTGTGGATGTAAGACACAAATGATACCTTCATGCAGTGCCTATCACAGGGTAGTGTACATCCCTGAAGTGACCATTATTTCCAATAATTTTGTCTCCATCAAAATCTTACATGCACATCTTCATTTTGTCCACAACTAGTTTAAATAGTCTGAAAAGTAGCCACTAAAAACAGTTTGAGGATTTGATTACACAATTTACCTAACCTAAAATGCAAAACTTCCTCCAAAATCTGTCAAAATACGTTGTAACTCCATTAAAAACAACAACAACAAGTATGCAAAGTTTGAAAAAGATCCATTAAATTCTTTGGGAGAATTTATTACACAAACTCTAGACTGTAAAGTGTGTCAAACAGACAGACGAGCAGAAAGATGGCGAGCCAGACAGCTGGCAGGAGCAAATCTTAAATTCCACTAACTGTCATCATGTGGGCATAAAAGTCCATCCTATGGTTAAAAAAATACCCTACATACAAATTTAAAGAGTAACTACACTTCAGGAACTGACTGAATCAGATCCCAAACCCTATCCCTAACAAGACTACAGACCATTAAAATGAGGTTAAGGTCACCAAAAACTAATCGTCTCTTAATCCTGTTACAATAATATATCCATGCAATTTTGATCAATATCCACCCACTGGTTTAAGAAATATCTTATTTTAGGAAAATTAAGACACTTGTAAGTTGGCTTTTGACCTTTATAATGGAGTCAAGGGCACCAAAACCTAGTCAGCTCTTAGGACTGTCCCAAAGAGATACCAAAACAAGTTTGAGAAAAATCTTTCCATTTGTTCAAAGCATATTGTACATACAAACTTTGACCTTGAAAATGAAGTCACAGTCATGAGGAACTCATCACCTCTTAAACCTGTAACAATGATGTATCGAGGGCCCAGCGCAAGACTAGCCTAACTCACTATTTTTCACAAATTCACTTTTTTACAGTTTTGAAAATTTGATGATCAAATACACATTCTGTGAAAATATTAAGATTTATATTTTTGCAAAAAATGCTTTTATTCCTGATTTAAAAATAGTCAAAGTGCTAAATTAGCTAAATCTTTAGCGCAAGACTAGTCTAACTTCGTTGAGGGGAATTGGATTTTAGACAGCATGCTATGGATAAATGGCTAAGTTTTCAGTTTTACAAATTTAGATACTAATTTTCTTTAACTATTTATAACACACTGGTCTGGCATTCATCACAGGCAACGTACTATAAAACTTGATTTTTTCGCATATCTCTTAGATTAATTTCAAATTATTGTTCTTACGGACCCGGCAGTTTGTTATACCTCTTAGTCAGACCAGATTTTAGAAGAAATTCCGTTTAATGTATATGCAGTGCTTGAATAAGTTTATTTAACGATTCGTTGCTTAGACGTTGTAGTCCAAAACTTGTTTTCAAGCATTTCTTGAATATGCATATGAATTCAGTAAAACTTTTGATTCCCATTTCAAGAGCCGGGGATCGGATGGTCCGTGAGACTACACTTCTGAAACAAAATTATCCTGATGAGCGGAACAAGCAAGATTCATGTACGTTGTCTTCGTTACCCGTGTTGAATGCCAGACCAGTGTGTATAAGTTTATGTACAGTGTTTTCTTAACACTCTAGTACTTAGTTTTATAGTACTAAAACATGGAATATTTTTATTTTAGAATTTTTTCCAAATTTTTCTTAGTGCAAGACTAGTCTATCTTGATATAGACTAGTATTGCACTAAAAACAAGAGTTGCCAGAAGACAACGAAGCACGCCTTATGGGTGCCTGACTCTCAAGGTTACAAAGTATTATGACTCAAAAAGTTGTTAACATAGTTAACCAGGGGTGAATGTAGCAGCTAGTGCACAAATGAAGTTTGCATCAGAAGCTAGACTAAGTCAGTTGTTCTCTTTGGCATACAGGGCCCCCTTGTATGTCACTATCTGGACACTTTGTGGACATTGAGGGTCGGGTCCTCGTGCACCAGATGGAGAGATACCAACTCAGTCTAACTTATAATGCCTCATGGTGCCGAAGAGTGGTTCCTAGTATGGGTTTTCACACCACCTTTACCCAGTACTAAGTCGGTCTGATGACACCTCCTTACCCGTTGCAGACTTCTCATGTTTCCTTTAGCCCCACCCCATAACCTCACCCCTAGCCTGAACCAGTTGTCAAAGCCTAATCTCCGTATAAACTATTTCATCTGTGATCATTATGTCCAGTTTCTAACCCTCCAGGACAAGTAATGGTACCAGACTTATGATTTTATTCCCATTTTGCAAGTGTTTGATATGACCTGTTATACATTCTGATCCCTGGCCCCACCCAGGGGAACTCTACCACATAGTCAAAGATGTTGGTCTGAGTAAGTACTAAACTACATCTAAACTTTGTAGCATATAAGGTATGGAAGTTATGAGCTCGAATAGATATGCATATTCATATTGCATATTTATTAAATAGTGTTAAAGGTATAATGTATAATGTTAATTCCTCAAAAAGTATTAGAGATATAAGGCAAAATCAGTAGACCGTGAATAAAGGTCAAGGGCACAGGAGTTATCATGGATGCTTCGCAGCAGCTGTAATTTTAGGGATATGTTTTTTTGTCCAAGTATCAACTCTCTTTTCTCAAAGGTATTATGAAAATTGAAAATATTGCCTTCAAAACAGAGCCAAACACAAAGTCAATCAACCGTAACATATAGGTCAAGGACACACAATTGTGTGATGCTGCTGCTGCAGTCATATGGATGTATATATGTACCAAGTATGATGACTGTAGCTACTGTAGTTTGTAAGATACAGAGTTAAACATCGAGTTAAACGCAAAAGTTAACATTGATTAACCTGATCACGGACGAGGACGCTGACGCCAACGGATACTCGGACTACGATGCCGGGGGTATCGCATAAGCCCTCCTTTGCTTTGCAAAGGCGCGCTAAAAATGGATTTTAAGTTAGACTAGTCTTGCACTAACAAGAAAAAATTACATAAGTTGTTCTTTTTAAATGTTTATGTTTGTTAAATAGCTATTCTACAGCTCATACTTATTGAGTTCTTACATTAAAACTATAAAAATTGTAAAAAAAAAAAAAATTAAAATGCACTTATTTTGCGAACTGAAAAAAAAAGTCTATCTCACGTTAGACTAGTCTTGCACTGAACTTTTCAGGGCAAAAGTAGTCTAAGTCACAAAAACATTATTTAACAATACAGATTAATAAAATTGAATACTATATGCATTTCTTCTCATATTTTATGTAAATGTGTCAACATATTAATATTTTGTGTATGTACTGTAATAATCAGTTTTTTGCTTCTCCTGAAAACTTTCAAAATATGGAGTCAGACTGGTCTTGCACTAAGCCCTGGATATCCATGCAAGTTTGATCACTTTCCATCCAATGGACCAAAAAATGTCTCTTGTTAGGAAAATAAGACATCTGTTGGTTGGCTTATAGCCTTGATTATGGGCTCAAGGTCACCAGAACCTAGTCAGCTCTTGTGATTGTCCAAAAGATATATTCACGTATGTGTAGGGAAAATCCATCCATAAGTTAGAAAAGATATCACAAATAAACATAGCTCTGACCTTAAAAACTAGAAGTTTTTCGAGCAAAAACTGATGTCTCCCCCACTTCCGCCCTGTCCCCTCATCAAAAACTTAGGTAAAGTTATGTTTTTTCCCCTGAACATCAATGGACAATGCATTATATTTGTACCAATTTTTCATGAAAATATCTGCAATGGTTTTAAAGTATAGTCCATACTAGAAATTACAAAAGAACAGAATTCTGTGAACAAGAATTCCACGGAATGCTGTGTCACACCTGCTTTGTACTTCCGCAGTAGTAGAGATCATGGTAAGAAGAAAGTGTTTGCAGGGCAACATTTTTGTATTTAAAAATGTGTTAAGAAGGTCAAAGTAAAAAATCCTGATATGTAGGCAAAGGGTACAAATAATCCAGAAGGTCATTTTAAGGAGAATCTTTATTCAACATTTTTATGATTTTAGCTTCTGTTGCTGAAGAGAAACAGACTAAATGCCAGTGTCAATGTAATATTGGATGTAAAGTTTTACAAAGTCAGCAGAGCAAATAATATAGCTTGAAGCATAAAAATAATAAGAGTTATTGGATATATAAAAGCTCCATTTAATTTTGAAGAAATGTCAGTGTTTAGTGGTTTGCGAAAGTAAAACATGTTCCAGCAACTTTTTGATTTTTGAACACGCCTC
The DNA here is from genome assembly GCA_963989385.1 of Ctena decussata. Lineage (NCBI taxonomy): Eukaryota > Metazoa > Mollusca > Bivalvia > Lucinida > Lucinidae > Ctena > Ctena decussata. The sequence goes on from OZ022500.1 coordinate 42,941,694, forward strand.
TGTTGCATTTTCCTGTTTATTAAAGTAAAACGTGTTCCAGCAACTTTTTGATTTTTCTTTAGCTAAATTTGTGTTCATCTTTCTAAATCATCTGATATCTGGTTGGGGAAGAACGAGGAAAGATGTCAAGAGGGCAAAACAGTAGCTGAGGCGCTCAACGAGAACTTTCAACCTCCGAAGAGACTGGACTGGAAAAGTTACCGGCAACGCCCTGGGGCGATACCAGCCAGTCTCTGAAGGGCAACAATCCTCCATTTCCTCCCTTGATATATTGATTTGTTGCTTAACGTCCACGGTAAACAGCTAAGGTCATGTCGGGACGGTCAGTTAACCTAACCACACTATTCCTGGGCAGGCTTTGGCTTCCAAAGCGGTTAACCAGTACTAAGTGCACATACTTTCGCCAGTAACTGACAACTGCCCTTCTTGAAACAGCGGGTGATAGTTGAGGATGTTTTTGACATATCAAAGATTGTAGATGCTCAGTTTGATGATGATACTATATTTTCTATGATTATTTGGGAGCCTGAGCAACCACTTCTTTTGAGGTGCCCAGACGATGACCGCACATGTCCTTACCATTTGAAACAAGAGAATATGGGCTAATAGATAAGTATATTAATATTGTCTTTCTTTTGAAAGGTACATCATATAAAGAAGAAGATTCATTTTCTGGGGGTCTTTTACAAGTTTATGATGATGGAAACTAAAGGCAAAAATCCCACACTATATAAACTAGAAAAGGTATTTGTAAAACACTATGCCCCCAACCATATGCCTGATCCTAAAAGGGTATGCTCAGTACTAGAAAATATCGACGGAAATCATTCAAAAGTCAATCAGTCAATCTACGTATCATCTCCAATCAGCTGACTAAGTTTCAAAACCCTAGCTCAAACACTTTTTGAGATATCTTGCTGCCAAGTTCAAAAATGCAATTTTTCAGCTTCTCCCATTCAAGAGCCTAGGGGACAAAATTTGAACTTGCCGTAAAATAGGTCATCATTTATAAGCTTTATAGTACTAGCTTCCCAGAAGATACAAACCAAGTTTCAAGGTAATGGGCCCAGTGGTTCTGGAGAAGATTTTTTTTTTTTAATTTTTACTGTATATGGACATGGCGGCCATCTCGGTCATGAGACCTGAACCAAATATATAAAATGTCTTTCCCATTTTTGCCTGAAGGCTGCACATTAAATTAATTGAAATTGGCCCAGTGGTTTCTAAAACCACTGGGCCGGTTTCTAAAACCACTGGGCCAGAGGAAAAGACCTTTGAAAATGTGACACACAACTTTGGCCAAGGTACTAAATGACCTTTACCTCTAGAATTATAAGGGTTGAGTTGACTGCATTTCCATATCGCAGAGCACTATAGCAATGGAAACAAGGGCTTCGCAAGCAGCGCATAATACGCCCGTTTTAATGTCATAAAGGGGTTACAGAATGAACAAGATTGTTTACAAAAGGATAGACAAGCAGGGGAAAGCACTCTATAATTAATGACCGCAACATTATTTAAATATTTTACACATCAAATACTATTAGTATATATTACCGAAAATCAGCTTCCAAGCTGAAGTGGCTCCTAAGTTGAGTAATGCCAAAGTCAAACAGGGGAGATCATTCATAAATTAAATATACTAGATATACCATTCTTGGTTCTAATACATTCCCTTGACAATATACACATCACCATTAAGTTAAGTTAAAATATTCTTAACGGTTAAGGAGTTACAGAGTAAACAGGAAATTTATGCAAAGGCAGATAATTCAGTAAGTAAGACAGAGTTGTGATTCTTGCTCAGGATATATTGCCCCATTATCATTCACGTTCCTACAAAGTTTCATTCTAATACTTCAAAAGGTTAAGGAGATATGGAGTGAATGGAAATGCCTAAAATACTAATCAAAGGAAGGTTACTCCAAAATTAAGAAAGAAGGAGCAACCATTCTTATATGGGACACATTGTCTTGTGATCATGCACATTGCTATAAAGTTTCATCATGATGTTCCAAACAGTTACAGAGTTATGATATGCACAAGATAAGTATACACAAAAATAACCTAAAAGAACTAATAAAAGGGATGTAACTCTGAAATGAAGTAAGGGAGAGCAACCATCACTGTATGCGACACACTGTTGGTTATTCATACATATTGCTATGAAGTTTCATGAAGATATCCCAAACAGTTATCTAGTTATGGCCATCTTGGTCACGTGACAGGGACCAAATATTTAAATTTTCTTTCCCCCTTTGCCTCGATCAGGGTGGTTTTCACGTCACAGGGAATACTGGAAATTCCAGTACAGCGATTGCTTCGTGGTTAGTTTGTTTTCAAAATAACTTCTTTGTTGCCAAATGCAGTCTTATAGAATAAAGCTCAGTGAATGCATGCTTGTAAGTACTTTTAACTGGTGTTCTTGTTTTTACTGAGTGTTTACTTGTTTTCACATTTAAACCTCCTCCAGTTTTGGAGCGACAACATCATTCACATGCCACAGCCTACTTTCGGTTTCGGCTGTTGGGGGACGATTAAATACAAAAACTATAAAATACACAATAAAATCACAAATATTGTGTGAAAGTACTCATGGCTACACATTCACTGCACTGCATTTGAAACGTGAAGAATTCCCAGGGTTTCCTTGTTAAGAATGAGGTAAGAAAATGACATAAGAAAGCACATGATCATCCACCCTGGTTGCATATGAAATTTAATTGAAATCAGCCCAGTAGTTTCAGAGGAGAAGTCTTTGGAAAATGTTGACACACAACGAGAAAGTGACCTTCAGCAAAAGGTCACTAATTGACCTTGACCTCTAGAATTCTTAGGGGTTGAAGTTGACTGAATTTCCATATCACAGAGCACTATAGGCTATAAGCAACAGATTAAAATGTAATTTTTCAGTTTTATCCCATTCAAAAGCCTAAGGCAACAAAACTGACCTTGCCACAAAAAAGGTAAAGGTCAACTTAAGGTCATCATTTATATAAAATTTGTAGTAATAGAGTCCCAGATGCTACATACCAAGTTTCAAGGCAAAAGCCTAAGGCAACAAAATTGACCTTGCCACAAAAAAGGTCAAGGTCAACTTAAGGTCATCATTTATATAAAATTTGTAGTAACAGAGTCCCAGATGCTACATACCAAGTTTCAAGGCAATCAGCTCAGTGGCTCTGGAGAAGATTTTTTAAGTTTTTTACCATATATGGGCATGGCAGCCATCGTGGTCATGTGACCTGGAACAAATATATAAACTTTAGTTCCCCAATCCTGTAAAGGTTTCATATGAAATTTTGCTTCAATTGGCCCAGTGGCTTGTGAGAAGAAAATGTTTAAAGAGTGTTGACAACGACGGGAGACGGAGGGCAGAGGCCTGCCTATACAATAAGCTCACCTCTAGCTGAGCCATGACTCAGATCAGCTAAATAAAAAATCCAAAGGACATAATTCAATCAACAAGATAACTGTGTCTGTATGACACGAATGATGCCCCTGTGCAGTGCCTTTCACAGGGCAGTGTACATCACTGAATCATCAACAAATATTATTTCAAAGCACTTTACTTCTAGCCTGACTGTCATAATGGCTACATTGTTCAAAATGCTAAATTTTGAATAAAATTAATTTTACCTCTGAAAAATTTACCTGCACGAACTCCTTACTTTACAATGCAAAGAAGAGAAAAGAATGACTAAGTTGAAAAGGTCATTTTCTGTCAAACTTATTTCTAGCTCCATCAAAAAGCTACATGCCCATCTTCAATATGTCAACAATATGTAAGCAAAGTTTCAAAAAGATCCATTGAAAACTGTGGAAGGAGTTGATTACACAAAGTCTATACCATACAATGCAAACTATTGCCTAAAATGGCAAAGTTTAAAAGGCTGTATTTCTGTCAAAATTAATTCTAGCTCCATCAAAAACCCACATGCACATTTTCAACATGTCCACAATATGTAAGCGAAGTTTGAAAAATATCCATTGAAAACTGTGGTAGGAGTTGATTACTCAAGCTCCATACCCTACAATGCAAAAAAACCCTGTATAAATGACTAAGTTGAAAAGGCTGTAATTCTGTCAAAAACTAATTCAAGCCCCATCAAAACAAGAATTCGGCTAAATGCTATGTCGCACCTGCCTTATGCTTTCTTAGTAGTAGATACCATGGTAAGAGGAAAGTGTACACAAGGTCTGATGAATTTATGTAGAAATGTGAGCAAATTGGACTTATAGACTAGAAAAGATGCAGTTATATAAAAATATAAATTAAAGGTATAAAGAAGTCAAACAATTGAGGACACCAGCTTAAGAAAACATTTTATGCCATGTCTGATGATTGTTGGTGGTATAGATAGTGAGAAATGGACTTGAATGCTCTTGTTCATATAATCATGGATGCCAGGCTGACATAAAGTCAACAGAGCATGATATATAGGTCAAGGGTACAAATAAAAGCAGCATCCCAGAAGAATCTTCAAGCCAGGTTTGAATACACCCATTGTATTTAAAGAGAAATGGACTCAAACCCAAGGTCAACACAATTTTGTATGTGAAATTTTACAAAATCAGTAGCATGTGAAATATAGGTCAAGGGTTGAAACAGGTCCATTCTAAGATAAATTGATTCCAGATATCACAGATTGAGAGAAATGGACTTAAACGATATGGTTGATGTAATTTTTTAAGTAAAATTTTACAAAGTCAGCAGTGCATTAAATATGGGTCAAATGTCAAAGTAAGTGCAACAATCCTCTAGATCAACCTAAGCAGAAACTGTATATAAGGTTTGATGACTGTAGGTATCATAGACTGAAAGAAATGGACCAGCATACTAGGGTTGACACAATTTTTGACGTAAAATTTTACTATGTCAGCAAAGCAAAACATATAGGTACAAGGCCATAATAGAGGCAATAATCCTCTAGACTATTCTAAGAAAAAACTTTATACCAGGTTTATATCTGATTCAGTCAGTTCCTGAAGTGTAGTTACTCTTTAAATTTGATGATTGCAGGTATCATAGATGGAGAGGAATGGACTTAAACACTAGGGTCAACATAATTTTTGACGTACAATTTTACAACGTCATTACAGCATGAAAAATAGATCAAAGGTAAAAATAAGTGCAAGGTTTCTCGAGACCATTCTATGTATGCAAACTTTGAAAAAGATCCACTGAAAACTGTGGAAGGAGTTGATTACACAAACTGCGTACCCTACAATGCAACAATTGGCCTAAAATGACTTAGTTCAAAAGGCCTTAACTCTGTCAAAATTAATTCTAGCTCCATCAGAAATCCACATGCACATCTTCAATATGTCCACAACATGTATGCAAAGTTTGAAAAAAATTGAATGAAAACTGTAGGAGGAGTTGATTACACAAACTCTATACCCAAAAGTAAGACAAACGGACGGATGGACAGACAGTCAAGGAGCAAAAATTACTAAGTTCAAAAGGCTGTAATTCTATCAAAATTTAATTCAGCTCTATTAAAAACCCACATTCTCATCTTCAATATGTCCACAATATGTATGCAAAGTTTGAAAAAGTTTTGTTACAAACTGTGAAAGGAGTTGATCATTACACAAACTCTATACCGTTAAGTGCGACGAACTGATCGACAGACAGATGGTTGGACACATGGACAGGAGCACAACTCTTGATGCCCCCTCACTGTTGTCACGGGGACATAAAACAAGAGGGCCATGAGGCCCTGAATCGCTCACCTGAACAATTGGCAAGGTGGCTTTTACTTATCATGTCTGAAATTGTCAAAATATGAGTTTTGGGTCAAAAGTCAAAGAATGACCATGACCACTTGTACTCATAAATCTTCGTGTACTCATTAAGACAACCATATATACCATTTTTAGGCCAAAATCTTCAAAACTTTCCATGAAATCTTATGTTCTAGCATTTTCCCATATTTGACATTGCCGCAAAAAAGGTCAAGGTAAACCCAAGGTCACCATTTGAACACTCTTGGTGATACTCTAGTACTCCATGCTATTTACCAAGTTTCAAGGCCATAGGTGTATTGGTTCTGGAGAAGAAAAATATTAAAGATTTATACCATAAGTGGTAATGGCGGCCAAGTTGGTCATGTGACCTGGACCGTTTGAACAAATTTTTCATTCAATCAACCCCTGGAGGCTCTATATGAAATGTGTTCACAATTGGCCCTTTGGCTTTTGAGGAAATGGTTGAAAATGTCAAAATATGAGCGATCTGGATCAAAGGTAAAAAAATGACCTTGACCTCTTGTACTCATAATTCTTCATGAACTCATTAAGACAACTGTATACACCAATTTTTTAGGCCAAAATCTTCAAAACTTTCCATGAAATCTTATGTTCTACCATTTTCCCATATTTGACCTTGCTGTAAAAGGTCAAGGTCAACACAAGGTTATAATTTGAACAATCTTGATAGTACTCAAGTACCCAATGCTACATACAAAGTCTCAAGGCCATCGGTCAATTGGTTCTGGAGAAGAAGATTTATAAAGGTATTTACCATATATGGGCATGGCGGCCATGTTGGTCATGTGTCCAGGAGCGTTAGAAAATTTTTTCATTCCCTCAACCCCTCGAGGCTCTATATGAAATTTGGTTTCAATTGGCCCAGTGGTTTTAGAGCAGATTCTTTGAAATTGTCAAAATTTGAGATTTCTGGGTCAAAGGTCAAAGAATGACCTTGACCTCTTGTACTCACATATCTTCATGTACTCATTAAGATGATTGTATATACCAATTTTTAGGCCAAAATCTTCAAAACTTACCATGAAATCTCATGTGCTAGCATTTTCCGATATTTGACCTTGCCGTAAAAAAGGGCAAGGTCAACCCAGGGTCATAATTTGAACAATCTTGATAGTACTTGAGTACTCAATGCTACATACCAAGTTTCAAGGCCATCTGTCTACTGGTTCTGGAGAAGAAGATTTTTAAAGGTTTTTACCATATATGGGCGTGGTGGCCATGTTGGTCATGTGACCTGGACTGTATGAACAAATTTTCATTCCCTCAACCCCTGGAGGATCTATATGCAATTTAATTACAACTGGCCTAGTTGTTTTTGAGGAGATTGTTTGATATTGTCAAAATATGAGAGTTCTGGGTCAAAGGTCAAAGAATGACCTTGACCTCTTGAACTCATAAATCTTCATGTAGTCATTAAGATGACTGTATGTACCAATTTTTAGGCCAAAATATTCAACAGTTTCCAAGATATCTTATGTTGCAGCATTTTGCCATATAAAAGCATAAGGAAGCAAATTTGACCTTACTGTAAAAAAGGTCAAGGTCAACCCAAGGTCATAATTTGAATAATCTTGGTAGTACTTGTGTACCCGATGCTACATACCAAGTTTCAAGGCCATCGCCCTATTGGTTCTGGAGAAGAAGATTTTTTCAGGTTTTTACCATATATGGGCATGGCGGCCATGTTGGTCATGTGACCAGGACGGTTTGAACAACTTTTCGTTCCTAAGGTCCCAGGAGGCTGTATATGAAATTTGGTTACAATCGGCCCAGCGGTTTCAGAGGAGAAGTTGTTTGAAAGTGTGGACGGACGACGGACGGACGACGGACGGACGACGGACGACGGACAACGGAGCCTTACCATCCTATAAGCTCCCCCGGAGCCGCTGGCTCAGGTGAGCTAAAAAAATCATAACCAAATAAATATTATATACAACACTTGATTATGATGATCCTCACAGGTTTTAATGGCCAGTTAGTTTGTTCACACAGAGCTTTAGCCTTTTCTATTGCAGTATCATTCTGTGCCTCAGCCATCGCTGCAATATCTGTGGAAAGGAATCCTTTGGCAAGAGACTTCTTCGACCTGAAATAAAGTTGGCAGGAATCTTCATCACCTGTTGTATGTTAATATATAGCTGCAAGAAAGAAATTTACTCTGTTCACAGGTAGAACAAAGGGTTACTAAGGTCATGTATTGCTCACCTCAATCTAACCCTGTGAATTACAGGTCATAATCCATTCTTCATATGGCACTCACAGTCACAGTTTAAACAGCCAAAGTTGGTGGTCATAAACTATCTTATGTCATATGAAGTCCTCTATAAATCTGCACAATTTCTTAATGAAACTGAACCAGAGGACTATAGGCCACACACTCACCTGAATGCACAACTTTAAAGGCTATATTCAGCGAAATACTGCAAATGTTGCATGCAAGAAAAATAAACAAGTGGGTATTTAGCTTGAGCTTAAAATCTTAATGAAATTCCATAAGGACCCGTTGTTATTGGCTTTGGATTATATGGCTTGACACTTCACATGGTTCATAGTCAGACAATTATCAAACATAAATTTAAGGCCTTTTCAGGGACTTTTGCAACAGTCTTGAGGACGCAATATATACATTCATACCTAAATGTTTTACTAAAATGTTTTTATTCATGCTTTCAATTACACACTCTACCATTACCATCATTTTTGCAACATTATTTTGAATAGTTCTACCTGGATTTGCAAATAAACTTGCACTGTCATTTTCAGTAAGAGTTGCTGAAGCAAATACACTACTGCTACTATGGGTTGAGGGAGTAGGTGTGGGCAAAGCAGTGAACTCTGCCATGCCTTTTAGTGAGAAATCTACTTGCGGACTGAGGACATGCTTCTCCCTTTTACATGCGACTTCAGTGCCCACTTTCCCATCTTTCTAAGATCAAACAGTTTTGTACAAACTTAACAAAACACCTTGCATTATCCTGTGCTTTAATGACCCAGTCATACATTGAATACCACTTTGGGTTGAATACACATTTACCCATGATAATCTTAGATTGTCTACTTAAACAAGAGGGCTATGAGGCCCTGAATCGCTCACCTGAACAATTGGCAAGGTGGCTTTTACTTATCATGTCAGAAATTGTTAAAATATGAGTTTTGGGTCAAAAGTCAAAGAATGACCATGACCACTTGTATTCATAAATCTTCATGTACTCATTAAGACAACCATAATATATATACCATTTTTAGGCCAAAATCTTCAAAACTTTCCATGAAATCTTACGTTCTAGCATTTTCCCATATTTGACCATGCAGCAAAAAAGGTCAAGGTAAACCCAAGGTCACCATTTGAACAGTCTTGGTGGTACTCTAGTACTCCATGCTATTTACCAAGTTTCAAGGCCATAGGTGTATTGGTTCTGGAGAAGAAAAATATTAAAGATTTATACCATAAGTGGTAATGGCGGCCAAGTTGTTCATGTGACCTGGACCGTTTGAACAAATTTTCATTCAATCAACCCCTGGAGGCTCTATATGAAATGTGTTCACAAATTTTTTTCAGGTTTTTACCATATATGGGTCTGGCGGCCATGTTGGTCATGTGACCAGGACCGTTCAAACAACTTTTCGTTCCTAAGGTCCCAGGAGGCTCTATATGAAATTTGGTTACAATCGGCCCAGCGGTTTCAGAGAAGTTGTTTGAAAGTGTGGACGGACGACGGACGGACGACGTACGACGGACAACAGAGCCTTACCATCCTATAAGCTCCCCATGAGCCACTGGCTCAGGTGAGCTAAAAATTATGGAAATAGCCCTGATCATCAATTATTTTAAGATCGTGACGTTTTATGGTATAAAAAAAATAATATTAGCACAACTATTGTGTAACTATTGTAATTTGACTGTACAGAATAGAATAGAATATGTTTAGTCTATGATATCTACCGATTTCTTGTCAAAATATCAAGTTTTCGGAAAGATCGTTGACTAAAACTGAGAAAACTTAAATTTAAGGCTGATAAATCTAAATTTAAGGTCCCATATATGATTTATGAAGTTTTTAGGGCCTCTCATGCAATTAAAGGTCTTTTTAAGTCAACCCCTGAAATTCAAGGCCTTTTCAAGTCTGTATGAACATTGCTTCAACTATTTTGGTTTTTCCCACTGCCCAAGTTTATCTACATTATCCACATATTGTATTATCTACATGTTTTCATAAGCTCTCAAATTTCACAAATTTCCACTTGAAATAACAAGTTCATAAATTGTAATAACAGATTCCTTATCTGAAATAACAGATTTGCATCTTACCTATACAAATTATGTCCCCCAACAAAAGGTGAGGGGGGACATTTTGTTTTCAGTGCGGATCCCGTAGGCGTCGGCGTGACAGTTTCTTGTATGTGCGATATCTCTTGAACCAATAGATGGAATTTCAACAAACTTGCATGGATATATCATTGGGGCAAACTTAAGAGCTGATTAGATTTTGGTGACCTTGACCTCATTTTCAAGGTCACTGGAGGACTTAGATGAAATTTCTTGTATGCCCGATATCTCTTGAACCAATGGATGAAATTTCACCAAACTTGCATGGATATATCATTGGGACAAACTTAAGAGCTGATTAGATTTTGGTGCCCTTGACCTCATTTTCAAGGTCCGAGGAGGACTAAGATGAAATTTCTTGTATGCACGATATCTTTTGAACCAATGGTTGGAATTTCACCAAACTTACATGGATATATCATTGGGACAAACTTAAGAGCTTATTAGATTTTAGTGACCTTGACCTTATTTTCAAGGTCACTGGAGGACTTAGATGACAATTTCTTGTATCAATATCTCCTGAACCAATGGATGGAATTTCACCAAACTTGCATGTATACATCATTGGGACAAGCTTATGAGCTGATTAGATTTTGGTGACCTTGACCCTATTTTCAAGGTCACTGGAGGACTTAGATGACAATTTCTTGTACCCACAATATCTCCTGAACCAATGGATGGAATTTCACCAAACTTTCATTGATACATAATTGGGACAAGTTTATGAGCTGTTTAGATTTTAGTGACCTTGACCTTATTTTCAAGGTCACTGGAGGACTTAGATGACAATTTCTTGTATCAATATCTCCTGAACCAATGGATGGAATTTCACCAAACTTGCATGTATACATCATTGGGACAAGTTTATGAGCTGATTAGATTTTGGTGACCTTGACCCTATTTTCAAGGTCACTGGAGGACTTAGATGACAATTTCTTGTACCCACAATATCTCCTGAACCAATGGATGGAATTTCACCAAACTTTCATTGATACATAATTGGGACAAGTTTATGAGCTGTTTAGATTTTAGTGACCTTGACCTTATTTTAAAGGTCACTGGAGGACTAAGATGACAATTTCTTGTACCCATAATATCTCCTGAACCAATGAATGGAATTTGGCCAAACTTTCATGGATACATCATTTGGACAAGTTTAAAAGCTGATGACACTTTGGTGACCTTGACCTCATTTTAAAGGTCACTGGAGGACTAAGATGACAATTTCTTGTACCCATAATATCTCCTGAACCAATGAATGGAATTTGGCCAAACTTTCATGGATACATCATTTGGACAAGTTTAAAAGCTGATGACACTTTGGTGACCTTGACCTCATTTTCAAGGTCACTGGAGGAGTTAGATGACAGTTTCTTGAACCAATGATATCTCGTAAACTAATGGATGGAATTTCACAAAACTTGCATGGATACATCATTTGGACACATTCAATAGCTGATCAGAATTTGGTGACCTTGACCTCATTTTGAAGGTCACTGGAGGACTTAAATGACAATTTCTTATACCCATGATGTCCCCTAAACTAATGGATGGAATTTCACCAAACTTTCATGGATACATCATTGGGACAAGTTTACGAGCTATTTAGATTTTGGTGACCTTGACCTTATTTTAAAGGTCACTGGCAGACTTAAATGACAGTTTTTTGTACCCATGATATCTCTTGAACCAGCAGATTGAATTTTACCAAACTTGCATGGATACATTACCAGGACTAGCTTGAGAGCTGATCAGATTTTGGTGTTTGGTGCCCTTGACCTCATTTTCAAGATAACAAGAGGAGTTAGGTATGATAAATTTCACTAAAAGGGATATGTCTCATTAGCCTTTGGCTTGATTTGCACTTTACTTTCATAGATAAACCTTTGGGACAATCTCAAGAGTCTACTATGTTTTAATTACCTTGACCCCATTTTCAAGGTCAAAAGCTAAACTTACAAATGCTTATTTTTTTTCTCTTAAATGAGTTATACCTTGAACCAATTGATGGATATTCATCAGGCTTGCATGAATATATTGTTTGACAGGTTGAAGACATGTTTAGCAGTTGGTGATCATGATCCATTTTTCAAGGACATAGTCTTATATGTAGGATACATTTAGAACCAGTGGATGGATTTTCTCCAAACTTGCATAGCTATTCTATTTCTACAGGCTTTTTATTCATTAGAGGGGATGGGAACTGGCTGGTGGGGGGACATAAGTTTTTCTCTGAAAAACATTTCTAGTTTATAACTTGTTTTAACAGATTCACATCTTGAAATTACAGATTCACAACTTGTTACAACAGATTTACAACCTGAAATATTGGTAACAGTCAGAACTAGTTATAACAGATTAACTTATTAAAACTACAGACAGATAACTTGTTAAAGCAGATTCACATCTTGAAATAACAGATTTGCATCTTGAAATAAAAGATTCATTACTTGAAATAACAGATTCAAAACTTGTTTTAATAGATTGGCATCTTGAAATAAAAGATTCATTACTTGAAATAACAGATTCAAAACCTGTTATAACAGATTCATAACTTAAAATAACAAGTTCCTAACTTGTCTTGTTATTATATATTCATAACTTGAAATAGCAGATTAACAACTTATTATAACAGATTCACATCCTGAATTAACAGGTTCATAACTTGAAATAACAGATTCATAACTTCAAATAACAGAATTACAACTTATAATGTTGAGAAAGTGAGCAGAGGCTTATGTATACCCCCAACCAGTGTCACTGCCTAATGAAACCAAACTTAATTCATAGTATCAACTTAAAAGTAAACCTTATCATCCTCAAAAGGCATAATAAAAGGATATTAAGAACATCAGCAAAAAAAGTAAAGTTAACACGAAACTTAAACCCAAAATGTTAAAGTCTGTTACCTTGACCTTTGGCATGCAGCAACCTAGAAGTAAACTTTGTCATATATCAAAAGATTCCATCAAAGGATATTGGAAACCAGAGGACCAATGGTCCTGTAGTTCACCTGACACTTCTGTCAACAGACACAATTTGTCATTTCACTCATTTGTTACAAATTTTAAAGCAGTGACTTATAAAGAGTGAATATTTTAATTTTAAAATCTCAGTGACCTTGAACAAAGTTAAAAAAATGACCCTGACCTTTGGTGACCTTATGTCTTCATTTAGTTAACCATATTTCCTAATTATTATATCTAGACTTAAAAGTTTTTGGGAAATCCACTGTTTAAGCATTTTCCCATATGAAAGCATAATATACTAAAGTTGATCATGCCATAAATTAGGTGAAGCTCAAAGCACGGTTATGATTTGAACAAACTTTGATGGACTTGAGTCCCCAAGGCTACATACCAAGCCACACTGTCATTGGGCCTTTGGTTCTGGAGAGGATTTTTGTAGGGTTTTTACCATGTATGGGCATGGCAAATATTTTAGTCATGTGACCAAGACCATCTGAAAATTATGGTTCCTTTGACCCAGTAAAGCACCATATTATGTAATATGGCTTCAATCAGTCCAGTGGTTTTAATGGAGATGTTGGAAAATGTTGACAAGTGACTGAATCTCAGTGACCTTAAACAAAAGGTCAAAAAATGACATTGATCTTCAGCAACATATTATCATAGGTTGCTTATTTAGCTTACCATATAAAATATTATACCTTAGACTTACGTAGTCTGGCCCATGTTCCTTCTGCTGAATGTATTCTCTGCTCTTGAAGGAACTCTTTAAGATTTTAATTTTACTTCGCTGCAGCTGGTGTTGTGCCGTGTGGCGGCTGTAAAACGTCTCCCCGTACATCATCCATAGTGCAGATTATATTTTATTTTCATCCTTTTAGATCAGAGGATATATTCTGAGAAATCTGAAATTTGAGACTGATGTAGACTCTCTTATTCTAGAACATTGTCTTTTATATTATTTGGACCTGTGAATCAACTGCCCAATTAAAATTAAGAAATTATAGTATGTTTTTCTCTGGTTTCGTCACCAGATATTATTAGGGTTACTGATGAGGCTTTATTAGCCGAAACTACAAAGTCTGGCCCATGTTCCTTCTTCTGAATGTATTCTCTGCACTTGAAGGAACTCTTTAAGATTTTAAATTTACATATTTCTGAGAAATCAACTTTTTCCCATATAAAAGCATAACATACCAAAGTTAACCTTGCCATAAATTATGTCAAGGTCAATGCATGGTCATGGCTTGTACAAACTATGATGGGCCCAAAGTCCCGCTACATACCAAGCCAAGTCATTGGGCCTTAGGTTCTGGAGAAGATTTTTGAAGGATTTTTACCATATATGGGCATGGCAGCCATCTTGGTCATATGACCAAGACCATCTGAACAAACTTTGGTTCCTTTGACCCACTGAAGCACCATATGAAATACGGCTAAATTCAAGTCAGTGGCTTCAGGGAAGATGGTGTCTGAAAAATGTTGAAGAGCAATAGAATCTCAATGATCTTGAACAAAGATCAAAGAATGACCTTGACCTTAAGCCACATAATATCTTCATTTGCATTTTTGTTAATCATATGAACCGACCTTGACCTTAAGCCACATAATATCTTTATTTGCTTATTTAGTTAATCATATGTACCAAATATTATGTCTTAGACTTTGTTAAGAAATGGATTGCATCGCATCGCAGATGTTTCATGTCCAAATTGTTTTTAATGTGATTTATGTTTAACGTGCTTTTCAATACTGCTCAGCAATACAAAATCATTTAAGGTAAATACAGCTATTCAGTATTTTCCACACAAATGATTTATGAGATAGGTTTGGTTACCGTCTTTTAAAGACGGTACTTGTTTCTCAATACAGTGAGTTCCCATAAGCATTACGGCTATTTTTGGCATTAGGGGACTCCCGAGATTACCAGCCCACCTCTGGTGTAATGCAAATGATTACGGACCTAAATTGGCACACTCTAGAACAATGGCGACAGAAGACAGCTGACTAATGCTCATGTGTAAGATCACAGACATATGATCTTGTTGCTATACCTGCAGCAGACTACCTAATTCCAAACACGAGGCAGCCAAGATACAATCACCAACTCGCTTCCAGGCAAATTCCTACTCTCAAAGATTATTACAAGTTCACATACATGTCCCCAGTCAAATTAGGGTATACTTTGTTTAGAAATAAATGCAATAAATTCGATAAATAAATGTAATAATAAGGGCAATAAATATAATAAATGTATTAACTGGTCAAAGTGAGAAAGATGAAAAAGAATGGACTTTTAGTTTTCTTTGTTTAGAAATAAATGTAATAAATTCAATAAATAAATAAATGTAATAATAAGGGAAATATTGTTCAGGGAGAGAAATGAGAACGAATAGATTTTTAGTTTTTATGTGTCAAATAGTGAGAAATAGGAGAAAAAGTGTTTTATTTCTTTAATGTCTTACAGTGAGGGGAAAGAAAGAGTAACTTTATAAGCAAAATAAGAAAATAGTTGAAAGGTAAATGTTGCAATATTAAGTTTTCAGCATTTTAGATTTCCATATTTCCCAAGATTTTAGTTCATCAAAGACTATATTTTTGACACTTGTAAGATTGTTTGTTATTTGAAGCGTAATTGTTATCAAACTGACGCTGTGAGGCATGCTACAAATATTCATTAATGCTTATTAGTATTTGCTGTCTCCTTTAGCACCTAATGGGACAGGGCTTTGACAAATTTATGAGGTAGGGCAAGCTGTCTTTTGAACTTTTGGTGAGATGCCTTCCGAAAGGGAGGGAGGGAGGGGATGGTGGTGGGCGGGCGGGCGTCCACAGGACAGAATTCTTTAGAATGGCGAGTGGTCTCAGAATGTGGGGAGAGTTGTCTTTGGGCAAGTTGTCTTTGGAGTGAGTTGTCTCAGAATGTGGGGCGAGTTGTCACCTGAAGGTGGGGCGAGTTGTCTTGGGGCGAGATTTTTGAGGGGCGAATTGTCTTTGGGGCAAGTTGTCCGTAATTAGTTAAGCTTCGATTTGGCCTTTGAAGCTTTTAACACTTATTAACAAACAAAACCATTTGGCATCAACTTGGGTAACTCTTGTCACATTTGGCTTCTAGTTTAGTTTGGCGGACTATTAAATTGCTAATTTAGGAAATTGCTGTCACCCAGGAAAGTTGAACTCTTTTGATATTGTAGATAATTTGTGGTTTTAGCAGTTTGGACCATTTGGCACCTTGAGCAAATACTTCTAACAGAAACTCTCATTGGATATTACAGATGTCTAATGATTGGATGAATATAAGAAAGTAATTTATAGGCTAATTTGGGACAAGAGAAAATTTTGGGAGACACTGAATTTTAGTTTGAAAATTAACTGTCGATCTTGATCTAGTAGTGACCCAGGAAATTGTTATTTGACATTTTAGTGTTCTAGGCTCAGACAGTAACATTCTGATCTGAGTTTTTAAACTATCACACTGGTGTCCAAACAGAGGGGGACAACATTTACCAGAACTTTTGATATACAAAGGAGCACAACAAAGAGTCCTGTGTGCCACCATTCTTAGCTTGAGCTAAGTTCACCACTACATTGCCAAGTGGAGTACTCACACGATGACCCCCAAAGAACTTGCTCCCCCATTTTGACCCCATGCACGAAGGGGCATTGTGTGATACTTTCCCTGCACAATAGTTCACTGTAATGCCCTCCCATCCTATGTCCCTGTTTTACCTACTGTGGCACAATTCCGTTGTGCTGTGTGCCAAGTAGTCCATGCCTCAACCTAAATATCAGATGTGCTTTTATCTTTTATCTATACTAATCCCTCCATCTCACTTGTGTACTTTTTCTTGACTGTTCACTTCTTTTATTTCAATTAACCCCCTTTTGCACACACATACTAAACCCCGCATGACCCCTCCACAGAGGTTAAGACATAATGGAAGTAAGAAAGAAAGAAAGAAAGAAAAAAAAGAAAGAAAGAAAGAAAGAAAGTTGTGAATCTGTTATTTCAAGATTTGAATCTGTCTTAAAAGTTGTGAATCTGTTTTAACAACTTCTGAAGTATACCTGTTATAATAATGCATGAAGCTGTAATTTAAAAATGTGAATCTGTTATTTCAAATTATGAATCTGTCATTACAAGTTATGAACTTGTTATTTCAAGTTGACT
Organism: Ctena decussata; assembly: GCA_963989385.1. Classification (NCBI taxonomy): domain Eukaryota; kingdom Metazoa; phylum Mollusca; class Bivalvia; order Lucinida; family Lucinidae; genus Ctena; species Ctena decussata. The sequence goes on from OZ022500.1 coordinate 42,958,936, forward strand.
TACCTCAAAAAAAACACAAAAAAAAACTAATATCATATCTGTTTGGTCCTATTGCTCTTCCATAAAATGCAATTGGACCAACTTTGTGTCAGAACGGTCCTTGCATGAAGCCATTTTGATTTATGCAGTTAGGCATTCCAAGATGGCAGCCATCTGTCAAAATCCATTCAGCCATTATTGAGATATTGTCATTTTCATGTTTTGTGCTTTCTATAGTAACAGCAGATGGCAGCCATCTTGGAATGCCAAGTTGTATAAAATCAAAATGGCATCATGCAAGGACCATTCTGACACAAAATTGGTCCAATTCCAGTGAGATTGTTTCATTTTCACATTTTGCTATTTTTAGTAACAGAGGCCATCTGAACTTACCGTAATCGACCCATTTACCGCACATGCCCCTATAACCGCACACTGCATGAAAAGGTCGTTTTACTCATATTTACTAGGGTATGCACTATCAACACAAACGCAGCCTGTTATATGCACTATACGTTTGATTACTTGGACGCGTAATGGTAAACCTGTAATATATTTGCTAACTTTTATTATAACTTCAAAACCTTGCAAATGTTACCGCTATATTTACATTCATTCACATACATGAGGAAATATATTTCAAATGTTGCATACGTTTGATAATGATTCTATACTTTAGTACACTTTCTTAAATACAAATGTTTACGCTTATATTTGAACGCCCTTGTAAATACCGTAAGCGCCGGCTTTTACAATGGTATGGCACTAACGTTAAATAATATGTAAATATTGACTTATATTTACACGTCTTTGAACAGGGCATCACATTATCTTAAACATAACCCGGTATTTACTCCTATTTATCGTACTGCAAATAATATGTAAATGCATTGTTTTACCCATACATTTGCATAGGCACAGCAAAACCTTTGACATCTGTGGATTTACAGGTTAGCCACCGAGGATGGACGTACATGTAAATATTGCCCTATATTTACTCGTATTTGAATAGCAAGCCAAACAATATCGAATCTAGCCCTTATATTAACATCTGTTTATGTCGTCTCAAAAAGTTGGTAAATACCTTTGTTTAGGCATACATTTGCCCAGACCTACATATGAGTTAAACGTTTGGTTTTATATGATATTTACTGTGAATGGACGTAAGCGTAAATAATATCTTATATTTACGCTACATCAAACAGACTGTCAAATGATATTGAATCTAACCCTCATATTTACTTACATTTCGCAATCTTCAAATATTCGGTAAATATCTGCTTTTACGCATATTTGCATAAGCCTGCACATGAGTTAAACACTCGGTTTTATAGCAAATTTACTATGAATGGAAATATGCGTTAATGTTATTTTACATTTACTCTGCCTCGAGCGGGCTGTCAAATGATATTGAATCTAGCCCTTATAGACATCAATTTATGTCTCCTGAAATACTCGGTAAATACCTTAGCTATGCATATATTTGCATAAGCCTGCACCTTACTCGAAATACTTGGTTTTACTGTATATTTTCTATCAGCCGACGTATCATATGCATAGATATTATTTTATATTTACACTTCAGCAAACATTCCAAGCCTGTTCTGAATAAAGTTTCAAATACCGGTAAATTACAAAATACAAATAAATTAAGAACAAATATATTGTAGTTGGGCATATTTAATGTAAGTTAGCTCAAAATTTGCGGATAATGCCGTAAAACGAATAAAAAAAATGCAGCGGTGCATTAGGTCATTGTACTACATGTCTATTATTCTAAATCTAGATAGAAAAATATGACATTTTCTCTCAATCTATATCTGTTTCGCCAAGTTGCATGACTTTGTGGTGCTTATAATACTCTTAAGCTCTAAATACTGGACAGAACTGCCTGAAATAATTGTGTAGGTATAGATTAGACTGTTCTTAAAGGACTTAGCCAGATTCGGAGATGTAATATTGTGTAGTACAAGAAATCCACTTGAGGAGATGTCTCGCCTGTTTGCGCATGTCAAAAAAAAAAGAGTTAAATTAAAAAACTCGACACATATTTGCGCCACTCCGAATACAACGACGACGTCGACACAGAAAGTTTGATTTGACTGAATCTGTTGTATTTTCCCAGTACACACTTGCTCAGAGAGAGAGAGAAAGAGAGAGAAATTTGAACTGACGGTAGTAATTAGGACAGTGCGACAGAAATATTACGAGGAAACTAATACACTGTAAGAATTTTCCGTAAATTTTATGGTAACATTCGTGGCTGCTAAGCCCATTGGAAACTACAGCACTATTTAATATGGAAAACTGTTTCAGAGATCTCCCCAGGTCTCTCAATAGTTCTTTGGCAGATATCACTGGGTGGTTGCTTAGTCCCGGTGAGCGATGATTTTTCTGACAATCGTCAACGATTTTTTCTGACAATTAGTGTCTCGTAAGCGTGACGAAGCAAAAGGGTAAGTGAACAAACTTATTTTCAATTTTTTCTCCTGATCTTTTGCAAACAGGCTGTTTTCTGAAGCATTTTATGAGCGAATTTAGTCGTTTGTCACATTTTTTCTGTGAAATAACCTCTGCAAACCAAGGACGAAAATTACAGCAAATGTCAAGGATTTGCTCCTACAACGAATTTAATGTCCCGGATTTTTTCCTACAGTGTCCCGGATTTTTTCCTACCACATATATTGCATTTCAGAGACCCAAAACTCGGATTATAGACTCAGCAATTAGATTTTTTAGTGTGTGATCTAATTTTATTTCGCCGATTGAACATCAGAAGCATTACTGACTTGTATTCCGTGGTATGCCTCAAGGAAAACTATCACTACAGGTGTTCATGAGTGAAAAAATTCATTACACGACAGAAAGAGAGGATATTTTTATCTTTTATGCTTAATAACTACAGTGCCTTATACTTTATAATTACAGTGATCAGATTGTTCCAAGTTGATATTGCTGGCGCCAGAGACTTAACCTTTCTCCTTGCCATTTCGCTTCAGTGTGGTGTTGCTAAGCGTTGATGGATGAATGACTCCTTTTCAAAAGTATTTCAGTCAGATAAAGACGACGGTAGGGGGATAATGAAAAGCTATGTTCAGTGGAATCCCGTTTACGATGTATAGATTTTCGCCTTTAGCAGATATCGAACCAGGGACCGCTAGGTCAGCAGGCCAGAGCTTAACCTACTGAGTTACCTGGGCTGCTGTTGCTCAGCGTGTTTAGTGTATGATATCGGGTGTAAACGCTGTTTGCCCCTAGAGGATGGTGTGGAAGTGTCTAACAAAAGCAAAACCAAAGAGTGCCCATCAAATCATAAAAAGTTTGGAGTGGAGACCCTATTAGCAAATTCATTGATTTAGTAGGCCCTACATCCTTAAATACGGCCATAGGCCTACTCATACTTGTGAATCCCTTGGACGTCACGAGATCTCTGATGTGGCGTCATAAACTACGCAAAATCAAAGTCAGGAGATCTACTCCCACCCACGTGTTTCCACCATCTTTTTCGATTTGCCAGATAATTTCCAGGTAAAATTTTTTTTTGCGCACATTTATACAGTTGATTACTTTTCGAGTATACACGGGGGTAATACCAATTTGCTTACCTGTGCTGTCGACCGAACCGTACAAAGACGCCATTTGAAGATGCCAAAAGGAAGTGGCTCGCGACAGAGAAGGAGGTAGTAAGCAGTACCAGTTATGGTAGATGACACATGTATACTATTATGAGGTGGTTGTCGACCGAATGATACTTCTGTCGACTGTCTCGGTCGACAACCACTTTAGCATGTATAGAAACTGACTGGCTCTGTCGACAGCACAGGCGTGGAAAATTGGTGTTAGCCCCGTGCTTCACTATGTATTTTATTGTCGTGCTCAGTAAATAACTGTTTATGAACAGATTTTGTAGGTGTGTTAATTCTTCGAATTTTTTTGACTGGACTGTGTGATTGTTCTTGTGTGTATTGACACCTTGTTGTTTGCAAACTGGATATTTTGTATGTCACATCTAACGAATTGCCTAACACAACAAATACTCTTGCTTTATATTTTATTAGGTTCCCTTCTGCATTACAAAGCGGCCACAGAAGACAAAGTTTTTCGTCTGGATGTTTTTCAACACAATGTCGAAGGGTCGTAGTGGCATCAGGAAATGACTTGAGACAGTATTTGCATTTACTGTTTTTGCCTTCATCATGCAAATGATGACAAATTCGAAACTATGAACCCTTCGGAAGCAAGGAATCCGTAAAAGACATTACAACAGAAGTCATTTTTTTCAAACTTGAATCTTCTCTTCAAGTGCAGATTACACCGAGTCTGCTATTTTCATTTTTAGAAGTGTTCCATTTTTCTAAACAAATCTAACATTTCAAATCTTATTTAACTTCACATGAAGCTGGAGGTGCCGTGCGACTATTAAAAGTTCCCCCGTACTACATCATAGTGCAATAAGTGCTGTGTGGCGGCCGAAAAACGTCTCGCCAAACTTCACCATAGGGCAGATTATATAATTTTCTGGTCATTTTGGAAACATTTATTTCATTTTGAGTCATTCTGAAAATAGAGTGGCCGAGCCGCTGCTAGGGGCATGACTGGTGTTGCACATTACATGTATAACACGGAACGGAATACCGGTAACTTGATAATAATTATTTGTCTGAGAAAATCTGAAGTCTGTTGAAATAATTTCAGTATGCAATGTCATTGAAAAATTGATGGATCATGGCAAACAGTTTATAACAATTACGTCATATATCTGTTACCATAGAAACTAGGAGTTCAAAATCATGCCAGAGTGACGTCATCTAGACGTCATTCTGCCAAGAGTTTGTAATTCCGCAATAGCTAGTATCATTTGTATGGGAGTATGGCAAACAGTGTTCACTACGCTCCATCAATTTTTCAATGGCATTACATACTGAAATTCTTAAAAAGAAACTTCAGATTTTCTCAAAAAAATAAAAAAGTCACTGAAACAGGCGTTAGAAGGCGTGCAATAGCCATAAAATATCTCACCGTGCCCAATCATTGTGCAGATTATATAATTTCTGGTCCTTTGGAATCATTAATTTCATTTCGACAAATTTTAAAAGAGATTAGCTCCTGGTAGGGACATGGCTGCAATTGATTTGATTGATTGATTGAGTTGATGCTTAACGTCCACGGTAAACAGGTATGGTCATGTCGAGACGGTCAGTTAACCTAACCACACTATTCCTGGGCAGGCTTAGACCTCCTAAGCGGTTAACAAGTACTAAGTGCACATACTTTCGCCTGAAACTGACAACTGCCCTTCTTGAATCAGCGGAGGAAAAAACGAAAGTATGTGGCCAGACCGGGTTTCGAACCCAGAACCTCTGACTTATAAGTCATGTGCCCTACCGATTGCGCTACGCGGCCCGGCGGCTGCAACTGAACCGAGTATGTTATTTTCATTTATTCCTTTTATGTATTCCTTGCTTTCAAAGGATTGACTTTCAGAACATTTTTGTTTAAACATTTCTGTTCTGGTGTTGATGTGTAGTATGTAAAAATGTTCAGTCCCTCAAGCGTAGAACCGGCTGGACCTGTGCATTTTAAAGCCTCACATACACTATGCTATGGTGAGGATTGTGAGGAACAGGCAAGCACTGTACACCAAAGATAGTACAAAAGGAAATATTGATGCTTTGGAATCACACACATACACACGAACGCACGCATGCATGTACGCACAAGTCTGGAGAAACAATGTAAATTTACTATGCCTCATAAGAGAAAAAACAGCCTGACCGTGGCAGCACTTAAATTTACAACCAAATTTGAAGCAACAGAATGGGCTACATGGTGCATACAATGGAAAGGCTGGTCTTTTGATGACCGACAAATATTTTGTCATCCATTTATGTACCAAAATTAAATTTGAAGCATTTTTTGATCTTGCTGTTCAATATATGCGCAATGACGTATCATAACAACTACTCATTATGTGGTTTGCGTTGTCAGAAAAAATCAGGCGCTTTAAATCTATTGTAGGAGCAAATCCGGGACTTGTAGGAAAAAATCCGGGACCTATGAAAAATGAAAATGGGCTTACAGACCTATTTATATTATTGTAAAGTGTCAAAAAATAATGAGACATTTTTCCCAACACCGATTTATGATTAAAACTAACGTTACCCTATGGTAAACTTCGCAGACATAGACATAGAGGACAGTTTTTCAAGATGTACCCTAAACGAAAATTTCCAGGTATCTTTTATCTGTTGACCACGTTAAACATGTGTATTTTATCTAATTTGCCTAATCTCTACCGAGAATAAGCATAGGATTTGTAAATAAATGTTTTAATCGACTAAACTCGCCATTTTGTCGCACCAGTTTTCTGTTATGACGTCACGGAGAAAAAAATCATTGACGATTTGGAAAAAATCCGGGACCGTTGTCAGAAAAAATCGTTGACGATTGTCAGAAAAAATCATCGCCCACCGGGACTAAGCAACCACCCAGTGGATATTATATAATAAGATATGCGCAATTAATTAGCAAGATTTAAATACAATACAGTCATAAAAAGTAACGTTACTGTCCCACAATGCCCAGCAACAAACAGGTCTCTTTTACCGTAAAATTTAGTGTACTTTCTGTGGGTAAAAGTGCTATTTTGAGGTAGTTTGCCAATTGTTATTTTCATTTTTTTGCAATTTGCAACTACCGTAGTTGTGGGGACAGCGGTTGTTCCAACATAAGAGCTGTAAAGTCACAATAATAGTTTTTATATCGTATAAATGCACCCCGCCTCCCTAGCTTTTTGGTATGACCAACCCCTCTGGGAAAGAGAGAGAGAGAGAGAGAGAGAGAATTTGTCAACTATATGAAAATATTTCACGTGAAAATAAGTCATATGTGTTCAAACTTTAAATAGTTGGTCAAAATTTGTTATAAAGGTAGATTCTTTAAATATTTTTAACCATTGAAGTTTGGTTTAAAATGGTCAACAAAAACACTCAAACATATATACATCATATATGCATGGTTAATGTAAAACCGTTCCATATGTGGCTGTAAATCAATATAATCGAATTATCTATAGACTGAGTGTGCACCTTTCCGTCTGTTTTAATTTGTACCATATGGGCTCATCGTCATCCAATAAGGTAATTACAACGCATATTGATAAATCATAATTACATTATGACCTTGGACAGGTCCTCCAAATGCAACTAAGTATGCACCGAAAGAGAAGGGACATCAAAGTCAACTTAGCAATTAAAATGCCATAGGCGAATTGCGTAGACTCAGATCAGCAGTTGCATAAAGTCGCGTAGTTTGATAATCCAACTGCTGCTTGCACAAGCCAAATATGGGTCTGGTGCCTATAAGCAGAGCAGCGATATGAGACCCAGTTCAGACTGCATATACTTTGATCCAAAAGAACTGTCAGGGCGGTAACAAACATGCGCTGCTAATAACTGTCAAATTCGATCAGTCCACTAGAAGCTTCGATAGAATGAATTTTGCACGGTTGTTAAAGTTCACTATTAAGCATAACGCATTGTTATTATACCTTACTGTCGTGTATGAAATTATTTCTTTGTTGATATAAAATAGTAAGAAAGAAGGTGCATTTTATTAAGTAAGAAAGAAGGTGCATTTTATTAAGATGATAATGACATTCTGCGCGCAAGGAAGCGCCGTTTACGCTGTGACGAATTCTGCTGCCGCGGGATTCGAACTCGGTAAGCCAGGTCTTAGCCGACTGCGATTCCGAGGCCCATAACGTGTTCGTTTATATACTTATTACATCGTCTCTGTAAGCAAATCCTTGAAATAAGAGTCAGCATAGTGCTTAAGTCGGGCACACCGGGCCTACATGTAAATAGTCGCGACTATTTTTACACCTGGAAAAAAGTTTGCCAGGTTTCAGTTCCACGGTATTTTCTGTTAAACATCTAGCAGAACAATTGGAAAATATTTGACAACGATATAAACTATTGACTTGGAGAGAGAGAGAGAGAGAGAGAGAGAGAGAGAGAGAGAGAGTATGCATAGACATGTGCCTGTTGACCTTTTGGCCCACACATCTCTTTTTTTTTAAAGAAAATATTGGCGTGTGTAATTGTAAAGAATTTATCTAGTTACTCACTATTTTTCAATTCTAATTTTCTGCATACAAAAAGGCGTGCAGTCAGCTAAGAGACCATGTAACTGATGTGTTGCATAAAAAGTTTGACGTCCCAGTATCAGTATGAAAGACTACCAATTTTCCGTAAGACAAAAATGATAAGAAGTTATATAGGAAAATTGTACTCTCGGTCGTTTTGGAAACAAGTTTTGACAAGTTTGGCTATAATGTCCGAATTTGAACTGGCATGACAACAATTAATGTAGCCCATTAGAATTTAGCATTTTATCTATACGCTTTGCTACTTTGGTGAAGATGGAAGTTAAATTTGGTCATGTTTTGGCCACAGTTTTGAAAAGGGTCGAAATTGTCATTGAAATACAGTGTTCTTAACTTTTATCACTGTGTATCAAAACAACTGCTGGTTTCCAAAATTCCAATGCCTCGGCATCTTCTGTTAACATAATGACATCGGATAAGACCAATGATGTCAAACGTTATGACATATCAAAAGTCCTATGTATTAGTTATATCTGCTGCTTAGCTCATCTATAAGTATGCTAATTATTGGCGATGAGTATATTTACGCTTATACGTATTCGCGAATCTCTCTAGATTCGGAAAATGAAACATTTCGCGAATATTAAAACGTAGCTTAAATTGGTTTAAACAATATTTTATTCAAAAATTTTATACATACATATACATAATACAGTGAATCAAAACAGGATCTGACAGTAAGCGTAACACTTATATGTAAGTCGTCTTACGTATAGCTTAAATTATAAGGTGTAAACTGCCAATTGCAATGCTGAAAAACGTCATATCAACGGTGATGCACTCTAAATCTGAAAACAACGTCGGGTCAACATTTACATTAATACGACATTCTTTCAGCGAGATTCACTGTCTGGATCGTGATCCGGTACATCCTTTTTAGGAAACGGAACAGACCACCAAAGATGGCGGACCGGTTTACATACGTAAAATAGGTGCTTAGTCAAAAAATTTTATCGAATTTCTTGACTCTATGTTGTACGGATCGGTCAAACGAGCCATATGAGCGGTCGAAGAATACATTTCTCCATATAAAACAAGCAGTGATGTGGTGCAAAGTATACACACCCGCCTGTATCGACATATTTTCAGGGTTTAATTTTTAGTGTTGACCCAGATATTTTCTTGACTTTTCTATGAAACGTTTTTCATATATTTTTGTCATTTTTATAAAATACGATGCCCAATTGAAGTCTGTCCCAGACCCAGAAAACCGTGTTTAAATATCTTGTTTTATTGAGAAATATCAATTTTTATTTGCCGTGTAATTTGCATTTGTCACAGGAACATACTCTCTAGTTCAACACAAATTATGTGTCTGTGTGCTAGAAAATGTCAACGGAATATCTCGCAAAAATTCACGGAAATGTCAACGGATTTCGCCACATTAATGCCCGTTTGATATGGAGAAATGCATTCTTTGTTTGCTGATATGGCTAGTTTGACTGACGCATACGATATATATTTGAAACTTTAGTCAGAAAATTCGATGAAACGAAGCATCAACCTAGCGTGTGTTAACCGGTCCGCCCTATTTGGTGGGGTTTAGTTTCCTTAAAAGGATGTTCCGGATCTCGATCCACACAGTGAGTTTGTTTTGCCGCAACTGCAATATTTGAGACACTCTAAAATAAATTAATGTTTCATATACAATGTGCAGATTATTGGTGTAAAAGCCAAGCTTTAGATCAGTCTGCGCACAATCCTTGAATACTAATCAGCGCCTTTCCTCTTGTGTACGCGATGGATTCAGACATAACACATCATTAGGCTTTCTTTGTCACTTGAAAAGGTGTACATAATGGTAAGACAAACAAAAGTCTGTTCATTCTCTACGTTCAAAACGAAAATATTTGGACCGTGAGGACATGGTGTAGTCTCCTTTCACATAGACTATATATTTGGATCGTAAGGGTATACAAAGTGAATTTGGTCACAAAGGCTGTCAAATTCGTTAGCCAAGGCTACTAAGTCCACTTTTTTCCTTACCTAAGGAACATAGTGGACATAGTACCCTTAGCTTGCGAAGATAACAGTCCATATAATCATACATGTTGATCAGGAGTTGGGCTATACATCTACTAAGATAGCGTGTGCGAATGGCGAAGACTCAGGTAAACCTGTGCATTCATATCATCCCTGCCTATGTATATGGCAAACCACACTATTATGTTCTTTATTTCGTTAAATACTGCAAAAGAGATGTGGATGACTTGCGATTTTACATAATTTTCAACAGTATTTCAGTCATATCAGGACGATAATGACGGGTTTCAATACTTTTATTACCTCAAAAGATGAGGTATGCGAAAACCTTGAATTTAGGGTAGGTAGGGTCAGAATGGATTATCTCCCCATGTCTTTGGGTCTTAATCACAAATGATCTGATTTCATACGGCTTTACATATTTGTGGAAGCTCTGCTAAGAAAAAATTGCATACTTTATACTTGTGAAAATTCGGACCTGTCGGGCCGGTCTAATGGGGAAAATCCTCGCCTTAATCATAGAAGTCCTTTATGAAACGAGCCTTCGGCGAGTTTCATTAATTTCATATGAAATGACCACGAGTGTAAGATTCTGTTTATCATATGACCCATATAAATGGGGTTTTAAGCCTTCAAACTGCACATCATTTCAATAAGAAACCGCATTGTTGACATGGACGTTGTCAATGACGTTACGTGTACGCGCCAAAGTGTTATTACACGTGTGGTCATACGATTTTTATGACATGACGTTAGCCACTGAATAACAGCGACGTCATTTGATAAATGTAATTATGAGATTTTACAATTTGCATATCCAGTTAGACTTATCTACAAGCATGTAATTTGATATTTGATATTGTGTGTTCTAACACAGTGCGCCTATAGAAGCAATGGAAAGTTTTTATGTTTTATTGTGCAACAATTCACTGTCTCGGAGCGCGTGAGACTAATTACTGACGTCACTGGCATTACTGACGTTATTTTGTGACGTTTTGAGATGTTAGACGGTGTAACGTCTCTATTTTTTGCTGAAATTGCCATTGAAACGTACGTTTACCGCGCTTGTGATATGATCTACTTCACAACTGACCGCCAAATAGTGCTTATTACTCAACAATTCACTGCTAAAGCTGATTTATTTCTTAAATAAAAATGATAAATTTACATTCAACTAAGGGTGGTGCTGCCATTCGGTTAAAATGTTTATGTAAGCAGTTGTAACCAAAACCGCAAATATTAACCGCCTTCTCACAGAAAAAAAACAAACAAACTTTTTTGATATTTTACAAACTTCGAAATTTCAATGTTCAAGCATGACGGTATAGGAGCTCACCATGTGCACAATAATGAGGCAACTCGATAAGATCATCGATGGGTGGATTTTTTTTTAAAGTTTTACCCTTAATGTCGCTAAAACTAATTAAGATAATAAGATGCGGATTTTCCATATTCAACTGCGCACAGTAAAGCACTTTCATTTTACAATTAATGAATGCGTGTGTTCTAAAACAACTGACCATTTAAAGCAATGAGCGATCGCAAGGGTTAACATTTTTTACTTGTCCTTTGAAGAAAGAAGTTGTAATCAGAACGTTATTTGTTATTTTAATTTTAACTACTGATACAACGACAGTAAATTAATCTGTTTGCACTGCAGCCAATATGATAAATCTGCGTTCGAAAATACTGTGAAAATGTGGAACGAATTGAATATAATTAAAACAAGCAAATTCGAGGAATTTATGTCCCCCGCCTTGGAAACTAGGTCTCCATTGTATATACACTTAAGTCTTTGAGCTGGAAAAGCGGCTAAGTTAAAAATGTGAAAAAAAGTAATAAAAAATAATTTCAGGATTATATCCAAACCGCATGCATATCTTCAGACCATGATCAAAACGCCTGTGAAGTTTCAAAGGAATTGGCATAAAACTGTAGGAGGAGTTGCACACACAAGGTACCAACTATCTATTCACTTTGATAGTAAAAATGTATGAAAAATGGCTAAGTTCAATTTGCAAAAAAAAGTAATAAAAAATAATTTCAGGATTATATCCAAACCACATGCATATCCTCAGACAATGATCAAAACACCTGTGAAGTTTCAAAGGAATCGGCATAAAACTGTATGAGGAGTTGCGCACACAAGGTACCCACTGTCTAGTCACTATGATAGTAAAAACGCCTAAAAAATTACTAAGTTCAACTTGTGGAAAAAGTGACCAAAAAAAATCTCACGATTATATCCAAACCACATGCATATCTTCAGACCATGACCAAAACACCTGTGAAGTTTCAAAGGCATCGGCATAAAACTGTATGAGGAGTTGCGCACACAAGGTACCTACTATCTAGTCACTATGATAGTAAAAACGCCTAAAAAATTACTAAGTTCAACTTGTGGAAAAAGTGACAAAAAATAATCTCAGGAATATATCCAAACCACATGCGTATCTTCAGACCATGACCAAAACACCTGTGAAGTTTCAAAGGCATCAGCATAAAACTGTAGGAGGAGTTGCGCACACAAGGTACCCACTATCTAGTCACTTTGATAGTAAAAATGCCTAAAAAATTACTAAGTTCAACTTGTGGAAAAAGTGACAAAAAATAATCTCAGGATTATATCCAAACCACATGCGTATCTTCAGACCATGACAAAAACATCAGTAAAGTTTCGAAAGAATCGGCATAAAACTGTAGGAGGAGTTGTGCACACAAGGTACCTACTACATTAGGGGGACGGAAGGACGGAAATAAGGACAGAAGGACGGAAGGACGGATGGACGGAAGGACGGACGGACGGAAGGACGGACGGACGGAAGGACGGAATGCCGAAAACTATGTCCCTCCGCTTTTCTTCGAAAAGGCGGGGGACAACTAGCTATGATGTGAAGGGCCGAACCGATTATCTTTCAAAGGTAAAAGAAACATCTGGAAATGTACAGTGTAATAAATACTGAATTAATATATGGGTCATTAGCACAAAGTCTTAATGGGATATCTACATTGGCGCTTATTTCAGCCAATAGTATTTGATTACCCGACAAAAACTGCGACGATTCCATTGGTTGAAGAAGACCGCATATCTTCTGATCATACTGATGCAAATTAGTTCAGTCTGTTATTAGTAGAACAACACAAGACTTGGAATGTAGTGATTATATACCGCCGTAAAATAAGCATATTTTGTGTCGGTCTTTGGAAACATCACGTCATAATTTTGAAAATTAATATTTAAATAATTAAGTGGAGGAAGTTAAGCTTATAATATAGATTACGGTGGAATCAGTCATACGTTCATTTGAGCCACGACACGAGAAAACCAACTTAGTGGTTGTGCGCCCAGCGCCGACTCAGATCAGCCTGGACATCCGTCCAGTCTGATCAGAGTCTTCGCTGTCCGCATAAAGGTAGCTTAGACCCTTAGCTACCCTTTAAGCGCTTTGGGAAGAGTCTGAGCGGACTGGGCGGATGTCCAGGCTGATCTGAGTCTACACTGGGTGCACAACCACTTTGCTGATTTTCTCGTGTCGCGGCTCATTTATGAATACATGTATATTGTTTCATCGTAAAATCAAACAATTAAAAAGTCCGTTATAAGGGTTTTTGTCGAATTTTATTGCATGACAGAGACGCTAGACGATATGCATTAATTTTTTTCACATTTATAATATTTAGTGTGAATAGCTTATACACAAGACAATTAAAACAATTTGACCGAATATTCCTCTTCCTTACCCAAAATGAATAACATATGCCCACCTCTCCAAAGCCCAGTAAATGATATGCAAATGTTCATATGAACACTATATTTGATATCCCAAACTATTGGGTAAATACCAAGATAAACACATGATTTGGCATCTGTAGGCATATTGGAAAAACTAATGTGCCATTAATATTTACATAGCATTGCAAATGTTGTTTCATACTATATTTACCATACGTGCACACGTTTGCAAAATATAACATTTGAAGTTTGCAGCGAATATAGCAAATGTATGTCCATACAAGCTTTTGATAAAATGTATGCATAGCGTGCAACATGTGTAAATATTAAACATTTACATACATTTCCAAGTGAACAAAGCAAACATAAATATATTTGTTTACTTTAAATTTGATTTTAATGCAAATATGTCGTATTTGTCTATGTTTAACATTATTTTACCGAGTAAGCAAATTTTCAAGCATTTTAATGTGTAACATTTATTTGTATATACAAACGCATGAACTTAAACATTTCGATTTTACAATAAATTTGCATACCTGCTAAAACAGGTTTGAGTACGTTAAGTTTGATTGTCATTTAAAAGGTAAAGAAACGTTAGTAAAGCATCGTATTTTGGCTACATTTGAATATGTAGGTAAATATATATTTGACATATATTTAACAATATTTGTAGTGCTAAGTAACTATTGACATGCTTATCAATTTACATAGTACGTAAATGTGTGTCACTTTCGCATATTTGCTAGCCTACAGAAACTCAAAGATGCTGATAAATTTACATCGACTTGTAAAAGATGGTAAATATGTGTATTTTCATACTCTGCGCCCCTCTAGTTTATACTACGTAAAGTGCGGCGCTTACGGCTTACCTCTAGGTATGCGCACATACGTAAATTTGATCATTTACGACAGGTAAATATAAGTCAAATTACCGCAAATGAAAGGCAAACGTATGCAAATAATTGCAAATACCGGCGTTTTCATATATTTAATACATGTTTGATCAGCTGCGTAAAACGGACTTTTCATGCAGTGGCACACCAAGGCCATTTCCGGAAAAACTGCACAAGTTCACACTGCTTTTTCTTTGAAAATCTCACAAAACCCAATAAATAACAGGGCACACAAGGCTTTCATGTCATGAATAGTATAAACACAAGGTATTTCCAGTCCAACCCAAGTTGCCTCTTTCCAGTCACCCTGCATTTCATTGTTCTGAGTGTGCGGTTATTAGATACATTTTTAACCACATCTTTTTGTTGCAATTTTGAAAAAGTTAAGCGCACAGTGCGGTAAATGGGTCGATTACGGTAAGTTTGTTTGTTTTTATTTAATTTTGAAACTACTCAATGCAAGAATCATTTTGACACAAAGTTGGTAAAGTCTATTCAGCAGTTATTGAGATATCATTTTCATCGTTTGTGCTATATTTAGTAACAGCAGACTGCAGCCATCTTGGAATGCCAAATTGCAAAAACTGAAAAGACTTAATTCATGCAAGGAACATTCTGGCACGAAGTTGGTCCAATTCCATTAAAGTGTTCTTGAGATAGTCATTTTCATGTTTTTGCTACTTTTAGTTACAGCCCCTGGCTGCCCCTTGCATAAATTTGAAATAATTGCATTGAAGGACCATCCAGACCATATCTGGAAGGGGTATGAAACCCACCAACTGCCCCCGTGCTCTAAACCCACTGCTGGAAATTTCAGTCGCGACCTTTGAGATATAAACAGAAGTTTTATTCTAGATTTTTGTGGTTATATATATGGGGGTTTGTATGAACTATTTATGGTGTAAAAATGTTTTCTGACAGATTTAGTTTTAAGACAAACAAGGCATCGCAAGTGATACAATCCCCTTGCACTGGACAATTGATCATACACATTTCATCACTGGATGGATACTTATTTGCTTATGTGTATGTCCAAGTTATTGTCCAGTTTAAGCTCCTTATAAGAGCTGATTATCTCTTAGAATAAGTGACTTGTCTGTTCTGAGTATTAATTGCTACACTGCATTGTTTAGATTACCAGGTTATCTCCTAATTTACACCTGATAATGATGTCACTTACATCAGTTAAAGACAAATATTCTTGTTTATTGGGTCTCCTAATCCTATTATGTAACAGTCCTGTGACACTGCTATTTCATCAAAGGAAATATCCCATCTCACATAACAGGGTCATAAAAACATTAATGACTGAGGGTGAGTTCTGTATAGTAGAGAATATTTGTCTTTAAAACAGAAATTGATTGTCATTTGAGTGACCTTAATCCATTTTATTGCTGCTGTCAACAGGTAATTGTCCAGGTAGATAATAATCAGACATGCATTAAACAAAATTTTTCACACCTCTTAAATGTGTGCTAATTGTCTATTGAAATGCGCAATGTTATAATGAGTGAGTGAGTGACCTCAGGTTTAATGTTTCACTGCAACCCTGACCTTGGCCCTAGTATACTGAAATGCGAACTTGTCCAAGGTATTGTCATATTAAATTTTATGTGAAGTTGAATCAAACAAAACTGGACAATAATGAAGGTGCTAGAGCGATGACAAAGTTTTTCTAAAAATAGCCACTGTGACCTTGGCCTTGGCCCTAGAATGTTGAAATGCACACTTGTCCAAGGTATTGTCATACAAAATATTTTTGTGAAGTTAACTCAAAATTGGTCCAATAATGAAGGCACTAGAGTGATGACAACGTTTTTCTAAAAATAGCCACTGTGACCTTGACCTTAAAATGCTGAAATGCAAATTTGTCCAAGATATTGTCATACTAAATGTTTGTGTGAAGTTAAATCAATCAGTCCATAAATAAAGGCGCTAGAGGGATGACAAAGGTTTTCTGAATGTCCGAGATTTTGTCAAATTCTACATTTGTGTGAAGTTAAATCAAAATTGGTCCATAAATGAAGGTACTAGAGCAATGACAAGGTTTTTCTAAAAAACAAGAGGGCCATGGTGGCCCTGAATCGCTCACCTGAGCATTAATCAGTTCACTGGCTCTGGTGAAGATTTATAAGAGTTTTTAGCATACATGGGAATGGCGGCCAGAATGGTAGCATCATTATCTCACTGTGGTGAAACTAATGTATTCCAAGGAGTTTGTGGCTGGCATCATTGCAATGTTATTTCTGATTCTTGCAGCATAACTTAATTTAGATTTGACCTAGTGACCTAGCTTTTGACCCGACATGACACAGTTTCAAACTTGACCTAGATTTTATGGAGATAAACATTCTGACAAAGTTTCATGAAGATTGGATCAAAACTGTGCCCTCTGGAGCATATACAAGGTGACCTGGTGACCTAGTTTTTGATCCGACATGACCCAGTTTCAAACCTGACCTAGATTTCATAAAGATAAACATTCTGATGAAGATTGGATCAAAACTGTGCCCTCTAGGGTGTACACAAAGTTTTTCTAAGATTTGACCTAGTGACCTAGTTTTTGACTGACCTAGTTGTTGATCCAACATGACCTACTTTCAAACTTGGCCTAGAGTTTATGGAAATAAACATTCTGACAAAGTTTCATAAAGATTGGATCAAAATTGTGTCCTCTCGAGCGTACACAAGGTTTTTCTATGATTTGACCTAGTGACCAAGTTTTTGACCCGACATGACCCAGTTTCAAATTTGTCCTACATATAATAAGGATAAACATTCTGACAAAGTTTCATGAACTTTGGTTGAAAACTGTGCCTTCTAGAGCGTACAAAAGGTTTTTCTAAGATTTGACCTAGTGACCTAGTTTTCGACCCGACATGATCCAGTTTCAAACTTGGCCTAGAGTTTATGGAGATAGAGATAAACATTCTGACAATGTTTCATAAAAATTGGATCAAAACTGTGTCCTCTAAAGCATACACAAGGTTTTTCAATGATTTGACCTAGTGACCGAGTTTTTGACCCGACATGACCCAGTTTTGAATTTATCCTAGATAGTATAAGGATAAACATTCTGACAAAGTTTCATGAACTTTGGATCAAAACTGTGCCTTCTAGAGTGTACACAAGGTTTTTTAAAAATTTGACCTAGTGAGTCATCAATATTTTTCCAACCCGTTCCCCACCCCAAGTCTCACCAGATTTTTTTCTCCCACCCCCCCCCCCCCCCCCCCCCCACAATAGGTGACAACAAGAGGGCCATGGTGGCCCTGAATCGCTCACCTGAGCATTAATCAGTTCACTGGCTCTGGTGAAGATTTAAAAGAGTTTTACCATACGTGGGAACGGCGGCCACCTTGGTCATGTGACCAATATCATTTGAAGAACTTTCAATCCTTTGACCCATGTGTAGGCTACATATGAAATTTGAGTTTAGTCTGCCCAGTGGTTTCAGAGATGTTTGAAAATGTTTATGGATGGATGACAGAGGCAGCTAACACCAATACTGTAAGGCTCAGGTGAGCTGAAAATGGCAGAGTTGCTTCTCCGAAAAGTACCTGTTCATGTTGAGTTCCTTTGATGGATTTGAACTAGACTGAACTAGGCAAACACAGTAGATAGAATGGTAGCATCATTATCTCACTGTGGTGAAACTAATGTATTCCAAGGAGTTTGTGGCTGGCATCACTGCAATGTTAATTCTGATTCTTGCAACATAACTTAATTTAGATTTGACCTAGTGACCTAGCTTTTGACCCGACATGACCCAGTTTCAAACTTGACCTAGATTTTATGGAGATAAACATTCTGACAAAGTTTCATGAAGATTGGATCAAAACTGTGCCCTCTTAGGAATGCACAAAGTTTTTCTAAGATTTGACCTAGTGATCTAGTTTTAGACATGACATGACCCAGTTTCAAACCTGGCCTGGATATTGTGAGGATAAACATTCTGACAAAGGTTCATGAAGATTGTATCAAAACTGTGCCCTCTAGAGTGTACACAAGGTCGTTCTTATATCTGACCTAGTGACATAGTTTTTGACCCGACATGATCTACTTTCAAACTTGGCCTAAATATTATGACAATAGATAGTCTGACAAAGTTTCAAAAAGATTGGATCAAAACTGTGTCCTCTAGAAGGTACACAAGGTTTTTCTAAGATCTGACCTAGCTTTTGACCCGACATGACCCAGTTTCAAACTTGGCCTAGATATTGTGAGGATAAACATTCTGACAAAATTTCAATAGATTTGGATCAAAACTGTGACCTCTAGAGCATACACAAGGTTTTCCTAATATTTGACCAACTTTTTGACCCGACATGACCCAG
Source organism: Ctena decussata (assembly GCA_963989385.1). Lineage (NCBI taxonomy): Eukaryota > Metazoa > Mollusca > Bivalvia > Lucinida > Lucinidae > Ctena > Ctena decussata. Next base: position 42,978,031 of record OZ022500.1, read on the forward strand.
TTGGCCTGGATATTGTAAGAATAAACATTCTGACAAAGTTTCACTGAGATTGGATCAAAACTGTGCCCTCTGAAGCCTAAGAAAGTTCGCTTTTATATTTGAACTAGTGACCTAGTTTTTGACCCGACACAACCCAGTTTCAAACTTTACCTAGATTTCATAAAGATAAACAATCTGATAGAGTTTCATGAAGATTGAATCAAAACTGTGTCCTCTAGTGTGTACACAAAGTTTTTCTAATATTTGACCTAGTGACCTAGTTTTTGACCTGACGTGACTCAGTTTCATAGGGGGCTTACATATACCGTGAACAATAAACATTTTGACATAGTTTCATGAAGATTGGATCAAAACTATGCCTTCTAGTGCGTACACAAGGTTTTTCTAAGATTTGATCTAGTGACCTAGTTTTTGACCTGACATGACATACTTTCAAACTTGGCCTAGAGTTTATGGAGATAAACATTCTGACAAAGTTTCAGAAAGATTGGATCAAAACTGTGTCCTCTAGAGCGTACACAAGGTTTTTCTATGATTTGACCTAGTGACCTAGTTTTCAACCGGACATGACCAAGTTTCAAATTTATCCTAGATATTATAAGGATAAACATTTTGACAAAGTTTCATAAACTTTGGATCAAAACTGTGCCTTCTAGAGTGTACACAAGGTTTTTCTAAGATTTGACCTAATGACCTAGTTTTTGACCCAACATGACCCAGTTTCAAACTTGGACTAGAGTTTAAGGAGATAAACATTCTGACAGAGTTTCATAAAGATTGGATCAAAATGTGTCCTCAAGTGCGTACACAAGGTTTTTCTATGATTTGACCTAGTGACCTAGTTTTTGATCTGACATGACCTAGTTTCGAACTTGACCCAGATATTATGAGAACAAACATTCTGACAAAGTTTCATGAACTTTGGATGAAAACTGTGCCTTCTAGAGCGTACACAAGGTTTTTCTATGATTTGACCTAGTGACCTAGTTTTTGACCCGACCTGACCCAGTTTCAAACTTGTTCAGATATTATGAGGATAAACATTCTGTCAAAGTTTCATGAACTTTGGATGAAAACTGTGCCTTCTAGAGCATACACAAGGTTTTTCTAAGATTTGACCTAGTGACCTCGTTTTTAATCCGACATGACCCAGTTTCAAACTTGACCTATAATAAGGATAAACATTCTGACAAAGTTTCATGAACTTTGGTTGAAAACTGTGCCTTCTAGAGCGTACAAAAGGTTTTTCTAAGATTTGACCTAGTGACCTAGTTTTTGACCCGACATGATCCAGTTTCAAACTTGGCCTAGAGTTTATGGAGATAGAGATAAACATTCTGACAAAGTTTCAGAAAGATTGGATCAAAACTGTGTCCTCTAGAGCGTACACAAGGTTTTTTCTATGATTTGACCTAGTGACCTAGTTTTTGACCCGACCTGACCCAGTTTCAAACTTGTCCTAGATATTATGCGGATAAGCATTCTGACAAAGCTTCATGAAGTTTGGATCAAAACTGTGCCTTCTAGAGCGTACACAAGGTTTTTCTAAGATTTGACCTAGTGACCTAGTTTTTGATCCGACATGACCCAGTTTCAAACTTGGCCGAGATTTTATAAAGACTAACATTCTGACAAAGTTTCATAAAGATTGGATCAAAACTGTGCCCGCTAGAGTGTACACAAGCAAAAGTTGACGGACGTCCGTACGGACGTCCACACGTACGATGGACGACGGACATCAAGGTATCCCAAAAGCTCACCCTGAGCACTTCGTGCTCATGTGAGGTAAAAAAAATTATGCCCCCCCCCCTCCCCGCACCATCCCAAGCATACACAAAGTTTTTCTATGATTTGACCTAGTGACCGAGTTTTTGACCCGACATGACACAGTTTTGTTTTATCTTAGATAGTATAAGGATAAACATTCTGACAAAGTTTCATGAACTTTGGATCGAAACTGTGCCTTCTAGAGTGTACACAAGGTTTTTCTAAAATTTGACCTAGTGACCTAGTTTTTGACCCGACATGACCAAGTTTTGAACTTGGCCTAGAATTTATGGAGTTAAACATTCTGACAAAGTTTCATAAAGTTTGGATCAAAATTGTGTCCTCTAGAGCGTACATAAGGTTTTTCTATGATTTGACCTTGTGATCTAGTTTCTGACCAGACATGACCCAGTTTCAAACTTTTCCTAAGTATTATGAGGATAAACATTCTGACAAAGTTTCATGAACTTTGAAAGAAAACAGTGCCTTCTAGAGCGTACACAAGGTTTTTCTATGATTTGACCTAGTGACCTAGATTTTGACCTGACGTTACCCAGTTTTGACCTTATCCTAGGTATTATGAGGATAAACATACTGACAAAGTTTCATGAACTTTTGATGAAAACTATGGTTTCTAGAGCGTACACAAGGTTTTTCTGAGATTTGACCTAGTGACCTAGTTTTTGACCCGACATGACCCAGTTTTAAACTTAGCCTAGATTTTATAAAGATAAACATTCTGACAAAGTTTCAGAAAGATTGGATCAAAACTGTGCCCGCTTGAGAGTACACAAGCAAAAGTTGACGGACGTCCTAACGTCCGGACGGACACACGTACGACGGACGAGGGACATCACGGTATCCCAAAAGCTCACCCTGAGCACTTCGTGCTCAGGTGGGCTAAAAAGCCACTGTGACCTTGACCTTAGAACCATTAAATGTGAACTTGTCCAAGATATTGTCAAAGTAAACATTTGTGTGAAGTAATATTGAAATCGGTCCATAAATGAAGGTGCTAAAATGAGGACAAGATCTTTCTAAAAATAGCCACTTTGACCTTGACCTTAGAACACTGAAACATAAACTTGTCTAAGATATTGTCCATGTAAACATTTGTGTGAAGTTACATTAAAATCAGTCCAAAAATACCAGAGGACCAATGGTCCTGTAGCTCACCTGACACTTTCTGTCAACAGACACAATTTGTCATTTCGCTCATTTGTTACAAATTTGAAACCAGTAGCTTAAAAGGTGTGCGTATTTTAATCTAAAAATCTCAGTGACCTTGAGCAAAGTTCAAATAATGACCTTGACCTTTGATGACCTTGTCTTCATGTATTCATTTAGTTAATCATATTTTCCAATTATTATATCTAGGCTTAAAAAAAATTCCATGAAATCAACTGTTTAAGCATTTCCCATATAAAAGCATAACATACCAAAGTTGACCTTGCCAAAAATTAGGTCAATGATTGATTGATTGATTTTGTTGCTTAACGTCCACGGTAAACAAATATGGTCATGTCGGGATGGTCAGTTGACCTAACCACACTACTTCTGGGCAGGCTTAGACCTCCTTAGCGGTTAACCAGTACAAAGTGCACATACAGGCCAATGCACCGTCATGATTGTACAAACTATGATGGGCCTAAGTCCTCAATGCTACATACTATGCCACAGGGTCATTGTGCCTTTGGTTCTGGAGAAGAAGATTTTTAAAGGAGTTTTACCATATATGGGCATGGTGTCCATCTTGGTCACGTGACCATGACCAGCTCAACAAACTTTGGTTCTTTTAACCCAGTGACGCTCCATATGAAATATAGTAGCTTCAAATAGCCCAGTGGCTTGAGAGAAGATGTTTGAAAATGTTGACAGGCAACAGAATCACAGTGACCTTGAACAAAGGTCAAAGAATGACCTTGACCTATAACAACATATCTTAATAGGCTCACTTAGTTAACCATAAATACCAAATATCATATCTTAGACTTGATTGGTTTCTGAGAAATCCACTGTTTAAGCATTTTCCAATGCATCAAAATTGACCTTGCCACTCTCAATGCACAGTCCTGATTTGTATGAATTATGATGGGCCCATGTTCCAAATGCTACATACCAAGTTTCAAGGTCATAAGCCTTTTGGTTCCGGAGAAAAAGATTTTAGAACAGGTTTTACCATATATGGACATGGCGGCCATCTTGGTTATGTGACCCAGATCCCTGGAACAAACTTTCGTTCCCCCATCCCACTAAGACTCCATATGAAATTTGGCTTCAATCGGCCCAGTGGTTTCAGAGGAGAAGATGTTTGAAAATCTTGACAACAGATGGACGGAGAGAATGACCTTGACCTTTAGTGACATAATATCTTCATTTGTTCATTTGGTTGACCATGTATACCAAGTATTGTTCCATAGACTTAAATAGTTTCTGAGAAATCCACTGTTTAAGCGTGTTCCCATATAAAAGCCTAAGGTACCGAAGTTGATTGTGTCATAAATTAGGTCAAGGTCATCGCAAGGTCATTATTTGTATAAACTATGATGGGCCCACATGTCCGCTGCTACATACCAAGTTTCAAGGCCATAGGCCTTTTGGTTCTGTAGATGAAGATTTTTGAAGGGTTTTTACCATATATGGTCATGGCGGCCATCTTGGTCATGTGACCCAGACCCGGCGTATAAACTTTCATCCTACCATCCCACTGGGACTCCATATGAGATTTGGCTTCAAGCGGCCCTGTGGTTTCAGAGGAGAAGCTGTTTGAAAATCTTGACAACAGATGGACGGAGAGAATGACCTTGACCTTCAGTGACATAATATCTTCATTTGTTCATTCAGTTGACCATGTATACCAAGTATTGTTCCATAGACTTAAATAGTTTCTGAGAAATCCACTGTTTAAGCGTGTTCCCATATAAAAGCCTAAGGTACCGAAGTTGATCGTGTCATAAATTAGGTCAAGGTCATCGCAAGGTCATCATTTGTTCAAACTATGATGGGCCTACATGCCCAATGCTACATACCAAGTTTCAAGGTCATAGGCCTTTTGGTTCTGGAGATGAAGAGTTTTGAAGGGTTTTTACCATATATGGGCATGGCAGCCATCTTGGTCATGTGACCCAGACCCGGCATATAAACTTTCATCCCCCCATCCCACTGGGACTCCATATGAGATTTGGCTTCAAGCGGCCCAGTGGTTTCAGAGGAGAAGATGTTTGAAAATTTTGACGACGGATGGACGGACCGAATGACCTTGACCTTTAGTGACATAATTTTTTCATTTTCCATTTAGTTGACCATATATACACCAAATGTTGTACTTTAGACTTAAACAGTTTCTGAGAAATCCACTGTTTAGGCGTTTTCCCATATAAAAGCCTAAGGTACCGAAATTGACCATGTCAGAAATTAGGTCAAGGTCATCGCAAGATCATCATTTGTATAAATTATGATGGGCCTGCATGCCCAATGCTACATACCAAGTTTCAAGGTCATAGGCCTTTTGGTTCTGATGAAGAAGATTTTTGAAGGGTTTTTACCATAATGGGCATGGCGGCCATCTTGGTCATGTGACCTAGACCCCGTGTATAAACTTTCGTTCCCTCATCCCACTGATACTTCATATGAAATTTGATTTTAATCGGCCCAGTAGTTTCAGAGGAGAAGATGTTTGAAAATCTTATCGACAGATGGACGGACCGAATGACCTTGACCTTTAGCGACATAATATATTCATTTGTTCATTTAGTTGACCATGTATACCAAGTATTGTACCTTAGACCTAAATAGTTTCTGAGAAATCCACTGTTTAAGCGTTTTCCCATATAAAAGCCTAACATACCAAAGTTGATCATGCAATAAATTAGGTCAAGGTCATTGCAAGGTCATCATTTGTACAAACTATGATGGGCCCGCATGCCGGATGCTACATACCAAGTTTCAAGGTCATAGGCCTTTTGGTTCTGGAGTAGAAGATTTTTGAAGGGTTTTTACCATATATGGGCGTGGCGGCCATCTTGGTCATGTGGCCCAGATACCCGGAACAAACTTTCGGTCCCCCGAACTAGGTAGGCTCCATATGAAATAATGCTTCAATAGGCCCAGTGGTTTCAGAGAAGAAGATGTTTGAAAATGTTGACGATGGACCACGGACGGACGACGGATGCCTGGCTATACTATAAGCTCACCTATGAGCCTAAAGGCTCCGGTGAGCTAAAAAGGCCATCCGCCAAGTGTCATCCAACGTTAGAAGTGTGGCACAAACTGCAGCCATTTATTCAGTTTCAGAGTAACTGTATTGCCTAAAACAGAAAATATGTGTATTACAGAATCTGGTAAGCTAATAATAACTGAAGCATAAGCAAAGACATATACCCAACTAGAATTGTTTTTCTACGAAAAAACAGAATGTCTCCCCCCTTTTTGATGTCAAAAGGATCAGTCATTAAGACGCCAAGGGAAAAACAATGTTTCCCTACCCTGAAGCAGGGATTCATAATAAGTAAAAAGTATAAATGCAAGAGTTATAGTTGTTATGCTCTGCATGTCATGTAATGTTGACTGATATTCATATTTAGTTTTTGTCAAAAAATATAAATGCAAGAGTTACAGTGCTCTGGACGTCGTCTATTTATATGTTGACTGATATTTGTATGCAGTTTCATGAATATAGCTTAAACAGTTTTCAAGTTATAGAGCTTAGACGATTGAGACACGATTTTGTGAATGACAAAGTTCCAAGGGAAATAACTCAAATAGTATAAATGCTGTGCTCTGCAGGTTGTCTAGTGTTGACTGACATTTGTATGAAGTTTCGTGAATATAGCTTGTCCGGTTTTCAAGTAATAAAGCGATTGAGACACAATTTTGTGACTGACAAAGGTCCAAGGGAAATAACTCAAGAAGTATAAATGCAAGAGTTATGGTTCTTGCACTATGCAATTCTTCTAATGTTGATTGATATTTGTATGAAGTTTTGTGAATATAGCTTGAATGGTTTTCAAGTTATAGAGCAGACACGACTGAGACACGATTTTGTGACTGACAAAGTTCTAAGGGAAATAACTCAAATAGTATAAATACTAAAGTTATGGTTCTTGCACTATGCAATTCTTCTAATGTTGATTGATATTTGTATGAAGTTTTGTGAATATAGCTTGAATGGTTTTCAAGTTATAGAGCAGACACGACTGAGACACGATTTTGTGACTGACAAAGTTCTAAGGGAAATAACTCAAATAGTATAAATACTAAAGTTATGGTTCTTGCATTCTGCATGTCGTCTGATGTTGATTGATATTTGTATGAACTTTCATGAATATAGCTTGAATGGTTTTAAAGTTATGGACGGATTCTACTGAGACGCAATTTTGTGATGGACAAAGTTCCAAGGGAAATAACTCAAAAGTATAAACGCCAGAGTTACCATTTGTGCACTCTGCACATCGCCTCATGTTGATTGATATTTGTATGAAGTTTCGTGAATAAAGCTTGAGCAGTTTTCAAGTTATAGAGCGTACACAATTGAAACACAATTTTGTGATGGACTAAGTTCCAAGGGAAATAACTCAAAAACTATAAATGCCAGTTACCATTCTTGCACTCTGCATGTCGTCTCATGTTGATTGATATTTATATGAAGTTTCGCGAATATAGCTTGTGCGGTTTTCAAGTTATAGAACGGACACGATTGAAACACAATTTTGTGATGGACTAAGTTCCAAGGGAAATAACGCAAAAAGTATAAATGCCAGAGTTACCATTCTTGCACTCTGCACGTCGTCTCATGTTGATTGATATTTATATGAAGTTTCGCCAATATAGCTTGAGCGGTTTTCAAGTTATAGAACGGACACGATTGAAACACAATTTTGTGATGGACTAAGCTCAAAGGGAAATAACTCAAAAAGTATAAATGCCAGAGTTACCATTCTTGCACTCTGCACATCGTCTCATGCTGATTGACATTTATATGAAGTTTCGCGAATATAGCTTGAGCGGTTTTCAAGTTATAGAACGGACACAATTGAAACACAATTTTGTGATGGACTAAGTTCCAAGGGAAATAACTCAAAAAGTATAAATGCCAGAGTAACCATTCTTGCACTCTGCACGTCGTCTCATGTTGACTGATATTTATATGAAGTTTCGCGAATATAGCTTGAGCGGTTTTCAAGTTATAGAACGGACACAATTGAAACACAATTTTGTGATGGACTAAGTTCCAAGGGAAATAACTCAAAAAGTATAAATGCCAGAGTTACTATTCTTGCACTCTGCATGTCGTCTCATGTTGACTGATACTTATATGAAGTTTCCCGAATATAGCTTGAGCGATTTTCAAGTTATAGAACGGACCCGATTGAAACACAATTTTGTGATGGACTAAGTTCCAAGGGAAATAACTCAAAAAGTATAAACGCCAGAGTTACCATTCTTGCACTCTGCATGTCGTCTCATGTTGATTGATATTTATACGAAGTTTCGCGAATATAGCTTGAGCGGTTTTCAAGTTATAGAACGGACACAATTTGTGTCAGACAGACAGACAGATGGACGGACAGACAGACGCCCGGGGAAAAACAATATGTCTCCCGAGACTAAAGGGGGGAGACATAATTACTGGGCCTCTATGAAGTTATACAAGAGGGCCAAGAGGCCCTGAATCGCTCACCTGAGCAAAAAGGTTAAAGGTCAAACTAGAGTCATAATGTGAACAAACCAGATAGTTTGCAACCATTTCCAAAAGGTTCTGAAGAAGAAGATTTTTGAATGTTTTTCTATGTATTGCTATGGTTCAAACCCTGGAGCCCCCGGGGCAGGGCCATTTGGACCCTGGGGCCATCATTTGAATAATCTTGGTAAAGGATCACTAGGCAATGCTAAAAGCTAAATTTCAAGTCTCTGAGCCAAGTGGTTCTGAAGAAGAAGATTTCTGAATATTTTCCTATGTTTTTCTATGGTTCAAACTCAGGACCCCCTGGGGCCGCGCCATTTTTGACCCTGACACCATCATTTGAACAAACTTGGTAAGGGACCACTAGGCAATGTATCATACAAAATTTCAAGCATCTGCACCTGGAGTGGAAGGTTTTTAAGTACATTTTAATTTCGAACCCAAGACTCCCTGCCCCAGGGCCATTTTCGATCCTAGGGCCACCATTTACACAAACTTTGTAGGAGTCCACCAGGCAATGCATCATATCAAATTTCAAGCATCTGAGCCAAGTGGTTCTGAAGAAGAAGATTTTTTAATATTTTTCCATGTATTTCTATGGTTCAAACCTGGGACTCCCTGCCACGGGGCCATTTTGGACCCTGGAGCCACCATTTGAACAAACTTGGTAGAGGACCACTAGGCAATGTTACATACAAAATTTCAAGCATCTGAGGCAAGCAGTTCTGGTGAAGAAGTTTTTTATGTATTTTTTAGTTTCGAACCCAAGACCCCCTGCCCCGGGGCCATTTTGGACCCTGGGGCCACCATTTGAACAAACTTGGTAGAGGACCACTAGACAATGCTACATACCAAATTTCAAGCATCTGAGCCAAGCAGTTCTGGAGAAGATTATTTTTAAGTGTTTTTTTAGTTTCGAACCCAAGACCCCCTGCCCCAGGGCCATTTTGGACCCTGGGGCCACCATTTGAACAAACTTGGTAGAGGACCACTAGGCAATGCTTCATACCAAATTTCAAGCATCTGAGCCAAGCAGTTCTGGAGAAGAAGATTTTTAAGTATTTTTTAGTTTTGAACCAAAGACCCCCTGCCCCAGGGCCATTTTGGACCCTGGGGCCACCATTTGAACAAACTTGGTAAAGGACCACTAGGCAATGCTACATTCCAAATTTCAAGCATCTGAGCCAAGCAGTTCTGGAGAAGAAGATTTTTAAGTAATTTTTAATTTCGAACCCAAGACCCCCTGCCCCAGGGCCATTTTGGACCCTGGGGCCACCATTTGAACAAACTTGGTAGAGGACCACTAGACAATGCTTCATACCAAATATCTAAGCCCTAGGCCTAGCGGTTTCAGAGAAGATGTCATTTAAAGCAAATTGTTGACGACGCACGACGCACGACGCACGACGGACGACGGACGACGGACGACGGACACTGGGTGATCACAATAGCTCACCCTGAGCCTATGGCTCAGGTGAGCTAAAAACACTTAAGTTTAGACAGGGGCATATTATCTGCACAGTAAGGTTACTGAAACTTTAGGCCCTTACAGAATGCCCTAAACATCAAGACTGTATACCCAATAACAAAAAAACAAGGGTCATAACCCTGGCCATAATCTATGAATATGATGAAAAATAGCCATCAGAGGAGATGGCAAATCCCCCGACCGAAGACCCCTTGCACTTTGGTAAACACAGTGCCCTTCAAAACACATATAAATAGTATACTGTCATTCTTTTATGCTCCTTATTGACAATATCTGTTTAACAGATGCATGATTATCTAACACTTTGACCAAAACAGTATGCCAGATTGCTAAAAAGAGGTAAAATCTCAAATAGCAACCATGTAGACAATGTATTGCATATGATACATTCAACATTTCAAAATGTGTGAATAACTTCTAAAGTACAAGCCCTACAAATCTAATTTTGTACTCGCTAGTTAGTGAATTTGAACAAAGAATCCAAATCTGAATTTTTTTTTTTTTTTTTTTTTTTGGAGGGGGGGGGGGAGGGGGGGGGGGGGGGGGGGGGGGGGCTCGGAAAAGTATGAAAGCAAGAGTTGTCATTCTTGTATGAGACAAACTGTCATGATCTGATCTCCATATCTGTGAAGTATCATAAAAAATATTTCAAAGGGTATTCATGTTATGGAGCGGACACGAAATCCCACCTAAAACCATCAAGGGGTAATAACTCAAAAACTTAGAAAGCAAGAGTTGTCATTCTTGTTCGCGACACATCAGCATGACCTGTTCTACGTAACTATGAAGTATCCTGAAAATATTCCAAAGGGTATTCAAGTTATGGAGCGGACACGAAATTACACCTAAAACCATCAAGGGGAAATAACTCAAAAAGTAAGAAAGCAAGAGTTGTCATTCTTGTTCGCGACACATAGTCATGACCTGTTCTACATATCTGTGAAAGTATCATGAAAATATTTCAAAAGGTATTCAAGTTACAGAGCGGACACGAATTTACACCTAAAACCATCAAGGGGAAATAACTCAAAAAGTAAGAAAGCAAGAGTTGTCAATCTTGTTCGCGACACATCGTCATGACCTGTTCTACATATCTGTGAAGTATCATGAAAATATTTCAAAAGGTATTCAAGTTACAAAGCGGACACGAATTTACACCTAAAACCATCAAGGGGAAATAACTCAAAAAGTAAGAAAGCAAGAGTTGTCATTCTTGTTCGCGACACATCGTCATGACCTGTTCTACATATCTGTGAAGTATCATGAGAATATTTAAAAAGGTATTCAAGTTATAGAGCGGACACGAATTTACACCTGAAACCATCAAGGGGAAATAACTCAAAAAGTAAGAGAGCAAGCGTTGTCATTCTTGTTCGCGACACATCGTCATGACCTGCTCTACATATCTGTGAAGTATCATGAAAATATTCCAAAGGGTATTCAAGTTACAGAGCGGACACAAATCTGCCAAAAACTCACCAAAGGGGAGATAACTCAAAAATTACAAAAGCAAGAGTTACCATTCTTGCACGTGACACATCATCATGACCTGTTCTACATAACTGTGAAGTATTACGAAAATATTCCAAATGGTATTCAAGATATGGAGCGGACAAGAAAATGTTTACGGACGGACAGAAGGACGGACGGACGGACGGATGGCTCATCGCTATATCCCCCGAACCTTTCGGTCGGGGGATAAAAAGGAGCAATGCATTTCTAAAATTCAGCTCATTAATATGAATAGTTCCGGAGTTATCCTTTTACTTTTAAGTGAATGTCTGTTATCTATGAAAGGGGAATAACTCTGTCGCTAATCAATTTAGCATATCCTAACAACAATGAGAATTATCAATTCACCAAATACTAATAGCATACCGAATTCCAGCTCTCTCGGTCAAATGGTTCAAACGTTGGAAAAATGCCAAAAATGTCAAAAGGCCATAGCTTTGTCAAAAACAGGACAATTGGAATATTCCAAAATCACATGCACATCTTCAGATCATGATGAAATATTTAGCACAATTTCATGTCAGTCTGATTCAAGATGTGGTAGGAGTTGCATGGACAAGGTCTTAGTCAGCAAAGACCGTAACTCCATCAAAAAATGGCCAAAAGAAAAACCAAACCAGAGGACCAATGGTCCTGTAGCTCACCTGACACCTTCTGTCAACAGACACAATTTGTCATTTTACTCATTGGTTACTGAAACCAGTAGCTTAAAAGGTGTTCATATTTTAATTTTAAAATCTCAGTGACCTTGAGCGAAGTTAAAAAAAATGACCTTGACCTTTGATGACCTTATGTCTTCATGTATTCAATTAGTTAACCATATTTTCCAATTATTATATCTAGGCTTAAAAATGGAAATAACAGATAAATATTTTCAGTTGGTGAGTGGTGGGTTTCATACCTCCAAAATTGCAAGACTTCGCATTTTTGTCTTAAAACTAAATCTGTTGGAAAAGACTTTTATACCATAAATAGTTCATACAAACCCCCATATATATAACCACAAAAATCTAGAATAAAACTTTTGTTAATACCTCAAAGATTGCACTAACATTTCCAGCGGTGGGTTTTGAGCAAGGGTGGTGGGTTTCATACCCCTTCCAAAATCTGACCAAAATCTGAAATCCATTCATGTTTTCTGTAGATACTTTTGAGGAAAACCAGACATGTAAACACTAAGTAGGTCACTGTGACCTAATTCCACTATGGATTTTATTGATTTTATACAATATCAAATACCAAATTTCCACTGATGTTCTATGCATACTTTCAACCAAATGCATCCAAGGGATCTGGAGAGGTTGGTTTTGTTGTTTTTGTTTTTTTAAGTAACGGTGGCTGTCTTGGATTCTCAACCTGACCAAGTTTTACATTTCAGTCTGGTCATGCTTCATTTGAAATTTGAAAGCAACTGGTGCAGTGGTTTAAGAAGAGAAGTAAAAATGTTTGAGGTTTTGACTTATTTTGACATGAATTTGAGCAAATTTACACTTGTAACAGAAAGTAAGTCACTGTGACAAAACCCCACTACTGAATTTTTTCATTTTTATTATTTTCCATTGATGGTCCATGCCAAAATTCAGCCATATATACTCAGTGGTTCCGGAGAAGTTTGCTTATTTAAGTAATGGCAGCTATATTGGATATTCGACCTGACCCAATTTACAATTTTGAGGCCCTGAGGTCAGGTTATACTCCATGTGAAATTCGAGAAGCATGGGTCCAGTGGTTTTATAGAAGAAAATATTTAAATAAGTTGTTTTCAATTGATGAATGACAACTACAAACAATGAATGTTTTGGTATGACAATAGCTCACTATGGCCCTTTGGGCCATGTGACCTAAAATTGAGTCAAAAGTGTGACATTAGGGGTCTGTTCACACTCTCAAAAATACTGACCTAGTATTCATATGATAGCAAGATGATATCTGCATAAGAATCTAAATTTTTATCATTTCAGTTTAGCAGCTCAATAGTTATGACCCAGAATGTGTGGAAAAACACAAATTTTATTGATTCCGAATGTAGCAAAACTTCTGATGCATATCATTCCTAGGTCACTAAAAGAACATAACTGACTTTGGTATTCAAACATTTATCACAATAAGTGAGGTAAAAATTTTGGTGAACTTTTTCTGACTTCTATTTGTCACACAAATTAGACAAATTTAGTCAAATTTGTTACAGTCAGGACATTTTTGCACCAAATCTTATTCAAGTGCACATTCTGCCTGCAATATCAAAATTTAAGATAAGATAGTATTGTGATCATTCTGAAGGCCCAACAATGTTACTTTAATAAACTGATAAACCATATACCCTATTAATCATAATAAACATCCCTGCTCTAAAAATGGTCCCTGCTTCTTTTCCATGAATAATGTTATATTTACTTGAATGGACTCCAGTTTGATTTGCTATAAACAGGGTTTTCCCGGACTCAAGATTGAGAGTCTCAGACCCCCAAAATGGTGTCTGGGTATCTCTTTGAAATAGGGTCTTCTCTTAAAGGAAAGAATTTGCTCATAGAGGAGCAAAATCTTTCTTTTAGGAGTTGACCCCTACTGTGAAGGGCAAAAATAGTAGCAATGCTTCATCTAAAAGTATGCCCATCACCTTTATATGGCTTATCATAGGTAGTTTGGCAGTGGCTGATTTACTGCACTATATGACTTTATACTCTAAATAATGCCCCCACCCCTATCACAAAATGCAACACCCTCAGGGCATTTAATAGGATTAATACTGTATGCAAAAACAGTCATTTCAATTATACAATTGGCTAAAAAGGGTATGCAAAATCAGTCATTTCAATCAAAACAAGAGGGCCAAGAGGCCCTGAATCGCTCACCTGAACAAAAAGGTGACAGGTCAAACTAGGGTCATAATTTGAACAAACCTGATAATTTGCAACCATTTCCAAATGGTTCTGAAGAAGATTTTTGAATATTTTTCTATGTATTGCTATGGTTCCATCATTAGAACAAACTTGGTAAAGGACCACTAGGCAATACATCATACAAAATTTCAAGCATCTGCGCTAAGGGGTTCTGGAGAAGAAGGTTTTTAAGTACATTTTAATTTCGAACCCAAGACTCCCCGCCCCAGGGCCATTTTGGATCCCAGGGCCACCATTTACACAAACGTAGTAGGAGTCCACCAGGCAATGCACCATACCAAATTTCAAGCATCTGAGCCAAGTGGTTCTGTAGAAGAAGATTTTTAATAGTTTCCTATGTATTTCTATGGCTCAAACTCAGGACTCCCTGCCGCAGGGCCATTTTGACCCTGGGGCCATCATTTGAACAAACTTGATAAAGGAAAACAAGGCAATGCATCATACCAATTTTCAAGCATCTGAGCCAAGTGGTTTTGAAGAAGAAGATTTTTGAATATTTTTCTACGAAGTTCTATGGTTTTAGACCCAGGACCCCCTGTCGCGGGGCCATTTTGGACCCTGGGGCCACCATTTGAACAAACTTGGTAATGGGACTACTAGGCAATGCTACATACCAAATTTCAAGCATCTGAGCCTTGCGGTTCTGAAGTAGAAGAATTTTTAATAGTTTTCTATGTATTTCTATGGTTCAAACCTGGGACTCCCTGCCCTGGGGCCATTTTGGACCCTGGGGCCACCATTTGAACAAACTTGGTAGAGGACCACTAGGCAATGTGACAAACCAAATTTCAAGCAACTGAGGCAAGCAGTTCTGGTGAAGAAGATTTTTAAGTATTTTTAGTTTCGAACCAAAGACCCCTGCCCCAAGGCCATTTTGGACCTGGGGCCACCATTTGAACAAACTTGGTAGAGGACCACTAGGCAATGCTACATACCAAATTTCAAGCATCTGAGCCAAGCAGCTCTGGAGAACAAGCTTTTTAAGTATTTTTTAGTTTCGAACACAAGACCCCCTGCCCCAAGGCCATTTTGGACCCTGGGGCCACCATTTGAATAAACTTGGTAGAGGACCACAAGGCAATGCATCATACCAATTTTCAAGCATCTGAGCAAAGCAGTTTTGGAGTAGAAGATTTTTAAGTATTTTTCATTTTCGAACCAAAGACCCCCTGCCCCAGGGCCATTTGGGACCCTGGGGCAAGCATTTGAACAAAGTTGGTAGAGGACCACCAGGCAATCTTACATACCAAATTTCAAGTATCTGAGCCAAGTAGTTCTGGTGAAGAAGATTTTTAAGTATTTTTTCAGTTTCCAACCCAAGACTACCCTGCCCCAGGGCCATTTTGGGACCTGGGGCCACCATTTGAACAAACTTGGTAGAGGACCACTAGGCAATGCTACATACCAAATTTCAAGTATCTGAGCCAAGCCGTTCTGACGAAGAAGATTTTTAAGTATTTTTAAGTATGGAACCCAAGACCCCTGCCCCAGGGCCATTTTGGACCCTGGGGCCACCATTTGAACAAACTTGGTAGAGGACCACTAGGCAATGCTACATCCCAAATTTCAAGCATCTGAGCCAAGCCATTCTGGAGAAGAAGATTTTTAAGTAATTTTTAGTTTCGAACCCAGGACCCCAAGCCCCAGGGCCATTTTGGACCCTGGGGCCACCATTTGTACAAACTTGGTAGAGGACCACTCGGCAATGTTACATACCAAATTTCAAGCATCTGAGCAAAGCAGTTCTGGAGAAGAAGATTTTTAAGTATTTTTTAGTTTCGAACCCAAGACCCCCTGCCCCAGGGCCATTTTGGACCCTGGGGCCACCATTTGAACAAACTTGGTAGTGGACCACTAGGCAATGCTACATACCAAATTTCAAGCAGCTGAGCCAAGCAGTTTTGGGGAAGAAGATTTTAAAGTAATTTTTAGTTTCGAACCAAGACCCTCTGCCCCAGGGCCATTTTGGGACCTGGGGCAACCATTTGAACAAACTTGGTAGAGGACCACTTGACAATGCTTCATACCAAATATCAAAGCCCTAGGCCTAGCTGTTTCAGAGAAGATGTCATTTGAAGCAAATTGTTGACGCCGCACGACGGAAGACGCACGACTGACACTGGGTGATCACAATAGCTCACCCTGAGCCAATGGCTCAGGTGAGCTAAAAAGAGGTGAAGACGCAATTTTAGTAAAAATGTCACACTTTCTTTGTTTCACTTGGGACAAAACTGACCCGGTTTTGAACCTTCATTTTGTTCAGTGGACCCTCTTTACAAGGACAGCATTTGTCCTCAAAAATTTTGACATTAAACCGAATTTGCTGTTATAAAGAAGACAAATTTTGAACAATAAAGCCACACCGTGCAAACCAAAATGACGTAAAGAATTTTGCTGTTGTAATGAATGCCGCTGTAAAGAGGGCTGACTGTAAGTATTTCAGCTATGAAAGTAAAACTTTGCACCACTTAAATAAAAGGTATAATTTAAGAAGTTTTTTGTTTATTAGATACCTCAAGAAAATGAAACAGACTCATTATTCTCGGCACAGCCGAGTATAATTTCACTTTTGTTCCACATTTCACAATGTTTCATAGGCCAGATAATGCGTATGTCAAAATTTAGCAAATTATATCAAAGGTCAATGAGTATTTACTTTTCGTTTTTTTCCCATTGTACTGCACTGCCTGAATACTAGCACTCTGTCAGATGTTAATTCAAAATTTTCACTTGTTTGTAAATTTACAATGCAAATTTTATCGAAAACAGACGCAGATACTCAAAACCTTTTTTTTTTCAATGTAGATCTACTTTCTATTTCTACCTTCGGCTTAATACACACAAACAAACATTGTGTCAAGTTGGTAACTGTTTTGGAATCATGTCAACCTCAAGGCTGACAGCGGTCCATTTTGGAATTCCAAATTGGACAGCTCAATCTTGAAATAAGTCAATTTCACTACCCAGTATCAAAATTATGGTTGCGGGTACCTACCAACATAGCTCAAGTCATATTCAGGAGCGTTATTGTCAACTCTTCACCTAAAGACATATTACAAAACACATTTCCATTTAATCTGTGCTGATTATCTTCTTTTTTTTTTTAAGATTTTCCTTGTTTTTAAAATCACTCTTGAGTGAACAGGTAGCCCAATCAACGAACCAACAGCAAGCAGTGTGAATATGTCTTGCTGTCCACAGAGGAATCAAAAGAAATGATACAGAATACTTCCTCACAGCATCACAAAAAGCATGCTTTATTTGTCCAGTAAGGACGTTGTATAATCTGATATGATTACACCCACATCAATGTGACATTTACAAAGAGATGTTTCAAAGTATTGTTTCAAGGATAAGAAAAAACTAAATTGGAAATATTGGATACTCTTTTTATCTGAAGCTTTTACCTGATATCCTCTGCTGAAAAATTTGATGCATCCTTCTTTTCCATTATCTTTTTCATTGCCCATTTATTCTACAAGTAAAAAGTCAGACATAATATGAGCCGCGACACAAGAAAACCAACAATGTCGTCATGCGCCCAGCGCAGACTCACATCAGCCTGGGCTTTTGCCCAGTCAGAGTCTGATCAGGCTCTTTGCTAAGAGCTTAAAGGGTAGCCAAGGGACTAGGCTACCTTCAATGCGGACAGTGAAGACTCTGATCAGACTGGGCGGATGCCCAGGCTGATCTGAGTCTGCGCTGGGCCCACAACCACATTGTTGGTTTTGTCGTGTCGCGGCTCATATAAACTTGCTGATTCTAAGTAAAATCAAACCACAAGCTTCACATCTGGTTTCATAAACACAGCTGTATGCTACTTTGCTGATATATATTGTTTAAGACCATGTTACAATATAAAACTGTATATTTCTAGCCTTCTCAATGGCTATCTCAAGGTACAACCATGATCACAGCTGAAAATGCAATAAATGAACAAACCTGACCTACCCGCTTAAGGCCTGTTAAGTGGGGTTAATGGGCAAACTTTTCTAAGAGAGTGTTTAGCATGAAGATTCCTTTAATCAACAAGAGCACCGAAAAGTAGGGCAATATACGCCTGTTTCTGAGTGAGTTTGGGCCCCAGTCACCTTGGGCAGATCTATAGCCCTGACAATCAGCCACAAACAGGCACTAATGTGTGCACAAGAACAGTCTGTAAATACTAAAAGAACAGTCTGTAAATACTAGCTCCAAAACAAGAGGACCAAGAGGCCCTGAATCGCCCACCGGAGCAAAAATGACAAACGTCAAACTAGGGTCATCATTTGAACAAACCTGATACATGTAGTTTGAAACTGTCAAAGAATGAGAGACATTGGCAGGCTTCCTAGTAGCCCACTTGCAAAATATAGGTTTTTATAAAGGTTCCTTTTACCCCAAATATAGGTTCTTTTCTCACCAAAAATATAGGCTTATTAGGTGCTTCTATACTCATTTCAATCACATTTTTAGCTGCTTTCTTCTTAAGCCTGGAGCTTCTTTACCATGAATTATTATATTCCAACCAAAGTAATTTAACTATAATACCTGTGTCAGCAACAGAGACATTTTCCTGATCTGATTCTTGCATATACAGCACCCATAAGGTTTAAGAGCAAGCCAGATATCTTCTTCTTCTGGCCCTGAAACTTATTTTAACAAGTGAGTGCTAGCAATATACAATTTGCTTGAGATGACTTTACCTTCTGCATTTTGAACTTCAATTGCAGTGTTGGGAGTGAGTGAGTGAGTGAACTCGGGTTTAACGTCCCACCAGCAACGAGGTCATTTGGAGTTTCGACCTGGGTTTAAAGTCTCATCCGACCCTGAGAAGCGATGGATCAATCTTGCGACCCCTGGATTGGTAGTCCTGAGTGTTATCCACTACACTACAGCTGCTCCTAATTGCAGTGTCACTATCATGCATTTCTTTATGATATTTGAAAAAATATGGACTTCATACTACTGCATGCTGCAACTAATAGTAAAACTGCCAGTAACTCAAGCAAATTATTTATTCTAACGATCACTTGTTTTATCTATACTTGTTTCAAAATTATGAAGCAGAGACACAAACTGCAGCTCAAACTTCCAAAGGGAAATAACTCAGAAAGTATAAATGCAAGTGTTGTCATTCATGTATGAGACGAATTATCATGACCTTTTCTGTATATCTGTGAAGAATGATGAAAATATTTTAAAGGGTATTCCAGTTATACAGCGGACAGGAAATCACACCTAAAACCATCAAGGGGAAATAACTCATTCTTGTTCGCGCCACATTGTCATGACAAGTTCTACATACATGTATCTGTGAAGTATCATGAAAATATATTAAAGGGTTCATGAGCGAGCCAGATATCTTCTCCTTCTTCAGACCTAAATTTTATTTTAACAAGTGAGTGCTAGCAATATACAGCTAGAAATGTTTTTCAGAGAAAAACTGATGTCCCCCCACTAGCCCATTTCCCACCCCCTCTAATGAATAAAAACTCTGTACAAGTAAAGTATCTAGGCAAGTTTGGAGAAAGTCCATCCACTGGTTCTAAAGATATCCTACATAGATGATTATGTCCTTGAAAAATGAGTCAAGGTCACCAAATACTAAACATGTCTTAAACCTGTCGCAAACATATATTCATGCAAGTCTGATGAATTTCTGTCAGTTGGATCAAGATATAACTAATTTTTAAGAGAAAAAAATAAGAATGTTAATGTTAGCTTTTGACCTTGAAAATGAGGTCAAAGTCTCCAAAATCTGATCAGTTCTTAAGCTAGTCCCAGTTATGTATCCATGCAAGTTTGGTGAAATTCAATTAACTGGTAGATGAGATAGATACTGTCGTATTAGGAAATTGTCATCCAAGTCCTCCAGTGACCTTGAAAATCAGGTCAAGGTCACCAAAATCTAATCTGCTTTTAAACTTGTCCCAATGATGTAGCCATGCAAGTTTGGTGACATTCCATCCATTGGTTCAGGAGATATACTTGGTACAAGAAATTGTCATCTAAGTCCTCCAGTGACCTTGAAAATGAGGTCAAGGTCACCAAAATCTAATCAGCTCTTAAACTTGTCCCAATGATGTATCTAGGCAAGTCTGGTGAAATTCCATACATTGGTTCAGGAGATATAATGGGTACATGAAATATTCATCTAAGTCCTCTTGTGACCTTGAAAAGGAGGTCAAGGTCACCAAAACCTAATCAGCTCTTTAAACTTGTCCCAGTGATGTATCCATGCAAGTTTGGTGAAATTCCATCAATATGTTCAGGAGAAATAGTCGGTACAAGAAATTATCATCTAAGTCCTTCTTTGACCTTAAAAATGAGGTCAAGGTCACCAAAAACTAATCAGCTCTTAAACTTGTCCCAATGATGTTTCAATGCAAGTTTGGTAAAATTCCATCCATTGGTTCAGGAGATATAGTGGGTACAAATAATTCTCATCTAAGTCCTCCTGTGACTTTGAAAATGAGGTCAAGGTCACCAAAAACTAATCAGCTCTTAAACTTGTCCCAATGATGTATCAATGCAAGTTTGGTAAAATTCCACCCATTGGTTCAGGAGATATAGTGGGTTCAAGAAATTGTCATCCAAGTCCTCCAGTGACCTTGAAAATAAAGTCAAGGTCACCAAAAACTTATCAGCTCTTAAACTTGTCCCAATAATGTATCAATGCAAGTTTGGTAAAATTCCATCCATTGGTTCAGGAGATATACTGGGTACAAGAAATTGTCATCTAAGTCCTCTTGTGGCTATGAAAATGAGGTCAAGGTCACCAAAACCTAATCAGCTTTTAAACTTGTCCCAATGATGTATCAATGCAAGTTTGGTGAAATTCCATCCATTGATTCATAAGATATAGTGGGTACAAGAAATTGTCATCTAAGTCCTCTAGTGACCTTGAAAATGAGGTCAAGGTCACCAAAATCTAACCAGCTCTTAAACTTGTCCCAATGATGTATCTATGCAAGTTTGGTGAAATTCCATCCATTGGTTCAAGAGATATCGCGCATACAAGAATCTGTCAAGCCGACGCCGAGGCACCGGGATCGGAACTGAAAACAATATGTCCCCCCTCACCTTTGGTGGGGGGACATAAATTTGCTTGAGATGACTTTACTTTCTGCATTTTGAACTTCAATTGCAGTGTCACTATCATGCATTTCTTAATGATATTTGAAAATATATGGACTTCATACTACTGCATGCTGCAAATTATAGTAAAACTGAAATGAAAATTCAATAAGCAGAAATAGGTTACTCAAGCAAATTATTTATTCTAACAATCACTGTTTTATTAAAACTTTATTTCAAAATTGAAAATACTACAAACAATACAATAAAATTCTAAACAATAGTTTTGTACAGAATACACTCATGACTGATGTCATACATGTATGAGGAGTGGCTGTAGTGTAGTGGATAACACTCCGGACTACCAACCCAGGGATCGCAAGTTCGAACCCCCACTTCTCCGGTCTTTCGGATGAGACTTTAAACCGAGGTCCCGTCTCCATATGACCTCGTTGTTGGTGTGACGTTAAACCCGAGTTCACTCACTCACTCACTCATACATGTATGTGTCCATTTCTTATAGTTCCCATCACCTATTTATATCTTTCTCTTCTTTTTTGCTAGATGCTCCAGTTTTTCTGTTACTTTTCTCTTATTAACAAACAGTCAGTTTTTCTAGTTCAGAATGAGCATTCTTTTGCTTTGAAGCTGCAACATCTTGTAGCTCATGAGCAATTTCTTTTCCTAACATGTCTTTCTTCTTAATCACATTACTCATACAATCATTTGCTTCATTAACTAATGAGCCAATGCCCTTCAGGATATGTTCAATCTCTTTCATTTTGCTGTCTATTTATTTGTTTTTTCAAGACCTTTAACTTTCTCCAATCTTTCTTGCTCATTTTTTTCTTCCTGCTGCCTTTCAGCTTCAATCTGCTCCCCTTTCCTTTTTCTTTTCTTTCTTTTTTTTTCTATCCAATGCAAACTTGTTTAAGATACGCAAATTTGTCCATGATACTGTCATACCATTAATTTGTATGGTTATATCAAAATCAGTACAAAAATGAAGGCACTAGAGCACTAACAACATTTCTCTAACCAGAGGACCAATGGTCCTGTAGCTCACCTGACACTTGGTCCTGGTATATATTTTAATGCTTTTATACATGTATATAGCACCAGGGCAGGGGCAGATAACCCCCCTCCCTTGGGGATTAATGTTGAGTCCCAATTGTATATACCAAGCCACAAGGTCACTGGGCCTTTGTTTCTGGACAAAGATTTCTGAAGGGTTTTTATCATATATGGGCGTGGTGGCCACCATGTTCATGTGACCATGACCATCTGAACAAACTTTGATTCCTTTGACCCAGTATAAAAGCTCCATATGAAATACAGTAATCATTTGTATAAACAATGATGGGCCTGAGTGCCCAATGCTACATACCGGTACCAAGTTTCAAGGTTATAGACCTTTCAGTTCTCGAGAAAAAGACATTTGAAGAGTGTTTACCATATATGGGCATGGTGGCCATCTTGGTCAAGTGACCAAGACCATCTGAACAAACTATGGTTCCTTTAAGCCGGTGAAGCTCCATGTGAAATATGTCTTCAATTGACCCCAGTGGCCTCTGAGAAGATGTTTGAAAATGTTGACGGGTGACAGAATCTCAATGACGTTGTACAAAAGTCAAAGAATGACCTTAACCGTTAACAACAAAATATCTTCATCTGGGCACTTAGTCAACCATATACACGGTGCATAACCATATCGGACGCTATCTGTGAAAATCTGCGTTACTTGACTCTATCTGTGAGTGCTACGGACTCTATTTGATACTTGTCGTGGACGCTTCGGCGATTCAGTCGAAGAAAAAGGGACAAAACGTGTAAGTACTGGGTTTCATGGTTTCCACGGAACACATACCTTATTTTTCCTAATATTTCCGTCAATATTATTCAGCTAGCGAAGTTCAGTGCTTGTCATCAGTGAAATCAATTGCAGCGTGATAGTGCAGGAGCGTACATGGCCCATGAAAACAAGGGAAAACTCAGAGTTTTTATTCGTAGATAATGAATTTTGTCCTTTATTTACGAAGATAATTATGCTCATGATAATTTACACATGTCGTTAGGTGCATAAATAAAATCTTTACGTTAATATCAATGTTTAAAGGACACCACCCATTATTTTCAATGTTCCGGATTCTATTTGTGTCTCCGAAATAATGTAATTTTATGCCAACGGACAGATGTTGTCCTCAAGGCAACGGACTATACTTGTGAGCAGCGGACCTTACTTGTGATGTTTGTTTTCTTTTTTCAGCCAAAAACGTCGTAAAAGATCAAACTTGTGGTTGCATCAGCCAAAACGGCGATGGCTTAGTCCCGAATTTGAAAAAAGTCCTGCGGTGCATGCTCAATTCGTGTCCACAGTAGATTGCCAAAATCACAGGTCAAAGATGCGGTGATTTGTCACACCTACCCCACCCCACCCCCTCCACCAAGAAAAAAACCCCATAAAATTAAACAATATTCAGCCCAGAAATATATGTGAAATCTGTTGTTTTTTTTCCATCAAAATATGACTTATTTTTTCATTTTGTATTTTCTTCCAAACACACTAATGTGTATCTTATAGACAGGTATTCAACTCGAACTGCAGTCAGGTAGGACAGGATCTGATAGACCATGTTTACTGCATCAAAAATCTGCGCCAGAGCTGTTCATTTATAGCATCTGGTGTCATTGTAAAAGGTAAAAAAAATCCGATTTTCTTCAAAAAGGAGATATTCTTCCAACTCAGAGCCTTACAAAATTTTAAATTCATTCATTAGGGTCAAACTTATCACACCGATCTGTTTTCTTTCCATTGCGTTCGCAACTAATCGGCGTGCAAGGTGGACACACTCTTCAAAATTGTCAAATCTTGACCTTCATTCCAGCTTGTAGACTCGAAAGTAAATACGAATTATGCATAACAGCTATAGATACTGGAAGACACGGATGTCTGATGTTCCGTGCACCTTATGCCCCATAAGAAAATGTGTTGTTAACAATTATATTGGAGTTTATAAACACCCATCCTTACCTCGTTTTCCATTTTGGGACGGATAGAATCCTAAACTAACGCAAATAGACTCCGAAATACACAGATAGAGTCCAGTTTTCACAGATAGCGTCCGATATGGTTATGCACCGTGATATATACCAAATATTGTACCTTAGACTTAAATAGTTTCTGAAAAATCCACTGTTTAAGCATTTTCCCATATAAAAGCCTACATAATGTACCAAAGTTGACAGTGTCATAAATTAGGTCAAGGTCAACGCACGATCATTTGTACAAACTATGATGGGCTTGAGTGCCCAAAGCTACACACCAAGTTTCAAGGTCATACGCCTTTTGGTTCTGGAGAAGAAGATTTTGAAGGGTTTTTACCGTATACAGGCATGGCGGCCATCTTGGTCAAGATCCCGAGAACAAACTTTTATTCCCCGATCACACTTAGACTCCATATGAAATTTTGCTTCAATCAGACCAGTGGTTTCAGAGGAGAAGATGTTTTGAAAATCTTGATGATGGACAGACCCACAAACTGACCTTGACCTTCAGTGACATAATAGCTTCATCTGGTCATTTAGTTGACCATATATACACCACGCTTTGTACCTTAGACTAAAATAGTTTCTGAGAAATCCACTGTATAAGCGTTTTCCCATATAAAAGCCTAACATACCAAAGTTGACCATGTCGTATATTAGATCAAGGCCAATGCAAGGTCATTATTTCTATAAACTATGATGGGCTCGCATGCTCGATGCTTCATACCAAGTTTCAAGATCATAGGCCTTTTGGTTCTGGAGAAGAAGATTTTCGAAGGGTTTTTACCATATATGGGCATGGCGGCCATCTTGGTCATGTGACCCAAACCCCGGGTATAAACTTTAGTTCCCCTATCCCACTGAGACACCATATGAAATTTGGCTTCAATCTCCCCAGTAGTTTCAGGGGAGAAGATGTTTGAAAAATCTTGACGACGGATGGTCCGACGGAATGACCTTGACCTTCCGTGACATAATATCTTCATCTGGTCATTTAGTTGACCATATAGACCACATATTGTACCATAGACTTAAATAGTTTCTGAGAAAACCATTATATAAGCGTTTTCCCATATAAAAGCCTAACATACAAAGTTGACCATGTCGTTAATTAGGTCAAGGTCAACGCAAGGTCATCATTTGTATAAAGTAAGATGGGCTCACATGCCCAAAGCTACATACCAAGTTTCAAGGTCATAGGCCTTTTGGTTCTGGAGAAGAAGATTTTTGAAAGTTTTTTACCATATATGGGCATGGCGGCCATCTTGGTCATGTGACCCAGACCCCGGGTATAAACTTTCGTTCCCCCATCCCACTGAGACTCCATATGACACTTTGCTTCAATCACCCCAGTGGTTTCAGGGGAGAAGATGTTTGAAAATCTTGACGACGGATGGTCCGACGGAATGACCTTGACCTTTAGTGACATGATATCTTCATCTGGTCATTTAGTCGACCATGTATACAACATATTGTACCTTAGACTTGAATAGATTCTGAGAAATCAACTGTTTAAGCATTTGCCCATATAAAAGCCTAACGTACCAAAGTTGACCATGCCGTAAATTAGGTCAAGGTCAACGCAAGGTCATCATTTGTATAAACTATGTTGGGCCAACATGCCCGATGCTACATACCAAGTTTCAAGGTCAGAGGCCTTTTGGTTCTGTAGAAGAAGGTTTTTGAAGGATTTTTACCATATATGGGCATGGCGGCCATCTTGGTCATGTGACCCAGATACCGGGAACAAACTTTTGTTTCCCCAACCCATGGAGGCTGCATATGAAATTTGGCTTCATGGTCCAGTGGTTTCAGAGGAGAAGATGTTTGAAAATCTTGACCACGGATGGTCTGACGGAATGACCTTGACCTTTCGTGACATAATATCTTCATCTGGTCATTTAGTCGACCATGTATACCAAGTATTAAACCTTAGAATTAAATAGTTTCTGAGAAATCCACTGTTTAAGCGTACCAAACTTGACCATACCGTAAATTAGGTCAATGTCAACGCAAGGTCATGATTTGTATAAACTATGATGGGCCGGCATGCCCGATGCTACATACCAAGTTTCAAGGTCGTAGGCCTTTTGGTTCTGGAGAAGAAGATTTTTGAAGGACTTTTACCATATATGGACGTGGTGGCCATTTTGGTCATGTAACCCAGATGCCGGGAACAAACTTTTGTTTTCCCAACCCATGGAGGCTGCATATGAAATTTGGCTTCAATCGGCCCAGTGGTTTAAGAGGAGATGTTTGAAAATCTTGACCACGGATGGTCTGACGGAATGACCTTGAC
Source organism: Ctena decussata (assembly GCA_963989385.1). Taxonomy (NCBI): domain Eukaryota; kingdom Metazoa; phylum Mollusca; class Bivalvia; order Lucinida; family Lucinidae; genus Ctena; species Ctena decussata. The sequence goes on from OZ022500.1 coordinate 43,004,784, forward strand.
CTTTCGTGACATAATATCTTCATCTGGTCATTTAGTCAACCATGTATACCAAGTATTAAACCTTAGAGTTAAATAGTTTCTGAGAAATCCACTGTTTAAGCGTTTTCCCATATAAAAGCCTAACGTACCGAACTTGACCATACCGTAAATTAGGTCAAGGTCAACGCAAGGTCATGATTTGTACAAACTATGATGGGCCGGCATGCCCGATGCTACATACCAAGTTTCAAGGTCATAGGCCTTTTGGTTCTGGAGAAGATTTTTGAAGGGTTTTTACAATATATGGGCGTGGCAGCCATCTTGGTCATGTGACCCAGATACCGCGAACAAACTTTCGTTCCCCCAACCTAGGTAGTCTCCATATGAAATATGGCTTCAATCGGCCCTGTGGTTTCAGAGGAGAAGATGTTTGAAAATGTTGACGACGGACGGACGACAGACGGACGGACGACGGATGCCTGGCTATAATATAAGCTCACCTATGAGCCTAAAGGCTCAGGTGAGCTGAAAATAGCCACTATGACCTTGATCTTAGCCCTAGAATGCTGAAAGAAAACCTGTCTGAGATATTGTGAAACTACATGTTTGTGCGAAGTTAAATCAAAGTAGGTCCATAAATAAAGGCGCTAGAGTGATGACATAGTTTTTTTCTTAAAATAGCCACTGTGACCTTGACCTTGACCCTTTCATCTTGAAACGCAAACTCGTCTGAGGTAATGTCATATGCAACACTTGTTTGAAGTTTAACCAAAATTGTGCCATAAATGAAGGGGCGCCTAAGAGCCATGACAAAATTTTTCTAAAAATAGCCACTGTGACCTTGACCCTGACTCTATTGCCCAGAAATGCAAATTTATTTAAGATATTGTCATATGCAACATTTGTATAAAGTTAAATTAAAAGCAGTCCATAAATGAAGGTGCTGGAGCAATGACAAAATTTTTCTAAAATTAGCAACTGTGACCTTGACCTTGATCCCATCACCCTGCAAAACAAAGCTGTTGAGGTAATGTCATACTTGTGAGACATTATATCAAAATTGGCTAACAAATGAGTCGCTAGAGTGATGACAAAAGGTGACCATACGTAAAAACACAAATACGTACGTACATATGGAACAGACCCTACATGCTAAACACACTCTCTTAGATAAGTGTACTCAACTCACCCCACATTACAAGCCTTTAGTAGGGTAGGTCAGGTTTGACGGTTTATGGCCCTTCCAGCTGTGATCTTGGTTGTTTCTTCAGATAACCTTGGAGTAGGTTAGGAAATATTATGTAAGATGATATGCTAACCAGATGTGGTCTTCTAGTGTCCGTATGAAGGGTGTTCGGAAAGTTTTGCAAATGGCCTCCTGCCTTTGCTTAGGGGCATGCTGGATACAGATGCTATACATGTTCTGAACGCACTACATTTTGGTCTTTTCAAAGATACAAAACAGTATACAATGACACTCTTCCTTACTGACTTACAATACACTTTATTAGGCCCCAGTCCTAACACTAAGCTAATACGTAAAATCTTTTCAGTGTAAGGAAGTCAAGACAAATATTGTTGTAAATACAAAATATCTCCTTGTCTACTGCTTGTCTATCGTTGCCTACATTAGTGATGCAAAAGTTAGAAAGGTGGCAACTGTTACCGAATAATTCCTTGCAAAAATATGCAGTTCTCATGACGTTATTGAAATGTCATATCTGAAAGAATGTAGAGGCTTCATTTTTTGCATTAATTTGGATTTTAAATAATGACAGATTTGACCCATGCAAAGGCTCTTGCTCACAAAATTTTGAATGCTTACAGACTTGTTTTCCTTACAAAATCATTATAACTTTAGAAGAAAGGGAAAATTTGCTACAGCTACTACATAAATATGGTTAATGCATTTTCAGGGACAGTATGGAACCTAGGTTAAATATAATTTCCGCGATATTTTTAAGAAAACATTGCCTGGGCATTGTCTCAAAGTAGCAAAGATAAAAAATCAAAGGTTTCTCATATATGAACAAGAATTCCGCGGAATGCGGTGTCTCGCCTGCTGGCACTTTGTCACATAACAGAGCTAAATCAGCAAAGAAGTATGCATGAACCAAGTTCTTGGATCTATAGCCCTTATAGTTTCTGAGAAACAGACCTAGATGCAGAAACCTGACAAAAAATTGCAAAGTCAGTCAACCGTAAAATGTTGGTAAAGACTCAATATTGATGATTTTGAGCTCTTCTCTTCCAGATGAATGCATGACCCGAGTTTCATGGTTCTAGCCCTTATTGTTTCTGAGAAACAGACCTAAACGCAAAAACTCGACAAAAAACAGCACAATCAGTCAACCCTAAAATATAGGTCAAGACTCAATATTGATGATGGCTTTGAGATTTACTCTTCTAGATGTATGCATGAACGAAGTTTCAAGGCTCTAGCCCTAATAGTTTACCTAAACGCGAAAACTTGCCCAAAAATTGCAAAGTCAGTGAACCGTAAAATGTTGGTCAAGACTCAATATTGATGATGGCTTTGAGATTTACTCTTCTAGATGTACACATGATCCAAGTTTCATGGCTCTAGCCCTTATAGTTTCTGAGAAAATGACCTAAACGCGTAAAACTCGACAAAAAATTGCAAAGTCAGTCAACCGTAAAATCTAGGTAAAGACTCAATATTGATGATGGCTTTGAAATCTACTCTTCCAAATGTATGCATGAATCAAGTTTCATGGCTCTAGCCCTTATAGTTTCTGAGAAAATGACCTAAACGAAAAAAAAACTCGACAAAAACTTGCAAAGTCAGTCAACCGTAAAATGTAGGTCAAGACTCAATATTGATGATAGCTTTGAGATCTACTCTTCCAGATGTATGCATGAACCAAGTTTCATGGCTCTAGCCCTTATAGTTTCTGAAAAAATGACCTAAACGCAAAAACTTGACAAAAGTTTACGCCGCCGCCACCGACGACAACGACACCGGAAAAGCGATACATATGTCTCGCCTCTGCTTTGCAGGCGAGACAATTACGGACTACTAAAGTGAAATTCTGCAGTGCCTGTAGGGACTACCTCTTTCAAAGAAGATACAAATATGTCTTTTAAGAAAAATACACCGCCTTTGCAGACTTCTGTAGGCATATCATAGCTTTATGTGTTTTTGCTACCAGAAATTCTGTCATTATGGTGGTTACCAAGAAATTATGCCACTTGCAAAACTTTCTGAACGCCCCTCTTAATTAGAAAATTTAAAATATCAAAGTAAATTTCAGAGTTGAGAATATTATATAGCAGGAAAAATTAATAGGATTGAGTCTTTGAATCACTCCTTTCAAAGTCATTACCTAGCTGCTAGCAGACAAAGGTGTTAATTTATCTTACATACCTCCCCAGATGGAACAAAAAATGCTTATACACGAAAAGTCAGTATTTAGTTAGAGGATAAGAGATGTGTTTCTAATGATATCCCCTCTACAACTTCTTTGTGCAAGGGGATAAAAAAGCATCCATTTGTACAGATGCTAACACCAGGGTGACAACAGCTCTTCCTACAGGAATTCTTACAGGAGAGCCTAAAACCAAAATTGAAAAATGGAAAACCAAATTGATGTGTTACTAACCCCTACAGATTGGCTACATGAGAAGTGCTTTTTTCAGCTTAATGAACTAGTAAATTGTATTGTGCAGCTAACTACGGTGATGTTTTGACAGTTCAACAGGCATTTTTTTTGTAAATTAATTTGATGGCAAATTCTAGCAAGTTTGACAAATATATATACTAAATTTTATGTGTTCATAACTTAAGTATACAGAGGTCGACTAATACTATACATTTGGCCATTTTACTCCAAATTACTGACATTTTTATCCAAAATCATTAAAAACTAAGTTAAAAGCCCTGATCTGAAAACAATTTTCACGTAGAACTCTTCTTTTGATTAAATATAGTCATGATTAATAAGGCTGTACTGATATCGTAGTCATTTAAACTTGTCATTAAGTATTTATTGTCCAATTTGTATTAGTACAATTCTGCAATTTGTCAGATTTAGTCCCCTATGCATGTATCTTTATGTGCAGAAGCTTGAATCTGATTTCAATGACATATGGTCTGACAATTTGATTGTTCTGCTTGAAGAGGTGCATTTCAGAAAAACGGAAGATATTTAGATCTGAGAGGAAGGCACAATATATATTTTATGCTGTCAGTTCCACATAAATTCTGACAACTGTGTTGGAAGAAAAGTGCATTGATTTGAGGTATTTTTATACCTATATAAAGCTGTCCATACTCTGACTTCTTCTCTTGCCCATGATAATGACAGATTAAAAAAGGCCGCTTATCACCTTAGTTAGCCGCATGATACAATTTACAAATACACCAAGGAGATCAAAACATTTTTTTACCTATGTAGCCAATCTGCAGGATTGTTACATGGAGTTATAACAAAGTAACAAAGAAAATATTACCTGGGCAACTGTGAGATGTAACTCTTTATCTGGATCATTAAGGCTAAGATCAGCTTCCACATCAGTAATAGAACTCTTGAGGTCAGTCAGAGAAACAGACTTCATGATCTCCTCTGAGTCAGTAATATTACCGATGCCACCTTTTTTAGCAAACTGGGAAAAAATATTATAATACAGAGTTCCATTACCTGAGCATCTGTGAGATGTAACTCTTTATCTGGATCATTAAGGCCAAGATCAGCTTCCACATCGGTAACAGAACTCTTGAGGTCAGTCAAAGAAACAGTCTTCATGATCTCCTCTGAGTCAGTAATATTACCTATGCCACCTTTTTTAGCAAGCTGGGAAAAATATCATAATACAGAGTTTCACTACCCTATTTCTTCAGTTATGAGATGGGAGTTGTCCCCTTCCAAAACATTCCTGAAAATCTAGATCCATCTTATACCACTCCAAAACAATCCCAAAAATGTAGATCCATCTTAATACAGATCCATGATATAAGATGGATCTCGATTTTTGGGACTGTCAACTGTGAATAACTGTGAAGTTTCATGAAAATATTCCAAAGGGTATTCAAGATATAGAGCGGACAAATAAATGTTTACGGATGGACGGACACCAGTCTCATCGCTATATGACCCCGACTTTTTGGTCGGGGGATAAAAATGACCCAAAAGCATCACATATGAGTATTTATTGTCTGTGAAGACATTGTCTGCTACCATTGAGTGTGTGGCTAGTTTGACTGTATCAATCAACCCCTTACCGGTTGTGTAGTGGTCCATCCCTGTCTCTTCGCAGGTTCGTTTTGGTAGCTATACGCTGTGTGCTCAATGAAAGTTCGATCCTCAGACTGGCATTTACTGTGTAGAATGTTGCTCCAGAGACAGACTAGCATTGCTCTTACTATATATGATTTTTTCGAAATCTATTTACATTCCAGTGTATAGGATGTGGCTGTGGGACATGCTTCATTGTCGTCATCTTATCCCCAGTGCTTAGATACTAACCTTTTTTTTTTTCGTTTTCTTTTGTTTTCTCATATTGTCCGCAAGCACCTTATAAAATTAGATTGTGAAGCGGAAAAAAACAAAAATCTACAATTGGCAGTATAACATGTGTGAAACCGTCATGCAGAGCAAACGTGGGGACCAACAGATAGATTTACATGTGTGTAAGTGCTCCCAAAGAAAAAATACGGCAAATATCTTTAAACAAGAGGACCATTAGGTCCTGATCGCTCCCTGCTCCCAAAGAAAAAATACGGCAAATATCTTTAAACAAGTAGCCCAAAGGGCAACAATTGCTCACCTGAGAGACATTGTAAACCTATAGGGATATTTAAGATGCTCAAGGGCAGCTAACTCCACAGTCAGTGGTCCAATCAGGCTGAAAATTAAACTCATCCAAAACATTATGTATGCCCTCATTTAATATATGCAAGTTTAAAAAGTATCCGATCAAGAGCACAATAGACAGAGCTGTCAAGGGCAGCTAACTTCGTAGTGCAGGGTTTTCCCTGACTCAAGATTGAGAGTCTCAGACCCCCAAAATGGTGTCTGGGACTCCCAGAAAAAAAGTCTGTGCATCCACTGGGACTCTCAAAATAAAATCCAAGTCCCAATTCAAAGTAATGAGTTCTTATAAAAATTATATTATTCTTGGCACAATACCAAGTAATGATTTTCAAAATAAAGTATTCATGAAATTCTGATATTTGATTTGGACATTTTATATAACTTTTCAGAGTACAGGACCCTTTACTTTTGGCATTGGACTCTTAAAAACTTGGTATGTGGGTCCCAAAAACTCCTTTAATACAAGGCCGAGGGAAAACCTTGTAGTGGTTGGCCAGATCTGGCCAAAATTTGAACTTGTTTAAGATATTATGCATTTCCTCATTACCTGCAAGTTTGAAAAGGATCGAATCAGTAGAAACCAAGAAAAAGTGGCAACACTGATTTTTTGGATGCTCAGCGCAGGTACTCCATAGTCAGTGGTGGGATCTAGCCAAAATGCTAACTAATCCAAGCTTTTATGCATATCCTCATTACCTGCAAGTATGAAGAGGATCCGATGAAAAATGAAAATGTGATGACATTGTTTTCTCCATTATAAGACTACGGGATTTTTTTCAAACGCTCAAGGGCAGCTAACTCCGTAGTCTGTGCTCAAATCCACCCAAATTTCAAACTCATCCAAGCTCTTATGTATGTCATCATTACCTGCAAGTATGATAAGGATCTAATCAAAAACCTTGATTGCAGAACCCTGAAAGTCAAACTTGCTCGAGATATTGTCATGCCCTACATTTGTGTGACTTTATTTTAAAATCCGTTGAGAAATGTAGGTGCTAGAGCCATGACAAAGTTTTTCTAAAAATAGCCACAGTGACCTTGACCTTGGACACAGCATCCTGAAAGTCTAACTTGCTTGAGATATTGTCATACCCTACATTTGTGTCAAGTTATTTCAAAATCCATGGAGAAATGAAGGTGCTAGGGCAATGACAAAGTTTTTCTAAAAATAGCCACAGTGACCTTGACCTTGGGCGCAGCACCCTGAAAGTCGAACTTGCTCGAGATATTGTCATGCCCTACATTTGTGTGACTTTATTTTAAAATCCATGGAGAAATGTAGGTGCTAGAGGGCTGACAAAGTTTTTCTAAAAATAGCCAAAGTGACCTTGACCTTGGGTGAAACACCCTGGAAGTCAAACTTATTTGAGATATTGTCATGCCCTACATTTGTGTGAAGTTGATTTAAAATCTGTTGAGAAATGTAGGCGCTACAGCGATGACCAAGTTTTTCTAAAAATAGCCACAGTGACCTTGACCTTGGGTGCAGCACCCTGAAAGTCAAACTTGCTCGAGATATTGTCATGCCCTACATTTGTGTGAAGTTATTTTAAAATCTGCTGAGAAATGCAGGTGCTAGAGTGCTGACAAAGTTTCTCTAAAAATAGCCACAGTGACCTTGACCTTGGGCGCAGCATCCTGAAAGTCAAACTTGCTTGAGATATTGTCATGCCCTACATTTGTGTGAAGTTATTTTAAAATCTGCTGAGAAATGCAGGTGCTAGAGTGCTGACAAAGTTTTTCTAAAAATAGCCACAGTGACCTTGACCTTGGGCGCAGCATCCTGAAAGTCAATCTTGGTTGAGATATTGTCATGCCCTACATTTGTGTGAAGTTATTTCAAAATCCGTTGAGAAATGTAGGCAATAGAGCGATGACAAAGTTTTTCTAAAAATATGTGATGATGTTGTTTTCTCCATTATAACACTATGGGATTTTTTTCAAACGCTCAAGGGCAGCTAACTCCGTAGTCTGTGCTCGAATCCGGCCAAATTTCTAACTTATCCAAGCTCTTATGTATGTCATCATTACCTGCAGGTATGATAAGGATCTAAGCAAAAACAGTTGAGAAAACGTGATGACGCCATTTTCCCCATTATAACCCTATGGGATTTTTTTCAAACGCTCAAGGGCAGCTAACTCCGTAGTCTGTGCTTGAATCCGACCAATTTCGAACTCATCCAAGCTCTTGTGTATGTCATCATTACCTGCAAGTATGATAAGCATCTAATCAAAAACAGTTGAGAAAACGTGATGACGCCGTTTTCCCCATTATAACCCTATGGGGGCTATCTGTTGCCATGGAAACCAGAGTTCTGAGCTGATCGGCACCAAAACCTAATGCAGCCTTTCCCCCACCCCAATGATGCTTCAGATAAAATTTGATTGCGATCCGCCCACTGGTCTCTGAGATATTTATGTTTGAAAGTGTTGACGCACCCACCCACCCACCCACCCACGCACGGACGGACGACGGCTCGACTCCCATCCTATAAGCTCACCTCTGAGCCTTCGGCTCAGGTGAGCTAAAAATAGCCACAGTGACTTTGACCTTGGGTGCAGCACCCTGAAAGTCAAAGTTGTTCGAGATATTGTCATGCCCTACATTTGTGTGAAGTTGATTTAAAATCGGTTGAGAAATGTAGGCGCTAGAGTGATGACAAAGTTTTTCTTAAAATAGCCACAGTGACCTTGACCTTGGGTGCAGCACCTTGAAAGTCGAACTTGCTCGAGATATTGTCATGCCCTACATTTGTGTGAAGTTATTTTAAAATCCATGGAGAAATGTAGGTGCTAGAGCCATGACAAAGATTTTCTAAAAATAGCCACAGTGACCTTGACCTTGAGCGCAAAACCCTGAAAGTCAAACTTGCTCGAGATATTGTGATGCCCTACATTTGTGTGAAGTTATTTAAAAATCCATTGAGAAATGTAGGTGCTAGAGCGCTGACAAAGTTTTTCTAAAAATAGCCACAGTGACCTTGACCTTGGGCGCAGCATCCTGAAAGTCGAACTTGCTCGAGATATTGTCATGCCCTACATTTGTGTGAAGTTATTTTAAAATCCATTGAGAAATGTAGGCGCTAGAGCGATGACAAAGTTTTTCTTAAAAAAAAATGTGATGACATTGTTTTCTCCATTATAACACTATGGGATTTTTTTCAAACGCTCAAGGGTAGCTAACTCCGTAGTCTGTGCTCGAATCCGGCCAAATTTCGAACTCATCCAAGCTCTTATGTATGTCACCATTACCTGCAAGTATGATAAGGATCTAATCAAAAACAGTCGAGAAAAGGTGATGACGCCGTTTTCCCCATTATAACCCTATGGGGGCTATCTGTTGCCATGGAAACCAGAGTTCTGAGCTGATCTGCACCAAAACCTAATGCAGCCTTTCCCCCACCCCAATGATGCTTCAGATAAAATTTGATTGCAATCAGCCCACTGGTTTCTGAGATATTTATGTTTGAAAGTGTTGACGCACGCACGCACGCACCCATGCACCCACCCACGCACGGACGGACGACGGCTCGACTCCCATCCTATAAGCTCACCTCTGAGCCTTCGGCTCAGGTGAGCTAACAAGAGGACTATTAGGTCCTGCTCGCTCCCCTGAGCCCTGAGACTTTAATGTGATATGAATTTTTTGGACATTTGTTTTCTCTATGAATTTACCGATCTTTTGTAGACATAAGGTACAGTGCAAAAAGGGTGGAAAGCAAAACAACCAGGCCTAACAGTTTCTGAGAGAAAGTACTTTAAATATTCAACACAAGTGACCATTGGCCAAAGTCACTAAATGATCTTGGCCTCTTGAATTCAAAGGGTTTAAGGTCAATTGCATTTCCATATCATAGAGTCTAATAGCAACAGAAAAACGCACTTTTACAGCTTTTCCCATTCAAAAGCCTAACGGGGTAAATAAGACCTTATAATATAAATGGTCAAGGTCAACTCAGGCTCATCAGTTATATAAACTTTGTAGTACTAGAGTCCCAGATGCTACATGCTAAGGTTCAAGGCAATTGGCCCAGTGGTAATGGTTTTAACCATATATGGGCATGGCGGCCATCTTGATCATGTGATGTGGACCAAATATATAAATTGTCTTACCCCCTTTGCCTGAGGGCTGCATATGAAATTTAATTGAAACTGGCCCAGACATTTCAGAGGAGGTCCTTTGAAAATGACAACAGGCGACAAATATGTGACCTTTGGCCAAGGTCACTTAATGACCTTGACCTCTAGAACTCATATGGATTGAACTTGAATGCATTTTCATATCACAGAGCACAATAGAAACAAACTAGAAAATTGTGTCTGTAAGACACAGGTGATGCCCCCGAGCTCCCCATTAACCCTTGCACCCCTTTCTCCCTCCCTCCCTCCACCCCCACCATCATCACAAATTCAAAGAAGTGTGCATGGTCCCAAACTGTGAAAACTGATTAGTCATAAGCTGTAGTATGTCTTGGGAACACTTAAGCTTGTCACTTATATTGTTAAAAAAACAAACAAGAGGGCCATGGTGGCCCTGAATCGCTCACCTGAGCATTAATCAGTTCACTGGCTCTGGTGAAGATTTATAAGAGTTTTTACCATACATGGGAATGGAGGCCACCTTGGTCATGTGACCAAGATCATTTGAAGAACTTTCAATCCTTTGACCCATGTGCAGGCTCCATATGAAATTTGATCTGCCCAGTGGTTTCAGAGATGTTTGAAAATATTTATGGATGGATGAAAGAGGCAGCTAACACCAATACTGTAAGGCTCGATCAGGTGAGCTGAAAATGGCAGAGTCGCTTCTCCGAAAAGTTCCCGTTCATGTTGAGTTCCTTCGATGGATTTCAACTAGACTTAACTAGGCAAACACAGATGATAGAATGGTAGCATCATTATCTCACTGTGGTGAAACTAATGTATTCCAAGGAGTTTGTGGCTGGCATCATTGCAATGTTAGTTCTGATTCTTGCAACATAACTTAATTTAAATTTGACCTAGTGACCTAGCTTTTGACCCGACATGACCTAGTTTCAAACCGGATATTGTAAGAATAAACATTCTGACAAAGTTTCATTGAGATTGGATCAAAACTGTGCCTTCTGGAGCGTATACAAGGTCGTTCTTATATTTGACCTAGTGACCTAGTTTTTGATCCGACACAAACCAGTTTCAAACTGACCTAGATTTCATAAAGGTAAACATTCTGACAGAGTTTCATGAAGATTGGACCAAAACTGTGCCCTCTAGGGTGTACACAAAGTTTTTCTTAGATTTGACCTAGTGACCTAGTTTCTGATCTGCAGGACTCAGTTTCATAAGGGGCATATATATATGGACAATAAACATTTTGACATAGTTTCATGAAGATTGGATCAAAACTGTTCCTTCTAGTGCGTACACGAGGTTTTTCTAAGATTTGACCTACTGACCTAGTTTTTGACCTGACATGACCTACTTTCAAACTTGGCCTAGAGTTTATGAAGATAAACATTCTGACAAAGTTTCATAAAGTTTGGATCAAAACTGTGTCCTCTAGAGCATACCAACGGTTTTTCTATGATTTGACCAAGTCACCTAGTTTTTGACCCTACATGACCCAGTTTCAAATTTGTCCTTCATATTATGAGGATAAACATTCTGATAAAGTTTCATGAACTTTGGATCGAAACTGTGCCTTCTACAGCGTACACAAGGTTTTTCTAAGATTTGACCTAGTGACCTAGGTTTTGACCCGACATGACCCAATTTGGAACTTGGCCTAGAGTTTATGGAGATAAACATTCTGACAATGTTTTATAAAGATTGGATCAAAACTGTGTCCTCTAGAGCGTACACAATGTTTTTCTATGATTTGACCTAGTGACCTATTTTTTGAACCAACATGACCCAGTTTCATACTTGTCCTAGATATTATAAAGATAAACATTCTGACAAAGTTTCATGAACTTTGGATGAAAACTGTGCCTTCTAGAGTGTACACAAGGTTTTTCTAAGATTTGACCTAGTGACCTAGTTTTTGACCCTACATGACCCAGTTTCAAACTTGGCCTAGAGTTTATAGAGATATATATTCTCACAATGTTTCATATAGATTGGATCAAAACTGTGTCCTCTAGAATGTACACAAGGTTTTTCTATGATTTGACCTATTGACCTAGGTTTTGACCCGATGTGACCCAGTTTCAAACTTGGCCTAGATATTATGAGGATAAACATTCTGACTAAGATTCATGAACTTTGGATGAAAACTGTGCCTTCTAGAGCGTACACAAGGTTTTTCTAAGATTTGACCTAGTGACCTAGTTTTTGACCCGACGTGACCCAGTTTCGAACTTGTCTTAGATATTATAAAGATAAACATTCTGACAAAGTTTCATGAACTTTGGATGAAAACTGTGCCTTCTAGAGTGTACACAAGGTTTTTCTGAGATTTGACCTAGTGACCTAGTTTTTGACCCGACATGACCCAATTTCAAACTTGGCCTAGAGTTTATGGAGATAAACATTCTGACGATGTTTTATAAAGATTGGATCAAAACTGTGTCCTCTAGAGCGTACACAATGTTTTTCTATGATTTGACCTAGTGACCTAGTTTTTGACCCAACATGACCCAGTTTCGTACTTGTCCTAGATATTATAAAGATAAACATTCTGACAAAGTTTCATGAACTTTGGATGACAACTGTGCCTTCTAGAGTGTACACAAGGTTTTTCTAAGATTTGACCTAGTGACCTAGTTTTTGACCCGACTTGACCCAGTTACGAACTTGTCTTAGATATTATAAAGATAAACATTCTGACAAAGTTTCATTAACTTTGAATGAAAACTGTGCCTTCTAGAGTGTACACAAGGTTTTTCTAAGATTTGACCTAGTGACCTAGTTTTTGACCCGACATGACCCAATTTCAAACTTGGCCTAGAGTTTATGGAGATAAACATTCTGACAATGTTTTATAAAGATTGGATCAAAACTGTGTCCTTTAGAGCGTACACAATGTTCTACTATGATTGGACCCAGTGACCTAGTTTTTGACCCAACATGACCCAGTTTCGTACTTGTCCTAGATATTATAAAGATAAACATTCTGACAAAGTTTCATGAACTTTGGATGAAAACTGTGCCTTCTAGAGTGTACACAAGGTTTTTCTAAGATTTGACCTAGTGACCTAGGTTTTGACCCTACATGACCCAGTTTCAAACTTGGCCTAGAGTTTATGGAGATATATATTCTGACAATGTTTCATATAGATTGGATCAAAACTGTGTCCTCTAGAGCGTACACAAGTTTTTTCTATGATTTGACCTAGTGACCTAGTTTTTGACCCGACGTGACCCAGTTTCAAACTTGTCCTAGATATTATAAAGATAAACATTCTGACAAAGTTTCATGAACTTTGGATGAAAACTGTGCCTTCTAGAGTGTACACAAGGTTTTTCTAAGATTTGACCTAGTGACCTAGTTTTTGACCCGACATGACCCAGTTTCAAACTCGGCCTAGAGTTTATGGAGATATATATTCTGACAATGTTTCATATAGATTGGATCAAAACTGTGTCCTCTAGAGCGTACACAAGGTTTTTCTATGATTTGACCTAGTGACCTAGTTTTTGTCCCGACGTAACCCAGTTTCAAACTTGTCCTAGATATTATAAGGATAAACATTCTGACTAAGTTTCATGAACTTTGGATGAAAACTGTGCCTTCTAGAGCGTACACAAGGTTTTTCTAAGATTTGACCTAGTGACCTAGTTTTTGACCCGACGTAACCCAGTTTCAAACTTGTCCTAGATATTATAAAGATAAACATTCTGACAAAGTTTCATGAACTTTGGATGAAAACTGTGCCTTCTAGAGTGTACACAAGGTTTTTCTAAGATTTGACCTAGTGACCTAGTTTTTGACCCTACATGACCCAGTTTCAAACTTGGCCTAGATTTTATGGAGATAAACATTCTGACAAAGTTTCAGAAAGATTGGATCAAAACTGTGCCTGCTAGAGTGTACACAAGCAAAAGTTGACGGACGGACGTCCGGACGGACGTACGACGGACGACGGACATCAGGGTATCCCAAAAGCTCACCCTGAGCACTTCGTGCTCAGGCGAGCTAAAAAATGAAAATTTCTTAGTTCAAAACCTGCAATTTTGCTAAAAACAAAATTTTTATCTTAAAATATCTTCATGAACATGTCTGTAACACATATACAAAGTTTCAAAGCCATCTATCATAAACTGTGAGAGAAGTTGATTACACACTAATATCAAACACTGAAAATGACTTAAGTTTGAAAGCCCATAATTTTGTCAAAATCATACTTTGTGACCTTCAAAAATCTTCATGCATATCCTCATTATGTCTGCAATAAGTGTGCAAAGTTTCAGCTTGATCCATCATAAGCTGTGGGTGGAGTTGATTACATAACCTTGCTATCCTACATCACAAACCAACACTTAAAATGTCTAAGTCCAAAAGCTCGTAATTTTATCAAAAATAAGTTTTTGGCCATAAGAAATCTTCATGCACATTTTCAATATGTCTGCAACATGTATACAAAGTTTCAAATTGATCCATCATAAGCTGTGGGAGGAGTTGATTACAAAAACTTGCTACCCTATATCACTAACCAACACTGAAAATGTCTAAGTCCGAAAGCCCATAATTTTGTCAAAAATAACTTTTTGGCCATAAAAAATCTTCATGCACATCTTCAATACGTCTGCAACATGTATGCAAAGTTTCAAATTGATCCATCATAAACTCTGGGAGAAGTTGATTACACAAACTTGCTACCTTATATCACTATCTAACACTGAAAATGTCTAAGTCCGAAAGCCCATAATTTTGTCAAAAATAATTTTTTGGCCATAAGAAATCTTCATGCACATCTTCAATATGTCTGCAACGTGTGTGTAAGGTTTCAAATTGATCCATCATAAGCTGTGGGAGGAGTTGATTACACAAACTTACTACTAAAATTTGCGACGGACAGACAGACAGACCGACAGGGGTAAGACATAATGCCCCCTGACTATCGTCACGGGGGCATAAAAAAAATCCACTTTTTCAGTTTTTGCCATTCAAAGGCCATAGGGACCAAATTTGACCTTGCCATAAAATAGGTCAGGGTCAACCCAGGGTTATCATTTAAATAAACTTTGCAGTAAAAGAGTCCTAAATGCTACATACCAAGTTTCAAGGCAATTGGCCTAGTGGTTCTGAAGAAGATTTTTACCATATATGGGCATGGTGGCCATCTAAGTCATGTGACCTGCACCAAATGCGTAGGTTTTCTTTCCCCCTTTGCCTTGAGACTGCATATGAAATTAAATTGAAACTGGCCCCGTAGTTTCAGAGGAGAAGTCCTTTGAAAATGTTGACAGACAACGGACTAGTGACCCTTGGTCAAGGTCACTAAATGACCTTGACCTCTTAAATTTCAAAGGGGTCGAATTTGAATGCATTTCCATATTTCACAGCACAATAGCAACATAAGAATGTACTTTTTCAGTTTTTACCATTCACAGGCCTAAGGGACCAAATTTGACCTTGCCATAAAATACGTCAAGGTCAACTCAGGGTCTTCATTTATATAAACTTTGTAGCAGGGCTACATAAATCTGAATTTTTGTCGGTTCTGACTGAATTTGAGTTTGAAAAACTGATTCAGATGTCAAAAGGCACATTTTTTGGGGTCCAAAGAAACACAATTTGCAAATGTATAATGACACAATTACCTGGATTTTAGCCATGTGTCAGACCATTAATTGTCCATAATTATCCAATATTCATGCACTGCTGTCACAAGTTTTCACAGATAAACAATGTGTTGATTGTCTTGCCAAGGTGTGAACACTGATTATGTTTTTAGAACTCTTTGATAATAAGCACTTGTCACAAGTCTGGCCCGCGGCGAAGGTATTATACACATGCCGACACACGGAAAAAGGCAGTGCAAAGTTAAGTTTCTGTTTACTTTCAAAGATAGCATAAGGAAAGAATTTGACTAGCAAAAAGAAAATTTAAACCATACTTGATTATGTGCAGGATGGTCAGGTTTTTTTAGCCAACGTCATTTCTTGCGCAGAAACATATTTTTTTTTTATTCGTCGGAAGGTACTTTTTTGCAAGTATATACAAATGTCAAGGGATTTAACTAAAAAAACAGTAATACGTCAATCGTAACACTTCGGCCGAATCCGTATCGAAAATATCCGCGAGGATGTCCGATTGGTATGTCTACTTTCACTTTCAGTCTGACTTTGTCTCTGCGCTTTGAAGCACATTTTTCACGATAAGTAAGAATATGTGGACTAAATGGTTTCTTCAGCGATGATTTCCTTTGCAGTATATATGTTTATCTACTTGGTTATGGCTAAATGAGCGCTAGGAACATGTAAACATGCCGTTTTTCATTAGTGGGTGGGGGATTTAGGGCCGATATCGTTAGACCTTGGTACGACTTATAACGCAGTTCCATTTTATGTCTCTCGGCACCCTCGTTATCACCGCCTTCCAGTGTAGTCATTAGTTTTTGTGACTTGGAATGTTGAACACACAGTGTAGTCATTAGTTTTCGTGACTGTTTTGGATTGTGGAACACATTCGTATGACGTCATCGGCCGTGCGGACAGATTTGGATTTAAAAATTTCTGTAGCCTTGCTTTGTAGTACTAGTGTTCCAGATGCTACATACCAAGTTTCAAGGCAATTGGCCCAGTGGTTTTGGAGATGATTTTTTCGGGTTTTTATCATATATGGGCATGGTGGCCATCTTTGCCAAGTGACCTGAACCAAATACAAAAATTTTCTTTCCCCCTTTGCCTGGAGGCTGCATTTGAAGTTTAATTGATATTGGCCAAGTAGTTTCAGAGGAGAAGTCCTTTGAACACTGTGACAGACAACGGACAAGTGACCTTTGGTCAAGGTCACTAAATGACCTTGACGTCTATAACTTCAAAGGGATTCAATTTAAATGCATTTCAATATTTCACAGCACAATTGCAACATAAACATGTACATTTTCAGTTTTTCCCATTCAAAAGCCTATGGGACATAATTTGACCTTGCCATAAAATAGGTCAAGGTCAACTCAGGGTCTTCATTTATATAAACTTTGTAGTACTAGTCTCCCAAATGCTACATACCAGGTTTCAATGCAATCGGCCCAGTGGTTCTAGAGGAGAAGATTGTTTAAGGTTTTTACCATATATGAGCATGGGGGCCATCTTTGTCATGTGACTTGGACCAAATATATAAACTTTCTTTCCCCCTTTGCCCTGGAGGCTGCATATGAAGTCTAATTGAAATTGGCCAAGTAGTTTCATAGGAGAAGTCCTTTGAAAATGTTGACAGACAACTGTCCAGTGACCATTGGCCAAGGTCACTGAATGACCTTGACCTCTATAACTTCATAGGGGTTGAATTTTAATGCATTTCCATATTTCACAGCACAATTGCAACATAAACACATACTTTTTCAGTTTTTCCCATCCAAAAGCCTATGAGACAAAATTTGACCTTGCAATAAAATAGGTCAAGGTCAACTCAGGGTCTTCATTTATATAAACTTTGTAGTACTAGTCTCCCAAATGTTACATACCAGGTTTCAGTCAATGCAATCCATCCAGTGGTTCTGGAGGAGATACTCTAGGAGCCAAGTCAGCTAAAATTGAAAGAGGTGGCACCCTCTGCTATCCTTGGTTTGACTACGTTTTCTATTAGCCATAACCTTCTGAAAGGAGGTTTGATTGTTCTGCTTTCAAAAGTTTGTTGTCATGATGCTTTAATTCACATGTGTTCCTTGGTACCCTATAGCTGAAATCAACACCATTAAGGCATGTATTGTTACATTGTTGAACTTCAGTGGAAGTCATCTTTTGCAGCAATGCCATTCTTTTCCTGCTCTAGAGATATCCTTTCAATACAGGTGTTACTAATTTTAGCCATGATGCATCAAAAAGACTTTCCGTTTTATTTTTTGAGCATTTTTCTATATGAATTTACCCCACCCACTTGAGAAACAGGTAGACTAAATTGTTCAATGAGATAACCCTCAATAATTTCGCCCATTAAATGGCATAGTGGTAGATTTAAATGTCCAAGAAACTAACAAAATATGTTCCCCACTCAAAAGTGACTGGCATGGTATTGTGTACATATTCAACGATTCATGCTACCCCATGCAGAAAAAAAGTCCAAAGAAATATAATATTTAAATGAAACATGTAAACAAACACCATTTTAGGTCAAACGCCTACTCTTTGCCCTAATAATACTTACATGTAATTGTGGTCTGCAGGTATTCAGTTATAATACATCAACACAGTCTTTCGGCTGCAAGTTTATTTTACTACCCCATAGTAACGTCTTACTACTTGTCTTATAACTTTACCTTAACGGTGCTATTTCCAGTTTGGTATCGCGGGTGGTTGTTGCACGGATAGAATCAATTCCTAATCATTGCCTTTTACACTGTTTTATCTGCTCTGACCCTTTCCTTTAAAAACTTTATATGAAATCGAAGATTAATAAAAATATTTTGCCTTATCGCATTTATTTACCCCAAAGTAACGTATATAACAGGTTAAAAAGTAAGAGTTATTCTACTCTACTGCCACGAGTGTGAAGAGACGTGTGGTTAGAACGAAAAGCTCTTTCTCTTACTTCATCATGATGAAAATCATGTTTACGATCATTTGGGCTCATTCTGAATCAGTTTGAAAACAGGAACTTAGCTCAAGCTGTTGCTAGGGGACATTGGCAGTGTAGCAACATTACATTACGAACACACACTCAGCCAAACAGAGATTAATGTAGTGTTTTCTCTGATGCATAAATTGCTACCGGAGAACCTTCCTTTTTGGAATTAAGTTAACCTTTTATCATTCCATCAGACTTTCAGGACATGCTTGACGATAATCTGAATGCAAAGACCACCTGCGATAAAGAACAAAGCAGATTTGATTTCATTGATTCTGTTCTTGAAAGTGCAGATGATATTGTCCAGCCATGGGTAATATGGTTATGGCATATTGTCATTACTTTCAGTTCATTATGAAAATGACTCTTGAATCAAGTCAATGAAAAATCACTTATTTTAGCTCCTGGTTTGGTAGTCAAAAATGGTAAAGTATACAGCATTCAACAATAAAAGAGTTATCAGATTACCTTTTTACTGTTAAGAAGTTTTTATATATATTCTTGAGTAATCTGGAGTAGAAAGTAACACGTCCTGAAGTAATAATCAAATGTTGAAAGCAAAACATAAGGCTTCTTTATGTTAACATTACAGAAGTATATCTATAACTCTCTGAAGAGATTTGAATATTTGATGTACCCATTTCATTGCTTCAAATTGCAATTGTTACTAACAAAACGTGTAACAGTAGTATAAGTACAGTTCCTTTTTGTCTGTTGCTTGGTCCACCGGGGCTCAACTGGTGACCTTCTTTTGCTTCAGATTTCCAGTGGGGTTGTTTGGCAGGACAGGGATCTCCACCTGTCAGACGGCCCGTTGTATCTGTTGAGTCCTCGTCTTTGCTTCTCCATGGTGTTGAAATTTGATTTATGTGTTTACCGTGATGATTCATTGACGAGTTAGAGGGTTATCATGCGAACCGAACAACCAACTAAATGTTTTGTACCACTTCAGAAACTGAGGGTGAGGTTGGGCCTGTAAAATCGACTTAAGCCCCCCAGTAATTCATTACTGACCGTTCCAAGGCGGTAGTTCTGTTGTGGTTCTTTGTTGCCTGTTTTTGGTGTCAGAGTTTCTGTGATGTTTTACCTTATGTATGTTATTATTATTTTTGGTTCGGTTTGGGTTGCTGAGTGGCCACCTTTTGGGAACAAGCTGCTCACTCGGTTGGCCATATGTTCTCTGTATCTTGATTATTTGTAATCTTAGTTGTTTCCAACTATGGTTTGAGGGCTGGATTTGGATTTTGATTGTTTCAGTTCCTGGTCTTTGCATACTTTTTACTATACAGTGCCTAATTTGCATTGGTATTATGCCTGTTTTAGATGTTTTGCTTAAAACCGGTTATTTTCTACATAGGTAACCCGAGCATTAATATGAGAAGCAAATGATAGGCAATGATCAGGAATTGATACAATCAGGTCCCACATCCCGCCCTTAAACCAAAGGGAAAGAAACACACACACAAATTGACAAAAAGTTCACGAAAGACATGCACGGTAAATTGAATGAACAGCTCTTTCTCAAACAGGTGGTCATCCAGCAGCCCCAACTAAAAACAGCCAGAACATATATATTCACCAACTTTATATATTATATTACAAAATAAAACAGAAAGAAAAATGGGCAGCTATTCAGGTGACCATATTGCTAGATGATGGTAAACAAGCCAACTTCTTAACAATAAAAGGGTTTCTTCCGAGAATTGAGGAACCTTCAATGCTTCATCTTATTGAATTTGCAAACAGAATATACCAATATCATTAAACATCATAATACCTAATCTGACAACTCGTTTGCATTTTAATGTTTTATTCGTTACCTTTTTATTATCATACAAATGAAACAGTAAGTAAATTATCATTGACTCGATCAATATAAGATCATTTTGATAATGGTATAATCATATCATCCTTGCCCAGACAATATCATGTGCACTTGCCAGGAATCTGCTATGTTCTTTCTGACATGTGTTCCTTATTTCTAAATGATTTGCAAATATGTCATGGAAATAATACTGTATTAATGTTAATGGAGACACCTCAATGTTTTACTGCAGTTTATTAGAACGGAAACAATATTTTCGACCCCCTATTTGCTTCTGTGGCTTATTCAATCTTCTTAAAATAAGGTTTACGTTTAACACTTTTCTCCTAAAGAAGCAAATTCTTTCTTTTAACAGTTTACTCCCATTATGCAAGGAAGGTAAGGTAAACGTTGACAGTTATTTCAGCGTAATATTGTATCCATTCACCTAAATTCTTGAAACGATAGGAGCTTAACTAGATTCTGAATGAGACTTCTCTGGGAGCAAAGAATGCATCACAGGAAGCAAAGACATCAACCTCGGTGTCTGGGAATAGAATGTTATAATGCTGCCAATGCCCCCTAGCACCAGCTTCGGCTGATTTTTTTCTTTTTTTTTTTTTAAACTGACTGTGAATGAGCCCAAATGATCCCTTACGACCAAAACACATATTTTTTTTTCAATTAAATGAAGTATAGGGAAGCATTTTGCCGTAGACACATGGCACTTTACACTAGCTGCAATGGAGTAAAAAAAACACTTACTTTTTAACCTGTTACATACGTTACTTTGGTTTAAATATATGCTAAACGGCCAAAATATTTTTAACCATGGTTTTGATATTGTTTTTAAAAGAAAATGTCAAAACAGATAAATTAGTGTAAACGGGCAGCTATCAGAAATGGGTTCAATCGGTGTCACAAACCTCCCATGACACAAAACTAGAAATAGTAATATAAAGTAAAAAGACAAGTACTCAAATAATACTAGAAGTAGCAAAATAAACAAGCAGCCCATTCCATGCAGATAACCTCCAAGCTAGCCTTACACTAACAAAACGTCTAGTTTCAACAGGATAATGACGAATTAATAGACAAAATAAACCAGTGCTGTAAAGACAATAGAAAGGTGGACAGCACAAACTGTAACATCATAACATCACAATGAATGGACCGCCTTGGAAATATCACTGATAAATTACATACGGTAGGTTTAAACAGATTTCACATGCATGTAAAAATAACTCAAACTTATAAGGCCTTGGCGTATTTGGAATTTGCAACAGTTAATCTAAAGAAATGTTTTCAAATAAAAGTTACAAATGTTACCTTTCTGAGTTCAAAAAGTAGGTTATTAAAACTAAGTTTGTATTGTGTGATCATTAAGATATTAATGAATATAAATAGATTTAGTACTTTTCCGTGTACAGAATAATTTATGAGCGCGTCTTTTTTATTTATTTATTATTTTAATTTATTTATTTATTTATTTTTTTTTTTTTTTTTTGGGGGGGGGGGGGGGGGGGGTGGGGGGCAATTTCATTTTTTTTCTTGTCATGTAAACAACACTGTTTGCTGTCTGAGTAAGCGACTAAACAATGCAAAAATTAAATATTTTGGTAAATAGTAAATATATTTAGCACAACTGTGTTGTTTAATTAGCAAAGTTTCGAAAGAGTGTATTCCTGGTTGAATGATAGTCTTTTTACGCAAATATGTTAATCTGATAATTACGTTACTTTGCTGAAGATATGTGTTGTAAGGTCAAAACTGATTTAAACTGTTGTGTTGTATGATCTTAATGACACAGGTCAAATTTTTCAGTTTTAAATAGCTTATTAGCTATGTTTTGTCAAACAATTGCGTGAAAAATGACTTTGAAGCCACAAACAAGGAATAGGTGTGCCTTTGTTCAACAGTTCATGGTTGACCAAGTATAAAGACTACGAATCTCAAATTTATTTGTTAGAAAGCTATTGAAAAGAGCCAGTTAGATAAATTAAAAATTCAATATTGGGGTCATTTTATCACAGTCTTTGTAAAAAAAAAAAAAAAAACAAAAACAAACACTTAATTTATGTTTTAAATTTTCAAGGGGTACATGAATTGTTATAACGAAAATAACAGACCCGAGGTTCTTAATAGTTTTCTGTGTAGCTTAATTTATGGCATATTAGCTATTCTTACAGAAAATATTGACATTTGATACAGTTGAATCATTACAGCATATTTCTCATCAATTCTTATTTCATATACTTAAAATTTAATAAGGTAACGTATATTACTGCTCATTGCAGAGTTATGCAAGGTTTGCCAAGGTGGCAAACGCTGAATCTGATCACTACAGATCAAGACAATTATTTTTATATATAAAAACTAATGGTACACACGTGGACCACTATCACTCTTTTCTATGCCACTCATGGAATCGAATTTGCTCCACTATAGGTAGTCATATCCATCGCTTAATTTGTCTATTTTGACAATAAAATTTGGCGAGCAGAACAATCAAACCTAGTTTCTGAAGGTTTAGACTATTCAAAAATACATTCAAACTAAGTATAGCAGAGGGTGCCACCTCCGACCCATATTTTGGCAAGATAGGCGATTTTGGCTCCTAGAGTAAGAAGATTTTTTTAGGTTTTTACCATATATGAGCATGGCGGCCATCTTGGTCATGTGACCTGGACCAAATATATAAACTTTCATCCCCCCTTTGCCTGAAGGCTGTATATGAAGTTTAATTGAAATTGGCTCTGTAGTTTCAGAGATGGTGTCCTAATGTTGACCACGGAAGACGGACGCCGGATGCCGAAGGTTACCATCCTATAAGCTCCCCCGGAGCCTTCAACTCAGGTGAGCTAAAAAAAAAAGATAATTGGCATAGATTAAATAGAAGTGTGTATTGAAATATTTATGAGTCAGGTACATGCAAGATATCGAATGTGATGATCAGATTGTACGGATGCGCATGTTGATATGCTTATTTGCTGTTGGTGTTGGGGTTTCGATTTGCTGTTGAATTTTGATTGGGGTCTGTCTGTGTTTCACATAACAAAGAGGATTGGTTGGCTGACCAACCCATATATAACCTTAAAAGTGCCGTAGTTCCAACACAACATCAACAACTAAGCCAGCAATAACTACTTAATTTCATCTTCAATTTTTGTGTCAAGGTTTATTTTGTTGGTTTCATATTTTACATGAGCGACATAATGTTCTTTTGCAAAAAGAGATTTGACCGAAATATCTAGATTCATCACGACACGGTTTATAGGCCAATAGTCAAATGAAACTGAAAGTAGAAAGAGAAAGCGAAAGTAAGCTACTTACATCAAAAATACGGAGTATTTATATTGGCCAATGAAGTACTTAAAATGTAGGTCAATAGTAAGGTTATATGGCTAAAGCCGACAAAATCCATTATCAGTCATAGGAAACATAAAGATACAAAGTATACAAATTTCATCCATTTCTGAGACAGGGCCGATTTTGACTCTTCACATTTTTCCTGGCTTCAAGTGTATACTAGTTATCTTGTTAATTTCTTCTTGTGCATACATTTTACATGACTGACAGCTAAACCAGAAATCCACAGTGACACTTCATGCATAGCACTGGATTGTTTATGCATCTTACATGACAGGTAGCAAGTAAAATTATTAAAATCATCTGTTTAACATAGATGGGCTGTACTAAGCTTTCTAACAACTGATTACAAATAACTTTACCTTTTTAGCTATTGCTGTGGCAACTGCTTTACGTCTCGGGTTTTTTCTTCTTTTTTTCTTCGACTTTTTCATTTCGTTCTTGATACTGGTAATTGATGGGACTAGATCAGCTGCTTCCACGTTATCCAGCGTTTCAAGAGGTAGCTCAGTGACCATCCCTCCAATATCTCTAATTTCCTTACTAGTTAAGCTACTCTTCTTTTTCTTAAAACATCTGTTCATTATGCGCTTTTTCTGTGAATAAATAAGATTAAAGACGTGACTACAGTAAAAGCTGTCTTACAGGCCACCTCTGCCAAGCTGAAGCAAGGAATCTGTATTAAGCAAGAATGCATTCAGTTCCAAAAATGGACAGATTAGTTGAAGTTTACTTATAGTTAGCAAGCACTTCGCTCTAGCAAGCGTATTCTGATTATCCTGTATGCGCTTGCTTAATACAGGTTTGACTGTATTTATCAGACAAGGCTTTGTCAGTATAATAATGATCAAAGTCTGCATATTGGGGCACCTTTTACCAGTAAAGGCTGTCAACCAGCCTTTTGCAGAAATACAGGAAGATAATCAGGGCTTTTGTCCAAATTAATCAAAATTTTTGCAATAATACAAGAATATCCAAATGAATAAGCATGCATTTTTGTTGCTCTGCCAGGGTAACATCAGTTTTTTTTTTCTCGTGCCACCACAACTCAGTAGCCCTTTGAATGGTTTACTGAGTTATGGGTCGCATAAGAATGTTGACGGACGGATGGACAGCACCATGACATAATACGTCCATTTTTTTCAAAACCGGCGTATAAAAAATAAATATAAACATACCCTGAATCAAAATTGGACGGACACACGGCGCCAAGTGTGTGCAACTATGGTTACATACCGCTGAGCCACTTGGGGAATGTTGTTAGGAGAATTGAACTGAACTGAACTGAACCCTGAATCAAAAGAAAAAACGCCATTAAAATGTGTGAGATTACCACAGGTGTATCACATGATTGCCCACCCTGTACTAGGCAATGCTACGTACCAAATTTCCAGCATCTGAGCCTTGCGGTTCTGAAGAAGATGATTTTTGAATATTTTCTACTTATTTCCATGGTCCAAACCTAGGGCTCCCTGCCCTGGGGCCATTTTGGACCCTGAGCCACTATTTGAACAAAAAAGCTACATACCAAATTTCAAGAATCTCAGCCAAGTGGTTCTGAAGAAGATTTTTGAACATTTTTCTATGTATTTGTATGACTCAATCCCAGGACTCCCTGCAGCAAAGCCATTTTGGACCCTGGGTCCACCATTTGAACAAACTTGGTAAAGGACCACTAGACACTGCAACATACCAAATTTCAAGCATCTGAGCCAAGAAATTCTGGAGAAGAAGCAGATTTTAAGTAGATTTTATTTTGGAATCCAAAACCACACAACAGGGCCAATTTGGACCCCAGGGCCACTATTCGAACAAACTTGGTACAGGTCCGCTAGACAATGAATCATATCAAATATTAAAGCCCTAGGCCAACCAGTTTCAGAGAAGATGTCATTTAAAGCAAATTGTTGAAGACGCACGATGAACACTGACTGATCACAATACATGTAGCTCACATTGAGCCTATGCCTCAGGTGAGCTAATGTCAAACTCAAATAAAAGCATCGCAAACAACTGCCTGATACCCTGCCACTGCAAACCACTTTCACTCATCCTGTTTTTGCTGATTTATTCATTTTATACATGTATGTGGCCATGGAGCAGGGGCAGATAACCACAATGGGGCCAAATTTTGATATATCAAGAGGCTTTCAATACTTTTGTCAACAGTTGCAAGTTTCAGAAAAATCTATTCAAATCATAATTTCGTGTAGATTTTTTCATCCTTTTGTGCATCTTTACTGCTTGGGAGCAGGAGAAGATAACCCACTCGGTGTAAAGTTTGAGCATCACAGAAGTCTTTTATTACTCTGATCATCTCCTGTAGATTTCAGAAAGAAATTTACAGCAGATTTCTTGAAACTCTGATTTTCTGATTTTCTATAGATGTTTTCATGATTTTATACATTTGTATAGCCCCAGGCAGTGTAGGGGCAGATAACCCCTGAGGACAAAATTTCTATGGAAACACATAACTATTGTAGCTTTGATCATTTTTGTGACGTTTTACCATGATATTCTAAGTATTTAAGAAACTACAGGCGAAAAAACATTTTTGCATATTGACAAGTGCCATAACTCTGTCAGAAATTATCGAAATTTACCCATTAACAATCCCAAGAGCGACAATCTTGGTACAAATGCATATGCAAAATTTGAAGTCATTTAAGCCGAGACTCTAGGAGGCTGGAAAGCCGAAATATTTATTTTCTTGATAGTCAGTGGTGGCCAATTTGAAATTCAAGATGGCCGCTACAAATTTTGACGAATCAACTGTCTCGAATCAAAGGTGACCAGCTTTTGTTTAAAACAGTGTGACCAATAATCATTTACAATTGTGCCAAGTTTCACTCTTATCACATTTTGAATGATTTTTCCCGTAGCTACCGGCCTATAACCACACAAATTTTGTGGCAGTATTTCAGTCTAAATCGAGCCGTCTGACAGTCTCCCCCAGAGAATGCAAACAAAGACAGGAAAAAATCAAAACAGCCCCTATCCAACACCTTCTGCAAGCACAGCCCTTCTATTGTCCAAATTAGTAAGATGCCCCAGCAATGACTGTTACTCCAGCACCATTGCCTGACCCGACCACCAACAAGGTGTAAGTGTACACCACAACCTTTTTCTGCCATTTTCACATGTAGAAACCTTTTGTGACTTCCTCTCTGCCTGCCTGGATGGCGAAATCTTTCTAAAATGGAGGTGACTCTCACAGGTAAGAATCTTTCTTACAAGAGCTGATTCGTTTCTTAAGAGTTGACCACTATTTAGAAGGGGAACAAAATTGAAACTGACAGTTGTTTCCCCCTGATAATGTCCCCATTCACCTTATTATGGCAGCGAAAAGCTTCCACCTTTACTACATGTTTAGAAAGCAATATAGTATAACATACCACACTGCCTGTCAGCTCTTCACTCTCATATAACTCCATGCATAAAGGAGCGCATAAAGTGTCGACTGGTAGGTCCTTCCAAAATTTGTTATTGATGAAAGAAAGCAACCCTCCATAATTTTGACCAATATCTACACAGGTAAGAGTTGTCAAATCGTCTGGTAGCACAACACACTTCTCAGCAACAAATGCTTTCATCTGCAATATTTGAAATAAACAGTATAAACAGCTTGTAACAATTTTTATTGTGTTTTTGTTTAACATCCATGGTAAGCAGCTATGGTCATGTTGGAATGGTCAGTTAACCTAACCACACTATTCCTGGGCAGGCTTAGACCTCCTAAGCAGGTAACCAGTACTAAGTGCACTTTCTTTCACCAGTAACTGACAACTGCCCTTCTTGAACTAGAAGCATGGTAACTAATAGGGCCCCGCCTTTATGAAACTGTTGACGATATTTAAGTCATATATGTACCCAACCAGAAATAACAATACCAGCTTTCTATTACCATGTTCCTTCATATTCAATATGTTGTTTGAAATTAAGCCTCTGGTAGTGTCATTAAGATATGGGCAAAATACACTATCATGATTGATTAAAACATGGGCAACAACTCTGTGAAGCAGGAAACCGATAATACCATTCTTGCATTCTGCTGACTTTAGATCATCTGATGATGCTTTATATTTGTACAAAGTTTTATAAAAATATCTTTTAAGGCATTTGTTATAGAGCGGACAAGATCTCCATACCTAAAATAACAAATGGTTATAATTCTGTAACAAGAGGTCCATGATGGACCTAAATCGCTCACCTGAGTAATGATGAAATAACATGGAAGATCATCTAATTGATGATGGTTCAATTGGAGCAGTTCTGCACTTTCTAATCTATATTCTGCCAAAGTTTCATGAAGATTGGATCAAAACTTTGCCCTCTAGAGTGTACACAACATTTTTCTGAGATCTGACCTGGGGATCTAGTTTTTGGTCAGACATTATTCAGTTTCAAACTTGGCCTACATTTCATGAAGATAAACATTCTTCAAGTTTCATGAAGATTCAATGTAAAATAAAGCCACAACTGTGTACACAAAGCTTATCTATGATTTGACCTATTGAGCTAGTTTTTGACCTGAAAAGACCAAGTTTCAAACTTGGCCTAGATTTCATTAAGATAATCATTCTGACAAAGTTTCATGAAGATTGAACCAAAACTGTGCCCTCTGGAGTATCCACAATGTTTTTCTAAGGTTTGACCTAGTAACCTAGTTTTTGATCCAACATGACCCAGTTGCATCCTAGGTCTAGATTTGTTGGAGATAAACATTTTGACAAAGTTTCGTGAAGATTGGAACACAACTGTGCCCTCTAGAGTATACGCAATGTTTCTCTAAAATTTGACCCAGTGACCTAGATTTTGGCCCCACATGACCCAGTTTCAAACTTGGTCTAGATTGTATAAGGATAAACATTCTGACAAAGTTTCATGAAGATAGGATTATAACTGTGTCCTCTAGAGTATACACAAGGTTTTTCTAAGATTTGACCTAGTGACCTAGTTTTTGACCCCACATGACCAAGTTTCAAACTTGGTCTAGATTGTATAAGGATAAACATTCTGACAAAGTTTCATGAAGATTGGATTATAACTGTGCCCACTAGAGTGTACACAAGGTTTTTCTAAGATTTGACCTAGTGACCTAGTTTTTGACCCCACATGACTCAGTTTCAAACTTGGTCTTGATTTCATTAAGATAAACATTCTGACAAAGTTTCATGACAATTGGATCAAAACTGTGCCCTCTTTGTCATTCTGAGATTTATTTCTATTTTTAGCTCTGGCGGCCATTTTGTTCAGCGGAGTGGAACCGTTTTAGCAATTTTGGTTATGGGCCATAAGTCAAACATTTCTGTGAAATTATTTTGAAATCGAGCAATTGGCTTCGTCGGAGATGTCTTTTAAAGGTTTTTCTATTTTTAGATTTCTATTTTTAGCTTTGGCGGCCATTTTGTTCAGCGGAGTGGAACCGTTTTAGCAATTTTGGTTAAGGGCAATGAGTTGAACATTTATGTGAAATTTTTTTGAAATCGAGCCATTGGCTTCAGAGGAGATGTCGTTTAAAGGTTTTTCTATTTTTAGCTCTGGCGGCCATTTTGTCATATAGTGCACAAAAGGAGAGCGGATTTCCGGAAGGGCGCATTTCGTCACACCGTAACGGTGTAGACAAATGTAGACAAATGCACTCCAGCCTTAGGATTACCAGATAGGAAAACCAATATATCTGTTGAAAAAAAATAAGCACATTTTTTTTTAAAAAAAGAGTAACGAATGTCTACAGTGGAAATACAGAGGAAAAAAAAACACAAATACATGTAACGGATGTAGACATCTGAAAAAAAATATCAGCTTATCTTTCCAAAAAGCGTAACGAATGTTTACAATGAAAATATGTAGGTAAAAGCCATCCACTGCCTGTGAAAAAAAAAATGAGCACCTTTGTCTATAAAGCGTTACGAATGTAGACAATAGGATGTAACCAAGATATATCTTTCAGAAACCAAAAAAAAAATATTAGCTCATCATTCAAAAAGTGTAACGAAGGTATACAATAGAAATATATAGGGAAACCCATCCCAGGAGATGTAACGGATGTAGACAAGATATATCTAGTATGGAAAAAAAAACAGCACATTTTTCAAAAAAAGTGTAACGAACGTATACAATAGAAATATATAGGGAAACCCATCCCAGGAGGTGTAACGGATGTAGACGAGTATGATATATCTAGTGAGCAAAAATAAAATTAGCACATATTTCAAAAAAAGAGTAACGAACGTATACAATAGGAATATATAGGTAAAACCCATCCCAGGAGGTGTTACGGATGTAGACAAGCAAAGATATATCTCGTGACGAAAAAAAAAATCAGAACACCTTTCAAAAAAAGTGTAACGAATGTATACAATAGAAATATATAGGAAAACCCATCCTAGGAGGTGTAACAGATGTAGACAAGTATGATATATCTAGTGAGCAAAAAAAAAATCAGGACATCTTTCAAAAAAAGTGTAACGAACGTATACAATAGAAATACATAGGAAAACCCATACCAGGAGGTGTAACGGATGTAGACAAGATATACCTAGTGAGGAAAAAAAAAGTCAGCACATCTTTCCAAAAAGTGTGACGAACGTATACAGTAGTATTATATAGGGAGACCCATCCCAGGAGGTGTAACGGATGTAGACAAGAAAGATATATCTAGTGAGGAAAAAAAATCAGAACGCCTTTCAAAAAAAGTGTAACGAACGTATACAATAGAAATATATAGAAAACCCCATCCCAGGAGGTGTAACAGATGTAGACAAGAAAGGTTAATGAAGTCAGGAAAAAAAAAATCAGCACATCTTTCAAAAAAGTGTAACCAACGTATACAATAGAAATATATAGGAAAACCCATCCCAGGAGGTGTAACGGATGTAGACAAGTATG
Organism: Ctena decussata; assembly: GCA_963989385.1. Classification (NCBI taxonomy): domain Eukaryota; kingdom Metazoa; phylum Mollusca; class Bivalvia; order Lucinida; family Lucinidae; genus Ctena; species Ctena decussata. The sequence goes on from OZ022500.1 coordinate 43,035,370, forward strand.
ATATATCTAGTGAGGAAAAAAAATCAGGACATCTTTCAAAAAAGTGTGACGAACGTATACAGTAGTATTATATAGGGAAACCCATACCAGGAGGTGTAACGGATGTAGACAAGATATATCTAGTGAGGAAAAAAAAGTCAGCACATCTTTCCAAAAAGTGTGACGAACGTATACAGTAGTATTATATAGGGAAACCCATCCCAGGAGGTGTAACGGATGTAGACAAGAAAGATATATCTAGTGAGGAAAAAAAATCAGAACACCTTTTAAAAAAAGTGTAACGAACGTATACAATAGAAATATATAGGAAAATCTATTCCATGAGGTGTAACGGATGTAGACAAGAAAGATATATCTAGTGAGGAAAAAAAATCAGAACACCTTTCAAAAAAAGTGTAACGAACGTATACAATAGAAATATATAGGAAAACCCATCCCAGGAGGTGTAACGGATGTAGACAAGTATATATCTAGTGAGGAAAAAAAAATCAGGACATCTTTCAAAAAAGTGTAACGAACGTATACAATAGAAATATATAGGGAAACCCATCCCAGGAGGTGTAACGGATGTAGACAAGTATGATATATCTAGTGAGGAAAAAAAAATCAGGACATCTTTCAAAAAAAAGTGTAACGAACGTATGCAATAGAAATATATAGGAAAACCCATACCAGGAGGTGTAACGGATGTAGACAAGATATATCTAGTGAGGAAAAAAAAAGTCAGCACATCTTTCCAAAAAAGTGTGACGAACATATACAATAGTATTATATAGGGAAACCCATCCCAGGAGGTGTAACAGAAGTAGACAGGATATTTCTGTTTAAAAAAAACAACAACAGCACATCTTCCCAAAAAAGTGTAACGAATGTATACAATGGAAATCCATAGATACTATATGCTCCAGCCTATGGAATGTCCCTTGAGCCAAGGATCAGATAAATTTGTTATGGTTATTTGTTTACTAGCCTCTAATAGCATAAGAAAACAAAAAGCTCAAATACAGCTTGTAAAATTTCTAGCATCAAACAGTTTGACCACTGTTTGGCAGCAGGATGCCACTTAAGCAACAGTTACAGCTGCTTATCAGCCATCTATGTAAACAGACAATTTCATGCTGAAAAGTTCACCAGAATTTGAACTTGTAGGCTGTGGACAAAAGTGTAGAGGAACCACTAAAGTATATGTTACAGATGCACGGGTGGTAAAGTTTCAAATTGACCTCCGCGGAGGTCTGTTGAAAAACAATTTGACTATTTTCCGGTAGGCAATTTGAATATATCCTGTTATGAATTTTCGCGGTTAACTGACAGGGTTCAGACAAGATTTTTCTCGCTAGAAAAGGTATTCCAAAAATCGGAGAATGTCATGCTATATATATTTTACAGCTGTATATTGAGACCAAATGACATGGAGCAGTTTGAAGCGGTGTTTTTTAAATTACTTTTGTCCTCCAGGTTCAGTACCGAAAACGAAACTAGGAAGGAGTCCTGCACAGTCAAATCGGCTTTTTGAGTGCATTTGCAGGCTTTCTGTGAAATCTTACCGATGCAGTAAGACACGTAGCTTGTATAGCTTCGTTCTAAACATACTTTCAAGAATACGCATGCTTTTATTACTACACGCTTACTCAATTTTCGTCGGCGGTCAATTTGAAAACGATGAGAACAATTTGACTAATAGAGATTAACATGGAAAATTTTAATCAGCTTAAAAGAAGAAAATGCTTACTTTACTTTTCAGAAGCTAGGTAACAACGGATTGAAAGCATGTTTAATATGTGCAATTGAAACCAAATTCACTATTCATAATTATATTATATTAGAAAAGTTTTGACATTGTGGTCAATTTGAAAAGCGTGAGGTCAGTTTGATTCCATTTCATCCCGGGAAAACAATTCTTGTTCTGCAAAGCCAGTCTGTTATTTTTGTTTCAATGCATATATAATAAGTGTTTGGTTTGATGAAGTCAAAATGAAGTCTCTGTAGCAAACTTCACTAGGATGTGAAAACATAATAAAAGCATCGCAAACGACTGCGTGATACCCCGCCACTGCAAGCCTTTTTCACACACAGATTTTTCCAGATTTATTTTTTCTCTGTATGACTCCAGGGTGGGAGCAGCCTAGCCCCACTGAACACAGAGAAAAGTCTTTGTTATGACAGGACTTTTCATTACTCTGATCACTTACAATAAGCTTCCGATAAATCACTTACCACTCTACTCAAATACAATTTTAGTGAATTTTAAACTGGTGACCATGGGGCAGGGGCAAATTAACCATAAAGGATCAAATTTTAATCACCAGAAGCTTTTATTACTTCTATCATCAGATGTAAATTTATAAAAATCTGTTTCACATCAATATATATAGATTTTATCATCATTTTATGCATGTATATAGCCCGGAGGCAGGGGGAGATAACTCCCATGGGGTAAATTTGAGCATCACTGGAGGCTTTCATCACTCTGATCATTTGCTGAAAGTTTCAGAAAAATTGCTTCAAACTCTGATTTTATATGGAATTTTTCATGATTTTATTACATGTATATAGCCCAAGGGCAAGGGCAGATAACCCCTAATGATAAAATTTCTGTCCTCATACAAAGCTTTTGTTACTTTTATCATGTTTGTGAAGTTTCATCATGATACTCCTAGTAGTTATGGAACTAGAGGCTAGAAACCATTTTTTGTACATTGACAAGTGCCATAACTCTGTCAGAAAATATCGAAATTTGCCCATTAACAATCCCAAGCGAGACATTCTTGGTACAAATGCATATGCAAAATTTGAAGGAAATCCATTGAGTAGTTAAGGAACTGGAGGCTAGAAACCATTTTTTGTACATTGGCAAGTGCCATAACTCTGTCAGAAATTATCGAAATTCGCCCATTAACAATCCCAAGCGAGACCTTCTTGGTAAAAATGCATATGCAAAATTTGAAGGAAATCCATTGATAAATACTTAAGTTATCGAACGGAAATGAAGTGCGGACGGACGGACACACGAACGGCCAACGTGAAAACATAATACCCCGTCACTAACGTGTGGCGGGGTATAAAAACTGAATAAAACTATTTAATTTTACCAACTGCTTTTTACATGGAAATCCCATTTTGTAGAAAGAACTCACTAGTGTATTACTGGTTAAGGTTTGTGACCAATTAGTTAGATCTTTCGACTTCAGCTCACTAAAGGGAGCAGGCTCAACTCCCGATTGGGTTTCAGCGACTTTGTATAGTACAGAGTAGAAAGAAACGTAGAAGTTATGAACGAACATTATCGAAAACATAGTAAAACGATAAAAGAACAGCTTTTCACAGCAGAGGGCTACAAGGAAACCATAACTAAAACAAAGCGGCATTTTTTAAAAACATCGGCAGCTAGATAAAACAAAAGAGGAATGGGGACAATAATAACGCGCACATAACCCTGGCCCTGGGGTCTGCTGTGGTGAATTCACATATAGCTAATTAAAAAATACTTGTAGAGAGCAATATTGAATGAACATGTACGTCATCAAACCGATTTTGCCGCAGATGAACGATGTCTCTGTAAAGAAAAAACGAATAGTAAACTGAGCCTACCGTTGATTTTTTTCATCACACCCTTCACAGGTCATTCTAAAGCGGCCGTAATGATGTTGTTATTGTTTCATGTTGATTACCCATGTTTCTATTTGTTATTGTTTCATGTTGATTACCCATGTTTGTATGTAACGGCCACTTCAGGAGTGTAATCAGGTCGGGGGGGGGGGGGGGGGGGGGGGGGGGGGGGGGGGGGGGGGGGGGGGGGGAGGAATCCGGGTAATTTTGGTATTTTGGTAAATATCTTCTTATGGGTTGGGGGGGGGGGGGGGGGGGGGGGGGGGAATGCGGGTATGTTTGCTAGATATCTTCTTATGGGTTCACTCTAAATTGTTTGAATATCGGTTCTCTTCTCTGCAAATATTAGTCTGGATGGGTTCGTTTTATTTTACAAACAAATGAAAGCCACAGGTCTGCTTTTACAACAAAGCAAATGATAAAACACTATTGTACTACCATTTCACGACAAAAAAGAGAATGTTGCGTGAGCAATATTATATGGTGTACTTAAGACGTATAAAATCATGCATTCAAATCATATGATACAGTCGAACTTCGATGGCTCGAACTCGCCGGGACCACCCAAAAAAGTTCGAGCGATCGGTAGTTCGAGCCATTGAAGACCAACTCACAAGGTCCAGCCGTATGTAGTATGCTTTGGTGACTTCCTGCTTATTGATCGGTCATAATGTAAGCCACTTGGTGCCAGCAGAAATCTCCGATCTGGGTATCCCCCGTTGCCGCGTCCTTCACCAGATTGCTCGGAAGCTGACGTACTGTCTGACATGACAGCAGGAGTGAATGATGGGCCCTAATTTTGTTACGTAATTAAAGGCTAAGACGTAAATTTTGGCACGTTTTACTCAATTTCGGTGTGAAATTTTAATTGAAGAAAAAAATTTACCATCTTTAATTTTCATATGGTGCCTAATTAGCCCAGGGTGATAATACGTGTTTAAATAGATAAGACCAAGCTATACAATCAGCTTAAATTGACATTGATCAGCTTAAATTGTCATTAATCGATTGACGGGTGTCTTTAATTGAGTTCCCGCCAATCAAGTATACCTGTGGTTTTGGCAAATGCTTTGTCAATATCAAAGCGTCTTATGACAATGATCAAACGTCTGAGTGACCATTATTGAAAGGTAATTAGTGCGAGCCATCGGTGGATTTTTACATAGAAAATGTACCGTAGGGACCGAGTTTGGGGTTCGAGCGTTCGAGCCATCGTAGTTCGAGCCAAAGGTCGCAGGTTAAGTTAAAATAAATGGGAGTTTTGCCAGGACTGGAAAGTCAGTTCGACCGAAGCATGGCGTTCGAGCCTTCCGAGTTCGAGCCAGTGAAGTTCGACTGTATATGGCTCCTGAAAATTCAGCACGCATTTTCTTCTTTTTAGCTGATTAATTTTTTCCATGTTAATCTCCATTAGTCAAATTGTTCTCATGGTGTTCAAATTGACCGCCGACGAAAAATTAGGTAAGCATGTAGTAACAAAAGCATGCATATTTTTGAAAGTACGTTTAGAACGAAGCTATACAAGCTACGTGTCTTACTGCATCGGTAAGATTTCACAGAAAGCCTGCAAATGCACTCAAAAAGCCGATTTAACTGTGCAGGACTCCTTCCTAGTTTCGTTTTCGGTACTGAACCTGGAGGACAAAAGTAATTTAAAAAACACCGCTTCAAACTGCTCCATGTCATTTGGTCTCAATATACAACTGTAAAATATATATAGCATGACATTCTCCGATTTTTGGAATACCTTTTCTAGCGAGAAAAATCTTGTCTGAACCCTGTCAGTAAACCGCGAAAATTCATGACGGGATATATTCAAATTGCCTACCGGAAAATAGTCAAATTGTTTATCAACAGACCTCCGCGGAGGTCAATTTGAAACTTTACCACCCGTGAGATGGAGTCAGGTGTATACAACAGTGATGAATCCCCCAAAAAAAGAAGATACATCTTTCAAAAAGTGTGACGGCCGTATACAATTGATAAATATACGGAAACCAACCTAGTATGTGTAACGGATGTAGACAAAATATATCTAGTGAGGAAAAAAGGAATCAGCCCAATCAAAAAAGTGTAATGAACGTACACAATGAAAATCCATATAAAATTAAACCACTAAAATATATGTAAAAGAGGCAGTCAGGTGTATACAACAGTGATGAATCACAAAAGGTCAGATCCATCTTTCAAAAAGTGTGAAGAATGTATACAATAGACATATAAAGGGAAACCATCTTAGGAAGTGTAACGGATGTAGACATGATATATTTAGTGAGGAAAAAAACAACAACAAGAAAAATCTTTAAAAAAGATAATCGACGCAGATTAAATTGAAGTGTGTTTTGTTATATATGTCTCTAGTTGAAGATTTGACAATAACTTTCATGAATAAGTATGCTATGTCGGTAGGCACCCACCACCGTAATTTTGACACTGGGCAGCGACACTGACCTATCTCAAAACTGACCTGTCCAATTTGCAATTCCAAAATGGACCTCGGTCAATCTTGAAATGAACCTGATTTCAAAATAGTCATCAACATGTTGCTTTGTTCGAAAGTAGAAATCGAAAGTAGATCTAGGACAAAAAGTTTTGAATATCTGTGTTTGTTTTCGATAACATTTCTATTGTAAAATTACAAACAAGAGAATCATTGAATTAATATAAGACAGAGTGCTAGTAGTCACACTCCCTGTTCCATTCTATGGGACACACAAACTTTGTCATTGGTTCTAGCCCGTTTATTTGTGAACTGATTTTGATATATATCTACATACAAATGTTAAGTATGACAGTATCTTGAACAAGCTTAGGTTTCATTGTTGTAGATCCAAGGTCAAGGACACAGTTGCTTTTTTATGCCCCCGTGACGATAGTCAGGGGGCATTAAGATTTGCCCCTGTCTGTCCGTCCGTCCGTCTGTTCGTCACACTTTATAGTATAGAGTTTGTGTAATCAACTCCTCCCCCAGTTTTCAATGGATTTTTTTCAAACTTTGCGTACATGTTGTGGACATATTGAAGATGTGCATGTGGGTTTTTGATGGAGCTAAAATTAGTTTTGACAGAATTACTGCCTTCTGAACTTAGTCATTTTTTTTCAAATTTTGCATACATGTTTGGGGCATATTGAAGATGTGCATGTGGCTTATTGTTGGACCTAGAATTATTTTTGACTGAAGTACAGCCCTTTGAATTTAGTCATTTGAGGCAAATTTTTGCATTGTAGGGTATAGAGTTTGTGTAATCAACTCCTCTCACAGTTTTCAATGGATCTTTTTCAAACCTTGCATACATGCTGTGAATGTATTGAAGATGTGCATGTGGGTTTTTGTTGGACCTAGAATTAATTTTGACAGAATTATGGCCTTTTGAACTTAGTCATTTGAGGGAAATTTTTCATTGTAGAGTATGGAGTTGTGTTATCAACTTGCTTCACAGTTTTCAATGGATCTTTTTCAAACCTTGTCTGCATATTGTGGACATATTTGAAGATATGCATGAGGCATTTTGATAGATCTGGAATTAATTTTGACGGAATCACAGCCTTTTTAACTGAGTCGTTTTGGGCAATTTTTTACATGGTAGGGTATGTTTTCAATGGATTCTTTGTATGTGCTTTATGGATATACACGTCATGTGACGGGCGCTGCACGGGGGCATCATTAGTGTCTTACAGACACAATTTTCTAGTTTTTGATAACTTTGTCATTCCTCTAGCACCTTTATTTATTGACAGATATTGATATAACTTCACACAAATATGTCCAAACACATTACTCATCTAGTCAGGCATATGGTGGTGGCATTCGTCACCTTTTTAGCTCACCTGTCAAGGTGTGCTTATAGTATAGCCATGGTCCGTCGTCCGTCGGCGTCCACACTTTTAAACACCAATATCTCCTAAACCAGCAGGCCAATCTTGATCAAATTTTATGTGTAATTTTGTTGGGGTGGGGGATTGACTGCATTAGGTTTAAGGGTAGATTGGGTAGGAACTCTGGTTGCCATGGCAACATATAGCTCCCATAGACTTATAATGGGAAAAACTTCAAAAATCTTCTTCTCTGAAACCATGAGGCCTAGAGCTTACATAAACTCGTAGTATGTACAAATGTCTAGTGGTCCCCTACATAAATCTTGCCAATCATGCCCCTGGGGCCCAAATTGGCTACTCCCCGGGGGTCATTAGCTCCCTTAGACTTACAATGGGAAAATCTTAAAAAATCTTCTTCTTTGAAACCATATTAGGCCCATAGCTTATATATATATAGCATGTATCACTGTCTAGTGATCCCCTACTGAAATCCTGCCACCCATGCCCCTGGGGCTCAAATTGCAACGCCCCAGGGGGTCATTTGTTTAGATATAGCTATATAGCTTAAGAACCTTCAAAAATCATCTTCTTTGGAACCATGAGGCCCAGAGCTTATATGTGTAGCATGAAGCAATATCTAATGGTCCCCTACATTAATCCTGCCAACCATGCCCCTGGGGTCTAAATTGGCCACGCCCCGAGAGTCATAAGCTCCCATAGACTTACAATGAGAAAATCTTGAAAAATTTTCTTCTTTGAAACCATGAGGCCCAGAGCATATATATGTAGCATGTAGTAATGTCTAGTGGTCCTCTACATAAATCATACCAACCATGACCCTGCGGTGCAAATTGGCCACGCCAGGGGGGTCATAAGCTCCTGTAGACTTACAATGGGAAAATTAAAAAAAAATCTTCTTCTCTGCAACCATGAGGCCAAGAGCGTATATATGTAGCAAGTAGCAATGTCTAGTGGTCCCCTACATAAATCCTGCCAACCATGCCCCCGGGGTCCAAACTGGCCTCGCCCCGGGGGTCATTAGTTCCAATAGACTAACAACGGGAAAATCTTAAAAAATCTTCTCTTAAACCATTAGGCCCAGAGCTAACTTCTTTAGTACATATGTAGCAACGTTTAGTGGTCTCCAACTTAAATCCTGCCAACCATGCCCCCTGGGGTCCAAATTGGCCATGCTGCTCCCATAGACTTATAATGGGAAAGACTTCTAAAATCTTTTTCTCTGAAACCATGAGGCCCAGAGCTTACATATTTAGTATGCAGCAATGTTTAGTGATCCCCTGCATAAATTCTGCCAATCAAGCACCTGAGATCCAAACTGCCCACACCCCAGGGGGTTGTTTGTTTATATAGAGCTATATAGCTAAAGAACCTTCAAAAATCTTCTTTTATGAAACCATAAGGCCAAGAGCTTATGTATTTAGTATGTAGCAGTGTATAATGGTCCTCTACATAAATCCTGCCAATCAAGCCCCTGGGGTCCAAACTTGCCATGCCCCATGGGGTCATCGAATCCTATAGAACTGCAGCCTGTTTATTAGCTTACTTGAGCTGGAAGCTTACATTTTATAACTCAGGTGAGCGGTTGTTGCCCTTGGGCTACTTGTTTTATTGCCTAATTTTTATTAAAGTTTCTCTAAATGGGTGTGTCTCCCCAAGACCTCATCAGAAACTGTTCATATTTGGACCATAAGTACTAGATAATGGCACTTAAGAGGTCTGCTTCCATGCCATGAGTTTGGCCCCAGGATCAAGCCCCAGGATCATGCCCCATGGTGGGGCTGGAAGTCAAAATCTTAGACACTGTTAAAATATGTTTTCCAGAAGTCTGTTTTGGAACATATACATAGTTTTCCAGACATGGCTCCACCTTTTGGCATTGTCTTGTAGGTATAATGAAATGAAGCTCAGCATGACCTAGATTAAAGGTCAGTAATTTTGCCATATAGCTGGATGTATGAACATGATAGCTTGGGATGAGTCATTATGACTGTATGTTTTGCACCAAGGCTGTCCAACTGCACCATCAAGGCCTGGCAGAACAGAATGTAAACTTTCTATTAAAAGCTATTATATTTAGGCTATCCAAATGCACCATCAAGGCCTGGCAAAACAGAATGTAAACTTATCTGTTAAAAGCTATTATACTGGTTCTTTTAAAAGCTTTTATTACATTTCAGTAGCTATCCTTTGATTGATACCATATTTATTCGGTTATAAGACGAGGTTTTCCCTCACCGGAAGTACATGAAATATGTAAATCTGTCATGTGTCTGCCCTTCTGGCTTTCTCTCCCAAAACAATCCCAAAACTATTAACATGGTAACTAATAGGCCCACCTTTGTGGAACAGTTGATGGTATTTAAGTCATATGTCCTCAACCAGAAACAAAAATGACAGCTTTCTATGTAATATGTTGTTTGGAATTAACACACTGGTAGAGTCATTAAGTTATTTGCCATTTTATACAAGGGCAACAACTCTGTGAAGCAGGAAACTTGCACTCAAAGGCTTTAAAGTTATTGTGCAGACATGTTTTCCATACTGAAAATTACAAATGGGCATAATTCTGTATAAAATGTAGATGAAATTACATTTTTTTTTCTCTGCACATCATATGACATTGATTACTAATGTACAAACTTGCATAAAAATATCTTGTTTAATCAGGGTGTCGATCAATTAAATGGTGCAATAAGGTTGTCCTAGTTTATTTTCTTCAAAAATAAAGCCACAAGTTTTAATCATAACTTAAATATTTTTCTCAGATATGTTAGAAAACTGAAACAAAATAAGATTGAAAGGATTTCCACCTCTAGCGGGATTTGGATCTGGACCGCTGGCTTAGCAGGCCAGTGCTTAACTGATTGAGCTATTGATAGTTCCTATATCAGATTGAGTTGTCTCCCTTGCAGATATAGGTCAGCCATCTTGTAGGTCAAAAATCAATAAGACAAATAGAGAAAATCTACAAATACCTAATTATTGAAAAAGTCGAGAACCTCTCCAATGTGACAGTTGCACTGATTTACAACATTAATATATTTACTAATAAATACCTTCAATAATAGCTGAAAAGGTGCTCTTGTGAAAAGAAAATTTAAAATTTCAATTATTTTCCTATTCATCTTATTGATTTTTGACCTACAAGATGGCTGACCTATATTTGCAAGGGAGGCAACTCAAACTGAAGTAGGAACTATCAATTGTGGAACCTATCTTTTTAAGAAAGGAGATATACATGTAATGGGCTTTTACCTTATTTGGGAAATTACAGACATGTACTGCAATGCATATAATAGTTAGTGCGAATATTTACATTTGAACAATAATGGCAAATGCAAAAGTGTGAAGGAAAAAAAATGGTCTCATTGTTCTTTAATTTTTTTGTATTTGTAGTTCTTTTTAACATTTCATTGATTTTATCCCTATTTATGGGGGAGAGTCAACTAGTATGTCCTTTTGCTCTTTTTTCCTTGGTCAGTGAAAAAAAAAAATATCACATATACCATATTCATCCTAATAAAAAACCCTGCTCTAGCTCTTTTCCTAAAATAATGCTATCTTAACTTTTTGAATTCCTGTTTGTTTCTCTGGATAATTAAAGTAGCTTTTGAAATGTGGTCTTCTCTTAAAACAGGACTGTGGAAATACCATGCCCGACTTGTCCTACTTGTCCCATTTCACTCAGGACAAGTGAAAAATTTTAATGTACTTGCCCTGGGACAACTATGGAAAAAGTATATGGTTTCAATAACAACAACTATATTTTTGTTTTAGACAAATACTTAAGCAAACAGTGGGGACCCAGATCAGACTGCTCCTGCAGGAGCAGTCTGATCAGGGTCCGCACTGTTTGCCATTCCATTTTGTACAGTTCCTTCAGAAAAAAATTATAGAATAAGATGTGTGAGGCTATTTAAAATGAGAGAGGGGTTTTGTCAAAATAATAATGAGATTAATGATTATGACTGAATTATCCTTAAGATATGCAAACATCATATTAAAGGATTTGGACAAGTAATTTTTTTGCCGGACAAGTGGCATTTGGCTCTTTACTTGTCCCTGGACAAGTAAGAGATTTTTCTATTTCCACAGGCCTGCTTAAAAAGTTGACCCTATACTGAAAAAGGGGGAAAAATAGTAGAGTTAATTGCTTCTTCTGAAAGTATACCCATCACCTTATATATTGCTACTTAAAGTTTTTTGGCAGTGACTGATTTACTACAATCTAGGCTCTGAATAACTCCTCTTCCCCCTTTTCGTAAAATGAAACACCCCCTGGGTATTTAATAGGATTAATATGGTATATCTGTTGTTCTACAGTGCAGGATTTAGGCAATTATCAAAATATGTATGTGACAAGCTACCTGTTAGGACTGTATATTGTAATTTTCTAACAGTAGCAGCTACTAGAGTGTGTCAAAACTCCAATAAACAGTAGGGGGCTGTCAATTTATGAAATCACAGCACATTACCACATATACAGTAAACATTTCTAGTGTGCATATGTCAGTTTTATTACTGTTTTTTTCTCTCTCTCCTTTTTTCCTTAAAAAAATCAATGATAAAATATATTTGTTCATAAATATTATCTCAAAATAAGTTTTACATCACATTTTATGTTGTGCAACAGATATACTTTTAGTGTTTGTTAAATATTCCAAACAGAAGCAAATATTCTGAGATCGTAACTAAATAAAAAAAATGTCATAAATTGTTTTGGAGACAGATAATGCAATTTGTAAATAGTCCATTTTTTTATCAAAATATTTTAAAGATATTTTCCATGCATAACGGCCATTATTTCTGCATCATACTTGAACTGTTCATACTTTATAAGGATTTCATTGTCATTTGTGTTCCTGATATAACTAGTTACTGAGGTGCAGAGGAGATGGGATTCGATCCAAACCATAATTATAAACTACTGTTATTAGAGCAGCCTTGATGAGGCAGTTCTAATGAGGGACAACAACATGGGTTGTTATGGAGCATATTAACAGAATTTATCTTATAATTATCATCACCAACCACCCTTTATTGGTCTGTCAGTACGCTTAATTATGATACTTTGAGAATATATAAAAAAATAAATCTATGTATAACTTGGGAACAAACTTTAATGCACTAAGGACAGATCTGCACAGATCAACCTGATTATGGTATATTTCTGTTTATTCCGCTCTAGAGAAACATTTTATTCAGTATTTTATCATGTATTTTTGGAAAAAAGTGACAGTATATATTAAAACATAGCAAATGTTAAAATGCAGAGAAACGCAGATGTGAACCTAATTGTATAACATTTTTCATAACACTTATTTATGGATTTTTTTTCTGTTTCTTTTCTTTTTCTTCTATTTTTATACCATAAGTTACCTAAATATTTGGACACTAACAAACTACTGTAATTCCAGCATATCTTATTGTCCTTCATGGTCTGGAACCTAAAACTTTTTCAAGTGTAAACTATTAAATTTTATGTATTCTGAGATATTAATTCTCTGTGTTTATATTGAAAAAAGGGGAAAACTATGAGTTATTATAAAGCTACTTCTACCCTACAATTAATTTTCACAGATTCTTATCCTATCCTAAATAGTTCTGAGTTAACGCACTTGTATATTTTGGCTAGTAATAGAAAATTAATGAGAATATGAAGCCAATTACTGTACAGGAGATGTATCTCCTATTTCTGATTGAATCTGTATTGAAAGCCACTTTGTCAACATTAGAGGGTGGTCGGGTGGTGGGATGGTGCTGTGTATAACTTCTAATGCCGGGGCGTCCTACTGAATTGGGACATAGGGCAAGGGCTTACTGTGCTTGCAGTAAGTGTGCAGGCCCGGATCCAGACCACCGCGTTCTGGTGGGGTTCTGAATAACTTGTGGGGATGGAAGGTGCCGAGATGTGTGTTTTGAGGGAGGGGGGACGGGCTGGGTGTTAGTGGGGCTTGAAAATATATAACATAAATAGGGATCGTTTTGTTGAGAATTTTTGACAATGTCCTTTTTATGCCATGAAATATATGTTGTGATAACTCATTAGAATCGCCTCGTCGAGGCGATTCTAATGAGATGTCACAACATATGCTTTAATTCAACAAAGGCCCAGGTGGCGGGGCTGAACCCCAAAGCCCACCCCATGGATCCGGGACTGGTTGGGGGTTGTTTGGACATTGGTGCCGAGATGTGTGTTTTGGGGGCTGGGGGGTGAGTGGGGCTTGAAAATATATAATATAAATAGGAATCGTTTTGTTGAGAAGTTTTGATAATGTCGTTTTTGCCATGAAATATATGTTGTGATAACTCATTAGAATCGTCTCGCCGAGGCGATTCTAATGAGATTTCACAACATGTGTTTTAATTCAACCAGGCCCAGGTGGCGGGGCTGAAGCCCCAAAGCCCATCCCATGGATCCATGACAGGGTAGGGGTGGGGTTGTTTGGACAGTTTTTCTCTCGTCTATTATTTCTCTTCTTTCTCCCTCTCTCTGAGAGATGGCCCGATGTAGACTTAAATACTGCTCCAAAGGGCTGTTAAACCCAAAACAATCAATCAGTCATGAAAATTAAATGCAGAATGTAAGTGCATTACCAGTGACTTCTACCATTTGACACTTCTGAAATAGTTAATTTTCTATTTGGGACAAAATTAAAATTATTTTGAGCTGTCCCAGTACTTACATCATTACCGTATTCACAATGGCTTTTTGATTTTTTTTAAGTTGAATCAGTTTGATATTTAAAGTGAACTTTCTATATGGCCTTACATAAATATGTCACTATAATTTACTTATAATATTGTTATATAACTTACCGTTAAACAAAAATTACCAAACTGAAATTTTCAAGAACCAAAGCAAATTTATCACGAAGCTCAAATCACCAAGTACCTATCTTTACCCATGGTTAAATGATCATTTTCTTTCCTAACTAGAAAATAGATATACAAATAACTACAAAAAAACAACAACAAAAAACAAGAAGCTAGAATCATGGACTTAAATAATTTCATGCACATACAAGTTGGTTGGAAAAATGCAAATTCTCTCTTTTTACTTACTTTAATAATATATTTGCTATTTTACACAGCATAAACTTTTCTATGATTTTCCTGTAAACTTTCATTATTTTTCAGGGCTATTTATCAATAAATTTAGTATCAATAAATTTAGTAAACAATAAGGTAGGGGTTCTCAGGTAGTCATTTGCTATGCAGTGGCAGATATTATTATATATATTAGTGTTTATTCATTTGTCCAAAGTACCTGTATAAATTTGGTCCAACAAGTAACTGGTCCAAGGATTACACCAGTGCAGTCCGAGTTGGACCAGTCCAAGGTCCAATGGTCCAAGTGATTTGGTCCAAGGATTACACTGATCCCTTTATTATTATTATCTTTATTATTATTATTATTAAGGCTGCCTGAGGAGCTTGCGGGGGTGGTTGTGTGGTGCGATGGAGCTGTGTTTAACTTTCAGCCCTGGGGCATCCTACTGATTTGGAACATTATAGGGCAAGGGCCTACTGTGCTTGCAGTAGGTGTGGGTTGTTTGGACACTTTTTCTCTCATCAATCAGTACTCTTCTTTTTCCCTCTCTCTGGGAGACATCCTGATATTGACAGAAATATTGTCTCAAAGGGCTGTTAAACATAAAGCAATCATTGAATTAATCAATCAATGCTCCAGCTGGTTTAAAAGAGTAACCATAAACCATTATTTCACTGTAATGCACCAGTCATTTGCAACCACGGCCCCCATGGGGCCGGGGATAGCGGGGGCATAGCGGGGCTTAAGTACTGTGTTTTTACCTAAGAGGTGTCCCGGCAGTGCCGTGGATACGCTGGGCTTTTGATTCCCGCCAAAACAGCGGAGCAAATAGTGAAGTGAGTTTAATGAAATTTACCGCGACACATTGTCAGAATATGGATTTTTATATTTATATGATCCCCTGGGGGGCGGGGAGGGGGGGGGGGGGGAATTTACCAGGGATTTGACATAAAAATGTCCCCTAAGTGGTGCAAGGCATATACCAGGGCTTTGCAGAATGAAAAGTCAATATCCCCGCTATTCCCCGGCCCCAGGGGGGCCGTGGTTGCAAATGACAGGTGCATAAAAATAATAAAAATTAGGAAATATAAACAATTTCCCTTTGCTGTTTTAAAAATTGATCAGGTTGGGTTAAAAAAAAACAGAGAAGTTCTTCAGACTTAACAGGTATCAACCTTTTTTGGCAGTAATATATGTAACACTCATCAATGCAAAAAAAAAAAGAAAAGAAAAAACAAGAATTCTGCGGAATGCGGTGTCTCGCCTGTCAGGGCTTTGTGAAACTGACCTAAACGCAAAAACTTGATGACAGTTTACACCGCCACTGCTGCAGCCACCAGCAACTTTGGAAAAGCAATACCTATGTCTCACTTCTGCTTAGCAGGCGAGACAAAAACAGTCATAATAAAGCTGTTAAAATCAAAAGGCATTGAGCACAAAATTATAAACTAATTACCTTGGTCAAGAAAATTATGGCTCCCTCAAGCTTCTTATGGATGAGCTATGCTGTTCTTCAGGTTAGTCGTATCGGATGTTGGTCCCCAGGGTCAAGAGCCACCAGAGCATCATATCCACCCTGGGGCATCCGGAGTCCGTCCAGGTCTTGCGTCTGTCGTTGATGTGGTGCTGGTCATGTTTCTGTCTTTGCGTGTTCTTGTTCTGTGAGGCTGTGATGTCGTTGCAGTGTTGTTGCTTTCCTTTAGGGCCGCGTGTCGGTGTTGGCAAAGAAGTAGGTCAGTAGGTCGGAAGCGGCCCTGGCTGTAGTTGATGATGCTTTCTCCCAGGGCCGCGTTGATTGCCACGATGTGGCAGCAAAGAAGTTTCTTGTGAACTAGGGCTTGTCTGGATCCATTGGGCTGGTGTAGGTCAGCTTCTTGTCCCTGACGATCTCTACTGCCTCCCTGATGGCTGCGAGCTGGCATTCTGGCTATGGTGCTGTCTTGAACTGGTCCTTCCAGAAAGCCCAGTGGGCAGCATGATGAGTTTGCTGTCCGGTCCCTTTGTCACTTTGATCTTCTCCCAGCTCCTGCTTGTCACACCATTGCAATCCTTTTGCTTTCCCTTCCTTCGGAGCTGGATGATTGCAACGTCAGCATGTTCCAGGAATGTTGCCGCTTCCACACTGTACTTGGACAGCGGCTTCTCCTCGGAAAAGGACTCATTGTGGTACATGTGGCGGTGTGACCTATGGGTATCTATTGTATACATTCGTCACACTTTCTGAATGACATATCAGTTTTTAGCTCACCTGAGCCATAGGCTCAGGGTGAGCTATTGTGATCACCCAGTGTCCGTCGTCCGTCGTCAGTCATCCGTCGTGCGTCGTCAACAATTTGCTTTAAATGACATCTTCTCTGAAACCGCAAGGCCTAGGGCTTTGATATTTGGCATGAAGCATTGTCTAGTGGTCCTCTACCAAGTTTGGTATACAGCATTACCTAGTGGTCCTCTACCAAGTTTGTTCAAATGGTGGCCCCAGGATCTAAAATGGCCCTGGGACAGGGGGTCTTGGGTTCTAAACTAAAAAATACTTAAAAATCTTCTTCATCAGACTTACTTGGCTCAGATGCTGGAAAATTTAGTATGTAGCATTACCTAGTGGTCCTCTACGAAATTTGTTCAAATGGTGGCCCCAGGGTCCAAAATGGCCCTGAGGCAGGGGGTCTTTGGTTCGAAACTAAAAATTACTTAAAAATCTTCTTCATCAGAATTACTTGGCTCAGATGCTTGAAATTTAGTATGTAGCATTACCTAGTGGTCCTCTACCAAATTTGTTCAAATGGTGGCCCCAGGGTCCAAAATAGCCCTGGGGCAGGGGGTCTTGGGTTCTAAACTGAAAAATACTTAAAAATCTTCTTCATCAGAATTACTTGGCTCAGATGCTTGAAATTTAGTATGTAGCATTACCTAGTGGTCCTCTACCAAATTTGTTCAAATGGTGGCCCCAGGGTCCAAAATGGCCCTTGAGCAAGGGGTCTTGGGTTCGAAACTAAAAAAAAATTAAAAAAATTTTATACTCCGGAAACTGCTTGGCTTAGATGCTTGAAATATGGTATGTAGCATTGTCTAGTGGTCCTCTACATAGTTTGTTCAAATGGTGGCCCCAGGGTCCAAAATGGCCCTGGGGCAGGGGGTCTTTGGTTCGAAACTAAAAATTACTTAAAAATCTTCTTCATCAGAATTACTGGGCTCAGATGCTTGAAATTTGGTTTGTAGCATTGCCTAGTGGTCCTCTACCAAGTTTGTTTAAATGGTGGCCCCGGAGTCCAAAATGGCCATGGGGCAGGGAGTCTTGGGTTCGAAACTAAAAAATACTTAAAAATCTTCTACACCAGAACTGCTTGCCTCAGATGCATGAAATTTGGTATGTAACATTGCCTTGTGGTCCTCTACCAAATTTGTTCAAATGGTGGCCCCAGGATCCAAAATGGCCCTGGGGCAGGGAGTCCTAGGTTTGAACCATAGAAATACATAGAAATATATTTAAAAAATCTTCTACTTCAGAACCTTAATTGGTATGTAGCTTTGCTTAGTAGTCTTTTACCATGTTTGTTCCAATGGTGGCCCCAGGGACCAAATTAGCCCTGGGGCAGAGAGTCCTTGGTTTGAACCATAGCAATACATCGAAAAACATTCAAAAATCTTCTTCTTCTGAACCATTTGGAAATGGTTGCAAACTATCAGGTTTGTTCAAATTATGACCCTAGTGTGACCTTTAACCTTTTTGCTCAGGTGAGCGATTCAGGGCCTCTTGGCCCTCTTGTTATTTTTTGAGTAAGATCACAGTTGTATACATTTGTCACCTTCCGTTACACCTGCTTTAGCGTTTTCCCTACCTTATTCTATTGTATACGTTTGTTACAGTTTCTGCAATGATGTTCTCTTTTTTTTTTCAGTAATACTATCATTGTATACTCTCGTCTACATCTGAAACAGGCAGAGGATGGGTTTTTCCTATACATTTGCATTGTATACGTTTGTTACGCTTTTTGGGCAAGATGAACTTAATTTTTTCCAACACACAGACCTTGTATACATCCGTTACACATGCTGGGATAGTTTCCCTATATGTTTCTATTGTATACGTTCGTCACGCTTTTGAATGGTGTATCAGTTTTTATTTTTTGAATAAGATCAGAGTTGTATACATTTGTCACCTTCCGTTACACCTGCTTGGGCGGTTTCCCTATCTTATTCTATTGCATACGTTTGTTACAGTTTCTGAAAAAATGTTCTCTTTTTTTTTTTCATTAATATTATCATTGTATACACTTGTCTACATCTGTAACAGGCAGAGGATGGGTTTTTCCTATACATTAGCATTGTATACGTTCGTTACGCTTTTTGGGCAAGATGAACTAAATTTTTTTCAACACACAGACCTTGTATACATCCGTTACACATGCTGGGATAGTTTCCCTATATGTTTCTATAGTATACGTTCGTCACGCTTTTGAACGGTGTATCAGTTTTTATTTTTTGAATAAGATCAGAGTTGTATACATTTGTCACCTTCCGTTACACCTGCTTGGGCGGTTTCCCTATCTTATTCTATTGTATACGTTTGTTACAGTTTCTGAAAAGATGTTCTCTTTTTTTTTTCAGTAATATTATCATTGTATACACTCGTTTACATTTGTAACAGGCAGAGGATGGGTTTTTCCTATACATTTGCATTGTATACGTTCGTTACGCTTTTTGGGCAAGATGAACTAAATTTTTTTCAACACACAGACCTTGTATACATCCGTTACACATGCTGGGATAGTTTCCCTATATGTTTCTATTGCATACATTCGTCACGCTTTTGAATGGTGTATCAGTTTTTATTTTTTGAATAAGATCAGAGTTGTATACATTTGTCACCTTCCGTTACACCTGCTTGGGCGGTTTCCCTATCTTATTCTATTGTATACATTTGTTACAGTTTCTGAAAAGATGTTCTCTTTTTTTTTTCAGTAATATTATCATTGTATACACTCGTTTACATCTGTAACAGGCAGAGGATGGGTTTTTCCTATACATTTGCATTGTATACGTTCGTTACGCTTTTTGGGCAAGATGAACTAAATTTTTTTCAACACACAGACCTTGTATACATCCGTTACACATGCTGGAATAGTTTCCCTATATGTTTCTATTGTATACGTTCGTCACGCTTTTGAATGGTGTATCAGTTTTTATTTTTTGAATAAAATCAGAGTTGTATACATTTGTCACCTTCCGTTACACCTGCTTGGGCAGTTTCCCTATCTTATTCTATTGTATACGTTTGTTACAGTTTCTGAAAAGATGTTCTCTTTTTTTTTTCAGTAATATTATCATTGTATACACTCGTTTACATCTGTAACAGACAGAGGATGGGTTTTTCCTATACATTTGCATTGTATACGTTCTTTACGCTTTTTGGGCAAGATGAACTAAATTTTTTTCAACACACAGACCTTGTATACATCCGTTACACATGCTGGGATAGTTTCCCTATATGTTTCTATTGTATACGTTCGTCACGCTTTTGAATGGTGTATCATTTTTTATTTTTTGAATAAGATCAGAGTTGTATACATTTGTCACCTTCCGTTACACCTGCTTGGGCGGTTTCCCTATCTTATTCTATTGTATACGTTTGTTACAGTTTCTGAAAAGATGTTCTCTTTTTTTTTTCAGTAATATTATCATTGTATACTCTCGTCTACATCTGTAACAGGCGGAGGATGGGTTTTTCCTATACATTTGCATTGTATACGTTCGTTACGCTTTTTGGGCAAGATGAACTAAATTTTTTTCAACACACAGACCTTGTATACATCCGTTACACATGCTGGGATAGTTTCTCTATATGTTTCTATTGTATACGTTCGTCACGCTTTTGAATGGTGTATCAGTTTTTATTTTTTGAATAAGATCAGAGTTGTATACATTTGTCACCTTCCGTTACACCTGCTTGGGCGGTTTCCCTATCTTATTCTATTGTATACGTTTGTTACAGTTTCTGAAAAGATGTTCTCTTTTTTTTTTTCAGTAATATTATCATTGTATACTCTCGTCTACATCTGTAACAGGCAGAGGATAGGTTTTTCCTATACATTTGCATTTGTATACGTTCGTTACGCTTTTTGGGCAAGATGAACTAAATTTTTTTCAACACACAGACCTTGTATACATCCGTTACACATGCTGGGATAGTTTCCCTATATTTTTCTATTGTATACGTTCGTCACGCTTTTGAATGGTGTATCAGTTTTTATTTTTTGAATAAGATCAGAGTTGTATACATTTGTCACCTTCCGTTACACCTGCTTGGGCGGTTTCCCTATCTTATTCTATTGTATACGTTTGTTACAGTTTCTGAAAAGATGTTCTCTTTTTTTTTTTCGGTAATATTATCATTGTATACTCTCGTCTACATCTGTAACGGGCAGAGGATGGGTTTTTCCTATACATTTGCATTGTATACGTTCGTTACGCTTTTTGGGCAAGATGAACTAAATTTTTTTCAACACACAGACCTTGTATACATCCGTTACACATGCTGGGATAGTTTCCCTATATGTTTCTATTGTATACGTTCGTCACGCTTTTGAATGGTGTATCAGTTTTTATTTTTTTGAATAAGATCAGAGTTGTATACATTTGTCACCTTCCGTTACACCTGCTTGGGCGGTTTCCCTATCTCATATTATTGTATACGTTTGTTACAGTTTCTGAAAAGATGTTCTCTTTTTTTTTTCAGTAATATTATCATTGTATGCTCTCGTCTACATCTGTCACAGGCAGAGGATGGGTTTTTCCTATACATTTGCATTGTATACGTTCGTTACGCTTTTTGGGCAAGATGAACTAAATTTTTTCCAACACACAGACCTTGTATACATCTGTTACACATGCTGGGATAGTTTCCCTATATGTTTCTATTGTATACGTTCTTCACGCTTTTGAATGGTGAATCAGATTATTTTTTTGATTTAGATCACATTTGTATACACTTGTCTACATCCGTTACACCTCCTAGGGCAGTTTCCCTACCTTGTTTTATTGTATACATTTGTTACGGTTTTTTAAAAGATGTGCTAATTTTTTTTCAGTAATATTATCATTGTATACACTTGTCTACATCAGTTACAGGCAGAGGCTGGGGTTTTCCTATATATTTGCACTGTATACATTCGTTACACTTCTTGGAAAAGAGTTGCTGATTTTTTTTTCCAACACATAGACCTTGTATACATCCGTTACACCTGCTGGGATAGTTTCCCTAGAGAAATCTATTGTATACATTTGTTACACTTTCTGAATGGTATATCAGTTTTTCTTTTTTGAGTAAGATCACAATTGTATACACTTGTCTACATCCGTTACACCTGCTTGGGCACTTTCCCTATCTTATTCTATTGTATACATTCGTTACAGGTTTTTTGAAAAGATGTGCTAATTTTTTTCAGTAATATTATTATTGTATACACTTGTCTACATCTGATACAGGCAGAGACTGGGGTTTTCCTATATATTTGCTTTGTATACCTTCGTTACACTTCTTGGAAAAGAGTCGCTGATTTTTTTTCAACACACAGACCTTGTATACATCTGTTACACGTACTGGGATAGTTTCCCTATATTTTTGCATTGTATACGTTCGTCACACTTTTTGAATGGTGTATCAGATTTAATTTTTTGAGTAGGATCACAATTGTATACACTTGTCTACATCCGTTACACCTGCTTGGGTGCTTTTCCTATCTTATTCTATTGTGTACGTTTGTTACAGTTGTTTTGAAAAGATGTGCTAATTTTTTTCAGTAATATTATTATTGTATACACTTGTCTACATCTGATACAGGCAGAGACTGGGGTTTTCCTATATGTTTGCATTGTATACATTCGTTACACTTCTTGGAAAAGAGTCGCCGATTTTTTTTTCAAAACACACAGATCTTGACTAGATACATGTGCTTGCAGGCCTGAAATCATTTTCTACATTTGTCTACACCGTTACGGTGTGACAAAATGCGCCCTTCCGGAAATCCGCTCTCCTTTTGTGCACTATCTACATTTTGTTAAGCGGAGAGGAACCATTTTAGCAATTTTGGTTCAGGGCTATTACAGAAACATTTGTGTGAAATAATTTTGAAATTGGCCCACTGGTCTAGGAGGAGATGTCGTTTGAAGAAATTGTTGACGGACGGACGGACAGACGGACGGACGGACGGACAGACGGATGGACGGACGGACGACGGACGACGGACAAATATGGATCACAATAGCTCACCTTGAGCACTTCGTGCTCAGGTGAGCTAAAAAATGAAGGTGTAGTTATGGTTCTTTTTCTCTGCACATTGTCTGATGATGTTTATATTTGTACCAAGTTTTGTGAAAATTTCTTCAACAGTTTTAAAGTTAGAGAGCAAACATGTTTTCTACACAGTAAACTACAAAGGGGAATAATTCTGTAAAAAACGTATATGAAGTTACAGTTCATTTTTCTCTGCTTATTGTCTGATGATGCTTTATATTATGTACAAGTTTTATGAAAATATCTTTGACGGTTTTAAAGCTATAGAGCGGACATGATTTCTATATTTAAAACAAGAGGGCCATGGTGGCCCTGAATCGCTCACCTGAGCATTAATCAGTTCACTGGCTCTGGTGAAGATTTATAAGAGTTTTTACCATACATAGGAATGGCGGCCACCTTGGTCATGTGACCAAGATCATTTGATGAACTTTCAATCTTTTGACCCATGTGCAGGCTCCATATGAAATTTGATCTGCCCAGTGGTTTCAGAGATGTTTGAAAATGTTTATGGATGGATGAAAGAGGCAGCTAACACCAATACTGTAAGGCTCGATCAGGTGAGCTGAAAATGGCAGAGTCGCTTCTCCGAAAAGTTCCCGTTCATGTTGAGTTCCTTTGATGGATTTCAACTAGACTTAACTAGGCAAACACAGATGATAGAATGGTAGCATCATTATCTCACTGTGGTGAAACTAATGTATTCCAAGGAGTTTGTGGCTGGCATCATTGCAATGTTAGTTCTGATTCTTGCAACATAACTTAATTTAAATTTGACCTAGTGACCTAGCTTTTGACCCGACATGACCCAGTTTCAAACCGGATATTGTAAGAATAAACATTCTGACAAAGTTTCATTGAGATTGGATCAAAACTGTGCCCTCTGGAGCGTATACAAGGTCGTTCTTATATTTGACCTAGTGACCTTGTTTTTGATCCGACACAAACCAGTTTCAAACTTACCTAGATTTCATAAAGGTAAACATTCTGACAGAGTTTCATGAAGATTGGATCAAAACTGTGCCCTCTAGGGTGTACACAAAGTTTTTCTTAGATTTGACCTAGTGACCTAGTTTCTGATCTGACGTGACTCAGTTTCATAAGGGGCATATATATATGGACAATAAACATTTTGACATAGTTTCATGAAGATTGGATCAAAACTGTTCCTTCTAGTGCGTACACGAGGTTTTTCTAAGATTTGACCTAGTGACCTAGTTTTTGACCTGACATGACCTACTTTCAAACTTGGCCTAGAGTTTATGGAGATAAACATTCTGACAAAGTTTCATAAAGATTGGATCAAAACTGTGTCCGCTAGAGCATACAAACGGTTTTTCTATGATTTGACCAAGTGACCTAGTTTTTGAACCTACATGACCCAGTTTCAAATTTGTCCTTCATATTATGAGGATAAACATTCTGATAAAGTTTCATGAACTTTGGATCGAAACTGTGCCTACTAGAGCGTACACAAGGTTTTTCTAAGATTTGACCTAGTGACCTAGTTTTTGACCCGACATGACCCAATTTCGAACTCGGCCTAGAGTTTATGGAGATAAACATTCTGACAATGTTTTATAAAGATTGGATCAAAACAGTGTCCTCTAGAGCGTACACAATGTTTTTCTATGATTTGACCTAGTGACCTAGTTTTTGACCAAACATGACCCAGTTTCGTACTTGTCCTAGATATTATAAAGATAAACATTCTGACAAAGTTTTATGAACTTTGGATGAAAACTGTGCCTTCTAGAGCGTACACAAGGTTTTTCTAAGATTTGACCTAGTGACCTAGTTTTTGACCCTACATGACCCAGTTTCAAACTTGGCCTAGAGTTTATGGAGATATATATTCTGACAATGTTTCATACAGATTGGATCAAAACTGTGTCCTCTAGAGCGTACACAAGGTTTTTCTATGATTTGACCTAGTGACCTAGTTTTTGACCCAACATGACCCAGTTTCAAACTTGTCCTAGATATTATGAGGATAAACATTCTGACTAAGTTTCATGAACTTTGGATGAAAACTGTGCCTTCTAGAGCGTACATAAGGTTTTTCTAAGATTTGACCTAGTGACCTAGTTTTTGACCCGACATGATCCAGTTTCGAACTTGGCCTAGAGTTTATGGAGATAAACATTCTGACAATGTTTTATAAAGATTGGATCAAAACTGTGTCCTCTAGAGCGTACACAATGTTTTCTATGATTTGACCTAGTGACCTAGTTTTTGACCCAACATGACCCAGTTTCGTACTTGTCCTAGATATTATAAAGATAAACATTCTGACTAAGTTTCATGAACTTTGGATGAAAACTGTGCCTTCTAGAGCGTACACAAGGTTTTTCTAAGATTTGACCTAGTGACCTAGTTTTTGACCCGACGTGACCCAGTTTCGAACTTGTCCTAGATATTATGAGGATAAACATTCTGACAAAGTTTCATGAACTTTGGATGAAAACTGTGCCTTCTAGATAGTACATAAGGTTTTTCTAAGATTTGACCTAGTGACCTAGTTTTTGACCCGACATGACCCAGTTTCGAACTTGGCCTAGAGTTTATGGAGATATATATTCTGACAACGTTTCATATAGGTTGGATCAAAACTGTGTCCTCTAGAGCGTACACAATGTTTTTCTATGATTTGACCTAGTGACCTAGTTTTTGACCCGACGTGACCAAGTTTCAAACTTGTCCTAGATATTATGAGGATAAACATTCTGACTAAGTTTCATGAATTTTGGATGAAAACTGTGCCTTCTAGAGCGTACACAAGGTTTTTCTAATATTTGACCTGGTGACCTAGTTTTTGACCCGACGTGACCCAGTTTCGAACTTGTGCTAGATATTATTAAGATAAACATTCTGACAAAGTTTCATGAACTTTGGATGAAAACTGTGCCTTCTAGAGTGTACACAAGGTTTTACTTAGATTTGACCTAGTGACCTAGTTTTTGACCCGACATGACCCAGTTTCGAACTTGGCCTAGATTTTATGGAGATAAACATTCTGACAAAGTTTCAGAAAGATTGGATCAAAACTGTGCCCGCTAGAGTGTACACAAGCAAAAGTTGACGGACGTCCGGACGGACGTACGACGGACATCAGGGTATCCCAAAAGCTCACCCTGAGCACTTTGTGCTCAGGCGAGCTAATTACAAAGGGCATAATTCAGTAAAAAATGTAGGGAGTGTTAGGATTCTTGTTCTCTGCACATCGTCTGATGATGCTTTGCATTTGTACCAAGTCTTGTGAAAATGTTTCAAACCCTTTCAGAGTTAAAGAGCGGACACAATATCTGTACTCAAAATTACAAATGGGCATAATTCAGTAAATAATGTAGGCAGATTTATGGTTCTTGTTCTCTGCATATCGTCTGATAATGCTTTACATTTGTACCAAGTCTCATGAAAATATCTCTAACTGCTTCAGAGTTATGAAGCTGACATGATTTTTTGCACTCAAAATTACAAAGGGGCATAATTCAGTAAATAATGTAGGCAGAGTTATGGTGTTGGTTTTTGGCATATCAACTGATTATGCTTTACATTTGTACCAAGTCTCATGAAAATATCTTCAATGGTTTCAGAGTAATGGAGCGGACAATTTCTGCAATCAAAATTTCAAAGGGCCATAATTCAGTAAATAACTTTTTTTGTAGGCAGAGTTATGGTTCTTGTTCACTGCACATTGTCTGATGATGTTTTTCATTTGTACCAAGTCTCGTGAAAATATCTTTAATGGTTTCAGAGTTATGGAGCGGTCATGATTTCTGCATTCAAAATTATAAAGGGGCTTAATTCAGTAAAGAATGTAGATAGAGTTATGATTCTTGTTCTATGCACATTGTCTGATGATGCTATACATTTGTACCAAGGCTCGTGAAAATATCTTTAACGGTTTCAGAGTTATGGAGCGGACACAATTTCTGTACTCAAAATTTCAAAGGGGCATAATTCAGTAAATATTGTAGGCAGAGTTATGGTTCTTGTTCTCTGCACATCGTCTGATGATGCTTTACATTTGTATCAAGTCTCGTGAAAATAAGGGTTTTAAAGCTATTGAGCGGACACAAAATGATGACGGATGGACGGACGGACAGACAGACGGACAGACAAAGTGATTGCTATAGGGCCTCTGCAGACTTCGTCTGGCGGAGACCTAATCAGGGGAAGGAGAAATGAAAGTAAGTGGCTGGAACAGGTATCGAACCTAGGACCTCTGGCTTATAAGTCAGGCGCCCAACCAATTGCGCTATGCGGCCCGGCTGAGCTTAGCTTGTATCAAGATTTGGCTCTAAGCAATGCTTAATAAGAAGCCTTCCCCATTCTCCAACCAACACACACACAGTGTTTGTTCTAGAGAGCGCCACTGAGATATTTTTATCATTTGTACCTGCATGTGGGCTGTAGGAGTGCAAAAAAATCCCGGTCCTTTTCAAAAGTTTCTGTTTAGTGGCGCCTGAACAGTGTATGTAACAGCTAAAATAGCATGCACTGGCCTGTTCAATCATTTACTTTTCATCAAAAATATGGTTTAAAATAAAATTTCATTTGTTTGCAAGTGTTTATCTACCAACACTTTTTCCCCCCCCCTATCAAACTTTGTTTATTTATTTTTTGTTTTGTTTCTGTTTATGTAGAACCTTTTATTTTTTAATTTTTTTTTATTTAATTTTTTTTTTGGTGTTACAGTTTGAGTCTGAAATACCAAAACATGATGAATTAACAAGAAAAAACAGTATTATTTGATTATTTCTCGTCCCTCACACTGTACTGACAGGATTTATATAGAGGACCACTAAACATTGCTACATACTAAATGTTTTTAAAAGGGCTGGGCCTCATGGTTTCAAAGAAGAATATTTTTGAAGGTCCTTTAGCTATGAACCTGTATAAACCTATAAACAAATGACTCTCTGAGGTGTGGCTCTTTAGCTTTATAGCTCTATATAAACAAGAATTCTGCGGATGCTATGTCGCACCTGCCTTATGCTTTCTCAGTAGTAGATACCATGGTTAGAGGAAAGTATACACAAGGTCTGATGAATTTATGTAGAAATTTGAAGAAATTGGACTTACAAACTAGAAAAGATTTAGTTCTATACATAAAGCTCTACAGTCAACAGAGTTAAAAATATAGGTTAAATGTATAAAGAAGTCAAACAATCGAACCAGCTTAAGAAACATTTTATGCCATGTCTGATGATTGTAGGTGGTATTGTTAGTGAGAAAAAAATGACTTCAATGCCCTTTTGTCCATATAATCATGGATGCCAGGTTGACATAAAATTTCCAAAGTCAACAGAGCATGAAATAAAGGTCAAGGGTACAAATAAGAGCAGCATCCCAGAGCCCTACTGGCAGCGCTACGTGGCCTGGCATGATTCTAGACTTCACAGATTGTCAGAGAGAAATGGACTTAAATGATAGGGTCGATTTAATTTTGTAAGTAAAATTTTACAAAGTCAGCAGAGCATTTAATATAAATATGGGTCAAAGGTAAAATAAGTGCAACAATCCTCTAGATCAACCTAAGTAGAAACTTTATATACCAGGTTTGATGACTGTAGGTATCATGGATTGAGAAAAATGGACCAGTATGCTAGGGTTGACGTAATTTTTGACGTAAAATTTTACTAAGTCAGCAGAGCATAAAATATAGGTGAAAGGTCAAAATAAAGGCAACAATCCTCTAGACCATTCGAAGAAAAAACATTATACCAGGTTTGAAGATTGCAGGTATCATAGATGGAGAGAAATGGACTTAAACACTAAGGTCGACGTAATTTTTGGCATAAAATTTTACGAAGTCATCAGAGCACGAAAATAGGTCAAAGGTCAAAATAAGCGCAAGGTTCCTCAAGAACATTCTAAGAAGAAACTTCAAACCAGGTTTGATGAATGTAGGTATCATAGATTGAAAATAATGGACACGAACACTAGGGTTGATGTAATTGTGGACTGATGGACGGATGGACGGACGAATGGACAGACTGACGGACGGATGGAAAAGTGAACTCCTATATCACACCTTGCTAAAGCAGGTGCCACAACAACTGACCCCATGGGATGGGGCCAGTTTGGACTCCAGGGACATGATTGGTAGAGGAACACTAAACATTGCTTCAATCTAAATATATAAGCTCTTGGCCACATGGCTTCACAGAAGATTTTTGAAGGTTTTTTTAGCTGTATTGCTCTATATAAACAATTAAAGCCAAACCAACCCCGGCCTCGACCCCTTTTGGCATGGCAAGTTTTGACCCAAGGGGCATGATTGTCAGGATTTATGTAGGAGACCACTAAGCATTGCTACATACTTAATATTTATGCTCAGGGCCATTTGGTTTCACATGAGAATATTTTTACTTTTTTAGCTATAAAGGTCTATATTAACAAATGACCACCCTCCCAGGGCATGGCCAGTTTGGACTACAGGGACATGGTTGGCTGGATTGATATAGAATACCTGTAAACAATGCTACATACTAAGCATCTAAGGTCTTGGCCTCATGGTTATAGAGAAGACGATTTCTGAAGGTTTATTAGCAGCAGAGCATGAACAAATGACTCCCCTTGGGTAAGGCCAGTTTTGACCCCAGGGGCTTGTTAACAGAATTTATATAAGAGAGCAATAAACATTGCTTCATACACTAAATATATAAGCTCAGTGCCTCATG
The DNA here is from genome assembly GCA_963989385.1 of Ctena decussata. NCBI lineage: Eukaryota > Metazoa > Mollusca > Bivalvia > Lucinida > Lucinidae > Ctena > Ctena decussata. The sequence goes on from OZ022500.1 coordinate 43,064,849, forward strand.
GTTTCTAAGTAGAAGATTTAAGTTTTTCCCATTATAAGTCTATGGGAGCTAATGACCCATCGGGCATGGCTAGTTTGGACCCCAGGGGCATGGTTAGCAGGATTTATGCACAAGACCACTTAACATTGCTACTTATTAAATATGTAAGTTCTGGGCCTCATGGCTACAAAGAAAAAGATTTTTTAAGCTTCTTTAGCTATATTGCTCTATATAAACAAATGACCTCCTGGGGTAAGGCCAGTTTGGACCTCAGGGGCTTGATTGGCAGTAGGCCATGAGCCAGATATGGTTATCTCTCTCCCCCCACCCCACTCCTCCGCAGGGGGGAATTTTGTAGACCATACTCTTCTTAAAGCCCAGCATCTTAGAAGTATTTTGCAGCATGTTAGCCCTCTGGCGAGTGGGGCCTTAGGCTGTAACAGCCTGTTACAAACGTTACCCATTAAAAAATAACAAGAGGTCCATGATGGACCTAAATCGCTCACCTGAGTTATGATGAAATAATATGGAAGATCATCTATTTGATGATGGTTCAATTGGAGCAGTTTTGCACTTTCTTATCTACATTCTGACAAAGTTTCATTAAGATTGGATCAAAACTGTGCCCTCGAGGGTGTACACAATGTTTTTCTAAGATCTGACCTGGCGATCTAGTCTTTAATCAGACATTATTAAGTTTCAAACTTGGCCTACATTTCTTGAAGATAAACATTCTGACAAAGTTTCATGAAGTTTCAATACAAAATAAAGCCACAATTGTGTACACAAGGCTTTTCTATGATTTGACCTAGTGACCAATTTGACCTGACAAGACCCAGTTTCAAACTTGGCCTAGATTTCATTAAGATAATCATTCTGACAAAGTTTCATGAAGATTGAACCAAAACTGTGCCCTCTGCAGTATCCACAATGTTTTTCTAAGGTTTGACCTAGTGACCTAGTTTTGATCCAACATGAACCAGTTGCACCCTCGGTCTAGATTTGTTGCAGATAAACATTTTGACAAAGTTTCATGAAGATTGGAACAAAACTGTGCCCTCTAGAGCATTCACATGGCTTTTCTAAGATCTGACCTAGTGACCTAGATTTTGACCTGACATGGCCCAGTTTCAAATTTGGTCTACATTTCATAAAGATAAGCATTCTGACTAAGCATCATGAAGATTGGATCATAACTGTGCCCTCTAGAGTGTACACAATGTTTTTTCTAAGATTTGACCTAGTGACCTAGTTTTTGACCCCACATGACTCAGTTTCAATCCTGGCCTAGATTGTATAAGGATAAACATTCTGACAAAGTTTCATGAAGATTGGATTATAACTGTACCCTCTAGAGAGTACACAAGGGTTTTCTAAGATTTGACCTAGTGACCTAGTTTTTGACCCCACATGACTCAGTTTCAATCCTGGCCTAGATTGTATGAGGATATACATTCTGACAAAGTTTCATGAAGATTGAATCATAACTGTGCCCTCTGTGTCATTCTAAGATTTATTTCTATTTTTAGCTCTGGCGGCCATTTTGTTCAGCAGAGTGGAACCATTTTAGCAATTTTGGTTCAGGGCCATGAGTCAAACATTTCTGTGAAATTATTTTGAAATCGAGCCATTGGTTTCAGAGGAGATGTCTTTTAAAGGTTTTTCTATTTTTAGATTTCTATTTTTAGCTCTGGCGGCCATTTTGTTCAGCGGAGTGGAATCATTTTAGCAATTTTGTTTCAGGGCAATGAGTCAAACATTTCTGTGAATTTTTTTTGAAATCAAGCCATTGGCTTCAGAGGAGATGTCGTTTAAAGGTTTTTTCTATTTTTAGCTCTGGCGGCCATTTTGTTCAGCGGAGCGGAACAATTTTAGCAATTTTGGTTCAGGGCTATAACAGAAACATTTGTGTGAAATATAATCTGAAATTGGCCCACTGGTCTAGGAGGAGATGTCGTTTGAAGAAATTGTTGACGATGGAGGGACGGACAGATGGACGGACGGACGAGGGATAAATATCGATCACAATAGCTCACCTTGAGCACTTCGTGCTCAGGTGAGCTAAAAACAAGAGGGCCAAGAGGCCCTGAATCGCTCTCCTGAGCAAAAAAGATAAAGGTCAAACTAGGGTCATAATTTGAACAAACCTCATAGTTTGCAACCATTTCCAAATGGTTCTGAAGAAAGAAGATTTTTAATGTTTTTCTATGTATTGCTATGGTTCAAATCCTGAACCCCCTGGGACAGGGCCATATTGGACCCTGGGACCATCATTTGAATAATCTTGGTAAAGGACCTCTAGGCAATGCTAAAACCTAAATTTCAAGCCTCTGAGCCAAGTGGTTCTGAAGAAGAAATTTTCTGAATATTTTTCTATGTATTTCTGTGGTTCAAACTCAGGACCCCACTGGGACGGGGGCATTTTTGACCCTGGCACCATAATTTGAACAAACTTGGTAAGGGACCACTAGGCAATGCATCATACAAAATTTCAAGCATTTGCACTAAGAGGCTCTGGAGAAGAAGGTTTTTAAGTACATTTTAATTTCGAAACCAAGACTCCCTGCCCAAGGGCCATTTTGGATTCCAGGGCCACCATTTACACAAACTTTGTAGGAGTCTACCAGGCAATGCATCATACCAACTTTCAAGCATCTGAGCCAAGTGGATCTGAAGAAGAAGATTTTTTAATAGTTTCCTATGTATTTCTCTGGCTCAAACTCAGGACTCCCTGCCGCAGGGCCATTTTGGACCCTGGGGCCATCATTTGAACAAACTTGATAAAGGCCAACAAGGCAATGCATCATACCTAATTTCAAGCATCTGAGCCAAGTGGTTCTGAAAAAAGATTTTTGAATAATTTTCTATGTAGTTCTATGGTTCAAACCCAGGACCCCCTGGGGTGGGGCCATTTTAGACCCTGGGGTCATCATTTGAACAAACTTGGTATAAGACTACTAGGCAAAGCTACATACCAAATTTCAAGCATCTGAGCCAAGTGGTTCTGAAGAAGAAGATTTTTTAAATATTTTTCTATATATTTCTATGATTCAACCTAGGGCTCCCTGTAGTGGGGCCATTTTAGACCCTGGGGCCACCGTTTGAACAAACTTGGTAAAGGACTACTTGGCAATGCTACATACCAAGTTTCAAGCATCTGAGCCTTGCGGTTCTGAAGTAGAAGATTTTTTAATATTTTTCTATGTATTTCTATGGTTTAAACCTGGGACTCCCAGCCCGGGGCCCTTTTTGACCCTTGGGCCACCATTTGAACAAACTTGGTAGAGGACCACTAGGCAATGTTACATACCAAATTTCAAGCATCTGAGCCAAGCAGTTCTGGAGGAGAAGATTTTTAAGTATTTTTTAGTTTCCAACCCAAGACCCCTGCCCCAGGGCCATTTTGGACCCTAGGGCCACCATTTGAACAAACTAGGTAGAGGACCACTAGGCAATGCTACATACCAAATTTGCAGCATTTGAGCCAAGCAGTTCTGGAGAAGAAGACTTTTAAGTATTTTTTTAGTTTCGAACCCAAGACCCCCTGCCCCAGGGCCATTTTGGACCCTGGGGCCACCATTTGAATAAACTTGGTAGAGGACCACTAGGCAATGCTACATACCAAATTTTAAGCATCTAAGGCAAGCAGTTCTGGAGAAGAAGACTTTTAAGTATTTTTTAGTTTTGAACCCAAGACCCCCTGCCCCAAGGCCATTTTGGACCCTGGGGCCACCATTTGAACAAACTTGGTAGAGGACCACTAGGCAATGCTACATACCAAATTTCAAGAATCTAAGAGCCAAGCAGTTCTAGAGAAGAAGATTTTTAAGTATTTTTTTAGTTTCGAACCCAAGACCCCCTGCCCCAGGGCCATTTTGGACCCTGGGGCCACCATTTGAACCAACTTGGTAGAGGACCACTAGACAATGCTTCATACCAAATATCAAAGCCCTAGGCCTATCGGTTTCAGAGAAGATGTCATTTAAAGCAAATTGTTGACGACGGACGACGCACGACGGATGGACGCTGGGAGATCACAATAGCTCACCCTGAGCCTATGGCTCAGGTGAGCTAATAAAATGAAAAAAATAACTAGAAATTGTGTTTGTGAAACACTATGCCCCCAACCATATGCTTGCTTCTAAAGGTGTCAAACTTTAGAATGTCTAAGTCTGAAAAGGAATTCACAGTTCCGAGAATAGCTGCTAAGCTCCGCCTGCTTAGTTACTGTTACTACGTCTCACAAGCCTACACAAAGATGGCGGAAAAACAAATGACAAATGCAAGTGCCTGTTAAATGTTGGCGATCTATGGCGAAGAATCAGCCTCCTCATGGCTTACACATGGCAGTTGGCGCATCATGCATTTCCGATGCGTTCTGTTCTTGCAAAGCAGGGTAAATTTATTAAAAGTGGTGTTAGTTTGTTTTCTTTCAACAGGTATACATCCCTTCATTAACTGAAAGGTAAGATCACGGACTTATGTTGGTATTGACCACGTGCGATTTGTTTGTGAGACTATGTCACGTGCCAAAGTGTCGTTGCATTGGCCAGGTATACGATATCATGTGATTTTGTGTGACATTCTGGGTGTGGCTCGGAACTGTGTATTACCTAATCTTTATTAAAATATTAAACACATCAAGAACTACTGTTAAACAAAAAATAAGCTTCCTAGATCAAGTAATTCAGAAGTTGGAAAAATGACAAATTCAAACAAGGGCCAAAACTCCATAAATATTTACAGAATTGTCCAAAAAGTTAATCAGGTAATCTACTCCTCATACCCAATCAGCATACCAAATATCAAGGCCATAGCTCAAATAATTTTAATACCTCCATAACTAATGAATGCAGAGTTACCTTACCTGTACTAAAGTATTAAACTCATAAAGGACTACTACTATTCCACAAATCAGCTTCCTAGCTCAAGCGATTCAAAAGTTGGAAAAATGCCAAATTCAACCAAGGGCCATAACTCCATCAAAACTTTACGGAATTCTCCCCAAAGTTGATCAGGTAATCTACTCCTCATACCCTACAAATATACCAAATATCAAAGCCACAGCTAAAATACTTTTTGAGATATCTTGCTAACAAGATAGTTATCTCATTTTTTTAAAAGGGGCATAACTCCAAAACGGGGGCATAACTGGGAAAAGAAAAAAAATACGGGTCAGCTAATTTTCCGCAAGGAATCCATATATGAAATTTCAAAACCCTATTCCTAATGGTTCTTGAACTCAGTAGCTGCATAAGTACTGAACATCAGGGGAAGTAACTCAGTAAATAATGAATGCAGAGATACCTAACTTGTACTAAAGTATTTAACACACCAAGAACTACTACCATACCAAAAATCAGCTTCCTAGCTCAAGCGGTTCAAAAGTTGGAAAAATGCCAAATTCAAACAAGGGCCATAACTCCATCAATATTTTACGGAATTGTCTCAAAAGTTAATCAGGTAATCTACTCCTCATACCCAATCAGTATACCAAATATCAAGGCCATAGCTCAAATACTTTTTGAGATATCTTGCTAACAAGATATTTATCTCATTTTTCTAAAAGGGGCATAACTCCAAAAAGGGGCATAACTGCGAATAGAAAAAAAATATGTGTCAGCTAATTTTCCTTGAGGAATCCATATATGAAATTTCAAGACCCTAGCTTGCAGGGTTCTAAATATACAGCAATCATGAAAAGTGTGACGCACACAGACACACACGCACGGACGGACAAGCCAAAAGCAATATGCCCCACCAACTTTTTCAAAGTTGGGGGCATAAAAATTATCAAAAATGATAAAAAAAAAATAGAAGTCACTTTCCTATGCTTAAAGTTGTAGTAGAGTCTAATAGAACAATCCAGTACCTTAAAGTTATGATGTTTGACAGGTTACTTTAGCCTACATGGTGTCATATACGTGACAATTGTCTTTACACTCCATTAAAATTGCTATTTCCATCCAAAATACTTCCATTTTGTAAGTTACTCCTTTATTATTAGACCATATGTTTGTTACTGTATTAAAGACATTTTATTGATCTTTTCAGATCTGCAAAAAACAAAAATTATTATGCTATCTTGTATACTTTGGGAGAAAAAGGATGCTCAACACTGTACCCCCTTATAAATGTTCCATATTACAATTATCACTTTCGAGTGCTTCAACTACACTGTATGAAGTAAGAAACAACAGTAAAAGGTAAAATTGAATATGACAGCCTATCTAAGCAGCAAGGAGCAGTTCCACAATATTTTGAACGCTTTTAGCCAGCAATAATGATCAATTATATACGTTACTGAGGGCTATATATACTGCTCACAAAAAGTAGGGGATATTATGACATAGAAGCGTGTACAAAAATTAATAATAATGGCTGGGTTAGTTTATTGTTGTATATTGACAGAACACTATTCTAGTAACAATATTCACCTAAAACTGAAACCGTCAATACAGGTCATGTGACCTAGAGCATAAAGGACTATGCGGTCTACACCTCAATTTCAAATCGGCGAAAAAAATTCTTTTGGACCCTCAGATTCTATGAATAATAAAATTCTCCATAATTTTCCAAACTGCAAACACCCACTTTGGTAGGCTTTATTGCGTTATTTAAGGTGTAGGGCTGTTACAAATGCCACCATATGTGAGACTATTCACCACACAATGGTATCTTTTATGCCTATCATTTTTTTCTCCTGTGATAAAACCATATGAAAAAAGCATCTGTATCTTGTTAACTGAGGCATTAGGCGTCTGTCTTAATAAAGTTTGCATAAAAATTATTAGTCATTGCTGCCCTGGATTCGTGTGAAATTTGGGTGTCGACCCCTTGTCTACTTCCAATTTAATCTAGCTCACGTGTCAAGCTTAATCGTTTCAATATTCATATTGAGGGTCTCTATGAATATTTGTTTTATGAATTATAACAGTTTAATATTCATTTACTTATTTTCCTTGCTTCTGCTGCCTTAAATTTTTTTAATATCCCTTACTTATTTTGAGCAGTATAATTTGACAATAGAATCATTTTATTTTCGTTGGTAGCAGTTTCTTCATAAAAGAATCTTTTAATATAAAAGAAAAATGTATTCTGGTTTCATAAAAGAATCTTTTAATATAAGAGAAAAATGTATTCTGGTTTATTTTCTACGATAGGTCATGACTAGTAGTAACGTAAATAACATTAACATTTAAAATATTTCATTATAATACCTTTAATCAGGTTTTTTCCCATTGTCACATAAAAAACAATAACATATAAGTCTGGGTGTTCTTATGATATATTGTGTACTTGGACCTAGCAACACTCCTCTCAGTTATTACTTTTAGGGATTCATGAGGGGTGTTTTATACTTGATTAAACACAGTATACTACAAATTGTAATATTAAGGGCATTGACGTATTCTGCACATGTAAAACATTTTTTTTGCTGGCAACTTTGTTATGGCATTGCCCAGTTTGTTTCTTTTACAATTTGTACATTTGAGTTCTAAAGACAGTAACATACGTGAAATTTTGTTATATACAACTTAAAAAAAATAAATAAACCCAAAACTAGAAATGTTTTTCAGAGAAAAACTGATGTCCCCCCACCAGCCCATTTCCCATCCCCTCTAATGAATAAAAAGCCTGTACAAATAAAATATCTATGCAAGTTTGGACAAAAACCATCTGCTGGTTCTAAAGATATCCTACATAGAAGACTATTCCCTTCAAAAATGGGTCAAGGTCACCAACTACTAAACATGTCTTAAACCTGTCACAACGATACATTCATGCAAGTCTGATGAATATCCATCCACTGGTTCAAAAAATAGCCATCAGAGGAGATGGCAAATCCCCCGACCGAAGACCCCCATGGGCCTTGGTAAAAAGGGTGCACTTCAAAACACATATTAGTAATATATTGTTGTTCTTTTATGCTTCTGATTGACATTAACTGTTAACAGATACATGATTATCTAACACTCAGACTAAAACAGTATGCTTGACTGCTAAAAAGAGGTAATATCTCAAACAGCCACCATATACACAATTGTATAGCATACGATACATTCAACTTTCAAAATGTGTGAATAACTTCTAAAGTACAAGCTCTACAAACCTAATTTTGAGCTCTCTAGTACGTGAATTCGGACAAAGAATCCAAATCTGGAAAAATTTTTTTTTTTTTTTTTTTTTTTTGGGGGGGGGGGGGGGGGGGGGGCTTGCGGGAGGGGGCACGGGAATGTGGAAGGGTAAGAGAGAGTTAGGAACACTGATAAGATATCACAGCATGATCATCAATATTCTAAAAGGTTCACGGTTATTCAAATTCTGGAGCTGGCCAGGGTTATACAGTTATGGAGCAGAGACTCAAACAGCAGCTCAAACTACCAAAGGGAAATAATTCACTAGGTCTAAAAGCAAGAGTTATCATTCATGTATGAGACAAATTGTCATGACCTGTTCTGCATATCTGTGAAGTATCATGAAAATATTTCAAAAGGTATTCAAGCTATGGAGCGGACACTTAAAATCATCAAAGGGAAATAACTCCAAAAGTAAGAAAGCAAGAGTTGTCATTCTTGTTCGTGACACATCAACACGACTTGTTCTACATATCTGTGAAGTATCATGAAAATATTCTAAAAGGTATTCAAGTTATAGAGCGGACACGAAATCACACCTAAAACCATCAAGGGGTAATAACTCAAAAAGTAAGAAAGCAGGAGTTGTCTTTCTTGTTCGCGACATATCGTCATGACCTGTTCTACACATCTGTGAAGTATCATGAAAATATTCCAAAAGGTATTCAAGTTATAGAGCGGACACGAAATCATACCTAAAATGATCAAGGGGAAATAACTCAAAAAGTAAGAAAGCAAGAGTTGTCATTCTTGTTTGCGACACACCGTCATGACCTGTTCTACATATCTGTGAAGTATCATGAGAATATTCCAAAGGGTATTCTAGTTATAGAGCGGACACGAATCTGCCAAAAAATCACACCTAAAGCTATCAAGGGGAAATAACTCAAAAAGTAAGAAAGCAAGAGTTGTCATTCTTGTTCGCGACACATCGTCATGACCTGTTCTACATATCTGTGAAGTATCATGAAAATATTCCAAAGGGTATTCAAGTTACAGAGCGGACACGAATCTGCCAAAAAATCACCAAAGGGGAGATTATTCAAAAAGCACAATAGCAAGAGTTACCATTCTTGTACGCAACACATCGCCATGACCTGTTCTACATAACTGTGAAGTATCATGAAAATATTCCAAAGGGTATTCAAGATACAGAGCGGACAAGAAAGTGTTTACGGACGGACGGACGGACGGACAGACGGACGGACGGACGCCAGGCTCATCGCTATATCCCCCGAACCTTTCGGTCGGGGGATAAAAAGATATCTCATTTTTAAGAGAGAAAAATACGCATTTGTAAGATAGCTTTTGACCTTGAAAATGGGGTCAAGGTCATCAAAACACAGTACACTCTTGAGACCATCCCATTGCTATATCTATGAAAGTAAAGTGAAAATCAAGCCAAAGGCTAAAGAGATACATCAATTTTTGTGAAATTTTCACATATCTAAATCCTCCTGTGACCTTGAAAATGAGGTCAAGGTCACCAAAATTTTGTTCAGCTCTTAAACTTGTCCAAATCATGTATCCACGAAAGTTTGGCGAAATTCCATCCATTGGTTCACGAGATATTGTGGGTACAAGAAATTGCCATGTTAGTCCTCCAGTGACCTTTAAAATAAGGTCAAGGTCACCAAAATCTAAACAGCTCATAAACTTGTCCCAGTCATGTATCCAGGAAAGTTTGGTGTAATTCCATCCATTCGTTCAGGAGATATAGTGGGTACAAGAAATTGTCATCCAAGTCCTCCAGTGACCTTGAAAATGAGGTCAAGGTCACCAAAATCTAATCAGTTCAAAAACTTGTCCCAATAATGTATCCATGCAAGTTTTGTGAAATTCCATCCATTGGTTCAGGAGATGTAGTGGGTACAAGAAATTGTCATCTAAGTCCTCCAGTGACCTTGAAAATGAGGTCAAGGCCACCAAAATCTAATCAGCTCTTAAAATTGTCCCAATGATATATCCATGCAAGATTGGTGAAATTCCATCCCTTGGTTCAAGAGACATCGCGCATACAAGAAATTGGGTACAAGAAATTGTCATATAAGTCATCCAGTGACCTTGAAAATGAGGTCAAGGTCACCAAATTCTAATCAGCTATTACACTTGTCCCAATGATGTATCCATGCAAGTTTGGTGAAATTCCATCCATTGGTTCAAGAGATATCGAGCATACAAGAAATTGTCATCTAAGCCTTTCTGTGACCTTGAAAATGAGGTCAAGGTCACCAAAATCTAATCAGCTCATAAGCTTGTCCCAATAATATATCCATGCAAGTTTGGTGAAATTCCATCCATTGGTTCAAGAGATATCCCGCATACAAGAATCTGTCACGCTGACGCCGACGGGATCCGCACTGAAAACAATATGTCCCCGGGGGGACATAATACCACGTCAGAAAAGATAAAAAAGATAAAGCCGCAGCTAAGCCAGCATAGATTTTGCATATAGGGCTCAAATAAATGATATACAATCAGTTTGATAATAATAAAAGCTCAGCGCTTTTGGCGTGTTTAGTATAAAATTATAAAATGATCAGTAATTAACAATGCAAATGGAGTACCAACTTGTTTATTGACAGGATTTGGTTTAGTTTCTACGTGCACACTGAAAAAACTATAAAGCAGAACAGTAAACCTGAAGTTTGAAGACTTAAGCCAAATACAGTTCTGCATCAAAGCTAATGTAGATATTTGCTGGCAGTGTATACTTACTTTTGTAAGACTATCGTATATTTTATGTTACCAAGGGGAACAACATTGCTGTCAGAGTTACAGTTAAGAAACAAACTTTTGAAAATATTAATGGTAGTGTCAATACAATGCTTTATTTATTTCGTTTATGTAACTAACAATAATGTGTCAACCAGGAGTTTGGGAGAATAGTATCAGAAACATTTAATACAGAAAAGACACACTGGCAGCTTACTAGCATACTGTAGCAATCTATAAATGCTAATGTTTAAGATGATCTATATTTCTATGTTTTTGTTTCTTTCTCTTTAAAGTCTAACTACTTTATCATCTCTTAAAGAATCTAACTACATTCAACCATCTATTAAAGCATCTATTCACCAAAGAACATAAAGATACGTTTAGTTGGACAAAAATGTTTTTTTTTTCCAGGGACAGTGTTCCAGTAGCTCTGCACACATAATGAAATGGCAAATGAAATTGACTGAATATATTAATGTTGGTCCTCGCTGTTCAGATATCTATGAGCAAATCTTAGATGTTCTCCTTCAGAATGTGTTCGCCTACACTGTACTTATGCTTTGGAGCATAATATCGAGAGAAAAAAAAAAGAAAAGAAAGACCGAACATATACAACATATTCATTGCGAGTTTATGGTTTCTTCATTTCCGATATCCTAAACCAGCAATACAGTATTTCACAAGAGCAAATAATCATACAATATAGTGCATACCTATACATGCCAAGGAAGGGTTAACCTAAATAACTTACTGCATTTGATCTATGTGACCTTGCATTACCATATTGTTTACTGTTTAGCAATAAATATGGTTGAAAACTGCTTATTTATGATATCTTAATGCTTATCATCTTGTCCAAATATGCTAAATACTGTTAGGAATACAGCAATTTGGCAATATCCAAACAACAATTTTAGTTGCTTACATATTGAAAAATTGTCTGACTGAAATTTGTATTTCGTAACACCTTTAGTCCTTGATAGTAACAACAAGTGGGAAAAAACCATGGGGTTTGCAAAATTACCTGACCAGTTAAATATTTGTAACAACATGATGAAAAATAGAACTCCTGAACAAGCTATGACAGAATGATGTATGCGTTAAAAAAAGTATGTCACTTTCCATCAGCCTTAAATTTTCACATTGTTAATAGTTTGTAATGTATTTGATGGCCGGGAGCTGCATAAACAGATCACATAGATCACAAATTAACATGTAAGTTATGATCACGGGAGCCACACATATTTGCTAACCTATGTAAAGCAGTTACTGTGCAAAGAGGCTCGTGGCTGACGATTCGACTGACAGCATAGCAAAATGGTGTTTATCCCTGTTCCGAGAGTTGGTACTGCTTTTGATTGCCTCGGCTGGCAGTAACAGTTGCATATTTGTATGTAGGGTAATTGAATGGCTCAGCCAACAGCACAGGTAGCGAAATTGGTTTTATCCCCATCATGCCGAGAACCTAAATATTAATAAGTTGCGGCATATATCAACTCTTACTTATTTCATTCTATGCATAAATTAAAAAAAAATCATGTTTGTGAAGTCACTTTTAAGTGAAACTGAATTGAAGGCAAGGTCGAACTGCTTCAGCTATAACAATCTATGTGCGTCTTGCTGAGTTCTTGTGCATTTTAAAGAGCTAAACTGCCATCTGACTACCAAGGGAAAGGTAATACTACAGCATTGAATAATTCATATTGCCCGGGAACTAAATTTTTGATAACAGATGACTCACAAATCTTATCCCCCGACATATTACAATTATGTAAAGTAACGTTACTGTTAGATTGCTTTTTAAATATACACTATACGAAGGTTTTTTTTTATAGTTTGAGGGCACATAACATTGGCATTTCTTCATATTTACATATACAACGGTGTCTACTTAAGACATAATACAGATAACATTAAAAACGAAATGCAGCTGATGTTGGCTTTTTGCACCCGGGATCCGCACTGAAAACAATGTGTCCCCCCTCACCTTTGGTGGGGGGACATAATTCCATAAACTCTTATATTTAAGCATTTTCCAATATAAAAACACCAGAAGGCAAAGGACGAGTTACACTTTACTATTGCAATGTGCCCACTGAAAAGGCCGATTTTCGAAGGTAGGCAGATCACCACAAAAACATATAGAAATGTTAGCTATATGTTTCTAGTTTATTCTGTATGATTTCATTTTCCCGTATTTTAATGCCTTTTAGGTTAATTAAGCAGCTGAATACATGTACTGTCTGCAGCATTTAACATTGAGCCTATGGGACTTTGAACTACCAACATCCACTATGCATCCAAATTTAACTTCATCCTACCCTCGTAACCACTACAATTTTTATACATAATTATTCCTCATATACATATTCATCATAATCAGGTTATATTACAGTGGTTACGAGGGTAGGAGTAAGCAAAAATTTAACTTTTTGGGTAAATTTTCCATTATCCAACACTAGGACTAAAGGATTTATATCAAAATCGCATTAGTATATTCTGTAATTGATAGAAAAAGAGGCATTATTCGACAAAACACGCCTTTTTCAAAGTGTTCATCAATGTAGTATGTTTTTCTAATGCCCCCACCAAGGATTCTGTGTGTGTGTGTGTGTGGGGGGGGGGGGGGGTCAAGAAGGGGGCGCAGCGCTGGGCATGCGTATAGGTACGGCGTTATGTGCGTATGTAAGGCGTTCGACTGGATGTCCTCCATCATCATGCTGTGATATAACCTCTGATGTTATAAAGGTGCGACGTGGTCAGATAATGTATCCCTCAGCATGAAGCAGATGCATTGTAAAATTCTGTGACCTTGAACTTTGGTCCACAAACTTAGTATGAAAAGTTATTTGGATGAGATTTTTTCCTTACCTCTTTTGATGTCTTTGGTGTAGGGTGTTGATATTTGATCAGATCTTATCTTTAAAATGTATGAACTACAAAGCATCCATGCACACTGAGTCCTTGAACTTTATGCATGGACCAGGATTTTCACTTATATCTCAACACGGTTTTTGGATTCGCAAGATAATTACAAACAGTTGGCCAGTCAAACAATGCAAAAATTAATCCTCATACTATTTATAGGTTACTGTGACATATATTTTAAAGTTCACTGTTCTTTTCCTTATATAATTAACATTATATATGCATCGTACTAAAGACAATGGTTCAGGCAGACTTTGCAAATGATGCCAGACTATTCGTTGGTCATTATGACTTGTATTTCATGATCCATTGAATTAATGGTTTATTTTGAACTTATATTTAATTCAATCTTCATCGGACTTTGAATAGTAAGTCACTTCAGCGCTGCGTCTCATATGGTACTAGATGTAGGTCCCTGTGACCTATATTTCTTGGTTCACTGATTTTGTCTAATATTTTAAACATCTGTACCTGTGCAGCATCCATAAATGCGTAATATTTCATACGTGATTAATACCGTAATCGCCCCATTTACCGCACATGCCCCTATAACCGCACACCAAGGCCATTTCCGGAAAAAAATGCATAAGCGCACACTGCTTTTTCCTTTTGAAACTCAAAATCAGATGCATCAAGTACTGTTTCAACAGCGACAGTGTTTTCAGTTTTGTTTTCCCGACGCAATGTGCGAAGAGAGCAACTCTATCGGTCTAAATGTCAATCGGGGGTCCTCGCCGATATTTACTAAGTTGGCTGATGTACGAGTGCGAACAGCGACTCGGATCAGCTTACACATCTGCGCCGTCTGATCAGCGTATTCTCTGTCTGCATCAACAATGGGAATGTACAAGTTGATCCCAGAAGGATCGAGCTTACGAACATATGAGGTTGCGGGGGTGCGCAGGCTGAACTGAGTCTTTGCCTTTCGTAAAAGGCGCCATTTCTCAAGAGCAATTCTTGTCATATATAGCGAAAATGTGCACGTGCGTAAAAGTGCGTTTGGAAAGATACATGAACGACAGATGAGAAACAAATAAATTATCATAACGACAAACTCTTGTTCCCTGACAAAATCAGTCTGAATGCATGCGCAAACTGAACGAAGCGACCAGCCTGCGCATATGCATGGTATGTGCAAATAAACAAAGCTCGCGGTAGCCGTAGGATAGCTTATGGCATACCTGGCCCGTGGGCCTCAAAAGGGCCTCAGGACACATTCGATCAGCAAACACCCGCATCATACAGTGCATTTCCGAACACTGACCAGTCTAACAAATCTCCAGGATTCGCCGATAGTTTGCAAAATAATTGTTTTAAGATGCGCAGACTGGTCTAAGGCTTTGCTGTTTGCACATGTAATACGGTACCTTTCTCATGACAGATTGCCAATATTTCTGCACCCTTGGACGTAATATAGGACAGACCGAAAATCAAAGAAGATCAAAAGGACCGCATCTTCCAGAATTAGAATGAGTGTGTTATTAATAGAAGCCCGTGAATTTAAAGCAGACCCCTTGCGATGAATGAATAGCCAGAGCACTGACAAACTTACCTGACGTCTTTAAACAATCACATATGAGGTCGTTGTAAATGTGTTGAAATACTTTCCTTTCTTTTGGAATATTTTATTTGGAATAATGAAGAAGGACAAAGAGAATGAAATACATGCATAATGAGGACATATTTAATACGGAGAGGTATGAGATATAATCTGCGACTTGACATGAGATCGTTTTTCTCCCGGAAATTGGCAATTCAAATAGTTCGAACACTAAATATTTTCATGACACTTCGAACACCCCGATCAGTATTGCCGACTATTTCGACTGTTCGTTTGTTGTTTTTTCGTTCTGAGTGTGCGGTTATTAGAAAGGTTTTTAACCACACCTTTTTGTTGCAATTTTGAAAAAGTTAAGCGCACCGTGCGGTAAATGGGGCGAATACGGTATTTGATATGATGAAGCTTTCATTATACAGTCAAACCTCGATAATTCGAACTGACAGGGACCTCACTATTTCATTCGAATTATCCGAAGTTCGAATTTTCAAGTTCGGCCTTTCCCGTTCATTTCCGTACATTTCCGGAATTCGTTATTACGGCAGTTTTCAGACGGTCCGATATTTTATTTCTCTATGCTTACTGACGTTCCGGGATTTACAAATCAATGAAAACAAAATCAGAACGTAAAATAATTAACATTACATACCAGAACTATCCGAACATCCACGAGTATTTAATATCGCAAGACCACCCTCGTGTTTGGCACATATACATGTGTATTGTCCGAAAGCAGCAAAGCTGCCGAACATTTTCCCAGCTCTGCAAATCAACTGTTAATGACAATGCAGCGCCAGCAAAGATCAAAGCCAGACTGAACGGAAACAGGCTAGCCCTGACTTGTTTCTGTCTCGGACTTGACTGTACTTTCACTTTCCGTTCATGTTTCCGAGAACTGGCTACTTTCGTTTTCAGAAAAACGACTCAACCAGTCAACTGAGCCGTGTCACGGAAAAGGCTCCTCAGTGATTCGGAGTAAATGTATTTGGGAACAACGAATACTCTGTCCAGCCTGTCAGTCTGCGCAGTGTAGCTAGAGACTCTGTTTTAGTGCCGTGTGCAAACCTATGATCCGTGTGCAAACCGTATAATCACAGACTAACGGAACCAAAGTTCGGATACGCATGCTATTCCGAGCCTTTGCTGGTTACAAAAGTCATCACATTTAGCCTTTAAATTTACAAACTTCATACAAGATAATCCTCGTCAATTATGCAATTAGACAGACACCTTTTGCTTAACAGAAATTAATGAATAATCCATCAAAACGTTAGTGGTCGTGAAGCGATAATTACCTGTACAGGTGGCAGTGGTGACCTGAGGGTGTAAATATTTATCTCATCGATGACAAAAGGTGTTATATTTTGATTTCGAATAAAAGAGGGGTAATTATAATGAATTTACTCCATAGGGACCTAATTTTCCTTTCGAAAAATCCGATTTTTTGTATAATCGAAATTCGAATTTGCGGAAGTATTTTTGCATAGAATTAATAGGCTTACGATCGGGACCGTGTTTCAACTTCGAAAAATCCGGTAGATTCGAAAAATCGGCGTTCGAATTACCGAGATTCGACTGTAAGTATAAATAGTGAATAATGCTTACGAAAAGAAGGTTGATGAACTTTCATGCACTTGCCAAAACGTGCAAAAGCGTTTCGCCAAGAGTATATTGGCTTAACAATATTGGTCACTTGTAATCGACAACCTGTTCATTTGTTTCATTATTTTCACAAAAGCAAACGCTTTACATGCTTATTATTGTTTTAATAAAGACTTGTAAAATCTACTATTCTGAGGTTTCGTAAAAATTCAAAAACAAATTCTCCAAACTAGATGGTTTGAGCGAAAATATCCCTTTTAGACTGTGGATAAGAACTAAAAGTTTTATATCTGTCAGTTTGAAGGGCTGATATACCAGCAGAATTGCTGATTATATCGAAAACCGGAGGTACTTAGTGTACCCCGTTCAGCACCCCATATGCAATAAACCAGAAGTCACGTGATTTTTTATGAAACCGCAAACTTAAAAATGTGCTTATATAAACTGCCAAATGCCAAGCTTTTATCAACATAAATTTTATCAGGATCGGTCGTGGGCACAAAAACGGCCAAAGTGTAACCCGTCCTTTGACATTGTCGCAAAAAATATCAAGCTCAACCCAAGGTCATCATTTAGAAATCTTGGGCCAAAGTCTTCAAAACTTTACATGAAATTGTATGTTCTCGCATTTTCCCATATCTGATCTTGCCATAAAAAAGTCAAGGTCAACCCAAGGTCATCATTTGAACAGCCTTGGTAGTACTTGAGTACCTTATGCTACATAACAATTTTCAAGCCATATGTCTATTGGTTCTGGAAAGAAGATTTTCGAAGCTACTTACCATATATGGTAGTGTCGGCCATGTTGGTCAAGTGACCTGAAAAGTTTGAACAAATTTTTGTTCCCTCAGCCCCTGGATACTCTGTACGAAATTTGTTTACAACTGGCCCTAAGGCCAGGGATCACATTTTGGGCTGCGCCATTGTGCCATATGCGCACAAAAATTTCATATGGAGCAAGAAAAAACGTTGTCCGCCCAGACTTGACGCACTAGAATTCCGTATGGCGCAGGTTTTCTGTCCATCTGCGCCTCGGTATTTCGTCATATCCACCCCCCCATTTGATTCTTTTTTAAAGATGCAACTTG
This sequence comes from Ctena decussata, assembly GCA_963989385.1. Lineage (NCBI taxonomy): Eukaryota > Metazoa > Mollusca > Bivalvia > Lucinida > Lucinidae > Ctena > Ctena decussata. The sequence goes on from OZ022500.1 coordinate 43,082,860, forward strand.
TTTCGAACATGTGCTTCTGCTTTTCAATTTCCGGTTGATAAACTCTCGCTACTTTCGGTTTAATTTCATATTTATTTGGTGAAATTTGCATTTGAATCAGATACTGAGCCAAAGAAAAAGCTTCTCCTTCACCCATACCAACGGAAAATCACTGTCTACCAGTGGGAACGCAGACTCATCACATTTGAGTAATTGATTTTCTGAATGGTCGTCTACGCACAAAAAAGTAATCCCTTTTTTCGCCGGAGAAAAATGGCGGGAAATTTTTATCAGAAACAGCCCCAAAATAATGCTCATTTGAAAAGATATGCAGTCGTGGTTTTCTGACGGACCAAATCACAATGAAATTTTATGTTTTATTATTGAAATCAGATGCATATCGGTACCTCAATGCAGTTTGCACACCCAAAACAACGATCACAATTTGACAACCGTTTTTCAGAAAATTAAAACCCTAAGACAGTACCCCAAAGTTATTTTGCAAAGAAAATTGTCCCAAAAACCAAATTAGATGCCATTATAACTGAACCGTAGTTCACACATTCGACCGTCTTTCAGCGAGGTATATCTACGGGAGAAAGTCTATTTACGTTGAAAATCGATAATGAAGTTGGTCATTTTTACAGCACGTGCGTTTGTCAACATACGGACATTTTTCTGCTGGATCGACTTGAGCCAGTTGAGGAGACCAACTGTTTCTTCATTTATGGTACAGTAAAGTTTGTAATCATTTAGCATACTGTGCATTTATTAAGATTTTGTGTAAGACTGCCTGCCTGTGATTTTTTGGGCTTCTGAATTTAGGCTACACGCCGAGAACGAACGAGAGAAAACAAAACAAACACACAGGTACTCGAGTAAACCACAAAGTTTGACAAACGAAAAACATTGATTGATTGACCGGCTGTTTTTTTAATAGTGGAACAAGAAAGAGCAAGCGGAATGATAATAAATATTTCAAGTGAAACCTACATGCTTTAGTCGGATTACGGACAACTCGCCCCACAAAAATCTCGCCCCAAAACAAGTCGCCCCTCCTTCAGGTGACAACTCGCCCCACATTCTGAGACAACTCCCCCAGACAACTTCCCCCAAAACAACGCGCCCCACATTCTGAGACCACTCGCCCTTCTAAAGAATTCTGTCCCGGACGACGCCCCCCCGCCCCTCCCCCAACACACACGTACCCTTTCAGAAGGCATCCCATAAAAAATACAAGAGACAGCTTGCTCTTACTCATAAATCTGTCAAAACCCTGTCCCGTTAGGGGCTAAGGGACCGACCATTTGATATTCGGGGGGGGGGGGGGGGGGGGGGGGGGCGGGGGGGGGGTCTTTGGATATGCAAGAAAAAAAATAAATTAGCTCATAAGGGGATTTAAAAAAAATCAGACATCGAAAAACAATGAAAAAAAAAAAACCTGGCTCCACCCAAAATTTCTTAAGAAAAGTCTGCAGATAATTCCATTTGAATTGAGTTTTTAAAATGTCACTGGCTTCTGGGGGCGCAGACTCCCCATATTTATAGTAATGTTTTAATATCTACAATTTATTTTTTACACCAGCAGCACCCCCCCCACCCCCCCCCCCCCCCCCCCCCCCCACCCCCATACACATATCATATGTTCATACATTTTACCAAAAAAATCCTATACAACATTCACATACATGTATTATTGATCAGCCGCATTACGAAGTAAATGTTTCTACTAAATAAAACTGAATTGCAAAAGAGTCACTAGCTTGTGGGCCACAAAGCACTTATGGCAAAATAAACACTCTAAAAGGAGGCAAAATTCCTAAAAAAAAAACAACCCTTTATTTCTTTTATCATCATTCCTAGTTTTGCTCTATTTTTTTCCCAGTCTTAAAATTGCCATTAAAATTGGGAAATTGCTTTGGCTTCTGGGGGGCGTTGCCCCCTAGACCTCCTTTGTTAACTTCTTAGCAAAGAACTTTTAGCCATTTATTAACTTGCATTCATTTATAATGTGACTCTATCAATAAGTATTTACAAGTAGCACATCACACTTGTGTGATAGGCTCTTGGTATTTATCAAACTTTCAAAAGTGCGAATAAAAGCATACAGGGATGTTTGCATCTGTACCATAGATGAACAGGGTAACATGCTCCAGGCACTGGTTGCAAATGCAAGCTAACCCATGCCCTTATTCTTATGATCGGTCCCTAAAGGGGACAACAAATACTAATAAGCATTAATGCATGATTTTAGCATGCCTCCCAGCCACAGTTTGATAATTACTCTGCAGCTGCAGAACCCTCAAAACCTCGCTGCTCAGCCCCTGGGTGTACCAGGTTATCGTTGAAGTGCTTTGGGTATTTAATGTATTTACCAAGGTCCACCCATTCACAACCAGGGTCACGGCGAAGCTCGTCCTTTTTTTTTTTGGGGGGGGGGGGGGGGGGGGGGGGCACAGGGGTGGGGGGAGGGGGCGAGTTGTGTTCTGCATCGGGGACAAGAACGTAGATATTCTAGTAAGGTGAGTGTTTGAGAATATGGGGCCAGGTGTCTTCTGAAAGTGGGACAAGCTGTCTTCTAAAAGATGCAGTTGTAATTACAAACAGCGTAGATCCTGCTTCGGGATCTATCGCACTTTCATCGCACTTTAATCACTTTTTCATCAAATTCGGCAATTTTACTTGAAGGAATATGGAGGCTTCAATTCAATTCATTTCAATTCAATGTATAATTTAACATTGATTCAACACTGATTCTCAACATTTTGCTATAACAGGTTTACCCAAGGGAAGTCAGTTTCTGTGCACAAGGCAGTAAGTGTCTGCCATATTTTTGAATAAGTGGGTCAAATTTTACCAAACTTCCATGGATATATCGTTTGGACAAGCCAAATAGCATCTTTGCAAGTCAAGGGTACTAAGGCCACTTTGTTTCTTATGTATGTAAGGAACAAAGTGGTCTTAGTACCCTTGGATTGCATAGTGGTCTTTGGTCTTAGTACCCTTGGTTTGTAAAGATGTCTAAAAAGTTGAGTAGGTTTTGGTGACTTTGACCCCATTTTCAAGGTCACAAGAGGCCTTAGACTTGACCTTCTGTGGTCTGCGTCAGCATGACAATTTCTTGTACCCACAATATTTCTTGAACCAATTTCACCAAACTTGCATGGATATATCATTAGGACAAACATAAGAGCATAATAGATTTTGATCACGTTGACCTTATTTTCAGGGTCTTCGGAGGATTTAGTCTACATATGTGAAAATTTCACTTATACAGTATGCTGTTACCTCTTCAGCCCCCACTTTCAATCTCTTCAGTAAGGGAAAAAAAGGAGACCGTGTTTGGCAACACATGGGAAGAAACTCGTGCAGAAAGAATTATAATAGTGATTTGAGAAGTAACTTCCCTTTTATTGAACTGGCTGACGTACCATAAAGTCTCTAAAGATTGGAGTGAGTGAACTCGGGTTGAACGTCCCACCAACAACGAGGTCATATGGAGACGGGACCTCGGTTTAAAGTATACGAAAGACCGGAGAAGCGGGGGATCGATCTTGCGACCCCTGGATGGGTAGTCCGAAGTCTAAAGATTGGAATTAAGCATAACTGTCTTAAAACTGATGTTTGGTTTTTCACTGCAGTAATGCGTCTAAAGATGCAGATGGAATGACAAACAGCGTAGATCCTGCTTCGGGATCAGTCCGACCAAGATCTGAAGTGTTTGTCTCTATATTATATTACTTTGTATCGAACTGCCCAAATGCACTCACGAAAACGCTAGAAATAGGCTAAAACTTTTGCGAATTTGTTGATGGAGTATTGAAGCTTCAGTTCAATTCAATGAATAATTCAACATTGATTCAACACTGACTCCCAACATTGATTCAGCATTGAATGTCTGCTGGGCCTTTAATACTTCTGTATTCCATGTCAGTCCATTGGCTATCACCCCATGAATGCTATAGGGCCTAACCTATATTGAGTCGACATTTATTAAAGAGAAAGTCGACTGATCAAGTAAATTTTACCGGCGAGACTCCACTTGGCAGCTGCGCTACCGAGACTCTTTGGACTGTGGGAGTCGGTATGAGCCGAACAAGAGTTGCAAACAATGTTTGGTTTGTAGATTCAGACTCTAGAATGGGTTGAGTTTTCATACGATTTCTAGAATGAGGAAATTACAAATTTGTAGATCTTTGTAATCGTGTCTGTTCCGCGTGTTGTCGCTGATGACATCACACCAAAAACACACATACACATACTTTTCGATATTTGTTTTATATTTGACCTGAGAAAAGGTGCAGACTTGTCAAAGCTGCCAGGCGGCAGAGTCGATTCCCCCTACCCCCCCCCCCCCCCCACCCACTCCGCCTCCCCGTTCCTCTCACCAACCAGCACACCGGGCCTGTACGACGGAGAGCGGAGGGTGCACCTCCCATAACCGAGCAAATTACATAAAAAACATGCAGTTTTCTGCCAGAAAGCGAGTTTACACCCCTAAACTAAAGCTCTAAAAGTGTCCTTAAAATCTGGATTTTCTTAACTTTCTTACCCCCTTCAACCCACCCCAACCCCCCACCACCCTAGGGCACCCCTCCCCTCCCCTCCCGCCACCTCCCCACTCACACTGAAATTCGTTCCAGCCACACCTTCTTACCCTCCGCCCCTAATCCCTTGGCAAAAGTATGTGTACGGGCCTGCACAACCATTCCATTTGATCCTTCAGATGTAGGACCCATTAAGTTTTCTCTCCCAAAGTGAAATTTCACGTGCTGTCTTAATTGAATAGTTGTTTAGTGGTGTAGCGATATTTGTCTTGCTTTAATTTTTCAAACAGGGTCGCGCGATATAGCATTTGAAATATTGGCACACTGGCTGTCAGCCGACTCACAAGTTAATATCAGTAATACAATCAATTTACTGTTTACGTCACAATTTCATGACGTGACCAGCACTACTGAGCTAGCTTCCTTGTTTACAAACTCTGCGGGTGGGTATGGAATTGTGGTTATTTGTGAATAAAATATAAAGATAGACTTCTGTCATGCATTGTATTTTTAATAAACATATTTAATTTAATCGCGCTTGGTATTCTAGCAATACATGGAATAATGATTCTCTCGATTTTGTCGCAAACGTTGAAATGCATAGCCGGGCCAGTGATGTAAGCACTGTTGTCCGCCATTTTGTTGAAAACAACAACAACAAATTGCGTAGAGTACCCGAAGATTATTTTGCAAAGAAAATTGTCCCAAACACCGAATTACTTGATTTTTGTCACAGGGAAAGGGCGAATACCATGGTTTTTCATGGCATATGTCCGCCGGCGGGAGAAAGTCGAATTGTTTTGAAAATTGCTTTTGAAGTTGACTTAAAAAGTCGTCTTTCGACGATCGTGTCAACTGCTCGAATGCCGAGTATCTCGGTGTTCAGTTCGGATCTCAGAGAACTAGGAAATTAAACTAAGATGTAAGGAATAAAACCGTGTATTATTTTCGGCTGTGTGTAGTTTGATTCGCCGACAAAGCAGCACTGAAATTGCGACCCGTTCGTCGATTGAATCTGAATCTGAGGAATTTCGAACGTTTTTTCGTTGCTATCTGTATAAAAATATCACTCCGCCATGGATACGCGTTCCCACTGTACACGCATAAACTAGAGCAAGTGAGCAGGTGCTCACGTATAGCCCCGGCCAGTGCCACTGCCTAATGATACTAAACTTTAAACACTAACACAAATTTAAAGTCAGTGCCCTTGTCTTTGGTCAGCAGCAGCACAACTAATCTGCTGCAAGCTACAAGTAAATGGAGTAACATATCAAAAGATTCCAGCGATGTATTTCTGAAATATATGAAAACAGTACATTGATGCAGCTGTTTAAGTATGTGACCATGACCTTATGTCAGCAGCAGCATCCAGATGATATAAATCGTTGCAACCTTGAGGTAAACAGCCACATATCAAAAGATCCTATTCAAGAAGATGGGAAAAATAAGCAAAGAATATGAATTTAACACAAAATCTTAACATGGAAAAGCATAAGTCTGTGACCTTGACCTTCAGTCAAGGCATGTGTGGGGAAAGTATAGAATAAATTTTCAGACTAGCACCTATCATCATACCAAATATAAACCAAACCCAACAAAGGATTTGGATGATATGAGAAAATAAAACCTCTAACACAAAAGTAGCTGAAAATGTACATTTATAAGTCCATGACCTTGACCTCTAGGTCACAGGCATGTGTAAGATGTAACAAAATAAAACTTTGGAGGTATTATCCAAACTGAAAAAAGTGTCTGGATGATATAGGATCTTAAAAACTTTAACACAAATTTTAACATGAAAAGTCCAAGTTCGTGACCTTGACCTCTAGGTCACAGGCATGGATGGAGATGGTACTGAATAAAACTTTGGACCATCATCTATCATCATGCCAAACAGCAACCCAACTCAACAAAGAGTCTCAACTATATAGAGATCCCAAAAACTTTAACGCAAAACTTTAACATGAAAAGTTCAAGTCCATGACAGGCGCGGCTGTAGCGTAGTGGATAACACTCCAGACTACCAATCCAGGGGTCGCAAGATCGACCCCCCGCTTCTCCGGTCTTTCGGATGAGACTTTAAACCGAGGTCCCGTCTCCATATGACCTCGTTGTTGGTGGGACGTTAAACCCGAGTTCACTCACTCACTCACTCAAGTCCATGACCTTGACCAGTATGTCACATACATTAGTTGGGGTGGTACAGCATAAAAGTTTGGACCATTATCTATCATCATGCCAAACATAAACCCAATCTAGCATATGGTTTGGATAATATAAGCTCTCAAAAAACTTTCACGCAAAACTTTAACGCAAATGTTAACTCGCGGACGGACAGACGGATGGACAGACAGACGGACAGACAGACAGACGAGTGGACGAACGGAATCGGACGAACGCTATATACCCCCCGGCATACATGCCGGGGGTATAATCACGCTCGACCCCTTCCAAACGCAGGTAAACACCGAGTCTGATAGAAATTTGGTCGAGTGTTAGATTATTGATGTCAGTGAAAATGAAGGCCGTTACAAGACTTGAAGAATTTTAATTTTTCGGGTGCTTTTGCAGATTGGATAAGACTGAAACTTCATGAAATATGATTCTTGCTACCAGAAAAACAAGTCATTTTATAAACCAGTTTCGCCCCACTGAGTGGTTCGACCATAAAATGAATTTATGCAGGATGTCTCTGTCAATGGGAATACCCAATTTTCTATTAAAATGATCTTTTCCGGAAAAGATTATGAGTTAAGAAGTGCCAGAATTAAAGTTCTGTGTCTTAGATACCAAGTTTTGCTAATCTGTGAGACAGAACATCAGCTTAAATTGTACAGAGGAGAAAGGATTTAGAAGCTTCTGAATCCTAAAAATCATTTTCGGCCGGGAAATACTGAGGCGCGGATGGACAAAAAACCTGCGCCATACAGAATTCTAGTGCATCAAGTCGGCGTGGACGTTTTTTCTTGCGCCATATGTTCCCCCTGCCTATAAATGCTATATAAGAAATCTGGTAACAATGGACCTTGTTGTTTCAGAGGAGATGTTGTTTGAAAATATTGACAGACGGACGGATGACGGATGCCTGCCTATACAATAAGCTCACCTGTGAGCCTTCGGCTCAAGTGAGCTTAAAATAGGATTCCGGCAAATTTCAAGGTAGGGTCAGGTTACCCGAAACATACATTTTTTTTTAGGCCTTATTAGCAACAGAGCTCTACATAAAAATATCACTTCCCATGGGGTAATGCCAGTTTTTACCCCAGGGGCTTGTTGACAGGACTAATGTAGGGGATAAAACATTGCTACACACTAAATATATTTAAGTTTTTCCCATTATAAGTATATGGGAGCTAATGATTAATGATCCCACCCACCCTAAAGACTAAACATATAAGCTCTTGGCCTCATGGTTTCAGAGAAGAAGATTTTTTATAAGTTTTTCCCCTTGTAAGTCTATTGGAGCTAATGACCACAGGGGCGTGGCCAAGTTGGACTCCAGGGGCATGGCTTGCAAGATTTATGTACAAGACCACTAAACATTGCTACATACTAAATATATAAGCTCTGGGACTCATAGTTTCAGAGAAGTAGATTTTTGAAGTTTCTTTATTTATATAGCTCTATATAACCAAATGACCTCTGGGTGTAGGGGACCACATAACATTGCTACATACTAAATATATAAGCTCTGGGCCTCATTGTTTCCAAAGTTCCAATCCAATGTGCCCTAAAACCCCAAGCAATCAATCCTCCACCCCAACATTGCTACAAATGACTTTTGTTTAAGATTGCCAGCTGGTTTAGGAGATATTTGTGTTTTAAAGTGTGGACGACGACAACATATGACTACGGACCAAGGACAGATTAGCTAAATGAGCCAAGTGAACAAAGGGGTCGCCGATTTCTGACTGTGTAACTATCTATGAAAGAACAAGGCTGCAGCAGTTACAGTTTTTGAGCAACAGTAGTGCTATATACAGACGGTCAGTGATGGTTTGTTGTTTTATTGTTTTATGTCCACAGTAAACAGCTATGGTCAAGTCGGCATGGTCAGTTAACCTAACCACACTTTTCCTGGGCAGGCTTAGACCCTCCAAATGATTAACCAGTACCAAGTGCAACACACCTTCACCAGTAACTGTCAACTGCCCTTTTTGAATCAGCGGAAGGAGAAACAAAAGTATGTGGCCGGACCGGGTAACCAAACCAGGACCTCTGGCTCTTGAGTCAAGAAGAGCTACCGACTGAGCTTAGACCAACTGCACTACGTGGCCCGGGGACAAAATGATAGACGTATCGTCAGGCCCAAACCAATATGCCCCCTTTACTTGTAAAAAAAAACCTGCCAACCTTCACTTGTAGTGGCTGTCAAGGTCAAAGAAAAGGATGTGTATCCCATGGACAGAGCAAAGCCTTCTATGTTTGTTATAGGATATAAACCAATATTTCCTTCTCAATTCTAGCTACGAGTGAACAAATCTACAAAGCTTACTTTTTTTCGAAAGACCCCATTGACAGCTCCTTCTACGGCCAGTTCACATCCAACTAACTCAATGCCCTTCTTGAGATAATTGTCTCTCAGACACAAAGCAAGAGATCCCAAGCTGAAATAGACAAATATAATGTTTAACATATCTTATAGTATAATGTAGGCACTTGTTAACATAAAGGTCTCAGACCAGGTTGTGCATCCAACTGTCAGGTCAAGGCCTTCTAATTCTGCAGTATATTTTCTAAAGAGTCCAATTCTGAGGGGAAATAGTACCAATTTATTAACTGCATCATGACAGCATGGGTTAGCAGTAATGGCCTTAGATCAGCTAGTGCAGTCCAAGGATGTGCAGGGTGAATGGAAATTTCCTGCTCACACATACCAAAACAAAAAGGCCATAATGGCACTGAATTGCTCACCTGAGCTAAGGGCTTCTAAAGTTACACAAACTTTTGAAAATAAATCCAAAAAATTAATTATCGTTACAGTTTTTTCAAAGTAGCAGACACAATTGAGATGACCCTATTCCTGTACACTTCTCTAATGTTCATAATCCAATCATAAACTGCCGTTTTCAAAGGTGATCACATAGGTTTCATAATCAACATCAATAACAATGCTGTCTAACAGACCCATTGGTGCTCAGGTTGGTCATCTAGGCTCAGCTACAAATCTGTTTTACTTCAATCACGGTTGACAACTTTGCTGTCCTCTTTAATTGCACGCCGGTGGGTCGGGGTTCAGACTCTATGATAGCCCCTACATAAAGCTATATATTAGTTGGTTGGGGCCGGATGTTTGTCTGTTTCTTGGCCCACCGGGGATCCACTGGTGGTCTTCTTTTGCTCCAGTGTTCCAGTGGTGTTGTTGACACCCCAGGGACCTCCAGGTGTCTCAACACATTTTGGCTGTCGAGTCCTCATCCTTGCTTCATCACGGTCTTTTCTTGATTTTAATTGCTGCCCATGATGACTCTCTGATGAGTTAGGGGACCTCCATACGAACTGAACTACCAACTTATTGTGTGCACCCCGGCGGAGGGTGAGGGTGAAGGTTTGGGCCCAGTAAAACAGGTTTAAACCCCCCTGTAGTTATTACTGACCGTCCCAAGGCGGTACTTTCGTTGCGGTTGCATTTGTTTTATGTTCGGTGCTGTTTAATTTATTGTGTTCTCATTTTAACCCTTCTATAATAAAAAAAGAAAAAAGGTAAAAATAGTTGTTAAATGTTTTCGTATAATTTGCTTAGTCTGTCGTAACCCTTCTGTTGGTCTAAATTATTTAGTTCAGTAAAGATAGCTGAGTTGCCACCTATTTGGGAAAGAGCTGCTGACTCGGCTTATCACTTGTAATTTATTGTTTGTTGGGATGTCTTTGTCAATCTTTCCCTTTGATGTTGGGGATAGGGTTTGGGATCTGATTCAGTCAGTTACTCTTTAAATTTGGTCATTTTTCCCCGGTTTTCTGAATTATTTTAATCTCTTTTTTACCCCAGGGCTGCAGCAGCCCAACTCTCATAAAACAATTTATTTTCGATATGATGGGAAACTTTCATTCCTTGGATCACCTGCTGCAAGGTGCAGAAAAATCACTTTCCAGTCTAATCATATATATTTTGTGACTACTATATGTGCATGTGACACCAAACAGAAACAGATAGCCCCATTAAGGCCAAATTTTGATCACCACAAGAAGCTTTCCTTATTTTTATCATTATTTGTCATTTTCAGAAAATCAGTATATTACATTCTTAACGAAGAAATACAAGGATTTCTTGTCAATATAAATATGCTGTGTTTCCAGCTCTCTACGAGGGGTTATTTCCTCTAGGGAAATAAATCCTAGAGGAAATAACTCCCTGTAGAATGATTACCTTCCCAATAATATTCGGAGATAAGTTATTAATGTTATGACCGGGTACCGGCTTTTAGAACTACTTTCCTAAGCTCTTTCTTTCCACTGCATTGTAGCTATAAAGCACTGCTGGAGTTGCCTTCTATGATCTTGAGATAACAACAGACACTAAACAAACCTATAACAAACTTTGATGTTTATTTATGGCCATTTTATGTGGAAATGCATTGCATTTTATGATACATGCTCCGCAATATGCAATAAGAAACGTATCATCCAGCTCATAACAGACTTTCATCGAGCAAGCCTTGGATCGTCGGGACTAGTAGCCGTAAAGAGAATGATTGTAAAGGCATAATGCAGGTTCCATGGTTAGATTGATTGATTGATTTGATGCTTAACGACCTTGGTAAACAGCTATGGTCATGTCGAGACGGTCAGTTAACCTAACCACACTATTCCTGGGCAGGCTTAGGCCTCCTAAGCAGTTAACCAGTACTAAATGCACATACTTTCGCCAATAACTGACAACTGCCCTTCTCGAATCAGCAGAAGGAGAAACGAAAGTATGTGGCCAGACAGGGTATCGAACCCAGGACCTCTGACTAATAAAAGGCCATCGGCCAAGTGTCACCCGACGTTTGAAATGTGTCACAAACTGCAGCCCTTTATTCCGTTTCAGAGTAACTGTATGGCCAAAACCAGAAAATATGTGTACAACAGAATCTGGTAAGGAAATAATAATTGAAGCATAAGCAAAGACATATACCCAATTACTGGGCCTCTATGAGGTTACAAAATACTTAAGTTCAGGACTGGGCGTATGTGTGTAAAATCAGGTTACTGAAATTTTAGGCCCTTACAGAATGCCTAAACATCAAGACCATATACCCAATAACAAAATAACAAGGGCCATAATCCTCCTAATATGAATCTGATGAAAAATGAACATTGCATTTATGAAGATTCAGCCCATTAATATGAATAGTTCTTGAGTTATCCTTTTACCTTTAAGTGAATGTCTATTATCTATGAAAGGGGAATAACTCTGTCACTAATAAATTTAGCATATCCTAACAATAATCAGAATACTCAATTTACCAAATGCTAATAGCATACTAAATTTCAGCTCTCTCGGTCAAACGGTTCAAAAGTTGGAAAATTGCCAAAAACGACAAAGGGCCATAACTTTGTAAAATATTGGGCAATTGAAATTCCAAAATCACATGCACATCTTCAGATCATGATGAAACATTCTGCACAATTTCAAGTTGATCTGATATAAGATGTGGCAGGAGTTGCGGGGACAAGGTCTGAGTCAGCAAGGGCCGTAACTCCATCAAAAATGGCCGAAACAAAAATCAAAAACCACATGCACATCTTCATATCATAAGAATACAATCTGTAAAATTTCAAATCAATCCGATGAAAGTTGTAGGAGGAGTTGCGGGGACAAGATTTCGGATGGACAGAAAATGCCAAAAACGACAAAGGGCCATAACTTTGTAAAATATAGGGCAATTGAAATTCCAAAATCACATGTATATCTTCAGATCATGATGAAACATCCTGCACAATTTCAAGTCAATCTGATACAAGATGTTGCAGGAGTTGCGGGGACAAGGTCTAAGTCAGCAAGGGCCGTAACTCAATTAAAAATGGCCGAAACAAAAATAAACCAGAGGGCCACTGGCCCTATATCGCTCACCTGAGCACTGAGGTTACAGCAACAAAACACCATGCACAACAGCAATAAAAAAAACCACCAGTCTTATGTAGAGGATAATATCACAAACATTTATGCAAAAAAATAAGCTTTATCCCCCATTAATGGCTTCTCAGAAGATCTTTGGCAAAAAAAAGTGAAAATTTGGCCTTTCAGCTGCAATGGCAACCAATCAAAATCAGGTGTTTGGGAAATATTCATATGGCTGGTAGAGGACTACTCCAGGAACATTTCTGTGAAGTTTTGTCAAAATATCTGCAGTAACACAGAAATGAATAGCAAATGTCCACTTTCCTCATTATAAGTCTATGGAAACTTTAAGTCGCCATAGCAACACATTCACATGGGCAATGATAATATAAAACATGTTTTAGGTAGAGGTTAAAATTATTAATATGTATGCTAAGTATCAGCTTCACCCCCCTCATGGCTTCACTTTTCCCATTATGAGTCAGTGGAAACTATGTCGCCATAGCAACCAAAATTCTTATGGGATTAGAAGAAAAAGAATAAAAATTATGTAGAAACTACTGTCATCAACACGTTTGCACAATATCAGCTTCATCCCCTATATGGCTTCTGAGCAGAAGATTTTTTTTTTCGAAATTTACACTATATTTTGCCATGGCAACCAATCAAATTCAGCGATTTGGAGAAAATTCATATGAATCGTAGAGGACTACTCAAGAAATATTTCTGTAGAAAAAAATTTAAATAACTGCAGTAAGTTAGACAGCAAAAATTGCCAATTTCCATTTCCCTCATTAAAAGTCAATGGAAACTCTTAGTTGCCATAGCAACCAAACTGCTGGAGCAACTGCCATGAAAAACAGTAATTCTATAGAGGCTAGTACTAAGGTTCTTTCTGTAAAGTTTGAGCTTTATTGGCCACACAGTTTCTGCGAAGATGATTTTTTAATATTTTTCTATTTTTAACCATTCGGTTGCAATGGCAACCAGCCAAATTGCGCAATTTGTATAAATTTAACATGGCTGGTTAAAGACTATTCAAGGTACATTTCTATGAAAGTTTTGTCAAAATATCCACAGTGGCATAGCAATAAATGCAAATTTTCCATTTTGCCATTATAAGTCAATGACAACTTTCAGTTCCCATAGCAACCAAACTGCTAGAGCAATTGCCAAGAAAAACAGTACTTTTATAGAAGCTAGTACTAAGATCCTTTCTGTGAAGTTTGAGCTTTATTGGTTACATAGTTTCTGAGGAGATGATTTTTGAATATTTTTCTATTTTTAAACATTTGGTTGCCATGGCAACCAGCCAAATTGTGCAATTTACATAAAGTTCATGTGGTTGATAGAGGACAACTCAATGAACATTTCTGTAAAAGTTTTGTCAAAATATCTGCAGTAACATAGCAATAAATGCAAATTTTCCATTTTGCCATTATAAGTCAATGGCAACTTTCAGTTCCAATAGCAACCAAACTGTTAAAGCAATTGCCAAGAAAAACAGTACTTTTATAGAAGCCAGTACTAAGATCCTTTCTGTGAAGTTTGAGCTTTATTGGTTGCATAGTTTCTGAGGAGATGATTTTTGAATATTTTTTCTATTTTTAACCATTCAGTTGCCATGGCAACCAGCCAAATTGTGCAATTTACATAAAGTTCATGTGGTTGATAGAGGAATACTCAAGGAACATTTCTGTAAAAGTTTTGTCAAAATATCTGCAGTGACATAGCAATAAATGCACATTTTCAATTTTTCCCATACAAGTCAATGGAAACTTTAAGTTGCCATAGCAACCAAAGTTCTGAAGCGATTTGGATAAAAAACAGTATTATTGGTTCCCCCTGCCTATAGATGCTATATATAAAATTTGGTAACAATGGGCCTTGTAGTTTCAGAGGAGATGTCGTTTGAAAATATTGACGGACGACGGACGGACGACGGACGGACGACGGATGCCTGCCTATACTATAAGCTCACCTGTGAGCCTTCGGCTCAGGTGAGCTAAAAACCACATGCACATCTTCATATCATAAGAATACAATCTGTAAAATTTCAAATCAATCCGATGAAAGACGTAGGAGGAGTTGCGGGGACAAGATTTCGGACGGACGGACGGACGGAAGGAAGGACGGATGGACGGACTGACCCACGGACTGACACACGGATGGACGAGGGTCATTTCTATAGTCCCCCTCCGCCTACGTCGGGTGACAAAAAGGACGGATGGACGGACGGATGGACTGACACACGGACGGACGAGGGTCATTTCTATAGTCCCCCTCCGCCTACGTCGGGTGACAATGAGTCAGGTGCCCTACCGACTGCACTACGCGGCCCGGCGGTTCCATGATTAGTAAATTATTCTTGACGGACGGAAGGACGGATGGATGGACGGACGGACTGACACACGGACGGACGAGGGTCATTTCTATAGTCCCCCTCCGCCTACGTCGGGTGACAATGAGTCAGGTGCCCTACCGATTGCACTACGCGGCCCGGCGGTTCCATGATTAGTAAATTATTCTTATTATAACAAATATTGGCCTGTTCAAAAAACGAAATGGCGGTCAAAGCGATTCAGTTTTCATGTATCCTCTCATGCTATTGTGTACATGCTCTGGAAGGAACACTTGAAAACATAACATATATGTGATTTTCTTGGACCCAAATAGGGGAATTTGGGATTCCTCAGAGGGAGATTGGGGTCTCAGAGAGGGAGATATATAATTCATATTTCAGTCAAAATTGGCTTTTTGACATCTTTAGGATTATTCTCATGGTCCAGAGGAAGTAAAACAGCATGATAGCACCTAAAGAAAAATAACAAAATTGACCCCTTAATCAGACGCTGACAAATAAAAACAAAAGGACCAATGGTCCTGTAGCTCACCTGACATCTTACTGTCAACAGACACATTTTGTCACTTCATTCATTTGTTACAAATTTTAAACCAGTGGTTTTAGAAGAGTGCAGATTTTGATGTCAAACAAATCCAATATAGCTGTGAAGTTATACTGGTAACAAAACTGGTTAATAAAGGAAGTCACTAGAGCACCTTGTCCTAAAGTATACAGAGATAAACATTCTGAACAAAGATTGGACCAAAACTGTGCCCTCTAGAGTGTACTCAAGCTTTTTCTCATATCTGATTTAGTGACCTAGTTTTTGACCTGACATGACCCACTTACAAACCTGCCCTAGATTTCATAAAAATAAACAGTCTGACGAAGTTTCATGAATTGGATAAAAAAAACAGTGCCCTCTAGAGTGTACACAAGACTGTTCTAAGATTTTCTAAGATTTGACCTAGTGACCTAATTTTTGACCTGCACCACTTTCATCTGAATAGCGCCCCTACTTACACCTAGGGCTTCTACTTGAACACAGATAAAAGGTAACAGTTCTTGTTTATGCGATAAACGTTTATAAAATTTACGTATCGTTTAACCGAACATGAACACGTGCTAGACTGCCATCATAGTGAAATATCTTAGAGTCGTCAGTAGTAGTCTATTTTAATGTACTTGATGGCATCCTCAGAAACATCTACATCTTTATACTCTAAATTCTGCGTATTCTTAGGCAAACCAATATCAAGTACATATTATACGAGAATACCGTGTCATCACAATCGGCAACTTGTTTTAGTCGTTGCTGATCAAAGACAAAGGAAACTTTGCAGACAGCACATGCGGTGTAATTGAAAAATTAGGCCTACCTGCTTGTCACAGAATAAGCTTACGAGGAAGGTGAGATAATTGCACTGTCAGTTAAAATAGCCCCTGTGACCCTGACTTAGCCCTAGAATGCTGAAATGAGAACTTGTCAAAGATAATGTCATACTAAACATTTTTGCAAAGTTGAATGAAAATTGGTCCATAAATGAAGGCACTAGAGCGATGACAGAGTTTTTCTAAAAATAGCCAGTGACCTTGACCTTGATCCCAGAACGCTGAAACGCCTTCTTGTCAAAGATATTGTCATACTTATCACTTGTGTGAAGTACAATCGAAATCGGTCCATAAATGAAGGCACTAGAGCGATTACAAAGTTTTTTTTTCTAAAAATAGCCACTGTGACCTTGACATTGACCTTAGGACGCTGAAACGCGAACTTATTCAAGATATTGTCATACTGAACATAAATTTTGTGTGAAATTAAATCAAATTTGGTCCACAAATCAAGGCACTTCAGCAAAGACAAAGTTTTTCTAAAAATAGACATTGTGACCTTGACCTTGCCCCAGAATGCTGAAAAGCAAACTTGTCCAAGATATTGCCATACTAATCACTTGTGTGAAGTTAAATCGAAATCGGTCCACAAATGAAGACGCTAGAGTGATGACAAAGTTTTTGCTAAAAATAGCCACTCTGATCTTGACCTTGACCCCATCAAGCTGAAACGTGAATTCTTTCGAGGTAATGTCATTCCCAATACTTGTGTGAAGTTACATCAAAATTGGTTTAATAAATGATGTAGCTACAGCGATGACAGAAGGTTAACATATGTACATACATACATACGTACGGGACAGACCCTATATCCCCTCCATAACTTCGTTGTGCGAGGGGATAATAATCCAACGTGGCCCACAGCAGAAAAGGTCTGAGATGTTTTGGCTGTCCTGGATACCTGCAACTTTCAAGTAAATGCGATCAAAAATGAAGGAGCTATAGCTCAGAGAACATTTTCCCATTACATGTCAATGGGAAAATACTTTATCGTTCAAGGGCAAGTAACTCTGAAAAGAATAATCCAGCCTGGCCCAAATTCGAACTGGTCCGAGATGTTTTGGCTGTCTTGGATACCTGCAAGTTTCAAGGAGTTGCGATCATAAATGAAGAAGCTAGGGCCAAGACAACATTTTCCCCATTATAAGTCTATGGGAAAATATTTTATCGCTCAAGGGCAAGTAACTCTAAAAAGAATGATCCAACCTGGCCCAAATACGAACTGGTCTGAGATGTTTTGACTGTCCTAATTACCTGCAAGTTACAAGAAGTTGCGATCAAAGATGAAGAAGCTAGAGCCTGGACAACATTTTCCCCATGATAAGTCTATGGGAAAATATTTCATCGCTCAAGGGCAAGTTAACTCTAAAAAGAAAAGTCCAACCAGGCCCAAATTCGAACTGGTCCGAGATGTTTTGGCTGTCCTGGATACCTGCAAGTTACAAGAAGTTGCAATCAAAATTGAAGAAGCTAGGGCCCGGACAACATTTTCTCCATTATAAGTCTATAGGACCTTTTTGTTGCCATGGTAACCACAGTTTTAAACCAATCTGTCTGTCCCAAAACTACATGCAATCAATCCCCCACCCCAACAATGCTACACATAAAATTTGATCAAGATTGGCAAGCTACTTTAGCAGATATTAATGTTTAAAAGTGTGGACGTACAACGCAGGACGGACAATGGACCAAGCCTGTACTATAAGCTCACCTTGTGAGCCTTCGGCTCAGATGAGCTAACAAGAGGGCCATGATGGCCCTGGATCGCTCACCTGAGTATCCTGTGAACTTTACCTCAGAGACAGACAGAGTTTCACAAAGATTCAATGGAAAATGAACCCTTTATTGTGTACCTAAGGTGTTTCTAAGATTTAACCTAATGACCTTGTTTTTGACCCCACATGACCGAGTTTCAAACCTGGACTAGATTTCTTAGATATGAGCATTCTGACAATTTTCATGAAAATCGGATCAAAACTATGCCCTCTAGAGTGTACACAATGTTTTTCTAAATTTGACCTAGTGACCTAGTTTTTGACCCAACGTGACCAATTTATACCCTTGGTCTAGATTTGTTGGAGATTTTTGTTGGAAATTTTGACAAAGTTTCATTAAGATTGGAACAAAACTGTGCCCTCTAGTGTTCACATGGCTTTTCTAAGATCTGAACTAGTTTTTTAACTGACATGGCCCAGTTTCAAATCAGCTCTAGATTTCATAAAAATAAACATTCTGACAAAGTTTCATGAAAATTGGATCATAATTGTGCCCTCAAGAATTTACACAAGGTTTTTCAAAGACTTGACCCAGTGACCTAGTTTTTGACCCCACATGACCCAGTTTCAAACTTGGCTTAGATTTTATAAAAATAAATATTCTAACAAGGTTTCATGAAGATTGGAACACAACTGTGCCCTCTAGAGAGTTCACATGGTTTTTGTCGAGCCCGCTTGCGGAGAGCGAGACATAGTTGTTACAATGTCAGTTCGGTGTATGTCCGTGCGTTAGTGCGTGCGTGCGTGCGTGCGTGCGTCCGTCCGGATTTGTCCGGGCCATAACTTCTACATTTATGGATGAATTTCAAAATAATTTTTGCACAATTGTTCTCCTTGATGAGTAGAAGTGCCTTTTGAAACATTTGTTCAGGTAGGTCCAAGGTCAAGGTCACACTTGAAGGTCATATGATAAAATAGCCATAAATTGAGCTTGTCCGGGCCATAACTTCTACATTTATGGATGGACTTCAAAATAATTTGGCACAATTGTTCTCCTTGATAAGTAGAAGTGCTTTTTGAAACATTTGTTCAGGTAGGTCCAAGGTCAAGGTCACACTTGAAGGTCAAATGATAAAATGGCCATAAATTGAGCTTGTCCGAGCCATAACTTCTACCTTAACGGATGGATTTCAAAATAATTTGGCTCAATTGTTCTCCTTGATGAGTAGTAGTGCCTTTTGAAACATTTGTTCAGGTAGGTCCAAGGTCAAGGTCACACTTGAAGGTCAAATTATAAAATGGCCATAAATTGAGCTTGTCAGAGCCATTACTTCTACATTTATGGATGGATTTCAAAATAAATTGGCACGATTGTTCTCCTTGATGTTTAAAAGTGCCATTTGGAAAATTTATTCAGGTAGGTCCAAGGTCAAGGTCACACTTGAAGGTCAAATGATAAAATGGCCATAAGTTGAGCTTGTCTGAGCCATAACTTCAACATTTACAAATGGATTTCAAAATAATTTAACACAATTGTTCTCCTTGATGAGAAGAAGTGCAATTTGGAACATTTGTTCTAGTAGGTCCAAAGTCAAGGTCACACTTGAAGGTCAAATGATTAAATGGTCATAAATTGAGCTTGTCCGAGCCATTACTTCTACATTTACGGATGGATTTCAAAATAATTTGGCACAATTGTTCTTCTTGATGAGTGGAAGTGTCAAGTGACATATGTGTTTGGGTAGGTCCAATGTCAAGGCCACACTTGAAGGTCAGATATTGTAACTGTCATAAATTGAGCTTGCCTGGGTCATCACTTCTACTTATTTTCCTTTGTGAAAATTTGGAGGAAAAAAAGAAGAAAATGCTGGCTAAGCATGATGTTTTTTGGCTTCTTTCTAGAGTGAAGGAGTTACTTAGTCTTGACATACTTATAGGTCACTAAAGCAAACAGCGGGCTCGACCATTTGTCCCTGGACAACCTTCTAGTTCTAAGATCTTACCTAGTGACCTAGTTTTTGACCTGACATGGCCCTGTTTCATAGTTGGTCTAGATTTCATAAAAATAAACATTCTGACAACGTTTCATGAAGATTGGATCATAACTGTGCCCTCTAGACTCACAAGGTTTTTCTAAGATTTGACCTAGTGACCTAGTTTTTGACCCCACAAGACTCATCTCAAACTTCGCCTAGATTTCATAAAGATAAATATTCTGACAAAGTTTCATGAATATTAGATGATAACTGTGCCCTCTAGACTGAACACAAGGTTTTTCTAGGATTTGGCTTAGTGACCTAGTTTTTGACCCCACATGACCCAGTTTCAAACTTGGTCTAGATTTCATTAAAATAAACATTCTGACAAAGTTTCATGATGATTGGATCATAACTGTGCCCTCTGTGTCATTCTAAGATTTATTTCTATTTTTAGCTCTGGCGGCCATTTTGTTCAGCAAAATAGACCCGTTTTAGCAATTTTTGTTCAGGGTCATGAGTCAAACATTTCTGTGATTTTTTTTTTTAAATGGAGCCATTGGCTTCTGAGGAGATGTGGTTTAAAGGTTTTTCTATTTTTAGCTCTGGCGGCCATTTTGTTCAGCGGAGTGGAACCATTTTAGCAATTTTGGTTCAGGGCTATAACAGAAACATTTGTGAAATTATTTTAAAATTGGCTTACTGGTCTAGGAGATGTTGTTTGAAGAAATTGTTGACGACAGACGGATGGACGCCAGATGACGAACAAATATCTATCACAATAGCTCACCTTGAGCACTTCATGCTCAGGTGAGCTAAAAAAAAAAACAGAGGACCATTGGTCCTGTAGCTCACCTGAGTCCATTCAGCCTCAGAACTCAAGGTTAAGTAACTCTAAAGTAAATTGTACAACATGGCCTAATTTCAAATTCGTCTGAGTTGTTATGCTTGTCCTACCTAATATCAGCAAGTTTGATGAAGTTACAATTAAAAGAAAATAAAGTCGCAATGCCTGGGATAAGGTCAAATATGAGCCATTTAAACACCCAAAGGCAAGTAACTCCAAGGCAAAATATACAATACATGTATAGCCAAATTTCAAACTTGTCAGAGAGTTTATGCATGTCCTGGTTATCGGCAAGCTTAATAAAGTTTCAATAAACAAGAGGGCCATGAGGCCCTGAATCGCTCACCTGCGCAATTGGCAAAAAGGCTTTTTCTTATGTCTGAAATTGCCAAAATATGAGGTTTGGGTCTAAAGTCAAAGAATGACCATGACTTCTTGTACTCATAAATCTTCATGTACTCATTAAGACAACCATACATAGCATTTTTAGGCTAAAATCTTCAAAACTATCCATGAAATCTTATGTTCTAGCATTTTCTCGTATATGACCATGCCGCTAAAAAGGTCAAGGTAAACCCAAGGTCATCATTTAAACAGTCTTGGTAGGGCTAGTACTCCATGCTACTTAACCAAGTTTACAGGCCATTGGTGTATTGGTTCTGGAGAAGAAAAATATCAAAGGTTTATACCATAAATGTGTATGGCGCCCATGTTGGTCATGTGACCTGGACCGTTTGAACAAATTTTTGTTCAATCAAGCCCTGGAGGCTCTATATGAAATGTGTTTACAATTGGCCCTTTGGCTTTTGAGGAAATGTTTGAAAATGTCAAAATATGAGAAATCTGGGTCAAAGGTCATAGTATGACCTTGACCTCTTGTACTCATAATTCTTCATGACCTCATTCAGATGACTGCATGCTCCAATGTTTAGGCCTTAATCTTCAAAACTTTCCAAGAAATCTTATGTTCAAGCATTTTCCCATATTTGACCTTGCCATAAAAAAGGTCAAGGTCAACCCAAGGTCATAATTTGAACAATCTTGATAGTACTGGAGTACCCAATGCTACATACCAAGTTTCAAGGCCATCGGTCAATTGGTTCATGAGAAGAAGATTTTTAAAGGTTTTTACCATATGTGGGCATGGCCGCCATGTTGGTCATGTGACCCATAACATTTTAAGAAATCTTCGTTCCCTCAACCCCTGAAGGCTGTTTATGAAATGGTGTTTACAATTTGCTCAGTGGCTTTTACGAAGCGGTTTGAAATTGTCAAACCATGAGAATTCAGGGTCGAAGGTCAAAGAACAACCTTGACCTCTTATACTCACAAATCTTCATGTACTCATTAAGATGACTGTATTATCCAATTTTAAGGCCTAAATCTTCAAAATTTTCCAGGAAATCTTATGTTCCAGCATTTTCCCATATTTGAACTTGCTGTAAAATGGTCAAGGTAAACCCAAGGTCATCATTTTACACAATCTTGATAGTACTGGAATACCCAATGCAACATACCAAGTTTAAAGGCCATTGGTGTATTGGTTCTGGAGAAGATTTTTAAAGGTTTTTACCATATATGGGCATGGCAGCCATGTTGGTCATGTGACCTGGACCATTTGAATTAAATTTTGTTCCCTCTAACCCTGGAGGCTCTATATGAAATTTGGTTACAATTTGCCCAGTGGTTTTTGAGGAGACTGTTTGAAATTGTCAAAATATGAGAGTTCTGGGTCAAAGGTCAAAGAATGACCTTGATCTTTTGTACCTATGAATCTTCTTGTACTCATTAAGATGACTGCATACTCCAATGTTTAGGCCTTAAACTTAAAAACTTTCTGAGAAATCCTATATTCTAGCATTTACCCATATTTGACCTTCTCCTAAATAAGGTCAAGGTCAACCCAAGGTCATCATTTGAACAATCTTGATAGTACTTGAGTACCAAATGCTACATACCAAGTTTCAAGGCCATCGGTCAATTGGTTCATGAGAAGATTTTTAAAGGTTTTTACCATATGTTGGCATGGCCGCCATGTTGGTCATGTGACCCATAACATTTGAAGAAATCTTCGTTCCCTCAACCCCTGAAGGCTGTTTATGAAATGGTGTTTACAATTTGCTCAGTGGCTTTTACGAAGCGGTTTGAAATTGTCAAACCATGAGAATTCAGGGTCGAAGGTCAAAGAACAACCTTGACCTCTTATACTCACAAATCTTCATGTACTCATTAAGATGACTGTATTATCCAATTTTAAGGCCTAAATCTTCAAAATTTTCCAGGAAATCTTATGTTCCAGCATTTTCCCATATTTGAACTTGCTGTAAAATGGTCAAGGTAAACCCAAGGTCATCATTTTACACAATCTTGATAGAACTGGAATACCCAATGCAACATACCAAGTTTAAAGGCCATTGGTGTATTGGTTCTGGAGAAGATTTTTAAAGGTTTTTACCATATATGGGCATGGCAGCCATGTTGGTCATGTGACCTGGACCATTTGAATTAAATTTTGTTCCCTCTAACCCTGGAGGCTCTATATGAAATTTGGTTACAATTTGCCCAGTGGTTTTTGAGGAGACTGTTTGAAATTGTCAAAATATGAGAGTTCTGGGTCAAAGGTCAAAGAATGACCTTGATCTTTTGTACCTATGAATCTTCTTGTACTCATTAAGATGACTGCATACTCCAATGTTTAGGCCTTAAACTTAAAAACTTTCTGAGAAATCCTATATTCTAGCATTTACCCATATTTGACCTTCTCCTAAATAAGGTCAAGGTCAACCCAAGGTCATCATTTGAACAATCTTGATAGTACTTGAGTACCAAATGCTACATACCAAGTTTCAAGGCCATCGGTCAATTGGTTCATGAGAAGATTTTTAAAGGTTTTTACCATATGTGGGCATGGCCGCCATGTTGGTCATGTGACCCATAACATTTGAAGAAATCTTCGTTCCCTCAACCCCTGAAGGCTGTTTATGAAATGGTGTTTACAATTTGCTCAGTGGCTTTTAAGAAGCAGTTTGAAATTGTCAAACCATGAGAATTCAGGGTCGAAGGTCAAAGAACAACCTTGACCTCTTATACTCACAAATCTTCATGTACTCATTAAGATGACTGTATTATCCAATTTTAAGGCCTAAATCTTCAAAATTTTCCAGGAAATCTTATGTTCCAGCATTTTCCCATATTTGAACTTGCTGTAAAATGGTCAAGGTAAACCCAAGGTCATCATTTTACACAATCTTGATAGTACTGGAATACCCAATGCAACATACCAAGTTGAAAGGCCATTGGTGTATTGGTTCTGGAGAAGATTTTTAAAGGTTTTTACCATATATGGGCTTGGCAGCCATGTTGGTCATGTGACCTGGACCATTTGAATTAAATTTTGTTCCCTCTAACCCTGGAGGCTCTATATGAAATTTGGTTACAATTTGCCCAGTGGTTTTTGAGGAGACTGTTTGAAATTGTCAAAATATGAGAGTTCTGGGTCAAAGGTCAAAGAATGACCTTGATCTTTTGTACCTATGAATCTTCTTGTACTCATTAAGATGACTGCATACTCCAATGTTTAGGCCTTAAACTTAAAAACTTTCTGAGAAATCCTATATTCTAGCATTTACCCATATTTGACCTTCTCCTAAATAAGGTCAAGGTCAACCCAAGGTCATCATTTGAACAATCTTGATAGTACTTGAGTACCAAATGCTACATACCAAGTTTCAAGGCCATCGGTCAACTGGTTCTGCAGAAGAAGATTTTTAAAGGTTTTCACCATATATGGGCTGTGGCGGCCATGCTGGTCAGGTGACCTGGACCATATGAATAGACTTTAGTTCCCTCAACCCTGGAGCCTCTACATGAATTTTGGTTTCAATTGGCCCAGTGGCATTTGAGAAGATTGTTTGAAATTGTCAAAATATCAGAGTTCTGGGTCAAAGGTAAAAAAATGACCTTGACCTCTTGTACTCCTAAATCTTCATGTACTCATTAAGATGATTGTAGATACAAATTTTTAGCCCGAAATCTTCAATAGTTTCCAAGATATCTTATGTTTTAGCATTTTGCCATATAAAAGCACAAGGAAGCAAATTTGACCTTACCGTAAAAAAGGTCAAGGTCAACCCAAGGTCATAATTTGAACAACCTTAATAGTACTCACATACCCAACGCTACATACAAAGTTTCTAGGCCATCTGCTTATTGGTTCTGGAGAAGAAGATTTTTTTAGGTTTTTACCATATATGGGCATGGCCGCCATATTGGTCATGTGACCAGGACCATTTGAACAACTTTTAGTTCCCCCTTCCTCTGGAGGCCACATATGAAATTTGGTTACAATTGGCCCAGCGGTTTCAGAGAAGAAGTTGTTTGAAATTGTTGACGGAAGAACAGACAGACGGACAACGACGGACGACAGAGCCTTACCATCCTATAAGCTCCCCCGGAGCCCCTGGCTCAGGTGAGCTAAACATAAAGTTGCTATGCCCAGGACAACATTTTCCCCATTGTAAGTCTGCGGGAAAATGTTTCGGTCTTCAAGGGCAAGTAACTCCAAAATTATAATTCCAATCTTGCCCAAATACAAACTCGCCAAAGATTTTATGCTTATCCTGATAATAATAATCATAACAATAATGACTTTTCTTCAGATAATCTGCAAGTTTCATAAAGTTGCAATTAGAAAAAGATAGCCTTTCTGTTGTCATGGCAACCAATCAAAGGCAATGATTTGACAAAATTCATATGGTTGGTAGAGGACTACTCTAGGGAAGTTTCTGTAATACTTTAGTCAAAAGATCTGCAATAAAACAGAAATAAATGCAAATTTCTGCTTTTTCCATTATAAGTCAATGGAAACTTTGAACTGCCATAGCAACCAAGAACATGGGCAACAAGAGCTCCGCAAGCGGGGCAATATATGTCCGTTTCTGAATATTTTTTTTGCACTCTACATTGCTATTAAGTTTATCAGACATTCCCAACATTAAGGTTCTCAAAAGAAAAGCCTTAAAAAAGTAATCAAAGGGATGTAACTAAAAAAAATAAGGAAGGGGAAGCAATTATTCTTTTATTAGCTCACTTGAGCCGAAGGCTCACAAGGTGAGCTTATAGTATAGGCTTGGTCCGTCGTCCGTCGTACGTCCACACTTTTAAACATTAATATCTGCTAAAGTAGAAGGCCAATCTTGATCAAATTTTATGTGTAGCATTGTTGGGGTGGGGGATTGATTGCATATAGTTTTCGAACAGATTGGTTTGAAACTCTGGTTACCATGGCAACAGAAAGGTCCCATAGACTTATAATGGGGAAAATGTTGTCTGGGCCCTAGCGTCTTCATTTTTGATCGCAACTTCTTCAAACTTGCAGGTATCCAGGACAGTCAAAACATCTCGGACCAGTTTGAATTTGGGCCACGTTGGATCATTTTTTTTAGAGTTACTTGCCCTTGAGCGATAAAATATTTTCCCATAGACTTACAATGGAGAAAATGTTGTCCGGGCCCTAGCTTCTTCATTTTTGATCGCAACTTCTTCAAACTTGTAGGTATCCAGGACAGTCAAAACATCTCAGACCAGTTTGAATTTGGGCCAGGTTGGATCATTTTTTTCAGAGTTACTTGCCCTTGAGCGGTAAAATATTTTCCCATAGACTTACAATGGAGAAAATGTTGTCTTGGCCCTAGCTTCTTCATTTTTGATCGCAACTTCTTCAAACTTGCAGGTATCCAGGACAGTCAAAACATCTCGGACCAGTTTGAATTTCAGGGTGTCCACAATTTGAGTAAAGCAAATTTCCCTGACTTTTCCCTGACTAAAATCAAATTTCCCTGACTAACGAGTTTGTATTTTGGACGTAAAGTTCTGACATCTGTTGGCCTCTCCCCTACAGCCAACCTTTCCATCTTTTACTTTACCAACTGTAATTGTATTACTCATTCTACATGTATTTTTAATTTTGTTTTTTGTTTGTTTTTTCTTTGAATTTGTTTTCTATTTTTATTTTTCTACATACATACATGTACATGTATTTTCAAAAATTATTTATACTGTTGGATGAGTGCTTGAAATTAAATGCATGACATAATACAGAGAAATTTGTTGGCCTTCTCCTCCCCTACAGCCTTTACTACTTTTTTTACTACCAATTGTCATTGTATTACTTATGGTATTTTTAATTTTGTTTTTTAATTGTTTTTCTTTGATTTTTTTTTCTTTTTTGTTTTTCTTTTTCTACATACATATACATGTATGTACATGTATTAACAAAAGTAATCTATACTGTTGGATGTGGTGCTTGAAATTAGATGCATGCCAAAATGGACAAAAATACAAACTAACCAAATAAGATTTATATTTCTTCAAAAGTATACACTTCAAAATGAAATTGATATTAGTCTTTTTAGGCACTTCAAAATTTAATGATACAAGGCTGTTTTATATCATTAAAATTTCCAAGGGCCTAAAAAGACTTACATGTATATCAATTACATTTTGAAGTGCATACTTAGGAACAGATATAAATCTTATTAGGTTAACTTGGATTTTGCCCATTTTGGCATGCTAATCCACAATGTCCTTATCCATGGAGTTAACTGAGCTCCAAATCATAGAATAACTGGTCAATCATATAAAAGATAGAATGAAATTTAACTAATACAAACAAATAAGAATGTTTTAGTTGCCACATATTAAAACATACATGTATATGTTGTACAGTAAGTTTTCTTAACATATCTAAAATATTAAGCAATGCATATGATACTAAATTCTATCAGTTAGAAATGTTGACAACTTATAACTTGTAGACATTTAGTGAGTAGAGTCAAAATGAAAGACTAAATAAACACGACAGAAGATGAAGTGTTATAAAGCAAACAAGAAACCACAGCCATCAGTACTGAAAATGAGAAAAATAACATAATTTCCATAAGTGATTATAGCTCAAGCGAAGGTAATACAACCACCATCATGACCAATTCATATTGCATTAAGTGGAAGGGTATGTGGTATGGTACAAAATCTTGCACATACCACATACCATACCAGATGCACAAACTTGATAAAAGATACAAAACTGAGCTTTGTTTGGAGAACCCTTCTCAATACAGTCCAGTGATTTTAATCATTTTTATAATTATCATTATTATGATAATAGTCAAACACGAAGAAATTGCCTTAGCCTTTACTCTTGATGTTTTTATCATTCACTTGTTATTTCAAAATTCCCTGACTTTTCCCTGACTTTTTGCTTCAATTCCAAAATTCCCTGACAAATTTCAAAATTCAATGACAATTCCCTGACCTTGAAAAAATAATTTTTTCCCTGACTTTTTCCCTGACCGTGGACACCCTAAATTTGGGCCACGTTGGATAATTTTTTTCAGAGTTACTTGCCCTTGAGCGATAAAATATTTTCCCATAGACTTACCATGGAGAAAATGTTGTCCGACCCTAGCTTCTTCATTTTTGATTGCAACTTCTTCAAACTTGCAGGTATCCAGGACAGTCAAAACATCTCGGACCAGTTTGAATTTGGGCCAGGTTGGATCATTCATTTCAGAGTTACTTGCCCTTGAGCGATAAATATTTTCCCATAGACTTATAATGGGGATTATGTTGTCCGGGCCCTAGCTTCTTCATTTATGATTGCAACTCCTTCAAACTTGCAGGTATTCAAGACAGCCAAAACATCTCGGACCAGTTCGAATTTGGGCTAGGTTGGATCATTTTTTTTAGAGTTACTTGCCCTTGAAAGATAAAATATTTTCCCTTAGACTTATAATGGGGAAAATATTGTCTGGGCCATAGCTCCTTCTTTTTTGATCGCAGCTCCTTGAAACTTGCAGGTATTCAGGATGGCCAAAACATCTCGGACATTTTCGAATGTGGGCCACGTTGGATTATTATCCCCTCGCACAATGAAGTTGTGGAGGGGATATAGGGTCTGTCCCGTATGTACGTTTGTATGTATGCACGTATGTTCACCTTTTGTCATTGCTCTAGCTACCTCATTTATTATATAATTTTGATATAAGTTCACACAAATATTGGGTATGACATAACCTCGAACAAGTTTGCATTTCGGCATGATGGGGTCAAGGTCAAGGTCACAGTGGCTATTTTGAGAAAAACTTTATCACTCTAGCGCCTTCATTTGTGGACCAATTTCGATTTTACTTCACACAAGTGATAAGTATGGCAATATCTTAGACAAGTTTGCATTTCAGCATTCTGGGGTCAAGGTCAAGGTCACAGTGGCTATTTTCAGAAAAAACATTGTCATTGCATTAGCACCTTCATTTATGGACCAAACTCGATTTAATTTCACACAAGTTATTGGTATTACAATATCTTGGACAAGTTCGCATTTCAGCGTTCTGAGGTCAAGGTCAAGGTCACAGTGGCTATTTTAAGAAAACTTTGTCATTGCTCTAGCGCCTTCATTTATGGGCCGATTTTGATTAAAACTTCACAAAAATGTTTAGTATGACAATATCTTGAATAAGTTTGTGTTTCAGCATCCTAAGGTCAATGTCAAGTGGCTATTTTTAGAAAAACTCTGTCATCATTTTAGTGCCTTCATTTAAGGAATGATTTCGATTGTACTTCACAAAAGTGATAAGTATGATAATATGTTGGACAAGAAGGCGTTTTAGCGTTCTAGGGTCAAGGTGAAGGACACAGTGGCTATTTTTAGAAAAACTTTGTCATCGCTGTAGCATCTTCACTTAAGGACCAAATCTGACTTAATTTCACACAAGTGATTGGTATTACAATATCTTGGACAAGTTCGCATTTCAGCATTCTAAATCGAAGGTCAAGGTCAAGGTCACAGTGGCTGTTTTTAGAAAAACTCTGTCATCCCTCTAGCTCTTTCATTTATTGACCGATTTTGATTAAAACTTCTCACAAATGTTTAGTATGACAGTATCTAGAACAAGCTCGCATTTCAGCATCCTAGGATCAATGTCAAGGTCACAGTGGCTGTTAATAGAAAAACTTTTTCATCGCTCTAGTGCTTTCATTTATGGACCATTTTCGATTTAACCTCACACAAGTGATAAGTATAGCAATATCTTGGACAAGTTTGCGTTTCAGCATTCTGGGGTCAAGTTCAAGGTCACAGCGGCTATTTTTAGAAAAACCTTGTCATCGCTCAAGTGCCTTCATTTATGAACAGATTTTTTTATGCCCATGTAACGATAGTCAGGGGGCATTAAGATTTGCCCCTGTCTGCCGTCTGACGATCTGTCCATCCTTTTGTCACACTTTGTGGTATAGAGTTTGTGTAATCAACTTCTACAGTTTTCAATGGATCTTTTTCTAACTTTGCATGCATGTTGTGGACATATTTGACAGTTTCAAACTATCAGGTTTGTTCAGTTGATGATCCTCATTTTACCTTTGACCTTTTACTCAGGTGAGCGGCTCAGGGCCTCATGGCCCTCTTGTTAGACATACTGTCTCAACCTAATACACATTGCTATAAAGTTTCGTCAAGATATTCCATACGATTACCTAGTAATGACTTGCCAAAGAATAGACATAGAAATTAATCAAAGGGATGTAACTCCATAAATAAGGAAGGGGGAGCAATTATTCTTATGTAAGACACACAGCCTCAACCTTATACACATTGCTATAAATTTTCATCAAGATATTCCATACCATTGCCTACTTACCGCTTGCATAAGAATAGCCTTAGAAAATATTCAAAGGGAGGTTACTCCAAAAAAAAGTAAGGGGAGACAATCATTCTTATATGTGACATATTGTGTCAGCCTCATATACATCACTATCAAGTTTCATCACAATAGTCCAAAGGGTTAGTTAGATATGAGGTGTACAAATATAGCTTGACAAAATAATCAAATGGAGGTAACTCAAAATCTAAGTCAAGGGGAGTAACCATTCTTGTATGAGACACGTTGTCTTAACCTCATATACATTGTTATAAAGTTTCATCATGATATTCCAAAGAGTAACCAAGTTATGGAATGCTAAAGAATTGCCATACAAACTGCCATAGACACGTTTTTTCAAACGGCTGTAACTCCGCTAAAAATCTTCGGAGCAAAAATTCCGTACAACATGCGCTACTCCACATCGTAGTCTTACTGTTAACAAAGTTTCAGCTTAATTGGATGAAAACTATAGGAGGAGTTATCCGGAAATGAACACCCCAAAAATTCTGAGTAAAGGGCTGTAACTCTTTTAAAAATCATTGGAGCGTAACCTCGAAACAATATGCGCTGGTCCACCTCATAGTCTTACTATATACCAAGTTTCAGCTCTATTGGATGCAAACTGTAGGAGGAGTTATCCGGAAACGAAAAGTTTATGCCGGACGGACCGACGGACCAACGGCGGACGCCAGCGCCATAACAATATACGTCCCGTTTTTCAAACGGGAGTATAACAAAAAAAATACAATACAATTTATCTAGAGACTAAATGTAATTAAAAAAGTGGAAATTGGCATTTTGGTTGCAATGGCAACAAATCAAAATCAGTGATTTTGATCACATTCACATGGATGGTAGAGGACTACTCCAGAAATATGTCAGTAAAACTTCTGTCTAAACATTACAATAACACAGAAATAAATGCCAATTTCCACTTTTCCCAATACAAGTCTATGGAAACTTTAAACTGCGATAGCAATGCAAACACACAGGCAACAATAATAATAAACCAGTGGACCATTGGTCCTGTCACTCCCCTGAGTCCATTCAGCCTCAGCACTCAAGGGTAAGTAACTCTAAAGAAAATTCTACAATATGGCCTAATTTCAAATAGTCTGAGTTGTTATGCTTGTCCTACCTAATATCAGCAAGTTTGATGAAGTTACAATTTAAAGAAAATAAAGTCGCTATGCCCGGGATAAGGTCAAATATGAACTATTTAAACCTTCAAAGGCAAGTAACTCCAAGGCAAAATAAACAATATAGCCAAATTGCAAACTTGTAAGACTGTTTATGCATTTCCTGGATGTCAGCAAGTTTGATCAAGTTTCAATAAACTAGAAAATTGTGTCTGTAAGACACTAATGATGCCCCCGTGCAGCGCCTGTCACAGGACATGTGTACATCCCTAAAGCACTTTTCAAGCACAAATCTATTTACAAAGAAACCACTGAAAACATTACACAAACTTTATACCCTACAGTGCAAAACGCAGTCCAAAATGACTAAGTTTAAAAGGCCATAATTCCTTCAGAATTATTTTTTTCCTATCAAAACCAACATGCACATCTTCACTATGTCCACAACAAGTCTACAATGTCTGAAAAACAGCCAATGAAAATTGTGGGAGGAGTTGATTACACAAAGTACTTACCCTACAATGCAAACATATGCCTAAAATGACTAAGTTCAAAAGGCTATCATTCTGTCAAAATTTATTCTAGCTCCAACGAAAACCCACATGCACATTTCCAATATGTCCATAACATGTATGCAACGTTTGGAAAAGATCCATTGAAAACTGAGGGAGGAGTTGATTACACAAACTCCACACCCTACATATGTAAAAATTTGTCCGTCAACACCTAAAAACAAATATTCAAACATCTTCTTCTGTAAAACTACTGGTCCCATGGTTCTCAAATTTCACATGGAGCATGACCTGACTCCAGGGTCTCAGAATTGTAAAATTGGGTCAGTTTGAAAATCCAAGATGGCCGCCTTAACTAACAAGAATTCCGCGGAGTTAGGTGTCTCGCCTGCTGGCGCTTTGTCACTAAACAGAGCTAAATCAGCCAAGATGTATGCATGACCAAGTTTCTTGGCTCTAGCCCTTTTAGTTCCTGAGAAACAGACCTGAACTCAAAAAATTGCAAAGTCAGTGAACCGTAAAATATTGGTCAAGACTCAATGTTGATGATGGCTTTGAGCTCTTCTCTTCCAGATGTATGCATGACCCAAGCCTCATGGCTCTAGCCCTTATAGTTTCAGAGAAACAGACCTAAATGCGAAAAATGGACAAAAAAAAATTGCAAAGTCAGTGAACCGTAAAATAGTCGTCATGACTCAATATTGATGATGGCTTTGAGATCTACTCTTCCAGATGTATGCATTAACCAAATTTCATGGCCGTAGCCCTAATAGTTTCTGAGAAAATTACCTAAAACTCGACAAAAACTCGACAAAAGATTGCAAAGTCAGTCAACCGTAAAATGTAGGTCAAGACTCAATATTGATGATGGCTTCGAGATCTACTCATTCAGATGTATGCAGGATCCAAGTTTTATGGCTCTACCCCTCATAATTTCTGAGAAAATGACCCAAACGCAAAACCTCGACAAAAAATTGCAAAGTCAGTCAACCGTAAAATGTAGGTCAAAGACTCAAAATTGATGATGACTTTGAGATCTACTCATCCAGATGTATGCATGATCCAAGTTTCAGGGCTCCAGCCCATATAGTTTCTGAGAAAATGACCTAAACGCAAAAACTTGACAAAAAATTGCAAAGTCAGTCAACTGTAAAATGTAGGCCAAGACTCAACATTGATGATGGCTTTGAGATCTACTCTTCCAGGTGTATGCATGTTCCAAGTTTCATGGCTCTAGCCCTTGTAGTTTCTGAGCAAATGACCTAAACGCAAAAACTCGACAAAAGTTTACGCCGCCGCCGCCGACGACACCAGAAAAGCAATACATATGTCTCGCCTCTGCTTCGCAGGCCAGACAAAAATAGCAAAAACATCAAAATAAACTTCTTCTCCAGAACCACTGGGTATATTTGTCTGAATTTTGGCATGCAACATCAGTGAAACCTTGGTATTCAAAATTGTAAAAATGAAAAAAATCTGTAGTGGAGTTTTGTCACAGTGACCTACTTTCTGTTTACGAGTGTAATTTTGCTCAAATGCCAATGTCAAAAAACGACATATTCAAACGACTTCAAACAGCTTCTTCTCTAGAAACCATTGCACCCATGGGTCTCAAATTTCACATGTAGCATGACCAGACTGCAGGGTTTCAAAATTGTAAAATTAGGTCGGGTCAAGAATCCAAGATGGCCGCCATTACTATAAATAGCAAAAAATACAAAATCAACTTCTACTCCAGAACCATTTGGTATATTTGGTTAAAAGTTTGCGTGGAACTTTAATGGGACCTTGGGATTGAAAATTATAAAAATGAAAAAAATCTATAGCGGAATTAGGTCACAGTGACCTACTTAGCGTTTACAAGACTGATTTTGCTCAAATGTCAGTATCGCAAGAAAACGCAATCGATTCTGGTCAGTTTTGGTCAGAAATGGTCCTTGAAAGGAATTATTTCAATTTTGTGCCAGTTGACTATCCAAGATGGCCACCATGGGGGCCGTTACTAAAAATAGCGCAAACATAAAAATGACAATTACTCAAGAACCCTTGAATGGAATTCGACCAATTTTGTGTCAGAATGTTCCTTGCATGAAGCCGTTTTGATTAATTGAAATTTGGCTTTTCAAGATGGCCGACATCTGCTGTTACTAAAATAGCACAAACGTAAAATGACAATTACTCAAGAACCCTTGAATGCAATTAGACCTATTTTGTGTCAGAATGTTCCTTACATGAAGCCATTTCGATTAAGTGCAATTTGGCATTCCAAGATGGCCACCATCTGCCATTACTAAAAATAGCACAAAACATGAAATTGACAATATCTCAGTAACCGCTGAATAGATTTTGACGAAATTTGTGTCAAAATGATTTTGCATTGAGATGTTTCAAAAGTAACT
Source organism: Ctena decussata (assembly GCA_963989385.1). Classification (NCBI taxonomy): domain Eukaryota; kingdom Metazoa; phylum Mollusca; class Bivalvia; order Lucinida; family Lucinidae; genus Ctena; species Ctena decussata. The sequence goes on from OZ022500.1 coordinate 43,117,449, forward strand.
AAATATAGACAAGTCATAATGGCCTTTGTTACTAAAAATAGAAAAATGTGAAAATAAGAAAATCCCAGTGGAATTGGACTAATTTTCTGTCAGAATGGTCTTTTCGATTTTCTGTATTTTGGCATTCCAAGATGGCTGCCATCTGCCGTTACTAAAAATAGAACAAAACATGAAAATGACAATATCTCATTAACCGCTGAAGCGATTGAGACGAAATTTGTGGCAAAATGATTCTTGCTTTGATGTGTTTCAAAAATTAACAAATATTGACCCGTCAAGTTGGCCTCTGTTACTTAAAATAGCAAAATATGAAAATTAGAAAATTACAATGGAACTGGACCAATCTTGTGTCAAAATGGTCCTTGCATGAAAGCTTTTCAATTTTTTGCATTTTGGCATTCTAAGATGGCCGCCATCTGCCATTACTAAAAATAGCACAAAACATGAAACTGACAATATCTCAGTTACCCCTGAATGGATTTTGATGAAATTTGTGGCAAGATGATTCTTGCATTGAGATGTTTCAAAAGTAAATATATAAAGACCAGACAAGTTGGCCTCTGTTACTAAAAGTAGCAAAATGTGAAATTGAGAAAATCTCTGGAATTGGACCAATTTTGTATCAGAATGGTCCCGTTGCACAAAAGCCAGGTGAGCGATATCAGGCCCATTTGCGCCTCTTGTTGTTGTGCTGAGGTTCTCTAAGAAATTTACATCGTTCTTTCCGGTAAACAGAATCACGCTCAGAAAGCTTCATAATCAAGTAACCCATGGGTTACATAAGCCGTTTTCTTTGTTACAGCGTAGGCTGAAATGTTTTACCAAATTTTAGCAAGCCGTTTTCATCGAAACGGCGTAAGCCGCATTGCATTAGTGAATGAACGGCGTAAGCAAGCTGTGAAAGCAGAGTGTGCATATACATGTCGAATCGATAACACCATAAACAACCGGCTGGCAACAATGGCCGAATACGAAATCGCTAAAAATCCGAAAGGAAAGTCAGATATCTAGCAGCATTTTGGCCTTCAAAAGATGACTGCTACAAATATCATTACTGAAAATGTTGCAGTGTGCCGCAAATGCAATATGGTTGTCAAACAGTCAGAAAAATAAACAGTGCTTACAGTTAGTAAGTTACTCGGGTATCCTAAGTTCTCCTACTGATACTGTGATAAACAGCTACCTTTAGGCAAATGCATAAAAAGCTAGATATAGGATTGCCCTTTTTTTTCAGACTAAGCCTTTAACCAAAATCTTAGCCAGACAGTTTATTTAGAGGAGTTTCACTAGTCATTCTCTTGTCCAGTTCAAGTCGCACTTTATGAAGGACAAATGAAAACACCAAAGATAAACATAATACATCTTTATTATCTCATATCTACTTTCATGCATAGCCCTCCAGTGTACTTTACATGTAGAAAACAAATGTCACAATATATTGTGATACGTATTGCAATACAGTGTGAGGGTATTGCAATATATCACAATACGAAAATTCTGGCATTACCCATCCCTACTCGGAAACTCGTCAGAGATTTTATGCCTATCCTGATAATAATAATCATAATAATAATAAATACCTGGTTTGTTTTTGTTTTTTCAGATAATCTGCAAGTTTCATAAAGTTGCAATTACAAAAAGATTAGCCTTTCAGTTGTCATAGCAGCCAATCAAAGGCAAAGATTTAGCAAAATTCATATGGCTGGTAGAGGACTACTCTAGGGAAGTTTCTGTAATACTTTAGTCAAAATAATAACACAGAAATAATGCAATTTCTACTTTTCCCATTATAAGTCTATAGAAACTTTAAACTGCCATAGCAACCTAGCACATGGTCAACAAAAATAATAAAATACAATATATGTAGAGACTAAATGTAATTAATATGTATGCAGAGATTCATCTTCATTTCCCCCATGGCTTCCGAGAAATTTTTCTTTTTTAAATATTTTTAAAGAAAATTTAGCCTTTTGGTTGCAATGGCAACCAATCAAAATTAGTGATTTTGACAAAATTCACATGGATGGTAGAGGACTACTCCAGGAACAAGTCTGTAAAACTTCTGTCTAATATTAAAATACACAGAAATAAATGCCAATTTCCACTGTTCCCAATACAAGTCTATGGAAACTTTGAAATGCCATAGCAATGAAACCACACAGGCAACAATTATAAAAAACAAAAACAAAAAAAAACTAGAAATGTTTTTCAGAGAAAAACTGATGTCCCCCCCACCAGCACATTTCCCATCCCCTCAATTGAATAAAGAGCCTGAACAAGTAAAATATCTAGGCAAGTTTGGAGAAAATTCATCCACTGGTTCTAAAGATATCCTACATAAATGACTATGACCTTGAAAATGAGGTCAAGGTCACCTAAGTCTAATCACCTCTTAACTTGTCTGAATGATGTATCCATGCAAGTATGGTGAAATTCCATCCAATGGTTCAGGAGATATAGTGGGAACAAGAAAATGTCATGTAAGTCCTCCAGTGACCTTGAAAATGAGGTCAAGGTCACCAAAATCTAATCAGCTCTTATCCTTTTCCCAATGATTTCCATGCAAGTTTGGTAAATTCCATCCATTGGTTCAGGAGATATAGTGAGTACAAGAAATTGTCATCTAAGTCCTCCAGTGACCTTGAAAATGAGGTCAAGGTCACCAAAATCTAATACATTCTTAAACTTGTCACAATAATGTATCCATGCATGTTTGGAGGAATCCCATTCATTGGTTGAGGAGATATAGTGGGTACAAGAAATTGTCATCTTAGTCCTCCAGTGACCTTAAAAATGAGGTCGAGGTCACCAAAACCTAATCAGCTATTAAACTTGTCCCAATAATGTATCCATGCAAGTTTGGTGAAATTCCATCCATTGCTTTAGGAGATATAGTGGGTACAAGAAATTGTCATCTAAGTCCTCCAGTGACCTCGAAAATAAGGTCAAGGTCACCAAAACCTGATCACCTCTTAACCTTGTCTCAATAATGTATCCATGCAAGTTTGGTGAAATTACATCAATTGGTTCACGAAATATAGTGGGTACAAAAAATTGTCATCTAAGTCCTCCAGTGACCTTGAAAATGAGGTCAAGGTCACCAAAATCAAATCACCTCTTAAACTTGTCCGAATGATGTATCCATGCAAGTTTGGTGAAATTCCATCCATTGGTTCAGGAGATATAGTGGGTACAAGAAATGGTCATCTCAGTCCTCCAGTGACCTTGAAAATGAGGTCAAGGTCACCAAAACCTGACCACCTCTTAAACTTGTCCCAATGATGTATCCATGCAAGTTTGGCGAAATTCCATTTATTGGTTCAAGAGATATTGTGCATGCAAGAAATTGTCATGTAAGTCCTCCAGTGACCTTGAAACTGAGGTCAAGGTCACCAAAATCTAATCAGCTCTTAAACTTGTCTAAATAATGTATCAATGCAAGTTTGGTGAAATTCCATCAATTGGTTCAAGAGATATCATGCACGCAAGAAATTGGCATCTAAGTCCTCCAGTGACCTTGAAAATGAGGTCAAGGTCACCAAAATCTAATCAGCTCTTAAACTTGTCCCAATGATGTATTCATGCAAGTTTGGTGAAATTCCATATGTTGCTTCAAGAGATATCGCGCACGCAAGAAATCTGTCACGCCGACGCTGACGCCAACGCCCGGGATCCGCACTAAAAACAATATGTCCCCCCCTCACCTTTGGATGTGGATAATATGAGCCGGGACACGACAAAACCAACAATGTGGTTGTGCGCCCAGCGGAGACTCAGATCAGCCTGGGCATTTGCCGAGTTTGGTCAGACTCATTTTTAAGTGCTCAAAGGGTAGCTAAGGGTCATCTACCTCCATGCGGACAGCGAAGACTCTGATCAGACTCGGCGGATGCCCAGGCTGATCTGAGTCTGCGCTGGGCGCACAACCACGTTGTTGGTTTTGTCGTGTCGCGGCTCATATCATGAACATGTATGCAAAGAATCAGCTTCATCCCCCATATGGTTTCTAAGAAGATTTTTTTTTATCATTTTTCGAAAATTTTTTCCTGTAAGTTGTCATGGCAACCAATCAAATTCAGTGATTTGGAAAAAAATGATATGAACTATTTCTGTAGAAAAAAATCCAAATAGCTGCAGTGGAATAGCAAAAATTGCCAATTTCCATTTTTCCCATTATAAGTCAATGGAATCTGTAAGTTGCCACAGCAACCAAAACTGCTGGAGCAATGGCCATGAAAAACAGCAATTCTATAGAGGCTAGTACTAAGATCCTTTCTGTAAAGTTGATGCAGAGATGATTTTTTTAATATTTTTCTATTTTTAACTATTCGGTTGGCATGGCAACCAGCCAAATTGTGCAATTTGCTAAATTTAATAAGGCTGGTTGAGAACTTTTCATGAAATATTTCTATGCAAGATTTGTCAAAATATCTGCAGTGACATAGCAATAAATGCAAATTTCCATTTTGCCATTATAAGTCAATGGCAACTTTAAGTTCCCATAGCAACCAAACTGCATAAGCAATTGCCAAGAAAAACAGTACTTTTATGGAGGCTAACACTAAGATCCTTTCCGTGAATTTTGACTTTTACTGGTTGCACAAGTTCTGAGGAGATGATTTTTCAAGATTTTTTTTCTATTTTTAACCATTCGGTTGCCATGGCAACCAGCCAAATTGTGCAATTTACATGAATTTCATGTGGTTGATAGAGGAGTATTAAAAGAACATTTCTATAAAAGTTTTGTCAAAATATCTACAGTGACATAGCTATAAATGCAAATTTTCCATTTTGTCATTATAAGTCAATGGCAATTTTAAGTTCCCATAGCAACCAAACTGCTCAAGCAATTGCCAAGAAAAACAGTACTTTTATAGAAACTACTACTAAGATTCTTTCTGTGAAGTTTGAGCTTTATTTTTTTACATAGTTTCTGAGAAGATGATTTATTATTATTTTTTCTATTTTTAACAATTCAGTTGCCATGGCAACCAGCCAAATTGTGCAATTTATATAAATTTCATGTGGTTGTTAGAGGACTACTCAAGAAATATTTCTATAAAAGTTTTGTCAAAATATCTGCAGTGACATAGCAATAAATTTTCCCATACAAGTCAATGGGAAATTTAAGTTGCCATAGCAACCAAAGTTGTGAAGGGATTTGGATAAAAAACAGTATTATTGGTTCACCCTGCCTATAAATGCTACATATGAAATTTGGTAACAATGGGCTTAGTAGTTTCAGAGGAGATGTCGTTTGAAAATGTTGACGGACGGTCGACGGATGCCTGTCTATACTATAAGCTCACCTGTGAGCCTTCGGCTCAGGTGAGCTAAGAATCAACAACATTATTTATGTAGTGGCTAATGTCATGAACATGTATGCAAAGAATCAGCTCTTACACTTGTCCCAATAATATCTCCATGCAAGTTCTGAGAAATTTCATTCATTGGTTCAGGAGACATAGCGGGTACAAGATATTGTCATCTAAGTCCTCCAGTGACCTTGAAAATGAGGTCAAGGTCACCAAAACCTAAACACCACTTAAACTTGTCCCAATGATGTATCCATGCCAGTTTGGTTAAATTCCATCAACTGGTTCAGGAGATATACTGGTTACAAGAAATTATCATTTAAGTCCTCCAGTGACCTTGAAAATGAGGTCAAGGTCACCAAAATCTAATCAGCTCTTAAACTTGTCCCAATGATGTATCCATGCAAGTTTGGTGAAATTCCATCCATTGGTTCAAGAGATATCGCGCACGCAAGAAATCTGTCACGCCGACGCTGACGCCGACGCCAGCGCCCTTTGGTGAAATTCCATATGTTCCATATGTTGGTTCAAGAGATATCGCGCACGCAAGAAATCTGTCACGCCGACGCCAACGCCCGGGATCCGCACTAAAAACAATATGTCCCCCCTCACCTTTGGTGGGGGGACATAAATATTACTTATGTAGTGGATAATATGAGCCGGGACACGACAAAACCAACAATGTGGTTGTGCGCCCAGCGGAGACTCAGATCAGCCTGGGCATTTGCCAAGTTTGGTCAGACTCATTTGCAAGTGCTCAAAGGGTAGCTAAGGGTCATCTACCTCCATGCGGACAGCGAAGACTCTGATCAGACTCGGCGGATGCCCAGGCTGATCTGAGTCTGCGCTGGGCGCACAACCACGTTGTTGGTTTTGTCGTGTCGCGGCTCATATCATGAACATGTATGCAAAGAATCAGCTTCATCCCCCATATGGTTTCTAAGAAGATTTTTTTTTATCATTTTTCGAAATTTTTTCCTGTAAGTTGTCATGGCAACCAATCAAATTCAGTGATTTGGAAAAAAATGATATGAACTATTTCTGTAGAAAAAAATCCAAATAGCTGCAGTGGAATAGCAAAAATTGCCAATTTCCATTTTTCCCATTATAAGTCAATGGAATCTGTAAGTTGCCACAGCAACCAAAACTGCTGGAGCAATGGCCATAAAAAACAGCAATTCTATAGAGGCTAGTACTAAGATCCTTTCTGTAAAGTTGATGCAGAGATGATTTTTTAATATTTTTCTATTTTTAACTATTCGGTTGGCATGGCAACCAGCCAAATTGTGCAATTTGCTAAATTTAATAAGGCTGGTTGAGAACTTTTCATGAAATATTTCTATGCAAGATTTGTCAAAATATCTGCAGTGACATAGCAATAAATGCAAATTTCCATTTTGCCATTATAAGTCAATGGCAACTTTAAGTTCCCATAGCAACCAAACTGCATAAGCAATTGCCAAGAAAAACAGTACTTTTATGGAGGCTAACACTAAGATCCTTTCCGTGAATTTTGACTTTTACTGGTTGCACAAGTTCTGAGGAGATGATTTTTCAAGATTTTTTTTCTATTTTTAACCATTCGGTTGCCATGGCAACCAGCCAAATTGTGCAATTTACATGAATTTCATGTGGTTGATAGAGGAGTATTAAAAGAACATTTCTATAAAAGTTTTGTCAAAATATCTACAGTGACATAGCTATAAATGCAAATTTTCCATTTTGTCATTATAAGTCAATGGCAATTTTAAGTTCCCATAGCAACCAAACTGCTCAAGCAATTGCCAAGAAAAACAGTACTTTTATAGAAACTACTACTAAGATTCTTTCTGTGAAGTTTGAGCTTTATTTTTTTACATAGTTTCTGAGAAGATGATTTATTATTATTTTTTCTATTTTTAACAATTCAGTTGCCATGGCAACCAGCCAAATTGTGCAATTTATATAAATTTCATGTGGTTGTTAGAGGACTACTCAAGAAACATTTCTATAAAAGTTTTGTCAAAATATCTGCAGTGACATAGCAATAAATTTTCCCATACAAGTCAATGGGAAATTTAAGTTGCCATAGCAACCAAAGTTGTGAAGGGATTTGGATAAAAAACAGTATTATTGGTTCACCCTGCCTATAAATGCTACATATGAAATTTGGTAACAATGGGCTTAGTAGTTTCAGAGGAGATGTCGTTTGAAAATGTTGACGGACGGTCGACGGATGCCTGTCTATACTATAAGCTCACCTGTGAGCCTTCGGCTCAGGTGAGCTAAGAATCAACAACATTATTTATGTAGTGGCTAATGTCATGAACATGTATGCAAAGAATCAGCTTCATCCCCCTTATGGTTTCTTTAATAATTTTTCAAAAAAAAATTCTTGTATGTTGCCATGGCAACCAATCAAATTCAGTGATTTGGACAAAATTCATATCAAACACACTCATGAAACAATTCTGTAGAAAAAAAAATCCAGATAACTGCAGTGAGATAGCAAAAATTGCCAGTTTCCATTCTTCTCATTATAAGTAAATCGAAACTATCAGTTGCCATAGCAACCAAACTGCTGGAGCAATTGCCATAAAAAACAGCAATTCTATAGATGCTAGTATTAAGATTCTTTCAGTACAGTTTGAGCTTTATTGGCCGCATAGTTTCTGCTGAGATCTTTTTTTTAAATATTTTTCTATTTTTAACTATTCGGTAGCAATGGCAACCAGCCAAATTGTGCAATTAGCATAAATTTAATAAGGCTGGTTGAGGACTATTCATGGAACATTTCCATGAAAGTTTTGTCAAAATATCTGCAGTGACATAGCAATAAATGCAAATTTTCCATTTTGAAATTATAAGTCAATGTCAACTTTAAGTTTCCATAACAACCAAACTGCTATAGCAATTGCCAAGAAGAACAGTACTTTTATAGAAGCTAGTACCAAGATCCTTTCTGCGAAGTTTGAGCTTTATTTGAGCAACCATTCTTATACAACACACACCATCTCCACCTTGTTTACATTGCTATAAAGTGACAAATGCATGGGTGAATGAATGGACATGCCAAAAGCAATATGCCCCACCAATATATGATGCTCCTGAAATGGTCATCTGAGACTACAGCCATCAATAACAGGGAAACAGACTAACAGTGGCCCACTTGCCAATGGAAGAAAATGCACACTTTCTTAATATAAAATTCCAGTTTTTGGCAGTCTGGGGGCCAAGCAAAAATGCTTCCAAAGGTGCTTACTCTTAAGAACTTATGTCTTTATCTCTGCAGATATTTACCTACATAATCTGGGCCTCATTCGTAACTGTACAAATTGCTCCTATCTTTTTGTGCAATATATGGGGTCAGAGGTGCTCCCCTGACTAAAATGAACTAGCAAACAGAGGGTCAATGTGGCCCTATACTGCTCAGCTGATTGGTATTCAATATAAGGTTTCTTCAAGATTTACAGCCGGTAAAATGCCAGCACAAGGGCAGACAATCCCCACATGAAAATAATGATATTGAAGCTTTTTCTTGCTGCTATCACTATAAGTTTCAGAAGAATTTCTTTCAACTTTGATTTTATACAGTCTCCCCCACCACCAATCTCTTGCTTTTAAGTATGTATATATTTCTTGGGCAGGGAGCAAACAAATCACAGGTGAAAGAGGATTGGATCATAAAGCTCTCCATCACTTCAGTCATTAACTGTTCAGAAAAATTCGTTTCAACTTTGATTTTATATTAACATATTATTTTTTAATTTTTAACATGCATATTATACACCTTTATAACTTCTGTTACTTTAATCATTTTTGTGAAGTGTCAGTCCATGCTAACGATGCCTACCAAGTCACTATTGAAACATTCAAAGTCCTAGCAAGAATTTCACCAACAATATAAATAAATTCTACTGTATGTGGTTGACAAAAATATTTGTCTGGAAACTGACTTAACTGAAAATACATATGTAGTTCAATGCATGTCATCAGACCAATTCAAAGAGTTCTACCAAGACTTAGTATTGGAAACGTCCAGTGGCCCAGTGGCCATGTGTGCCTAATTCTGGTCTGGGGCCACCAGGAATCTCCACAATATGAATTTTAGTGGCCCAAATTTATCTTTCTGGCAAAAGTAAATGAATGGAACCTTCAGCTAGTGGACAGTTTGGGCCACTAATATTTGGGACTGTTGAGCTTTTGGGCCATCTTATTAATCTTGGGAGTTTCCAGCACTGATAAGATTCAAATTTATTGATTCCTAAACCTAAAGGGGTTTGTCCATCCTCAATGTACATTCATAGCTGTTGAAAACCAATCAAAGTCTGTGAAGGGATATAATATATTCAAACTATTGCAATACAAACAGCCTGAATTAATATGACATAAATTTGGGCAAAACTGATTCATCAGTTCCTCACAAACTGTCATAGCTCAGGCAATCAAACTGAAGTAAATTGAGATATACGCACCTAACAGTAGCCAGTTCTATAATATTATTCGTCGGAACTATCTGCTGTGCATACCTGCAACAGACAGAACAGTATATGGCTTTGTCTTAAACTGGCTCATATCATTACCTTTGTTTTAATATGTGAATTATTTATTATCACTTATGATGGGTTGAATATGGTGTTTTTCAACTGCATAATACATTAACTTATGGATGACATGCAATATTTCCTTAATACTCAATGAATTTACATGTGGTAAAAAGCAGATTTCTTGTCTTCGTTTACAGCAAATGACTATTTAAGTGAGTTTATGCTAAGAGCTGTCCTTTTAACCACTACCCAGGGCAAACACTTCCTGACTTTGCTCAAAGAGCTGTGGAAAAATACATTGTGCATGGCGGCCACAATTAAATAATGACTTGCTGCAAAAGCAACGCAGTATCTGCACTTTCTGCATGAAAATTCATTGAGTATTAAGGATCAATTTTCTTGTGTTTTCTTTACCTTCCTCTTCTTCATCAAGGAAATCCCAGAAGATTTTGACTGACAAAGAGGACTAAATATTAGTCTTTCAGGTGCCTACTGTTTCGAAATAAAAATAACCTGACATACTTCATGTTAATTCTTATCAGAAGATCTGATATGGTCTGTGCACAAGTTAGCATTCTATGGACGGTCAGGTGGGCAAATGAGGGGGCTAAATCAATGACATTTTTTTCTAAAAAATAGCCATGATCCTAACCTTGGCATTAGAATATTGGAACAGGAATTTATTTATGATATTGTCATACTTAACAGTTGTATGAAGTTATACCAAAATCGGCTTATACATGAAGGCGTTAGAGCACTGACAACATGTTTCTAAAACAAGAAAACCGCAAGTGGGGCAATATACACCATACTCATAAGACACACCTTTTCAACCGTGTTTCAACTGCTATAGAGTTTCATTAAGATATTCCAATTGTTCGGATTCTCACAAGAATGACCTTTAAAAAGTAATCTTAAGGATGTAACTCCAAAAATATGGATAGGGAAGTAACTATTCTTTTATGAGACATACTGTTTCAACCTACCGTATTTCTTCGGCTATAAGACGGGGATTTTTCCCGCCGAAATGACCCCCAAAATTTGCATCTGTCTTATAGCCGAGGCTTTGGACACCCTAGCTATTTTCCCCAAAGTCCCTGAGCAGCTGGTCACGGTCCATGTTCGTAAATATACAAGGCGCTCCCAAGTTATATCCAGGTGCATGCAAAACCCAATAGGTGTTGAGGCATAAACAATACCTCTACTGTCGCCCAAAGATAATTTGTTTCCCGCGCAAATAGTCTAGCATGCCCATTTAAGGATAACAGGTAAAACAGGTAGTGAGAAGCCTCGGGCATTTATCCTCAGCTTTTGCAATACTTACATGAGTATATTTCTTAATATTTCATCATTCAAACAGTTGGTACGTGGTCAAGTGGGTTAATGGCAGCAGTTGCGAATTCTTTTGACAATAAAGCAGTTTAGTGCGAGTTCGAAACTCAGGCAGTGACATTTTTTTTCAAAGACTTTTTCTCAAAGAGTTCTTACTTCCTTCGTATTTAATATTGTTACGCTGTTATTTTTATTCTTGTTCATTTTTTTTTCTTTTTTCTTTTTTTCTTTTTATTTTGTATTATCATTTTTTTCTATGTCAGTTTTATTTTCTATCGTTACTAGCTTGAACAGATATAATGCGGTGGTATAATGACCGGTAAATATTCTATTCCGCGGGTGTCACTGGTTTGATCTCAAGATTCAATCAGACATGCCGTCACGGCATTAAGAGACATTAAAATTATTTTTCCAACTAGACAGCGTAAGCCTACTGGTATTTCGAAAGCGTCAGATTGAAATCTCAATTTCAATTGCGAAAAAATAAGATTACCCAGCAGCCACATCACGTTGAATTAACATTGAACTAACGATGAATCAACGTTGCGTCGACGTTGAATAAACGTTGAGTCGACGTTGTTTAAACGTCGTATGCCTAATTGGCAGGTATTTAGCACCTAGAAAAAATAATAACCTCAAAAGCAAGAATATCAAACAAAAACACACACACAAAAAAAAAACAACAACAACATAAACGTGTGATTCGAACCTACGACCGTAGATAAACCAAACTAGATGTTGGTAATCTGGTCCACTGAGCTACTTTGATTCATGATTTATTCTGAGGCATTTTAACCATTATAATATGGTCAGGCGTCCAAACTTACTACAGGTAAGTACCTGTCACCCCTTTCAGTGGTGCGTGCCATGTTTACACCAATGTTTGTCAATAACACATTATCATTGGGCCACTGTAGTACCCATCACATGAAATGACACTGATTGCATCTAGCAAAACCGAATTTCTCTACTGTGTGCCTTCATTAAACTCCTTTTGAATTCCAAATCCACAAGCATTATGTAACATTATCATCTTTATTTTTTTTCCTAAACATTCATATGGGTATTTTTCTGCAACCTAGACATAACATGTAAGGCACTTTTACTCTTTATCTATCGGTATTAATATCCTGACTTGACCCGAGTGACCTGTCAGAACTGAGTCAGTTATGTAATTATTTTGGGAGCAGTAGTGTAAGATCAAAGAAGCTGCAACAAGGCAACAAGCAAGCCCGGTCAATGACCTTTAGGTGACACAATGTTTGTTGAACTACTGGTGTTGGATTTGGATATTGACTGTATTTATGCTAAATATTCGGCCAGTGAATAAAAACAAAATCTGTCTAATATTGATTCTTCCATCTTCAAACTGGGATACAGGAATATGTTTTCTCCACTTGTGTACATGCAAAGCTAAATTTTAACTTACGGAAATACGACCTTTGCTCATACTGGATAAAATAATGAGGTAATTAATCCAAGATATTTGAGCACATTACAGTAACTGCATAGCCAACCAGTTTAAATATATGTAGACATCGGTGACCGGTGATGATCTTTGGGGAATTGGTAGTACTCCCCCCACCTCAGCGGAATGAAGTAACGGGGGTGCCAATCATCCGTCCATGTGGGAGAATTGGCAAAAAATAGGCCCGTCTTATAGGCAAGGCTAAGCTAAATACTTGCCCAGACAGTCCAAAAAACACCCCCCATCTTATAAACGACTTGCCCTATAGCCGAAGAAATACGGTAATACAAATTGCTATCAAGCTTCGCCAAGATATTCTATATGACTACCTAGTTATGGCTTGCACATGAATAGCCTGAAAAAAATATCAAAGGGATGTAACTCCAACTAGAAAATTGTGTCTGTAAGACACTAATGATGCCCCCGTGCAGCGCCTGTCACAGGACATGCATACATCCCTAAAGCACCTTTCAAGCACAAATGCTATTTACAAAGAATCCACTGAAAACATTACACCAAAGGACGGGTTACACTTTGGCCGTTTTTGTGCCCACGACCGATCTTGATAATATTTATGTTAATAACAGCTTGGCATTTGACAGTTTATATAAGCACAATTTTAAGTTTGCGGTTTCATAAATAATCACGTGACTTCCGGTTTATTGCATATGGGGTGCTGAACGGGGTACACTAACTACCTGCGGTTTTTCGATATAATCAGCGATTCTGCTGACATATTAACCCTCCAAACTGACAGATATAATACTTTTGGTTCTTATCAACAGTCTAAAAGAGATATATTCGTTCAAAACATCTAGTAAGGACAAATTTTATTTGAATTTTTACGAAACCTTAGAACAGTAGATTTTACAAGTGTTTATTAACACAATAATAAGCATGTAAAGCGTTTGTTTTTCTGAAAATAATGTAACAAATGAACAGGAAGTCAATTATAACCGACAAATAAGGTTAAGCAAATGTATTCTTGGCGAAACGATTTGCACGCTTGTGCTCTGGCAAGTGCATGAAAAGGTCATCAACCTTCTTCTTTTCTTATGCCCCAGTCACACACACACATTATGGATTGGGTGGATAGTTGCGGACTTAAAATCCACACAATTTGTGGGCGTGGTCTCTCTCCATATCGAATCCGTATCGTATCCGTATAGTATCTGCATGGTCTGCAGGATATGTCACCAAATTTTGAAAAGTTTAGATATTCAGGCGCGGGCGAGTTCACCATAATGATCCGTAACTGAAGGCATTTAGCCACATTTATCCGTATGTAATCCGCATCTCGACCTATCGTTCCGCGGGCCACCTAAAATTTGTGGACAGATACGTTTTCATTCGGATTGTTACGGTTAGTTACGGGTCTCGTCCTGCGTATTGTTACGGACTAATGCCCCAGTCAGATTAGCTATTCGCAATTATCCTCACCAATACATATCTGACAGTATTGGAGTGTAAGTCATCCGTATAGAAACGTATCTGAAGGTAAAAGTCCTTAAAAAACACTCCGAACGAGACCCGTAACTAACCTTAATTGATGGTAACGACCTGCGCGAAACCGTATCAGACCACAACTTGGGGTGGGCTGCGGAATGATAGGTTTATATACGGATTAGATACGGGTAATATATGGATAAATGCGGATGAATGCCTTCAGTTACCTTTTCTTACGGATCAATACGGTTTACTCGTCCGCGCCTGAATTTTGAAAATTTTCAAAATTTGGAATCGGATCCGGCGGACCTTACGAATACGATATGGACAGTTAACGACTCCGCGGATGCGATACAGAACTTTACGAATAACATCGGATAGATACAGATGGGCCATCCGTAGATGCGATACGGACCATAACGAATAAAACTGCACATATACGAACGGGCCATCAGTAGCATCAACAACATCTTTACGCATCTAGAAGTAACAGAAGGTAATGAAAGGTAAGTATTACGTATACATTCGTATCATCCCTCATCGTATTGATTCAAAGGGAAAATATCTGACAGCCGACATCCGCATTTATCCTTAACCATACGCATCTATAGGTAACTATATCCGTAAATTAATCAAGAAAATAGGCCACGCCCACAGATTCTGCGGATTACTGTGGATTTTTATCCACAACTATCCGGCCAATCCGTAATGTGTGTGTGTGACTGGGACATTAAGCATTATTCACTACTTATACATATAATGAAAGCTTCATCATATCAAATATTAATAAACACGTATGAAATATTACGTATTTATGGATGCTACACAGGTACAGATGTTTAAAATATTAGACAATTAGACAAAAATCAGCGAACCAAGAAATTCAGGTCACAGCGACCTACATGTAGTACCAAATGAGACGCAGCACTGAAGTGACTTACTATTCCGAGTCCGAGGAAGATTCAATTAAATATTAATTTGAAATAAAACATTTATTCAATGGATCCTGAAATACAAGTCATAATGACTACAAATAGTATGACGTCATTTGCAATGTCTGACTGAACCATTGTCTTTAGTATGATGCATATATAATGTTGAATATATCAGAAAAGAACAGTGAACTTTTAAATATATGTCACAGTAACCTACAAATAGTATGAGGGTTTTTTTTTTGGCATCGTTTGACTGACCAACTATTTGTAATTATGTTGCGAATCCAAAAAATCCATGTTGTTGAGAAATAAGTGAAAATCCTGGTCCATGAATAAAGTTTAAAGACTCAGTGTGCATGGATGCTTTGCAGTTCCTACATTTAATGGATATGATCTGATCAAATATCAGCACTCTTACCCCAATGCAAAGATATCAAAAGAGGTATGGAAAAAGCTCATCCACTTTTCATACAAATTAGTGGACCAAAGTTCAAGGTCACAGAATTTTACAATGCATCAGCTTCAGGCAGAGGAATACATCATCTGACCACGTCGCAACATTACACCATCAGAGGTTATATCACAGCATGATGATGGAGGACATTCAGTATAACGCCTTACGTACGCACATTACTCCATACTGATACATATGCCCAGCGCTGCGCATCCCGAACCCCCCCTTCCCCCCCCCCCCCCCCCCCCCCCCCCCCCCCCCACCCGACACACACATACACGGAATCCTTGGTGGGGGCGTTAGGAACACATACTACATAAATAAAAGGCCATCGGCCAAGTGTCACCCGACGTTTGAAATGTGTCACAAACTGCAGCCCTTTATTCAGTTTCAGAGTAACTATATGGCCAAAAACAGAAAATATGTGTATTACAGAACCTGGTCAGCAAATAACAACTGAAGCACAATTACTGGGCCTCTATGAAGTTATAAAATACTTAAGGCCAAAAATAAAATATTTAATGTTTCCCCTTACGCGACCGACCGTAAAAAATCGTAGCGACCGGAAATATTTTTTTCCGATTTCAAAAAAAAAATTTTTTTTTTCTACCTTAGTGCCGAGTACCAAAAATCTGGGTCTCCAGAGCTCTAGATAAAGATGTTTCTGACGAAAAACGCTTGCAGTCCAAAACTATTGAGTCAAGATATGCTACTCCCACTAAAACAGGATTATCCATCATAAAAAACGAACGGCATCGTCTTTTTAACTATATTTGGAGACAAAAGAAGCAGAGCGGAATACCCTTCCCTCACATTTACATGCAAAACTTCAGTTTACACATAATTACGTGAAAAATAAAGCGTAATTACATGTAAAACTGCATTCTGCCACGTAAAGACATGTAACTACGCATAAAAGTATGTACGGCAACAGAAAGCCAGAAGCAGCACGTAAAATTTTACATGTAGTAACATGTAAAAGTTGATCTTTAGAAAAATACACCTGGCAAAACCTGTAGAAAATATAACTTTGTCAAAATAAAGCCTGTAAAACATCCAATCTGAGGACTTAGAACATTTCTACACGTAAAATCATGTAAAACTTAGAACTTAATCAGCTGTGTGTGTAACTTGAAACTTCCTGGTTCCACTTTGTAATATAGTTTTATGAGGAAATGACTGTATATGAGGGTACCAGCTAAATAAGAGGGAAAAATACAATCTTGCATTTCAAATTCTGAAGTCTTGTTCATGTGTAGAGTTGTAAAAATGAAAATATGATAATTTGGAGCTTAGTATGGACGAAACATACAGTACTGGATACAGTTATCAGAGTAAGTTGATGGAATGATATTGTAATGATTAAAATTTATTTCAAAAGCTTTAATCTCAGTCAGAAGCTGAAACATGCCAACTTGTGCATGACATCACTGAGCAAATGATTCAGCCCATATACTTTGCATTCTTAAGAAGGCTGAAGTGAACACACAGAAGGCTAGCAGCTGGAATGAGGGGACTGATAGGACAAGCAGATTTATGTAAATTTTCAATGAGTGAGACAATGTTGCTTCCTTGAAAACAACCAAATCACAAACACTTTTCTTGAAAATGGGATTGGTAAGAGGGTAATAAGAATTTCTCTACATGTCCTATGGATGGAGCTGATTCATTACCACACATGTAAAATACTGTATTAATCCTAATAAACTCCCCTGCTCTGATAAATACGCACTGTCTCTTTTTCGAAAAACTATTATATTAGCTTGCATGAATTCCTGTTTACTTCACTGGATGTGGTAGTTCTTTGAAATGGGGTAAACTCTTAAAGAAAAGAATTTGCTCCTAGAGGAGCAAATTCTTTCCTTCAAGATTTGATCCCTCCCCTACTGAGAAGGGGGCCAAAATAGGAGAGTTGCTTCCACTGAATGTATATCTGTTCACCATAGTACTGTTTATTAGAGGTATTTTGGCATGAGTGGCTGATTAATTTTAATTTAGGCTCTATAGAGCTCCCACCCCCACCCCACTTTTGTAAAATGCAATGCCCACGGGGCATTTGTTATGGCTTGAATGAATCAGATTGACCAAAAAACCAGTGTTCTTTTATACCTGTATTTTTTTTACATGCAGCTATCAACACCATTTCATGTATTTTCCTGGCATGGCAGAAATATCAATTATGTCTATTCTTTGGCATCTTTATTACAAGAAGAATTTTACCTAATGGATAACTGGTGGATGACTTGCAAATTTACATCCTTGTCAACAGTATTTCAGTCATATCAGGATGATGGGAGGGTGATAATGAAAGGCTGTGTGCAACCAAACCTGCTACAGTTGGAAAGATTTTCACCCTCAGCAGGTCTCGGACCCAGGACTGCTACATCAGCAGGCCAGGAATTTCACCCGTAAAATTTTCCAGAATTTTACATGTAAAATTTTATGGGTAAAAATTATATGCGTAAAATTTTACGCATAATATTTTTACGTGTAACTTCAGGACACTGTATACCTACATGTCATTTTCTACGCGTAAAACCATGGTAGAAAGGTACATGTTAAAGTTTATGTGTAAATTTATGAATACGTAGATAAATACATGTAGCTACATGATATTACGCGTAAAACTATCGTTTAAGTTTCAAAGGCAGTTTTATGAGAACCTTGTGAATGCGTAAAAATTTATGCATTGAAGGAACTTCTACATGTAGTTACATGAAAATACATGTAGTTACATGTAATTTTCTATGTTGTCAATAATCAGATATTCACTTATCCTCCTGTTCTTTTTTTTTATGCATTCACGTAACAGCCTGTAAATGGAGGTGCCAATACTCCGCATTCCTTGCATTATGCGTAAAGCCATGTTATTCACACGTATTTACGTGTAATTGTGAGAGAAGGGTAGCCAAACAAAAATGCGCTCAACCACCTTAGATAAGACTGGCAAAAGATCAAAGGATTTCAGTCATCTTTTGAAGTCACTGGCTGCCGCTCAACGCACGTGCCGATAGGTTACCTGGAGCTGAAAATTTCGGTGTCTGGCAAAAACAAAGGGTCATTCTTTGATACAGAGCGGCATGCGAAAATTGAGCAACGAAATTGCATTCCGGGTATTGTTATTTTCAATTTGTCTTTTTCTGAAATACACGGAGACTGTTCAAAAAAGTAAAATCGGATTTGAAGTTATTAGACTAGAGAAAATCGCACAAAATTATGCTTTAAAGGCTACATTTTTAGGGTACTTTACGACGTGTGCATATAGGGAAAACGCAGATAAGCATGTGTATTGGCTAAGTCTGATCAGAGTCATCCCTGTCTGGGCAAACAATTCATCTAGTATTAGGTTGAAAACTATTTCGATTATTAGGAAACGCACATGGCTGAAATCTCATTTTGCCGACGCTTCAGTAGTGCCAAATGTGTCCAACGGAACGCGAACGCGCAGAAAATATTCGCTTTTCTAATTTATGGTAAACGTTTTCATAATCCAAAGATCAAAGTTGTGAATAGGAAACACCAGTCGCATTGCATTACTGCGCACGCTGATCGGGGCATATGGTATAAGGTACCTTTGCCTGCCTCACGGTTTTATATGACACGTGTCCAGTTCAATGCGGCGTTCATTGATGTCTGATCAACATAACCACGTGCAGGTGGTTACCGTATTTAAAAAAACTACTACCGTCTTTACACTCCGTTATAGCGTATTCCCTGATGAGAATGCTTAACTCGCAATGACCACAATTAATGTTTGCATGCTGTTTTGATACAGATTGACAGTTCACCCTAATAAACTCATCTTACGGAGATAGATCTTCATATTTGGGCTGTTCCAATATCTAAAACAGGGTACAATGTATGTGACAAAAGTGTATAGACGACGATGCAACGAGAATGTGTTTATCTCCGGTGCATCCGATCCCATATTTGCTAACAATGCAGCCTCGTCGGGGTCACACTGTTCTTATCGTAAAACTTGAATGAACGTGTTATATACTGTTCTTGGCTATATACGGCCAACAAAAGAAGGAACGCGACGGACTTTATAAAAAATCTGTGTACCAGTTTGGACTGTCACCTCATATCTGCTTGATTAAACAACTACGTAAGTAACCAGAATAGACCATGATCAGAATGCGCATTACACATGTCCCCGATATGGCACGTTCACACTTAGGCCTACATTTAATTATGAGTGTGTGCGTGTTTTGTACGTGTGTGTCTTATACTTCCATGCCCCACGCACCTCAGCGGAACGTATCCGTAGTCGCAGTAACGGGGCGCCATTCGCCCGTCCCTATTTAATTATAAAAACTGCGTCGTCTATTTTTATAGGACTTATATGCAAGTACTTTTAAAAACACTCCTACGTCTTAATTTGGGATGGAAAAACTATCAGATGAAGCGGCTCGAGTGAGGCGTCAGCATGTCCCCGCTTATAAAGATTATCTGGAGCTCTGACTTTTCCGGGAAAAAAAAAAATAAAATCCCGACCGACCTACCCACCATTGAGAAAAAGGGTTGGGTAAGGGGAAACAAGAATATTTCTAAGGATGGCCTAAGTTTAGAAAGGGGCATTTATGTGTAAAACCAGAAAATATGTGTATAACAGAACCTGGTAAGCAAATAATGATTGAAGCATAAGCAGAGACATATACCACAATTACTGGGCCTCTATGAGGTTATAAAATACTGGAGTTCAGAACTGGGCGTATATGTGTAAAATCAGGCTACTGAAACTTTAGGCCCTTACAGAATGCCCAAAACATAAGACTGTATACCCAATAACAAAATAACAAGGGCCATAATCCTCCTAATATGAATCTGATGAAACAGAAAAATGCATTTATGAAAATTCAGCCCATTAATATGAATAGTTCTTGAGTTATCCCTTTACCTTTAAGTGAATGTCTATTATCTATGAAAGGGGAATAACTCTGTCACTAATAAATTTAGCATATCCTAACAATAATCAGAATACTCAATTTACCAAATGCTAATAGCATAACAAATTTCAGCTCTCTCGGTCAAACGGTTCAAAAGTTGGAAAAATACCAAAAACGACAAAGGGCCATAACTTTGTAAAATATAGGACAATTGAAATTCCAAAATCACATGCACATCTTCAGATCATGATGAAACATTCTGCACAATTTCAAGCCAATCTGATAAAAGATGTGACAGGAGTTGCGGGGACAAGGTCTGAGTCAGCAAGGGCCGTAACTCCATCAAAAATGGCCGAAACAAAAATAAGAAACCACATGCATATCTTCATATCATAAGAATACAATCTGTAAAATTTCAAATCAATCCGATGAAAGACGTAGGAGGAGTTGCGGGGACAAGATTTCGGACGGACGGACGGACGGACGGACGGACGGACTGACACACGGACGGACGAGGGTCATTTCTATAGTCCCCCTCCGCCTACGTCGGGTGACAAATGAACACTTTTGAGAAAGATGTGTTGTGTCGAATATTGCCACTATTTTCTGTCAGTTACAAAATATACTGCTCCGATTTTGATATAAATCCTTTAGTCCTAGTGTTGGATACATGAAAATTTACCCGAAAAGTTTATTTTATTTTTCGTTTGATCCTACCCCCGTAACCACTCTAATATTACCTGATTATGATGAATATGTATATGAGGAATAATTATATATAAAAATTGTAGTGGTTACGAGGGTAGGATGAAGTGAAATTTGGATGCATAGTGGACGTTGGTAGTTCAAATTCCCATAGGCTCAATGTTAACTGCTGCAAACAGTTCATGTATTTAACCGCAAAATTAACCTAAAGGGCATTAAAATACGCGGAAATGAAATCGTACAGAATAAACTAGAAACATGTAGCTAACATTTCTGCATGTTTTTGTGGTTATCTACCTACCTTCGAAAATCGGCCTTTTCAGTGGGCACATTGCAATAGTAAAGTGTAACTCGTCCTTTATACCCTACAGTGCAAAATGCAGCCCAAAATGACTAAGTTTAAAAGGCCATAATTCCTTCAGAATTATTTTTTTCCTATCAAAACCAACATTAACATCTTCAATATGTTCACAACAAGTCTCCAATGTCTGAAAAACAGCCAATGAAAATTGTGGGAGGAGTTGATTACACAAAGTACTAGTACCCTACAATGCAAACATATGCCTAAAATGACTAAGTTCAAAAGGCTATAATTCTGTCAAAATTATTTCTAGCTCCAACAAAAACCCACATGCACATCTCTAATATGTCCATAACATGTATGCAAAGTTTGGAAAAGATCAATTGAAAACTGACGGAGGAGTTGATTACACAAACTCCACACCCTACAAATGTGAAAATTTGCCAAAAATGACTAAGTTTAAAAGGCCCTAATTCTGTCAAAATCAATTCTACTTCCACAAAAACCCACATGCACATCTTCAATATGTCCACAACATGTATGCAAGGTTTGACAAAGATCCATTGAAAACTGTGGGAGAAGTTGATTACACAAACTACATACCCTACAAAGTCATTTTAGGCAAGTTCAAAGGCCGTAATTCTGTCAAAATTAATTCTAGCTGCAACAAAAACCCACATGACATCTTCAATATGTCCACAACATGTATGCAAGGTTTGAAAAAGATCCATTGAAAACTGTGGGAGGAGTTGATTACACAAACTACATACCCTACAATGCAAAAATTTGCCTAAAATGACTAAGTTCAAAAGGCCGTAATTCTGTCAAAATTAATTCTAGCTCCAACAAAAACCCACATGCACATCTTCAATATGTCCACAACATGTATGCAAAGTTTGAAAAAGATCCCATGAAAACTGTGGGAGGAGTTGATTACACAAACTCTATACCGTAAAGTGTGCCGAACGAAAGGACGGACAGACAGATGGACAGACAGGAGCAAATCTTAATGCCCCCTGCCTATCGTCACGGGGGCATAAAAATAAGAAATGAGGACCAATAATTCCTATAAAAGACACAAGACCTCAACCTTATACACATTGCTATAAATTTTCATCAAGATTTTCCATACCTCTGCCTACTTGGCTTGCACAAGAACAGCCGTAGTAAATATTCAAAGGGAGGTAACTCAAAAAATAACGAAGCAATCATTTTTATATGAGACATACTGTGACAACCTAATATATATTACTAATAAGTTTCATTACAATGGTCCAAAGGGTTACCAGGTTATGACATACAATAATCAAGGGGATGTAACTAACAAGAGGCCCAAATGAGCCTGATATCGCTCACCTGGCTATTTTGCAACAGGACCATTCTGATACAAAATTGGTCCAATTCCACTGAGATTTTCACATTTTCACATTTTGCTACTTTAAGTAAAAGAGGCTAACTTGCCCGGTCTTTATATATTTACTTTTGAAACACCTCAATGCAAGAATCATTTTGCTTTAAATTTCATCAAAATCCATTCAGGAGTTACTGAGATATTGTCAGTTTCATATTTTGTGCTATTTTTAGTAACGGCAGATGGTGGCCATCTTGGAATGCCAAAATGCAAAAAATTGAAAAGCCTTCATGTAAGGACCATTATGAAACAAAATTGGTCAAGTTCCATTGTTATTTGCTAATTTTCACATTTTGCTATTTTAAGTAACAGAGGCCAACTTGACGGGTCTATATTTGTTAATTTTTGAAACATCTCAAAGCAAGAATCATTTTGCCACAAATTTTGTATAAATCCATTCAGCTGTTACAGAGATATTGTCATTTTCAGGTTTTGTGCTATTTTTAGTAACGGCAGATGGTGGCCATCTTGGAATGCCAAAATGCAAAAAATCGAAACAGCTTAATGAAAGGACCATTCTGACACAAAATTAGCCCAATTCCTTTGAGATTTTCTAATTTTCACATTTTTCTACTTTCAGTAAAAAGAGGCAACCATGACTGGTCTATAGTTAGTTATTTTTAAAACATCTCAATGCAAGAATCATTTTGACACAAATTTCATCAAAATCCATTCAGCGGTTACTGAGATATTGTCATTTCATGTTTTGTGCTATTTTTAGTAACGGCCGATGGCAGCCATCTCGGAATGCCAAATTGCAATTAATCGAAACGGCTTCATGCAAGGAACATTCTGACACAAAATTGGTCTTTTCAAAGACCGTTTCTGACCAAATCTGACCAGAATCGGTTGCGTTTTCTTGAGATATTGACTGAGCAAAATCGGTCTTGTAAACGCTAAGAAGGTCACTGTGACCTAATTCCGCTATAGATTTTTTTTTATTTTTACAATTTTTTCAATTCCAAGGTCCCATTAATGTTCCATGCAAACTTTCAACCAAATATACCAAATGGTTCTGGAGAAGAAGTTGATTTTGTTGTTTTTGCTATTTTTAGTAATGGCCGCCATCATGGATTCTTTACCTAACCCAATTTTATAATTTTGAAACCCTGTAGTCTGGTCATGCTCCATGTGAAATTTGAGACCCATGGGTTTAGTGGTTTTAGACAAGAAGTTGTTTGAAGTTCTTTGGATAAGTCATTTTCTTACATTGGCATTTGAGCAAAACTAGAACTGTCGGAGAATCCGACTATACCCCCGCTCAACAGCTTTAGTAAAATGGTGTTACTTTCATTACCTGGATCATAGAGAGAAACAACTCATTGCTAATATGTATATCCAATTAGGGCTGGCTAATCGAATCCAAAATGGTAATCGATTATCGGTCTGGTCGTTTCGATAATTAACCGATTAGTAATCGCTGAACGAGGCAAATTGAAAATGGGTATGTTTAAAAGCTTCGGTGGCACAAATTTGGTTAAAACGTTTTGACAAGGTACACTAACAAACAATAAAGTTGATAACTATTCAAATTATCAATTACCTTTGATTAAGTCTTGTCTTCTGATATGTCAATCCACGCTAATTGGCTTCCTAATTTGCAGCTGATTGGCAACAAGCGACCATCTTGTTCTATTCAGATTCAGATAAGCAACCTTCGGTAGTTCGTATTACCTACTTTCAGTACAACTACCGGGACAATTTCTATCGATTTGCGTGTTAATAAGGACCTAAATTCTAATCATTTTATTAAAAAGACTGGATTAGAATTATAAGCAAGGCTACTGAACTGATAAAATGTCCGGGTTTTGCGCAAAACATTAACTTGGTCGTCTGAACTGACCAGAACACAACGGGTTTATGCTATTCGTTACAACCTATTCACCGTATCACAAATACTCTTCAACGTTTCCGGTTGGTCTCCGCGACTTCCGTTTTCCTTTTGAAGGAAATAAGAAGTGAATAACGAGAGAAATTTCTGATATTTTATTGCAGAAAGTGACATGACATTTTCAGCAGGTAATCGATTACTTAATTTCGTCGATCGATAATTGTTTTCGTTTTGCTTATCGACCAATTAACCGATATTTCGATTAATCGTGCCAGCCCTATATCCAATATCAAATATTCTATTTTTGGAATAAGAAATTTCACATGGACAGAATAAACAAGTCATTGTCAACTCGTATACCAAATATGAAGATTCTACCTTGAGCAGTTGCTAAGAAATCTTTTGCGTAAAATTACAGTACTGAATGCATGGAAAGAATACATGGAGAGAAAGAAAAGTGAACAAATACAGGAAAGAACAAACCGGAGACTTGTCATTGTCAAGCTGTACACCAAATATGAGCTTTCTGTCATTGTCATCAACCTGTATACCAACTAGAGGCCCAAATGGGCCTGATATCGCTCACCTGGCTATTGTGCAAAGGGACCATTCTGATACAAAATTGGTCCAATTTCACTGAGAATTTCTCATTTTCACATTTTGCTACTTTTAGTAACAGAGGCCAACTTGCCTGGTCTTTATATATTTACTTTTGAAACACCTCAATGCAAGAATCATTTTGCCACAAATTTCATCAAAATCCATTCAGGGGTTACTGAGATATTGCCAGTTTCATGTTTTGTGCTATTTTTAGTAACGGCAGATGGCGGCCATCTTGGATTGCTAAAATGCAAAAAATCGAAAAGCCTTCATGCAAGGACCATTTTGACACAAATTTGGTCCAATTCCATTGAGATTTTCTAATTTTCACATTTTTCTATTTTTAGTAATAGAGGCCAATATGACTGGTCTACAGTTAGATATTTTTGAAACATCTCAATGCAAGAATCATTTTGACACAAATTTCGTCAAAATCCATTCAGGGGTTACTGAGATATTGTCATTTTCATGTTTTGTGCTTTTTTTTAGTTATGGCAGATGGCGGCCATCTTGGAATGCCAAAATGCAAAAAATCGAAAAAGCTTAATGAAAGGACCATTCTGACACAAAATTAATCCAATTCCATTGAGATTTTCTCATTTTCACATTTTTCTATTTTTAGTAACAGAGGCCAATATGACTGGTCTACAGTTAGATATTTTTGAAACATCTCAATGCAAGAATCATTTTGACACAAATTTCTTCAAAATCCATTCAGCGGTTACTGAGATATTGTCATTTTCATGTTTTGTGCTATTTTAAGTAATGGCAGATGGTGGCCATCTTGGAATGCCAAATTGCAATTAATCGAAACGACATTATGCAAGGAACATTCTGACACAAAATTGGTCGAATTCCATTCAAGGGTTCTTGAGTAATTGTCATTTTTATGTTTGTGCTATTTTTAGTAACACCAGATGGCGGCCATCTTGGAATGCCGAATTGCAATTAATCAAAACGGCTTTATGCAAGGAACATTCTGACACAAAATTGGTCCAATTCCATTCAAGGGTTCTTGAGAAATTGTCATTTTTATGTTTGTGCTATTTTTAGTATTTTTGGGCGCCCATGGTGCCCATCTTGGATAGTTAACTGGCACAAAATTGAAATAATTCCATTCAAGAACCATTTCTGACCAAATCTGGTCATAATTGGTTGCATTTTCTTTAGATATTGACATTTGAGCAAAATCGGCCTTGTAAACGCTAAGTAGGTCACTGTGACCTAATTCCGCTATAGATTTTTTTTATTTTTACAATTTTTAATGCCAAGGTCCCACTTATGTTCCATGCAAACTTTCAACCAAATATACCAAATGGTTCTGGAGAAGAAGTTGATTTTGTTGTTTTTGCTATTTTTAGTAACAGAAGCCATCTTGGATTCTTGACCTGACCCAATTTTACAATTTTAAAACCCTGCAGTCTGGTTATGCTACATGTGAAATTTGAGATCCATGGGCTTAGTGGTTTTAGAGAAGAAGTTGTTTGAAGTTGTTTAAATAGGTCATTTTTTGACATTGGCATTTGAGCAAAATTACACACGTAAACAGAAAGTAGGTCACTGTGACAAAACTCCGCTACAGATTTTTTTCATTTTTATAATTTTGTATACCAAGGTTTCACTGATGTTCCATGCCAAAATTCAGACAAATATACCCAGTGGTTCTGGAGAAGAAGTTTACTTTGTTGTTTTTGCTATTTTTAGTAACGGCGGCCATCTTGGATTTTCAACCTGACCCAATTTTACAATTCTGAGACCCTGGAGTCAGGTCATGCTCCTTGTGAAATTTGAGAACAATGGGACCAGTAGTTTTACAGAAGATGTTTGAATATTTGTTTTTAGGTGTTGACGGACAAATTCCGTGACGACGCACGACGCACAACGCACGACGCACGCCGGACGCATTGGTATGACAATAGCTCACTATGGCCCTTCGGGCCAGGTGAGCTAAAAATGACCACTTTTATTTTGCATGGTTGTGAAGAAATGTTTGATGAAAAATTTTATTATTCAAAGTATGGAAAGAAAGAAAATCAGCACAAATAAAGGGAAGAATAAGAGGAGAAGGCTGGTTTGCAATCCCACGATACAACACAACATCATCATAGATACATCATCAACCTGTAAACCAAATCTGACCACTTTATCTTGCATGGTTGTGGAGAAATCTTTGACGAAAAAATTCATAATTCAAAGTATGGAAAGAAAGAAAATCAGATAAATAAAGGGAAGAATAAGCAAGAGAAGGCTGGTTTGCAATCCCACTATACAACACATTATCATTAACCTGCATACCAAATCTGACCACTTCATCTTGCATGGTTGTGGAGAAATCTTTGACGAAAAATTTCATCATTCAAAGTATGGAAAGAAGAAAATCAGACAAATAAAGGGAAGAATAAGCAAGAGAAGGCTGGTTTGCAATCCCACAATACAACACATCATCACCAACATGTAAACCAAATATGACCATTCTGTCTTGCATGGTTGTGAAGAAATCTTTAAAAATAAATTCATTATTCTAAGTATAGAAAGAAAGAAAAAGAAAGACAAGAATTCCGCGGAATGCGGTGTCTCGCCTGCTGGCGCCTTGTCACGAAACAGAGCTAAATCAATGAAACAAGTTTCTTGGCTCTAGCCCTTACGGTTTCTGAGAAACAGACCTAAACGCGTAAACTTGCCAAAAAATTGCAAAGTCAGCCAACCGTAAAATGTTGGTAAAGACTCAATATTGACGATGACTTCGAGTTCTTCTCTTCCAGATGAATGCATGGCCCAAGTTTCATGGCTCTAGCCCTTATAGTTTCTGAGTAACAGACCTAAACGCGAAAACTTAACAAAAAATTGCGAAGTCAGTCAACCGTAAAATCTAGGTCAAGACTCAATACAGATGATGGCTTTGAGAGTTACTCTTTCAGATGTATGCATGGCCCTAGTTTCATGGCTCTAGCCCTTATAGTTTCTGAGAAATGACCTAAACGCAAAAACTCGACAAAAAAATTACGAAGTCAGTTAACCGTAAAATCTAGGTCAAGACTCAACATTGATAACAGCTTTCAGCTGTACTCTTCCAGATGTATGCATGACCCAAGTTTCACGGCTCTAGCCCTTATAGTTTCTGAGAAAATGACCTAAACTCAAAAACTCGACAAAAAATTGCGAAGTCAGTCAACCGTAAAATCTAGGTCAAGACTCAACACTGATGACGGCTTTCAGCTGTACTTTTCCAGATGTATGCATGACTCAAGTTTCATGGCTCTAGCCCTTGTAGTTTCTGAGAAAATGACCTAAACGCAAAAACTTGACAAAAAATTGCGAAGTCAGTCAACCGTAAAATCTAGGTCAAGACTCAACATTGATAATGGCTTTCAGATGTACTCTTCCAGATGTATGCATGACCCAAGTTTCATGGCTCTAGCCCTTATAGTTTCTGAGAAAATGACCTAAACGCAAAAACTCGACAAAAGTTTACGCCGACGACGCCGCCGCCGCCGACGACACCGGAAAAGCAATACATATGTCTCGCCTCTGCTTCGCAGGAGAGACAAAAATTGGACAAATAAAGGGAAGAATAAGCATGAGAAGGCTGGTTTGCAATCCCACAATACAACATATCATTACCAACATGTATACCAAATATGACCATTCTGTCTTGCATGGTTGTGGAGAAATCTTTGACGAAAAATTTCATTATTCAAAGTATGGAAAGAAAGAAAATCGGACAAATAAAGAAACGAATAAGCAGGAGAAGGCTGGTTTGCAATCCCACGATACAACACATCATCACCAACATGTATACCAAATATGACCATTCTAGCTTGCATGGTTGTGGAGAAATCTTCGACGAAAAATATCATTAAAAGGGGACGGACGGAAGGACGGATGGACGGAGGGATGGAAGGACGGACAGACAGATGTAAACCAGTATACCCCCCATTTTTTCAAAGCGGGGGTATAATTACACTCATAAACAGAAAGTAGGTCACTGTGACAAAACTCCGCTACAGATAATTTTCATTTTTACAATTTTGAATACCAAGGTCTCACTTATGTTCCATGCCAAAATTCAGACAAATATTTATTACCCAGTGGTTCTGGAGAAGAAGTTGATTTTGTTGTTTTTGCTATTTTTAGTAATGGTGGCCATCTTGAATTTTCAACCTGACCAAATTTTACAATTCTGAGACCCTGGAGTCAGGTCATGCTCCATGTGAAATTTGAGAACAATGGGAGGGGTAGTTTTACAGAAGAAGATGTTTGAAATTTTGTTTTTAGGTTTTGATGGACGACACACGATGCACGCATTGGTATGACAATAGCTCACTATGGCCCTTCGGGCCAAGTGAGCTAACAAGAGCTGTCACCTGACAGCATAGCTCACCTGAACTGGTGCTTGCCCATCACACAGTGTCTATGCAGGTTTGCCTTGCACAGCATTAAACTTCAAGCAAGCATGTCCATGTATTGTAAACATATAAACAAACGCTAACTCAGAAATAAGTCTGAAAATAAAATTAAACAAGAGGCCCAAATTGACCTGATATCGCTCACCTGGCTATTTTGCAAGGGGACCATTCTGATATAAAATTGGTCAAATTTCACTGAGGTTTTCTCATTTTCACGTTTTGCTTATTTTATGTAACAGAGGTGTATATTCAGTTTTTTTGAAAAATCTCAATGCAAGAATTATTTTGCCACAAATTTCTTCAAAATCCATTCAGCGGTTACTGAGATATTGTCATTTTCATGTTTTACACTAGTTTTAGTAACGGCAGATGGCTGCCATCTTGGACTACCAAATTGAAAAAAAAAATTAAAAAGGCTTTTCTTTTCTTCTGTTTGGTATACAAGTGCAAGAGGGGGTTAGTTGAGGTAAAAGAGGTGAGAAAATGTATACAAGTGAAATAGAAAAATTAGGCTTCATGAAAGGACACAAAATTAGTCCAATTCCATTGAGATTTTCTAATTTTCACATTTTGCTGTTTTTAGATACAGAGGCCAACATGACTGGTCTACGGTTAAATTCTCATTTAGTTTGAACAGTTAAAAAAATACTGCTCGAGGTGTTGGAAGTATTAGAAATTGCTGGTCATGAAAATATTTAGTGTTCAAACTATTTGAATTGCCAAACTCCAGGGGGGGGGGGGGGGGGGGGGATGCCATGTTGCAAATTATATCTCATATCTCTCTGAGTATTAGATAGGTCTTCATTATGCATGTATTTCATTATCTTCATCCCTTTTCAATATTTCAAATAAATGTTCCCCAAAAAAGGGAAGTATTTCAACACATTTACGATGACTTAATATGTGATTGTTTAAACCCGTCTGCCTGAGGTAAGTTTGTCAGTGCCCTGGCTATTTATTCACTGCAAGCAGTCTGCTTTAAATTCACGGGCTTCTATTTATAACACACACAGTCTAATTCTGGAAGATGTGGTCCTTTTGATCTTCACAATTTCTGTTTGTCCTGTATTAGGTCCAAGGGTGCAGAAATATTGGCAATGTATCGTATTACATGTGTGAACAGCAAAGCCTTAGCCCACCGGAATACGAAGTGGTCAAGGTGAGCTATTGTGATCCAATTGTCCGTCTGAAAAATGATTATTTTGAAAACAATCGGTGAATCCTGGAGATTTGTAAGACTGGTCAATGTTCGCAAATGCAAGGTGTGATGCCGGTGTTTGCTGATCGTATGTGTCCTGAGGCCCTTTTGAGATGCACAAGCCAGCTAAGCCAGTGATAAACCTATCTTACTGCTACTGCAAACCTTTTTTAAATGCACACCATGCATATGAACAGGCTGGTCGCCGCTTTCAGTTTGCGCATGTATTCACTGATTTAGTTTGTCGTTATGACAATTTATTTCTTTTGCAACCCGGGTTTCTCATGTATTGTTCATGACTGTATCATTCCCAAGTGCACTTTAGCACCATGCACATTTCCGCTATATATGGCAAGAATTGCTTTGAGAAATACAGTGCCTTTAATATGGCATGTACGAAAAGCAAAGGCTCAGTTCAGTCTGCTCAACCCGGCAACCTCATACCTTCTAAGATATATCCTCAGGGCGTCAACTCAAAATTTTGAAAAATATATAGAAATATAGGACATATTAGAAAATATAGGACAAATATAGGACATTACAGATGGCCTCAATCATGACCATAGCCATCCCCTTGCCACCTTTTTCTTCTTAATTCTAAATACAGCTATTGTATTTAAACATAAAAACAAAATACATACACTTAGGTAATCCATAATCCTTCTCGGATCAACATGTACATTCTGATTGTTGATGCAGATACAAAAGACGCTAATCAGACGGTGCAGATGTGAAGGCTGGCCCGAGTCTTCGCTGTTTGCACTGGTATACAGACAATCGTAACACTTTGGCCAACTCCGAATCTTAATCAATAGCGTAATTATCTGGGAGGATGCCCAATTTACATTTAGACCGATAGAGCTGTCCCCTTTGCACATTGCATGGGGAAAACAAAACTGAAAACACCTGAAAAGTTCACCATGTATTTTGTTAAACTAAAGATATTTTTTGTGTTCGAAGTATTAAACATTCAAATGCATAGAAAAATCCACTGTTCGAACTAAATGAGAAAGTTTTGAGGAGCCGTTTGAAGATAAATTTTGATGTTCATACTCCTAGGGTGTTCAAACTAATAGGGAATTTACCGTATACTTAGTTACTTTTGAAACACCTCAATGCAAGAATCATTTTGCCACAAATTTCAGCAAAATCCATTCAACGTTTTCTCAGATATTGTCGTTTTCATTATTTGTGCTATTTTTAATAATGGCAGATGGCAGCAATCTTGGAATGCCAAAATGCCAGAAAAAGAAAAAGCTTCATGAAAGGACCATTCTGACACAAAATTAGTCAAATTCCATTGAGATTTTCTAATTTTCACATTTTGCTATTTTAAGTAACAGAGTCCACCATGACCGGTCTGTATTTAGTGACTTATGAAACACCTTAATGCAAGAATCATTTGACACAAATTTCATCAAAATCCATTCAGCGGTTACTGAGATATTGTCATTTTCATGTTTTGTGTCATTTAGTAACGGCAGATGGTGGCCATCTTGGATTGCCACATTGCAATTAATCAAAACGGTTTCATGCAAGGAACATTCTGACACAAAATTGGTCCAATTCCATTCAAGGGTTCTTGAGAAATTGTCATTTTCATGTTCGTGCTATTTTTAGTGACAGTGCCTTAATTGTGGCCATCTTGGATAGTCAACTGGCATAAATTTGAAATAATTCTATTCAAGGACCTTTTCTAACCAAATCTGACCAGAATCGGTTGCGTTTTCTTGAGATATTGACATTTGAGCAAAATCGGTCTTTTAAACGCTAAATAGGTCACTAATTCCGCTATAAATTATTTTGATTTTTACAATTTATAATTTCATGGTCCCACTTATGTTACATGCAAACTTTCAACCAAATATACCAAATGGTTCTGAGGAAGAATGATTTTGTTGTTTTTGCTATATTTAGTAATGGTGGCCATCTTGGATTCTCGACCTGAACCAATTTTACAATTTTGAAACCCTTCAGTCTGGTCATGCTCCATGTGAAATTTGAGACCCCTGGGTTCAGTGGTTTCAGAGAGCAGTTGTTTAAATGAGTTGTTTTTGGACATTGGCATTTGAGCAAAATTACACTCGTAAACAGAAAGTAGGTCACTGCGACAAAACTGTGCTACAGATTTTTTTCATTTTTATAATTCTGAATACCAATGTTCCACTGATGTTTCATGCCAAAATTCAGACAAATATACCCAGTGGTTCTGGAGAAGAAGATATATTGTGTTATTTTTGCTATTTTAGCATCCATCTTGGATATTTGACCTGACCCAATTTCACAATTCTGAGACCTTGGAGTTAGGTCATGCTCCATGTGAAATTTGAGAACCATGGGTCCAGTGGTTTTATAGAAGATGATGTTTGAATAATTTGTTTTTAACTGTTGATGAACGACGAACGGACGCACGACACACCCTGGCCGCTTTGGTATGACAATAGCTCACTATGGCCCTTCGGGCCAGGTGAGCTAATAAAAAATTCACTTCAAATTACAAGGTCTATGGCCTTGAGCTCAAGGTACTGAGGGGTAGGGGAAGGCTGGATTTATCAAAACCCTGGACCATTAGCTTACGTCAGTCCATGTCCTAGTATCAACTGAATCAATTGTTGCAGTGTAAAATTATGTCTTTATGAAACTTAAACCAATACCTCTAAGACAAAATTTTAAGTTGATGACCTTGTCTTCAAGGTCACCTAGTTAGCCAGGGATTGTAAAAACTCAAACAAGTATCTATTATCAGTTCAAATGTAAACTAAATCTAATCAAGCATTATGAATCAATATGCAAGTAGAAAACTTCCACAAAACTACGATTACCTAAGTCCATGACCTTGACATCAAGGTCACTGAGCAAGTTGGGGTTAGTACTATGTATAACTTTGGACCAATATCTAACTACAATATAAGTATCGAAAGAATCCATCCATGGGTTAGGGAGTAATGGGTCTTTAAATAAGAGCAGTTGCCTGACAGCATAGCTCACCTGAATTGGTGCTTGCCCATCGCACAGTCGCTTTGGTGGTGTGGACTCTATGCATAAAACTTCAGGCAAGCATGTCCATAACGACAACACATTTATAATCAATATCTCAGAAATAAGTGTTAAAATAAAATTGAAACCAGAGGACCAATGGTCCCGTTGCTCACCTGAGTCCATTCATCCTCAGCACATAAGTTTAGACAAATTGTTCAATATGTTTGAATTTCAAATGCATCTAAGATTTAATGCTTGTTGATGAATCCAACTCATTGTTATGCCCCTCTATCAGCAAGTTTGATCAAGTCATCATTATGTCATTAGCCTATTAGTTTCTGACATAAAGGACTTTGAAAATTCAAACTTAGTGATCTTTTGCCATGGTCACTATTATTATACTCACTAAATATTCTTGAGCTTCTGAATTTATAGGGGTTGAAGTCGCCTTCATTTCCATATCACAGAGCACAATAGCAACAGAAAAATACACTTTTTCAGCTTTTCCCATTCAAAAGCCTTTGGGACCAAATTCGACACTGTCACAAAATAGGTCAAGATCAACCCAGGGTCATCATCATATATATAAATTTAAAGAGAAACTAAACTTCAGGAACTGACTGAGTCAAACTTTGTAGTACTAGAGTTCCAGACAGTACATAGTATTACCAAGTTTCAGGGCAATCGGCTCAGTGGTTCTGGAGAAAAGATTTTTCAAGTTTTCACCATATATGGGCATGGCAGCCATCTTGGTCATGTAATCTGGACCAAGTTTATAAACTTTCTATTCCCATTTGCCTAAAGGTTGTTTATGAAATTTAAATGAAATTGACCCAATAGTTTCAGAAAAGGAGTCTTTTGAAAATTCTGACAGAGGACCTAGGGTGAACTTTTGCCATGGTCACTAAATAACCTTAACCTTTAGAATTCAGAGGGTTGAATTTTGCTGCATTTCCATATCACAGAGCACAACAGCAATAGAAAAAGGCACTTTTTTCAGCTTTTCCCATTCAAAAGACTGTTTGACCAATTTTGACCTTGTCATAAAATATATCAAGGTCAACTGACGGTCATCATTTATAACAACTTTATAGTACTAAGAGCCGCAGATGCTAAATGCCAAGTTTTAAGGCAATCGGCTCAGTGGTTCTGGAAAATAAGATTTTTTTAAGGTTTTTACCATATATGAGCATGGCGGCCATCTTGGTCATGTGACAGTGTTCCCATTCACGTAGAATTGTGTGTGAATCACGCGGAAATCATTCTAATCACGCATAAATTTTGGGGCAAGAACGTGTATTCACGCGCATATGTTTCTCTCAAAAATATAAAAAATCATCATTTTTCTTCATTCTATTGCGAGTCTGCCAGGCCAGATGATTTTTGTAGCCGAGAAGAGAGTCAGAAGTCACTGTTTTGATCTGAAATGCGGGCCGTAGTAAGATACCATGCTTTCATTCACGTCCGTCACATCCGTTCTACGGCCAATCAAATTCATTATTGGAAAACACTACCACTAATCGGCTGCATGAATATTAATGACATGTGCGGTCATGTTGCGCACTAGAACTGTCATAATGGCCAACAGAATTTGTCCATATTTTTGCGTTTATTTTCGCTGTTTCTGTTTGGAAACGGCACTTTCTATTTTTCATTTGGAAAGGAATCCATCAAATGATTAATATTGGATAAAACGAGGACTGGAAAAAGGCATGACAGCCGTTTTCTTCGCTTTTTCAGGCTTCAATTGGAAACACATCAGCACTTTAGTGTTTGCAAAAGAAGCGGACCAAGAATTCCGGGTCATTTCGGCCCATGTCCATTTCGGCCCATAACTTTTTCGAGATAAAAAGTCATACCCGTAAATTTTACTTCATACCCGCAAATTTTATAGATAGGGGGTATAAAAACCCTCAGTTTAAAATTTGAGTGGGAACACTGTGTGACCTGAACTAAGTTTATAAACTTTCTTTCCCAGTTTACCTGACGGCTGTATTTGAAATTTAAATAAAATTGGCCCAGTAGTTTCAGAGGAAAAGTTCTTTGAAAATGTTGACAAAGGATGGACAATCGACCTTTGGCCAAGGTCACTTAACAACCTTGACCTTTAGAATTGAGAAAAGTTGAATTTTGCTGCATTTTCATATCACAGAGAACAAAAGCAACAGAAAAATGAACTTTTTCAGCTTTTCCCATTTAAAAGCCTATGGGACCAATTTTGACCTTGTCATAAAATAGGTCAAGGTCAACCCAGGGTCATCATTTATATAAACTTTGTAGTACTAGAGTCCCAAATGCTGCAAACCAAGATTCAAGGCGATTGGCTCAGTGGTTCTGAGGAAGATTTTTTAAGGTTTATATCACATATGATCATGGCGGCTATCTTGGTCATGTGACCCCGACCAAATACATAAACTTTTGTTCCCCCATCCTGTAAAGGCTCCACAAGAAATTTGGTTCGGCCCAGTGCTTTATGAGAGGATGTTTAAAGAGTGTGGACGACATACAACAGAGGCCTGCCTATATTATAAGCTCACCTTTGAACCTTCGGCTCTGGTGAGCTAATAACAAGAGGCCCAAATGGGCCTGATATCGCTCACCTGGCTTTTGTAACCGAATGTTCCCCATTCTGATACAAAATTGGTCCAATTCCAGAGATTTTCTCAATTTCACATTTTGCTACTTTTAGTAACAGAGGCCAACTTGTCTGGTCTTTATATATTTACTTTTGAAACACCTCAAGGCAAGAATCATTTTGCCACAAATTTCATCAAAATCCATTCAGGGGTTACTGAGATATTGTCAGTTTCATGTTTTGTGCTATTTTTAGTAACGGCAGATGGCCGCCATCTTAGAATGCCAAAATGCAAAAAATTGAAAAGCTTTCATGCAAGGACCATTTTGACACAAAATTGGTCCAGTTTCATTGTAATTTTCTAATTTCAAATTTTGCTATTTTAAGTACTAGAGGCCATCTTGACGGGTCAATATTTGTTAATTTGTGAAACACATCAAAGCAAGAATCATTTTGCCACAAATTTTGTCTCAATCGCTTCAGCGGTTAATGAGATGTTGTCATTTTCATGTTTTGTGCTATTTTTAATAACGGCAGATGGTGGCCATCTTGGAATGCCAAAATGCAGAAAATCAAAAAAGCTTATTGAAATGATCATTCTGACAGAAAATTAGTCCAATTCCACTGAGATTTTCTTATTTTCACATTTTTCTATTTTTAGTAACAAAGGTTATTATGACTTGTCTATATTTAGTTACTTTTGAAACATCTCAATGCAAAAATCATTTTGACACAAATTTCTTCAAAATCTATTCAGTGGTTACTGAGATATTGTCATTTTCATGTTTTGTGCTATTTTTAGTAATGGCAGGTGGTGGCCATCTTGGAAGCCAAATTGCAATTAATCCAAACGGCTTCATGCAAGGAACATTCTGACACAAAATTGGTCGAATTCCATTTAAGGGTTCTTGAGTAATTGTCATTTTTATGATTGTGCTATTTTTAGTAACGGCAGATGTCAGCCATCTTGGAAAGCCAAATTGTAATTAATCGAAACGGCTTCATGCAAGGAACATTCTGACACAAAATTGGTCGAATTCCATTCAAGGGTTCTTGAGTAATTGTCATTTTTATGTTTGTGCTATTTTTAGTAACGGCCCCCATGGTGGCCATCTTGGATAGTCAACTGGCAGAAAATTGAAATAATTCCTTGTAAGGAGTTAGGACCATTGCTGACCAAATCTGACCACAATCGATTGCGTTTTCTTGAGATACTGACATTTGAGCAAAATCGGTCTTGTAAACGCTAAGTAGGTCACTGTGACCTAATTACGCTATAGATTTTTTTCATTTTTACCATTTTTTATCCCAAGGTCTCATAAATGTTCCACGCAAACTTTCGGCCAAATATATTGAATGGTTCTGGAGAAGAAGTTGATTTTGTTGTTTTTGCTATTTTTAGTAACGGCGGCCATCTTGTATTCTTGACCTGACCCAATTTTACAATTTTGAAACCCTGCAGTCTGGTCATGCTCCATGTGAAATTTGAAACCCATGGGTGCAGTGGTTTTAGAGGAGAAATAGTTTGAAGTCGTTTGAATATGTCGTTTTTTGACATTGGCATTTGAGCAAAATTACACTCGTAAACAGAAAGTAGGTCACTGTGACAAAACTCCGGTACAGATTTTTTTCATTTTTACAATTTTGAATACCAAGGTTTCATTGATGTTCCATGCCAAAATTCAGACAAATATACCTAGTGGTTCTGGAGAATAAGTTTATTTTGTTGTTTTTGCTATTTTTAGTAATGGCGGCCATCTTGGATTTTCAACCTGACCCAATTTTACAATTCTGAGACCCTGGAGTCAGGTCATGCTCCATGTGAAATTTGAGAACAATGGGAGGGGTAGTTTTACAGAAGAATATGTTTGAATATTTGTTTTTAGGTGTTGACGGACACATTCTGTGACGACGCACGACCCACGCCGGACGCATTGGTATGACAATAGCTCACTATGGCCCTTCGGGCCAGGTGAGCTAAAAATGAAGGGGGCGATGATGTATCAGAACCCGAAACATTATCTAACATCAGTCCATGTATTAGTATCAACTGAGTCCATCATGGCACTGTGAAATTTTGTCTTCATAAATATAAACTTTAACCAAAATCTTTACGACAAAATCATAAGTCAATGATCTTGACTTCAAGGTCATCCAGTGGGGTAAGTATATAGTGTTTTGTACAAACTCAAAAAAGTGTCTAACATCAGTTCAAGCGTAAACTAAATCTCTGCCAAGCACAATGAATCAGTATGCAATTAGAAAACTTCAAGAAAGACAAAAAATTTCTAAGTCCCTGACCTTGACGTCAAGGTCAGTGAACGGGGTAGGGATAGTACTTTGTGAAACTTTTGACTAATACCTAAACACAGTGCAAATATCAAAAGAATTATTCAATGAGTTCGGGTGATATGGGTCTTTAAAAAAGCTTTAACCAAAACATCCAATCAATAAAAAGACAATTTTCAAAGTCCATGACCTTCACATCTAGGTCACTGAGGGGGTGGGGGTAGTACCTTGGAAATCTATGAACCAATATCTAACTACAATGCAAGTATCAAAGGAATCTATCAATGGTTTAAGGAGATATTGGGCTTAAAAAAACTTTAAACAAAACATCCAGTCCAAAAAAAACTCCAAATTTTCTAAGTCCATGACCTTGACATCAAGGTCACTGAGTGGAAAGGGGGTGATACCCTGTTAAACTTTGGACTAATATCTAACTACAGTGCAAGTATCAAAAGAATCCATCCATGGGTTGAAGAGAAACATGTCTTAAAAAAGTTTAACCAAAACATCCTATCCGGACGCTGACGCCGGGTTGACAACAATAGCTCTTCCTCAATTTTCGTTCAGGTGAGCTAAAAACTTTGACCAAAACAACCAATCTGAAAACCACCAATTTTCTAAGTCCATGACATTGACATCAAGGTGGGGAAATTCTGTAAAACTTTTGACCAATATCTAACTACAGTGCAGAAAGTATCAAAAGAATCTATCCATGGGTTAGGGAGATACAGGTCTTTGAAAAACTTTAACCAAAACATCCAATCAAAAAACTTCCAATTTTTTAAGTCCATGACCTTGACATCAAGGTCATTGAGTGGGGTGGGGTTAGTATCCTGTAAACCTTTGGACAATATCTGATCACAGTGCAAGTATCAAAAGAATCCAACCATGGGTTAAAGAGATATGGGTCTTTAAAAATTTTTAACCAAAACATCCAATCTGACGCCAAGGTGGCCGCGGACGCCATGGTGACAACACTAGCTCCTCCTGAACTTTCTTTCAGGCGAGCTAAAAACAAGAGGGCCATGAGGCCCTGAATAGGTCACCTGAACAACTGACAAAGTGGCTTTTTCTTGTGTTCGAAATTGTCAAATGAGTCTTGGGTCAAAAGTCAAAGGATGAAAAGGATGACCATGACCTCTTGTACTCATAAATCTTCATGTTCTCATTAAACCAACCGTATATACCACTTTTAGGCCAAACCCTTCAACACTTTCCATAAAATCTTATATTCTAGCATTTTCCCATATTTGACCATGCCCCAAAAAAGGTCAAGGTAAGCCCAAGGTCATCATTTGAACAGTCTTGTTAGTACTCTAGTACTCCATGCGACTTACCAAGTTACAAGGCAATAGTTGTATTGATTCTGGAGAAGAAAAATATTAAAGGTTTAAACCATAAATAGGTATGGCGGCCAAGTTGGTCATGTGACCTGGACTGTTTGAACAAATTTTTGTTCCATCAATTCTTGGAGGCTCTATTTGGAATGTGTTTGCAATTGGCCTTTTGGTTTTTGAGGAAATGTTTGAAAATGTCAAAATATGAGAGACCTGGGTCAAAGATCAATGAATGACCATGACCTCTTGTACTCATAATTCTTCATGACCTCATTAAGACGACTGTATATACAAAGTTTTAGGTCAAGGTCAATCCACATTCACCATTTGATCAATCTTAGAAGAAATTGAGTATCTGATGCTACTTACCAAGTCTCAACTACCACGCTATGTAATCACGTGACCTAACTGTACTACGACAGATGCTGCTTTGGTGACCGTACTGCTTAATTGTAAAGGAAAATGGTGGTCACGCGCTTCGTTGTGACGGTAAGCTGGTTTATTTCTTGTCTAATTATTTCAAAATTGAAATGTTTCCATCGAGCAAGTGGTATCAGTGAATAATCTGCTTTGTACTTTGACAACTATTCTGTGAATACAGTATTTAAGCGACAATCTGAAGAAATCTGCATCGATCATGTGCTTCAGTTTGCTTTCATCTCAAATATTTGAGTTTTCTCTTGATTTATTATGTTATTTTTGAATGATCACATATGTATTATACATCATTTATACTGATGTTTTGTAAAAATACTGGTATTTATTATGTGAAAAGAACAGGGGGCCGTTTTGCATGTTTTGTTTAATGTACTGCTTTTTGTTGTGATGAACTGCTTTTTAGGTATTACATTCCATCAACTGTACTGCTTTTCGTAAAACGATGTATCACAGTTTAGGACTTCAGACTATCGTATCGGCCTGAAAATTTAAAAAAAAAATCAAAGTACAGTCAAACCTGTCTTAAGGGGTCACCCAAATGAAAACTGGCTGCTTAAAACAAGTGACTCCTTAACACAGATTCATTTGCATTGTAGTTTGGTTCAAGAGACCAAGATAAGGTGGCTGCTTAATACAGGTGGCCCCTTAATGGAAGTGACCACATAAGCAAGTTTGACTGTAACAGCGATTCGCCTCAACTTGAGCCTTAAAGTATGGTTAAAGATGGCTATGCTGTACTGCCTCTACACTGCTCTCCCTAATGAGCCACCTTTGCTTTATTTAAGTACTTCTTGTAATGGCAGAGTTGTGTGAATATTGCAGAGTATTAGTATTTTGTATGCTAGGTCTCATATCTTTCTCACTCCATATTTGCTAGAGGCAAGAAGTTCTACAGGAGTTAAATTCCTGTCTATATTGTGTCGAGGAAGACTGTTTATTCAAGTGCTGAGGCCCGACCAGGTGGTGGTGGTGGTGGTGGGGGGTCGTCAGTGCTCCCTAGCTCCCTGAAAATAATGCCCAAATCTCCCTAGCTCCCTGAAAATATTTTGCCTTGCTCCCTAAACTTATTTTGCCCCTGCTCCCCAAATCCCTAAAAGTAATACTTCTCCCCAGCTCCCCAAAAATATTCAGGCATTCTCCCTAAAATGTTTGATGT
The DNA here is from genome assembly GCA_963989385.1 of Ctena decussata. Taxonomy (NCBI): domain Eukaryota; kingdom Metazoa; phylum Mollusca; class Bivalvia; order Lucinida; family Lucinidae; genus Ctena; species Ctena decussata. The sequence goes on from OZ022500.1 coordinate 43,159,040, forward strand.
TCAGTGTATAATTGCATAAAATTTCTATCAGATATTCGTTGAAGTAACTATACTCAGAGGCCAAAGAAAGTATACACTTTTTGAATGTCTATATTTTACTATCATTTACTGTCCATGCAAATTCTGCAGGATTTAGTTTTTCTCAAAGTTAACTGCTAGCTCAACTAAGGCAGCTGAAGACAGGACTACAGTGGAAACAAGGTTATGGGATAGACTATACATGATTAACTAAATTACTGTACAAAATGCTTGACTAGCTGCACTATATGTACATGTCAGTTTTGCACATTTTCACATGCAGTAAACTAGACAATATGATTTTGCTGTTAATCTGTATTTCAAATTTCGGATGTTTTCCTTACTCAAACCACAACATTTGTGTTTTATTTACATACTGAAAGTGCTCTCAATCACATATTCAGAGGTGAAAGCAAGTACGCACCTTTTAAATGCCTGTTTTGGCCTTATTTAACAGGAAATTAACAAAATGGTCTCTTAGCAGCACACCTTGTCTGCAACTGTTTTTGCACAAATATTAAGCCAGTTGCTGGCTCTGCTGGGCTAAGCTCATAGTATAGTTCCGTGGTTGATTGTCTGTCAGCCGTACGTTCATTTTAAACATTTTCAAATGATATACTGGCCCTTAGTAATCGAAATGTAACATCTGTGGGATGGGGGAGTAATACGTTCTGATTCATGCCAACTGCTACGTTACTTCGGTTGTTATGGCAGTTAAAAGTTGCCATTGGCTTTAACGGGAACGCTAAAAATATTTTTGTGTGCTCTTTTCTTCAGTAGTGAGTAGTGCCCTATCAATAATTTGTTTTTTGTGCCATCTGCTTTAACTTCTGCTGCCATTGCCATCTGCTTGAACTTCTGCTGCCATACAGATGGAAAAGCAAACGCTTCATAGAAATGCCAAGTATAGCAAAAAGCCTCTGCAAACATACTTTTACTAGACTTGGTGCAACTTGGTCCAGAACTTTGCTTGCTTTGCTTATGCATCTTGGTCCAGAACTTTGCTTGCTTTGCTTATGCAACTTGGTTCAGAACTTTGCTTGCTTTGCTTATGCAACTTGGTCCAGAACTTTGCTTGATTTGCTTATGCAACTTGGTCCAGAACTTTGCTTGATTTGCTTATGCAACTTGGTCCAGAACTTTGCTTGATTTGCTTATGCAACTTGCTTCATAAATTTTGCTTGCTTTGCTTATGCAACCTGGTCCAGAACTTTGCTTGCTTTGCTTATAGTGGAGTTGCTTATGTCACAAAATATGCTCCCATGTCCACTTTTTGTTAATCAGGGTTCATATACATCAAAATGTTTGTCAATCTAAGTAGAGTCAGAAAATGGTTCTTGCCAATTTTTTCATGACCATTTTAAGGTCAAGGTCAAGGTCAAATGCACGGCACTATCCTTTTTCACCTTTATTTCATTTCTGTCAATACTAAGACATATATGTCGTGTTTCAGAGGCGTAAAAGCGTTTTGTATTACAGAAATTGTCATTTGATGGAAGAAATCAGGAAAACGATAAGAAAACTTGATTTTGGAGAGCTTTAGCAAGCATATTACGGGTATTTGCAGTACTTTTTCTACATAAAAACAATGAAAATAGAAAATTATATTGATTGCGTTGACAAAACATTCAGTTACCGACTTCGAATGGTATTATATAGCAATCCCTTAAATTGTGAAAAATAGGTTTGGGCCATACCGAACACAGTTGTTGCCATGGCAACCAATATTTTCGGTCTGGAAACCTCTGCCCAACAAATGTCGATACGGATTTCTGTATCTGCCATGCGCTAGCTGGTTCATTTTGAGCTCTGATCAACAGTTCAAGGCGGGGAAACAATATGCAGAAGCCCATGAGCTGGTAACACTAAACACCGTGTTTTAGGTAAGCGGAAATACCGTACTGTGCTTGGTCACACTAAACACCGAAAAACTGGCATACATGGTGTACGTGTGAACTTTCGGAGCAAGTCGAGGGTGTTTAGAAGCTTGCTGTATTAAAGCTTGCTTGTTTTCTCGTTTAAAGCAATACTTAAGTGCATTTTTATAGATTAACAAGCAGGTAAATATAAGAATCGAGGACTGAGATTGCACAGAAATCATCTTTCCAACCAGGAAACAGCCTTTATAGCCCAAATCGAGCATACCAAATAATCGAACTGGACTAAGATTTCTTGCCATGCTGATATATTAAGTAGCCTAAATGTTAAAGACAATAAAACAAAAGTTAAAAAGGGATCGAATTTCTACGTGTATATCGTGCCACGCGCACCACCGCAGGAAACGCTGGTTTGTGTTCATCAAAACTAGGAGTCAAGGGATCAATTCCACATGAAAATTTTGTTTTCGCTTGTAAAATTTGTCAAAACTAAAATCATTGTCCTAGGGGATATACCTGTGGCACATTGCCGAATATTTCCGTACCTAACCAAAAAAATCTTTGTTCTAACAAACGAACGCGAACATTAGTCTGACAGAACAGAGTCGTTTCCATACATTATATGCACTTGGAAGTATTCCCTGATACTCGTAAGCCTCTACTCTACCGACAGACTCTTTCAGTTTTAGGGTTCATTTCATCAGTCTGTAATAGTTGAAGTGTCAATGTTCAGATCTCCGGCATTTTACATAAAATGATAACAGATATTAGGCCTATTATACTTTTTTCCAAATTATCTGAAAGGTGCACTTATTTCATTTAATAAGAGAGGATTCTCTTTGGAGATATGATGTCTGTATTTTTGCAATTTAAAATAATTTTTAAAAGAGAATGTTTTGAATATATATTAATGTGTGAAGGGTTTGTTTGTTCGCATAAACTACGCATAATACATAATGACTCGTTAATTTACAAGCATCGAAGTCGAGAAATTAAACATAGGAAGTATGATGACATGGAGGATTCTGTAGTTCTAGAATTACATGTACTACTCCTACTTAATTAACCACATTGATATCGGGCATATCGGAATGGTGTGTGGTGTGATATTGTGCAAGGTTTAGAAAAACCTCATAAACTTGTGCCGGATCACACAAAACACCATAAATCCAAGTGGAAGCTATGTTGTATGTTTAAATTTAAGTCTTGCAGTTTAAGACTCATTTAGTGTTGTGTGGAGTAAGTGAATAGCTCAAGAAGCGGACAAAAAGAGGAAAAAAGAATCTGAATGAATTGAAATGCGCATGCTCACAAAAGATTCAAAGATACATTACGCTCCATGCAGTTCAGGATATTATCCACTACCAAGATAACTATCAAACCCCCTCTAGCTATAGCTGTCTCACAAGATATATTCTACCACAAGCTCGTTGAAAAAAGCTGTGAAAATCATGTTACTTTTTCATGATACTACAGAAAGATAACAGCTCGGTATGTTTCCTTTTACAGACGAGGACATCATATACCACCCCAGTGGTGTATGTGTGTGTGTGAGGGGGAGGGGAGGGGAGGGAGGGATGTGGCGGGAGTGGCAGAGAGGCTGCGGATAAACAACCACCTGTGATCTGGTACATATCATGTTCGTGCTTGATTAACTTTTTTCTTTAGAAATGCATGTATTTAATGCTGATAACATATGCAAAAAGTGAAATCGTTACTTGCGAGTACAACTGTCTTCATCTTTGTTAAGCATAAAAGAGCTGTTGTTTAGAGTTCATTCATAAGCTTCAAGTCAGTTAAGAGTTGGTTGCTCAGGGTTCAGTCTGGTTGCCTAAATCAAATACGCATTCATGTTTTTTTTTTCAAGAGACTTTAAAAGTCCAAAAGCTGTACTCCAAACAGTAATTGCTATCTAGTTCATTGCACAAACAGGATATTCTGTTTGAAATTCAGTTAAGGTTTCAGAGTTCTTAAAAGTTGGTTGCTTTAGGCTCATATTGGCAGCTATGGACGGATACATAGAGAATTTCAATGTATGTTATAACTCTTTCAACTTTATTTTCTCTACATAATTTGTTGGGCATAAAGATAATCTTAGTTGAATATAGTTGAAAATTCCAAATCTCTTAAGAGTTTGTTGCTAAGGGCTCCAACAGGTTCTAAGGACATATTTTTCAACAGATTGTAGAAGCCAGACAGTTGTGATTCAAACATTTCTTACAAAAATGTTTTGTTGCAGATAAAATGTATTCCGGATTGATTTCAGTAAGAGAAAAGTCTCGAATTCGCCAAGAGCTAGTTGCTAAAGACTGGTTGCTAAGGATGCTAAGGATGAGTGTATAAATAGTTGTTCTAGAACAAGTGAATAAAATTATATTTTTTTTTCAATAAATTGTTCAAGTTTAATACTTAATCTTCAAAATTATATACAACTGTTAATATGGTCCATTTTAAATAGACCATAGTTTGATTGGAATTCACTCAAAAGCTCTAAGTCGGTTGGAAGGTGGTTGTCAAGTGCTAGAATCGGTTGCTAAGGACAAATTTATACCCATATTGTTTCAACAAATTTTCAAAGTCAGACAGCAATGCTTCCGATCGTCTTCATAGTTTGTTGCACATGTAAGATATCCCACATGAAGTTCAGTCAAATGTCTCAAATCTGCAAATCTCCTGAGAAAGTTGCTAAGTCCTAAGTCTCGTTGCTAAGGACAAACATATACACATCTTTTTTTTTCAACAGTTTGTTAAAGTGTATCACTGGTTTGATAAACATTACTTACAGTTATCTACATAAAACATTGCTAATAGAAGATAATTTATTTGGAATTACCTAAAATAAACATTCCTTACAAAAGGTGGTTGCTATGGGCTAAAACTGGTTGCTAAGGACAAATAGATACCCATACAATTCAACAGATTTTCAAAGCTGTGCTTTAAATATTACTCTCAGTTGTCTTCATAGTTTGTTGCTCATAATGGATATCCAGAATGAAAGTCAATCAAAAGTCTAGAATCTGTAGATAGGAAGTTGCTAAGGACTAAAACTGGTTGCTAAGGACAAACGTAAATGCAGGGTTTTCAACAGTTTCTTAAATTCCATAACTTGTTTGTTATATATTGCTTACAATCGTCTGCATAATACATTGCAAATAGAAGATATCTCACTTGGAATTCATTCAAAAGTTCCCAATTCGTTACAAAAGATGGTTGCTATGGGCTCCACCTGGTTGCTAAGATAAATATAAATGCATTTTTTCAACTAGTTGAAAGTCTGTCAGCTGTTCTCTAAACATTTACATCAGTTGTTATCATAGTTTGTTACATATAAAAGCTATTCTGTGCGGAGTAAAGTCAAAGGGTTCAAATCTGTTAAAGGTTGGTTGCTAAGGGCTGAAATTTGTTGCTAAGAACTAAGATATACGCATTGTCTTCTCAAGAAATAACAAAAGTCCAACACATATGTTCAAAACAAATCGTTTCGCATATAACAATCAAGATTTACTATACATAAAACTCATCAGGTTTGCACAACAAACTCCAATGCTTATCTTTAAAATGCCCTGTTTTCAGAAATATGCTTGCATAAATATGATGCCTTGGCAACAGATTTGATAATTCAGATATAATCTTAAATGTAATGGCCAGCTAAACTATTTTAACCGTAAAAATGATCTGAGAAATACCATATCCCATTCGCGTTTAACGAATCAATAATTATAGTGTTTATATCTATATATTTTCTTTCGACCTTTAATAAAATGACCTTGACCTTGCCACACTAGTGGTCAAGGTCAATTGTAAAATTCATTCTTAATTACAAACATTTATTTTCTTTCGATAATGCCAAGATTTAGTCCCATATGTTACACTGTGCCCACCATAAATCACGACTTTTAAAGTTTTCCTTATTATTTTGAAGCGTTGACCTTTGACCTTTGACCTTGACCTTGAAAAGTAATAGAAAAAATTCGCAGGAACCATTTTCAAAACCTACTCGTCAAAACAAACATTTTGGTATATAACATTCCTGATTAACAAGAAGTGGACACGGGATTACCTAAGCAACTCCACTATTATGCAACTTGTTCCAGAACTTTGCTAGAGTTGCTTATGCAACTTGGTCCAGAACTTTGCTTGATTTGCTTATGCAACATGGGGTAGAACTTTGCTTGCTTTGCTTGTGCAACTTTGTTCATACCTTTGCTTGCTTTGCTTTTGCAACTTGGTCCAGAATTTTGCTTGCTTTGCTTATGCAACTTGGTCCATAAATTTTGCTCCCTTTGCTTATGCAACTTGGTCCAGAACTTTGCTTGCTTTGCTTGTGCAACTTCGTACAGAACTTTGCTTGCTTTGCTTGTGCAACTTGGTCCAGAACTTTGCTTGCTTTGCTTATGCAACTTTGTCCAGAACTTTGCTTGCTTTGCTTATGCAACTTGGTTCAGAACTTTGCTTACTTTGCTTGTGCAACTTGGTCCAGAACTTTGCTCGCTTTGCTTATGCAACTTGGTACAGAACTTTGCTTGCTTTGCTTATGCAACTTGGTCCAGGACTTTGCTTGCTTCCCTTCCCTCACAATTACATGTAAAACTTCAGTTTACGCGTCATTACGTGAAAAATAAAGCGTAATTACGAGTAAAACTGCATCTTGCCACGTAAAGACATGTAACTACGTGTAAAAGTATGTACTGCAACAGAAAGCCAGGAGCAGCACGTAAAATTTTACATGTTGTTACATGTAAAAGTTGATCTTTAGAAAAATACACCTGGCAAAACCTGTAGAAATCTAACTTTGTCAAAATAAAGCCTGTAAAACAAACTATCTGAGGACTTAGAACATTTCTACATGTAAAATCATGTAAAACTGAGAACTTAATCATCTGTGTGTGTAACTTGAAACTTCCTGGTTCCACTTTGTAATATAGTTTTATGAGGAAATGACTTTATATGAGGGTACCAGCTAAATGAGAGGGAAAGATACAATCTTGCATTTCAAATTTTGAAGTCATGTTCATGTGTAGAGATGTAAAAATGAAAATATAATGATTTGGAGCTTAGTACAGTACGGGATACAGTGTTATCAAAGTGAGTAGATGGAATGATATTGTAATGATTAAAATTTGTTTCAAAAGCTTTAATCTGTGCATGACATCATTGAGCACATAATTCAGCCCATATACTTTGCATTCACAAACACTGAAAGGCTAGCAGCTGGAACCCGAATGAAGACTGATAGGACATGCAGATTTATGTAAATTTTCAACATGAGACAATGTTGCTTCCTTGAAAACAACCAAATCACTAACACTTTTCCTCAAAATGGGAATGGTAGGAGGGTTATACTAATTTCTCTACATGTCCTGTGAATGGAGCCAATTGATTACAACACATTCAAAAATACCATATTAATCATAATAAACACCCCTGCTCTAATAAACGTTCCCTGCCCTTTTTCTGAAAATAATTTTATATTAACTTGCATGAATTCCTGTTTACTTCACTGGATGTGGCAGTTCTTTGAAATGGGGGTATACTCTTAAAGAAATGAATTTGCTCCTAGAGGAGCAAATTCTTTCCTTCAAGAGTTGATCCCCTCCCCTACTGAGAAGGGAGCCCAAAATAGGAGAGTTACTTCCACTGAATGTATATATGTTCACCATAGTACTGTTTATTAGAGTTAATTTCGCATGAGTGGCTGATAAATTTTAATTTAGGCTCCATAGAGCTCCCACCCCCACCCCACTTTTGTAAAACGCAATGCCCTCGTGGCATTTGTTATGGCTTGAATGAATCAGATTGACCAGTAGTATTTCAATTCTAATATCGACGTTGCCCCCGCACCTCAGCGGAACGAATCCATAGCTGCAGTTACGGGGAGCAGATGGTCCGTCCATATCAGATTGACTAAACAAGAGGGCCATGAGGACCTGAATCGCTCACCTGGGCAATTGGCAAGGTGGCTTTTTCTTATCATGTCTGAAATTGTCAAAATATGAGTCTTGGGTCAAAAGTCAAAGAATGACCATGACCGCTTGTACTCATAAATCTTCATGTACTCATTAAGACAACCATATATACCATTTTTAGGCCAAAATCTTCAAAACTTTCCACGAAATCTTATGTTCAAGCATTTTCCCATATTTGACCATGCCGCAAAAAAGGTCAAGGTAAACCCAAGGTCACCATTTGAACAGTCTTGGTGGTACTCTAGTACTCCATGCTACTTACCAAGTCTCAAGGCCATAGGTGTATTGGTTCTGGAGAAGAAAAATATTAAAGAATTATACCATAAGTGGTAGTGGCAGCCATGTTGGTCATGTGACCTGGACTGTTTGAACAAATTTTTATTCAATCAACCCCTGGAGGCTCTATATGAAATGTGTTTACAATTGGCCCTGTGAGGTTGGGTCTGAGGACCACACTATAGAAACACTGGGATATACAGAACACTGACATTAGCTGTGATAGTTAATTTGTGGATGAAATCCTGAAAATGGCTACAAGAATTGATCCACCAAGTCTGAGGACAAAAACCGATGAACATTATAGACAGGAGCTACTGGCATGGAGGGAAGTCACAGATCTCAGGAAGGATAAACAGGGAGTGGCCATAGCATTATCTCTACCAGAGGAGGACAAAACCAAAATCAGAGAAAAGGTATTTGAGCAAATTAGTCTGGATGATTTAAAGAAGGATGATGGACTTGACACTCTGATAGTATTTTTGGATAGCCATCTTAAGAAAGATGATCTAGCTGACAGTCTGGAAAAATTTGAGGAGTTTGAAGATTTTGAGAGAAAAGTGGGAATGAGTATAACAGAATACATTGCATCCTTTGATTCCCTTTACAGAAAAATAGAAAAATTAAGTATGAAGCTGCCTATGGAAATACTTGCATTCAAACTGTTAAGGAAAGCAAATATTGGAAAAGAGGAGAAACTGCTGGTTTTAACAGGGATGAATTATGAGCATAAAGAAACTTTATATGAAGAGGCCAAAAAGTCACTTCAGAAATTTAAGGGTGATATCACAGAGGGTCAGAGAGGTTCAAGCTCAGCAATCAAACTGGAACCAGCCTATCTCGCCATGAATGAAGAGGCTCTATTGGCAGCAGGCTACAGCAAGCAGTTTACCCGTGGGAAAAAATCAGGTGGGCCAGGAAGAAGTGGCTATGGTCGTGGAAGTCAGGGTCGGCAACAGGGTTGGCAACAGCAACAGAACAGGAACACAAATCCTATAGGATCAGATGGTAAGATCCTCACTTGTAGATATTGTGGCTCTTTTAGGCATCTGGTAGCAAAATGCCCACACAGCATAGGATATTCAAAAGTAACTAGTGAATATTTCAGATGATCAAGCCGTTCTGTTTACAGGATATAACAAAGGGGAGATAAGTCAACTAGGCATTGATGCCCATAACTGTGCTATACTGGATAGTGCATGCAGCAGCACTGTTTGTGGAGAAATGTGGTTAAACAACTATCTGGATTCACTGAGTGAGGAAGACAGAAAGAGAGTAACCAAGACTGTAGGTCAGAGGACATTTAAATTTGGTGGGGGTGAACGCCTAGGATCAAAGACAGAATACAGTCTCCCAGGAATAATTGCAGGGAAAGAAGTCACCATCAGAACAGACGTCGTACAATCTGATATTCCTTTGTTGTTATCAAGAGGTGCAATGAAGACAGCTGGTGTTAAGATAAATCTGGAGAATGACACTGCGAATATTTTTGGAAAAAATATTGCCTTGAACTTAACCAATTCAGGACATTATTGCATACCAATAGACAAAGCAGAAAAGATAACTGTTGCCGAAGTATTTTCAGCTCAGCTAGAGGAGATGAATGGCAAGGACAAGTATAAGGCGCTGTTGAAATTACACAGACAGTTTGCTCACCCATCATTGGAAAAGCTATGTGCACTGTTACAAGATGCTGGGAAATGGCAGGATGATTTCGCTGCTCTGCTTGAGCAAATAGGTAAGAACTGTGATCTTTGTCAGCCATATGCTAAGACTCCACCACGTCCTGTAGTCAGTTTGCCAATGGCATCGCATTTCAATGAGAAAGTGGCAATGGATTTAAAGCAATGGAATAGAAGTTGGATCCTACACATAATAGACATGTGGTCACGGTACACTGTGTCCGTCTTCATAGACAGGAAAAAGTCCAGCAATGTTCTGAACGCTTTGATGCAGAAATGGATTGCAGTCTTTGGTATCATGGGTTCAATAATGACAGATAATGGTGGGGAGTTCAGCTACGATGAAATGCGCGAGGTAATGTCTGTCTTAAATGTGAGAGTAATCACAACAGCAGCTGAGAGTCCTGTCCAGAACGGTCTATGTGAACGTGTACATGCTGTTACAGATATGATGCTGTTAAAATTGGAGGAGGAAAATGGTAGAACTGACAGTCAAACATTACTTTGTTGGGCAAACATGGCGCGAAATTCACTCCAAATGTGGAACGGTTACAGCAGCCATCAGCTGGTATTTGGACAAAACCCAAACGTGCCTGGTATCATGACCGACAGACTACCAGCTCTGGACATACCTGCCAAGTTTTCGATTAACAAGGCATCGCAGGCGATACAAATCCCCTCACACAAGACTACTTGCTCGAGATATTGTCATACCCTACATTTGTGTGAAGTTATTTTAAAATCCATGGAGAAATGTAGGCCCTAGAGCGATGACAAAGTTTTTCTAGAAATAGCTACAGTGACATTGACCTTTTAAGCGCAGCACCCTGAAAGTCAAACTTGCTCGAGATATTGTCATGCCCTACATTTGTGTGAAGTTATTTCAAAATCCATTGAGAAATATAGGCACTAGAGCGCTGACAAAGTTTTTCTAAAAATAGCCACAGTGACCTTGACCTTGGGTGCAGAACCCTGAAAGTCGAACTTGCTCGAGATATTGTCTTGCCCTACATTTGTGTGAAGTTATTTTAAAATCCGTTGAGAAATGTAGGCGCTATGACGATGACAAAGTTTTTCTAAAAATAGCCACAGTGACCTTGACCTTGGGCGCAGCACCCTTAAAGTCGAACTTGCTCGAGATATTGTCATGCCCTACATTTGTGTGAAGTTACTTCAAAATCCGTTGAGAAGTGTAGGTGTTAGAGTGATGACAAAGTTTTTCTAAAAATAGCCACAGTGACCTTGACCTCAGGCGCAGCACCCTAAAAGTTGAACTTGCTCGAGATATTGTCATGCCCTACGTTTGTGTGAAGTTATTTCAAAATCCATTGAGAAAATGTAGGCGCTAGAGCGATGACAAAGTTTTTCTAAAAATAGCCACAGTGACCTTGACCTTGGGCGCAGCACCCTGAAAGTTGAACTTGCTTGAAATATTGTCATGTCCTACATTTGTGTGAAGTTATTTCAAAATCCATTGAGAAATGTAGGCGCTAGAGCGCTGACAAAGTTTTTCTAAAAATAGCCACAGTGACCTTGACCTTGGGCACAGCACCCTGAAAGTCAAACTTGCTCGAGATATTGTCATGCCCTATGTTTGTGTGAAGTTACTTCAAAATTTGTTGAGAAATGTAGGCGCTAGAGCGATGACAAAGTTTTTCTAAAAATAGCCACAGTGACCTTGACCTTGGGCGCAGCATCCTGAAAGTCAAACTTGCTCATGATATTGTCATGCCCTACGTTTGTGTGAAGTTATTTCAAAATTCGTTGAGAAATGTAAGTGCTAGAGCGATGACAAAAGGTGAACATACGTACGTACGTACTTACGTACGGGACAAAACCTATATCCCCTCACCACTTCGTGGTGTGAGGGGATAACAAAAGAGTGAGACTGCGCGCGAAGCCTCGATGTAGCCCCCTTTTTCACGTTAGTTCATTCGCGGAGAAACCCACTAACAATGGAAAAGAGTGAGATTTTTGTGTCATTTTTTTTTTCTCTTTATGTGAAACTAGAGATTGGGGATGGCAATGGGGAGGAGTAAGATCAGTAGGTAGTACTTAAATGAAGATAAACATCAAGTATTCTTATTTGCTAAAATTTTATACATTGAGTTTATTAAGGTGATCTGCTATCCAAATTGGCAAGTTATGTTCTGCAATGAAGTTGCTAAAGAGAGTTTCAGCTCTGATAACATCTTGATCTGTCTTGGTACAAAATCAGATACCGATTGCAAAAGTTTTGACGTTTTCAGTGACCGACTGTGAAGATCTGTGTTTTATACATCGTTTTTTCCAGCGTGGGAAACACTGAAATGCCTTTGGCAAAATTCACCAAATGCAAAGCTGTTGCCCTTCTCAACCTTCCTAACCCAGGTAAACTCGATCTCCCATCCATTTTGGTACTTTAATTTATAAACCTTTCTTTTTCTCCAGGGTTTTCAAGTCGTCAATATTTCATCTACATAAAAACGGAAGTACACATTTGGTTGTTTTCGGCTGTAATCGCTATCGAATACTCGAGTTATTTATACCCTCGCTATTTTAAGACTATCGGAAATCTTTACCTTTACCTATTTTTAGACCATGTGACGAATTTTCCCGGAGATAAATATAGATTCGGTGATGGAGATTGTCCGAATGTAGCGGAAGTTGAGAGAGAAAACACATTTTTGACGATCGAGAGAGCGCCAAAAAAAGGAGACTTTTTTGGTATTATCATGTTTCAAGTGAAATCGTGAGCAAGCGAAGGAAGCGTGAGTTATGGCTATTTTTCAAAATACGATCGTGAGGTCGTGGGAGGCGTCCAAATTCGTGAGGGTCACGCACAAATCGTGAAACTTGGCAGGTATGGCTCTGGAAGGAACTACTACCAGTGAAGTATTTGCAAAGCATCTAAGGCCATCATTTTTTAATTTTCTGATTTACAAACCCGCCGACCGTATTTTTTGCAAAATCAAAATAAAAATAAAACAGCAATAATGCTCTTTTATTCTTTTTTTTCTTCGCCGACTCCAAGGTTTCAATAGCCATCGAAATAAAAATGTTCAGTTATACAGTTTTATCCTCTCCAATGCACGGAAACAAACCAAGAAAGCGGCCATATTGATGTGTTGTTGTGGCCGCTTTTGATATTTCTTTCGAGCATTATATCGGTCATAAGTTTCAGTGCCGTTCAGAACATGGTTTAACCGCGGTCCTACTAAAGACAGTTAAACCATGTTCTAAACGGCACTGAAACTTATGACCTTTTCGGTGGGGTAAGACAGAAAAGGACTAATCCCACCGAAAAGACTTTTATTTGCCGTTAAATGTCATATAAAACATGTTTTAGAAATCATCATGATAGTAATCAGCGCTTGAATAATAAGTTTGTGAATTGTGGTATCTTCAGCCTAAGATTTAAAAAAAAAAATTACAGCACCAAAAAGGACTCTACTTCAGGTCAGTGAAGAGACGCCATGTACCGAAAAGGACATCGCAAATGCCGAATTTCGGGCACCGAAAAGGGCATTGTTCACTTAATGTTCTAGAAAATTATGTTTGGAAATAAAATATTTACCCTATATATTTTAAACGTTTTTATCGGTGGCAAAATTCTTTTTCTGTCTTTAGTAGGACCCGTTTAACCGCACTACGGTTCAAACAACAGAATACAGCAGTGTATGCGCTAATCGAACAATCTAATGGTTTCTGAGTCGCAATCGATACTGCTATTGCACACGGAAACCAGCTTCGAAAAACAAAACTGGTGCCATGCTCGCACGAACGATCGGTACAGCATCAATTCTGTTCGGAAAACCAGCGAGTTCAGGTCACTTATTTTCGGCAACATCAAACGCAACAATTTGCTTTTGATTTAATTGCAGAAAGTGGATCGACTGGACCGATCAATTAATTGTTGAGCGTCGATTGTTTGTTTGGACATCAGTAAAGGTGGAAAAACTTGATTAAGCCAGCAAAACGTCATTAAAGAAAACGTTGTCTCTTTCGTAAACTGACGATCTCCACGCTTTATTACCACACTAATTACCAATAATTAATTTGATTGTAAAGCTAACCAACCTTTGTTATCATTATTTATTTCTTTCTCGCTTCTGAGTTTGCCAATAAGGTTGCCCTGTTCTGGTTGAGGTAAAACGGCTTTACCCCCACCCACCCTGATCATGCAATACCCTACTTATAGGCACACATAGAAAAAAAAAGATAAATAAATAAAACAATTCTTACAATTCTATCCGTGTCATTACTACAGCCTGAGTCAAACCTGTCTAAAGCCATATAAGCCACCTGACCAGTACCTATAGCAGAGACAAAACAGTTCCCCAAAATTCGCAAGGCCCAGGCTCCCCTATTTCAGCACCTGTCTGAATGAAGCCCTGTTCATTTTATTTCTATTTAACCGTATATCATTTCAGAGAGGAACTGTGGTGCAGTGGTTAGAGACGCTTGGTTAGGGTGAAAAAAGTCATTGGAAGGTCGTGAGTTTAAACCTTGGCTTGGCCATCTGATGACTGGAACACTCCGTCAAACCAGCAATAAATGGGTACCGTTTTCAAATCAGGGAAGGATAAGGCAGCGAAAGGATGGGGTCTGGCTCAACATTTTATATGCTGTGCACAAAATACAGTGGACCTCTATCCCCAACTGCCCCTACGGCTACTAGCCTATGGGATATCTATCCCTTTTACCATTTGAGTTTTGTCAAACAGTGTGAAATATATATTTTTTTTTTATTTCAAACAAGAGGACAGATTAAACTAAAACAAGAGGGCCATGAGGCCCTGATCCGCTCACCTGAGCAATTGGCAAAGTGGCTTTTTCTTATGTCTGAAATTGTCAAAATATGAGTCTAGGGTCAAAAGTCAAGCTTTTGTTGTAGCATTTTGCCATATTTGACCTTGCCATAAAAAGGTCAAGGTCAAGCAAAGGTCAATTTGAACAATCTTGATAATACTGGAGTACCCTATGCTACATACCAAGTTTCAAGGCCATCGGTCAACTGGTTCTGGAGAAGAAGATTTTTAAAGGTTTTTATCATATATGGTCATGGCGGCCATGTTGGTCATGTGACCCAGACCGTTTGAAGAATTTCGTTTCCTCAACCCCTGAAGGCTCTATATGATATTTGGTTACAATTGTCTTTTAAAAAGAAGTCTGAAATTGTCAAACTATGAGAATTCAGGGTCAAGGGTCAAAGAATGACCGTGACCTCTTGTACTTATGAATCTTGATGTACTCATTAAGATGACTGCATTTTCCAATTTTTAGGCCTAAATCTTCAAAACTTTCCATGAAATCTTATGTTCTAGCATTTTCCCTTATTTGACCTTCCCGTAAAATCGTCAAGGTCAACCCAAGGTTATCATTTTGAACACTCTTGATAGAACTGGAATACCCCATGCTTCATACCAAGTATCAAGGCCATCGGTCAACTAGTTTTTGAGAAGAAGATTTTTAAAAGTTTTTATCATATATGGGCCCGGCGGCCATGTCGGTCATGTGACCTGAACCTTTTGAACAAAATTTCATTCCCTCAACCCCTGGAGGCTCTGTATGAAATTTGGTTACAATTGGCCCAGTGGCTTTGGAGAAGATTGTTTGAAAATGTCAAAATATGAGAGTTCTGGGTCAAAGGTCAAAGAATGACCTTGACCTCTTACACTCATAAATCTTCATGTACTAAACTGCATTTACCCATTTTAGGCCTTACTCTTCAAAACTTTCCATGAAATCATATGTTCTAGCATTTTCCCATATTTGACCTTGCAGTAAAATGGTCAAGGTCAACCCAAGGTCATAATTTGAACAATCTTGGTAGTACTCGAGTACCCAATGCTACATACCAAGTTTCAAGGCCATCGTTCAATTGGTTCTAGAGAAGAAGATTTTTAAAGGTTTTTACCATATATGGGCATGGCCGCCATGTTGGTCATGTGACCTGGACAGTATGAATAAATTTTTGTTCCCTCAACCCCTGGAGGCTCTATATGAAATTTGGTTTCAATTGGCTCAGTGGCTGTTGAGGAGATTGTTCGAAATTGTCAAAATATGAGAGTTCTGGGTCAAAGGTCAAAGAATGACCTTGACCTCTTAAAGTCATAAATCTTCACGTGCTCATTAAGATGACTGTAGATACTGGTTTTTAGCCCAAAATCTGCAACAGTTTCCAAGATATCTTATGTTCTAGCATTTTGCCATATAAAAACACAAGGAAGCAAATTTGACCTTGCCGTAAAAAAGGTCAAGGTCAACCCAAGGTCATAATTTGAACAATCTTGGTAGTACTCGCGTACCCGATGCTACATACCAAGTTTCAAGGCCATCGGCCTATTGGTTCTGGAGAAGAAGATTTTTAAAGGTTTTTACCATATACGGGCGTGGCGGCCATGTTGGTCATGTGACCAGGACCGTTTGAACAACTTTTCGTTCCTAAGGTCCCAGGAGGCTCTTTATGAAATTTGGTTACAATTGGCCCAGCGGTTTCAGAGGAGAAGTCGTTTGAAATTGTGGACGGACGGACGACGGACGACGGACGACGGACGCCGGAGCCTTACCATCCTATAAGCTCCCCCGGAGCCGCTGGCTCAGGTGAGCTAAAAAAGTATCGAAAATTTTAAAATGTGGTGTGGTGTGGACCTATTTACCATACAAACGCATGGTTGCTGGATAGATAAGTCACTGTTCCAGTCGATGGGACAAAACACGCAGCTCACATCTTTTGTGTAACTTATAATGTGATTTTAAACATAGAAACATGTTTCAGAATTTCGCTGGTTTACTTTCTAATTGTAATTTATGATTTTCCTTCAGTTTAGATACACTTAGATTACCTTTGGTAATGGTACTCGAAAAAAAAAAAAAAAAAAAGAATGAATCTTTTCTTTTTCTTTTTTTTTTCGACTGCTCTGTTTTTGAGATTTTAATTTTATTTTTATTTCGACCCCCCCCCCGACTAAAAAAATTTGAAAAATTTCTCGTAAATCAGAAAATTAAAAAATAATGGCCTAAATGCTTTGCTTGAGGCAAGGAAAGCATACATTCAAACAGAAGCAAATGAACGCATAAGGAGAGCTTTGCGTAAAAAGGTAAGGGCTGCTGAACAGATTTATGAGCATGGAGATGTTGTATACTACAAGAGGGATGGAAAAGACAGGTGGCTAGGTCCTGCTACTGTAGTATTTCAAGATGGTAAAGTTATACAGTCAAACCTGCTTATGTGGTCACCTCTATTAAGGGGTCACCTGCCTTAAGCAGCCACCTTTTCTGGGTCCCGCCAACCAAAACACAATGCATATGAACCTGTTTTAAGGGGTCACCTGTCTTAAGCAGCCACTTTTTGTCCTTCCCTTGGGTGACCCTTTAAGACAGGTTTGACTGTATTTGTAAGGCATGGCGGGATTTTTGTCAGGGTATCGCCAAACAGATTAAGTAAAGGGGAGAATATGAAAAACCTCACTGAAGAGGTTCACGAAGATCAAACACACAGTGAAGAATTGATAATGAATGGGTTACTAGCACAATTCTGGGTCGTGCTGGCAAATCATCTGGGAAGTACAAAACATGGTATAGTGTTAGGGATGAGAATAACCAGGAAAGAAGCACTGACCTGAGTAATCTAGAATGGGAGAAGGTACCTGAAACTGAAATCAATATCACAGCTGTATATGATGACACAAGAGAAAATGATATTATCACGGCTAAAGAAAATGAGCTTGATAAATTAGCACAGTTTGAAACATATGAAGAAGTGGTCAACTGTGGGCAAAAGACATTATCAACAAGATGGGTTATAACAACCAAAGACGGTAATACTAAAGCTCGATTGGTAGTCAGGGGTTTTGAGGAACAAATCTGGAATTTCCTAAAGACAGCCCCATCGTTGGAAAGGGGACAATGAGAATGTTCCTATCAGTTGCGGCCCTTGAGCAATGGACAGTAAAAACCACAGATATTGAGTCAGCCTTTCTACAAGGCAAAGCACTGGATAGAGATGTATACATTAAGCCTCCCGAGGAAAGTAAGACACCACAGGATAGAATTTGGAAGCTAAAACATGGGTTATATGGACTAAAAGATGGAGCCAGACAATTTTTGAGAGTGTAAAAGAGGAATTACTGAAACTTGGCTTTTCTCAGTGTAAACTAGATCCAGCATTATTTTATATTCAAGAGAATAGAAAACTCAGAGGAATTATATGCAGCCATGTGGATGACTTCTTGCATGCAGGAGATCATAGTTTTGAAAAACTTATGATAAAACTGAGAGAAAGATTTTCTGCTGGCAAGGTTGAAGAGAAATCATTTAGGTACATAGGTTTTAAAGTACAGCAGTATTCAAATAAAGTCATACTAGATCATTCTGACTACATTGAAAATATTAAAAATACTATTTTAGAACCAAGAAGAGCATCAGGGAGAAATACTCGGCAAGGTTGAAGAGAAATCATTTAGGTACATAGGTTTTAAAGTACAGCAGTATTCAAATAAAGTCATACTAGATCATTCTGACTACATTGAAAATATTAAAAATACTATTTTAGAACCAAGAAGAGCATCAGGGAGAAATACTCTATTAAACAAGAGTGAACAGACAACATATAGGCAGTTGATTGGTCAATTAAATTGGGCAGTACAGGGCTCTAGACCTGACATGACGTTTGAACTAATATCAATGAGTACAAAACTGAAACAAGGTAATGTCAGTGATCTTACCAGAGCCATCAAGATAATAAGTATACTCAAAGATACAAAATCCTTTATTACATTTCCAAGGTTGGACCGGACCAACTTAAGAATTGTTGTTTTCACAGATGCCTCTCTGGGAAACATAAATGAAGGACTTGGAAGCACAGGTGCATATATTGTGTGGGTGATGGATAAAACTGGAAACTGTTGCCCTATTGCCTGGAACGCACACAAAATTAGAAGGGTAGTCAGATCAACTTTAGCAGTGGAGATGCTGAGCCTAGGAGAAGGTCTTGATGCTGCTTTTTACTATAGACAAATGTTGCAAGAGATTCTCGGACTTGACATTAAAACAATAAACATTGAGGCGTATGTAGATAACAGGAGTGTTGTCGAGGCAATCTCTTCCACAAGAATGGTGGAGGATAAACGTCTTCGGGTAGATATCGCTACAATCCAGGAATCGCTGAAGTTTCAAGACGTTAGCAGAATTCATTGGGTTGCAGGACATTTGCAGCTTGCAAACGTAATGACAAAGCAATGGGGCTTCTGGGTTTCATTTGCTAAATGTGCTTCAATCAGGACAGATGCTAAGTGAAATTATCAGATACTGAATTGTCAGACTTTTGATAAAACTGAACATGACTACCCAAGGGGTCATAATTCCATTAATATAGCTGTTTTTGCCTTCAAACCCACTCTCTTAAATTTTATGAAAACATAATACAATCATTTTAGTATACAATAACATTATCTGTATTTTTCCTTTAACTATAAACAAAAGAAAGAAAAGAAAAAGAAAATGTAATCAATGTTAAGTTTATCAGTCAAGGGAAACAACTGCTGTAGTAATCAGATTTTATGTTTGGTATGAGTTACAGTTACAGTTTTAATTGTGATGTCTTTGACGTCATGACTATGACGTCATGACGTTACGTCTTTGTAGTTTAACTGATGCTGTGTAATAAAGCTATACTGTTTACATGGAGTAATTTATTGTATTAACATCTTGGATTGCCAAATTGCATTAAATCAAAATGGCTTCATGCAAGGAACATTCTGACACAAAGTTGGTCCAATTCCCTTCAAGGGTTCTTGAGAAATTGTCATTTTTCTGTTTGTGCTATTTTTAGAAACAGTCCCCCTTGTGGCCATCTTGGATAGTCAATTGGCACAAATTTGAAATAGTTCAATTCAACGACCATTTCTGACCAAATCTGACCAGAATCCATTTAAGATTTCTTGAAATATCGGCATTTGAATGCTAAGTAGGTCACTGTGACCTAATTCCGCTATGATTTTTTTTTCAGTTTTACAATTTTTAATTCCAAGGTCCCACTAATGTTCCATGCATACTTTGCACGATGGTTCTGGAGAAGAAGTTGACTTTGTTGTTTTTGCTATTTTTAGTAATGGTGGCCATCTTGGATTCTCAACCCGACCCAATATCTCAATTTTAAAACTTTGCAGTCTGGTCATGCTCTATGTGAAATTTTAGACTGATGGGTACAGGAGTTTTAGAGCAGAAGCTGTTTGAAGTTGTTCAAATTAGTTGTTTTTGGAAATTGGCAATTGTGCAAAAATACACTTGTAAACAGAAAGTAGGTCACTGCTACAAAACTCCGTTACAGATTTTTTTCATTTTTATAATTCTGAATACCAATGTTCCACTGATGTTTCATGCCAAATTTCAGACAAATATACCCAGCGGTTCTGGAGAAGAAGATGATTTTGTTATTTTTGCTATTTTTAGTGACAGTGGCCATCTTGGATATTCTACCTGACCCATATTTACAATGCTGAGACCTTGGAGTCAGGTCATGCTCCGTGTGAAATTTGAGGATCATGGGTCCAGTAGTTTTATAGAAGAAGAAGTTTGAATAATTTGTTTTCAATTGTTGACGGACGACGAACGAAGCACGACGAACACCGGACGCATTGGTATGACAATAGCTCACAATGGCCCTTCGGGCCAGGTGAGCTAAAAATGAATCCAATGAATACACCAAGCTTTTCAAAAGATATCAAATGGAAACCATTTGGCGACATACACACAGGACGGACTGGACAGATGGATGGCATATCTTAGGTACTGACAGCGGTGAAACTATATGCTCCCCACCCAAGTGAAAATGGAGGGGGCATAAAAAGTTTGAAGTTCTGCAAGTTTGAAGAAGATCCAATCAAATACCAGAAATGTTTTTCAGAGTAAAACTGATGTCCCTCCACCAGCCCCTTTCCCATTCCCTATTATAAAAAGCCTGTATAAATATCTATGCAAGTTTGGAGAAAATCCATTCACTCCTACATGGAAGACTGTGGACCTTGAAAAATGGTTTAAGGTCACTTACTACAAAACTTGTCTTAAACCTATATGAACAATTTATTCATACACGTCTGATGAATATCCGTCAATTAATTGAAGATATAACTCATTTTTAAGAGAAAACTAGACAATCACTAAAGGTGATGAATGCCCCCGCCATATGCCTCACTAGGTGAGTAATGTATTAAGAGGTATTTGTGTGAAATTATATCAAAATCTGTCAATAATAAAGGTGCTGGAGGGATGACAATTTTTTTTCTAAAAAAAGCATCTGTGACCTTGACCTTGGCTCTACAACCCTGAAAGGTGAACTTGTCTAAGATATTGTCATACTTAATATTTGTGTGAAGTTATATCAAAATCAGTTAACAAATAAAGGTACTAGAACCTTGACAGAGTTTTACATGTACACATAATAGCATCTGTGACCTTGACCTTGGACCGACAATGCTGAAACGTAAATTTGTCCCAGATATTGCCATGCAAAATATTTGTGTAAAGTTATGTCAAAATCCCTGAGGAATGACAACATATTTTCTAAAAATAGCTATGTGACTTGACCTTGACCCTAAATTTAAATTCTGGATCGCGAAATTTTCCAAGATATTGTCACACTAAACATTTGGGTGACGTTACATCAAAATCTGTCAATAATAAAGGTGCTGGAGGGATGACAATTTTTTTTCTAAAAAAAGCATCTGTGACCTTGACCTTGGCTCTACAACCCTGAAAGGTGAACTTGTCTAAGATATTGTCCTACTTAATATTTGTGTGAAGTTATATCAAAATCAGTTAACAAATAAAGGTACTAGAACCTTGACAGAGTTTTACATGTACACATAATAGCATCTGTGACCTTGACCTTGGACCGACAATGCTGAAACGTAAATTTGTCCCAGATATTGCCATGCAAAATATTTGTGTAAAGTTATGTCAAAATCCCTGAGGAATGACAACATATTTTCTAAAAATAGCTATGTGACTTGACCTTGACCCTAAATTTAAATTCTGGATCGCGAAATTTTCCAAGATATTGTCACACTAACTATTTGGGTGACGTTACATCAAAATCTGTCAATGAATAAAGGGGCTAGAGGAATGATAAAGATTTTTCTAAAAATAGCGACTGTGACCTTGACCATGAACCTGCAGTGCTGAAATGGTAATTCAACATATTGTCATACTTAACATTTGTGTGAAGTTATATCAAAATCAATCCATAAATAAAAGCAATATAGCGATGCCCAAGTTTTTCGGAAAATAGCAACTTTGACCTTGACCTTGATTCTTCCAACCTGAAACGCAAATTTGTTCTAGGTATTGTCATACTCAATATAGCTGTGACCTTATATCAAAATCAGTTCAATAATAAGGCCGCCAGAGTCACAACAAAAGGTGAGCTTGTATATAAGCCACTGAAATATGGTCAAATATGTATGTCATTCAAGGGGACATAATTCTGCAATAAAGACCTGAATTAAAGCTCTGTTTCCTTTATGCACATGTTAAATGCATGTCTGAACTGTGCTGCAAGTTTCAACTCCCTGCATCTAATACTGTAGGAGGAGTTGTGGAGACAAGAACAGTACCACAAGTGTAAAATATGGTCAAATATGTTATTTAAGGGGACATAATTCTGCAATTAAGACCTGAATCAAATTTCTGTTTCCTTTATGTACATGTTCAATGCATGTCTGAACTGTGTTGCAAGTTTCAACTCCCTGCATCAAATACTGTAGAAGGAGTTGCGGAGACACAAACAGTACTACAAGTCTGAAATATGGTCAAAATATGTATGTTATTCAAGGGGACATAATTCTGCAATAAAGACCTGAATCAAAGTTCTGTTTCCTTTATGCACATGTTCAATGCATGTCTGAACTGTTTTGCAAGTTTCAATTCCCTGCATCAAATATTGTAGGAGGAGTTGGGGAGACAAGAACAGTACTACATAGTGTGACGGACAGATGTATGCTCAGACGGACGTATGGATGGACAAGGGCAAAACTATATGCCCCTCCCCACTTCGTGGCGGGGGCAGAAAAATAAGCATTTGTAAGTTAGCTTTTGGCCTTGAAAATAGGGTCAAGGTCATCAAAACATAGTAAACTCTTGAAATTGTCCTAAAGGTATGTCTATGAAAGTAAAGCGTAAATCAAGCCAAAGGCTAATGAAATATATCAATTTTAGTGAAATTTCTACATATCAAAATTCTCCTGTGACCTTGAAAATAATGTCAATGTCTCCATCATCTGATCAGCTCTTAAGCTAGTCCCAGTGATGCATCCATGCAAGTTTGGTAAAATTCCATCTACCGGTTAAGAAATATTGTGTGTACAAAAAAGTATACTCCAAGTCCTGCAGTGACCTTGAAAATAAGGTCAAGGTCACCAAAATCTAACCGTTTCTTAAACTTTCCTAAATTATGTATCCATGCAAGTTTGGTTGTAATCCATCCATTGGCTCAGGAGATATCGTGGGTACAAGAAATTGTTATATAAAGCCTCCAGTGACCTTGATATTAAAGTCAAGGTCACCAAAATCTAATCAGCTTTTCAACAAGTCCCCATGCAAGCTTGGTTAAGTTCTTTCCATTGGTTCAGGAGATATTGTGGGTACATGAAATTGTCATCTAAGTCATCCAGTGACCTTGAATACAAGATCAAGGTCACCATAGTCTAATCAGCTCTTAAACATGCCTTAATAATGTATCCATGCAAGTTTGGTTACATTCCATCCATTGGTCAAGGAGATATCGTAGGTACAAGAAATTATCATCTAAGTCCTCCAGTGCAGTTTCCATACTTTCAGTCACGAGATAACGTGGGTACAAGAAATTGTCACGCCGACGCCGATGCATGAAATTTAACAATCTTAGACCTCCTGTGACCTTGAAAATTGGGTCAAACTCACCAAAACTTAATCAGCTCATTGGCTTATCCCAATCATGATGTATCCATCCAATTTTGGTAAAATTCCATTCACTGGTTGAAGAAATATACATGATACAAATTGTCATGCCAAAGCCCATGCATGGCACTGAAACCAATATGTCCCCCTCACTTCTGGTGTGTGTGTGGGGGGGGGCATAATGGATGTGCTATGCCTATGACAATATTTTTCGCCATCATAAAGCTTATGGAACCTTCTGGTTACCATAGCAACCAGTTTTAAACTTATCTGCACCACACCGTAGTTAATGATTCCCCAACACAAACAATGCAAAGGTTAAAATTTCATAAAGAATGGCAAACTGGCCCATATTGAGATATTCTTGTTTGAAAGTGTGACTATAGGATAGGTGTACAACAGACCATGGCTATACTATAAGCTCACCCTATTGTATCAATAATGACATTGCATCAAGAGGGCAATGTCATGACATTGCATCAAGACTGACTCATTTGCCTACAGAGTTAATGGTGGTACTGTCTTTAGGGTATATAGACTCACTCCATGGTTTAGGGGCCATTTTGGCAAAGGCAACATTTTTATCAGAGCAGAGTTTGCCAGGTTAATCCCTTGTCTGCAGAAAATAGAATCTAATTTCACCAGCAAATTCTTCCCTTTATAAGAAGCCCCCTTCAGAAAAGGGGGGCAAACATTTCCCTAGCACAGTGATCTCCTTTGTAGGAGTATCCATTCATGACAGAGTGAGCCATTCATGAGGAGTAAGTTACCTCAATAGTTTTTCAGCTGAATCAAGCACAAGCTGGTTAGGTCCCTTCTGCATAATTTTGTCTCCAAAATATCTGCCACAAACACGCATCGTTGGAAATTCTTTGATGATCCTCCGCCTCACTTCATTTAGATTTTCTATTGTAGCCTCACAATGCCAGGGTAGATGCTTAGATAGCACACCAACGTGGTTCTGAACCTTAAGATAAAAAACATCTCCAATGTTTACTTCCTGTAAATACAGTGGCCTGAAACATATATATGAGCCACAACACGAGATAACCAACAAAGTGGTTGTGCGCCCAGCACAGACTCAGATCAGCCTGGGCATCCACCTAATCCGCTCAGACTTTTCGCTAAACGCTTAAAGGGTAGTTAAGGGTCTAAGCTACCTCCATGCGGACGGCGAAGACTCTGATCAGACTGGGCGGATGCCCAGGCTGATCTGAGTCTACGCTGGGCACACAACTACTTTGTTGGTTTTCTCATGTTGCGGCTCATATTATTCATCCAGCAATCGACTAGGAAGAAGTAGTCTCCTTGCAGGATCAAACCTTTCCCTGTTCAGTGCTGAAAATAAGTTTAAATAATAGAATATGTAGGCAAGGATAGAAAGAAGGGAAGACACTTTCCTCCACATTCAAATCTCTAGCTTGATCCCTTTACTTACCTGATGGACTCATCTAAATTCATACTTAAACAAATCTACTTGTCATAAAAATACCTTAAGGACCTTGCTCACCTGAGGCCACATGAAGTTAAAGTATCAGTCAAACAGATAATCATATTACAGCCGATACTCTTCAAAACTAAAAAATGGGTTTATGGAATACTATGCCCACAGCCATATACTCGCCTCCAAAGAATGTTTATCCCGTAATGTATAACAAGAAAGGGCTATACATTTAAGTCTGTAACTGTATGCCTAGCTTATGCAGGTTTTCAGCTATTTTGTTCAAAAGCTTATTCCCATACAAAATGCCTAAGTCAGGAAAAGGAAAATAACTCAACAAAATTTTTTGAAATAGGCTAAACTAGAAAATGTGTTAGTAAAAAACTATGCCCCAAACTATATGCCTGACCCTAACAAGGTCATTTAAAAAAATATATAGGTCTGCTCATTTTTTATGATCTATTCACCTATGAATTATCAAGGCTCCAGCAGATATGCTTCTTGAGTAAAAGATCACCCCTACAATGTTTTGAACAAACAAGAAAAGGGGCAGAACTCTGTCAAAAATAAACAAAACATATCCTTACGTTCGTCAGAATTATCAACACATCAAATACTTTAGGTACACCATAGATGAGGTCTATAGGTCAAACGGTTCAAAAGTTGAAAAAATATCATCGAAGTTAACATAGATGCATAATTCAGTACGAAATCAGCCCAAAAGTTAATCAGGTGATCTACACCTTAGCCTCTAGAAGTATGCCAAATATGAGTATCCTTAAAATTAAGCTCCAGGATTTTGGTAACAAACTTTTATTTAATTTTCTGAAAAAGGGGCATAACTCTGTAAATACAAGGCTGACGGAAACAAAAAAAACTAGAGCAAGTAAGCAGGGGCTCAAGTATACCCCTGGCCAGTGCCACTGCCTTATATTAAACTTTAAACACAAAAATCTAACACGTATCAGATACAAATCTAAAAGTCTGTGACAGTGTCCTTTGGTCAGCAGCAGCACACAGAGGATGTCAACTAATCTGCTGCAAGCTAGGAGTAAACGCAGTACTATATCAAAAGATTCCATTGACGGATATCTGGAATTTATATGACTCATTATAAAGCAGTATATAAAAATGTGACCTTGACCTTATGTCAGCAGCATCAAGATGATGTAAACTGTTGCAACTTTGAGGTAAATGAAGTCACATATCAAAAGATCCTGTTGAAGAAGATGGGAAAAAAATGAAGAATATAAACCTAACACAATCAAGAGGCCCAAATGGGCCTGATATCGCTCACCAGGCTATTTTGCCACGGGACCATTCTGATACAAAATTGGTCCAATTCCACTGAGGTTTTCTCATTTTTCACGTTTTGCTATTTTTTCGTATCAGAGGCAAACTTGACTGGTTCATATTTAGTTATTTTGAAACACCTCAATGCAAGAATGATTTTTGCCACAAATTTCATCAAAATCCATTCTGTGGTTACTGAGATATTGTCATTTTCATGTTTTGTGCTATTTTCAGTAACGGCAGATGGAGCCATCTTGGAATGCCAACATGCAAGAAATTGAAAAGGCTTCATGTAAAGACCATTCTGACACTAAGATTTTCTAATTTTCACAGTTTGCTATTTTTAGTAACAGCGGCCAACATGACTGGTCTATATTTAATTACTTTTGAAACACCTCAATGCAAGAATCATTTTGCCACAAATTTCATCAAAATCCATTCAGCTGTTACTGAGATATTGTCATTTTCATGTTTTGTGCTATTTTTAGTAACGGCAGATAGCAGCCATCTTGGAATGCCAAAATGCAAGAAATCGAAAAGGCTTCATGTAAAGACCATTCTGACACAAAATTGGTCCAATTCCACTGAGATTTTCTAATTTTCACATTTAGCTATTTTAAGTAACAGCTAGAGGCCAATATGACTGGTTTATATTTACAGTCAAACCTGTCTTAAGGGGTCACCCAAGGGAAGTCCAAAAATTGGCTGCTTAAGACAGGTGACCCCTTAATCCAGGTTCATTTGCACTGTATTTCGGTTCAAGGGATCCGGAAAAGGTGGCTGCTAAAGGCAGGTGACCCCTTAATAGAGGTGACCGCATAAGCAGGTTTGACTGTAGTTACTTTTGAAACGCCTCAACACAAGAACCATTTTGCCACAATTTTCATCAAAATCCCTTCAGCAGTTACTGAGATAATTTTGTCATTTTCATGTTTTAAGCTATTTTTAGTAACAGCAGATGGTGGCCATCTTGGATTGGGAAATTGCAATGAATTAAAATGGCTTCATGCAAGGAACATCCTGACACAAAATTGGTCCAATTCCCTTCAAGGGTTCTTGAGAAATTGCCATTTTTATGTTTGTGCTATTTTTAGTAACAGACCCCATGGTGGCCATCTTGGATAGTCAACTGGTATAAATTTGAAATAATCCCATTCAAGGACCATTTCTGACCAACTCTGACCAGAATCCATTTATATTTTCTTGAGATATTGACATTTGAGCAAAATTGGTCTTTTGAATGCTAAGTAGGTCACTGCGACCTAATTCCGCTATAGATTTTTTTTATTTTTATGATTTTTAATTCCAAGGTCCCACTTATGTTCCATGCAAACTTTCAACCAAATATACCCAATGGTTCTGGAGAAGAAGTTGATTTTGTTTTTTTTTGCTATTTTTAGTAACAGTGGCTATCTTGGATTCTCGACCTGACCCAATTTTACAATTTTTAAAATTTGGAGTCTGGTCATACTCCATGTGAAATTTGAGACCCATGGGTTCAGTGGTTATAGAGCAGAAGTTGTTTGAAGTTGTTTAAATAAGTTGTTTTTGGACATTGGCATTTATGCGAAATTACACTCGTAAACTGAAAGTAGGTCAATGCGACAAAACTCCACTACAGAATTTTTTCATTTTTACAATTCTGAATACCAATGTTCCACTGATGTTTCATGCCAAAATTCAGACAAATATACCCAGTGGTTCTGGAGAAGAAGATGATTTTGTTCTTTTTGCTATTTTTAGTAACAGCTGCCATCTTGGATATTCAACCTGACCCAAATTTACAATTCTGAGACCTTGGAGTCAGGTCATACTCCATGTGAAATTTGAGAACCATGGGTCCAGTAGTTTTATAGACGAAGATGTTTGAATAATTTGTATTTAACTGTTGACGGACAACGAACGGAGGCACGACGGCATGACGCACGCCGGACACTTTGGCATGACAATAGCTCACTATGGCCCTTCGGGCCAGGTGAGCTCAAAAATCAAAGGAAAAACATAAGTGTGTGACCTTGACCTTAGTCCAAGGCATGTGTGGGTTTGGTATAGAATAAATTTTCAGAGCAATACCTATCATCATACCAAATACAAGAGGGCAAAGAGGCCCTGAATCGCACACCTGATCAAAAAGGTTAAAGGTCATCATTTGAACAAACCTGATAGTTTCAAATTTCAAGCATCTACACAGAGGGGTTCTGGTGAAGAAGATTTTTAAGTATATTTTAATTTCAAACCAAAGACTCCCCACCCCGGGGCCATTTTGGATCCCAGGGCCACCATTTACACAAACTTGTAGATGACCACCAGGCAATGCATCACACCAAATTTCAAGCATCTGAGCCAAGTGGTTCTGAAGAAGAAGATTTTTTAATACTTTTCTATGTATTTCTATGGTTCAAACCTAGGACTCCCTGCCTCTGGGCCATTTTGGACCCTGGGGCCACCATTTGAACAAACTTGATAAAGGACAATGCCAAATACCAAATTTCAAGCATCTGAGCCCATTGGTTCTGAAGAAGAAGATTTTCGAATATTTTTCTATGTATTTCTATGGTTCAAACCCAGGACCCCCCTGGGGCGGGGCCATTTTAGACCCTGTGGTCATAATTTGAACAAACTTGGTAGAGGACCACTAGGCAAAGCTACATACCAAATTTCAAGCCTCTAAGCAAAGTGGTTCTGAAGAAGAAGATTTTTGAATATTTTTCTATGTATTTCAATGGTTCAAACCTAGGACTCCCTGCCACTGAGCCATTTTGGACCCTGGGGCCACCATTTGAACAAACTTGGTAAAGGACTACTAGGCAATGCTACATACCAAATTTCAAGCATCTAAGCCTTGCGCCTCTGAAGAAGAAGATTTCTGAATATATGGTCCAAACCTCGGAGTCCCTACCAAGGGGCCATTTTATACCCTATGGCCACCATTTGAAAAAAATTAGTAAAGGACTATTAGGCAATGCTGCATACCAAATTTCAAGCATTTGAGCCCTGCAATTCTGAAGAAGAAGATTTCTGAATATTTTCTATGTATTTCTACGGTTCAAACCCAGGACCCCCTGGGGAGGGGGCATTTTGGACCCTGGGGCCATCATTTGAACAAATTTGGTAAAGGACCAATAGGCAATGCTACATACCAAATTTCAAGCATCTGAGCCAACCAGTTCTGAAGAAGATTTTTGAATATTTTTCTATGGTTAAAACCTGGGACTCCCTGCCCCAGGGCCATTTTGGACCCCGGGGCCACCATTTGAACAAAATTGGCAGAGGACCACTAGGCAATGCTACATACCAAATTTCAGGCATCTGAGCCAAGTAGTTCTGGAAAAGAAGATTTTTAAGTATATTTCAGTTTCAAACCCAAGACCCCCTGCCCCAGGGCCATTTTGGACCCTGGGGCCACCATTTGAAGAATCTTGGTACAGGTCCACTAGACAATGCTTCATACCAAATATCAAAGTCCTAGGCCTAGCGGTTTCAGAGATGTCATTTAAAGCAAACTGTTGACGAGGGGCGACAGACGACGGATGGAGCAGGAGGCACGTCAGACAATGGACACTGGGAGCAGTTTCGGTATGTCAACTCGAGTCACTCGAGTAACTAGAGTTACTGACCGAACAACACGAGTAACAGCAATACGCATGCGCAGTACTGCGCACATATTCGTATTTACTCGACCACCTCACCTCGGGTAGCCTGGATTAAAGATGGCTGAAAGTGAACTTCCGCTGTAAAAGAAGCCTGTTATTTGGTTTTGTCTTCATAATGACACATTGCCACGCCATTGATTTGCCCTTTTTCTGTTTAATAATAGTGAGAATGGGATAAGAATGTTCATCATACTGATGATTATAATTATTCTGCGTGTGCTTTTGCCATATTCAGCAGGGTTTTTGAGCGGGGCCAGTAACGACTTCAGAATTGTAATTTCCCATTACAATTTAAAAATGCTTGTGAGTCCTGACTCTTGTGAATATTAAACACCTGAGTTTTAAAAGAAAATTGCGAGAATAGGACTCTGGACTTAAAGGTAAAAAGATCGATGGTCGTCGCCATTTTGTTCTTTACTCGAAGTGTTCGGCACGGCAGTACTCGTGTACCTTTGTACGCATGCGCCAAATTTCAACCCGAGTAACACGAGTTGGCAACTCGAAAATGCTCTGGGTGATCACAATAGCCAACCCTGAGCCTATGGCTCAGGTAAGGTAATAAACCAAACACAGTAAAGGATTTGAATGATAGCAGATTTCAAAACCTTTAAATCAAAACATATATGAAAATATTAAAGTCTGTGAACTTGACCTTTAGGTCACAGGCATATGTAACAAGGGCTTCGCAAGCGGCGCATAATACGCCCGTTTAAATGTCATAAAGGAGTTACAGAATGAACAAGACTGTTTACAAAAGGATAGACAGAAGACAAACAGAGGCAACCGCTCTATAATAAATGAATTCAACTATTCAACATTAGTATATCCAGTCAAGGGAGACAAACTAAATATAATAGATATACCATTCTTGATTGTATTACATTCCCTTGGCATCACTACAATATTTTAAACAGTTGAAATGTTACAGAGTAAACAGGATATTTATGCAAGGGCAGGTAATTCAGTAAGTAAGCCAGAGTTGTGGTTCTTGCTCAGGATACATTGCCTCATTATTATACACATTCCTACAAAGTTTCATTCTAATATTTCAAAAGTTTAAGGAGATATGGAGTGAATGAGAAACGCCTAAAATATACTAATCAAAGGGAGGTTACTCCAAAACTAAGAAAGGGGGAGCAACCATTCTTATATGTGACACACTGTCTTGTGATCATGCACATTGTTATAAAGTTTCATCATGATATTCCGAACGGTTACCAAGTTAAGGTATGCACATGGTTAGTATACACAAAAATAGTCAACAAGAACTAATGAAAGGGATGTAACTCTAAAATGAAGAAGGGGAGAGCAGCCATTGTTGTACGCTACACATCGTTGGGTCTTCATACACATTGCTATGAAGTTTCATTAAGTTATCCCAAAAGGTTATCTAGTTATGGCGTGCACAAGACTTGCAGGGAAAAAATTAATCAAAGGGGCATAACTTGAAAATTAAGGAAGGGGGAGCAACCACTTCTGTACGCGACACATTCCCCCAACCTAATACATATTCCTACCAAATATCATGAATATATCCCATACAGTTAATGAGCTATGGAGCGCACAAGAATGATTATGGACAAACAGACGGACGGACGGACAGCGCCATGACATAATACGTCCTTTTTTCAAAACGGGCATATAAAAATGGTACATAACAAAACTTTGGCCCTTCTATAATAAAAATAGAAAATAGGTAAAAATACTGTTTAAATGTCATGAAGGAGTTACAGAATGAACAAGACTGTTTACAAAAGGATAGACAGACAGACAAACAGAGGCAACCACTCTATAATAAATGAATTCAACTATTCAACATTAGTATATCCAGTCAAAGGAGATAAACTAAATATACTAGATATACCATTCTTG
Organism: Ctena decussata; assembly: GCA_963989385.1. NCBI lineage: Eukaryota > Metazoa > Mollusca > Bivalvia > Lucinida > Lucinidae > Ctena > Ctena decussata. The sequence goes on from OZ022500.1 coordinate 43,191,035, forward strand.
GTTATATTACATTCCCTTGGCATCACTATAATATTTCAAACAGTTGAAATGTTACAGAGTAAACAGGATATTTATGCAAGGGCAGGTAATTCAGTAAGTAAGCCAGAGTTGTGGTTCTTGCTCAGGATACATTGCCTCATTATTATACACATTCCTACAAAGTTTCATTCTAATATTTCAAAAGTTTAAGGAGATATGGAGTGAATGAGAAACGCCTAAAATATACTAATCAAAGGGAGGTTACTCCAAAACTAAGAAAGGGGGAGCAACCATTCTTATATGTGACACACTGTCTTGTGATCCTGCACATTGTTATAAAGTTTCATCATGATATTCCAAACGGTTACCAAGTTAAGGTATGCACAAGGTTAGTATACACAAAAATAGTCAACAAGAACTAATGAAAGGGATGTAACTCTAAAATTAAGAAGGGGAGAGCAGCCATTGTTGTACGCTACACATCGTTGGGTCTTCATACACATTGCTATGAAGTTTCATTAAGTTATCCCAAACGGTTATCTAGTTATGGCGCGCACAAGACTTGCAGGGAAAAAATTAATCAAAGGGGCATAACTTGGAAACTAAGGAAGGGGGAGCAACCACTTCTGTACGCGACACGTTCCCCCAACCTAATACATATTCCTACCAAATATCATGAATATATCCCAAACGGTTAATGAGTTATGGCCCGCACAAGAATGATTATGGATGGACGGACGGACGGACAGCGCCATGACATAGTACGTCCGTTTTTTTCAAAACGGGCGTATAAGAATGGTACAAAATAAAACTTTGGCCCTTCTATAATAAAAATAGAAAATAGGTAAAAATACTTGTTAAATGTTTTTCGTATGATTTGCTTAGTCTATTGTAACCCTTCCATTCCCACCTTCTCAATTCCCCTAACAGTGCAATCACATCCATTGTATCATTATCATTCTGTAACCTTTCATTTTTGATAAATCTATCAAGTTTGGCCTAAAGATGACAATAAGTTAAAGAGCATTTAAAATCCTATTGTGATACAGAAAATGGGATCAAGATCATCTCTTTGGATTGTCATAATTATACATGTATATTCAAACATGTCTGATTTAATAAATGAAAATTGCAAAGTGTTCAAATGATCTTGAAAATGGTGTCAAGGGCATCAAAATCTGAACAGCTCTTCAGCTTGTTTCTATGATATATCTATAATCCAATAGTTCAAAATATATTCCATCATCATCTTGCTCCAATTCAAGCTTGCTGAAGAAGTAAATTTTCAAAACAAACCAATGACAGCATGCACACAAACAGTCCATCATAAAGACGATTTTTTACTAAGTTTACAGCTCCTGCTCAATGAAATATTCTAGTCTTGAGGGTAACATTTTGTATAAACCGAAATAGGGAGGTGTACCAAATGCTTTATGAAAATATCAGCTCATTGGAATCATCTGCTCATTCAAATCATCGGTTCTGAAGAAGCTACTTTTGCTCACTAGTAATGAGACTTATCACCCTTGGCAGCTATCTTGAATAATGGACCACAACTATTCATTTAAACTTTTGTTGCCCCAACCCCTGAGGCAAGATGCCAAGAAAAATGGTTCCAATCAGCCTAGCATTTTCAAAGAAGTTGTTAGAATTTCCGGACAGATACCAGACAATGGGAGTTCGCCAACTCTATAAGCTCCTAATAAGCTTGGCTCAGAGAGCTAACTAAAAACATCAACAAAGTATACAGATGCTCCAATCTAAGGCTGTACCTCAAAGAAACATTTTCTAATGCCTGACACTGGCACATTTAAAATGATTACTTTCAAAGAATGATCCTTATATTTGTTCAAAACACATAAAAATACTTACTAGATCAAGTTTTATGCTTTTGCAGTGCTTGACTGGAGCACACCACATCAGAACCCAGGTCTTGTTCAATACTTCATCATCTAGCGATTTATGATTATATCGTTTAAATGTTGCTCGGCACAGAGCTTTCAACCTTCCTATATCATTCATCAGGGCATCTAATGTTGCAGCATAATCGTATGGTGGTCTCACGTAGGTTGTTAAATTCAGCAAATCAGTTTCATGAGGTATTTCAAAGTATATGTCTTCTTCCTGTTGTTCACCAAACGGGTCTTGATGTTGTTCATGGTACTGGTCTGCTTTTATAGTCTCCTGACCAATCGACTCCAATCTGTAAGATATTACCATAATTACCTTAAATATTTGGACACCAAAACATTTCTATACCTGACTGAAGACTGCTTCATGCATTTTGACAAAGCATATATTTCCTCTGAGGGCATGTTTTATAAAATTGGTGATAACAGTGTAAACACAGTGACAAATGTTCAAAGAAAGGACAATCATGCATAGCATATTAATATCAATATGTTGAAATATGCAAGTAGTACAGTGCGCACTGACTTCCGTACTATATTAAAATACACAATACATACGAATGCTTGGGTGGCAAAAAAGCTGCACACAGGACCCAGCATATTGTTATCTGTACCTTATGAAAATATGTGATAAATACAGTGCCGGCTAAAAAAAGATTAAGCAACAATATGAAGCATATATCTGTCCGTACTAAATGAAAATACGCAATCAAAAATAAAATGGCTGACCAAAAATATCATGCATATGTCTGTCCAAATGAACAGAAGATATGCTAGATTATTCTCGTTCTGCATCTATACAAGATGTTTTTATTTCTGAACTGTTGAAAAATACCCACTGCATTATGCAAATTTACGGACTCTGAAAATACTACAGGACAGTGTGGTACTATCGATATGTTTGCTACATGCAAGTTGGAACATGCAGCATGGTTGCAAATTTCTGTAAAATATATATAGCCACTGTTTCGGTGTCTTCTATCTTGCCCATGCAATGATGCAATTCCATATTCAAAATTATAGCTATGAATATGAAAATATGATTGTGTCCATACCCTACAACAGGAATATGTTTTGCAATCTACCACTGAATCTTGTCTAAAACATGCCAAGGTCTTGAGCCAAGATTTAAATTAATCATTTACATACATGTGATGAACTCCCCATGACCATGAGGGAGATTTGGATTTCATTTCAGGGAGATTGAGTTCTCCATCAGGGAGACTTTTTGACGGCAACTTTGATGCGTCGTTTCACATATTTTACTGTATGTTTTTCTTATTTTAAAACAGAACATGAACTATAGTATAGTTTGTTTAGTTTACTTTTGAGATACTCCCCCCAGACCCCCCCCCCCCCCCAAAAAAAAAAAAAACACCTCCTTTCTTTAATTATTATAATTATTCATTTATTATTATATTACTGTTATTTGTATCATTATTTTGGTATCTGTCTGGCACAGAATCTAGCTTTTGCAAAAGGGTATACTTGAGATTTCATATAGATTTGCCTCCCTTGAAATTTCTATTTCATTTTATCTACTTATCTTCTTTCATAAACAAATAAGTTTTGGTTAAAGGTACTCAGAGCAGTAACAAGAGCTGTCGTCTGACAGCATAGCTCGCCTGAATAGGTGCTTGCCCATCACAGAGTTGCTATGGTGGTGTGGACTACTAAGCATAAAACTTCAGACAAGCATTCCATAATGACAACACGTTTATAAACAAAAGCTATCTCAGAAATAAGTCTTAAAATAAAATAAAAATAAAACCAGAGGACCAATGGTCCTGTAGCTCACCAGACACCTTCTGTCAACAGACACAGTTTGTCATTTCGCTCATTTGTTAAAAAAAATACAAATTTGAAACCAGTATCTTAAAAGGTGTACATATTTTAATTTTAAAATCTCAGTGACCTTGAGCAAATTTCAAAATATGACCTTGACCTTTGATGACCTTGTCTTCATGTATTCATTTAAATAAGCATATTTTCCAATTATTATATCTAGGCTTAAAAAATTCCGTAACATCAACTGTTTAAGCATTTTCCCACATAAAAGCATAACATACCAAAGTTGACTTTGCCATAAATTAGGTCAAGGTCAGTGCGCTGTCATGATTTGTATAAATTATGATGGGCCCAAGTCCTCAATGCTACATACCATGCCACGAGGTCATTGTGTTTTTGGTTCTGGAGAAGTAGATTTTTGAAGGAGTTTGACCATATATGGGCATGTCGTAGACTTGAATGATTTTGAGAAATCCACTGCTTAAAGGCCCTGTCACACTACAACGTTTCAGACAACGTACGCCAACGTATGAAAAATTTATCCAATACGCTGGCATACGCTGGAGATAAATTAAAACATCAAATAGCAGCCGGTTTTGGAACGCACACATAGCGTACTGAAACGTATAAATAACTTATTCACAACGTATCCCTAGCGTATACATAACTTATACAAGCGTATAACAGCGTGTTCCCAGCGTATCTGTAGCATTCTCGTCTTATGCCGAACGCATGCACAACGTTAGTCTAACTTACGCCGACCTTATGTATAGCGTGTTGGAGCGTGCTTCGACGATCAGATGTAAAGCGACGGCTCTCTACAACACTTTTTATTGTAGTGGACGTTGATCAATGGACATGCCTAAAGAACGAAAATTAGAGAACTTTGCAGGTAGTAGCTGACCACCTGCATGCCTACCGTCGTCCCAATCATCACCCGACTGCCGTGCCTACGATGGTAGCCAACGTCCCTCTCGCGCAGACTCCAATGCCTCTTTAGTGGTATCCGTGGCTGCATCTGCAGCAGCTGTGGTGGCATCTGAAGTATTAACCTCCTCTCAAGCCCCAAAACGACAAGCAGAAGCGGTCCAAGAAGATTCCTTATTTAAAAGTGATGAATTGCTGATCTGTATCCAATATATATAGCTGAAGCCCAGGTCGCTGATGGATATGTTACCTAAATACGCTCAGTGCGTTCTTGATACGTTGAATACGTTGTAAGGTCGTCAGGCATAGGTTGGATACGTTCTGGATACGCTCGGTATAAGTTACAGGTAAGTTACCTATAAGTTAGAAATAAGTTACGCGTACGCTCCACAATGGACCTGCTGGCTGCCAACGTATATCAACGTATGATTAACTTATAAGTTACGTGCATGAACGTACGCATAACTTACCTGTTGCGTACACCAAACTTATGACTAACTTATAAACAATACGTCGGCGTACGTTGAAAATTTTAGGCATGCACAAAATTTCGGGCCGCATTCGACGTACAACAACTTATACCAACGTATTTGAGCGTACTCGTAACTTGTTCATAGCGTACCCCTAACTTATTCAACGTACGCCAGCGTGTTTACTAAATTTCTCATACGTCGGCATACGCTGATGCTATACGTCACTGTGTGACAGCCACATAAGCATTTTCCAATGCATCAAAATCGACCTTGCCATAAATTAGGTCACAATCAATGCACAGTCCTGATTTGTATAAATTATGATGGGCCCAACTTCCAAATGCTACATATCAAGTTTCAAGGTCATAGGCCTTTTAGTTCTGGAGAAGAAGATTTTTGAAGGGGTTTTACCATATATGGACATGGGAGCCATCTTGGTCATGTGACCCAGATCCTGGGAACCTACTTTCGTTCCCCCATCCCACTAAGACTCCATATGAAATTTGGCTTCAATAAGGGATGTGGTTTCAGAGGAGAAGATGTTTGAAAATCTTGACAACAGATGGACGGGCTGACAGAATGACCTTGACCTTTAGTGACAATATCTTCATCTGGTCATTCAGTTAACTATATATTCCAAATATTGTACCTTAGACTTGAATAGTTTCTGAAAAATCCATTTTTAAGCATTTTCCCATATAAAAGCCTAACATACCAAAGTTGACAGTGTCGTAAATTAGGTCAAGATCAACGAACAGTCATCATTTGTATAAACAATAATGGGCCAGAGTGCCCAATGCTACATACTAAGTTTCAAGGTCATAGGCCTTCTCGTTCTGAAGAAGAAGATTTTTGAAAGGTTTTTACCATATATGGGCGTGGTGGCCATCTTGGTCATGTGACCCAGACCCTGGTAACAAACTTTTATTCCCCCATCCCACTGAGACTCAATATGAAATTTGGCTTCACTCAGCCCAGTGGTTTCTGAGGAGAAGATGTTTGAAAATCTTGATGACAGACGGGCTGACAGAATGACCTTGACCTTTAGTGACATAATATCTTCAACTGTTCGTTTAGTTGACCATATACCCCAAATATTGTACCTTAGACTTAAATAGTTTATGAGAAATCCACTGTTTAGGTGTTTTCCCATATAAAAGCCTAAGGTACAGAAGTTGACCTTGTCATAAATTAGGTCAAGGTCACTGCACTGTCATCATTTGTATAAACTATGATGGGCCTGAATGTTTGATGCTACATACCAGGTTTCAAGGTCATAGGCCTTTTTGGTTCTGGAGAAGAAGATTTTTTAAGGGTTTTTACCATATATGGGTGTGGTGGCCATCTTGTCATGTGACCTGGATACCCCCAACAATCTTATGTTCCCCCAACCTAGGTAGGCTCCATATGAAATTTTACTTCAATCGGCTCAGTGATTTCAGAGGAGAAGATATTTGAAAATGTTGACAACAGATGGACGGGCTGACAGAATGACTTTGACCTGAAGTGACATAATATCTTCAACTGTTCATTTAGTTGACCATAAAAAACAAATATTGTACCTTAGACTTAAATAGTTTCTGAGAAATCCACTGTTTAAGCGTTTTCCCATATAAAAGGCTAAGGTACCAAAGCTGAGCGTGTCATAAATTAGGTCAAAGTCACTGCATGGTCATCATTTGTATATACTATGATGGGCCTGAATGCCCGATGCTACATACCAAGTTTCAAGGTCATAGGCCTCTTGGTTCTGGAGAAGAAGATTTTTTAAGGGTTTTTACCATATATGGGCTTGGTGGCCATCTTGGTCATGTGACCCGGATACCCAGAACAAACTTTCGTTCCCGTAACTTAGGTAGGCTCCATATGAAATTTGACTTTAATCAGCCCAGTGGTTTCAGAAGATGTTTGAAAATCTTGAGAACGGACAGGCTGATAGAATGACCTTGACCTTTAGTGACATAATATCTTCAGCTGTTCATTTAGTTGACCATATATACCAAATAATATACCTTAGACTTAAATAGTTTCTGAGAAATCCACTGTTTAGCCGTATACCCATATAAAAGCCTAAGGTACCGAAGCTGACTGTGTCATAAATTACGTCAAGGTCACCGCATGGTCATCATTTGTACAAACTATGATGGGCCTGAATGCTAGATGCTACATACCAAGTTTCAAGGTCATAGGCCTTTTGGTTCTGGAAAAGATTTTTGAAGGGTTTTTACCATATATGAGCGTGGCCGCCATCTTGGTCATGTGACCCAGACCCGGGGTATAAACTTTCTTTCCCCAACCCCATTGAGACTGCATATGAAAGGCTTCAATCAGCCCAGTGGTTTCAAAGAAGAAGATGTTTGAAAATCTTGACGATAGATGGAACGACGGAATGACCTTGACCTTTAGTGACATAATATCTTCATTTGCTCATACAGTTGACCATATATACCAAATATTGTACCTTAGACTTAAATAGTTTCTGAGAAATCCACTGTTTAAGCTTTTTCCCATATAAAAGCCTAACATACCAAAGTTGACCGTGTCATAAATTAGGTCAAGGTCACCGCCAGGTCATCATTTGTACAAACTATGATGGGCCCGCATGTCCGATGCTACATACCAAGTTTCAAGGTTATAGGCTTTTTGGTTCTGGAGAAGAAGATTTTTGAAAGGTTTTTACCATATATGGGCGTGGCCGCCAGCTTGGTCATGTATCCCAGACCCGGGGTATAAACTTTGTTCCCCCAACCCCATTAAGACTGCATATGAAATTTGGCTTCAATCGGCCCAGTGATTTCAAAGAAGAAGATGTTTGAAAATCTTGACGATAGGTGGACTGGCGGAATGACCTTGACCGTTAGTGACATAATATCTTCATTTGCTCATAAAGTTGACCATTTATACCAAATATTGTACCTTAGTTTAAATAGTTTCTGAGAAATCCACTGTTTAAGCATTTTCCCATATAAAAGCCTAACGTACCAAAGTTGACCGTGTCATAAATTATGTCAAGGTCATCGCCAGGTCATCATTTGTATAAACTATGATGGGCCCGCATGTTCAATGCTACATACCAAGTTTCAAGGTCATAGGCCTTTTGGTTCTGGAGAAGAAATTTTTTGAAGGGTTTTTACCATATATGGGCGTGGCGGCCATCTTGGTCATGTGACCCACATACCCGGAACAAACTTTCGTTCCCCCGACATAGGTAGGCTCAATATGCAACATACAAAAAGAAAACTAAAAATAAGGAAGAAGAAGTACTTTTAAGAAAAATTCAAACTTTAGAAGACAATTTGGTGGAAGAAGATTTTCCAGAATTGGAAAAATTGAAAAATGATTTATATAGCTTAAGAGAAGATAAAATGTATGGAACATTAGTGCGTTCCAGAGCTAACATAATCGAAAATGGAGAAAAACCATCCCAATATTTTTGCAGTTTAGAGTCTAACCACTATACAAGTAAGTTAATGACTGTTTTAGAACAAGAAAATGGGGAAATGATAACAAAGCAAAAAGATATTTTAACAGAAACTGGAAAATACTATGAAAATCTCTACTCAAGTAAAGAGCATAATTTAAATGATATAGATTTGTCAATATATATGCAGAACACTGACATTCCAAAGTTAGAGGAACAGGAAGCTTCAGAGTTAGAAGGCATCTTAACATTAGAAGAAGCAGGTCAAACATTAAAACATATGAAGAATAACAAAAGTCCAGGTACAAGTGGTTTTTCAGCTGATTTTTTTAAAGTTTTTTGGAAGCAATTAGGGGCATTTGTAATTAGGGCAATTAATTTTGGATTTCTACGGGGCGAATTATCTATAACACAGCAACAAGGTTTAATAGTATGTATACCAAAAGAAAATAAAAACAGACATTATCTTAAAAATTGGCGACCGATTACTTTGCTAAATACTGTTTATAAAATTGCATCTGGGTCAATTGCAAACAGGATAAAAAAAGTTTTAAATAAGCTGATAAGTACTGACCAAACAGGATTTATTGAGGGTAGATTCATTGGGGAAAACACACGACTAATGTATGATTTGATGCAATTAACAGAAGAACAAAATATTCCTGGATTATTACTTCTTATAGATTTTGAGAAAGCTTTTGATTCACTGTCTTGGTCTTTTATCAATAAAGTTCTGAAATTGTTTAACTTTGGACCATCAATAAGACAGTGGGTAACAGTTTTATACAAAAATTCTTGCTCAGCAGTGACTCAGTGTGGATTTTTATCATCTTTCTTTAATTTAGGTCGTGGATGTAGGCAAGGGGATCCAATTTCCCCATATTTATTCATTCTGTGTGCAGAAATTCTGACTGCTAGGATAAGAAATAACAAAAAAATTAAGGGTATCAAACTCGACAATGTAGAATTTAAACTCTCTCAGTATGCTGATGATACGTCAGCCTTTTTAGATGGATCAAAGACATCCCTAGAGGAAACTCTTACAGAGCTGGAAATATTTGCAGACATATCTGGATTGAAGATAAATTATGATAAAACTCAAGTCATTTGGATTGGAGCAAAAAAATACAGTGCAGACTCAATTAAAACAAGATGGAAACTTTCATGGGGAGCTACAAAATTTAAATTACTTGGCATAACTTTTGATGTGGACCTAAATAAAATCATAGGACAAAACTATTCAGATAAGATAGGATACCTTAACAAGAGGCCCACGGGCCACAAAGCTCACCAGATCTCTAGCTCAAAATTGCTTTCAAAACTGCTGTCACATTAGTACAGGCTAATACAAAATATACTACTACAAAGTCTCAGTCTGACAGTCTGTTGAGTTGATAACAAAATATATAATTGTTTTCCATATCTTGATTGCAGTAAATGCCATTTTTTTTTATTTTCCCCATTGTAAGTCAATGCAACTCTAATTTGCCATAGCAACCAAACGAAAGAGCTGATTCTCATAAAAGAAAAACACATATTTTCACTTCCCTAGCCCAAGGACACTAAAGATAAAATCTGAGCCAAATCGGCCTAGTGGCTTCAGAAGGGATCATTTTTTAAGGGTTTTTTTTTCCTTCTTTTGCTTTATGGCTTCCATGACAACCAATAATAAAAAGGGTTGGTTGGTTGATTTGATGCTTAACGTCCACGGTAAACAACTAAGGTCATGTCGGGACGGTCAGTTAACCTACCCACACTATTCCTGGGCAGGCTTAGACCTCCTAAGCGGTTAACCAGTACTAAGTGCACACACTTTCGCCAGTAACTGACAACTGCCCTTCTTGAATTGATCAGCGGAAGGAGAAACGAAAGTATGTGGCCAGACCGGGATTCGAACCCAGGACAACTGACTTATGAGTCAGGTGCCCTACCGATTGCGCTACCCGGCCCGGCTAATAAAAAGGGAAGTGGACCAAAAACATATAGATGATAGAAGACTTCTCAAGAAACATTTGTATAAAAGTTTTGTCAACATATCTGCAATGGCTTGGTAGTGAATGCGATTTTTCAATTTTCCCCATTATAAGTCAATGCAACTCTAAGTTGCCATAGCAACCAAACTAAAAGGCAGATTTTCATAAAAAACACAAACTTTCAATCCCCCAGCCTAAGGATACTACAGATGAAATCTGGGCCTTATCGGTCCAGTGGCTTCTGAGGAGATAATTTTGTAAAAAAAAAATTCATTATTTTTGCATTTTGGTTTCCATGGCAACCAATAAAAGGAGCAGTGGGCCCAAAAGCATCAACGCTAACAGAAGACTTCTTAAGGAACATTTCTATAAAAGTCTTGTAAGCATATCTGCAATAGCTTGGCAGTAAATGCTATTTTTCAATTTTCCCCATTATAAGTCTATGGGAACTCTAAGTTGCCATAGCATCCAAACTAAAGGGCCGATTTTCATAAAAAACACAAAGTTTCAACCCCCCAGCCTGAGGATACTACAGATGACAGCTGGGCCTTATCGGCCTAGTGGTTTCAGAGGAGATAATTTTTAAGTATTGTTTTTCACTTTTTGACTGCATTTTGGTTTCCATGGCAACCAATAAAAGGGGCAGTGGGCCAGAAAACATACAGCTGATAGAAGACTTATCACGGAACATTTCTATAAAAGTTCTGTCAACATTTCTGCAATGGCTTGGCAGAAAATGCCATTTTTCAATTTTCCCCATTATAAGTCTATGGGAACTCTAAGTAGCCATAGCAACCAAACTAAAAGGCAGATTTTCATAAAAAACACAAACTTTCAATCCCCCAGCCCAAGGATGCTACAGATGAAATTTGGGCCCAATCGGCCCAGTGGCTTCAGAGGAGATGTTGTTTAAAAGTGTTGACGGACGACGACGACGACATACGACAGACGACATACGACATACGACAGACGCCGACGACGACGGACAACTGCCTATCCTATAAGCTCCCCCGGAGCCTTCGGCTCTGGTGAGCTAAAAATTCTATAAAACAGTGGCAGAGAAGATTTCTTACTCCACTTGGAAAAATAACTGTAATAAAATCACTATTATTACCTAAGATAACCCATTTGTTAATTGCCCTGCCCAATCCAGATTCAGACATTTTAAATGACATAAATGGTTTATTGTATGATTTTCTCTGGAATGGGCGAGCAAAGATAAAACAATCTGTGGTGATTAAACAATATTTTGAAGGTGGTCTAAAAATGATTAATATAAAAGCTTACGCTGAGGCACTTAAGATCACATGGATAAGAAGAATCTTACAGAAAGAGAGTAAGTGGCAGATACTTTTAAAAACATTAATATCAGTGGAAAAGCTTCTGTGTTGTGGATCAGAATATATAAAAAGTATCTTACCAGCTTTGAAAAATGATTTTTGGAGAGATGTATTTAAAGCCTTTTGGAAGTTTGAAATTTTACTGGAAGTGGATTTTGATAAAAGCCTATGTCATCAAACGCCAATCTTTTATAATAAAATCTTAAAAATTGGGAGTAACAGTTTCTTTTATAAAGCATGGTTTGATAAAGGAGTGAGATATGTAATGGATTTAATAGATAATCAGGGTAATTTTTTCAATTTTCACTTATTTGTCGAAAGAAGATCAGTCAAGACTAATTTCATTCAGTATCAAGGAGTAATAGAATGTATTAAGAAAGCATTAAGAGATGCAAATGGTGATCTAAATGGAGATATGCAAGGTCCAATAATCCCAAAATTAATTAGTACCTTATTAAAGCAAAATAAAGGTTCAAAAAATTTATACATTATCTTAAATAAGAATAAAGATACCCCATCAGGCAAAGTTAAGTGGAATCAGCTTTATAATAATAACATTAATGAAGATTCGTGGGAATATATTTTTCAGGCACCTTTTCAGATATCTAAATGTACAAAGCTTAGATGGTTTCAGACAACAATTAATCATAGGGTACTCATTACAAATAAATTTCTGTATCAAATTAACATAATGGATAGTGCTAAATGCACGTTTTGTGGCAATTTTGAAGAAACAATATCGCATTTATTTTGGAGTTGCACTAAAACACAACTCTTTTTACAAGATTTAGTTAAAAGATTCAAAGAAATGGATGTACAGTTCGATTTAAAGGAAATAAACTTTGTTTTAGGTCTCTATCCCAAATCTACATCTGAAATAATACAACTCTTAATGTTAATTGCAAAATACTACATATACATGTGTAGATGTACTAATACACCATTGAATTTTATGGGGTATAAAGTCAATGTACAGTCACTGTATCAAAGTCATAAAGAGATTGCAATTAAAAATAATGAAATACAAAACTTTTTGCAGGCCTGGAGCTCATTTCAGCAATTGACTGGATAAAGTAAAAATAAATATATAAATATTAGACATTGACTGTAACAGAATAAGAGGGAAAACTGAGTATTTTGTTTGAACCTTTTCATAAGGAATCACATGCATATATCTTATAGATTTGTTATATACTGCTCTACTCAAATGATATGTTTGTAATATATATGGAAGCCACCCTTACTTCTAAGCATTGTAGACAAACAAAACAAAAAGCAAAACAAAAATATCTGAAGAATGGAAAAGGCAGCCCTGTTTGACTGATGAAGAACATTTTTTTTTTTCTTCAATATATACTTAATAGTGTGTATCTATAGGGAATTCTAAAGACGGGCATTGCTTGAGCAGGATCTTAGATCACGTGCATGCAGGAGGTAGTCAGATCGGATAGGACAGGTGGGCAGACTGGTCAAAGTCTTCAGTGTTTATATTTTAGATTTCCTCGGGTTCCTCATCAGCATGTTTGCAGGTGGGGAGGATCCTGATCGTTGGTTTATGTGGAGACTGATCAGGGTGCATCAGGCCTGCACGTGAAATACGGTCCGCTTTACAAACCCTTCTGTAACGCTCTGTAAGTGATTTGTATATAAGAAGTTTTAATAGTTTGCTTATGATTTATATGCAGTATGAAAGGGTATGAGAGTTGGTACAAATGGTTCTGTGCTTTATACTTTTCATGCTTAATACCCTGACAGATGCCCCTGGGCTGTCTGGGATAATTGTAACAGGGGGTTTATCAGAATAAAGAAAACACACTGTAAAAAAAAAAAAAAACTTTCGTTCCCCCGACATAGGTAGGCTCAATATGAAATTTGGCTTCAATCGGCCCAGTGGTTTTAGAGAAGAAGATTTTTGAAAATCTTGACGATGGATGGACCGACGGAATGACCTTGACCTTTAGTGACATAATATCTTTATTTGCTCATACAGTTGACCATGTATACCAAATATTGTACCTTAGACTTAAATAGTTTATGAGAAATCCACTGTTTAAGTGTTTTCCCATATAAAAGCCTAAGGTACAGAAGTTGACTTTGTCATAAATTAGGTCAAGGTCACCGCATGGTCATCATTTGTACAAACTATGATGGGCCGCATGTCCGATGCTACATACCAAGTTTCAAGGTCATAGGCCTTTTGGTTCTGGAGAAGATTTTTGAAGGGTTTTTACTATATATGGGCGTGGCGGCCATCTTGGTCATGTGACCCATATACCCGGAACAAACTTTTGTTCCCCCGACCTAGGTAGACTCCATATGAAATATGGCTTCAATCGGCCCAGTGGTTTCAGAGGAGAAGATGTTTGAAAATGTTGACGACCGACGGACGACGGACGCTATACTATAAGCTCACCTATGAGCCTAAAGGCTCAGGTGAGCTAAAAATCCACATGAAATGTCAAAGTCCATGAGCTTGAGGTCAAAGAACTAAGGGGTGGGGGGGGGGGGGGCTGCAGGGGCTAGGATGTATGAAAACCTTGAACCATTATCTAACATCAGTCCAAGTAATAGTATCAACTGAGTCCATCGTGTCTTCATAAATATAAAACTTTACCAAATCTTTAAGACAAAATTCAAAGTTGATGACCTTGACTTCAAGGTCATCCAGTGGGGTAAGTATATGGTGTTTTGCAAAAACTCAAAACAGCGTCTAACATCAGTTCATGTGTAAACTAGAAATGTTTTTCAGAGAAAAACTGATGTCCCCCCACCAGCCCATTTCCCATCCCCACAAATGAATAAAAAGCCTGAACAAGTAAAATATCTAGACAAGTTTGGAGAAAATCCATCCACTGGTTCTTAAGATATCCTACATAGATGACTTTGACCTTGAAAATGAGGTCAAGGTCACCAAAATCAAATCACCTCTTAAACTTGTCCAAATGATTTATCCATGCAAGATTGGTGAAATTCTATCCATTGGTTCAGGAGATATAGTGGGTACAAGAAAATGTCATGTAAGTCCTCCAGTGAACTTGAATATGAGATCAAGGTCACCAAAATCTAATCAGCTCTTAAACTTGTCCCAATGATGTATGCATGCAAGTTTGGTGAAATTCCATCCATTGGTTCAGGAGATTTAGTGGGTACAAGAAATTGTCAGCTAAGTCCTCCAGTGACCTTGCAAACGAGGTCAAGGTCACCAAAATCTGATCAGCTCTTAAATTTGTCGCAATGATATATCCCTGAAATTTTTTAGAAATTCCATTCATTGGTTCAGGAGATATAGTGGTTACAAGAAATTGTCATCTAAGTCCTCCAATGACCTTGAAAATGAGGTCAAGGTCACCAAAATCTGAAAACCTCGTAAACTTGTCCCAATGATCTATCCGTGCAAGTTTGGTGAAATTCCATCCATTGGTTCAGGAGATATCGCGCATACAAGAAATTGTCATCTAAGTCCTCCAGTGACGTTGAAAATGAGGTCAAGGTCACCGAACCTAATCAACTCTTAAACTTGTCCCAATGATGTATCCATGCCAGTTTGGTGAAATTCCATCCATTGGTTCAGGAGATATAGTGGGTACAAGAAATTGTCATCTATGTCCTCCAGTGACCTTGAAAATGAGGTCAAGGTCACCAAAATCTAATCAGCTCTTAAACTTGTCCCAATAATGTATCCATGCAAGTTTGGTGAAATTCCATCTATTGGTTCAAGAGATATCACTGGTACAAGAAATTTTCATCGAAGTCCTCCAGTGACCTTGAAAATGAGGTCAAGGCCACCAAAACCTAATCACCTCTAAAACTTGTCCCAATAATGTATCCATGCAAGTTTGGTGAAATTCCATCCATTGGTTCAAAAGTATTGGCGCATACAAGAAATTGTCATCTATGTCCTCCAGTGACCTTGAAAATGAGGCCAAGGTCACCAAAATCTAATCAGCTCTTAAACTTGTCCCAATAATGTATCCATGCAAGTTTGGTGAAATTCCATCCATTGGTTCAAGAGATATGGCACATACAAGAAATTTTCATCTAAGTCCTCGAGTGACCTTGAAAATGAGGTCAAGGTCACCAAAACCTAATCACCTCTTAAACTTGTCCCAATAATGTATCCATGCAAGTTTGGTGAAATTCCATCCATTGGTCCAAGAGATATCGCGCATACAAGAAATTGTCATCTATGTCCTCCAGTGACCTTGAAAATGAGGTCAAGGTCACCAAAATCTAATCAGCTCTTAAACTTGTCCCAATAATGTATCCATGCAAGTTTGGTGAAATTCCATCCGTTGATTCAAGAGATATCGCGCATACAAGAAATCTGTCACAGGGACGGCGACGCCCACGCCCGGGATCCGCACTGAAAACAATATATCCCCCCTCACCTTTGGTGGGGGGACATAATTAAATCTCTGCCAAGCATTATGAATCAGTACGCAATTAGAAAACTTTAATAAAGACCAAATTTCCTAAGTCCCTGACCTTGACATCAAGGTCATGAGCGGGGGTCGGGGAAGTACTATGTAAAACTTTGGACTAATATCTAACTACAGTGCAAATATAAAAAGAATTCATCTGTGAATTCAGGAGATATGTGTCTTTAAAAAACTTTAACCAAAACATCAAATCAATAAAAAGACAATTTTCTAAGTTCATGACCTTGACATCAAGGTCACCAATGGGGGTGGGGGTAGTACCTTGGAAAACTTTGGACCAATATCTAACTGCAGTGCCAGTATCAAAGAAATTCATCCATGGGTTAGGGAGATATTGGGCTTTATAAAACTTTAACCAAAACATCCAGTCCAAAAAAATTCCCAATTTTCTAAGTCCATGACCTTGACATCCAGGTCACAGAGTGGGGTGGGTGTGGTACCCTGTTAAACTTTGGACCAATATCTAACTACAGAGTAAGTATCAAAAGAATCCAGCCATGGGTTAAGGAGATACAGGTCTTTAAAAACCTTTAACCAAAACATCCAATCCAGACGCCGACACCGACGCTGACGCCGACGCCAAGGTGACAACAATAGCTCTTCCTGAACTTTCGTTCAGGCCAGCTAAAAACTGATAAAAATGTATATAACAATGTTAAAATTCTGTCTTTGGCACAAACTATTATACAGGCCTTCCACTAACTTTCAAAATTTGGAAGTCCAGACTTCCATGGTGTCAGATTTGGACTTATTGAGAGAATTTTTTGGAAGTCCGAAGTTTTTAGGAATGACTTATGCATGGTTAGTTTTACCTCCCCCCCCACCCCCCCCCCTGGTCCCCTCCCCGCCCCCCTTACACATCCCTCTCTCTCTCCCATACTGTAGTGAACTTTTTGTTCTTCGAAGGGAAGCCTGAGCATTTGCGCTGTTTAATCAGAGTCATTCCTGTTCATTTGTGAACTATACGCAAGTCCTGAGCACTCTAAAAACTGAAGACTCGCCGTTGCACTGTCTGCTATTGCATAATATTCCCTTTCATTGCCGCCGAATGGGCCGCGTCAGAAATAAGGTGACTTCCGGCACGTATAATGAAGCAGTGAAAACAAGTCTCCGACTGTAGTGCGCATGTTTATTTTGTGTAGTTGTGAAACAGGGCTATCGGCTTCTTTTCACATGACATATCTTCTTAACACATTTCGTCGGTAATTCTTTGAAACAGCCATCTGTTTTCACGGGTCAGTGAGTTTATTAGTGACCTGAATAATGGGATTAATGTCAACAGACATGATGTGTTTGTTTATTGCACAGTCAAAACAATATTTGATGCTGTGAATACACATGTGGATATCTCCTTACTGGCAGGGAAAAAGGGCATGGCGTTGGAAAAGGGGTATCAGAAAAAAATTATGAAGGGAAAACTCAACATCCGGGAGATTCTGAAGGTTTTCCGGGAGCGTGGGAGCTGGGCTCCATTTCCGGGAGACTCCCGGATGATCCGGGAGACATCACATGTATGCATTAATTAAGAAATTATGCATGTATATAAATGAGTTGTTAAAAAAAAGCGACTCTTTAAATTGAGACAGAGTAACTGGGCTATACCTGTTACTAACAAGGATCTCACTACTCTTGGTGTGTTTGCTGTGTATTCTGTAATGTATTTTTGGCCGGTGGCCTTTATTTACCAAATAAACTTTTGTATTGTATTGTATTGTATTGTATTTAAACCAAAAAGCTTTTGTTTGAAATCACTCACTAGTCTCACTAATATAGTCTATGGTTCACTCGAAAAAATGATCACATTCAACTTTGATTTCTTTCTCATTTGCAACTGAGATGGCTGCAGACGCAAAGCCCAGACAGATTGTAACATGTACGAGGGCTGTTCAATAAGTTGGTGGAATTCACTGTAAATTAAATCCTTATTAATTAATATTTTCACTTAATATTTGGCCTAATAAGAGATGAGTTCAATATGTACACGACAGAAAAATCTTATCGAGCACAAATGGTCTCAAAATAAATTATCTGTAACCATAGTAACACATGTAATGCATACTGCCGGGCGTCAGTATTTCCTGTATTCTAATTGACTTATTTTGTGTTAAAACCACACTTACCGACGAAGAAAAAAAGGCCCAAGTTAATCAGACGCTGACACAACGTCACAACGTCATTTCCTTAAAATTTTGTATCTGTGGCAGTTTCGGTTACGATCTTAGCACACTGATTTCGCTACGGTGATATGCAATATTTGACGTGATGACAGAATTGGAAATACGTGCAATTATCAAATTTTGTGTTGGGCTTGGTAAAACACCAAAGCAAACTATAGAAATGATTAAGGAATCAACACCTTCGAGTTCCTGCAGTACTTCATTTGTCTATAAGTGGCATGAACGCTTCAGAAACGGCAGAACTTCACTTGAAGACGATCCCCGTGAAGGCCTGTGAGTGTGACAATGTCAATTTTGGACACACCCGTACCTCAAACTTCCACTCAACAGTGCGGAGATCCGCATGTTTATACGGATTTCAAGCGGATTTTATGCGGAAATGCTTAAATAATGCGGAATTCCGCACTATTTCCATTGCTTGCGGATTTTTTTTTCGGTCATTTCCTCATATGAAATTCTGCATTGGTACGGAATGATATGGAAATTGTGCGGAGATTTCTTACTTAGTTATTCCTCATGCGGAATTTTAGCGGAGATTATGGACTTAGTCTATTTTAGCTCTGGGGAATGTCTTAGAAAACTTTTTAATGCGGAATTCATGCGGAGTTTTCTCCACATCATCTCCCAAAGACAGTAATTCTATTAAATGATACCATAATGCTTTCTTTTGATTGGCTGATTTGAATTCAGTGTGTTTGAAGCAAACAATTTACAGAAACTTTACACAGTGAATGGTGGAGCTAACAGGAACACTGTAATTTGAAAGTTTCATTCAAGGATTGTTAGGAATAGATACCAAACAAAAGTCACTGTAAGTATTCAATATAATACTTGAATTTTGTTCAGTCACATGAATTATGATTTGAAACACTATAGAGTGCAGGAACAAACTGTATGCAGTGCATGTATTTTGCTAAGTGGGTGGGGTGGGGATATATTTTAGCCTGTGCTGATAATCCAAGTTTCTATTTTACAATTGCACCAGTAGATGGCTGCCCATATGCTCAGCCTGAATTTATGCAGAACATTTTAATGAAAGTTTCTAAAGTAATTCAGACAATTTCAAAGCAAAGCTGAACTAACAAACCTCAAAGAGCCTCCCTGGTGATAATATAGCTTGGATTTGTTTCAGATGCTGTTGTCTGCCTGTCAAAACTGAAACAGCATAGCCCTACAGTTTGAAGGCTGATCTGATGCAAACTTGATGTATTTCTTTTTTACACCACAATTAAATTGTTCTCCTCACCCTTGAAATCATTTGGCCTTACACACTTAATCAGAATTTGATAGTTTAATGAAACTGTTGCAGCTATGCTATCTTAATTGATTTGGTTGATGTTACAGAGAATAGCTGATTAATACACCTTTTTTACATACACTCACAAACTTCAAAGGGTGGCAGCTGCAAAAGTAAAAACCTGAGTTGTGACCCTTGCTCTCAGATGCTAAATGCTAAGCAAAAAATTCTACAACCTTCATATTATGCGGAGTTCCGCATCTTGCGTAGTTCCGCATCTTGCGGAGTTCCGCATCATGTGGAGACCTTGCGGAGTTCCGCATCATGTGGAAACTTTGCGGAGTTCCGCATCATGCGGAGATCTTGTGGAGTTCCGCATCACTCCTGTGCTGATAAGTGTTCCAATACTCCACATCATTGTGGAGATCCACATAAAATTCTACATGGATGCGGAGTATTGGAACATATTTTCCGCATTGATTGGATTTCCGCATTCAATCTCCGCATGTTTCCAACAGAGCTCCGCATGGAGCCAGCGGAATTCCACACAATGCGGAAAAAGAACTGAGAATCTACCAAATGATTATTTTCCATTCTTTTGATTTAATTTCACTTCTGTGTAAGTGCGGAAATACTGTTCCAATACTCCGCATTGATATTTCCGCATGAAAGTTGCGGAATTCCGCACTGCGGAGCGGAAATTTGAGGTACGGGACTGAGTGCGCGACAAAGTGAACTGCGATCGTCGGATCACAGTTCGATCCATTTCGGAAGACTTAGGGGTTTCCTGCTCAACTGTGCACCGTATACTGACACAGGACCTTGGTATGTCAAAGGTTAGTGCACGCTGGGTTCCCAGACTCTTGAAAGATAGTGAGAATAAAAGGCCATCAGCCAAGTGTCACCCGACGTTTGAAACGTGTCACAATCTTCAGCCCTTTATTCTGTTTCAGAGTAAATGTATGGCCATAAGCAGAAAATATATATTACAGAACCTGGTAAGCAAATAATAACTGAACACAAGCAAAGACATATACCCAATTACTGGGTCTCTTTATAAAATACTTCAGCTCAGAATGGGGCATATATGTGTAAAATCAGGTTACTGAAACTATAGGCCCTTACAAAATGACCAAAACATCAAGACTGTATACCCAGTAACAAAATAACAAGAGCCATAATCCTGCTTATATGAATCTGATGAAAAATGAACAATGCATTTATTAAAATTCAGCCCATTAATATGAATAGTTCTGGAGTTATCCCTTTACCTTTAAGTGAATGTCTATTATCTATGAAAGGGGAATAACTCTGTCACTTATAATTTAGCACATCCTAACAATAATCAGAAAAATCAATTAACCAAATGGTAATAGCATAACAAATTTCAGCGCTCTCGGTCAAACGGTTCAAAAGTTGGAAAAATGCCAAAAAAATGACAAAGGGCCATAACTTTGTAAACAAGAGGGCCATGATGGCCCTGGATCGCTCACCTGAATATCCTGTGAACTTAACCTCAGAGACATCCATATGACTGACAGAGTTTCACAAAGATTAAATGGAAAATGAACCCTTTATTGTGTACCTAAGGTTTTTATAAGATTTAACCTAATGACCTAGATTTTGACCCTACATGACCCAGTTCCAAACCTGGTCTAGATTTCTTGGATATGAACATTCTGGCAAAGTTATCAAAACTGTGCCTTCTAGAGTGTACACAATGTTTTTCTAAGGTTTAACCTAGTGACCTACTTTTTGACCCAACATGACCAAGTTGCACACTTGGTCCAGATTCGTTGGAGACAAACATTCTGACAAAGTCTCATGAAGATTAGAACAAAACTGTGTCCTCAAAAGCGTTCACACTGTTTTTCTAAGAACTGACCTAGTGACCTAGCTTTTGATCTGACATGGCCCAGTTTCAAATCTGGTATAAATTTCATGAAAGTAAACATTTTGACAATGTTTCACGTAGATAGGATCATAACTGTGCCCTCTAGAGTGTACATGAGGTTTTTCTAATATTTGACCTAATGACCTAGTTTTTGACCCCACAAGACTCAGATTCAAATTTGGCCTAGATTTTATATAAATAAACATTCTGACAAAGTTTCATGAAGATTGAATCATAACTGTGCCCTCTAGAGTGTGCACAAGGTTTTTCTAAGATTTGACCCAGTGACCTAGTTTTTGACCCCACATGACCCAGTTTCGAAGATGGTCTAGATTTCATTAAGATAAACATTCTGACAAAGTTTCATGATGATTGGATCATAACTGTGCCCTCTGTCCCATTCTAAGATTTATTTCTATTTTTAGCTCTGGCGGCCATTTTGTTCAGTGGAGCGGAACCGTCTGAGCAATTTTTGGTCAGAGCCATGAGTAAAACATATCTGTGAATTTTTTTTGAAATCGAGCCATTGGCTTTAGAAACAATGATGTTAAAAGCTTTTTTCTATTTTTAGCTCTGGTGGCCATATTGTTCAGCGGGGCAGAACCGTTTGAGCAATTTTTGTAGAGGGTCTCCTAAGGAACATTTCTGTGAAATTATTTCAAAATAGGCCCAGCAGTTTTGGAGGAGAAGTCGTTTAAAGGTTTTTCTATTTTTAGCTCTGGTGGCCATATTGTTCAGCGGAGCAGAACCGTTTGAGCAATTTTGGTAGAGGGTGTCCTAAAGAACATTTCTGTGAAATTATTTTAAAATCGGCCCAGCAGTTTTGGAGGAGAAGTCATTTAAAGGTTTTTCTATTTTTAGCTCTGGCGGCCATATTGTTCAGCGGAGCGGAACCGTTTGAGCAATTTTGGTAGAGGGTCTCCTAAGGAACATTTCTGTGAAATTATTTCAAAATCTGCCCAGCAGTTTTGGAGGAGAAGTTGTTTAAAGGTTTTTTCTATTTTTAGCTCTGGTGGCCATATTGTTCAGCGGAGCAGAACCGTTTGAACAATTTTGGTAGAGGGTCTCCTAAGGAACATTTCTGTGAAATTATTTCAAAATCGGCCCAGCAGTTTTGGAGGAGAAGTCGTTTAAAGGTTTTTCTATTTTTAGCTCTGGCGGCCATATTGTTCAGCAGAGCGGAACCATTTGAGCAATTTTGGTAGAGAGTCCCCCAAGGAACATTTCTGTGAAATTATTTTGAAATCCGGCTAGCAGTTTTGGAGAAGAAGTTGTTTAAAGCAAAAGTTGACGCCGGACGCACGACCGGACGACGGACGCCGGACGACGGACGACGGACAAAGACCGATCACAATACCTCACCTTGAGCACTTCGTGCTCAGGTGAGCTAAAAATGGGACAATTGAAATTCCAAAATCACATGCACATCTTCAGATCATGATGAAACATTTTGCACAATTTCAAGTCAATCTGATACAAGATGTTGCAGGAGTTGCGGGGACAAGGTCTAAGTCAGCAAGGGCCGTAACTCCATTAAAAATGGCCGAAACAAAAATAAAAAACCACATGCACATCTTCATATCGTAAGAATACAATCTGTAAAATTTCAAATCAATCCGATGAAAGATGTAGAAGGAGTTGCGGGGACAAGATTTCGGAAGGTCTGAGTCAGCAAGGGCTGTAACTCCATCAAAAATGGCCGAAACAAAAATCGAAAACCACATGCACATCTTCATATCATTAGAATACATTCTGTAAAATTTCAAATCAATCCGATGAAAGACGTAGGAGGAGTTGCGGGGACAAGATTTCGGACGGACGGACGGACGGACGGACGGACGGAAGGACGGACGGAAGGAAGGACGGACGCACACACGGACGGACGAGGGTCATTTCTATAGTCCCCCTCCGCCTACGTCGGGTGACAAAGAGAGACGGGTGGCATATTTGGCTCAGTTTCTGCGTCGGTTTGAGAGGGAGGGAGAACGTTTTTTAGGCAGGATAATTACCACGGATGAGACTTGGATCCATCACTTTGATCCTGAATCTAAGTTGGAGTCCAGCGTTTGGAAGACACCCAGATCACCAGCACCTAAGAAGGCACGCGTACAGCGCAGTGTTGGCAAGGAGATGTTTATTTATTTCATGGACCGTCAAGGAATGATCTTGGAGCATAAAGTTAAGGACGATTGCACCGTGAATGCAGATTATTATGCAAAGGTAAGTTTTAATAGAGAGTATAAAACTTAATAAAATATTTTAATACAAATAATATTATATTCAACTTAGTCGAAGTATGTAATAATTACAATCTAAAAACATTAAGATCTTTTGTTAATGAACAAATTGTTATTACCCCTGCCCTTTACAGGTATTACGCCGGGACTTGGTTGACGCAATTAGCCAGAAACGACCAGGGATAGATCTGTGTGATGTCATATTTCACCAAGACAACGCACCAGCCCATCGTGCTGCCTCAATGACGCTAGAGATAGGCGTCCTCGGATTTCAAGTGTTGGAGCACCCGCCTTACTCACCCGACCTAGCCCCGATGGACTTTCGGGTTTTTCCGGAACTTAAAGCTAGCCTCTGTGGGAGGAGATTTGACAGTGTGCAAGAACTACATCGCGCTACAAGAGACACAATCCAATCATTCGATGATCAGTGGTACCGAGAGACATTTGACATGTGGGTATCCCGACACAGAAAATGTGTCAGCATTAATGGTGATTACGTTGAGAAAGTGCGACGTTCGCTTGAACTGTAAATGTTATAACGTTTGGAGCCCGGCAATGTGTGTTTAGTCATGTATTTTCAAGTATGTGTTACTTTTTATCATCATATCTTTACTTTTTTTAATGAAATTTTCAGAACATGTAACTGTTGAAATCTGTGTTTGCAAATTATTTCTTGAATTGGTGAACTAGTTTAAAATTTATGATAAAATTCCATGAACTTATCGAACAGCCCTCTTACTACCTAGAAACAATCTAAACTAAACAATGACCTGATCGCATGCTTGTAAGTCATTTTGTTTGAGATCTGCGCGCCCATACACCATGAGTTCTGGTTGAAATTACATGCTTCAGACAGCTGGACTGATTTTGACTTCCTTTAGAATACCAATTTGTCACTGATTAACTAGATGGAACTTTTATTACCATACTGTGGGGCAATATAATTACGAAACCAATTAAGGTGCGATTAAACTAAAGAATTGATAATTATTATTCGTGTTTGGGGTAAATATAGTGAACAGTTTTTGAATACTTTTACATCTTAATTCTGTTACCGACAATCGTAAGACACAGATCTATTTACTATACTATTACATGCACTACCGTAATTTGCATAAAATTTGGGACAGGAAAAAATATTTAATTTTCCAGCTTTCAATACTAGTAATGTCGTCGAAAAAGTAATTATTTTTTAAGGTGTCCCAATACTTAGGTTCATATGGTCCAAAACATCAAAGTACACTCAAAGTTTGTTGCAACTTTCGTTAGACCGAAAACAATGGCACCTGTTGACAAAGAGTTGCAACAAGAGCTCCGCAAGCGGGGCAATATACGCCCATTTCTGAATGGGTTCTTTTTTTGCACCGTTTCATCCATGTCTACATTGCTATCAAGTTTATCAAGACATTCCAAACATTAAGGTTCTCAATAGAAAAGCCTTAAAAAAGTAACCAAAGGGATGTAACTAAAAAAATAAGGAAGGGGAAGCAATTATTCTTTTATTAGACATACTGTCTCAACCTAATACACATAGCTATAAAGTTTCTTCAAGATATTCCATACGGTAACCTAGTAATGACTTGCCCAAGAATAGCAGTAGAAATTAATCAAAGGGATGTAACTCCAGAAATAAGGAAGGGGGAGCAATTATTCTTATATAAGACACACAGCCGCAACCTAATACACATTGCTATAAATTTTCATCAAGAAATTCCATACGGTTGCCTACTTATCGCTTGCATAAGAATAGCCTTAGAAAATATTCAAAGGCAGGGTTCGAATTTAACTTTTTTTCTCACTTGCTAATTTTAGCAAGTGCTCAATTTTTCTACTTGCTAAAACAGGAAGTCCACTTGCTTTTTCTCCGCATGCCTCAATTTTATGTAATTATACCATTAAATGCCCTGTATTGTTAGTTTATGCAATTAGAAATGTATCCTAGCTGGATGGGCTGTCTTTTTAGTTAAAATCATCAGGCATAGGGCCCCCTAGCCCAGGCTATTTTCTAAGTTCAAACTTATGGGCCATTAAAGTAGGGGAAAGACAGAAAAAAGGAAAAAGGCTGGAATGAATACAATAACTTATATTGACCTAGTGGTTCTCATTCATTATACTCCCTTTTTCCCCTTCTGACAGACAATATAAAGTATCTTACCAATGAGGCTTTATCTCACAAGGGCCATGCCTACACACCCTACCAGGTTCTCTTCACACTGACAGCTACTAGTTTCATATTTCAAAGCAACTCTGAGCTCTTTCTACCACTTTTATGCAGTTTTTATAGTGACAGTTTGGGTTTTTTGGCTGATAGAGTCAGTCTTAGTCATACTTGCATCTGTTTCTGTTTTGGTGGGTTTATTTTCAGAAGGTTTTTCCTCCTGATCCCCCGTTTTGCCCCTTTTCCATTTCACAATTAAAATCTGTCCATGTTTATTGATTTGAGAACATGTGCTTTTTGATCAAACTGAAAACAGACGCTTGCAGATGGGGGTTGTCACAGATGCTTGACGAAGGGCACCGTAATGGAGAATCAATATAAGGCAAGCGCCTGGGTGATCAAGACAAGTTTGCGACTGCGCATCTTGTTCTGCACAAACAAAAACTTTACACTTCCGGATTAGTTCTTTGCACCGAGACAACTACACTCGCAAAGAAAATCAAGTGGTGTTTTTTTGGACTCGCAGTCTGTAAATTTTGGTCGCATTTTGCGAGTATGCGAGTCTAAATTCAAACCCTGAAAGGGAGGTTATTCCAAAAATAAGTAAGGGGAGGCAATCGTTCTTATATGTGGCATATTGTGTGAACCTAATATAAATCACTATCAAGTTTCATCACAATAGTCCAAAGGGTTAGTTAGATATGAGGTGTACAAATATAGTCTGACAAAATAATCAAAGGGAGGTAACTCAAAATCTAAGTCAAGGGGGGTAACCATTCTTGTATGAGACACGTTGTCTTAACCTCATAAACATTAGTATAAAGTTTCATCATGATATTCCAAAGAGTAACCAAGTTATGGAATGCTAAAGAATTGCCATACAAACTGCCATAGATGAGTTTTTTTCAAAGGGCTGTAACTCCGCTAAAAATCATCGGAGGAAAAATTTCATATAATATGCGCTACTCCACATCGTAGTCTTACTATTTACAAAGTTTCAGCTTAATTGGATGAAAACTGTAGGAGGAGTTATCCGGAAACGAACACCCCAAAAATTCTAAGTAAAGGGCCGTAACTCTGTTAAAAATCATTGGAGCGTAACCTCGAAACGATATGCGCTGGTCCACCTCATAGTCTTACTATATACCAAGTTTCAGCTTGATCGGATGTAAACTGTAGGAGGAGTTATCCGGAAACGAAAAGTTTAGGCCGGGCAGACGGACGGACGGACGCCAGCGCCATAACAATATACGTCCTGTTTTTCAAACGGGCATATAAAAAGAAGAGATATGGCTTTAATCAATTACGGGGTACAGTTTATTTGCATTTATTGTCGAAAAAAGATGTCTCCACCTGATTGTCTTGTGTTGTTCTTTATAATCCACTTGTATCCTTAATCAAAGTTTTAATACTAAATTAAAGTTTGTCACAACAAAACGGTAAATTGAATCACTGATGATCCTGTGACTCAGTGTCAAAAAGTTAACGGCTGTTGCATAATGGGATTGACACCCAATTAACTCACAAAAGTTTTATGGCAGTTTGATTACCAATTATAAAGAGACATGACAAGAAAACATGCCGTATGCATTCCAAAGATGTTAAAAAAAGGAGTTTTCAAAATTAATTCCATCGTATTCAATGCTGAAACAATGAGATCACAGTTGTTGCATGTTTCCCGTACCTCAAATTTCCGCTCCGCAGTGCGGAATTCCGCAACTTTCATGCGGAAATATCAATGCGGAGTATTGGAACAGTATTTCCGCACTTACACAGAAGTGAAATTAAATAAAAAGAATGGAAAATAATCATTTGGTAGATTCTCCGTTCTTTTTCCGCATTGTGTGGAATTCCGCTGGCTCCATGCGGAGCTCCTTTGGAAACATGCGGAGATTGAATGCGGAAATCCAATCAATGCGGAAAATATGTTCCAATACTCCGCATCCATGTAGAATTTTATGTGGATCTCCGCAATGATGTGGAGTATTGGAACACTTTTCAGCACAGGAGTGATGCGGAACTCCACAAGATCTCCGCATGATGCGGAACTCCGCAAAGTTTCCACATGATGCGGAACTCCGCAAGGTCTCCACATGATGCGGAACTCCGCAAGATGCGGAACTACGCAAGATGTGGAACTCCGCATAATATGAAGGTTGTAGAATTTTTTGCTTAGCATTTAGCATCTGAGAGCAAGGGTCACAACTCAGGTTTTTACTTTTGCAGCTGCCACCCTTTGAAGTTTGTGAGTGTATGTAAAAAAGGTGTATTAATCAGCTATTCTCTGTAACATCAACCAAATCAATTAAGATAGCATAGCTGCAACAGTTTCATTAAACTATCAAATTCTGATTAAGTGTGTAAGGCCAAATGATTTCAAGGGTGAGGAGAACAATTTAATTGTGGTGTAAAAAAGAAATACATCAAGTTTGCATCAGATCAGCCTTCAAACTGTAGGGCTATGCTGTTTCAGTTTTGACAGGCAGACAACAGCATCTGAAACAAATCCAAGCTATATTATCACCAGGGAGGCTCTTTGAGGTTTGTTAGTTCAGCTTTGCTTTGAAATTGTCTGAATTACTTTAGAAACTTTCATTAAAATGTTCTGCATAAATTCAGGCTGAGCATATGGGCAGCCATCTACTGGTGCAATTGTAAAATAGAAACTTGGATTATCAGCACAGGCTAAAATATATCCCCACCCCACCCACTTAGCAAAATACATGCACTGCATACAGTTTGTTCCTGCACTCTATAGTGTTTCAAATCATAATTCATGTGACTGAACAAAATTCAAGTATTATATTGAATACTTACAGTGACTTTTGTTTGCTATCTATTCCTAACAATCCTTGAATGAAACTTTCAAATTACAGTGTTCCTGTTAGCTCCACCATTCACTGTGTAAAGTTTCTGTAAATTGTTTGCTTCAAACACACTGAATTCAAATCAGCCAATCAAAAGAAAGCATTATGGTATCATTTAATAGAATTACTGTCTTTGGGAGATGATGTGGAGAAAACTCCGCATGAATTCCGCATTAAAAAGTTTTCTAAGACATTCCCCAGAGCTAAAATAGACTAAGTCCATAATCTCCGCTAAAATTCCGCATGAGGAATAACTAAGTAAGAAATCTCCGCACAATTTCCATATCATTCCGTACCAATGCAGAATTTCATATGAGGAAATGACCGAAAGAAAATCCGCAAGCAATGGAAATAGTGCGGAATTCCGCATTATTTAAGCATTTCCGCATAAAATCCGCTTGAAATCCGTATAAACATGCGGATCTCCGCACTGTTGAGTGGAAGTTTGAGGTACGGGTTCTTTTTCTTCTTTTTGGTCAGAGTATCAGTATGTGTTTTCTTGTAACCAAGTGAGGGTCAAACAGGTACTTAAAATTGTTGGTACAACTAGTATGACAAAGCAAAACCTTTTGAAATTTGAAGCTGCCATTAGATAATGTGCAGTATGCAGTCTGATTAGCGAATTCGCTGTTATCTTATTTGAGTTATGTTTTTATTCCACATATGGCTGCTCCGAGCCTGCGTTAACTGCCCAATTATGGTCACTCCGAGCATGTTTGATATTGAGGGAAATTGCATTTTAGAGCAAGAGTTCCTGTAAATAGTCAACCTCTATATAGTCTAGTGGTATAAAATGTGTATATTGCATTTGGAAAGCCCAACACACATGCAGTAATGATGCACAATCCTACTTCTATATACTTGGAGCAGCGGTTGCTCTGCGCACTTTTTTTGCAAGCACACGCATACTTTCCAATTTATGTGGCTCCCCAGCATGATTTAGAAAAAAAATAAATAAAAAAAAAAAAAAACGCTCGGAGCATCTTTGCCTAGATTTCATTGAGATAAACATTCTGACAAAGTTTCATGAAGACTGAATCACAACTGTGGCCTCTAGAAAGTACGATTGATTTTTCTGAGATTCGACCCTGTGACCTTAATTTTGACCCGAAATGACTCAGATTCAAACTTGACCTAGATTTAACCGAGATAAACATTCTGAAGTTTCATTAACATTGGATCAAAACTGTGCCCTCTAGAGTGTACAAATTTTTTTTCAATGATATGACCTAGTGAACTAGTTTTTGACCCAATATGACCCAGTTTCAGATCTGGCCTAGATATTATTTAAATAAACATTCTGGCAAAGTTTCATGAAGATTGAATACAAACTGTGCTCTTTAGAGTGTACACAAGGATTTTCTAAGATTTGACCTAGTGACCTAGTTTTTGATCAGACAATATCCATTTTCAAACTTAGCCTAGATTTTATGGAGATAAACATTCTGGCAAAGTTTACTGAAGACTGAATCAAAACTGTGCCCTATGTATGTACGGTTTTTCTCAAATATGACCTACGGACCTTTTTTTTTTGCTTGAGGACCCAGTTTTAAACTTGGCAAAGATATCCTGGAGATAAACATTCTGACAAAGTTTCATGAAGATTGGATCAAAACTGTGGTGCCCTCTAGAAAGTACACAAGTTCTAAGTTTTGACCTAGCGACCTAGATTTTTGTCCAGACAATACTCTGTTTCAATCTTAGCCTAGATTTTATGGAGATATACATTCCAATAAAGTTTCATGAAGACTGGATCAAAACTGTACCCTCTAGAAAGTATGTTAGATTTCCCTAAATGCTGACAAGCTAAGACGTCCTGTACCCTTGAAATTGGTGACCATGAAAAAGAGGTCAAGGTCACCAAAATTTAATCACTTCTTTTCCATCTCTCAGTGATGTATCTGTAACAGTTTGGTTCAAATCCATCCATCCATTCAAGAGATATGGTGCAGACAAGCCATTTCTCAACATTCTTTGACCTCCTGTGAAGATCACCAAAATATAATCAGTTCTTTTGCATTTCCAAATTATATATCTGTGCATGTTTGGTTCAAATCCATCCTTCCATTCAGGAAATATGGCGCAGACAAGCCATATTTCAACATTCTTTGACCTCCTATGACCTTGAATATGGGGTCATGGTTTCCAAAACCTAATCAGTTCTTTGCCATCTCTCAGTGATATATCTGTGCAAGTTTAGTTCAAATTCATCCATCCATTCATTAAGGAGATATGGTGCAGACAAGGCATTTTTCAACACTCTTTGACCTCCTGTGACCTTGAAAATGGGGTCAAGGTCACTAAAATCTTATCAGTTATTTGCCATCTCCCAATGATATATCTGTGTCAGTTTGGTAAAAATCCATCATTTCCTTCAAGAGAAATGGTGCTATTTTTCATCATTCTTTGATGTCCGGTGACCTTGAAAATAAGGTAAAGGTCACCAAAATCTAATCAGTTTTCCCCCTACCCAGTGATGTATCTGTGCAAGTTTGGTCGAAATCCATGCATGCCTTCAGGAGACAGAGTGCAGACAAGAAGCTGAGCTAACGCAGACGCTGACGGGATCCACACCAAAAACAATATGTTTCCCCCACCCCCTATGGTGGAAGGACATAATTAGGTATATTCCATAATGCAATACTGCATAGAAAGTGATAACAATGGCTTTCGTTTATGCCATTACACCTTTGTTTGCAAATGAGTATGGAGATAATGCAGGCTGACAGCGCTTGTAAAAAAGCAATGCAGGCGGACAGCGCTTGTAAACAAGAGGGCCATGATGGCCCTGGATCGCTCACCTGAGTATCCTGTGAACTTAACCTCAGAGACATCCATACATACGTATGACAGAGTTTCACAAAGATTCAATGGAAAATGAAACCTATTGTGTACCTAAGGTTTTTCTAAGATTTAACCTAATAACCTAGTTTTTGACCCCACATGACCCAGTTTCAAACCTGGTCTAGATTTTTTGATATAACATTCTGACAAAGTTGCATGAATATCGGATCAAAACTGTGCCCTCTAGAGTATACACATTGTTTTTCTAAGGTTTGACATAGTGACCTTGTTTTTGATCCAACATGCCCCAGTTGCACCCTCGGTCTAGATTTGTTGGAGATAAACATTTTGACAAAATTTCATGAAGATTGGAACAAAACTGTGCCCTCTAGAGCGTTCATATGGTTTTTCTACGGAACCATTTTAGCAATTTTGGTTCAGGGCTATATCAGAAACATCTGTGTGAAATTATTTTGAAATTGGCCTACTGGTCTAGGAGGAGATGTCATTTGAAGAAATTGTTGACGGACGGACGGATGGACGGCGGACAAATATCGATCACAATAGCTCACCTTGAGCACTTTGTGCACAGGTGAGTTAAAAAGCAAAGACAGAAGTTTCAGATGACTTTGGGATGCAAAAACCCTGTCAAAATTTTTGGGTCACTAAAATTACTGATGTTTCTGCATTTTTTAGGTATGGGACAATACTTTGGGTGGGCTAAAATAATTATTTTCACAATTTTCAAGATTGTCCCAATTCTTTCGGCGTCCCAAATTTTACGCAAAATACACTGTATAATTCTCATGGTATGTCAGTGACACCCCTGTCCACCCAGGAGCAAACTCAAATGCTTCTAACAGCATTCCATATCGAAGGTAATGCAACAGAATTATCAGGAACCAAATATGAAAAGAATCTGACTTGTCATTACAGAGATATGAGCAAAACAAAGGTTTAATGCAAAACTTTGACCTAATTTAAGTCCTAATTATTGTCCCCTGCCCCTACTCATGGGCCTGATTCTAATGGTTAGGCATTTCATATCAAAGGTAATGCTACGGAGATATCATTATCTAAATAAGAAAAGAATCTTACATGTGGTTACAGAAATACAGCAATCCAAAAGATTTAACACAAAACTGATGTAAACTAAGTCCTCATTGTTGACCCCCTTGGTCCCACGCACAGCCCTGACCATGGGTCTGATATGTTTCACATCAAAGGCAATGGTATAGAAATATCAGGAACCAGATATGAAAAGAATCTGACTAGTGGTTACAGAGATATGAGCAAAACAAAGGTTTAACACAAAACTTTGACGTAATTTAAGTCCTTATTATTGACACCTGCCCCTACTCAGAGGCCTGTTCCCAAATCTTAGACATTTCATATCAAATTAATGCTACAGAGATATTATTATCCCAATATGAAAAGAATCTAACCTGTGGTTACAGAAATATGGCAATCCAAAAGATTTAACACAAAACTTGTGTGAAAAATTGATAAAAACTAATTACAGACCACTAGTCCCACCCAGGGGCCTGGCCACAAAGATCTTAAGATACTTCACCAAAAGTCTGGTGTTAGCTGCCTCTGTCATCCATCCATAAACATTTTCAAAGATCTCCGAAACCACTGGGCAGACTGAACTCAAATTTCATATGGAGCCTGCATGGGTCAAAGGATTGGAAGTTCTTCAAATGATCTTGGTCACATGACCAAGGTGGCCGTCATTCTCATATATGGTAAAAACTCTTATAAATCTTCACCAGAGCCAGTGAACTGATTAAATCTCAGGTGAGTGATTCAGGGCCACAATGGCCCTCTTGTTGTCAAAAAAAACATTTCTATTTTCATATTTTGTTAATGATATCTCTATGGCAAAATTGCTTTTGGTGAAGTATCTTAAGATCTTTGTGGCCAGGCCCCTGGGTGGGACTAGTGGTCTGTAATTAGTTTTTATCAATTTTTCACACATGTTTTGTGTTAAATCTTTTGCACACCATACAACCGGCTGAAGTGATGCCAGATGCCTACAGAGATAACAGATGGGCGAAATCGAAAGTAGGATTTCAGCAGGTGAGATAAAGTTACCGGTAAAAACAGACGATAAAATCCTGGAAGAGTTTAGCCTCATATGGAAGTTGCTCAGTGCCTGTAGATTCTACAGTGCCAGTCTGGGTGGCTTTCATACACAGATAAGGCTATGGCAGGGCTTGAAAGGGGAACATTTTCAGAAAACAACACAAAATCTGCATTTCGGCTCCCATTAAATGAATCTGAGATAGTGATCAATCTGTTTGCTTGCGTACAATGAAACCTCATTTAATTAGCAATATTTCTGCCAATTTTTGATGCACAGTTTAGTTTTATAATGAAAATACACACGTTCAAAGAGGGTGGGTAGCGAAAAAATGGTTGCCTTTGTCAACAGATGCAATTTTAGGTGGATAGCTGGGATGACAGATTGGTTTGTATGGAAATGGCTGACATTGATGGCAGGTATCAATACATAAGTATGTGTCCATAAAATCGCATTTTTAATGTTTTGGTTGTGTCAACAGCATAAAATCACCGAGAGAACTCGTAAAAAGTATTTTTCTAGATGTCAAAGGAATAATGTTTGTCTTTATCGAAGTTGGCTACGCATTCGTGGAAGAAATACTATATTGTCAGAAAGAGGTGAACGCAGAACTATACAAACGGTGGTTGGCTTGTGTATCTTTTCGTTGTATTTGTTTCTCATTTTGAAGCAAATTTCTTGTGTTTTTGTTTGTTTGTTTGTTTCATAGTTTTTATATGCCGCCGAAGCAAGAGTTTGTCTATGTGTGTGTGAGCGTTTGCAGAGGGGTGTGGGTGTCTGTGGGTGTGTGTTGGGGGGGGGGGGGGCTTGTTGGTCAGCTTGGTACCGATACTTGAATAAGGGATTGCGAAATTGCCAATTCATCCTTAACTAGAGCAAGTGAGCAGGGGCTCACGTGTACCCCCGCCCAGTGCCATCGCCTAATGAAAGCATACTTTAACGCATAACTTCAATGCAAATGTCATACATGTACAAAATTCTAAATCTGTTACCTTGACCTTAGGACAACAGCAGCATCCATATGATGTAAACCAGTATGAAATAAACCTAGTCTTGTATCATTAGGCTCCACTGAAGTATATTGGAACTATACGCCAAAAACCTACAGCATATGGCTAAGTCCTAGTTATTGACCCCTGGCCCCACCCATGAGCCTGACCCTGCAGCTTAGGTAGTCCATAACGAAAGCAATGAAGTAGAGATATCATGAACCAAATATGGAAGAAATTTTCAATGCAGTTACATAGATATGAGCAATCAGAAAGATTTAACGCAAAACTTTGACATAATGAAAATGTCTAAGTCCTAATTATTGACCCCTGTCCCCACTCTGGGACCTGACCCAGGGGCTTAGCTAATTCACGTCAAAGGTAATGCTATAGAGATATCATGAAACAAATATGAAAAGAATCTGATGAGTGGTAACAGAGATATGAGCAACCCAAAAAGGTTAAACGCAAAACTTTGACGTTAAGTTGACGAACGGACAGACGAACGAACAAACTCGCGAACGAACATACGGACAAACGAACACACGGACGAACGGACGGAATGACAAAAACTATATACCCCCTGACATACTTCGTAGGTCGGGGGTATAAATACCAAAACTACCTTTTTAACTGTGGTACCGTTAAAAGTAGCATTTTACTAGTATGTTCATTTGAATGAAATCCTGTTTTGTAATATTACTCTAATCAATCACAGGGTTTTACGCCAGAGTAGTGAAAACATGCCTTTTCCAAGTAAACTACCGTTTTTCTGGCCCTAAACGATGTCATTCCAAACATAACTAACCAGATAGGGTTTAAACAGCATGGGCCGACTGCTCAAAGCAAGGTTAAGCTAACCTCGAGTTTAATCCATACAAAATGTAACCTCAGGGTTAACTTAAACCAACATGGAAGGTTATTAAACAAAATTTACTGAGAGCTGTAAAGCTATTAAATGCAACAATATGCATTCTAGTGGACAAGCATGCATCATTCTTCACGATTTCACGCTGAAGTCATATTCATTATCAGTTTAAAGACACATACTTATATACTGGTACCTGCCATCAATGTCAGCCATTTCCATACAAACCGATCTGTCATCCCTGCTATCCACCTAAAATTGCATCTGTTGACAAAGGCAACCATTTTTTCGCTACCCACCCTCTTTGAAAGCATGTATTTTCATTATAAAGCTAAACTGTGCATCGAAAATTGACAGAAATATTGCTAATTGACTGAGGTTTCATTGTACGCAAGCAAACAGATTGGGTACTATCTCAGATTCATTTAATGGGAGCCGAAATGCAGACTTTGTGTTTTTTTCTGAAAATGTTCCCCTTTCAAGCCCTGCCATAGCCTTATCTGTGTACGAAAGCCACCCAGACTGGTACTGTAGAATCTACAGGTACTGAGCAACTTCCATATTTCCATATGGGGCTAAATTCTTCCAGGATTTTATCGTCTGTTTTTACCAGCAACTTTATCTCACCTGCTGAAATCCTACTTTCGATTTCGCCCATCTGTCATCTCTGTAGGCATCTGGCATCACTTCAGCCGGTTGTACAGTGTGTTTTGGATTGCCATATTTCTATAACCACAGGTTAGAGTCTTTTCATATTGGGATAATAATATCTCTGTAGCATTAATTTGATATGAAATGTCTAAGATTTGGGAACCGGCATCTGAGTAGGGGTAGGTGTCAATAATTAGGACTTAGTTTTTGTCATGACATGGGCTACTTTCAAACTTGGCCTAGATATTGTGAGGATAAACATTCTAACAAAGTTTTAAAATGATTGGATCAAAACTCTGTTCTCTAGAGCGTACACAAGGTTTTTTTAATATTTGACCTAGTGACCTAGTTTTTGACCCGACATGACCCAGTTTCAAACTCGTCCTAGATGTTGTGAGGATAAACATTCTGACAAAGTTTCATGAAGTTTGGATCAAAACTGTGACCTCTAGAGCGTACATAAGGCTTTTCTAAGATTTGACCTAGTGACCTAGTTTTTAACCAGACATGACCCAGTTTCAAACCTGGCTTAGATATTATGACGATACACATTCTGACAAAGTTTCATGAAGATTAGATCAAAACTGTGCCTTTTAGAGTGTACACAAGGTTTTTTCTAAGATTTGACCTAGTCACCTAGTTTTTGACCCGACATGACCCAGTTTCAAACTTGGCCTAGACTTTATAGAGATAAACATTCCGACAAAGTTTCATATAGATTGGATCTAAACTGTGCCCTCTAGAGTGTACACAAGCAAAAGTTGATGGACGGACGGACAGACGGGCGTACGACGGACATCACAGTATCTCAGGTGAGCTAAAAACAGATGTACCCCTACCTGCGATTTCCCAGCAGTATCATTTTCCCTAAATGCTGCCAAGTTAAGACCTGCTGTGACCTTGAAATAGGGTAAAGGTCACCTTCTGCAACTTTGAAAAAGAGGTCAATGTAACCAAAATTAAATCATTTCTTTTCCATCTCCCAGTGATGTATCTGTGACAGTTTGGTTCATATCCATCTATCCATTCAGGAGATAGGGTCCAGACAAGCCATTTTTCAACATTCTTTGACCCTCTGTGACCTTGAAAATATGTTCAAGGTCAAGAAAATATAAGCAATTCTTCTGCTTTTTTTGATTATATGCAAATTGGGTTCAAATCTATCTATTCATTCAAGAGATATGGTGCAGATAAGCCATTTTTTTCAATATTTTTTGACCTCCTGTGACCTTAAAAATGGGGTCAAGGTTACAAAAACCTAATCATTTCTTTGCCATCTCCCAGTGATATATCTGTGCAAGTTTGGTTTAAATCCATTCAGGAGATATGGTGCAGACAAGGCATTTTTATTTCAACACTCTTTGACCTCCTATGACCTTGAAAATGGGGTCCAGGTCACCAAAATCTAATCAGTTCTTATGATATATGTGTCAGTTTGGTAAAAATCCATCAATTCCTTCAGGAAATATGGTGCAGACAAGCTATTTTTCATCTCCGAATAATATATCTTTGCAAGTTTGGTCAAAATTCATACATGCTTTCAGGAGATAGAGTGCAGACAAGAAGCTAAGCTAACGCAGACGGGATCCACACCAAAAACAATATGTCCCCCCCCCCCCCTCTCCCATGGTGGGGGGACATAAATATTCTGACCAGCAGTTAAGAGACAAGTAGCCCAAGGGCAACGACCGCTCACCTGAGTTATAAAATATAAGCTTCCAGCTCAGGTAGGCTAATAAACAGGCTGCAAAAGGATTAAAGTTGGAGACCACTAAGCGTTGCTACATATGTACTAAAGAAGTTAGCTCTGGGCCTCATGGTTTATGAGAAGATCTTTTAAGATTTTCACATTGTTAGTCTATGAGAACTAATGACCCCCGGGACTTGACCAGTTTGGACCCCAGGGGCATGGTTGGCAGGATTTATGTAGGGGACCACTAGGCATTGCTACTTGCTACATATATACCCTCTTGGCCTCATGGTTACAGAGAAGAAGATTTTTTTTAATTTTCCCATTATAAGTCTATGGGAGCTTATGACCCCCTGGCCTTGGCCAATTTGCACCACAGGGTCATGGTTGGTATGATTTATGTAGGGGACCACTAGACATTGTTACATGCTACAGATATATGCTCTCACTGGCCTCATGGTTTCAAAGAAGAAGATTTTTCAAGATTTTCTCATAGTAAGTCTATGGGAGCTTATGACTCCCAGGGCGTGGCCAATTTGGACCCAAGGGGCATGGTTGGCAGGATTTATGTAGGGGACCACTAGACACTGCTTCATGCTACATATATAAGCTCTGGGCCTCATGGTTTCAGAGTAGAAGGTTTTTTCAAGATTTTCTCTTTGTAAGTCAATGGGAGCTAATGAACCCCTGGGGCGTGGCCACTTTGGGCCCCAGGGGCATAGTTGGCAGGATTCATGTAGGGAACCACTAGACATTGGTACATACCAAATATATAAGCTCTGGGCCTCATGGTTTCAGAGAAGAAGATTTTTTTAAGTTTTTCTCATATGAGTCTATGGGAGCTTATGACCCCTGGGGAGTGGCAAGTTTGGGAGGATTTATGTAGGGGACCACTAAACATTGCTACATGCTATATATATAAGCTATGGGCCTCATGATTCCAGAGAAGAAGATTTTTGAAGGTTCTTAAGCTATATAGTTATATATAAACAAATGACCCCCTGGGGTGTGGCAATTTGAGCCCCAGGGGCATGGGTGGCAGGATTTTAGTAGGGGATTACTAGATATGGATCCTTGCTATATATACAAGCTATGGGCCTAATGGTTTCAGAGAAGAAGATTTTTTAAGATTTTCCCATTGTAAGTCTATTGGAGCTAATGACCCCTCGGGCGTGGCAAATGTGGGCCCCAGGGGCATGGTTGGCAGGATTTATGTAGGGGACCACTAGACATTGGTACATACTAAATATGTAAGCTCTGGGCCTCATGGTTTCAGAGAAGAAGATTTTTGAAGTTATTCCCATTATAAGTCTATGGGAGCTTATGACCCCTGGGGATTGGCCAGTTTGGACCCCCGAGGCTTGGTTGGGAGGATTTATGTAGAGGACCACTAAACATTGCTACATACTATATATACAAGCTCTGGGCCTCATGGTTCCAAAGAAGAAGATTTTTGAAGGTTCTTAAGCTATACAGCTATATATAAACAAATGACCCCCTGGGGCGTGGCCAATTTGAGCCCCAGGGGCATGGGTGGCAGGATTTTAGTAGGGGATCACTAGACATGGATCATTGCTATATATACAAGCTATGGGCCTCATGGTTTCAGAGAAGAAGATTTTTTAAGATTTTCCCATTGTAAGTCTATGGGAGCTTATGACCCCCGGGGCGTGGCCAATTTGGGCCCCAGGGGCATGGTTGGCAGGATTTTTGTAGGGGACCACTAGACATTGGTACATACTACATATGTAAGCTCTGGGCCTCATGGTTTCAGAGAAGAAGATTTTTTTAAGATTTTCCCATTGTAAGTCTATGGGAGCTTATGACCCCCGGGGCGTGGCCAATTTGGGCCCCAGGGGCATGGTTGGCAGGATTTATGTAGGGGACCACTAGACATTGGTACATACTAAATATGTAAGCTCTGGGCCTCATGGTTTCAGAGAAGAAGATTTTTGAAGTTTTTCCCATTGTAAGTCTATGGGAACTAATGACCCCCGGGGCGTGGCCAATTTGGGCCCCAGGGGCATGGTTTGCAGGATTTATGTAGGGGACCACTAGACATTGGTACATACTAAATGTGTAAGCTCTGGGCCTCATGGTTTCAGAGAAGAAGATTTTTTAAGTTTTTCCCACTATATGTCTATGGGAGCTATATGTTGCCATGGCAACCAGAGTTCCAACCCAATCTGCCCTTAAACCTAATGCAGTCAATCCCCCACCCCAACAATGCTACACATAAAATTTGATCAAGATTGGTCTGCTGGTTTAGGAGATATTGGTGTTTAAAAGTGTGGACGACGACGGACGACGGACGACGGACGACGGACTACGGACCATGGCTATACTATAAGCTCACCTTGACAGGTGAGCTAATAAAAGGTTTAACACAAAACTTTGATGCAAAAGTTAACTAACGGATGGAGGAACAAATGAACGAACGAACTGACAGCAGACCAAAAACATATAACCCTAACATACTTTGTATGTGGGGGGTATAAATGTTTTTGACAAACTGACAGCTTTTTAAACTTAGGCATTTTCCAACTGCTATACATACTAAATACTAATTTTGCAGATAACATACATATTGATAGTGTGCATGTAGAAGTTTATTTGCCAAAAAGATAAGCCCCCCCAGTTACGAATGGGTTAAGCCCCCCCCCCCCCCCCCCCCCCCCCCCCCCTCCCAGTTATCTCATATCTGGCAGTCCCAATGCGGCACTTCTATTTTAGTGTTTTAGTTCTTTTAAGTTGTTTTATGTGTTGTTTGTTGCTATGTCAGTTATTAATATATGATCTGTGATGTTAACCCCGGCTACCACCTACATGAGAAATGGCTGTTTGTTGCTATGTCAGTTATTAATATATGATCTGTGATGTTAACCCCGGCTACCACCTACATGGGAAATGGCTGGTCACATGGCTGCCTAATTTTGTGTTGGCTTTTTCCCACATGGTGTCTTGGGTGGGGATTTGGGATTGAATTGTCAGTTCCTGAGAATTTTTCTACTTACTTTTAGGCACAATGAGATCTTGGAAACTAACAAAATTTGAAAAAGATTAAACCTATAATTTCTATTCCAATATGTCATGTCCGGGATTGCGATGGTGCTAAACAAAATTTCGGACCAATATCATGCTATCATCTTACCAAATATATGGTAGTATAAATGGATCAAAAGCTTTAGAAACTATGATATCTTATGAACGTTTAACATAAATTCTTTAACATTTTGCTAACGCCTCGACACCGCCAACGCCAATTCTAATGCAAGGGACAGTGCAATAACTCTTCCTGTACATTCGTACGAGCCAGCTAATAAAATGAAGATATAAATAAAAAGTAAAGTTAGAAGAAAACCGCTGGCTAGTTTCAATATTCTGCAATATATATTTCTGTGCAGCTTTATAAAACAAAATATGCAACAAGAGCTTCACAAGCGGCGCACAATACGCCCATTTCAGTGTCATGGAGTTACAGAAACAACACTGTAATTAATGACTACAATGTTATTCAAACATCTAACACATCAAATACTATTAGTATACCAAAAATCAGCTTTCAAGGTGAAGCAGCTCAAGCTGAGAATTGCCAAAGTCAGTTAAGGCAGATAATTCATAAATTAAGTAAAGTAGAGTTACCATTCTTGGTCCAAATACAGTCCTTTGACAATATGCACATCAACATAAAGTTTTGTTAAGTATTTCAAACGGTTAAGCAGACACAGAATCAAACAGAAACTGATGCAAGGGCAGATAATTAAGGAAGTAAGTAAGCCAGAGTTGTGGTTCATGCTCATGATACATTGCCCCATTATTGAACACATTCCTACAAAATTTTATTTAAATATTTCAAAGGGTTAAGAAGTAATGGAGTGACTGGGACTAGCCAAAAAAACTAATCAAAGGGAAGTTGCTCCAACAATAAGTAAGGGGGAGCAACCATTCTTATATGTAACACACCGACTTGTGATCATGCACATTGCTACAAAGTTTCATCCAGATAGTCCAAATGGTTACCAAGTCATGGTATGCAAGAGATTAGTATACATAAAAATGCCTAAAAAATCTAATCAAGGAGAGGCAACTCTAAAATGGAAGGAGAGCAACCATTGTTATAAGCGACACATCACTGGACCTTCATACACATTATGAAGTTTCATCAAGATATCTCAGTTATCTAGTTGTGGCACGCACAAGACTAGTCAGGAAAAAAAATAATCAAAGGGGCATAACTTGGAAACTAATAAAAGGAGAGCAACTATTATTGTATGTGACACTTTGCCCTAACGTAATATATAATCCTACAAAGTTTCATGAAGATATCCCAAACAGTTACTGTGTTATGGTATGCACAAGCATGTTCATAGCCGGAGCGACGGATGAAGACAGACGGACGGAGAGCACCATGCCATAATATGTCCGTTTTTTCACAAGGAGCGTATAAAAATTAAAAGCTCACAGAAATTTCCAGCTACAGGGTAATGTCAGGAAAATTCTAAGATACGATTAGACATGTTAACTAGGAAAACAGACGATGTGAGAGTCATGACTGACAAATGGTATGGTACTCGCTCATTATAGCCTTTCGTGGATAGGCTAAATGCAATTGGACTGCGTATCCAAATTCCCTGAGATAACCCTATATATCCACAGATATATTAATAAATATGAGCAAGTCACTATGCCCTAGCTGCAACTGGAACTTACATAAAATCAAGTACACTTGGTTGTAACCTGCTAATATCACCAGACGGTATGCTGTATGCTACTGCTGGTCCAAAAAATCTGATCTGGTCAGCTGTGACTGACCGTATTCCGCCTAATCTCTGAATGCAGATATTACCAATACTGTGTAAAACTGGAGCCATCGGACTTCCAGGCTGCAAAGAAAGAGGTCAACATTTATGATACAAGAGGATAATACTACACAGCTCCGGACATTTTGAGTTTCAGAGTTTCTCCACTAGAACATGTTGTGACCCACATTAGTGTTGCCTCTCTCAAGCAGTTTTAATGCAAGGACACAATGTATGTTTTTCTTAAGACATCAGAAAGTATCTTATGATTATCATCAAATACTTATCTTATCTGAAACTTTTTAGGGTGAATGAATATACTTGCAGGGGAAGCATTTCTACAACTCGTTTTGCCTCTCTTCTCAAAGAGGGTCAAGTCTAAAAGAAAAGATGCTGTTCCTATAGCTTCCTAGTCCAGGGAAGCAAACAGGAAGTTATAAAGTTATTTCCCTTTCTCAAAATTATAGAAAACACAGTGATATATCCACACACCTTAAGCTTCATTATAATTGCCTTACTAATCCAGTTCTAATATGCCATATTTTTATAAAGAAATGGGAAAATATGAGCAAAAGGAGCAGAGCACCTGGCCTTTCACCTTTCACGCAAGAAGTCATGGGTTCCACTCATGCCTACTGCACATGCCAGATTCAGTTTTCAATCCAATAGATCAGGAAATCCCTGCCCACTGTTCCAGATGGTATCAGGGTAAATTGTCATCTTAGTCCTCAAGTGACCTTGAAAATAAGGTCACCAAAATCTAATCAGCTCTTAAACTTGTCCCAATGATGTATCCATGCATGTTAAATTGTATTCCATTCACTGGTTCAGGAGATATCATGGCTACAAGAATTGTCATCTAAGTTCAACAGAGACCTTGAAGCTAAGGTTTAGGTCACCAAAATCAGAGAAGTCCTTTAAAGCAAAAGTTGACGATGTAGGTCAAGATTCAATTTTGATGATGGCTTTGAGATTAATCTCCCAGATGTACGCATGAATCAAGTTTCATGGCTCTAGCCCTTATAATTTCTGAGAAAATGACCTATAAATTGCTAAGTCAGTCAACTGTAAAATGTAAGTTAAGACTCAGTATTGATG
Source organism: Ctena decussata (assembly GCA_963989385.1). Lineage (NCBI taxonomy): Eukaryota > Metazoa > Mollusca > Bivalvia > Lucinida > Lucinidae > Ctena > Ctena decussata. The sequence goes on from OZ022500.1 coordinate 43,234,820, forward strand.
ATGGCTTTGAAATCTACTCTTCCAGATGTATGCATGTACCAAGTTTCATGCTTCTAGCCCTTAACGTTTCTGGGGAAAATGACCTAAACGCAAAAACTCGACAAAAAATTGCAAAGTCAGTCAACTGTAAAATGTAAGTTAAGACTCAGTATTGATGATGGCTTTGAAATCTACTCTTCCAGATGTATGCATGTACCAAGTTTCATAGTTCTAGCCCGTACCGTTTCTAAGAAAATGACCTAAACGCAAAAACTCGACAAAAAATTGCAAAGTCAGTCAACTGTAAAATGTAAGTTAAGACTCAGTATTGATGATGGCTTTGAAATCTACTCTTCCAGATGTATGCATGTACCAAGTTTCATAGTTCTAGCCCGTACCGTTTCTAAGAAAATGACCTAAACGCAAAAACTCGACAAAAAATTGCAAAGTCAGTCAACTGTAAAATGTAAGTTAAGACTCAGTATTGATGATGGCTTTGAAATCTACTCTTCCAGATGTATGCATGTACCAAGTTTCATAGTTCTAGCCCGTACCGTTTCTAAGAAAATGACCTAAACGCAAAAACTCGACAAAAAATTGCAAAGTCAGTCAACTGTAAAATGTAAGTTAAGACTCAGTATTGATGATGGCTTTGAAATCTACTCTTCCAGATGTATGCATGTACCAAGTTTCATAGTTCTAGCCCGTACCGTTCCTAAGAAAATGACCTAAATGCAAAAACTCGACAAAAGTTCAGCCACCAATGCCGCCGCCGCAGACGACACTGGAAAGCAATACATATGTCTGGCCTCTGCTTCGAAGGCGAGACAAAAATTGAAAAGGCTTCATGAAAGAACCATTCTGACACAAAATTAGTCCAATTCCATTGAGATTTTCTAATTTTCACATTTTTCTATTTCTAGTAACAGAGGCCAACATGACTGGTCTATACTTAGTTATTTTTAGATCATTTCAACGCAAGAATCATTCTGACACAAATTTCTTCAAAATCCATTCAGAGGTTACCGAGATATTGTCATTTTCATGTTTTGTGCTATTTTTAGTAATGGCAGATGGGGGCCATCTTGGATTGCCAAATTGCAATAAATGAAAACGGCGTCATGCAAGGAACATTCCGACACAAAATTGGTCCAATTCCATTCATGGGTTCATGAGTAGTTGTCATTTTAATGTTTGTGCTATTTCTAGTAACAGCCTCTATGGTGGCCATCTTGGATAGTCAACTGACACAAAGTTGAAATAATTCCATTCAAGGACCATTTCTGACCAAATCTGACCAGAATCCATCTGCGTTTTCTTGAGACATTGACCTTTGAGCAAAACTGGCTTGTAAACTCTAAGTAGGTCACAGTGACCTAATTCCGCTATAAACTATTTTGATTTTTACAATTTTCAATTCCAAGGTCCCACTTATGTTCCATGCAAACTTTCAACCAAATACACCAAATGGTTCTGGAGAACTTCATTTTGTTGTTTTTGCTATTTTTAGTAACGGCGGCCATCTTGGATTCTCGACCAGACCCAATTCTATAATTTTTAAACCCTGCAGTCTGGTCATGCTCCATGTGAAATTTGAGAGTCATGGTTCAGTGGTTTTAGAGAAGAAGTTGTTTGAATAAGTCGTTTTTTGACATTGGCATTTGAGCAAAATTACACTCGAAAACAGAAAGTAGGTCACTGCGACAAAACTACGATACAGATTTTTTTCATTTTTATAATTTTTAATACAAAGGTCTCACTGATGTTCCAAGCAAAAATTCAGACAAATATACCCAGTGGTTCTGGAGAAGAAGTTGATTTTGTTGTCTTTGCTTTTTTTTAGTAACGGTAGCCATCTTGGATATTCCACCTGACTCAATTGTACAATTCTGAGACCCTTAAACCATTAAATGTACTTGACACATCAACTACAATGTATTCAGTTCAAGAGATTTATACATATTTACCAGTCCCCATCCCAAGCCAGAGGCATTGTACATCAGCTGCTTAAGGACATCGAGTGATATGTCTTTCGCAATATCATAAATTGACTGAGGATCCTCTCCACTAGCATATACCACCTGGAGAACTTCGTTTGCGGTCAGATTCCTGTACTGAAATATATAAAATAGATGTGGCTGACTTGAAAAGGTTCTTTTTAGGCTATCATGTTTTTCCTGATAAAGAATTCTGAGCCCTTTACTTCTCCCTCCCATAAAAATGCTTTGGATCATCTGAAAAGAATTTCTGAAGCCCTTGGGGCCTTCAAAAGTCATAATTTGATGATCTGAACATGAAGGAACTAGAAAATACTGTCTAGGAGACACGAATGATGCCTCCATGCATCACCTGTCAGTGGAAAATGTACATCTATTAACTGTCTATTAATTATCAATGATGTCTTTTTGAAGCATCTCTCTGGGATAGCACTAAATACCACAAACACCACAAACCACCACAAACTACTACAAACCTCCACAAACCATACCACAAACCATCACAAACCGTACAACAAACCACATCACAAACCACCACAAACCACTCGAAATACCCTTAAAACTTTTAATGGACCCAAACTCTAGAAAATTATGCTGTAGCGGTATGGCATGGGGGCACAACTGATGGTGTATAGGCATGGGGGCACACCTGATGGTGTACACCTGCCCAATATCACCATCAGTAATGATGCATAGTAAACAAGAGGGCCATGAGGCCCTGAATCGCTCACCTGAACAATTGGCAAAGTGGGTTTTTCTTACGTCTGACACTGTCAAAATATGAGTCTTGGGTCAAAAGTCAAAGAATGACCATGACCTCTTGTACTCATAAATCTTCATGTACTCATTAAGACAACCATATACCATTTTTAGGCCAACATCTTATAAACTTTCCATGAAATCTTATGTTGTGGCATTTTCCCATTAAAAAGTCAAGGTAAACCCAGGTCATCATTTGAACAGTCTTGGTAGTACTCTTTATTCTATGCTACTTACCAAGTTTCAAGGCCGTAAGTCTATTGGTTCTGGAGAAGAAAAATATTAAAGGTTTATAACATAAATGGGTATGGCGGCCATGTTGGTCGTGTGACCTGGACTGTTTTAACAAATTTTTGTTCATTCAACTCCTGGAGGCTCTATAAGAAATGTGTTTACAATTGGCCCTTTGGCTTTTGAGGAAATGTTTGAAAATGTCAAAATACGAGAGATCTTGATCAAAGAATGACCTTGACCTCTTGTACTCCTAATGCTTCATGACCTCATTAAGACAATGGTATATACCAATTTTTAGGCCAATGGTCAAGGTCAACCCAAGGACATCATTCTGAAAAATCTTGACAGTACTGCTGTACCCAATGCTACATACCAAGTTTCAAGGCCATCAGTCGACTGTTTCTGAAGAAGAAGATTTTTATAGGTTTCTACCATATATGGGCATGGCGGCCATGTTGGTCATGTGACCTGGACCGTTTGAACAAAGTTTCATTCCCTCAATCCCTGGAGGCTCTATATGAAATTAAGTTACAATTGGCCCAGTGGTGTTTGAGGAGATTGTTTGAAATTGTCAAAATATGAGAGTTCTGGGTCAAAGGTCAACAAATGACCTTGACCTCTTGTACTCATAAATCTTCATGTTCTCTTTAAGATGACTGTATATACCAATTTTTGGGCCTTAATCTTCAAAACTTCCCATGAAATTTTATGTTCTAGCATTTTCCCATATTTGGCCTTGCCGTAAACAAGGCCAAGGTCAACACAAGGTCATAATTTGAGCAATCTTGATAGTACCTGACGCTACATACCAAGTTTCAAGGCCATTGGTCAATCCGTTCTGGTGTTGAGGATTTTTCAGGTTTTTACCATATATGGGCGTGGTGGCCATGTTGGTCATGTGACCTGGACCGTATGAATAAAATTTTTCCCTCAAGCCCTGGAGGCTCTACATGAAATTTAAGGACAATTGGCCCAGTGGCTTATGGGGAGATTATTTGAAAATGTCAAAATATGGGTGTTCTGGGTCAAAGGTCAAAGAATGACCTTGACCTCTTGTACTCATAAAGCTTTTTGTACTCATTAAGATGACTGTAGATATCAATCTTCAATAGTTTCCAAGATATCTATGTTCTAGCATTTTGCCATATAAAAGCACATAAAAGGAAGCAAACCTGACCTTACCGTAGAAAAGGTCAAGGTCAACCCAAGGTCATAATTTGAACAATCTTGGTAGTACTTGTGCACCCAATGCTACATACTAAGTTTCAAGGCCATCAGCATATTGGTTCTGGAGAAGAAGATTTTTTAAGGTTTTTACCATATATGGGCGTAGCGGCCATGTTGGTCATGTGACCTACACCGTATGAATAAATTTTTGTTCCCTCAACCCCTGAAGGCTCTATATGAAATTTGGTTTAATTGGCCCAGTGGCTTTTGAGGAGATTGTTGGAAATTGTCAAAATATTAGAGGTCTGGGTCAAAGAATGACCTTGACCTCTTGTACTCATATATCTTCATGTACTCATTAAGATGAATGTAGATACCAATTTTTAGCCCAAAATCTTCAACAGTTTCCAAGGTATCTTATGTTCTAGCATTTTCCCATATAAAAGCACCAGAAAGCAAATTTGACCTTGCCGAAAAAAGGTCAAGGTCAACCCAAGGTCATAATTTGAACAATCTTGGTAGTACTCACGTACCAGATGCTACATACTAAGTTTCAAGGCCATCGGCCTATTGATTCTTGAGAAGAAGATTTTTAAAGCTTTTACCATATATGGGCATGGCAGCCATGTTGGTCATGTGACCATGACCGTTTGAACAACTTTTCGTTCCTAATGTCCCAGGAGGGTACATATGAAATTTGGTTGCAATCGGCCCACTGGTTGCAGAGGAGAAGTTGTTTGAAATTGTGGACGGACGACGGACACCGGATGCCGGACGACGCCGCCGGAGCCTTACCATCCTATAAGCTCCCCCAAAGCCGCTGGCTCAGTTGAGCTAAAAAGTTGAGTAACCTACTGACCTTTTCACACAATTGGAGTCTGAAATTCACTTAAATTCTAAATTAATATATGGCAGTCTTAAAGCTGTTCAATAATTTCTTGATTTTAATCACATTCTTTACGTAGCAAGAAAGCAGGTTAGCTGGGTCAAATTAGTTTAAGTACTGCTGGAAATCACAATTTTCAATGCAAATTGCATATTCTTCTTTAAACTTTAACAAGAATTCTGTGGAATGCGGTGTCTCCTGCTGGTGCTTTGTCACAAAAAAGAGCTTAATCAGCAAAGATGTATGCATGAACCAACATTCTCGGCACTAGCCCTTATAGTTCATGAGAAACAGACAAAAACGCGAAAACCTGACAAAAAATTGCAAAGTCAGTACACCATAAATTTTTGGTAACGACTCAATATTGATGACGACTTTGAGCTCTTCTCTTCCAGATGAATGCATGACCCAAGTTTCATGGCTCCAGACCCTATAGTTTCTGAGAAACAGACCTAAACAGGAAAACTGGACAAAAAATTGCAAAGTCAATCAACCGTAAAATGTACGTCAAGACTCAATATTGATGATGGCTTTGAGATTTACTCTTCCAGATGTACCTATGAACCAAGTTTCTTGGTTCTAGCCCTTATAGTTTCTGAGAAATCACTTAAACACGAAAACTCAACAAAAAATTGCAGAGTCAGTCAACCATTAAATGTACGTCAAGACTCAGTATTGATGATGGCTTTGAGATTTACTCTTCCAGATGTAAGCATACCCGAGTTTCATGGCTCAAGTCCTTATAGTTTCTTAGAAAATGACCTAAACATGAATTCTCGACCAAAAATTGCAAAGTCAGTCAACCGTAAAATGTAGGTCAAGACTCAATAATGAAGATGGCTTTGAGATCTACTCTTCCAGATGTACCCATGAAGCAAGTTTCATGGCTCTAGCCCTTATAGTTTCTGAGAAAATGACCTAAACACAAAAACTCAACAAAAAAAGTGCAAAGTCAGTCAACCGTAAAAGGTAGATTAAGACTCAATATTGATCATGGCTTTGAAATCTACTCTTCCAGATGTAGGCATGAGCCAAGTTTCATGGCTCTAGCCCTTATAGTGTCTGAGAAAAGGACCTAAATGCAAAAACTCGACAAAAGTTTACACAGCTGCCGCTGACGCCGACGACACCGGAAAAGCAATACATATGTCTCGCATCTGCTTCGCAGGCGAGACAAAAATTCTACTTACATCTTAAACTCACCATGGGACTATTAGAGAACAGAATTCACAAATGGGCTAGAACTATTTTCAAATTGTGACTCTTTTGCATGCTTCAATATGTGATGTCTTTTTCACTAGTACATGAACTTCTGAAACTTTTCAACATTTTAAACTGTATTTGAAAATATGTATATACCCTTATGATAAGCAACCAGTATTTCCTATTAGGTACTAAATGAAAAGATGACCATCAAAGAGGATGGTACTCAACTTTTTTACCATGCATCAATACTGATGCTACTGGGCAGGTATACCCCTGCAGAATAACGTTTTTGGCATTTGGGTTCCAGCAAAAGTTTTAAAGGAGTCTCTAGTGGTTTATGGTGGTCTGTAGTGTTTTGTGGTGGATTTTGGTGGTTTGTGGTATGGTTTGTGGTAGTTTGTGGTGGTTTGTGGTATTTAGTGCCTCACTCTCTCTCTGTGAATCCTTCATAAAGCCTCGGTCCCACAGAGCTTGCAACTGCGATGCGACCACTTTGCGACTGATTTCGTCTGCAACTGACCTGCCACCTCTGCGTCCATCGCAACTACTTTTCCTCTTCAAATGTGATCGCCGATCATTTGCCGTACAGTCGGCGACAACTTCGCATGCAGTCGGCGATCGATCGGTGACCTTACTGCAACTGGTCGCCTTAGGATCAGCGACAGGATTGCAACTAGTCGGCCAATCGGCCACTCTTCGGCGACTTGTTGCAACCCAAAGGCGACTGGTCTGAGACTGATTGGCGACCATTCTGCGATCAAAAAGAAATTTCACTGGAAATGTGTTGGCAAGATAAAAAATCATTTCAGTGAAGTGTTGTCAAAATAACACAACAACAGATTCAGTTGTTTCGCTTGGAACGAAAAAACCGGAATGCAGTTGTAATGTCTTTGATGGTGTCCAGGCGATTAAGACGGAGGAGGCGAACACAGTACTGGATAAGACCTTGCATTTCAAGAAGGCCGCAGTTCTTTGACTGTTGAGATTCCTCATCTACAGCAGGCATCCGAACTTCTGAAAATTCGCTTATTACGGATGCCTTGCCCTAAAAATTATTTTGGCAGCAGGAAGTATGCGGCGAGCCCTTTAGTGAAATATAGTGTAATATTTTGTTTTCTTTCTTGCTTTCAGTTTCTCGCTTTATGCTCTGTGTTCTGCCCTTGCATTACAATTCTCAATCATTTACTGATACCATTGCTAGTATTAGTACATGATCCACCGTCCGTTTGCCGTGTTGATTATTATTAGAGAAATTCCTTATTATGTCATGTTTACATGTACCTTGAGTGGATAAAGTTATTATCTGTCTGTCTATCTGTCCGCAAACCTTCAGCGATCTATCTGCGCACAATGCAACCAGTAGGCGACCAGTCGCAGATCGTTCTGAGATCTATCGGTGAACACTGCAATCCTGTCGGCGACCAGTTGCCAATAGGTCGCCGATCAGTTGCAGACTCACCTGTGGTCAGTCGCCGATAAGTCCCCGAGCAGTTGCCGATCAGTCACCGAACAGTCGCCGACAGATCGCCGATAGGTCGCAGCAAAGTTGCAACATTTCAGAGCCAAAGTGTTGATGACACTGATCGGCGACTGGTCGGCAACTAAAATAATACGATCGGCGACTTCTAGAAAACCATTGCAACCAGTCGGCGATCAAAATCAGTGGCGGCTAGTCTTTTGTGCATGTTCAAAAAACTGGCTGCGACTAATTTTGATCGGCGACTGCTCTGCGACCATTATAACCTCTCCACGACCTCTGCAACCTCTCTGCGACTGTCAGTTTTTTTAGTAGCGGATAGGTTGCGGCAAGGTCGCAAGCTCTGTGGGACGGGGGTTTAAGGAATCAAGTAGGAGCTGAAATGCTGCATTTTGAACAGAATTAATTTAAACTCTATTCCCTAGATAAGCAAAAGCTTCGCAAGTGGCACATAATACGCCCATTTAAGTGTCATGAAGGAGTTACGTTTCAATATTTTTTCTCTCATCTATCACTTCTCTTTTCTTTCTCCCTCGCTCTAGTCGACACCTGATATAGACTTAAAGAGGGCCGCTAAACCCAAAACAACCAACCAACCAATGTTAACAGAAAGATGGACCAGCAGATAGACAGGGGCAACAACTCTGTAATTAATGGTTGCAACATTATTTAAATATTTAACACATCAAATACCATTAGTATACCGAAATTCAGCTTCCAAGGTGAAGCGCCTCAGAAGTTAAAAAATGCCAAAGTCAAACAAGGGAGATAATTCACAAACTAAGTAACACGGTACCATTCTTAGTCCTAATAATTCCCTTGTCAATATACACATCACCACTTAGGTTTGTTAAAATATTTCAAACCGTTAAGAAATTTCAGTGTAAACGGGAAATTTACGCAAGAGTAAATTATTCAGGAAGTAAGCCAAAGTTGTGGTTATTGCCCATGATACATTGCCCCATTATCATACACATTCCTACAAAGTTTCATTCAAATATTTCAGAGGGTTAAGGAATAATGAAGTGAATGGGAACCTAAATATACTAATCAAAGGGGATTTTATACCAATATTAAGTATGAGGGAGCACCATTCTTATATGTCTTGTGATCATGCACATTGCTATAAAGTTTCATCAAGATATTCCAAACAGTTACCAAGTTATGGTATGCACAAAAGTATACACAAAAATAGCCTTAAAAAACTAATCAAAGGGATGTAATTCTAAAAATGAAGTAAGGAAGAGCAGCCATTTTTGTATGCATCACATTGTTTGGACTTCATACACATTGTTATGAAATTTCATGAAGAGATCATAAACGGTTATCTAGTTATGGCGTGTACAAGATTAATCAGGAAGAAAATAATGGGGCATAAGTTGGAACTTAAGAAAGGGCGAGCAACCAATCTTGTACGCGACACATTCCCCTAACCTAATACATATTCCTACAAAATTTCATGAAGATATCTCAAACTGTATATGAGTTGTGGCACACACAAGAATAATGAAATATGGTCAGACAGACAGACAGATGGATGGACAGTGCCATGACACAATACATCCATTTTTTTCAAAACGGGCATATAAAAAGTGGACCAAAATGACTAAGTTCAAAAGAGCATTATTCCAACAAAAACAATTTTATCTGCATCAAAAAGTCAGATGCACATCTGCATTATGTTTACAACATTTGTACAAAGTTTGAAAACAATCCATTAAAAACTGAGATAGGAGTTGATTTCCCAAGTTCTACACCATTAAAATAAAGAAGTGGCCAAAAATGATTGAGTTCAAAAGGATGTAATTCTGTCAAAATTATTTCTACCTCCATCATAAAGTCAAGTGCACATCTCCATTATGTCCACAATATGCATATATGTGTACAAAGTTTGAAAACAATCCAGTGAAAACATGATTTAAATTAGTTACGCCAGCTCTGAACCCAAAAAAAGTAACTAACCAACAGACGGACAGACAGAAGGACTGACAGACAGGAGCAAATCTTAATGCCCACTGACTGTCACCTGTTGTCATGGGGCTTAATGCCAACTGACTGTCGCCTCTTGTCACGGGGGCATAATGACAAGAGGGCCATCAGGCCCTGAATCGTTCATATGAGTATACTGGACATGAAGGTCATGAGACCTAGACCGCTTGAATAAATTTTCGTTCCCTCAGCCCCTGGGGGCTGTGTATGAAATTTGGTTACAATTAGCCCAGTGGCTTTTGAGGAGATGTCTGAAAATGTGAGAGACATGGATCAGAGAGGTCAAAGAATGACCTTGACCTGTTGTACCCGCAAATCTTCCATGTAATTAGGACAACAGTACATACCAATTTTTAGGCCAAAATCTTCTAAGCTTGCTATGAAATATTATCTAGCATTTTCCCTTACTTGACCTTGCCTTAAAATAGGTCAAGGTCAGCCCAAGGTCATAATTTGAACAATGTTGATAGTACTCAAGTACCTGCTGCTATATACCAAGTTTCCTGACCATTGATCATTTGGTTCTGGAGAAGATTTGTAAAGGTTTTAGCCATATACTGGCATGGCAGCCATGTTGGTCATGTGACCCAGACAATTTGAACATATTTTTGTTTCCTCAGCCCCTAGAGCCTCTATATGAAATCTGGTTACAATTGGCCCAGTGGCTTTTGAGGAGATGTATAAAATTGTCAAACTCTGAAAGTTCTGGGTCCTCTTGTACGCATAAATTTTCATGTACTCATTAAGATGACTGTATATACCAATTATTTTACGTCATACCACTTCCGGTCTCATATGAGATGCACGCTTCAGTTAATCCGAGAGCCTTCAGTACGCTTGTAGATTTCATACCGATAAGACGTGGTCTTATGGAGTGTGTATTATACACAGGTAGTTTACCTGTAGTAGGCCGAGAGCGTACGGGGCGAATCGTGTTTTCTTTTGCATTTCGTTTTTCGAAATATTATTAGCGATTCGTTATTTCTACACGTAGTGTAGAATATATATATATAATTTGAAAAGTTAATATCAGTACAACGAGGTTGTAACAAAAATAAAATAAAAATAGATAGATTATTTTGTGCGAGATTATTCGTACACACGTGATTTGTGTACATAACAAAATGGCGGACGCCATGTTAAAGAAAGCTCTTGTCGCTTCCGAAGAACAAAAAGAGGATGGAGGAAAGAAAAGTGGCAACAAGCAGCAGCCAGGGAAAGAAACACCTGGCCCCTCGGGTTCCTCAACAAATGTTCGCTCGAATAAGAAGTCAGCGCAGGCAGAAGTTGCGAACTTTGCAAACTTTAATTCGGAGATCGTTGGCATCCTCCAAGAGCTAAATTCGAAACAAAATAAGGTCACAGACCAACTAGAAAAGTTATCGTCTAGAGTTGACAATATATATGACAGTTATTCATATGAAAATGACTATGACTTTGATCAAGGTTATGATAATATTGAGTCTTGTGAAAACGTAGACCCAGATCAGCAGTTTGTGGGAGCAGAGGCTTCTGTTTCCACAGAACCACCAAATAAGAAACAAAAGACCACAGAAGACTCAGTCTTCAAGAACATATCAGATAAATTTAATCCAAAGGAGACGGTAGACTCAGAAGTGAATGAAGATCTTGCTGCTTTCATTAATTCCACTTTTAGGGATGGAATTTCAGATGAAAGGCAGAGTGAACTTGTTAAAGATATTCACCGTCCCAGTTATTGCGATTCGTTAGTAAAGACGAAGGTAAACCAGAGTATCTGGCGCTTATTGAAACCAAACACGCAGACGGATGACGTCAAAATGCAGACAATTCAAAATAATGTCATCAAAGCTGCGGTTAATGTCACAAAAATGTTAAATCAGGGTGGAGAAACCATGGGTTCCTCAATGATTGAACTGGGTACCAATGCTTTGGGTCTGTTAGGCCAAACAAATAGATTAATTAACAACAAAAGGGAAGAGTTTCACAAGAGAGATCTTGATGTTAAATACCATTATTTAACATCCCATAATTTCCCATTCACTGACAGTTTATACGGGGACAATGTTAATAAGAATGTAAAGGAGATTCAGGATATGAACAGGCTCAGTAAGAATGTGGGACGTGATTCTCAGTCTGGCAGTAGCAACACAGGGTTCGGCTTTAGAGGTCGACGTGGTTACAGATTCCCAGGTCGTGGCAGAGGTCGTGGCCGCGGGTATGGACATGGTTCCACAGACTACCAGCAACATAGCTACAATTCAGCCTCCAATATGGTGCCAAAAAACGGCAAGGCAGGGGCCAAGAAGTAATTGAATCAGGTGAGGTAAGTTTACCATTTGAAGGTGGCAGACTGAAATACTTTGTTGAAAAATGGAAGAAAATTACATCAGACGAAAATATACTTGACATTGTGCAGCATTGTCACATTGAATTTGAGAATAATCAAAATCCTGTTAATACTTCAATTCCACACAGTCATTTTAATTCAAATGAAGAAGCCATTATTGCTTCAGAAATTCAGAAATTGCTGGATATGAAAGTTATAAAAGAAGTACAACATCATCCAGACGAGTTTCTTTCTCCAATATTTTTAAGACCAAAGAAAGATGGGGAATACAGAATGATATTAAATCTCAAAAAATTGAATGAAAGCATAAAATTTTATCATTTTAAAATGGACACATTTGAAACAGCGCTTAAGTTGATTAAGCCAAATAGTTACATGGCTTCAATAGATGTCAGGCATGCATATTATATGGTGCCAATTGCTGAGGCACAGCAAGTAAAGCTTCGATTTGTATTTCGCAGCAAAGTATATCAGTATGTCGCCTTGCCGAACGGTATTTCTTGTGCCCCTCGTCAGTATACGAAGCTCATGAAGCCAGTCTATGCTACACTCAGACAGCTTGGACATTCAAATTCAGGCTTTATCGATGATTCATTGCTTGTAAGTGACACTTTCCAAGAGTGTAAACATAATGTATCGGACACTGTTCAAATTATGACTGAAGTCGGTTTTATCATTCATCCAAAGAAATCAGTTCTTCAGCCGACACAATATATTACATTTCTTGGCAATGATATTCATTCAAATGATATGACCGTCACATTGCCAGTTGATAAAGTGAATGTGGTTGTTCAAGAATGTCTGAGTTTGTATCATAAATCTGTTGAAATTATTCGCAAAGTAGCTAGAGTTCTTGGGTTGATAGTATCAATATTTTCAGCTGTTCAGTATGGGCCATTGCATTATAGAGACATAGAAACAGAAAAGATTCATGCCTTACAATTATCAAAGGGTGACTTTAATGCAGTTATGCCAATAACACAAAGTATGAAAAAGGAGCTAAACTGGTGGATAAACGAATTGCCTAGCCAGAAAAGAATTATTGATCATGGTAATGCTTTTTTTTCAATCACAACTGATGCCTCACTAGAAGGCAGGGGTGCAATTTTTCAAAACCAAAGTACTGGTGGTCGATGCACAGAACAAGAATCCCAAAGCCATATCAATGCCCTTGAAATGCTTGCTGTCAGTTTTGGCTTAAAATCCTTTTTCAGCAAACAACAAAATGTACATATTCAAGTCAGAACTGATAATACATGTACGGTCGCATATATTAATGCAATGGGTGGTATTAAGTCAGTGCAGTGCAATCAGCTAGCTTGTCAGATATGGTCTTGGTGTATACTAAGACAGAAACATTTGGCTAGGCGCAACTCATGTTCCGGGAGTTTCTAATGAAGCAGACTTCAGCTCCAGAAATTTCAATGAAAATGTTGAATGGATGCTTAATAAGCAAATTTTCCAGCAAATAGTCCATCTCTGGCGACAACCAGAGATAGAAATGTTTGCATCCAGATTAAATAAGCAAGTTGAAAAGTTTGCTTCATGGAAACCAGACCCAGATGCATTTTCCATGTCCTGGTCAGACTTATTTCTTTATGCTTTTCCTCTTTTCAGCTTGATACCGAGCCGCCTGCAGAAATTTCACCGAGACAAAGCAGAGGGAATTATGGTCGTTCCACTATGGCCGACGCAGACATAGTATTCAGAACTACTGAAACTTCTAGTGGATTATCCACGGATTCTTCCTCAGGAGAACTTATTGTCCCTGGTGAATTCCAGGAAAACACATCCACTGAAAGACAAACTTCATCTGATAGCTTGTCGCTTATCAGGCAATGTTACAAATGTAGAAATATTTCAGGAAAGGCTACAGAAATCATTCTTGCATCCTGGAGAGTCGGTACTCAGAAACAATTAATATGTTACATATATCAAAAAATGGATATCATTCTGTGGTAAAAAACACATTAATTCCATTCAAGCAGATATAAATGATGTTTTAGAATTTCTTACAGAATTATTTGAAAACGGAATTGGTTATAGTGCACGTTGTGCTCTCTCTGCCATCGGGTTAGTAAGAGATGGGTTTGCAATAGGTGCTCACCCAGTTATTATTAGATACATGAAAGGAATATTCAATTTAAGACCTACTGGTCCAAAATATACAGGTCCAAAATATACAGAAATATGGCCTGTCTCCAAAGTTTTGATATATCTGCAAAAACTTTCACCTGTTAAAGACTTGTCATTGAAATTGCTTACATATAAGTTAGTTATGTTGATAGCTCTCCCATTAGCTAGCAGAACACAGAGTATACATTTGTTAAGTATTGAAAACATGTCTAAATGCTATGATACATATACTCTTCATTACAGTGGCTTATTAAAGCAGTCTAGACCTGGATCAACTAATCCAGTGGCAGAACTGAAAGCATATCCCATAGACAGAAGACTTTGTGTAATTTTTGCCTTAAAAGAGTATCTCAGGAGAACTGAGTCTTTAAAGCAAGGTAAAACTTGTTTATTTATCAGTTATATAAAGCCACACAGTGCAGTTTCAAGAGATACAGTGAGTAGATGGTTGCGTACAGTTATGGCCAATTCAGGCATAGACTGTAATAAATTTAAGACACACAGTATAAGAAGTGCAGTGACATCAAAGGCAAAACTAAACTTTATTCCCATTGATAAAATAATGAAGGTAGCAGGTTGGTCGAATACCAAAACATTTGGAACATATTATAATAAACCTGTACAGGATGATAGATGCGCATTTAGTGACGCTGTCTTAAAGTTATAGACTTAAGTGGCTTGTGATGCTTAATGGTGTAAATAGTTTATACTATGACTATGGGTTAGATATTCTGATTTACAGAATAAACTGATAGTTAGTATAAGTTAGGATAAATTGCACAGTTTATCAGAGATTATGTATGAATAATCCAGATTGTAATTTCCAGTATTTATGCTGATAAGCATAATTTATGAAGTATGTTTGAATAGCATGACTTAGCAATAAAAAGAGAAACGTTTGTTTATTCTCATGTTTCTATCAGTTTGACAAAAAACTGGGCTTTGAAGTCTCATATGAGACCGGAAGTGGTATGACGTAAAATAATCCCCCCAACTAAACGATACTTACCTTGGTTAAGTTGATGTTTGGTTGGGATTATTTGTAGTCATACAACCACTGGAGGGATCAGATGCCCTCCCATACATGTTGATAACATGTCCCGCCCTCTACATATAAACAAAGCAATAACATTATATAGTATTGCTCAAGTCTAATATTTTATTTCGATTTTTTGTCAAACTATATGTTTGGCGTTGAAAACTGAAGGCTCTCGGATTAACTGAAGCGTGCATCTCATCTGATCCCTCCAGTGGTTGTATGACTACAAATAGTCGCAACCAAACATCAACTTAACCAAGGTAAGTATTGTTTAGTTGGGGGGATTTTCAGGTCAAAATCTTCAACAGTTTCCAGGAAATCTTATGTTCTAGCATTTTCCCATATAAAAGCTACAGAAAGCAAATTTGACCATACCGTAAAAAGAATCAAGATCAACCCAAGGTCATAATTTGAACAATCTTGGTAGTACTTGTGTACCCAATGCTGCATACAAATTTTCAAGGCCATCAGCCTACTGTTTCTGGAGAAGATTTTTAAATGTTTTTACCATATATGGGCATGGCAGCCATGTTGGTCATGTGACCTGGACCGTTTGAATAAATATTCATTCTCTTAACCCCTGGAAACTCTATATGAAATTTGGTTTCAATTGGCCCAGTGGCTTTTGAAATGATTGTTTGAAATTGTCAAAATATGACTTCTTGGTTAAAGGTCAAATAATGCTCTTGACCTCTTGTACTCATAAATCTTCATGTACTCATTAAGATGACTATATATACTAATTTTTAGGCCTTAATCTTCAATATGTTCCATGAAATCTTATGTTCTCACATTTTCCCATATAAAAGCACCAAAAAAGCAAATCTGACCTTGCCATAAAAAGGTCAAGGTCAACCCAAGGTCATAATTTGAACAATCGTGGTAGTACTCTCGTACCCAATGCTACATGCCAAGTTTCAAGGCCATCGGCTTATTGGTTCTGGAGAAGATTTTTAAAGGTTTTTACCATATATGGGCATGCCTGCCATGTTGATTATGTGACCAAGACCATTTGAACAATTTTTTGTCCCCCCTTGCTTTGAAGGCCATATATGAAATTTGGTTACAATTGGCCAAGTGGCCTCAGAGAAAAAGTTGTTTGAAATTGTGGACGGACGACGGATGATGAACAAGGGATGGACTACAATGGATGGTGGAGCCTTCCCATCCTGTAAGCTCCCACGGAGATGCTGGCTCAGGTGAGCTAAAAACAAGAGGCTCACGGGAAACAAAGCTCACCAGAACTCTAGCTCAAAATTGCTATCACATTTGTATAGGCCTGAAATTGTACATGTTAATACAAAATATACTACTACAAAGTCTCAGTCTGACAGTCTGTTGAGTTGATAACAAAATTCATAGCTATTTTCCACATTTGATTGCAGTGGCAACAAAAAAGGATAATTTTCAAAGGATTTTTGCTATTTTTTCCTTTTGGTTGCCATGGTAACTGATCAAAATGAGCAGCGTGCAGAAAAAATATAGGGCTGATAGAAGATCACTCAAGGAATATTTCTGAAAATGTAAGCTCAGACTATCTGCAATGGCTTAGCAATGAAGCCCACTTTTTGTTTTTCGATTATAAGTTGCCATAACAAACATGTCCTTTGAACAATGACAATAGAGAACATAAAATCTGTAAAGGCTAATATGATTAGTATGTCTTTGAAGTTTCTGCCTCATAGAGCATATGGTTTCTGAGGAGATAATTTAAGGTTGTTTTCTTTTCTTTCTGTTTTTTTTTTTTTTCATTTTGGTTACCATGCCAACCCATAAAAAGAGCAGCGGGCCAAAAAACATAAAGCTGATAGAAGACTTTTCAAGGAACAAATGAAAGTTTTGTCTCATTATCTGCAATGGCTTTGCAGTCAATGTAATTTTTCAATTTTCCCCATTATAAGTCAATGCAACTCTGAGTTGCCATAGCAACCAAGCTAAAGGGCCCATATTAATAATACAAGAGGGCCATCAGGGCGGCCCTGAATCGCTCACCTGAGTATGGTGGCCATGTAAGTCATGTGACCTAGACCGCTTGAATAAACTTTCATTACCTCAGCCCTTGGAGGCTGTGTATGAAATTTGGTTACAATTAGCCCAGTGGCTTTTGAGGAGATGTCTTAAATTGTCAAAATATGAGAGACATGGGTTAGAGCTTAAAGAATGACCTTAACCTCTTGTACCCACAAATCTTCCATGTACTAACTCAGATGACTGTATATACCAATTTTTAAGCCAAATATCTTCTAAACTTGCCATGAAATCTTATGTTCTAGCATTTTCCCATACTTGACCTTGCCTTAAGAAAGGTCAAGGTCAGCCCAAGGCCATCATTTGAACAATTGCTATAAACCAAGTTTCAAGGCCATCAATCATTTGGTTCTTGAGAAGAAGATTTGTAAAGGTTTTTGCCCTATATTGGCATGGCAGCCATGTTGGTCATGTGACCTGGACCGTTTGAACAAATCTTAATTCCCTCAGCCCCTAGAGGCTCTACATGAAATTTGGTTACAATTGGCCCAGTGGCTTTAGTTGAGATGTGTGAAATTATCATAACAGAGACCAGGGTCAAGAGTGACCTTGACCTCTTGTACATATTAATTTTCATGTACTCATTAAAATGACTGTATATACCAATTTTCAGGTCAAAATCTTCAACAGTTTCCAAGAAATCTCATGTTGTAGCATTTTCCGATATAAAAGCTATAAAAAGCAAATTTGACCTTACTGTAAAAAAGAACATGGTCAACCCAAGGTCATAATTTGAACAACCTTGGTAGTACTCGCGTACCCAAGGCTACATACCAAGTTTCAAGGCCATTGGCTTATTGATCTGGAGAAGAAGATTTTTTAAAGCTTTTTACCATAGATGGGCGTGGTGGCCATGTTGGTCATGTGAACAGGACCTCTTGAACAAATTTTTGTTCCCCGCGCCGCCTAGAGCCCCTTCATGAAATCTGGTTACAACTGGCCAAGTGGCTTTTCAGGAGATGTGTGAAATTGTCAAAATATGAGAGACCAGGGTCAAAGGTCAAAGAATGACCTTGACCTCTTGTATCCAAAAATTGTCATGTACTCATAAAGATGACTGTATGTACCAATTTTCAGGTCAAAATCTTTAAAAGTGTCCAAGAAATCTTATGTTCTAGCATTTTCCCATATAAAAGCTACAGAAAGCAAATTTGACCTTAACGTAAAAAAGATCAAGGTCAACCCAAGGTCATAATTTGAACAATCTTGGTAGTACTCTCATACCTGATGCTATATACCTACTTTCAAGGCCATCGGCCTATTGGTTCTAGAAAAGAAGATTTTTAAAAGTTTATACCATATACAGGCGTGGTGGCCATGTTGGTCAGGTGACCAGGACCTTTTGAACAAATTTTCGTTGCCCCGCCCCTAGAGCTCTACATGGAATTTGGATACAATTGGCCCTTTGGCTTTAGAGGAGATGTGTGAAATTGTCAAAATCAAAATATGAGAGACCAGGGTCAAAGGTCAAATGATGACCATGACCTCTTGTATGCATAAATTAAGATGACTGTATGTACCAATTTTCAGGTCAAAATCTTCAACAGTTTGCCCAGAAATCTTATGTTCTAGCATTTTCCCATATAAAAGCACAAAAAAGCAAATTTGACCTTAACGTAAAATAGGTCAAGGTCAACCCAAGGTCATAATTAGAAAAGACTCGGTAGTACTCCCATACTCGATGCTACATACCAAGTTTCAAGGCCATCGGCCTATTGGTTCTGGAGAAAAAGATTTTTCTAGGTTTTTACAAAATATGGGAGTGGGGGACATGTAGATCCTCTATATGAAATTTGGTTACAATTGGCCCAGTGGCTATTGTGGAGAAGTGTGAAATTGTCGAAATATGAGAGACCTGAGTCAAAGGTTAAAGAATGACCTTGACCTCTCATACTCATAAATCTATATGTAATCATTAAGATGACTGTTTATACCAATTTTCAGCCCAAAATCTTCAACAATTTCCAAGATATCTTACTTTCAAGCAATTTCCCATATAAAAGCGCCAGGAAGCAAATTTGACCTTACCGTAAAATAGGTCAAGGTCAACCCAAGGTCATAATTTGAACAATCTTGGTAGTACTTGCATACCTGATGCTACATACAAAGTTTCAAGGCCATCGGCTTGTTGGTTCTGGAGAAGAAGATTTTTCTAGGTTTTTACCAAATATGGGCGTGGCGGCCATGTTGGTCATGTGACCAGGACCGTTTGAACAACTTTTAGTTCCTAAGTCCCCTAGAGGCTACATATGAAATTTGGTTACAATTGGCCCAGAGGTTTCATAGGAGAAGTCGTTTGAAATTGTTGACGGACTGACGGACGATGGTCCCTTACCATCCTATAAGCTGCCCCGGAGCTGCTGGCTCAGGTGAGCTAAAAAACACAAACTTTGAATCCCCCAGCCCAAAGATACTATACAGGAAATCTGGGCCCAACTGGCCCAATGGCTTCAGAGGAAATAATTTTTCAGTAATTTTTTGTTAATTTTTTGCATTTTGGTTTTCATGGCAACCAATAATAAGAGGCCCAAATGGGCCTGATATCGCTCACCTGGCTTTTGAGCAACGGGACCATCCTGATACAAAATTGGTCCAATTCCATAGATTTTCACACAATTTGGCCTCTGTTACTAAAAGTAGCAAAATGTGGTCTTTATATATTTACTTTTGAAACACCTCAATGCAAGAATCATTTTGCCACAAATTTCAACAAATTCCATTCAGGGGTTACTGAGATATTGTCAGTTTCATGTTTTGTGCTATTTTTAGTAACGGCAGATGGCGACCATCTTAGAATGCCAAAATGCAAAAAATTGAAAAGCTTTCATGCAAGGACCATTTTGACACAAATTTGGTCCAGTTCCATTGTGATTTTTTAATTTTCATATTTTGCTATTTTAAGTAACAGAGGCCAACTTGAAAGGTCAATATTTGTTAATTTTTGAAACACATCAAGGCAAGAATCATTTTGCCACAAATTTGTCTCAGTCGCTTCAGCTGTTAATGAGATGTTGTCATTTTCATGTTTTGTGCTATTTTTAGTAACAGCAAAGGGCGGCCATCTTGGAATGCCAAAATGCAGAAAATCGAAAAAGCTTAATGAAAGGACCATTCTGACAGAAAATTAGTCCAATTTCACTGAGATTTTCTTATTTTACATTTTTCTATTTTTAGTAACAAAGGCCATTAAAACTTGTCTATATTTAGTTACTTTTGAAACATCTCAATGCAAAAATCATTTTGACACAAATTTCGTCAAAATCTATTCAGCGATTGCTGAGATATTGTCGTTTTCTTGTTTTGTGCTATTTTTAGTAACGGCAGATGGTGGCCATCTTGGAATGCCAAATTGCAATTAATCGAAATGGCTTCATGTAAGGAACATTCTGACACAAAATTGGTCCAATTCCATTCAAGGGTTCTTGACTAATTGTCATTTTATGTTTGCGCTATTTTTAGTAACGGCAGATGTCGGCCATCTTGGAAAGCCAATTTGCAATTAATCGAAACAGCTTCATGCAAGGAACATTCTGACACAAAATTGGTCGAATTCCATACAAGGGTTCTTGAGTTATTGTCATTTTTATGTTTGTGCTATTTTTAGTAACGGCAGATGTCGGCCATCTTGGAAAGCCAAATTGCAATTTATTGAAACGGCTTTATGCAAGGAACATTCTGACACAAAATTGGTCGAATTCCATTCAAGGGTTCTTGAGTAAATTTCATTTTTATGTTTGTGCTATTTTTAGTAACGGCCCCCATGGTGGTCATCTTGGATAGTCAACTGGCACAAAATTGAAATTATTCCTTTCAAGGACCATTTCTGACCAAATCTGACCACAATTGATTGAGTTTTCTTGAGATACTGACAATATGAGCAAAATTGGTCTTGTAAACGCTAAGTAGGTCACTGTGACCTAATTCCGCTATAGACTTTTTTCATTTTTATAATTTTTACTCCCATGGTCCCATTAATGTTCCACGCAAACTTTCAACCAAATATACCATATGGTTCTGGACGAGAATGTGATTTTGTTGTTTTTGCTATTTTTAGTAATGGTGGCCATCTTGGATTCTTGACCTGACCCAATTTTACAATTTTGAAACCCTGCAGTCTGGTCATGCTCCATGTGAAATTTGAGACCCATGAGTGCAGTGGTTTTAGAGAAGAAGTTGTTTGAAGTCATTTGAATAAGTCGTTTTTTGACATTGGCATTTGAGCAAAATTACACTTGTAAACAGAAAGTAGGTCACTGTGACAAAACTCCACTACAGATTTTTTTCATTTTTACAATTTTGAATACCAACGTTTCACTGATGTTTCTTGCCAAAATTCAGACAAATATACCCAGTGGTTCTGGAGAAGAAGTTTATTTTGTTGTTTTTGCTATTTTTAGTAACGGCGGACATCTTGGATTTTCAACCTGACCCAGTTTTATAATTCTGAGACCCTGGAGTCAGGTCATGCTCCATGTGAAATTTGAGAACCCTGGGACCAGTAGTTTTACAGAAGAAGATGTTTGAATATTTGTTTTCAGGTGTTGACGGACAAATTGCGTGACGACGCACAACGCACGCCGGACACATTGGTATGACAATAGCTCACTATGGCCCTTTGGGCCAGGTGAGCTAAAAAGAGCAATGGGCCAAAAATTGTAGATAGAAGATAGAAAACTTCATAAGGAACATTTCTGTAAAAGTTTTGTCAAAATACGAGGGGAGTTCAATAAGTTTGTAGAACTCGGTATTTCTTTTTTCATTTTTGTGCAGTGTAAACCTTTGTCAGTTGAATGATAACAACCGTTCAGTCAACACGTACATTTATTGCTCTTACTTTTTGTTTGAAAACCTATACCCATAGGCAAAAATAGCCATCAGAGGAGATGGCAAATCCCCCGACCGAAGACCCCCATGGGCCTTGGTAAAAAGGGTGCTCTTCAAAACACATATAAGTAATATATTGTCATTCTTTTATGCTTCTGATTGACATTATCTGTTTAACAGGTGCAAGATTACTAGTATCTAACACTCTGACTAAAACAGTATGCTTGACTGCTAAACAGAAGTAATATCTCAAACAGTCACCATGTGCATAAATATATAGCATATGAAACATTAAACTTTCATAATGTGTGAATAACTTCTAAAGTACAAGCCCTACAAACCTAATTTTGAGCTCTCTAGTAAGTGAATTTGGACAAAGAATCCAAATTTGGAAAAAAAATTGTGTGTGTGTTTGGGGGGGGGGGGTCAGAGAGAGTAAGGAACACTGATAAGATATCACAGCATGTTCATCAATATTCTAAATGGTATAAAGTTATTAAAATTGTGGAGCAGGCCAGGGTTCTACAGATATGGAGCAGAGTCTCAAACAGCAGCTCAATCTACCAAAGGGAAATAACCCACAAAGTATGTATGCGAGAGTTGTCATTCATGTATGTGACAAAAAACATGACCTGTTCTTCATATCTGTGAAGTATCATGAAAATATTTCAAAAGGTATTCAAGCTATGGAGTGGCCACCTAAAATCATGAAAGGGAAATAACTCAAAAAGTAAGAAAGCAAGGTTGTCATTCTTGTTCGCAACACATCGTCATGACCTGTTCTACACATCTGTGAAGTATCGTGAAAATATTCTAAAAGGTATTCAAGTTATAGAGCGGACACGAAATCATAACTAAAACCATCAAGGGGAAATAACTCAAAAAGTAAGAAAGCAAGAGTTGTCATTCTTGTTCGCGACACATCGTCATGACCTGTTCTACATATCTGTGAAGTATTATGAAAATATTTCAAAAGGTATTCAAGTTATAGAGCGGACACGAAATCACACCTAAATTGATCAAGGAAAATAACTCACAAAGTAAGAAAGCAAGAGTTGTCATTCTTGTTTGCGACATATCGTCATGATCTGTTCTACATATCTGTGAAGTATCATGAAAATATTCTAAAAGGTATTCAAGTTACAGTGCGGACACGAAATCACACCTAAAATGATCAAGGGGAAATAACTCAAAAAGTAAGAAAGCAAGAGTTGTCATTTTTGTTTGCGACACATCGTCATGACCTGTTCTACATATCTGTGAAGTATCATGAAAATATTCCAAAGGGTATTCAAGTTATAGAGCGGACACGAATCTGCCAAAAAATCACACCTAAAACCATCAAGGGGAAATAACTCAAAAAGTAAGAAAGCAAGAGTTGTCATTCTTGTTCGCGACACATCTTCATGACCTGTTCTACATATCTGTGAAGTATCATGAAAATATTCCACGTACATGGGTATTCAAGTTACAGAGCGGACACGAATCTGCCAAAAAATTCACCAAAGGGGAGATAACTCAAAAAGTACAATAGCAAGAGTTACCATTCTTGTACGTGACACATCGTCATGACCTGTTCTACATAACTGTGAAGTATCATGAAAATATTCCAAAGGGTATTCAAGATATAGAGCGGACAAGAAAATGTTTACGGATGGACGGACGGACAGACGGACGGACGCCAGGCTCATCGCTATATCCCCCTGAACCTTTCGGTCAGGGGGATAAAAATGGAAAGTCAGAATACATGTATTGAGTTCAGAGCAGTCATAAAGTTCCTCACTAAGGAGGGTGCAAACGCCAAAGAAATCCATCGGCGCATGGCTGATGTGTATGGTGAAAGTAGCCCAAAGTATTCCACAGTGGCAAAGTGGTCAGCAGAATTTAAACATGCGCGAGACTCCTTAGAAGATGACCAAAGGCCAGGTAGCCCTACTGATGTCACCAGCCAGGAGATGATCGACCGTGTTGAGAGACTTGTGCTAAAGGATCGTCGAATCAAAGTTGGCGAACTTGCTTCAGAATGTGGTATTTCTAATGGAAGTGTTTGCACTATAATCCATGAACATTTAGGCATGTCAAAAGTATCTGCCAGGTGGGTACCCAGAAACCTGAACATGCAAGATTGTCAGCAAATGTGGAGTCAAGTCAAGAACTTCTGGAAGTGTACAATGTCAATCCAGAAGACTTTCACACTTGTCTTGTAACAGAAGATGAAACTTGGCTTCACCACTGGGACCCAGATACTAAACAAAAGGGCCATGAGGCCCTGAATCACTCACCTGAACAATCGGCAAAGTGGGTTTTTCTTACATCTGAAATTGTCAAAATATGAGTCTTGGGTCAAAAGTCAAAGAATGACCATGACATTTGTACTCATAAATCTTCATGTACTCATTAAGACAACCACATACCATTTTTAGACCAAAACCTTCTAAACTTTCCATGAAATCTTATGTTCTGGCATTTTCCTATAAAAAAAGGTCAAGGTAAACCCAAGACCATCATTTGAACAGTCTTGGCAGTACTCTAGTATTCTATGCTACTTACCAAGATTCAAGGCCATAAGTGTACTGGTTCTGGAGAAGAAAGATATTAAGGGTTTATATCATAAATGGGTATGGCGGCCAAGTTGGTCATGTGACCTGGACCGTTTGAACGATTTTTTGTTCAATCAACCCCTGGAGGCTCGAAATGTGTTTACAATTGGCCCTTTGGCTTTTAAGGAAATGTCTGAAAATGTCAAAATATGAGAGATCTTGATCAAAAGTCAAAGAATGACCTTGACCTCTTGTACTCCTAATTCTTCATGACCTCATTAAGACGATGGTATATACCAATTTTTAGGCCAACATCTTCAAAACTTCCAATGAAATCTTATGTTCTAGCATTTTCCCATATTTGACCTTGCCGTAAAATGGTCAAGGTCAACATAAGGACATCATTCTGAAAAATATTGATACTACTGGTGTACCCAATGCTTCATACCAAGTTTCAAGGCCATCAGTCGATTGGTTCTGGAGAAGAAGATTTTTACAGGTTTTTACCATATGAGCATGGAGGCCATGTTGGTCATGTGACCTGGACCGTTTTAACAAATTTTCATTCCCTCAACCCCTGCAGGCTCTATATGAAATTAAGTTACAATTGACCCAGTGGTTTTTCAGGGGATTGTTTGAAATTGTCAAAATATGAGAGTTCTAGGTCAAAGGTCAAAGAATTACTTTGACCTCTTGTACTCCCAAATCTTCATGTTCTCTTTAAGATGACAGTATATACCAATTTTTGGGTCTTAATCTTCAAAACTTTCCATGAAATCTTATGTTCTTGCATTTTCCCATATTTGACCTTGCTGTAAAAAAGGTCAAGGTCACCCAAGGTCATAATTTGAACAATCTTGATAGTACTCGAGTACCCGATGCTACATACCAAGTTTCAAGGCCATCGGTCAATCAGTTCTGGAGCAGAAAATATTTGAAGGTTTTTACCATATATGGGCGTGGTGGCCATGTTCACTGGGTGGTTGCTTAGTCCCGGTAGGCGGTGATTTTTTCTGACAATCGTCAACGATTTTTTCTGACAATGGTCCCGGATTTTTTCCAAATTGTCAATGATTTTTTCTCTGTGACATCATAATAGAAAACTGATGCGACAAAATGGTGAATTTTGTCAATTAAACCATTAGTTTTACAAATCTTAAGCGTATTCCTGGTAGTTCTTAAAAAGATAAGATACAATACAAAGTTTAACACTGTCAACAGACAAATGAAACCCGGAAATTTTCATTTAGGGTACATCTTGATGAACTGTCTGCTATGGCTATGTCTTTGAAGTCTACCATAGGGAAAAGCTATTTCTAATCATAAATCAGTGTTGGGAAACATATTATATTACTTTTTGACACTTTACAATAATATAAATGGGTCTGTCAGCTGATTATAAGTTTTCATAAGTCCCGGATTTTCTCCTACAAGTCCCGGATTCGCTCCTACAACAGATTTTAAGCGCTTGATTTTTTCTGACAATGCAAACTACAAAATGAGTAGTCAGTATAATACTTTATTGCTTACAGATTGAATGGCAAGTTTTAAGCATGTCCCAAACATTTATTGTGGTGCATAAATGGAAAACAAAATACTTGTTGGTCATTAAAGGACCAGCCTTTTCATTATATACAGACCATTCTATTGCTCCACATATAGAAATGTACAATGGAATATCATGTAGAAAAGACCTGAGTAACCTTAGTGAGATTCAAACAATATTCAGTGGCCTTCCCAATGCAGGCGAGACTGCCACATGGTCGTCCAATGTCAGGATAGCTCAGTTGGCATAGCTGTCCTGATAATTGCCTAACCTTTTACTCAGTTTATACATAACCAACAATGTTATTTGAAAATACAGTTTATTATTAGACTAGTTTAAATAGCGCTCGACTATCAACTATAACTATACTAAGAACTAAGACTATCGGGTGGCGGATTCACACCGAATATATTTTGATCTCTAATGACATAGGTAGCCTATGGTTTAATCAGTTTCACTTCATTTATGTGCCTTGTGTGGAGACAAATTTGTAAAAACCCGAAGAATTCTTTGAATAATAATCAAATTTATGAACTAATTCTTTAATATCAAACGATGATGAAAACTAAATCCGCCCATTCAGATAGTCAGTTACTCAAGCGCATCAAAAGCGTGCGCATTTCACTTTCACCCTTGTGAATAGATATTCTACGAAACTCTTTAAAGAATAGTATACCATGAGTTGGTTGGTTGATTGTTTGGGGCTTCGTTTAAACATTTTATTTCTCTGTTTTCGTAACATATATATGTTCTGCGCAAAGAAGGAATCGGTACAATTCCGGAATTGTCCTGCGCAAAGTAGGAATTCTCACGTTGATGCAAGACAATTCTGGAATTTTCTCTGCGCAAAGTGAGAATCGGGACAAAATGAGAATAATTAGACGTTACTGCGTTTCAAACAAATATATGTTTGCATATATTTTTGATATGATCCTTTTTTGTAATTGTCATTCTGACAGACTGGACTGTATGAGCGTATCATATCAATACTAACTTTCAAGACTGTTGATGGGACGGTTTTGTTTTGGGGAATCGTTCGCTCCTTTTTGATAAAATGATCGCTTAAAACCTGTGGAGTCGATAGCCATAACGTACAAATTTCTAAGTTTGAAAATGTTATCATTTTGTCAAATTATTATTTTTCTTTTCAGAAGTCTTATGCACATCTACATATGTCTGCAACATATGTAAAAAGCTCAAAACTATGGAAAGAGTTTATTTATACAAACTGGTCATGCTATATTAGCCATTCCCGAAAAGAATCTCAGTTTGACAAGGCCTAAATTTGGTCCAAAAAAACAGATTCCTCATTTCAAAGTCAATTCTCCATTACTCGTATCAAATGACTATTCCTTTGTCCCAAAGATCCCACTTTGAGCAAAGAAATGTACCTGTTCGATAAATCATCAAATCCCTTGCGCAATTCTAGAATTGTACCGGTACAATTCTGGAATTGTGACACAAAGTGAGAATTCCTACTTTGCGCAGGACAATTCCGGAATTGTATTGATTCCCTTTTTGCGCAGAACTTACATATATATTACAACATACAAAATAAACCAGGATTGATACGAAATCGAATTGCTTATTTGATGCTCCTCCTAAAGGGGCTAAATAACCTTTAAGACTGCATTTCAGTCTTTATAGAGTCGTCTTACAAAGCAAAAGACAAAGAAAAAGAAGATACCATGGTTTAGATACGGTCAAAACACTACCAGCCCACACCTGCTGCAAGTGCAGCCGGTCCTTGCCATCCATTTTCCAAATTACACGTAGTAGGGCGCTCCTACACTGAAACTTACTTATCACCGTCGCATGTATCGACGGCCCCGATTACGATTAGCATAAGTAGCTTACTTTCCAGTGCGAAGCGTCTTTTATACGGACATACCAATCTGTGTAAGTGGTATAACATACTTGCATTCATTTTATTTGATTCCCATTCTCTATACCGGGCCATCGACTAGCTGCCTGGAAGAGAACTGGCAAGATAGCCTATTCCGTGGCTACATCCGCAGTTTGCAGTCGGTTTAAGCTCCAGTGTGCAAGTTTCACCCTGCTACATGTAAATACTTTGTCTTATCAGGGCTCGTTTCGAGCAACTTGATATCTCAAAAGGCTGATCAAGATGTTAGACGAGTAACTTGAATGTTTACTCTTTTGAAGTACAAATACGGGCCTCTGTGGCTTAAACATTAGGTATCTCACCGCTGTGTGTTCAAGCCTCGGCCGCGTACATGGAGAAGGCCAAGTTCTGCCTACGGAAGGTGAGGTGGTTTTCGCCGGACTCTCCGTTTTTCACCCACCTCTGATTAACTGCTTGACAGAAGTGAACTATTCTTGAAGAGCCATACAACCCATGTCCTATCCTCTGTACAAATAGATACATTCCTTTTTTTTTCTTTCGAAGCAATTAAAAAGACATGACGAGACTTTATCTTTGAACTCACACAGAGACACTAGCACCGTACATGGAATCGAATGATTGTCCTCCTACCCCGTATAATTATCTTCAGCAGTTCTGACGTTTGGTTAACGTACAAGGTAAAGGTTCCCATAGCCTATCAACCGTAGGGACACTGGGGGTTAGAGGCCCACTGTATCGTAGGCACAGCAAATGAAAGGCGGAGCCCATTCCCCTCCTTTCACTGCCTTATCCTTCCCTAATTCGAAGCAGGTATCTATTTACTGCTGGGTTGCCAGGGAGTGTCTTTCATTCGTTGCATAGCGAAACCAGGGCGCGATCTTACGACCTTGCGGCGACTTTCTGGACCATAAAAACCACTCGACCACGGCCCCTACGGACAGACAAGAGTCTAACGGAGGAGTCATTTGTAGGCATTAGAGAAATAACATATGAGGAAATATGTGTAAAACTAAAGCTGGGCTTGTAAATAAGATGCGTATAGTTAGATCTTTTGGACGGAAGGAATACACCAGAGAAATGAAAAGAGCAGACTCGGTCTAACTGAATCTGTTCATTACCAGTAATGAAATTTTAACACCGGTCACTCTCCCTAGCACCGGCTTAAGCAGAACTCTATTTTCAACATGTTTTGAAACGAATTCAATGATCCTAAAGGACCAGAAAATATAAGCTTCCAATATGATGATGTACGGGGAGTCGTTTTACGGCCGCCACACGACACAACACCAGCTGCAGTGAATATGAACGACTTCTGTACAGTTAGATATGGATGGACACTCGGCGGCGGGTGTGAGCAACTATGGTTACGTACAGCTGAGCAACCCGGGGAACGTCGTTACGAGAACTGAAACAACAACAACACAAGCAGTTACATCCTCTGGAAGTAAGGGATACACCAAAGAAATGAAAATAGTAGACTCGGTATGTCCACAGTACATATGTCCACGATCATAACATTGTCTTTGACAATGACAACGTGTAAAAGGCTGAGAAGGTAACACAATGCAAACAGTCGAAGGACGTTTTATTAAAAAAAGCTGATAAGGTGATCTACCCCTTTACCCAGAATTTGTCGGAGTCGGTATATGTGAGTCGGACGGATCAGGATAAATGCAAACTAAAAACTATTACTGTAAGTATACTTCCATGAGTCACAGTTTATCCTTCACAACTCATAGTTGGTAATTGTACCATACAAAGTGCAAAGTATAAAAGTCTCCATAGTCTTGCTTGTGGTAAAACTTCTGAACACAAAACATTATGAAAAACGCATCAACAATAGCGTTTGGTGATAAAGTGTGGGTTGATTTGCATATACTGAGTAAAGTACATGTATGGAGAGCTTGTTTTTGTAAAATGACAAATTGCTCCAGAAATTATAATTTCCTTCTCTGGTTCCCCATCGAGCGATTTAATATAAACAAAAGCTGGATAATGACCGGGTCTTTTAAATTTGCTAATCACGATCATTAACTATCACAACATTGACGCGATTCCCCACGATTAACCATTTCATGAAAGAGGAATGAGGCCTCTAAAACGTTGGTTGAGTATTGAGAAACTTCTCTGCAAATTACGTTACATACATGTACATATGTGTAATGCCAGTTATGAGCTATGAATTATAGAACACAGTCGTGTTTTAAGTTCTGAATATTAAGTACATTTTCATATATTACAGATCATATTCCACTCTTAGGTGCCCTGATGCTTTCCCAGTAGATAAACCCATGCATAATTTTATTGCGAGATATGTCTTGAATCGTTTCACTACTGTTTTACTCATGTAAATGATCGTGATTGGATAGGCTAACTCCTCGAGTTTCTTTAAAAAAGTTGAAAACTTATCTGAATAATTTTACATGTAGTTGGCCTGTTCTCGAAAATATATATCATACTTTGTTATATGGCAATAATATAAGGTACAGGAGGAAGATCCCATTTACTGTCTCACATTTTTCAACCAGCATCAAGTAGAAAAAAGACATGTTGTCATCAAACGTAAATGTTGGCATCAGACCGTTAATGTGCATCTGCTTGTTTTCAGACATTTAAACCACTACGAGGACTATAGACTTTGAATTCTACAATGTAGATCTAATTCCAGTGGCGAATGCATAAGCACGAATCAGTGTGAAAAGCGGTTCACATCTGGTGATAAATTCGGGTTATTGTGCATATTAAATCATATAATTGTCAATACTTCGGGAAAAATCTGTCCTCAAATTACAATTCCTTTTCTGGTTCCCTGTCTAGCAATGGACCTTCTGTCTGTACATTGTATTTTTCGCTTCATGGGGCCCTTTCTGTGCATTGTATTTTTACCGTTTCATCCAAGTTATGATAGAATGACCTAAATCTTCTTTCAACTCTTTTTACGTGAAACTCAATGATGTTATATGTGTTAAAAGCTTACTAATCAGTTCATTTTCAATGACAAAACTGTTGTTAAAGTTTGGGTAACACTCAAGGCCATAACGCATTTGTATAAAGGAAGCTGTACCATAGATGTCTGACTTCAAAGATATCTCAATTATCTGGAGATGTCAGAACAATCGTCCAGGAAGGAAGAAGAAAAATATTCTAGATTAATGTGACAACAAAATCGTTTATCATAGGGCTTTCCAATAAATGTGTGAAAACGGTTTTTCACGCTGTCTTTGTAGTGACTGATTATACTGAAATAAATGACAGCAAGGCTGGTTTCAAGCATCTGGTCTTTTATTACATGTAATCATATCAAACAACGAAAACACATACATATCAAAGCAAGAACAATTATTTACAATATAATGTCTGCCACCCAAAACCAGACCAAACCCAAAATCCTAATGCCAACTCTTTGACGGTGGACAGATTCTGAAGTCAAGCTATCAAAGTCATACATCAGCACTATGAGCCCCATTTGAACAGTTGTGTGTCAATTCATGTCATGGGGAATAACTCACATAGCAGTGAAAGGTACGCCTCACTATCAGGATCAGAATAACACACAACAGAGAAGTTATTTAGTAATAAGAAGGGCCAGTATGCTGAGTTATGACTGAGATAAAACTACCCATAATTATGCATTTACTTCACCTTAGTAATAGCCTGTATTTGCTGTTTTAGAGTATGCCTTTAACATAGAAAAATTACAATTTTACGTCCTTTTAACAGTATTTCGGTCATGAGAGGATTATAGAAAAAGGCTAGGTGCAGGCGCAAGCTGTTTACAGCTACAAAGATTTCCACTCCTTGTCAGAATCAAACCCAGATCAGTAGCTCAGTAGGCCTAGCTTTGACCTACTGAGTTACCAGAGCTCTTCCTGCCGACAAGCAAATAGAAATCAGTACATACCTTAGTACCAGCATTCTTGAAAATTGATCAAACTGACTTTAATTTGGAATAACATAATTTTGAATGAATCTTGCTGATGAGCAAATAGACATGAATAGTTTCTGTAGTGTGGAATTATTTGCAAATTAAGAAGATATTACCTTCCCCTGAACTGAATGAAGGTAAGCCTTAAGAAAATAAATCTTGCAGTAATAGTAATTTTGCTTTACATTTAAAAATACATACAGTAGTTAAACTTGATTCATGAAAGACAATTTTGCCCTTAATTACTATAAAACAGAGAAAATTCAGAAAATAAGGAAAATATAAAATCTGACTTACCTGAAATAAATGACAGCAAGGCTGGTTTCAAGCATCTAGTGAAGACTGCTTGATAGCCTTGGTTTAAATAGCATTCATTTCAAGCCTTGATAATTGTCTTACACCTCTTAGGTAACTAAATGAATAGCATATCTTTTATGTCAACTTAGTAGGTTTTAGTCCCCACCTGGCTAATTTTTTGCCAATAAAGGACTTGCAATTTTCTGATAAATTCAATTTCAGGTTCACAAAGCACTCTGTGCAAGAGTGTTGCTAATGTTACATCTATATTTTATTAGTTAGATTACTGTCTAAATTGCTGTTTTCAGTCCAAATTGCAGTGTGAAGTTATGATGCAAATTTGTGTCACCTGTCTTTGTTTGACAGTGAACAAGCTTGAACAAAGAACAAGAGAGACCCCCAATATCTTGAATACCTAATCAGAGTCTCGCCTGTATCATCCAAAATCTTGATTGTCAACCTGATATGCTAAAGTAAAAATGAAGCAAAAATACATATACAAATTAAAATTGTTCAGCATCTCAAATCTATTTCAAAAGTTCAACTATTTACAATATAAAACGCTTAAAATTAAAAGTTTAATGTATTTACACATGACACTAAATAGATTGAAAAAATACAGTGTTATAATTTCCCTCCTTCTTACGAAGCTGAGGGATACTCCTGTATCACTAATTGTCACTTCCATATGGAAATAGTTCTTAATATTTGCGCAGTTAAGTCAATGCTATCACTTCTGATTGTTAAGTCACTATGCTTTCACTTTTGATAGCTATCTTCAGCATCTTCTTACAATTGACTATCTTCAAGTCACAAAGTTATCACTGTCTATGCATAAATCATGAAGCTTCATATTGTCGTTTCTAAGTCGTCGTTTCTAAGTCGGTATCACCATCTCGCGAATAAACCTCTTTTTATATTGTTCATCATCACTTTAGTGAGTTGTTACCTCCATATTGAGGATATACCATTGAACACTCAGTTTATTGTTTGTCATAACAAGTGTACATCTTATTATGTCAGATTCTGCGGGCCCAGTTTTGATTGTTTCCTAATCTTTTCAGAGTGTTTTTCTCCTCATTGTTAGTGTTGGTATTATCGTTGGAGCTGCTGTCACGGCAGTGCCACAAACTCACCAAGTGTGATCTCACATATGCTTAAATTACAAACCCAAGACAAACCGCACACACATGATACACCAACAATGCAGCAATTCTACATATATTTTATTTGTCTTTATAATCTCATCAGTTTGTACCCATTGAACAAATTTTACTATCAGATCTTATGATTGGTATGGGTGTGTTTGTGTTTTGTTGCGTTAAAGTAGTTATTTAGTGAGAAGAGATGCTTCTGAGATTGTCTTCATGGTAGCATTAGAAGAAATTGCATGCTTTGGTATACAGTCACTGCAAGATGGCTTGCAGATTGTAAGTGGAACACTTGTGTTGTTGTGATTTATCCATACAAACATAGAAAATTTGTTTTTCAGCATCTGCTTCAGTCTGTATGCCTTATAAGGGTTAATCCTAAAGACTGTCTTGAGTTCTACTTCATTTTTTAGCAATGCATTTGTCAAACTTAGGTCGCCCCAATTTATGGTTACAGTAGGAATGAGCCCATTTGTAAGTGAGATCTGTGTTAAAACATGGGATCCCGTGAAATGACAGGAAACAATATTTGCAGGCAGTTTTTGTATGTTTATTTGAATGCATGAAGTTCCATCTGTGATGTCCAAGACAAGGGTTGTAAAGAACTTTTTTATTATCAGTTGCCTTACAAAAATTGCAATACAAAATATGAGCACAAAGGCTGCAAGGTAAATATTTGAGGATTCTGCAATGTCGTCAACTGTTAGTGTAGGATAGTCAAATGTCTGTATTTTTTCTGAGGGTGCAGTGTAATGTAAAGCTGGTAGCGTTGAAAAGGCCTCAGATTTAGGTAGTAATTGATGAGAAGCCAGGGCTATGGAAATATATTTATATTTACGAAACAATATTAAAAGGAAGCCAAAAGCGAGGGATGCAATCACTGTTGCCAGGATGGAGAGAACTAGTTTCACTGGGAAACTTTCTGTGTCATAACCTGTTGCATTGAACATTGAATCTGCTAATGAGGTAAAGATCATTTTATTTTTCTTTGACATAGTTATCATTCTTTTAAGACTCAGATGGGCCATTTTATCATTTGCTATTATTTCTGCGAGGTTACTTTTATAGATCTTAAATGGTGGTATGGATACATTTAATGGTCTATGGAAGGTAGTCTGAGACGTTATGTGTTTGAGTTGTTTATCACTGAAATATTCTTGAAGAAGTGCTAAGTTTATTGGATGTACCTTGCTTATCTCTTGATGTTTGTGGTGACAACCATCCCATCTTTCAGGAAGATAATATTGGGGTGTCATTACAGAGCAATTACACGGCAGTGAAATGATACAATAGAAACACCCAATTATAGTTTTGGTGCTGTTTGGGCATTGTAAGGTCAGAGAGGAGATATTATGGATTAGAAAATGTGTTTGATTTAGCTGCTTGAGAGTAGGTGAAATTGCATTAGGCATGAAGCGGAACTCACAGGAAGCTTTTATTTGCACCCTGTTGTCTTTATACAAAGCATAAGAGCATTTCCAAAAGTTGGAAGTTGTCAGTGCTACATTGAATTTACAAAAGACTATCTTATTATAAATGTTACAATTTTGTAAAGCATCTTCCGTTACTTCAGTATAAAAACCGTGATCATGTGAAACAGCTAGGTATGATGGTAGATTTAAAATGGCAGTAGCATGACTCGCTGTTTCATTCAAAGGCACAGGATTTGAGTATATTTTAAGCAAAGACATTGGTTTATGTAGTTTGCCAATTGGAAACTTCATGGTTATCATTATTTTGTTATTTTGCCTATAGAAGGAGAAGGTATTGTGCAAATAGTAGAAGTGTGGATCTTTAAATATCAATTGAAATCCTGGTCTTTTATCATTTAGAGCTGCTTGGATATGATTCAGTGTTTTTGCCATAACTTCATATGGTATTATATTAGTTATCTGATTTCGCATCAAATTATATATTCCAGATTTAAGTTTTGCAAAGCTGTGAGACAAGTATGAACTTTTTTGTAACTGATCAACTAAGATTGACATTATCATGGAATTCTTTTCCTGCAGATTTTCAAAACTTGCTTGGAGATCCTGATTCAAGCGCCTTAGCACCATATTGTTTTCTTTTACACCTTTAATGACATTGTTAATTCTAAAATCAGTAGTTGACATAAACGAGTGCAAGATATCAATCTCATTTGTGAAGGCCTTAATTTCTTCATTTTGTTTTTTCTGTGCATAGTTTATGTAATTTGCTATTTTTTGTACATCTTCAGTTGTGGCTAAGCCAAAGAGGCCTTTACTTATTTTTCCGATAATAGGCAGCAGGGAACGTCGTTTCCTCCTGCTCTCAAAATCATGCTGAGGGATTAATTCAAAGATTTCACTTATCACATTGTTGATTTCAGCAAGTGTGTTGTTGTGTAATGCATTCAGCTGGTACAGTACATACTTAAAGTCTGGATGCAAGGGAATGCTTTTGTTGGTGCAGTTGCATGCCGGCCAAAAAGGGTTCAATTCTGAAGGTCTTTCTAGTTTGAAAATATATGTGTGAGCCCAGTGTTCCGAACTAAAATATATCTGATATTTGTGTTCAAAGATTGTCCCATAATTTATCCTACTGGTGAAGGATTGATTTCCCAGAACTGTCTGAGCCAGCAGCAGTAACATCAGGGTTCCCAAGAGTCTGTTATTGTACCCTAAGGAAGAAAAGAGGGAAAACAGTATCAGAGAGTGAAAGCTAACATGAGCAAGCAAAAGAAGGACATTTGCAACTGTCCCCTAGCATATTATCTTGATTATGGGTCGTTTGGACCCAATAATATGTTTTGCTTACAGCATGTCAGACTCACTTACTTTTAAAATTTTACCCTTAAGTTTCAATACCAGTAAATGCACTTATGTTGGACATATGGGAATATCAATACAGTGTTAACACATGTTTGGGCTCACCATTTTCAGCATTAACAGAAAAGGCCTATGAGAGAATGGTTATCTTTTATCAAGCCAGAATACTGTTGGTTTTATCCTTAACAAAGTATTTGTGTGGGCGCTTTCTTTTCTGGCCCTTAGCATTATGGGTAATATGGAAATTATTAATAAGATCCTCAGGAAGAGTAGATTTCCGTTCCCATGTTGTGCCACTTTTCCCAAACCACTTAACTTTATAGAGTTTTTCCCCCCTATAATTTGTGGAGGCCAATATTTTCTCTACAAAATAGTTAGGCTCTGGGATATCATCTGCAGAGTTTTCTTGAGGCTGCTGATCTACATCCTCAGTGGTGCTCTGTTTCACTGATGTGCCTTGTATTGTTATGTCTTGTACTGGCTTACTTTGTATGGTTATGTCTTCAGCAGTTGTGTTTTGTACTCTGATTGTTTGTGTTTGTTCAGCTGGCATGTTGTCCCTATATTTCCTTAGGACAGGGTTATGATACGGTTTAAGCCTGTTAGCATGTACCCTTGACCTTAGCGGCTTATGATTGGACTGTCGCCTTAGACAGTAAGTATGGTTTGGACGAATTTTAGTTATATAATATGGTCCTTCATATTTAGGTTCAAGCTTCTTAGACAGGCCAGGAGTAGTGTGCATTTTACGTAGCATTACCTGTTGCCCTAAACGGAACTCTGGCTCTTTAGCTGTAAGATCATACTGTTTCTTTTGTCTTGCTTGTGCTGCCATGCGATTCGATTTGACCAGCATATTGGTTAGTTTCAGTGAGTCTACCAGTTCCTGCATATGTTCTTGTGCTGAATGGGTCAAAGATTCTTTTGGGACTAATGCAGTGTCTAGTGGCGTTCGCATTCCACGACCAAAAACCAGTTCATATGGTGTAAAACCAGTGGTAGCTGATTGTGCATTACGAAATGCCATCATGATAGCAGGAAGTTGCTTATGCCAATCTGTTTGCTCGACAT
The DNA here is from genome assembly GCA_963989385.1 of Ctena decussata. Classification (NCBI taxonomy): domain Eukaryota; kingdom Metazoa; phylum Mollusca; class Bivalvia; order Lucinida; family Lucinidae; genus Ctena; species Ctena decussata. The sequence goes on from OZ022500.1 coordinate 43,272,059, forward strand.
TACAGTAAGATCTTATAGCTTGAGCCAGGCTTTGGTTGGTCCTTTCTACGGAGCTATTGGTCTGCGGATGGAAAGCTGAACTGTGATGGCGGGTAACTTGGAATAGCTCACAGAGAGCCGCCACTAGTTTGGACATAAAATTTTTACCCCTATCTGAGACAATGATGTCCGGTGCACCATACCTACAGAATACCTCAGCATATAGAATTTGAGCAATTACAGAACTTTCTTGTGTTTTTAATGGGAAACATTCACACCAGCCTGTGAAGGCACACACCACCAGGAGAATGTATTTGTGACCCTCAGAAGATGTGGTAAGAGGCCCCATTATGTCCATATGAAGTCGAGAAAATGGCTGTGATGGTATAGGCATAGGAGTTAGTGGCGCCTTGTCATTACCGTAGTTGCGCTTTGACCTCTGACAAGTATTGCAAGTTTTGACATGGGCATCAATATCTGAGTACATTTTTGGCCAGTAATACTTTCTTCTGATTGCAGAATAGGTTTTATCGAACCCCAGATGTGCATTGCCATCATGGTAGGCCAGAATGACATCCTCCCTTAAGCACTTCGGAACAACTAACTGAGAAAAGGACTCTTCCCCTCTCTTGTTCTTTTTTGACTTTGTGTCATAGAAGTGATAAAGGATGCCTTCCCTAACAACATACTGCTCAGAACTTATTATTACCCGCTTCTGTTCAGTTTCAGTCTCGGGCAACTGGTCATTTACCATGTACTGATAAAGATTGCCAATGTCATTGCATGCTGCTTGCAAGGAAGCCATATCAGTTTTAGATTTTGATTCTACCTCAGGACTTCTAGAGGGCTCGACTGTGGGCTCATCATTCTCACTAGGCAGCTGCTGCAAGGCTGAGCTAAAAGGATCTAACATGGGATTCTCATACTCAAATTCTATCTGCAAGTATTGCTTTGGGACCAATGTCTCTAGATTGCTATCAGTCTATTTTCATACTGTTTACTTCCGCACATGCACTGGGACCTAGCTGCTCATCTGGATAAGGTCTACGCGATAGAGAATCTGCATTCAAATTTTGGGTTCCAGGTTTGTGTATTACAGTGAAATTGTACCCTTGGAGCTTAATTGACCATCGTCCCAAGCGGCCATTTTGATCCCTTATCTTCTGTAACCATTTTAGTGCAATATTATCAGAATAGACAGTAAAGTGATTGTGCGAAAGATATGGATGAAACTGTTTTATAGCTTCAACAAGAGCTAAGCATTCTCTCTTGCATACATTCCATTTCAGTTCAGTTCCCCTTAAGGCTCTTCCGCCATAACTGATAGCTACCTCACGATTCTCTGAGTCATGCTGGCCGAGAATATAGCCAATTGCACTACCACTGGCATCTACTGACAAGAAAAATGGTTTTTGCATGTCAGCAAATGCAAGGATAGGTGCTGAAATCAGTTTCTGCTTCAGAAGATTGAATGCTTTGTCACAATCACTTGTTCACTGATAATCTACATCTTTTTTCAACAAGTTGTTAAGTGGGCCTGCTATTTTAGCATAATCTTGCACGAAACGCCTGTAGTAATTGCATAAGCCTAAAATTGATTTAACTTGTTTGCGTGTTTTTGGTACTGGATAGGTTTTAACTACTTGAATTTTTGATGGATTGACTTGAATTCCATTTTTTGAAAAATAATGACCCAGATACACTGGAGCGCCGTTATATCGCGGACCGATATATCGCGGTAATCGGTATAACGCGGTTGTCCTGTGGCTCCCAAATTTTTTCTACAGATCGCGGATTTTTCGGCGGTTTCGGTAGGTGTTCACGACATTGGAATAGAAAATAACCATTAAAAGTTAATTGGGCTGTTTACATAATTTTAATCAACAGCGTGTCAAAAGTTATTACAGACAATCAAAGCGTCGGTTGTCTTGCCAAGGTGTGAAAGACGCATATCATATGTCACCAATTAGCGAAGGTCACCTCATATACACAATACACAAGCCAACGCTCAGGAAAAAGGCTGTGCGTAGCAGTGACTGATTACTTCCAAAGAAAACATTATAAAAGAATTTTATAAATGGAAAACAAAAAACAAAGCTTAAACCCGATTTGGCTATCTGTAGGCTGCTTAGAGTTTTTTTAGGCGACGTCAGTACTCGTGCAAATAAGTATATTTTATTCGTCCGAAGGTACCTTTTTGCAAGTGTATATACAAGGGAAATAACTCGAACAAGTCTACTTTCGCTCAATCGGACATCCTCGTCGATATAGGTTTAATTTATGATACGGAATTGGCCGATGTGTTACGAATGTACTTTTGCTTTGTAAATGGTTTTCAACCGTTTTGCAGCGCATTTTTCACAATAAGTAAGAATATAGGGACTGAAAGCTTACTTCAGCGATGACTTTTGTTGTGTCAGGTAAGCAGTAAACATGTCTATCTACCTCGTAAGGGCTAAATAAGCGCTACGAACATGTAAACATGGGGTTTTACATTAGTGGGTGGGGTATTTCTGTGAAGATCGTTATTACGCGTGATCACTTTTAACGCGGCTCGATTTTATGTCTCCCGACACCCGCGTTATAACGGCGCTCCAGTGTACTCAACTCGTTTTGCTGCAAATTGGCATTTTTTCGGCTGCAATTTAAGATTAGCATCACTCAACCTGTCAAATACACTCTGTAGGTGCACCAAATGTTCTTCGAAATTTGCTGAATGTATCAAGATGTCATCAACATAGACCAGAGCATATTTGAAATTGATTCCTTGCAAAACTTGAGCCATCACAGCCTGGAATGCTATAGGCGCATTGCGGAGCCCATATGGTAAGCGCTTGAAAGAGTAGCAGCCCTTGTGCGTTATGAACGTTGTTTTATGTTTTGTTTCCTCGTCAAGAGGTATTTGGTGGAAACCTGCTTTGAGATCTAAAACTGTAAAGATTTTGGAGTTGTTTTCTCCTACTGAGTCCATAACATCTTCCATACGTGGTAAAGGAAAATTCATGGGCTCAGTAACAGCATTTAGATCCCGATAGTCAACTGCAAACCTATAAGAGTTATCCTTCTTTCTGCACATTACCACAGGAGCTGCCCAGAAGCTATTGGAGGGCTCAATTATATCATTTTTGAGCATATCTTCAACTTGCTCATCAATTTCTTGTTTGACCTTTGGTGACACCCGATATGGACGTTTACGCTGTGGTGGTGCATTTCCAGTATCAATTTTATGCTTATGAACATTGGTGCAACCTAACTCTGAAGTGTCTTTGGCAAATGAGCTGCGATTCATGGCAATAAATTCATATAACTTTAATTTCTGGGATTCTGACAAGTCCGATTCATCAAGTGAAATGCCCAGGTCATCAACTATTTTCTTATATTGCTCATATTTACTTTCTGAGCTAGCGTCAGACGCTGAGTTAGAGCTGTTGGCACTATTTACAGAAGGTTCCGAGTCATTTTTTAAATCGAGCTCAACAATAGAGTCTGCGTAAACTGGACTGAGCTTGCCTATGACTTGTGAAGGCCGTAAGGTGACAGGTGATGATAGAGGGTTTAAAATTCTACAGAACCCCCGCCCATGGTTTACGTTTAAAACAGCTTTAGCCCCTGCTAATTTTTTTCGAGCAAGCAAATTAGTTGGTTCAAACAGCGTTGTCTGTTGATGTGACAACCTTGATATTTTGATTGGTATCACTGTCTCAGAATGAGGCTGAATGACAGTGTGTTTTAATGGTCTAGCCAAACCAGTATCAAAGGCTGAATTTGCACTAAGAAGATTTACTACAGGAGTTCCTGAGTCACTATCTAAGGTCTGATGTTCAAAGTTTAAGGTACAATTGTTTGTTTTAAGAAAATCTATTCCAAGAAGCAGAGGGTGTAATATTTTGTCAAATATGTAAAACTTTTGATGAAATATCTGCTTGCCTATTTGAACCGGTAAAATTGCAGTGCCAGTTATATTGATGAGGTGTCCCCCTATCCCCTTCACCCTTTTGAACTCTGAGGTGCCATATGTCACAAAATCTTGATCTAATGAATCGAGGAGGGATTTTTGTATGCAGCTTAGACTAGATCCTGTATCTACCAGAGTACTGATTGTTTTTCCTAAAATTGAGACCTGAATAAAATTACTCTGAAGAGGTGCTGATGCAAAAATTACTGGTAGAGATTTTTCACTTTCTTTTGATATTGAGGGTTTTACCTTCTGATGATCAGTTTGGCTTGAATTTCTCTTTTTGTTGTTAGAACTATGTTGCTTTACTTGTCTAACTTTTATATCTTTATTTTGTACAGTTGTTTCCCTTTTTTGTTCTTGTTTGTTTTTTGCTTTTATATGTTTATTATTTTGATGATTTGTTTGTTTCGTTTTATAAGTCTTAAAGTTACTTGTTTGCCTTTCCAATTGGTTCCCCCCTTTACCAATGGCAGGCGAGAATCCCTATTCCCTTTTTGCTTTGCAAGCCCTATGTATGTGACCTGTTCTTGAGCAGTCAAAGCAGACTGCGTCAATAAAAGGACACTGATCTTGTTAATGTTGGCCCCGCCTACTGCACCTACTGCAAATGTAGTTTTGATTTACATTAGAATGTGTACGAGATGGTGCCTGAGATGATCGCTGTCTACTGAATGTATTCTGTTTGTGATAATTGTTGTGGTAAGTATTTTGTTTTGGTCTGTTAGCACTTAAAGATGACTGAGTGTCAGATTCTTTAGTAGGCTGTAAGTTACTTATAGTCATAGCAGTTTGTATTGCTTTAATGAGCCGTTCCTCTGATAAAATATTTTCCGACTGGCTTGATTTGATTTTATTTGCTGCTTCTGAAATTGCAGCTTCTTTCATAACTTCATGCAGTGTATTTATGTTTGACCTTATTAGGTCAGCCCTTATGTGTGGAAGGAATCCTTTCATTAAGGCCCCTATTATTTGATCTTCTGGAAGATCAATTACTTTTGCTTTCATCTGTACCTTCTGAATGAAATCTTGTACAGGCTGATCATGTTTTTGTTTCATTTCATAAATTTCTGGCATTATAGACCATTTTGAACCCCTTGCAAACTGAATCTGATAGTAAATTGCTCTTTTAGGTCATTAAAATTGGTTGCAATTGCGGTTGGTAAATTTGCATACCAGTTATATGCATCTTCTAACAAATGTAGCCCAAAGTAAAAACACATCTGCTCATTGGTCCATTTTGCCCATGTAGCAATAGACAAAAACTTATGTAACCATGTGTGTGCATCCATTGTCTTAGGGTTATACTTCTCACATATGTTTGAATCAAACTTTAGTGAATTAAATGGCCTACCTTGACCTTGAGCTCCTTGATTTTCTATAGCATTGTCTGCATCTCCAAGGCCGCCAGCTTGCTCAATGTTGATGTCAGCCCCACCATTATTGTCGGCCCTGCCATCGTTCTCCGCCCCACCATTGTTGTCAGCACCACCATTGCTACCAGTACTCATGGCTCGGGTTTGTCTGTTGAAGTCTGGATTGGGCGTGTATGTTTTTAGCTTCGGCATATACAATTGTGAGTGCCAAGATCGCCCGTACCCCACCAATTGTGAAAACGGTTTTTCACGCTGTCTTTGTAGTGACTGATTATACTGAAATAAATGACAGCAAGGCTGGTTTCAAGCATCTGGTCTTTTATTACATGTAATCATATCAAACAACGAAAACACATACATATCAAAGCAAGAACAATTATTTACAATATAATGTCTGCCACCCAAAACCAGACCAAACCCAAAATCCTAATGCCAACTCTTTGACGGTGGACAGATTCTGAAGTCAAGCTATCAAAGTCATACATCAGCACTATGAGCCCCATTTGAACAGTTGTGTGTCAATTCATGTCATGGGGAATAACTCACATAGCAGTGAAAGGTACGCCTCACTATCAGGATCAGAATTACACACAACAGAGAAGTTATTTAGTAATAAGAAGGGCCAGTATGCTGAGTTATGACTGAGATAAAACTACCCATAATTATGCATTTACTTCACCTTAGTAATAGCCTGTATTTGCTGTTTTAGAGTATGCTTTTAACATAGAAAAATTACAATTTTACGTCCTTTTAACAGTATTTCGGTCATGAGAGGATTATAGAAAAAGGCTAGGTGCAGGCGCAAGCTGTTTACAGCTACAAAGATTTCCACTTCTTGTCAGAATCAAACCCAGATCAGTAGCTCAGTAGGCCTAGCTTTGACCTACTGAGTTACCAGAGCTCTTCCTGCCGACAAGCAAATAGAAATCAGTACATACCTTAGTACCAGCATTCTTGAAAATTGATCAAACTGACTTTAATTTGGAATAACATAATTTTGAATGAATCTTGCTGATGAGCAAATAGACATGAATAGTTTCTGTAGTGTGGAATTATTTGCAAATTAAGAAGATATTACCTTCCCCTGAACTGAATGAAGGTAATGCTTAAGAAAATACATCTTGCAGTAATAGTAATTTTGCTTTACATTTAAAAATACATACAGTAGTTAAACTTGATTCATGAAAGACAATTTTGCCCTTAATTACTATAAAACAGAGAAAATTCAGAAAATAAGGAAAATATAAAATCTGACTTACCTGAAATAAATGACAGCAAGGCTGGTTTCAAGCATCTAGTGAAGACTGCTTGATAGCCTTGGTTTAAATAGCATTCATTTCAAGCCTTGATAATTGTCTTACACCTCTTAGGTAACTAAATGAATAGCATATCTTTTATGTCAACTTAGTAGGTTTTAGTCCCCACCTGGCTAATTTTTTGCCAATAAAGGACTTGCAATTTTCTGATAAATTCAATTTCAGGTTCACAAAGCACTCTGTGCAAGAGTGTTGCTAATGTTACATCTATATTTTATTAGTTAGATTACTGTCTAAATTGCTGTTTTCAGTCCAAATTGCAGTGTGAAGTTATGATGCAAATTTGTGTCACCTGTCTTTGTTTGACAGTGAACAAGCTTGAACAAAGAACAAGAGAGACCCCCAATATCTTGAATACCTAATCAGAGTCTCGCCTGTATCATCCAAAATCTTGATTGTCAACCTGATATGCTAAAGTAAAAATGAAGCAAAAATACATATACAAATTAAAATTGTTCAGCATCTCAAATCAATTTCAAAAGTTCAACTATTTACAATATAAAACGCTTAAAATTAAAAGTTTAATGTATTTACACATGACACTAAATAGATTGAAAAAATACAGTGTTATAATTGCACTGAGAATGTAAATACCAGTCAACACGCTCTTGTTGGTATTTTTTCTGCCGTACTTCTTTACGAACAGTGTTCACCGATAGTTTTTAGTATAGTCGGATAGTCGATAGTTTGAGCTTATTTAAACTAGTCTACTATGTTAATAATACTATATCTACACAAGCAGATATTCATAACAAGTAAAAATTAAGTACTAAAAACTAACTATTTCTTAAAAAGGCTATCACTATTTTTTGGCTCTGCCATTCAAGGGGCTGCTCCCTCATAGTTTGGCCATGAAATTGCATAACTGAGACCTGGGTGTAGCCTTGTAACGGTAGAAGTGCTGAAGAATAGGCTTTGCTTATGACAGCCTGAGGGGAGGCTTGACGGAGCATCTCAGGCTTGAATGAGGCATGTTGTGGAGACCTGAGGGGAGGCTTGACGGAGCTATCTCAGGTTCCAAAGAAGCTTGAATACCTTCACAGGGAATCCTGTGATGCCTGAGGGGAGGCTCGACGGTGCATCTCAGGCGTGAAAGAGGCATGCTATGGAGACCTGAGGGGAGGCTTGACGGAGCTATCTCAGGTCTCAAAGAGGCTTGAATACCTTCACAGGGATCCTGTGATACCTGAGGGGAGGCTCGACGGTGCATCTCAGGCGTGAAAGAGGCATGCTATGGAGACCTGAGGGGAGGCTCGACGGTGCATCTCAGGTCCCAAAGAGGCTTGAATACCTTCACAGGGAGATCCTGTGATACCTGAGGGGAGGCTCGACGGTGCATCTCAGGCATGAAAGAGGCATGCTATGGAGACCTGAGGGGAGGCTGGACGGTGCATCTCAGGTCCCAAAGAGGCTTGAATACCTTCACAGGGAGATCCTGTGATACCTGAGGGGAGGCTCGACGGTGCATCTCAGGCGTGAAAGAGGCATGCTATGGAGACCTGAGGGGAGGCTCGACGGAGCATCTCAGGTCTAACAGAGGCTTGAATGCTATTGAATGAAATGATTCTCTAGAGGCCTGAGGGGAGGCTTGACTGAGCTATCTCAAGGCCTACGAGATGCATGAATACCAAGACCTGACCAGGCTACTCCCAGGTATGTTTAAACCACACCATGATTTTGGGGGTTAGTAAAGGCCCAACTGTGGAAGAGCAGCCACCAGAATGGAAATCGCGACATGATCTAGTTATAGCGGAATAAACATGGCAAAATGACCTGAAAACATAAGAACTATTTCAATACAAATATAACAAGTCAGTTTAAGTTGATGAACACTAATTTTTGGAGGTGCTAGGGGTGGATGGCTGGGTATGCTGATTTTTAAACTGGAGACATGCTGATTCAACAATGTCAAAGTCACAACTGACCAAAGCTATGCTACATAGTTCTACTTGATAATCTCTGATTGGTTGCCTTTAAGTATTCCGTCCTCCCATTGGTCAGAGCTAATGACCAATAGGGAGAAACACCTTTCTGAACTAACACTCTGCACCTGCACCCTTAGACAAAGAGACAGTTATGTAATTCCAATATACACTGTCTGCTGGCATTTAGAAAAGAATTCCATTCCCCAATAAACACCCTGCACCGGCAGCTAAGGATTAAGCCAATACACAAGCTAGACTGCAGGTGTCCAGAACACTTGCAGGTATTAAACATAGACAAAGTTCAGACCCCTTCTGATCTGGGTCTATCCAGATCCATCCCTGATCATAATCTACATATACAGAAACTGGCTGCAGCACATAACAATTGATAATGCTTTACACTAATATAAATGTTGAAACACATTGTCAGGTCATAGTCTCTGTCTGATCATGATCTACAGTGAGACAGACAACTATGAGTATAAGTTATGTATAAACCACAATTATAAAAATTGCCATTTTATACATAACCAACAATGTTATTTGAAAATACAGTTTATTATTATGTTAATAATACTATATCTACACAAGCAGATATTCATAACAAGTAAAAACTAACTATTTCTTAAAAAGGCTATCACTATTTTTTGGCTCTGCCATTCAAGGGGCTGCTCCCTCATAGTTTGGCCATGAAATTGCATAACTGAGACCTGGGGGTAGCCTTGTAACGGTAGAAGTGCTGAAGAATAGGCTTTGCTTATGACAGCCTGAGGGGAGGCTTGACGGAGCATCTCAGGCTTGAATGAGGCATGTTGTGGAGACCTGAGGGGAGGCTTGACGGAGCTATCTCAGGTTCCAAAGAAGCTTGAATACCTTCACAGGGAATCCTGTGATGCCTGAGGGGAGGCTCGACGGTGCATCTCAGGCGTGAAAGAGGCATGCTATGGAGACCTGAGGGGAGGCTTGACGGAGCTACCTCAGGTCTCAAAGAGGCTTGAATACCTTCACAGGGATCCTGTGATACCTGAGGGGAGGCTCGACGGTGCATCTCAGGCGTGAAAGAGGCATGCTATGGAGACCTGAGGGGAGGCTCGACGGTGCATCTCAGGTCCCAAAGAGGCTTGAATACCTTCACAGGGAGATCCTGTGATACCTGAGGGGAGGCTCGACGGTGCATCTCAGGCATGAAAGAGGCATGCTATGGAGACCTGAGGGGAGGCTGGACGGTGCATCTCAGGTCCCAAAGAGGCTTGAATACCTTCACAGGGAGATCCTGTGATACCTGAGGGGAGGCTCGACGGTGCATCTCAGGCGTGAAAGAGGCATGCTATGGAGACCTGAGGGGAGGCTCGACGGAGCATCTCGGGTCTAACAGAGGCTTGAATGCTATTGAATGAAATGATTCTCTAGAGGCCTGAGGGGAGGCTTGACTGAGCTATCTCAAGGCCTACGAGATGCATGAATACCAAGACCTGACCAGGCTACTCCCAGGTATGTTTAAACCACACCATGATTTTGGGGATTAGTAAAGGCCCAACTGTGGAAGAGCAGCCACCAGAATGGAAATCGCGACATGATCTAGTTATAGCGGAATAAACATGGCAAAATGACCTGAAAACATAAGAACTATTTCAATACAAATATAACAAGTCAGTTTAAGTTGATGAACACTAATTTTTGGAGGTGCTAGGGGTGGATGGCTGGGTATGCTGATTTTTAAACTGGAGACATGCTGATTCAACAATGTCAAAGTCACAACTGACCAAAGCTATGCTACATAGTTCTACTTGATAATCTCTGATTGGTTGCCTTTAAGTATTCCGTCCTCCCATTGGTCAGAGCTAATGACCAATAGGGAGAAACACCTTTCTGAACTAACACCCTGCACCTGCACCCTTAGACAAAGAGACAGTTATGTAATTCCAATATACACTGTCTGCTGGCATTTAGAAAAGAATTCCATTCCCCAATAAACACCCTGCACCGGCAGCTAAGGATTAAGCCAATACACAAGCTAGACTGCAGGTGTCCAGAACACTTGCAGGTATTAAACATAGACAAAGTTCAGACCCCTTCTGATCTGGGTCTATCCAGATCCATCCCTGATCATAATCTACATACACAGGAACTGGCTGCAGCACATAACAATTGATAATGCTTTACACTAATATAAATGTTGAAACACATTGTCAGGTCATAGTCTCTGTCTGATCATGATCTACAGTGAGACAGACAACTATGAGTATAAGTTATGTATAAACCACAATTATAAAAATTGCCATTTTATACATAACCAACAATGTTATTTGAAAATACAGTTTATTATTATGTTAATAATACTATATCTACACAAGCAGATATTCATAACAAGTAAAAACTAACTATTTCTTAAAAAGGCTATCACTATTTTTTGGCTCTGCCATTCAAGGGGCTGCTCCCTCATAGTTTGGCCATGAAATTGCATAACTGAGACCTGGGGGTAGCCTTGTAACGGTAGAAGTGCTGAAGAATAGGCTTTGCTTATGACAGCCTGAGGGGAGGCTTGACGGAGCATCTCAGGCTTGAATGAGGCATGTTGTGGAGACCTGAGGGGAGGCTTGACGGAGCTATCTCAGGTTCCAAAGAAGCTTGAATACCTTCACAGGGAATCCTGTGATGCCTGAGGGGAGGCTCGACGGTGCATCTCAGGCGTGAAAGAGGCATGCTATGGAGACCTGAGGGGAGGCTTGACGGAGCTACCTCAGGTCTCAAAGAGGCTTGAATACCTTCACAGGGATCCTGTGATACCTGAGGGGAGGCTCGACGGTGCATCTCAGGCGTGAAAGAGGCATGCTATGGAGACCTGAGGGGAGGCTTGACGGTGCATCTCAGGTCCCAAAGAGGCTTGAATACCTTCACAGGGAGATCCTGTGATACCTGAGGGGAGGCTCGACGGTGCATCTCAGGCATGAAAGAGGCATGCTATGGAGACCTGAGCGGAGGCTGGACGGTGCATCTCAGGTCCCAAAGAGGCTTGAATACCTTCACAGGGAGATCCTGTGATACCTGAGGGGAGGCTCGACGGTGCATCTCAGGCGTGAAAGAGGCATGCTATGGAGACCTGAGGGGAGGCTCGACGGAGCATCTCAGGTCTAACAGAGGCTTGAATGCTATTGAATGAAATGATTCTCTAGAGGCCTGAGGGGAGGCTTGACTGAGCTATCTCAAGGCCTACGAGATGCATGAATACCAAGACCTGACCAGGCCACTCCCAGGTATGTTTAAACCACACCTTGATTTTGGGGGTTAGTAAAGGCCAAACGAGTTTGATGCTAATCAAATGAGGCCCCCAAAATGTAGAACCAAGAAGAAAGAGGAGGAAATAGTTAAGACAAAACCACTCATTGTGGACCCTGAAACTCATCCGCCATCGGATACTTGATTATTATTCCCAGATATGACAGTTTCTCTTCAAATTTGGCTGTGTTTGGGAATGCTGAGTTTCCTCTTGGAATTCTCTACTGTACATCCGGGAACCTATCATATGTATCCCACATAGCACCACGAGTTCCAACGACCAAACGTTTTTATCAGCTGATCCTCACTCCGACAAGAGCTGCTGTTGTAGCAGCCTCAAAACAACATTAAAGTCCACCATAATTTGATTATGTATCACCCAATCGCTCTAAGATACTCCACAAGTATGACAGAAACAACTCTCTGCTAAATGGTTGCTTTTGAGAGTCTAGGAATAGTGGGGCCCTGGTGCAGGCTTATTGTCTTGGGGGCAGCTAACTTATAAGTATCTTTGCAACTCTATGGCTAACCTAGGATTCAACCCAAAAAGTCGGACAGCTTATAACTTTGCTCACTATGACAGACTGCGCATATAATGGAATGACTACTCTACCAATAAGGCTTGAGACCAAGGCATGAAATGTGCAAATTCAAAGCCTTGGAAAATTTATGTCAACGTGCATGACAGGTTTGACATCTGATGCTGAGCTAAAGCTGTGAAAAGGTGCTCTCTTTCAATGAATGCTGGGTATCCTTGACGGCCTGAGAGAAAGGAATGAAATGGTGTTGTCTCATGAATGAGAGCTAAGCGTGAATCGATGCTGTCTTGGGGCCTTGGAACAGGCCTGGAAATAGTGCAGACTGATAGGATTCAACCCAGAGGCCTGAGAGAGATCAAGGCCTGAAACGGTGATGTCTCATGGCCAGTGCAGGCATGAAAAACAGCGCAGGAAAGGGGTCATTCCTGAGCCTGAGAGCTAGGCATGAAACAGTGCTGTCTCATGGCTGGAACGGGCATGCAGAACCAGTACTAGTAAGGGTAATCCCTAAGCCAGAGCACTAGGCATGAATGATGCTGCCCATGGCTCCAATCGGGCTTGAGACTAAAACGGTTGCAGTGTTGGATTATCAAGACTTTGCAGACTCGGTCAGGCATTATTGTGCGGAACAGTATGAGACATGGATGATGAGACATGAATGCTGATGGTGCTTGGGGTAAATTCCCTAAATCAGGTTAGCCTGAATTGGTAATAAGTCAAACTGTTACATACCTGCTTGATAAGTGTTATTTTGGGGAAAAGAAGGCCAAATGATTTGAGAAAAAAAAAAAAAATACCTTAATCATGCAACACTCACCCCAAGTGCTTGAGGAAAACACAAACCAGACCATTCACACGAAGCAGGGTGATATCAAACTTCTGACACCTCTTCATACCCTAAACTCAAATATTACAAATTTTACATAACTCCAAACACCTAGATTTGCAGTTTTTCCTACATGATAACTGCTGCATGATTTTCATCCGGTCTGTAGTAGAGGGGTTATAGGAGCCCTTGGCATGTCGCAGAATGTCCCAGATTTACTACCATCGGGGGGCAATTGAGGCAAGTAATGTCAACCCAGCAGCAAATTGGTAAAGTTGGTACCTGTCTGAATTAACGATTATTAAAGGCAACAAAAGGAGTCGAATGAGCTTTTACCTCATATGCTATGCTGAAGGTGTGGTGGCCCCTAATAACCACCATGGCCACCAGGCATAAGAGCAGTTGTCATTTGTTCTAAAACCTTCACAGTAAAATATCAGAAAGACTGTTTATGGGCCTTTAAAGCTAAAAGCATTAAAACACATAATAAACATAATAAACCGTGGTCTTAACTATACTTCTGTCACCATAAATCAGTTAATTTCCCCAGTGAACTGATCAAGGATACTTATGTACAGGGTGGTAGCCACTCTCATAACAGAATTACATGTATGTAGTAAATGAAATGCCTGGCACAACTAATGGGAACTGAAAGATTGTTCCATTACTCGCTCAGGTATTTTACGCCCCTTCAAGTATACTAGCCGGTCACGAAAACCAGAGATAAAAACCTTTTAGGAAAAAATCCTCTGGAACGTGAGTCGAAGCCATGCTAAAGCATACCTCAGGACAAGATGTCGACCTCATCCACAAAATACCTGATCTTTATACAGTGCCCAACAATAGACATTCACACAACAATATTAAAAGCTTATCAAAAACTCTACTCTATAACAAGTAACAAACTTGAAGTGAACGTTGAGAACTGTTCCCAAGAATGGACCATCAACAACAAATTTGTAATAAAACAATTCAGTCACCTGACACAAAAACGGCTGATTTCATGAGGAATATTCTATCCTAAAAACAAATTTTCTGCTAAATTTAAAACACACACATATGACTTATGAACAGTGCACCCTCCTTACAATGACGGCATAATTCCCAAACACTTTGGCTTGCTATTACAGAGAATACAGAATACATACTCTGCACAATAAGCCATTCAGAGCATATCAAAAAGACATTGTAAGAATTGCTGTTGTAATGAATGCTGTTGTATGCCGTTGTAAAGAGGGTTAATTGTGTACTAATAAATATAAGTTGAGTGACAGTTAGTACAGAACCCACATACAGCTCTACCAGAGCTCCATGCACTTAACTTTTCAAATGGTGGCAATTACTAGTAGAAAACTTAAGCATACATTTCAAAGAATTATTATACACTTCGCAGGAACAAATTTAAAGGTTGAGCATCAGAGAAAAGCTGCTTATGGTCATATATGGACGGCTACAGAAGCTTAAAAGAGAAAAAAGAAAGATTCCATAGCACTTTCCTTTCTTGTAAACAGAAAACAAAGGGGTACACTAGTAAAAATATGTGCATGTATCATAAATTGTCATGATGTGCACTCGGCACATGAGCTGATCGGGTTGAACAGCCTATGTCTATGAGGGTGATGGTAAACCCCATGTGAGAAATCACAGAAATGAGTTCAGAAAAGTAAACTTTGTTAATAGGCATAACTGTCTGAAGATTTACATCTGAAGTGGTAGTATACACAGCTGGACTTGTTTACTGTCACTGTTCTTTTTACCAGCCGAAACAACACCATGTCCATGACAAGCTTATTTCTACTTGTACGATTGTCATGTTAACACATTTACTTGAACATGCTGAATTGACCGGTTCCATCTGAATATGCTGGGAACACCAGAATGGTTTGAATATATACTTGTTAAATATAAGATATTTCCTGCAAGTAGCTGAAGCCACCTGCAACAACTGTCATACAGTTTTTATTGATACATTCCATCTCAAAGATCTAAAATTTATACTAGTGGTAATTGGCAGTTTTGTTAATTGTCTACCAGCAGCAGCTGTCAGGTTTCAAGGACATGATCCTCACCAACATACATGAATATAACGTATACAGTTATTGCATTAAGTGTAGCACAATCCCTATCAAAAACAGACAATACATGCATCTCACACAGCTGCTGAAGAAACTGCACATACTCCAAAAGAATAAATTAAAACTTAAACACAGTTTCATTCAAATTAATGTGATATGTTGTTCCAGATCGAAGAAACCTCTGTAAACAGTATGTGTCCATAGAATTTGTCAGTTGCTTTGAAACAACTTTAAGCCTGAAACTCTTTCAATAGTAAACTAAAACTAGAACACTATTTCATTCCAATTTAAGTGAGAAGTTATTCCAGATTGAAGAAAGTACATGTATGTGTTAAAACCTCTGTAAACAGTATGTGTCCATAGAATTTGTCAGTTGCTTTGAAACAAGTTTAAGCCTGAAACTCTTTCAATAGTAAACTAAAACTTGAAAACTATTTCATTCCGATTTAAGTGATATGTTATTCCAGATTGAAGAAAGTATGTGTTAAAACCTCTGTAAATAGTATGTGTCCGTAGAATTTGTCCCGTGGCTTTGAAACAAGTTTCAGCCTGAAATTTCTTCAATTGTAAATTGGATTTGAACATTATTCCATTCCAATGTATGTGCTATGTTATTTGAGATTGACAAAGTATGTTATTCCAGATCGAAGATTAAGTATGTGTTAAAACCTCTGTAAATAGTATGTGTCCGTAGAATTTGTTCTGTGGCTTTAAAACAAGTTTCAGCCAGAGCATGAAAGTATTCCAGTTGTGAAAGATTTAGAGACTTCTGTGCTGGCATCACATGTCTTTCAAGTTGAAAGTTAATTATCTCTTTTTCTCAGACACTGAATTATTCCAATTTAAAATCACTTTCTGCATTTATCAAAGTCTAAACCCTTTATTCCATACTGTTACAAAATCCTCTCACTCTGTTGTCAAAGCTCTGCAATAGAAAAAAAAGAACGCTTCTCGGTCTCAACTATCACCCCTGTCATGGTGAGACCAAAAAAATACAAAAAACAAATTCTCTGACAGATCACATTAGTGTATATTATGATCTGGCAAAGAAAATCGGACTTAACTGAGAACATCCAAGACTGAGAATTATTTTCATATAGTATGTAGTATGAGTAAAATATGCTGATTTTTAAACTGGAGACATGCTGATTCAACAATGTCAAAGTCACAACTGACCAAAGCTATGCTACATAGTTCTACTTGATAATCTCTGATTGGTTGCCTTTAAGTATTCCGTCCTCCCATTGGTCAGAGCTAATGACCAATAGGGAGAAACACCTTTCTGAACTAACACCCTGCACCTGCACCCTTAGACAAAGAGACAGTTATGTAATTCCAATATACACTGTCTGCTGGCATTTAGAAAAGAATTCCATTCCCCAATAAACACCCTGCACCTGCAGCTAAGGATTAAGCCAATACACAAGCTAGACTGCAGGTGTCCAGAACACTTGCAGGTATTAAACATAGACAAAGTTCAGACCCCTTCTGATCTGGGTCTATCCAGATCCATCCCTGATCATAATCTACATATACAGGAACTGGCTGCAGCACATAACAATTGATAATGCTTTACACTAATATAAATTTTGAAACACATAGTCAGGTCATAGTCTCTGTCTCATCATGATCTACAGTGAGACAGACAACTATGAGTATACACCTTTCCTATAATTCAGAGTCTGTTCGAGTTTTGTCCCTTGCAAAGCCTATGACGTCATCTATAGGATAGACTATTGTTTTATATTGTGTAACCAAATAAATGCCGGTTCTCCGTATATTCAAAACTAACATTCAACGGTTAAGATTAAGACAACTATTTTGTTCCAACTATATTTAGCTCTTTCTTTGTCAGAGAATAAGCCTTATAACTGATAGCATATGGGAATTTGACATAAAATTAAAAAGATTTCCGACTAAAATTTCGGGCCAAAATTACCGTAATCAAGTATCACCAGTACAGGTTCCAAAACATAAGGAAAAGAAAGAAAATCGCGGAAGATGTTCAGGCCGTTATTACAAAAGATACATCCTGAACGATTAGCTGATTATAAAGCAGACACACGCTAAAAATGACAACCAAGTGTGCTGACATGGAATTCGTTTGTGTAATCACCGAATCGCGCGCATTGCCGCAATAAACAAACACCTATGATTGTGTATTACCTAGACACGTGTCAGCTTTAAGAACACCCTACCGTGAAATGGAAATGATCAAATAAATAATACCGAAGATAAGTAAGAGATAGAAAAAAACAATATTAAATTCAACCTCGGTTTCAAACTTACGGAAAACTGTCTGGTTGCTGATGCTTTTAGATCGGTGTATCGCACACGGAACCATAAATATCAGTGCTATAATCTGCCTGGTAATAATGCGTAGTCACTGTTTTACCTGTCGGAAAAATGGAAACAACTTTTCAGATTTAAGAAACTTACTTATACGAAAAGTAGCTCTTTTAAAGTGAACAAAGGTAATTATATACCCGGGGTGTTAAAACACGGCGTCGATGAAAGGGGTCATGAAAATCATGAGCAACTTGTCGGGATTCTCAATATGATATTGAAATAATAAAAATATATATATAAATAAAAAATGTCACCTGACAACAGGGCAATTACACTTTAATTTGGTCTTTCAATGTATTTTTGCAGTTCACATTTACAAAACGTCTGCTTTACGCATGTTATCTGTGCTTGCAGTTGTACTTAATTATATGGGATGTTCCTATAGATGACGTCACAGTCTACTTGGGTAGATAACTCGTGCGCGACTTTATCGATTTATAGGAAAGGCGTATAAGTTATGTATAAACCACAATTATAAAAATTGCCATTAGTACCGAGAAGGTTGAAGAATTGAGTTCGGCCGTGGCCAGGATGTTGTTTTCCCTTAGGCGGCGCAGAAGATTTACATGTTTTCTTCAAAATTGTGTGTGTGTGTGTGTGTGTGGTTGGTTGGTTGATTTGATGCTTAACGTCCACAGTAAACAACTAAGGTCATGTCGGGACGGTCAGTTAACCTAACCACACTATTCCTGGGCAGGCTTAGACCTCCTAAGCGGTTAACCAGTACTAAGTGCACATACTTTCGCCAGTAACTGACAACTGCCCTTCTTGAATCAGCGGAAGGAGAAACGAAAGTATGTGGCCAGACCGGGATTCGAACCCAGGACCTCTGACTTACGAGTCAGGTGCCCTACCGATTGCGCTACCCGGCCCGGCGTGTGTGTGTGTGTGTGTGTGTGTGTGTGCAATTCCATTTTAGCATCAATCTTTCCATTTGTACCATCCTTGGTGTACAACAGCTACCTGTTCCTCACTATAGCGTAGTTAATGTAAGACGTGATAATTCTGAAAGCAGTTCACATTTCCAGCCAGTGCAGGAGCACTGGTGCTCAGTAGGTTAAACGCTGGCTTGTTGATCTAGCGGTCCCGGGTTCGATCCCCGCTTGAGGTGAGAATCTTTTCAGACATAAACGGGGTTCCATTGCACACAGCCTTTCATTATCACCCTCCTTTCGTCCTGATATGACTGAAATACTGTTGAAACGGACTTAAATTCGCGTCATCCATCCATCCAGTACTTCTCTTGAGGGCCTGTACAGTTTTGTATACTGCACTGCAAAACTTGAAAAGAAAAATGTTCTGAAAAGTCAGATCCTTTGAAAGCAAGAAAAACACCGAAGAAATGAAAATAGCAGACTCGGTTTAACTGCGGTTGTTCATGACCAGTCATGAAATATGCAACTCTGGCCATGCCCCTAGCAGTGGCTACTGTATTATTAAAATGAGTCGAAATGAAATAAGTGATTCCAAAGAACCAGAACTTGTAAAATGTACACAATGACTGAAAACCTAGGCACGATTAAGGGCCATCACACGGTACCTAACACCAGTTTCAGTGAAGTTTCAATAAAATGTACAAACCCAGCCATGCGCCTAGCAGCAACTGGGCTACTCTATTTTCAGAATGACTCGAAATGAAATCATTGATTCAAAAGGACAAGAAATTATATAATATGTACTATGATGGAGTACATGGAGACTTAACGGCCACCGCACAGCACCTCCAGCATCCTGTGAAGCTAAATAAGATTTGAAATGTTAGAGTTTTTGGAAGCAAAAAATGGTCCGAAAGAATGAAAAAAAAAGCAGACTCTTTTGAGTCTGCACTTGAAAAGAGGACTCAAGTAAACAAAGACTTCTGATGTTATGTCTTTTACATATTCCTTGCTTCTAAAAGGTCCATATTTTTCGATTTCATCATCATAATGAGGCATACATGACAGAAATGCGTTTGATGTTCATTCGTTGAAGTAAATATAGTTCCAACACTGAAAAAAAATAATTGCTGTTACTATACTGCTAGTTTTAGACTCTGAAATGCAGTATACGTGGTAGAAAAAGATCCAGAACACTGTAGAAAAAAATCCGCGACACTAAAGCCATTGTAGGAAAAATCATTGACATTTGCAGTAATTTTCGTCCTTGGTTTGCCGAGGCTATTTCACAAAGAAAAATATGACAAACGACTAAATACGCCTATAAAATGCTCAAGCAAACAGCCTGATTGCGAAAGATTCCAAGAAAGTATTGAAAATAAGTTTGTTTATTTACCGTATTGCTCCGTCACGCTTATGAGACATAAATTGTCAGAAAAAATCATTGACGAATGTCAGAAAAAATCACCGCCTACCAGGATTAAGCAACCACCCAGTGATGTTAGTCATGCGACCTGGACCGTATGAATAAATTTTGTTCGCTAGACCCCTGGAAGGTATACATGAAATTTAAGGACAATTGGCCCGGTGGCTTTTGAGGAAATTGTTTGAAATTGTCAAAATATGAGAGTTCTGGGTCAAAGGTCAAATAATGACTTTGTACTCATAAATCTTCATGTAATCATTAAAATTAATGTAGATACCATTTTTTAGCCCAAAAACTTCAACAGTTCCCAAGATATCTTATGTTCTAGCATTTTCCCATATAAAAGCACAAGGAAGCAAACTTGACCTTACGGTAGAAAAGGTCAAAGTCCACCCAAGGTCATAATTTGAACAATCTTGGTAGTACTTGTGCACTCAATGCTACATACTAAGTTTCAAGGCCATCAGCATATTGGTTCTGGAAAAGAGATTTTTTCAGGTTTTACCATATATGGGCGTGGCAGCCATGTTGGTCATGTGACCTGGACCGTATGAATTAATTTTTGTTCCCTCAACCCCTGGAGGCTCTATATGAAATTTGGTTTCAATTGGCCCAGTGGCTATTGAGGAGATTGTTTGAAACTGTCAAAATATGAGAGTTCTGGGTCAAAGATCAAAGAATGACCTTGACCTCCTGTACTCATAAATCTTCATGTAATCATTACGATGAATTTAGATACCAATTTTTAGCCAAAATCTTCAACAGTTTCCAAGATATCTTATGTTCTAGCATTTTTCCCATATAAAAGCACCAGAAAGCAAATTAGACCTTGCCGTACAAAAGGTCAAGGTCAACCCAAAGTCATAATTTAAAAATCTTGGTAGTACTAGTGTACCAGATGCTACATACTAAGTTTCAAGGCCATCGGCCAATTGGTTCTCGAGAAGATTTTTGAAACTTTTTACCATATATGGGCCTGGCAGCCATGTTGGTCATGTGACCAGGACCGTTTGAACAACTTTTCGTTCCTAAGGTCCCAGGAGGCTTCATATGAAATCTGGTTGCAATAGGCCCACCGGTTTCAGAGGAGAAGTTGTTTGAAATTGTGGACGGACAACGGACGGACGACGGAGGCCAGAGCCTTACCATCCTATAAGCTCCCCCGCAGCCGCTGGCTCAGGTGAATAAAAAGAGTCCATGCAATGGAAGTGCCCTGGCTCACCCCCATTTTTTTTTGCAGGTGCAGGGTGTTTATCAGGGAATGGAATTCTTTTCTAAAGGCCAGTAGACTGTGTATATTGGAATTATATAACTGTCTCTTTGTCTAAGAGTGCATGTGCAAGGTGTTATTTCAGAAAGGAGTTTCTCCCTATTGGTCATTAGACCTGACCAATGGGAGGACTGGATACTTAAGGGCAACCAGTCAGAGATTATCAAGTAGAACTATGTAGCAGAGTCTGGGTCAGTTGTGACTTTGACATTGTTGAATCAGCTTGTCTCCAGATAAAAATCATTTCTTTTACTCATACTGCATACTGTTTGAAACAAGTGCTGAGTCTCGGATGTTCTCAGCAGCAGTCTGATTTTCTTTGTCAGATCATTATATACACTATTGTGATCTGTCAGAGGATTTGTTTTTCTGTCTAACCATCACAGGGGTGATGGTCGAGACCGAGAAGCATTCTTTTTTTTCTATTGCAGAGCTTTGACCACAGATTGAGAGGATTGTGTAACATAATGGAATAAAACATTGATAAATGCAGAAAGTGATTTCATGTGAAATAAACTAGTGTATGAGAATAAGAGATAATAATTAATTTCAACTCGAAAGATCATGTGATGCGGACACAGAATTCATTAAATCTTTCAAAACTGGAAGACTTTCAAGCTCTGGCTTGTTAGGGCCATAAATTTACAATTCTAACATGTGTACTTTTGTCAATTTCAAATAACACAGCACAAACATTGGAATGAAATAGTGTTAGAGTTTTAATTTAATAACAAGTGAAAGAATTTCAGGCTGAAACATGCTTCAAAGCCACAACGGACACTGCTAATTACAGAGGTTTTAACACAAACTTTCTTCGATCTGGAAAAAAAATCACATAAATTAGAATGAAATAGTAGTGTTCAAGTTTTAATTTACAGTTGAAGAATTTCAGGCTTAAATTTGTTTCAAAGCCACTATGGACATATACTTATTACAGAGGTTTTAACACATACTTTCTTCAATCTGGAATAACATATCACATAAACTGGAAAGAAATTGTGTTCAAGTTTTCATTTACAATTGAAAGAAGTTCAGGCTTAAAATTGTTTCAAAGCCACTGACATATTCTATGGACACAAACTATTTACAGAAGTTTCTTCGATCTGGAATAACTTATCATATTAATTTGAATGAAACTGTGTTTAAATTTTAATTTATCCTTTGAAGTGCTTGCAGTTTCTCAAGCAGTTTTGTGAGCAGCATGTACTCTCAGTTTTGCTCGGGACTGTGTGCTACATTTAAAGCAAAAACTGCGGATGTTATATACATGTACGTCGGTGAGGGACATGTCCTGGAAGCCTGACAGCTGCTGCTGGTAGACAATTACCATTATTGTGAAATTTAGAATCTTCGAGATGGAATATATTAATGAAGCTGAATGACAGTTGTGCTGCATGTCTGGCTTCAGCTACTTGCAGGAATATTTTATGTTTAACATGATCAGGCCAGGAATTTCATCCGTAAAATTTTCCAGAATTTTACATGTATATTTTACGCATAAAAATTATATCCGTAAAATTTTAAGCACAAATAATTTTCATGTAACTTCAGGACAGTGTATACCTACATGTTATTTTCTACGCGTAAAAGCATGGTAAATTTTACGCAAAGGTTACATGTTAAAGTTTACGTGTAAATTTATGAATATGTATTTTAATACATGTAACTACATGACATTATGTGTAAAACTATGGTTTAAGTTTCAAAGGCAATTTATGAGGACCTAGTGAATGCGTAAAAGTTTACGCATTAAAGAAAGTTCTACATGTAATTACATGAAAATACATGTAGTTACATGTAATTTTTGACGTGGTCAATAATCTGATCTTCAGTTATCCTCTGTTTGTTTATTTTTACGCATTCACGTAACAACCTGTAAATGGAGGTGCCAATACTCCGCATTCCTGGCATTACACGTAAAGCCATGTTATTTACCCGTATTTAAGTGTAATTTTGAGGGAAAGGAAGTATTCAAACACCCATTCTGGTGTTCCGAGCATATTCAGGTGGAACCTGTCAATTCAGCATGTACACTTAAATGTGTTAACATGACAACTGTACAAGTAGAAACCTCCAATGGTGCATGCTGCAGAGTCCTGTCACATCAAAAACTAAAATTGACTCAGAGGCATGACCCTATACATATCAGTGTACATGCAACAGCATAGGCAGTAAGCTTGTCATGGACTTTGTGTTGTTTCAACTGGTAATAAGAACAGTGACAGTAAATAAACAAGTCCAGCTTTGTATACTACTACATGTACATCAGATGTAAATCTTCAGATGGTTATGAATATTAACCAAGTTAACTTTTCTGAACTCATTTCTGTGACTTCTCGTATGGGGTTCACCATCATCCTCATAGACATACACTATTCAACCTGAGGAGTGCATATGTGCCTACCAGTGCACATCATGACAATTTATGATAAATGCATATATTTTTACTAGTGTATCCCTTTGTTTGCTGTTTGCACTTAGAGCTGGAAGTGATATGGAATCTTTTATTTTTCTCTTGTAAGCTTCTTTAGCCTTCTAGGACCATAAGCAGCTTTTCTCTGATGCTTAACCATTAAATTTGTTCTTCCAAAGTGTATAATAATTCTCAGATATGTGAGCTTAATAAAGTTTACTACTAGTTTTTGCCACCATTTGAAAAAGTTAAGTGCACAGGGCGCTGGTAGAGCAGTATGTGGGTTCGGCACTAGCTGTCATTCAACTTATTGGTACACAGTCAACCCTCTTCATAACGGCATATAACTGCTTTCATTACAACAGCAAATTCCTACATGTCATTTTTATATGCTCTGAATGGCTATTGTGCAGAGAATGTATTCTGTATTCTCTGTAATAGCAAATTCAAAGTGTTTGGGAATAACGTCATCATTGTAAGGAGGGTGCACTGTTCATAAGTCATATGTGTGTGTTTTAAATATAGCAAGAAACTTTGTTTTTAGGATAGAACATTCCTCATGTGGTCACCTGTTTTTGTGTTAGGTGACTGAATTGTTTTTATTCAAATTTGGTCATTGATGGTCCATTCTTGCAAAGTCTTCTCAATGTTCACTTCAACTTTGTTACTTGTTATAGAGTAGAGTTTTTAATATTGTTGTGTGTACGAATATTGTTGGGCACAGTATACAGATCAGGTATTTTTGGGATGAGGTCGACATCCTGTCCTGAGGTATAATAATAATAATAATGACTTTAATTATAGAGGAGGCTCAGTTGGACAAAATCCAATCTTCCCTGAGGTCCTCTTTAAAACAAAACAAGATGTACATTTATACAAACAAACAGCAAAACATTATATACAAAATCACCCTGGGTCAAAGACTCGCAAATCTTCATTTACTCATGCAGATAATTGTATATATACATATACTATATATACTAATTTTTAGGACCAATACTTACTGTAAATGTTTCCAATTCTTTGCAATCTGCAGGATATTTGTTCTGAAACGTTGAAGACTGTTCTGCTGTAGCTCTATGTAACATAAAATATAGAATAGGACTTTAGGTGAATGGATACTCTTTCAAAGGAAGCAATCTACCACTTTCATTCTTTACAACTTTACTCCTAGGACAAAATTCTATCCTTTCAGGGTAGACACCTTTTTGGAAGGGTTTAGACATCCTGGGAAGCAACAGGAATTCAACAAATGTGTTTCTTTAAAAATAAAATGTAACAAGAGGGCCATGGTGGCCCTGAATCGCTCACCTGAGCATTAATCAGTTCACTGGCTCTGGTGAAGATTTATAAGAGTTTTTACCATACTAACATTTGACCTAGTTTTTGACCCGACATGACCCAGTTTCAAACTTAGCCTGGATATTGTAAGAATAAACATTCTGACACAGTTTCATTGAGATTGGATCAAAACTGTGCCCTCTGGAGCGTATACAAGGTCGTTCTTATATTTGACCTAGTGACCAAGTTTTTGACCCGACACGACCCAGTTTCAAACTTTACCTAGATTTCATTAAGATAAACATTCTGACTGAGTTTCATGAAGATTGGATCAAAACTGTGCCCTCTAGGGTGTACACAAAGTTTTTCAAAGATTTGACCTTGAGCCAACATGACTCAGTTTCATAGTGGTCTTAGATATATGGACAATAAACATTTTGACATAGTTTCATGAAGATTGGATCAAAACTATGCCTTCTAGTGCTTACACAACGTTTTTCTAAGATTTAACCTAGTGACCTAGTTTTTTACCAGACATGACCTACTTTCAAACTTGGCCGAGAGTTTATGAAGATAACATTCTGACAAAGTTTCATAAAGATTAGATCAAAACTGTGTCCTCTAGAGCGTACACAAGGCTTTCTATGATTTGACCTAGTGACCTAGTTTTCAACCCGACATGACCCAGTTTCAAACTTGTCCTACATATTATGAGGATAAACGTTCTGACAAAGTTTCATGAACTTTGAATCAAAACTGTGCCTTCTAGAGCGCACACAAGGTTTTTCTAAGATTTGACCTAGTGACCTAGTTTTTGACTCGACATGACCCAGTTTCGAACTTGGCCTAGAGTTTATGGAAATAAACATTCTGACAATGTTTCATAAAGATTGGATCAAAACTATGTCCTCTAGAGCGTACACAAGGTTTTTCTATGATTTGACCTAGTGACCTAGTTTTTGACCCGACGTGACCCAGTTTCGAACTTGTCCTAGATATTATATGGATAAACATTCTGACAAAGTTTCATGAACTTTGGATGAAAACTGTGCCTTCTGGAGCGTACACAAGGTTTTTCTAAGATTTGACCGAGTGACCAAGTTTTTGACCCGACATGACCCAGTTTCAAACTTATCCTACATATTATGAGGATTATCATTCTGACAAGGTTTCATGAACTTTGGATCACAACTGTGCCTTCTAGAGCTAACGTACACAAGGTTTTTCTAAGATTTGACCTTCTGACCTAGTTTTTGACCCGACAGGACCTACTTTCAAACTTGGCCGAGAGTTTATGGAAGGAAACGTTCTGACAAAGTTTCATAAAGATGAGATCAAAACAACTGTGTCCTCTAGAGTGTACACAAGGTTTTTCTATGATTTGACCTAGTGACCTAGTTTTTGACCCGACATGACCCAGTTTCAAACTTGTCCTACATATTATAAGGATAAACATTCTGACAAAGTTTCATGAACTTTGGATCAAAACTGTGCCTTCTAGACATAACACAAGTTTTTTCTATGATTTGACCTAGTGACCTAGTTTTTGACCCAACAAGACCCAGTTTCGAACTTGGCCTAGAGTTTATAGAGATAAACATTCTGACAATGTTTCATAAAGACTGGATCAAAACTATGTCCTCTAGAGCATACACAAGGTTTTTTCTATGATTTGACCTAGTGACCTAGTTTTTGACCCGACGTGACCCAGTTTCAAACTTATCCTAGATATTATAAGGATAAACTTTCTGATTATGTTTCATGAACTGTGGATCAAAACTTTGCCTTCTAGAGCGTACACAAGGTTTTTCTAAGATTTGACCTAGTGACCTAGTTTTTGACCCGACATGACCCAGTTTCGAACTTGGCCTAGAGTTTATGAAGATAAACATTCTGACAAAGTTTCATAAAGATTAGATCAAAACTGTGTCCTCTAGAGCGTACACAAGGTTTTTCTATGATTTGACCTAGTGACCTAGTTTTAGACCCGACCTGACCCAGTTTCAAACTTGTCCTAGATATTATTAGGATAAACATTCTGACAAAGCTTCATGAACTTTGGATGAGAACTGTGCCCTCTAGAGCGTACACAAGGTTTTTCTAAGATTTGACCTAGTGACCTAGTTTTTGACCCGACATGACCCAGTTTCGAACTTGTCCTAGATTTTATAAAGACTAACATTCTGACAAAGTTTCATGAAGATTGGATCGAAACTGTGCCCTCTAGAGTGTACACAAGCAAAAGTTGACGGACGTCCGGACGTCCGGACGGACGGACGTACAACGGACGACGGACATCACGGTATCCTAAAAGCTCACCCTGAGCACTTCGTGCTCAGGCGAGCTAAAAATGGTGGTAAAACCTTGAGGTGTACCCATCCACCCTATAAGAATTGGTTTTAGAAAATATGTAGTAGACCATTCTTTAAGAGATCTATGTATTGGCAAATACTTGTATGATCATCCATGTTCACATGATATGTCTTCGGCAAATAGACAGTGCATAATATGTAATATGATATTTCTTTTTGTCTCACCTGAAAGGCTGAGACCTACGAGTAGCAATCCATTTTCTGTCCCCTTGCAACTTTGCTCTTGACAGGTCTGTAACTTTTGCACGCTTCAAATGAATTTCCACAAAATTCATTATAAAGATTCTTCCAGGGGGCCTGAAGGTATATGTTTTTGAAAATGGTGATGACTGACCTATGTTTGAAGGAATTAGGACCATTGAAAGTTGTATACGTCCACATCAACTCTTAGTGGGTCAATAACTTTTGTATGCTTCATCAGATTTCTGCAATATTCATTATATAGCTTCTTCTAGGGTGCCCTAAGGTGTTTTTTTTTGAAAATGGTGACGATCAACCTATTTTTGACAGAATTAGGACAGTTAAAGGTCATCATTCTGTGTCCCCGTCTGACAAATATTAAAGTTTTTAGTTAAAGTTCTTTAAAAGCTTATACTGACCCTAGGACCTTAAACCTTCATCACTATATGCCCAACGAAAAATATAATTGGCTCCCACAACGCTAGGTCACTGTGACCTACTTATGCGAAAAAGTACCACATATTTTGTTTATCAAGATCAGCCCCATATATTGCTTTCCATAGGCCCCATACCTTTGAAACTCTATTAGTGGGTTTACCTTACCACTCCAGGTCATCTCAAACAAAACTAGAGGTGGCAGTAAGCATGGCTTACTAAATACCCCCCACATTTAACAGTTAGGCATGCATGTTATGACAACTACAAGTGCACATCTATATACCAATATCTGTTCACATATTTAATATCAGTCAAACGGTTTAGGAGAAGTAGCAACAACAAACTCTGTTTACCAAGACTACAAAGGGGCACAACAAAGCTGGAAAACCCTTTTGAGAAAAACAGAGCAATATGTGCCAACTCTTTCTTCTACTGTATCTGTGCACCAATTCTGAATAAAATGGAAGTGAAAATGGCATAAAAAAACTTCAAACTATGGCAAAACATATAAAACTAGAGGTGGAAGTAAGCATGGCTTACTAAATACCCCCCGCGTTTAACAGTTAGGCATGCAGCTTTGTCATTTTAGTTTTACATTTACACAGCATACATGTTATGACAACTACGGTACAAGTGCACATCTATATACCATTATGTGTTCACATATTTAATATCAGTCAAACGGTTTAGG
This sequence comes from Ctena decussata, assembly GCA_963989385.1. Classification (NCBI taxonomy): domain Eukaryota; kingdom Metazoa; phylum Mollusca; class Bivalvia; order Lucinida; family Lucinidae; genus Ctena; species Ctena decussata. The sequence continues at coordinate 43,300,621 of OZ022500.1, forward strand.
AGATGTAGCGACAACAAACTCTATTTTTAAGACTACAAAGGGGCACAACAAGGCTGGAAAACCCTTTTGAGAAAAACACAGCAATATGTGCCAACTCTTTCCTTCTACTGTATCTGTGCATCAAATCTGAACAAAATGGAAGTGAAAATGGCCCATAAAAACTTCAAAATAGGGCAAAACATCTAAAAAAAAAAAGGGCAATAACTCATGCAAAAGGGTTAATGCACATCTTCATACCAATATGTGTTCACATACTTAATTTCAAGAAAATCCGTCAAATGGTCTTGGAGTAGTAGCGATAACAAACTCTTCTTCCGAAAACTCCAAAGAGACATAACTCAGCAGGAAAACCTTTCCGAAAAACTGAACAATATGTATCAGCTCTTTTCATATACTGCATCTAGTAACCCACTGTAAATAAACTGGAAGCAAAAACCCTATAAAATAGGGCAAAAAATATCAAAAAGGGGCATAACTCAGGCAAAAAGGGGCAGAATTTAAAACCAAAACCCTAATGCACATCTTCATACCAATATTTGTTCACATACTTAATTTCAAGAAAATCCGTCAAACCATCTAGGAGGAGTTGCGATAACAAACTTTTTCTACGGAAAATACAAAGGGGCATAACTCCGCAATAAAAACCTTCCCGGAAAAACTGAAAAATACGTATCAACTATTTTCTTATGCTGCATCCATGGACAAAATTTGAAACAAATTGGAGCAAATTTAATGCAAAAACCCTAAAAAATAGGGCAAAAAATATCAAAAAGGGGCATAACTCAGGCAAAAAGGGGCAGAATTTAAAACCAAAACCCTAATGCACATCTTCATACCAATATGTGTTCACATAGTTAATTTCAAGAAAATCCGTCAAACCATCTAGGAGGAGTTGCGATAACAAACTTTTTCTACAGAAAATACAAAGGGGCATAACTCCGCAATAAAAACCTTCCCGGAAAAACTGAAAAATACGTATCAACTATTTTCTTATGCTGCATCAATGGACAAAGTTTGAAACAAATTGGAGCAAATTTAATGCGAAAACCCTATAAAATAGGGCAAAAAATATCAAAAAGGGGCATAACTCAGGCAAAAAGGGGCAGAATTTAAAACCAAAACCCTAATGCACATCTTCATACCAATATGTGTTCACATAGTTAATTTCAAGAAAATCCGTCAAACCATCTAGGAGGAGTAGTGATAACAAACTTTTTCTACGGAAAATACAAAGGGGCATAACTCCGCGATAAAAACCTTCCCGGAAAAACTGAAAAATACGTATCAACTATTTTCTTATGCTGCATCAATGGACAAAGTTTGAAACAAATCGGAGCAAATTTAATGCGAAAACCCTATAAAATAGGGCAAAAAATATCAAAAAGGGGCATAACTCAGGCAAAAAGGGGCAGAATTTAAAACCAAAACCCTAATGCACATCTTCATACCAATATGTGTTCACATAGTTAATTTCAAGAAAATCCGTCAAACCATCTAGGAGGAGTTGCGATAACAAACTTTTTCTACGGAAAATACAAAGGGGCATAATTCCGCAATAAAAACCTTCCCGGAAAAACTGAAAAATACGTATCAACTATTTTCTTATGCTGCATCAATGGACAAAATTTGAAACAAATTGGAGCAAATTTAATGCAAAAACCCTGTAAAATAGTGCAAAAAATATCAAAAAGGGGCATAACTCAGGCAAAAAGGGGCAGAATTTAAAACCAAAACCCTAATGCACATTTTCATACCAATATGTGTTCACATAGTTAATTTCAAGAAAAATCCGTCAAACCGTCTAGGAGGAGTTGCGATAACAAACTTTTTCTATGGAAAATACAAAGGGGCATAACTCCGCAATAAAAACCTTCCCGGAAAAACTGAAAAATACGTATCAACTATTTTCTTATGCTGCATCCATGGACAAAGTTTGAAACAAATTGGAGCAAATTTAATGCGAAAACCCTATAAAATAGGGCAAAAAATATCAAAAAGGGGCATAACTCAGGCAAAAAGGGGCAGAATTTAAAACCAAAACCCTAATGCACATCTTCATACCAATATGTGTTCACATAGTTAATTTCAAGAAAATCCGTCAAACCATCTAGGAGGAGTAGCGATAACAAACTTTTTCTACGGAAAATACAAAGGGGCATAACTCCGCAATAAAAACCTTCCCGGAAAAACTGAAAAATACATATCAACTTTTTTCTTATGCTGCATCAATGGACAAAGTTTGAAACAAATCGGAGCAAATTTAATGCGAAAACCCTATAAAATAGGGCAAAAATATCAAAAAGGGGCATAACTCAGGCAAAAAGGGGCAGAATTTAAAACCAAAACCCTAATGCACATCTTCATACCAATATGTGTTCACATAGTTAATTTCAAGAAAATCCGTCAAACCATCTAGGAGGAGTTGCGATAACAAACTTTTTCTACGGAAAATACAAAGGGGCATAACTCCGCAATAAAAACCTTCCCGGAAAAACTGAAAAATACGTATCAACTATTTTCTTATGCTGCATCCATGGATAAAATTTGAAACAAATCGGAGCAAATTTAAAGTGTTGCGGAAGGACGGACGGACAGACGGAAAGACGGAAGGACAACGTCAAAACAGTATACCCCCCACAAACACAGTTTGCCGGGGGTATAAAAAAGAGGCATAACTCATGCAAAAGGGTTAATGTACATCTTCATTCAAATATGTGTTTGCACACTTAATTTCAAGAAAATCCATCAAATGGTCTTAGAGTAGTAGCGATAACAAACTTTTCTTACGAAAACTACAAAGGGACATAACTCAGCAGGAAAACCTTTCACGAAAAACTGAACAATATGTATCAGCTCTTTCCATATGCTGCATCTAGTAACCCAATTTGAATAAAATGGAAGCAAAAAGGCAAAAACCCTATAAAATAGGGCAAAAATATCAAAAAGGGGCATAACTCAGGCAAAAAGGGGCAGAATTTAAAATCAAAACCCTAATGCACATCTTCATACCAATATCTATTCACATACTTAATTTCAAGAAAATCCCTCATACCATCTAGGAGGAGTTGCGATAACAAACCTATTTCACGAAAAGTTCAAAGGGGCATAACTCCGCAATAAAAACATACCAGGAAAAATTGAAAAATACGTATCCACTATTTTCTTATGCTGCATCCATGGACAAAATTTGAAACAAATCGGAGCAAATTCATGATGTGTACTTCCTCTTAGAGAAAAATAACCTAAAATTTATGCCTAACTGATAATCAGACCAGATGTTTTCGCCATCCCCTAATTATCTGGACACTGCAGGAATCAGCTAAACATGCTCTGTGCACTTCTTTTGCCATTATCTCTGGTTCCCGGTTAATAACACAGGTAATTCAAGCATATAGTATTTTTATCAGCGGTGCTACTGAAACCTGATTCCCGGTATTAGTGCGCCGATTAAAGAACGCTCTCATAAAATACTCTAGAAAATCGCATATTAAATGATAAAGTTTTGTCTACTTTTATTCTAAATACAGTCAGTGTGTTTGAAGACATATTTTTGAAGTATCACACGAAAATAAGTTTGCAATACAACTGGAACTATATTTTATAAAGGCTGTAAAACAGGGAATAGTGTTTCGCTGGTTCCCGTGCCATTACAAAATTGTTATATTACAAAACGCTTAAATTTTAACGTAGAAATCCGTTCAAAACGCCTAAACAACATAACTTTTAACGAGGATTTCGATTTTCTAGTTTATATCAAGATTAGGATGCGGGATATTTATGTTTTACTTTTAACTAGAGAAAATCGGTTAACAGCGTTATCTTCACCACCTGGGGCACTGCTGCGAAGTTGCATAATTCTGTATCATTTATAGGTGTACCAGAGGATTATACAAGGTTGGGCGGTAAATTCCACCCCCGGTATTTACCAGTGGAATTTACCGGTATTTACCGGTCTGGAAAATACTCCCAAAGTGGAAAATACTGGCAAATACTGGTCGATTGAACTTTTTCGCCTTTGAATCTTGCTAAAACCAACACCAAGTTAACTTAAAATAATAAATATTCAAACTAAATGACTTGAAGATGTTTTAGTGATTTTTATATTACATGTAAATATGAAGTTATTCATAATAAAGAATAAAATGTTTCATAAAGCAGGCTGAAACAGCCAAAACATGGATTTAGAACAAAAATTTTTAGTTTTCACAATTTCACAAGTATGAACAGTATCCTGATTCAACTTTATATTTGTCAACAGCATAAAATACAGCTGAGAAATTACAGGTAAATTCACCTGTGTACCTGGCCAGTCACCTGTGACACCCAATTTGCAAGACAATGTCTAAATTGTTAAAACAAATGTTTATTTAAGGGAGCAGAGTATTGCTTGGGGCAAGGATAGAAACAATAAGTTGTCAGAATGGTTATCTGTTTTATACAAAGGTTAGACAATTAGTCAAATTGAAGTACATAATTGAGATGTTATTAGTATGGCTTGAGCTATAGTACATTATATGGATTCAACTCTGTTCACCATAAGCCAGAAGATCCTATGCCATTGTTGACCAAGACAATAAGACCAGTGCCAGATGTATTGACTGCAAAACAGGGGTTAGTGCCAAAGCACCATGACTCAGAGCCCACAGAGAGAAATGTCCAGCTGCGAAACAGGCTATTTTTTTCTCCCTAAAACAAAGTTTAAAATTTCACTGACTAGATAAACTATTAAAAAAATAAGTAGATGCAATTGTTAAACATCAGTATAAATATTGACAGTTGACCAGTATAACTGAAATACTGATGGATTTTGAGTGTAGGTTATTGTATAAATTCCAGGCTGGTCAATTCAATCAGCCAGTATTTGCCGGTATTTTCCAGTATTTGCCGGTATTTACCGGTAAATACCGCCGGCATGGAAAATACTCATATTTGCCGGCATTTTGCCAACCTTGGGATTATACGACCAGTTTCATTAGAAACACATGTGAAATCGATACCCCGAGTAACCCGAGTTTATATAGCAGTAAGTCGGGTCGGTCGGGGTCAATTCTCTAAGAGCATGTACACGGCATGTAATGCAAAAACCCTATAAAATAGGGCAAAAAATATCAAAAAGGGGCATAATTCAGGCAAAAAGGGGCAGAATTTAAAATCAAAACCCTAATGCACATCTTCATACCAATATCTGTTCACATACTTAATTTCAAGAAAATCCGTCAAACCATCTAGGAGGAGTTGCGATAACAAACTTATTTCACAACTAGAAAATGTGTTTATGAAACACTATGCCCCCAAACATATGCTTGCCTCTAAAGAAGGTTTATCCCCAAATGTTTATGTCAGAAAGGGGTGGGGTTTTAATCAGTACATCTACATCTTAGCCTTTAACAGTATTCCAAATATAAGAAACATAGCTTAGCGGTTCTTCAAATATTTTGTTCAAAATGTTATTCATTTAGCTTCTTCCTATTCGAAATGCCTATGTTCGAAAATGGGAAAAATTCTATCAGAAATCTATGAAATAGGCTCAAAGTAATTCACGTCATCTACACCTTAGTTCAAACCTGCATGCCAAACATAAGGATCCTAGCTTATTCCGTTCTTCAGATACTGTATTTTGTTCACAAGCTTATTCCTATAAAAGTGCCTATGTCCGAAAAAGGGGCGTAACTCAGTCAAAAATTCACCAATGATTTTCAGAACTTAATCAGGTCATCTTCACCTTGAGCAATGTCTTCCTGCAAAACATCATGATCCTAGCATCAGGGATTCTTGGGATATTTTGGTCACAAGGTTCCATAGGCTTACAATGCACTAAGTTGCAAAAGGGGCATATCTCGGTCAAAAATTCACAAATTTTTTTCAAAAGTTAATCAGATCATCTACACCTTGGGCAATGTCATCCTGCAAAAAATCATGATCCTAGCATCAGGGGTTCTTAAGATATTTCGGTCACAAGGTTCCATAGGCTTACAATGCACTAAGTCGAAAAAGGGGCATAACTCGGTCAAAAATTAATGATTTTTTTTTCAAAAGTTAATCAGGTCATCTTCACCTTGGGCAATGTCATCCTGCAAAAAATCATGATCCTAGCATCAGGGGTTCTTGAGATATTTTGGTCACAAGGTTCCATAGACTAAGTCGAAAAAGGGGCATAACTCTGAAAATACGTGACCGGCGGAAAAAAGAAAAAATACGGGTCCGCTTATTTTTCATATACATGCCACATACAAAATTTCAAGATCCTAGCATAAGCGGTTCTTGATTTTCCCAGCTGCCAAAAAGCGTTACGGACAGACGGACAGACGGACAGGCCCAAACCAATATGCCCCCTCAACTTCTCCGAAGTTGGGGGCATAAAAAATACAAAGGGGCATAACTCCGCAATAAAAACCTTCCTGGAAAAATTGAAAAATACGTATCCACTATTTTCTTATGCTGCATCCATGGACAAAATTTGAAACAAACCGGAGCAAATTTAATGCAAAAACACTATAAAATACGGCAAAAAATATCCAAAAGGGGCATAACTCAGGCAAAATGGGGCAGAATTTAAAATCAAAACCCTAATGCATATCTTCATACCAATATCTGTTCACATACTTAATTTCAAGAAAATCTGTCAAACCATCTAGGAGGAGTTGCGATAACAAACTTATTTCACAAAAAATACAAAGGGGCATAACTCCGCAATAAAAACCTTCCTGAAAAAATTGAAAAATACATATCCACTATTTTCTTATGCTGCATCCATGGACAAAATTTGAAACAAATCGGAGCAAATTTAATGCAAAAACCCTATAAAATAGGGCAAAAAATATCGAAAAGGGGCATAACTCATGCAAAAAGGGGCAGAATTTAAAATCAAATCCCTAATGCACATCTTCACACCAATATCTGTTCACATACTTAATTTCAAGAAAATCCGTCAAACCATCTAGGAGGAGTTGCGATAACAAACTTATTTCACAAAAAATACGAAGGGGCATAACTCCGCAATAAAAAAACCTACCAGGAAAAATTGAAAAATCATATCCACTATTTTCTTATGCTGCATCCATGGACAAAATTTGAAACAAATCGGAGCAAATTTAATGCAAAAACCCTATAAAATAGGGCAAAAAAATATCGAAAAGGGGCATAACTCATGCAAAAAGGGGCAGAATTTTTAATCAAATCCCTAATGCACATCTTCACACCAATATCTGTTCACATACTTAATTTCAAGAAAATCCGTCAAACCATCTAGGAGGAGTTGCGATAACAAACTTATTTCACGAAAAATACAAAGGGGCATAACTCCGCAATAAAAACCTTCCTTGAAAAATTGAAAAATACGTATCCACTCTTTTCTTATGCTGCATCCATGGACAAAATTTGAAACAAATCGGAGCAAATTTAATGCAAAAACCCTATAAAATAGGGCAAAAAATATCAAAAAGGGGCATAACTCAGGCAAAAAGGGGCAGAATTTAAAAGCAAAACCCTAATGCACATCTTCATACCAATATCTGTTCACATACTTAATTTCAAGAAAATCCGTCAAACCATCTAGGAGGAGTTGTGATAACAAACTTATTTCACGAAAAATACAAAGGGGCATAACTCCGCAATAAAAAACTTCCAGGAAAAATTGAAAAATACGTATCAACTATTTTCTTATGCTGCATCCATGGACAAAATTTGAAACAAATCGGAGCAAATTTAAGGTGTTGCGGATGGACAGAAGACGGATGGACAACGTCAAAACAGTACACCCCCCACAAACACAGTTTGCGGGGGGTATAACTAGGTCACTGTGACCTAATTTAGGGATAAAGTACCAAATACTAAGTTTTTTAGGTCATCCCCATATCTCGCTTTTCACAGGCCGCAGACCTTTGAAACTCCATCAGTGTATGCACCTAACCACTTCAGCTCATCCCCCCTCCACAAAACTAGGTCACTGTGACCTAATTTTACAAACAAAAGGGCCATGAGGCCCTGAATCGCTCACCTGAATATGGTGGCCATGTAGGTCATGCGACCTAGATTGCTTGAATTTTTTGTTCCCTCAGCCCCTGGAGGCTTTGTATGAAATCTGGTTACAATTAGCCCAGTGGCTTTTGAGGAGATGTCTTTAATTGTCAAAATATGAGACATGGTTCAGAGGTCAAAGAATGACCTTGACCTCTTGTACCCACAAATCATCCTTGCACTAATTAAGACGTTTGTATATACCAATTTTTAGGCCAAAATATTCTGAACGTGCCATTAAATCTTACGTTCTAGCATTTTCCCATACATGACCTTGCCTTAAGAAAGGTCAAGGTCAGCCCAAGGTAATCATTGGAAGAATCATGATAGTACTCGAGTACCTGAAGCTATATATCAAGTTTCAAGGCCATCGATAATTTGGTTCTTGAGAAGAAGATTTGTTACGGTTGTTGCCATTATATATGGGCATGCGGCCATGTTGGTCATGTGGTCTGAACAACTTTTCGTTCCCCCGTCCCAAAAAGGTTCTACATGAAATTTGGTTACAATTGGCCCAGTGGCTTTTGAGGAGATGTGTGAAATTGTCAAAATATGAGACCAGGGTCAAAGGTCAAAGAATGACCTTAAAAGTAGGTTCCTGTACTTTGGAATGCATCATAATTTTGATGATCTTTCATCCAAGTTGTTGGAAAGCACTTATAAAAGGGAATGAATAAGTTTCACTAAAACGTGTAAATCAAAAAAACATTAGAAAAGTTGTTTTGCAAGGGATTTCCTAACTCTGCTTCGCACACCAGTTAGCGCTATTTTTAGTTCGCGCCACAAATAGATAACGCAGCTGACGTCATGCTACATTGCATTTTGGGGTAGTTTTAACCCATCCGCCATGCCAGGACCTCTAGGAGAGCTCACGGCAAGGGAAAATTGACCTTTGGAGAATGGCATCAAAAATTGCGCACTAATAGACATAATAAACGTAGTTATTTTTAGAACTGGAATTCCAACGAAAGAAAATAAACCAAAGGGGAAAACGACTATTTTCATCAACATCTAACGAGTTTCTCAGAAGCAACAAATTCAGAAAAATAAGAGAATTCAATACTGCTCAGAAAAAGACGAAACTATTTTGTGGACATAATTGTTATCGCCAGTCCAGGAACCTACCTTTAACCTCTTGTACACATAAATTTTTATGTACTCATTAAGACAATTGTATATACCGGTACCAATTTTCAGGTCAAAATCTTCAACAGTTTCTAAGAAATCTTATGTTCTAGCATTTTCCCATATAAAAGCTACAGAAAGCAAATTTGACCTTAGCATATAACAGGTCATGGTCAACCCAAGGTCACAATTTGAACAATCTTGGTAGTACCTGATGCTACATACCAAGTTTCAAGGCCATCAGCATATTGGTTCTGGAGAAGATAATTTTAAAAGAGTTTTGCCATATATGGGCATGGTGGCCATGTTGGTCATATGACTAGGACCATTTAAACAAATTTTTGGAAAAATAAGAAGGGGAAGTAACTCCAAAATAACTTGGGATAAGTTATGTTTCTTCTGCTCTGCACTTCTTGTTATTGCCCTTATTATCAGTATGTGAAGTTTCATTCACGTTCTCTTAAATATGTATAAAGATATGCTCCCGACAAGCTTTATAAGGCCAAAAGAAAAAGTGTCTTGTTTCCGGTTACGTCTCCAAAATTTTTAGGGTCGGTAGGCAGGCAAACTTTTTTTATAAAGACTTTTTTGTATGGAAAATGTATAAAAATCCTTAAAAATAGTCTAAAAATAGACTTAAAAATTCCATAAGGCCATAAAAAAGTTTGAGTAGGCCCCCCCAAAAAGGGTCAGTATGGTAACCGGAAACAAGAGATTTCTTTTTTTGGCCTAACTGAAAAAATAAAAAGGGAGCTAACTCCGTACTTACTAAAGGTAGGGTTATAGTTCTTAAGCTCTGCATGTCCTTTCATTTCCCTCTATCGATGTGTGAAGTTTTATTTAGTTTTCTTCATTACTTCCAAAGATTTGCTCCAGACAAGCAAAATAAAGCAAAAATTAAGAAGGAAGATAACTCTGTAATTACTTATGACAGTGTTATGATTCTTGTGTTCGGCACTTTCACTCATTGCCCTCTATCAGTGTGTGAAGTTTCATAAAGTTCCCTTTTATACCTTAAGAGATATACCATGGACAAGCAAAATACTAAACAACTGCTCACCAGGGTATTTTGCCATAATGTATCAAAGTCCTCTAATGGATGGTCCATGGCATTTTGCAAATGTCTAAGTAAGTTCTTGAAATTAGTCTTGTGATATTTTGTAATATTTTGTCGGGCTACCAGGCAACCAAATGAGAAATGAGCAGTATCTCTCAAGCTTGAACTGGGCAGATATATAATACAACCTGAATGCAATACACAAGACCACCTGTGCATTTGATACTGATAAAACTTAACTAGCAAGCGAGACAGACCCTTGCGTTTCCTATAAACTGCAATTAGTAACTGCTATTATTTTCATAAAGCCTTCAGCTTTCACAAGTATGAGATAGCATATCCTTGGCAGTGTAGCTCACTGTGCAACGCCCTTTCAAAGAGAGTAAATCTGGTAAGACCATGTGACCACACCTATATAAAGCAGGTATTCACCATAACAGGTCATATTTTCTTTGGCGTGTAGCTACTACACATCTCACTGTGGTAAGTTTGTGAATTTTGTGAAATTTTGTTATTAATTAATCTCCAGTTTATGATGTGACTGTTGCACATAGTGCAGATTTGGTCACTACAAAGTTCCTGAAAGGACGCTGTCCTTCAGTAGGATACTTTAAATAAATTCATCTTCTATTTATTGTGTGATTTTGGCTCACACTGTCCAAATATTTTCTGTTGAAAAATCATTGTTTTCCATGACTAGCCTGTTGACAAGCAATAGCTATTTTTCTGCCATATTGTGAAAGACGTAGTCTTCCTACTTAGACCCAAAGAAGTTTCTCTTTGGTCCCAGATAATTTGTTTTTGTACATGCAATCTTACACTGGGACAGTGTGACAGGTTGTAGTTTGGGTGGTCTTGGTCTGACTCCCAATATATTTAGCTCTATACTGAATAATAGTGTCTACTATCAGGTTAGCTATAATGAGAGATGTTATCTCCAAAAAAAAAAAAAAAAAAAGGAAAAGGAAAAGAAAGGAATTTTTCACTGGAGATTATTTTACAAATGATTTTTAGGCGCCCTGACAATAATTTATTGTAACCTCAGATTATAGTGCAAATGAAAATTTATATCCTGACCATGCCAGTGCATGTCAGTTCAGATTATTTTATAATTATTCCCTGAGCATGCTGAAAGCATGTAAGCTCATATCAAGTAAACAACTCATGTTAGACAGTTGTTGGTCTGTAAAGAAGTACATACTGGTTACATGTGGGTACAGTTATCTTGACCCAGATACGATATACTGGGTAGTTTTAGTCCTTGCAGAGGCAAGATACTGTTTTATGTTTACCCATATAACCTGTATCTATTTTGTACACTAGAAGTCATTTTTAGTGTCAGAATGGCATTAAATCGAGACATGTAAGGAGAGGAATGAATTCCGCCTTTCATAATCTGTGCCAAATATACAGTGGGCCTTTCACCCCCACTGCCCCTAAGGCCTTTAGGTCTTGGGAATCTTTACCTTATATTGTGTTCAGCAGTTTTGTATGAGTTTTCCTACAATAATAATTAAGTTTCCTGTTATACATTGACAGGTTAACCTGTATAATTGGTAAGAATTCTGCAGAATGCAGTATTTTGCCTGTTTGTGCAGTGACACAAAACAACCCAACTAAGATTATATGTCGACAGGAGAAAATTATTTCCTATGTCTTATTTCTGCTTGTATAGCAGGTGAGAAAAACTGCTGTATTCACTTCAAAATTATTTTAGTACAACTTATGTAAGAGTTGTACCAGGCTGCAGAAGCCTATATCATATCACTTTTCTTGGTTCATGAAGATAAATGTTTGTACTGAGAAATTCTCAGGCTCAAACAAAATAAATAAAATAAAGATGATCTATAATTAATAAATTGACACATAATATAATAATAATATATGCATAAATAATAGAAAAAAAAAAAATAATAAAAAAAAAAAAAAAGAAGGCATGAATTCTATAATATTATGTGAGAGATTTGTTTTACATAGTACATGTCTACATACATGTACATACAGCAGCAAATGTAGATTTCTTCCTCATAGATAGTCGTTGGTTTGTGTGTAACAGATCACAATAATACCAGTAAAAAATAATTTATATTATCAGAAAGTTGTGATGATGCTTTCTGTTCTTATTAAATTTGAAAATGAGCTCAGTCTTTGAGGCATTTTCTCAGTCTGGACTGGAAACTGAGATTTTAATAGTTGATTTATACTGTTACATCATTGAAGATGAAAAAATAAAAAATAACAATGATAAAAATGATCACAAGAATAGTGATATCAAAGTATTTGGAATAATACTTCCAAACAATCAGAGATGTTTAACTGTTATTATACACAGAGACTGACACTTTATGTTGTCAGCTGATGTGTAGAGTTCAAAAAGAATACTGAAGGTGGTCATTTCCATCACATGGAACTCATATTGTTCAATGTGATTTCCATTCCATGTATTTTTGTGTTTGAGAAATATTGGCCTTCTTGCCACAAACAAGACAGTAAGTCCTGATGGTTTTTACTGTTTGGTGATAATTGATCAAAAATCTTTATTTAAAATACCATTTTTGTCTGTTCATTATTACAACAACGGCAGTATATTTTTTCTCTAGATCATGGTCAGCGTAATGACACAACATTCACATTTCTGCCACAAGTCCATTAAGCATTAAAACAGAAGATTTTGTGTCTTTACCTTTATATAAAATTATTATTAATCAAGGCTGAATATTGCAGGTTTATTGTTCATTATGAATTGATTAAATATTCATGATAAATGATGTCAGTATAAAAAATGAGTATTACAGAGAAAAGAGAGACCTATTTCCTCCTGTTGCTGGTTTTGTTCAGAATTTTCATTTCTTTATGGTAAATATGGTTATAACAAGCTTTTATAAAACAGGCAGTATCATATTAGTGATAAGCAAGATTTAATTAATATTTCCTGTTACAGAAGAGTTTGATTTATAGAAACCATATAACATGATGGTTAAAAATATATTGTTTCAATTTTGGTTTCATGACAGTTTGGTTTTATAGAAAATTTTTGCATGTTTTGTCCGAATGTTGAGAGTAATTTTGGTAGTCAAATGCTTCATTGGTTTTGATATACCATACAATATGAACCAAAAGATTGGTAATAACTATTTTATACTGTACTGTTCAATGTACCAGTAAAGATATATTTTAAACTTGAAGTAGTTATTTAAGGAACTTACAAGTATTCAGCAAAAATAAATAAATAAATAAATAAATAAATAAAGCAGCTTTTAAGCTGTCAGAAGCTACTTATATTATTCTTAGTGGCTGAATCTGTAAGATCTGTGTAAATTAGAAAAAATACAAGATCTTTTCTGTCTCTAGGAGTCTCCATGTGCTTTAGTTGTAAATAGATAAATAAATAAATAAAAAAAATCTAATCAGTTGTGTCAGCATAACTGCATATGAGTTTATGCCTGTATAGTAAGCAAGTAAAGTCTTTATTTTACGAGGGTGACAACATTTAGCATTACAACTAATCTTCCATAGAACTTGTTTTTTATTTTATCACTTCAGGCAGTAAATTACTGTTGTCTTTGCACACAGTCCTTTTCATTCAAGTGTATTATTCTCTGAAAATGAAGTTCATTATACTTGCTCATAATTATTACTTTTATTGTTTTAAATTATCATCATTATTTAAAAAAAAAAAAAAAATGAATAAAAGTTAAATCTGTTGTACCAACAGTGGAGACATTAATTGCTGTATGCCTATTGTACAGACTTTACTTATTCAGGATTCCTTTTGGGGCTATAATGTGAGACTTGAATGAGTATGAATTTAGTCCTCAGTTTGAAAAGTAGATATTCTCTGTGTTTTCTATTCATTACTGGTGCACAGACAGATGTACATGTATTTATCAGCTGTACTTATTAGATATATAATTTACATAGGAAGTTTATTAAAAGTTACAGAATTCAAATTATTAATGAATAATAGCTAGTTGATGTAAAACAATTTATGATAAATTAGTTAAGAATTGTAAAATAAATAAAATGATTTTGTGTATTAGATGCTGCTGAAAGTTCAGTCAATTTCTGAAAGAGGTAACAGTTGTATCTTTAGATTTTTACACACATACACACACACACAAACACACAAAAAAAGAAAGAAAAAAAAAAGAAGTGAAATCTCTGAATCTAAAGTTTTGTGAAATATCTGCATAATGCAGTCGTAACAGTTTACCTATTTTATATTTGTATGGGGAATTTACCAGTATTGCCTGGTTGGGAAGTTCTGTCACTGGTTTTCCACAAACGTGTTTTATAGTGTTGAAAATTTTTCTAATCTTAAGATAGGTCTATGTTCTTTAATTTTCCATTATGATGTTATTCTTTTAAATAAAAACATTTAGACAGTTGCAGCTGTCAGTCTTTTGCAGAAAAAAAAAAAAAAAAAAAAAAGGTTCAGAAGTGTTCCTGGTTATATTGTTATCTTGTAGTATTATCCTGATTTTGAGATTTTTATAGTTTTTTTTTAGTATGTTTGTTAATTGAGATTTGTATGTTATGGGTGTAGACTTTTTAAAAGTGTATGCCAGCAGTTGTTCTGCTTTGTATAATGCAGATACAGATATACACACATTATTATATATTTGATTCACCAGATTTGAGTCATTTGGTTTACAAGTAAATATCACAAATAAATTTCCATTTTAACACAAATTTCTCCAGAAAGACTATCATTATCTGTTCTTGATGATTAATACATTTACTGGCACATCAAAACTTTCTTCATGGTTTTATATGCCTAATGTTTTGTTGCCGTTAAAAATGCTATCTCATACTTGTGAAAGCTGAAGGCTTTATGAAAATAATGCACCCTCATCCAAGCTTTAGTGCAGGATGAAGGTCATTATTGGAATAAAGCCGGAGGCTGAGCAAGTATGCACCCACCCATAACACGGTTATCAAATATTAAGAACATATTATGTAATAACATTATTGATAGAATTACATTTCATTGAACCCTCCCAGTTATTTGCATGCAACAAAACATACATCTTTAAAATATGACCTGTTATGGTGAATACCTGCTTTATATAGGTGTGGTCACATGGTCTTACCAGATTTACTCTCTTTGAAACGGCGTTGCACAGTGAGCTACACTGCCAAGGATATGCTATCTCATACTTGCTCAGCCTCCGGCTTTATTCCAATAATGACCTTCATCCTGCACTAAAGCTTGGATGAGGGTGCATTTTATAGTAACAGTGAATGGTAGCAATCCAATACAATCTGCATTCATTTGCAAAATGCTAATGCACAGATGGCTCTGACCCGATTGGATAAAAGCTATTTAGAGGCTCCTGAAATGTCCTCAGTTTTGTATTTTGCAATTTTAGCAACAGTGGACTGAGTTGTTTGCATAATTGAGATTTTCTTTCAGGCCAGCTACAAACAATTTTATGTCCTGAATGCTTTTCTCTATCTATTTATAGCCAATACCCTCAGACCCACATGTGCTCCGGAAGACCATCATAACCTTTCCTTACCAAAGCCATAAAATTTGCTTATGAAGATTCATGAGCTTCACACATATGCAAGGATAAAGACCAAGCAATTTTATTTAGGGGCCAGGCTGCCAAAACTGGCATTTTCTCTAAAAACCAAAATTTAGGGGCCATGCCATGCCCGGCAAGTGGGACCCTGTTGATCTTTTTCCCATATCTGGC
This sequence comes from Ctena decussata, assembly GCA_963989385.1. Lineage (NCBI taxonomy): Eukaryota > Metazoa > Mollusca > Bivalvia > Lucinida > Lucinidae > Ctena > Ctena decussata. The sequence continues at coordinate 43,316,521 of OZ022500.1, forward strand.
TTCCCTGATCTGGCGCATGAATACTCCAATCTGCAAAATGTGTTTGCTGTGTTATAAAATTAGATATTAACTTACTTGTCAACACGTTCAGCTTTAACAATCTGCTTTATGAGTCGGCTTTTCAATTCTTCACACGCTTCTGCGAAACAAAATCAGAAGAAAAATTACAATAACTACAAATGTTCTTTTAACCAAAAACAGAGGTCCCACCCCCCCCCCCCCCCCCCCCCCCCCCCGTGTCATTTCCTAGCAGTATCATTTTCCCTATATCCCTATATGTCCCCAAGTTAAGACCTGTGACCTTAAAAATAGGGTCAAGGTCACCAAAATTTATGAGTTCTTTCGCTCCCCCCCCCCCCCCCCCCCCCCCCACGTCATTAGCCATAACTAAGGTACCAGTGAACAAAATTTCTCCTAAATGAATTCAAAATGCATGATCATGGTGCAGTGAATCTGAGGCATGTGTTTAAGAAGAACAGCTTCAGCTTACGCCTCACTTATCCCAGAGTTATTGCCCTTGATTTTATTTACAATCCACAAGCTCAGCCTTAACTAACTAACCAGTGAATGAAATTTTATGAAACTTAAAAGAAAATATAAATGAATCAGGGCCACTTTGGCGGGGGATATAAATTCACCGAATTGGCTTGTTACGTTTGTCACACTTTTACGCTTTTTAGTAACAGTGGCCAGTTTGACTGGTCTATATTCAGCTATTTTTGAAACACCTCAATGCAAGAATCATTTTGCCGCAAATTTCGTCAAAATCAATTCAACGGTTAAGGAGATATTGTCATTTTTATGTTTTGTGCTATTTTTAGTAATGGCAGCCATCTTGGAATGCCAAAATGCGAAAAATCAAAAAGGCTCCATGAAAGGACCATTCTGACACAAAATAAGTCCAATTCCATTGAGATTTTCTAATTTTCACATTTTGCTATTTTTAGTGACAGACACCAACATGACTGGTCTATATTTAGTTATGTTTGAAAAACTTCAATGCAAGAATTCTTTTGCCACAAATCTCGTCAAAATCCATTCAGAGGTAACTGAGATATTGTCATTTTCATGTTTGGGGCTATTTTTAGTAATGGCAGATGGCAGCCATCTTGGAATCTGAAAATGCAAAAATCGAAAAGGCTCCATGAAAGGACCATCCTGACACAAAATTAGTCTAATTCAATTGAGATTTTCTAATTTTCACATTTTGCTTTTTTTAATAACAGAAACGAATACGACTGGTCTATATTTAGTAATGTTTGAAACACTTCAATGCAAGAATCATTTTGCAACAAAATTCTTCAAAATCCATTCAGCGGTTACGGAGATATTGTCATTTTCATGTTTTGGACTATTTTTAGTAACGGCAGACAACAGCCATCTTGGAATGCCAAAATGCAACTAGAAGGTTGTCCAGGGACAACTGGTCGAGCCCGCTGTTTGCTATAGTGACCTATAACTATGTCAAGACTAAGTTACTGCTTCACTCTGGAAAGAAGCCAAACAACATCATGCTTAGCCACCATATTTCTTCTTTTTTTCAAATTTTCACAAAGGAAAATAAGTAGAAGTGATGACCCAGACAAGCTCAATTTATGACAATTACAATATCTGACCTTCAAGTGTGACCTTGACCTTGGACCTACCCAAACATGTATGTCACTTGACACTTCCACTCATCAAGAAGAACAATTGTGCCAAATTATTTTGAAATCCATGCATAAATGTAGAGGTAATGGCTCGGACAAGCTCAATTTATGGCCATTTTGTCATTTGACCTTCAAGTGCGACCTTGACCTTGGACCTACCAGAACAAATGTTCCAAATGGTACTTCTACTCAACATGGAGAACAATTGTGCCAAATTATTTTGAAATCCGTTTGTAAATATTGAAGTTATGGCTCGGGCAAGCTCAAATTATGGCAATTTTATCATTTGACCTTCAAGTGTGACCTTGACCTTCGACCTACCTGAACAAATAATTCAAAAGGCACTTCTACTCATCAAGGAGAACAATTGTGTCAAATTATTTTGAAATCCATCCGTAAATGTAGAAGTTATGGCTCGGACAAGCTCAATTTATGGCCATTTTATCATTTGACCTTCAAGTGTGACCTTGACCTTGGACCTACCTGATCAAATGTTTCAAATGGCACTTCTACTCATCAAGGAGAACAATTGTGCCAAATTATTTTGAAATCCATCAATAAATGTAGAAGTTATGGCCCAGACAAATCCGGACGGACGCACGCACACACGCATGCACGCACTAACGCACGCACGGACATACACCAAACTGAAATTGTAACAAATATATCTCGCTCACCCGCTTAGCCACCGCTTAGTCGACAAAAAATCGACAGATCTTGACTAGATACATGTGCTTGCAGGCCTGAAATCATTTTCTACATTTGTCTACACCGTTACGGTGTGACAAAATGCGCCCTTCCGGAAATCCGCTCTCCTTTTGTGCACTATCTATTCTTTTGAATCTTGAGTTTATGCATTATCTTCAAATCACATAACTATATTCAAAGACTATAAGCCTACTTTTTCTCTGCGTCATTTCTTTAGGAGATTTCCACGCCGCCCCTTTCTCTAGAGATGGTGGGTCTTGACAGTATGACATGCCCAAACCTGAAATAGGAAAAAGGTAAAGAGAAATTTAACAAGCTGCTCTTGAAAGAATGGCATAGCAATATCACGGTATGTAGGCAAATTTACGTACACAAAAGTATTAGTTACGAGACATGACTGGAAACTGCGTGTGACAGGACTATAAACAACATTTATTCTGACAGGTTTCCTTATATTATCTGCACTGACAAAATATTTTACAGATCTGTTTTTACAATGATATTTGGCATTTTTCTTTCTATCTAGAAACGTTTAGACACTGAAGATACGCTCACTGTGTTAAACCTGGTTTTTAGAAAAACATATAGAATTTTGCATTTTTCTATTAATTACTTCGCCAGGATGTACGATCAGTGTTGGAAACAGGCCAGGCCTGGTGGCCAAATGTGCCCAATTCTTGTCTTGGGCCACCATAAATCTCTAAATTATGAACTTTAGTGGCCTAAATTTATTTGTCTGGCAACAGTGAATAAGTGAGATCTTTAGCTAGTAGGCAGTGAAACACTAATATTTTGGGCTCTGAAGCTTTTGGGCCACCATATAAATTTTGGGAGTTTCCAGCATTGAATATATAGTATATTAGATATCTAATATGCCAATTAAGATATCTAATATAAAATATAAGATGTCTAATATGACATATAAAATATCTTATATCCTATATAAGATATCTGATTTAGGATATAAGATATCTTTTATAGGATATATGATATATCTTATCTAATTTTTCATACAAGATATATTATATATCAGATATCTTATATCATATATTAGATCTCTTATATAGCATATCAGATATCTTATATATCAAATATCAAATATTTTATATAAGCTATCTTATATGTAAAATTATATAAGATATCTCATATCCTATATACTTATTAAGATATCTTGTATGTTATATTAGATATCTTATATTCGATATAGGATGTCTAATATATTGTACTGTGTCTTATGGAAAAGTCAATTGAGATATCTTATATACCTATATTTGATATCTTATTAAGTATATTAGATACCTTTTATGGCATATAAGGTATCTAATATAGGATATAAGATATCTTATATGGGATATGAGATACCTTATTTAATCTTACATATCAATATAATATATCAGATATCTGAGATATTATAAAAGATATCTTATATGCTATATAAGATATCTGATATATCATACAAGATATAAGATATCTTATATGTAAAATGAAATAAAATATCTCAAATCCTATATATGATATCATTTATCCTATAAAAGATATATAGGATATAAGATATCTTATATTTTATATTAGATATCTAATATATTACATAAGATATTAATTATATGAGATCTTATATATATAAGATATCTTTTTTATTATATAAGATATAATCAAATATATTATTAATTATATATGTATTAGATATCTGATATAATAAATAAGATATCTACATTCTATAATAAATAGTAATATGGCTTGTCAAACATACTGAAGAGAAGATAAAAACTACATCTGATATCTAGTTTCAAAGCATTTAGTTCAGGTTCCCTAAAAATATAGCCTAGGTTACATGATGTCCTTCTTGCAGCTAGACTAAACATCAGATGTAGTCAGGTGGCGGATTCGAGAAAAGAGCTCTAGAAAATGAGTTTGTGGGCACTTTTGCGGCATGATTGGCAACCATGCTAAAAATACTTGCCGATATGTCCTCGTTTATTTTTTGCCGGTTGCCAAACCTGATTGCCCATTGTGTACCGTATAAACGAGCTCAAAGTTCATTAAGTGCAAAATCACGAAAAACTGTTTAGAAAATGGTTATTGTACATTTGGGATATAAATATCACCGCAGTTAAGAGAGGCTGACTGTAAGAATCGAGCATTGGATGGAAACTCAAAATTTTGTATTTTGCTCAAAATTTTGTGATTTAAAGCTCCCGACGGAAGATGGAGATCGGTTAGTAAAATATGTCAAACGGTTCTCGAGATATCTAAGCAAATACTGTTGCGATGGCAACCATTTTTAGGCTGGTCAAATTTTACAGATTTTCAAGAATTTCAAACGGAAAATGTATCTCTCCTGATGCAAGTATCAAATACTTGACTAGTATGGTGCTTAGGACTAAATGTGTTTATTATTCTCTGCACCTTCAAAGCATCGGCCACTGCACGTTGTTGAAACCATGGCAACTGAAAGTACATATAGTCGGAGAAAAAATAAAATTTAAGAAAATAGCACTTTTTTAAATCAAGATTATTGAAAATGGCAGCCTGACCTGAATATACCATTTACATGTCTTCAAACATCAACATAAGTACAGTTCATAACAAAAACAATTAGGTGTAAACTTTCACGAACTAAAGAACAAATGCACGTGCAAATGGCTTCCCTCTTGCAATTCCAAATTTACAGAAAACAACAGTTTTCTAGTTTTTTGCCTTAATTACCACTCTGCCAGATTGAATTTGCTACAAAAAACAATAATGAGTCTTGTTATATCCCATCTTTGCAAATAACGGTGTAGAAACGTATTTGTATATGTTGTTTCTATGGTTACAACGCATAAAATGTGTTAAATCAGTTCAAAACTACCCTTAAACCATGTAACTGATATACATCTCCTAATTTGCATTAGAATCGATATGGTTTAAAAGTAGTTCAGCACTAGGTTTCTGTATCTTTTATGGTTTTCATTTTTTTCTAATAAACAAATTTAAAGTGCTGCTAAGATATCCCACCCACTAATTTATCATATATTAGCGATATCACCATTTTGGGAAGAGAAAGAGTGTACAAATGTGAAACAAGAGGGCCATGAGGCCCTGAGCCGCTCACCTGAGTAAAAGGTTAAAGGTAAAATGAGGATCATCAACTGAACAAACCTGATAGGTTGAAACTGTCAAATATGTCCACAACATGCATGCAAAGTTAGAAAAAGATCCATTGAAAACTGTAGAAGTTGATTACACAAACTCTATACCACAAAGTGTGACAAAAGGATGGACAGATGGTCAGACGGCAGACAGACTATCGTCACGGGGGCATAAAAAAATCTGTCCATAAATGAAGGCACTTGAGCGATGACAAAGTTTTTCTAAAAATAGCCACTGTGACCTTGAACTTGACCCCAGAATGCTGAAACGCAAACTTGTCCAAGATATTGCTATACTTATCACTTGTGTGAGGTTAAATCGAAAATGGTCCATAAATGAAAGCACTAGAGCGATGAAAAAGTTTTTCTATTAATAGCCACTGTGACCTTGACATTGATCTTAGGACACTGAAAAGCGAGCTTGTTCTAGATACTGTCATACTAAACATATGTGTGAAGTTTTAATCCAAATCGGTCAATAAATGAAAGAGCTAGAGGGATGACAGAGTTTTTCTTAAAACAGCCACTGTGACCTTGACCTTGACCTCAGAATGCTGAAACGCGAACTTGTCCAAGATATTGTAATACCAACAAGCAAATTCGACGAATTTATGTCCCCCGCCTTGGAAACTAGGTCTCCACTGTATATACACTTAAGTGTTTGAGCAGGAAAAGCGGCTAAGTTAAAAATGTGAAAAAAGTAATAAAAAAATAATGTGAGGATTATATCCAAACCACATGCATATCTTCAGACCATCATCAAAAAGCCTGTGAAGTTTCAAAGGAATTGGCATAAAACTGTAGGAGGAGTTGCACACACAAGGTACCAACTATCTATTCACTTTGATAGTAAAAATGTATGAAAAATGGCTAAGTTCAATTTGCGAAAAAAGTAATAAAAAATAATCTCAGGATTATATCCAAACCACATGCATATCTTCAGACAATGATCAAAACACCTGTGAAGTTTCAAAGGAATCAGCATAAAACTGTATGAGGAGTTGCGCACACAAGGTACCCACTGTCTAGTCACTATGATAGTAAAAACGCCTAAAAAATTACTAAGTTCAACTTGTGGAAAAAGTGACAAAAAAAAATCTCAGGATTATATCCAAACCACATGCGTATCTTCAGACCATGACCAAAACACCTGTGAAGTTTCAAAGGCATCGGCATAAAACTGTTGGAGGAGTTGCGCACACAAGGTACCCACTATCTAGTCACTTTGATAGTAAAAATGCCTAAAAAATTACTAAGTTCAACTTGTGGAAAAAGTGACAAAAAATAATCTCAGGATTATATCCAAACCACATGCGTATCTTCAGACCATGACAAAAACATCTGTAAAGTTTCGAAAGAATCGGCATAAAACTGTAGGAGGAGTTGCGCACACAAGGTACCTACTACATTAGGGGGACGGAAGGACAGAAATAAGGACGGAAGGACGGAAGGACGGATGGACGGACGGACGGACGGAAGGACGGACGGAAGGACGGAATGCCGAAAACTATGTCCCTCCGCTTTTCTTCGAAAAGGTGGGGGACAATAACTTGTGTGAAATTAAATCAAATTTGGTCCTTAAATGAAGATGCTACAGCGATGACAAAGTTTTTCTAAAAATAGCCACTGTGTCCTTAAACTTGACCCCAGAACGCTAAAACGCGTTCTTGTCCAAGATATTATCATACTTATCACTTTTGTGAAGTACAATCGAAATCATTCCATAAATGAAGGCACTAAAATGATGACAAAGGTTTTCTAAAAATAGCCACTGTGACCTTGACAATGACCTTAGGATGCTGAAACGCAAACTTATTCAAGATATTGTCAAAAACATTTTTGTGAAGTTTTAATCACAATTGTCCCATAAATGAAGGCACTAGTTTTCTTAAAATAGCCACTGTGACCTTGACCTTGACCTCAGAACGCTGAAATGCGAACTTGTCCAAGATATTGTAATACCAATCACTTGAGTGAAATTAAATCGAATTTGGTCCATAAATCAAGGCGCTAATGCAATGACAATGTTTTTTCTGAAAATAGCCACTGTGACCTTGACCTTGACCCCAGAACGCTGAAATGCAAACATGTCTAAGATATTGCCATACTTATCATTTGTGTGAAGTTAAATCGAAATCGGTCCACAAATGAAGGCGCTAGAGTGATAACAAAGTTTTTCTAAAAATAGCCACTGTGACCTTGACCTTGACTCTATCATGCTGAAATGCAAACTCGTTCAAGGTAATGTCATACCCAATATTTATGTGAACTTATATCAAAATTATATAATAAATGAGGTAGCTAGAGTGATGACAAAAGGTGAACATACGTGCATACATACAAACGTACATACGGGACAGACCCTATATCCCCTCCACAACTTCGTTGTGCGAGGGGATAATAATCCAACCTGGCCAAAATTCGAAAAGGTCGGAGATGTTTTGGCCATCCTGAATACCTGCAGTTCAAGGAGCTGCGATCAAAAATGAAGGAGCTATGGCCCAGACAATATTTTCCCCATTATAAGTCTAAGGGAAAATATTTCATCTTTCAAGGGCAAGTAACTCTAAAAAGAAAGATCCAACCTAGCCCAAATTCGAACTGGTTCGAGATGTTTTGACTGTCCTGGATACCTGCAAGTTTGAAGAAGTTGCAATCAAAAATGCAGAAGCTAGGACCCGGACAACATTTTCTCCATTGTAAGTCTATGGGAAAATATTTTATCGCTCAAGGGCAAGTAACTCTAAAATGAATGATCCAACCTGGCCCAAATTTGAACTGGTCCGAGATGTTTTGACTGTCCTGGATACCTGCAGGTTTGAAGAAGTTGCAATCAAAAATGAAGAAGCTAGGGCCCAGACAACAGTTTCTCCATTGTAAGTCTATGGGAAAATATTTTATCGCTCAAGGGCAAGTAACTCTGAAAAAAATGATCCAACCTGGCCCAAATTCGAACTGGTCCGAGATATTTTGACTGTCCTGGATACCTGCAAGTTTGAAGAAGTTGCAATCAAAAATGAAGAAGCTAGGGCCCGGACAACATTTTCTCCATTGTAAGTCTATGGGAAAATATTTTATCGCTCAAGGGCAAGTAACTCTGAAAAAAATGATCCAACCTGGTCCAAATTCGAACTGGTCCGAGATGTTTTGACTGTCCTGGATACCTGCAAGTTTGAAGAAGTTGCAATCAAAAATGAAGAAGCTAGGGCCCGGACAACATTTTCTCCATTGTAAGTCTATGGGAAAATATTTTATCGCTCAAGGGCAAGTAACTATGAAAAAAATGATCCAACCTGGCCCAAATTCGAACTGGTCCGAGATGTTTTGACTGTCCTGGATACCTGCAAGTTTGAAGAAGTTGCGATCAAAAATGAAGAAGCTAGGGCCCGGACAACATTTTCTCCATTATAAGTCTATGGGACCTTTCTGTTGCCATGGTAACCAGAGTTACAAACCAATCTGTCCAAAAACTATATGCAATCAATCCCCCACCCCAACCATGCTACACATAAAATTTGATCAAGATTGGCCATCTACTTTAGCAGATATTAATGTCTAAAAGTGTGGACGTACGACGTACGACGTACGACGGACCAAGCCTATACTATAAGCTCACCTTATGAAGAAGCTAGGGCCCGGACAACATTTTCTCCATTGTAAGTCTATGGGAAAATGTTTTATCGCTCAAGGGCAAGTAACTATAAAAAAATGATCCAACCTGGCCCAAATTCGAACTGGTCCGAGATGTTTTGACTGTCCTGGATACCTGCAAGTTTGAAGAAGTTGCGATCAAAAATGAAGAAGCTAGGGCCCGGACAACATTTTCTCCATTATAAGTCTATGGGACCTTTCTGTTGCCATGGTAACCAGAGTTTCAAACCAATCTGTCCAAAAACTATATGCAATCAATCCCCCACCCCAACCATGCTACACATAAAATTTGATCAAGATTGGCCAGCTACTTTAGCAGATATTAATGTTTAAAAGTGTGGACGTACGACGTACGACATACGACGTACGACGTACGACGGACGACAGACCAAGCCTATACTATAAGCTCACCTTGTGAGCCTTCGGCTCAGGTGAGCTAAAAATGTGTGATTTAGCACTAGTTATTCTTTACCAGTGAGTAATCGCTGGTTGATACATGCTGTTGAAGGGCAAAATCGCTAAATATTAATTCTCGAGGGCGAAGCCGGAGTGAGTTAAGAAAAGCTGACTGTAAGCATTGAGTATCATTTTGCTCAATTTTTTATGGTTAGAGAAATCACATGCCAAACCAATAGTAATGTCATCACAAAATGGGCATAAATATTTATATGGCACCATATTAAAATTTAGGTGGCAGACTGCAACACGAAGAGGGTCAATGGCATGTTTGTAGTTTCATGGCCCTTTAAACAGTACTTTAGTCATGCAGCAAGGCATAGATGATTTTGAAAGACTGTGTGCAATGGCATCACATTTATGAAAAAGGAATTCTACCTCCAGAAATTGAGATTCGAACAAGGACTGCTAGCTTTGCAGGCACGCGCTTCACTCGTTAAGCTACAGAAAAGTGAATGAAATTAGGGAAGTGAATGGGATGAAAAAATCACTCGTGTACCCATATACTTTAGATGGCACCCTATCAGGATTACCTAAATTACAAGACTTTCTTGGCTGATCTAGGAGCCCCGGTAGCACAGTATGTTAAGCCCTGGCCTGCTGGTCTAATAATTACGGGCTCGAGACACACTGGAGGCGTAAATTTTTCCTACCGCCAATGGGTCTCCATTGCACACACAGGATGTAAAACTGTAAGTCGTTCATGCATCAATTCTTGGCTGTTCTATGTAGTATGACGATCATAGGTCACAGAATATTGCTAAAATTTCAGCCTGTCCACAGGTGAATAGACACTGTACTCGAGTAGGCCTACACCACTTTTTGTCCTGAAAATGCCTCTTTTTGTGTTTTACCTACTTCAAGGAAGCATCTTATTCAAGAAAAACCCGTAAATTTATTAATTTCAACATAAAATAAAGAAAAAGCAAACATATTGCTGCAAATAAAATGTTATTACACCGTTCTTCTATTCCGTGATTTCTGCAGACGTTTTGCTCGGGACAACTCTTGTCGTCAAATATATCTGCAACTGCAGTCTTGGTAAATGGACCTATTTCATAGATCTAAAAAGGTCATGGTGAGCATTGTTGACAGTATTCTAATTCTTTTAAAGATACTATCTTTTATTTTGAAAGATCATGGATACTACCTGTGGTGTTCGCACATTTGTTATCATCAATGGAGGTAAGATAATCCCAGATTGACTTAACTCCCTTGCTACTATTTTACAACACTGACACATTTCAAAGATGAATAAAATTAGAAACCTTGCGAGTTTACACCTAATTTTTTGACATTCTTAAATCTCGAACCTTGCTCTACCATGTAAATATGGCCTTAAATTCAAATGTGACTGCCATTTTTAGATATCAGGCGAATAAAACCCCTATTTTTCACTCAAAATTGGGTCTATTTTTTCCAGTAAAAGCTCTTCCTATGATAGTATGGGACAGAAAACATTTAATATACTGTAATCTTATTACACAGCTATGTATTGTCAAACTACACAAACAAAAAAAATAGGATAATATTTGTTGTTCAATTTTTAGCGAGGGAATATTACATTCAGGTCTTAATATTGACATTTTCAAAATGGACTCCTGGTTACCATGGAAACGGCCGAACGCTGACCGCTAAAAACTTGTGAAATACAAACAAACATGGTATATATCAATTTCCCAAAATATGAACTAAATCCGTAATTTTCGACTTTCCACCTTATTATGGGCCAATGCTCGATGCTTACAGTCAGCCTCTCTTAAATGCTGAACACATCAAAAACCTCTTGCGACAATTGTAAAGCATACTTGAACAATTTCTGTTCAATTAAAACTGTACACTTATTTTCGTAAAATACATGCATTCATAGAAATAACTTTAATATTTTATAAATCAAAGAGTACACTGCAGAAATATATGAACAACGCTTTTAGACTTGGTAAATTTCATCTTTATATTAATATAAGCAAGCTTTCATATATTTCTTGCTCAACATTTACATAAAAATGCTGGTTCATTAGCATGTGTTGTTTACAATACATAAATTGTTTACAGTTGCAATCTGAAATCTAATGCAACTTAATAGCCATAAAAAAATTTTGGTGTTTTCACATAAACATGCAAGAATTTTAAGACTGAGTTGTGAAGCATATAAAATACAATGCAGATAAATCAATCTCATGTACTTTACGTTACCAAAATGGTAAACTAGTCATATAAATAAATATTAAGAGCTTCAATGATATAAAAATATGTGGTATTATTCATGTTTTGTGTTTATAGATGTTTTCTAGTTAATAAAGTTTACAAAGTGGACAATGATCCATTTTCAAACTATTTTTAGACATAAAATACACATCAACATGTCTAGAATAAGTTTTCAGATATACAGATTTTTGTTCATTCAAGAATATCGAAATTGTCGACTAGGAGTGTAACAATACATCGGACTATCGATGTATTGCAATAGTAACTTGGCCGAAAGTACTGCATCGATAGTAAAGTGAGACATCGATGACTATCGCCGATAGTGTTTTGGACTATCGATAGTTTCGATAGTCTCCTACATTACAATTTTTTCAGATAATTTCCGCTGTTGCCTTCTTTCTTTAAAGCGAAAGTGAGCGGCAGACTGTTTGTACAAACATGGCTTCCGTTAGCCGACGTATGGCTGTATATTACGTCTGGGTTTTGCTTCCATACATCAAGAAATTTCACCTCTGGCGTCTGGCATACATTTGATAAGTGTTACATACGGCCGTTTGATGTTGTCCCGACGTATAAAACTCCCTACTGTCTATAAAACGCACGTGTCATAATTAATCTGATATACAGAGCTCCATATAAGGGGCATTTTTGCAATTTTGATGCAAAGAAAATGGGTAAAACGCCTGCAGTCCCAAACTAATTCCTCAAGAATAACGTTACTCCCACCGAAAAAGGAACTGACGTATCACGTATCATGAAAAAAAAATGGAAGCGTCATTTTAGGCATAGGAGTTTTTTCAAATTCCAGAAAAATGAATTCGCTCAGCCGCCACTGATAATAGTCCAGTGCCGAAACAGATCACAAAGATCAAAGCATTTCGATCAGCTTTTGATGTCAAAGATATAGCCGCTAACGGCACGTGTCGAAAGGTTTACTTATTAACCAATATTGATGCAATTTCGGAACATGTGTTAATTATACGTTAAAGTCTGTAAGGTAGACTCGGCTCAGCCTGCGTGTCCGCGGCGCCTGATCAGCGTACGCACACACATGTATATACGAATAATTTGAAATACGAAATTTGTTTAGCTGTGCAGTCCGGTTTTGGTACAGTATTTTCGCATGAAGCTATTCCGCCGAATACCGCTGGAAAGACGAATTATATAATAATTAGAAGACAGTCATTTTATACGTATTTTCTGATCAGGCTGCGCAGATATTATTTCTGACTCGCCCCTACTTTTTTTTGTCAAATCCTCTAACGATGTTCCCCAGGAGGCTCAGCTTAACGAATTCGTGGTTGCACACTATAGGTACTGAGTCTGTCTGTCCGTCCCATAGTATTCGAATTCGCAATATGTGCACCACTCGGTCCAGCTGCGAATGTCTCAATCGTAACACACAAGATAATCGAAAATTGTTTCTGCTGGCCCGCGAATGTACGGTTATCTTTCTGAAAACATTTTTTTTTTTTGATGAGACAGCGTACATGTTTTCCCGTTTCAAGATTTACGATGCTCACATATTACCACGTGGTTATCAAGCAGACGATCTGCGCATGGCGTAATCAACCGGCCAGTCGCGTCTATATGCTATTTGTATATACTTTTTTCCGCGTTCACACTGCGCAGACGTTTTCCGGTATCATGTTCAACGCTTTTCGAATATACGCAATGTGCGTTCCCCGATAAGGCTGCGCTGACGTAATACGGTAGCAAGAGCTAGTCGCATGTACACTTAGCCTCTACTGAGACTTGACAGCCGTTTTCCGCTGATGGCTGATCGGAATTATTTTTTTTTCTATCTTACTTAATTTCAACAGTGCGAAAATAATGCATTCTGATCAGGTCTACGCAATTATTGAGCACAATACTAACGGCAGCGTTGATGTGCAATAACCTGTTCGTTTATGGGTCAGACATTGTAGAAATCAAAAGAGCCACTATAAATTGACTATAATTGTCACGTGCAGTGTATCAGACGGGTATTAAAAGGTACCTGGTTGCATACACCGATAAATCAAATCAGCCTGCGCAAACCGGTCTTTCCTGTTCACATCTAACAGTAATCATGAGCTCTGTACCTAGCGACAACTAAATATATTCAGTAAATTAAAGCCCTCACGCGCTCCATTAACAATGCGGCTCATTTCTCCCAGCGGTAATGGGCGGGGTGAGTTTACCGTTAATAAGCAACCGCAGAAACAGTTTTCAGAATCCTCAGGATTTATGGTTTGTACATACAAACAGAACAGAACAAAACTTTATTCATGTAGGTAAACATGTCTGGTCACACAAAGGTGACATATGATATTTATACAAGTGGCAAGTAATATTTACGAAAAAATATTATTAACAAAAATGTTTCAGCTTCTGTCAGCAGATTGTTCAACATCTCCAGATGCACAAACCATTCAGGGAAGAGATAATGGTTCATGGCCCTGGAGAATTCAGTTGGCCATTAGAACACATTTGATCTCTTTGGCCAATCAGATGAAGCTACAAATGATTGAAATGAAAGGTCTGAAATGTAGGGCTGTATACATAAATATGCCAAACCAGTGCACATTTGAAAAATAACTAGAAACTGTGTTTATGAAACACAACGATAGATTAAACTTTGCAGATGTTAACCTCTGTTGTACACATTTTATACATACAGAAAACAAAATGGGAATGATACCATATTCATTATTTCCTCCTTAAAACAAGAATATATTTTTCAAACAATAGTATCGCAATAGTATTGCAATAGTAGTCCACAATAGTAATAGTATCGCAATGGTACTTCTTGCAATGTCAATACTATCGCAATAGTCATTTTTGGACTATTGTTACATCCCTACTGTTGTACACATTTTATACATACAGAAAACAAAATGGGAATGATACCATATTCATTATTTCCTCCTTAAAACAAGAATATATTTTTCAAACAATAGTATCGCAATAGTATTGCAATAGTAGTCCACAATAGTAATAGTATCGCAATGGTACTTCTTGCAATGTCAATACTATCGCAATAGTCATTTTTGGACTATCGTTACATCCCTATTGTCGACAGGAATTTTGAAACTCATCGACTCGTGCTTTTGATTCTAATGGGAGTTTATGTTATACATGCAAAGTTGTTCAAAACTGTAACATATATGATTTGTATCAGTCTTACAGCATCACGTGTAATTTACGTGAACACAGACAAGTTTATAGGTTCATAGGAAGTTTATGAGAAGCATATATGATAAATGGAATCTAAATATTGCTATTGGCCATACTACATTATGTTGGTCCTCATCTGAATCGCCTCTCCTAGAGATTCATAATGAATTTAATTGACTAAAAGTCATTAGCCTTTGTAGTTTACGTTATAGGAAGTGTTTTAATTTCGCACCTGAAAACTGTTGATTTTTTAGAAAGGTCTTAAAAGTAACTTGAAACTTTGTCTACGTATGAATAGGCATACGGTACAAGTAAAATACTGAAGAAGAAAAAATGCTGCTTACTATATAAATACAAAGGAAACAAGATGAATCAAAGGCCATCGGCCAAGTGTCACCCGACGTTTGAAATGTGTCACAAACTGCAGCCCTTTATTCCGTTTCAGAGTAACTGTATGGCCAAAACCAAAAAACATGTGTACAACAGAATCTGGTAAGGAAATAATAATTGAAGCATAAGCAAAGACATATACCCAATTACTGGGCCTCTATGAGGTTATAAAATACTTAGTTCAGGACTGGGCGTATGAGTGTAAAATCAGGTTACTGATTACTGAAACTTAAGGCCCTTACAGAATGCCTAAACATCAAGCCCATATACCCAATAACAAAATAACAAGGGCCATAATCCTCCTAATATGAATCTGATGAAAAATGAACAATACATTTATGAAGATTCAGCCCATTAATATGAATAGTTCTTGAGTTATCCTTTTAAATTTAAGTGAATGTCTATTATCTATGAAAGGGGACTAACTCTTGTCACTAATAAATTTAGCATATCCTAACAATAATCAGAATACTCAATTTACCAAATGCTAATAGCATACTAAATTTCAGCTCTCTCGGTCAAACGGTTCAAAAGTTGGAAAATTGCCAAAATCGACAAAGGGCCATAACTTTGTAAAATATAGGGCAATTGAAATCCCAAAATCACATGCACATCATCAGATCTAGATGAAACATTCTGCACAATTTCAAGTCAATCTGATAAAAGATGTGGCAGGAGTTGCGGGGACAAGGTCTGAGTCAGCAAGGGCCGTAACTCCATCAAAAATGGCCGAAACAAAAATAAAAAACCACATGCACATCTTCATATCATAAAAATACAATCTGTAAAATTTCAAATCAATCCGATGAAAGATGAAGGAGGAGTTGCGGGGACAAGATTTCGGACAGACGGAAAATGCCAAAAACGTAAAAGGGCCATAACTTTGTAAAATATAGGGCAATTGAAATTCCAAATTCACATGCACATCTTCAGATCATGATGAAACATTCTGCAAAATTTCAAGTCAATCTGATAAAAGATGTGGCAGGAGTTGCAGGGACAAGGTCTGAGTCAGCAAGGGCAGTAACTCCATCAAAAATGGCCGAAACAAAAATCGAAAACCACATGCACATCTCCATATCATAAGAATACAATCTGTAAAATTTCAAATCAATCCGATGAAAGACGTAGGAGGAGTTGCGGGGACAAGATTTGGGACGGACGGATGGACGGACGGAAGGACGGACGGACGGACTTACACACGGACGGACGAGGGTCATTTCTATAGTCCCCCTCCGCCTACGTCGGGTGACAATCAAGGAGGTGGGAGAGGGAGCGGGGTGAAAATTGTAACAATTGTCCAAGCTAGCTCCAATTCCAAGGTTTATACCCTATTTCCCCGGGAATTTTAATACTACATTTGTCGTTTAACAGTTATGACATCATAAGTGAATAAAGCCAGTTATAAATCAAGGTGTTAATATATACCAAACAAAAAAAGAAACGCACACAGTAATATTTTGTTATTTTCTTGGAAATTACAAAGAATTTAAGAAAATATAACATATAGTGTTAGAGGTAGACAATCGGACAGTTCAACGCGAAAATTTGATTTAATTGTGTCAATTCAGTACTTTGTGACGGGTCTCTGAACAAGGCAGGGGTCAGTTTTCAATGTCACAGTGTTCAATAAGATGTGTAACCTCCCTTGGTTCGTATGCATGCCGTATATCTTCCGCGCATAGAACTGATTTTAGGCCAAATTGAATGCTGAGGAATCGCATTCCATTCTTGACGTAAAGCAGCGATATTTGCTGACGTGTTTTGACGTTTAAAACACAAGTAAAACTCACCTACAATATCCAAATACATATTTGTACTCTACAGTCCATGCAGACAGTAAGCTTGAAAAACGCATGGAAATCCTTGTCAACGATTTCATTAATGCTTATTTTTTCATGCATATGGAAGGTACAGATACTCGTCTACGCCATGATGACTTTTGAACGAGATTTGATCAGAAATACTGATTTATAGACATTTTCTAATCATGCTTTAAAAGGTAAATAAACAGTAAAATCTTACTTTGTGCGTTTCTTTTCTTGTTTGGTAAAAAATATAGATGTTATGTATGTATGGAAGGGAAGGGGTGAAAATATAGCTACTCTACAAATCACCAAGGGGACTTAATCATCAATACAATCTACTATGAAACATTCCTGAAACTGTTGTGCAAGCTCTTACAACTACAAGACATTTACTCTAATGCAAGCTTCAGGCATCAAATAACCTACTGTTAAACCTGTTCTGGTAGCTCAGCTCATCTGAATAGGTTGGGATAGTGAAAGCATTTTGAGAAAACAGCAGAGGCGATTGTTATCCGAGGTTAACCTACTACATAGTAACATGGTCACGTTTCCCACTGCTGTGCTGGCTAAGAAAATTACAAGACATCTATGTTTTACCATTTCATTCTTCTACAAGTCATGTTGTGTGAGTATTATACCAGTTCTGGCCACCAAATGTCCTCAATGTCAGTATGCTAAAATACCACTGTAGTGGCAGACACAAATTCATACTCAATAATACTTATATCCATGTTTGCTCATGCATACTGCGTAACATACTTAACACTGCAGATAAGGCTTTACAAAGAGGTCTATAGATAAAAGGGTAGCATCTTAATCTACTAGAAGACGCCTTTAAACACTGTAGTGTAGGGTCAAGCTATTGAAAGACATCAACAGACATCAAGGTACCTATCTATGCCACTGCAAAACCTGAGCATGGATTATGGCACCTGCTCAATGTACGAAATGCCTCTCGAGATATTGTAAACTTAAGGCATCAACAGACATCATGGTACCTATCTATGCCACTGCAAAACCTTAGCATCGATTATGGCACCTGCTCAATGTACGAAATGCCTCTCGAGATATTGTAAACTTAAGGCATCAACAGACATCATGGTACCTATCTATGATGCCACTGCAAAACCTGAGCATCGATTAATCATTATGGCACCTGCTCAATGTACGAAAAGCCTCTCGAGATATTGTAAACTTAAGGCAGTTCATTCTCTTATATCGACACGAGCAGAATCCAGATAGTCAATTTCCAGACATCTACAAAAGACTGTTGTACCAGCACAGGGCATGAAAAGAGAATGCAATGACATGGTTTTAGAAATTCGGGTCATTACAGAGCCTCTTGAGTCATTGCTCGCCGTTCGGTGATTTCTTATTTTATTCTGTCTGCATCTTTATCTTATTCGACTACATGAAAACCACTAATACAAAGACAATTATATCGGTGCTTCAGCTGAATTTGCTCTATCAACTCTGTAGTACAAGTTCAAATTCTGTCAATAAATTGTTACTTTCAGTTTTGTAGTGCCAGCTGCTTGACTAAAATACTTCACATTGATATCATAGACAGCGTCTTATGAGTCGGTACTACAATGACCTACCGCTATCCTTAACAGATGAGGTGATGCAATATTCTGAATGAAGCTTTTCGGTAAATAGAGTTTGAACAATATAGATGCCTGGGACAAAACAATTGCTTTTTCTCCATGTTTCTGGTTTATGATTTCTGATAACATACGCCTGGTAACGTATGTAACGCTTCAAGTTTCTGCATGGTTTGATACACCCATAATTTTTGTTTTTACTTGCATTAATGTAAAAGGACGGTAAATATTTGCTGGTTTCAGTAAAATGGTAACTTTATCCAAAATATAATAGTTTGTCCATTATGCTGGGAAAAACTCGGTAACGTAGGTTACAGTCATGCTCTACAAGAGATAACTGTTATAACTGTACGGAAAAGCAACGCAAATTTTTAAACAGCAAGATTTAAATCCGTTTTAATATTTATTTGATTGAGAAGTATAGGAACAGACAAATTCAGCAGATTTATATGGTATAATGGTAACGTATTTAAATTGGCGATGACTGTCAAACGCACCGACAGTCAGACAGCAGAAAATTGTATCTTGTAATGTTTTAATATACTTGTGGAAATACAAACAGTGTAGAAAGTCTCTCTTTCAGAAGGGTGGTGGCAGGCTTATGGGCTATTGGTAACTTTAAAGACTGTTTTCGAATTACTGGTATAATAAACCACTATACAAAAGTGTACTTACTGACCTTTGACCTAGTTATGATTAAATTCAACGTCGGCAAAATGGCAAAAGTTTTTATGGTATGTTTACTTAATTCATTTGACATAGTTGCCTCTTATTCAGCGAAAGTGCCTATAAATTGAATAGTTCACTCACAAACTGGTATATAAAATGCACTAAATGACCTTTGACCCCATTTTGACCTTATATGATGTCTGTTGAGCTGGCAACCGGGCAAAATGGTTTTAGGTATGTTTACTGACTTCAATGAGCCCGGTTGCCCGTCATGCCGCGAAAGTGCCCACAAATCCAAAATTTCACTCATAAACCACCGGACTAATGGGCATGTTAAAAAAACAAGGGCTTTGCAAGCGGCGCATAATACGCCCGTTTAAATGTCATAAAGCAGTTACAGAATGAACAAGATTGCTTACAAAAGGACAGACAGGCAGACAAACAAGGGCAACCACTCTATAATTAATGACTGCAACATTATTTAAATATTTAACACATGAAATGTATATACAAGGGAGATAAACTAAATATACTAGATATACCATTTTTGGTTCTATTACATTCCCGGCTTGGCATGATTATCACCATTAAGTTGTAATAAAATAGTTGAGTAAACAGGAAATTTATGCAAGGGCAGATAATTCAGTAAGCCAGAGTTGTGGTTCTTGTTCAGGATACATTGCCCCATATATGTACATTCCTACAAAGCTTCATTCTAATATTTCAAAAGGTTCAGGAGATATGGAGTGAATGAGAAACACCTAAAAAACTAATCAAATGGAGGTTACTCCAAAATTCAGAAAGGGAGAGCAACCATTCTTATATATGACACATTGTCTTGTGATCATGCACATTGCTATAAAGTTTCATCATGATATTCCAAACGGTTACCAAGTTATGGCATGCACAAGATAAGTATACACAAAAATAGACTAAAAGTACTAATGAAATGGATGTAACTCTACAACGAAGAAAGGGTGAGCAGCCATTGTTGTACGCGACACATCGTTAGGACTTCATACACATTGCTATGAAGTTTTATAAAGATATCCCAAACGGTTATCTAGTTATGGCGCGTACAAGACTTACAGGGAAAAAAATAATCAAAGGGGCATAACTTCTAAACTAAGAAAGGGGGAGCAACCATTCTTGTACATGACATGTTCCCCCAACCTAATACATATGCCTACCAAATTTCATGAAGATATCCCAAATGGTTACTGAGTTATGGCGAGTCCAAGAATGTTTATGGACGGATGGACAGACGGATGGACAGACAGATGGACGGTCGGAATGACAACGCCATGACATAATACGTCCGTTTTTTCAAAACGAGCGTATAAAATGTGACCAAAGTGTGACAATGGAGGTCAAAAATAAATTTAACACTCTGCAATAGTTTTAAGTTTTATACTAGACTTATCTTCAGTGCTTCCAGTTTACAAAACTGTATAAATTTTAATAACAGGGTTACTAATAAAAATTTGATGACAATCTTTGTGAAGAAACACTGGGGGGAGTGCCTATAAGGCCCTTTTTCTGCCCAAGAGGAAAATATTTTATTTTCAGCTGATGATTAGCCTGTAGTGTCCGCTATACTGAATCAATAATGGTTAAGCTCTGTAAGCCCAACTTTTGGAAAAATGGGGTTATTAAAGTGGGTGGGGTAAATCAGCATGAACCAGGGGAGTCATATTAGAAGCTATATTTCTCCTTCACATTTAATGGCATTCATATATACCTTCCTTTAAAGTTAAAAGAATGTCTTTGGTGACATCTTTTCTCAAATTCTACCTTTCAAAGTAAAATCTTATGTCTGCAGAATTTCTTTTAGAGACACTGTCATTTTTTATTAACTATGGTACTTTGAATTCAATATATTCTTCCATATCTCTAGAACCAATGGATGACTTCTTACTAAACTAATATGGGTTCACCATTGGGAGAGTGCAAACTGTTGATTAAATTTTAGTGACCTTGACCTTTGTTTCAAGGTCACAGTAAGACTTATAATGTCAATTTTAAGTCAAGTTTTGAACATTGTCTACACATTAGCTGCTGAATTGATATGCAATTGTGCCCAAAGTGGCCTAAATTAAAAGTTACGAAGAGTTAGAGCACTAGTAATGATTAAATGGCCATGACAACAAGATTAAATGGCCATGACATCATCTTCAAGGTCAAGGTCAAGGATAGACTAAACAGAGTTTAATCATAGATTGCACACAATCAGTCAGCACCAATTCTGAGTGTTTTCATTTGAAAATCAATTTTTAATATGCATAGAATGACCTTCACTTTGGCCTGAAGGTCAGCATTAGCCAACATAATGAAACAGAATCTGGTTAAACTTAAATGTTATAGAAAAGTTAATTGTGAAATAATGAACTTCTGAATGTATTGGTGACCTTCAGATCAAGGTCAAGGTCATTATATGCATATATTAAGCATTGATTTACAAATAGAAACATACATATTTGTTAAATTTCTGCCTACTACCTGTGTGAGATCTTTGATTAAACTCTGTCTAGTCTAACCTTGACCTTGACTTTGAAGATGATGTCATGGCCAATGGAGCATAACCAGTGCTCTAACTCTTCATAATTTTAGATTTAGGCCACTTTGGTCATGTTTTCATATCAATTCAGGAGCTAATGTGTATACAATGGTCAAAACTTGATTTAAAAGTGACATTATAAGTCTTACTGTGACCTTGAAACAAAGGTCAAGGTCACCAAAATTTTAAAAAACAATTACTACTCTCCCAACAGTAAACCCATGCTAGTTTGGTAAGAAGTCATCCATTGGTTCTAGAGATATGGTAGAATATATTGAATTCAAAGTACCAAAATTAATGAAAATTGACAGTGTCTCTAAAAGAAATTCTGCTGACATAAGATTTTACTTTGAAAGGTAGTAATTGAGAAAAGATGTCACCAAAGACATTACTCCAACTTGTAAAGGAAGGTATTTATGAATGCCATTAAATTTGAAGGAGAAATATAGCTTATAATATGACTCCCCTGGTTCATGCTGATTTACCCCACCCACTTTAATAACCCCATTATTCCTTGAAAAGTAGGGCTTACGGAGCTTAACCACTATTGATTCAGTATAGCCGACACTATAGGAGGTTTTATCGTGACGCACTTCCGGTTCTATAAATAGACTCGGGATAGCCCTGGCCGTCAAACTGGCCGATAGGTACTATTGAAAACCAATGTTTCTATGCCAATTTAATGTGGTGAAGTGTTGCTTTTTTATAATAAATGGTAAAAATAAATAGTTTAAATTAAAATAATTCATGATAAACTAATTCATCATGATTTTGATCCTGATTATCTTTTTAGATTTATTTATTTTATTCTTTTTATGATCGTTTAAAGCATTTTTGAAATTTGTTTTATTCTTTTTGATAAAGGTATTGGCTAAACTGCAAGAATGTTTCTCTTCTTCCTGTTTTAAATGATATATAGTAATAATAATAATCCAGTTGCCAACAAGAAATATCGTCAATGTTAGTCTTTAAGCAGTGAAGGCGACGAGCTGCCCGGAAGTTTCCGGGGCTTGTACAGGAAAATTCCTTCCAAAACCAAATTTTTTAACCCAGCTCGTAGTTAATATAATTTTTTTCAATTTATTCTCAGTTGTGCATTTTTCCATGTCTATTTGTAAAAAATTATCGCCGGGAAAAGTAATGTGGAAATGTTTGGGTGTCAACCGATTTGGCCGCTCGGGGCTCATTTCCTCAACAATCCAGTGACCTATGTATTTATAGGTCACTGAACAATCCAGAAAAATAATTTGTAGACTGTGATCACGTTAATAAAAAAGAATTTTTTCTTCTGGGTTTTTATTATATCAATTAAAATGTAACAGATGTCTTTTATAACCATTCAGTTGTGACTGATTGAATAGGCGGTTTCAGTGTCTAATTAGAAAATCTTTAGTTATTAACTAAACTGGCACAATCGAATAAGCTTTTAATATACAAATTAGTAAAATCTAAAAGTATTTCACACTTCGTAGACGTATGTGCCCTGTCGGTGCTTTGATGTAAATTATGACAAAGGAAATACGTCTCGTCTCTGGCCTTCCAAACATAGAATGGATTAGATTTACTCGACAATGAATTGCCGATGCGACTGATGATGTGCTCTAATGTTCACAAAGTAATCTTATATTCTTCTTATTTTAAAAACAGCATGTTCTAAGTGAATTACTTTTAATGTGTGTTATTTTCGTCCTTTCCTCGCGTTTTCATTTTTTCTCAACTTATTATAACGACAAAGCCCGCGAGTCTTTCGTATATATCGGCAGTGCCGTGGCCATTTTACATTCCTCTCTGAACGTGCTAATTTTCTTTTTATATAAAGTTTCATATTTATTTTACACTTTTGTTTCAAACTTATTAATAAATCTGTTATGACAGAAATAAATAATCTATACAAAACAGTATTAATTATATTTCTAATTTAGAAAAAATCCGGCGTTTACCGAAAGAATTTCTACCTTCGATTATCATGCGCCGTGATAGAATCCCGTATTAAATAAGCGCAAATTCAGTGATTTCCTGTCGAAAATTTTTTAAAATGAGCAAAAACATGTTAAAAGATAAGAGAATCATTATTCTTTTCGAAAATTACGATTAACTAACACTGAAAAACTGAGTTTTTGCGTAATGAAAATCTGCCTTTTTACACTGTGAAACATAGTGCTGGCCGATGAATTGACGGCCAGCTCTGTGCGCATGCGCCAGATTTACGTCATAATGGAAATCCCTAAAACCTCCTATAGGCTATTCATCAGCTGAAAATAAAACATTTTGCTCTTGAGCAGAAAAAGGGCCTTATAGGCACCCCCTTTACACCCAAAATCTGGTAAAATGACCAAATTTTATGAAAGCTTTGGAAGGCTAAAATCATGATCCTTTCACTTTAAGTTTCTATGACCCGACAAAGTTAAGGTCCATTTGAACTATAACTTCTTGGGGAATTAAAACTCAAGTCCATTCTCAATTTCATATTTTTAGTTTATTTTCTTCTCATCCTGTTACTCAGTTGATTCAGTTCATTCCCACCTGGCCGCCCACATAAAACTTACAACTTAAGTCTCTATCAACTACATTTTGACTGTTTTGTTTCAGCACTAAGGAAATTAATATTTCAAACAATTTTATAAACTCTAAGACTTTTAAACTTTCAACCCTTCATTCTCACTTCCAGAAACTAACTATATCTTACTGTCCAGATTCTTCCTTCCCTCCCATGATCTCTCCAGCCTCCTGTCCAATCAACTTGCTCTCTAACCACCACATGACTAATTAACCTGTTCACACCTTTATGTCATTCTATCCTGATTGGTCACTTTCAAACTAGCTCCTTATCTCTCTGTCACTCATTTCAGAACTGCACCCTCAAAGATCAAAAGAAATTAGCAAGTACTTGGAGATAATTCTGCTACTGAGTCTGCTGGACTACCTGCTGAAAATAGTTCCACCTGATTACCCTAATGATCACCTAATGCATTATGAATAACTCTGGTTAATCAAACATCTTGTCCCTTTCCTAATGACATACCATATATACTTTTCTCATAACTTAGTAAGGCTGTAGTTCAAATTCTCAAATATAACTAGGTTCAAATAATATTAAATTCAAAATTTAAAATATTAAAATTAAATTTCAAGACAGCAATTAAAGTAATTAGTACTTTCATTGCCCTTGTGATATTTCTATTATTTGATGCAGGGCACTTCCAGATAATGTAAATAAGTGCTGTTTCTGTGTACCACTTCTTTGCCCACTAGTGTGGAATCACCCATTTAGACTGAAAGAAATTTATATTATATACAGATTATCCTGGTCATCAGCGCCTTTTGTACAAAGTATCATATATGATACAAAAGGCACTTCAGGGTTATGGGCTGATACCACTAGCTGAACCATTATGGGCCTGACCAAAGGGACTTACATGACAGAAGGACCAAAAACACTCCCACATCTGCAAATGTCCAAGACATTGCTCTCTCTTTCAAAAACAGCAGCTTTCTTTTAAATGCTGACCTGAAAAATAAATAATGTATTTTCATCATCTACAATATAACTATGTACACTATACACTATAATATAAAATTCCCTACAGGAGTCCAGCAGGACTCAGTGTGGAATATTAAGTGAAATATTTAAATAAGCAGGAATCCAGACAGGAATTCAGGCAGGATTCCCACCAGGAATATTCAAATGAGCAGTATTCTAGCTGTAAAATTTGAAATTCCTGGCAGGAGTCCTGCCAGGAATATGGACAGGATTGATGGCATGAACTTAGTCCAGCTATAGGTTGTGTTGCATATTACACACAGACCGTGACATACTCTTTCAACATGCTATTTTAAACTTTAACATACACAGTGGCTTTATATAACACAACAGAACACATATCTTGTCAAAGTATTCAAATAAATGACATGGAATCATGTCTTGATATATGTCTTGTCATACTATACCAAAATAATAACTTAGAAATGGCCAAAACAAGTATGGCACTTCTCATATGGGGTCTATACCATGTTTTGAAAATACAACAAATATTCTCTGAAACATAGAAATTACAAAAATTTGGATGCTTTCATACAGTATTTAATGTTAATTTCTGACACTTTGACATCCTAGGAAGAAAGTGACATGGAAATTATTCAACTCAAAGGTCATCTAATTTTTGACCTCTATGTCACACTTTGACTTCATTTTTTTGAAAATCACCCAATAGCAACCCCAGCTGATTTTTTTATTACAAGATATGGTTTTAAATCAAAGTTTATCTGATGCAGTTCTTCAAAAGCTGCACAAAACAGTTTAAATTTTGAAGATGCCTTTACTAGAACCAAAGTTACAGCAGTTTGAAGTTCCAGAAAATCGGCCGTTTTCTGGAATTTTCAGCTATGTTGGATGCTGAGATGTAACTCGCGACGACGGACCCGGCGCGTTACAGAGTTATAAACAAAATGCTGTAACTTTTTCATTTTTCAAGATATCTTTACAAAATTTGGCATTCTTTTTTTACTTCCGATGACCAAAAAAGGTTTAAAATGTGGTCTTGCCAAAATGTTTGTGATGCTTAAGTATATCTTCTAGATAACATTTTCATCAGATTCGGTACTAAGTCACACAGACAAATTGTAGGAATTCCGATGGGTACTAATTGCGCTCCTCTTGTAGCAGATTTGTTTCTATTTTGCTATGAAAGAGACTTTATGATGTCTCTTTCTGATGATACTCAAGCTCATGTCATTGAAGCATTCAACTCAACGTCTAGTTACTTGGACGACCTTTTAAATATTGACAACCCTTATTTTGAAGAAACGGTTAGTCAAATTTATCCTGCTGAATTGCAGTTAAATAAAGCAAATACTTCTGATACCGAGGCCCCATTTTTGGATTTACATTTATCTCTTTTAGATGGATTTGTTTCATCTAAAATTTATGACAAATGCTATGATTTTGAGATCGACATTGTTAATTTTCCGTTTTTGGATGGTGATGTTCCCCGCACCACTTCTTATGGTGTTTACATTTCTCAGCTTATTCGCCTCGCTAGGGTGTCTAGTCATCTGGCTGACTTCAATGCTCGTAATAAAAGTTTGACTGCCAAGCTTTTACAGCAGGGGTATCGGTATCATAAACTTCGGAAAGCTTTTTCTAAATTTTATCGTAGACACTTTGAATTGGTTTCTAAATATAATATAGGGTTAAGGTCACTTTTGCAACAAGGCCTATCAGAACCTGAATTTTATGGTGACTTAGTACAGGGTTCGAATTTAGACTCGCATACTCGCAAAATGCGACCAAAATTTACAGACTGCGAGTCCAAGAAACCACCACTTGCTTTTCTTTGCGAGTGTTGTTTTCTCGGTGCAAAGAACTAATCCGGAAGTGTTAAGTTTTTGTTTATGTGCAGAACAAGATGCGCAGTCACAAACTCGTCTTGATCACCCAGGTGCTTGCCTTATATTGATTCCACAATACGGTGGAGGTAGGTAATAGTGCACTTTTCCAATACAGGCACCGGGATTAGCACCGGACTCGTTGCGCATGCAACCCTCTAATTGGCGGAATGAGCCAATATTTTGTGGGTAATTGGTATCTGGCGTTTAATGTTAAGGGTTTCAGATCGTATTTATGAATATGAAATGAATAATTTCGGCATAATATATGTATTTCGGTTAAAATTTCTGGCGGTAGTGTGTATTTCAGAAAACTGAATACTTTTTTAGGTTTTGTTTGATAAAAATACTATTGCAAACTGTTTTATTATTTATGCTATAAATAGTAGAGCTACCGGCGCGGATCCAGGAATTTTGGAAAGGGGGTTGAAATTAGCTGAGGGGGTTCGATTTATGTAGTTAGACCAGTTTTTCCTGATTTCCCCATGAAAATAAGATAATTTGTGCTGAGAAGGAGGTTCGTTTGAACCCCCGAACCCCCTCTGGATCCGCCATCGAGCTCAAAAAGATATCTGACGAAGAGTATTTTATGTGCTATGTGTGGTAAGCCCTTTTATGGCAATATTAGATATCTAATATGCCAATTAAGATATCTAATATAGCATATTAGATATCTAATATAACATATATCTTATATCCTATATAAAATAGCTGATATAGAGTATAAGATATCTTATATAGGATATCTTATATAGGATATGAGATATCTTATCTATTGTTGGATATAAGATATCTTATATGGTATATTAGATATCTAATATGGTAAATTTGATATCTTAACTGGCATATTAGATATCTATATACTATATTAGATATCTGATATATTAAATTAGATATCTTATATATAAAATCAAATAAGATATCTCATATCCTATATAAGATATAAGATATCTGATATACTAAATAAGAGATCTTATATGTTACATAAGATATCTTATATGCTATATCAGATTTCTTATACATTGTTTTGTGTCTTGGAAAAGTCAAATAAGATATCATATATACCTATATTAGATATAATATAGTATATAAAATACCTTATATGTAATGTAAGATATCTAATATAACATATAAGCTATCTTAAATAAAATATGAGATATCTTATTCAATTTTACATATAAGATATCTAATGTGATATATCAGATATCTTATACAGTATATTAGATATCTAATATGCCAATTAAGATATCTTATATATCATATAAGAATTATATGAAACATTAAATAAGTTATCTCATATTCTATATAAGATAGCTTATATCCTATCAAAGATATCTTATATCCTATCTCAGATACCTAATATAGGATATAAGATATGTTATATGTTATATTAGATGTCTTACTCGGCATATTAGATACTATATAAGATAAGATAAGATTTCTTATTTATTATATAAAATATCTTATATATATAAGATATCTTATATAATAAATAAGATATCTTATATAATATATCAGATATCTGATATAATAAATGAGATAGGCATATTAGATACTATATAAGATAAGATAAGATTTCTTATTTATTATATAAAATATCTTATATATATAAGATATCTTATATAATAAATAAGATATCTTATATAATATATCAGATATCTGATATAATAAATGAGATATCTTAGTTCCATCGTAAATAGTAAAATGGTTGGCCATAGACATCTTATATCTTTAATGCAATATGTATAATAGTATATAAGATGTCTAATTTTATATGGATATTTGTATTAAATATCTCAAAAAGTATATATGTAATTTTAAATAGTACATCAGATATCCATATAGATATCTTATATACTATTTAAAACAACGTATATACTATTTGAGATATTTTATATCCTATATAAGATTTCATATTTAACGTATCAGATATAACAGATTATATAAGATATCTACTATACTGCATAAGATATCATATTTAACATATCAGATATGTAGGTAAATATATAAGATATCTTATATATTACTTCAGATGTCTTAACTACTTGGATTAGAGAGATATCTTATATGTCATATTTCTAGTTTATTTAATAAGATATCTGACATAACATATAAGATATATAATATATAAGATATCTTATTTATTATGAAATATACAGAATATATTGAATTAAATAAGATATCCTATATTAGTTAGGAAATCAGATATCTTTTATAGAATATGAGATATCTTATTTGATTTTTCTTATAAGATATGTAATATGGTATATTAGACATCTTATATGATATATGAGATATTTAATTGGCATATCTGATATCTAATATACTATATAAGATATCTGATATATTGTATTAGATATCATAATGTAAAATTAAATAAAATATCTCATAGCCCAAATAAGATAGCTTATATGTTATATTAGATACCTTATATGTCATGTAAGATATCTTATATACTATATAAGATATCTTATATAGGTATATAAGATATCTTATTTGACTTTTCCATAAGACACAACACAATATATAAGATAACTGATATAGCATATATCTTATTTAGTATATCAGATATCTTATATCGGATAAAAGATATCTGATATAGGATATGAGATATTTAATTTTACATATAAGATATCTAATATAATTTATCAGATATCTTATATAGTATATTAGATATCTAATATGACAGTTAAGATATCTAATATACCATATAAGATATCTAATATACCATATGATATCTTCTATGAAAAATAGATAAGATATCTCATATCCTATATAAGATATCTTATATCCTTTATAAGATATCTTATATCCTATATCAGATTTCTTATATAGGATATAAGATATTTTATATGTTATATTAGATATCTAATATGTTATATTAGTAATCTTAATTGGCATATCTAATATACTATATAAGATATCTACTATGCATATTAAATAGCAAAATGGCTTGCCATAGATGTCATCCGTGAAATAAAGTGTGTTTTCTAGCATACAAGATATCAACTTTGAGAAATGAGATATCTTATAAAAGATATCTTGAATAATATATCAGCTCTCTATAAAAATTAGATATCTAATATGCTTTATTAGGTATCTTATCAAAGCTTTAATAAATCCTTTATGATAAATAAACTATATAGCATACAAGCTATCTGCTTTAAAGAAATAAGATATCTTATACGCCACATTTGATTTTTATATCGTTTTATTTATCATGCCACATGAAATATCTCATATAATAATGATATTATAATTACACATCAGAGATCTTATGGAACATATTAGATGACTTCTTAATAAAAAACATATAAGAAACCTTCTTTCGTAAAAAGATATCTTAATTCCTTTTAAGATACCGTTTCAAATAAACAGGATATTTAATTTGAATGTTGTTTAATAGATGTTAAATATCATATCAGATATTTCATGTCCTTTATTAGATATCTGATATGGCATGTAAGAAATCTGATTTTTCAAGGCATATACCTTATATGCTATATAAGATATCTTATTTAACAAATAAGATATCTTTTATGATACATAAGATATCTTATATTGTATATAAGATATACCACTTAATGTAGATATCAGATATACAGTATTAGATACCCTGTATATTATATATCAGACATCTTTTATATTATACCAGATATCTATTTTATAGGATATCTTATATTAGCTATCTGGAATACTGTAAGATAAGTAAGAAATTCGATATAAAAAAATGAGAAAATAGCTATCTTAGTATATCATATCAACTATATGATAGCCTTTATTTATGGCCAAGCGTTTTCATATTCATTATGCAAATAAAAGATCTTATATATAGTATTAGCTATCTTATATAACATATATACTTTTTCAGATATATTTTTCATACCTTATGTAATTCCGCATACAAGATATCAGATCTACATATTAAGATATTTTTTGCTGAATATTATAAATTTATTAGAAAAAATATGATACTTTATATAAGCTTTTTGATATGTCAGATGCGATATCTTATTGGAATAAATGAAATGTTATAAAAGTAAATAAGATATCTTATATGCTATTTAAGATATCTCAAATATCAGTTCAGATATCTCATAGGCTAAATAAGATACTGATATGCAAAATTAAATTAGCTGTCTCATATAATAAAGAAAATGTTGTATATAGGATATTTGATATCTTAGATACAGGGTAGTTTTATAAGTAAATCAGATATCTGTTATCTGTTATCCTAAATTCGATATCTTTTATCCTTTTTAAGATACCTTATATATGATATATATTTTGCAAATTTCTATGAAAACTAGATATTTGATATATGTAATATCTCATATAATAAATGTCTTATATAATATATAAGATATCTGGTATATTACTGTTGATATCTTATATCAGTAAGACACCTTAACTGTCAAATATGATCTTATATATCGTTTAACATACCTGATATAGAGAATATATGTGTTATAAGATACTGTATATCTTATTAGATGGACAGATAAATAAGATACCTGATTTATCCAAATCTATCAGATATCTTATATAGGTATATATCTTGTACAATATTAGATGAAGTTTACAACATCAGATATCTAATATAGTATGTTAGATATCTTTATCAGAAAAATAGGGTATCTGATTTAGTCCAGTATAGTAGATATCACAAAGGAGATACCTTATTATATATCAGATATCTTATATACCTCATATATATAATAATTAAAATACCAATCTCCAACGGGGAGGAATCATCATGTTGATATTCTGTCAGATAGTTAAATATGGCAAGCACTGGGCTTTATAGCCGGGCCGCGCAGCGCAGTTAGGTGTGCATCTGACTTATAAGCCAGAGGTCCCGGGTTCGATAACCGGTCCGGCCACTTACTTTCATTTCCCCTTCCGCTGATTCAAGAAGGGCAGTTGTCAGTTACTGGTGAAGTTTATCAGCAGGGCTATACTGCCAGCAACGGGGTTCATAAGACTACCACTGAACATATCAAGCTTAGCACTTGGGCTATACTGCTAGCAACGGTCTTCATAAGGCTATCACCAGGCATTAGAAGCTCACACCGGGGCTATACCCCTAGCACCGGGGTTCATAATACTTTCACCGTGTATTACAAGAATATAACCGGGACTAGACTGCTAGCACTGGGGCTCATAACACTATCTACGGGCATTACAAGCTTATCACCAGGGCTATACCACTAGCACCAGGCTTCGTAAGGTTAGAAGCTTATCAATGGGGCTATACTGCTAGCACTGGGGCTCATAAGATTATCAGCGGGCAATGAAAGCCTATTACGAGGGCTTTACCACTAGCACCGGGGCTCGTAAGACTACCACCAGGACTACAAGCCTATCACCGAGCATAGCAAGCTTATCACCGGGGCTATAACTGCTAGCACCGGGCTTCATAATACTATCACCGGGCAAAGCAAGCTTATCACCGGGGCTATACTGCTAGCACCGGGCTTTATAACGCTATCACCGGGCACTACAAGCTTATCACAGGGGCTATACTGCTAGCACCGGGCTTCATAATACTATCACCGGGCATAGCAAGCTTATCACCGGGGCTATACTGCTAGCACCGGGCTTCATAATACTCTCACCGGGCATAGCAAGCTTATCACCAGGGCTATACTGCTAGCACCAGATTTCATAACACTATCACCGGGCACTAGAAGCTTATCACTGGGGTATACTACTAGCACCGGGCTTCATCGATAGACATTACAGGCTTATCACCAGGGCTATTCTGCTAGCACCGGGCTTCATAACTATCACTGAGCATTAGAAGCTTATCACTGGGGCTATACTCTAGCACTGGGCTTCATCAGACTATCAATGGGCATTACAGGCTTATCTCCGGGGTTATACTGTTAGCACAGGGCTTCCCAACACTATCATTGGGTATAACAAGCTTATCACCGGGGTTATACTGTTAGCACCGGTCTTCATAACACTTACACCGAGCATTAGAAGCTTATCACCGGGGCTATACTGTTAGCACCGTGCTCCATAAGACTATCAGTGGGTGTTACAGGCTTATCACTGGAGTTATACGTCTAGCATGGGGTTCATAACACTATCACCAGGGCTAAACAACTAGCACAGGAGTGAATGATAATAATACTAGATATTACAAGCTTTTCACCAGGGCTTTACCGCTAGCACCGGTCTTTGCAAGGCTATCATCGGGCATTAGAAGCTTATCACTGGGGCTATTCCATTAGCACCGGTCTTTTAAAGGCTATCACTAGACATTAGCAGCTTAACACTGGGGCTATACTGTTAGCACCGGTCTTCATGTGGTTATCACCAGGTATTCCAAGCTTATCACCGGGGCTATTCTGTTAGCACCAGTCTTCGTAAGGATATCATTGGACATTAGCAGCTTATCACCGAGGTTATACTGTTAGGCACCGCTCTTCGTGAGGCTATAACCAGGCATACGAAGCTTGTCATGGGGATATTCTGTTAGCACCGGTCTTTCTAAGGCTATCACTGGACATTAGCAGCTTATCATCAGGATAACTGTTAGCACCAGTCTTCCTGAGGCTATCACCAGGCATTAGAAGCTTAGCACCTGGGCTATACTGCTAGCACCAGGCTTCATAACACTATCACTGGGCACTGCAAGCTTATTACCGAAGCTATACTGCTAGCACCGGGCTTCAAAACACTATCACCGTGCATTTGAAGCTTATCACCGGGGCTATATAGCTAGCACCGGGCTTCATAACACTATCACCGGGCATAGCAAGCTTATCACCGGGGCTATACTGCTAGCACCGGGCTTCATAACACTATCACCAGGCATTAGAAGCTTATCACTGGGGTTATACTGCTAGCACCGGGCTTCATAACACAATCACCAGGCATAACAAGTTTATCACCGAGGTTATCCTGCTAGCACCGGGCTTCATAACACTATCACCTGGCATTAGAAGCTTATCACTGGGGCTATTCTGTTAGCACCGGGCTTCATGAGGTTATCACCGGGCATTAGAAGTTTATCACCATGGCTATATCATTAACACCGGTCTTCACAAAGACTATCACCAGGCATTAAAAGCTTATCATCAGGGCTGTACCGCTAGCACTGGGCTTCATAAGTCTATCTCCAAGCTCATCACAGGGGCAATACTACTTGAAGCGGAATGGATAAGACTATTGCTACCACTTGGATTTATTAGACTATCACCGACTTTTCAATGGGCCTACACCACAAACACCAGGCTTAATAAGACTACTATCAGCAGGACTATGAGGCACTGTTTTACTATAAAATCCCTATTTTCTGATATCACAAATTCTATTTTGTGATATCACAAAATATTTTCTGATATCACAAATTCAATTTTGTGATATCACAAAATATTTAATGATATCACAAAATATTTAATTTTGTGATATCACAAAATATTTAATGATATCACAAAATAGAATTTGTGATATCACAAACTAGAATTTGTGATATCACAAAATCGAATTTGTGATATCAAAAAATCAGCACTATTTTTTGATATCACAAAATAGATTTTATGATATTATATATTCGATTTTGTGATATCACAAATTCGATTTGGTGATATCACAAAATCAGAGGGATTTCATGATATCACAAAATCAATTTTGTGATATCAATAAATCGATTTTGTGATATCGAAAAATCGATTTTGTGATATCACAAAATCAGATGTATTTATTGATATAACATATTCGATTTTGTGATATCACAAAATCTATTTTGTGATATCAAAAAATAATGCTGATTTTTATTTTGTGATATCATAAAATCTATTTTGTGATATCACAAAATCGTTTAGGCATTCCTCTTAATTAAATAGATTATATACATTAGAATTAACTCTCTCAAGGCCCGCTAAATTCCCGGATGGTTCCGGAAATTTTGTATCTAAAAATAAATATACTTAATTCTAAGAGTAAACTTAATTCTTATAAATATCGATTTAGAAACGTCTCATTTCTTGAAAATGATATAAAAATTTCTCAATTTTATGGAAATAAAACCGATATATGAAACGCGATGCACTAACAGTCCCAAAATATCGGATATATTGGCCGCCGATTAGTCTGCACGCATGCGCATTAGCCCGGTGATAATCCCGGTGCCTGTATCGAAAATTCGCAGTGTTACATACCTGTACGGTGCCCCTCGTCAAGCGCCTGTGACAACCCGCATCTGCAAGCGTCTGTTTTCAGTTTGATCAAAAAGCACATGTTCTCAAATCAATAAACATGGACAGATTTTAATTGTGAACTGATTAAGGGGCAAAACGGGGGATCAGGAAGACAAACCTTCTGAAAATAAACCCACCAATGGGCCCAAAACCCCAAACTGTCCCTATAAAAACTGCACAGAAGTGGGTTAAAGAGCTCAGAGTTGCTTGGAATTTGAAACTAGTAGCTGTGAAGAGAACCTGGTAGGGTGTGTAGGCATGGCCCTTGTGAGGTAAAGCCTCATTGGTATGATACTTTATATTGTCTGTCAGATAGGGGAAAAGGGAATATAATGAATGAGAACCACTAGGTCAGTATGAGTCACTGTGTTCATCCCAGGCCAAAATTAAAATTATGTTGGTTTGCTGTTTACCGACCGACCCGAGGTTTTCCGTGCGACCCAAATATTTTTTTTCGATTTCCAAAAATAATTTTTTTTTCCCGACCCGTCCCGGTAAAGTCCGGATTTTAGTCACGACGTTTCCTATATACCGGTATTATATGTTCGTGTCGCTTATTTAACCGCGTGCGCGATCCGAATCAGCTTACCGCTTTAAATTTATTATTTCAACCAATGAGCGTTTCTTCAACAATGATTTGTGTTGTAAAATGGCTTCGGAGGCGAAAATCGCCCGAATCGAAGCGACTTTCTGCGTGTCTGTCGTTGTCAAAAAAGCAGAAAACAAGTGTACAGTAGTTAAAAACGCATTGAAAAGAATCCCCACATGCAACACATGGGAAGACCTCTTCAATGATGCAATAATAAACGTTTCGGAAGACGATTTGTCCGACGATATCGTCGACAAATACTCAAAGGTCGCGTCCATATCTGTTAGCAGAGAATATTTTATTTT
The DNA here is from genome assembly GCA_963989385.1 of Ctena decussata. NCBI lineage: Eukaryota > Metazoa > Mollusca > Bivalvia > Lucinida > Lucinidae > Ctena > Ctena decussata. The sequence continues at coordinate 43,353,003 of OZ022500.1, forward strand.
ATAAGTCTACTTCAATTTTTAGAGTCTGTTCTATGTTCTAGTCTCTGTAATTTTCTAGTCTGACAGTTTTAAAAACCAAGAACCAAAATCAATAGAGATATGTGCCACAAAGTAGTACTACAAAAAGCAGTCATTTTTCAGATTTATGTTATGTTTTCATTTTACAGTTAAGCTCTCTCATAATGGTGAATACTGTCCAGTTGGGCCAATGAAGGCCAAAAGCTTGATACCTCAAGGACCCAAAGAATTCAGACACTCAAAAAACTTTGCTGCACTTTTCCCCAAACCTGTCTGTTTGAAAACTTCGGGTCAGTATGGTAATCCCAACAGGGGACTATTTTCACAATTATGAAGTTGAAATTATTGTTCAGAGTGTAATCAGATTAAAGAACAAAATCATGTCAAGATTTATATTTTTTCAGTCCTGTGCTTTAGTGGGAAACACTTATTCTGTGTGATCTTTAATTTCAAATTTATGTAGCAAGGCCTGTTAAAATGGTTATAAGATTTCATCATTGCAAACCATACTAACACTAACTTTCTGTGCCTGCCATACATATATATGTATAATATACAAAAAAAAAAAAAAAAGCCTACCGACCGACCCACTTCTACTATTAGAAAAAAAAAATAAAAAGCCTACCGACCGACCCACCTCTAATTTTCTGGGTCGGTAAACAGCAAACCAACAAATTTTTAAGGTTGGCCCCAGCCTTTTACCTTTTTTTTCTGTATTTCCCCAACTTTAACGGCCATAGATTTGAACTTCGAAAATAGCCTGGGCTAGGGGGGCATATGCCCGATTTTGTTTTAAAGCTAAAAAGACAGCCCACCCAGCTGGGATACATTACTAATTGCATAAACTAACAATACAAGGCATTTAATGGTATAATAACATGAAATTATGGCATTCAGAGAAAGAGCAAGTGAACTTCCTGTTTTAGCAAGTAAAAAAATTGAGCACTTGCTAAATTTAGCAAGTGAGAAAAAAAGTTAATTTCGAACCCTGTAGTATATAAATTACGCAAAATCGTAGGGAAAACAGAATTTCCCGATCAATTTAAGAAAATTATCATACGATTTAAACGCATTGGCTATAACATAGATGTAATGCGACAGTCTGCATGCTTAGTGGTTAACCCAATCACGGTTGACAACTTTGCTGTCCTCTTTAATTGCACGCCGGTGGGTCGGGGTTCAGACTCTATGATAGCCCCTACATAAAGCTTTATATTAGTTGGTTGCGGCCGGATGTTTGTATGATTCTTGGCCCACCGGGGTTCAACTGGTGGTCTTCTTTTGCTCCAGTACTCCAGTGGTGTTGCTGACGCCCCAGGGATCTCTGGGTGTCTCAACACGTTTTGGCTGTCGAGTCCTCATCCTTGCTTCATCACGGTCTTTTCTTGATCTTCATTGTTGACCATGATGACTCTCTGATGAGTTAGGGGACCTCCATACGAACCGAACTACCAACTAATTGTGTGCACCGCAGCGGAGGGTGAGGGTGAAGGTTTGGGCCCAGTAAAACCGGTTTAAACCCCCCAATAGTTATTACTTACCGTCCCAAGGTGGTACTTTTGTTGCGGTTGCATTTGTTTTATGTTCGGTGCTGTTTAATTTAATGTGTTCTCAGTTTAATCCTTCTATCATAACAAGAGGGCCATGATGGCCCTGGATCGCTCACCTGAGTATCCTGTGAACTTAACCTCAGAGACATCCATATGACCGACAGACAGACCTTCACAAAGATTAAATGGAAAATGAACCCTTTATTGTGTACCTAAGGTTTTTATAAGATTTAACCTAATGAGCCTAGATTTTGACCCCACATGACCCAGTCTCAAACCTGGTCTAGATTTCTTGGATATGAACATTCTGACAAAGTTATCAAAACTGTGTCCTCTAGAGTGTACACAATGTTTTTCAAAGGTTTAACCTAGTGACCTACTTTTTGACCGAACATGACCAAGTTGCACCCTTGGTCCAGATTTGTTGGAGACAAACATTCTGACAAAGTCTCATGAAGATTAGAACAAAACTGTGTCCTCTAAAGCGTCCACACTGTTTTTCTAAGAACTGACCTAGTGACCTAGTTTTTGACCTGACATGGCCCAGTTTCAAATCTGGTATAGATTTCATGAAAATAAACATTCTGACAATGTTTCACGTAGATTGGATCATAACTGTAACCTCTAGAGTGTACACAAGATTTTTCTAAGATCAGACCTAGTGACCTAGTTTTTGACCCCACAAGACTCAGATTCAAATTTGCACTAGATTTTATATAAATAAACATTCTGACAAAGTTTCATGAAGATTGGATCAGAACTGTGCCCTTTAGAGTGTGCACAAGGTTTTTCTAAAATTTGACCCAGTGACCTAGTTTTTGACCCCACATGACCCAGTTTCAAAGATGGTCTAGATTTTATTTAGATAAACATTCTGACAAAGTTTCATGATGATTGGATCATAACTGTGCCCTCTGTGTCATTCTAAGATTTATTTCTATTTTTAGCTCTGGTGGCCATTTTGTTCAGCGGAGTGGAACCGTTTGAGCAACTTTTGTTCAGGGCCATGAGTAAAACATTTCTGTGAAAATTTTTTGAAATCAAGCCATTGGCTTCAGAGACGATGATGTTTAAAGCTTTTTTCTATTTTTAGCTCTGGTGGCCATATTGTTCAGCGAGCGGAACCGTTTGAGAAATTTTGGTAGAGGGTCTCCTAAGGAACATTTCTGTGATATTATTTCAAAATCGGCCCAGCAGTTTTGGAGGAGAAGTCGTTTAAAGGTTTTTCTATTTTTAGCTCTGGCGGCCATATTGTTCAGCGGAGCAGAACCGTTTGAGCAATTTTGGTAGAGGGTCTCCTAAGGAACATTTCTGTGAAATTATTTCAAAATCGGCCCAGCAGTTTTGGAGGAGAAGTCGTTTAAAGGTTTTTCTATTTTTAGTTCTGGCGGCCATTTTGTTCAGCGGAGCGGAACCGTTTGAGCAATTTTAGTAGAGAGTCCCCCAAGGAACATTTCTGTGATATTATAACAAAATCGGCCCAGCAGTTTTGGAATAGAAGTCGTTTAAAGGTTTTTCTATTTTTAGCTCTGGCGGCCATATTGTTCAGCGGAGCGAAACTGTTTGAGCAATTTTGGTAGAGGGTCTCCTAAGGAACATTTCTGTACAATTATTTCAAAATCGGCCCAGCAGTTTTGGAGGAGAAGTTGTTTAAAGGTTTTTCTATTTTTAGCTCTGTCGGCCATTTTGTTCAACGTAGCGGAACCGTTTGAGCAATTTTGGTAGAGAGTTCCCCTAAGGAACATTTCTGTGAAATTATTTTGAAATCAGTCCAGCAGTTTTGGAGAAGAAGTCGTTTAAAGCAAAAGTTGACGCAGGACGACGGACGACGGACAAAGACTGATCACAATACCTCACCTTGAGCACTTCGTGCTCAGGTGAGCTAAAAATAGACAAGAATTCCGCGGAATGCGGTGTCTCGCCTGCTAGCGCTTTGTCACAAAAACAGAGCTCAATCAGCAAAGATGCATGCATGAACCAAGTTTCTTTGCTCTAGCCCTAATAATTTCTGAGAAACAGACCAAAACTTGAAAACTCGACAAAACATTGCAAAGTCAGTCAACCATAAAATGTAGGTCAAGACTCAATATTGATGATGACTTTGAGCTCTTCTCTTCTAGATTAATGCATGACCCAAGTTTCATGGCTCTAGCCCTTATAGTTTCAGAGAAACAGACCTAAATGCAACCAAAATTGCAAAGTCAGTCAACCGTAAAATGTAGGTCAAGACTCAATATTGATGATGACTTTGAGATTTACTCTTCCAGACGTACCCATGAACCAAGTTTCATGGCTCTAGGCCTTATAGTTTCTGAGAAAATGACCTAAACGCAAAAACTCGACAAAAACTTGCAAAGTCAGTCAACCGTGACATGTAGGTCAAGACTTAATACTGATGATGACTTTGAGATCTACTCTTCCAGACGTACCCATGAACCAAGTTTGATGGCTCTAGGCCTTATAGTTTCTGAGAAAATGACCTAAACGCAAAAACTCGACAAAAACTTGCAAAGTCAGTCAACCGTAAAATGTAGGTCAAGACTCAATATTGATGATGGCTTTGAGATCTACTCTTCCAGATGTATGCATGAACCAAGTTTCATGGCTCTAGGCCTTATAGTTTCTGAGAAAATGACCTAAACGCAAAAACTCAACAAAAACTTGCAAAGTCAGTCAACCGTGACATGTAGGTCAAGACTCAATATTGATGATGACTTTGAGATCTACTCTTCCAGATGTATGCATGAACCAAGTTTCATGGCTCTAGGCCTCATAGTTTCTGAGAAAATGACCTAAACGCAAAAACTAGACAAAAGTTTACGCCGACGCCGCCGACGACGACACCGGAAAAGCAATACCTATGTCTCGCCTCTGCTTCGCAGGCGAGACAAAAACAGGTAAAAATAATTGTTAAATGTTTTTCATATAATTTGCTTAGTCCGTTGTAACCCGTCTGTTGGTCTAAATTATTTAGTTCAATAAAGATAGCTGAGTTGCCATCTATTTGGGAAAGAGCTGCTGACTCGGCTTATCACTTGTAATTTATTGTTTGTTGGGATGTCTTTGTCAATCTTTCCCTTGGATGTTGGGGATAGGGTTTGGGATCTGATTCAGTCAGTTCCTGAAGTGTAGTTACTCTTTAAAGTTATGTAATTTTTCCTGCTCTTTTCATTTCTGACATTTATTTTGCTGTAGCTAGCAAAGTAAAAAATTACTGAATAATTTTTGTAAACAATTTTGATAATTTTTTGGGGGTATTTTATCGATATGAATCTTGTTTGAAAACTACACCTACAGATAACAGCATTGTTGATGTAAAACATTACAGTTGAATTATTTACAATATTTACAGTGTTTTACAGTATTTACAGTGTTTGTTTTTCACCTCTTGGTAATTGTTCCCTTAAACCTTCACACACACACTGTATTACCCTTTTTTATGTCAGACTGACCTCAGTCCAACCTGTATGAAACACAAAGAACATTTTCTTACTATGACAGGTTTGTAAATCGTGCAGATTAATGGTCTTTAACTTTTTGTCAGCATATTTTGATATTATGCACTTTCTTCCTGCTTTTGGCCATCCAGAAATTTGTCCTTGAATGTTCAATAAAACTGTTAATAATAGTAATAGAGCCGGGTCTGTGGGATGCGCCCCCAGAAGCCACAATAGGTTTGCTGATGACAAGACAACTGGAGAGCTGATATCACAAATGCAGGCATTAAATTTAATCAAGAACAAAATCATCTGCTCGACACAAATTTATAGACAATTGCATACTGTCCTACTAGACTAGTTTAAATAAGCTCAAACTATCGACTATCCGACTATACTAAAAACTATCGGTGAACACTGTTCGTAATGAAGTACGGCAGAAAGAATACCAACAAGAGCGTGTTGACTGGTATTTACATTCTCACTGCATTTATTGAAAAGCCCTATGATAAACCATTAGAACGTAATGTAGTTTATACTTCAACAACTACATCGGTTCACGCGACGTTACATGAGTTAAGTGACGTCAAAATAAACCATGGTTCTCTTCAATCTGATTGGACGTAGGCGACGTTATGAAGCTGTTCTGCTGTAAGTAGAAAAACTGCGTATAAATGTATTTTTTTTATTTTTATTTTCTGCTCCAACTGTAGCGATTAAAAACAACATAAATTTGTGGTCAATTAATAGATAGAAAAGAATGTAAATATAAGCAATGAACTTAATTTTTCTGGGCCCAGTTGTTCAAAGCATCGTTAGCCTAACGAGCTCGTTAAGAGGTCAACTCGTTAAGTGTTTTATGACTTTATAACCAAATACACCGAGCTTTTTTGTTGAAAAATGTGAGAAGCTTTTGCAATGCAAAAGCTGCTCACATTTTTTCAACAAAAAAGATCTGTGTATTTGAAATTTTGATATTTGAAATTTTAACGAAACATTAACTAACGACGTCATTAGTTTTGAACAACCGGGCCCTGGTGTTTATCGAAGTATAACGTCACCCTTCACTATTGAAGCGTCATATATCGCAGCTTGCAATATAAAATGTAAAATGAAGTATAAGATGTGAAGTAGTAACTGCGTTATTTGAAGTCTCGTGTATTACTGGCGCGTAGTTATTTGATAACTCAGTTCGCATTTACAGTTTGTACTTAAACCAATTTATGACAACGACTATAGAGAGACGAGCTCTTTTACACCCACTCACTGCCACTACGATCACAGCTCTGTTGGAAACTTTTAATGTATTCCCATATTATACCTCACACGTCCCTTGAACTGACCTCGATCAACCAAGCTCTTCCAATAGAGGACAATAAACAGAACAACGACTGTTGATGTTTGAGCTGGAAAGGTTGACCGAATCGTCCCGACTGTTTATTGATGACAAACTGTACCATGCAATCCTTCCATGCAAAAGTAACAACCATGCATCGTAATACCGTCGACACTCATCATCTTTTCTAGCCACTCAAAACAACCCCTTCAATTTTATAGAAAAAAAAACACAGTGTGCTGATTCGGTTGCGGCTTTCCGCTGAATGACTAGCCCAGCCAAAATACATCCCTCAGATTTGAAAAAAAACTCTGCACACTAGCGCCATCTACCATGGTATATCTGAACAATCAGGGGAAAGCATTTTTTGTCTTATTCATTACATTCAAACGACAAAAAAATATATTCACACTGGTCTGGCATTCAACACAGGTAACGAAGACAACGTACATGAAACTTGCTTGTTCCGTTCATCAGGATAAGTTTGTTTCAGATGTATAGTATCACGGACCATCTGACCCCCGACTCTTGAAATAGGAATCAAAAGTTTTACTGAATTGTTATGCATAGTCAAGAAATGCTTGAAAATAATTTTTGGGCTACAACTACTAGGCAACGAATTGGTGTAGAAACTTATTCAAGCAATGTATTTATACTACACGGAATTTCTTCGAAAATCTGATCTGACTAAGAGGTATAACAAACTGCCGGGTCCGTAAGAATGATAGTTTGAAAGTAATCTAAGAAGTATGCGAAAACAATCGAGTTTTATAGTACGTTGCCTTCGTTGCCTATGTTGCATGTCAGACCAGTGTAATATTTTATGAAATAAAGTGTGATATCTGAGCTGTCTATAATTAAGCCTAAATGATGAGCTGTGAAATATGAAGTATACAATATGAGACGTGAACTCACAAACATATTGCATACGTTCCTATTCACATTTCACACCCTACTTTACAGTTCACACTTTGATAAAGGTCCCGTTTCTTTATCATTGGTATAAAATCATAATATTTCGCGTCAGGTATAATTGGAAACTTTAACAACAGTTTTGTCATTGTAAATGAACTGATTAGCAAGCTTTTAACACATATAACATCATTGAGCTTCACGTAAAAAGGGTTGAAAGAAGATTTAGGTCATTCTATCATAACTTGGATGATTCACTGAAGCGGTAAAATACAATGCACAGACAGGGCCCCATGAAGCGGTAAAATACAATGTACAGACAGAGGGTCCATTGCTAGACAGGGAACCAGAAAAGGAATTGTAATTTGAGGACAGATTTTTCAAGAAGTATTGACAATTATATGGTTTAATATGCACAGTAACCCGAATTTATCACCAGATGTGAACCGCTTTTCACACTGATTCGTGCTTAGATGCATTCGCCACTGGAATTAGATCTACATTGTAGAATTCAAAGTCTATAGTCCTCGTAGTGGTTTAAATGTCAGAAAACAAGCAGATGCACATTAACGGGTTGATGCCAACATTTACGTTTGATGACAACATGTCTTTTCTACTGGATGCTGGTTGAAAATGTGAGGCAGTAAATGGGATCTTTCTCCTGTACCTTATATTATTGCCTTATAACAAAGTACGATATATATTTTCGAGAACAGGCCAACTACATGTAAAATGACTCAGATAAGTTTTCAACTTTTTTAAAGAGACTCGAGGAGTTTTTTTTGTTGAAAGCTGTCAAATCACGATCATTTACATGAATAAACCAGTAGTGAAACAATTCAAGACGTATCTCGCAATAAAATTATGTATAAAATTATCTTCTGGGAAAGCATCGGAGCACCCAAGAGTGGAATATGATCTGTAACATATGAAAATATACTTAATATTCAGAACTTAAAACACGACTGGGTTCTATAATTCATAGCTCATAACTGGCATTACACATATGTACATGTATGTAACGTACTTTGCAGAGAAGTGTCTCAATTCTCAACTAACGTTTTAGAGACCTCATTGCTCTTTCGTGAAATGGTTTATCGTGGGGAATCGCGTCAATGTTGTGATAGTTAATGATCGTGATTAGCAAATTTAAAAGACCCGGTCATTATCCCGCTTTTGTTTATATCAAATTGCTCGATGGGGAACCAGAGAAGGAAATTATACTTTTTGGAGCAATTTGTCATTTTACAAAAAACAAGCTCTCCATACTTTACTCAATATATGCAAATCAACCCACACTTTATCACCAAACGTTATTGTTGATGCGTTTTTCATAATGATTTGTGTTCAGAAGTTTTACCACAAGCAGGACTATGGAGACTTTTATACTTTCCACTTTGAATGGAACAATTACCAACTATGAGTTGTGAAGGATAAACTGTGACTCATGAAAGTATACTTAATAGTTTTTAGTTTGCATTTATCCTAATCCGTCCGACTCACATATACCGACTCTGACAAATTCTGGGTAAAGGGGTAGATCACCTTATCAACTTTTTTTAAATAAAACGTCCTTCGACTGTTTGCCTTTTGTGTTACCTTCTCAGCCTTTTACACGTTGTCATTGTCAAGGACAATGTTATGATCGTGGACATACTGTGGGCATACCGAATCTGTTATTTCATTTCTTTAGTGTATCTCTTACTTCCAAAGGATGTAACTGCTTATGTTGTTGTTGTTTCAATTCTCGTAACGACGTTCCCCGGGTTGCTCAGCTGTACGTAACCATAGTTGCACACACCCGCCGCCGAGTGTCCGTCCATATCTAACTGTACAGAAGTCGTTCATATTCACTGCAGCTGGTGTTGCTTCGTGTGGCGGCCGTAAAACGTCTCCCCGTACATCATCATATTGGAAGCTTATATTTTCTTGTCCTTTGGGATCATTGAATTCCTTTCGAAACATGTTGAAAATTGAGCTCTGCTTAAGCTGGTGCTAGGGAGAGTGACCGGTGTGCAAATTTCTTACTGGTATTGAACAGATTCAGTTAGACCGAGTCTGCTCTTTTCATTTCTCTTGTGTATTCCTTGCTTCCAAAGGATCTAACTATACACAGCTTATTTACAAGCCCAGCTTTTGTTTTACACGTATTTCCTCATACGTTATTTCTGTTATGCCTACAAATGACTCCACCGTTAGACTCTTGTCTGTCCGTGGGCGCCGTGGTCGAGTGGTTTTTATGGTTCAGAACGTCGCCGCAAGGTCGTGGGACCGCGCCCTGGTTTCGCTATGCGACGACTGGAAGACACTCTCTGGCAACCCAGCAGTAAATAGGTACCTGCTTCGAATTAGGGAAGGATAAGGCAGCGAAAGGAGGGGAATGGGCTCCGCCTTTCATTTGCTGTGCCTACGATATAGTGGGCCTCTAACCTCCTTTGCCCCTACGGCTAATAGGCTATGGGAACCTTTACCTTTTACGTTAATCAAACGTCAGAACTGTTGAAGATAATTATACGGGGTAGGAGGACAATCGTTCAATCCATGTACGGTGCTAGTTTCTCTCTGTGGGTTCAAAGATAAAGTCTCGTCATGTCTTTGTACTTGCTTCGAAAGAATAAAAAGGAATGTATATACTTGTACAGAGGATAGGGCATGGGTTTTACGGCTCTTCAAGAATATTTCACTTCTTTCAAGCAGTTAATCAGAGGTGGGTGAAAAACGGAGAGTCCGGCGAAAACCCACTTCACCTTCCGTAGGCAGAACTTGGCTTTCTTCAAGTACGCGGCCGAGGCTTGAACTCACAGCGGTGAGATACCTTATGTTTAAGCCACAGAGGCCCGTATCTGTACTTCAAAAGAGTAAACATTCAAGTTACTCGTCTAACATCTTGATCGGCCTTTTGAGATATCAAGTTGCTCGGTACGAGCCCTAATAAGTATTTAGCAGGCTGAAACTTGCACACTGCAGCTTAAACCGACTGTAAACTGTGGATGTGGCCACGGAATAGGCTATCTTGCCAGGCAGCTAGTCGATGGCCCGATATAGAGAATGGGAATCAAATAAAATAATGCAGATATGTTATACCACTTACACATTGGTATGTCCGTATAAAAGACGCTTTGCACTGGAAAGTTAGCTGCTTTTGCTAATTGTAAATCGGGGCCGTCGATACGTGCGATGGTGATAAGTAAGTTTCAGTGTCGGAGCGCCCTAGTACGTGTAATTTGGAAAATGGATGGCAAGGCACGACTGCACTTGCAGCAGGTGTGGGCTGGGAGTGTTTTGACCGTACCTAAACCCTGGTATCTTCTTTTTCTTTGTCTTTGTCATTGTGAGACGGCTCTATAAAGACTGAAATGCTGTCTTAAGGATTGTTTAGCCCCTTTAGGAGGAGCATCAAATAAGCAATGCGATTTAGTGTCAATCCTAGTTTATTTTGTATGTTGTAATATATATATATAGATGTTACGAAAACAGAGAAATAAAATGTTTAAACGAAGCCCCAAACAATCAACCAACCAACTTCATGGTATACTATTCTTTAAAGAGTTTCGTAGAATATCTATTCACAAGGGTGAAGGTGAAATGCGCATGCTTTTGATGCGCTTGAGTAACTGACTATCTGAATGGGCGGATTTAGTTTTCATCATCGTTTGGTATTAAAGAATTAGTTCATATTTGATTATTATTCAATGAATTCTTCGGGTTTTTACAAATTTGTCTCCACACAAGGCACATAAATGAAGTGAAACTGATTAAACCATAGGCTACCTATGTCATTAGAGATCAAAATATATCCGGTGTGAATCCGCCACCCGATAGTCTTAGTTCTTAGTATAGTTATAGTTGATAGTCGAGCGCTATTTAAACTAGTCTACTAGCAAATTTATGAACAATATCTTTCTTGGATATGAAGCACCCAAGTTTTGTGTGCTCATTCCTATAAATGCCTTTAAGCTTGAGTTTAAGCTTAAAAGACTAGAAGTAATGGGGGTCTGGGGGGGCATAGCCCTCCAGAAGCTGAGACATTTTAAAAAAAAGAAGACTGATGGAAGAATTCTGACCCCCCCCCCCTCCTCCCCAATATGCCAAATAAAATATATGACCCCCCCCCCCCCCTCTGCTCCATGGCTTTTTGATTTCCGACCCCCCCAGTACATCACCAAAAAAAAATTCCGACCCCCCCTAAATGTACCCGGCCCCCCACCTGACAATAAATGACTCGTCCCTAATGACTCACAGTATAATCCTGTAATAGAACGCATATAGTAATTTAGTCACAGATAATAAAACATGCATAAGCATGCATATAAATCCTGTAAAGAAAATAGCCAGCAGTTAGTAAATGTTTTTTTGTTTTTTTTTGTGTGTTTTTTTTGTTTGTTTTTTTTGTTGTTTCTTTTTGTTGGTTTTGTTTTTTTTGTTGTTTTTTTTTTAATCAATATTTTCAATTTTTATGTATACACATTTATATGAATTTTGCTTTATGGGCCCATTTATTCGTCTGGAGTACTCAATTTCCCCTTAACAACATGAAACCATCCATATCAAAATGCTAAGTGTGGCCGGTTCGACCATTACTCAGCATATTGCATTAAGATTGGCAAAACATGACAAAATCAAAATAAACATAACATGGCACACTCATACGATGTCAAAAAAGATGGATTTTTCAACACAGAAACTTGTATATCATACCAATATATCAAGTGTAGCCGAAACAGCCACTTCTAATATATTTCATGAAAATCAACAAGCTTATTCAACATGGAGCAAACATGATACACATTCATATTCCTCAATCAGATGAATTTGCTCTTCCTATAAGGGAGAGTAAAGTCTGTGATATCCATGAATGATGAGAACCAAAAAGCTCTTCGCAGGCCCAACCTTACGTTGACAGCATTGAATCGCAATTGGTTTCATGTCTATAATCATTGGTTATGGCCAACCACAGATATTACATTCCTAGAATTTAAATGTTGCAAGCAGCCTTGGTTGGAATAACACAACCTTATGGTGCAGCAACAACGCTGCCGCCCTTCCCGCTGTACGGACAGTCCACACTCGCAAGGAAGAGCAACAATGTCATGGTGAACTGTTTATTCTGTACAGTTAAGCTATCATGTCCTAACTGACTGTAAAATAATCATCCTACAATTTTGCTTCATTCCTCGGTTAGATGCGTTTGTGCCTCCCACCAGCCAGAATAAAGTCAATAATACACATGTAATCTAACTGATTCAACTTTCTTTTTGCAAAAAATAATCATCTTTAGAGGTCCCTGACAAGAAAGCGGTATAATCTATCATAATACCCCGAATTCTGGCACACCCCGAAAACAGGTACATCGACCATATATCGTTGTGTTCAGAATCAGAATTGTTTACTGGTGATACGTCCAAGGACAATCATTCACCAGGACCTGTGAATCAGGGAAGCTAGTCCCTAGCCCTTATAAGAGAAGTAAACTTAGTAACTGAATCCTCTGCACCCTCAGATTACAGAGTTCACGAAAGTCTGCAAGAGTTTACAGGACCGAATCTGGTAAAATGATTAAAATGTACTTGAAAATTCTGAATATTTTTACCAGACCGAATGAATTTTTACCAGACATGTCAGGTGGTCAGACAGAGTTTCGTGAAGACTGTCAGAAGCAGAAATAAGTGAATCTTCCAGGGAATTCCAATCTCTAATAGCCTGGGGGAAGAAACTGTCCAGACTTGTAATAGGGTGGTTTTCAAAAAAATGAAGTTTTTTTTTTTAATTCAAGCTCAGCTGATAAGCTTTATACTTATTAAGTTTTGTTTGTGCCTAAAATGTGTGTTATATTGATGTAAATCTTGATGCAAAGTTTCATCCAAATTGATACATAAGGTCCGAAGTTATGATACAAAATATACCCAAATTTGTCCCAAGTGAAACGGTTTTTGCGTGACATTTGAAATGTGTCCTTATTTTCAAATGCTTTCCAAAACTTGTATGTTCCATTATATCAAAAACAAATGCATGGATGTCAAATACCATTAAGTAACTCAGAGTTTACAATATAATTTGCATGTATTTTGTTCTGTTTACCTGTTCGAAGACAATAAATTATGATAATACCCCTAATAAAAAAAATACAGTGAAAATAACATCTTTTGACTTTGCACAAATAATCTTTCTCTTTTTATTAGCACTAGATGAATTGCATGTTGTTAATGACCAAGTCAAGGTTTTCCCTCAGCCTTGTATTTAAGGAGTTTTTGGGACCCTCATACCATTTTTTAAGAGTCCAATGCCAAAAGAAAAGGGTCCTGTACTCTGAAAAACAAGAGGACCATTGGTCCTGTAGCTCACCCGAGTCCATTCAGCCTCAGTACTCTAGGGTAAGTTACTCTAAGGCCATCGGTCAACTGGTTCTGGTGAAAAAGATTTTTAAAGGTTTTAACCATATATGGGCATGGAGGACATGTTGGTCATGTGACCTGGACATTTGAAAAAAATTTCTTTCCCTCAACCCCCTGGAGGCTCTGTATGAAGTTGGTTTCAAAACTGGCCCAGGGGCTTTTGAGGAGATGGTTTGATATTAATTGTCAAAATGACCGAGTTCTGGGTCAAAAGTCAATAAATGACCTTGATCTCTTGTACTCATAAATCTTCATGTACTCATTAAGATGACTGTAGATATCAATTTTTAGGCATAAATCTTCAAAACTTTCCATGAAATCTTATGTTCTAGCATTTTCCCACATTTGACCTTGCCGAAAAATAGTCAAGGTCAACCCAAGGTCATCATTTTGAACAATCTTGATAGTACTGGAGATCCCAATGTTACATACCATGCTTCAAGGCCATCGGTCAATTGGTTCTGGAGAAGAAGATTTTTAAGGGTTTTTACCATATATGGGCCTGGCGGCCATGTTGGTCATGTCACCTGGACCGTTTCAACTAATTTTCATTCCCTCAAACCCCTGGAGGCTCTATATGAAATTTGGTTACAATTGGCCCAGTTGTTTTTGAGGAGATTGTTTGATATTGTCAAAATATGCGAGTTTTGGGTCAAAGGTCCAAGAATGACCTTGACCTCTTGTACTCACAAATCTTCATGTACTCATTAAGATAACTGTATATACCAATTTTTAGGCATAAATCTTCAGAACTTTCCATGAAATCTTATATTCTAGCATTTTCCCACATTTGACCTTGCCGTAAAAAAGATCAAGGTCAACCAAATGTCATAATTTGAACAACCTTGATAGTACTCGAGTACCCAAAGCTACATACCAAGTTTCAAGGCCATCGGTCAATTGCAGGGATCATTTTCTGGCGCGATTTCGCGATATTCTCGCATTTTTTTACACGAAATCGCAAAAAAATTGGCTGATTGAGAAAACAAATCGCACCGAAAAATTCTTTCAATTCGCACCGTGTTTTTCTGTATTTGCACATGCGGACCATTTCGGTACATTCGGATTGTTTTGTAGGCTTTGGTTTCCGGAAATGTTTGGCGCCAAACGACTTGCATTATATATGCGGGTAACCAGCATCGTCTATGTCACTGCAAAGCTTCTTGCGAAAATCTGCTATCAGTGTTTCATATTTTGCAAGCGCTTTTGTAGTTCATTGCAAAATGGAGTCTTCAAAGGCAGAAACGAAGAAAAGAAAACTGATATCGGCCCAAACGAGCCGAGAGGGCATTTTGAGATAGTTTTGCTCCACTGTAGAGACCTCGGCGATCCCATTATCTGCCTTCCAAGACTTCGCGACCGAGAAAGTGGATAAACAAGCCGAAAACCCAGGGGGGGGGGGGGGGGGGGGGGGTGACGAAAATAATAACAGCAAGGCCCCTGTCAAATCACACTTCTGATTATCAACCAGTCAGATTTCTTGATGTAATTTATTCTTACAATTTCAGAAACTGAATGACAAAGAGTGAAGATCCAGATCAGATAGCTTCTTCAGAAGCCATCTGATCTCAATCTGCACTGTTTGCAAAGATGGGGCATATCCAGGTTCAGCATGACAAGGGTTAATTACTGTAATGTTCCTAAATTTTTTGACAGCCAAAAAAATTGCTGTAAAAACCTAAAGTTCAAACAAAGACTTGAGGTTCTACCTACCATATAGTAATGCCTACAAAAGATGCAGGTGGAATGGCAAACAGTGAAGACCCTGATCTAGGAGCAGTCTGGTCTGGGTCTGCACTGCTTGCCCAGACATATCTGTCAAAAAACTTGGGATCATTACGGTATGAGATAAACTGTTTGAAAGTTGATATTTGCTCATTTTAATGAAATTATTTTCCTTAATAAATTGTTGGAAATAAAGAAAAACAAAACCTAATTTCTTTATATTAACCATTATGATTTATATGTCATGCAACGAAAAGAATCAACAGAAACTGAAATTTTCTCACTAACTTTGACCCAGCGAGAGAAAAAATCTCATCAGATTTGAAAATTTCTCATTAATTTTGACCTAATGGGATTTTTTATCTCACAAAAATCTTGGGCCAGAATAATCCCTGCAATTGGTTCTGGAGAAGAAGATTTTCAAAGGTTTTTACCATATATGGGCGTGGCAGCCATATTGGTCATGTGACCTTGACCGTATGAATAAGTTTTTGTTCCCTCAACTCCTGGAGGCTCTATATGAAATTTGGTTTCAAATAGCCCAGGTGCTTTTGAGGAGATTGTTTGGAATTGTCAAAATATGAGAGTTCTGGGTCAAAGGTCAAAGAATGACCTTGACCTCTTGCACTCATAAATCTTCATGTACTAATTAAGATGACTGTAGATACCAATTTTTAGCCCAAAATTTTCAACAGTTTCCAAGATATCTTATGTTCTAGCATTTTGCCATAGAAAAGCACAAGGAAGAAAATTTGACCTTACCGTAAAAAAGGTCAAGGTCAACCTAAGGTCATAATTTGAACAATCTTGGTAGTACTCGCGTACCTGATGCTACATACCAAGTTTCAAGGCCATCTGCCTACTGGTTCCGGAGAAGAAGATTTTTTAGGTTTTTACCATATATGGGCATGGCGGCCATGTTGGTCACGTGACCAGGACCGTTTGAACAACTTTTCGTTCCTAAGGTCCCAGGAGGCTACATATGAAATTTGGTTACAATTGGCCCAGTGGTTTCAGAGGAGAAGTCGTTTGAAAATGTTGACGGACGGACGACGGACGGACGGACGGACGGACGACAGACGACGACGGACGACGGAGCCTGACCATACTATAAGCTCCCCCGGAGCCTCTGGCTCAGGTGAGCTAAAAATGTTATAAAATGTCCAAATCAAATATCAGAATTTCATAAATACTTTATTTTGAAATCCATTACTTTGTATTGTGCCTAGAATTACATAATTTTTATAAGAATTCATCACTTTGAATTGAGACTTGGATTTTGTTTTGAGAGTCCCAGTGGATGCACAGATTTTTTTTCTGGGAGTCCCAGACACCATTTTGGGGGTCTGAGACTCTCAATCTTGAGTCCGGGAAAACCCTGCAAAGTGTAATGTTGTTGGGTAAATTACCAGCTGTTTAATAGTTTGAACTCTTTCTAACATTTTAGAAAATAGCTCCTTTAATGTGTTACCCAGATTTGTCCCAAGTGGAACATTCTGTAGTTTTTGGTCCACCATACAACCATTTCTTGTATAATATGTTGTTTTGATTTATTTTGAGAAGCAGCAAGTCGGGACAAAACCATTTAAAGCAATGCTTATCATGCAGTGATGCAATGGTTTCCAATAGGCTGCCAAAACTGATGTCCCAAGTGCAACACAGTTTTCCATGTTTAATTTATAGTCCAATATGATTGCCTAACAATACACTTTACCTCCAATTTTATCATTTATCAGTATTGCTAAAGCATATATATAGACAATTAATGCCTTTCAAATATTGTGATAAGCCATTTTTCTGTAAATATTTGCAATAAAAACAAGAGATAGGTATAAGGCTATTAACAATAATGAGCAATATAAAATTTGGCGCAATAAAGTATGTAGTATCATCATAGTACGATTAAACAATCTAAAAAACTTCAATATTCAGAAATTTTAAATGAAAATGCTAACAATCCTGCCAGTGTTTGGAAGTTATTCAAGGAAATAGGTGCATTTAGTAAGCGTACGGATAACAGTAATATATTTTCATTGAAAATACAGGACATTTAACCCGTACCTCAAATTTCCGCTCCGCAGTGCGGAATTCCGCAACTTTCATGCGGAAATATCAATGCGGAGTATTGGAACAGTATTTCCGCACTTACACAGAAGTGAAATTAAATAAAAAGAATGGAAAATAATCATTTGGTAGATTCTCCGTTCTTTTTCCGCATTGTGTGGAATTCCGCTGGCTCCATGCGGAGCTCCGTTGGAAACATGCGGAGATTGAATGCGGAAATCCAATCAATGCGGAAAATATGTTCCAATACTCCGCATCCATGTAGAATTTTATGTGGATCTCCGCAATGATGTGGAGTATTGGAACACTTTTCAGCACAGGAGTGATGCGGAACTCCACAAGATCTCCGCATGATGCGGAACTCCGCAAAGTTTCCACATGATGCGGAACTCCGCAAGGTCTCCACATGATGCGGAACTCCGCAAGATGCGGAACTACGCAAGATGCGGAACTCCGCATAATATGAAGGTTGTAGAATTTTTTGCTTAGCATTTAGCATCTGAGAGCAAGGGTCACAACTCAGGTTTTTACTTTTGCAGCTGCCACCCTTTGAAGTTTGTGAGTGTATGTAAAAAAGGTGTATTAATCAGCTATTCTCTGTAACATCAACCAAATCAATTAAGATAGCATAGCTGCAACAGTTTCATTAAACTATCAAATTCTGATTAAGTGTGTAAGGCCAAATGATTTCAAGGGTGAGGAGAACAATTTAATTGTGGTGTAAAAAAGAAATACATCAAGTTTGCATCAGATCAGCCTTCAAACTGTAGGGCTATGCTGTTTCAGTTTTGACAGGCAGACAACAGCATCTGAAACAAATCCAAGCTATATTATCACCAGGGAGGCTCTTTGAGGTTTGTTAGTTCAGCTTTGCTTTGAAATTGTCTGAATTACTTTAGAAACTTTCATTAAAATGTTCTGCATAAATTCAGGCTGAGCATATGGGCAGCCATCTACTGGTGCAATTGTAAAATAGAAACTTGGATTATCAGCACAGGCTAAAATATATCCCCACCCCACCCACTTAGCAAAATACATGCACTGCATACAGTTTGTTCCTGCACTCTATAGTGTTTCAAATCATAATTCATGTGACTGAACAAAATTCAAGTATTATATTGAATACTTACAGTGACTTTTGTTTGCTATCTATTCCTAACAATCCTTGAATGAAACTTTCAAATTACAGTGTTCCTGTTAGCTCCACCATTCACTGTGTAAAGTTTCTGTAAATTGTTTGCTTCAAACACACTGAATTCAAATCAGCCAATCAAAAGAAAGCATTATGGTATCATTTAATAGAATTACTGTCTTTTGGAGATGATGTGGAGAAAACTCCGCATGAATTCCGCATTAAAAAGTTTCTAAGACATTCCCCAGAGCTAAAATAGACTAAGTCCATAATCTCCGCTAAAATTCCGCATGAGGAATAACTAAGTAAGAAATCTCCGCACAATTTCCATATCATTCCGTACCAATGCAGAATTTCATATGAGGAAATGACCGAAAAAAAATCCGCAAGCAATGGAAATAGTGCGGAATTCCGCATTATTTAAGCATTTCCGCATAAAATCCGCTTGAAATCCGTATAAACATGCGGATCTCCGCACTGTTGAGTGGAAGTTTGAGGTACGGGAACATCATCGAAAATCCTCAAGACATTGTGGAAGAATTCAACAGATTTTTTGTGACAGTGGCATCAAAAATCAAACAGCCAATAGCTAATTCTAATTTTGATAAGCTGAAACAGTTTTGTAATGAGAAAAATCCTGAAAATCATTATTTTTCAACACCACGTATTTCACAGGAAAAAGTGGAAAAATATCTTAAAAACATTGACATTAGTAAAGCTACAGGTTCAGATAACATTGGACCAAGACTTTTAAAACTTGCAGCACCATAATGATTTATTTCAGACAGCCTAAAGCATATTTGTAACCACAGTATAAATACCGTAAAATCTCTAATAGACGCCCATGCTCTAATAAACGCCCATCCCCCCGATTTTGATGTTAAAACTGGCGAGTTTTTGAACAATTCTCGGAAAAGGACCAGCCTCTAATAAACGCCCACTGGAAAATGGGAAAGAAAACCGACCTTACCTTATGCCGTAAGTTTCCCAATTTGTTGCTAATCGCGAAACGCACTAGTCCTTTTTTCTCTCGGGGTTTAAATAAATGGTAAACACAGGGAATTACCAGTCCTCCACCTGGAACGAACTTTCCTTCAGCAGTTAACTAATTGACTTACTTACTGACGTGACCCTAGTGACCATGCATCCAGTGCATGACTTCTTTATTTATTATTCTGCCCTGACCCAGTTTTGCCCCAAGGCGAGAATGAAAAAAGCATGCAGATTTTCAACACCAGTTGTCATCAAAGATCAAAGAAATTGACACGTGTCTGAAGTCTAGGCAAATTATTTTATCGGTGACATAAAAGGGAGATACACTGAATAATCGGACAGTAATTGCTGAGTAAATTTTGTAGACCCAGATCAGACAGCTCATTGGAGCAGTGTGATCAGTATCTGCAGTGCATGTCAACAGAATAATAAAACTTCCCGTAAGTGAAAATATGATATACACACACAAAAAAAAAATGTTCCAAAAGATGTTCGAATATTTACGTAAGTTATGAATGGGAATATGTGTCAAAATGATCATACCGTTGGAGTGATAGGATCAATTGGATACTGACAAAAGGATTAAACTGGACACTATTACCTACAATAGAATCGGACGGGATGACGTCACAGCCCATAGCAACGAGCATCGGAGGTGAAAACAAACCTCGTAGCAACCACTATTTGTGCTAAGTTTTCCTATATTTTTCTCTATTTATAGTTCGGAATAATCTCTGATATCCCAATTAAACTTTTTCTTATGACGAATGAAACAAAGAAAATGTTTGCCAGATGCAATTTTGCACGCATCAAATAAAAACAGTTATATAACATATAAATACACTAGTTGACTAGAACTTGGTTCTCCTATTTAGCATCGTTTTATTATTTATAATTCCTATTTTTTTCTGACATTATCTTTTTCATTTTTGCTATATCGAGGGCTTAGTGCAAGACTAGTCTAACTCCATATTTTGAAAATTTTCAGGAGAAGCAAAAAACTGATTATTACAGTACATAAACAAAATATTAATATGAAATTTGACACATTTACATAAAATATGGGAAGAAATGCTTACATTATTCAATTTTATTGATTTATTTTTGTTAAATTAGGTTTTTGTGACTTAAGACTTCTTTTGCGCTGAAAAGTTTAGTGCAAGACTGGTCTAACTTGAGATAGACTTTTTTTTTCAAATGCAAAATTTAAGTTATTATAAAACAAATTTTAACAATTTATACAGTTTGAAGGCACAAACTCAATAAGCATGAGCTGTGAAATAGCTATTTAACAACTTTAAACATTTAAAAAAGACAATTTATAGAACTTTCTTTTGTTAGTGCAAGACTGGTCTAACTTCAAATCCACTTTTTCTTAGCACAATACTAGTCTATCTCAAGATAGACTAGTCTTGCACTAAGAAAAATGAAGAAAATATTTTAAAATGAAAAGATTCCTTGTTTTACTACTAAAAAACTGTTTACTAAAGTGTTGAGAAAACACTGTACCTAGACCTATAAACAGTTAAAGACTATAAGAACTTGTATCTAAATTTATAAAACTGAAAACTTAGCCATTTATCCATGGTATGCTTTTTAAAATCAAATTCGTCTCATTGAAGTTAGACTAGTCTTGCGCTAAAGATTTTGCTCATTTGGCTCATAGACTATTTTTTAATTAGGAATAAAAGCATTTTTTGCAAAAACATGAATCTTCATATTTTCAAAGAATGTGTATTTGACCATCAAGTTTTCAAAACTGCAAAAAAGTAAATTTGTGAAAAATAGTGAGTTAGACCAGTCTTGCACTGAGCCCTCGATATGTTCATTTATCGGGTATTCAGCGAAAGTAGGAATGGAAACTTCAGCAAAGAAAGTAAACAAACTGTGCGAGTATGGAATACACAATATGTCACTTGTCAAAAGTTGACATTTTCCTAGCAATGGCAGGCGTTTTTTTTCAAATACCTAGACTTTTTTAATCTGTTAAATATATACCTATTGAATCGAAGACAGAGCAAACAGTGTTTTCATCATTAAAATTGATCAAGAAATAGAAATTTACACTACTTTGAAAACGAGAGGGTCAGGAAATTCATTGATCAAATATCAAAAATTCTATCTATCTCTTCACAAGACGACTCGTAATATTTAGCCATAATGTCGTTTTCTGCGGTGCTAAATTTAGAATTTAAGATTCCCAATAAAAATATTCCATCAAAATTATTTACAAGAGGCAAATCAGAGGCATGCGAAAACACATACTGTATTGAGCCAATACACATCCTCGCTAGTCAGCAACTTGTGTTTTATTCCGTTACTGTACTGTTATAGTCCAATAGATTTATTTGCATTGAAATCGCGAAAATACGCAAATGTGTAGAATTCTAAATTTACACTCAGTTTCACTTGTTGGGGATGACCGAGAGAATCTACCGTGGTCTCATCCAGAAAACACGGAGATATGACCTCAAAAAAATGACCTATTTTCAAGAGGTCACCTAAGTTGACCTAACACCCCAAAAGAGCCGAATTTGTCAAAAAATTAACAAAGATCTAATTTTTTTAATTTATTGTTGTTTATTTCCACCAAAAATATTTGGAAAGGACTGATTTAATGATATTTAATAAATTTAAATCAGGGTACCCTTTAGACTCAGAGGTCAACAGACCGCGAGAGAAATGTGTCAGAATCAGTGCGATAAAATAAATACTCAACGGACATTGTTAATAAAATACATATCAGATATGAAATGCTGAATTATCTGCCTTCTTTACATTAAATAAAAATATTGTATGAGCTTGTTTAT
Organism: Ctena decussata; assembly: GCA_963989385.1. Lineage (NCBI taxonomy): Eukaryota > Metazoa > Mollusca > Bivalvia > Lucinida > Lucinidae > Ctena > Ctena decussata. Next base: position 43,375,372 of record OZ022500.1, read on the forward strand.
TATAATATGCCATTTATTTAAGCATTGTTGGTATGGTGATTAATCGCAACTGCCATAAACAAAATGGCGGACTATTGATTGCTTTCACCTCCGGCTGTGGTTGCTATGGGTTACGCTCGAAGTTCCCGGATGAGCCGTCCCACTCTATCACGGTAATTTTTGTTTACATCTTTTTTGTGGGTGATGATTACGGAGATAAAAGACAAAAGAGGAAGCGAGTCTCTAGTAAACAATCAAAACCTGTTTTAAAAGACTATATATCGGCTTTAATTGACTTTACTACCTAGATCTGTTTTATAGAAAAGAACATATGGGGCAAAATACTAACAAAATGAAAAGGAAACTTTTAAAAGCAATTAAAAGCATATAAAATGTTTCACAAGAATGTCCGGAAACATCTGAAATTTACCGAGCGTACCGGTATGGCCAAAACTGTCAAGTAACTCAGCTGGTTTGTGTCAGATGTATACAGAATAAACAATAATTTGCAAAACAGATAGCACATACTTTTTTATTACCCCTGGCTACATGCATAGAACCGCAAAGAGGCCCAACGCGGGAAATTGCGTGTTGAATCACCAGTCCTTTTCCGAGTAACAAGATGGCGGCCATCGGAAAGCAGTCCGGAGAAAATAATCATTTTGGACGTTCATACGTAATTTACAAACACTAGAGCCTCTAATAAACGCCACCCCCTTCTCCGGGAAAAGTCATGATTCTAATAAACGCCCGGGCGTCTATTAGAGATTTTACGGTAACTCAGCTTTTCCAGATAAATGGAAAGAGGGTAAAGTAAGACCGTTATATAAAAATGGCTGTAAGGATGACACCAATAATTACAGGCCTATTTCAATTCTGCCTGTCATATCAAAATTGTTGGAAAAGCATGTGCATGATTCTTTAATGACTTTTTTGACCTCTCATAATTTGCTACATTCCACACAATCTGGTTTTAGACCCAATCATTCTTGTGAGACTGCTTTACTACTAATGATCAATAAATTTCTCGAAGCCATAAATAACAGTCAGATAATTGGTATGGTCATGGTTGATTTTAGGAAGGCCTTTGATTTGGTAGATCATATGCTCTTGCTTAAAAAGCTCAGGTACTATAAACTTTCAGCAGAAGCAGTAAACTGGTTTTCTTCTTACCTGCTGAATAGGAAACAAAAAGTTGTCATCAACAATACTGAATCAGTGGCAGAAAATATTGTATGTGGCGTGCCCCATGGGTCTATTCTAGGTCCTTTGTTATTTTTATTGTTTATAAATGATTTACCAGTGCAGATAACTTTTGAAATTAGTGTATGCATAATATTCTCCTATTCCCGTGGAGCCAAGGATGTGTGCGAAATGGAAATGTTTTCTTTTGAAATACATATTGCATAATAGTAAAACCATAAGATTATTCATGTTTGTATTAACAACTTTGTCTATTGTAATTTCAAATCACTTTTTATATAAGCACTACTTTTATTGCAAGATTGGGATACAGATTTGAAAGAAGTCAATTGACTTTCTTCTGAATCCCATTTGTATAAAATATTGTGTTTAGAAATGTGTTTAAATGTATTTTGTATTTATGTTTATACAAATAAAATAAAGTTTAAACTAAATGATTTACCAAATTACCACTTTTTACTAATAATGTTTCAACAGATGATCTCTATGCTGATGATACCACTCTATTTCAGATTGGTGAGTCTCAAGACTCCATTCAACAAAATTTACAGCTGGCTTTACAAAACCTTTCTGGGTGGTGTAAGTTTAATGGAATGTTGTTAAATACTGCAAAAACCAAGGTTATGTTGATTACCACTGTGCAGAAACGCCTTCATTTAAATAATAACTGTTTGCACTTAACTTACAATGATGATACTTTGAACACAGTTGAAACTGAAAAAGTTCTAGGTGTGTATATTGACAACAATTTAACCTGGTCTGTTCATATTGATTTTATTGCTAAAAAGATTTCTTCAAATTTATGGTTGTTATCAAAATTAAAAGAATACCTATCAACTGAACATAGAATACAATTTTACAAAACATATATATAATACAGCCACACATTGACTACTGTTCTTCAATATGGGGTGGAACATCTCAGCATAACCTTAATAGAATTTATAGGTTACAAAAAAGGGCTGTAAAAATCATCTTAAATTATGAGTATGATGACATTGCTGTTAGTATGGATAATCTTAAAATTTTAAATGTTTATGAACGTGTATTTCTTAGAAAGGCTAAATTTATGTTTAAAATTTCTAAATCTGTCACACCCTCTTACGTAAACCAGATGTTAACAATTAGATCTATGAATGAAACTCTTCAGTCCCTTAGATTGATCAACAAGTACGTTAAACTTTTTAACCCCAAGACCCCAAAAAGAAATTTTCAAACAAAGTTTAATTTATTCCGGACCAGTCATTTGGAACAACTTGCCAGATTATTTGAAGAGCTTAGAAACTACTGACTCATTTCATAAACAGTGTATTAGGTGGATGAAATCTAATTTATCTATATACCATTAATTTTTTTTTTTCTCATATGAGTTTGTAATTTATGTACACTTTCATGTCAAATATATATATATATATAAGTTGAAAACTGTCTATCCACAACACAGGAAATGTAGAAGTGAAACAAAAAGAGGAATAGCCAGATATTACATTGTTTAATATATATATATGTATATATTTTCTTTGAATCATATTTCTAGTCAGATGTTTTTGTTTTACATGTGAGAGCTAGTGTGTATGGATATTATAATGTGCATGTTTCCCAGCAGACACACAGTGTTGACTCAACATTGAATCAATGTTGATTCAATGCGACAATGTTGAATCAATGTTGAATCAATCTTGATTCAACACTGTGGGTCCAGTGGGTTATCTTTTTGTACAGCTCATCTTCAGAATTTTTTTTTGTTGTTGTCAATAATTGCTAGACAAGAATTCCGCGGAATGCTATGTCGCACCTGCATTGCGCTTCCAGTTTCAAGGGTAAATTAATTGCAACAGCCCTCAAGAACATTCTAAGAAGAAACTTGATGCCAAGTTTGATGATTCTAGATGATTCTAGATATCAGAGGTCGTGAGAAATGGACTAACACTAGGGTCGACGTAATTTTGAATATTATAAAATTATACGAAATCAGCAGAGCATGAAATATAGGTCAAGGTAAAAATTAGAGCAACAGCCCTCGAGAAATTCATAGAGAAGCTTTATGCCTGGTTTGATGATTGTAGGTATCATAGTTTGCGAGAAATGGACTTAAACGCTAGGGTCTACATAATTGTTTAGGGACGGTTTTACAAAGTCAGCAGAGCCTGAAATATAGGTCAAGGGTAAAAATAAGAGTCACAGTCCTCGAGAACATTCTAAAAAGAAGCTCTACGCAAGATTTGATGATTGTAGGTATCATAGTTTGCAAGAAATGGATTTAAATGCTAGAGTCGACGCTAGGGTCGACGTAATTGTTGATGGACTGTTTTACAAGGTCGACAGAGCATAAAATATAGGTCAAGGGTAAAAATAAGAGCAACAGCTCTCTAGAACATTCTAAGAAGAAGCTTTATGCCAGGTTTGATGATTGTAAGTATCATAGTTTGCGAGAAATTGACTAAAATGCTAGGGTCGACGTAATTGTTGACGGACGGACGTACGGACGGACAGACGGACGTACGGAATGACTGACGGACGGACGGAAAAGTGAACTCCTATATCGCACCTTGCTAAAGCAGGTGCGACAAAAATTAGTATTAGAGGGCCTCATGGAAGATTAGCTATTGCTAAATGTGTTACCTTCTGAAAATAAAGACTATTATTATTATTATTATTATTATTTGTCTTAGCAGTTATTTTGAGGTTTTCAGGTAGGATTGAATTTTAATTTGTATATACAGAGATACCTGATAAGAAGGATATATGATAATTTTCTTTACCTTTCTATAAAATCACATGGTGTTGGTGCTTGTTATCATCTCGGCAAGACGATTTTAACGAGAATCAATGACTTTTAGTGCATGTGCTTTTATGTAGACATTATAGACACTAAGCTTGGGAGTTGGGATGGTGGGTGGGTGGGGGGGGGGGGGTCATAAAAAAATTTGTCCTCTATCTGGGGCGGGGTCGGAAAAAAATTTCTGGTGAGACTGGGGGGGGGGGGGGGGTCGGAAAAATTTTGGTGACTCATATGAAAATGTACCCGGCCCCCCCACCTGATAATAAATGACTCGTCCCTTAATTGACTATACTTGTAGTAGTTTATACAAGTGAGACAGCGCGGCTAATTATAGCCTTGAAACAAACCAAACCAATCATACACTAATTGACGCGCAACTAGTGGTCGGAATCGGTTAAATTTTCATGATCAATCATCGGAAGCTGTAAGTGACCAATGATTGATCATTAATCGATCAAATGAAAAATTTGTGGTGCACTGAATAATTAGTTAGCTACTCTATTATATGTTCTGTTTCTTGTTTGTATCATGTTTGTTATCAATAAATATTTGTCGAATGAATCTATTTTAGCCTTGCCGATCATTTTAGTTCCCTTAAATCAGTCCTGTAGAAAACTGCTTTCTCAGATGTACTCAAAACTTGCAAATCTGGGTATACCTTGTTTGATGAGGTGGTTATAAAGGTACTCACTATTATTTTAAGAAGAAATAATAATATTATATTCAACGGCGACGACGACAATTTTTCAGGATTATTTATGACGATTTACCTACCATTGAACGCATACGACTTGAGCAGTGGCGGCAAACGGCCCTACTCATGTTCAGGGTAGCTTTAGAGATCGGGCCATTGCTTTTTTTCATGAAGCCAAAGTGCTTCCACACGACAGAGTGGCTTTTTCCGCCTGGAAAATCTAATAGCTCGCTCTTCAGGGCTCTCGATCACCGAAATTTGGGGCCGAAATTCGGCCCCATTCCCAATGCCAAAAAGTATGTTTTTTTCCCAATTCCAGATGAAAAATTCCCAATCTGACTAAGCCTGTTTGGTCCAAGAATACTGCAGTTGCATCAATGCAAAATGTATTTAAAACCACCTAAAACCAAAAATGTTAAGATAATTTATAACTTTAAAAATCGGGAAGCGATTACATTTTCAATCACGATCGTCATGTTTTGTTACTGGAAAGTGGTACCGGTTTTATCAAGTAGTCATGTACTGTTAGAGTTACTTCCCTTTCCTGCGGTCCGTGGAAACACCCCAAACCACCCCAAAACATCCCAAACCACCCCAAACCACTTTCATACCACCCCAAACCAGCCTCCCTGGATACAAACTAGAACCCCACCCCCTCTCCCCCACCAAGACACCAACATTTCAGGTCAGTTGGCGAGTATTAGTTCTTCCTCCACTCCACCCCTTCATTCTTTAATTAACGTGCAACTGCACAAGGGGCGGGGTTCTAGTTTGTATCCAGGGTGGCTGGTTTGGAGTGGTATAAATGGTCCCCCCCTCCTCCCCCGCCAACCCTGCGTGACATACATAAACGTACAAAATAATTTACTTTATTATACTGAGATCATTAATTTTTCGTTAATATTTAAACCCGAAGTTATTAAAAGAGATACGTACATACATATCATGGGTAAACACTTATTAAAGTGTTCTTTTTATTTTGAATCTATATAAATGCTGTTTGGGATGGGTGGGAGCGGTGTTGGTGTATGTGTGGAGGGGACAGGGTGGTGATATGAAACTGGGGATGCTGGTTTGGCGCGGTTTGGTAGAGATTTGGGGTGGTTTGGGGTGTTTTGGGGTGGTTTGGGGTGTTTCCACGGACCCCTTTCCTGTACTGTTAGAGTTACTTCCCTTTGATTAGAGGACGAATAGCCTAGCGAATATCGCAGCAATATGTTAATATTTTCTTTGCTTCAAGGGCCAATATTGTTGTGGTGAACAATATTTTGACTTATTCTTTAATTTAAAGCCTTCCAATGCTAAAATTTGATCGGAGTTTTCACCTTTGGTGGATGATTCTGCTGTTTTTGCGTTTCGTACCTGAATCGATTTTCACAGACATTTTCGGCCATAGCCAAAATCATAAACAGGATTACCGGGACATTCAAGAGTTAGTATAGTGATAGTGACATACCGTGGATGTTTTGTACTTGCAGGACTGAAAGTTTTGTCATGTTCTGCATTGTGACAGTCCACTTTCTCTCAACTTCACATTATGCTTAGTTCACAGATGCTTCAACCTAGAGTGTTATACTGTTGTTATATTGAAACACTCTTTTTCTATGTCCCAGTCTTGTCTCCAATTTGAGAGTGGCAAGACAGGGAAGTTTCCAGTTCAAAGGAAAGAAAGAAAAAACTCAACACACACAAATAGTTTTGTTATTATCTAATATCCCAACTATTTGACAACTATATGATTCACTATCTGCTAGATTTATGTCTGCTTATTGACTCGATTCCTCTGAAAATATATAACAATACCATATGTAAGTTGTGTTGGTCTGACAATGAAAACGTCACACATAAAACAATGGAAATTTTCCCAATTTTAGACAAAACGACGCTATTTTCCCAATTCTAAAGGCCCCGGCCCCATTCCCAAAAAGGGGTGTGAGAGCCCTGGCTCTTTTCAGCCATTCCGGAAATGTAAACACATGCGGTTGCAGTAATAAAACAAATTGATCAAAACTAACCGCAACATCCAAATACTGTTAAAAGCCGGAACCGAGTATTCGAGTACGGAAAAAAGTACCGATCATCAACTCGTAAATCCAAAAACGAGCAATGCTCGAGGAACTCGATTAATCGGCCGACCACTACGCGCAACAGCACGTTAGTTGTGACGTCGTCGTTGGTGACCGTGGAAGCGGCCATATTGAAAACACTATAAAGCTTATGGAAAGTACCAACGAAGATGACACGGTGTTTTATTCAATTATGAACTTTTTCCTGACATATTCAAAGATCGTTTCTTATATTATTTGAAGGGGTCAACATTGACGGGATTTCCTATTTTTCCCCTGGATTATGCGACCCTTTCATAATGCTCATGGAGGGAAGGGTCTGCACCGATGGGGGCGGAATCAGAAGAATCTGCCCCTAGGGGATCGGATCCTTCCCTTCATGAGAGTAAGTAGACAGAAACTAGGTATTATTGAAAATGAAAGAGTGCTTCCTCTGAAAGGTATACCCATAAACCTCAAAACAGTGCTTGAGCGTCCAATGACATATTTGTTTGTTCGGTATTTAGTCCTTAGTAAAAAAAGGAGTATTAACGTTTAAATAATATATTAGTCATGCTGTTACAATGTACGGAATATATAGTGTAAACTATATGAACGAGGAAATGAACTCTATAAGCAATATGCTTCCGTTCAGATCCTCTATGAATATTACATGTATATGTCTTGTCAGTATATTTTGTATGAATAAAATATTGTTTAAACCAAAGATCGTTTCTAAAGCCTAAATGATTGCAGGTCTCAGGAAAACAGTTGTTATCTTTAGGATTTGCAGCCGATGCATTTTGAAGGCGACTTCTTTACCGTACCCAGAAAACTGGGGCAGTTTCGGTCAGTAGATTCAGCCGAGCATCTGTTTGGATAACCGATTTGATCAAATATGTAAACGTGGCGACATGCGGACATGAAATGTAAGTTACAAATTACTTAACACATATTTTTATGTACACACTATCATTTTTTTATTTTCGTTTATCACACAGTTTTTATGTTGCGAGGAAACGTTAATACCCCGAAAACTGGTACAGCCATCATAGAGATAGTGATCTGTATCCTCTTTGATCTGGCAGGTGGGGCAATGAATATGCTGATCAGCTTGCAAAGGAAGCAGCACAAGAAGCAAAAGACAAGGAAGATTTGCCAGTGGTTACCACTATGGGAGATGTTAAGGCAGCAGCTAGAGAGTCTGGGAGTAAGAAGTGGCAAGAGATGTGGGAGATGTCAGAAAGGGGGAGGCAATTATTTAGTTACAGGCCAAAGCCTTGAAAGGTAGAATACAAAATAAAGCATACATTTCAGTCTTCATTAATTAGGAGAAAAAGTCATTACCCAGATGAGAACCGGATATACAAGTTTAAATGAATATTTATACAAGAGGAACATAAAACAAAATGATAAGTGTCAGTGTGGAGAAATTGAGTCAGTTACTCATTACTTATTACAATGCCCATTATATGAAAATGAAAGAGAACAAATGAGAAGAAAGTTGCATGAAACATGTGGTATTATGTAGACTCACTATTCTCACGGTACTTAAGATACAAGCAAGTCTGACCAAATAAGAAGGACCAACAATCCAACATACTATATGCAGTTAAGCTCTCTAGTATTTCATCTAAACCTCAAGGCATTTTTGCGTTTTCTACCTTCTGGTGAGTGTCATATTTTTATGTGCACACAGTACTACCCCAAAGTGGTTAGGCAGAAATACCCACTCCATATTCTCACGGTATATGGATATTTGCATCAATGTAAGCAGATTAAATGCAAGCAGAAATATTTCCTTATTTAAAATGTTTAGTATAACCATACTTAAATTACACAAAGCAAGAAATAACATGATCAGACAATTATTTCCTATTTGATCACCACTGTTAGGCCAAAAATAAAATATTTAATGTTTCCCCTTACGCGACCGACCGTAAAAAATCGTAGTGACCGGAAAATATTTTTTCCGATTTCAAAAAAAAAAAAAAAAAATTTCTACCTTTGTGCCGAATACAAAAAAATCCGGGTCTTCAGAGCTCTAGATAAAGGTGTTTCTGACGAAAAACGCCAGCAGTCCCAAACTAATGTGTCAAGAATACTCCTACTAAAACAGGCCATTATAAAAACGAACGGCAGCGTCTTTTTAACTATGTTTTGAGACAAAAGAAGCAGTCCGGAATAAAAGAGACAAAAATGCGCTCAACCACCTTTGATAAGACTGGCAAAAGATCAAAGGATTTCAGTCAGCTTTTGAAGTCACAGGATGCCGCTCAACGCACGTGTCGATAGGTTTTATGTAGAGTAACCTGGAGCTGAAAATTTCGGTGTCGGGCAAAAACAAAGGGTCATTCTTTGATACGGAGTGGCATGCGCAAATTATTGAGCAACGAAATTGCATTCCGGGTATCGTTATTTTCAATTTGTCTTTTTCTGAAATACCCGGAGACTGATCAAAAAAAATAAAATCGGATTACGTAGTTATTAGACTAGCGAAAATCGCTTAAAATTATGCTTTAAAGGCTACATTTTTAGGGTACTTTACGACGTGAGCATATAGGGAAAACACAGATAAGCATGTGTATTCGCTAAGTCTGATCAGAGTCATCTCTGTCTGGGCAAACAATTCATCTAGTATTAGGTTGAAAACTGTTTTGATTATTAAGAAACGCACATGGCTGAACTCTCATTTTTCCTAATCAAAACGTCTCCAATGAGCAGACTGATAATGATCCCAAATGTGTCCAACGGAACGAGAACGCGCAGAAAATATTCGCGTTTCTCATTTATGGTAAAAGTTTACATTTATAATCCAATGATGATAGTTGCGAATAGGAAATACCAGTCACATTGCATTACTGCGCAGGCTGATCTGGGCATATGGAATAAGGTACCTTCACCTGTCTCACGGTTCCACATGACACGTGTCCAGTTCAATGCGGCGTTCTTTGATGTCTGATCAACATAACCACGTGCAGGTGGTTACCGTATTTAAAAAAATGCTACCGTCTTTACACTCCGTTATAGCTGATGAGAATGCGTAACTCGCAATGTTTGCATGTTGTTTTGATACAGATTAATCCGTTCACCCTCATAAACAATTAAATGTTCGCTCATCTAGCGGAGATAGATCTTCATATTTGGGTTGTTCCAATATCTAAAACAGGGTATGTGACAAAGGTGTTTAGGATGCAACGAGAATGTGTTTATCTCCGGTGCATCCGATCCCACATTTGCTAACAATGCAGCTTCGTTGGGGTCGCACTGTTCTTATTGTAAAACTTGAATGAACATGTTATAAACTGTTCTTGTGTATATGGCCAACATTAAAGAAGGAATGCGACAGACTTTATAAAAAAAAAATCTGTGTACCAGTCCGGACTGTCACCTCATATCTACATTGCTTGATTAGACAAGTAGGTAAGTAATCAGAATAGGCCATGATCAGAATGCGCATTACACATGTCCCCGATATGGCACTTTCACACTTAGAGTGTGCGAGTGTGTTTTACTAGTGTATCTTATACTCCATGCAACACGCACCTCGGCGGAACGGATCCGTAGTCGCAGTAACGGGGCGCCGTTCGACCGTCCCTATTTAATTATAAAAAACTGCGTCGTCTATTTTTAAAGGACCTACGTCTAAATTTGGGATGGAAAAACTATCAGATGAAGCGGCTCGAGTGAGGCGTCAGCAACTCCCCGCTTGAAAGGATTATCTGGAGCTCTGACTTTTCAGGGAAAAAAAAATAAAATCCCGACCGACCTACCCACCATTGAGAAGAAGGGTCGGGTAAGGGGAAACAAGAATATTTCTAAGGTTGGCCTTAACATCCTGGGGTGTTCCTTGTTACCACCATTGATGATTTCCCAGATAGCATGCCAACGTTGGGCCAACGTTGGCATAAGGTGTCACCGTTGGCTGAGCGTTTGCGTTGGGAGTACAACGTTGGCCGAACGTTGGCCGAACGTTACTACAGCTGGGTATATATTTGCTCTAGGCACACAGGAATTAATTATACTTCGACCTATGCTGGTTCAAACTTTATTTCATAGCACGCAGTGTACATTTTTCGTAAAAAAGTATGTCGGCCATTAAACGGTCAGCCAACGTTGGGCCAACGTTTTCACATGCGTATAAATTTTGCTAAGTTTTACGTGGGTTGAGTAACGTTGGCCCAACGTTGGCTAGACGTGGGAAATTGAACTCCAGGTTTCAATGATAATTAGAAATGAATATAAATTTGTCAATTTATCAATGTATGATTCAACTATTCAGTATCATAATTATTATTAAATGGGCTTCTTACTATTTGTTTATATTAATTTATTTATATTTATTACTATTTGTCTTGGTATTGCCTGCTCTGACTTTGACTAGCATGTACTAATAATTCTATGAAAAAATTATGAATTTGTGCTTTTATAAATTTCATTGCATAATATAACAATATAGATTTAGGTATTATGATAATACTAATCATAAGCTTTGTTTATTTACAAAATCTGAACGAGGTACATAGAAAAGTGGAAATCTGTAAGTAATTAGCGATCACACAGCAAGGAGTCTTGTGTACTCCGATTTTATTACGAGCAAGGTCTGGTTACCAAGGAAACGATCCCCATTCAGCAATTAAGTTGTTAGTACTTCTGTTATTAATGACTTTCAGACGTACCAAGTGCTACACATAACTAGGGATTTGAGGAGCAAAGATTGTGTTCTTTGAAAAGAAAATTATAAACGTACGCGCAGTCATAAACTCAGCAGTATTCAATACTTCAATTCAAGGAGATTGTATTTGATTTTTTGTGAATTTAGCTTAATACATTTCAGCCATAATGTCTTCGCGCGAGAATCGACCTTAGGCATATGTACTCAAATCAGCCTGCGCAACTGTGCAAGGTGAAATGTAGCCTCACACATTTGATTAACCAGGATTCATCAGGCAGATTAAATGTGTAAGCGAAGAGGGAATAATGTGATAAAAAGCTGCATATGCGCAAGCTGATTTTAGTCGTAAAGTATATGAAAACCGCATTCAGTGATCAAAGATTCGTAGTATTTGGGATTGCATTTAAAAGTCAGTATACGTTTAAATTGCTGACTCTTGTTTGTGGCTACCGGATGCTTCGCAGAGAGGGAGGAATTTGTTTAATTTCAAAGTATATGTTGGTTTAAGGTGGCACAACTTGGCCCAAAGTGAAATTTTTGCGTTGGCTGATTGTAGGCCATAAATGTTGGCGCAACGTTCGCCCAACGTTATAGGAAAAAACTTACAACGTTCGGCCAACGTTGAGCCAACCGTTGGCTCAACGTTCGCCCGATGAGCAAAGTTACGTTGGCCCAACGTTGGCATCCAACGTTGGCCCAACCAAACTGACCACCTTAAGCCAACGTTGGCCCAACGTAGGCATGCTATCTGGGTTTTCACTATTTTGGCTCTTAGAAGTCACAGAATCTTCAAAAAGAGACAGAACTGAAATCTTATGTGTTTTTATACTTTGTTTTCCTGAAGCCTGTAAGACAATATAATAACTAGAAATGTTTTTCAGAGAAAAACTGATGTCCCCCCACCCAGTGCCTCCTTATGAGTAAAAAACCTGTACAATCAGAATACTAGGCAAATTTAGAGAAAATCTATCCACTGGTTCTAAAGATATCCATCATAGACGACTATTTCCTTGCAAATGAGGTCAAAATCTAATCAGCTCTTAAAGTTGACCCAATGATGTATCCATGCAAGTTTGGTGAAATTCCATCCGTTGGTTCAGGAGATATAGTGAGTACAAGAAATTGTCATCTAAGTCTGCCAGTGACCTTGAAAATGAGGTCAAGGTCACAAAATCTAATCAGCTCTTAAACTTGTTCCAATGATGTATCCATGCAAGTTTGGTGAAATTCCATCCTTTGGTTCAAGAGATATAGTTGGTACAAGAAACTGTCATCTAAGCCCTCCAGTGACCTTGCAAATGAGGTCAAGGTCACAAAACTATAATTGGCTCTTAAACCTGTCCCAATGATGTATCCATGCAAGTTTGGTGAAATTCCATCCATTGGTTCAAGAGATATCATGTGTACAAGAAATTGTCATCTAATTCCTGCAGTGACCTTGAAAATAAGGTCAAGATCACCAAAATATAATCAGCTCTTAAACTTGTCCCAATGATGTATCCATGCAAGTTTGGTGAAATTCCAACCATTGGCTCAGGAGATATTGTGCATACAAGAAATTTTCGTGCCAATAAGTCCTCCTGTGACCTTGAAAATGAGGTCAAGGTCACCAAAATCTAATCAGCTCTTAAGCTTGTCCCAATGATATATCCATGCAAGTTTGGTGAAATTCCATCCATTGGTTCAAGAGATATCGTGTATGATGGCTGCACCAGTTTTCGGGGTATTAACATCTGTTCGCAACATAAAAACTGTGTGATAAACAAACATCACAAACTGGAAGTCTGTGTATACATAAAAATATGTGTTCAGTAATATGTAACATACACTTCATGTCCGCATGTCTCCGTGTTTATAAAATTGATCAAATCCGAACAGATGCTCGACTGAATCTGCTCTCCGAAACTGCCCCAGTTTTCGGGGCACGTTAAAGAACTCACCTGCAAAGTGCATCCGCTGCAGTTCCTAATGATAACAACTACCTATGTGAGCTCTGCAACTCTTTAGGATGCAGAAACGATCCTTGAATTATCAGAAAAAAGTTTTTCATTAAATTAATCGGGGTGTCATCTTCGTCGGTACTTTCTAGAAACTTTGCAGTGTTTCCAATATGGCCGCTCCCACGGTCACCAACGACGACGTCATGGATGACGTCAAAACTAACGTGCTCTAGCGCGTCAATTAGAGTATGATAAAACATGCTGATTCAACTTTCTGTTTGCGAAAAGTAATCATCTGTAAACGTCATTGACAAAAGGAGCGGTATAATCTATTACACGGGTGGTAAAGTTTCAAATTGACCTCCGCGGAGGTCTGTTGAAAAACAATTTGACTATTTTCCGGTAGGCAATTTGAACATATCCTGTCATGAATTTTCGCGGTTTACTGACACGGTTCAGACAAGATTTTTCTCGCTAGAAAAGGTATTCCAAAAATCGGAAAATGTCATGCTATATATATTTTACAGTTGTATATTGTGACCAAATGACGTGGAGCAGTTTGAAGCGGTGTTTTTTAAATTACTTTTGTCCTCCAGGTTCAGTAACGAAAACGAAACTAGGAAGGAGTCCTGCACAGTTAAATCGGCTTTTTGAATGCATTTGCAGGCTTTCTGTGAAATCTTACCGATGCAGTAAGACACGTAGCTTGTATAGCTTCGTTCTAAACATGCTTTCAAGAATACGCATGCTTTTATTACTACATGCTTACCCAATTTGCGTCGGCGGTCAATTTGAACACGATGAGAACAATTTGACTAATGTAGATTAACATGGAAAGAATTAATCAGCTAAAAAGAAGAAAATGCTTAATTTACTTTTCAGAAGCTAGGTAGCATCGGATTGAAAGCATGTTTTCGTACTTCTAAAGAATATCAGATAATATTGCTCATGTAACATTGTCTTTTTTTATCGTGAAATAGTAGCACAATAGTGCTTTATATTTTTTCTTTTGTTGTAAAACCAGACCTGTGACACTGATTTGTTTGTAAACATAGCACGAACCGATTTGTTTTCATCACATCCTTCACAGGTCATTCTAAAGCGGCCGTAATGACGTTGTTATTGTTTCATGTTGATTACCCGTGTTTCTATGTAACGGCCACTTCAGGAGTGTAATCACCTCGCAGCGAGGGGAGCATGCGGGTATGTTTGCTTGATATCTTTTTATGGGTTCACTCTAAATTGTTTGAATATCGGTTCTTTTCTCTGCAAGTATTAGTCTGGATGGGTTCGTTTTATTTTACAAAAAAGTGAGAGCCACAGGTCTGCTTTTACAACAAAGAAATGATAAAACACTATTGTACTACCATTTCACGATAAAAAAAAAGAATGTTGCGTGAGCAATATTATCTGGTGTACTTAAGACGCATAAAAACCATGCATTCAAATCATATGATATCTGGCTCCTGAAAATTCAGCACGCATTTTCTTCTTTTTAGCTGATTAAATTTTTCCATGTTAATCTACATTAGTCAAATTGTTCTCATGGTGTTCAAATTGACCGCCGAGAAAAATTAGGTAAGCATGTGGTAACAAAAGCATGCATATTCTTGAAAGTATGTTTAGAACGAAGCTATACAAGCTACGTGTATTACGCATCGGTAAGATTTCACAGAAAGCCTGCAAATGTACTCAAAAAGCCGATTTAACTGTGCAGGACTCCTTCCTAGTTTCGTTTTCGGTACTGAACCTGAAGGACAAAAGTAATTTAAAAGATACCGCTTCAAACTGCTCCATGTCATTTGGTCTCAATATGCAACTGTAAAATATATATAGCATGACATTCTCCGATTTTTGGAATACCTTTTCTAGCGAAAAAAATCTTGTCTGAACCCTGTCAGTGAACCGCGAAAATTCATGACAGGATATATTCAAATTGCCTACCGGAAAATAGTCAAATTGTTTTTCAACAGACCTCCGCGGAGGTCAATTTGAAACTTTACCACCCGTGTATTAGAATACCCCGAATTCTGGAGCACCCCGGAAACAGGTACATTGACCATACAAGAAATTGTCATCTAATTCCTGCAGTGACCTTGAAAATAAGGTCAAGGTCACCAAAATATAATCAGCTCTTAAACTTGTCCAAATGATGTATCCATGCAAGTTTGGTGAAATTCCAACCATTGGCTCAGGAGATATTGTGCATACAAGAAATTTTCGTGCCGTTAAGTCCTCCTGTGACCTTGAAAATGAGGTCAAGGTCACCAAAATCTAATCAGCTCTTAAGCTTGTCCCAATGATATATCCATGCAAGTTTGGTGAAATTCCATCAATTGGTTCAAGAGATATCGTGCATACAAGAGTGTGACACCGACCCTGTGACATTGAAAATGAGGTCAAGGTCACCAAAATCTAAGCAGCTCTTAAGCTTGTCCCAATGATATATCCATGCAAGTTTGGTGAAATTCCATCAACTGGTTCAAGAGATATCGTGCATACAAGAGTGTGACGCCGACGCCGACGCACCGGGAATTGCACTGAAAACAATATGTCCCCCCTCACCTTTGGCGGGGGGACATAATAATGAGACATGTGTACCTGAGAGCTTTCATATAGCATTACCGCGAGAATATGATTGCCGCGAGAATATGGAGTTCGAGTATACCTGGACTTAAATTTTCAAACGTGACAACGAATTTAGAGACTGGAGAAGCCTCACCTTATTGGAACTAGAGACATTTGTGGCAAAGACAAACCGTTTTGCTGCACGGAATTCATACCAATAGTTATATCGCGCGCACCACAAAATACCGCGAGGTTATACAAGAGTAATACTTGTGCTCAGGAAGATACCTGTGAGATTCTATGGCCTTAAGGCTTTATACGGAAATACGGAAATGCATAGCTCAGAAACAGTCCTGTTAATTTTAGCCCTATGACTGTTCATGGTTGGTTGGTTGTTACTAAGCCCCAATTGGCCGTAGTGATCTCTCAGGTATGTTTCTCTAGGTATTCTTCTTTAGGTAGATTTAACACACTTGTACTGGCGTAGTAGGTGGTGCGCCGAATGTTCTTTTCACGTCTTAAATTTAAGATACACAAAACACACTGTTGAGAAACTGGATTAATGACTCCGAAGCCACATTGAGTTCTGTAAAAAACAAGGCCAGCTTACTGCACTATTATGATCCTTCTTTGCATTTACTCAGAGTATCCTGTACGATTTTCAACTAGCTCAAGTCAATGGAGTATAATGAGCATTTTTTTGAAAATCAGATTTTGTAGCAAAATTCTTCCTATTCATCAACTAGACATGTTGAATTATATGATCTACAACAGTCATGGTACCTTACACAATACCAAACCATAATTGTTAATCTATAAACTGTCTGATTTCAGTATCACTCAAGTCCATGCAGAAAAAATGAGAGTTTTAAAGGAAAATCAAATATGCATATCTCCTCTCTAGAAATGTTTGATCAACAGGCAATCTCACCATTCACTCTTGACAGTGTTTTAAGTATACTCCAACTCCATATTCTCGCGGCAATCATATTCTCGCGGTAGTGCTATATGAAAGCTTTCAGGCACACATGTCTCCTTGTTTTATATTGTCTTTCAGGCTTCAGGGATACAAAGTATAAAAACACATAAGATTTCAGTTCTGTCTCTTTTTGGAGATTCTGTGACTTCTTAAAGCCAAAATAGTGAAAAATCACCGCAGGTGGTAACAAGGAACACCCCAGGATGATAAAAATGGCGATAAAATAGAAAATAATTGTCCGATCATATTATTTCTTGCTTTGTTTGATCTAAGTATGGTTATACTTAACATTTTAAATCAGGAAATATTTCTTCTTGCATTTAATTTGCTTATGTTGAGGCAAATATCCATATACACTGCAAAGCCGTTATAACGCTGATCATTTTACCGCGGTTATCAGTATAACGCGGTAAATCCTTGGCTCCCGTTTTTTTTTTTTGAAATATGTTTTCAAAGATTTCGGGAAAATACGGTCAAAGAGTCGCGTACTGTTAGATTAACGGTCTGTTGCACATAATCTACCTGTTGACCTACTAAGTGAACAGAGTTAACAGTAGGTGTCAATCATACTAATTACCGCGCTTTGATCTTTACACAATACCGGTGACCACCTATCGTGTCAATAAATGAGTGAAAGATGAGAAAGCAAACATGTTCACTAGCGCTTTGATATTGCCGCTCGCACGTGAACACAGTTCAGTGTCCCGAAATTGAGCAATTTCTGCCCTAATTTTTGGCCCTTATTAATGTATTGGATGACAAGCAATGTCATTCCTAGAAGGTACGTATGCGATCTTCGTTCTTCTTTGCATTGCCGTTACATGTTCTATTCTTATTTTGCCATTTATTGTATGCTTGCTTTTCAGATTTGTAAATTGTGTACATTTCCTTAAAAAAAAAAAAAAAAAAAAGTGCGGTGTCGGTGAATTTTTAGTGTTCCGTTGTTGCGGTGTCGGTGATTTTTTGTGTTCTAGTGTTGCTTTAGTGATTTTTTTTGTGTGTGTGTGTTGAATTTTCGCACGATGGCTACAGCTCAGGGTTCACGGAAAAGAAAGGCTTATTCCATCTCCGAGAAACTTCAGATTGTAGAGAGAATTCGGAAAGGAGAGACGCAAGTGAAAGTAAGTAAGGAAGTTGGTATTCCCGAGTCTACTCTGCGCGGATGGCTGAAGGACGAAGGGAAGCTGAGGGAGGCAAGCAGCGTTTTAGATGACTGTGGACAGGCAAGGAAGAGGGCCAGGACCGCTCAGGATCAGCAGCTAGAGAAAGCTGTCTTCACTTGGTTTACACAAGCTAGATCGGAAGGCACGCCCATCTCCGGACCCGTTATTCAAGCCCAAGCGCTGAAGATGCACAAACAACTCAACAGGGATGAGGAGAATTTCAGGGCCACTACTGGATGGTTACAGCGGTTCAAGGGGCGGCATGGAATTTCACAGGTCACTATCCGCGGGGAACAACATTCGGCAGATGATGAGGCGGCTGCATCCTACCCAGTGGAGCTGGCAGAGATAATCGCGGAAGGAGGCTACACCGGCGATCAGATCTACAACTGCGACGAGACAGGTCTCTACTACAAGATGCTTCCTGACAAGACTCTCGCTGCCAAGAGTGACGAACAGAGGACGCTCGGCTTCAAGCAGTATAAAGACAGGATCACTGTGCTCCTTTGCTGTAACAAGTCGGGCTCAAACAAGTTAGCTCCCTTGGTGATAGGGAAATTCGGCAAGCCAAGATGTCTGCACCATGTCAACATGAAGACGCTACCGGCTTTGTATTCTCATTCGAAGAATGCATGGATGACCTCAGCCATTTTTGAAGACTGGTTTCATGAAGAGTTTGTACCCAGCGTCAGAAGACACCTTAGGCTTAAGAAGCTCGACCCCAAGGCAATCTTGCTGATGGACCACTGCCCTGCACACCCTGGGATAGAGTCGCTTACATCCATTGACAGGAAGATAAAGGCTGTGTTCCTTCCAAAGAATACGACGTCCAAGTTACAGCCACTGGACCAGGCCATCATTGCTACTCTGAAAAGGAATTACAGACGTAACCTTGTTGTCAGCATGTTGGATAGCAGCGTGAGCGTTTCCGACTACCTCCGTCAGCTAAACATCAAAGAGGCTATTCATCTCACCGGCGAAGCCTGGAAGGGTGTCACAGAGATGACTATCAGAGGATGCTGGAAGAAAGGCCTTGGGGCAGCATTTGACAATGAGGACACGGATAGTGACTCATCATTTGATGGCTTTGATGCACAGGACTTGTTTGACGCCGAGCGTAGGGCAGCAGATTTCTCGGATTTCACAGACGTCGACGTACAGCAGGCCCAGCGTGTCCTAGGTACAGAGGTGGATGAGCAAGCAATGGCGGCTTGGCTGACTGTTGATGAGAATGAGCCGACGTATGAGAAGATGACAGATGAGGAGATTCTTCAGAGCGTCACGCAGAATACACAGACTACTGCCAGTGCTGAACCAGTGGAGGATGATGATGAGATCGTGTATGAGCCACCACCATCAGCCACTGAAGCCATCAAGGGGTTGGAAGTCGCTATGAGATGGTTGGAGTCGTCTGAATGTGCCACAGCAGCAAAGGTTGCCCATCTTCGCAATCTTTTGCATGACGCTAAGTCCGACGCACGGAAAAGGTCTACTCAAAGAAAGTTGACAGATTTTTTCACCAAGAAATGAAAGCTCAGCCTGTAAGTGTGTACAGCCCTGACTACGGGTAGAACTTAAAAAAAAAAAAAAAAAAAAAAAACTTAAAAAAAAACTTTCTAGTAAGGTCACCCATCCAGGCACTAACCACACATACCGTTGCTTATCTTTATAAACTTGTCAATATTCGCTACTGTTTGCGCCAATACACAACTCTGAGAACAGGTATAAAATTAATCAATAATAAGATAATGCAATAGCCGTAATCTCAGCATCATTTGGAACGCTTCACAGTTTATCGTAGTTACTAACTATGGCATCTCTGCTTCAGCGATCAGCTGGCAATTTTATTTAATTATCAGACCCGAGTTATAACTGGGTTAGAAAATAAAGACAAACTTTAGTATTACAACACATTTTATTCATTTGAATCACTCCTTTCTCTCTGCAAGCAATATACATGTATTAGAGCTTAATCTTAAAAGTTCGTTGTATTGGTGGGTGGGGGAATTCCCCACCTCGCTATAACGCGGTGATCACTTCTAACGCGGTCGGCTGTCTTGGACCCCAGCACCCGCGTTATAACGGCGTTGCAGTGTACCGTGAGAATATGGAGTCGGTATTTCTGCCTAACCACTTTAGGGTAGTACTGTGCGAACATACAATATGAAACTCCCCATAAGGTAGAAAACATAAAAGTGCCTCGAGGTTTAGATGAAATACTAGAGGGCTCAACGACATATAGTATGTTGAATTGTTGGTCCTCCATATTTGGCCAGGATTGCTTGTATCTTAAGTACCGTGAGAATAGGGAGTGCCAGTCTAAGATGCAACCTTCATGACGCAAATGACCCAGTGGGTTGACACGTCGTTAAATTTAAAATCATCATCATCATCACTCTTGACAGTGAGGACAACTGATGATCATTTTTCTGACATATCACTAACATATATTTGACATAGGCTAAGCTCTAAGAATAATTTATAAACATATATGACAACATAGTTATTAGTTAACCCTCCATACACAACATCACAGAGAACAACAGTACAGCTCCTCTCAGCCTTGTTTTGACCGGAACAACAGTACTGTTTTATCTTCACTTTAACAGAACAATTTCATCAAACACCAAAGTCATATGGAAGGTCCACTATTTGTAAATGGGCAGGGTAGGGCACCTGTTCAACGTATAAATCGGTAGGGCACCTGTTCAACAAGGTAATGGCCACGAAAACTCATTACACGGCTTTGGTTGTAATCCCAAACAAGTATTTTGTTCGAATAGACTGCACACAATTTCTGTTTTCAAGACAACAAGTGAGAAAAATTAATTGTAAGCATGTTAGTTCCCATTAGGGTTATTTTGAGGTCAAATAACACTTACTCAAGCCTATTGCAGACGAACAGTTTTTTTATTTCCGGCTCGTAGAGCGCATTCGGCATAATAATCACGATGGAGGCCATCTGTTCTGTTCTGTTCTGTGTAAATTCCTTACTCAAGGGAGCACCTCAAGGGATGGGAAGACCGAAGGATTTGTTGCGATACTTGTAACGTCTGGTACCATATTGACTGTCAGGGTATGTCTTCAGCTATGTATGGTATTTATAATATTTATAATAAGTCGCCGGGCCGCGTAGCGCAGTCGGTAGGGCACATGACTCATAAGTCAGAGGTCCTGGGTTCGAAACCCGGTCTGGCCACATACTTTCGTTTCTCCTTCCGCTGATTCAAGAAGGGCAGTTGTCAGTTACTGGCGAAAGTATGTGCACTTAGTACTGGTTAACCGCGTAGGAGGTCTAAGCCTGCCCAGGAATAGTGTGGTTAGGTTAACTGACCGTCCCGACATGACCTTAGTTGTTTACCGAGGACGTTAAGCATCAAATCAACCAACCAACTATAATAAGTCTTTGAGTAAGAGCACGGCATGGGAATGCATTTGATGTGGAATGCCAAACTTTTCCACATCTTTGTTTGATACTACAGCTTCTTTAGAGGTATCTAACAGATTTGAGACTTTATCATCCCTGTCTGAACCTGATAGTCCGGTACCAGACAACATAGGCCCCCTCAATGCAGCTTCTTCGCCCATAGTGCAGCAGTCTAAAGAAGCTAAGTCAAGGACCAACAAAGCGGTCCTTAACCATGCCCTGAGAATCTTGATTATGAATCGTCAGTCTATTAAGAATAAAAAGGCTGAAATTCACACTGTTATCGACTCGGTAAAACCAGACATCATATCGGGGAATGAGTCTTGGTTAACCCCTGATATAAAAAAACTCAGAAATTTTTCCAGATTCCTTTGATGCTATCCGGAAAGACAGAGTTGGCGATGCCCATGATGGTGTCTTTATTGCTTTTAAGCGGGACCTGCTCTGTACGGAAATTCCGGAATTAGACACCGAATGTGAAATTATCTGGTGTAAGCTGAACCTTATTGGATGTAGGACATTGTATCTTGGTTCTTTTTATCGCACAGATATAAATAGATATGCAAATTACAAACTCGGTAGTTTGTGGTCGAGTAAATGTTGGGGTATATAAGCAAAAAAACCGCCCTTGGTGGGTGAGCATGCTTTTCCACTGACGGGGTTTGTTTGCAGGTCGGCCCGCGTTACATTTGGTGGCAGCGGTGGGATAATGACAACTGCCAGACCGGAGTTGCCTTACCCATGTAATTCCCAGGCCACGTCTCGGGACGAGACTTCTCGGAGGGGAAAGTAATGTGACGGTAGAAGATCACAGATATAAATAGATATGCAAATTACGAACACTGACGGGGTTTGTTTGCAGGTCGGCCAACGTTACAGTAATAAGAAATGGGAAAATAATGTTATGGTAAAAATACTGAATTTTTGCCACATAACAATTTCCCCCTACTTAGATTACAATCGGACCCCGATTGTACAAACACATCATTTTTTTTTTCAATTAAAGCTTTAATTTATGTCTGGCTTTAGTTTGTCTAAAATAGGCCAATTTTTTTCAATCAAGTTATTTGTGATGTTTTAAATTACACAAGTAGACGAGTGTAAATAAATCAACAAAAATTTGGTCCTAAGACTTATTGTTTATGAAGTTCAAAGGTTCCATGTATGAGACTAAATACAGTTACTTCTGTTGCTATGCAAATATGCAAGCATTTTCAGGTTACACTACTGGGGAAAATGGCAGATGTCTCAACATGCCTGAATTATGTTAAAGCATGTGACTTTCTCGCATCACAATTATTTCTTTATAAAAGTATAAATAATTGATATTGACACTATAGGTCTTCTCATGCATGTAGTCATCAAGCTTTAGTAAATACAGGCTACGCCCAGCAGATACACCACAGTAACATGTAAGTCTCAAAATTGGAAATTAAAACATCAAATATATTGATTGATTGAGAAATGGAATGATCAACTGATTGACTGATTGAAAATTTTGTGTTCAATCGTCCTTTGGTTCAAGCAAAACATTTATGCTGTTCTTAAAAGAATAATAATGATACAAATTAGTTCAATCTCTCAGTCAAATTTTTATAATGTTTTAACAGGGAAAAACAACACTTTACTGAAATAAGCTATGTTGATGGTTTGGCTGAAATAAAGTGTAAAAAGGCATTCTGAAAACATGCCAACACATTTTAGTCATAACGATGTAGCACCCAATTGAAAAATTATTTTATCACACTAACAAACATGTGCATGTAATATGTTAATTATATCGTTTCTTGCGCCTGTCCCTTCGAGTTCGTCTGCTTGGCGGACAGCATAAATCAGTATAGTGCCCAGATAATCCGCAGTTTTCACATATTGCTTCATTTGCAGGGCAAGTACTAGGGTAGTGAAAGTCCGCGCCTCCACATTTTCGACAGTTCCCATGAGATTTGAGATCCATTGAGTGCATATTGGTTTGAGCAGACATAAGGTCTGCCATTTGTGAACTTCGGTCTGACAACTGACTTTGTAATAGTTCCTTACATTGTTTTTCATCTTTTAGTTGTAGTTCTAAATCCGAAAATAATATTGATGCACCATTAAGACTTTTAGAAAGAGCTTTGATTTGCTCCCCCAGTTCATAATTTTTTGCATTAAGTGCATTTACAACCGTTTTCTCATAGTCCAATTGTGACTTTAATTTTCTTGTTTCCTCAGCGGCTTGCTGAGACTTCACAGCATCCTCAGCGGCTTGCTGAGACTTCACAGCTTCCTCAGCGGCTTGCTGAGACTTTACAGCTTCCTCAGCGGCTTGCTGAGACTTCACAGCTTCCTCAGCGGCTTGCTGAGACTTCACAGCTTCCTCAGATAGGCGGACCTGGAGTGAGGCGTTTGTTGATTCCAGTCTCACATTAGCAGACTCAAGGTCAGCAATTGTTTTCTCCGCGGCGTTTAATGAATCTCTTAAGGTTTCCTGTGCTACTGTCATTCCATATGAAACTGTTTTTCTGAACTGACTGTCAGACAGGTCATAGAAAGGCAGGTTTGAACAAACATATTTATTCTCAAAGAATAGTTCTCTCCTGTTTATGTCGCGAAGCTTTTGTGCTTTACTTTTTCGTTTTCTTATATTTTCGTTTACCATGTTAGTTTGTTTTGACCCACTTTCAAAGATTCAGCTGATGATGATTGAACAGTCTCATGATGAACATGAATTACAAACACTGAAGGCTGGTAAGGCAACCAGTATTGCATAAATTGTCCACTCGTAAGATAATCATTATCCATGTTCTGTCTCCTCGAATAATACATAATTCCAATGTCAAGCACAGTCATATGGGAAATGGAATTGCTTGGCTGTTTGAGATACCAAGATCGTGCTAAAACAAGCTACCCAGATAGCATGCCTACGTTGGGCCAACGTTGGCTTAAGGTGGTCAGTTTGGTTGGGCCAACGTTGGATGCCAACGTTGGGCCAACGTAACTTTGCTCATCGGGCGAACGTTGAGCCAACGGTTGGCTCAACGTTGGCCGAACGTTGTAAGTTTTTTCCTATAACGTTGGGCGAACGTTGCGCCAACATTTATGGCCTACAATCAGCCAACGCAAAAATTTCACTTTGGGCCAAGTTGTGCCACCTTAAACCAACATATACTTTGAAATTAAACAAATTCCTCCCTCTCTGCGAAGCATCCGGTAGCCACAAACAAGAGTCAGCAATTTAAACGTATACTGACTTTTAAATGCAATCCCAAATACTACGAATCTTTGATCACTGAATGCGGTTTTCATATACTTTACGACTAAAATCAGCTTGCGCATATGCAGCTTTTTATCACATTATTCCCTCTTCGCTTACACATTTAATCTGCCTGATGAATCCTGGTTAATCAAATGTGTGAGGCTACATTTCACCTTGCACAGTTGCGCAGGCTGATTTGAGTACATATGCCTAAGGTCGATTCTCGCGCGAAGACATTATGGCTGAAATGTATTAAGCTAAATTCACAAAAAATCAAATACAATCTCCTTGAATTGAAGTATTGAATACTGCTGAGTTTATGACTGCGCGTACGTTTATAATTTTTTTTTCAAAGAACACAATCTTTGCTCCTCAAATCCCTAGTTATGTGTAGCACTTGGTACGTCTGAAAGTCATTAATAACAGAAGTACTAACAACTTAATTGCTGAATGGGGATCGTTTCCTTGGTAACCAGACCTTGCTCGTAATAAAATCGGAGTACACAAGACTCCTTGCTGTGTGATCGCTAATTACTTACAGATTTCCACTTTTCTATGTACCTCGTTCAGATTTTGTAAATAAACAAAGCTTATGATTAGTATTATCATAATACCTAAATCTATATTGTTATATTATGCAATGAAATTTATAAAAGCACAAATTCATAATTTTTTCATAGAATTATTAGTACATGCTAGTCAAAGTCAGAGCAGGCAATACCAAGACAAATAGTAATAAATATAAATAAATTAATATAAACAAATAGTAAGAAGCCCATTTAATAATAATTATGATACTGAATAGTTGAATCATACATTGATAAATTGACAAATTTATATTCATTTCTAATTATCATTGAAACCTGGAGTTCAATTTCCCACGTCTAGCCAACGTTGGGCCAACGTTACTCAACCCACGTAAAACTTAGCAAAATTTATACGCATGTGAAAACGTTGGCCCAACGTTGGCTGACCGTTTAATGGCCGACATACTTTTTTACGAAAAATGTACACTGCGTGCTATGAAATAAAGTTTGAACCAGCATAGGTCGAAGTATAATTAATTCCTGTGTGCCTAGAGCAAATATATACCCAGCTGTAGTAACGTTCGGCCAACGTTCGGCCAACGTTGTACTCCCAACGCAAACGCTCAGCCAACGGTGACACCTTATGCCAACGTTGGCCCAACGTTGGCATGCTATCTGGGTAAAAAGTTGTTTACCCAGATTCTAACACCAAATTTTTAAGAAGCTGGTTTTCCAGTATCTTAATGTTCAATAGTTTAAAACACAGGAGACAGAATGAAGTTCACAATATTTTATTTACGCCGAAGCAAACAGTATTTACAGTTCACATCTAGCACAATTTTAGTCTGTAAATGAATTTCCAAATACAAATAACAGTTCACATAATTTTGATATATTTTAGGCTTTAGTTGGAAAGTTCCAAACTCAAAGAGATATAGTTTTCGTTTTGCTGGTAAACTCCAAGCAAGTGTACGCTGTAGTAGGTAATTCCTAACTAACTTTTTCTTTTTGGAGAAAAAAACTAAAATCTCAGAAATCTTACAAAATAGCCACACCTCCTAACAGAGAATGACCAATTAAAAAATATGTTGTGGCAGGAAACCATAAGAAAACATCCTCTAAAGCATTTGCAAGTAATTAACAAATATCAGTTTAAATGTATAACAAAGTCCTTTTTGTTGTTAAAACAGGAAAGAATGACTGTCGCCTGTTAAAACAACCAAATTAAACAACCAGATTAAACTGTGGTGCCACAGAAGCCAAAATGTGTCTTCAGGTGACTATGTCACTTAATCCTGATTATAATGATTGCAAGCTACTGATATACTATTAAAATAAGACATATGTTATTTTAAGTATCAAGAAATGAAAACAGGTATCAATGGTGGCTTAATCTAATAACAACAATTTATACAATTTTTTAAGCAGAAAAGAAGAAAGAGAAACATAATGGAACAATGATGTAAAGGTAATAAGAAATGGGAAAATAATGTTGTGGTAAAAATACTGAATTTTTGCCACATAACAATTATCTTGAAGCTTTTAATATATCATTGGCTAGGATTATGTGAAACAAAAAATGCTCATGTTCTGGTTTGGGGAGACTTCAATTGTGGTGACATAGAGTGGAGCATTATGCAAGTACCCCGGGGGGGGGGGGGGGGGGGGGGGGGCGGAAAAGGCAAGTTCAGTGTCAACTTTTGGATATTGTCCAAGAGCACTGCCTGTCTCAAGGAGTAAATATACACACCCGCCAAGATAAGACACTAGATTTGCTGTTCACAAATTC
Organism: Ctena decussata; assembly: GCA_963989385.1. NCBI lineage: Eukaryota > Metazoa > Mollusca > Bivalvia > Lucinida > Lucinidae > Ctena > Ctena decussata. The sequence goes on from OZ022500.1 coordinate 43,402,378, forward strand.
CCCATCCCCTGTCAATCGAGTTTAGGGGATGTCCCCGATCGGCAAGGCCGATCACGATATAGTTTATGTTGAGTACGATATCAAAGCTAAGCGTATTCAACAAGCCCCGCGAAAGATTTACCTCTATAAACGAGCTGATACGGACGGTCTGCGTGGCCATTTAGCAAGTTTTGGGGGTTCGTTCCATTCGGCTGACCATAGTCACATGTCAGTTAATGACATGTGGGTCAGTTTTAAGTCCGAGATATTCGCGGCTATCGAAAGGTCTATTCCGACGAAAATGACCAAGACAAAATATAGCTTACCATGGATCGACTGTTCGATCAAACGACCGGTTAGAAAACGAGATAAACTGTATCATCCTGCTCGCAAATCAAGCAGCCCTGACGTTAAGATTCACTACAAACAGTTCAGAGCACATGTTCAGAAGGTCATCAGAGATGCATATTGGAAACATATTTCCAGTATCTTCTCCTTTGAGACCGATAACCCTGAACCCGATTGCCTCAGGAAAAGTGAAAAAATAAAACAGTTTTGGTCATTTGTCAAGTCCCTGAAGAAAGATGCGTTTGGGATCACTTCACTTAGGGAAAATGGTATTTTGAAAACTGACGCATTTGATAAGGCTAACATTTGTAATAGACAATTTCAGTCAGTTTTCACCTGTGAATCTGACTCTGAAATCCCCTCCAAAGGTATTAGTCCATTGTCCCCCATGGAGGAGATTACAGTTGACCCTAATGGGGTCACTAAATTGTTGAAAAGCCTGAACATACATAAGGCATCTGGGCCTGATGGCCTGAGTGCTAGGGTGTTAAAGGAATATAGTTCTGAAATTGCTCCTCATCTACAATGAGTCGCTTGCTCAGGGCGCTGTACCAGATGATTGGCGACATGCAAATGTAGCTTCCGTTTTTAAGAAAGGAGAAAACTATGATGCTGCTATTTATCATATAGATACGTAATTTCGGACTGCCTAAGAAGCAATCTGCATGTTTGATAAAGCTGAGCTTTAAGAGTACTTATTCTGCCCATCGGTCCGATAAACGTTTTCCCGGTCCGATACGTTTATCGGCCCGTCGTTAACGTCAACGACGTCGCGTGAGATACTTCGACGTTAAAATGGCGAGTGCGATGTGGCAAAACAGAAAATTTCCCATCCTTTCAGAGCTGATATCTCTCTTATTATCCATCATAGACATAAAGTGTGACCACTCATTTTCTTAATTAGATCACAAGAAACACTTTGGTGTAAAAATAAATTTGAAATGGCTGAATTTTTTGTTTCGCTACAAAACGGCAAGAGCTACAAGACTGGGTGACCGGGAGACATTTCAGCTTGCGCAGTGATGCTGTGTGTTTTTACTAACACTTAAAGTAAGATGCCTGCCTCGTTTTATAAGACACTCATCGTCAGATGGCTGCCTCTTTTCATTAGACAATAAAATACCACAATCACACTCGGGTGTCCCTGCTGTTGTGTTTTCTAGATCCCCTATGAGGCATAGGCCTTCAGCAGTAGCAAGTTTCAACAACTTCAAAACTGTTTATTTCTAGCAGCTATTTCTGAACATTCTCTATTTCTAAACGAGAATCTATATGATAAACAGATCATAACATGGGATTTTCGTTATCACCCGATTTATCAGCCCTCGACCAATATCGGAACTCGGACAAGCCCTCGGTCCGATATTGGAGTCTCGGGCTGATAAATCAGGTGATAGCGAAAAACCCATGTAATAATCTCTATTTATCGACCGGTGTCGCTTTAATAATACATGCATCTGTTGCAAAACCCTCGAGCATATAATAGTAAGTAACATCAACAAGCACATAGCCTTTGAGAGCATTCTTGCTGACTGTCAGCATGGTTCAAAAGTCAGACGTCTTGCGAAACCCAACTTGTTCTGTTCTACAACGATTAAGTAAGCAACCAAGATGGTGCCCTAAATCGTGGCCACAAGCAGGCTGATGTAATTATTACAGATTTCGCAAAGGCCTTTGACAAAGTATCACACAAGAGGCTATTGTACAAATTAGATTATTACGGGATTAGAGGATCTACTCAAAAGTGGATCGCTTCATGGCTCTCTGAGCGCTTTCAAAAAGTGGTTTTAGATGGCCAAGCCTCAGATCCAGTCCCGGTTCTATCTGGTGTCCCTCAAGGATCGGTCTTAGGACCGATTCTGTTGTTTATTTTCATTAACGATCTTCCAGACAACATCAGGTCATCTGTTCGTCTTTTTGCTGATGATTGTGCTTTGTATAGGAATATCTTCTCGCCCATGGATTGCCAGACCTTGCAAGATGACCTGAACAGCCTCGCACAATGGGAGACCGATAGGCAAATGAAATTTAATGTTGCCAAATGTCATTCTATGAGGGTGACTCGGCACCTCCCTAGCAAGCAAATACACTTTAATTACTCTCTCCATCAGCAAAGTTTGGAACAGGTTCAGTCCACCAAGTATCTCGGTATAACGATTACAGACAATTTGGATTGGGGTCAACATATTTCAGAAATATCAAGTAAGGCAACTAAGACGGGGGCGGCGCCACTGACTCAGCATACGTCAGTTTTAGATTTCGTATTACCACAAACCCCAACTCACCAAACCGCCTCAAATGCTTCTTTCTTCCTTTGTGTCGTATTTTCTGCCTATCTACAGGCGCACGTGGCCTCTTGGATCACTGATTCTAACAATTCTGGAAGTTGGTAATACTTTAACTGGTATTTTTCATGGTACTCCTGGAAACATTGATATTGATCAGTTCAATTTTTGTTTCGAATTTGAAGGGCCGTTGTTTAAAACCAAGGTCAGTTGTAATAGATTTGTGAATACGGCCGTTTTGTGTTTTTTTTTTTTTTTTATCATCTATAATTTCTAATGACTTGAAGTTTTCAATAAAACACATCTGAAAAAGGATGCAAATAAAAAATCAACAATGATTTTACATGTCGTCCTTTCCATCATTTGAACGGGCACTTGACATGATATTGAACAGGCCCTTGCGATCTCTATCTGCTCGTATTGAACGGTAACTGGCGATCAAAAAAATCATTGTATAAATAGTATAGATCTTATACAAATTTTCAGAACAGGTCTGATGCGTAAAGGACAAGTCCACATTTCGCTCAACTGGAGCTTATGTCTTCAATGCGGGCTGAGTAGTGTCATCGGTTATCTGTTACCTGGAGAGAGCATTAACGTGAATGCAGTTATTTCCCTTAGACCCGGGGAGCGATAGGCATTAATCGATATTTGGAATGTCATATCGATGTCCATATCCCAGGACAGGTGTTGAACTTCTCTGAAGCCGGTTTTGTCATCACTGTGTTAACAATTACGAATGCGCTGGATGGAAACATTTTTAATTTTTAACAATGTGGATTTTCATTTTCTTTTTCTCAGATCAAATCACTTTACTTTTTCAGTTGCTCCTTCTCGTTTTAATAAGTCTCGTTTTTCCCCTCTCTGATATTTAGGTCAAATTTCGTAAGAATTGGCGAGAAAATAAATCTGATTATTGGTCAGTTTTGACAGCGGTTTGTTTTAGTTTCTGACAACAAAAACATAAAATTACTTATAATAATGAAATTACGATATTTCTATCCCTTTGACAGTCTCATCTTTATGGAAAGATTAAGCCTGATACAGATACCCATCCATCCACATAGTTTTTCTCATTTCTTTTTTTTTCTTTTACCCCGCCCATCGGGGCTCGCGAAATAGACTGGCTGTCTTGTGCTTCTGCGACAGAGCTGCTAGTCCTGGGTGTCATTTATCGCAGGCCGATCAATACTTGCAGTCCCACAAATTCAGAGGCAACATCTCGACGACTAAATTTTTTTACTGGGACGTTAAAGAGACGTTCTCAGTTAAGCTGGGCCATTCGCGGACAAAAATGGCCATATATACAACTATTCCAGAATTCAAGAAAAAATCACGAACATAATGCTCTTTATATCTGCTTCAAATCTTTGAAATATTTTCAGATAATAGTTTTAGAGTATGGAATACAACCATGTTTAGAGACATACCCTAACAATTAGAAACGGCGTATTTTATGACGTTATCAAGATACGTTGAAAGACGATGTCGCATACGATTTCTTTGACATGCGTAGCATTGCACATTTACTAATCTACTGACATTTGATTATTTTGGCTGGAACCAGAATTTTATGGTGACTTAGTATACAAATTCAAAAAGATTAAGGGTAGGACTGATTTTTCTGATCAATTCCGAAAAATAATAATACGTCACAAACGTATTGGCTATAATTTAAATGTTATGCGACAGTCTGCATGCTTAGTGATTAACCCAATCACGGTTGATAACTTTGCTGCACTCTTTAATTGCACACCGGGGGATCGGTCGTCAGACTCTATGATGGCCCCGACCTAAAGCTATATATTGTAGTGGTTGGGACCGGAGCCTTTTTGTCTGTTGCTTGGTCCACCGGGGCTCAACTGGTGACCTTCTTTTGCTTCAGATTTCCAGTGGGGTTGTTTGGCAGGATAGGGATCTCCACCTGTCAGATGGCCCGTTGTATCTGTTGAGTCCTCGTCTTTGCTTCTTCATGGTGTTGAAATTTGATTTATGTGTTTACCGTGATGATTCATTGACGAGTTAGAGGGTTATCATGCGAACCGAACAACCAACTAAATGTTTTGTACCACTTCAGAAACTGAGGGTGAGGTTGGGCCTGTAAAATCGATTTAAGCCCCCCAGTAATTCATTACTGGCCGTTCCAAGGCGGTAGTTCTGTTGTGGTTCTCTGTTGCCTGTTTTTGGTGTCAGAGTTTCTGTGATGTTTTACCTTATGTATGTTCTTATTATTTTTGGTTCGGTTTGGGTTGCTGAGTGGCCACCTTTTGGGAACAAGCTGCTCACTCGGTTGGCCATATGTTCTCTGTATCTTGATTATTTGTAATCTTAGTTGTTTCCAACTATGGTTTGAGGGCTGGATTTGGATTTTGATTGTTTCAGTTCCTGGTCTTTGCATACTTTTTACTTTCAATTTAAAATGTTTTTCTTTGCTTTTTTGGAAGGAAGGGGTTTTCTATTAAGCGCTTAATCAAGTGACGTCAACGCTTTCAGATTGTGGTCTTAGTGACGTTGTGACGTAGGTTACGTGTGACGTAGGTTACAGTGCACACATTTTAACGTTTTTATATCATTTAATGTTTCAGTGCATGAAATCTATGCACACTATCTTGTAGCTGTTACTAGGCAGGATTTTGCACATTAGTTTCAGAGCGATTGCTTTGCTCAGTTTTAAGAAAAGTCCGTGACGTAAGGTTACATTCTTACAGAAAAATGCTGGGGTAATGTATTTTGAAGTCGAGTAAAATATACAAAATGGAGCAAATTTGCACAAATGATATAAAATATTGAGGAACACATATTTCTTCGTGTGATCTTGTAAGTTTTATGATGCCAGGCCATTTTAGTTAATACATGTATCACGAATTTACCGCTGTGACGTAGGTTACATAAAATTTGCGACATTAGTTCCCAGTCTCATTTCGTGGCAAAAACTACCCTTTAGATATTGTTTAAGCGGCGAAATATGTAAGAAATCACCTGATTTGAATAATGGAACTCGATTTTCAGCAGTGATTTATCTTTTTTAGCCGTGCGGCGTTCATATCTATGCAACGGCAATATTGCGACATTTAAAAACGTCGCATTTTAAACCAGGGTATCATTATTCGAACCAGTGTAAAAAATGTCTAACAAAACGCATGCATGTCTTGGTACTTTTATCTACTTCTTTAGACAGAGGGCAGCTTGTTAGCGGGTAAAAAGGACCGTTATTTTGTAATTTAAAGAAAGGCAATACGAAGGACAAAATTAATAGCCGATGGCCCAGCTTAACTGAGAACGTCTCTAAAACACTACTCAACAGGAACGATAACGTTTTCTCTTGATTTTCTGTTTTGACAAAACTGTTTAAAAGTTTTATGTAAACTGTGTCTTTCGGCATGTAACTAAGCTGCGCTATTTAAAACAATAAAGATAAAATTTAAGATTAGTCTGACTTTCTATGTTTTTCTGCGAACAAAAATAAATAAACTAATGAGCCATACCACGACAAAAACAAATTGGCATGTGCGCCCTGCGAACACTCAGAATAGCGTGTGCGTTGCCCATCTAATCTGGGCCTTCGCTGTCCGCATAGAGGTAGCTTAGACCATTGCCTGTCCTGTAAGCGCACAGCGAAGATTCTGATTAGTCTGGGTGGCTGCCAAGGCTGATCTGAGTCTTGGCAGGGCGCTATGGCACTGCGTTGATTTTGTTGCGACGCGACTGAAGTTACTGTTTCATACAAAAATAATCACAATAATGACGTTCGGATTAAATATCCATTTCTGACCTTCATTGCCGTTAGCAGGTGTTAATTTTGAAATTGCATTGTTTTGACAAGATGTGTGACCAACTGTATTTTCACACCTTTTGACCGACAGCGACTACTCAGTTGATGTCTTTAGCAAACAATTAAATGAGCCGCGACAAAGGTGCACGTACGCCCAGCGAAGTCTTAGATCAGCCTGGGCATCCGCCTGATCCGATCAGAGGCTTCGCTATCGGCATGGAGGTAGCTTAGAGTCTTAGCTACCCTTTAAACGCATAGTGCAGACTCTGCTCAGACCGGGTGGCTGTCCAGGCTGATCTGCATCTTCGCTGGGCGCACATTCCAATGTGTTCGTCTGATCAAAGTGACCTGTCCATGGGCGGAACGCTGATGAGTGCCTTGCAGCTTTCAACTGTTCTTTCCGTATTTCTTATCGTCCTGATATGACTGAAATACTGTTGAAAAGGACGTAAAACCGCAAGTCATCCATCCATCCATCCGTATTTCTTACTGCATTTAATTCTATCTCAATTTAATTTCCACATGATAATTTTAAATGGTTTTCGCACACTCACAGCCTGATTTGATAACACATGTTCAAAATATTTTGAACAGAAATTCGGATCAGTTTGGTTTGTGCAGAAACACGGGTAAGGTTATGTACAAACTCAAATTCAACTAAAATTGACAAATTATTAACTGATCATAAACTCAGACCAGTGTTTTGCAAGTGCATAAGTTGGTCTGAGTCAGTTTGCATACATAATTAATTCCATAAATTGACTATTGCGGCTTTATATTTTTTGCATTTATTTTTGTTCAAGTCATGATGACTTTAACAAACTTAAACGGTTTGACAATTACAAAAACAGTTTACAGGTAATATCGGATTTTATGATCGATAATCGATTAATCATCGTGTAATTATAAGTATGTTAATTGTACTGTATATTGTCAACAAATTCCGATCAGCTTGCGCAAACTGATCAGACATTGTTCAGTCTTATCAGTTTGCACATATCAGAGGCTGATAAGTGTCCGCAGGTACTCAGGTTTATTATCGTAAGTACTCATATTATAGCAAAAATACAAAAAAAAATCACAAAAATATCTTTCAATATTCCTTGCTAGCTTCACTAAAACAGTCATAAAATTAAAGTGACATCCTTGCATTATGTTAATTTATAGCCTTGCAAGAAAAATGTTTCATAGCGATTTTTCCCATAGCGATTAATCCTTACACTACCACGGTTACGAGAAAATCTTCACCATGATTTAGTTTCTTACATTATTTTTTTTTCGACAGTAATATCTTAAGAGAGCAATACAGTGTATGTATCTTCGTGTCTCCTGATTATAAATGAGCAAATCTGCCAGTCAAAAATATAATTCTATGGATTCTAAGATTCTACCCTGGGATACACAAATCATATTTCGGTTTCTTTGATAAAAACGCCCCACCACACTCAAATAAATTTCAATCAAAAATATTAGAACAAACATTAGTAATTATGATAATAATTAATAGACTGATCGAACATTACCAAAAAATATGTAATTGGTTTGGAAAGTTTTTTTTTTTAGCTTATAAAGGGATTTTTAAAACTACAAGTAGTCGATTAACTGTCTGTTCATTTTTGATGGTCACGTGTAGGAGTTACGTGACTTCTTTCTCTTTTTTCCTTTCTTGTGTTCATTCGTTTATTCTTTCTTTCCTTCTTTCTTTCTTAATAAGACAATATGAATATTCTTCCTTTCTTAGTTAGATCATAAAAGCACATATATAAATACATAAACAAAACACGAATACCAAGAAATGAAGTGGTAAGCCTTTGAGCAATATAGGCGGATTTGGACTTAAACTATTTGAAACTATTATGAGCGAGGTTGTTTCGAAACGCGATTTTCTGTATGTTTAGAGATCGATGGAAGAAACTTATAGTATACTTATTTTATAATGAATTACATCAATGTAAACCTTATAAAAATCTCTAGGTGGTGATAACTTTTAAAAGTTTTATAGAAAAGCCGATCATTTTCAAATTTTAAGCTGAACATAGCTTCTTAGGCAGTTTCGACATTATTCTTATATAATTTCATGTGACTGAAGCTTCAAACTTCAAAAGCCGATGAAAGTATCAAAACATGAAGTTAATTTGTATTTTTTTATACCATATTTACGGACAAAGACTGAAGTTTATGATCATAACTTATAAAAAATTGTCGTAATATCATATATGTATTTAATTTCACATTTTATATTATATTTCTATGTAATTGCATATAACACTCGACATTATTTGAACAGGTAAGCTCTCGGATAAACCCGTAAGTCGCTGTCGGTAGTTTCCGCCATATTGAAGCATTAAGTTCCCTATGAAGGTTGACTGCCCATTTTAGCACAATTTAAACCTATTCTGCTACAGCTGACAGCTGATGATATAATACCTTATTTTGGCAGCTTTAATATTAACAGAAGTTATCTCTGCAGCAGATGTCATTGTAAACTCAAATTAAGTTGATTTTACCTTCACTGATTTGACTGACATTAATTTGGCACAAAGGTGCTGGCAGAATGGGAAATACTGCTGCAGTCCCTGAACAGTCTGGCTTTAGTCTACAGTGTTTGCCCAGACATTCCTGTCCCAATATTTAGTGAGGTTTGCAAGTTTGCGGATCATTTTTGAACATTTATTTGCTTGAAAGACCACACTGTACCTGTGTTTATATATCTCTTTGAGTGAAAATCCAAATATATGCATGTACATGGTAAACAGTAAAATGAATCAGATGAAGAAGAATAAAATTTCCTTTTAAAAGGAAGGCTTGCACAGCTAAAACAGTGAAATTTCATGAGTTGTTATTGAAGTGAACCCGATTGTTTGTACTTTCTCACACCTGGTAGGTGGCAATCGAAAACGCTCTTACCAATCGATTAACGCGGATAAAAAACAGCGTTTTCGATTGCAAAACAGCGTTTTCGATTGGATATTGTCGCCAATTTGCAATCGAAAACGCTGTTTCTAACTGTTTTTGACCCGCGTTCGTCGAGTACACTAGCGTTTTCGATTGCCGCCTACCCGGAGTGTTTCTGTTGCTTACTTTTATTTAGCAAAGTATTTAATTTCTAACTTCTTGAATGTTCTTGAATGGTGGCATTGTCTACGGGTGTAAGGTAAAAACAAGTGTGGAATTTATTTGAAAAACAAATTGAGGAAATACACACACACACACACACACACACACACACACACACACACACACACACACACACAGTAACAACAACAACAAAAAAACAGTTTTCCAACGTTTTGGCCGGCCGTTATAGGCATGCCTCAAGTTAAATAACTATATGGACCTATTTCAAGTCTTTTCTTTACGGCTGTTGAGTCACATTTAGTCTGAATCAAAATTTTAGGAAAGACTGTTTCAAACTCATGTCTATGGAATCTTGGCATATCTGAACTTGGCATCAAAAGAAGAAATAAATTAATATTTACTGAAGTTTACTTTTGGTTTAAGTGGCATCAGTGGCAGTGACTGGAACAAAACTTTGACACTCTGAGAAGAAAATGCATGCTGTTATTGTTTTGACAATAACTTGCTTTACACCATTTGGGAACAACAAAGCACGGAACCTATTGCGTTCGTATTTCCATGAACTCCCGACAAATGAAATTTATCTTTTATATTTATGCTATGTTTTACATCAATTTTGTTTACTCATTCGTGAAGTTCTGACTTATTAAACGCCAAGCAAAGGACGAATAATAGTTACGTGTTGGTAATGAAGTACAGCAGCCGTCACTATGACATGACGTATATCAATCGTTACGTCGGCCAATCATCTATTTGAACTATCCGTGACGTTGCTTACGCGTAAGATTGCATGAATGTGTGTTGTTCGTGGATGTATGAACATCGTCAGCCCAGTATAGGTTCATCTAAGGAAATCGTCGTTGAGTGTAAATATTTCTCTGTACATTTGTATAGCTGAACTAAGAAGGCAACATTAGAGAGTGTTATAAAAGTAAGAAAAATGTCCACACACCCCAATCCGCACCTACCGCAAGCACAGTAGGCCCTTGTTCTACTATAATCCAAATAAGTAGGACGCCCCGGCACTGGAAGTTATACCCAGCATCATCGCACCAACCAACCAACCCCTCCCTAGTCATAAAGCTGTCAATGAATCCCTAACAGTTTCCAATTTTAACAATTCTGAGTTTCAAATGTTAACAACTCTGAATTGTCCCCTTTTTCTGTATCATTGTTCAGGCTATTCATGAACATGTTGATGGCCAAAAGGAAATTTATCAGATGCTAAAAATGTGTACATAATATATCGCTTTGCGCCATGGAAAGGCCTGTTGCAATGCGTAAGCGTTAAGTACTCACCGACATTACCGACTTTTACATACATAACACGGTCAGTTCTACATACAAGCAATTAAGCCACACATTTATTGTAATGCGTATCTTGGATGCACACGGCGGAAATTCAGTTTACTTCCAGCATATCTATTCGTTTAACCTTCTGATTTTTTCCCACATAGTAGACTTTTTTTTCCAAAGTGTTTCCCCTTTTCATTCTCACGGAGCATGTACATTGTATTACGGTGCACAAAGTCGGTGCGGAGTGGCATGCTGTTTGGACATTGGTTTCCGCCACATGTTTCTCTGTACCTGACTGTGCAGCTTTTGGTAAATTCATGCGCCGTGTGGCTGAGGAGGGGGAAACCATTGATTCCAGAGTGTAGTTTTTAGGAAGTGACAGTACTCTGGCACCATGGATGCAGTGCCACGTAAGTGGAAAAAAAATATTCAATGTTCGCTGTATTTTTTTTTATTATTATTATTATTATTTTTACCTCTGTGGAGCCTTTATCCGCGGTGATAAGATAAATCTATATGTAATGCATGATGTACATTGTCTCTTATAATTCTGTACAGAATGGTTTGGTGTAGTTTTATATGTCTGTATATAAACATGTATGTACTGTGATGTTGTGCACCAAAATGAGACTTTAATAAACTATAAACTCTAGATAGATGGAATATATTTTTTCAGTTAATGTGATAAAAGAAGAAAATCGTCAAAAGCGCTTGTTTCTAAATCTAAACAATAAATTTGAACTCTGCTCTTTCAGTCTTTACAGATACACATATCAGCCCACTCCGGCATAAGCGCAGTCTCATCAGTCTATCCTCAGCATGAAAGATGTCTGAATCATGATCATCATGAAGAATATTTATGCCGAAAAAGACTGATCAGATCCCATGAAGGCACCGGCGCTGGGCAGTGTGCCGGCTGCTCTGACCAGTCAGATTATGCGATGCCCTAAGGCCTAATTTTCGCGACGCCGCTGCATGTTTTTTGGAAAAGCTAATGCTTTGCGCTATTGCTATATATAAACACTGCAGTACACACTCTTCAGGTATTTTCCGACTAAGTGTGACGTATCGTTTCTTCCGAAAATAACTCGGTATCACTAAACCACTTGAATACTGGCTTGCCGCCGAGACGTCAAGCCAAAAACCATCAGAATCCAATTATTATGTCTATGCAAAGAGATATATTAATAAGCATCAGTTCTGGAAAGCGTAAGCTGCCATGGTGAAAGCCAGTCAACAAGTTCTTATAGTTTGAAAACTGTTTCTCAAGGCCTTCAGTATTGCTTATGCCCTTTATTCAAAGTCTTCTGAATAGCTGTTTTTAGGTCCAGTTTACACAAATATCTAGTTTTAGTTAAGAAACCAGTTTAAATATTTTAAAGCATAGTATTAGCATTCGAATCATGAAGTTCAGAATATGGGGTCGGTATTCTATGGGGGTCACTTTACTTCGTTACACCGGCCCAACGGAATACCAGTTGAAGGTGCTTCGTCTAGGCTTATGATATATACTAAGCACAACTTCTAACCGACCACTTGCTAGGTCTTGAACACTGTCGTTTGAAGATGGTATCCGGACATAATTTTCTTATATTCAGTACTCCCAGTGTGTCATGTAAACGTTGTAAAAATTTTGAGCTCAATACCTTTAAAATCGTTTACCTGGCAGCAGAGGATGCACATGTATCCCCATTTTTGAACTTCGCAAGGATTATGACTGTGGCGGAGAAAGTTTTTCAATTGTGACTAACATTTTGAATTCTATAGTAAAATAATGCCTTTTTATGAATTCTCAAGTTCATTTAAACATTTTCTAAATATTCGCATAAATCATTAGCATATGCTGACAAGATTCCGAAATGTGGTTCTGTCCGAATCGTGAAAATCTGCTGAAATGTTGCGATTTTCGGAAACAGGGGTACCATTATCTTTCACTTATTCAATGGTATACGGATGAGATTTTTATTTCAGAGTTACCTGATTTACTTTACCAATATCACAAGTTAATTAAAGTCGGAAATATATGTTCGATTGTCCTCTTTATTTAGCGGAAAACATGCAATAAAAAAGTGGTCGGTTAGAAGTTGGTTCTAGTATATAAACATGCAGAATCTGCCAATCCTTTCAAAATATGGATCTAAAAAAAATTTAATGATAAAATAAGTATTCGCATTTTACACCTACTGTCTTCATAAACGATCACTTTAACGTATTATAACGACGTGACAGTTCACAATTACCGTATACGCGGTAATTTTCGCGGGTTCAAATTTTCGCGGTGAAGGATCTAAAACATGATTATTAGGGAAGAGTCATTTATTACCAGGTGGGGGGGGGGGGGGCGGGTACATTTAGGGGGGGTCGGATTTTTTTTGGAGATGTGCTGGGGGGGGGGGGGGGTCGGAAATAAAAAAGCCATGGAGTAGGGGGGGTCATATATTTTATTAGGCATATTGGGGGGGGGGTCAGAATTCTTCCATCGGTCTCCATTTTTAAAAAATGTCTCAGCTTCTGGGGGGCTTCGCCCCACAGACCCCCCCATTAATCTTAACATTTCAGATTTTTTGCTTTTATTTTGGAAACATAAGGCCATTTACAATTGTATACCAGCTTGTCATTAGCAAAGCTGTTGTAGCTTCAGGGGCCTGCGCCCCCACACCCCCTCCTGCCTATTATTATTATTAACAGAACTTTTATTTCAGCATTCGACAACAGTTTTCATGAAGCCCATTACCATAAAGAGTCGAAGGAATTGCAGACAAAATTTAAACAAACCATTAATCTGCATGATTAACTAACAAGTCAGAATAATTAAATGTTCTTTATGTTTCATACAGGTTTTGATTGAGATCAGTCTGACATAAAATAGGTAATATGGAGTGTGTGTGAAGGGTAGCTGGGATGTGGGGTGGAGTAGGGGGGGTCATAAACTTTTTTGTCACCAGTCTGGGGGGGTCGGAAAAAAAATTCTGATGAGACTGGGGGGGTCGGAAAAACTTTGGTGAATCATATGAAAATGTACCCGACCCCCCCCCCCCCCCCCCCCCCCACCTGATTATAAATGACTCGTCCCTTAATTTTCTCGATTTTTAATTTTCGCAGTAAGGAACATGCTCGAAAAGCAAAAATATTTTTTTCCACTTGAGTCAGTTCTTTCATTAACCTGCGGCAGGGCCGCCGCAGGTTAATGAAAGAACTGACTCAAGTGAAAAGTACCAGCAACTACCTAAGCAAACAAAAACAAAATATACGAACACTGTGTCTACAGAAGACACTTTGTAAGAAACAGGAAATTTTTCGCGATTTAAATATTCGCGGTTTCTAAGTGACCGCGAAATACCGCGAAAAATGGAACACCGCGAAATTTACCATATATACGGTACACAGGTCTGTTAACTTATTTCATCTTTTGAGGAAGCAGATGATTGTACTGCTACTAAGGGGCCGATTTACACCGCAAGTCCTGTTCAGTGACTGTCGTTTCAGCATTTCACCAGTAAACTATCCTGATCCAGATCGCAGGCTTTCTCTATCACGCTAAGGTCTCTATCCTGGTTAACTGATAATTGCTGTCCTTGGTGTGAGGCAAATATAAAGTGCCATTTATTAAACACGATTAATAATTTGCACATAAAAATACCTTGGTAAACTAAGGCAGCATAGTAAGCTCCAAAGAATGATGTATTTGATAAGTGAGTGTTTATGGGTTTGACGCCCCACATATTTAAAGGCCCATTCACATGGCACGTTGCGATAACCCCCTGCTACAGAAAAGATAAGCTCTATATGTTTCATGTGCTATTCACACTGCTGGTGTGTGGCGTGGGGGTGGGGGTGGGGGGTTAAAACTAGTTTAACTGGATCCAAATTCTAACTGAAAAGCCTCATTAAAATATATATAGTATTCTATTTAAAGATTGTCTCCCTCGTTTATTTCATGTTTTCAGAAACAAATATTTTAACAAAATTTCGTTAGACAATATGTAATAGTCTCATAATAAACCGTACAAAATTTGAGTTTTTTTTTTTTTTTTTTTTTTTTTTTTGATAAATGTGGACCGTAATATATTCTTCAAATTAAAATGCAAATTACCTATTTCCTCACGGCCTGTAAGAATATTGATTTTGACCACGTGTGTCATGGGATCATGTACAGGTATTTTTCTTATTCGTGCACGTGATTGTGACGTATGAATAAATTATTTTTGTTCAATAATGCGATTTCGAGTGGGGTCCGCGATCGTTTAAAAATTTATCTTAATTTTTGTTTAAAGTCACTTTTATCGAATATTATTATCTAAACTCTATTTCAAATGTATAGTTAGACCATGTCGGAGGTATTGCATGAAATGTTTCATCAAATCTTTTTTGTCGAGCCCGCTTGCGGTAAGCGAGACATAGTTGTTACAATATCGGTACGGTTTATGTCCGTGCGTGCGTGCGTTAGTGCGTGCGTGCGTCCGCCCGTCCGTCCGTCCGGATTTGTCCGGACCATAACTTCTACATTTACAGATGGATTTCAAAATAACTTGGCACAATTGTTCTCCTTGATGAGTAGAAGTGCCATTTGAAACATTTGTTCAGGTAGGTCCAAGATCAAGGTCACACTTGAAGGTCAAATGATAAAATGGCCATAAATTGAGCTTGTCCGAGCCATAATTTCTACATTTACTGATGGATTTCAAAATAATTTGGAGCAATTGTTCTCCTTGATGAGTAGAAGTGCCGTTTGAAACATTTGTTCAGGTCGGTCCAAGATCAAGGTCACACTTGAAGGTCAAATGATAAAATGGCCATAAATTGAGCTTGTCCGAGCCATAATTTCTACATTTACGGATGGATTTCAAAATAACTTGGCACAATTGTTCTCCTTGATGAGTAGAAGTGCCGTTTGAAACATTTGTTCAGGTCGGTCCAAGGTCAATGTCACACTTGAAGGTCAAATGATAAAATGGCCATAAATTGAGCTTGTCCGAGCCATAACTTCTACATTTACAGATGGATTTCAAAATAATTTGGCACAATTGTTCTTCTTGGTGAGTAGAAGTGCCATTTCAAACATTTGTTCAGGTCGGTCCAAGGTCAAGGTCATACTTGAAGCTCAAATGATAAAATGGCCATAATTTGAGCTTGTCCGAGCCATTTTCTCCTTATTTATGCATGGATTTCTAAATGATTTGGCATAATTGTTTTCCTTGATTTGTACAAGTGCCACTTGAAACATTTGTTCAGGTAGGTCCGAGGTCAAGGTCTTAATTGAAGGTCAAAGGACATAAATAGCCATAATTTGAGCTTTTCCGAGCCATTACTGCTATACTTATGCATGGATTTCAAAATAATTTGGCATAATTGTTCTCTTTGATAAGCAGAAGTGCTATTCCAAACGTTCTGGTTGGTCCAAGGTCAAGATCATACTTGAAGGTCACACTTGAAGGTCAAATTATAAAATGGTCATAAATTGAGCTTGTCAGAGCCATTACTTCTACATTTACTCATGGATTTCAATATAATTTGGCAAAATTGTTCTTTTTGATGAGTGGAAGTGTCAAGTGACATACATGTTTGGGTACTTCCAAGGTCAAGGTCACACTTGAAGATCAGATAATATAATTGTCATAAATTGAGCTTGTCTGTGTCGTCACTTCTACTTATCTTCCTTTGTGAAAATTTATAAAATAAGAAGAAATATGCTAAGTATGATGTTGTTTGGCTTCATTCTAGAGTGAAGCAGTAACTTAGTCTTGACATACTTATAGGTTACTAACGCAACCAGCGGGCTCGACAAGTTGTCCCTGGACAACCTTCTAGTTGTTATTATAAAGGGAGTAAATCTTAAAGACCGTTATTTGCACTGACGCCTCGCGTCATCGCATCCCGTATTCGTGAATTTCTACTCGCACGCGTTTCTGAAGGTTTTGTCTTGACGTATCAGGTTATAGGGGGTGTTTTAGAGCTTAAGTTTGTTAATAGTGCTCACTGAGAAAAGCTCGTGATGCTTTGTATATGTGAAAGATTTGAGCTGAAAAGTGTCATTCTACTGTAGTACTGTCCAGGTAGGCTATTTTGACAGTGACGTCACTGTTTGTTTACTATTTTGGACAATGTCTATTATTTAAGACGGGGATGTTAAAGGAAAACACTCACTTACATATGAACAGATTTTAAATTATAGATCTTGATTAGCAATTAAATTTGGTGAAAATTTCATGAAAGTCGGACTAAAAATAAGAAAGATATGAAGATTTTAAAAAAATCAAAATGGCGGTCTCGGAGGCCGCCATTTTGGAAGTTCCTGTCACGGGATAAATATTTAAATCTAGAATAGAAGCATAAATTGCTTACTTTTGCAGTATTATTTAGGTTTAATTGTTTCTTTATGAAGTCAAATATAGAATTATGCATTTCATTTATCTACAGTTTGTTTCAAACTAAAGTTATTTTGGAATTTCATTTTTGACTGTGAGTTTATGACGTCATTAACTCACAGATTCGCTGGTTCCCAGCTCAACATTGTAATATCTTTAAACTGTCATATCTTTCTTATTTTAAGTCCGATTTTCATGAAATTTTCGGCAAATTTCATGTTTTATTAGAATCTTTAATTTGACTCCAACATGCATTTTAGTGAGTGTTTGCCTTTAAGTTTCCATATAAGCGATATAGATATTATTTACAAGCACATTCCGCAAATAGCAATTGTGGCCTAGAGGTTAAATAGAGATGCTAGTATAGAAGTTTTGGTGTGCCAAACAAGAGAAGGTTCAAATCTTGGAATCATTTTTTTGCTAATTTATTTATTGTTTCGTTTTATACTTTTATTTATGTGTGTGTGTGGAAATATGAAAAAAGTTTTTTTTTTTTTTTTTTTTCAGCACATGGTAGCCAAAACCCCTATTGCTTTGCCAAAATAAATGAACTAATCAGTTATATCAAACAAACAGATGATCTTGAATGAATATAATGGGGGAGGTCATGATCGGGCGATGGTGCTTGGTAACTTTAAGTGCCGGGGCGTCCTAATTATTTGGTTAATAGAAGTATAAGGGCCTACTGTACTTGCAGCAGGTGCGGGTGATGGTGATTTGGACAATTTCCTCCCTCTTATCAGACCTCTTTTATCTCTCACGCTCTCTGTTAGACGGCTCGACATGGACTGAAATACTGTTTCAAGGAGCATGTTTGGAATGAAACATAAAACAAAAATAAACTGAGAGGCAGATAAGAAATTAAAATCTAAGACTGGAAAACTATAGGCATCAAATTATAAAGTTTCATTTTAGCAAATAGAACGAAAAAAAAATGATTTCAAGCTAACCGGGGTTCGAACCTGCAACATTTTGTTTGCGAAGTCGTCACGTTACCTCTACACTATACAACAATGCTTGACAGAGGACAGTCAATTTAATAGCTTATTGAATTAACAGGCTGAATTTTCTACGATACGCTACGGTTTCACCTATCGCAAAGTAATGGTTCAGTCTGTTTACATTCTGATTATCCTGACTGGACAGTACCAGTCGTCAGCAGTCTGTCAACACGTTATTTACCACATTTGATAAAAAGTAAATAAATATACCGTATACGCGGTAATTTTCGCGAACTTCAAATTTTCGCGGTATTTGGCGGTCACTATGAAACCGCGAAAATTAAAAATCGCCAAATATTTTCCTTTTCCTGATAATGTGTCTTTGGCATATTTCATATGTTCTTGTACATACTTTTGCTATATTTCTTCTCTGACCACAGTTGTATGCTAAATGTGTTGTAGACAAAGAACTGTATAGTTCAAGTCTGAATAAAATTTCTGTTCTGTTCTGTTCTGTGAACCCAATGTCCGTTTGCCTTGCTAATTTCGGTACATTTCATTAACAGGTGTTATCATCGACAATGCTAATTATAATTAAGACATACATGCAAGTTTTTCTAGGTCGATTGGATAACCATTCTACGGATGAAAATTCTCTTGAAAGACTTCGATCTATCTGTTTATATATACATGTTTGCTGTATTGGCACTTAGTGGTAGTACTCAAACATGTATATATATATTAATTATTCATCAATAAGTTCTTCAGAGAAAGTGAAAATAGGATGACATGAATTTAGTTGGTAGAGTATTATCGGTTATAACAGTACATGCTTTCGTGAAATCGCATGCTAATTAATACTATGATATATCATTGTGCAGCTCTACTTCAGATTTTGTGTTAACCATATTGTATTTATTATGTGGCCTCGTATATTGTACCATTTCTTTGTATCCTCATATTGCCATTGTCTTGAAATGGAGTGAGTGAATAAAAGTATTGTATTGTATTGTATTGAGGACGGGATCATGAAAACTATGACAAACAAATTGATTACACGACAATTTTACACGGTTATTGATTTGTGCCAATCAAATTGATAATTGCTGATGACAACTTTATCTGTTTTAATCACAGCCACTATACAATTACCGTCTTCTGGTTTATGTACAGAATTATCTGTCCGAACTACATTACTTCTCTATTACTTTCCTGTGAATACTTTGACAGTTTTACACAAACACTTTTAATTGTTCGCGCACATGACGGACCGCGAAATTTGAAAATCGCGAAAATTAGTGCTTATATTTTGGAACCAAAACCGCGAAAATTTGAACCCGCGAAAATTACCGCGTATACGGTATGTTTCGTTCAGAATGCGGTCCAACATTCTAGGCGACATTCTCACAGGTGGTACCAATGGCCAAATGGACACGGTTTCCAGAGTTTTTTTCCTTTAAAAGGTTTTACCTCTGGCTTTTTCCTGGGCCGATATGTCGCATAAGTATATAATTAGTGTAAAATTATAGTTCTGGTTGATTATATGTTGTTTCAAGTTTAAATGTTACGTCAGATCCTCTGTTTATCGCACGTTCAAGATTTAGATACGTATGTTATCAACAAGTTTATTGAAGGTTCTTAGTGGTAACGGCGTCAACACATATGTTATGTCTATCTCAAATACACATCCCGACTGGGCAATGCATTTAGTTGTTAAACTCCGTTCATTAATTCTGAAACTGGGTTTTTCTCTGCTCATATTTTATAATCTAACAAATCCAGATAAGACTGTGCATATTGATAATGCTTGACTTCCGCCGATTTCTCATCAATGTGTCCTGTGACTCAGCCTTTCGTAGAATACTGGGCTAACCTGTACGAAAATGCAAATAACATATTTTCAACCAGAGACTATGTCCATCGGACAGGTTTGAAACGCCTTTTAATACCATATAAAGGGGTCGCTATAAATAAATTTGTGTACGGGTGTGGTTAGTGTCCTAACACATGTTCTGCGCGTGCGTAAAGAAACTGGGTCTGGTTTTCAATTGTAAAATCCAGCGTTGTCAAAACAGAGAAAAGTGTAGCTCATACAGTAACTTGTTTTTTTTTTTTTTATTGTTTTTTTTTTTTTTTACTTTTTTTATTTTTAAGCATCCGGGTTTCAAAGCATTTTTTTCTGGAATCATCCTTAGGGCCAATAGTTATTATTCGAATGACCAGCGTGATATCCACGTTGAAAGTATGTGAATATGTATGACTTTAGGCTGTCAATTTTCATCAAATGGTCTTAGTTTGCGGACGAGTTTTTGAAATTTGCTGTTTCATGCAGGTAACTGCAGCATCAGACGCCAGGCTAAAGGTATATGAGACCTTGGTGAGAAATCGGCGGAAGTAGAGCTTTATCACTTTGCACAGTCTTACTTTGATTGATTAGCTTGTAAAAATATAGGCAGCGAAAAACCCAGTTTCAGAATTAATGAACGAAGTTTTAGTTGTGTTTTCCCCGCGTGGGGGTTAGTTAAGCCTGGACTTTATACACAGCACGAGCCGCATGACAGTCGCATTCTGTCTGGATGTACATTGAAAGTGCACCGAGACAGAGCCGGATCGCGTAGCTCAGTCGATAGGGCATCTGACTAATAAGCCAGAGGTCCTGGGTTCGATACCGGGTCTGGCCACTTGCTCTCATTTCTCCTTCCGCTGTTTCAAGAAGGACAATTGTAGGTTACTGGTGTAAGTAAGTGCACTTAGTACTGGTTAACCGCTTAGGAGGTCTAAGCCTGCCCAGGAATAGTGTGGTTAGGTCAGCTGACCGTCCCGACATGACTATAGCTGTTTGCCGGTGGACGTTAAACAATAACACAACTAAACTGTTTACAAATGAATCAAATATTTTTTACTATTATATTGCAGTCACTAAGTTAGACCAGTGACAAAGTGCAGGGTAAATTCGATCGAAATGTGCGGCTGTGAAACAAATCAGAGATGTTGAAAAGCTTTGCCTCTCTTCAGTGGCGCTTCAGCGGCGTTTGCATTTTGTTTGTTGCTCGTTACCCCCAAAATAGATTTCGGTTGTTTACACAATTATATCATTAGGAGATACTTTGTAATATGTCCTGGCACCCCTCAACTTGCAGGCAGTCATTATTTTTGTGACATCCCAGTATCTCATGAAACTAAAGACTTGAAAAGTTGGTCACTGATGTGCGACAGTAACGGATCATTATATATACAGTCAGACATAAGTTAAGCATCACCCCAATTAGCTGAAAGTTGAATTTCATATTCGACAAATCGGCATATTTAATATGAATTAAATAAAATTTCAAATATTTCAGTTCTTTGGATAGTGACAAATGTTTAGACAGAATATTGATGCAAAAAGTAAAGATAGTCCTGTGATAACGTTACTTGAAACATGCCTCCTTATATGGCGCAACTTGTTCAGGTGATGCTTAACTTATGTCTGACTGTATATTTTGGACTGAAATACAGGCATTAGCTAGACCATTTCTTTGCACAACTTCCGTTTCGTATGATTCACTACCAGATCTTGGGCTGATTACATACCAATGTAATCAATTACAATTACAATTACAATTACTTTTAAAATCATGATTACAAATTACAATTACATTTTTCTTAATGTAATTGATTACAATTACTTTGCACAGTAATCATGATTACTTTATGATTACATGTGATTACATTATGCAAGTGTATAAAATGATCATGACTGTGATAGTGCAAAAACTGTATATTCAAAAAGACTAATTTATATCTAAATCAGCAAAATTTATAATTGGTGGCTTACATGTAAGTGCTTAGAGATAAGATACACAGTAACTTCTGAAATAACTTCTGAAGAACTTGAATTACATTTATACTGAACTAAATTTATTTAGCAATCAGCAGTTACATGTATCGTGCATACAATGGCTGTATGCTATTTATGAAGTGTGAGAAAAAAAAATTCTCTCTCACTTATTTAGCCTATTCATGTGAAACATCAATCATATGATTCTACATCTCCAGTGTCATAAAATTGCTTGTGAAAGACTAGTTCAAAGTCTTCAAAGTAAGGGGCCAAACACTTCCTGTAAATTTCTTTCAAAACTTGTTAACAATCACTGTATATATTTCATATTTTTCTTGCTCACTCTCAGTCGCACAAAATTCAAACTTATTAAGTTGGTCCATATAATTATGGGAAAGAAAGCAACTAAAATATTGGCTTTTTGTTGTATGCCATACACAAGTGTCATAAAGTAGACAGATGTTACAGTTAGCTTAATCCACAAAGAGGGTGTGAAAGTCAGAGATGAGTTGTATTGCTTAAATCTGCACCAATAAACACATAACAGTAAGTTTGAAAAAAACATCTCTGACACTGGCACCTGCCTGTCCAAAGTAAAGATGTTAAATCATGTAAATTAGCCCTGGAGATACATGTCGACCAAGGCAGTTTAACCAGTCTCAACCTAAATTCTCTGCACTCAAGAGTACCAAACTCTCACAGTTTTTACCTTAAAATGAATTTATCCTTAAATATTAACCCATAAATGCCCATAAAAAGGACATAGGTATACAATGCAGACCCAGATCAGATGCTCAGAATGCAACATTTTAAACAGGGTCAGTGCTTGCAAGAAATTTTTAACAGTTTGTGTAAAAAATTGTAAAAAAATATGCCAGTCACCCTAAACTGCTAAATGGACTCTTCCAGTTTGTGGGGATATAAGAGTCCATCAGGCATAAACAGGTAAAAAACAATGATTCTGCTTAAATTTTACTCCCCAAAAGGGAATAAAGGGAATTCTGTCAGTTTCTGATTTGGTCAGCTGCCTTTTGTACACAATTTAGATCAGTTTTCTCTGTCTTATTCAGTTTGAAGACACTTTGAAAAACCAACGGCTTTCTGTTATGATTTTGCACAAGTCTTTTAAATACAGAAGAGCAAGATTCTCTTTTTTTTTTTCTTCTCTCATTTCTGAAATTCAGTCAAAGTAATCAAAATGTAATCATAAAGTAATCATGATTACAGCCCATTTTGTAATATAATTGATTACATTTCGATTACTTGTAATCATAAAAATGCATGATTACATATTACCTTTGATTACTCAGAAATTGTAATCAATAACAAGTAATCACGATTACAGATTACAATTACCCCAGGTCTGAGTGTGTCTTAGTGAATTACCTTTCCTTGTTAAACGGTTCCTTTGCCTTCTGTATATAATGTGATAATTTTAGAATAATACACTTTGTATTGGACATTCAAAAATTCGGCCAGTAATTAACAATATTCATATGTAAAGGAGGGGAACTATGTAAGTATTCTTGCTTCTGTTCTGATCCTGTTAATTGTAGATTACAAATGCATGATGTCATGTTTATTCATTGAATAGAATATGTTTATACCAATTTCTTCTTAGCTTTGTTGACACAGTTCCGAGAATAGCTCCGCCTACTTAGTTACTGTTACTACGTCTCACAAGCTTCACACAAAGATGGCGGAAAAACAAATGACAAATACAAGTGTCTGCTAAATGTTGGCGATCTATGACGAAGAATCAGCCTCCTCATGACCTACACATGGAAGTTGGCGCATCATGCATTTCCGATGCGTTCTGTTCTTGCAAATCAGGTTAAGTTTATTAAAGTGATGTTATTTTGTTTTCTTTAAACAGGTATACATCCCTCCATTAACTGTATTGTTGATAAGTATTGACCTGGCACTCATTTATTTCCGTCATTACACTCGGATGTTTTCGTTAGTTTTAGCGACGATTTACCGGAAAATTTTGCTACTTTAATATAATACAGTCAACGGATTCTCGCTGTTTCCGTAGCGTAGTGGTAAAGGCTTCCGACTACAGATATACATATCGTAAGATCGAATCTTATAGCGCTCATTTTTAGTAATTTTCATTTTTTTTTTACTTTATTTTCAATGTAATGAATGAAAATGCATTTTTTAATTTTAAACGATTTTCTGTCGTTTGGGTTTTCCCCCATATATTTTCGTGGGAACGCAAGTGTCCCGGTTTCTATTTATTCCTACGTACTCTGAAAATTGTCCTTCTGCTGACACCAGCTGCATTTATTGTCTGTTGAACATATGATCCTCCTCCGGGAGCTTGGGTTTCCTAAAAATGCTTTGATGTGGAGCAATGAGTGTTTTTTCTTTGAATCTGAGATGTTGTGGTCGTGGGATTTACCTGACGTACATGTGATAGTGGAAAGATAGTGCATCTGGTTCAATAGTTGAAAGGGGGTTGTCGGGTCGGGCTATGGTGCTGGGTCACTTTCAGTGCCCGGTCGCCAGTGGATGCGGGTGGTGCTTTTTGGCTATCTTTTCTCTCGCCTATCATCTTTTCTTTCTTCCTGATTTTGAAAGACGGTCCGATATATAGAATGAATACTGTCTTAAAGGCCGTGAAACCCAAGACAACCAACCAAGCAACCAGCCAAATTAATAGCTGAAACATTCAATTTTGTGCCGAGCATGATAAGATTACCCGCTGGTCTTACGCAAAGGAAAAAATATACATAAAAAATATTAAAATGAAAGTAGTAAGATTCGAACCCATAACTCCCAGATTTAAGGATCAAAGCCTTATCCACTGTGCCATTTGATTCAGTGATGTTTCGCTTATTTAATAGTAAGTTAAATACTGATACCTCTTCGCAATCGGAGACCGAGAATTAATTCACGGAGGTGAACGGAATATTCATGAGTGCCAGGTCAATACTTACGAACAATAAGGTAAAATCACGGACTTATGTAAAATATTGACCACGTGCGATTTGTTTGTGAGACTATGTCACGTGCTAAGTTGTCGTTGCATTGGCCAGGTATGCGCTATCACGTGGTTTTGAGTGATATTGTGGGTGTGGCTCGGAACTGTGTAATCCTCATGATACCTGTGTCTTTCTGTTCATCATTATTTGTCAGTTCCCTTCCCCACAGGGTATAAACCAGTCCGCCAATTTTCGCTTCCTGTAGAGACTGTCCGTCATATTTGGCTTCCACCGAGACTGTCCGCGATCTCTTGCTTCCTGCAGGGACTACTGTCCTCGAAAATTGGCTTCCTGCCGAGACTTTCCGCGTGAATCTGCTTCCTGTCGAGAGCCTTGGCCTCGGCAGGAAGCAGAATCACGCGGACAGTCTCGGCAGGAAGCCATTTATCATGTACAGAAGTCTCAGCAGGAAGCAAGAGATCGCAGACAGTCTCGGCGGAAGCCAAATATGACGGACAGTCTCTGCAGGAAGCGAAACTTGGCGGACTGGTTTATACCCTATGATCCCTATGTAGACTGGCTTCAGTCTCTTAAATCAAACAAGCCCATAAATAAATGCATGAAAATGAATAGACATATGATACTCTATCACTACATTACAACTGATTTCGGATTAAATGTATTTCGAAATGGGAAAGTAATAAAGCATCTTTGCGGCTATGTACCTTTCCAAAAACTATCTACATTATTTTGGCTAAGAAACGACTTTTATATCGTGACAGTTCAGAATGTCCTGTTGCTGCCCTTGTCTCTGTTTTCTATCTATTGTATCTGTATAACCCATTGCATTCTGGGTATTTTGTCGTCTGCTGAAATTGTCGTCTGCATAAAAAATCAAGAATATTTTGACAATATTGGTCTAACTAGCTCTTGTAGAAATGATGTCTAAGCAGTAAACAGTTTGGATCTCAAATCAGGCCACACGTTTGTGTGGCCTGATCTAGATCCAAACTGTTTGCCCAGATACCCCTAAAGGGGTATCCCGAATGGAATGGGATAACCGCAACTGGGAGTTGACCTAGTCGCATATTAGGGCAGCAATACGTATTTGGTAATGCCCCAGTCACACACACACATTACGGATAGGGCGGATAGTTGCGGATAAAATCCTCAGTTTATCCGCAGAATTTGTGGGCGTGGCCTATTTTTATTTAAGGAATTTACGGATATAGTTACCAATAAATGCGGATGGATACGGATAGGTACGAACTACTAACCTTCTATTACCTTCTGTAACCTTTAGATGCGGATAAATACCTTCAGATGCGGACTGTTGCGCATGCCTAGCGGATAGAAGAATAGAAAAGATTAACTGCGACGTCCACATCTGTGTCTACTCCTTGTATGCTCCAGTCACACACACACATATGGATTGTGCGGATACTACGGATGGCCCGTCCGTATCTATCCGTTTTATCCGTAACGGATCCGTATCAGATCCACAGAGTCCGTATCATATCCGCAGAGTCCGCAGGATCCGCGTCAAAGTTTTGAAAAGTTTCAAAATTCGGGCGCCGATGAGTAAACCGTAATGGTGCGTTACTAAACGCATATATCCGCATCCATCCGTATCTTATCCGTGTCGCATACGTATCTATTCCGTATCTTATCCGTTATTGAGCCTATCATTCCGCAGTTCCATTCCAAGTTGAGGACCGATACGGTTTCATGCGGATCGTTACCTTTAGTTACGGAAGTTACGGGTCTCGTTCGGCGTACTGTAACGGACTGTTTTCTACAATAACTTTTCAATACAAAACGGTTGCGTTCCAATACTGACAGATACCTACAGGATGTTTTGGAGAGGCGGCTGAACGGCAGCAACACGAGTAGGGGGGCGAGGAAGGGGCTAAGAGACAGAGGCTATATCTCTGAAAGGCCGGGTCGGTGCAATGGCAGTGACGTATGGTGCAGTTATGGTGCGATGTTATGTTTCTTATTTGTAACAGTGGGGTCATCTTTTCATGAACTTGCCAATGGCAAAAGTAGGGCCATCATTTCATAAACTTATTTGACTCTTATCAATTCGAATTAGTTGTCCAATATAGGACAAAGTAATTCTTTTATTAATTATTATTAGTTGTCCAATATAGGACAAAGTTTAATGGTGAAATGAAGCCATAAATATCTACTGGTCAGGCTTGAGTAGCCGAAACTTCGAAGATGGCCCAGGTTCCTTCTTCGGAATGTGTTCTGTGCTGTTGAATAAACTCTTTTAGATTTTTATTTCACTTCAGTGCCACTGGTGTCGTGGTCGTGCGGCGACCGTAAGGATGTCGCGCACGATGTTCGAACTTTGGACACTTTTAGAGGGTCATTTGCGAAAGAAATCTTTTATTTAAAGCAGAACATAATCATGTTATACATCAAATGGAAGCTAAAACTCTGAAGAATATGACTGTGTAAATTTTAATTATTTCAAATATACCATTTTAATGAGGGACGGCAAAGCTATACGATTTTCAGTCCAAAATCGCATGTCCATCGTTACATTTTTCGGCCACCTCCAATCTTACAATGATAAATGAACCGCATAAAACGCACGAGAACATATCAAGTTTTTAACAGAGGTTTACCATAATGTACATTTAAGACAATTTCCGTTGTTTTTTTTCCATACGGGCGTCTTTTACGGTGAGAAAATCTTAAGTATAATTGATATTAGAATATGTCCATCTACAGAAGAAATGTTACCGTCGTAATAAACAAATACATATAAAAACGGAAGGAAAAGGAGGATGTGTAAGATTAAAATATATCTTAAATGCACAATGGTTACTCTTTATAGTGAGATATATTTCGTTAAGAATGCTCGTCAAATGCCAATTTCAATTTCTCAGTAATTGTCCCATGACGTAAAATCGGCGTCTCGATTTATGAACTGCTTTAAGAAAACTTAATTTGTCAGATTTTGAACTAATATAATTGGATTAGTGAAGTTTATAGGAAATGCACATTGTTTGTAGATTACAGAAATATGCAACTCTCTGTGTTGCGCTTGAAATTTTAGAAATAAAGAATATCATTTTGATTTCTCATAAAATGTCCCAGGAACGCGATTTTAGCTCTAATGACGCACAGTCATTCCGAGTTGTATGATAATTTCAGTATGGATGTCCAGCTTTTGATATATAATTTAAAAAATCTTCGAACACTAATTCATCTGATACAGGAGATATTAAACATTATGGTAAAAGGAGATATTTTTGTTAATTAGGAGCAGTAACTGGTAATAAGGAAGTAGCGTAGTTAAAGGCTTGCATTATGGACAAAAGAGAGAGAAAACAAATAATAATAATAATAATAATAATAATAATAATAATAATAAAAAAGACGCTCTCTTAACCTATTAAACGCCAAATTGCATATGTGTATATGCTTGCCGTTCGGTATACATGTGCAGAAACGCCTGACGATATCAGGACAGTCATCTTCTCTATGAAGTTACATGCGAGTTAAATCTGTCTTTATATAATTTTTAAAATCATTAAACCAACAATTCAAAAAACAATCAATAAATACATCTCAAAATACTGATATCTCGAAGTTAATCGTCTGGTCCGAGG
Source organism: Ctena decussata (assembly GCA_963989385.1). Classification (NCBI taxonomy): domain Eukaryota; kingdom Metazoa; phylum Mollusca; class Bivalvia; order Lucinida; family Lucinidae; genus Ctena; species Ctena decussata. The sequence continues at coordinate 43,430,818 of OZ022500.1, forward strand.
AAGTTTACTTTAGTACAAGTAGTTTGAGATATCCGGAGTTAAAATGGAAAGACAAACAGAAATATGTCCGATCTATATTCTCCGTTATAAGAGGGACCTTTGATATATCAGTGTTCGAGATTACGACAGTCAACTGTATACGAGTCTGTCAGTCATAGAGTCAATAAATGAATCTGACTAAATGAGCAAATGAACGAGTGAATGAATTACTGAAAGGATTGATAAAATAAACGAACGAACGAATGAATATTCTTTGTGCGCTTAATTTCTAATAACCACGACGTCATTTTCATGTAACGCTTTACGACGAACATCGTGCGCGACGTCTAAACGCCCCGTACGTCATCTATAGTGGAGATTATATATTTTTTTTCCTTTGAGGTCAAGAAAATATTCTGAGAAATCAGATTTTTATTGGTTTAGATTTATAGTCTAGATTATTGCTTTTTTATCTTTTAGACCTTTAATGTTACTAATCAGTCTTTGAATTTACTGCCTTATCAAAATTAAGAAATTACATTATGCTTTCTCTGATTTTCGTAACCAAATCATATTAGGGTCACTGATGCGGTTAGAAAAGCCGAATTCTCGTGCAGTCTCTTGAATGATTAGAATAGTATCTACTTTATCAACTGCCGACTGAATATCTATGTCAACCAAGCAGTATATGGGTACCTTTTTTCAAATCAGTGAAGGTCAAGGCAGCGAAAGGAGAGAGACGAGCTTCGCCTTTCATATGCTATGCCCAAGATACATTGACCCTAACAACATACCACATTTCTCCTCCTCCCCCAAGCCACCGCCCCAGCCGCCATTAGGCTATAGGAAACCTTTACCCTTACCCAATTTATAGGTTGGATCCAGGTATACAGATTTAAATAAAAACAATCCTTCATGAGCGCAGAACACTAAACAGATTCGAGAGAAGGAGCATGGGTCATACTTCTAGGTTACGATTACTAGAGCCACATCAATGACCCTGACATGACCCATAACTTCCGTACCTAAAGGTAAAGATCCGCATGAAACCGTATCAGTCTTCAACTTGGAACTGCGGAATGATGGGTTCAGTTACGGATAAGACACGAAATAGATACGGATGAGACACGAATTAGATACGGATAGATGCAGATAAATGCGTTCAATTACGGACATTTACGGTTTACAAATCCGCGCCCGAATTTTGAACCTTTTCAAAATTTCGACGCAGATCCTGCGGATCCTGCGGATATGATACGGACAGTAACGGACTCTGCGGATGCGATACGGATCCATTACGGATTAAACGGATAGATACGAATAGATACGGACGGGCCATCCGTAGCATCCGCAGAATCCGTATATGTGTGTGTGACTGGGGCATAACCCATAAAGGATTGTCTTTCAGAAAGCAGGTTTCAATCAGTTATTATCTGGTTCATATGAGCTGCTCTCCTGTTCACACCCGTGTTAAATTAAATGTTACTAGTTAGTTCAAGGAATATAGCTTTAATGTGGAACAGAGCATTGTTGAATGTCACTGAGTGAAAATAAAAAAGTATTTCCGTTCGAAAAAGGTATCATACTTACCATTGTAGGCCTACCATTTGTAGCTTACTTGTCGCATATAGGGAGAGGACTTTATAATGTTGTTTATAACTTGTGTCCAATCCCTTTGTCTATTAGGCCACGATATGGTTTACCTCCCCCCCCCCCCCCCCAGGGGGAATTTTGTAGACCATACTTTTCTTAAAGCCCAGCATCTTAGAAGTATTTTGCAGCATGTTAGAATTTTGTAGACCATACTTTTCTTAAAGCCCAGCATCTTAGAAGTATTTTGCAGCATGTTAGCCCTCTGGCGAGCGGGGCGTTAAGCTGTAACAGCCTGTTACAAACGTTACCCATTAAAAAATAAACATAAAATAAAAATTATAAAAAATTATAAAAAAAAAATAGAAGTCACTTTCCTATGTTTAAAGTTATAGTAGAGTCTAATAGAACAATCCAGTAGCTAAAAGTTATGATATTTGACAGGTCACTTTAGCCTACATGGTGTCATATACGTGACATTTGTCTTTACACTCCACTAAATTTGCTATTTCCATCCAAAATACTTTCTTTTTGTAAGTTACTCCTTTATTATTAGACCATTTGTTTGTTACTGTATTAAAGACAATTTATTGATCTTTTCAGATCTGCAAAAATTATTATCCGATCTTGTATACTTTAGGAGAAAAAGGATGTTTAACACAGTACCCCCTTATAAATGTTCCATATTACAATTATCGCTTTCTGTATAATTCAAATGCTTGAACTACACTGTATGAATTAAAAAACAACAGTAAAAGGTAATATTGAATATGCCAGCCTATCTAAACAGCAAGGAACAGTTCCACAATAGTTTGAACGCATTTTAGTCGGCCATAATGATCGATTATATACGTTACCGAGGGCTTTTTTGTTACACTCATATAATTTGACGATAGAATCATTTTATTTTCGTTGGTAGCAGTTTCTTCATAAAAGAATCTAATCTTTTAATATAAAAGAAAAATGCATTCTGGTTTATTTACTATGATAAGTCATTACTAGTAGTAACGTAAATAACATTAACATTTAAAATATTTCATTATAATACCTTTAATCAGGTTTTTCCCCACTGTCACATAAAAAACAATAACATATATAAGTCTGGGTGTTCTTATGATATATTGTGTACTTGGACCTAGCAAAACTCCTCTCAGTTATTACTTTTAGGGATTCATGAGGTGTGTTTTATACGTGATTAAACACAGTATACTACAAATTGTAATGTTAAGGGCATTGGCATATTCTGCACATGTAAAACGTTGTGTTTTTTTTTTTTTGCTGGCAACTTTGTTATTATATCAAAAACAAAAGTATTTCATAATGACATTGCCCAGTTTGTTTCTTTTACAATTTGTACATTTGAGTTCTAAAGACAGTAACATACTTGAAATTTGGTTATATACAACTTAAAAAAATAAACAAAATACCACATCAGAAAAGATAAAAAAGATAAAGCCGCAGCTAAGCCAGCATAGATTTTGCAACATAGGGCTCTAATAAAATGATATACAATCAGTTTGATAACATTAAAAGCTGAGCGCTTTTGACGTGTTCAGTATAAAATTATAAAACAATCAGTAATTAACAATTCAAATGGAGTACCACCTTGTTTATTGACAGATTTGGTATAGTTTTTACGTGCACACTGAAAAAACTATAAAGCAGAACAGTAAACCTGAAGTTTGAATACTTAAGTCAAATACAGTTCTGCATCAAAACTAATGTAGATATTTGCTGGCAGCGTATACTTACTTTTGTAAGACTATCGTATATTTTACGTTACCAAGGGAAACAACATTGCTGAGTTACAGATAAGAAACAAACTTTTGAAAATAATTAATGGTAGTGTCAATACATTGCTTTATTTAGTTCATTTATGTAACTAACAATAATGTGTCAACCAGGAGTTTGGGAGAATAGTATCAGAAACATTTAATACAGAAAAGAGACACTTGCAGTTTACTAGCATACTGTAGCAATCTATAAATGCTATGTTTAAGATGATCTATATTTCTATGCTTTTGTTTCTTTCTCTTTAAAGTCTAACTACTTTCGATCATATCTCTTAAAGAATCTAACTATATTCAACCATCTATTAAAGCATCTATTCACCAAAGAACATAAATATACGTTTAGTTGGACAAAAATGTTTGTTTTTTCCAAGGACAGTGTTCCAGTAGCTCTGCACACATAATGAAATGGCAAATGAAAATGACAGAATATATTAATGTTGATCCTCGCTGTTCAGATATCTATGAGCAAACCTTAGTTGTTCTCCTTCAGAATGTATTCGCCTGCACTGTAGTTATGCTTTGGGGCATAATATTGAGAAAAAAAGAAAAGAAAGACCGAACAAGTAACGTATACAATGTATTCATTGCGAGTTTATGGATTCTTCATTTCCGATATCCTAAACTAGCAATACAGTAATAATCAAACAACAGAAATAGTGCATACCTATACATGCCAAGGAATGGTTAACCAAAATAACTTACTGCATTTGATCTCTGTGACCTTGTATTACCATACTGTTTACTTTTAGCAATAAATATGTTTGAAAACTGCTTATTTATGATATCTTACTGCCTATCTTATCATCTTTGTCCAATTAAGTTAAATACTGTTAGGGAATACAGCATTTTGGCAGTATCCAAACAACAATTTTAGTTGCTTACATATTGAAAAATTGTCTTACTGAAATTTGTATTTCGTAACACCTTTAGTCCTTGATAGTAACAACAAGTCGGAATAAAACCATGGGTTTGCAAAATTACCTGACCAGTTAACTATTTGTAACAACATAATGAAAAATAGAACTGAAAAAGCTGATGACAGAATGGTGCATGCATTATAAAGTATGTCACTTTCTATCAGCCTTAAATTTTTTACATTGTTAATAGTTTGTAATGTATTTGATGGCCGGGAGCTTCATAAACAGATCACGTAGATCACAAATTAACATGTAAGTTATGATCACGGGAGCCACACATATTTGCTAACCTATGTAAAGCAGTTACTGTTCAAAGAGGCTCGTGGCTGACGATTCGAGTGACAGCATAGCAAAAATGGTGTTTATCCCTGTTGGGAGAGTTGGTACTGCTTTTGATTGCCTCGGCTGGCAGTCACAGTTGCATATTTGTATGTAGGGTAACTGAATGGCTCAGCCAACAGCACAGGTAGCGAAATTGGTTTTATCTCCATTATGACGAGAACCTAAATATTAATCAGTTGCAGCATATATCAACTCTTACTTATTTCATTGTATGCATAAAATAAGAAACCACTTTTTTGAAGTCACTTTTCAGTGAAACCGAATTGAATGCAAGGTCAAACTGCTTCAGCTATAACAATCTATGTGCGTCTTGCTGAGTTCTTGTGTATTTCAAAGAGTTAAATTGCCATCTGACTACCAGTGGTAAGCTAATACTACAGCATTAGAATAATTCATATTGCCCGGGAACTAAATTTTTGATAACAGATGACTCACAAAACTTATCCCCTGACATATTACAATTATGTAACGTAATGTTACTGTTAGATTACTTTTTAAATATACACTATCCGATGTTTTTTTTTTATAGTTTGAGGACACATAACATTGGCGTTTCTTCATATTTACATATACAACAGTGTCTACTTAAGACATAATACAGATATTAAAAATGAAATGCAGCTGATGTTGGCTTTCTTAGCTTTTCTCGTCATTTTGTAGGTTAAATTCTTCAAAAATAAGACAGTTTCTGTCCACATTTAATATATCCACTGCTAACTGCTGCCTAACTTATCTAAGCTGGGCATGAATCAAAGAAGATTGATGGAGCACGTATAAACTTCAGTCCACCAATTCAGCGATTTAGTCTGATTCTGGTTGTTGTTTTTTCCGAATTTATGTTGTGGTTATATACGTTACATATTTATCGTGACTGCTGACGAGTTTTGTAAGACTTTAGTTTGTTTGTTTTTTATACTAGACTATTGAAACAGTCATATATATGACAATAACTTTTCGCTTCATTTCAGTTCTTACAATTTGCTCCTTATATTGCATGTATTTAGACACTGAAGGGGAAAAACGTCAAATACAATGTAAACTACGTTATATGGGTTAGTCAACTTATCCTTGACAATGTCAATTACCTTGACAATGTCAATTACCTTGAAACAGGCCGGGCCGGGTAGCGCAGTCGGTAGGGCACCTGACTCGTAAGTCAGAGGTCCTGGGTTCGAATCCCGGTCTGGCCACATACTTTCGTTTCTCCTTCCGCTGATTCAAGAAGGGCAGTTGTCAGTTACTGGCGAAAGTATGTGCACTGAGTACTGGTTAACCGCTAAGGAGGTCTAAGCCTGCCCAGGAATAGTGTGGTTAGGTTAACTGACCGTCCCGACATGACCTTAGTTGTTTACCGTGGACGTTAAGCATCAAATCAACCAACCAATTAACCTTGAAACAGCGATTTATGTACTAGCAGACAAAACCCAACATTATTTAGGGCGAATACTAACATGTGTGTACCAATGTGTATTTTCTATTATAACGTGAATATGTAAATTTGGGTAGTGTAATTAACGTTGACGTTACACGTTAATGCCCCAACGTACAGAGGGCTAACATGTGTCATTTTGTTTCGTATATAATGTAGTTTCAGAAAATCATAGTGTCCAAAATTCCCCCTGGGCGGGGGGAGGGGGGTCTATGGTCAGCTCAAGGTCTATATGTTTTATCTAATCTACCTTTCCATGCATAAAGCTAGGACCATAATACATGGCGTGAATGCCCGACTAATCCCGATTCAAGTCTCTGTATTTCGTTCAGGTATAGGAACCAGGGGACGCGAATCTAAATGCACATTGTCTTGAGCATATATAAATTCAGAAATAAATGTGTAGATAAAATTCAAATGTGTTATAACTGACATAACTGTATTAAATATCATGACTCTCTACTCTTATCTCTTTATCATTGAGATGAACTAAAGCCACCAGATTTCAAGTCGGTGTGCATCGAAGCAGCTGTTGAATTTCGCTGGATTTTTAGTTTGAAAATAATTCACGATGTTTTCAACGGCTTTAATTTCATTCTTATTAGGTATTAATTTTTGTTGTAATTTGTTCTGTTCCTCCGCAGTTGTGCTGTTTGTTGTGTGTGTATTTCAATTTGCGTAACAATGTTCCCCAACCCCGCTCCTCAGCGGAATGAACTGTTTGTTCAACAATGAGCGGACTTAAAACAAATGAAGAGTGTGAACAGGTTGGTGCGAGTAGTTGCAGTTCACATATATATACTTAAGGACAAAAGTTCTGCACGGATGTTAACATCCGTGCAGAACCTTTTGTCCTTAAGTATAGTTTATGCCCTAAGACAGCGGCGACGCGGTTGCACATAAAACCGAAACAAAAAGACTTATGAGAGATAAATATGGTAGATATGTTAGGAGAAGCAACTATGTCATCTTCAGTTTTGCCTCCCTTCTCAGTGGGAGTTAAATGAAGGATTTGAGCCGCGACAAGAGAAAACCAACAAAGTGGTTTTGCGCCCTGTGCAGCCGACTCAGATCAGCCTGGACATCGGCCCAGTCCGATCAGACTGTTTGCTAAGCGCTTAAAGGGTAGCTAAGGGTCTAAGCTACCTCCATGCGGACAGCAAAGACTCTGATCAGACTGGGCAGATGCCCAGGCTGATCTGAGTATTCGCTGGGCGCACAACCACTTTGTTGGTTTTCTCGTGTCGCGGCTAAATATACTCCTTAGGAACAAGTTCTTTCCTCATTAAAGAAGGGTTTCAGCGTCTATGAAAGGAGGGACGTAAACAGGAGTAAAAAGTATGCAAAGACCAGGAACTGAAACAATCAAAATCCAAATCCAGCCCTCAAACCATAGTTGGAAACAACTAAGATTACAAATAATCGAGATACTGAGAACATATGGCCAACCGAGTGAGCAGCTTGTTCCCAAAAGGTGGCCACTCAGCAACCCAAACCGAACCAAAAATAATAAGAACATACATAAGGTAAAACATCACAGAAACTCTGACACGATGGTGGTCCGCCTTGGTAAAATGGCGAAAGACATGGAGGTATAACTTTACACCGTACTGAGTGTAACTATGGCATTACTTTAACATCTTTTTTGAATGCCTCCTTGGTTTAATCGCCATTTTACAAGGGGGGCAACTTTAACAGAATCATATTACCTCCCTTGTAGACGAATCTCTTCTCCAAATAGGGATTCTCTAACGAGAAAGAATTAGCTCTGTTTGAGAGTAGGCCCCTATGAAAGGCGTGACAAACACTCCAATACATGAATGGAGATTGTGAACCCTTGAAGATAAATGCACCATACAGCTAGCTAGCTTTGATTATAACTAGAAAATGTTTTTATGAAACACTATGCCCCCAACCATACGCTTGCCTCTAAAGAAGGCTCATCCCATAATAATGTTGAAGTTAGAAAGGGGGTTTATTCAGTTCATCTACATCTTAGCCTGTAATGCCATAAAATATAAGGAACATAGCTTAGCAGTTCTTCAAATATGCCTCAAAAGTTAATCAGGTCATCTACACCTTGGTCCAAACTATGTATAAGGATCCTAGCTTATGCGGTTTTCAGATAGTTTGTTCACAGGCTTGTTCCTATAGTATATGCCTATGTCCGGAAAGGGGCAATTACTTAACCAAAAATTTACGAAATATGCTCAAAAGTAAATCAGGTCCCCTACACCTTGATCTGCAACTGCATTCCAAATATCAGGATCCTAATTTAAGCTGTTCTGCAGATATATTGTTCACAAGGTTGTTCCTATATAAAATGACCAAGTTGAAAAAGGGGCATAACTCCTGAAAGACAACACAGGAGGAGGATAAAAAAATACGGGTCTGCTTATTTTTCATGTTCATGCAGCATACAAAATTTCAAGTTCCTATCTCTTACGGTTCTTGACAGTAAGTAAGGGTACATTTGTACCATAGGCTTCAATGCAATAAGTCGAAAAAGGGGCATAACTCAGTCAAAAATTCACAATATTTTTCAAAAGTTAATCAGTTCATCTACACTTCGGGCAGTATCTTCCTGCAAAAAACCATGATACTAGCATTAGAGGTTCTTGAGATATTTTGTTCACAAGGTTCCACAGGCTTACAATGCACTAAGTCAGAAAAGGGCCATAACTCGGTCAAAAATTCACGATTTTTTTTTCAAAAGTTAATCAGGTCATCTACACCTTGAGCAATGTCTTCCTGCATAATTACACGATCCTAGAATCAGGGGTTCCTGAGATATTTTGTTAACAAGGTTCCATAGACTAAGTTGAAAAAGGGGCATAACTCTGGAAATATGTAACCAGGGGAGAAAAGAAAAAAATCGTGCCCGCTTATTTTTCATATACATGTTAAACGCTAACACTAATTAAATGTCATACACTTTATTCACTGTCCTGCATATTGTTTCAACAGGTAATCACTTAACTGACGTTGCCATGGTTCAGTTGTGACGTCATGACGTCACATGACGTCACTAAGTATTGTTTCCTAAAGAAGAGCATTGTAATCAAGTAGAAGAGTTACCTAACATAAGAAGAATAGTAATATACATGAAATTAACATTAATTATACTTTTCCTTTTTGAGTTCCTGGTAGTCAGTTGTATAATTATTTAAAGAAAATAAATAAAAGAAGTTACTATGGAACAAACTTGAAAAATAAACAAGTAGATCTCAATAAACCCTGATGCTGATAAATTATTATTTAAAGTTTTAAAAAAAGTCCTCTGGCATCCTTCCATCTTTTAGTACACTTAGTAGGCTGTACCCAGAAGTTCCATGTTTTGTCATACAGTCAGCCAAATGAACTTTACCAGGACACCATTTTATTTCATTCACTTCGTTTTTCGCCAGGGATTGACTAATAGCAGCGATGTCTACTCTGAGCCTCTTGTCATCAACTAGTTTTGTTGAGTATACGGCTTCTATAACACTCTTATTGTCGACATAAGCAATAACTGGAATAGTTTTTGTTGATATACCAAAAATATCTTCCAGCATCTTTCTGTAGTAAAAACCACTCTCTAGTCCTTCTTGTAAGCTAAGGGCCTCGGCGGCAATTGTGGATCGTACTACCCGCTTAATCTTACCGGCATGCCAAGACAATGGGGAACATTTTCCATGGCAATCCATCAACCAGACAACATATGCTGCTGTACTTCCAGTTCCATTGTTTAGATTACATAAAGATGCATCTGTGAAGACCACAATCTTCAAGTCACTAACTTTGTTGCATAAGTTTGGGAATGTAATCACAGACCTAATGTCTTTTATTCGATTGACTACTTTAATAGCCCGAGAAAGATCACCTATTGTTCCCTCCTTAAGTTTTGTGCTTAGGTCTATGAGTTCAAAAGCTATGTCAGGTCTGGTTCCCTGTACAATCCAATTGATTTGACCAACAAGCTGCCGATATTTCGTCTGCTCCTCTGAAGTTAATGTACTTTGCTTGTCCTGTGCTCTTTGAGGGTCAATTGTTATATTCTGTATATTTGTCACATAGTTTGACTGATCTAATGCTATAGCGCCTTCTTCCTGAGCAACTTTAAATCCTATATAGTTAAAGTTCCCTTCTTCAACTTTACCTGCCACAAACCGTTTTCGTAGATTGACCATTAAATGTTCAAGATATTTGTCACCAGCATGGAGAAAGTCATCTATATGGCAGCATATGATGCCACTCAGTTTACCTTCTTTGTGCAGAAAGAACATTGCTGGATCTAGCTCACTCATTTTACATCCCAACCTCAATAATTCATCTTTCACGCTCATGTAGAACTGCCTAGCTCCATCTTTCAGCCCATAAAGCCCATGTTTTAACTTCCAGACTATCCCTTTCACTGTATTGCTCTCCTTTGGGGGTTTGATGTATATATCCCGTCTTAATTCTCTGCCCTGCAAAAACGCAGATTTAATGTCAGTTGTTTTAGCTGTCCAGTTCTTGATCGATGAAATAGCCAAAAATATTCTCATCGTTCCTTTTCCTACTGTGGGACTGTCCCTGGGCATAGTAAATTCTAACCTCAAAACCTCGTACCACGAGCCTTGCCCTTGTCTGTCCTTCTTTATTTGTAATAACCCACCTTGTTGACAATGTTTGTTGCCCACAGTCTTTCACTTCTTCATAGGTGTGAAATTGATTCAGTTTCTGTAACTCCACTAATTTAGCTGCAGTGGTTTCATCACTAGCACTGTTTTGTTTCATGACTAGGTTAACAGTCTCGTCATCAGTTATCAGCTCCCATTGTACTTGTTCAAGATTTACACTTTTCTTTTCTTTGGTAGTGTCCTCTTGTATATCATACCAGTGTTTATTCTTACCTGTGGTTTTTCCAGCTCTTCCAAGTACCTTTGCTTTAATCCATTCACCAGTATTTTGCATCTTATACTGGATGCTATCATTTGGTTTCAGAGTTATTCTGTTCTGTTGGATATTCTGTCTATCCATCCTTGGATCTGAAGCTGGTATATCCTCCAATATTGTGTTGGGTTCTTCTAGATCTTCATTGCCCTTATTTTCATCAGTTTTGTCCGCCATACTGTGCTCAACTTCCTTCTCTTCCTCCTCTGTCAAATTGCTGTTAACTTTCTGAAGTCTGTTTGGAGAAACACGTACAAACACTCCACCATGTCTAACGAAAACTACTTTCCCATCTTGGAACACTACCTTTCCTGGACCAAGCCAACGTTCTTTGCCTCCTCATATAAAGTTGTCTTATTGTTATAGTTCATTCCAGTCAACACAAGCAATTTTTCCTCTTTTGTAATATTTGCTTTTCTAAGTAATTTAAAGGCCAAAATTTCAGGTGGTAAGGTCATTTTTTCTTTTCTATTTTCTTGTACTTAGCATCAAACACTGCTATGTATTCTGTAACAGACTGCCCCCCAGTTCTATAAAAATCGTCAAAATCTTCAAATTTTTCTAAGCTGTCAGTGAGGTCATCTTTAGCTAAATGTTCATCCAAAAAATTTACCAAAACAGTTAACCCATCTTCACTTTTTAAATCATCTATTGCAATCTGGTCAAAAACCTTTTCTCTTATTTGAGATTCAGCGGGCAGCATGCAGGGCATTTAAATGCTGTGCAAAAACCTCACTGCTTGTTGATCCCTGTAATGCTGGTAAGGTATCATTCATAATGTTCGGCAGGTTAGGATTTTGTCCAAAAACAAGTTGGTGGCTGCTGTACCCATTCCACATTTGTAGCGAATTCCTTGCCATGTTTGCCCAGGAAAGTAGGGCTTGAGAGTTTATCTTTCTGTAATCAGCCTCAAGTTTGAGTAACATCATATCTGTAACCGCATGAACCCTCTCACATAAACCATTTTGAAATGGGCTTTCTCCTGAGGTTGTACATAGTTGAACATTCAGAATAGATGTGATTTCTCTTACCTCATCTGCATTATACTCACCCCCGTTATCTGTCATTAAGACTTTCATGACTCCAAACTTGCCGATCCACTCTGTCATCAATGCATCTATTATGTTACATGGCTTCTTTCTGTTAACAAAAACAGACAAAGTATACCTTGACCACATGTCGATAATGTGTAGTATCCGACGACCATTCCATTGTTTGAGGTCCATTGCCACCTTTTCCTTGAATCTGGTGGCCGTTGGCATACCTACTACTGGCCTTGATGGAGTTTTGGCATATCTTGCAATGTTCACATTTTTCGCCTATCTCTGCTAGAGTTTCTTCATATTCTTCCTTCCAGACTCCAGCATCCTTCAGGAGAGCAATCAGTCTATTCATTGGAGGATGGGCAAATTGTCTATGTAGTTTCAGCAGTGTCTTGTATCTATCCTTTCTGTTCAAAACATCAAGCTTGACAGCACAAATATTCTCTACAGGGACTTCTTCTGATTTGTCTATAGGGATACAGTAATGGCCTGATGATGTCAGATTTAAAGCTACCTCTTTCCCCATTATCACAGCTGTGTCATTTTCCAAATCCAGTTTTATAGCAGCCTTCTTCATTGCTGTTCGTGAAAGTAACAGAGGAATATCAGATTCCACTACGTCTGTCTTTATTATCACCTCTTTTCCAGCAATAACTGCGGGCAAGCTATATTCCCCCTTTGACTTCAGACATGTTCCTCCTCCAAACTTAAAGACTTTCTGACCCTCAGATTGTTTCACCTTTACTTTATCATCCTTGTCTTAAGATTGAATATAACTTTTTACCCAGCTGTAACCACAGACTGTACTGCTGCACGCACTGTCTAGAACTGCGCAGTTGCGTGCATCAATGCCCAAACGGCGTACCTCTTCAGTATTGTACCCTGTAAATAAAACCGCATGTTCCTCATTTGCAATATTGACTTTTGCCATGTTTTCCAAGCTGCCTGAGCATGCTGGTAGTAAATGGCGGTACGATCCACATGATTTACAAGTTAAAGTACGACCATCTGGCCCCACAGGATTTATGTTCTTTCTCTCTCTGTTACTAGGTTGACTGACTCTTGACCCAGATTCTGTATGCTGATAACCTCCGCCTCTTGCTGTAGGTCTTCTTGACTCTGGACGCTGAAATTCTCCTACTGCTGCTCCCTGTCTTGACTTTCCACGCTTCCATGTTGCCTCTTTCTCCCGGCCATAGCTTTGACTATTAACTCTAGTTCTAGAGTATCCTGCAGCAAGCAATGCCTCTTCATTTGCTGCTAGGAAAGCTGGTTCTATCTTGATACTTGATCCACTGGTGCTAGATTCATTGTCACTCCCTTTGAATTTCTTCAGAGATTCCCCATATAAAGGAAACGCTACCTCCATGCAGACAGTGACGACTCTGATCAGACAGGGCGGATCTGAGTCTGCACTGGGCGCACATCCACTTTGTTGGTTTAGTCGTGTCGCGGCTCAGTTATTATCTGTTCGACAAATATCGCCGAATATCATGAATATTGGATCATGAAATGTGATTTTGGTTTCGGGGAATGACCGGTAGGCATTTTGTAGTTGTGTGTCCGGGATGAAAGGGTATGTGTGTACCTAGTTGTACGCATGCATACGTCTGTACAATTGTGTGTTTATGCAAGTATCAGGGTTGTGGTCAGTGACAGCGGTTTTGCTGAACATCGGTGGTGGCGTTAGCTTAATCAAGTCGTCAAAACTGTACAACCCAGCCTACCAAGAGGTAATGTGTATGTTATGGTTTCATACCAAGGGACTGAGGCCTCACCAGAACAAGCACAACTGAACGAAACACGCGTTCATCGGCGCGTTTTTTACAATTTGCTGAAAGCTTGTATGCGAATGTATGTGTGTGAATATATATCCATTAAGTATGCATCAATAAAGTGATGGCGAGAGATCACACGGAGAGGTTATTTATAGTATAAAGTAGATCTAATGCATATTTTCATGTGTCTGTTCGCATACGTATCTGTCTGCCAAGGTTTTTCTGGGAAGAAATAAGAATGAAGAGATGATTAAAAGTGTTTGGGGGTTATTTCTCCTGCATCTATTAACAAGCAAGGCAGAAACGATTTGTGCTCGTCTTCATATTCGTGTGTGCGTGTGGATATATTCTTAAGTACGTACCAACATGTGTGCGTGCGCATATGTGTTTGCGTTCGTGTATGTGTGTGTATCCAGCTATGGTGGGACTTCCCGTTTGCCTCCCTGGGTTATACATCCTTTGAAAAAGGGTGTCTACTCTTAAAACAAAGAATATGCTCCTATAGAAGCAATTTTCTCTTTTAAAGACCTGGATTTTTGTCATTAGTAAGTTATGTAATCCTTATCTACTCCAATAAACAGTCTCCTGTGGCTAAGCTGTCTTCTCCAGACCAGTGTCCCAGCAGTCTCTTACGGAGGCCCGAAATGGGGGAAATCAATAACAGAGATACATGTACCTTGTTTTAATTACTGGCATTAATATTCATCAAAGTTTGATGTAGAAAATCATTTTAGATACATATATTCTGGTAATGTTTACAATATCTTAAGTTCACATCTATCCCTTTTCACAATCAAAATTCATTATGAGAGAAGCCAAAATAAAATAATATACTCTGCATGAGGAAACAAAATACTGATAATGATAAATCCATAATTGTCAAATTGCAGGCTAAAACCAACAAAACTACAGTGTCAGGTCTTGTAAAAACAAATGAACTTTAACCAATTCACTGTTTTCAAAGGTGTGAAAAACATGTTTAATGTCACCAAACTGCTCGAGACATTGGTTTCACAATCTTATCAAATTGAAGTCTTTTGGGTCTCTGATGTGATCCTTGAAACAAAATTTCATCTTCAAATTTTCCATTTTTTTTCTTCCTGAGATTATTACATGTATAATGGCTAATGTATTAAATTACAGAGCATTTGACTCACTTCATATACACTCAAAAAAAAAAAAAATAATAAATAAATAAATAAAAAAGAAGAAATTATAAAAATAAGTAAATAAAAATTAAGAACATAAAATTAAAAATAACATATTGAAATATATAAAAGTTAAATTATTTAGTGATGATACAAGACAATATTTGTAAAATATATTCAATTATTTTTTTTTTCTTTCTTCCTTAAGTTCATTTTTTATTCAGGTTTTTTTTTTACCTTTCCTCTTTTTTTCTTTCTTTTTTTTTAATTAATATTTGAGTTTTCTTTGACTGCTTATCAGCAAATTATATTTTACAAATTACAGAATATATTGTTCTGATCTCATACATTTTGACTGATGCAAGAATTTATCCCACTGGAGCCCCACAGGCAGGCAGTGGTTTCAGCACTGCATTGTTTTATGACCCTAATAAATGAGGTGATAAGGAGGTGCCTTTGATTTTCTTATCACGTGTCTATTGGAGGGGATTAGATTGGGGGGGGGGGGTCAAAAATGATAGAACAAAATCCAGCCCTTTAAGAGTTCACAGGGTATAATCGATTCCGCCAATTTTCGCTTCCTGCAGAGACTGTACATCATATTTGGCTTCCGCCGAGACTGTCCGCGAACTCTTGCTTCCTGCCGAGACTTCTCTACATGATAAATGGCAGGAAGCAGAATCACGCGGACAGTCTCGGCAGGAAGCCATTTTTCGAGGACAGTAGTCTCTGCAGGAAGCAAGAGTTCGCGGACAGTCTCGGCGGAAGCCAAATATGATGCACAGTCTCTGCAGAGTTGACCCTCATTGATTAGGGAGTCAAAAAACAAAAATAAAAAAACAAAAAACAAAACCAGAGTTGCTTTCCTTGAAAGTGTACACATTTATCTAAATTGTATCAAACAAGATTTTCAAAAATGACAGTCTTTTCTCTTGTCACACGACAGTCTTTTCTCTTGTTTTTAATTTTACTTCACACATATAATAGTATGTATTGAATATGTGAATATATCTTATCAACATGAGTCATTATGCAGCCTTTAGAAAAACCATTTGTACAATCCACACCGGGTTGATGATTCTATATATATAGTAGGTCGGGCAGATGAAAAAGAATCTGGTTTACTTTACAAATAAACAATGTTGCACTAGTTTATTTCCTAAAAAATCTCAAATATAACTAGTTGAGAGAATCCTAAGCATCAGTGACATTTTAATTAATCTGATAAAGCACGTCTCTTCGCCCCGATTGGGCAAATAAGGGAGTGGGTCGGGGAAGGGGGGGGGGAGGAGCAGGGGACGAAGGAGAAAGGAATGTAGTGGGCGCTCGCTGGTCAGCTTGGTATTATTGCCTGAGTAACAAAGAATTGCAAAACAGACCCTAAATAGTGTGCTCCATCCATCTAAATGAATGTCCGTTTCACTGTACTCCCTGAAAGATATCCCTCTTCACCATCCTTTCTTCAAAGTAACCCATTTCATTGTGATCTTTTGAAAAAACAGAAAGGACCCCTTTCAACTGTTGTCCAAGTATAAGACTTTTTTTTATTTTGGCTTGCCGTCTCGGCGGCAAGCCAGTATTCGAGTGGTTTAGTGATACCGAGTTATTTTCGGAAGAAACGATACGTCACACTTAGTCGGAAATACCTGGAGAATGTGTACTGCAACGATTAGTTCTAAACCTTTTAAGGGCCGCAATATTAAGCCAAAGAGATTGGAAAGATCGTGCCGGTTTGAGACTGAATTTCTTCATTATTTTCTTCACAGACATAACAAACAAAGGCCTCGTCCGATTTTGTCTATTTTTATCCATATCCGATTTACCTCATCTGCTAAAATATCTATGGAAACTTTATTCATTTTTGATAGTACATGTACTTTTTTAATATTTCCGTTAAAAAGCTGGTTTTTCTTTTACAAGTGCCTTGGACATGGCCTCATTTCTTTTCCTTTTTATAAACTGATTGCATTAAAAATGAAACTCTGAATTTAATGCAAAGTATTTGGCTTTGCATCCGAAGAAATATACCAAAACCTGTGTAAGAAACAGTCGCAGTGTTTATATAGCTTAGTGCAAAGCATTAGCTTTTCCAAAAATCATGCAGCGGCGTCGCGAAAAATAGGCCTTAGGGCATCGCATAATCTGACTGATCAGAGCAGCCGGCACACTGTCCAGTGACGGTGCATTCATGGGATCTGATCAGTCTTTTTCGGCATATATATTCTACATGATGATCCATAATGAAGACATCTTTTATGCTGAGGATAGACCGATAAGACTGTGCTTATGCGGGAGTGGGCTGATCTGTGTATCTGTAAAAACTGAAAGAGCAGAGTTCAAATTTATTGTTAATATTTTGAAACAACCGTTTTTGACGATTTTCTTCCCATATCACATTAACTGAAAAACATTTATTCCATTTATCTATGTGTGTGGCTTGCTTGTATGTAGAACTGACCGTGTTATGTATGTAAAAGTCGGTAATGTCGGTGAGTACTTAACGCTTACGCATTGCAACAGCAAAATATTGAAGGAAAGAGGTATGTAGTTAATAGAAAGGAAATTTATTTTTCAAAATTTCAATGAAAAAAAAATCAGGATAATAGTGCAGTGCTAGTTTGAATTCAGTGCATCATTTCTTTGTTGATGGCAGCCATTTTGAAAGTGGCGAATAATTGCGTCATGTCATAGTGACGGCTGCTGTACTTTATTACTAAACACGTTGCTTAAAAACATAGCATAAATATAAAAGATAAATTTCATTTGTCGGGAGTTCATGGAAATACGAACGCAATATGTTCCGTGCTTTGTTGTTCCCAAATGGTGTTAAGCAAGTTATTGTCCAAACAATAACAGCATGCATTTTGTTCCCATAGTGTCAAAATTTTGTTCCAGTCACTGCCACTGATGCCACTTAAACCAAAAATAAACTTCAGTAAATATTAATTTATTTCTTCTTTTGATGCCAAGTTCAGATGTGCCAAAATTCCATAGACTTTGGTTTGAAACAGTCTTTCCTAAAATTTTAATTCAGACTAAATGTAACTCAACAGCCGTAAAGAAAAGGCTTGATTGATTTATTGATTGATTGATTGCTTAACGGCCACAGTAAACATCTATGGTCATGTCGGGACCACGCTATTCCTGGGCAGGCTTAGACCTCATAAGCGATTAACCAGTATTAAGTGCACATACTTTCGCCAGTAACTGACAACTGCCCTTCTTGAATCAGCGGAAGGAGACACGAAAGTATATGGCCAGACCGGGTATCGAACCCAGGACCCCTGACTTATGTGTCAGGTGCCCTACCGATTGCGCTACGCGGCCCGAAAAGACTTGAAATAGGTCCATATAGTTATTTTCCTTGAGACATGACTAACGGCCGGCCAAAATGTTGGAAAACTGTTTTTGTTGTTGTTGTTGTTGTTGTTGTTGTTGTGTGTGTGTGTGTTTCCTCAATTTGTTTTTCAAATAAATTCTACAATTGTTTTTACCTTACACCCGTGGATAATGCCACCATTCAAGAAGTTAGAAATTAAATACTTTTCTAAATAAAAGTAAGCAACAGAAAGTGCACTAACAATCGCACAGTATCCGAACTGACTGTACCCTCTCTTCCGGTTTTCATAGCGTTGAATCGAGGGTACAAAATTCGCTTGTAACCAGTAGTCGGAAATCATTATGTTTATCCGGAGTCTGCTGCGTCATTTATAGTTATTCAGCTTCGAAAATGCAAAGAGGTAAGTTTAATATAATTTGTTCTTCGGTCTTTTACTTTATTACCCTTTATAATGAAAACCTCATGGCCGTCACAGAAATTTTATTCCGAGCAGCTGAATATAACACGAGTTTATGTCGTGCAAAACCTAGCTATCATCCTATTATCAAAACTAACGAACTGTAGATTGATAAAGCCTTCCGTTTATTTTAAAGATTTTTTACAAAACACTTAAAAAAGGCTCAAAATGGTTTTAGAATCATGCCAAGGGCGAGTTGAATACTGTACCAATTACTACCCACCCATACACGACATTGTACAGGACAATAAAGTAAAATACCGAATAGCAAATTATATTAAACTTACCTCTTTACATTTTCAAAGCTGAATAACTATAAATGACGCAGCAGGTTCCGGATAATATCTCAAAACATAATGATTTCCGACTACTGGTTATAAGCGAATGTATGTACTCTCGATTCAACGCTATGAAAACCGGAAGAGATTGTACAGTCAGTTCGGATACTGTGAATCAGGTTCACTTCAATAACAACTCATGTAAGCTGTGCAAGCCTTCCTTTAAAAAGGAAATTTTATTTTATTTGCAGTTGCGGCCGTATCTAGTGATAACTGTAGCAGACATTGTAGCCACACCAGACATTCAGTTTGTGGTACCGATGGCAAAACATACAGTAAGTTGTTAAGGTGGTGATTTATGGTAAATGTAAAAATCTGCATAAAACCAGAAAAAAGTAACGTATCTCCCTGAAAGTTAGCAGACTTCTTATTTTCGTTGTTCTTTACCGTTTAGAATACAAAATAGACGTACATGCTGCTTAAAAAAGTGTTTTTATAAGGAAAGATCAAAGGGTAATTTTCTGCGAATAAATCTGAAAAAATAATATCGTTATTGAAAATTTACGTAGTGCTGAAGGTGTATTATTGCATAATGAAGAGCGTCCTAGCAATTATTTATTCCAACTCTTTCTCAAATTGTAATGTAGACCAGATGAAAACGGTAGCTTTTTCTCAATGTTCAACTATGTACAAAGTAAATGTACACTGGACGCATTTATTAAATATAGGGTAGGCAAGCATATCTATGTAACACCTACAATATAAATAATACATTACTGACATGATCAGTGGTGTGTAGATGAAATTGTTCAACCTTGTTAAAATAGTATCACCTGTCTCACCTGTGTGTTTTGACAAAAAAATTTGGACACAGACTGCATCTTTTTTCATCTGCTCAGCCTGATAATGTGTGAAAGAGTTTGAAAAAATAATTGCTAGGACGCTCGCCATTATGCAACAAGGTACTCTAAGCACTAAGTATATTTTCAATAATGATATTATTTTTTCAGATTTATTCGCAGAAAAATAACCTTTGATCTTGTCTTATAAAAACACTTTTTAACATTAACAAATGCTGCATTTTGGGATTCTAAATTATGAGAAACAACATAAAGAAGGCATCTGCTAAGTTTTGGAAAGATCAGTGTTATTTTGAGTATTTTATGCAGATTTTTGTCTTTGTCCCAAATCAGTGATTATCACCACCTTAACCTGGACTTGTTTATACCGTAAAATTCTAATTATTGGGACCGATAGATCTGAGCAAACAGTGTAGATCCAGATCAGACTGCTCCCCAAGGGAGCAGTCTGATCAGGGCCTACACTTTTGAACAAATACTGTAATTATTTTAGATGTCCCCATTGTTTGATCTTTTACGGTAGTGCAGTCCCTAAAACGGAACAGCCAAAGAGATGGCTGTTATTTTGCGAGCATTACTTCCGTGCCTTTCCGTCCATGTCAGAATTTCTATGACATACAGGTATAAAATGATATTGTTTTGTTCTAGTAACAATGATCCCGCTGAAACGCAATGGAATCAACAATTTACATTATAAATCCCACGTTATTTAAATAAACTGCACCGCCTTCACACGGGGTCTGCGAAATAGATAGGCTGCCTGCAGTTCTCCTCAAGTTAGGTAAAGGATCCTCACATTTAAAGGCAACATCTCGTCATGACTGAAACATTACAGCCACATCTCACTCACTCACAAAAATAAACTTTCATTACAAATCACTTCAAATTTAACTCTCAAGCAGTAGGTAGTCATTTTCTTATTCTGTCACAGCGCGTATACACACCGTTTCAAATCAGGCCCCGAGGTTATAAAACTTTTTTCATGCTCAACTCAGCTGAGCATGAAATTTTATCTGCTAATAAATGGCAAATTACTGATAAAAACAGATGTTTTCTTGCTCAGTTTAGCTGAGTATGAAATTTTCTCTGCTTATGAATATGAAAATGCCAACATTAGTTGGCATTTTCATATTTATCAGCAGAGAAAATTTCATGCTCAGCTGATTCGAGCACGAAAAAAGTTTTATAATCTCGGGAGCAGGTTGATCAGCTGTTTTTAGTTTAACCCACAAAAAAAAAAAACAATGAGAAACAGGCCTCAACCTCATTTTCTGCCAATACACTGGCTTTACTTTGATCCAAGTAGGGCACCCCAATGCCGAAGGTGTCACTGCATTTTCGCCCAACCCTCCCACTTGGCACACAAGGTTGAATCAACCTTAAATCAACCCATCACGACGTTGAATCAAGGTTGATTCAGTGAAGATTCAACCTTTGTGTGCCTGCTGTGCTACCACCCCAAATATGACAATGCCGTTGTCCATGCACTGACATGGCCTGTTTGTTGTAATCCGACGAAGGAGGAGGGACGTATAGAAATGATCTTCGTCCGTCCTCATGTGCGTCTGTCCGTCTGTCCGTCTTTCCACCCGTCCTTCCGCTCTTACCAGACCTACATTGTGGGGTGTTTTGTATAGAATATGGTGCATTGTGGGATGATTCTGCATTGTGGGATGCACCCCATGATGAATGTATTTCATTCGCTTGCAAATAAGCTAAAATGACTAAATTTCAAACATTGGGGGTACACCCCAGAATGTGTACAGACTCATTTGTCCATTGTTGGACATGTCCGTCCGATAAATTTTATGGGGTGCACCCTACATTGTTCTACCCCCTTTGGACAAAACTTATAAATCATGCAGGTTTAATCCACATTAAAGGTACCCCACAAAGCTTATTTCTACACACCTAAATTATAACTATATAGGGGGTGTGTTTCATTATTATAATTTTAGAATGGTCTAGTTTTGACAAAACTGTGGGGACGGGTATAGTCAGATTTTTTGACAGTTCTAGTTTATTGCGATATGCTGAGCAGAAGCAACGCAATTTTTCTCGCACACTGACTAATAAACGTAAGCTAATACAATTTTAGAAAAGTTGACTCACTACTGGCATATTACTGCAAATTCCAGATGCCGGCGTTTTGTTGCCTCAAAGGTGCAGGGGCTGAAGAAAATTGTGAACGCTAAAATATGCATAACAGAAGCTGAGAATTTAATTTGCTGAACGGCGATATTCCTTTCTAACCGAATTATAGCGTTGTTTTCACTGATCAATGATGTTTTAAGTTCGTAAATTTTAACCATGTAAATTCTAATTTCAGGAAATCAGTGTTATTTGGATATAGCTATATGTGAGGCAGCAAGAAACCACGAATTTGTTGCACTGGCACACAATGGCTCGTGCGGCCCGCTTGATCGCACAGATGACCACTGCGATACCCTCTGTGACGAAGAAGGCCAAAGGGAGTATTGTGGCAATGATGGAAAAACTTATGGTCTGTAAATTACGGAACCCCTGAAGGGACATTTCCTTTCCGATATTTATCAGAATAGAAATTGAAACAAGAAAATAAGAACAGAAATCAAAACAACAAATATCTCGTTTAAACGACTTATTATATCGTTTAAACGACATATTTCGTTTGAATGATATAAAATAGAATAGAAATTAAAACAAGAAAACCAGAGTGGAAATTATATCAAGAAAAACAGAAAAGAAATCGAAACAAAATATGTCGTTTAAACGACTTATCATCTTCTTTCCTTTCCGATATTTATGAGAATAGAAAATGAAACAAGAAAATTAGAACGGAAATAAAAACAACAGATATCTCGTTTAAACGACCTCTTATATCGTTTGAACGATATATCAAATTAGAACGGAAATAAAAACAACAAATATCTCGTTTGAACGACTGTTTAAACGAGATACTTGTTGTCTTGAGTATCCGTTCTAATTTTCTTGTTTAAATTTCTTTTCTGATATTTATCAGAATGGGAAGTACATGTAATAAGTCGTTTAAACGACATATTTTTGTTTCAATTTCTTTTCTGTTTGTTCTTGAGTTAATTTCATTTCTGGTTTTCTTGTTTTAATTTCCATTCTACTTTATATCATTTAAACAACATATTATGTCGTTTAAAGATATACGCCCTGATATGTTTCTATTCAAATTTCAAATTTCTCATGAAAAATCGTATCAAAGATTTAAAAATGATTTATAGTAAAAGTACTTTATCTACCAAATTTATAATTTGTGCCGGCCATTGGAAGTAGGAAAATTTAAGAAAATATATAAAAACGCGGGAATAGCGGGTCGCCATTCCCGCCAAAAACGAATACTGGATACGCCCAGTAATCATGGTTAATCAGGGAAAAGTTATATCATGAATAATTTTAAGCCCTTTCTTTAATGAACATCGGACAGTTATTGGCTGAAAAGATCTCACGTGCACGGATTAGAGATTAATGCTATTGTAAGGTTATTTACTCCACTATTCATAAAATGCAAAGGGTGCTTGCAGAAACGCCTTTTTATTCCCATGTGGGAGTCAATCAATTTATGACGAAAACATGTTCATGAATATTCAAAAAGGATTCGCAATGATATATCGTCTCTGCCTCCGTACCAAAGACTTTTTGGATGAAGATTTTTTTTGCACAACTCTTAATTGTGTTGCATACAACTAATCCGTTTAATTCTTTTGTGGTTATTTCATAATGAAATACGAGAGAGTATACCTTTAAACGATATAACAAGTCGTTTAAACGAGATATTTGTTGTTTTGAATCCGTTCTAATTTTCTTGTTTCAATTTCTTTTCTGATAAATATCGTAAAGGAAATGTCCCTTCCGGGGTTCCATAGTAAATTCATAAAAAATGTGCAACTCTTTCTTTACCGTTAACATTCTATAAATTAGGACACCTGAAATTATTACATGACTGCCCTAATATTTGAACAGTTTTTGGTTTTTCATTGCCGTTATTCGTCAAAAAGATGCAGATGGAATAGCAAGCAGTGTAGACTGATGAGGCTTGAATAGCTGAAACTTCGAAGTATGGCCCATGTTCCTTCTTTTGAACGTGTTTTCTGCTCTCATAGGTACTCTTTAGATTTTGATATTTCTTCACTGCAGCTGGTGTTGGCCGTGTGGCGGCGGTAAAACGTCTCCCCGTCTCTCATCCATAGTGCAGATTATATTTCATTTTGTCCTTTGAGATCAGAGGATATATTCTGAGAAATCAGAAGCTTTGATTGGTTTAGACTCCTATTCTAAACCATAGCGTTTTATTCATTTGGACCCATTTTTTGATAGTAATCAGACTTTGACTCGACTGCGTTATTACAATTAAGAAGTTACAGTATAACTTTCTCTGGCTTTCGTCACCAGGTAGTGTCAGGGTCACTGATGAGGTTTGAAAAGCCGAAACTTCGAAGTATGGCCCATTTTTCTTCTTATGAATCTGTTTTCTGCTCTTAAAAGAACTTTTAGATTTCAGTTCTGGTCTGACTGCAGATCCCAGTCTGCACTATTTACTCGGACCTATCTGTCCCAATACTTGAAGTGGGAATAAAAAGTTTAACTGAGTTTATATGTATATTCAAGAATTGCTTAAAACATTTTTCGGGCCACAACGACAATGACAACGAATTAGAAAGAAACTTGATTTTGCACTGCATTTATACTAGACGTGCTTTATTCGAGAAACTGGTTTTGCCAAAGGGTGTAACAAACTGTCAGGTCCGTAGGAATGATAATTTAGCATTAAATTAAGTGGTAAGGCA
Source organism: Ctena decussata (assembly GCA_963989385.1). NCBI lineage: Eukaryota > Metazoa > Mollusca > Bivalvia > Lucinida > Lucinidae > Ctena > Ctena decussata. Next base: position 43,455,482 of record OZ022500.1, read on the forward strand.
AAAACAACCGAGTTTTATAGTCAGAAGTTTTGTTGGCATGTACGTTGTCCTCGTAGCCTGTGTTGAATGCCAGATCAATGTGATATGTCATAAGAATGGTTTTCCGTTTATAAATATTCAAAATGGTCCCCCGGAGCCAGAGTTCCGGCTGTCTAACATTCAGTTTAGAACGACCGATGACTTCTTTGACGTTTTTGTATTCTGGCCCACAACAGTGCGTTATTATACCCTGGTGGCACATTTACGGTGGGACTAGATTTTGGCTGGAATTGAGTTTAGCATCTGGTCTTGGTGCGATAACAACAGTTCTTCTCTATAAATCTAAATATAAGATCTCAGAAGAGGTAGATTATGGACATAGAACGTGAAATTTTACTGAATCAGTTCGGGCTGTTTCTGACGTTAACGTGTAGCGCTACACGTCCACGCTTGGCCGCCGGTTGTACAAGGTGAACAACTGGAAACAGAGAATCGAATTATTGGAGATTGAATCTAGGTTTGAGAAAATCACACTTTTCCATTGTATGAATTTCAGGTAGCATCTCGCTTATAATTTGAGAGGAGCATGGCATACACTGTATGCCATGCTCCGCTCGAATTATAATTGAGATGATGCCATGAATCTGTTACCATAGCAACTATGGAATTACCGACTGTTGTGCTTAGTAAATTGGCATAATGACGTCTTGATGACGTCATTTAGATATCTATATGAATTTTTGGTTGCTATGGTAACATATATATGACGTCATATTATCGGAGCATGGCAAACACTGTATGCCATGCTCCGCCATTTTTTTTAATTACCAACTAAAATTCTTTCAACAGAAACTTTTTTTCAATTTTTTTCTCAAACAAAGTAATTTAAACGCTTGACCGCTGGTTTTACAAGATGGCCAACTTGATCAGAATGGTCTCTGCTTCGCCGGTACGCGAATTGCTCCGCAAAGTGGACTACTTTAAGAGAAAGAACTTGTTGTCTCTGAGAGTTAATGCATGCCTTATGCTGTATGGGTACATCTGTATGTTCTTCTGCCATTTTACATTGTTGAATAGCTTTCGTGACTTCTTTCTTTCCCTGGGTGAAATAGTCCTTCTGAAAGGGTTATTTGGTCCTTAAAGACCTAGGGGGCCAAATTCTTTCATTTAAATGTGACCACTATTGACAAGAGAGACAAAAATGAAAATGGTCTAGTTGCTTCCCTGAAAGTGTAACAATTTACCTTAAGGGTTGCTTTCTGTGTTGTATATTGAATGCTCTTCATATCACACCTGGCTAACTATGTTTCTAAGGCTGTTACAAAACTAAAAAGAGTTATAGTTCCCAAACGACCTGGTCATCGTGGCCAAACAAAGTTTGTTTATCCACGATGACCAGGTAGGTTGGGAACTAGGACTCTTTCCTAAATAGTGTCAAAATAGTTCTAAAATCACCCCTGGTTAACTATATACCGTATATATAACGAAAACGGCTGTTCCCAAACGAAAAAGAGTTCTATTTCCCAAACGATCTGGTCGTCGTGGCTAAACAAATTTGCTTAGCCACGATGACCATGTAGTTTTGGAACTATTACTCTTTTTCGTTTCGTAACAGTCCCGGAAACATAGTGAACCTGATTTGAAAATGATGTCTTTCTTGTCATTTTAGCTAGCCTATGCGACTTGCAGAATGCAGATTGCCTGTCTATGAAACATCATAGTCACATAACTGTCGCTCATTACGGAGCCTGCCTTACGCTGAACGGAACGTGTGCCCATTACAACGCAACATGCCCGCGCAAACATGACTATAAATGTGGCTCCACGGGATACACGTACAGTAAGTGATATTCTTCATTATTACCCACCCTAGGACCCTGCTATACTAATCAAAAATGAAAACGTGAGTCACTATTTTTTTTTCTACATACGATAGTCGAGAAGAGGACAGGCATAATTATCATTCTTACGAGTATTTAGGGAAAAAGTAATCATTTTCTAATTTAACAGATACTCGTACATACTACTCAAGATTCTTTCGATGAAGCAATATTGGAGCTATCTTAAATGCAACAAGGGTACTTTTGGTTAAAAGTTTCTTAAATGATAAAAACTCTATCGCCAATGCCTTTCCATTATTAAATTCAATATGTGTAGACTCATTGGCTAAAATTATGCCAAAGCATGGTCGACTAGGAGGTCGTGTGGACCAGAACGAAAAACTATGATTCGGGCAATTTTTAAGTCACAAATTCAGTTTCAATAGAATTTCCATTACCGTGACATGAAAATCTTTATGGCCGCAGTTTAAGAAATGGCTTTCAAATAAATTTAATATTGAAGACATTGAGTTTGCAAAATAATACCAAATATCTGAGGCAAAAGTAAAAAAACAACTATAAAAAAAAAAAAAACAACAACAGACGAGCTGGTATAGAAACTATGGCAGCTCAATCATCTCTACAATTATGCGTAATTCAAAGGCAGAAAAATTGAAAATTTTGAATCTTTAAACTTTTTTTCAGGGTGTAATTACAATTAACATAAGCTTTCAAATATTTTTCTGTACACACTGGAACTAATGATTGCGCACTGGAACTAATGATTGCGTACAAGAAAAATTCCTTCGGCGGTCTCGAGCGATAGTGCATCGGATCGTGGGCGCTAGTTTTGCCCACAAAGTCATGAAGTTGTATAGATCAGCTTTAGCAGTAAATTGTTGAGTAATAATTCACTGTTTAAAGGTCAGTTGTAAAGTAGATCAGATAAGAGCGCAGAGCGCGAGTGATATATCTATATGTACTTACAACTGACAGTCAAACAGTGATTTATTTCTCAACAATACATTGCTTCGATTCGAACACTCAAAAACCTTGAAAAGGTATTCTTTTTATTCAAATTATCCCAACCGTCCTGCCAGCGCGTTCATGCTCCTGCTAATATTCTTAACAGTATCTCTAGAATAAATGTTCTTTTTTATGTCAGTTTGAGAAAAAAAGAGACGTTACACCGTCTAACGTCTAAAACGTCCCAAAATTACGTCAGTAATTGCCAGTGACGTCAGCAATTAGACTCATGCGCTCTGAAACAGTGAGTTGTAGCAGAATTAAACACGAAAACTTTCCATTGCTTCTATAGGCCCACTGTGAAAGAATTCTTTATCATTTTCTGTGCTCGCCGCCGAATATTTTTACCCCGACTTTGTTCTATTGGAAGTGCTTATGGGCAAAATCATAATCACTTTTGAAATCACAAATCTATTTAGAGATATCACTAAACCAACTTTGTGACATCCCAAATTTCATTTTATGATATCACTAATTTATTCCTATTTAGTGGTATCATTAAATCGATTTTGTGATATCACTAAATCGATTTTGTGATATCACTTAAACGATATAGTGATATCACATAATAATTATTGATATCACAAAATAATATGTGATATCACAGTTTTGAAATAGTGATATCACAAAATCGATATGATGATATCTCAACTTCGATTTTGTGATAAAGACCAAGATGTTTGTTGGAATCATCTTCAGATATTTGAGAAGCTCTTTTTATCATATTGCCAACTGCAAGGAGCAGATCAGTCTGTACAAGTGTGCAGTCTCGTCAAGGCATGCACAGTTCAAGACATTTAATTGTTAAGTTAACAAGCTGGCCCGAGTATGTGTAGATCGCGATTGCCGCTCCGTGAAAATTTAAACAATTGGCACACCTAAATATTTACTGTAATTTTACTAAATATCCACCAGGTTTTACAGTGCAGTTGTATGTCTAAAAATGCAGATGTACTGGCAAACAGTATAGACCCTGATCAGACTGATTCCTTTTGTCTACACTGATTGCTCAGACTTGTCTGTCCCAATACTTAGAATTTTTACGTTTTCGGCCTATTTCTATTTCAGCGAATGAATGTTATCTTAAACAAGCCCAGTGTAGACAGATAGCAGCCGGCTCTACAAATCCAGTGACTCTTCTTCACGACGGAAAGTGCGGATATGCGTCTACTAACCAGTCACGAAATGTAGGTTTGATACAAGGTCTTGAGCTCGAGACCGTCCTAATTTCTCTCATTCACCACCCCACCCCCACCCAAAACACAAACCCACCCTGCCTTGTTAGGCCCGATGTATTAAGGATTTGTTGAAAATCGAAATGCGTATAATATTGTTCAGAAAGTATCATCAAGTCTTTTTCCTTTCTTTTTAAGGTTATTTGTTCTGTTTTTGAGTACCCTTTTCCCTGATGGCTGATTTTTCCCTTCTTTCTTCCTATTATATCAAGTTATTTGTCCTGCTTTTTTACAAGTAACCATAAAACCAGAATTGCATATCCATATCGGCTGAATATGTTTAAATGCTTCAGAACATTCATATGAACAAAATAAGGTGTGATTATGCCTTTGAGAATTTGGAAGACGAGCTACCAAGTTAAAATGTAATAAAGCCGCGACACGACAAAACCAACAAAGTGGCATATGCGCTCAGTGAAGGGAGATCAGCCCAGGCATTCGTCCGGTCTGTTCAGAGTTTTTGCTGTGTGCTTAAAGGGCATCTAAGGAACTAAGCTAGCTCTACATATTCGGACAGCGAAGACTCTGATCAGGCTGGGAGGATGCCCAGGCTGATCTGGGTCTTCTCTGGGCGTACATGCCACTTTGTTGGTTTTGTCGTGTCGCTGCTAAATTTCGTTGTGAAGCAATTTATTTTCTAAATGTTTTCTTGACAAGGAAAACATATTTGACACTGTCCTTAAAACTCAGTTTATCTACATGTATATACAGAATCGCTCTACAGAAATTTGCCTGGTATCAAAATATCCAAACTGCAATACAATCTAGGGTGTGGTTCTGTGCTAAATAGCACATAGCTGTAGTTTTCTGTACATTTTTTAAGTTTCAAGACATTTGGCTACCTCTGACTAATTTTGGAAAATAAAGCAAACAAACAAACAAAAAAAAAAGAAAAAAAAAGAGAAAAAGATACTCATAAACTATAATAGAATTATTCATTATGTTGTCAATGGAGTAAACATTTTCGAATGATCTACCGATTTTTTTTTCACATCTGTCAATATAAATCGTGTACTGAAGATTGAGATTCCCATTCACCAGTCTGGGGACTTCTGGATTTCTATCACGCATATTTGTGATGATTTATTAACCAATGGCATGCAATTTAAATAAACTGATATGATGGCTTACCATCACATAATTACTGAAATTTTTACCACAAGATGTCACTACAAGTCCGAAGGATGAACTGTGATGGAAAGAAAGCCATAACGTTGGTTTCTTCTGGTGTTATGGCTGACCATAACAAAACCAAAAGCCCTCAAGTACTTTTCAACTGAGGAACTGGTGCAAAGCCTTGAGTAACTCATACAATTAGCATCTGTTGCGAAAAAAACAAGCATAGTAGACAATTTTGATCGTAACAGAATGGAAAAAAATAGAAAGTAAACATGTATCTTTCTTGGAAGTAAAACAAGCCAAATACCCACCAATATTTGCCTAATGTTGACAATAATTCTGCAGAAATAACCAAAATACAGACTGTTTATTCTGAGAATAGTTAAGGGCTGAACCAAATATCAATTTTAAGTGTAGACAGGTCATACTGAACAATGCCAGTGGGTTAAATTGCCAGTGCTGTGAGTTGGACTGAAAACTGTAAGAGTTATGACTGACCATAACAAATGTGCGTGATGGAAAACCGTAAGTCCCTAGACTGTTCACAGGTAAATGGTCGCGACTACCTGTGATACCTACGTATGCTTATCTGCCGTAAATCTTTACTATTGTCAAAGAGCGGCCGTGAACCTCCAGGAATCACAGGTTCGAGCTCCGCTCCAGTTGCCTTCTGGGAAAGGCATGTAACAGATGATCACTTCTGTATTGGCATTCATGCTAATGTTTGTGTTTTTCGTTAAAATCTTATAAACGATGTTCCTCAGGGGTTTGAAGGGAATGACTCCAAACCTCGCACCACAAGACATCGAGTCTCTCCGAATCTTCTCCAAATCGAAGGAGATTTGAACCGCAACACGAAAAAACCAGCAAAGTGGCCTGTGCGCCCAGCGCACACCCATATCAGCCTTGGCATCCGCCAACTTCTGCTCAGAGTCTTCGCTTTGCGCTTGAAGAGTAGCGAAGAGTCTAAGCTAGCTCCATGCGAACAGCGAAGACGAAGAATCTGAGTTTTCAAAGGGCGCACATGCCACATTGTTTTATCTTGTCGCGGCTCATTTTTGTTGTACTGCTGTGATATTAGTTGACTCTTTGAGCCGCGACACGAGAAAACCAACAATGTGGTTCTGCGCCCTGCACAGACTCAGATTCGCCCAGTCTGGTCAGACTCTTCGCTAAGTGCTAAACGGGTAGCTAAGGGACTGAGCTACCTCCATGCGCACAGCGAAGACTCTGATCAGACTGGGCGGATGCCCAGGCTGATCTTAGCCTGCACTGGTCGCACAACCACTTTGTTGGTTTTCTCATGTCGCGGCTCAATTAACTCATTCATTCACTTCCTCTCTTATTCTTTCCCTCAAAAGTCATTGGCTTTCACTCGCTGGCTCACTCACTCACTGGCAACTCCGGTAGCTCAGTGGTTTTAGCACTGGCCTGCTGATCTTGCGATCCCTGGTTCGATTCCCGCTGGAGGCGGGAATCGTTTCGGTTCAATTGCACACAGCCCTTCATTAACACCCATCCTTTGTCCTGTTATGACTGACATACTGTTAAAAAGGACGTGAAATCGCAACTCACTCACCAGTTATAACGATTGCTGATGTGTTTCAGGTTGACTGTACACCATATGCCGACATGAGCCTTGCCGGGGTAGCTATTGAGGGGATCAGTGTAAAGATTGACCACTGTTCTACCTACCGACGTGATTATGTATGTGCTAACGGAATAAGTTACTCCAGCGAATGTTACCTTTGCTACAAAGCTGCTCAAGCTTATAAAATTAGTATGTATATCAGTACAGTCCTGTGTTACTTTTTCGGCGCCATTCTCGCCTAAATGCGACTGCGAGGCAGAGCGCCATTGTTGCATTAATGCGACAGGCACAGTCACGTTAATGACCAAATGACCTTGACCTAAATCAGGAATATATATATTTTTAGCTCGCCTGAGCACGAAGTGCTCAGGGTGAGCTTTTGGGATACCCTGATGTCCGTCGTCCGTCGTACGTCCGTCCGGACGTCCGGACGTCTGTCCGTCCGTCCGTCAACTTTTGCTTGTGTACACTCTAGCGGGCACAGTTTTGATCCAATCTTTCTGAAACTTTGTCAGAATGTTTATCTCCATTAAATCTAGGCCAAGTTTGAAACTGGGTTATGTCGGGTCAAAAACTAGGTCACTAGGTCAAATCTTAGAAAAACCTTGTGTACACTCTAGAAGGCACAGTTTTCATCCAAAGTTCATGAAACTTTGTCAGAATGTTTATCTTAATAATATCTAGGACAAGTTTGAAACTGGGTCACGTCGGGTCAAAAACTAGGTCACTAGGTCAAATCTTAGAAAAACCTTGTGAACGCTCTAGAAGGCACAGTTTTCATCCAAAGTTCATGAAACTTAGTCAGAATGTTTATCCTCATAATATATAGGACAAGTTTGAAACTGGGTCACGTCGGGTCAAAAAACTAGGTCACTAGGTCAAATCATAGAAAAACCTTGTGTATGCTCTAGAGGACACAGTTTTGATCCAGTCTATATGAAACGTTGTCAGAATATATATCTCTATAAACTCTAGGCCAAGTTTGAAACTGGGTTATGTCGGGTCAAAAACTAGGTCACTAGGTCAAATCTTAGAAAAACCTTGTGTACACTCTAGAAGGCACAGTTTTCATCCAAAGTTCATGAAACTTTGTCAGAATGTTTATCTTTATAATATCTAAGACAAGTTTGAAACTGGGTCACGTCCGGTCAAAAACTAGGTCACTAGGTCAAATCTTAGAAAAACCTTGTGTACGCTCTATAAGGCACAGTTTTCATCCAAAGTTCATGAAACTTAGTCAGAATGTTTATCCTTATAATATCTAGGACAAGTTTGAAACTGGGTCACGTCGGGTCAAAAACTAGGTCACTAGGTCAAATCATAGAAAAACCTTGTGTATGCTCTACAGGACACAGTTTTAATTCAATCTATATGAAACATTGTCAGAATATATATCTCTATAAACTCTAGGCCAAGTTTGAAACTGGGTCATGTAGGGTCAAAAACTAGGTCACTAGGTCAAATCTTAGAAAAACCTTGTGTACACTCTAGAAGGCACAGTTTTCATCCAAAGTTCATGAAACTTTGTCAGAATGTTTATCTTTATAATATCTAGTACAAGTACGAAACTGGGTCATGTTTGGTCAAAAAACTAGGTCACTAGGTCAAATCATAGAAAAACATTGTGTACGCTCTCGAGGACACAGTTTTGATCCAATCTTTATAAAACATTGTCCGAATGTTAATCTCCATAAACTCTAGGCCAAGTTCGAAATTGGGTCATGTCGGGTCAAAAACTAGGTCACTAGGTCAAATCTTAGAAAAACCTTGTGTACACTCTAGAAGGCACAGTTTTCATCCAAAGTTCATGAAGCTTTGTCAGAATGTTTATCTTTATAATATCTAAGACAAGTTTGAAACTGGGTCACGTCCAGTCAAAAACTAGGTCACTAGGTCAAATCTTAGAAAAACCTTGTGTACGCTCTATAAGGCACAGTTTTCATCCAAAGTTCATTAAACTTAGTCAGAATGTTTATCCTCATAATATCTAGGACAAGTTCGAAACTGGGTCACGTCGGGTCAAAAACTAGGTCACTAGGTCAAATCATAGAAAAACCTTGTGTACGCTCTAGAGGACACAGTTTTGATCCAATCTAAATGAAACATTGTCAGAATATATATCTCCATAAATTCTAGGCCAAGTTTGAAACTGGGTCATGTCGGGTAAAAAATTAGGTCACTAGGTCAAATCTTAGAAAAACCTTGTGTACACTCTAGAAGGCACAATTTTTCATCCAAAGTTCATGAAACTTTGTCAGAATGTTTATCTTTATAATATCTAGGATAAGTACGAAACTGGGTCTTGTTGGATCAAAAACTAGGTCACTAGGTCAAATCATAGAAAAACATTGTGTACGCTCTAGAGGACACAGTTTTGATCCAATCTTTATAAAACATTGTCGGAATGTTAATCTCCATAAACTCTAGGCCAAGTTCGAAACTGGGTCATGTCGGGTCAAAAACTAGGTCACTAGGTCAAATCTTAGAAAAACCTTGTGTATGCTGTAGAAGGCACAGTTTCGATCCAAAGTTCATGAAACTTTATCAGAATGTTTATCCTCATAATATGAAGGACAAATTTGAAACTGGGTCATGTTGGGTCAAAAACTAGGTCACTTGGTCAAATCATAGAAAAACCGTTTGTATGCTCTAGAGGACACAGTTTTAATCCAATCTTTATGAAACTTTGTCAGAATGTTTATCTCCATAAGCTCTAGGCCAAGTTTGAAAGTAGGTCATGTCAGGTCAAAAACTAGGTCACTAGGTCAAATCTTAGAAAAACCTCGTGTACGCACTAGAAGGAACAGTTTTGATCCAATCTTCATGAAACTATGTCAAAATGTTTATTGTCCATATATATATGCCCCTTATGAAACTATAATATCTAGGATAAGTACGAAACTGGGTCTTGTTGGATCAAAAACTAGGTCACTAGGTCAAATCATAGAAAAACATTGTGTACGCTCTAGAGGACACAGTTTTGATCCAATCTTTATAAAACATTGTCGGAATGTTAATCTCCATAAACTCTAGGCCAAGTTCGAAACTGGGTCATGTCGGGTCAAAAACTAGGTCACTAGGTCAAATCTTAGAAAAACCTTGTGTATGCTGTAGAAGGCACAGTTTCGATCCAAAGTTCATGAAACTTTATCAGAATGTTTATCCTCATAATATGAAGGACAAATTTGAAACTGGGTCATGTTGGGTCAAAAACTAGGTCACTTGGTCAAATCATAGAAAAACCGTTTGTATGCTCTAGAGGACACAGTTTTAATCCAATCTTTATGAAACTTTGTCAGAATGTTTATCTCCATAAACTCTAGGCCAAGTTTGAAAGTAGGTCATGTCAGGTCAAAAACTAGGTCACTAGGTCAAATCTTAGAAAAACCTCGTGTACGCACTAGAAGGAACAGTTTTGATCCAATCTTCATGAAACTATGTCAAAATGTTTATTGTCCATATATATATGCCCCTTATGAAACTGAGTCACGTCAGATCAGAAACTAGGTCACTAGGTCAAATCTAAGAAAAGCTTTGTGTACACCCTAGAGGGCACAGTTTTGATCCAATCTTCATGAAACTCTGTCAGAATGTTTACCTTTATGAAATCTAGGTAAGTTTGAAACTGGTTTGTGTCGGATCAAAAACTAGGTCACTAGGTCAAATATAAGAACGACCTTGTATACGCTCCAGAGGGTACAGTTTTGATCCAATCTCAATGAAACTTTGTCAGAATGTTTATTCTTACAATATCCGGTTTGAAACTGGGTCATGTCGGGTCAAAAGCTAGGTCACTAGGTCAAATTTAAATTAAGTTATGTTGCAAGAATCAGAACTAACATTGCAATGATGCCAGCCACAAACTCCTTGGAATACATTAGTTTCACCACAGTGAGATAATGATGCTACCATTCTATCATCTGTGTTTGCCTAGTTAAGTCTAGTTGAAATCCATCAAAGGAACTCAACATGAACGGGAACTTTTCGGAGAAGCGACTCTGCCATTTTCAGCTCACCTGATCGAGCCTTACAGTATTGGTGTTAGCCGCCTCTTTCATCCATCCATAAACATTTTCAAACATCTCTGAAACCACTGGGCAGATCAAATTTCATATGGAGCCTGCACATGGGTCAAAGGATTGAAAGTTCTTCATATGATCTTGGTCACATGACCAAGGTGGCCGCCATTCCCATGTATGGTAAAAACTCTTATAAATCTTCACCAGAGCCAGTGAACTGATTAATGCTCAGGTGAGCGATTCAGGGCCACCATGGCCCTCTTGTTAAGAGCATGTTATGCATAACCATCATGACAAATTTCTATGAACTACCATGAAAGAAAGGGTTCGGGTCAGACGCAGTCTGATCAGGGTCCACACTATATACCATTCCAATTTGTACGAGAGTCACTATATGTGTAGAGCAAGGAATAAGATGTTTGAGTTTTTTTCTCAGATATTTAGCATAAAAATGATGCCTTTATTAATTTTTTAAGGCTTTGAGGCTAGTTAAAATGAAAGATGAGATTTTCAAATAATAATGAGATTAATGATTATGACTGCATAATCCTTAAAATAATGCAACCATCATAATTTTTGCGGGTTTGGACAATTAATTTTTTTTCGGACAATTTGAGTTCGACTCTTTACTTGGCCCTGGACAAATAAGATATTTTTCTATTGCAAGGTTCTCCGGATCAAGAAAAGTTTAGTAATCTAATCGAGTATTTTGGAGATAGGGATTCATAGTTTTTGAAAGTGGGTTGGGATGATGTAAAAGCAAAGTTGAAAAAGTGTTTGATTTGTTTTACTAATGAACAGTGCTGCACATATTACTCCAGGTGGCGTAGAAAGTTGCGGACGCGAGCAGCATTGTTCATTTGATATATGAAAGAAGAACACTAATTAAGCCGTTCTCTGTCCGTGACTATAAACCCATCCGCACAAATAATGAGCCGCAACACCGTGGAAAAACAACAAAGTGGCATGCGCGCCTGCGAAGACTCAGATCAGCCTGGCCATCCGCCCAGTCATGTCAGAGGCTTCGCTGTGCGTTTAAATGGTAGCCAACGATCAGTGCTCCGTGCGGACAGCTAAGACTGATCAGACTGGACTGATCTGAGTCTTCGCTGGATGGTCATGCCACTTTGTTGGTTTAGTCGTGTCCCAGCTTAAATCATGCGTGGATCATAACTTTCTTTTATAGGTTACTCCAACTTGACAATACCAATCGCTCACGACGGACACTGCCATTACAATCCAATAATTGGCTAACTGAGTCGGCAACATGAACATTTCAACTGATATTACTACCATTCTTTGCTGAATAAAGATTACACACATGCGACTTTATTACTTTTATCCTTACGAGAGACAAAAGAAAAGAAGATTCTGCAATAAGTTGCATAAGTGCAAGTTTAAGATGTCCGAATGTTCGAAAAGCAAAAATATTGATCAAGGGTCTGTGAGAAGGTTAAAGTCTCCATAGTCGTATCAGCGGTAAAAACGTCTAAACTCAAATCATTGTCAAAGGCGGTTCAATAATCACGTTTGGTAATAAAATATGGGTTGATGTGCATATATTGAGTCATATAACTGCCAAAAAATAGAGAAAACAAGTTTTTGAAAAATAACAAATCGCTCTTCAAATTAAATTTTCCTGTTCTGGTTTCCCGTCTGGCAATGCTGTATAAACATAGGCGGGATAGTGATTGGGACTCCACGGCTGTACATTGAATTTTTACCATCTTATCCATCTTAATGAAATCGAAAGTAGGTCAACTAAAATGACCCAAATAAGTTTTCAAACTCTTTTTATGTGAAACTCAAGGATGTTTTATTTGTTTAAAGCTGGCTAATCACGGTCATTTACACTGACGAAATTATACTGAGAAACTTGCAGCGATACCTCATGTTGAAAATTTTCACGCTGATAGAGCAATGGGGCCTTTAACCATCCCAACTCTTTTACACGCATTAAGAATAATTTCATTTTTTTTTGAAAATATAAAAATCGCACTATCATGAGTACTTTGATTAGTCCCTTCGCGTTAGCACGCTCTGGCTAGGACTCAATATTTGAAAAAAAAAATAGCCTAATTCGTCTTGGTATAAACATATTTTATTTCAGTTACATAAAAGCTATGTATAGGTGACAAATAGTATACAAGAGCTAAAGGATCTGAACAGAAGCCAGGAGCTTAATTGGTTCATCTCCTGATTCGTCTTATATAGCAACTCGCTGCAAAGTAAGGGAATTCCAGCCTCATCTTCTTGTTTGAGCTGGGAAGAATAAAGTGAGACGCGACACGAGAAAACCAACAAAGTGGCATGTGCGTCCAGCAAAGACTCAGGCTGATCTGAGTCTGCACTGGGCGCACAACTGATTTGTTGGTATTCTCTCGTCGCGGCTCAAATGATATAAAACGCATTTCTAAACTTCTATTAATAACCCATTTAACTAGTTTTTAAACTTCTTGAGAACACACATATGGACAATTCTTACTGTACATGTAACAAACAAAACGAAATGTCTGTAAATCCTTCTTTCGTCACATTTTTTGGCATCAAGACCCAATCCATCTAAAGCATTTCTAGTGAGAAATATGCAGCGACAACAGAGATAGGCAGGCAGACAAACACTCTCTACCAACAAAGCATATAATGAGTGATATTTTTTTAGTTATATGTGACCGCATGATTTCACATCATATCAATTGTAAATGGTGGCCGAAGTCTTGCATACAATGTGTGATTGGTTCTAGTGTAAGTGTGAGGGTACCTCAGGGTGCTCTGTCAGAGAGTGGTTTTTCCCCCTTTCCCCCCGGAAAAATGGCTATAGGAAGGACGACTATGTAGTGAATTGTCCGGACCTCATAGAGCCACTTTTCCCCAATAGTCTTTTTCCCCCACCGGGAAATTGGCTATTAGTGAATTTGGCATGGCTATTGGTATTTTGCGGAATGGAACCAAACGAAACGGAATGGACCAGAGACATGTTACGGAATTAATCGCATGGGAAATGTATCAGTACTTCAAAGGAGGTAATAAACGTGATTAATTAAAAAAAAATCAATATGCAAATTTAGCAACCGTATTTTTATAATAATCAATAATTACTTAGGACCTCTGACAGTATCAATGCATATTTGCCCATTTTTCGACAAATTACTTCACCTTCCTCAGGCAGCAAAAGTTGAAATATTTGGCATTAATATGTAGCCTTGTGTACTATAAAGACATTTTAACAGTGATTTTGAAAAAGCATCATGCCTCTAGACTAACATAGACCAATTTTATCAAGAGGGGTATGTGAATTTTTCAGTCTCTGAAAATAAGTCCATTTATTTGGTTTTCTAAGATATCGAAATCTTAATTGATAACTATGCTAAAACTGATGTACACACTACTGTTGCTGATATTATGCAATATTTTTTCAGTACTAAGGACTTAAGCCAATTTTTAGATATAAAGGGTGTAAGTATCCCACCCACTTTTTCAGGTTTTCAGCTGTAGACTATCTTTCCCCCCCCCCTCCCGTGCCTCAGCAAGCCACTCACATATAATGTGTATTATGATAGTACACACATACATGCAAAGTGGCTAGCTGAGGCACGGGGGGGGGGGGGGGGGGGAAGTATCTTTAAAAAACTTTTCCTGTTTCTATTACGTTTAATTACAAAATTTCACGTTTTCCACCAAATATTGAAGTTTATGTGCAAAATAATCAGAAATTAAATTCATGGCCAGTTAGGGGAAGTTGAGAGCAACAAATTTCAAAAGAAATTCTTGGGTATATCAACAATTTAATTTTGACTATTTTTATAGGCAAATTAACATTACAACTGTCAGAGGCCCTTTAAGGAACGAAGAGGCTGCGATTTTTTCCCATCGCAGATATACGTATTGTAACGTGGGCAGACCTGCAAACAAACCCCGTCAGTGGAAAAGCATACTCACCCACCAAGGGCGGTTTATTTGCTTATATACCCCAACATTTACTCGACCACAAACTACCGAGTTTGTAATTTGCATATCTATTTATATCTGTGACCTTCTACCGTCACATTACTTTCCCCTCCGAGAAGTCTCGTCCCGAGACTTGGCCTGGCAATTACATGGGTAAGGCAACTCCGGTCTGGCAGTTGTCATTATCCCACCGCTGCCACCAAATGTAACGTGGGCCGACCTGCAAACAAACCCCGTCAGTGGAAAAGCATGCTCACCCACCAAGGGCGGTTTATTTGCTTATATACCCCAACATTTACTCGACCACAAACTACCGAGTTTGTAATTTGCATATCTATTTATATCTGTGACCTTCTACCGTCACAGTATACATACGCATGCAAGCTAAAAGGAAGATGTACGAAAGGCCGCTTTGTCCATGATGTTTGATCTAGTAGGAAGTTTATTACATTGAAAATAATAATCGGACGTGTGTCCCGATAGGAGTCTAGCCCACGACTCCTGCATGAAAAGCGAACACTAGTGCGCGCACGCACAGATGAACGCTTGTACAAACACAAAATTATACAAAGGACTTCTATGATTAAGGCGAGGATTTTCCCAGAACAGAACAGAACAGAACATATTCTTTATTTACACTCAGGTCTTTACAGACATATGAGGATTTGAAACATACATATACATGGGCATGGTCTAGGACTAACACAGTCACATAACAATCACTTACAATCACAATCGCATAGTAAATCACAGAGTAAACGAACTAATCACATAATCACTAATTTATATAGTATATATAGTATCCCTACAGGCACTCAACGGTTGACAATCAATGAATCAACGCCGATTCAACGTCTAATGTTGAGTCGAAGTTTATTCAACGCTGGTCAGCGTTGTGCGCCGGATGGACTGTCTTTACACCAAGGTATTGGAGTGATGTATTTAATACATGGGTAAGTACTAAAAAAAGTCATAAATAGAGGATCGATACAGATGTGGGGGTGAAGTTTACATACAATGTCTTCTAGATGAGCAAGTAGTATTGAGTGTCACAAAAAGAGGAATGATACTACAATTTATAATAAATGAGATTTGTGCACTCAAAGAGGGAATGTACTGATAAAAACAGTAATTCTTTGTTATTTTGCAAAAGAGCCGTTATTTCAATTCAATTCAATTCCTTAGTCGGGTTGCCAAATATATTCTTGCGCATCTACAACCTTTTAATTCTATTTAACTCTTACAAGCAGACAACTACGACACGTAGTCCCCGTGCAATCAACATTTTTTGCGAGGTAAGATGGTCGTTTAAGGATATATACATAAACACAATCATGTATATGCTGCACAGAGCAATATATCGTTAAATGGATATTGTCTGGAATTTCAAGGTATGCTTTAAAATGTAGTGGTAATCTATAGGGTCAGGTCAGCGAAATCCGGACGCCAGGCAAATTCGGACAGTGACACTATTTCTCCCACATGTCAGTCGCTTGGAATTAAAACAAAAAACTGGGCCAACAGTGAAAATCCCGATGAGACGGCTCATTATGGGCAGTCTCATCTGGATTGTCAGTGTTTGCAATGGTATGTCCGAACTTATCTGCCGTCCGAGTTTACCTGACTCGACCCTACAGTTGAGTGCCAAGCTAGATCAGAATAAGTGGATTCTTTTTCTTCAGCCCTTTCAACAGGATTTCGGTCGTTTCAAGCCTGGGTTAGTGACCCTGCAGGCATAAAACGCCGAATCAACATTAAACCAGATTTGGTTCAAAGTCATAACGTTGAACCAGCGTCTATTCGACGCTGATTCAGCGCTATGAGCCCAGTGGGAAATGCAATAGTGAAGAAAATGAAGTACATATGTATTCTGCAAAAGCCAGAGGCGAGGGAAGAATCACTTGGCGGAATTCGATTCATACCCACTAGACTACAAACCATTGAACAGGTAAAAGTATTATGAGCAGATGTGCTTCCAATGTACAAAAAGTAGAACTGTATGGCAAACTGAGTATCTATGAAGATTTAAACAATAGCCTTTCTAGTCGAAACACCCACAAAACGTATTCCCTTGGCGTGCGAAAGCGAAACACCAAGGAAAAGGTGGATGTTTTAAAAAATAACAATGAGCAAATATCTGCAGGTCCAGAGATCTTCCCTTTCCGACAAGCTTTTGCGATCAAACCAAAAATGGACGTACAATCAGACATCATTAACACTAGATTATTAGTGAATAACTAACTCATTATATGAGGAAGCAATTCATTGAGTAACCGTCTACCAGCAACAAATATAATGGCGAATAAACATTGACAACAACTACTACAAATAATAATAGTAACAGAACGTATATAACCGTTTACCAAATGTTTGAACCCACGTTTGGTAAGAAGAAACAGCGTATATAATCTATGACTAGTGACAAGGACGTATGTGGCGGAACCAATGTCCAAACAGCATACATCCTTGTCCCCAGTCCTACCACTTTCATTAAGTGCATAGGATGGTTTGAAAATCCTAATATATGTAAAAAAAAAAAAAAAAGCTGAAATGATGGTTCACTTGAATGTTTTCAATATAAGTTCAATAAATTTACTTAATTTAGTCAATACTGACGTACTTTTAGTCTTAAGAAGCTCTGCAAATTTAAGCATATTAGGCCGTCGAATGTAATATGGTTTTAAATAAAAGTGTCTTTCTGTGTGAAAATATGGGCATTTTAGGATATAATGGAATTCATCACCAATGTCATTAAGCGTGCAAAGTGAGCATTTTCTGTCAGAAATATCTAAGCCGTCCCATCTTCCGGTTTCCACACGAAGTTTGTGGTTACCTGTTCTTAATTTAAACAGTTTTATATATAATTTTCGTGGTAAGAGAACAAAATAATTTTCAAGTGCATATTCGTTTTTAAAAGAAAAATATGTTAAGGCTTTGGAAGATTGAACTGCCTTACCATACCATTCTTGAATGTACTGATCGATGAGCATATTTTTTACGTATTTACTTAATTGATTTATTTGACAATTTCGTTGAGAATACCATAAGTCTGGTCTACCGATCTGGTTAAAAATGGATTCAATGCACGCTAACCATTTTGATTTAACGTTAGGTGAGTGAATCAAAGACTGATATAATAAATACGAGATTTTCAGTTCTTTTGCTTGCACCAACCTTTTCCAAAAGCCTACCATTCTACTTTTTATGATAATTTTCAACGGATAGCGTCCTAGTTCTCCTAAAAGCATATAAAATGGTGTGCTCTTTTTAGACAAAGTAATTTTACGAAGAAAATCATTGTGAAGTTTTTCGATCATATCTAGGTTTTCGTGTCCCCAAATTTCGCAAGCATATGTTAGAATAGGTAATACTGTATGGTCGAATAATTTGAGCTGTAAGTCGAGTGGAATATCTAAGTTATTTATTCTGGTAAATAATAGTATCATAGCCTTTCTAGCCTGTTGGACTACGTGTTTTCTGGCGTTAAGAAAGCTACCAGATTGCGAGAAAAGTACACCTAAATATCTGTAAGAGTCTACAATTTCAATAACTTCATTTCCAATTTTAAATGTTATATTTGGCTTTTTTCGCACTCCAAAAATAAGTATTTTAGTTTTCCCTATGTTTATGTTTAGTTTCCATTCTTTACAATATAATGAAAATGCATGTAAACAGTTTTGTAGATCGGTTGGGTTGTCGACCATCAATACGGTATCGTCGGCATACAGGAGAGAGAATAACTTCAGATAGATCATAAAGTCTTCGTCGTCAACATCGATTGTGATTCCTGATAAACCTTTATGCATGAGAAATGATTCCAAATCGTTTAAATATAATGAGAACATGACCGGGGAGAGATTCTCTCCTTGTCTGACTCCACAATCACAAGCAAAGAAAGGAGAATTTTCTCCATTAATGGAGATGCTAGATTTAATACCATTGTACATATTGTGTATGATGCGAAAAAAGTTTCCATTTATGCAATTATCCAGTAATTTTCTCCACAGACCAACACGCCATACAGAGTCAAACGCCTGTGAGAAATCAATGAAAGCGCAGTATAACTTTTTCTTATGGGCTTTTAGTAGTTCAGCTATCGTATTTAAAGTAAAGATGTGGTCCACAGTAGAGTAGCCTCTACGGAAACCGGCTTGATTCTCATTCAAAGCATCATACATGTCGAGAAATTTGGTTAGTCTGTTGTTAAGAATAGAAGTGAATAGCTTACTTAAACAACTGAGGATTGTTATGGGGCGGTAGTTCTCTGATTTTAACTTATCATCCTTATTTTTAAATATTGGTCGGATTATTTCCTTCAAGCCAAGTGTCGGGTATAATACCAGTTTCAAATATAAAATTAAAAAGTTTAATATACAAAGGCATAAGAATGTTTTGAGTATTTTTAATATATTCGTTTAATATTTCGTCGTAGCCAGCTGATTTGCCCGGTTTAAGTCCACGGATTGCAGTAGATATTTCAAATTCAGATATAGGGGTGTTCAATATTTCATCAGTATCACAAATATCAAAAGCGGTTTCATCAAGATCAAAGTCTTCTACGTAAGAAGAAGAGTTAATGTTTTTAAAGTAGGTATAAAAATCTTCAAGTGGCGGCGTATCGACGCTGCTGTTGACCTTTAAACTGTTTAGGTAGCGCCAGTAGTCTTTCGGTTTAGATGAATGAATATCACGTAGCTTGTTAGCATTCGATTGCTTTTGTCTGTTAATATAGAAATTTAGGGTACTTTTATATTTTCTGCTGGCGTCTAAAAGACGGGAACGGTTATAGTTGTTTCGAAATCTTTTATACTTTTTTCTTGCATAGTGGTAATCGTTTCTAGCTGCCCGGCAATCTGGGCCATAAAACGTTTTGTCTCTAGACATTCTTTTATTTTTATGTTTGACCGGGAAGGCGAATTTTGCTGCTTGAGTCAGTGTTAGCGCAATTTGACTAGTTACATGATTAATACTAGATTTTGTAGGTTCAAGATTGGCATATAAGTCATCAAGTGTGCTGACCGAAATATCATTAATGAAATCATCGACGTGTCGTTGGTCCCATTTTTTAAAACCTATGTTATGGTTTACGTATTTTATCTTATCGTGACAGAAATGTGTTGTCATTGGCCAAACTAATATGGCGTGTCCGTCCCCATTAGACCGACGCGACAGGTCCGAATTTTCAAAGTTATAAAGTGGGCATTTTTTTCTTAGCAGAACTTCCACAAACATGTAAACCGTATGAAATCAAACCATTTGTGATTCAGACCCAAAGACATGGGGAGATAATCCAGTCAGACCCTATCTACCCTAAATTAAAGGTTTTTGCATACCTCATTTTTTGAGGTAATAAAAATATCAAAATCAGTCATTCATTCTATAAATGTTTGTCATCAATGCGTGCTAAATACACGCATAAAACAATACAAAGCAATGATTTTCTTCTTGTTACGCCTGATTGTCATCTAACCATGCAAAACCGTAGTTATACTTCCGGTCAAAACGGCCAAAATAGAACGCTTCACTATAACTAAAATTCAAGTACTTTCTCCCCCGTGACCCAGCATTTCCTTCATGCAGCAGACTTATGCGATGCAAATACGCAATATGTGTGAGTGGGAAGCTGGGTCACGGGGGGGAACGATACTCAGTAATCCAAAGAAGAAGAATAGTCAACAGTAGCACTGTGATCTTCAAGGATTATATTGTGTACCATGACCTTGAAATGAGGTCAAGGTCACATACATATAGTCAACACTATCCAGTGTTGTCTGTTATGTAAGTAATGTGAGTCAAAAAAGGGTGAAATGTATACAATAAATCATTATTTCAACGATCAGTTTGAAGATGATTTAGAATTTATCTCAACAATGACGTCAACGTCAACGTATGTTTAACGTATTTTGCATAGACACAAGCACTTGAAAATTCATTTGTCATGCAAGTTACATGTCATAGTCATAAATGCAAAGCAAAACTCTGTGATCCCTATAACTTTTTAATCATGGGGAAAACTCACGCCTTAAGCATAGAAGTCCTTTATGCACACAACCACGTACACTCATAGCCGTTTTCGGGCTAATATGAAAAAGAAAAATGCCTGCCTGTTTTCCCCAAAACAAAAATAAGACAGACTGGGTAGACACAAGCATGCGGTTCTAGCATTTGTAATCAATCGATATTTCACGGACAGATACTCGTATTTCTGTTTCAGTTATAAACCTCACTATTATAATTGGAGAAGGAGTAAATTCCATTATGTAGCGTGTTTTCCTGCAATCATATTACCAGGGGGAAAATCCACTATAGAGGGGAAAAACGGCTATGCAAAAATACGTATAGTAGATTTTCCCCGGGGAAAATTGGCTATATAGTCATATTTCCGGGGGGGGGGGGGGGGGGAATTCTACTATATAGCCATTTTTCCGGTGGGAAATTCTACTATGGAAAAATCATAGCCATTTTTCCGGGGGGAAAAACTCCAAGGGGGGAAAAAGCTACTCTCTAACATGCACCAACGTAGAAGTTTAGTATTAGTCTCAAAGATCTTGCTGAATAAAAAGAGCGTGTGTCCCAGTCCATCCCCTTCCCCGGACATTCAAATCAGGAAAATCTATTACTGACCATCCATCCCAATGTGCTGTTTCTGTTTTGGTTCATCACTGTTATTGTTTTTGCATGTTTTTGTTTGCTTTTGCATAGACCTGTATGGCCCAATATCTAAAACTTTGCGGTATGTTGCTTGTTCCACTTACAAATGAGCCGCGACATGAAAAAACCAACAAAGTGACACTTGCACCCAAGGAAAATTCAGATCAGCCTGGGCAGCCACCCAGTCTGATCAGAGTCTTCGCTGTGATCTAAAAGGGTAGCTTAGGGACTCAGCTAACTGCGTGCGGACAGCGATGAGTCTGATCAGACTGGGCGGATGCCCAGGCTGATGTGAGTCTTCGCTGGGCGCACAAACCTCATAGTTGTTTGTCGCGGCTCAAACAGAGTACGGGATGTCTGGGGATAAAATAAAACAAGTGAAAATGTATCCTTTTATTTGACAGATTTATATGAAAAATTGGTACACTGTTTAATCTTGAACACACTACATCTGCACAAATAGCGAAAAAAAAAAAAAAAAAAAAAAAACGATAAATAAGATAGTTCAGTGAAATGAGAGCCCAAATCTTGCAAAAACCGAAGAAGTAATAAAGTCGAAGTTTAACCAACTAAGAAGCCAGCCCCATTACAGGCTCCACGGTGTGCCACTGTTACTGGTGGACTAGAGGCACAGGTACTGAGGATGAAGTCACAGCTATCACCTGGAATGTAAAATAAAGGCATTTCACATTGGGCACGCACCGTAGAATCAACATCGAGTAGACGTTGATTCAACATTATAATATTAAGGCATTCAGTGGAAGAAATTCTGATACGCATTCAGGGGAAGAATTTCTGATACGAATTCATGGGAAGAATTTCTCATACGCACTCAGGGGAAGAATTTCTGATACGCATTCAGGGGAAGAATTTCGGATAAGCATTCAGGGGAAGAAATTCTGATATGCATTCAGGGGAAGAAATTCTGTTTTTTTTTTTTTTTTTTTTTTTCGTTTTTGCCTTCCTTTGTTCCTGTCGGAGCGAATTCTTTTCTTTGAGAGTAGACGCCATTTTGGAAGGCTATTAAGCCTACGAAAACAAACAGGAAGTCGCAGAAGTTGTTTTCCATATGCATCTACGTAACGTGATGACGTTGAATGGCCGTATCGCATTGCCAGTGGTGTATTATTTCATCGTCAGATCTGCAAGCTTTTCACTATCAATACCAGTGACTGGCACGATAAATTATTGATGATGTAACGAGGGGTGTCGTTAAAGAGCCGCGACACGACAAAAGCAACAGAGTGACATGTGCACCCAGCGAAGACTCAGATCAGCCTGGGCATTAAGTGCATAGTTAAGACTCTGATCAGACTGAGCGGATGCCCAGGCTGATCTGAGTCTTCGCTGTCTGCACATGCCACTTTGGTTGTGTCGTGTTGCGGCTCAAATTATGGAGACACGCATATATCTCATTAGCGGTATGTGCTAGATAATTACTCAAGTTATGTAATATCTCAGAGGTAAGCATATGACATGCACTTAGGATACAAAGTACTGTAAAGTAATATCGTTGCCATAGCAACGATGCATAAACATATAGGAGTTTAGTCTCTAAATTATGTGAATGGCCATGTATAATTACAGTCAAACCTGCTTATGTGGTCACCTCTATTACGGGGCCACCTGCCTTTAGCAGCCACTTTTTCCGAGTCCATCGAACCAAATTGTAGTGCAAATGAACCTGTATTAAGGGATTGCCTGTCTTGAGCAGCCAGTGTTGGGGCTTCCCTTGGGTGTCCCCTTAAGACAGGTTTGACTGTATTATGCTGCTATAAAGCGACAAAGAACCGATAAACGTTTGTGATGGCGATTCGCCCCTGATGCAAGTCTCAGATACTAAAAGAAATATAGTTTTTTTTATGACTTGCTCTCAAACCTGGCAGAAATACAGACCGAGAAGTGCTATTGATGGAGGCAAAATTGAGCTGCTACACGACAAAACAAACAAAGTGGCACGTGTGCGGGTCTAAGCTACCTACATGCCAGTAACAAAGGCTCATATCAGACTGGGTGGATGCCCAGGCTGATCTGAGTCTTAGTTGGGCGCACATGCCACTATGTTGGTTTCGTTGTGTCGCGGCTCAATTGATTTGGAGACTAAGGATCAAAACTGTGACGTCATTGCACTTTTCCTGTACATGGAAAAAATATTTGGTCGTTTGAGTTGGCAACCAAACTGACCTACTTTTGAATCTTAAGCAAATATATTATGGTATAAATATAATTACAGGCGAAGATTTCTGTTTGTTCTCTCGGTTTTGGTAATATTTCAGTGCTTAACGGGAAGTCAGAAGAAATATCGCCATATTGAAGTATTCAACCTTTTCTCCATACTTTTTTCGCAGTAATATGGTGCAATCTATATTTGAGAATATTTAAGAAGTCACGTCTAAAAGGCACATGAAGTGGGGTTTTAAACATGCGAACCCTGGATTGGAAGCCTAGCCATCGGATTTGTTTGTGTTCTTTTGCGGGGTGCTGGTCTGGTCCTTATGCGGAAAGCCTGGCCCTTGTGCGGGTCTTTGAATGAGCTTATGTGGCCAAGAGTCTAACCTAGCATCTCTAGATTGCGACTGCAGCGGGCTAACTCAACAGTAGTAATGGGTGACACTCTGGACACGCCGTCCGGAGACTAAGTCCGCAGCCTGGGGCAGTCTCGGGCCGGGCGTGTCCAGAGGTGACACCGCCTTAGTAAGCTTGAAAAGGCTAGTTTGAAATAACTTAGTCTTTTTCATGAGGGAAAGTCTATGTAAAAATGGCATAGGAGATGTCGTAGGAGGCTATACAGCAATATGCGTCTGCTATGAGTCTCTTGGCCTTGTATCTCAAGACCTCACTATACCAGAGGCATAACTCTATAGCGTCAGTTGATGGTGTGAGTTGCTGTGGCATACTCTTGTTCAATCTGTTAAATTTCTGAGGCTTTACAGTAATATGCGTCCGCTATCAGTCTCTTGGTCCTGTATCTCAGGGCCTCACTATACCAGAGGCATAACTCTATAGCGTCAGTACTTGTTCCTTGGGGATTATAAAATCTTGTATCTCAAGATTTTAATGTTCTGGACTGAAATTATTTCTTACTAGCCTTCTAAAGCCTGACTACTACATTTGATGACGAGAAGATCTCTGCTCCCAGTGTGCTTGAACTTGTGGGTATCTAGTGGAAGGTCCACATATCCACATTGAAATTGTGGAGCTGATGTGGATGTCAAGTGGAAGGTCCACATATCCACATTGGAATTGTGGAGCTGATGTGGATGTCAAGTGGAAGGTCCACATATCCATACTGAAATTGTGGAGCTGATGTGGATGATGTGGACTTGATGTGTATGCAATGTGGAGGTTATGTGGATGATGTGGATCCACAATGTGGAGTTTCCACATGTCCACATCTACACATTAGACAAATCGGCTTACCCTGTCCCATTTCTGACAGACTGACACAATGCATCTCAAAACCTCACTGTTACAATAATAAGAACTAGGAAGAAAAGAACAATTAACAACAGTTTAAATTCAGAACAACTTTATTTGTCCCGCTCACCTATTCATTACGACAGACAGAGGATTAGGACGGTCCTTCTGTCTTCGTTTACATAATGATCATTAGTCTTTTATAGTAAATAAAACTCTTTTGATAGGGTCCAATGCAGGTCTACTATTATTTAAATGATCTCAATGCTTTGCCATCGCACAAATGGTTAATTTCAGAGACCTATCAAGAATCAATGTCACTGGGTTTCCTCTTCAACAGTTAAAGTTGGTCTTTCATATTCGTCAAGTTTTCGTTCAAGTAGATATCTTCTTTTTTTCACTGCATACTGCATCGCCTCTTCTTCATCATAGTCTTCATCTTCTTTCAATCTATGAGCTGTTGATATTACTTTCTTGTGGATAGGATCTTTTCTCAAAGCAGACCCGAGTGCCACGAGGTCTTGATACTTGGTAACCAGCGTTGATCTGTATTTTGGTTTCAGTTCTTCATATGCCATTTCCTCAGCTGATTCAACATCGATGTTAGGTGTCTCCTGCATGGTATTTTCCACTGTTTCATCGAACTGATCTTGATTGTCTCTGTAAGTGCTTCTCATTAGTCTATCCCAAGGACTTGTCTTTTGACTTTTCCTGCGTTTGGCTTTCTGTTTTTCCTCTTTACTAGCAGACTCACTGTCTGTCTCGACTTCTGACGGTTCTGTATCTGGATCGTCTGAGAGTTTACTATAATCATATTCTCCAAAGATATCATGTCCTTTCATTCCCTTCAAATATTTTCTGTTTGTAGTTACATCTGACACTTCTGAGATAGTACTTTCTTCGCTGTCAGACATAGTTGTAGTTGCTTTACAAACACCACTGGACGTATGTCTTCTCAGGCTGTCTGATCGAGCAAATTCACGGAAGCACTGCTTGCACTGGTATCGACCCATTAACGACTGGTTGAAGAATGAAGTTATATCCTTTGACTCTTTCTTTTATAGTCTGCAATAGATATTGAAGAACTTGTGCTAAGTTTGGTAAACCACTGCAATTCTTACGTTTTTACCAATTGCATGCATTTTTGTGAACTAAATGATGTAGTAAATTGTGAAAAAAATGTGTATAATTTAAAATCAGTTTTATTAATTCTGTCAATAGTTTAAATACCAACTGAATTCTAACAAACCTACATTTAGAAAACTGATACAAGTTTCCAATGTTATTCCATCGTCATAGCATTTAATAAGTGACTAATACTTTATTTCATTGCTTTTAACTCCAGCTTGTTCCCTGTCTGTCTGTTGATATCCTCTTTAGCTTCACTACGTCTATGACATTTCTGACCCCCAGATTCATTCTTTATCCGTCTGGAACGTCTTAAATGTTTATTCTTCTTGTGTATGTATCCTTTGAGTTTGTGTTGTTTTTCTTTCTCCTCACGACATAATGAACGAATTTCCGCTCTGCATAGTCGGCAATACTTTAAAGGTCTACCCTCTCTGAGCCTTTTGTCTAAAGCAGTTGACAATCGTTTCATGAGGTATCGAATCTGTCCAAAGGTAGAAGGATTTCTTTTTCTTTTCTGTACAAGAGGAATGACAGGCAAGCCTGAAGATTCAGAAGTTAGCCCACAGTGTGCTTTTGTTAGGTTATTGGAACTACCAGGCATTCTGCTTTCTCTCAAGATTTTACTTGAAATGGTGACGCTTGTAACAGTGTGTTGTATTTATACTTATTTCCTGTTTCTTATTCAACAAGAAATCAAACAATTTTCTTTTTTTTTATATTTAATTCGCCGCCTGAAATGTAGCTTTATTAAAGTCTTTCCAGAGCTGAACTGAATATTTTTACCGGTATCACCTTTGATACTGATATGAACTTGATCAATATAAGATTTTCCTACTGGAACGTAGTGCATGTTGACAAATTCTTTGTGTGACTGCTGAGAGCGTTTTGAATTCTTAAATGGTACAACTCTCAAAATACGGGCCGTCACGTCACCAAGGTATGTATAATCAACTACATCTGAGTACACGTACAAGCGATTATGCAATATATTTAGGTCTACTCCATATTTGAAAGCATATGATTCGTTTCCAATGGGGTTTTCTGACATATCCGGATTAACTTCAAGAGCTAGTCCAAGTGAAGCTGGAAAGCGAATCCTGACCTGGTTAGGATTTTGTGCAACAACTTTTAGACGATTTGTGCTTTTAACATAAGTAATGCTGATACAAGCATTTATTTGTTTCATTAAAGATCCATGTTTTGTATCTATTACAGATTGCATCTCATCCACCAAATGCTGTGGAGAGTTGTAATTTCCTTCAGGAAGAAATAATTTATATTCATGACAGCCCTCTCCACTAGCACACAAATCCTTTGTCGTATCTATTCCTTGAGCATTTAATACCGCTTGGTCCAGAAATGACAAAAAGAAAAAGTTATTGTTTCTGAAATATTATTGACTCGAGATGGTGTAATTAATTCCACCAAAGCAACTTCCCACTTTTCGCTTTCGATATTTATCGGGTGATCTAGTCTCACAGTAAAAGAGCTCTGTGTGTTTTGAGGGAAAGTTTTCAGAGAACCATCACTCAGAAGTGTTAGATAGAAGTCCTTCATGATCAGGAGATGAATTATATTTAACTGCTTTGTTTTTTTTTCTCTTGCTTCTTACTTCTCTCGGTTCAAAACTAGAATGAATTCATATCTGAACATCACACTTATATACCGGATAGCATTTTGAGTTTCATATATTATTTCATACAATTCTCATCAAGATTATAGTGCCACAAAAAAATGCAATCTTTATTTCTTGCATGCCAGTAAAGACAAAAATATGCACTTAAAAATTTAGCAAGAAGAGTGTGCTGTACAGCACTATTTCTTCCCGGTCGGTTACCCTATGCCTGGGAAGCCCTGGCGATTTGAAGCCATATCTACATGATCACAAGTCCTGAATGTCGCTATGGACCAGAGACCTGCCAGTGGAGGTACCTTTTACGGAACCATGGCGTTCCGACCCCTTAAGCCATAGGCTTCTACTGTTTCACATGTAATCGATAGACTTCGCATCTGGGGGCCCAGGCGGTTTAACCGTTGTGCACACCAGTTCCAGTCCAGTGGTGACCGGCAAACCAGCAATATTAATATGCTAGTTCCCAATATATATGACTAAACATAAACCAGTTTACTTGAAACAAGATTGAAAATTTGCATAGCTTGTATATGTTATTTGAATTAGGTCATGTTACTATTTATAGAAACACATTTTAAAATATAAAAAATAATTAGAGAATAATAAAATCTACATTTTGGTGTTTATTTTATCAAAATCGGCTAAAAAATAACAAAGTTATTCATTTTTTTCATATTATGGTGTTATTACAAGGGAGATAAATCTGGATTGACTTTGTTCATTGTACTAATAGACAAAACAAGTAGTAGCTTTCAGAAAAATGATACAAATGAAAAGCGAATACCTGTATGTATTTATCACTTCAGTTATGAGTATATTTTGTGTTAACTACTAGCTCTAAAATAAAAGAAGCATGTTTTGCCAGGCATGTGCACTGCGCATGCGCGGAATATGGAGGGTAAGAAAACTGTAATAACTCCAGATTGCCTTGATGAATTTTCATAATTCTTTTTTTATTGGAAAGAGCAAGTCAAAACCTACCAAATACTCTTAAAATAAATTGTCACACTGCGCATGCGCGGAATATGGAGGGTAAGAAAACTGTAATAACTCCAGATTGCCTTGATGGATTTTCATAGTTCTTTTTTTATTGGAAAGAGCAAGTCAAAACCTACCAAATACTCTTAATATAAATCGTCACACTGCGCATGCGCGGAATATGGAGGGTAAGAAACCTGTAATAACTCCAAATTGCCTCAATGGATTTTCAAATTTTTTCTTTTATTGGAAAAGACAAGTCAACACCTACCAAATTTTGTTTCAAAATAATAAACCACAATATGCATGTACAGAATAGAAGGTAGGAATCAGATATAACTCAGAATTAGGATATATGAGGAACAAGTGAACCCCTGGGCAGTTGGCATTGTAACAGTGAGGTTTTGAGATGCATTGTGTCAGTCTGTCAGAAATGGGACAGGGTAAGCCGATGTGTAGATGTGGACATGTGGAAACTCCACATTGTGGATCCACATCATCCACATAACCTCCACATTGCATACACATCAAGTCCACATCATCCACATCAGCTCCACAATTTCAATGTGGATATGTGGACCTTCCACTTGACATCCACATCAGCTCCACAATTCCAATGTGGATATGTGGACCTTCCACTTGACATCCACATCAGCTCCACAATTTCAATGTGGATATGTGGACCTTCCACTAGATACCCACAAGTTCAAGCACACTGGGAGCAGAGATCTTCTCGTCATCAAATGTAGTAGTCAGGCTTTAGAAGGCTAGTAAGAAATAATTTCAGTCCAGAACATTAAAATCTTGAGATACAAGATTTTATAATCCCCAAGGAACAAGTACTGACGCTATAGAGTTATGCCTCTGGTATAGTGAGGCCCTGAGATACAGGACCAAGAGACTGATAGCGGACGCATATTACTGTAAAGCCTCAGAAATTTAACAGATTGAACAAGAGTATGCCACAGCAACTCACACCATCAACTGACGCTATAGAGTTATGCCTCTGGTATAGTGAGGTCTTGAGATACAAGGCCAAGAGACTCATAGCAGACGCATATTGCTGTATAGCCTCCTACGACATCTCCTATGCCATTTTTACATAGACTTTCCCTCATGAAAAAGACTAAGTTATTTCAAACTAGCCTTTTCAAGCTTACTAAGGCGGTGTCACCTCTGGACACGCCCGGCCCGAGACTGCCCCAGGCTGCGGACTTAGTCTCCGGACGGCGTGTCCAGAGTGTCACCCTTTACTACTCTCAACCGCGAAATGAATGCCGTAAAAGAATAATAACTCTTTTTTGCTTACGGTAAGTTTTTCCGTCTGATCCGCATACAGGGTCGTAACGAATGCTGGCACAGGCGATGCCCATGCAGCGAGACAGATCCACACCATCAACGCAGACTATAAATCCGCATCCTGTTAAAATGAAGTCATAGAAAAATAAAATTACAGTAAAATTTCTAAATATCAGTACATATAGGTCTGAGCTAGCAGTGCAAACCCAGATCAGACTCCTCCTCAGCAGTCTGATCAGGGTCTACACAGTTTGTCATGTCATCTGAATACTGCATTGCAGAAGCAAACTGTTCGATTATAGGACAGTTACAAGTACTGTAGATTAGGTGTACCGGGGTCGTATTTATAAAAGCACATAAGTGGTTGCTATGCTGTTGCTAAGGCTTGCTTTCTATAAAGGAGATTTCCTACAACTATGAAATTTGTTCTGGAGGAACAGTCTTTTTCAGGCTTTTCCTCCAGAGCAAATTTCATAGCTGTAGGGAATCTCCTTCAAAGAAATTTACCCTTAGCAACAGCATAGCAACCACTTAAGTCATTCTATAATTACGGCCCCCGACTTTTAGAATTTTACGGTATATCTTTGTAATTTTACTGTATTGACAGTTATCTCCATAAGAATGAATTAACAGTTAAAATCCAGTCCAGAAAAAAGTCAACTTAAAAAAAGCAGAGTTAAAGCTAAGAATCCAGATTCTTCTGAACATCTCGAACAAAGAGCTAGTAGAACTAATTAAGATCCAAGCAGCCACTGGAGTGCATTACGACTTCCTGTGACCTAGCCAACATCTAAAAGTCTTCTGGCTTAGCAAAGACGACCTTAAAAGGTACAATGAAAGGTAAGAACAAAGACAAACAGAAGAATAGATGGGAAGACAATATCAAAGATTGGACAGGGATGAGCTTTGCTAGCACAACTAGTGCAGTTGACAACATGACCAAGCCCGGAGGTTATAAAACTTGAGTACATTCTAAACTCAAAATAAAGCACACTGATTGGCAGCTTCCGAGCACAAGTGTGCTCGGAAGCTGCCAATCAGTGTGCATGCTCGGAAGCAGCCAATCAGTGTGCATTATTTTGAGTTTGAGATTTTACTCGTTTTATAACCTTGGGCCCAGCTGGAGACAGATTTTTGCGGTCTTATAAGCAAGAGTATTGGACAGAATAGAAAAAGATGGCGAACAAAGACTGAAAGATTAAGTTCCGAACTAACCTGATTGAAAATTCCAAGCTTTCTCTCGAGAAATGCGATCTATTTCAGTTGCGGAAAGTGCCGACTGTTTGCGATAATGAGGTGTACCAATACATCTTTAGATTAAAGATTGTCCCCCTCGTTTATTTCATGGTTTCAGGAATGAATATTTTAACAAAACTTCGTGAGGCAATATGTTATAGTTTCATAATTAACTGTACAAGTTTTGAGAAAATGCATGGTTTTTCGATGAATATGCAATAAATATCAATCTTCAGATGAAAGTGCAAATTTTCAATTTTCTCCTGGCCAACAAGAGTATCGATTTTGACCACGTGTGTCATGTGATAATGTACATGAATTTTTCTCATTCGTGCACTTGATTGTGACGTATGAATAAATTATTTTTGTCCAATGAGGCGATTCCGAGCGCTGTCCGCGATTTTTAAATTTTATTATAATTTTTAGTTTAAAACTACTTTTATCGAATATTAGTCTCTAAACTGTTTGTCAAATGTATAACTAGACCATTTCGGACGTATTGCATGAAATACTTCATCAATATGTTTTTTTTTTTTTTTGTTATTTTTATCAAGGGAGTAAATCTTTAAAGGAAACACCTTCCGGGGAAGCTACTTAGCCACTTTCATTTTTGCCTCCTTTCTTGATGGGGATCAACTTTTACGGGAGCAAATTCTTTAAGGGCTGAATCCCATTTTGAAAAGGGCTATGTCATTCAGGAAAGCAAACAGGAATGTACAAAAGGCGTATGGGTACTCCTCCATAGTTTTCTAACGGGAGACAATTTCCGTGACTTCCTGCTCTTCCGAAAATGGGTCTAGTAGTCTATAGGGTAAAATCGGGTAAATTCGGACAGCGGGTAAATTCGGATAGTGACATTGTTTCCTTTATATATCAATTGTTTGGAATTAAAACAGAATTAACTGAGCAAACAGTGAATATCCAGATGAGACGGTTCATTATGAGCCGTCTCATCTGGATTTTAACAGTGAAAATCCTGATGAGACGGCTCATTATGAGCCATCTCATCTGAATTTTCACTGTTTGCAATGGTATGTCCGAATTTACCCGCTGTCCGAAGTTACCCGACTCGACCCTACTCTTCATGGAACTTCTTTCCGTCCATTGGGAGATAGGTAAATATGACAATGGCAGAGTTGATTCCCCTTAAAGTGTATCAATGTACATTAATTCTTTGGTACACAGAAAATAACTCTGTCATCGAAAAATGCGTATGCCCTTTCAAGCTGCGCAATTGCACAAGCCGATTTTGGCAGGCCCAGTTTGTCCGAAGATCGACTCAACGTATAAAATTGTTTATGTATCGTAGAAATAATGTGACTTACCCAGAATAAAAACCAGAAAAAATGGTGCTGCGTTCATTTTCAAAGTCAGTTAACGCATACGCTATTAAAAATGAAATTTTAAGTAGACTAGCTACGGCTATGTGTACGAAACATGTCCTATATGTGGTTGTAATCCGGGTTCTCAAAAAGGATACATATGTCTCTTCCCTTGCGGTCACGCTTATTTACCTGTTTAAAAGTACATTGCATGACAATAATTAAATGCTAATTAAATAAACATAACGTGCTTTGTTAATTCGAAACTTTTGCTTTTACTTAGATGTACATTTACTTTATCAATGTACTTGTCTTTCAAGTATGACTTGTGAACCACGAATATCCAACTCAGTATTGAACTCAAAACCGGATGCACCGCCATATTTTCCGTCATTTTTACAGAGGGAAACAAAATTTGTGGTTTCCTGTTTTTTTCTTGGACGACGAAACATGGCTTATAGGGTCAAGTGGGGTAAATTCGGACAGCTGGTAAAATCGGACAGTGAAATTGTTTCCTTCATATTTCAGTTGTTTGGAATTAAAACATAAAAAAAAAACTGGGCAAACAGTGAAAATCCTGATGAGACGGCTCATTATGATTTTCACTGTTTGCAATGGTATGTCCGAATTTACCCGCTGTCCGAAGTTACCCGACTCGACCCTATTGGGTCAATCAGTCTTTGAATTGACAGCCTTATTAACTGTCTTTCAATTGACTGCCTTATTAATATTATAGAAGCGGCTGCAGTGTAGTGGATAACACTCCGGACTACCAATCCAGGGATCGCAAGCCTCGATCCCACGCTTCTCCGGTCTTTCGGACGAGACTTTAAACCGAGGTCCCGTCTCCACATTACCTCATTGTTGGTGGGACGTTAAACCCGAGTTCACTCACTCACTTTTACTATTAAGACATTCTCTGGATGTCGTCACCAGAATTGTCAGGGTCACTGATGAGGCTTGAGTAGCCGAAACTTTGAAGTCTGACCCATGTTCCTTCTTTGGAATGTGTGTGCTGCTCTTGAAGGAAGTCTTTAAGATTTTTAACTTACGGTTGCGTTTAGGATATTTTTTTGACAAATATTCAATTTCTAAATGTAAAGATTGAAGATTATGGATGAAATCGTTTAACGTACTGTAAAACACTTAATAACAGCGGTATCAAAATTCCGCGGTTTCATGAAAAGAACACGTTGGCGTATTTTAATTTTGGCGTTCATATGATATACCATGGCTCCAGGAAGTAAAGAAAATATTAGGTAAATTTGGTAATTTTCTACTTTTCCATTTAAGTATACATTGCGGCATCTACTAGAATCGCCTCATCGAGGCGATTCTAATAGATGTCACAATGTATAGTAGAAAATATTTCAAACACTCATCAGGATATCCTTTTTATCCGAGCCTCTGTTAAGCTGAGCGCATGTCAATGAAAATCAAATATTGGCGGACTTATATTTTAGCGCTCTTTGCTTTCACCGCCAATAACGCAAAAATTCAGTCACCGCCAAATATAAGTGGTTTACAGTATTATTTTGACACCATATGAGGTGAGAAAATAATCTAAAATTTGTAACAGCAAAACTATTGTTTTTATAACAAAGCTAGTCTAAAAAGTTTGAAGAGATAAGGCATATTTCGAATGCCAGTTTTGGCTTTTAACCTGCTTATCTATATCGTTAAGGTGTTATGGTGAGTGGGTACACTTTCAAGGGAAGCAACTATGCAGTTTTCATTTTTATCTCCCTTCTCAATAGGGATCAACTCTTAAAAGAAAGAATTTTCTCCTTTCGGTGCAAATTCTTTTCCTTAAGAGTAGACCCCAATTTTATTGGACTACGTCATACAAGGAAGAAAACAGGAAGACACAAAAAATGTTCCTGTTTGTAAAAATGGCAAACAAATTATAGATGCTTCAATCATGACATATGTGGGCACACTGCTTACAATGGGTACAAGAACATGTAAAACTAGAAAAGGACACCATTTCAAAAGCCTATATACATTATCTACGCTCGCCCTAAATAAGCTTAAAAAATCGTGACATTGAATGATAGACTTTAAAAACAAAAAATAGTTGGTACACTACCAACGTGGGCACATTTCATATGTGGATACACCTCAACTGAGGTGTGCCCACAGGTGTACCCACACGATGTAGACATGTATCTTGTTGATACTAGTCAGTCTTTGAATCGACTACCGAATTAAAATTAAGAAATTTCAGCATGCTCTTCTCTCGTCTCGTCACCACATATCGCCAGGGTCACTGATAAGGCTTTATTAGCCGAAACTATGAAATCTGGCCCATTTCCTTCTTCTGAATGTATTCCCTGCTCTTGAAGGAACTCTTTAAGATTTTAATGTAATAGTTTATATAGCGTCTCATCAGGGAGTTTACCATTGTTGTTGGGGTGAAGATTGTTGGAAGTGCTAGTTAGCTTCTTTCGTACTGAATATAAGACAAACAAATGTTAAAACTGAAACCCGTGATAACACCGTTTCGAATATCGAATAGAGCTCTTTCTTACCCGGCCGTAAGCAATGTTGACGGCTGCTTAGTATGATTCATACTGTTGGAAGGACAAATCCCCAATGCCAAAATGGTAGATATTATTTTGTTTTCTTGTTTCCAAGGAATTACCACTCATGTTCCACCGACTATCATTAATTTTTCAAATTTGTTTGCACCAGTGTCTCCTGTTGTGAATCACAACGGCTTATTTGAATTAAAGAGAAAGTTATGTCACAGAGGAATAAAAATCTTAGTAGCCCGACACTTCTGAAAATAAAATTTTCTTGGTTTATGATAGGAATTTTATTGCGTTATTAATTTCTCAATAAAATGTTTGGTGTTAATCCCTTTTGTTCCAATAAAACTGCTCAACCAACATTACCTCCTGCAATTATTGATAAGTAGAATCCTAAAATTAGCTTTGGTAAGCTAGAAAATATATTTTAAGAACCTGGCCCCAAGGTTATAAAACTTTTTTCATGCTCAACTTAGCTGAGCATGAAATTTTACCTGCTAATAAATAACAAATTATTGGTAAGTACAGTTGTTTTCTTGCTCAGTTTAGCTGAGTATGAAATTATCTCTGCTCATGAAGATGAAAATGCCAACATTAGTTGGCATTTTCATATTTATTAGCAGAGAAAATTTCATGCTCAGCTAAGTTGAGCACAAAAAAGGTTTATAACCTCAGGGCCTGATTTCTCCAAAAGCATCAGAAAACATGACACGCCCCGAGATCTGTTGGCTTTTGTTACAGGTGTCTAAGCATAAGGCATTTTATTTTGCTTCACTGCCAAATTCTGCATCACATTGTATATATACAGCTCTGCGTGCCAGTCGGACTAAACTTATGCACCATAAGCTCAATTAGTTTTTCGAATTAATTACAAATAGTATAGTCGACGATAGGACGTGACGGTAAACATACGGAAGAGTATTAGGGCCAGGCATACGTTTGTTTTTTTATTTGATATCTCGAAATTTCGTCTTAAAAACTCGTAATTTCTACTTATTATCTCGAAATTTCGACTTATTATCTCGAAATTTCGACTTATCATCTCGAAATTTCGACTTAATAACTCGAAATTTCGACTTGTTATCATAACCGCCGTGTGATAGTCATTGTATTTATGCACATGTTTGCGAATTGTACGTATCTGTGTGTTTGGGTGTACGCACATACATGTATGTGAGTATTTATATGCGTACGATTCAAGAAGAAACAACAACATTTTATTTCAGTTTATTTCTTTCAAAAAGTCATCCAATCAGTCAAAATCAACCGTCTTAAGGTGCATGGATACACATTTAGGAGGAGAAACTCTACCATTTTCATTTTTGCCGCCCTTTCCAATAGGGATCAACTCGTAAAGGAAAGAATTAGCTCCCCTAGGAGCAAATTCTTTGCTTTAAGAGTTGAACCGTTTTGAGAGGGCTAAATCGTCCAGGAAAAAAAACAAGACAAAACGGGAAGTCACAAAAGGAGCTCCCTTTATAAAGATGACGGGAAAACAGAGAGAAGTATCCATACAGTTTGATGAAAATATTCATTCATCACGTCATGGACCTTTTAGCTATCAAGGAGGTCTCCGGCGCATGCACCCTTATGAGCCACCGTAACATTTTTACCACAGGTTTTCGAGGAAAGTACACAGGAACTGCCTGAAACAAAGATAAGGCAAAACGGAGTTATATGACTGCGTCGAATTAATATGGTAACAACGAAACTTCACGTATGAATTCTAGGCCCAGTTGTTAAAAACATCGTGAGCAGTCGGGACACATTGAGTCTTCTGGTACACATGAAATCAAATGTGCTCATTATATTTATCTCAACGTCGAATTGCACTCTTAATTAAGCATTCGTTAGCAAAATGCAACAAATCACTATTTATCAATGACTTAACATATACATACTGTAGGTAATTCCATCCGACCCACACACAGGGGCCCATATCATGGGACATAGGTCAGGGCAGTTGGACAGTCTCCTCCCCAAACTTTGTGGACCTAAACATCTTCCTACATGAGCCACTGTCAATCTTGAGTTGCTGCACTGGGCGGAGGTAAGAAAGCATTTGTTGCCTGAAAATAATGATAATAATAAGAATGATAATAATAATAATAATTATTATTATTATCTTTATATTTGAACAATACGAAAAACAAAATAAGATCTACCTTACAGAGCTCCAGATAAGAAGGGGTATTGAGGATAATTCAAAGACAATTTTCTTATTCTTTTATGAAAACATATGTAGCAGGTTTTTAGTAGTAGTATTTCAATTCTCATATCGACGTTGCCCCCGCACCTCAGCGGAACGAATCCATAGCCGCAGTAACGGGGCGTAGCAAGTTTTTAACACTGTTTTTATATTATATGGTATCACTGTGCTCCAGAATGAATGGTGTTTTGGGGATGATTCTGGGGTGATTTTCGATCAACCAGTGTGACTCACTGAGAGCGTTTCTGGTGAGGGGCCACAACATAGTATTTTCTTTGGGAGAGGTGGAAAAGTGTCGCTGAATTATCCCTATTACCCTTTATTACCCTTTATTATCTGGAGCACTGAGTATTATATATTTCGAAGTTATTTTTGTATGTGAGTGGGTGCATATGATTTAGTTTCATATACGCCTACACACATATAAATGATTATTAGGGTGATATCACAGGGCTCCGGATGGGAGTGGTATCTTTTAGAGCATATTGGCTGGTTGTGACCCCCATCAGGGCCGTCTCATAGAGATGGTCCTGGTGAGGGGCCACAACATATATTTTCCGGAGGTGAGGTGGAGAGTTATCTCTGGGTTCTCCCCAATGTCCTTTATTATCCTGAGCGCTGTTGTAATATTGAATATTTTAAGTTCGGAGGTTTTGTTTGTGCGGGGGTGCGTAGGTTTTTAGATTCATGTGCACCTGCACACATGCAAATGACATTATATAGCGTTCCATTCTGTAAGTGGTTTATGTGTGTTCTATGTACAGAAATGATTTCGAGCCATGTCCTGAGAGGACCTGTTCAAGCCATGTTAACAGGGGCTGCGCTGGTTAGCCTGCACCATAGTGCAGTCTGATCTGCGCAGTCCTTTTGTTTATTGTTTCTTGCCTAGGTAGTATAATAGGCCTCCTAAATCCAGGGTCTTATCACTCTGGCTGGCGAGACGGGCAGGTTGGTTTGGAGCCTGCGGGACCGGGCCCTGTGGTTTGGGTCTTACAAGACCAAACCCTAGGGTTTGGGTCTTACAGGACCAAACCCTGAATATGGGTTCTCTCAGGACAGGGCTCCAAATGTGGTCTTAAACTGCAGTTTTATTGATTTTTAAAAATGCAGTTTTATTGTCTCTCACAATTCTTTTTAGAATGGCAATTGTATACATGTAGGTATCTGTGTGGCTTTTTATTTGTATGATATGTTTTATTGTATATACTGGTGAGACAGAAAATAAACGATACTACTACTATGTTGTGACCCCTCATTAGAACCGTCTCGGTCAGACGGTTCTCATGTTATCGACAAATATGGAAAGTTATCCCTAAATTATCACTGTTACCCCTTCTTACTTGGAGCACCAAGGTCCTTACCAATATTCTGCATCTGAATTTGGACTGTTTGAGGGCTACCTTATCAGAAAACTGCAGTCTATTAAGGGTTTTATGTAAACATGTCAATACTTTTTATTCTCCAGTTACGATGTACGGGCACACCTCCATGTTTTCCACCATTTTTTAAGAGAAAATTTTTTGTGACTTCTTTGAACAACAACGCCCTCTCAACAGGGGTCTTCTCTTGCAGGAAAGAACTTGCTCCTCTAGAAGCAAATTATTTTCTTTAAGAGTTAATTCCCATTGAAAAACGGCAGAGTTGTTTCCCTTGAAAGTGTACCCAATCACCTAAAATTATATAGGTGGAGGCTGTTAAGGGAGAACCAGGGGCCGTATTCATGAAACGACTTAAGTCGTTGGTTGCTATGCTGTTGCTAAGGCTAAATTTCTTTGAAGGAGATTCCCTACAACTATGAAATTTGCTCTGTAGGAACAGTCTTACAAAGACTGTTCCTCCAGACCAAATTTCATAGTTGTAGGGAATCTCCTTTATAGATATTTAGCCTTAGCAACAGCATAGCAACGACTTAAGTGGCTTTATGAATACGGCCCCTGGTATTTGCTCGTATACTGAGCCCTGTCCTTTCGAAATGAATGAACCAATCGTGCTCTATGGTAAAAATTCTTATGCCCGAAGCTATTAAAAAGTTTTTTTTTGGCGGAGGTGGGGAAGGGGAGGGGGTGGGGTTAACGGCTCTTTGAGACAGTATTTTAATCTAAACCGAACCTTCTCCCGGAGAGAGGGAGAAAAAAAAAAGAGATATGATAGGCGAGAGAAAAACCATCCACAACCCCACCCGCACCTGCTGCAAGCACAGTAGGCCTTTGCCCTTGCCCTACTTCTATCCAAATATGTAGGACGCCCCGGCACTGAGCAACTCGACTCGTCAAGAAAAATATCCTATACATATATCATATATTGTATTTTATTTTATCCTTATTCTAATTTATTTTATCCTTCTTCATTATTTTCTTGTTTAAGTTATGTCAAGGCCGCAGAGAAAAAATTA
The DNA here is from genome assembly GCA_963989385.1 of Ctena decussata. Lineage (NCBI taxonomy): Eukaryota > Metazoa > Mollusca > Bivalvia > Lucinida > Lucinidae > Ctena > Ctena decussata. The sequence goes on from OZ022500.1 coordinate 43,495,018, forward strand.
TGGAAGGTCTATCTCCGCCAAATTAATCTTTTGCCTTTTTCGTAATTTTCTTACAAGAGGTACTTCTGGCTCAGTCTTATCTCTTGTTTTTTTTTCGCCTTTCGCCAACCTGGCAAAAGGTTTCTTTTTAAGGAGACTGACCTATTTAACATTGTTTTTAGGTAAACTAGTATCCCTGTTATAACTGTTTTACATGTATTGCAACTCAGGAATAATTTTATCAAACTCAACCTGTGATCTTGAAGCTCTGTAAATATATTTGCCTGTGATGACAGCTAGTATGATGCGCATTGTATTTTAACATCTTTATTTTTATCTTTCTTTTCTTTTCCACTAAATGTCTTTATGTTACTAATCATGTACTTCCTTTACAGCCTTTTTACTCTTGTTGATACTTGCTATACATTATGTTTGTCGGAAAATAGCTATTCTAGCTAATGTTATTTGTTATGTGTATTCAGTTGATTGAACTACCTGAGAAATGACATCTGAAGTTCAAAAACAAGCTTATTTTTTTGTCTTCAGCCCTTATATTGCGGCAGATTGCAATTTGAATTGAATTGGATGGCTTCGTACTGTTTTCCGTATCCATCTCCTATTTCCCCAGCCCTACATGTGATCTGCCCAGTTGTTTGTTTGTTTGTGTTTCCCAATTAATGCTTAGTTTGGGCTGCATGATTTTCATGCTAGGAATTTGTTCACTTTTTTGGCCACTAGCCCTTGTGACATCTGAGCCAGAAGGTAGCTTTCTCACTTGTGCGCCGAGCGAGGCTCTAGCTCAGGGCGGTAGTATATAAAATCTCTGTCAGATTCAGACACTGACTATTTACTGTAAATACGGAACTTACCATAAGTTTTCCCATCACTTCCACAGATTGGTGCATAATATTCCGGACAGGCAAATAAACAATTGGCACCGGATCCTAAAGATGCTGCCAGACATACTGAAAATACTAATCAAAACAAGTAAGAAAATTAGAATTTACAGCAAAACATCACCAATCTTGCCACTTATATAAAACTGCAGAATTCCACGCCCGCCTGGCAAAAACGCAAGAAACAGCATACAAATAGCTTCACAAACAATTAGAGTTTACAGCAAATCATCGCCAATCTTATCACTGATATTAAACCGCAGACGCCTCCCCCTCCTCGCCCCCAGCCCCTCTCCCGCTCCACTACTTCAAAATAAGAAAGTAAACAAATAAATAAAAACAGAATTCTGATAGTGGACGTCTTTATCAAAAACTGCATTTTTTGTATGTGTGCGGAAAATAATTTTTGACAGGATACGAGAAGGTCCACTGACGGTGAATTTAAGAAGCAAAAATATTGCAATGCTTTACTAAGCTAAATTGTGAAGCAGTTGTATTTAGCAAGAATTGTTAGAACAAAATCGGACCTTTTTCTGATAGCAATAAAAATGAAAGGAAAGAACAATTAAACTGAAGCACAAACCTTGAACGACACAAATAGATAACAACAGAGATTTCATGATTAGTTGATGGTAGGTCAGTCAACGTTTCAAAAAGAAAGAATATTGAAATGTAAGCGCATTTTATACATACATAATAACTGAGCCGCAACACGACAAGAGCCAACAAAGTGGCATATGCGCCCAGCGAGGACTCAGGTCAGCCTGGGCATCCGCCCAGTCTGATCAGAGTTTTCGCTGTCCGCATAGAGCTAGCTTAAATCTTTAGCTATCCTTTAAGTGCAGAGTCAATACACTGATGAGACTGGGCTCATGCCCATGCTGATCTGAGTCTTCGCTGGGCTGTCATACCTGTTTGTTGGTTTTGTCGTGTCGCAGCTCAATATCTCCCATAAATATTTGGACACCAAACCCATTTTATAATGAACTCTCCAACTTCAAATTTTGGAGAAAAATCCCATGTCTTTTTCTTCGATACAAAAGTCTATAAAATGTTACAATACACTACAGAGCCTGATCAGACTGCCTGAACAGTCTTAACTGTATTTTTAGTGATGTTTTCTCAAAGAGCTTTGTCCAAATAATTAGGCCTCAATACGATACTATGGTGTGGGAGGCTTACTGCACCTAACTATCTGACGTTTCATAGCAGTAGGTAGTTCCCCAACCATCCTCTATAATCGCCACTCCCTCTGTGACCATGTCATCTTAATAGTCCAGAGCATGTGTAGCAAAAAGGGATCCCGTGAGCATGAATGTTAATTTTATGCCTTATCATAGTAGTAACTAAGGGGAGTATGTTTGGAAGCTAAAAGGGTTTCTTGCTGCGTATTGCCAAAGTGTTTGGTAGGGTATAACACTGCATAACTATTACAGAAGCCAGTTGTAACAAATGAGATGTAGAGAACAATCTTAATAAATACGTTTTTTTTAAATTGTCTGATGCATAAAAACAATATAAGGTCTTATCAAATAACTCAGCAGTCTCGATGGATATAAAACGTATATAACATATAACTGTTATAAAAGTAGGGACGAACAATCAAAATCAGACTGAATCGTTAGAATGAAGTGTATACAGATGGTCCTTAATGAGTATACTCATTATCAAATTATTACCATTTAAGAAAGAATTGCTGGACACGTTTTCGATCAGTTAGATAGCAGTTAGCAGTGGCACTATCATTTGAGGACAGAATGTCACTTATTTCTTAAGAAGTTCGATCAAAAAAGCCTGTAGTCTGTATTATGTCTTAAAAAACACAAAAATTAAGTTTCTTGTATCTTGTAACACCACTTTTTTGTGTCTTCAAACTATTATAACATGGTTTTATCTTGTACAGTCAAACCTGCTTATGTGGTCACCTCTATTAAGGGACCACCTTTCCTATGCAGCCATCTTTTCTGTGTCCCTTGAACCAGAGTACAGTGCAAACGAACCTGTATTCAGGGGTCACCTGTCTTAAGCAATAAGCAGCCACATTTTGTCCTTCCCTAGGGTGACCCCTTAAGACAGGTTTGACTGTATTTGAAAGTCAATCTAACTAACATAAGTTACATAATCGTAATCTCTTATGGAGAATAATTGTAAGTAAGATGTTTTCAAAGGTTCAACTCCCGGACGGAAGATTTATTAACTTACCACTCGTATTCAAATTTGGCTCTTTGATATCCATAAAAACTCAGTAAAAGAAAACAGACATTTACAGCCGAAGCATTTCAAGTTCTTCTTCCATTCCATGTATCTTTAAGGCAACATCACAAAAATGATCTTTGAAAATTGTTTGCAAGGAGTGAAGTATAAATAAGATATAACTGATCAATGTTAACGTTTAGAATCGTAACGGGGATTATACAAAGGGGGAGTTCCACCCTATAGAAAATTTACATAGGGTTCTGCCCACGCACCGAATTCCATAATATTATGCATGGTGATTGTCTAGGACATTACTATTACCTTTGTGAAATATTTGCTGATCCATCTATTTTAATTGTTAAATTACAACATTTTAATTGGATGGGATGCAAAAAATAGGGGCACCCTAATTTCAAGCAGCCCACAGCTGTAGGATTTTGAATTTCTGACCCGTTTCATTCTCAAAACGATTCCTAGTAATTCTTAATTATGTATGTACCACGTTTGTATTCAAATGTATACCATAAAACTTTCCATGTTAACTTTTGTTTGCAGATGCCCCCAAATTTCAGCTCCATAAAATTTTTTGAACAAATTAACAAATTAAATTTTCGATTTGACTTTGTTGCAGTTCTTGTCAACCTGTCAAATTAATATGAAATTAGGCCATACATGTGTAAATCATAATTATAAATTTTCTTAAAAATTGAAAACCGGTATGATTTTTTGGAATGCTGAATGTTAACAGTTGAAAAAACACAAAATTTAGGAATGCATATACATGTAGTTTTGTGATTATTTTTATGCTAAATATTTTTAGTTTTTGTAAATTTTATCATCTATTTGCATCACCAAATCCTTTATTATTGACCCCACTTGCAGTGAGCGAGACATAGTTGTTACAACTTCAGTTAGGAGTACGTGTGCAGTGCGTGCGTGCGTTCGTGCGTCCATCCGGATTTGTCCGGGCCATAACTTTTACATTTATGGATGGATTTCAAAATAATTTGGCACAATTATTCTCCTTGATGAGTAGCAGTGTCATTTGAAACATTTGGTCAGGTAGGTCCAAGGTCACACTTGAAGGTCAAATGATAAAATGGTCATAAACTTAGCTTGTCCGGGCCACAACTTGTACATTTATGGATGGATTTCAAAATAATTCGGCACAATTGTTCTCTTTGATAAATAAAAGTGCTATTTGAAACATCTGGCCAGTTAGGCCCTAGGTCAAGGTCACACTTGTAGGTCAAATGATAAAATTGTCATAAATTGAGCTTGTCCAGGCCATAACTTCTATATTTATGGATGGATTTCAAAATAATTTGGCACAATTGTTCTCCTTGATGAGTAAAAGTGCCATTTGAAACATTTGGTCAGGTAGATTCAAGGTGAAGGTCAAATGATAGAATCGTCATAAATTGAGCTTCCTGACCCATAATTTCTACACTCATGGATGGATTTCAAAATAATTCGTCACAATTGTTCTTCTTGATAAGTCAAAGTTCCATTTGAAACATTTGGTCAGGTAGGTCCATGGTCAAGTTCACACTTGAAGGTCAAGTGATATAATGGTCATAAATTGAGCTTGTCCGGGCCATAACTTCTACACTTATTATGGATTTTAAAATGAGTGGACACAATTGTTCTCTTTGATGAGTAGAAGTGCCATTTAGAACATTTGGTCAGGTAGGTCCAAGGTCAAGGTCACACTTGAAGGTCAAATGATATAATGGTCATAAATTGAGCTTGTCCAGGGCATTTCTGCTACATTTATGCATGGATTTCAAAATAATTGGGCATAGTGTTCCCCTTCTTAATGAGTAGAAGTGCTATTCGAAACATTTGTTCAGGTAGGTTGAAGGTCAAGGTCATTTTTGAAGGTCAAATGATAAAATGGTCATAAATAGAGCTTGTCGAGACCATTTCTTCAATATTTACGGATGGATTTCAAAATAATTTGGCACAGTTGTCCTCCTTGATGAGTTAAAGTGTCATTTGAAGCATTTATTCTGGTAGGTCCAAGGTCAAGGTCACACTAGAAGGTTAAATGATAAAACTGTTGAGCTTTTCCCAGCTATTACTTCTGCATTTATGCATGGATTTCAAAATAATTTGGCACAATTGGTCTCCTTGGTGAGTAAAAATGTCATGTGAAATATTTATTCTAGTAGGTCCAATGTTGTCTTTATTTTTCTTTATACACTGTCGAGTGGTCGGAGTTAATTTAGTTTTCCATTCATTTCTCAGACAAAATAGATCAATATATCTGCATATGGAGCTTTTTATTATGACTGTAGTTTATGTTAATATTATTATTTCTAGAAAATGAAGTGTTTCTATGAACATATTAACACTGAAATGTGACAAGCATTTTTGTCTAACAAATCACCTTCATCCATATCATGCATTATGTGACAATGTTACCGGTTTTCAAATTTCATGAAATTCCTCTGGTATAAAGAGGAAACATATGGCCTATTTTTCAGGAAATTTCATAGGTTGACACTGACTGGAACATACATAAATTTTGGGATGCTTTTTGTTTTTCAATAGTTTTAGTGTCGCTTTTAGCCATATTTTCTGACTTAATGTGTTAAAAAAGTTTAGTTTGCATGTTTGCATTAGCATAAATGGAATCAAAGATATCCATATGGAACCCTTTTACTATTCTAGTTCACAATTTATGAAATTGAATCAAGCTGATGATTTGTGATTGATTAAATATAAGGCAGGTATCACAACAAAATGGGGGTACTTCAAGGTGCTCTCATGAGACCTTAAGGTCTAAACTGAGATAAATAAATGCATATTTGCTGTTAATAGGTTCAAGATATTAAACATGCAAAGTAACAAGAAAATCCATGCGTGTGCAGATTTGGAACCCTCATTTTCCCAACCTGTGCTGTCGACAGAGCCAATCAGCAAATTCGAAAATATGGAAATGTAGCTAAGAGAGGCAGTCGAAGGCAAAATGAATTCGGTCGACACCTTTATTGGTCTGCTGGCAATCGATTCCTCGGTCAACAGCCCCTTTGTACTGTACAGTGGACCCTCTGTACAACGACAGCATTTGTTCAAAAAAATTTGGTTGTTAAACGCAGTCGCGGATCCAGAGGGGGTTCGGGGGGTTCAAACGAACCCCCCCCCCTTCAGCCTAAATTATTTCTTTTTCATGGGAAAATTCAGGAAAAGTTGGTCAATCTGCACAAATCGAACCCCCTTTGAAGCTAATTTGACCCCCCCCCCTCCAAAATTCCTGGATCCGCCCCTGAAACGGAATTTGCTGTTGTAGAGAATGCATATTTAGAACAATTTAGCCATTCTGTGCAAATTGAAATGACGTTATAAAGAATTTTGCTGTTGTAATGAGTGCCGTTGTAAAGAGGGTTGACTGTACCTGCTCGGTCGACAGTACAGGTAAGCAAATATACGTTATCCCCGTGATCATTTAAATTAGTCAAACATATGTCGAACATTGACATCTCAAAATATCTTCTTGTATCAAATGAATGTTTTTCCTATTTTTATTTACATTTCAACTCCTATTACCTCAAACTACTGATATCTCAAAGTAAATTTTCTGGTACCAGAAAATTTACTCTGAAATATCAGTAGTTTGGGCTGAAATTTGACTTCGAGATATCGAGAGTTGACTGTACATGGTGTATTGTAACTACATTACCTGTTTAGCTCAGCAGTTAAACTGCAATATTATTGATAATGTGAAGATGTAATGATAGAAAATTATACAGCATATGAGATATATCGTAGACGCGATAATTTTCGCGGTGTTTCATTTTTCGCGACATTTCGCGGTCACTTAGAAACCGCGAATATTAAAATCGTGAAATATTTTCCTGTTTCTTACAAAGTATTTACAGTAGGCACAGTGTACATATATTTTATTTCTGTTTGCTTCGGTAAATTCTGGTACAGTTTTCACTTTAGCCAGTTCTTTCATTAAACTGCGGCCCTGCTCAAGAACGGGCTCAAGTGAAAATGAAGCAATTTTGCTTTTTGCGCATATTGCTTTCCGCAAAAATTAAACTGAATCGCGAAAATTAATGTTTATGTTTTTGCCCTTAAACCGCGAAAATTCGAACCCGCGAAAATTACCGCGAAAACGGTATAGCATTTCATCATCCGTCTGTTCAGGAATCCTATTTCTCATTGTAATATTTTTATGATTTATCCGGTCAGGTAGTTCTGCAAACCACCTGTTTTTATTCCTAGTTATATTATATTCCATCAATTATTGTTCGGAAAATGTCAAAAATGCTGTATTGTCTTACCGTATTTGAAATAACCGGACAAGGAACATTTTGATTAGCAGTAAGACTTCAGTAATAAGCAGTATCCCCCATAGTTATTGCTTAAACAGTTTTGCTGATCCTATTTAGAGTAACATTGCCCCATCCATGTTTACAGGTAACTAGGTAACTATTCGCTAACCATCAATGGAGAGTAGTCGGCAAGGGAGGTAACAATGAGAAAAAGGTCTATTCAGTGCAAATGAAATGTTGTTAGAACACTGTTAGATCTCCGTTTTTCCACACTGCAAAATAAAAAAATAAAGCAGAAAAAAAGAAAAAAAAAAAAAGATGCTTTTTATTTGATAAAATGTCATAATCCTTTGTTTTTGTTTGTGTTTTTGCCTTGTTAATATACTTCCGATTTAATCGATTCTGAAAAAATGAAAACGATTATCGGAAATTTGACCCAAACTACTGATTATCGATTATAATAGATAAATCGTTCCACCACTATAAGACTTTACACATTTATTGTGTTTGCTGTTGCTAATTTTCAGTCGAAGCAGCCGTTGTTTCATGTCCTGTCAAGCGACATCAGGTTATGACAAATTCCAAGTCTTTGTATTCTTTTTGTTAAATATTCTTACAATTCTCCATTATCAGTTGTGCGCAGAAAACTGATATATGAACTGACTTAATAAAATGCAGTGCCGTCAATTTTTTTTGTTGGGTATAGGCAATTTTATGTTCGGTGATGTATGATGTACGACATGGTTTAAACGGAGGTTGCTCAGCACGTCTAAGATATCAGCAGCCATTCTGGGTCGAGTTTTTCTAAGCATCGTTTCCTAACGACGTCATTGATGATGTTGCAGTGACTATATGATCAAATCCAGTGTCTTGTTAATGGAAAAATGAGAATTGTGCTCCTTTTTACACTATAAAGTCCACTGTTTACAACATCTTGAGTTAAAATTTTGTTGGCTAACGACATCGTTGTTTCAGACAACTAGTCTCTTGTAATTAACGCATACTGACAGACTTTAAGCAGGCTTTACTGAAAAAGGATATCGTTGACTGGGTATTAGCAGTGATGAGATTTTAAGCTCAGTAGTCTGAGCCGAAGGCTCCGGGGGAGCTTGTAAGATAGACAGCCCAGGTGGTGCATCGGTGTCCGTGTACATTTTTAAACGACTTCTCATCTGTAACAACTGGGACGATTGTTACCGAATTTCATACGGACTATCCAGGGGTTTGAGTGGAATGAAAAATGTCAAAACCGTTCTGGTCATATGACCAATATGGTCGCCATGTCCTTATATGGTCAAATCTTTAAAAGTCCTCTCCAGGTCCAAAAGACTGAGGGTCTTGAAACTCTGTATCACCCCTGATAACCTATGTCATCAACAAGTGACGTATTTGCGAAATTACACTATTTTGTATGGTCCAATGTTCGATATTTAAATCTTAAACTTCATTCAAAATCCACTTGGTGCACCAAGTACATGTATGTTGATAAAAGTATTAAAAGTATACTGAACAAAAGAGAAAACGCTACTTGTGATTTTTCTTCTAATTTTCTGGAAGCTGAAAAATTAATGAATAAGAAAGCATTTTAATGCTACATCCATGCGTAAGGTCAAGATACTAGTAAAAAAATGTAAAAGCCATTTCAGATAAAGCAAATACAGTTTAAAGTGGACAGGGGTCCAGTTTTCTGCGTGCAAATAAAGGAAGTCGATCTGTCAATTTAAACTTGACTAAAACAACGGTACAGCCATCATTATTTCGGATTAGGCAAATAATCTGTATACTACAAATGTCTTAAACGAAAGCACACATCAATATGTGTTTCCATGTCTTTGAAACCCGTGTTGAAATATGGCTATTCCGTCGAAAACACAATAAATAACCTTGAACAATGGAAATTTCCATAAAAATTAATTTGTGGTTTTCTCTTTTGTCCCAATTGTGTTTGAAACGATCAATATGTAAAATGCCTGATTTATTGTACTACAACAACGATAAAAAAGTTGCTCAAAAACGTGATAAATGAAAGAGTAATCGAAAATCAAAATTCACTATATCTTTAATGCAAAGGGAGATAATTTACAGTTTCAACAGATAAGCTTTTATTTCCTAGTTTTCTTGGTAACAATCATGAATTAGTTTTTGCTTTTTCCCCTACTCTGCTTGCAACGCTTTTGACCAACAAAGAAATGTGCATCTGCGCATGCGCATAGTTGATGTATGACAAAATATGCTTATCGAATAAGATAGTGTAACGCTGTTACGAAGAGTATCAGATTCATTATTTTAAAGACAGCCTTTTGCTGAATATCTTGCACGACTAGAAATATATACCTAAGCATTAAAAGTAGCATCGTATTAGGATCAAATTGTCATCTTTAATGTAGCGTTTTCTCTTTTGCTCAGCATATATGAAAATCTCCGTCGTCAGCCTCGGTTTATAATATTTCCTGTGGAATCGTTTCTAATACATTTTTAGGAACGTGGCAAACATTGATGCACGAAACATCACTTCTGATCCGTCATGTGTTGAAGTATCAACATGTTATTTTTCTCTCAGTACGGCACCTAAATGGGATGCCGCTTTACTATTTATGAGGAGTTCTCTTGTAAGGGAACCGAGAACCGGTGCCAAGAAATTCTACTCCGTAGAAATTTTGGCTTAGCTTAATCCTCACTGTTCCAAAATATGCCTTAGTCATGTATGGCTCTTATTTCTTCTGAGGCAGAGGCAAGTGAACTTTTATTGAGAATTTCTACTACAAAACTCTAGAAAAAAAATCTAAACTCAATAAAACTTACCCTATTATTGGATAAAGTCTACTGATTCACACTTTTCATTTGAAAATAATGTAATTTATATCTGTTTGAAATTTTTTACAGTTTGAAGTTAAGCGGTTAAAATGGGTTTTAAACTTAGGGCGTTTATTAGAAACAATTTGGTACTGTATTATGTGACTATATGAAGTGGCGAAGCATGTTTGTAAAATATGTTCAGATTGTTAGCTGTAAGTTCTCGTGATTTAGTTATTAGCACGAAGTCTCGTGATTTTCGCTGAAAAGCGAGTATGTATATGTCAAAGCGTGAATTAGTGATTTGTCATTCGAGCCAAAGACAGCGTTTAGTAAGGATAGACATTCCCCCCACCCACCCTTTAAAATCACGAGTGATGCCAGAAATAAGTTGAGAAGCGAGAGTATGAAAAAGAGGGGTTATTTAGTTGAACCAGACGTATGCCTGTTATCCATGTAAAAAGTTTTTAAGAAACATTATTATGGTGTTCAGCATGTGTTAATGGTTGTATAAATTCAGAAATTTCAATGTTCTGAGAGTTTATGCCAAATATTTAAAGGTTTGCAAAGAAAGCATTTTCCGGTCTGTATATTATTTGATTTGTAAAGACATTTTAGAATATCGTCATTCATTTTCAGTGAATACTGATTTGATATAGAGGTTCTTAGATGAGATGTCATCGAATGGTTCATTTGAATCCAGTCTTGTATGATGCCGTAGAGTAATGAAGGATGGTGGATGGAACAGTCATTGTATAGTTTGGCAGTTCGTGGGTTTGACAGATAAGTAAATTAAAATAAACTAAAGAATATATATATTTATATATATAATAATATTGTATGGAATTGATCACGGAATAAAATATGATTACGAATGAATAACCACATGACTATATAAGCGAATGAATTTATTTTTTAAATAGTGTGTTTAAAAGATATTCTACGTATGTCTTTGCATTTACATCAAGGATGATTTGCAGCTTTTTATTTACATACATCTATAATAATTTTCTAACTTATAGATATCTTGTATATGTCCGCATGCCTGTGTGTATTTCCGGAGGTCAGAAATGTTACCAGCAGAAATAAAAAGTCTTCGATTATGCAGTTTTTCAGGACAGTATATGTGATACAGGTTTCAGTGGTCAGTTTTGTCGACGGAAATATTTAATGAGTATAATTAAATTTGTTTTAGTCTATTATAGGTTGTACTATTTGTTAAAGAGAAAAAACGTACAGTCTCGAACAGTCAAGGTTCTAAGACATGTTTTTCACAGTCGTTACTTGGTGGATCCACTTGGGTTTCCATGGTGCCGGAGATTTGACTTGCTTCCTGATATTTCAGTTGTACAATACGTCGCTCGGAATTAAACGAACAGTTGTCTGTTGGCATTTGCCTAAAATGATGTTTGTTATTTCTGGTGTGCAAGAGGTGTTAAGACTTTTTGCAGCTGAGTTGTTCTGTAAATGCATTCGAGTTGGGAATTTACAAAGCTGTATTAAGTTTTGATGCAGTAAAGTAGTAAGTAAGCAGATTGCATTGGCTGGGGTTGTTAAAATATTTCAATAAAATATAAATGAGTTACGTTCGGTTGAGACATGGTCGAATTAGAACATAACGGTACTAGTACCGTTCACCCACACAAGTTTTGTGACTTTTACTAACTTGTGTTCTACATTTGCAAGAGACATGAGATTACCACACTGAACATATAATGCTTATCTACTTTATATTTGATAAAGACTGCGCTCTGTTTTATCTAAAATAATTACAATGTAATGGAAAAGTATACTATTGTGTAATTTCCTGATAGCATTTGGGAAACTCCGTCGAAAAAAAAATGGCCGTGTTTTTCCTTCCTCACCTTTACCTTATTGGCTTGAAGATTGTACTGCATGAAAAAGGGACCGTTGACATTCAAAGATAGTTGAGCCGCGACACGAGATAACCAACAAAGTGGTTGTGCGCCCAGCGCAGACTCAGATTCAGCCTGGGCACCCACCCATCTTCGCTAAGCGCTTAAAGGGTAGATGAAGGTCTAAGCTACCTCCATGCGGACAGCGAACACTCTGGTCAGACTGGGCAGATGCCCAGGCTGATCTGAGTATGCGCTGGGCGCACAACCACTTTGTTGGTTTTGTCGTGTCGCGGCTCAATTATCTATTTCATCTTAAACAATGACTGAACTTTATTTTGGAAATACAAAAAATTAGTTATGGTGTTTTGGCTTTCCGCGGAGGTTTATAATCGCGATTTATTTACTTCGGTTTTCTCTGAACTTTTATTGAATACAAATGGGATCCATGCCAGAAAGAAGTCATTGGATTTATAAAATCTGTTTCCAAAAAGTTATTCGACTGCAATAAAAACAAAACAAGAAGTAGTGAGTCATTTTGCAGGAAAACCTTTATCTTTAGTAAATTCTAAACTTCAAAATCATTAGGCGTAATGTATCACGGTACTAGGGGTGGGGCGAGGGGGTAGGGGAGTCGGGCGGAACCCGGTAAATAGTCGGAATGGACCTCATAAAATTGGTGTCCTCGGATTCACCTAATGTATTCTTGTGTGTGAACCTTGCAAGTAGGTGTTTATTACAAATGGACAGGCAAACACATACGGATGACTCTTTGAATACACACAGGTCTCCTAGCTTTACACATTGTGTGTGTGTGTGTGTGTGTGTGTGTGTGTGTGTGTGTTGGACTCTGGGCATTTGTTTTGGCATAAGTCACGAAGAAATTCTTTTCTTGGAACAATGTTTTATTCAAATCACTGCACATAGATCATCATGCGACTAAGGATGTCTCCTTCACCACCATAACATGACTGTAGGGGAGAGTCGGGTAACTTCGGACATGGGGCTAAATTCGGACAGTGACATTGTTTCCTTTATATGTCAGTTGTTTGGAACTAAAACAAAAATATCTGACCAAACAGTGAAAGTCCTGATGAGACGGCTCATCATGAGCCGTCTCATCTGGATTTTCACTGTTTGCAATCGTATGTCCGAATTTCCCCCCATGTCAGAAGCTACCCGACTCTCCCCTAGTATTCAGGCTAACGTCCCCAACAATTTTCCTCACCTCGATATAAGCCACGCACGGTACTGAAATTTCAGTTTTTGGATGTAGGGTAGTATTAAGTTTGTATAAAATAACCGCACCAATTTCTTTGATTTTCCTACAAAATATATCAAAAGATTTGTAAGATAGGATAACACAACATTTTTGACTTTAGACTTGCGTTTTAAGACAAAATAAAAAAAACTGAGTAACTTTTTGCTCACTTTCTCTATTTTCCCAATAGACTATTAGAAAATGATGGTCATGTAAATCACAGCAAAAATGATCGCATTAAATATAGACTTAAAAATTTGAAAAAATATCGAAGTGCAGCCAAAAAAGTGCACTATATGGACTTAACATGATTCAAGGAAGACATTAAAAGAGAAAAACTTTCAATGTCCTATATAATTTAATGCTACTTCAAGCTCACGCGATATCGTCATTTACAAGTAGATTTTACGGGGCTGAGGAAAAATGTTGGCCATGACATCAAAACTTTAAAATTCTTTGTTTGATAACAATCCCATCTTTTCTTTTCTGCCTGCCGCGTATGCACGTGCGCACTGTGTTTCTGTATGGCTTATCCGCGCTTGCGCAGATTTCTGAACAACAACTTGTCGTTGATCTAAGATGGGTAACTACCGAGTCAACTCTCGATATCTCAAAGTCGAAGTTCATCCCAAACTATTGATATCTCAAAGAAAATTTTCTGGTCCCTGAAAATTTACTTTGAAATATCAGTAGTTTGAGATAACAGGAGTCGAAATGTAAATAAAAACAGGGAACGTGTCCAAGCTATATTTGTTGATATAATAGGTACTTCGAAATATAATTGTTCGAGATATCGAGAGTTAGTTGTAATAAAATACACCACGCAAATAATAAGAAGACTGGCTTTATTGCAAACATTTTAGTTGAATAAAAGAAACATCATTTAGCTTCCGAGAAGATCGCCATCACATGGTCCAGTGTGGTTAACTTTTATGTGGTGAGTTCCACAGTTCTTTGCATCAAGTCGACAAGGGCTACCTGAAAACCATAGAAGGACAACTTCTAGTAAAATCAGAAAAAAAAAATGAACAAATGAATAGATAAGTAAATTAGAGTCAGAGAGAGAAAATATACACTGACAGAATTACAAAAATGCAAGAAGTAAACAAACTACGAGGGGTGATCATTAAATAACAGAAACTAGCATTTACTTCAATAGCTATGTGTCAGAACAGTATTCCAGATATATAATGCCTAGGAAGCAAGCATATGAAATAAAATTATGAATACTGTTGCCATGGCAACGATGCCTTAAACGATGCCTTAAACCTAAAAGCATTAGTCTCTGAATTTTGCTTATTTCCATGTGTATTTGATGCTGATAAGCAACAAAGAATGGGTGAAGGTTTGTGATTGTATGAAAGCTTGATGCAAGTCCTAGATACTAAAAGAAATATATAGTTATTTCATGACTTGCCCTCAAACCTGGCAGAAATAGGCTGAAAAAGACATTTGATCGCGTAAAATGTGACATTTTTCGCTTATTTCAAGCCGGAGGGACCCGAATTGTGACGTTATTACACTTTAACAAGCAGGGTCTTGGGAGAAATATATAGCAGAAACAGCCAAAATTATCCTGTACTGGACAGCCGATCAATTAATTTAATTATAGTACTGAATATTACGGAATAAAATGTCAAACTCCCTGAAAATCAATTATTTTAACACCTGGTTTAGCTTTAATTCATGCCAGATTTCAGAACATTTTCATTTACAAACATGATATTCTAAAGCCAAAACCTAACTAAAACGGAAACTTTAAATTTCTCTTTACATATTGTACATAATAAGCATAATACCAACACCTCCTTACTAAATGACGTCGAAAAAAAATCACAAGCGGTACCATGTTGCTATGGTAACATATTAAATATTCAATTACGAACATGAATTTGAAAGCTCAAAAGACACTCGCGGGTGTTACATGAAGGTTTCTTATTTCTGTATAAAATCTACCTATCTACAAATGTGTTTCCATTATTTAATGATCTTCCCACGTAACACATAGAAAAGGTTAAATTCAAATATATTCACCAACAAAGCCCAAGCCGGTACAACACAAAATTATTTGCTGGCATGAAAACTTTGAACGTCACCCGAAGATTCGCATAAGTAACATTCGACATCAAATCGTGTACGTACCACTTTACATAACAGTAACCACCACTTTTATTGCATAGCAGCGAATTGATGTTATCTAATTTTATAATAAATTAAAAAAAAAAACAAGAAAGAAAAAGAAAAAAAAAAAATAAGCATTCAAATGTACGAGTATATCGGCATATTGGAGACCAAAACGTTTGCCAAAAAGGCTGTTTTCAAACTTGACAATACACAAATAACTTCCGTATCTACAGCTTCATCCGACATCACTGGTATGCAACCTAACCCACACTTTTCCATTGAATTAGTATGGCAGTTTGCTATATTACGGCCAGCCAAATGGCCAGCCAAATTCTACAGAGAGAGAGAGAGAGAGAGAGAGAGAGAGAGCTGATCATCCTTCATTTCTACCAACGACCTAGACCTAACGTGGGAGGTCTTTTGTCACCTGACTGCTTTCCTGCACGATGAAGCCCTTCCAAATTGAGGTCTACTATTAAAGGAAAAATGCTCCCAGAGAGCAAATTCTTCCTTATAAGAGTTGACGCCAATCGAAAAGGAAATTAAATCTAAAAATGTATCCCTTAACCGTAACGGTAATTCATGATATTAGTATTCACAAAATTTTCTGTCTTCCCCCAACATGACGTTGTAATAATGACGTCATATTGACGTCAAGTGCCCACTGGGTCCGTACGCTGGCAAACCAGTCGGCAAACGTCGAATGATTCCTATTACCTAAATCAGTTCCAAGTTTGCCGACTAACTTACTATAAGTCCTGCCGTCAAGGCCACAGATAGGACTCCAAATCGAGGGACAAATGACGATGTTGGGGTTACACATTGGCATCATGGATCCGGTATTAGAACAGGCTCCGCTGTGAGTCAATGTTAATCCGTTGTTGCGACATTTAGCATCATTTAGAAAGCACCCATTGCCTGAAAGTATTATTTAAAATTAACCATAACGATTGAAAGAAGCATTTTGATCCGTTTCATATTTACTCCATCTTTTTTAATAATCACTCACATATTTAACAATATTTATACAGTAACTCCAGATAAAATAGTACTCACTTGCTAAAAGAATCAGAAATAATCACCATAACTAATTCTATGTGCCTCTCCAAAAGCAACACTGTACCAAAGGCAAAAATAATTATTGCATTCGGTGCAGTGTTTATTTTAGTGTTGCAACAATAGTTTCCTACGGGCAGTGTTGGTTTTGGTGCTGCATCAATGATTTGGAACAGTGTTTGTTTTATTAATTATTGCCTTCAATGCAGTGTTGTTTTTGGTCCGGCATCTTTAATTAGTTCCTTTGGTGCAGGTGTTATTTTTGGTGCTGAAACAATGTTCATTGCCTTTGGTGCAGTGCCGCTTTTGGTTCTGCAGGAACAATTATTGTCTTTGGCGCAGTGTTGCTTTTGCTGCTACAACAGTAATTATTGCCTTAAGTGCAGTGTTGCTATTGACGCTGCAGCAATAGATATTGCCTTTGATGCTCTATTGCTTTCTGTGATGCAACAGTGATGGTTGTCTTTGGTGCTGTGGTGCTTTTGGTGCTGCAGTAGTTACTTTTGTCTTTTGTACAGTTTTGCTCTAGTGCTGCAACAAAAGTCATTGTCTTTGATGCAGTGTTTGAGTTCTCCGCAACAGAATTTGAAAACATCCATTGCATAGAAAATTATTTGCCAAAATAAAAAAGCTGGTAAAGAGAATGGCAGACGGAAGGCGAAAAGCACATTTTCAGGGGGAAACAACTCTGCAGTGTTCACGTTAGCCTCCCTTCCCAGTAGGTTTCTACCGCTAAAGGAAAGAATTAGCGCTGCTGGGAGCAGAATCTTACCTTCAAAAGTACATTCAATTTTGGAAGGAAGCAAACAAGAAAACGCAAAAGTTTCCCACTTTGTAAAAACTGCTGTGTTCCCATATACCTTAAGTAAGACCATAATACATAATAGTCCGTCTGTACAGGAGATATTCCACGAAAGCTAGTCAACCCTGTTCTGACTACTGGATTTGTCTATCTTTATCATTTGGATAAGTCCATTTTTAGTTTTGGGGGTTTCTGGTGAATGTTTTAACTTGTATTCTGCATAGAAATTCGTGTAAGCAAAGGGTGTTGACCTTGATCAGACGCCGCGATCTGCGGCGTGTTGTACGGGTCTCCACTGTTTGCATAGTCCTCAAAACGGGTTCATGGTACCTGAGACGTGTGAGGTATCATTTTCATCAGTTCAGTCTGGATCTGCACTGTTTAACATGGTTCTAAATTACCGTAAAAATTCTAAATATTCGGACACTTTAAATAATTAACGTAATTGTCCTATCGCGGAACCGTTTTGGTTTAACAATTAAAAAAGCTTCCATAAGATGCATATAGAATGGCAAACAGTCTAGACCCTGATCAGACTGCTGCTTTAAGACTACTCTGATCTGGGTCTGCACTGCTTGCTCAGACTCATCTGTCCCAATAATTAGAATTTGAATGGTAGGTCTGTCGGATTCAAGCAGTAATTTACAATTGTATTGACGTACCGTAAGTTTTTCCGTCACTTCCACAGACTGGGTCGTATGTTGCCATACAGAACTGAGGGCATGTTGAACTGAGCCCGAACGAGGCCGCCAAACAAGCTGAAAACAGAAAGTTTAGCTGTTGAAGCGATCACTTCAGATTGTCTTTGGGATAGCTGGCAACAAATCTGCTTCAAGAGTTGAGCAAATCCCCAGCTGGCACATGACGTCGAAATGACGTCGTATTGACGTTGATATGACGTCATCACGTCGCATCGGCGTCAGTACGACGTCATTTCGATGTCGTGTGCCTGCTGGGTCTATTCTTAAATTGAAGAAATATGTGGCATCGTTTAATTTTGTCTCATCAGTGTAAACAATGAAACATATACGAATAATTTTTAAAAAGAATTGTGGGAGAGAATTAAATGCAAACACCAGAAAAACAAAGGTACTTTCTGCTAGATTACTCTCCGTTCGAACGGGGAGCTAATTTACAAAATAAATAATTAAAGAAATGAAACCATGGAATTCTTTTGACGAAGATGTATTAGGCCCAAGATCAAAATCAAACCGTTCAGTTCCAAATCTGTCCCTTTGATAACATTACGTTAGGGTAACATGACTTCTGGCCCGCAGGTTATAAAACCTTGGGTACATTCTCAAACTCAAAATAAAGCACACTGATTGGCTGCTTCCGAGCACAGGCTCGGAAGCAGCCAAAAAGTGTGCTTTATTATGAGTTTGAGATTATTCTCAAGTTTTATAACCTCGAACCCTGATTTGGAATACTACAAAGAAAATACATTTAACCTTACCTGGTATACAGCACAGAGCAAAGATGACAATTTTCATGATTATGTTACTCTTACTTTGACACTGAACAAAGAATTTCACTGCAGCTCTATAAGTACCGAAATCAGACCACAGTGGTTTGGTGCCAGGAAAAGATACCTTAGGAACAACAGGACTAGAAAAGACTTAGATCAGTCTTATAGTTTGTACAGTCTAGTTTCAATGCTGTGTTCCACCTATTCTTTGAAATTTGAAATGTTTGTTTTTCAAAAGTAAAAACCTAATCACACTGCTTGACGACACAGTCTGATCCGAGTCTTTGCTGGTAATGCATGTTCCAGCGTTCTTCTTGCTACCTGTCTTCCCAGTTGTAGGCGTCTAAATTTAAAGAGGCTAGGCAATGAAAAAGCAAAATCTGAAAATACAATCAAAAGAGACAACAATTCTTAGACTACAAGTCCCTGAGCAAACAATGAAGATCCTGATCAAGGAGCAGTCTGATCTGTATCTGCACTGTTTGCAAGTCAGCCGACAGCCAATAATACGTTTCTGATAAAAATACTCATCTGTGCATGTATCTATCGAAGAAATTGACAGTGTCCGTATAAATTGGACTAACTTTTTATAGGTTATCAGAAGAGCCTCTGACACCTGTAGGAAGTTATTTTATATGCAACCTTTGATTTTGATCTCTAGAGGATTGTCAGAAGCAGTCGGCACTTTCCGCGCCAATCCGACACATATTTCGATTTTTCATTCGGCTGTACTCGGCAGATATTCTTTTAACCTTTGTCCGCCATCATTATCTGATGCCCATAAGCCTGTGCGCTAAATACGAGAGATCGTAGGCTGCCGCTTTTGGCCCAGAAAAACATATTCCTATTAAGACGTAGGCTTGTATCTTGGCCTATAAATTCTTTCTGTCTCTTGATATACAGAAAACGTTTACTCCATCTAAGTAAGGAGCATGTGGACTAAATTTATTTCAAGTCTCAAAAAACATCCAATGGCTGCGCGGTCTGTATGCAAAGATCTGTTGTATTTTTCATTTTTACGTTCCTTCTCAATGGAGGTCAACTTTGAAAGGAAACAATTTGCTCCTTCAAAGGCAGATTCTTTTCTTTAAGAGTAAACACCAGGTTGGAACCCAACAGGGATACAAAGTTGAATCAACATTGAATCAAAGTTGATTCAACGTTTTCACTTTAATTCAATGTTATGTGTCCAGAGGGACTTGTGCTTCGTCCAAGGAACAGGAAGTTGCAAACTTTGTCTCCCTCGTACAAAGGACGAGAAAACATGACATTGTCACTATACTCGTACACCTCAAGGTCAACCTAATTTTGTTTTCCTTTAGTCTGTCTACATGTATGTCCTACTTCTCAAGATAAGAACCACCAATCTTATCATTTGCTTATAGAGTTATATTTCAGTTAATACTTGAAGGTATTCGAGAAAAGAAGTCATGAAAATTTTAGTGGTTGCTCTGTGCTGTATTCAAGGTATTTTCGACTATTTTCAAACTGAACTTTTGATGAGGTTATGTCAGTTATACAGTATAAAGTGCATAATACTGCATATGCAAGTCCAAGTAATTTCAGTTCCACCATACACAGTCAAAAAGTTCCATAGATTTTACAGTAAAATAACTGCATGGAAACCAGCTGCCAGTTCATTTCCCGTATTTTACGGGCGCCTGTAACAAACGCAGGAATCATCAAGTAGAGAACGATAGAATAACACAGGTGTTATTTTTGGTCATAAAACCCTTCGACACTATGAGGGTATTTCCGAGCACGGCCAGTTAACAAAACACTACCATAATGTGATTTCCAACAATGATCTACAGGCAGACGTTCGTAAAAATTAAGGGAAATAGACTGGCAGCTGGTTGCCAGTAATTCTACACTGTAAAAAAATCCGTAGATTTTACGGTAAAATAACTGGCAACCAGCTGCCAGTCCTTTCACCGTTATTTTTACGGGCGCCCGTAAAAATTGCAGGAATCATAAAGCAAAGTGGGACAGAATAGAGCAGGTGTCGTTTTGGTCAGATAGCCCTTCATAAATACAAAGTTATTTTCGAGTGCGCCAAGTTAACATAAAACTTCCATTTCGTGATTTCCAACAATGTCTTACAGGCAAATGCCCGTAAAAATAACGGGAAAAGGACTGGCAGCTGGTTTCCAGATATTCTACCGTAAAATCTTCATTTTTTTTACAGTGTACCGTAAAATCTACGGATTTTTTTACAGTGTATAGCACAGCAGTTTAAAGTGTACAAATGCACTTCCGTGTTTTTTTTCTCTCGTTTTTTTAGCAAAGGGAGACAACGTTTGTGACGCCCTGTTTGCTTTCCTGTACAACGAGACCCATCTTAAAAGTGATCTGCTCTTAAAGAAGTTAAAGCAGCTATTATGGGCAATGACGACCTATAAAAGCAAATACTTTCTTTTAAGAGTTGATCCTCTTAGAGGACGGAGGCAAAGGTGAAAATGGTAGAGTCGTTTCTCTTAAGTCAACCGATTCGCCTTAAAACGGATACTGCATTACAAATGAGCGAAACTGCACTGTAAAAAAATCCGTAGATTTTACGGTAAAAAAACTGGCAACCAGCTGCCAGTCATTTTACCGTTATTTTTACGGGCGCCCGTAAAAATTGCAGGAATCATGAAGCAGAGTGGGACAGAATAGAGCAGGTGTAGTTTTGGTCAGATAGCCCCTCAACAATACAAAGTTATTTTCGAGTGCGGCCAGTTAACATAAAACTTCCATTTCGTGATTTCCAAAAATGTCTTACAGGCAAACGCCCTTAAAAATAACGGGGAAAGGACTGGCAGCTGGTTTCCAGTTATTCTACCGTAAACTATACAGTTTTTTACAGTGTGGTAGATCGTATATATTTACTACCTCTGAGAATATGTACATGCTAGAACCATTTAGCCCTTAAAGTGCCAAAAAGCAGACAGAGATATTAGCGTTTGCAAAATTCCAAAAGAATATAAAGATATATCATATATTGAGAACAAGAATTCAAAGACTTAAAAAGAGCCGCCTCATATGGATCTTCGCTATTTTGCAAATTCACTATTTTTTTTTTTATTTTTTTTTGTGTGTGTGGGGGGGGGGGGGGGGGTTGAAGTGTTAGTTTGCTCTTGTACAATCGAAAGGAAACAAGTGCACAAAATAACCGCAGTGGCGGGAGTTGGTGGAGGGGGAACACAAAAAATGAACTCAGGTCACGGTTTTTGAAAACTGATACGCTTGACGTAATGATATAGCCACTCATACACAATATACAATTATATTCTAACGAAATCGCTGGCCGGGCGTTAGGGGTTTGGAGAGTTTACTCAATGACACAGATGTTTGGTTTTTACTGCAGTCCTCGAGCATAGGCAGACCAAGCCCCGAGGTTATAAAACTTGAGTACATTATCAAACTCAAAATAAAGCACACTGATTGGCTGCTTCCGAACATCTGCTCGGAAGCAGCCAATCAGTGTGCTTTATTTTGAGTTTGATAATGTACTCAAGTTTTATAACCTCGGGGTGTTTTATTGTAGTGACGTAATTTCAAACTGGCTTTTAATGTAATTTCAGGAAAACATATTTCTTAAATTACAATACATGTGCTCTTTCTCAAGCAGAAATGATGACAAGAAAAATTAATTTGATTGTCTTCTTTTCTTTTGTAAGCCTGTTTGGCTGCTTCTATCGGATCAGGTGCCTCCTGCCCCTTGTTCTGTACACAACAATACAGCCCCGTCTGTGGAAGTGATGGCCACACATACAGTAAGTAGAGAGAGAGAGAGAGAGAGAGAGCGATGAGAGAGAGAGAGAGAGAGAGAGAGAGAGAGAGAGAGCGAGAGCGCGCGCATCATTCGTATAAAATCTATTACTCAAAGTACATCACAAGCTAGACTAGAAAACATTTGGAATATGAGCCCGGCGATGTGTTTGCGATATTTTTTGGCAAATGTCAGCCAATTTGAAAGTGAATAGTAATTCTACGTCCTTTGTATCACATGCAATGAGCATACTTACATGTATTAAGCCTAGTTGCCTGTTGTTACTTTCATCACAAACTTGTTAACATTCCCATGATATTTACTAATTTTATTATTTTATCCTTAACCATACATTGTAAATGTGTTCGTGCTGAATGAAATTTTTCATTAGTCATTTGTCATTTAAACAGTGTACGCTTAAACAAGTGAATATAAAGTTTTCAGGGTTGCAGTGAAAATGGGTCCAAGACTCTCGTACATGGTCGAGTACAATGCAGCCCCTTTAAATGGATGGATGGATGGCTTGCGATTTTACCTTTCAACAGTATTTCAGTTATATCAGGCCAATGAATGAGTGATAATGAAAGGCTGTCTGCAATGGAACCCCGTTTACGATTGAAAAGATTCCCGCCTATAGGCGGGCTCGAACCTGGGACCGCTGGAACAGCAGGCAAGGCCACTGAGCTACCGGTGACCCTGCAGCCCCTTTAAAACACACAGTTATTTGGTCCATAGAACTGCATAGCGCTATAAGTGAAAAACAACTAATTTTTACAAAGGGGAAGTATTTTTCATGACTTCCTGTTTGCTTCCCTGGCTGACAAAGCCCTTCTAAAATAAAGTGATCTGTTTAAGGAATTACGCATTGATCCCTATTGAGAAAGGAAGCACAATTGAAAATAGCAGAGTTGCTTCCCCTGGAAGTGTACCCATTCACCATCGCAAATGTCAGAGGAGAAAAGCGAAGACTTAGATAAGCCTATACATCCGCTTAGCACTTCTGTAGCATGAGGTTTCTGTATATTCTGGAAAGGAGACTATGATCAATCTTCTCTTTCTGCACATGATATAGTGCTAACTACATTTTCTTATCCTAGGGTAGGGAACACCTATTTTTACAACTGGAAACAACTTTTGTAAGTTCCTGTTTGCTTCCCTAGACAAGGAACCCCTTCCCAAATGTGGTCTACTTTAAAGAAATGAATTTTCTCTTCCCTTTAAGAGTTGATTCTAATTTAGAAGGAAGGCAAACATGAAAATGGGAGAGTTGCTTCCCCTGAAAGTGTATCCATCCCACGATATTTTTTCTAGGCAACGACTGCTTTCTCCATATTGCGCAATGTAAAAATTCAGCACTGACGATGAGCCATGCCGGACGCTGTTCAAGTATCAGTCTCCCTACAAACCTCTGTCCCAACGTCATGTGCATTTCTCTCTGGGATCCAGTCTGCGGATCTGATGGTGTCACATACAGTAAGTTCAGCTTTTTTCTAGTAGTCTCCTTTGGTTCTGGCTTCGGACTGCACTGATGTCACAGCTTTTTTAATGATTTTCTATTATTCTATGATGTCTCACTGATGTCTACATAGACAGAAACCTACTTGTATTTGGAGCTTGATCAGAATAAAGTGTAAAGTTGCATACTTAAAGCCAGCTTAAACCCCCAACAGTTTTTTCTCGCCTGCGACTAGCAGGAGCGAGACATATGCATTGTTTTTCTGGCGGCGTCATCAGCGGCTCAACTTTTGTTGAGTTTTCTGGTTAAGCTCTGTTTTATGACAATGCCCAGACAGGCAATACACAGGATTCCGCATTTTTTTATCCTGCTGACCCTGCGGGCATATCACGTCGAAATGGCGTCGCATCGACGCCATTGCGAAATCATCACGACGTCCAATCGGAACACCGCTCGGCCAATTCCGTGAATCAACGTCTGATTCACGGAATCGGCCGAGCGTGCTCCGACTGTACGACGTCATGTGCCTGGCGGTTCTTCTGTTGCGGTTACTCTTTGTTAAATAATAGACTGAGGTTGTCATTGAAAAACTGCTGTTTCGTTTTGTCATTACGTCGCCAAAAAGTAAAATGGTTAAATTTGCAAACAGGATAGATCCAGATGAGGCGGTTGATAATGAGCCTCATCTGGATCTACACTGTTTGCCCCTATTCTTTGAAATTTCAGTGTGACAGGTTCGAGTCAGGTAAATTCGGACAGCTGGTAAATTCGGACATACCACTGCAAACAGTGAAATCCGGATGAGGCGGCTCATTATGAGGCGACTCATCAGGATTTTCACTGTTGCCCAGTTATTTTTGTTTTAATTCCAAACAACTAACATATAAAGGAAACAATGTCACTGTCCGAATTTACCTGCTATCCGAATTTACCTGACAGCTTGGAAGAAATAAATACTTTTTTTGTTGTTTTTTTTTTTTTTGGCGCTTTAAGGATGAATCCCTCAAGCAGCTGACCGTCCCGAGATTCTTCTGTAGCAATTCCCCTTGTTAAACTGAGTGTGCCTGTTATCCTGTTTTGTAAAATTTTGTCTTTCTTATGCCTTGGGTTGGTTGTGTATTGTTCATTTCGCCCGTTTTACTGAAACGCGCTTAAATGAACTAATGCATTTTCCTGTTCCAGCTGACTTTCGGTTGGAAATTACTAAAACCACTGTATTGTTATTCATTTTGCTTATTTACTGGAACTGAATTGATTGCATTTAGCCCGTCAACATATTTTTTCTCCTTTTTAGGCAACCAATGTAACCTGAATTCCAAGAACTGTGGGTCAACTCACATTACTGTGGCACATAAAGGGGCATGTGGAGGCCCTATCACTGGCTAACGAGTTATTATGAAATGTTATATACATTGTACATGTACATTAAAAATACAAAATATTACCGTTGTCTTGTGCTTTGATATTTATTAAGAATAATAGAAAAACCGCCATTCTTTCCGCCATTTTCTACATGGTTTCCTTTAGAAGCTGACATCTATTCAGATGGGAATCAAAAATAAAAGGGTATACAGTCAATTCTCGATATCTCTAACACTGATATATCAAAGAATCTATTATATCAAAGAAATAAGTATGGACGCATACCTTATTTTTTTTATTTACATTTCAACTCGTTGTCTGAAACTCCTGATATATCAAATTAAATTTCCTGGGACCAGAAAATTTTACTTTGCGATATCAGCAGTTACGGATGAACTTCGACTTTGAGATATCGAGAGTTTATTGTATACTCAAAAGCAAAATTAAAGCATATTTTTCTTTTTGGTGTTTTTATGTCAAAATAAAAATCTGCTGAAATTGGTAACACAGGGAAGGTATTATCAATGCATGGAGTACACTTCGTCGCAAACTTACTGAAATTTTATCTGTTTATTCATGCGTAACAAAAGCGTAAACAATCAAGGGGTCAATTTCAAAATTCACAAATACTTGTCAATTTACTCAGTGTCTTGAACTGAGTTGTGCCCGGCCCCAAAACTGATTCCCTCTTTATCTCGGACGCTACAATGTCTCAGAAACATCATCAAGAGTTTTCAGCATTGGTTACTCGTTACAAACAAAGTTATGCCCCTTTATGCAAATCCCGTAAAGTAGCAAGTTTTGCGATAGCAAAAGAAAATTTTGTGGATTTTTCAGCAAACCGAATTGGAAATGGATTCCAGTTCGGGTTAAATTAAAGGGTAAGTGGTCACAATCAAATGGAGTATGTAACAAAGGGAAATAACTCTATACGTCCTTCCAATAATGCAACCACAGATTGAACTTTTTGGGCGCTGGATCCTCTGGATCACTGGGCAAAATTGAACGAAAATCATACAGCATCTTTACCAGAAAGGGCAGTCTGAGTAAGCTAATTAGAAGACAATTTTTTTTTCCATGAAAACATTTTTCGTAATTCAAACCGGAAGTGAGCAAAATAAGTGCTCATTTCAAGCCAAAATTTGTTTTAAACGGGTCCTTTAATCATAGTCTTACTCATTTTGAATCCCAAATTACCAAATTTTTCTAATAATTCGATGAGTCAGACGATTTTCAAAAACTTCGAAAAACTTGGGAAAAATGCAGATTTTTGCATGTGCGATTTAACTGTATAAGAATCATTTTTTTTTAAAGTTTTATACCGTTTTCCAGTTGGTTACATCATGCTGCACTCACATGCAGCAAAATCGTATCAATAATTTATTCTTTTGCCACTGTGAGCTAGAATTTGTGATTTTTGCCTTTTTTTCCAAAGAATTGCACTGTGACAAGAAAATGCTGCAGAACTTATGGCAACGTATAGGCAAATCACAGTTCTAAGTGAAAAGTAAAATATCATTACATTTAATGGGGCAAAACAAGACACTACAAATATACGTTTCCTTTGCTGTTGAGTATATATTCACCTTTATCTTCATGATGAAATATATAAAGAGCAATATCAAGAGAACAGAGCCTTGGTGAAATCAACAACTGAAAAACTCTATCCGCCTAACGCCTATGAATGGCTATTCATTCATTTCTAGGAGAGTTAAAATGCGGCGAAATACGACTGTGACCCATCTTCCATATGCTGTACACCTGATATACTGGTGCACTTACAACCAGTTGCTTGACACTTAGCTAAGAACACTCTTTACCAATCTGGCAACCAGTGTAAACCCCTGATCATAGTGATCCTGAATGTGTAGTGCTTGGTTGTTTCAGTTTGAATATTACATGTGCTTTTGGCTTCAACAAAAGTACATGTGCACTATGCAAAAGCGGCGTTGCAGCTTGAATTTTCAAAAATAGCTATCACATGTTTTTAAAGAAAGGAAAAAAGAAAAACATTAAACGAGCTCCCTTACTTTCATGAAACATTGGGTCTGTAGCCAGACTAACCTTCTCCTATACATGTGATTGCATTATCGGGAAGTAATGTATAATCAACAACCTATCTTGATAGTCTTATTTTTTCGTACATGCCTAAGGCATGATAAGACACATTTGTCTATGGCACGGCACATTGAATATATCATGTTTGAAGGTCAACCTGAATTTCGCTTTTCGTACATATGCCTTATTTCTCCAAAAGATAAGACCGACCTAGCGGAGGTATATTTTAGTTGACAAGTTACTGGACAGAAGACAAGTCATGAAAATTTTATTAGTTGCTTTGTGCTGCGTGCAAGGTATGTTTTTAATAATTTCTAACTGCGATTTAAAACTTCAGCCACAGTGGGCTGTGGTTCGAGACTGGTTTGGGTTACGTGTTAAAGTCGAGTGTTGCTAACGGGAGCACATGCGTTTTTTTTCCATGGGAACTCCGGTTTTCGCTTTAAGCGAAAATATTAAAATCCCTATACGAAAGTAAAAGTAATTAAAAAACTTCATACGTAAATTGAAGTTGCGCCTCGAGAGACGTAAAAAATAATAGGCGAGGTCTGCTGACAACCGATTGTCACCTGACTTTTTGGACCAAAATCGTCTGCTGACAACCGGTTGTCACCTGATTTTTTTGACCAAAAACGTCTGCTTGCAACAAGCCATATATTTTCTATTTAATCGTTTTAAATAGGGTTTAATTTAACTGAATTTGTGTTTATATGCTATAAATATATGTTATAACATAAAGTTTCTCATAGTTAAGGCAAATGACCATTTTTACTTGCATCATTCTTGCACTCTTGTCATTGTGTTACATATATATGTGACTGTTTGTACTTTAATGTATGGAAACCAATGAAGTGAAATATCTACACCATTATAAACCTATGTAAAACGTGACCCCCAGGGCAGGCCATCTGACCCCAGGACCATAATTTGAACAAACTTGGTAGAGGACCACTAGGTGATGCTACGAACCAAACACCATGGCTCTGCACTCATGGTTTTAGACAAAAAGTTTTTTTTTTACATTTCCCTATAAAAGCCTGTGTAAAAACGTTACACCAGGGCCACAGGACCATAATTTGTCAAGGCTCTAGGCCTTGTGGTTTAAAACAAGGAAATCCCATAATTTGTCATGGCTCTAGGCCTCGTGGTTTTAGACAAGAAGATTTTCAAAGTTCTCATTCCAACACACTAATTTAGCTCATTTGACCTAACTTTCAAAGAGGGTCATATAAGGTTCATTCCTGCCAAGTCTGGTCAAAATCCAACCAGCAGTTTAGGAGATGATGTCCTTTGAAGCAAATTGTTGACAAAAGAAAAGGCACAACACAGGGCATGACGGACAACGGACATTGACTGATCACAATAGCTCATCTTGAGCCTATGGCTCGGGTGAGCTTAAAGATTTATGAATATTTTCTCATGTATTTCTATGGTTCAAACGTAGGACCCAATGGGACAGGGCCTTTTTTGACCCTGAGGCTACCATTTGAAAAAACTTGGTAAAAGACCACTAGGCAATGCTTCATACCAAATTTCAAGCATCTGAGCCCAGCAGTTCTAAAGAAGATTTCTGAATATTTTCCTATGTATATCTACGGTTCAAACCCAGGACCCCTGGAGTAGGCCATTTTGGGCCCTATGGCCACCATTTGAACAAAGTTGGAAACACCCACTAGGCAATGCTACATATCAGATTTCAAGTATCTGATTCTAGCAGTTCTGGAGTAGAATATTTTAAGTATATTTTATTTTGGAACCCAAAACCCCCTGCTGCAGGGCCATTTTGGACCCTGGGTTCTCCACTTGAACAAACTTGGTAAAGGTCTACTAAACATCGCTTCATACCAAATATCAAGCAGCTCAGTCCAGCGGTTCTGAAGCAGAAGATTTTCAATGTCAAAGCCCTAAACTAGGCCTAGCGGTTTCAGTGGAGTTGTTATTTAAAGCAAGTTGTTGAGTCATTTAAAGCAAATTGTTGATGACAGACGTCGCAAGACGGACGTTGGACATTGACTGATCACAAAAGCTCACATTGATCCTATGGCTCAGGTGAGGTAAAAACAAACAAAAAACCTGAATTCTAAAGTTTCAATTTTTTACTAACATCAAATGAAGCAGCAATCTGTTCCAGCATGGACCAGAGCTGATCAATTCTAGAACCCGGATATGATAGGGTAAGGATGCTGGGGTCTTGGATGTGATGGTGTAGATATTTGACTTAACTGTGGTCAATGACAAGAGCCATTTATGTTTCAGACAGATAAGTACAGATCATATGAATAAAATATTTCAGTTCAGTTCAGTTCAATTCTCCTAACGGCGATCCCAAGTGGCTCAGTGGTACGTAACCATAGTTGCATGCACTAGGCACCGTGTGTCCGTCCAATGAAAAAAAATATGATGTACCAAATTTGATAAATGCATAAGAAGCCTGATTCAGAATTAACCGCTAAACCAACACATTTGAATGTCACAGGTATACACCTTTGTCAAAAATCAAAGTTTGATTTCCACACCTTAATTCTAGGATTTAATTGTAATAGGTATCATAATCAGGCACAAAGGGACAATGCTAGTTAGATGATATATCACAAACAACAACAAGCAATAAATATTAAATAAGGACTAAATTTAAAGGCAACAATATTTGTTTCCATACATCAAAGTACAAACAGTCCTCAAATATATGTAACAAAATGCCAAAAAGTGCAAGAATGCAAGTAAAAATAATAATTTGCTTTTACAATGAGAAAATATATGTTATACTTATAACTGTAAACATATTGATATAAATTCAGTTAAAGGAAACCCAATTAAAAACCTATTTGATAGAAAATATATGGCTGGTTGTCAGCAGACGTTTTTGGCCCAAAAAGTCTGGTGACAAC
Organism: Ctena decussata; assembly: GCA_963989385.1. Lineage (NCBI taxonomy): Eukaryota > Metazoa > Mollusca > Bivalvia > Lucinida > Lucinidae > Ctena > Ctena decussata. The sequence goes on from OZ022500.1 coordinate 43,525,253, forward strand.
CGGTTGTCAGCAGACACTTCCAACATAATATCTCATAAAACTCAGTCTCCTCATACTGACTGATCATCGCCAGTTTTAGAAAGGGAACAATTCTTGTGCCTTCCTGTTTGCTTCCCTGGACAATGTAGCGCGTCTAAAAGGAGCTAGGGTAAAGTCGGGTAAATTCGGACAGCGGGTAAATTCGGACAGTTACATTGTTTCCTTTATATGTCAGTTGTTTGGAATTAAAACAAAATTAACTGAACAAACGGTGAAAATCCTGATGAGACGGCTCATAATCTGGATTTTCACTGTTTGCAATGGTATGTCCGAATATACCTGCTGTTCTTTCATTTGTAAGTTGATTCTTATTGAGAAGGGAGGCAAAAATAAATTGGCAGAGTTGCTTTCCTTGAAAATGTACTGTTCACCTTAGGATCTACGAAGTTGCAGCCGACAGGAAAGACCCTAATCTGTTTTGCAAACACCTTTTGTTTGCGCGAAATCAGATATATTCAAATACGAATTTCTACTTCTGTTGGCATTCGCGATCCGTGTCTCTGATAATTGTTTCTGGTACAAATGGCTAGCGATGGCGTAATTTCAAAATGAGGCTACCGAGTTTTGGTACCCGCAGTGAGCTCTAATACATGTAACTATTAAAAGGCTGATAAACGCATTGAATGCCTTCTCCAATAAGGTGTTTACAACAGCCACTATGGAATGTTTATGGCTGACCTTGGATTTCTTTTCAGCCTGTTTAGCGGCTTCGATAGGATCAGGTACTTCCTGCTCCATGATGTTCTGTACCCAACAATACGACCCTGTCTGTGGAAGTGATGGCCAAACATACAGTAAGTAGATAGTTAATTGGTGGGCATCTTTCAAGGCTATACAGTCAACCCTGTCCTTTAGGGTCACCTAAAGGCGTACAAAGAGCGTATGCTTAAGACAGGTGACCCTTTCCCTAATCGACAACTGGCACGGAGCTTCATACATGTAATATCGTGTAGTATTGCACGCAAACTAATGGAGTTTAGCTATAAGCTGCTTCTGCAGTTGCGAACTTATAACCTGTGAACATTTAAGCTGCTTCTGCAATTGCGAACTTACAACCTGTGAACATTTAAGCTGCTTCTGCGATTGCGAACTTATAACCTGTGAACACTTAAGCTGCTTCTGCAATTGCGAACTTATAACCTGTGAACACTTAAGCTGCTTCTGCAATTGCGAACTTCTAACCTGTGAACATTTAATAAAAAGCTTTAGACCTAAGTCGCATATTGCCGTAAAAGACCAGTCGATTTCCACCCCTGCAGTGGAATGCTTTTATTTTTCAAAGCCAGGGAAAAGTCAGGGAATTTTAAGACTGGTCTGGGAAATTTGGGATCGAAGCAATTTTGAAATTTCAAGCTTCAGATACAACACACTGCTTCGACTCCCGAGGGGTGGGGTGAGGGAGCAACGGACCAAGACTCTTTCTTCAATGCTTACACAAAGAAACAGGTCGTGAAAAAATAAAAAAGAGGTTATTGACACTGTCTGCGCAATGCTTTGTTTGCAACGCACAAATTTCAGTGGAAAGGACCACGTGCATTGTCACTTTTGGCCTCCTTCAGAAATGGTTCGCTTTTGCACATTTTGTAGTTTTACTATAGCGATAATCATATTAAAATAAAATACAAAAAATTTGTCCCTCACCCAGTATAGGAAATTCGTGGTCAAATCTTCAGACAATGAAAAGCTAAGCAGTTGATGTTCCTCGAGTTTTTTTCAGGAAAAACTTGAGTCCGAAAATTGGCCTTAATGCACATAGTCCAAGAACTGACAGTTGGTTTTGGAAAATATCAGTTTGACTTCTATGGGAAGCCCGAATTAAATATGTATTCAGCGGTAGCACTGTTTCTCTCTCCTCTCATTTCTCTCTTTTTAGTACTTACCTACATGTATTTTCCAACGGCACACGACGTTGGTCACGTCCCATTTACATCGAAACGGTAGCATGGCGTAGCAAACAGATGGAAAATCCTTTTTTCGGCATTCTGTGCCCACTTGGTCAAATCCATTTTGTGTCTCTAACAGGACCATACAAATTCCTGTTTTTTCTGATCACCATCCACTGGGCAAACTATGTTGGATCCACACTGAATCAACGTTGATGCAATGTTGATCCAGTGGGATAATCGTTTATGTTCACAAAGTATGGAAACACCCAAAGATGCAAGTCATCCACTCCTCTGTTGCACTTATGGTACATTCATGATATATTCTGCGATATCTTCATTTTTACCAGCCCAAGATTATCTGGCCTGAGTTACCTGTGTAAATCCTAATCGAGAAATGAACAGAAGTTTAATAGGGAATCATCAATAAATATCTTACAAATAAATTTTGCGAGCACACACAATATTTTTGCTGGAAGCTTTAGTACCTGCTTTTATTCATGAACATGCTAGTATTTTATAGCTAGGTTTTGTACCTCTGTTTTTCAGTATGCGTGCAACCTAAAATTTTTTAACTATTATATTTTATACTCAAGCTACAGATAAGATTATCTGGGTAATAATTATTAGATCATTTTACCTGTTGTTCTATACAAACATAAGTTGCAACCCTTCTTAGAATCGCCTCGCCGAGTTGGCTTTATTAATGTTATGAAATCTGTGTTTTTTATGTTGTAATGATGAGTGCACAGTTTATATTTTTCTGGAGAATTACCACCCAGAATCATCATCAGTTCAGATCTATGGGTATATTATCATGTTTTTTCCACCATTTTAAAGGGAGACAACTTTTGTTACTTCCTTTTTGTTCCCCTGGGCAAACAGGGTCTACTCTTAAAGGAAAGAATTTGATTCTTTCATATAAGAGTAGACCCTTTTAGAATGGAGACAAAAATGAAAATAGCAGAGTTGCTTCCCCTGAAAGTGTACCCATACATTTTAAAATATTCCAGAATCATCATAAATTGATATGAGCAACAACACGAGAAAACCAACAAAGTGGTTGTGCGCTCAGCGCGGACTCAGATCAACCTGGGCATCCGCCCAGTCTGATCAGTCATCACTGTTCGCATGGAGGTAGCTTAGGCCCTTAGCTACCTTTTAAGCGCTTAGCAAATAGTCTGATCTGATCAGACTTGGAGGATGTCCAGGCTGATCTGAGTCTGCGCTGGGCACACAACCACTTTGTTGGTTTTCTCGTCTCGCGGCTCAATTATCATTATATCCAGGCAACGGATGCTTTCTCGGTATTGGTCAGTGTAAAAATCCAGCACTTACGATGAGCCACCGTGGAAGCTGCTCAAGTTCCGGCTCTGTTGGTCTTCCCAAAGCCACGTGTCCACCCGTTGCGTGTTTTGCTCTGTGGGATCCAGTCTGTGGGTCTGACGGTGTCACATACAGTAAGTTACTTATTTGTCGCAAGTTTTAATGGCATTTTTAACATTAATTCCAACTGAAAAAATAAAATTAAGGCTATGAGAAATGCGTGACCTCCTGAAGGTCAAAATGAAGGCCTTTCCGGAACTTTAGTGTTCCTTTCGGCGTTGTTAGTAGTTTGCGTTGACAACAAACGATAGGTAAAAGACGACATAAAATGATTTGAGTTTTGTTTTAACCAGTTTCACTTGACATTGCAGTAGCAATTTTCAAAGTGGCCACCCAACGATGAAACGATATTCAATCAACGTTAAACCATATGTCTCTTACAGTTCCCTGGTTAAACACGGAATTAAATGACTTGCAAATAATCATTTGTTTGAGAAAATCTGAAGTTTCTTTTGAAAGAATTTCAGTTTGTAGTGTCACTGAAAAATTGGCGGAGCATGGCAAACACTGCATACCACGCTCCGATCCCAGTGACGTCAAAGATCTGTTACCATAGCAACTAAGAGTTCATACTCATGTCAAAGCGATCTGCAATTGAGACGTCATTCTCCAAGGAACTAAGCATAAAAGTTGGTAATTCCATAGTTGCTAGTAATAGATCTATGATGTCATCTCACATATAATTCGAGAGGAGCATGGCATACACTGTAGCCATGAAATTCATACAGTGGAAAAGTGATTTTCTCAAACCTCATATTCAAATGATTTAATTTTTTGTTGTTAATCCCAGGATTTTCAACGTGGACAGTCTGATGGTAATAGTATCCAGAGCATTCTCTTGCAACTGTTGGTGACATCGCAGTGGTGTCCTCTTAGCTGTTAGAATGACTTCACAATTTCGGTGACGACAAAGCGTCGTCATCGTAATGTCGCGTGGCTTTATTATGATGGCGGCATTACATCTTCAGTGGCTGCGAGTTACTATTATGCTATTCATTCCAACATTAGTGTGTTATGCATGCCACTTAATGTGCAAAATGGCAAGTGAGAAAGAAAAGTTTCCCTCACAAATAACTTGGAGCTAGTTTATGACCAATTTCTCGACAGCTCTACAGTACTGCAAGAAATATTAATGTCATTAGCAATAGCAGCCGGAAAACTAGACCTAAATGTCCTGTCTGTTACGTTTTACACACTAGCACTTCTCATTTGCACAGTATCCGAACGCACTGTACCCTCTCTTCCGGTTTTCATAGCGTTGAATCGAGAGTACAAAATTCGCTTATAACCAGTAGCCGGAAATCATTATGTTTTGAGTTTTTATCCAATCTACTGCGTCATTATAGTTATTCAGCTTCGAAAATGTAAAGAAGTAAGTTTAATATAATTTTCTCTTCGGTCTTTTACTTTATTGCCCTGTACAATGAAAAACTCCTTGCCGTCGCAGATTTTTTTTTCCGAACAACTTAATTTAACACGAGTTTATGTCGTGCAAAACTTAGCTATCATTCTTTTATCAAAACTAACAAACTGTAGATTGATAACACCTTCCGTTTATTCTAAAGATTTTTTATAAAACATGTAAGAAAATGCTCAAAATGGTTTAAGAATCATGTCAAGGGCGATTTGAATACTGTACCAATTACTACCCACCCATACACGACATTGTACAGGGTAATAAAGTAAAAGACCGAAGAGCAAATTATATTAAACTTACCTCTTTACATTTTCGAAGCTGAATAGCTATAAATGACGCAGCAGATTCCGGATAAAATCTCAAAACATAATGATTTCCGACTACTGGTTATAAGCGAACGTTTGTACTCTCGATTCAACGCTATGAAAACCGGAAGAGATTGTACATGTAGTTCGGATACTGTGATTTATAATGCCTTTTCATTTCACTTAATTTTAAATTGTTTCTTTTAAGGCAACACGTGTACGCTTAATGCCAAGAACTGTGGCTCAACCGTCATTACTATGGCACACAGAGGTGCCTGTGGAGGCACTAGCATCGGCTAACGTGTTATGTTATGAATTAAAATATATAGCATTTGATCCTTATTTTGTTCTGTAACAATGCCCAGACTGAGAATACCGTATTTCTTCTGTTATAAGACGGAGGTTTTGCCTTCCAAAACAATCCCAAAAATCTAGATCCATCTTACATCACCATACAAATTTCATGGGCAGTCATGTACGACTTACCTTAGGTTCCATAAGCCTAAGGCATTTGAAACTTCATCAGTGAAAAAAATATGGTTTTGTGGAGAAAACTAAAAAGTAAAAGAACACACTGTCCTAAAGAAATTTATTACTGGGGGTGTTCACTAACACCTTTAACAGTCTGGGGACTTACTGTTTTCCATCACGCATATTTGTGATGGTCAGCTATAACTCTTACATTTTTCAGTCCAACTAACTAAAATGGCAATTTAACTCACTTGCAGCGTTAAGTATGGCTTGTCTCAGCTTAAAATTGATATTTGGTCCAGCCCCTAACTATTGTTAGTATAAAAAGTCTGAATTTTGGTTAACTCTACTGAATTTTGGTCAAAATTAGGTAAATATTGGTGTGTATTTGGCTTGTTCTATTTCCAAGAAAAATAACTTTTTACTTTCCATTTTTTTCTCTTCTGCTATGGTTAAAATTGTCTACAATGCTTGTTTTTCGCAACATATGCTATTTGTATCAGTGACTCAAGGTTTTGCACCAGTTACTCAGTTGAAAAGTACTTGAGGGTTTTTGGTTTTGTTATGGTCAGCCATACCACCAAAGAAACTAACGTATGGCTTTCCATCACGTTTCATCCTTCGGACATGTAGTGACATCTTGTGGTAAAAATTTAAGTAATTATGTTATGGTAAGCCATAATGTCAGTTCATTTAAAGTGCCTGGTTAACCATCACAAATGTGTGTGATGGAAATCCGTAAGTCCCCAGACTGTTTAACCAGTAGGCCTAGAATTATTAAATCATGTCAAAAAAAGTAAAAAAAATAAAATGATGTAATGTCACTAGGTCCCATTGATAATGAATATGACATTGTTTTAAGGTAAGTTTGTGGGTCACCTGAGCCAGCGGCTCCGAGGGAGCTTATAGGATGGGAAGGCTCCGACGTCCGTCCGTCCACACTTTCAAAACTTCTCTTCTAAAACCGCTGGGCCGATAGTAACCAAATTTCATGTACAGCCTCTATGGGGAGGGAGAACGAAAAGTTCTTCAAACGGTCCTGGTCACATGACCAACATGGCCGCCACGCCCATATATGGTCAAAACCTTAAAAAATCTTCTTCTCCAGAACCAATAAGCCGATAGCTTGAAACTTGGTATGTAGCATTGGGTACGTGAGTACTACCGAGATTATTCAAATCATGACCCTGGGTTGACATTGACCTATTTTACGGTAAGTTAAAATTTGGTCGTTGGTGCTTTTATATAGGAAAATGCTAGAACATAAGAATTCTTGGAAACTGTTGCTGATTTTGGCCTAATAATAGGTAAATACAGTCATCTTAATGAGTCATGAAGATTTGTGAGTACAAGAGGTCAAGGTCATTCTTTGACCTTTGACTCAAGTATCCCATTTTCGACACTTTCAGAGTCTTCTCAAAAACCACTGGGTCAGTTGTAACCAAGTTTCATATAGAAGTTCCAGGGGTTGAGGGAACGAAAATTTGTTACAACGGTCCAGGTCACATGACCAATATGGCCGCCACGCCCATATATGGCAAAAATCTTGAATTTTTTTCTTCTCCAGAACCAATTGACCGATGGCCTTGAAACTTGGTATGTAGAATTGGGTACTCGATTACTTTCAAGATTGTTCAAATTATGACCTTGGGTTGACCTTGACCTTTCTTACACCAAGGTCAAATATGTGAAAATGCTAGAACATAGGATTTCATTGCAAGTTTTCAAGATTAAGGCCTAAAAATTGGTATATGCATTCATCTTAATGAGTACATGAAGATTTGTGAGTACAAGAGGTCAATGTCATTCTTTGACCTTTGACCCAGATCTTTCATAGTTTGACAATTTCAAACACTCTCCTGAAAAACCACTGGGCCAATTGTAACCAAATATCATATAGAGCCTCCAGGGGATGAGGAAATGAAAATTTGTTCAAACGGTCCAGGTCACTTGACCAACATGGCCCCCACGCCAATATATGGTAAAAACCTTTAAAAATCTTCTTCTTCAGAACCAATTGACCGATGGCCTTGAAATATGTTATGTAGCATTGGGTACTCCAGTACTATCAAGATTGTTCAAAATGATGACCTTGGGTCGACCTTGACCATTTTACGGCAAGGTCAAATATGGGAAAATGCTAGAACATAAGATTTCATGGAAAGTTTAGAAGATTTAGGCCTAAAAATTGATATATACAGTCGACTTAATGAGGTCATGAAGAATTATGAGTACAAGAGGTCATGGTCATTCTTTGACTTTTGACCCTGAATTTTCATAGTCTGACAATTTCAATCTTTTTCTTAAAAGCCATTGAGCCTATTGTAATCAAATATCATATAGAGCCTTCAGGGGTTGAGGAATCAAAAATTTCTTCAATTGGTCTGGGTCACGTGATAAACATGGCCGCCATGCCCATATATGGTAAAATATTTCTCAAGAACCAATTGACCAATGGCCGTGAGACTTCATAAGTAGCATCGTGTACTCCAGTACTATCAAGATTGTTCAAATTATGACCTTGGATTGACCTTGACCTTTTTACAGCAAGGTGAAATATGGAAAAATGCTAGAACATAGATTTCATGGGAAGTTTTGAAGAATTTGGCCTAAAAATTGGTATATGCATTCATCTTAATGAGTACATGAAGAATTATGAGTACAAGAGGTCAAGGTCATTCTTTGACCTTTACCCAGATCTCATATTTTGACATTTTCAAACATCTCCTCAGAAGCCACTGGGCCAATTGTAAACACATTTCATATAGAGCCTCCAGGGGTTGATTGAACAAACAAGAGGCCCAAATGGGCCTGATATCGCTCACCTGGCTATTTTGCCATGGGACCATTCTGATACAAAATTGGTCCAATTCCACTGAGATTTTCTCATTTTCACATTTTGCTACTTTTAGTAACAGAGGCCAACTTCCTGGTCTTTATATATTTACTAATGCAAGAATCATTTTGTCACAAATTTCATCAAAATCCATTCAGGGGTTACTGACATATTGTCATTTTAATGTTTTGTGCTATTTTTAGTAACGGCAGATGGCGGCCATCTTGGAACGCCAAAATGCAAAAAATCGAAAGTCTACATGCAAGGCCCCTTCTAACACAAAATTGGTCCAGTTCCATTGTTATTTTCTAATTTTCACATTTTGCTATTTTAAGTAACAGAGGCCAACTTGACGGGTCTATATTTATTAATTTTTGAAACACGTACCTCAAAGAAAGAATCATTTTGCCACAAATTTCGTCTAAATCCATTCAGCAGCTACTGAGATATTGTCATTTTCATGCTTTGTGCTATTTTTAGTAACGGCAGATGGCGGCCATCTTGGAATGCCAAAATGCAAAAAATCGAAAAGGCGTCATGAAAGGACCATTCTGACACAAAATTAGTCCAATTCCATTGAGACTTTCTAATTTTCACATTTTTCTATTTTCAGTAACGGAAGCCATCATGACAGGTCTATAGTTAGTAATTCTTGAAACATCTCATTGCAAGAAACATTTTGACACAAATTCGTCAAAATCCATTCAGCGGTTACTGAGATATTGTCATTTTCATGTTTTGTGCTATTTTTAGTAATGGCAGATGGCGGTCATCTTGGATTGCCAAATTGCAATTAATCGAAACGGCTTCATGCAAGGAACATTCTGACACAAACTTGGTCCAATTCCATTCAAAGGTGCTTGAGTAACTGTCATTTTTATGTTTGTGCTATTTTTAGTAACGGCCCCCATGGTGGCCATCTTGGATAGTCAACTGGCACAAAATTGAAATAATTCCATTCAAGGACCATTTCTGACCAAATCTGACCGGAATCGTTTGCATTTTCTTGAGATATTGACATTTTAGCAAAATCTGTCTTGTATATGCTAAGTAGGTCGCTGTGACCTAATTCCGATATAGATTTTTTTATTTTTACAATTTTTAATGCCAAGGTCCCATTTAAACTTCCAAGCAAACTTCCAACCAAATATACCATATGGTTCTGGAGAAGTTGATTTTGTTGTTTTTGCTATTTGTAGTAACAGCGGCCATCTTGGATTCTCGACCTGACCCAATTTTGAAACCCTGCAGTCTGGTCATGCTCCATGTGAAATTTGAGACCCATGGGTTCAGTGGTTTAAGAAAAGTAGTTGTTTGAAGTTGTTTGAATAAGTCGTTTTTTGACATTGGCATTTGAGTAAAATTACATTCGTAAACAGAAAGTAAGTCACTGCGACAAAACTCAAATACAGATTTTTTTCATTTTTACAATTTTGAATACCAAGGTTTTACTGATGTTCCATGCCAAAATTCAGACAAATATACACAGTGGTTCTGGAGAAGAAGTTGATTTTGTTGTTTTTGCTATTTTAGTAATGGCGGCCATCTTGGATTTTCCACCTGACCCAATTGTACAATTCTGAGACCCTGGAGTCAGGTCATGCTCCATGTGAAATTTGAGAACCATGGGACCAGTAGTTTTACAGAAGAAGATGTTTGAATATTTGTTTTTAGGTGTTGACGGATGACGCACGACGGACACACTGGTATGACAATTGCTCACTGTGGCCCTTCGGGCCAGGTGAGCTAAAAATTGTTCAAACGGTCCAGGTCACATGACCAACATGGCTGCCATACCCATTTATGGTATAAACCTTTAATATTTTTCTTCTCCAGAACAAATACACCTATGGCCTTGAAACTTGGTAAATAGCATGGAGTACAAGAGTATTTCCAAGATTGTTCAAATATGACCTTGGGTTTACCTTGACCTTTTCTGCGGCATGGTCAAATATGGGAAAATGCTAGAACATAAGATTTCATGGAAAGTTTTGAAGATTTTGGCCTAAAAAATGGTTTATATGGTTGTCTTAACGAGTACATGAAGATTTATGAGTACAAGAGGTCATAGTCATTCTTTGACTTTTGACAGAATACAGAATATAAATTTTATTTTCAGTCGGTTTGGTACAAACATAGATAACATTAGCTATGAATAGCTATTGACCGACCTAAGACTCATGACAATTTCAGACATAAGAAAAAGCCACTTTGCCAATTGCTCAGGTGAGCAATTCAGGGCCTCATGGCCCTCTTGTTTTAGTGTCTTGGGCAACAGCCAAGATAGTTTGTTTATTCACATGTTCCACCGATGGATGGCCTCCTCACTGCATACATTTATGTATTAAACTGCTGGCCTTCAACTTCAGGTATTCAGGTACTTGCATATATAAACTTTATGGCAAAAAATGAATACACAAACATTATGAAGTTTAATGATTTATTTTGGCATTTATAAAACCAAAACAATTTCTAATTTCATTTTATTTGGTACAAAAAAATTGACTTTTAACCTTAAATATCAACCTTGACTAGCCTTAAAAAATTCATTTAACCCTTGTAGAGCACATTTAACTGTAAGCTATTCAAACTCTGGTACATAAGTTATTGCTTTCTGGGAAGGGAAATGAATATATGTCAGTGGTAGCCTATTCAATTGAGCACAAAGTTAAACCACATAAGTATTTAGATATTCCAGGTATGTGACAGCTGCTGAAAAGTTAACACATATGATTACTTAACACAGGACTACATGCATGAATGCCAATTTGGCCCCCAGATTTTCCTTAAAAATTAAAGTACAGTAACTACTTGGCTTACAATGTAAAGATTTGATGGAATGGTAGCAGCTCATGGAATGAATACTATTTTTTCCAGATGACATATTTCAAGACTAGAAATAGCCATTTAATAGGGAAAAAAAGCAGTGAAATATGCCATTTACGGCACTTTTGACACTTTCCCAAAATTTGGTGCACACAGAGCACAACCATAAACCAATAAGATATTTAAATATACATGGAGGAGAAAGACTCCTTTTCAACAGTCACGTCTTGATTTCTTTGTGGTCTCAGAGGACATTCAACATCATGTAAATAAGTGTGACATAGGAATAAGTTATAGGTCTGATCATTCACTTATATTGTTAGAACTCAACTTTCAGGACATAACTAAAGGAAAACCCTTGTGGAAACATAATAACTCCCTTTTAAGTGATATAGAGTACCTAAATGCAATAAACGATAAAATCAAACAAGTAAAACAGCAGTATGCCCTTCCAGTTTACAATCTAGAAAACATAGACAATATACCTAATGAGGAATTACAGTTTATTATAGATGACCAACTTTTTCTTGAAACACTTTTAATGGAGTTAAGGGGTAAGTCAATTTCTTTTTCATCATTTAGGAAAAAACAAAAAGACCAGAAAGAGACAGAACTAAAACAAAATATCCAAACAATTGAGGCAAATCTAACTGAAGACAAACAAGATGAATTAGAGGATTTAAAGTCAGATCTGGAAAAAATGAGACATGATAAAATGAAGGGGTATGTAATAAGGTCAAGGGCTCAGTGGATTGAGGAAGGGGAAAAGCCAAGTAAATTTTTTTGTAATTTGGAAAATAGAAATTTTGTGAATAAAACAATGTACAAATTAAATTCTAATTGTGGAAAAATAATTTATGATCAGTTTCAAATTTTAGACGAGGCTAAGACCTTTTATTCTAATTTGTATAAAAATAATGATACAGATTTACAGGATTTGCTTTCTGATACATACTTGCAAGATAATACAATACCAAAGTTGACTAATGAGGAATCAAATACTTTGGAAGGGGACATAACTTTAGAAGAGGCATCAGCGACCCTCCGTAATATGAAAAACAATAAATCTCCTGGGTCTGATGGTTTTTCATCGGAATTTTTCAAAGTTTTTTGGCAAAAATTAGGCCATTTTGTGGTACGTTCATTGAATCACGGTTTCCATAATGGTGAACTATCCATTACTCAGAGAGAAGGCATAATTACATGTATCCCCAAAGAAAATAAACCTAGGGAATTTCTTCGAAATTGGAGGCCTATTACTCTTTTGAATGTAGTTTTTAAAATTGCCTCAGGCTGTATTGCAAATCGTATGAAACCATTTCTAAATAAGCTTATACATACTGACCAAACAGGATTCATATCTGGTAGATTTATAGGAGAAAATATTCGGCTTGTCTATGATTTAATGCAATATACAGAAGAAAATAATATTCCTGGTCTACTATTACTTATTGATTTTGAAAAGGCATTTGACTCATTGTCTTGGGCATTCATAAATAAAGTTTTGATTGCACTAAATTTTGGATCCTCTTTTATAAATTGGATAAATGTATTTCATAAAAATTCAAAGTCAGCAATAAACCAGTCAGGACATCTGTCAAACTTCTTCTATTTAGGACGTGGCTGTCGACAGGGAGATCCAATATCTCCTTATATCTTCATTTTGTGTGCAGAGATACTAGCACTGAAAGTTAGAAAAAATGAACAAATAAAAGGCATAAAAATAGGGAACAAATCATTAAAAATTTTTGGATACGCAGATGATACAGGGTTAATCTTAGACGGTTCTAAGGAATCATTAATTGAAACATTGAAAGAACTAGAAGCTTTTGCTGCAGTATCAGGTCTTAAAATCAATTATGAGAAAACTCAAGTTATTTGGATAGGTCTTAAAAAATATAGTCAGGACACCATTAAAACAAAGTATAAACTAGTATGGGGTAAAAGCTCATTTAAATCACTAGGTATTGATTTTTCTGTAAATTTGGATAGTATGTTAGAAACAAATTTCAGTGAAAGGATAACCATATTGAAAAAACAATTATTATTTTGGAAGCGTCGTAATTTGACCCCTATAGGACGGATAACTGTGATTAAATCCCTTTTATTACCAAAGTTTAATCATTTATTTCCGACTCTTCCAAACCCAAATCAGGAAATGTTAAAAACCCTTAATAATTTATTTCAAGAATTTATATGGAATGGGCCTCCACGTGTCAAAGGACAGGTATTTTCAAGAAATTATACTGACGGAGGTTTAAAAATGATAGACGTTTATAAATTTCTTGACGCATTGAAACTAACTTGGATTAGGAGAATTTTAACCACTGACTATAGAAATTGGCAACAATTTATTAATATGAAACTTAATATGTCAGATTGTCTTAGTTTTGGATTTAGATTTATTAATAATCAGTGTAAAGATATAAAAAATTTGTTTTGGAAAGATGTATTTTTGGCACTTGGTAGATTTATAGAATTAATACAAATTAATACTGAAGAAAAACTTTTGGCCTGTGCTTGTTACTATGATAGAATTAACATAGGGGGAAATGGGTTTTTCAACAAAAACTGGTATAATAATGGAATACGAATTATAAATGATTTCTTTAATGATGATGGGGAACTTTATACAATTGAGCAATTAAAACATAAATATAATATAAATATAAATTTTCTTCAATATCATGGACTAAGAGCCTCTTTAAAATCCATAATACAAGCAAATAAAATAATTGTTACCACAAAATTGTGTACACCAGTTATTCCTTATCATGTTAATGTTATTCTTAAGTGTAAGAAAGGGACAAAAGATATATATAACATTATGACTGAAAATAAAGAAAGTATTACAGGTCAGATTAGATGGAATAGGACTTATGATATTCAAAAAGAAGACTGGAAAAATATCTATGAAATGCCCTTTTATGTCACAAAATGTTCAAAACTTCAATGGTTTCAGTTTAGAATCAATCACAAAATCCTGGCAACAAATACTTTTCTTTGTAAAATAAATGCAAGTAATGACAATTTATGTACATTCTGTAAAAATGAAGAAGAGACCATTGAACATTTATTTTGGGATTGCCATAAAGTTCAAGAATTCTTACATCGTGTTAAACAAAAATTTAATGTTATAGATATATATTTATTATATTCTAAGAAAGAGTTTATATTTGGGCTTGAAAACTATAAAAACGCTCCAGAGAGGCAACTTCTTTTACTGGAAATGAAATATTATATATATAGTGCAAGATGCATGAAACAAACACTGAATATAACTGCATTTGAGAGAACCCTTAAAATGTTTTACTGGATCCATAAACAAATTGCAGCAAATAAAAATGAATTAAAAATCTTTTTAGAAAACTGGCAGTTTCTTGAGAATTTTTTAAGACTTGCAAACTAGTAAATAATAAATGAATTTGAATAAAACATTCTAAGTTGAGGTTATGATCCCACTGTCCATTATATTCTACTAACACTAATTTTTGATAAAAAGAATAAAAATAAAATAAGAAAGTTTATAAATTGTATATGAATATGCTTTTACGCTGAGTCATCAGAAAATCTTTTGTCCAGTATTTCATGTACATAAAATGTATGCATAGTTCCCTGTATTATATAAGCAATATTTTTTCTCAAGAGCATGCTAACATCATTGTTAATTCCTTTTTTTATTGGTTTTATTGCAAACAGCATGCAATAGGAATGTAAGGTGTGCGGTGGGATGGATCCCCGACCCACAACATACCTATTGACGGGGACAATAAAGAACAGAAACGGGAAAAAAAAAAAAAAAAAAAAATAGTTTTTCCAACATAACCTCAGTGCTCAGGTGAGCGATATAGGGCCATTGGCCGTCTGGTTATGACATGACGTTATCAACTGAATAACAGTGACATCATATGATGAAAATTTCAAGATAATTTAAGAGCAACATTTCTTTTTTTGACAAGTATACATATACTTCATTTGTACATATCATCGTCATTGTAGACACTGTGTTCATATCATTCACAAAGTAATCTTGCACCCTGTTATTGAGAGAAGTTTTATTTTTGATGTTGTTGTACAAACATACTGTTCATTGTAATGATTTGTTGAATATTGTTTTGTGAATGTTTGGTTAGCCAAGTGTGATAATGTTGAAAATTTTGAAAGTTATTCACATTATTCTAAAAAGGGGGTAGCTCTATCTGACGAGCCATAACCCACAAACTATGACGGATTTAGCTAATATTTTCATACAGTTACAAAGATGTGTGGGCTGCCTTATTCATATGTAAGCAAGGTCATGCGACTTCTGTATTTGGAGGTCATGTGACACATTGTGATTAACTGGGAATTGTTTAAGACACTTCAAAAAAAAAGAAAACACAGAATACAAGATATTAGTGTAAGATATATGCTTTGTAGAACAAAAGTGGTTGCGTGCCTGAGGCCTGATGTTATTGCTGAACATTTATCAACAGAAAAAGTTTAGATGGATGAAGTCAGGTTTCCAGAAAATTGGGATCAACTAAGTAAGGGTGCCACATGAACAGCTGATATTGGAAAAATCATAAATTTTTGGCATATTTTTGGTGTTTAAAAATCTACAAACTAGTGATGTGGGTTAAACCTTGCTCTGGTAGAAAGCAGATTCCCTCCTGCATAGGACAACAGCAACTGGTGGGGTCTACTTGATGTCTAGCATGCCTGACAGGCTCTCAAAATGACCTAACCCATAGGTGCAAAAATAATTGCACTTAGCATTGTAAGGGTTAAGGGGAAATACTTGCCAATTTCAGATTTCATTGGGGGAATACTGGGGATGTACAGAGAATACAATGTTGGTGTCTGTGGCAGTATAGGTGAATGGGACACTCTCAGGGGAAGCAACTCTTTCATTTTTGCCTTCCTTCTCAGTGGGGGTCAGCTCCTAAAAGAAAGAGTTTGCTGGTCCGAGCAAATTCTTTCCTGTAAGAGTAGACCCCATTTTGGAAAGACTAAGTTGTCCAGTGAAGCAAACAGGAAGTCACAAAACTTGCTTCCCTTTGTAAAAAATGGTGTAATAATATTGAGGTATTCATTTAATCAGATGAGACCATATAGGAATGGCAATATCTAGTATATATTCTACTTACGAAAGGATAAGCTAAAAAATTATTGTAATGTTGCAAAGATAAAAAGAAAACAAAACAAAAAAAAATAAGACAAAGAAATCAGTAGTTGAATAGTTGCTTTTTTTTTCACACTGTCTATATGAAAGCCTATTTTACTTGCTGCAGATAGCACTTATATTTGAAAGGGTCTTATATCAATATTGTCCAAGATTTTGTATATGCCTATACAAAAGGCATGCTAAGGCACTTTTTCGTTGAAAGGCTGTATGTATTTGCTCACCTCCACAGCAGTCTTGAATATTAACAAAAAAAAAACAAACAAGATAAAGGTCATTCATTGGCATCCAGACAGGTCATTCAGTTATCCCCCTGGCAGTTGGACGGCGAATATTTGTCCTTTGGGAGATGAAGACAGTTGCTCCAAATGGGTTCATTGTAGGAAGTCAGAGGCAAGTGATAGAAGATTTAACTCCTAGCTGGCATCTCTTCCAGGGGCCGTATTCATAAAGCGACTTAAGTGGTTGCTATGCTGTTGCTGGGGCTAAATTTCTTTGAAGGAGATTCCCTACAACTATGAAATTTGGTCTGGAGGAACAGTCTTTGTAAGACTGTTCCTCCAGACCAAATTTCATAGTTGTGGGGAGTCTCCTTTATAGATGTTTAGCCTTAGCAACTGCATAGCAACGACTTAAGGGGCTTTATGAATACGGCCACAGAGTGCCAGTTAAGAAGGGATAAGAGGGATAATTTAGATGATAATGTTCTTTTTTTTTTACCATGAAAACATACATTGTGACCCTTCATTAGAACCATCTCATCGAGAGGGTTCTAATAAGGAGTCACAACATATGTTTTCATTGAGGAATAAGAAGAATCATCTCTGAATTATCCCTGTTACCCCTTCTTATCTGGAGCTCTGTCTTCTTCAAACAACTTCCTGGGGACCCAGCCAACATCAATTCATGAAAGACTAAGTATGAATCCTATACTGAATTATAGGCCAAAGGCCTTCAGAATTTATTACAAATATACTTATATTCGTATGATTATTGGAACATAAGAGACATGGAGAGAAGGGATTGGTGTTTGGATGGAGACTGTAGCGAAATATTGAGTGTCTCCCCCTTTCTGACAAACTGACCAATATAGATGAAGTAAATATTTCTCAAAGAGGGTCAATTACCTTGCTAACAAAGTCTTAGCAAACTGTGTACTTTTATGTATTGTATTGTCTTTTGATCCCCTCAAATATTTATATTGGCCATTCTCTAGTCAGATCTGTGTAGCAATTAGAATCAAAATATATATACCCTGCTGCTTTATGTATCTTGCATTCATATATTTTTTCCTCTAATAATCAAGATAGTTTCAGTCCATTCTCCATAAACAAAGTTATTCTAATAAATGCTCTGATAGCATTGCAGTTTCCAAGGCTTATAACAAATTTCAGTGGTCTAAAGCCAGTCTTGGTGGAATTTGGACTTTTTTTTCCAAAAAAAAATGTTTGTGGGGCATTTGTTAGAGGGGACATTTATTGGAATTGGAAGAAGTGCTGTATGCTGTAGACCTTTAGATGTGTCTGGCACATGAAACTGCGTTGTTACATAAGGTGTGAAAATCTAGTTTTGACCATGTATTAGAATAGGCTGAGGGAGGCAGTTCTAATGGGCTACACCATTGTATAAAGAGAAAAGTGTATCACAGAAGTATCAAAAGTTCTCCTTCATAAAAATGGTGGAAAAACATGGAGGTGTACCCATACACTCCACCCTTGTGTAAAAATCTCATCTCTAGTGCTTGGTTTCATAGTTACTTTCCTACAGGGGTAAGCCATGTTTTCAGCAGTGATTCAGACCAGCCTGCTCATTCAGGCAGTCTTTTTCCTACAAATTATTTGAACCATAAAGAGAAGTAAACAATAAAGACTTAAAGAATCAGACTTATAGAAAAATCAAGCTGATCAGGCCCGAGGTTATAAAACTTCAAGGCTTTCATGCTCATCTCAGGTGAGCATGAAATTTTATCTGCTAATAAATAGCAGATTACTGATGAGTACATTTGTTTTCCTGCTCAGTTTAGCTGAGTATGAAGTTGTCTCTGCTTATGAATATGAAAATGCCAACATTAGTTGGCATTTTCATATTTATCAGCAGAGAAGATTTCATGCTCAGCTGAGTTGAGCAAGAAAAAAAGTTTTATAACCTCGGGGCCTGGGCCTTACAGCCTATCATACAAAATGACATTTTGCCACCCCATGTCTGTTCTCGTGTAAATTGTAACTCCTCATCAACCAATTTGAACTCCGTGTTTCATAAAATTGTTGCAAAATAAGAAAAATATGTCAGTCATCCAGTGTATACACATACTGAGTTAAAGTTATGTATATTTCAATTTTGTTTTTCATATTTTGACATCTGAACCATTTATATGACACAGACATATAGCCTTCCAAGCCTCCTAAATGTATACTCATTTTAGTTGATCTCATTATAGTGCAGATTTACATTCAACCGTATTTATTTGGCTATAAAATGGGGGTTTCTCCTGTCAAAAATTACCCCGAATGTCTAAGTCAGTCTTGTAAGATTCTGCTATAAGATTGCTTTTTCCTTCTCCAAACCAATCTCAAAACTCTAAATCTGTCTTGTAAGATGGATTTAGATTTTTGGGATTGTTTAGGAAGGGTAAACTTCCATCTTAGAGCTGAAGAAATATGGTACCCCAGCCAGAATTACCAGGGGGAACATGTGTTCTATGTATATTGAAATTCTGTAGCTTATGTATGAGCCACAGTTTTGGGGTTTTAACCCTATTGCACTCAAAACGGCCAAAACTCGATGGAGTTTTGGCCGTTTTGAGTGCAATGGGTTAAGTTTTTCATTTATCATCAAAACAGAATCATTGGTTCTCATTGAAACCAGGTTATTAAAGTGAAGTACTAGAACATGTTTTCAAAAGAGATAAACTACAGCATTTAATTTCCAAAATTTATCCTCCCTGGAGCTTAAAAGGTTGTCTGTAATAACATTTTTAGTTGTATTTTAAGTGGGTTGGTCACTTAAAACAGTAAAAGTTGTGAATGATTTATACAAATATATTTCATATTATGGCCAATTAATGAAAATAAACTGATCAGGATCCATGGCTTGCATATGTAAAAGAAAAAGAAAATCTTGCAATAAAGTGCACATACCTCCTCATTATTAGGAGAAAACACTCATCTAGGAGTTTCAACAGTATTAATGTTCAGTGGTTTTCACACAAGTCCGAGCAAAACTCGAAAAATTGAAAACAAATCTTGCTTGGACTTAGGTGAAACACTGCTGCACATCATAGAAAAACTCCTAGATGAGCATTTGGCTTGAGTAATGATAAGGTATGTGCTTTTTATTGCACGAAAATTGACTGGATGTAATGAAAAATATGGTCAATTTTCTTTAATACCGATACAAAATTCCGTGAACCCTATCACTCATACCTAATGATTCTCAACCCATTCTCAACCCTGTTGTGGCTCATTTACAGAACGAAATTTTTCATGATGGTATGGTGTTTTCTTAAATGTATATTTCAGTTCTTTTATCTGCCATGTCTCTAGACAGAATCTCTGAAAAAAAAAGTGAATGTGTTAACTTTCAGGGAAAGCAACTCTGCCTTATTTTTGCCTCCCTTCTCACTGTGGGTCAGCTCTAAAAAAAAAGGATTTGCTCCACATGAGCATATTCTTTCCTTTAAGAGAAGATCTGGGACCGTATTTATAAAACGACTTGGGTGGTTGCTGTGCTGTTGCTGGGGCTGAATTTCTATGAAGGAGAGTCCTTACTACTATGAAATTTGCTCTGGAGGAACAGTCTTTTTCTACTACTATGAAATTTGCTCTGGAGGAACAGTCTTTTTCTACTACTATGAAATTTGCTCTGGAGGAACAGTCTGAAAAAGACTGTTCCTCCAGAGCAAATTTCATAGTTGTAGGGACTCTCCAACATAGAAATTTAGCCTTGGCAACGGCATAGCAACCACTTGGGTCGTTTTATAAATACGGCCCCAGATTTAAGAAGGGTTTCTCTGTCAAGGGAAACAAACATGAAGACAGAATTGTTGTTTCCCAATTTTACAAAATGGTGGTAAATCATGGAGGCATACCCATTCACAGGCCAATAAAACATTTTCCCCATATTTTTCTCGACTTGAACTCTGAAGTTTATTCTCCAGAAATCTGATTTCATATTTCTTCTCTGTGACATCTTTTTAAAAGTGTTCTTCACCTATAACGGTTAAAGAAAAGGGGTTTGTTTTTTTATTGTAATTACCCTTAATATTGAGAACTGTAATTCCTCTAGAAAACTGATTTTACTGTAAAAATTCTACACATTGGGTCAGAGATCAGAGTCTACACTATTTGCTGTTCCTTCTCCATCTTATATGGCTTTGTTGTTGCATTGTAAAACAAACTGTTCCATTTTTAGGACATTTTAGGAGTCCCAATTTTCAGATTATTTGATGCACTATTCAGGGATGTTTCAAAAATTGCTGTCAGAATACAAACAAGTGCAACCTGATCAGATTGCTCCTTTTATCCAAATATTTAGGGTAGTTTCAATATTTGGATCTCTTCTATGTGACATCTTTTTAAAAGTGTTGTTTCACCTATGACAGTTATAGTAAATCTTGTTATTGTAAATGCATGTGCCAATAGACAAAGTCAAGTTTCATGGTGAATAAATTATTTCTTATAAAAAAAAAAAAGAAGAAAAAAAAAAAAAAGATATTTAAATAGGTTATTAGCATTGATAAAATTTACAACAACATACAACAATATCTTTTCGGTATATGGCTGCTCTCTATATTTGCCCAGTATTAGAACTGGTCAAAAATGCCAATAAAAGCACCGCAGGCACTGCATGATACCCCGCCACTGCTGTGCATCCTAACTTATTTTTTGAGATATATAATAGCTAAAGAGCCACAGAACTGAGATAGAGATATGATGTCCTTACTGTAAATAAATATTAATATAAACCACCCAACAACGTGGAGCATTCTGACCAGTGTAGATTTAGATCAGGCTGTAAAGCATTTCTTTGAGCTGAGAGACTCTGTTTCCTATTCTATGGTGTTAAACATATCAGTGAAGTTTCATTCAGATATTCCATATAGTATAGGAACTACAAGTCAAAAAACATTTTTCAGATCTATCAAGGGGGAATACTCATTAACTGGAAAGGTAAGAGTGATGGTTCTTTGTCACAATATGTAACCTTTGATGTGAAACATACCTATGAAGTTTCGTTCAGATATTCCATATAGTAAAGGAACTACAGATAAAAAAACGTTTTTCAGAGCAATCAAGGGCGGATAACTCACAAACCGGAAAGATCAGAGTGACAGTTCCTAGTCACTATATGAAGCCTTTGATGTGAAACATATCTGTGAAGTTTTATTCAGATATTCCATATAGAAAGGGAACTACAGGTCAAAAACCATTTTTCAGACCTATCAAGGGCAGATAACTCATGAACTGGAAAGGTAAGAGTGATGGTTCTTTGTCACAGTATGTAACCTTTGATGTGAAACATATCTGTAAAGTTTCATTTAAATATTCCACATAGTAAAGGAACTACGGGTAAAAAACATTTTTTAATTCAATCAAGGGCGGATAACTCACAAACGGGAAAGGTAAGAGTGACGGTTCTTAGTCACAATATGTTACCTTTGATGTGAAACATATCTGTGAAGTTATATTCAGATATTCCATATAGTAAAGGAACAATAGGTCAAAAACCTTTTTTCAGACCTATCAAGGGCGGATAACTCACAAACTGGGAAGGTCAGAGTGACGGTCCTTAGTCACAATATGTAACCTTTGATGTGCAACATATCTGTGAAGTTTCATTCAGATATCATGAACAGTAAAGGAATAACAGGCCAGAAAACATTTTTCCAATACGAAAAAGGGCAGTAACTCTGTTAAAAATGGACGGATTTTGCCCATTAACAATCCCATACCACTCATCGCCGATAACAATATGTATGCAAAATTTGAAAAAATTCCGTGAATAAATACTCAAGTTATCGATCGGAAATGGTGAGCACGGACGGACGGACGGACGGACGGACGGACGGACACCGAAAGGTATAACATAATACCCCGCCACTAAAGTGTGGCGGGGTATAAAAAATAGCATAATTTGACATGCTTCGTTAATTTGTTGCCCTTTTAAGCCCCTTTTAAGCCACTGTACCCACCCAAGAAATCCAAACCACAAACTTTAATAATTCCCATAACCAAACATGTTAAAATGTTGGTGCTGCCTCAGTTTTCATTTTTAGTCATTTTTTCACAGTCTGTAGATTGAAAATTCTTACATTAGACCATATGAATGAAACTTAAGTCTGACCTTCAATATTTCCCATACTGAATGACGGACAGATAGTAATGGTAAAGCTATAAAATTTACAAAAGCGAACCATTTTCAAAAGGGGCCAAAACTGGCCCTTAATGCATGTGAGCCTTAATAATTTGAATGCCCATGTCTGGAACATTAAAGCCACCAGATAATTGCATATAATGATGTTAAATGCTACTTCTTATTTCATCTTCTGTATATAAAACTAAATAAGGTGTATGGATACACCTCCGTCATTTTCCTGCCATTTTTTATAAAAGGGAAACAACTTTTGTGACTTCTTGTTTGCTTCCCTGGATGATGTTTCTATTTCATTTATGTCTCCCATCTAAATGGTGTCTACTCGTAAAGGAAAGAATTTGCTCCTATGGGAGCAAATTCCTTCCTTTAAGAGTTGACCCCCCACTTCATTTATAATTCCCATCTCAATGGGTGTCAACTCTAAAAGGAAAGAATTTTCTTTTAGGGGAGCAAATTCTTTCCTTTATGAGTTGACCCCCCATTTAGTTGGGAGACATAAATGAAATTGAAGTTATTTTCCTGTAGTTCACCTTACATAAGTTGAGATACACACAATAAGAATGCTTAATGCATAATGTGAACAGCAAAGACACAGACCAGCCTGAGCATTCTCTGTCTGGTCAGTCATTTTGTTCTGACACATACAAGGATCCCAAGGAATCTACAGGTGCACAATCACTCAAGGTACACTGAACAGATTCCCAGATGGCTCATAGTATTCACTGTTTGCAGATATGTTAACATCCTGTCTTAATAAAGGCCACCTACATAAGCAACAAGAGCTGTCGCCTGACAGCATAGCTCGCCTGAATTGGTGCTTGCTCATCACACAGCCGCTGTGGTGGTGTGGACTGCTATGCATAAAACTTCATGCAAGCATGTCCATAATGAAAACACATTTATAAACAAAAGCTATCTCAGAAATGTGTCTTAAAATAAAATTAAAATAGAAAAAAATGAATGAAATTTCAAAGTCCATGAGCTTGAGGTAAAAAAACTGACGGGTAGGGGGGAGGGTGGGGGGGGGGGGGGGGGGGGGGACTATGTGGACTGCTATGCATAAAACTTCATGCAAGCATGTCCATAATGAAAACACATTTATAAACAAAAGCTATCTCAGAAATACATGTAAGTCTTAAAAACAAAATAAAATTAAAATAAAAAAAATGAAATGAAATTTCAAAGTCCATGAGCTTGAGGTAAAAAAACTAATGGGTAGGGGGTGGGGTGGGGGTGGGGGGGGGGGGGGGGGGGCTAGGATGTATCAAAACCCTGAACCATTATCTAACATCAGTCCAAGTATTAGTATCAACTGAGTCCATCATTGTGGCACTGTGAAATTATGTCTTCATAAATATAAAACTTTAACCAAAATCTTTAAGACAAAATTCTAAGTCGATGACCTTGACTTCAAGGTCATCCAGTGGAGTAAGTATAAGGTGTTTTGTAAAAACTCAAAAAAGAGTCTAACATCAGTTCAAGTATAAACTAAATCTCTGCAAAGAATTATGAATCAGTTTGCAATTACATAACTTTAAAAAAGACAAAAATTTCCTAAGTCCCTGACCTTGACTCAAGATCACTGAGTGGGGTTGGGGGAGTACTCTGTAGATCTAACTACAGTGCAAATATAAAAAGAATTCATCTATGGGTTCAGGAGATATGTGTCTTTAAAAAACTTTAACCAAAACATCCAATCAATAAAAAGACAATATTCTAAGTCCATGACCTTGACATCAAGATCACAGAGGGGGGTGGGGGTAGTACCTTTGAAAACTTTAGACCAATATCTAACTTTAGTGTAAGTATCAAAGGAATTCATCAATGGGTTAAGGAGATATTGGGCTTTATAAAACTTTAACCAAAACATCCAGTCCAAAAAAACTACAAATTTTCTAAGTCCATGACCTTGACATCTAGGTCACGGAGTGGGGTTGGGTTGGTACCCTGTTAAACCTTAGACCAATATCTAACTACTGTGCAAGTATCAAAAGAATCCATCCATGGGTTAAGGAGATATAGGTCTTTAAAAAACTTTAACCAAAACATCCAATCCGAACGCCGACGCGGACCCGGACGCCGACGCCGTGGTGACAACAATAGCTCTTCCTGAACTTTCGTTCAGGCGAGCTAAAAACCTGTCTTAAAAGGCCGAAATCTCATATCCCAAAGTAGCATATTCAGTGTTAAATTGACCTGTATTCAGCAAGCACCTGTCTTAACAAGCAGTTTTGGATCTTACCTTGGGTGCTTGCTTGAGACAGGTTTGACTGTTGTTGAATTTGTAAACAGCATAGATCTCGATAAGCCCCCTCATCTAAGTCTACACTGTGTGCCTTAGAGTTCTAGTCTTTGTATTCTTCATGTGATATACCTGAGGTCGAATTTACAAATGTGACTTTTGTTGTCTATTCTTTGGCACTTTAAGGGTCAAGCATATTTTTTGTGAATTGCAGACTAAATTCTTGCAAGACATTAATAGTACCCTATTCTACAGCTTGCACACAACACAGTAGCGGCGGTAGTGAAGTGGATAACACGCTGGACTACCAATCCAGGGATTTAAAGATCAATCCCCCGCTTCTACGGTCTTTCAGATGAGACTTTAAAGCAAGGCCCCCTCTCAGTATGACCTTGTTGTTGGTGGGATCTTAAACCCGAGTCCACTCACTCACTCACTCACTCACACAACACAGTTATACCCGAGGTGAAAATTTACAAATGTAACTTTTGCTGTCTATTCTTTGGCACTTTGAGGGTCAAGCAAATTTTTTGCGTATTGCAGAC
This sequence comes from Ctena decussata, assembly GCA_963989385.1. NCBI lineage: Eukaryota > Metazoa > Mollusca > Bivalvia > Lucinida > Lucinidae > Ctena > Ctena decussata. Next base: position 43,550,739 of record OZ022500.1, read on the forward strand.
TAAATTTTTGCAAGACATTAGTAGTACCCTATTCTACAGCTTGCACACATTACAAAAGTGGCAGTAGTATAGTGGATAACACGCTGAACTACCAATCTGGGGATCTCAAGATCGATCCCCAGCTTCTCTGGTCTTTGGGATAAGACTTCAAACCAAGGTCCCATCTCAGTATGACCTTGTTGTTGGTGGGATATTAAACCCAAGTTCACTCAGTCACACACACACATAACACAGTTATACCTGAGGTGAAAATTTGCAAATGTAACTTATCTATTCTTTGGCACTTTAAGGGTCAAGCAACCTTTTTGCACGTTGCAGACTAAATTTTTGTGAGACATTAGTAGTACCCTATTCCACAGCTTGCACACAACATATTCACTAAAAAACTGAAAGAACTTATTAACAGAGAGCTATACTGGTAAAAGCTATTTATTTGAGCCATGACACGACAAAGCCAACAAAGTGGCATATGCCTCCAGCCACGACTATGATCAGCCTGGGCATCTGCTATGTCTGACTTGAGTCTTGGCTGTTGGCATGGAGCTAGTTTAGACCCTTAGCTACCCTTAAAGCACAAAGGAAAGTCTCTGAAAAGACTGGGCGCATGCCCAGGCTGATCTGAGTCTTCGCTGGATGCACATGCCACTTTGTTGGTTTTGTGGTGTCACAGCTCATTTTTAAGAAGCTGTTTAGTGGTGTTTCCGTCTAAAGAACATAAAAGATACGTGATAAGAAACTACAAATGTAAAATCAATAAAAGACGAACATATAAAACTATTAAAAAATCATATAATAAGACCACTTTTTCTACTGTTGAAATTCTAAAAATTATGACACCTAAAATAATTACCACAACTGTTTAAAATATTGCACAGTTTGGTTTTACAATGCAGTAATGCGGCCAAGAGATGCATATGGAATGGCAAACAATGGCAATCAGTGCAGATCTAGATCAGCTGCTCCTTCAGGAGCAGATTGATATGGGTCTATACTGTTCTGGCCTATAAGTACCAAGACTTGAAATCTTCCAATGTAAGAAAAAATGTTACCATCTCTTCAAATAATGAAGTGTTGATTTTGTAACTTTGTAATACAACCAACACATAAAAAAATCTTTGAATACTCCAGCTGTTATCTCATGCATACATCAATATCTGAAGATGGGCATATGAGCCCCGACACAACAAAACCAACAAAGTGGCATGTGCACCCAGCACAGACTCAGATCAGCCTCAGCATCTGCCCTGACTGTGATCAGAGTCATCACTGTCCGCACGGAGCTTGCATACCCTTAACGCACACTGCAAAGACTCTGATCATATTTGGCAGCTGCCAAGGCTGATCTGAGTCTTTGCTAGGCGCACATGCCACTTTGTTGGTTTTGTAGTGTCACAGATCAATTATAAAACTAGAAATTGTGTTTGTGAAACACTATGCCCCCAACCATATGCTTGCCACTATAGGTGTCAAACTTTAGAATGTCTAAGTCTGAAAAGGAGTCACCTAATCTTTACTAAAATATTAAACTGATCAAAAACTACTATTATACCAAATATCAGCTTCCTAGATTAAGCAATTCAGAAGTTGGAAAAATGCTGAATTCAAACAAGGGTTGTAACTCCATCAAAATTTTTACGGAATTCTCCCAAAAGTTAATCAGGTAATGTACGCTTCATATCTGATCAGCATATGAAATATCAAGGCCATAACTGAAACACTTTTTGAGATATCTTGCTAACAAGACATCAATCTCATGTTTTTGAAGTGGCATAATTCCAAAATGAGGCAAAACTTGGAAAAAAAAAAGACAATAAATGTCAGTTATTTTTCCATGAGAAATCCATATAAAATTTCTAAACCCTATGCCCAATGGTTCTGGAACACAGTAGCTGCATAAGTATTGAACATCAGGGGAAGTAACTCCATTATTGATGAATGCAGCATTACCTAACCTGTACTAAAGTATTTAACTCATCAAGGACTACTATTATACCAAAAATCAGCTTCCTAGCTTAAGCGGTTCAAGAGTTGGAAAAATGCCAAATTTGAACATGGGACATGACTCCATCAAAACTTTTATGAAACTAGAAATGTTTTTCAGAGAAAAACTGATGTCCCCCTCCAGCCCATTTCCCATCCCCTCTAATGAATAAAAAGCCTGAACAAGTAAAATATCTAGGCAAGTTTGGAGAAAATCCATCCACTGGTTCTTTAAGATATCCTACATAGATGACTATGACCTTGAAAATGAGGTCAAGGTCACCAAAATCAAATCACCTCTTAAACGTGTCCAAATGATGTATCCATGCAAGTTTGGTGAAATTCCATACATTGGTTCAGGAAATATAGTGGGTACAAGAAAATGTCATGTAAGTCCTCCAGTGACCTTGCAAATGAGGTCAAGGTCACCAAAATCTAATCAGCTCTTAAACTTGTCCCAATGATGTATGCATGCAAGTTTGGTGAAATTCCATCCATTGGTTCAGGAGATTTAGTGGGTACAAGAAATTGTCATCTAAGTCCTCCAGTGACCTTGCAAATGAGGTCAAGGTCACCACAATCTGGCCAGCTCTTAAATTTGTCGCAATGATGTATCCCTGAAAGTTTGGTGAAATTCCATCCATTGGTTCAGGAGATATAGTGGGTACAAGAAATTGTCATCTAAGTCCTCCAGTGACCTTGAAAATGAGGTCAAGGTCACCAAATCCTAATCAGCTATTAAACGTGTTCCAATAATGTATCCATGCCAGTTTGGTAAAATTTCATCCATTGGTTCAGGAGATATAGTGGGTACAAGAAATTGTCATCTGAGTCTTCCAGTGACCTTGAAATAAGGTCAAGGTCACCAAAATCTGACCAGCTTTTTAACTTGTTCCAATGATGTATCCCTGAAAGTTTGGTGAAATTCCATCCATTGGTTCAGGAGATATAGTGGGTACAAGAAATTGTCATCTAAGTCCTCCAGTGACCTTGAAAATGAGGTCAAGGTCACCAAAACCTAACCACTTCGTAAACTTGTCCCAATGATGTATCCATGCCAGTTTGGTGAGAATCCAACCGTTGGTTCAGGAGATATTGTGGGTACAAGAAATTGTCATCTATGTCCTCCAGCGACCTTGAAAATGAGGTCAAGGTCACCAAAATCTAATCAGCTCTTAAACTTGTCCCAATGATGTATCCATGCCAGTTTAGTGGAAATCCATCTGTTGGTTCAGGAGAAATTGTGGGTACAAGAAATTGTCATCTATGACCTCCAGTGACCTTGAAAATGAGGTCAAGGTCACCAAAATCTAATCAGCTCTTAAACTTGTCCCAATAATGTATCCATGCAAGTTTGGTGAAATTCCATCCATTGGTTCAAGAGATATCGCGCATACAAGAAATCTGTCACAGGGACGCCGACGCCAACGCCCGGGATCCGCACTGAAAACAATATGTCCCCCCTCACCTTTGGTGGGGGGGACATAATTCTCCCAAAAGTTAATCAGGTAATCTACTCCTCATACCCACTCAGTGTACCAAATATCAAGGCCATAGCTCAAATACTTTTTGAGATATCTTGCTAACAAGATAGTCATCTCAGTTCTCTAAAAGGGGCATACTCCAAAATGGGGCATAATTCGGAAAAGAAAAAAAATATGTGTCAGCTATTTTTCCATGAGGAATCCATATATGAAATTTCAAGACCCTAGCTAGCAGGGTTCCAAAGTTACAGCAAGCATGAAAAAGTGTGACGCACGCACGGATGGACGGACAAGCCAAAAGCAATATGCCCCACCAACTTTTTCAAAGTTGAGGGCATAATTAATAGTGCAGCATGATATACATATATGGATATTCCATCAAGGGTACATGAAAGACCCTATTAGTTATTCCAACTAAAAACAGTTACATATGAATATGTTGTTTGTCCAATAGTGCTTATTGGGCAAGGCCACAATGGCTGGGTATGAAACCATGACAAGCATATTATCTAGGGGTTGAGTTGAGTTATGAATGCACTTCTACAGTTTTGCCGATTTGATAAGGTGGACAGCACTGCTGTCATTCAGTGACACTGGAAATCACTGACCGCCACCCTATACCACTTTTTCAACTCACAGCATACACTGGGTGTTAATTTTCCGGTCTATTGAATTGAAGAAACTGACCTGAAATGTACTGTCCATGGAAGTTGAACCCACAACACGATGCATGAAAGGCCACACTCCATCCATAAGGCCAGGTGCTTCTCTTACATGAATAAAAAAATATTAAAGCTATATTAGTAAATGAACACACGAATGATCAGAACACTTTGGTATTTAGCATTAAAGCACCGGCACATAAAAATAAAAATAAGAACACATTACAAGGGGAGAGTAGGGTATCTTCGGACAGCGGGTAACAATCGGACAACTGACCAAACAGGAAAAATCCTGATGAGACGGCTCATTATGAGCCGTCTCATCTGGATTTTCACTGTTTGCAATGGTATGTCCGAATTTACCCGCCCGTCCCAAGTTACCTGACTCTCCCCAATATGAAAATATTTCAATGATAGTCAATAATTAATGTCTACTATTCACCAAATGATCCGGTAATACATTGAATCATAAATTCATCTATAAGATGGAGTTCATCCCCTTCAAGGAAGTCCCCAAATATCTAAACCAGGTTTGTGTAATTCTGCTATATAATGGGTTTTTCCTTTGCAAGACTAATCCCAAAAATCTAGATCTGTCTTAAAAGACAGATCCAGATTGTTGGGGTTGTTTTTGTTGGAGGAGAACCTGCCTCTACCACAACCCCCTCCCCTCAATCTTATAACTGAATTAACATGGCAATTGCCAAAAATAAGGAGACAGATGTCACAGAAATGCATGATCAAACAATATCAGCCCTGTGTGTCTCAGAACAAACTGTTCTTAACTTGTGGGTCTGTTGTTTCTGTTGTTTCCGGCTTTTAACCCATAACCTCTTTATCATAGGGGTAAGGCGGTAATCTCCGGGCCAGCATGATGGCATGTCAGAATCATAACTACAGTCAACGCTCAATATCTCAAACACTGATGTCTCGATGTAGATCATATCAAAATACACAATCCCTCCTTTTCTTTACATTTTACCTCCTGTTATCTCGAACTACTGACACCTCAAAGTAAATTTTCTGTGGCCAGAAAATTTACTTTTAGGTATCAGTAGTTTGGAATAAGTTTTGACTTTGAGATATTTGAGAGTTGACTGTATTAAGCCATATTCTTAACCCATACTAAGCCAGACTATTATGCCATACAGCTTATTTTATCATCAATAAACTCTTTCAATCGTTCTACAATATGTTTATTTTTCTTTGGCACAAACACAACATCATTTGTTAATCTATGAACAATACAGGCTGATGTCTTCAACGGGCAATTATGAAATTCCTGGACGGTCATTTTCTCTGGTTTATAAGTTGGACAGTAGTCATATTTGGCTACTTCTCTCACAACTTCTGTTAAATACGGCAGTAGTTTTCCGTTTTCTAACAAACTTGACATCTTTGAATACATGTAGGAGAGTAAATATGATCCCTTGACTGGGTTGGTGAATGCAATTTTACCTGAAAATATAACAGTAAAGGGGTACTTCTGAGTCACACAAAAATTTTGATACTTCAAGATGAAAGGGTATATCTGAATGTTTTTCCACCAATTTTACTCACGGAAACAATTTTTGTGACTTCCTGTTTGCTTCTCTGGACTAAAACTTCCCTCCAAAGTGATATCTCTATTTAATAGAAGAAAGAATTTGCTTCTGCCTTGTGCAATCTGAAGATACTAACAGAACTTACTGACTGATAATGACAAATTGCAATCACTCTGTTGCTGAAACCAGTAATGTTGAAGTAACTTTATTAATTGGCAAACCACTACTTTTCACAGCTATTTTGCAGCATATGCCATGGATGGAAGATTATGTGGTGTTTCCTTCTCACGCAATAGTATTTCAGGCCAGTTGGTATAGAAGTGATAATGATGAAGATGATATAAATAGAAGGTCTTACACAAGTGGTCATTTCATATGAAATTTATGAAACGAGCCTTCAGCAAGTTTCATAAATTCATATGAAATGACCACGAGTGTAAGATTCTGTTTATCATATGACCCTTTAAAACTGGAGTTTATCGCCTTCAAAATTAACATTATTCCAACAAGAAAATGTATTGTTGATACAAACATGTACGTGCCAAAGTGTTATTTACACTGTGGTCAAACGATTTTTATGACACAACGTAATTACTGAATAGCAGCGACGTCATATGATAAAAGATTCCAAACCTTGACCTTTTGTCTGTTAGCCTTAACACACTACAGACTACATACAACATGTAATTACCTGATGTGACAGGATACATGATAAGGCAGTCTGTGGGACAATTGATTGGGACAACATCTAGTGGTAATGCTGGCGGTTCATGTATATCTGGGGATGCTTTAGGGTCCTCTAGGTCAAAGGTCTTTGATTCTGTGTCAACAGGTTCAGTGTCCGAGTCAGAATCTGGGTCTTCACTGTTCCACTCATCCTCGGACATTTTGTCTAGAAAACAAGAGACAGTGACAATTATTTACTTTAGAGAGCTCCAGATAGATAAGTGTGTTCTTGAGGAAATTTAGAGATAATTGCTTTATTTCTCAATGAAAACATATGTTGTGACCCCTCATAAGAACTGTCTCGGTGAGACGGTTCTAATGAGGGGTCACAACATTATGTTTTATGGAGGAATATTGAAATTTATACCTAAATTAACACTGTTACTCCTTACCTAGAGCCCTGCTATTTACATAACAAGACAACACACTTTTAACTAAAGCAGCAAATAAAACCTAGAACAAGAGTCCCCTCATGAAAACAAGAGAGCCATAATGGCCTTAAATCACACACCTGATTTTTTTTTTCAATAAAAACATGGATTTTTTGGCAAGGGCAGATAACTCAGAAATTGAACAACAAACATTGTCTTCCTTGTTGGGAAAATATAGTAAAAATAAGGAAGTATACCCATCTGTGAAGTTACATACAGTTTAGGTGTTACCACCCGGACACACACATTTTGTTTTGACTCTACTGAACAGTTTCATTTGACAATAAGCTTTTATAGGGACACCTCTTGAAACAGATGAATAACACTGAAGTTACTTTGGTCATAACTTTGCTCTGTAAAATGACATAAGAACTCTAAATTTGGCTTATGTACAATGTATTTTGCACTTCTTTTAAGATTATTTTCTGTTCAATGAGAAATGAATAAAACCTATAAAACATGCAGTTGTGAGAAAATTCATGAACACAAAGAAAATGGAATTACAAGAAAAAATGCTAAGTATCTGGGAAGCTAGGTCTCAGAAAATAGTGAAAATCCAAATCAGGCCACTCCTAAGGAGGGGCCTTTTCAAGGTCTACACTTCTGCCATTCCATCAGCATCTTTTGTGCACATTTCTGCTAAAATGGCCTATTTTAAGAACAATTAAGCTAGCCATTTTAGGTGTCCCAATTTTTGTAAAATTTTGTGGCATATAGGGTAGTTACAAAGTACTTACCCCAGTCCGAAAGTACACTATTTTCAGCGTAACTGTCTACATCCACATTCCCAAAGTCTCCTGCACTCCCATTTTCTGTGTGGTCAGCTGTGTCAAAATGAAAGTCTTCTTTCTCACTTCTCAATTTTACTTTCTTATTTCCATTTATGACCACACCAAAATCATACTTCGGCTGAGTCTCGTCATATCTAGAACGACAAGCCTGAAAATTTTTAAAATACCATTAAAACTTATAAGTGAACTATGTCAGATTCTATCTAAATCATTACCTGCACCATTTCAGCTATAGCACACTAAAAATGGTGCTCAAAGCATATGCAACCAACATCATTTTTGTGCAAAGGATCTGATTAGACAGTGTGACTAAGCATCCACACAGTCTAATCAGATCTTTGGTGTTGGCACATACATGTATCATGAATGGACCCTAGACTAAGAATCTACAGACACAGAATGACTACAGGCTTTAGTTAAACTGAATGGAGTCACAGACTGGTTTGAGTCTCTGCTTTTCCCAAGTATGTAGTCCTATACTTGATCTCTGCTTCTCACAAGTCTATTTAAGAGTACATTTTGCATGGTCAAGGTAGAAAATTCTGTCAGAAGTAGTACCGTAAAAATCTTAGTATTGGGACAGATAGGTCTGAGCAAACAGCCCTGATGAAAGTCATCACTGTTTGCCATTTCATCTGCTACTTTTGGACGCATTACTGCATTGTAAAACCAAACTGTTCCATTTCTAGGACAATTACCGTAAAAGTTGGGACACCTACAGTAACTACAGTATTTGTCCTAAAAATAAGACAGTTTGGTTTAACAATTAAAATATGTGTCCAAAAGATGCTAACGGAATGGCAAATGGGGAGCAGTCTGATCTGGGTCTACACTGTTTGCTCAGATTGATCTGTCCCAATACTTACAATTTTTATGGTATAGTACTTACCTTATGTGTCTCGTTTTTTTTAGAAATTTTATGGTACTATTCCTGATCAATTGTTTTTAACAACCAACTAACCCCAATTTTTCAGAGATGTTTAAACTAAATATGGATGACAGGCAACGAACAGACAATGATAGATCAATATAGCATACCATGAGCACTTTGTGCTCAGCGAGCTGAAATATTAAAAGACTACCTTGGTGGAATGGTGCTGTGTAAATTGAAGGTAGCATGAAAACCTTTTTAGACTGGAAACTAAATGCCTAGCAATGCATCTCAAGGGCAATTTAAATGAGGATAGCATGGGGCTAATATATGAATCACTGAAGGTGCAAGAAACACGACATCTTGCTGATAGGGCAAACTCAAAGAAGCTTCAACTTATCACACCAATTACCAGAACATCATTAAAGAATCCCAAAATATGGGATGTTTAAGCCAAGTATGGATGACAAACAAAGGACAATGATAGATCACAATAGTTTATATGTACCATGAGCGCTTTGTGTTAAGCGAGCTCAAACATTAAAGACTATGTTGGTGGATTGGTGTCGTATAAATTTGAAGTAGCAAGAAACCCCTTTTTAACTAGAAATTAAATGCCAAGCAATCATCCCAAGGGCAAAATATTTACTTACGATTGCATGGGGCTAATACATGTCTCACTGAAGCTGCCAAGAAACATCACTCCTGCTGATAGGCCAAACTCAAAGAAGCTTCAACATATCACATAAACTACTTAAGCATCATTAAAGAATCCCAAAATATAAGAAAAGGTACCGTAATAAGAAAAGGTACCGTAAAAATTCTAAAAATTGGGTCACATAGATGTTCATTACTGTTATTGTCCTCAAAATTGAACAGTAAAAGTCCTTTTTTTTTGTCACACAGTAAATGATGCAAATGGAATGGCCCTGATTCGACTGCTTGATACAGAGCAGTCTGATCTGGTTCTGCAATGTTTGCTCAGACCTATCTGTCCTAATAATTAAAATTTTTACAGTATATTAATTATGGTATAATGAGTATATTCAATTACTACTAGTCTACTATCTAATGCATTGACAACCCTTCCAAAAGCGATAGAAACTTGTTAGTCAACTGTCAGATCAAATGTTCCCCCTGAAAGTTTGGTTTAACAATTAAAATATGTGTCCAAAAGATGCTAACGGAATGGCAAATGGGGAGCAGTCTGATCTGGGTCTACACTGTTTGCTCAGATTGATCTGTCCCAATACTTACAATTTTTATGGTATAGTACTTACCTTATGTGTCTCGTTTTTTTTAGAAATTTTATGGTACTATTCCTGATCAATTGTTTTTAACAACCAACTAACCCCAATTTTTCAGAGATGTTTAAACTAAATATGGATGACAGGCAACGAACAGACAATGATAGATCAATATAGCATACCATGAGCACTTTGTGCTCAGCGAGCTGAAATATTAAAAGACTACCTTGGTGGAATGGTGCTGTGTAAATTGAAGGTAGCATGAAAACCTTTTTAGACTGGAAACTAAATGCCTAGCAATGCATCTCAAGGGCAATTTAAATGAGGATAGCATGGGGCTAATATATGAATCACTGAAGGTGCAAGAAACACGACATCTTGCTGATAGGGCAAACTCAAAGAAGCTTCAACTTATCACACCAATTACCAGAACATCATTAAAGAATCCCAAAATATGGGATGTTTAAGCCAAGTATGGATGACAAACAAAGGACAATGATAGATCACAATAGTTTATATGTACCATGAGCGCTTTGTGTTAAGCGAGCTCAAACATTAAAGACTATGTTGGTGGATTGGTGTCGTATAAATTTGAAGTAGCAAGAAACCCCTTTTTAACTAGAAATTAAATGCCAAGCAATCATCCCAAGGGCAAAATATTTACTTACGATTGCATGGGGCTAATACATGTCTCACTGAAGCTGCCAAGAAACATCACTCCTGCTGATAGGCCAAACTCAAAGAAGCTTCAACATATCACATAAACTACTTAAGCATCATTAAAGAATCCCAAAATATAAGAAAAGGTACCGTAATAAGAAAAGGTACCGTAAAAATTCTAAAAATTGGGTCACATAGATGTTCATTACTGTTATTGTCCTCAAAATTGAACAGTAAAAGTCCTTTTTTTTGTCACACAGTAAATGATGCAAATGGAATGGCCCTGATTCGACTGCTTGATACAGAGCAGTCTGATCTGGTTCTGCAATGTTTGCTCAGACCTATCTGTCCTAATAATTAAAATTTTTACAGTATATTAATTATGGTATAATGAGTATATTCAATTACTACTAGTCTACTATCTAATGCATTGACAACCCTTCCAAAAGCGATAGAAACTTGTTAGTCAACTGTCAGATCAAATGTTCCCCCTGAAAACAAGAATTCCGCGGAATGCTATGTCGCACCTGCATTGCACTTCCACAGTAGCAGAGGTCATGGCCCACTGATGTTCCATGTAATATTTCAACCAAATATACCAAGTGGTTCTGAAATAGATGCTGATTTTGTTGTTTTTGCCATTTTTAGTAAAGGCAGCCATCTTGGATTCTCGACCTGGCTGAATTGTACCTTTATATAAAATTTGAAAACTATGGGTGCAATGGTTTTGGAAAAATTAATTGAATAGACCTTAACGCCAGGGTAAATGTGAGCCCTTTTTTGTTGCAATGGCGGCCATCTTGGATTCTTGACCTGGCTGAATTTTTCCATTCTGAAGTCTTGCAGTCTGGTCATGCTCCATATGGAATTTGAGAACAACAGGTGCAGTGGTTTTTCATTAAATAGAATTTAACGCCAGAGTTAATGTAAAATTAATGTGAACGGAAATTTGTTGCAATGGCGGCCATCTTGGATTCTCGACCTGGCTGATTTTTATCATTCTGAGGTCTTGCAGTCTGGTCATGCTCCATGTAAAATTTAAGAACAATGGGTACAGTGGTTTTTAATTTAATAGAATTTAACGCCAGGGTTAACGTAAAATTAATGTGAACGGAAATTTGTTGCGATGGCGGCCATCTTGGATTCTGGACCTGGCTGATTTTTATCATTCTGCGGTCTTGCAGTCTGGTCATGATCCATATGAAATTTGAGAACCATGGGTGCAGTGGTTTTGGAGAAATTTATATTTAACGCCAGGGTTGACGTAAATGTGAACGGACTGACGGACGGACGGACGGACTGACGGAATGACGGACGGAAAACCGGACGCCTATATCGCACCTTGCTAAAGCAGGTGCGACAAAAACTGATTTCTTAGATACAATTATAAACTGTGACAACACTAATGCACTCAGAACGACCAAAACTCTATGGAGTTTTGGCTGCTTTGAGTGCAATAGGGTTAAAATGTTGCGGCAACCAGTGTATCCTAGAGATTTGAGACATCCAAGATTCGCTGTACCCTGTGAATCTCACACTAACAAAGAGTGACTGCGGAAGTTGTAAATAATATTGCTGACACATACCTTTAATGGTAAATTTTGTGACAAGAATCAAAGTAGCCAGCGTCTGAGAAGAAATGAATTTGATATTTGTCTTTTTTTCATTTTTTGAGATAAGGGAGACTTTCTGAAGCTGCACCAAAACCAAAGTGGTGCAAAGGTGAAAGGACATGTAGTAACATTTATCACCCAAAAACTGTACCTGAACAAAGAACAACTTTGGTTTTCCAGCCAGATGAGGACTTCTCTCTTCAGTCACTGTTTCTACTATATCATTGAGGTATACGGGAATGCCATCGGAGCCGTACACACAGTGTTGATAAACCATCTGTCCTGCTACGGAGTGTCTCTGTTTCTCTGGCTCTTCACTACCATGGGTACTGATAACACAGGCAAAGCAGTCTACATCTTTATTCTTTTCACTGCTACAGGCTGCAACACCAGCAGAAAGGACCGTAAAACCTTTTAATGATGCAAAAAGAATTGCAAACAGTGTAGACCCTGATCAGACTGCTCCTTTCAGGAGCAGTTTGATCTGGGTCTGCACTGTTTGCTAAGATCTATCTGTTTCAATATTTAGAATTTTTATGGTACACTTCTACATCAATAATCAAGCCAACAATTTTGAGATCAAAATTATTTTCATTTTCTAATATTTTTCCTTTGGCACATATCAAAAATGTCTTTATTTTTATCTGCCATTTTCAAGAAGGTAGACAACTTTTGTGAATCTATTTGCTTCCCTCAATAAGCTCTTTCAAAATGGGGTCTACTACTCTAGACTGAAAGAATCTGCAGGCCAGGGATCAAGTTGGAGATCTGAAGGGAGGAGGAGGTTTTTTGATTTAAGAAGTTTCTGCCCATCATATATAATTCTGTAAGTTTAAACTTCTCCTTTAGCTCAGAACAGGGAGAATTTTGATCCAGCATGGAGAGACTATCTCTCCCTTTACTGTCTCCCTTTAGCTTGCCCCCTGTTCAGGGGAAGCAACTCTACCATATTCTTGTTTAGCTCCCTTCTCTAAGGGGCCAAGTCTTAAAGGAAAGAATTTCTTTTGAGACTTGGTCCCTACTCTAAGGGGCCAAGTCTTAAAGGAAAGAATTTCCTTTAAGACTTGGTCCCTTAGAGAAGGGAGGCAAACAAGAATATGGTAGAGTTGCTTCCCCTGAACACGTTAGGCATAAGTGAACAGCCAAAACTCAGACTAGCCTTAACACATTTTTAAGACTTCATGATTCACTCTAGGTACTCAGGATAGTTCTTAAAGGGACAAAGTCCTGTTTTATAACTGAATAAATGAGCTGCGACACGACAAAACCAACAATGCGGTTGTGCGCCCAGCGCAGACTCCGATCAGCCTGGGCATCTGCCCAGTCTGATCAGAATCTTCGCTGCCCGAATGGGGGTAGCTTAGACCCTTAGCTACCCTTTGAGCACTTAACGAAGAGTCTGATCAAATTGGACAAACACCCAGGCTGATCTGAGTCTAGGCTGGGCGCACAACCACATTGTTGGTTTTGTCGTGTCGCGGCTCAAATTAATGTTGTAGGTGTTCCAATATTTAGGGGTTTCGAGGTATCATACCTTTTTGCACTTTATGTATCATATCTATTCCTTTGAGATCCTTGTAACATTTCACTCTAAACTGAAGATTTCTAAACAATGTCTTCATACGTGTCATGTCTCGCTTCCAACCTCGACGTGTCTGCAGCCCAGAATCACCGAAATTCTTGTTCACCACAACAACCGCAAATCCTCTTTCCTTATGGCTGAAGTCATACTGACTTTCAAGACTCATTTTGAGCAGTATCTCCAATTCTGAAATAAAGCAAGATAGATACTATCAGAACACAAAGAAGCTATCTCATGGGATCTCCTTGCATTGAATACCATATAGTAGGGGTGGAATGATACATCAATATATCAATCCATTGAGATAGTACTTGCAAGCGGTTTCTCTGATAGTGATGGTATTGTGGGTCAAAATTTGAGATGATAGTCAGCCTACTATCCAGTCCTCCTTAGTTTTCTTCATTCCCTTCCGAATCCTCTTGTAAGCTTCCCTCCATTCTTTCGCTCCTTCTGCTTCATATCCTCTCTTCTTCAAATCTCTCCTTTCAGATAGTCAGCCTACTATCCAATCCTCCTTAGTTTTCTTCATTCCCTTCCGAAACCTCTTGTAAGCTTCCCTCCATTCTTTTGCTCCTTCTGCTTCATAGTACCCCCTCTTCTTCAAATCTCTCCTCTCAGATAGCCAGCCTACTATCCAACAGAGCCCTAGATCAGAGGGAGTATTTGGTGATAACTAGGGATAATTTTTGTTAATTCTGCATAAAAACATATATTGTGACGAGACGGTTCAGATGAGGGGTCACAACATATGAGCCACAACGAGACAAAACCAACAATGTGGTTGTGGGACCAGCGCAGACTCAGATCAGCCTGGGCATCCGCCCAGTCTGATCAGAGTCTTCGCTGTCCGCATGGAGGTAGCTCAGTCCCTCAGCTACCCTTTAAGCACTTACCAAAGAGTCTGACCAGACTGGGTGGTTGCCCATGCTGATCTGTCTGCACAGGGCGCACAACCACATTGTTGGTTTTGTCACGTCGTGGCTCATATGGTTTCAATGAGAAATAAAAAAAAATTATCCCTCAATTATCATCAAATACCCCTCTTAGTTAGAGCTCTGTTCCAATCCTCCTTAGATTTCTTCATTCCCTTCTGAAGCCTCTTGTAAGCTTCCCTGTATTCTTTTGCTCCTGCTTCATATCGCCTCTTCTTCAAATCTCTTCTCTCATCACAGAGGTCCAGAACATCTCTGGTGACCCAAGACTTTTTCCTGCAATCTTCCTTCCCAAGTATCTAACTGGCTGCATCAGTAACTGCTGTACCATGATTACTTAGGATGACATTCAGCCTACTATCCAGTCCTCCTTAGTTTTCTTCATTCCCTTCTGAGTCCTCTTGTAAGCTTCCCTCCACTCTTTTGCTCCTTCTGCTTCATATTCCCTCTTCTTCAAATCTCTTGTCTCAGATTCAGTAAACAAGGTACATGTATCTATGTCCATGTCATCATCCCTGAGACCAATGAGTGGCGAGAATTTCCCACCTATTGTTGCTTGAAAAGTGCATGCCACATCTGGGTCCCTTAACTTGCCTTTCTCGCCTTCTTCAGACAAACTCTGAAGGTCATCATCATGAAGTCTTGGTCACCTCCTATGTCTGCTCCAGGAAAGCTCCTTGTCCTATGGATGTTAACTCCAAGTGTTCTCCCCAGAAATTTCAGAAAGCATGTCGCTTTTAACCCAAACATCAGTACCCAGACTTAAGTACCCAGAGTTAAGCACAGAAGTGTATAAAAGCACATAGAGGCCATCACAGGGTATAAACCAGTCCGCCAAATTTCGCTTCCTGCAGAGACTGTACATCATATTTGGCTTCTGCTGAGACTGTCTGCAAAATCTTGCTTCCTGCCGAGACTTCTGTACATGATAAATGGCTTCCTGCAGAGACTGTCAGTGTGATTCTGCTTTCTGCAGAGGCTCTCTGCAGAAAGCAGAGTAACGCAGACAGTCTCGGCAAGAAGCCGTTTTTCGAGGACAGTAGTCCCTGCAGGAAACAAGAGCGTGGACAGTTTTGGCGGAAGCCAAATATGATGTACAGTCTCTGCAGGAAGCAAAAATTGGTGGACTGGTTTATACCCTGTGCATAAGCAGCAGGATAATGCTACAACAGATATACAACAACAACAAGATTTTTACATGTTAAACAATTTTTGAAATCCTTAATATAGCAATGCTTTGTAAAAATTTGGCTAAATTTACATAATAATTAATCCACTAATGATCCTTAATGCATATAAAGTTTCCTTTTAAAAGGATAGGCTTGCCACGTTTTTACAGGGTGTTAAAGACAACAGATTGATTGAATAATTTGTTGCTTAACCTCCACGGTAAACAGTTATGGTCATGTCCGGGCGGTCAGTTAACCTAACCACACTATTCCTGGGCAGGCTTAGACCTCCTAAGCGGTTAACAGTACTACTACTAAGAGCACATACTTTCGCCAGTAACTGACAACTGCCCTTCTTGAATCAGCGGAAAGGGAAACGAAAGTATGTGGCCAAACCGGGTATTGAACCCAGGACCTCTGACTTAAGAGTCAGGTGTTCTATCGATTGCGCTACGCCGGCTAAAGACAACAGAAAGGAGAACTATGGGAACTTAATGGAAAGCTCTTGGCCTAAATATGAAGTTGTTATCGTACACTGCTTGTTACATTTATTTCCCAACATTACAGCATCGTAGGCCAGCGATGCTGCAGTGACTAGATCCCAGCTGCATACAAAGATTCTTCTTGCATGTCAAAAAACCCCTCTGCAATCGAAATGACGTCATAATCACTGGCATAATTTCTTTTATCAGATAAAGGTGCAAGTAATCAACAGCCATGCAGCGCAGTCATAGCCATGGTAATTATGTGAGCAGGTGTACTGTCAATGTGCGACAGCACACTTTTGGCAGGTTTGCCTTAGCGATGGATCTTGACTTTCTGTTAGATGCTAGACTCATCATTAGTCCCTTATTTTTCGTTTGCCCTTAAACACATTTTATGAATCCCCATAGGACTTAAACGATCACATTATATGCTGATGGCATAGACTATACCTTCCTTGCAGACAGGAAAGGACGTTGTAGCACGTTTCTATTGTTTCGAGTGCTGGTTCGGTTCTGGCTGAGAGAGACAGACCAGTCCCTCATCCACTGTCACAAAGCTGTCAATGAGTTCCTTAGAGTCAGCCTCAAATTTTAACGATTCTAAAATTGTCCACTCTTCTCTTTTAATACCTGCATCTCTATAAGAGGTTTCCAGGGCACTTCATGGACGTGTCGATAGTCAGTAGGAAATGCTTTTTATGCTGAATTATGTCCATTTCACCGTTTCCTGCCATTACTGCTACAATGCGAGTGCATTAATTTTCACTGGCGTAATCATACTTGTGACAGGCTCTGACAATCTGAGCCACCGGAAATTTTTGTTTTAAATTAACATTTTCATATTTATTTGTCCTTCCAGAATATATTTCGAGAAACACAAAGAAATCGCGCAAAGGATTACTGCAAAAGCGAACAAAATTCGCACAAACTCGATTTATTGTTTTCATTTCACTGATTGGATACAATTTACATACAAGCTGGATAAACTGTTATAACTCGGGCTCATGGCATCACTTTTCAAAGATCTAAAATTCGAACAATCTTAAAAGAGCGTAGATGAAGGAAATTAAAGACGCCCTTAGAAATGTTGAATCACTCTTTTCAGGTTGACGCTTTGACGCTATTAGTCAGTGCGCGGAAACCCAATTAACTTTATGTGATTTATGACGTAATTATCATCTGACGTTTCGTGACGTAAACGTCGCACCTCCACAAGGTTCAAAATGTCAGACACTGTCACATGTATAAATAACATGTTCAGCTGTGCGTATTAGCCACACAGATAGAAGGGATACATACATTTGGTAAATCTGATGACTGATGAAGAAAATAGTTCCTCAAAGGCACCTGCTTGCTGCATTTAGACAATAAATTTGAACTTGATTTTTTCTTATTTTTACAGGGTTTTTATGGATACACAAATGAGCCCATTAAAACGCGCTGTCCTGTCAATACACCCACAATTAACATTTACGATTTTGGGATCATTGGAAATACGTATACCGAAAACGAAAGACTCTGATCAGCCTGTACTGATGCACCGGCTCAAGTGTGCAGGCTGCTCTGAGTAGTTAAATTACGCGATGCCCTAAGGCATTTGTCGCGACGCCGCTAAATGATAAAGACAAAAAGCTTGTTTGAAAAGCTTGTTGTTGTGTGCTAAGCGTTTGTGGTGAACATTTTTTCTCGCCTTTAAAAAGAAGCTTCCAGCCGCTACTAGACACAATAATTCACTCCTACAGTTAAAACAATGACCAATTTATCGGCAAATAAAATAATTTACTTTACAAAGCACAATTAAATGGTATTCTGTTGTTCTTTATGTTTTTTTTTTCTAATCTTAACTTGTTGCATGAAAACCGGTCACGTTCGGCATATGTGTTTGTGTGAACAGGGGTTAAATCCATGTAGTCACCCAATTACTCGAATAGCGTAAACAAACTGACTTCAGTTTGCGCTCCTATCAGAGCCGAGTAAGCCGTGATATTCTGAAATCAAAACTTATACTAGTACTAGCACCAACCATTAACATGTGCTGACCATTTATCTGCGTTACCTGGATGACAAATAGCATTCGGACAAAATCGCTCTGCATATGCTCAAATATATGAGTACAATTTTATGCCGAATGCGCTCAGGCTAAATTTATCATAGTTATTTACCGAAACAATGGTGCTTGATAAAAAGTGTTTACTTTGTTTAATTCAAAAATGATAGCTGAGCAAAGTTAATTCAGACAGGTTCAAAGATACAAAAATCATTTCATAGTAACAAATGTGGGCGGGCCGACGTAATTGTAAAAGAAAAATGTTCTTTCGAACGCAAATGTCAAAACGAACTGGGTCAGCCTATTTATAAAACTACTACCAAAAATAGAACAGAATTCCCATCTGGTATTTTTAAGAGTTGTTAGGTTAAGAAGTAAACCGGACATATATAAAAATAGACAAATCAGACGAGTTTTCTGTTTGTTGTGATTTAATTTTCTTATATGTGAAGATAAACATGGAAAAAGCAGTCTCAAACCGGAACGAGCTTTTCGATCTATATGGCTTGCGGCCTTTGGGCCGCAAGCCAATAAAACAACTTGACTGGTTAAGAAGCTTCTAGTGACTACTTCAAGAACAGTTTAAGTTAGGGACCGACCATTTGATATTCTGGGGGGGGGGGGGGGGGGGGGGGCCTGGTATTCTTGATGGAGACACAACATTTTATTTCACTGGCCTCTGGAAACAATTTCTTTTTTTTTCACCTTGTGGAAGCTAATTTATTTTTTTTACAAACAACTCAAACAGGTTATTTTTTTTTTTTTTTTTGCTGAACTATCAGATCCTTGTTTACTTGATCTTAATATCCTTTTATTTTACCCACATCAGTATTTTTTACACCTTTTTTTCTCACAAAAAGAACATGGTGCTGTCTTTAACCAGGCGAAGGGCATGGCTTAGCTTGCTTTTGCAAACCAGTGCCTGGAGCATGTTACTCTTTTCATCTAAGGTACAGATACAAACATCCCTGTATGAGTTTGGCAAAAAATTAGGCCTTAAATTAGAGATATTTTGGCCAAAATTTAGGGCTATTTTGGCAAAGTTAAGTTAATGAATTTAAGTCTTTTTCTATCCCAATATATGCCCAAACATGCTTTATTTGTCCTTTAGAGAGTTTGATAAATACTTACTGATAGAGTCACATTATACATGAATGGCAATTAATAAAATGGCTGAAAGTTATGTGCTAAGAAGTTAACAAAGGGGGTCTGGTTGCCCCCCAGAAGCTAAAACAATTTCCCAATTTCAATGGCAATTTTAAGACTGGAAACAAGAGAAAAACAAGGGCTTCGCAAGCGGCGCATAATACGCCCGTTTCAATGTCCTAAAGGAGTTACAGAATGAACAAGATTGTTTACAAAAGGATAGACAGGCAGACAAACAGGGGCAACCACTCTATAATTAACTAGAACTGTCAGCGAATCCGACTATACCCCCCCCCCCCTCCCCCCCTTAATTGCTTAAATCAAATGGTGTTATTTTCGTAACAAAAAGCATAAAGAGGGAGAGAAATCATTGTTACCATGTATACCAAATATGAATGGTTGCTGTGAAATCTGTTACAAAAAATTACATTATTCAAAGTCAGGAGAGAAAGAAAATTGGAAAAATATAGGGAAGAATACGCAGAAGACTGGTTCTCAATCCCACAATACAACAAGTTCTCATCAACCTGCATACAAAATTCCCTACTCTAACTTACAGATGCATAGAAATCTTTTGCGCAAAAAATGCATTATTCAAAGTAAAGAGAGAAAGAAAATCAGACAAATACAGGGAATAAAAAGAGGAGAAGTCTGGTTCTCAATCCCACAATACAGTAAGTCATCATTAACCTGCATACCAAATATGACTAATCTAGCTTGCATGGTTGTGGAGAAAACTTTGATGAAAAAGTTCATTATTCAAAGTATGGAAAGAAAGAATATTGGACAAATACAGGGAAGAATAAGCAATAAAAGGCTGGTTCTGAAACCCACGATACAACATCGTCATCAACCTGCATACCAAATGGGACTACTCTAGCTTGCTTGGTTGTGGAGAAATCTTTGACAAAAAATTTTATTATTCAAAGTATGGAAAGAAAGACTATTGGACAAATACAGGGAAGAATAAGCAGAAAAAGGCTGGTTCTCAATTCAATGATACAACATATCGCCATCAACCTGCATACCAAATATGACTACTCTAGCTTGCATGGGTGTGGAGAAATCTTTCACGAAAAATTTCATTATTCAAAGTATGGAAAGAAAGAAAATCAGACAAATACAGGGAAGAATAAGCAGGAGAAGGCTGGTTCTCGATCCCATGATACAACATGTCGTTATCAACCTGCATAGCAAATATGACTACTCTAGCTTGCATGATTGTGGAGAAATCTTTGACGAAAAATTTCATTATTCAAAGTATGGAAAGAAAGATAATGGGGCAAATACAGGGAAGAATAAGCAGGAGAAGGCTGGTGCTCAATCCCACAATACAACATGTGGTCATCAACCTGTATGCCAAATATGACCAGTCTAGCTTGTATGGTAGTGAAGAAATCTTTGATACAATATCTTTGAACAAGGGAGATAACCTACATACACTAGGTATACCTTTTTTAGTTCTACTATTTTCCCTTGACAATGTATTACATGTACAACAAAAGTTTACAAAAAGTAGCCGATAAGAACTAATGAAAGGGATTCACTCTTAAACGAAGAAAGAGAGAGCAGCCATTGTTGTACGCGACACATCGTTAGGACTTCATACACATTGCTATGAAGTTTTATAAAGATATCCCAAACGGTTATCTAGTTCAGACCTGGGGTAATTGTAATCTGTAATCCTGATTACTTGTAATCGATTACAATTTCTGAGTAATCATGAAGTAATCTGTAATCGTGCATTTTTATGATTACAAGTAATCGTAATGTAATCAATTACATTACAAAATGGGTTGTAATCATGATTACTTTATGATTACATTTTGATTACTTTGATTCATTTTGAGAAATGAGAAAAGAAGAAAAAAGGAAACTTGCTCTTCTTTTTAATAGTTAAAAGAAAAGACTTGTGCAAAATAATAACAGAAAGCAGTTGATTATTCAAAGTGTCTTCAAACTGAATAAGACAGAGAAAAAATGATCAGATTTGTGTACAAAAGGCAGCAGACCAAATTCAGAAACTGACAGAATTCCCTTTATACTCTTTTGGGGAGTAAAATTTAAGCAGTATCATAGTTGTAAATATGCACTCTTTTACCCATTTATGACTGGCAGACTCTTCTATCCTCACAAATTGGATAGGTTTTTTTACATCTTTTTATACAAACTGTTAAAAATTTTATGCCATCAGTGAAGATCCTGATCAGAATGCTGCATCTGAGCATCTGATCTGGGTCTGCAGTGTCTACCTGTCTCTTTTTATAAGATGCTCGGCATTAATGGGTTAATATTTAGGATAAATTTGTTATTATGTAAAAACTGTGTGATTTTGGTACTCTTGAATGCAAGGTATTTCAGGTTAAGACTGGTAGCTGCCTTGGTTGACTTATAATTTTATGACTGATTTACATGATTTATCATCTTTACTTTGGACAGGCAGGTTCAAGTGTTAAAGATGTTTTTCAAACATACTGACTGTTTTGTGTTTATTGAAGCAGAGCTGAGCTGCGAGTACAACTCAACTCTGATTTTCACACCTCCTTTGTGGATTGAGCCAGTTGTAAGATCTGTCTACTTTATGACACCTGTGTATTGCATACAACAAGAAGCCAATACTTTAATTCCTTTCTTTCCCATTTATGGGCCAACTTATTAACTTTGAATTTTTTGCCAGACCGTCAACATTCTTGTACACGCCATAACTCAGTAACCATTTGGGATATCTTCATGAAATTTATCCCATTTGGGATATCTTCATGAAGCTTACTTTTGAAGCCAGATTATTTTTTAGAGTGTTTATTTTTTGGGTGGCCAAGAAAAAGATGAAAATGAAAAATGAAATATATAGATAGTTAAAATGTGCTGAAATAAATAAATTTACAGGAAGTGTTTGGCCGCTTGCTGTGAAGACTTTGAACTAGTCTTTCACAAGCAATTTTATGACATTGGAAACAGTGTAGAATCATATTTCTGATGTTTGAAATAATAAGTAAAATAAGTGATAGAGGAAAAAATATTGAAGCATGTGCTTTATATTTAGGACCTGACACATATAGCAGTTATTGAATTTCTCACACTTCATATAAATAGCATACTGTCATTGCATGCACATTACATGTAACTGCAGATTGCTAAATAAATTTCGTTCAGATTAAAAAGTAAGTCAAGTTCTTCAGAAATTGTTTCAGTCTTACCTAGCTATTAGCACACATGTAGGCTACCAATTATTTGCTGACTAAGGTATAAATTAAGTCTTATTGAATATTGAGTTTTTGCACTTTCACAGTCATGATCATTCTGTACACTTGTATAATGTAATCACATGTAATCATAAAGTAATCATGATTACTTTGCAAAGTAATTGTAATTGTAATCAATTACATTGAGAAAAAATGTAATTGTAATGTAATCTGTAATCATGATTTTAAAAAGTAATTGTAATTGTAATCGATTACATTGGCATGTAATCGGCCCCAGGTCTGATCTAGTTATGGCGCGTACAAGACTTACAGGGATAAAATTAATCAAAGGGGCATAACTTCAAAAGTAAGAAAGGGGGAGCAACCATTTTTGTACGCGACACATTCCCCAACCCTAATACATATGCCTACCAAATTTCATGAAGATATCCCAAATGGTTACTGAGTTATGGCGTGTACAAGAATGTTGACGGACGGACGGACGGACAGCGCCATGACATAATACGTCCGTTTTTTCAAAACGGGCGTATAACTAGGAATGATGGTAAAAATAAGGGTTTTTATATTGAGAGTTTTGCCTTTTAGAGTGTTTATTTTGCCATAATGGTTTTGTCTCCCATAAGCTAGTGATTCTTTTGCAATTCAGTTTTAGTGGAAACATTTACTTAGTAATGTGGCAGATCAATGATACATGTATGTGAATGTTGTATAGGATTTTTTTGTAAATGTATGCACATGCGGGCCCGCTGGTGTAAACCAATTGTAGATAATATTAAAATATAACTTTAAATATGGGGGTCTGGGGGCGCAGCCCCCAGAAGCCAGAGAGATTATAAAAACTCAATTCCAATTTGGAATTATCTGCAGACTATATATTTTTTTTTTGAAATTTTGGGTGGAGACAGGTTATTTTTTTCTCTTACTTTTGAAGCCAGATTATTTTTTTGAACCCCCTTATGAGCCAGGTTATTTTTTTCTTGCATATCCAAAGACAGGGAATTTTTTTGATAAATATACCAGCCCCCCCCCCCAGAATATCAAATGGTCGGTCCCTTACTTCCCAAGGACAATAGTTCATTGAAACTCCCTGCCAGCCTCTTTGGGGGACATTCTCAGTTTGGTATGCTTCAAATGGGAGCTTAGCACCATGTCATTCTAATCTGTCTTGGGCCTGTCTAATGCAAGTAAATGCTAGTAATTTCTTGTGCTGTGCTGGCTGGGAATGCCCTGGTACCTGCAAGGTGGCTAGATTGGACAAGGAAGAAGGATTGAAAATGCATTGGGCCTAACTTTCCATATTCATTTGGCTTTCCTATCATGTCTTATCTTTTCCTCTGTCTTTCTTAAATGAGAATAATACTAATAATAGCTTCACTTCACTTCAGTGAGGATTCTTGTCAAAATCCGCTAGACAGACATCTCGACAAGGGTTAGACTTTGTGCCTGCCGACATCAGACGTTCTAAACCAGATAAAAGAAACTCGGATGTGAATGTTAGGTAAAATGTCCAATGTGTATTTACACTGTACATATCTACATTGGCTAACCCTCTTGATGTGGGCTCGACAGCCAGCTTGAAGCTGTCCAGACTCTGGAGGTTGGTTATGGATCCAGGGAGTTGGTTCCATGGAATCACAATCTGTGGAAAGAACAAATGTTGATATATATTCAATTTACAATGATATGGAATTAACCTGATACAATCAGAATACTTGGGGGATCTTGGTGGAAGATACGTCACTGGCATGGCAACAAGGCTATAAACAACTTTATACATGAGTACTAGGTCAGAAGCTCCAAGTCGGTCTTCTAAAGTTAGCCAGTTAAGCTGACCTAGCATAGAGGTGACACTTGTGGGACTTTGACGGTTAAATGGTTTATTTAGCACAAAACCAGCTGGGTTTCCCTGAACTTGTTAAATTTGTTTAAACTGAGTCACTTGATGAGTTATTATGAGTCTACTATGTTTCCTTCTCTTTTTCAGGGATTCCCACTTAAGTTTCTCCAGAATGCAAGTCATACTCCCAGTTTCATATGTGTAAAAACAAAATAACGCGAAATTACACATATGAAACTGGGAGTATGACTGGCATTCTGGAGAAACTTGGGATCCCTGAAAAAGAGAAGGAAAGATAGTAGACTCATAATGCTTTACAAAGGTCTGAGGAGCGCAGCCAGTTTACCGATAGATGATCTTGTTCCCCCAAGTAGGCGTACCAGGAATCATCATTCCCTGGCATTTCAAACCCCATTGACTGACATTTACAAGTCCAGTTTCTTCCCCCAGACTATTAGAGATTGGAATTCCCAGGAAGATTCCCTTATTTCTGCTGCTGAGTGTGCAGAGGATTCAGTTACTAAGTTTACTTCTCTTATAAGGGCTAGAGACTAGCTTCCTTGATTCACAGGTCCTGGTGAATGATTGTCCTTTGACGTATCACCAGTAAACAATTCTGATTCTGATGAGGGTTCCAAATAGGTGAACTATATTCAAGTTTTTGGCCATTCTAATGTCTGATATGCTCTTTCTTTCACTACTTTTGGACAAAGTTTTAGATTACGTTTCACAAAACCAAGATCTCTTGAAGCCTTTGACGTTAATACCATCTATATGCTGATTATACTTCACATTATCTGTCAATTCTACTCCTAGACCTGTACACAGGGCCCTCCGTAGCTTCTTACATCGCTACCGCTGCTGTTATGGGACCATTTACGATAATGAAAAGGCTAGTATCGTCTGCGAATAGTCGAATATTTGAGCCAATATTGGCAACAATGTCACTGATGTATAATAAAATGAGTAAAGGTCTTGTGGGACACCAGAGTCTAATAATCTTTCATTCGGATGCAGCACTTGGAAGAACAACTTGTTGTTTTCTGTGTGAAAGATAACTCTTGAACCAGTTCAGAGCATCTCCTGTAACACCAGCTGCCTGAAGTTTACATAGAAGCCCAGAATGCCAGACACGGAATGTCATTTAGACTCTTTTTTGATAGTATCGGTAGTCAGTCTTTGAAACGACTGCCATATAAAAATTAAGAAATTACAGTACCGTGTTTTCTCTGGCTTTCGTCGCCAGATCATTTCAGGGTCACTGATGAGGCTTGAATAGCCGAAACTTCAAAGTATGGCCCATATTCCTTCTTTAGAATGTGTTCTCTGCTCTTGAAGGAACTCTTTTAGATTTTCATTCCCTTTACGTACACTGTTTATCAATTTATTTTGTCGGAAAATTGATGTTTTAAAACAGCATTACGCATACAAGTTATAACAATGGATAAATATTAAACAGTAAACGATTTGAACCCATATGTTGGTCCATTTATTCTCACAACCAATGAAAAAACAACAACTAATACTTGGATGCAAATGGGACTAATCTTATTTATCCTGACAATATCAAAGTTTATTTTGATAATATAAAGGTATATTTTGGTGTATTCTGGTATATTCCGGTAATTCTAGTAATACCATGTTCTGAAAATAGAACGGACCAGATGTCAGGTTCAAACTGACCAACTCCTGTTCATCTTCGTTGGTGTCCGTAATTTCCTGACATGCGCAGACCTCCTCAACATGGGAAAACGGTCAAGCGAGTAGACTGCGGCAATATTTTGGAACTTTAAAACATACTGGTTCAGTATGGTAATAAAATATTGTTGGAAGGTTGCAGATAAAAGTCGGTATTTATGTTGTAAAACCGGAAAATCGTTTTCCTCTGTGTAAAGTGTAAAGGCACCTTGGCATCGTGACGTTAGTGTAGCTTTGTGAAGCGAAACGTAACATCAGAGGATCGGGACTATTCTACTCCTAAATAAAGGTGATGTTTCACGACTTCCAATGTCTGATTTCTCATCTTATAGTCAAATCTAGATTTACTTCTTAGTGATCCAATATTCATAACCACACATTTATCAACATTAAATTCGGTAAATAGCTATACATAGCTAATGTTTTCATTGTTATAACATGTCCGACTATAAATAAAATTTGTATTGTAAAAATTTTTATTTGTAAATTCCATCTGCCAGGTGTCAATCCATTCAACCAGATTGTTAAGATCCTCTTGTAGAATAAGGTGATCTTACAAAAGTAACATAGACTCAATTTGACTATAAACCATACAATCATCAGCGAAAAGCTGAATGGTTGAGTTTATATTTTCAGCAATGTAGTTAGCATTTTTATAAATTTTCATTGGAAATTTGTAGAGGAAACCATGTTGCAAGCAAGGAACTATAGCAAACAGAATCAGAATCAGAGTTGTTTACTGGTGGTAAGGACAATCATTCACCAGGACCTGTGAATCAGGGAAGCTAGTCCCTAGCCCTTATAAGAGAAGTAAACTTAGTAACTGAATCCTCTGCACCCTCAGCAGCAGAAATAAGTGAATCTTCCAAGGAATTCCAATCTCTAATAGTCTAGGGGAAGAAACTGGACTTGTAAATGTCAGTCCCAGCCAATGGGGTTTGAAATGTCAGGGAATGATGATTCCTGGTACGTCTACTTGGGGGAGCAAGGTCATCTATCGGTAAACTGGCTGCACTCCTCAGACCTTTGTAAAGCATTATGAGTCTACTATCTTTCCTTCTCTTTTTCAGGGATCCCAAGTTTCTCCAAGGTCATTTATGGGTATACTGGCTGCTAACCCGAGTCTTCTCTGGCTGCAAACCCTTATTGGGTCTTGCAATAAGCCGCCAATCAAAATTATAAATAGGCTTTTTCAGTCAGAGAAGGCTCGGATTAACTGGCTGCACCCCTCAGACCTTTGTACAGCATTATGAGTCTACTATCTTTCCTTCTCTTTTTTAGGGATTCCCACTTAAGTTTCTCTAGAATGCCAGTCATACTCCCAGTTTCATATGTGTAATTTCCCGTTACAAATCTAGCTGCCCTTTATTGCACCTTCTCAAGTTCATCTTGAAGAAGTATACTTTGAGGGTCCCAAACTGAACTGCCATACTCCAGGACTGGACGCACCAGTCCCTTGTATGCTGACTCTTTAACATCTTGTGGACATGCTGCCAAGTTACGTCTGAGGAAGCAGAGGGTCCTATTAGCCTTTGTGCAAATATTGCTGACATGTGTGTTCCATTTCAAATCATTGGTAATGGTTATGCCGAGATACTTGATAGTTTCTACATTATTGAGGACTGTTCCCTCTAAGGTGTAGGAAGCATTGATCTTCTTGGTCCATTTCCTTGTAATTTGCATTATGTTGCATTTGACAGGTTGAAATCTCATGCCCCAACTCCTTGCCCAACAACCTAAACAATCTATATCCTCCAGAAGTTTCACTGTCTCTTCAATATCTCTGATTTCACTATAGCAAACACAGTCGTCAGCAAAAAGTCTTAATTCCGAGTCAATATTTTCTATTATATCGTTAATGTACAACGAGAATAACAGTTGTATGGAAGGACACTGGGAATTTATTAACCCTACGACATCATCAAAATACAAGTAGAAAATTTTGGTATTTCCACAGCCCTGGTACATGTATACCCATGTATGTCTAGGGTATAGATTAATAAGTCTCTTTTGTATATTAATTATTGTTACAAGTCCCTGTGGATTTAATGAACACTAATGTGCACCTGTAGGTGCACGAATTCTGGTTTGCGCGACAATAGGTTCACTAGCAGGCTACTTTCGCTTTCACTTGCCTGATCAGTACGGTAAATTACTTTACTCAGAGTATAACAAACCGAAAAATTGAAATCCCACACATATAAATAACAAAGATTAACTTACTTACCTTACCCGTCGTTAAATACGTTATACAAAACGCGTTTTGCAAGTTTTTAAGGTCAGCACAGTGAGCTGTTCCAGAGGTGTCACGAAAGGTAACGGGTCATTTCGGCCCAATTCCCTTTCGGTCCCGGGTCGTTTCGGCCTTATTCCCGTTCGGCCTGGGTCGTTTCGGCCTGGGTCGTTTCGGCCCAATTTCCGGGATGGGTCGTTTCGGCCCAACTTTAGCGGGTCGTTTCGGCCTGACTTTTTCCCCATAGTTCTACATCTACATGGTACGTTGGCACAGTCACGCTTGACTATTATGCAACGGGTGGTGGTGCTAGGTCTAAAGTTGGAATTGAATGGTAGAAAAGTAAGAAGAACCAGGATAGATAAAAGACAGATTAAAGTTGGAGAAGGTTTGGCCCAGCCACGTTTTCACCCTTCATCTCAGACCAATCCGGCTACGGTGGCCGCTAAGGGGCATAAGCGCCCCACCGGCACAGCTCTAGAGAATCCTTAGGAAGCTACTTGTGGCTGGCGCCGACTGCAGATTCAGAACTTAATATTGGATAGCCCATGCTTGAAAGATACCAAGTCATGGGCGTCAGCAATAGCTGATGGCAGTGAGTTCCATGTTGTGACTGTGCGTGGGAAAAAGCTGTTCTGGTAGTAGGAAGTCTTAGCTGGGATTTGTCGGAACTTTCGGGAGTGGGTTGCACGGGTACGACTGGAAGCTGGAGTCAAGTACTGTTCCGCTGGCACATCCACGAGTTTACCAACAATTTTGTACATCATGGTAAGCTGGGCCTTTGTTCGTCTGGACTCCAATGATTCCCAGTGTAGATGATCCATCATTTCGGAGACGCTACTTGTATTATGATATCTATTTGTTACATATCTTGCGGCTCTCCTCTGGACCATCTCCAGCTTATAAATCTGGTCTTCCTGGTATGGGTTCCAGACAGTGGAGCAGTACTCTAATGTGGGTCGTACGATGGAGCGGTATGCAGCACTCTTCACCTCTTCGTTGCTGACTCTTAAGTTGCGTCGCAGAAAGCCCAGGGTGCTGTTTCCTTTCTTCACTGTTCTATCAATGTGCAGTTTCCAGTTCATATCTCTGGACATCTCTACCCCAAGGTATTTGGTAGTTTCTTCTCACTTGAGAAGATGACATTTGAGGGAGTAGTCAAACAGTACTGGTGAACGTTTCCTATGCACTCTCAGGATGCTGCACATCTCCGGGTGAAATGACATGCCCCATTGCTTTTCCCATTCCCATAACTGCTGTAGGTCATCTTGGAGGATCTGACAGTCTGTGGTTGATTGTATTTCTCTATAGACCACACAGTCATCCGCAAAAAGCCTTGAACTGGACTTGACGCTGGCAGGGAGGTCATTAATAAAGATCAGAAAAAGTACAGGCCCCAACACGCTGCCTTGGGGCACGCAACTCTTGACATGGGCTGGTTCTGATGAAACTCCCTCCACTGTGACTATCTGTGATCTGTTTGTCAGGAAGGCTCGTATCCAGTTCAGTGTCTTCCCCCGGATGCCATAGTGTTCCAGCTTGATGAGAAGGCGTTCATGTGGTACACGGTCAAACGCCTTACTGAAGTCGAGGACGGCGAGGTCATGTTGTCTGCCTTTATCCAAAGACTTGACAAGTTCATCTGTTAGGGTCAGTAGCTGGGTCTCACAACTCCTCCTTGGTCTGAATCCATGCTGGCAGTCAGTTAAGATGTCATTTCTGTCTAGATGTCGCATGATGTTGCTGACAATAATATGTTCGAACATAGACAAAAAAAATGTGTCTTTATTACAGTCATGTCTATCTATCTATCTATCTATCTACCTGGCCTGCATATATATATCATATATCTTTCTATCTGAATGACCTGCATATGTATGTATGTATGTATGTATGACAGGGCAAATCAAATAAAACCACGTGACTTTGATAACAGAATTTCTGTTATTTCAGCGTATTTATTTCTTCCTCTAGTATAAGTAGTTTTTGTCTGTTGCTTTGTCCACCGGGGCTCAACTGGTGACCTTCTTTTGCTTCAGATTTCCAGTGGGGTTGTTTGGCAGGACAGGGATCTCCACCTGTCAGACGGCCCGTTGTATCTGTTTAGTCCTCGTCTTTGCTTCTTCATGGTGTTGAAATTTGATTTATGTGTTTACCGTGATGATTCATTGACGAGTTAGAGGGTTATCATGCGAACCGAACAACCAACTAAATGTTTTGTACCACTTCAGTAACTGAGGGTGAGGTTGGGCCTGTAAAATCGATTTAAGCCCCCCCCCCCCAGTAATTCATTACTGACCGTTCCAAGGCGGTAGTTCTGTTGTGGTTCTCTGTTGCCTGTTTTTGGTGTCAGAGTTTCTGTGATGTTTTACCTTATGTATGTTCTTATTATTTTTGGTTCGGTTTGGGTTGCTGAGTGGCCACCTTTTGGGAACAAGCTGCTCACTCGGTTGGCCATATGTTCTCTGTATCTTGATTATTTGTAATCTTAGTTGTTTCCAACTATGGTTTGGGGGCTGGATTTGGATTTTGAATGTTTCAGTTCCTGGTCTTTGCATACTTTTTACTTTCTTTCTTTCTATCGTTACTGTACTCGGTCAACTATGACCATGATGACAGGTTTGTGGTGTGGCACATAAGTTATCACAAAAATAAATAGGCTAAATGAATTTGTGACAAAGCCACCAGCAGATTAAAACTATCTACAAGAAGTCCTCAGGGGCAGGCATTCCATGCCTAACCCCTGGTCTACCCTGGGATATTAAATTCTGGCCTTAAACCCATTAACTGTCTCCGAAGAGACAGCTTCGGTTGTAAGGCAATTCCAAGTTGCAATTGTCCTGGGGAAAAAGGAATTCTTAAAACCGTCCGTATAAGCGTTTGGACGGTGGTACTGGAATGGGTGGGACCTAGTTCTCCTGCTCCCTTCACCGACCTCAGATAGGTACCTATTCCTATCTACGATAGCAAGATTATTGTGAATTTTGTGGAATAGAGACAGAGAAGCCTGCTGTCGTCTTGCC
Source organism: Ctena decussata (assembly GCA_963989385.1). NCBI lineage: Eukaryota > Metazoa > Mollusca > Bivalvia > Lucinida > Lucinidae > Ctena > Ctena decussata. Next base: position 43,582,103 of record OZ022500.1, read on the forward strand.
TGCAGGTCTGGCCATTGGAGTTCCTATTTACACTTAGCCTAGCAACTTGTGCCAGCGAATTTGATCTCTTTTACGGACAGCAACTTTGCCATTTTCATTTTGGCCTCGATTCTTAAAAAGGGTGCTAGTTCTTTCATTTAAAGGTCACTCTTCTTACAGATTTTCCAGAAATAAATCATTAAGGCCGAAACAACTCACCCATAAAATCGGGCCGAAACGACCCACCATTGAATTTGGGCCGAAACGACCCATCCAACTGGGCCGAAATGACTCACCCCAGAAATCGGGCCGAAACGACCCAGGCCGAAACGACCCAGGCCGAAGGGGAATAAGGCCGAAACGACCCGGATTCTCACGAAATACCGGATCGGATCGAATCGAACAAAAGTGGAACGGGATCGGAGAATAAGAATAAAGCGCGGCCTATGGGCGTCTGACTTTAACATGGGCATGTTTAATATGGAAAATACGGGCCAAGTAAAATATCAAGTGATATCAACTGCAGTGTACGAATAAACAGTTATCCCAAGAATTAGTCAAACCCTTAAATATGTATTTGGGCACAGCCTAGAAACGGGCATGTCATTTTAGATCTAGCTGTCAGCAGTCCACCAAAATTAGTTCAACTCTCTATAATGACCGTTCCAGTCGCAGTCTAACTGAGTGCGATGTTTCGTGTTTCCAGTTTACGCGGTGTGGCACGGTACGGGGTTTTACCCACGTACACTATGGTTCTGGTCGAACGTACCTCTAGCAGACGACGTCATACTCTCAAAGCAAAAATTGGTGATTTGAAAAGAAAAAGCATTTAGAATTCAAGTTTTAGTATCTCGATAATTTATATTTTCATATATATTTTTGTTGGCAAGAATCACCCGGCACTGCAGGGTTATCAAACATTCGCACATCCTCACCGATATCTACGATACGCTATTTCAGGATACGGAATTGGCCGGAGTGTTACGAATGGGTTACGAACGAACGAACATACACTTTATTACTCTCAGATCTGTATGAGGAAATAAATACATTACATTTACTCGGACATGATAGTTACTAAACATCTTGTAATAATAACAACATATATGGTGGATCTTGCTAAAGTTTACCCTGCGGGCACGCAGATTCAACGTCTTGGAATTGACTTAACCTTGAGTCAACTCCAAGACGTTGAATCAAGGCTGACTCAACGCCGCGTGCCCACCGGGTATTTACTATATATTTCTACCCTGCCGCACGTTTTAACAACAGACAAATCGAAAAATAATGATGGGTGGGGGGTGAAGTAAATTATTTAGCATCTTCTACATGTGTTTGCCGTTAGTGGATTAAATCATCAGCTTCTAATTTGCAACCATCAAAGGGATGCATCTCCCCGATGTCAGTCGGCTGGCGGTCCAGTCTTCGCGGCCTTCAAAATTCAGGCGAACTCTAGGAGTGTGTCAACTCCAAGAATCCGCAATGGCACGGGCGAACGGGAAAAGACGCGTCCAGACAACTGACCCCCGGGGAGACACCTCCCCTCCTGAAGAAGTTCACTAGACTGAAACAGTCTGATATCTGTGCATATTTACCATCGTATATATAAGAAATTCCAAATTAAACCTGAGAATCCAATTAAAATGTGCAACTATACATTATAACAAATTATTGTATGGAATTATCTGAGCTACGTTGCGCGAAAATGTGGCTACACATGTCAATAAATGGACTTGTGTTAAGTTGGGCCTTCAGGCACCTGGATCCATACACGGTGTGTGCGAACAGTAAAGGCCTCGGGACGGTTCCAATGCACAGGCCGGTCCGAGGCCCTGCTGATCGCGTTTACGTTCGTCTTCCTCTTCGCGCATCGTAACTGAATGTTCGACCTTATTAACAGAATGAACCCCGATCAGATGCCACATTTGCGGCATCGGATATGAGTCCGTACTGCTGGCCTATGTCGTCTTAATGGGGCTCCACGCATCAATGGATTAAGATGTACAAATAGAGTTGTATGATCTTTCTCTAAACTATAACCCTTTACAGCGAATATAAACAATGTGTAAATAAATACCTGACATAAATAAATGTCACTCACTTTCGAGATTCACGTGCAATAGGTTACTGGGCCACGCGGTCTAGACGATACTAGTTGTTGGTTGGAATTAGAAATTAGGAATTATCAAAATCTTCTTAGAGCGTCCTTCGTTTCGACAGCAAATAGATTTAGAGTGGAACAATATTCTATATAAATATTTATTTTTTCGGTTTTGTAATTTTTATTTGATCTCGTCAACATTTATTTGTCTGTCATGGTCAAAGAAATAATGAAAAAGGCACACAAGAATAGAATTGCGTTTTTAGCTCACCTGAGCCAGAGGCTCCGGGGGAGCTTATAGGATGGGAAGGCTCCGTCGTCCGTCGTCGTCCGTCGTCCGTCCGTCGTCCGTCCACAATTTCAAACGACTTCTCCTCTGAAACCACTGGGCCAATTGTAACCAAATTTCATATGTGGCCTCCAAAGGAAGGGGGAACGAAAAGTTGTTCAAACGGTCCTGGTCACATGACCAACATGGCCGCCATGCCCATATATGGTAAAAACCTAAAAAAATCTTCTTCTCCAGAACCAATAGGCCGATGGCCTTGAAACTTGGTATGTAGCATCGGGTATGTGAGTACTACCAAGATTGTTCAAATTATGACCTTGGGTTGACCTTGACCTTTTTGACGGCAAGGTCAAATTTGCTTCCTTGTGCACTCATATTGCAAAATACTAGATTGTAAGATATCTTTGAAACTGTTGAAGATTTTGGGCTAAAAATGGGTATCTACAGTCATCTCAATGAGTACATGAAGATTTATGAGTACAAGAGGTCAAGGTCATTCTTTGACCTTTGACCCAGAACTCTGATATTTTGATATTTTCAAACAGTCTCCTCGAAAGCCACTGGGCTAATTAAAACCAATTATCATATGTGGCCTCCAGGGGTTGAGGGAAGGAAAATTTGTTCATACGGTCCAGGTCACATGACCAACATGGCCGCCACACCCATATATGGTAAAAACGTTTAAAAATCTTCTTCTTCAGAACCAGTTGACCAATGGCCTTGAAACCTGGTATGTAGCATTGGGTACACAAGTACTATCAAGATTGTTCAAATTATGACCTTGGGTTGACCTTGACCTTTTTTACGGCAAGGTCATTTATGGGAAAATGCTAGAACATTCGATTTCATGGAAAGTTTTTAAGATTAAGGCTTTAAAATTGGTAAATACAGTCATCTTAATGAGTACATAAAGATTTGTGAGTTCAAGAGGTCAAGGTCAGGTCAAGGTCATTCTTTGACCTTGGACCCAGAACTCATATTTTGACAATTTCAAACAATCTCCTCAAAAACCATGGGGCCAGTTGTAACCAAATTTCATGTAGAGCCTCCAGGAGATGGGGGAAGGAAAATTTGTTCAAATGGTCCAGGTCACATGACCAACATGGCCGCCACACCCATATATGGTAAAAACCTTTAAAAATCTTCTTCTCTAGAACCAATTGACCTAAGGCCTTGAAACTTGGTATGTTGCATTGAGTACTCCAGTCCTATCAAGATTGTTCAAAATGATGACCTTGGGTTGACCTTGACCATTTTACAGCAAGGTCAACTATGGGAAAGGCCTGAAATATAAGATTTCATGGAAAGCTTTGAAGATTTAGGCCTAAAAATTGGTAAATACAGTCATCTTAATGAGTAATGAAGATTCATGAGTACAAGAGGTCAAGGTCATTCAAACTTCTTTTTAAAAGCCACAGAGCCAATTGTAACCAAATTTCATACAGAGCCTTCAGAGGTTGAGGGAACAAAAATTTCTTCAAATGGTCTCAGTCACATGATCAACATGGCTGCCATGCCCATATATGGTAAAAACATTTAAAAATCTTCTTCCCCAGAACCTATTGACCGATGGCCTTGAAACTTGGTATGTAGCATTGGGTACTCCAGTACTATCAAGATTGTTCAAATGATGACATTGGGTTTACCTTGACCTTTTTTATGTCAAGGTCAAATATGCGAAAATGCTAGAACATAAGATTTCATGGGAAGTTTTGAAGATTTTGGCCTAAAAAAGGTATATACAGTCGTCTTAATGAGGTCATGAAGAATTATGAGTACAAGAGGTCAGGTTTATTCTTTGACCTTTGATCCAGATCTCTCATATGTTGACATTTTCAAACATTTACTCAAAAGCCAAAGGGCCAATTGTAAACACATTTCATATGGAGCCTCCAGGGGTTGATTGAACAAAAATTTGTTCAGATGGTCCAGGTCACATAACCAACATGGCTGCCATACCTATTTATGGTATAAACCTTTCATATTTTTTTGTACTTCAGAACCAATACACATATGTCCTTGAAACTTGGTAAGTAGCATGGAGTACCAGAGTACTACCAAGACTGTTCAAATGATAACCTTGGGTTTACCTTGACCTTTTTTGCAGCATGGTCAAATATGGGAATATGCTAGATAAGATTTCATTGAACTTTTTGAAGATTATTGCCTAAAAATGGTATATATGGTTGCCTTAATGAGTACATGAAGATTTATGAGTACAAGAAGTCATGGTCATTCTTTGACAATTGACCCAAGACTCATATTTTTACAATTTCAGACATTAGAAAAAGCCACTTTGCCAATTGCTCAGGTGAGCGGTTCAGGGCCTCATGGCCCCCTTGTTTTAGTCAAGCCGCAAGACGGCTTGACTTTATATTAATATGAGTCCAAGTTTTTATGGGTTGCGTTTGGTGTTTTAATTGCTTACTGATGAATAAAGAATCGATTATACGAGAAAGAAAACTTAAAACCTGTCTGTTAACAGTCTCATGTAGGTTACAATTATTAATTGAAACGTGGGACTAGCTCTAGATGCGCAAGTATTAAAGGAAATGAGCCGGAAATGAGTACTTTGGCTTCGGTCCGTACAAATACCGGAACGAGAATGGAGAATAGATAAGAAGTGTAACCCGTATCCGCATCCGCGTAAACCGCATTGCAATTTTATGAATGGCTGAACATGTATGTAGCAGCAAAATAAATAATGTTAAGGCTTGAAATAGCTACATATAGAACTAATCATTTCAAACCCACTAAGAAAATACGTAAGTCTGATCTAGTTGAGACTATAAACACAAAAAGTCGAATTCAAAGTAGGTAAAATGTGTAATCCGTACCAGTGATAGAATACCCGCGTTGGGAGTTAAAATCCCATAAATGCCCTCGTAGCGGTAGAATGTACGTCTATAGATGAAGACAAATGATATATAATACGCAATGTCAAATTACACTAACAAATTATGTAAAAACACGAAAATACGGGAACGCACCAGAATGCACGTGTTTTACCGAAACGAACTATATATGAAAAAATAACTATGGTTTGCAACACAGATACTCCATTTTTGGGGTTTTAACATGAAGTGCTTATTTGGCGAAAATCATTATTTGAGTTATATTTACATTCTTAGTGTATTTACTAAAAAGCACTATAGTAAACCATTGGAACGTAATGTAGTTTACATTCCAATAATTACATTGAGACACGTGACGTCAATGACGTAAAAATAAACAATGGCTCTCTACATTCTGATTGGACGTAATCAACGTCATGACGTCATGCATGCCGTTCTGTTGATAGCAGAAAAAAACTGCGTATGCATGTTTTACTGCTTCAATTTTAGCGCTTATATAAGGTTCTTCATGAAAGATTTTACTGAAATGAAAGTAAATATAAGCAATGAACTTAATTTTTCTGATGTTTATCGAACTGTAAACTACATTGGGTCGCTAGCAAAGTTTACATGAACCCCTTCGGGGTTCATTCACTTTGCACGTGACCCAATGTAGTTTACACTTCGATAAACCTCAGAAAAATGAAAATCATTCCTTAAATATACTATTATTGTGCAGCAGAATAACATACACGATACCCTTTAGTAGCTGCTAAAAGAAAATGCTTGTTCGGGAATTCTAGTCAACTGATTGAATTTTTTTCATAGTTTTACCTGTACAGCACTTGTTTCATATAAACATATCCCCACTATTATTGCCTCTCTTGCAACACAAAAATGCCCTTACTCTTATAGCTCCTCTTGAGAAACAAGTGCCTGTGATGTATAGGAAATCTGATTTGATCAGGGTATCATACCCCACCCTTTGCGGTGAAGTTTTATGATATAAATACGCTTTCCTCTGTACGCAACTTTTAAGAAGCGTTTAGACGATCATTTTCTGTTGTACGTCATTTTGATGAAATTTTCATTTGAAACTCAAACTAAAAAGTCAAATTTCTGTGTTCTGATCAAATACTTAAAACATATTAGGCATATTCCGTGCCACCCAGGTGCACATGGAAATTCCCGGAAATTCTGCATTTTTTGTCTAAAGACAGAGTGGTACTACAAAAGAATGATTTACGTACATTATCTAATTAGCTAATCGCTACGTGCCTCTAGTGCCCGATTACCCTAAAATTCTAGTCAGTCACTGTATACTGTATTCAGATTGTCTGCGTATGTGTACTTGATCGTGTGCGTATGTACGTCCCCAATCGTGTTAGTCTCGGGTATAGATTTTTGTAAGAGATAGATGAATAGATTGCCTGTTACGGTAGCAACTTGATACTTTAGTACATCAGCAATGTGCAATTACCGATATTACCAGGTTATTTTGACCCATATTTCAATGTCCACTGATTTCGCATTTTTTGCTACTTTTATTCAGTTAATATATTTGTAACTATTCAGTTCACTGCATTATAGTTTTTAGAATGTGGCCAAAATCTGAAAATTTTGGCCATAATATCCCCATCAATAGACCAAAATAAATAATAATAATGAAGGACTTCAGTATTTGTCTCGACTGTAACAAGTATTAGCTCTCTGAAAACTAACGACTTCATCTCTAAGAACAGCCCAAGCAGGGCAATGTTTTACATTGCTGAAACATAAATGTCGTCCCAGAGATGGACTGTCACAATGTGGCTTGACTTCTCTGACGGCATTTCGTCAGAACTAGCTTGTTTATTATGCTAAAAATGCCCGGAACTCGGTGACCGTTGTTTTCTCCGAGACCTACAATGTTTAATGGACGGAAGGAACACGCAATGTAAAGTCATAGGAAACCCTATGTTTTTTTTTCCTACGTGTTAACTATAGGCGGGCTGTCCGCTGGCCCCTTCGAGGCCAGCCAACGTTGGCCATGCAAAATATATTACAACTTTAAATTTTGTAGTTACTATCAGAGTAACTACTTTAAACAATGTTGGTGGAACTTTTTTTTAAAAGCAGTGAACCATGAAATGTAGGTCAACATCAGACATGGTTCACTGCATTCAGCTTTTCTTCCCCAGATGTATGGTTCTACAAATGTTAGTTCGGTCAGGCATATGTGAGTTTAGGTTAGGCAAGGATTCATGGGTTAGTTAGGCATGTCAGTTAGGTTAGGTCAGGTAAATGTTAGGTAAGGTTAAGCAAGGATTCATGGATTAGCTAGGTCAGACAAATGTTAAGTTAGGTAAGGAGTCAGGCAAGCATTAAGTTTGCAAGGGTAAGTTTGGCTAGTTCAGACAAATGTAAGATCCCGCAAATGTTAGGTAATGTTAGGCAAGGATCTCACAATCTGTTTGATATATTATTCTGTTCTGTTCTGAAACAGAAATTCTCCTAATGACGTTCCACAAGTGGCTCAGCGATACGTAACCATAGTTGCACACACCTGGCGCCGAGTGTCCGTCCGACTGATCTATTAAGTCAGACAAAGTATATAAGGATATTATTTACAGCTTAGATTTACAGATTATGTTAAGTTAGTTTGTCCCACGGGTAATACTAGCTCAGACAAGAGTAAGTTTAGCAAAATAAGAAAAATGAAATTATAGAAGAGTTTTGTTCGGTTCTTATATTCTTTAATTAATTATGTACTCATTGATCAGTAGAATTTCTTAAAAGTAAAATTCTCCTTTCACATCATCTCAAATATGTAACAGATCATGTAACTAACGTCAAATGAAGTTACGTCGTTTAGGTAGAAAGTTTAGACTAATGACGTTATGAATCTACTGATTAGGTATTGTAGTGCCTAACTAATTAGAAATGAGAGTAGTCACAGTACCCAAACCATAAGCCCTAACTGGCAAGTCATGTAAACATTGTCAATTCCAGAATATTTTAGATACAGAGACATGAACCCCAAAACAGAGGTGTGATCAGGTGCTCGCGAGTAGTAAGCACCACCTACCTATTTTAATAGACTCGCAATATTTATGTATCTGTGGAAAAAAGTCAGTGAAAATGAAAGTTTAGCATCCGAAAGCCCCGCCAGGCCTCGGCCGAGGCCACCAAAAGTTAGGTTATTTCAGTGTTAATGTTAGGTTAGCTAAGGTATTTTGAGTGAAGTTGTTTAGGGTCGACCAATAAAAGGAGTTAATCTACTGAGACACAAGCGCTTGCGCCATTCTTTCTTTCTTTCTCTTTCTTTCTTTCTTTCTTTCTTTCTTCCATTTACGCCTTAACCCCAGAAGGGGGCACAGACGGTGTACTTCTGTACCCTTCGGTGTTGCAGGCTGAAAGCCTATGTATAGCCATGTAGCTATAGTAGGGATCTTTAACCTGCACAGGGGATGACTCTCCCTGCACAGGGGGCCACCAGTTAACGTCCCGATCCTAACGACGGCACACTTGTTAGCATCATCCCTGCAAATGATGCTAGAAAAACGCTTTCGGACATAGGAGAATTTCTCCTCGGGTGAGGATCGAACCCACGACCTCTGGCTTCAGAGTCAAGTGCACTAACCACTGAGCCACCGCGCTTCTCAATGACAAATCAAAATATTTCATATGACAGTTCTGTGAACAGGCATTCGCTAAGTACTAAACTTTTAATATGTGTGGTGCAAAGGAATGTGAAAACTATGGGGCGCCGTTTTACTATTTATTCACTATTTATTGATATCCACAATACGAATATTCATTATAATACGAACTGTTCGATTGATGGATATCTATAAATCGAATCATGGATATCCATAAACCGAATTATGGATATCCATAAATCATGTTGAATTATAGATATCAATTAATCGAATTATGGATATCAATCATTCGAATTAGGGACGAGTCATTTATTGCCAGGTGGGGGCCGGGTACATTTAGGGGGGGGGGGGTCAGAATTTTTTTTGGTGATGTACTGGGGGGGGGGGGGTTCGGAAATTAAAAAGCCATGGAGCAGGGGGGGGGTCATATATTTTATTCGGCATATTGGGGGGGGGGTCAGAATTCTTCCATCAGCCTTCTTTTTTTAAAAAAAAAATCTCTCAGCTTCTAGGAAGCAAAGCCCCCCAGACCCCCCATTACTTATATTCTTGTAAACTTAAACCCAAGCTTAGAGACATTTATAGAAATGACGCACAAAACTTTGGCACTTCATATCCTAAAAAGATATTTTTTATAATTTGCTAGTAACACAGTATGCAATTGTCTATAAAATCATTTCAGGCAGATGGTTTTTGTTCTGGATTAAATCTAATGCATGCATTTGTGATATCAGCTCTCCAGTTGCCTTGTCATGAGCAAAGCTATTGTGGCTTCTGGGAACTGCGCCCCCAGACCCCCCTCCAACTATTTTTAACAGTTTTATTGAACAGTCAACAACTAATTCCTGGATGGCCCATATGCAGGAAAAGTGCAAAATATCAAAATATGCTGACAAAATTTAAAGACCATTAATCTGAATGATTTATCAACCTGCCATTAAGAAAATGTTCTTTGTGTTTCGTACAGGTTGGATTAAGGTCAGTCTGACTTAAAAAAAGGTAATACAGTATGCGGGTGAAGGGTAGCTGGGGTGTTGGGATGGTGGGGGGGGGGTCATAAACTTTTTGTCACCTATCTGGGGGGGGGGGGGGGGGGGGAGGGGGTCGGAAAAAAATCTGGTGAGACTGGGGGGGGGGGGGTCGGAAAAATTTTGGGGACTTGAATGAAAATGTACCCGACCCCCCCCCCCCCAACCTGATAATAAACGACTCGTCCCTTATGGATATCAATAATTCGACATGATTTATGGATATCCATAATTTTGATTTCAGATATCAATAAAAAGAATAGAATTATGGATATTCGTAATTCGAATTATAGATATCCAATAATCGATTTAGAGATATTTACAATTACAATTCAAATTATAGATAGTTCAGTTCAACCATATTTTATTGCTCAGAAAGTAGAAATGGGGTCGGGCTACAACATTAGTTACAGCCCTCCACCTACAATATTCAATACAACAGCAACATGGCTAACAACTAACAACTAAATCACCGTCATAATACCAAACATTGAGATACTTTGTACTTTCATATATCCGGGTTGATTTACATTATGCGGTAAACAGTGAGGACTCAGATCAGATCACTCCCATTGGCAGCACGGTCTGATCAAAGCCCACACCATCTCGCACAGCAGGCACTCTGTCACAATATGTAGGACTATGACGGAAGCTTCACCTAAACAAGATAAAAAACAGAGAAAAAGAAAAGGCGAGGTCTCCTGCCAGCCGGCTGGCAGGAGACTTTTTGGTCTCCTGCCAGCCGGCTGTCACTAGACCTAAAAGTCTCCTGCCAGCCAGCTACTGGAATGCTAATAAATAAATAGTGACATCACATTCCATGGAATTCTTGAGTTAAATGTATCTTTTAAAGTTGATATGACATATTATAATTACCATAACAAAATATCTGCAAGCAAACAAGAAAAAAACACAAATAAGAGGGACATTCTATAAATAGATTTCCAAGGGAACTAACTCAAATTATACTTTGCAAGGGAACTAACTCAAAATACTACTTAGCAATTTTCACTAAAATTTTATATGCGAATTCTGTTAGCTAAACTGCCTGTAGGATAAATGGTAGTTTCATCTTATAAATCTATAGTATATTTTCCTAGTGGGAAGAATTAGTAAATAAACAACTATGCCTGACTGAACACTAAAAATCCAACAATAGCGAATAGCTTGTGATGGTAACCAGTATTAAATTTTGTGTAAATTTTTTTCTTTCAATGTATAATTATGTATTATGTGTATATATGATGTAAATGTATTCTTTGAGCTATTTGTGTTAATGATAAAATGACTTCTAGACAATCAAAATAGGGATAAAGAACAAAAAAAAAAAAAAAAAAAAGCAAAAATTTACATCTGATTTGCTTGATGGTTTTCTAATAGTTTCATGCTATTACCACAATTAACTTCAAACTTGATCAAAGTGAAAGCAAATATCTATCTGTTTAATGTTCAATACAACAAACTATAGCTGTCTTGTCTTAATGCCATGCAAAATATCATTTCTTTACCAGTATTCCAGTAGCCGGCTGGCAGGAGACTTTTAGGTCTAGTGACAGCCGGCTGGCAGGAGACCAAAAAGTCTCCTGCCAGCCGGCTGGCAGGAGACACTTCCAAAAGAAAAAAGAAATCAAGAAAACCAATAACTCAAGAACCACAGTGTCGGCCATTAAATCAAAAAATGTTTAGGAAGAACAACAGATTTAATTAAATCTTCCACTGTCTTTTATATATCACTGGACAGCTTGAAAAAGAAGAACATTTTCATCATTAGATAAACCAGGTTTGCCGCAAAGTATCATGTTTAAACTAAGAGAATGCAACGGTAGAGTTTTGCAAAACATTAAAATCCGTAAATGTTACTGAAGTTTATGCATTCGAAAAAATATCCCAGATCATCTTTACTATTCCCACGAATTATGGATATTCAATATGCACCATGATTTATGGATATCAATAGTTCGAATAATGGATATCCATAAATCGAATAAATAGGGAATAAATAGTAAAACACGCGTTGGTACACATAGTTCTACAATGACGGAAGGTAAGGTTTGTTTACGCCCTGCTCGGTGTTTTTCGGTAGTTCTATGGACCAGAATTTCAGACATTAGTTATCGACCCTGAACACTCTTTGATATATTCTCAAGAATGGCGGATGCCGGGAACACGATTGTAAACGGCGAACAGCCCGATAAAAAGAAGCAGAAACTTAGTTCTTCAAGGTAAATGTGTACAAGAATTGCTCAGTGACAGCTAATGAACCAAATGGCTAGACGGAGATAAGTGTGTTTCAGTTTATAAGTTGTACTATTTCGCGGCAGTGGTGGTGTTCATTTTTGATGGTCACATTTTTGATTGGCTACAGATGGCCCACTGGCCCACTTTATTGTACAGGTAGATAGTAGCTGGACGGTTCCAGAGATTAGTCATTTGATATTATATCAGTCTCCATGGTAACTGTCTTTTGTGAGTAGTCTTTCTGGTGTCCCTAGATAACAGTTTTCTGTGCATGCATGCAGTCACAATTCAATGCCCATATTTAAGATTATTACTGCCCTACCTACAAGATGGGCTGCCCTTTGGCTATATATTGGTTATCAGCTATTTGGTCCACCTCACACACACATAAGGATGGCAAGGTGAGAGGTGTATGATAAGATTGTCCAGTTACAGTACAACAATTTGACTGATCTGTGAACTTTGTTCTTACATTTTGAACTTTATAAAATCAAATGCATACTGTTAGCTCTAGTTTGTGCTTTTAATATACTATTTTGTTATGTGTACTTTATATAGAATATATATATATGTATATATACTCTACTTTGATGGGAAATTTCAGTGCACTCTTTTACTTCCAAATTTATCAGGGACGTTATCCATGTTTGAAGATGCTGACAGGCTAATTGAACATTTTTAACCTTAACATTTTCTGACCTCCATAGACAACATTTTACAGGGTAGAGAGCATCAGGCACTTTAAGATATGAAAAGTTTAAATAACTTTCAAAGTTTTTTGATAATTACATATATAAATTCTAATAAAGTCCCTCATTGTAAAAAGCCCCCTCCCCACTCTCTGACTGAAAAATTTGTGGGAAAAAAATATCTTGTTGCACTGCATGAATGACAAGTTTTTCATTTCTAGTGAGGGTTTTAGTTTAGTTTTATGAACTCTAACGTCATTGTCAGGTTTACATTTTTAGATGAGACATTAAAGATTTGAATGATATTTTCAGGAAAAAAAACAACAACAAATTAATAATAAAAAAAGCAGCTGTCTCAAAATATTGTCCCATAATGATCCCTACCTCTACCTTTTTCCGGATATCAAAATTGCTTAATTCCATTAAACAATATTTGTTTTCAGTAGTGGTACAGTAGAAATTATATTTTTACACAGATATTTTGGAGGCACCTTGGCAAGTGGGCTGTAAATTGTCAGTTTTCTGCATTCTTTGTGAGAATTTTATAGTAATAACCAGTATTTAATTGCATCAGTACTTGAGATTTATATTCCAGTTTGTAAAATTTCATTGAAATTTTGGGCAAAAATTAAAGGATATCTCCAAATGTTGCCCAAAACTAAAACCTGCTATTCTCATTCAAAACAATCAGTTATACTCACCGATATTAACATTGTTTCAGCCATGTTTCTGAAACATTAATTACATGTATGTCCCTCCACCATGGGGATGGGGGCATATTGTTTCTTGTGTGGATCCTGTCGGCGTCTGGGTATGTGTCCGCATAGCTTCTTGTCTATCTCCTGTAGGGAAGATGGATTTTGACCAAACTTGCACAGATACATGATCAGATGGAGGGAAAGAACTGATTAGATTTTGGTGACCTTGACCCATTTTCAACTTCAAAGGAGGTCAAACAGTGTTGAAAAATGCGGTGTCTTGTACTGTCTCCTGAATGGATGGATGGATTTTGACCAAACTTACACAGATATATCACTGGGAGATGGAAAAGAAGTGAATAGATTCTGGTGACCTTGACCCCATTTTCAAGGTCACAGGATGTCAAAGATACTTTGTCTACACTCTGTCTCCTAAATGGATGGATGGATTTAAACTAAACTTGCACAGATATATCACTGGGAGATGGAAAAAAATTGATTTGATTTTGGTGACCTTGACCCCATTTTCAAGGTCACAGGCGGTCAAAGAGTATTGAAAAATGCCTTGTCTGCACTCTATCTCCTGAATGGATGGATGGATTTTAACTAAACTTGCACAGATATATCACTTGAAGATGAAAAAAAAAACTGATTTGATTTTGGTGACCTTGACCCCATTTTCAATGTCACAGGAGGTCAAAGAGTGTTGAAAAATGCCTTGTCTGCACAGTATCTCCTGAAAGGATGGATGGATTTAAACCAAACTTGCACAGATATATCACTGAGAAATGATAAAGAACTGAATAGATTTTGGTGACCTTGACCCTATTTTCAAGGTCACAGGAGGCCAAAGAGTGTTGAAAAATGCATTGTCTGTACTCTATTTCCTGAAAGGATGGATGGATTTAAATCAAACCATCTCAAACAGTGCAGACCCAGATCAGACTGCTCCTATCTGGGTCTACACTGGTTGCCTTTCCACTAGCACATCATTGGTACTCCATTTGTTGGTAAATTAGGATTGTTCATCTTGTAGGATCCTGTTATCTTTGTATATAATATGGGTAATTAATATAATATTTTAACATGTTATGTTGTATTTGGGCTGCTTTTACATTTTGCAGGAATAAAAAAAAGAAAGCTGACCTGCCTTCCCTAAGAAATTATTCTTGGTCAGCAACTGCAAACAAAACATTTTTTTTATGCTTGACCCTGGTAACTGCTTGGGTGCCAGTATGGTTTCGCAAAAGTATCCCATTAGACAGTGTAAGGTTTGTTGTATTTTCAGAGAAGGTGTTTTGTTAGGGTATGGAAACCCTCTTCTAGATATACAGGTTGTGGGGACAGAATCCTTCCTAGACAAGTAAGTAATCCTGTAGACCTGTAGATAAGCTGGGTGTTTGGTGATAATTTGAGATAATTTTTATTAACTCTGCATAAAACCATACGTTGTGACCCTTATCTGAACCGTCTCAATGAGACGGTTCAGATGAGGGGTCACAATGTATGGTTTCGATGAGAAGTAAGAAAAAATACCCGTCAGTTTAGTTATCATCAGATACTCCCTCTTATCTAGAGCTCTGGTTGCCCTGTAGAGCTCCAGATAAGATGGGGTTTTGATGGTTATTCAGGGATAAGTTTTCCTTATTTCTCAATGAAACATTTGTTGTGACCCCTCATTGAGATGGTTCTAATGAGCAGTCACATTATGTTTTTATGAAGAAATACGCCAGGAAATCTACCCCCAACCCATCAGTTCTAGTCTCTGTGTATTGTGTGATTATTAACTTATATTACCGTACATTAGAAAAAGCAAGGAAGTACATGAAAGTTAAAGTTAAAAGAAAATAGCTCTATAGAGACTCTCAACCTTCATGAACCCAACTTTGTTGAAAAAAAAACCCAAACAAACAACAACAACAACAAAAAAGTGATGAATTGAATGATGTGACATTCTATATACAAGGTACAGAGGGATGTAAGATATTTCAGTGTGTTGCTATTATTATTGTTGTTTTGTTATTATATGTCATTTCATACAATGACCATTTTGCAATGTTTACTGTACAAAATAAACAAATTGGGACACCAAACATACTGGTAGTCATTGTAATTATCCTAAAAAAATGAAACAGTTTGTTTTTACAATGCAAAAATATGTTCAAATGGTGCAGATGGAATAGAAAACAGTGTAGACCCTGATCTGACTGCTCCTTTCGGAACAGTCTGATCTGGGTAAGCACTGTTTTCTCAAACCTGTCCATCCCATACTTCGAATGTTTACAGTAGATTGTGTTAGTGTTTTTTCTTTGATGGCTGATTAACCCAGTCTTTGATCTAAATTGTCTGTTCAAGCCTGGTAAACTCATATGGAAATTTAAATTTAACACAGGGTACAGAGCTGTAGATAAGCGGGAGTATCTGATGATAATTAAGGATAATTTTTCTTATTTCTCATGGAAACCATATGTTGTGACCCCTCATCTGAACCGTCTCGTCGAGACGGTTCAGATGAGGGGTCACAACATATGCTTTTATGCAGAATTAACAAAAATTATCCCTAATTATCATCAAATACTCCCTCTTATCTAGAGCTCTGAGGGTATAAACCAGTCCGCCAATTTTCGCTTCCTGCAGGGACTGTGCATCATATTTGGCTTCTGTCAAGACTGTCTGCGATCTCTTGCTTCCTGCCCAGACTTCTGTACAAGATAAATGGCTTCCTGCAGAGACTGTCCGCGTTATTCTGCTTCCTGCCGAGGCTCGACAGGAAGCAGAGTCATGCAGACAGTCTCGGCAGGAAGCCATTTTTTGAGGACAGTAGTCTCTGCAGGAAGTAAGAGTTCGCTGACAGTCTCGGGAGAAGCCAAATATGATGTACAGTCTCTGCAGGAAGCAGAAATTGGCGGACTGGTTTAGACCCTGTGTTTAATGCTATTGCAAATGAATAGCCAAAATATAGCAACGCTGTCTACTCATATTGGTACAAAAATTTCAGCTACTAAAGATACATGTATACTGGTGGAGTTCTCTAAAAACTTGCGGAAGTGACCAACCAAAATTTTGGTTATGCCACTTTCTGGAGTTATGGGAGAACTCCACCAGTACTTTTACTTCGAGTTGAATAGCATTGTTATATTTTGACTACTGTTTTCTAAAGCTTGAATTTGTTATTCGCACTTGGGAATGCAATTACCAGGCATGTGTTTCAAATAGAGCAAGACAGGTCTGGAGTTCTGGTCTGATGTAAAAACAGAATAAGTGAAAAAGTATTGGATTAGTAAAATATTTCCAAAAATTATTTTGCATGTATATCAGAACTTTTACCCCCTTTACCCCCCCCCTCCCCCACCACCACCACCACACAACCCCCCCTCCCCCCCCCCCCCCCCCCCCCCCCCCTCCCCCCACCACCACCACCACCACCACCACCACTCCCTGGAGCTACACTTTTATTTTCAGTGAGCTCAGATATGTTAATACCTGGGATGTACCATTTGTTTTATTTTATTCAGATATGGCTTGAAAGCTGATAATGCTATTCTAGCTGAAGAGAAACACAAACCCATGTAAGTATCCTGTCCAATTCACAACAAATCTGTTCACTGGTATATTGCTGTAGAAACTATGCTACAAAGAATATTTCACAGAATTGTGTTATTTTATGTATACATGCAATAAACTGTGATTAATACAAAACAGCACTGTTTTTTTCCTTTTTGATTAAGGGGCCTTCTTAAATTTACTGAAGTTGAAGTTGACAAATATTATAATAACAGAAATTAGAAGTTTCCATCATGCTTAATACCAGCATGTGAGGTTAGTCTTTGAAGGCTGCTGGTATAAATCTTCATAAGGGCTAAAAAATGAAAATACATGTAGTTGAAATTGCAAGCAGCTAATAATGAGCTATCTCATCTCGATCTACTTTGTTTGCCCTCCAGTCTCTGAATTTCAGTATGATATAGCATGGATGAAATGTCTTGAAATTTTGAGGACTCAATTTTGTTGTCTGTGTTTTTGGTGCTTTAAGGGTTAGGTAATCTAGGGGTTGTGGTGTAATTGGTGCATGCAGTGCCATGAATAAATGCCTGAACAAACAGTGTAGGCCAGATTATACTGCTCTGCACAGAAACACTTATCTGGGTATATACTGTTTGCTAACACTTTATCCCTTTAAGCACCAAAAAAGCAGTCCACAAAATTAACATCTGCAAAATTTCAAATATTGTTAGGAGCGGCTGTAGCGTAGTGGATAACAATCCGGACTACCAACCCAGGGGTCGCAAGTTCGATCCCCCGCTTCTCCGGTCTTTCGGATGAGACTTTAAACCGAGGTCCCGTCTCCATATGACCTCGTTGTTGGTGGGACGTTAAACCCGAGTTCACTCACTCAAATATTGTTTTCACCAAGCTAAATCAATGAGAATTCAAAGACAAGGGGGCAAACAGTGTAGATCTGATGAGGTAGCTCATTATGAGCCACCTCATCTGGATCTACACTGTTTGCAAATTCAACTATTCTCATGTTTGGTGCTTTTAAGTGTTAAAAACATCACAAACAGGAGAAAATGTGAAGATTTGAAGCGGGGAAAAATCTATTGCACCACTCACCATTTCATGAATTGAGCCACGTCAGGCAAAAAGAAGGCTTAACATGTTTGCAAACATTTACAACTTAAACCACTCTTGTGAACCCGTGCAGTCAAGCTACAGCCCTCATTTTGTGTCAGTAGATTCCTTAGGGACCATATATGATATGCGAGAACAGCAAAGGCTCTGATCAGACTGGGTGGATGTGCAGGCTGGTCTGAGTCGTTGCTGTTTGAATTTGTATTGAGCCCCCTTTTCACGTGAGGTGGCTCAGTTATTGAGATGGCTGTATGGTCAACATAGTTCTGTCCCTTACTGCAAAGGTATGCTGCTAACCTGTGGTGTATTTGAACTGATGTAAAGGTCACATATTTGGAGAGGGTTTGCATATTATATGTTCAAAAGGTCACTGCAGTATCTTTGATAAAGGTGTCCTGGTACATGAGAGACACAGCAGGAGAAAAACACCGTATGCCAGACTGTTACCCAGATCACAGTATATTCTGGCTGGTAGGAGCCCCTTTGGGTTAAGTACTGGCCTGAGAAGCTAGCGGTCCAAGTGAGAAGTGCTTTCCCTTTGTAGCTCTCTTTTACCCACTTTTGCTTAACTATCAGCTTGACATAATTGAAATATTCTATTCCCATATCAAAAAAAAAAAATGAATTAAAACAAAGAAAGAACAGAAGAAAAACTGACAAAATGGCATTATCTTGGTGAGAAATATGCTCTGGTTTACCCAAAATCATGCTTATCTCAAACTTCAAGATATTTATTGTAGGTACCAGGACATGGTGGATTCTTTTGAAGAAGTGCAATATGTACCAGGGGGAGCAACCATGAATACCATTAAAGTTGTCCAGGTAACATGCAGAGATGTCCCTCAAAAAATCTAAGTATTGGGACTGATAGGTCTGAACACATAGTGCAGACCCAGATCACACTGCTGCCTGTGGGAGCAGTCTGATCAGGGCCTACACTGTTTGCCATTTAATTGGCATCTTTTGGATGTATTACTGCATTGTAAATTGGAACTGTTTCAGTTTTAGGACAGATGGGTAGTAGATTTGTTGAATTTTTATGGTTAATCTATAGGACTTAAATTTTGAATTAAGACTTCTATATTAATTGTTGTCCAGACTGCTTTAGCATTGAAGTAGGCCTAACACAAAGATCACTTTCCAAGGGCAATGGGTTAGTGTGTCGGCAACATCAACAGTCAATATCCACTGCATTTTAATCACAGCATTTTCCATACTAATAGACCATTTGTGGAGAAACTTCATACACAACTGGTTACCATCACAACAAGATTTCCATAACACCAGCTTATTTGCTGACTGTGACCTGAATTTGGTGCACTGTGGAATAGGGCTAGGACGAGTACCCGGGTACCCAACTTCAGGTCAGGTGTCTGGATATGAAACCTCTACCCGTCCCAGTCCTACTGTTGAACAGAGCCACATTCACCGTACTTTTGTGATTTCTGCTCAGCTTGATTTCTCAGGAACCGAAAAACCATTTGCTATGAATGAAACTTAGTATTATATAATATCATGACATTGTGTCTGTTATCAGGCTATTAGCAGCATCTTACATCATTTGAAATGAGCCCGCAACTCGATAAAATCAATAATGTGGTTGTGTGCCCAGTGCAGACTCAGATCAGCCTGGGCATCTGCCCAGTCTGATCAGAGTCTTCGCTCTCTGCATGGAGGTAGCTTAGACTCTTAGCTACCCTTCAAGCCCTTAGTGAAGATTCTGATTAGACGAGGCAGATGCCCAGGCTGATCTGGGTCTGTGCTGGGCGCACAACCACTTTTTCTCGTGTCCCAGCTCATTAAAAATTTATCAAGGCATTCTGATGACATTCAACATTATTTGTTTCATGGGGACTTTAAGAAAACTGCTCAATTTTTCATCTGAAATATTTGTTTTATAGTGAGTTGTAGACACAAGCATATTGAAACTTCAGAGCATTACTTACTTCAGAGTGGTCAAATATTTCAGTGGTTGCTACAGACACCTAAGGCTACATCATACTTTGGTTGTGTTAGCAAAGACAAGTTTGGGAATATGCTGGAGGACAAGGCGAGGAGCCTAGGGGTCAATGTACAGTTTCAGTTCACAGACAAAGAGCCCACGGGAACATGTGCAGTAGTTGTAACAGGAGATAATAGGTAATAAAACAAGGACTTTAATAGCTGTTCATTGTGGACAGGAAAAATGTCACCAGGATAATTGTTTTAGCATCACAAGGCTTGTCAGATAACGCGGGACAGCTTTTTCATAGGCTTGATAGACTTTTTGCATATCCATTCTTTCAAAATAATACCCCATTTGTTAGCAGGCCTTTGTAGGAACAAAGGAGTGCCTATGTTATATCCCTTGTGCCCATGATAAAAATGTTCATCTACTACACTTAGGTCAGTTTCTCAGTAACTACAAGGATGTGTGGCATAAACCTATATCTGAGGAAAATGAACAGCTAGCATTGAAGGTGGCACTACACTAAAAAAAATCCCATAGCTCACAGTGCAAAATGGGTCAAAGTCACTGCACTGCCAATTTTCTCCTGGTCTAAACTTTCCAAATTGAGGCATGGAATTGAATAGACAACACCTTTACCTACCAGTAATAGCTAAAAAAGTTGGGGGTTATGCGGCATATTTTTGACATATTCTATTTTTAGTGCTGACAGGGTGTAGTTCGCAGTGAATAAATCTCGAAACTTTCACTGTCACCCCTGTGTATTTTTCAACCCCAACAAAAATGTAGCAAAACAGCTTTGTACATAAGCTCCATTTTTTATAATAATAAATAAGCATAACATTCAGAAAAATTTTCAGCTTTCATAATAAAACCAATCAGGGGCCGGCAAATATTCATTATACGCCTGAAAGCTCTCCCCCAAAGAGGCGGGGCTTGCATAATGAGCATTTTTTTACTGTAGTGCAACCTATACCTTCCACCAAATTAAGGCCTTTGGCCTTCTTGTGTTATATAGTGTAAAGTAGGTTCACTGCCATCATTTATTTATGCCAGGGATTACAGTTCTGCTAGTTGTGGAGAAAATATTTGCTATCAACTCAATGGCAGCACTTGGCGGCCAAAGCATAAAACATTTACATTTTGAAA
Organism: Ctena decussata; assembly: GCA_963989385.1. Lineage (NCBI taxonomy): Eukaryota > Metazoa > Mollusca > Bivalvia > Lucinida > Lucinidae > Ctena > Ctena decussata. The sequence continues at coordinate 43,603,329 of OZ022500.1, forward strand.
TATCTTTCTCATACTATTTGTCCTGTTACAAAAAGAAATATGCCTATGAACAATTAAGCCATCTGTGTTTTGTTTCTTTAATCTCTTATGTAAAAAGTACGGCATATCAGTCATACTTCAAGCAAAGTTCCATTGCTGTAATATCTATTGATAAGTGGGCACTGTTAAAATATGCAAAATTTCTGGAATTTCGCCTTTGAAGGTATACAGAGTTCCTGCCATGCAATTAGCTGACAGACAGTTACTAATATATGATAAACTATTATTCCTAGTATATGTATCCTGCAAGTCTGACTGCATATCACAAGGTGCACAGCAGAAAAACTAACTTTTGCAACCCACCCCCCTTCCTGCTCGGAGAAATTTCTGGGCGCAAACAATTTTACTGCTTTTGTTCTTCCTCAAATACAAGTCTATTGTCTTTAAACTACAACCAAGCTTATAGAAACAACTTTTATATTTCTATTCTATTATTCTATACCCAACCAACTGCACATCCAGTAAAAAGAGGCCTTACAGAACTGTCTAATTAAGGGTTGGTGAAGAAACAAGAATATAAACTGGTGCTGAGGGATACTGAGGTTCAAGAAAGGGAATATTCCACATAACAAAGGCTTTAAGTCAGATGAAAGCTACTCACCAGCAAACACTGATGCTGTCATATCCCAAAATGTAAAACTTCCAAGAGACGTCTTTATAGAATGCGACTCACAACAAACAATCTTCACTTGAGCCGGGTCCAGGCCAGCATGTCTTTTGAAATCGACGAGCCCTGTCTGATCTGAAAGCAAAATTGTACTTGCAAAGAAAAGCTCTTGCAATAACTTCTGTTTTCCCTATGTTTGTTGAGAATAATAATACAAATGATAATAATAAATAATAATAATAGACTGAAAATTGAACCTTGTAGTATTCCCAGCAGAACAGTCAAAGGGACACAACTCCTCTTTCCATAGTACTGCATGCACAGTTTGATTTCTGAGTTGCAGATGCAAAGATAACTCAGATTAAAAGCATTTAAAGCATAAAACAAATTAATACAATTTGAAAGGAACAGGTAAAAGATTTATGTTTTCTGCTTGTGTGCATAATATTTTCAAAGGGTATGGTTTGACCTGACCAGACTAGACTGCACACACAAAAGAGCTAATTTTGGTGCTTATACATGTATTGATAACAATATGGAAAAGCATAATGCTGTGGCCTTATCAGAACTGTCTGAGTGAGATAGCTCTAATGACAGGCCATAACATCATTAGAACTGCCTCTAAGAGGAGGTTCTAATGAGACAAAACATACATTTCAACGCAAACTGTGGCCTCAAACAGAACCGCCTCATTGCGCGTTCAAATGAACATCCTCAGCAAGGCAGTTCTAATGAGGAGTCACAACGTATGTTTTTTGTCAGGGAAACATATATAGGAAAAAAGAATGAAAATCCTAGATTAATTATCTAATTAGAGCTCTGGTTCTTTTATTAATGTTATGAAATCCTCAGTCAGTAGAAACTCACGCCGCCAAATCTAATAAAATGCCCATAAATTTTCTTCCGAGAGAATATACAGAACTTAAAATGAATGAAATTTTGCAGTGCTCAATGAAAAAACAACTGAATTTAAGCTGAGAGTCTTCTCCGGCAATGTGTGCCGTACCATCTGATTCCCAGCGACGCTCAGTAAAACACGCAAGAATGCAAATAAGCAAAACGGAGTGCGAACAGGGCAGTTATTTGCAACTGCGGCCAAAACTATAACTTACCGCTGAAATTATGGGATTCGCATACTGCTATTTTCTGGCCCTGGTGAGTCTATAATACTAAGTTCTACAAGGCCCTGGGTTGTCCAACTGTCCCTGGCACAAGAGTAGCAAGAGGTCTGAAAAACATCCAGAGCACAAAATGAATAGCGCAAACCTCATATGTTCCATATTGACAGATGCGATTCTAAATTGTGTCGGCTTCAATGAAAGCCGGCGGCTACGACATAAGTGCGAGACATCTAACTGTTCTCCAGTAGCACTCCTCATGGGCAACTGGTCTCAAATAAGCTTTAAGGACAGCATATATATGACAGCCTATGACTTCTTTCCATTATTTAAGTCACATCTGGCCAAGAAACAGACCTTTCTGCAAAAGCATGTTCTCATAACCCCACCCACTCAGTGCAATAATGGGTCCACAGTGAAAACTGGATTTTTTCTGCATATCAGCTGTAAGTTTGTGCCAAAAAGCTTCCTTGTTTGCTGTGAGTACATGCAAAACCAGAATATGGGGTTCCATTTTGGGAATCAGGGCTATCTCAAAGAAAACATACACAAGCAAATTCTGGGTTTAGGTGGCACTACACTAAAAAAAATCCCATAGCTCACAGTGCAAAATGGGTCAAAGTCACTGCACTGCCAATTTTCTCCTGGTCTAAACTTTCCAAATTGAGGCATGGAATTGAATAGACAACACCTTTACCTACCAGTAATAGCTAAAAAAGTTGGGGGTTATGCGGCATATTTTTGACATATTCTATTTTTAGTGCTGACAGGGTGTAGTTCGCAGTGAATAAATCTCGAAACTTTCACTGTCACCCCTGTGTATTTTTCAACCCCAACAAAAATGTAGCAAAACAGCTTTGTACATAAGCTCCATTTTTTATAATAATAAATAAGCATAACATTCAGAAAAATTTTCAGCTTTCATAATAAAACCAATCAGGGGCCGGCAAATATTCATTATACGCCTGAAAGCTCTCCCCCAAAGAGGCGGGGCTTGCATAATGAGCATTTTTTTACTGTAGTGCAACCTATAACATATTTGACCTAAACCTATATTTTATGGTTCACTGCCCATAATTATGATTGGGTAAATATGTATCATAATTTGGATAAAGCGTCAGTCCCTGTGCTTGACCTCATAGTATTTGTAGGTCTGTATGTCTTATTGTTCATGGTCCAGTGATTTTTGTGCTATAACTCCAACAGTATTTCATAGATTTGCTTCATATACTGAGTGAACCATGTCTGACCTTGGCCTGTATTCACCTTTATGAAGCCACACCTACTTTAAACAGGTATACATCTCTTCATTAGAGCTCTGGGGCCGTATTCATAAAGCAACTTCAGTCGTTGCTATGCGGTTGCTAAGGCTAAATATCTATAAAGGAGATTCCCTACAACTATGAAATTTGGTCTGGAGGAACAGTCTTTGTAAGACTGTTCCTCCAGAGCAAATTTCATAGTTGTAGGGAATCTCCTTCATAGAAGTATATCCTTAGCAACAGCATAGCAACGACTTGTTGCTTTATGAATACGGCCCCTGTAAGGTAAATCACAGACTTATTGTGGGACGTACAAACATGTGCAGTTGTGTTTGTGGGACTAAGTCATATGGTATGTTGTCGTTGCATTGGTCAGTTATCAAGTGACTTTTGATTCTGGGTGTAGCTTGGAAAGGTTTATTCATATCAAATGTGCCCTGTATAAAGTCAAGTTGTCATTAGATGCACTTCATTTCAGATCATTATGTGCCAATTTAGCAGCTGCCAATTGTTTCACTGAAGACCATCTTGACGTACAACAACACTGGAACCTAGTTGAAAAGGCTGATTTCTTCTATTGTGCTGTAAGTTATTAGCTCACCTGAGCCGAAGGCTCAGAGGTGAGCTTATAGGATGGGAGTCGAGCCGTCGTCCGTGCGTGCGTGGGTGGGTAGGTGGGTGGGTTTGCGTCAACACTTTCAAACATAAATATCTCAGAAACCAGTGGGCCGATCGCAGTCAAATTTTATCTGAAGCATCATTGGGGTGGGGGAAAGGCTGCACTAGGTTTTGGTGCAGATCAGCTCAGAACTCTGGTTTCCATGGCAACAGATAGCCCCCATAGGGTTATAATGGGGAAAACGGCGTCATCACGTTTTCTCGACTGTTTTTGATTAGATCCTTATCATACTTGCAGGTAATGATGACATACACAAGAGCTTGGATGAGTTCGAAATTTTGCCGGGTTCGCGCACAGACTACGGAGTTAGCTGCCCTTGAGCGTTTGAAAAAAATCCCATAGGCTTATAATGGCGAAAATGGCGTCATCACGTTTTCTCAACTGTTTTTGCTTAGATCCTTATCATACTTGCAGGTAATAATGACATGCATAAGAGCTTGGATGAGTTCGAAATTTGGCCGGATTCGAGCACAGACTATGGAGTTAGCTGCCCTTGAGCGTTTGAAAAAAATCCCATAGTGTTATAATGGAGGAAACAACATCATCACATATTTTTAGAAAAACTTTGTCATCGCTCTATTGCCTACATTTCTCAACGGATTTTAAAATAACTTCACACAAATGTAGGGCATGACAATATCTGGAGCAAGTTCGACTTTCAGGATGCTGCGCCCAAGGTCAAGGTCACTGTGGCTATTTTTAGAAAAACTTTGTCAGCGCTCTAGCACCTACATTTCTCAGCAGATTTTAAAATAATTTCACACAAATGTAGGGCATGACAATATCTCGAGCAAGTTCGACTTTCAGGATGCTGCGCCCAAGGTCAAGGTCACTGTGGCTATTTTTAGAAAAACTTTGTCAGCGCTCTAGCACCTACATTTCTCAGCAGATTTTAAAATAATTTCACACAAATGTAGGGCATGACAATATCTCGAGCAAGTTTGACTTTCAGGGTGCTGCACCCAAGGTCAAGGTCACTGGCTATTTTTAGAAAAACTTGGTCATCGCTCTAGCGCCTACATTTCTCAACGGATTTTAAATCAACTTCACACAAATGTAGGGCATGACAATATCTCAAACAAGTTTGACTTCCAGGGTGCTGTGCCCAAGGTCAAGGTCACTGTGGCTATTTTTAGAAAAACTTTGTCAGCGCTCTAGCACCTACATTTCTCAACAGATTTTAAAATAAATTCACACAAATGTAGGGCATGACAATATCTCAAACAAGTTCAACTTTCAGAGTGCTGTGCCCAAGGTCAAGGTCACTGTGGCTATTTTCAGAAAAACTTCATTTCTCCATGGATTTTGAAATAACTTCACACAAATGTAGGGTATGACAATATCTCAAGCAAGTTTGACTTTCAGGATGCCGTGCCTAAGGTCAAGGTCACTGTGGCTATTTTTATAAAAACTTTGTAATCGCTCTAGCACCTACATTTCTCAACAGATTTTAAAATAAATTCACACAAATGTAGGGCATGACAATATCTTGAGCAAGTTTGACTTTTAGGGTGCTGCAATCAAGGTTTTTGATTAGATCCTTATCATACTTGCAGGTAATGATGACATACATAAGAGCTTTGATGAGTTCAAAATTTGGCCGGATTCGAGCACAGACTACGGAGTTAGCTGCCCTTGAGTGTTTGAAAAAAATCCCTTAGTCTTATAATGGAGAAAACAACGTCATCACATTTTCATTTTTCATCGGATCCTCTTCATACTTGCAGGTAATGAGGATATGCATAAAAGCTTGGATTAGTTAGCATTTCGGCTAGATCCCACCACTGACAATGGAGTACCTGCCCTGAGCATCCAAAAAATCAATGTCGCCACTTTTTCTTGGTTTCTACTGATCCGATCCTTTTCAAACTTGCAGGTAATGAGGAAATGCATAATATCTTAAACAAGTTCAAATTTTGGCCAGATCAGGCCAACCACTGCGAATTAAGCTGCCCTTGACAGCTCTGTCTATTGTGCTCTTGATCGGATACTTTTAAAACTTGCATATATTAAATGAGGGCATACATAATGTTTTGGATGAGTTTAATTTTCAGCCTGATTGGACCACTGACTGTAGAGTTAGCTGCCCTTGAGCATCTTAAATATCCCTATAGGTTTACAATGTCTCTCAGGTGAGCAATTGTTGCCCTTTGGGCTACTTGTGTTAGAAAAGGTTTTCATTACCATGATAGTTATCACTGCAGGACCCTTGAAGGCTGTAAAACAGATATCACATTGATGTGAAAATTCACAGATAAATGGGCATTGGGCAAATAGCCTAGATTTGAAGAGGTGGAGAGGGCTTATGATGAGCCACCTTGTCTGGATCTATGCTGTTTGGCAATTCAACTATGTTCATTTTGGCACTTAAAATGTTAACCAATAGAGAGTTCCGAAAAACATGCCTACTTTAAATAGGTATACACCTCTCCATTAACTGTAAGGTAAAATCACAGACTTATGTGAGACATTGGACACGTGCGATTTTGTTTGTGAGACTGTGTCACATGCTAAGTTGCGGTTGCATTTGCCAGTTATACACTCTCAGGTGACTTTGAGTGACATTCTTGGTGTGGCTCGGAACTGTGTATATGATACTGATAGGTAAAGGACATTAGACTTTTGCAAAGCCCACGGGTATAATGGTTTCCTCTCTTTTACAGCATAATTATTTCCCTATTAAAAGATCTGGCCCTGGTTAATGAAAATTAATGAAGTCATTAAAGTCGCATTAGAATCTGTTATCACTTAACTGATATCTTAATATTGTTGTTCATGCATGTTGTTTTAGCAGGACCCAGGGATTGGTTATGCCAGTGGAGCCACCCTTGGTAAATAAAGCCATTACTTACATACTCAGAGCTCCACATAAGAAGTGGTAACAGTGATAACTTGGGGATAATTTTTCATATTTATCAGCAAAAACATGCTGTGACCTCTCGTTACAATCATCTCATCAAGACAGCTCTAACGAGGCATATGTTTTCATTGAGAGTAAGAAAAATTATCTCTGAATTACAGTAAAACCTGTCTAAGAGGCCACCTATTAAGAAAGCAACCTATATTAAGTAAGCATTAAGTTATTCAGTTCCCAAAACAGGCAAATACATTCAAATGTACCTGTATTAAGCAAGCATCTGTGTTAAAGCAAGTGGATTTTGATTATCCCTTAGGTACATGGTTGATACAGGTTTGACTGTATATAAAACCCCCACTTTATCTAAAGCTCTCAGTTGTGCTTTTATTATATAACACCACCTTTTCATTTCAGGGGTTTCCATTGACAGTGAGCCCGTCCACAATTTTACGTTTAGCAAAGCACGCCCATGAGAAACATAAGACATTCGCCGTGAACTTGTCGGCACCATTTCTTTGTCAGTTCTTCAAGGAGCCTATGTTGAAAGTATTGCCTTATGTAGATATACTGTTTGGTAATGAATCGGTAAGTTGATACTTAAACTTTATTCAGCTCATGTATACAAGAGTACTAAAAGAGCCATTGCTGTACATCCAGTAGCAGTAATGGTGTTGCAGAGCTCTAGATAAGAGGGGGTATTTAATGATAATTAAAGGATAACTTTTCTTATTTCTCACTGAAACACATGTTGTGACCCCTCATCTGAACCGTCTCGTCGAGACGGTTCAGATGAGGGTCACAACATATGTTTTTATGGAGAATTAACAACATTTATTCTTAGTATCACTAAATACCCCCTCTTATCTGGAGCTCTGGTGCTGGAATCAGTGTCCATAAATATCAACATTGTCAGCATAGTGAAGATATGCATGTGATGTTTTGTCTGACTCAGGATTTTGTTTTTTTTTAAAGCAAAATTATAGCCTTTTCAACTTTATTATTTTGGGAATTTTTGTCACCTTGAAGAGTACAGAGCTTGTTTAATCAACACCTTTTACAAACTTGTCTGAGGCTGTGTAAGAAAATTGTCATGATTGTGGACATGAATAAAAAATGTGTCTAAATTGTTTTTGATGGAGAATCTTAGTCATTTTAAGCACTAAGTTTTGGTCTAAACATTGCTGCATTTGTTTAAAAAAATTGTACATCAACTATTTACAGAGGTAAAATTAATTTTGTTCAAAATTTTAGCATTTTGAACTTAACCATTATAATTCTGTGACTGGGCTGATGTTTGAAATTGATTGTTCATAATTGACAGTTTACTAATGTACACCGCCTTTTGACAGGGGCTCACACAGGCATCATTGCAGTCTTACAGACACAATTTCTAGTTGTGGCACATGCAAGTCTTTCAATGTGTAATTTGTGATTTTTTTCTCTTTTTACTTTATAAAAAGTGGCCACTCACATTAGTGTGCATTTCCAGAGAGTGCTTAAAAGCGTTCAAAACATATTTTGGAATAAAGTTATTGTGACAAAAAAGTCAATGTTTTCTGTGCTTAATGCAGTTTGACTTCTCGTGACCATTGAGATCATGGAGCCACATAGAATTCTGAAGAGTGCTGGAAAACATCAGCTATATTGCACATTATGTGGCTGCCAATGAATGCTCAATAATGTTTATATTTTCAGTCTGTTTCTTCCTTCCAGAGGGGTCATTGTATCTCTGGATCATTTAAAGTATTAAAAAAAACTTAAGGCAGTACTTTACTTGAATTATAATCATTGTGTTACATGTTTAACCATTATCACTTCAGGAAGCGGCAGCTTTTTCAGAGGCCAACCAGTTAGAAGTAAGTGATGCTCTGTGTCTGTTAGAACTAAGTAATGCCCTATATTCTCAATGTACCTCTGTCAAATTTTTGTGTCAGTCAGACAGAGTAGGACTTTATAAGTGGAACAATTGGCAGAAACCTAGATCAGCTTGTGCAAATATCTTTGTTAAACAAAACTAATGCTGGTGAAATGAGTGAGGGTGTTTAAAAACACATCAGAATTCTGTAATGAAATTATGACTGTGGAAAGCCAGTTCAGGTCATGCAGATTGTTCTCATATAAAGTCCTCCTTTCAGTGACACTTCGTACATGGTCATGTTACAAGTGTTTAAATTGTGTATTGCCTTTCTAAATTTTGACATTTTGTAAATATTAGTTTATTTATCATTAGTGGTTATATATAGAAGATTTTGCCAAAAATTAATGTCAGAACTGTATAGACATCATTTTTCATTACTTTAAAAAAAACTGTTGTTAACAGTAAACTTTCACACAGCTCTTTTAATTGGTGGGAAGGCACTCACAAATAAATTACTTTGGACATGGCCATGAAGTTGTTCCAACATTTTTGTATATCTTTAGATTTAGATATCTGTATATATATCCATAGGAAGTTGTGACTTTTTCTGAAGTCCATGGTTTAGAGGTAAGTATTGAGGGCATGCTTAAAGCTTACCACCCACCCCCTTTATTACCAGAAGTGTTCATTATTTAAGCAGAGCTCCAGATGAGGAGGGTTGTTTTATGATAAGTCTGAGATAGATATTTTTTATTTCTTATTTAATAAATAGTATCTGATATTTAATAAATACTATTTTATAGTTTTTGCCTAACCTTCGACTAGCATAAGCAAAACATAGGTACTATGCAGTGGAATCTCGTTATCTCAAACAATGATATCTCAAAGTACCTTCTCATATCAAAGAATATAGTTTGGGCATATTTCTTACTTTTCTTTACATTTCCACTCCATACATCTCAAACTACTGGTTTCTCTGTGTAAATTTTCTGGGACCAGAAAATTTACTTTGAGATACCAGTAGTTTAAGATGAACTTTGACTTTGAGATATTGAGAGTTGACTGTATTTCCATGGTTGGCAGTGGCATCAGTGGTTTAGATTTTGATGAGTTTTCTGGTTTAGCTCTGTTGTGTGACAGTACACAGACAGGTGAGACATCGCCTTTTGTGGAATTCATGTCATTTAAAATCTGTGTACCCTAATGTGCTTGAAAATTGGGACACCTAAATAATTAATTTTTCATTTGTCCCAAATGGAAATTAATTAATTTTAGGTGTCCCAATTCTTTAGCCTATTATGGGTAATAACCCTTCTTTAGGACAGCCTCAGACTTGGTTGTGATTGTTGTAATATGGGACTATAACATGATTTAAGGAGAATAAACTGAAACGATCTCAGACTTATTTTCAAATAACCCTTTTAGCGTGACTTTGCATAAGCAAAGATGGGCTTATACAGTACCATTTGTGTGTGTCTGCATGCACATGCGCATGTTAATGGGCATTTTTATATGCCTGTGCATTTTAATGCGTGCACATGATGAAAAAGTTCTCAAGTTGTGTTTCGCTCAGTTTCTTAGTTACTAAAAGAGATAGTGTCTTTAAACTTGCTATAAAAAGCATTTGGTTAGAAACAAGTGAATGCAGTGATTCATATTGGGTCATGACCTACATTTTACAATTCTTTGAAGATAGGAAATTTAGGTTCATCAGTCATCTTCAGCTTAGTGATCAAATTGGATGGAGTCTCCAAACTTGCTGCAGAAAAGCATTTGGACGAGAATAACTGAATGCAGTGATCCATATGGGGCCATGACCAACATTTTACAGTTCATTGAACATACAAAATTTAGGTTCATCAGTTGCGTATAGCTCAGTTTCTAAGTAATCGAATGGGGTACAGACTTCATTCTTGGTATACAGTGACATCTGGGGAAGTACAGCTAAATGCAGTTAATCATATCTGATGTGTACCTATATTTCATGTTCCACTGAACTTGCGAAAAATGCTCCAGTAACTCTGTTAGTTTCTCAGTAATCAAAGAGGTATTAAAGTGGTGCTATATAGCATGCCTATAATCCGGGGAAGACCAGGAGAAAACAGTGAACCATCTCTGGTGTGGAGATACATCTTATGCTTCCATGAGTCTGCCTCTTATTTCTAAAACTATTTCATGGATTAGCCTAAATTAATGGAGTAATGGTTCTTCCGACCTTTTGAGTGATCTCATACAAACTGTATCTCAGTGTGATCTAAATTTCATGGGCCGGTGATTTTTGCCTAATATCTTTGACACTATTTCATGAATTTATATTATATCTGATATGATTTTAAATTCAGACACACCAAATTGGCTTCATATTACTTATAGGTCACTGTTACCTATAGTTCACTGGTCAGTGATATTGTCCTATATCTCTGGCACTGTTTCATGGATCTGAATAATTCTTAGGAAAAACTGTGTTCATTCTGACTTTTTAATCTGGCCTATACTGTTCATGTCAAATATACTCTTGTTCAAGTCGAGCTCCCATAAGGTGTTCTCCTTTGCCTTATGACAACTCTTGTGTAAAAGCTTGCAGCACTGAATTCACAGAGTTTGGATTGGCTCAACTCCTGTGTAGCTTGGCAACCTGGTTTGGTTTTGCAATTGAGCTACCTTATTTATTTGATAATAAGATGGAGAGTGTTTTCCTCTAATACAACCAAAAAGCAAATCTAAATCAGTCTTATAAGATGGATCTAGCAGCAGCTAGACCCACCTTATAAGATGTATCTTGATTTTTGGGATTGGTTTGGAAGTCTAGAAAAAAATCAATCATACTATAGAATTACACAAGACTGGTTTGGATATTTGGGGTAAAACCCTTTCATATAGCCAGATTATCCCTTAATGCACCAAAAAAAAAAAAAAAAAAAAAAAAAAAAAAAAGCAGTAATATAAAAAAAAAAACTTCAAAAAACCTGTTTCATCCAAGCTATATCATATTAAGAATTCAAAGACTGTAGGGCAAATAGTGAAGATCCAGATGAGGTGGCCCATGATGAGCCACCTCATCTGGATCTAAGTATCATGAGCCACCTCATCTGGATCTACTTTGTTTGCAAATTGAACTATTTTCTTTTTTGGTCGTTTAAGTGCTAATATGGTATGTATTGGTATGTCTTGTAAACTAGGCATGCCCAGGTGGAGCATCAAATTTTCAGAGTGTTGTGTGTGGTGTTATGGCAAACTGCCTGCTTTATTCTGGCAGACTGCCTTCTGTATTATGGTAATCTACCTGCTGTATTATGGCAAACTGACTGCGTTAATAATTTGGCTTTAAGAAAGAGTTTTTCATGCTTCAGAAACACCTGAAATACCTAAATTGGTCTGATGTAATAATGCAGTTACCGGTAGGCAGTTTTTTCCCTTCCAATACATTCCAAAAATCTAGATGTCTTACAAGTTAGTGGTTGTTTTGGAAAACCCTGTCTTATCACAGAATAAATATGATACTGAGTTAGGTTTTTGCTATCACCTATTGTGATTGGCATCACCTACTGTGACGGGCACCTCATCAGTTTCTTTGTGGGTGAATGGGTACACCTTCAGGGTAAGCACACTGCCAATCATGGTTTTGCCTCTTTTTCAATGGAGTCAACTCTAAAAGGAAAGAATTTGTTTAGAGTATACCCTGTTTTGGAAGGCCTACTAAAAGGGAAGCAAATAGGAAGTTGCAAAAGTTGTTTCCTTTTGTGAAAATGGTGGAAAAACATGGAGCTGTGTCTGTACACCTTGAGACAGTGTCTCATTTCATGAATTAATACTCAGGTTTTATTTGTTCAGTTTAAAAGCTTGTTCTACTTGAAAATTCTAAAAACTGGGACACCTAAAATAGTTACCATAATTTCCTAGAATTTGAAAATTTTGGTTTCACAATGCAGTGATGTGTCTAAAAGATACAGATGGAATGGCAAACAGTGAAGACCCTGATCAGACTGCTCCTTTGGGAGCAGTCTGGTCTGGGTCTTCTGTTTGCTCAGACCTTCCCCTCCCAAAATATAGAATTTTTATCGTAGTTTTGTTTCATTTGCCCTTCTGTCAAAATTGAAAATTGTAGAAAGAATCCAGTAAAAGCAGAGCAGTATCATGGGAGTAATACTAGTTTGTTTACCCGTGCTGTTGACCAATCCGGTTCTGTGCAAAGAGGCTGTCAACAAAGAATTGGTTTAATGTACCAATAATAGTAAATGATAGTGTTGTTGATGGAGTCAGCTGAGCTAAAACTGCTCCCAGTAGTCTTGGTCGACAGCCATTTTTGCATGTATGGTAACTATGGCTCAGTTGACAGCTCTGGTAAGGAAATCGGTATTAAACCCGTGAGAATGACTAAAATGCTTTCTTAACTTGTAACAGTTTTTTTCTGGCTGAATTTTTCTGGAAAATCCTTTTATTTATGCTTTACCACCCTTACCACCAGAATTAAGCTAAAACAGAAAATAGAATTTCATGGATGTTAATATAACATTTTCGGAAAAGGAAGCAGAGGCGTTTATTAGAGCAGGGGCATTTATTAGAATTAATACCTTATTTGTTTTCCCTGTATGACCAAGCTTTTCCAAAGTTGGTCCAGAGAAGCAATTTCTTTCCTTTAAGAGTTAACTCCCATTGAGAAGGGACGCAAACATGAAATTGACAGAGTTGTAGTTCATGAAAATGTGTCCATCAGTCTCAAGATAAGTAGAAATCTGTCAACACAAAAATGCACATGTATTTGTATATATGCCTTTGCCATAATAATCTGCAATATTGGAAAGAGGAAATAACAGTATGATGTCTGCTGGCTGACATGTCATGGTTAAGCCCTTTTTAGATGGGAAACTCGTTTGGGGACATATGCAAACAGTGCAGACTCATTTCAGAGGCTGAAAGACGCAGCATCTGATCAGGGTCAACACTGTTTCCTTACAAGAATATCTGTGCAAACTGCAATAAAATATCCACCAGAAACCCCTAAAACTAGAAATGGACTCATCCAAGTGATAAGGATGGACAAGTCTGCCAGCCATAAAAGGGTTAAAGACCTGTTTAGACTGGCCTTCAGGCAATTTTTGCGAGAGTCCTAGTTGTAGAAAAACATGCCTCACTGTCGCAGATTGCAGTTAGATCACACCTTAGTAAGCTGGTGGGGTATTTACCCCAACTTTTCTGTCAGAGTTTTCTGTTTATGATAGCTTAGAAGTTATGCATGTAGGTTTGGAGTAATCATTAGAGCATTTTTAGCTCACCTGTACGAAAGTACAGAGAGCTATTGTTGTCACTTGGACTTCGGCATGGGTGTGGGCATGGGCGTCACACTTAAAAGTTTTACGTCAAAGTTTTTAATTGTGAATGGCAAGGCACTGCAGGCGAGCTATCCTGTACGCGAACAGGTCTTGTTACCATATCTTTGCAAAACAAAGCAGCCCTTATGTAGAAAGGGCGCTTAACACATATGTGAACAGCCAAGACTCAGATCAGCCTATGCATTTGCACAGTCTGATCAGAGCCTTTGCTTTTCACACAAAATCAAGTACAGACTGAGGAATCTACAGATAAAGCTAGACTGCAAGGATTCACAGACTAGTTTGATTTATGACTGTTTGCAGATAGGTTAAGCCCCTTTTATGTGTGGCACAGCTCATGTGATAACACAAAGAAACTTTTGTGTGGCATCATGCGAGGATTTGCATGTACATGTACAACCCCTTGATCAAAAGTTTAGGTGTTCCTAGATACAGGTAGTAACCCACATGTGATAGAAGTATGATACAGTCAGCTCTTGATATTTCTGAGTCCAAGTTTATCAGAAACTGATATTGCAAAGTAAATTTTCTGGTCCTTGTAAAAATTTCCTTTTTAATATCAGTAGTTTGAGATGACTTGAAATGAAATGTTAAGAAAAATAGGAAATGTGTCCAAACTATATTCTTTGATATAAGAGGGTATTTTGAGATATCAGTGTTTGAGATAATGAGGGTCAGCTGTACTTGCCACACACTTGCATCTTGGGAAGGGCAACTGATGCACTTAGACAGAAAGTTTCACTAACTGCATTTAGGTCTGTTTCAGTCACCATTGCCAGGAGGCACAGAGTCACAACTGAGTGAAAATAGACTTAAGTTCCACATGCTGCATTTACTGCACTTATTGCATTTAGGTTTGTTTCAATAGCCGCTTACCACTAAGCATAGAGCCACAATACTTGGCACACATTTGCATCTTGGGAAGGCAACTGAGTGAATATAGACAAAAAGGTTCCACTTACTGCATCTAGGTTTGTTTCAGTAGCTGCTTGCCACAAGGTATAGAGTTGCAATATTTGGCATGCACTTGCATCATGGGAAGGGCAGCTAAGTGCAGTTGCCATATTTATTTTAGCCAGGACATGGCAAAATCAGCAAAGTAGCAGATGGGCCACGATCAGAACAAAACAATCACAAAAGTCTAGATTCATCTTATAAGATGGATCTAGATTTTCAGGGTTGTATAGGAAAAAAAACAAACATTTTAAAACCAAATAATTGAGGTGTTTCTAATATACAGTTCACATCACTTAAAAAGAGTTTCACACAACCTAAACCTACTTGTAAGTGAGTTTCTCAGTAACTGAAAAGGATATAGTCATAATTATAAGTACATTCCTACATCTAGTGGGGAAGACAAATGAAATCTGCTACCCATATATAATTTGACCTATATTTCATAGTCCAGTGATTTTGCTGTACATTTCTTCCTGAAATCACCCTCCACTCAGAATGGTTGACAGTAAATGTTACAATAAACTTTAAAATCTGTATTGTGTTTTAGATTTAAATTTCAAGACAAAATGCAGGGAAGACCAATAGAAATCTGTTACCCATATATGATTTGACGTATATTTTATGGTCCAGTGATTTTGCAGTACATTTCTTGGAAAGGCCCTCCACTCAGAATTCCGTTTGAAAGTAACTATTATGATAATTATTGAACTCTGCAACATGTTTTCCCTGCAATTTGTCTTGAAATTTATCTGAAAGAGTATTTATGGTTGACAGAACATCAGTTTTAACCACTTTTGCTTAATGACTGGCTCCATATTACTGAAATATTTATACCCCCGGCATGCGAAGTATGTCGAGGGGTATATAGCTTTTGTCTTTCCGTCCGTTCGTCCGTCTGTCCGTTAGTCCGTCCGTCCGTCCGTACGTAAGTTAACATTTGCGTTAAAGTTTTGCGTTAAGTTTTTTATTCTGTTTCTGTTTACAAGAACTTGTTCATAGATGTTTATTATTTTATTAGAGGATGGATGCTGATTAATTTGCATCGTCTAGATGCTGCTACTGCTGTCCTAAGGTCAAGGTCACAGACTTAGAAATTTGTACAATAGCTGCGTTAAAGTTTTGTGTTAAGTTTTTTTGGTATGCTTCTTTTATCATGACCTTGTTCAATGATGCTTAATGTTTTAGCTGAGGATAGATACTAATTAGTTTGCATCATCTACATGCTGCTGCTGTCCTAAGGTCAAGGTCACAGACTTTGAAGATAGTACAATAGCATTAACATTTGCGTTAAAGTTTTGTGTTAAGTTTTTTTCATTTCCTTCAATTCTCCAGACCTTGTTCAATGGCGCTTAGTATTTTAGCTGAGGATGGATACTAATTAGTTTGCATCATCTACATGCTGCTACTGCTGTCCTAAGGTCAAGGTCACAGACATTGAAATCTGTACAATAGCTGCGTTAAAATTTTGCGTTAAGTTTCTGTTTTTGCTCTGTCTTTCTGAAAGCCTTTACTGGAACTTGTTCTTATGTGCTTGATGTTACTACAGGAGAGATACATATTAGTTTGCATCATCTGGATACTGCTGCTGACCTAAGGTCAAGGTCAGATACGTAGGAATTTGTGTACCATTGTGGTTTGTTAAGTTGTACTTTTTGCTTACCGTATATTTCAGTATACTTGATTGGAACTTTTTGCTTTGTTAGTAGGTTTACTGCTAGGTGGAAACTGATCAGTTCAAATCATTTGGATGCTGCTGCTGACTTTAGGTCAAGGTCACAGACATTAAAGTTTTATGTAAATTTGTGTTTAAATTTTATGTTAAATTTGTATATTCTTTTTTTTTATTGCAAATTTTTAATGGAACCCTTTTGTATTTGTCTATAGTCCTTTCACTGGGTATGTTATAGATCGTCCATCTGTCTGTCTGTCTGTTTGGTAACATATGCTTTAATATTAGGTGGTGGCACTGGCCGGGGGTATACGTGAGCCCCTGCTCACTTGCTCTAGTTTGAAATAAAAAGAAAACAGTATTCGCTACAGGAAGAGTCCTTCACATTAATGGCTGTGGTATCAAAATATTTGAGCCGCGACATGACAAAACCAACAAAATGGTATGTGCTGCCAGTGAAGACTCAGATCAGCCTGGGCAACTGCCCAGTCTGATCAGAGTCTTCGCTGTCCACATAGAGGTAGCTTAGATCCTTAGCTACCTTATAAGTCCAAAGCAAAGACTGATCAGACTGTACAGATGCCCAGGCTGATCTGAGTCTTTGCAAGGCACACATGCCTTTTTGTTGTTTTTGTCATGTGGCTGCTCATTTAGGGTAAATACAGTACTTTTGCATGCTTTGTTACATAGCTGTGTTTTCTAATTTTAGACATTAGAAATAAAAGAGATAGCGTTGAAGATAGCAGCCTGGAATAAGGAGAATAAACAACGTAGCAGAATGGTAGTGATAACTCAGGGAGACCAACCAGCTGTTGTAGCTAAAGGTATGAGTAAGTGCTCCAGTTGAGGAGATGGATAGATGACTTGTAGTTTATGGCCCTTTCAACAGTATTTCAGATATCAATCCACAGGGCTCCCAATTATGGGAGTATAGGATATTGATTCTGATATATTATTTGTATTTCTTCAAAAAGTATGGCCCTCTTTATTAGAATAAGCTGGCTGAGACCATTCAACTGAAAGCAAAAACTCATACAATAAAAACGTATGTCCCAGATTAAAATTGCCTAAGCAGGGCAGGTTTAGCATTCGGCCACAACATATGGTTTTATCTGACCTGTGACTAGCAGAAAGAAGACAAAATTATTGCTTTTCTGGAGGTGGAGTTGTCGACAAAATCTTAGGTTGAGTCTTCTGGGCAGCTCTGTAAATAAGTCCATATTAGGCTTAGATATTGGGACACCTAAAAGCCATTAATTTTCCATTTGAAATAAATGTAAGATATAGTATTTTTGGTGTCCCAATACTTATTAGCACTCTAGAGTATATGCATCTCTGTGTGACAAGGGGAAACAAGCACAGCATTCCTCAGAATTCTTATTTTGGAGACTGACAAAGAAAGAATCGCAGAACTATCATTAAAATATTGGCCCTATTGTGAGAGGTATAGGAGAAGAATTTGATGAATTGTATTATTTTGGAACAAAAAATATGTTGTGGTATCTCCATATAGGTACTGTATTATTCCTTTCACTCTTAGAAAAAGTATATCCTGGCTTACTTTTTTTTATTCACATATAGCATAGCTGTAGGCTATGAAGTTTTAAAATGATCAGACGACTGTGGAGTTACCATCATAAGTTCCTAGAGACAATTCACCAACTACAGGACATTGAGTTTTATCACCAAACAAGAGCATGAAAACCCATCTATAAATAAATTTCTATATTTATGTAAAAAACTCAGGACTTTCCGCACTTGTGTGGGGTTATTCTAATTGGGATGAAAGGTCAGCATCTTATGCACAGACCCATCACGGATGTTTAGGGACTTTTGCCCAATTATGTTATGAGATTTTTATCTAAGGTACATTAAATTGTTAGAAATTAGCTTAGGATTGAAGAGTGACCAATTGTGAGCATTTCAGTGATCCAGTGTACTCTGGCAAAACCTAGATCCATCTTACAAGATGGATCTGGAGTTTTGGGGATTCCATGGGTAGAAACCTCCCCCCGCCCCCCACCTCCTGTCTTTTGTCTTATAGTCAAATAAATAAATTGACATGACAAGACTTGCTAATGTAAAATGATTATGTTTACTATTGCAGATGGAAAAGTAACAGAATATCCTGTGATACCAATAAAATCTCAAGATATTGTAGATACCAATGGTGCTGGTGATGCCTTTGTTGGGGGTAGGTAGCAGCTTTCTGTGAGATAAAATACTTTGCTGATTATTTAATGTGTATAGGCACACGACCGTATTTTATGCCATTTTTACAAAGGGCTGAAACAACTTTTATGACTTCATGTCTGCTTCCATGGACCACCAAACCCTCAAAAAAAGGGGTCTACTTTTAAAGGAAAGAATTTGCTCTTGTAGGAGCAAATTTTCTTCTTAAAGAGTTGACCCTTACTTAGAGGGGAGGCAAAAATGAAAATACAAGGTAGAGTTGCTTTCCTTGCATGTGTACCCATTGACCTAAAGCATCAGATAAAATGTGATTTCAGCCGAAAAATACCAGTACGGACTAAAGTGATAGAGAATGAGGCAAAGCATATAAGCACACAGTTTTACCAGTTTATTGTTTGCTTGTTTACAAAAGTCTGTTCCTTTTCACTCAGTAGGTAATTCTTTGAAATGTGTGCTAATTAGGAAGAAAGTTTATTACAAGTATTTGCTGCCATTTAGATAAAGTTAAGCACGTAGTGCACGAAAAATGTGTTTAAAACTCAAATGCACAAACATACTTATTTACACACAACTAAATCAAACATTACTGGTAGTATTAATAGCTAAAGACAGCTGAGGCCTCAGGTTTGACTATGCAGCCTCCAGCCAACTTTTTAAGGGCTCCTCAGAATGAAAACTGTCTCTTAAAAGTCTTCCATACCAAAATACAGTGCAATTATACCTGTATAAATAGGCTACATGCTTTCAGCAGCCACTCTGTTTTCTTCCAGTGGGTGACCACTACTACAGCTTTGACTGTAAAGCACCCAAAGGAAAGGCTCAAACTGCTTAAGACAGCTGCTTGCTTATTAAATGTCAGTTTATTCAGAAAGCTCCTTCTGCTGATTCAAGAAGGGCAGTTGTCAGTTACTGGCAAAAGTATGTATACATAGTACTGGTTAACCGCTTAGGCGGTCTAAGCCTTCCCAGGAATAGTGTGGTTAGGTTAACTGACCGTCCCGATATGACCATAGCTGTTTATTGTGGACATTAACATCAAATCAGTCAATCAATCAGAAAGCTTTTCTCTAGGCTATGAGATTATGGGCACATGACATGCTTTTGCTTAATGGAGGTGGCCGTTAAGACAGGTTTGACCAGCCAAACCTGTCTGAAGGCCCCTGCATTAAACAAAAATCTGTTTTCAGAGGCCAAAATCTCATCTCATTGTGTTTTTTTCAGTGTAAATTGACCAGTATTAAGCAAACACCTGCCATTAGCAAGCAGTTTTGGCCCTTCCCTTGGCATTTCGCATAAGACAGGTTTGACTGTATTTGATAAGTGCTTCCTTAAGACAGGTTTGACCGTATTTGTTTCTTTTTGCAGGTTTTCTCTCCCAGCTGATATTAGGCAAACCTGTTGAAGATTGTATACGATGTGGTCACTATGCAGCTAATCTAGTTATACAACGGTCAGGGTGTACTACACCAGAGAAACCCAATTTTGTTTAAAACTTGACACTGCTGAATTTCCAAGTCATCCATTTAAAATGTTACATTCTGTTTAAGGTGTATGGATAACATATATGTTTGACCACAATTTTTACAAAGGGGAATAACTTTTGTGACTTCCTGTTTATTCTGTAATGAACAAGCCTGCTCAAAATGGGGTCTACTCTTAAAGGAAAGAATTTGCTACTAGAGGAGCAAATTTTTTCCTTAAAGAGTTGACCCCCATTGATAAGGGAGGCAAAAAAGAAAATTGCAGAGTTGTGTTTCCTAAAAGTGTACCCAGTCATCTTTACACCATTTTGTTGCAAAGGGAGGCAACTTTTGTGACTTGCTGTTTGCTTCCCGGGAGGACAAAACTCTTGTGCTAAGGCGTTAACTCCTAAAGGAAAGAATTTGCTCCAAGGGGAGCAAATTCTTTCCATTAAGAGTACCGCTGTTGACCCTCAATGAAAAGAGAGGTAAAAATGACAATGGCAAAGTTGCTTCCCCTGAAAGTGTATCCATTCATCTTAAGGCTACTTAAAGGCTGGTATATCAGAGCCAAATGTCAGGTGACATTGGTGATAAGTCCCAAGATCTTTTTGTCCAGCAGACATAGGTATTACTTTACCGGCGGTTTGTACTTTTGTCAAGTATTCTGGTTTAGCTCTGTTTTGTGACAATGTGCCGACATACGGGACACAGCCTTCTGTGAAATTCTTGTTTTTTTTTCAAAACGTATTCTGTGGCCCACTGTTAAGTGGTATTAATGAGGGGCCAAGACCATATTTGTTATTAGAACACACACTATCTTCCTGCTATAGATGGCATATACAGTCAACTCTTGATATTTCAAAGCAGAAGTTCATGCTAATCTACTCATATCTTAAAGTAAATTTTCTGGTCCCAGAAAATTTACTTTGAGATATCGGTAATTTCAGATAAAAGGAGTTGAAATCAAAATGGAAATTGGAAATTTATCCAAAATATGTTCTTTGATATAAGAGGGTACATTGAGATATCAGTGTTTGAGATATGGAGAGTTGACTGTACATGTTTACTGGTCTGGACATTGATAGTTGTGTACGTGTGAAGACAGACTACTGTTGTTGTTGTAACTTAGCTGAAGTTTACCAGACTACTTCATAGGGCATTCAAATACAAGATCCTCATCTTTTCAACTGTTTGTCATTCCTTCTATTTATGTAAGACATTTTTTGTTCAACCATAATTTTAAGGTCCACATGTTTGTCAGACTACCATATGAAGAACAACTTCTCTTAGAGACTTCCCACCAGGCACACTATGTTAAAATGACGTCGTATTTATTATAATGTCAGTGCAACAGCATGGCATTGCAAAGTGTCATTCCAGTGTAGTGTGCCAGCTGGGTAAAGCTCTGCTTCTCTGCGCTCCCCCCCCCCCCCCCCTTCCCCACCCCCTTCCCCTCATGCAAGAACAGTGACTATAACAAGCCTGCTACCAAACTGCTAGATTGTGCAGTTGTCAGTGCTCTGCTCTCCTCATGTATGGAGACTTACGATGCAGGTCACAACTCCTAGTATGCAGGGCTGCAAATTAGTTCAAACTTTATTCAGTTGTCATGTCTCTGACTAGAAGAAAGCTGTAAATAGGTATAATTGCTTTTCACGCATTGTCCGTGGTGGCGGTATTTATGCCAGTAAACTTCTGTTGAGTTTTCTGGTCTAGCTATAAATGTAATAGAGAGGTCGCTTTGCAACAACCTGTAGACATGCAAGACACAGAATTCCACAGCATTCTGTTGATAAAATGATGTTTGATCTCAGTAGAATTTTTTTTTCTTCCAAGGTCATTCTTATGAAATCCATGCCTTTGTTTTTGTGGAGAAATCAGATATGCTGAGAGCCGGGTCGGGTAGCGCAATCTGTAGGGCACCTGACTCGTAAGTCAGAGGTCCTGGGTTCGAATCCGGGTCTGGCCACATACTCATTTCTCCTTCCCCTGATTCAAGAAGGGCAGTTGTCAGTTAGTGGCGAAAGTATGTGCACTTAGTACTGGTTAACCGCTTAGGAGGTCTTAGCCTGCCCAGGAATAGTGTGGTTAGGTTAACTGACCGTCTCGACATGACCTTAGTTGTTTACCGTGGACGTTAAGCATCAAATCAACCAACCAACCAACCAGATATGCTGAGCCATACCATAAAAAAAAGGCCATGTGACAGGATTCCTACTCATGATGTGAAAGATAGAGAGGTCTGTGTAACAAATCCTGACTTTTTGGATTGCCGTAAATGAGCTACAACACGAGAAATCCAACAAAGTGGTTGTGCGACCAGCACAGACTAAGATCAGCTTGGGCATCCGCCCAGTCCACTGAGACTCTTTGCTAAGTGTTTAAAGGCTGATCTGAGTCTGCGCTGAGCACACAACCACATTGTTGGTCTAGTGTCCCGGCTCAAATATGTTTAAATTTTGGGACATGTACAAATGATTAATTTTCCATTTGAGACAAAAATATTACTGGAAACTATAAGTCTTAGATTAGAATGTTAAAATCAAAGTATGTTATTGATAAAATGGAATTTGAAAATCAAATATATGTTGTAAAAGCATATTGTATTCACACACCTGAACTGTTAACCTGCTGACTATTAGCTTGCTTGTATGAAAGTACAGAAAGACCTATTATTGTCACCTTAGCATCAGCGTCCGCATTGGATGTTTTGGTTTAGGTTTTTTATGGGATGGGTAAGATGCTGTTAGTCGAGCTATCCTGTTTGCTGAAAGGTCTTGTTGTAATGGACATTGGGATATGTCTGTTAACCCTGTCACAAGAAATGCACAAAATTGTAGGCTGAATGGCCAACAGCACAGGGTATAATCGATTCCGCCAATTTTTGCTTCCTGCAGAGACTGTACATCATATTTGGCTTCCGCTGAGACTGTCCACGATCTCTTGCTTCCTGCCGAGACTTCTGTACATGAGAAATGGCTTCCTGCAGAGACTGTCAGAGGCTGTCTGCAGGAAGCAGTCACATGTACAGTCTTGGCAGGAAGCCATTTTTCGAGGACAGTAGTCTCTGCAGGAAGCAAAGTTCACGGACAGTCTTGCAGACAGTCTCTGCAGGAAGCGAAAATTGGCGGAATCGATTAAAGGTTTCAAGGTAGTATTGAGCTAATCCATGTTTTCTCTGACATTTTATGGGCTTCATTTTATTTTATTTCGATAGCGGAGTTTCTATGACATTAGTGGCAAATATCCAAATAATGAAAAGCCAGTAAAAACTTAAAGAAGACTACGATTGGTCATGAGCTTGTTATTTGTTGGTTGTTTTCTTGGCATAGGCCAGTTAGAATATGTTGCATTTATATGTGAATGGGCCAGTTCGACAGTGTTGTGTTCACTCTGATGTTACAGGGTAGAAAACTTGTTTTCCAGATTTATCTCCTTGACAAGACTGTCTGTCACATTTGGCTTCTGAAGAGACTGTCTACTACTTCTTGCTTCCTTCCATAACTGTTGTTTGCAACAAGTGTCTTGCTGTAGAGACTGTCCAGGACAAATTGTCCTGGCAGAGAACAGAATTAAGCAGTTATTGGCAGGAAATTGTTCATCATGGACAGTATGTTGTCTCAGTTGGAAGTGAGAGGTTACTGACAGGCTTGTCAGAAGTCAGTGCAAACAGGCGGACTAGTTCCTACCCTGTGGATATGGGACATGCCAGAAGACAAGTTTTCTTTGGATTTGCAAACAGTAAAGACTCAGATCAGACTCTGTATGTGCTTGGTTGATACATTTCCACTTTTCCGTACAGTACCGAGTAAAAATTATTACCATAACTGTCCTGTAACAGAACAGTTGGTTTTTCAGTGCAGTAATGTGTTCAAAGGATACAGATGAAATGGCAAGCAATGTAGACCCTGATAAGTGGAGCAGTCTGATCTGGGTTTGCACTGTTTGCTATGTTCCAGTACTAAAAATTGTAAAGGTATAGGTCCAGATGGTAGAGACTGATCTGACTGTGGAACAGCAAACTGATCTGAGTCTGCTGTTTCTTCAGGGTGTAAGACATCTTTTTTTCAAATCTCAACTTTCCTATTTTTTCTCTGGGAGATGGCTTGATATTGACTTTAACTTCTAAAAGAGCTGTTAAACCCAAAACAACAAACCCATTGATGAAATTGAAGCAAGGGACCAGCTGGGCCCTGAAATTATATAGTCTAAGGACCAGGAACATTTTTAGGGGACCCCTAGATTTTTAATTCTGCATTTCAGCCCATTTTTCTTTTTCCTCAGGTGACTAGGCCATCTCCATTGGGAATTTCCAAATTCAAAGATAGGCAAGTCCATTACCGAAATGGTTGAGGGGTCTGAATATTTATAGTAAATACAGTGCATTAGAATTTCTGTATGAAATATTACATAATCAAGAAATCCTTCTAATAGTCATTTGAAAATCAAACATTAATAGTCATTTTATTTAAACCATTTTTAGCTCGCCTGGCAGAAGGTCTTGGTTAGCTGTTGTCATACTAATGCCTCTAGTGTGCGTTGAGAAAGGATTATTCAACCTCTTCTCCGAAACCACTGTGCCCATAGGTCTCAAATTTCTTATTGAGCATGACTAGCTGATAGGAATTAAGCATTTTAAAATTCAGCCCTGTCAAGAATCCAAGATGTCATATTTACTTACAATAGAAAAACAACAAAATCAGCATCTTCTTAAGAATCACTGAGTGTACTTGGCTGAAATTTACTATGGAGCATCACTGGGACAATGGTTCCCAAAGTCAAAAAAAAAAAGAAAAAAAAAAAAAAGAAAATAAAAGCAAAAATCTGTTACTGTCAGAACCTTGTCACAGTGACTTTACTTTGTGTATATGCATCTGATTTTGTTCAAATGACAATCTCAAGTACTGTGGAATGGATATCTTACTAGAACAAAATCTATGATGGGGCTCAGGTGAGCGATAGCAGGCCGCTTAGGCCACTTGTTTGTACATGTATAAGGCACCTTATGTATACTCACAGCTGAAATTATTTCAGATAATTATGTGTTCATTTACATGTCGTCATTAAGAAATCTATGCAGTTCCCTCGCAGGCACTCAGTGTATGAGCATCAGTGATATGGCAAATACCTTATTTGTGCCCTGACATGACAAAACCTATAATGCGGTATTAGTGCCCAGTGAAGACTCAGATCAGCCTGGGGCAGTCCCCCAATATGACCAGAGACTTTGCTGTGTGCTTGAAAGGTAGCTAAGTGTCTAAGCTAGCTCCATGCTGACAGTTAAAACTGTGATCAGACTGGGCAGATGCCCTGACTGATCCAAGTCTTTGCTGGGTGCACATGCCACTTTGTTGGTTTTGTCATGTCCCGGCTCATTTATTGGGCGATAAGACAGGGGACTGTCCTATACAATGACCCTAAATATGTAAATCTTAATCAGTTATATTAACTGTATTGTAAAATGGGGTTTTCCCCTCGAAAAGAACTGTCTTATAAAATATGGATTGATGTTTTATGATTGAGTGCTCGCAGGGTCATGTCAGTCAGTATTATTTTGTTTGAGCCTTTTCTTCACTAGAAAACCTGTTTCAGTTGACTAGCACATACAGATACTAACCTGTGCGCGCATGCAGCTTGAGTAGATCATGCGCCGCTTGCTTTTAAACTATATAAAGTTCAGTAGGTAAACGTTCAGGGGAATAAACTCTGCCATATTCGATTTTGTCTAAATTCTCAGTGGGGGTCAACTCTTAAAGAAAAGAATTTGCTCCCCTTGGAGCAAATTCTTTCCTTTAAGAGTAGATCCCATTTAGGAAAGGCCACAATATCCAGGAAAGCAATCAGGAAGTCACAAAAGTTTGATAAAAGGGGCAGAAAAACATGGCGGTTACCCTTACACCTTTACATCTCAGAAATCTGGACAAACTGCTTATGTGCTTTGAATGATAGTGCAATTGCCCTGGGTCAGGTTTTCCAATAACGGCCTCATTTTGTTCAGTTCAGTGCTCCAGATAATTAGGGGTAACAGGGATAGTTTACACATTATTTTTATTTTTTCAAAAACCATATACTGGGACTCCTCACGAGAACTGTCTTGCCGACACTGTTCTAATGAAGGGTCAAAACATATGTATTCATTGAGAAATAAGAAAAATTATCTCTGAATTATCCCTGATACTCCTATTGTCTGGAGCTCTGGTTTTATTTTTATGTCCTGGAATTTTTGGTTGACTTGTAGGTCATGTCACAGAGCTCTAGATAAGAGGGAGTATTTGATGATAATTAAGGATAATTTTTTTTTATTTCTCAATGAAACCATATGTTGTGACCCCTCATCTGAACCGTCTCGTTGAGGGGTCACAACATATGTTTTTATGCAGGATTAACAAAAATTATCCCTAATTATCACCAAATACTCCCTCTTATCTAGAGCTCTGATGTCATGCACATGTATTTCTGAATAGGGAAAGAAGGTTTTGATATGATGGGAGCTCTAAGAATTTTGTTTTAGCTGCTTATCATGAGTTAAATTACTGCCGATGAAAAGACCACCTCACCAAGGTAATTCTAATGAGAGATTACAAACTATGTTTTGTATATACAACAATTATCTAAAATTGTCATTAAAAACACCTTACTATGGTAGCTGTTTTGACCTGCAGTTGGCTGGTTATTTTGGTTGAGTGGTTGATGCTCTGAACTTGAAATCCTGAGGTCAAACTTGCAAATCCTGCGATCATAGGTTTGAGTCCTGCCTGTGGCTTGAAATGACTTAAACAATGTTAACAGGATATAAATTCCTATACATGTATATTCATTCATTGAGATGACCTACAAACTTGTTTCGACTTGTAATTACTAATGAAGTGAGTTTATGATAACAGATTCTTTGTAATGTTAATAGCAAACTAAATTCTTACATATGAGTAGTGGCCTGACGAAAGTGCCTCATATTGTAGGCACTAACTGCGAATTCTCAGGGCCCACTTTTCAAAGTTGTTAATCAAGGACTTTTAAAGTCTTTTATACACAGGGTATAATCGATTCCGCCAATTTTCGCTTCCTGCAGAGACTGTACATCATATTTGGCTTCTGCCGAGACTGTCCGCGGACTCTTGCTTCCTGCAGAGACTACTGTCCGCGTGATTCTGCTTCCTGCCGAGACTGTCCGCGTGACTCTGCTTCCTGCCGAGAGCCTCGGCAGGAAGCAGAATCATGCGGACAGTCTCTGCAGGAAGCCATTTATCATGTACAGAAGTCTTGGCAGGAAGCAAGACTTCGCGGACAGTCTCAGCGGAAGTCAAATATGATGTACAGTCTCTGCAGGAAGCGAAAATTAGCGGAATCGATTATACCCTGTGTTATAGTGCACAATAAAAAAATATTGTGAAAAAGAAAAAAGCAGCTTTGTTTTGTGCATGTAACAGGTTTCAAAATATAATGTCTCATGAACTAACGACATCATTTGTTTTGAACAACTGGGCCCAGAATTACATCTGCACAGGTGGACAGCAGTTTTTTTTAGATCTATATATGAGCTGCGACACGAGAAACCCAACAATGTGGTTGTGCCCCCAGCGCAGACTCAGATCAGCCTGGGCATCCGCCCAGTCTGATCAGAGTCTTCGCTGTCCGCATGAAGGTAGCTTGGACCCTTAGCTACCCTTTAAGCGCAAAGCGAAGACTCTGATCAGCCTGGGTGGATGCCCATGCTTTAAGGCACTTGGTTCATGTCACTGCTCATATAATATATCACATAACTTTTGGAATTGTTGAAAATTCTGGAATAAAGTGGATTATTTACCAACCCTAACATTGTTTGTATTTTTTTTGAAAAGTCAAATCTTTTCCGTTGTCACCGTTCTTTCCACTGAGTGCCTGCTGACAAATCTTAGACAGAGTGTGTCATGCTTGTGCCAAACCTTAAACTAGGTCTTACTCATGCTGGTTACAAACACCCGTCTCAGTTCTGTTGGTGGCAGGTCCAAAAGAGTCTAATTCAATTGATGCTGTCAACAAATTTTATATTGAGTTTAGGCAGGCCCGGATCCAGACAACCATTCACTGGTGGGGCTCTGGATAACTGGTGGGGCTGGGAGTTGCCGAGATGTATACGGGGCGGGGAGGGAGGAGGGTTTGAGGTATATATGACATAGTTAAGGATCAATTTGATGAGAATTTTTGCAAATATATGTTGAGATATCTCACCAGAATCGCCTCTAATGAGATGTCACAACATATATTTCAATTTAACTTGGCCAAGGTGGCGGGGCTCAAGCCCCAAAGCCCACCTCCTGGATCCGGGGCTGTTAGGCCTTGCTGATGAAAAAATTAAGTCTCAGTCACTGTTGACAAGCTGTTCTAAGTGTTGTTCTTGTTGATGCATCCTTACCCTGTGTCTCGGTTGTGTGAAAAAAAGAGAGCAGAAAACATTCATATATGTGAAATTCAAAGGTTTCTTCCAAGATATATTTCAAAGTGAGAATTCAAAGAGAAGAGGGTGTAGATGGAGATGAGGGGGTCCTTTATGAGCCGCCTAATTTGATATACGCTAATTGCTATTTTCAGTTTTTGGCGTTTTAAGTGTAAAAGTATGGGTCATGCTGCTGACAAGCCTTAGTCTTACTCCTTCTGGTTAAGTTACATAAGTCTGTCATGCTGATGATAAACCACAGCCTCATTACCTGCCCTGCTAGTGATATTTGTACTCATACTGGTGACAAACATTACCCTTAGTCTTGCTGGTTACAAATTCTAAACAAGTCTTATTTATGCTGGTTACAAATGTAAGTCTCAGACATGAAAAGGATGTTAAACTGAGTTTCACTGCTGCTGCTGACAATCTTTGTATTTGATCTCAGCCGTTCTGATGACTTTTAGTCTCAGTCAGTGTGGACAAACCTTACACTTTGTCTTACTCATGCAAGGGCAACTTTATACTGCCTCAGTCATAATAGTCAGGCTGGTAAGAGATCTTTTATAGAATCTTACTCATGTTGATGGGAAACTACACTGCATCTCATAGATGCTTGTGACAAACCACACACTGGGTCTCGGTCATGCTAATGACAAACCTTACAGGGTCACAGCATGCTTGTGACAAACCTAACACTGAATCTCAATCATACTGATAACAAATCATACACTGTGTCTCAGTCATGCTTATGACAATCCTTACACTATATCTTAGTCATGCTGCTGACAAACCTTACACAGAGTCTCAGTCATGCTTGTGACAAACCTTACACAGAGTCTCAGTCATAGTGGTAACAAACCCTACACTGAGTCTCAGGCATGCTGGTGACAAAGCTGACACGAGGTCTTAGACATGGTTGTGATTAACCTAACACTGTGTATCAGACATGCTTGTGAAAACATTTCACTGACATTCAGTCATGCTTTTGAACCCTTACAAGGCGTCTCGGTCATGCTTGTGGAAACCTTTCACTGACTCTCAGTGATGCTGGTGACAAACCTTTCACTGAGTCTCAAACATGCTGGTGACAAACCTTACACTGACCTTAAGACCTGCTGGTGACAAACCTTACACTGGTTCAGACATGCTGGTGACAAACCTTACACTGACCTTAAGACCTGCTGGTGACAAACCTAACACTGGTTCAGACATGCTGGTGACAAACCTCACACTGACCTTAAGACTTGCTGGTGACACACCTAACACTGGTTCAGACGTGCTGGTGACAAACCTCACACTGACCTTAAGACTTGCTGGTGACAAACCTTACACTGGTTCAGACATGCTGGTGACAAACCTTACACTGGGTCTTATACATACTGGTGACAAACCTTACACTGGGTCTCATACATGCTTGCAAAAAAACCTTACACTGAGTCTCAGTCATGCTTGTGACAAATTTAAGACTGAATCTCAGTCATTAGGTTACAAACTTAACACTGAGTCTCAGACATGCTTTTCTCACCTACTAGACAGAGTTTGTTCTATTTTTAGCGGTGCTGGAAAATTCTGTCTTGCCCATAGGCTGGGACAGCTCACATGAGTTGAATTCTGTGTATCACTACGCGCTCATTTAAATTCGGTGCGCCCGGCTTGGCGATACATATGAGAATTAAAATACTACTACTATTGGCGATTCTATACTATTCTGTACATTATGCATTATTTTTTCATAGGAATGAATTTCCTCATTAATAAAATCCCAAGAAAGTTTATTCATTCCTTATATTTCCGTTATAATCTGTGTCTATGAATTATATTTCCGTTATAATCTGTGTCTATGTATTAAAGTCGGAAAGAGATCCGAAATAGTCAACGTTTCACCATGTCAAACACTGCCGAGGGTGCCGCCATTTTAAAAATGTTACCAACTGACGTTTGAAATGACGTTGAAGCTGCATCACAATAAACGTCATACACGCGCTTGCTGTAGTTGTCTCAATCCAAATTTTGTTCTTTAATATGAATTTCAGTTAGAAAATCCAAAAATGCGGACCTAGTTTTCACTTATTTATTCAGTAAAAAAGCCATGAGGCTGACACGGTTGTACTACTTTATACACTTGTACACGTCGCATGAAATAGGCCCTAATCCCATTCAATTTGAAATAACTATTATCGTAGGTAAGAAAAATAATCAATCATTGGTCGCCGATGCGGACAGGGAAATCCCAACCCTCGGGCACAAGGGGTGTGTCGGAAACTTGGCAAGCCTCGTTTCCGACACACCCCGTGTGCCCTCGGAGACCAATGATAGATTCTGTTTGTCACAAACCTTATACAGGGTCTCAGTGATAGTAACTGAGTCTCAGACATGGTTTTGACAAACCCAACATTGAGTCTTTGTCATGGGGATGATCAATCGCACATTGAATTTCAGACATGCTGATGATGACAAACTTAACACAGAGACTCAGACAGGTTGGTTATGATTGATACACTGAGTCTCAGTCATACAGGTGACACACCTAACACTGACTCTCAGTCATGCTGGTGACAAACCGTTGGCATGCAGGTAATGAACATTACACTGGGTCTCATTCATGGTTGTGACAAACCTTTCACTGAGTCCCAGACATGCTTGTGACAAACCTTAAACTGAGCAGGACCTGGTGACGAAACTTACATTGACTCTCAGTTGTGCTGATGACAGAATCTCTGGCATTAAGGTGACTAACCTTACACTGTATAACAGATATGTTGATGATTGATGATGAACTTAACACTGAAACTCAGTTATGCAGTAACATTTAGGCTAAATCAGGCAGGTGAAAAACCTGAGTCTCACCTATCTGATTACAAATCTTTCACTGACTCGCAGTCTTTCAGGAGACAAACCTTACACCGAGTTGCAGTCGTGCAGGTGAGGAATCTTACACTGAGTCTTAGTAGTGCTTGTGATGAACCTTGCACAGAATCTAGGTCGTGCTAATGACAAACCTTACATTAATCTCTGACATGCAGTAGATGAAACTTACACTGAGTCTCAGTCCGACTGTTGACACAGCTTACACTGAGTCTCAGTAGTGCTGGTGACGAATCTTACAATGAATCTTAGCTATGCAGGTCACATTAAGTGTAAGTCATGCTGATGACAAACCATGAACTGAGTCTCAGCTGTGCTGGTGACAAACCTTACATTGAGTCGCAATCAGGCAGGTGACAATCTGTATATGGAGTGTAAGTCATGCTGATGAACTATGTTAATTTGAGACTCAGTCCTGCTGGTGGCAAACGGTACACTGGGTCTCAGTCATGTTGGTGACAATCGATACACTTAATGTTTGACATGCAGGCAATGAACCTTATACTGGGTTTCATTCATGCTTGCGAAAAACCTTACACTGAGTCTCAGTCATGTTAGTGACAAACCTAAGACTGAGTCTCAGTCACGTGGTGACAAACCTAAAACTGAGTCTCAGGTATGAACGAACGTTACACTTAATTTTATTGATTCTGATGACAAACGCTACACTGAGTCTCAGCTATGGAAGTAATTTCAAACCTTACATTGAGTTTCAGTCATGCTATTGACAAACCTTACACTGATCCAATTATATAATGCTCGAACCTTACACTGTTCCAATTTGTTGATAACCAACCTTACAAAGAATCTCAGACCTGCTGATGACAAACCTTACACTAGTTGCAGTACGATTGTGACAAACTTTGAGCTCAGTCTCAGTAATGCTGGTGTAAAACCTTACATTGAGTCTAAGTCATGCAGGTGATGAATCTTAAACTAGTCTCAGTCATGCTTGTGACAAATCATAAACTGAGTCACTGTCATGAAAACAAACGACAAACCTTACACCGAGTCTCAGTCATGCTTGTGACGAACCTTATACTGAGTCTTACTCATGCTGATGACAATCCTTCAACCTTATTCTGAGACTTTCCATTGCCTGGGACAACACTTACACTGATTCTTAATTTCTTAGTCATTCTGGTGGCACACTTTTATTCATCTTGTGAAAAACAAAGACACTATATCTAACGCGGGCTGGTGACAAACCTTTCACATAGTCTTACTGGTAGTGACAAACTTTCGATGAGTCTCAGTTGTACGAAACTTTACACTGAGTCAGTCATCCCCAAGACAAGGCACTGAGCATGTGCTCGGAAGCAGCCAATCAGTGTGCTTTATTTTGAGTTTGAGATTATTCTCAAATTTTATAACCTCGAACCCTTGTAGCTTAGTGGATTAAGCGCTGCCTGCTAGGGTAGTGGTGTGTGTTCAATTCTTGTGGGAGGCGGAAATCTGTTCAACAGTAAACAGGGCTCCGCTGCACACAGCCTTTCCTTTCGTGGTCCTGATATGACTGAAATACTATTGGCTAAAACGTAGAATTGCTAGTCATTAATCTATCGTGACACACTTATACTGTGTCTCAGTCATGCTGGACACAAGCCTTACTATGAGTCTTATTCTTGCTGGTTACAAAGCTTACACTGAATATCATAAATACACTGAGACTTACTCATGCTGGTGACAAACCTTACATTGAATCTCAGTAGCTAAGCCGTCCGCATGCTGGTGACAAGCTTTATACTTATAATCACTCAGCCTGGTAACAAGTTGTTGAGTTATTGTTGTTGTGTTATTGTTTAACGTCCACGGTAAACAGCTATGGTCATGTCGGGACGGTCAGTTAACCTAACCACGCTATTCATGGGCAGGCTTAGACCTCCTAAGCGGTTAACCAGTACTAAGTGCACTTACTTTCACCATTACTACACTGAGTCTTAGTCGTTCTGGTGACAATCCTTACTCATGTTGGTGAAAATAACCTTCACTGAATGTGGATTATGCTGGAGACAAACTTTGATTTTAGTCTGTCATGCTGTGAAAAACATCACAGTGAGTCTTAGTCATGCTGTTGATTAAATTAACACTAAGGATTTCTCGTTGCTGACGACAAAACTTCCATATAAGCCAAGTAATACAGATCTCAAACATGTCGCTCTGTCCCAATCATGTCAGTGACAAGCCTTTCAATAATCATTCTCACGCTGGTGGCAAACCTAACTCTTTGTTTCAATTCTGCAGGTGACAAGCCTTACACTGAGAATGACTCGTGCAGGTGACAAACCCTAAACTGAGTCTAAGTCATGCTGATCACAATACTTACCAAGGGCGTAGCTACGTATATGGCAAATACGTAGGTGCATATTGAAATTTTGTCAAAATTGACAAAATTTCAAAACGCACCTGCATATTTGAATGCTGAAATTTTACAATTTAGACAAGATTTCTATACCAACTGCCAAAGTGGCTGAAATACTACCTTTTCCTTCAAGGGGTAGAGTATGACACATGATTGTGCGTATCATGAAATTGCTCCTAGATACGCCACTGCTTACCCAGACTCTTACTCATGCTGTGGACATATCTTTACTGATGCTGGTGAAAAAATACAGTGAGTCTCAGTTATGCTCACTTATGCTGCAGAGTGTTCCTACACCAAGTCATTTTTTTTTCAAAGACACTCACTGCACACTCACTCTTAGTCAAAGCTATGCTAGTGAGAAATTTTGCTTTATTAAAGAGATACTCTGTCTTGTAGCAAAACTTGCCCTGACTCTTACCAATGCTGGATAAGTCTCGGTCAGTCTAGTTACAAACCTTATATGAAGTCATAATCACGCTGGTGACAAAAGTTACACTCATTTCATTCATTCTCAGGACACTGATTATTACTCCTCTGGTGATAAATGTTTTGATGAGTGACAGTAATGGCAATGGCACACCTTGCACTGAATGGTATTCATACTTATGCAAACCTCACACTGCGTCATACTCATGTTAGAGACAAATCTTATACTGCATCTTATCTATGCTATTGACAAGCCCAATGTTCAGTTTTACATGGTTGGTAATAAACCTTAAATTGAGTCATTCTTTAGCTGGTAACACACCTTACGCTAAGCCTCACTCATGCTGCCGACAAACAATGCACCGTCCCAGTCCAGCTGGTGCCTGATTTCACAATGGGTCCTTCTCAGGCTGGTGGCAAATCCAACACTATTTGTTACTCGTACCGGTGTCAAACTGTGTACTGATTCTGTTATGCTTGAAGCAAACCAAACACTAAGTCTTAACCCTATTGCACTCAGAACAGCCAAAACTCCATAGAGTTTTGGCCGTTCTGAGTGCAATAGGATTAATCATGTTTTTTAAGCCTAACATTTTACTCATGCTTGTAACAAACCTGACACAGAGTATTAACCATTATCAGGGGCGTAACTAGGGGCAATTTCATAATACGCACAACCATGTTTTATTCTCTACT
This sequence comes from Ctena decussata, assembly GCA_963989385.1. NCBI lineage: Eukaryota > Metazoa > Mollusca > Bivalvia > Lucinida > Lucinidae > Ctena > Ctena decussata. The sequence goes on from OZ022500.1 coordinate 43,638,129, forward strand.
TCTTGAAAGGAAAGCTAGTATTTCAGCCACTTTGGTAATTGGTATTGAAATCTTGTCTAATTTATAAATATTCAGCATGCAAATATGCAGGTGCGTTTTGAAATTTTGTCAATTTTGACAAAATTTCAATACGCACTTGCGTATTTGCCGTATAGGTAGCTACGCCCTTGATTATGTCTCTGCTTACGATGAATTCACTTATGCTGATAACGAACGTAATTATTGGTCTTACTCATGCTGGAGATAAGCCTTACATAGAGCTGAAACCAATTTCCACTGTATCTATATTATACTATATCTCACTCATGCTAAATACAAACCTTACACTGTATCTCTCAGGCTACTTACAAACTATTGAGTCTCAGTCATGCCGGAGAACAACCTCCATTACAGTCATGCTGGTAACGAAACGCTTGTGACAAGGCATGCACTGAGCTTTACTGTGCCAAACTGAGTCTGCATCATGCAGTTGACAATCCTAGCGCTTGAATCCCAATTATGCTAGGCGTATAACCTTCCACTGAGTCTCATTCAAACTGGTGGCAAACGTAAGACTGAGACGTACTCATACTGGCGATTAACCTTATATATATTACATCGACTCTTAGATTTCCACTGTATCTCAGTCTTGCTGACGCTAAACTTTACCATAAGTCTCAGTCTTGATGGTGATCAGCGTTACTCATACGGGTGACAAGCCTTAAACTAAGTTTTACCCAGTGCTGGCAATAAACCTAATGCTTAGTTTACTCATGCTGGTGACAAACATTCAATTTAGTCATGTCGATAGGGAATCTTACACTGATCGTTCTCATGCTTCATTTATGAACATGAACATCTTAGAAACAGTTTTACCCATTTAAACTTACGCTGCTTTTAAGTCCGGTCGGGAACAAACCTTTCTTTGCGTCTTTAGAAGTCTGGGGGCTAAATTTTACACAGATATTTATACTGGTAGCAAACCTCACTCTGAGTCTCAATGATGCTGGTGACACTCCTTACACTGAGTCTTTCATGCTGGTGACACAAATCATTTTGTCTTATTTATGCAGGTGATAAACTAAACATTGAGTCTTTGTCTAGCTGATGACAAACCAAATACCAAATCCTTCTCATGCTGGTGATAAACCTTACACGGAGTATTACTCATGTTAGTGAAAACTTTACAACCTTACATTGACCCTTTGTTATTTTGGCACCACACCTTATACTGAGTCTTACTTAATGATGGTGAAAACCTGATCTTTAGTTTTACTCATACTGGTGATAAACCTTACACTTTGATAAAGCTTTTACTGAGTCCCAGCTGTGCGGCGACACGCCTTCCACTGAGTGTGTTTCTCTATCATGCTGGTGACACATCTTACACTGACATACTCTTACTCATAATGGTGGTAAATTCAATTTTTCAGTCTCAGTCATACTGTTGATAAACCTTGAGTGTAATAAACCTTACACTAAGTCTCAGTTGGTGACATCTGGCCCTGAAAAATATTAATGAAACATCCACAGTCTCAGATCACTGCCAACAATGACATGCATAAAATAAAATGAGCCGTGACACGACAAAACCAACAATGTGGTTGTGCGCCCAGCGCAGACGCAGATCAGCCCGGGCATCCGCCCAGTCTGATCAGAGTCTTCGCTGTCCGCATGGAGATAGCTTAGGCCCTTAGCTAGCCTTTAAGTGCTTAGCGAAGAGTCTGATCAGATTGGGCGAATGCCCAGGCTGATCTGAGTCTGCGCTGGGCGCACAACCACATTGCTGGTTTTGTCGTGTCGCGGCTCAATTGTTTATTGTTATAGCGCATGTGCTGATGTGCTCTTGTTAATTTATGCATAACAAAACTTTGATCCGAGGCATTCTGCCGTGGCTATTATTTCGTGTAGATATAATATTATAAGCTGTATCCCGAGCCCCTTTATAAAATTAACAAAAACACTTAAATATCTATACACTCTAACAGAATTACCAACAGAAGAAAAAAAAAATGATCACAACGTACTTGGTTGTAATGACAAGTATAATGTCAGGTAATAGAATTTTAGCGGTCTCGGCGTAGTTCAAGCGCCAATACCAAGTGCACTTAAAGACACTTGTTACAAGTAATAATAGACACTTGTAACTTTCTAATAAACAACGGTTCGTTAGGTTAATAATTATTAGACCAGAGAATCAGTGATATTTTCCCACTGAAGTGATTCTTTTCGAAAATGGAGTCCGTTGATTATAAACACTAATTGAAGAGGAAACATATTTTTTTTCTTCTTCATGTTTCAAAAGGCAGACTGCGATACTAAGCTAACTTTTTTTTTTTTTTTTAGTTGATTGTTATAGATTTAATATTTGGTACTTTATATTTAATGTTCGATTCTTTGAAATACACCTGATTTTTTTTGCCGCTTTACGATTCCATGCACAGAATAATCTGGAGGACATTTCCATCTCAGTTACACAAAATGCGGTGTCTCAAGCGTCCCTAGATATTTCAGAGCCATAAACCAACCAAGTAATTACTGTACTTTATCGATGTTAAAGTCCAAGTAGTCTGGTTGCCAAATGGAGATTTTGGGTGCAACCCAAAAAAATAGTCCGCACAAAATGTTTTTGCACAAATGTGTTCACCAACATGTCCATACACTGAAACTGAATGATGCCACCTTGGCATCATTGGGGAAATCAAAATATTCAAGATGGCGTCCAAGATGGCTGCAAAGGGATAAAATCCTCAATATCTTCTAAAGTATGTGCGCTAGAAACATACTTTTGCTGACTACTTATAGGTTTTCGAGGTCGAGGAATCGATTAAGAATGTCAAAAATTATTTCAGACAAATCAGTTACAAAATGGCGGACAAGATGGCCGCCAAAGCATAAAATATCCATATCCTCTTTAGTATACGGGCTAGAAACATGATTTTGGTGTCTGCATATAGGTTTTCGGGGTCAAGGAATCCATAAAGCATGTTAGAATTTACTTTAAGGCACTAACTTACACAAAATAGCGGACAAGATGGCGGATGAAGCATCGATTACGAAGCTGAATGTCTTAAGAAATGCACTTTTTGATAGCAGAATTCAGGCTTTAGAAAGTTTTTAACCCGGAATTTTGAAATTATAAGATCTATGAATTTAAAAAAAAAAAAGAAGTCATAAAGACCTCATTTTGCATTTGATAGTGTTATTTCCAAGGAGACCATGATGATCCATAAGAGCCCAGTCCAGGTATGGACAGACAGCCCCGTTTAGAAAATTTCAGTCGCAACCGAAAGACGTTGACAGCGCCATAATTCATTATTATTTTAAGAATGTCGTTTTTAATGACTTTTTTATGTTCATAATTCCATGCACGTACCTTTTGGTAAAGTAAAATGATAGACAGAGATCAAGAACTAATACAATCAGACCCCACATTCCGCCCCCAAAACCAAAATACAAAAATGACAAATAGTCTCGAAAGACACGCATAGTAAATCGAATGAACAGCCCCCTCAGACATTCAGTTACCCCAATTGAAAATAACAGTAACATTTGTTTTACCTATTTTTATCAGTGTTTCAAATAGGACAAAACAGAAAGCAAACTGGGCAGCTATAAGGTAACCATATTGCTAGAAGACCACAGACAAGCGGACACAAGAACGCGTAACATTGAGGAACCAAAAGGGAAGTTAACTAGTTTTACTTGGACCAAACCCATGCCTTCTGCTTCTGCAGTGGTTCAAAACATTTAGTTAGCATTTGGTCTGCATGAAGGGTACCCAACCCATCAATGAATCATCACAGACAGCAAATCAATCACGGATAAAACCTGTGATGAATCAAATATGAGGACTCGACAGAAACAACGTATTGCGACACCGGGAGATCCCTCCGAAACAACACCAATGAAATCCTGGAGCAAAAGAAAAGCACCAGTAGAACCCCGAATGGCCAAGCTGTGGGGCAAAATTTTGATTTGGCACAAAGGGTTCTTTTACTTTGATTGCTTAGCTGGATTTAAGTTTTGTAAGAAAAATCCTTTTTTCTCCTGACTTTATATAGATTTACTTCTTTTTCTGTATATTAGCCTTGAAGCAGGGGTAAATAACAGAGAAGGAAAAAATTCAAGTCGTAACAGAAAAAATATCTTTTCTTTGATTATTGTCAGGAGTTTAATAAAAATCACTTTCAGGTCTTTGATTTTATGCTGACATCATCTTAGTGTTACGCTTATAGCATATGGTTAGTTAGCGTATGGGCTAGAAGCAGGAATAAACAACTTTTGGCGACACAGTTTTAATCTGCCAGGAAACTGTACTGCAGTTTTGGAAAATTCCTTTCAGAGATGGTTCTAACTCTGCTTGTAGATCTACCTTTTCTTTTCCAAATGCAAAGGCATTTATTCAGTTTCTATAGAGTACGTGCCCCGAGTTTGGGGGCATACATGACCCAACGTTTCCATATTCAAAACTTTAGAGGAATGTGAAATATTACATGAAAACACCAACTTATGTGTACTTCAGTGGTTCAGGAGAAGAGGACTTTTTAGATGAAACGGTGACATCTTGGGCCGCAAGCATTCATACCAATTTTCGTTCTCTCAAACAAATGGAAGTATAGCTATATATCAAATCCCAGTAGCATTTGTGTTGTTTGAGCAGTGGGTTGTTAGATTTTCACTGTGTCTCTAGCATAGCACTATTCCGAAAGGTCGGGCTAAATCTATCCTTGTGCCGTCTTTTGACCATCCTTGTTTTTAGTCCGGTACAAGTACATATTTTAGCTAAGTCGACAGATAGCCGTTTTCAGTTGTTGTCAGAGATAGGATTCAAACCCCCTGTTTTCTGTACTTAAGCCAACTACTCTAGTAACTCAAAAAGTGATTTTGATCGGCCTAGCAGCTTTGGAGGAGAATCTGTTTGAATGTTATGGTGATCTAAGCTTACGGGTCTATGAAGCCAGTTTATGCTATTAACTTTCCTGTAGCATTGCTCGGTCTATGAAGTCAGTTTATGCTATTAACTTTCCTGTAGCATTGCTCGGTCTATGAAGTCAGTTTATGCTATTAACTTTCCTGTAGCATTGCTCGGTCTATGAAGTCAGTTTATGCTATTAACTTTCCTGTAGCATTGCTCGGTCTATGAAGTCAGTTAATGCTATTAACTTTCCTGTAGCATTGCTCGGAAGATTTAGTTAAGTTTAAGTTTAAGTCAGGTAAGAATACTTGCACAAACTGGCATGACAATTATGCACTTTTGAAGCTAAAACATTTGAAATATGCATATACAATTTGTAGTCAACTGTCTATAATCATGGGTAGTACTGTCTCTTTTATACTTGAAAGACCCGGGAAAATAAAATAAAAAATAAAAAGCTGTTTACAAAATTTGCTACTGCTTTGAAGGAAGTATGATCTTTTCTGACATGTAAATTTTCCATACCGGCCAGATGCTAAAAACTCTGGCTGTGGCATGGCAAGAACCTGCGATATTCATACCACTAGTGCCGACCATGAGCTATAATAACCAACAAATATTTTGTAAATTTTCCATACCGCCCAGATGCTAAAAATCTGGATGTGACATGGCACGAACCTCCGACACTCACACCACTCACTGATTGCCGACCATGAGCTGTAATTTTAAACGACGCAAGCAGCCAACAAATCATCAAATATATATCAGAGTTTCTTAACCTGAATTTTAATTGAAGAAAGTAAAATAGATAATAGAATATAACAAATTTCTTGTAACCTTTAAATTGTTACTCGTAAAAACGGCTTTCTGTAATGACTAAAGCTTTGTCAACGAGTTATCTGCCCTTGCCTGCATTAGGTTCTTGTGAACTATCTTGGCCCTCTTGTTAAAACACTGTTAGAATGGGACTTTTATAACTCCATTTTTATATCTAATAATCTTATACATGCAAAATCCGGGTTTCTAATACACAAACCAGAATTCTGCTATCGGAAAGTGCATTTCTCCGACAATTAGTGCCATGACCCTTGCTTTGTCCGCCATCTTGTCCCCCATGTTGTGTAACCGGTTTGCTTTTAAGTTAATTTCAACATGTTAAACCAATTCCTTGGCCCCCAAAACCCATATGTAGACACCAAAAATATGTTTCTAGCCCGTATACTAAAGAAGATATAGAGATTTTTATGTTTTGGCGGCCATCTTGTCCGCCATTTTGTAACTGATTTGTCTGAAATAATTTTTAACATGCTTAATCGATTCCTCGACCTCAAAAACCTATATGTAGCCACCAAAAGTATGTTTCTATCCCTTATATTTAAGAAGATATTATGAAATTTATCCCTCGGCGGCCATCTTGGACGCCATCTTGAATATTTTAATTTCCCCAAGGATGCCAAGGTGGCATCATTTTGTTTCTGATTTAAGACATCCTAAATAATAAGAATCTGCATCAAACATTTGTGCGGACTATTTTTTCGGGTTCTCGTCCCTGCACCCAGACTAAAGTGATAGGGAAATGATCAAATTGGGTATAAGATTCTCATCTATAAGATCTGTAATGTCTGCTCAATAGCTGCTCTCCTAGTATTGTCGTAAATTGGTATTACTGTGAAAATTGTAAAAATTGGGACAACTAAAATGATTACCATAATTGTCCTGGAATGGAACAGTATAGTTCTACCATGCAGTAATGGGTCCAAAAGATGCAGATGGAATAGCAAACAGTGTAGCCCCTGATCAGACTGCTCATTTGGGAGCAGTCTGATCTGGGTCTGCACTGTTTGCTTAGACCTATCTGTCCTAATAATTAGAATTCTTTAGGTACATAGTAATTGGAGGCACCAAAAGCAGATAGCATCTCCCTATTTTACATATATTAATGACTCTTCATGTGAATGGATACACTTTCAGGGGAAGCAACTCCACCGTGTTCATTTTTTTGTTTCCTTCCTCAATGGAAAAAAGAGTCAGCTCCCCTATGAGCAAATGCTTATGTTTAAACATATTTTATTTCATGAAAATACACACTGACATACAATAGGAAACAGGGTCAGAACGAAAGCAAACTACTTATTAAGTTCTTCTCTCAGTCATAACAGAGAATGTTAACAATAATACACGAAACGCATTAAAATATTCTGGCTTTTCTACTATAGCAATGAAGTTGTCAAATATCTTAGATAACACTGTAATTTTATCTTTACAGCAATCTCATTTAACTTCCATAAAAAAGTGAAATAGGTTGTATGAGTGGATCATCAATGATGCATTTCAATGATGTAAATTTAATATAAGATAAAAAAACAACAACAAAGAACACACACATATAAATACGAACAAAAGGGAAAATATACCCCCAAAAAGCCGAGGAAAAAGAGGGAAATATCTAACATTGTAACTGTAAAAAGACACAGTAGGTACACAAGGCCGAGACAACTTCGCTCTGCATCAACGTCATGACATTGAGTCAACATCAGCTCGACGCTGCTCCAATGCTGTGTGTCCACTGGAGGACGAGAGCGGGTGGCGGGCGCTATCTAGGAAAACAACAATCGCGTTTCAGCCCTAAATGTAACTGTTACTTAGTAACTATCGCATTTGTGAAACATTCTTTTCATTTTCTTTTGAGAAAGCGTTTAGTCTGTAAAATAAACTTTATATTCTCATTTCATACGAAAACCTTGCATCACCGTATAATAAAATACTGAGTGTCGGCTCGGGTACTGTGAAACTGCGTTTAAAAATATTAGCTCAAGGTTGTGCTTGGAACTAAGGACAGTGAAAAAAATGTGCTTGATATCTTCAATACTACCACAGCGGCATAAAGGTACTTCCGTAATGTTTTTTTTTTTTTTTTGTTTTCAAGAAAAGATCTAAGTTGAAAACATCGATTGGACATTGTGCCACCTTTGGGAGTCGAACCCGCGACACCCTGCGTGAATGGCCCTATCTGCTAGGCCAGGAGCGCTTCACTTTATTCTATAGCGTCTGAAGATTTCTCTGGGCGAATCTACAGAATGTGCAAACAAGATAGACTGATGAAACCGTGCGCGGGTGCGCAGGCTGGTATGGACTTTGCTGTTCTCACATGAACTAAGCATGCACTTTGCCCATCGAAGTATATCTTTACGAACAGAGCGTCAATTCTGCTTGAATGATTGGAAGATTTGACAGTTCAGGCGATTATATCTTTATAATATGTCAGGGGAGCTGTATTCATTTATCGTGACAAGAAATGCAGCCTCTGAATTCCAGAGATGCGCTTACCTATTACAAGCAATTACAGAAATTTTATTTCCTTCTCTTACTGTTTTCTGCGGTCTGCTTGCCAGGAATATAATTCCGAATTCACCGAAGGGAATGAACATAAATAGAGGGCAAAGAGAGAAAGTGAAAAGTGCAGGAACCACCCCTGTTTGATAGAAGATCGCACAGGCCACACCTGAGTTTTCAGTGTTACTGAGTATCCGAGCATTTTATTATTTCTCAGTTTGAATTTAGGGGCTCTATTTCTATTTTATCGCATAACCTTACTAGGTCGTTGGGGCACCACAGATGACTTCGAAACAATTCCCTTCATCCTTGTCCTGTCTTCAGCTGCCCTAGCTGAGCTGGCAAAATCCATCCCTGTCCACTCTTTAATATTGTCTTCCCAACTCTTCTTCTGTCTACCTCTCATGTCTTCTTTAGGGGATAACTGCACTGTAATTTGTCATTTGGGGAGACAGATCGTCGATTTTGTGGTCGCAAATTTTGTTACATAGCGATACGTCATCGGAGCCGTTAAACGCCACTTCTGGCAACCATATTATTAAAAATATACGATTTACCTCCCAAAATGGCAAATTTTAATGCACTCATCCCCATTCTAATACATGTTTTACTTGTAATTTCACTGCTTATTTCACCCAAAGTAAGTGCTTTCAGCGACGTATAACCAAACGTCAGCCGATGAGGCGGTGTTCTGAAATGACGTCGGGTTTCCGACTGTATTCTCGGCATGTACATACAGTACCAGTTGGCTCAATCGGAACTCCTCGGCCAATTCAACGAATCAGACCTCGAAGGTATGTGCGGCGGAGAAGTTTGTTGCGAAATGCAACATTTTGTTCACCTGAACAAGTATACGTCGAAGACGTAGCTATCTACGCATTCGAGCGATAATCATTTTCCGACCTGCGACATTTTCAGCTATTGAATAGACAGTCATTTGTCACTTTAAAGTTGGCAAAACAAAATAGTCAGTTATTCATGCCGAGACATAAAATTACATTTGTTTCTTTACTTGTGTATTTTGACGTTTTCACTCCTGCGCACCGTCTGGAGGATCCATCGGCATCTATGATTCTCTTGTCAGATATTGTTTTCCATTCTTTACCCAGTAAATTGATAAATGGGCTCACATGATGGCATTATCAAGGATTATTTTACTTTGATGTTGAAGTAAATATAGCCAACCAAGTTTCTATTCAATCATTCACTTTGATACCGCTAATATCATTTCACGAAAACTCCTGTTTTTTTTTTTTTTGTCCAGTTTTCATGACGATGTTCCCCAGGAGGCTCAAAGGAACAAATCCATGATTGCACACTCCTTTCAGCAAATTTGTGTGTCCGTCCCCACTCCAATTCGAAGAGGAGAATGCGTTCAACTCATATTTTTTCATAACTTCGAGTTATGATTTTAAAAACTTAACACGTGTTAAGAGACAATTATATTTTTCTGGTTCAAAAAAAAAAAAAGAAAATGAACTTAGCGCAGCACTAATTATTTGGAAAAACAGTTCAAACAGTGATACACGTATTTCTATCCGATCCATTTTAAAGAAGTGTATGGACCCTAAAAATGTGCTCACCACAAAATACATTTTCATTTTAAAACATTGCATTACCAGTCTGGGGTAGCAACAGTTTTTCATCGCGCACATCTGTGATATCCAGCCATAACCCTTACACATTCAATCCAACTCACTAAAATGGCATTTTTATTCACTGGAAATGTTCATAATGAGTGACCTGTCTATGTTTAAAATTAACATTTGGCCCGTTCTGTATCTTCTCTCAGTATAAACAGTCTATATTTTGGCTGTTTTTACAGAAAAATGGTCGAAATAAGGTAATTATTTCTGTGTATTACACTTGTTTTATTTCTTAGAATGATACATGTTTTCTTTCTATGTTTTTGATAAACTGTTTGTTACAACCAAAGTGTCTACGGTGCTTGCTTTTCTGTAGCGAATGCTAAGTGTATGAGTTACTCAAGGTTTTCTATTAGCTTCTCAAAAGAAAAGTGCTTTAGGGTTTTTGCCTTTGTAATGATCAGCCATCACACCAAAGAAAATTATCATTATGACTTTCCAGTGACTCTTCATCATTTGGACATGAGGTGTCATCTTGTGGTAAAAGATAAACTAATTTGGTTATGGTTGGCCATCACTGCAGTTCATTCGAAGTGCATGTGCGTGATGGAAAACCATAAGCCCTGCGACTGACGATTGCAAGGTAATGTATGGCAAAAGTATTCCTCTTACTTGCTTTCTGTTGCGGTATAGAAGGTTCTAACTCAAGAATTTGTCGAAGCGCCCATTGTCAAGAAAATTTCACAAAGTTAGCCATCTCTGATAACATTGCAATTCTTTCGCGATTTACTCGTGCTACGGTAACATGGGTAAGTTTTAACAGTCTGCCCATCCGAGCAGTATTATCGCTATCTGCACTGTTTGCCTCACCAGTATCTAGGTTCTGCGATATCTGTCTTTCCTGAAAATGCCATGCCAATAAAACTAAAGATGTAATTAGTGAAGTGTATTGAAGTTTAAGCCGACTGGCTGAAAAACGATCAAATTAAACCGAATAATGTGACCATCTGTAAGCCATATAATGTCTGCTGATTGTCAGCTCTCGTTTCGTTCATCCTAAACTTGGAAGGTGATTTCCTCGGAGGCATTCTGAGCAGATTGCAGTTTCTAAGTTTACAAAGTGACTGTTTTATTTCTCTCAGCCGCGTTCGAACTATACTGAGAGGCAAAAGAAACTATACAGATAACGCATTCTTGATTTTCCTTGAGATCTCTTCACATCTGATAATACCTTGGCACTGATGATAAATACAATCAACTTAACATACATTTGCGACAATTTTCAGTACAATCGGCAAAAGGATAAAGGAATAACATGGTTTTAAACGGACAAGCGGTCTAAGTCAACGTTGTCGCTGGAGTAGCTCCCCTTTAAACATACACTTTGGACAATAGAGATTAATTTTGTGTATTTTTATGCATTACATCGAAAAAGGGATGAAAGGTTTGTAAGGACACGTCACACTCTCATGTGAAAAACGGAGTAAAGTATCAAATTTTCGCACCAAGAAACGGTGCATTTGGCGTCTTTTGGTAACATGCATTGAATATACATTGAGTTCTTATGGGAAGTTTATTTGCATTTTCTTTAAAAAGAACAAGTCAATGAGGTTCCTTTCAAGTGCACAGAAAAGCAAGAAACCAGACAACAATTTTCCGAAAATTTCCACTGAAAACTTTTGACACCAGGTAAGATAGAGAAACATTTAATTCTCTATACTTTTGATTAAAAGGGAGAGAATTTGAGACATGTAGCATTTCTAACTATGGTTGAAGAAGTTTGGTGGGAGTTTCAGTTAAAATGAAGATGTGGTTTTACTCATAGACATTAGCGCTAGACATTCATGAAGTGCAAAATGCTATATGTCATGTGCAAAGCGAGTTTTGATTGGAACTGCTGAATTTGAATTAAGGACCTTAACTCCGTTATTAGTTACCACAAAACAATTTGTTTTTGTGTTTGCACAGCAGGTCGTTTGCCCAAAATGGCATTATTAACATTTCAATGCAGCCATTTACACAAGACCCAGTATTCAAAATCAAAAACTGTATTCTTTCTATTGCCTCTGAGTATATATAGAACTGTTGTTTCCTGTTACGTAATGAAGATTAAATCTGAGCCGCGACACGACAAAACCAACAAAAGGGCATGTACGGGAAGCGAAAACTCAGATCAGTCTGATAAGAGTTCTTGCTGTTAGCATGAAGTAGTTAAGTCCTTTAGCTACCCTTTAAGCATAGCGGAGACTCTGGTTAGACTACGCTGATCTGAGTCTCTGCGTGACACACAAGTCACTGTATTGGTTTTATCGTGTCATGGCTCAAATTTTATTTTAGACTTCTTCGTGTAAATACTTGACAAGCAGTTCGATCAGGAATCAAAGCGTCTGTTTTCGTCGAGTCTAAATCTTGCCACTTGAAAATTCGTTTTCTTTCTTTGTACAAGGTGTTGACAAGCTACACTGATTTAAATTTGGTTGCATGAGCACATATAGAAAACTTCAACAGAGAATACGATTTGGTAGACAAGAAAAAATGAAAGGCTGGAACATTGTGCTGCGTATGGAAAAAGGGATTTGACATTAGTCTTGTAAAATAAATTAACACTTCATTTTGAGCTTCTGATTGTCCACCATAAATACCAGACACTGCCATTTATAACAAGGAAGTAATTAGGAATACTGAATAAGAACCCATAATTATTGATGACTGAATCTTAGTTTTGCTTGAAAATGATACTGACAGCTCTTGGCAATGGAATTACTAATATTGCTCCTTTAATTAACATCGACAATTTGCAGTTTCCGCTTTTCCACTGCAGAGATAAGCAATCAACATGAATCCATTTTTAGTCTGGAGAAAATGCATGAAATATTTTGTCACATGATGACGGTACCATCGACATGATATATCTCCGAGTAATAACGCATGTCAGGGGACAATTTTTGCCTGGATACATTAGCGCATTGTCTCTCACTGAGATATGTATCTTCCAAAAGGTGTTGTGATTAAATATTTGCAGCCAGCAATTTGATTCTGTATGGAATCAGTAGCTAAGACATTGATGTACATCAGGTGTGGTGCATTGTACTATCCAAATAAATGTGTGAGACTCAAAACTTTTTGATGTCCTTTAGTATGTATGTATGTATGTATGTATGTATGTATGTATGTATTTCAAATATCGTTACAGTCGGTTGCTCATATCGCCTACGCTTCGAAAGACGAGATGCACAATACATGTCAGTCAAAATAATTTTTTTTTTGTCTTTTCAACGCACTGATACAGAGACACACGTGAACTTAAGAGTTTCCTGAAACAATCTACAACAGGATACGTGCACGACAGATTTAGTACAACAACTACTTGGCGTGCTCACTGCAATTAAAATTTCCAGATAGTTATGGAAAACGCTTGTTCCATCCAGTCATGGAATGAAGCATTTCCGGTTTGTCTAAACAGTGCTGTTCAATCCATTGCTGTTTTATTCTCACCAAATATTGCATGCAATTATCTATCCATACACATGTTCAAAGAAATGAAATGAAGTAGGAGTATTAACCGACAATAAAAAGTATCATTTATTCTTTAAGTACAATATCTTCAATTCGCGAGTACTTGAACAGATACTGATCAAGCTGCACGGATGTAAAAGCCTGAGGACACGGCCCATTTAATAAATTCTTATTGCAATAACGGACTCAACACTTGAATATTTTCTGCTTTTATTCAATCTGTTATTGGTTCTTTCACGTTTAGAAACCCACAAGGTCATATCGGAAGCATTGATGCAAAAAAAAAACAACATAATTCAATGCTATAATACAGTCTGCATGTATAGATTATGAAGATATTGCCAGAATATACAATGTAGTCTGTCTCTATGGTATTGTTTTTGTTATCTGTAGAAAATCACTCAATTATCGAAGAATACACTGAAGGAGCGGGAGAAAACTGCAACTGCAATCAGTAAGTACATCGTTTGATGAAACTAAAGCTGCTTGACTGTTTTAATATCAATAATTGAGCCGCGACACGAGAAAACCAACAATGTGGCTGTGCGCCATGCACAGACTCAGATCAGCCTGGGCATCCGCCCAGTTTGACCAGACACTTCGTTAAGTGCCCAAAGGGTAGCTAAGGATCTTAGCTACCTCCATGCGGACAGCGAAGACTCTGATCAGACTGGGCGGATGCCCAGGCTGAGCTGAGTCTGCGCTGGGTGCACAACCACTTTGTTGGTTTTGTCACGTCGCGGCTCATATAGACAAGTGCGTAATTATCAATATTACAATATTAGATTTGTTCGTTGCAAAATTTTTGTTAACGGATACACTTCCGGGTTTTTCCGCATTTGTTACAAAGACAAACAATTTTTGTGACTCATCACAAGTCACCTGATAGTGTATAACTGGCCAACACAACGACAACTTAGCACGTGACATAGTCCCACACACAAAATCGTACGTGCTCAATATCCCACATAAATCCCGTGATTTTACCTTTCACTTAATGGAGGGATATATACCTGCTTGAATGAATTCCAAAGGATGGTACACAATAAAATAACCGATACTAGAAAGAACTATCAATTATGGCAAGTAAAATATCATACAATATGCTTCTAGGAATATCTACGTAATTCCAGCGATAGCTGTATTGAGTGCAATGGTAGAGGCACTTGTAAGTTTCTGAAGAACAGTTCATAAAGTTAAAACGGCTAGCGAAACTCGATGTTTTCTCAGTAAACCAATTCTTGTTTAAAAAAATGGATCTGGAGGAAACATCTCTCTTATTTTATGGCTGATTTCGAAAGGCAGGATACATTACTTAAGTACACGTGTAAAGTTAATGAAAATTTATTTAGTTTCTTTGTTTAATTTATTTATTGCGCATACAAACTTTTGACTGCATGTAAACATGGTAGCTTTTATATGAAATTTTCAGTTTCATGTCCTTAACAGTAGATAAAAGGACTGTTTCTTTATCAGTAGCGGAGTGGCAGTCCATCCATGCCGTCTCTGAAAAACAGGAACAAATTTGTTGCGACAGACGCGCGTTTCTTTACTTAACTTCTTCAGTGTCGTTAAACCCCAAAAGTTTGAAAGAAAATAGATTGTGGGCAGGTCTTGGCAGGCAACGAGCATCCCTCTCTGAGCCTCACTGTCGTATTCCGCGAGACACAGTAGCTTAGGATATCAGGTAAGAGACGCCTACGTATTAGGCCTAACTCGCGAGCGCAAGCGTCCCCATGTAATGCCTTTAATACATGTATCTCCCATGTCCAAAGTTAAGCGGCATTTGCACTGGTGCTAAATCTAACACATGAATAGAAAAGTATCACAAACACTGGCGCTGTCTGAAAGGAGTACTTCCATTCTTCATCATCAGTTCTCTCACCGCTGTTGGTCACGCCGAGCATCACTCGCAGCACAAGTGAAAAAGACAAGTTCTGCTTGTCGAAAGTCGGGTGGTTTTCTCTGGAAACTCCGGTCTTTGCCAACCTGTTTAACGGTTGGTGCGATATCAAGAACTATTCTTGCGAGAAACTTAAAAACACATAAAAATTTGCGTCGTCAAAATACTGTAGAATCTTTTGGCAAACATAATATCCAAAATCAATATTTCAACTTTATACGAAACCTTCGACGAGATGTATATACTACGAAGATATGCCCTTTCTCTTTGCATCCATCTCTTGTTGCGCCTTTGATTTGATCCGGAGAAAATTTGCTGTTTGATTCAATCTCGTCTTTGCCATACGACATAAGTGCTATTAGAGTCCCTTGGCATTACATGGTCATAAACCAAAGAAGTCATTACTGTATTTATAGATGTTTAAGTCGATGTGATAGGAAATAATAATATTAGGGATAAGATTCCCATAAATAAGGCATATAATGCCTGCTCAGTGACAACTCTCCTTGTTTATAGCAAATTGGCATTACACTTGTACGAGAAACATCATTTGCAGGCTGCATCTTATTTATCTTATTGGCTTTAAATGTCAAAATAGAATTAGCTGATCTAGGTAAGACTGTTTCATATAAGCAGTGCATCGTTTGCCATTTTCGAACATTTTTGGACAATATCAACTCATTCCAGGTTTATGAAAATTCAAACAATCTGCGTGCCGACTTCTTCCAAGTTTAGGAAAATTAAAACTATGCATGCCATGTATTTAAACAAAATTGAAATACGAAAAACTCAGAAAATTGCCGCCATTAGAAACATTTATAAATTCAAAACAAAGTTCAAAAATCGAACAGAACTGATTTTAACAACTGACTCATCTAAATATCCTTTGATGTAAACATTTTTGTATAGAAAATATGTAGAAAATATGTAGACAATGTGTTATTCGTGTGATCAGCTCCATTACAATGTCCTAAAACAATCGCTAGGTCATAAATTAAAAACGCGGTGAAGTGCTAGTCTCTTAGTACACAAGAAATAAACTGAAGTCCCTCTGCATGAAAGCACACAAGCACATCTATCGTATGTTGTATTTCATAGGAAAAGTATAACATATTCGGTCAATCAAAGGCAATCTTTTTCTTGGTTATAATTAAGATATCAAAGGGATTTGATTAGAGATGGCTAATGCGCATGCGAAATGTCAGAATTTCTGAAACATGTACTGTACCTTATATTCAATCTACTGTTTTTTCGATTAAATTTATGATTCACAGGCCCGGATCCAGACAACCACATACTGGTGGGGCTTTGGATAACTGGTGGGGCTGGGAGGTACCGAGATGTATTTGGGAAGGGGGTGGGAGGGGGACGGGTAGTGGGGCCACCACATACTGGTGGGGCTCTGGATAACTGGTGGGGCTGGGAGGTACCGAGATGTATTTGGGAAAGGGGTGGGACGGAGACGGGGAGGGGCCACCACATACTGGTGGGGCACTGGATAACTGGTGGGGCTGGGAGGCACCGAGATGTATTTGGGAAGGGGGTGGGGGCGGGGGAATGGGGCTTGAAAAAATATGACAGAACTAGGGATCAGTTTAATCAGAATTTTCGATAATATCTTTTTTTTGCCTTGAAATATATGTTGTGACATCTCATTAGAATCGCCTCGGCGAGGCGATTCTAATGATATGTCACAACAAATATTTTAATCTAACCAAGCCTAGGTGGTGGGGCTGAAGCCCCAAAGCCCACCCCCTGGATCCGGGGCTGATTCATATACTTAAAGCATATGCAGGTATAACTTGTGTGTTATACAAAACAATGTGAACATATAGGTGTAACAATGAAGTATATTTAAACTTGAATAAGTTGGGCATTTGCTGTTTTCTATGTAAATGACCCAAACATTCGGAAAAAAAATCTAGTTCTTATTTATCTCTTTTACTCTTTTCAACCTAACAATCTGTAAAAATGAAAACATTGGTAAAACACTATTTTAAATGCATTTAAGTACCTTCAGACCTAAATGCTTTTTTCCATAATAATGGTTATTATTGGGTATCTTGTACCACAAATGATTCTTTGATATTTCCTTTAAAATCCGCAAAAAGAGCATCGGCCATGACTTGGGAAGACAGGATTTATCTTCAGCATATTGAGCAGATAGTTTGTATTCAAACACAAATTACCGCCTTAAAGCACTGCAAGGTGGCATAAGGGATATTGCGCTTCATGGGAAATCTCCATCAAATTGAGTCTACTGGAGAATCTTATAAATGTAAATATGATTTACGAGTTCGGACTCATGATTTTGGTACTCTTACCACTTTAACTTCTTCCGAGCTTCAGCTGTTAACTTTATTTCCGACGGTTACCCTTTAAATTCAAAACATGAACTTGATACAAACATCAACTACAACTTAACAGCGACTGTCCTTTTGTGCACTCACTCGTACTTCCAATAGTGGATAATATCAGAATAAAGCCGTTTTATGAATCAATTGTATATCGTATTAATCAACTGCTCTCGTATGTTAACAACTGTTTAATGAATGAGCTGCAGTGAAGGGCTGCTTTGACAAGCTCAGCGTGGTTTCATTGGAAATCATTACAGAAAATTGCTAGCTTCTCCGCCAATATATATCGTAAACAGCATTGACGATGTCGCATTTCTAGTGTCACCATAGCTTTGGAACATAGCTGGAGTATTTAACAGGATGGTGACTATTGATAAAATAGAGTGAGTGATGTTAGATAATTGACATTGAATTTATAAGACGTGTCTTAAATAGGAGTTTTAAAGGTAAATGGATACACCTTCAAGCGACATAATTATGCCATTTTCATTGCCTCCCGTCTTAGTATTGGAAGGCTTTTATTCTACCAATGAAGCAAACAGAAAGACCCAAATCTTAAAGTAATCACAAAAATGTGGAGGTGTATCCATTTACTGTGGGACAAATATAAAAAATATTAATTTTACTAAGGAACATTGATTTAAGTACGAAATCGGTAAAATAGTGTTTAGTTATAATAAAAAATGCATAAAACTAATTTACAGCACTGTAAAAAAATTACAGGAAGGATCAAATAAATTTAATATTGTTTGGCTCATGTCGGACATTTAAGTACAAATAACACCATAAATTTGATGGGACATATTAGAATAAGGTTTCATAAAAAATGCAGACATGTAAAAACAAAATTGATGAACGAGAGGAGTTTCACGAGCTTTGAAACTGTGGTACAATTTTTAACATTGCCAACTGGCTTTTTAAGACTAAACGACTGGCGTAACTTAATTTTGTCTACGCTAATTATCACGTTTAAATGATAATATTTAGACATATAAAAACACCAAATCAAAGCAAACATGTGAGAAGGAAACAAATTCTGTATCTTCGTTTTGAGACCCGGCGTTATGCAATATAATATAATATAATATAATATAATATAATATAATATAATATAATGTCTTATACCACCCTTACCAGAAATGCCAACTTTAGCATGGAATATTTTGCTATGAGCAAGGTCTACACTGGTCAGGGTGGTATAAAATAGTTATACCATGGTTTCTCCGCCTGACAAACCATATCATATCATATCATATCATATCATATCATATACCATACCATACCATACCATACCATACCATACCATACCATACCATACCATACCATTACCATACCATACCATACCATACCATACCACTCCGAGTTCCATTTTTTGTCTGAAAAGTTTTCGAAATTTGCAAAATTTGCGATAGAATAAATGAAAAGAAGCAGAAATAAAAAGAAACTAAACTGAAACATGTAGGCCTATACGAAGTTCAGCACTAATATAAGCCGTCCCTCAATCTGGGAACACTGGCTTTTGCGGTCTTGAAAAGTGTCCAAGGGCTTATAAAACAGGTTATCAAGAACTTAATTAACATTTTTTTTTAGCCAGCCAGAAATTACGGTCATTACTGACCGTTCCAAGGCGGTAGTTCTGTTGTGGTTCTCTGTTGCCTGTTTTTGGTGTCAGAGTTTCTGTGATGTTTTACCTTACGTATGTTCTTATTATTTTCGGTTCGGTTTGGGTTGCTGAGTGGCCACCTTTTGGGAACAAGCTGCTCACTCGGTTGGCCATATGTTCTCTGTATCTTGATTATTTGTAATCTTAGTTGTTTCCAACTATGGTTTGAGGGCTGGATTTGGATTTTGATTGTTTCAGTTCCTTGTCTTTGCATACTTTTTACTTTTGATATAGCAATAAAGGAGAAAATGTAAACGCTTCGATAGCTTGTGTAAATTAGTTCTTTAATAAATGGCCATTAATAGATAATATACAAGTTCTTATTATACTAAAGTTTGATAAAATGCATATAAAAGCATCAAATCAAAACGAACCAAAGGGAGAGTTTTCAAGAGCTGCGTAACCGTTCTGTTTGATGCTAAGTTGGCGTTGCTATATTAAGCAAGTGCCATTAGAGCCCAAACCAAAAAGCTGATACAAAGCTGATAAAAATATTTAAAAAGCTGATGAATATATTCCCCCTCTTAGTCTGGTACAGTGCATACGCCAGAAGGAATTAATTTTACATAATTATGTATAAGTTGTTTTAATGATTCTTGGCTGTTCTCTGAAAGGCCTTGAAATTTGTGCAGGTGTTTCTACAAATCTATTCGAAATTCAGCTCTTATCACATTTTGCAATAATTTGCCAAACACAAAAAGAGACTTTTTGTGACATAAATCAGTCAATCGCATGAAGGTTTTATCATTAAATTGTAATAAAGATTGTTCAGTGCATTATTTGCTTCGTTAGAGCGTTTTAATTCATAAGTAAACGTAAAAATATGAAAATTGAGGTATACATAAATGTAATAATGCAGTTTAACAAGCCTTTATTAATGCATTTCTTGTTAATTGTTCTCTGATGCTTTGCCTTTCACATAATAAAGTTATGCAAAATAGCTGAAATATTGATGATCTTTATTTTGTGTGTTACTGGTCTAAACTTTAACTAGATTTGGAATTATTCAGCGCACAGAAAATGTGTTTTGAATAAACTTGGATTATGAACTTGAGTGCTTTTATGCCATAGGTATAAATTGGTGTGTCAATCTGATGAGCTCATTGCGCTTGTAAAAGTCTTAGGCTGATTTTAAATGATTATTATATTTGTTGCAGTGAATGACTATATGAGAATAATACATCCCGGCATGGTTCGCATGTCACCAATAGGAAAATACCATAAACGTCGACGCTGGATTGCAAAATTGTTTATAAGCATAACTGGGTCAGTGATTGTGGTTTGTTTGCTATCTTCAATTTTAAATTCTCTTAGAAGAGGTACTAGAATTTCAAACATAAACATAATTTACCAGGACCCAGTTTATCGCCGTCATATTCGGGGGACTCAAACTGGTGAAATACAATTCATAAATGTACTTCAAAGTGTGAGCAAATACAAGGCAAAACATCTGGACGACCAGCGTGCTCAAAACGCTGGTAGTTATAACGATACAGGTGCACACACTATTCGGCATGTTGATAGCTTCGCCAATCAGAGCAAACAGCTATGGGGAGACAATATCCAGAGTATCAGCAAGAAGCCGATAAGAAGATTACCTAAAGCCATCATTATAGGAGTTAAGAAATGCGGTACCCGAGCCCTGCTTGAGTACCTTCGTCTACACCCAGACATAAGAGCACCTGGACCTGAGCCACATTTCTTTGATAGATATTACCACCTTGGATTAGATTGGTATAGGTAATTATATAAATACATAACGTAAGCTTTACGTTAGCATAACGCACAAATGTTTTGTTAAACGTATAATTGAGCGGCGACACGAGAAAACCAACAATGTGGTTGTGCGCCCAGCGCAGACTCAGATCAGCCTGGGCATCCGCCCAGTCTGATCAGAGTCTTTGCTGTCCGGATGGAGGTAGCTTAGACCCTTAGCTACCCTTTGAGCACTTAAAGAAGAGTTTGAACAGACTGGACGGTTGCCCAGACTGATTTGAGTCTGCGCTGGGCGCACAACCACATTGTTGGTTTTGTCGTGTCGCGGCTCATATTTAATAAAATGTTTAGTTTTATATTCAACATATTGTATTGCTCCAATAGTAGCAATGGGGTCGGGCTACAAGTTCTCACAACGTTAGTTACAGCCGTCCCCCTACAATATTCAATACAACAACAATATGGTAACAGCTTCCTTTAATGTTCTTAGACGGCCCGAAAATAAACATAATGTCTTCTGAAGGAAAAATGCAAATACACTTTTGATGCAGTGAAGCCCAATATTGACACTTGTGCTGAAAAGAATCACCGCTCTCGAGATATGATCTACTTTACAACTAAATACTGAATTCCAAACAGTGAATTATTACTTATCAGTTCACTGTTGGACTAGAGCTGATCTGTTTGTTAAATGATTTATGCTGCAACATAATGTTAACTGTAGAAAAATCATATTTAGACAAACTGAACGGCTGTCAGAATTTCGGTTTAAGCTTATCCAAAACAACACCTTAGAATTTGATAACCCAAATAAGATTTATTTTCGTTTGATTACTATAAAATTGTTCAATAGTAGTGAGATGAGAAGCAAATACTAATGTGAACGTCCGAGTCGAAATGTCTTGGACCGGAACCAGAATCCATCATAAAATAGGATAGAAACTGTATTGTGAAGCTATTTAGGTAATCAATACGAGGGTGGAAGCTTATCCTGGGTCTCTTTATTACACCATGCTCGGAATGGAAAACTGTCTGTGTCCATTACTATGTATTTGAGTTTTGTCTTGTAATAAAGTTTTGTTCCTTCACCGGTTTCTACATCACATTTTTCGAGCCAGAAAGCATTACCTGTGTGCATCTGCTATTTTTTTTTCCAAAGAAATCATTAAACAGTGATTTCAGTGCTACAAAGCTATTTAGAAGAAACTATCTGAATTCATAAAGTAGGTTTAGAATTACAGAGCTTTTATTGCCAAGATAATGACAAAACACTAACGTAGGATTTCATTAAAATACCATTTCAGCTTTATTTCACTCTTGTGGTTTATTGAATGAGATTTTTCGTGTCTTGCAGAAAGAAGATGCCGCCAACTTTAGAAGGTCAAATTACAATGGAGAAAACGCCAAGATATTTTGTGACGCCGGAGGTGCCTATTCGTATTTCAAACATGTCTAAAGATCTTAAACTTATTGTCGTCGTAAGAGATCCTGTTATTCGGGCAATTTCTGACTATACGCAAGGCTCAAGCAAAGATCCAAATATCATACAAACTTTCGCAGAGAAAGCATTTCATGGAAACAGAACTGGAAAAATACATAAAAATTGGTCGGCTATTAAGACTGGGATTTATATAAATCATGTTAAATATTGGCTGAACTACTTTTCAATAGCACAGATACATTTTGTTAGTGGTGAAAATCTCGTTACAAATCCAGCTGAAGAAGTGGAAAAAGTTACTGACTTCCTAAATCTAAAACGTGTCATATCGAGTAAACATTTCTATTTCAACGAAACGAAAGGATTTCCATGCCTAAAGAAACACGAAAGGGGTTCTGAGGCAAAATGTTTTGACAATTCTAAAGGTCGCCAACATCCTTACGTAGACAAACATCTTATTCAGAGATTAAAACTCTTCTTTAAACCTTACAACGAGGAATTCTACGATCTTGTTGGGCATGACTTTGGATGGTCTTGACACAGGACCAGGCCCCGAGGTTATAAAACGTTTTTCATGCTCAACTCAGCTGAGCATGAAATTTAAAATGCCCATTAATATAAAAATACCAAGAAATTCAGCATTTTTCAGGCTCAGATAAGCCAAGAAGGCTATTTTTCTGCTCATAGATATTAAAATGCCAACATTTGTTGGCATTTTAAAATTTATGAGCAGAAAAAATTTCATGCTCAGCTGAGTTGAGCATGAAAAAAGTTTTATAACCTCGGGGCCTGTTTATTACTATTATTTTGTTCTATAGATGATTTTTAATGGGATCTAGACATCTTACATATATATGGCGGGTGTATCTAAATAGGCAGGTGATGCTTACTACTCACGAGCACCTGATCGATCACACCTCTATTCTGGGGTCCAGGTCCGTGTATCTCGAATATTCCGGCATTGTCAATGTTAAATTGATCTACGAGTTCGGACTTATGATTTGGGTACATTGGTCACTTTCACTTAAACCGAAACAAACAAACGAAATAGGAGTATTCAAACATCACTATGAGAAATAACTCTCAGACGATTCACAACATAGAGTAGTTTCCTTAAAAGAAATAACTGCTTGCTTAATATGTACATAAAGTGTATTTTCTCCCTGTTACTCATTAAATCACTGTTACTTATAAGCGCACTTATTGAACATTTTGCCAATAGATTGGTTCTCCATGATTTGTCTTTGATCAGTCCCTCTGCTGTTGGTGATACAGTAATTTCCATGTGTATTACAAAGCGTCTTTTTGTTACAGGTCCTCACTGTTCAAAGAAGAGGAAAAGACCAATGACTCGCCATATTTGTTATAACATTCTGTTACAAAGAGTGAGTCTGTTAGTGAAAACATGGTGTCCATTTATCTTTGATGATTCTAATTTCTTAATATTTTGATTTCTAAGGTGAACTTTGCTTTGCAAAAGTGGCCTGTCCGTAGTATATGCGGTGCATTTTTCAAAGACAATGAAGGAAAACATGAAGGGAGACAACGATATGTCCAATTAAACACCAATTTAGTTAAATAGGTTTGACATGAAGCTATCATTTAGTTTGAAATCGTCGTGCAAGTAAAGAGGAAAACAATAGACTGACTTCAGGTGTGATCGTAGCTTGGTGTGCAACAGGTAAATTTTAGCCATTTGTAGTACCACTGAGTAGAACGAGACAGGGGTTGTATAAAGCACATGATTGCCCCTCCCCCTACCAAGTGCCATTAATAACGATGGGATTATCTGAAACTTGCACATGCTGAAAATTCCTGCTTTAACACAAATTTATCAAATAATGTCTGAGATACAAAGCAACATTACTCATTTGCCTATTTATAAATTCCCAAGGAGCTTTAATCCCTATTAGAAGAAATTCTCTGTGAGGTAATAAGGAAGTTCTAAGGTTTCAAAACAGTTCTTAAAGCAATCAAAGTTCATATGAGTCCTATTGGCATTAGAATAGAACATTTGGAAAGGAGCCTTATTCCATGGAAAATATAATGCAAAATGACAGTACTTGTTCTATGAGTTCTTATAGTGATAATAATCGAATGGTTTAAATTTCAAAACAAGTCTCCAGGATAGCAAATAAAAAAAAGTCACTCCATATGCATTTCAATGGAACAGTTTTGTTGTATGTTTAAAAGGGGCCATAGTTCACGGTAATGCCCGACTGTAATATTACATGCTCCCTGAAACTCTCTTATTAACTTATGCATGCGTATCAGTTTGGCTACAAAAAATCATTTTGTATCTGAGATACAAGAGCAGATTTTTAAAGTTCAAAAGGGCCTTAATTCTTGTAAAACGAATGGGAAAATGATGTTACATACTGATCAACTCTTTGTGAGGAACGACGCAAAAGTTTCAAGTACCGAAACTCTCCTTCAAACATTATATGCCGAAAAATTCAGTTATAATTAAATATATCACTCGTGCTTTGCGTTCGTGATTTTATCTTCTTTACAACTGACCTAAAACGTCAATTATGAATCAACAATTCACTGGTGTGGTTCTTAAATTATTTCCCGTCATATCTACATAAATTTTTTTTGCAGTGGCTCCTCATTAGCAGCGACTCAGCGAAAAAGGTAGCTCTAATTAAGGGAGTGGCCACTCATTAGGAACTCTCCCCTCAGTTGTAGAATTATAAAATACGAGTCCTTTCAGCTTAATTATAACCACACACAAAAAACAAATATAGTGCCTTTTCCTAAGCCTATTCAGTGTTGAAATTGGCGGGAAGCTTCTTACTGCCATTAACGATTATCGATATCGAGTTCTTGCTGTGAGCTCGATTGTTGAGAAAATGACGTTTAAGTGAGGCGATAAATAAAACCATACTGTTTTGTGCATGGCTGACTCCATGCTTGGATTCTAAAGAGTTTTCCGCAAATGGTTTGATTAAAACAAATTAAACTGAACTTATTGGGCGTTTTTCTGATATAGATTTATAGTTTTGGTCTAACAGTTTTTTAACGGTAAGGCCATCACATTGTAACAGTATTTAAAAAAATATATATAAATAGTTTTCGTAATAAAATGACGCTCTGTCTTTTCTATCTCTCTCTCTCTCTCTCTCTCTCTCTCTGTAGATTCTGATGTCAGGTATTCTTACAGTGACAGTCTTGAATGTATTAACTTTTCAGACAGTCTAGTTTAGCGCGAGCTTAAACCTCCAATACAGACTGAAATTCTGCTCAGTCATTTGCAGATGGACCCAGTATAATCTTAAAAGAATGCTTACACTTGTTGATTAAAAACTAGAAGTTTTCTAGTCTAATATGTGATGGTCAGGGTCATTTGAACAATCATCTGTAGATTCATAAAAACATGATAATCTTACTGGTCTAGCATTTTCATGGCGTATTGGCAACCGCCAGACATTTACAAAACGTTCTCATTGACAGCGGTGTGTTAAGCTAATCAAACCTGAGTGAACTCACTTCTGATTTGTGTCTAAGGTCTTTGATCTTAAACAGACAGGCTATCAAAGAACTTCAAGAACTTGCTTGTTTCAATGGTTTCTTATTATGAACTGCAACATCTCCAAGCATGTGATATTGAAAAATGCCATTTCACCGATAACTGAGCCGTGACACGACAAAACCAACAAAGTGGTTGTGCGCCCAGCGCAGACTCAGTTCAGCCTGGGCATCCGCCCAGTCTGATCAGAGTCTTAGCTGGCCGCATGGATGTAGCTTAGACCCTTAGCTACCATTTAAGTGCTTAGGGAAGGGTCTGATCAGACTGGACGGAAACGACCGTGACTGATCAGCTTTAAACAAGGTTTTAAAAATATAGTTTGAGTCTGCAAAAAATGTTTTGTCTAAGCTAGAATAGACGGCAAACACTGTAGATCAAGGTGAGGCGGCTAATCTACGGTATCGGCAAATTACACTTTTTTTTCTTCATTTTTTGGCACTATAGTGTTAAAGAGCAGCCAAAGACAATATTGACTGATTGAAGTGATAAGTTGGTGGCGATGTTTTAGAAAGATACAAGTTTATGTATTGCTCCGTGTAGAAATGATTGGAAATTCTTGTACTGTCTGCAGGTATTGGATTAAAAATGTCATTATGGCATTTCCGCCAAATATAAACAGGTTTGGATGGCATGAGCAAACTGTAGTGGAGCCACGTCGTGCGAAAACTTTTCCATTCTTCCAAGAGGTACATGATAGCTCATTATAACTTCTCGTATCTGGCGCATGGACTTATGGGTATTATCCAGATTACAATAAAAATGGCGGACACAGCTTGAACAGATAGATAGCTGCCAAACTTATCCGAAGGAAGTTCTCAGCTTTACCCACAGGAAATGCGACAGACGACGCTGAAAAGTGCAAGGAATATACAAAGCATTCATGGCTCAATTTGTGAACATGCGCGGATTGATCCGGACGCGCAAGATTATTAGTTTGTTAAACAAGATGCGCATATGTTCGGTTGGGATGAAAGAGCGAGTTATTATCGGATTACATACGTTTGCAAGAGCTCCGGTAGCTCAGTGGGTTAAGTGCTAGCCGGGCCGGGTAGCGCAATCGGTAGGGCACCTGACTCGTAAGTCAGAGGTCCTGGGTTCGAATCCCGGTCTGGCCACATACTTTCGTTTCTCCTTCCGCTGATTCAAGAAGGGCAGTTGTCAGTTACTGGCGAAAGTATGTGAACTTAGTACTGGTTAACCGCTTAGAAAGTCTAGGCCTGCCCAGGAGTGGTGTGGTTAGGTTAACTGACCGTCCCGACATGACCTTAGTTGTTTACCGTGGACGTTAAGCATCAAATCAACCAAAATCAATTTCTGCTGGAGCCGAAAACCTTTTCAACCGCAAACGGGGTTCCATTGCATACACTCCTTATTATCATCCTCCCATCACCCCCTATCGTCCTGATATGACTGAAATACTGCTGACATATTTTCGAAATTCAAATTCGAACAGCAAAGTCCATATCAGAGCAGACACTGCATACCAGAAAGTTAATTGAACTCCGTATGATAAACAATTGCGATTTGTGCTCCACTGTGCTCCACTTGAAACACCTACGTTACGCGTATACTCTAATACTTGAAGCGATTTGCAAACAGCGTAGATCTAGACCAGGCGGCTCAAGATACTACGCTGTTTGCCCTCTAGTCTTTGAATTCTCAATATGCTTAAACTTGGACAAAACATTTTTTTCGAAACCATGAGATGTGAATGTTGTCGTCTGCTGTTTTGGCGCTGTAAGGGTTAATATCTCTCAGGAAATCAGAAACTGCATTACATTTCACGATAAATGAATACAGCTCCCTCGACAATTTAAGCTACAGATATAATCGTCTGGACAATCAGATTTCCAAATAATTTAAGCGGCAACGCCAGACATGACACTCTGTTCATCTAGAACTGAGCTTGAGAAGGCAGAATGGTTGTTCCGTATATATGATAACAGAGCAGACCCTGACCTAACTGTACGTATAAGGAGAAAAAACAAGAAGAAAAGAAACGGGACGAGTCCATCTTCTTTTTAAGCAGTGATGCAGCAGCAATAACATGATAAATAGTTAGATTCTCTTGAAGCCTACTGAGCTGTGTACGAGATGTTCTATTGAAAAAAGAACCAGAGTTTGATAAAGATTATGTTGTGCCCATTGACCTTGCAAGCCGTTATTGAATATAATAGACTAGATCTTTACAGACATGCAAGGTTCAAATGTAGAGCATATTCATGGGAATGATAGCAGAAACTGCATAAACATGTACAAGTATCTAGTAAGACTAACGATGTAAATGTAGTGGTATATACACGAGAAAGGCAGATAAAAACTTGAGCACACAACAAAAGCTAATGGAAACCAATGCTACTAAATAACACTCGGACGTGTAGGCACCAGCGCTCTGATTGTGATGGTCGAAATTATCAGAGGAAAATAGTAAGAACTTTCACCCTTCGGACTATGGAGGTTTTGTATGTGCAAGCATGTGAGGCATTGTAAACAAGCAGATTCAACGAATTTATGTCCCCCGCCTTGGAAACTAGGTCTCCACTGTATATACACTTAGTGTTTGAGCCGAAAAAGCGGCTAAGTTAAAAATGTGAAAAAAGTAATAAAAAATAATGTGAGGATTATATCCAAACCACATGCATATTTTCAGACCATGATCAAAACACCTGTGAAGTCTCAAAAGAATCGGCATAAAACTGTAGGAGAAGTTGCACACGCAAGGTACCCACTATCTATTCATCTATTCACTTTGATAGTAAAAATGTATGAAAAATGGCTAAGTTCAATTTGCGAAAAAAGTGATAAAAATAATGTGAGGATTATATCCAAACCACATGCATATTTTCAGACCATGACCCAAATACCTGTGAATTTTCACAGGAATCTTCATAAAACTGTAGGAGGAGTTGCGCACAAGTAACAACCCACTCTAGTCACTATGTTAGTAAAAACGCCTAAAAAATGACTAAGTTCAACTTGTAAAAAAAGTAATAAAAAATAATGTGAGGATTATATCCAAACCACATGCATATTTTCAGACCATGACAAAAACAGCTGTAAAGTTTCAAAAGAATCAGCATAAAACTGTAAGAGGAGTTGCGCACACAAGGTACCCACTATCCAGTCACTTAGATAGTAAAAACGCCTAAAAAATGACTAAGTTCAACTTGTGGAAAAAGTGACAAAAATTAATCTCAGGATTATATCCAAACCACATGCATATTTTCAGACCATGACAAAAACAGCTATGAAGTTTCGAAAGAATCGACATAAAACTGTAGGAGGAGTTGCGCACACAAGGTACCTACCGCTTTAGGACGGAAATAAGGACGGACGGACGGACGGAATGCCGAAAACTATGTCCCTCCGCTTTTCTTCGAAAAGGCGGGGGACAATAAAATAGAGTTTTCATATTGGATGTGTATCGAGTATATCGAAATATTTCTGAAGACCAAAAACCGAAAACGGTCGCCTCGTACCTTTCGCGTAAACGTTGACTATACTCATGCTATACCGTAATCGCCCCATTTACCGCACATGCCCCTATAACCGCACACCAAGGCCATTTCCGGATAAAAGTGCATAAGCGCACACTGCTTTTTCCTTTTGAAACTCACAAAATCAAATGCATCAAGTTCAACTTACCATTACTGTTTCAACAGCGACAGTGTTTTCAGTTTTGTTTTCCCGACGCAATGTGCGAAGAGAGCAACTCTATCGGTCTAAATGTCAATCGGGGGTCCTCGCCGATATTTACTAAGTTGGCTGAAGTGTTATGATGTGTACGAGTGCGAACAGCGACTCGGATCAGCTTACACATCTGCGCCGTCTGATTAGCGTATTCTCTGTCTGCATCAACAATGGGAATGTACAAGTTGGTCCCAGAAGGATCGAGCTTACGAAGTTATGAGGTTGCGGGGGTGCGCAGGCTGAACTGAGTCTTTGCCTTTCGTACATGCGAAAAGGCGCCATTTCTCAAGAGCAATTCTTGTCATATATAGCGATAATGTGCACGTGCGTAAAAGTGCGTTTGGAAAGATACATGAACGACAGATGAGAAACAAATAAATTATCATAACGACAAACTCTTGTTCCCTGACAAAATCAGTCTGAATGCATGCGCAAACTGAACGAAGCGATCAGCCTGCGCATATGCATGGTATGTGCATTTAAACAAAGTTCGCGGTAGCCATAGGATAGCTTATGGCATACCTGGCCCGTGGGCCTCAAAAGGGCCTCAGGACACATTCGATCAGCAAACACCCGCATCATACAGTGCATTTCCGAACACTGACCAGTCTAACAAATCTCCAGGATTCGCCGATAGTTTGCAAAATAATTGTTTTAAGATGCGCAGACTGGTCTAAGGCTTTGCTGTTTGCACATGTAATACGGTACCTTTCTCATGACACATTGCCAATATTTCTGTACCCTTGGACGTAATATAGGACAGACCGAAAATCAAAGAAGATCAAAAGGACCGCATCTTCCAGAATTAGACTGAGTGTGTTATTAATAGAAGCCCGTGAATTTAAAGCAGACCCCTTGCGATGAATGAATGCCAGAGCACTGACAAACTTACCTGACGTCTTTAAACAATCACATATTAGGTCATTGTAAATGTGTTGAAATACTTTCCTTTCTTTCGGAATATTTTATTTGGAATAATGAAGAAGGACAAAGAGAATGAAATACATGCATAATGAGGACATATTTAATACTGAGAGGTATGAGACATAATTTGCGACTTGACATGAGATCGTTTTTCTCCCGGAAATTGGCAATTCAAATAGTTCGAACACTAAATATTTTCATGACACTTCGAACACCCCGATCAGTATTGCCGACTATTTCGACTGTTCGTTTGTTGTTTTTTCGTTCTGAGTGTGCGGTTATTAGAAAGGTTTTTAACCACACTTTTTTGTTGCAATTTTGAAAAAGTTAAGCGCACCGTGCGGTAAATGGGGCGAATACGGTAATTATTTTCTGTCTCCAGCCGGTGAAGTTTTCTTAGTAATTTTCTTAGTAATAAAGGAAAAACACAAGACAATAACTGTTTTGATTATATAGCTTTAACTTCTATTTCTTCTCCTTGAACGCCCAGAGAGACACTTAATGATGATTTAAGCTCTTGCCTGACATTCTCATAATCAATTGAAGATTGGGTAAATTGGTTGGCGTGACAAAAACAACAGTAGGGACACAGACAGTGCCAGTCAAACTAAATATACTCTGATGTTTTATTTACACATCATTCTCAGAAAGTATCATCGAAAGGCATTCTTTTTAAAGATGCTTAGACTTGCGCATACTTATTTTTAATCACTTGTGCAATTGCTCTCAAAGCTGAATAAAGATTTAGAAACCAATTTATCATATGTGTCGCTCTTATTCAGTGACAACGTTGTGTCATAAAAATCGTATGACCACATGTGTAATAACACTTTGGCGCATACACGTATCGTGATTGTCAACAATGCGTTTTCTTACTGAAATAATTTTCAAACTGAAGGCATTAAAATCCCATTTTGAAGGGCCATATGATAAACAGAATCTTACACTCGTGATAATTTCTTATGAAATTTATGAAACTCGCCGAAGGCTCGTTTCATAAATTTCATATGAAATGACCACTCGTGTAAGATACTCTATTTATTATCATTGGAGTACCATGAAAAGACCACTATCACAAAACTTTACCCACCCAAGACACTGAAAGAAGAGCGCAAGAAACACAAATGGCAAAGCGGAACAGTATACGGTACAGCCAAGTGTCAAAAGTCGTTCCCCAAAATTGTACTTTCCATAGACTTTAAATCATTTGTACATGTAAGTGTGCGGGGAACTTAACTGTAGGAATACTGCTCATCGTATCGATATTTGATTTTATATGGTTATAAATAAAGACCAATAATTTTGGTAACGCGTAATAAGTTTTATTTTAATTTAAGTTAATTGTCCTTTTGGGAATATGCTTTTAAAGGCAACACCAGCTGGATGGCTGCTATGGAGCATGTCGTTGCCAGTGCCAGCCGATCTGTCTACGTTTAAATGTTCAGAGTGATCGTTGTATAGTTTCTATCTCATTTTAGGATATTTACCCTGGGTATGAGGAACAAATGTATAATACTGAAAAATTCATCTGGGCAATGTTTAATGTGAAATAAAAAATGCATATAGTCTCTCATAACTCCTTTTAGGAGTGGCTCTGAACAACTTTAATGATATGTAGAGAGATGAGACTCAAATAAATATAAAATCATAAATATTTGAATACAAGCCTTACAATAAAATTTCTTTCACACTTGGAAATGCATTAAAATCAATGGAAAATAGATTTTAGGGCAAGACTTGTGACACTTTGTTGAGTTTTTATCCTAATAAACGCCCCGGGGCATTTTACTACAGCCTCAAAATAACAAATCAGCCACTCGCCAAAATTCTTCAGCTAACAGTTTTATGTGATTAATAGAAGATGCACTGTGTCATCACTAAGATAGCCGTCAGCAACATAAAATACCTCGCGGACCTTGATGTGGGGATCATACGTCCCTATAAAATTACAATATCTGAAGTTTTTAACCCGAAAATTGGCTAATGTTTGAGTCATTATAAAATCATTTTCGGAAAAATGGGAGGGAGGGCGTTTATTAGATCGGGGGCAATTAATAGGATTAATATGGTACTTCGCTAACGGACACTCATTTTAGCACAGCCATTTTTGGAAATTGCAAACATCCAGGATCGGTTCGAGTTTCCTTTCCCTGAAGAATGAAAACATGACATGTAAACCAAATTTTAACAGTCTGACAGTTCACTGCATGTTTGTTTTGGTTGGATGCGTGTATCCCATTATTATTGGTTTAAACATATTTTATTCGCTTTTTTAATTGTAACATACATACATAATATATACAATACAATCTTGGGATTAGAACGAAAGCTGAGTGCTTATAGAGTTCTTCTCCCATTATTATTGCTACCCGTATGCCTGTAGTAACTTTGAAGAAATTTCCGTGAGGTTTTTTTTCTGGGCGTAGAAGTTAAGAAAAACAGAAGTCATGTATAGTTTCTAAGCCTAGAAGTTCTATTATAGAGTTAGTCTAACTAGTAGTTAATGAGTCCCATTGAATTCAGAAATCGACGTTACGAGTTGTTACGTCAATATTGACCCAGTTAATGATAGGTTCCCCTCTTTATTTAAAAGTAAGTAGACTTGGAACCAATATTGCTTCTGGCCGGTTTACATCGCGGAATGATTATGTACAAAGTAGTTAGGTATTTTGTCAACGTATATAAGAAGTTTGAGACCTGAGTATCTCCATGTAATACATAAATTTATATAAAAGACGATAACAGATATTTCTAGACTAATATGCACAGTGGAAGGAAAGTAAACGATGATTATTTGAGCGTATGTGTATTCCGATTGGAAGAGTACTTCGGTCGACCACCTAGCTGATGAAATATCTCCGTATTTTCCTAGTGAACATCGTTACGAGATTTGAACAACGTTATCTCAATAGTCAATCGACTTTGATACCGCTAAATTATTAATGATCAAAAATAATAATTCAGTCCATGAAAGATGAATTTAATTGTTGAATTTGAGCTCGCATAACAAAATTTAAGCCGTGACCTAGATATTCGAGACCTTATCGGGACGTTTCGCGCCAGGGACGTTTCGTCCCAAACAGGCCAAAAACCCGGGACGATTCGTCTCAGGACGTTTCGACCCATATTCATTTAGATTTCATCGAGAGATCACCGTATCAAAACGAAAGAACGAATCTGAATACAAAATCCGATACATAAGACTGTACACTCATGATTCTCACTGGCTTTAACTTTAATGTTTAGTTCGTGAATTTATTGAAATTCAAACAGATTTCTCAGCCTAAAAAAACGAAATGCAAGGATTTGTCAGTGTAAGCGGAAGTAAATGTCACCAATACGGCGGTTTGAGCTAAGTCCTTCGAGGATAATCCAGACAGTTACATTAGTTTTTCTTTTGTTTAATATATTATTAGAAAAGTATACCTAATATTGTATTCATATTTATAGGCATAGTACTATATTGTACCGTTTGAAACAAGAGTAAAAGCTCTTTCAGTATGAAACTATTAAGTTGCAATCCATCCACACTTGGTTCAAAACTTCATTATTAACAGGATGGGGTACAAGGTAAATATTATATAAAGGTCTCATCTGGCCAAACTAGCTACACTTTTGACTCATCCTGATGTTGAAAGAGTTGTTTTGGGGTATATTGGTGAGTTCAGAGACAGACTCACTTAACACCAGCATAACACCTATGAACACCGGTCTGATTCCTACCTGCTAAGAGATGCATCCTGTATTACCCAGAAACTTATCGATGAATACCGGTCTGCTCAGACACACTCACCGCACTACCTAGAAACATGTCAATGAACACCGGTCTGATTCCTTATCTTAACTGCTATGACACACTCACTGCATTAACTAGAACTATTTGGATGAACACTTGTCTGAAACCTATCTTCTCAGACACACTGACCCCACTACTTAGAAACAATCTGATGAACACCGGTCTAATAACTTCACCATCCTACCTTAAAACATGTTGATGAACATCGGTCTGTTTCCTACCTGCTTAGACAAATTCACCGCATTACCTAGAAACATGTCGATGAACACCAGTCATCGACATGTTTTTAGGTAGTGCAGTGAATTGTCTAAAGAGGGTAAAATCAGACTGGTGTTCATCGACATGTTTCTAGGTAATGCGGTGATTACGTATAAGCAGGTAGGAATCAGACCGGTGTTTATTGACATGTTTCTAGGTAGTGGGCTGATTGTGTCCGAGCATGTCTGGATCAGATAAGTGTTCTTCAGAATGTTTCTAGGTAGTGCGGTGAGTGTATCTGAGCAAGTACATATCAGACATATATCAATTGACAGATTCCTACCTGCTTTGACAAATTCAGCGCACTACCTAGTAACATGTTGATGAACACCAGTCATCGACATGTTTCTAAGTAGTGCAGTGAATTGTCTAAAGAGGTAAAATAAAACTGGTGTTTGACATGTTTCTTGGTAGTGAAGTGATCATGTCTAAGCAAGTAGGAATCAAACCATTCTTCTTCGACATGTTTTAAGATAGCGGAGTGATTGCGTTGGAGCAGGTCGGTATCGGACAAGTGTTCTTCAAAATGTTTCAAGGAAGTGCGGTGGGTGTATCTGAGCAAGTACGTATCAGACATATATTAATTGACTGATTCCTACCTGCTTTGGCAAACTCAGTGTACTACCTAGAAACATGTTGATGAACACCAGTCATTGACATGTTTTTAAGTAGTGCAGTGAATTGTCTAAAGAGGTAAAATTCAGACCGCTGTACATCAAAATTTTTCTTCGTAGTGAAGTGATCATGTCTAACCAAGTAGGAATCAGACCGGTGTTCATCAATATATATGTTTCTAGGTAGTGGGGTGATTGTGTTTGAGCAGGCTGCTATCGGACAAGTGTTCTTCTAAATGTTTGTAGGCATTGCGGCTAGCAGTGCGGTTAGTGTATCTGAGCAAGTACGTATCAGACATTTATTAATTATTAATTGACATGTTTAGAGGGAGTGCGGTATATTTATTTTACTGGTTTTCATCGATGTGTTTCCAGGTGGTGAGATGAATGTGTCTGAGTGGGTAAGTATTAGACAAATGTTCAACCAAATGGTTCTAGGTAGTGCAGTGAATGTATTTAAGCCGGTAAAAATCAGACTGATGTTCATTGACACTGTCTAGATACCATAAAATCGAAAAAATGATATCACAAAATATGTACGATTGAGTGATATCACAAAATCCAATTAGTGATACCACAAAATAGAATAAGTGATATCACAAAATTGATTTTGTGATGACAGAGATCACAGCTACTTTGTGATATCACTAATTCGATTTTGTATATCACAACATCTATTTAGTGATGTCACATTCGATTTTGTGATATCACTTAATCGATTTTATGATATCACTATATCTATCGAGTTTGTGATCAGTAATTCGTTCCTAACTAGTGATATCAAGAAATCGATATTACAAAAACGATTTTGTGATTTCACTAAATCGATTTAGTAAACATAATATAACACATGGTTTATGACACTCAGGTGAGTCAGTGATAACACATAAAAGTTAGTGAAATCAGAAAATAATGTGATACCACATGTGATATCACATACTTGAAATAGTGGTATCACAAAATCGACATTGTGATATCACAAATTCGATTTTGTACGAATTAGTGATATCACAAACTCAGATTACTGATATCGCCAAATCAAATAAGTGATATCAAACAAAAATCGAATTTGTGATATCGAAAAATCATATCCACTTTACCTTTTGATATATATCCAAATCTGTATAGTGATATCTATGGCAAGCCATTTTACTAATCATAATGCACAGTAGATATCTTATATAGTAAATTAGATAGCTGACATGCCAGTTAAGATATCTAATATAACATATAAGATATATACAACATATAAGAAATCTTATATCCTCTATAAGACATCTGATACAGGATATATCTTATATAGAAAATAAGATATCTTATATAGGATATGAGTTATCATCTTATTTAATTTTTCATATAAGATATCTTATATAATATATCAGATATCTTATATATTAGATATCTTATATAGCATGTAAGATATCTTATATAATAAATCAGATATCTGATATATCAGATATGTTATATATTTAAATAAGATATCTCACATCCTATATAAGATAGCATATCTGATATCGATATCTGATTTACAAAACAGGATATCTTATATGTGATACAAGACATCTTAAATGCTATATCAGAAAATAGAGAAAATGAACAAAAGGTTACTCAGTTTTATTTATTTATTTATTTTTCTTAAAATGCAAGTCTTAAGTCAAAAATTGTGTTAGCCTAATACTCTGCACTAGCTTACAAATCTTTTGATCAAAGATATGTTACTGTGGTCATTTTTAACAAAATTAATACATCCAAAAACTAAAGTTTTTGCGTGGCTATATCGAAGTAAGATAATTTGTTGGGGTCGAAAACAACACGGAAGAAGCCTCATCAGTCTGCAATGAGATTCAAGTTTCATTTCAACAATCATTGCGACATTTACTTCTATAAACCTGCATAAACTGAGAAGTAAAATCAAACGCCCAATATAACATGACATTTCATGTTATAGTTTTTCTTGTTATTCTTCTGCCAGTAAATGAGGTGGTATCCTAGCAACTCCTAGAGATAATGCAAAGATCGTACTATCATTTGACCAGTTTCTATACGAATAAAGTTCTGTCATAAATGCTGTCTCAATAACTCAACGAGTCATCCTGGCCATACCATCCTTTCGACCTTCTCTTTCATACTGAAAAGCCTAGATCCTGTGACATCCGGCAAAGGTTTAGGCTATCTGTTTGAGACTATAAGAGGGCGGAGTTATTGTGTAGGTACTGTTTTACTGACAAAAATTAATCCCAATGTCCTACGCTATTGGTCAGCGAGATAATAAGATAGTCAATCCCAACCTGTTTTCCCCGAAAAAAACCCTCTAAAATTCCTGCAAGTATGTACCAATATATATGAGCCGCGACACGACAAAACCAACAAAGTGGTTATGCGCTTTGCGCAGACTCAGATCAGCCTGGGCATTCGCCCAGTCTGATCAGAGTCTGTACTGTCCGCATGGAGGTAGCTTAGACCCTTAGCTACCCTTTAAGCGTTTGATACAAAGTCTGATCAGGCTGGGCGCATGCCTAGGTTGAGCTGAGTCCTCGCTGGGCGCACAACCACTTTGTTGGTTTTGTCGTGTCGCGGCTCATATGACTTTACATAACCCAGTCAGATCAGCATTATACAGGAAAGGATACTTCTGCTCATTTGGGGCTTAATTTTCACGTTGATGAAAGATGCTGCAAAATGAATAAAAGTAACCATCTAAAAATCTTAAAATGATTTCCTTTCCGCAATATTTTGAGCGTACAGAAAAATGCTACACTGAATTTTTCATCAAACAAGTTTCTTCTGAAGGAATAACCCTCCATCAAACAGAAAATTAAAAGCAGGGGTCATCGAGCTTATTACTTTTGTACTTAACAAACTCTACACCTACCCTCACATAAAGCACATGGAAAAATATGCATAACTATAAACAAAAGGTATTCAGATAACTTCACTGTGTTTACATATCATAACCCACCAGTATATGAATAAAATAAAACATTTTAGAAAGTTATTATTCACTTAAGTTAATCAAAACTTTAATAAATGTCAAACTGTGAAATATTGCAAAAATAATTTTACTATTTTGCTGAAGTTTATGGTTTTTTATAGCATCAAAATGGAAAAATGCTCCGCAAATATTACATTAACCGCGGTATTTAGCCATTTCAGCCTCTTGATCCCTTTATAGTAAAACATTGACTCTAGTATAAGTTTTTGTTTTGATGATAACATAAAAAAATTACGATTTCTTAGCAAAGGACCTGGTATGATAAGGCCCATATTTGGCCCCCAGAAAACTCATTTTTCAAAAGTTCTATTTCGATAACTAAAATGCATTCATAGGAAAGTTCTAACCTAAAATGAAACAGCAAATACAAAATCAACCAGTTCTTGCATAAAATATTTGTGTTTTTAATCTTGAACATACCCATACCCCCAGAAGATTCTGACGAAAATGACGAATTTGGTAGCCTTTGCGGCTTTCAAAATATATGAGCCCGGCCTCCAGCACATTTTATATTTTATATGCAGACATAATTTTGATATATTTACATGCCATGAAAATATTAAATGTGCTGGAGACCGGGCTCTATGTTTATTTCTAAATTTTTGCTACCAAACTGGCAGCGTTTGGAACATTTCCCCTGTTTTCTCAACACAAAAACGCCCATATCTCCGCTCACAGACAAAATAAACATATGTTGTGGGTATTCATTTTCTTAGTTAGACCACGAGAAATAATTTGGTACACATTTCATTTTGATCTGTTGGATTTTTTTGGTTAGCGTCTCTGGACTTGCAAACTTGAGTGGGTGGGGTACCTTACAGGCATTGTGCAATGCACAGGTAATTAGCCGTGGTACCCAACGTATAAGCATTTCATCAAAAGCCTTTAATCAAGAGCTTTCAAAAGCTATTGTAAATGACTTATTTCTTTAAAGGAAAAATTATTAAACTCAGTTTTTCTTGCAATTTTCCTTCATATTATTGAACCAACATAGGCATATCAGAAATCATGTTATTCTGAGAATTAACAAAAGTCAAACATATTATTTCTGTTTGTTCCCATACACACAAACGATAAGCAATAGAAACCATGCAATTTTAAGAGAATTTGAATGGGGGCCAAAAACGGCCCTTATCATACCAGGTCCTTTCTTTCAAACGCGTGACTTAAAGAGATGCTAGTTGCTTCTGATGTATGCGATAAATGTATAATTACAATTTGCGACAATACAAGGAGACCTGTCGTTGAGCAGACATTGATAAATCGTATAGAAGAAAATCTTATACCCAATTTGATTATTTGAGCCGCGACACGACAAAACCAACAATGTGGTTGTGCGCCCAGCGCAGACTCAGATCAGTCTGGGCATTTGCCCAGTCTGATCAGAGTCTTCGGTGTCCGCATGGGGGTAGCTTAGACCCTAAGCTACCTTTTAAGCGTTTAGCGAAGACTCTGATCAGATTTGGTGGATGCCCAGACTGGTCTGAGTCTTCACTGGGCGCACAACCACAATGTTGGTTTTGTCGTGTCGCGGCTCAATTTTCTCTGTCACATCGAATTTAACATCGATAAGCTACACCAAATGACATGTTAGTTTATAAGTACTTGTCTTGGGAAGAAAGCTATATGACTGATATGGTATCAAACAGAATTTCTCTCGATTATATATTCATAAATGTAATCAGGCCTTTTTCAAAGAATTTGAAATTAAACATTATTTTATAAAATTGCCTATTTTTGCATCTGCTCCTCTGTTTGTGATTGCGATGAAATAGCGCAAATTTTGATACTGCAGTCACAAGTTTAGACAGAAATAAGAAAGTTTCCTCAGTTGAGTATAATTAAGTTACTTCATTTTCCAAAAGAATCAGTTCATTGGGGATATCAATGATTCTCGGGTCCTATTTACCTAATGAACCGTAGCTTATTAGAAAGTTACAAGTGTCTCTCTGCTTGAACTTGTCAAAGTCATCGCTTGAACTACGCTGAAATCGCTCAAAGCATGTTATCTGACATTTTACTAATGAGCCGCGACACGACAAAACCAACAATGTGGTTGTACGCCCAGCGCAGACTCAGATCAGCCTGGGCATCCGCCCAGTCTGATCAGAGTCTTCGCTGTCCGCATGAAGGTAGCTTAGACCCTTACCTACCCATTAAGCGCTTAGCAAGACTCTGATCAGCATGGGTGGACGCCCACGCTGATCTGAGCCTGCGCTGGGCGCACAACCACATTGTTGGTTTTCTCGTATCGCGGCTCACTTGTCATTATGGATTGTTCGTTGTGATCGATCATTCTTCTATAGGTAATTTCATTGGAATAGTTTAAGGATATTTATGTGCTTCTGTAAATGTTATTTGTAGAGAAGCTCGGGATGCAAGTTATATATCATCCCATTAATATTATGAATAATCGAAACAATAGTCAGAAACAGATTTTTTTTTTGTATGCGTCAATGCCTCCTGTCAAAGCTTTATCAAAAGCACAGTCACGCACTACAAAAATATTAAGTCTGATAATTCCAAAACAAAGAGTGCCATTAGCAGTGGAAAACTGAATGACGCCTGAGTGCACAGTGGAACAAAATTAAACTAAAACATAGGTTAATATACCCATAAATGTCAAATTACAACGCAGCACCTATACAGGATCAGACTCCCAAGCAACAAAGCCCCCACTTATAAGGAGATAATTTATATAAGCTTTTTGCTTTTTATCAGATCCTGCACCGTATAACTATGTCTACATGTGTATATGCATATTGTATGTGAAGAGTTCTGAATAAAATATTGTTTGAACTAATTGAGTCTCCTCGGCCTTTCTTGGAACTAACAAAAAAAAAATAAAAAAATAAAAAAACGAGGGTAAAACAATGTAAAAAAGCAATGACCAGGAACTGATACAATCAACTTCCACATCCCACTCACGACACCAGACAAGAAATAGTTACACGAAGCAATCGCAAAAAATAAGATAACACGAGTGGATAGTAAACTGACCGACTATTTTCAAAGTAGGTGGTCATAAAGCTAGACTGAAGAAAACATAAATATAAAAAAAACAAGCAAAACGTCTATTTTACCTAAAAACG
Organism: Ctena decussata; assembly: GCA_963989385.1. NCBI lineage: Eukaryota > Metazoa > Mollusca > Bivalvia > Lucinida > Lucinidae > Ctena > Ctena decussata. Next base: position 43,679,436 of record OZ022500.1, read on the forward strand.
AACATACAAAACAAGCCGAATGTTCGAGGACACAGGTAAGCGGGACAACAAACAATAAAAACTATAACATCGATTGTGATTCAAGTAAAAGTTGGTTCATTAACCATCTACCATCATGTGTCAAGTACCATTTAGAGTTGATACATGACACCGAAAGAAGACGAAACATTAAACACTGACGACAAAACAAAACAACACATTTGCAATGCACGTGTGAGATAACAGAAACACTCTGTATTAACAAGAGGAACTCTAACAGATGACTCACCTTAGAACTATCGGTAGTAAGAAGATAAATGGGTACCATTTCAGGAGGGGTAGCTCTGCAATTTACATATTAACCACCCTTCTCAGTGGGGTCAACTTTTAAAGAAGAGAATTTGCTCCTTTGAGAGAAAACTCGTAGAACCCTTTTTTGGAAGGGATTTGTCGCCCAGGGAAGCAAACAAGAGGCCACAAAAGCTGTTTCCCTTTGGTAAAAATGGCGAAAAAATATAAAGGTGATCCCATACACCATATACCGGTTTTACCCTGATGCAACTGCACTCTTGATACTAATGCAGTTCCAAAAAAGTCAGTGTTCAGTCTTAATTAAGCCGAGGCTGCTTTTTTCGTTTCTTTACTCAACTGCTGTTTTAGCTCACCTGTCAAGGTGAGCTTATAGTATACCTTTGGTCCGTCGTCCCTCGTCGGCGTCGGCGTCGTCGTCCACACTTTTAAACACCAATATCTCCTAAACCAGCAGGCCAATCTTGATCAAATTTTATGTGTAGCATTATTGGGGTGGGGGATTGACTGCATTTGGCTTAAGGGTAGATTGGGTTGGAACTCTGGTTGCCATGGCAACATATAGCTCCCATAGACTTATAATGGGGAAAACTTCAAAAATCTTCTTCTCTGAAACCATGAGGCCCAGAGCTTACATATTTAGTATGTAGCAATGTCTAGTGGTCCCCTACATAAATCCTGCCAACCATGCCCCTGGGGCCCAAATTGGCCACGCCCCGGGGGTCATTAGCTCCCATAGACTTACAATGGGAAAATCTTAAAAAATCTTCTTGTCTGAAACCATGAGGCCCATAGCTTATATATATATAGCATGTATCAATGTCTAGTGATACCCTACTAAAATCCTGCCACTCATGCCCCTGGGGCTCAAATTGGCCACGCCCCAGGGGGTCATTTGTTTATATATAGCTATATAGCTTAAGAACCTTAAAAAACTTCTTCTTTGGAACCATGAGGCCCAGAGCTTATATATATAGTATGTAGCAATGTTTAGTGGTCCCCTACATAAATCCTCCCAATCAAGCCTCTGGGGTCCAAACTGGCCACTCCCCGGGGGTCATAATCTCCCATAGACTTATAATGGGAAAAACTTCAAAAATCTTCTTCTCTGAAACCATGAGGCCCAGAGCTTACATATTTAGTATATACCAATGTCTAGTGGTCCCCCTACATAAATCCTGCCAACCATGCCCCTTGGGCCCAAATTGGACATGCTCCGGGGCTCATTAGCTCCCATAGACTTACAATGGGAAAATCTTAAAAAAATTTCTTCTCTGAAACCATGAGGCCCATAGCTTATATATATAGCATGTATCAATATTTAGTGATCCCCTACTAAAATCCTGGCACTCATGCCCCTGGGGCTCAAATTGCCACGCCCCAGGGGGTCATTTGTTTATATATAGCTATAGAGCTTAAGAACCTTCAAAAATCTTCTTCTCTGGAACCATGAGGCCCAGACTGCCAGAGCGTATATATATAGCATGTAGCAATGTTTAATGGTCCCCTACATAAAGAGAGGCGCCGTAGTCGAGAGTGGCTCGGCTATTGTGCAAAAAATCGCCGTAAGGTCGTGAGTTCGCGGCTCACTGTCGCCATACGATGACTGGAAAACTCTCTCTGTCAACCCAGCAGTAAATGGGTACCTTTTTCGAATCAGGGAAGGATAAGGCAGCGAAAGGAGAGGGATGGGCTCCGCCTTTCATCAGCTGTGCCCAAGATACAGTGGGTCTCTAATCCCCACTGCCCCTACGGCTATTAGGCTATGGAAACCTTTACCTTTACATAAATCCTCCTAACCAAGTCTCTGGGGTCTAAACTGGCCACTCCCCAGGGATCATAAGCTCCCATAGACTCATAATGGGAAAATCTTAAAAAGTCTTCTTCTCTAAAAGCATGAGGCCCAGAGCTTATATATTTGGTATGTACCAATGTCTAGTGGTTCCCTACACGAATCCTGCCAACCATGCCCCTGGGGCCCAAATTGGCCACGCCCCAGGGGGTCATTAGCTCCCATAGACTTACAAAGAGAAAATCTTTAAAAAACCTTCTTCTCTGAAACCATGAGGCCCAGAGCTTATATGTTTAGCATGAAGCAATGTGTAGTGGTACCCTACATAAATCCTGCCAACCATGCCCCTGGGGTCCAAATTGGCCACGCCCCAGGAGTCATAAGCTCCCATGGACTTACGAGAAAATCTTGAAAAATCTTCTTCATTGAAACCATGAGGCCCGGAGCATATATAGGTAGCATGTAGCAATGTCTAGTGGTCCTCTAGATAAATCATACCAACCATGACCTTGCGGTGCAAATTGGCGACGCCCAGGGGGTCATAAGCTCCTTTTGACTTACAATGGGAAAATTTTAAAAAATCTTCGTCTCTGTAACCATGAGGCCAAGAGCCTATATATGTAGCAAGTAGCAATGCCTATTGGTCCCCTACATAAATCCTGCCAACCATGCCCCCGGGGTCCAGACTGGCCACACCCCGGGGGTCCTTAGTTCCCATAGACTAACAATGGGAAAATCTTAAAAAAATCTTCTTCTCTTAAACCATGAGACCCAGAGCTAACTTCTTTAGTACATATGTAGCAACGTTTAGTGGTCTCTAACATAAATCCTGCCAACCATGCCCCTTGGGGTCCAAATTGGCCATGCTGCTCCCATAGACTTATAATGGGAAAGACTTCAAAAATCTATTTCTCTGAAACCATGAGGCCCAGAGCTTTCATATTTAGCATGCAGCAGTGTCTAGTGATCACCTGCATAAATTCTGCCACTCAAGCACCTGAGGTCCAAACTGCCCACACCCCAGGGGGTTGTTTGTTTATATAGAGCTCTATAGTTAAAGAGCCTTCAAAAATCTTCTTTTATGAAACCATAAGGCCAAGAGCTTCTGTATTTAGTATGTAGCAGTGTATAGTGGTCCTCTACATAAATCCTGCCAATCAAGCACCTGGGGTCCAAACTTGCCACACCCCATGGGGTCATCGAATTAGAATTGCAGCCTGTTTATTAGCTTACCTGAGCTGGAAGCTTACATTTTATAACTCAGGTGAGCGGTCGTTGCCCTTTGGCTACTTGTTTGTTTCTTTGATGTGTTTTTTGCTTCCATATGGTCTTCCCTTAAACTTTTTTCCATCTTTATGGGGATATTTATCTCATCAATAAACGCTTCATTCGCATATCGGATTTACAAAAGATCTTTCGACAAGGACAATAAACAGTATGTACAATGTGAATCACAAGCTCGTCCATATTGATGATTTAACATTTGAGCCGCGACACGAGAAAACCAACAAAGTGGTTGTGCGCCCAGCACAGACTGAAATCAGCCTGGTCATAAGCCCAGTCTGATCAGATTCTTGGCTAAGCGCTTATAGGATAGCTTAGGGTCTAAGCTACCTCCATGCGGACAGCGAAAACTCTGATCAGACTGGGCGGATGCCCAGGCTAATCCGAGTCTGCGCTGGGCGCACAACCACATTGTTGGTTTTGTCGTGTCGCGGCTCATTTCTCTGTCACATCGAATTGAACATCGATAAACTACTCCAAATGACTTGTTAGTTTATAAGTACTCGTCTTGGGAAGAAAGCTACACTGCATTTCGTATGACTGATATGGAATCAAACAGAATTTCTCTCGATTATATATTCATAAAAGTAATCAGGCCTTTCTCAAAGAATTTGAAATTAAACATTATTTAAAAAAAATGCCTATTTTTGCATCTGCTCCTCAATTTGTGATTGCGATGAAATAGCGCAAATTTTGATACAAAATTTTGATACAATGCTAAAAAGTTCCAACGCTTGCCAGCATCAGGCCCCCTTGTATATATGGTTATAACAACCACCGTACTCCGTTTATAAAACGTCTTCTATGCTTCTTTAATTTCTTTTTGTTGTATTTACTCATATGTCATGTCTATATGACCTGAGATTTAATAAAGGTATGTTCTGTTCTGATACTGCAGTCACAAGTTAGTTATATGGCGATCAATGAGTATAATTACCTTACTTGATTTTTCAAAAGAATCAGTTCATTGGGGGTATCAATGTTTCTTGGGTCCTATTTACCTAATGAACCGTTGCTTATTAGAAAATTACAAGTGCCTCTCTGCTTGAACTTGTTAAAGTCATCGCTTGAACTACGCTGAAATCGCTCCAAGTCTGTTATCTGACATTTTACTTGTCATTATGGCTTGTTCGTTGTGATCGATCATTCTTCTAAAGGTAATTTCATTGGGATAGTTTATGGATATTTATGTGCTTCTGTAAATTTTATTTGTAGAGAAGCTCGGAATGCAAGTTATATATCACCCCATTAATATTATGAATAATCGAAACAATAGTCAGAACAAGATTTTTTTTGCATTGCATAGATGCCTCCTGTCAAAGTTTTATAAAAGCACAGTCATGCACTACAAAAATATTAACCCTTAAAACGCCAAAAATTAAAATTGTTGAATTGGCAAACAGTGTAGATCCAGATGAGCAGGCTGATAATGAGCCATCTCATCTTAATCTACACTGTTTGCCCTCTAGTGTTCGAATTCTCAATATGATATCGTTTGGACAAAACGTTTTTTTAGAAATTCTGCAGACGTAAATTTTGTCGTCTGCTTTTTGGCGCATTAAGGTTTAAGTCAGATTATTCAAAAACAGAGAGTGCCACCAGCAGTGGAAAACTGAATGACGCCTGAGTGTACTGTGGAATAAAATTAACCTAAAACATAGATAAATATACCCAGAAATGTCAAATTACAACTCAACACCCAAACAAGATCAGACTCCCCAGCAACAAAGCCCCCACATATAAGGAGATAATTTATATAAGCTTTATGCTTTCTATCAGGTCCAGTACCGTATAACCATGTCTACATGTGTATATGCATATAGTATGTGAAGAGTTCTGAATAAAATATTGTTTGAACTAATTGAGTCTCCTCGGCCTTTCTTGGAACTAACAAAAAAAAAAAAAAAAAAAAAAAAAAAAAAAAGAAACAAAAAGGGGGTAAAACAATGTAAAAAAGCAATAACCAGGAACTGATACAATCAACTTCCACATCCCACCCACGACACCAGACAAGAAATAGTTACACGAAGCAACCACAAAAAATAAGATAACACGAGTGGTTGTAAACTGAACGGCTATTTTCAAAGTAGGTGGTCATAAAGCTAGACTAAAGAAAACATAATTATTAAAAAGCAAGCAAAAGGCCCATTTCACATAAACCCGCAAAAAAAGAACATACAAAACAAGCCAAATCAAAGACTAAGGTAAACGGGACAACAAACAATAAAAACAATAACATCGATTGTGATTCAAGTAAAAGTTGGTTCATTAACCATCTTCCATTATATGTCAAGTACCATTTAGAGTTTGATACATGAGACCGAAAGAAGACAAAACATTAAACACTGACGACAAAACAAAACAGCACATTTGCAATGCACGCATGCGATAACAGAAACACTTTCTATTGCCAAGAGGAACTCCAACAGATGACTCACCTTAGAACGATCAGTAGTAAGAATAGTCAAGACAAATGGGTACAATTTCAGGAGAGGTAGCTCTGCCATTTACATATTAACCACCTTTGTCAGTGGGGTCAACTTTTAAAGAAGAGAATTTGCTCCTTTGGGAGAAAATTCTTGGACCCCTTTTGGAAGGGGTTTGTCGCCAAGGGAAGCAAACAAGGGGCCACAAAAGTTGTTTCTCTTTTGTAAAAATGGCGAAAAAATATGGAGGTGATCCCATACACCATAAATCGGTTTTACCCTGATGCAACCGCACTCTTGATACTAATGCAGTTCCAATAAAAGGTAGTGTTCAGACTCAATCAAGCCCAGGCTGCTATTTTCGTTTCTTTACTCAACTGCTTTCTTCATTTCTTTGATGTGTTCTTTGCTTCCAGATGGTCTTCCTTCAAATCTATTCGATCTTCATAGGGGATATTTATCTCTTTAATAAAAATACGCTTCATTCGCCTATCGGATTTACAAAAGATCGTGCGACAAGGACAATAAACGGGTATGTTCAATGTGAATCACGCGCTCGTCCATATTGATAAACATTTGAGCCGCGACACGAGAAAACCAACAAAGTGGTTGTGCGCCCAGCACAGACTCAGATCAGCGTGGGGGGCATTAGCCCAGTCTGATCAGACTCTTTGCTAAGTGCTTAAAGGGTAGGTCAGGGTCTAAGCTACCTCCATGCGGACAGCGAAGACTCTGATCAGACTGGGCGGATGCCTAGGCTGATCTGAGTCTGCGCTGGGCGCACAACCACTTTGTTGGTTTTCTCGTGGCGCGGCTCAAAATTTTAGTCATTTTAGACTTAATTAATGATGCGCGTACTGATTGCTGTTGCAGAATTCTCAATTTCTTTGGTTTTCTTTGATAACTGAGTGATTTGTCAAAGATAACAAAAACAATATCGTAGATATTATATTCTGACAATATCTTCAAAATCTCAGTTTCCAGACTTTATTACTGTGCTTTGGCATTGTTGCATCATTTTTTTACCTTAAGGTGTATAAGTACATCGCCATTTTTTTTTATCAAGAGAGACAACGTGTATGGTTTCCTGCTTGCTTCTATGCACAATGAAATCATTCCGAATGGAGATGTTCTCTTAAAGGATAAAAAAGATCAGTTACGACTCTTATACAGCAGTCATAATGGTTCATGATAGTAACTACAAATCTGTGTTTGAAATGACAGTCGTAGGTATGTTGGTTTTCCCACACCACACACTCATACAAACAAATTCTGATTGAAAAGCATAAAAGACAATACATTGACTACTACTATATATCATCGATAATTTTCCATTCAGTCATCTTTATAGCACATTTATATATATCCTTTAGTCTTTGAATCACCATTCAACCTCACTTTCACAGAACTTTTGGGTAAATAGCGGTTTTCCCCTAAAAGCTAGCTTTGGGCGTGCACACAGTGTGTCAATTTTTGCAAAATTTTAAAAAGTTAACCATAAGTGCTTGTCTTAAAAAGCAAGAAACATTTAGGAATCTGATGAAAAGTTGCAAAATACCGAGTTCTCTCTCTCCCTCTCTCTCTCCCTCTCTCTCTCTCTCTCTCTCTCTCTCTCTCTCTCTCTCATTCTCTCTCTCTCTCCTGATTAGCTAAGTAGTAACAAACCGTAGTTAATGAGATCACGTTTACGCTTGTCTTACAGCTGTCATTCGGTTGTCAGTCAAAAGCTAATCCGTCGGAAATGTTAAGAATAACAATTTCTTCAAGAGGCCGTGTCAGTGTCCCATAGTCGATCAGTAAGGACTCTATTTAGCCTGCGCATCCGTGCAGTGTAATGAGAGTCCTCACAATTCTAGATATTGACGGCATAGGTCAGCAACATTAATACTTTCTGCATGTGTTAATTAATCAATATACAATTAACGGTAGTTTTATTTTCAACTACTTTAATGCGCTTAAGTATTGGGACACCTAAAATCATAAATTTTCCATTTGTCCGAAATGGAAAAGTCATGGTTTTAAGTGTCCCAATGTTTAAGCATATAAGAGTAAGTCCAGATTTAGGTTCTGGTGACGCTCTACGCAGACTGAATGCCTACTTGTTTCGGAGCTGCGTCGGAGCTAATGTGGAGTTGTATGAAATTAAGGCCGTCAATTTATGGGGAAGTTATACTGCCATCGTCTTTTTCTCTCCCTTTTTAGCTAGGGTCAACTCTAGGAGCAAATTCTTTCATTTAAGAGTAGACCCCTTTAACGAAGGCTTTAGTCACCCCGAAAAGCAAACCGGAAGTCATAAACGCGTTTACCCTTTGTGAAAACAGGGAAATAGGGAGGTATACCCATATACCTTAATTTAACCCCAAGTAGTTTTTATACTAAACAGTTCCGCTTTGATGATCTGTTCCGTCCGTCTCGCGTATTCTTCGTTCAGTGTCTTTGGTGGAGCGTGCTTTGTGGTTGTGGCCTTATTGAGTATCTTCATTTATTTTTTGGCCAGTTTTGTGTACAAATATGGATTTGATATCATGGTAGTTGAAACAACTAGGGATTACAAGCTGCAACTCGATATTCTTCCATCCATCCTTCGGGTTTTAACGTTACCAGGTACCAAAGGCACGTGGAGGCAACGGCGGTGAAGCCGGATTAGTTTTTTAGCTCACGAAAAGCCCTGGATGAGGCCCATATCAAATTCTGTCTCGAGCTTCGCGCTCGGACATCGTGCGGAAAAGAGTGTGAGATACTGAAATCTGAATGTTAGGCCGAAAATGAGCTGCCAACGGTGTTCTACATACTTAGTCAATTCCGACTTTTGCAGTGCTTCGGGCATTTTGCGAAAGTCGGACTTGACTTCTGTGATACTCTGCCTGTTTACTCCCCTTTATATATAGCTTAATTGTTGCATGCAATGTTTGGTGAGAATAAAACAACATCGACTGTATAAACATGGAGCTACCATTGCTATTATTACAAACCGGAAATGTTTCATTCCACGACTTCCGTCGTTACAAGTGTTTTCCATAACCAGATAAAAACTTTAATAGGAATGAGCACGCTAAAATGAAATGCCATCGGTTTAAAGCTGTCTTTTACGTATTTCATATATGAGCCGCGACACGAGAAAACCAACAAAGTGGTTGTGCGCCCAACGTATACTCAGATCAGCCTGGGCATCCGCCCAGTCTGATCAGAGTCTTCACTGTCCGCATTGAGATTAGACCCTTAGCTACCCTTTAAGCGCGAAGCAAATACTCTGATCGGACTGGGACCCGCGAACACTGGGACGCTAGGCATTAATGGCTCAAAGTGGACGGTGGAATGGGATAAAAATATTTTTTATTTCAGATTGCTGTTGAAATGGCAGGAGTTGCCTCCCATTAAAGTGTACCGATATATCAAAGGAAATATGCGCGAAATTTAAGTTTGCAACTTTTTCTAACAATTCTGATTTCGGTGATCGATGGTGTAAACGAGAGTTTGTTGAGCCTCATGCCTTACAGGCATGAAAAGTAAGCATATTTAAAAAAGTAGCCTAAACGCATTAAATTTTATTCATAAAATACTCACCTTCTACTCCTTAACCCTTAATCAACTTTTCGACATCTACAGCGGGGTATCCAAGAATTTCATAGAAAATATGTTTTGGTTCCAGGAGACAAGGCCGCAAACAACGCTGTTGTTGTTTGACGGCTATACTACATAAACACTTTAAAGCAGGAGCTTGTCGGTACTAGAGCCTACAAAAAGACATCTGCAGAACAGAATTCTGCAGCCATTTACTCCTAAAATTTTCTGGAAATGTAAGGGAACGCCAAGACAGACTTCCTACGATGTATTGGATACCTAAGCTTCATGAAAACCCCCCAAAACGTATAAAGCACAATTTATTGCCAACTGAAGTTCTTGTACTACTACTGAACTTTCTAAAATTATTCACTTTTGCCTCACTGCTGTTATTTAGGGGATAACAGTACTCAAAATTGTGATTTGGGGAGGTAAAGCGCCGGTTTTATGGTCGGAAATTTCGTTTTACGGCGACGCGCCAGCGGAGCCGTAAAACGCAATTTGCGACCATAAAACCGACGATTTACCCCCCCCTAATCACAATTTTGAGTACTGTTATCCCCATTCTAATGCTCTTTTCACATTTTCACTATAAAAGAGAGTGCTACATTGCATCCACAGCAAAAACTTTCAGCGACGTAAAATCAGACATCAGCCAATTAGAAGCGACGCTAAGCTAGTATCTTACTGGGATGCGACAACTGGCGACTAGTTTGGGACAAGGATTTGCGATAAAATCCGCGACTTTGCGACATTTTTCATATTTGGATCTCACTGAAATGGTGATTACGACATATTTGCGAGTGTCGCGCGAATGTCGCACGAATGTCGTACGATTATCTCACGAATCTTGCCCAAATTCGCCTGGAGTTCGCACACACGTCGCGCGACAGTCGCGCGACGTTCGTGAGACACTCGTGCGACGTTCGCACAATAAAATTGCGATTATTTCTCTCGTGCGACTGTGTCACGATACTCTCGCGAACGTCGCACGACTGTCGTGCGAAGGTCGTGCAACAGTCGTACGATGATTTTGCGAGAAAATGAGAACCTATTGACATTCCAGCAATTTCTTAATCATCAGACGTCAGGAAGATGGATATTGTGTTTTATCATAAAATATGGGGTGGTTCAGCCAGAACTCAGCCAGTACATTCTGGTGGACATCCTTCCAAGGGTACTGTTTCTCACTCTCAATGCCCGATTTCATTTTCTTCCTTGTTTCATCCGTCAGTGAAACCGTGGGAGCTCCCGAGCTCTCGTCGTCGGAGGGAACAGGGGCTGGGACTGTTTCGACTTCCTGTGGTGGTTTTATGGCCAGGTGCAGTGGCAGCCCTACCCCTGCCTCGCCCTTTTCTGACCTTTGGTGGCATGATGCCCATGTTGGAACTGAATGAGTGCAAACTGTTTGCGAGAAACATAATTGTCCGAGTCACGTGGGACGAAAATACGAAGCTTTCACGACACTTTTGCGACATTGCGAGTAATTTAAGACACTCGCACGATAGTCGTAAGATATTCGTACGAATGTCTCACGACGTTCGCGCGAAAGTTACTCAGTTTTATTTGCTCGCAATTTAGTCGCGGAAGTGTCTTATTTATGTCGCAATTTGATCGCAATAAAGTCTTATTTATTTCGCAAATTTTTCGTGTTCACGGTCATTGCGACTCGCCGGAAACTAAATTGCGATGGGTCTGCGACGTGTTCGCGACACCCGCGATGACTTTGCGACTATGTTGCGACTATATTGCGAGAAATTTTGTCGCATAAAAAAGTTTTACATGTAAAACTTTTTTGTGCGACAATGCGAACCGTTTGCGCCAGTTTGCGACTCACGCGAGGATATTGCGAATCCCCGCGAACGTTTCAAGACAGTTTTGAGACTCATCCGCGAATGCAATTCGCAATCAGTCGCAAACTGTCGCATCCCAGTGAGATAGGGGCTTTACGAAATGACGTCGGGTTCCCGACAGTATATCGCAGAATATACTGTCGCAAATTTTTGTCATTAACCAATCAGACGTCGCGTTACATACCTAAGTGCATTAGAATAGGTACTTCTAACAACGTGTCTTTAAAATGATACAGTCCAAACGATTTTGCCAATCGTTTTATTTCCGTGAAACCTCGAAAATAAAACGTTAACCAATCTTTCCAATTTTATTGTTTCTCAATATTACAGCCCAATGTACTGACTTGTCCCATTTAAAACTTAGGTGGACATGGGGGTAACTGAGGTATGTATGGAGTTTAGGCTATGCCACTTTTAAACTGTCGTCTATCATATCTTCTTTTTCCCTGCTATTAGGAAGCGGTTCTGTGTAGACCGAAATATAAGCTAAAAGGAATGTTTAACTCAAACTAACCAACCAAACAACCTATATTAAACATATTTAATTAATGTCATCGTAAAACCGCTTTAGAATCACAATACCGAATCTGATATGCGGAAAAAGAATGTTTAAATTAATCAACTCATGTGGAGATGCTTTCAAAGGCTCATGTCGATAACTCCATATTGAAAATCGTTACCGGTAGAAAGCAGCTTTTCGCAAAAAAAGAAAAAAAAAAAAAAAAAAAAAAAGAAAAAAAAAAGAAAAGAAAAAACATTCACAGGGAAACCTATTGTAAAGTGAATGGTTACATCAACCTGTTTTTTTTCTGCCATTGTTATTTTTAAAAAAAGAAACACAGTTCGTTTGACTTTCTGTTTGAACCCATGGACGGCAAAACTCTTCCAAAACGAGTTTGGAGACGACAAAACTCTTCCAAAAGGGGTCTCCTAGACGAGCAGATTCTTTCCTTTACGAGTAAAATAAGGGATAAAAATGAAAATTGAAAAATTATTTCCCCTTAAGGTATGCCCATTCGCCTTAATGCATTTTTGAACTGTGCATACCAAAACCTACCTACTTTACATGACACCATTAATGTAAATTAGCCAGGGGCCAGTTGTTCACAGAATCGTTAGCCTAACGAGCTCGTTCAGAGGTCAACTTGTTAAGTGTTTTACAAATTCATAGCCAAATACACAGATATTTTTTGTTGAAAATATGAAAGAAGCTTTTGCAATGCAACGCAAAAGCTTCTCACATTTTTTCAACAAAAAATATAGGCGTATTAGAGATATTAACATTCAAAATTTAAATGTCTTGTTAACTAATGATGTCTTTAGTTTTGAACAGCTGGGCCCAGGTCAGTAAATTATAATAGATGCAAACAAGCGTCGGAGCCGGTCGACATATTGTGTCGACTGGTAACTATGCTTTCTTTGTTTTACTGGTTGCGTTACCATTTGCTATAATATATGTTCGAAGCTTAACACTTTTAAGACTGGAAACCCATTCTGGGGACATATGCCAACAGTGTGAGAGCAGAACGCGGCCTCTGATCGGGGTCTTAACTGTTTGTTAACAGAAATTTCTATGCAAAATACAATGAAAATAAAAACATCCGCCAGAACTTCAAAATTAGAAATGGAATCATCTAAATAAATACGAAGGACAAGTCCGTTTGTCAAGATAAGAAAATAAGCGTTAAGTAACTGTTTTACCATGCAGTATATCACCTTCAAAGAAATGTCATAATTTTTAAAATGTACGTTCTCCGTTCAATTTGCCCCATTATCATTCTTAGTTTTAAAGGTATTGTTATTCATTTTATAAACATATAATTAAACCCTTAAAGAGTTCCTTCAACAGCAGAGAATACATTCAGAAGAATGAAGATGGGCCAGACTACATAGTTTCGGCTAATTAAGCCTCATCAGTAACCCTGACAATATCTGGTGACGAAACCACAGAAAAGCCTAACGATGCTTTGAACAATTTCTTCTTATTATTGGGCAGTCGATTCAACGTATGACTAGTATCAAATAGGGTCCAAATAATATAAAAGACCATATTCTAGAACAAAAGTCTAAACCAATCTAAAATTTCAGAACTCAGAATATATCCTCTAATCTCAAAGGACGGAAATAAAATAAAATCTGCACTATGGATGATGTACGCGGAGACATTTTACGGCCGACACACGGCACAACACCAGCTTCAGTGAAGTAAAATTAAAATCTTACAGAGTTCCTTTAAGAGCAGAGCATACATTCAGAAGTAGGAACATGGGCCAGACTATGCAGTTTCGGCTAATTAAGCCTCATCAGTGACCCTGACAACATCTGGTGACGAAACCAGAGAAAACCATACTGAAATTTCTTAATTCTAATTGAGCAGTCGATTCAAAGTATGAATAAAATTTCCTTTTAAAAGGATGGCTTGCCCAGCTAATACAGTGAAATGTTCACGAGTTGTTATTGAAGATTTCCAACGTTTTGGCCGTTAGACATGTCTCAATGAAAATTACTATATGGACATATTTCAAGTCTTTTCTTTACGGCTGCTTAGTCGCATTCAATTTGAATCAAATTTTAGGAAAGACTGTTTCAAACCCATGTCTATGGAATCTTGGCACATCTGAACTTGGCATCAAAAGACAATAAATTTATATTTACTGAAGTTTATTTTTGGTTTTAGTGGCATCAGTGGCAGTGACTAAAACAAAATTTTGATACGTTGAGAAGAAAATGCATGCTGCTATAGTTTGAGACAATAACTTGCTTTACACCATTTGGGAACGACAAAGCATGGATCCCATTGCGTTCATACTTCCATGAACTTCCGACAAATGAAATGTATCTTTTATATTTATGCTATGTTTTCACATCATTTTTGTAGCTTATTCGTGAAGTTCAGACTAATTTAACGCCGAGGAAAGGACGAAGAATAGTTAGTAACCATCGTGTTTTATAATGACGTACACAAGCCGCCACTAGGACATGACGTATATCAAATGTTACGTCGGCCCATCATCTATTTGAATTATCCGCGACGTCGCTACGCATAATATCGCATGAATGAGTGTTACTCATGGATGTATGAACATCGTCAGTTCAGTATAGGTTCATCTAAGGAAATCGTCGACGAGTGTAAATATTTCTCTGTACCTTTGTATAGGTGAAGTAAAAAGGCAAAATTAGAGTGTTATAAAAGCAAGAAAAATGTCCACACAACACCCACCCGCACCTTCTGCAAGCACAGTAGGCCCTTGCCCTACTATAATCCAAATCAGTAGGACGCCCCGATTGGTTGGATGGAGCGATGATGCTGGGTATAACTGCCTGTGCCCCTCTATTGTCATAAAGCTGTACATGAATTCATCCTCAACCAGATTCAAAGGACGGGTTACACTTTGGGCGTTTTTGTGCCCACGACCGATCCTGATAAAATTTATGTTTATAAAAGCTTGGCATTTGGCAGTTTATATAAGCACATTTTTAAGTTTGCGGTTTCATGAATGATCACGTGACTTCCGGTTTATTGCATATGGGGTGCTGAACAGGGTACACTAAGTACCTGCGGTTTTCCGATATAATCAGCCATTCCGCTGGCATATCAGCCCTCCAAACGGACAGATATAATACTTTTGGTTCTTATTCACAGTCTAAAAGGGATATTTTCGCTCAAACCATCTAGTAAGGAGAAATTTTATTTGAATTTTTATGAAACTTAAGAATAGTAGATTTTACAAGTGTTTATTAACTCAATAGCGTTTGCTTTTGTAAAAATAATGGGAAAAATGAATAGGATGTCGATTATAATCGACCAATCATTGATCGTTAAGCCAATGTATTCTTGGCGAAACGCTTTTTTGCACGCTTGTGTTCTGGCACGTGCATGCAAAGTTCATCAACCTTCTTCTTTTCCTAAGCATTCACTATTTATGCATAAAATGAAAGCTTCATCATATCAAATATTAATCACGTATGAAATATAACGCATTTATGGATGCTACACAGGTACAGATGTTTAAAATATTAGACAAAATCATTGAACCAAGAAATATAGGTCACACGGACCAACATCTTGTACCATATGAGGCGCAGCGCTGAAGTGACTTACTATTCCAAGTCCGATAAAAATTCAGTTAAATATTAGTTCGAAATAAAACATTAATTCAATGGATCATGTAATACAAGTCACAATGACCTACAAATAGTATGACGTCATTTGCAAAGTCTGACTGAACCATTGTCTTTAGTACGATGCATATATAATGTTGAATATATAAGGAAAAGAACAGTGAACTTTTAAAGATATGTCACAGTAACCTATAAATAGTATGAAGATTCTTTTTTTTTTGCATTGTTTGACTGGCCAACTATTTGCATTTATGTTGCGAATCCAAAATATGTGTTGAGATATAAGTGAAAATCCTGGTCCATGCATAAAGTTCAAGGACTAAGTGTGCATCGATGCTTTGCAGTTCATACCTTTTAAAGATATGATCAGATCAAATATCAGCACTCCTACACCAAAGATATCAAAAGAGGTAAGAGAAAATCTCATCCAAGCAGCTTTTCATACAAAGTTAGTGGACCAAAGTTCAAGGTCACAGAATTTTACAATGCATCAGCTTCATGCAGAGGGATACATCATCTGACCACGTCGCAACATTATATAACATCAGAGTTTATATCACAGCATGATGATGGAGGACATTCAGTCGAACGTCTTACATGCGCACATAACACCATACCTATACGCATGCCCAGCGCTGCGCCCCTTTCCCTACCCTCACCCCACACACAAACACGGAATCCTTGGTGGGGGGGGGGGGCATTAGGAACATTAGGAACACATACTACATAGATAAACACTTTGAAAAAGACGTGCTGTGTCGAATAATGCCTCTTTTTCTATCAATTACAAAATATACTAATGCGATTTTGATATAAATCCTTTAGTCCCAGTGTTGGATACATGAAAATTTCCCCCAAAAGTTTATTTTTCGTTTACTCCTACCCTCGTAACCACTGTAATGTAACCCGTTTATGAGGAATATGTATATGAGAAATAATAATGTATAAAAATTGGAGTGGTTACGAGGGTAGGATGAAGTGAAATTTGGATGCATAGTGGACGTTGGTAGCTCAAATTCCCATAGGCTCCATGTTAACTGTTGCAGACAGTACATGTATTCAGCCGCTGAATTAACCTAAAAGGCATTAAAATACGGGAAAATGAAATCGTACAGAATAAACTAGAAATATATAGCTAACATTTCTATATGTTTTTGTGGTTATCTGCCTACCTTCGATAATCGGCCTTTTGAGTGGGCACATTGCAATAGTAAAGTGTAACTCGTCCTTTTAACGATTCTGAATTGTCCCCTTTTTCTGTACTTGTATCATTGCAAGAGGTTTCCAGTTCAGCTATTCATGAACATGTTGATGGCCAATAGGAAATTTATCAGATGCTAAATGTAAATATCGCTTACTGTCATGGAAATGCCTGTTGCATTTGCGTATGCGTTAATATTAAGCACCTGCATTACCAGCTTTTACATATAACACGGTCAGTTGTACATATAAGCCACACACACAGATAGATGGGATACATTTTTTTTCAGTAAATGTGATGAGTGATAAGGGGAAAAATCGTCAAAAGCGCCTGCTTCTAAATCTAAACAATGAATTTGAACTTCGCTATTTTTGATGCTCTTTTAGGTTTTACAGATACACTGAACCCAGATCAGCCCACTCCGGCATAAGCGCAGTCTGATCAGTCTATCCTCAGCATAAAATATGTCTGCATCATGAAGAATATATATGCCGTAAAAGACTGATCAGACTCCAAGAATGCACCGGCTCTGGACAGTGTGCCGGCTGCTCTGACTAGTCAGATTATGTGATGCCCTAAGGTCTATTTTTTCGCGACGCCGCTGCATGATTCTTGGAAAAGCTAATGCTTGTAAGCTAAGCTATATACAAACACTGTGTCTTACACAGGTTTTGGTTTATTTCTTAGAATGCAAAGTCAAATAGTTTGTATTAAATTCAGAGTTTTATATCTATGCAATCAGTTTATAAAAAGCAAAAGATATGTGGCCAAGTTCAAGGCACTTGTGAAAGAAAAACGTGCGTTTTAACGGAAATATCAAAAACAAAGTACATGCACTATCAAAAATAGGTTTTCCATCTGTTATTTTTAGCAGATGAGGTAAATCGGGTGTGGATAAAAATAGACAAATCGTACGAGTTCTTTATTTGTTGTATAAGAAAATTTATGTGTTTGTGGAGAAAATCATGAAGAAAGGCAGTCTCAAACCGGAACGAGCTTTCCGATCTATATGGTTTGCGTCCCTAAAAAGGTTTAGAAGGAGTCGTTGCAGTACAAATTTTATTGGTATTTTCCGACTAAGCGTGACGTATTAGTTCTTCCGAAAATAACTCGGTATCACTAAACCGCATGAAAATACTGGCTTGCGACCGTCATCGCAAGCCAAAAACTAGAACAGTACAGCAAGCAATCTTAGCCTACTTATGCCCAGTGGACTCTGTTCTTATCAAACGGATGAGTCCATTTGTCAATTAAGGTGTGTCTGGTTTAGTTTGTTTTCATCAATTTTATTTTATTTTAAGGAGATAAACCTAATTTGCCTTTTGCAAATAGTGTAGACCCTGATAAGAAGCCGCGTTTTGCGGCGAAGATCTGGCTCAGCACAGTTGTCCTATTTTTTGGACGCTAGACAGATATGGATTAAAGGATTTGACGCGACACGGCAAAACCAACAAAGTGGTTATGCGCCCAGCGTAGACTCAGATCAGCCTGGGCATCCGCCCAGTCAATAAAAGTCATCGTTAAGTGCTTAAAGGGTAGCTAAGGGTGTAAGCTTCCTCCATGCGGACATGAAAGACTCTGCTCAGACTGGGCGGATGCCCAGGCTGATCTGAGCCTGCTTTTGGCGCACAATCACTTTCTTGGTTTTGTCGTGTCGTGCCTCAAAATTTTGATAAAAAGCTAATAGCTTATAGACATCGCCACAGTTATCGTCACCATTATCATTCTTGCTACTGCTCTTCAGACAAAAAACTGTGATAATAAACAAGAAAAATCTATAAAAAAAAATACATAATCGGCGCAGATTAAATGGAAGACTTTAGTGTGTTTTGTCGTAATATGTCTCTAGGTGAAGAGTTGACAATAACTTTCATGAATATATCTCAAGTGAGCTATGTCGGTAGGCACTCGCAACCGTAATTTTGACACGGGGTAGCGACAATGACCTATCTCAAGATTGAGCTGTCCAATTTGGAATTCGAAAATGGACCGGGGTCAATCTTGAGACAGACCTGATATCAAAACAATTACCAACATGATGCAATGTTTGTGAGTATTAAACCGAAAGTAGAAATCGAAAGTAGATCTACACTGAAAAAGAAGAGAGAAAGTTTTGAATATCTGCTTCCGCATTGGATGAAATTTCAATTGTAATTTACGTACGAGAGAAACACTTTGAGCTAACAACTGATAGAGTGCTAGTATTCACGCAGTGCAGAACAACGGAAAAACGATTAAATATTGACCTTTGATATTACTGGCTAAATTTTGGCATACGCGTTATTTTTGACCAATAAAATCTAGTGAAATGTGGAACAAAAGTGAAATTATGAAATTATACTCGGCTGGGCCGAGAGAAAAAGTCAGAAATACGAGGGTTGATCCAGAAGTAATGTCACTGCAGCTATAAAATCGTGTAGAATAAAGAGGGAGCAACAAAATTTCGCATCCAAGTACCTTAATCTATTTGCATTATGGTCTGAAAATGTCATAAAAACACAGTGCACAGTAACTGAGATATCGAAATAGACAGAAGGCATGGTAACGAAACGCGCCGCACGTCAATGACGTCGTTGACGCACCAGGCGAAGTTTCGATATTGTTTCATGTCCAAAGTAGCATATTCGTTGTTCCAGCAAAGCACTAATGTTTGTTCACCCATGTTTATTTCATCTTTTAATATTACTCGAACAGCCCCGCAGCTCAAGTTTAAGAATTTACACACTATTCGCATTGCAGAGCATCGATCTTCATATATGGGATCCGAACAAAAGTGACGTTATTGTCTGACATTGTACATAAAGGTCTTCCGGTTTTCGGACTAGCCTCTAGCGACTCATCTTCACCCGTATCGCGCTGATTACACCTTTACACAAGCCTCATAACTGTTATATCACTACATGTCGAACTAAACAGCTCCAGAATCTCTAATGGTGGTATTCCAAATTTGAGGCAAAAAGCGCTTACATCCGCTGTCGCGCGTTTACCAGAAATCAACATTTTTACTCGTGACAGCAACAAACATTTAGCAATAGCTAGCGAACTACAAACTGCAGTGATGATATTAAAATTTCAACAGTGGGCGGCAGAAATATAGTTCGTCATCGTACCAAATTTTCATCTGATTTGGCCTATTAGTTTAATTTTGATTTGTGATTGTCTTTGAAATTTATGTTCATGTAATTAACGTTATTATAACGTGCGGCGCGATGGCGTCGGTCGCATACTTTGAACGTCTATATAACTGGAACGGAAAAGATTCCAACTTTATATTTATTGTGTAAATCAGAATTGAATTACAGTGTAGCTTGATATAATTTTTGTTATAATGCTACGATGAATAAGCGCGCAGTGGACGCAGTGACATTACTTCTGGATCAACCCTTGTAACAGAAGCAAAATGAACTGATTTTGAGAGGAAAACACATCTCAAATTTCTCGTGGCTAATGAATGGTAGGCAAGTCTGTTGTTTTTTATTCCAACACTGCCTTAATTTGTTTTCAATATTTGACATTTCGAAACTTGTCTACACTTTCCTTCGAATAGACTAACTTGTCAAAGTGTCTTTAACGAACGCCTGTGTCACGCTAATTCCACAGACTTGTAACAAAAACAAAAACAAAAAAAACTCTCAGCCGTTTCGACATTTAAATTTTGATTTGACGTTTTATTGTTATCTATTAGGCACAAACTGGAGCAATGTCGAATCATAGTCGCACGGTGAAGCCACATCGACATTGGCCAATCAAAACACCGCTCGGCCAATTCCGTGATTCACGGAATTGGCCGAGCGGTGCTCCGATTGCGACTTTGGCGCGTTGTATCGATTAATTTCTACGTTTTCTGCCCCTACTGAAACTCGGAAAAATGTTTGCTTTTGCTGCTACAGTAAAGCTTGAACAAACTCAAAACGTTTACATTTACAGAACTTAATAACTGTTATGAATTACTATTCATTGAACATTATAGTTACCATTCTACTCTATTCTGTTCTATCTCATAACCTTACAAGGGCGTTGGGGCAAAAGAGATGGCTTCGAAACAATCTCTGACGACCATGTCCTGTTCTCAGCTGCCGTCGTTGAGCTTGCAAACTCAATTCCTCGCCACTCTTTAATATTGTCTTCCCTCCTCTTCTTCTGTCTACCGCTTCTTCTTTCTCCTTTCACTGTGCCCTGTAGGATCGTCTTTGCTAAGCCAAAAAGCCTTTAGACATGGCCATCCCACCATAGTTTCCGTTTCTTGACCAAGGTCAGGAGTTCATCATATTGTCCAATGGCTGCTTGGATCTTTCTGCGAACCTCCTCGTCGGTTATATGCTCCATGTACGTAATGATCAGTGACATCTCATCTCAAAGACCCGAGTTCTTTTCTCTTACTCTGGTGTCAAGGTCAACGATTAACAGACATAATATATATGGAAACGACAAGGCAGCGCATAAGTTTCACCTCTGACCTAAGGAACATGTTGTTATCTCTCCAAACTGGCTTCAACTTTGTAAGAGCTGAAATGGCTTGTGCAATCCTTGAGAGAACTCCTGTTTTGAGCCATCATCTGAAACAACTTGAAGAGCTGACTCATGAAATGGATGGGTATCACGGGAACTACTTGGGCTCTGTGAGATGCGCTAAAGTTTTGGTGAGATGTCAACAAATGACAGACCTTTTAAGTTATTTACATGTACAATGTCGCAGTATCCACAGGATCTGAAGTTAAGCATACTTTACTGAAGTTAAGCATAATTTTATATGTTGGCATTATGCTTAATAACAGACTATGTTTTTCATTCATTTATCAATAAACAATATTTATTCTGTATGAAACACTTTCATGTAAATACAATTTTATAAGTAATAAGACCTGACACCTAACATAATGCTTATATGTAATATTGAGCGTACTGTCAGATCAAAGTTTATAGGTAATATGATCTGGCAGTAAAAATAATACTTGCCTGTAAGCAGTATGCTTACTCTTAGAGCCCAATACTTGACATGTGATATGCAAATAATGTCATATGAAAAGTGATCTGACAGTAATAATAATCCTTATATATAATATATATGTAATAAGATCTGACAGCAGAATGTTTATATGTAGGTGAAAGGATCTGGAAGTAGGCATAATGCTTTTGTGTAAGAAGCAGGGTCTTGTAGTGAGCATAATGCGTATCCGTACGTAAGTGAAATTATCTGAAAGTATTGTAATTATAATCTTATATGTAAGTAACAAGATCTGGCAGTAAGCTAAACACTTTTATATAGGTATCAGGACCCGACAGCATAATGTATATGTCTAAATCTGTAATATGTAAGAAACGGGTCTGAGAGTAAGCATACTGCTTTCATGTAAGGAACAGGATCTGATAGAAAGCTTTAGGCTTGTATAACAGGATCTTATTGTTTGCATAAGGCTTACATGTAAATTACAGGATCTGGCAGTAAGCTAAAAGCTTAAACATAAGTAACAGAAGCTGACAGAGCATAATGCTTAGATGTAAGGGATATGATCTGACAGTCAGTTTAATAATTATGTGATTGTGTCAGGATCTAGCAGGATAATGCTTTTAATGAAGGAACAGGACATGGCAGTAAGCATAATGCTTATGTATAAGTAGCAGGTTCAAACATGGGGTGGTCTTGTCGGGCGATGGAGCTGGATAAATTTCTGTGCCGAGGGCGTCCTACCAGTTGGGATAACAGTACGGCAAGAGACTAAATTACGTGCTTGCAACTGAAATAATGTGTCAAAGATTTCAGATCAGTTCAATTCTCTTAACGATGTTCCCCAAGTGGCTCAGCGGTATGTAACCATAGCTGCACATACCTGGCCCCGAAAGTCCGTCCAATATGTGTCAAAGGGCCGTTAAACACAAAACAACCAACCGACCAGCCTGACGTTCAGCATAACCCTAATATGTAAGTATGAAGCTTACTGTCACAGTCTTTCTCACAGGTTGTTGTTGCTGTTTTGTTGCTTTACATCCACGGTAAACAGCTATGGTCATGTCGGGACGGTCAGTTAACCTAACCACACTATTCCAGGACAGGCTTAGACCTCCTAAGCGGTTAACCAGTACTAAGTGCACATACTTTCGCCAGTAACTGACAACTGCCCTTCTTGAATCAGCGGAAAGAGAAACAAAAGAATGTGGCCAGACCGGGTATCGAACCCAAAACCTCTGTCTTATGAGTCAGGTGCAATACCGATTCATCTCAGTAGGAACCTGGTATGTGAGGGCTCTGAGGCCATCCGAGAAACTTAAAGAGCTGGGGCCGTATTCATAAAACGACTTAAGTGGTTGCTATGCTGTTGCTAAGGCTAAATTTCTTTGAAGGAGATTCCCTACAACTATGAAATTTCCTCTGGAGGAACAGTCTTAAATAGGTATTTAGCCTTAGCAACCGCATAGCAACGACTTAAGTGGCTTTATGAATACGGCCCCTGATCCACAAAACGGACAGGTACTTCTGGAACATACTGGAGCTCTGAGAGATGCATTGACAACTTTGGTAAAATGTCAACCAGCCTGCAGCAGACGCTCCGTTTGCAAGCAGCTCTTTTCAATGTCACAACACAATCATAAAGATCTGAGCAAGATGACAAGTAGGTCAGGCTTAGGACTCCTAAGCGGTTAACCGATACTAAGTGCATATACTTTCACCAATTGACAAGTGCTTTTCTTGAATAAGGAGAAACGAAAGTATTTCTCTGAGGTACATGTATGAACTCGCATTATGCTGACTGCTAAATTATGTTTCTTGCATATAAGTATCATGCTTACTTCCAGATCTCTTTACATAAATGTTTCCTCACAAAACTTATGTTGTGTGATCTTAACCAACTCATATGAGACATTACAGCAAACATTGTACGGAGAAATTCAGTTTTGTTCCTCGAAATTTGTTTGATTCAAAACGCTGATGCTTTAGTCATAATTGAGCCGCGACACGACAAAACCAACAATGTGGTTGTGCGCCCAGCGCAGACTCAGATCAGCCTGGGCATCCGCCCAGTCTGATCAGAATCTTCGCAGTCCGCATGGAGGTAGCTTTGACACTTAGCTACCATTTGAGCACTTAACGAAGAGTCTGATCAAATTGGGCGGATCTCCAGGCTGATCTGAGACTGCACTGGACGCACAACCACATTGTTGGTTTTGTCGTGTCGCGGCTCAATTATTGAGGTGAACGGATAAACCTCCAAAGTCAATCTCTCAGATAAGACGGATTAATAAGTTGAGAACCATTATTTGTTTGAAAAAAATGGAAGTTTCTGTTGAAAGAATTTTAGTTTGTAATGCCATTGAAAAATTGGTGGAGCATGGCATCCACTGTTTGTCGTGCTCTGGAACCAATGACGTCACATATCTGTTACCATAGCAACTAAGAGTTCATATCGCTGTCTAACTGACGTCATCTCGACGTCATTCTGCCAAGGTACTTAGCACAAAAGTTGGTTACTCCATAGTTGCTAATGTAACATATCTACAGCGTCACCTCAGTTATGATTCGAGGGGAGCATGGCATCCAGTATATGTTGTCGACGGGGCAAACACCAAATTACCCATCCATTTACACGTTATTGCGCTTTAGAAATTTCCAAGCCTTTCACCAAAATAGAATCTGCCAGGCTTTGAGGCAAGTTTCCGAGAATTCGAATGAGAAAGAAACTGTCCATTCCAACAATATAATGATATTTTGGGTATTTTGAAATAAGTGCATGGGTATAAGCATCAACAACCATTGAGAAATCTGTGGACAGTTGTCGTTTTCTTTTCCTTTTGTTTGTCTTTTTGTCTGAAAAAGTCAAGAAAAGTAATGTGACATTACTGAACCAATATACAGTGATGGGAAGTAGCCCTTTTAAAAAGCGCAAAAAATATAAAATGCAGACAATGCAGATGACAAAATTTACGTCTGGAAATTAAAATACAAGTTTCGTCCAAGCTATATCACAATTAAAGCTTAGATAGCAGATAGTGTAGATCCAGGTGAAGCGACTCAAAATGAGCCAGCTCATCTGGATCTACGCTGTTTGAAAATTCAACCATTCAGTTTCATATTTCGCGCTTTACAATGTTATCAATTTGCAAAAGAAAGCAACTTAATTCCGCTGCAAAATTTTCTACTTCCTTTGCTGTCCATGGCAGTGTTCCATTAAATGAAAGATTATGTTCATATTGTAATACAGATGTCCGATACTGGCAGTCCGGCTTCAAAAACTCGCTGAAGTCGGATTCTTTTCACCTGAAACGCGGTTCAATTTCGCACAGCCTTGATTATTATCTTTCCATTGGCTCAGTCGATATGACAGCAATACTGCTTAACGGGTCTTAAAACAGCAAGCCATCCACGCATCTATTAAGGTTATTGTAAACACCCACTCACTCATCATCAGGCCCCGAGGTTATTAAACTTGAGTACATTCTCAAACTCAAAATACAGCACACTGATTGGCTGCTTCCGAGCACATGCTCGGAAGCAGCCAATCAGTGTGCTTACATGCTCGGAAGCAGCCAATCAGTGTGCTTTATTTTGAGTTTGAGAATGTACTCAAGTTTTATAACCTTGGACCCAGGTTACATTTGGCACGTGCGGCACAGTTACATGGATAAACTCGAGCAATACTCCGATACTTCTTGTTCAAATATGCCAGCAGGCATGTTCGGCATAATTACTTGATGAGTTAACCCGAGCAATGCCTAGGTAGTCTTAATATTACTTCTATCATCAAAAACCAGTAAAACACGCAAAACAATTAAGTTTGCTGGCGTTTTATACACAATGATCAGAGCAAGAATATACATGTACAGCAAAGACAGAAATCGTAATGTCGTAATTGAAAGACAAATTTGACTTGCGCCATTAAGAATTACATGTAAAAGACTGACAAAATGCTCCACTACATGCTGAGCTATTTAAAGCCTTTCAAGTATACTAGTGTCAACGGCTGTAGGGTGCTGAAGTGTTTGCTTACGACCCCTATAGCATACGTGGGTTCTATTCAGAACTGAGCCTGAAAATACATTAGACAATGTATTTATTAACATGAAAACCCATAGCAAACTACAAAGGTATGCTTCAACAACAAATGCACTGATCCATTACTCATCAGTGCGCAGAATATTAGTATGTGTGAGTTATTACATAATACTACCACTAACTAAACACTACGGTTGCCTGATCTTGCCTACTAAGACCAACACTGAACTATGAAGCTACTACTACCTAAACACACTAAACTACGTAATATAATGTATGTTGTAAACAGTCAGGAAAGGGCCCCACCAAGTAGGGAAACTAGAGATGAGAGTAAAACTATGGGGAAATAAAGGAAAACTAACTCAGTAAATACAAACAACTTTATTTCACCCTATGACACTAGCCAGTCACGAAGACCAGAGATAAAAAACCTTTCAGGAAAAATTCTCTTGAACGTAAGTCGAAGCCATGCTATAGCATACCTCAGGGCAGGATGTCGACCTCATCCAAAAATACCAAAACCATACACTGAACCAATTAGTAGTATCCAAAATACAACGCCACATATCTAACAAATTGTGACACTGAAGTGAACTTTGAGAACGATTTGCAAGAACTGTACAATGCCGACCAAACCGGCGCGAAAACGATTTAGTCACTTGACTAAAAAAAAAACGAAAAAAAAAAAAAAAAAAAAAAAAACTGACCAGCTGACCACATGATGACTATTCCTACCATTAAGACAAAAGTTTCTGGCTATACTTCGAAACGCGTGAAACTGTTATTCTTCGGGCTAACTGATGATAAGTTCAAGTAGCCCGAGGAATATCTGGGTATTGCTCGGGTTTACCCACGTAATTATTGCGAACGTGCCCATATGCAGTAACCCGAGGAATATCCGGGTATTGCTCGGGATTACTCAAGTAATTACACCGAACATGCTTAAAGATTACATGAGAGCACATGTTATTCTTTGGAAAGGTTCTTTTGATTGCCACCGATTGTTAAAGTATATAATTTAACCTCTGTGTATAACCCCCCTCACCCCCCAGCCCCTTGTAACATGTAAGATAATATAAAGGTAGATATGAAATAATCTGATGAGAAAATTCTTTCCTTTAACAAGTGACCCCTCATGAGAAGGAACGCAAATTGATGGAAACAGAAGAATTGCTGCTGTCAGAGAGTAGCCCCCACCCCCCCTCCCCGGGAAAAATGGCTTTAGGAAGGACGGCTATATTGCGGATTCTCTGAACCTCATAGAGCCACTCCCCCCCCAAAGTCCTTCCCCCCCCCACCCCCCCACCCCCATCGGGAATGGGCTATTAGAGAAGTTGGTATTTCTGTTGGTATTTTGGTGAACGAAATGAAACGGAACGGCATTTAACAGAGACATTCTACGGAATTCTACCGAATCGCATTAGAAATGAACCTGCTGAGAAATGCGATTTATCCTATAAGATAATATGCAGATTTAGCACCATATTTTTTTTATAAAAAATCAATAATTACTAATTTAAGAAATGAAGGCCGAGAAATGTGTCGCATCGCAGATTTTCAAACACCTACATACGCACGTACGCTTACAGGAATATGCACAAATGCTCCTAAGAACGGATGCTTTGTCGTGTTTTATTTAGCGGAGGGTTTATTAGATTGAAAAATCTGACTTGTGTCCCGATCTGAGTTGATCCCACGACTCCTGCATCATCGAAAAGGCGACCACTAGACCAGGCACTCCGCTGGCGCGCGCACAAAAAACACTTGTAAAAACACAAAATTATACAAGTTCAGGCCCGGAACCAGGGGTGGGATTTGGGGCTTCAGCCCCGCCATCTGGGCCTCTGTGTAGGTATCAAGATGATAAGGAGTATCTGATAACATTTGAGGTAACTCATGCAGGTGGTTAGATTAAAATATATGTTGTGATATCTCATTAGAATCGAGGCGATTTCATTAAGATATCACAACATATACGAGGGTTGTCCCAGAAAGTCGTGGACTTTTGAAATAGCAAGTAAAGTTGACGCTCAATCACATTTATATTTTGTAGAAGCATTGGACTATCTTTTATTAATATTTTGAGTGTATTTACAACAAGGAAAATGTAACGGGACCGTTTTTATGTTCATATTATCTAGGTAAGGTATGCGTCACCGGCGCACGTCAAAAAATGAAATAAATGAAAATGTATAATTCACATTTGACAAGTGATTGTATCAAAACTAGGGATGGTACCAATAAAAGCTTGATATTGGCGGGAACGTCATGGAGTTGCACGTCACGTCACAAAATCGCAAAGCGATGACGTCAATTACAAACTGACGGCATACGATCAAAACAAGTCAGTGCGAGCATGAGTGCTGAAAAAATGACAAAAATAACATAAAAATTCTCTTCAATTTGATCCCTAATTATGCCAGACATGTATATTTTCAACCCCCACCCCTCCCCCCTCATACACACATTCGGAACGTCCCAGCCCAACCAGTAATCCAGAGCCCCACCATTACCCGATGGACTGGGTCCGGGAGCCAAATTTATGCGCACAACCACGTACACTCATAGCCCTTTTCGGCTGGCACGGAGCCTTGAAGCTAAATGCCTAGATGTATTACCCAAAACAAAAATAACCCTTCAACCGCCAAAAAGCAGACGACAAAATTTACGTCTGCAAATATTTCAAAATATGTTTCATCCAAGGTATATCATAATGAAAATTCAAAAACTAGAGGGCAAACAGTGTAGATCTAGATGCGGTGGCTCATTCTGCCATTTTCATCACTGGCGCTTTCAGTGATAAGGCAGACTGATGAAGACATGCATGTGGTTATGATTCTATCTTTTCATCCGGTGGCTTTTTTGACAGATACTCGCATTTCTGTTTCAGCTGGTTGGTTGTTTGGGGTTTAACGGTCCTTTGAGATAGTATTTCAGTCTATATCAGGCCATCCTCCAGAGAGGGCGAAAGAAGAGAGAAATGATAGATGAGAGAAAAAATGACCAAACCCCCACCCGCACCTACTGCAGGCACAGTAGCCCCTTGCTCTACTATTGTCAAAATCAGTAGGGCGCCCCGGCACTGGAAGTTATACGCAGCACCATCGCACCACCCAACCACTCCGTCACTATAATGACTGGGCAGGGAGCAAATTCCACCACGTAGTGTGTTTCCTGCAATCCTTTTACTAGGGGAAAGACTATAGGGGAAAGGGCTATGCAAAAACACGTATAGTTTATGGTCATATTTCCCGGCGCGGGGGGTGGGGGTGGGGAGGATACTACTATATAGTCATTTTCCGGGGTGTGTAGGAAACTACTAGGGTGGGGAATTACTCTCTGACAGCTGCCACTGAAAGTGTACCCATGCATATGCTCGGAAGCAGCCAATCAGTGTGATTTATTTTGAGTTTGAGAATGTACTCAAGTTTTATAACCTCCGGGCCTGGTTTGAAAGCTGATCTGAGTGAGACTTTTCTGTTCACACAGGAGCTACCTCGAAATTGAGTGAACGTATATTTGTTTCCACGCCATATACATTGTAAATTCCACGTCGAAAAAAAAAAGAAAAGAAAAAAAAAAAAAAAAAAGAACAGTATAAATGATTAGGTGGAGTGGCATTATTTAATTTATTTTACAATAACTACCAAATAACTCAGAAATTCGGCCGTGCTACAGTATTCATGTAAATATACTTTAAGTTTCTCCGCAGCCCAAAAATATTAAACTATGCATGGCTCAGATCAGATCAGCGAACCCGAAACGACTACAGACCTTTTTTTGTCTTAACTCAAACAAGAGGTACATGTAGAACCTGTCTTTACCACCCATGAGCTTAGAATACCCATTATGCTCCTGGCAGAACTTAAACATAAAATAAAATGACCACGTGGACACACGTCATTCATACAACGTCGTTCAATGTAATATAAGGGTCATACATTTTTTGGGCGGATTCTTGGTGCACGAAGCAGAGTAATTTAATTATTTTGTTTTCCGAGGAACTCGGCAAATGTAAAATCGCTGTTCTTGCATTTTAAAGTACACCATGAATTTTATTTTTTCGACAATAAACTGAAACATCTGCGCATATCTGCGCATATTAAAACTATGCAAGATAATTGAATCATACATGTACTTATGCACCAGAGGTTTCGGATCCCAAGGATAATGTTTGAAGATGAAACGTCATGTGTTGTCGGGCATTCACTCTGGCATCGTCGTCCTGAATTAATATTTCGTGATATGCCCTCCAGCATCATGTGCTACGAGGGCCATCCAATTAAGAATGAGATTTTATTTATAATTTGTGACTGTACGAGGGGCGTTCGGGTTCTCGACGCATAACTCTGTAGATCAGCATGGCTGGGACAAATGCTATGCATGTATTGAAAGCACTACATTTTCTCGTTAGGTAACAACGCATTTCATTAGGCCCCAGTCATACCACTGGGATGTTTTCATGTGGGAATTTATTTTCAGTGTGTCATTCACAAATTATTGTACATACAAAATGAATTTTTGTCAGCTGTTTGTCACTCATTGCCTTCAATTTCCACTAAAAGTTAAGAGGGTAGCAAACGTTATCGATTAATTCCCTACAAAGCCATGCGCAGTTCTTATGACGTTACTGAAATTAGCGTCAACGCCATTTTTGAAGACTGTAGCAGTTTCGTTTTTATATTAATTTTAATTGTTCGACTGTTGCAGACTGACCCATGCAGAGGCTCTTCTTGACAAGATATTAGACTGTGTAGACACTTGTTTCGCTACAAATCATTATACCTTTAGCAGAAAGGGAGAATAATATTTAGTATTATCTCCGCGGTATTTACAGGACAAAGTTGCCAGGGGACTGTGTTTACATGTAAGTAGCAATGATGAAAAATATTCAGAGACTGCTCATAAATGAATAATGGACTTCTAAAGTAAAAATCTGCAGCGGTCCTAGGAAATACCTCTTTTAACAACGTTCAAAATTGTATCCTTTGGAAAATGTACACCGCATTTGTACAGTCGTGCAGACATATCATAGCTTAATGTATTTTCGCTGGCAGAAGTTCTGTCTTTATAGTGGTTACCAAAATATGACATCACGATCAGGACTTTCTGAGCAACCCTCGTATATGTTTTTCATATCGAAAATATGACCATTGCGTGGCATATCTTAGCGCAGACAACAAAAAAGTTCAGTTTTTTTATCTAACCGCGTTGACTTTTTGTTGCCCAGCAACGACAGAAGGCAAGGGAGAAAGCTCCCAGCCAGGTTTGTAAATATGGTTGCCATCGTTTCTTGACCCTTCTATTTATTAAAAATTTTTTATACCCTACCATGTTTGAATCATACTTTTTGAAAAATAACTCATTTTGGACTGAAATTGTCGAAGAAACTAGGAAATTAAGTTCAAAAAATTGAAAAACAAGCAAATTCGGTGAATCTATATCCCCCGCCGAAGTGGCCCTGATTTGTTTATGGTAGATTTCAAGTTACATAAAATTTCGTTCACTGGTTGGTTGGTTGGTTGGGTTGGGTTTAACGGCCCTTTGAGACAGTATCTCAGTCTATATCGTCTCCCAAAGAGAGGGAGAAAGAAGAGATAAGTGATAGACGAGAGAAAAAAATGTCCAAACAACCCCCACCCGCACCTACTGCAAGCACAGTAAGCCCTTACCCTTCTACTATTCAAATAAGTAGGACGCCCCGGCACTGGGAGTTACACACAGCACCTTTACACCACCTAACCCCCCCCCCCCCCCCCCCTTTCGTTCACTGGTTACTCAGTTATCGCTGAATTTGTGGACTGTAAATAAAATCAAGGGCAATAACTATGGGAAAGGTGAGGCATAAGCTGAAGCTGTTCTTAAACACTTGTCTCAGCATCACTGCACTATGATGATACATTTTTAATTCAGTTTCAAGAAATTTTGTTCACCGATACCTTAGCTATGGCTAATTTGTAAATTTTAAATCAATTCAAGGGCATTAAAATATGCATTACTGGAGCGATTATGACAAAACTTAATGTGCCTTGCTGTGTCATGACAATACATAATTATTTTAAGTTTCATGAAATTCCATTCATTGGTTACTTAGTTATGACTCAATTTGTTGATTTTAAACAAATTCAAGGGCAATAACTCATTGCTTACTGAAGCAATACCGACAAAACATTAGATGCACCAATGTGATATAGTGATTCATATTTAGTATAAGTTTCATTGAATTCTGTTCATTGATTACTTAGTTATGGCTGAATTTGTCAACCTTAAATTGATTCAAGGGCAATAACTCATGCACTACTGATGCCCTTCTGACAAAACTTTATGTGCATAACCGCGTTACGGTGATACATATTCAGTTTACGTTTCATGAAGTTTCAATAGTTGGTTACTTAGTTATGACTCATTTTATTAATTTAAAGTCCATTAAAGGGCAATAATTCATGCGCTACTGAAGCAAGTCTGATGAAACTTCATGTGCATTAGTGCGTTATAGTGATATATACTTATTTAAAGTTTCAAGAAATTCCGTGGGGTAATTACTTAGCTATGGCTGCAGACGGACGAAAGGACGGACGGATGGAAGGACGGACAGACAGACGGACGGACTATATTCCTCCGCCTTAGGCGGGGGATAAAAAAATTGCAAAGCTTGAGCATTATAACTAGGGTAGGGGGTGAGATAGATCTTATAAATTAAAACGTAAATTTACATAATAGTAAGCACTTAAGCCTAAACGATGAGACACACCATATAAATTACAATGCACATATTGAAGAAACACACGGTTGATGTGCTTTTCCTTTGCTTTGCAACAGAAAATCGTGCAAACTATCTAAGGTCATATTTCCTGGAATAGACTGGTTGCTAGCAACCGTTCGTCAGTGGGGATAATGCACAGTCCAAATGGTATAAGGAAAATTAAAATGTAATGCAACCAAATATAGAATATATTATTGAACAAATATAGAATAATACCAGATATATGTTCGGATGCCACTATTTGGATAAATGTCAGACCTTAATTCCTACCTCTTTGTTTTAATTATGAAGCAAATCCCGACTGATGGGTTAACCGGTGCTTTGCATTTCGAACCACATCCGAGTATGTTGTTGGCAAACTTTAAAGAAACTTATACTACAAGGAGGTTAGATACTGGTCTTGCAAATGAAGGTAAAAGTCTTAAGTAACGGGTAGGGTTCGTAAGCTATCAAACAAGTCTCGCTCTTTATTAGATGACCCTCGCAATGAGCGATAATAAGCCTGAAACATGTGTAAGGATAAAAATTATTTCTCTTAATTTAGCGTCATGATGCCGAATTAACGTTGATATAACATAGTGAAGCTGTTTCAGAATTGTGCGCTAGCTGGAAATATACCATGCCGGCAGAGGACGTCGTAATGACGCGTACTGACGTCGATGCGACGTAATCACGACGCATCGACATCAGTACGACGTCAGTTTGACGTCATATACCTGCTGATATACTTATAATTACTACTTACTATTTCCGAAATACCACTCATAGGCTTTCTGTACGTCTTTGTCCGCCTGCTGAAACGCCTGTTCCTTTTCATGTGTCCAATACTTGAATATTCCCGTTTTGAAGGCACCTGGCTCTAATACGTGCACTGTCACCCCAGTGGAGTATAGCTCAAGCCTGGAAGCAAACTTCAAGTTAAGTTAATGCATAGGGGACATACAACGTTGAAACAACGTATCTACGTCGACGATATTAACTTTGCTCTGAGTGCCCTATGGCGGCGTAAAAGGTCTTACATAGTGTTAGCAGAGAATTAAATTATCTGAGAATGAAAAAAAGGTTTGAGAAAATCGCAGTTTTCCATTAAATGAATTATAGGTGGCATCTCGATCGTCCATAATTCGGGAGAAGCATGGCACTGTATGCCAGTGCTCATATACCAATGACGTAATAGATCTGTAACCATAGCAATTATGGAACCACCAACTATTGGAACTAGTACCTTGGCAGAGTGACGTCTCGATGACGTTACTTTAACATGAATATGAACTCTCATTTGCTATGGTAACAGATCTATGGCGGCTTTGGTATAGGAGCATGGCGTACGGTGTATGCCATGCTCCGCCATTTTTTCAAAGACATTACAAGCTGAAATTCGCTTTACAGAAACTTTGGATTTTTCAAACAAACAAATATTCTTTCTTCGTTTAATTCTGTGTTAGTAGTCTATTAATGTTTTCAACGCGAAATTCATCAAAACATTACAAGTCAGGCGTTATTTTCCAATAGCATTTTCTATGATTGATGCCACCACCCGGCTTTGATTCGTATTCTACTGTAATAGATGTCATACTGTATAGTTAAATGGAAAAGGAAGAAAAATTGTTACAAATTAACATCAAACTTTCTTGATTATCTGGAGCCATGGTATATCATGACCGCCAAATTTAATATACTACAATGTGTCATTTTTATTTACCCGCGAAATTTTGATACCGAAGATATTAAAAGTGTTTTACAGTATGTGTTGAAGCACATAAACGAGTGACAGCATATCTAAACTTTCGAACAGTGGTAAAATCTAGAAAATCGAAAATTGATTTATATTATAAGTATTTACACTTGAAGAATTTTCTAATTGATCATCCCAACTCTAAATAATACGATCGGTTGGTTTCTGTTTAAATATACTCATCGCCAAAAGTTTAGCATATTTTTCAACGTAGAACTACCAGGATTATTGTAAATCATAATAACTTTAGTTTTAACCTTTAGTATGCAAATGAATGCATTCTTTCATCAACACCAATGCTTAAGCACTGTAAAAACGCCAAATTTAATTTTATTTGAGCAAGCACTGCACAAAGCGAACCCAGAAATGAAAGCCTCAAAATTCACATTTTTGAAAGAAAGAATGCTTTGTTTAATGATTATAAAAACAGTAATTTAGTATTTGTCAAAACATTTAGCGTTACAAAACATTAAATTGGTGTAAAACAAAAGTCACACACGGCGCATTACAACGACAGTATTTTACTTTCAAAAATGTTGTTTGTAGACATATACTTCTTTGCTCCTTTTGTAGAGTTGTGTCTCTAATTCAAATCGAAGTTGTTAATTTTTTGATGATTAAGCATTGGTGTTCATGATAGAATACATTAACTTCCACAGAAAGTTGGAATTCAATTGTTATTATCTCCAATAATCATATCATATTTGTTTAATATTATGCTAAACTTTTGGCGAGGAGTATATATGCAAATCATTCAACATCATATTATATGTAAGCTTTATGTATTTATGTATCTGGTATTTGTTGTGGGTATTTGGTTTTTATTCCGGGAACTGGGAATGGTTGTTAGCGTGTAAATGAAACATTTTTTGCAATGAGACTGGGCACCGGGAAGTAATTCTATCAAAGAACCGCGAAATTAAAAAAAAAGTGATGGGAAACTCGGGACTATGTGATATTTCCGAATGGTGCTCTTTGATTGGTTAATAGTGCTGATGAAGTTAAAAGTGGTGTTTTAGTAAAATGTAGGAGCCCCGGGGTTAAGCGCTGGCCTGCTGATCTAGCGGACCGGGTACGAGCCCCGCTTGAGGCGAGAATCTTTCCTCCCGTAAACGGAGTTCCATTGCAACCAACCTTTAATCATCACCGTCCCATCGTCCTGATATGACTGAAAATCGCAGAATCGTTAAATCGCAAGTCATCCATACATTTAGTGAAATGTAGATATCAGTTTTGTTCGATATTATGGATATTGTAAAGAACTTACAGGTATTTTTGAATTGGTCTGTGGGGCCAAAATTGATGACTGGAAATTTCAGCAAATCTTCTGCGGGATAGGAAGTTGCTGGATATTAACATCCTGTAAGTGCTAGAATGTGTAAGGTTATGTGGTGTTTTTTCCTATTTTATCTATTTGATCAACATTTTAGCTCGAAATTAGAGCAAATCTGGATAGTAAACAGGAATACAGTTAGTCACATTGTCACAGGGAGTAGGGGTCACTATAAAAGTCTATGGGAAAACAATCAGTTCACGTTGCCCGAATCTATGAGAGAAACAAATAGTTCACGCTGTCCGAATCTATGGGAGAAACAATTAGTTTACGCTGCCCGAATCTATGGGAGAAACAATTAGTTCACGCTGTCTGAATCTATGATAGAAACAATTAGTTCACGCTGTCCGAATCTATGGGAGAAACAATTAGTTCACGCTGCCCGAATCTATAGGAGAAACAATTAGTTCATGCTGCCCGAATCTATGGGAGAAACAATTAGTTCATGTTGTCCGAACCTTTGGGAGAAACAATTAGTTCACGCTGCCCGAATCTATAGGAGAAAAACAATTAGTTCACGCTGCCCGAATCAGTGGTAGAAACAATTAGTTCACGCTGTCCGAATCGTACTGGCTGGAGACCAGTGGCAGACATATTTTGGTTTGCACTCGCAGTTACGTATTTGTTGCGTCAGAGATTTCGGTAAAGAAACAAAAAAAAAAGCCTAAGGAACGCCCACAAAGAGGATCGGTACATATCTCAACGTACGAGGCATAAGATAAAGAACTTCACATAGCTACTCTTATACCCCAAGAGTCATAATTCCCCGGATGAGCGATGATGCTGCGTCAGCATCATTGCTCATCCGGGGAATTATGACTCTTGACTCTCACATAGTAGGATTGCTAGGGTTTGTGTACCGACTGCTTATCAGTGACCCTGACAATATCTGGTGACAAAAGCAAGAGGAACGCATTCTGTAATTTCTCAGTTTTAACAAGGCAGTCATTTCAAAAACTGATTAGTATCAAAAAGGGGCCCGAATGATAAAAAAGCAATAGTCTTGAATAAAAGTCCAAACCAGTATAAGAAAACCTGATTTCTCAGAATATATTCTCTAATCTCAAAAGACAGAAATAAAATATCTGCACTACGGGTGATATACGAAGAGACGTTATACGGCCGCCACATGACACAACGACAGCTGCATTGAAGTCAAACAAAAATCTCAAAAGCCGCAGTCTTACAAAAACAAATGATTGTCTATGGTTAAAATTCAGGAACAGTTTACGGACTTGTATGCACCATTCAGCGAATGGCAACCGTGATGACCGCCACTGATACAGTACTAATGCGTTTTGCTGCTTGTTGAAGACCTTTTTCTGGGACCTGTCACAGATACATGTAACAGTCTACTTCAAAACATAAATCGGTATAGCAACGAGACATTTACCCATGTTAAATCAGAATAAAGACTAACTGCTTCAAATAGAATACCGTGAGGGTAACAAAGTTTAAAAAAAAAGGCTGCCACTGGTCGCACACCAGAATAGTTATTTCTTACCTGAGTCTTTCAGAAAATCCCTCAACTGCAAACTTCGACATACTATACGGGACAGTGCCAAGGGCGACTCGTCCGAAGCCACTCGCCATGTTGACTATGCGACCACGTGACTTCCGGAGCAATGGCAGAAACGCCTTAGTGACTCGGACCATCCCATATATGTTTACGTCCATAGTTTTTTCTACGTGTGACATCGGCAGCAGCTCGAATGGAACTGTTCCTATTTCAACTCCAGCATTGTTGACCAAGCCCCACAGCCCTACAAAAAACACCGAAGTTTGATTTCATCATAGGAAAAAACCCGTATACCATAGATGATAGTATTACAGGGCATAACATGACAAAGTAGTTCTTTTAAAACACACTGCGTCTTTTATATAGTAGAGAATAACCCAGCAGGCACATGGCGTCGAAATGATGACGCACTAACGTCGTTGCGACGTCATCACTTCGCATCGACGTTGGTGTGACATCTTTATGACGTCATGTGCCTGCCTGGAAAGTCTTCGCCAACAAATGCCGTACTCTGTCGCTGATGCATTTGTTTACGGAATTCTGTGTACTCTTTAAAAGACTGGAAACTCGTCTTGGGGTCATATGCAAAAAATGAGGACCCGCTCCAGACGCCGCAGAACGCGGCGTCTGATCAGGATGCAAAATACAATGAAGTGACAATACTCATCCGAAACCCCTAGAACTAGAAATGGACTTACGAGGGGAGTTCAATAAGTTCGTAGAACTCGGGGTTTAACTCACAGATTGGAAGATGGTTTCAACATTATTTTTCAATATAATCCCCCTTTACTTCAATGCATTTTGCCCACTTGCTGTTAAGCAGTCTAAGCCTTTGAAATAAAGTCGTCTGTTTGGTCCTCAAACCAAGCCTCTGTAGCAGCCTTGAGCTCATCATCGTACCGAAATCTCGTTCCACGCAAGTGGGACTTCAAATTTCGAAACAGATAATAATCACTTGGGGCCAGGCTTGGACTGTATGGCGGGTGATTTAACTGCTCGAACTTGCACTCACGAGTAGCCGCTTGTGCAACTCTGGAATTGTGCTCTGAACTCAATATTCTGACTTTCTATTTTTGCCTATGGGTATAGGTTTTCAAACAAAAAGTAAGAGCAAAAAGTGTACGTGCTGACTGAACGGCTGTTATCATTCACCTGACAAAGGTTTACACTGCACAAAAATGAAAAAAAGAAGAAATCTTGAATTGTATAAAAAATATCGAGTTCTACGAACTTATTGAACTCCCCTCGTAGTCAAATGATAACGATGAACAAGTCAACTGGTCAAAAAACAAAAACAAAAAAAACGGTTACACGAAGTAAACTACTGCCTGCATTTGTGATATCAGCTGTCCAGGTGCTATTTCATCAGCAAAACTACTGTGTTCTATTGGGGTATTTACACGGTGACACACATACAACCTGGTGATTTACTTTAAATTAACTTTACTATTAAAAATATAAAAATAATTACCGCAGTTGTTCTAAATATGGAAAGATTTAATTTTATAATTTACAAATGCATCCAAAAATGTAGATGAAATGGCAAACAGTGTAGCCCTTGATCAGGCTGCTTCTTTAGGAGCAGTCTGGTCTGAGTCTTCACTGTTTGCTCAGACATACATGTATCTGTTCCAATACCTACCTATATCCCCACATCTATCCTTCACCACTTCCAGACATTTTTGTATGCTTTCGTCGTTCGTTACATCCATTTCCAGGGCCACTAGCCTGTTAGAACACTCCGCCTGAAGTGTTTCCGTGGCACCCTTAGTCAGGCAGCACGCGAAGACATTGAGCCCAATCTCATCTAGTTTCCTCGCTAGCAAGTTGCCGAATCCAGTATCGCAGCCAGTGATCAGCACATAACGTTCTGAATATCTTCCAATACGGAACAATTCCGCGAACCATTTAGAACACATCTGGAATTCAGTAGTGTAAATACTAATGCGGAGATTCATCCTTATACAAGTTCTGTAAATACTTTTAAAAAGACACGCACTCGAAGGATGGATGGCGATTTTATGTCCCATTTTAGCTCGCCTGAACGAAAGTTCAGGAAGAGCTATTGTTGTCACCACGGCGTCGGCGTCCGCGTCAGCGTCAGCGTCCGCGTCAGCGTCCGCGTTCGAATTGGATGTTTTGGTTAAAGTTTTTTAAAGACCTATATCTCCTTAACCCATGGATGGATTCTTTTGATACTTGCACTGTAGCTAGATATTGGTCTAAGGTTTAACAGGGTACCACCCCCACCCCACTCTGTGACCTTGAAGTCAAGGTCATGGACTTAGAAAATTGGTGTTTTTTTGGACTGGATGTTTTGGTTAAAGTTTTATAAAGCCCAATATCTCCTGAACCCATGGATGGATTCCTTTGATACTTGCACTAAAGTTAGATATTGGTCTAAAGTTTTCGAAAGTACTACCCCCACCCCCCTCTGTGACCTTGATGTCAAGGTCATGGACTTAGAATATTGTCTTTTTATTGATTGGATGTTTTGGTTAAAGTTTTTTAAAGACACATATCTCCTGATCCCAGAGATGAATTCTTTTTATATTTGCACTGTAGTTAGATCTACAGAGTACTACCCCAAC
The DNA here is from genome assembly GCA_963989385.1 of Ctena decussata. Lineage (NCBI taxonomy): Eukaryota > Metazoa > Mollusca > Bivalvia > Lucinida > Lucinidae > Ctena > Ctena decussata. The sequence continues at coordinate 43,718,890 of OZ022500.1, forward strand.
CCCGCTCAGTGATCTTGATGTCAAGGTCAGGGACGTAGGAAATTTTTGTCTTTTTTAAAGTTTTGTAATTGCATACTGATTTATAATGCTTTGCAGAGATTTAGTTAATACTTGAACTGATGTTAGACTCTTTTTTGAGTTTTTACAAAACATCTTATACTTACCCCACTGGGTGACCTTGAAGTCAAGGTCATCGACTTAGAATTTTGTTTTAAAGATTTTGGTTAAAGTTTTATATTTATGAAGACATAATTTCGCAGTGCCACGATGATGGACTCAGTTGATACTAATACTTGGGCTGATGTTAGATAATGGTTCAGGGTTTTGATACATACTAGCCCCCCCCCCCCCCCCTGTCCCCCCTACCCGTCAGTTTTTTTTTACCTCAAGCTCATGCACTTTGAAATTTCATTTCATTTTTTTTATTTTAATTTTATTTTAAGACTTATTTCTGAGATAGCTTTTGTGTTTTCATTATGGACATGCTTGCATGAAGTTTTATGCATAGCAGTCCACATAGCCCCCCCCCCACCCCCCGCCCCCCCACCCCCCCCCCCACCTGTCAGTTTTTTTTTTACCTCAAGCTCATGGAATTTGAAATTTCATTTCAGTTTTTTTATTTTAATTTTATTTTAAGACTTAATTCTGAGATAGCTTTTGTTTATAAATGTGTTTTCATTATGGACATGCTTGCATGAAGTTTTATGCATAGCAGTCCACACCACCATAGCGGCTTTGTGATGGGCAAGCACCAATTCAGGCGAGCTATGCTGTCAGGCGACAGCTCTTGTTACAGTATTTAAGTCAAATCAGGACGATGAAAAGGTGATAATAAAAGGCTGTGTGCAATGGAACCCCATTTACCATTGGAGAGATTTCCAACTCCAGCGGGTCGCGGACCGGGACCGCCAGATCAGCAGACCAGCTATTAACCTACTGAGCTACTGGAACTTACCCCCTACTCCCACCCACCCCACTCGCCACTCGTCTTTACAAATCTGAACACAGAAACGGATTTCCATACCATATTTATTCGGTTATAGGACAGGGTTCTCCCTTCTGAAAAATGCCGAATTCAAAACTAGTCTTGTATAAGTCTGCTATGAAGTGTTTTTATCCCGTCCCAAACAATCCTAAAAATCTAGATCTGTCTTATGAAAAGTCCAAATCCGTGTAAGGTTGTTTTCGAAGTGAAATTCCCGTCTGTAAACCGAAAACAAACAAACAAACCAAAAAAAAAAAAAAAAAAAAAAAAAAAAAAAAAAAAACACCGTAACAACGGACATAAAATCTGAATTTTATACATTTAAAATTTATTAGAAAAAAGAAGAAAAAAAAAAAAGAAACACAAATACACAATAAAATGCAGAAACTGATCTCCGCATATACAACAAAGCTGATTAAAAAATTAATAACCATAACGAAACAAATAATTATGACAAGAAAAACAATATATCTTACACACCACACTATCCCAGCAGGTACATGCCGTTGAAATGACGTCGTACCGACTCGGTACGACGTCATTTCGACGTCATGTGTCCGCTGGAATTATATCTGTTCCGTTTCTATGCTGTGTTAAACAGCTTATGCATTGCGCTTTTTTGAAATGTAGGTAGTTAAGAGCATGCATAAATATACAATAAAGAAGTCGTTTTACTTGAGCACGGGTATTTTCCTGATTTCTTAAAGATTTTTAAAGGGGTGATTGGGTGATATAAAATTCAATTTTAGAAATTATGAGCCGCCTCACTCTGGATTTTCTCCGTTTTAAATTCAACTATGTTCTTTTTAAGCGCTTTAAGTTTTAACTTTCTTGATATCATGCACCATACTCCCTATACCTCGTTGAGAATTTATTTTGCCTTAAAATGAGACTGGTTGTCAGCTTGTATCCAAAGGGTTTAGCGTTTTGGCGTACCTTTCCTTTCTCGATTTTGCCCCGGGTATACAAGTTCTAAATTGAAGAAACTGTGCACTTGAAACTGTGGAGAGAGAGAGAGAATCACATCGTCTTTTCATGATTTTAGAAATAAAGTCTTTATCACTTTTTTTAAGATATTATGTTATGTTTTCAAAAGTTAAAGAAAAAATGTGGGTTTACGATAAATACGAAACAACAAAAATAAGAGAGTAAGGCTTTAAAGAGATAATACCTTCTTCAAATTCTGCCTGACAATGTAAAGAACCGTAAATATTTTATCCTTAGCTTACGAACACAATATGAAAGGTCGGCACTGTATTGAAATGATTTTGCAGATAACCTGCAAAAGAAGAAGTAAACACAACAACTGAGCTGGAAGTGCCCAAAGCATATTATCTTATATGAGCCGCGACACGAGAAAATCAACGAAGTGGCTATGCGCTAAGCGCTTAAAGGGTAACTAAGTGTCTGAGCTACCTCCATGCGGACAGCGAAGACCCTGATCAGACTGTGAAGATGTCCAAGCTGATCTGAGTCTGCGCCTTGCGCACAACCACTTCATTTGTTTGTTTACGTGTCGCGGCTTATATGTTGTAACCCTCCGATTAAAGATGAAGTTTATAATGCATTGTAACATGTTAGTGTATATCCAGACCAGACTGCTCATGTTTAGAATTCCGCAAGCATTTCTACACACCACCAATAGTTAAAGTTACAAATCAATTGCAAATATTCGTAAAGAAAAATGGATTACCTAAAAGGGGAACCAACTCTGGTATTTTCAGTTTTGCCTCTTCTGAATGCTGAGTGATTCTTAAATGAAATAATTTCCCCCCAGAAAGGACTACCACGTACAGTAAAGCAAACAGGAGGTCACATTTAAGCACAAGAGGGTACAAATTATTTTTTTTGTTTTACCTACAGAGCTTATAAATTTATGCATAATATATATTTATATTGACAATGGTTATAACAATACTAATATTTACTTTATAAGGGACGCTAAACTGAACAGGTAGCATTTCCCTCGAGGTCAGACTCGGTGTAAACAATACTTTATTCAAACAAAGTAACACTGCACAAGTATGGAAGCGTCCTAGTGACAGGTAAAAATATTTATCTCATGCGTAGGAGACAGTGAGACCTACGTAGGAGATAATAAGTTCTACGTAGGACTTACTAACTCCTACGTAGGACTTACAAACACCTACGTATGAGATCATAAGTCCTACGTAGGACTTACTAACTCCTACGTAGGAGATAATAAATCCTACGTGGGACTTACTAACTCCTACTTAAGACTTACTAACTTCTACTTAGGAGATAATAAGTCCTACCTAGGACTTGTATTCTCCCACGTAGAAGATAATAAGTCCTACGTAGGACTTATGATCTCCTACAAAGGAGATAATAAGTCCTATGTAGGACTTACAAACACCTACGTAGGGGATAATAAGTACTACATAGGGTTTACTAACTCCTACGTAGGACTTACTAACACCTACGAAGGGCTTACTAACACGTACGTAGGACTAACTAGCTCCTACGTAGGAACTTACTAACACCTATGTAGGAGATAATAAGTCCTACATAGGACTTACTAACACCTACGTAGGAGATAATAAGTTTAGTCCTACGTACGACTTACGTAATAACGTCCTACGTAGGACCTACTTACTCCTACGTAGGTGTTAGTAAGTCATACGTAGGACATACTTACACCTACGTAGGAGATAAGCCCCAACCCCATTTATCTTTTGCTGACCATTCCAAGACGGTTGTGGCTCCTTGATGTTACATTATGCTATGTCCGCTTGTCTATGTTCTTTGGCGGTTCGGTCACCTGGTTTGCTACCCAATCTGCCTTTTGTTCTGTTTTGTCTTGTAAGTTAAAAATAAAATAGAAAAAAATATATGTTGATGCTGTTTTTATTAGGGTAGCTGAATGACCACCTGTTTGTGGAAGAGCTGCTCATTCGATTAACCATGCGGTTTACCATGTGTGTGTTTCGTGAACTTGTGTCAAATTTTCCGTATGTGTGTGCATCTTTCCGGTTTTGAGAGCAGGATGTGGGATTTGATTGCATTAATGCTTGATCACTGCCTATCTTTTAACTATTTCCTACATAGGACTAACTAACACCAATAAGTCCTACGTAGGACTTAGTTATACCTACGTAAGACTGAACTAATGCTAACTCCCATGTAGGACTTATTAGCTCCTAGTAGGAGATAATAACTCCTACGTAGGAGATCATAAGTCATACGTAGGACTTACTAACAGCTTGGTAGGAGATAATAAGTAACGGAGTTAATAAGTCCTATGTATGAGTTAATAAGTCCTATGTAGGAGTTACATAGTCTTACGCAAGAGTTAATAAGTCATACATTGGACTTATTAGATGCAACGTAGAAGTTTGGAAGTCCTACGTAGGAGTTTATAAGTCCTACGTAGGAGTTAATAAGTCCTATGCAGGAGTTATAATAGTCCTATGTAGGACTCCTACACAAGAGTTAGTAACTCCTGCGTAGGAGTTAATAAGTCCTATATAGGAGGTAATAGGTCCTGTGTAGGAGTTAATAAGTCTAACGCAAGAGTAAGTAAGTCATACGTTGGACTAATTAACTCCTACGTAGGAGTTTTTAAGTCCTACTTAGGAGTTTATAAGTCCTACGTAGGAGTTAACAAGTCCTATGCAGAGTTATAATAGTCCTATGTAGGACTCCTACACAAGAGTTAGTAAGTCCTACGTAGGAGTTAATTAGTCCTATATAGGAGGTAATAAGTCCTGTGTAGGAGTTAATAAGTCTTACGCAAGAGTAAGTAAGTCATACGTTGGACTAATTAACGCCTACGTAGGAGTTTTTAAGTCCTACTTAGGAATTAGTAAGTCCTATGTAGGAGGCTATAAGTCCTACGTAGGAGTTAGTAAGTCCTACGTAGTAGTTAATTAGTCCCATGCAGGAGTTAAAATAGTCCTATGTAGGACTTATCAATCCCTAAATAGGAGAAAGTAAGTCCTACGTAGGAGTTAATAAATCCTATGTAGGAGTTAATAAGTCCTACGTAGGAGTAAATTACTTCTACGCAGGAGTTAGTAAGTCCTACTTAAGAGTTAATAAGTCCTACGTTGGAGTTAGTAAGTCGTACGTAGGAATTACTAAGTCCTACGTATCAGTTACTAAGTCCTATGTAGGAGATAAATATTTTTTTAACCTGTCACTAGGATGCTTCCATGCACAAACATAGATGCAAGCAATAGAGTTTGAGGGCCATTCACAGTCTCAAACCTTATTCATCCTATGGAAACGGTGACGAGGATACCTGGTGAAAGTTCGGGGGTAAACTGGTGAAATATGTAAATTTGAGCTATGTGTAGGTGTAAAATCGGGATTTACACTCTGTAAAAGTTATGTAGTTTGTTTTCTTTCATTTTCAAGCAAAAGCATAACTACATATTGTGGAATATTAAAAATTGGACGCTCGCAGGAGCTAAAGATGTTAACACTCATTAGTTGATAGCAAAAGATTGTTTATCTTCTGTGTACTCGCTACAGTGCACCCAATTTTACAGGACTGGTAAACATTTTCAAGAGCCTGTTAAACTTATTTTGTTTGTTATTCCACGTGTACTTTAAGATAGATGAGACTAACTCTGCCTTTTAATAGAGATGGATAGGCAAAGTAAGCCATTTATCATCGAATGGAAGCATTTTTTTAAAACACGGAGATAATAGAGTTTTACGCTCATGTAAGGTGATTTGGTGAATTAACGGACAGCTTTTGTGGATCATCGGACAGCAACCAAATTTTTGCCAAGTTGAAAAAGTAGTTTTACCCAGAATACTTCTGTTTTCCATTTTCCAATGAATTTTAATCAGTAAGAAATTAATTCTGCTTCTTTTACATTGACCTGCATCTTTCTCCTCAGCAATTCGATATGCTGTAAAGCTCTGTTAAGTAAATGGGCACCCATGCATGTTTTTCGCAAGCATGCGTGTGACCACTGCCTGTTAAGAGCGACATCCGCGTCTGAAAAGCAGTCTTTTCGATGTTATTGAAATCTACCTCTTGGAATGAAGAAGAACGGGAGAGAAAGTAATATAGGGGTCAAAAACCCATGAATCTCGCATTTGCTTCACATTAGGCCAACCAAAAGTTATAGATTTTGTAGAACTCTCTCCCATCTTTGTATTCATCCTTTTTCCGTCCTGTCTGAAACAATATATATGCCTTCCTCTACATGTAGATACACCTGATGCTGGTGGTATCAGTTGTTTGTAAACGAGTTCCATCATTAATGGACTGTCACTATTTTTACACTGCTCGGAAGGTGCAACGAGATATTCAAATTGTAACTGGAAATAAGAGGCATTTCGTTTTATTATCTAGATTCGGTCTCAAAACTTATACATGTCCGATGATTCACAATACTTGATCCGATGAGTCACTCCATATGCCCGTCGTCTCGCACGGCATTATATTCTTTTTCCATGCACAATGAATTTTAATTTTTGTGGGAATTAACAAGTATATAACGCTTCAGTAACATATATAAAAATGAGCTTTCTGACCATTCTCTCTTGTGAGAAAATCAAACTTAAAATGTCGAAATGGGATTTTCTTACGTTTTCATATACAGCCTGGGAATCAGGGAGCAACAATGCGGCTATCATGAAATATTTTTCATAAATGTTGTCATCTCATATGAAAAAAAAAGATTTTTTAATAGCTCCTGCAATAAAAATTCTCATTTGCAACATCGCTTGGCTATGCCGGGAACATTAAAGAGTGAAAATCGAAAGTACACACCGTGTAAAGAAAACAAATTCCCGATTTCACATTTACAAATCGCCCGAATTTCCACATTATACCAGTTCACCCCCAAATTTTCACCAGATATCCTTGTCACCCTTCCCATATGGTGCTATTGCTTGTATTTTTGTTTTTAAGCACAACAAGCAAATCTTCTCGGCATAGTAGCTAGGGTGTAGTTAACAAATGATTATTGTATGGCCAGACGCAGTTTTAAGGTATGAAACGTCATGCGCAACGCAGCAAAGGGGTCCTTAAAGTGTGATACAAATGTAAAGTATATATCGTTTTGAACAAAAGGTAATGGTTTATATGGTAAAGAAGCCGAATGAGAGTCATGTCGCTATGACAAGTTAGTCTTAATATTACAATAGTTAAGAAATTTTACCAGATATAGGTTACCTTTAATCAGTATATCAGGTTACTTTAAATCAGTATATAACAGCAATAAGTTTAATCTATTTTGACATATTTGAAATATGAACTGGCATTTCAGCTGTCACAAATTAACTTGGCGCTTTCTCCATTGTGGTTCGGCCTTCTATTGTGGTGCATCTTAATCAGAAAGACACGAATTATCTTGTTTTATAGTAAAACAACAAAGAATTCTAGAGGCAATAAAGCAGTAGTAGAGATTAAAATGAAATTCTAGATCATTATTTTTCACGCTATTTGGAATCCAATATGTTACATCTCATATCAATTTCGATATTTCATCACAACAGTCGAGGTGTGTTTGCCTGAATCCTCTTTATCTGTAAGTAGAACAGCTACTGATATTTCTGAGAAAGGTAGTTACTTATAAACGTAGTGTAAATAAATTTGGTTTTAAAACGGAAAAGCTTTAAATCAAGTTAAATATAAAACTTAATGCATATTGTTCTTAAAAACATAATGTGACACAACTTTTTCTATTGTTTTTTTGACATCTGTTAGGCAGACTTAGTGTGTAGCCAAATGGTGTATGTTACTAAAGAAGAGCTTTTCAAGACAAGTTATGAAATTTGCAACACCGAGCACGCCCTCCCGGCTGTAACAGACCTCTATTTTCAAACTAACTCAAAGTGAACCAATTGATCCCAAAGGACCAGAAATTATCTAATCTGCACTATTATGAGGAAGCCGTGTTAGCAATCAATGATTATGACACAAATTTAACTGTTCTCTTATGGTAACTGTTTAATGAACTATTTAATGAATGAGCTTCAGTAAAGAACTGCTTTGAAAAGCCTAGCGTGTTATCAATGGAAATCATTACAGAAAATTGATAGCTTCTTGCAAATTTATATTTTTAACCCCGGGTGTTTACCCCATTAATATAGCGTCCGATAAAAAGGACATTGACAATCAGTGAAGACCCAGATCAGGCACCACATAACGCGGCGTCTGATCGGGATCTACAGTTCGCACAAAATTTCTATCAATTCAGAAAAAAATGATAATAAACAAATAGAATAATCAAAACAGAGACCCCTAAAATGATGAATAGACTCATCCGATTTATAAGGGTGGGGGAGTCCACTATAGTGGAGCAAATTTGATTGCATAAGTGGCCTAGAAAAGGAAGATAGTGGTCTACGAGGTGTAACATTTGTTTTTATATATCAAAATGATCGTCTGGGCCTCTAGTTATCAAATTCAGCGTTTGCCACCTTGGCAAACCTTGCATAACTCTGTAGTGGCCAGTTATTTACGTTACCCCTTTAAATTTTGAATATCAATAATATTAATTGACGTCAATAAGAAATGTGTTTAAACTATATAAATGTATCAAATTCAAATATCTTCTGTAAGAACAATTAATATGCTATAAATTAGGCTGCTCAGAAAACAGTTCAGAGCTTTGGTGTTGTTACTTTCGTTACAATATATCATGTACCCCATGAAAATTTAAAATTGGAACTTAAGTTGTTGCATTTTACGAAGATTCTATTACAAAAAGGCCCAAAATGATCATTTTTACTTACTATTCCATTGGCCCCTTTCAGTGCGTTTCTAGCAAAACAAATATGAGACCTCTAGCTTTTATACTTTGTCAACCACGTCCTTTTGAACAGTTACACCTATTCCCTGTTTTTGGTTGAAAAGTCATTTTTCGTATGATTGTTCTTACAAAAAATGGCTAATAACCAATTTAAACTTGACAAATTGGGGCCTTTTGCAAAAAGATCATGTTAACCATAATATAACACAATAGCTTAAAAAATGTTTTGACCTTTCCACACATTTTAGCCAGAGTAACGTACTTAACAGATTAAAATGTTTGCATAAAGCGTCTATCATTCCCGCCAGAAAAAAAAAAACTCTTTTCAAACTCTGACTTTCAAACAACGCAGTTGTGATATATATGTATATTATCTATTGTAAAATGAAATTTTAGTATTTTTTTAATAAATTAATCGGGCAGCAAACAGTGTTATTTACATGACATGCAAAGATGAGATTGTCCTAAAACTAGATAAGAAAACCTTCGTGAATTAATCTATACATAGAACACTTTTATTTTTTACCCCATTAATATCCAAATGACATTAAAAATATCACACCATAAGAAATTTACTAATCAGAACTTACCGTTTTATACTCAGAAAGGTAACGTTTGTAACCATTATTTGAAAACATCTCTGAGATTATGTGTTGTTACTGAAAAATATGTCTAAACCTCATTAGTTTTGTTAAAAATATTTTTAAAGCGGCACTTTGGACTGGTTTAAACCCACCCTATGTAATTTATCAGTGAAATTTCAACGGCGATGCATCTGTTGTTGTGTAACGATGTTATAGTTTGCGTTGCCCACTTATCTGTAGTGTTTGAAAAATTGATTTGTTTTGTCTGTTTATTCGCCATCATTCTGATGTATGTAAAACAGAAAGAAGGTGAAAATATACATTTTGTGTGCCTGGGTATGTTTGATGAAAGCTAACTTGTGGACAACTGCATGGATTGGGTGCACGTATATTTTGCTACCCACTAGTATCGTTTGAGTACTTGTTGTATGCATTATATTACTATTTTTAGTTTGGTGTTGTGGGAGGGTTGTGGCACTAGTTGAATCAGTTTCTGATCATTGCCCTTTTATACTTCTTTACCTGTAAAGACATTTTCCTATAAACGTAATATATGAAACCATAATTTAATTACTTTTGGCCGAATAGAATATATTTAAAACGAAGTAACGGATATAACAGTTTAAAAAGAAAAAGTAATTTTACCCCACTGCTGCTAGTGTAAAGTGGCATGTGGCTAAGGTGAAATGCTTCCTTGTACTTCATGTTCTGGTCATTTGGAATCATCTGGGCTCTTTCTGAGTCAGTTTGAAAAAGGAAATAGCTGGTGCCATGTGGCATTGGCAGTGTCGCAACATTATATTCCTTAGTCAAACTGAGGTTGCTGTTATTTTTTGTGATTCATCCCTTGCTTTCAGAGACTCGTCCTTCAGAATTTAGTTAAGTTTTTATCAGTCTTAGAATTTAAGGTGAAGGGATACAATTTCACATAAGTTATTCTGCCAATTTTACTTTGGCCTCCTTTCTTAATGAGGAAAACTTTTAAAAAAAAATGCTGCTGTAAAAAAAATGTTTCCTTTTAGAGCAGACCATTTTTGGAAAGGTTATAGCTTTCTCAGAAGCGAATAGGAAACATCTACGGAAAGAAATATTGTTTCTTTCTAACAAATTGCAGTAAAATACTGAGGTGTGTCCTTTCATATTAATACAATATTATTGCAAAGACTTGCCAGAAGATCATGTTGAAACGAGGAACACACACGAGAAAGAACATAGCAGACTCAGTTTAACTGATTCCTTCAAACCTCTGATGATATTGCCTAGAGGCACGGATAAGATGATTATGACATATTGTTATTACTTAAAAATCACTATCGAAATGCCTTTTTAATTGAGTCAATGATAACTCACTTACTTTGACTTCTTGGTTTGGTATTTAAAGAGGTAACGTTTACAACATTCAAATGTAAACGATTTGTCAGATTAGATTTATGATATTTAATGATATTTTCTGTTTGATATAATGCAATTAGGTGTCTTTAGCACCAGCTTCAGCTTAACTGACTCTAATTGAGCCCAGATGATTCCAAACATAATTTTCAATGTGATGAAGTACGTGGAAGCTTTCCACAGTAGCCCAACGGTACTTTACTGTAGCTGCAGTAGGAAAAAAATACACATACTTTTTAACCTGTTATATACGTTACTTTGGTGATAATATATGCTACAAGGCAACTTTGGGCTTATACATTGTTTTTATAGAAAAGGTAAATTAGAGTAAAGGGGCAATGAGCAGGAATTAATGTTATCTGCGCAACAACCCTACCACGATACCAAACTGGATATGGCTGCATAAAATATAAGACAAGTAGTAAGACGATACTAGAAGCTAGCCAGATAAAGATGCAGCCCCTTACAAGTTCGTGGGTACAAAGCTAGCCTTAAACAAACAAAATTAGGCATACAAAATTTTCATCTATTTTCTTTCTTTTTCCATATATACCAGTTATACACCAGAATGATGGCAAATATACATATGAAACAAATCGAGTTTTCGAACACGACAGATAAGTGGACAACACATATGATGACATAGATACACCAGAACTGATGCTCCACCTTGGGGCTGTCAATAATGAGTTACATGAGTGGATATAAACCGACCGTTCTAAAAATGTTTTTTACTCAAAATAATAAAGCTTACGCATGTTTGGCAGTAGCAATATTTAATCTCGGGGAGTTTTTTTCAAATGTTACAAACGTTACCTTTTTGAATACAAAACTGTATGTTATTACAAGTTATTTGATATTTTGTGGTTTTGTTTAAACTTTTAAAGTTATTTTGATATTAATGGAAAAAAACATGTACAGATTAACTCATGAAGGCTTCATTTGAACATCGGTTAAATCTGAGCATTTCATGTCATGTAAGTAACACTGTTTTCCGTCTATGTAAGCGACTACTATGCAAAAATTTCATTTTACGATAAACAATAAACATATTTTTATCACAACTGCGTTGTTTTAAAGTCAGAATTTGAAAAGAGTGTTTTCCTGATGTGAATGACAGACTCTTTACGCAAACATTTTTATCTGTTAAGTACGTTACTCTGGCTAAAATGTGTTGTTAGGTCAAAAACAATTTTAAGCTATTGTGTTATATCATGGTTAACATAATCTTTTTGCAAAAGGTCCCAATTTGGCAAGTTTGCATTGGTTATTAGCCATTTTTGTAAGAACAATTATACGAAAAATGACTTTTCAACCAAAAACAGGGAATAGGTGTAACTGTTCAACAGGACGTGGTTGGCAAAGTATAAAAGCTAGAGGTCTCATATCTGTTTTGCTGGAAACGCACTGAAAGGGGCAAATGGAATAGTAAGTAAAAATGATCATGTGAGCCTTTTTATAATAGAGTTTTTGGAAAATGCAACAACTTAAGTTCCAATTTTAAATTTTCAATGGGTACATGATATATTGTAACGACAGTAACAATGCCAAAGCTCTGAACTGTTTTCTGAGCAGCCTAATTTATAGCATATTAAATGTTCTTACAGAAAATATTTAGATTTGATACATTTATATAGTCAAAACACTTTTCTTATTGACTTCAATAAATATTATTGATATTCAAAATTTAAAGTGGTAACGTAAATAACTGGCCACTACAGAGTTATGCAAGGTTTGCCAAGGTGGCAAACGCTGAATTTGATAACTAGAGACCCAGACGATCATTTTGATATATAAAAACAAATGTTACACTCCGTAGACCACCCCCTTGAAAGATAGCCCATCAAGTTTGCTCCACTACTAGGCATTCATAATAAATAGCGTTTCTGGTGTCAGCACGGCACTGAAAACTAGAAGATTAAACTGAATACTGATGCAAAATACTGATGCAATGCATTCAACCGTGTGGAGAAGAAATGTGTGTCAATTGAGTTTTTAAAAAAAAACACGATAATTTTAAGTCAACTGTCAAGTTTCTTTTTTTCTTCCTTCCTTCCTTTCTATTTTATGCTGAATATAATTATAATACATGTATATCGTTTGACGTTTTAAGCAGTATTTTATAGCTTGGTTTTCGAATATACACTCCGTTGCAAAACTTTACATTAAGGGTAGCTTACATGAACTCTGTATGTAAAGACGTTTTAGAGAACTGCTCTGCTCAAAATAATTAAAGGGGCACCCAATATTTTCTTTACACGGCAGCTCAATGCAGGGGCGTAACTAGGGGAAATTTCATAATACGCACAACCATGTTTTATTCTCTACTTCTTGAAGGGAAAGCTAGTATTTTAGCCACTTTGGTAACTGGTATTGAAATCTTGTCTAATTTATAAATTTTCAGCATGCGAATATGCAGATGCGTTTTGAAATTTTGTCAATTTTGACAAAATTTCAATACGCACTTGCGTATTTGCCGTATAGGTAGCTACGCCCTTGGCTCAATGCATTCCAACTTTGAGTGATACTTACTGTCGACAAACAAAGACACGTTTGTATAACTTAATATATGTAACCATGTATTGATATGTTTGTACATTTTGATTGTTTAAATGAGCCGCGACACGAGAAAACCAACAATGTGGTCGTGCGCCCAGCGCAGACTCAGATCAGCCCAGGCATTCGCCCGGGCTCATCAGACTCTTTGCTAAGCGCTTAAATGGTAGCCAAGGGACTAAGCTACCTTCATGCGGACAGCGAAGACTCTGATCAGACTGGGCGGATTCCCAGGCTGAATTGAGTCTGCGCTGGGCGCAAAACCACTTTGTTGGTTTTGTCGCGTCGCGGCTCAAATATTGTTTAAACTAAACTAGCAAAGACACGAAATTTCCAATTATTTTGCCAATTTTTAATAAGGGTTAAGGTTACTGACTGCATGAGTTTGGATCCTATATTTATCCTGACTATATCCATATACTGATTTTTGTAAACATGGAATGATTGCAAAACATTGCAATTTTTTAGAACCAGTAAAAAAGCATAAATATTTCAACCAGAATCAAAACGACCATTTTGTCTTTGAAACTGGATGTCTTGCAAGGTGATCCGTTTGAAAGGATCACTGTGAACTCAAGTTATGAGATTTTAAAGACTTCCAGTAAAGTAAGTCAATTTCAGAAAATTCGCAAATTGCAAAATTTGTTCCATGAAAATGAGCAGGCCATATATTGTTCTAAAATTCTTGTTGTCTTGAACTTTGATCCTTTTTAGGAACGAGACATTTATTGCCAGGTGGGGTGGGGTGGGGGGTGGGGGCGGATACATTTAGGGGGGGGGGTCGGAATTTTTTTTTGGTGATGTACTGGGGGGGGGGGGGGTCGGAAATAAAAAAGCCATGGAGCAGGGGGGTCATGTATTTTATTCAGCATATTGGGGGGGTGGGGGTCAGAATTCTTCCATTACTATTCCTTTTTAGCTCACCTGTCAAGGTGAGCTTATAGTATAGACTTGGTCCGTCGTCCGTCGTCGTCGGCGTCGTCGGCGTCGTCCACAATTTTAAACATCTTCTTCTCAGAAACCACTGGGTGGATTGAAGCCAAATTTCATGTGGAGCCTTAACAGGATGGGGGAACGAAAGTTTATATATTTGGTCCAGGTCACATGACCAAGATGGCCGCCACGCCCATATATGGTAAAAACCCTTCAAAAATCTTCTTCTCCAGAACCACTAGGCCTATGACCTTGAAACTTGGTATGTAGCATTGGGCATGCGGGCCCATAAAAGTTTATACAAATCATGACCTTGCATTGACCTTGACCTAATTTACGGCATGGTCAACTTTGGTACGTTAGGCTTTTATATTGGAAAACGCTTAAACAGTGGATTTCTCAGAAGCTATTTAAGTCTAAGGTACAATACTTGGTATACATTTGCATCCCTTCAAAAATCTTCTTCTCCAGAACCAAAAGGCCTATAACCTTGAAACTTGGTATGTAGCATTGGGCATGCGGGCCCATCATAATTTATATAAATAATGACCTTGTGATGACCTTGACCTAATTTATGACATGGTCAACTTTGATACGTTAGGCTTTTATATGGGAAAACGCTTAAACGGTGGATTTCTCAGAAACTATTTAAGTCTAAGGTACAATACTTGGTATACATGGTCGACTAAATGACCAGATGAAGATATTATGTCACTAAAGGTCAAGGGCTTTCCGTCGGACCATCCGTCGTCAAGATTTTCAAACATCTTCTCCTCTGAAACCACTGGGCCGATTGAAGCCAAATTTTATATGGAGTCTCAGTGGGATGGGAGAACGAAAGTTTATACCCGGGGTTTGGGTCACATGACCAAGATGGCCGCCATGCCCATATATGGTAAAAACCCTTCAAAAATCTTCTTCTCCAGAACCACTAGGCCTATGACCTTGAAACTTGGTATGTAGCATTGGGCATGCGGGCCCATAAAAGTTTATACAAATCATGACCTTGCATTGACCTTGACCTAATTTACGGCATGGTCAACTTTGGTACGTTAGGCTTTTATATTGGAAAACGCTTAAACAGTGGATTTCTCAGAAGCTATTTAAGTCTAAGGTACAATACTTGGTATACATGGTCGACTAAATGACCAGATGAAGATATTATGTCACTAAAGGTCAAGGTCATTCCGTCGGACCATCCGTCGTCAAGATTTTCAAACATCTTCTCCTCTGAAACCACTTGGCCGATTGAAGCCAAATTTCATATGGAGTCTCAGTGGGATGGGGGAACGAAAGTTTATACCCGGGTCTGGGTCACCTGACCAAGATGGCCGCCATGCCCATATATGGTAAAAACCCTTCAAAAATCTTCTTCTCCAGAACCAAAAGGCCTATGACCTTGAAACTTGGTATGTAGCATCGGGCATGTGGGCCCATCTCAATTTATACAAATAATTACCTTGCCTTGGCCTTGACCTAATTTACGGCATGGTCAACTTTGGTACGTTAGGCTTTTATATGGGAAAACGCTTAAACAGTGGATTTCTCAGAAACTATTTATGTTTAAGGTACAATACTTGGTATACATGGTCGACTAAATGACCAGATGAAGATATTATGTCTTTAAAGGTCAAGGTCATTCCGTCGGACCATCCGTCGTCAAGATTTTCAAACATCTTCTCCTCTGAAACCACTGGGCCGATTGAAGCCAAATTTCATATGGAGTCTCAGTGGGATAGGGGAACCAAATTTTATACCCGGGGTCTGGGTCACATGACCAAGATGGCCGCCATGCCCATATATGGTAAAAACCTTAAATCTTCTTCTCCAGAACCACTGACTCGATTGCCTTGAAACTTGGTGTGTAGCACCTTGGACTCTAGTACTACAAAGTTTATACAAATCATGACCTTGGGTTGACCTTGACCTATTTTATGGCAAGGTCAAATTTGGTCCCTTAGGCTTTTGAATGGGAAAAACTGTAAAAGTGCATTTTTCTGTTGCTTTTGTGCACTGTGATATGGAAATGTAGTCAATTTCAACATCTATAGATATTAGAGGTCAAGGTCATTTAGTGACTGTGACCAAAGGTCAATTGTCCATTGAGTAACAACATTTTCAAACATCTTCTCCTCAGAAACCATTGGGCCGATTCAAGCCAAATTGCTTATAGAGTCTTAACTGGATGGGGGAATGATAGTTCATATATTTAGCCCAGGTCACATGACCAAGATGGCTGCCATGCCCATATATGGTAAAAACCTTAAAATATCTTCTCCAGAACCACTTGCCCGATTGCCTTGAAACTTGGTATGTAGCATCTTGGACTCCAGTACTACAAAATTAATATAAATGATGACCTTGGGTTGACCATGACCTATTTTATGGCAAGGTCAAATTTGGTCCCTTAGGCTTTTGAATGGGAAAATCTGAAAAAGTGCATTTTTATTGGTGCTTTTGTGCACTGTGATATGGAAATGTAGTCAATTTCAACATCAGTGGATATTAGAGGTCAAGGTCATTAAGTGACCTTGACCAAAGGTCATATGTCCATTGAGTGTCAACATTTTCAAACATCTTCTCCTCAGAAACCATTGGGCCGATTGAAGCCAAATTGCTTATAGAGTCTTAACAGGATGTGGGAACAATAGTTTATATATTTGGCCTAGGTCACATGACCAAGATGGCCGCCATGCTCATATATGGTAAAAACCTTAAAAATCTTCTTCTCCAGAACCACTTGCCCGATTGCCTTGAAACTTGGTATGTAGCATCTTGGACACCAGTACGTCAAAGCTATATAAATGATGACCTTAGGTTGACCTTGACCTGTTTTATGTCAAGGTCAAATTTGGTCCCTTAGGCTTTTAAATAGGAAAAGCTGATAAAAGTGCATTTTCTGCTGCTATTGTCCTCTGTGATATGGAAATTCAGTCATCGTCAACCCCTACGAATACTAGAGGTCAAGGTCATTGTCGTCGTCATCCGTCGTCAACATTTTCAGAGGACTTCTCCTCAGAAATCACTGGGCTGATTGAAGCCAAATTTCATATAGAGCCTTAACAGTATAAAGAAACAAAAGTTTATATATTTGTCCCAGGTCACATGACCAAGATGGCCGCCATGCCCATATATGGTAAAAACCTTAAAAATTCTTCTTCTCAAGAACCACTGGGCCGATTGCCTTAAAACTTGGTATGTAGCATCATGGACTCTAGTACTACAAAGTTTATATAAATGATGACCTTAGGTTGACCTTGACCTATTTTATGGCAAGGTCAAATTTGGACCCTTAGGCTTTTGAATGGGAAAAGATGAGAAAGTGCATTTTGCTGTTGCTATTGAGCTCTGTGATATGGAAATGCAGTCAACTTCAACCTCTATAAATACTAGAGGTCAAGGTCATTTAGTGATTTTATAGAAGTGGCCATGGTGGAACAGTTTACACACACACTATCCAATCCTATAGAATTGCAGCCTGTTTATTAGCCTGCCTGATCAGAAAGCTTGCGTTTTGGCCACTTGACCTGGCCATATACTGGCAGGAAATTTGCTAGTAAGTCTATAAAATCATGTTGAGCAGATGATTTTGTTCTGGATTAAATCTAATGCATGCATTTGTGATATCAGCTCTCCAGTTGCCTTGTCATGAGCAAACTATTGTGGCTGCGCCCCCAGACCCCCTTCCATAACTATTATTAACAGTTTTATTGAACATTCAACAACAGATCTCTTGATGGCCATATGCAGGAAGAAAAGTGCAAAATATCAAAATATGCTGACAAAATTTAAAGACCATTAACCTGCATGATTTATCAAACTGTCAAAGTAAGAAAATGTTATTTGTGTTTCATACACGTTGGATTAAGGTCAGTCTGACTTAAAAAAGGTAATACAGTATGTGGGCGAAGGGGTAGCTGGGGTGTTGGGATGGTGGGGGGGGGGGGGGGGGATCATAAACTTTTTTGTCACCTATCTGGGGGGGGGGGGGTCGGAAAAAGTTCTAGTGAGACTGGGGGGGGGGGTCGGAAAAATTTTGGGGACTCAAATGAAAATGTACCCGACCCCACCCACCTGATAATAAATGACTCGTCCCTTGACATGCTGCAAAAGAATGGGATATTATTGGCTACTGGCCCTCGGATTATGGGCCGCTAAGCTGGGTGTGTGTTAGAGTAATGTCTTTGGGAAAATATCATCTGTTCCTTTAAATATTTTGAGCCGTGTATTATACATGTACATGGACACAATTAGATTATAATCTACTGATATATTTAATACTTGTCTTATAATACCAGCTAGTTCCAAGGCCACAGAGAGTTGCTGACAAGCTACACAGATAGAAAAATTGGTAGAAAATATGGTCTGCAGTAAAGTTTGGTTTTTAAATCACAATATATGATTATTTCACCTGGACGTTCTTTTTTAATGGAAAATAAATATGGTTTTCCTGAGAATCTCCGTGTTGACACAAAACTGTTACAATTTAATTTCATAGTCAAATCAATGCTGCTTTTAGCAAAAGTTTCGAACGATGACGGTGTAAAATATGTTTACATAGGCTAGCATTTGTCAGAATTATTCATTACTTGACTGTTATCTAAATAAATCACTACAGTCGTTGACACCCATTTTTTCAGCTATGGAACTCGACAATCCCGGGATGTGGCTTTGTTCACTATTTGATCGATGCATTTTCGAGCTTTTCTTTCGTGTTTACCACCCATGTACAAGCAGTATGTACAGAAAATGCAACGACTGTCTACCGTCTTCTTTGAATTTTTCACTCGCCGCTTGACATATTTTCGCGCGCGTGTTGCGGTTGATTTGGTTTATATTCTTATTATTCATTACGGTATTATCCTTTCTACAAAGTAACACATGAAAATAAATAAATAAAAAAAAAAAAAAAAAAAAAAACGTAAACAAAATCGGTTACAAACTCTTACATATACAATATGAGAATCAACGTCTCTAGAGTTCGTCGGCTGATTGCTATCGTGTTCTATCACCATTTTTTAGAAACAAATGAGTATTATATACCGTTGGAACGAGAATAAAATGTTCTATATCCACAGCAGCTTACATGTAACTCATTTTGTCTGTGCTTTTTTTTATAAGCTAATCTATATGGTTTCTTTACAAAAAAGTGACTTTACTGTTCTATGTTCACTTTGGACCAATGAAAGGAAAGTATTAAGTGTTATTTGATTATGTAATTTTGATGCCTTTCAAGCCTTTGGTTCAATGCCATTATTTAGCGATTATCTGAGAATAGAAGTACGAAGGTTTCCTTTGCTTTAAATATTCGTGGTTCATTTAGAAAACTGTAAGTATTATTTTATTTACCTATTTCATCACCCTTCCGGAGAGAATTTTAAAAACAGTCTTTTTTTAGGACTCAATGACAGTTTATGAAATTAAAGATAATAGAACCAAAAGGGGAAACAAAATGCTTATATGTAATAAAGGTTTCGTTTACAAAGAAGGTAATTATTGCTGTGCGTTCATGAAACCTTGCACCTTTTTACTTTCTATGTCCGAATTTTATTCGAATTGTAGCGCGAAATCAACAAGAGAACTACTTGGACATGCAGTATACGCAACAAGACGACCATGTATAGAGCTTTGGTAGTGCAGTGGGGTGATATTTTTATGGGACATGGAGAACATGTACATGTGCCGGATCCTGGAATATCAAAGAAAGTTTAACTTGTTGCAAAGGTATGTACAATATTAGTATATCATACCGGCGTCGATGCATTGTAACAGCTAAGAAACAATAGTATAACAACGTGGTACAGTATCGACATCGATGCACTGTAACATCTAACAAATGATCGGAGTTTTTAATGTTACGACCTTGTACCATTCCTGTCTTTGCAGCTTAAAGTCTCCATAGTCCTATCGGTGGTAAAAATCGTCGAAGCACAAATCCTTATAAAATTGGAACAGCCTTCAGAACTAATGATAATATGTCGGTTGTTGTGCTTTTTGTGTCATATAATTGGCTAAAATAGAAGGAATAAGGTATTTTGGGAAAAAAATGTCAAGTCTCTACGTAATACGGTTTTCGATTCTGGTTCCGCGTTGGGCAATTAACTAACACAACAGCGAGACAAGGAATGAGATCCGTGCCTTACATTGTATTTTTATCAACTATTAAACGATTGTACATTGTATTTTTTCCTCCTGTACCTTGTATTGTTATCTTTTGTACCTTGTATTTTTACCATGTAATGAAACTTGTGAAGCCGAAAGTAGGTCATTTTAGTTGCCAACGAAAATGACCTAGATATTTTTCAAATCGTTTTTATGAGAAACTCAGGGACGTTTTGATTTTTCAAAGCCGGCCAATCACGATCATATACAATGGAGAAACTGTAGTGAGAAGCTTGCAGCGATACTTCACGATAAAATATTTCATGCTGATAGAGCAATGGGGCCTTTAAGAAGCATGCCAAGAGTGCTATGTTTTAGCTGGCCATGGAAATGGTTGAAAATCAGTGGCAGAATATGGTGGGAGTTAAAGATTTTGAACTTTTGAAGCCAGACAGCCTAAAGTTAGTTGCCAACAGTTTCAGACAAGGATCTAGACCCAAAGAACCATTGCCGACAGAGACCATATTTCAAGAAAGTATATCTGTTAACATATTATAATGTGTGATTAACTAAACATATCTTTGATGTACACATATCAGCGTATACATTGTCATATTCAATTTCCAGATATATCAAGATTACCTACAGGGTCCGCACTTTATAAGGGCAGAAGTGGTTGTTGGTTCCCACCGCCACATCATATTGGCTACAGACAGGGAGCTTGAGCTATTACAATCTGCGCGTCAATGGCATATGGACGGGCCATTCAAAATTATGCAGAAGCCGTTCCAGCATTTATGGATCCACACGTTTATTCACAGAAATGATAAAATGAAACAGATTCCACTGGTCTTCGTTCTGATAACTACATTGCAGTAAGTAAATCAGACCCATTTAGCCTATATAAAATTCAAAAATATAACAAAAATATATATATGTTTTTTTTTTTCACTTACCAAACTGTAATATATATTTCAGGTTCTATCAAAA
Source organism: Ctena decussata (assembly GCA_963989385.1). NCBI lineage: Eukaryota > Metazoa > Mollusca > Bivalvia > Lucinida > Lucinidae > Ctena > Ctena decussata. The sequence continues at coordinate 43,740,168 of OZ022500.1, forward strand.
CTCAAAGAGCTTACAAGTAAATTGAGAGTGACAGCTGAAACTTTAGATTTTGAGGCAGGTATGAAGCATTTTTACTTTTAACTTATTTATATCCCTATTTTACCTTTTTGTTTATGTGTTTTAATAGAGATTGTGAACCTGTTTTAATCGAAGACATTGGTATTAATTGTTTGCTATATGCTGATGATTTACTTATTTTATCTGAGACAGAAAAAGGGTTTCAACAAAGTATACATATTTTCAAACAGTATAGTAACAGATGAAAGCTTGAGGTTAATTTAGATAAAACAAAAGTTATGATTTTAACAGCAGGAAGAAGGTACTTAGCACTGATATAAAATATGGTAATTCATCAATTGAACAAGTGTACAGTTATCAATATTTAGGAGTTAATAAATACTTTACAGGAAATCTAAACCAGGTTTCAATTGATTCATAAGCAAAAGCAACAAAGGCTTTATTTAGTCTTAACTCAAAGATTAAAAAATATAGCACTTTAAATGTAGAAACACTTATCAAACTGTTTGATACTCTGATCCAGCCAATCTTAACATATGGAAGTGAAATATGGATTTCTGACTTTATTATTGATATTCTCATACCTTGACGCTAGAATTTGAAAGGATGGGGCGACCGTGTCGTTTGTTATTCCAGATTACTTCAATGGTATATTTTACCAAAATGTCAAAATGTTTTATGCATGCTGGTAGGAAGTTTTTAACACCAGAGACAGTTAAATTATTAAAGACTCTACTGGCCCAGTGATGGCCGCGTACCAGTGGTGGCCGTTTGCTTTTTGCACGCGCAATTACGTATTTGATCCGTCTCAGATTTGGCCATTTCGTAAAAGGAAACAAAAGTCCCACAAAAAGACCGGTTAAATTATCTTCCCGGAAGGTAAAAGATTCACGATTTCCCCAAGCTACCATCATGCCAACATTATTACCTTGCCTGGGATTACAACCATTAATACACACATAATTAAATACAGAAATAAACATGAACAAATTGCTTTATTAATGATTACCTATGACGAAAAAGGGTATAACCTGCAACCAGCCTGCAAAAAGCATCTACATTCCTGTAAATGACAGCACACGAGTAACAATTATTTATGTTTGTTTTCGACGTAACAGTTGGAACGCAAACCCTCGTAAAGCGGTGATTGTATTTACAACGGTGGATTCTTCCACATAAAAAATAGGCCCAAAAAATGGCGAACATGGTTCTTGACGAAATTTCCCATTATTCTCAAATGTATTTAGAGGTATTGGCTATATAAAATTAATTAAACACATAAAAATGTTTTGCTAACTAGTATTAAGCAGGCTTTCTCAACAAAATTCAGGGCCAAAATTGCTCGAAATGCAAAAATATTCATCGTCATATGACAATACTCTATCTTGATTCTACCGAAAACTTGTATCAACATAAAACATAATTTACAGAAAGCTGAGACTTTCTCCAATGCGCACACCCATGCCATCGAAAACTTTATTATTTCTTCTTTTTGCATGTGAAATTTCAAGCAATATCGTTTTGGAACATTTTTAAATTGCAAAATAAAAGATAGCATCTGCAGTTTTACGCTCAGGAAACGGTCTTGCACGTGATATGAGCACCAGCAATACTTGCCGGACAGCCACAGTTTAGACAGAAAATTGAGGTCGACAGCTTGTCAAACATTAGCTCAGATTGCTAAATACTTGAAGAGGAGAAAAATTACGGAGTTTAGGTAGCTAAAAAAGAACTGGTAGAACGTACCTTACCTGACTGCTGATCTGATTGGCATTGTACAAATCTGACGTTCTGCCACTCAAATTGTGAAAATAATATCCTTTTCTAATATTATTTATCTTTCAAACAGTCATCTGTTTTCTGTCAAATAAGAAATTAGGTCACTGTTGTGACGTAATAAAATAAATGACGTATATTGCCTCGCGCTAGATTGCCAGTCCGCATGCCATGTAAACAGATTATAAGTCGGACATGAAATGCACCAGTACGAAGTAAAGAGTTTCTTTCTTGTCGTTTTGTTTGCCTAGTTTTCGAAAAATTTACGATCTGATTTTATAATTTGCTTAACAATTACAGAGAACATATGAGCCGCGACACGAGAAAATAAACAAAGTGGTTGTGCGCCCAGCGCAGACTCAGATCAGCCTCGGCATCCGCCTAGTCTGCACAGAGTCTTCCCTAAGCGTTTTAAGGGTAGCTAAGGGTCTAAGCTACCTACAGACAGCAAAGACTCTGGTCAGACTGGGCGGATGCCCAGGATTGTCTCTACATCGTTGGTTTTCTCGCGTCGCGGTCAAGTTTCTTAGAAAGAAACACGCCTGGTGGTGATGGAAGGAGGCGGTTGGTGACGAGGGTGGGGATGGGTGGGGCCAGGGAAGTGGGGAATTCATCTTGACTGATGCCTGGAGTGATGTATAGGTCCCAAACATGACTTGAGCAGTCGTTGCTGTGACAGCGTATTATCTCTCTCTCTCTCTCTCTCTCTCTCTGCCCGATTTGGCTTCGTTGTTGTTACACATACTGAGATTTATTACAATCATTTGAATCTTACCAACAGCTGAGCCGCAACAAGGAGAGAGGAATCTTGTCGGATATGATAACAGCAAAATCTGCTTAGTCTAACAAGACTGCTTCAAGATACAAAACTGTATATATAAGCGAATAGCAAAACCCTGATTGGCTTGCAAGCAAACTCTTTCCGTTCTGAATTAAGTTACGAAGAGCATTTCGTGCGTTCGATGATGAGCATGAAAATGTGTCGGGGTGTGCGGATGTGGGAGGTGTGGGAAAAATTTGGAGGCTTGCTACGTGCTGGCCATCCGACGTTTGGCACGTGGCACAAAAACAGCCATTTATTCCGTGGAAGCAAAGTACTGTTACATGAACTTAAACTGTATACGAATCGCTCCACTTTGGCAAATTCCACATCCCGAATAAGCGTAAAGGCCATTGACAGTATACTTAAACAATCTGCTTGAAAGTTGAAAATAGCGGGCGTGTGAGAAACTGTTGAAATACGCATGAACTTTGTATACTTATTCAAACAACCCATCATTGCCTTCATTTAGCAAAATGTGCATGAACAAAAAAGCTACCAGCCAAGATCCATAATAGAATGCACACATGCAAGCTGTTCATCTTAACTTTTATAACATTTGTGGTGCAAGCTATCTTAGTCTTTGATTGTTGCAGGTCACCCCGTGTATTTACTGACCCTCAGAAAATACTACAGTAAGGGAAAAAGTGAAAACCTTCCCGCACGTCACCACATTTGGTAGCTTAGATTGTTCAGATGAGAATCTGAAGGCCGTTAGCTCAATTCCTATCATTGCCTAATGAATGTATTTCGACTTATTCGATTCGGAAATCGACTGCCCAATTATTTAATTTCAGGACGCAGAGTATGAAGAATAATGATTAAGCCCAGAGTTGAGTATAAAGTGTATTGGATTGCCCTTTACATGTGCCTTCAGGACGATTCGTAAATGCAAAAATATCAAATCTTCTGGTGACCTGCAAGATACCCGGGTCTGCTAGTCAACCGGACAATTACAATGTTACAATTTTAGTCGGCATACAAATGATAATGAACATGTTAAGCATTGGAAGGAACTGAAAAGAAATTGAGAGTGTACATGTAAATGTGTGGGCCTAGGGCAACCGGGTACACTTTCAGGGGAAGCATCTCGGCAATATTATTTTTGATTTATCCTACCTTTCCAATGGGAGTAAACTCTTTAAGGAAAGCATTTGCTCCTTTGAGAGCAAAGAATTTTTGAAGAGTCTTCCAGTTCAGGAAAACTAACAGGAAATTGATAAAGTTGTGTATTGATAATAAGTCTACGATAATTTGTGCCAGTTATCCGTAAAAACGTGTTGCGGCTGTATATAGAACCGACTCGCTAAGACTACTCTAATGTGAGGCAACATCAGTCATTTTAATAGAGAAATAGGAAAACACGATCTGAATTATTAGTAAATGTTTTTGTTGTTTGTTTATATGTGACTGCATAACGGAAAGGGTTCGTAATTGGAGAAATAAATGTTCTATTCTATTCTATTATTTTATGTAGATCTACCTGTGTACCTGCAGATTCGTAAATGTTTCCCCCTCCCCCCTCCCCCCCCCCCCAAAAAAAAAAAAAACAGACAAAAAAAAAAACACACACACTCAGATGCCTGACGAGTTTCTCAAACTTATACAGGCAATGCAAAAACATCGCATGCATACAGTGCACTGCTAACCCTTCTCAAAGGCGTAACTGCTTGTACGCTAATAGCCAGGTGCGTATTGTAACTTTGTCAAATAGACAAAATTTCAACAGGTATCGCCATATTTGATGATTCTGGTATTTGTAAATTGAACAAGATTTTAATAGTAGCGGCAATATAAAGTATCTTTGGGCCCACCACTTATTCTTGCTCTCAAAGGATAAACATAATTATGCGTAAAGTGTAATAACCCCTACACTCCTGCTTCTAACCGGCAGTGCTTGACACTCCCTAGATTAAAGTGGTGGCCCAAAAGTTCAGCAGGCCACATTTTCAGTGGCCCAAATTAGCCACTAGCTAAATATCCGATGCATTTATTATTGCCAGACAGGTAAATTTGGGCCACTAAAGTTCATAATTTGAAACTTTTTGGTGGCCCCTGACAAAATTTAGGCGCATTTGGCCCCTGGGCCACTGGCTGTTTCCAGCACTGTTAACCGTCCCACGAAGGAGGGGGGGGGGGCATTCCTCATCCCTCCCAGGCTAGTCACATACAACCGTTTATTTGACTTTTGAAATCAAGCGCGTGATCTGCTAATTAAAAAAAGAAATAACCGTTAAATTACCGTTCAATTATGAGGGAAAGGCTAATCCTGAACGATAGCAATGAACATCAATTGATGATTAAGTCCGTCTTTTAAGCCATGATTATACAAACTTCTAATCGATTCAAAATCACGTCATAAGCTTGTGTTTACGTTTTGCTAGAGCATAGAGGTGAGAGTTGACATTATTGTATCTGACAATAAAATATGAATAAAATGTATTTGCTTGACTGTTTTATTCGGTCTTGGTTGAAGATTAATCAGTGAGAGGTGTTACGTTTCTACGGACAGGCCGAATTGTGAGTTTGTTATTGGCAATGAAAACTTAGCGCGTAAGGATGGCATGATTTCGACGCCATTTAATTTTTCGGTTTGTTTTCAAACCGGGTGGTCATATGTTATTTTGCAATTTTAAAATGTTCCAAAACCAAATTTTCTGAAATTTCACATAATAGTAGAATATATATCAATATTTATCATGGCATAGGTCTGCGTTTTGGAGAAAGTCGAATAAGCTGTAAATCGTAATTTTTTTTTACATGTTTGACGCTGACGTAAAGGGCACTGTTTCGTCAATAATTACACAGGCGGAAAAGGATGTCCTGGAATTACTTTAACAGAAAAATTCAATAATGGAAGTCAGAAAAGTGCCCTTAAAATTTCAACCGGTGGGGCGATTTGATTAATCTGTATGGTGGCGTTAAAGTACTATGGGGTTCGTCGATAGCCATTTTGATGGCGACAATTTCGAACAAAATTTCGTTGCTATGTGTTTGATTATATCCCTACCCCTTGGAGCTGCGTTCCAACTGTAATGTAGCGTGTGCCTACGAAATGACTACGTCACAGTTTTAAAGTCCGTTTCTTACTGTTGCTTACATGTATATTCTGTCGCTGCTGAACGCGCTAAAACTATTAAATTCTCAGAAAGACCACAAACTTACAATGACATATCATCAAAGTTTAAATCCACAACACGGTTTTGAAAAATGCATCATTCAACGCATGACAATCGTGACGGCAATCACTGGTACGCTTCGCTCGTATTTCAATGCATTTTGGTGACCTAGTTTTAGGATCTGTCACAGGCATATGTTATAGTCTATTTAAAAAAATAAACCAGTATAATGAGGACAGTTACCCCTAGTTTATTAAACCAAAATATAGAATCACAAATCACTATCTGTCCGTTACAAGATAAAAAAGAGTAACAAAAAAACGGCCACCACCGGATCTCCTGCCAGTAAATCGATGTTTAGAGGTAAGATATTTATGGTGAAACACCATAGTCAATCACAGTTTACGTAGAACGTGAATAAATCAAAATAACAGCTTTCGAATCGTTTGATATTGCTGCCTATACCTAACGTTTACCATTGTCTGAGTGTAATCTGCTTTCAATAAAGCTCTTCTTGCACCTATTTATGTCCAAGAAAGGCGAAACATCTAAGAAACACCATACATTATTTGGTATACTACTGTACTCCATGGGTTACATTTTGTCATTTATGCTACCAATTTTTTCTAGTAACTCTGATCAAATTGCAGAGACCGGCATATCAACTCGCGATTACAAGAGTATTATTTGAAAACCTTTTATATGCTAAGTCAAAAGAATTAGCCACTGTGTAAAATTCATTGTCTAATGATTCGAATATAACTTTTCAACGTTTATTTCGTTATCTAATGATTCGAATATAACTTTTAAACGTTTATCTCGTGATGGGCAAATAAGAAGAGGTTAAATTTGCGCTTCATGAAGAAGTTAAGCAACGGCCACCACGATGAACGTCCAAAAGTACATGTACAATGTAAACCGTTATATAAACAATATAGGTAAATGTTTCTTATACTTGGAAAATAGAAGCAAGAAAAAACAATCTGTTTAGAGTAAATAAAGGTGTGTACTATAATATGCATGAATCAGATACAATGTAAGATATCGAATAAGCTGATCAGATTGTACGGATGCGCATGTCATATACATATTTGTTGTTTGTGGTTTCGATTTCGGAAATGCTATCAAACTTTGATTTGGACCAGACAGTTGCACATAACAATGAGGATTGGTTGGCTGACCGCCCCGGATATAACCTTAAAAGTGTTGCAGTTCCAGCACAACATCAACATCTAAGCCAGCAACAATTACTTAATTTCGTCTTCGATTTCTGTGTCAAGTTATTTTGTTGAATTTATATTTTACATGAGCGACATAAAAAACGAAACGTTCTTTGGCAAAAAGCTGTTTGATCGATTGATTGATTGATTGTTTGATTGGGTCAACAGACCTTTGAGACAGTATTTCAGTCTATATCAGGCCGTCTCGCAGAGAGAGGGAGAAAGAAGAGAAATGACTGAGAAAAAATGTCAAAATAACCCTCACCCGCACCTACTGCAAGCACAGTAGGCCCTTGCCCTACAATGTTCCAAATCAGAAGGACGCCCCTGCACAGCACCATCGCATCACCCAACCACCCCCATTGGCAAAAAGCCATTTGGACAGAAATATCTAGATTTATGACGACACGGTTTATAGGCCAACATTCAAATGAAAATGAAAGTAGAAAGAAAAAGCTAAAGTAAGCTACTTACATCAAAATCCCGGGTGTATTTATATTGGCCACTGAAATTCTTAAAATGTAGGTCAATACTTAATTTATACGGCTTATGCCGAAAAAATTGGTACAAAAAAACGACCATATTTTGTCGTTACGCCGATCTCCGTAATCAAAGATCTCACTCGAGTCTTATGTTGTCCAGTCAAATCGCTCGTCCATCATGACTTAGTTTGATCCAAGACACGCAGGCGATTATCCTTTATTAACAGACAAATATAGTTGCTCCAAATATATAAGAATCTCAAACAGCTCCTTTTTAATATTAGCTCGTAAGAATAAGCATTCGCGATTTTTCCCAGTTTTCACAGAATTAGTTTAATAGATAGCAAACAGTTATGAAAACTTGAAATGAGAAATACGCCAAGGCACTTACAACCTCCTCATTTATCTTTTAGTGCTTCTGTCTGACAGTTTAGTTCGTTAGATTTCGTTGTTGCGGGGAAAATGACTGCATTGCATTATGATATTGAAAACCCGACTAACACCTAAAGCGTCAAAAGATGAAAATAGTTGAATTTGCAAAACAGCAAAGATTCAGAGTCGGCGCCTCTAATCTAAATATGCACTGTTTGCCCAGTGGTCTTTGAATTCTAAATATGATATAGCTTGAATGAAATATCTTTTTGAAATTCTGCAGACTTAAATTATTTTTTTTTCTTCGTTTTGTGTCTGCCATATTAGTTATTTAATTTTATTTTTATGATTATTTTTCTTTTATGCTTTGCCCTTTAGGGATTTAAATTGGAGCTGAACATCTATAGAGTATAATTTGGTATATTAAAAAATTATGAAACATTCCTGAGACAAAAAGCTGCTCAGTGGTGCAATGCATTAGATGCTTTCTATTATGTGTCAAACCACTTAAAGCTTACAAAAGAATCTCTTTTATTATCATAATTTCACGAATTTAACTGGAAAAATTCCCACCCGATGTCAGACGCTTCTTTTCCTTTCTCCTTGGTATTGCTCTTGCAAATCGTTTGTTTAAAACACTTTGCACCTATTAGATATACTGGCGGGCGACCAGTGGTGGCCGTTTTTTTTTTTGTTTTTTTTTTGTTTCTCTTTTTATCTTGTAACGGACATATAGTTATTAGTGATTCTATATTTTGGTTTAATTAACTAGGGGTAACTGCCGTTATAATACGGATTTATTTTTTTAAATAGACTATAACTTGTGCCTGTGACAGATCCTCAAACTAGGTCAGCAAAACGCATTGAAATACGAGCGTGGCGTACCAGTGATGGCCGTCACGAATGCCATGCGTTGAATGATGCATTTTTTCAAAACCTTCTTGTGGATTTAAACTTTGATGATATGTCATTATAAGTCTGTGGTCTTTCTCAGAGTTTAATAGTTTTAGCGCGTTCAGCACAGATAGAATATAACCAACAATCAGAAACGGACTTTAAAACTCTGACGTAGTCATTTCGTAGGCGCACGCTACATTACGTCGAAAACAAACATAGATAACGGTTACACGTGTGCTGTCATTTACAAGAATTTAGATGCTTTTTTTGCAGGCTGGTTGCAGGTTATACCTTTTTTGTTATAGGTAGTCATTTATAAAGCAATTTGTTCATGCTTATTTCTGTATTTAATTATGTGTGTATCAGGGGTTGTGATCCCCGGCAAGACAATAATGTTGGTATGAGGGTAGCTTTGGGAAATTGTTAACCTTCTGCCTTCCGGGGAGATAATTTAACCCGTCTTTTTCGTGGGAGTTCCTTTTGTTTCCTTTTACAAAATGGCCAAATCTGAGACGGATGAAATACGTAATTGCGCGTGCAAAATGCAAACGGCCACCACTGGTACGCGCCCACCACTGGTCGCACGCCAGTAGTCATTAGAAAAAAATTAAGAAAGAAAAACAGTTCATCCGCCATTTCCGTTTGAGAAGTGTATCATGAATAAAAGAAAGAAACTTCTAGGTACTGTTCGCAAAAGAAAAAAATGCAAAATTATATGCATCAATCTGAAATCTGAGGCCACATGCATACAATAGATTCCACATATATAGGCATCTATACCATATATATGTGCAAGAATAAAAGAAAGAAACTTGTAGGCAAAGGTACTGTTTGCAAAAGAAAAAAATGCAAAATTATATGCATCAAAATGAGGCCACATGCATACAATAGATTGCACATGAATGGGCATCTATGCCATATATATGTGCATGAACATGACAGAGTTGCTTCACCTTAAAGTGTACCCTTTTATCTTAAGTTATATGCGAAACTGCGTTTGTCCAGGTCAGTCTACCCACATGTATATGTTATTCGAGTTATATATCTAACACACAATGGAACCAATAGTTAGCTGAGCAAACTGCATTCTCCGATCATGCGCTGTTTTAAGATGAATAAATACACTTTCAGAGAAAACAACTTTGTCGTTTATATTTGATTCCTTCTAAACGGGGGTCAAATAAATGCTGAAGAAAGATCTTCTGGAAGGAAGGTACGCATCAGAGAAAAGAAATTACATGTACCAAAGGCGGCTTTATTGTGCCTGTTCACTTGCAATAATGCGATTTCGCAACACCGGGCACAGCCCCATCTACCGGCTTCAATAGAATTCTAACACTAGCTGCAATAACGAAAACTAAATTCTGAAATAAATTCCTCTGAAAGTAAGGAACAGATAAGAGAAACGAAATTAACAGACTCGGATTAATTGAGTCTGTTCATGTGCAGAAATGTAGAGTTGCAACACTGCCATCGCCTCCTAGAGTCGGCTTCAATGGAACTATTTTCGAACTGACTCGGAATGAGCCAATTGATCCTAAAGAGGACCAGAAAGTATATAAAATCTGCACTATGATAAAGGAAAACAAATTGCTCTTTTTGGAATATTTTTTTTTTTTTACAATTGACTCAATTGCGTAGGCTTTCGTCAAATCGGGAAGCAAGCAAAAAGCGTTCACATTAGTTATTACTCTTTGGTGTTTGAGTATACCGCCGTGTTTTTCTGCCAGTTTTGAAAGGCAGCTCACTTTTATGACTTCCTTTTTCTTCCCTGACGACAAATCCAGTACAAACGGGTGTCTTCTTTTAAAACAAAGAATTTGCTCCTTCAGGAACAAAATGTTTCCTTTAAAAGTTGACCCCATTAAAATGGCGACAAAACCGAAAATGACAGCATTGCTGCCCTTCAGTGTGTATTCATATACCTTAAATATCCTCTTCGACGTAGTTCCTAGGGTAAATGCGTGCGGTTGAAAATAATGAACAAATCAAAGCAATAAAGTCTATAAGACAATTATTGATTTCGTATTTATACCATTTTAGCAAAGGCCAAACTACTGATATCCATGAAGCTGGCATCATTAGTACGGGACATTCTGACATGCTCGTTAGAATATCGTCCTCCGCTGAACTCTTTTATACATTATTCTTTATACAACAGCAATCCATAAAGTTACTCTAGATATTGAACACAGTAAATGAGCAAACAAGGTAGACGCGGCATTGTTTGATCTGCAGCTACACTGTTTGCCTTTCTGTAAGCCATTTTTGACACATCGCTCCTTGCGATTCTTTTCTCTGTATTGTGAGGCGATGCTTTAAATTTTTCCAAGTTTCAAAGAAATACTTTCAGTGGTTTTTAAACTTATACAGCGGACATGCTTTCCAAACTAGAAATTACAAGGGGGATAATGAAAGTGGAGTTACGATTCTTATTCTCTGCAACTCATATGCTAAATTTTGTTGTTTAATGTTGCGTGAATTTATCTCGAACAGTCCCTGCTTAATTTTCAAAAGGATAATTTCGTCAAAAAAATAGGAAATGAATTACAGTACTCTGTCTATGTACCTTGTTTGATAGCGATTTATGTTTTACCAGGTCTTGTGAAAATATCTCGAACGGTTTTAAAGGGCTAGTGGTATTTTGCATTTATAAAGCGAACACGATTTCCGAAATGAAAATTGCAAAAGGGCATACGTCCATCAAAACTGGAAAACGGCCGAGTCTCTCTTCACATTATATGATGACACTTTATATTTATACCATCTTCGTAACAATAACTTGTAAATAAATGGTTTTACAGTTATGGATCGGACAAGATTAGTGATGAACACAACTATGGAAAACAATCTGTTGAGGGTCTACCATATTTGCATAATACAAATTGGCATTTCTCCATACAAAAAAAGACTTATGAAAATAAACTAAACCAGACATCCCTTAACTGACAAATGGACTGTTCCAATTTATCAGGACATAAGAGTCTAACAGGCATTTGTTACAGAAATGTCACAGTCCCAAAGCACCACCTATATCAGAAGGAATGAGAAATACAATCTTCAAAACGGAACAGATTTCAACCTGATAAGCGTTTGACTGACACGCTGCATGACAAGTGCTAGACAGCTGTAAGACAGTCGAACGTGATCTCATTAACAACGGTTTGTTGAACTTAACAGAACAGGGTGATAGCTTGACAGTTTCCTTTGGAACTATTTTATTACTGAAACCTACGGGTGGTTGCGGCCGGGCGATGGTGCTGGGTAGCTTTCAGTACCGGGGCATCCTACTAATTTGATCAATAGTAGGGCAAAGACCTTCAGTGCTTGAAGTAGGTACGGGTGAGAGTCGTTTAGAATTTTTTTCTTGGCTAGCATTTCTCTTTTCTATCTCCCTCTCTTTGGGAGACGGCTTGATATAGATTGAAATACTGTTTAAAGAGCCGTTAAATCCAAAACAACCAACCAAGTTTTTAAACCCACCTTAGTGTCCTATGATAGTTCATAATTTTAAAGACGTGTAACTACTACTAACATCATATTTAATTTATCCTTCCCCCCAATTTTCATAAACATGGCTTGAGGAAATTCAAGGGAACGAATCCAAAACATAAACCTCCTAGCATCGAGTCTGTCCTCGTCTTCTCCAGTTCGAAGAAGATTTTTGTGCGTGTTGATATGTTTCTTTGCCTGCATATCTGAAGGTTAAAAAAATAAATGGTTAACTGATCTGGTTTGCCAAATATACAATTGTTAGCTTATGACATAGCAAATTAACAGTCAAATGCATTTAATGATTTCTTAAAAGTTAGTTTAATAAACCTTGATTTCAAAACTGAGCCGCCACAAAAGACAGCTGGTCTACAGGTGTCAAAGATGGTAAGAATTAAAGTGTTTGCTTCAGTTCTGTTAAACGATTAGTGTTTAATATGTATTTTCTAAAGCTGTAAAAGGATTTTATTCTATTTTGTAATCTATCCCATAACCTTGCAGATGCTCTGAAAACAATCTCCATCCACCTTGTCCTTTTTTCAGCTGCCCTTGTTGAGCTGGCAAAGTCCATCCCTGTCCGTTCCTTAATATTGTCTTCCTACCTGTACTTCTGTCTACCTCTTCTTCTTGTTCCTTTCACTGTGTCCTGTAGAACTGTCTTTGCTAAATCAGAAGACCTTGAGACTTGGCCAAACTACCTTCGTTTCCGTTCTTTGACAATGGTCAGGAGTTCATCATACTCTACAATGGCTGCTTGGATTCATCTGCGAACCTCCTCATTGGTTATGTGGTCCTTGTGCGAAATGTCCAATAACCTGCTATAGCATCTCATTTCAAAAGCATGCGTTCTTTTCTCTAACTCTGCTGTCAGGGTCCACGATTCACAGGCACACAGAAATATGGAAATGACAAGGGAGCGTATCAGTTTCACCTTCGATCCCAGAGATATGTTGTTATCTCTTCAGATTGGCTTCAGCTTTGTAAAAACTGTAGTGGCTTGTGCAATCCTTGAGAGGACCCCCGGTTTTGAGCCACCATTTAAGACAATTGCTCCAAGGTATTTGAAGCTTGTTACGGTGTCCAGCGTCTGTCCTTTTACCTTTCCTTTTCTCTCCTAAAAGGATGCAACAACACATTCAATTTTATTTGTTTAAGCATAAAAACCAAAATTTCAAACTTCGGCTGGATTTGGATTTTGATTGTTTCAGTTCCTGGTCTTTGCATACTTTTTACTTCGTTTACTTGCGTAAATTCATTGTTATTTAGACATCTAGATATAAACTATATAAAATATATGTATATACCAACTTTTGCCTAAATAACAGCAGGTAAAACCGTCATCCTGTTTCTCAAACAACACCCAATGTGATTGGCAATTGCCAGTCAGTAGTTCTTGGCTAACACCCGTTTCATTATCTATAGAGCCTCGAAATGCAATTCATGTCGGCGAACAGAGACGTTTCAAACTAGTCTTCGTAGCCATGAAGTCTAACTGCAGCCTTCTAAGGTCCTTACATGGTGTGAGTTCTGATCAGATTGTGCATCAGACTGAGCGAATGTACAGTCTACAGCTATTAGGATGTAAGCTTTGGTGTAGATACTACTTGTAAATATTTAATTGAACGCTGCAAACGAATATCTCACCCAGTTCCTTATCTTCTGACAGTTGTTTGTGTTAATTTTTCTGATTGGGGAAAACTAGACATCATAACAAATGTTATTCCAAACACGAGTCGACGTTTATTAAAATGGATTATAGCACTTAAAGGTGCAATTAATGTCTATTGTCGCAGACTGATGAAAGAGGTGACAAGGTAACATACGTATCGTGCCAATGGCGCCATAATGCAGGTCAAAAACAAACGAAAAAGCATAAAATGACACACACCTCTAATAAACTTAAGAAGTGTTTCCATCTACATTCTTTTTTATTACAGTCCAAAGTTTTATTATAATTAGTTGACAAAAACTTGCAATATCAGACTAAAACTACTGTTGGAACACAGAACAGCTATAATTTAGATAAGACAGCATTTTCGTCAAGGTTTTGCAGAAACAATGTGTTATTAGACTGTACAGAAAGGGTACACACTTTAAGTTTGTATGTAGGCAATGTAAGTCTGTCTGCACTTTTTAACCTCATTTATTTTAAATATCTAGTATTTGATTTTTTTACCTCAGTCCAGTCACTTTTTCACTTTTAAGCGTTTGTTTTATTTGCATAATTTCTTGATTCGAGACAGCAGTACTTGTTGGGTTTTCCCTTGTTTGTCCACGAAGCGCTTAGAAGAGCAAGACGCTTAAATTATTTGCAATTTTCATACAAGGTCACAGCAGCTCAGAATTTCATTTCAGGTGAGGTCCGGCGGATACGTACTACATTTTACTATTATACATGTATATGGCAAGCCAAATGCACACTAATTAGAAAAACCTGGTTTTTCTCAGAAAATCCTGGTTTTGCGATTTGATAAACCAGGTTTTTCTCAGATAAACCAGGTTTTTCTCTGATAAACCAGGTTTTTCTCTTGTTAAACCAGGTTTTTCTCAGATAAACCAGGTTTTTCTCTGATAAACTAGGTTTTTCTCTGAAACTTATGATAGCAAGAGATAAACCTGGTTTTTCGAGAAAAACCAGGTTTAACAGTGAAAAACTTGGTTTTCCTTTTGTTAAACCAGGTTTTTCTGAGATAAACCAGGTTTTTCTCTTGATATCCTAGGTTTTCATTTCTAATGTGTCTTTTCGGCTGAAAAACCTGGTTTAACAGAGAAAAACCTGGTATATCGAGAGAAAACCTAGGTTTTCTCTTGAAAACCTAGGTTTTCTCAGATAAACCAGGTTTTTCTCTATAGATTTGAAAAACCTGGTATATCGAGAGAAAACCTAGGTTTTCTCTTGATAAACCAGGTTTTTCTTAGATAAACCGGGTTTTTCTCTCCTAAACCTGGTTTTTCATTGTGCAGAGGCAAGCCAAACGCACACTAACTTAGAGATATATCAGGTATTTCTTATAAGTGTGAAAAGCGCAAAACTTAATATATCTGGAGAAAAACCTAGTTTATCTCTCTAGTCACATGACTTGTAATCACAAGTTCCTCTCAATTTCATTGGCTAATGAGAAAAACTAGGTTTTTCAAATGAGTGTACATCTGGTGAAAAACCTGGTTTATCTCTCCTGTCACGTGACTTGTAATCACAAGTTTCACTCAATTTCATTGGCTATAGAGAAAAACCAGGTTTTTCTAATTATACATTTGGATAGCGAAACATAGTATATCTGGAGAAAAACCTGGTTTTTCTCTCTAGTCACGTGATTTGTTATCACAGGTTTCTCTCAATTTCATTGGCTAATGAGAAAAACCAGGTTTTTCTCTGCAGTTACCACGTGATTTGATATCGCAAGTTTCTAGCAATTTGACTGGATGGAGTGATTTTTGCAAAACCATGTTTTACAACATCTGATTGGACAAGCTATAATAAGGATATCGATCTGCTACAATAATCATGCTTCCGCTTCTGTTTTTATTACCTGTGTGTTAGCTTTCGTAGATAAGAGGACACGCGCGCACACTTCCAATAATCGCCAATGTCACCAGCAGTGTTTGGGGTCATAAAATACAATATACATGCATACAGGATTTTTGTGTATTGCGCAAAAAACTCTGGATCTGTACTTCACAAAGGAATTCTCTCTTTTTTATCTGCGCAGAGTGGGAAGTTTTAGCGTAGTGACAATTACGAAATCGAAAAATAATCACATGTTTTTGTGCCTAATAAATACATGTATGCTTATCAACGTGATTATTCATCGTTTTATTTTTATTAATTTTTTTTTTCGTTTTGCCAATTTAAAATTGGTAGTTTGATACTTAAATTTCCTCATAGGCAGCGTGATTATTTTATCAAATTTTATTTATTTTTATTTATTTATTTTTTTTTTGTCAATTTACATTTGATAGTTTGATGATTAAATTTCCACATAGGCAGCCAATATTGTTCTAGCTATTTTATTATCTTTTTTTTTTTTTTTAATCTTTTTTTTTACTATAATTATTCTTATTGCACCCCCACCTCCATTTTTGTTCAGCTTTCCGAATCCAATCAATGTTAAAGTGAGCGGTACAATAGATATAGATGGATGGATGGATAACTTGCAGTTTTACGTCCTTTTTAACAGTATTTCAGTCATATGAGGCCGAGGAGATGGTGTTAATGAAAGGCTCTGTGCAAAGAAACCCCGCTAACGGTTGGAAAGATTTCCGCTTCGAGTGGTGCCCGAACCCGGAGCTGCTAAATCAGTAAGACAGCGCTTAACCTACTAAGCTACCGGGGCTCCTGAACGGTACAAGTACTTGACCGAATGTGCATATCAATCTCGACATACACAGGTAGCATATGCCCGAAGGCAGGTTTTTACACGACGCGCCGAATGTGATCAAGGTCGTCACTGCCTTAGCTGCTAGACGGCTGGGGTTATCATGAGTGCCGCGTGATTACAGAGAGAGAGAGTAAATATAATAGATCCGTTAACCAAAAAGGGGTCATGATCAGCCCAACATGCTCAGTCCAATCTGGGCATAGGCAATTCGCATATACACAGCATAGTGGCAATTGTTGCAAAGAAACAGACTTCTCTAGGCATTTGCAGGTCGGAAAGGCAGTGATTATGCCGTGAGGCCCGGACCAGACTACCTAACATAGAGGCTTGCGTATGACCTTACTATCATACTGCATCGTCTAATTCTCTTAACTATAAAATAAGATAAAAAAATGGAAAGTAGTGTATGAGCATACAGTAGTCTGTTCTTTCCCAGTTTCGTAAATTTCTGGAAGTCCACCAGACTTTTATAGTATAATAATTACTTTCAAATTCTGTATTTTTTTCCTCAAGGATGCTACTGATGGCGTAATATTAAGGTCACAAACAAAATCTTTATGACGTAATACATGTTATTCAAGTTTTGTACTTCAAGTTTATTTTTATTTGGCTATTTCCAGAATCTTTCATTGAAACCTCCTGAGATGTGACTAGGCTGACTAATGGTTTTAAAACAGATTGTCGATCTCTCTGTTGTCATTTCATTGCATTAAATTGTGTACTAATTTGTCCAAAGCATGACTGAGGATAAAAAAATAAGAAGAAAAAAAATCTCATTCGCAAAACTTTAACGCAAACGTTAATTTATATACGGATGGAGACGGACAGACACGGACGGAAAATGCAAAAATTACTCTTCGATATGTCCAATGTTAGGATATAAATATTCACATGAGCAGACTGGTGTCAGACTGGGCATGAAACTGATGTAAGAATGAGAAAAATACCGTAATTACCTTTAATATTTGTGCACCTTCGCCAGAGTCTGTAATTATTCTAGAATTAAAAGTCTCCATAGTCCTAAATGTCTAAACTCAAATCATTGTAAAAGGCGGTTCAACCTTCACGTTTGGTAATAAAATATGGGTTGATATGCATATATCGGGTCATATAACTTGCAAAAAGTAAATAAAACAAGTTTTTGAAAAAAATAACAAATCGCTTCACAAATTAAAATTTTCCTGTTCTGGTTTCCCGTCTCGCAATATAAACATAGGCGGAATAGTGATTGGGACTCCAGGCTCTACATTGTGTTTTTACCATTTGATTCAACTTATCTGAATTCGGAAGTACAGTGGACTCGACAGTATCGGATCATCGACAGTATCGGATCACCCTTAAGTAATCAACCATTTTTCTCACAAATGAAGCAAATATTTTTTACCATTATATTACAGTCATCAAGAAAGACCAATGACAAAGTGCAGGGTGAAAAAATCGATCGAAATGTGCAGCTGTGAAACAAATCAGAGTTGCTGAAAAGCTTGGCCCCTCTTGTGGCGCTTGCATTTTGTCTGTTGCTCGTTACCCCCAAAATAGATTTCGGTTATTTAAACTATTTTATGGTTAGGAAATTGAAACCAATTTTTCTTTGTAATGTGTCCTGGCATCCCTTAAATTGCAGTCAGTCATTATTTTTGTGACCTCCCAGTATTTGATGAAACTAAAGACTTGAAAACTGGGGCACCGATGTGCGACAGTATCGGATCATTATATAATTTGAACTGAAATATAGGCATCAGCTGGAAATGCATGGTCTGATACTGAAAGCAAGCTACAAATCAGCTGCCTCCGTAGTTGGTCTGTCTACTTTCAAAGATGATCGGTATAAAAATAACACAACGTCCTTTCCGTAAAATATCCTCCTATCCAATGCCCCACACATTAGCGTTTGATAATGAATGGTATGCATAGCACACCTAAGCTTCTGCTTAACATTCTGAAGAAAACATTCGAGATCGGATCGCGTTTTAATGACTAGCGTTCATCAGATGGACATTTGTACACTGTGTAGACTCAGATTAATGCCACAGAACATGTTGAAGGCCATGTAATGTTTATACTCTGTTTGCATTGTAATATCAATGTTAAGACGGAAACTCACAGTAAATTTGTTGATCCTGATCAGACGCTATGGTCTTATCAGGGTCTACATTTTGCAAAGGCAGATAATTGTTTTTATTTTTTGAGTAGTTCCGTGATATAGGGGTGCAGGGGATTACTGAATAAAGAATTATTGACAGGCTAGTGAATTTGTAAACATTCGACTATCAATTTAACAGACATAACCGTTGCTGGTGAAGAATGGCGTAAAAATATCCTTGAAAGGCCGTAAAAGCTTTTTGTGTGAGTTTAATAGGTCCAACTGTTTATGTAGTCAAAAGCTAAGAAGTTTGGTAGAAAGCCTCGGAGGCACTCTCGGATAAAATAATATCATATGATCCGATACTGTCGCACCTGATTCGTTACTGTCGTAAGACCCTCTTGTAAGTCTGGTTAGGTCATCTGTCCTTAAGTGAATAAATTTCGTCAATTTTTTTACATGGGTAGATAGAAGGGATATTTTGCAATTTTATTGTATCATAACATACATAATTTTAGCATTCATATACAACATAACAGGATTTTTATTTGACTTGATCCGATACTGTCGTGTCCACTGTAGGTGATTTTTTCGCCAACTTAAATACCCAGAATGAGTTTTCAAACTCTTTTTATGTGAAACTCAGTGATTTTTAATTGTTTAAAGCTGACTAATCACGGTCATTTACACTGACGAAACTACAGACCCTATGTCCAATAATTCTCCTGCAAAGGAACATAGGGTCTGGTTACTTGCATATGAGATTTTTCCTAAATCTTGGTTAGCGACCTTTGCTGACCTTATGTCCAGCCCTTTATGATGCTGCAGTGGCAGATTTTCATGTAAGCAGCAATTTGAAGATGTAAACACAGATGGTCAGTCTGATAAAGCTAATGTTCTGTGGCGATTTGTTTTATAACTCTGCAGGTTTTGAGATACTACAACCCTGAGCCCAACAATTTTCTGTAATGGATTATTATACGCTTTGATTTTGGACTGGTCCATTTAATAGTAAAGGGGTGTTTTACAGAGAAAATGAGTAAAAGCAAAATAATGTTTATACTTTTCCAGAGCAGTCTCATCTGGGTCTACACTGTTTGCAGAAACAGGTTTGTCGGATTTAAGAGTGATGTACATTGCATTAGCATGTTAACGAAACAGCGTCACTTAATATTCGGTATATATAATTGATTTGTCCAAATAAGAATAATTTAGGTTGCACTTAGATAGCTAATGGTCAAAGAATTTAAAATAATTTAAATCATCTGAAACAATTCAGTTCTGTGTCAAGCAAAGGCATCAAGGGAAAGCAAAAACAAGTCTTTAAAACAGGCAAACTGGCATTTTAACACACCCTAAACCTCCGAGTTTATAGAAACATATTTGATCCGATCAGTATCAGTCAAGATCAAATGCATACACCCTGGGTTGAGAGAACATGCAACTATCTAAAGAAAATTAATCCTGAACCCACTGATTTTCGGAAATGGAATATTCTACCTTTAGATTTTGGACTAGTTCATATTATGCTTGAGTGGGTGTTTTACAGAAAATTAAGTAAATGCCAAACACTGTTCATATTTCTCATGAGCAGTCTCATCTGGGTCTACTCTGTTGGAAGAAAAATGTTTATCCCATTTAAGAGTGCCTGTTTGTTAACATAATGAAACCTAGCCATCTAATATGGCATTAGAATGGAGGAGGACATACATGTAGTTGATGGTTGAAGAATTTAAAATAAACCATATTATCTTGAAAAAAATTCAAACACCTCAGGAGACAGCAAAATAAGTCCTTAAAGAACAGACACCGTGGCCTTTAAATACATCTACATATAAATGTATAAAAACATATTTGATCTGATCAGCACCAATCAAGATCCAATGCATACAAGTCTGTTTTAAGAAGAGTCCTTTATACACTTGATGCCAGTGCTATGATTGGACTGGCACTAATTAGACTGACTGTATAAAGGGTTGCTCATAAAATAGACTGTAATGAATCATATCATTACTGGTGAGGATATGAATCTGTTTAAACTGGAATGAACAATAAGATACAGCTGATTGCCTGTTATTGGTGTAAGACAGTTGGTCTTTGTGAAAATTTGCCCACTGTTAAACAATGTACCATCAGATCTTCTAATTTGGCGTGGTTTAAAATGTGGAAATGGAATAGAGTGGAATGGAGTGGTCATAATCAACTTTTTCCATTGATTTGGAATTGCACTTTTACAGGAAAGAATTTTCTCCCTCTGAGGGAGCAAATTCTTCCTGTAAGAGAACCATGCCCCATGCTCGTGAAGCAAATTGTAACCAATGCACTGTAGATTATGTCATCCATTCTATTCCATTCCAGGTTATAAACTATGCCCTAAAATTCATAGACAGGTAGAGCGAGGTTATTTGGAGAAACCAAAGCTAATTGATTTCTGAGAGTGATGGAGATAAAGATCTTTGTTAGTCTAATGGACACTTTATGGCACTTGTAATGTTGCTTTGATTAACTCAAGAATTTGTGAGAAGAGTATCATATTGCAGAGCCTCTTCTGAAAGTTACCAGGCGAATCTGACCACCAGAATATTATACAGATTCGACTGGAGCCAGGCTAGGCTGAAAATGTCGGTTTCCAGAATCTTTGATTGAAACCTCCTGAGGTGTGAGAAGGTTGACTAATAGTTTTAAAACAAATTGTCGATCTCTCTATCCTTCTGTCTCTCTGTTGTCATTTCGTTGCATTATATTATGTACTTATTAAGCATGCTTGAAGGAAAAGAAAGAAAGAAAGAAAGAAACAAAAATAAATAAATAAATAATCTTTGCGCAAAACTTTAACGCAAATGTTAAAGTGTGTCTCCCTCGTTTATTTCATGTTTTCAGAAACAAATATTTCAACAAAATTTCGTTAAACAATATGTTATAGTCCCATAATTACCGCACAAGTTTTGAGAAAATGCAGGTTTTTTCGATAAATGGGGAATGAAAAAAATCTTCAAATTAAAATGCAAATCATCTATTTCCTTACGGCCTGTAAGAATATCGATTTTTACCACATATGTCATGTGATCATGTACATGTATTTTTCTTATTCATGCATGTGATCATAACGCATGAATAAATCATTTTTGTCCAATAATGCGATTTCGAGCGCGGTCCGCGATCGTTTAAAAAATTTGAATTCACTTTTATAAAATATCATTATCTAAACTCTATTTCAAATATATAATTAGACCATGTCGGAGGTATTGCATGATATATTACATCAAATCATTTTTGGTTATTATCATAAAGGGAGTAAATCTTTAATTTACATACGGATGGAGACAAACAGACACGGACAGAAAGGCAAAATTATACAACCCGCGATATGTCGGGCTATAAATATTCTCATGAACAGACTGGTCCTAGACTGTCAGATTGGATATGAAACTGGTGTAAGAAAGAAAATACTGTAATTACCTTAAATATTTGTGCACCTTCGCCAGTTTTTGTAATTATTCTACACTGTAAAAAATTCTGTAGAATTTACGGTAGAATATCTGGAAACCAGCTGCCAGTCCGTTTCCCGATATTCTTACGGGCACCCGTAAACATCGACAGGAATCAACAAGCAGAGTAGGGCAGAATAAGACAGATATTGTTTTGGTTCTATAGCCCTTCAATACTATAAAGGTATTCTCGAGTGCGGCCAGTTAATATAACTCTACCTTATCGTTATTTCAAAAAACGATCTTTAGGCAGATGCCCGTAAAACAACATGAAATGGACTGGCAGCAAGGTATTTTACCGTAAAATCTACGGACTTTGTTTACAGTGTAGAATTTAAAAGCTATGACTGGGGTCCTACGCCGGAGTATTTTACACTATGAAAAACGTAAATTTTACGGTAATATACTTGGCAACTAGTTGCCAGGACCTTAGCAGTAAAGCATGGGATTGTACCGAGACTTTTAAAACGGAAAATGACTTCATTGAGAAAAAAAAATCTTTTTTTTATTCCTCATTTATTTTCTTTATAATCATTACAAGAAATATACAGCGTACCTTTACGCATTTTAAAGTTTAAGACAGCGAAAGTTGGCCATTTTGGTTGCCAACTGAAATGACCCAAATAAATTTTCAACTCACTATTTTTTATGAGAAACTCAAGTATGTTTCATGTGTTATATTCCACTGGAAAATGCGCTTCAGTTGATGCAGTCTAATTAGAAATATCGATTATTCTTTCTTATATATTTATTGCGCTCATGACTAAAAAGGGAAAACAAACACACGTTATTCAAACAAAGTATGCTTAAATTAAAAGAAATGCGTTTCCGGTATAAATTTACAATTTACGTCTTTGGCGTGGTCAACATTACACATCTAAATGACGCTAAATATTTAAAAAGATAAATATTTTTGTTTATTGTGTACCATATTCTTGTCATGTACAAGTACAGTGACGCTGATATTTCATCAAAGGAAATTCCCCATCGCACATAGGTAATGACATAACTGGGCCATAAAACAATATTACCTATAGGGTGTCTGCAATCTCGCGAAATACGAGATCTCGCGACCGCGTTAGTTCGAATCACTATGTCAACACACCTGTTAGCCAATCAGGCTGAGAAAAACCAGGTATAACAGATCTTCGAGCGTTATCCTAAGTTTCTCAATATCCAATCAGATTGAGAAAAACCAGGTATAACAAAACAGCTAGCGTCCAATCATATTTCTGGAAACCTGTGATATCAAGTCACGTGACAAAGAGAAAAACCTGGTTTTTCTCAAAACTTGAGAAAAACCTAGTTTTTCTAATAATATGCATTCGGTGAAGCGTTATCGTAGATAATTAGTGTGCATTCGGCTTGCCGCATACAACTGCATTAGCAGAGACCGTCGTAAAACCTGGTTTATCAAAATAAACTTGTGATAACACAAGTTTTTTCGTTAAACCAGGTTTCTCTCTCGATAAACAAGGTTTTTCTCAGATAAACCAGGTTTTTCTCAGATAAACCAGGTTTTTCTCTGATAAACCAGGTTTTTCTCTGATAAACCAGGTTTGTCTTTTGATATCGTAGGTTTCTGAGATAAACCAGGTTTTTCTACGCAAAACCTGGTTTTTCAAAGAAAACCTAGGTTTTCTCGAGATATACTAGGTTTTATAGAAAAACCTGGTTTATCAAAAGAAAAACCTGGTTTATCAAAAGAAAAACCTGGTTTATCAGAGAAAAACTAGGTAAATCACAGAAAAACCAGGTTTTTCTGTTGAAATACCAGGTTTTGCGAGGCAAAACGTGGTTTATCAAAGAAAAACCTGGTTTTTCTGAGAAACCTATGATATCAAGAGAAAACCCTGGTTTATCAGAGAAAAACCTGGTTTAGCTGAGAAAAACCTGGTTTATCAAATCGCAAAACCAGGTTTTTCTGAGAAAAACCAGGTTTTTCTAATTAGTGTGCATTTGGCTTGCCATACATGTACCACCAATTTAATCCGTTGGAACCATCACAGTATTCGAAATAGAGTACCTTAGCTGCCCTAGACAGTATTTGGCCATAAACTAATGAAGTTATTACCGCAAAATTCTAAAAAAAAATCTGAAAAAATGCGCCACCTAAAATAATTACTGTAACTGTTCTAAAGGTTTTCTTCGCAGTAATGTGTCTAAAGGGTGCAAATGGAATGGCAAACAGTCTGATCTAGGTCTGCACTGTTTACTCAGACCTATCTGTCCCAATATTTAGAATTTTACGGTAGTGTAGTTAATCATCGCTGTTGTCGATTTGATAGGGAAACAAGATACCAATAAATAAGATACATAATATATGCTCAGTGACAGCTCTTTTTGTTTTGTCATAAATTGGCATTACGCCTGTATCTGAGACGTCACTAGCGGATAGGATGTCCTCAGTTCAAGTAGCTGCGGGAACAAAGTCAGACTACTAGCTAAACAGATAAAGAAGTAAGTTTCTCTAAAGGGCCTGGTATGATATGGGCCATATTATTGGCCCAACATTTATGAATTTTCAGAATAGTATTTTAACCTATGTTAATGTTATATAAGGACTGAAACCATGAACCATCTATTGTGATTCAAATTTTCTACATTTTTTGCGATTCCTAAGCCGTTTTCTGCAGATCTAGTTCTACCCTACTCAGCAGACTTTAGGCATTTGCAACCATTTTTCGTTTGCATTTAGCAACGCATCAATGTACACAGCTAATATTTAGCACAATATTGCATTTTAATAATCACGGTCAACAATATTTGAAAGCTCATTTTTGCGCTGATGCTTAATTCCATACTTTTTTTTTCAGAAAAAACCTGTAGTTTCTTCGACATTTTTCCAGTTATCCCAACATAAAAATGCCCACATCGCCGCTAATAGACAAAACAAACATATGTTGTGTGTATTCATTTTCTTAGTTAGAACACAGGGAATCATTTGATACACATTTTATTTTACACCCATAACTACTTATAGTGTGTAAAAAATAGGTTTGTCTGACTCATTTGTTCTTGTATTTCAGTTTTTCTCTCAGTACAGGCCGAAGACATTCATTGTTTCAAACACGTCTGAGATAGTATGCAATCTGGGTGCCTCAACCTGTCGACAACCATGACTAGTCTTATCGTGTAACGGAAGAGAAATGAGCTCAAATTGTCTACAACTATGACTAGTCTTAGAGAAATGAGCTCAGCTTGTCTACAACCATGACTAGTCTTATTGTGTAACGGAAGAGAAATGGGCTTTCTCAGATTATTATTGATATTTTCATAATCAATTAAAGATCGAGTGCCCAGTCCTCAGAATCTTTCAAGACTTTGATCCTGGGCGGGCACCCGTAAACACGGATGTTTTTAACCGGTTTAATCTGTACAGGACTTCAAACCCCTTGTCACATGCCTGTAAATAGTAACTGTGCGAAGATGCTTCAGAGGAGCCAAGCAAATAACTAATAGAACTAGAAATATTGCTTCTTCTTCTGTTTAATAGTTTGTATCCTCAGTCCGTTTAGATTATAATGCGCATCTTCAATCTATTGTCGCTTTCTTTTCCATTGTTCAGTGCAAGGAACCCCGAAAAGATCCTGGATTCTCGCACACTTTTAAGACATAGTCACAGTTTCATCGGTACATAAATGAATTTCAAATCTTTGTTCAGCTTTACAAAATAAAAGAACGTATAAAATTTGTATAACATGTGCGAAGAGTAAGAGTAAATCTAAAGATTAATCAATATTATTTTATTCTTTGAAAGATATACATGTGAGGATATTATACAATGATAACAGAGAATCTGAGCAAAAGATCGAAGCTTATAACGTCCATTCGTCCATTTTCTATTCATTTTTTAAGTACACCCAAAAAGAGTAGTGTACACTTGAGGTTTTTCCTTTTTATTTTCTCATTCTTTTAAAATACGTGTAAAAATTATATATATCACACAAAATTTTAATGTTCACCTGACATTTTATTGAAATCAGAACAAACAAAAAGTCATCTTTAAGTCATGAGTTATTCACTTCCAAAGTCAGCAGGGGCCAGGTGTCAAAAGTTGCAAAATTCAGTAAATTGTCAATCAATAATGTGTTTAACTACCACGATGATCGTTGCACTCCACTAGTCGCCTGCTTATTGAAAACACCAGTCTCCATATCTTTTGCTTAGGAAATCAAGCCCCACTCTTGATGTAGCAGCCTGGGCAAGTCCGCTAGCCTGGTCCGCTGTGTGATTCGTTTGTTAATGGCTCGCCAAAGGACGTCCCACAAGTATTCAATACAGGCCAAGTCAGGCAACATTTGCGGCCACTCAATTCGCACACCTCTGTTCTGCCTGAAAAAGTCATAAATGTTTTCTGTATATATTTAGTTTACCTAGCACTGCTTATGTCTCTGCTATTGTTTTTGTCACGCCAAGTAATTTCCTCCATCTTCGATTGATTATGAGAATGTCAAGCAAGCGCTTAAATCATCATTAAATGTGTCTCTGGGCGCTCAAGAAGAAAAAGAAGGGATAAAAGGTATATAATCATGGTAGAAAATAATATGTTTTTGTCTTGTATTTTTGTCTGATTAGCAGAAAATAATTTGATTGGAGACAAAGAAATCTTATAGAAAAGAAAAGTAAACTCAATGTCTACACGAAAGGTAGGCTGCGACTATGTTCCGGTTTTTTTTTTTTTTTGTTTTTTTTTGGTCACTTTGTCACAAGTCTGAGGCTTTCCGATAAACAAGTACGCATGAAAATGCTATTTTACTTGCAATTCAAAGAGTTAATGCAGTTCGTCCGTACGTCACATGAAACTGATTGATTAGCATAGAAAAGAACAGCAGGCATACTCGAAACATTACTAGTGTTTCATATTTAAGAAAAAAACTAAAAAAAAACCCAAAAAACCCGGATACCCCTGAATTGGAGAGCGTCATGCTTCTCAATGGCACTCTTACGAGACAAATCCATTAAATTGAAAATGTAAAAACTGGGCGTGCTTTTCATGGCAATTCGAAACAATAATTTAACAATAGTGTTTGCTAACATAAACTTAAAATTTTTGGACAGGAAGCCGATTTGGCATACCGTTTAATCTCAAAGTACTGCTTTCGGCATTTAAACTCAGATATGCTTAAACTCGCGATATATAACAATGTTGTTTGCCGGGTATATTCCACATTTCGGATGGCATCGGAATCGACATTTGTTCCGACTGATGACCAGTATTTTACATAACTGTCTTTGTGGATTCCCATATATGAATTCCGATTTATAGGAACAAAGAGGACGTCTTCTTTTTTATATTCAAAACTTTTGTTCTGTCTAAGTAAATTTCCGTTTTCGCTATGAAGATTTGTTTTTAAGCCCCATAGAGTGTTCATCTGTAGAAGAAAGACGTTAATAAGACTGCACATAAGCAAAGGCTGATCTGAGTCCTTTATTTTCGCTCATGTAGAGTGTTGTTAGAGTTTTCACAATTCAAAATGTAAAAAGTTTGTTCATCGAATATTCTATCTCTTTCTGGATGCATAATTTATTCCTGAGCAGCCTATTTCCCATTTATTACTTCTGTTTTTCGACTGGGACCAGGCAATATTTTCATCACTACATGTGGATGTGCTGTCATTTATAGAGTAAAATCGAGTAAATTCGGACAGTGGGTAAATTCGGACAGTGACATAGTTTCCTTTATATATCAATTGTTTCGAATTAACACAAAATTAACTGGGCAAACAGTAAAAATCCTGATGAGACGGCTCATTATGAGCCGTCTGATCTTGATTTTCACTGTTTGCATTGGTATGTCCGAATTTACCAGCTGTCCGAAGTTACCCGACTTTACTCTTGATATGAATGTCTGAATCTCAGCTACTCAGAGATCTTCTGTGTCAATTCAGTGTGTGGAGCCTGCTTACTTGGCTTTTTCAGGATCTACGCAATTGACAAAGACAGAACATTCTGGATCAGCACAACAAGGGTTAAACTATATGATTAAACAATGTCAAATCTAATTTTAAATAATGTTAGATAGTAGAGTTAGCCATAGAGGGCCTCAGGGAAGATTGGTTTTTGTCAACCAACTGTGTTTTACCCTCTCTAAATAAAGACATTACTTACTTACTAACTCTGTGTGTCATTGCATGTGTTTTTGTAGGACTAGCTTCGAAAAGGAGTAAATAAGTATATTTTATATCTAGAACACACAGCATAAAGGATAAGTTGACATTTTCGCATTTAACGAATATTTGGTTACTTTTCGCCGGCTGAACAAACTTTTAGAATATTCATTTTTGGCCGACTTTCGAATGCGAATGACCAAATTACATTGACACCAAAACTGATATGTCAGATTTCAGATCTTTCATTTCTGTCTTTAGATTGAGCATGACAGGCATCTGTAAACTTTTATTCGCCATGCTCGATTCATAGGGAATGGTGTGGGACAACATAAGTTCGTCAAAGCAATATCTAACATTCAGAACACTTTATTGTCTGTTTGCAATGATAAAACCTGACTGTATTCATCACACCAAAACCGGCTAGTATAAGTGCGCACTTTATTCAGGGTAAATCCTATTCGCCTTCTGAAATATCTAGAAACTAATGATTCTGAACAGACTGAGCATGTATGCTGGCATGTACAGCTTTCACATGCCTGACAAGACAAAACCAACAATGTGGTTGTGCGCCCAGCGCACTCAGATCAGCCTGGGCATCCGCCCAGTCTGATTAGAGTCTTTGCTGTCCGCGTGGAGGTAGCTTAGACCCTTAGCTACCCTTTGAGCACTTATTGAAGAGTCTGATCAAACTGGGTAGCTGCCCAGGCAGATCGGAGACTTCGCTGGGCGCACAACCACGTTGTTGGTTTTGTCCTGTCGTAGCTCAATTATCACGGAGTAATTTGTTCTGTGAAAGTGTGAGGTTGAAAATGATGACCAAATCAAAGCAATAAATGCTATCAGACAAAATTGATTTCTAATTTATGAAATAAAGCAAACGGCCAAAACACTGACATCTTTGAAGCTGGAATCATTAGTACAGAATAGTCTAACAAAGTCCTTAGAATATCATCCTCCACTGAACTCTTGTACATAATTGTCCTTATCATTCACAGATCCCGTAGCCGTGCCAGGGATTAAACTGCGCAATTCCATTCCCCATTGGGAAAAGGCAAATTCCGAACTTCTGCAAATAGTTAGCCAGTGTATCAGCCGTAACACGACAAACCCAGCAAAGTAATATGTGCGCCCAGCGAAGACTCATATCAACCTGGGCATCCTCTCAGTCTGATCAGATTCTTTGCTGTCCGCATGGAGTTATCTAAGACCCTTAGCTACCCTTTAAGCGCACACCAAAGACTCTGCTTCGACTGAGCGGATTTCCAAGCTGATCTGAGTCTTCGCTGGGCGCACATGCCACTTTTGTTGGTTTTGTCGTGTCGCGGCTCATGTGAGCAAAATATTTGCTTCGAAGTAAAATTTCGATCTGGCCACTTTCAGGAGTTCTTTAATAATGCCTCAACCATTTTATCTTTTCAAAAAGAGTATTTTTTGTACTAGGGTTAAGTCGGGTAACTTCGGACAGCAAGTAAATTCGGACATACCATTGCAAACAGTGAAAATCATAATAGCCGTCTCATTAGGATTTTTACTGTTTTCCCATTTATTTTTGTTGCTGTTCGGATTTTTGTTTTAATTCAAAACAACTGACATATCAAGGAAACAATGTCACTGTCCGAATTTACCTGCTGTCCGAATTAGCCCGACTTCAGCCTAATATAATTTACATAATTCGGTAACCCAGTTACAAAAGCTTGCATTTTTTTATTTCCAAGTGAGAACGGAACTGTGTGTTTACCAGGGGTAAGCCCCCAAGTCTCGGGACCCATGTTGTGACAAATTTTTTCAACAGTTGAAGTGAAATCTGTCAATTTTGTCACAGTTTTCAAAGTTTTCAATTCAAAAAAGGCGCCCCAGGGCGGTTCTTCTATTGCGGTTCCTTATTGTGACACTAAGTGTATCTTACCGCAAATGTGTTTTCCTTGTTGCTGCTGTTGTTGTTGTATTGCAGTTGTTTTTCTATTTTCCGGTGCCTTGGGTGGGCTGTACTTTGTGATTGTGGATAATATATAAGTCTACAATAAAAAAAATAGACAATCACTAAAGGTGATAAATGCCCCCGCCATATGCCTCACTAGATGAGTATTGTGTTAAGACATATTTGTGTGAAATTATATCAAAACCTGTCGATAAATAAAGGTGCTAGAGGGATGACAATTTTTTTTTCTAAATACAGCAACTGTGACCTTGACCTTGGATCCACAAACCTGAAAGGTGAACTCGTCCAAGATATTGTCATACTTAATGTCAAAATCAGTTAAATAAAGGCGTTCGAACAATGACAAAGTTTTACATGTACCTATAATAGCATCTGTGACCTTGACCTTGGACCTACAATGCTGAAATGCTGAAATGTTAATTTGTCCCAGATATTGTCATGCTAAATATTTGTGTCAAGTTATATCAAAAACATTCCAGAGGGATGACAACGTATTTTCTAAAAAAAAAAAAAAATAGCAAATGTGACCTTGGCCTTGACCCTAAAATTTAGGATTGCTAACTTGTCCAAGATATTGTCACACTTAACATTTGGGTGAAGTTATATCAAAATCTGTCAATGAATAAAGGGGCTAGAGGGATGATAAAGTTTTTCTAAAAATAGCAACTGTGACCTTGACCTTGGACCTGCGGTGCTGAATTGGTGATTTATTCAAGATATTGTCATACTTAACATTTGTGTGAAGTTATATCAAAATCGATCCAAAAATAAAAGCGCTAGAGCGATGTCCAAGTTTTTTTCTGAAAATAGCAACTGTGACCTGGCCCTTGATCCTACCAGCCTGAAACACAAACTTGTTCGAGGTACTGTCATACCCAATATGGCTGTGATGTAATCAGTATTGGGACTTACGATTTTCCATCACGCACATTTGTGATGGTCAGCCATAACTCTTACATTTTTCAGTTCAACTAACTAAAATGGAATTTTAACCCACCGGCAGTGTTCAGTATGACCTGTCTACACTTAAATTGAAATTTGGTCCAGCCCTTAACTATTCTCAGTATAAACATTCTGTGTTTTAGTTATTTCTGCAGAATTATGGTCAAAAATAGGCAATACAAGTTTATTTTCTATTTTTATAAAGTGGTACGACGAAAATTGTCTACAATGCTTGCTTTTTTGTAACGGATGCTAACTGGACGAGTTACTCAAGGTTTTGCACCAGTTACTCGAAAGAAAAGTACTTGGGGGTTTTTGCCTTCGTTATGGTCAGCCATAGTACCAGAAGAAACCAACGTTATGGCTTTCCACCACGTATTATTCTTCGGACATGTAGCGACATCTTGTGGTAAAAATTTCAGTAATTATATTATGGTAAGCCATAATGTCAGTTCATGTAAAGTGCATGGTTAACCATCACAAATATGCGTTATGGAAATCCATAAGTCCCCAGACTGGTAATATCAAAATCGTTTAATAAATGAGGCCGCTACAGCGATGACAACATGTGAGTTTATTATAAGCCATGGAAATATGGTCAAAATATGTATGTCAGTCAAGGGGATATAACTCTGCAATAAAGACCTAAATCAAGGTTTTGTTTCCCTTATGCACATGTTCAATGCATGGCTCACCTGTATAGCAAGTTTCAAATCCCTACATCAAATACTATTGGGGGAGTTGCAGAGACAAGAACAGTACTACCAAGTCTTAAATATGGTCAAAATATGTATGTCATTCAAGGGGATATAATTCTGCCATAATGATCTAAATCGAAGTTCTGTTTCCTTTATGCACATGTTCGGTGCATGTCTGAACTTAATTGCAAGTTTCAACTCCCTGCATTAAATACTGTACAAGGAGTTGCGGAGACAAAAACGGTACTACAAGTGTGAAATATGGCCAAAATTTTTATGTTATTCAAGGGGACATAATTCTGCAATCAAGACCTGAATCAAAGTTCTGTTTCCTTTATGCATATGTTCAATGCATGCCTGAACTGTATTGCAAGTTTCAAATTCCTGCATCAAATACTGTAGGAGGAGTTGCGGAGACAAGAACAGTACTTCAAAGTGTGACGGACGTACGGACGGACGGACATATGCACGTACGGATAAGGGCAAAACTATATGCCCTCCCCACTTCGTGGCGGGGGCATAAAAATATTTTTTAAACGGGTCAGTAGTGACTGAGGAAAATATTTTCAGTTTTCACTATAGTAGTCATATCAAGAATACAAGCCTGGCTTCCATGAATATTAGAACTCGTTTGACTACCTTGGTAGAGGGTCATCCAAGGAACTTTCTTGTCACATTATTTTGCAACCGGGCCAGCGACTTCCGAAAAGAAGATTTTCAAAGTACTCACCATACACATATGAGCCAAACCAGCCTAGCCCCCTAGTGGCCCCTTTTTTTAAACAAATTAAGTTGGCGTGAACAGTGGTGATAGAAGATTACCGACGACATATTCCTGCAAAATAATTCCGAAATCGGGCAGGTGGTTTCTGAGATTTTCATAGTTTTCTGTAGAACCCCTCACCACACCACCTGGGGCGGCCATATTATTGATAAAATCAATTAGCTTGAACCATCTTGGAAGCCACTTGACCCCCTTCCCTAGCCCACACCTCCCTCGCACCCCCCCCCCCCCCCCCCACCACCACCACCACCACAAAAAATAATAAATACCTGTAAATTAATCAAAATAAAAATCCATTTTATTTCAACAATTTTGGATTTTAGGTAAATGACCTCAAAAGTTATTAGAATGTTATTAATTTTGGCCCATATCGTTTGACGAAAGTGGTGGACGGACGGGCGGACAACTGACAATGACAGACTAAGAGCACTTTGTGCTCAAGTGACCCTATTAGTTTTCAATGTTGCCTACAGACTACGTAAAGTAAGGAAATGCAATCCGCTCAGATCGCCTTGGATGAAATCGCAATCCCAGTTTAGGACAAAACAAACGAGATCTGACAATCGGTAGACATTATGTGTCTTATATATGAGCACATTATACCTAATTTGATCGTTTCTCTGTCACATCGACTTAAACTTCGATACACTTCGCTTATTAGTTCGTTAGTTTATGACTATGGAATTTCCAAGAAAGATATATATTCCTCAGGATCCATAGACTGGTGATGCAACCAGGGCAAACTCTGGTCATTGTGTGTGGACGTGCAATTCGGTATGAGCCTTCCCTATTCCTGGTAATAAACCGAGTTTTGTGCATGAGAAACTTTCGCAGCCAAGAAGAAATCGACAATTCAGTAATAGCAAAGTATTTCTTCTTTGCGGCCAGAAAGTGATTTTTTTCGTACAGTTTGTTAGAGCAGATCCGCTAAATTGTCTTGTCAAAACTATCCGGAAGTCAGTAACAGCGAAAAAACTAGGTAAACGGAACATTTTCCTTCTTCGTCTTCTTCTTTCTGATGCAAATGGACTATACGAGATGGTCGTGGTTACTTTAATAGAGAGAAGTGAAAATAAAAGACCTTATGACTTTATGGAAAACACAATTACAAAAGGGTGAGACTTACTTTCTCGGGTGTAGACAGAAACTTCTTATCATAAAAGCTCAGGTGAATTATTAGAGTATCATGACTCACTTGTTAATATAAGTTTCATATGGCAAGTTCCAGCTATACGTCACGACTTTAGAAACCGATGCGTTACGTACAAAAGTGATATGAGTTCCCTGAGTTAAATGCCCGTATTTATATGAGATGCGACACGAGAAAACCAACAATGTGGTTGTGCGCACAGCGCAGAATCAGGTCAGCCTGCACACCCGCTAAGTCCGATCAGACTCTTGGCTAAGCGCTTAAAGGGTAGCTAAGGGTCTAAGCTACCTTCATGCGGACAGCGAAGACTCTGATCAGACTGGGCGGATGCCCAGGCTGATCTGAGTCTGCGCTGAGCGCACAACCACATTGTTGGTTTTCTCGTGTCGCGGCTTATATCTTTGTCTTTTAAAATCCGTTTTTTTTTCTGTGTACAGGTGTTGACAAGAACAAGTTTTTGATTAACCGATGTGGCGAGAGTTCATCAGTTTAACCTTTGATCCAAGAGATATGTTGTTTGCTCTCTAAATTGGCTTCAGCTCTGTAGAGCTGCAGCGGCTAGTGCAATCCTTGTCAGAACATCTGGTTTTGAGCCAACTTCAGAAAAAAACTTCTCCAAGGTATTTAAAGCCTGATGTATTGAGTAATATTGACAAACTTCAGTTTCGTTACCTAGTTTCGTTATTGCTTTTTTCACAGCCCAGAAATAAGCAATTATAATAATTTTTCCTGCCAAGCGAAAATGCTGGTAGCATATCTATGACGTAATATTGTATTCTGTGATATTTATCTCCGTTGGACGTCACGTGTCGGCTATCTGGAAAGGCTCTTAAAGCATTAATTGCTTGGGGACATTAATCTTGGCACATATATCAAATGCTATTGACCTGTATGTTCATTCCTCTTGAAGTCAATACTCTTTGTTTCAGAAAACAGTCGCTTTATCATTCAGTGGAAAATGAGACTTCTCTAAAGAGCCATACACCGAATGAATAGCAGTAAAAAGCCCAGTGTGAAATTATTAGGTCCTTAGCCATTCTATGTTAAATGTGCTTATTCCACATTCCACAGTTGTAGTGTCAGCATACCATGACAGTTGAATGCAGTCAAATTTCGATGTCTCGAAAATTGTCCCGAACTACTGGTAACCAACATAAATTTTCTGGTCCCAGAAAGTTACTTTGAGATATCAGTAGCTTGAGATATCCGGAGTTGAAATGTTAATAAAAGCAAAATATGTGTAAAAATATATTCATTAATATAAGATGGTAGTTTTAGATATCAACATTCGAAATAACGAGAGTTGACTGTATGATTTTTTAAACCAAGACCTGTAGCTGAGATCGGGCGTATGAAGAATCTGTCAAGCGCACAAGACGTATCGTTACTTTAAAATGCATATGACAGGTCAAAAGTAGAATATAACTGAGCCGCGACATGACAAAACCAACAAAGTGGCATGTGCGCCCAGCGAATACTCAGACCAGTCTGGGCATCCGCCCAGTCTGATCAGAGTTTTGGCTTGTTCTTTAAGGGTAGCTTAGGGTCTAAGTTAGCTCCATGCAGACAGCGAAGATTCTGATCAGGCTGGGCAGATGCCCAAGCTGATTTTAGCCTTCGCTGGGTGCACATGCCACTTTGTTGGTTTTGTCGTGTCGCGGCTCATTTATGTTGATGATAGCTATTATGATATCGAAAAAAGTAATGTATACTGTTTGAAAACTTCCCGACCCTTTTCAGTTATCCCAGAGATACACATGAACTGCTTTATTATAAGTTCTTATTCGAAATCAGTTCTTTATACAATACTTTATAAGTATAGTATAAATAGAAGACGTTTTGCATCACCGTACTTTTTTCCATAGAGCTAATGCTTCACTTGTGTAAAAGTCACATGAGAAGCAGTGAAATACATGGTCAATTTGTACATGTATGATAAACAGTCTAATGTTTCGGTATTATACATGTGAACAGTTGGTCTTCGGTTTCGTCCGTCTTGGTAGATACAGGCTTTTAAAGAGTAAAAGCAGGATGATTTCCCAGACAGTTTGTTAAGAGCCAATACCACTAGTCAGTTTCTAACTCATGGTTGTTTTATTATCTGAGCAGGTTATACCAAAGAACAGATGCAGCTGAATGAGAGAAAGAATGTCAAGTTTTACCTCTTTGAGTTAATTTAGAATTATAAATAAATACGAACGTTGCGTTGGCTGCGATCCTTTGTTTCTACTATCTACACTGCAAAACTTTCGGAGCTGACTTATTTACATTATGGTTAATGTAGACACCTCCTTATTTTTCGCCAGTTTTACAAAGGGGAACAATTTTGTGATTTACTGTTTGCTTTCCTGCAATAAGGAGTTTTTTTCCAAAATGAGGTCTGCTCTTAAAGGTTGGTTGTTTTGGGTTTAACGGCCCTTTGAGACAGTATGTCAGTCTATATCGGACCGGGCCGTCTCCCAGAGAGAGGGAGAAAGAAAAGAGGGGTGATAGACGAGAGAAAAAAGGTCAAAACAACCCCACCCGCATCTACTGCAAACACAGTAGGCCCCTGCCCTACTATTATCCAAATCAGTAGGACGCCCCGGCACTGTAAGCTACACGCACCACCATAGCACCACCCGACCACCTTAAAGGAAAGGAGCGATTTTCTTTCTTTAAAAGTAGAATCCCATTCAAAGACAAGCAAAATGAAAATGCCAGAGTTGTTCCTCTTGCGACTTCGCCCACTCACCTTAAAATGATTGCTATGAAGCATAGAGACAGGGTGGTCTGAGCATGCGCAGATGATATATACCCTGAAACAGACTTTATCACGATGCGGCAAATAAGCCGCGACACGACAAAACCGCGACACGACAAAACCAAAAATGTGACATGTGCGCCCAGCGAAGACTCAGACAAGACTGGGAATCTACTCAATCTGATCAGTCTTCGCTGTGCGCTCAAAGGATAGTTTATTGTCTAAGCTAGCCCCATGCGGACAGTGAAGACTCTGATCAGACTGGGCGGATGCTCAGGCTGATCTGAGTCTTTGCTGGGTGCACATGCCACTTTGATGATTTTGTTGTGTCGCGGCTCATATATTTCAAATGCGGTAGCTGGTAACTGCCGATAACAATTTTCAAATATTGAGTTATCGACATAACATAACATAACATAACATAATTTTATTCAGACTTAAGCATGTACAGCTCATCGTCATTTAAACATATATACAATGCGTGAAACAATGTTCTAATCCATCTGGCACAGACGTTGGATCAGGACTGAATAAACGTTGATTCAACGTTTTAACGTTCAATCAACGTTGATTCAACGCCGACTCCAAGGTGTGTACCTGCTGGAAAGAGAGTGATAGAAAAAGCTTCTTATCAGATATTGTGTATCAGCTAAACATATATGCATTTAAAGTATACATTGAATTATACAGCCTCATTTAACAAACTATTTCTTAATTTGAATGCCTTTATGATATACAGAGCAAGATTATTTAATGTTTTGCGGTTCGTAGAATTCATTAAAGCCACAAACTTAATTACACTAGGCCTGGCATAATAATATTTTTGTATACATTGCTTTCTAATCTCTTTATATGCTGGACAAATAATTGTGAAATGAAATTCATCTTCGAGATCATTTTTATTACACAATACACATTTTCTCTCTAACCGTTCAATGCTTCTGTGTCGACCTACTTCAATATTCAAATGATGTGACGAAAGACGTAATTTTGCTATCGCGTTTCGGAATTTTTTATTTAGATAAGGTGAAATTTCAAAAGTCGTTTTCATCTCTCTATATATACCAAGTGATGAAGATAAATCTATACTCTGTTTCCAATCTGTAATATGAATATCCCTTAACCTACAATGAAAAATAGGTATAAATTTCTTAATGTTGACTGATTCCGGGTATAGCCAAACATCTGGGAAACCACTATGTTGTAATAAGTATTTAACCTTCGAAGACCAGCTCAATATATTTGGATTCTTTTCTACTTCATTGCGCAACATTAACTTTAGTGTATTTAATATACAATTCTCACTTTTGATGGAATGTAAATTCAACCAATATTTGATGATTCTTACTTTCTTACTATCGACGCGAGCCTTTGAATGCATCTCACCGTGAGTTGATTAATTAAAACACAGCTGATTCAATCATTTGATTCGAAAACGATTTCACGATGTTTTTAATTGCTACGTTTATATATAATACAATATAGCCTTGAAACAGCAAATGAGCTATGTGAAAAAGACGAATGGTAGTGTATTGACTTGGTATGTACTGGAGTTTTGGCCCTTTCGGTACTCATTGTATGCCTTCCATATTATTATGGGTAAACAACTCGGGGGCCGTATTTATAAACTGACGACTTAAGTGGTTGCTATGATGTTGCTAAGGCCCAATTTTTAAGAAGGAGATTCCCTACAACTATGAAATTTGCTCTGGAGGAACAGTCTGAAGACTGTTCCTCCAGAGCAAATTTCATAGTTGTAGTCTAGAAAGAAGACTGTTCCTCCAGAGCAAATTTCATAGTTGTAGTCTAGAAAGACTGTTCCTCCAGAGCAAATTTCATTGTTGTAGGGAATCTCCTTCATAGAAAATTAGCCTTAGCAACAGCATAGCAACCACTTAAGTCGTTTTATAAATACCGCCCGTGGTCTATAAAATACTAGCACACATTTAAATGCAAGTTCCTGGTCATTGCCTATCTTTTAACTTTGTTAAAATCAAGAACACGACAACATGGCTTTGGGATCAAAATTATTTCCGATGGCAATATCAAGCTCTCACTTTGTTCTGAATAGCCAAATAAACCATTGTTAATGACATCACACAGCTGTCATTTGGAGTGTCAGTAAAACGCTAATCCGGTGGAAATCTTGAGCATAACGAACCACTTTATAAATTAGCCGTCAACAAGAACTGTGCTTTATGGGTTCAATGCGCAACGACAAAGACTCAGATCAGAATGCACATGGTATCAACAATTTTTGACTCATGAGGCATCGTCTTTGTTAAAAGCAGAGGCTGAAATTGGTAGAAGCTTTTCCACGTAAAACTTCCAATAATTGGTAGTTTTCCTGTAATGGTAATTTCTTGGGAATAGTATATGGATATTTATGCTACTTTTGTAACTTTTATTTGTAGAGGAGTCGAGATTATATACAACAAGCAGAGGCTCTGATCAGACGAGCCAGTGAGACAGGCGCCACTACGTTCATGTCTCATGAACTAGCTGTTGATCAACATGTCTCAATGTTATAATTATATTCAGAGGAGAACTACATTGAACCCTTTTGTACCGAACACGTTTGAGGTATTTGAGGATTTGAATTGCATCTTGATCATTCTCAATAGTTGTCTAGAGTACTCTTTATCATATGACGTTGCATCCGAGAGTGTAATAAAGCCATGCATTAAAAACGATAATCCACTAGTGGATTAAATATGCAAATTACGTCGTAACGTTATGCGTTGACGTCAATAAAAACATCGCCTTTTCTAATGGCAAAATCGTGACGTTTAAATGCAAATTTTGCTAATAAAATGCGATTTTAGTGTCATATGATAAATAGAATCTTGCATTCGTGCTCCTGTTTTATTGAATTTATTAAACTCGTTGGGAAAAAACGATAAGATGCTCGGCAAGCCTCGCATCTTATCTTTTTCTCCGACTCGTTTAATAAATTCAATAATACATGAGCACTCATGTAAGATCCTCTATGTCATGAATGGAACTTAGCTGGTGTTGTGCTGTGTGGCGGCCGTAAAACGTCTCCCCGTACATCATCCATAGTGCAGATTATATTTAAATTTCGTCCTTTGAGATCAGGGGCCGTATTCATAAAACGACTTAAGTGGTTGCTATGCTGTTGCTAAGGCTAGATTTCTTTGAAGGAGATTCCCTACAACTATGAAATTTGGTCTGGAGGAACAGTCTTTGTAAGACTGTTCCTCCAGAGCAAATTTCATAGTTGTAGGGAATCTCCTTTATAGATACTTAGCCTTAGCAACCGCATAGCAACGTCTTAAGTGGCTTTATGAATACGGCCCCAGAGCACATATTCTGAGAAATCTGAAAATTTAGATTGGTTTAGACTCTTATTCTAAATCATCATATTAATATTATTTGGACCCTTTTTGGTATTAATCAGTCTTTGAAGCGACTGCCCAATAAAAATTATAAAATTACAGTATGCTTTTGTCTGGTTTCGTCACCAGATACTGTTAGGGTCTCTGATGAGGCTTTATTATCCGAAACTAGGTAGTCTGGCCCATGTTCCATCTTCTGAGTGTATTCTCTGCTCATGAAGGAACTCTTTAAGGTTTTAATTTTACTTCTTTTTACTTGGTAAACGTTGTGATGACTAACCACACAAGCTGTCACTTTATTTTTTTACAGAATTAATAGACATGTCGGTAGTCTTATCCTATATTCCGGAGGGGGGGGGGGGGGGGGGCAAGAGTGGGGGGAGGAGGGGGGTGGGGTTGGGGAACCGAGCACGGTTTTTGGTGAAAATATCAGAAAAAAAAATATATATTCCTTTCTTGGTGTTCATTCGTTTCAAATGAAACTTTCTGTGGGCATCTAAGGGCGAAAGAGTCATTAAATAAGATAAATGATTGACATGGTGTGCCTCTGGCAGGAATGGGGATGAATATTTGATTTTCTTTTTCACAAATGTTGGATTGTATGAACAAACACGTCACGCACGTTGCTGGTTGAACATACTACGTTTCAGTCTATGTATTTGTATAAGTATAAATGCATAAATGCGTACAAACATTTCGATATTAGGACACACACACGCACACGCACACACATTTACATTATCATATTTGCTAATTCACATGTGAAACGCGGAAGTGTTTCTTCTTACACACAATTTATATTCAGTGGTAGCTGTATCTCGATGGTTTCTTCCTCGTAAATCCTCCTACTAGTCCTATAACTGTAAAGTATGGTCCTACTGGGGTCCAACAAATGAATATTTCTCCAATTTACTTATCTTTTAGTGTGTCTGTCTGACAATTATTATTATTTTTTTTTTTTGTTAACTTTTCTGATTTTTTTGAAACTGACATCACTTCGACTCTGATTTCAGAGACAAGGTGATAGTTATTAACTTATAAGCGAAACTTGCAAAATAACTCATCGACTGATGAAAGAGGTGACATATGCACTTTGCAAACGGCTGCATATTAAATTAGGAACCACCAATAAAATATTTAATGACAGGGCTTAAGACAAAACGAAACATATACACATCTATAAAAGTTAAGAAAATCCTTCTTTTTTATCTAAATTTAAAAAAAATAAATCCGGCGATTTCAAACTCAAACTACTGACCGGATAAGACATCACTTTGGTCAATATTATTTCACAGGAAAAGTGTAATTACTATACACTTTACATAGATATTACTATGTCCTCATGACTTCAAGGACACAATATTCAAATTTCACACTCTATCTCAATGCAAAATTTAAGAAAGATTATTTTAACGCTAATTCGTAACGCGTAACTATTGCAGCGGTGTATAATTCTTTTGTGAAGTAGCGTCAACTGGAGCTAATAAATACTTTGCTTCTCAATTTCCGCCTGTGAGTAGACAAAAAATCTATATCAATCTGGTTCATAAACTGCAAAACTATATTAAGAATGTAGTTCTACAATGCCGAACGTAATTGGCCCTATTTACATTTCTCGTTTATATCGGACATTTTCTATTTTTATTTTTAGTTGGCCTTATTACGTTCTACCGACGTCAAAAAATAATGCGTAGCAAATCAAATACTTTAGGTTAAACTGTATTGCTTACCGCTGCGATACAGGAATCACTACCAGCAACCTAGCCAACCCCTATTTATCTAATATATTGTGATTTTCATATCAGGATCTTTGGTAAAGTCTTCGAATACATCCAGAAGCTTCAATTGTACTTTCACTTTACTGCCATCTTGTTGTTGTCCAAAGCGCGTGAGCACGTGAACTTTGGTTGAATGCCTCACCCAATCGTTCCCTGACTGATTGGACTGTGTCACAAGAAAACATACCTTCCGACATGTGCGACCCGACTCAACTTCGGACTTGCCGGCGCGGCAGAGTCTAGACTGGACGATGTTTATGTAACCCAGGCTCCGTATATACCATATACGAACGGAAATGACACTAACTAGACTGCGCCATTGCGTTTCAGAAACAAAAGTGAACTTAACATGTAACATGAAAGTAATTGTTTTGGTTGGTAAGACTGACGTCCTGCTGGCGTCAGTGTCGGTGCACGGTCCTTAGGACCTTTTACCGACGCTAGTGAGAAGTTCATGGTAGTTTGGTGCCATCTGAAGAACAATAATTTTATTACTCTTTGGTAGTGTTAACTTCGTGCCCAGTTTTTGTCTCGCCTGCGAAGCAGAGGCGAGACTATATGTATTGCTTTTCCGGTGTCGTCGTCGTCGTCGGCGGCGGCGTAAACTTTGTCGAGTTTTCGTGTTTAGGTCATTTTCTCAGAAACTATAAGGGCTAGAGCCATGAAACTTGGTTCATGCATACATCTGGAAGAGTAGATCTCAAAGCCATTATCAATATTGAGTCTTGACCTACATTTTACGGTTGACTGACTTTGCAATTTCTTGTCGAGTTTTCATGTTTAGGGCATTTTCTCAGAAACTATAACGGCTAGAGCCATGAAACTTGGTTCATGCGTACATCTTGAAGAGTAGATCTCAAGGCATCATCAATATTGAGTCTTGACCTACTTTTTATGGTTGACTGACTTTGCAATTTTTTGTCGAGTTTTCGTGTTTAGGTCATTTTCTAAGAAAGTATAAGGGCTAGAGCCATGAAACTTGTTTCGTGCATACTTCTGGAAGAGCAGATCTCAAAGTCATCATCAATATTAAGTCTTGATCTACATTTTACAGTTGACTGACT
Organism: Ctena decussata; assembly: GCA_963989385.1. Classification (NCBI taxonomy): domain Eukaryota; kingdom Metazoa; phylum Mollusca; class Bivalvia; order Lucinida; family Lucinidae; genus Ctena; species Ctena decussata. The sequence continues at coordinate 43,782,884 of OZ022500.1, forward strand.
TTGCATTTTTTTGTCAAGTTTTCGCGTTTAGGTCATTTTCTCAGAAACCAGAAGAACTAGAGCCATGAAACTTGGTACATGCATACATCTGGGAAAGTAAATCTCAAAGCTATCATCAATATTGAGTCTTGACCTACATTTTACGGTTGACTGACTTTGCAATTTTTTGTTGAGTTTTCGCATTTAGGTCTGTTTCTCAGGAACTATAGGGGCTAGAGCCATGAAACTTGGGTCATGCATACATCTTGAAGAGAAGAGCTTAAAGTCATAATCAGTATCGAGTCTTGACCAACATTTTACGGTTGACTGACTTTGCAACTTTTGTTGAGTTTCACATTTTAGTCTTTCCTCAGAAACTATAAGAGCTAGAGTCATGAAACTTGGTTCATGCATACATCTTTACTGATTTAGCTCTGTTTTGTGACAAAGCGCCAGCAGGCGAGACATCGCATTCCGCGGAATCCTTGTGTTGACCTTGCATCGTTTTGAGAAATTAGAAATTTACATCTGCATATGTTTTGAACGATGATATTATCAGCCCATAAAGTGCCTCGTATCGACCTTAATGCAATGGCAAGATGTTTTTTACACTGTTGATGCAACGGTTGTTTCGGGTTTGAGTCATAGGTGGTGGTATCATACCTGTGATCATCAGGGAGGAAAGGGAAAAAGAAAACTGAAAAAAAATGTCATTGTACCATTACAAAGTCTATGTTAATAGGTTAATAGGTATGATGTCGAAAAAAAAAAGATAAATAAATAAAATAATAAAAAAAATTGCCCGCCCCCCCCCCCCCCCCCCCCCCCCGCCTTTCACCCCTTGAGGGCCACAGGTATGATACCACCGCCTGTGGTTTAAAAGTGTCTAAAAATAACTGATATTTCAGCTTTTATTATTAAAATTATCATTTTGTAATCGCTTAGTTGGCCGTACCGTTTCATCGGTGACTCTTGATGGACGGTGAAATGTTCTTTCTTTTTCTTTCCCTCAAAGTAAAGTGCCTTCTGGGAACTTACAGAGGATACGTCAGCGCGTATCTGCGGTTCATTGTTTTGAAACGTTAATAGCCCTGAGAGCTGTTAGCCCGTTGACGCAAAGCCATGACGATTTTGCAAAAGCGTAGCACTATGTCGATGCAATGTACTAGTGACTTGACGTCGACATGGTTGTGGTGATGTTTGGGGATCAAGTGTCTTAAGGGTATTACCTATACCTTCCTTTAAAAGGGAATTAACTATTTCCAAATCTTTTTAGGTGTACTCATTCTCATTTATCCTCCGTTTTTTTGTTGTTGTTTTTTTGTCAAGTTCTCACAACGATGTCCCCATTGAAGCTTAACGGAACGAATCCATGCACTGTAATTTTTTTTAGTAAATTTACGGTAGAGAAACTGGCAACCATGGAGCTGCCAGTCCATTTCCCGTAAAAAATGCAGGAGTAGGATAGAATATAACAGGTGTTGTTTTGGTCTTTTATTCCTTCAATACAATAAAGGTATTTTCGAGTGCGGCCAGTTAACATAACACTACCATGTAATAATTTTCAACTATATTCTACAGGCAGACGCCCGTAAAATGACGGTCAATGAACTGTATACTGTAAAACAAAGTCCGTAGATTTTTCGTTAGAATAACTGCACTGTAAAAATTTCCGTAAATTTTATGGTAGAATGCCTGGCAACCAGCTGTCAGTCCATTGCCCTTTATTTTACGGACGCCCGTAAACATTGGCAGGAATCATCACGCATAGAAGGGTAGAATAAGACTGTTACTTTTCGGTCATATAGCTCTTCAACACTATTATAAATGTATTTTCGAGTGCCGTCAATTAACACAACTCTACCATATCGTGATTTCCACAAATGTTCTACAGGCAGACGCCAGGCTGTAGGCAATGGAACCCCGTTTACGGTAGGAAAGATTCTCGCCTCTAGCGGAACTCGAACCCGGTCCGCTAGAAGCGAGAGTCATTCCTACCGTAAACGGGTCCCATTGCACACAGCCTTTCATTATCACATTCTCATCGCCCTGATATGACTGAAATACTGTTGAAATGGACGTAAAATCGCAAGTCATCCAGGGAATTCATATACGTACAAGATGCGGAATACGCAGTAAAAAATCCCTGATGTAAAGATTTTGAAATTGTCCATAGGGCATGCGAGGCAATCCCCATTTACCCAGTCATTCTGCTTGTAAACATAAATCATTGTCGAAAAAATATATCGGGTAACCGTTGATTAATCAGATATAATCATTATTGCCGTCCTTCTTTTGTCTAGCTTTTAGACAGATTCATTTAAATTTCCCTGATATTTTTTTTTTTACTTTTAATGTACATGTATCTGAACGGCACTTTTTTCTTTTTGTTCATGAAATGAAAAAGAGATAATCTTGATAAATTATTTATTTACTTTTTTCCCTCTCAAAATCAATGACCCTTTTGGGCAGTTCGAACAGCCGCGTCATGACAAAACGTCCCTCCGGATATGTGCATTTAGCGAAGACTCAGATCAGCCTGCGCATCCGCCCTGTCTAATCGGCATCTTTTCCGTTCAAACATGTTATTTAGGGAGTCTGGGCTACCCATACAGCGTCCAGCAAAGAGATTGCATGGAGGCGCAGGCGAGACTGAAACCTAGCTGGTCGCGTTAGTCCATAGGCATGCTTTTTTGTGTGTGATTGGGCGAGGTTGGAGGGCGGGAACAGAAAAGTAAGGATACGAAAAAACTTATGATGATGCAACAGTAGGGCGTTGTTTCGATGTCGTGAGCATAGATAGACAGACTGAGGAGGCGAAAACATATGAGAAGAGGAAAGGACACACACACACACACACACACACACACACACACACACACACACACACACACACACACACAAAAAAACACACACACACACACACACACACACACACACACACACACACACACACACACACACACTAATTCTTTCGTCGTATGACGCTTTGCTCAGAATATCTAAATAGGGCTTCATTGCAAAAATAAATCCGTGTTTTACATATACCTTTGTGTCGTCATAAAATATTGGTTTTCCCAATATTTCATTCGGAACACTTTAGCTCTTGTCAAGTACCTGCAACAGGCTGCCGCCAACGAATTTAAAAAAGGTGAGATTAGGAAAGGTTCCTGGAACTTTTTGACAATAAAATGATGGTAGTTTACACATTTTTGTATAACTTTTCGAATGTTGTATAGCACTTTCCTTGATCTTCCTTGGCCATGGCAGGAAAACCAAGTTTAAGCCGCCTGGATTCACGATCGGCATTTGGTATACCAAGTCCATGTTTAGCGAAGAGACTTCGAGGTGCCAGCCAAAAATAAAAACACCTCGACGTCGATTTTGAGGGACTAATTAAGAATGGTGCCATTGCATTAGACATCGTAGCCTTTAACCATATCCCATCCCTTTCCACACAAGGAACACTAGTATAATATATTTGAAGGGGTGCCAATGTTACTACTGCTAACTTAAAACTTTGCACATTGACTTATGCAGTTTCATGATTTTTATATACATTGTGATGACTATAGCGATTTTCAGACAGTTGCGATTTTGATAAAGAACTAAACTTACACCATAGTTGAGGTTATAAAAGCATACAACTGCATTAAAGCCGTCGCCAAAATTGAAAGTAGAAAAAAGCGCGTAACAAAAACATGTTCACAAGAAGGTATTTTAATATTCGCAATGACTTATGATGGCAAATACTGTATTACTTCCTCCATTTATTAAATTGTACATAAGTGCTTGGTTTGTGTCACTCTTGTGATTCTGTTTATTTTTTGTGTGTATTTTTTCAGTTTGTCTCCGTCAAAAGCTTGATAATTACCTGTCACACACGCACACAGACACACACAAAAATACTTTTACTTGGCCCAAACAAATTCTGTGGCACGTGTCTTTCCTACTTTTTCCCCATTTAGTGTTGTGTGAGAGATATAGAAACTGATTCTGTATTAGTTTCTGAGCTTTTTCTTATTTACTTTAGGACCTAATAATAATCTATAATATGCACGTCACTGTTTAAAATTAAGTCTTCAATAAAAAAAAAAAAAAAAAAATACAGAACTTGTGTTTCATTTTGAATCATTTCCTAGTTCCGCCGGAATACAGCATTTGGAAGTAGATTTATACTAGGGATGATATAACAATGAAATCCGTGATTTTAACATATATCTAGTTCCGTCTGACCGTGGCGCCCAACGTTATGCCTACGAGTATGTAAGATTCGATCAGTATTTATGGAATGCTGATGCAGAATAAAGTATCTTAATGTACCGCATATGTCGTGGGCAGAGTTGGCAGAATGAGTTTATTGTTGGTAAAATATCTGTAAAAGTTTGCTCATCAAATATTCCATCTGCTTGTAAAGTGCATTACTTACCCCTGAGCAGCTGGTTTATCTCTTTATTACCTCTATTCTCCACTGTGAACAGGCAATAGTTTCACCAAACTGTGAAAGTTCCATTTCTGGAAGCTGTAATTAATAAGCAGCGATACGAGAAAACCAACAAAGTGGTTGTGTGCCCAGCGAGACTCAGATCAGCCTGTACAGCCGCCTAGTCTGATCAGAGTGACCGCTATGCGTTTATAGGATAGCTAAGGATCCAAACTAGCTTCATGCCGACAGCGAAGACTCTGATCAGACTGGGCGGATACCCAGGCTGATCTGAGTCTCCGCTTGGCGCAAATGCCTCTTTGTTGGTTTTGTCGTGTCGCGGCTCAATTTGTATTTTTCGTGCATCTAGCCCTAAAACTTGTCAGTGGAAATAAATTCTGACGAAAGATCGTTTGGAAAAAAACGAATGAATCATAAAAGTGAAAGCAGCAGACTCTTTTTAACGGAGTCTGTTCATACGCCGTCATGTAATGTTACAACACTGCTTACGCCCGCAAGCACCAGCTTCGGTGGAATTCAAACTGACTCAGAATGAGAGCAATGATCCTAAAGGACCAGAAAATACGTAATCAGAACTATGATTGAGAACGTGGAGACTTTTACGACCCCTACACGGCACTTAACACCAGGTGCAGTGAAGATAAAATAAATTTTGAAGGAAGATCTTTTAGAAAGGAATGGATGAGAGAAGTCTTGTAACTAAAGGCCGGAGAAAAACTTATACTGTCACATATAAGGGAATATTAGTTTGTTCCTGAATGATTGTAAAATCTTAAAAGAAGACCTTTTTTACAGTTTAGACTGATTGGCCTTAAGCTGCTACAGCGTGTTTTAAAATATCTATTTCTTTACTAGGTGAGCACAATATTCCTCTTCTGATGTTAGATTTGTATGGTTGGGACAAAATGGAGCCTTCCAACACTAGGCAATATCTACATTAAGTTCAATTATTGACAGTTTGCGTCTTCCCATACAAAATGCTCAGTACAGCTTGCACATATGTGCAGACTTTTCAGAATATATCCAGTACATTTAAACCAATGTTATCCTGACAAACTTGACATGCTGTAATATCCAGACTGTGCATGTGGAGAGACTGGTCATAGCACGCGCAGTTAACTTACCCAAGAAGTCAGTTTTCCTCATGGCGTGACTCATCGGTAAATGCGTGAGATTGCAAATGATGACCAAATCAAAGCAATCAAGGCTATAAGACAACATTGATTTCTAATTTGAGCCGCGACACGAGAAAATCAACAAAGTGGTATGTGCGCCCAGTGAAGACTCAGATCAGCCTGGGCATCCGCCCAGTCTGATCAGAGTCTTCGCTGCCCGCATGGAGCTAGCTTAGACCATTAGCTACCCTTAAGATGCCCAGGCTGATCTGAGTCTTCGCTGGGCGCACAACCACTTTGTTATCTGATGTACCGGTCATTTATATATCACACAGGCAAAGGACCAAAATACTGACATCCATGAACCCGGCATCATTAGTCTGGACAAGTCTGACAACTCATAATATAGTATCGTTCCAAACATTACGTGAAAGTCTCCATGGTCCTATCACTGGTACATGTAAAACGTCCAAACAAAAATCATTATGAAAAGCGGTTCAGCCATAACGCTTGGTGATAAAATGCGGGTTGATGTGCATAAATTCAGTCAAATAACTTGCAAAACTAGGAGGAACACGTTAAGAAAAATGCCAAAATTGCTCCACAAAATACCGTTTCAATTGCTGGTTCCCATATGCAATAGGGCATTTGATATACGAAACCACAATGGCCCCCTGTTGTTCGCAACTGGTCGATTAAAAGGTCCCAATTGGGTTCCCAGTTGTGTAAATTTATGTATTACTTTATCACGAGGTGTCACTACCAACTTCCCACAACTGTCATTGTAAGCCGTAGAAAACAACCCTTCACTCGACTTTTTTTTCATAATGGGTGAGGGCTGTGTACACAACGTTTGGACGAACACTGTACATTGTCCAGAATCAGAGTGCTCTTAGCTGCTAAAGAGGAGTTTGAATTAGCTAGAAGTGTTAGCATCAAGCTGATAAGCCCATTCCATTCGGGGTACCCGTTTAGGGGTATCTTGGCAAACAGTTTGGATCTAGATCAGGCCCCACAAACGTCCTGATCTGAGATCCAAACTGTTTGCTGTCTAGACATCATTTCTACAAAAGTTGGTCAGACCAATATTGTCAAAATATTCTTGATTTTTGATGCAGACGACAATTTCAGCAGACGACAAAAATACCCAGAATGCAATGGGTTAAGGTGGTTATCTGTGGTGAACAAAAATCTTAAGAAAGCCATGCAAATATAGTATATCTTCCTAAAACTAAGCAGAAATCTCCTTTTTGTTTTTCTCTACAGTTTAGATTACAAAAACGAGTGACACGCTGATGAAAACAGGTTTATTTAAGAAATCAAAGGGTAATTTGCGGCACAAAAGTCTAAAGAAGTAACAATAACTCTTAAAATTACATTAATTTCAATGCATTGATAGTAATGTCCTGTCATTAATTTTTCAAACTCTTTCAAAAATCATCAGGGTGAACAGACGATAAAAAAGCTTGCTCTCAAGTGGTTGTCCATGTATCATACTGACAAATGGATACATTCATTTAATATAGGGTAGGGAGGTATACCTGTATGGTACATACAGTATAACAAGAGCTCCGGGCAATATACGCCCGTCGGGGCTTAAAGTTGGAAAGAAAACTAGAGATGAAAGAACTTTGTCCGGAGCTTAAATCTTCAATAATAAGGCAGATAAAAACTACAAAACAAATAAGCTAATATGAAATTCTCAGACAAAAATTACAAAGAGGCTTAATTCCATCAGAACTGAAGTAGGGTCATGGTTCTTTTTCTCTGCATATTGTCTGATATTTGTACAAACTTTCATGAAGAAATCTTAAACGGTTTTCAAGATATGGAGCAGACACAAAGCCAATATGAAATTACTATATGAAAAATACAAAGGTGCATGATTCCGTCAAAACTGAAAGTAGGTTAATGGTTCTTTTTCTCTGCACACTGTCTGATGATGCTTCATATTTGTATAAACATTTATGAAGAAATCTTATACGGTTTTCGAGATAATGAGCGGACAAATAATGTTATCTTTTGAAATTTGACCTTTAAGTGTGACCTTGACCTTTGTCGGACATTGGTGATATACGAGTTCTGCACGTTGGCTTGATAAGGTGAACATTTGACTCAAGTTTCAAAAACATATTTCAAAGGGTTAAGGAGATATGGAGCGGACATGAATAAAATACAAATGGTTACAATACCAACAAATACAAAGGGGAGTAATTTTGTCAAAAGTGACAATAGGTTTATGGTTATTTTTCTCTGCACATTGTCTGATGGTGTTTTATACTTATACAAATTTTCGAGAAGAAATCTCAAACAGATTTTAAGATACGGAGCGGACACGAGGCTTATATGAAATTACTATAAGAAAAATACAAAGGGGCATAATTCCGTCAAAACTGTAAGTAGGGTTATGGTTCTTTTTCTCTGCACATCGTTTGATCGTGCTTTATATTTATGCAAACTTTCATGAAGAAATCCTAAACAGTTTTTTAAGATATGCAGCGGACACGAAGCTTACATAAAGTCACAATACAAAAAATACAAAGAGACACAATTCCATCAAAACTGAAAGTAGGGTTATGGTTATTTTTCTCTGCACATTGTCTGACGGTGCCTTATATTTATACAAATTTTCATGTAGAAATCTTAAACGGTTTTCTACAGATGGAGCGGACACGAATATACATAATTAATATACGAAAAATACAAAGGTACATAATTCCATCAAAACTAAAAGTAGAGTTATTGTTCTTTTTCTCTGCACAGTGCCTGGTGGTGCTTTATATTAATGCAAACTTTCATGAAGGAATCTGAAACAGTTTTCGAGACATGGAGCGGGCACGAAGTGTTACCTTTTGACCTTTGACCTCTAAGTGTGACTTTGACCTTTGTTGTACACTTGAAGTTACACGCAGCACCATGGCACCACCCAACCACCCCCGAAAGAGTGCGAAAAAAGAAGATAACTGATAGGTCAATACAGTCAATGCAATTGGGTATCTTCAGCCATCATTGCGTTTTAGTGATGATGATTACTTTTTAGAATTTAGCGCCGCAAATTACCCTTTGTTCTCAAATTACCCTTTGATCTTTTCTTATATAAATACATTTTTACTTCAATAATTAATGTATTTTGGAATTATTAGTTGTGAAAAACATTATGGAAGGAAACTGTAAGTTTTGGAAAGATTTTGTTGTACAATATCAGCATTTTATTTTAGTTATGAATTTCTTTATTTATTTATTTTTTTGTATGTTTGTATTCACTTGAAATCAGTGAAAATCTCCACCTTAAATTTTAATTTAGATTTGACATTGATTTTACATTACTCGTATATTAGATTTCATAGGCGTATAGATACTCCGATATATAACAAGAAGACAGATTTTACCCTTATTGTCGGCTCTTGGATTATTAAGCAACATCAAACATGAAGTCTTATCAAGTATAAGATTTTGAAGAGTTACCCTTACCTGGTTAATCATAATTTGTTAGAAACAGGCTATGAGCCATCTAAATCATTTCTGTCGACAAATATATAGTGAAAACAAATATAGTAAGGCAAGCAACCACTTTCTTCCTAAAAAGCACGGCCTGGGTACTTGTCTTTTGTGCATGTACTGTTTTAAACGGTTCCTGATCCGATCACGTGACTTCCATATTTTAATGCGCCATAGAAAAAGAGTCCTTGGAATTAATTAATTAATATTTCGTAATGGTTACTGAAATAGCAATAGTAATACAGTATAATTAATAGATGAAGATGTTTTCAGTTTATTTAACGAGTGCCGAATATTTCTCAAAATAAATTCAATAGCCTTTTTATTACATACCTTTATTATTAATCTGCTCGTCTCAGCAGTGCTGTCTACATAAGAAATCAAAATAGATATTGGCTTATCAATCCACAACTTCTTTAAATTTGAAATATCATTATGTAGTTTGGTGTCTTCATGCGTGCTAAAGCCAGGCCCGACGGCGCGAAAATGAATATGACGTTATGGAATCGGACGTGACGTCAGTAAACAAACTATGACGTTAACAAGAAGTGGGCGCCATTTTTCAGTCTTACTCTCTGCAGCTCTACGGAAATTCTCCATTATTATTCGCAGTTAAAGTCTTAAAAGATTTACAGATCAAAGGTAAATCATATTTAATTGTCTTTTATGTACTTTATACAGCAAAACCGACATTAGTGTCCTCATTTTACTCGATTTTTAGTTGTAGTCGATGACAAAATGGCTGCCAAACTTTTATCCTTTTAAAGCAAAAAGTAGTTCTAGTGAACGTTACTTCTTAACTCCGTGCAATATGCACTTGTCAGTGGGAACGCGTATCCATGGCGGAGTGATATTTTTATACAAATATCAACGAAAAAACGTTCTAAATTTCAGAGATTCAGATTCAATCGACGAATGTGTCGCAGTTTCAGTGCTGCTTTGTCGGCGAATCAAACTATACACAGCCGAAAATAATATTTGATAATATGCCTTACACCTTTATTCATTTCTTTAAGCCTTTGAGAGCAGAACTTAACACCGAGATATTCGGCAACCGAACGTTTTACGTGATCATGTAAAGACCTCTCTCGTCCGTTAACTTCAATAGCATTTTTTAAAATAAATCGACTTTCTCCCGTCGGCGGACATATGCCATGAAAAACCATGGTGTCTGCCCTTTCTCCACGTAAAAAATCAAGTAATTCGGTGTGTGGGACAATTTCCTTTGCAAAATAATGTTGAGGCACCCTATGCATTTCCTCAACTACAAAAAAATGGCGGATAATTTACCTGTTAGGTAGCGTTGGAAGATAGACAGTTTTGTCAGTAATAAATTCAACTCCTACGGAGATTTTCTTGAATACTGATATCCGACACACGTAGAGGAACGAAACTTTTAATTCAATATACAACAAATTATATTTTCTCGTCTTTCTTCAGAAAGATTGGACCAAGAAAACTGACCAGTAGCCTACACCATAAAGAATGTAAACAAATTGATGTGTGACGCAACAACTAAACTACGTCAACTGTTTCGACTTTCGCACTTACCTGCTTAAAAGTTTTAACACCGTTAAGTTGTGGTCAGAATCATGCGAGCTGCTAGAAAAAGTAATTTTGCCATCCAATTAATACAGTATTACTGCACGTGCCAATATTTCAAAGCCACTCTTTAACCCTCCCCACCCCCCCCCCCCCCCCCCCACACACACACACAACCTTTAACCTTGTTTTATTTTCATGGAAAAAAATAAGCAACAGATAATAGATGTTTAACCATAACAAATACTTGCAAAGCTGCAATGACTAAATCCTTGATTAAAAAGTGCAATGTAGACCTGGGTAAGACGACTTCCAAAAAGCAGTCTAATCAGGGTTAGTATATTGATTTTCCCAGCAATTTCGACACACGGACAATTGCGGCAATGGATATAAGGTTTCAACTTTAAGCTTAGAAAATGGCTTGGCCATACACACGTATACACTCCTTTACAATTTCAGCCAAAATTGTGAAGCTGCATATTTACTGTAAAATGAGGCTTAGGGTTTCAAACTTGCAATATATATCTTTTATAACATACGTTTTGACCCTCTGTAGAATAGCCTTAATGAGGAGTTATAATGAGGGGTTACAACATCCATATTATGAAATGTCACGTTTGTCAAATACCAGCTCATCAGGTGGGGGTGTCAGCTCTGCAATTCCCCTGGTTCATAAATTAAAGTGCCACAGTGTGTTTATATACTCATTGATCTTTTGAAGGATTTGCTCTAGCTGTTGCCAAAATTCTCATGGAAATCTACCAGTAGGGGCAAATCTCATGCAAAAATTATATAATCTATTAATGAATGGTGCCTTAACTTTTCATTGGGAATGGAGAATCTCTCACATTAATAGTTAAATGAGATGTGTTCTCTAATATGATTCTGTGTCAAACTAACAAAAAAAACAACAGAAAAACAAATAAAACGCACAGCTGTCCAGCAAACCAGAAAACTTGATTAGATATGTGGCAAAGGCTCAAGACTTTGTAATCCATTCTCTAAGTTATAATGGTAAGATATAACCATGATTAAACAAGAAAAATAATGGGCCAATATTTGGTGAACCAAAATGGAATTATTCTCTATCATTTCTCTTCAAGAAAAATGCACAGTGGTAAAATGTACATTTCTGTGTTGTGGTGTCTCATCACAGTTGCTTTTGATCAAAAATGAAATAAAAATTTCCACAGATTTCAAAGGAACAATTTTTTACTATATAGGTCTTATAAATGTATAAAGCTCTAATTATACTATCATATTTACATGAGTCTGACCTTGCTCTTCAGTGTTTTCCCTTTAAGTATAAATAAATATATGTCCAAAATAAATTATAACATATGTACATAATAAGAAAAAAATCTGGAGACATTTCCACAAGTGATGGTTTTATGATATAATTTTACAAAGACTCAGCTGGGGCATGATAGCAATTCTGGCAATTCTGTCTTATTCAGCCACGATAAGGGCATTTGCTGTGATCCATTAACAGAACCATCTATCATCTTGCTGAAGTGCTTCTAATGAGAGGGCACAACATGTGATAATATGAAGCCCATTGATACTGGTGCACCATTTATGGTGGAACTGTGTTAATTTTTCATTCTAACATAGTCTGCAATACTGACACGTAGAAAGACAAACAGTATTATGCAACATTCCACATAAAGTGCAGGGTCCAGCAGTTAGCAGGGTATGGCCTATTCATTTTTTGTGCATGGACACTTATAATGATAAAAAATCCTAACATAATAAAGTCCTTAATATTTGGCCAATAAAATCCTCTGTGACAATGCTTTTAAATAGGTAACTTGTGTGTGTATGTGTGTGTGTGTGTGTGTGTGTGTGTGTGTGTGTGTGTGTGCTGAGGGGGAGAGGTAGACATGAAGGGGCTACCTCTCATTCATCTGCACTAAACTGCATCCCTTTACAGTCATGACTCATTTAATGCCTGTCATCAAGGTTTTCTCTCTAGTTCTCTAGTAACTTAATAACTGATTGGTAATTACAAGTCACAAGTTTCTTAGCTTTGGTCAGAAGCTGCAAACATTTAAGTTGGATTAAATTAACCTGACAGGAAATATAAAAAAAAATATTTCTCAGTTTATGGTATCATTTCTATTGATATATAACTTCAGTATAAGCCTATTATTATTATTATTTTTTTTTTTGAGATTATATATATTCTTTTATTCACTCTTTCCGTACAAAATATGGCGACAGAGGTTTAAATATAAATATAAACGAATAAGCATGCGTGGAGTACAATAATACAGCAGAAACATTTTCATATACGTGCTAAACAGGGAAAATACATACATTTAAGTTAGACAGTAGCCAAATGATATCAAAGATGTGTTTTTCTTCTCCCATTTTTTAAAATCATTTTCCCTATGTTAACCAGGAGGACTGGCAATAAAAGTCTCCCATAATGAGTCCACTATATGCAGCAAAAAATCCGTGCATACCTGCAAGAAAACCTGTAGGCAGCACGAGTCCTTGCTGATATAGTGCACGAAGAAAGCTTTTAATCTTGTCACTGACCGAATTATTCTTTAACAAGTTTTCGCAGGAATTATGATTTCTCCGCTGTAAGTAAAATTTATTAATTTCTTGATTTTATATCAATATTTATTGTGTGTCATGTTATATACCGCAAGGTTATCAAGATCGGGACAGACAGGTCTGAGCAAAAAGAGGTAGAGGTAGGCCCAGACCAGACCGCCCCTAAAGGAGCAGTCTGATAGGGACATTCACTGTCTACATGATTATAAGCTACAATTCAAGTTACAATATAACTTTTGGCATTTAATTCTATAGAATATATATTTCTTCATGCCCCTCTTCCCCCTCCCATCTCAGCCCCAGGCCAAGCATAAAAAATATTTTGTTTGCAGTTGCCTATTAACTAGTTTTTTTTTTTTTTTTTTTTTTTTTTTTTTTGGGAGGGGGGGGGGAGGTAGGTAGGTAGGTGGGCTTTTCTTAATCCCTGCAAACTATGAAAACAACAAAACAAATAATAGTAAGTAAAATGTCACACATAGTTACACAAATTACCAATGATACTAAGGTAACAGCATCCTTCATTTTGAACATATCTATTTCACCCAAAAATAGTGTACCAAAAAGACAAAAGTGCAGTCCCAGATCAGACTGCTCCTAGGTCTACACTGTTTGGTCAGACCTGTTTGTCTTACTATGCAGGTTGATCAGGGTAAATTTGCAATTTAAAAAAAAAAGAAAAGAAAAAAGGCTGTCCAAAGTGACCTTTTTTGTAGGGTTTGGGGGGGGGGGGGGGGGTAGGGAGGATTTTGGTGGGTAGGCAGTTGAAACAAATTGGCCTAACTGCACCAAAAGTGCAGTGTCCAGCAGTTAGCCGTCAGTCTGTGAATTAGGCCTGATCTTCATCAAGTTATCGAATCAATGTCACTAAAACCTCTTCAAACCTCACAAAATGCAGTCTGGCCAGTGTGTTTGTTTTGCTTTTCTCGTTCTCGGCGTGTTGCCTAAATTCAGATGCCCAAAAAATCACAGGCAGGTAGACTAACGCAAAATCTTAATAAATTCACAGTTTGCTAAATGATTACAAGCTTTACTATACCATAAATCAAATGAAGAAGCAGTTGGTCTCCTCAAGTCGATCCAGCACTGAAAAAAATGTCTGTATTGACAAACGCACGTGCCGTGTCTACGTAAAAATGACCAACTTCAATAACGATTTTCAACGTAAATAGACTTTCTCCCAAAGATATACCTCGCTAAAAGACGGTCGGACGTATGAACTACGGTTCAGTTATAATGGCATCTAATTTGGTTTGTGGGACAATTTTCTTTGCAAAATAACTTTGGGGTACTGTCGTAGGGTTTTACTTTTCTTAAAAACGGTTGTCAGAATGTGATCGTTGTTTTGGGTGTGCAAACTGCATTGAGGTACCGGTATGCGTCTGATTTCATTAACAAAACATCAAATTTCATTCTGATCTGGTCCGTTGGAAAACTGTGACTGCATATCTTATCAAACGAGCATTATTTCGGACTGTTTCTGTTCAAAATTTCCCGCCATTTTTTTCCGGCGAAAAAAAAAGGATTATTTCTTTGTGCGTAGACGACCGCTCAGAAAATGAATTACTCAAATGTGATGAGTCTGCGTTTCAACTGTGTCTCCGTGCAATATGCAAAAATATTGTACGGTTCCTCAAATATAAAGTAAACGGAAGTCTTTTTAGATATATAATAGCATCATATCCAAACGGGCGCAAAACGTTGAAACAACGTCAATGCAACGTATCAAAGTCATTGTTGCTTAATCGTCACCGTGTGACAGTGATTCGACGTTGATCAAGTTTTGTTTTGCCGTTGTGTGCCTACTGGAATATATCTCACAGTATCCGAATTCACTGTACCATCTCTTCCGGTTTTCATAGCGTTGAATCGAGAGTACAAACATTCGCTTATATCCAGTAGTCGGAAATCATTATGTTTCGAGATTTCATCCGGCAACTGCTGCGTCATTTACAGTTATTCAGCTTCGAAAATATAAAGAGGTAAATTTAAAGAGTACCTACACTGCATCAGATCCCAAACCCTATCCCCAACATCAAAGGGAAAGATTGACAAAGACATCCAAACAAACAATAAATTACAAGTGATAAGCCGAGTCAGCAGCTCTTTCCCAAATAGGTGGCAACTCAGCTATCTTTACCGAACTAAATAATTTAGACCAAAGAAGGGTTACAACAGACTAAGCACATTATACGGAAAAACATTTAACAACTATTTTTACCTATTTTCAATTTTTATCACAGAAGGGTTAAAATGATAACACAATAAACCAAACAGCACTGAACATAAAACAAATGCAACCGCAACGAAAGTACAGCCTTTGAACGACCAGTAATAACTACTGGGGGGTTAAACCAGTTTTACTTGGCCCAAACCTTGTCCCTCACCCTCCGCCGCGGTGCACACAACTAGTTTGTAGTTCGGTTCGTATGGAGGTCCCCTAACTCATCAGAGAGTCATCACGGGCAACAATTAAAATCAAGAAAAGACTGTGATGAAGCAAGGATGAGGACTCGACAGCCAAAACGTGTTGAGACACCTAGAGGTCCCTGGGGCGTCAGCAACACCACTGGACCACTGGAGCAAAAGAAGATCACCAATTGAACCCCGGTAAGTTTAATATAAGTTGCTCTTCGGTCTTTCACTTTATTGCCCTGTACAATGTCGTGTATGGGTGGATAGTAATGTGTACAGTATTCAAATCGCCCTTGGCATGATTCTAAAACCATTTTGAGCCTTTTCTTACATGTTTTATAAAAAAAATCCTTAAAATAAACGGAAGGCGTTATCAATCTACAGTTTGTTAGTTTTGATAATAGGATGATAGCTAGGTTTTGCACGACACAAACTCGTGTTAAATTAGCTTTTCGGAATAAAATTTCTGTGACGGCCATGAGGTTTTCTTTGTACAAAGCAATAAAGTAAAAGACCGAAGAGCAAATTATATTAAACTTACCTCCTTACATTTTCGAAGCTGAATAACTATAAATGACGCAGCAGATTCCGGATAAAATATCTAAACATAATGATATTCGACTTCTGGTTATAAGCGAATTTTGTACTTTCGATTCAACGCTATGAAAACCGGAAGGGATGGTACAGTGAGTTCGGATACTGTGTATTTGACGGACATTGTCTTAGCTTAACAATAAAAGCGTCACTTCTTCCGGTACTTTAAATGTCGAAACGACAGATACGGAGGAGTTGTCTGTCAAATTCTAGGTAATGGTAAAATCCATTTTATACCATTGCACTAGCTAGACTTAGTTATTTCTTTTATAATGTTTCACCAAGAATGTAATTTAACATAACCAAAGACAATTACAAGTCTGGGGAATTAGCTTGACACAGGTGTTGGTTAAAGACACTTTGAGGACCTGTGTCTATTTAAAGGAAAGTGTAGACAAGTTTCGAAATGTCAGACATTGAAAACAAATTAAAGCAGTGTTTGAATAAAAAACCACAGACTTGCCTACCAATAGTTATGTTGTTTCATTAGCCACAAGAAATTTGAGATTTGTTTTTCTCCTCAGATAAGTTTATTTTGTTTTTTGTTATTCGTAACTTTTTACTTTTGCTGAAATGCAGATTCAAGGATAACAATGGAGCAGAGAGAGGGTGGCGTACAGTTTAAAACATGACGATATTTCTGTGAAGGTGATATACTGAAGGGCAATAAGTTTCCTTAAAGATCATCTACTCCCTTGTTAAACTACGAACTTTTTTTTAAACTCGGAAATAGTTAAATAACACCTAACTTACTATTCGCATCTCAGGTAAAATAGAACAACAAAACGCATGGTAATATTGCACTGTAAAATTGGGGAAAAATAAAACTGGAAATATTGTCGAACAATTTATTTTCGAGGTACTATGGGTAAAGTCTTTTTGACTGTATTACTTCTACGAAAAGTTATTAGAATTCCGAACTAAATTTTCGCGCATATTTCCGCAAACTTTAATGGGAGGCAACTCCTGTCATTTCACCTGGAATCTGAAATAAAAAAATATTTATATCCCGTTCCACCGTCCACTTTAAGCCATTAATGCCTAGATGTCCTGGCTGATCTGAGTCTGCGCTGGGCGCACATCCACTTTGTTGGTTTTGTGGTGTCACGGCTCATATATGCAAGATAGTTTAAACCGATGGCTTTGTTTTAGCGTGCTCATCCCGATTAAAGTTCTCACCCAGTTATGGAAAAGGCTTGTTACAGCGAAAGTCGTCGAATGAAACATTTCCGGTTTGTAATAATAGCAATGTTAGCTCCATGTTTATCCAGTTGATGTTGTTTTATTAACGCCAGACACTGCATTTTTAACGCCAGACACTGCATGCAGCAAAGTGTACATAAAGGAGCGTAAACAGACAGAGCATCGAGTTTCAGCTTGTAATCCCTAGTTGTTTAAACTATCCATTTTCACACACTAGTCAATATTGGCCAAAAAAAACATGAATATACCCATGATAGCCCAGGGTCCATATTTATAAAACGACTTCAGTGGTTGCTATGCTGTTGCTAAGGCTGAATTTCTGTGAAGGAGATTCCCTACAACTATGAAATTTGCTCTGGAGGAACAGTACAAAGACTGTTCCTCAAGAGCAAATTTCATAGTTGTAGGGAATCTCCTTTATAGAACTTTAACCTTAGCAACAGCATAGCAACGACTTAAGTGGTTTTATAAATACGACCCCAGGAAGACACCGAACGAGAAACACGATACAGATCATCTTCGATAACCTACAAAGCGAAACAGCAGGGGAATAATCGTTTACTATAAAAAAAACTTGGGGTTAAATTAAAATATATGGATATACCTCCCTGTTTTTCCTTCATTCTTTCAAAGGACAAAAGCTTTTGTAATTTCTGGTTTGTTTTCCCGGGTGACTAAAGCCTTCTTGAAAGGTATCTACTCTTAAATGAAAGCAATTGCTCCTAGAGTTGACCCCAGTTGTAAAGGGACGGGAAAAAGACAATGGCAGGAAAACTTTCCTATAAAGTGTACCCATTCATCTTAATTCTATACAACTCCACATTAGCTCCGACGCAGATCCAAAACAAGTAGGCATCAGGGGTGCATAGGGGCCTCATCAGAATTTAAGTCTGGACTTCGAGAACGGGAGTTGAAATTAAAACTACCGTTTTTTGAAAACGCAAATGTATACTGATAAATTAACACAGAAGGTATTAATGTTGCTGAGCTATGCCCTCAATATCTTGAATTGTGAGGACCCTCATTACACTGCACGGATGCTCAGGCTGTATAGAGTCCTTGCTGATCGATTATGGGAAACTAGCACGGCCTTTTGAAGAAATTCTCTGTTATTCTTAACATTTCCGACGGGTTAGCTTTTGACTGACAACCAAAAGACAGCTGTAAGACAAGCGTAAACGTGTTCTCATTAACTACGGTTTGTTATTACTTAGTAAGCTAATCAGGAGAGAGAGAGAGAGAGAGAGAGAGAGAGAGAGAGAGAGAGAACTCGGTATTTTTCATCAGAATTAATTTTCCCTTTTCTTAGATGTTTCTTGTTTTTTAAGACAAGAAGTCATATTTAACTTCTTATAATTTTTCCCATCTGACGCAGCTTTTCGGAATAATGCAAAACTTGACCCACTGTGTGAATATATTTGTTTGATTACAACAAAGGCTAGCTTTTTATCACTATTTATCAAAAAGTTCTGTGAAAGTCAGGTTAAATGGTGATTCAAACACTAAAGGAAATAAAAATATGCTATATAGAAACTGACTGAAAAATAATCGATGATGTAAAAGTAGTCAGTGTATTGTCTTTTATTGTTTCCAGTCAGAATTCGTTTGCATGTGTGTTTGTGTGGGCTGGGAAAACTAACATACGTGCGACTGTCATTTCAAACACAGATTTGTAGTCACTAAAATGGAACATCATGGCTGCTGTATAATTGTCGTAAACTGATAAAACTCTTCCCTTCTAGAGAACATCCCTTTTCATTGAACAGGGAAGCAAGCAGGAAACCACGTTGTCTCTCTTGATAAAAATGGCGGGAAAACATGGCAGTGTACCATACACCTTAAGTGAAAAAAAGATAATTGAGCCGCGACACGACAAAACCAACAAAGTGGCATATACACCCAGCAACACTTAGATCAGCCTGGGCATTCGCCCAGTCTGGTGAGACTCTTCGCTCTGTGCTTATAAGGAAGCTACAGGTCTAAGCTAATTCCATGCGGACAGCGAAGACTCTGATCAGACTGGGCGGGCGCCCAGCTGATCTGAGTCTTCGCTGGAAGCACATGCCACTTTTTCGGTTTTGTCGTGTCACGGCTCATATATTAATGCAAAAGCACGGAATAGAGTCTTGCAAACTGAGATTATGAAAAGATACTGTCAGAAAATTATCTCTCTGATATTGTTTTAGTTATCTTTGACAAATCACTCAGTTATCAAAGAAAACCAAAGACATGGGGAAATCTGCAACAGCAATCACAACGCGCATCGTTAAATTATCAATCTAGACAAGTGCGTGTTTCACAGTAAATGGATTCGTATCTTGTCCTTGTCCGAAGATCCTTTTAAATGTGATTTGCATAAGCAGTGTTGTTTTACCGGATGTCTCATCGATGAGATAGGAGCCCCACCCCGATGAAGATCGAATAAATTGGGAAGAAAGAGCATATGCATAAAAAAAATGAAACTAGAGGGCCATGAGGCCCTGAAACCGCTCACCTGAGTATGGAGGCCATGTAGTTCATGTGACCTAGACCGCTTGATAAATTTTCGTTCCATCAGCCCCTGGAGGCTGTGTATGATATTTGGTTACAATTGGCCCTGTGGCTTTTGAGAAGACGTCTTAAATTGTCAAAATATAAGAGACATGGGTCAGAGGTCAAAGGATGACCTTGACCTCTTGTAACCGAAAATCTTTCATGTAGTAACTAAGATGACTGTATATACCAATTTTAGGCCAAAATCTTCTAAACTTGCCATGAACTCTTATGTTCTACCCCTTTCCCATACTTGACCTTGCCTTGTAAAAGGTCAAGTCAGCTCAAGGTCATCATTTGAATAATCTTGATAGAACTCAAGTACCTGATGCTATATACCAAGTTTCAAGGCCATCGATCACTTGGTTCTGGATAAGGAGACCAAGACTGTTTGAACAAATTTTCTTTCCTTCAGACCCTAGAGGCTCTGTCTGAAATTTGGTTACAATTGGCCTAGTGACTTTTGAGCAGATGTGTGACAATGTTACAATATGAGAGATCAGGGTCTAAGGTCAAAGAATGACCTTGACCTCTTGTACATATAAATTTTCATGTACTCATTTAGATGACTGTATATGCCAATTTTCAGGTTTAAATCTTTAACAGTTTCCAAGAAATCTTATGTTCTAGCATTTTCCAAAACCTGTCTTAGTGGCCACCTGTATTAGGCAAGCAATCTCTATTAAGCAAGCGTGTATTCAGTCACCAAAACAGGCAAATACATTGAAATGTACCTGTATTCAGCAAGCGCCTGTCATCAGCAAGCATATTTTTTTTATCCCTTATGGCAAGGTCAACCCAAGGTCATAATTTGAACACTCTTTGTAGTATTCGCGTACCTGATGCTACATACCAAGTTTCAAGGCCATTGGCCTATTGGTTCTGGAGAAGAAGATTTATCTAGGTTTTTACCATATATGGGCATAGCGGCCATGTTGATCATGTGATTAGGACCCTTCGAACAAATTTTCGTTCCCTCAGCCTCTTGAGGCTCCATTTGAAATCTGGTCACAATTGGCCCACTGGCTTTTGAGGAGATGTGTAAAATTGTCAAAATATGAGAGACCAGGGTCAAAGGTCAAAGAATGACCTTGACCTCTTGTACGCATTAATTTTCATGTATTCATTAAGGTGACTGTATATACCAATTTTCAGGTCAAAATCTTCAACAGTTTCCAAGAAATCTTATGTTCTGGTATTTTCCCATATAAAGACTAGAGATAGCAAATTTGACCTTACCGTAAAAAAGGTCAAGGTCAACCCAAGGTCATAATTTGAACAATCTTGGTAGTACTTGCATACCCAATGCTACATACCAAGTTTCAAGGCCATCAGCCTATTGGTTCTGGAGAAGAAGATTTTTCTAGGTTTTTACCATATATGGGCGTGGCGACCATGTTGGTCATGTGACCAGGACCATTTGAACAACTTTTCGTTCCTAAGTCCCCTAAAGGCTACATATGAAATTTGGTTACAATTGGCCCAGCGGTTTCAGCGGAGAAGTCATTTGAAATTGTTTACGGACGGCCGACGGACGGACGACTGAACCTTACCATCCTATAAGCTCCCCCGGAGCCGCTGGCTCAGGTGAGTTAAAAAAAAAGTAGTCTCGGTCTTATCGAGCCAGAAGACTATCTTTTTTAAAACTGCATCAGTATCAAGAATGCGGTTGCATGAGTGTAAAATCGACTTATTGTGTAAGAATATGCACCATTACTTTTTTCGTAATTTTTTACAAAAACGAAACAACTTTTATGATTTCTTGTTTGCTTCCCTGGATGACAAAAATCCTCCGATAGGGGGTCTACTCTTAAAGAAAAGAATTTGCTCCCTTTTGACTAAGGGAGGTAAATATGAAATGACAAAGTTACCTCTCCTGAAGTGTACCCATTCATCTTATCTCCCTTATAGTCTTACTACTGATCGTTCCAAGGTGAGTCATCTGTTGGAGTTCCTCTTTGTATTACATAATATTTCTGTTATCGCATATGTGCATTGCATATATGCTATTTCATTTTTTCGTCTTTTTTCATGTTTCTTGGTTTAAACAACATGTTTTTTTGTTTTGTTTCATGTTTCTTCTTCTTTCGGTTTGCTCTATCAAACTCTAAATGGTGCTTGGCATACGATGGAAGATTGTTGATGGACCAACTGTTACTTGAATCGCAATCGATGTTATTCTTTGTTGTGTCCGTCTACCTGTCGTCTTCGAACATTTGGCTTGTTTGTATGTTCGTTTTAGGTAAAAGTAGACGTTTTGCTTGCCTAACATAATTGAGCCGCGACACGACAAAATCAACAATGTGGTTGTGCGCCCAGCGCAGATTTAGATCAGCCTGGGCATCCGACCAGTTTGATCAGACTCTTCGTTAAGTGTCCAAAGGGTAGCTAAGGATCTAAGCTACCTCCGTGCGGACAGTGAAGACTCTGATCAGACTGGGCGAATGCCCAGGCTGATCTGAGTCTGCGCTGGGCGCACAACCACATTGTTGGTTTTGTCGTGTCGCGGCTCAATTATGTTTTGTTTATGCTAGCTTTATGACCACCTCCTTGGGAAATAGCTGTTCGGTTTGCTATCCACTCGTGTTGCCTTATTATTTGTGTGGTTGCTTCGTGTAACTAGTGCCCGTTTGGTGTCGTAGGACGGGTGGAGTTGAATTTCAGCGTATAAATTCCTGATAATTGCGCTTTTACAATATTTGAGCAGCGACACGACAAAACCATCAAAGTGGTTGTACGCCCAGCGCAGACTCAGATCAGCCTGGACATCCGCCCAGTCTCATCAAAGTATTTCCTGTCCCATGGAGGTAGCTGAGACCCTTAGCTACCCTTTAAGCGCAAGAATCTGATCAGACTGGGCGAATGCCCAGGCTGATCTGAGTCTGCGCTGGGCGCACAACCACTTTGTTGGTTTTCTCGTGTCGCGACTCAAGTTTTACCCTCATTCTTGTCAGTTCTAAGGCCGAAGGGACTCAACTGGAGTCAATTGGTTTAAAAAATATTTAATTGAGATATCTTCTCATACAATATACATATATACATGCATACATGGTTATATGGTACACGAGCCGAGAGAAATCCTAAAGCATATATAAATCATCTCTTGACGACTGGGGACTAAATGCTGGGGAGTTTGGTGTTGGATAAGTGTTGCTTTGTAATTATGACATTTCTTGGTAAATTTTCTATGTTTTAGCTAAATTTTGGCCCAGTTTACACTCAGGCGTTGGGGGTGGTCGAATCGTGCGATGGTGCTGTGTATAGCTTCCAGTGCCGACTGATTTGGAACATTGTAGGGCATGGGGCCTACTGTGCTTGCAGTAGGTGCGGGTGCAGGTTGTTTGGACTTTTTTCTCTCGTCTATCATTTCTCTTTTTTCTCTTTCTCTGGGGGAGACGCCCCGATATAGACTAAAATACTGTCTCAAAGGGCCGTTAAACCCAAATGAATCAATCAGTCAGGCGTCATGTGGACGCAAAGTTCAATTTTAAATAATCAGACATTATATTTTTATAATGCGTTCGCTTTTGATAAAGCTTTGATCGAAGGCGTTTATGCATAAAAAGCTATTTTTGGTTCTGGCTATTTTTTTTATTATTCATTGTATTAATGGGATGATATATAAGTTGCATCCCGAGCTTCTCTACAAATATATTTTACAGAAGCACATAAATAGAGGATCTTACACGAGTGCTCATGTATTATTGAATTTATTAAACGAGTTGGGGAAAAAGATAAGATGCGAGGCTATGCCGAGCATCTTATCGCTTTTCCCAACGAGTTTAATAAATTCAATAATACAGGAGCACGAATGCAAGATTCTATTTATCATATGACACTAAAATCGCATTTTATTAGCAAATTTTGCATTAAAACGTCATGATTTTCCCATTAGAAAAAGCGACGTTTCTATGGACGTCAACGCATAACGCTACGACGTAATTTGCATATTTAATCCACTAGTGGATTATCGATTTTAATGCATGGCTTTATTACACTCTCAGATGCGACGTCATATGATAAATATCCATAAACTATTCCAATAAAATTACCTTCAGAAGAATGATCGATCAAAAGGAACAACCCATAATGACAAGTAAAATGTCAGATAACATGCTTTGAGCCATTTCAGCGTAGTTCAAGCGATGACTTTAACAAGTTCAAGCAGAGAGTCTTGTAACTTTCTAATAAGCAACGGTTCATTAGGTAAATAGGATCCGAGAAACATTGATATCCCCAATGAACTGATTCTTTTGAAAATGAAGTACGTTAAAATGAAGTGCGTCAATTATACTCAATGATTGCAGAGGAAACCTTCTGTTTCTAAATTCTGTCTCAACTTTTAATAGCATGTTTCGAAAAGGCCGACTGCAGTGTTAAAACATACGTTATTTTGTTGCAAGCACAAGCTGAGGATCAGATGGCATAATGGCTACTTTTATGTAGTAAGTTTAAATTCATATGCGTTTTCAATTATATGCACAGATTTGTCTGTTGATTCCATTTCAGTTATACGATTTCCTTAGCTTCCCTGGGTCCGAGGTTATAAAACTTGAGTATAATCTCAAACTCAAAATAAAGCACACTGACTGGCTGCTTCCTAGCAGCCAATCAGTGTGCTTAATTTTGAGTTTGAGAATGTACTCAAGTTTTATATCCGAGCAGCCAGTCAGTGTGCTTTATTTCAAGTTTTATAACCTCCTGGCCAGGACAGTCTATACTCTGAGTAGCCATAAACTAACGACCTCATTTCGGTAGATGCATTTGAGTGCTGGTTGGCAGGATATGAAGCAAGTGACAAAACTTTCTGAAGGATCTTTTGACAGAGTCGTTAGTGTCCCTAGACATTACAGAGCCATAAACCAACCAAGTTATTACTGTGATGTAACTATGTTTAAGCCCAAGTGATAGGAAAACGAGCAACTTAGGTGTAAGATTGTCATCAGTAAGATATATAATGTCTGCTTAGTGACAACTCCCTTTGTATTGTCGTAAACTGGTATTAAACATTTATCGCAGCCACATCAGAAGCAGATTGCATTTCGTTGAGTTCGGGTATTTAAAAGGCATTTACTATGAGGTCGCTTTTGTTTTATAATAGTTTCGGGAAACAATCTGGCATGGTATCTTACCAGTTCAGATTTCTTGAGATTCAGCACGCTGATGTATATGTCCTATTTCATCATTTAATAGTGAGCCAATATATGAAATAGAATACACAGACTGTTTTACTTATGTTCCAGTGTAGAAACTATTTCCTAGCACAGATTCTTTTTGACCATAAAAACTGAAGCAAGAGGGTTTGAGCATAAACTGAAGACTAATTTTACAATTACGTATCTACTCATAGCCGTATAGTCAAATCGACTGGTCCAAATGTAAGTTAAATTCCAACCGTCTTCCTATTTAAATGGAGAAAAGAAGAATGAAAAGATGTTATGCTCAGGTTGACACGTTGAGTTACTTTGACAGTAATTACGACAGGACTTGACTGCGTATCGAAACTGGTCTAATGATATAAACAGACTGTTTGCATATTCTCAAGGCCTTGCCAGACGAGCGCCTCATTTACTGACAGAAGAAACAGTAAAAAGTTGTTTTTTTTCATAATTACCACAGACATTCGAGTAGCAGCAGACATACGAGTAGCGCTAATACTGGGTAACTTGCAGCTAACCAAAACACCCATTCAGCGAACTGTCAGATTGTCATTTGATTTACATGCTACTTTTCCTGCCTACAAAGCAAAGGAACTCGAACAGACCCTGAATGCTTGGATTTGTCTAAGAAAGTTGCTGGTGCTTGGATGAGCGTGTCGCTTATCAAAATATACTGTTCCGACTTGTAAAGGGTTTCCAATAGGGAAAGAAATAAGCATTGTCTAATTCCACTCTATTTATAAATATTTCGGCCAAAAGCCTTTTTTTCAGTAAAACGACATTTCGTAGAGAACTACATGTTAGCATCCATTACGCTAGACAAAATGGAAACAAACCAACCGTTTGTTTCCAGTTTGTCTAGCGTAATGGCTGCCAGCGAAGTCCCGTGTTTGTTTCCTGTTTGTCTAGCGTAATGGCTGCTAACATGTAATTCTCTACGAAGTTCCGTGTTTGTTTCCTGTTTGTCTAGCGTAATGGCTGCTAACATGTAATTCTCTACGAAGTTCCGTGTTTGTTTCCTGTTTGTCTAGCGTAATGGCTGCCAGCATGTAATTCTCTACGAAGTTCCGTGTTTGTTTCCTGTTTGTCTAGCGTAATGGCTGCTAACATGTAATTTTCTACGAAGTTCCGTTTTTCTGAAGAAAGCCTTTGGCCGAAATATTTATTATAATACATTAGAATCAGACATTGTTTCAGTTTGCCGTTTATGTACCTCTCATGTCTTCTTTCGGTGTTTTGGGTGGTTTGTGTTTTGTAAATGTGGTCCGTCGTGGTATTCCCATGATTATGTGGTGTTGTTCGGGTGGTGCGATTGTGCTTGGTAGATGTCAGTGCTGAACGTCCTAATAATTAGAATAATTGAAGATCTATGGCAAGACCCTTGCCACACTGTTAAATTAATCATGGATGCGTTCGGGGTTCTGTCAATGTCACCATTGGCATGCCAATGACTTTCAGAGTTTCATCATTTACACCAATGGCTATATCATTGGTATCAGTGGTACCAATATTGCCGACCATTGGCTGCCAATACTGCAGACAACTTTGGGTGTTGGCAAAATTACCAACGCGGGGAAATTTCGTCGTTTAATATGGCAATTTAGTGCCTCCATCATAAACACTCGAGGTGACACAGGAGAATAAAAATTTCTTTCCCACAATGATGAAAGCAAATTAGAAAACAAACTAAAACTTTCTAATTACAGAAAAAAAATATTGGCTCTGTATTTGTGCCATTGGCTCTACCAATGGTACTATTATCGTCATTGGCTTTTCCATAGTACGAATGGCTCTGTTAGCTGCCGATACTGTTCAGGGTTCTACGGTTACCAATGATACCATTTGCAACCTATGGCACCATTAGCAAAATGGCCACTGTAACCATTGGCAGAACCCCCAACGTAGCCTATAATTGTACTTGCAGCAAGTACGGGATGGTAGTTGTTTGAATCTATCCATTCTAGTTACTTTGTGGGAGGCGGCTCAATATAGACTGAAATATCGTCTTAAAGGGCCGTTAAGGGTTCATCACAATGTGAAGTGGGTGGGGTAGGTTGAAAAATGTGAGTTACATTTTTTTGAAAATAACTGGGTCTGTCACAAAGCTTTCAAGCCTTCAATGTTACATACCACCTGAACACCATTCTAGGGTATAGCATGTATAATAAAAGCAATTATGAAGAAAATTAGCATACTTGAGACTTGTCTATCGGAAGGACGCCAGAAGTCCATGTGGATGAAATTCTATCCAAAAATAATTACCCTGATAAAATCTCCAAATACCCCTCTACAATGTCCCAGAATGAAATTGCACAGAAACAAATAACAAATACAAAAATCAATTCAACAGACACCCACTACTTGAAAAAAAAATTGAAATATCCACCATGTTTTAGTCACCAAATAGTTCCAAAATAAAGGTATGGTGGACATTATAAGCAATAAAATAAATCTTGGGGAGATAAAGTCAGAGCATGCTTTGAGTAATATACTGTTTCCTGCTGTTTCCTACTGTTTTGGACAGCTATAAATATTATTCTCCTATCCCTTCCCTCAATTCCTCCACGCTCTTCCCCTCCACAACACACACACATACATAAATTAGCAGTCAGTGAAGATGATTGAAGGTTAATACATGCAAATCAACCCAATTAAAAACAAAACAAGGCAAAAACAATATGCCTCTTCAACTTTGAAAAAGAAAGAAAAAATATTGTATTTTTGAAATTTTCTTCTTCCTCACTGGTATTGACTTTGTTCCAAAAAGGGCTTTAAAGTGCCAAAATTTGAGGGTCTCTGAAAATGATAATCCACTCAAACAAAATATTTTGGAAAAGCCAGTAACTGAGTAAGCTTATAAGTACATTATAAATCAACATGCATGCCCCAACTAAGACAGTATTCAACGACATACATTTTAGAGGCAGCTCACCTACAAAATTGAAGAATTTTCATGGATACAGTTGATAACAGTTCATTATGAAGACTTGATTTTGGCCTTCAAATTCTGTAACCACCAAAAAATGTGGATGTGTAAAATTAATTCAGGGCTCCAGATAAGGTTTTTTTTTGGATAATTCTCAGATGCTTTTTCTTATTTCTTAACAAAAAATATGTTGTGACCCCTCATTAGAACTGTCCCAGTGAGATGGTTCTAATGAGTGGTCAGAACTTATCTTTTATGCAGAAGTATCAGAAATTATCTTTAAATTATCCCTGTAACCTCCTCTTATCTGGATCACTGTGCAAAAATCTAATGTAAAAAAGTCAAATACTTTATACCTATAGTACACAGTTACAATATTTTTCTTCCAAAAAATTAACTTCACAAAAACATCTTTTTTTTCATTTATTTTTTTCCATGAAGTTCACATGAAATGGACTGAAATCAAGTATAAAATGAATAATTCACTCGCAAGGAAATGAACGAATGGCAAATTTTAATTTAACCAACAGACAAATTTCTAGTGGCGGAAATGTAATAATAATTCCAGGGTTGACGGTATTTCCCCTGTCATGGCACTGTCATAAAAGAAAGCTGAATCAGAAAAGTTGACAAAAGTTTAGGCTGCTGACACTAATAATGCTGCCAGAAAAGTAATACTTATGTTTGGACTTATACTTATGTCTCACTTCTGATAGCCGAGGTAAGACAATAAAATAGAATCTCTCTGTAAGTCTCAGTTGAGCTTTCTCACTTTCTATAAGCGCTTCTGACTTTTCTGTCCTGTCCTGTTTGTTGTGGGTCATGTAGCCTGTGCGATAACATTTAAAAGGATGGTTATGCCAGTGAATGTTCAAACTATTCTTGAACACGTTAATATTAAAGGCTGCCGAAACAACAATCTGGCAATGCCTTCCAAATGTCAACAATATGGTTTGAAAAACTGCTAGACCATATGATTGTGGAGTCTGGCACAAGACTTATGTAACAGGAATGGGAATGGCCTCTGGTTGCCTGATATGATGATATTAAATGTGAAAAATTTAATTTATCACTGTCAACTTTTTTCTTTTCGATGCAAAATCTTCAAATGAAAGATGTGTCCTTGAACTGCTGCCCCGAAACATTGGTTTTATTGTGAAAAAACATCAACAACAACAACAACAAATAAAAATACACACACACAAGGGTGTCACTGACACATTCAGATTTTCTTATACAGTTCTCAGACCCAGATCCAGACCACGCCGTACTGGTGGGGTTCTGGATAACTGGTGGGGCTCAGAGGTACCAAAATGTGTGTGTGGATGGGGGGGGGGGGAATGGGAGCTTAGAAATATATGACATTAAAAAGGATGACTTTGATGAGGTTTTTATGTCAATTTCACGCCTTGAAATATATGTTGTGATATATCATTAGAATCGCCTCAGCGAGGCGATTCTAATGAGATATCACAACATATATTTGAATGTTACCAGGCCCAGGTGGCAGGGCTGAAGCCCCAAAGCCCACCACAAAAAAATGGGACGAATCGTCCTGGAAGAAACGTCCCGGTACGAACTGGTTGTGGCACGAAACGTCCCGGAACCACCCCCTGGATCCGGGACTGGTTCTGCATCTTCTTTTCCATATTTATTTTCAATAAATTTGCACTGATGTGTCCACAACACCATTATACATTTATGAATTAGGACACAGCTAAACCAAAATACACAGTCACTGCTGTGAGTTGTCCTTGAACCCACAACTTTATTTTCTATCTCATAAACATCTGTTCATTGTATGAATGTGCCACCCTACTCGTCAAAATTCTAAAGAGCTTGCCTAGCACGTGTTTTTTTCACTTTCACGTAAACACGTGTCATTGAAATGTGTAAATTGTTTTAGAAGCTTTAAATACCTTTAATCAACGTAACACAATCACAGATTGTTTTCATCCGATGCAAAACAACTGTCTGTGTTTTTATTCAGCAATACTTTCCTTGATTAACGCTTTCTTCAGAATATATTGGCGAAAAATTAAGTTTCCATCGCTTGTTTAGTTTGTTTATGTTTGGACCGGAAATGCCTAACAACTCATCTTGAAAAAGGTGCGACATAAAATAAGTACCCACCTTATTTCATTATTTATAACACAGACTGCTTTGCTTGAAAATACGGAATAATCCAT
The DNA here is from genome assembly GCA_963989385.1 of Ctena decussata. Taxonomy (NCBI): domain Eukaryota; kingdom Metazoa; phylum Mollusca; class Bivalvia; order Lucinida; family Lucinidae; genus Ctena; species Ctena decussata. Next base: position 43,813,042 of record OZ022500.1, read on the forward strand.
GGATAAGCGCTGTAGTAATTAACTATATTTAGTAGCGTTTTATACCTTTTTAATCATCGGAATTGTTTCTCGAAGAGTTACTCAGGATAGCAAGATTAGTCTCCCGTGCAGCATTCTAAAAACCCAGATTGCAAATCAAAAGCCGGGACCCGATTCCGGTACCGATTCCGGTACCACAGTTTCATTAGTAAATCTAAGCGGAAAATCACCCAGTGTTATGACAATATGATCCTACAGCTTTTTCCTAAATATAAATTCAGAAATGTCGAACCTATTTAGATACTGTATTGTGAATTTATGCTTAATTCTGGGACCTTTGAACATGTTTCTACTGAATCACAATTTTCATTATTGATATTGATTATTTTTTTTCTTTGACACGGAGACAGGATTCAAAGACCGGGTACTGTGACATGACAATGAATAAGACAGACTTAGACTGTTAAATTAATGCAAACCATATTGTTGTGAAGTTGGTACCGGGAAATTAGTTCCGGATTTTTGTATCTGGTTCGGGTTTTTACCAACCCCGCGAAATGCGCAAGAATAAATTGTTAAGCGGTTCGTGTGTTCTTGAGTGCAATGTAAACAAGACAGAAACTTATCTGAGACCTTGCAGATTGTACTGCTACAATGTCGACATCTGTGCATTGATCGTCCATATCATGCACATGTTTGCATTTAGAATAGTAGTTGCTTTTAACTGATACAGTCATGCAGTGTGCAATACTTGCTTTGTTGAGATAGGGTACTGAAAGTTTTTGTTTACACTTTTATGAATGAAAAAATGGCGACCTGATTGACTTCATGATACACGAGACCAACATTGAAGGGGGTTCTTAAAAAGTAGACATTTACAGGCTTTGCAACTCTGGGAGATTGTAGTTCATGCTTGACGCTTTCAACGTGCCGAAATAGTTTTATGCCATTATCTCTGGTTTATGAGGTCTAATGGAAGTCCTGGCCACCTCGTATTTTTCCTCTAATTTCTCATTTTAAATGTTATGTTTAAAGTTACTCTCAATATATATTGCTAACACTAAGAAATTGCATTTGGTATAAGCAAAACTTCATATTTCACAAGTATATTAAAAAAATTCAAAGTCTGATTTCAGACCATTCCCCACCCACTTGGTGGTGTGATGAACCCTTAAACTCAAAACAAGCATTTAACCAACCCATAGTAATAAGTTGGTTTAGAAATCTTTGTGCTATTGATTGATTGATTATTTCGGTTTAACGGCCAGTTGAGACAGTATTTCAGTCTATATCGGGCCGTCTCCCAGAGAGGGAGAAAGAAGAGAAATGATAGACGAGAGAAAAAAAATTGTTCAAAAAAACCCATCCGAACCTACTGCAAGCACAGTAGGCCATTGCACTACAATGTTCCAAATCAGTAGGACGCCCCGGCACTGGAAGTTATACACAGCACCATCGCACCACCCGACCACCCCTCAATCTTCTTTGTGCTAAATCGATTAAAAGATATGTGTGCCCAAAACTATGCATCTTTAAAAATAATACATTTGAATGACCCTTTTGAGAATCATGTAAATACCTTCAAAGTATATTTAGTTTGACTGGCACTGTCTGTGTCCCTACTGTTGTTTTGGTCACGCCAACTAATTTCTCTAATCTTCGATTGATTATGAGAATGCCAACCAAGAGCTTAAATCATCATTAAGTGTCTCTCTGGCCGCCCAGGGAGACATAATAGGAGTTAAAGCTATAAAATAATGGTAGAAAATCACATTATTGCCTTGTATTTACTCCTTGATTACTAAGAATTTTTTTTTAAAGAAAACTTATTTGACTGGAGACAAAATCGTATAGGAAATAGTTATAGCACTAGTATAGTCAACGTCTACACGAAAGGTACGCAGCGACGTTTTCAGATTTTAGTCACTGACGGTTATAAGTCAGAAATATTTCCATATACTCGATAAACAGCCAGTATGAAAACGCAATTTTATTTGCAACACCTCACATGCGTGCACATACAAAACCTCCATAGGCCGGAGGATGAAATTTCTTATTAGTATCCTCTGATAGTCTCCGATTGTTATTTAGTAGCATTAGGCTATTGGTTTCCATTTGTTGTTGTCGTGTGTTTGTATTCCTTATGTATTTTCAAGTTCTTATCTGCCTTTCTCGTGTATGTACCACTTCGTTAGCCTAACTGGGTACAAGGTACATGTAGATGTAGTTTCTGATATCATTCCAATGAATATACTCTATATATGATCTTCATTTGTCTGTATAGACATTTTCAATTCTATTTCATAACTGCTTGTAAAGTCGATGGGACACAACACCACCTCTGTCCATCTGGTCCTGCTGCCAACTTCCCTTGCTGTGCAGAAACATCAAATACAGCTCAACAGTGTCATGTCTGGCGTTGCTGCTTAAATTATTTGGAAATCTGATTGTTTTGATTGATTGGTTGATTTATTTATTGCTTAACGTCCACGGTAAACATCTATGGTCATGTCGGGACGGTCAGTTAACCTAACCACACTATTCCTGGGCAGGCTTAGACCTCCTAAGCGGTTAACCAGTACTAAGTGCACATACTTTCGCCAGTAACTGACAACTGCCCTTCTTATATCAGCGGAAGGAGAAACGAAAGTATGTGGCCAGACCGGATTTCGAACCCAGGACCTCTGACTTATGAGTCAGGTGCCCTACCGATTGCGCTACGCGGCCCGGCCGAAATCTGATTGTCCAGACGATTATGTCTATAGCTTAAATTGTCGAGGGAGCTGTTTTCATTTATCGTGAAATGTAATGCAGTTTCTGATTTCCTGAGAGATATTAACCCTTACAGCTCCAAAACAGCAGACGACAAAATTCACATCTGCATGATTTAAAAAAAAATTCGATCAGGCTATATCATATTGAGAATTCAAAAACCAGATGGCAAACAGCGTAGATCTAGATGAGGCGGCTCATTTTGAGCCGCTTGATCTGGATCTACGATGTTTGCAAAATCAACTATTTTGACTATTTTTGGCGCTTTGAGTAAGTATTAAAGGAAATACGCAAAGTAGTTGTACCAAGTAAATCTTTGGACCACAGACCGCAACTTTTTACAATAACTCTATTACCAACGAAGATCAGTTAACCTTCTGAACTGTAGCGTCTGCTCTGATACGGACTTTGTTGTATAAATTTGAGCCGCGACACGAGAAAACCAACAATGTGGTTGTACGCCCAGCACAGACTCAGATCAGCCTGGGCACCTGCCCAGTCTGATCAGGCTCTCCGCTTTGCGTTCAAAGGGTAGCTGAGGGTCTAAGCTACCTTCATGCGGACAGCGAAGACTCTGATCAGACTGGGCCCAGGCTGATCTGAGTCTGCGCTGGACGCACGACCACATTCATGGCCAACTTTCAACTAACTGAGTCTCGCCAATACCTGGGTGACACGATACACAAAAATGCATTGATTTAGATAGGAGATGACTTTTTAACAACCAATTATAAAATAATTATAAAAGATAGAAACTCTGTGCTGGCGGCATAGAAAACTACATTATTTCCCAATTACGCTGATATGTTTTTCATAATGTTATAGCAAGAACATTTTGGTCTATTTTCGGGTTATTTGTTATGACCAGTAAAATGATTAAATATATAGCAAAATCATCATAAATTTGACAGATTGATACATTTTAAATTAAGATAAGTCCACGATTTGAGATCTAATTGACTCTGTGCTGGCGGCTCCAGTTCCCTTAATATTAGACCTTTATACTGATATAAAATGTATTTAACTAAGCGTTGGACTTTTTAGTCTATTTTGCGATTTAAATTAGACCCCATAATTTCAAATTTAGTTAGAATCACATTCCGGAGGTGTACGGTTAATGCCGACGGTTTACGAACGGTTGAGAAACTTAAGAACAGCTGAAGTTTTGGATCATTGCATGCTATAGGTGCGTATATTAACTGTATTTATTTATATATTGCCGTAAAATCCAATTCATACGATACGTTTTGCACATCAAATTATCAAATCTGCAATTTAAGACAAATAATTTGATTCCTATTCTTTCTTTCTTTTCATCACATTATTATTATTAATATTAATTATTATTATTATTATTATTTGCTTAAAATGAGAAGACAGTATTGTGATTGCAATTATCTTCGGTACTTTAATCTTAGTAACACTTACTACCAATTATGAATTTGATCCTTTTTGCTAATTATTGCTTCAATATTTGCTGCATCGGTAAAGACTTTGTTGGTATTGTAGACGACAGTTTGAAACGGAGAGAACTAATGTTGATAGTAAAGGTGTTAATGCCAATTAATGGCAATTATTGTTCGCTTTACTCAGCTTTAACTCAAACTAGGTAAGTTAATTGTACACAAAAAGTGTGCAAGCATCGATTGAGATCGCATCAGAATGTTAACTACAAAGCGCCGAATGATGGAGAGGTATTTTTATGATTTGTTAGACTAAACTAGAAAGTGAAAGACTGCGTAGTCTGTTCGGGTATTCAGAAAGTGTGTTGCAGAAAAAGCAGAATTAATAATAATAAATAATAAAATGCAAAAATATGCAGGCTGATCTGCGAGGCACTTTTTTCATTGATATTTATTGGTGTTCCGAGAGACAAATGAGCCGCGACACGAGAAAACCAACAACGTGGTTCTGATTCCACCGCACCCTCAGATCAGCCTGTCCTCCTCCCAGTCTGAGCAGAGTCTACGCTAAGCGCTAACAGGGTAGCAAAGGGTTTCCAGGCTGAACTGAGTCTGCGCCGGGCGCACAACCACTGTTGTTTTTCTCATGTCGCGGTTCAAATAGTTCTACAATTAGTGTGCGCACATGCACAGGCTGATTTGGGCACACGCATTAAAACGTTTTGGAAAAAAAAATCTGTTTTTTTTTTTTTTTTTGCAAGGAGCACACACATACTTAATTATTCTGCAAAATAAAATATCTTTATTTTAAAATTATCTATTTATTATATTTGTTTTTCCCCCGATTTATCGTTTGTTTATTTCACGAATAATTAAGGATATCTTTGTCCAGGTAATCTCTGATTTTACGATCGATAATCGATACATTCATGTGCAATAAACACGCTTGACATTTACCCTTCGCTATCAACAGATGATTCAACACTGACAACTTCAGCAAACGAAATTACCATATTGCCATTAAAACTCCGATTTATTTAATTTTTGAAAATAATTTTGGTTTTATATTTGAACATACAATATGGGAACAGAAAAAAAGTAAATAAAAACAATCAGTATGCACATTTGAAACCTCATCATCTGCGCGTCTGCTTTAGTTGAATGTTCAACCGTTTTATAAGCTATTCAGATTAGCCTGCGCAAACTGATCAAGACCAGGGTTTCTGGTTAGTTTGCGCAGATGCGCAGTCTTATTTTAAGTAACTACATTGGAATCAGAATGTTTACGAGTGATGCCCCAAAGGAACATCAATCGTCAGAACCCGTGACCATTCATTAGTCTGAGCTGATGCGCAGCCTGATCAGTCGCAAATGCGCAAACTAAGCAAAGAACCAGATAAGGGCGTTTAATTTTTATGACACCTCCCACATTCAAATAATCGATATTGTACCTGTTTTAATCACTACCTGTTGCCAGGTAGACTGCTACGCTAGGTAACTCAAGAGACCTGCGGGTATTATCGATAAATCGGCGATACGTGTATTTTTCACTCGATAGCGATTATGAAAATAGTTGCGTATGGTTGGTTTTCTCGCGTCGCGGCTCATTTGTATGATTTAGAAAATGATGCATCTTCAATGGTCAATAGATGAATGGTTGCCTTGAAGCTTTACGATCCTTTCAGCAGTATTTCACTCATATCGGAAACGATAAGGGGAGGATGGTAGAAAAGGGGTGTATGCAATGGAACCCCGTTTGCGGTTAAAAAGGTTTCCGGCTCCAGCAGAAACTAAACCCAAACTGCGAGCACTTAACCAACTGAGCTATCAGGGCTCCAGCAAAGATATATAATCCGATAAAAATTCGTTCTTTTTATCCCAACCAAGCATATGCTCATCTAGTTTAATAAACTTTTAAATCTGCTCGTCCGATCAATCTGCGCATGTTTTCTACCATTTATCAATTTATTCAGTGAATTCTATGAAAACTGAAAAATTAGGTTATGAATCAAAAAAAAAAAAAAAAAATAATAATAATAATAATAGAATAATATATATATATATTGAAATTGAAAACTATTTTTCTTCTTCTTCTTTATTTTTATTATTATTATTATTATTATAATTATTATTATTATTATACACTATCGCACATAATTTTAAAAGTATAACTGCACGCACTGTAGACAGTAATTTTATCATACTTATTCATAGGCTCTGAATTAGAAAAACTAAATAAAATAATTAAAAAAAAAGAAAAAAAAAAAGATTGTATGAATAGATAGACGGTGCGAGAGAAAAAAAGGCTGATGTTAACGAATTTAAAAAGAGCTTTTCAGAGCTGATAAATTCTACTGTGAAAACCAATATCCGATATTATATGTAGATTATCTGATCTACCTGTCCAGTCACGGCTGTCACAGTCCCCTAATCTAAGGGATACAACTGCAGTTACTATAGACAGGTGTTTTTACCTGTACGACTTAAGGTAACTTGCCCTTGCATATGGTATGAAATAGTGTGGTTTGAGATCAAGCCATGAATAGTTTGTATATGCCCTAAAGTTTTGAGCGCCCATTTGTCACATTTTCTGCGGGTAAAGCTGAGAACTTCTTTCGGATAAGTTTTGACAGCTATCTGTCTGTTCAGGCTGTGTCCATCATTTTTATCTTAATCTGGATAATACCCATAAGTCCATGGGCCAAATACCCGAGGTTATATAGAGGATCTTACATGAGTGCTCATGTATTATTGAATTGATTGAACAAGTTGGGGAAAAAGATAGGATGCGAGGCTTGCCGAGCATCTTATCGGTTTTCCTCAACGAGTTAAATAAATTCAATAATACAGGAGCACGAATCTATTTATCATATGACACTAAAATCGCATTTAAGTAGCAAAATTTACACTAAAACGTCACGATTTTGCCATTAGAAAACGCGACGTTTTAATGGACGTCAACGTATAACTTTACGACGTAATTTGCATATTTAATCCACTAGTGGATTATCGTTTTTAACGCATGGCTTTATTACACTCCCAGATGCGACGTCATATGATAAAATGAGCTATCATGTCCGTTTTTGGGGGAATGCAGTTTGCCCATGCCATCCAAGCCTATTAATATTTTGCGGAAGTGCCATAATGACATTTTTAATCCAATGACTGCAGACAGAACTAGAAGTTTCAATCACTGATACAGAGAGCAATTCATAAACTTGAATCTTTCTAAAACATCGCCATTAAATTATCACTTCAATCAGTCAGTATTGTCTTTGGCTGATCTTTAACACTTAAAGCGCTAAAGATGAAAAAATCCCAGCGGGCACATGACGTCAAAATGACGACGCACTGACGTCAATGCGATGTCATTACGTCGCATCGACGTCAGTACGACGTTATTTCAACGTCATGTGCCTGCTGGGATAATTGAATTTGCATACAACGTAGATCAAGATTAAGCGACTCATGATTAACCGCCTCATCTGGATCTACACTCTTTGCCCTCTATTCCAGCTTAGAAGATTTCTTTTAATTTCGCAGGCTCAAACTATATGTTCATAACCTCAATAATGTTTAATTTGTTTAAATAGAGGATCTTACATGAGTGCTCGTGTATTATTGAATTTATTAAACGAGTTGGGGAAAATGATAAGATGCGAGGCTGTGCCGAGCATCTTATCGCTTTTCCCACCGAGTTTAATAAATTTAATAATACAGGAGCACGAACGCAAGATTCTATTTATCATATGAAACTAAAATCGCATTTTATTAGCAAATTTTGCACTAAAACGTCGCGATTTCGCCATTAGAAAACGCGACGTTTTATGGACGTCAACGCATAACGTTACGACGAAATTTGCTTATTTAATCCACTAGTAGATTATTGTTTTTAATGCATGGCTTTATTACACTCTCAGATGCGACGTCATATGATAAAACTGATTAGTCACGGTCGTTAACAATGACGAAGCATTGATATCTCAAAACAAAATGATACATGAGTTTTTACCACTGAGAGTAATGTGGCCTTTAAAGGGTTTATTACAGTCAAAAGGCATACTTTAAGGCTTAGTATTGCATAACCAGTAATTAAGAAGACTTATGTTTATGGTATACGGGCAATGAGAGAAAGACAGACAAAAAAAGATGGCATTCATATCAGGAGACATTGAACCATCCATTTTTTTTTCTTCAAAATAATGGAAGCTATCCATGTTGACAATTTCGATATTGTAAACCCGGGGCCGTATTTATAAAACGACTTAAGTGGTTGCTATGCTGTTGCTGGGGCTGAATTTCTATGAAACTACGAAATTTTCTCTGGAGGAATAGTCTGAAAACACTGTTCCTCCATAGCAAATCTCATAGTTGTACGGAATCTCCTTCATAGAAATGTCCACTTAGCAACAGCATAGCAACCACTTAAGTCGTTTTATAAATACGGCCCCTGGAATATTTGTTGAATAACAATGATGATGATTAGGAGCAGCTGATGGGACTAACTTCTTATATAACAATTTTGCATTTAACAGCATTTCAGGGGGCATGGTCTATACAAGCTGAGAGCTTCCGACCAAATCCATAATAGTATTTATTCTGTGTATGTGTACTGTATGTGATAGTTTCTTGAAATAAATATTGTTTAAACCAATTACAATGATTTGTGGTTAGACGGTTACACCACTGGGAGGACTACGGATATTTTAATAAGTACAAGGACTTATTGATGTCTTCAACTGAACTTCCGGTATCGGTGTATTGGCGTTTTTCAATACCACATGCTGAGAGATGTTGCAGTTCATAATTACGTACCATTGAAACAAGTAAGTTCTTTGATGGCCTGTCTGTTTAAGATCAAAGCCCTTAGAAACAAATCAGAAGTAAGTTCACTCAGGTTTGATGAGCTTAACAAACAGCTGTCATTGAGAACGTTTTGTATATGGCTTGTGGTTGCCAATATGCCATGCAAATGCTAGACCAGTAAGGTTACAGAATAGTTATGAATCGTGCACTCTAGGAAAGATTTTAAACGTTAGCATATACTAGCAAAGTGCACGCTTGAAAAGCGTTTTAGTATTCATAACGTTGATTCGACGTCAATAGGTTGAACCAGTGCTTAACCAATGTTGTTACAACATTTGGTGCATGTTAGTTTGTGCTCTCGCATCACTATAATCACGTGTTATTTATGATAATTAATAAAGTGTGTACAGGCTGTTGAGTTTCAATTAACATCGTAAATGAAAACTGACCCAATAACTGAACTAATTAATTCACAGTAATAAAATTTATTTAAAGTTTGTTTAATATTACTGATGTCAGGCTACAGCTATCGTTGGCAGGCGCTGATTTTCTAATGTTCCTGTTAAAGGTAGGTTCCTGGACTAGCGATAACAATCATGTCCACAAAATGATTTTGTCTTTTTCTAAGCAGTATTGAATTCTCTTATTTGTTGCCACTGAGAAACTCGTCAGATGTTGAAGAAAATAGTCGTTTTCCCTTTTGGTTTATTTTCTTTCGTTGGAATTCCAGTTCTAAAAATAACTATGTTTATTATGTCTTTAAGCGGGCGATTTCTGATGCCATTCTCCAAAGGTCAATTTTTCCCTTGCCGTGTGCTCTCCTAGAGGTCCTGGCATGGCGGGTGGGTTAAAACTATCCCAAAATGCAATGCAGCATGACGTCAGCCACGTTATCTATTTTTGGCGCGAACTCAAAAATAGCACTAACTGGTGTGCGAAGCAGAGTTAGGAAATCCCTTGCAAAATAAATTTTCTAATATTTTTTTGATTTACACTTTTAAGTGAAACTTATTCATTCCCTTTTATAAGTGCATTCCAACAACTTAAATGAACGAATTTGAAGCATTCCAAAGTACAGGAACCTACCTTTAAGCTAAAAAAAAGTATGGGTCAGTTCAACAATGACACAGCCTTTTCTATACTACGGTAAAGTCGGGTAAATTCGGACAGCGGTGTCTTTATGAGCTGTCTTATCTGGATTTACACTTTTTGCAATGGCATGTCCGAATTTACCCGCTGTCCGAAGTTACCCGACTCTACCCCCATCTAAACCTTTTTTTAGCTCACCTGAGCCTTTAGGCTCATAGGTGAGCTTATAGTATAGCCAGGCATCCGTCGTCCGTCCGTCCGTCCGTCCGTCGTCCGTCAACATTTTCAAACATCTTCTTCTCTGAAACCACTGGGCCGATCGAAGCCATATTTCATATGGAGCCTACCTAGGTCGGGGGAACGAAAGTCTGTTCAGGGTATCTGGGTCACATGACCAAGATGGCCGCCACGCCCATATATGGTAAAAACCCTTCAAAATCTTCTTCTCCAGAACCAAAAGGCCTATGACCTTGAAACTTGGTATGTAGCATCGGGCATGTGGGCCCATCATAATTTGTACAAATCATGACCTTGCGTTGACCTTGACCTACTTTACGGCATAGTCAACTTTGGTACGTTAGGCTTTTATATGGGAAAACGCTTAAACAGTGGATTTCTCAGAAACTATTTAAGTCTAAGGTACAATACTTGGTATACATGGTCGACTGAATGACCAGATGAAGATATTATGTCACTAAAGGTCAAGGTCATTCCGTCGGACCATCCGTCGTCAAGCTTTTCAAACATCTTCTCCTCTGAAAATCACTGGGCCGATTAAAGCCAAATTTCATATGGAGTCTCAATGGGATGGGGGAACGAAAGTTTGTACCCGGGGTCTGGGTCACATGACCAAGATGGCCGCCATGCCCATATATGGTAAAAACCCTTCAAAAATCTTCTTCTCCAGAATCAAAAGGCCTATGACCTTGAAACTTGGTATGTAGCATCGGGCATGTGGGCCCATCATAGTTTGTACAAATCATGACCTTGCATTGACCTTGACCTACTTGACGGCATAGTCAACTTTGGTACATTAGGCTTTTATATGGGAAAACGCTTAAACAGTGGATTTCTCAGAAACTATTTAAGTCTAAGGTACAATACTTGGTATACATGGTCGACTAAATGACCAGATGAAGATATTATGTCACTAAAGGTCAAGGTCATTCCGTCGTACCATCCGTCGTCAAGCTTTTCAAACATCTTCTCCTCTGAAACCACTGGGCCGATTAAAGCCAAATTTCATATGGAGTCTCAGTGGGATGGGGAAACGAAAGTTTATACCCGGGGTCTGGGTCACATGACCAAGATGGCTGCCATGCCCATATATGGTAAAAACCCTTATAAAATCTTCTTCTCCAGAATCAAAAGGCCTATGACCTTGAAACATGGTATGTAGCATCGGGCATGCGGGCCCGTCATAGTTTGTACAAATCATGACCTTGCATTGACCTTGACCTAATTTATTACATGGTCAACTTTGGTACGTTAGGCTTTTATATGGGAAAACTTTTAAACAGTGGATTTCTCAGAAACTGTTTAAGTCTAAGGTACAATACTTGGTATACATGGTCGACTAAATGATCAGATGAAGATAAAATGTCACTAAAAGTTAAGGTCATTCCGTCGGACCATCCGTCGTCAAGCTTTTCAAACAGCTTTCCTAAAAAAAAACTGGTTTGATTGAAGCCAAATTTCATATGGAGTCTCAGTGGGATGGGGGAACGAAAGTTTATACCCGGGGTCTGGGTCACATGACCAAGATGGCCGCCATGCCCATATATGGTAAAAACCCTTTGAAAATCTTCTTCTATAGTACCAAAAGGCCTATGACCTTGAAACTTGGTATGTAGCATCGGGCATGCGGGCCCATCATAGTTTATACAAATGATGACCTTGCGTTGACCTTGATCTAATTTACGACATGGGCAACTTTGGTACATTAGGCTTTTATATGGGAAAACGCTTATACAGTGGATTTCTCAGAAACTATTTAAGTCTAAGGTACAATACGTGGTATATATGGTCGACTAAATGACCAGATGAAGATATTATGTCACTGAAGGTCAAGGTCATTTTGTCGGTCTGTCCGTCATCAAGATTTTGTCCTCTGAAACCACTGGTTTGATTGAAGCAAAATTTCATATGGAGTCTAAGTATATGGTGAAAACCCTTCAAAATCTTCTTCTCCAGAACCAAAAGGCGTATGAACTTGAAACTTGGTATGTAGCTTTTGGCACTCAAGCCCATCATAGTTTATACAAATGATTGTGCGTTGACCTTGGCCTAATTTATGACACTGTCAACTTTTGTACATTATGTAGGCTTTTATATGGGAAAATGCTTAAACAGTGGATTTTTCAGAAACTATTTAAGTCTAAGGTGCAATATTTGGTATATATGGTTGACTGAATGACCAGATGAAGATATTTTGTCGTTAAAGGTCAAGGTCATTCTATGACTTTTGTACACGGTCATTGAGATTCTGTCACCCGTCAACATTTTCATAGGGGTGACTATTGCAGGCCAAAATGACTATTGCAATACTATTACTATTGCAGAAATCCCTATTGCAATACTATTACTATTGCAGGTTACTATTGCAATGCATTGCAATAACTATTGCAGACTGCTTTCTTATCCAGAAATTTTGCTTTTATGCATAAAATCTGGTTTGTTTACATAAGTTGGTGGTTAAAAAGCATTATTTAATGACTGTCATTTCACAAAGTGCACAACATGACAACAAAATATAAGAAAATGTTATATTTTCCATTCTTTGGAATCCAATATAAGCTAAAACACATTAGTTCCTATTATTCTTTTAGTTAAAAACACTTCCTTCAAGAAAAAGATGCATGTCTAGAAACTATTGAAACTATTGCGATATTGGAAACACTATTGCCGATAGTATTGACATTGCAGCTTTCCCTATCGATAGTGACTATTGCCAGTGTCACTATCGCGATATATCGATAGTCCGATGTATTGTTACACCCCTACATTTTCAAACATCTTCTCAGAGGCCACTAGGGTCAATTGAAGCCATATTTCTTATGGAGCTTCACCGGCTTTAAGGAACCATAGTTTATTCAGATGGTCTTGGTCACTTGACCAAGATGGCCACCATGCCCACATATGGTAAAAACTGTTCAAACATCTTTTTCTCGAGAACCGAAAGGCCTATAACCTTGAAACTTGGTACCGGTATGAAGCATTGGGCACTCAGGCCCATCATAGTTTATACAAATGATTACTGTATTTCATATGGAGCTTTACTACTTGGACAAAGGAATCAAAGTTTGTTCAGATGGTCATGGTCACATGAACATGGTGGCCACCACACCCATATATGATAATAACCCTTCAGAAATCTTTGTCCAGAAACAAAGGCCCAGTGACATTGTGGCTTGGTATATAGAATTGGGACTCAACATTTATCCCCAAGGGAGCGTGGTTATCTGCCCCTGCCCTGGTGCTATATACATGGATAAAAGCATTAAAATATATATCAGGACCAAGTGTTAGGTGAGCTACAGGACCATTGGTCCTCTGGTTTTAATATCTCTCTTTCAAACCCTGTTCGTTAGATCTACATGTTTTTATAAATCTACAGATGATTGTTCAAATGTTCCTGACCATCACATGTTAGACTATAAAACTTTATATTTTTTAATACATAAGGCTAAGAACTTTTAGGTTTATACTGGGTCCATCTGCATATGACTTATTAGCAGAATTTCTGTCTATAATAGAGGTTTTGAACTAGATTGCCTTTAAAATTAATACGAGGGGCATTTGAAAAGCACTTAGCATAGCATGGTAACTCTACAAAGCGCTGATAAAATACTATCAAAGTATATATTTTGGAAAACAAGAGTAAATCCACCAAGGATGGTTTGTACATCGCCTAATTAGAGCTTGACATGCATGTGCAGCGCATGCTAGAAATGGATAGGTGTATAGACACTGTTGGAAATTTTGCAAAATAACGCGTTTATCTCGACAGAATATGGGTGGCATCATTTAGGATAATAATTTGAGGAACTATTCATCTGCTTGTAACATCTGAGCCGCGACACGACAAAACCAACAAAATGGTTGTGCACCCAGCGCAGACTCAGATCAGGTGGGCATCCGCCCAGTCTTATCAGAGTCTTTGCTGTCCGCATGGAGGTAGATGAGGCCCTTAGCTACCCTTACAGCGCCTAAGGAAGAGTCTGATCCAACTGGGCGGATGCTCAGGCTGATCTGAGTCTGCTGGGCGCACGACCACATTGTTGGTTTTCTCGTGTCGCGGCTCATTTCTATCTGTAAATTAATTTGGCGATCACTAAGCACCATATTTATTCATTCTGATTTAAAAAAAACAAACAATTATTTCAATTATGATGGTCGTTCAAAAATGGCGACTTTTTGTGAAACTTTTTATACTTTTTACAATAATTGGGCCGCTACAGCAACAACAAAATCCAATTACATGCAGCCGTTTTGCTTTATTTGTAAGAAAATAATGAATACAAAGCATTTCGTCGTGCTAAAGTTTTGAACTGTCGTGATCCGTTCACAAGAAAATTGATGCAAATTTGACAACCTCCTAATTCTAAGAAGTGGGTGGGGTATTTCAACATGTGATGTTTTATTCTTAGCACGAGCTATTTGAAAATATCAGGTTTTCCACCATGAAATACATCCATCTAAAGTCAGAAGGCACCTGTTTTGTTTTATTAGCTGCCTGATTCATTTAAAATGAAGCAATGCATTTGCGTATTACTATCAGCATGCTGCCACATTGGAAGATTTTAAAATTTAACTCCTCTTCAATATGACTAATTTTACTCCTTTTAATTTTGTTACAAAGCACACGAGTTACGCCGCCTCATCTGGATCTACACTGTTTGATAGGAAACCATACACGAAACAAGCCTAAAGAATTACTTAAAAAATATATACAGTGTGCCATTCGGTTTTTGGCCGTATTACAAATGTATTTCTATATGTTTTTATTTATGTTGATGTTATTTTAGTAATATCTAATCAATTAGAATCACCCTATTTAGTCAATTTTCGTACGTTAAGTTTGTCATATGACAACATGTAAATTTTCGAAACAAATATAACTTGCTCAATTAGTGAAAATGCTATGCACCAGTTTCGAAAAAGTGAAACATTATGTATTTAATTGAAAATTTGTGTTTTCCAGTGTCCAAACAGTTTATGTATTCATACTAAAATATCTTGTGCCTGTCACATACCTTTTATGTAAAATTGAGATTTTTATTATAGAGCAAAGATTGCTGTTTAAAATGGTACCAAACATACATGTAAATAGGTTTGTTAATCGGTTACTGAAAATTTGGACCATGCTACATTCTTTCCAAAAAACCCTCGTATATTCAAAACCTGTCATTGTAAAGATTTTTGGCATCACAATCTACAGAGACAGAGAGAGAGAGAGAGAGAGAGATTTTCTTACGTAAACTATTTATATACATTTTTTAGAAACTATCGTTTCAATGTTAAAGTCTTATTGTTTGAAATAACTGTAACACAAAAACTATAAATCTATATCAGGAGTGCGCCCTACAGTTTCAGTTTAAACCGTTCTAATTAAAACACTTGTGGAAAACTCTTTAGAATCCAATCATCAAATCAGTCATGCACGAAATACTATGATTTTATTGATCGCCTCACTTAAACGTCATTTTGTCAACAATCGAGATGCTATGAAAAGCTCACAGCGAGAACTCGATATCGATAATCGTTACTGCCAGTAAGCAGCTTCCCGCCAATTTAAACACTGAGCAGGCTTAGGAAAAGGCAATACATTTGTTATTGTGTGTGGTAATGCTAAAACTAAAAGGAATAGTATTTTATAATTCTATGGCTGAGGGAAGGGTTTCTAATAAGTGGCCCTTAATTAGATCTACCTCGCTGAGTCGCTTCTAACAAGGAGTCACTGCATATAATTCTATGTAGACATGACGGGAAATAATTATAGATCAGTTCTAGCAGTGAATTGTTGAGTTTAATTGACTGTTTTAGGTCAGTTTCTAAAAAGACAAGATCACTAGCGGGGAGCGATAAGTGATAAACTACTAACAACTGACCATTTCGGTTGATTATGCTTGAATGAGATTTTCGAAAATTGAATTTTTGCGTCGTTTCTCGTTGAAATGCATATGGGTTGATAGTATTATTTGTTATCCTTGAGGATTGTTTCGAAATTTAAAACACTTGGCTAATGTCACATTTAGAATTCGTAAAAAAATGAAATCTTAAAGAGGTCCTACAGGAGCAGAAAACATATTGTTCTGCTTTATATTTTCCATGAAATATGGCTCCTTTCGAAATATTCTATTCGTATGCCATTTGGACTAATATGAACTATTGGTTGTTTTTAAAAAGAACTATTCTGAAACCATAGACACTTCCTTATTACCTCACAGAGAATTTCTTCCTATAGGAATGAAAGCTCCAGTAAGTTTATAAATATTATTTTGCTATGTACCTCAGACATTACATGATAAGCTTTTGTCAAATAGGAATTTTTCAGAATGCACATGTGTCATATTATGCTTTTGTCAAATAGGAATTTTTCAGAATGCACATGTGTCATATTATCCGTTTGGTATTGTTGACACTCTTTAGGGGGAGGACATTAGTGTGCTATGTACAACAGAACTCTCGTTTTTACAAAATGATACTACTAAAGGCTACAAATTGTGTCACCAACCTACGATTACACCTGAAGTCGGTGGGATACTGCTGTCTATTGCTTTCCTCTTTACTTGCCTTTACTTGCACGACGATTTCAAACTAAATGATAACTTCATGTTAAACCTCATTAATAATTCGGTTCTTTGCTGAACACATCGTTTCCCTACTTCATGTTTGTGTTGTGTTTGAAAGATATACAGCATATGCCCTAGACAGACCACAATTGTAAAGCACAACTCACCTAAGAAACCGAAAGATGGAGGAATGAGAATCATAAAAGACAAAACGGAACACCACGTTTTGAGTAACAGACACACTCGTTATAACAGAATGTGTCTGTTATCGAAAATAAGGCGTTTCATTGGGTATTTTCTGCTTCTTTGAACAACGGCGAACTATAACAAAAACACGCTTTGTAACACACATGGCAATGACTGTATCACCAACAGCAGAGGGACTGATCAAAGACAAAACATCAAGCGTCACCTACTGGCAATAGGTTCAGTAAGTGCGTTTTTTAGCAATAGGGAATTTATTATTAACAGGGAGAAAAGACACTTTATATACATACGAGCGTGAATCAAAAAATACGCGGACAAGTCGTTTTATTCATAAAATAATGACGATTTTTACATAAAATTCATATCAGCGTAAATCTGGCATTAATTTGAATCCGACAGAGTGGTCTATTTTAAATTTTCTTTTAACATGTGAAATTTATAACCCTTTTATGTACATTCATTTTGCAGCACGGAGCACGTAAAGTTTTGAATAAAGCAAAAGCGCATGGAATAATTTTATTTTCCTGCAACTGACTAATAAGGCGGCAAAAAGTAATGTAACATTGTGTGAACGTTGAGTGACGTAATGGCTAAAGATATTCAAAGTTTGACGTCGTATCTTTGTTCGTTACAAAGTATTCTACAAAAACGCGGAATACTTGAAAAAGCAACACGGCGAAAAAATGACGTCCACGGACTACATGGAGCGACGTGCTGTCATCAAGTTTTGCGTTTCATGAAAAACTATGAAAATGCTTGAAAATGCCTACATGGAGCCAAAGGCATGTAGGACACTCGTATACAAGTGGCATCGGAGGTTTCGCGAAGGTCGGTCATCTTTAGCAGACGACAAACGGAGCGGCAGACGGAAAATTGTGTCAGATTTCATCGTTCAACGGGTTAGTGACGTCGTTCAGGAGGATGCTCGTGTCACTATCAATGTACTTGCGTCCAGGCTTGGCGTTAGCTATGGCACCATTCAACACATTTTTATAGAGTGTTTGAACGTGAGCCGTGTGTGTGCGCGATTGATCCCGCGCCTTCTTTCTGATTAAAACAAACGAGAATGAGTATCGGCATCCCAGAATTTTCTACGACGATATGAGCGGGAAGGTGACTGTTTCCTGGAGAAAAACATTACGACGGATGAGACATGGTTAGCTTACTTTGAGCCAGAAAATAAGAGACAATCTAGCCAATGGAGGAAAACAGGTTCTTCGCCCCCTTGAAGGTGAAAGTGTGTATGTCATCACGGACTTTGCCGTGTTTCCTGAACTGAAGTCAACATTGAGAGGTAGGCGCTTTCAGGACCTTAATGAACTGAGATATGCAGCAAGATCAGTGGTAGAGAAGTACAACAAACAGTGGTATCGAAATATTTTCAATAACTGAGTTAAGCGCCATCGTAAGTGCTGTTGGCTGCAGCTGCGTACTTTGAGATAAAATGAAGGGCGCTATGCGTACTTTGAGAAAAAATGAAGGGCGCTAGGCGACGTCGACACGACGTCGAATAGGTGATATGACGTGCTCCGTGCCGCAGACACTAGTGTGGCTTAAAGATCTGTAGACTGGCGGGACAGTGACATATCTTGTCGAAAATATGCGTGTATATATAGTGTAAACAATGCACTTTTGTGTGATGTAAAATTTAATTTTACATATCATATATCTACCATTTAAATCAGGTAGTCCGCGTATTTTTTATTCACCCTCGTATTAAGTAAACAGTTGTATCTTTAAAGGATACTACTTTCTGTTTTGAATTGTCTTCCAATTTGTTCTGAGAGTTATTTCTCACGATGATGTTTGAATACTGTTACATTTGTTTGTTTCGGTTTAAGTTGTCTAGGTTCCACTTAAACACATCTATAGAACAAAATAACAGTTATACATTTATCAGCTAGTCCTGTGTCAAGACCATCCAAAGTCTTTCCCAACAAGATCGTAAAATTCCTCGTTGTACGGTTTGAAGAATAGTTTTAATCTCTGCATAATATGTTTGTCTACGTACGGATGCTGGCGACCCTTAGAACGGTCAAAACACTTTACCTCCGAACCTCTTTCGTGTTTCTTTAGACACGGAAATCCTTTCGTTTCGTTGAAATAGAAATGTTTACTCGATATGACACGTTTCAGATTGAGGAAGTCAGTAACCTTCTCCACTTCTTCAGCTGGATTTGTAATGAGATTTTCACCACTTACAAAATGCATCTGTTCTATCGGAAAGTAGTTCAGCCAGGATTTAACATGATTAATATACATTCCAGTTTTAATGGCCGACCAATTTTTATGTATTTTTCCAGTTCTGTTTCCATGAAATACTTTCTCTGCGAAAGTTTGTATGATATTTGGATCTTTGCTTGAGCCTTGTGTATAGTCAGAAATTGCCCGAATAACAGGATCTCTAACAACGATAATAAGTTTAACATCTTTATACATGTTTGAAACACGAACAGGCACCTCCGGCGTTACAAAATATCTTGGTGTTTTCTCCATTGTAATTTGACCTTCCAACGTTGGCGGCATCTTCTTTCTACAAGACACGAAGAATCTCATTCAATAAACCACATGAGTGAAATAAAACTTCAGTGGTATTTTAACGAAATTCTACATTAAAGTTTTGTCATTATCTTCGCAATAAAAGCTCTGTAACTCTACACGCATTTTATGAATTTTGACATTTTCTTCTAAACAGCTTCTTAGCACTGAAGTCACTGTTTAATGGTTTCTTTTAAATGTCGTTTTAAAACAGTGGCATGTACACACACACGCCATGCTTTATTAATTACGATACCGAAGATCGGATGAATATATATATCAGATTCAAATCCACTATAAACTTATCAAAAAAATAAAAACTTTACATACTATTTGTTCCTGTATCACCAGCATCCCAACATAAATCTTTATCGATAAAGTCAACAAATAAGCGTAAATGACAGTGTTTATTTTTTCGATATTCATGATTCGGAACGACGGGATCGCTATTTAGCTGTATTTGCACGAGCTCGCCACATAACAGGGCAATTGAAAATTTCGGCAACTTGGAAATAATCTTTAGATCTAGACAAACTGTAAAATGATAAAAAAAAAGGTTTTGATTTTCTCTGTGGATAAGAAGGCTCCGTCTGTCTGAAGATGTGGCAAAAAGAGCGATTGGAATGCTCATGGCTGGCGTCTCAGTCAGTGCCGTTTTACAAACGTTTTGCTGCACGGGGCAGACCTTTCACAATCTGATGACACGCTATGTGCATACTGGTAAAGTTCGCAACCGTAAGCGGTCAAGCAGGCCACGTGCTGCGACCGCGAGGATCGGGCGATAGTGCTGGTTATTACTTCTAGTGCCGGGGCGCTCGACTTATTTGGATAAAAGTAGGGCAAGGGCCTACTGTGCTTGCAGTGACTGCGGTTGGGGGTTGTTTGGGTATTTTTTCTCTGGTCCATCATTTTTTTTTCTATCTCCCCCTTTCTGGGAGACGGCCCGATAGACTGAAATGCTGTCTCAAAAGGCCGTTAATCCCAAAATAACTAACCAACTATCTAACGACCGCGAGAATGGGCCAGTTCATTACGTTGACGCATTTACGTCAACGATTTTTTCTGGCCACGGCCACTGCCAGGCGTTATGGGTTATTTGCTAAAATAAAATTCATAATCGTTTGCGCGAGACTTATCATCCCACTCGGGTGCGTCGCCCTTATAAAGGCTAGATTATGGAAAGACGTCACAGGCTTACAAGGATTTATGGGCTAGATGTCGTTTCATCTAGCGGCGTGTTAACTGAAACAGAGCTCTGTTCACTGACGAATCCCGGTTTGCTCTTAGCCATGCTAATGGCAGACTGCGGGTTTACCGCCACACGAACGAGCGATATGCTGATTGCTGCGTGCTAGAAAGTGATCGATTTGGTGTACAGTTCGATGGCATACCCTTTTTCCGTAATCAGGGCCTCGGTGTTACTTTTTAGCATGGTAACACAAGGCCATACAGTGCTTGGATAACACGAAAGTTTCTTCCCCGAAATAACGTTGACGTTCTCCCTTGGCCTGTCATGTCCCCTGATCTCAACCCTACTGAGCATATTTGGAATGAGTTGGTCGGTGTAGCAGGACAAATCATCAGACCAACACGTTGCAAAATCTGCAAATATCATTGAGGTCTTGACTAACGCACTTAACAGTACGTTAACTCAATGCGACGACTCATGGTGGTTAAAGGGGCACAAGGAGGCCATACCCATTATTAGGAGTGTTTTTGACATCATTCTCCAGTATAAAATCAATGTTCAGGATAATTGGTGCACTGTTATCCAATATATTTGGAAACGATCCCTAGTGCATTCCGAGTGCTTTAAAGCATGACAGCGTATAAATTTTTGACGCAATAACTTGATTTGAACGGAAACAAAGAATGATTGTTTTAAGGTGAATTCTGGACTGTCGAATTATCATTTTCTCATCTTACTGCTATTTACACTTGTTGTGGATCACTGTGATAAAATCTACGAAAGATGTAGACAAATCTCATTTGGCCTAACAAAATCTCTAGTGTTGTTTTGGCTGAGGTAAAATCAGAATACTCTCAGGCATCTAGTTTTTGTAAATTTGGTTTTTCAACACATCATGCATGTATCATATTGCAGCACAAATTAATAAACGATACAGCTTGCAATGCAAACCATGATTTACTCTTTTGTATCTATTATAAGCGTTATACTTTATACACTTGTCAAAATGTTTTAGAGGCTCTCTACTTTTTTCCTTAAAGTATACTCCTCGCCAAAAATTTAGAATATTTTCAGAGTAAAAAAACAGGATTATTGGAAATGATAATAACTAACTTTAGTTTTAACCTTCAGTTTGCAGATAAATGCATTCTTTCGTCATCACCAGTGCTTAAGCATGGTAAAACACCAAACTTAAATTCATTTGAATAAGCACCGCACAAAGCGAGCAAAGAAATAAAAGCGTCTATCAAAACTTTACATTTTCAAATTGAAATAATGCTTGGTTTTAATGATTATAAAGGCAGTAATTTTGCATTTGCCAAAACATATAGCATTATAAAACTTCAAATTGGTGTAAAATAAAAGTCACTCACAGCGCATTACAACGACATTTCTTTTCTTTCCAAAATATGCTTTCAAAAAATTCAAATCAGAGTTGCTAATTTTACGATGATCAGTCATTGGTGTTTATGATAGAATGCATTTACTTCCAAAAACAGTTGGAATTCAATTTTTATTATCTCTAATGATCTGCTTATATTTGTTTACATTATGCTAAATTTTTGGCGAGGAGTATATAATGTTTGAAAAACATCAGGAATTGCCAAAACCAAATTGCACAATTTCATCGATTCCATAGCCCACATACATGTACAACACCTACTTGTATAGATAATATTATGGGTATTCCAAAGGGTAAGAATTGTGCAAGCTAATCTCTGCAGATTTGTTCTGTTTTCTTGTAAAAGAGATCTTATCTCTTTCTGAGAAAGGTCAAGCCGAAGTAGTCATCTCAACTTCTCGTTATTTAAACAACTTGTTAACTACTGATAAATTCTTTTCCAAAAAGAACTTAAAGCGAATTCAATTAATACTGAAGCCCAATGTTTGAATTACATTTATCTATTGCTATTATAATTGCTTCGTTTTAGTAATAAATAATGATAAACCAGATGTTTATGATTTCGGTATACTTAATGTTCGTTTAAAGATGTACCTCTTTACATTTTCGAAGCTGAATAACTATAAATAACGCACCAGATTCCGGATAAAATCTCAAAACATAATGATTTCCGACTACTGGTTATAAGCAAATGTTTGTACTCTCGATTCAACGCTATGAAAACCGGAAGAGATGGTACAGTGCGTTCGGATACTGTGAGGTGAATGACCAGTTCGTATGTATTTACCTATACCAATCTAATCCAAGGTGGTAATATCTGTCAAAGAAATGTGGCTCAGGTCCGGGTGCTCTTATGTCTGGATGTAGGCGAAGGTACTCAAGCAGGGCTCGGGTACCGCATTTCTTAACTCCTATAATGATGGCTTGAGGTAATCTTCTCATCGGTTTCTTGCTGATACTCTGAATAGTGTCTCCCCCAAGTTGTTCGCTCTCATTGGAGAAGCTATCAAAATGCCGAATACTGTGTGCTTCTGTATGGTTATAACCACTAGAGTTTTGCGCATGGTGTTCATACAACTGTCTTGCCTTATATTTGCTCACATTTTGAAGTACATTAATGACTTGCATTCCTCCAGTTTGAGTTCTTCTTATATGATAGTAATAAACTGGGTCCTGATTAATTATTTTTATGTTTGAAATTCTAGTACCTCTTCCAAGAGGATTTAAAACTGAAAATAATAAACAAACCACAAATAGTGACCCAGAAATACTAATAAATAGTTTAGTAATCCAGCGTCGAGGTTTGTGGTATATTCCTCTTGATGAAACGCAAACCATACCGAGATTAATTGTCTTTATATACAGTCATTCACTTCAAACAGATATATTTTAAATCTGTCCAAGAAACCAGCAAGCTTAATCAGCTCATCAGAATGGCACACCAAGGTATATTATGTCACAAAAACGCTCAACTATATAATCCAAGTATTACGTAACAGCATTTTTAACGGGCATATTCGATGCACCGAATAATCCTGTCAGGTTTGCAATTGCAAAATATTTACTTACTCCAGTTTTAGTTACAGTTTGGATCATATTTATTAGAAACTGTCATGACAAGCATTAAAACAACATAACTATTTCTAC
This sequence comes from Ctena decussata, assembly GCA_963989385.1. Taxonomy (NCBI): domain Eukaryota; kingdom Metazoa; phylum Mollusca; class Bivalvia; order Lucinida; family Lucinidae; genus Ctena; species Ctena decussata. The sequence continues at coordinate 43,836,868 of OZ022500.1, forward strand.
TATTATCGCATATTGGTTATACTATGTGGAAAGCTAAGGCTGCTATCAGAGAACAAGACATACGTTAAAACAGATTTGTTTAAACTGCATTATTAACATTATATTTATATATAAGCCAAACATCATCGTTTTTTCATGTTTAATTATGAATTTAAACGCTCTAACGAAGCAAATAATGCAGTGAATGATCTTTATTGCATTTCTAAAAATTAAAACCTTCATGAGACTGACTGATTTATGTCTTGAGATATATTTTTCTATGTTTGACAAAATATCCTGAGTAGTTTTATGTATTTTTTATGTATTGAATTTAAAATTTGGTAATATAAACACCCGTATTCTTTTGCGGGAATTACCCTCCTTATATTTATATGTCAAGCGTATGAATCCGGTAGAGTGTTTGTAATATTTGTTAGTCTTTTCCTCCATGCATGCGATTAATATGTTTGTATTTAATGTTCCTTTTATGTCATCCTTTGCATAAATTGAGAGAAATACAAACATTATAAACGAATATTAAACAAAATAAAGAAAACAAATGCTAAATTTGTTAAAAGATGAATTTTATATAGATTTACAGAAACACCTTCACACATTTTTGACGCAAAACGATAAACAAGGATCAGGAATTAATACAATCTGTAAAAACTGTCAAAACCTTTCAGCGGACAGCCATAATTATTTTGAACTATTTAAATAGCTCATACAGTACTAGATTATTAATTCCGATGCATGCACTGCACCTGGTCGAGAGAAGGTCTATTTATCAGTTCTTTGATCCTTTGGTACGGCATCTAATGAATGGGGCTTGAATTATTTACGTCAGCTTCAGCATTAAAAGCTGGTGAAATCTCCCTCGTAATTTGGTTTTACCTGATGTTTGTATATGTCTGTATGTTTTTATTAAACTACTTGGGGTGTGTGTGCCTACCGACATAGCTTACTTATTCATGAAAGTTATTGTCAAATCTTCAACTAGAGACATATAACAAAACACACAATCATTTAATCTGCGCCGATTATCTTTTTTTTTTTTAAAGATTTTTCTTGTTTTAACTTATCTTAATCTCCGCTAACTAACATATGTATGACAGTTAGACTAATTATATTAAATGTACAAACGTTTCGAAGACTTTTCCGGCCAATAAATGGGAAATGGTATTGATACATCAGAATATGATATATCGCGTCAGGTCTGTTTTTAAAGTATGAAGCTACTTACTTTAGTTTTATTTTCGTGTTGAAATAATTTAGAGTAATGCCTTATAAATCCAATACCCACTTATCTGAATTCTGAATAACTTGACAGGCATGTTTCAAATGTTAACTCAAACGCTAAGCGATGCCAACTGTCTTCCATGTAAACTGGTAAAGCATTGTTTACAGATAGGGATACTAAAATTAATTTTTTCAGCACCCATTTAAATTGTTAATTCTCATTTAAGACTTTAACCACTGTTGAACTTTTTTTAATTAAAGGTGCATGGGAACAATTTGATGAAAAGCAAACCCACCATTTCATTTTTTGCCGCCCATTTAAATGGGATCAGCTCTTTGACTCCCTTTAAAACAAATTCTTTCCATTAAGAGTAGACACTATTTTGGAAGGGCGTCATCTTACAGAGAAATCAAACCCCTATTTAATGCCCCAGTCACACACACACATTACGGACTGGGCGGATAGTTGTGGATAAAAATCCACAATAATCCGCAGAATTTGTGGGCGTGGCTTATTTTCTTGATTAATTTACGGATACAGTTACCTATAGATGCGTATGATTAAGGATAAATGCGAATGTCGGCGGTCAGATATTTTCCCTTTGAATCAATACGATGAGGGATGATACCAATGATTACGTACTACTTACTTTCCATTACCTTCTGTTACTTCTAGATGCGGAAAGATGTTGTTGATGCTACGGATGGCCCGTTCGTATATGTCCGGTTTTATTCGTAATGGTCCGTATCGCATCTGCAGAAGGCCCATCCGTATATGTCCGGTGTTATTCGTTAAGGTCCGTATCGCATCCGCAGAGTCTGTAACTGTCCGTATCGTATCCGTAGGGTCCGCAGGATCCGATTCCAAATTTTGAAAATTTTCAAAATTCAGGCGCGGACGAGTAAACCGTATTGATCCGTAACAAAAGGTAACTGAAGGCATTCATTCGCATTTATCCATATATAATCCGTATCCAATCCGTATCTTATCCGTATATAAAAGTATCATTCCGCAGCTCAACCCCAAGTTGTGGACTGATACGGTTTCGCGCAGATCGTTACCTTTAATTACGGTTAGTTACGGGTCTCGTTCGGAGTTTTTTTACGGACTTTTACCTTCAGATACGTTTCTATACGGATAACTTACACTTCAATACTGACAGATACGTATTGGTGAGGATAATTGCGAACAACTAATCTGGCTGGGGCGTTTATCCGTAACAATACGCAGAACGAGACCCATAACTAACCGTAACAATCCGCATGAAACCGTATTTGTCCACAAAATTTGGGCGGACCGCGGAACGATAGGTCGAAATACGGATTAGATACGCATAAATGCGGATAAATGCCTTCAGTTACGGATCATTATGGTTAACTCGTCCGCGCCTGAATATTTAAACTTTTCAAAATTTGGTGGCATACCCTGCGGATACGAAACGGATACGATACGGATTCGATATGGAGAGAGACCACGCCCACAAATTGTGTGGATTTAAAGTCCGCAACTATCCGCCCAATCCGTAATGTGTGTGTGTGACTGGGGCATTAGACTGTATCTAACTAACAACTGCATCACAGTTATGTCATCACCAAGACTTAAATGTTTGACATCAGCCAAACAAGATTAAATATATTTGAAACATTCCAGTAATTTTTATCCCCCGACCGAAAGGTTCGGGGGATATAGCGATGAGCCTGGCGTCCGTCCGTCCGTCCGTCTGTCCGTCCGTCCGTCCGTCCGTAAACACTTTCTTGTCCGCTCTATATCTTGAATACCCTTTGGAATATTTTCATGATACTTCACAGTTATGTAGAACAGGTCATGACGCCGTGTCGCGTACAAGAATGGTAACTCTTGCTGTCTTACTTTTGGAGTTATTTCCCCTTGATAGTTTTAGGTGTGATTTTTTGGCAGATTCGTGTCCGCTCTATAACTAGAATACCCTTTGGAATATTCTCATGATACTTCACAGATATGTAGAACAGGTCATGATGGTGTGTCGCGAACAAGAATGGCAACTCTTGCTTACTTACTTTTTGAGTTATTTCCCCTTGATCATTTTAGGTGTGATTTGGTGTCCGCTCTATAACTTTAATACCTTTTGGAATATTTTCGTGATACTTCACAGATATGTAGAACAGGTCATGACGATGTGTCATGAACAAGAATAACAACTCCTGCTTTCTTACTTTTTGAGTTATTTCCCCTTGATGGTTTTAGGTGTGATTTCGTGTCCGCTCTATAACTTGAATACCTTTTGGAATATTTTCATGATACTTCACAGATATGTAGAACAGGTCATGATGATGTGTCGCGAACAAGAATGACAACTCTTGCTTTCTTACTTTTTGAGTTATTTTCCTTTGATGATTTTAGGTGTCCGCTCCATAGCTTGAATACCTTTTGAAATATTTCCATGATACTTCACAGATATGCAGAACAGGTCATGACAATTTTTCTCATACATGAATGATAACTCTTGCTTTTATACTCTGTGAGTTATTTCCCTTTGGTAGTTTGAGCTACTGTTTGAGTCTCTGCTCTATATCTGTATAACCCTGGCCAGCTCCAGAAATTTGAATAACTGTGTACCTTTTAGAATATTGATGATCACGCTGTGGTGATATCTTATCCGTGTTCCTATCTCTCTCTGACCCCTCCACATTCCCGCACGCTGGCGCCCCCCCCCCCCCTTCCCCCCCCCCCCCCAAAAAAAAAAAAAAATTAAAAAATTCCAGATTTGGATTCTTTGTCCAAATTCACTTACTAGAGAGCTCAAAATTAGGTTTGTAGGGCTTGTACTTCAGAAGTTATTCACACATTTTGAAAGTTGAATGTATCGTATGCTATACATTTGTGTATATGGTGGCTGTTTGAGATATTACCTCTTTTTAGCAGTCAAGCATACTGTTTTAGTCTGAGTGTTAGATAATCATGCATCTGTTAACAGGTTAGTGTCAATCAGAAGCATAAAAGAATGACAATATATTACTAATATGTGTTTTGAAGTGCACCCTTTTTACCAAGGCCCATGGGGGTCTTCGGTCGGGGGATTTGCCATCTCCTCTGATGGCTACTTTTATACTACTTTTAAATAACAAGTATATATAATTATGCATTTTCATAAGAACAGATCACTGTTTCACCGAACTTGTACTTAAATTACTTTTCCCCGGTAAAAATGATATTTCAGATTTGTCTCATGGTATATGGGTACACATCAATGCTTTTCTGCCAGTTTAACATAGGGGAATTGCTTTTGTGGCTTCCAAAATTAAGAAGGGAGGCATAAATAAAACTGACAGGGTCACTTTCACTGAAAATACACCCATTCACCTTTGCTACTTTTATAAACAACAGATCCTATATATCATATTGTCTTTGACTCCAAATTCAATGTCAATTTTCTAACACCACTCACTCCATTTTATCAATAGTCTCCATCCTGTTAAATACTCTAGCTTTGTTCCAAAGCTTTTGTTCCAAAGCTATGGTGACACTAGAAATGCGACATCGTCAATGCTGTTTACAATATATATTGGCAGAGAAGCTAGCAATTTTCTGTAATGATTTCCAATGAAAAAACGCTGAGCTTGTCAAAGCAGCCCTTCACTGCAGCTCATTCATTATACAGTTGTTAACTTACGAGAGCTGTTAGATTAATACAATATACAATTGATTCATAAAACGGCTTTATTCTGCTATTACCCACTATTGGAAGTACGCGTGAGTGCACAAAAGGACAGTCGCCGTTAAGTTGTAGTTGATGTTTATATCAAGAACACGTTTGGAATGTGTAGGGTGATCGTTGGAAATAATGATAACAGCTGAAGCTCGGAAGTAGTTAAAGTGATCAGAGAAGACACATTGACAAGATACACTCGTTGAATCGATTTGACTCGTTGATTAGATTTGACTGGCATGTCTCATGAAGCATAATGTGCCTTATGCTACATTGCAGTGCTTTAAGGTGGTGGTTTGTGTTTGAATACAAACTATCTGCCTAAAATGCTAAAGATAAATCCCGATTCCCTAAGTCTTTGCCGATGCCCTTTTTGAGGATTTATTTAAATTTATATCAAAGAATCTTTTGTGGTATAAGAACCTTAATAATAATTTTTATTTTGGAAAACGCGTTTATGTCTGAAGGTACTTAAAGGCATTGAAAATAATGTTTATCAATGTTTTTTTTTTTTTTTTTATTAATTCATTTTTTTGCAATCCTTTAGGTTGAACAAGATATTCAGAGCAGATAAGTTGAGTAAAAAGTGAAATTTGTTTTAATTTCTGATACTACGCAATAACACCAAATTAAGCGATTATCTACCGTCGACATCATCCGAGTTCACGTTTATCTGTTACTTTTGAATAACACATTCCGCGGAATCGATGCTACACGGTGTATGCTTTCTGGGGACATGAATCCCGATTTCATTCCCTCACTTCCCTCACTCACTACAAGGGATACAATCTTCAACAAAATACAATTTGTTTCCCTAGTAGGTAAATGCCTTCTTCTTATACCACCTTTACCAGAAAACGCCAACTTTAGCTCGAAATATTTCGCAATGAGCAAGGTCTACACTGGTAAGGGTGGTATAAAATAGTTATACCATGGTTTGTCCACCAGTACGAGAGATAACCCACTCGCTAAAGCTCGTGGATTATCTCCACGTACAGGCGGACAAACCATGGTATAACTGTTACATATAGGACTACTCGTGCTGTATATTCTGAAGGAAACCCGTTTTTGCTCTCTTTTGGAGCATTTCTTTTTTGTAAGAGATTTCCTTGCAAAAATGGAAACAAATAATTACATAATTACAGCTCATGTGTGTGTGTGTGGGGGGGGGGGGGGGGTTCGAGTAGACCCCTTTTTAGATATGAACAGGAAATCACAAAATATGTTTCCCTTTGTAACAAATGCGAAAAGACCTGGAAATGTATCCAATAACAAGGATTCTGGAACGAACAAATGGTAATATTGTAACTATATTGATATTTAAGGTGGTGATTTATGGTAAATGTAAAAATCTGCATAAAACCATAGAAAAGTAAGGTATCTCCCTGAGAGTTAGGAGACTTCTTATTTTTGTTGTTCTTTACAGTTTAGAATACAAAGTAGACGTACATGCTGCTTAAAAAAGTGTTTTTATAAGGAAAGATCAAAGGGTAATTTTCTGCGCAATAATAAAAAAAAATAACATCGTTATTGAAAATTTACATAGTACAGAAGGTGCGTTATTGCATAATGAAGAGCGTACTAGCAATTATTTATTCCAACTCTTTCTCAAATTATAATGTGGACCAGATGAAAACGGTAGCTTTTTCTCAAATGTTCAACCATGTACAAGGTAATGTACACTGGATGCATTTATTAAATATAGGGTAGGCAAGCATACCTATGTAACACCTACAGGATAAATAATACATTACTTACATGATCAGTGGTGTGTAGAAGATATTGTTCAACCTTGTTAAAATAGTCTCACCTGTCTCACCTGTGTGCTTTGACAAAAAAAATTGGACACAGACCGCATCTTTTTTCATCTGCTCAGCCTGCTAATGTGTGAAAGAGTTTGAAAAAAAAATTGATAGCTCGCTCTCCATTATGCAACAAGGAACTCTCAGCACTAAATATATTTTCAATAACAATATTTTTTTTCAGATTATTGCCACAAAACTACCCTTTGATCTTTCCTTATAAAAGCATTTTTTAACATTAACAAATGCTGCTTTTTGGGAGTCTGAATTGTCAGAAACAACATAAAGAAGGCATATGCTAAGTTTTGGAAAGATCAGAGGTATTTGAGTGTTTTGTGCAGATTTTTGTCTTTGCCCCAAATCAGTGATTATCACCACCTTAAACAGTCAAGCAGTTTTAGTTTCATTACACGATCCATGTACAGATCGCAGTTACAGTTTTCTCCCATTTGTTTTGTGTGTGTGTGTGTGTGTGTGTGTGTGTGTGTGTGTGTGTATGTGTGTGTGTGTGTTTCGATAATTGAGTGATTTTCTACAGATAACAAAAACAATACCACAGAGACAGTCTGGCAATATCTTCATAATCGCTGCATGCAGACTGTATTATAGCATTAAATTATGTACTTTTGCATCAAGGCTTCCGATGTGACATTGAAAGCTTCAAAACGTGAAAGAAACAAAACAATAACAGATTGAATAAAAACAGAAGAATCCGTAACTGCGATAAGAATTCATTAATGGGCCGTGTGCGAGAGAATGTGCCTCATCAAATGTTTAATAAGCAGCAAATTTTCTGCATAGGCTTTCACGTACGCCGTGCAGCTTGATCAGTGTCTGCCCAGTTTTGAAGACAATGTATTTAAAGAATATATATATTGCCGGTTGATACTCCTAATTCAATTCATGTCTCTTTATATGGTTAAATATTTGCATGCAGTGTAAGGCCAGAATAAAATAGCAACTGAATTACTATGGATTTAACGGCGCTGTATAGATGACCCGGAAATGCTTCATTCCATGTCTTGACGGTACAAGCGTTTTCCAAACTAGATGGGACTTTTAATTGCAGTAAACACGCCAAGTAGTGGTTGTACATAAACTGTCGTGCATGTATCCTATTATAGATTGTTGTAGGAAACTCTTCCGTAAGTTTACGTGTTTCCCTGTATAAGTGTGTTGAAGAGACCCAGAAGCTTTATTTTGGCTGACCTCTATTGTGCATAACGTCTTTCGGAGAGTAGCCAATATGAACAACTGATTGTAACGATATTAGAAATACATACATACATACATAGATACATACATACATCAAAAAATTTTGAGTCTCACATTTTTTATATGGATAGTAAAATGCACAACACCTGATGTTCATCAATGTCTTAGCTACTGATTCCATGTAGGATCATATTGCTGGCTGCAAATATCTAGTCACAGCACCTTTTGGAAGAGACATACCTCAGTGAGATTCTGCTTCACCAAGACAATGCGCTTATGTGTCCAGGTAAACATTGATCTCTGACATGCGTTACCACTCGTAGATGTATTATGTCGATGGAACCGTCATGTGACATTAGTCACATAATATTTCATGCATTTTCTCCTCGCAAAAATAATGGATTTATGATGATTGCTTATCTCTGCAGTGGGAAAGCGGAAACTGCAAATTGCCTATGTTAATTAAAGGAGCAATATCCAGACGCTTTGATTCGTGACCGAACTTAGTCCAGGGGCGTAACTAGGGGCAATTTCATAATACGCACAACCATGTTTTATTCTCTACTTCTTGAAGGGAAAGCTAGTATTTCAGCCACTTTGGTAATTAGTATCGAAATCTTGTCTAATTTATAAATATTGAGCATGCAAATATGCAGGTGCGTTTTGAAATTTTGTCAATTTTGACAAAATTTCAATACGCACTTGCGTATTTGCCGTATAGGTAGCTACGCCCTTGTTAGTCTACTTGTCAAATAGCTACGCTTCCACTTTTAGCGAAGAAACCCTCGCATAAATCTTCATTACATAACAGAAAACAGCAGTTCTGGTTCGAACGCGGCTTACAGAAACAAAAAATCACTGGGTAAACTTAGAAACTGCAATCTGCTCAATATGCCTCCGAGGAAATCGCCTTCCAAGTTTAGGATGAAAGAAACGAGAGCTGACAATCAGCAGACATTATATGGCTTACAGATGGTCACATTATTCGGTTTAATTTGATCGTTTGTCAGCCAGTCGGCTTAAACTCCAATACACTTCACTAATTACATCTTTAGTTTTACTGGCATGGCATTACCAGGAAAGACAGATATCGCAGAACCTATTTACTGGTGATGCAAATAGCGCATACTGCGATCACACTGCAAGGCTGGGCAGGCTGTCAAAAAGTATCCTTGTTACCGTTAGCCTAAGTAAATCGCCAACAAATGCAATGTTACAAGTTGTGATATACGGTCAACTCCCGATATCTCGAACACTGATAACCCAAAGTATCTTCTTATATCAAAGAATATATTTTTATTTACATTTTAACCCCTGTTATCTCAAACTACTGATATATCAAAGTAAATTTTCTGGTCCCAGAAAATTTATTTTGAGATATTAGTAGTTTGGGATGAAGCTCGACTTCGAGATATCATGAGTTGACTGTACAAAAAATGACACGAGAGCTTCGACAAACTCTGAGACATACGGAAGCCGATAGAATGTAAAGAATGTAAGTCTGTCGAGTGAAATGCCCCCTATCGGCTTCCGTAGAGACAGATCCAGAAAGTAAGTTTGATATACATTACCTTGCACTCGTAATATCATGTTGTGAAATCAGTATGGTAAAATGAAAATGTATTTAGCGGTGAGCACATTTTAAGGGTTCACACATCTCATGTAAAAAGGATTGCGTTGAAATAAATGTATCAGTGTTGTGACTGTTTTTTCCGGGTTTTTTGTTTGTTTGTTTGTTGTTGTTTTTTGTGTGTGTGTGTTTTTTTTTAAATAATTAGTGCTGAACATAGTTTCTTTTTAACCAGACTACATAGCGGTTTCAAAAAACAGTAACATTTTAAAAATTATAACCCTAAGTTATGGAAAATCATGTGTTGAACACACTCTCCTCTTCGAATTAGAGTGGAGACGGACAGACAGATTCGCAGCTAGGAGTGTGTAATCATGGATTTGTTCTGTTGGGCCTCCTGAGGAACATCGTTATGAGATTTGAGCAAAAAAAAAATTCAGGAGTTTTCGTGAAACGATAATAGCGTTATCAAAGTGAACGATTGAATAAAAACTTAGTTGGCTATATAGACTAAAGCATCAAAGTAAAATAACACTTGATCACGCCACCATGTCAGCCTTTTTTTTTTTTTTTTATCAAATTCTTGCCAAGAATAGAAATAATTATCTGACAAGAGAATTAAAGAAGTCGGTGGATGCTCCCAAAGGTGGGCAGAAGAGGGAACGTCATCATAGCGGAATTTACCTTGTTAAAAGAGTGTTCTAACGCACTTGCGCATATAACGCGGCATGTGATTGGAAAACGCCAAAAATGCGAGGACAGTATATCCTGCGATTACTGCCGGATACCCGACACTTTTACAAAAACTCACTTCACGTCATTACGAAAAATCACCTCATCGTCTGACGTTCGGTTTTACGCCGCTGAAAGCGATTGCTTTAACTGCAAAATAGCGCACTTGTAAATCTAAAAATGAGAAAAGGTGCTTAAGAATGGGGATGACTGCATTCAAAATTGTCGTTTGGGAAGGTAAGTCATTGGCTTTATGATCGCAAATGGCGTTTTATAGCTTCACTAACACAATTGTCGTGTAACGAACTTTGCGACCATAAAAACCGACGATCAGCCTCCCCAACTGACAAATTTGGGTACAGTTACATCTTTCGATCAAACTCGGGAATAACAAAATGCTCCTATACTCAGTAAACTGAAAACTCATACATGGCTTGTACGATCATGTATCAACTCAAACAGGAGAAACAACTCCATAATGCTACGATTCGTGCAATTTTCACTTTCTCCCGTTGCCCTCTATTCATGTTCATTCCCTACCGTTTATTCAGAATTATATTCCTGGCAAAAGGACCTAGAGAACAACAGTCCAAGCAGGCACATGACATCCTTATGACGTCGTATTGACATCGATGCGACTTGTTGACGTTGCGTCAACATCAATACGCCGTCATTTCGGCGCCATGTGCCCTCAGGGATAAGAAGTGAAAATAATTCTGTAATGGCTTGTAATAGGTTAGCGCGTCTCTGGAATTGAATACAGCTCCCCAGAAATATTATAAAGATATAATCGCCTGGACAGTAATATTTAACAAATACTTCAAGCAGAATTGACGCTCTGTTCGTCAAGAACTGAGCTCCGATGGGCAAAGTAGACGCTACGTTCATTTGGGAACAACAAAGGCCAGATCAGCCAGCACACCCGCGCAGTTTGGTCAGCCTGTGCTCTTTGCACATTCTGTAGATTTGCCCAGAGAAATGTGCAGACGCTATAGATTTCAGTAGAGCGCCTGGCCTATTAGATTAGGCCTTAAACGTAAGGTTTCGCGGGTTCGATTCCCAAAGGCGACACAAAGTCCAGTCAATTTTTTCAACTTAGATCTTTTCTTGAAAAACATCAAAGAGCAACCTTTATGCCGCTGTGGCAGTACCGAAGATATTCAGCACTTTTTCTTTCCCAGCACAACGTCATGAGCTATTAAATGCAGTCTGAAAGTACCAGAGCCAACAGTTAGTAGTTTATAAAGACACACATTCTGCAGTGTACAGTTTTAAGATGCAATTTTCTTCCTTGGGTCAAAACTTCCATGAGTGTCATATATACAGCACCGCCAGAAAATATCCCAGACAAATAATGTATGCATTTTAAGTAAGTGGACAGTTCATTAACATGGCGACTATTGCACTGTTTGCATTGAAAATGCAACTGGTCTTCAAAATATCACGACACTAAAACTGACATACAGAGGTCTGCATTTTTCCCTTGACTTTCACAATTATTAATTAAACTGTCGCAAATTTTGCCAAATATAGAGTAAAACGTCAAAAACAACGTCAAATAGCGTGAATATCACGTCCTCTGTGTTAAGAAATTGCAAGCTCTTAATCGGAGTTTATTCACGGGAATCCACAAAGACAGTCCTGTAAAATACTGGCCACCTTTTGTTTGATTCAGTCGGAGCAAACGTCGATTCCGAGGCCATCCGGAATGTGGGAGATTCCCTGCAAACAACGTTGTTGTGTTTCTCGTGTTTAAAAATGCATTGCGGCATATCTAAGATTACATGCCGAAAGCAGTTCTTTGGTGTAAACGGTATACCAAAACGGCTTCCTGCCCACACATTTTAAGTTTATGTCAGCAAACCTTATTGTGAAATTCTTGTTTCGACTTTCCGTGAACGCACGGCCAGTGTGTACATTTTCGATTTGTCTGTCTCTTATATAGAGCACCCTTGACAAACGTAACGCTCTCCAATGCAGTGTCCGCAGTGTCCCTCTTGTTTTTAAACGTGAGACATTAGTAATGTTTAGAGAATGCATGCCGTACTTTTTCCACGCTAATCAATCTGTTTCATGTGATGTACGGAAGAACTGCATTAACTCTTTGAGTAGCAAGTGAAATAGCATTTTCATGCGTACTCGTATATCGGAAAACTTTTGACTTATGACACAGTGACCAAAAACGGAACATGGTCGCAGCCTAACTTTCGTGTAGACATTGAGTTTACTTTTCTTTTCTATAAGATTTCTTTGTCTCCAATCAAATTGTTTTCTGCTAATCAGACAAAAATACAAGACAATAACATATTATTTTCTACCATGATTATATACCTTTTATTTCTTTTTCTTCTTCTTGAGCGCCCAGAGACACATTTAACGATGATTTAAGCGCTTGCTTGACATTCTCATAATCAATCGAAGATTGAGGAAATTACTTGGCGTGACAAAACAATAGCAGAAACATACATAAACAATATCAGGGAAACTAAATATATACAGAAAACATTTATTTACACATCGTTCTTACTCATTTTGTTTATTTTTTATACAGAGCTGAACTCTCAAATATTGTTGACATTATCAGCATGCATTAATGTGCTAAATATTAGCTGTGTACATTGATGCGTTGATGACTGCAAACGAAAAATGGTTAAAAATGCCTAAAGTCTGCTGAATAGTTTAGAACAAGATGAGCAAAACGGCTTAAGAATCGCAAAACTGTAGAAAATTTGAATCCCCATAGATGGTTCAAGGTTTCAACCCTCATTCTGAAATTTCATAAATGTTGGGCCAAAATATGGACCAAATCATACCAGGCCCTTTAGAGAAACTGATTTCTTTATCTGTTTAGCAAGCAGTCTGACCAGGTTTTCATTTTTTGTTCCCGAAGCTACCCTTAGCTGAGGAGATGCAGTCTGCTAGTGGCGTCTCAGATGCAGGCGTAATGCCAATTTACGACGAAACAAAAAGAACTGTCACTGAGCAGACGTCTTGTTCATTATTTATGGTTATCTCGTACTAATTTGATAGTTTCCCTATCAAATCGACTTAAGCATAGATTAACTACACTACCATAAAAATTCTTAATATTGGGGACAGGGACAGATAGATCTGAGAATACAGTGCAGACAGATCAGACTGCTCATGAATGAACAGTTTGGTCAGGTTCACATTGTTTGCCATTCCATCTGCACCTTTAAGACTCATAACTGCATTGAAAAAAAATTCTTCAATTTTTAGAGCAATTACGGTAATTATTATAGACGGCCCAATGTTTAGATCTTTTACGGTAATAACTCCATTCGTTTATGGTCAAATACCGTCTAAGGCAGCTGAATGTACTTTGTTTTTTGTATAGTGAGATGGTCCCATCTGATCAAAATGGCGGGGGCATACACCACCCGGTGCCTCTTCGCAATATATGATCGGTGTTGCGTGAAAATGTACCTTGTGGCATGTCTGACCAGTGGCATATCTGAAAAGCACAGACTTAGATCAGCCTTCTCTTTTCGCATATGTAATCTATTAATCCTGAGAAATCCAAACAGCAAAATGTGGAGACTCTGTCCAGGCTGAGCTGATTGGCAGGCTGATCTTAGTATTTACATTACGCACAAGGCAAAACGTCTCTTCTAAAATTAATTTGAGGCAGTTTATATGGGCCAAATGAGTATTCACCAGAACTTTATATCAAAGGAACAATGCAAGTTTTTAATATTGTGCGGTGTGCGGGGCCAACAGTTAGACAACCACAACAATGGTAAATTCGATAGGTCACAAAATCACTTCCTAAAAATATTATTACAGCCATATAATTCTTTTGCAGACATCAGCAATGTTTCGTTTCTTAACTGGGAATAGTTGGAAGCGTAAGCCTTTGGAACAGAAAGTTCTTTAAAACTGAAGTTAAAGGTCACCCGGGGGCGGAGGGGGGGGGGGGGGGGGGGGCTAAGACTTACGAAAAATAGGGAAAAAATGAATATGTATAAAATTAATGCAAAGCACCTGTATATGACCTAAGCTAATCCAGTAGGACACGATAGATTAGATTCTTTAGTGTCTGAAAGTTTTATGTCCAGAATTGAAAAACTTGATATTTTAACCAGCTATAGATCTGATAACGCTGAAGTAATGGTGTCATTTGAATTAAATGAGTTCGAGTTCATGAAAGGAAGGGATTACGGAAATTCAGTCATAGTTTACATAAAGACATTGAATATGTTTAAAAAGTTAAACAATTCATAAATCCAGTAAAAGAAAAAAATATATATATAAATATACAATCCGATTTGTGATATTAGCCTAATTATATAAATAATAATGTAGATAACAAAATACAATTAAGAGTCTCTGGTCAGTTAGTTCTAGATGCATTACTTACAGAAGTCAGAAGAAAACCATAAGGTATGCAGCTTATATGAAAGCATCATTTTAAAAGAAGAAAAAATGACGAAAAATTCAACAAAATGAAGTGCATAATGACTTAAATAGAACAGACGAGGAAAATTTTAAATTAAAGAATCCTTTGAAATTGAAAGTACAAGGTTGATGGTTTGAGCAGCAAAGGAAGGGAAAGACAATAAATTGCTGCTGTTCGAATCAAGAAATTATGCAAATAAATCAAACCTTTAAGTGAGAAAAGCTTACGGGACTGAGATAAGAAATCAAGTAGTAGGTATTTAAAAAAATTAGGTTAATTTCAGTCACTCTTACATTGCCAACATACAGGCATAAAGTATGTACCCTTTATGTAAATTCTACTATTTATACTGTTTCTGGAAAATCTTGACTAGAATGCTGTCTTATTCAAATTTATCGGATATTGCCAGTTTTTGTCAACTGATTATACTAAAACTTTGGACTAATAAGAAAGAATGTAAATGGAAACAGTTCTTAACTTTATCAGAGGTGTGTATGTTGGCTGTCATTTTATGCTTTTTCGTTTGTTTTTGATCTGCATTATGGCGCCATTGGCACAATACATATGTTACCTTGCCGCCTCTTTTATCAGTCTGTGACAATGGACCTCAATTGCACCTTAAAGTGCTGTACTTCATTTTAATAAACGTCGACTCGTGTTTGAAATAACATTTGTTATGAAGTCTAGTTGTCCCAAAACAGAAAAATTAACACCATCAACTGTCAAAAGACATATTCGTTTGCAGCGATCAATTAAATATTTACAACCAGTATCTACACCATAACTTACAGGCCCGGATCCAGACCACCATGTACTGGTGGGGCTCTGTATAAATGGTGGGGCTGGAAGGCTCCGAGTTGTATGTGGGTGGGTGAGTGTGAACGGGGAGGGGGCGTCTTGAAAATATATGACATCATTAGGGATCAATTTGATGAGATTTTTTGATAATGTCCTTTTTGCCTAGAAATATATTTTGTGATATCTCATTAGAATCGCATCGCCGAGGCGATTCTAATGAAATGTTACAACATATATTTTAATTCAACCACAAGGATAAATGATCTCAAACTGGCATCAGAAACTCCTTATTATCTAGGTGCCCACATATTACACATAACACAATGGCCAAGATGGCGAGGGCTAAAGCCCCGAAGCCCACCCCCTGGATCCGGGCATGGCTTACATCCTAGTAGCTAGAGAGACTGTGCATTCGCTCAGTCTGATGCACAATCTAAACCGAACTCACACCATGTAAGGACCTACACAGATGTACGATAAGAAGACAGTAGCTACACATCATGGCCCCGCAGACTGGTTTGAATGCTCTCTGTTCGCCGACATAAATGGCTCTTAGGCTAATGATACGGGTGTTGGCCAGGTACTTCTGACTGACAACTGCCAATCACATTGGGTGTTATTCTCGCCCTTGTTTGAGATACAGGATGACGGTTTTACCTGCTATTATATAGGAACTACCTATTTCATAAGGTTTATATCTAAATGTCTAAATTACAATAAATTTGCGCAAACAAATGAAATTTGAAATCTTGGCTTTTATGCTTAAACAAATAAAATTTAATGTGTTGTTGCATCCTTTTAGGACAGAAAAAGAAAGGTAAACGTAACAAGCTTCAAATACCTTTGTGAAATTGTCTCAGATGATGGCTCAGAAGCCACTGCAACTCTTACAAACCTGAAGCCAATTTTGAGAGATAACAATGTATCTCTGGGATCGAAGGTGAAACTGATGCGCTCCCTTGTTATTTCCATATTTCATTATGCCTGTGAATCGTGGACCTTGACAGAGGAGCTAGAGAAAAGAACGCAGGCCTTTTGAGATAAGATGCTACCGCAGGTTATTGGACATTTCGTACAAGTACCTCTTACCCAATGAGGAGGTTCGCAGAGGAATCCAAGCAGCCATTGAAGAATATGATGAATTCCTGACCATGGTCAAGAAATGGAACTAAAGAAGTTTGGCCACGTCCAAAGGTCTTCTGGTTTAGCAAAGACAATTCTGCAGGGCATAGTGACAGTCATCTCCCAAAGAGAAGAAGATAAAAAAGAGATATGGTATGATAGCAAAAAAAACCTTCTGAACAACTCTCACCCGCACCTACTTCGAGCACAGTAGGCCCTTGCCCTAGCCATCGCAACCATCCGCGGGTTTTAGTAAGAAATCAGTTCCAAAGGAAACTGTCAAGCTATCACCCTGTTCTGTTAAGTTTAACAAACCGTTGTTAATAAGATCACGTTCGACTGTCTTACAGCTGTCTAGTACTTGTCATGCAGCGTGTCAGTCAAACGCTAATCAGGTTGAAATCTGTTCCGTTTTAAAGATTGTATTTCTCATTCCTTCTGATATAGGTGGTGCTTTGGGACTGCGGCGTATTCCCATACGCCAAAGGATAACAGCTAATGTGAATGCTTTCTGCTTGCCTCCCGGATTGACGAAAGCCTTCACAAATGGGACCAGTTGTTAAGAAAAATTATTCCAAAATCAGCATTTTTCATATTTCAGATGATTTTACATACGTTCTGGTACTTTTTTAAGGTCATTTGGTCATTCCGAATCAGTCTGAAAATAGAGTTCCGTTGAAGACGGTGCTAGAAGGCGTGTGCAGTGACATTACTGCACGTGAACAGACTCAATCCGACTCTGCTTATTTTGTTTCTTTTATCTGTTCCTTGCTTTCAGAGGAGTTTATTTAAGAATTTATATATTATCGTTACTTCAGCTAGTGTTAAGGTGGAATAGGACAAAACCAAAATTTTCAGTTTTCTAGTCAAACAATATATCATCAAAAACTTCAATTATTTGTGACACACTAAATGACTTTCTTTTGAACGTGAAATAAACAATTCCTATTTCAATGGCGTCGTGAAAATGTGATGGTTTGACGTTTTTTACGCAAAATTTATAGCTCTCAGATATGCATTAATCGACATTGCTCTGCAGTCCGTTGAGGTATTGAAATAATTTCCATACCAAATTACGTGCCATCAAGAGTTACATAAAGCTGTGCTATACTTTCTGCACAATCTCCACGCATTACGAGTAAATTGACGCAAACATCAATTTTTATAGGCTGTTGAAATTTCGCCTTTTTCATGTAAAAATTGAAATAGAGAAAAAAACGTCTCCGAAAAATATATCTCAAATTTGGATATGTTTTAATGAAATGTTAAGTTGGAATATTAATGAAAGAATATTAAAATTTTACCCTGTAAATATTTCAAGTAGATTTTTTCAAACCATACCCCTGTTCAAATAACGTCGTTTTTTTTAACGCCAAACTAAATTGGGCGCTAAGAGCGGTTTCCGACCTTTAATTCCGATAAAGCAATGTCGAGTTATTTTAGAAAACCTATGAAAATGAAAAACGAAAAAAAAATCGAATAAATATCTCATTCCGTTTTCTATACATAAGTGTTCAAACAGGTCAGGGGTTCATTTTCCAGGTTTTGTTGTTTTCGGAAGTAATTGACGTCGCGAATATGCGGTTCGTAAGAGTTCAATTAACGGGACGTCACGTTACGCAAAATAAATATCATGACAAAAATGAACCCCTGATGCAATGAAATCTTCCTCCCTGGAAGACGGAATAAGATATTAATTCAGTTTTTTCGTTTTTCGTGCAGTTATGTTCTCTAGAAGAGATCATAAATGTTTTACTAGAAACAAAACGTTAACTGGAAAACATTCTTAGGAATAATCTCCCTTTGACGTTGAAAGAAACGACATCATCGGAACAGGGGTTCAGTTAAACAAATATACTTTGTGAAAAATTTGCTCGGTGAAAACTTAAAATTATTTAAACAAGAATTCCGCGGAATGCTGTGTCTCGCCTGCTGGCGCTTTGTCACAAAACAGAGCTAAATCAGTAAAGAAGTATGCATGAACCAAGTTTCTTGGCTCTAGTCCTTATAGTTCTGAGAAACAGACCTAAATGCAAAAACTTCACAAAAAAATTGCAAAGTCAGCCATCCGTAAAATGTTGGTCAAGACTCAATACTGATTATGACTTTAAGCTCAACTCTTCCAGATGTATGCATGACCCAAGTTTCATGGCTCTAGCCCTTATAGTTGCTGAGAAACAGATCAAAATGCGAAAACTCAACAAAAAATTGCAAAGTCAGTCAACCGTAAAATGTAGGTCAAGACTCAAATCTTGATGATGACTTTGAGATTTACTCTTCCAGATGTATGCATGAACCAAGTTTCATGGCTCTAGCCCTTCTGGTTTCTGAGAAAATGACCTAAACGCGAAAACTCGACAAAAAGTTGCAAAGTCAGTCAACTGCAAAATGTAGGTCAAGACTCAATATTGATGATGGCTTTGAGATCTGCTCTTCCAGAAGTACGCATGAACCAAGTGTCATGGCTCTAGCCCGTATACTTTCTTAGAAAATGACCTGAACGCGAAAACTCGACAAAAAGTTGCAAAGTCAGTCAACCGTAAAATGTAGGTCAAGACTCAATATTGATGATAGCTATGAAATCTACTCTTCCAGATGTATGCATGAACCAAGTTTCATGGCTCTAGCCCTTCTGGTTTCTGAGAAAATTGCCTAAACGCGAAAACTCGACAAAAAATTGCAAAGTCAGTCAACCGTAAAATGTAGGTCAAGACTCGATATTGATAATGGCTTTGAGATCTACTCTTCCAGATGTATGCATAAACCAAATTTCATGGCTCTAGCCCTTATAGTTTCTTAGAAAATGACCTAAACGCGAAAACTCGACAAAGTTTACGCCGCCGCCGACGACGACACCGGAAAAGCAATACATATAGTCTCGCCTCTGCTTCGTAGGCGAGACAAAAATTACCTGTCAACATATTTCATCAACACATATCAAAATTTCAGATATATTTTTCGGAGACGTTTTTTCTCTGTTTAAACGTTAATGTAAACTTAAGCAATATTCGATAGCTAATGAAAGGTCATATTTGCCTAAATCAACACAAAACATGGAAATAATTGGAAGAAGTAATAACATATCTTTAAAGGCCTCTTGACGGCTCGCACTTTGGTTTTAAATTTATTGCAACATCTTTACGGACAGCAAAACAAATGCAAAAAAAATAATAGATAAACGAGCGCTATTTATTTTGCGTAAAAAAACGCCAAACCCTCACATTTTCATGACGTCATAGAAAAAGAACTATTTGTTTCACACTTAAAAGAAAGTCATTTTATACTTAAGAAAGTGCTGAGCTTCTTGATCGTTGTTCTTTTTACACGAAAACTGAAAGTTTGGGTTTTGTCCTATTCCACCTTAAATGTGTGGCTTCCCCGAACTTTATTGCAGATTATATTTTTTCTGGTCCTTTAGGATCATTGGGCTCATATGGAGTGGAGTTAGCTTGAAAATAGTATTCACTGAAGCCGGTAGTAAGGGCTGTGCTCATTGTTGCAAAACAACATTATGTCAAGTGAACAGGCACATTTGACCCGCCTCTGATACATGTATTTTCATTCCTTGCTTTAGGAAGCTCTTTCTTCAGAATATATCTTACACCTGTTTAGAGGGGAGGAAAAAAGCAAATGGCAGAGTTGTTTTCCCTGAAAGTGTATTCATTCATCTTAAAAGATCACATGCTCAACCACCCCGCGCATGGTCAGAGCATGCAGTTTGCGCAGCTTATCATTAGTACCATACTTGAGTAAAGGGTACATGTGGGCTGACTGACCTGGACATACGGAGTTTCGGCTATGACTTGAGGTGAATGTGTACACTTTCAGGGAAGCAACACTGCAATTATCATGCACACATGGTATAGATGCACACAGATGTGCAATCTGTTCTTTGCATGCGCCCTCAAATTGATGCATATTTGTGTGCATTTTTGTTGTTTTTTGCAACAACATTAATCTAGCATTACCAGAGTTTACAATATTTTTTTTATTCATGAAACACTTCCCAAATGAATATTCCAGGGGTACCTTCCTACGATCTAAAATGAAGTAGCGCAGGTATAGGAAACATTCAGTCGACGTCCTTTTTGAAGAAATTTGGAGGGTCTTTCTTTCGTCAGTAAAACTTAAAACTAGGATTATAACACACTTAGAAATGAACCGACGCGTGGCCTCCAACCACATATGGTCTAGATTTACAGGAAATGCGTCTTGAAAAGGCATTACAGTGAAGGGTGTCGGAAAGGAGCATCACTACTTTGAAAACATTGAGTGTTTGTGCGTAACTTGTGCTATATTCGTCTGTAACAGTAAAACAAATCGCGTCAGTGAGTCAAGTACGGACCTGTTCGTTGCTTGTTGCGACCTGTTCGTCACCCTGTATTCCAACTTTTGGGTTTTAACTTTACCGAAGAATTTAAATACAGAAATATGCATCTATGCCACTAAATGTTGTTTGTGTATTTGAATTTATTATTTTGCAACACTTTAATTAACAAAATATTTTCTTTAGGATCGTCAAAATGGCTGCTGACTGAATGGTACTGATATCATTGCCAGGACTTAAGTTATCTCCCTTGCATTCTAAAATATGTGGAAATTGCTTTATATAGCAGTGTGGGAAGCTGGATATTTCATGGTTAATTACAATGTTTTCTCTGGATACCTCTTTTGATGAAGCTGGCAGAGGAAACGAAACTTTTTTCTATATCTGTATGTATTTGTTTTTTTTTAAATTATATCTTAGAGGTGTATAGTGTTTTAAACAAATAATTTGCACGATCAATACCAAAGAGACGCGGAGAGAATTATCTGACAACGGGTGGGAATTCTTCCAGTCGAATTCGTGTAATTATAATGATAAAGGAGACATTGCTGTAAGTGTTTCGTCCTTTAACATATACCAGAAAGCCTCTAATGCATTGAGCCGTAATATTTAAAAATTATATTGCACCTCTGAGCAACTATTTGTCTCAGAAATATTACATACTTTTTCGATGTACAAAATTATACTCTGAGGTTGTTCAACTCCATTTTTATCTTTAAAGCGTCAGGAAGGTAAACGACAAAACTAACGTTTGCAAAATTTCAAAGTGCTATTTGGTCCAAGCCATATCATTGAGAATTTCAAAGACCAGAGGGCAAACAGTGCAAATCCAGATAAGGTGGCTCAATTTTAGCCGCTTCATCTGTAACTACGTTGTTTGCAAATTCAACTATCTTAATTTTTGACAGCTGATTTTTTTCCTACAACGAAAACTAATTAACTAATCTGTTAGACAGCAACACTAAAAGATGAAAGACGAAGTGGTAAGTGCCATGGTGTCTTTCTCATTTCAAACTTTCATAGTTATTCAGTATTTATTTATTTATTTAAGTCTATGTAAATTTGGACACATTCGCGAATGCTTGTATTTGAGACTCTTATGTTTGAAACAACCATATTCATCTGCCGATCAAGGATATTCGCCGCGTGTCTAGAGTCAAATTGATGTCGTGAAAACAAGCAAGTTGTTTGGACATCATAAGATTCGAATGACGTCTGAATATGGTAAGGTAGTTCGACGTAACAGCGAACTACACCCGTTAATTTTTTTCTGTACTTAGACTTTTTTGTGTTTTTCTTTTTACCAGTTGTAATAAGAAACATATATGGCTATTATAAGAAGTTTAAATTTTTCTCTCTCTATTTATTTATTTATTCATTTATTGTTTTTGCGACATTCATCGGCTGGTGAAACTTAAATTCTTCATGAAACGCCAATTTGCTCTTCCTTCTTGCCTGATCACGCGATGAAAGTTGAAAGTAAATGGTGAATTATTAAATACTTAACTTTACAAAGGTGCTTATTCGTTGGACTCAGCAATTAAAGGCTTTCAAATGATAATCTTGATATCGCAAGATAATTTGTTGGACTCTGCAATGTGATCAGAACTTACAGAAATAAGTTATAGCCTTTAATGACGAAATATAGCCTATGCAGTATAGTAGTATACCAGGTAATTTATGGCATTGCTTATAAATATTGCCTTTCTTTCACATAAATAGATGCAAGAAGAGCTCTGTTGACAGCAGATTACAGTTAGACAATAGTAAACGTTAGGAATAGGCAGCTATATCGAAGGAAATGAAATCTGTTATTTTGATTTACATGTATTCGTTCTACGTAAATATGGGTTGCCTATCATCCTCACACAATAAACAAACTGTACCTACCACTCACATCGACTTTAAATAATTTAACTGCCTTTGATATTTACAGCTTCCTACCAGCATGCATAAAACATTTTGGAGGAATATTCTGCAGAAGCAATCTGGAATAACAAACGACGTTGTCGCCTGATTCTTTATGTCCTGTCGTTAACATAGTGGAAGTATGCAAATTCCACTCCCGTAAAAATTCTAAAAACTGGGACACCTAAAACAAATACCATATTTGTCCTGGATAACGACCATTTTGGTTTAACAATAAAGTACTGCGCTAAAGGATGCAGATGGAAGACCAAACATTGTAGGCGATGATCAACCTGCTCTTTAAGGAGCAGTTTGATATGGTTCTGCAATCTTTGCTCAGACCTACCTGTCCCATTACTTGGACTTTTTACGGTAATTAGTTTCTATATAAAAACACATGCGGTAATAAATTCAAATGACAAAATTGGACCTTTCAGCTAGATAGAAATATTGCAAGTTTGCAGTCGGAAATATAGACAATAAAAAGAAAACCAGCTGCTGGGTGTGAAGTATGCATTTAACATTTAAAGCGCGAGAAAGTGAAAGCAAATAAATTTGCAAACAGCGTAGATCCAGTCTTTGAATTCTGAATATGACGTAATCTAGTATAGTCTATTCTAGTCTAACCCATAACTTTGCGAGGTCGTTGGGGCACCGCGTGTGACTTTATAAAAATCCCTTTCCACGTAGACCTGTCTTCAGCTGCGCTAGTTGAGCTAGCAAAGTGTATCTCTGTTCACTCCTTAGTACTGTATTCCCACCTCTTATTCTGTCTACCTCTTCTTCTATAGCGCTTTAAAGATCAAATTTGTAAAGCCAGCTTTGATAAATTTAAAGAGTAACTACACTTCAGGAACTGACTGAATCAGATCCCAAACCCTAGCCCCAACATCAAAGGGAAAGATTGACAAAGACATCCCAACAAACAATAAATTACAAGTGATAAGCCGAGTCAGCAGCTCTTTCCCAAATAGGTGGCAACTCAGCTATCTTTACTGAACTAAATAATTTAGACCAACAGAAGGGTTACATCAGACTAAGCAAATTATACGAAAAACATTTAACAACTATTTTTACCTATTTTCTATTTTTATTATAGAAGGGTTAAAATGAGAACACAATAAATTAAACAGCACAGAACATAAAACAAATGCAACCGCAACGAATGTACCGCCTTGGGACGGTCAGTAATAACTACTGGGGGGGTTTAAACCGGTTTTACTGGGCCCAAACCTTCACCCTCACCCTCCGCCGCGGTGCACACAATAAGTTGGTAGTTCGGTATAAGACCACAAATGGAAAAGGAGAAAACATTCTATAACACATTCCTTGTGTGCTTGTATTTGAGCTGTGATATTTTTTCTGCGGCATACTTTAGTTCTATGCCCTTGCCTGAATTTGTCCAATTTTCTTCCTCGTTCTTTCTCTTCGTACTTTAAAGAATGAGATTGTTCTCTTTTATACCTTACGAGACTCTCTTTACAATGTTGCTTTCAGGTTTCTTTCCTGTAAAGCACAACATTAACTATTCCAAATTGAAGAGTGGAAGAACTCAAGAATGATGCAACAACAAAAGAATAGAGAAACTGAAAAAGTGAAGGTGCTGATTTATTTAAAGGTGAAGCATTTGCATGTTCAGTATCAATATGACATGAAACGAACTGTCTGTATTCCCACGTTTTCCATCAAGGTATACGCTCTTAAAAAGTATTATTTTAAGCATTAAGTTTTATCTCACCTCTTCGCATCTATTTGTCTCAGTTTGAGTTCAGAACAAGACGACAATATACCAAACTTAGTTTAAAGTTGTCAACTATTATTTTAGATACAATTATATTTCGAAAGGCAGACACTAGGAACCGAGACTATCAGGGTGAATCGCTAAAAGATGAATAATGACGTGACAACTTAAATTTCACCAGAGGATTCCCCAGAGTATTCGTCATTTGCAGCTTTGAAGTTTGTTCTTTTGTTTTCTATAAACACCAGAAAGAAGGATCGTGTGACAATAATAATCAAAGGCCCAATAGCCCTGAAATAACAGATTCTATCTGAATAAAGTCATGCTGCTTCGCCTTAAAATAATTTCAAACTTCAGCCCTGTTGCTTGTATATGGTCAAACTCTAACAATGTAAATAAGTCATTTAGCGCAATTCACTTCATGCACCTGCCAAAATTCTTGTACACAAGTAATTTCTGAATTCTGACATGACATCGGTTACTGCTTTTCTCTGACTTTTAAGCACTCAGTGTTTGCGCTATTTGGCATTACCTATGGACCACGAGGGTGTCCACATTAATGTTTACAACATGGCAGTTCTATAAATAGACACCGATAAACACACAATTACCGTATGATGTCCAGTAGATGTGGATAATTCTACATTACATTTTCTGCAATGATTGACGTGTTTAGAATACTGTTTTAGGCAAGTTTACAACTGTAAGACAGTTTTGTTGTTGCAATTTTGTTTTTGTTGTTGTTTTTTAAGCGGTAGCTAAGTTATTTGAACTGAAAGAGACAGATGCATTTAAAGGGGGACGAATACGGTAATTGGCGGATTGATTTAAATTCGTTTTATTTTTTGACCGCTGATGTCATTGGTTGGATACTTATCATTTTACAGAACTACATAAATAATTATAACTGCACAAGAATACGTTATATAAGTTCTCGTTTAACTTCGTACAAATCTTACTTTCAATTCCAGACGTTTATTTTTAGCGAAATGAACTTACGGTCACTTAGTTTCTGAGCGGAAGAATACAGCTGTGAAAGCCACTTCCCAAAATACGCTTGTGACAGTACTGAATGACTGATAGAATCAGTCATTAAAAATGAGAACAATGAAATGCGATGATGCTAAGTCATTTTATATACCTTGAAAGTACTAAGTATTGGGTCAGATAAGTTTGAGCAAGCAGTGCAGACCTAAACTCAGGGTCTACACTATTAGCCATTCCATCTACATCTTTGGGGTGCATTACTGAATTGTACAACCAAGCCAAACTGTTACATTTTCAGAACAGTTATGGAAATTATTTCAGATGACCCAATTTCTAGAATTTTTTATAATATTCTAGCATAGATTCTATACTGAACCTCAGGAATAACGCTCCACTTACTGTTTAAATTTCAGAATCTGAACCCTGCTCTTTAGATTAAACCCGAAAAACGAGTGTACAGATATATTAACTGATTCCTTCAATGACATTGAATTTCATTGAAATGAATAAATAACTCAAGGGTGAAGTGGGCCCAAAGATATGTACCCAATAAAGGAAAATCACAAATTATGGATAACTGGTTGGACCTCCATATGTAGCAATACTGTTTAGGCATTTCAGACGAATTCTGAGTGACACTTCCATTGTTAGCGTTGTACTACTCTGTGTCACGTGCAGCTGTCCATAACGAAATACAGCATTCAAGAGTTTTTATTGGAAGTCTGTGTATTATATGATTTGACTTCCATATGTAGCAACACTGTTTAGGCATTTCTGGTTTGACATCCATGTGTAGCAACAGAGGTGGAAAATAGAGCGGTCAAAGTACCAAAATCATAAGTCCGAGGTTATATAATCAATATCAGCATCGACAAATCCGAAATTTTTAGATACACAGGCATGGACCCCTAAACAGGAAGTGTGATCAGGTGCTCCCGAGTATTAAGCATCACCTGCCTATTATATTATACACCCACCATGAGTATATTTCTGATGAAAAACTCAGTGAAAATAGAAGTCCAGTAACTGAAAGTCATACATGTTTCGGCCATGGCCATCAGGTCGGAAATAAGTTTAGAAACGGCAACATTGTAGGGATCAACGAGTTTGAAAGAGATCATTTGGTGCCCGAACGCACTTATAAGGTTATTGGATAGAACAGAATAGAATAGTATTATATGAAGTGAAACGGCCTGTCTTAAGCAAGCACAAACAGGGAAAGACAATAACTGCTTGCTTACAGCAGCTTTTTGTTTAATACCGATTATTTCATATTGGAAAGAGCACTGATGGACCGGCGGTTTTGACATTTCATGACAGGTTTTTGAGTAATCGAGGTGGTCTTTAAGAAGGTTGGACTGTTTCTTGGTTCCCGTCTTCATGTGCTGTTTAAATCAATTGATACAAATTTTATATCAGTACGGATTAGTGCAGCAAGGGCAGATGACCTATTTAACCAGTTCCGTTTCTTACATGACTGACTTTGGATTATTTATAATGTGCATTACGTATGTTGTCTTACAAAATATAGATAAGCAAAACAACAATATGCAGCTTCCATAAGAATATACACACAATAAAAGTGATGCGCGATTCGAGAGGTTCAGTATACTACATTAAACTTGGCAAATTACAATATCAGAAGCTTTTACTGAGTGTCTTGAGATGTTTTTAAACGTAGCGATATCAAACCTGAATCAGTGAAATCAACTTACGGAGTGAGTGAAGTCATATTGAACGTCCCACCAATACTTCTGTCATACGGAAACGGGACGTCGGTTTAAAAGTCTCATCCGAAAGACCGAAGAGGCGCGGGGTCAAACCCGCAACACCTGGATTAGTAGTCTGTCTCTTTAGCCACTATACTATCCGCCGCTCTTTACAACTCGTCGGCTGAATGCTCAATAGTGATTTGTCCATTTTCTGAAAACCCGAGAAAATGTGGTTCGAAGTTTGCAGTCCTCAGATATGTTCAGAAAAAAACTCATAGGAATAAAATAATTGCACTGCAGATTGTGCAATTATGTCAAACCATGCTAGATTTAATAAAAACCTGTTGAAAACAATTTATTTTGGAGAAAAATAGACTTTTCAGTTTGGACATATATCAATGTGTTTAATAATTTAGCATGTTTTTCAATCATCCGGAAAAAGAAAAATTTCATGACCATATTTCATTATGGTTACCGGACGGTTAAAGCCAAAACCAGTTGTTACCGTGACGTATCGTCCCAAGCGTCATTTTTACTGCCCATTAATTTAGAATATTTTGATACGATATTTCGGTATTGAATCAATACAATTACTCTGTTCAGTTTTAATTAATTACATATTTTTAAATGGCATTAATATTACACAGATCGAATATAAATCCAGAATGTTATATTTACCTGTTCCATATTTTTTAGATAACTGTATGACCATATAGCATAGAATAAAAGAATAAAATACGTTGTTTTTTTTTTCATATTATAATTTATTGCACACTATTCTTTTGTTTTGAAATTTATTTGAATATTTAAGATCTGCCACGCAGTAACTTTAAAACCAGCAATATTTACAAGTTAAAGATATCAAATATTACATTTAAGAGCATGCTAAAAACACCAAGAAACACATTTAAATTATTTTTGTTTGCAATTTTAATGGTATCTGAGATACAAATGTTTAAAATGTGCATTTTGTGTACATCATTTTATCAAGTCCTTCCTACAGATTCCAGCGCAATGGGCATGTCAAAGTTCAGCGTATAGCATGGGTGTCTTTTTAGTAAGTCACCCCTGCTATCCATGCTGCTCTGGTAGTCATTCCATATTGCGCTGAGTCGCTTTTGCACACTACAGTACCTTTGTCGATTGTCCCGGGTGTACATGTCATCTTGCACCAATACTATCTGATGATTTACAAATTCAGCCTCCCTCTTCAGGAATAATACAATGACATAAAAACCACGGTCTTGCCCATTGGACTGCTTGTTAAATCTCTATGCCAGCCTGTAACATGAAAACAAAAATGATAAGAACGATGGAAAAAAATAAGTAACAAAAATTAGGTCCTGCTAATCAATTAAATAAGTAAAAAGTCTAATATTTACCTTCACAATCATTGTTTGTCCAGGCAAAAGACACTGAGAGACGCCAATGGAAACACTGTTGACTCGAACCAGTTGTGCTTTCAAATGCTGGTGAGGGAGGACGGGTAGAGCCATGCAGCGTCTAATGAAATCGTGCGTAATCTTGCTTTAATTATACCGTAATAATCCTTATAAGCGCCCCCTGTAAATGGTTTGATAGTAACTTGCTTGAATTCCTGTTTGCTTCTCTGGATGAGGTTGCTCTTTGAACTGGGATCTATTCTTAAAGCAAAAATGGTG
Source organism: Ctena decussata (assembly GCA_963989385.1). Classification (NCBI taxonomy): domain Eukaryota; kingdom Metazoa; phylum Mollusca; class Bivalvia; order Lucinida; family Lucinidae; genus Ctena; species Ctena decussata. The sequence goes on from OZ022500.1 coordinate 43,865,767, forward strand.
TTTCTAGAAGAGCAAAGTTTTTCTTTTAATAGTTGACGCCTATTTAGAAGGGGGACAAAAACAGTAGCATTGCTCCCTCTGAAAGTATACCCATTCGCATAAATACTGTTTGTTAGAGCCTTAGAGGCATTTCAACAGTGGCTGAATTACTACACCTTAAGCTCTAAATAACGCCTCCCTTTCGTAAAATGCAAAGCCCCCAGGGCATTAGATAGGATTTATACGGTATGTTGCATCCCTGTAAAGGAATTCCATGGGGTACACGGTGTAGTGCTGGCCAACAACCTGGAAAATACCAGGAAAATTTCTAGATCTATAAGTGCTAAACAACTGACATAAACAACATGTAAAATGGGGATATAATAAGTTAATACCTACCTCAATATTCAAAGCTCCAGCTCCCACTCTCAATTCACTGGTAAGCTCTTTGAGTTTGATTGAATCTTAAATATATTACAGATTGGTATGTGAAAAAATCTATATAAAATTTACTGTTATATTGTTTATTTTATGTAGGCTAAATGGACCCACTTTACTTACTGCTATGTAGTCATCTGTGGACGTGTTAGTCGTTAGAACGAAGACCAATGGATTCTGAATCATTGCATCATTTCGGTGAATAAAGGTGCGGATCGTCCATAAGTGCTGGAACGGTTTCCGTACAATTTTGAATGTTCCGTCCATAAATCATCGACGCGCAGATTTCAATAGCTCAAGCTGCCTGTCTGTAGCCAATATGATGTGGCCGTGGGAAGAAATAACTTCATCTGCCCTTATAAAGTCCCGAGCCTGTAGGTAATCTTGATTTATCTGGAATTCACCACCACAATGTATACGCTGACATGTTACATCAAAGAAATTTTTAATTAATCACGCATTATTACTCTTTTAACAAATATCTTTTATTTACTTCAAATAATGGACTCCGTCGGTGCTGGTTCTTTGGGTCTAGATCCTTGCCTGAAGCGGTTTGCAACTCGCTTAAGAATATCTAGCTTTACAAGTTCGAAATCTTCAACTCCCACCATATCCTGCCAGTGATTTTCAACTGTTTCCACGGCCAGCTTAAACATATCACTCTTAGCATCTTTCTTACCCTGCAAAGACAGGAATGGTACAAGGTCGTAACATTAAAAACTCTGAACATTTACTAGATGTTACATTGCATCGACACGACGTAACAAATATCGATATACAATTGTTTCTTAGATGTTACAATATATTGACTATATCAAACTATTGTTTGTTAGATGTTACAATATATCGACGCCGGTATGATATCATACTATGGTACATACCTGTGCAACAAGTTAAACTTTCTTTGAAATTCTAGGATCTTGAACATGTACATGTTTTCCATGTTCTATAAAGATATCACCGCACTGCACTATCACAGCTCTACACACGGTCGTCTTGTTGCGTATACTGCATATCCAAGTCGTTCTCTTGTTGATTTCGCGCTACAACTAGAATAAAAACTCTATATGAGACTGCAAATTTGGACATAGAAAGTACAAAAGTGCAAGGTGTTATAAACGCATAAAAATGATTACATTCTTTTTTATAAGAGTAACCTTTATTAAGAAATATTTACACTTGCCACTGACTTCGGTTGCTGATCTTCTTCTGGGGACTGACTGCAGTCCAGAACCGCATTGTCACCGTAAGTCTCATGGTTGTATAGTTCTGAGCAATATTCTGTCCATCTGCTGAGAATCTCTTGATCCTCTGTTAGGGACCGACCATTTGATATTCTGGGGGCCTGGTATTCTTGATGGAGACACAACATTTTATTTCACTGGCCTCTGGAAACAATTTCTTTCTTTTTTTCACCTTGTGGGAGCTAATTTATTTATTTTACAAACTAACTCAAACAGGTTATTTCTTTTTTAATTTTATAGCTGAACTATCAGATCCTTGTTTACTTGACCTTAATATCCTTTTATTTTACCCACATCAGTATTTTTTACACCTTTTTTTCTCACAAAAAGAACATGGTGCTGTCTTTAACCATGCCAAGGGCATATCTTAGCTTGCTTTTGCAAACCAGTGCCTGGAGCATGTTACTCTTTTCATCTAAGGTATAGATATAAACATGGCAAAGTTTGGCAAAAAATTAGGCCTTAAATTAGGGATATTTTGGCCAAAATTTAGGGCTATTTTGGCAAAGTTTTAGGGCTAACATTAGGAATTTAAGTTTGTTTTTTTCTATCCCAATATATGTCAAAACATGCTTTATTCCTACTTTAGAAAGTTTGATAAATTCTTACATGATAGAGTTACATTACTTACATGATAGAGTATCATTATACATGAATGGCAATTAATAAAATGGCTGAAAGTACTGTGCTAAGAAGTTAACAAAGGGGGGGGGTCTGGGGGGCCGCCCCCCAGAAGCTAAAGCAATTTCCCACTTTCAATGGCAATTTTAAGACTGGAAACAATAGAGAAAAACTAGGAATGATGATAAAAATAAGGGTTTTTATGTTAGGACTTTTGCCCTTTAGAGTGTTTATTTTGCCATAATGGTTTTGTCTCCCATAAGCTAGTGACTCTTTTGCAATTCAGTTTTAGTGGAAACAGTTACTTAGTAATGTGGCAGGTCAATAATACATGTATGTGAATGTTGTATAGGATGTTTTAGTCAATGTATGCACATGCGGGCCCGCTGGTGTAAACCAATTGTAGATGATATTAAAATATTACTATAAATATGGGGGTCTGGGGGCGCAGCCCCCCAGAAGCCAGAGACATTATAAAAACTCAATTCCAATGGAATTATCTGCAGACTATATTTTTTTTTTGAAATTTTGGGTGGAGACAGGTTATTTTTTTCTCTTACTTTTGAGGCCAGCTTATTTTTTTGAACCCCCTTATGAGCCAGGTAATTTTTTTCTTGCATACCCAAAGACAGGGAATTTTTTTGATAAATATACCAGCCCCCCCCCCCCCCCCCCCCCCCCCAGAATATCAAATGGTCGGTCCCTTAGTCATTTCCCAGACTTGTCCTGGATAGTTGGGAATCTACCCTGTTTCTCTGAAGTTAGATCCTTCACCAGCTGGTATGCTTTCTTGCTGCTGTTTTTGTTCAGGCAAGTTTTTATCTCCTCGCACTGACTAGCTATCAAGCCCTCCTTCGCTTTCTTCACTGCCTTCTGAATCCTCTTTTTTGCTTCCCTGTATCCTTCTGCTCCTGCTGCTTCGTACCTCTTCTTCTTCAAAATTCTCCTCCCATCACAGAGGTCGAGAGCATCTCTAGTGACCTAGGGCTTTTTCCTGCGACGTTCCTTATCAAGTATCTAACTGGCTGCATCAGTCGCTGCTGTATTGTAGGTGGTAATCATGGTATCTATGTCCATGTCATCATCCCTCAGACCAATGAGTGATGCAAATTTTCCACCTATTGTTGCTTGAAAAGTGCATGCCACATCTGGGTCCCTTAGCTTCTCAAGATCAAACTTTAATCTTGGCTGGGTTGGCACTCTAGCCCTCTTCAGGTTATGAGTCTACAGAGTCTCATAAACTTGAGTCAAAGTGAACATTTCAAACGGGGAACCTTGTAAGACATTCAGTGTTTCATATACAAAATGGTCGTTTTGATATTGGTTGAAGTTTCGTGTTTTACCGGGTTCTTAATAATTGCAATGTTTTGCAATAATTAACTTTTTTTACAAAAAATCAGTCCATGGACATAGGCAGGATAACTTATGCAGTCAGTAACCTCGACCCTCATTAAAGATTGGCAAAATAATTGGAAATTTCGTGTCATAGTTAGCTTGGTTTTATGTACAAACAATCTTTAAATGTACTAACATATCCAAAACATGGTTTCATATACTGAGTTACACAAAAGTGTCTTTGTTGATCGAAAGTAAATGACTCTCAAAGTTGGGATGCGTTGAGCTCCGTCTATGGAAAAACATTTGGGTCCCCTTTAAATATTTGGATCAAAGCAGTTCTCTAAAACGTCTTAGTATACAGAGTTCAGGTAAACTACCCTTAATATTCCGCTGAAAGAAAAAAAAGGAACTTGACAGTTGACTTTATCTTCTTTTTTGTATGCCCCCCCCCCCCCCCACACACACACACGGGGATGGTCGGGTGGTGCGATGGTGCTGCGTGTAACTTCCAGTGCCGGGCGTCCTACTGATTTGGGTAATAGTAGGGCAAGGGCCTACTGTGCTTGCAGTAGGTGCGGTTAGGGTTGTTTGTACATTTTTATCCCCCGACCGAAAGGTTCGGGGGATATAGCGATGAGCCTGGCGTCCGTCCGTCTGTCCGTCCGTCCATCCGTCCGTAAACATTTTCTTGTCCGCTCTATATCTTGAATACCCTTTGGAATATTTTCATGATACTTCACAGTTATGTAGAACAGGTCATGACGATGTGTCGCGTTCAAGAATGGTAACTCTTGCTATTGTACTTTTTGAATTATCTCCCCTTTGGTGATTTTTTGGCAGATTGGTGTCCGCTCTGTAACTTGAATACCCTTTGGAATATTTTCATGATACTTCACAGAAATGTAGAACAGATCATGACAATGTGTCGCGAACAAGAGTGACAACTCTGGCCTTCTTACTTTTTGAGTTATTTACCCTTGATAGTTTTAGGTGTGATTTTTTGGCAGATTCGTGTCTGCTCTATAACTTAAATACCCTTTTGAATATTCTCATGATACTTCACAGATATGTAGAACAGGACATGATGGTGTGTCGCGAACAAGAATGACAACTCTTGCTTTCGTACTTTTTGAGTTATTTCCCCTTGATAGTTTTAGGTGTGATTTTTTGGCAGATTCGTGTCGCTCTATAACTTGAATACCCTTTGGAATATTCTCATGATACTTCACAGATATGTAGAACAGGACATGATGGTGTGTCGCGAACAAGAATGACAACTCCTGCTTTCTTACTTTTTGAGTTATTTCCCCTTGATCATTTTAGGTATGATTTCGTGTCCACTCTATAATTTGAATACCTTTTGGAATATTTTCATGATACTTCACAGATATGTAGAACAGGTCATGACAATGTGTCACGAACAAGAATGACAACTCCTGCTTTCTTACTTTTTGAGTTATTTCCCCTTGATTGTTTTAGGTGTGATTTCGTGTCCGCTCTTTAACTTGAATACCTTTTGGTATATTTTCATGATACTTCACAGATATGTAGAACAGGTCACGACGATGTGTCGTGAACAAGAATGACAACTCCTGCTTTCTTACTTTCGGAGTTATTTCCCTTTGATGGTTTTAGATGTCGGCTCCATAGCTTGAATACCTTTTGAAACATTTTCATGATATTTCACAGATATGCAGAACAGGTCATGACAGTTTGTCTCATACATGAATGATAACTCTTGCTTTTATACTTTGTGAGTTATTTTCCTTCGGTAGTTTGAGCTGCTGTTTGAGTCTCTGCTCCATATCTGTATAACCCTGGCCAGCTCCAGAATTTGAATAACCGTGTACCTTTTAGAATATTGATGATCATGTTGTGATATCTTATCAGTGTTCCTAAATCTCTCTGACCCCTCCACATTCCCGTGCTCCCTCCTGCACCCCCCCCCTCCCCACCCCCTCCCCCCCAAAAAAAAAAAATAAAAAATAAAAAAAAATTTTTTTTCCAGATTTGGATTCTTTGTCAAAATTCACTTACTAGAGAGCTCAAAATTAGGTTTGTAAGGCTTGTACTTTACAAGTTATTCGCACATTTTGAAGGTTGAATGTATCGTATGCAATACATTTGTGTATATGGTGGCTGTTTGAGATATTACCTCTTTTTAGCAGGCAGCATACTGTTTTAGTCTGAGTGTTAGATAATCATGCATCTGTTAACAGTTAATGTCAATCAGAAGCATAAAAGAATGACAATATATTACTAATATATGTTTTGAAGTGCACCCTTTTTACCAAGGCCCATGGGGTCTTTGGTCGGGGGATTTGCCATCTCCTCTGATGGCTATTTTTTGTCTCGTCTATCATTTCTCTTTTCTTTCTTCCTTTCTCTGGAAGACGGCCAGATATAGACTGAAATACTGTCTCAAAGGGCCGTTAAAACATAATCAATCACACACACACCACCACCACCGCTTGTGAGGGGGGTGGGGCATATTCTTTTCAGCATGACAGTTTCTTGTATGCGCAATTTCTCTTGGGCCAATAGATGGAAAATAACCAAACTTGCATGGATATATCATTGGGACAATTTTTAGAGCTGACGTTAATATTCTAAGGTCACTGGAGGACTTAGATGACAATTTCTTGTACCCTCTGTATCCCCTCAAACAATAGATAGAATTTCACCAAACTCGCATGGATATATTATTATGCCAAGTTTAAGAGCTAATTTGAATTTGGAGACCTTTACCTTATTTCAAGATCACTGGAGGACTTAGATGACAATTTCTTGTACCCCCGATATCTCCTCAACAAACGGATTGAATTTTTAGGACACGTTTAAGAGCTGATTAGATTTTGGTGACCTTGACCCCATTTCAAGACACTAGAGGACTAAGATGACAATTTTCTGTGTCCATAATGTTTAATGAGCCAATAGATGGAAAATAACCAAACGTGCATGGATATATTATTGAGACAAGTATAACAGCTGATTAGATTTCGGTGACCTTGACCTTATTTTCAAGGTCACCGGAGGACATAGATGGCAATTGCTTGTACCCATAATATCTCATGAACCATTATTATTGAATTTCACAAAACTTGCATGGATACATCATTGGGCCAAGTTTAAGAGCTGATCAGATTTTAGCTTGACCTCATTTTCAAGGTCACTCGAGGACTGAGATCACAATTTGTTATACTCACTATATCTCCTGAACCAATGGATGGAATTTCACCAAACTTGCATGGATACATATGTTGGGCCAAGTTTAAAAAGTGATTAGATTTTAATGACATTGACCTCATTTTCAAGGTCACTGGAGGACTTAGATGGCAGTTTCTTGTACCCATAATATCTCATGAACAATCAAATGGCTAAGTAGCAAAATCACGAAATACTGAGAAATCAATATTTGGTCTTACGGTCATTTGATGATAGCCAGATAATTTTCGCAATATTACGTCGGTAATATGTGACAATTGATTTTATGGGGATAAATAACATGACTTTGACTGTGGTCCACGATTATTCCAGTTTTGTTACATTTTCCGTGTCAATATTTTTTATGTCTTAAACTTATGGCCAATAGTTAATTTGGACTAGTTTAGAGCTTTCAAGTAAACATTCCTTTAGAAAACCTTCTCGAAGTTATGACAGGGAGTTAATCTTTAAAGGGTAGAGCCATTTGGTTAGGTTCAATAAGCGATGATAGGTATATTGTGAGCTATTCCTGTCGTTTTTATAGGGTATATGTGATCATACTACTCTAACTTAGTACCAGCCATTGAGTATATATTCTTATTTTAAAAAACACTAAATATCAAAAAGTTGTATTTTTTTTTCTCCCTTTTCGTTCACATTCACATATTAACGTTTTAATCTATTGTGAGAAGGAGACTAAAACAAGTATAAAGTTAGATGAAAACTTGTCCGTATGTTAAATGAGCTTTCTAGGTACTTTAGCATGTTTAGCCAATTTGGAAACTGGAAATAAAATATTTTTTATACAATTGTACAAAAAATGGCTCCTATTTAGTTTGAGGTTCTTAATTTAACATAATCCAGTCTCAGTTCATGCCAGTAATCTCCTATGGTGTTGACCTCAATATACAAGAGTGCCAATATATAGCTATAGCAAAATCCTCTTTATATAGACAGATAATTAAATTACAGCCATTTAAACTAAGATACTGAGAAGTTTACGGGTGAATTGACGCCGTTCTTTAATCTTAGCGAACGATCGGAAGTACACTTTTATTTCGGCATATCCTACTTCTTAAAAATAAAGACGGCTTATAAGCACCGTCCACTTGGCACAGGACGATGAGTCCACGCTGAATCAACGTTGGTTCAACGTCATGACGGTGAATCAATGTTGATTCGACATTGGTGTATACGTACTGCGAACAGGAGACCGTAAGCTTTGCCTGTGTGTTCCCGCAGACTGATCTGAGCCTATTTTTTTTACATAAAGGAATTTAATATTTCTCGGACAGGAGAGACTCAGACGAGACTGCGGGGATACCCGGGCCGATGCGGATCCTCTGTGCTCGCAGGTGCGGAGGTATCTTCTAGTGCAGGTTCAATACTATATGATCATATACGAGCCGCGACGCGGCGGGGGGGGGGGGAGGAGGGGTAGGAGGCGATAGGGCGGCTGTGCGCCTGGCGCGAGCTCGGATCGGCCTGGGCGTCCGGCCGGTCCGATCAGTGTCATCGCTGTCCGCATGAAGGTGGCAGAGACTCTTAGCTACCCTTTAGGCGTCTAGCGAGGAGTCTGATTGGACTTGCCGGATGCCCATGCTGGTCTGGGTGTGCGCTCTGTGCGCAGCCGCTTCCTCGGCTTTCTTGTGGCGCGGCTCGTATGTTGTATAAAATAATAATAAATAAAAACTCACATATAAGCGATATAGCCTCCAAATATATATATTTTTTATATGTCCTCTTCAATTCTGCGCTCAGGTCAAAAGCCACGTTTCAAATAAATGTAGATCACGTTATATTGTACATAGGTATAGCACGCATCGTCAGTGCCTCTACAGTTCACTGAAGCGAGAACTTTAACTATATTTCAACTATGGTGTATCATATGATACACGCCTAAAATCGACAAAGGTGTATTATAATTGTATTTCTACGACGACATACAACAGTCTAAATAAACTTCTCCAGTCTCCTAGTGAGAGACAGTTAATACATTCTGAAGGACATATGTTTTGTATCTGTACATGATGTTCTGAGTGGCGATGGGGTGATACAAAATAATAGAAACACTTCTTTTTCTTTTTTATGAGATTTAACTAACAGCTCTATAGCAAAACAAAGAAGAAGAAGAGGGATCTATAAGTACCAGGAACCTTTTTCAAATTATGCTATTTTATTCACTTTTATTATGATATCATACTTGTTTTTCTTTTTTTTGTCTTTAAAATGTAAGTATTTGTTAGAAAAATAAATTGTATAGGATAAGAAATAGATAGATGTAGAAAACCCAATTGTATAAACATGTATATTGTGTAAAATTTGGAAAATGTGAAATAAAAGTTAGAAAAAAAAAAAAAAAAAAAAAAAAAAAAAAAACAATCAAATGGAATTTCACCAAACTTGCGCAGATACATCACTGGGACTAGTTTAAGAGCTGGTCAGATTTTGGTGACCTTGACTTTATTATCAAGGTTACAGAGGGACTTTGATATGTGAAAATTTCATTTAAGTTGATATATCTCATTAGCCTTTGGTTTCCACTTTTCATAGATGTTCCTTTTGGACAATCTCAATATTTTCTGTGTTTTGATTACATTGACCCCATTCAAATGGTCAAAAGCTAACCTAGAACTGATTATTTTTTCTCTTAAAAATGAGTTACATCTTGATCCCATTGATATTTATCAGACTTGAATGAATATATCGTTGTGACATGTGTAATACATGTTTTGTAGTTGGTGACCTTGACCCAATTTTCAAGCATATAGTCATCTATGTAGGATATTTTTAGAACCAGTGGATAGATTTTCTCCAAACTTGCATAGGAATTTTACTTGTACAGGCTTTTAATTCATAAGCAGGGTGGGAAATGGGCTAGTGTGTGTGTGTGTGTGTAGGGGGGGGGGGGGGGGGGGGGGGGGCAGCAGTTTTTTCTCCGTTAAACATTTCTAAGTTTGTTGGGGGGTTTTTTTGTTAGTTTTTTTTTTTTTTTTTTTAGTTTTTGTTTTTGTTTTTTGAAAACTCAATTGATACTTATGTTTCCTTTTTCTACTCCACACGGTTGAATGCAGTGCATCAGTATTTTGCGTCTGTATTCAGTTTAATATTCTTGGTTTCAGCATCATGCTGACACCAGAAATGCTATTAATCTATTTATTCCTAGTGGACTCATCTATCCTTATAATTTGTAGGAGTCTATTCATCATTTTAGGGATGTCTGGTTTTCTGGTTTATTTATTTTTTATCTTTTTTTTTTCGAGGCGCAGCCTCGTATAATTTCGATATTGTTCCACATTTCACAAGATTCCATTGGTCAAAATTTAGCCAATAATATCAAAGGTCAATGAATATTTATCTTTTTTCTCGTCGTACTACACTGTGAAAACTAGCATTCTGTCTAGTATATTTCACGATATAAATGTTATCGAAAACAGACGCAGATTTTCAAAACTTTCTCTGTTTCGTCATAGATCTACTTTCGATTTCTACTTTCGGTGTAATACACACAAACAAACAAACAAACAGTGCAACATGTTAACAACTATTTTGAAATCAGATCAATTTCAAGATTGACCGCGGTCCATTTTGGAATTCCAAATTGGACAGCTCAATTTTGTGATAGGTCGTTGTCGCTACCCAGTGTCAAAATTACGGTTTTGGGTGCCTACCGACATAGCTTACTTATTCATTTAAGTTATTGTCAAATCTTCAACCAGAGACATATAAAAAAAAACACTTCCATTTAATCTGCGCCGATTGTCTTTTTTTAAAGATTTTTTCTTGTTAATTTTTATGCTAGAAATTTTTGCAAACAGTGTAGATCCTGATCAGACGAGGCGGTATGCGGCGTCTGATCTGGGTCTGCAATGTTTGTTTAGGTCCCTTTTTATGAGACGGTATATATTAATTGGTTAGACACCCTGGGTTAAAAATATATATTTGCAAGAAGCTATCAATTTTCTGTTATGATTTCTATTGATAACACGCTAGGCTTTTCAAAGCAGTTCTTCACTGAAGCTCATTCATTAAAGAGTTCAGCAAACAGTTACCATAAGAGAACTGTTAAATTCGTGTTATAATCATTGATTGCTAAAACGGCTACTTCATAATAGTGGAGACTATATAATTTCAGATCCCTGGGTATCAAATGGTTCATTTTGAGTTAGTTTGCAAATAAAGTTCTGCTAAAACCGGGAGCATGAAGGTTATACCAGTTTGGCTACCTGCGCTTTCGACTGAGTCGGTCAGTTACTATACATGCAAACGTGGCTGTCAATCGGCAGAAGTATCAGCTCGGTCGACTGCCATTAATAATAGAACCATTTACCTTATTGGTAATGCTTACGATCGTATTGCACTCCAGACTACCAATCCAGGGGTCGCAGGTTCGATCCCCCGCTTCTCCGGTCTTTCGGATGAGACTTTAAACCGAGGTCCCGTCTCCATATGACCTCGTTGTTGGTGGGACGTTAAACCCGAGTTCACTCACTCACTCACTCACGATCGTATTCTCGGTCGAAAGCCACTTTGTATAGTACAGACTCGGTCGAAAGCATAGGTAGCCAAATTGGTATTATCCCCATGGGGAGGGCATGATCGGTGTTGCGAATTCCATGACTTGTCATGGCAAACTCTTCTAGAATAACAGACACTATTTGGCACTGCAACTTAAAGTTTGCCAACAGATGTCAACAATATAACTGAGCCGCGACATGACAAAACCAACAAAATGGTTGTGCGCCAAGTCCAGACTCAGATCAGCCTGGGCATCCGCCTAGTTTGACCAGACTCTTTGTTGGCGCACAACCACTTTGCTGGTTTTGTCATGTCACGGCTCAATTATATTGTTGACATCTGTTGGCTGGGCGCACAACCACATTGTTGGTTTTGTCGTGGCGCGGCTCATATCTAATCATGAAACTAATAGAAAAGGTTGTGTCACATTATGTTTTTATACCCCGCCACACTTTAGTGGCGGGGTATTATGTTATACCTTTCGGTGTCCGTCCGTCCGTCTGTCCGTCCGTCCTTCCGTCCGTCCGTCCGTGCTCACCATTTCCGATCGATAACTTGAGTATTTATTCACGGAATTTTTTCAAATTTTGCATACATATTGTTATCAACGATGAGTGGTATGGGATTGTTAATGGGCAAAATCCGTCCATTTTTAACGGAGTTACTGCCCTTTTTCGTATTGGAAAAATGGTTTCTGGCCTGTTATTCCTTTACTGTTCATGATATCTGAATGAAACTTCACAGATATGTTGCACATCAAAGGTTACATATTGTGACTAAGGACCGTCACTCTGACCTTCCCAGTTTGTGAGTTATCCGCCCTTGATAGGTCTGAAAAAAGGTTTTTGACCTATTGTTCCTTTACTATATGGAATATCTGAATATAACTTCACAGATATGTTTCACATCAAAGGTAGCATATTGTGACTAAGAACCGTCACTCTTACCTTTCCCGTTTGTGAGTTATCCGCCCTTGATTGAATTAAAAAATGTTTTTTACCCGTAGTTCCTTTACTATGTGGAATATTTAAATGAAACTTTACAGATATGTTTCACATCAAAGGTTACATACTGTGACAAAGAACCATCACTCTTACCTTTCCAGTTCATGAGTTATCTGCCCTTGATAGGTCTGAAAAATGGTTTTTGACCTGTAGTTCCCTTTCTATATGGAATATCTGAATAAAACTTCACAGATATGTTTCACATCAAAGGCTTCATATAGTGACTAGGAACTGTCACTCTGATCTTTCTGGTTTGTGAGTTATCCGCCCTTGATTGATATGAAAAACGTTTTTTTATCTGTAGTTCCTTTACTATATGGAATATCTGAACGAAACTTCATAGGTATGTTTCACATCAAAGGTTACATATTGTGACAAAGAACCATCACTCTTACCTTTCCAGTTAATGAGTATTCCCCCTTGATAGATCTGAAAAATGTTTTTTGACTTGTAGTTCCTATACTATATGGAATATCTGAATGAAACTTCACTGATATGTTTAGCACCATAGAATAGGAAACAGAGTCTCTCAGCTCAAAGAAATGCTTTACAGCCTGATCTAAATCTACACTGGTCAGAATGCTCCACGTTGTTGGGTGGTTTATATTAATATTTATTTACAGTAAGGACATCATATCTCAGTTCTGTGGCTCTTTAGCTATTATATATCTCAAAAAATAAGTTAGGATGCACAGCAGTGGCGGGGTATCATGCAGTGCCTGCGGTGCTTTTATTTAAGTATAATTTGTATTAAGTTTCTTTATATTTACTTCTAATGCCCCATTCACATGCGCAGATTTGCTCACGTAAGTATTTTTTGCATATATGCAAATTTTACTCACGTAAGTAAATTCGTCATGTAAACGCAAATACATACGTAAGCAAATTTGCTTACATGGGTAGGTTATTCAAACCCAGTGCATTATCCAGGTAATTTTACTCACGTGAGCAAATTTACTTATATGCAAATATACTTACGTAAGTAAATCTGCGCATGTGAATGGGGCATAACTTGATATAAAGCATTTCCGTTTCAAAACAAAATGTCTTTACACAACGTTTATAAGTAACTGCTATTCACAGAAAAATCAGTAACTGTTCTACTTACAGACAAAGAGGATGCAGGCAAACACACCTCGACTGTTTTGATGAAATATCGAAATTGATATAAGAAGATGTAAAGAATTACAAATTGAATTCCAAATATGATGGAAAATAATAATCTTAGAATTACATTTAATCTCTACTACTGCTTTATTGACTCTAGAATTCTTTGTTGTTTCCTTATGAAACGTGAAGATTCTTTTCTTTCAGATTTAGATGCCACCACGTTAGAAGGCCGGACCACAATGGCGAAAACACCAAGATAAGATGTCAGTCCATATTTCAAATATGTCAAAAGAGATAAAACTTATTGCTGTTATAGAATGACTTAAAGTAGCCAAATCTATTGACTTAACGTAACCTTTTTCACCTATATCTGGTTAATTCTCTAAACTATTCTAAAACTAAAACTCAATTGTCCTAAGCGAAATTTGCCTTCTATTACATATAAACCATTACCTTGTGTTTAAAATGGTTTATACTATATGTTCTACGTGTTGTTAGCTTTGCTAACCCGCATGTACAGTAATAAAGAATAAAGAATAAAGTACTTCGCATTTGTATTTAAAATGGTGGGAGGTTTCTTACTACGTTGCGGATGACAATACATATCCTTAAACTGCGTCTTCTCATATTGTTGGATAAGAACAATAATAACTCTAACTACCGTGGAGATTTTAATGTTGTTTGTACAAAAAAAACAGAGATACGATTATAAAATCCTCAAACTCTATTATTTGTATTTATGTGTGAGCAATGTTTATTTATTTGAATAAATATTGTTTACACCAATTATGACCGCGGGAGAAATGTAACATGTTCAGTAAAATAAATAAAATAAACGTTATTATAATCATTGTATTTGGAACGGTCGTTCGATTTTTTTAGGCTCCCATACTATATCTGTTACCCGCGATACGCGCCGGGGCATCCTACTGATTTGGATAATAGGGCCGACTGTGATTGCAGTAGGTTCGGGTGGGGGTTGTTCGGAGATTTTTTCTCTCGTCTATCATGTCTCTCTTCTTTCTTCCGCTCTTTGGGAGACGGTCCGATATAGCTGAAATACTGTCTCAAAGGGCCGTTAAACCCAAAACAACCAACCAACCAAATACCCGCGACACGACATCATCATCAAAGTGACATGTGCGCCCAGCGAAAACTCAGATCGGCCTGGGAATCACCCTATTAAGAAACATTTAGGTGTATGTATACACCTCCTTGTTTTTTTTTTTATTTTATTTATTTATTTATCTATTTATTTTTTTTTGCAATTTTTTTCGAAGAAAACAACTTTTGTGACATCCTGTTTGCTTCAGTGGACGTCGTAGCCCTTCCCTTTAAGAGTCGCTCCGTACTGAGAAGAAGCAAAACTTAAAATGAGCCGCGACACGAGTAAACCAACAATGTGGTTGTGCTTAGACCTTTAGCTACCTTGTGAGCACTTAACGAAGAGTCTGGGCAAACTGGGCAGATGGCCAGGCTAATTTGAGTCTGCGCTTTGCGCACAATCACATTGTTGGTTTTCTCGTGTCGCGGCTCAAATGTCAAAATTGGTTCCTCCGAAAGTGTACCTACTACACTCTTCATACCCGATACCTGGAATTATATAAGCCGCGACACGGCAAAACCAACAAAGTGTTATGTGCGCCCAGCGAAATCTCAGATCAGTCTGTATATCCGTTCTGTCTGATCAGAGTCTTGGCTGTGCGTTTAAGGGGTAGCTAAGGATCTAAGCTAGCTTCATGCGGACAGCGAAGACTCTGATCAGACTGGGCGGATGGCAAGGCTGATCTGAGAATTTGCTGGTCGTACATGCCACTTTGTTAGGTTTGTCATGTTGCGGTTCAAATAAAAGAAAATTACCTACTGGTAGGCTGTATATAAAATTGCTTGCGGAGTTGTAAACATGAGCTGCCGATCTGAATATACACTATGCAATTGAATAGAAACTTCACTGATAATAGCTTTGGGCTCTTTTGTCTCAATGGTGCATTAAGCTTAACAGATGTAAGCCGCAACGCGACAAAACCAACAATGTGGTTGTGCGCCCAGCGCAGACTCAGATCAGCCTGGGCATCCGCCCAGTCTGATCAGAGCCTTCGCTGTCCGCATGGAGGTAGCTTAGTCCCTTAGCTACCCTTTGAGCATTTAATGAAGAGTCTGATCAATCTTGGAGGATGCCCAGGCCAATCTAAGTCTGCGCTGGGCGCACAACCACATTGTTGGTTTTGTCGTGTCGCGGCTCAATTGTTTTTCCTCTTTTTTCAGGTCACATGCAATATATTTCAACTCAGTGCCGACCTTTCAGATTGTGTTTGTAAGTAAGGATAACATAACTACGTTTCTTTGCATTGTCAGGCAGAATTTGAAGAAGGTATTATCTCTTTAAAGACTTAGTTTCTCATTTTCGTTGATTTGTATTTTTTATCGAAAACCTACATAATATCCATAATATCTTTGAGCATTTGAAAATAGAAAACGTTGATAAAATATTTATTTCTTTATAAAATCATGAAAACACGAATAGATTCTCTCTCTCTCTCTCTCTCTGTCTCTCTCTCTCTCCACAGTTTTAAGCACACAATTTTTCTTCAGTTTAGAACATGTAGACCGTGGGCAAAGGCTGGTACACTAAACCTTTTGGACACAGGAGGACAACCACTCTCAAAAGTCAAAGAAACGTAAGGGTAACTGATTTATATGGTGCATGATATCAAAGAAAGTTAAAACTTATTGCGCTGAAAATGAAAATAGTTGAATTTATAAAATTGAATTTTAATACATGTATCACCATATCACACGTGACACCTTATCAAAATCTTTCTCAAGAAATCAGGAAAATGTCCAAGTTCAGGTCAAACGTTTTTTTTTTTTTTTTTTTTTTTTTTTTGTTTGTTTTTTTTTTTTTTTGTTTTTCGTGCTAGCATACTTGTGCATGCTCTTCACCAGCTACTATTCGGGTTGGGATGGGGGTCGGGAGGGAATAGGGGGATAGGGGGATCAGGAAAATGTCCAAGTTCACGTAAAACGTTTTATATGCTGGCATATTTGTGCATGCTCTTAACCAGCTACTATTCGCGGGGGGGGGGGGGAGGGAACGGGGGCGGGAGGGAATCAGGAAAATGTCGAAGTTCACGTAAAATGTTTTATGTGCAGGCATATTTGTGCGTGCTCTTAACCAGCAACTATTCAAAGGGGGGGGGGGGAGGGAACGGGGGCGGAAGGGGATTAGGAAAATGTCCAAGTTCGCGTAAAATGTTTTTTGTGGTGGCATATTTGTGCATGCTCTTAACTAGCTACTTTTCGGGGGAGGGGAGGTGGGGGAGGAACGCAATGCATATAAGCTATTACCGCAACATAAATTTTGCCATACGTTTGGAAGAACAGATATACTAGTAACTGTCCGGCTGTCGAGTATTTGTTCGATAAATGCGGTGTGTAAGATATATTTTTCTCGTCATAATTCCATGTTCTCTTTGCGGTTATCAATTTCTGAATCAACTTCTTTGTTGTATTTGCGGACATCAGTTTCTGCATTTTATTATGAATTTGTTTTTTGAAATCTTTTTTGAAGTAAATTTAAAAGTCTTGTGGGCTTTGTTACCTTTTCTTTCGGTTTTAACATGGATTTCCCTTCCAAAACAAAGTAACACGGATTTAGTTAATATATATCGTGGCACTATACAGATAAAGGATTCTAGGATTCCTTTAGACGGGAAAAACCATTTCATAGCAGAATTATGCAACACTAGTTTTGAATAATTCTGGCATCATTACAGAGGCAGAACCCCTGTCCTATGACCGAATAAATATGGTATGGAAATCCGTTTCTGTGTTTAGAGTTGATGGGGGGAGTTCTGGTAGCTCAGTAGGTTTATAGCGCTGGTCTGCTGATCCAGCAGTCCCGGTTCGAGACCCGGCGCTCTTTCCGGCGCTCATTGGAAATCTTTCCAATGGCAAACGGGATATCATTATACACAGTCTATCATTATCATCTTTCCATCGTTCTGATATAACTAAAATACTTTAAAAAGGACGTAAAAGTGCAAGCCATCCATCCTACGAGTGCGTGATTGTTAATTTAGAAAAGTGTTTACAAAACATGAATTCCGGATGTGTCTGCGCATTAGAATTTACACTACTGAATTTCAGATGTGTTCTAAATGGTTCGGGGAACTGTTTCGTATAGGAAGGTATTCAGAACGTTATGTGCTAATCACTGGCTGCGACACCGGATTCGGCAACCTGCTAGCGAGGAAATTAGACGAGATTGGGCTCAATGTCTTTGCGTGCTGCCTGACTAAGAGTGCCACTGAAACACTTCAAGCGGAATGTTCTAAAAGGCTAGTGGCCCTGGAAATGGATGTTACGAACGACGAAAGCATACAAAAATGTCTTGAAGTAGTGAACGAAAGATGTGGGGATATAGGTAGGATGTCTGAGTTACCAGTGTAGACCCATATCAGACTGCTTCTTAAGAAGCAGTGTGAACAGGGTCTACACTGTTTGCCATTTCAGCCGCATTTTTGATGGAATTACTGCACTGTAAAACCAATATTTTTTCCATTTTTACAACAAATACGGTAATTATATTGAGCCGCGACACGAGAAAACCAACAAAGTGGCTGTGCGCCCAGCGCAGACGCGGATGAGACTGGGCTTCCACCCAGTCTTGTCAGACTCTTTGCTAAGCGCTAAAAGAGTAGCTAAGGATCTAAGCTACCTCCATGCGGACAGCGAAGACTGATCAGACTGCAGATTTTTGCATTTACCATAAATCACCACCTTGACAAACTGTAAAAAAACTACCGGGCCTTTCCTTTTAAAAGGAAACTTTATTACGGTAAAATTCATTTTAACCCATTAACTAATTACCCGGTAGTAGTTTAACCATAGGCTATCACCAGTTAGAACGTGTGGGTTTTAAAAAGGCGAACTTGGCATACTCTATCCGTTAATGTGGGTTTACACAGCGACACATGTTGCATGCCACATGTTGTATGTATTATGCAACATTGTGTCACCGTGTCAAACCCAAAATCATATGTTTCATGACACGAATCTGTTGCAAGCAACATGTCTAATCTTCTCCATGTAACCTTTATGGGACAAAACCGGTGGCTTGACACGTATCATGCAACATGTATCATGCAACATGTGCCCCGTAGAAACCCCACTGTAGACTATGCATGAGCGCAGACAGTTCGTAAACATCTCAAAGGCATGTTACATTCAACGTTTGTTGTTTTTTAAACAAAAGTAACATATTAACAAAAGGGCATAGCTCGATCTGTTCTCTTTTCTATTTTTTTTTTTTTTTTTTTTGTTGTTGTCTGAAAACTTTAAGTAAATGTTTTACAACTGAGAATTCAAAGACTAAAGGACAAACAAGGTTGATCCAGATGAGGCTCATTTTGAGTCGTCTCTTATTTCTGGATATACGAGGGATGATCAAAAAGTTCCCGGAAAAGTGCTGTATTCTCTTCACCATTTTACTTTCTTCAACGAAATTTCACACAATTCGACTTTGATGTATTTGTGATAAGTTATTTGCAAATTCAGTTTTAAACGTTAGATATCTCATAAGTCCGTCGTCCGTCCGTCCACCATTTTCAAAGGTCTTCTTCTCCAAAACAGTTGGGCCGATCCAAGCCAAATTTTATATGGAGCCTCCATGGTTGGGGGAATGAAAGTTTGTGCGGGGTATCTGGGTCACATGACCAAGATGGCCGTCACGCCCATATATAGTAAAACCCTTCAAAAACCTTCTTCTCCAGAACCAAAAGGCCTATGACCTTGAAACTTGGTATGTAGAATCGGGCATTCAGGCCTATCATAGTTTGTACAAATGATGGCCTTGCGTTGACCTTGATCTAATTTACGACATGGTCAACTTTGGTACGTTAGGCTTTTATATGAGAAAACACTTAAACAGCGGATTTCTCAGATACTATTTAAGTCTAAGATACAATACATGGTATACATGGTCAACTAAATAAATAAATGAAGATATTATGTCACTAAAGGTCAAGGTCATTCCGTCGGTCCATCCGTTGTCAAGATTTTCAAACATCTTCTCTGAAACCACTGGGCCAAATGAAGCCAAATTTTATATGGAGTCTCAATGGGATAGGGGAAGGAAAGTTTATACCTGGGGTCTGGGTCACATGACCAAGATGGCCCCCATGCCCATATATGGTAAAAACACTTCAAAAATCTTCTTCTCCAGAACCAAAAGGCATATATGACCTTGAAACTTGGTATGTAGCATCAAGCCTGCGGGCCCATCATAGTTTATACAAATGATGACCTTGCGTTGACCTTGACCTAATTTATGACATGTCAACTTTGGTACGTTAGGCTTTTATATGGGAAAACGCTTAAACAGTGGATTTCGCAGAAACTATTTAAGTCTAAGGTACAATACTGGGTATATATGGTCAGCTAAATGAACAGATGAAGGTATTATGTTACTTAAGGTCAAAGTCATTCCGTCGGTCCATCCATCGTGAAGATTTTCAAACATCTTCTCCTCTGAGAACACTGGGCCAATTGAAGCCAAATTTCGTATGTAGTCTCAGTGGGATGGGGGAACGAAAGTTTGGTCCCAGGGTCTGGGTCACATGACCAAAACGGCCGCCACGCCCATCATAGTTTGTACAAATGATGACCTTGCGTTGACCTTGACCTAATTTATGACATGGTCAACTTTGGTACGCTAGGCTTAAACATCTTCTCCTCTGAAACCATTGGGCCGACTGAAGCCATATTTCATATGTAGTCTCAGTGGGATAGGGGAACGGAAGTTTGTACCCGGGGTCAGGGTCACATGACCAAGATGGCCGCCACGCCAATATATGGTAAAAACCCTTCAAAAATATTTTTCTCCAGAACTAAAAGGCCTATGACCTTGAAACTTGGTATCATGCCAAGTATGTAGCTTTGGGCACTACAGCCTAGC
The DNA here is from genome assembly GCA_963989385.1 of Ctena decussata. NCBI lineage: Eukaryota > Metazoa > Mollusca > Bivalvia > Lucinida > Lucinidae > Ctena > Ctena decussata. The sequence continues at coordinate 43,886,181 of OZ022500.1, forward strand.
ATAGTTTATACAAATGATGATCGTGTGTTGACCTTGACCTAATTTATGACACTGTCAACTTTGGTACGTCAGGCTTTTATATGGGAAAATGCTGAAACAGTGGATTTTCAGAAACTATTAAAGTCTGAGGTACAATATTTAGTATATATAGTTGACTAAATGACCAGATGGAGATATTATGTCGCTAAAGATCAAGGTCATTCTTTGACCTTTGTACAACGTCACTGAGATTCTCTCACCCGTCAACATTTTCAAACATCTTCTGCCACTGTGGTCGATTGAAGCCATATTTCATATTGAGCTTCACCGGGTTAAAGGAACCAAAGTTTGTTCAGATGGTCTTGGTCAACAAGGTGGCCGCCACGCTCATATATGATAACAAGAGCTGTCGCCTGACAGCATAGCTCGCCTGAATAGGTGCTTGCCCATCACACAGTCGCTATGGTGGTGTGGACTGCTATGTATAAAACTTCAGGCAAGCATGTCCATAATGACAACACATTTATAAACAAAAGCTATCTCAGAAATGTCTTAAAAAAAAAATCCACATGAAATTTCAAAGTCCATGAGCTTAAGGTCAAAGAACTAAGGGGTAGGGGGGAGGAGGGCAGGGCTAGGATGTATCAAAGCCTTTAACCGTTATCTAACATCAGTCCAAGTAAAGTATTAGTATCAACTGAGTCCATTGTGGCACTGTGAAATTATGTCTTTATTAATATAAAACTAATCAAAATCTTTAAGACAAAACTCAAAGTCCATGACCTTGACATCAAGGTCATCCAGTCGGGTAAGTATATAGTGTTTTGTAAAAACTCAAAAAAGTGTCTAACATCAGTTCAAGTGTAAACTAAATCTCTGCCAAGCATTATGAATCAGTACGCAATTAAAAAACTTTAATAAAGACCAAATTTCCTAAGTCCCTGACCTTGACATCAAGGTCACCGAGCAGGGCTGGGGTAGTACTCTGTAAAACTTTGGACTAATATCTAACTACAGTGCAAATATAAAAAGAATTCATCTATGGTTTCAGGAGATATGTGTCATTAAAAAACTTTAACCAAAACATCCAATGAATAAAAAGACAATTTTCTAAGTCCATGACCTTGACATCAAGGTCACTGAGGGGGGTGGGGGTAGTACCTTGGAAAACTTTAGACCAATATCTAACTACAGTGCAAGTATCAAAGGAATCCATCAATGGGTTAAGGAGATACTGGGCTTTAGAAAACTTTAACCAAAACATCCAGTCCCAAAAAACTCCCAATTTTCTAAGTCCATGACCTTGACATCAAGGTCAAGGAGTGGGGTGGGGGTGGTACCATGTTAAACTTTGGACCAATATCTAACTACAGTGCAAGTATCAAAAGAATCCATCCATGGGTTAGGGAGATATAGGTCTTTAAAAAACTTTAACCAAAACATCCATCCGGACGCCGACGCCGACGCGGACGCGGACGCGGACGCAGACGCCGTGGTGACAACAATAGCTCTTCCTGAACTTTCGTTCAGGCGAGCTAAAAACCCTTCAGAAACCTTTGTCCAGAACCAAAGGCTCAGTGACCTTGTGGCTTGGTATATAGCACTGGGACTCAACATTAGTCCAGGGGGTGGCAGATCTGCCCCTGCCCTGGGACTATACACATGTATAAAAGCATTAAAATATATATCAGGGCCAAGTGTCAGGTGAGCTACAGGACCACTTGTCCTCTGGTTTGAGGGAAACATAGATAAAATTTCCTTTTAAAAGGAAGGCTTGCACAGCTAAAACAGTGAAATTTTCAAGAGTTGTTATTGAAGTGAACCCGATTGTTAGTGCACTTTCTGTTGCTTACTTTTTATTTAGCAAAGTATTTAATTTCTAACTTCTTGAATGGTGGCATTATCCCCGGGTGTAAGGTAAAAACAAGTGTAGAATTTATTTGAAAAACAAATTGAGGAAATACACACACACACACACACACACACACACACACACACACACAACAACAACAACAACAACAACAAAAAAAAAAACAGTTTTCCAACGTTTTGGCCGGCCGTTTTAGGCATGCCTCAAGTTAAATAACTATATGGACCTATTTCAAGTCTTTTCTTTACGGCTGTTGAGTCACATTTAGTCTGAATCAAAATTTTAGGAAAGACTGTTTCAAACCCATGTCAATGGAATCTTAGCACATCTGAACTTGGCATCAAAAGAAGAAATAAATTAATATTTACTGAAGTTTATTTTTGGTTTAAGTGGCATCAGTGGCAGTGACTGGAACAAAACTTTGACACTCTGAGAAGAAAATGCGTGCTGTTATTGTTTTGACAATAACTTGATTTACACCATTTGAGAACAACAAAGCACGGAACCTATTGCGTTCGTATTTCCATGAACTCCCGACAAATGAAATTTATCTTTTTTATATTTATGCTATGTTTTTACATCAATTTTGTTTACTCATTCGTGAAGTTCTGACTAATTAAACGCCAAGCAAAGGACGAATAATAGTTACGTGTTTGGTAATGAAGTACAGCAGCCGTCACTATGACATGACGTATATCAATCGTTATGTCGGCCAATCATCTATTTGAACTATCCGTGACGTTGCTTACGCGTAAGATTGCATGAATGTGTGTTGTTCGTGGATGTATGAACATCGTCAGCCCAGTATAGGTTCATCTAAGGAAATCGTCGTTGAGTGTACATATTTCTCTGTACATTTGTATAGCTGAACTAAAAAGGCAACATTAGAGAGTGTTATAAAAGTAAGAAAAATCTCCACACACCCCAACCCGCACCTACCGCAAGCACAGTAGGCCCTTGTTCTACTATAATCCAAATAAGTAGGACGCCCCGGCACTGGAAGTTATACCCAGCATCATCGCACCAACCAACCATCCCCTCCCTTGTCATAAAGCTGTCAATGAATCCCTAACAGTTTCAAATTTTCACAATTCCGAGTTTCAAATGTTAACAACTCTGAATTGTTCCCTTTTTCGGTATCATTGTTCAGGCTATTCATGAACATGTTGATGGCCAAAAGGAAATTTATCAGATGCTAAAAATGTGTACATAATATATAGCTTTGCGCCATGGAAAGGCCTGTTGAAATGCGTAAGCGTTAAGTACTCTCCGACATTACCGACTTTTACATACAAAACACGGTCAGTTCTACGTACAAGCAATTAAGCCACACATTTATTGTAATGCGTATCTTGGATGCACACGGCGGAAATTCTGTTGACTTCCAGCATATTTATTCGTTTAACTGTCTGATTTTTTTCCCACATAGTAGACTTTTTTTTCCAAAGTTTTTCCCATTTTCATCCTCACGGAGCATGTATTACGGTGCACAAAGTCGGTGCAGGGGCATTCTGTTTGGACATTGGTTTCCGCCACATGTTTCTCTGTACCTGACTGTGCCGCTTTTGGTAAATTCATGCGCCGTGTGACTGAAGAGGGGGAAACCATTGATTCCAGTGCGTAGTTTTTAGGAAGTGACTGTACTCTGGCACCATGGATGCAGTGTCACGTAAGTGGAAAAAATATTCAATGTTCGCTGTATTTTTTATTATTACTATTTTTTTTTTTACCTCTGTGGAGCCTTTATCCGCGGTGATAAGATAAATCTGTAATGCATGATTTACTAGTCTCTTATAATTCTGTACAAAATGGTTTTGGTGTATTTTTATATGTCTGTATATAAACATGTATGTACTGTGATGTTGTACACCAAAATGAAACTTTAGACAGATGGAATACATTTTTTCAGTTAATGTGATAAGAAAATCGTCAAAAGCGCTTGTTTCTAAATCTAAACAATAAATTTGAACTCTGCTCTTTCAGTTTTTACAGATACACATATCAGCCCACTCCGGCATAAGCGCAGTCTTATCAGTTTATCCTCAGCATGAAAGATGTCTGCATCATGGATAATCATGAAGAATATTTATGCCGAAAAAGACTGATCAGATCCCATGAAGGCACCGGCGCTGGATGCTCTGACCAGTCAGATTATGCGAAGCCCTAAGGCCTATTTTTCGCGACGCCGCTGCAAGATTTTTGGAAAAGCTAATGCTTTGCGCTATTGCTATTTATAAACACTGCAATACACACTCTCCAGGTATTTTCCGACTAAGTGTGACGTATCGTTTCTTCCGAAAATAACTCGGTATCACTAAACCACTTGAATACTGGCTTGCCGCCGAAACGGCAAGCCAAAAAGAAAAAGAAAACACGTCCGTATTGTCGGTCGTGTCCAAAGCTGAATGGCAAGTTTATTCACGCTTACTTAACTCATGCAATTATCACGGACTCACATACACATGAGCGACACCTATCGGAGATGAGCATACAAGGAAAATAAATTTTCGCCTAATTCACTGCTTTCAAACGTCGAAAATTATATTTATCATGATATAACCCTGTAATATCATCCCCTATGTAAGACGTTTTTTGTTGTTGTTTTTTCCTTTCATGGAGTCGAACTTATGTGCTTTTCGTAGGGCTGTGGGGCTTGGTCAACAATGCTGGAGTTGCCTTCGCAAAAGTTCCGTTCGAGCTGCTTCCGATGTCACAAGTAGAAAAAACTATGGATGTAAACATATATGGGATGGTCCGAGTCACTAAGGCGTTTCTGCCATTGCTCCGGAAGTCACGTGGTCGCATTGTCAACATGGCAAGTTGCTTCGGACGAGTCGCCCTTGGCACTGTCCCGTATAGTATGTCGAAGTTTGCAGTTGAGGGATTTTCAGAAAGACTCAGGTAAGAAATAACTATTCTGGCGTGCGACCAGTGTTGGCCATTTTTTGTAACACTTTGTTACCCTGTATTCTATTTAGGGTAGTAAGTCTATATTCGAATTATATAGGGTTAAATGTCATACCGATTTATGTTTTGAAGTAGACTGTCGCATGTGTCTGTGACATGTCCTCGAAAAAGGTCACCAACAGGCAGCAAAACACGCACGTACTGTACCAGTGGCGGCCATCACGGTTGCCATTCGCTGAATGGTGCATTTTCCATAAACTGTACTTGAATTTAAACTGTAGATAATCATTTGCTTTTGTAAGACTGCGGGTTTTGCGATTTTAGTTTGGCTTCACTGCAGCTGCTGCCATGTGGCGGCCGCATAACGTCTCCCCGTACATCATCCATAGTGCATAGAATATGTTCTGAGAAATCAGATTTTTTTACTGGTTTAGACTTTTATTCTAGACCATTGCTTTTTGATGATTCGGACCCCTTTTTGATACAAATCAGTCTTTGAAATGGCTTCCTTATTAAAATTAAGTAATTACAGAGTGTGTTTCTCTGGCTTTTATTACCAGATTATGGGGCTTGAATAGCCGAAACTTCAAAGTATGGCCCATTTTCCTTCTTTTGAATGTTTTCTCTGCTCTTGAAGTAACTCTTTAAGATTTTAGTTTGTCACACTTTAACAGCGTAAACGCAATCGGTTTACAACCTTAGCGATCCTACTATGTGAGAGTCAAGAGCTCAGCATCATTGCTCATCCGGGGAATTTTGACTCTTGGGGTAAAAGGGTAGCTAGTTAAGTTGTTTATCTTTTGCCTCTTAGGTTGCGATATGTGCCGTTCCTCTTTGTGGGCGTCCCCTTTGGTTTCTTTACAAATTACCGAAGTCTCTGACGCAACAAATATGTAACTGCTAGCGCAAACCAAAATATGGCCGCCACTGGTCTCCAGCTAGTACGATTCGGGCAGCGTGAACTAATTGTTTCTCCCATAGACTTTTATAGTGACCCCTACTGCATGTGGCGGTGTGACTTCCTATTCCTTCTTCTGAATGTATTTTCTGCTCTTGAAGGTTTTGTTTTTTTTTCAGAAAAAAATTAATTTAGATTTTAATTTTACTTCCCTGCAGGTGGTGTTGTGCCGTGTGGCGGCCGTAAAACGTCTCCCCGTACATCATCCTTAGGGCAGATTTTATTTTATTTTCGTCCTTTGAGATCAGAGGTGACATTCTGAGAAATCTGAAATTTTAGATTGGTTTAGACTCTTATTCTAGATCATCATCTTTTATATTTTCTGGACCCTTTTTGATAGTAGTCAGTCTTTGAATCGACTGCCCAATTGAAATTAAGAAATTTCAGTATGCTTTTCTCTGGTTTCGTCACCAGATATTTTCAGGGTCACTGATGAGGCTTTATTAGTCGAAACTACGTAGTCTGGCCCATGTTCCTTCTTCTGAATGTATTCCCTGCTCTTGAAGGTATCCTTTCAGATTTTCATTTTCCTTTGTACAGAGTTGCTTCACTATCCAGATTTGCTCTAATTTTGAGTTAAAATGTTTATCAATCAGATGAAACAGGAAAAACACCACCTAACCCTACACTTTCTAGCACTTACAGGATGTTAATATCCAGCAACTACCTATCCCACAGAAAATCGCAGAAGATTTGCTAAAATCGCCAGTCATCAACTTTGGATCCGCAGACCAAATCAAAAATACTTATTTCTTTACAATATCCATAATAAAAAACAAAACTGATTTCTAGAGTTTACTAAAACATCACCTCCAACCTCATCAGCATTATTAACCAAGCATTTGGCAATAAAAGTCCCAATTTTCACTTCCCTGTTTTTTTAAATTTCGTGGTTCCCTGATAGAGTACTTCCCGGTGCCCATTCTAACTGCAAAAAATGTTTTATTTACACGCTCATGACAATTTCCACTATCCGGAATAAAAACCAAGTACCCACAAGAAATACCAAATACATAAATATATGATATGATGTTGAATAATTTGCAGAGATTTCGTCTGTGAATTGACCGTTCTTTGTATAATGAATTTCACGTTAAATATATCAAAAGTCTACTAACACAGAATTACACGACTATAGAATAATTGTGAGAAATCCGAAGTTTCTGTTAAAGGAATTTCAGTGCTCCTATACCAATGCCGCTATAGAGTTATTACCATAGCACTGAGCGTACATATTCCTGTCAAAGTGACGTCATTGAGACGTCACTTCGCCAAGGTACTAATCCCAATAGTTGGTGGTTCCATAGTTGCTATGGTTACAGGACGGTTACGTCATTGGTATATGAGCATTGGCGTATAGTGAATGCTATAAAGCTCTCGAATCATAGACGATCGAGATGCTACCTGTAACTCATTTAATGGAAATCTGCGATTTTCTCAAACCTATACATGTATTTCATTCTCGGATAATTAATTCTCTGCTAACACTATGCAAGACCTTTTACGCCACCATAGGTCACTCAGAGCAACAGTAACATCATCGACGTTGATACGTTGTTTCAACGTTGTATGTCCCCTATGCATTAATTTTACTTAAAGTTTGCTTCCAGGCTTGAGCTATACTCCACTGGGGTGACAGTGCACATATTAGAGCCAGGTGCCTTCAAAACAGGAGTATTCGAGGATGGGGCATGTGAAAAGGAACACGCATTTCAGCAGGCGGACAAAGACGTTCAGAAAGCGTATGAGTGGTATTTCGGAAATGGTAAGCAGTAAATATAAGTATTCCAGCGGGCACATGACGTCTAAATGACGTCGTGCGACGTGATTACAGTGTGGAAATCCGTTTCCGTAGTGAGAATTGTAGCGACATCGTTCTAATGTCGATGCGACGTGATTTAGTAACATCGACGTCAAAATTGATACGCGTCATTACGACGTCATGTGTCGGCATGGTATATTTCCAGCTGGCACACAATTTTGAAACACAGGTGTTAACGGCTTCACTAAGTTATATCAACGTTATTCAGTGTCATGACGTTGAAAGAAATAATTTTTCCTTACGCTCACCATGAGGGTCATCCAATAAAGGGTGGGACTTGTTTGATATCTTATGAACCCTATCCCATAACTTAAGAATTTTACCTTTATTTGCAAGATCAATATCTAACCTCCCTGTATTATTAGTTTCGTTAAATTTTGTCAACAACTTATCCGGCTGTGGTTCGAAATGCAAAGCACCGGCTAAGTCATCAGTCGTGATTTGCTTCATAATTAAAGCACACAGGCAGGAATTGAAGTCTGGCATTTATCCATACAGTGGTATCCGAACACATTTTGACATTTTCCTATATTTGGTTGCATTACGTTTTGATTTTGCTGACACTATTTGGCCTGTGCAATAGCCCATTGACGAATGATTGTCTAGAAACCAGTCTATTCCAGGAAATATGGCCTTAAGTACTATGCACGATGTTCTGTTGCTAAGCAACACAAAGCACATCAATCGCGTATTTCTTCAAATTGTGCATTGTAATTTATATGGTATACCTCATCGTGTTTATGTTAAGTGCTTACCATTATGAAAGTTACTTTTGATTATAACACCCATCTCACCCTCACCCCCAATTAAAATGCTCAAGTTTTTCTTTTTTTTTCTTTTCGATTTTTAAACTAAAGCCTTTAGCTTCTTCGACATATACTCGTCAAGACAAATTCAGCCGTAATTTTAGTCGTGATATAGACGAATTCAAAATAACATTTTCAAATTATTTTACTTTTAACTAGATGCCCAAACATATTTCCACGGAAAAGATGTTAACGTCTCAGGTTTCTGCTTGCGCTTGCATATACAGAGTTACCTCGCATAACTAGTAAACAATCGAAACGGCGACTATGCGTTTACTGCGCATGCGCAATCAAATTATGTTTGTCTCGTTTAATTCAACAGAAACCCTTCATTCTAGAAACATCTAAATCAAACCTGAATTAACTTTCAAATGGCGAACATTGCATCTTAAAGTGTACATGACTGTAAATTACCTCCCTTTGAATCAAAACTATAGAAGTTTTGATTTTCAGATTAAGGGCGTATCAGTTATAAATTTTAGTTCTGCTTTTCTGGGCATGTGGATATATGTCTTTGCAACATTTTAAAATGAGAATGCATCACTTGATTGCAAAATGTTCACATGCATGCGGTTTTGAAATGTTTATAGCAGTACCACTGCAACTTTCGAAAGCTTGGCTTTTCTACCTAAATCCTGAAATTTAGCAGTGAGAGATTATCATAAAAACCGTTATAAATTCCGTTTTCCTTCTGTAAATGAAACAGTTGGAATCCAAAGAATGTGTGTAAGAGATACAGATTGGAAAATGAGAGTAATACTAAAGAAAAATGCGAGTTTTTTTTTTTTCGTAAGAAATCTCGGGAAATTAGAAATAACCCCTACTAAAACTGAAAGTTGCGCAAATTGTCGATTTACATTAATGTTTTGAAAACTGTCTGTCTAGCCATATAAAAATGTTATGTCAAAACTACAATGACTCTTAAATTTCAATAATTATGATACTTTTTCAGAAAAAAAGATGCTCAAGTTATTGCGGCGGAACTAATTTTGACTAGTATATCATAGTATATCAGTCCAAAGAGAGTATGATTCAAACCTAGCAAGGTATAAAACAAAGGGTGTTTTTTTTTGACATAATAGGAGGGTTTCGGTTCCAGTAACCATGGCAACTGTTTTTATAGACCTGATAAGGAGCTTTTCCCTTTCCTTCTGTCGTTGCTATGCAACAGGAAACAAACGGTCAGATAAAAAATCTGGGATACTTTGTTATATACGCTATAAGATATGCCATGCAGTAGTCGTATTTCGATATGAAAAACATATACAGTCACAAATTATAAATAAAATCCCACTCCTAACTGGATGACCCTTGTAGCACATGATGCTGGAGGACAGATCACGAAATATTTATTAATGGCGGCGATGCCAGAGTGAATGCTCGACAACATATGAAGTTTCATCTTCAAACATTTTCCTCGAGACCTGACAAACGTTAACGCATAAATACACTTATCATGTGACGTCGCTGTTATTCAGTTGATAACGTCGTGTCATAAAAACCGTATGGCCACACGTGTAATAACACTTTCGCGCGTACACGTAACGGCATTGACAACGTCCATGTCAACAATGCGTTCTGTAATTGAAATAATGTTCAGTTTAAAGGCGTTAATATCCCATTTTAAAGGGTCATATGATAAACAGAATCTTACACTCGTGGTCATTTCATATGAACTTTATGAAACTTGCCAAAGGCTCGTTTCCTAAATTTTATATGAAATGAGCAATCGCGTAAGATCCTCTATATATGATTCAATTATCTTGCATAAATTTATTATGTGCATATCTGCTTCAGGCCATTGTCGAATAAAATAAGATTCGTGGTTTACTATAAAATGCAAGAAAAGCGAGTTCCTCGGCAAAAAACTTTATCACGTTATCTCTCTTCCATTTTCAGTTTTGCTTTCCTTCTCATACTATCCTCTTAAATACCGTATACGCGGTAATTTTCGCGGGTTCAAATTTTTGCGGTTAAAGATCGAAAACCTAAACAAAAATTTTCGCGATTTTTAATATTCGCGGTTAGCAACATGCGCGAAAAGCAAAACTATTTGTTTTTCACTTGAGTCAGTTTGTTCATTAACCTGTGGCAGGGCCGCCGCAGGTTAATGAAAGACCTGCGGCGGCCCTGCCACAGGTTAATGAAAGAACTTGCTCAAGTGAAAAATTCCAGCAACTACTGAAGCAAACAGTAACAAAATATATGAACACTGTGTCTACAGAAGACACTTTGTAAGAAACTGGATTTTTTCGCGATCTTAATATTCGCGGTTTCTAAGTGACCGCGGAAAATGGAACACTGCGAAAATTACTTTGTATACGGTATACTATCCAAAAGTTCTAACCGGCCACTTAGTTTTTATCATTTTCCTCAATGTTATTTGCAATCTCACAGTTCAGTGTGCAGCCACAGATAGGCGAATGTGTCGGTAAACCATACCACTGAAAGGTTTAGCATTATTCAGTACTATGTATCCAGGAGGTACAGATGAATACGGGTACCCCCATTTTCAACATTAGCAAGAATTTGCATTGGGTGGTGGGGAAGTTTTAATATTTTGACCTATAGCGACCACTGTCCTACAGGAAGAGTGTTCATTTCTGCATAAATCTTTTGCTTCAATCATTTGTTTTAATGATGAAGTGGTTTTGCTCACGTATATTGGATATTTCAAAAAGTGATATTTCAAAAGTTGTGACGAAATACTAAATTTTGTGAATAATAAGAATGGGGGTACTTGTATTAATCGGCGCATCCTGGATGTAATGTTAAAGAATTTTGTCAAATCTTTTAATGGCTAAGTTGACTGACACAGATGGAAGTAGAACTGTAAAATTATATTGGATTTTGAAGAAAATCGATAAAATGTAAGTGGCCGGTTAGAGCTTTTGACCTTTTAGAGCAACTGGCTTCATACACCGATGAACGACAGTTGATCATGTGACGTTGTCGTCGAGCGACGTCTAAGGTAAACAAACGTCTTGGTTGGTCCACGTAACGTTCGATTGATGCCACGTTATAACGACGGCTGTCTAACGTAATGGCCGAATACGTCGTTACTATCTTTTCATCAACACATATTTTGCATTTTCTATATTAAATCACCACGAAAACTGCACAGGAAGGGTCTAAAACAGTGTGAATATAAGAATTATAAAAAAAAAAAAAAAAGAAGATTTTTCAGCGGTCATCGTGTGAAGAAGCCAGTGGTCGTCGCTAAAATTCTACAAGAGCCGCTTCACTCTTCATGGGATTCTAGCTCCGCCAACTGGCTTTATCACACAATAAACGCTGAAAATCAGTTTAAGTGCCAAAAGAGATGGGGAAACGATGAACTGTCAAACAGACGGGGATTCACAGGAACTTTTTGTGTAGTATCGAAAATGCAAATGGCATAAAATGGAGACATAACTTTGCATTTTCCATGACTAAAGAGAAGCATTTGTAATTACTCCCACCCCCATTCCCAAACCCCGACTTTTCCATGCAATTTTCATAATGATTTATGTAACCCCCTCCCCCCCCCCCCCTAGGAGGGTACGAATCCGTAACTTGCCCTCTTGGTCCAGAGTTTGTCCGTGTGCCCTTTTCAAGTCGAAGGAGAGAGTTTTCTTGTGATATAACTCCCTTAATATTTTGAAAAGTAGAGGTGTGTATGGGGGTGGGGTGGGGGATTGGGAGGGGCAGAGGTTAAGTAATTTCCACTTTGCAACATTTGAACCCATTAATGCCCACTGGACTCTCCTACCTGTATATATTGGATGAGCTCATTTGTCTTTCAAGGGGTGTCAGGTTTACTTAATTTTTAGAATTTTATTTTGAGGAGAATTACCATTTGTCTTAATCAAATAGTGTAGACCCTGATCTGACGCCGCGTTTTGCGGCGTCTGATCTGGGTCTGCACTGTTTGCCTAAGCCCCATTTTTGGGACGCTAGGCATGAGTGGTTAATGTATTACAAAGGGAAGCAATTACAATATAATACGTCTCAAAATATTTAAAAAAAAAAAAGTTAAAAATTTTGCAGCGGGATTAAGTTGTTTCCCTTGCAAACTGACAACTTTTTTAAAGCGCGCAACATGAAACTTAATAGTTGAATTTACAAATAGCGTAGACCCAGATAAGCTGGCTCATATTGAGCCGCCTCATCTGGATCTACACTATTTGCTACCTATGAAACATTTTTTTCTAATTTGCAGACGTAAATTTTGTCGTCTACTTGCTTTTTTGCGCTTTTTAAAAGGGTTAACTTCCCATCATCCTTTATTGATTCATTAATGTCTCATAACTGTTTTTTACTTTTTCAGACAAAAAGATAAAAAAAGGGAAAAGAAAACGACGACTTTCGACAAATTTCTCAATGGTTGTTGATGCTTATACCCATGCACTTATTTCAAAATACCCAAAATATCATTATATCGTTGGAATGGACAGTTTCTTTCTCATTCGAATTCTTGGAAAATTACCTCAAAGCCTGGCAGATTCTATTTTGGTGAAAGGCTTGGACAGATCATTAAAGCGCAATAATGTGTTAATGGATGGATAATTTGGTGTTTGACCCGCCGACTATATACACTGGATGCCATGCTGCCCTCGAATCATAAATGAGATGGCGCCATAGATCTGTTACCATAGCAACTATGGGATTGCCAACTGTTGTGTTTAGTACTTTGGTAGAATGACGTCTCGATGACGTCACTTAGACATCAATATGAACTCTTAGTTGCTATGGTAACAGACATATGACGTCATTGGTTCCAGAGCATGGCAAACAGAGGATGCCTTGCTCTACCAGTTTTTCAATGGCATTACAAACTAAAATTCTTTCAACAGAAACTTCAAAATTTTCTCAAACAAATAATGGTTCTCAACTCATTAAATCTGTCTTATCTGAGAGATTGACTTTGAAGGTTTATCCGTTCACCTCAATTATGACTAAAGCATCAGCGTTTTGAATCAAACAAATTTCGAGGAACAAACCTTAATTTCTCCGTACAATCTTTCTTGTATTGTCTCATATGAGTTGGTAAGATCACACAACATACATTTTGTGAGGAATCAGTTATGTAAAAAGATCTGGAAGTAAGCCACTACTTGTATGCAAGAAACATGATCTAGCAGTAAGCATACCTCAGAGAAATAGTTTCGTTTCTCCTTCCGCTTATTCAAGAAGTGGGGGAAAGTATGTGCACTTAGTACTGGTTAACAGCTTAGGAGGTCTAAGCCTGCACAGGAATAGTGTGGACAGGTTAACTGACCGTCCCGACATGACCTTAGCATATTTACCGTGGATGTAAAGCAACAAAACAGCAACAACAACCTGTGAGAAAGAATGTGGCAGTAAGCTTCATACTTACATATTAGGATTATGCTGAATGTCAGGCTGATCGGTTGGTTGTATTGTGTTTAACGGCTCTTCGACACATTTCAGTTTGTGTCGAGTCGGCTCCAAAAGAGAGGTAGAAAAAAAGAGATGATAGGCGAGAGAAAAATATCCCAACAACCGCCATCCGCACCTACTGCAAGCACTCTACTGTTATTCATATTGGAAGGACACCCTGGCACAGAAAGTTATCCAGCACCATCGCCCGACCAGACCACCCCATGCTAAACTCCAGAACCTGTTACTAATACATAAGCATTATGCCAACTACCGTCTTTCATTATAAGCATTATCCTGCTAGATCCCGCCATATAGGCATGAACATAATGCTCATTGTCAAATCATATTACCTACATCAGTCAGATTCTGTTACTTACGAATAGGCTTTGCGCTTACGGCCAAATCCTGTAACTTACATCAAGGGCGTTTCTACCTATACGGCAAATACGCAGGTGCGTATTGAAATTTTGTCAAAATGGACAAAATTTCATTACGCACCTGCATATTTGCAGGCTGAAAATTTATAAATTAGAAAAGATTTCAAACCAATTGCCAAAGTGGCGGAAATGCTAGCTTTCCCTTCAAGAAGTAGAGAAGAAAACATGGTTGTGCGTATAATGAAATTGTACCTAGTTACGCCCCTGTACATGTAAGCATTATGCTAACAGTTAGATCCTGTTACTTTATACAAGCATAAAGCTTTCTCTCAGACTCTGTTCCTTACATAAACGCAGTATGCATAGAAGTATTTGTTTCACACTTAAAAGAAAACCATTTCCTAATAATTCAGAAAATGCTGAACTTCTTCATAATTGTTCTTTTTACACGAAAACTGGAAAGTTTGGTTTTGTTCTATTCCACCTTAAATGCGTGTATTGTGATATAGTGTATAGTTCGCAGCCGTGTCTTCTGTGGCCTTGCTTCAGTGCTGTGATCTAGATGATTTATGAGAACACCCTCATTAAAGGCCCCGTAGCTCTATCAGCATGAACTATTTTACCGTGAGGTATTGCTGCAAACTTCTCACTACATTGTCGCTATTGATTATTATCGTGATTGGCAGGCTTTGAAAAATAAAAAAGTCCTTGAGTTTACCATAAAATAGATTTGAAAAATAACTAGGTCATTTTAGTTGCCAACTAAAATGACCTACTTTCGATTTCACAAGCTTTATTTCAAGGTAAAAACACAAGGTACGAGGGCTGATCCAGAAGTTCGTGGACACCTTAAATAACTATGAAATCTGACAAGGCAAATCGATGAAATGTTACATGCCCATTGTCACACCATTGGTAAACACACGTGTAAATTTTGAATCAGATATCCAAAACAATTCGTATATAACAATGCATTTTGTTCAGTTACCCTAGGTTGCGCGGCGCATGCCACAACGTCACGTTGACGTCTGATATATGCTAGTGCCCAAAGTGCGAAGCTGATATGATCCACTAAAGAATCATGACATTAAAATCACAATTTCAGCATATGCATGATACGAGAAATAGAGCAATAAGACAAACACAAGTTTTCCATCAGGTTTTATAAAGAACAACTTCTGATATCGCGTAAACATTCGTGGGCTCAGTTAGGAGGTGTAAAATCTACTATTTCATCAAATAAGTGCAGCATTGCCATCCTGAGGATAAAAATATCGCTCGAAATTTATTTTTAGGACTCGTTTACACAGTATCTTGAAACGTGTATGTCTCGCCATGTTACGTATAAAAAATAATTTGTTTCCATTGTATTTGTTATGTTTTTATGTCAGCCTTTAGACAAACTGCTTGCGTGCAGACGTTGGAAAAACGTCAGTTTCTTCTTTCATGCCAGAGGGTGGTGGTCTGTATTGTTTGTACAGAATGCCACGTCAAATGCCAATAATAAATATTCATATCGTTTGCAATTGGGAAATGCTACGTTAGTTCTTGATTGAAGTTTTATATCGACATTTTAAGGATAAAAATATATTTGATTACTTTAAAAGAAACATTTTGTATATTCTCGCAAAAAATATGGAGTGCGCCGCACAGACAACCCCTGGTATATTCAAACGCAGATGCTAAACCCAATATTCATTAAATTTACCTGATATTGTGAGAAATTATAAGCATTGGTTAAGTTTCGAAAGAAATTACTTATTGCTAGGATTTTATGAACTGTGTCCACGAGTTTCTGGATCATCCCTCGTGCAGGAGGTAAAAATACAAGGTACAGTCGTTTAACAGGTGATAAAAATACAACGTACAAAATGTTAAAGGCCCCATTGCTCTATCAGCATGAAATATTTTATCGTGAGGTATCGCTGCAAACTTCTCACTACAGTTTCGCCATTGATTATTATCGTGATTGGCCGGCTTTGAAAAATCAAAACGTCCTTGAATTTACCATAAAACAGATTTGAAAAAATAACTGGGTCATTTTAGTTGCCAACCAAAATGACCTACTTTCGGTTTCACAAGCTGTATTTCATGATAAAAATACAACGTACAGGCGGTAAAAATATAAGGTACAGGCGTTTAACAGGTGATAAAAATACAATGTACAACAAAATTAGGCAAGGATCCCATTGATTGTGCCGCTATTGCATTATTGCATTGCTTAACGGGGAACCAGAGACGAAACCCGTATTTTATGGAGAGACTTATCATTTTTTAAAAATACCTTGTTCCTTATTTTTTGCCAGTTATATGCTACAAAAAAAGCACACCAACCGACATATTTTCATCAATTCTGAAGGTTGTACAGATTTCATAACGATTTGTATTTTGACGATTTTTAGCTTTGATAGGACTATGGAGACTTTAAAGTCTCCATAGTCCTATCGGTGGTAAAGATCGTCGAAGCACAAATCCTTATAAAATTGGAACAACCTTCAGAACTGATGATAATATGTCGGTTGTTGTGCTTTTTGTGTCATAACTGGCTAAAATAGAAGGAATAAGGTATTTTGGAAAAAAATGTCAAGTCTCTACGTAATACGGTTTTCGATTCTGGTTCCCCGTTGGGCAATTAACTAACACAACTGCGAGACAAGGAATGAGATCCTTGCCTTACATTGTATTTTTATCAACTATTAAACGATTGTACATTGTATTTTTTTTTCCTCCTGTACCTTGTATTGTTACCTTTTGTACCTTGTATTTTTACCATGTAATGAAACTTGTGAAGCCGAAAGTAGGTCATTTTAGTTGCCAACGAAAATAACCCAGATATTTTTCAAATCGTTTTTATGAGAAACTCAGGGACGTTTTGATTTTTCAAAGCCGGCCAATCACGATCATATACAATGGAGAAACTGTAGTGAGAAGCTTGCAGCGATCTACTTCACGATAAAATATTTCATGCTGATAGAGCAAGGGGGCCTCAGAGGCGAAAACCGTATTTTTATGGAGAGACATCATTTTTTCAAAATACCTTTTTTCCTTCTTTTCTCCAGTTATATGATACAAAAAGCACATAACACGGCATATTTTCATCAATTCTGAAGGCTGTACAGGTTTCATAATGATTTGATTTTGACGATTTTGCCACTGATATGGAGACCTTACCCCATTTATGCCGAGTAGACTATTCTGTTCTTGTCAAATGAATGTGTACATTTGTCAATAAAGGGGTGTCTGGTTTAGTATTGTGTATCATTATTATTTTGGTACCAATTTGTCTTATGCAAACAGTGCAGACCCAGATCTGCAACATGCGGCGTCTGTGATCTGGGTCTGCACTGGTTGCCTATGTCCTATTTATTGGACGCTATACACTGGGCACACAACGTTGAATCAACATTGAATCGACGTTGATTCAACGCCTTGACGATGAATCAACTTTGATTCAAAGTTGGTTAAATGGTGTGTGCCTGCTGGGAAGGCATTAATGGGCTAACTACAGAGCTGATATAACATATATTAAGCTCAGGGTACCCATATTACCAATTAAATCATTTATGCCTAGCGTCCATAAAAGGGACACTTGGAAAAAATATTTAGACCCAGATCAGACGCCGCAAAAGGAAGCGTTTGGTCAGGGTCTACACTACTTACGTAAGACAGATGGGTATTTTGTTACGGGTATATTGCCTATATTGCACTGCAAAAAAAGATAGTCCTCACTGTAGAAGCTACATTTTTCAACGGAACGTCATGAAACATATGAGCCGCGACACGAGAAAACCAACAATGTGGTTGTGCGCCCAGCGCAGACTCAGATCAGCCTGGGCATCCAGCCAGTTTGATCAGACTCGTCGTTAAGTGCACAAAGGGTATCTTGGGGTCTAAGCTACCTCCATGCGGACAGCGCACACTCTGATCAGACTGGGCGAATGCCCAGGCTTATCTGAGTTTGCGCTGGGCGCACAACCACATTGTTGGTTTTGTCATGTCGCGGCTCACATACATATCACTGATATGCCCAAGACCCAAAACAAGTTGGAGTTGAGACATGATTGGACCATTCTTTGCATTTACGGAGTTATGGACCCTTGGTATAAGTAAAAAATCATAAAACTAGCCCACAAAGTTCAAAACATGTTCATGTTACTATATGGGAGATCTTTGCAAAACTTTACAGCTCTCTGTTACAAGCAGAATTTTGTCTCCAAGGGTTATCTTCTCATGGCGTTCCTTTATAAATGAGCCGCGACACGAGAAAACCAACAAAGTAGTTGTGCGCCCAGCGCAGTCTCATATCAGCCTGGGCTTCCGCCCAGTCTGATCAGAGCCTTCACTGTCCGTATGGAGGTAGCTTAGACCCTAACATTAGAACTTTATTTGCATTTTTTAGCTCACCTGAGCCAGCGGCTCCGGGGGAGCTTATAGGATGGTGAGGCTCCGTTGTCCGTCGACCGTCCGTCCACACCTTCAAACGACTTCTCCTCTGAAACCGCTGGGCCGATTGTAACCAAATTTCATATAGAGCCTCCTGGGACCTTAGGAACGAAAAGTTGTTCAAACGGTTCTGGTCACATGACCAACATGGCCGCCATGCCCATATATGGTGAAAACCTGAAAAAATCTTCTTCTCCAGAACCAATAGGTCGATGGCCTTGAAACTTGGTATGTAGCATCGGGTACACGAGTACTACCAAGATTGTTCAAATTATGACCTTTGGTTGACCTTGACCTTTTTTACAGTAAGGTCAAATTTGCTTCCTTATGCTTTTATATGGCAAAATGCTGCAACATAAGATATCTTGGAGACTGTTGAAGATTTTGGCCTAAAAATTGGTACATACAGTCATCTTAATGACTACATAAAGATTTATGAGTACAAGAGGTCAAGGTCATTCTTTGACCTTTGACCCAGAACTCTCATATTTTGACAATATCAAACAATCTTCTCAAAAACAACTAGGCCAATTGTAACCAAATTTCATATAGATCCTCCAGGGGTTGAGGGAATGAAAATTTGTTCATACGATCCAGGTCGCATGCTATGACCAACATGGCCACCACGCCCATATATGGTAAAAACCTTTAAAAATCTTCTTCTCCAGAACCAGTAGACCGATGGCCTTGAAAGTTGTTATGTAGCATTGGGTACTCAAGTACTATTAAGATTGTTCAATTTATGACCCTGGGTTGACCTTGACCTTTTTTATAGCAAGGTCAAATATCGGAAAATGCTAGAACATGAGATTTCATGGTAAGTTTTGAAGATTTTGGCCTCAAAATTGGTATATACAATCATCTAAATGAGCACATGAAAATTTGTGAGTACAAGAGGTCAAGGTCATATTTTGACCTTTGACTAAGAAATCTCAAATTTTGACAATTTCAAACTATCTGCTCTAAAGCCACTGGGCCAATTGAAACCAAATTTCATACAGAGCCTCGAGGGGTTGAGGGAATGAAAAAATTTTCTAACGGTCCTGGACACATGACCAACATGGCCGCCACGCCCATATATGGTAAACACCTTTAAAAATCTTCTTCTCCAGAACCAATTGACCGATGGCCTTGAGACTTTGTATGTAGCATTGGGTACTTGAGTACTTTCAAGATTGTTGAAATTATGACCTTGTGTTGACCTTGACCTTTTACAGCAAGGTCAAATATGGGAAAATGGTAGAACATAAGATTTCATGGAAAGTTTTGAAGATTTTGGCCTAAAAATTGGTACATACAGTTGTCTTAATGAGTTCATGAAGAATTATGAGTACAAGAGGTCAAGGTCATTTTTTACCTTTGATCCAGATCGCTCATATTTTGACATTTTCAACCATTTCCTCAAAAGCCAAAGGGCCAATTGTGAACACATTTCATATAGAGCCTCCAGGGGTTGACTGAATGAAAATTTGTTCAAACGGTCCAGGTCAGATGACAAACTTGGCCGCCATTACCACTTATGGTATAAATCTTTAATATCTTTCTTCTCCAGAACCAATACACCTATGGCCTTGAAACTTGGTAAATAGCATGGAGTACTAGAGTACCACCAAGACTGTTCAAATGATGACCTTGGGTTTACCGTGACCTTTTTTGCGGCATGGACAAATATGGGAAAATGCTAGAACATAAGTTTGAAATTTTGGCCCTAAAAATGGTATATATGGTTATCTTAATGAGTGCATGAAGATTTATGAGTACAAGTGGTCATGGTCATTCTTTGACCCAAAACTCATAATTTGACAATTTCAGACATGATAAGTAAATGCCTCCTTGCCACTTGTTCAGGTGAGCGATTCAGGGCCTCATGGCCCTCTTGTTTCATATGCTATTATTCTTCACTCTCAACACATTTATTAGCGGGGTTTTTTTTGGCCGCATATCTTGTTACAAGTAGTTAATATGAGCCGCGACGCGAGAAAACCAACAATGTGGTTGTGCGCCCAGCGCAGACTCAGATCTGCCTGGACATCCGCTAAGTTTGACAAGACTCTTCGTTAAGTTCTCAAAAGGTAGCTAAGGGACTAAGCTACCTCCCTGCGGACAGCGAAGACTGTCTGAATACTAACAGTAAACACACAGTTAATCTGACTGATCAAACGTATGAATACTAACAGTAAACACACAGCTAATCTGGCTGATCAAATGTCTGAATACTTACAGTAAACACACAGCTAATCCGACAGATCAAAATGTCTGAAAATTTACAGAAAACACACAGCTAATCTGACTGATCAAACGTATGAATATTTACTTCAAACACACTGCTAATCTAGATTAGACTGATCAAATGCCTGAATACTTACAGTAAACACACAGCTAATTTGACTAATCAAATGTCTGAATACTTACAGTAAACACGCAGCTAATCTGACTAATCAAATGTCTGAATGATTACAGTAAACACACAGCTAATCTGGCTGATCAAATGTCTGAATGATTACAGTAAACACAAAGCTAATCTGACTGATCAAATGTCTGAATGATTACAGTAAACACACAGCTAATCTGACTAATCAAATGTCTGAATGATTACAGTAAACACAAAGCTAATCTGACTGATCAAATGTCTGAATGATTACAGTAAACACACAGCTAATCTGACTAATCAAATGTCTGAATGATTACAGTAAACACACAGCTAATCTGGCTGATCAAATGTCTGAATACTTACAGTAAACACACAGCTAATCTGACTGATCAAATGTCTGAATGATTACAGTAAACACACAGCTATTCTGACTTATCAAATGTCTGAATGATTACAGTAAACACAAAGCCAATCTTACTGATCAAATGTCTGAATGATTACAGTAAACACAAAGCCAATCTTACTGATCAAATGTCTGAATGATTACAGTAGACAGTAGGCTTATCTGACCAATCAAATGCCTGAACATTTACAGTAAATAGACAGCTTATCTGACTGATCACAACCAGGATAGTAAACACACAGCTCACTTGACTCATTAAAATGTCTGAAATGTACAGTAAACACACTGCTATTCTGACTGATTTTAATGTCTGAATCTGAATATTTACAGTAAACAGAAAGGTATATTCTTGAACCATAGCTCACTTGCTCTAGTATTGCTTGAATGTTTACAGTAAACACAGCGATAATCTGACAAGTTTTAATGTTCAAATACAAATAATAACCACAACGCTAATCTGACTGATTAAAATGTCTGAATGTTAATATTAAACACAATGCTAATCAGACTGATTAAACTGTCTTAATATTCATATAGCAAATCAAATGCTAATCTGATGATTGAAAAATCTGAATATTCATATACGTATTGAATCCCGTTTACAGCAGTTGAAAAGATTTCCGCCTCCAGCGGAATTCGAACCAGAGACTGCTAGATCAGCAAGGCAGCGCTTAACCAACTCAGTTACAAGGGGTCCTTTGAGCCCGTGACCACTGTATTATGAGCCAAAAGCTTAAAATAACCCTGACCTGCACAAAGGGAAGGGATGGGGCGGGGGTTGGGGGAAGGAGAGGAATAAAAGAGACAATTACAATACCTTGTTTATCCTCAATATTCGAATATTATTCAACAAGAAACAGTGAAAACCCTGAGAAGACTACTTCGGAGCAATCTTCTCAGGGTATTCTCTGTTTCTCAGCTGAAAAGAGACAAACACAATACCTTGTTTATCCTCAATATTTGAATATTATTCCATTGCAGACAGCCTTTCATAATTACCCTCTCGTCGCCCTGATATGACTGAAATACTGTTGAAATGGACGTAAAATCGCAAGTCATCTATCCCTCCATCGCGGGTGTAAGTCCGACCAAGACTTGATTCTGCTGTATCTCCTGGATGATTTTGGTCTTGGTCTCAGTGTGTTGTCACTCCTGCCCCCCCCCCTATCGACCCGAAATTACAGAAACACCCCCCCCCCCATCGACCCGAAATTACAGAAACACGGACGAAAGGCCTGCAACTACCAAATGATCCATCCATTTACCCTCTATTTCGCATCTCAGAATTTCAGCACTTTCGCCACTATATAATCTGCCAGGCTTTGAGGCAAATTCCGAAGAATTCGAATGAACACAAAACTGTCAATTCCAACAATATAATAATATTTTGGGTACTTTGAAATAAGGGCATGGGTATAAGCGTCAACCACCTTTGACAGATCCGATGAAAGAAATCGATTTACTGTTTGACTGCTTGTCTTGTCTGAAAATATTCAAGAGCAGTTATGTGACATTATAATTGAGCCGCGACACGACAAAACCAACAATGTGGCTGTGCGCCCAGCGCAGACTCAGATCAGCCTGTGCATCCGCCCAAGCATCAGATTCTTCGTTAAGTGCTCAAATGGTAGCGAAGGGTCTAAGCTACCTCCATGCGGACAGCGAAGACTCTGATCAGACTGGGCGGATGCCAAGGCTGATCTGAGTCTGAACTGGCCGCACAACCATATTTGATGGTTTTGTCGTGTCGCGGCTTAATTATTCTCTTTGACAAAAGTTAACATTCCATGTAGTTGTAAAGTAAATGTAAAAAGATTATTATAAAAAATATTTACTTTCAGTATGAAGATAAATGCATTCTTGATCAACACCAATACTATAAGTATGGAAGCGTCCTAGTGACAGGTAAAAAAGTATTTAACTCATACGTAGGAGATACTAAGTCCTACGTAGTAGATAATAAGTCTTACGTAGGTGTTTGTTAGTCCTACGTAGGACTTACTAACACCTACGTAGGAGATCATAAGTCCTACAACGTAAGACTTACTAACTCTTACGTACAAGATAATATTTCCTACGTAGGACTTATGATCTCTTACGTGAGTGAGTGAGTGAACTCGGGTTTAACGTCCCACCAACAACGAGGTCATATGGGGACGGGACCTCGGTTTAAAGTCTCATCCGAAAGACCGGAGAAGCGGGGGATCGATCTTGCGATCCCTGGATTGGTAGTCTGGAGTGTTATCCACTACACTACAGCCGCTCCCTGATCTCTTACGTAGGAGATAATAAGTCCTACGTAGGGTCCTACGTAGGACTTATGATCTCCTACGTAGAAGATAGAAAGTCCTATGTAGGACTTACTAACACCTACGTAGGAGATGATAAGTCTTCGCAGGACTTACTAACTCCTACGCAAGACTTACTAACACCAACGTCTATTCTATTCTATTCTATCCCATAACCTTGATAGGTCGTTGGGGCACCACAGATGACTTCCAAACAATCCCTTTCCACCTTGTCCTGTCTTCAGCTGCCCTAGCTGAGCTGGCAAAATCCATTCCTGTCCACTCCTTGATATTGTCTTCCCACCTCTTCTTCTGTCTACCTCTTCTTCTTTTTCCTTTCACTGTGCCCTGAAGAATTGGCTTTGCTAAACCAGAAGACCTTGAGACGTGGCCAAACCACCTTAGTTTCCGTTTCTTGACCAGCATCAGGAGTTCATCATATTCTCCAATGGCTGCTTGGATCTTCCTGCGCACCTCCTCATTGGTTATATAGTCCTTGTACGAAATGTTCAGTAACCTTCGGTAGCATCTCATCTCAAAGGCGTGCGTTCTTTTCTCTAACTCTGCTGTCAAGGTCCACGATTCACAAACATACAGAAATATGGAAATGACAAGGGAGCGCATAAGTTTCACCTTTGATCCAAGAGATATGTTGTTATCTCTCCAAATTGGTTTCAGCTTGGTAAGAGCTGAAGTGGCTTGTGCAATCCTTGAGAGAACCTCCTGTTTTGAGCCCTCATCTGAGACAACTGCTCCAAGTTACTTGAAGCTTGTTACAGTACCCAGCTTCTGCCCTTTTACCTTGATCTCCCTCTGGATCCTATCTGCACTGTTCGTCATCAGTTTGGTCTTCTCAGAACTGATCTCCATCATATATATTGTGCAGGTTTGGTCGAGACTTTCAACTAGAGAGTCTAATTCCTGCTCTTCCTCAGCTAGAGCGTCTATGTCATCGGCAAACCACAGATTGGTAATGTTTCTGCCGCCTATGCTAACCTTTCGTCCTACGTAGGTGTTAGTGAACACCAACGTAGGATTTACTAACACCTACGTAGGACTTTCTTGCTGACCAACTTACACCTACGTAGGAGATAATAAGTCCAACGTAGGACTTACTAATACCTACGTAGGAGACAATAAGTCCTACGTAGGACTTACTTACTCCTACGTAGGTGTTAGTAAGTCCTACGTAGGACATACTAATTCCTACGTAGAACTTTCAAACTCCTAATTCCTATGTAGGAGTTAATAAGTCCTACGTAGGACTTACTAACACGTACGTAGGAGTAGGAGTAAGTAAGTCCAACGTTGGAGTATGTAAGTCCTACGTAGGAGTTTATAAATCCTACGTAGGAGTTAATAAGTCCAACGTAGAAGTTAATAAGTTCGACGCAGGAGTTACTAAGTCCTACTTAGGACTTTCTATTTCCTACGTATGAGATAAAAAAAATAACCTGTCACTAGGACGCTTCCATATATAAGCATTGTAAAAACACTAATTTTCAAATTGATTAGTGAGCCGCAACACGACTAAACCAACAAAGTGCTAGTGTGCGCCCAGCGAAGACTCAGATCAGCCTGTGCATCCGCCCAGTCTGATCGGAATCTTCGCTGTCCGCAAACCCTTAGCTACCCTTTAAGTGCAAAACGAAGACTCTTATTAGACTGGGCGTATGCCACATGCCACTTTGTTGGTTTTGTCGTGTCGCGGCTCATTTTGAGTAAGCACTTCACAAAGCCAGTGCAGGAGTGAACGCTCCGAAAATGAACATTTTCGAGATAATGTTTCATTTAGATGTTTATAAAAGCTGTATCTTTGTATTCGCAAAAAAAACCCACTAGAAACTGTGTTTATGAAACACAATGCCCCCAACCTTATGCTTTCATCTAAAGAAGGTTTATCCCATAATGTATAAGTCAGAAAGAGATATAACTCAACCCAGCATTTATAGATTTGGCTAAAAAGCTAATCAGGTCAATTACACCTTGGGCTGTAACTGTATGCCAAATATAATCATGCTAGCTTTAGCGTTTCTTCGGATATTTTGGTCACAAGGTTATTCCCACATAAAATGCCTATGTCCAAAAAAATGGGGAATAACTCAACCAAAAATTTACGAATTGCATGTGTCTCAAAAGTTCATCAGTTCATCAACACATTGGTTTGTAACTGTATGCCAAATATCAGGATCATAGCTAAAGCGTTTCTTCAAATATTTTGGTCACAAGAATATTCCTATATAAAATGTCTATGTACAAAAAAGGGAAATAATTCAACCAAAAATTTACGAAATATGCTAAAAAGTTAATTACTTCATCTACACCTTGGTCTGTAACTGTATGTCAAATATAAACGCGCTAGCATATGCGGTTCTTCAGATATTTTGGTCACAAGTTTATTCCTATATAAAATGCCTATGTCCGAAAAAGGGGAATAACTCAACCAAAAAAATATGCTCAAAAGTTAATCTGTTCATCTACACCTTGGCCTGTAACTGTATGCCAAATATAAACATGCTAGCTTAAGCAATTTCTCAGATATTTTGGTCACAAAGTTATTCCTATATACGATGCATATGTCCGAAAAAGGGGAATAACTCAACCAATTTACAAAATATGTTCAGAAGTTTTAAAAATCAGTTCATTTACACTTTCATCTGTAACTGTAATCCAAATATCAGGATCCTAGCTTATGCGTCTTCAGATATTTTGGTCACAAGGTTATTCCTATATAAAATGCCTAAGTCCGAAAATGTGCTCAGATATTAATCAGTTCATCTACACATTTGTCTTTAACTGTATGCCAAATATAAACATGCTAGCTTAAACGGTTCTTCAGATATTTTTGTCACAATGTTGTTCCTCTAAATATAATGACAAAGCCGAAAAAGGGGCATAACTCCTGAACGACAAAATCGGCGGAGAAAAAAATACGGGTCTGCTTATTTTTAATGTACGTGCCACATTTAAAATTTTAAGAGCCTAGCATAAGGGGTTCTTGAGTGTCCAGCTGCCAGAAAGCGTAACAGACGGACGGACGGACACGCCCAAACCAATCTGTCCCCTCAATTTCTCCGAAGTTGGTGGCATAAAACAATAGTGTTACTAAGTGGCAGAAGGTAGCGGATTTTTTTGTGAAGGTAGCGGATTCGAACTTCCGTTGGACTAGCCGCTGAAACAGTTGACAACCCAGGAGTAAGGCTAGCTTTGTGGCCATCCACTTGAGAAAAAGCTGCTCATTTTGCAATCCGCTTGAACACAGGGTATAATCGATTCCGCTAATTTTCGCTTCCTGCAGAGACTGTACATCATATTTGGCTCCCGCCGTGACTGTCGGCGATATCTTGCTTCCTGCCGAGACTTCTGTACATGATAAATGGCTTCCTGCAGAGACTGTCCGCGTGATTCTGCTTCCTGCCGAGGCTCTCGGCAGGAAGCAGAGTCACGCGGACAGTCTAGGCAGGAAGCCATTTTTCGAGGACAGTAATCCCTGCAGGAAGCAAGAGTTCGTGGACAGTCTCGGCGGAAGCCAAATGTGACGGGCAGTCTCTGCAGGAAGCGAAAATTGGTGGACTGGTTTATACCCTGTGTTGAACTGTGATACTTCATATGACAATTTTCCGTTTTGTGGCGTGGGTGGGGTATCCTAAAAAAAGGCAAAGTTTTCCCGAATTACTGTACCCATGGGGGCAGTTGGTGTGAAGGCCCACCGTATCTTGTTCCTAACATATGAAACACGAGGTCCATACCTCTTGTTTTGATGCCTTTAACTTTCACTGAATCGAAACAGGCCCGGAGGTTATAAAACTTGAGTACATTCTCATACTCAAAACAAAGCGCACTGATTGGCTGCTTCCGATTTTGAGTTTGAGATTATACTCAAGTTTTATAACCTCGGACCCAGATGCCCATTTAGTCCTGGGTTACCAGAGAGGCTGTTTCAGTCGTTAGTCTAACGAGATTCGAATCCGTGACTTTCTCTGCCAAATCCCAGAGAGAGAGCCTCTAATGACTCGACCACGTCACCTTTTCTAAATATACTTACAGAATTTCAAATGCCGACCATATACATTCTCGAGGTCTCTGTCTGCCTGTTGAAGTACAATGGCCTGCGCTTTTTCGAAAGCATCAAAATTCAGTATCTGTGTTCTGAAACCACCTGGCTCTAATACATGAACTGTCACCCCAGTGGAATATAGCTCAAGCCTGGAAGGATACAGTATCGAAAATATTGAGCCATTTTAGAAATTATAGAGCCGCGACACGACAAAACAAAGTGGCCTGTACGCCCAGCAAAGACTCAGATCAGCGAGGGCATCTGCCTAGTCTGACCACAGTCTTCGGTGTGTGTTAAACGCGGACAGCGATGACTCTGATCAGTCTGGGCGGAAGCCCAGGCTGATCTGAGTCTTTGTTGGCCCCACATGCTACTTTGTTGGTTTTGTCATGTCGCCGCTCTATTTTTTCTCTCTCTCTCTTTTTTATGTTCAACTTTTTTCAATAAAAAACCCAAAGCAATGTATTCACAAGTGTAAAATTAAAGGAGGAGTGTCTATAAGGCTGTTTTCATGGCCACAAACGATTTTCTTTAAACTTTGTAGACTAAAAGTAATATGTGTTAACTGTAATGTCATGCAATATTAAATCAAATGGTGAAGGTTTCTGTGTTGTGTACATGATGAAGGTGGGTGGGGTAATTCTGGCCCGAAGAGGGTTCTCTTAAGAAAATGCCAATATTTTTTAATGTTGTTTACAACTAGAAGTCTACCATTTCAAGACTCCTTATGCAATGCCAGACATAACAAATAATACTTTTGTGGAAATTTTGCATGCAATGTTTTTATACTTACTTGTATGTCATACCTAAATTTTAGTCTTTTTTATTCTCCAACTTTACGCAAAACCACAACAGCTTTTTACACTCAAAGCTATTCCAATGATATTTTGCAGTTATACATTATATTTTAATGGTTGTTCCAAAATTATGCCGATAATTTTCTAAAATGAATATTTTCTGAGTTATCTTCCCTTAAATCCGTTTCTTTTATTTATTCTTTTTTTATTTATTTATTTATTATTTATTTTTTGTTCCAAACTTATTATTCAGATTTTATACCCCGCCACATGATAGTGGCAGGATATTTATACCCCCGACATACGAAGTTTTTTATATAATTTTTGTCATTCCGTCTGTTCCTCCGTTGGTCCGTGGGTCCTTGCGTCCGTCCGTCCGTTTGTCAAGTTTACGTCAAAGTTTTGCTTTAAACCTTTTGTGATTGCTCATATTTCTGTACCCTTATGACAGTTTCTCTTCATATTTAGTTCATTATATCTCTATAGCTTTACCTTTGATCTGATATATCAAGGCACCTTAGTCAGGCCCCTGGGTGGGGGTCAGAGGTCAATGATTATGACGTAGGCATTTTCATCATGTCAAAAGTTTGCCTTAAACCTTTTTTGATTGTTCATGTTTCTGTACCCACATGTCAGATTCATTTCATATTTGGTTCATAATATCTCTTGAGCATTACTTTTGATGTGAAGAGTCTTTGCAACTGGGTCAGGCCCCTGGGTGGGGCCAAGGGTCAATAATCAGGAATTTGGCCCTCTCATTATGTCAAAGTTTTGGGTTAAACCTTTTAGATTGCATATATCTCTGTAAATGCATTGCAGATATCTTCCATATTTCATTCATGATATCTCTATAGCACTGCTTTTGATAGGGACTTTTCAGGGTCAGGCTCATGGGTGGGGCCAGGGGTCAATAACTAGGACTCAGCCATTTGTTGTATATTTTGCTTGTCGTGATATATTTAAATGGAGACTGTCAGAGAGTAGCTTTTCCCCCCTAGTAGTTTTACCCCCCGGAAAAATGACTATGATTTTTCCATAGTAGAATTTCCCACCGGAAAAGTGGCTATATAGTAGAATTTTCCCCCGGAAATATGACTATATAGCCAATTTTCCCCCGGGAAAATCTACTATACGTGTTTTTGCATAGCCGGTTTTCCCCTCTATAGTGGATTTTCCCCTGGTATTATGACTGCAGGAAAACATGCTACATAGTGGAATTTGCTCCTTCTCTAATTATAATACTGAGGTTCATAACTGAAACAGAAATATGAGTATCTGTCCGTAAAATATCGATGGATAACAGATGCTAAAACCGCATGCATGTGTCCATCAGTCTGTCTTATTTTTGTTTTAGGGAAAACAGGTAGGCATTTTGCTTGTCCATGTTAGCCACAAACGGATGTGAGTGTACGTGGCTGTGTGCATAAACTTGTATAATTTTGCGTTTACACAAGCGTTCATCTGTGCGTGCGCGCAGCGGAGTGCCTGGACTAGTGTTCGCCTTTCATGCAGGAGTTGTGGGCTCGACTCCCATTGGGACACCCGTCCGATTATGATTTTCAATGAAATAAGCTCTCTACTTAATCAACATGACTAGCCGTTCGTACATCTTCCTGTAAGCTTGCATGCGTTTGTGTACGTATATAAATATCTGCGATGGGAAGAAATCAGTTCTGTTCTGTTCAATTCTCGTATCGCACAGTGGTCGTTCCTTAAATAAGTAATTATCAATTAATGTAAAATACGGTTGCTTAATTTGCATATTGATTTTTTTTAATTTATCACGTTTATTACCTCCCTTGAAGTACTGATACATTTCTTATGCGATTAATTCCGTAAGATGTCTCTGTTCCATTCCGTTGCGTTTCGTTCCGTTCCGCAAACTACCAATAGCCATGTCAAATTCACTAATATCCAATTTCCCGATGGGGGGGAAAAGGACTATGGGGGAAAAGTGGCTCTATGAGGTCCGGACAATCCACTATATAGCCGTCCTTCCTATAGCTATTTTTCCGGGGGGGAAGGGGGAAAACCACTCTCTGACAGGGACTAGTGATGCATGACTGATTTCATTGTATACTAGTTTACTTTACATGGATGTTGCTGCTGACCTAAGATCAAGGTCAAAGACTTTGAATCTGTTCCTTTAACATTTAACTTTTGTGTTAAAAGTTTGCTTTCATTAGACGGTGGCACTGGTCGGGGGTATACGTGAGTCCCTGCTCACATGCTCTAGTTTGTTTTCTGGTGTGTGTCTTTATGTTCACCTGTTGTACGTAAATTTATCTGCCTGTCTGTTTGACCGTATGTCAACCTGACTATCCGTGAGACTTCGTTTCCTTTCCTCAACTTGAGTATTTTAATGGATTTTCTTCAAACTTGACATGTGCACTTGTCTTGGGCCTTTACAAGCTGCGCTAAAACATGCATACTCTAATAGATGAATATTTTGAAGAAAATTGTCAGTATAAAATATAAAATCTAAAGATGATGACGGTTTTAAAGCAGGGAACTCATTCCATGCAAATGCTCTGAAATGAGTTATTTGATTCTCTGCATTTTGAAATAAGACCCCAAAGGGTACAAGTTTATGTCCTATCTGCATTTAAATTCCAGGCATAGAAGTGGAGAAAATAGGAGAACAAACACTAAGAACAATGATCTGAAAATAATAAGCGATAAAGTCGGTAGAGTGTAAAGTAACATAATCATAAAATAAAATTATACGATTAATTTTTAAAGAGTACTAAGTCTTGTTATTTTCAAATATGTTAACTATGGCTTCAAAGCAATAAATAATTCAAAAAGCACAGAATTCAGTTTGAATCATTAAGATATCAAAGCTTGATATTGTTTAAATTGACCAAATTTGGAGAAATGGGAAATAAGTATAAGTATTGTAAATGACTGCGTAAACCCCGCCACTGCAAACCTTTAATAGAATAGATGTTTTTCATGATTTTATACATGCACATGTATATAACTCCGGGACAGGGGCAGGTAACTTCCTTGTGATAAAAATATAACCATACCTAGAAGCTATTATTGTTTTGACAGTTTGTCACATATTTTATAAAAATCCTTTTCAATTCTGATTTTATATAAGTTTTCTTTTTTCATGATTTGATACAAGTACATTGTATATAGCACTGTGTCAGAGGTAGATAATTCCTCGAGAAAACATTTTGATTCTAAAAGGAAGCTTATATTACTTTGATAATTTGCTGCAAGTTTTAGGAAGGTCACTTTCAACGTTAATTCTATTTGGACTTCTTCATGATCTTATAAATATGTACATCCCCGAGGCAGGGGCAGATAAGACTGTTTAACTAAATTCTGGTTGTTAAAGAAAGCTAATGTTAATTATATCATTTCTGTGAAATTTCATAAAGATATACCAAAACTCTAATTTTACATGTATATAGTTTTTGCATGATTTTATGCATGCAAATAGCCCTATGCCAGGGGCAAATAACCGCTGGGGACAAAATGTTGATCCTGACAAGAAGGGAGTATTGCTTAAATAAGTAGTTGCAAGTTTCAGGAAAATCGCATTCAAACCTGATTTTGTAAACATTTACATGATTTTATACAGATTACCCTGGTCGACAAAAGTTTGCTTGTTACAGAAAGGATATATTACTTCAATCATTTCCGTGAAATTTCATCAAAATATTTCAAAGTATAATGGAATTACAGACCATAACCCACGTTTGAGACATTGACAGGGGCAATAATTCTATCAAGATACATCGAAATTCGTCCAATCCCAAGCCAGCTATTCCCAAGACCAATGCACATGCCAAGTTTAAAAAAAATCAAAATACTCAAGTTATCGAAAAGAAACGAAGTGTTCATAGTGCAAGAACAGACAGACAGATGGACAGACAGGTAGCTTGACAGAGAGACAGGCAGTCAGATGAACAAACATATGGACAACCAGCTTGGAAACATCACAGCCTGCCACTTATGTGTGGCGGGGTATAAAAACTGAGTAATAATTAAAATGAAATAAAAAATAGATTTAAGGGGAGATAACTCAGAATATATTCATTGTAGAAAATTATCAGCATAATTTTGGAACAACCATCTAATATATGGGTGTAGAAATTTCACAAAAGTATTATAATCATGTGTTAAATCTGGCATTGCATAATGAGTCATTAAATGATAGACTTCAAGTTCTAAGTAGCAATAAAAATAGTAGCTTTTCTTAACAAAACCCTCTTTTGGCCCGAAGTACGTCACCCACTTTCATCTCGTACACACCAAAGAAACCTTCACCAATTGATTTAATATTGCATGACATAACAGCCAACACATAGTAGTCTGAGCTTACAAAATTTTAAAGAAAATCGGTTGTGGCCATGAAAAAAACAACCTTATGTGGCTGTCACACAGTGACGTATAGCATCAGCGTATGCCGACGTATGAGAAATTTAGCAAATACGCTGGTGTACGTTGAATAAGTTAGGGGTACGTTATGAATAAGTTACGAGCACGCTCAAATACGTTGGTATAAGTTGTTGTACGTCGAATGCGGCCCAAAATTTTGTGCATGCATAAAATTTTCAGCGTACGCCGACGTATTGTTTATAAGTTAGTCATAAGTTTGGTGTACGCAACAGGTAAGTTATGCGTACGTCCATGCACGTAACTTGTAAGTTAATCATACGTTGACATACGTCGGCATTGTGGAGCGTACGCGTAACTTATTTCTAACTTATAGGTAACTTACCTGTAACTTATACCGAACGTATCCAGAACGTATCCAACCTATGCCTGACGACCTTAGAACTTATTCAACGTATCACGAACGCACTGAGCGTATTAAGGTAACATATCCGCCAGCGACCTGGGCTTCAGCTGTATATATTGGATACAGATCAGCAATTCATCACTTTTAAATAAGGAATCTTCTTGGACCGCTTCTGCTTGTCGTTTTGGGGCTTAAGAGGGGGTTAATACTTCAGATGCCACCACAGCTGCTGCAGATGCCGCCACGGATACCACTAAAGAGGCATTGGAGTCTGCGCGAGAGGGAGGCTGGCTACCATCCTAGGCACGGCAATCGGGTGATGATTGGGACGACGGTAGGCATGCAGGTGGTCAGCTACTACCTGCAAAGTTCTCTAATTTTCGTTTTTTAGGCCTGTCCATCGATCAACGTCCACTACAATAAAAAGTGTTGTAGAGAGCCGTCGCTTTACATCTGATCGTCGAAGCACGCTCCAATACGCTATACATAAGGTCGGCGTAAGTTAGACTAACGTTGTGCATGCGTTTCGGCATAAGACAAGAACGCTACAGATACGCTGGGAACACGCTGTTATACGCATGTATAAGTTATGTATACGCTAGGGATAAGTTGTGAATAAGTTATTTATACGTTTCAGTGCGCTATGTGTGCGTTCCAAAACCGGCTGCTGTTTGATGTTTTAATTTATCTCCAGCGTATGCCAACGTATTGGATAAATTTTTCATACGTTGGCATACGTTGTCTGAAACGTTGTAGTGTGACAGGGCCTTTATAGGCACCGCTCTATTGATTCTCACCTTTGGGATCATTAAGTTCGTTTCGAGTCATACTGAAAGCAGAGTTCCGCTACAGGGCGCGACCACTATGTCACTGACCAGGAGTGCATCATGTTTCATTTCTGGTAATCAACAGACTCACTCAAATCGAGTCTGCTATTTTTGTTTTTGTTGTATTCCTTGCCCCCAAAGGATCTTACTTTTCAGACTAATATGTATCTTTACCGCAGCTTTGAGGTCGTAAAGTGCCCCCCCCCCCCCCCCCCCCCCGTGTTTCGACATAGTGCAAATTTAAAATAATTGAGCCGCACCATGACAAAACTAACAAAGTGGCATGTGAGCCCAGCGAAGACTCAGATCAGCATCCGCCCAGTCTGATCAGAGTCTTCGCTGTCCGCATGGAGCTAGGTTATATCCTTAGCTATCCTGAAAGGCAAAGCAAAGACTCTGATCAGACTGGGCGGATGCCCAGGCTGATCTGAGTCTTCGCTGGCGCACATGCCACTTTGTTAGTTTTGCCGTGTTGCGGCTCAATTATTATCATTCTTATCCTTTGGGATCAATGAGTTCATTCAGAAAACATAAGAGCTCCTTAAGCCTATATTAGGGGGCGTGACCGGTGTATTTATAACAGCTCATTACTGGTCATCACCAGTAAGAGACACAATCGTACCGTGTCTGCTAGTCCTGGCCTGGATCCAGAGCAATACGTACTGGTGGGGCTGTGGATAACTGGTCGGGCTTGGAGGTGTCGAGATGCATTTGTGCGTGTTAGGGGGGGGGCTTGAAATATATGACTTAATGAAATTTTTGACAATGTCCTTTTTGCCTTGAAATATATGTTGTGATATCTCATTTAGAATCGCCTCGCTGAGGCGATTCTAATGAGATGTCACGGCATATATTTTAATAGACCCAGGTGGCGGGACTGAATCCCCAAAGTCCACCCCCTGAATCCGCGGCTGCATTCCCCTTTTTTTCTCTTCCCTGTCCCATAAGGGACTGATGTAGCATATAAAATATCTCGAAGCGTGCCAGGTCTACAATGGTTAGGATGGAATAAACAAATCAGAGCATTTTTTCGCATGAACAACTGATTATAGCTCGCTAACGCTCGTGTATCATCTCCCGTACCGACGGACAAACCCTGCTCTCACTAATACTCTATATATCCTGGAAGACATAGCCCTTTCAAAATGGGGTCAGCTCTTAAAGAAAAAAATTGCTCCTGTAGGAGAAAATCCCTTCTCTAAGAGTCGACTCCCACTGAGCACTGAGAAGAAAGGCAAAGACTAAACTGGTAGAGTTGCAGCCCCTGAAAATTAAATAAAAAAATCGGGTAATAATTTCCCACCTGAGTCTTTCTGAAAATCCCTCAACCGCAAACTTCGACATAGAATACGACATACAGCCAATCATGGCAACCCGTCCTAAGCAACTCGACATGTTGACGATACGACCACGTGACTTCCTGATTAACGGCAGAAACGCCTTTGTGACTCGAACCATTCCGTACATGTTTACGTCCATACTTTGTTCTATTTCGGCCATCGGCGTTAACTCTAATGGACCTATTCCTATGGCAACTCCAGCATTGTTGACAAGACCCCACAGCCCTATAAAAAGCAAAAAAAAAAAAGAGGGCCATGAGGCTCTGAATCGCTCACCTGAGTAAAAAGATCAATTGTCAAAATAGGATCATCAATTGAACAAACCTTATGGTTTAAAACTGTCAAAGTATGAAAGACACTTGTTAAAGCCCATAAAGTGACCTTCACCTCTATTGCTAAAAATGTTCAAGTACTAATTTATTTGACTGTATTTATTAACTTATGCACCAAAATTTTCTACAAGGTCCATGAACACTTATATTCAACCGTTTCCCATATAAAAGCACCATACAGCAAATCTGACCTTGCAAAAAATATCAAAGTCCCCCAGCCCCTGGAGGCTCTCCATGAAATATGGTTACAATCTGCCTAGTAGCTTTTGAGATGTTTGAAATTGTCAAAATATGAGAGTCCTGGGTCAAGGGTCAAAGAATAACCTTGACCTCTTGTACTCACTAATCCTTATATACTCATTAAGATGACTGTAATACCAGATTTTAGGCCTAAATCTTTGAAATTTTCCAAGGAATCTTGTGTTCTAGCATTTTCCCATATTTGACTTTGCCGTTGAAAAACCAAAGGAAATCATTTGAACAATCTTGATAGTACTCGAGTACTCGATGCTACTTACCAAGTTTCAAGGCCATCGGTAAATTGGTTCTGGAGAAGAGGATTTTTAAAGGTTTTATCCATAAATGGGCCATGTTGATCAAGTGACCCAGACCATTTGAAGAAATTTTGGTTCCCTCAACCCCTGGAGGCTCTATATGATATTTGGTTACAATTGAACCAGTGGCTTTTAAGAAGAAGCTTGAAATTGTCAAAATATGAGAATTCAGGGTCAAAGGTCAAAGAATGACATTGACCTCTTGTACTCATGAATCTTCATGTACTCATTAAGATGACTGTATTTACATAGTATTAGGTCTAAATCTTCAAAAGTTTCCAAGAAAGCTTATGTTCTAGCATTTTCCCATATTTGACCTTGCTGTAAAAATGGTCACGGTCAACCCAAAGTCATCATTTGATCAATCGTGATAGTCCTCGAGTACCCAATGCTATATACCAAGTTTCAAAGCCACCAGTCAATTGGTTCTGGAGAAGAAGATTTTTTAAGTTTTTTACTATGTATGAGCGTTGCAGCAATATTGGTCATGTGACCCAGTCCGTTTTAACAAATTTCATTCGCATAACGCCTGAAAGTTCTATATGAAATCTGGATACAAATGAACCAGTCGCTTTTGAGGAAATTGTCTAAAATTGTCAAAATATGAGAGACCTGGGTCAAAGGTCAAGAATGACCTTGACCTCTTGTACTCACTAATCCTTATATACTCATTAAGATGACTGTAATACCAGATTTTAGGCCTAAATCTTTGAAATTTTCCAAGGAATCTTGTGTTCTAGCATTTTCCCATATTTGACTTTGCCGTTGAAAAACCGAAGGAAATCATTTGAACAATCTTGATAGTACTCGAGTACTCGATGCTACTTACCAAGTTTCAAGGCCATCGGTAAATTGGGTCTGGAGAAGAGGAATTTTTAAAGGTTTTATCCATAAATGGGCCATGTTGATCAAGTGACCCAGACCATTTGAAGAAATTTTGGTTCCCTCAACCCCTGGAGGCTCTATATGATATTTGGTTACAATTGAACCAGTGGCTTTTAAGAAGAAGCTTGAAATTGTCAAAATATGAGAATTCAGGGTCAAAGGTCAAAGAATGACGTTGACCTCTTGTACTCATGAATCTTCATGTACTCATTAAGATGACTGTATTTACATAGTATTAGGTCTAAATCTTCAAAAGTTTCCAAGAAAGCTTATGTTCTAGCATTTTCCCATATTTGACCTTGCTGTAAAAATGGTCAAGGTCAACCCAAAGTCATCATTTGATCAATCGTGATAGTCCTCGAGTACCCAATGCTATATACCAAGTTTCAAAGCCACCAGTCAATTGGTTCTGGAGAAGAAGATTTTTTAAGTTTTTTACTATGTATGAGCGTTGCAGCAATATTGGTCATGTGACCCAGTCCGTTTTAACAAATTTCATTCGCATAACGCCTGAAAGTTCTATATGAAATCTGGATACAAATGAACCAGTCGCTTTTGAGGAAATTGTCTAAAATTGTCAAAATATGAGAGACCTGGGTCAAAGGTCAAGAATGACCTTGACCTCTTGTACTCAAACATACTCATGTACTCATTAAGATGACTGTATTACCCAGTATTTAGGCCTAAATCTTCAACAGTATGTTCTAGCATTTTCCCATATTTGAACTTACTGTAAAATAGGTCAAGGTCAACCCAAGGTTATAATTTGAATAATCTGGACAGTCCTTGAGTACTCAATGCTACATACCGGGTTTCAAGGCCATTGGTCAATCGGTTCTGGAGAAGAAAATTTTTTAAGTTTTTTTACAACATATGGGCGTGGCAGCCAACCCAGACCATTTTAACAAATTTTCATTCCCTCAACGCCTGAAACTTTTATATGAAATCTGGTTACAACTGACCCATTGGCTTTTGAGGAGATTGTCTGAAATTGTCGAAATAAGAGAGACCAGGGTCAAAGGTCAAAGGATGACCTTGACCTCTTGTACTCACAAATCTTCATGTACTCATTAAGATGATTGTATTTACCAATTTTTAGGCCCAAATCTTTAACAGTTTCAAAGAAATCTTATGTTCTAGCATTTTCCCTTGTAAAACTAACAAAGACCAAATTTGAACCTACCGTATGATAGGTCAAGGTCAACCCAAGGTCATAATTTGAACAATCTTAGTAGTACTCACGTACCCGATGCTACATACCAAGTTTCAAGGCCATCGGCCAATTTGTTTTGGAAGAGAAGATTTTCTAAGGTTTTCATCATATATGGGCATGGCGGCCATGTTGGTCATGTGACCAAGACCATTCTAACTACTTTTTGTTCCTAAGAACCCAGGAGGCTACATATGAAATTTGGTTACAATCAAAGCAGAAGTCTTTGAAATTGTGGACAGACGGACGACGTACGACGGACGACGTACGACGGACGGACGACGGAGCCTGCCTATACTATAAGCTCCCCCGGAGCCTCTGGCTCAGGTGAGCTTAAAAACAAAACAAAAAAAAAAACAATAATAATAATGATAAAAATGAATAAATAGGAAAATACGTCTTAAGGTGAATGGATACACAAGGAAACCAACTCAGCCATTTTTATTTTGCCTCCTATCTCAAACTTGTTCAGCTCAATCAGAAAAGGGTGTGTGGGTTTTTTTTAACAGGAAAGCCAATAAAATTAAGTTACTTTCCATTGAAAAAAACTGGCAGGAGAACATGGTGGTGTATCTTTTCACCTTAAAAGCAATGACCAACCACCCAACAAACATTTGAGCCGCAATACGAGAAAACCAACAAAGTGGCATGTGCGCCCAGCGAAGACTCAGATTAGCCTGGGCATCCGCCCAGTCTGATCAGAGTCTTCAATGTCCGCATGGAGGTAGCTTAGGCCCTTAGTTACATAATAGGCGCACAGCGAAGACTCTGATCAGACTGGGCGGATGCCCAGGCTGATCTGAATCTTCGCTGGACTTACATGCCACTTTGCCGGGGCGCACATGCCACTTTGAACATTGTTTTTCTCGTGACGCGACTCAATTTGTTTTAACTGAGAGGAAATAGAAGTAAAATAAAAACAAAGGTTTGATATGACAAGGCGTTACCTTTTCTGCGTAAGTTTTGTATAAATGCTCCACTATTTTTTTTTTTTTTTTTTTTTTGCAATCCACTGACATTTGTTATGTGTGTTGCTAATTCCCTACATGACTCGTAGTGCTGGCCCTGTGACCTGGCCCCGAGGTTATAAAACTTTTTTACGCTCAACTCAGCTGAGCATGAAATTTAAAATGCCCATTAATATAAAAATACCATGAAATTCAGCATTTTTCAGGCTCGGATAAGCCAAGAAGGCTATTTTTTCTGCTCATAAATATTAAAATGCCAACAATTGTTGGCATTTTAAAATTTATGAGAAGAAAAAATTTCATGCTCAGCTGAGTTGAGCATGAAAAAAGTTTTATAACCTCGGGGCCTAGTGGTTGACCCACTTATGCCCAGTGGACTCCTCTATCCTTATAAATTGGATGGGTTAAGAGAGCAGGCCCCGGGGTTATAAAACTTTTCTCATGCTCAACTCAGCTGAGCATGAAATTTTACCTGCTAATAAATTAAAAATAGCAAATTACTGATAAGTACAGTTGTTTTCATGCTGCGTTTAGCTGCGTATGAAATTTTCTCTGCTTATGAATGTGAAAATGCTAAACAATAGCAGGCATTTTCATATCTATCAGCAGAGAAAATTTCATGCTCAGCCGAGTCGAGCATGAAAAAAGTTTTATAACCTTGGGGCCTGATTCTTGATCGCTTGAAGTGATACTCTTCCAACCACCGTCTCCGTTGCAATTCCGTAAAATTATCTTACTGATGCAACGAAATCAAAAATAAAATAAAATAACAATCAGACCACTTTTCAAACAACACACTGCAAATGTTTTCAAAGAGTTTCCTCTAAAAGTCGCTTGGATAGTGTTTATTGAGTTGTTACAGGGTAGGGGAGATTCGGGTAACTTCGGACAGCGGGTAAATTCGGACACTGACATTGTTTACTTTATATGTCAGTTGTTTGGAACTAAAATAAAAGTTAACTGGCCAAACAGAGAACATCCTGATGAGACGGCTCAATATGAGCCGTTTCATCTGGATTTTCACTGTTTGTAATTGTATGTCCGAATTTACCCGCTTGTCCGAAATTACCCGACTCTCCCCTATGATTCTATGATTGATTTGTTGCTATGCGTCCACGGTAAACAGCTATGGTCATGTCGGGAGGTCATTTTTCCTAACCACACTGTTCCTGGGCAGGCTTAGACCTCCTAAGCAGTTAACCAGTACTAAGTGCACATATGTTCGCCAGTAACTGACAACTGCCCTTCTTGAATCAGCGGAAGGAGAAACGAAAGTATCATACGGTGGCCAGACCGGGTATCGAACCCAGGACTTCTGACTTATGAGTCAGGTGCCCTACCGACTCTAACCAATGTAGAAAAAGATTTTTTTGTGGGAACTAATGTGGGTACGTAAGATATATAGTCTTTCGTCCTTCAAAAGTATTTCTAAACTTTTTTCCTTCTTTGTAAAATATTTTAGAGTATCAACTTCTTAATCACCATTTCAGAAGCGCCTAACGTAGTTTCATCCCTTAGTTCTTTTGGAGTAGACTCCACTTGGTATACTCACTGTAAAACACTCACTAAATTGACGAATGGATCATTCCCTATTCAAGGGCGTCCAAAGATCTATTGATTAATTCTAGCATCCAGTGTAGACCGAGATAAGGGCCTACATTATTTGCATTTCATATAGAAATTTCCGGGGGAAAATGATAATAAAGAATCTTATTATAGGAGAGAGTCGGATAACTTCGGACATGGGGGTAAATTCGGACATACCATTGCAAACAGTGAAAATCCAGAAGAGCCGTCTCATCAGGATTTTCACTGTTTGGCCAGTTATGTTTGTTTTAGTTCAAAACAACTGACATATAAAGGAAACAATGTCACTGTCCGAATTTACCAGCTGTCCGAAGTTACCCGACTCTCCCCTATTGGCAACAAGAGATGTGAGGTTGAAGTGTCCATCTTTCTAAGGAAAGGTTAAACAGGTAACCGTAAGAATTTTAGTATTGGAACAGGCATATCTGAGCAATTAGTGCACACCCAGATCAGACTGCTCCTGTAGGAGTCTGATCAAGGTATACGCTGTTTACCATTCCTTTGGCATCCTTTGAACGCATTAGGGTAAAGTCGGGTAAATTCGGACGGCGGGTAAATTCGGACATTCCTTTATATGTCAGTTGTTTGAAATTTAAACAAAATTAACTGGGCAAACAATGAAAATCCTGATGAGACGGCTCATTATGAGCCGTCTCATCTGGATTTTCGCTGTTTGCAATGGTATGTCCGAATTGACCTGCTGTCCGAATTTACCCGACTTGACCCTACTGCATTGTAAAACCAAACTATTCCATTTTAGGACCATTTTGGAAATTATTTTTATGTGTCCTAAGTTTTCATTTTTTAAGGTATACAGCTAATCAAATCATTACCTATGTCACCACATCTTTCCTTCACTACTTCCAAACATTTTTGTATGCTTTCGTCGTTCGTTACATCCATTTCCAGGGCCACTAGCCTGTTAGAACATTCCGCTTGAAGTGTTTCCGTGGCACTCTTAGTCAAGCAGCATGCAAAGACATTGAGTCCTATCTTATCTAGTTTCTTCGCTAGCAAGTTGCCGAATCCAGTATCGCAGCCAGTGATCAGCACATAACGTTCTGAATATCCTCCTATACGGAACAGTTCCGCGAACCTTTTACAAACTTTGCTGCAACACATCTGAAATTTGATTGTAATATTTCAGAAGCACGCAAATACGCAGCAGCATATTGAAATTTTGACAAAGCCAAACAATTTATACGCTACTACGTATTTGCAAGCACTGATGCTTCACAATTTTGAATTCAGGGATAAGGTGTGATGTATGCAAAAAGTTTTCAAA
Source organism: Ctena decussata (assembly GCA_963989385.1). NCBI lineage: Eukaryota > Metazoa > Mollusca > Bivalvia > Lucinida > Lucinidae > Ctena > Ctena decussata. The sequence goes on from OZ022500.1 coordinate 43,928,391, forward strand.
CCAAAAACACACACTCGTTTCTTCATACGCAACTATTTTCATAATCGCTATCGAGTGAAAAATACAGGTATCGCCGATTTATCGATAATACCCTCAGGTCTCTTGAGTTGCCTAACGTAGCAGTCTACTTGGCAACAGGTAGTGATTAAAACAGGTATAATATCGATTATTTGACTGTGGGAAGTGTCATAAAAATTAAACGCCCTTTTCAGGTTCTTTGCTTAGTTAGCGCATATGCGACTGATCAGGGTGCGCATCAGCTCAGACTAATGAATGGTCACGGGTTCTGGCGATTGATGTTCCTTTGGGGTATCACTCGTAAACAATTTTGATTCCAATGTAGTTACTTAAAATAAAACTACGCATCTGCGCAAACTAACCAGAAACCCTGGACCCGTCTTGATCAGTTTGCGCAGGCTAATCTGAATAGCTTATAAAACGGTTGAACATTCAACTAAAGCAGATGCGCAGATGATCAGGTTTCAAATGTGCATACTGATTGTTTTTATTTTTATTTTTATTTTCTGTTCCTATTGCATATTCAAATATAAAACCAAAATTATTTTCAAAAATTAAATAAATCGGAGTTTTAATGGCAATATGGTAATGTCGTTTGCTGAAGTTGTCAGTGTTGAATGATCTGTTGATAGCGAAGGGTAAATGTTAAGCGTGTTTATTGCACAGGAATATATCGATTATCGATCTTAAAATCAGAGATTACCTGGACAAAGATAACCTTAATTATTCGTGAAATAAATAAACGATAAATCGGGGGAAAAATTAATAAAATAGATAGATAATTTTAGAATAAAGATAATTTATTTTGCAGAATAATTAAGTATGTCTGTGCTGTGTGCTAAAAAAGATTTTTTTTTCAAAGCATTTTAATGCGTGTGCCCAAATCAGCCTGTGCATGTGCGCACACTAATTGAGAAATCTGTTCTATGTTTGCGGGCGATTCTTAGGGCAACTGTCGGGAGACAAGCTGTAGAACTATCATAAAAATACCTCCCCATCATTCAGCGCTTTGTAGTTAACATTCTGATGAGATCTTAATCGATGCTTGCACACTTTTTGTGTTAACTTACCTAGTTTGAGTTAAAGCTGAGTAAAGCGAACAATAATTGCCATTAATTGGCATTCAAACCTTTACTATCAACATTAGTTCTCTCCGTTTCAAACTGTCGTCTACAATACCATCAAAGTCTTTACCGATGCAGCAAATATTGAAGCCATAATTAGCAAAAAGGATCAAATTCATAATTGGTAGTAAGTGTTACTAAGATTAAAGTACCGAAGATAATTGCAATCATAATACTGTCTTCTCATTTTAAGCAAATAATAGTAATAATAACAATAATTAATAATAATAATAATGTGATGAAAAGAAAGAAAAGAAAGAATGACTAGGAATCAACTTATTTGTCTTAAATTGCAGATTTGATAATTTGATGTGCTAGACGTATCGTATGAATTGGATTTTACGGCAATATATAAATAAATACAGTTAACATACGCATATATAGCATGCGATGATCCAGTACTTCAGCTGTTCTTAAGTTTCTCAACCGTTCGTAAACCGTCGGCATTAACCGTACACCTCCGGAATGTGATTCTAACTAAATTTGAAATTATGGTTTCTAATTTAAATCGCAAAATAGACTAAAAAGTCCAACGCTTAGTTAAATAAATTTTATATCAGTATAAAGGTCTAATATTAAGGGAACTGGAGCCGCCAGCACAGAATCAATTAGATCTCAAATCGTGGACTTATTTCAATTTAAAATGTATCAATCTGTCAAATTTATGATGATTTTGCTATATATTTAATCATTTTACTGGTCATAACAAATAAACCGAAAATAGACCAAAATGTTCTTACTATAAAATTATGAAAAATATATCAGCGTAATCGGGAAATAATGTAGTTTTCTATGCCGCCAGCACAGAGTTTCTATCTTTTATAATTATTTTTTAATTGGTTGTTAAAAAGTCATCTCCTATCTAAATCAATGCATTTTTGTGTATCGTGTCGCTCAGGTATTGGCGAGACTCAGTTATTGGAAAGTTGGCCATGAAGACTAGGATTTTCATAACAATGACACAAACACTACTTTCAAGAAATGTTATTTCAAATGAGACTGATGTCCACAAATACATATACAGAAGCCGATTTTCAAAATAAAAGGCAGGAACTGATGTCCACAAATACAAATACAGAAGCCGATTTTCACAAAAAAAATACAGAGACTGATATCTACAAAAACAAATATAGAAACTGAATTCACAACAAAAGGCAGATGCTGAGGTCCACAAATACATAAACAGAAACTGATTATCAAAATACAACGCAAACACCGATGTTCACAATTACTAATACAGAAGATGATTTTCACAATAAATTGAGACTGATGTCCACAAGTACAATTTTAGAAACTGATTTTCACAATAAGCTGAACAGACCGATGTCCACAAAAGCAAATAAATAAATAATGATAATAATAATGATTTTTACAATAGAAGGTAGACATTGCTGTTCACTTATACTTATGCAGAAACTGATTTCTATAATAAAGTGCAAAGACTTGGACGTTCACACATACAATTACATGGACTAATTTTCAACATTAATACAGAATCAGAAACTGAACTCAGAGATTGATGTTCACTAGTACACTTGTTTATATGTAGAAACTGATTTTTACAGCAAAGTGCAGTCACTTATGTCAACAAATACATAAATACAGAAACAGTTTTTCACAACAGATGTCCACAAATATAAATTCAAAAAAACAACAACAGATTTTAACAATAAAACGCACAGATTGATGTCCATAAATACACATATAAAAACTGATTTTCACAATAAAACGCAGAGACTAGTGTCCACAAATACAACACAGAAAATGAGCTTCCCGATAAAACGCAGAGACAGATGACCGCAAATATAAACAGTTTTTTACAATAAAACGCAGAGACTGATGTATACAACTACAAATTCAGGAAATGGGTTTCACGCTAAATTGCAGAAACTGATCCCGCAAATACAAATTCAAAACATATTTAGCAATTAAAAGTAGATACTGATTTCTTTAAATAAAAAAACGATACGGAAATATATTTTCCTAATAAACTGCAAAGAAAAATTGATGTCCACAAAAAGAAATACTGTAACAGTAACTAATTTTCTTAATAGGGCGCACAAACTAAGGTCCGCAAAGATACAGAATCAGATTTTCACAATGAATCACAGAAAATGATTGGCGTCCATAAAAACAAATATGGAAACTGATTTTCACAATATAACGCAGAGATCGATGCTTGCAAATACAACTACAGAAACTGGGTTTCACAACAAAACGCAGACACTGATGTGAGCAATTGCGAGTACAGAAACTGTTTTTTACAAGAAGATGCAGAGAATGATTGATGTCCACAGATATAGAAACTGATTTTCACAATAACATGCATCTAGAATGACTGATGTCCACCAAAAATACGGAAACTGGCCCAGAGATTATAAAACTTGAGTACATTCTCAAACTCAAAATACAGCACACTGATTGGCTGCTTCCGAGCACATGCTCGGAAGCAGCCGATCAGTGTGCTTTATTTTGAGTTTGAGATTATTCTCATGTTTTATAACCTCGAACCCTGATTATCACAATAAATCGAAGATAGAATGATTGATGACCACAAATACAAATATGGAAACTGATTTTCACAATAAAACGCATCTAGATCGATTGATATCCACATATACAAACACGGAAATTAATTTTCACAATAAAACGCAGAGACTGAGGTCCACAAATACAAATACAGAAAATGATTTCATAATAAAACGCAGAGAATGATGTACGTCGACAAATAGAAATACAGACACTGATTTTCACAACAAAACGCAGAGAATGATTGATGTCGACAAAAAAGAACTACGGAAACTAATTTTTATAATAAAACGCAGAGACTGATGTCCGCAAAAAAAATGAGTTTTTCAATAAATCACAGAAATTGATGTCTGCAATACAATTATGGAAACTGATTTTCACAATAAAACGAAGAGACTGTTGTCCACAATTACAAATCTAAAAACTGATACTCAAAATAAACGAAGATACTCGTGTCAAATATCCAGTGCAGAAACTGATTTTCACAATAAAACGCAGAGAGAGATGTCTGCATATATAAACAGTTTCCTCACAGTATAACGCAGAGACCGGATGTACACAAATACAAAAACAGAATCTGATTTTCACAATAAATTGAAGAGCCTGATGCATGCAAATACCAGTACAAAAACTGATTTTTACAATACAACGCACATACTTTTACCCAATATCAAATACGAAAACGGATGTTCACAATAAAACGCAGGGAATGATTTAGGTCCACAAATTCAAACACAGAAACTGATTTTCAAAATAAAACGCAGACAGTGGTGTTTGCAAATACAAATACGGAAACTGATCTTCACAGTAAAATTCAGAGATGTCCACAAATACAAATACGGAAACTGATCTTAACAGTAAAGTGCAGAGATGTCCACAAATACAAATACATATATACAGAAACTGATTTTCGCCAAGAAAAAAAGGAGCGACTGATTGATGTCCACAAATACAAATACGGAGTCTGGTTTTCACAATAAAACCCAAAGTGTGAAGCCCACAGATAGAAATACCGAAACTGATTTTCACAATAAAACGCTGAGACTGTTGTCCACAAATACAAAATAGAAACTGATTTCTTCAATGACATAAAAATCAACTTACGTCTTCAAGAAAATATCACAGAAAAACAATAGTAAGTCAGTAGTACGGAAACATCGTTATTACAATACAGACTTTGAAATTGATTCCCTCTGACCTCTGAATAAGAAATAAAGAATCTGACTTCCAATAACCAACACAGTTCTTACAAAAACAGAAACAAAAAAATATTGAATTTTTTATTTTCACAAACAGAAACTTATTTCCACAAAGTAAACACAGAAACTGATTTCAACATTATCAATAAACACAAAAATAACACAGAAACAGATAACAACAATATCAATTTCCACAAAATTAACACAGAAACTGATAGCAACAATGTCAATTTCCACAAAAATAACATAGAAACTGAAAATAACAATGTCAATTACCACAAAAATAAGCACAAAAACTGATTACGACAGTAACAATTTCCACAAAGAAAAACACAGAAACTGATTTCAACAATACCAATTTCCACAAAAATAAACACAGAAACTAATTACAACGATTTCAATTTCCATAAAAATAAACAGAGAAAGTAATTACAATAATATGAATTTCCACAAAAATAACAGAAACTGATTACAACAATAACATTTTCCACAAAAATAAACACAGAAACTCATTACAACAATATCAATTTACATGAAAATAAACAGAGAAACTGAATACAACAATATCAATTATTTCCACAATAAAACACACAGAAACTGATATCAACAATAACAATTTCCACAAAAATAAACACAGAAATTGATTAGAACAATATCAATTTCTACATTAACAAACACAGAAACTGGCTTCCCAATCTATAAACACAAAAACAATAACAAACAGAAAAAAAATGAATTAGAACTACATTGACAAAGCGATTTCGGCAATAACAAACACAGGAACCTCCTTGCACATAATAAAACACAAAAACTGACCTTCCTATTAACCAAGACAGAAAACAGTTTTCCACACAAAAAAAGAAACTGATTCTCACAATAATAAAAGCGTCTAAAACTGTAAATCAAACGGAAACCAGTTTACGTTAGAAATATCTATCGTGCGTCACTTCGATTTTTCCTTAATGAAATAGAAATAGCAATATGATGCAACGACGTTGATAAGACGTGTTTTCAATGTTGTGTTTTCGCTGGGAATAGCTTTTTAATCTCCTTTTTAAACTGTATCCTCACAGAGACGGAAAAACAGATAAAGTACAGTTCAATAGAATCAAAGCATTTTAAAGAACTTTTCCAACAAATATAAAAACGCTTCCAGCCGATAATGATTTTAATGCTACCTTAATGCTGGGTAACTGGAATTTAAATGCTGATTCAAGGTGTATTTTCAATGGTCTCCTAGCTGTCCGCATAATATGATATTCATCCTAAATATTCGAACACCACAATAATTTCTGTAATGAAACGTTCCATCATCAACTTAGAGCAAGTCCATGTATCACATAACACACAGGTCTTACGTCCTAATAATGTAAACTCGAAGAAGAGGGTGGAGGGTGGGGAGAATGTAACCCCGGACCAAGTCAATTTCGGTTATTTTTATTGTTGACATAGGACTTTTGTGGCTAACGATTTTCCCTAAACTGGCACGCTGAGATAGATTTTTTCGTTTTTTTTTTTTTGTTTTTTTTCCCTTCTTTTTCGTTTTTTAAGTTGATATTTGCAGCTTATTTTGACTATTTTTACAAATTATCCAGATCACTAAATACAAGAATCTATGTGCGATTTACAGAACAGAACAGAACAGAATAGAACAAACATTTTAGTCAGCAATAAATACCATATACAGCAACAGATGTGAAAACAAATGAGACCCCTACCCCTAAATTCTATTAATACACACCATATTCAGTTGGCAGCTTAATTACAAAAAATCAATAATTATTTACTCCCTTCATAATAATAACAAACAAGTAGCCCAAAGGGCAACAATTGCTCACCTGAGAGACATTGTAAACCTATAGGGATATTTAAGATGCTCAAGGGCAGCTAACTCCACAGTCAGTGGTCCAATCAGGCTGAAAATTAAACTCATCCAAACCATTATGTATGCCCTCATTTAATATATGCAAGTTTAAAAAGTATACGATCAAGAGCACAATAGACAGAGCTGTCAAGGGCAGCTAACTTCGTAGTGTTTGGCCTGATCTGGCCAAAATTTGAACTTGTTTAAGATATTATGCATTTCGTAATTACCTGCAAGTTTGAAAAGGATCGGATCATTAGAAACCAAGAAAAAGTGGCGACATTGATTTTTTGGATGCTCAGGGCAGGTACTCCATAGTCAGTGGTGGGATCTAGCCGAAATGCTAACTAATACAAGCTTTTATGCATATCCTCATTACCTGCAAGTATGAAGAGGATCCGATGAAAAATGAAAATATGATGACGTTGTTTTCTCCATTATAAGACTATGGGATTTTTTTCAAACGCTCAAGGGCAGCTAACTCCGTAGTCTGTGCTCGAATCCGGCCACATCCAAGCTCTTATGTATGTCATACCTGCAAGTATGATCAGGATCTAATCAAAAACCTTGATTGCAGCACCCTGAAAGTCAAACTTGCTCGAAATATTGTCATGCCCTACATTTGTGTGAATTTATTTTAAAATCCATTGAGAAATGTAGGTGCTAGAGCGACGACAAAGTGTTTCTAAAAATAGCCACAGTGACCTTGACCTTGGGCACAGCATCCTGAAAGTCGAACTTGCTTGAGATATTGTCATGCCCTACATTTGTGTCAAGTTATTTCAAAGTCCATGGAGATATGAAAGTTGCTAGGGCGATGACAAAGTTTTTCTAAAAGTGACCACAGTGACTTTGACATTGGGCACAGCATCCTGAAAGTTGAACTTGCTCGAGATATTGTCATGCCCTACATTTGTGAGAATTTATTTTAAAATCCATTGAGAAATGTAGGTGCTAGAGCGCTGACAAAGTTTTTTCTAAAAATAGCTACAGTGACCTTGACCTTGGGCGCAGCACCCTGGAAGTCAAACTTGTTTGAGATATTGTCATGCCCTACATTTGTGTGATGTTGATTTAAAATCCATTGAGAAATGTAGGTGCTAGAGCGCTGACAAAGTTTTTTCTAAAAATAGCCACAGTGACCTTGACCTTGGGCGCAGCACCCTGGAAGTCAAACTTGCTCGAGATATTGTCATGCCCTACATTTGTGTGAAGTAAATTTAAAACCTGCTGATAAATGTAGGTGCTAGAGCGCTGACAAAGTTTTTCTAAAAATAGCCACAGTGACCTTGACCTTGGGCTCAGCATCCTGAAAGTCAAACTTGCGCGAGATATTGTCATGCCCTACATTTGTGTGAAGTTATTTTAAAATCTGCTGAAAATTGTAGGTGCTAGAGCGCTGACAAAGTTTTTCTAAAAATAGCCACAGTGACCTTGACCTTGGGCGCAGCATCCTGAAAGTCGAACTTGCTCGAGATATTGTTATGCCCTACATTTGTGTGAAGTTATTTTAAAATCTGTTGAGACATGTAGGCAATAGAGCGATGACAAAGTTTTTCTAAAAATATGTGATGACGTTGTTTTCTCCATTATAACACTATGGGATTTTTTTCAAACGCTCAAGGGCAGCTAACTCCGTAGTCTGTGCTCAAATCCGGCCAAATTTCAAACTCATCCAAGCTCTTATGTATGTCATCATTACCTGCAAGTATGAGAAGGATCTAAGCAAAAACAGTTGAGAAAACGTGATGACGCCATTTTCCCCATTATAACCCTATGGGATTTTTTTCAAACGCTCAAGGGCAGCTAACTCCGTAGTCTGTGCTCAAATCCGGCCAAATTTCGAACTCATCCAAGCTCTTGTGTACGTCATCATTATCTGCAAGTATGACAAGGATCTAATCAAAAACAGTTGAGAAAACGTGATGACGCCATTTTCCCCATTATAACCCTATGGGGGCTATCTGTTGCCATGGAAACCAGAGTTCTGAGCTGATCGGCACCAAAACCTAATGCAGCCTTTCCCCCACCCAAATGATGCTTCAGATAAAATTTGATTGCGATCGGCCCACTGGTCTCTGAGATATTTATGTTTGAAAGTGTTGACGCACCCACCCACCCACGCACCCACGCACGCACGCACGCACGCACGCACGACGGCTCGACTCCCATCCTATAAGCTCACCTCTGAGCCTTCGGCTCAGGTGAGCTAAAAAAAAAAGATTTGATGAAATATTTCGTGTAATACCTCCGACATGGTCTAACTATACATTAAAAATAGAGTTTAGATAATAATATATGATAAAAGTGACATTAAACAAAAAAAATAAGATAAATTTTAAACGATCGCCTTATCCATTAAAAAGTCCTTTATATGGACCCCTTTGTAGTTGAAACTACAGTTTAAAGGAACAATATTCCCTGCATATTTTAAGATTCAAATCGTTTCCACATTGTATACTGAAAAGAAGAACATACATTAAACAAGGGCGTAGCTACATATACGGCAAATACGCAGGTGCGTATTGAAATTTTGTCAAATTGACAAAATTTCAAAACGCACCTGCATATTTGACAAAATTTCAAAACGCACCTGCATATTTGCATGCTGAAATTTTACAATTTAGACAAGATTTCTATACCAACTGCCAAAGTGGCCGAAATACTACCTTTTCCTTCAAGGGGTAGAGTATGACACATGCTTGTGCGTAGCATGAAATTGCTCCTAGTTACGCCGCTGTTAAATGCTACAAACATTTTCGGGTATCAGATTAATCTTACGTGTGAGCATCATTGCTAAGTTAATTTCTAAATGCCAGCTTGCTCACCTGGGGTAAAGTTGGTGTGAGCGAAATCGTTCTGTTGCCTTGAAACACTGACCGTGCACTTGCGGGGGTGGTCGGTTCGGTCACGGGGGCTTGGTAACTTTCAGTGCCGGTGCCGCGGTCCTGCTGATTTACCGGGGGCAGTGAAAGTATAAAACCTGATGGATCAGAGGTCATATATTTCATCATGGATTTTGGAGGAAGGAGACACTATAAGATTGTTCTCCGTTCGTCTTTGTTTTTTTTTTTCGTTAGAAGTCGTAGTGTCTTTCGTTTGTATTTATTTCAGTATTAAAATTCTTGTTTTAATCGTTGTTTCGTTTTTATTTGAATTTGTTAGCTATTGTGTTTTGTAGAACGGAAAAGAACGGAACACATACTGATAGTTTGGTTGCTAAATTTGCATACGTGTTATCTTACGGAATAAAACGCATTGATAACCTCCCTTGTCAATCTTAAACATTAACAATGCGATTTATTCCGGAAAATTTCAGTTTTGTTTCGTTCCGCCAAATACCAATAGCCTATTTATTTCAGTTTTAAAATCGTTGTTTCAATCACTGTTTCGTTTTGTCTGTATGTAGAATACAGTATTCATTTCCGTTTTGAAATCGTTGTTTCAATTTTTCATTCAGATTTTTTGAAGATGTGCATTTTCTGGGATCTTTCTTGAAAAGATTTTGCAAAACATGTTTCCTTGTGATAGGAACGGGCCCCATCTTTCGTATGTTGTACCCAAGATATGGACAAGCTCTAAAACGCACTGCCCCGAATGATCCTATCCTACGCACGGTTACCTTTCCTATCTTTGAAGAAAACTTACCTCTGAAAACGGAAAGAAAGATGTGTTATCCTTTGAGCACGAATACAAACTGAAAAGGGAAAACCTCAAAATTCGTCAGTGTATTGAAATGTTCTCATTATCAGCAAATGCGACCCCCTCTTTCGGGACAAAACTGGCCGAATATTTGTATTTGTATTTTCTTTATTTTGATAAGGTGGATATGACCAGTTAAGTATGCAATCTTCTCCCTTGGGGTAAATGGTTCGGGTCAGTATTTTTAGTATTTTTGTAAGAAATATAAAGACAAACAAAATACAATAGTGACGATCGCCATCTCCACCATGATGCAAAACCATAAATTTAATGGTAATAATATAAACCTTTTGATGCAAGTATATTGGGGGGGGGGGGGGGGGGAGACTCAGATCAGCCTGACGCCACCCAGCCTGATCATAATCTTCGCCATGCGCTCAAAGGGTAGCTAAGCTAGTTCTAAGCGGACAGTTCAAATTATCTTTCTGTCACATATGATCTACACCACTATGGGCCGTTGGCTTAAAAGTGTGTGTGTGTGGGGGGGGGGGGGGGGGGGGGGGGCAAAAATTTAGTTTCATTTTATTACTCTATGAATTTTCTTCTGCGTACCTCATTCTACATGTATTACCCATACAAATCATGCAAGGAAACACAGATTTTCTTTTTTTTACTTTGAAATAAAATGTATATGAATTTTTATGTTTGGACGGAGTATATTTTGGAACAGCCAGCGTTGTATGAACTATAAATATACATCTCTTATATGAGTATTACTTATCCGTCTCAGCCAGAACCGAACCAGCTGCTCTCGAAACAATGAAAACATGCCACAACATCCCGATAAAAGGCAAAGGCTGTGTCATCAGCTGGCAAGGTGATCGTTTCAGTCAGTGGGGTTTCATAAATTGTTTGCATGTTTAGGGATAGGCAAATAGTGAGGGATGCTGGGTCTATTACTGGGTCTAAAAGCGTGATGTCGCACAGTACACATATCTACGATGGCAATGCCTGCGCTGCATTTCTGTTGATCACTTTTCACCTTTTTCAAGAGCTTGCTGGGAAGCAGTTTAGTTTGTCAGTGATAATGACGTCATTTTGGTTGTAGAGGGGTTTCTTGACATGCAAGAACCTTTGTATGCACCTGGGATCCAATCACTGCAGCATCGCTGGCCTAAGACGGCCGTGATCATGTGAAGATATAGATTGTAACCAGAAGTCTTTGAAAACTTCTTAATTAGGCTAAAATTATTTCGTTCCGTCTTCGTATACTAGCTCTCATAATGGTATTAACATGCTGTCAAGCTGGCAAGCCTTTCCTTTTTACGAAACCATACGCAACTATTTTCATAATCGCTATCGAGTGAAAAATACAGGTATCGCCGATTTATCGATAATACCCGCAGGTCTCTTAAGTTACCTAGCGTAGCAATCTACTTGGCAACAGGTAGTGATTAAAACAGGTACAATATCGATTATTTGACTGTGGGAAGTGTCATAAAAGTTAAACGCCCTTTTCTGTTTCTTTGCTTAGTTTATTTGCGACTGACCAGGCTGCGCTTCAGTGCAGACTAATGAATGGTCACGGGTTCTGGCGATTGATGTTCCTTTGGGGTATCGCTCGTAAACAATTCTGATTCCAATGTAGTTACTTAAAATAAGACTGCGCAAATGCGCAAACTAACCAGAAACCCTGGTCCCGTCTTGATCAGTTTGCGCAGGCTAATCTGAATAGCTTATAAAACGGTTGAACATTCAACTAAAGCAGATGCGCAGATGATCAGGTTTCAAATGTGCATACTGATTGTTTTTATTTATTTTTTTCTGTTCCCATATTGCATATTCAAATATAAAACCAAAATAATTCAAAAATTAAATAAATCGGAGTTTTAATGGCAATATGGTAAATTCGTTTGCTGAAGTTGTCAGTGTTGAATCATCTGTTGATAGCGAAGGGTAAATGTCAAGCTTGTTTATTGCACGTGAATATATCGATTATCGATCGTAAAATCAGAGATTACCTGGACAAAGCTATCCTTAATTATTCGTGAAATAAATAAACTAACTAAAAATAAACGATAAATCGGGGGAAAAATAAATAAAATAGATAGATAATAATAAAATAAAGATAATTAATTTTGCAGAATAATTAAGTATGTGTGTGTTGTTTCATGTGAAGATATAGATTGTAACCAGAAGTCTTTGAAAACTTCTTAATTAGGCTAAAATTATTTCGTTCCGTCTTCGTATACTAGCTCTCATAATGGTATTAACATGCTGTCAAGCTGGCAAGCCTTTCCTTTTTACGAAACATTATTTTCTCTTTTGTCAAAACTGTGCAATATTTGATAGGGCGGTGTTACAGCACGAGCACGATGCAAGCACTCTTCGCATGATGTATGAATTTACTTTGCTGTGTTTCATAATTACATGTACCAAATTTATAGTATGTGTGAGGCATGTAGGGTAAAGTCAGTTAAATTCGGACAGCAGGTTAATTCGGACAGTGACATTGTTTCTTTTAAATGTCAATTGTTTGGAATAAAAAAAAATTAACCGGGTAAACAGTGAAAATCCTGATGAGACGGCTCATTTCACTGTTTGCGATAGTTTGTCCGAATTTACCCGCTGTCCGAAGTTACTTGACTCGACTAAACATTGTATAGTTCAGTGAAAAAACAGATTAAAGTGCCTAAAAAGCAGGCGACATTTACGGACGAAAAATATACAATGCAGACCCTGACCAGACAGATCTAGGGATCAACTGTTTGCTCCGGCCTTTTTATCCCAATATTTAAGGAGCATAAGTACACTTAATGGGAAAGCAGCTCTGCCAATTTCATTTTTGCCTCCTTTTTAATGGGGATCAAGTCCTAAGAATAGAATTTGCTCCCCCTAGGAGCAAATTCTTTCCTTAAGGACTTAATCTCATTTTTGAAAGGTTACGTCATTCAGGGAAGCAAACAAAAAAATTCATAAAAGTTGTTCCCCTTTGTAAAAATGGCAGAAAAGCATGGAGGTGTACCCACACACCTTAAGGTCTTTATGTTACATGAGGCTTTCATGTATGGAAAGACTACCTGGGGGAAAATAGACATGTCCAACTGAGCATTCCCTGTTGGTAAATAAAATAAATATTATTATATTCCTTATTACAATAAATGTATGCTACACTAAAAGTCTAAATATTGGGACACCTAAAAAATTGAGCCGCGACACGACAAAACCAACAATATGGTTGTGCGCCCAACGCAGACTCAGATCAGCCTGGGCATCCGCCCAGTCTGATCAGAGTCTTCGCTGTCCGCGTGGAAGTAGTTTAGACCCTTAGCTATCCTTTGAGCACTTGATAAAGAGTCCGATCAAAACTGGGCGGGTGCCCAGGCTGGTCTGAGTCTGCGCTAGGCGCACAACCACTTTGTTTGTTTTCTCGTGTCGCGGCTCAATTATAACGATAACTGTCCTAAAATATTGAATAGTTATGCTGCACAATGCAATAAAACGATGTACATAAAAATTTAAAGTGTAGAACCTGATTAGACTGGAGCAGTCTGATCTAAGTCTGCACTAATTGCTCAGACTAATCTGTCCCAATACTTAGAGCTTTCACATCAAAACAATTTGTCCGACACAAAATTATAATCGCATCTCATGATGCCAAACTACATACAAAAAGTATTAAACCCCAAGGCACATACAGTGAGCAGTATATGTAGTTCCAGACTGAGTGCAAATTTCAGAAGAGCTCCTGAATTGCTCACCTGAGTTGCATTCAGCTGATTCTGAATTTCACAAATTTGTAGGCACGTTTTCCGGGTATTTAAATATGAAATTTTACCTCATTTTCCTTACTTAGTAACATAACTTCATGTTGCTACAGCAACCAAGTCCGCCTACAGATTTTCATCCAAGTCTAACAAATTCCATGGCAGATTGTTCAGAATAGTTGCATCATATATGGGTTCTATAGAAATGATTTGAGCTATTTTGCAGCAAAGAGCTTGCAGTAACAACTTACAATTACAAAAGTCAAAGTCAAAATCACTTTATTCACTCAGGTCACAAACATGACATAAGAGGAACTGTACATATACAAAACATAGCAGTTACAGGCAGCTTACGAACATATAAATCTAAATGTAATGATACAATTAATTCAGACTACAGAAAAGAAAGGAGAGGGAGTAAGAAAAGGCCAGAAAACATATTCAGTCATTCAAGTTTAGCGACTAAAAAGTATTATTATCTTCACAACACCCCAATTACATTAAAATGTAACCTGGGGAGCAGAGATTGTCATCATTATGACCGAGGAAATAATAATGACAATGATAATTATACATTCAATCGGCTTAAACAGCGTATTCAGCATAATTTCGATAGGGAAAAGAAATTTAAGTGTAGCGTATATCGAAAAACACCTAGCTGCGTATAGTAAATCCGAAAATAATAATGATAATAATAATAATAATAACGATAATAATAATAATAATAATAATAATAATAACGATAATAATATATAATGCCAGCAGCCATCGCACAATATTGTAAAAAAATACTAATCTCCAAAACCAGGCCGAACGATCCGACATTCACGGTATCAACTAATTTCTAGAAAAAAAAGGGAAGCGGAAGAAGTCAGCAGTTGATACGATTCTCAGTAGAAATGTATACTATTTTTTTCCGGTCGGATCGCTCTGTCTACATAAAACACCACTTAGTAAGTGATAATAAAAGTACTTACATAATGATAATAAAAATAATAATAAACCCTTGCAATAATAATATAATACTAATGACAACAACGATACCAGCAGCGAAAACAACAATATTAGAAAAAAATAAAAACTATTAACAACAGATAAGATGGCGTTGCGAGAAAAAGCAACCGGAATACGAAGAAGAGTAGGGACTCGGATCATCCTGCGCTCTGGCGCGTAACCACCAAACGAAGTACCCGCACTTCTCTGGCAGGCCTACTGGGACACGGAAGGACCCCAATCATACAGCGCAGTTGCGCAGGCTGAATCGGGTCTTCCCTATCCAAGAAGCCATATGCTTTTTGTTCGCGTGCCGCTCCTTCACAAGTACACAAAGTGACAGCTAACCACATTTAAAGTATTAATCCGCCACGCAAATTAGTAATCAACCGGGTGTCATCGCGTGAAAAGGTATCGGAAATACGAAGGACAGAGACTCGGCTCAGTCTGTGTGGAGCATACATCGACGGAACGGAGTCTCTGCGCTTCGCTATGAGACCATCAATGGCACAGAAAGGTTCCGATCTGTGTCTTCCGCATCAAAGAAAGCCATACGGCACCCATTCACGCGAAGCGACATGAAAATAGTCCATGACAGCTAACCCCGCCTTCTGGACATTTTAATGTATCCCTCCACCAAGCAACTTTCACGTGCCACATAGAAAATACAAAACGTAGTTGAACCAAAGAAAACCAGTTTCAATCACGTATAGGTTATATTTAGTTATGTTTATTTTTAAATTGATCGTCCAGAAAAAAAGGTATCATAAAAAACGAAGGAAGAGACTCAGGCCAAGCTGCTCTCTTGCCCACACCGTCTGAAATACCTGCTCTTCGCTGAAAGACCATCACAGGTCTGGAAAGACCCAGATCATACTGCGCAGGTGCGCAGGTTGGTCCAGGCTTTCCCCAATCGAAGAAGCCATATGCTACCCTTTAACTCGTCGCGACCATATACATAACTACCGCAAAACTCCAAATATCGGGACACCAAGGACAACCACCATAATTGTCGTCAGAATAGAACACAGTGCAGTTATGTTTAAAAAAATGTAGATGGGATGGCAAGTAGCGCAGACCGAGAACAGACTGCTCCATTGGGGAGCAGTCCTATTCGGGTCTTCACCACTTGCTCAGACTCAACCGTCCCAACACCTGGAGTTTTTACGGTAAAACACAATTTATACAGGTAAAGTGACTAGATAAAAATAGTCCTTGACCTTCTAAACATAACGTATTAATCCGCTGCATAAATTGCACGTGCAAAGTATATTTTGATGAATGACTGACAACAGAGATAGTAAATAAGGTATGTGTACATATTATTACTTTTAGCTTTTAGAAATTAACTAATATTTTATCTCATCTTATACGCTATTCAACTTTTAAACGACGCAGGTCGTTTATTGAAAATCTAGAAAAAGTGCGTGGCAGATTCCAAAACTTCATCCGAGCCCAAGACAATCCAAAAATTTAGGGGACGCCTTGTCCAAGTATTGTCCCACCAGGCACGCGACGCTGTATCGACACCGAATCGACGTTGAACCGACGTTGGTTCGGCGGCGACCCAACATCGCAGGCCTGCACGGGTCTATGTAATTCTACATTAAACAGGGATCTGGCATTTAATGCAACACAGAATATCTTGGGCTCCAAAATGACCGAATACAAGTGTCAGCTAACAGGTAATAGTAACAGGCCTAGATCAGGCTGCGTAAAGGCGCAAGATGATGTAGGCCGCCTCTGCTTCACCACAGAACTAATAAGAAAAATGGAGAAAAGTAAGCAGAAGAATTCAAGTGACCTCTTTAAGCAAATTGTTTCATGATTATACCCATGAACAAGCTAAGATTAGTTAGGCAGGTAACCTCCTGGTTAGTCAAAAGAGCTTTAAACATCAACATGTTTGGTCGTTTATAATAAAGCTGCTCAATATACTTTTGTCTTTGAGGTTTAAAAAAAGTACACTCTAATAGATAATGAAACTCGTGGCCGAGAGAATTGCTCGCGCACAGTGGACATTTACGATCGTCAAATTCTACATTATGCCATCTTCCTGTCTCAATGGGAAGTTTATGGTTAGATGTACGGAATCGGACCATATTTAGACTAAGGTTTTTCGGAAGAATCTTAAAATAATTTTCCAATTCAATAACATCTTTAAATGAATTGTAGTTTTTACCTTTCGTGGAGTTATTTAGTTTCTCGTGCCATTGCTGGGAAAACTGATCCAGTAGTATTTGTTTTATGTGAGCTGTGACATTAATATAATTCAATGCATTTTGATTCAACCAAAGATCATTCCGGCCGATGCTGCACAAAGTATTTTCAATATTGCGAATCCATTTCGATTCCAGACCTACTGTATTTTTCAAGATTTGATATAAAAGAAATGCTAACTTTGATTCCTTGCCGCAAATTAGCTTATTCCAAAAACTAAACATACGTGTTTTAATAGTTATTTCTATTGGAAAACGGCCGAGTTCAGCATAAATCATATAGAGTGGGGTACTTTTCCTTGATCTAGTTATTTTTCGCAGAAACTCTATGTGAATTTTCTCAATTATTTCTAAATTTTCGAAGCCCCAGATTTCACTTGCGTATGTGAGAATGGGCAATACTGTATGATCAAACAACTTTAACTGTAGATCAATGGGTAGATAAAAATTACTTATTCTACTAAATAGAAGATGCATAGCCTTTTTTGCTTGTTCTGAAAGATGTTTTCTGGTATTAAGAAAACTACGCGATTTCGAGAAAAAGACTCCTAAATACTTATATTTATCAACGACTTCGATAGTGTCATCACCCAATTTAAAATCGTTATTGTGTAATCTATTAGCACCAAATACGACTATTTTAGTTTTATTGATATTAACTTTCAATTTCCATAGATTACAGTAATCGTAAAACAAATTCAGCGTATCCTGGAGTTTATCGGCATTATCAGCTATAAGGACAGTATCATCAGCGTAGAGCAGCACCACAAGTTTTAGAAATATGCTAATATACTCATTGTCGAAATCGAATGTAATACCCAAGTCCGGGTTAGCTAAAAGAAAATCCTCAAGATCATTGAGATAAATCGCAAAGAGCACAGGGGAAAGGTTCTCGCCCTGCCTGACCCCACAAGAGCTGGCAAAAAAGGCTGATTTTGAGCCGTTCAGGGAGATACAGGATTTTATATCATAATACATGTTGTAAATAACCCTTAAAATTTTGCCGTTAATGTTAGTCTTTAACACTTTTTGCCATAACCCCACCCTCCAGACCGAGTCGAAAGCAGATGAGAAATCGACAAAACAACAGAACATTTTTCTTTTCTGGAATTTCATGATTTCAATTACTGCATTCAATGAAAAGATATGGTCAAGTGTTGAATACTGCTTTCTAAAACCGGCCTGATTTTCAGATAATAACAGTTCATCCTCTAAAAACATATTTAAGCGATCATTTAGAATAGACGTGAAGAGTTTACCCAAACAGCTTAAAATAGTAATAGGTCGGTAATTTGCTGTTTCAGCTGTAGAGCCCTTATTTTTATATATAGGTTTTATGATACCTACTGACCATTGTTCGGGAAAATATCCGGTATCTAAGATCTGGTTAAATAATAGGTCATATTCTGGCAGAAGTACAGACTTAGTTGATTTAATATATTCGTTTAAAATAGAATCGTAACCTGAAGCTTTGCTATTTTTTAACTTATTAATATTCCGCAAAATTTCTTCTCTTGTTATTTTTGAATTAAGAAATTCATTACTGTCATTAAGACCGAAATTGATATTAGCATCATCATTTTCATGTGATTGGTTGATCGTCTTAAAATGTTCTAAGAACTCTTCTAAAGTCGGTGTATCCTTGGTTGGGTGTGATTTTAAACTATTTAATAATTTCCAGTAGTCTTTTGGTTTAGAGGACTGCATTTTTCTTAGTTTGTTTTCATTATCCTTTCTATATTTTGAAATGAACTTATCCATGGTTTTCTTATATTCTTTACTAAAATGAGTCAAATTATTTTTATTATTTATAGATTTTAAATTATTGTATTTCTTTTTAGCCAAATGATATTTTTTCCGTGCCGTTCTACAGAGTGGTCCGAACCAGGGTTTATTTTTTGTTGGATCTTTATTGCCCGAGAATCCACGCTTTTGGGGGAAGGACTTTTCGCTTGATTCCTGAAATAACTTACCAATCATATCAGTGACTTTATTTATAGCTTCTTTCGGATGTAAATTCGACGATAAAACACTTGAAATAGCCTCGACCTCGTCCATATTTATATTTTGGTGGAATAACTCGGAAAATCTTTCATCCCATTTCGGTCGTCTATTAGAGTCAGACGTGGAGCTATTACTGGGATGCGTTTCTGGAAAATTAATTTTCTCGAGTGTCATAGAAAGCAAACAGTGGCCATCGCTAAATAATGGGTCCAAGTCAATGACCTCAAACATGGTCAGATACTTAAAAACGTCAGCGGTAATAAGAGTATAGTCTATAACCGAAGTATTTCTAAAAGTGAATCTTCCCAGAGCTTTGTCGCGGCCTACGCGACCATTTACGAAAAATAAATTGTTATTTTTGCATATATCGAGCAGCTTATATCCATTATTATTTGTATGATGATCTTCCGAGCTTCTATCTTTTAAGATATTTAGGGATTCGAGCTTATTTATATGACTGAAAAATTCTAGAGTTTCCGAATCAAAATCAAAAAAGTCAGATAAAAAATCGTCCGTTTGAATATAATCTCTATGATTTGCCGTGCGCGAATTAAAATCTCCAGTAAGCATGACGTGGGAGTATGAACTGCAAAATGAGATCACTTCGTTCTCAAACGCCATGATTTCTTCGTCATTGTAAAACGTTGAATTTTCCGGGGGAATATAAACAACACCCAATATAAAATGTTCAACGTCTGGTAATAAACCTTCACTTAGAGATAACCACAGTACATAGTCTGATTGTGTTTCTACTTTTGAGACACATTTCGCTAAACTATCCTTTACGTACACTACAATACCACCCGATCTTCTGGAAAAATTTTGTTTTCTGGGCTGATAAAAGGCTGTAAACCCAGGAAACAGAATTATATCACTTTCATCAATTTTTGCTTCAGTGAAACAAACAATATCATAATTAGCAAAACTTTCAAAAAAATCGGGATAGTTTGATCGTTTACGTAAGCCACATACATTTAAAGTCGCTAGTTTCAATGAACCACAAAAGTGATTTGGGTTAGAATTAACTCGTACTGATCGTACTGTCTCTGCTCCCCTATTGTCCTATGCCTGTCCGTCTGAATGTTGGGGAGGAGGACGACCGGGTTTCTCACTAGTTCTCGATTGGGACCTGCTTGGGCGCAACCTCCCGCTACTGAGAGACCGCCCACGGGTTTTATTCTTGTCAGCGGATTGCGACGGATTAGAATCCGTCTGTGCAGGTGGTCTTATTAATTCAGAATCGCTGTCATGAAAGTCCATCGTCGTTACATGTGGCGCAATCTCGGGGTCATGATCGACACATTTCGACGAATTGACAGCAGCTTGGCCTTGGCTGCTAGCTACCGATGTCCAACTGGGATCTTTAATTTGATTTGGCTGCGCCGGCGTAGTCTGTGCTATCGCTGATTCATCCGTGCCCAGCTCTTGTCTGGGTGTTCGTGGAAATATCGACGGTGGTGGCGGCGGGGGCATTGGACCTACTTGAGAAAGGTTATGAAGCTGTTGCACATTACTAGTTGTAGACACCAGTTGCGAGATTACATGTGAGCTATTTTGAATGTTATTGTTTGAAGCTTGACTGGTTACAACATTATCAGCGGAACCGGTTTTACTACGCCGTTGCTGACTTGGGTGTTTACTATCAATTCGGCTTCCCTTCACAATCGAGTCCCATTCAGGAAACAGATCAAAACAAACTTGGTTGTTCATGATTAACTTGGCAGGGTATCCTACAGAGACTTTTGCTGATGGGTTTTGGTTTTAATTTTTTTCAGTTCATCCCAGAGTAGCTTTCGTGCATTTGTTATTTCAAGAGGGTAGTCTCTGGACACACTGTGGGGAGAATGTTTCAAATTACTGCCCTGTGACATAATAGTTTCAGTCAAAGCATAATCTCTGAATGCTGCGATAATTGGTCTTGATGAGGATGCATTATTTCTGAACTTGCCGATTCGATGGGCTCTTTCAATAACACAACTTTCAGGCTGAATATTAAATTTATCACACAAAAGACGCCCTATTTTTTCTCTGCAGTTTTCATTTCTCTCCTCACCAAAGCCGTAAAACAACAAGTTATTCCTACGACCCCTCGCCTCAATGTCGATAGACTTGTATTCTAAAAGTTTAATTCTATCTTCATAAGATTTTAGAACATTCTCAAAAGTTTTCAATCGTTTCTGACCCTGAACCACAGAATCTAGTTTCTTCTCAATACGCGCGAACCGACTTTCACCCAGTGAAACTTTTGTCAAAATTAATGTTAGCTTTTCGTCAGTTTGCAATGAGTCATAGTCAATTTCTTCAGTTATATCAACTCTAATACTATCAGTGGGGTCACCGGTATGTTGACGCCGCCTTTTACTTCTCCTAGACCCGACCGTTTCGAATGCAAAGTCACTATTTGGGTCGTCCGAAAATATGTCCTCACCGTCACTAGAATCAGTGCCGCCATCTTGGGTGTGGTCGGACAAAACAGTAAAACAGTTCAAATCACTCCTTAAATACCTTGCATTAACGCCATTGCCTCTCCCACGCATTCCTCCCCTCATTCTAGGTCCTCGAAACAAGGAATGAGCCATAATTCAAACTTAATCCAATGAAAAATATAATTTCGATAAGAGCGAACGAGAGCCGCCTTGCTGCTATAATCACGTGACATGTACAAGATCATAGGCAGAACCCATGAATGCTCCCCGAAGTTGTGTAATCCCAGCAGGCACATAACGTCAAAATGACGTCGTTCTGACGTCGATGTGACGTCATCACGTCGCATCGACGTCAATACGACGTCATTTCAACGTCAAGTGCCTGCTGGGATAGCGGAATGGGTATCCTGGCTAACTGTTATTTTTAGTGTAAATTTAATGCAGACTTATGTTTCTTGTACTTTTCACTTCCTCTCATTGAAGTTTCATTTTATTCCCATCCAAAGATTTGCTCGGGACAAGAAAAATACTGAACAAGAGGGCCATGAGGCCCTGAACCGCTCACCTGAGGTGAAATTATCACAATAAATCACTTCTAAGCTAATGTCAGATTAAGTGAGCATGCTGTCATCTTGGACCAATGACCAAAGGTTTCACCATATATTGGCAAAAAGGCCTGACCCAGTTAATGTCTGACTAGGAATGGATATTCAGTAAGGGCTGGGTATCTAATACATGATGGATGATAATGTGATTTTACACAAAATGCAAGAATTTCCAGCAAAAAGAATGATTCTTGTTTTCTTTCCAGACAACTTGTTTATTTCAAAAGAATCCATACTCATAAGTCCTTTGGCATAGTAAGGTTATTTTGGAAGGGAAACCCTACATCTTTTAGGTGGATAAGAACGATAGTTTCGCACTAGGTAAACAGAAAGAAAACAGACAAAATTAAAATGTTCTTTAATTCAATTATTTATTTTTTTTTCTTCAGAAAAACAGGAACAAAATGGGTAACAAAATTGTTCATTATTTCCTAAACATTCAATGAATTTTCATGAGGTAAAGTGCAGATACCTTGTCTTAAACTTGCAGCAAACAACTATTTAAGTCTTTTTTATGCTACATGCTATAGTTTTCAACAGTATTTCTAACAAAGGCTTTCTGACTGTCCTCCAGCTTGTCTGGAAAAATACAGCATGAATGGAAATCACTCTTAGATGATGGCTTGCTGCAATAGTGACAAGCTAGCTGCACTTTACTGCATGTAAATTTTTTGAGTATTAAAGAAAAACTATACATTTTCTTCCTCGTTCTGTCAAAATTTAGGTAACTAATTCAAATTTACAATTTTACACATCTTACGTTTATTTCACCTGCTATTAAGCTGATATATCAAATTCATGATTTAAAACTCAAAACATGAAACAACCATGGGCATAAAACACTAAATAAACACTGAATCAACATTAATTCAACATGCGATTGAATCAATGTTGATTCAGTATTGTGTGCCTGCTATGAAGACAATGAAACAAAATTTAAAGAGACACTTCTACATAGCATATTCATAGAATCATAGCTCAAATAGGATATCATTTTTAGACTGGTAGTATACTGTCTCAGAAAAGAAATGGTACCTAGTACCAACTGTCAACTGGTTTATGAAACTTTGATTCAGTCCATTTCTATGACTTAATTCAGTTCCCGAGCTATATTCATCAGTCCATTTCAAATCATACATATACCAAAATTTTGTTAACAAGACTGAAGAGATAAGGGAGTAAAAATGAAAGTAAAATATTAGGTTTGTGCTTCATTTGCATTTTCATAGTGGAAACGTCAAAAAGTTATGAATGTCTCCATCTGGGATGGCACTTCAGAACTAAATCAGGACCTGCTATGAGGTAATGTCACTGGCTATAGATAAGTATCAAAATGAGACAAAATGTTCCGCATGGAAGAACATCCATATGATGTTGGTAGGAGTAAGCAATGCTGGCAAAAGGGTGTATCATAACATGCACTGTTGGAACAGCAGTCACTTGTGTTGTCACCAGTATGCTGTATGTTGTGACAACTGATTTGTTAGGTTTAATGAGATGACATATTATGTCTTAAACAGTTGTGAAAATGTGGCTTGCACATGACAGCTTCATTACACACCATATCCTGTAGTGCACACAGGGGTCAGAGGAGCATTCACTGTGTTTCCTGCATTCCCTGCTGAGTATATCATGATAACCTTTAACAGCAGAATGTTGATTCACATTAAATAGCACTGCTTCTCCACTAATTTGGGTCCTTAGACTACTGAGCCCTGTCATAATCTATTAAACAGAATATGTTTATGTTACACTTTTGAGCATGCCTTCTTACTGGCAATGGTTATCAAATGTTCCATGAATTGTTAATCATCCTGGTAGAAAATCAAGTACCACACAATGATGCATAATAGACTGCAACATCCTAACAGCAAGAAGCGTTTTTGATTCCATTAAGCAAGGGCTTTCCACAGTCCATCTTAGATATTTGTTTGTTGGTGTATTATCCAAGTTCTATACTTTACATGGGTTGTTCTACATGCTCATTAGCAAATTCTTGCCCTCTCAGTTACAGTCAGACGGCTGGCCAAAGATCAAACTTCTGGTCCACTTGTCAATTAATTACCAACAGGTGCTTGATACTAGTATATCCATTGGTCAACCCTGGTATTTTTAAAGTGTCATATCAGTGTAACTCTGTATCATTTCTTTCTTTCTTTGAGCAAGTATACTACAGTTCACTCTCACTAGGATTTTTGTTAAATAGGGATGGCCATAAATACAACTTTGGCTATATTCCTTAACAAATGGTTCTGAAAAAAATATCCTAACTATAAGAAATAAAGTACCGTATTATACACGAAAATGATAAAAAGTAAATACAGTAGAAATACAAAAATTTGGTTTTGGTTTGAAAACAAAAAGTCTACTCTTACTTGATGAAAATTCAGCAAGATACTGTGTCTCACCTTCAGCTCTTTGTCACCAGACAGATAAACCAGACAACCCAACTAAAGTTTATAGGCCACTGTCACCACTGGAAAGGTAATACCTATGTCTAACTTTCTAGTATTTGCAGGCAAAACAACACAGTAAAATATGTTTTCATGAAAGCAGTGGAGAAAGCGACTTATCCTGTATTCAGAAACTATACCCTGAAAATTAATACTCCTGTATTATTCCTAGTCAAACTTACTAATCACTTCTCCAGAATCTGGAAGAAATGTATTACTGTATTCATTGGAAACCAATTTTGGAGTATTATACAAACAGTGCAGACCCAGAATGCAGTATCTGATCAGAGTCTATACTGTTTGCTTACAGGAATTTCTATGCAAAATACAAGATAAGAGAAACAAGAAAATTGTGTCTGTAAGACACTAATGATGCCCCCGTGCAGCGCCTGTCACAGGACATGTGTACATCCCTAAAGCACCTTTAAAGGACAAATGCTATTTACATTTACAAAGAATCCACTGAAAACATTTCACAAACTTTATACCCTATAGTGCAAAATGCAGCCCAAAATGACTAAGTTTAAAAGGCCATAATTCCTTCAGAATTATTTTTTTCCTATCATAACCAACATGCACATCTTCACTGTGTCCACAACAAGTCTCCAATGTCTGAGAAACAGCCAATGAAAATTGTGGGAGGAATTGATTACACCAAGTACTTACCCTACAATGCAAACATATGCCTACAATGACTAAGTTCAAAAGGCTATAATTCTGTCAAAATCAATTCTAGCTCCAACAAAAACCCACATGCACATCTCCAATATGTCCATAACATGTATGCATAGTTTGGAAAAGATCGATTGAAAACTGAGGGAGGAGTTGATTACACAAACTCCTCACCCTACAAATGTAAAAATTTGCCTAAAATGACTAAGTACAAAAGGCGGTAATTCTGTCAAAATCAATTCTAGTTCCAACAAAAACCCACATGCACATCTTCAATATGTCCACAACATGTATGCAAGGTTTGAAAAAGATCCATTGAAAACTGTGGGAGGAGTTGATTACACAAACTGCATACCCTACAATGCAAAAATTTGCCTAAAATGACTAAGTTCAAAAGGCCGTAATTCTGTCAAAATTAATTCTAGCTCCAACAAAAACCCACATGCACATCTTCATTATGTCCACAACATGTATGCAAGGTTTGAAAATTGTGGGAGGAGTTGATTACACAAACTACATACCCTACATGTACAATGCAAAAATTTTCCTAAAATGACTAAGTTCAAAAGGCTGTAATTCTGTCAAAATTAATTCGAGCTTCAACAAAAACCCACATGCACATCTTCAATATGTCCACAACATGTATGCAAGGTTTGAAAAAGATCCATTGAAAACTGTGGGAGGAGTTGATTACACAAACTGCATACCCTACAATGCAAAAATTTGCCTAAAATGACTAAGTTCAAAAGGCCGTAATTCTGTCAAAATTAATTCTAGCTCCAACAAAAACCCACATGCACATCTTCATTATGTCCACAACATGTATGTGAAGTTTGAAAAAGATCCACTGAAAACTGTGGGAGGAGTTGATTACACAAACTCTATACCGTAAAGTGTGACGAACGGACGGACAGACAGACTGACGGATGGACGGACGGACAGACAGGAGCAAATCTTAATGCCCCCTGACTATCGTCACGGGGGCATAAAAATCAACTGAAACCGCTAAAACTAAAAATGGACTCATCCAAATGATAAGGATTGACAACCCCACTAGTCAACAAAAGGTTAAAGACAAGAACAAATGCACAACACAGACAGAAATTACTATAATGACCCTAAACATTCGGACAGACAGTTCTGAGCAAAGTCAGCAAACATTGTAAAGCCAGATAAAACTGCTCCTGAAGGCGCAGTTTGATCAGGGTCTACAATTTTGCCATTCACTAAGCATCATTTGGATGCATTAACATGTGTAAAATCCACTTTCTAATAATTTTATAACAATGATTGTCCTACTTTTAGCTGTCCGAAATTTTAGGGTCATTATGGGTAACATGCACATCAATTCTGGTATGAAGTATGCAAGCTTATGTGCTAAAATGCCCTTCAACACTGTAACTAAATCTTGTTAAAAGTACCATAATTAATTGGCTATAATGGATGGTGGTTTTCCTTATCTAGAATGACCCTAAATATCTAAATCAATTTTAGTAAACTTTGTTATAAGATGAGGTTTTCCCTTTCAAAAGAATCCCCAAAATCTGGATCATGCACATATAGATTTCTAGATTTTTTAGATTGTTTTTGGAAGGTGAAAAGCTCTGTCTTAAAACTGAAGAAATATAGTTCACAACCTAACAAAACAGGCCCACTGTATCTTGGATATATGAATAATGGAGGACTTTCAATTTTGATGTCAGTTTTAACATATTTCAGTCATATTAGGACACTGGAAGGGTGATAATGAAAGGCTGTGTGCAAAGAAACCCCATTTATGGTTGAAAAGAATTCCACCTTCCGCCATAATCAAATCCAAAACCATCAGATCAGCAGGCCAGCAGTAAACCAATGTTACTGGCGCTCCTGTATCTTGGATACAGCATACAGCAAAGTCAACCTGCTTTATTTTTCACTCAGACTTCAGTCAGTTTTCAAGTCACAGGCTGGCCAGACCTGGATTGTAACTTGTAACTTTCTGTACCTTAACTGACCATCTCTATGCACTTAACCATTGCACCTCTCTCATTGGTTTTCTGTCCTTAAACAATCCCAGAAATCTAGATCCATCTTCCAAGATGGATCAAGGGTTTTGGGGTTGTTTTGAAGGGAGTACCTCTATCTCTGAACCTGGATTCTAACCTATAACCTTCTGTACCTTAACTAATCATCCATGGCACCTCTCTCATTGGTTTTCTGTCCTAAAACAATTCCAGAAATCTAGATCCGTCTTCCAAGATGGATCAAGGGTTTTGGGGTTGTTTTGAAGGGAGTACCTCTATCTTTGAACCTGGATTCTAACCTATAACATACTATACCTTAACTAATCATCAGTGGCATCTAAACAGGTTTTCTCTCCTAGAACAATCCCAAAAATCTAGCTCCATCTTGTAGGATGGATCTAGGATTTTGGAACTGTTTCGGAAGGGAAAACCTATATGTAATAGATGAATAAATATGGTAAGTATAAAACTAGTGAATATGTCTTGTACAGTGATAATGATGGCAAATAACAGAATTTGGTTTGGTTGGTTGGTTGGTTGATTTGATGCTTAACGTCCACGGTAAACAACTAAGGTCATGTCGGGACGGTCAGTTAACCTAACCAAACTATTCCTGGGCAGGCTTAGACCTCCTAAGCGGTTAACCAGTACTAAGTGCACATACTTTCGCCAGTAACTGACAACTGCCCTTCTTGAATCAGCGGAAGGAGAAACGAAAGTATGTGGCCAGACCGGGATTCGAACCCAGGACCTCTGACTTACGAGTCAGGTGCCCTACCGATTGTGCTACCCGGCCCGGCAATTTGGTTTGGTGGCCACCCAATTCTTGCTATAACCACCAGCAATACCAACCTCTGACAGGAGGCTGGTATTGCTAATTACCTTGTGGGTGAATTCTATGTGTTCTCTGACATGCATAATATGTATTTTATCTATGCATCTAGTGCACAATAAACAAGTTTGTGGTCACTCCAGTAAGCCTCAATAACATCACAGAATGCCAGAGAGTTTGTAAAAATCAGATCTATCACTGATCCAGAATCAAAAGTTGCCTGATGGATGTGTTGCTCACATTTAAATCGTTTCCTCATGAAATCCACAAAACTTGAAGTGTTGTCATTTGCACTGATGTTAAAATCACCAATTATCACAAATTTGGTATGCATATCAATTAATGGGATGAGATGATTCTGAATATCATTTCTTAAATTGGTTTGCACACTTTTAGGGAATTTGTAGAGATATACAACTTGGAAACGTCCCTTTTTGTTGCTGTATATGGTAGCCAACATAAATTCGCATACATCAGAATGGAACTTTTCTAATCTCTGAATTTCAAAATAATCCTTAATATACAAAGCAAGTCCATGGTATGGCCTGTTCCCAGAATCATGTCCTGTTTCATCCATTCTCAACAGTCTGAAATTCTTCAGAGCAAAATCACTATTATCATCTCTAGCACAAAGTCTGGATTCTGCAAACCAAATCACATCTGCTGACAAAACATTTGGCTCAAATTCAATGTCCTTAAAGTGCTTATGTAAGGACCTTGCATTATTAAATGCAATTTTGATCTTGTGTGAATCAACTTTATATAAAGGAACATAACAGAGTTCAAGAAGTGCCTTTGTTTTTAACCGCTGCATCTCAATTATCACTTGTTCATCCACAGCCATGGCTGTTTCATTCAAATTCAAAATATATAAATTTTCTAGTTTTCTTACTCTACTAAGAGCAACATAATGAATATGAGGTTGTTTTCTGACTCTTGTCTGAGACAAGTCTACAACAATTTCATCAACTGTTGACCCCTGAGCTTTATGGATTGTTTTACCTGCTGATGGTTTCAAAGGAAATTGAATTCTTTGGTATGTTTTGAAGTTGTATATAAATGTTCGTTCTATATCAAATATTGGAGTCCATGCTTTATCTATGTTTGCACTGTACAAACCCCTTTTAGAAAATTTCTCCCGAGTAAACTGGCCAATTTGAGAATCTTGAAACAAAACCCATATAATACTGGGACGATCTGTGCCTTCCATTTTGTACTCAATGAATTTGACAACACATGTAGACCCATTTGTCAAACCATCTTCAACATTTACATTGACTGTTATATCATAAATCATCCCAACTGCAATTGTTAACAACTTTTGTAAATTAGCAGTTTTGTTTGAATCATCTGGAAGTGCTTCAGTGAGTTTTTTGCATTTGTTAATGGAAATATTCGCTGAAACAACTGTATCATGACATGGGATAACAACTTTTTCTTCTGATAATCTATTCAAATAATTCTCATTGTGTCTATCTACAAACTTGTTTTCAGTGAATAAATGAGGAGCCTCTTTTGGATAATTTGTCATATGGGGGCTGATACTATGTTTCTTTAATTCATTTATGTCATCCTCTGTCAGCTCATTCTGTCTAAGACGATTTAGCATCTGAGCAAAGTCAACATCATCTTTTTGTCTCATGATATCAACCAGTTCATACAATCTAAAATAATCCTTCCATAAATTATTTGCTAGAGCTGAAGCACCCTTTGAGGGGTCACTGAATATCCACTTGTCACACACTGGCATCAGCTGGTACAAATCCCCCACAGCAATGATGCTTAAACCACCAAAACTGGTTTTTGTTCCAGTAAGCTGTTGCAAACGTGTATCCAGAAAGGTCAGTGTGTTTGTTCCTACCATAGAGATTTCATCTATAATAACCACTTTCAAATGTCTGTATTTCACTCTAAATGTGTTCAGTTCATCAGCTGACAAAAGGTTGGTACCTTGTTTGAACTTCTTTAAGAAAGCTGAGGCAATAGTGACATTATTGATATTATATGCAGCTTTGCCAGTGTAGGCACAAAGAAGAACTCTAATATCATCTGGATTTTCTCCTTCTCTCAAATTTAGAAATCTATACAGACTTTGATACAATGCTTTAATTAGCACCGATTTGCCAACACCAGCTCCACCTGACAAAAATGCATAGAGTGGTTCTTCTTTGAATTTTATCCAATACAGAACATGATTAAAAAATTCTCTTTGTCTCAAATTCAAACTCCTGAGCAAATTTAAGTACTGTTCATCAGGTAACATGACTCCATTTATTTCTACTGATGGCACTGAACAAGCAGACTGTATTTCTATACCAATATCATACTGTCGATGTTCTACTACTCGATCTGGATTGAAATATACAAAGTTTTCAGCTTCTCTTTCACCTTCTTCTTCTGCTTCTCTGTTTTCATGTTCTGTGTTTGGTGCTATCTCATCATAAGCATTTCCTCTTCTGCCATTTGCCTTGCAAGCTCAAGTTCTTCAATATGATGTTCATACTGGCTGCGTTTTGATTCAAGCTTGTCTTTCAAGACATTGTAATGAGCTTCATATGTTTGAAATGAACTTAACAAATCTTTCGCTTCATTTCTCCAGGGCATAAACAGCATAAGTCGTTCTCTGTAGTAATTTTCTGAGTCTTTCTTCACATCATACCTCACATAACGTATAATTCTAGGAACTCTCCTATGTTTATACTTTGTCCCATTCTTTGCTACATATAACAAGTTTGATCTATGATATTCAGAGTCAATACTCTCATCATTACCATCTTCATCATTTTCATCACTAGAACCACAGGAATTGCCTTCATCTTCATTTGTGTCTTCAGACCTCTCAGGTAACCTATTCCCTTTAGGATAAACAATGTCAACTGTAGAGACATAATCTGCCAAACAGAAATTCTGAAGTTGTCTAGGACGTTTCGCATACCGCTGAATTATATTGTCTGCTTCTATGTCAGTAGATTCTGCAGGAAGTTCATCAAGCACAGTTTTAGATTTCAGTAAAAACACTCTTTCTTCTGGGATAGAGGTATTGATGAAAACAATGTCCCTTGTAGCTTTTGTTAAAGGAATCTGCAGAGCGAGATATACTGCTTCCTGTGCACTCACTTCAACACAGTTTGAAAATACATTCCCAATATGTCTTACTTGTTTCTTTATATCAAAATTTCCTCTGCGAGCTTCTTTTGCTGCAGCATCAAGCTGTGCGCTCATGCCTCTTTGAGATTTGCTTATATAACCAACAACATATGCTGCACAACCATACGGTTCAAGAACTATCTGAATATCAAGATTTGCCTTCCAGCCAAGAAGAACTGTTTTGTTAAACAAATTAATTCTCATCTCATTTGGACTCCTCTTAAGGAAAATTTTGGGAGCACTAAGTGAACTTCTTATACACTTGATATAATTTTCAAAGTCCATCTTGGCAACTTGCTCCAAAAACTCATCAAATGCAACTTCAGAGACATCTTTGTACTCATTCATTGACTTTTGAAGCTCTGAGTGTTTCTTTTTGTATTTTTCTATGTCTTCATCAAGAGGATGCAATAACATTGTTCTTGGAAGAGGAGGCAAAGGAAATCCAAATCTACATATTGCCTTTCCTTTCTTTCTGCAAGACTTCGAATGTTTATGTGACTGAAGTTCAACAAGCTCCCCAATTTCTTCATCTTCAGCACTGCAAGTAAGGTAATTATCAACAAACTTAATTATTTCTTCCTCCGTGTTTTTTCCAAACTTAGGAGCATTTTCAATCCAAATAAGCATGTGGATATGAGGAGACCCACGTTGTTGAAATTCTACTCTATAGAAGAAATCTATCACTTTTCCAACAGGTTCAACCTCACTTTTAAGGACAGTGTTCAAGAATTCTTGTACTCTGTGATCAAAATATCTGGAACAAGTTACTGGGTCTTTCTGAGCAAGTCTTGTTTTCTCTTGCCAAGTTAAAGCCTCTACATCCTTGTCTGAATACTCAACTGCATCATTCAGTTTTGCTAACATTTTCAAAAGATCATTCCATCTGGTATCAGCTGCTGACAAAGATACAAACCAAGTAGGTAAAGACAATTGCCTGATCATTGCAAATATGTCTTTCTTTCTTTTTTCTAAATAAGCTGGTGAATTTCTAAGCTGACGAAATATACAATAACCTTCATCAAGTTTCACAAGTCTCTCCAAATAACCTGGATCTCTTGCCTCAGCGGCAGTAATTTTTTTGCCTTTACTTTTACATCTTCTTACTGCTAAGTTAACTTTGTCACTTATTTGTTTCATTTGCAGTTTTTTATGCTTAAAGAAAATGTTTGGAACAGACTGAGCAGCCCTTCTATCAACACTTCGTAGCTCCCATTTAACAATGTCACTGTAATGAACTAAAGTTGTTCTCTCAGTCTTATCAGGACGCCTCTGACCACAGAATATAGTAGGAAAACATAAATACTCTGCATCTGTATCTTGATACAAGCTAAGGGGATGTCGTCCTTCTCCAGGAGCAAAGGTCAACACTTGATCAAACTTATTTTCAATATTAGCATCATCCACTAACGTATCAACATTTCCAACATGCTCATTATTATCTACCTCACTGAATCCATCTGATTCATATCCATCACCTTTTTCTCTGTCTTTAGGTACTAAAGGAACGGTTTTATCTTCATCCAGCACTGAGTTATTTATGTCAATATCAGGAATTGTATTTTGTACGGACACATCTAGAAACTCTCTTACAGTATCCTCTGCACTTTCAGTTACTGCTTGAAACCAGTTGTTGTCAACTGTAATGCCAGAATTTTTATACATATCACTATTAGTTAGAAGCCAGTGTAATGCTGCCAGAACTCTCATGGGTCTCACATTTTCTTTAAAATCTATTTTCTTATATGAAAGTTTTTTCTTCAACTGGATGGCAATTGTAAAATTTTCATCCATGGGTCTTGGAAGAGAGTCAACAGTGGGTTGAATATCAACAGGTACATTGATTACATTTCCTTTAAGTGAATACTGACCACCACGTGGCAGTTCTCTAATTTGCATGAATGGAATACGCAGTGCTATTAATCTTTCTTCAAGCTGGTGCAAATCTAGCTCTGAAGGTTTGTTTGGCCATTTCATTCCATTGGCGACAGACAGTTTTGGAACTTTACCATCTTTTAATGCTGACAAACAAGTGTGACATATCCACTCTTCACTATTGACTGACTCTAATTTTGTGCAGTAATTCAAACTGCATCTCATAATGTTAGTGTTTTTCAGCATTGATACACTTTTTCGAAACCATGTTTGGTGACAACAAGTACATACAAACAGAGGTCCTACGGCAATATTTTCATGAAACTGTTTAATACATTCTTCTACACTTTCATATCTTTTTCTCTCAAATACTTCACCCGGCTCAGTTTTATGCACTTTTTCTTCAGCAATTTTACGCCTTTTGTTTTCCCTATTCAGCTCAAGTCTGTCTTCCAATTTTCTTTTCTCTTGTCTACGCTGCTGCTGAGCAATCCTTTCACATTCTTGAACAAAAGGTTTTTGCCTTTGCTTACGTTTACTAGCAAGTTGATATATCCTCTCTTTTTCTTTAAAATCTGGGTCTTGTCTGTCTGCTAGTTTCTGAGCACATTCTTTCGCTAATGCACCTGGTATCTTTCTTGCACACTGCTTTTTAGCACGTTCTTTAGCTAACACATCCATATTTTTTCTAGCAGACTGTTTTGATGCAAGCTGATTTACCTTTTCTTTTTCTTTAAAAGCTGGATTGTTCCTAGCAGACTGTTTGTTTTTTAGCACATTCTTTTGCTAGCACATCCACATGTTTTCTAGCAGACTGTTTTGAAGCAAGCTGATTTACCCTTTCTTTTTCTCTAAAAGCTGGATTTTTTCTGGCAGACTTTTTTGCGGCAAGCTGATTTACCCTTTCTTTGTCTTTAAAAGCTGGCTCCCTTCTAGCAGATTGTTTTGAAGCAAGCTGATTTACCCTTTCTTTTTCTGCAAAAGCTGGATTCTTTCTAGCAGACTTTTTTGAAGCAAGCTGATTTACCCTTTCTTTCTCTTTAAAAGCTGGATTCTTTCTAGCAGACTGTTTTTTAGCACACTCTGTTGCTAACACATCCATATTTTTTCGGGCAGACTGTTTTGAAGCAAGCTGATTTACCCTTTCTTTTTCTTTAAAAGCTAGCTTCTTCCTAGCGGAATGTTTTGAAGCAAGCTGATTCACCCTTTCTTTTTCTTTAAAAGGTGGCTTCTCCCTAGCAGACTGTTTTGAAGCAAGCTGATTTACCCTTTCTTTTTCTTTAAAAGCTGGCTTCTTCCGGGTCCTACTAAAGACAGAAAAGGACTTTTGCCACCGAAAAGGACCGAAAAGAACTTTCGGGCACCGAAAAGGACATTTTATATGCCATTTTATGCTATAAAACGTTTGAAAAAATATATAAGGTAAAATATTTTATTTCTTAACATAATTTTTTAGAACGTTAAGTGAAAAATGCCCTTTTCGGTTCCCGAAATTTGGCATTTGAGATGTCCTTTTCAGTACATGGCATCTCCACTGACCAGAAGTGGAGTCCTTTTCGGTGCTGTAATATTTTTGTGAAATTTTAGGAAGAAGATACTACAATTCATAAAAGTATTATCCAAGCGCTGATTGATATCATGATGATAATAAAATTTCTAAAACATATGTTTTATATGGCATTTTATGGCAAATAAAAGTCCTTTTCGGTGCCCGAAAGTTCTTTTCGGTCCTTTTCGGTGGGGTAAGTCCTTTTCTGTCTTTAGTAGGACCGGCTTCTTCCTAGTGGACTGTTTTGAAGCAAGCTGATTTACCCTTTCTTTTTCTTTAAAAGCTATCTTATTTCTTTGTTTCTTTTTAAATGCAGCATAGTATGCAGTGCGTTTTTTCCTTAATTTGTCACTACAGGGTTTCTTCTGCATGCTCATTTCCACAGCAATATCTTGTGTTTTTTTCTGCAGTCTGATATTTTGATCCTCAAAATAATTTTCCAGAAGGCTTTCTGAATGATCAGTTACCAGATGGTGCTTTGGAGAAGAAACCACAGTGTCAATCTGATCTATGCCAACATGAAAATTTTCTGTAAATGTCAGAGCAACTGGCAGCAAGTCATACTGTGTTGTCATGTTTATTTGCATGCTTTCATATAATGCATACATGTAAGTGATCAAATCATCTAAAGAACTGAATCTTATCAAAACTGAATATCCATCGCATGACGAAAGACCATTTTGAGCATGAGAATGTGAATCAAAAAAATTGTACATGCCATCTTTTTTGTAAACTGCAGAACATATTGCACCAATCATGACCAGAATATATGAAGAAGAATGGAATGCTGTGTACATTGACTGATGACGAGTTGGAGAAGATGTGTTGCCAAACTGCTGTACTGCAATGCCAGAAACAACATCTGACTTTATGATATGTATATCTCTTTTGAAGACATTTACATTTTCTGGAATTTCATCAAAAGTTAACAATCTACTTGTGTATTTCTGTTCAGCTTTCAATGAAAATAAGATTTTTTGGTACAGAATATCTCCTTCGATAAGTATTTGGTCTATCTCAGTACTTGAACAAGTATTTAAAAACTGAGCATGAATAAGGGCACAAAGAGCATTTGACACACACTGGCTTCCCCGAGATTCTACACTGAATCTGTCACTTCCTTGGTGAAATGAGCCACAAATCAATGACTGTGAATGAAATGGCTTTAAGCTCTCTAAACAATGATTGCAAGAGCTGGATGGAAAACTATCAGTTACCGGTGTAACAACCTGTGTGTTCTTAGCAGAATCTGACTCAAACGATGTCGAAAATGAAATTTGCTTATAAGGTTGACTTCCATTATCATATTCAGTCAAACAAGGAACTTTAGTTTTGGTCAATCTATCTGGGAAAGTACTGGTACCAGAATTGTGTAGCAAAGTATTATGATCTGTATTTTGTGAGTCTATTTGATAATACTTCTCTTCAATGCTGGTTTTATAATCTTTGGTCAGCTGACTTTGTTCATTCCTTTGATTATGATCTGTACTTTGTGAATCTACTTTATAATCTTTGGTCAAAAAACATTGTTTATTCCTTTGATGTGCCTGCACGCTGACAGGACTTGCCTCTATGAGGCCCTTGGTCATGACAGACTCTGAAGTCTGCATGAATTTAGGAGTCGACTCAGGAGTCAACCCGAATTTAGGAGTCGACTCAGGAGTCAACCCGAATTTAGGAGTCGACTCGGGAGTCAACCCAAATTTAGGAGTCGACTCAGGAGTCAACCCAGTCTGGCTGTCACAGCTTCTGTCCAAAACCATCTTCCTGGCTGCAGAGCGTCTCCAGTTCTTTGTTCGAGGCATTGTCCTCTTCCTCAGTAATAAGGAACAACAGTTCACTACTGTTAAGTCAGTCTATATCCAGAGAAGATCACACACCATCCAATCACAAAATAAACTCAATTCACTATATAATATCTCACACTTTTTAGTCGTTTGTCGAAAACAATAGTTCATATAAAGGTTGATTTGATACCTATAAAAGAAATAAATATTATCAAACAGTACAACCTATTCATGCCATAGTTTTGAAGATCAGAATCTATCACACTTGTTTTATTTTAATTTTTTGAAAAGAACAGCATATACTAAGCTTGAATTTACTCCAAAAAGTTTTCCAAACTGTATGAAATTAGTCATGCTGTGTTTTTCAAGATTTATAACAAATGTATTTGACCATTTGTTTGTTGTAATTAAATGACAGATTTAGTGCACACGTTTAACAGAAAAGATGAGTAAATTTGTCATTATGTTTGTTCATGGAAAAAAATATAAACTGCAACAACAGCACTGTCAAGAGTAATATGACTATTATTCTTTCTATGATTATTAGTATTATCATATATAGTGTAAACTCTTAAAGTTAAAACAAAGTCAATAATAAAAATATTCTGCATGATCAGCAAGGCGATTACAACCAGGAGGAGGCCCATAGACTGCACTGGTGGAGATATCATCTCTATTATTCAGCAGCACTGATTTACAGAATGTTTATAACATAAATATCAGTTCTGCTGATGTAATAAAGAGAAATTGACATGTATAATCTTCTTAACCAGTGTCACTTAATTACCTGGTACAAAATATAACAGTATCCTTTAACAGATATAAATTGTGGGAGAAACCATAAAATTTCAAATATTTAACATTTTCAATCTCAAAAAAAAAAAGAAAAAAAAAAGCAATAATGTTGTGTTATTGTTTAACGTCCACGGTAAACAGCTATGGTAATGTCGGGACGGTCAGTTAACCTAACCACACTATTCCTGGGCAGGCTTAGACCTCCTAAGCTGTTAACCAGTACTAAGTGCACCTACTTCCACCAGTAACTGACAACTGCCCTTCTTGAATCAGCGGAAGGAGAAATGAAAGTGGCCGGACCAGGTATCGAACCCAGGACCTCTGGCTTAATATAAGTCAGACGCCCTACCAATTGCACTATAATGACTGCTGGAGAAGGCATCCATAAAATGATACTGTTATATGGATAACTCCATGGGTACGCTTTTCAATAAGCCAATGCAAGACATTAATGAGTTCAAAAGGCTTGGACAAGAAGTATTCTTGAATTCATCTTCTGCCAACTATGTTCTATGTTGCAATGGGTTTTGTAGTACAGCGATTAGCACTCCTGACTTCAGATCAACGGATCTCTGAAAGTATAAAGGGGAACTGAATAAAATTTCACATACAGTCCAACTTGTATTAAGCAGGCACCTAAGGGGGGATAATTAAAATGTGCTTGCTGAAGACAGGTGCTTGCTTAATACAGGAGGCCACTATGACAGGTTTTAATGTATTAATAGAGGGCGCTAAGAGAAAGTGCTATAACCTAGAACCATAATACTATAAACTCACCAGTTAGAATTTCCCAATAATTCCAACAAAAAACAAGAGGCCCACGGGCCACAAAGCTCACCAGATCTCTAGCTCAAAATTGCTATCAAAATTACTGTCACATTTGTACAGCCTAATACAAAATATACAACTACAAAGTCTCAGTCTGAAAGTCTGTTGAGTTGATAACAAAATATATAACTATTTTCCATATTTTGATTGCAGTAAATGCCATTTTTCCCCATTATAAGTCAATGCAACTCTAAGTTGCCATAGCAACCAAACAATAGAGCCGATTTTCATCAAAAACACAACCCCCCCCCCCCCGCCTAAGGATACTAAAGATGAAATCTGGGCCTTATTGGCCCAGTGGCTTCTGAGGAGATAATTTTGTAAGTTTTTTTTCCATTATTTTTGCATTTTGGTTTCCATGACAACCAGTAAAAGGAGCAGTGGGTCCAAAAACAATAAAGCTAATAGAAGACTTCTTAAAGGAACATTTCTATAAAAGTTATGTCAACATACCTGCAATGGCTAGGCATTAAATGCCATTATTCAATTTTCCCCATTATAAGTCTATGGGAACTCTAAGTTGCCATAGCAACCAAACTAAAGGGCAGATTTTCATAAAAAACACAAACTTTCAATACCCCAGCCTAAGGATACTACAGATGAAATCTGGGCCTTATCGGCCCAGTGGTTACAGAGGAGATAATTTTTAAGTATTTTTTCCATTTTTTTTTTTCATTTTGGTTTCCATGGCAACCAATAAAAGGGGCACTGGGCCAAAAAACATACAGCTGATAGTAGACTTCTCAAGGAACATTTCTATAAAAGTTTTGTCAACATATCTGCAATGGCCTGGCAGAAAATGTCATTTTTCAATTTTCCCCATTATAAGTCTATGGGAACTCTAAGTTGCCATAGCAACCAACTGAAGGGCAGATTTTCATAAAAAACACAAACTTTCAATCCCCCAGCCCAAGGATGCTACAGATGAAATTTGGGCCCAATCGGCCCAGTGGCTTCAGAGGAGATGTTGTTTAAAAGTGTTGACGGACATACGACGACGGACGACGACGACGACGACAACGACGACGGACACTGCCTATCCTATAAGCTCCCCCGGAGCCTTCGGCTCTGGTGAGCTAAAAATGAAATAAAGAAGATGTAAAAAAATAAGCAATTTGTAGTATAAGCCAGTTCTAAAAACTGGAATAAAATCAGCAAAAGTTCTTCGGTATAATTTGCAAATGCCAGTTTCATAAAAATATGAAAAATCAGCTGAATGCTCTGTCTGTGCATTGTCACAAAACAGAGTTAAACCAGAACATTCAACGTAAATTTACAATCCCAACACTCAAATGCTGGAAAAACTATACCTATATCTCAGTTTCAACTAGCTACTGGTTGCCCTATATGAGCATAGTAGCCATGTTGATCTTGTGTCATGGACAAATTTGAACAAATTTCTATTCCCTCAACCTCAGGCCGCTGTATGCTTAAAATTGGCTCAGCAGCTTTTGCAGAAAAATTTGAAACTGTCAAAATATGAGACATTAGTCAAAGGTCAGAGAATGTTCTTGACCTCTTGTACTTAGAAGTCTTCATGTACTCAAGACATTTAGATGAAGTCTGTACCAATTTTCCCATTTTTGGCATTGCCCTACAAATGGAAAAGCTCAACCCAAGGTCATCATCTGAACGCTCTTGGTAGTACTCAAGTACCGGATGCTGCATACAAAGTTTCAATGCCATCAGTCAATTGGTTCTGGAGAACAAGATTTTTAAGGATTTTTACCAGATATGGGCATGGCTGCCATGTTGGTCATGTGACCTGGACCATTTGAACAGAATCCTTCCCTCAGCCCTTAGAAGCTCTATATAAAATTTGGCTACAACTGGCTCAGTGGCTTTTGAGAAAATGTTTGAAATTGTCAAAATATGAATCCTGTGTCATGTCAAAGGTCAAAGAATGACCTTGAACACTTGTACTCACAAATCTTCATGATCTCATATACCAATTTCAAAACCAAAATCCTTGTCTCTTTCAACGAAAATCTTATGTCCTAGCATTTTCCCATATTTGATCCTGACACAAAAAAGAATCGCTCACTTGGGCAATTGGCAAGGTGGCTATTTCTTATCATGTCTGAAATTGTCAAAATATGAGTCTTGGGTCAAAAGTCAAAGAATGACCACGACCGCATGTACTCATAAATCTTCATGTACTCATTAAGACAAACATATATATCATTTTTAGGCCAAAATCTTCAAAACTTTCCATGAAACCTTATCTTCTAGCATTTTCCCATATTTGACCATGCCAGAAACCAAAAAAGGTCAAGGTAAACCAAAGGTCACCATTTGAACAGTCTTGGTGGTACTCTAGTACTCCATGCTACTTACCAAGTTTCAAGGCCATAAGTGTATTGGTTCTGGAGAAGAAAAATATTAAAGATTTATACCATAAGTGGTAATGGCGGCCATGTTGGTCATGTGACCTGGACTGTTTGAACAAATTTTTATTCAATCAACCCCTGGAGGCTCTATATGAAATGTGTTTACAATTAACCCTTTGACTTTTGAGGAAATGGTTGAAACTGTCAAAATATGAGAGATCTGAATCAAAGGTCAAGAAATGACCTTGACCTCTTGTGCTCATAGTTCTTCATGACTTCATTAAGACATCTGTATATACCAATTTTTCGGCCAAAATCTTCAAAACTTTCCATGAAATCTTATGTTCTAAGATTTTCTCATATTTGACCTTGCTGTAAAAAAGGTCAAGGTTAACACAAGGTCATAATTTGAACAATCTTGTTAGTACTCAAGTACCCAAAGCTACATACCAAGTCTCAAGGCCATCAGTCAATTGGTTCTGGAGAAGAAGATTTTTAAAGGTT
Organism: Ctena decussata; assembly: GCA_963989385.1. Taxonomy (NCBI): domain Eukaryota; kingdom Metazoa; phylum Mollusca; class Bivalvia; order Lucinida; family Lucinidae; genus Ctena; species Ctena decussata. The sequence continues at coordinate 43,969,556 of OZ022500.1, forward strand.
TTTACCATATATGGGCATAGTGGCCATGTTGGTTATGTGACCATGACGGTTAGAAAATTTTTTCATTCCCTCAACCCCAGGAGGCTCTGTATAAAATTTGGTCACAATTGGCCCAGTGGTTTTTGAGGAGATTGTTTGAAATTGTCAAAATATTAGGGTTCTGGGTCAAAGGTCAAAAAGAATGACCTTGACCTCTTGTACTCACAAATCTTCATTTAGTCATTAAGTTGACTGTATATACCAATTTTTAGGCTAAAATCTTCAAAATTTATCATGAAATCTCATGTTCTAGCATTTTCCCAAATTTGACCTTGTCGTAAAAAAGGTCAAGGTCAACACATGGTCATAATTTGAACAATCTTGATAGTACTAAAGTACCCAATGCTACATACCAAAACTCAAGGCCATCGGTCAACTGGTTTTGGAGAAGAAGATTTTTAAAGGTTTTTACCATATACGGGAGTGGTGGCCATGTTGGTCATGTGACCTGGACGGTAGGAATAAATTTTTGTTCCCTCAACCTCTGCAGGCTCTATATAAAACTTTGGTTTCAATTGGCTTAGTGGCTTTTGAGGAGATTGTTAGAACTTGTCGAAATATGAGAGCTCAGGGTCAAAGGTCAAAGAATGACCTTGACCTCTTGTACTCGTATATCTTCATGTAGTCATTAAGATGACTGTAGATACCAATTTTTAGCCCAAAATCTTGAACAGTTTCCAAGATATCTTATGTTGTAGCAACTTGCCATATAAAACCATAAGGAAGCAAATTTGACCTTACCGTGACAAAGGTCAAGGTCAACCCAAGGTCATAATTTGAACAATCTTGGTAGTACTCGCGTACCCGATGCTACATACCAAGTTTCAAAAAAGCCATCGGCCTGTTGGTTGTGGAGAAGAAGATTTTTTCAGGTTTTTACCATATATGGGCATGGCGGCCATATTGGTCATGTGACCAGGACCGTTTGAACAACTTTTCGTTCCTAAGGTCCCAGGAGGCTCTATATGAAATTTGGTTACAATTGGCCCAGCGGTTTCAGAGGAGAAGTCGTTTGAAATTGTGGACGGACGGACGGACGACGGACGGACGGACGGATGACGGACGACGACGGACGACGGAGCCTTACCATCCTATAAGCTCCCCCGGAGCCGCTGGCTCAGGTGAGCTAAAAACTAGGAAGGGAGCTTACTTCATAATTACTTAAAAGTAGAGTCATGGTTCTTGTGCTCTGCACTTTCTCTTATTGCCTTCTACCAATGTGTTAAGTTTCATTTAGTTCTCTATAATACATGTACTACCAGGGATATGCTCCATACAAGCAAAATATTGAAAACAAGGGCTTCGCAAGTGGCGCATCATACGCCCGTTTTAATGTCATAAAGAAATTATAGAATGAACAAGATTGTTTACAAAAGGACAGACAGGCAGACAAACAGGGGAAAACAGTCTTTAATTAATGACGGCAACATTATTTAAATATTTAACACATCAAATACTATTAGTATACCAAAAAATCAGCTTCCAAGGTGAAGTGGCTCCTAAGTTGAGTAATGCCAAAGTCAAACAAGGGAGATAATTCATATACTAAATATACTAGATATACCATTCTTGGTTCTAATACATTCCCTTGACAATATACACATCGCGATTAAGTTGTGTTAAAATATTCTAAACGGTTAAGGAGTTACAGAGTAAACAGGAAATTTATGCATGGGCAGATAATCCAGTAAGCAAGCCAGAGTCATGATTCTTGCTCAGGATTCATTGCCGCATTATTACACACATTCCAACAAAGTTTCATTCTAATATTTCAAAGGGTTAAGGAGATATGGAGTAAATGGGAATGCCTAAAAATAATGATCAAAGGGAGGTTACTCCAAAATTAAGAAAGGGGGAGCAACCATTCTTATATATGACACATCATCTTGTGATCATGCACATTGCTATACAGTTTCATCATGATATTCCATACAGTTACTGAGTTAATGTATGCACAACATAAGTATACACAAAAATAGCTGAAAAGAACTAATAAAAGGGATGTAACCCAGTAACGAAGAAAGGGAGAGCAGCCATTGTTGTACGGGATGCATCGTTGGGACTTCATACATATTTCTATGAAGTTTCATGAAGATATCCCAAAAAGTTATCTAGTTATGGCGCGCACAAGACCTGCAGGGAAAAAAAACAATCAAAGGGGCATAACTTGGAAACTAAGGAAGGGGGAGCAACCATTCTTGTATGTGATACATTCCCCCTACCTACTACATATGCCTACAAAATTTCATGAAGATATCCCAAATGGTTACTGAGTTATGGCGCACACAAGAATGTTTATGGACGGAGGAAAGGGAGTTTACTCCAAAATTAAGAAAGGGGGAGCAACCATTCTTATATGCGACATATTATCTTATGATCATGCACATTGCTATAAAGTTTCATCATGATATTCCAAACAGTTACTGAGTAAATGTATGCACAACATAAGTATACACAACAAGAATTCCGCGGAATGCTATGTCGCACCTGCATTGCGCTTCCAGTTTTAAGGGTAAATTAATTGCAACAGCCCTCAAGAACATTCTGAGAAGAAACTTGATGCCAGGTTTGATGATTCTAGATATCATAGGTCGTGAGAAATGGACTAACACTAGGGTCGACGTAATTTTGAATATTATAAAATTATACGAAATCAGCAGAGCATGAAATATAGGTCAAGGTAAAAATTAGAGCAACAGCCCTCGAGAACATTCATAGAGAAGCTTCATGCCTGGTTTGATGATTGTAGGTATCATAGTTTGCGAGAAATGGACTTAAACGCTAGGGTCTACATAATTGTTTAGGGACGGTTTTACAAAGTCAGCAGAGCCTGAAATATAGGTCAAGGGTAAAAATAAGAGTCACAGTCCTCGAGAACATTCTAAGAAGAAGCTTTATGCAAGATTTAATGATTGTAGGTATCATAGCTTGCAAGAAATGGACTTAAATGCTATAGTCGACGCTAGGGTCGACGTAATTGTTGATGGACTGTTTTACAAGGTCGGCAGAGCATAAAATATAGGTCGAGGGTAAAAATAAGAGCAACAGCTCTCTAGAACATTCTAAGAAGAAGCTTTATGCCAGGTTTGATGATTGTAAGTATCATAGTTTGCGAGAAATTGACTAAAATGCTAGGGTCGACGTAATTGTTGACGGACGGACGTACGGACGGACGGACGGACGGACGAACGGAATGACTGACGGACGGACGGAAAAGTGAACTCCTATATCGCACCTTGCTAAAGCAGGTGCGACAAAAACAGCCGAAAAGAACTAATAAAAGGGATGTAACTCAGAAACGAAAAAAGGGAGAGCAACCATTGTTGTACGCGACACATCGTTGGGACTTCATACACATTGCTATGAAGTTTCATGAAGATATCCCAAACAGTTATCTAGTTCTGGCGCGCACAAGACCTGTAGGGTAAAAAACAATCAAAGGGGCATAACTTTGAAACCAAGGAAGGGGGAGCAACCATTCTTGTACGCGACACGTTCCCCCTACCTAATACATATGCCTACAAAATTTCATGAAGATATCCCAAACGGTTACTGAGTTATGGTGCGCACAAGAATGTTTACGGACGGACGGACGGACGGACGGACGGACGGACGGACGGACGGACAGCGCCATGACATAATACGTCCGTTTTTTCAAAACGGGCGTATAAAAAAAACTAAGAAGGGAGCTAACTCTGTGATTACTTAAGGCAGTGTTATAGTTCTTGTGTTATGCCCTTCCTCTCATTGTCCTCTATCAATGTGTGACGGTTCATTTAGTTCTCTTAAAGGTAGGTTCCTGTACTTTGGAATGCATCATAATCTCGATGAACTTTCATCCAAGTTGTTGGAAAGCACTTATAAAAGGGAATTAATAAGTGTCATTAAAAAGTGTAAATCAAAAAAATATTAGAAAAGTTGTTTTGCAAGGGATTTCCTAACTCTGCTTCGCACACCAGTTAGCGCTATTTTTAGTTCGCGCCAAAAATAGATAACGCAGCTGATGTCATGCTGCATTGCATTTTGGGATAGTTTTAACCCATCCGCCCTGCCAGGACCTCTAGGAAAGCTCACGTCTAGGAAAAATTGACCTTTGGAGAATGGCATCAGAAATCGCGCACTTATAGACATAATAAACAAAGTTATTTTTAGAACTGGAATTCCAACGAAAGAAAATAAAGCAAAAGGGAAAACGACTATTTTCTTCAACATCTGACGAGTTTCTCAGTAGCAACAAATTCAGAAAAATAAGAGAATTCAATACTGCTCAGAAACAGACGAAATTATTTTGTAGACATAATTGACATCGCTAGCCCAGGAACCTACCTTTAAATACCTACAGAGATATGCTCTGGACAAGCAAAATACTTCTAAAACTAGGAAGAACTCTGTAATTAGCTTAGAAAGAATTATAGTTCTTGTGCTCTGCACTATTCCTCTCTCTCATTGCCCTCTAACAGTGTGTGAAATTTCATTCAGATTACTTTGAAACTTTCAACGGTATGCTCCAGACAAGCAAAATTACTGAAAAAATAGCCAGGGAGCTAACTAAAGTGCAAAAGAAATGTTTTTCAGAGAAAAACTGAAGTCCCCTCACCAGCCCATTTCCCATCGCCTCTAATGATTGAAAAGCTTGTACACATAAAATATCTATGCAAGTTTGGAGAAAATCCATCCACTGGTTCTAAAGATATCTTACATAGAAGACTGTGTCCTTGAAAAAATGGGTCAAGGTCACTAACTATTAAACTTGTCTTAAACCTGTCACAACAATTTATTCATGCAAGTCTGATGAATATCCATCAATTAGTTCAAGATATAAATTGTTTTTAAGACAAAAATTAAGCATTTGTAAGTTAGCTTTTGACCTTGAAAATGTGGTCAAGGTCACCAAAACATTGTAAACTCTTGAGATTGTCCCAAAGGTATATCTGTGAAAGTAAAGTGAAAACCAAGCCAAAAGGCTAATGAGATACATGTATATATCAATTTTAGTGAAATTTTCACATATCTTAGTCCTCCTGTGACCTTGAAAATAAGGTCAAGGTCACCAACATCTGATCAGCTCTTAAGCTAGTCCCATTGATGTATCCATGCAAGTTTGGTGAAATTCCATGCACTTGTTCATGAGATATTATGGGTACAAGAAATTATCATCTAAGTCCTCCAGTGACCTTGAAAATGAGGTCAAGATCACCAAAATCTAATCAGCTCTTCAACATGTCCCATTGATGTATCCATGCAAGTTTGGTAAACTTTCATCTATTGGTTCCAAATCCAGCGACCTTGAATATGAGGTCAAGGTCACGAAAATCTAATCAGCTCTTAAATAAGTCCCAACAAGAAAATCGGTGGAACCGATGGATGCTCCCCGAAGGCTTGGAATTGGGGAATGGGTATCCTGGTGAAGGAGTGATTTTCCCTGTAAATTAAATGCAATTTAAAATAGAAAAAAATATTCCTCTTCAATACTTGTAGAGCTATGCTCTACGGGGATAGCTCTACGGGGAAAACTAAGAAGGGAAGTAACTCCAAAATAACTTGGGATACAGTCATGGTTCTTCTGCTCTGTACTTCTTGTCATTGCCCTCTATTATCAGTATGTGAAGTTTCATTCATGTTCTCTTAAATATGTACAGAGATATGTGCTGGACAAGCTAAACAACTGAAAAAATAGGTAGGCAAATAACTCCATAATATAGCTAAAGGTAGCGTTATAGTTCTTAAACTCTGGACTTCCTTTCATTGCCCTCTATCAATGTGTGAAATTTCATTTAGTTTCCTTCAATACTTCCTAAGATATGCTCCGGACAAGCAAAAATTAAGAAGGGAGCTAACTCTGTAATTACTTATGACAGGGTTATGATTCTTGTGTTCTGCACATTCACTTATTGCCCTCTACAACTGTGTGATATTTTATTTAGTTACCCCTTATACTTTCAGAGATATGCTCCGGACAAGCAAAGTACCTAAAAAAATAGGGAGCTAACTGTGTAAATGATTAAGACAGGGTTATGGTTCTTGTGCTCTGCACTTCCTCTTATTGCTCTCTTTCAATGTATGAAGTTTCATTAAGCTCCCTTTAATACTTTTGGAGATAAGCACCGGCCAAGCTTAATATTGAAAAAAAAAAACTGGAAAGGAAGGTAACTTCGTAAATACTTGTGACAGGGTTATGTTTTTAGCACACTGCACTTCCTCTCATAGTCCTCTATCATTGTGTGAAGTTTCATTTAGTTCCCCCTAATACTTTCAGAGATATGCTCCGGACAAGCAAAATATTGAAAAAATTGGAAAGGGAGGAGGTAACTTCGTAAATGTATATGACAGATTATGGTTCTTGTGCACTGCACTTCCTCTAATTGCCATCTATCGATGTGTGAAGTTTCATCTTGTTCCCCTTTTACTTTCAGAGATATGCTCCAGATATGCAGAATACTGAAAAAACTGGAAAGGGAGCTTACTTCGTAAATACTTGTGACAGGGTTATGGTTCTTGTGCACTGCACTTCCCCTCATTGTCCTCTATCAATGTGTGAAGTTTCATTTAGTTCCCCCTTACACTTTCAGAAATATGCTCCGGACAAGCAAAATATTGAACTGAAAGGGAGCTAACTTCGTAAATACTTGTGACAGGGTTATGGTTCTTGTGCACTGCATTTTCCCTCAGTGTCCCCTACCAATGTGTGAAGTTTCATTTAGTTCCCCCTAATACTTCCGGAGATATGCTTCGGACAAGCAAAATATTGAAAAAACTTGAAAGGGAGCTAACTTTGTATATACTTGTGATAGGGTTACGGTTCTTGTGCACTGCACTTCCCCTCATTTCCCTCCACAAATGTGTCAAGTTTCATTTAGTTACCCCTAATAGTTTCAGAGATATGCTCCGTACAAAAATGTGATGGACGAACGGACGGAAGGACAGACGGACAAAGCGGCAACTATATGCTCACCCTTTGGGGAGCATAATGACGTATCCATGCAAGTTTGGTTACATTTCATACATTGGTTCAGGAGATATGATGGGTACAAGAAATTATCATCTAAGTCCTCAAGTGACCTTGACAATCAATGAGTTCAAGGTCACCAAAATCTAATCAGCTCTTAAACTTGTCCCAATGATATATGCATGAAAGTCTGGTGAATTGATTCAAGAGATATTGTGGGTACAAGAAATTGTCACGCCGACACCGACACATGAAATTTAAGTCTAAGACCTCCTGTGACCTTGAAAATTGGGTCAAACTCACTAAAACTTAATCAGCTCAATGGTTTGTTCCAATGATATATCCATGCAATTTTGGTAAAATTCCACCCACAGGTTGAAGAAATATTCAGGATACAAATTGTCACGTTGACGCCAACGCCAATGCCGACACATCGCACTGAAACCAATGTCCCCCTCACCTCTGGTTGGTAGACATATTCACATATACAATATGCGCATCCCCTTTTGATACTTATGGTTCCAGTGATGTTTTGTTGAATTCTGGCCAGTATTTGCTGAGAATTAGCATGGACAGGAAATATGTGCTATATATTTAATGCAGAATTCATCAAAGGGCCATTACTGTTGGAAAAATCATCAAACCAAAAAACCTAGGTGATATGTCCATCCACCTTTGATACTTAAAGTTCCCATGAAATTTCATTGAAATCCAACCAGTAGTTGCCGAGAATTTGTGTGGACAAGAACAGGATGAACGGACGCTTGGATGCAAGCATGGATGGATTAAGCAAGACTATATGCCCCCCTCCCCCCCCCCCCCCCAAATTTTAGGGAGCATAAAAATGTAAATTTACACCAGGGTATTTAACATCTATTCCTGCCAAATACTTGGAAAATGATAACCTCATTGTTTTCTTTTTTGAAAATATGTGTGATTGGGGTATAGCCCTTGTGGAGACCCCCCCCCCCTTTACGTCTAGACATTTCATACTGAGAATTCAAAGACTAGAGAGCAAACAGTGTAGATCCAGATGAGGCGGCTCATTATGAGCCGCCTCATCAGGATCTACACAGTTTGCAAATTATGCTATTTTCGTAACTGGTGTTTAAAGTGTTTAAAAATGGGTATTAGGGCATATACATACAGCAACATCTCATGTCCGTCTTGCATGAGTAATTACTCATATCATGCTACACAGCCTGATCAGTCGTCAATGAAGGCTTTTTTTAAATGATAGGAAGTAGCAAAGTTGTTTCCCTTTGCAAAAATGGCAGAAAACATGCAGGTGCCCTCATATACTATATCAGAGCTCCCAATATGGCTCCAAGGAAAGTGTACCACCATAATTTACATGCATAACACTTTCTATTAAGAAACTAAATTTATCAAGCTTGACAATATACGTCATTTTGGAGTCATTTTTACAAGGCAGACAACTTCATCAGAACAGTATTTGATTCCCTGGTTAAAGGGAAAGAGTTTTCTCTCTAGAGAGCAGTCTTTCCTTTTTCACTTAAAATGAGGCCATTTAGAATGAGCCGACCCATCTAGATCTACACTGTTTGCCCTCTATTCTTCGACTTCTCAATTTGATACAGCTAGGAAAAAAAATTGCCAATGTAAATTTTGTTGTCTGCTTTTTTGGCACTTGAAGGGCTAAGAGTAGTCACCCTGAGAAAGGAGAAAACTGTTTCTATGTCCAGTGGTCTCCCCTGGAAGTGCATCATCATAGTGTAGATTATAACTGAGCCGCAACACGAGAAAACCAGCAAAGTGGTTGTGCGCCCAGCACAGACTCGGACCAGCCTGGGCATCTGCCTAGTCCAGTCATACCCTTTGCTAAGCGCTTGAAGGGTAGGTGCTTAAAGGGTAGCTAAGGGTCTAAGCTACCTCCATGCGGACAGTGAAGACACTGGTCAGATTGGGCGGATGCCCAGGCTGATATAAGTCTGTGCTGGGCACACAACCACTTTGCTGGTTTTCTCTTGTCTTGGCTCATACATTTTCTAGTCCTTTAGAGTCATTGGGCTCATTCTGATTCAGCTAGAAAATAAAGTTCAGCTGAAGCCAGTGTTAGGAAATGTGGGCAGGTTTGCATCTCTACATTATTGCACAATCAGACTCAATGAAACTGGGTTGGCTTTGATGTGTTCCTTGCTTCCAGAAGATCTTTCTTCTGATTTAATTTGATAGAATTTTTAAGCAAACAAATATCAATTGAACAATACTTTTTCACATTTATTTATATCATCATCTTCTCAAGTTCACAGGCATCAGTTTAAAATACATTACAGCACTGAAAAAGTCAACAAAAATGATAAAACACAATATGGTTTGCTGTCATATACTATTCACACTTCAGAGTTCAATCTTGATTCAGTTATCATGTGACATCTCTCTAATCTTAAACCATTTCAACACCAAATAACTGGTGTATTAGCTTAACATCACAATGTTTGCATGCACCAAATATCAATGTTTAAAATATATTATAAAGCAAAACATCAAACACTATGTACATGTTTTTTTTTTTCATCATGTGTCCTTTAATATGCACGGTTCCATCCAGACTGAGTTATCACATGCCATCTGTTGCACAATCAACTGTGTGCTTAGACTCTCTCATTTAGGAAATAATTTTTCCTTACCCGTGAATTATCGCTGATTAACACATGTTGTTGGAGGGCAGATCATGAAATTTTAATTCATGAAGTGAATTAATATTCCTATCTGCCCGACACCACATGTTCATCAGCAATAAGTCACTGGTAAAAAAAATTACTTCGATTCTAACATTATACAAAATGAAAATGCAAGTACATAACAACATTTTCTTAAGGACTACTTTTGAGGAGGATGCCGACAGAAGCAAATGTTTACATTCGACATCTTCAAGGTGCGAAATTGACACATCTTGCTGTTAGTAACATGAATTATCACAAATTTTCACACAACCCCGCTTCCTATGCGTTCAATGGGGAAAACATTAATGTCATGTTAGAATAAGTCTTACAATATAAAATTTACAGACACAGGGGTGGAACAGTCTATTGTTTACAAATTAAATGACTATCATAGTATATACAATGCATTAACCTAATTATCACAATATGCATACATATATCAAAATATCTAAGACTGATCAAGTCAAATATTTTTTGTCCGTAAATATAAATGTGTGTACAGTTCAATCCTGGTCAAATTACATGTAGGGCATATTAAATCTTCTGTCATTTTCAAACTACAATATTCAGACAAAAACAGTTAACTCAGCATGGTCAAGCAACATTTGATATATCATTCCCTGATTGGTTGAAATGGCTTGCCCCTACCATATTTATTCCATTATAAGAAGGAGGCACTATTTGTGCCTATCCAAACAAAAAAATCTAGATTCATCTCACAAGATGCAACCCCGCACCCCCCCCCCCCCCCCACATCTTATACCCAAATAAATAAGTATATGAATATCAAAGAGTTTATCACTGAAATTGCCGAGACATCTGAATCTATATGATATAAAGAACAATCACAGTTATTATTTATAGTGTTTCATATTTTATCATATCAGTAGTTTACTAGAACTCACGAGTCATACTCTGAGTCACTTGTTGAGTATGAGTCGTACTCCGAGTCACTTGTTACACCTGAATCAGTTGATGTTGTGCTATCAAGTCTTCTACGTTTTGAAGCCCTGTCAGGACTATTCCAGCTGTCGAGTCTTCTCCTTTTCTGTGACCTGTCATATCCATACCTCTGGTTTCTCCATGGAGGTGGTGACTGTCTGAAAATAAGCAAAAAACAGTCTATCATTTGATTTTCATCTTTCATGACATTTTCATAATCTGGTCTATATTGTATATACAAAGTACAAATGAGCTGTGTTGTGAAAAAACACCTGGTATGTAGGCAGTCAGAAAGAAAAACTCAATACAGTCTGATCACAATCTTCCCTGCTAACCTAATCAGCTTACAGTTTGACCACGGTGCTACATCCAAGAAAAACTTTCACCAGTAACTGCCCTTCTTGAATCAGCAGAAAGAGAAACAGAAGTAAGCTATTATGTAGCAGTACACCAAGTTATACTCATGAGTTGTTCTCTTGAGTCACTTGTTAAGGTTAATGGATATGTTTTTCCATCATTTTTACAATAGGAAAATAAGTAGCTTCATTTGCAGACCTAGACAACAAAGTCTTTCAACATCAGGGGTGCTCTTAAAGGAAAGAATTTGCTCCACAAAGGATTGATTGATTGATTGATTTGATGCTTAAAGTCCACCTTAAACAGCTATAGTCATGTCGGGACAGTCAGTTAACCTAACCACACTATTCCTGGGCAGGCTTAGGCCTCCTAAGCGGTTAACCAGTAATTGGTACATACTTTCTCCAGTAACTGACAACTGCCCTTCTTGAAGGAAGGAGAAACGAAACGAAAGTATGTGGCCAGACCGGGTTTCGAACCCAGGACAAAGGAGCAAATTCTTTCCTCTAAGGGAAACCCCACAATGAAATGAGCAGCAAATTCTTCTTTGTATGAATTATCTTCCTCTGAAAATGTTCCTATTCGCTTAACTATAAATACCTTGATGCCCATCTGTTGTATCTTCTACGCTCTGGCGATCTAATCGGTGACCTGTCTTGACTGTAGTAATGTCTATATCTCCATCTGAAAATATAAGAAGAAACAATCTGTATAAGTTCTCGCTTAAGCCTCGTTCACGCAGGCAGAATTACTTTGACAAATGGGGTTGACAAATCAAAATATGCTCATGTGAATGAGAATATTTTTAATGCCAAATTAATATGGTAAAGTTTATTTGACAAACACAATTTGTCTGTGTGACCAGAATGTTAGTCATAGACTACGTAACAGAAACTAGCTGTGAAGATGAACACAGAAAACTTTGCTTATAATCAAATTAGTTTGATTTTAAACAGTCTGATCAGGGTCTACACTGTTTGCCAGTCCACTTGCATAATGTGAGCACATAATTGCTTTGTAAAAACAACTTTTCCACTTTACTGTTAAAGACGATTACAGTAATTATTTCAGGTGTCCAATTTTTTTAATTTTTATGGTACTTTTAAGCTAGGTCTACACTGTTTGCTAAAGAACAAAGAACATCTGTCCAAATTTTTACCATCTTTACACTACTCACCCTCCGTTTCTGTATAGTGAGTCTGAATTTCGCCATCTAGTTGGTGACAGGGACCTGTCTCCACCAGACCTTGATGAATCACTTGATGATGATCTGTCACTTCTTCTTGTCGGTGATCTGTCATAACTATACCTCCGTGTTTTCCATGGTGGGGGTGACATCATGAAAATAAGTAGATACCAGCTTTTTATTAGGCCTTCATAATATAGTTTGCTCTGCCCAGTGCCTCGCCGAAAGGGACCGAACGAATGTCACAACATGCTTCCATTGAGAAATAACAAAAATTATCCCAGAATTATCCCTATAACCCCATTATCTGGAGCTCTGCACTCCTGTCCTCTCAAGTCTGAATGACCGGTAAATCTAATTTGAGATTATAAGTATCTTTCATGGGTATGAGGTGTGTATAGAAAAATCCGTCTCGAGGGTCACTGTTCGGCATAACGAGGCTTGCCTAGTGATGCCGAACAGTGATCCCGAGTGACGGATTTTTGTATCCGCACCTCACACCCATGATAGATACTTTTTCTTGCACACCATGTTTTGTATTATCTTTAGAACTTGTTAAAATGCGTAATTTTAGTGCCTCAGGGGTTTCTATTAGATTTTAAAAGAAGGCGCCGTTTTCAATGACAGCCATTCGGTTCTTTACATCAACGTCTGGCATGTATAAACTGACGTCATTTTGCCGTCTTCGTGACGTAATCATCTAAAACGCCAACGTCACTTGACGACGCAGATACGTGACCTCCATTACAACCAATGCATTCAATGCTCGTGATTTTTATCCGGTCCTGGGTGAGATAAGATTTGTAGGTACAGGGGGAACACGCAGATATCCTCATCCGGTGTGCAAGAAAACAGTGGCTTACATATACAGTAAGCTCTTGTTAATGTGTATAGGTAGAACTCCAAGTTTTCTGCCATTTTCATAAAGGGAAACATCTATAGTAACATCCTGTCCACTTCCCTGGAAGATGTACCCCTTCCCTCTACTGACTCTATTCTTAAAAGACTTAGCTTGTGGGGAGCAAGCTTTTTGCTTTAATAGTAGACCGCAATTTTCTTAAGAAACTGTACCCATTCACCTTAAATATGAATCAGAAATACTTGAGCCGCAACACAAGAAAACCAACAATGTGGTTGTGTGCTCTACACAGACTCAGATCAGCCTGGGCATCTGCCCAGTCTGGTCAGACTCTTCACTTAGCGCTTAAAGGGTAGCTAAGAGGCTAAGCTACCTTCATGTGGACAGCAAAGATTCTGATCAGACTGGACGGATGCCCAGGCTGATCTGAGTCTGCGCTGGACGCACAACCATTTTGTTGGTTTTCTCGCGTCGCGGCTCACTTTGTTTTATCAGCAATTTGCTACAATAAGAGCTGTCACAAGAGGGATTCTGTGACTTGCTTGATTTTCTCTTGAGATTTACTTTCACTAATACTGGCCAATCTACTGGCTTGCACATTCAAGAATCTTCCAATAGTCAAACCGGTCTTAATGGTCACCGGAGGGTATTAAATTGTCTCCTTAAAACTAGTGACCCCTTCACAGAAAACACCCAGCTCAGACAGTACTTGATCAGTGCACACAATCAAACCAAAATAGCCTACTGACAATAACTTGGTCACACAGGCCAGAACTCACCAATAATTCCAAAATCAACAAAAAGCAACATAATAAAGACATAAAATTAATGGATTTACGTCAACTTTGTTATTGTCCATTTGACATCTGCTTTAAATATCAACTTCACACCCTCTGTGTTGCTGCTGATTATAAACAAGTAAGGATATGACAAGTTATTTGATACTTACCATAAATATTGGCATACTTCAACCATGTTAATTCTAAGATTTGAGCAAGCTAATTTTTCTGCTTTTTATTCTTTTGCAATTGAGTTTTACTACCCTTTCAAAACCTATTTCATTTATTGAGCCCACCTTTCATCAAAGCTGGGCAATTAAATCCAGCTGACTGTTCATATAAGGTTGGCAAAAACTGAAGTACCTTGAGAAAACCACCTGACCACCCAATAGCAAAACTTCACTTTCACATATGATTCAGGTGAGGCTTACACAAAACCGAGATTCCCAGAGATTAAGAGCTAGTACTCTTAACCACTCAGCCACAGAAGCCCACAAGTTGCTATTTGCTGGTGCCAAAATGTGCTGAGGGAATGGCAAAGAATGCAGAACCTGATCAGACTGCTCCTCTAGGAGAAGAATGATCTGGATCTTCACTGTTTGGTCAAGCACCTCTGCACCAATACTCCAACAATTATATTTTTAATGATACTCACCCTCTGTCTCTGTACCACTGAATTGAGTGGCTCCATCTGACAGGTGGGGATCTAGATCTGAGGTCTCGAGCTCTGCGCAAGGATCTAGATCTGATAAGGTTCCGAGGTCTGCGCATGACGTTAATGTCACGTCCATCTATCTCCTCTGAAATATAGACAATTAAAGTTGCAATTAGTCCACATAACACCAAGAAACTTTAATTGCTATTATAAAGTGTTTGGTCCTTTTAATCTGTTAAAACAATAAAATTTAGGTCAAATGTAAGGTAAATCACCACTGATTTACCTTGCAAAAGCCATTCCAGATTTATTCAGCTTTAAGACCCGGGTTTCCCCTTCCAAAACTGCCTCAAATATGTTCAACAGTCTTATGTACATTAATTCAGCCTTGAGGTAGTTTTTCTCTTTCAAACAATTCCAAAAATCTAGATCCATCTTGTAAGATGGATCTAGATTTTTGGGACAGTTTTGGAAGGGAAAAAAAACATCTTACCATTAAAAAAGTATGGTATTGCATTTTATATGAAAACAGTGTTTTCTTACTTCGAACTAAATGTCTATATACAACTGTTGCTAGGAGAAATAACTGATATCTGTGTGAACAATAATGCTCCTAAGATTTGCATCTTATCTGTTGATTTGTACAGGACAACCCTCTATAACTACTGCACCATATTAAAATACTGATGGTAGAATTTACACCCTAGTTATACGCACTGTCCTCTATTGTATACATTCATGTAATCAGAATGAAATCCAGGTTATACCATTAAACAAGAATTCTGCAGAAAGGCAGTGTCTCACCTGTTTGTGCACTGATACAAAATAGAGCTAAACTCGAGAACTCAGCAAAAGTTAACGCTGCCATCAAAACTGGAAAACCAATACCTATGTCTTGCTTCTGCCAGTCTCATGAGAGACTTGTCATAAAGACCATGAAAACCTGTTTTTTCACATTACAAAATGAAGAAAAGTGATTTCTGGGACATTTTTTTCTATTTGTGTTTAACAAAATGTAGACATTAATCAAACCAAAAAAAAAAGTATTTTTACCCCTTATTTAAACTACAAATGTACCTGTATGAGGCAGTTTTAATATGGTCTATAACATACTTTTCCTAGAAAATTAAACATTACATCACCACACGCCTCAGTACTCTGCTGTGTAAGCTTTCCAACACTACTAGTCTTTGCTTGGGTAATCTAACGGGGCTGTTTCACTCAGCACAATCTATGTTGATATTAAAATGTGAAATTACAATTTTACCTTGTATTAAATAAAATACATAATACAGGTATGTATCAATGCATTAAACTTTTATATGATTGGTTGATTGGTTGATTTAATGCTTAACGTCCACGGTAAACAACTAAGGTCATGTCGGGACGGTCAGTTAACCTAACCACACTATTCCTGGGCAGGCTTAGACCTCCTAAGCGGTTAACCAGTACTAAGTGCACATACTTTCGCCAGTAACTGACAACTGCCCTTCTTGAATCAGCGGAAGGAGAAACGAAAGTGTGTGGCCAGACCGGGATTCGAACCCAGGACCTCTGACTTACGAGTCAGGTGTCCTACCGATTGCGCTACCCGGCCCGGCTACTTTTATATGAACCACCACAGTGGGTAGACAGTAGGGAGAGTCGGGTAACTTTGGACAGGCGGGTAAATTTCGACATACCATTGCAAACAGTGAAAATCCAGATGAGACGGCTCATAATGAGCCGTCCCGTCAGGATTTTTACTGTTTGGCCCGTTATTTTTTGTTTTAGTTCCAAACAACTGACATATAAAGGAAACAATGTCACTGTCCGAATTTATCCGCCGTCCGAAGTTACCAGAGTCTCCCCTACATGCCATTATTTTCACTTTACCTGGAAAAAGCTGGCCACTATTGCTACCTGAATGGCAAGCTCTTATTTTAAAAGATGTATGAATACACCTCCATATTTTTCAGTCATTTTTAAAAAGACAACTTTTAAGACTTCCTCTTTGCCTCCCTAGAATAATGACAAAGCCCAACCAAAATGGGCACACAAGGAGCAAATTCTTTCCTTTAAGAGTTGACCACTTTTGATGGGGCAAGCAAAATGAAAATGGCAGAACTGCTCCACCTGACTTATATAGCCATTAACATATATGGTTATTGCCTTTTTTTTTTATTTTGGCATTAACAGAAAAGTTTTACCATTTACATTCAGCAAGGAGACTGAGCTGCGACAGGACAAAATCAACAAAGTGGCATGTGCACCCAGAAAAGACTCAGAACAGCCGGAGCATCCATCCAGTCTGATCAGAGTCTTCCCTGTCTGCATGGACCTAGCTTAGAACCTTAGCTACCCTTAAAGCACACAACAAAGACTCTGATCAGACTGGGTGGATGCCCAGGCTATGAGTCTTTGCTGGGCACACATGCCACTTTGTTCGTTTTGTCGTGTCGCGGCTCATCTAATGTTGGTATAATGTCTGTTTCAACTGATTTTAGAATGCAATAATACAGAGCCCTAGATAAGAGGGAGTATTTGGTGATAATTAGGGATAATTTTTGTTAATTCTGGATAAAAACATATGTTGTGACCCCTCATCTGAACCGTCTCGACGAGATGGTTCAGATGAGGGGTCACAACATACGGTTTCAATGAGAAATAAAGAAAATTATCCCTCAATTATCATCAAATACCCTTCTTATCTAACGCTCTGATAACAGTAATTTAATGTTAACATAGCTTTTCTGGTCATTTCTGGGATTAAGATATCATATGTCACAATATGCCAATGCTCTTTGCTCATATTATAAGCTCTATAGTCCCTTTAGGAAACAGCTTACTTACCTCCATTTAAATTCTGCAGAGCATTTTCTGCTTCCGCTGGTAACTCATATTCAACAAAAGCATATCCCCTTGACCTCAGATGACCTCTGAGAGGAGCCATATGAATGCTCTTAACTTCTCCACATGCTGAGAAAACTTCATGCATACGCTCCTTTGTAACATTTCTTGTCAGACCATCCACATAAATTTTTGTGGGTCCAGGTGACACACTTCTTGATCGTGATCTAGGTTTATAAGAAGGACTCCTTGATCGCGACCTAATGGGACTGACAGTGTGACTTCTGGATCGTGATCTGCGTCTAGGGGTGATGCTTCTCGATCGTGATCTAATAGGCCTTGGAGAGAAACTTCTTGATCGTGATCTAACAGGTCTATGAGACAAACTTCTTGATCGTGATCTAACATGTCTTGGAGAGGCACTTCTGGATCGTGATCTAATAGGACTATGAGATAGACTTCTCGGACGTGATCTACAAAACAGAATGAAATCAATTATTATGTGATTAAGAAACTTCAATTACCTGTAATGTGCTCAAGTAATGGGACACCTAAAATAATTAATTTTCCATTTGATTAATTATTTTAGGTGTCCCAAAATTTACGCACATTATAGTATACATTAACAGCAACGGACGCCCATTCCACCATGGTTTCTTGCGCTATGTTTGTTCTTAAGGTGGATAGATTCACCTGCGAGGGAGATCATTGGATGTTACTCTTAAAAGAAAGAGTTAGCTCTCTCGAGAGTAAATTCTTTCTTTTAAGCGAAGCCTCTCTTGGAGAAGGGAAACATCTACTAAGGGAAGCAATACTCCCTAAAGCTGAACTCAAACATAGCCTATGAATTACAGTGGGCCCCCTTTACAATGACAACATACATTCTCAAACATTTTGATGTTAAACTGAATTTGCTGTTTTAAAGAATATATATTTTGAACAATAAAAAAGCCATTCCCTGCATATCAGCATGGACGTGATTTAACTGGTCCTCTTGGTGTTTCTGCTGGTTTCATTTATAACCGTTTTGCAATAAACATAAAAATTAGTTGGTCTGAAGGACCAGCTGATACAGAAATCAGCTGGTCCTGCTCAAAAATCACTGGTCTTGGACCAACTGACAGATGGTTAATAAAACCCCTGCAAGGCAGTTCTAATGGCAGTTCATACGGTAAATTTTTATGGACTATAAACAGAACCTATTTCCTATTGTTCTCAAAACACATCCTTAGTACATGTGTTGTACTGAGAGCATTTTCTATCTTTGCTACAAACACTTATGTGTATGGTTGAAAATTACCCAAGGGAGGTAATTCTTTTGAGACCATACAATATGTTTCTGTGGGGGAAAAGGACATTGATGTCCCTTTTCCTCCACAGAAACATATTGAATTATAAATTTCACTTCCCAAAGCTCTAACTTTCCTGCAACTAAGAAAGTACATGTACAATTACAGAATATATGCACAAAACAGATCTGAAATACCAACTTACACTGAAAATACCACCATCCTAGCTTCTTCACTCTACCTTGAACTGCAAGTGTTCATCTTAAAAAAAAGCCGAATTCTCACACATAACTGTAGTCTGTCTCAGCAGTTGACCATGTGGCTGAAATAACTTTCAATCCAATACATAAAAGGGAACTCTATAAATTTAGCGTGCCAAAAAGATACAAGTTGAAATCTACCAAATTCACTGTGACCAGTCCACCAATTGCCTCAAATTTAGGCATTTTCACTCAGATTTTGTTGTCCCAGTCTCTCTCTCTCTCTCTCTGTTGCATGAAAATGACCATATATATTTTCAAACAGATTTAACCTGTATCACAATAGGATTGAACCGATATCATTTGTTGATCTAAACAAGTGTAGCAATTGAAAACAAAGAAAGTCTTATTTCAATTTTTATTTTTGTCATTATTTTATTTCCAATATCAATTGATGTATCCAGCATATACATGCACAGCTATCTTACTCCTTCCATCACTGTCAGAAATAAAAAGCAGCCATTTTCTAAGTACATATAAATTTAAAAGATTATATTAAAGAGATTTTTGATATAGATCTGCCAATAAAAATATCCACAGTAAAGCATGTCCAATAGCGATCCAACATATTCTCATTGTTCTGAATAGCTAGCTGCCATGTGAAGCAAATGAAATGTCGAAATTGGCTTTACTGCAAGAATACATTTAGTAAATGCCAAATTTACAACAATGTGGACTCATACTAATACAAGCTGGTATTTGGAGGTGTTTTTTCTTTTTCTTTTGCAGATACACAACACAAACCCATGAGCAACAGATACCCAGTAGGTTTCAATAATTAAAATAAACCACAATATATGTGTACCATAATGTGCTCTCTAAAGTAGAGACATCTAAAATAATGACTTTTCTATTAACTCTTTAAGCACCAGTCACAAAAAACAGCAGAATTTGCAAACAGCGTAGATCCTGATAATGACTTTTCCTTTAAGTCTTTAAGCACCAGTGACGAAAATAGCAGAATTTGCAAACAGCGTAGATCCTGATGAGCCGCCTCATCAAGATCTACGCTGTTTGCCCTCTAGTCTTTGAATTCTCAATATGATATATCTTGGACCAGGCTGCCTTTGTCCAGGCATTTTTTAAAATCGTGCAGACGTAAATTTTGTCGTCTGCTTTTTGGTGCTTAAAGGGTTAATTAATTTTAGGTGTCCCTGTATGTAACCACATGGCATTATGGGTAAATACTAAAAATGAATGATGAATGACTTATACTACACTTTGGATACATCTCCATGGTTTCAGCACCATTTATACAAGAGAGACAACTTTAACAGAATCTTCAGAGCTCTAGATAAGAGGGAGTATTTGATGATAATTAAGGATAATTTTTTTCATTTCTCATCAAAACCATATGTTGTGACCCCTCATCTGAACCGTCTCGTCGAGACGGTTCAAATGAGGGGTCACAACATATGTTTTTATGCAGATTTAACAAAAATTATCCCTAATTATCACCAAATACTCCCTCTTATCTAGAGCTCTGATATTATTTGCTTCCCTGGTTTGTGACACTATTCTGCAAGGGTGGCTACTCTTACAGGAAAGAATTTATTCCCTTGCAAATTCTTTGCATTAACAGCAGTCCCTTGTGCAAAGGGAGGTAAATATTTTCATGTCAAAGAGATCCCCCTTGGAGATGCAATCCATTTATCTTAAAAATGAAAGCTTACAGCTGCCTATAGAAACACATAATGATTGGCATTACCTGAAAGAGAGACCTTTAAGTATGTGCAAGCAAAATAAGACTTAGATCAGCCTATACAAGGTCCATTTCCAATTTAAGGGGTATTTGGTCCGGCTTTTTTTTGATCCTAGAAATTTCTTAATTAATGCTACGTAACAATGTAGGCACAATCAGATTTGTGTGTGGTGGCATCTGATCTTGGTCTACACTGTTTGTCAAGACCCCTTTTAAAGGACACTACGACTGAATGTCAAAAGCTGGAAATGACTGAAATGAATGTACAAACTGAGCCGTAAATTTGTCTTAAAACTGCTGATAAATTTTCACCAACATTCTTTTAAATATGTTCGGTAATGCACCCTGCAGGTAAAACAATTCTTCCAACTTTGAGTCTGCAGAGATTGCACATCAGTATAGTCTGTTCCTATTAACTATGAAAATTTAGCTTTTTTATTCGTTTTAGTTTACTGTTCAGAGTTGAAAAATTCTTTAAATTTTCACATGTCCTGCATGACAAAATGTATGGTGATTTCAATAGTTTACAATTTTTTTACATTTACATCCTCCGGCATGAGGCTCTCATCATGGCAAGTGAAAGAGTGGAATTTTCCAGCCCTGCTTTTCATATTTTTTCTTTGCATTTTTTTTTCATATTTTTTCTTTTTTTCTTTCCATTTTCCTTCTTTCTTAAATCTACAAACCAGAAGGAACCTGACCCAAGTACAGTGTTCAATGATTATTTATCCTTGCTGTCCATCATCATGGATATATTACCAACATAATCCATCACTGCCAAATTCTCTGAAATAATTTGATCTGTCCATGCCTAACTTAATTTCCATTGGCATGATTACTCCACTTTTATTAACCTCAAATATATTTCCACATAATCCCCATTTTACTTTCACTTTATTTTCACCCAAGCTCTAGATAAGGTGAGTATTTAACAATAAATTCTGAGATTTTGTTGTCTCGATACAAATGCATGTTGTGGCCCCTCAATCAGAACTGCCTCAATGAGGCAGTTCTGGTGAGGGCTCACAACACACCTTTTATTGAAAATAATCAAAATTTATCTCATAAGTTATCACCAAATACTCATTTCATCTACAGTCATGACTCCCTTTGATCAAGTCATAATTTTAATAGTCAGTAGTTTTCAAAACACTAGATAGTTTATCACGTTATTCACCTTGAAGAACTGGAACTAGAACGACTATATCGCCGCCGCCGTACTGGCGACCTACTTCTTGATCTCCTACGTGGTGGTGGAGATCTTCTTCTTGGTGGTGATGGCCTGAAAGGATTATTATAAACTTTTACCAGTGTCTAGACTGCTAGACGTTCGATTTACCCTACACATTTGCACACCTTAACCATCTTTTGATTCACTCTATAACTGGACGGGAACTCTGTGGACTGCGGTGTCTCACTTGTCAGCCCATTGTCACAAAAGGGAGCTAAACCTGAAACCTGCACGAAAGATTACACAGCTGACGCTGACATAAGGTAAGTAATACATATGTCTCACTTCTGGGAAATGCAGGTGAGACAGCTACTGGTACCACAATGCTGATGCAAAATCAGATAATCATAAATCTGTGTGGAGGGTATGGTGTTCTAGTACATTTGAATTTGCAAACAGCGGAGATCCAGATGAGGTGGCTCAAAATGAGCCACCTCATCTGGATCTATGGCTGTTTGCCCTTTATCTTTAAATTATAAATATGGTAATGTTTGACGAAACACTTCCTAAAATTTGACAGATGTATTTTGTTTTTGTGCTTTAAGGGTTAACCCAAATACGTATATATGTATGTGCCTAAAACTTACCTTCTGTCCCTATATCTTGGAGGTGATGGGCGTCCCCACCTGGGTGGTGGACCTCTTCTAGGTGGACTCCTTCGTGGTGGTCGTGGTGCTGGTCTTGGGGCCAGAACTGGCTGAGCAGTGATCTCTTGTCCATCTATCTGACCTGGAAAAGAAAGTTTGTAGCATATTAACACATTGAAAGTGAAAAATAACTTGAGCCGCGACACATGAAAACCAACAGTGTGGTTGTGCGCCCAGCGCAGACTCAGATCAGCCTGGGCATTCACCCAGTCTGATCAGACTCTTTGCTAAGTGCCTAAAGGGTAGCTGAGGGACTAAGCTACCTTCATGCGGAAAGCGAAGACTCTGATCAGACTGGGCGGATGCCCAGGCTGATCTGAGTCTGCGCTGGACGCACGACCACATTGTTGGTTTTGTCACGTCGCGGCTCACTTGTTCTAGAAAGACTCAAGAGTAGCCATTAAATCCATGTCTAAATTCTTACATATACTATAAAGAGCTTCAGAAAGATCAAGTATGAAGGGATTGAAAGTTTTAGTATTTTTCTATCATGCGACATCTCCTTTACAACTGGATGGATGACTTGGTGATTTTACGTCCTTTTCACCAGTATTTCAGTCATATCAGGATGATAGAGGGTGATAATGACAGGCTGTGTACAATGAAACCCTGTTTATGGTTGGAAAGATTCTTGCATAAAGCATGCGTCTTACCCCGGTCCCCTGGATCAGTAGGCCAGCGCTTAATCCACTGACCTACCAGGGCTCTCCTTTATAGAAACATGTTCACAGTATCCGAACTGACTGTACCCTCTTTTTCCGGCTTTCATAGCGTTGAATCGAGGGTACAAAATTCGCTTGTAACCAGTAGTCGGAAATCATTATGTGTGAGATTTTATCCGGAGTCTGCTGCGTCATTTATAGTTATTCAGCTTCGAAAATGCAAAGAGGTAAGTTTAATATAATTTGCTCTTCGGTCTTTTACTTTATTACCCTGTACAATGAAAACCTCATGGCCGTCACAGAAATTTTATTCCGAGCTGCTTAATTTAACACGAGTTTGTGTCGTGCAAAACCTAGCTATCATCCTATTATCAAAACTAACAAACTGTAGATTGATAACGCCTTCCGTTTATTTTAAAGATTCTTTTACAAAACATGTAAAAAAGGCTCAAAATGGTTTTAGAATCATGCCAAGGGCGATTTGAATACTGTACCAATTACTACCCACCCATACACATTGTACAGGGCAATAAAGTAAAAGACCGAATAGCAAATTATATTAAACTTACCTCTTTACATTTTCAAAGCTGAATAACTATAAATGACGCTGCAGGTTCTGGATAATATCTCAAAACATTCCGACTACTGGTTATAAGCGAACGTATGTACTCTCGATTCAATGCTATGAAAACCGGCAGAGATTGTACAGTCAGTTCGGATACTGTGATGTTGACAAGGCAATCATAACGAGACTGCGGGAAAATGTGAAAACATCTAATTATCTTGAGCATTTAATCAAATATTAACTTACCCCCATCCATATGTTTCACGGCCTTTTCCGCTTCTTCTGGCTTTTCATAGTCTATATATGCATAACCTTTTGATACAGTAGGATGAACTCTGTCTGATGGCATATCTAAATTTTTAATTGTCCCATACACAGAAAATATTTCAATAATATGCTCCTTGTTAACATTTCTTGTCAGCCGGCCAACATGAACTTTTGTTGGTCTTGGTGTAGGGCTCCTTTTCTTTTCTCTTCTGCGTGGTGATCTACAAAATAAAATACAAACATCCATCAAATAACAGAGTCCAAATTGATTTAATGACAATTTAGTTGTTTTTCGCTTCTTAAAGCACACTAAAGTAGCGTATTACATATTCATTAGAAAATAGGTGCAGATGTTGTTTTTTGACAAAAACTGCTTGCTTCAGAAAGTTTAAATAAATATGCTGAGTTTAAGATTTAATCATGCAGAAGTTTGTCTTTAAACTTAGGGTCAAGTCGGGTAACTTTGGACAGTGGGTAATTTCGGACATGCCATTGCGAACAGTGAAAATCCAGATGACACAGCTCATAATGAGCCATCTCAGCAGCATTTTCACTGTTTGCCCAGTTAATTTTATTTTAATTCCAAACAACTGACATATAAAGGAAACAATGTCATTGTCCGAATTTACCAGCTGTCTGAATTTACCCAACTTTACCCTAAAACCATTGAAGTTAAAAGTGAGAGAAGGATGGACCAGCTGGATGTTTGCATTCAAATTCATTGTTATTCAAAAATACATCAGTCACCATCTTTTAATCAGAAAATTATCTTCCTTTCAGAAAATGTATCAATATAAGATTTCTAAAATTTCCAATGTATAAAACTTTAATATTAGATAGTATATGAGCCTCAACAAAAAAATCAAGAGAAAACCAACAAAGTGGTTGTGCGCCCAGCGCAGATTCAGATCAGCCTGAACATCTGCCCAGTCTGATCAGACTCTTCACCAAGCACTTAAAAGGTAGCTAAGGGTATAAGCTACCTCCATGGGGAGAGCCAAAACTCTGATCAGATTGGGCAGATGCCTAGTCTGATCTGAGTCTGTGTTGTGCGCACAACCACTTTGTTGGTTTTCTTGTGTTGCGGCTCATATGGAGAATTAATAGAAATTACCTCTAACTTTTCAGCAAATCATTCAGTATCTTGACATCAAAAAGAATGAGTACATCTCCAAGGCACAAGACTCAAACTGAGCCTCTGCCTAAAGAAGAGATTCCAACACCTTGGAAACATTTCTTCTCCAACAGAAAGAATGCCCTTTGTTCAAGAAAAAGCAAAAACTTTTTGACTCAGATTGCATTCTCATGTATACCTATACCTTTCTAATGGAAATACACAAAAGAGCTGCGACACGAGAAAACCAACAATGTGGTTGTGCGCCCAGCGCAGACTATGATCAGCCTGGGCATCCGCCCAGTCTGATCAGAGTCTTCTCTGTCCGAACGGAGGTAGCTCAGTCCCTTAGCTACCCTTTATGCACTTAGCGAAGAGTCTGACCAGACTGGGCGAATCCCAGACTGATCTGAGTCTGTGCAGGGTGCACAACCACATTGTTGGTACTCTAGTGTCGCGGCTCAAAAGTTGACTTACCCTTCTGACTTCTTCCTGTTCCTAGTGCGACTACGACTTCTGCTCCTACTCTCACTGCTGGAGGAATCACTGGAGCTTGAACTGCCGGACCGTGAGGAGCTGGAGCTACTGCTGCCGGAGGAACTACTTCCTGATGAGGAGGAGGAGTGGGACCGGCTGTGAGAAGAACTGTAACAATATAATATGTGAACAACTCGAACAACATGACTTTTTTCTTACAATGACCATTTGTTTTTGTTTTTTGTTTTGTTTTTTTAAGTGTTTTAATTTATACATTATTACACTCACACAGAACATACAAAATCTAGGTAAGGTTGGTTTTCAGATTATTATGAGAACTTATTTTCATTCTTCAAAACAAGAACTCGATGGAATGAGGTGTAAAATATTGCAGATCTACACAGTTTTCAAAGTTGTCCAGACAACTTTGAAAACTGTGTAGATCTGCAATATTTTACTGTGTATCATACACATGCAGAGACCAAAAACTAAGAAGCTATTGATTTTGGAAATATTCAAAGGAAATTTATTTTTATGTATATCAGCTACTGTTCCTTAAACCATCTTTGAAAAATCAAGTTATGTGGATCCCGCATAAATACAGATTAAGTTACTTGCTTATTGACTTAGGAGTTTAGTTCAGGCTGAAAAACTTGAACATTGATAAATGATGATCAACTGCACAATTAAAGTACTGTGTACACATATTAAGAAAATTACTGAGAAAACTGTTTTTTGGAAGTCTTCATACAATTATACAATACTAATGCCAATGAATTATTATGAAAATCTAGATTTAATAATAGTTTGAGTTAACCAAGACTTGTTTTTCTTGGATTTTGGGCAAGCCTGTTTGCTCTACTATGGGATACTTTATGAACATATCTTAACTTGCAAGCAGTGTAGACCCTGATCAGACTGCTCCTTTAAGGAGCAGTCTGATCTAGGTCTACACTGCTTGCTCTGCCATTTCCACTCAATATTTATGATTCAACAGACTTCGTTGGTTGGTTGATTTGATGCTTAACGTCCACGGTAAACAACTAAGGTCATGTCGGGACGGTCAGTTAACCTAACCACACTATTCCTGGGCAGGCTTAGACCTCCTAAGCGGTTAACCAGTACTAAGTGCACATACGTTCGCCAGTAACTGACAACTGCCCTTCTTGAATCAGCGGAAGGAGAAACGAAAGTATGTGGCCAGACCGGGATTCGAACCCAGGACCTCTGACTTACGAGTCAGGTGCCCTACCGATTGCGCTACCCGGCCCGGCGACTTCGTAACAAACTAACAATACAAGAACCTACCTGCTGCTTGAACTAGAAGCTGCCCTCTTTTTCTTCTCTGTATCTCTACTAGGTCGTTCAACTGCCATTTTGTCTTTCTCTACTTTTTCGGAACTTTTCTTCTTATCCGGTACCCGCTCCTTGCTTCTACTGCCGCTCTGAACCCTGAAATTACAGAATTTAACTTACTGATATCACACATACCAAAGAACCGTCAGTCGATAAAACAAACAGAATGTCTTTCATCTCTGAGAAATAGGCTGAATACAGTGGGTAAACCTTGCTGACAACAGTAACTATGACAATAAGAATAAGCAACTGTTTGAAAATGCTATTCAGTGCCACTGTGCTTGCACTGAGTTTGAAAAACAGGAAGTCCTGTCTTCCATGGTTTAGATTTTGGATGTCACAAATAATGATAGTAATAACAGTAAATTGTAACTGAAAACTGACAATTATTTTTGTATTTCTGTGCTTGCTGCAGTCATTTCATTCAAAGTCAATGACATCAATTATATCAAAAAAGCAGTTAAAGGTTGGTTCCTGGAGTATGGAATGCATCATAATTTCCATGATTGTTTTTTCTAAATTATCGGAAAGCACTTATAACAAGGAAAAAATAAGTTTCACAGAAAAAGTGTAAAGCCAAAAGTATTTGGTATGTCGTTTTGCGAGGGAGTCCCTAACTCTGCTTCGAACACCAGTTAGCGCTATTTTTAGTTCATGCCAAAAATAGATAACGCGGCTTACACCATGCTGCATTGCATTGTGGGCTAGTATTAAACCATTCGCCATGCCGGCACCTCTAGGAGAACTCACATCAAGAGAGAAAATGACCCTTTGGAGAATAACGCTAGAAATTACGCACTTATGGGCATATGACAAAATTATTTTTAGAACTGGAATTCCAAGGCATTGTTTAAACCAAGAAAGTGAACCAGAGAAAAATGACAATTTTCAACAAAATCCAACGGTTTTCTCAGTAGCAACAATTTTAGAAAAATAAGAGTATTCAATATCACACAGAAAAAGACAAAATTATTTTGTGAACAGATTTGGTATCCTTAGTTCAGGAACCTACCTTTAAAATAATGGACCATCCACAAATGCACTATGCCTTTCAAATTTCCCTGGGTATACTGATACATTATACCACTCTTACCAGAAAGTGCCAACTTTGGCATGTAATATTTGGCAATGAACAAGGTCTACACTGATAAGGGTGGTAATGTATAAAAATACTGTAATTGACCTAATTAGCGCACATACCCCTATAAGCGCACATCATGGGAATTTCTGAGGCATATGACTATAAGCGCACATATTTTTGCTAATTTATCTTTTCGATTGCTTGTTTGCAAGTGCTGAAGACACTACAAAAATCTCCCAGTTTTCGCTTACAAAGCTTCTTCATCCTATATGACTATAAGCAGCTATACTCTGATGCTTGAAACATTAAATTCTGTTTCTTTCTATATATATATAATAATTCTTTGAAATGTGCACTTATTAGGAAGAAAGTCTGCTGAAAGTATTTAATGCCGTTTTGAAAATGTTAAATGCACAGTGCGCTAAAAGGGTCGAATACGGTAGTTATACCATAGTTTGTTTGTGTGTATGGGAGATAATCCACTAGCTAAAGCTTGTGGATTATCTCCTCGTACAGATGGACATACCATGGTATAACTATAGAAAAACACATGTCAGAGATTTTATTTGACAAGTTTTACCTCCTACTGTATCAGGGTTCTCGTTAACAGACTGTGCCCATTTGTAAAACGACAAATAAGTGCCCTCAAAAGTCAAAACATGCTTTTCATTAGTTGAATTGCAATATTGAGGTTCAGTTACTAGGTGCATGATTGTAAATGCTTATTTCAAAGCCAACTAATACATGTACATGTACTTAGAAAAGAGAAACACAGGTTTGGTTAGTGCAATATTCGCAAAATTACTGATCAGTTTCATTATGGAATTTTCTATAGCAGAACAGTGAATTGCAGGACTTTCCTGTTGGGTGTTTAGTCCAACCTCAAGAACGCCATAAAAAAACATAAAGAAACTTGAAAGATTCTTCCTCAAATAACACACCAAGCAAGGTAGTGTACATGTTCCCAAAATGATAGCTGGTCTCAACATTCATGAAGTTGGCATGACATATCATCCGAAATCTTCGTTATTCTTGGAGCTAACTTCTTTGGTCTTTATCATTACAGGTTAACCAGTTTTGGGGAGGAAATTCTAAACAAGTCAACAAGAGGGCCATGAGGCGCTGAATCGCTCACCTGAGTGTGATGGGCATGTAGGTCATGTGACCTAGACCGCTTGGTAGATTTTCGTTCCCTTAGCCTCTGGAGGCTGTGTATGAAATTTGGTTACAATTAGCCCAGTGGCTTTTGAGGAGATGTCTTAAATTGTCAAAATATGAGAAACATGGGTCGGAGGTCAAAGAATGACATTGACCTCTTGTAACTGCAAATCTTCCATGTACTAAGACGACTGTATAACACTTTAGTCCACAGCCTACAAGTTCAAATTCTGATGAACTTTTCAGCAGGAAATTGTTTGTTTACATAGATGGCAGATAAGCAGCTGTAACTGTTGCTTAGGCGGCATCCTGCTGCCAGACAGCGGTCAAACTGTTTGATGTTAGAGATTTTACAAGCTGTATATGAGCTTTTGTTTTCTTATGCTATTAGAGGCTAGTTAACAAATAATTATAAAAATTTTATCTGATCCTTGATTCAAGGGACATTCCATAGGCTGGAGCATATAAACCAATTTTAAGGCCAAATCTTTTAAACTTGCCATGAGATCTTATGTTCTAGCATTTTCCCATACTTGACCTTGCCTTAAAAAAGGTAAAGGTCAGCCCAAGGTCATCATTTGAACAATCTTGATAGTGATCGAGAACCTGATGCTATATACCAAGGTTCAAGGACATTGATCATTTGGTTCTGGAGAAGAAGATTTTCAAAGGTTTTTACCATATGTGGGCATGGTGGCCATGTTGGTCAAGTGACCCAGACCGTTGAATGACTCTTCGTTCCCTCAGCCCCTAGAGGCCCTAGACGAAATTTGGTTACAACTGGCCCAGTGGCTTTTGAGGAGATGTGTGAAATCGTCACAATATGAGAAACCAGGGTCAAAGGTCAAAGAATGACCTTGACCTCTTGTATGCATAAATTTTCCAAGAAATCTTATGTTCTAAACTTCTAGTGTTTTCCCACATTAAAGCTAAAGAAAGCGAATTTGACCTAACCGAAAAAAAGTCAAGGTCAGCCAAAGGTCATAATTTGAACAATCTTGGTAGTACTCGTGTAATTGATGGTACATACCAAGTTTCAAGGCCATACGCCTACTGGTTCTGGAGAAGAAGATTTTTAAAGGTTTTTATCATATACAGGCATGGCAGCCATGTTGGTCACATGACCTAGACCGTTTGAACAGATTTTCTTCGTTCCCTTGCCCCCTAGAGGCTCTACATGAAATTTGGCTACAATTGGCCCAATGGCTTTTGAGGAGATGTGTGAAATTGTCAAAATATGAGAGACCAGGGTCAAAGAATGACCTTGACCTCTTGTATGCATAATTTTTCATGTACTCATTAAGATGACTGGTGGTGAGATTATTGAGATCGGCTGTAATTATTACTGAAAGCAATGTTGCAGTGGACTGGACATCACTGAATAGTACTGAACTGTAGCTATTACATATTACACTTCTGCTGAAGGGAAAATTAATACCTTTGACTTAAATGGAAGATTTACCAAATAATTGTCAATGTCATATCTTTTTACATTTCTATATAATCATTTGATGTCCAATCACAAAAGCAATGCCCTTCCCCCATCCGGTCATGTACAGGACTGATTCATCTTTTGTATCCCTCAGGGAAAATATCAATATACAATTTCAACTAGATAAATAAGATTATTTATAAGCTAAATTTTATGTTAAAATCAATTTTTCAGGAAGGCAGTGCTGGAAACTGCCAGTGGCCCGGTGGCCAAATGCTCCTAATTTTTGTTTCGGGCGACCAGAAATCTCCAAAATATGACCTTTAGTGGCCCAAATTTATCTTTCTGGCAATACTAAATGAATGGAAACTTTAGCTAGTGGATAATTTGGGCCACTGAAAGCTAGGCCTGCTAAGCTTTTGGGCCACCACATTAAACTTGCGAGTTTCCAGCACTGGGAAGGGACTCCTACTTTTCAGATGGGATTCCTATTTTTGGAAAAGGAGGAGTCCGGGACTCCTTTCTTTTAAAATTCAAGTGAGAACCCTGCCATGGTCATTCGACACAACCAGTTTTCAACATAGTTATCTGATGGAAAAAAACAACTGAGGTTTGGTACAGAACTAGCCAAATCTCTATCACGGGATCTGGGGTTGTAGGTTCAAGTCCTAGTCCAATAACTTGACGTTACTCCATTTTTTTTTTATTGGTCTGGGTCTTTCAGAAAAAGACAAAATGAAAAAAAAAATATCCGCAGTGCAATTTCGTTAGTCCCCCAGCACGCTAGATAGATTACCATAAATGGAGCTTCAGTGCACAGAGCGCTTCAAAATCATCTCCAACCTGCTTAACATAACATAAATACTGTTCTGAAGGACATAAAATTTCCTTCAACTCATTTCCTTCAACAGATTCTAGCCATCAAATATTATTAGTACAAACCTTAAATATTTAAGAGTCAATGTTTGTTTAATTTTTTTTATTATTTCCTGACTAAGGAGTTTATTAAAACAAAATTATTTCATTTTTCAGTAGTTGTTTAACAACTTTACGTGACAGTTGCGCGTTGTGCTCTGAACAGTTGGTCGATGTTACGAGATATAAATACCTACATTTTCCTACGTTTGTTTACGTTGGAAAGCGTCTGTCATTTCACAATGACGTTTGTTACGCTCGTTTTGATTCGTCGATATTTTACTTCCTCTTTTAAGGGCCAATCAAACGGGATCTTACAAAAGAAAATCCAACATGGCCGCCTCCGGTAACTTGTTAGAAGCTGACATAGTATTTCAGCAGATTTCGTCACAGTTTATGGAAATGGTCCCACTTAGAAGAATGAAATGGAGTGTGAGTGTAACACTGAGTCATCAGATTAGCTGTCGTCATGGGAGAAATTGCTTTTAAAATTAAACGCGAATAAAGGCATTCTGAACCTACTGTCGGACAGTGCCTTTCCTCGTAAAAATAAAATTACAGATTAAATAAGGTTGACAGTAGCGGTGTCCAGTGTAAGAAATAACACAATTGATCAACAAAAGTGGGCAGACCATTTTAATCAATTATGATTGAAGTGACTGACTTTAGGAAACGGTACCCTGAGCCGCAACACGAGAAAACCGACAAAGTGGTTGTGCACCCAGCGCAGACTCAGATCAGGGCATCCACCCGGTCTGATCAGAGTCTTCACTGTCCGCATGGAGGTAGCTTAGACCCTTAGCTCTCCTCTAAGCACTTATGGAAGAGTCTTATCAAACTGCCCAGGCTGATCATAGTCTTCGCTGGGCGCAAAACCACATTGTTAGTTTTCTCGTGTCGCAGCTCAGTTATGTTCATGACAGCGTGAGACAACACACAGTCCAAAATCTACATGCACTGAACTGGCCTTAAGTTTGTTTCATTAGCACTCTTTCCCTCAAAGTTCAGTGCTGGAAATGGCCAGTCTCCAGGTTGCCAAATGCATGCGACCAGAAAACATTTTTTCTTACATAGTCGACGTCAGATTAGTAGTGTTTCCCCCAGACTGCTTAAAGGGGCAGGGTAAGCTGAAAAAGGGGCAGGTAAGCCTCGAAGCAGAGGGGCGATCGAGGCACGCCCGACTTTGAAACGACATCTGTATCAGATAAACATAAATTTCCACATTCTTACATGTATCATGCAGATTGTTTATTTTTTATTTAGACTGTTAAGTGCTTCTTTCTGCTGATAAAATAAAGTGCTGCATTAATAAAATATTATTATTATTTTTATTTATGGTCTAGGTCATTACTGCAACTGATTTATGTATGTATGTATGTTTTTAATCACTGTGTTGTCCATCTCTTGCCTCTCACTACCTTCCATTCACCATCCTGTGGTCACATAATTGCTGTATGGTAACACGTATATAGTGTTTTCTACCTTCAGTCTTGTGCTTCCAATACCTTATCCTCATCTGCCATCCAGTTGAGCTGGCCAACTGCTAAACTGTTTACAATCTAGAAGTTGTGGGGCTGAGTTCTGCAAGATCTGATAAGAGCCTAGAGATTATTTCAGCTTCATCACTGCATTGGCTCCAAATGGCTGAAATACTGCTAAAAGGGCTGTGAATGACATTAATCATTCAAACATCATCTTCTTCTGGCAGCCCCAAAAGATGGTGCATACATAATCAAAGATGCCCTGTTTACAACACACATGGTGCTATATAGTTTTTTTTGTTTTATTCATTGATTTTATTTCTTCAATATTTTTTCTATTTTGGCACTGTTCTTTTACTTTGTTTTTATTTTAGGCACAGTCTTTTATTTCATTTCACCCCAATACAATGCATAATGTACACTTTAATTGAAACCATATCAAATGAATTTAATAAACGAAGAAGTAATAATTATCTAGTTACCCATATATTAATTTTTAGATGGCCTCTTATTTTCTAATTTTAATTCTTTTGCTAGTAAATATGGTAATGCCCATTAAGCAAGTACACAAGCTGTGATGACAATTATCAGACAATGACTCTTATAAGTGGGTAAACATTATTACCTGGTTGGTTGGTTGATTTGATGCTTAACGTCCACGGTAAACAACTAAGGTCATGTCGGGGACGGTCAGTTAACCTAACCACACTATTCCTGGGCAGGCTTAGACCTCCTAAGCGGTTAACCAGTACAAGTGCACATACTTTCGCCAGTAACTGACAACTGCCCTTCTTGAATCAGCGGAAGGAG
Organism: Ctena decussata; assembly: GCA_963989385.1. Taxonomy (NCBI): domain Eukaryota; kingdom Metazoa; phylum Mollusca; class Bivalvia; order Lucinida; family Lucinidae; genus Ctena; species Ctena decussata. Next base: position 44,003,282 of record OZ022500.1, read on the forward strand.
AAACGAAAGTATGTGGCCAGACCGGGATTCGAACACAGGACCTCTGACTTACGAGTCAGGTGCCCTACCGATTGCGCTACCTGGCCCGGCTATTATTACCTGGACAGTCTATTTATAGACATATACATACCCTGTGTAGTGTCAAAACAGTTGTGTGTATACCCGATAGGGATAGCGCTTATCAACAGAAAAGGTATCTTTCTCAGGAGGAAAAAGGAGCTTATTTTTCAGGGCAGAGGGAACTTTTTAAAAGGCAAAATGGCGGGAGGGAAGGGCAAGAAGGGCGCGGCGTCCTTCTATACCTCTATAGGGGAAACTTTAGATTAGGCTCTGCAACCTCTGTTGACGGATCTGAATAGGTGTTCTCGATTCTAATCCTCTCACCCGGGGTGTAACACCAAGGATTAAATTTGTATGGGTGCCCGTACCATGAACTATTTAGCTGACTCTTGAAACTGTTCAGAGAGGGTGCCATTATCACATATTCTGGAAGGTCGTTCCAAGTTTGGACAATCCTATTGCTGAAGAACTTACTTCTCAATTTTAATCTTGATCTTTTTTTATGTATTTTTAGCTCGCCTGAACGAAAGTTCAGGAAGAGCTATTGTTGTCACCCCGGCGTCCGCGTCCGCGTCTGGATTGGATGTTTTGGTTACAGTTTTTTAAAGACCTATATCTCCTTAACCCATGGATGGATTCTTTTGATACTTGCACTGTAGGTAGATATTGGTCCAAAGTTTAACAGGGTACCACCCCCACCCCACTCCATGACCTTGATGTCAAGGTCATGGACTTAGAAAATTGGGAGTATTTTTGGACTGGATGTTTTGGTTAAAGTTTTATAAAGCCCAATATCTCCTTAACCCACGGATGGATTCCTTTGATACTTGGTCTGTAGTTAGACATTGGTTCAAAGTTTTGCAAGGTACTAAGCCCACCCCCCTCAGTGACCTTGATGTCAAGGTCATGGACTTAGAAAATTGTCTATTTATTGATTGGATATTTTGGTTAAAGTCTTTTAAAGACACATATCTCCTGAATTCTTTTTATATTTGCGCTTTAGTTAGATATTAGTCCAAAGTTTTGCCGAGTACTACCCCAACCCCGCACATTGACCTTGATGTCAAGGTCACGGACTTTGGAAATTTGTTCTTTATTAAAGTTTTGTAATTGCATACTGATTCATAATGCTTGGCAGAGATATAGTTTACACTTGAACTGATGTTAGACACTTTTTTGAGTTTTTACAAAACACTATATACTTACCCCACTGGATGACCTTGAAGTCAAGGCCATCGACTTATAATTTTGTCTTAAAGATTTTGGTTAAAGTTTTATATTTATGAAGACATGATTTCACAGTGCCACGATGGACTCAGTTGATGCTAATACTTGTACTGATGTTAGATAATGGCTCAAGGTTTTGTTACATCCTAGCCCCCCTTCCCCCCCGTCCCCCACCCACCCACCCCCACCACCACCCCCTACCACTTAGTTTTTTGACCTCAAGCTCATGGACTTTGAAATTTCGTGTGGATTTTTTTATTTCAATTTTATTTTAAGACTTATTTCTTAGATAGCTTTTGTTTATAAATGTGTTGTCATTATGGACATGCTTGCCTGAAGTTTTATGCATAGAAGTCCACACCTCTAAAGCGACTGTGTGATGGGCAAGCACCTATTCAGGCGAACTATGCTGTCAGGCGACAGCTCTTGTTAAAGAATGGCCTCTAGTTGCAGTATAGGTGGACATTGTAAATAATTTCTGCTTGTCAACCACATCTATATCATTTAGTACTTTGTACACCTGTACCATGTCCGCACTATCTCTTCTGTACTCCAAAGTAGGCAGACCTAATGCTTTGAGTCTTTCAGAATATTTTAGATCTCTTAGTGCTGTTACCAGCTTGGTTGCTCTCCGCTGAACATTTTCAATTGATATTGCATCCTTTTTATAGAGAGGAGACCATATGCTGGTGGCATATTCTAAGTGTGGACGGACTAAGGATTTGTACAGGTTCAAGAACATCTCTTTATCCATAAACATGAATGTTTTAAAAATGAGTCCTAACAGTTGGTTGGCTTTAGAGACTTTGCTGTTTATGTGATCTGTGAAGTTCAGAGACCTGTCGATGATGACTCCCAGGTCTTTTTCCTTGTCAACTTTTTCAATGGTAACTGTACTCTCTGCCATTTTCATTTCATAATTATTTTGATTAATTTTTTCCCAATATGTAAATGGTGGCATTTTGTAAGATTGAAGAACATTTTCCACTTTTCGGCCCAAGCCACTGCATTGTCTAAACTGCTCTGTAGATGACTGACCTGTTCGATATTAGCAACTCTACTGAATATTTTTGAGTCATCCGCAAACAGTTTGATGCTTGCTCGAACTACCTCAGGCAGATCATTGATAAAAATGACAAAAAGAAGAGGTCCCAAAACACTACCCTGAGGTATTCCGGAGAACACTGGTTTAAAACCTGAGGAGCTTAATTCCGTCAAACACAACTCTATGGATTCTATTGTTAAGAAATTCCTTGATCCACTTGTAAATTTTCCCTCTAATTCCATATCCCCATACGGGCTGGGTAGCGCAATCGGTAGGGCACCTGACTCGTAAGTCAGAGGTCTTGGGTTCGAATCCCGGTCTGGCCACATACTTTCGTTTCTCCTTCCGCTGATTCAAGAAAGGCAGTTGTCAGTTACTGGCGAAAGTATGTGCACTTAGGACTGGTTAACCGCTTAGGAGGTCTAAGCCTGCCCAGGAATAGTGTGGTTAGGTTAAATGACCGTCCCGACATGACCTTAGTTGTTTACCGTGGACGTTAAGCATCAAATCAACCAACCAACCATATCCCCATACCTTTTTCATGAGTCGCCTGTGTGGCACCTTGTCAAATGCTTTGCAAAAATCGAGGTATATAATATCCACATCATCACCCTGATCTAAAACTTCTGTAATTTCATCTAAAAATTCCAACAGCTGGGTGACTCAAGATTTGCCGGAAATAAATCCATGTTGGATCGAATCTGTCCATGTGATTAATTATCTCATCTCTTACTATCCTCTCAAGCAATTTACATGGGACTGAAGTTAAGCTAATTGGTCTGTAATTTCCAGGCTCTGTTTTGTCCCCACTCTTATATATTGCTGTAACATTCCCTTGTTTCCAAATAGCAGGTAACTTAGACTCATTTAAAGATTTGATAAAAATGGACTTAAGTGGATTTATTAGCGGATCAGGACATTCCTTGATTAATTTTGGATGTATATTGTCCGGGCCTTGGGATTTGGAAGGCTTTAACCTCCCAACAGCTTTGATAACTAGCTCATCAGTGATATCTATGTTTAACAACTCTTCTTCAAAGTTTCTATCATGGAATTCTGGCAGTTCTTTTGATCCCTCTTGCACAAAGACACTAGCAAAATGTTGATTCAGTATTTCTGCTTTTTGGCTATTATCATTGGTTAGAGTCCCATTGGGCAACTGTTATTGACTTAACCTGGTTTTTGTCTTCATTTTGGACTTGATGTAGCTCCAGAATAATTTTGTATCCGTCTTTATCTTTGAAGCAAGGTCTTTTTCGTTGTCGTACTTAGACCTACGCATTTCTGTACTTACTCTGTTTCTAGCTTCTTTGTATACTTCATAATTGGTAGGTGTTTTACAATACTGGTATTTTTTCCATTTGGTGTGTTTCAGCTGTATAGCTTCTCGACATTTTTGGTTCACATATGGGTTCTTCTTACCTAGCCCCGAGGAGACCTTACTCACTGGTATACATCCTTACTCACTGGTATATTTTGGGTGACCAAAGGCTGATGTAGCCTCATCAGCCATTCAAGCAAAGTCATGCTGAAAGTCATCTTAAACAGGCTTAAACCACAAGCCGAAGAGATAATCGCTGAGGAACAAGCTGGGTTCTTAGCAGGAAGGAGCACCACAGAACAGATCTTCAGCCTTAGAATCCTGTGTGAAAAGTATCTCCAACATCAGCAGAATCTGTACCATGTCTTCATTGATGTCAAAAAAGCCTTTGACAGGGTATGGCATGCAGCCTTATGGGCCACCATGCAGAAGTACAATATCAGTGCAAATTTAGTGTGCACCATTGAGCAGCTATACGACAAGGCTACAAGTACAGTCCTGATAAATGGCAGCACAGGAGAACGGTTCAGAACAACAGTTGGAGTACGTCAAGGATGTCTTCTTTCACCCACCCTCTTTTACATTTTTCTTGAATGGATCATGTCTGATGCTCTGGAAGAACATGACGGAAAGGTTAGCATAGGTGGAAGAAACATTACCAATCTGCAGTTTGCCGATGACATAGACGCTCTAGCTGAGGAAGAGCAGGAACTAGACGCTCTAATTGAAAGTCTCGACCAAACCTGCATGAGGTATAAGATGTAGCTCAGTGCTGAGAAGACCAAACTGATGACGAACAGCGCAAATAGCATCCAGAGGGAGATCAAGATAAAAGGGCAGAAGCTGGGTACCGTAACAAGCTTAAAATACCTTGGAACAGTTGTCTCAGATGATGGCTCAAAACAGGAGGTTCTCTCTAGGATTGCACAAGCGACTTCAGCTCTTACCAAGCTGAAACCAATTTGGAGAGATAACAACATATCTCTTGGATCAAAGGTGAAACTTATGTGCTCCCTTGTCATTGCCATATTTCTGTATGCCTGTGAATCGTGGACCTTGACAGCAGAGTTAGAGAAAAGAACGCAGACCTTTGAGATGAGACGCTACCGAAGGTTACAGAACATTTCGTACAAGGACCATATAACCAATGAGGAGGTTCACAGGAGCCATTGGAGAATATGATGAACTCCTGTCGCTGGTCAAGAAACAGAAACTAAGGTGGTTTAGCCATGTCTCAAGGTCTTCTGGTTTAGCAAAGACGATTCTACAGGGCACAGTGAAAGGAAAAAGAAGAAGAGGTAGACAGAAGAAGAGATGGGAAGACAATTAAGGAGTGGACAGGAATGGATTTTGCCAGCTCAACTAGAGCAGCTGAGGACAGGACAAGGTGGAAAGGGATTGTTTCGAAGTCATCTGTGGTGCTCCAATGACTTAGTAAGTTTATGGGATAGAATAGAATAGACCAAGTTTGGCCAGAAATGCAAGTACTTGCAGTTTCTGGAAAACTCGTGCTTGGGAGACATCTATCAGTGACATAGACATTTTCTAGAATTTACATAAGCAGGCATGTCAAATGCATTTTCTGATTCCACTAAAGTCCATCTTAGCTTCAGCATACACGTGTACTACCCATGCAGGACGCCAACAGTTTAGTTCAAAGACATTCAGCAAATATTAAATATAAATAGGCTCCACCCACCCAATTAAAATGTAAAAATTTTGTAAGCGTATAATTGAGAAGCTGTGACAGTGGGCGTGTCCTGCCTGTGTGTGTGACAGTGTGCGGTAGCAGATAACAACTGAGCTGAATTATGATTGATAAATAAGTGTTGATCAGCGAAAATATGATGGTGCTATTATAAAATTAATACAATATTTCTTTTATTTCATTGCACTATGTTGTTAAAAGGGGACCAAGTCCTCTGTGTACATAGTGTAAAAGAAACCAGTTCAACACGGAAAAACTCAGGAAAATTTTTATTGCTAGCCCTGGATATGTGATTATCTTGCTCCAACCTTCTGACTTGATTTTTATTGTGTGTGAGATTTGTCCCAGAAAATGGATGAGGGACTAGTTTTAGAAGTGACTGGTTGAAAAATATGAAATTTACGTAAAATGCAATCTAACTCCTGATGAAGCACAGAACTACGGGGCTACGAAAATATGAGCCGCGACACGAGAAAACCAACAATGTGGTTGTTTGCCCTACGCAAACTCAAATCAGCCTGGGCACGCACCCAGTCTGGTCAGACTCTTCGCTAAGCGCTTAAATGGTAGCTAAGGGACTGAGCTACCTCCATGCGGCCAGCGAAGACTCTGATCAGACTGGGCGGATGCCCAGGCTGATCTGAGTCTGCGCTGGACGCACGACCACATTGTTGGTTTTGTCACGTCGCGGCTCATATGTAAGAATGAGCATGAATAACTTGTTGAATGTTCTACAAAACTTTACTCTGGTACTATAGAACATCTCAAATTCAAGCAATATATTCTGGCGTCAGTTAATTGTCACACAACCGGGACACTGGAAGAGTGTTTCTTACCTAACTACACAAACTGGCGTACAATACCTGTAAGATAAATTGACCTACATCTAGTGATCACATTGTGCCCGATTTATTAGATGGAATTGGAGAGTGTCAATTTTGTCTGAACTTTAACTTACATAGAATCTTTTACACTGACAACATTTACTTCTTTCTTGGATCTGAGACTCAGACAACTCATCATCAGTTGACATGTCGTCCTCAGACAGCACAAGAATGATATGAGGTGGGTCAGGCTGTGGACTGTTGATTGGATGTGAACATGACTTGGGGAGGATATAAGCTTGCTTTTCTAGGCACACCCTTTGCTCCTAGGGGATGTTTTTTTTTGTAGCTTCACTTGAGGATTTCCTTGGAGTTTTGTTTGAGGATTTATTTTGGGTTTTATTGGGAGTTTTATTCACAGCCTCTTCTTTCTAATCTGAACTGGTTCTTCAATGTGTGCTTTCATTCCACTGACCATTTCATCCTCAGTAACTGCTTTGCCACCTTCAATGTTACTTTTATTCCATCTCTTCTTTTGTTTTGAGTCTTGACTTTCTTTTCCACAACTCCAGTGATTCCACCCTGTTGCACCAAAAACTCATTGCAGGCTTCACTAGAATCATGTGAACTTGTTTTATTTTCATTAAGTTTCTCAGTTTGTTGTTCATTCTCAGCTACATGTATTGTGTGTGGTTTGTTGTTATCCATATCATTCTCCTTGTTGTTCTCCTTGTCATTCTCCTCCAGAAAGTTCTTGTTACTGCACAGTTTTGATGGCAAAATTTCATTCCCTAAGCTTTCAATTATTTAAGTAGCAGTCTTAAATAGAAATATTCCTGCTTTGGCAAACATGGAATGCAGATTGGTATGGGATAGTGCAACTGCAGCAGTGTATGCCTCACACACCAGAGAACACAATGTCATATCTGGTCACAATTTTGTGGTTTAGTCATGAAAATGTGAGACACTCTTGATTGTAAATCACTTGCAGAGGGCCAAAACATCCGGCATCTGATGGCTGTAGCGTGTGCAAACAATGGGGTTGGAGGACGAACAAATTATATTGTTTTCTTGTGCCCTCAAGTCGAGGGATATGTGACTCTTGTGTCCGTCATACAACACATATGGTCTGTCATTTAGGGCCCTGTACACTTTTATGTATCTTCTGAAGACATCTGAATTTGACCACCACTAGTTGTCATTGTGGCATCAGCAGTTATATTTTGTGAGAATTTGGTCCATTTTTTTTCAAAATAGTTAGTTATTGACTCTTCAGATGCACACCTAGAACTAATATTACTACGTCTCCATCTTCCTTCATAATTTATTTGGGGACCCATTTCACGATTATGAGTATAATTTTTGTTGTAGACACCCCTGTCGGAAGAGATGCTGAGTGTTGACATACAAAGAAAGGTGCTAGAGATGACAGTTCTGAGTCCTCTGTGTAAAAATTATCCTCCAGCACTGAGTTACCAGAGAGCCTTCATAAAAAAATTCCTACAAAAGGTGGGTCAGATATGATATTTGTAGATTAGGGCCTAGTTGTTATAAGCATCATTAACTTAACAAAGTTGTTAGTCAGGCCTTCTGGTGCAGTGAAGTGTGCTGATATTTTTTCGCTGAAATTTCAAAGAACAACCCCAAAATGTTAATACTTATTTACACAATGGTTCGGCCTAAGTTTTGGTTAATAAATTTCTGTGTTTTTGTATGAAATATGTATGAAATTATAATGTCAGGTAAACTAACGAGATCATTAGTTTTGAACAACTGAACACTTGTGTGTGTTTAAAGCTATCCTCCCCCAATGAGTTTTTAGAGATGGACAGACGAAGGGTGCCCCATTACTGCAGCTATGGATACGTTCCACTGAGGTGCGGGGGGTAACTTCGCTACGAGAATTTAAATACATGAGTTATCAGAGAATAGGAAGGTAGCTACAGAAGGAAACTCAGTCCATCAACTAGATGACTTTGCAATTGTCATTTGTCAGTTATGAGTTGTCAGAGAACATAGAGAAATACGTAAACAGGGTTTGTCAGATCTAGCACCATTTGTTCAACGCATCATTTGCTTAGCGAAGTCGTTAGTCAAGGATTTTTCAAGTCTTCATGTACACAAACTCAAATGTGCTAATATTTTTTGCTGAAAAAGTGTTTGTCGACAAAAAAGCAAGGTTGGCCAGGAAATACCGGTGGCGGGAATTCCCAGTGGTAATTACCGGTAATTACCGTCCTGGGAAATACTCCACATTTGGCCAAAGTGGGAAATACTGGGAAATATGAGATTATAGAGCTGTTTTTCTTAAAATATTCTGTCTTATTTCCTTAAATTTAAGTTGATAGCACATATTTGTTGTCATTTATATGCATATCATGCAAGTAAGGTTGTAAATTCCAGGAATGGTCCATGCTAGAGGACACAGCAGATGATTCTTTGTTGTGTCAAAGGCTATAATTTCAAAGAAAATTGCCTTCAAAATTCTTATATTTAAAAATAGCAGACTGTAAAATCTCTTCTTTAATCGCTTAACAGTGGTGTTTGAACACGAGATCTTATAATCATTTGGTTCTCATACAAATATATATATACTAAACTGAGCTGCAGTTTTACTTAAACCTTTTTCCCTAGTTCAGGGGTCAGCCTAGGGTGCTCAGACACGGAGAAGTTTTGAGACATTTTCTGAATTTCAGGGACAGGTTTTATTCCAAATTTGGGATTTTCTATAAATGTATGTGTTTTATACACTTTGACTTCTCACTCAGCTCAAAATAGGGAGAAGTCAGTCAGCTTAATGAGACAATTTCTTCCACTAGGCTGACCGTTGCTGGTTTATCACTGCTAAAGACTATAGCTTTCTGCAGGCTAACTTAATCTGTTCTTAAATTTGATCATACCAAAATTTGACAGAACCCTGTGAAGGTTTTCAAAGCTGGGCATAGATTCACAACATCTTCACAAAAAATGAGTGTGTTCCATACTCCAGTTTCTTGCACGTATCCCTGAGTTTGCCACCTGATTAATTATTGATGTGTGGACATTGTAGCCCAAAGGTTACCTGAAGAAGTCCTGTAATGTTTTCTTCCAAAGGGCTTCTCATGAGAATATCTATCTTATTGATTAACTATGCTTCCTATTGTAAGTAATCACCAAACACAACTGAAGGTGTGAAAAACAATTTAATTGTCTTTATTCAACTGTCAGGTGACAATTACTGGAGGTACCTTTAACCTAAGTGTTTTATAACAGCTAATTGATAGACAGAGACAACTGAATGTGCAGACTCATCTTTGGACAGTTCGTATAAGAAATAATTTGATTGCATATGCAGATCTAGACAATATTTTATCAGTACTCTTGTTTGATATTTAAATAAAGCGGATGTTTAATTATTTTTTGCTTTGCATATATAGTGTTATGGCTGTTATAATACGTATTTAAAACTGTAGGTGGAGAGAGACCAATTTCCCAGTAAATCCCGGGAATTACCAGTAATTCCAGGGAATTACCAGTAATTCCCGGGAATTCCCAGTATTTCCCGCCGTCCTGGGAAATATGAGTATTTCCCGCCTTTTTGCCAACCTTGCAAAAAAGTCCATGTTTATGCGTATAATATATTTGAAAATATAATGTCTCATCTACTAACAAAGTTGTTAGTCGAGAACAAGCAGGCCCTGGTGTGTAAAAGTTACAAAAACCTACAAAGTGGCATGTGCATCATGCAAAGACTCAGATCAGCCTAGCCTAATCAGTCTGATTAGAGTCTTTGTTCAATGCTTAAAGGGTAGCTTAGGGTTGCATACATGTGATGTCGACGAGACGGTTCAGATGAGGGGTCACAACATATGGTTTTATGCAAAATTAACAAAAATTATCCCTAATTATCACCAAATACTCCCTCTTATCTACAGCTCTGGCCCCCAATGAGTTATTAGAGATGGACAGACAAATAGTGCCCCATTACTGCAGCTATGGATACGTTCCACTGAGGTGCGGGGGGTAACTTCGCTACGAGAATTTAAATACATGAGTTATCAGAGAATAGGAAGGTAGCTACAGAAGGAAACTCAGTCCATCAACTAGATGACTTTGCAATTGTCATTTGTCAGTTATGAGTTGTCAGAGAACATAGGGAAATACGTAAACAAGGTTTGTCAGATCTAGGACCATTTGTTCAACTCATCATTTGCTTAGCGAAGTCGTTAGTCAAGGATTTTTCAAGTCTTCATGTATACAAACTCAAATGTGCTAATATTTTTGCTGAAAAAGTGTTTGTCGACAAAAAAGTCGGTGTTTATGCATATAATATATTTGAAAATATGATGTCTCATTCACTAACAAAGTTGTTAGTTGAGAACAAGCAGGCCCTGGTGTGTAAAAGTTACAAAAACCTACAAAGTGGCATGTGCATCATGCAAAGACTCAGATCAGCCTAGCCTAATCAGTCTGATTAGAGTCTTTGTTCAATGCTTAAAGGGTAGCTTAGGGTTGCATACATGTGATGTCGACGAGACGGTTCAGATGAGGGGTCACAACATATGGTTTTATGCAAAATTAACAAAAATTATCCCTAATTATCACCAAATACTCCCTCTTATCTACAGCTCTGGCCCCCAATGAGTTATTAGAGATGGACAGACAAATAGTGCCCCATTACTGCAGCTATGGATACGTTCCACTGAGGTGCGGGGGGTAACTTCGCTACGAGAATTTAAATACATGAGTTATCAGAGAATAGGAAGGTAGCTACAGAAGGAAACTCAGTCCATCAACTAGATGACTTTGCAATTGTCATTTGTCAGTTATGAGTTGTCAGAGAACATAGGGAAATACGTAAACAAGGTTTGTCAGATCTAGGACCATTTGTTCAACTCATCATTTGCTTAGCGAAGTCGTTAGTCAAGGATTTTTCAAGTCTTCATGTACACAAACTCAAATGTGCTAATATTTTTTGCTGAAAAAGTGTTTGTCAACAAAAAAGTCCGTGTTTATGCATATAATATATTTGAAAACATGATGTCTCATTCACTAACAAAGTTGTTAGTTGAGAACAAGCAGGCCCTGGTGTGTAAAAGTTACAAAAACCTACAAAGTTGCATGTGCATCATGCAAAGACTCAGATCAGCCTAGGCATCCATCCAGTCTGATTAGAGTCTTTGTTCAATGCTTAAAAGGGTAGCTTAGGGTTGAAGCCAGTTCCATGCTGACAGCAAAGACTCTGATCAGACTGGGCAGATGCCCAGGCTGATCTGAGTCTCTGCTGGGTGCACATGCCACTTCGTTGGTTTTGTCATGTCGCTCAAAATTTTGTAATGATTTTCAGCTGGAAGACTTTGATGTGGAAATTTGTGATGAAATTTACGAGGCGTACACTGATCTACTGAGACAACAGGAAGAGGATGACGATACTCTGTGTTACAAAACCTACACTTTAGTGAGTTCTCTGAAACAGGAATTGTTTTAAAGAAAGTTATTCATATACAGCTTTGTTATGGCACAGCACACTTAGAATTTACAAAACTATTAATTCAGTGACTAATTCAACATTACGGATGTCTGTTTTATTTAGAAATTTTGGAATTTCTTTCACAAGTATTGCTTGTGGGAATTTCAAAAGAAAACTTGAGTGAGAAAAATTTATTATCCTTTTAGGTATGCATTTTCCCAGTGTGCATAAGCCGCATACTGTGATAATAAATGAGCTGCAACACGAGAAAACCAACAAAGTAGTTGTGTGCCCAGCACAGACTCAGATCAGCCTGGGCATCCGCCCAGTTTGATCAGAGTCTTTGCTGTCTGCATGGAGGTAGCTTAGATCCTGAGATACCCGTTAAGCGATTATCGAAGATTTTGATCAGACTGGGTAGATGCCCAGACTGATCTGAGTCTGCACTGGGTGCACAGCCACTTTGTTTGTTTTCTCGTGTCGCAGTTCAACTGATTTATTGTCTCATCTGCCAGTAGCAGTAATAGTATTGCTGTTCTCTTGTTACCAGCATTAGTAACATTAACTTTTTGTTGAGTGTTCTGGTTTGACTATTACTTTCACAATGCCCAAACAGGCGAGACACATCACTCTGTCAAATTCTTGTTCAGTTTTGGATTTTTTTAAGTGTGGAAGTTATACACTGAAATAATTTACATTTTTCCCTATGAAAATAAGATACTAACAAGTCTGACCTTAACAGAGTATGAACTGGCCATGAAATGAAATTGTGGTTCTTCTATTTTCAGTCTCCTAGCAACACAGTGACTCTACAAGAATCAGTAAACATGATCTCATATGGGACCACAGGTCTTAGCACCTGGCAGGTGAGACCAGAGCTCCAGATAAGATTGGGTTTTGAGGATAATTTTGAGATATTTTTCGTATTTCTGAAGGAAAACATATTTTGTGACCTCTCATTAGAACCGTCTCAATGAGACGGTTTTAATGATAGGTCACAATTTATGTTTTTATGCAGATATTCGGAAAATTATCTCCAAATTATCCCTGTTACCTTTTCTTATCTGGAGCACTGTGAGACTCACGATCGATGAGACTCAGTATTTAACATAATTAACGAAAATACTGGAAATATTTAACCAGTAAGTGTAATTATCTTAAAAAGTTTAATGGCAGACAATGTCCCAATAATTTTTGGCGTACAATGTAGATAGATGACTTGCGTCTTATTGCCCTTTCAACAGTATTTCAGTTAAACTGAGCTGATCAAAAGGTGATAATTAAAGGCAGTGTAAGATGGAACCCTGTTTATAGTTGAAAAGATTTCCACCTCTAGTGGGATTCAAACCCGGACTGCTAGCTAAGCAGGTCAGTGCTTATCCCACTGAGCTACTGGAGCTCTGGTAAACAGTGTAGACCCTGATGAGACTGCAGTGTATATTTCGTGGTTTCATCTAAAACAGCACTGAAGGAGCCTCTTCCGTCCAGGTATTTAGTGTCATTATACTATTTATAGACCTTTGCAGAATAAATAGAGAAATGGATTAACCATACAGGCAGTTCAACTAGTTCAACTGCTGTATACACAATAATTTTTGTGACATCAGATTTTCACGGTTTGAAGTAAAAAAATTGAGTACTAATTTTTGTAATTTTCAGTTTTCATGGTCAGCAGTAAGCAGATAAGTTGTTTGTATAGAAAAATGTAAATTGATAATTAGCAAATAACTAAAAAATATAGTTTGTTCAATTTTATTGCATACTGTCATATTGGGGTCTTTGTAGATAAGGAAAATGCTGTCTTTTACCAAATAAATAAATTAAGAGGAGCCACTGTGAGCACCTGAAGATCTATTAATTGTAAAGGCTAATAAAGAAGACTCTAACCATCCTTCGATTCTTTGCTGTTTGCTTGTGTAAAAATTGGTAGTTTTCCTATTTGGGGTTTTACAGATAATTCTGAGACAATTTCCTTATTTCTCAATAAAAAAAAAATATATTGTTACCACTCATTAGAGCCTTCTCGATGAGACAGTTCTAATGAGGGGTCTCAACTTATTGTTTGACGGAGAAATATGGAAAAATGATCCCAAAATTACTTCTGTTACCCCCTCCACCCTCACCCCTGCCCCTACACTACCCTATATCTGGAGCACTGTAGATGCAAACAAGGAAGGCTCTGACCAGTCTTTCAGTGCTCCAGATAAGAAGGGGTAACAGAGATAATTTTGGGATAATTAACCATATTTCTCCACAAAAACATATTTTGTGACCCATCATTAGAACCGTCTCGTCGAGACGGTTCTAATGAGGGGTCACAACATATGTTTTCATTGAGAAATAAGAAAAATTATCTTTGAATTATCCTCAAAACCCCCTCTTATCTGGAGCTCTGGTCTTTGATCCTTTGCTGTTTGTGTTAAAATGGGTGTTTTCCTATTTCTTACATTTTAGGCTGCACAGCATTTAGCAGAATGGGCCTTACAGAATCAGCATGTTTTTGAGAGCAGGTATTTTACACATTGATTACCTATTTGTCATTTCACTGTAAGGCAATATTTCAGTCTATATTGAGCCCTAGGTATTGTACGGTTATTGCTGGTGTTCATTTAACCATTACCCTGCTGTTTTTTGTTGAGGCCGCTTGCCATCAGAAAGACATATTCTCCTATTCAGTTCTGGTGCATCTGTCTGTGTTTCTGTCCCGCCATCTTTTGGTCTATGTACATGCATATCTTAAGTTGCATAGACCCTATCACCTTCAAACTTTATCACTATGTGCACTTCACCAATTTTAATTGACTGCCACAAAACAAGGTCACGGTGATATAGGATACCATGAGAAGTTTTGAAGTTTGGCCCAACCTCTCAGTTTTTAAAAGCCTCAGGCCTTTGAAACTTTACCAGTGCATGCACCATACCATTCCAGGTCACCTCCCACAAAAGTAGGTCACAGTGACATGCTTTGCAAAAGAAAGTCAAAGCAAGCACAACTGATGAAACTGGTGGTCGTGGCTAAAATTTTTTATGAAGCGCTTGCGCTGCATGTAAATTTTTAGCCACGACCATTGGCTTCATCACACTAATGAAGTTCGAAAATTAAAATTTCAGTTTTTAAATGAAATCAGGTTAGGTCATGATTTGTTTAGCGGTACTAGAGAGAAAGTATTAACAAAACCATAGCTGTACACATAAAGGTAACAGTGACCTAGTTATGCTACCATTTTGGTGAAGAAGTCTAAATAATTTGTGTCAGTCACTGACAGAAAATATATACAAGACACTATGCAACAACAACAGCTCACTTGACCTTTCAGTAGGTGAGTTAAAATTAAAATCATAAAAGTCATCTGTTCTATGGTTCTTTCCATTCTATTCCACGGCAGTAATTGGCAAACTCTTTCAAATATAAATGTAACTTTTCAAAAAGAGAATTCTTGTTCCATGCCAGAGACCCATGTATACCCTGCTAGAAGCGAACAATAGGCTACATGCTAAATCTTGAGAATTAGATCAAACTGTTCCATAACTAAGGTCTACATGGACCATTCATTGATTCAAAAAGGAAAGACAGATTTGACAAATAGTAATGTCAGCCTGATCACTTTTTTGACAGATTTAGAAACTAAGGTGTTCTAGTATGCTTATATTTAGGATGATTATACTACTGTCAATTGGTATCTTATTTTCACAAATTCAAAATAAGGTGAATGGGTATGCTTTCAGGGGAAGCAACTGTGCTGCCATTTTCATTTTTGTCTCCCTTCTAAATTTGTTTTTTGGAAAGAATTTTCTCTCATATGAGCAAATTCTTTTCTTTAAAAGAAGATTCCAGTTTGGAAGGGTTATTCCTGGAAGTCCCAGAAGTTGTTTTCCTTTTTAAAAACGGTGGAAAAACATAGCAGTTTGCACACGCACCTTACTGTTAAAGGAAATATGCACAGCATTTTGAATTTGCTATTCTGATATAGGGGATCTTGCACGAGTGGTTATTTCATATGAAATTTATGAAAAGAGCCTTCGGCGAGTTTCATGAATGTCATATGAAATGACCACAAGTGTAAGATTCTGTTTATCATACGTCCCTTTAAAATGGGATTTTAATGCCTTCAAACTTAACATTATTTCAATAAGAAAATGCATTGTTGACATGGACGTTGTCAGTGACGTGTACGCGCCAGAATGTTATTACACGTGTGGTCATACGATTTTTATGACACGACATTATCCACTGAATAACAGCGACATCATATGATAAACTGGTTTATTGACTAATAAAGTTGTGTTTCTGGACAGTTTAAGTTCTGTAAACTTGGCATTGTCACAAAATGAAACTGTCATGAATATTTTCTAATTCATAGTATGTCTGTTTTTTTAATTTTCAGGAATATATTAGAGCTGGGAAGTGGTCTCGGTTTGACGGGTATTTCTGTCATAAAACAGTGCCACTGTAAATCATTCACATTCACAGACTGCCACACCCAGGTGCTGTATTTATTGGCCAGAAACATTGAATTAAATCTTGGTGCTAATTCACACATACCTAATACTAGTCAGTCACAGACTCCAGAATTTTCTGATCTTAACTCATCTACAGAAATTAGTGATTCTGAGAATTCTGACTCTACTGTAGCTCCTATTTTAAAGCGGATTAAAAGACAGTTAAGTTTGAAATCGGGAATAACTCCAGTTGACGAAGATGCAGGGTTTTCTGAATTTTGTGAATCAGGCTTTTCTCCTAGTGATAATGAAACAGAAATGCCTAATAATGAAACTGACGATAGTCACGATGATACTCTAGGAGACTTTGCAGAAAATGAAATATATTCTGATCATTGGACTGATGCTGGTTGTAACATGAGTATGCTCAAGGGTAGAGATGATGTTTTTGTGGGAAATTTAGATTGGGAAAATCCAGATGAGGGAATGATGGGGAGATTTGTTGCAGAGACTGATGTGATAATTGCAGCAGGTTTGTATATCTGTTTATTTGGTTATAAGATAGGGGTTCCTCCTTGAGAGTCCCAGAATTCTAGATCTGTCTTATAAGACATAAGACAGCTCTTGATTTTTTTTTTCATCTGTTTGGAAAGACAAAAAAACCTGGTTTAGTTTATAATTGGATTTGCAATGGAAGTCTGTTGAACCCAAGGCAGGTGTGACATAGCATTCTAAAGATTGTCTCAAAGTCCACAGGATCAAGATATATATACTGAATTTCATCATATAAATGCCCCGTGAGCGTTGCGACACGAGAAAACCAACAAAGTGGTTGTGCACCTAGCGCAGACTCAGATCAGCCTGGGCATCCCCCCCCAGTCTGATTAGAGTCTTTGCTATGCGCATGGAGGTAGGTTTGACCCATAGCCACCCTTTTAGCACTTAGTGAAGAGTCTGCTCATAACGGGTGAATGCCAAGACTGATCAGAGTTTGCACTGGGCGCACAACCACTTTGTTGGTTTTCTCGTGTCGCGGCTCAAATCTGGGCAATAATTGACGAATTTTGATGGTCCGAAGCCAGTTTGTTGGAATTTTGGCCACTTTTTCACAGAAAAAAGTAAGGGGAGCATTTATTAGAGAGGGGGCATTAATTAGAAGAGACATGGTATGGTAGTTGGAGATAACAGGAGTGGAAATGTAAAGATTCATAGGAAATCTGTCCAAACTTTTCATAAATATACTTTTGAGATAAGAGGGTACTTTAAGAAGTCAGTGTATGAGATAACCAGAGTCAACTATATTTTATTACAATCAATCTTTCTTTTAAAGATAATTACTTCGCATGTGTGAATTAAGTTACACAGCTGTGGTTATGTCAGACCAAAACAGATACTGAAATGGAATCCTATGTAATCAGTTCTAATCTCTATTTCTGATTATTCTTCACAGGGTATAATTGATTCCGCTAATTTTTCGCTTCCTGCAGAGCCTGTACATCATATTTGGCGTCTGCCGAGACTGTCTGCGATATGTTGCTTCCTCCCGAGACTTCTGTACATGATAAGTGGCTTCCTGCAGAGACTGTCCACATGATTCTGCTTCCTGAGGAGGCTCTTGGCAGGAAGCAGAGTCAGGCGGCCAGTCTCTGCAGGAAGCCTTTTCTCGAGGACAGTAGTCCCTGCAGGAAGCAAGAGTTCGCGGACAATCTCGGCGCAAGCCAAATATGATGGACAGTCTCTGCAGGAAGCAAAAATTGGCGGACTGGTTTATACCCTGTGTTCTATAACATACATTCAGATTTGCAGTTACATCAGATGGCTATCTAACTAAAAAATTCTATATATTGGGACAGTTAGGTCTAAGCAAATAGTGCAAACCCAGATCAGACTGCTTCTCAAGGAGCAGTCTGATCAGGGTTTACACTGTTTGCCATCCCATTTACCGCATTACCGCACTGTAAAACCAAATTGTTTCAATTTTAGGACAATTATGGTAATTATTTTTAGCGTCTCAATATTTAGAATTTTTACGGTATTCTTTGCGTTAACTGCTGCTTGCTAATTTCAGATGTTGTATATGACAAGACTGTGATTCCCTCCCTTGTGTCAGTGTTAAAGTGTCTCCTGAGTAGTCCCACCAAGAGACGGGCCTGTGCCTTTGTAGCTTCAACTGTACGCAATGAGGATACCAGAGACCAGTTTCTTATCTATATGTGTAAGTCTGCATAATGTGGCTTTACATTACTGTAATTTTTCGGTTATAAGACAGGTGTTTTCCCGCTTCTAAAACATTCCAAAACTCTAGATCCATCTTGAAAGACAGATCTAGAATGGAAATATCTGTCTTATGGCAGAATTTCATAAGACTGATTTAGATATTTTGGGTCATTCTAGAAATGAAGAAACACTATTTTGTAGCAAAATAAATACTTTACCGAAGGAGCAGTCTGATCAGGATCTAGACTGTTTATTAGCTGTTGTATAAAAAACACACCTTGTTCAGCTGGTCAAAGCTGCTCTTATCAGTACAACTGGAGTAGTTGGCGATCCTAGTCATCACTAATTGATTCAGTTTTGAGGGGTGGGGAGGTACAATTTGTACTTAACAGAATGTTTAGTGGTCGTTTCGATAGACGGAGGTAATCTATTTTGATTTCTACAAATAAACAGGAAAATTCATTCATTCATTTTTATTTTTTTCAAATTCACTTAATCATTCTTCTAGCATTGGGATAAATCCTTACTAGTCTTTACTGTAACATGCTTCAGTGCATTTTCTTTTCCATGCTTTCTTATATAAGATACTAATGTTATGAATATGGTGTTTAAGTTGGTGTAAATATTTTCTTTTACCATGATTTTGCAGTTTTTAGATGTTTACTAGGTTTGAAATAAACAAGTTGTGTACATTGTACTTTAGAACATTCTGGAATAACTATTTTTAGTACTGAGAAAATATTGGACCTTTCTGTTGTAAACATTAAGAATCTTCTGGTATGAAATTATGTCAGAATTGAGTACTTTTTGGTAAGATCTATTTTTGGTTAGTTCCGGAATGTTCCTAGATATTATATAAAGAGGACAGATTTTCATTTAGATCATCTTTGTAAGTTTCACCAGTCTATAGTTAAATAAGTTATACTGGAATTTAAACATATTGGATTATTTTTGTGACTATTGGAAATATTCATGTGCTCATACAGACTTTATTTTCTGGGATCAGAAATTATTAAAGGACTTGTATTTTAAATTCTGAGGGACATTCAGACTAAAATAAGGTATCTTAAATTACATATTTTCTTGATTAACAAATGACTGTTTTATTTTGATGTACAAGTAAATAAATTTTGTTAAGTTTAAAAACAGGCTTGTTGCTGGTTTACTTCCATCTTTTTGTTACCTCCGCCAGGTCGTAACAAATTGGGGGCTCGCGTCCCAGATTGAAATTTCTAGTGCATCAAACAATTTTGAATAAAAAAAAAAAAGAAAAAAGTTTTCACTGTTTGCTATTCAAATAAGTAAAGCCAGCAAAAAAGCTATCATGTCTTTTGATCTTGATAAATTCATTGCTGCGCCTTCTCAGGAGCTGTTGAACTTAGCCAAAAAGACAGATTTATTGGATATTGCAGCACATTATGAATTATCTACAGTCAAAAGGTCCATGTTGAAACATGAAATTAAGAATATTTTGATTCAGTTCTTTGTTGATGAGGAAATTTTTTATTCCTCTGCAACCTCTCACATTCTCATCACTCAAACTGATTTGCAGATGAGAGAATTAGAAATTCAAAGACAAATTGAAATAGAAAAATTAAGATTGGAGCATGAAGAAAGAGTAAGGATTGAAAAAGCTGAGCGTGAGGAAAGAATTAGGCTTGAAACATTAGAAAGAGAAGAAAGGTTGCAGAGGCAAAAATTAGAACAAGAAAAAGAAAGACTAGAACATGAAAAATTGAAGTTAGAAAAGGAAGAACGAGTTGAAATAGAAAAAGAGAAATTAAAATTTGAAAAAGAAGAAAAAGAAAGAGAAAGACAATTTCAGATTCGAATGAAAGAAATGGAAATGCAAGAAAAGACCACATCAAAGTCTTTGCCTTTGGACTCTAAAAAAGTTTTTGATGTTACCAAACACATCAGACTCGTTCCTCCATTTCAAGAAAAAGAAGTTGATAAATATTTTCTTCACTTTGAAAAAGTAGCTGAAAATTTGAAATGGCCAAAAGAGCATTGGATTTTGCTTCTTCAGAGCGTTGTGATCGGCAAGGCTCGCGAAATTTATACTCAACTATCTCTTGAGCAGAGCTCAGATTATGACAAAGTAAAAGAGCTTATTCTTAAGGCTTATGAGTTGGTCCCTGAGGCTTACAGTCAGTGCTCCAGATAAGCAGCGTATTTGCGTAAATACCCAATAAAATAATTGAAAAACACAATTGACCTTTTCCTGTAAGCGTACCAATACGCAGACAAAATTCCCGGTACGCAAAGACCCAAAAGACAGAAGCGTAACGACGGTGTTATCCAAGGCTGTCATGTGTAAACAAAAGCGCCAGGTGTAATTCCTATGCCCCGTGTTCAACTATCTGTGTTGACCTGACAGATTTACCGCAGCATTATTTATAGATATACTGGTACTCGTTCTGTTCATGGTGCGCGAGAAATGGCGGGAAACAGACTAAAAACAGCGGGAAAGAATTTTAAAGTGCACGAACCGAAGATATCAAGTCACCGGTTTCCGGGAATTGCAACGACTTGGTCTTGCTTAAATACAGTATAATTATCTTTGACGACCGCTGCTAGCAACTTGAAGCTACCGATTGCATTTTCCAAGTTGAAAACTGATTTAACACACGTGTTATGCCCATCGAGCACAGCGACGTGCGTAATACAAACGTGCCTCAGAAAAGGCTCAAACTTCGGCAGGCAACCTTAAAATCTTTTTTTCTCGTGAAAGATTCTGCAAACTCTTTAATGAGACCGGAGTTGGCCGAGTTGCCCCTCTCGGGTTCATCCCTTTGGCCGTGATATACCGGTGATATAATTTTAATTTGCTGGAAAGCCACTGTAAAAGTCTCACCTTCTTACAAGCTGTCAATTATTGCGATGCGATACTTCTAAAGACGTAAACTGACCAATCACGTGAGGCGGTAGATCTAAGACAAAGATACCGCGTTGACCCAATTCGTTTATTGATCAAACAGTGATCAAGAAAGTGTGAAATACTGACACGTGCCGTATGCTACTGCTGATTAACGACATACGGTAGTGGGGATTAAGAAGGTGTGAAATTCCAGGTAAATGTGGGGTGGCATTTACGATGATTTTATTGATTTCTGGTTCAAATAAACAGTCCCTCTGTAGCTCTGTCAAAGGTGCGAGCAATGCGTGGCTTCTTCAAAACTTGCAACAACTGACATTTGAGAAGATTTTAAAGAAGTACAGCCGGCAAAAATAATGCGTCCGCGGGAATCCTCGGAAAGCAATTATTGGCGTCCGGGCCGAAATTTTCGCGTCCAAGGCCGCTGAATTCGGCGTCCCCGAGATCCCTGGACTATATATAGATAGATACCGATGCAAAATCATGGTGATGCAAAATGTTAAGATTGCAGCACTATTGCTAACTCCAGTTTTACCAAATTGCACAAATAGAAATCAGAATACCCAATTAAAAGCAAAATCAGTGGGTAATGCAAGTTGCATTACCCAATTAAAATTCAGAATACCCAATTAATAAAAAAATCAGTGGGTAATACCCAATTAACCATAAATTCTTATCTGGAGCCCTGCTTACAGGCAGAAATTTAGGAACTGTAGAAAAGAAAATGACAAAACTTATGTTGAATTTGCTAGGACAAAAGAGCAGTTATTTGATAGATGGAGCTCATCAAAGAAAGTAGGCTCTGATCATGGTAAACTTAGACAGCTCATGCTTGTTGAAGAATTTAAAAGGTGCATTAATTCTGACATTAAATCATTTTTAGATGAAAAGGAAGTTGAAACGTTAGAGGCAGCAGCTCGTTTGGCTGATGATTATGCTTTAACTCATAAGACTTCTTTTGTGCACAAGCCTTTTCCTAAAAAGACCTTTTTCCCTCAGTCAGGTCCAAAATTCAGTCCCAGTAATCCATCTGGCAATTCCAGTCATGCATATACTCCAAAACCCAAACCCCCTGGTGAAAACAAAGGTCAAAATCCCTTATCTCAGCCTATTTGTAATTATTGTAAGCAAACAGGACATATAATTTCTGAATGCTTACTTTTAAAGAGGAAGAGAGAAAAACAAGAGGGCCCAAAACCCACAGGTCTTACCTCTTTACGGTCAACACCACAGTCTTGTGTTCAGGATCAAATTCCTATTCAGGCCAAAATTTCTGAGACTGATTCTGTTATGGAGATTTATGAACCATTCTTATCAGAAGGTTTTGTGTCACTAAATTGTGACTTTGCCCAGTCTACCCCTATTACTATCTTACGAGATACCGGAGCTTCTCAATCCCTTATTTTGGCAGATACCCTGCCATTTTCCGAGAAGACTTCTTCTGGGACAAGTGTCCTTATTCAGGGTGTAGAATGTGGATTTGTTAGTGTATCGCTTCATAACATTTATTTGTCCTCAGACTTAATTTCTGGTCCAGTGGCTGTTGGTATTAGACCTTCATTACCTTTTAAAGGTGTTCACTTATTGTTAGGCAATGACCTAGCAGGAGATAAGGTTGTGGTTAATCCACTTTTGACCAACACTCCTTGTGTTGATCAACCACCTGACCCCATTGAGCAGGAAATTCCTGACCTTTACCCTTCATGTGCTGTCACTAGGGCTATGGCAAAGAAAGCCATGTTGAATGATGGGAATCAGGATATTTATTTAACTGATACTTTTATAGGTCAGTCTTTTAATGACGAGATTTCAAAATCTCTTTCACCCAGCCTGTCTGACATGCAGACAGACTTTACTCACAACTCATCTGTGTCCAACTCAGACCACTCCTCTTCATTTTCAAATGACAAAGGTCATGACCTTCTGTCAAGGTCACAGCTTTGCAAAGAACAACACAGTGATCCTGAGATCTCACCTTTATTTGAAAGGGTTTTAGATGAGAATGACATGTCCCAGGTTCCTGTTTGCTATTATGTCAAAAATGACATTTTGATGAGAAAATGGCGTCCTCCTGATGTCTCAGCAGAAGACGAGTGGACTGTTAACCACCAAATTGTGGTTCCAAGGGTTTATCGCCCTGAAATTTTAAACTTGGCTCATGAAACTCCCATGTCAGGTCATTTAGGTGTAAACAAGACCTATCACAAGATTCTTAATCATTTCTACTGGCCAGGGTTAAAATCTGATGTTTCTAAACATTGCAAATCTTGCCATACATGTCAAATGGTAGGAAAACCTAATCAAACTATCCCTAAAGCCCATTTGCAGCCAATTCCTGCATCTGAGGAACCTTTTAGCAGAATAATTATTGATTGTGTAGGTCCTTTACCCAAAACAAAGTCAGGTTGTGAATATCTTTTGACCATAATGTGTGCTTCCACACGTTTCCCAGAAGCAATCCCACTTAGGAATATTAAGACAAAGACCATTGTTAAGGCTCTTGTGAAGTTTTTCACATTTGTAGGCCTCCCTAAATCTGTTCAGTCAGATCAAGGCTCTAATTTTATGTCAGGAATATTTCAGCAAGTGATGCATGAATTAGGCATTAAGCAATATCGGTCATCAGCACATCATCCTGAAAGTCAAGGTGCCTTAGAACGAAAAACATGAAAAACATGATCAGATCTTACTGCTTTGACACTGAAAAGGATTGGGATGAAGGCATTCATTTCCTGTTATTTGCTGCTAGGGAATCTGTACAAGAATCTCTTGGTTTCAGCCCATTTGAGCTTGTATTTGGTCACACAGTTCGTGGACCACTGAAACTTTTGAAAGAGAAATTTCTTTCTGATGATAACAGTTCTTTGAATTTGCTTCAATATGTTTCTGACTTCAATAACAGATTGTCAAAAGCCTGTGAAGCTGCTCGGTCCAATCTCAAATCAGCTCAAAACAAAATGAAATTTCATTATGATGAAAATGCCAGGGAAAGAAATTTTAAACTTGGAGAGAAGGTACTTGCTCTTTTGCCAATTCCTGGCAGACCTCTGCAGGCCAGATATTACGGCCCTTACACTGTTGACAAAAAACTCAGTGATGTAAATTATATTATCAACACACCTGGGAGGCGCAAGGATAAACAGTTATGTCATATTAATATGTTGAAAAAGTACATTGATAGGGATAATTCAGTTGTTTCACCAATAAGTGTAGTAAATTCTGTCCCTCAAGAGCAATCTGAAATGGACTCTGAGGATATGAACTTTATAAAATCTGATCCCTCATCATCAAAACTTCAGAATTCTGACATCTTAAAGGATCTCGACCAGAAACTGTCACACCTGGATCCAGTCAAGAGACTTGAGCTGAAACAGTTAATTCTTGAATATGAGCACTTATTTCCGGACATTCCAACCAGGACTGACAGAATCTTGCATGATGTTGACATTGATGGCGCAAAGCCTGTGAAGCAACATCCTTATCGAATGAACCCTGTGAAGCAACAGTATCTCAGGGAAGAAATTCAGTATTTGCTGGAAAATGATTTTATAGAACCAAGTCAAAGTGACTGGAGTTCTCCTTGTATTCTGGTGCCAAAACCTGATGGAACTTTTCGCATGTGTACAGACTATCGAAAAGTTAATTCTGTGACTAAAACGGATACATTTCCAATCCCACGTATTGATGACTGTATTGATCAAATTGGACAAGCCAAATATGCTACTAAATTTGATCTTCTGAAAGGATTTTGGCAAATTCCTTTGACAGACAGAGCTAAGGAGATTTCGGCATTTGTTACACCAGATGGACTCTATCAGTATAAGGTTATGCCATTTGGTATGAAAAACTCTCCAGCAACGTTTCAGAGACTTATAAATAGCTTGACATCTGATCTGGGTGGTTGTAAAGCATATATCGACGATGCAATCATCTTCAACGATGAATGGAAATTACATCTACAGACTATCAGAGAATTCTTTCAAAGACTTAGTGATGCAAAATTGACAATCAATTTAGCAAAAAGTGAATTCTGTCATGCAAATTTGACATTTCTAGGACATGTTGTGGGTCAAGGTCAGGTTAAACCTGTAGAAGCTAAAGTGGAGGCTATCTCGGATTTTCCTGTACCTACATGCAAAAGACAACTGATGCGCTTTCTTGGTATGGCAGGATATTATAGGAAGTTCTGTAATAACTTCTCTGTAATTGCAGAGCCCTTGACAAATTTACTAGGTAAAGGAAAGAAATATATTTGGAATGAAGACTGTCAAAAGTCCTTCGATAAGTTAAAGGCCATACTTAAGAGTGCTCCAGTTCTCTTAGCACCAGACTTCAACAAAGCATTTAAATTGGCGGTAGATGCTAGTGACGTTGGTGCAGGCAGTGTTTTGATTCAAGAAGATAATGATGGTGTGGATCACCCTGTTTGTTACTTTTCTAAGAAGTTCAACAAACATCAGAGAAATTACTCTACTATTGAAAAAGAGTGTTTATCTCTCATCCTTGCTCTTCAGCAATTTGAAGTGTACTTATCTTCTTCAGCCACACCAATTGTTGTCTTCAGTGATCACAATCCACTGACCTTCATTCATAAAATGAAGAACAAAAATCAGCGGTTACTCAGGTGGAGTCTCATGTTGCAGGAGTACAATCTTGACATCAGACATATCAGAGGAAAAGATAATATTATCCCGGATGCACTTTCAAGAGCCTAAATTTGGCTATTACTACATGATGTCTGGATTAGTACTGATATATATACAGTGTATATGCATTAAACTTAATTTTGTTTCATAACTGATCATATGGCAAAAGAAAGCTTTATTTCATAAACTTTCTTTTCCTTGAAGAGGGGAAGTGTTATGAATATGGTGTTTAAGTTGGTGTAAATATTTTCTTTTACCATGATTTTGCAGTTTTTAGATGTTTACTAGGTTTGAAATAAACAAGTTGTGTACATTGTACTTTAGAACATTCTGGAATAACTATTTTTAGTACTGAGAAAATATTGGACCTTTCTGTTGTAAACATTAAGAATCTTCTGGTATGAAATTATGTCAGAATTGAGTACTTTTTGGTAAGATCTATTTTTGGTTAGTTCCGGAATGTTCCTAGATATTATATAAAGAGGACAGATTTTCATTTAGATCATCTTTGTAAGTTTCACCAGTCTATAGTTAAATAAGTTATACTGGAATTTAAACATATTGGATTATTTTTGTGACTATTGGAAATATTCATGTGCTCATACAGACTTTATTTTCTGGGATCAGAAATTATTAAAGGACTTGTATTTTAAATTCTGAGGGACATTCAGACTAAAATAAGGTATCTTAAATTACATATTTTCTTGATTAACAAATGACTGTTTTATTTTGATGTACAAGTAAATAAATTTTGTTAAGTTTAAAAACAGGCTTGTTGCTGGTTTACTTCCATCTTTTTGTTACCTCCGCCAGGTCGTAACACTAAAAATAAAATAAAAATTAGTCAACTTTATTGGCAGTCATGTTTTTTGTAACAAGGAAACAGAAGTATGTCCATTGCTTGCTTAATTGCTTAATCCAGTTATGGCAGGTACTTTGTCACAGTTTGACTTTATGATGACAGTTTTTCTGATAGCAGTATGCTACAGTTAAGAAATAATTTTTCCTTACCCGTGAATTATTGCAGATTAACACATGTTGTTTGAGGGCTTATCACAAAATATTAATTCACAACGGCTGCAGGCCAGAGTGAATTGATATTCTTATCTGCCCGACGACAACATGTATTAACCTGCAATAATTTACCAGTAAGGAAAATTATTTCAATTCTAACATTATATACAATCAAATTGCGTGGGCGTTTCAACGTTTTCTAATGGACTCTTTTGAGATGGCCGTCGCTAGAAGTTAAATTTTTACATTCAGTGTCATCAAGGCGAAATGTGCATGCTGAGTGTTAACAACCTGATTTATCACAAATTTTCACAAGGCACCGCTGCCTATAGGCTCAATGGGGAAAACATTAAGGTCATGTTAGAATGCCTCATAAATCACTGAAAAAATAATTGTTGCACCAAGAGGAAGTTGCTTTATGAGCCACAACACGAGAAAACCAACAAAGTGGCATGTGCACCAGGTGAAGACTCAGATCAGCATAGGCATCTGCCCAGTCTGATCAGAGTCTCTGCTGTGGGCTTCAAGGGTAGCTAAGGGTCTAAGCTACAGCCATGGGGATAGCAAAGACTCTGATCAGACTGGGCAGGCTGATCTGAGTCTTTGCTGGTTGCACATGCCACTGTGTTGGTTTTATCATGTCACGGCTCATATGGTTCTAAAGAGGGTCACATGTATTTATGGAGAAATAAGAAAAGTTGTCTTACCGTAATGACCCTAAAAATTTGGACAGACAGGTCTGAGCAAACATTGTAGACCCAGATCAAACTGCTCTTGAAGGAGCAGTTTGATCAGGGTCTACAACATTTACCATTCACTAAGCATCATTTGGATGCATAAACACAAGTAATATCCACTTTCTAAGAATTTTGGAACAATAACTGTCCGACTTTAGGGTGTCCGAAATTTTATGGTCATTAGGTAAATGATTGTCAAATACTCATCTTATCTGGGTTACTGATGTATTGCAGCTTCAGAAGGATTACAGTATGAACTTGTTGACCCACCAAGAGAAGAAATATTCCATTATGACAGAAGTGTTCCAATTGAGATACTCAGAATAACGGCAACAGCGCTTACATGACAAATAATTGGTGATACCCAAACCAAATAGATATACTATACTGTGATGAAAGGACATGAAGCAGTTATTCAAATAAGCCAGTGTTTTTTGGGTTTAATATTCAGATGCTTGTCTTATTTTTGCTAACCTTTAAATTGCCTAAAAAGCAGATGGCATTTATGTCTACAAAATTTAAAAAAGAATAACTCATCCAAGCTACTGTGTATCATATTGAGAATTCAAAGAGTAGAGGGCAAACACTGTAGATCCAGATTAGTTGCCTTATGAGTTGCCTTATGAGTAGCCACTTAACTGGGTTTATGCTGTTTGCAAATTCAACTGTTTTCATGTTTGATGCTATAAGTGTTCAAGCATGCTCTGTGGGAATTTCATTAGAATTGCCTCATTGAGACAATTCTAAGATCTCAAAACATATTATGGGAGCTGAACATTCAAGGCCGGGCTGTTCAAAGCATTGTTTAATCTGACAGCTAAGTCATAAGTAAAGTATTCGTTAAGTAATCTATTACACATAAAATCAAAAATGGTAATATTTTTTGCTGTAAACCTGATGAGCCTCTGCAGTGCATATATGATATAGCTTGCATGAAACATTTTCATAAATTTTGCAGACATGAATTTTTTTTTTTTTTTTTAATGATGAGGCAGTGTTGCACACCATCATCATGTCTTATATTTGCTATTATGTATTGAAATCTTAGCCATTTGTAAATTTAAGAAACAAAAATGCAGTAACATATAAATTTCTAAATGCAATTTTATGCTCTTGATAGCTGAAGCTTTTATACTCATGTCCTTGCCAAATGCTGTATTTTAGAAGACTTTATTGTGGTTGTGATATATGTTTTAAACATTCTGAGGTTGTTTGATATCCAGCATTATTTTGATAAATTCACATTCTGAAATTTCTACAAATTCACTCTGTAAGATTTAGTCATTACTTGATGAATTTGCCATCCAACAGCCAAAAGGAAAATGTGTACAAGATATATGGACACATCTCCGTAGTTTAGCTGCTATTTTTTGAATCCCTTAAAAGGGGCTACAGTAATCATGTCCCCTACGGCCATATCCATTTAAGATGAATGAATACACCTTCAGGGGAAGCAACACTGCCATTTTCTTTTTGCCTCCCTTTATAATGGGGGGTCAACTGTTAAAGGAAAGAATTTGCTCCTCTAGGAGTAATATCTTTTCTTTAAGAGTACACTCAATTTTGGGAAGGGCATTGTTACCCAGGGAAGCAAACAGGAAGTCTCTGATGTTGCTCCCCTTTGTAAGAATGGCAGAAAAGCATGGAGGTGTAGCCTTACATGTACACCATGGAACTAAAACTCATTTACTCTGTATGCAGAAAAATCCATGAATATATCATTCTTGCATATTTATTATTGCATGCAATGCTTTTTACTGTCATTTTGAGGATTAACAAAGACTGAACTTACATATACTGTTAACCAGTATTAAATCACTCTTAACAGAGTACTTGACAAATATGTTATGTGTTCGTTCATATTTGTTTTAACAGCATTAAGTTTTATTCCTTTCTAAATTTACAATCATATATAGGTACATGTATATACACATTTGTAATGTACATAATTTGCCAAAAAAGCTATAAGTTATTACAATCTTGTATAAGTTGTCTATTTATTTTGCATCTTCATTTATGGAATTTTCTTCCCATGTAACTGTTAAGGTGAATTTTACGCTTTCAGGTAGAGGAAACAATGTAATGTTTGATTTGCCTTCTGTACCAGTGGTGGTCAACTCTTATAGGAAAGAATTTGCCCCCACTGGAGCAAATTCTTTCCTTTAAGAGAAGACTTCTTTTGGCTGAGAGCTTTTTGGTGCGGAAAAAGATGGCCATTTTTGGAAAAAATAATAAGAAAAACATGCCTCAAGGGTCATCCTTGTTATAACAGTCTTTCCAGAACAAGTTAATGTTTTCAGAAGAAAATTCAGCTATTATTGTCATACACAAACATATGAGCCACGACACAACAAAACCAACAAAGTGGCATATGCGCCCAGCGAAGACTCAGATCAGCCTGGGCATCCTGCTAGTCTGAACAGACTCTTCAGTCTTAACTATACACTTAAGGGGTAGCTAGGGATCTAAGCTAGCTTGATGTGGACAGTGAAGGCTCTGATCAGACTGGGTGGATGTCCAGGCTGATCGGAGTCTTCATTGGGCCCACATGCCACTTTGTTGGTTTTGTTGTGTCGAGGCCCATTTGTATTGGTATCTCTGAATGCATATGGGTTCATATCTATATTTCCTGCCATTTTTACAACAGGGAACAACTTTAGTGACTTTCTTGGACAAAGCCCTTCCAAAACGAAAGATCTAAAGATGATAACTCAGTTGTTCTAAGGTAATTTTAAGATGTCCCAGTATTAAGCCTAATAACAAGGTCTAAATGTTTGTGATAGTTTAGTTGCCAGTAACCCAGCAGGCACATGCTTTCATAATGACGCTGTACTGACGTCGATGTGACATAATGACATCGCATTGACATCAGTACGACACCAATTTGACGTCATGTGCCCGCTGGGAGCACAGTCTTATTTTGAATCACATGGTCTTTGTTAATTAGGATAATAACAGATGTTTTTTATCATCATTCCACTGTTATCTAAATTAAGATTTTTCTACTTTTCTGTTATAGTTTATTCACAATAATGTTGTGCTTTAAGATGAGGGGATGCACTTCCTAGTTTTTCCACAATTTCTACGATGGAAAAGAACTTTTTTGACTTCCTTGTTTGTCATTCCAAAAAGGGGCTTATGTTAATGGAAAGAATTTGCTCCTCAAGGAGCAACTTCTGTGCTCTGAGAAAAGCCAGCAATAAAGCCACACAAATTCTTGATAAGAATTTGCTCCTTCAGAAGTGTACCTACTCACCTTAAGATGGTAACACAGGGTATGTGCAATTTGTTTTGTTCATATATTTTTTTTTTCTGGAAATAAGATATACAGAATGAGATGTATTTTTGTTGTTATTTCTAGCCATAAAAGGGATTCAGTTTACTGTAATGACCCTAAAATTTCGGACCTCCAAAAGTTGGAAAATTATTGTTCCAAAATTCTTAGAAAGTGGATTTTACACGTTAATGCATCCAAATCACGCTTAGTGAATGGTAAACGTTGTAGACCCTGATCAAACTGCTCCTTCAGGAACAGTTTGACCTGGGTGTACAATGTTTGCTCAGACCTGTCTGTCTGAATATTTAGGGTCATTACGGAAACATGTATTTTAACCCTTAACCTGCTGCTGAATATCCATAGTAGATTCTTCTGCCATGGTAATATTTTAGTTTCATCATGGAGCAGTCTGATCTGGGTCTATAAAGTTTGAAAATACCTATGAGTGTCTCACCCATAGGGCAAGAGCTAAATATATACAATGCAATTTCAATATCTGCTTGTCAAAGACAGTACATTCCATATTTTGAGCGTGTATTTTACAGTAGGATGGGAACAGTGAACACTGAAAACAGTTATCAAACTTCTCTTAAGTAGCCTGGTCCTCAACACTGAAATATGTTAGAGGTAAACCTAGATCTTGAACAGAAATAGAAACAGAGGTTAACCTCATAAAATATTTTCAGGTTAGGATTTGACAACGAAAGGAGCAGTCTGATCTGGGTTGAAACAATTTTCAAAGACCTCATATCAGGATAAAGATCCTTGGAACTACTGTAAAACACTTATATTTGGCGTTTACTGAATTTTGGTGATATTGGTGGTTAAGGCAAAGGGCGCTAAAATATAAGACCGCTAATAGTTGAGTTTTCAATACACTTACATATGCACAGCATAACACAGCTACAGATAAGAGTATTTTGACTCTTTTTTTTTTTTTTTAGCCTTCCATGCACTAAGCATTGTGGCATCCCATTAGTATCGCCTCAATGAGGAAATTCGACATGCCACATTGTATAGTTTGTTAGAAAAGTAAGAAACTAGAGCAAGTGAGCAGGGGCTCACGTATACCCCCGACCAGCGCCACCGTCTAATGAAAACTGAAGGATGTTGGAAATATAAGCAAAAATATAAACTTAATGCAAAACTTTAACGCAAATACACAAGTCTGTGACCTTGACCTTTGGTAAGCAGCAGCATCCAGATGATGTAAACTACTCTGTATGAACCAAAAAGTAACCCTAGTCAAATATCAAAGGGTTCCATCAAAGGATATAAGAAATATAAAAGACTATAAACTTAACGCAAAACTTTAACGTAAATGTTTAAGTCTGTGACCTTGACCTTAGGTCAGCAGCAGCATCCAGATGATGATAAGTATTCTGCTTGAACCTGTAAGTAAATCTAGGTACATACCAACAAGCTTCATCAAAGGATATTGGAAACATAAGCAAAATTAAAAACTTAACGCAAATGTTAACAGACGGACGCACGCACGGACAGACAAACGGACGGAAAGACGAAAACTATATACCCCTCGACATACATGTCGGGGGTATAAAAATGTTTCAAATTTACGTTGAATTTTGTTTACTATCTGAAGCCATGGTATTATCATATACATACGCCAAAATTAAAGTGCGCCAATGTGTCATTTTCATTAAACCGCAAAATTTTGATATCACATATATAAAGTGTTTTACAGTATTTAAATATGAGAAAACTACAATTTATGATAACATCTTTATTCTATATGTATTTAATACTCATATAAAAAGAACAAAACAGTACAAAAAACAAGTGAACATACTTGGTGTTTTGACATGGTGATTTAAGATCTGAGAATAAGAGATAAATCTATGAGATTTTTACATTAAAGCGCCTAAAAAAACAAAACAACAATATTTATATGCCTGCAAAATTTCATCCAAGTTTAATCATGTTGAAAATTCATAGACCAGATAGCAAACAGTGTAGATCCAGATGAGGCGGCTCATTTTGAGCCGCCTCATCTGGATCTACACTATTTGCATATTCAACTCTTTTCATTTTGACGCTTTAAGTGTTAAAGTTAAAACGTATTATGCATATCCATTACTATTAAATGCAGAAAAGATTGCAAATAAAATCCATTGCTGTTAAATGCTGAAGTCTGCAACAAAAGCTACTGTCCTATCTGGAAGATAAAACTTTGCAGGCTGTCAAACAGTGTAGATTTTGGCAAGAGTTGCATAAGGCAAGAGCTATAGTGTGGTGCTCCGTAACACTTTGCTGACAATAAGCAACAGTTATGCTTTCAAAAGGTGCTTTTCTGTGCGTTCCATAGTGAAATTGGCTTTGCTTATAACAAGTAAATAAAAAGGGCTAAAAGCGCATCGTCTATGGAATGCTGCGCAACAAAAAAGCGCTTCATGAGGCAGCTTCAGGAACACCATGTGGCACTATAAAGTGCTTTTTCATACCTTACTGTTGCATAAACGTTTGCTACAAAGCACTCTGTAGCACTTTCCTTATGCAACTCGGCCCTGGTCTGATCTGGGTCTACAGAGTTTGCTCTAGCATATATCCCAACACATACAAAAGTAACAGTAGAACTGAGAGATAAGCTACTCAAAGGCAATTTATTTGCATGCTAATTTGCAAACAAACTTAAATGAAAATACGTCTGAGACAGAAAAATAAGAATAAAAGAATAAATTTTTGCTTGTCATGTCAAACCCACTAGTTGTCATATGAGAGTAGCAAATGCCCAGGACAAGCTCAGTCACGTCAGCTCCTTTTATTTCTGCTGTATCTGGACTATAATAAAAATATAAGGAATGCCAAGACAACACATCTTTTTATATGAGCCACTTATGTGATTTACAACAATGTGGCACTGGTGACAAGCCAAGGCCATGATCAGACTGCACATAAGTGCAGTCTGATCAGAGCCTTTGCTTGTCACATCAGCCATCTGTGGAAGTGACAAAAGCCTTAGAGACAACAGTGCGGTCTCTGATTACCCTATATAAATGAGACGGATGATATACTATCACAAATGCCCAGGACAAGCTCAGTCACGTCAGCTCCTTTTATTTCTGCTGTATCTGGACTATAATAAAAAAATAAGGAATGCCAAGACAACACATCTTTTTATATGAGCCACTTATGTGATTTACAACAATGTGGCACTGGTGACAAGCCAAGGCCATGATCAGACTGCACATAAGTGCAGTCTGATCAGAGCCTTTGCTTGTCACATCAGCCATCTGTGGAAGTGACAAAAGCCTTAGAGACAACAGTGCGGTCTCTGATTACCCTATATAAATGAGACGGATGATATACTATCACATGACAAAATTGCCACATTGTTGGAAGTCACATGATGTGGCTCTTGTGTTTCAAGACCAACTTGGGCAAATGCCCAGACTTTGTGTTAATCAGGACATGTGCGCTCAGATAATAAATCAAACCCTGAAGATTTGATATGCTCTAACAAGACTGCATTCCTGCAGGCATGGACAGTTTGCATCTGCCTAAAGAAAGATTTACAGAAATGTAGCTCATACAGAACAGTAAAGGCCAAGATTAGACTGCACAGAAGTACATACAGAACAGTAAAGGCCAGGATTAGACTGCACAGAAGTACAAACCAATATTTATGTCTTTCAATCAGATAGCCTAAAGGCACAGGCTCTGGTCTGGGTCTATACCACTCATACATGCAAAAAGGTATGTTCTCTCATTTTACGGCGCGTATGACAACAAGTGGGCTTACACACAGAGGCTCATTTGTAGAGCAATATTGCACTTCATCAGTAGATGACATGTATCATCTAATTGCACATTCTTTAAACAAACCTTTACTACTCTATTCATTCTCATGTAAGCAACTTGCCACCCCATTTACTCTTAATATTCAGACACTAATATCAAAGCAATCATATAGAATGTTCCCTATGAGCTTTCTGATCTGAATCTATGCTGTTTTCCAACAGCTTTGTTTGAGATTTTGTGGTATCACAAGACACTGACCAGTCCACATCAAAGGTAGGACAAATTCAAGACTGGTCCAAAAATTTGTGCAATTATGAATTTACTAGGGTAGAATCAGACAAACCATTGCTAACAGCGAAAATCCAGAAGAGACGGCTCATAATGAGCCGTCATATCAGGATTTTCACTGTTTGCCCAGTTAATTTTGTTTTAATTCCAAACAACTGACATATAAAAGAAACAATGTCACTGTCCTAATTCACCTGCTGTCTGAATTTACCTGACTTGATCCTAACTGTTACATATGAGATCCCATGGTAGAACAAGTCCATGGTAAGACACATCCACATTTGGTCCATATTTGCACCACATGAAAGCAAAACAAGAAATGTTACAGTGTGTAACAAATGCCCCCGAAGGCCCTTTAAACTGACCTTTGAGTCCTGGTTGTGACCTTGACCTTGAGCATGGAGCCTGAGTCTTGCACATGACATACATTCTTATTTGTGACTGTGACCCTGGCCTTGGGCAACAAAGCCATAATTTGTGAATCATCTCATTATTTTTTCTCTTTTCATGAAAATTAATGAAGTTTGATTCAGTAGCTTTTAATTAATTGAGGATAAATTAGTTGATCTTTGACCTCTGGCTATGACCTTGACCTTGGATGTGGAAACATATGTCTTTTGAATGGAAAATCTTCTCAGTAGGCTTTATCTTTCTGCAATATTTGCTTTGGTGCTTTTCTGAGTAATTGCCGAGACATCATTTGACTTCTGACCCCAGATTGTGACCTTGACCTTGAATTTGGGATCATAAATATTGTGTACAACACACCTTCTCATTATGGTTTACCTTTCTGTGAAGTTTGATGAAAGTCCCTTCAGCAGGTTTCAAGTTATGGCAGAGGCAAGATTTGACCTCTGACCCCTGATTGTGACCTTGACCTTGAATGTGGCAACCTAAATCTTATGTGTGACACACCTTCTCATTATGCTTCTTCTTTCTGTGAAGTTTCATTCAATTTGCTTCCGTAGTTTATAAGTTATTGCTGAGACACGATTCTGAGACACAATTTGACCTCTGACCCAAATGTGGCCTTGACCTTGGGCGTAGGGAACTAAGTCTTGTGCGCGACACACCTTCACATTATGCTTTATCTATCTGTGAAGTTTCATCAAATTTGCTTCAGTAGTTTTAAAGTTATCGCTGAGACACGATTTTGAGACACAATTTGACCTCTGACCCAATTGTGGCCTTGACCTTGGGCGTAGGGATCTAAGTCTTGTGCGCGACACACCTTCACATTATGCTTTATCTATCTGTGAAGTTTCATCAAATTCGCTTCAGTAGTTTTAAAGTTATAGCTGAGACACGATTTGTAACGGACGGACGGAAAGACGGACAGACGGACTGACGGACGGACGGTGCGATTTCAATATGCCACCCGAAGTTCCTTCGCATAATTAAGATTCCATGGTATGCCATCTCTTTGCAATCAGTTTAAGAACCCATGGTATGACATATCCATGTCTGGTCCAAATTTACAGTATTTGCAAACCAGTTTCATCTGATATCCCTCAGTAGTACAGTGTGTGACTGGTCCTAATTTAATCTTTTGCTAACAAATTCATCTGAGATCCCAAGGAACACGGGGTATAAGCCAGTCCGCCAATTTTCGTTTCCTGCAGAGACTGTCTGTCATATTTGGCTTCTGCCGATACTGTCCACGATCTCTTGCTTCCTGCTGAGATTCCTGTTTATGATAAATGGCTTCCCGCCCAGACTGTCCATGTGATTCTGCTTCCTGCCAAAGCTCTCGGCAGGAAGCAATCACGTGGACAGTCTCAATAGGAAGCCAATACTCGAGGATGGTAGTCCCTGCAGGAAGCAAGAGATCGCAGACAGTCATGGCGGAAGCCAATATGATGGACAGTCTCTGCAAGAAGTGAAAATTGGCTGACTGGTTTATACCCTGTGAGGAAGAACAAGTCTGTAAGAGGTCCCAATTTACTCTTTTTGCCACCAGGCCCCAAGGTTATTAAACATTTTTCATGCACAACTCAGCTGAGCATGGAATTCTACCTGCTAATAAATAGCAAATTATTGATAAGTACAGTTTTTTTTCTTGCTCAGTTTAGCTAAGTATGAAATTTTCTCTGCTTATGAATATGAAAATGCCAACATTAGTTGGCATTTTCATATTTATCAGCAGAGAAAATTTCATGCTCAGCTGAGCTGAGAATGAAAAAAGTTTTATAACCTCGGGGCCAGATCTCAGATCCTGTGGATGGACAATCCATAAATGGACCAAATGCATTCAAAACAATAGATAAACTGTCTGAATATGGTGTCCATCTTATGGTGTTTGGGTACACCTCCTTTTTTTTCATTCTTTTTTACGAAGGGAACAAACTTTTGTGACTTCCTCTTTGCCAGCCCTTCCAAAATGCTCCTAGGAGCAAATTCTTTCCTTTAAATTTACCTCCCTTAAACAAAATGGTGCCATACACCGTAAGCAA
Organism: Ctena decussata; assembly: GCA_963989385.1. NCBI lineage: Eukaryota > Metazoa > Mollusca > Bivalvia > Lucinida > Lucinidae > Ctena > Ctena decussata. Next base: position 44,040,625 of record OZ022500.1, read on the forward strand.
ATATCATATTCACTAAAAGACTTTTGGTGTAAATTTTTGGTGTAAATGAAAAAGAAAATGAAAAGCAAGATTACATAACAAATTCAACAACAATGGCACAAATGACTATTTGGTAAAAACAAACTGCATGGGATTGCTATTGTAGAATACAGATGGGATTACATAGGAAAAAACATGTAAAACAAAAACAATACAATATAATATTCCAGGGCCCAGTTGTTCATTGCATTATCAGCTTAACAAAGTTGTTAGTCAAGGATCTGTTAAGGCATTCAGTATACATAAAATCAAGAGTGATAATATTTTTTGTTCAAAAAAAATGGAAAAAAAATGTGAGCTTTAAAGCTCCACACATTTTTCCAGCAAAGATTGGCAGTATCTTTTGTAACAATTCATATGAAGTTATTAAATTTGAACAACTGGGCCCAGGTTGGTAAATGTAAATGGAACAAAGTAGGTACCATATGTGTACTGATATCTATGCTGGAATGTTAAAATCTTTAGTGCATTATTATTAGATATTGTATATTTTTAAGCCCCAAAGTGTCAAAAAGACTTTACTGAAGCAAACAGAAACAAAATATATGGACACTGTGTCTACTGATGATACTTTGATAGAAACAGGAAATTATTTCACGATTTTAATATTCCCGGTTTCTTAGTGACCGCGAAATACCGTGAAAAATGGAACACAGTGAAAATTATCACTTATACAGTATATCATATTGAGAATGCAAAGACCAGAGAACAAATAGTGTAGCTCCAGATGAGTGGCTCAGTATGATGAGTGGCTCATTATAAGCAACCTCATCTGGATCTACACTGTTTGCCCTCTAGTCTGCATCATCACTGAAGTATTTTCTTTTTGGAGCTTTAAGTAAAGCCCCTGTCACACCAAGCCGCGTTTCCACTGCGCTGGCACGGGGTTGTTTAATTTTCCGGAGCGCCGTGAGATCGCAAGAAAACCATAATATTTTTCGTGAAAAAGGGCCTGTCACGGCGTCCTGACAGCAACCAAGGCATTGCTACGGAGCTTGCATGGCTTTCTATTGCGTTCCTACGGAGTTCTTGTTGGCGATTCTCTGCGCTCTCACGACGCTTTCACGGCGCTCACAGTGCATGCACTGCGCTTTCACGGCGTTCGCACTGCGCTGACGGCGTGTTGAAGACGTTCGTTTGCACAACAGAACGAAGTCTTCGTCAATTGTACTCGTATGTTTGTTCTCGAAGACGATGAAAGTGGCCATGCTGAAACCGTCTAGCTTCCTCCAGCCATGGCAGGGCCCAAAGCATTCTACGTCTTTGGGCCTTCCTCCGTCGTCGTCTTCCAAGAATGATGTGACCAGCGTCTGCAGCATTTTGGAACTGCTGCACCTGCATACACTAAAAATGTGTTTAGAATCAAATGCAAAAAATGCAGTCCGATTTTTTATGTGTTTAAATCGTAATATGTTCAATTTGCAACATGTTTAGGTTTATGTTTAGAAATTAAACATGTGCAAAACTGGTTATATCTACCTTTTATTTTGAAAATTTTGTCAGCATTTTCGTCTCTTTTTTTATGTTCTTCAACGGGGAAAAGAGAGAATGGATTCATCCGAAACACGTAAAAGAGAATAAAACGTGTTTAGCAGACTTTGTCCGAGAAAATAATAGAAAAGGCGCACATGTTTAACTATATGACATATTCCTAAACATGTCTACACCTAAACATGTAACCACTTGTGTTGTATAGCTAAGCACGATTTTTACAGTGTATAGGCAAGCAGGAGTCCAGCTTGCTGGCGCACGTCGGACATAGTGAGAGGAATGCTTATTTGCATATCTCGTTTTTATAGTAATTTGTTTGCTTTTGTCATAATTGTTTGCATATCTCATTTTTTAATCTATTTTGTTTGCTTTTGATATATAACAAACGCCGATGGGCGCGGTAAAAGCTCCAAGGGAGCGCAATTATCGCCATGACAGCTTCTTACAGTCGTTGTAAGAGCGCAGTAAAATATATGGCACTCCGTATAAGCGCCGTAGACGCGTCGTATAAGCGCCGTTAAAGACGCAGTGACATCTCAAAGAACGCCGTACAATCTCCGTGCAAACGCCACGGACGACCACGGCGTTTGCACAACGACCCTTTTGCGCGCCCGCGAAGCTCCTATTGCGTTGTAGGAGACCTTACTGCGCGGCTATGGTGACCTTACGGCGACCCCACTGCGCTCTTATTTGAACGCCGAGCGACGGCGTTTGTTTTGAGCATGCTCAAAGTGCGCGCCGTCGCTCAGCGTTCTATGCGATCCCACAGCGTCCACTGGCGATGCCACTGCGTTGCTGCGGTGATGCCTGCGATCGTACTGCGCGCACCTCGGCGTTCTGCATTTTTCTTGGACGCTGTGGGATCGCCGTGAGAACGCTGCTCTGGTGTGACAGGGGTTTAAATAAGACTAAAGCAAAGCAAGTTTTGAAGTCTCTCACATTGCATGTCATGTATCAATAATTGAGACAAAAATCAAACAGAAAATGTCAAAGCAAAATTATACTGCCTACAAAGGCCTTCCTTCAGCAAAATTGCAGAAAATGTAAATGAGCCGCGACACGACAAAAACCAACAATGTGGTTGTGCGCTCAGTGCCGACTCAGATCAGCCTGGGCATCCGCCCAGTCTGATCAGAGTCTTCGCTGTCCGCATGACTGTAGCTTAGACCCTTAGCTACTCTTTAACCAAAAGCGAAGATTCTGATCAGACTGGGCGGATGCCCAGGCTGATCTGAGTCTGCCCTGGGCGCACAACCACATTGTTGGTTTTCTCGTGTCGCGGCTCAAATAAGGTATTACAAAGATGAAAATATAAAATTACTGGAACTACACCGAACTTAATGGGAACTTAACTCCGACACTTCACTATTTTGATGTTGGAATCAAATTCCTTAATTGCACATTATTTGTAGGACACATTATATGAAATTATCTATGAAAAGAATGGAAATACTATGCAGAAATTCAAGTTTTATATTACAAAGAGACAGAGAGAAATATGAGATCTATAAAAGAAAGAATGAGGACTACATTATGTTTAGAAAAATCTTTATACACTGGATAAAAACAAGTATATAGTGGCCTTTAAGAGTTTAAAACCCATTAATTTTCAAACCTGTCTGTAATGCACATACACATTCAATAGCGAACCCAAAATATGTGACAATCACATGATTGCAATTGTAAGTATCTCATTTTTGAAAAGAAAACAATTTGCTTGGGCTGGTCTGGGCATTAGTTATTTTAAGCCTAAAGAAAAATTACATACCCCTGTCTGACTGTGAGAACTTTCACGTGCAACCACATTTCAACTAGAAATAAGAATAACAGAAGAACTAGTGCAACAGAAAACGATGGCACTATATAAAGTATATAAAGTTATCTACAAAAAGCAACATATTATAGAAATTTTATGTATCAACAAGAGATAAACAGTAACAATATCAGACCTTAACAGGATATACCCAATTGGCACACAATGTTAAAATGGTTCACAAACGTTCATGAACCAATATTGATACAGCTATTTTTCTAACTGTACAACATCGATGCAACACTATAACATCAACATTGCTACAATCGTGTTTCAACATTGTGTTCCAACTGGGAAGATTTCTTGTGTAAAATATTGGATAAAAATGTAATGAACACATTTTATAAATTGTCATGAACCAGCATTAAACTATTTAACAATATAACGACAGTGCTAAAAGTAGAAACATTAAAACTACTCCAATGGCTACTATTCATACAAGGAATTTTTCACCCATAAAGCACCAAAAAAGCAGACCACAAAATTTAAGTCTGCAAAATTTCAAAAATATTTCATCCAAGCTATATCATATTGAGAACTCAAAAAATAGGGGGCAAACAGTGAAGATCCAGATGAGGTGGCTCATGCTGAGCTGCCTCATCTGGATCTACACTGTTTGCAAATGCAACTATTTTCCTTTTTGGTGCTTTATGGGCTAACCTCCACACTTCTTGGCATTCACTCTTTCACCCAATTCTAAGACTTTTTATGATGATGCTGTTTATAAAAAAAATTTGCGTATGTTCTCATAACTATTATGGGGTCATCTGTTTACAGCAGCCACCTTTTTCAGGTCCTTTTAACAACTATACAGAGCAAATGTCTCAAGCAGCCATATTTTGGGCTTCCCTTGGATGAATTTTGAATACCGTAATGACCCTAAATATTCGAACAGACAGGTCTGAGCACACATTGTAGACCCAGACCAAACTGCTCCCAAAGGAGCAGTTTGATCAGGGACTACAACGTTTGCCATTCACTGAGCATCAATCGGATGCATTAACATTTCTAAGAATTTTGGAACAATAACTGTCCAACTTTTGGGTGTCCCGAATTTAGGGACACTACGGTAGTTAAACCTGTATAAAATTGGGACTTTTACCCTATTTATTCATTTAATGGGGTCTTTTCCCCCTCCAAAATAGCCCAAAAAATGTTAGTTTTATCATATGACATTGCTGTTATTCAGTGAATAGCGCTGTGTCATAAAAATCGTATGACAACACGTGTAATAACACCTTGGTGCGAACACATAATGCCATAGACAACCTCCATGTCAACAATGTGTTTTCCAATTGAAATAATGCTCTGACAGTTTGAAAGTGTTAAAATCCCATTTTAAAGAATCATATGATAAACAAAATCTTACACTGGTGGTCTTTTCATATGAAATTTATGAAACTCGCCAAAGGTTCGTTTCATAAATTTTATATGAAATGACCACAAGTATAAGATCCTCTATGTATCAGTTCTGCTATAAAATGTTTTTACCCTTCCTATAAGATCAAAAAAAATCTAAACCTGTCTCGAAAGACAGATCTAGATTTTTTGGGACATTCAAAACGCCACCTTATCAGGAGATCTGTGTAAGTCTTTTCCACTTTACACAGTTTGTATATAAAGTTTTTGGCAAAAACTGTAGACCCTGATCAGAGAAATCAGGATCTACCATGCTGACATTTCACATATACATACATATCTACTGGCTTAATTAATGTTTGTTAATTGTGCAATCTGTTACCCTAAACTAAAATTCTAAAAATATCACAAAGTGTATAACTACAATGTGTATGAATAATTACAATGATGCAAGTTTTACTAAAATATCCTCCCTAAGCATAAAACTCAATACGTGTAGTGGAGTGGTGGGGTCAGGCGATGGTGTCGGGTAATTTTCAGTGCTTGGGTGTCCTCACACTATATAATCGACAAACACGGATCAAAAACTGTTAGAAATAGAATTTTTTATTGCAAATGCAACACTTTGCAATCAAAAGCGCTGTTTCTAACGTTTTTGATCGGCATTAATCGATTGTGAAGAGCGTTTTCGATTGCCGCCTACCCGTAGTGGTCTTACTATCTTGGATAATGCATAACCAACCAACCACTGAGCACACAAGTTTGATTAAACTTTGTGTGCCTGCTGGGAAAAAAACATATATGACACTCATTGAGGTTTTGCACTGAGGGGTGGATATACAGGATTTCTATGCATGTGATGATGGTAATGTACTCCGACAATGCATGGTTTTGAAATCGAAAGTGACGTAAAATTAAGAGCTATGAGCAGATAAAATGGAGTTCTGAGGACAATTCTGGGATAATTTTTCCAAAGGTATATGTTGTGGTCCCTCAATGAGGCAGTTCTAAAGAGGGACAATAACATACATTTTTATACAGAATCTTAGAATTATCAAAAACCCAACTTATCTGTAGATTTTGGAAAATGTTCAAAGGAATATGCACACTTGAATCAGAAAGCATAGTAATAATCTCTGGCATGGGAAGTTTTTGTGAGCTTATTTTCGTAATTCTGAAATAAAGGTACAGGTAATATTCACAAAGTTTAAAAATTGTGATTCTCATTATGGGCCTCCACTCTGATAAAAAGATGTATTTTTTTTCTCCAATTCTCATTGTCATAACGTCGTTCCCTAGGAGGCATCCATAGTTGCACACTTCTGACACCGAGTCTGTCTGTCCGTCCCCTCTCCAACTGGAAGAGGAGAGTTCCAGCCATTTCACAATACTTACATTTTCAGAAAAATTTGGAAAAAATCAGGTTTTTGCTTCTTACAAATATTTCCCACTTTACTGTAGTGTGTACCAGATCTTTCCTTATGATCCAAAGCCCTACTTTCATATAAATTAACCAAATTAGAAAATAAATGTTACATTTTCAGAAAAAAATCACTACTGGCTTCAGTACATCAAGGCATATGGATTCACTTCCTAGACAGGCTACTCTGCTCTAGAAGTATTTATCTATTTGTCTCCCTTCAAACATGGTGCTACTCTTAAAGGAAAGAATTTGCTCTCCCAGAGAGCAAATTCTTTCCTTTCAGAGTAGCCCCCATTACAGAAGAGATTCATCTACAAGAGGCGCAATAATACTATTCTGTCAAACTTTTCTCCCTTGTAAAAGTGGCAGCCAAACCATGAAGATGTATCCATACCCTTAAGACTGGTACAAATTGAATGATATATATTTTACATTCATTTTCACAAGATATTGTATCAACGAAACTTGAAACAATTTTTTGTAACAGTCCTCGGACACTCAGAAGGAGAAATAAGCCTAAATTAAACTTAACTACTTTTGTCTTATGTGTACCACCATATGTAAGCCCAGATACATACCACATAAAGTGGTCTAGTATAAAACTTTTCAATTTGAATCTAATTTACAAAAATTACTTGAACTAATTCACCTTTCCAAGCCACACCGTGAATGTACACTCAAAAGTCACCTGTTAGTGGGTAACTGGCCAATGTGAAAACAACTTCGCATGTGACATAGTCCCACAAACAAAATCCCATGTGTTCAATGTCCCACAATAAGTCTGTGATTTTACCTCACTGTTAATGAAGGGATGTATACCTGTTTAAAGTAGGTGTGGTTTCAGAAAGGTTAATTGCCATCTGCATGTGTGCCACATGTGTGAAATTATGACAAGCATGCGCACGTGAAATTTTCATTTGGGCAACATATACTCAAGAACAAAAGTTCTGCACGGATGTTAAAGGAACATCCGTGCAGAACTTTTGTCCTTAAATATATGATACACACAGAGGCACCATGTAATTATGCATTATATGAGAGGATTATCTGATCTATACATAGAACGAAAGTAAACTCACTAAAAGCTTACCCCTATGTGATATCTGATTTGAATAGGGTTGTCACTCATTCTCCATTTCAAAATTCCTTGACATTTCTCTAATTTTTCCCAACCTTTTCCAATTTTCCATACCCTAACACAGATCCAAAAGTTGATTATACTGTTGGTTTTGGTGCTTTACCATAATATGCAAAATTTTGGAAAACCTAAAATAATTAATTTTCCATTTGGGACAAATGGAAAATTATTTTAGGTGTCCCAAAGCACATTACGGTAAGTGTTAAAAGAACCCACAGCATGTTTTTAAGGCATATGGATACACTTTCAGGGGTTTTCATTTTGCCTCCCTTCTAAATCCGAGTCAACTCATCTAGGAGGGCTAGAAGCAAATTCTTTTCTTTAAGAGTAGAGGCAAAAGAGTAAAATAAGGGACTCATGTGGATCCGTCGCCTATAAAGCGCGGAATCCACAAACGATGCTCATTTCTATGTACAACAGATATTATTATATAAATCAAGTGTTATAAAATAGTGATATAAAGTAACAATTACTTGTAATGGCCCTCCAAATACGATAGGTCAAGCAGTGTTTTCCATAGTTTTACGCCATTTTGTTCCAATTTCCTTCCGTCTACCTTCTGTAAACTTGACACAAATGGCCTTAATACTCGTCAATTTAAGCATTGCAAGACTTCTCTCACATGCATACAGTATCATGCTCTTTAGATGGTGTGGATGCCTTCTACTATTTTCACCATATTTCAGGTAAAACTGTTTGTTTTCGAAACGACAGTTTTAGAACATACTAACGTCGCCATTTTGACATAACGCACGCTCGTGTGTAATTGTCTTTTAGAAACCAGTCCACGTCATTTGCATATTGTTTTCCCACGCTTTATCATTTCGGGATATCTCGGCTTCATTTCTGTGAACGAAAAAGACCGAATATACCCAAATGAACAGTCCTGAGCCTATCAAAATCGAGGTCAATTTTACTATAATAAACAAATGTAGTAGCCAAAAAAAAAAAAAAAAAAAAAGGGGGGGGGACTATCGATTCATTCTAGATTACTTCCCTTCCATCAACCTTATTTTCCACGTTTTGAGTCAAATATTTACATGTGGATACCTCACCTTATAAGGGAGGAATCCACATTTGATAAATATCAGAAATGAAGCAAATATCATCAATGTGGATCCCACTTTGAACATTCTTAAGCCTTGGCCCAAAAAGTTAAGAAAATGGAAGGGAAGTAATCAAGATTCCTCTTATATGGGAGGGATCCACATTTGATAAATATCAGAAATTAAGCAAATATCATCAATGTGGATCCCAAGTTGATTTACAGTCAATACACCAACCACTACCAACATTCTTAAGTCTCGGCCAAAAATTTAAGATGAAATTGGAAGAAAAGTAATTAAGAATGCAAAAAACATTGGAAGGAAAGTATTTTAGAATGTCCGAGGCCAACATCCAATCACAGGTCACTGACTTTTATAACCAAGCAAGTGCAGGGAATCCCGGTCTATAAATAAATATATCTCGTGACCTCGTGCACATTCCCGCAATTTATGGACTGGTACATCGTCTAATTACTTCCTCAAATTTTAATGCACGCGGCATTAAACCGTTCTATTTTTCGGACTGGTTTGCCAATAGTTTATCTTTCAATAAGGTAGTTCGGAATAGGTCAAAATGGCGGACGTTCAACATGTGAAAGAAGCCACGGAAACATACTACACTGCTCGATTTCTTATTACATTATATGGGAGTTCATGACAGATATTTTACTATTTTTGGAAAGTTAGACTGTTTTTCTTTCTTTAGACGGCTTTTCCCGCTATATTTACCCTTACAGGCGACGGATCCACATCAGTCCCTTATTTTACTCTTTTGCCAGAGTAGACCCCATTTTAGACAGGCTTAGTCATCCTGGGAAAAAGAGTAAGAAGTCACAAAAGTTGCTCCCCTTTGTAAAAATGGCAGAAAAACAGGGAGGTGTACCCATACACCTTATGTTGTCTAAAAAAAAATCATACCATTCTTTTGACTTAACTAGAGATCTGTCTTGGTGCCACAAAATGAACTAACCCAGCTTTTTTTATTGGTTTAAGAAGTCATGTGATCTGATTTGAAACTGAAAAAAAAAAAAAAATTTTTTTTACAGCACTGGATTTCAGTCACAATCTATGTGATCTAGTTTGAGGCCTGCTGGCCCTCCCATGGTGTAACTATGTTAGTTTTCCCTGGTACGCTCAAAGCAAGACACTGAGACATCGCCTCTGATTTCCTGTTGGGATCTTGCGGAGTGGTCCCTCCATAGTTCGATGTCCTCGGAACATCAAGATTACTTCTCCGTCGAAGGTCATTCTGGATTTTCTGGCTCTCCTCGGCATCTGTTCTCCTTCGCAGCGATGGAGAATTAGACGTTCTGAAGGCATACAAAATAAAGCATGCAATTAACAATTGTTTAAAATAGTTTCCTGTGGCCGCATTTATCAAAACAAGTTAAGTGGTTGCTATGCTGTTGCTTAGGCTAAATTTATCTGAAGGAGATTATGTACAACAATGAAATTTGCTCTACAGGAACAGTCTGAAAAAGACTGTTCCTCTCGAGTAAATTTCATAGTTGTAGGTATTTTTTTTCACACTTCCACACTGTTTGACCTGTTGTGCTTGTTTTAGTGAGGTCACAGTCTCTTGGTATGAAACCATAGTAGACGCATTACCTTATAGCTTTCAGTTCTTCCGCAAATTTTGAAATGATCTGAGCCCCAATATGACAAAAGTAACAAAGTGGCATGTGCGTCCAGTGAGGACTCAAATCGGCCTGGGCATCTGCCCAGTCTGATCTGAGTCTTCACTGTCCCAATGAAGCTAGCTTACACCCTTAGCTGCCCACTAAGCACACAGTGAAGACTCTGATCAGGCTGGGTAAATGCCCAGGCTGATCTGAGTCTTTGCTGGGTGCACAAGCTATTTTGTTGTTTTTGTCATGTGGTTTTGTCTGTTCATTGTCCGTAACACATACTGTTGTGGCCCCTCATTAGAGCTGCTTTTAAAAGACAGTTAAAACTAGAAATGTTTTTCAGAGAAAAATTAATGTCCCCCCACCAGCCCATTTTCCATCCCCTATAATGAAGTCCTCCTGTGACCTTGAAAATGAGGTCAAGGTCACCAGAATCTGATCAGCTCTTAAGCAACTCCCAGTGATGTATTCATGCAAGTTTGGTGAAATTCCATCTACTGATTCATGAGATATTATGGGTACAAATTATCATCTCAGTGCTGCAGTGACCTTGAAAATGAGGTCAAGGTCATCAAAATCTATTCAGCTTTTAAACATGTCCCAATGATGTATCCATGCAAGTTTGGTGAAATTCCATCCATTGGTTCAGGAGATATAGTGGGTACAAGAAATTCTCATCTAAGTCCTTCAGTGACCTTGAGGTCAAGGTCATCAAAATCTAATTAGCTCTTAAACTTGCCCCAATGATGTATCCATGCAAGTTTGATGAAATTCTATCCATTGGTTCAGGAGATATAGTGGGTACAAGAAATTCTCATTTAAGTCCTCCAGTGACCTTGAAAATAAGGTCAAGGTCACTAAAATTTAAACCAGCTCTTAAACTTGTCCCACTAGTGTATCCATGCAAGTTTTATGAAATTCCATCCATTGGTTTAGGAGATAACATGGGTATATGAAATTGTCATCTAACTCCTCCAGTGACCTTGAAAATGAGGTCAAGGTCACCAAAATCTAATCAGCTCTTAAACTTGTCCCTATGATGTATCCATGAAAGTTTGGTGACATTCCATCCATAGGTTCAAGAGATATCATGCACGCAAAGTGGGTACATGAAATTGTCATCTAAGTCCTCCAGTGACCTTGAAAATGAGGTCAAGTTCACCAAAATCTAATCAGCTCTTAAACTTGTCACAATGATGTATCCATGCAAGTATGGTGAAATTCCATCCATTGGTTCAAGAGATATAGCGCACGCAAGAAACTGTCACGCCGACACCGACGCCCGGTAACCGCACTGAAAACAATATGTCCCCCCTCACCTTTGGTGGAGGAACATAATGAGGGGCTACATTTTTTCATATAGTAACAAGGAAATATCATCAAACCCTTTCATATATGCTAAATCAAGGCAGATTTTGAAACTTCTGAAACTATTCAAAGGCACAAGTATTGATGACAACAAATGCTATCTGCAGATTGGTCAAGACGTGGTAGTGTTACCCCTTGTAGATAAAGGCAACTCTGGGCATGAACAATTTGTATACTGAATTAGTTTTTTTTTTTAAACAGAGCAAACACAAAACAGGAATTAAAACAATCAATCTGGAAATGTTTTCACTTCTGTAACTTTATGAGAAGTCAGACAACTGAAAACATCTCGAAATTTCTAAGTCCATGACCCTGATCTCAAGGTCATTTAGCCAAGTGGGAGGTAGTATTTCATAAAACTTGGGACCAATGTCTAAATACAGAGCAAGTATCACCAAGAATCCATCCAAGACTTAAGGAGAGTCTTTAAAAAAAATTACCAAAACATCCAATGCAGCCAAATCCTTAAGTTTTTAAGTCCATGATGTTGACACCAAGGTCAATGAGCGAGGTTGGGGTGGTACCTTGCAAAACTTTGGACCAATATCGAACTACAGTGCAAATATCAAAAGCATCTATCCATGGGTTAAGGAGATTTGGATCCAAAACACCCAGTTCTGATGCCAAAGGGGAAAATGACAGGTTCTGATGCCAAAGGGGAAACTGACAGGAACGCAGATGCCAATGCCAGGGTGACAACACAGCGCTTCCGGAAATTACATTCAGGTGAGCTAAAATTGTTTCCCTTTGCAAAAATGGCAGAAAAGGGTGTTCCTATACACCTTAATAAATCATTTTCAGACAGTGCATAACCTGATCCGCTCTTGCTCCTGAGGAGCAGGCTAATTTGAGTCAACACTTCTTGCTTGTGCAATTATGTCTGAATATTTGAAAATCAGTCACAAATGTTATGAGTCCAAAATAATGAGACAGAAATCTGACAGAAAGCAAAAGGTCCTGATTAAGTTGATGATTGATTTATATAAGTATATGACTGATTTAATGTAACAAGAATTCCGCGGAATGCTATGTCGCACCTGCATTGCGTTACCACGGTAGTAAAGACTACATGTATGTAGTTAAAAGAACTTTATGAACAAGAATTCCACGGAATGCTATGTCGCACCTGCATTGCGTTTCCACAGTAGTAAAGACTATATAGTTAAAAGAACTTTATGAAAAATGGACAAAAATGCTAGGGTCAACACAATTTTGGATGTAAAATTTTACTAAGTCAGAAGAGCATGAAATATAGGCAAAGGGTAGGAATAACTGCAACCTCCCTCGTGAACATTCTAAGAAGAAACTTTATGCCAGGTGTGATGGCTACAGGTATCATACTTTCATACGAAAGGACTAAAGCGCCAGGGACGATATATATTTTGGGGTTTAAAATTTTGCAAAGTCAGCAGAGCATGAAATATATGTAAAGGGTAAATTAATTGCATCAGCCCTCAAGAACATTCTAAGAAGAAACTGGATGCCATGTTTGATGATTCTAGGTATCATAAATCGTGAGAAATGGACTTAAACACTAGGGTGGACATAATTTTGAATATAAAATTTTACTAAGTCCGCAGAGCATGAAATATAGGTCAAGGTATAAATAAGAGCAATAGCCCTCGAAAACATTCTTAGAAGAAGCTTTATGCCAGGTTTGATGATTGTAGGTATCATAATTTGCGAGATATCTACTTAAATGCTAGGGTCGACGCTAGGGTCGACGTAATTGTTGGTGGCCTGTTTTACAAAGTCAGCAGAACTAAAATACAGGGTAAGGGTAAAAATAAGAGCAACAGCCCTCAAGAACATCCTAAGAAGAAGTTTTATGCCAGGTTTGATGATTGTAGGTATCATACTTTGCGAGAAATGGACTTAAATGCTAGAGAGCCTAGGGTCGATGTAATTGTTGACGGACGGACATACGGACGGACGTACGGACGAACGGAATGACTGACGTACGGACGGACGGAAAAGTGAACTCCTATATCGCACCTTGCTAAAGCAGGTGCGACAAAAATGGACAAAAATGCTAGGGTCAACACAATTTTGGATGTAAAATTTTACTAAGTCAGAAGAGCATGAAATAAAGGCAAAGGGTAGGAATAACTGCAACATCCCTCGTGAACATTCTAAGAAGAAACTTTATGCCAGGTGTGATGACTACAGGTATCATACTTTCAGACGAAAGGACTAAAGTGCCAGGGTCGATATATATTTTGGGGTTTAAAATTTTGCAAAGTCAGCAGAGCATGAAATATATGTAAAGGGTAAATTAATTGCATCAGCCCTCAAGAACATTCTAAGAAGAAACTGGATGCCAGGTTTGATGATTCTAGGTATCATAAATCGTGAGAAATGGACTTAAACACTAGGGTGGACATAATTCTGAATATAAAATTTTACTACGTCCGCAGAGCATGAAATATAGGTCAAGGTATAAATAAGAGCAATAGCCATCGAAAACATTCTTAGAAGAAGCTTTATGCCATGTTTGATGATTGTAGGTATCATAATTTGCGAGATATCTACTTAAATGCTAGGGTTGACGTAATTGTTGAGGGACGGTTTTACAAAGTCAGCAGAGCATAAAATAAAGGTGAAGGTATAAATAAGAGCAACAGCCCTCAAGAACACTCTAAGAAGAAGCTTTATGCCAGGTTTGATGACTGTAGGTATCATAGTTTGCGAGAAATGGACTTAAATGCTAGGGTTGACGCTAGGGTCGACGTAATTGTTGGTGGCCTGTTTTACAAAGTCAGCAGAGCATAAAATACAGGGTAAGGGTAAAAATAAGAGCAACAGCCCTCAAGAACATCCTAAGAAGAAGCTTTATGCCAGGTTTGATGATTGTAGGTATCATACTTTGCGAGAAATGGACTAAAATGCTAGAGAGCCTAGGGTCGACATAATTGTTGACGGACGGATGTACGGACGGACGGACGGACGGACGTACGGACGGACGGAAAAGTGAACTCCTATATCGCACCTTGCTAAAGCAGGTGCGACAATAATGAGCTGGGACACAACAAAACCATCAAAGTGGCATGTGCACCCAGAGAAGAGTCAGATCAACCTTGACAGCATCTGCTGTTGGCATGGAGATAGCTAAGACCCTTAGCTACCTTTAAGCGCACACTGGGCAGATGCCCAGACTGATGAGTTTTCGCTGGGTGCACATGCCACTTTGTTGGTTTTGATGTGTCGCGGCTCATATATGTATTTATTGTATAATATCTGGGGAAGACAACATTATTTCTTGGGTAATGGGAAATACAGGAGAGGCAATATACAGCACACTAAGGAAACAAAACTAGCATTTAGAAAATATCAATTTTCTTCAGTTATAAAATGGGTTTTTTCCCCCTTCCGATACAATCCCAAAAATCTAGATCCATCTTTTCCCTTCCAAAACAATCTCAAAAATCTAGATCCATCTTATAATATGGATCTACAGTTTTGGGACTGTTATCTTATATGATGGATCTAGATTTTTAAGACTGTTAAAGAAAGGAAAAATCCATCTCATAGCTGAGCTTCATAATGCTGAATTAATATTTGGGGTCATTCTAAGGATGGATAACCCCATCTTAAAGCCGAATAAATATGTTAATACTCCAGTTGTACTAATATTTATTATGTAAGTGGGGACAATAGTTTATGGTTCCTCAAGTTTTGACATTCATTTTTTCTTCTCATCTTTACTTTGTAAATCATCATGTTTTGGCTGACTGCTAAACTTGCAAACATTAATCACCCACAACAAATGTACAATTACAGTATTTCTCCAAAAACCTTAAGTTTCCATCTTATTAGATCTAACAAGAGCCCAAAACATATGTTATATGAAGTAATAACAAAATCATCTCAGAAGTATCTTCAAATGAGCTGCAACATGACAAACCAACAAAGTGGCATGTGAGCCCAGCGAAGACTCAAACTAACCTGAGCACCTGCCCAGTCTGATCAGAGTCTTTGCTGTCAGCATGGCGGCAGAATGGACCCTCAGCTACCCTTTAAGCACACAGCGAAGACTCTGATTAGACTGGGCGGGTGCCACATGCCACTTGTGTGGCAGCTCAAATATTCCTATATTTGGTAAAAATCAGTGTAAAGCAAAAGGCTAATAAACAGTGCTGTAGCAATTTCTGAAGTGCCTATTAGTAACTTCTGATGTTAAGCCTTGCTACCTTAAGCAATTTTTACTTTAAAAGACACTGAACTTTTTCAGTTTTAAGCTTAGCTTTTTAATGTACAGTCTACTTTTGGTCAACGCATAATAATAATGAAGTCAGTAATTTTTATATTTCAGTGAGAGACAGTCACATAAAACAACCCACAAACTGAAACACTACACATGTGGATAGAAGGAGTAACACAATAAGCTGTATAGTTTAGAGTAAATACTCTGAAAATTTGACAAATAAACATGAGGAATATTTCTGTTGGGCATGCTCTTTTACATTTTTTACCCTATTTATATTCAAATAACTGACACATAATTTTTTTTCTTAATTCTTTTAATATTCTAAACCACTTTATAACCAAGAAAATCTGAGCATTTTGGTCAATACTGATTTATTAAATTTCGTTAAATTTGTTATTAATGAAAAGTAAAACTATCTGAAACTTTTCACTGATATATCCATCAGTTGCAAATCCCCATACTTCAGTCCAAGGCTGTGTGGAATGAAAACTCCAACCAGAACAGAATGCATATCACTCTGCATGTCACTGCAGCCTTGCCTATGATTTCCGTGTCCTGAATGCATGCCTCTATACTAAAAAGCTCTTTTTAACAAACACAGAGCAGATATAGTTGGTTAATTACAAGCACCTTATCCTACTGAAAAACAGCCCTTTGTGCAGATTTCAATTGTTGCATTAATATACATGTATTAATACTGCACTGTCGTAAGCTATAATGGTCTTTCAACTCCACTGAGGGTCAGCATTGAAGCATCACAGGGTCAGCACTGAAGCATCACAGGGTCAGCATTAAAGCCTTACATGATCAGCATAAAAGCTTCACTGGGTCAGCATTCAAGCTAAATGAAGGAATTAATTATAGGAAGCTCTCCAAAGGAAAAATCATATTGGCATTGATGAACATTGCAGCAAAGACCAGTGCAATCTCACTGTTACCTGTGTGTTGATATTCTAAAGTTACAATTGGAAGACTGGGCGGGGCAGTCAGACGGTTGCCATTCAATGTCAAAACCGAGCAGTCCACATGAAAAAATCGGTAAAGTAACATGTGTGTGGGTTGTTACGCAAAATTGCCAGATTAAAAATGCCTAGTAAACACTGTCGGTCATCACAAATGATGAGACAGTTCGTACAGGCACACAACATCGAAACAACGCCAGAAGAACGTCGATGCAACATTATGACGCTTTATTGACGCCTATGCAAGGTTGCTCCGGCATCATAATGTTGCATCGATGTCTTCACAACATTGTTTACATCATGTATGTATGCTGGGTTGAAAGAATAAAAAAGAAGATTGTTGTGTGATGTCCGATCATTCCATGCCTTTTATAAAGGTGAGCTTTTTTCTGCACGAGTGAGCACAACATCATTACCGCATTATACCTTTTTAGAAAATATACTCGTCGAAGGTAAGGTCAGAAATAAGCACCGCCCAGTCAAGGAAAGGAAATCGAGGAATATGACCCTGAGCTAAATTTCTATAGCAGAAAATAGCAAGGACCATAACAGACTGTAACAGCCCTTGACATGGTGAATATTTGCTTACTACTCTGATTTATTTTTTATCTCCCATAAAAATGAGCCACAACAAAACCAGGCAAACAAAGTGGCATGTGCCCCCAGCGAATACTCAGACCAGTCTGAGCATCCAACCAGTCTGATCAGAGTCTTTGTTTGCTCTTAAAAGGTAGTTAATGGTCTGAGCTATCTCCATGTAGATGGTGAAGACTCTGTTTAGACTTGGCTTAATCAGAGTCTTTGCTGTGCGCACATCCCACTTTGTTGGTTTTGTCATGTTGTGGCTCAAATGTATATATTCTGGCTTTTCATCAGAACAGAGCTCGAGGCAGCTCTATTATGGAAGTCATGGTCTCTGCTACTTTGTTAGAGTAACTGACTTTTCCAATGGAGAGCTGCATACAGGTCTACTGGCACAAAAAGCGGAATTACATCTACTTTACATACCCTACATATATGCTGCTATCAGAGCCCACATACGATTCTCTGGTAATTAAAATAACAGTTTTATGTAAGTATATTTTATGAAAGTATAAAACCTATGACTGAGCAATACATTATTACCTAATATAACACTGTTGGGAAACAAAAACACAACTTGAATGGGTAAGCTGCTCTGTTTTGAGACAGACTATTTTAATACCAAATATAGGTCAATCTTACCACCGCTTTTGACAGACATATTTTTAAATATACACTGTCACTATGCAACACTAAATGAGCCGCGACACGACAAAACCAACAATGTGGTTGTGCGCCCGGCGCAGACTCAGATCAGCCTGGGCATCTGCCCAGTCTGATCAGAGTCTTCGCTGTCCGCATGGAGGTAGCGTAGACCCTTAGCTACCCTCTAAGCGCTTAGCAAAGAGTCTGATCCGACTCGGTGGATGCCCAGGTTGATCTGAGTCTGTGCAGGGCCCATAACCACATTGTTGGTTTTGTCATGTCGCGGCTCAAATGCTCATCTTACAGGAACTAGTATCTTTTCCCAGGCCTGATCCAGTGCCAGTCATTCTCTTTAGAACATCGTTCCATACAACAGCCGAATTTTTTAGAACTCAATTTATCATATGACATCACATCTGAGAGTTTAATAAAGCCATGAACTAGAAATGATAATCAACTGGTAGACTGAATATGTAAATTACCTTGTAACATTATGCATTGACAACTATAAAAACATCGCATTTCCTAATGGCAAAATTGTGATGCTTAGTGCAAAATTTGCTAATGAAAAGAGATTTTAGTGTCACATGATAAACAGAATCTTACATTCATGCTCCTGTATTATTGAGTTTATTAAACTTGTTGGGGAAAACCGATAAGATGCTTGGCATAGCCTCGCATCATATCTTTTCCCCGACTCGTTTAATAAATTCAATAATACAAGAGCACTCATGCAAGATCCTCTGTTTACAGGCCTCAGTGGCCTAATGCCATCATGTACCCAAATGAATATGGTATACCGGTACTTTTGTTTCCAAACTAGTCTCTTTACAACAGCTAGTTCAATTAAACATGAAAATGTTTAAGGACAAAATAATGCTGTCTCAGAAAGAGGTTTAGCTGTACTGAGAACACTATGGAATCACTGGATGTCCTGAATGTGGGCTCAGAAAAGATACTAATCATATTCATTTTTTTTTTCATGAACAAAGTTTGGCTTATGTGGGATCCTGCCTTGATCTGTTTCTAATTAATGACAATCCCATGCATCAGAAATCTACAACCGCAAGCTGATTCTATTCTTTACTGATCACTGCTTGGTCAACCCCATTTTACCCCCAACCATGAGAAATTCATGCAAAAAGTAACAGCAGAAAAAATGAAACAGATCGTCCAGATAAGGAAAATGTTGATTAAAAGGTGAACGTGTATATCTCCATATTTTTCTTCCACTTCTAAAAGGGGGAACAACTTTTGTGACGTCCTGTTCAATTCTCTGGCAGACAGGGCTGTTCGATACATCATATGTTTTCACAGACAAAGTTACATGTATCAGAAAAAAGCACACATCTTATCTGGACTTCTGTCTAACAAAATGACTGTCTACGCCCTTTGGCATAAAGAAAGAAATAATTTAAGACTTTCAAACAAAAAAATTATCATGTACCGTTTCTCAGAAGAAAACCTGCAGCATAAAGAAAGTACATGCTATCAATCAGTGTCTTACATAAATACATGTATAGTTTTTAATACTTAAAGTGCCAAAAAAGCAGACAACAAAATTTACGTCTGCAAAATTTGAAATATTGTTCTTTCAAGCTAAATCATATTGAGAATTCAAAGGCTAGAGGGTAAAGAGCGTAGATCCAGATGAGGTGGCTCATTATGAGCCACCTCATCTGGATCTATGCACTTTGCCAATTCAAATATTTTCATTTTTTGGCACTTTAAATGTTAATTTCTCATGCATACACTGCAGCCAAATTTTATCGAGTAGCCAAATCATTTCAACAGTATGACCAGATCATGTCATGAAAACATGCAAAGCTGTTTATAACGGTGTGGCACACAAGACACCCAGCAGAGATAACATCTGGGATGATGATACTGTTTGCATGACTTGGAGAATCTATGTAATAAACAGGAACTGCTGAAAGTCTACTCTTATGAGAAAGAATTTGCTCCTAGACAGGCAAATTGTTTACTTTCAGAGTTGTCCCCCTTTGAGAGGGAGGGCATAAAGTACATGGTTTAGAGTTGCTTCCCCTTGAAGTGTACCCATTCATCTCTAATTTTGTGGTTACAGACATCTCTGGTACATAAATGGCATGAACTAAATTGACATTGATTGGTTTACAAAGGTTCACATGAGTGAAACACCTCTGAACCTTTCCATAGACTTCCGTAATCTTTTTGCATATTTTTTCTTATTTTTTTTTTCTAAATTAAGGAAATCAGACATAAAATATTGTGACAAAACTGACGAAATATGAGAACTAAGCGAAAAAAAGAAAATTAGTTTTTAATCAGTGTCTAATTTCAACATTGAGAAACCCGATTTAAATATGCCACAAATTTTTTTTAAGTCAGACATGGTTTCAATTCACACACTATTGAAAAATGAAAGATAGTAGCCTTTAAATATCAAAGTTGTTTAATTGGCAAACAGTGTAGATCCAGATGAGATGGCTCATTATGGGCCACCTCATCTAAATCTACACTGTTAGCCCTCTAGTGTTCGAATTCTCATTATGATATCGCTTGGACAAAACTTTTTTTGAAATTCTGCAGACGTAAATTTTGTCGTCTGCTTTTTGGCACATTAAGGGTTAGATTTATCTTGCTGCCAGCTTGCTGAATTTACAAAAATAAGACAAGTATGAAACTTATAATATGAGCCGCAAAGCGAGAAAACCAACAAGGTGGTTGTAGGCCCAGCGTAGACTCAGATCAGCCTGGACATCCGCTCAGTCTGATCAGACTCTTTGC
Source organism: Ctena decussata (assembly GCA_963989385.1). Lineage (NCBI taxonomy): Eukaryota > Metazoa > Mollusca > Bivalvia > Lucinida > Lucinidae > Ctena > Ctena decussata. The sequence continues at coordinate 44,061,095 of OZ022500.1, forward strand.
TAAGCGCTTAATGGTTAACTAAGGGTCTAAGCTACCTCCATGCCCAGGCTGATATGAGTCTGCGCTGGGTGCACAACCACTTTGTTGGTTTTCTCATGTCGTGGCTCAATTATGATCTTTCTCATGGTTTCAGTTTCTTGAGACTTCAGTTTTTTGTTGTTGTTTTTTCATTGTTGTTTTTTTCATTTTCATGCTAACCAAAATGCTTGAAAGTCTATGGACACTGTACGTTTTTAGAGGGATAAGTAACTGCATAAACCTGTAAAATAAAAATCCTATTTGAACTATTGATATGAGCCGCGACACGAGAAAACCAACAAAGTGGTTGTGCCACCAGCGCAGAATCAGATCAGCCTGGGTATCCACCCAGTCTGATCAGAGTCTTCGCTGTCCGCAGGGAGGTAGCTGAGACCCTTTGCTACCCTTAAAATGCTAAGCAAAGAGTCTGATGAGACTTGGTGGAAATCTAAGCTGATCTGAGTCTGGGCTGGGCGCACAGCCACTTTGTTGGTTTTCTCATGTCGCGGTTTAATATATGCTTTTACATGCATACATTGTCCACATGCTTAGTCGTTGTCGTACATGTACTTTTTTTTTAACTTTTGATATGTTTTGACATGCATACACTGTCAACATGCTTAATTGATTCTCATTCAGCCAAGTGTCAAAAGTCTTTCCACAAAATATTTTTTCCATTGATTTTAGCGAATTTGCAAGTGTGCAAGAAACTTCACTGTGAGACTTGTGTTTAAATGTTCATAAATTTTTGTATGCTTAAAAGAAGGAAAGCTTTCTGCAATATAAAATAATTTTTAGCTTGCCCTAAACCTATTAACAGTTAAACTACAAGTATTTGAATTTCAATAAAATTTTCAGACATGCAGTTTTTTATTAATGTCAATGGTGACGCTGTCCAAAATTTGCCGAAAAAGTGCTGGTGTTGCCCAGAAAAGCATATTTCTAAAAACATAATTAAATAGAGTTCAAATCAATATTATTAGATGTTGCCAAAATAATTGCTCTTTCAAATCATATAGAAATAATATACATATATTACATTATTACATATATTAATATTACACAATAAGCAGTATTGCTACAGCAAAATTCCCCGCACACTTGAAAATGCATTGAAGTCTATGGAAATATGTTTTTGGGGAAAGACTTTTGACACTCGGCTGTACAAGTAATTAAAAGCTTGATGAATATGATAATATATCTTTGAGTTCATTCCACAGCTCTAGGTTAAGGGATTAACTGATAATAAATTCTGTGATGGTTAATTCTCTGTAAAAAAAGAACTTATGATGTGATGCCTCATTTGAACCGGCTGGCTGAGACAGTTCAATTAAGGGAATTATGAAAAATTATCTCAAAATTATTATCAGAAAGCCCCCTTCACCAGAGCTCTGCATTACAGAAATTAAAACTTAAAGCACCAAAAATGAAAATAGTTGAATTGCAAACAGCCTAAATCCAGATTAGGTGGCTAATAATGAGCTGCCTCATCTGGATCTACTCTGTTTGCTCTCTAGTCTTCGAATTCTCATGATATATAGCTAGGATGGAATTTTTTTCTTTTTTAACTTTTTTTTTAATTTTGCAGACGTAAATTTTCCTGTCTGCTTTTTAGGCGCAACAAGGGTTAAGTGGTAAGGAATATCGGTACTATAAATAGTCATTCAGTTATAAGCGTACACTTCAAATGATCATTTTTATTGTTACCTATTCACTGAGCTGTAAGGAAATACATTTATTAATACTTTTGTCCTCATTATTACTATCTTCCTCTCAAACCCCAACCCATCCACCTCCCTTACTGCACCCACTGGTCCAAAATGACTGAAATATTGCTAAAACGGCTGTAAAACCCCAAATCATCTCTCCAACTTGCTCTAGCATAAGTTAGTAGAAAATAAAACCAAATGTTGTTCCAAAGAAAACAAATTAAGACAGATTTGTGACCAAGCCCTTTCAAAACCCAGCCAAACAACCCCAAAAAACACTTATTACCATGCTTCTTTACTGAAGTGAATGAAGTCTATAAAATAAAAGTTACAAAATATAAAATAACATGAAATATGTAAAACTACAAATATCTACAATTACACAATTACCATACAAAAAATATTTAATTCAGTTTACATAATCCTTTACTCAATCCTGGCCTAGAGGTTCATAAAACTTTTTTCATGCTCAACTCAGCTGGGCACAGACTCCCAAATTTAACTAAAATTGGTAGAGCTCACCAAACCCAGTATTGACTTAACAGTTTATTTAACTAGGCAGAAAATCAAAGTCTTGAAACCACAAAATTTAAAATGTTCTGCAAAGGTTTTATTTATAGGAAGTTTAACATTTTGTGACTCGACAGCTGAGTCGAGTATGAAGATTCTTTTTATAACCTTGGGTCCAGTTATTTTGATGTGTTTCATTACAATGAAAACAAAATACTGAACACTTCTGCCAAGTCTTGCAATCTCTGAAATGTCAAAATTACCAGATACCATATTAATCCAAATAAACACCTCCATTCTAATAAATGTCCCCTGCTTCTTTCTGAAAATAATGTTATATCAAATTGTCATGAATTCCTACTTACTTCCCTGGATGAGGTCGCTCTTTGAAGGAGGTCTACTCTTAAAGGAAAGAATTTGCTCCTAGAGGCATTTAATAGGTTTAATATGGTATACTATAAAGATTTGGAAGAACTGTACTGATCCTGCTCAGCAATACTTCTCAGTAAAAATGTTGAACAGACTGTTTTATCTGATACTAAAAACCAGGGCCCGGTTGTTCAAAACAAATGACGTCATTAGTTAACAAAAATTTCAAACGTTAATATCTCAAATATGCCAATATTTTTTGTTGAAAAAATGTGAGAAGCTTTTGCAATGCAAAAGCTTCTCACATATTTTCAACAAAAAATATCAGTGTATTTGGCTATGAAGTCATAACGAGTTGACCTCTTAATGAGCTTGTTAGGCTAACAATGCTTTGAACAACCTGGCCCTGGCAGTTAAGTTCCACATACTCAAAGCATGTGCAATGTGCTTCATGCTAGTTAATACTGTTAAGAAATTTATTGTAACCATTCTTACTTACCTGAAAGATCGTTTTGGCTTATCATCTAACTCTCTGAGATTTCCAGTGCTGTAGGAATGATAAGACAAGCCGCCTATTTCGGTGTCGCTGGGGCTCTGGTCACCACTGCCCCCTGAGCCCCTACGTCGGGGAGTGGGACTAGGGACTTTCTTTTTGTTACTACCAAAGAAGGGATTTCTGAAGTCAAAAGAAAGGAACTATCTTATAATAAAAGGACAGGTGCATAAATTGATCTGCACTAAATGAATATTTTGACAGGTTTATGAGTTTATTTGCAGTATATGGCTCGTTTAAATAATTTTAGCTGTGCTATGCATTAGAGCTGAACCATATGAACCCAACAGGACTGCATGGGAATAATTCACTACCAGTTTAAAATTATTCCAAGCAACTGGCCAAGCATTTTAACCATGACTTTTCTGGTAAAAGCTGTCATTTCAGGGCTATGGGCTCTCTGCTTAGGGCAGTGACTGAATTATAGAAGGTGTCTGAATTCACAGAATTTTTTTGGCACACTTTTAGGTCCACATTTCTTCAGTTGTAAGACTGAGATTTTTCCTTCCAAAACAATCCAAAACATCTAGATCCGTCTATTAGACGGATCTAGATTTTTGGGATTGTGTTAGAGGAGGGACCTAGATTTTTGGGATTGTGTTAGAGGGACCTAGATTTTTGGGATTGTTTTAGATGAGGGACCTAGATTTTTGGGATAGTGTTAGACGAGGGACCTAGATTTTTGGAATTGTTTTAGACGAGGGACCTAGATTTTTGGGATTGTGTTAGACGAGGGACCTAGATTTTTGGGATTGTGTTAGAAGAGAAAACCCCATATTATAGCAAAATTTCATAAGACTGAGTTTAATAGATAGGTTGGGTAATTCTATAGAGGGGAAAACCCAGTTTTATAGAAGAATAAACATGGTAAATGACTTTGTTCCAACACTTCAGAACATGAAAGCACTAACCTTCTCTTGGTAAAATGAGATTGTGCGTTCTGCTTCAGTTGTTTGTACTCCTCTGATCTCAAGAAACGAGTGTACGAATCTTTCTTCATTAGTGCATAAACATGCTCCATTGCTGGCTGGAACATAAATCTGAAAGAGAGAAACTCAGGATAACAAACTTCATCACGAAAATTCCGAGGAATGAGGTGTCTTGCCTGTCTGGGCATCGTCACAATACAGAGCTAAACCAGAAAACTAAATGCAAAAGTTTACACCCCCGAGGACAGCAAAGAAACTGGTAAAATAATACCTGTTTCCCTTCTGCTAGAAGCAGCAAGACAACATGGTTACATCTATTTACTGCATCTATTTACTGTAAAAAATCTGTTTAATGGGACAGACAGGTTGGAGCAAACAGTGCAGACCCAGATCAGACTGCTCCTGCTCCTAAAGGAGCAGTCTGACCAGGGCCTGTAGACACTTTTTGCAATACCATCTGCATTTTGTGGATGCATTTCTGCATTGTAAAACCAAACTATTCCATCTTAAAGACAATAGCTGTGATTCGTTTCATGTATTCCAACAGTGAATTAATATTCGTATCTGTCCAACAACACATGTGTTAATCTGTGATAATCTACCGGTAAGGAGAGATTATTTTGGTTCTTATATTACATCAAATCAAACTGCATGGATATTGGGACATTTTCTAATGGACTCTTTTTAGGCGGACGTCACCAGAAGTTAAATGTTTACGTCCAACATCATCAAGGCGTGAAATGTGCATGCCGAGCATTAACAATGTGATTTATCACAAGTTTTCACATGGCGCGGCTTCCTATACACTCAATGGGGAAAACGTTAACGTCATGTTAGATTTCTTGTTCAGTGCAAATCTTAGAATGAAAATTTTAAATCACTAAGACATGTTTCATATAGTCTTGAACGGTATTAACTATAAATATGGGCTTGTCAGAAATCTCTAAAATAAATCTTATCAAAATTGAAAGAACAACAGTAATTCTGTTCACTTCAGTTTAGTTCAATCTCCCAGGTGGCTTACGGGTATGTAACCATAGTTGCATGCACCTGGTGCCAAGTGTCAGTTCAAAAGACTTGAGTGGCACAGCAGTTTAAACTACAGAAGTTTGAACATGTAGAAGCTCAGCGGCCACACAATGTCAGACAACATCGAATCAACGTTAACTCAGCGTCTTGACGCTCAGTTATCGCCGCCTCAACGATACTCCAACGCTGTGCGCCCGCAGAGAACATAGGCACTGCCGAGCCAGAACAGATATCAAGAATAATAAAACCTGCACCGCAATTAGTATACGAATATCAGGGCTAATACGGTACCTTAAAGAACTTTATAACTAACAGTTTTAAAACGGTGCAACGGCATGACAGAATCAGTTGGTGCACATTCCAGACCCTGGTCAGTCTTCTCTGCAGAGGCAGTCTGATCAGGATCTTTAAATTTTACGCATAATAAGAGGCCCGTTACGGCCCAACAGGACAGTGTTACTACATGGCACAGCCAAACGACTAAAATTGCAGCTCCTGCTTGGAAAGTTTCACTGAAGCAGTACGAACAGGGCCTACAATGTTATTAGCCCAAACAGAAGTGTCACGCTAATAGCTTTGGCAAAGACTGCGCAATAATTTTATATCGCTAATCTTAGAATGAAAATTTTAAATCTCTTAGACATGTTTCATATATACTATGCAAAATATATTTAGCAAATCTATATATTTTGCATTTTTTCTCATTACTGAAGTGCAACATTGAGCAAAATTAAATTGAATTGAAAGGAACCATATTTGGGGCTTAAGGTACCAGGGATTAGAGAAGCTAGCTTTAAAAACGATATGGGGGGAAAGCGATAAGCGCGGAAGGGGTCATTAGCCGAAATTCGCACCCATTGAAAAGCAACATAATAATGGTAAGCATGTTATTTTTTGTATGATATTTCTCAACATTTTCATGCTCAGTTTTCTTGTCAAAGCTATTGATTGTGTAAAAAATATGGTTAAACTTAACAACTGACGAATCTTAGCATGCGCCATTGACGTTAAAACGTATTAATTCGGTCTAATGTGCAATGACTCACTGGTGCTTAAATTCAATGCAGAATCAAAACCCGAGAAAAACAATAGGCTAGAATTAAAGGTCACACCATGATTAATTTAACTGTGAAGTTTCTTCATTGAAGTGTAACGTAACTGTGAGAAAATGATGACGTTAGTCTAAGACTTTTGACTTATGCTCAGTAACTGGGAAGAATTTTTTTCTGAATTGTTAACATTATCATATTGGTAGCTACCAAACAATCATACTCTCGAAAGGGATTCAAGAAATACCCGATTAGAAACAAGTTTTTAAGAGGATAACGTAAAAACAAGGAAAAACGTCAAATTTTCGAGCTTTGTAAACCTCATACTCGTAGCATATTCAGATGTTTTAGAGCGTTTTCCTTTATTTTAACAGCAAAGCAGCCGCCTCATTATGGTTGTGGCTTTTGTACATGATCATAAATGACGTTCAGATACAATGGTCATAAAAACTGACGTCACGATAGTTCAAACGCTACAATTGAGCAATCTTGAATCTTTTACCTGCCAGTCCATCTCGAATGATCGGCCTTTATATCTTAACTGACAATAAAATCCTAATATGGTGGATTTGACACATACGAAAAAAATTGCTATATTTATTGTGCATAGTATAGTTTTGAACGGTATTAACTATAAATATGGGCTTGTCAGAAATTTCTAAAATAAATCTTATCAAAATTGAAAGAACAACAGTAATTCTGTTCACTTCAGTTCAGTTCAATTCCCCAGGTGGCTTAGGGGTATGTAACCATAGTTGCACACACCTGGTGCCGAGTGTCCGTCCAACAGTAATTCTGTCTGACCATGTTTTACATTTATACAAAGATTCAGGAAGAAATCTCCAATCATATTCAAGTTTTGTAAGCAAATACAATTTAGCTACTAGTAATTTATTAAGGGACAATGCCCAAAGAATGCAGAGTTTTGGCTCTCCTTTGAAAGTACCATGTTTAAAAATTTCAGTGCTCCAAATAAGCAGGGGTATCAGGAATAATTTTCCATATTTGTTCATAAAAACAAATGTTGTGACCCTCATTAGGACCCTATTGCTGAGATTATTCTAATAAGGGATCACAACATATGTTTTCATTGAGAAATGAGAAAACTTATCTCTGAAATATCCTTGTTTTCCCTTCTCATCTGGGGCCGTATTCATAAAACGACTTAAGTGGTCGCTATGCTGTTGCTAAGGCTAAATTTCTTTGAAGGAGATTTCCTACAACTATGAAATTTGGTCTGGAGGAACAGTGTTTGTAAGACTGTTCCTCCAGACCAAATTTCATAGTTGTAGGGACTCTCCTATATAGATATTTAGCCTTAGCAACCGCATAGCAACGACTTAAGTGGCTTTATGAATACGGCCCCTGAAGCTTAGTTTCATGAAGGCATCTGTGTTTTGTAACAGTTACCTATTTGCATCTTTCTCTGATTTGAGTTTTTCTCTGACCATTTCCATTGTCTTGGCATCTATATTCACCTCACATAGTGCTCCATGGGTTAGAAATTCACTGTATGAAAGACAGAAAAATTTAATCATAAACACATTTCTATTCACTATTTTTATGGATCTGTATTTACTTCACATAGTGTCCCATGGGTTAGAAATTCACTGAAAAACCAGTACACAGCCTAATGAAAACAAGCTTAGAACAAAACTTTCATGCAGATTTTATACATTTTTTTCTATAAGTCTTAACCTTACCTTACTTCGGCAGTAGTATATCAATGTCAACTAACATGTTTAAAACTTGTTACCTTCCATAAGCCTCTACTCAAGAATATTGTTACTATCTGCAAAAAATTCACAATAAAGGCCTGGTGCCACCCAGTGGCCTGATGTTGATGCTCAGATATTATATATCAAATGTAATGCTATAGAGATATCATGAACCAAATATCAAAAGAACCCTACATGCTGTTAGAGATATGAAGGATCAAAACAATTTAACGCTAAACTTCAATGTAATGAAAATGCCCTTATCCAAAATTATTGGCCCTTGGCTCAATCCAGGGACCCAACCCAGTGGCTTAGATAGTCCATATCTAAGGTAATGCTCTTGAGATATAATGAACCAATTATAAAAAGAATCTGACTTCTGGTTAAATACAGAGATATGTGTTAGCATTCATAAAGGTCAAACGCAAAACTTTTATGTAAAATTTATATGCATATACTATCTAAAATTGCTACATTGTGAACTAGTCTCTATTTTTTTTGTTGAAAATACAGCTGACTCCCATTATGTCCAGCACTTGTATCTCAAAGTACCCTCTTACATAAAAAAATATAGTTTGGACATAGTTCCTATTTTTTGCTTTAAGTTTCACCTCCAGTTATCTCCAACTACTGGTATCTCAAAGTAAAAATTTCCTGGGACCAGAAAATTTACTTTGGTATCAGTAGTTTAAAATGAACTTTGACTTTGAGATATCAAAAGGTAACTGTAAATACAAATTACAGTTATCATATAACTAAAAATTATGACTTGAAAAACAAAAGTGTTCCAGTTATGTGATAGTTTCAACAATAATTATGTGCTTATTTCTCTTGCTATGAAAAGAGTATGTTGTGGACCTTGTTAGGACCAAGCATTATAAACTGTCACACACGATCATCAATAACCTATTCCTCTTTTTTTATGAAACTGAAAATTTTACCCTTACAGTGACAAAACGCAGACAAAATTTATGCCTGCAAAATTTCAAATAAAATTTTGTCGAAGCTTTATCATATTCAGAATTCGAAGACTAGAGGGCATACAGTGTAGATCCAGATGAGGTGGCTCATGATTGGGGGTTTTAAGTTTTAACCAACCTTTCAATGTTGTTTTTCATCGATGCGACCCTGGATAGAGGAGCTACAATCAACTCTTTGCAAGCTTTGTAGAATCGTATGTTCTCGTGACTGTATTCTTTCTTGAGGAACAGTTCAAACTCTGTGCAGCCTGTGTCGTCCGAGAGAAGGTCATCAAAACTGAGGGCCCACTTCTTCACTCTTGTCACTGTTGGTATATCAACACTGTAAATATAAAATAACAATCACTATATTTGCCCCATACTACTTAGAGACACTAAACCATGACTGGAGGTTGTAAACTTTTCATGCTCAACTCAACTGTGCATGAAAATTCAGGCTCATACTAAATAAATCTTATGCATTTTGCATAGATTTTTAAGTGTTTGCTTTTCACTTAATTTCTCATATTTGAACATTCAAAACAAGCCTTTTTTCAGCATGTTCAGTACAGTAGAACTTCATTAGCTCAAACAGGCTTTGGATCAAAAGAAAACTTGTTCCAGCAAAGGGTTGTTCTAGCCATACAGGTTAGTTTCCATTGAAGTGACCTCTAGGGACCCAGGAACAATTTCTAGTCATGCAGGGTTAACAAGCCATCAGGGTTTGAGCCACTGAAGTTCTACTGCATTTGAATTCGATACTAAAATTTGAGCACAAGCCCAGTTGAGAAGGAAAAGTTTTATAACCTCAGTGCCTGTAACTGACTTTTTCCAGCTTCGAAACTTGATATGTCCATTACCTCAATACGGTTATGCTGAAGTTAGTATCGTTTTTGGAAACAAGGCATACCCTAATCAGCTAACTCCTATGGGGAAGTCTGATCAGGATTTACACAGACAACATTTGTGTGCAGCTTTAAAATCACTACAGTTTTTTAGCACATGATTAACATGGCTACTCTGTTAACAAATGATAAAATGCTTAAAATATGAAATTTTCATGAAGACATAATTCTGCAAACTTATTTGTATAGTAATAAAGCTATGAGACTCATACTGTCCTATGTTTGCTATCATATTATCATGCTGTCTGACCAAACATTTTGGAATTGCAACATTTTACTGTAAACCAATTTATCATATGATGTCCCTGTTATTCAGTGGATAACGTCATGTCATAAAAAACCACCCATGTAATAACACTTTGGTGTGTACACGTAACGTCATTGACAACATACATGTCAACAATAAGTTTTCTTATTGAAATAATGTTCAGTTTGAAGGCGTTTAAATCCCATTTTAAAGAGTCATATCATAAACAGACTCTTACACTCGTGGTCATTTCATACTAAATTTATGAAACTCGCCAAAGGCTCATTTCATCAATTTCATATGAAATGACCACTCATTTAAAATCCTCTAGATTCTTTCAGAGGCAACTGGACAAAGATCAAGAGCAGAGCTGGGAATAAGAGAATTATTGGATATAATTCTGGGAAAGTATTCTATTTCTCAATAAAACTATATGATGTGACCCCTCATTAGAAGCATCTTGGAAAAATACAGTAGGCTGCAAACATACCAGTACAATAGTCTAAATGCAAGTCCGACAATGGAACTGGCACTGTGCATACAAAGGATTGCTCTTAAAAACAAACAGACATGAATCAAATCTTGACTCTTGTAGGTCATATGAACCGCAACACGAGAAAACCAACAAAGTGGTTGGGCAACCAGCCCAGACTCAAACCAGCCTGGGCATCCACCCAGTCTGATCAGTCTTCGCTGTGCCCTCAGAGGGTAGCTGACGGTCTAAGCTATCTTCATGCGGACAGTGAAGATTCTGATCAGACTGGGCAGATGCCCAGGCTGATCTGAGTCTGCGCTGGGCGCACAACCACTTTGTTGGTTTTCTCGTGTCGCGGCTCAATTATCTGTTTACATTTAGAAATATTACCTATCTGGAGCACTACCTGACACTGAGAATATTTGATGTCCATGAAATTGTAAAACTGCTGATTAAATTTTTCTTACTGCCACCTGACAATATTTTTTTAAATGTATGAGGTCAATGAAAGGGACCTGTGTGCACCATAAATGAGCTGTGAAATGACAAGACTAAAACAGTGGCATGTGCGCCTTGCAAAGGCTTTAATCAGCATGGGCATCGGCCCAGTCTGATCAGAGTCTTTGCTGTGTGCTTAAAGAGTAAGTAAGTGTCTAAGCTACCTCCATGCCCCTAGCAGAAAGCAGAATGACAAGCTTTTACACCCCTCAATATAATTCATACCCTGCTACCGCAGCCAGCATGAGTACTCAATCAAAAATACCCTAGAACAAGAGGGCCATGATGGCCCTGGATCGCTCACCTGAGCATCCTGTGAACTTAACCTCAGAGACATCCATATGACTGACAGAGTTTCACAAAGATTAAATGGAAAATGAACCCTTTATTGTGTACCTACGGTTTTTATAAGATTTAACCTAATGACCTAGATTTTGACCCTACATGACCCAGTTCCAAACCTGGTCTAGATTTCTTGGATATGAACATTCTGGCAAAGTTATCAAAACTGTGCCTTCTAGAGTGTACACAATGTTTTTCTGAGGTTTAACCTAGTGACCTACTTTTTGACCCAACATGACCAAGTTGCACCCTTGGTCCAGATTCGTTGGAGACAAACATTCTGACAAAGTCTCATGAAGATTAGAACAAAACTGTGTCCTCAAAAGCGTCACACTGTTTTTCTAAGAACTGACCTAGTGACCTAGTTTTTGACCTGACATGGCCCAGTTTCAAATCTGGTATAAATTTCATGAAAGTAAACATTCTGACAATGGTTCAGGTAGATAGGATCATAACTGTGCCCTGTAGAGTGTACATGAGGTTTTTCTAATATTTGACCTAGTGACCTAGTTTTTGACCCCACAAAAACTCAGATTCAAATTTAATCTAGATTTTATATAAATAAACATTCTGACAAAGTTTCATGAAGATTGGATCATAACTGTGCCCTCTAGAGTGCGCACAAGGTTTTTCTAAGATTTGACCCAGTGACCTAGTTTTTGACCCCACATGACCCAGTTTCAAAGATGGTCTAGATTTCATTAAGATAAACATTCTGACAAAGTTTCATGATGATTGGATCATAACTGTGCCCTCTGTGTCATTCTAAGATTTATTTCTATTTTTAGCTCTGGCGGCCATTTTGTTCAGCAGAGCAGAACCGTTTGAGCAATTATTGTTCAGAGCCATGAGTAAAACATTTCTGTGAAATTTTTTTGAAATCGAGCCATTGGCTTTAGAAACGATGATGTTTAAAGCTTTTTTCTATTTTAGCTCTGGTGGCCATATTGTTCAGCGGGGCAGAACCGTTTGAGCAATTTTGGTAGAGGGTCTCCTATGGAACATTTCTGTGAAATTATTTCAAAATCGGACCAGCAGTTTTGGAGGAGAAGTCCTTTAAAGGTTTTTCTATTTTTAGCTCTGGCGGCCATACTGTTCAGCGGAGCGGAACCGTTTGAGCAATTTTGGTAGAGGGTCTCCTAGAAAACATTTCTGTGAAATTATTTTAAAATCGGCCCAGCAGTTTTGGAGGAGAAGTCGTTTAAAGGTTTTTCTTTTTTTAGCTCTGGCGGCCATATTGTTCGGCGGAGCGGAACGGTTTGAGCAATTTTGGTAGAGGGTCACCTAAAGAACATTTCTGTGAAATTATTTCAAAATCTGCCCAGCAGTTTTGGAGGAGAATTTGTTTAAAGGTTTTTCTATTTTTAGCTCTGGCGGCCATATTGTTCAGCGGAGCGAAATTGTTTGAGCAATTTTGGTAGAGGGTCTCCTAAGGAACATTTCTGTGAAATTATTTCAAAATCGGCCCAGCAGTTTTGGAGGAGAAGTCGTTTAAAGGTTTTTCTATTTTTAGCTCTGGCGGCCATATTGTTCAGCGGAGCGGAACCATTGAGCAATTTTGGTAGAGAGTCCCCCAAGGAACATTTCTGTGAAATTATTTTGAAATCCGGCTAGCAGTTTCGGAGAAGAAGTCGTTTAAAGCAAAAGTTGACGACGGACGCAAGAAAGGACGACAGACGCCGGACGACGGACAAAGACCGATCACAATACCTCACCTTGAGCACTTCGTGCTCAGGTGAGCTAAAAATACACATATTTCTTCAGTTATAAGACAAGGTTTTTTCCCTTCTAAAACAAGCCCAAAAATCTATAAGATCCATCTTATAAGACAGGCCTTGATTCTTGGAATTGTTTTAGAAGAGAAAACCCCATCTCATAGCTAAATTTCATCTGACAGACTGATTTAGAAATTTGTGGTCATACTAGATATGGAAAAACACCATTTTATAGCCGAATGAATTAGGGGATAACTGTACTCAAAATTGTCATTTGGGAAGGTAAATCATCAGCGATTCTGTTTTATGGTTGGAAATTTCGTTTTACAGCTACGCGTTAGCGGAGCCATAAAACGCAATTTGCGACCATAAAACCGACAATTCACCTCCTCAAATGACAATTTTCGGAACAGTTATCCCCATTCTAATGCACTCCATTCTAATGCACTCTATCATATTTCGCCTTTCAAAGTCAGCTGATATACACCCATGGAAAGCGCTTTCAACAGCGTAAAACCATACTTCAGCCAATGAGAAGAGACATTTCTTAATGACGTCTGGTTTGCGACAGTATATCGCACAATATACTGTTGCAAATTATTGGTGTTATCCAATCAGACGTCGCGTTATGTTCGTAAGTGCATTAGAATATGGTATGGTACTAGAACATGTCTTTCTGTGCGAACTGCATTAAATAGGTTTTTTAAAAATACGTACAGCTCTTTATTGATATCCCAAAAGGCTGGGTCATCAGTCAACCATGGATTACTGGGCTGCGTTGCCAGCGGGTCTAGGAATGGATCATACTCAAAATACTGATTGTTTCTTTGAATGAATCTGAAAAATAAGAAAATTGTGTTTTTAACAGATGAAGTTCGAGAAGAAGTATACACTTGCACAAAAAATTATGCATTCATATAATTATTATTACTAAAAAGAAAAAACATGAAATTTTTCATGAAGCCTTTTGGTAACAACTCAGAGTAAACAGACTTGTTTGGACCGCTATAATTTCATGATGAGAAATAGTCGTCTAACTAAAATGGTTCTCTGTGAATGTGTTGTGTGTTATTGTTTAACGTCCACAGTAAACAGCTATGGTCATGTCGGGACCGTCACCTAACCTAACCACACTATTCCTGGGCAGGCTTAGACCTTCTAAGTGGTTAACCAGTACTATTTAAAGTGCACTTACTTTCACCAGTAGCTGACAACTGCCCTTCTTGAATCAGCGGAAGGAGAAATGAAAGTAAGTGGCCAGACCAGGTATCAAACCCAGGACCTTTGGCTTATAAGTCAGATGACCTACCGACTGGGCTATGCAGCCTGGCTTGTCTGTGAATGGATTAATGTACAGCTTTAAGGTTAAATGGGTACACTTTCTCAGGAGGCAACAGTTATTGTCATTTTCAATTTTGCCTCCCTTCTAAATGGGGGTCAACACTTAAAGGGAAGAATTTGCTCCTGTAGGAGCAAATTCTTTCCTTTAAGAGTAGACCCCCTTGTGGACGGGCTTCATTTTTCTTGAGAAGTAAACAAGAAACCACAAAAGTTGTCTCCCTTAGTAAAAATGGCAGCAAAGCATGGAGGTGTATCCATACACCTCAATATCTGTGGACAATGACACAATGCCAAGGTTAGTGAAAGAGCTCTTCCTGTACTTTAACCCTATTACACTCAAAACAGCCAAAACTCCATAGAGTTTTGGCTGTTCTGAGTGCAATAAGGTTAAACGGCTGCTACTTCAGCTGTTTGAATGAAACAACTCTTAATTCAGCTGTTTGAATATAAATGATCAATATTTGTTAGAACTGAAAATAACCACAATGTGGCATGTGGGATGACCACATGTTGCACAGAATGAATATGACCTGGACATCAACTTCCTAAAAAAATGTCCGGACCTTCTAGAACATTTGAGAACAGCAAAGGCAGTTAACTGCAAAAAAGTGCAAAATGATTTGTATAGTAGACGTTCATATATACTAATTAATTCTGGGTTTCTCCTGGGTTTTCCCACCACTACATTGGATTTATCAATGTCTTTCAGACAGCTGATGAAACACACTTTCTGCACTGATTTCCCTATCTAGAACAGTAAAAAGCCATTCAGAGCTGTGGTCAATAATTGAGCTGCAACACGAGAAAACCAACCAAGTTACATGTTCGCCCAGCAAAGGCTCAGATCAGCCTGGGCATTTGCCCGGTCTGATCAGAGTCTTCGCTATGCCCTTAAAGGTCTAAGCTAGCTCCATGCCAACAGCGAAGACTCTGATCAGACTGGGCAGATGCTCAGGCTGATCTGAGTCTTTGCATGGTGCACAAGTCCCTTTGTTTGGTTTGTCATGTCACAGCTCTATTATCCTAAATACTGGGACACCTTAAACAATTACAGGCACTCATTACAACAGCAAAATTCTTTACAACATCATTTTGGCTTGCACAAAATGGCTTTATTGTTCAAAAGATGTATTCTTAATAACAGCAAAGTCAGTTTAATGTCAAAATTTTTTGAAACAAATGGAGTCATTGTAAAGAGGGTCTGTGTAGGAAATGACAAGGGTCTGTGTAGAAAATGACAAGTAAAAAGTTTAACTGCAATGAAATACACAGGGGCAAGTTGAAATCTTGGGGGGCAAATTGAAATTCATTTCAG
This sequence comes from Ctena decussata, assembly GCA_963989385.1. Classification (NCBI taxonomy): domain Eukaryota; kingdom Metazoa; phylum Mollusca; class Bivalvia; order Lucinida; family Lucinidae; genus Ctena; species Ctena decussata. Next base: position 44,076,776 of record OZ022500.1, read on the forward strand.
GTTGCCCCCTGGGCAATCTGCTGTCTGGCCCTTATTTTTAACACTGTGGATGACATAGCCCTTCCAAAATGGGGTCTGCATTTGTTTCCAAAAATTTTGTAGGGTGATCCCTACTGAAAAGGGAGGCAAACTGAATTTGTAGAGTAACCTCTCTTAAAAGTGTACCCGTTTAACTTGACTCTAATATATTGCCAAACAAATCTATAAATCTCATTTTACAATATTGACTGGTCTGAAAGGTCTTTGTCAGACATTCTTACTCAGCTGTCGCATGCCCATTCAGAAACAGCAATGGATCTAAACAAATTAAGAAAGGAAATATGAACCAGTCTGCCGCCACTGACATCAGCTGGTGGTCTATAAACTAATATGGTACAGAAAAGACAAGTATCAGATGTCAATTCTAGTACACGTATATTTTTCTTCGATGTCTACAACATGTGCATAGATGTGAGTGAACTTGGGTTTAAGATCCCACCAAAATGTAGTTCATATGGAGACAGGACCTTGGTTTAAAGTCTCATCTGAAAGACCGCAGAAGCAAGGGGTCAAATCTGTGGCCCCTGGATTGGTAGTCTAGCGTGTAATCCTTTATACTACAACTGCTCCTTTCTAGGTAGTAAACTGTCTAAAATGTATGCTTTTTATGAATCATTTACAGAAACTAATGTAAAATTGAAATTTCATAAAATTTCCTGACTTTTCCCTAACTTCTGGTTTAAATTCCAATTTTTCCCCAGCTGTGAGTCTCAATGCTTCCTTACTTTTCCCTGACCTTAAACAAAATTAAAATTTCCCTATTCCCTGACACTTGGGAGCAACGTAAAATAGTGTGTGAACTGATAGTAAATTTTTATGGCTTTAGTGAAAGAATCCTTCATTGAAACAAAGAGGCAGCACTTTCCACACCAATCTGGCGCATTGCTCAAGCGAAAGCTGAGAGATTATTGTTTGGGTTACTTCTGAAGCTATTCTTTCAAGCTTTGTCTACCATTTTTATCCAAAACTGGATAATACCCATACATCCAGTATGCCAAAAACGAGACGTCATTATGAGCTTTCCTTTACCTCTCACTAGCCGGAAACTCAAACAACTGCAATTACCAACTGATATTGTTTAAGAGTATTACATAAAACACTCTTCAAGTTTTAGGATGATTACCACAGTGCTCTAAATAATAAGGGATAACAGAATAATTATGGGATAACAGGATAATAAGGGATAACAGGATAATCATGGGAAGTTTTTCTTATTTCTCAACAAAAACATATGTTGTGACCCCTCAACAGAACCGTCTCGGTGAGACGGTTCTAATGAGGGGTCACAAAATATGTTTTTTTTATGGAGAAATATGGAAAATTATCCATAAATTATCCCTTTTAACCCCTCACATCTGGAGCACTGTTGTATACTGTCCCTGGTTGAGGTGACTTGGTTCAGGTGACCTGGTTGGGGTGACCGTACCCAATTACTGTAATTATTACTGTGATTATCCTACAATCTGATTATGTGTCGAAACATTTGGGAAAATTATGGTAAACCCTGAGAAACTAAGACAATTACAATTATAAAACTCATTTAGGAGTAGATCATAAAACACTTTACGATCGATCTCTGGATGTTGTTGAACTCTCGTTACAATTTGATCACAGATATTTCATTAGATTACTTAAGGTATTGATTCTATTCATGGCTGTTCACTGAGAAAACATAACCAAATTTGCCGTGAATATTTTTACAGCCTGTTTGAGCAAAGAATGCATGACTTGGCGGTATCATGTCCTTTTCAACAGTATTTCATTATATCAGGAAGATGGGAGGGTGATTATGAAAGACTATGCAATGAAGTGCCATTTGGGTCAAGGCAAAATGTTGCCTCTAGGAAGATCCCAAACCCCCGACTCTGTGATCTGAAGTTGAGAGTGCTAAGCACATGTCATGCAGACACTTCACTTGTTTGAGCAAAGAGCACAGACCCAGATTAGACTGCAGTCTTATCAGTCTCAACTGTTTGTCCGTCAACAAATTTTTTGCATACAATGATATTCATAGTTCCCAGCCATGCCTACAATGAACAGGCATGTATCCCTTCATTATCTGTAAAGTGAAACCATGGACATATTGTGGGACATTCAACACATGCAATTTTGTTTGTGGGACTACATGCTAAATTGTTGTTGCATTGGCCAGTTATACATTATCAGGTGATTTTCGAGTGACATTCTGGGTGTGGCTCAAAACTATCAATTACGGGTATTGACTAAAGCATCTTGACATAAGGGTAGTTACTGTACATCAACCAGTGCCTGACAAATCAAATGACCCACATTATGTGGGCAATGGTGACCAGCGTAGGATCTGATCAGACTGCACATAAGTGCAGTCTGATCAGAGCCTTTGCTTGTCACATCAGCCATCTATGGAAGTGACCTGAGCCATACCACAGGGTATAATTGATTCCGCTAATTTTCGCTTCCTGCAGCGACTGTACGTCATATCTGGCTTCTGCCGAGACTGTCCGCGAACTCTTGCTTCCTGCCGAGACTTCTGTACATGATAAATGGCTTCCTGCAGAGACTGTCCGCGTGATTCTGCTTCCTGCCGAGGCTCTCGGCAGGAAGCAGAATCATGCGGACAGTCTCGGCAGGAAGCCATTTTTCAAGGATAGTAGCCTCTGCAGGAAGCAAGAGTTCGCGGACAGTCTCGGCGGAAGCCAAATATGATGTACAGTCTCTGCAGGAAGCGAAAATTGGCGGAATCGATTATACCCTGTGCATACAGCCAAATAGAGGTCTCATAATTACTCTGTACAAATGAGGAAGATGATCTGAACATCACTTGACAAAATTGCCACATTGCTGGAGTTCACATGATGTGGCTCTTAATTTTTGTCTACTTGTAAAGTGAATAGGATGCCCTCAACATGGTTTTTCAACTCATCATTTTCTCTCTATATTCTATACATACATGTACTTGTATAATATGTAATGCACCAGTCATTTGCAACCACGGCCCACATAGGGCCGGGAATAGCGGGGGCCATAGCCGGGTTTAATTACCGTGTTTTCACCTAAGAGGTGTCCTGACAGTGCCGTGGATAGGCAGGGCTTTTGATTCCCACCAAAACAGCATGGAAAACAGTGGAATGTTGTTAATGAAATTTACCACGACACATTGTCAGAATATGCATTTTTATATTTATATGATCCCCTAGGGGCAGAGACCTTTACCAGGGATTTGACATAAAAATTTCCCCACAGTGCAGGGCATATATCAGGGCTTTGCAGAGTGAAAAGCCAATGTCCCTGCTATTCCCCAGCCCCAGGGGGGCCGTGGTTGCAAATGACTGGTGCATAATTTGTATATACATTGTATTCCATTAACTTGCCCAGTCAAAAGTTTTACTTGTCCTGGGAGGCTGACCAATGAACTCATCAGACCCGGCTGCGGAGTTGCCATCTAAGAAAAGCCCAAATCTACAAACATTGGAAGTCATACCAGCCCAAGGAACAACTCAATCTGATTAGGGCCTATAGACAGCTCGCTGTTAAACCCACCCCTATCTTCAGCTATATTAATAATTGATATTTTGTGAATCTGTGCCTACCAGCAAAAACTCGACAGATATTTCTGAGTCTGGTGCTAAGTTCACCAGTGTCGCTGTCCTTAAAAACAGATCTATAATTTGAGAAAAAGTAATAAACATTTGCGTCACAACTGGGAATATTCACAATAAATCTGTAGGCCAGTGACAGGACTTTCTATCAATATGACAATTATTTGCAGATCACATCATAGACATACAGGCACAGACTACTGTAGTTGCTCTAAATATTGGGCCAGAATTGTTTGTGAAAACAGGGTAGACACAGATCAGACTGCTCCTAAAAGGATCAGTCTGATCAGGGTCTGCACTGTTTGCAATTCCACTAAAAATCTTTCGCCAAAATAATGAGATCGATGTCAGTTAAAAGTGTCATTAGAGTGACTGATCCATAGCCCCAATATTTACAACCATTTTGGTATAGGAATACTATTTTGAGCGCCAAAGTAAAGAAAACATGATTATTATTTCTAAATATAGCTCTTTGTGCTTCTTTCATATGCGTTGACCATCTTGGAACAGATCATCAATCCATTCCAAGGGTGTCAGCCTCACATTGTCTCCAAGGTTTCTTTAATAAGAACAGTTTTTATAGTCATTTCTGAGTTTTAGTTTTATTTTCCTATTCAAACTTTAGGGTACTGTGAAATTGAAAGTTATAAGTGAAGTAATATTTGCATGCAGCCCCACAACCTCATGTGTTAATCATGAAAAGAAAAGTGCAGAAAAAAATGAGTCTAACATGACTAAAATGAAATACCGTAAAATTTAGTAACTATCAACTGCACGAGCAACAGCTTTCAAAAATATGTGCCACATTTCTTGACCAATACTACTGCATGTAGGAGCGGATGTAGTGTAGTGGATAACACTCTGGACTACCAATCCAGGGGTCGCAAGATCGATCTCCCGCTTCTCCGGTCTTTCGGATGAGACTTTAAACCGAGGTCCCGTCTCCATATGACCTCGTTGTTGGTGGGATGTTAAACCCGAGTTCACTCACTCACTACTGCATGTGTGACATGCATGCTCACCGACTTTTTTGCGTACCATATGTTACTATATTTTTCACATGATTGGGTTTCCTCTTTGTCTCATCGGAAAAAAAAAAAATAGTTTTGTTAGAATTCAATGTCATTATGTCCAAGTTTTTCCATGCAGTTAAGCCATTTAGCATTGACTAGCTATATCTGTGATATAATTACGGAACAAGGTTGTTGTTGTTGTTATATTTAACGTCTATGATAAACAGCTATGGTCATGTCGGGATGGTCAGTCAACCGAACCACACTATTCCTGGGCAGGCTTAGACCTCCTAAGCGGTTAACCAGTAATAAGTGCAATAACTTGCAACTGCTCTTCTTGAATCTGGGGAAGGGGGAATGAAAGTAAGTGGCCGGACTGGGTATCGAACCTGGGACCTCTGGCTTATAGGGAACAAGGTATTTGAATGAAGTTGCCTCATGGTTATGCTAGCTTAAACCAATCATCAACCTGAATCACTGACTTGAATCTCTAAAAACTTGAACATTTGACTGGCCATAGCACTGCATAGTTTCGCATTCTCATCAGAGCCTTCAATGTTAAACTCCGTTCATAAATTCTGAAACTGGGTTTTTCGCTGCTCATACTTTTATTATCTAATCAATCCAGGTAAGACTTTGCATAGTGATAATACTAGACTTCCGCCGATTTCTCATCCACATGTCCTCTGACTCTGCTTCTCGTATGATGCTGGGCTTACCTGCACAAAAGTGCAAATAACAGATTTTCAATTCGAGACTAAGTCCATCGGACAGGTTGGAAACGCCTTTTAATACCATATAAAGTGGTCGCTATAAATAGTTTTGTGTATGGGTGGGGCTAGTATTCTAACACATGTTCTGCGCGTGCGAAATCGGTCAGCGTGACAACAAGCTTATCATCCGCGTAATTCTGACTCGATTTGAAATTGGAACACAGGGCATAAATTCACACTGAACAAGGTTTTCAGTGTTTTATCATAGTCCTGTGCCACTGGCAAACAACGTCTACGCGTCAGTGCGACGTAATGATGTTCATTGGCGCTATTTTAACGAAAATATAACAGCTTTCCACAGTAGATCTAAATAACAAAGTTCTGAAGTTTCAAAACATATGCATGTATTACCAATATTGAGTTAGAATTTCAAAGTTAAAGTCTCCATAGGCCTATCAGTGGTAATTACGTCAAAACACATTTCATTACGAAAAACGCTTCAGTCTTAACGGTCGATGAAATAATGTGGGTTGATGTGCGATCCATATAGATGACAAAATATGTTTCTTGAAAAGAACAAATCGCTGCACAAAATATAGTTTTCCTTTTCTGGTTCCCCATTGAGCGATGCAATATAAACAAAAGCGGAACAGTGATACGGGCCCCACGCTTGTACATTGTATTTTTACCGTTTTATTTAAAATGATGAAATCGAAAGTAATCATTTTAGTTGCCAATCAAAATGACCCAGATAATTTTTCAAACCTTTTTTATGTGAAACTCAATGATGTTTTATTTGTGAGACTTGGCTAATCACCATCATTTACAATACCTCACGACATCATGCTGATAGAGCAATGGGGCCTTTAAATACAAGGACAAAATCGTCCACCTCTCAAACTTACTACAGCTGCCTTCAGTCGGTCTACTCCTCCCCACACCCCACTCCCTCTAAAAAATAATATAATATCCCCACAATTCCAACAGCCCGTCCTCTCAATTAGTCTATCACTCAAATTCCCACCCCACGACATGGTCCCCGTCCCAAACACACCTTCAGTCCACCACCCAAACCGCCACCCTAGTCTCTAGACACGCCCTCCTCCACAAGCATCGGTTTCAGCGGAACCCTAATTTCAAACTGTCACAAACAAATACACTAAGCTCTGAATGAAGATCCTTTGGAAGCAAGGATTATGCCCAGACTCGGTTAATTGAGTCTGTTCATGTGCAGTTATGTAATGGTGCAACACTGCCCACGCCTATCAGCGGCTTCAGCAGAACACTCTTTTTGTCAAACTGACTCAGAATTAGTGTTCAAAGTAAGGTCTGGAGACTTATGGATTTTCATCACGCATACTTGTGATGGTTAACCATGCACTTTAAATGAACTGACATTATGGTTTACCATAACAAGTTAAATTTTACCACAAGATGTCACTACATGTCCGAAGGATTAAACGAGATGGAAAGCCATAATGTTAATTTCTTCTGGTGTTATGGCTGACCATAACGAAACCAAAACCCCTCAAGTACTTTTCACTGAGTAACTGGTGCAAAACTTGAGTAACCCATAGAATAAGCATATGTTGCAAAAAAGCAAGCATTGCAGACAATTTTGAAAAACGTAGCTCGACTTCAAAACGCTTTTTTTATCTGGAATTCTGGAATCATCCTTCGTGTGACTTTGCTGGAGGACCACACTTATTACCCGAATGACCAGCGTGATACCCACGTGGAATGTCTGTGAATATGTATGACTTTAGGCTGTCAATTTTCATCAAACGGTCTTAGTTTGCGGACGGGTTTTTGAAAATTGCTGTTTCATGCATGTAACTGCAGCATCAGTCGCCAGGCTAAGATACATGAGACCTTGATGAGAAATCGGCGGAAGCAGAGCTTTATCATTATGCACAGTCTTACCTGGATTGATTATGTTATGAAAGTATGAACAGCAAAAAACCCAGTTTCAGAATTAATGAACGGAGTTTAGTTGTGAATTATTCCCTGGGATGATATCCTTGTGTCAACCTCATCAAAGTTGTGTGTGTTCGAGTTTCCCCTTAGTCAAAAGCTTTGGTTGGGGGAGGTACCAGGGTACAAGACTGTCTCATCAAAATACCGTATTAATCCTAGTTAACACCCCTGTTCTAATAAACGCACCCTGCCTCTTTGCCAAAAATAATGTTATATTAATCAAAGCCCTGGTTAAGAGGAAGTATTTGATTATAATTGAAGGATAATTTTCTTCATTTCTCATTGAAACCATATGTTTTGACCCCTAATCTGAACCGTCTCGTCGAGACGGTTCAGATGAGGGGTCACAACATATGTTTTTATGTAGAAATAACAAAAATTATCCTTAATTATCACCAAATACTTCCTCTTAACTAGGGCTCTGATTAATTAACTTGCATGAATTCCTGTCTGCTTCTCTGCATAAGGTAGCTCTTTAAAATGGTTGACCCCTTCTGAAAAGGGAGGCAAAAATATTAGAGCTGCTTCCTCTGAAAGTACACCCATCACCTTTATATAGCTTATTAGAGGTATTTTGGCAGTGGCTATTTTACTACAGTTTAGGCTCTAAATAATGCCCCCTTTTGCAAAATGCAACACCCCTTGGGCGTTAAATAGGATTACTATGGTAATCATATGCAATATCAGGTCATGAAAAGATAATGTATAGATTGATGAATGACTTGCAATTTTACATCCTTTTTAACAGTATTTCAGACTAGAGGGTGACAAAAGATGGCTGTTGGCAATGGAACTCTATTTACTGTTAGAAAGATTTTCGCCTCCGGCGCATCTCAAACCGCTAGATCAGCAGGCCAGCACTAAAACTACTGAGCTATCTGGGCTCCTGAAAAGATAACTGCAGGGAAAGTATAAGTAGCAAAAAATATATTACTCACATATCTATTGACTTGGAAAATTTCATTCTAGGTCTTCCAATAGCTCTTCTCAGATACTCTACCTGAAAGTCACCACAATACTGGAATGATTTTGGATAAAGAAAAGCAAACATATGAGCCGCGACGCGAGAAAACCAACAATGTGGTTGTGCGCCCAGTGCAGACTCAGATCAGCCTTGGCATCAAACCAGTCCGATCAGACTCTTTGCTAAGCGCTCAAAGCGTAGCTAAGAGTCTAAGCTACCTCCATGCGGACAGCGAAGACTCTGATCAGACTGGGCGGATGCCCAGGCTGAACTGAGTCTGCGGTGGGCGCACAACCACATTGTTGAATTTGTCATGTCGCGGCTCATATAATGAATTTTATCCAAAATTATTCTTCTCAAATATATCATATAATGAAGTGTCTTCTGCTCTTTTGGCCAATCTAAATGTATATACAAGCCATGTGCCTATACACATTAATTTGTCCTCATTGTTTCCAGAAGAATATCTGAGCAAACCAGGACCAGCGGTAGTCTAGTGGATAACACACTAGACTATCAATCCAGTGTCACAAGATTGATCTCCCACTTCTTTGGTCTTTTGGATGAGACTTTAAACAAAGGCCTCGTCTTCGAATGACCTAGTTGTTGGTGGGACATTAGACCCAAGTTCACTCGCATACTCAGTCTGAGAAAACCATGCAGATCCATTTAAAGGAAGCAGTTTGATCAGGGCCAGTACTGTTCGAAATGAAGGGGCCAGTTACAAAACAGGCCACAAGAGAGTTATTGGGCTTGTCAAAAGTCAAAGTTGAAAGTTTTCATCACACAACATAGCAGGGTTACCATTGGAACTAAACCCTACAAATATACAGGCTCATAAGGTCAGTATTCAAAACAAATGTAGTATCTAAAACAATGATTTTTTTATCCTATCTCGAATGCAAATAAAAACAAACTTTTCTTGGCTTTTTTTCTTCTTTTTTTTTTTTTGATAGAGGGAAACCCCAGATGAACCACAATAGGAACCAGATTATCCATTCACCTGAACCATATGACTTGGGATAATAACTCCATGTATCTAAACAGCAATGCCTGAGAAAACAGTGCAGACCAAGATCAGACTGCTTCTCTAGGAGCAGTCTGATCAAGGTCTACACTGTTTATCATTCCTCCATAAAATCTTCAACACTGCTACTGTAAAGATTCTTAATATTGTGACACTTGAAATAATTACCACAACTGTCCCAAAAATGGAACAGTTTAGTTTTATAATTCAATAATAAATCCCGGTCTGGCCACATACTTTCATTTCTCCTTCCGCTGATTCAAGAAGGGCAGTTGTCAGTTACTGGCCAAAGTATGTGCACTTAGTACTGGTTAACCGCTTAGGAGGTCTAAGCCTGCCCAGGAATAGTGTGGTTAGGTTAACTGACTGTCCCGACATGACCTTAGTTGTTTACCTTGGACGTTAAGCATCAAATCAACCAACCAACCAACCAAATTCAATAATTGGCCTAAAAGATGCAGATGGAATGGCAAACAGTGTAGGTCCTGACCAGACTGCTCTTTTAAGAGCAGTCTGATCTGGGCCTGCACTGTTTGCTTTGGCCTGTCAGTCCCAGTACTTAAAATTTTTACGGTAACTATGTTTGAATTTTTCTAAAATTAAGGTAATTGGTTAAGATGCCCGATATTTGGGTAAAATTGCTAAATAATATTATCAGACACTTGATACTACATGTCAAAAATTTTACTTCCTCATACAAGTAAATTTATATCAAAACTCAAAAGCATTCAAATTATTTTCACCAAGGCCACCAACTATATTCCATTCAGCTCTAAGAGTATGGCTGTTTCAACAAATCATACTATCAAATCTCTTTGTATTTCAATCTATGTGAAAAAAGCAAGACTACTTGACCTTTAAGTATCCATGAAAGGACTTTTCATTGCCATAAAATTGAGCAATGACATGTATATTGAAGATACTACAAACTCTCTTACTGAAATATACTACATTTAAGATCAAACTTTCTTTGCAGAAATTAACAAAATTTCAGGATCAGTTGGGTTAGCAATGAACAGCTGTGGTGTACTATTTTTTTTTCAGTTTTCAGATTCAAAAAATGGAAGGTCATATCAAAGTTCCTAACTCGGTAAATATAGGATTTTACATGAGCGCTCACGTATTATTGAATTTCTTAAACGAGTTTGGGGAAAAGAAAAGATGCAAGGCTATGCCGAGCATCTTATCTTTTCCCCAATGAGTTTAATAAATGCAATAATACAGGAGCACAAATGCAAGATAATATATATCATATGACACTAAAATTGCATTTTATTAGCTAATTTTGCATGTCACGATTTCGCAATAAGAAAATCGCATCGTTTTTATGGACGTCAACCCATAATGTTACAACGTAACTTGCATATTTAATCCACTAGTTGATTATCGTTTTTAATGCATGGCTTTATTACACTCTCAGATGCAACGTCATATCATAAAGTGTCTAAGTGCTGTATTTTCAAGCAAGAATATGAATAATTATTCCAAAACTATTATCAAATACAAAGATTTGCACAAAGCCTGTAAATATAAGTATTACCGTAATGACCATCAATATTTGGACAGACAGGCCTGAGCAAACATTGCAGACCCAGATCAAACTGCTCCTGAAGGAAGGAGCAGTTTGATCCAGGAGCAGTTTGATCAGGGTCTACAACATTTGCCATTCATAAAGCATCATTTGGATGAATTAACGTGTGTAAAATCCACTTTCTAAGAATTTACAAACACTAATTGTCCAACTTTCAGGTGTCTGAAATGTTAGGGTCTTTATGGTAGCAAAACTGAAAAAAGCTGAATCTGCAAACAGCGTAGATCCTGATGAGGTGACTCATGATGAGGCACCTCATCTGGATCTGCACTGTTTGCCCTCTAGTCTTGGAATTCTGAATATGAGACAGCTCGGATGGAGGATTTTTTTTTTTTTTTAATTTTGCAAATGTTAATTTTGTTGGCTGCTTTATTGGTACTTTTAAGGGTTAACCGGGCCAGCAGTGGATACTTTTTATCAAGATAATACTGGCCACAACTCTGATCTTCATTTATATGATGGAAATTTCCCCTTAACAACGACAAGAATTCCGCGGAATGCTATGTCGCACCTGCTATGTGCCTTCCAATGAAAAACTAAATGCTAGGGTCGACGTTAATTATGCTAGGGTTGATGTAAGGTCACTGTGACCGTATTTCGCTACAGATATTTTTCATTTTGATAATTCTAAATACCAATGTCCCATTAATGCTTCACACAAAATTTCAGCCAAATATACCAAGCGGTTCTGGTTTTGCTATCTTTAGTAACAGGGGCCATCTTGGATTCTCTACTCGGCTGAATTTTATCATTCTGAAGCCCTGCAGTCTGATCATGCTGCATGTGAAATTTGAGAACCATGGATGCAGTGGTTTCAGAGAAAAAGCCGTTTCAATGGACTTAAATGCTAGGATCGATGTAAATTATGCTAGAGTTGACGTGGTTTCAGAGAATAAGCCGTTTGAATGGTTGGTTGGTTGATTTGATGCTTAACGTCCATGGTAAACAACTAAGGTCATGTCGGGATGGTCAGTTAACCTAACCACACTATTCCTGGGCAGGCTTAGACCTCCTAAGCGGTTAACCAGTACTAAGTGCACATACTTTCGCCAGTAATTCTTGAATCCGTTTGAATGGACTTAAATGCTAGGATTGATGTAAATTATGCTAGAGTCGACGTTAAGGTCACTCTGACCTAATGCCGATACAGATTTTTTTCATTTTTATAATTCTAAATTCCAAGGTCCCATTTATGCTTCACACAAAATTTCAGCCAAATATACCAAGCGGCTCTGGAGAAAACATTGATTTTATTGGTTTTGCTATTTTTAGTAACAGTGGCCATCTTGGATTCTCGACCCAGCTGAATTTTACCATTCTGAAGCCCTGCAGTCTGATCATGCTGCTTGTGACATTTGAGAACCATGGATGCAGTGTTTTAGAGAATAAGCTGTTTGAAAGGACTTAAACGCTAGGGTTGATGTAAATTATGCTAGGGTCGACGTAAGGTCACTGCAACCTAATTCCGCTACAGATTTTTTTCTTTTTGATAATTCTGAAAACTAAGGTTCCACTTATGCTTCATACAAAATTTCAGCCAAATATACCATGCGGTTCTGGAGAAAAATTGATTTTGTTGGTTTTGCTGTTTTTAGTAACGGCGGCCATCTTGGATTCTCGACCCGGCTGAATTTTACCATTCTGAAGCCCTGCAGTCTGATTATGCTGCATGTGAAATTTGAGAACCATGGATGCAGTGGTTTCAGAGAATAAGTCTTTTGAATGGACTTAAACGCTAGGGTCGACGTAAATTGTGAACTGACGGACGGTCGGACGGACGCAGGGACGGAAAACTGGACGCCTATATTGCACCTTGCTAAAGCAGGTGCGACAAAAACTAACTAAAATAACCAAAACCAGAGGGCCAATGGCCCTATATCGCTCACCTGAGCACTGAGGTTATGTTGGAAAAACAGCAACAAAACCACTTGCCCAACAGCAATAAAAAAAAAATGAAAATCTTGCCTTTCGGTTGCCATAACAACCAATCAAAATCAGGGATTTAGGCAAAATTCATATGGCTGGTAGAAGACTATACTCCAGAAACATTTCTGTAAAGCTTTATCAAAATATCTGCAGTAACACAGAAACAAATGCAATATTTCCAATTTCCCCATTGTAAGTCTGTGGAAACTCTAAGTTGCCATAGCAACAAATTCACATCAGCAACGGTAAAATAAAACATAATTTAGAGAGAGGCTAATGTAATTGACATGTATGCAAAGTATCACCTTCATCCCTTTTATGGCTTCTGAGGAAAAGATTTTGTAATATTTTCAAAAATTTACCATTTATTTTGCCATGGCGACCAATCAAATTCAGCAAAATTCATATGAATCATAGAAGACTACCCAAGGAACATTTTTATTGAAAAAAATTCTAAATAACTGGTGTGAGACAGCAAAAATTGCCAATTTTCCCTTTCCCCATTATAAGTAAATGGAAACTATAAGTTGCCATAGCAACCAGAGTTCTTATGGGATTGAAAGAAAAAAACATAATTTATGTAGAGGCTAATGTCATTTACATGTATGCAAAGTATCAGCTTCATTCCTCTTATGCCTTCTGAGGAGAAGATTTTTGAATATTTTTGTCTAAAATTTACCCTATATTTTGCCATTGCAACCAATCAAATTCAGCGATTTGGTCAAAATTCAAATGAATCGTAGAAGACTACTCAAGAAACATTTCTGTGGAAAAAAAATCCAAATAACTGCAGTGAGATAGCAAAAATTGCCAATTTCCATTTTCCCCATTATAAGTCAATGGAAATTATAAGTTGCCATAGCAACCAAACTGCTGGAGCAATTGCCATGAAAAACAGTAATTCTATAGAGGTTAGTACTAAGATCATTTCTGTAAAGTTTGAACTTTATTGGCCACAGAGTTTCTGCGGAGATGATTTTTTAATATTTTTCTATTTTTAACTATTCGGTTGCTATGGCAACCAGTCAAATTGAACATTTTGCCGTAATTTAATATGGCTGGTTCGGGACTACTCATGGGACATTTCAATAAAAGTTCTGTCAAAATATCTGCAGTGACATAGCAATAAATGCAAATTTTCCATTTTGCCATTGTAAGTCAATGGCAACTTTAAGTTCCCATAGCAACCAAACTGCTAAAGCAATTGCCAAGAAAAACAGTACTTTTATGGAGGCTAGTACCAAGATCCTTTCTGTGAAGTTTGAGCTTTATTGCTTGCATAGTTTCTGAGGAGATGATTTTTGAATATTTTTTCTATTTTTAACCATTCGGTTGCCATGGCAACCAGCCAAATTGTGCAATTTACATAAATTTCATGTGGTTGATAGAGGACTACTAAAGGAACATTTCTATAAAAGTTTTGTCAAAATATCTGCAGTGACATAGCAATAAATGCAAATTTTCAATTTTTCCCATACAAGTCAATGGCAACTTTAAGTTGCCATTGCAACCAAAGTTCCAAAGCAATTTGGATAAAAAACAGTATTATTGGTTCCCCCTGCCTATAGATGCTGCACATGAAATTTGGTAACAATGGGCATTGTAGTTTCAGAGGAGATGTCGTTTGAAAATGTTGAAGGACGGATGGACGACGGACGACGGACGACGTACGACGGACGACGGACGACGGATGCCTGCCTATACTATAAGCTCACCTGTGAGCCTTCGGCTCAGGTGAGCTAAAAATCTAGATCCATCTTGTCAAGTGGATCTAGACAGTTGGGATTGTTTTGCAACAAAAAAAAAATCTAACTGTAGAATTAATACAAGACTGATTTAGATATCTGGGGTCATTTTGGAAGGGAAAAAACATCTCATAGTCAAATAAATATGAGCCGTGACACGAGAAAACCAACAAAGTGGTTGTGCCCCCAGTGCAGACTCAGATAAGCCTGGGCATCTGCCCAGTCTGATCAGGCTCTTCTGTAAGTGCTGAAAGGGTAGCCAAGGGTCTAAGCTACCTCCATGCGGACAGCGAAGACTCTGATCAGACTGGGCAGAGGCCCAGGCTGATCTGAGTCTGTGCTGGGCACACAACCACTTTGTTGGTTTTGTCGTGTCACGGCTCATATTAAGACCCTAGCGTTTGTCGCGGCTCATATAGTGATTAGTTCTTTGTCACAATAATCCTTACCCTAGCAAGGTCTGTAACTTACTTCTTTCAGTTTGAGATCTCTGTTCTTTGTCTTTCTCATTATCATCTGACTAGGTTGGAAACATCTACTTGGTCCATCTTCTATATACTTGACCTGGTTGGGCTGGAATTAAAAACAACATAATAGTTACTTATAATAAAACAAGGGCTTCGCAAGCGGCGCATAATACGCCCGTTTTAATGTACGTCATAAAGGAATTATAGAATGAACAAGATTGTTTACAAAAGGACAGACAGGCAGACAAACAGAGGAAACCACACTTTAATTAATGATGGCAACATTATTTAAATATTTAACACATCAAATACTGTTAGTATACCAAAAATCAGCTTCCAAGGTGAAGTGGCTCCTAAGTTGAGTAATGCCAAAGTCAAACAAGGAAGATAATTCATAAACTAAATACATTCTTGGTTCTAATACAATCCCTTGACAATATACACATCTCCATAAAGTTGTGCTAAAATATTCTAAACGGTTAAGAAGTTACAGAGTAAACAGGAAATTTATACATGGGCAGATAATCCAGTAAGCAAGCCAGAGTCATGGTTCTTGCTCAGGATTCATTGCCCCATTATTACACACATTCCTTCAAAGTTTCATTCTAATATTTCAAAGGGTTGAGGAGATATGGAGTGAATGGAAATGCCTAAAAATAATGATCAAAGGGAGGTTACTCCAAAATTAAGAAAGGGAGAGCAACCATTCTTATATGTGACACATCATCTTGTGATCATGCACATTGCTATAAAGTTTCATCATGATATTCCAAACAGTTACTGAGTTAATGTATGCACAACCTAAAAATACACAAAAATAGCCGAAAAGAACTAATAAAAGGGACGTAACTCAGAAACGAAGCAAAGGGAGAGCAACCGTTGTTGTACGCGACACATCGTTGGGACTTCATACACATTGCTATGAAGTTTCATGAAGATATTCCAAACAGTTATCTAGTTATGGCGCGCACAAGACCTGCAGGGAAAAAAAAAAACAATCAAAGGGGCATAACTTGGAAACTAAGGAAGAGGGAGCAACAATTCTTGTATGCCATACATTCCCCTTACCCACTACATATGGCTACAAAATTTCATGAAGATATCCCAAATGGTTAATGAGTTATGGCACACACAAGAATGTTTATGGACAGAGGAAAGGGAGTTTACTCCAAAATTAAGAAAGGGGGAGCAACCATTCTTATATGCGACATATCATCTTGTGATCATGCACATTGCTATAAAGTTTCATCAAGATATTCCATACAGTTACTGAGTTAATGTATGCTTAACATAAGTATACACAAAAATAGCCGAAAAGAACTAACAAAAGGGATGTAACTCAGAAACTAAGAAAGGGAGAGCAACCATTGTTGTACGCGACACATCGTTGGGACTTCATACACATTGCTATGAAGTTTCATGAAGATATCCCAAACGGTTATCTAGTTCTGGCGCGCACAAGACCTGTAGGGTAAAAAACAATCAAAGGGGCATAACTTTGAAACCAAGGAAGGGGGAGCAACCATTCTTATACGCGACACGTTCCCCCTACCTAATACATATGCCTACAAAATTTCATGAAGATATCCCAAACGGTTACTGAGTTATGGCGCGCACAAGAATGTTTACGGACGGACGGACGGACGGACGGACAGACGGACGGACGGACGGACAGCGCCATGACATAATACGTCCGTTTTTTCAAAACGGGCGTATAAAAACGAAAAAAAAAACAAGTCTTAAGGAGCACCCTGATCAGGGTCTGCTGTCTCTGCTACTGTAATCACCAATCCAAAACCATGCCTACTTTAAACAGATATGCATCCTTCCATTAACTGTAAGGTAAAATCACAGGCTTACTATGAGACATTCAACATGAGCCATTTTGTTTGTGGGACTATGTCATGTGCTAAATTGTCATTGCACTGGCCAGTTAACCTTATCAGGTGACTTTTGAGTGACATTCTGAGTGTGGCTAAAAACTATCAAATGTATTATTGTTCGCAGTTTTGCAATTTTAGACATTTTCTCTGATTCTAAAGTTAGCAAATTTGTTACGTTTTCCTATCATTCCTTAATAAAATCATCATGTTGGCAGATATGAAAGTTTGCAAATTTATGTTCCATAAATATTTGTTCAATTACAGTAGTATGTCAGCAGTTTCTGAACAACTGATAACAACAGCCACACCCAGAATGTCACTCAAAAGTTACTAGATAGTGTTTAACTGCCCAATGCATTGACAACTTAGCATGTGACATGGTCCCACAAACAAAACTGCACATGTTGAATGTCCCATATAAGTCTTTGATTTAACCTTAGAGTATGGTTATGGAAGAATGCATACCTGTTTAAAGCAGTTATGATTTCAGAACGATAAGTTAAAGTGACTAGTTGGGGTGTTCTTTGACAGGAAACATTTGGATTATGTAAATGACATGAATTATTGTAAAGTAAGCTCAGTCAGACCCATTGCATCTGGTTTGCTGGAAAGTCGTAACAAAAAGCAGTAAATTTTTTATACTCTGCATTCTAGCTGTACTGTGCATTTTAAACAATGAATACACTTGTGATACAAGTGTTTCACACACAGTATGTCATGAGAAGATGACCTTAATACAACTGAACTTCGATCAGTGGCATTCACTCAGCTGGCTCAAGCTTTACTGTACGCAAATCAAACTGATGGCCCTAGTTGATATCTGATTTTTCTGTCTAACAATCGTATGTTGGTGAAATCCAGGCAGTCTCTAGAAGACTATGTATACTACAGTCCCTTTAAATACCAAGTAAACTACCTTACAATGAGATGGATGGATGCATGATTTGGGATTTTACATCCTTTTCCAGAGCTCTAGATAAGAGGGAGTATTTGATGATAATTAAAAGATAATTTTTCTTATTTCTCATCGAAACCATCTATTGTGACCCCTCATCTGAACCGTCTCGTCGAGACGGTTCAGATGAGGGGTCACAAAATATGTTTTTATGGAGAATAAACTAAAATTATCCCTAATTATCACCAAATACGCCCTCTTATCTAGAGCTCTGCTTTTCAACAGTTTTTTGGTCATATCAGGATGATGGGAGGGTGATAAAAGCAATGAAATCTTGCTTACAGTTGAAAACATTTCCTCCTCAAGTGGGAATCGAATCCAGGCTCTCTAGAGCAGCAGGCCAATTTTAACACTTAACCCACTGAGCTACCAGGGCTCTTCTCTTACACTGATACTAAACTACCGTAATGAACCTAAAATTTCGGACACCTGAAAGTTCGACAATTCTTAGAAACTGGATTTTACACAGGTAAATGGATCCAAATGATGCTTAGTGAATGGCCAAGCCAGGCAAACGTTGCAGACCCTGATCAAACTGCTCCTACCAGTAGTGTTAAAATGACTTGTATTATAATGAGGCTCGATGGTAGTTTTAAAAGCAAAAATAAAGGCACAAACTGATCATATTAACTTCAAAGTGTTGTTCAGATGCTTGATTTAACTTAAATAATGTTCCTGCTTTATGGTATGCACCCACTTCATATTGTATCAGCAACCATCACTGACAATTACATGTATTACTTATCCACATACAGTTAAACATGTCATCTCTAATATAGCCTTATAAAAAGGCAATTTTTTCATACCTCCATAGGCAAGTACAGTCAAGCCTGTCTTAAAGGCCACCTCTATTGAACCAAAACCTGTCTAAAAGGCCAAAATCTCATATTCCTAAGTAGCATTTTCAGTTTGAATTCACCTGTGTAAAGCAACCACCTGCCTTAAGCAAACAGTTTTGGCCCATCTTCAGACATTCTACCTGTACTGAACCAGCCCCGGTCTTAAGCAACAACATTCTGGCTTTCCAGTTTCTGCACTTGCTTAATGCCCCTATTCCACACAGATCACGAATCCCAAGAATCGCCACGAATCGATAAATATTAGGATTCGTGGCGATTGTAAATTTCTGGTCCAATTCGTGATGTTCTACGATTCAGTTACGATACAAGTACGACAGGGTTACGAATATTCGTGGGATTCGGCTGGATTGGGCTGGACTCGCACGAATATTGTCAAGAATTCAGTACGATTTACAAGAACCTATTTGGAAATACTGTACGAATGTTTAGAATTAGTTAAGAATTAGCTAAGAATAAGCCGAAAGCACAGACGAATCCGGTACGAATAAAAATGAATTCGTGACTATTCTTGAAAATCCGTCGGATTTTCTCTCGAGATATGTATAAAAAGGCCCAAAGCCTGGTCAGATCCTTTGCTGTACGTACATATTAAGTATGAATCATCAGAAATCTATTGCCACTAAATGAAGTCTGTACCCACAAGGCACATGACATCGTAACGACGTCGTACTAAGGTCAATGCGACGTTGTGACGTCTCACTGACGTCAGTACGACGTCATATGCCCGCTGGGTAGATAAATGCATGCGTCCAGAGTCACCACTGTGCGCAAATGCATTAAGGTACATATTCACGATTCCACGAATGAGTTAAGAACACCTGAAAACGCCTCAGAATCGATTTCGATTCAGTTACGATGCCTAGGAATGCACTAAGAATCTGTTACGAATTAACTACGAATTTTTGGAATCGGGAGTTCATGACCAAAGTTTTGAACAGCTCAAAACTTTTGCCACGAATTCCCGATTGTTCAGGAATTGCAAGAACTGACTACGCATACATACGATTCAGTTAAGAACTGCACGAAGTAATTACGATTCAGCTACGAACTCTAAAATATATCAATAAGTGGCGATTCGTGGGATTCGTGGTCTGTGTGGAATAGGGGTATAATGCAGGTTTCCACTTCATAATGTGCTTAGACATAAACAATAACTATAGGATCACAATCAAGGGGTACATTTCGGCATAACCCCTTAAATAAACTCGAGCAATAGTCAGGTACATGTGAGCCGCGACACGACAAAACCAACAATGTGGTTGTGCGCCCAGTGCAGACTCAGATCAGCCTGGGTATCCGCCCAGTTTGACCAGACTCTTCGTTAAGTGCTCAAAGGGTAGCTAAGGGTCTAAGCTACCACCATGCGGACAGCGAAGACTCTGATCAGACTGGGCAGATGCCCAGGCTTATCTGAGTCTGCGCTTGGCGCACAACCACATTGTTGGTTTTGTCGTATCGCAGCTCATGTATTCCTGTGCCTACTCAAAGGCTATGATACATATCTCCCAGTAGCCACAGAAATACCAGGGTATTACCAGGGTTCACCCTTTAAGGGCCTAAAAGCAGACGACAAAATTTATGTCTGCAGAATTTCAAAAAATGCCTTGTCCAAGATATTTCATATTGAGAATTCAAAGACTAGAGGGCAAACAGTGCAGATCCTGATGAGGTGGGTCATTATGAGCCACCTCATCAGGATCTACCCTGTTTGGCAAGTTCTGCTATTTTCATCGATCACTGGTGCTTAAAGTGTTAACCCAAGTATTTATGCAGAACATGGCTATAAGTTTTTACAATGTTCCAGGTAAGGTGGAGAACTGATGATAATTCTATGAAATTTTAGTTAGATCTCTACTAATTAAGGTGTATGAGAACACCTCCATGATCTCCACCATTTTTACAAAGGGTGATAACTTTTGATTTTTGTTTTCTTCCTTGCATGACGATGCCCTATCAAACTGAGGTCAATTCTTAAAGAGGAGCATATTCTTTCCTTTAAGAGTAGACTCTTACTGAGAATGGAGGCAAAAAAAGAAATGGCAGAGTTGATTCCCCAGAAAGTGTACTCATCCACTTTAAAACATATGTTGTGGTCCCTTCTTAGAGATGCCTTGGCGAGGCAATTCTACTTCTTAGAACTGCCTTGGCGAGGCAATTCTAATATGAGCCACCAATGAAAATAAAACAAGAGGCTATGAAGCTCACCAGATCTCTAGCTCAAAATTGCTATCAAATTCGTACAGACTCAAATTGCTGTTTTAATTTTCCCCATCGTAAGTCAATGCAACTCTAATTTGCCATAGCAACCAAACAAAAGAGCCTCATATTTTCAATTCCCCAGCCCAAGGATACTTAAGAAAAAATATGACCCAATCAGCCAAGTGACTTCAGAAGAGAATTTTTTTTTCCTTTTTTTGCTTAATGGCTTACAACCAATAAAAGGAGCAGTGGGCCAAAAAGCATATAGCTGAAAGAAGACTTCTCAAGGAACATTTCTATAAAAGTTTTGTCAACATATCTGCAACGGCTTGGCAGTAAATAAGTCAATGCAACTGTAAGTTGCCAAAGCAACCAAACTAAAGAGCCGATTTTTATATAAAACATAAATTTTTAATCCCCCAGCCTAAGTATGCTACAGAATGAAATCTGGGCCTTATCAGTCCAGTGGCTTCAGAGGAGATAATTTCTAAGTATTTTTTTCCCCATTTTTTTGCATTTTGGTTTCCATGGCAACCAATAAAAGGAGCAGTAGGCCAAAAAACATATAGCTGGTAGAAGACTTCTCAAGAAACATTTCATAAAAGTTTTATTAACATATCTGCAATGACTTGGCAGTAAATGCCATTTTCAATTTTCCCCCATTCTAAATCAATGCAACTGTAAGTTGCCATAGCAACCAAACTTGAGAGCCGATTTTCATGAAAAACATAAACTTTCAATCCCCCAGCCTAAGGATACTCCTGATGAAATCTGCCCTTTATCAGCCTACTGGCTTCAGCGGAGACAATTTTTTAAGTATTTTTTTTTTTTTTTTCATTTTATGCGTTTTGGTTTCCATGGCAACCAATAAGAGGAGCAGTGGGCCAAAAAGCATACAGCTGATATAAGACTTCTCAAGGAACATTTCTATAAAAATATTTGTCAACATATCTGCAATGGCTTGGCAGTAAATGCCACTTTTCAATTTTCCCCATTGTAAGTCAATGCAATTGTAAGTTGCCATAGCAACCATACTAAAGAGCCGATTTTCATAAAAAAAACACACAAACTTTCCATCCCCCCCCCAATCCCCCTTCCCCCAGCCTAAGGATACTACAGATTAAATCTGGGTTTTATCAGCCCAGTGGCTTCAGAGGAAATACTTTTTTCAGTATTTTTTTTTTTTCATTTTTTGCATTTTGGTTTCCATGGCAATCAATAACAGGAGCAGCGGGACAAAAACATATAGCTCATAGAAGACTTCTCAAGGAACATTGTTATAAAAGTTTTGTCAACATACCTGCAATGGCTTGGCAGTATATGCCATTTTTCAATTTTCCCCATTATAAGTCTATGGGAACTATAAATTGCCATAGCAACCAAACTAACGGGCAGATTTCCATTAAAACACAAAATTTTAATCCCCTAGCCCAAGTATGCTACATATGAAATTTGGGCCCAATTGGCCAAGTGGCTTCAGAGGAGATGTCGTTTAAAAGTGTTGACGGACAGAGGACAGACGACGACAGACAGACAACGACTGACAACTGTTACAGTCACTGCCTATCCTATAAGCTCCCCGTAGCCTTCGGCTCTGGTGAGCTAAAAATTATCCCAAGATTATCCCCAAAACTTCATTATATCTGGAGCTCTGTCAAAACCCTCACCTGTAATATGAGTCTATCAAGAACACAATGATCAGGCTGAGTTTTACTTTTCTTTGGACTTTTTTGTGTGAGAAGTCTTCGAAGTTTTTGTGTATATTCAGAATCTTTATCTGTATGTAAGAACACTGAAAAGTCTATACTCTTAGGTCTTTCCCTGAACTTTGGTATTTCTTCGATACTATGGAGAGATCTTGGGTGTTTTGTTTTCATTCTTAGACCTGGGCTATAGCTTAATGGCCTAGATTTAGTCACAGGCTGCTTATAGTAGTTTTCTACTGCATCCAGACTTCTAGGCCTTTTAATAATCTTTGCACCAGGATCAAAGGCTGTAATCAAAGGTGGTGGACATAACTTTAAAGGTATGTCATGTCCAACAAATGTTTCAGTAGTCTTTGGTGCTGGAGGGTTTATGTCTACCCCATCCTTCTGAACCGCAGATGTATCACAATTTTTCACTTCCACATCCTTATTCAACTCATTTCCAACAACAGTACTGCATTCCACACCAATGCTATCACTTTCATTATTATTATCCACTTTCACTCCATCTGAATGTTTCACATCATCAGACCTATCTATAACTCCATTAGCACTACCCACAGCAGGCACTTCACTAGAATTTTCTACTGCACCATCACCAACTTGTTTAGTCTCGGAATCATCAGGAGATTTCTCTTGTTTATCTTGAGTTTCACCCCCTTTCTTTGGGTCACCACAGTAGACTTGTGCACTAGCTCTGTTCCAAGGTTTCTGAGACTCTCTCCTGATAATATCCCGCTTTTTAACATTTTCAGGTGGTTCCTCAACTTTTTCTGGCTTTGGGGAAATACAACCCATTCCCAAGGTGGGGTAATGTTTTAACACAATAAACCAGCATCAAAATGGAGTTTATAATAGGCTGATTTGAAGTGCAGGAAGTTTAATATGAATACAAACCAGATATAACAACTTAAATGAGGATAAAAACACTTCCTTTGTGTGTAGTTACGATAAGTTTAAGATAAATCAGTCACATAACATTGAAGTTTCACACCATAAAATTATGGTACGTGAATAAACTTCCATGGTTTGGCTGCCATTTTTACAAGGGGAACAACTTTAACAGAATAGTATTTGCTTCTCCTATACATGAATTCCATATCAAAGAAGGGCTAATCTTAAAGGAAAGAATTTGCTAGAGAGAGCAAATTTTCTCCTTTTAGAGTAGATCTCTCGAGAGAGTGACTTCTTTCCTAGAGAGCAAATTCTTTCCTTTAAGAGTTCCTCTCTAGACAGCAATTCTTTCCATTATGATTAGCTCTCTAGAGGGCAAATTCTTTTCTTTAAGAGTAGTTCTACAAAGAGTGCAAATTCTTTTCTTTAAGAGTAGCTCTATAGAGAAGGCAAATTCTTTTTTAAGAGTAGCTCTCTAGAGAGAAAATTCTTTTTTAAGAGTAGCTTTACCACAAGCAAACTGTTTTCTATAAGAGTAGCTCTAGAGAGAGCAAATTCTTTTCTTTAAGAGTAGCTTTACAAAGAGCAAATTGTTTTCTTTAAAAGTAACTCTGTCGAGAGAACAAATTCTTTTCCTAAAGAGTAGCTCTGGAGACAGTAAATTTCTTTTCTTTAAGAGTAGCTCTCTAGAGAAAACAAATTCTTTTCTTTAAGAGTAGCTTTACAAAGAGCAAATTGTTTTCTTTAAGAGTAGCTCTAGAGAGAGCAAATTCTTTTCTTTAAGAGTAGCTCTAGAGGAAACAAATTCTTCTCTTTAAGAGTAGCTTTACAAAGAGCAAATTGTTTTCTTTAAGAGTAGCTCTAGAGAGAGCGAATTCTTTTCTTTAAGAGTAGCTCCCTTGGAAAAAATCTTCTTTAAGAGTAGCTCTAGAGAGAGAGCAAATTCTTTTCTTTTAAGATTAGCCTCTGGGGGGGGGGGGGGGGGGGGGGGGGAGGGGAGGGAAGGGGGAGGGAAGGGGGAAGCAAATATTTCGATGTCAGATTGATCTTTCTTTGAGAGGTATATCCCATATACCTTAAAATTAAAGCAGTAAACAACATTATTTTGACTTCCTTTTACCATATAAATATTATACACTCTGAACATTTGGACTCTAACACCAGGGCATGCGGTGCAGACTGCGGTCACATCGTTTTGTAAAATTTGTATGATCAGTGTCTACACTGTTTGCCTGTTGCACTGGCAATTTTAAGCCCATGGCCCACAAGTAATATAAACTTGTTGACTATTTACGCATAACTGAAGTGAATATAATTGAGCCAAAACAGGACAAAACCAACAAAGTGGTTGTGCACCCAGCGCAGACTCAGATCAGCCTAGGCATCTGCCCAGTCTGATCAGACTCTTCACTAAGTGCTTAAAGGGAAGCTAAGGGTCTAAGCTACCTCCATGCGGACAGCGAAGACTCTGATCAGACTGGGCGGATGCCCAGGCTGATCTGAGTCTCCACTGGGCACACAACCACTTTGTTGGTTTTCTTGTGTCACGGCTCAAATTATGACGGAATACTCAAAATTTAGGGCAATGATGGACCATATTGTTGTCATATAATAACATTAAAGTGAATGCAAGGGTACACCTCCACAACTTGGCAGATTTTACAAAGGGAAACTACTTTTGTGACTTCATGTTTACTTCCCTGGATGATAAAGTCCATCCAAAAATGGGGTCCACTCTGTTATGACAGAATTTGCTCCAAGGGAAGTTAGGGCACTTTATAACTTTCTTAGTACTGCATTTCTTCCAATGAACACCCCTAGAGGTGCTGCAATTCCATGTCCATAAATGGCACTGTTGGAACAAAATTTGGGCAATACGGTAGAATCAGGTAACTTCGGACAGCAGGTAAATTCGGACAGTGACATTGTTTCCTTTATATGTCAGTTGTTTGGAATTAAAGCAAAAATAACTGGGCAAACAGTGAAAATCCTGATGAGACAGCTCATTATGAGCCGTCTCATCTGGATTTTCACTGTTTGCAAAGGTTTGTCTGAATTTACCCGCTGTCGGAAGTTACCTGACAAAGACCCATGGTCTGGAACCAAACTTCGTGGAATTCAGCCATTTTTTTTACAGAAAATGTAAAGAGAGAAGAGCCAAGCATTTATTAGGGAGGGGATGTTGATTAGAAGTAATACAACACATTGCTTTTGCTCTGCTCAGACTGTGCTGGTGCTTTATCCATCCGGTAGGGGTCTTTTCACAAACACTGCATAGGGCCAAAAATAAAAATTTGTTTGTTTGCAATTGCCTACATAGCCACCAAAATCCTCCCTCCCAAAAAAATATTTTTGGCCATTTGAGACTGGTTTTTTTTGTTTTTGTTTTTTTTTCAAAAAAAGCAAATATACCATGATCAACCTGAATAGTAAGACAAACAGGCCTGACAAAATAGTATAGACCCAGATCAGACTGCTCCCAGACTGGCTTAATACCTGCACATTTTGGGTACACCATTTGTGGGCAAAATAGATATGTTTAAAATGTAGGATGCTATTATCTTAGTATTATGGGCAGTTAGTGAAACAATGTGTTGACATTTTATGTAGTACCAGTATTTATTGTTGTTATTTTTATAGTTTGCAGGAATTGAAAAAAAAAAGGGGGAAAAAGCCAACCCTCCAGGGCGGAAACTGCAAACAAAATATTTTTTATGCTTGGCCTAATCAAAGTAAATCAGTAAGTGGGGGCTTTTTATTAATTTTAGGTATACAGCAGAGGGGGAACCAAACTGGGGAAAATATGTTATTTTGTCAACAAAACCTGTAAAGTAATCAATTTAGATTGAAAATTTATTCATCATAGGAGAATTTTATAAAGATACCATTCAAAATGATCATTTTATTTCAGATAATGCAGGTGTCCCAATATCTGGGATTAATTGCAAGAGTGAGTGAACTCGGGTTTAACGTCCCACCAACAACAAGGTCATATGGAGATGGGACCTCGGTTTAAAGTCTCATCCGAAAGACCGGAGAAGCGGGGGATCGAACTTGCGACCCCTGGGTTGGTAGTCCGGAGTGTTATCCACTACGCTACAGTGGCTCCTTTAATTTCAGGAACAGCATCTTAACCCACTAATCTACAACTCTTTGTACATTATAGCTTCCTCATTTAGTTATAATATTTTGTTATCAATTTACAAGAGCAGAAATATTTCATATTAATCTAATATTGAGATAATTAGGTTCACAGATCAATGTCTTTTATTTTCTTATCTGTGTATCAATTTCTCAGCAATTTCAAGAAGCTGGCAAGCTTTTTAATGGGTACAACAAATCTACCAACAACTGCATGAGGTCTATTATACTGAACATGCAGGTTCATTTAACACTTTAAGCACCAGTGACGAAAATAGCAGAATTTGCAAACAGTGTAGATCCTGATGAGGCGGCTCATGATGAGCCGCCTCATCTAGATCTACACTGTTTGCCCTCTAGACTTTGAATTCTCAATATGAAACGTCCGGGACAAGGCATTTTTTGAATTTTTGCAGACATACATTTTGTCGTCTGCTTTTTGGTGCCTAAAGAGTTAAATTAAAAATGGAGGTCCATTACTTTTGGGTATGAGACTTTGGCCCCTTAATTCAGGTTTTTGCTTAACAGAGGCGGCCTTTAAAACTAAAAAGATTTGACTGGACTGTGTGCTAACCCGTTTATAAAGCGAATATGAAAGGTTTTATTTTCAATGTTGCCTTCACTTGAATCTAAGATCTATACAACTGTGATCAAATAAATTCCGAAGGAAGATCTTCTGGAAGCAAGGAATGCATCACAGAAACGACAATAGCAGACTCAATTCAATGGAGTCTGTTCATAAGCAGCAATGTAACTCTATTTTCAAACTGACTCAGAATTAGCCCAATGAACCCAAAAGACCAGAAAATATATGACCCGTGACACGACAAAACCAACAAAGTGGTATATGCGCCCAGTGAAGACTCAGATCAGCCTGGGCATCCGCCCAGTCTGATCAGAGTCTTTGCTGCATGCATAGAGATAGCTTAGACCCTTAGCTACCAGTTACGCACAAGCAAAGACTCTGACTATACTGCATGGCTGCCCAGGCTGATCTGAGTTTTCGTTGGGCCAGTAAGCCACTTTGTTGGTTTTGTCATGTCGGGGCTCATATAATCTGCATTATGATGAACTATGATCAAGTTTTCACATGTGCTGATGCTTTTTTTTTTTTGCTTTTTTTCCGACTTTCATCACTTTTCCAGATACCCCTCTGAAGCAGAGAAGTTGGGGTCTTTCCTTTACTATAAGAGGACACCCCTATTGAAAAGAGAGGCAAGAAAGAAAATGGCAGAGTTGCTTTCACCAAAAGTTTACCAAACTAGAAGCATGGTAACTAATAGGGCCCTGCCTTTATGGGACTGTTGATGGCATTTAACCTTTACCCTGCTAGAGGCGACTATAGTCCCCCAAGGGTGGTAGGTCACTTTGAGAGGCTGTCAGGCAGCTCACACATCGGCCATATTGAGTGAACATTTCAAGCAAATCGATCAGAGTTTGTGGAAGTTATGGCTTCTGAGATACCCCTACCCCAGTTTAGGGCCAGGTGAATTATTTTTCGAGCAGTGTAAGGGTTAGTCATATGGTCCCAACCAGAAATAACAGCTTTCTATTATCATGTAGTTTTTTCATATTATGTTGTTTGGAATTAAGCCTCTGGTAGAGTCATTAAGACCTGAGAGAAGTACAAAACTATGACTGATGAAGACAAGGGCAACAATTCTGTGAATCAGGAAGCTGGAGTTACCATTCTTCCACTCTGCACACGTTCAGACTCTAAAGAGTAAGAATGCAAAGTTTGATGAAAATGACTGTGATTAAAACAAAGGCCACAACTCTGTAAGATAGGGAGGTAGATTTTCTGGTCTTGCCTTCCGTACACCCTAAGACTATAGTAAGTATGCACAGTTAGATGGAAGTATTTCCATAGATGACATAGATATGACAAGGACACAAAATCAGGAAGCTAGAGTTACTGTTCTTGCACTCTGCACACCCTCAGGCAATGGCAAGTATGCAAAGTTTGATGAAAATATTTCCAAGAATGACATAGATATGGCCCAGACACAAAACCATGGCGGATGGACAGACAGAGGTGTGGACAGATGGACAAGTTAGTTACTATGAGGCCTCCGCAGACGTCATGAAAGTATGTCATAGTCAATGAGGTATGAGCAGGACATGAAATCATGACTGTGATTTAAACAAGGACCACAACTCTGTAAAATAGGAAACCAGAGTTACCGTTCTAACACTATGCTGAGACTATAATTCTACAGGGCACAGTGAAAAGAAAGGAAAGAAGAGGTACATGTTCACAGAAGAAGAGCTGGGAAGACAATATCAAGGAGTGGACAGGTATGGACTTTGCTAGCACACCTAGGGCAGCTGAATACAGGACTAGGTGGAAGGGCATTGTAAAGTCATCTGTGGTGCCCCAACAACCTTTCAATATAATAGGATACATTAGACTAGACTGCATTTACTCAACCCCCCCCCCCACCCCCAATTCAATAGAATTAATATGGTATTCAAATTTTAGGATAATTTCAGTAATGAGTGACGGTGTCCCAATATTTTGGGTACCAGTATAATTACTATTTCCTCAGTCATATCCTTTTTCCCTTCACATTTTATCTTCAATATTTCATACTGCAACATCTAATGCACAGAAATATAATATGTATTTAGTCTTTATACCTCAATGTATATAAGATACCCAAATCTTTAGCATGGAATACCTTGAAAAGAGCAGGGTCTACTCTGGGTAATGTGGTACCAGCCAGATACAGCATGGTTTGCAAGCCTGTATGGCTGATAATCAACTCGCTAAAGCTTATGATTGATTGATTGATTGATTGATTAGGGTTTAACGGCCCTGTGAGACAGTATTTCAGTCTATATCCGACCGTCTCCCAGAGAGAGGGAGAAAGAAAAGAGAAATGACAGACCAGAGAAAAAATGTCCAAACAACCCCCACCCGCACCTACTGCAAGAACAATAGGCCCTTGCCCTACAATGTTCCAAATCAGTAGGATGCCCCGGTGTAACAGTTTATCTTGCCCCCCTGGACAGCTTGCCCCCCGGGGGGCAAGCTGTCCAGGGCCCAAGATAAACTGGGACACCGGTACTGGAAATTATACACAGCACCGTCCCACCACCCCACGCTAAAGCTTATGAATTATCTCTCTGTACAAGCTCACAAACCAAGAAAGTACTTAATTATTGGGACACCTTAAACCATTAATTTTCCATTTGTTCCAAATAGAAAAGTAATGGTTTTAGGTGGCCCAAAATTTAAGCAAAATAGGGTATGCTCGGTGAATAGGTTTTGAACAAGAGATGGACAGTGATCAGTCTATTTCCTAATGAGCAGTCTGATCAGATATGACTCTGCTCATGTCCTGCTGTCTGAATATACAAGGCGAATGAGCCACGACACAAGAAAATCAACAAAGTGGCTTGTGCGCCCAGCAAAGACTCAAATCAGCCTGGGCATCTGCCCAGTCTGATCAGAGTCCTAGCTGTCTGCACTGAGGTAGCTTAGACCTTTAGATAACCTTTAAGGGAAAAGCGAAGACTCTGAGCAGACTGGGTGGATGCCACTTTGTTGGTTTTCCCATGTCGTGGCTCAAATACAATGTTCAGCCACTTATGGTACAATGTTAAAAATGCATCTAGGGCTCATTTCCTTTTTAGCAAAGTGCATAAACAATTCCATCATGAACAGGGTGGTTAACTTGACATATAATATCAAAATACTGGATAAAATACAATCACGTGAATTTTCGTCTTACAGAAATCCCTAGTACATGTACTCATCTGAACCAATCAGGTTAACTTGTTCCATCTCAAAGATGGAAGGCTTAGTATGCTAACTTAATTAATCATGCACCTACTGCAAAATTCCACTTATAACAGGGGTATGATAACATGATGTGATATCATGTCACTGTAGAACTGCGCTTGCATGAATGTTATCAGGTCATGCCTTTAGAGGCGATCTCAGAAGATGAATGGCTGCATACTGACGTTGGTCGTGATAACAACGTTCGATGGTTGAATGACGTCACCGACTTACGTCACAATGCATTTGCGACGTCAAAAAGTTCAAACAAATCTGTGTTTACTTTTCTTTTGTTTGACGCTCTTTACACCTGAAAATATTCTAAAGGTGCATGATAAATAGAAAACCATGTAAGTGTCTTTTGATATCAAGTTTATCAGGCTCGACCAGAAACACGTCGGACTGGCTCGGCAAGCCTCGCCATTCCTACTCTGTTTCTGGTCTCGCCTGATAAACTTGATGTCAAAAGACACTAACATGGTATTCTCTATGTCACTTTTGAAAAAAGTTTTGGTCATATAAAAAATGTGCAGCTGCCTAGATGCAGCATTCATCTTAAGGTGTATGGGTATACCGCCATGTTTTCCCATCAGTTTAACAAAGGGAAACAACTTCAGTGAGTTCATGTTTGCTATCATGGGCAACAAAGCCTTTCGACAAGAATTTCACAGCAGGCTATGCCGTGACTGTAAAAATCTCTTTTCCTCTGACTGACCTTTCTTGCCAACGCTGCTGATCAGTTTTAGCCTTCAAAAAATGGTGGCAAATACAGTGGGTAGATGTGAATATGTAGCAGGAAATGTAGACTGAGGCCACCAAGCAATGCTGGTGATGCAGAGATAATGTCAAGATCTTTAAAAACATGTGGAAGTTTCATGAAAACAGACAAAGCAGGCATCTGGGGCCGTATTCATAAAGCCACTTAAGTCGTTGCTATGCGGTTGCTAAGGCTAAATATCTATAAAGGTGATTCCCTACAACTATGAAATTTGGTCTGGAGGAACAGTCTTTGTAAGACTGTTCCTCCAGAGTAAATTTCATAGTAGTAGGGAATCTCCTTCAAAGAAATTTAGCCTTAGCAACAGCATAGCAACCACTTAAGTCGGTTTATGAATACGGCCCCTGTTCTCAAAGAAGACATTGCAGGAAAGCCCCACTTTTGTCTTTTTTGCAGAAACACACACACAAAAAAATCCATATCAAGTTCGGTATTTGATAATAATTCTGTGATAATTAGCAGTTATACAATGGTTTGTCTGCCTGTATGAGGAGATAATCCATGAGCTCTAGCGAGGTTTGTCCGCCTGTACGAGGCGGACAAACTACGGTATAACTATTTTGTCCCACCCATACCTGTGTGGACCTTGCTCACTGAGAAATATTTTGTGCTAAGTTGGCATTTTCCGGTAAGGGTGGTATAATTCTCAATAAAACTACTCTTACTCCTTATTTGAAGCAGTTAACATGCTAGACTACCAATTCAGGGGTGGCAGTTTCAACCCCACTCCTGCGGTCATTCAGGCAAGACTTGAAATGACAGTCCCTTCTCACTATGACCTACCGGTATGTGTTGGTGGGACCTTAAACCTAAGTTCACTCATTTAGTCACACTATTAGAAGCACCTAATCAAGGGGTCATGACATACTTTCAAGTGCTTAAGTATTGGGACACCTGAAACCCTTAATTTTCCATTTGTCACAAATGGAAAATTAACGGTTTCTAGGTGTCCCAATATTTAAGCACATTCGGGTATTTTTAGGCAGAATAAACAGAATCATCACCCATAACAATACTTATTCTACAACGCCTTAAACACAGAGATGCAAGCGTGAAGAAACACAGCCATGCTTTAATTGAATTACCCCAACAGTGAGACAACAATAATTGCCAAGCGTCAATGTGGCCGTTTGTTTAAATGCCAGTAAAAGGCTAATCTTTCACGAATTGTGAACGCAGTTTATGTATAGCTTTCGTCCCCTGTGAACGATAAACTGGAAATTCTCCATTCATGCAGACAACTTGTTCTAATATTTCATCCCTATTTTCGTCTAAACCCGAAACTCTCAATGGAATTACCGTAATTATCCTAAAGACAGGGACATTTATACTAATTACTGTAATAACATAAAATCTGTTAACACAGATTAATTTACTATCCCACGATGAGGCAAATCATTGCTTGAAAAATGGCACACAGTGCAGACCCTGATCAGACTGCTCGTTGCAAACGAGCAGTCTGATCTGGGTCTACACTGTTTGCTCATTGTATACTGTCTCAATATTTAGGAGCATGACAGTATTCCATTGATACCGCTAACTTGTCTCATACCAGTGCTAGCAGCAAAGTTTTCCAATAAACAAGCTATGGAATGATAAAAAACTGTCTTGCGATATGTGTGCAGGCTCAGATCAGACTGCACATATGCACAGTCTGGTCACAGCAGGCACTATCTGCCCAGAGAATAATATTTAAAATGCAAACTGCACAGTTCCTGTTTAGACTGCATAATCATGTGTTAATGCTAGTCTGAGCATTCATACTTTGCATATGCCTTAATTTTTGTTTATGTTGTGTTTTATGTACACATGTACAATTATGCTGCTTTTAATAAGGCGGATGCCACTGCCGAGGCTCAGAAACACTGCACTCACCAAATGCCACCACAGTTTTTCTCATGCACGACAGAAATGTCTTGAAAAATGATGTTCGACAACAATTGTCTTTTGTCTCTTTAGAGTCTGCAAAATGCCGCATACTTAAATTGCTTAAAACATATTCTGCCAGTTGTCTAGGACTGTGCACCAAAATAACAGGCATATCAAAGTGGGTGAGTCTGGTATGGCCCAAGCAATTTCTAATTTTTAAGAAAAATATCTGGTCAAGGTCACTAAATCTAAATCAACTCCTAGGCCTGTGTTAAGCCTTTTGTTATCGGTTGGAAGGTGTTGGGGTTGAGGACTGGGTGTTAAGGAGTGGAAAGGTAGGAGCCGTTTAAGTTGTGGAATTTTTTTTTTGTTGTTGTTGTTATTTTTTCAAAACAAATGTCTAGTAATGTCTCCACTTTCGATGAATTCAATAATGTCGTTGTTTCAATTCGGGTAATTTCTGTCTCCAGAAGGCTCAGTGGAATGAATCCATGGCTGCATCTCCTGGCACTGAAACTGTCTACATTTGATAATGTCAAGTATGATGTCTTGTAACATTTTTTTTCCAATTTTAAATAAATTCCATGTGAAGTATGCCTGTTTTACAAAATGTCTCGAGTTTGAGCAATTTTCCTCTTTTTTTATAACTTAGTTTGCTTTATTTTATTTTATTTTACACCTCTTCACTAAGGTTGCAAAATTGTTTCGGGTCTGTGGGTACACCTCCACCTTTTTCCGCTATTTTTACCAAGGGACACAACTTTTGTAAATTCCTGTTTGCTTCCTTACGCGACTTAACCCTTCAAAACAGGGTCAACCCTTATAGGAAAGAATTTGCTCCTACCAGCCTGACAATGGTGCAGACAAGATTTTTTTTCAAAATGTCAAAGTAATGTATATGAGGCCCTGAATCACACAGAAGTTGTTCAAAATTGTGGATGATGGATGTGAGAGAGCTGACCCAAGCCTACACTATAAGCTCACTTAAGCCTTCAACTCAGGTGGTCTTTAGGGAAATAATCAGGAAATGATACAATTAAATTCAACATCTAACCCACTTCACCAAAAACAATAAAAGTAATATAAAGTAAACAACACAAAAACACAAGTGGTCACCTCAAAAATGACATCAGTGTCATCCAATTCAAACCAACCTTTCTACCCGTACCCGGATATATTTATCCTAGTGATGCTATATCTGGGTTTCATTGAAAGGCACAGCATTTTAAAGTGAATAATGCTATACTCAGACTCAACAGCAATGGCATATAAGGCAACCAAGTATACTCGCATTTGTATTACTAGAAAGTTGTCCAGGGACAGCTTGTTGAGCCTGCTGTTTGCTAAGTGACCTATAATTATGTCAAAACTAAGTTACTATTTCACTCTAGAAAGAAGCTAAACAACATAATGTTTAGACAGCATATTTCTTCTTTTTTTTTTTACATTTTCACAGAGGTAATAGGCAGAGGTGATGACCTAGACAAGCTCTGTTTATGAAAATTATATTGTCTGACCTTCAAGTGTGACCTTGACCTTGGATATAGAATACAAATACTTCACTTGACACTTCCACTCATCAAGAAGAACAATTGTGCAAAATTATTTTGAAATCCATGTGTATTTATAGAATATTAAATGGCTGGGACAGGCTCAACTTATGACGATTTTTATCATTTGACTTTCAAGTGCGACCTTGACCCTCTTAAACAAATGTTTCAAATGGCACTTCTGCTCATCAAGGAGAACAATTGTGCCAAATTATTTTGAAATCCATGCATAAATGTAGAAGTAATGGCTTGGACAAGCTCAATTTATGGCCATTTTATTATTTGACCTTCATGTGTGACCTTGACCTTGGACCTTGCTGAGCAAATGTTTCAAATGGCATTTCTACTTATCAAGGAGAACAATTGTGCCAAATTATTTTGAAATCCATCTGCAAATGCAGAAGTTATGGTCCGCACAATTCCGATCCGGACGGATGCACTAATGCACGCACAAACTCACGCACACACATACACCACACTGAAGTTGTAACAACTGTGTCTCGCTCACCGCAAGCAGGCAAAAATCCCTTGCAGTTTGGTCTCAAATGCAGACAGGACATGGCAGTCTTATAACTAAAACAACATGAATATGAGTAGCCTTATAAAGAGGGTCTAGAGTGACAACTTGTAACTTACTGGTGGTCTATGTACTCTCCAGAAAGCTCTTTCTTGAAGGTCAGAGAGCGCTTTATCATCACGCTTCATAGATTTCACCAACCTGAAAATCAACAATAAAATAACACTATCTCCACAATAAAATGTTGGTAAGATATTTCATGTGTTTATGTTACTTAAGGAATGAATTTCATTTTTCTGAGGCTTATCGAAGTGTAAACTACATAAGGTCATGTGCAAAGTGAATGAACCCCAAAGGGGTTCATGTAAACTTTGCTAGTGACCCAATGTAGCTTACACTTGGATAAAAAAACAGAAAAATTAAGTTCATTGCTTATATTTACATTCTTATCAATCAAAACTTTCATGAAAAATCTTATATAAGCACTAAAATTGAAGCAGTAAAACATGTACACACAGTTTTTCTGCTACCAGCATGCGTGCATCATGACATCGCTGATGTCCAATCAGACTGTTGAGAGACATTGTTTATTCTGAAGTCACTGACATCGCGTGTCTCAACGTAATTACTGGAATGTAAACTACATTACGTTCCAATGGTTTACTATAGGGCTTTTCAGTAAATACACCAAAAATATAAATATTTAATTTAAATGTCAGCACTTCACT
Source organism: Ctena decussata (assembly GCA_963989385.1). NCBI lineage: Eukaryota > Metazoa > Mollusca > Bivalvia > Lucinida > Lucinidae > Ctena > Ctena decussata. The sequence goes on from OZ022500.1 coordinate 44,112,683, forward strand.
GAAAAAGAAGTTCAATCTGTGGTTCACAAAGAGATGCTTAGTTGCACTGGGTTACAGAGCTGTATATTAGAGGGAGTATTTGGTGATAATTGGGGATAAGAAAAATTATCTCACACTAAAGTCTTATCACTCCTCTTATCTAGGATTCAGTGTTCATGCTTTTTTATTCCTAATCACTCATGCTCCGCGCTCGTGATATGATCTACTTTACAACTGACCTCCCAACAGTTAATTATTACTCAAGAGTTCACTGCTAGAGCTGATTTATTTCTTAAACAACTTTTGTTACTTCCACTTTGCTTGTTTGTAGGACAAAGCCCTTCCAATATGGTCTACTCTTAAAGGTAAGAATTTGCTACAAGGGGAGTATATTCTTTCATGCAATATTTGACTCTCACTGAGAGAGGAGGCAAAACTGAGACTGGCACTGTTAGTCTGTTAATTTCTCTTAATATATACCCAAACATTTAGGGTAATTATTATTCAGAGGCCCAGAAGAGGATAATCATGAAATAATTTCTGCTCATACAACATTATATTCTGTGTTCCCGGCAGAGCTCTAAATAAGAGGGAGTATCTGGTGATAATGAGGGATAATTTTTGTTAATTCTCCATAAAAACATACATTGTGACCCCTCATCTGAACTGCCTCGATGAGACGGTTCAGATGAGGGGTCACAACATATGGTTTAAATGAGAGATAAGAAAATTATCTCTAATTATCACCAAATACTCCCTCTTATCTAGAGCTCTGGATCCTGGTCACAACATCTGTGTTTATACATATGAGCCGCGACAGGACAAAACCAACAATGTGGTTGTGTGCCCAGCGCAGACTCAGATCAGCCTGGGCAGTCACCCAGTCTGATCAAAGTCTTCGCTGTCCGCATGGAGGTAGCTTAGACTCTTAGCTACCCTTTGAGCACTTAAAAAAGAGTCTGGTCAAACTGGGCGGGTGCCCAGGCTGATCTGAGTCTACCCTGGGCGCACAACCACATTGTTGGTTTTCTCGTGTCGCGGCTCATATTAATCAGAAATTATTCCCAATGAAGACCAAATACTCCCTCTTTTCCTGGGGGTTGATAATTATGGTAAGCTCAAACTTACTTCACTTGTTCTTCTGCATTAGTTCGTAGAAAGCCCATTTTATCACTGAAAACTATCTGCAACTTGTTCAGAGCAGCCTGAAATACAAACAAGAATTGTTTGTCAGAATATAACAAAAGATACCTGTGCCTTTGACCTGTGGCTCATGGGTCACTAACTTATAAGACTGAAAGCCAGCTACAATAGACCTTTCCCAACTACATCGAGAATGTCACTCAAAAGTCATCTGCTTGTGTATAACTGATCAATGCAGCACCAACTTAGCACATGACATAGTTCCACAAACAAAATCACATATGTTGAATGTTTCACAATAAGTCTGATAATGAAGAGATGCATACCTGTTTAAAGTAGGTATGGCTTTGGAAAGTTGAATTATACTGGAGTTGGCCTTTAATTTTTTAAGTTCAGAGAATAATACAATGTACTGGCATTGGCCTTCAATTATAGTTCACATTTTGGAGCTGGCCTTCAATTTTAAAAATTCAGTGAACCATGAAACACAGGTTAAAGGTCGGATGTAGTTCACTAAGTTCAGCTGCCCATCCCCAGTTTTAACTATGAGCTACATACAATGAGTCTATTCCATTTGGTTACTGAGAAAGTGGCCTAAACACAGTGAATCTTGAAACAAAGGTCAAGGTCAGATATGGCTCACCCAACACAAAAACAGAGTCCAAATAAAGTGGTGAGCCAATGAGTGCGATCAGGTTTAACGTCTCACCATCAACTAGGTAATATGGAGATGGGACCTCGGTTTAAAGTCTCATCCGAAAGACTGCAGAAGCAGGGGATCGATCTTGCGACCCCTGGATTGGTAGTCTAGCGTTATCCACTCCACTATCGCCGCTCCTCCAAATAATGTGGACTTTACAGGGAAATTCTGAGATGCTCTTTCTTATTTCTCATCCGAAACTTATGTTGTGATCTCTCATTAGAAGTGCTTCATCAAAGTCTGTTTTCATACACCGAAATAACTTGATAACCTTCACTGTTACTAAACTAACATCTGTAACTGACTTTTTCATCACTTGAATTTGGACAAGCCGACTTGCCTATGAGAAGATGGAAACCCTGATCAGAGTGCTCTTCTGATCCGAGTCTATGACTGCTTGCTCAGGCATCCTGTCCCGATACTAAGAGTCCTTATGGCAATTACCCTACAAATTCTAACAAGAATTCCAGGGAATGCGGGGTCTCACCTGCTGGCGCTTTGTCACAAAACAAAGGTAAATCAGCAAAGATGTATGCATGAACGAAGTTTCTTGGCTCTAGCCCTTATAGTTTCTGAGAAAATGACCTGAACGTGAAAACTTGAAAAAAAAATGCAAAGTGAGTCAACCCTAAAATGTTGGTAAAGACTCAATATTGATTGAGGGAGAGGAACTCGATAAGCATTTTGCTTTCGTTCCAATCCCTAAGCCTGTACTGTTTATATTTGATTGTATGTTACTTGTAATTGATAAACAATAAATATATTTAAACCAATATTGATGATGTCTTTGAGCTTTTCTCTTTCAGATGAATGCATGACCCAAGTTTCAAGGCTCTAGCCCTTATAGTTTCTAGGAAAATGACCTAAACCCAAAAACTCAACAAAAAATTGCAAAGTCAGTCAACCGTAAAATGTAGGTCAAGACTCAGAATTGATGATGGCTTTCAGATCTACTCTTCCAGATGAATGCATGACCCAATTTCCATGGCTCTAGCCCTTATAGTTTCTGAGAAAATGACCTAAACGCAAAAACTTGACAAAAAATGCGAAGTCAGTCAACCCTAAAATGTAGGTCAAGACTCAATATTGATGATGACTTTGAGATCTACTCTTCCAGATGTATGCATGTACCAAGTTTTTTGGCTCTAGCCCTTCTAGTTCTTGAGAAAATGACCTAAACGCAAAAACTCGACAAAATATTACGAAGCCAGTCACCTGTAAAATGTAGGTCAAGACTCAGTATTAATGATGGATTTGAGATCTCCTCGTCCAGATGTATGCATGTACCAAGTTTCATGGCTCTAGCCCTTATAGTTTCTAGGAAAATGACCTAAACGCAAAAACTTGACAAAAAATTGCAAAGTCAGTCAACCGTAAAATGTAGGTCAAGACTCAATATTGATGATAGCTTTGAGATCTACTCTTCCAGATTTATGTATGTACCAAGTTTCATGGCTCTAGCCTTTATAGTTTCTGAGAAAATGACCTAAAGGCAAAAACTCAACAAAAGTATATGCAGCCGCCGCCGACGACACCTGAAAAGCAATAAATATGTCTCGCCTCTGCTTCGCAGGCGAGACAAAAATTGGGACACCTAAAATAATTACCGTAATTACCGAAAAATTGGAACAGTCTGGTTTAACATTGCAGTTATGCAGCCAAAAGATGCAGATGGAATGGCAAACAATGAAGAACCTGATCAGACTGCTTCTTAGGAGCAGTCTGATCAGGGGCTGCACTGTTTGCTCAGACATATCTGCCCCAATATTTAGAATTTTTATGGCAGCTGAAGTTTACACCAGAAGCACTTTGGGAAAGAACACTTGACAAAAAAATGTCAAGTAGCAGCAAAGCCCCAGATATGGGTGAGTTATAATGACATTTAGGCAATAATTTTTCCTTGCTGGTAAATTATCGCTGACTAACACATGGATGTTGGAGGGCAGATCGCGATAAAATTAATTCACAATGGCAAAGCCAAAACAAAATTTAAGTAAAAGCAAATTTGTATTCGCATCTGCCCGACAACATGTGTTACTCAGACAAGATTTACCGGTAAGGAAAAATTATTTCGATTCTAACATTATGAAGTATGAAATTGCAAGATTATTGTGACGTTTTCATAGGACCATTTTGAGGCATAAGTCAACAGAAGTGCATATTTATATCCGACGTCATTAAAACCTGAATTTGCATGAAGCAAAATTTAGCATCATGATTTAAATTTTAACACAATGCTGCAAATTATATGCTTAATGAGGATAAATTTTCTCCATCAAACCATTTGCCAAGATCCCTCATTAGAACTGCCTTGCATATTGTGACCCCTCATTATAACAGTCTCACCTATGATTTTATGAAGAATACGCAAAAAATATTTCAGAATCAACACACCCTTATTTGTAGTTACCGTATTAATTCTAATGAATGCCCCTGCTCTAATAAACGCCCATCTCTTATCCAAAAATAATGTTACATATATAACTTGCATGAATTCCTGTTTGCTTCTCTGGATAAGGTAGCTCTATGAAATGGGGTCTACTCTTAAAGAAAGAATAAGAGCAGGGTGTTTGTTAGGATACATATATTCAGGGTAAAAATATGGTAATCTTTGATGATGCAGAAAAAAACAATAGTGATACAAACCTGCTCATGTTCTTCGAGACCATGCTTCTGTTTGTTTCTCTTACTTCTTTTCAAAAGATATATAACTGAAAAAGAAAACATAATGTGCTAGAGTCCCAGGGTAACTTCTCCACTATAGTTGAAAATACTAGGATACTAGGTGTGGGTAGCTTTCCATTATCATCTTCTACACCATTTCATGAGTTTTAAGAGCCTGGACAGCACAGGGATAAGTTCTGGGCTTGTCACCACTGAGGCCCTGGTTGGATTCCCAACATCTACAAGTGACAGAGTAAAGGCTGCCAATCCAAGGTCGGCAATTTCTTTAGCTTTCCTTTTTCATCCTCTTTGTAAGACTACAGAACAGCAACATCCTTGCTTTCCCTTATAAAGTCTTTGAGCTTTCTGAGTAACTGAAGTAAAACAATATGTATTTTCAAAATACATTCTGCCCCTCAGAATAAAACTTTCAGACCTGTTTTATTTAAACTAATACTTACTGTATTTTTCATTGGCTAGTTTGAGGTGTTTTGATGGCCAATGGCAGGGACTCTGAAAGAAAAATAAAATCTATGATAATTACATGTTTCCTTTACAGATATGGGTCCTAGCTGCCAATAGTGTGTCGTATAAAGAAGCTCTTTTTCACTGGCTGCTTGAACATCACCTTTAGACTTTTGGTCATTTGAGACCAATTTAATTTCTCGTAACTGCAATTACATGTATCTTTCTTTTCCATAAACATACTGCCCAAATGAAAGTTGTTTGGAAATGAACAAAAAACACTGAAGTCAAAGGACATTAAGCTTTTTTATGAAAGTCCAAAAGTCTGATTTCATCTGTATCTGAGCCTTATACTTTGACCAATTCAACGCTGACACGCCCAAAAGCACAACAGAACAGAAATGGCTGCTAATGACAATCAAACCCCAACCCCCAGCAATGATAGCCCTATTAAAGCCGGAAAAATGGGTTTGTCATCCAATCAGACATATGGTGAGTTATGTCATCTTGATCTTCCATGGCATATGTTTTTCTGTCAAAGCCCAATTTTTTCTGGGGCAGGAAAATCTACAAAATAAGCAACATGAAAGCTCAACTACGTAAAACTCACCTGAAATCTGTACCTAAGTGATCTGTCATCTTTAACCATGAAAGACCTGATATCTGTCGGATAAATGTAACCATACATGCATAAACATGTGGACAAATGAACTGCCTCATCTTTATCACCAGAACAGAACCGCTCTGCCAGCCATGTTACCAAATCATTACCTGAAAACAGAGAATACCCTGATTACAGCAGAGCCAATTTATCAAATCGTTACCTGAAAACAGAGATTACAGAAAAGCTATGTTATCAACAGAATATCCTGACTACAGCAGAGTCATGTTACCAAATCATTACCTGAAAACAGAGAATACCCTAATTACAGTGGAGCCAAGTTATCAAATCATAACCTGAAAACAGAGATTACAGTAGAGCCATGATATCAAATCATGATCTGAAAACAGAATACCCTGATTACAGTAGAGCCATATTATCAAACCATTACCTAAAAACAAAAAATACCCTGATTACAGTAGAGCAAAGTTATCAAATCAGTACCTGAAAACAGAGAATACAGTCGAACCTGTCTTAAGGGGTCACTGTATTAAGGGGTCACCTGTCTTTAGCAGCCACTATTTGGGGGTCCCTTAGACCAAAATACAGTGCAGATAAACCTGTATTAAGGGGTCACCTGTCTTAAACAGCCATTTCTTGTGGGTCTCATGGGGTGACCCCTTAAGACAGGTTTGACTGTACTCTGATTACAGTAGAGCCAAGTTATGAAACCATTACCTAAAAACAAAGAATACCCTAATTACAGTGGAGCCAAGTTATCAAATCATTACCTGAAAACAGAGATTACAGTATAGCCAGGTTATCAAATCATTACATGAAAACAGAGATTATAGTAGAGCCATATTATCAAATCATTTCCTGAAAACAGAGAATAACTTGATTACAGTAGAGCCATGTTTCCAAATCATTACCTGAAAACAGAGAATATTGTAAAAATTATAAAAACTGTGGCCTAAAAAAAAATTACAATAACTTTCCTACGAAATGGACCAGTTTGATTTTACAGTGCAGCAATGCGTCCAAATAGGTGCAGATGGAGTGACAAGCAGCATAGACCCTGATCGGAGCAGTCTGATCTGGATCTGCACTGTTTGCTCAATTTTATATGTCCCAATATTTAGAATTTTTATGGTACTCATTAATTATTATTGTCCCATTATTATTACTTGCTGTAACTCTGTTTTGAAATGTTATATTTATTTGGTTATAGGACAGGGTCTCCTTCCTTCCAATCTATAGCCATCTTCTAAAACGGGTCTAGATTTTTGGAATCATTTTCGGCAAGTCTCGCATGAGACTAAATAATCTGAAAACTAGCCTGAGATTCCTTATCTCGGCCTCAGCCTCCTTGTCTCAGCCTCATCCCCATCATAGATTTTATTAACCTTTCTCACTAGAACAGAACTGCTTTGCTGACCAAGTTATCATATTTATTCAAATATAAGATGAGAGAATTTTCCCTTCTGAAACACCCCCAAAATCTAGATCATTCTGTCTAATAACAAACTGGAACTCCTCATTAAAAATGTCTCGTTTATCTGACCCAAAAACAGTCCCAACATATGTTTTACCAAAGAAATAATACAAATCCATTAATCCTCAAAGCCCAACCTTATTTTGTCCTTTGAAATAGACACAGAAGAACAGTGAGTGAGGCAAGCACTCCATGTCCTCTATGGAAAGTCAGGTGAATTTGACACCCAACATTTGATCTATCTGAAGCCCTGAAAGAAATGAAAGATGTGAACTTACCAGAGAAAGAACTGTGTACTGTGCTGAGCAAATGCTTTTTATTCTGTAGAGGTATTCCTATTTTCTGATCGTTCATCAGCGTAATGAGCTTTTCCATCTGCAATTAAAGGAATTCTACAGTACTTTCCCTCACAATTTAAGGTTACAGTACACTTTCACAGTGCTCCAGATAAGAAAGGGTATCAGGGATAATTAAGGGATAATTTTCCTTATTTTTCTATAAAAAACATGCATGCATGTTGTGACCTCTCATAAGAACTATCTCATCAAGACAGTTCTAATGAGAGATCACAACTTACTGATGTTTTCACTGAGAAATAAAAAAAAGAATTATCCCTTTTACCAGCTCTGCTTTCAGGAGAAGGAACTCCATCATTCATTTTTGCCTTCCTACTTGGGGAGGTGGTCTTTACAAGCTTGGAGCTTCCGACCAAATCCTGATTAGTTATTCTGTATATTTGTATGTACATGTGATAATTTCTTTAAATAAATATTGTTTAAACCAAGCTGCAAGACTGTATTTGCAGTTATCCATAAGAGACTTCTACAGAAGAGTACAAATTTGGCTATATTGTCAAAAATGGAAAAAATAATTGTCCACTCAGCTTTTCTTCTTTACAGATCTGTATAACATTTAGGGCAATAGCCTTGCTTTTGCTGCTTAGATAAGTTTTCCTCGACATGATGTGCGTTTGAGCAGCTCTAGATTGCAACCGGCGAAATATTTCACTTGAAGCAAAAAACTTGTGCAAAAGAAGTCATATGCATTGTGTGAAAAGCAATGAACTTGTGCAATACACTCAAGGTTTTCCCTCGGCCTTGTATTTAAAGATTTTTTGGGACCCACATACCAATATTTTAAGAGTCCAATGCCAAAAGTAAAGGGTCCTGTACTCTGAAAAATGTTATAAAATGTCCACATCAAATATCAGAATTTCATAAATACTTTATTTTGAAAATCATTACTTTGTATTGTGCCAAGAATAATAAAATTTTTATAAGAATTCATCACTTTCAATTGGGACTTCGCTTTTGTTTTGAGAGTCCCAGTGGATGCACAGATTTTTTTCTGGGAGTCCCAGACACTATTTTGAGGGTCTGAGACTCTCAATCTTGAGTCCCGGAAAACCCTGAATTTATACACTATATACATGATGTAAATTTGGCGCGAAAGCTGATAATGCATGAAATAGGCAAGATTCAAACCCGCAAAATACTTACAGTGTTAGGCCAATAGGTTAAGCTGGGCAAGGTTCAAGTCCCGGTAGCTCAGCGGCTCAGTGGCTCGGTATGACTGAAATACTGTTGACAGGGCTCTAAAACCGCAACTTCCATCTGTTCTTGATCAACGACTCAGAACATATAAAAAGAAAATTTCTTACAAAGTTATCCAGTGGGCTCTTAGAAGAATCGCCATGTCAAATTTTAGGCCATACGCATTTTATACTCAATTCTATATGCCCATCGAAGACGGGTTGTATTATGTCGTGACCTCTGTCAGTTCGTCTGTCTGTCCGTTAACTTTTCGTGTCCACTCCATATCTCGTTAACCCTTTGAAAGATTTTTTTTGAAACTTGGATAGAATGTTCGCCTTATCGAGGCGATGTGCAGAACTCATACTTCAATGATGTCCGACAAAGGTCAAGGTCACACTTAGAGGTCAAAGGTCAAACAGTAAAATTTCGTGTCCGCTCCATATCTTGAAAACCTTTTAAGATTTTTCATGAAAGTTTGTACAAATATAAAGCACCATCAGGCAATGTGCAGAGAAAAAGAACCATAACCCTATTTTCATTTTTGACAGAATTATATCCCTTCGTATTTTTCATCTAGTAATTTCATATATGCTTCGTGTCCGCTCCATATCTCGAAAACCGTTTGAGATTTCTTCATGAAAGTTTGTATAATTATAAAGCACCATCAGACGATGTGCAGAGAAAAAGGACCATAACCCTACTTTCACTTTTAACCAAACTACGCCCCTTTGTATTTTTCGTATAGTAATTTCATATAAGTTTTATATCTCGAAAACTGTTTTAAGATTTCTTCATGATAGTTTGTATAAATATAAAGCACCATGAAACGATGTGCATAGAAAAAGAACCATAACCCTATTCTGTTCTGACGGAATTGTGTCCCTTTGTATTTTTGGTATAGTAATTTCATATAAGCTTCATGTCCGCTCCACATCTCGAAAGTTTTCTTCATGAAAGTTTGTATACATGTACATATAATGCACCATCAGATGATGTGCAGGGAAAAAGAACCATAACCCTACTTTCACTTTTACCAAAATTACGCCCCTTGTATTTTTTGTATTGTAATTTTGTAATAAATTCGTGTCCACTCCATATCTCCTTAAAGGTAGGTTCCTGGACTAGCGATAACAATTATGTCCACAAAATAATTTCGCCTTTTTCTTAGCAGTATTGAATTCTGATATTTTTCTGAATTTGTTTCTACTGAGAAACTCGTCAGATGTTGAAGAAAATAGTCGTTTTCCCTTTTGGTTTATTTTCTTTTGTTGGAATTCCAGTTCTATAAACAACTATGTCTATAAGTGGGCGATTTCTGATGTCATTCTCCAAAGGTCAATTTTCCCTGGCCGTGAGCTCTCCTAGAGGTCCTGGCATGGCGGATAGGTTAAAACTATCCCAAAATGCAATGCAGCATGACATCAGCCACGTTTTCTATTTTTGGCGCGAACTAAAAATAGCGCTAACTGGTGTGCGAAGCAGAGTTAGGAAATCCCTTGCAAAACAACGTTTCTAATATTTTTTTAATTTACACTTATTAGTGAAACTTATTCATTCCCTTTTATAAGTGCTTTCCAACAACTTGGATGAACGATCATCAAAATTATGATGCATTCCAAAGTACAGGAACCTACCTTTAACCTCTTGAAAGATTTTTTTGAAACTTGAGTCCAATGTTTACCTTACAGAGGCAACTTGCAGAACTTGTATTTCAACAATGTCCAACAGAGGTCAAGGTCACAATTAGAGGTCAAAGTTCAAAAGGTAACATTATTTGTCCGCTCCATATCTCAAGAACTGTATAAGATTTCTTCATAAAAGTTTATACAAATATGAAGAATCATCAGACAATGTGCAGAGAAAAAGAACCATACCCCTACTTTCTGTTTTGACGGAATTATGCACCTTTGTATTTTTCATATAGTAATTTCGTGTCTGCTCCATATCTTGAAAACGGTTTAAGATTTCTTCATGAAAGTTTGTACAAATATCAGACGATATGCAGAACCATGAACCTACTTTCAGTTCTGATGGAATTATGCCCATTTGTTATTTTTCTAGGAATTTCATACTAAGCTTCGTTTGTTTTGTAGTTTTATATCTGCCTTATTATTGAAGATTTAAGCTAATGACAAAAGTTCTGTCATCTCTTGTTGTCTTTCCAAGCTCTTTGCTTTAACTTATCTTCAGCTCTGTATACATATCTGAAAAAACACCTGTGTACTTCTAAAATTAAATCTACCTATATATTGGTATATAAACAATATTTAAAACAAACAATTACACACGGCGCCAAGTGTGTGCAACTATGGTTACATACCGTTCAGCCACTTGGGGAACGTCGATAGAATTGAACTGAACTGAACAAACAATTACAATACACTCGGCCAACTTGTAGGTTAAAGATTCCTAATATAGCTACATGGCTATATGTATGTAGGCTTTCATCCTGAAACACCGGAGTGTACAAAAGTACACCGTCTGTGTCCCCTTCGGGGGGTTAAGACTTAAGGCATAAATGGAAGAAAGAAAGAAAGAACTTATTGCGACCGAGTTATAGCAATCTAGTAATTTGTTTAACAACCACCAGTTTATCGGTCTTGCTTTTCGGCTTGTTACTGTGGAATTCCATAGAGGCCTGAGGAAAACAAAAAGCTGTGAATGTATGATCAAATGCCAAAATCATGACTTAGCTAATCAATCAGTCATTTCCTGGTTTTCCTATCAAATTCACTTACTTTGGAAAAGACCGTATGTCTTGGTTTTGAATCTATATTGAGTGTCATCATTTCTTGACTGAATGTCATAATTTTGAACGGGCATTTTCAGTTTAATCCATAATTTTCAATCAAATGATTTTCGATAGGCATCATCCCAGCTTCTGCAACTTCCCATGTGGTCGCTTACACCAACGACAAAAAATGTTGTCTTCGCGAGACGACTGCTGGACTTAATTATATTAAATTAATTATTTGCTCATATTTTCTCATAAAAATATTTAGAAACAAAGACTATTAGCGGCAGAATTTTTTTTTAATTTACTAATTAATTCTGACTGTGCTGCCGATTTATAAGCTTTCATGACCAATCCATGATGCAAAATTGTAAAACCAGTCTGGCATTTCAGGACCGCCAAAGAGAGACAACTTGCAACACACGCGGAAATTTTACGGATATTCTGCATTGATAAATTCAGTTTTTATAGCAAAAATGGGAGACAAAATAGACATGAGTTTAGACGACATTATAAAGACAACCAGAAAACCCGGTCGAGGGGGTAATCGGGGCTCGAGGAGAGGTGGTAGTCGAGGCCGAGGTGGCGGATTTGGGCGAGCTAGAGGGGGTGGGGGAGGTGGTGTTTTCAGAGGGGGAGTACAAAAACGAAGATCAGGAGGTGCAGGCAACAGACCTTTTCAAAAGGTAAAGATGTAGTTCACTATGTACACAAAACAGAACTTCACGAAGGATAATCCCTGGTTCCTTGCCAAAACGAGGGAGCGACAATTTGTCGTAAAAGACCCTTTTCTCTTTCAGACCCAATGGTTTAGGGGTTCATAGAATCACAGGCGTTAGGTACATTGCAAGTTAGAAGGGGTCAGGACATAAAGATATAATAAAGACAAAGACTAACTCTGCATGGGCCTTTCTAGGGGTTACTGGGTTTAACAAGCTAATTTGGATCACTCAATCATTTTTATGAATCCCTTTTTTGCCTTATGTCTCTTGGACATACTGCTCTTATGTACAAAACATGCCTTTTCTTTTGGCTTCAAACTGTTCTCGAGTAATTCACCTGACGACCCCACTTTCACGTTTGCCAGCACGATGTTGGCCAAGAAAAGAATGCTTTGTTTCACTACTGCACACGCTCATCCAGGCGCTCTGCCATTAATCTGATATGTGTATGACGAAAAACAACTGAAACCATTTTCATTTACCAGCTAGTACAACTACTAGTTTCTTCCTGGGTGTCGCTACAAGATTTGTTTATTTTTCGTTTTCTGTCAGATGCAAGTGTCCGCCATTACACCGTTTAATGGATATCCGAATGAGCTCTCACGTGACACATTGAGAGCGGCATTGCTATTGGCCAAGAATGCTGTCCAGTAAAATTTCTGTAACCAATGTAAACAAGATTTTTTTCCGCAGTGAAATTGAGAACAAAAACAAACTGAAATAGACATTTTTTCCCGATTCCCAGCCTCGCCCAACAATAAAAAGTTGTGATCAGAAACAGCAAAATCAACCGCAAGTCTTCGTTTGTCATCGAGCTTTATTTTTGCTCTTGACAGATGGCGCGAGATTTCGCTGGTTTTCCGCTATCGCAGAAATGCCAGAAAACCGAGAACCAGTACTGTTTTCCATTATCCAATCAAAAAAGGGATACACAAGCGATTTTTATTCGGATATGTTCGGTTGTTTTCGATGAACGGTGTCATGGCCGACATTTGCATCTGACAGAAAACGAAAAATAAACAAATCTTGTAGCGACACCCAGGAAGAAACTAGAAGTTGTACTAGCTGGTAAATGAAAATGGTTTCAGTTGTTTTTCGTCATACACATATCAGATTAATGGCAGAGCGCCTGGATGAGCGCGTGCAGTAGTGAAACAAAGCATTCTTTTCTTGGCCAACATCGTGCTGGCAAACGTGAAAGTGGGGTCGTCTGGTGAATTACTCGAGAACAGTTTGAAGCCAAAAGAAAAGGCATGTTTCGTACATAAGAGCAGTATGTCCAAGAGAGATAAGGCAAAAAAGGGATTCATAAAAATGATTGAGTGATCCAAATTAGCTTGTTAAACCCAGTAACCCCTAGAAAGGCCCATGCAGAGTTAGTAACCTTGTCTTTATTATATCTTTATGTCCTGACCCCTTCTAACTTGCAGTGTACCGAACGCCTGTGCAAAAAAAACCGAAAAGCACAGAAATACCGAAAAGCACCTGAATAACCGAAAAGCAATTTCAAAAATTTGTTTTACATGGAAATAATTATTTAAGTTAGGCTTTTCTTGGATGAAAATCATTTGTAGTGTTATTTGTGAGACTTTTATTAGCTTGGTTTTCATACTAGACTAGCATTGTAACAGAAAAAGGCGCTTATGATACTTAGCATTTTTTCCTCTTCATTTCGGTCATATCCAGGAATATGAACTGCCATCTGCTTCGTGCAGTGACCTATAAATACATATATAGGTCACTGCTTCATGTAATTTTTCAAGCAAAACAAACCAAATTGGTTAATAAAATAGCATGGCTGTGAATAGTCAAATACACATTTATATTCTGAGCAGACTATCAATTACAATCCGAGACACAAAATTTATTGGTAATCAAGACTAGTTTGGGTATTTTTCTGTTATATGTTAGTGCACTATTTTTTGGATTAACGTTTGAAACCAAGACAACTGTGGTGCAGAAAAACTTCACTTTCAATGCTTTTCCCAACCATGAAAGTAATATTACGTTGATAATTCATATTAATAATGTATGTTTTTAAACTGCGTTTCGGTTATTCCAGTGCTTTCGGGTATTTCTGTGCTTTTCAGTTATTCTATGTACCGATGGTTTAGGCTAATTTGCCCTTTTTTTAGCTCGTCTGAACGAAGTTCAGGAAAAGCTATTGTAATACCCCCGGGGACGGCGTTAGCAAAATGTTAAAAGTTTTACGTTGAAGTTTTTTAGGTGAAGGGCAAGGTACTGTTAGGAGAGCTATCCTGCCCGTTGACAGGTCTTGTTTCTTATTTGGCTTGTTTACGAAATGGCTTTTTAAGCCAGATGTAGGCTGGTCTTTTCGGCTAGATTATATTTTATTCTAGACTGGAGCTTCCTATTCTTCTTATGGTATTTGAAAAAAATGACTTTATGAGAAAAAAAAAAAATATCCAGAGTGAAGTTTAGTTGCTGAAATGGTACATAAGAATTTGAGACATACATGACCAAATTAAATTAGGACAAACCAGGTTACAATTTAAGGGTGCATGGCATTTGGTTGGAAGTCAATACGCCGATACGAGGTTTGGTTAAATACAACATTTGGACAACACCTTTTGCCGAAAAAAGTCTGGTTACGTTATTTGGTCAAAATGACAACTATCCAATTTGAGTATCTTCATCTTCCAAAAAAGTGCTGGGCTTGAGTATAGTCGCACTGTATGAAAACTGTACATTCGTGAAGGAAGGTTCTATGTACAGGTTAAAAACAGGATTTATCATTTAGTGGTTAAAATTGGAGACCATCAGTGCCGATGCAGACCTTGAAGGCATCTATTGATGGTGCTGTAACTGCTGAGACTGGTAAAGAGTTCCAGGTGCGAATGGTTGAGGGGAAGAAGGAGCCCTTGTACGCATTTGCAGAGCAGTAGGGTACCAAGTATCTGTGCTCATGACCTTGTGTTGATGTGCCGGAATGGATCAAGTATTTCTCGGCTGGGATGTCGATGAGATTGTTAATGATCCTGTACATCATAATTTGCTCTGCTCACGCCGTGACTGAAGTTCTTCCCAGCCTAGATCCTGCAACATTGATGTTACACTGCTTGTTCGGTGGTAATCGTTGTGGCAAAATCTAGCTGCTCGTCTCTGTACTGCCTCCAGCAAGGTGGCATTGGTCTTTGTGTATGGGTCCCATACTGTGGCTGCATACTCTAGTTGTGGTCGAACGAGTGACTTGTAACTAGTTGCTTTGATGTCCTTAAGGCAGGCTGAGAGACTTCCTCGGAGAAATGAAGTCTGGTTGGCCCTCTTTGTCACCATATCTATATGGCTGTTCCAAGAGAGTAACTACGAATTCTATTAAGGAAAAGCCAAAAAAAATCATGTTATTCAGGTAAACTGGTCAACATTTGCTGAGTGCACTTGATTAATTTTTTCTTTTCATACACCTGAGCAGTTATACTATAGTACTTGAAATCCTATAATGATAATTTTACATATCAATAGGACTTCTATTTTGAAACTGCTGTCACAGAAAAGATAATGGAAGGCCTGGCATGCATTTGAAAGAATTTCTTGCTTTTATAAAGAAGAAAAACATTTGTGTCTTAAAAGACTTGAAGGACACATTTTATTGCAACTTTTTTATTATTTTTACAGTCAGATAGTAGGTATATGCATCATGAGAAAAAAGTTTTCCAAAAAATAAAAGTTTCCTCACTACCCTAATTTCAAAACCACACATATTTTTATTTGGCATAGCCAAAATCCATAAATTGATATGTTGAATTATGGATATCAAATATAATTTAGGATGCTTTCTTACTTTTAAAAGTAAGAAACCTTGTCCAGAGACATTAACAGGAATTCATGCAAGTTAATATAAAATTATTTTCGGAAGAGAACAAGGGGGTGTTTATTAGAGCAGGGGCTTTTATTAGGATTAATACGGTATTCACATTCTTTTTACATTGTTTTAGTCCACAAGCACACCAGATATGTGGCAGCATGATATGTATGAGAACGATAGTCGTCCAGCAAAGCGAGCACGGCCAGTCAGCGGAGGGACAACGGGCACAGCAGCGAAACTTCATATCTCAAATTTAGACTTCGGTGTCAGTGAGTCAGACATACAGGTATAGTAGAAACAGTGCTTCAGATAAGAAGGGGTAACAGGGATAATTTAGGGATAATTAGCCGTATTTCTCCATGAAAACATATGTTGTGACCATTCATTAGAACCGTCGCGAGACGGTTCTAATGAGGGGTCACAACATATGTTTTCATTGAGAAATAAGAAAAAATATCATTTAATTATCCTCAATACCCCCTCTTATCTGGAGCTCTGGTAGAAAGATGTTAAATGACTAGCTTTTTCAGGCATCATAAGCCTGTAAGCCATATTTTGTTGGCTAATAAAATAATGTTTAACTTTTGCAACAGACCCGTCATCAAAGCTCTGGTTTGATGATGAATTTAGATTATGTTCTTTGAAGGCCTACTGAAATATATGGCTAAAATGGTGGTGGTGTGTGTGTGTGATGTGTGTGTGTGGGGGGGGGGGGGGGGGGGGGGGGGGGCAGGGGTCCCCTTTAGAATGACCCCAATGTTGTCTATCTAAATCAGTCTACTCTTGTGTAAGAGTGGCTTTTCTCTTTCAAATCCTGAATAGCTCTATCTTTAATCATATCAGAACCCAGTTCTAAAAAATCTAGATCCATCTAAGTCCTGTAAGATAGATCTGGATTATTTTGAGGGGATATATCTGGAATATTTTTTTTGTAAGGGGATATATATAGACAGAGAACTATTATGGTAATAGAGTTATGCAGTGCTCCAGATAAGCAGCGTATTTGCGTAAATACCCAATTAAATAACTGAAAAACACAATTGTCCTTTTCCTGTCAGCGTACCAATACGCAGACAAAATTCCCGGAATGCAATGATCCAAAATGCAGAAGCGTTACGACGGTATTATCCAAGGCTGTCATGTGTAAACAAAAGCATCGGGTGTAATTCCTATGTCGCGTGTTCAACTGTCTGTGTTGACCTCACAGATTTACCGCAGCGTTATTTATAGATATACTGGTACTCGTTCTGTATATGGTGAGCAAGAAATGGCGGGAAACATGCTGAAAATCGGCGGGAATTTCCGAAAGAATCTTAAAGTGAACGAACGGAATTTCTAAAAATCGCTGGTTACCGGGAATTTAATCTGAACGGCCCTCTAATATTATAATTATAATTACTATCTCTGATGACAGTGCATAGCAAATTTATGTTACCATTTGCATTTTGCAAGTAAAACCTGGTGTAGTGCTTAGGCACTATTACGCCAATTACGCACATCAGGCACGAGTGAAATACAAAAGTCAGGAAATAGAGTAAGGGTCCAGGAAAAGGCTCAAAACTTCGACAGGAATCCTGGAATTCCAAATTTTCTTTGGGGGGGAACCCGGCTCGATCCTATCTCGGAATCGCAGCATTAGACGTGCATAATAATTTTGATTTTCTGGCTATGTAATAGTATTTTATAGTAATTATGACACAGATATTCAATCAGCGGGAAGCGATGAACAGACTTGTCACGACACGGTAGAACTAATACAGCGATATAGTGTTGACACAATTTGTTCTTTGCTTTATACTGATCAAAGACTGCCAGATTAAGGCTCAGTTATTGGCGATTAAGAGACACGTGCCTACGACAATTTCCATTACGTCATGTGTAATGACAGGTTCATTATTGATTATCGGTACCTATTAACGACACCCCTGTTGTTCTACCCAAGGTCTGTACAACGAATGGCTTCTTTGAGAGTTAAATACTGACTTATTTAAAATTTTGAAGAAGTCCAGTCTCACCCTTCGGGAGCTAATTTTCTGCGTCCGGGCCGGATTTTTCGCGTCCTGAAACGCCAAATTTGGCGTCCTCCAGATGTTGTAGTGAAAAGGGCTGAACTTCAATATAGAAGCAAGAAAACAGTTATTCCAGGTCAACCTGTCCAGGATTTACATTTTTAGTGAAAACACAGATCTTGGACTATCAGACCTTGGTCTACAAAAGTGTTTTCTGAGACTGATTTCTTTCATGATTTTTTCGTTCAGTGGCTGATCTGTGTGTTGACTATATATACTATAGGAATCATGGTGATGCAAAAATATTAAGATTGCAGCACTACTGCTAACTCCCATTTTACCAAATTGCACAAATAAAAAATCAGAATACCCAATTAGAAGGAAAATCAGTGGGTATTGCAAGTTGCTTTACCCAATTAAAATTCAGAATACCCAATTAACAAAAAAATCAGTGGGTAATACCCAATTACCCAAACATCCTTATCTGGAGCCCTGAGTTATGGCATCACCTGTTTTACAAGAATGAAAGTGAAGTGGTAACATGAAATTCAGTAGGGTTGTAACAATACATGGGTGTTTTGTGATAGTGCTATCATGGTAGTGTTTCCAATTATCCATAACTATGTATTGCCGATAGTGCCTTCAACTATCAATAGTTTTGATTGTTTATGTTCATGTAGATTTTCACCTTCAGGGATACAGACTAGCGGTGGCCCACTCGCCCACTGCGAGTAAAAAATTGGGTGGGCGCCTAAAATTAAAATGACAGCCCCCCAGCGTGCGATCATCAGCTGTCAGGGAGTGTCTGGCCTGTTTTCGCCTTAGATTGGTATCCCCTCGTTTTGGAGTAAAATCAACCACCTCAAAGCGCATTGCAAATTTTCACACCGATATCTGCATTGAATATTTGGTGTTCCGTCATACTTGTGTGTTGGACTTTATTCACTATCGAAAAACAACATGGCCGCCGCCTCCGTTTGACAGCAAAAATCTTGACCATTTGTAAATTTTTCACACATAATGTGGCGATACATTGCTGGTGTTTCACACCCGTTAGCTAAAAGAAAGCAAAACCATGAAGAAAGGAGGATTTACTACAAAGCCTAGGGAAACAGTGCAAATCTGGCGCAGATTCTGAATAAAAAAAATTCTCATGTTTCTGACATTTTAAATGTGGGCCCCTAAATTTCGGGCTGGGCAGCTAATTTTCAGTTTTTAGGAGCTCAGCTTGCTCCTATGAAAAATTAGTTAGTCTGTATCCCTGACCTTGTGGACTGCATTTTCAATTTTCAAACTTGTACCGGTTCATTTATGAACATTAAGGGCATTTGCTTTGCATTAAAAAAAAGCTTGTGTAAAGATGATGATAAAACTTACAGTCAAACAAGGCAGCACTGGTATGCAATTTAGAAATTTATGAGGGACTAGCTAAAATCATCTTCTTTAAATTCTTTAGAAGTCAGCAGGATTTAGAGATGGTGATAGTATCATGATGCATTGTGATGTAAGACCCTCAATGGTAATAGTATTGTGATAGGGGTTTCTATGATAGTGATCATAGGATCATGATGGTCTAAAATTTGGCACGATAGTCAGCCCTAAAATTCAGGTATCAAAATTAAAGAAACATAATTTTCTTTCAGATATGGTAATAATTTCTCTGAAATTGCTAAAATCTCATATCAGAAAGTGGCATTTTCAGTATAAATAATTTACCCAGAGCTCTAGATAAGAGGGAGTATTTGATGATAATTAGGGATAATTTTTGTTAATTCTGCATATAAACATATATTGTGACCCCTCATCTGAACCGTCTCGACGAGACGGTTCAGATGAGGGGTCACAACATATGGTTTCAATGAGAAATAAAGAAAATTATCTCTCAATTATCATCAAATACCCCTCTTATCTAGAGCTCTGTTACCTATTAAACAAGCATCTGCCTTAAGCTTCTAAGCAAGCAAGTTTGCACTTCACTTGGGTGCTTTTACTGTAGCTTCACTAGCTGGTTAGAAATAAAGTGGGTGAGGGCACAAGGTCTTTGAAAATAAAGGGGATGATACAAAACTAATTTGAGCCGAGACACGAGAAAACCAACAAAGTGGTTGTGGGCCTAACGCAGACTCAGATCAGCCTGAGCATTCTCGCAGTCTGATCAGACTCTTCCCTAAGCGCTAAAAGGGAAGCTAAGTATATTAGCTACCTCCATGCAGACAGCTAAGACTCTGATCAGACTGGGCAAATGCCCAGGATGATCTGAGTCTGCGCTGGCGCACGACCACTTTATTGGTTTTCTGGTGTTGCGGCTCATTTCAGGTTGTTTGTTGTTGTCTGGTTACTCAGTTGTTGTTTTACATTTCATTTGACTTTCAGGAGTTATTCGCAGAATTTGGTCCTCTTCGTAAAGCAGCAGTACACTACGACAGATCTGGAAGGTCATTGGGAACGGCAGAGGTTATATATGAAAGAAATTCAGATGCTGTGAAGGCCATGAAACAATATAATAATGTACCCTTGGATGGTAATTTCTTAAAAACCTTGTATTTTGTGTTGCACTTACAGTTTTCACTCTAAGCGAACAATGTCAAGCCAAAAAGTTGCTTAGCATAGATCTGCAAAGAGAGAAGGCAAAAACCAATCCAAATCCATGCATTCTAGCTGGAGTGGTTTTATGCCTGTGGATTATTCAGTTTCCATATGTTATATGCAGACAGCAAAGACTCTGATCAGACTGGGCAGGTGTAATCAACCCTGTCTGATTCGAGCCTTTGCTGTTTGCATCCTATAAGAACTCTCCATAGCTTGTTGCAGCTCAAACAGTGGTGCTGAGGCACTTCAGTCCCCAAGGTTATAAAATTCTTTCCATGCTCAACTCAGCTGAGCATGAAATTTTACCTGCTAATAAATAGTAAATTAGTGATAAGTACAGTTGCTTTGTTGCTCAGTTTAGCTGAGTGTGAAATTTTCTCTGCATATGAATATGAAAATGCCAACTAATGTTGGCATTTTCATATTCATTAGCAGAGAAAAATTCATACTCAGCTGAGTTGAGCACAAAGAAAGTTTTATAACCTCGGGGCCTGGGCAAGAGTGCCTGTAGATACATTTTAAGGTGTGTGGGTACACCTGCTTAAGCTGTTCCACCCTGCTTTTTCATTCTTTTTACAAAGGGATACAACTTTTAAGACTTTCTGTATGCTTCCCTGGAAGACGTACCGCTTCCAGAGTGGAGTAGTCTTCAGCGATGACCCCTGTTGAGAAGGGAGGCAAAAACAAAAATGGCAGAGTTGCTTCCCCTGAAAATGTACCGCTTTACCTTTGATAATGGTTTGTTTCTATATACTACATGTTTATGAAAATGCACATACGTGTATTTAATTGAACTTTACCACATATTTGATCACTGAGATGTTAAAATATCTTGCTGTAGTTGTCCTTCATTAAAGTCCATTTTATTGTCTCTGACATAATTTTCAGAAACACCTAAGGCTGTGTATTCAAATGCAAACTGCTACCTCATGCACAAGAAACTTCCTGATTTACTGGGCAGTGATTTATGTACAGCTCGATCTTAAAGAGTCCTTGGAATTCACTGGGTTGAAGAATTACCTAAGTAATACCATCAGATATTCCTCATACTCAGAAGTCTGTAAGATTTGATCAATCTTCTTTCAGGGCGTCCAATGAATATACAGTTAATAGGTTCAGAAAGTCAAAGTGTCTCAAGTCGAGTTGGTGGGGGCGGAGGTGGTCAGAGATTTAGAGGGGGTGCTGGTAGAGGAGGACAGAGAAGATCAAATGGGTAGGTACCGTATTTTTCACGGTGTTCCTTTTTCGCGGTAACTTGGAAAGTGCAAATATTAAAACTGCAAAATAATTTTAGGTTTCTTACAAAGTATCTTCAGTAGACAGTATCCATGAATTTTCTAACTGTTTGCTTTGGTAAATTCTGGTACTTTTCACTTGAGCTAGCTCTTCTGCAGGTTAATGAAAGAAAGGCTCAAGTGAAAAAGAAGCAACTTTACTTTTCACGCATGTTGTTAACCACAAAAATTAAAAATCGCGAAAATGAATGTGTATGTTTTTGACCCCATAACCGGGAAAGTATGAGTCAGGATGGCTGGACAATTACAGGTTTTAGCCCTCCCACTAGTATTTTTCATTGACTTAAGCTGATGAGGCAAACTAAATGTTTCTGTTCTGTTCAAATGGGCAGGGTGATTAACAGGCATGAGAAGAATCATGACTTTGTTTGGACTCATAACGTCTTCATCAGAAATGATTAATTCACATGCATGTTTTGAGACAGAGCTCTAGGTATCTAAAAAAAATTTGTGGGAATATTTACTTATCTACAGAACTTAATTATGCTGTGAAATCCAGCACTGCTGCTCTTATTGCAGCATACTAGCATGGGTAACATTGAATTGATTTTCCCTGAAAGACCTCTTACTGGTGTGGCACTCAGCACAGGCAACAAAATTTTTTGACTATTAAACTCAATCTTTTTTCGCATTCTGTACTTAATTTCAAATTAATTTCCCTTTAGACCCAACAATTCGTTAGACCTCTTTGTCAGACCAGTTTTTTTCAAATAAACTCTGTCGGGTATAAATACAGTGCAAAAAAAATAAGTTCCTATACCTATTCGTTGTCATGGTTGTTATAGCTCGAAAATTGTTTGAAGCATTTCTTTAATATGCAATTCAACAAAACTTCTTGTTCCTTGTTTAACAATCGGGGATTTGATGGTCCATGAGACTATACTTCTGAAACAAACTCACCCCAATGCAGAGCTCCAGATAAGAGGGGGTATTGAGGATAATTCAAAGATAATTTTTCTTATTTCTCAATGAAAACATATGTTGTGACCCCTCATTAGAACCGTCTCGACGAGACGGTACTAATGATGGGTCACAAAATATGTTTTTGTGGAGAAATTTGGCTAATTATCCCAAAATGATCTCTGTTACCCCTTCTTATCTGGAGCACTGCCAATGGGAAAATAAAGTTTCCTGAAAGTTGTATTTGTTGCCTGTGTTAAATGCCAGACCAGGCTGGACCAGGTTATTTTGGACAGAAATGCCTAGCAAATGGTAAACCTAACTCAAGGGCTGAGAAGATTACCAGACAATAATGTACAGCATTACAGTAAAATTGTATGGAATACATACTGGGTATTGGATAATTCTGGGTATTAGATAATGTAACAGTCATGCCAGACAGTTGCTCAGTTTATTCTATTCTATTCTATCCCATAACCTTACTAGGTCATTGGGGCACCACAGATGACTTCCAAACAATCCCTTTCCACCTTGTCCTGTTTTCAGCTGCCCTAGTTGAGCTGGCAAAGTCCATCCCTGTCCACTCTTAATGTTGTCTTCCCACCTCTTCTTCTGTCTACCTCTTCTTCTTTTTCCTTTCACTGTGCCCTGTAGAATCGTCTTTGCTAAACCAGAAGACCTTGAGACATGGCCAAACCACCTTGCTCAGTTCAACCAGTTGAAAAAAAGTGTCAGACTTTCTTTTGGTTGGTTACACAATTCCTATATAAATTTACAAAAATTAACAATACTATTTCATGCTTTGTTTCTAGATTCAGTCCTGGAAGAGGCAGTGGTAGAGGTCGGGGTCGAGGGGGACGTGGCGGCGGTCGTGGAAGAGATAAGAAAACTATGACAGCAGAGGAACTTGACGCTCAGTTAGATGCATATAATGCAAAGGTAAAAAGGGTGCAAGATACGGGTTGGTTTTGAGGAAAATTCTAGTTAAATGCTTTGAGGATAATTCAAGTTTGAAACTTCTAATGTCTTCAGAAAACATAAAGTGGACCCTCATGATAACTGCCACACATATCATGGTCCTTTAGTATAAGACAGTTCGAACGAGAAGCCAGAATATAATAATGTTTTGGGACACCTATAAACCATTAATTTTCCATATGGGACAAATGGAAAATTAATGGTTTGTAGGTGTCTTAATACTTAGCCCTTAAAGCGCCAAAAATTAAAATTGTTGAATTGGCAAAGTGTTGATCCAGATGAGGTGGCTCATAATGAGCCACCTCATGTGAATCTACACTGTTTGCCCTCTAGTGTTCGAATTCTCAATATGATATCGCTTGGACGAGACATCTTTTGAAATTCTGCAGACATTAATTTTGTTGTCTGCTTTTGGGCGCTTTAAGGGTTAAGCACAATAGGATATAATAATGGACAGAAATGTTCTCAGAATGATTGTAACCCTGACAGCCGTAGATAAGCCAGATTTTTCAGGCAGCATCTTGTGGTGTATGGGTACACCTCCATGTTTACCTGCCATATTTAGCCCACCTGTACGAAAGTACACAGAGTCCTAGATAAGAGGGAGTATTTGGTGATAACTAAAGATAATTTTTGTTAATTCTGGATAAAAACATATGTTGTGACCCATCATCTGAACCGTCTCGACGAGACGGTTCAGATTAGGGGTCACAACATATGGTTTCAATGAGAAATAAAGAAAATTATCCCTCAGTTATCATCAGATACCCGTCTTATCTAGAGCTGTGGTACAGAAAGAGCTGTTGTTGGCATCACAGTGTCTATGTCAGCATCGACTTCCGAATTGGATGTTTTGGTTAAAGTTCTTTATAATGGGCCAAGGGGCTGTCAGGCAAGCTCTCCTGTACACAGACGGGCCTTGTTCAGGATGAGATAAGTTTGATGACTTTCTGTTTGCTTGCCTAGTCAAGTCTTCAAAAATGAGGGCAAAAGGGGGAAAAAAACCCTTCTAAAATAATTAAATTGAGTCCAATGAGAATAGAGGCACAAAAGAAAATTGTTGAGCTACTTTCCCTGAAACTATTACTATTCACCCAGAGTTAGAAATAAGGACCAGACACCAGAATGAATTACAACTTGTCCGCCAAGATTTCAATTTGTCCCCCTGTATTTGTTTACATATCATTTTCTTCCGAAATCACATATTAAAGTAAACATAGTCCAAAAATGCTCTCCCTTTCTAAGACACTAAGCATGAATTCATGAACTTCAGAGATAACTGACCAAGAGTTTTGATCACAGCTGCCTAATCATTTTCACAGGGCTACTTTGACAGGGATTCTTTTTATTTTTCTCCTTCAAAACACTATATTGGTGGGTTTCAAACTGCTCATGCAAAACTTTAAAAAGGACATGAAACAAAGTTATTTTCCAGAATTTACCAGAATTATAGGTTGTCTAGGGGGCAACCTTCAAAGACTATCAGCTTGCCCTCAGCAAATTTAACCCATGTCGGGCAAGAGGGCAATTGCTTATTTCTAGCACTGTAAATCACCTGATAGAATTGCCTTGACGCAGGGAGGTGATTCTAAAGATATTCCACATCCTGTATTTGATAGAGAAACGGTACCACACTAGGATCAGAGCAATTGTGACTTCCTGTATGCTTCCCTTGGGGTTGGTGACAAAACCCTTCCAAAATGTGGTCTACTCCGAAAGAAAGAATTTGCTCCTCTTGGAGCAAATTCTTTCCTTTAGGAACTGACTACCATTGAATAGGGAGGCAATATTGAAGATGGCAGAGTTGCTTCCCCTGATAGTATACCCAAGAAACGAACAAGCATGCAATTATTATTATTGATGCAAAAATTACGTTCTGCAACTACATGTACTATAATAATTATAGTACATGTAGTTGCAGAACGTAATTTTTGCATCAGAATGATTTTAAATATTTGTACAGACACAACTGAGCAAATAGTGACGATGCTGGCCTAAATCAGACTTATTCTAAGGAGCAGTCAGATCGAGGTCCTCGGTACTGTTTGACACACCACCACCAACTTTGACCCAGTGCAATAAAGTGAAGTCAACATATTCAAAGTTTAGGATTACCATTCAGATTCTGAGTATTGGGACAGATAGGTCTGAGCAAACAGTGCAGACCCAGATCAGACTGCTCCTGAAGCAGTTTGATCAGGGCCACACTGTTTGCCAGTCCATCTGCATCTTATGAACTCATTACTGCATTGTAAAACCAATGTTCTACTTTTAGGACAGTTATAGTGATTATTTTACGTGTCACAATTTTCGGAAGTTTTATATGGTAATTTCAGTAGTTTGTTAAGTTCAATACAATAGGTACTTAGAAAGTGTTGTATATTGCAGATGGAAACAGATTGATGACCGATGTCCTTGACGTCTCGGAGTTAGATAGAGCAGGGAACAAAGATACTGAAAAACTCTGACAATAAAACACTAACAAGTGACTGAAATAAATGTCAGAAATTGTTGAAAGTGTTCGCTCATCCTGCTTTGACTGTGGTTTAGGTCTGGAGATAGGAGTATTTGATGATGGTTCCTAGATAACATATATTGTGACGTCAGTAGAATTATCTCAGGCTGAAAACTGATTGTAACAGTTTTAGTGAAAAGAATTTTTATGAAAAAATGATGAAAATTATCTCAAGAATTCGCATTAAATACTCCCCATTTTCTGTAGCGTGGGATAATGGTTTAGTTGAAATTGCTGCAGTACACTTGAGAAAATTGTTGTAGTCTCGGTGAATAATCTCTATAGACTCAAGATTCTGCCCATTATTTTAGTTAGACGGGATGAATATTCAAGTGATGAATGAAGGTTGATGAGATGAATATTCATGTGGTGAATGGTAAGCTTACAGTGATTATTGTGGGATAATTCCTGTTCTTTCTCCATAAAAGGACAGATTGTTGCCTCGTGTAGTATTACTTTAAGTCAGTAAATATTTTTGACAGAATAATTTTTGGGAAACTTTGCAGTGACAAAGCAAAGTCTTGCAAAAATAAATCTTTCACAAAATGCTTATGGTCTTTGTCATCCAGATCCGATTTCAAAATTTCGCCAATATCTTTCAGCACTAATTTTTGAAAAATCAGCATTTGCGAAAATTTCAAGATTAACATGTATTCTGGAGAAATATGAAAAATATCCCAGAATTAATGTGAACTGCCACCTCATCACCTCATCTGGACATGAAATTTTAGAAACATGGCAGCTCAGAAATAGGATAGTTTTGTGGTGGGTGCTGTAATTGTAGAAATTTTTTATTAGTTGAAAGAAGAAGTTAAAGCTCTACTTATTCAGTTTAACTTTGTGGGAATAGTGATTGTGGAAATACATGCCTTATTTTGCAGTTTATTTAGTTCTGTTCTTGTGGACAGCTGACATAAACAGCATGTGAGCAGAAAACCAGATGCTAGTTTGTATCACTCCTAATGAGTCGACCATTTGAGCCACTACACTAGAAAACCGACAAAGTGGTTGTGCGCCCAGACTCAGATCAGCCTTTGCATCCACCAAGTTTGATCAGATTCTTCGCTGTCAGCATGGAGGTAGCTTGGACCCTTAGCTACCCTTTAAGTGCTCAGGGAAGAGTCTGATCAGACTGGGCGGATCCCTAGGCAGATCTGAGGCCGCACAGGTCGCACAACCACTTTGTTGGTTTTCTCGTGTGGCGGCTCATTTCAGCCGTACAAACCAAATTAGAGAGCTTCAGGAACAGTGCGGCTCCATGAGAAATTGGTCATCATGAGCAATTGTCTTTAAGAATACTGTCAAATGCCCCATTACTAATAATGGACTTGTCCAAAGTCAAGTATTGAAAGTCCATTTGGGGCATTTAGGGGTGGGAAAGTGAGCAGATTCCTATTAAGGATAGGTTTTAATGCTAATGCAGCAATCTTGAGATAATTTTTCTTAAATCTCCACAAAAAAATATTATGACTGGTTAGAACAGCCTGACTGGGCAGTGAAGCAGTTCTAATGAAGGCATCCGTTTGATTGTTTTTAGGGAGAAATATGAAAAGGTATCTCAGGTTTACCAGCGAAACCTTACCTTACCGAGAGCTTCAGATAGGAGGGAAGTTTTGGGTGAAAATGAGGGATAATTTCTGGTATATTGGCATAAATGCATGCTGTGACCCCTCATCTGAAATGCCTTAAGGCATTTCAGAAGAGGGTCACAGCATATGTTTTAGATAATAAATAAAATTATCCCAGAATTAACATCCAGTACTTTATTTGGGCCTCTGGAAGCCTTATCCTAAGCTCTTTTTAGATAGTTGTAAATACGATACTTATAGCTTTACAAAGCCCGAGATGAGATGCATATCTGGATGATTCTCCCGAAGAGGATTTTTGTTGATTTCCCATAAATGCATCATTTTCATGCAGAATTCAGAAAAATCATCCTAGGATAATCATCGGATATGCTGTTTACGTGAAATCCTGGCTTTATATTTTAACCTGACATACATCAGTGTTCCAGATAAGAAGGGGTAACAAGATTAATTTAGGGATGATTTTCAGTATTTCTCAACTAAAACATATGTTGTGACCTCTCATTAGAACCGTCTCACTGAGACTGTTCTAATTAGGGGTCACAACATAGGTTTTCTTTGAGAAAAAGGAAAAATTATCTCTGAATTATCCTCAATACCCCCTCTTATCTGGTGCTCTGACACATGCTTACATTAAGTTGTGTTTAAATGGAATCATAAATTTATGAAATGTACAGAGCTCCAGATAAGAAGGGCTAACAGGGATAATTTTCCAATTTCTCCATTAAAACAGAACTTGTGACCCCTCATTGGAACTGTCTATTGAAGGGTTACAACATGTTGTCATTGAGAGATCGGAAGAATTATCTCAAAATTATCTTCAAAAATCCCATCTTATCTTGAATTCTGAATGTAAAAATGTTTTATGTAGTTTGATCCATAGATGATCATGACAACAAGAATGTGAACCTATTAGTGAAAACTCATGGCATGTGTACATCTGTGCAGGCTGTGTAGAATCTTGTCTGTTAAAAAATACAACAATGAACCATTCTGACACAGCTGAATTTACACAGTGGCAGGTAATTGCAGGCTGGCTGACCCAGAGGAGGGATCAACTTAACTAAGAACAAAAATATTCCATGATGGAACTGGGCAGTCTTATAGTTCTTGCATTTGAAAATGATGTCTATTGAATGATTAGGAAGAAGTGTAGCAGCAGTAATATAAGTATTTTTCAAAATGTTCATTATACTCTCTGGACTTGGGCTAGTTGAAAATCTTACAGGACACATGCACTGAAGCATGTGTGATTGGTGATAATTTGTTCCTAAGCTGCACTCTTGATTGCTTCACAGGGTCATTAATCCAGTTTCTGTGATTGGTGATAATTTGTTCCTAAGCTGCACTCTTGATTGCTTCACAGGGTCATTAATCCAGTTTCTCAGTAGCAGCATAATACTTTCTGAAATTTTCATGTATCATGTGTTTTAAGTTTAACATGAAAAAGCCAGTGCACTTACAGGTGTGCAATCAACGCACATACAGGCGTGCCAAGTCCACTTAGAAAAGATTTCAGAGAGAAACATACATGTACAATGAGATCACTATGGCCTAAAATGTGTTAAGAAAGTTTGTTCCTTAATAAAAGCTTTCAGTCATGCAGTTTAGTATTATCTCCCTTTTAAGATAAATGGGTACACTTTCAGGGGAAGCATTTCTACAATTTTCAATTTTTACTCTCTCCCCGAAGGGGTCAACTCTTAAAGAGAGGAATTCGCTGTCCGCATGAAGGTAACTTAGTCCCTTAGCTGCCCTTTAAGCGCAAAGCGAGGATTCTGATCAGACTGGGCAGATGCCCAGGCTGATCTGAGTCTGCGCTGGGCGCACAACCACATTGTTGGTTTTCTCGTGTCGCGGCTCATATCATTGACAGTGCTGTCAGAGAGAATGTACAGAACCGTGCCAAAAGTGAGTCAACTTTTTCTAAAATCCATAGACTTACATGTATTTTTCAGTGCGCAAGAAAATTAACTGTATTAAATCTGCCTACAGGATTGAACAAAAAATTATACCGTTAGAAAGCTTAATGATTATGCCAATAAAAACATATTTTATGCAATTTTTAAATGACGCATATTTGAACTGCAGTATTTCAAATGCCGTTGGTCGTGATTTTTGTCCGTTTAACGGCGATGTTACCATTGACGTCAATGGAAAACGTGTGTTTCTAAATTTTCACCGTTGTATAAACTCTCTCTCTCAGTCATTTGTCATTCCACCCCCGTGCCCCCCCCCCCCCCCCCCATGTCCCTCTCTCCCTCTCCCATACTGTAGTGAACTTTTAGTTCTTCGAAAGGAAGCCTGAGCATTTGTGCAGTCTAATCAGTGTCATTCCTGTTTGTTTGTGGACAGTACGCAAGTCCTCTGAAGACTCGCCGTTGCACTGTCTGCTATTGCATAATATTCCCTTTCATTGCCGCCAAATGGGCCGCGTCGGAAACACGGTGACTTACGGAACGCAGTCTAATCAGAGTCATTCCTGTTAGTTTGTGAGCAAGTCCTCTGAAGACTAGCCGTCGGAAATACGGTGACTTACGGAACGTATAATGACACGCTTCCACCTAAGAACTCGGTTGTCCCTAGGTCGATGTTCATTATTATTCATGTTAGATGCGAACAAGAAAGACCGGTCTGACTGCTTAGTTGGGCTGGCTAATACGATTGTTAGCTATCGGTATGTGTACTGAGGTACCTCTCTCACGGTATGGCACTGCGTACGGCACGCGTATATACTAGCAGCGGCGTCTTTGATCTTTACATCAAAGGGAAAACGTGCTTGACCCATAAATGTGCAGGTAATTGTATATCAACGCTACCATATATATATAATCGCGTAGACCTTGATCAGAATGCGCTATTTCTGTGCACACTGTACGGCATTATTTTCGCACTGGGTTGCATGACCTTTTGACGATACAACTAGGAAATCGGCGAAATGGACGTTTCAGTATTTGTAGTTCAATAGTACCATTAATCAAAACAATGTATAGTACCAGAGCGTACAACCATAACACATCTGAAATAGCGACTAATAATATTAACAGTGTATCTTCGCTTTGAATCAACACTTTTCGCGGAAGAGGTTCGTATTCCTAAAAACTCCATTGACGACAGTATGAATCAAGACAAGACCTTCCTCGTAAGGGCAAGCGTTAATATGAATGTTATGTTCTTAAAAACTTTGGATACATGCTTCAGTATTCGTATGGATACATTCACAAACTTTTGAAGTCGGAATACGCCTTACACATACAGGGCAGTTACATTCTCCCGATCGTAAAAATCATCCAAAAGCTCAGTCATCGTGATTTGATAAGTTGTTTTGCAGACTGCCGTAAGAGGTTGTATCTACGAGTGGGCATTATTTTGATAATCTTTTTGACAGGTAGGCGGTCCGACATATGTTACCTGGTTCAGTGCTCCATACGGACAATCTCGATTGGCCCGTAGGCGGTCTTTTCGTCTGGCTGACACCTGCGTTAATCCGATTGATTATGACACGTGCTAGAATTTTAAAGACAGTGGCGATATTTCATACGTCGGGACAAGATCAAACGGCAGTATGTGACAATTATCGGGCGTATGCCAGATGCCAGAGGTCCCATTTCTCAACGTACGGGAGCAAATCCTGGGCGTAATATACGGCCATAGGCCCGTTAACGGAAGCCCTGCTTGCACACTGACAAATACACGTAAGTCAATGGGATTCTAAAAAAGTTGACTCACTTTTGGCACGATGCTGTACATGCCTTTTATCACTATTAACCGTTTTGTTGGCAAAAGTTTTATTTCATGATTTTCCATGACAGTCTACTTTTATCTGGCTGTAGCTATCATGAAAAATGGGCAGTATAGGCTAGCCTCAATTGTCCTTATGTGTAGCTAGTTTCCTCCTGAATGGCAAAAGATTCAGGTTAGCCTGCCCAGTCTTTGTTGTATGTTGTATATGCCAGTAAGGACTAGATTATGTTTGCACAGGAAATGTATATTTGAGTAGATTTCATCAACTTGGGATGTTCTGGGTCTTGCACATTTGCATAGGTAGATAAACCATTTGAACCGTGACAATATGG
Organism: Ctena decussata; assembly: GCA_963989385.1. Classification (NCBI taxonomy): domain Eukaryota; kingdom Metazoa; phylum Mollusca; class Bivalvia; order Lucinida; family Lucinidae; genus Ctena; species Ctena decussata. The sequence continues at coordinate 44,144,495 of OZ022500.1, forward strand.
GATATGCACCCAGCGAAGACTCAGATCAGCCTGGGCATCCGCCCAGTCTGATCAGAGTCTTCGCTGTCTGCATGGAGGAAGCTTAGACCCTTAGCTGCACAGCGAAGACTGATCAGATTTGGTGGGTGCCCAGGCTGATCTGTCTTTGCTGGGGGCACATGCCACTTTGTTGGTTTTGTTGTCCCAGCTCATTTGTCTGCAGCATGATGGGGCTCATATGAGGATAATTAGTCTTGTAAGAGAGTATAAATTAGAAAATAAGTGGTAGCCCATGGTAGTTAATGGGGGAAAAAGGCATTTGCAAATAAAGCGGCTTAAGAGGAAACAGTACATGTTCAGGGGAGGCAACTTTATGTTCCTTTCTCGTCGCCCTTCTCAGAAGAGGAAAACTTGGAAAGGAAAGATTTGGGAGAGAATTCTTTCCTTAAAGAGTAGACTCCATTTTGGAAGGGTTTCTTCATCCAGAGAAGCAAACAGGAAGTTGTTAAAATTGTTTCCCTTTTTAGAAATGGCAAGAAAACATGAAGGTATACCTATTCACCTTACATCTATTCAGCACACCAAGGTCTCATCCTGACTCTTTTAAGTATAGTGTTTTCATCATAGTATGTTAGATAAGTTTTATGACTAAATTGAGCCACGACACAACAAAACTCACAAAGTGGCATGTGCGCCAGCGAAGACAGATCAGTCTGGGCAGCTGCCCAGTCTGATCAGTATCTTCGCTTTGCACTTAAAAGGTAGTTAAGGGTCTAAGCTAACTGCATGGGGACGGGGAACACTCTGACCAGACTGGGCAGATGCCAAGGCTGATCGGAGTCGTCACTGGGGGTGCATGCCACTTTGTTGGTTTTGTCATGTCTCGGCTCATACGTTTATCAGCATATTGTCAGTAGTGATAAACTTCATATTCTGTTTATGTTCTGTAAATATTTTGAGAAGGCACTCGGAATTTGTCTCTGACTATGTATGTGAAAAAAAATTTGTACAATCTCAAACATTAGTTTTGTTGTGACTGATTTCCTTGTAGTGCAGAATTATGTCCCCCATCAAAGGTGAGGGGGGACATATTGGTTTCAGTGCGGATCCCATCGGTGTCGGCATGACAGTTTCTTGTATGCCCGATATCTCTTGAACCAATGGATGGAATTTCACCAAACTTGCATGGACATATCATTGGGACAAACTTTAGAGCTGATTTGATTTTGGTGACCTTGACCTCATTTTCAAGGTCACTGGATGACTTAGATGACAATTTCTTGTATGCACGTTATCTCTTGAGCCAGTGGATGGAATTTCACCAAACTTGCATGGATACATCTTTGGGACAAGTTTAAGAGCTGATTAGATTTTGATTACATTGGCCTCATTTTCAAGGTCACTGGAGGACTTAGATGACAATTTCTTGTACCCAGTATATCTCTTGAACCAATGGATGGAATTTCACCAAACTTGCATGGATACATGATTTGGACAAGTTTAAGAGCTGATTAGATTTTGATGACCTTGACCTCATTTTCAAGGTCACTGGAGGACTGAGATGACAATTTCTTATTACCACAATATCTCATGAACCAATGGATGGAATTTCACCCAACTTGCTTGGATACATCACTGGGACTAGCTTAAGAGCTGATTAGATTTAGGTGACCTTGACCTCATTTTCAAGGTCACAGGACATTGTTCTTTTCAGGCCATTCTGGGGCCGAAATTCGGCCCCATTCCCAAGGGCAAAATACCTTTTTCCCCAATTGGCTGGAAAAAGTTCCGAATTAGAAGCTGAAGAAAAAAGTCTTGTTTTTATGACTGCCACCAAAATATATGACATTGCAATTCTCACCATTCCTGGTGTTAAAAGTATGCCCAATTGATGTTAGATTTGTGTAAATATTGATTTTTAAGACTTCAAGTCAGTTAAAGGTAGGTTCCTGTACTTCGGAATGCATAAAAAATTTGATGATCTTTCATCCAAGTCGTAGGAAAACACTTATATAAAGGGAATGAATAAGTTTCACTAAAAAGTGTAAATCAAAAAAATATTAAAAAGTTGTTTTGCAAGGGATTTCCTAACTCTGCTTCGCACACCAGTTAGCGCTATTTTTAGTTCACGCCAAAAATAGATAACGCAGCTGACGTCATGCTGCATTGCATTTTGGGATAGTTTTAACCCATCAGCCATGCCAGGACCTCTAGGAGAGCTCACGGCAAGAGAAAATTCAGGACCTTTGGAGAATGGCATCAGAAATCGCGCACTTATAGACATAATACACATACTTATTTTTAGAACTGGAATTCCAACAAAAGAAAATAAACCAAAAGGGAAAATGACTATTTTCTTCAACATCTGACGATTTTCTCAGTAGCAACAAATTCAGAAAAATAAGAGAAATCAATACTACTCAGAAAAAGACGAATTTTCTTGTGAACATAATTGTTATCGCTAGTCCAGGAACCTACCTTTAAGCACTCATTATTTTGGTCTGGCTTTTCTCTTTTGCACAGAACTCAGACCGATTTTTTCACTTGTCAGGTGGGTAACAAGAACTGTCTTTTGAAAAACAACAGCAACAAAAATACTGCTAACATATTATGTATAGTGCATTTGCTGTCATGTTGCTAAATAATTTAATTTATTTTTTTCACCATAAACAGCATTTTTTTATTTACCTTGTAAATAACTAATTCTTAATTTTGTAGAAAAAATATGATGGATTTTTTTTTTTAGAAAAAAGGCACTTATTTTGGTCAGCTTTTGCCATTAATTTTACATGGGAGTAAATCAAGTGTAGTATACATATATAGATGTGAATTAGTTTATTCACTAGACATGATTATTCCCAATTTTGTGTTTTTCACACGTAAATATTCACAATGCTAAGGGACCCGCCCCCATTCCCAAAAAGGTGAAAAGGAACACTGCAGGAGGACTTAGATATGTGAAAATTTCACTGCAGTTGATATATCTCATTAGCCTTTGGCTTGATTTCCACTTTACTTTCATAGATATACCTTTGGGACAATCTCAAGAGTTTACTGTGTTTTGATTACCTTGACCCCATTTTCAAGGTCAAAAGCTAACTTAAAAATGCTTATTTTTTCCTCTTAAAAATTAGTTACATCTCGGTCCAATTGACATAGTCATCAGACTTGCATGAATATATCATTGTGACACGTTTAAGACATGTTTAGTATATGGTGACCTTGACCCATTTTTAGCTCGCCTGAACAAAAGTTCAGGAAGAACTATTGTCACCCTGGCGTCAGCGTTCGCGCCCGGATTGGATGTTTTGGTTAAAGTTTTTTAACCCTTTACTCCACAGAAGCGCTTCTCGACACCTTTACCTATTCCCACATGGAAGCGCCGCAGGACGCCTTTACCTATTCCCACATAGAAGCGCTATACGACGCTTATGCGTTATCTCAATGGAAGCGCTTCTCGACGCCTCGTATTTCAATGTCAAATAAATTATATTTATAAACATACCTGGAATCTCGGAATTGAATAAATACAATCTCCAACCATTTTCCTTCCGCATTACGTAAAAAAAGCACATGGTTACTATTTAAAGTTTCGGTATAAATAGCGTCCAATCGTTGGTGTATATTCCATTGATCACGCGCGTGATCTATGGTTAAAATTAGAATGATGGGAGGATTTCTCGGGAAACACCCACAAAACATGTGCATTATGGGTAAAAAAGTTAAATTTAGGGTAAGATGCAATCAAGTACAAAATTAATATCCAATCGTAAGCGCTAATTTCATAAACCACGTGGACCATAAGTCACGCGCTCAGTTCAAAGTTTAAAGTTGAAGCGTCTAGACTAGAGTTCAAAGTTTACAAAATGGCTGAATTGTATGAAAGTTTTGAGGGGTTTTCCGAGGTTGGGTCTGATATTGATGTAGATTCTGATATCGATGTTCCGTGACTCCGTGAGTTCTGTGAGCAGATGTTTTTGATGACGACGACGATCAAGAATGGATCGGGCATTTCACAAATTTTTCAGGTCGGTTTTCTCTTACGACGGATACTGTTTACATCGGTCTTTCATATATTTTTTTTTTACTTTGTGTCTGTTTGTGGTAAAACCAGCAGATTTAATAATATACCCAAATAAAAATCTCAGTGAAAGGGGACCTTACGACTGCAATTTCCCCGATTAGCCTGCGCAGTCTGATCAGGGTCTTCCCTTTATGCAAAAATCATTGAACATGTTGAAATGAGCCGAAATTATTAGTACTTCTTGCTTTAACTAAAAGTAACATAAAAACCATTTATCCTAGCAAAACAATAATTATACCAGTAGAAAGGTAATTCAATTCTCTAAAATTCATCAGTGCAGTCAAAAATTGTAAAATCAGTGGAAATTACTCTTATTAAGGTGTGAATAACAGTGGTATCAAAACAATCAAATTTTGCCAGTTACCTGTATGGAGATGCTGTAATACCTATTGTTTCTAATCTATTGGGTATTGATAGGTAAATTAACCTTATCTGTATTAGTACAGCATAGCAGATAAGCCTACTTAGCTATGGAGTAAAGGGTTAAAGACCTATATCTCCTTAACCCATGGATGGATTCTTTTGATACTTGCACTGTAGATAGATATTGGTCCAAAGTTTAACAGGGTACCACCCCACCCCACTCTGTGACCTTGATGTCAAGGTCATGGACTTAGAAAATTGGGAGTTTTTTTGGACTGGATGTTTTGGTTAACTGCCATCTAAAAATCTGAAAAAAAAAATTATGTCCCGACAGATCCTCTCTCCAACCAGGCATTGGAAATTTAGCAAACAGTATGAGTATATTTTAGAGTTCAAAATCAGAAAATAATACAAATATGAAAACAAATGTAGGCTTCAAAACTTAAAAACCTAAATTAGAGCATAAGAGCCTACTTAAGTTTCAAAATAACCACTCTTTGAGGAAGTCTTAACTCTTTAGGTGCCCGATATGAAAACAGATAAATCTGCAGAGTAGATCCTGAATAGACCTCCTCTAGAGCTTCACTGTTAGCCCTCTAGTCTTTGAATTCTTAATATGATATGGCTTGATCAAAACAATTTTTTTTAAATTTTGCGGACATAAATTTTGTCTGCTTTCTGGCGACCACAGATTCAACTAAGTGGTTTAACACTTTCAAGTTGTTACGTTGAAACCAAGGTTTGAAAGTTTTCAATCCATACAGGAGCCGTGACATGACAAAAACCAACATAGTGGCATATGCGCAAAGCAAAGACTCAGATCAGCCTGCACATCTGGTCACTGAGATTGGAATCTATGCTGGCGTTATGAAGGTAGCTTAGACCCTTAGCTACCTTTTAAACCCACAAGTTAAGTCTCTGATCAGACTGACTGATGCCCAGACTGATCTGAGTCATTGCTGGGCACACATGCCACTTTATTGGTTTTATCATGTTGCAGCTCGTATTACTCGAACACAAAGTTCCTTTTGATACCAACACTTAGTCAAATAGTATAGAAAACTGATGACATTCAAATTCACACAGTAGTTTGAACCTAGGATTATTTTTACTGGGAGAAGGATGGGTAAGAAGTGCTTAAGTTACAATATTTGTCCAACACTCATTCAGAACTACCTCCCCTTAGCATTCAGCATTATGTCAGCAACAGGCTAAATAATAATAGATTGAAAGAAGCTTGGATTACCCCCCACCTGGCTTACATTTTATTCCTTTATACAACACAGATGCCCCAAAAATACCTATACAACATATTTACTGAAAAATCTATAGAATAAATTGAATAATAATAGATGAAAGCTTGAATTGACAGAATACAACTGTTAATCTACCATGAAAACACTTTTTCTAACTTTCCATTCTTAACTAATTCAGAATTGTCTGTTTGCCGTTTAACTAATTTACATAGAAACAATAACTTTCACTTTATTGCAAATAACCACTGTATCCATTTAAACAGATGAGTTGCGAAATGACAAAACAAACAAACTGGCATATGCGCCCGGCAAAGACTCAGTTCAGCCTGGGCATCCACCCGATCTGATCAGAGTCTTCACTGTTGGCATGGCGGTATCTTAAACCCTAAGCTACCCTTTAAGCGCACAGCAACAACTCTGATCATACTGGATGGATGCCCAGGATAATCTTAATTCTTCGCCAGGCGCATATGCCACTTTGTTTGTTTTGTTGTGTTGCGGCTCAGATATACATGTAGTTTTACCCAATAATGCTTAATTACAGGAATCTTCTTTATAGATTTGAAGTTCCGTTTCCATTTAAAGGGGCATCTATTTGATTTCAATTATATCCTTTTATAGAAACTATTTATTTCATGTAGGCTCTGGTCTTGGAACTGATTTTGATTTTCAGTGATTTCCAAGCAGTCTTCATAATTGTAGGATGCTCAGCATTACTAGTTTAAATCACATAAGTATGAATTTAACGAAAAGGATAAATTTGAAATTTTTAACTAGTTACTAAACATTCAGTTTACTGATACAAATACATTCGAACCTGTCAGTCTTACCGTAATGACCCTAAAATTTCGGACAACCTAAAGTAAGATTATTGTTCTTTGAAAATTCTTAGAGGAATTCACACAGGTTAATGCATCCAAATGATGCTTAGTCAATGGCAAATGTTGTAGATCGTGATCAAACGGCTCCTTCAGCAGCAGTTTGATCTGGATTTACAATGTTTGCACAGACCTGTCTGTCAGAATATTTAGGGGCATTACTGTATGTATGCAGATATCAAATTGGCTGCTTAAGACAGGTGACCCTTCAATACACATACAGGTCATTTGCACCATATTTAGGTTCAAGGGACCCTAAAAGGCGGCAATGAAGATCGGTGACCCCTTAAGACATGTTTTCCTACAGGTCATGTCATGGGTGGAATAATGTGAATGATTGTTTCTCATTTACACAAACTTCCTACCAACTAATATGCTGTTTCACCTTTTGTTTTGACTTCTGCTGTGAGGCATATACTGAGCTTAATATAACATTCAGACATGGCCAGCTTAGACACCGAGGCCAGTTCTTGAAGATTTGCCTTGCAGTGGTACATGTATGTTCAACTTGACTTTCCGTAAACAGCATTGTACTAACAAACAGTGTAATAACTTGGCTTTGAAAAAAAAAATATGACCCCTTAAGACATGTTTTCCTACAGGTCATGTCATGGGTGGAATAATGTGAATGAATGTTTCTAATTTACCCAAACTTACTATCAACTAGTATGCTGTTTCACCTTTTGTTTTGATTTCTGCTGTGAGGCATATACTGAGCTTAATAAAACATTCTGATATGGCCAGCTTAAACACCCGGGCCAGTTCTTGAAGTTTTTCCTTCTTGCAGTGGTACCTGTATCTGTATGCTCAACATGACTATCTAACAGTAAACAGCATTGCACTAACAAAAGACAATGTAATAACTTGGATTTTGGTTTTTATATTTTTTGATTCCAAGGTCCCACTCATGTTCCATGCAAAGTTCCAACCAAATATACCCAATGGTCCTGGAGAAGAAGTTAATTTGTTGTTTTTGCTATTATTAGTTAAGGCGGCCATTATGCAGTTCTATTAGCTAAGTCTCGAAGTAGTTTTAAATGTCGAAGGGGCATTCAAAAGTCCAATTGGCATGACTTAATTCATATAATTTTTTTTTATCAAAAATTCAATTTTCTCATGATCCTTTGATCTGTCTGCTATTATGTAGAGGCTGATGCACAGATGTGCAGTTGAGAGACTCCAGTTGGTACAGGCTGCTTAATTTTAAAATTCAATCAGCCCCTTTAGACTTACTCATGCTCCTTCGACATTTGAACATCTTACGGAGATTCTATTGATGGGATTTATTTGAATAGTCAGTGGATTCATTTAATATACCATATACACATCTGCATTTATAACAAGCACTCCTTTTCCAGCCATTCTTGCTATGCTTTCTCAAAGTGAATGCACAATTCCACTGATTCGGTACACTAGTCTTGCCTCTTTTTCCCCAGAAATAGAATGTATTCAAAAAGCTACAACAGTGATTGTGTTCAACAACAGGTAAGGTGTGGACCCTGTTGAAAAGATGTCAGTCACTCATTTGGCTCCAATAGCAGTTAGAACGGCACAATATTAACAAACAAAAAATCACTCTCATGATGGTATTATTTCTCTCAATCATTAATAACTTTTGAAAGTCCTCTCCTGTATAAGTTTGTCATGTGTGCAAAAAATATTGCAATGACCTTTCCATGGAACAATGTCCATTTTAGATGATACAGATTAAAAGATCTTCATCAACATTTTTGCTATTATTAGTAATGGCGGCCATTTTGGATTCTCGACTTTACCCAATTTTATAATTTTGAAACCCTGCAGACTGGTCATGCTCCATGTGAAATCTGAGACCCATGGGTTCAGTGGTTTTAGAGCAGAATTTGTTTGAAGTTGTTTAAATAAGTTCTTTTTGGACACTAGCTTTTGAGCAAAAGTAAGTCACTGCAACAAAACTCCTCTATAGTTTTTTTTTCATTTTTACAATTCTGAATACCAATGTTCCACTGATGTTTCATGCCAAGATTCAGACAAATATACCCAGTGGTTCTGGAGAAGAAGATGATTTTGTTATTTTTGCTTTTTTTAGTAACAGTGGCTCTTGGATTTTCGACCTGGCCCAATTTTATCATTCTGAGACCTTGGCGTCCGGTCATGCTCCATGTGAAATTTGAGTACCATGGGTCCAGTAGTATTATAGAAGACATTTGAATAATTTGTTTTCAATTGTTGACGCACGATGAATGCCGGACGCTTTGGCATGAAAATAGCTCTCTATGGCCCTTCAGGCCAGGTGAGCTAGCAAGGCGTGAAGTTTTGTCACATAGCCTCCATGTTATGACCTTCCATTTTGAAATGCTTTCCGGTTCATTGGAAGGCAGATTTTAAAATTTCAGGGCTTCACAAGATCAAGCCTCCCGATGCAGTTCTATTAGCTAACTCTCCAAGTAGTTTAAATGTCGAAGGGGCATTCAAAAGTCCAATAGGCATGACTTAATTCATATAATTTTTCTATCAAAAATTCAATTTTCTCATCATCTTTTTATCTGTCTGCTTTTATGCAGAGTCTGATGCACAGATGTGGTGTTGAGAGACTCCAGTTGGTAGGGTAACAAGACGTTTAGACCCAAACCATTCCCCCCTCCCCCTAGTCGTTTCGCCCCTGGTCGTTTCGCCTCTAAATAGAGCCTGGTCTTTTCGCCCCCACACCCTGGTTGTTTCGCCCCCTTATACATTAAATGTGTTTTTTCTTACATTATTTCTGTGATTTTTTTTGTGTGTTTTTTTTTAATAGATAGATCTTTACAACTTGTAGTATTTGAAATTTATTTTAATTTTACGAGACGAAAAATGAAAATATGTTTTTATCAACTGGCCAAAAGATAATTAACGATGTCGGGTTATTTAGATTCTTTACTCAAATTAACAAAATTGTTAATGTGTTATGATACAAAGGGCTAATCCCACTATATGTCATGTCAGTAGTAGTAGTATTCCAATTCTCCTATCGACATTCTCCCCGCACCTCAGCGGAATGAATCCATAGCCGCAGTAAGGGGCGCCGAGTGTCCGTCCAAGTATGTCATGTCACCTAGCACAGTCAGTTTAAATGATGTCGGCTTTGTTTAATCTTTGATGAAATTAACTAACAAGTTAATCTGATATGACACCAGGTGTTAATCGCCTCGTTTATTAATCTCACTTGACCAATTAATCGTGTGCTGTTAGAAAGCTTAGTAGAAAATTGTGAAAACGACGTCTTTGGTTCAATGATTCTCATAGACAGATATGATTATATATGTTGGTTTGCGTCTACGCTGGCAGCGGAATACAAACGCCTGGCTCAAAACACGTTTACGCACTTTAATTTTGACAAGTAGTTACTTGTGTTTCTTCTTGGACACATGAACAAATTGTTATCTTTTATGCAAAAAGGGATAAAACTCAGAGAGAGAGAGAGAGAGAGAGAGATAAAAAGAATAAAAATACATTAAAGATCATTATTAAAAGTGTAAAGAAATGAAAAGAAGGATGGAAGAAGAAGAAGAAGAAAAAACAAAAGAAAACCAGAGGACCCATGGTCCTATATCGCTCACCTGAGCACTGAGGTTATGTTGAAAAAAACTTTAAGTTGTCACAACAACAAAACCACAAGCACAACAGCAATAAAACACACCATTTATGTAGGAGATAATATCATAAACATTTATGCAAATAAGATTCAGCTTTATCCCCCTTTATGGCTTCTGAGAAGAAGATTTTTGGCAAAAAAAAAAAAAAAAAAAAAAAAAATGAAAATCTGGCCTTTCTGTTGCAATGGCAACCAATCAAAATCAGGGATTTAGGCAAAATTCATATGGCTGGTAGAGGACTACTCCGGGAACATTTTGTAAAGCTTTTGTCAAAATATCTGCAGTAACACAGAAACAAATGCAATATTTCCAATTTCCCCATTGTCAGTCTATGGAAACTCTAAGTTGCCATAGCAACAAATTCACATGAGCAAAGGTAAAATAAAACACAATTTAGGTAGAGGCTAATGTCATTAACATGTATGCAAAGTATCAGCTTCATCCCTCTTTTAAGGCTTCTGAGGAGAAGATTTTGTATATTGTTTCAAAAAAATTTCCCTTTATTTTGCCATGGCAACCAATCAAATTCAGCAATTTGGACAAAACTCATAGGAATCATAGAGGACTACTCAAGGAACATTTTCAGAGAAAAAAATTCTAAATAACTGGTGTGAGACAGCAAAAATTGCCAATTTCACTTTTCCCATTATAAGTCAATGGAAACTATAAGTTGCCATAGCAACCAAAGTTCTGATGGGATTCGAAGAAAAAACATTAATTTATGTAGAGGCTAATGTCATTTATATGTATGCAAAGTATCAGTTTCATACCCCTTATGCCTTCTGAGGAGAAGATTTTTGAATATGTGTTTCTAAAATTTAGTCTATATATTGTCATGGCAACCAATCAAATTCAGCGATTTGGTCAAAATTCAAATGAATCGTAGAGGACTACTCAAGAAACATTTCTGTAGAAAAAAATCCAAATAACTGCAGTGAGATAGCAAAAAAATGCCAATTTCCATTTTTTTCCCATCATAAGTCAATGGAAATTATGTTGCCATAGCAACCAAACTGCTGGAGCAATTGCCATGACAAACAGTTATTATATAGAGGCTAGTACTTAGATCATTTCTGTAGAGTTTGGACTTTATTGGCCATAGAGTTTCTGCGGAGATGAGTTTTTAATATTTTTCTATTTTTAACTATTCGGTTGCAATGGCAACCAGCCTAATTGTGCAATTTGCCATAATCTAATACAGCTGGTTGGGGACTACTCAAGGGACATTTCTATGGAAGTTTTGTTGAAATATCTGTAGTGACATAGCAATAAATGCAAATTTTCCATTTTGCCATTATAAGTCAATGGCAACTTTAATTTCCCATAGCAACCAAACTGCTAAAGCAATTGCCAAGAAAATCAGTACTTTTATAGAGGCTAGTACCAAGATCCTTTCTGTGAAGTTTGAGCTTTATTGGTTGCATAGTTTCTGAGGAGATGATTTTTGAATATTTTTTCTATTTTTAACCTTTCGGTTGCCATGGCAACCAGCCAAATTGTGCAATTTATATAAATTTCATGTGGTTGATGGAGGACTACTCAAGGAACATTTCTATAAAAGTTTTGTCATAATATCTGAAGTGACATGGCAATAAATGCAAATTTTCTATTTTGCCATTATAAGTCAATGGCAACTTTAAGTTCCCATAGCAACCAAACTGCTAAAGCAATTGCCAAGAAAAACAGTTGCATAGTTTCTGAGGAGATGATTTTTGAATATTTTTTCTATTTTTAACCTTTTGGTTGCCATGGCAACCAGCCAAATGGTGCAATTTACATAAATTTCAAGTGCTTGACGGAGGACTACTCAAAGAACATTTCTATAAAAGTTTTGTCAAAATATCTGCAGTGACATAGCAATAAATGCAAATTTTCAATTTTTCCCATACAAGTCAATGGCAACTTTAAGTTGCCATAGCAACCAAAGTTCCAAAGCGATTTGGATAAAAAACAGTATTATTGGTTCCCCCTGCCTATAGATGCTACATATGAAATTTGGTAACAATGGGCCTTGTAGTTTCAGAGGAAATGTCGTTTGAAAATGTTGACGGACGGACGGACGGACGATGGATGCCTGCCTATACTATAAGCTCACCTGTGAGCCTTCGGCTCAGGTGAGCTAAAAAGGTCAGAAAACAGAGCTCGTACCTTGGTACATTAAATTTTTCTAGGGTGAAAGCGCGTGCACACACACACACACACACACACACTTTTATTGTAACAGAAAAAAGAGCTTTGTATCTTGGTACATTGAATTTTTCGAGGGTGAAAACACATACACACACCCATACTTAGGGACCGACCATTTGATATTCTGGGGGGGGGGGGGGGGCCTGGTATATTTATCAAAAAAATTCCCTGTCTTTGGATATGCAAGAAAAAAATAACCTGGCTCCTAAGGGGGTTAAAAAAAATAATCTGGCCTCAAAGGTAAGAAAAAAAAACCTGTCTCCACCCAAAATTTCAAAAAAAAAATATAGTCTGCAGATAATTCCATTGGAATTGAATTTTTATTATGTCTCTGGCTTCTGGGGGTCTGCGCCCCCCAGACCCCCATATTTATAGTAATATTTTAATAGTATCTACAATTGGTTTACACCAGCGGGCCCGCATGTGCATTATGCATACATTCATTTACAAAAACATCCTATACAACATTCACATACATGTATTATTGATCTGCCACATTACTAAGTAAATGTTTCCACTAAAACTGAATTGCAAAAGAGTCACTAGCTTATGGGAGACAAAACCAATAATGGCAAAATAAACACTCTAAAAGGCAAAAGTCTTAATATAAAAAACCTTATTTTTATCATCATTCCTAGTGTTTCTCTATTGTTTCCAGTCTTAAAATTGCCATTGAAATTGGGAAATTGCTTTAGCTTCTGGGGGGGCGTTGCCCCCCAGACCCCCCTTTGTTAACTTCTTAGGACATAACTTTCAGCCATTTTATTAATTCCCATTCATGTATAATGTGACTCTATCAGTATTTTTCAAACTTTCTAAAGTACCAATAAAGCATGTTTGGCCATATATTAGGATAGAAAAAAAAACACTTAAATTCCTAATGGTAGCCCTAAAACTTTGCCAAAATAGCCCTAAATCTTCGCCAAAATATCCCTAATTTAAGGCCTAATTTTTTGCCAAACTCATACAGGGATGTTTGTATCTGTACCTTAGATGAAAAGAGTAACATGCTCCAGGCACTGGTTTGCAAAAGCAAGCTAAGCCATGCCCTTGGCCTGGTTAAAGACAGCACCATGTTCTTTTTGTGAGAAAAAAAGGTGTAAAAAATACTGATGTGGGTAAAATAAAAGGATATTAAGGTGGTGATTTATGGTAAATGTAAAAATCTGCATCAAACCATAAAAAAGTAAGGTATCTCCCTGAAAGTTAGCAGACTTCTTATTTTTGTTGTTCTTTACAGTTTAGAATACAAAATAGACGTACATGCTGCTTAAAAAAGTGTTTTTATAAGGAAAGATCAAAGGGTAGTTTTCTGCGCAATAATCAAAAAAATTAACAGCGTTATTGAAAATTTATGTAGTACTGAAGGTGCGTTATTGCATAATGAAGAGCGACCTAGCAATTATTTATTCCAACTCTTTCTCAAATTGTAATGTAGACCAGATGAAAACGGTAGCTTTTTCTCAAATGTTCAACCATGTGCAAGGTAATGTACACTGGATGCATTTATTAAATATAGGGTAGGCAAGCATACCTATGTAACACCTACAGTATAAATAATACATTACTTACATGATCACTGGTGTGTAGATGAAATGGTTCAACCTTGTTAAAATAGTCTCACTTGTTTCACCTGTGTGTTTTGACAAAAAAATTTGGACACAGACCGCATCTTTTTTCATCTGCTCAGCCTGATAATGTGTGAAAGAGTTTGAAAAAATAATTGCTAGCTCGCTCTCCATTATGCAACAAGGAACTCTCAGCACTAAGTTTATTTTCAATAACAATATTATTTTTTCAGATTATTGCGCACAAAATTACCCTTTGATCTTTCCTTATTAAAACACTTTTTAACGTTAACAAATGCTGCATTTTGGGAGTCTGAATTGTCAGAAACAACATAAAGAAGGCATATGCTAAGTTTTGGAAAGATCAGTGGTATTTTGAGTGTTTTATGCAGAGTTTTGTCTTTGCCCTAAATCAGTGATTATCACCACCTTAAGGTCAAGACAAGGATCTGATAGTTCAGCTATAAAAGTAAAAAAAAAATAACCTGTTTGAGTTAGTTTCTAAAAAAAATAAATTAGCTCCCACAAAGTGAAAAAAAAAGAAATTGTTTCCAGAGGCCAGTGAAATAAAATGTTGTGTCTCCATCAAGAATACCAGCCCCCCCCCCCCACCCCCCCCCCCCCCCCCCAGAATATCAAATGGTCGGTCCCTTATCACACTTTTATTGTAACAAGACCTTGGCACACCTCCTCGAAATGCCAGTCGGAAACTAATATCCTTAGGCTGTCGTGAGACAGCACGATCACAGATTTATGCTGCCAAAATGCATGCATGTTCTACCAATGCAATAATAAGACTGGAGCTAAAAAGCTGCTACTGATTATTAATAAATTAAGATATGATCCTATGTGAAATTAACCATTTATAACATTTAGCTCTTATCATCAGAGGGAGGGTGGATTGGTATGATTTATAATCATAAATCCGTTTTCACTGATGCTGCAAATCAAAAAGCGCAAATATTAGTATATTTAGTATAATATTTAGCTACAGACCTGAAAAACACATTACCGGCTACACTTGACGATATAGTGGGATGGGGCGGGGGACCAAGGGCGAAATGTCCAGGGGGCGAAACGACCAAGGGCGAAATGACCAGGGGCGTAATGTCTAGGGGAGGAAATGGATTTGGGAAATACATAACTATTTTCCATATTTTGTTTGCAGTTAATGCCATTTTTCAATTTTCCCCATTGAAAGTCAATGCAACCCTGTTGCCATAGCAACCATACGAAAGAGCCGATTTTCATAAAAAAAAAACACAAAAAAACAGAAACTTTCAACCCCCAGCCTAAGGATACTACAGATGAAATCTGGGCCTTATTGGCACAGTGGCTTCTGGGGCGATAATTTTGTAAGTATTTTTATGCCCCCGCCACGAAGTGGGGAGGGGCATATAGTTTTGCCCTTGTCCGTCCGTGCATACGTCCGTGCATACGTCCGTCACACTTTGTAGTACTGTTCTTGTCTCCGCAACTCCTCCTACAGTATTCGATGCAGGGAGCTGAAACTTGGAACACAGTTCAGACATGCATTGAACATATGTATAAAGGAAACATAACTTTGATTAAGATCTTTATTGCAGAATTATGTCCCCTTGAATAATAAACATATTTTGACCATATTTCACATCTGAGTACTGTTCTTGTCTCCGCAACTCCTCCTACAGTATTTGATATAGGGAGTTGAAACTTGCAACACAGTTAAGTCATGCATTGAACATGTGCATAAAGGAAACAGAACTTTGATTAAGGTCTTGGTTGCAAAATTATGTCCCCTTGAATAATATACATATTATAACCATATTTCACATTTGAGTACTGTTCTTGTCTCCACAACTCCTCCTACAGTATTTGATGTAGGGAGTTGAAACTTGCAACACAGTTCAGACATGCATTGAACATGTGCATAAAGGAAACAGAACTTTGATTAAGGTGTTTATTGCAGAATTATGTCCCCTTGAATAACATAAATATTTTGACCATATTTCACATTTGTAGTACTGTTCTTGTCTCCGCAACTCCTCCAATTGTATTTGATGTAGGGATTTGAAACTTGTAACACAGTTCATACATGCATTGAACATGTGCATAAAGGAAACAGAACTTTGATTAAGGTGTTTATTGCAGAATTATGTCCCCTTGAATAACATAAATATTTTGACCATATTTCACACTTTGTAGTACTGTTCTTGTCTCTGCAACTCCTCCAATAGTATTTGATGTAGGGATTTGAAACTTGCAACACAGTTCAGACATGCATTGAACATGTGCATAAAGGAAACGGAACTTTCAGTCAGGTCTTTATTGCAGAATTATGTCCCCTTGAATAACATACATATTTTGACCATATTTCCATAGCTTAAATACAATCTCATCTTTTATCGTCGCTCTAGCGGCCTCATTTATTAACAGATTTTGGTATTACATCACAGCTTTATTGGGTATGACAGTACCTCGAACAACTTTGCGTTTCAGGTTTGTAGGATGAAGGTCAAGGTCACAGTTGCTTTTTGCTATTTTAGAAAATATGCTGTCATCCCTCTGGAATGATTTTGGCATAACTTGACACAAATATTTAGCTTCACAATATCTGGGACAAATTTACGTTTCATCATTGTAGGTCCAAGGTCAAGGTCACAGATGCTATTATAGGTACATGTAAATCTTTGTCATGGTTCTAGCGCCTTTATTTATTAACTGATTTTGATAGAACTTCACACATATCTTAAGTATGACAATATCTTGGACAAGTAAACCTTTCAGGGTTGTAGTTCCAAGGTCAAGGTCACAGTTGCTATTTTTAAGAAAAACTCAGTCATCCCTCTAGCACCTTTATTTATTGACAGATTTTGATGTAACTTCACACAAATATGTTTTAACACATTACTTTTCTAGTGAGGCATATGGCGGGGGCATTCATCACCTTTAGTGATTGTCTAGTTTTTTCATTATTTTTGCATTTTGGTTTCCATGACAACCAGTAAAACCAGCAGTGGGTCCAAAACAATAGCTAATAGAAGACTTCTTAAGGTACATTTCTATAAAAGTTTTGTCAACATATCTGCAATGGCTAGGCAATAAATGCCATTTTTTCAATTTTCTCCATTATAAGTCTATGGGAACTCTAAGTTGCCATAGCAACCAAACTAAATGGCAGATCTTCAATAAAAACCCAAACTTTTAACCCCCCAGCCTAAGGATACTACAGATGAAATCTGGGCCTTATCGACCCGGTGGTTACAGAGGAGATAATTTTAAAGTATTTTTTCCTTTTTTTTCATTTTGGTTTCCATGGCAACCAATAAAAGGGGCATTGGGCCAAAAAACATATAGCTGATAGAAGACTTCTCAAGGAACATTTCTATAAAAGTTTTGTCAACATATCTGCAATGGCTAGGCAGAAAATGTCATTTTTCAATTTCCCCATTATAAGTCTATGGGAACTCTAAGTTGCCATAGCAACCAAACTGAAGGGCAGATTTTCATAAAAATTCAAACTTCCAATCCCCCCAGCCGAAGGATGCTACATATGAAATTTGGGCCCAATCAGCCCTGTGGCTTCAGAGGAGATGTTGTTGAAAAAACTGTTGACGGACGACATACCACGACGACGGACGACTACCTATCCTATAAGCTCCCCCGGAGTCTTCGGCTCTGGTGAGCTAAAAAATCACTCTTATGATGATGTTATTACTCTCAATCATCAATAGCTTTTGAAATTCCTCTCCTAATTAATCAAAGCTTTCGAAAGTCCTCTCCTGTATAAATTTGTCATGTGTGCAAAAATATTGCAATGACCTTTCCATGGAATAATTTCTATTTTAGACGATACAGATTAAAAGATCTTCATCAACACTGCCATGCAATTTTACTATTTTATTCAGAGCTCAGTTGTCTAGTATTATTAACTTTCAGAATATCCAGCACAGGCCAGTGTAGCCACAATTTAGGGGAAAAGTACATTAAATGTCTAGATACTGGCAAGACTGCTACTATGGGTTTTAAACTTGCATGCGAACTACAGGTTAGTTTGGCAGTTTAATGCGGATGGAGTAGAAAAGAAGAAATCTAAAATCAAGATTTTTTCATTTATTCATGTTCAAGTTAAATAGCAGGAACCAGGTATACTATCCATACAAAAAGAATATGACTAATGAACAAAAGTCAGTGCAAGATCAGATTATTCATGATGAGATAAAGAATTACAAAACTTTAAATGGTCAACCGAACTTAGCCCCAAGATAACAGAAAATCTTAGGTACATTTAATACAACTTTTCATGTCTCTTTCATGGAGATAAAATACATTATGAGATCTTATTTAGAATCCCATACTAACATAATTTGAATGAGATCCCATAACACATTTTAGGAAACAAGAAAATTTCCAAAATTTCACCCAAAAATTTTGGCTTTCCTACAGCTCTTCAATTATAACCATAAGATACACATGCATCGTCCCCAGGCTTTAATTATGAAAGCTACAGTAAATAAAATTTGCAAGATTTATTACCACTTTGAAAAGAAACAATCTGACTCAAAGAGGAACAGAAATTCTTTCCTTAAAAAGTAACCCCATATGAGAAGGGCATCCAGCTCCAGGGGACCATGTCCTTTTTTTTGTAAGTGTGACCTCCCTTCAAAACTCAACGTATATATGTAGTGCTCTCTATTTGAGGTTAATGGTACACTTATTGCCATACTTACGATGTGGTTCTTCCATTCACAGCAAGTGGGTCCGTAATAGAACAGTTTGGAAAACTATGAATTTAATGCAAACATAATAACATACATCTTTTACTGGAATACCCCTATGTACTTAGGCATCTCAACTTCCCCAAACTTAGTACATGCAAACACAGTGCATGCAAAACATCTTATCCTACAGGGAATTTAAAGAGGCAGCCTTACTTGCCCCAACCAACTTCTGTGAAAAACCCTGCCATCTAAAAATCTGAAAAAAAAAATTATGTCCCGACAGCCTTACTTGCCCCAACCAACTTCTGTGAAAAACCCTGCCATCTAAAAATCTGAAAAAAAAATATGTCCCGACAGATCCTCTCTCCGACCAGGCATTGGAAATTTAGCAAACAGTATGAGTATAATTTAGAGTTCAAAATCAGCAAAATAATACAAATATGAAAACAAATGTAGGCTTCAAAACTTAAAAACCTAAATTAGAGCATAAGAGCCTACTTAAGTTTCAAAATAACCACTCTTTGAGGAAGTCTTAACTCTCTAGGTGCCCGATATGAAAACAGATAAATCTGCGGTGTAGATCCTGAATAGACCTCCTCTAGAGCTTCACTGTTAGTCCTCTTGTCTTTGAATTCTTAATATGATATGGCTTGATCAAAACAATTTTTTTTAAATTTTGCGGACATAAATTTTGTCTGCTTTCTGGCGACCACAGATTCAACTAAGTGGTTTAACACTTTCAAGTTGTTATGTTGAAACCAAGGTTTGAAAGTTTTCAATCCATACAGGAGCCGTGACATGACAAAAACCAACATAGTGGCATATGCGCAAAGCAAAGACTCAGATCAGCCTGCACATCTGGTCACTGAGATTGGAATCTATGCTGACGTTATAAAGGTAGCTTAGACCCTTAGCTACCTTTTAAACCCATAAGTTAAGTCTCTGATCAGACGGACTGACTGAGTCATTGCTGGGCACACATGCCACTTTATTGGTTTTATCATGTCGCAGCTCGTATTACTCGAACACAAAGTTCCTTTTGATACCAACACTTAGTCAACTAGGATAGAAAACTGATGACATTCAAATTCACACAGTAGTTTGAACCTATGATTATTTTTACTGGGAGAAGGATGGGTAAGAAGTGCTTAAGTTACAATATTTGTCCAACACTCATTCAGAACTACCTCCACTTAGCATTCAGCATTATGTCAGCAACAGGCTAAATAATAATAGATTGAAAGAAGCTTGGATTACCCCCCCCCCCCCCCCCCACCTGGCTTACATTTTATTCCTTTATACAACACAGATGCCCCAAAAATACCTATACAACATATTTACTGAAAAATCTATAGAATAAATTGAATAATAATAGATGAAAGCTTGAATTGACAGAATACAACTGTTAATCTACCATGAAAACAATATTTTCTAACTTTCCATTCTTAACTAATTCAGAATTGTGTGTTTGCCGTTTAACTAATTTACATAGAAACAATAACTTTCACTTTATTGCAAATAACCACTGTATCCATTTAAACAGATGAGCTGCGAAATGACAAAACAAACAAACTGGCATGAGCGCCCGGCAAAGACTCAGTTCAGCCTGGGCATCCACCCGATCTGATCAGAGTCTTCACTGTTGGCATGGCGGTATCTTAAACCCTAAGCTACCCTTTAAGCGCACAGCAACAACTCTGATCATACTGGATGGATGCCCAGGATAATCTTAATTCTTCGCCAGGCGCATATGCCACTTTGTTTGTTTTGTTGTGTTGCGGCTCAGATATACATGTAGTTTTACCCAATAATGCTTAATTACAGGAATCTTCTTTATGGATTTGAAGTTCCGTTTCCATTTAAAGGGGCATCTATTTGATTTCAATTATATCCTTTTATAGAAACTATTCATTTCATGTAGGCTCTGGTCTTGGAACTGATTTTGATTTTCAGTGATTTCCAAGCAGTCTTCATAATTGTAGGAAGCTCAGCATTACTAGTTTAAATCACATAAGTATGAATTTAACGAAAAGGATAAATTTGAAATTTTTAACTAGTTACAAAACATTCAGTTTACTGATACAAATACATTCGAACCTGTCAGTCTTACCGTAATGACCCTAAAATTTCGGACAACCTAAAGTAAGATTATTGTTCTTTGAAAATTCTTAGAGGAATTCACACAGGTTAATGCATCCAAATGATGTTTAGTCAATGGCAAATGTTGTAGATCGTGATCAAACGGCTCCTTCAGCAGCAGTTTGATCTGGATTTACAATGTTTGCACAGACCTGTCTGTCAGAATATTTAGGGGCATTACTGTATGTATGCAGATATCAAATTGGCTGCTTAAGACAGGTGACCCTTCAATACACGTACAGGTCATTTGCACCATATTTAGGTTCAAGGGACCCTAAAAGGCGGCAATGAAGATCGGTGACCCCTTAAGACATGTTTTCCTACAGGTCATGTCATGGGTGGAATAATGTGAATGATTGTTTCTCATTTACCCAAACTTCCTACCAACTAATATGCTGTTTCACCTTTTGTTTTGACTTCTGCTGTGAGGCATATACTGAGCTTAATATAACATTCAGACATGGCCAGCTTAGACACCGAGGCCAGTTCTTGAAGATTTGCCTTGCAGTGGTACATGTATGTTCAACTTGACTTTCCCTAAACAGCATTGTACTAACAAACAGTGTAATAACTTGGCTTTGAAAAAAAAATATGACCCCTTAAGACATGTTTTCCTACAGGTCATGTCATGGGTGTAATAATGTGAATGAATGTTTCTAATTTACCCAAACTTACTATCAACTAGTATGCTGTTTCACCTTTTGTTTTGATTTCTGCTATGAGGCATATACTGAGCTTAATAAAACATTCTGATATGGCCAGCTTAAACACCCGGGCCAGTTCTTGAAGTTTTTCCTTCTTGCAGTGGTACCTGTATCTGTATGCTCAACATGACTATCTAACGGTAAACAGCATTGTACTAACAAAAGACAATATAATAACTTGGATTTTGGTTTTTATATTTTTTGATTCCAAGGTCCCACTCATGTTCCATGCAAAGTTCCAACCAAATATACCCAATGGTCCTGGAGAAGAAGTTAATTTGTTGTTTTTGCTATTATTAGTTAAGGCGGCCATTATGCAGTTCTATTAGCTAAGTCTCGAAGTAGTTTTAAATGTCGAAGGGGCATTCAAATGTCCAATTGGCTTGACTTAATTCATATAATTTTTTTTATCAAGAATTCAATTTTCTCATGATCCTTTGATCTGTCTGCTATTATGTAGAGGCTGATGCACAGATGTGCAGTTGAGAGACTCCAGTTGGTACAGGCTGCTTAATTTTAAAATTCAATCAGCCCCTTTAGACTTACTCATACTCCTTCGACATTTGAACATCTTACGGAGATTCTATTGATGGGATTTATTTGAATAGTCAGTGGATTCATTTAAGATGATATACCATATACACATCTGCATTTATAACAAGCACTCCTTTTCCAGCCATTCTTGCTATGCTTTCTCAAAGTGAATGCACAATTCCACTGATTGGGTACACTAGTCTTGCCTCTTTTTCCCCAGAAATAGAATGTATTCAAAAAGCTACAACAGTGATTGTGTTCAACAACAGGTAAGGTGTGGACCCTGTTGAAAAGATGTCAGTCACTCATTTGGCTCCAATAGCAGTTAGAACGGCACAATATTAACAAACAAAAAATCACTCTCATGATGGTATTATTTCTCTCAATCATTAATAACTTTTGAAAGTCCTCTCCTGTATAAGTTTGTCATGTGTGCAAAAAATATTGCAATGACCTTTCCATGGAACAATGTCCATTTTAGATGATACAGATTAAAAGATCTTCATCAACATTTTTGCTATTATTAGTAATGGCGGCCATTTTGGATTCTCGACTTTACCCAATTTTATAATTTTGAAACCCTGCAGACTGGTCATGCTCCATGTGAAATCTGAGACCCATGGGTTCAGTGGTTTTAGAGCAGAATTTGTTTGAAGTTGTTTAAATAAGTTCTTTTTGGACACTAGCTTTTGAGCAAAAGTAAGTCACTGCAACAAAACTCCTCTATAGTTTTTTTTTTCATTTTTACAATTCTGAATACCAATGTTCCACTGATGTTTCATGCCAAGATTCAGACAAATATACCCAGTGGTTCTGGAGAAGAAGATGATTTTGTTATTTTTGCTTTTTTTAGTAACAGTGGCTCTTGGATTTTCGACCTGGCCCAATTTTATCATTCTGAGACCTTGGCGTCCGGTCATGCTCCATGTGAAATTTGAATACCATGGGTCCAGTAGTATTATAGAAGACATTTGAATAATTTGTTTTCAATTGTTGACGCACGATGAATGCCGGACGCTTTGGCATGAAAATAGCTCTCTATGGCCCTTCGGGCCAGGTGAGCTAGCAAGGCGTGAAGTTTTGTCACATAGCCTCCATGTTATGACCTTCCATTTTGAAATGCTTTCCGGTTCATTGAAGGGCGGATT
Organism: Ctena decussata; assembly: GCA_963989385.1. Taxonomy (NCBI): domain Eukaryota; kingdom Metazoa; phylum Mollusca; class Bivalvia; order Lucinida; family Lucinidae; genus Ctena; species Ctena decussata. Next base: position 44,167,649 of record OZ022500.1, read on the forward strand.
TTAAAATTTCAGGGCTTCAATGGTTTTTCCTACAGGATCAAGCCTCCCCATGCAGTTTTATAGGCTAAGTCTCCGAGTAGTTAAAATGTCGAAGGGGCATTCAAAAGTCCACTAGGCATGACTTAATTCATATATTTTTTTTTATCAAAAATTCTATTTTCTAATGATCCTTGATCTGTCTACTATAATGCAGAGTCTGATACACAGATGTGGTGTTGAGAGACTCCAGTTGGTACAGAATGCTTAATTTTAAAAAGTCCATCAGCCCCTTTAGTCTTACTCATGCTCCTTTGACATTTGAACATCTTACGGAGATTCTGTTGATGAATAGTCAGTGGATTTATTTAAGATGATATACCATATACACATCTGCATTTATAACAAGCACTCCTTTTCCAGCCATTCTGGCTATGCTTTCTCAAAGTGAATGCACAATTCCACTGACTGGGTATACGAGTCTTGCCTCTTTTTTCCCAGAAATGGAATGTATTCAAAAAGCTACAACAGTGAATGTGATCAACAACAGGTAAGGTGTGGACCCTGTTGAAAAGATGTCAGCCACTCATTTGGCTCCAATAGCAGTTAGAACAGCACATTATTAACAAATAAAAATTCACTCTTATGATGATGTTATTTCTCTCAATCATCAATAGCCTTTGAAAGTCCTCTCCTGTATAAGTTTGTCATGTGTGCAAAAAAGATTGCAATGACCTTTCCATGGAACAATGTGTATCTTAGATGATACAGGTTAAAAGATCTTCATCAACATTTTTGCTATTATTAGTAATGGCGGCCATCTTGAATTCTCGACCTGATCCAATTTTATAATTTTGAAACCCTGCGGTCTGGTCATGCTCCATGTGAAATCTGAGACCCATGGGTTCAGTGGTTTTAGAGCAGAAGTTGTTTGAAATTGTTTAAATAAGTTCTTTTTGGACACTGGCTTTTGAGCAAAATTACACTCATAAACAGAAAGTAAGTCACTGCAACAAAACTCCGCTACAGATTTTTTTTTTGCATTTTCTTAGTATACAAATTCAAAAAGATTAAGGGTAGGACTAATTTTTCTGATCAATTCCGAAAAATAATAATACGTCACAAACGTATTGACTATAATTTAAATGTTATGGGACAGTCTGCATGCTTAGTGATTAACCCAATCACGGTTGATAACTTTGCTGCACTCTTTAATTGCACACCGGGGGATCGGTCGTCAGACTCTATGATGGCCCCGACCTAAAGCTATATATTTTAGTTGGTTGGGACCGGAGCCTTTTTGTCTGTTGCTTGGTCCACCGGGGCTCAACTGGTGACCTTCTTTTGCTTCAGATTTCCAGTGGGGTCGTTTGGCAGGACAGGGATCTCCATCTGTCAGACGGCCCGTTGTATCTGTTGAGTCCTCGTCTTTGCTTCTTCATGGTGTTGAAATTTGATTTATGTGTTTACCGTGATGATTCATTGACGAGTTAGAGGGTTATCATGCGAACCGAACTACCAACTAAATGTTTTGTACCACTTCAGAAACTGAGGGTGAGGTTGGGCCTGTAAAATCGATTTAAGCCCCCCAGTAATTCATTACTGACCGTTCCAAGGCGGTAGTTCTGTTGTGGTTCTCTGTTGCCTGTTTTTGGTGTCAGATTTTCTGTGATGTTTTACCTTATGTATGTTCTTATTATTTTTGGTTCGGTTTGGGTTGCTGAGTGGCCACCTTTTGGGAACAAGCTGCTCACTCGGTTGGCCATATGTTCTCTGTATCTTGATTATTTGTAATCTTAGTTGTTTCCAACTATGGTTTGAGGGCTGGATTTGGATTTTGATTGTTTCAGTTCCTGGTCCTTGCATACTTTTTTACTTTTTTTTTTTCTGAATACCAATGTTCCACTGATGTTTCATGCCAAAATTCAAACAAATATACACAGTGGTTCTGGAGAAGATGATTTGGTAATTTTTGCTATTTCAAGTAACAGTGGCCATCTTGGATATTTGACCTGACCCAATTTTATAATTCTGAGACCCTGAATTCCGGTCATGCTCCATGTGAAATTTGAGAACCACGAGTCCAGTAGTATTATAGAAGACGTTTGAATAATTTGTTTTCAATTGTTGACGCACGTTGAACGCCGGATGCTTTGGTATGACAATAGCTCACTATGGCCCTTTGGGCCATGTGCGCTAACAAGGCATGAAGTTTTGTCACATAGCCTCCATGTTATAACCTTCCGTTTTGAAATGCTTTCCTGTTCATTGGAAGGCAGATTTTAAAATTTCAGGGCTTCAATGGTTTTTCCAACAGGATCAAGCCTCCCGATGGAGTTCTATTAGCTAAGTCTCCGGGTAGTTTAAATGTCAAAGGGGCATTCAAAAGTCCACTAGGCATGACTTAAAGGTAGGTTCCTGTACTAGCGATAACACTTATGTCCACAAAATAATTTCGTCTTTTTCTGAGCAGAATTGAATTCTCTTATTTTTCTGAATTTGTTGCTACTGAGAAACTCGTCAGATGTTGAAGAAAATAGTCGTTTTCCCTTTTGGTTTATTTTCTTTTGGTTGGAATTCCAGTTCTAAAAAGAACTATGCTTATCATGTCTATAAGTGCGCGATTTCTGATGCCATTCTCCAAAGGTCAATTTCCCTTGCCGTGAGCTCTCCTAGAGGTCCTGGCATGGTGGATGGGTTAAAACTATCCCAAAATGCAATGCAGCATGACCCCAGCTGCGTTATCTATTTTTAGCACGAACTAAAAATAGCACTAACTGGTGTGCGAAGCAGAGTTAGGAAATCCCTTGCAAAACAACTTTTCTAATATATTTTTTATTTACACTTTTTAGTGAAACTTATTCATTCCCTTTTATAAGTGCTTTCCAACAACTTGAATGAAAGATCATCAAAATTATGAGGCATTCCAAAGTACAGGAACCTACCTTTAATTCATATAAATTTTTGATAAAAAATTCCATTTTCTCATGATCCTTTGATCTGTCTGCTATTATGCAGAGTCTGTTGCACAGATGTGGTGTTGAGAGACTCCAGTTGGTACAGAATGCTTAATTTTAAAATTCAATCAGCCCCTTTAGACTTAATCATGCTCCTTCGACCTTTGAACATCTTACCGAGATTGTTGATGGGATTTCATCGAATAGTCAGTGGATTTATTTAAGATGATATACCCATATACACATCTGCATTTATAACAAGCACTCCTTTTCCTGCCATTCTGGCTATGCTTTCTCAAAGTGAATGCACAATTCCACTGATTGGGTACACTAGTCTTGCCTTTTTTTCCCAGAAATAGCAGTGTTTTTTTTTTTTCATTAATTTGGGAATGGTGCCGTGCCCACAGAATTGGTAAAATCGCGTTGTCTTCTCCTTAAATTTGGAATTTCAGAAACACCTTTATTGGCTCAAGTGGTGGGATAGGGGACATGAAACTGAATATATAATATCTAAAATCAATTATAGCTATATGTCTGCCAGTTCTCTGAGCAAGCAAGTAACTTTATGTTTGTAGAATGCTCCCTAGAAAAATATTTCCTGCTATTGGGAATTTTTCAACTTGCAGTTGGGAAAAACAGATATTTTGAATTGGGACTGGTGCTTTTTTGGGCACCACTTATATAGAGAAAAAAATCACTGAATAGAATGTACATGTATTCAAAAAGCTACAACAGTGATTGTGATCAACAATAGGTAAGGTGTGGACCCTGTTGATGGACCCTGTTGAAAAGATGTCAGTCACTCATTTGGCTCCAAAAGCAGTTAGAACGGCACATTATTAACGAATAAAAACTCACCCTTATGATGGTGTTACTTCTCTCATTCTTCAATAGTTTTTGAAAGTCCTCTCCTGTATAAGTTTGTCATGGGTGCAAAAAATATTGCAATGAACTTTCCATGGAACAATGTCTATTTGAGATGATCTTCATCAACACTGCCATGCAACTTTACTATTTTATTCAGAACTCAGCTGTCTAGTATTATTAACTTTCAGAATATCCAGCACAGGCCAGTGTAGCCAAACTTTAGGGGAAAAGTACATTAAATGTGTAGATAGTGGCAAGACTGCTACTATGGGTTTCAAACTTGCATGCGAACTACAGGTTTGTTTGGCAGTTTAATGTCGATGGAGTAGAAAAGAAGCAAAAACTGCATCTAAATCAAGATTTTTTCATTTATTCATGTTCAAGTTAAATAGCACTAACCAGGTATCCATACAAAAAGAATATGACTAATGAACAAAAGTCAGTGCAAGATCAGATTATTCATGATGAGATAATTACAAAACATCAAATGGTCAACCGAACTTAGCCCCAAGATAACAGAAAATCTTAGGTACATTTCATACAACTTTTTCTTGTCTTTTTCATGGAGATAAAATACATTATGAGATCTTATTTAGAATCCCATACTAACATAATTTGAATGAGATCCCATAACACATTTTAGGAAACAAGAAAATTTCCAAAATTTCACCCAAAATTTATGGCTTTCCTGCAGCTCTTCACTAATAAGCATAAGATACACACGCATTGTCCCCCAGGCTTTAATCATGAAAGCTACAGTAAATAAAATTTGCAAGATTTATTACCACTTTGAAAAGAAACAATCTGACTCAAAAAGGAACAAAAATTCTTTCCTTAAAAAGTATCCCCATACGAGAAGGGCATCCAGCTCCAGGGGGCCATGTTCTTTTTTTGTAAGTGTGACCTCCCTTCAAAACTCAAAGTATACATGTAGTGTTCTCTGTCTGAGGTTAATGGTACACTAATTGCCATACTTACGATGTGGTGCTTTCATTCACAGCAAGTGGGTCCATAATAGAACAGTTTGGAAAACTAGGAATTTAATTCAAACATAATAACATACATCTTTTACTGGAATACCCCTATGTACTTAGGCATCTCAACTTTTCCAAACTTTGTACATGCAAAACATCTTATCCTACAGGGAATTTAAAGAGGCACCCTTACTTGCCCCAACCAACTTCTGTGAAAAATCCTGCCATCTAAAAATCTGGAAAAAAAATTATGTCCCGACAGATCCGCTCTCTGACCAGGCATTGGAAATTTAGCAAACAGTATGGGTATATTTTAGAGTTCAAAATCAGCAAAATAATATAAATATGAAAACAAATGTAGGCTTCAAAACTTCAAACCTAAATTAGAGCATTAGAGCCTACTTAAGTTTCAAAATAACCACTCTTTGAGGAAGTCTTAACTCTTTAGGTGCCCGATATGAAAATAGCTAAATCTGCAGTGTAGATCCTGATGAGACCTCCTCTAGAGCTTCACTGTTTGCCCTCTAGTCTTTGAATTCTCAATATGACATGGCTTGATCAAGACATTTTTTTTAAATTTTGCGGACATAAATTTTGTCTGCTTTCTGGCAACCACAGATTCAACTAAGTGGTTTAACACTTTCAAGTTGTTACGTTGAAACCAAGGTTTGAAAGTTTTCAATCCATACAGGAGCCGTGACATGACAAAAACCAACATAGTGGCATATGCGCAAAGCAAAGACTCAGCTCAGCCTGTACATCTGCCCACTGAGATAGGAATCTATGCTGACGACATGAAGGTAGCTTCGACCCTTAGCTACCTTTTAAACCCATAAGTTAAGTCTCTGATCAGATGGACTGATGCCCAGACTGATCTGAGTCATTGATGGGCACACATGCCACTTTATTGGTTTTATCATGTCGCAGTTCGTATTACTCCAACACAGAGTTCCTTTTAATACAAACACTTAATCAAATAGTATAGAAAACTGATGTCATTCAAATTCACACGGTAGTTTGAACCTAGGATTATTTTTACTGGGAGAAGGATGGGTGAGAAGAGCTTAAGTTACCATATTTGTCCAACACTCATTCAGAGCTACCTCCCCTAAGCATTCAGCATTATGTCAGCAACAGGCTAAATAATAATAGATTGAAAGAAGCTTAGATTACCCCACCTGGCTTATATTTTTTATGTAATCTATTCCTTTATACAACACAGATGCCCCAAAAATACCTATACAACATATTTACTGAAAAATCTATAGAATAAATTGAATAATAATAGATGAAAGCTTGAATTGACAGAAAACAACTGTTAATCTACCATGAAAACAATATTTTCTAACTTTCCATTCTTAACTAATTCAGAATTGTGTGTTTGCCTTTTAACTAATTTACATAGAAACAAAAACTTTCACTTTATTGCAAATAACCACTGTATCCATTTAAACATATGACCTGCGAAATAACAAAACAAACAAACTGGCATATGCGCCCGACAAAGACACAGGTCAGCATGGGCATCCACCTAGTCTGATCAGAGTCTTCACTGTCTGCATGTCGGTATCTTAAACCCTAAGCTACCCTTTAAGCGCACAGCAATGACTCTGATCATACTGGATGGATGCTCAGGCTAATCTTAATTCTTCGTCAGGCGCATATGCCACTTTGTTGGTTTTGTTGTGTCGCGGCTCAGATATAGTTTTGACCCAGTAATGCTTACAGGAATCTTCTTTACAGATTGGAAGTTCCATTTCCATTTAAAGGGGTGTCTATTTGATTTCAATTATATCCTTTTATAGAAACTATTTATTTCATGCAATGTAGGCCCTGGTCTTGGAACTGATTTTGATTTTCAGTGATTTCTAACAGCCTTTATATGGGATGCTCAGCATTACTGGTTTAAATCAATTAATTATGTATTTAACAAAAACAATAAAACTGATATTTTTATTTAGTTACAAAACATTCAGTTTACTGATGTGATACAAATACATTCGAACCTGTCAGTCATACTGTAATGACCCTAAAATTTTGGACAACCAAAAGTCAGATTATTATTGTTTGAAAATTCTTCGAGGAATTTACACAGGTTAATGCATCCAAATGATGCTTAGTGAATGGCAGATGTTGTAGACCGTGATCAAACTGCTCCTTCAGCAGCAGTTTGATCTGGATTTACAATGTTTGCACAGACCTGGGTCAGAATATTTAGTCATTACGGTATGTACGCACATACTAAATTTGCAGCTTTAGACAGGTGACCCCTCAATAAACATACAAGTTCATTTGCACCATATTTAGGTTCAAGGGACCCAAAAAGGCGGCAAATGAAAACAGTGACCCCTTAAGACATTTTTTGCCTACAGGTCATGTCATGGGTGGAATAATGTGAATAATGAATGCTTCTCATCTATCCAAACTTCCTACCAACTAGTATGCTGTTTCACCTTTTGTTTTGATTTCTGCTGTGAGGCATATACCAAGCTTAATATAACATTCAGACATGGCCAGCTTAAACATCGAGGCCAGTTCTTGAAGATTTGCCTTGCAGTGGTACCTTGACTATCCCTAAACAGCATTGTACTAACAAAAGACCAGAGGGCCAATGGCCCTATATCGCTCACCTGAGCACTGAGGCACTGAGGTTACAGCAACAAAACACCATGCACAACAGCAATAAAAAACACCATTTATGTAGAGGATAATATCACAAACATTTATGCAAAAAAATAAGCTTTATCCCCCATTAATGGCTTCTCAGAAGATCTTTGGCAAAAAAAAAAAAAGGTGAAAATTTGGCCTTTCAGCTGCAATGGCAACCAATCAAAATCAGGTGTTTGGGAAATATTCATATGGCTGGTAGAGGACTACTCCAGGAACATTTCTGTGAAGTTTTGTCAAAATATCTGCAGTAACACAGAAATAAATAGCAAATGTCCACTTTCCTCATTATAAGTCTATGGAAACTTTAAGTTCCATAGCAACAAATTCACATGGGCAATGATAATATAAAACATACTTTAGGTAGAGGTTAAAATTATCAATATGTATGCTAAGTATCAGCTTCATCCCCCTCATGGCTTCACTTTTCCCATTATGAGTCAATGGAAACTATAAGTCGCCATAGCAACCAAAGTTCTTATGGGATTGGAAGAAAAAGAATAAAATTTATGTAGAAACTACTGTCATCAACACGTTTGCACAATATCAGCTTCATCCCCTATATGGCTTCTGAGCAGAAGATTTTTTTTTTTTTTTTTCGAAATTTACACTATATTTTGCCATGGCAACCAATCAAATTCAGCGATTTGGAGAAAATTCATATGAATCGTAGAGGACTACTCAAGAAATATTTCTGTAGAAATTTTTTTAAATAACTGCAGTTAGTTAGACAGCAAAAATTGCCAATTTCCATTTTCCTCATTATAAGTCGATGGAAACTCTTAGTTGCCATAGCAACCAAACTGCTGGAGCAACTGCCATGAAAAACAGTAATTCTTCAGAGGCTAGTACTAATGTTCTTCCGGTAAAGTTTGAGCTTTATTGGCCACATAGTTTCTGCGAAAATTTTTTAATATTTTTAACCATTCGGTTGCAATGGCAACCAGCCAAATTGCTCAATTTGTATAAATTTAACATGGCTGGTTAAAGACTATTCAAGATACATTTCTATGAAAGTTTTGTCAAAATATCCGCAGTGGCATAGCAATAAATGCAAATTTTCCATTTTGCCATTATAAGTCAATGGCAACTTTCAGTTCCCATAGCAACCAAACTGCTAGAGCAATTGCCAAGAAAAACAGTACTTTTATAGAAGCTAGTACTAAGATCCTTTCTGTGAAGTTTGAGCTTTATTGGTTGCACAGTTTCTGAGAAGATGATTTTTGAATATTTTTTCTATTTTTAAACATTCGGTTGCCATGGCAACCAGCCAAATTGTGCAATTTACATAAAGTTCATGTGGTTGATAGAGGACTACTCAAGGAACATTTCTGTAAAAGTTTTGTCAAAATATCTGCAGTAACATAGCAATAACCGCAAATTTTCCATTTTGCCATTATAAGTCAATGGCAACTTTCAGTTCCCATAGCAACCAAACTGTTAGAGCAATTGCCAAGAAAAACAGTACTTTTATAGAAGCTAGTACTAAGATCCTTTCTGTGAAGTTTGAGCTTTATTGGTTGCATAGTTTCTGAGGAGATGATTTTGAATATTTTTTTCGATTTTTAACCATTCAGTTGCCATGGCAACAAGCCAAATTGTGCAATTTACATAAAGTTCATGTGGTTGATAGAGGAATACTCAAGGAACATTTCTGTAAAAGTTTTGTCAAAATATCTGCAGTGACATAGCAATAAATGCAAATTTTCAATTTTTCCCATACAAGTCAATGGAAACTTTAAGTTGCCATAGCAACCAAAGTTCTGAAGCGATTTGGATAAAAAACAGTATTATTGGTTCCCCCTGCCTATAGATGCTATATATAAAATTTGGTAACAATGGGCCTTGTAGTTTCAGAGGAGATGTCGTTTGAAAATATTGACGGACGGACGACGGACGACGGATGCCTGCCTATACTATAAGCTCACCTGTGAGCCTTCGGCTCAGGTGAGCTAACAATGTAATAACTTGGCTTTGAAAAAAAAACAACATATAAAATACACTTGCAATATACCTCTCAGCCCTATCTGAATCACCTAAGCACTCCACTGTGACTTATAGCACTTAACATCAATATTTTAACCACTATTTTGGTTCCTTTACTGAAACTTCCTTTATGCAACAAAAGTAACAAAACATTTTATACTGACAAGAGTTCAATTGATATTTCACAGTATATAACAAATCCTTTCTTGGTGTTAGTACAACTGCAAACATACTTATGCTGCATGTTTGTTTGTTCAATCTTATGCCTTGTCAAGATATTTTTCTATCAGTCATGAATATTCTGGCATTATCAGGGACCAACAGATCAGCAAATATTTTAATTAATTTTTTAAGTCTTTTTCTTACAAATTTTACTGAAACCTTCTGTGAACAAGGGAAGTCACAAATAATAGAAAAATTAATAAGGACAAGGTAAAAAGTTTCATTCAATGTTCATAGTCTACAGATTACAGATGCTTTCTTGGTCATAAACACAGGATAATTACTATTATTACAACTGTAAATGTAATTGTTATTCTGCATATTTCTTTGTCCACTCTTTTGCAAATTCCTCATATTTTTTCTTATCAGTCTTGAATAGTCTGGCAATTTCAGGGACCAAAGGATCATCTGGATTAGGGTCTGTCAGAAGTGAACAGATGGATAACAGAACTGAAATGAACAAAAACAGAAGTTTGATTTGGAAACAAGGCCACTACCAGTTCCCCACTATGTGGTCCACATAATTGCTCTGAAATTCTACCTAGGCAGGGGCTTACAAAAAACATGCCACACAAAAGTTTTCCCATCAGATTTTGGTTTACATGACTCCTCTGCACTTGAATATCATGGACAGAAGAAAACTGGGCTAACAGTAACAACTGGCTGGCCGGAGAATTGGTGTCAGGGCAACAAGAAAAAATTAAGGTAGGGTTATTCCAGGTAAACATAGGTTACAGCAGTGAGAAGGCACTCTAAATAATGCAGAGCTCCAGATAAGAAGGGCTAACAGGGATAATATAGAGATAATTTTTCCTCATTTTTTTAATATAATTTATGTTGTGACCCCTCATTAGATCCTCGGCAAGACATTTTATTGAGGGGTCACATGTCTGTATTTTCTTGGAAAAATAAGCAAAATTATCAATTAGCAAGACACTTTATTGAGGGGTCACAGGTCTGTATTTTCATCGAAAAATAAGCAAAGTTATCCCTGAATTATCCTGTTATCCCTTCTTATCTGGAAAGTGGTACCGTAATGTCTGTATATATTGGGACACCTAAAAATAATGACAAATGGAAAATTTATTATTTTAGGTGTCCACATTACGGTAAGTATTGTGTGATGGGGTGTGGATGACAATTCAAAATTATTTCTGTACATTCACTATAGAAACATACCTTGATGAAGTATATCCTACAACACAGACTTAGGGGACCTCCATACGAACCGAACTACCAATTAAGTGCACCGCGGCGGAGGGTGAGGGTGAAGGTTTGGGTCCAGTAAACTGGTTTAAAGCCTCCAGTAGTTATTACTGACCGTCCCAAAGCGGTACTTTCGTTGCGGTTGCATTTGTTTTATGTTTGGTGCTGTTTAATTTATTGTGTTCTCATTTTAACCCTTCTATAATAAAAATAGAAAATAGGAAAAAATAGTTGTTAAATGTTTTTCGTATAATTTGCTTAGTCTGTTGTAACCTTTCTGTTGGTCTAAATTATTTAGTTCAGTAAAGATAGCTGAGTTGCCACCTATTTGGGAAAAAGCTGCTGAGTCACCTTATCACTTGTAATTTATTGTTTGTTGGGATGTCTTTGTCAATCTTTCCCTTTGATGTTGGGTACAGGGTTTGGGATCTGATTCAGTCAGTTCCTGAAGTGTATTTACTCTTTAAATTTGAAGGAACAAAAATTATCCAGAATTATCAAAACCCCTGAACATCTGGGGCTATGTTGAGGAATGTTTGCTTCCATGCATTCACATGCAATACATAGGTTCACAAGCAAAATTTCTTTTGTTCTGACATTCCTATACGCATGAATTTGAACTTGTACTACTAGTTACATGTAGCAATTTAAACTTGTGCCTTCCTGAAGTGCCATCTAGCTGTTATACTCTGGACTTTTTCTTACACAAAGAGCACTGAACAGAACTGGTTTTCCACAATGTGAAAACTGTTGCTTGCCTGCGATTAAAAATACACAGATAATGACTCCAGTAAGCTATCTCTCAGCCCTTTCTAAGCAATCCTTCTTAACTTACAGAAGTGTCAAATATTTTAAGCCTTTTTTCATAATGATTAAACTGACATGTATAAGAAAAGTTAAATAATAAGCAATTTTATATGGACAAGGGTTTAAATCAAAATGTTCGCTGTGCATATGATTACTGATGCTCTCCTGGTCAATAATTTTCAGAGCTCTAGATAAGAGGAGTATTTGATGATAATTGAGGGCTAATTTTTTTTACTTCTCATTGAAACCATATGTGCGACCACTCATCTGAACCGCCTTGTCGAGAGGTTAAGATGAGGGGTCACAACATATGTTCTTAAACAGACTTAACAAAAATTATCCCTAATTATCATCAACTTATCTTGGGCTCTGAAACTGTCATAAACACATTCATGAGTGTTGGTACAACTGTAAGCATAATCAGCGTTGCATTGCATATTTCTTTGTCCAGTCTCTTGCTAGCTCATTGTATTTTTTTCTATCAGTCTTGAACGCTCTGGCAATTTCAGGGACCAATGGATCATCTGGATTAGGGTCTGTCAGAAGTGAACAGATGGACAACAAAACTGAAATAAACAAAATGGAAATGGTCTTCTATCGGTCTTCCATTATCAGTAGACAGGTGCAGATTTTCCACTAACCAGTCGATACACATGCTAAATCAACCAACTCAAGGCAGATCTCACTGTCAAAGTTGGTTTAAAATGACAGCAGTCACCTAGACCAACTTTAGCAGCAGACTCATTGAGCTGACAGTAAATCTGGCTCACCATTAAGTAGAGTGAAGGCAATAAAGAGGAAGAAAAATAAGGCTGTGAATACATAGGCTGTTATTTTAGCTTTTTTCAGAATCTTAGATTTCAGTTTAGAAACAGTCTGGATATTATACAGCGAGATTTTATTCCCTCAGTTAACTCTTAAAACCCCAGTGATGAAATTAGCAAAATTTGCAAACAGCATAGATCCTGATGAGGCGGCTCATGATGAGCCGCCTCATCTAGATCTACACTGTTTGCCCTCTAGTCTTTGAATTCTCAATATGAAATGTCTTGCACATGGCATTTTTTTTATTTTTGCAGACATAAATTTTGTCGTCTGCTTTTCGGTGCTTCAAGAGTTAACAGCTATGGAAGCACCCAAGGCAAGCTTGCACTGAAATATTTCAGTCCATTAAACAGAATCCAAAGGGTGAAACTCTGTCGGCACCTGAAGACTCAGTTACAGCTCTTATAGACTTGACACGATCATTTCTTATGTTCTTCACAGAGCCCCAGTAACACTTTTGCAAATATCAAGAAAGACATTCGGGCCATAAACATCAACACACAGACACACACACAATCTTCCTCAGGCTGAACCAAAAAACATGAAAACTGCTTGACAGCCAGTAAAGGACAATTTTTATCTCAAAGGTGTTGGGCTACAATTTTCTTGCACATCAGATAAGGATATCCGCGTGTTTCGCCTGTACCTACAAATCTTATCTCACCCAGGACCGGATAAAAATCACGAGCATTCAATGCATTGGTTGTATTGGAGGTCACGTATCTGTGTCGTCAAGTGACGTTGGCATTTTAGATGATGTCACGAAGACGGCAAAAATGACGTCAGTTTGTGCATACCAGACGTTGACGAAAAGAAGCAAATGGCTGTCGTTGAAAGCGGCGCCTTCTTTCAAAATCAAATAGAAACTTCCCAAGCACTAAAATTACGCATTTTAACAAGTGCTAAAGTTAAAACAAAACGTGAGGGGCAAGAAAAAGTATCTTTCATGGACGCAAGTGGTGGATGGAAAAATCCGTCGGCAAGCCTCGTGATGCCGAACAGTGACCCTCGTGACAGATTTTTCTATCCACACCTCACACCCATGAAAGATACTTGTATTATGAGGACAAATATTGTACTCTAGAGAAAAGAGGTACCACATTTTTATTGGCATAGGTCCTGATAAGAGGCGATTCATGAGGTTCTTACATTCTGTTCGTTCTGCTCATAACCTGCTTCAAGATATTCAGATTTGTTCCACTAGTCAGAATGTTTTAATATTCTTCAGTGGAATTTTGATAACCGATGATTCCGAAATAATACTGAAATAATATTTTTGTGGTGAAATAAGAACAATGATCAAATTGTCATTAACACCCCTCCTTAACTGGATATACTGATACTGTATAAAGGGAAGTTTGCTTGCACATTTTCAAAATATTCTTCTTTTTTTTTTCATTCTTGCATGTAAGATTGTTGATATTTTACAGAAACTATTATTCTCAGGTGTGTCTTTTTGCAGTGGAATCTATGTTTAACTGGACTAGCCCTAAAGACCACTGTTAGGAACATACTATTGCCTGGTTCAAAATACATGCAGATGAAAGGTAACTCAAAAGTAAGCTTTCTTGGAGCCCTTGTTTGAATATATAAGTATTCCTCCTCGATCTGTAGCTCTCTGACAGATTATTTTTTATAACTATTTTAAGTCCGTTTCAGAATAAATTTACTGAAACAATCTTTGCACAATGTAACAAATAACAAGAAATTTCAGAAGGACGAAGCTTAAATCAATGTTTGAAGCGCAGTGGCTCTCGTGGTCTTATACACAAGCTCATTTGAGCCGCAATATTACAAAACCAACAAAGTGTCAAGTGCCCCCAGTGAAGACTAAGATCAGCAGTCTGATCAGGTTTTTGGCTGTATGATTAACACTAGCTGAGTGTCTCACTAGTTCCATGCGGACAGTGAAGACTCTGGTCATACTGGGCACATGCCATGCTGATCTGAGTCTTCGCTGGGCCCAATGCTACTTCGTTTGTTTTGTCGTATGGCGGCTCGTGTGTGTCCAGCATTTCTCAACAAAAAATCACTACATAGCATATTTCCTTGTCCACTCTTTTGCAACTTCATTGTATTTACTCCTATCAGTCTTGAACGCTCTGGCAATATCAGGGACCAATGGATCATCTGGATTGGGGTCTGTCAGAAGTGAACAGATGGATAACAGAACTGAAATGAACAAAACAGAAGTTTCGTTTGGAAATAGTGTTCTACTGGTCTGTTATAACAAGTTTCCCATGCCGCCATCTATACAGCTACTATGACAACCAACATAAGGCAGGGGCCTACAAATAAGATTGCACTATACAATCTGGTTTACATGTACATGAAAAGGTTCACGTAAACCAGCTCGGAACACAGAAGAAAACTGAGCTAATATGGGAGTCTGGCGAAAGGGAGTTTGAGTCAGAACCAGATTGGGAAATCTGAAGGCAGCATTATTTCAGATAAACCTAGGAACCACAGCAAGAGTTCATGTGTCTGAACAGTCTCCACAAAAATGAATACCATAGTGAGATAATTTTTGTGGGTAGTCAGTCAAACCACCTATTAATGAATTGAGAAAGATGATACAGAATTGTCCTTAAAATCCCTCATTATCTGGAGCTTTGGTGAGAAAAGTTTGCTTTCAGGCAGGCCTGTGGAAATAGAAAAATCTCTTACTTGTCCAGGGACAAGTAAAGAGTCAAATGCCACTTGTCCGGCAAAAAATTACTTGTCCAAAACCACTAATATAATGTTTGCAGATTTTGACGATTATTCCGTCAAAATCATTAATCTCATTATTATTTTGACAAAACCCATCTCTCATTTTAAACAGCCTCACACATCTTATTCTATAATTTTTTTTTCAAGGAACTGTACCAAATGGAATGGCAAACAGTGCGGAACCTGATCAGACTGCTCCTGCAGGAGCAGTCTGATCTGGGTTCCCACTGTTTGCCTTAGTATATTTCTAAAACAAAAATATAGTTGTTGTAACTGAAAAGGAAACCATATACTTTTTCCATAGTTGTCCCAGGGCAAGTACATTAAAAATTTTCACTTGTCCTGAGTGAAATGGGACAAGCAGGACAAGTCGGGCATGGTATTTCCACAGCCCTGTTTCAGGTACTACATGTATCACAATACTTGTTTAACAAGCAAATACCCTCTTGTTCACAAACCAATTGCCTCCTATATGAATAAATATTAACTTGTACCACTGTTTACAGACATTCTAAAAGGTGTGCCTTCTTGCAGTGGTACCTACAATAGAACTTCAATGGCTCAAACAGGCTTGGGACCATGAAAATTAGTTACAGCAAAGGGTAGTTCTAGCCATCCAGGTTTGGTTTCTATTTAATTTGACCTCTAGGGAGCCAAGAACGAGTTCTATCCAGGCAGGGTTGACGAGCCATCAGGGTTCGAGCCATAGAAGTTCTACTGTATTTGTTAACCCTTTTTTGACCAATGGACTTGTCCATCCTTATCATTTGGAGGAGTCCATTTCCAGTTTTTGGAGTTTCTGGTGGCTGTCTTCATTTATATTACACTTTGTAGAGGAATTCCTATGAGCAAACAGTGTAGATTCTGATCAGACGCCACGTTTTGCAGCATCTGAGCTGGATCTGTACATTTGCATTTGTTCCTAAAACGGGATTTCCTGACTTGAAAGAGTTCACATATTTTCCCTCACGACCAGCATACTGAACTGAACAACACATCACTTGGCTGTAGAAACACATACACAAAACCAATTCTATAAGATATCTCACAGCCTTTTTTAAGTTTTAGCACTCCATGACTTATAGCACTTAATCTGTACAGTCAAACCTGCTTATGTGGTCACCTCTATTTAGGGATCACCTGCCTTAAGCAGCCACCTTTTCTGGGTCCCTTAAACCAAAATACAGTGCAAATGAACCTGTATTAAGGGGCCACTTGTCTTAAGCAGGCACTTTTTGCCCTGCCCTTGGGTGACCCCTTAAGAAAGGTTTGACTTATTTTAACCACTATTTCCAGTCCTTCACATAACTACCGGTAGCTTATACCATATGAAAAAGGAAATGACAAAAAATTCATGAGGACAGTGTTTAAATCAATGTTCATAGCATGACAGCTGTTTTGGCCATTTAACCCTATTGTACTCAGAACGGCCAAAACTCCATAGTTTTGGCCGTTCAGAGTGCAATAGGGTTAACATAACCTTGTAAGTATTAGTGCAACTCCTAACAAATCATCACATGGCGTATTTCCTAGTCCACTCTCTTCCAAGTTCTTTATATTTATTCCTATCAGTCTTGAATATTCTGGCAATTTCAGGGACCAATGGATCATCTGGATTGGGGTCTGTCAGAAGTGAGCAGATGGATAACAGAACTGAAATGAACAAAAAAAAAATGTTTTTCTTCAGAATGTTGTGTTGGTCATTCACTACTTGTAATTTTGTACAACCTGTTCAACTCTAAAAAGGACAATCAAAAGAAAGTCTTTCTCACTGTCAATGTTGGTGTAGTAAGAGCCAAAAGACCAGATGAAGAGGGTTTTAGAGGACAATTCTGCGATGATTTTTCCTTTTTCTCAATAAAAACAATATTGTGACTAATCAGAACCACCGCACCATTTTTAACTTTGATGCCAATAAAAAAAATAATAATTTTCTGCCCACTGTGCCCAGCACAATAACCACAGTCTACAAAGTTTACTACCTAACAATAGAATTATGTATAAAAGGAATGTCCGACACATTTTTGACAGTGAACATATGTTAATGCATATCAAAGTACACCATACAGCCATTTAATAATTTTTACATTTTGATTTTTTTTCACAAATGCATTAACTGTCAACATGGAGCACATTCTGTTCTGACCAACACCTATCTATTAAGCATACAATATGAGCCACGACATGAGAAAACCAACAAAGTGGTTGTCCGCCCAGCGCACACTCAGATCAGCCTGCCTATCCACCAAGTCAGATCAGAGTCTTTCGCTAAGCCCTTAGACGGTAGATAAGGGTCTATGCTACCTCCATGTGGACAGCGAAGACTGATCAGTCTGGGTGTATGCCCAAGCTGATCTGAGTCTGCACTGGGTGCACCACCACTTTGTTGGTTTTCTCGTGTCGTGGCTCATATCTTTTTGAAACCAATGTTTCAGCCACCCTGATCATCAAACACACTTGAGCACACTAACAGAGCAACCATCCATTTCACAGTGCGTAACATGGACATGTAAATTCCTACATATTATTCCAATTTCTTCCACAGATGTTCCTTCCGGAGATAAACCAGACCATACTGCACAGCTCCAGACACTGGGGGCAAGGGATGGATATGAAACCTACTGTCTTGTTGACACACTCCCGCAAGTGGTTTTTCAAAGTTTATACTTAAAGGATAAGAAATCAGCAAATTCCACTTACCTGGTTCAATTTCCTACAATTTCTCGTAGTCAGATTTGCCCAGTAGAGTTTTAAAAAGTCACTGGCATGCTCTCAAGCTTGGAAAGTAATCTCTTGCAATGTATTTTTATCATTTTCAAAATGGCCACCTCGGAATGACCAGTGGCATGTTTCAAGCATATTCTTGAAATTTAACATTTCATATATAATTAACATGAAATCAGTTCAGAACAAGGGCTTCGCAAGCGGCACATAATACGCCCGTTTTAATGTCATTAAGCAGTTACAGAATGAATAAAACTGCTTACAAAAGGATAGACAGGCAGACAAACAGGGGCAACCACTCTATAATTAATGACTGCAACATTATTTAAATATATAACACATGAAATGTTATTAGTATACCAAAAATCAGCTTCCAAAGTAAGTTTCTTGCCTAAGTCATACAAGGGAGATAAACTTAATATACTAGATATACCATTTTTGGTTCTATTACATTCCCTTGGCATGATTTATAATATACATCATATCACCATTAAGTTGTATTAAAATAGGAGTTAGAGTAAACAGGAAATTTATGCAAGGGCAGATAATTCTGTAAGCCAGAGTTGTGGTTCTTGTTCAGGATACATTGCCCCATTATTATACATTCCTACAAAGCTTCATTCTAATATTTCAAAAGGTTCAGGAGATATACACCTAAAATACTAATCAAATGGAGGTTACTCCAAAATTAAGAAAGGGGGAGCAACCATTCTTAAATGTGACACATTGTCTTGTTGTCATGCTCATTGCTATAAAGTTTCATGATATTCCAAACGGTTACCAAGTTATGGCATGCACAAGATAAGTATACACAAAAATAGCCTGAAAGTACTAATGAAATGGATGTAACTCTGAAACCAAGAGTGGGGGAGCAGCCATTTTTGTACGCGACACATCGTTAGGACTTCATACACATTGCTATGAAGTTTTATAAAGATATCCCAAGCAGTTATCTAGTTATGGTGTGTACAGGGAAAAAATTAATCAAAGGGGCATAACTTCGACACTAAAAAAGGGGGAGCAACCATTCTTGTACACGACACGTTCCCCCAACCCAATACATATGCCTACCAAATTTCATGAAGATATCCCAAATGGTTACTGAGTTATGGCGCGTACAAGAATGTTTACGGTCGAACCCACGAATGACCATTTTGGTGGCTAAACGTTATGTGGCTAAAAACATTATGCGGCTACTAATTTTAAGTGGCAAATATGGTTTCCATGAATTAATGTGGCTATATTTTTAAGTGGCTTACTGTATACTTCACACCAAGTGATCCAAATGTAAGAGAATTTGTTTGTTATTGCATCAGGATTATCCCCCTTACAGTAGCTTTTGGGCAGTATTAAGAGGCACTGAATACATGACACTTTTATATTGGAGTAGCTGCTTAAAAACAAGCCACAAGCTGTATGGGCATGTTCCATGAGTGATGGGCCTAGCCACCTTTGTATGTGGAAAGTATTATACTGATGGACCTAAAGAGTTCCAATAATAAGTGGCATTTTTTAAAAACTTGTTTGGGTTACCCTCCCCCCCCCACCCCCCCCCCCTTATATCATATATATATATCCAAATATAGTTGCATATGTGGCTAGCCCCACCACAAAACTGATTTGCCACCAAAGTATTAAAAATGCTGATTTTAAGCCACGTAAGTACTTTCTTGTGGGAACGGACAGACAGACGGACAGAGCCATGATATAATAGGTCCATTTTTTCAAAACGGGCATATAAAAATCTGTTCTTACATTTTATAGCCGTCATTTTCATAAGAAATATCTATTGGGAAAACAAAAAGACGCATATATGTAGCTGACACTGCAATGAACCGTTTGCTGGATCATATTCCAAACAGATCAGGTGATTAGTGATGACATCATTTCTGTTGTGATGTCATAATAGGTAGTTCCCAGCTTAATAAAAATTATAATGAACCTCATCAAAGGCTTGAGACCAGAAGGATTATTTTTACTATTGGAAAACCCACCTCCAAACAATAAATGATAACAAGAGGGCCATGGTGGCCCTGAATCGCTCACCTGAGCATTAATCAGTTCACTGGCTCTGGTGAAGATTTATAAGAGTTTTTACCATACATGGGAATGGCGGCCACCTTGGTCATGTGACCAAGATCATTTGAAGAACTTTCAATCCTTTGACCCATGTGCAGGCTCCATATGAAATTTGATCTGCCCAGTGGTTTCAGAGATGTTTGAAAATGTTTATGGATGGATGAAAGAGGCGGCCAACACCAATACTGTAAGGCTCGATCAGGTGAGCTGAAAATGGCAGAGTCGCTTACCCAAAAAGTTCCCGTTCATGTTGAGTTCCTTTGATGGATTTCAACTAGACTTAACTAGGCAAACACAGATGATAGAATGGTAGCATCATTATCTCACTGTGGTGAAACTAATGTATTCCAAGGAGTTTGTGGCTGGCATCATTGCAATGTTAGTTCTGATTCTTGCAACATAACTTAATTTAAATTTGACCTAGTGACCTAGCTTTTGACCCGACATGACCCAGTTTCAAACCGGATATTGTAAGAATAAACATTCTGACAAAGTTTCATTGAGATTGGATCAAAACTGTGCCCTCTGGAGCGTATACAAGGTCGTTCTTATATTTGACCTAGTGACCTAGTTTTTGATCCGACACAAACCAGTTTCAAACTTACCTAGATTTCATAAAGGTAAACATTCTGACAGAGTTTTATGAAGATTGAATCAAAACTGTGCCCTCTAGGGTGTACACAAAGTTTTTCTTAGATTTGACCTAGTGACCTAGTTTCTGATCTGATGTGACTCAGTTTCATAAGGGGCATATATATATGGACAATAAACATTTTGACATAGTTTCATGAAGATTGGATCAAAACTGTTCCTTCTAGTGCTTACACGAGGTTTTTCTAAGATTTGACCTAGTGACCTAGTTTTTGACCTGACATGACCTACTTTCAAACTTGGCCTAGAGTTTATGGAGATAAACATTCTGACAAAGTTTCATAAAAATTGGATCAAAACTGTGTCCTCTAGAGCATACAAAAGGTTTTTCTATGATTTAACCAAGTGACCTAGTTTTTGACCCTACATGACCCATTTTCAAATTTGTCCTTCATATTATGAGGATAAACATTCTGATAAAGTTTCATGAACTTTGGATTGAAACTGTGCCTTCTACAGCGTACACAAGGTTTTTCTAAGATTTGACCTAGTGACCTAGTTTTTGACCCGACATGACCCAATTTCGAACTTGGCCTAGAGTTTATTGAGATAAACATTCTGACAATGTTTTATAAAGATTGGATCAAAACTGTGTCCTCTAGAGCGTACACAATGTTTTTCTATCATTTGACCTAGTGACCTAGTTTTTGACCCAACATGACCCAGTTTCGTACTTGTCCTAGATATTATAAAGATAAACATTCTGACAAAGTTTCATGAACTTTGGATGCAAAATTGTGCCTTCTAGAGTGTACACAAGGTTTTTCTAAGATTTGACCTAGTGACCTAGTTTTTGACCCTACATGACCCAGTTTCAAACTTGGCCTAGAGTTTATGGTGATATATATTCTGACAATGTTTCATATAGATTGGATCAAAACTGTGTCCTCTAGAGCGTACACAAGGTTTTTCTATGATTTGACCTAGTGACCTAGTTTTTGACCCGACATGACCCAGTTTCAAACTTGTCCTAGATATTATTAGGATAAACATTCTGACTAAGTTTCATGAACTTTGGATGAAAACTGTGCCTTATAGAGCGTACACAAGGTTTTTCTAAGATTTGACCTAGTGACCTAGTTTTTGACCCGACGTGACCCAGTTTCAAACTTGTCCTAGATATTATAAAGATAAACATTCTGACAATGTTTCATGAACTTTGGATGAAAACTGTGCCTTCTAACGTGTACACAAGGTTTTTCTAAGATTTGACCTAGTGACCTAGTTTTTTGACCCGACATAACCCAGTTTCGAACTTGACCTAGAGTTTATGGAGATAAACATTCTGACAATGTTTTATAAAGATTTGATCAAAACTGTGTCCTCTAGAGCATTCTATGATTTGACCTAGTGACCTAGTTTTTGACCCAACATGACCCAGTTTCGTACTTGTCCTAGATATTATAAAGATAAACATTCTGACAAAGTTTCATGAATTAGGATGAAAACTTTGCCTTCTAGAGTGTACACAAGGTTTTTCTAAGATTGACCTAGTGACCTAGTTTTTGACCCTACATGACCCAGTTTCAAACTTGGCCTAGAGTTTATGGAGATATATATTCTGACAATGTTTCATATAGATTGGATCAAAACTGTGTCCTGTAGAGCATACACAAGGTTTTTCTATGATTTGACCTAGTGACCTAGTTTTTGACCCGACATGACCCAGTTTCAAACTTGTCCTAGATATTATGAGGATAACCATTCTGACTAAGTTTCATGAAATTTGGATGAAAACTGTGCCTTATAGAGCGTACACAAGGTTTTTCTAAGATTTGACCTAGTGACCTAGTTTTTGACCGGACGTGACCCAGTTTCAAACTTATCCTAGATATTATAAAGATAAACATTCTGACAAAGTTTCATGAACTTTGGATGAAAACTGTGCCTTCTAGAGCGTACACAAGGTTTTTCTAAGATTTGACCTAGTGACCTAGTTTTTGACCCGACATGACCCAGTTTCAAACTTGGCCTAGAGTTTATGGAGATATATATTCTGACAATGTTTCATATAGATTGGATCAAAACTGTGTCCTCTAGAGCGTACACAAGGTTTTTCTATGATTTGACCTAGTGACCTAGTTTTTGACCCGACGTGACCCAGTTTCAAACTTGTCCTAGATATTATGAGGATAAACATTCTGACTAAGTTTCATGAACTTTGGATGAAAACTGTGCCTTCTAGAGCGTACACAAGGTTTTTCTAAGATTTGACCTAGTGACCTAGTTTTTGACCCGACGTGACCCAGTTTCAAACTTGTCCTAGATATTATTAAGATAAACCTTCTGACAAAGTTTTATGGCATTTGGATGAAAACTGTGCCTTTTAGAGTGTACACAAGGTTTTTCTAAGATTTGACCTAGTGACCTAGTTTTTGACCCGACATGACCCAGTTTCAAACTTGGCCTAGATTTAATGGAGATAAACATTCTGACAAAGTTTCAGAAAGATTGGATCAAAACTGTGCCCGCTAGAGTGTACACAAGCAAAAGTTAACGGACGGACGGACGTCCGGACGTATGACGGACGACGGACATCAGGGTATCCCAAAAGCTCACCCTGAGCACTTCGTGCTCAGGCGAGCTAAAAATAGACGAGGTCATGCAAAATGCTGCAAGTCAGTTTTTAGCTACGAGAAATAGTTTTTGGTATGTAAAACCTGAAATTTTGATATTTAAGCATCTTTAAAAAAAAAAGTTCCACTAAAAACCACTTGCTGGAGTGTGTCCACAAGAGAGTAATGGCTATTATGACACTTATTATTCAACTAAAGATCATTACTTTGTGATTCCTCATTACAACAAGCTAGTGGAGGCAGTTCTACTGAAAGTTTTATTTAACAGATCAGCTGTACTCCTGCCGGACAATTTCCCAAAGCAGGTCAGTCAGGTATTACTCATTAAATTACTAACAGACAGACAATCTATAACAAACCAAGTGAAAAGCTTAGAGACGAATACCAAAAGGTTCCGTTAAAAATTTGCAATAAGCTAAGAATATACCGTGGACCTTGACAGCAGAGTTAGAGAAAAGAACGCAGGCCTTTGAGATGAGATGCTACTGAAGGTTACGGAACATTTCGTACAAGGACCATATAACCAATGAGGAGGTTCGCAGGAAGATCCAAGCAGCCATTGGAGAATATGATGAACTCCTGACGCTGGTAAAGAAACAGAAACTAAGGTGGTTTGGCCACATCTCAAGGTCTTCTGGTTTAGCAAAGACAATTCTTCAGGGCACAGTGAAAGGAAAAAGAAGAAGAGGTAGACAAAGAAGAGGTGGGAAGACAATATCAAGGAGTGGACAGGAATGGATTTTGCCAGCTCAACTAGAGCAGCTGAAGACAGGACAAGGTGGAAAGGGATTGTTTTGAAGTCATCTGTGGTGCCCAAACGACCTAGTAAGGTTATGGGAGAGAACAGAATAGAGAAATAGAAGAATATACAGATTTAACACAAAATTTCAGCAGAAATTTACAGAAAATTTTATGTCAGTTAACTTGACCTAAAATCAGCAGCAGCATCCAGATGATATCAACTAATCAGTTTCCACCTATACCTAAACCTTGTAACATCACAATCTGAGAAGTCCTTAACACAAATTTTCCCATTTATTACATTGGAGTGAGAGATGGAAAAAAAGGAAAAACCACTGAGTCAGTTCTAATGAGTTTGTGAATGATGAGAAATTTTCAGAATAAGCATCAAAACCTCATATGGAGTCTTTTTGACTGAGGCCTATTTGGTTGGTTAGTTGTTTTGGGTTTAACCCATTCCTAAAGGGGTATCTGGACAAACAGTTTGGATAAAGATCAGGCCACAAAGGTGGGGCCTGATCTGAGATGCAAACTGTTTGTTGCTCAGACATCATTTCTGCAAGAGTTAGTTAGACCAATCTTGATTTTTGATACAGACAACAACTTCAGCAGACGACAAAAATACCCAGAATGCAATGGGTTAATGGCTCTTTAAGACAGTATTTCAGTCTATATCGAGCCGTCTCCCAAGGAGAGGTAGAAAGAAGAGAGGTAATGATAGGTGAGGGAAATATCCAAATGAACCCCAACCACACCTACTGCAAGCACAGTAGGCCCTTGCCCTACTATTATCCAAGCTAGTAGGATGCCCTGGCACAGAAAGTTGGTTTGAATGATACTTATTCAACATAAGTTATAAGAAAAGTACAATATAACATGGTACAGGACCTGACAGTAAGCAAAATACTTATATTAGTGTTATCTCCCAACCCATGGTGGCATTTACATAGCTGGAAAAACCTTAACAGAGGTTCATCCAAGGAACATTTTTCTCTTTTACAGAGGTTCATCCAAGGAACATTTTTGCTAAGTTATTTGGAAATCCAGCTGATAATTTCTGACAGGGAGATTTTTTAAGTTTTCTATAATCCAGCTGCTCATTTTTGACAGGAAGATTTTTTAAGTATTCTATATTCCAGCTGCTCATTTTTGACAGGGAGATTTTTTAAGTTTTCTATATTTCAGTATACGGAAGAGGGCTCACCTCCATTAGCACCCCTTGGCGACCATATTTTTTATAATTCACATGCCTTGAACATCTTTTATAGAGAATCACCCTAGCAACATTTCTATTAAGTTATTTTAAAATCATTCCATCTACACAATAATGCTTTATTTCAACTCTGTTTATATAATAATGCACATTCTCACTGAAAAAAAGGAAAACAAAACTTCTTGTTAAAAAGTGGTTTATTGACAAATGTACATATTAACAATTGATTATTTACAGTCCATTTCTAAATCACCTAGTTACCCTAAATATCGAGACACTCAACCCTATTACTGTAATTATCTCAAAACAGCTGCCTGTCATACTAAGAAATTCTAAATCATGGAACAGACAGGTTTGAGCAAACATTGCAGACACTGATCAGACTGATTCCATGGAGGTCTACACTGTTTTCTAAGAAATGGCTATCCCAGACAAATAGTTTTTAATTTTTTTAAGTTTTTATTAAACTTTTTAACTACCACGATAAAACTAATGAGTATGACAAACCAGAAACTTTATGGAAACCTCAATACATTTGAGCCGTGACACGAGAAAACCAACAATGTGGTGTGCCCAGCACAAACTCAGATCAGCCTGGGCATCCACCCAGTCTGATCAGAGTTTTTGCTGTCTGCCTGGAGGTAGCTTAGAGACTTAGCTACCCTGTAAGTGCTTAGCAAAGAGTCTGATCAGACTGGGCAAATGCCCAGGCTGATCTTAG
Source organism: Ctena decussata (assembly GCA_963989385.1). Classification (NCBI taxonomy): domain Eukaryota; kingdom Metazoa; phylum Mollusca; class Bivalvia; order Lucinida; family Lucinidae; genus Ctena; species Ctena decussata. The sequence continues at coordinate 44,193,553 of OZ022500.1, forward strand.
TCTGCCCTGGGCGCACAACCACTATCTTGGTTTTCTCATGTCCCTGCTCATTTCTTCTTATATTCCACCACCATATTACAAGACAGATCTTGATTTTTGGGATTGTTTTGGAAGGACCTCCATTTTATAATCGAATAAATACGGTACTCTAGTTTTGAATACAGTTGCAATGGCGGAACCATAGAAATGATAGGAATCACAACACAGAGCCTAAACTGACAGTATTAAAGATTTTCGCCTTTCCTGAACTGTGAAAAAAAAGTGAAAACATGATATATTATGAATAACAACATTAAAGTGCTGCTGAAAGTGACAAACTTGGTAGAACTTGGTACACCATGATTAAAATCACCTCATTGATCAATCTAAACCAAATCTCAACATACTTTCTTTTGATTCTTGTACTAAACCAAAGTCTTCTCTACTTTTATGCGGGATTTTGATGTAATGATATTTTGTCTATTAAATAAAATTTAGTAAGAACATTGTAAAAAAATAAAACCTGTAAAAAGAAGTGAAGGCATCTATATCTAAAGACACAAGAATTCCGCGGAATGCGGTGTCTCGCCTGCTGGCGCTTTGTCACAAAACAGAGCTAAACCAGTGAAGATGTATGCATGAACCAAGTTTCTTGGCTCTAGCCCTTATATTTTCTGAGAAACAGACCTAAGTACAAAAACTTGACTAAAAATTGCAAAGTCAGTCAGCCGTAAAATGCTGGTAAAGACTCAATATTGATGATGACTTTCTTTAAGCTCCTCTCTCCCAGATGTATGAATGAACCAAGTTTCATGTCTCTAGCGCTTATAGTTGCTGAGGAACACACTTAAATGCTAAAAACACAACAAAAAATTGCAAAGTCAGTCAACTGTAAAATTTAGGTCAAGACTCAATATTGATAATGGCTTTGAGATTTACTCTTCCAGACGTATGCATGAACCAAGTTTCATGGCTCTAGCCCTTATAAGTTCTGAGAAAATGACCTAAACGCGAAAACTTGACAAAAAATTGCGAAGTCAGTCAACCGTAAAAATTAGGTCAAGACTCAAGATTGATGATGGCTTTGAGATCTACTCTTCCAGATGTATGCATGAACTAAGTTCCATGGCTCAAGCCCTTAAAAGTTTCTGAGAAAATGACCTGACATGAACACTCAACAAAAAATTGCAAAGTCAGTCAACCGTAAAATGTAGGTCAAGACTAAATATTGATGATGGCTTCGAGATCTACTCTTCTAGTTTCTGAGAAAATGACCTAAACACGAAAACTCGACAAAAAATTACTGTCAGTCAACCGTATAATAAAGGGTCAAGACTCAACATTGACGATGGCTTCGAGATCTACTCTTCCAGATGTATGCATGAACCAAGTTTCATGACTCTAGCCCTTAATAGTTTTTGAGAAAATGACCTTAACGCAAAAACTCGACAAAAAATTGCAAAGTCAAGTTTCATGACTCTAGCCCTTATAGTTTTTGAGAAAATAACCTTAACGCAAAAACTCGACAAAAAATTGCAAGTCAGTCAACTGTAAAATGTAGGTAAGGCTCATTATTGATAATGGCTGTGAGATCTACTCTTCCAGATGTATGCATGAACCAAGTTTCATGGCTCTAGCCCTTCTAGTTTCTGAGAAAATGACCTAAGCGCATAAACTCGACAAAAGTTTACGCTGCTGACGACGACGACGACGACGCCGCCGATGACAAAGCAATACATATAGTCTCGCCTCTGCTTCGCAGGCGAGACAATAACAGTCCACAATCATTGTAATTTTACCCAAAGCCATAATAACAAGAGTTCCATGATGGACCTAAATCACTCATCTGAGTTATGATGAAATAACATGGAAATCATCTATTTGATGATGATTCAATTGGAGCTATTCTGCACTTTCCAATCTATTATTCTGACAAAGTTTCATGAAGATTGGATCAAAACTGTGCCCTCTAGAAAGTACACAATGTTTTTCTATGATCTGACCTAGTGAACTTCTTATTGACCTGACATATTCCAGTTTCAAACTTCTGTTCATAGAGATAAACATTGTCACAATGTTTCACAAAGATGCAATAGTAAATGAAGCCTATATAGTGTACACAAGTTATTTCTCCAAGATTTGACTTAGTAACCTAGTCTTTGATACAACTTGCCTATATTTCAAGAAGATGACATTCTGACAAAGTTTTATGAAGATAGGACCAAAACTGTGCCCTCTAGACTGTACACAATGTTTTTCTACGATCTGACCTAGTAACCTAGTTTTTGACCTGACATTATTCAGTTTCAATCTTGGCCTAGATTTTGCTACGATAAACATTCTGACAAAGTTTCGTGAAGATTCAATGCAAAATAAAGCCACTACTGTGTACACTATGTTTTTCTCAGATTTGACCTAGTAACCTAGTTTTTGATCCAACAAGACCTAGTTTCAAATTTGGCCTAGATTTCATAAAGATAAACATTCTGACAAAGTTTCATGAACATTGGATCAAAACAATGCCCTCTAGAGTGTACACAAAGTTTTACTAAGATTTGACCTGGTGACCTAGTTTATGACCCGACATGACCTAGTTTCATACTTGGCCTAGATTTTATTAAGATTATTATTCTGAAAAAGTTTCATGAAAATTGGATAAAAACTAAGACCTCAAGAGGGTTCACAACGTTTTTCTAAGATCCGACCTAGTTTTACCTGACATAACCTTTTTTTTCAAATCTGGCCTAGATTTCATAAAGATAAACATTCTGACAAAATTTCATGTAGATTGGATCAAAACTGTGCCCATTAGAGTGTACACAAGATTTTACTAAGATTTGACCTGGTTGACCTAGTTTTTGACCCGACATGACCTAGTTTCATACCTGGCCTATATTTCATTAAGATAATCATTCTGACAAAGTTTCATGAAGATTGGACCAAAACTGTGATCTCTAGAGTGTTCACAAGCTTTTTCTAAGATTTAATCTAGTGACCTAGCTTTTGACCCGACATAACCCTTTTTCAAATCTGGCCTAGATTTCATAAAGCTAAACATTCTGACAAGATTTCATGTAGATTGGATCAAAACTGTGCCCCTTAGAGTGTACACAAGGTTACTAAGATTTGACCTGGTTGACCTAGTTTTGACCTGACATGACCTAGTTTCATACTTGGCCTAGATTTCATGAAGATAATCATTCTGACAAAGTTTCATAAAGATAAAAACTGTGCCCTCTATGCCATTTAAAGATTCATTTCTATTTTTAGCTCTGATTTTATTTCTATTTTTAGCTCTTTATATCCTTCATCCATCAGAAAACAAAAACTCTACTTTCATTGTATCTCGCCTGTCTGCACATTTAATGTAAGTTTACACAGTCAACAGCGTAAAAGCAATATCTTTTGCTAGTTACAGACAATACAATAAATAAATGGTATCACTGATAGATGATAGAAAAATCTCACTAAGTGTACAATGCAGACCTGGGGCCGATTACATGTCAATGTAATCGATTACAATTACTTTCTAAAATCATGATTACAGATTACAATTACAATTACATTTTTTCTCAATGTAATTGATTACAATTACAATTACTTTGCAAAGTAATCATGATTACTTTATGAGTACATGTGATTACATTATACAAGTGTACAAAAAGACCATGACTGTGATGGTGCAAAAACTCTATATTCAAAAAGACTTATTTATATCTAAACCAGCAAACATGTTAGTGCTAAGAGGTAAGATAATCATACACTGTAACTTCTGAAATAACTTTACTTACATTTTAATCTGAACTAAATTTATTAAGCAGTCTGCAGTTACATGTATCGTGCATACAATGACTCTATGCTATTTATGAAGTTTGAGAAATTCAATAAATGCCATGTGTCAGGTCCTAAATATAAATACATGCTTGATTATTTTTTTCTCCCTCATTTAACCTACTCATTTGAAACATCAGACATATGATTCTACATTGTCTCCAATGTCAAAGTTGCTTGTGAAAGACTGGTTCAAAGTCTGTAAACCAAGGGGCCAAACACTTCCTGTAAATTTATTTATTTCAAAACATTTTAACTATCACTGTATATATTTCATTTTCATCTTTTTCTTGCTGGCCCTCAGTCACACAAAATTCAAAGCTATTATAAGTTGGCCCATATATATGGGAAAGAAAGGAACTAAAATATTGGCTTTTTGTTGTATGTCATAAAGTAGACAGATGTTACAGTTAGCTTAATCCACAAAGAAGGTGTGAAAGTCAGAGATGAGTTGTATTGCTCAACTCTGCACCAATAAACACAGAACAGTCAGTATGTTTGTGAAAAACATCTTTAACACTGGAACCTGCCTGTCCAACGTAAAGATGATAAATCATGTAAATCAGCCCTACAAATATATGTCCACCAAGGCAGTTACCAGTCTTAGCCTTAAATACCCGGCACTCAGAGTACCAAAATCTCACATTTTTTTACATTATAGTGAATTTTATCTTAACATATTAACCCATTAATGCCTAGCATCCCATAAAAAGGACATAGATATAGATTGCAGACCCAGATCAGATGCTCAGAATGCAGCGTTTAGATCAGGGTCACTGCTTGCACAAAATTTTAACAGTTTGTGTGAAAAGATGTAAAAATATGCCTTCACCCTAAACTGCTAAATGAACTCATCCAATTTGTGGGGATAGAAGAGTCCATCAGGGATAAACGGGTAAAAAATGCATATTAAAAACAATGATTCTGCTTAAATTTTACTCCCCAAAAGAGTATAAAGGGAATTTTCTTCTGTCAGTTTCTGATTTTGGTCTGCTGCCTTTTGTACACAATTTAGATCAGCTTTCTCTGTCTTATTCAGTTTGAAGACACTTTGAAAAATCAACTGCTTTCTGTTATTATTTTGCACAAGTCTTTTAAATAAAGAAGAGCAAGATTCTTTTTTTTTTCTTTTCTCATTTCTGAAAATCAGTCAAAGTAATCAAAATGTAATCATAAAGTAATCATGATTACAGCCCATTTTGTAATGTAATTGATTACATTACGATTACTTGTAATCATGAAAATGCACGATTACAGATTACTTCATGATTACTCAGAAATTGTAATCGATTACAAGTAATCACGATAAAGATTACAATTACCCCAGGTCTGGTACAATGTCATACTAATATATTTCAGTTACAATCCTAGTTACAATCCTAGGAAACCACACTGAGACAGAGTGAACAACTTCATACTAATGTTTTTCAGTTACAATCAAAAACTTCAATGATCAACATAGCTCAGACAAATGTCATGTTAAATGCTGAATTCAAGAAAGAAGGCCATAGTGGCCCTGGATCACTCACACGAGACAGGTTTTGTTGCTTTACTTCCATGGTAAACGGCAAAAGACATGTCGGGACAGTGAAGTAGCCTAACCACACTATTCCTAGGCAGGTTTTGACTACCTAAGCAGACTAAGTTCATATACTTTCACCTGTAAACTGATTTACTGACAACTGCCCTTTTTGAATCAGCAGAAGGAGAAACAAAAGTGGCAGGACCAGCATCAAGCCAGGTACCTCTGGGTCTTGAGTCAGATGCGTCACCGGAAGCGCCATGCCGCCTGGTCCTGAGATGACATGGCCCATATTCCAACTTCACCTAGATATTGTCCAAAAAACATCCCAGCAAAGTTTCACAAACATTCAATGGAAAATGAAGCATTGTATTCCAGAGGTTTTTCTTAAATTTGACCTAATGGACTTGTTTTTTGTCCAACATGACCAAGTTCTAAACTTTGCCTTGATTTCATATAGATAAACATCCCCACAAAGTTTCATGAAGAGTATACACAAGGTTTTATAACATCTGACCATGTGAACTAGTTTTTGACCCAACATGACCCAGTTTTGAATTTGGCCTACATTTCATGCAGATAAACATTGACAAAGGACCTCTGACGGTTGTAATGTTAATTTGCCTATAAAATTAGTCAAAATTAAAATTTTGATATACCCAAGAATTTCTCTTGAAATTTGTTGCTCTCAACTTCCCCTAACTGGCTATGAATTTAATTTCTGATTTTTTAGCACATAGACTTCAATTTTTGGTGGAAAAAGCTAAATTTTATAATTAAACGTAATGGAAACAGGAAAAGTTTTTTAAAGATACTTTTCCCCCCGTGCCTCAGCTAGCCACTTTGCATGTTTGTGTGTACTATCATAATACACATTATATGTGAGTGGCTTGCTGAGGCACGGGGGGAAAAGATAGTCTACAGCTGAAAAACTGAAAAAGTGGGTGGGGTACTTACACCCTTTATATCTAAAAATAGGCTAAAGTCCTTATTATTGAAAAAATATTGCATGATATCAGTAACAGTAGTGTGTACCTCAGTTTTAGCATAGTTATCAATTAAAATTTCGATAAATTAGAAAACCGAAAAAAAATGACTTATTTTCAGAGACTGAAAAATTCACCTACCCCTCTTGATAAAATCGGTTTAAATTAGTCTAGAGGCATGATAATTTTTCAAAATTACTATTAAAATGTCTTTATAGTACACAGGTCTACATATTAATGCCAAATATTTCAACTTTTGCTGCCCGAGGAAGGTACAATAATTTGTCGAAAAATAGGCAAAAATGCATAGATACTGTCAGAGGTCCTTTCATGAAGACTGAATCAAAACTGAGCCCTCTGAAGTGTACACAAGGTTGATCTTAGATTTGACCCAGTGACCTAGTTTCAAACTTGGCTTAGATTTCATGCAGATAAACTTCCTGATAAAGTTTCAGGAGAGTGTACACGTCTAGAGTGTACACATGGTTTTTCTAAGAGCCGGTGACCTAATTTTTAACCCAGCTTGACCCATTTTCAAACCTGGCCCATATTTCATAGAGATAAACATTCTGTCAAAGTTTCTTGAAGATTTAATCACAATGTTGCACTCTAGAGTGTACACAAGGGTTTTCTAAGATTTTACTTTGTAACCTAGTTTTTGACACAACAAACTTTGCCTTTATTTTATGGAGATAAACATTCTGACTAAGTTTCATGAATACTGGATCAAAACTGTTTCCTCTAGAGTGTACACAAGGTTTTTCTAAGATCTGACCTATTTACCTAGTTGCTCTACACACACCCATTTCAAACCTGGCCAAGACTTCTTGAGGATAAACATTCTGTATGTTTATCCTCATTCACTGTATGGAGATTGTATGGAGATGAACATTCTGAAAAGTACTGGGAGTACTTTATTTGACAAAGTTTCACGAAGACTGTATCAAAACTGTGTCCTCTGGAATGTACAAAAGGTTTTATAAAGATAAACATTCTGAAGTTTGATTTGATCAAAACTGTGCCCTCCTGAGAGTACACAAGGTTTTTCTAAACTTTGATGTAGCAACCTAGTTTTTGACCCAACATGACCCAGTTTCGAACAAAGCCTAAATTTCAAAGATACACATTCTGACAAAACTTCATGAAGATTGAATCAAAACTGTGCCCTCTATAGGTTTTTCTAAGATTTGAAGTTTCTGACTCGACATGACCAAGTTTCGAACTTGACCTAGATTTCATAAAGATATACATTCTGGCAAAGTTTAATAAAGATTTGACTAACATTGTGCTTTCTAGAGTGTGCACACGAATTTTTTTTCATCTCTCAAGCGGGGTAACTCCTAACTGAACAATCTGACTTGGTCCAAATATGAACCCATCCGAAATTTCATGCATGTCCCAAATACCTGCAGGTTTGAAGAAGTTCAGATAAATACTGAAGGCCCTATGGCCAGGACAAGATCAAATATGGGCTTTTTTAGCACTCAGGGGCAAGTAGCTCTAAGACCAATTGTTCAATATGGCAGAACTTTGAACCTGTCTGAAACTTTATGCTTTTCATAGTTATCAGGTCATAGTTATCAGCAAGTTTGATTAAAATTTGATAAAAAGTAAAGTTGCATGCCCGAGACAACATTTTCTCCATCATAAGACTATGATGACATTTTTGTCGCAAAAGGGTGAGTAACCCCTAACTGAATATTCCTTAGTCCTACCTGGTCAAAATTTTAACTCATCTGAGAATTTATGCCAGTCCTCAATATCTGCAAGTTTGAAGAAGTAATGATCGATGCTTAAGGCCCTATGGCCCAGACATGGTCAAATAAGGGCTATTTCGGCGACCCATACAATTTGATCAAGATCAGCCAGTTAGTTTAGGAGATGTGTAAACTAGGGATTGGTTGCAAAGGTTTTATTTGTCAGGCAATTCATCATAGTCTTCCTACATCAGCAAACATAAAAGACTTAAACACTTTAAGTTAAAGCACCAGTGACAAAAATAGCATAATTTGCAAACAGCGCAGATCCTGATGAGGCAGCTCATAATGAGCCGCCTCATGTGGATCTACAATGTTTGCTCCCAGGTTTTTGAATTCTCAATATGAAATGTCTTGGACAAGGCATTTTTTGAACTTTTGCAAATTTTGTCATCTGCTTTTTGGTGCTTGAAAACTTAACGAGACTGCACTGAAGTGCATGCTGATCCCTTGTTTCCCGTAAAAACATGCAAGCAGTCACATTTTTTCCACAAGTCTGCTCACAAGATGGCTTGTGGACAGACAGAGCTTGTAATAAAATTGGATTCTGGGGATGGAAACTGGCCCCTCTTCACATATTTTTATAAAATTTCTTGTCAGATCACAGTGTTAACAGAACCTGACATCAATAAATCTCAGTGTTTTCATCAGACTTCCCAACTTGTTACATAAATATCAAAATGTCTACCTCAAATTTTACCTATCCTGCACTCTTGTCGCTTTGACCACTTGTAGGAAATAAAATAAAAGATGTTCTCAGTGGGAGATCTATCTGTTCATCCATGACAGTATTTACACTAAATATTCCGACAATCATTCCCGTCGGGAGTTCTACAAATTTTCACTTTTGAAATGTTCAGTACTTCAGATAACCAGGGTTAAGAAAATTAAAATTATTTTTTCCTTTTTTTCCCAGAAAAATCTTTTGAGCCTTCATTAGAACCATCTCGCTGAGACAGTTCTAATATGGTTCTTTTCAGAAATAAGATTATCCAGTAATTATCCTCATAAACCCCATCTTATCAGGAGCTCTGCATTTTGATTGTCTTATAATGGGCTATGGCAGAAAATATGTCACCAAACAGTGAAGACCCTGACCAGACTGCTCCCCAGGAACAGTCTGGTCAGGGTCTTCATTGTTTCCATGCCCTTTCCATTCTGACTGAACGGTTTGGACAAATACACACAAAACAATCTATAGATTATCACATAGCATATTTAGCAGTCCAATCTTTGGCCTGTTTTTCGAATTGTGCTTTGTCTGTTTTGTATACACGAGAAATCTCTGGCACAAGAGGATCATCTGGATTTGGATCTGTCAGCAAGGAGCATATGGACAAGAGCACTGAAATCACAAAATTATATATGTAATACCGTGAAAATTCTGACACTCAACTCTCCTAAAATAATAACTTAAACTAACTGTCCTAAAACATAGCAGTTTGGTTTTACAATGCACTAGAAGATTTATTAACAGCCCTTAGAGACAGTATTTCAGTCTATATCAGGCTGTCTCCCAGAGAGAGGAAGGAAGAGAAATGATAGTTGAGAAAAAAATATCTGAACAACCCACACCCGCACCAACTGCAAGCCAGGGGTCAGCCTAGAGCTTTCAGATAGTTAAGTTTGTGACATTTTCAGGACTTAAGGGAGAAGTTTTTGCCCAAATTTCCAGGGTGAAGCAGCTCAGAAGCTGAGAAATGCCAAAGTCAAACAAGGGAGATAACTCATTAACTAAGAAAACTAGAGTACCATTCTGGATCATAATATACATTCCCTTGACTATAGACACATCATCATAAAGTTTTATTAAAATATTTCCAACGGTTAAAGAGTTGCAGAAAAAAACGGAAATTGATACAAGGGCAGATAATTTAGGAAGTAAGCAAGCCAGAGTTGTGGTTCATGCTCATGATATATTGAACCATTATTATACACATTCCTACAAAGTTTCATTAAAATATTTCAAAGAGTTAAGGAGTTATGGAGTGAATGGAGGAATAGGACTAGCCTAAAAAAATAATCAAAGGGAGGTTACTCCAAAATTAAGGGGGAACAACCATTCTTATATGTGACATACCGTTTTGTGATCATGCACATTTCTATAAAGTTTCATCGAGATATTCCAAATGGCTACTAAGTTATTGAATGCACAAGATTAGTATACACAAAAATAGCCTACAAAACATAATCAAAGGGATGCAACTCCAAAACAAAGAAAGGGAGAATAACCATTGTTGTACACAACACATTGTCGGATCCTCATATATATTGCTATGAAGTTTCATCAAGATATCCCAACCCGTTATCTAGTTATGGCGCGCACAAGACTAGTAGGGTAAAAAATAATCAAAGGGGAATAACTTGGAATGTAAGAAAGGGGGAGCAACCGTTACTGTACACAACACTTTGCCCCATCCTAATATATATGCCTACCAAAGTTCATGAAGATATCTCAAACGGTTACTGAGATATGGTGCGCACAAGAATGTTGACAGACAGACGGATGGACAGATGGATGGACAGCGCCATGCCATAATATGTCCGTTTTTTCAAAACGGGCGTATAAAAATATTCAGATCAGTCCTATGAAATTCTACAATAAGACAGGCTTTCCCTTCCTAAATAACCTCATAAATCTTGATCCAGCTTACAGATGGATTTAGATTTTTTTGATTGCTTTGGAAGGGAAAACCTTATCTTATAACCAAAGAAGTGCTATACATTTTGACTGCAGTCTCCTTCGATGAAGATTATACTTTAATATCAAGTTTTAATTTTCAAAGAATAACAGTGTCAAGAAATGTCATCAAAGACTTCATACTGATGTCTGTTGATTGCATTCCTTTCTTTCTTGAAGTGTGACTTTGCAAACACAACATCATAAGTTATGTGCATCAATCAGCCTTCTGACTGTTCTAATCTAGAAAAATAACTGGTTTCAGGTGTCAGAGATACTCTAAATCATGGAATAAAATTTTGCTAAGCAGTACTCATTTAGTCTTTCTTTTTTTTTATTTGTGAAAAGCCCTTGTGGCCTCTAATTCAAACTGCTTGTGACTGGAAGTAAAACATTTTTTTTTTCTTTTGAAAAAAAACAACAACCTCCAACAAACAAAACATTATCCCCAAATTATCATGAAATCCCCTTCCAATTAAAACAAAAGAGCAATTTTTGAAGGTGCAGCCAAACATCTTATAGTCAATACTAACCTAACACTTATTGATATCATGGATATTTAGTCAAGAGTTTCGGCTTTTACTCCAATCAGCAGGAATTTTGAAATGCAAAACCTAGCCTCCTAATATATGCTCTTCAGGTTTTAACTTATAATTCGATTCTTGCAAACTATTATATAGTGGTTTTAAAATTCCTGAAAATACTGGCGACAAAGAAAGAATGTTTGGCTGCACCTCCAATTATATTTAGGGTACTTACAGAAATATAAGATTTCAAACTCCATCCGAAAACCACTGTTTCTTCCTCGTAACAATATTTCTTGTGATTACAGTAAAAGCCGAAACACTAAAGCCGCGACCAATGTGACACATCGTAATCTATGCAACATGACACATGGTAATATGTGCTACAACAAAAACACTTCCTTGCCTTCAGACAAGATGTGGCAGTTTTTTAGATCCGCCACATACGAGGCTAGTCTAACCGGGAGTCACAGTGTCTATTTCTTTAATGAGATAAAACGAAAACAATCTGAGTATTACCAACAAAATGCACCATTTTATAATGCTCTTCTGTCTTCCTAAAAAGCAACTGATGTCTAGTTTTTTTAAGGGCACACATTTTCCATGAATATATCTCCAGGCACATCTAAACCATCCAGCATGACACCTTATGTGTGAACTGCAAGACCCAAATCAGCTTACACAACCACAGCTCTGCAGTCTCGCAGTCTATCAATTCTCAGTATGCACGGATACAACTGCTGACGAGTCCTCCCTGCCGGCAACTGCCTTAGTAATAGCTTTTCTAGTTATAATGTGTGCACTGTATAGCGTAATTATACACTGGTATAGAGGGGGGGGGGGGGGGGGGGGGGGGGGGGGAAGGGGGGGGCAGTATGGCCAGACAATCAATGTGAGTAGAGACTTTCCAGAACCCAACACACTACAACCTCATCACTTATGGAAAGTTGGCCGATAGAAAATTTTCTTGTTCGGCACATCAAGGGGCAGTCGTTCAAAGCATCGTTTGCTTAGCGAGGTCGTTAGTAGAGGATTCGTTGAGTTACAGTACTAACCCAATCAATTGCGGTAATATTTTTTGCACTGAAAAAGCTCCTCACGTTTCTGCAAAACTGCCAGTGTTTTTGCGTCTAATACGTTTGAAAATTTAACATCTCCTTAACTAATAATGTCGTTAGTTTTGAACAACTGGGCTCAGAACTCATCTTTAATAACAGAAGTCCACCTGAATATCTCTCTGAGGTGCATTGTTTTGGTTATTTCTCCTATAAGCTGGACAAGAGATGTCTAAGCAGAAAACCCGAGATAAAATACCTAGCACCTGCAATATCTGATCTAATAAAAGTTATCCCATTTCAGCTTTGGTGCCCCATACTACGCCTAAATATTGGTACAGAAATGCTTGACTTACAACTGTATTTCAATCATATCAGAACCACCGGAGGGTGATAATAAAGGCTGTGTACAATGGAACCAAGTTTACAGTTGAAAAGAGTTCTGCCTCCAGCGGGAATTGAACCCAAGACCACTAGATCAGCAGGCCAGAGCTTAACCCACTAAGCTACCATCCTCCTCAGTTTTATGGGACATGACTGCAAGCAATCAGGGAGTCTATGTATGCACCATATAATAGCCCATGGGTCATACCATTTCAGAGAAGTTTCAGTATGTGCTTACAGAGTGACAAATAACTGAAAAGCGATAATTGATTGATTGATTGATTTGGTGCTTAACGTCCACAGTAAACAACTATGGTCATGTCGGGATGGTCAGTTAACCTAACCACACTGCTCCTGGGCAGGCTTAGACCTCCTAAGCGGTTAACCAGTACTAAGTGCACATACTTTCGGACCGGGTTTCGAACCCAGGACCTCTGACTTATGAGTCAGGTGCCCTCCTGATTGCACTACGAGGCCCGGCAAAAAAGCAATAACCGTATATATTTGGTTACAAGACTGTGTTTTTTCCCTTTCAAAGCAATCCCAAAATTCTAGATTCATCCCACAAGACAGATCTAGATTTCAGGATAGTTTTAGAAGAGAAAAATTTACCTAGTATTTGGGATACTTTTGGCGTGAGAAAACTTGTCTTATTGACCAATATGATACAAGCCAGGAAGTCATCTTTGGTAAGTTCAAACAGGAAAAGGATAGAAATGTCTCTGGCTTTTTTCTATGCTCTCAATCAGTCTCCCTTGTTTGCTTACCTTTAGATATAGTTAAAGCAGGTGACCATTGTGATCGTAATATATCTAAACATATACTGCCGTTACTGTTGATGTTAGGATGATATATTTTTGTTGTGAAGGCAACCTGAAACAAGAACCAGCCAATAAGGTGAATGGCCAGAGCTCTAGATAAGAGGGGTATTTGATGATAATTCAGGGACAATTTTTTTTTATTTCTCATTTAAACCATATGTTATGACCACTCATCTGAACCATCTCTTCAAGACGGTTCAGATAAGGGGTCACAAGATACGTTTTTATGCAGAATTAACAATTATCACCAATTATCACCGAAAACTACCTCTTATCTACAGCTCTGCTAAATGGATTTACTTCCATTTTTTTTTTTTTACAAGGGATTTTTTTGTGTGATTTCCTGTTCACACTGGTCTGGCATTCAACACAGGTAACGAAGACAACGTACATGAAATTTGCTTGTTCCGCTCATCAGGATAAGTTTGTTTCAGAAGTATAGTCTCACGGACCATCCGACCACCGACTCTTGAAAGAGGAATCAAAAGTTTTACTGAATTGATATGCATAGTCAAGAAATGCTTGAAACCAATTTTTGGGCTCCAACGACTAGGCAACGAATCGGTGTAGAAACTTATTCAAGCACTGTATTTAAACTGCACGGAATTTGTTCGAAAATCCTATCTGGCTAAGAGGTATAACAAACTGCCGGGTCCGTAAGAATGATAGTTTGAAATTACTCTAAGAAGTATGCGAAAACAATCGAGTTTTATAGTTCGTGGCTTCGTTGCCTATGTTGAATGCCAGACCAGTGTGTGTTTGTACTCCAGGAAGATGTATCCCTTTCCTATTAGGCACTCATTATACTACTCCTGTAAGAATTTGCTCCTAGGAAGAGCAAATTCTTTCCCTTTGGAGAAGTCGCCCCTGAAAAAGGAGACTTCTGAAGGGCAAGATAATGTTCCCATTCACCTTACAGAGCTCTAGATAAGAGGGGTATTTGATGATAATTCAGGGACAATTTTTTTTATTTCTCATTGAAACCATATGTTGTGACCCCTCATCTGAACCGTCTCGTCGAGATGGTTCAGATAAGGGGTCACAAGATACGTTTTTATGCATATTTAATAAAAATTATCACCAATTATCACCGAATACTACCTCTTATTTACAGCTCTGCTAAATGGATTTACTTCCATTTTTATTTTACAAGGGATTTTTTTTTTGTGTGATTTCCTGTTTGCACTCCAGGAAGATGTATCCCTTTCCTATTAGGCACTCATTATACTACTCCTGCAAAAATTTGCTCCTAGAGCAAATTTTTTCCCTTTGGAGAAGTCGCCCCTGAAAAAAGGAGACTTATGAAGGGCAAGATAATGTTCCCATTCAGCTTACAGAGCTCTAGATAAGAGGGGTATTTGATGATAATCGAGGGATAATTTTCTTTATTTTTAATAGAAACCAAATGTTGTGACCCCTCATCTGAACCGTCTCGTCGAGATGGTTCAGATTAGGGGGCACACAAACGTTTTTATCCAGAATTAACAAAAATTATCCCTTATTATCACCAAATAATCCCTCTTATCTAGGGCTCTGAGTTCTTAGAATCACTACTTAGCAATCCATATAAGATTGGCTTTTGGGGATTATACAGAGATCCCGATAAGCATGGTAACAGGGATATATTTCAATGGAAATAAAAGAGAAAATTATCCCTTATTTATCCCTGTTTACCCTTTTTATCTGGAGCTCTGAGATAATGAGAAAATTTCTGTTACCTCCAATGGGTTCAATCTAGGCTGCGTTTTTGCACAAATGGCGCGCTTTGAAAGTCCTTGGCCCATTTTTTAAAATACAATGTGCCGGACTGGCGCGAAATCCAATGCATTGACACTTTTCCGATTTCCTTGTGCGCCGGCATAACTTATTTTAAGCAGTATAGCTTTTGGCAAGTCAGTGTTAAAGGACGCTTTCCGCGGTATTGGAATTTTATGCCAAAGCGTTCTGACAACTCTGAGAGTGTGACTGGTAACTGGATATCCATTTATTTAAGGTGCATTAACCAATGCGGGAGAAACCAGCTTTGCTAAATATGTTGGAAACCTCGCAAGCACAGATTTATATGAATCGGTGATTTCAATGCTGTATGCATGAACCAAGTTTTATGGCTCTGGCCCTTATAGTGTCTGAGAAACAGACCTCAATGTGAAAACTTGACAAAAAATTGCTAAGTCAGTCAACCGTATAATGTAGGTCAAAACTCAATGTTGATGATGGTTTTGAGATTAACTCTTCCATTTGTAAGCATGAAGCAAGTTTCATGGCTCTAGCCCTTATAATTTCTGAGAAAATGACCTAAACCCAAAAACTCAACAAAAAAATGCATAGTCAAACAACAGTTAAAACTAGGTCAAGACTCAACATTGATGATGATTTCAGCTGTACTCTTTCAGATGTATGCATGGCCCAAGTTTCATTGCTCTAGCCCTTACAGTTTGAGAAGATCTAAAACACAAAAACTCAACAACAAACTGCAAAGTCAGTCAACCGTAAAATCTAGGTCAAGACTCAACATTAATGATGGCTTTCAGCTGTACTCTTCCAGGTGTATGCATGACCCAAGTTTCATGGCTCTGGCCCTTAGTTTCTGAGAAAGTGACCTAAATGCAAAAACTCCACAAAAAATTGCGAAGTCAGTCAATTGTAAAATGTAGGTCAAGACTCAACATTGATGATGACTTTCAGCTGTACTCTTCCAGATGTATGCATGACCCAAGTTTTATGGTTCTAGCCCTTATGATTTCTGAGAAAATGACCTAAACGCAAAAACTCAACAAAAGTTTTCACCAACAACAAAACGTCAGTGACGTCGAAAAAGCAATACATATGTCTCGCTTCTGCTTCCCAGGCGAGACAAAAACTGGTGGCCCCCTTTTCCAAATAATGATGGGCCACTGGCCAAATTTCTAGATTGAATCCTGTCTCCATAAAGATAAGTCACCCCTCATAAGAAACACTTTGCCAAGATGTTGTTGTTGTTTTCCTGCTTTACGTCCACAGTAAACTGCAATGGTCACGTTGGGAAGGTCAGTAACCCTGACTACACTATTCCTGGGCAGTTTTAAACCTCCTTAGCAGTTAACCAGTACTAAGTGCACATACTTTCACCAATAACTGTGATTCTGAAGTGGGGTCACAAGGTTTGTTAAAGAAAGAACGGTCAGACATTATCTTAGTATTATAAATCATTCTAATATCAAAATTTTCTTGTGCTTATCATCAATCTTTCTTGTATTAACTCCTGTATAACTCTTGATTATCTGTCAAGATTTCATAAGAAGAGGGCCATGATGGCCCTAAATTACTTGCCTGTACACAAGACGAAGTTTGCATTCCTCTGGAACAGAGCTGTAGATAAGAGGGAGTATTTGATGATAATTAAGGATAATTTTTCTTATTTCTCATCGAAACCATATGTTGTGACCCCCATCTGAACCGTCTCATTGAGACGGTTCAGATGAGGGGTCACAACATATGTTTTTATGCAGAATTAACAAAAATTATCCCTAATTATCACCAAATACTCCCTCTTATCTAGAGCTCTGCTGGAAGAATGACTGATGGTCAGAAAATTGAACTCCTAAATCGCACCTTGCTAAATCAGGTGCAACAATAATAGTACATTTGTAACTTAGACAATGTGAAGAAGACATTGAAGAAAAAAGAAATACATATACCTTTGGTGGTTTAAAAGGGTAATCTGTTGGAAAATGAATAGTTAAGAAAAAAACACCCCCTTGGTATGGACTATCTGCCTGAAAAAAAGAAAACAAAACTGATTGAGATCATAGTGGACACCATACATCACTATACTAAATACCTTATTTTTGGAAATAAAATGAGCCTTGACACGAGAAAACCAACAAAGTGGTTGTGCGCCCAGCATAGACTCAGATCAGCTTGGGCATCCCCCAGTCTGATCAGAGTCTTTGCTGTCCGCATGGATGTAGCTTAGTCCCTAAGGAACCCTTTAAGCGCTTAGCCAAGAGTCTGATCAGACCGCCCAGTCTGATCAGAGTCTTCGCTGTCAGCATGTATGTAGCTTAGTCCATAAGCTACCCTTTAAGCACTTAGCGAAGAGACTGGGCGGAAGCCCAGGCAGTCTGATCAGACTGGGCGGAAGCCCAGACTGGTCTGGGTCTACGCTGGGCGCACAACCACTTTGTTGTTTTCTCATGTCGCAGTTCAAATAATCTCGAACATCATGACAAAACCAACAAAGTGGCATGTGCGCCATGCGAAGACTCAGATCAACCTGAGCAACTGAGTAGTCTGATCAGAATATTCTCTTTGCACTTTAAGGCAGATATGGATCTAAGCTACCTCCATGCAAACAATGAAGACTGATCAGACAAGACAGATGCCAAGGCTGATCTGATTCTTCGATGGGGGCACTTATTACTATGTCGATTTTGTCATGTCGTGGGTCTAACAGGGCCAATTTGAACATGATACTGTACAGTGCAGTTACCCACATACAAATGACCTTTGTCTATAGCAAGACTTAGTGTCGTCTTGTTATGAAATGAAACCAATGACCGAGATACTTCAAAACAGTGACCTTTACCGACTTCGGCCACACTGTTTTGAAGTATTCTGGTAACTGGCTTCATTTCACACAACAATGACATCTGATACAAAGGACATTAGTACAGCATGTCTTTCACAACCAGTTTTCATGTCCTAAGGTAGAACTTAACCAAATGTAATTTTTAAACCATTTTTTCCCCTGTTTGAGATTATTTCCTTGCAAAATCTGTTTTAAATCAATTTCTATCATTCATAGATGGATAATTTGGGAGTTTTACAGCCCTTTCCATGGTACTGTTGCATATATTTACTTTTATTTTTGCATCCCAGTCTCAAAGTATACCATGACCCAGTTGTTCAAAGCATCGTTAGCCTAACAAGCTCGATAAGAGGTCAACTTGTTGAGTGTTTTTTAACTTGATAATCAAATACACCGATATTTTTTTGTTCAATGCAAAAGCTTCTCACATTTTTTCATCAAAAAAATATTGGCATATTTGTGATATTAATGTTGAAATTTAACTCTCTTTAACTAACGACGTCGTTAGTTTTGAACAACTGGGCCCAGGTACTAAATGTGGTCAAGAGCACCCTGTCAAAATGCTGGTAGCAGTAAGTTGCTACTGGAAACTTTCATAGTATGAGAGTGCGAGTTGTGGTTTAACATCACGTTTGACAGTATAATCGACCTTCTTTACAATGCCGCCATTTGTTCCCAAACATTTTGACGTTTAACTCAATTTGCTGTTATAAAGAATAAATCTTTTGAACAATAAAGCCATTTCGCGCAAATCAAAATGACGTTGTAAAGAATTTTGCTGTTGTATTGAGTGCAGTTACAAAGAGCGTTGACTGTATTTCAGTCATGCTGAGACTGCCTGCACTGTTTGCTCAAGAATGTCACAGCACACAAGATAGAGGAGGTATTGGGGATAATTCAAAGATAGTTTTTCTTATTTCTTAATGAAAGTGTATGTCCAATGTGGTCCCTCATAAGACCCATCTCACCAAGACGGTTCTGATGAGGTGTCACAACTTATGTTTTTATGGAAATATACAGAAAATTATCCCTAAACAAGAGGGCCATGAGGCCCTGAACCGCTCACCTGAGTATGGTGGCCATGTAGGTCATGTGACCTAGACCACTTGATAAATTTTCGTTCCATCAGCCCCTGGAGGCTGTGTATGATATTTGGTTACAATAGGCCC
Organism: Ctena decussata; assembly: GCA_963989385.1. NCBI lineage: Eukaryota > Metazoa > Mollusca > Bivalvia > Lucinida > Lucinidae > Ctena > Ctena decussata. The sequence goes on from OZ022500.1 coordinate 44,212,831, forward strand.
TGTGGCTTTTGAGGAGACGTCTTAAATTGTCAAAATATAAGAGACATGGGTCAGAGGTCAAAGGATGACCTTGACCTCTTGTACCCGCGAATCTTCCATGTACTAACTAAGATGACTGTATATACCAATTTTTAGGCCAAAATCTTCTAAACTTGCCATGAACTCGTATGTTCTACCATTTTTCCATACCTGACCTTGCCTTGTAAAAGGTCAAGTCAGCCCAAGGTCATCATTTGAACAAACTTGATAGTGATCAAGTACCTGATGCTATATACCAAGTTTCAAGGCCATCGATCACTTGGTTCTTGAGAAGGAGATTTGTAAACATTTTTTGCCATATATGGGCATGGCGGCCATGTTGGTCATGTGACCAAGACTGTTTGAACAAATTTTCTTTCCCTCAGCCCCTAGTGTATGAAATTCGGTTACAATTGGCCCAGTGGCTTTTGAGCAGATGTGTGACATTGTCACAATATGAGAAACCAGGGTCTAAGGTCAAAGAATAACCTTGACCTCTTGTACATATAAATTTTCATGTACTCATTTAGATGACTGTATATACCAATTTTCAGGTTTAAATCTTCAACAGTTTCCAAGAAATTTTATGTTCTAGCATTTTCCCATATAAAAGCTAAAAAAGCAAATTTGACCTTACCGTAAAAAAGGTCAAGGTCAACCCAAGGTCATAATTTGAACAATCTTGGTAGTACTTGCGTACCTGATGCTACATACCAAGTTTCAAGGCCATTGGCCTATTGATTCTGGAGAAGGAGATTTTTAAAGGTTTTTACCACATATGGGCATGGCGGCCATGTTGGTCATGTGACCCAGTCCGTTTGAACAAATTTTCGTTCCCCTGCCCCCTAGAGGCTCTGTATGAAATTCGGTTACAATTGGCCCAGTGGCTTTTGAGGAGATGTGTGAAATTGTCAAAATATGAGAGACCAGGGTCAAAGGTCAAACAATGACCTTGACCTCTTGTACGTATTAATTTTCATGTACTCATTCAGATGACTGTATATACCAATTTTCAGGTCTAAATCTTCTACAGTTTCCAAGAAATCTTATGTTCTAGCATTTTCCCAAATAAAAGCTACAGTATGCAAATTTGACCTTACCGTAAAAAAGGTCAAGGTCAACCCAAGGTCATAATTTGAACAATCTTGGTAGTACTTGCGTACCTGATGCTACATACCAAGTTTCAAGGCCATTGGCCTATTGATTCTGGAGAAAAAGATTTTTAAAGGTTTTTACCACATATGGGCATGGCGGCCATGTTGGTCATGTGACCCAGTCCGTTTGAACAAATTTTCGTTCCCCTGCCCCCTAGAGGCTCTGTATGAAATTCGGTTACAATTGGCCCTGTGGCTTTTGAGGAGATGTGTGAAATTGTCAAAATATGAGAGACCAGGGTCAAAGGTCAAACAATGACCTTGACCTCTTGTACGCATTAATTTTCATGTACTCATTCAGATGACTGTATATACCAATTTTCAGGTCTAAATCTTCTACAGTTTCCAAGAAATCTTATGTTCTAGCATTTTCCCATATAAAAGCTACAGTATGCAAATTTGACCTTACCGTAAAAAAGGTCAAGGTCATCCCAAGGTCATAATTTGAACAATCTTGGTAGTACTCGCGTACCCGATGCTACATACCAAGTTTCAAGGCCATCGGCCTATTGGTTCTGGAGAAGAAGATTTTTTTAGGTTTTTACCATATATGGGCATGGCGGCCATGTTGGTCATGTGACCAGGACTGTTTGAACAACTTTTCGTTCCTAAGGTCCCAGGAGGCTCTATATGAAATTTGGTTACAATCGGCCCAGCGGTTTCAGAGGAGAAGTCGTTTGAAATTGTGGACGGACGACGGACGGACGAACGCCGGAGCCTTACCATCCTATAAGCTCCCCCGGAGCCGCTGGCTCAGGTGAGCTAAAAATCTCTAATCTGTAGCTCTGTCACACTATTAGAATTTTACCGTACTGTTAAAATCGAACCCTGACAGTATTTCATCAAGATCAAAAGATCACTTTTTATCATTCATGGGTGGGTATAAAGTTTTTAACAGCCCTTAAAACATTATTTCAGTTATTCTAACATATCCAGAGCACAAGATAAGATGGGGTATTGACAATTCAAAGATTATTTTTATTTCTCATCAAAAACATGTGGCCCCTCATTAGAGGTCTTGGGGAGACAGTTCTAATGAGGGGCAACAACATATTTTATGGAGAAATATGGAAAAATTTCTGTAAATTATCTCTGTTACCCCATTTATTTCGAGCACTGAATTATCAACTGTACTTCATTAGGGACGAATCTCAAGATGGTCTGTAATATAAGCCATTTTCAATAAAGTCAGAAGAGCATTAGTATTTGCTAAATCTTCAAAACTATACTTACTGGACCCATAATTGTGGCTTGCCAGTGGAATACTGTAACAGAAACACTCAAGAAATTATTATCAGTCGTGACATGACAAAACCAACAAAGTGGTATGAAACACTCAAGAAATTATTATCAGTCGTGACATGACAAAACCAACAAAGTGGCATGTGTGTATCCAGCAAAGACTCAGCTCATCCTGGGCATCTGCCCAGTCTGATCAGAGTCTTTGCTGTGCACTTAAAGGGTCTAAACTAGCTCTATGGGGACAGTGAAGACCCTGATCAGCCTGGGCATCCACTGATCTGAGTCTTCTCTGGGGGGCACATGTCACTTTATTGGTTTTGTCGTGTCACGGCTAAATTATTATTATCAGTATTATTGTGGTAAATGGAATACTGTAGCAAAAAACTATCCAATTAGCATTATAATGTGGCTTACCATGGCAATATCAGCCACCCGGGTACGTAATACATCAAACGCCACTTTGCCACTGAAATACTGTTAAAGAAATTTATGAAACAAGATCTTTTTGCCTGAGGATAGTTTGTCTAATCCGTGCTTTCCCATCAGTAGGCCATCACATAAATATTTTTAGACCAAACATGGACGCGTAAATTGTCTATGCAAGCTAAAACCGATTGAAACATGATTTAATAAATCATTGTCATTGGTACCAGCATTAGTGTAGCTGACTTGCAAGTGGAATAATAAAACAGAGAAATTACAGTCACCAATACTTTAACAGAAAGTACCATACAAATTGTCCAGACATTAACATCATTGTCTTTAAAATGGAACCGTTTGTATTTATAATGCAGTAATGTGTCTAAAAGATGCAGCTGGAATGGCAAACAGTTTAGACCCTGACCAGACTGCTCCTAAGTAGCAGTCTGATCTGGGTCTGTACTGTTTGCTGTTAGAATTGGGACACTACAGCCTATTGTGTAATTACCAGGCTAAGTTTTACAGAGTGAAACTTTACGGAAGAATGTCAGAGTCTGACATTCTTCCGTGAAGTTTCATTCTGTAAACTAAGCTGGTAATTAGACAGTGCACATCTTAGTCAGACTACTCAACAGCTCTCATACCTGAACCAAAACATGGAATGTGACCCCTCATTAAAACTGTCACACCGTCTCAATAAGCAGTTCTAGATGAGGGGTCACAACATTTTTTTTTATTTTTTTTATTGTGAAAATATGGAAAATTATCCTTTAAAATGTTTGATCCCTGCTTCCCCTTTCTTTTAACTGGAGCACTGATATACATACAATCATCTCCTACTGGTCCTGCTGAGCATTGTGCCGGGGGATCTCTGCCAAGGTCTTGTAATTCCTGAAACACCACCACTTCAAATTAGCACATGAAAATACCTGCATTCAGCCCTTGCCAATGCCTCCACAATGTCAGAAACAAAGGCAAGTGTCAATTGTCCCAATGCTAAGGCTGAGTTGAGCACACTATTTTTTCAGTATTCAGGCTAACAAATTCATTAATCCTGTTTATAACATTTTTGTGAAAGAGTCTCTGAAATTCCATGGTGACAAGGTGAGGCTGAGAAAAAGCATGCACACCTGACAGTGACAGGAACACTTGAAAAGGTGGTATTATTTTCTTGTGTGAAGCACTTTTTTAAGGTGATGATCAGCCAATCATTGTAGACAAAGGTTTAGTATGAACCACTGGCCCGCGGAATCCAAAATTTTCCAGTGTCACACAACCAGTTTCTTCAAGCAATGGTTGTTCAATTGAAAATGGAAGTAGCTACGCAAAGCTCTACAGACTACGAATTGAGCAGCAGGATTAATGCATTTTACCAACTGGCTATTTTATGACCATAGATAAAAAAATTCTGACTCATACATGGCAAATTAGAGCTGCTTCTGTAAGCTTAGAATAGAATTGGCTGTCGCATGTCGCCACTCCCGGTTTTCATCGATCAAATTATGTCTGTTGTGATTTCAAAGTACAGTACACGCAACGTGAAGACTTGATCTGACAAGCTCTCGCGTGACACTTAAAATCGCGAGGAAGGGATTAAAATCCACGAGATTCTCTCGCAACTCTCACGCATTTCACACTAAACTTCCTCGCGTGTTTGAAAATCGCCACGTTCCACGCAAGAAAATTCCTCGCATCTCGCGTGAAATTCATAGAGTGATGTATGCGAGAAACTTTCTCGCATCACGCGTGGAATTTTGTCCAGGTAGGTACAATGTACATGTACAGTATTTATGCAAGTTTCTATACATATACCTTTACGATTCGCAATGCATTTTTTTCGACGCTGATAACGGTTCAATTAATACATTGTAAGCGTGCATGAATAACCTAATTGATCGCATCCTCAACGCAAGTATTGTTTGACCGTTACGAATTAAGGATGTGTTGATAAACAATCATGATCAGCGTAATTTTGTTGCAATTACGCAGCGAGTTAATTAGAGAGGCTTATGTTTGAAAGAATATTGTTAATAGGTTACTTAGTAGCAAAATTCTAGAATGATGACACAGACAAAAATTTTCGCTCAGCCGCCACCGATAATAGCCCAATCCATGTCAAAACAGTCACAAAGATCAAAGCGTTTCGATCGGCTTTTGAACTCAAAGCTATACCGATAGTGGCACGTGCCGAAATGTTTACTTATTAACCAATATAAACTTTCTGATGTAAGAGCTGTCAAGTTTCCATTAAAAGCGCACGCGACAACAATGACTTGATTAGCAAATGGGCTGTCTCAGAGGTGATTGACGTCCGCTTAACCACTCGCTGAAATATGCAAATTTGTAAACCTGTTGGTTTGACAGCTAAAAAAAAATACGTCACAGCTGCATCCTCTTTTCAAGAAATATAGAAAATATGATTTTGCGTCGTGGATCAATAGTCAAAGTGTTTGGATTTTAAAAATGCATCAAAATGAATGAAAAATAAGAGGTGAGAAGTTTGTTTTTTATTCCGATCTCCGCGTTTCAAAATCACATTATCTATACCTATATGAAAAAAGAAACTGATTCTGCTGCGCGAAAAATTCTCAAAGTATTCGGACTAATAAACATAATATATATGTATTCATATTTAGAGGTGACTGAACGCATTCAGGGCCTTTGCCGTAATAAAATGTGAAGACGGTAGCATTTGTTGAAATACGTAAACACAGCACGTTTATAGGTCAGTCTCGTGCCTTGACATCAAAGGACGCCGCTCAGAGCACAAAATGGTGAAAGGAATCTTATTCCATACGCTGATAGTAAATATGAGGATCAGCCTGCGCAGTATTGTATACTATGCGACAAACTGGTATGCTTTACGCGTCATAGCGTGAGCGGTTTATGCCGTCTATTTGTTCGGTTATTTCTGGAATGGCTGAAATTGCCGATCGTAATTTTTGCCGCTAAAAATTTTTTAGTCGGCGCCAAAAAAGACCAGTCGGTTGGAAACCGGAATCACAACTTTTTTTAGGCCCAAAGTAAACATATAAATGAATTACCTGTACAACATATAATGACCTGTGAAATTGATAGGAATCGTTAATCCTTTCCACTCGAAAACACGCGTCACGCGTGATTAAGTTTGACGCCGATGACTCACCTGAGCATACATGGAGTTAATCCTTTCTCTCGAAAGTTGCGTGTCTCGCGTGAAAAGAAATTGTTTTCTCGCGAGTTTAACGTCACGCATCTCGCGAGTGTCTCGCATCTCCCACGCATTTCACACGCAAAAACCCCACTAAACTTTCGTGGAAAAGATTAAAATTTCTCGCGAGAGCGTGTCTGATCAAGTCTCCACGTTGCGTGTACTGTACATTGAATATCCAGAAACCAATTTTGGCCAAATGAAAAAATACCTGTATTGAGGGTTTCCCGACCCTACCTAGATTTTCTAGTGAAACCTAGACTTTTTTTTTCAGGTTTCTAGAAATATATAATTTTATGTATTTTGAAAGGTATTTCTGTAGAAAAAAAAAAATAAACTAAAAAAAAGATGGCTGTGCCTACCCTATCTAAAATTTTCAGACCCGAAATCCTAACACACATACTTTATTATTTGGCCTTATCATTCTAAATGACCAAACAGTCTTTCAACATCAGAGCATTCTTTTCTGTCGACACTTGTGACTAATTGACAGAGGAGCCATATTTGATCACATGGTCTGTCAATTTTTGGTAAGCACACCTCCCAGTTTTCGACGATTGAAAATTGGTATCATAATATTCAGTGTTCTCCCCAGAAATTCCAGAAGGCATGTCGGTTTTAGAATAAAAATCAGATTTTTGACTTCTTGATCAACTTTTAAAATCCTTAATTATGGCAATGCTTTGTCAAGATTAGCCTAAATTTACTTTATAAATAATTTATGGATGATCCTCAATGCATTTAAAACAACTTTACTGGCTAAGAAATGAAAATAACAGCACTAAAATAAATTTTAATTGGAAATTAAGGCAGGTTGCAAAGGTTATTTGAAGAGGAAGGCATGTTGCAAGCTACATGCCTTAATGGTCTGGGGAGATCCCTGATACTCATCACGAAATGAAGAGGAAATGTCAGAGATTGTGGTTATGTTATTGCAATGTTTCTGATTTTAGCAGATGCATTTATAATTTCTTGCTTCTCCGAAAATATGCAGCAGTGTTCCCATTCACGTAGAATTGTGCGTGAATCACGCGGAAGTCATTCTAATCACGCATAAATTTTGGGGCAAGAACGTGCATTCACGCGCATATGTTTCACTCAAAAATATAAAAAATCATCATTTTTCTTCATTCTATTGCGAGTCTGCCAGGCCAGATGATTTTTGTAGCCGAGAAGAGAGAAGTCGCTGTTTTGATCTGAAATGCGGGCCGTAGTAAGATACCATGCTTTCATTCACGTCCGTCACATCCGTTCTACGGCCAATCAAATTCATTATTGGAAAACACTACCACTAATCGGCTGCATGAATATTAATGACATGCGCGGTCATGTTGCGCACTAGAACTGTCATAATGGCCGACAGAATTTGTCCGTATTTTTGCGTTTATTTTCGCTGTTTCTGTTTGGAAACGGCACTTTCTATTTTTTATTTGGAAAGGAATCCATCAAATGATTAATATTGGATAAAATGAGGACCGGAAAAAGGCATGACAGCCATTTTCTTCGTTTTTTCAGGCTTCAATTGGAAACACATCGGCACTTTAGTGTTTGTAAAAGAAGCGGACCAAGGGTTCCGGGTCATTTCGGCCCATGTCCATTTCGGCCCATAACTTTTTCGAGATAAAAAGTCATACCTGTAAATTTTACTTCATACCCGCAAATTTTATAGATAGGGGGTATAAAAACCCTCAGTTTAAAATTTGAGTGGGAACACTGATGCAGTGCATCGAGTTTACGTGACTTACTCCTAATTATATCTCTTACATTGCAAAAAGGAGACATTGCACAAGCGGGCGGGGCATAATTTTACTACTCTATTTGTATTGGTCGAATGCACTACTGACGATTTTGATTTCAGATGGTTTACATTTTAGTAGCATTATGCCATAGCAACTCCTAGGCTTATCTCGGAGCTGTTCACATCGTCGAAAAGCGAGTGTGGTCGAATTTCAGGTGCTTGGCCATGCATACATGGTACAATTGAAATTTGACATAGTGTAGTACAACCAATTAGTGATGTGTAAATATGTATATAGAGCGTATAACTGACCAGTCTAACAGGTCCGGACCTTTTAGCCTAGTGGTTGTGTGCTCGCCTTATGATCTTGGGGTCGTGAGATCGATCCCCAGGCGGAGTGCTCAATGAAATTTTCTTTACACAATTTTCCCCTTAATACAGTAATTACAAAATTACCAAGCTAACCTGAGCACTATGTATTTGATTAATGATGACCCCCTACTTTTCATGACACATTCCACATTGACAGTCAGAGTCTGATTATAAAGCTGACTCATTTCGCCTCTTCTTTCACTTTCGTAAATGGCCAGCTATTACGCAAGGTCGGGTAAAACTATTTGATCTGAGCTTTCCTGAGCAAGCTTTCGTTAGCTTTTTAATACAAACCACCCTTGAATGAATGAGAGTGTCAAAATGTCTCAAGTATACGGTTAAAATTCGTGGTATTTTTTTTTCTCGAACCTTTTTCTCAATCAAAATGGCGGGCGGCATCGCTATCCACAATGAGACGGGTTTTAGATCGTCTCTTATACCATCATTTGCGGTTTGTTTATGTAAACCATCATCTCTTTCGCCTGCCAGTTACTTACTTTATTTATTCTTTTGAGAGCCATATTATTTAGGGCCTATTTATTATTGAGAAACGATAACGTTTTGTATTTTTATCGAAAAACTACTGCTGCGCTTAAACCCGGAAACCTTTGATTGCGCATGCTTGGCGATGAAGGTGACCTCTGGCGGTAAACGTCAATGGTAACGAGGGTCGTTAAAAAAATTGTGCTAGCCTAATGGATTGAATCAGAATGGTTGGCCAAATCTGAAAAAAAAAGAAAGTGAAAAGATGTTACTTTTATGCTCAAAATGACCTTAAAAGTATTTAAGGCCATAAACACGCCAAGAAGCTAAACCATATACAGCACCGTGCCAAAAGTGAGTCACATTTTTCTAAAAACCCATAGACTTACATGTATTTTTCAGTACGCAAGAAAATTAACTGTGTTAAGTCTGCCTACAGGATTGAACTAAAAAGTATACCGTTAGAAAGCTTAATGATTATGGCAATAAAAACATATTTTATTTAATTTTTTAAAGACGAATATATGAACTGCAGTTATTTTAAATGTGGTTGGTCCTGATTTTTGTCCGTTTTACGGCGACGTTACCATTGACGTCAATGAAAAACTTGTGTTTCTAAATTTTCACCGTTGTATAAACTGTTGTCTTTCGAAAACTAAAGACTCTATGCTGTTGAGTAATTTTGTATATTGCCTTATTCACCTACCTTTCTAACACTATATATTTTATTGCGATCTGCTGAGCAGACGCAGCACAATTAATTTTCTTGCACACTGACAAATACACGTAAGTCAATGGGATTTTAAAAAACGTGACTCACTTTTGGCACGGTGCTGTACTTGTTCCATAGCTCGTGTAGTTTTTTTTAAATACAATACACTATAGTTATCACATGACTGAAGAAGGCCACAATGGCACAGAGGCGGTGATGACAATGTGCTGGACTATGTTCAAAACGTCCTTAAAGAAAGGGTTTTACGGCCATAAACATAAAAAAGGCTGAACCAAATATCATTTGGGACCCTAGCCTTAGTATTAGAAATAATTATTTTCAGTTTTTTTTTTTTTTTTGAAAATGCCTTAAGTCGCTCACAATAACCTTAAAGATGTTGATGGACCATAGAACACCAAGACAACAGCAATATATCATTGGGGTTCATTAAGAGTAGTTTAGGTTTCCCGTGTGTGTCTACTAAATCTAATAATAAAAGGCAACCTTTTGTTAAAGGCCGAAATGTCCACTCAGACAATTTCTGAGACCGAAAATGTCCATGGCTGAAACGTCCATGGCCGAAATCTCCGCGGCCAAATTATCCAAGCACCGTCCAAGGACAGTCATTCACCAGGAATAGCTTATACTTAAAGACGTAGCTGCAACGTCGACCGGCAAAGGACTGAGCAACTTGTAATATTGAGGGATATTTGAAAAGTATGTAGCATGGTCCAATTTTTCAGTAACCGATAACAAACCTATTCATGTTTGGAACTATTTTAAACAACAATCTTTGCTCTATGTTTGAAACTAAATTTGAGATCGAAGGTATGTGACAGGCACAAGATATTATATTATGAATACATATACTGTGTGGGCACTCGAAAACTCAAATTACCCATGAAATACAGAACTTTTTACTTTTTCGAAAATGATGCATAACATTTTCACTAATTGAGAAAATTATATTATTTTCATAAATTTTATAGGCTATATCATATGACAAACGAAACATAAGAAAATGGACTGAACTGGGTGTAAATATTAAGAAACTAATATCAGCATTGAAATGCATTTATAACACGACAGAAAACGGAAAGACACAATGTATATATTTTCTAAATAGACACCAGATAGTTGATTTGCCTGGTTTCGTGAATGGTTTCTCATCAAGCACAACTTGTGTGCTTTGTAACAAACTCAAAAGGAGTAAAGAGTCACATCGAAGTGCAGATAACTCTTCAATTCTTCCCATCTCAGTGGTAGGATGATAATAGCAATATTTGAATCCATTTGTTCATTTTAAATGAAACAGCTGCAAATTTAACAGAGAAAATGCCTTGTGACCTTAGATAGTTTTATTTTATAGTAGGAAACTTAATATGTTCACAAAAATCTAGTGCCTAGGATGAAATATCACATGTTGAGTTGTTCCACCCACTTCTTGAAATTAGGGGATTGTCTAATCTGTACTAATTTTCCTGTAAACGTAACAGGCAATCGAAAACTTTAGCACGACGAAATGCTGAACACTCATTATTTTCTTCAAAGAAAGCAAAACGTCTGCATTTTCTTGAATTTTTTAGTTAAAGCAGCTGCCCAGTAACAGTATAAAAAGTTCACGAAAAGACGCCATTTTTGAACGACCGTCTTTATTCTATTATTCTATTAGAATAATTGATTTTTCCCCAATCAAAATATATAAATTTGGTGCTTAGTGATCGCTTAATAAATTTACGGATGGAAATGTTACAATTAAAATCCAAAAGAGTTCCTTCAAGAGCAGAGGACACGTTCGAAAGATAGAACATGGGCCATACTTCGAAGTTTCGGCTATTCAAACCTCATCAGTGACCCTGAAATGATCTGGGGACAAAAGCAAGGGAAAACATACTGCAATTTCTTAATTTATTAAACCTGTCGATATAAAGACTGATTGGTATCTAAAAGGGGCCCAAATGAATAAAAAGTGATGGTGTAGAATATGAGTCTAGACCAATAAAAAGGACATGGTATGATAAGGCCCATATTTGGCCCCCAGAAAACTCATTTTTCAAAAGTTCTATTTCGATAACTAAAATGCATTCATAGGAAAGTTCTAACCTAAAATGTTACAGTAAATACAAAATACAAAATTAACCAGTTCTTGCACAAAATATTTGTGTTTTAATCTTGAATATACCCATACCCCGAGCGGATTATTTATTTATTTATTTATTATTAATTTTAATTTGCTTTAATGTTCGTGCCAGCTCTTAACAACCAAATGCTTTGCTCTTAATAATTGTATGTTTCTGTATAAATGTTATTATATATTCCGCATGATATTAATCTTTTCTTTTACAGCTTTAATTGTGCTATATGCGACACTATAATTCTTATCTTATGCTTGATATTTGCCATGTCTTAAATGTATTGTAGTACTTGTTAAGTCGGTAAATAGCTATTCATAGCTAGTGTTTTAATGTTTGCAACCCTCCTACTATAAATAAAGTTTGTATTGTATTGTATTGTATTGTGGATTCTGATGAAAAATGACGAATTTGGTAGCCTTTGCGGGTTTCAAAATATATGAGCCCGGCCTCCAGCACATTTTATATTTTATATGCAGACACAATTTTGATATATTTACACGCCATGAAAATATTAAATGTGCTGGAGACCGGACTCTATGGTTTTTTTTAACCTTTTTGTTGCCAAACTGGCAGCTTTTGGAACATTTTTCCTGTTTCTCAACACTAAAACGCCCATATCCCCGCTCGTAGACAAAATAAACATATGTTTTGTGTATTCATTTTCTTAGTTAGAACACAAGGAATAATTTGGTACACATTTGATTTTGATTTGTTGGAATTTTTTGGTTAGCGTCTCTGGACTTGCAAATTTGAGTGGATACCCTGGCAGGCCTTGTGCAGTGCACAGGTAATTAACGGTGGTGCCCAACATTTAAGGATTTCATTAAAAGCCTATTATCAAGAGCTCTCAAAAGCTATTGTAAATGACATTTCTTTAAAGGAAAAAATATTAAACTTCGTTTTTCTTGCAATTTTCCTTCATATTACTGAACCAACATAGGCATTTCAGAAATCACGTTACTCCGAGAATTAACAAAAGTGAAACATATTATTTCTGTTCGTTCCCATACTCACAAATGATAAGCAATAGAAACCACGCAATTTTAAGAGAATTTGAACGGAGGCCAAAAATGGCCCTTATCATACCAGGTCCTTTATGAATTCTCAGAATATATCCTCTCTCTGATCTCAAAGGACAAACGTATAATATAATCTGCACTATGAATGATGTACGAGTAGAGGTTTTACGGGCGCCACACGGCACAACACCAGCTGCAGTGAAGTCAAATTAAAATTCAAAAGAGTTCAAGCAGATGAATAGTTCCTCAAATTTTTATCTTAAATGATGCCATCCATCGATCTATTCGCATTATTTTGCTTAACATTACCGCCAGTGTCTATTCATCTATCCATTTCGAGCATGCACGGCACGTGCATTTCAAGTTTTATTTAGACGATGTACAGTCCATCCTGTAGCGGATCTACTCTTGTTTCCAAAAATATACTTTGATAGTATTTTATCTGCGCATTGTATAGTACGAACAGGTTTTATTTTAAAGGAGGTCGGACTATGATGCAATCTGCCGAGGAAGATTTTGCCCTCTAGAGAAGCAGTGTATCCTTCCACTGGCCCGAGGCAGCACAAGGTTTTGATCTGTGACAGCGGACCGCTGGTCTCCGACACCCTTGAAACATTGAGAAAGGCGAGACTAAGTCTGTTTCGGTTCTGTTTCTGGATTTACCTGGTCTCGACGCCCATTTGGAGGCTATTCGATAGCCTGTCCTGACGCATTTCTTGGTTGTGTCCTGTAACTAGCTGGTTGACCCGGTGTTTACACTTGCTGTAAACTTTACTGGGTGATGTTGCCAATGTATATTTAAGCGACTTCTGAAGGACTCAATGCAGGATGCAGATACAACTGACGTGAGAAGGTTGTTCCAATTGTCAATTACCCTTACATTGAATGAATCTGCGCACATATTCAACCTCGCTCGTCTCTTGAACAAATTGAAAGGGTGACCTCTTGTAGCTTGACGTTTAGCCATTTGAAACATTTTTTGCTTGTTTAAAAGATCGATATTGTTCAATATCTTGTAAAATTCCACGACATCAGCTCTTTCATGCCTGTATGCCAACGTTGGAAGCCCTCAACGCCTTAATCTTTCCGAGTAAGACAGTCCTTTTAATGAGGGAACTGATTGTGTCGCTCTACGCTGAGTGTTTCAATCGTAATTTTATCCTTCTTGTAGAGGGGTGACATTTTTACTGAAGAGTACTCTAAATGTGCTTGGCCATAGACTTATACAGATTCAGAAGCATTTCTTGACTCCGGTATTTGAATGTTCTAAATACAATGCCTAAATTCCTATTTGCTATTGTCACTTTGCTAGATATGTTGTCTAAAATCTAGTTTAGAATCTATAACTACCCTTAGATGTTTTTCCTCCTCCACCGAGCAAGCCTGCTTTCTCCGAGTAGTCTGGTTCTTCTTCCACATTAAATGCAGACTCCGAACGTTATACTGTTGATTTGATTTTACTTATTTACGGGAAGTAAGTACATGTATGTTAGATTAAAACAACAACAACAAAAAACAGAAAGCAAAGCGGGCAGTTACACAGGTGACCATATTGCTAGAAGACCACAGACAAGCGGACATAAGAGCATATAATATTGAGGAGCCACAGCAGAAGTACCGCCTTGGAACGTCAGTAACAGCTTACAGGGAGAGGGGTTTACACAAGTTTTGCTGGATCCAAACCATCGCCCTCTGCTTCTGCAGTGGTTCAAAACATTTGGCTAGCTGTTTGGTCTGCATGAAGGATACCTAGCCCTCCGATGAATCGCCAATGTCCGAGTTCTGCATACCATAGCTACTTATCTTAGCAATTCAACACTATCAGTTGAATTCTCAAATAAACAGAATGAAGAAAATATTTCCTTTCATTTTCTTTCAAATATATAATAAACAACTTATTGATTAAGCTTATACTGGATCAAAAAGAAATAAAATTCTATCTATCTATCTATTGGATAAAAATATATTTAAAAAATTCTATCTATCTATCTCTCTGTGCATGCTGACAGTGCACGCTGCCAACTTGGAGGAGTCAAAATGTGGCGATACGGGATTTGTCGAAAGTTCAGATCACGTAAATTGCGTGGGATGCACAACGATGGAAGTTAAATTGCTTCTAGTCCAAAAGCAATTTTGAAGAATAGGCAGAGTCGAGCATCGACTTTCTCTGCACCAGGGAACGCCAGCCAAGGAACTGCAGCATTGATGTGACGAGCATACGGTCCTCCTGGAACGCATTGCTTTTACCAGAAACAGAAATATGTTTTGGAATCCTGTTTCTGTTTCGAAACTGAACTAAATCAGAAACATGATTTCAAAACAAGTGAAACATCACTTGTTTATGTTCCAAGGTGAATCAGAAATCCAGTGCTGCGACCTTTCAAAAGTATTGACTCATTGTGCAATGTACGTAAACAGAAGCTTTCTTAAATTGTTTTGTGAAGATTCTGATGTACAACTCGCATTAAAATGTTCTTATTTCGAAATAATGTTTTTGAAACAGAGAAGCATATTTCTGATTCCTAAAATCATGTTTCCGAAACATGTTTCTGTTTCAGGTAAAAGAAATGCGCCACAGGCTGCCTTGCGCCGAATTAATTCAATCCTGTCTATATTTGTTTTGGTGAAAGGACTCAGTACAGGAAAGATGTCTATTACCAATGGGCGAGCAAGGGCTTTGTATGTAGCCCCTGAATGGCTGGATTGTTGGTCCATATATTTCGTTTTAGAAATATATGAACATACAGATAGATTTTTAATAAACCTTCAGTTTTTGATAAAAAAAATCAGTGTTTATTTGCTTCCTCTGCCGTTTTAATTACAAGCTTCCCCGTGAGTCCCAAAAATGAATTTTTAAGAGTTCCCAATTTGCTCTGAAAACTCAGCTGCATATTTTTCGAAAAATTCAGTACTATATAATGTCATAAAATACTTTTCTTGTCTACAAATAAATTAAACATCATCAACAAAAATCATTGTCATGACACCGTTAGATCGTTGACAATAGTGAGACGTTCTCAGTTAAGCTGGGCCATTCGCGGGTAGAAATGGCCATATATACAACCATTCCAGAATTCAAGAAAAAATCACGAACATAATGCTCATTATATCTGCTTCAAATCTTTAAAATATTTTCAGATAATGGTTTTAGATTATTGAATACCAACCATGTTTAGAGACATACCCTAACAATTAGAAACGGTGTATTTTATGACGTTATTAAGATACGTTGAAGGACGATGTCGCATACGATTTCTTTGACATGCGTAGCATTGCACATTTACTAATCTACTGACATTTGATTTTTGACTGGTTTCAATTTAAAATGTTTTTCTTTGCTTTTTGGAAGAAAGGGGTTTTCTATAAAGCGCTGCTTAATCAAATGACGTCAACGCTTTCAAAACGTGGTCTAAGTGACATTGTGACGTAGGTTACGTGTGACGTAGGTTACAGTGCACACATTTTAACGTTTTTATATCATTTAATGTTTCAGTGCATGAAATCTAAGCACACCATCTTGTAGCTGTTACTAGGCAGGATTTTGCACATGAGTTTCAGAGCGATTGCTTTGCTCAGTTTTAAGAAAAGCCCGTGACGTAAGGTTACATTCTTACAGAAAAATGCTGGGGTAATGTATTTTGAAGTCAAGTAAAATATACAAAATTGAGCAAATTTGCACAAATGATATAAGATATTGAGGAACACATATTTCTTCGTGTGATCTTGTAAGTTTTATGATGCCGGGTCGTTTTAGTTAATACATGTATCACGAATTTACCGCTGTGACGTAGGTTACATAAAATTTGCGACATTAGTTCCCAGTATCATTTCGTAGCAAACACTACCCTTTAGATATTGTTTAAGCGGGGAAATATGTAAGAAATCACCAGAATTTAATAATGGAACTCGATTTTCAGCAGTGATTTATCTTTTTTAGCCGTGCGGCGTTCATATCCATGCAATGGCAATATTGCGACATTTAAAAACGTCGCATTTTAAACCAGGGTTTCATTATTCGAACCAGTGTTAAAAATGTCTAACAAAACGCATTCATGTCTTGGTACTTTTATCTACTTCTTGAGACAGAGGGCAACTTGTCAGAGGGTAAACAGAACCGTTATTTTGTAATTTAAAGAAAGGCAATACGAAGGACAAAATTAATAGCTAATGGCCCATCTTAACTGAGAACGTCTCTAGTAGGAGCCGTGGCGCTACCGGCTTGAGTCGTACTAGCACCGTATCGAACCGTAGTGGCATCGTAAGCGTCCGTAACACGACCGTGGAATACCCTTGTTGTCCCTAGTGTTGCCGCCTTGCACCGTCGTGAATTCGTAGATGATCCGTACAGACACCGTACAAACACCGTGAGAAACCCTAATGGAACCCTGGCAAACCGTAGTGATGCTGGATTTTCTACGGTTCATCCCGGTTTTGTCGTTTAGGTCAAACCGTAGTGAATCGTGGTGAACCGTAGCCTGATCCGTGAGTAGACTTCCGTGAATGTGTGACTGGGGCTTAAAGAGACAGCACGTAGGGCATTTTATGCACTTTAGCTCGAAAGTTAAGTCGGCGACCTACTATTTTTATTGCTTTAATGTAAACTTCTATCATTTGGCCATACTGTGTTAGTTTTTAAAGAAAAAAATATGTTTTGTTTTCTCAGAATGAAGGCTTTTATCCAAGAGAGACGTGCAAAAAGGTGCGTTTTCCATAGGACGCCATTATAACGTCGGGTCGAAAATGAGGAAAAATGGGCGTTTTCGAGGACTGATATCTTGAAAACGACAACGGCGATACCCCTTTTTATTACATTTTCTGAACAAGGGACTAAAAATGATCAATACAGAGAAGTATGAATAAAATCATGTGTTTTGTCAATTACTCCCACCTCACCTTAACATACGGTAGTATTGAGAACTTACTGCAGATAGATTAGATTAGATTAGATTAGATATTAGATTAGATTAGATTAGATTAGATAGTGCCCGGAGCTAATCCTTAAACGGTACCCTACCTGGAAACACTTCCATACTTTTAGTAATAGTTACTAGATCTTGAATGTATAAAGGTGAAATTTTGTATAGATTTGTATTCAAATGTGTAAAAAATAACTATCATCCATGTTCAAGAAATACATTATTTGGTGGTTTGGGGGTATTTATGACTGGTTTGTGGTGTTTTGGGATGGTTCTGCGAAGATCCGTTTTATATAACTTTTTGTATGTCCCAGGGCATAGCCCCCTAGATAAAAGCCAAAGCATTCCGAATACCGGAAATTCCGTTTGACTTGTATTGGCGCGGAATGTCAAATGTTCTGACAGCATCAACAACAAAATCGATACCGTGATTTTCCAAGATGACAAACAACTTTCTTCGAAGAAAATCTAGTATTCCGGCGTATCTTTTCAACAGAGAAAGTATACTCGAAAAAAATATTAAAGGGTCAAACTTTTACCCCGCGATTTCTGGAACATTTCAAACCTTTGGTAAAATAAATCATTTCCACCTTCCATTTCATTCATTTTACAAGTTTTGTACACATGAAGTTTGAAAATATAGCCTATATCTTGACCAAGTCCAGACTTCAATTCACACTACCCTCAAAATCAGAGTTGTTTGAAGTCCATAGGGAACAAATTCACCAAAATTTTCGATTTCGCCAATTCATGAATTTTTTGAAAAATTGCTCGACAGTCATCAAGTTTAATCATTTTTAAGGTCAGCAAGCTATAAGAAGTTTAAAATTCATAGCAATTTTAAAAGTTATTCCCGACCAAACTGACACACTATCAAATCTCTATGGGAATTCAAACAACTTTCATTTTAAGGGTAGTTTGACTTAAAGCTTGACCTTGGTCAAGACAAAGGCTATAGGTTCAAGCTTCGTGTGTATAAAACTTGTAAAATGAATAAAATGGAAGGTAGAAATGATTTATTTTACCAAATGTCTGAAATGTTCCAGAAATCGCAGGGTAAAAGTTTGACCCTTTAATATTTTTTTTGAGTATATGTCGTATTTGTTGTGTTTTTCTCTCAGAGCCAACAGAATAAAATCAACATTTTCATACATGTGATGAACTCTTGAGGACCATGTGGGAGATCTGGATTTCATTTCAGGGAGATTGAGTTCCCCATCAGGGAGACTTTTTGACGACAACTTTGACGCGTTGTTTCGAGTACTTCACTAAGTCACTGCTTTTTTTTTTGGTGGCGGGGGTGGGGGGTTCTTGTTTTAAAATAAAATAATATGAACTAAAGTACAGTTGTAAATTTGTTTAACTCCTTTACCCAATACTTCAAATATAACCTCAAAAGTATGTCATTTCAGTGCAGTAACACTACCATCCTAAGTTTAATTTACAGTGTAATTCAACAGTAATGTTCATAGTGTTAGTGCTGACCATTCCATTGCTCAATTGCAAAAAAAAAAAAAATGAACAATCTGTAGCTGGCATTCTCAAACCATCACCCCTCCCCACTTTTCCCTAACCCTCAATAAATTGCATCTTGGATGATGGGTCCGATTTGCTCCAGTTATTTTGATGAAAGCTGATACTTGTTAAAAACTCAAAATCTGTTTATCTCGAAACCTAGTTATATTCTACACTTTAATGAACATACCTGTCATTAGAGCTGTCTATTTTTCTTTGAATATTAGATTAAGAACAAATATAGCTGCATATTTGTATTTGGGTCAGTAAACTTGTGGAATGGCATATTTCTGTCTCAGTCAGATGCTGAAGATCGCGGATTTCCCATATTTTATTTATAAATTCACACTGATTCTCATTTCACATACGATGCGTCTGAATAGGCGGGAACTGGATAGAAAACGCGGGAAACTATTCTTAAAGTGAACGAACCGACTTATATAAAAAAAAAGCTGGCACCCGTGATGATTTCATGAAAGTATGATCTGATCAGCCTGCGCAAATTTTGCATGATCGATATTTATAATGACTGTACATTAGGTATCTGACATGTTTACTGAAAAAATTGATATCGAATCATTGTCAATTGGCGGCACTTTCATCTATTGCATTCCTGCGAATCAATGACATAAACAATGACCGATGCATAAAGCCGTGACGCAATAAAAGTCATTTGCTCTCGGTAAAAGTTACCTGCTATTACAGTTAGAACAGGTGCCTTTACTGGTGCGCTAGCCAATTTAATACCTCGCTGCGTTTGATCAGCGAATACCCCTCGGAATGACACGTCCTTTATTGCACCCTGTTAGGTAATTAGGTCACGGACAGCTAATCATTTTGACAGCCGCCGGGTATTACGTAGTTACCGCAAAATGGACGGTTCAGAAAATAATTATGACAGGAAAATTCTGCATCCGGGAGATTCTGAATACTTTCCGGGAGCGCGGGAGATGGGCTGCATTTCCGGGAGACTCCCGGATGATCCGGGAGACATCACATGTATGCATTTTGTGTGTGAGTGTTCTACTGTTCAGTCACCGTCCCTTATTACCCTAATGTGCTTAAGTATTGGGACACCTAAAATAATAAATTTTCCATTTGTCCCAAATGGAAAATTCATTACTTTTTGGTTCCCAATATATACCCATATTACGGTATAGAGGATGGGTGGGTAAGGGAGAGGACAGGAGCTAGTAGCTGTTCATTCCACAAAATACCACTGATAGCCGGTAGTTTGTCCAAAGGTAGTTTGTCCAAATGTGGCCGGAAAGCAATTTAGTCCAGCCCCAGACCAAAATTATTTCAGAAACAAAGTTTGTAATTTTGATGGATGGATGGATGACTTGCGATTTTACGTCCTTTTCAACCTTATTTCAGTCATATCAGGTCAACGGGAAGTTGATAATGAAAGGCTGTGTGCAGTGGAACCCTGTTTACGGTAGCAAAGATTCACCTCCAGCAGGATTCGAACCCAGTCCGCTAGATCAGTAGGCCAGCACTTAACCCACTGAGCTTCTAATTTAGAAAATTGAAGCTTGTTTCTATGTATTTTCCTGCCCAGGGCTGGGTTAGCAAGCAACTGATATAATTTTATTGTGCATTGAATACAGTTTTAGAAATTTAGCATAGCAGTCTTCACAAATTTCCGTCTGACCGCCTGACATATTGTCTGGTAAAAATTCATTTGGTCTGCTAAAAATATTTTGATTTTTCAAGTACATAGATCTATTAATCATTTTATGAGATTCGGTTCTGTAAACCATCACAGACTTTCGTGAACTCAGGCATAGATCTACAAACTCATGCAAGGATATTCAGATTTTTTGACTTATAATTAAAAGGTTTATTATCATCATATTCTTCTTTATTTATGTCATTCATGCATAGGAGTACCCATAATATGCATAATTATTGGGACACTTAAAGCGATATATTGAAACTGGCCCAATACTTAATCAGTGAAACAAAATTATATGAATTCTTAATCTTTCAAGTGTTTCAAGAGAAGGGGCAGTACAGTCACATTATGCTGCAAGTATGATATCTTATCAAATTAAATATAGTCGGTTGCTCCCAAGTGCAAACAGGGTTTTGCTTATTTTCACGAAAACAACGAAACTGTCATTAAAGTCTAGTCAGGTAACATGCGCTTCTGGTAACATTGTGCATTAAGAACGTGAATAGAAGATCAAAATCTATGCCATTACTGATGCTATTTTCACCATTTTTTGATAGAAAACATTTCCTTTTAACTTCTGAGAAGCTTTCCTACTTTCCATATGATTACAATATCCAAACTTAAATTTTGTGCCTATCAGCATGTGTCAGTATTTGCAAATAAATATTCAGGTCAGTACAGGCGCAGTCCATGCAGCTAGGGGCAATTCGCCAGAAACCCTTACCTCACACTAGTCACGAAATGTTCCAAGTTTGTATATAAAATCCATGATTTAACCTTGTTTTGCAGTAATTTTGTTGAAGTAATTGTAGTTTTAAACCTCTTGCAGACGAACGTTTTCACAAGTGACGTCACATTTTTTTGGGAAAATGTATCACTCACAAAATATAAGTGCCGATAAACTCCAAATAAGGCTGGATTCTGTTAAAAACAAATGGAGGTGCCTGTGACGACATGGAGGTGCCTGTGATGTAAGAAAATATAGCGAAAAATCTGAAGATTTATTGCGGTTGTAAATATTGATATTCTTCATCTCTAGACCACTGCCTTGAATCATTCATTCAACGTCACAATAATCTATCATAATGCGTATATCAAGCATTTTTTGGTTAAAATGACAAACAATGATCATGAACTTATACAATCAGATTCTACATCCTGCTCTCAAAACCAAGATAGAAGTAAGTATATATTGACAGTAGTTCCAAAAAGACATGTATGGTAAACCGAATAAACAGCCCTTTCCCAGACAAGTGTCATTCACCTACTCCAAATGAGAACAACACTAACTTCTTTTTTTACCTATTTTAGATTACAAAACAAATCAGAAAGCAAAGTGGGCAGCTGTAGAGGTGACCTTATAACTAGAAGACTACAGACAAGCGGACATAAGAACATGTAACATTGATGCTTCACAAAAGAAATCCAGAATCCAAAGCATATCATCTCAAAGAGTTATTGTCCATTTTGTTTCCATATCTGTTAGTCAAATTTTGACGAGTTGTACGTAGCTGTTGAAAATTTACTGCCTAATTCAGTGTTAGACAATACAATACAATACAAATACTTTTATTTCTAAAGCTCAGATAACACAAGTTACGTATGAGCTAATAATAATTATAAACATACTAACAATAGTTATGAAATGCGCTCAAATAAGAGGCAACGTTTTTGTGAATGGTGGTGACTGCCTTGTTAGTCATTACAGCTCGACAGAAATTGTCAAGGTCACATGCCATGCCAGCTACTCGAAACGTTTGCAAAAAAGGTATGTTTTGGAAGATGACATTTATGTAGTAAAAGTGCTCTTTTGTTACCAAATTTGATGCAGTGGCTATTCGGAGACTTCGAATTACACGTAATTTACAGTGAGATTCTGATCACTCCAACATACTAAAAGGTGTAATGTTGAGAATATGTTACCTGCCGATGATGTAATCTGTAGGCCTTACGGATGTATTTGGATTCTAGCGCTAGCAATTCAAAAATAGCCAGACTGAATCACTTGCAGCACCTATCACTCCAGCTACCACAAAGTTAAGGTGATGATTTGTGGTAAATACAAAAATCTGCATAAAACCATAAAAAATTAACGTACCTCCCTGAAAGTTTGCTGACTTCTTATTTTCGTTGTTCTCTACAGTTTAGCATACAGAATAGAGGGACATGCTTTTAAAAAAAGTGTTTTATATGGAAAAATCAAAGGGTAATTTTGTGCGCAGAAATCTAGAAAATTAACTTTATTCTTGAAAATAAACTTAGCTCTGAAGTTTCTTTAATGCATTAAAAAGAGTGTCCTAGCAATTATTTGTTCCAACTCTTTCTCAAATTTGTAAGGTAGACCAGATGAAAACAGTCACTTGTTCTCAAATGTCTGACCATGTATGGTGCATGTACACTGCATGCATTAATTTAATACAGGTAGAGCAGTTATACCTTTATCATACTCACAGTATTCCATAAAAATTCTATATATTGGGACAGTTAGGTCTGAGCAAATAGTGCAAACGGTTAACCCAGAGCAGATAGGAGCAGTCTGATCAGAGTCTACACTATTTGCCATCCCATTTCATTTTTTTTGAGGCACATTACTGCACTGTAAAACCAAACTGTTCCAATTTTAGGACAGTATTGTAATTATTTTTAGTTTCCCAATATTTAGAAATTTTACCACCATGACACAGGTGTATATATGAAATTGTTCAACCTTGAAAATGGACTCTACTGTGTGTTTTGGCAAATATTCGGAGACAGATAAGACACCGTTTTTTATCTACCCAGCCTGAAATTGTGTGAAAAAAATGGAAAAAAATAATTGCTAGGACGCTCTCCATAATGTATTAAAGAACCTTCAGACCATATTACATTTTTAATAGCGGTATTTTTCAGATTTTTGAGCACAAAATTACCCTTTGAAATTTTCTTATATAAACCCTTTTTAACTTCAACAAGTCCTGCATTTTTGGATTCTGAATCATGAGAAACAACATCAAGAAGGCATCTGCTAATATTGGGGAAGATCTGTTATATTTTCAGCATTTTATGCAGATTTTTTGCTTTGCCCCAAATCAGTGATTATCACCACCTAAACAGGTATCGCGAGCGACACGCGTATGAGGTACTAAAAGGATCAACACTATAGATACCTGTACGTGCATGCCTGTTGACGGGTATCAGTATTTTTGACCCATTTGACACACCATACGTGTAGCTGGCATGACGTGAGACCTCGACAGTTTCTAACGAGTTGGAATGACTCTTGCTGGGCCGCTTAGCGCAATTAGTAGGGCACCTGACTCATAAGTCAGAGGTCCTGGGTTCGAAACCCGGTCTGGCCACATACTTTCGTTTCTCCTTCCGCTGATTCAAGAAGGGCAGTTGTCAGTTACTGGCGAAAGTATGTGCACTTAGTACTGGTTAACCGCTTAGGAGGTCTAAGCCTGCCCAGGAATAGTGTGGTTAGGTTAACTGACCGTCCCAACATGACCTTAGCTGTTTACCGTGGACGTTAAGCAAGAAATCAATCAATCAGTCAATGGAATGACTCTTAGGCAGCACCTCCCGATCACAGTCATCACCATTCACAAAAATTTTGACTCTTATTTAAGCTCACATTTCATATCGATTCACACACTGAATTAGGCAAATAAATTTTCAGCAACTATGTGAAGTTTGCCAATGTTTGACTAACAGAAGCGGAAACAAAATGGGCAATAACTCTTTGAGATGGTGTTTTAGGAATTTTAACTTGGACTTTCAAGATAATATTACACGCATTATGATAACTTATTGGGACGTTGCGTGAATGATTCTTTCCAAGCAGTGGTTTAGAGAAGAAGTATGGCAATATTTCCAGCTGCAATAACTATTCAGATTTTCACTATATTTTCTTACATCACAGGCACCTCCACACCATTGCAGACACCTCCAGCTGTTGTTTTGAAAGAATCAAGCCTTACTTGTAGCCAGTAGACATTTATATTTGGGCAAGGAGGTTACCTTAACATCAGTGTGCCGAGAAAAACAGATTCGTATGCAAGATCACTGCATTTAAGACCAAAAACGGCCGAATTCTTTATGTTTTGAGTTACTTTTGGCTGACCTTTAGCTTAAAGCCATTTCAAAAGTCATGTCTTTGGTAAATATTGAAAGTTCAGGGGGATATGATGTGTGACAAAACTTTATGTCTATAAGGGTCGAATAGCACTTTTTGATTTTTAATAAACTCCCTGGTTATTTTATATCTTGTCAAAAAAGAGGAATACCTACCATTTGTTGTCATTTTTTTTGACAGTCACAGGCAGCTCCAGATGCCTGTCACAACTGATAATCAGTACCTCAGCTAACTGACTTACTGCTATAATTAAGCAGAGATGGATATTTAGCCAGCAATGCTTACTGCCACATCTAGTTGGCCCTTACATGGCTTTTGAACATTTTTTTCAAAAAAGGCATATTCAGTTAAAGTGTGACATCTAATTCATTCCAAAGGGACTCTGCCATTTTCATTGTCTCCCTCATCAAGGAGAAGGGAGAGGGTGGGAGTTGGGGGTGGGGGGGATCAGCTAAAAAAGGAAAAATTTTGCTCCTAAAGGAGCAAGTTATATTCTTTCTTTCCTGTAAGAGTAGATGCTATTTGAAAGGGTTTCGTTACATGCAGTCTCAAAAGTTGTCTCCCTTTCAAAAAATGGCAGGAAAGCATGTCAGTTAGACCAACAAAATAAGGCCTTAGAAGCCGCTACTTTTACACTACCGCAACATCAGGAGTCTCTTGACTACCCTTTCAGTGTACCCATACATCATAAAGAATAGTTGAGGGTGTCCAAATAGTAAGATACATTCATAATTAATTCAAGGATATTGATTGCTGCAGCAAAATTATTCAGCTTAGCTGCTATAAGACAGGATTTGATTTCTCTAGGGCACTTGACTCATAAGTCAGAAGTCCTGGGTTCGAGACCCGGTTTGGCCACATACTTTCGTTTCTCCTTCCGCTGATTCGAGAAGGGCAGTTGTCAGTTACTGGCGAAAATATGTGCACTTAGTACTGGTTAACCGCTTAGGAGGTCTAAGCCTGCCCAGGAATAGTGTGGTTAGGTTAACTGACCGTTCCGACATGATCATAGCTGTTTACCGTTGACGTTAAGCATTAAGTCAATCAATCAATGCTTTAAGACAGGATTTTCTCTATCCAAACTTACCCCAAATATCTAAATCAGTTGTTTATTATTGCCTTTTACATAGGTTCACACCAGATAGGCGGCAATCGAAAACGCTCTTAACAATCAATTAACTTGGATAAAAAAAACAAGTTAAAACAGCGTTTTCGATTGCAAATTGTTGGCAATTTGCAATCGAAAACGCTGTTTCTAACTGTTTTTGATTCGCGTTTGTCGATTGCATGAGCGTTTTCGATTGCCACCTGCCCAGTATGAGGTTTTTCTCTTCCAAAATAATTCCAAAGGACCTAGATTTTTGAGATTCTTTTGGAAGCGAAAAACCTCAGTCTTACAGCTAAACAGGTAGATGCAACTGGAGTTAATATAATCATAGGTCCGAATATAAGGCATGTCATGTGAAAAGGTTGCTGAATATACCTGCAAACGGCAGAGTCTCAGACCATTATCTGTGAATCACATTTGTTTTGCACCCATGGAGTGTCCTCATGGTCTGTTCATGTGAACAGCAAAGGCTGAGAACAGCATGCTGCAAAAGGCAACGACCCTGGGGGCATTTAATAGGTTTAATACTGTAAGTGTTGTCGGAGCAAAAAGTTTGCTTGTCACGACTTATATTGGTACAAATAGCAGAAAATCATGTCACCAAATATCTAAATAATTGATGAGATCTACAAGCTCTTGTTCACATAGTGCAATTACCATAATTATCTACACAAATACCCTGAAATCTAGGTTTATAGAATATTTTTGGAAAGGAAAAACTCCTGTCTTATAACCAAATACCTTAAAGTGCTAAAGTATAAGGACACCCTAAAAGCATTAATTTTCCATTTGTCCCAAATGGAAAATTAATGGTTTTCAGGTGTCCTAATATTTCAGCACATTAGGGTATATACAGTTCTATTATTTCTCTAGATCTATACTGAAAATTCGGTGCCTGGCAATAGTGAAGTCAGAGATCAAATAGTTTCTTTAACAATCAGATCAGGGCCTGCACTGTTTAAATTTCTGCTAGCAGTATTTTTAGAATCAGTAGCTTCAGTGTGTATCTGCATTTTAGAATAATATCAGTTAAAATTGGCCCAGATACTTAGAGAAATCAGGTTTTGAGATTACCTAATTTTTTTCTAAAAAATGCTGGTTCGTTTACTTTTTCTCTGAGAAAGTGATTAAATTCACCAAGACCACCAAACTTTGATATTCATTACCCAGATTTTGTCTCAAGAATACCATTTGAGCCGTGACACGAGAAAACAAAGTGGCATGTGCACCAAGTGAAGACTCATATCAGCCTGGGAGAATCTGATTGGAGTCTTTGCTGTAGCTACCTCCATGCCAATTAAACTAGGCAGATGCCCAGGCTGATCTTAGTCTTTGCACGGCGCATATGCCACTTTATTGGTTTTTTCATGATGCAGCTCATTTATAGGACTTGTGAATTGCTGTGCCTGGCGCATTTACTAGATAAAATAATGTATTTAAACCTTGTTGGAATAAGGGAGGTAATATGCAGTTACAAAATATGCTTTTTGTTACAGAGTTGTCTAGATTTCTTAACCCCATTCCATCTTAATTTATATTTGCTAGCTATGCCTAGAACTTAGCCTGAAAAATCAGGATACTATATTAATCCTAATAAATGCCCCCACCCTCTTTTTACGTATAGTTACTAGCCAAATTCACAAATTTTCATGATTAAGCACCTCAGGTACAATAGTTTATACATGGTCATACATTCACCCAATCACTGTCCATATGTATTTCTTGCAATTGTCACCAATATGGTATACACCTGCAGTCGCCCAGCGGGCGCATGACGTCGAAATGATGTCTCAGTTACGTCAATGCCATTGACGTCAGTATGACATCATTGCGACGTCATGTGCCTGCTGGGAGCTGTTTAATATCTGTTGGTTGGCCTGAAGGGCCTGCTCAAATGGTGTAAATATACATCTGATCAGGGTTTGCCCTGTTTGCCAGGGCAAACCCTGATCAGATGTATTTTGAGATTTACACCATTTGCCAGTTACCCATTAAACTTTTGATGCATTGCCTGATATGTGGGTAAACTCATCTTTAAGGAGAATTGTTCAGCACCTTCTCTCTAAAAAATGGTCCTATCCCTTTTGTGAAAATATTGAAAAAGTAATCCAAATTTCACCCAGATTGGCTTTAGGCCATCAGATTTTGTTATTACAGTATGGCCAAAATTTGTCCCAGGAATGCCATATGATTATAGCATTTGCTAGTTACCATGTCCATGGTGTGCCTTTCAGGTGAAATGCGGAATATAGACTAAACTACAGTCAGCTCTCAATATCTCGAACACTGATGTCTCAACGTTCCATGTAATATAAAAGAATATAGTTTGGGCACATTTCCTATTTTCATTCAAATTTCAACTCATTTTATATCAAACTACTGTTATCTCAAAGTAAATTTTCTGGGAACCAGAAAATTTACTTTGAGATATCAGTAGTTTGGGATGAACTTCGACTTTGAGATATCAAGAGTTGACTGTACATGTATATTCTCTTTCACTGATACTGTTGAGGTGGACGAAAATGACCTCCGCTGGAGTTGAAGCAGTCAGGTCTTTTAGATGAAATGCGGAATATGGATTAAACTACAGTCAACTCTTGATATCTCGAAGTCAAGTTTCAGCCCAAACTACTGATATCTCAAAGTAAATTTTCTGGTACCAGAAAATTTACTTTGAGATATCGGTAGTTTGAGATAACAGGAGTTTAAATGTAAATAAAATAGGAAAAATATTGTTTGATATGAGAAGATATTTTGATAATATATCAGTGTTCGAGATATCGGGAGTTGACTGTACATGTATATTCTCTTTCACAGATACTGTTCAGGTGGATGAAAATGACCTCCGCTGGAGAAGAAGCAGTCAGGCTGCTATCACAGCACTACTGCCAAGCCATGGAGCTTACCACTCAGACACGGGTCTCGTTTTGTCAAGGGCAATATCTGACCCAGCCAAGAGAAGAAGTATAGCACATCGCAGAAGGTCCATTGCTGTTATTAGAGGTATAAGCCAACTTCTCATTTTTTATGGCCCCGCATCATTATGATGCTGAGGGCATATAGTGTTTCAGTCTTGTATATGCTTGTACATTATTACATACATCTGTCTGTCCTTCTATACAACCATCTGTACAACCATCTGTTTGTCCATCCATATACATGATCATGGTAGACTCGGGTTAAGATTTTTGTAAGAGGTAGATTTCACAGTTCCTGATATTGTAGCAACTTGAAATTTTGTATGAGGATTTATATCTGTAAGTATAACAGGAATACATAAGTATTGGGATATGATGAGCTATATATCACGGCCCACTGACTTCGAACTGAGGCCAGTTTTGCAAGGTTAAGATTTTTGGTAGAGGTAGAACTTTAGGGTTCCTATTATTGTAGCAACTTGAAATTTTGTATAAGGGTTTATATTTATAAGTTCAGCAGGAATACACAAGAATTTGGGTATGATGATCTATATGTCACAGTCCACTGACTTCAGACTTAGGCTAATTTTGCAAAGTTAAGATTTTTGTAAGCGGTAGATTTTAGGGTTCCTATTATTGTAGCAACTTGAATTTTTGTATGAGGATATATGATTATCTATAAGTACAACAGAAATATACAAGAATAAGGTCACGATGATTCATATATCAAGGTCCACTGTCTTTCTACTTTTGCCATACAGTGACTCTTAAACTGTATAAAGGACTCTAGTTTGTGTCACATTTCAAACTTAGGCCAACACTTGGCCTCTAGTCTGCATCTATAAACCTAGTTTCCTACAAGTGCCAGTACCTTAATCAAGGTGCCATCTTACAAAGGGCACTAGGCGGGGGCATCCGTGTAGTGTGGACTCATTTCTAGTTTAGCCCTTTGTGTTTATTGTCTAAACTGCAAGTAACAGGAAGCGAGGCATAGGTAATGTAGTCATTATCACTGGCAATGGTGGGCACAAGGGCATAAACTTTTATGACATTTTCTTGTTAAGCTCTGCTTCTATGACAATAGGTATTTAACCCTTTTGCACTCAAAACGGCCAAAACTCTATGGAGCTTTGACCATTCTGAGTGCAGTAGGGTTAAGCCAGACACAGCATTCCATAAAATTCGTTTGACATGCTAGCATTAATTGTTTGAACTCTCTTTATCTTGAATTTGGAAAAGTACACAGACACCTGGGATTTGGACTTTGGCATGTAGACCCACAATGAAGTCTCAATTTGAGACTTCATTGCGGCTCTGCTGGCCAAAGTCCAAATCCCAAGCGTTTGTGGAAAAGTAATGCTCCTTTTTGCAGGGTAACTGGCTATAATAGTGTGCAGTATTAGCTCGAAAAGTTCTGTGCAAGTATCATTATACCCTGGCTTTGGCATTCAAGATACCATGTTACCATGGATAATAAAGAAAATAAGATGTTATAAAGGACCTCTGACGGTTGTAATGTTAATTTGCCTATAAAATCAGTCAAAAATAAATTTTTGATATACCCAAGAATTTCTCTTGAAATTTGTTGTTCTCAACTTCCCCTAACTGGCTATGAATTTAATTTCTGATTTTTTAGCACATAGACTTCAATTTTTGGCGGAAAAAGCCAAATTTTATAATTAAACGTAATGGAAACAGGAAAAGTTTTTTAAAGATACTTTTCCCCCCGTGCCTCAGCTAGCCACTTTGCAAGTATGTGTGTACTATAATAATACACATCATACGTGAGTGGCTTGCTGAGGCACGGGGGGAAAAGATAGTCTACAGCTGAAAAACTGAAAAAGTGGGTGGGGTACTTACACATTTTATATCTAAAAATAGGCTTAAGTCCTTATTATTGAAAAGATGTTGCTTAATATCAGTAATAGTAGTGTGTATGTCAGATTAAGCATAGTTATCAATTAAAATTTTGATATATTAGAAAACCAAAAAAATTGACTTATTTTCAGAGACTGAAAAATTC
This sequence comes from Ctena decussata, assembly GCA_963989385.1. NCBI lineage: Eukaryota > Metazoa > Mollusca > Bivalvia > Lucinida > Lucinidae > Ctena > Ctena decussata. The sequence goes on from OZ022500.1 coordinate 44,243,586, forward strand.
ACATACCCACCTTGATAAAATCGGTTTAAGTTATTCTAGAGGCAAGCTAATTTTTCAAAATCACTGTTAAAATGTCTTTGTAGTACACAAGTCTACATATTAATGCCAAATATTTAAACTTTTGCTACCCGAGGAAGGCGCAATACTTTGTCGAAAAATAGGCAAATTTGCATTGATACTGTCAGAGGTCCTTTGTGACAGTTTCTCACTTTTCTATCAAATATATATTGTAGCATCTATAAGAACCGCCTCACAGAGGCCATTCTAATGTGATGCAGCAATGTATATTTCACTGGAACAGTAATATCTCAAATACTCATCTGGTACTCCTTGCTGTCTGACCAGCTGTTAACCTTTAATGCGCCAAAAAGCAGACAACAAAATTTACGTCTGCAGAACTTCAATAAATACTTTGTCCAAGCGATATCATATTGAGAATTCGAACACTAGAGGGCAAACAGTGTAGATTCAGATGAGGTGGCTCATTATGAGCCACCTCATCTGGATCTACACTGTTTGCCAATGCAACAATTTTAATTTTTGGCCCTTTAAGGGTTTACTATATGTAAAATTTAAAATCAAATACTGGCGGATTTATATTTGGCACACTTTGTCATAATCACCAATATCCCCGAAATTAATTTTCTGCGCGATGAATGTGTTTTACAGTAAAGAAAAGTAAAATTTTTGCAAAGGGATAGAATTGCCCCATTTACAAATTATTTATTCCCTTTTATATTATTTTTGCCAAAGGGGAAACGCAGAAATCTTTATTTCTCTTTAATTGCATCCTTTTCTTGCATCCTTTTGTAAAATATCTGCTTCCGTGACCCTTGGTCAACACAGAGAGAGAACTAGAAAATGTCTTCCACAGGCAAATCAACTGATGCGGTACTAAAGTCAAAATCGTCAACTTTCCGACAGCTGTTACGAGGTGTGAGCATTGAGGACCAGTTTGGAGTTGGGGATGAGGATCAAATTCAGACTGCTGAAAGCATCAAGAGTATGCCAGCTAATCTGGCAGTGAAACGCAAGTACAGGTAGGTTGGATAAGTTAGATCAAGCTAAAGGTAACAGGGGACTTTAATAATTATTTAAGGAATGAATTTCATTTTTCTGAGGTTTATTGAAGTGTAAACTACATTGGGTCACATGCAAAGTGAATGAACCCCGAAGGGGTTCATGTAAACTTTGCTAGTGACCCAATGTAGTTTACACTTTGATAAACATCAGAAAAATTAAGTTCATTGCTTATATTTATATTCGTTTCAATCAAATTTTTCATGAAAAATCTTATATAAACGCTAAAATTGAAGCAGTTGTACATATACACGCAGAGTTTTCTGCTAACAGTAGAACGGCATGCATGACGTCATGGCGTTGCTGACGTCCAATCAGGTTGTAGAGAGCCATTGTTTATTTTGACGTCATTGACATCGCGTGTCTCAATGTAATTATTGGAATGTAAACTGCATTACGTTCCAATGGTTTACTATAGGGTTTTTCAGTAAAAACACCAAGAATGTAAATATTTTAAAATACATTTTTTATTCTCTGTAAGTTTACACATTATGAAATTTCAACAGAACCTCCTTTGCAAGACTTGGACTCTGGTGCTTTAAAGTGTTTAAATGGAGAATAACCAGGAAGTTTCTTAAAGATAACATCTTGACCTCAGTAAGTGTGATTAAAAATCAGTATTGTTTGATATTTGATAACTGGTGACATTATTTGCATAAAGGGTATACAGGGTGTCCAGTACAAGTTGACGTGATAAGATCCACACCTGGTTAACTATAATCCTAGGGCTGTTACAAAACAAAAAATAGGCTGTTACAAAATGAAAAAGAGTCATAGTTCCAAAACTACTTGACCATGGTGGCTAAACAAATTTGCTTAGCCACAATGACCTGGTTGTTTTGATGACTTTGATATAAGCGTTTCGCTTACCGTCAGATCCTGTACCATGTTATATTGTACTTTTCTTCTTATTATGTAATTTACATTGAATAAATTTTGTTTAAACCAACTAAAACTCCTAATGAAGGCTTGACAACTAAAACTCCCAAGGAAGGCTTGATAGCTAAACATATATTGCACAAAAACTCCCAAGTGGCTTGACAGCTAAAACTCCTTAGAAACACTTGCCAGTTGAAGCTGAAAAGGATTCCTTGACAGCTTAAATCTTCAAGTTTGATCAGTGTCTACACTGCCAATCAGTTTTGTTTGAATAACACTGCTCAAGCTGATGAATGATCTACTTCATATTTAATGGTGGAAGATTCCATAGTTAAATATGTGACTATATATCTACTGTTTTAACAAAAAAGAAAATTAGATAAATAACAAAAATTATCTATTTCTTGCTCAGATTGACCTAAAACATGAAATCTGCATGTTTGATTTTTGGGACCACACTTTTGTTATAAATTCAGGATAGTTGCATTACATTACACATTGTATTACTGAATGTCTTGCATGCAGTCTGATTGGTATATAATTTGAATTACAGATTTCCTAGCCAGTGGATTGTAAGATAACTATCCTACCAGACAGATTATGGATATCTATTAGTTGATAGAAATAATTGATATTATGGATATCTATCAGTCAATAGAAATGATTGATACTAGATATTCAGGATCTGTAATTCAGTATACAGGTATCAAATTATGGATATCAGTAAGTCGAATTGATATTTTGGGATATCCAAATGTCTGTAGATTGATTTATTGATATTCAAAATGTTTCTCAGTATCAGATATCTATAAGTGATTTATGGATATTTGTCATAAGATTTATAGATACTTATGATTTAAAATTTAGATATACCAAAATTCTAGAGACCCATTAAAATGGTAGATAATGATGTCCATTATTTTATTTTTAAAATCATAATAGTAAAAGGGCACCTCATATATTCCAACTTGTTGACTTCCTCGTTCTTTGCCACATTATGGCGTTATAAAGTTAAGTTTATTAAATTTAGGGTGTATGAGTACACACCCATGTTTTTATTTTTATGCCCCCGTGACGATAGTCAGGGGGCATTAAGATTTATCGTCACGGGGGCATTAAGATTTGCCCCTGTCTGTCTGTCCGTCTGTCTGTTCGTCACGCTTTATGGTATAGAGTTTGTGTAATCAACTCCTCCCACAGTTTTCAATGGATCTATTTCTAACTTTGCATACATGTTGGGGACATATTGAAGATGTGCATGTGGATTTTTGTTGGACCTAGAATTAATTTTGACAGAAATACGGCCTTTTGAACTTAGTCATTTAAGGCAAATTTTTGCATTGTAGGGTATAGAGTTTGTGTAATCAACTCCTCCCACAGTTTTCAACGGATCTTTTTCAAACCTTGCATACATGTTATGGACATATTGAAGATGCAAATGTGGATTTTTGTTGGACCTAAAATTAATTTTGACAGAATTACGGCCTTTTGAACTTAGTCATTTTAGGCCCCCGTGACGATAGTCAGGGGGCATTAAGATTTGCCCCTGTCTGTCTGTCTGTCTGTTCGTCTGTCTGTTTGTCACGCTTTATGGTATAGAGTTTGTGTAATCAACTCCTCCCACAGTTTTCAATGGATCTGTTTCAAACTTTGCATTCATGTTGGGGACATATTGAAGATGTGCATGTGGATTTTTGTTGGACCTAGAATTAATTTTGACAGAATTACGGCCTTTTGAACTTAGTCATTTCTGGCAAATTTTTGCATTGTAGGGTATAGAGTTTGTGTAATCAACTCCTCCCACAGTTTTCAACGGATCTTTTTCAAACCTTCCATACATGTTATGGACATATTGAAGATGTGCATGTGGATTTTTGTTGGACCTAAAATTAATTTTGACAGAATTACGGCCTTTTGAACTTAGTCATTTAAGGCAAATTTTTGCATTGTAGGGTATAGAGTTTGTGTAATCAACTCCTCCCACAGTTTTCAATGGATCTGTTTCAAACCTTGCATACATGTTGTGGACATATTGAAGATATGCATGTGGATTTTTGTTGGACCTAGAATTAATTTTGACAGAATTACGGCCTTTTGAACTTAGTCATTTTAGGCAAATTTTTGCATTGTAGGGTATAGAGTTTGTGTAATCAACTCCTCTCACAGTTTTCAATGGATCTTTTTCAAACTTTGCATACATGCTGTGAATGTATTGAAGATGTGCATGTGGGTTTTTGATGGCACTAGAATTAATTTTGACAGAATTATGGCCTTTTGAACTTAGTCATTCTAGGGAAATTTTGCATTGTAGGGTATGGATTTTGTGTTATCAACTTGCTCCACAGTTTTCAATGGATCTTTTTCAAACCTTGTCTACATATGGTGGATATATTTGAAGATATGATGAGGCATTTTGATAGAACTAGAATTAATTTTGACAGAATCACAGCCTTTTTAACTTAGTCATTTTGGGCAGTTTTTTTCATGGCAGGTTATGTTTTCAATGGATTCTTTGTAGGTGTTTTATGGATATACACGTCATGTGACAGGCGCTGCACGGGGGCATCATTAGTGTCTTACAGACACAATTTTCTAGTTTATTATTTTTTTTTTTGCCATTTTTTTCAAAGGGGAACAACTTTTTGACTTTCTGTTTGCTTTCCTGCTGGAAAAAGCCCTTCTGAAATGGGGTCACCTCTTTCGGGGAAGAATTTGCTCCTTAGGGAGCAAAGATTTTTCATAAGAACAGATCCCAATCGAGAAAGGAGGCAAAAAGTAAAAATGGGAGAGTTGCTCTCCTGAAAGTGTACCCACCCAAGTACATTATCATTTCTTTAATGAACTCATCCATCTACAATTTAGGGAAAGTCAGTTATACTTTAAGGGATGATTTATGAATGTGTAGCAAACATTGTGGACCAGCTCAGACTGCTCTTTGGGAGCAGTCTGATCAGGTCTGCAATGTTTGAACAGTCACCATTTCCCAAAATTTATGGTCTGTACGGTAGATAACAAATTTTAAAGCAAGATCAGAACATATCAAATGTAGATTCACAATGATTTTGTGATAATATAATTATCAACATTATTTCAAATGTGTCTGTGATGCATCGATTTTGAGATTATTTCACAGATTTGAAAAATATTGAAACTGATGGATAAATACAAAATTAAAAAGTTTTGGGATAAAGATTTAATGTATTCATGCACTTAAACTGGGCCTGTTCCAAGAACTCTAAAAAGAAAGACATATTTATTGTTTTAAAGATAAGAAATATGCACCAGAAATACAGTTTAGATAGAGACTTTAAAGAGGATACATATAATTTCATAGCAGTTCACCTTGAGGGACATGAATATTTTCATGGGAAATAACTCTGTCATTTTATTTTTGCCTCCCTTCTTAATGAGGATCAGCTCTTAAAGAATTTGCTCATCTAGAAGCAAATTCTTTAAAAGTATACCCCATTTTGGAAGGACAGCAAACAGGAAGAGGAACAAAGGGGAACAACTTTTGTGAATGTTTCCCTAAAGGATGGGTCTCTTTCTGAATGGGGTCAGCTCTTAATGGAAAGAACTTGCTCATAAGGGGGCAAATTCTTTGAAGACTTTATTTCAGTAGAGATGGGAGACAAAATTGAAAATTGCAGAGAGTAATAAAGGTAGACATTTATATTGCATAGTTGTGAGAAAGAAAAAACAAGAAAAAACTGTAAAACAACAGCAGGAGAATGGAGTAAAATAAAAGAAAATCTTGGAAAATATTTGCATTTTACGTTGGTTTGTACTTGAAATATCAATAAGACCTTAAAAGCTAAGTAGAAATTAATAACATGGCTTATTATGGGAATAAAAGTAATGGTAGAGGTGGAGGTCACAGAGACAAAGGTCATGGTGCATATGGATATGAAACAGAAGATTTTCATCAATTTTCATATTATGATCAAGGGAAAGAACGAACATCTAGACATTTAGATGAAAGTGTTAGAACAGGACAGCACTCTAGCCAGTATTACGATAAGTTCCAGAAAGGAAATTATGATTATAGATTCAATAAAAAACAACACTTTGAAGCTGAACTTCATAATATGGGAAGGAATAATTATGCTGATATTGGAGCTAGAACTGATAATGGTGGGTGGTATAATTCAGGTGAAAGTACTCGTCTTCATGAAATCAGGAGAAGTGGTGATGAGGAGCTTAGGAAAGAAAGACACCTTAATGTTAAGAATGAGTTAAGACATGGTCAACACTCTGCTGACATTGGACATTATCATGAACATAGCAGAGACAAACACAGACCTCCTAGAAACAATAATATAAGAACAGAGTTAGCAGTTTTACATCAGAGAGACAGATATGTTCCACATAAAAATCATCCTGATACAAAACATTTCCAAGGGAATTCTGAGTCTTCATCAAATGAGGAAGAGTTTTCTGATGGAACTCTGGAAACAGGATTTGATGAGCCTGTGCCAGATTATGGGGGTATGGATATTGCAGGTATACATTTGGATTTAACTGAGAGTGGAAATAAACCAAGACATACATATTATGAAAGGCCAATACCTTTTGTCAGTGAAGCAGAAGCAAACTTGAATGGGAGAGATAATCCTGGTTTTGCCTTTGCAGAAAAGGATATTAGTAGGTATAAAGGAGAGCAAGAAACCTTTGGAGCCCATGAAATTTCTAGACAGGTATTTGAAGAAAGAAGTAACCATGATGGGACAAGACAGCATCTAAGAGACATTGCACCAGAGTTTAATAGGAGACTTAGTGGCAGCGATTCAGATGAAAGTTTTTTAATTGAGAGAAGAGGTGGTAGGGGATTGTCAGTCCGGAGAAGACACAGAGGACATAGGGCAACAATTGCCAGTCCACATGTTTCAGATTATGATAATGTAAAGACACTTCAGAGGCTAAAGCGGTCAAAATCTGAAACAAGGTCCAGAGGGAATAACAGAGACGAAACAGATTCTGTATTTAGGGAAGTGGATGATGATCAAAATAAGTTGCCAAGCAACAGGCATATGAGAACAAAAAATTTGAAAGAAAGAATTGAAATTTTACATAATCAGACTGATGCCTCAGCCCATACTTTTGCTGAGACATTGAGGTAATTAAATGTGTGATTTTTTAGTTTGTTTCATAATATATATTTTTATTTTTTCATTTATTAACTAGAGTAAATGTTCAGTGCTCAGATGCTACTTGCACTAACTAAATGTGCTCTTTCCTCATCAATCATTTTGTCAATGAAAAATGTAGGTCCAATTGTTCAAAATTAATGACATTGTTAGGTAGCAAGACATAATATTTTCAAATGTAATGTACAAGAAAATCACTGCCATTTTCTTTTTTGCCCCCCAAAAAATGTGAGGAGCTTACTCACATTTTTTTGCCCAAAAAATGGCAGCGTTTGCAGAGCAAAAGCTCTAATTTCTGTCAGCAAAATACATTAGCACACTTAATAAAATTGAATCTTTGCCTTACAATTTCAGTGCTTTGAACAACTAGATCCTGATATTTTAAAAGATTTCATGTAATCCATAATTAAAATTATGGATACCCATAAATGCATCCCGAAACATAAAGCAGAGAACAGGCCTCTCATACAAATTGAACAACGGACATCTTTTTGAGCTGTCTGTATTTTTCAGAGATCAAGTACTTTCTAGGACTAAGGTGCAGCTGGGAGGATGCGATCTGTGGAAATATCAAATAGCAATGGTAAGTTTTCTTGCCACTTTTATACATGAAATTTTAAGTTGTGACTCTTCATTGGAATTGCCTTTATGAGACAGAGGTGTTTCTGATGAGGGCTTATTCACAACGCATTTCTATAGGGATTTAAAAATAATACCGTGTTAATCCTAGTAAATGCCCTGCTCTAATAAAAGCCCCCTGCCTCTTTTCCAGAAATGATGTTATATATTGACCCCTAACCTCGTAGTTTTTCAACAGTTTAACAAAGGGGAACAACATGAATTCATGTTTCCTTCTCTAGAGGACACAGCTCTTGGAATTGGTCCACTCTTCATGGAAAGAATTTGCTCCTAGAGGAGCAAATTCTTTCCTCGAAGAGGTGACCCTTTTGAGAAGGGAGGCAAAGATAGTAGAATTGCTTCATCTGAAAATATATTCATTCACCTTAATAGTGTTTATTAGAAATATGTTGGCTGTGGCTAATTTACTACCCTTTAAGCCCTAAATAATCCCCCTCCCCCCATCCCATTTGCAAAATGCAACACCACCAGGATGTTTAATAGGTTTAATATGGTATTCCAAAATTGTGATCAAAACCCCATATGGATCTGGAGTTCTGGGTCTTCTGAGCCCATGTACAAAACTTTTCTGTTGGTTTTGGTCATAACTTTATTTCTTATGGATCTGATTCAAACTTGGGGGAAGTTTCTTACGATAACAGCTCAGCTGAGATTAATTTTGGGCATATTACACCAAATTCTGAAAGAGTTCCTGCCCTTTTTAGCATTCAGATAATGTCATTGTGTGATAATTTTAGTTATTGTTTATATATTGGTTCAGATATTGTGGTTTTCTCTTAGATTTGTCTCAAGTAAAGCTGATTTGGCGTATTTAGGATCATATAGTTTGTTTGTCTGAATAGGAAACAGTCTGATGCCATTTGAGCACTTTTGTTTGAATGAGATTCACTTGGATGCCATTAGATATCTTTGTCTGAATGGGATGCGTACGCCATTGGTTACTTTTTTTCTGAATGGGAAACGCTCTGATGCCATTAGGTACTAATACTCGGATACCATAAAGTACCTTTATCTGGATGGGAAGCACTCTGATGCTGTTGGAATCCTTTGAATGGGAAGCATGCTAATGCCATTAGGTGCCTGCATTTGACTGAATTGGAGACACTTTAATGCCATTAAGTACTTTGTCTGAATGGGCAGCATTCTGATGTCAAATGGGCAGCACTCTGATGTCATTAGTCCAAAAATAAAATATCTTTTGGTTCCCCTTACATGAGCTACCTAATGAAAGTGGCTCTACCCAAAACATTTTTCCATGATTATTTTTTTCTTTACCAAAATTCATACCTTCCTATTAGAAGATAATTCTTTTATTATTTTAGGAACCCTGGAAGCTCAGTAGGTTAAGCTCTGGCCTGCTGATCTAGCAGTCCCAGGTTCGAAACCCACTGGAGGTGGAAATCTTTCCAACTGTAAACGTGTTCCATTTCACACATCCTTTATCACCCTCCCATTGTCCTGATATGACTGGAATACTGTTAAAAAGGAAGTAAAATTGTAAGTCATCCAGTCATCCATCCTTACAATCTTGTTATATTTCCTATAAAAAATTATATTGCAAAATTCTTAATTAAACACTGTTTTGAACACTCAGGTAGATATTATAATTTTCTCGTATTTTGGAATTCATCATCCTAACCTGGGAGACATTATATCGATCAACAGACTCTTCTCATTTTGACAGGATTGAGTAAAGTGAAACATAGATATTTTTAAGGTTGGCCTTATAAGGTACCCTTGTTTGTCTGAATGTGTAGCACTCTGATGCAATTACAGTTGAACTTTATCGGCTTGAACAGGATTGGGACCCTGAAAATTAGTTCCAGCCAAGGGTAGTTCTACCCATCCAGGGTGAAATTCTATATAAAGTGACCCCTAGGGACCAAGGAAAGAGTTCCAGCCAGGCAGGGTTAACGAGCCATCAGGGTTCGAGCCATTGAAGTTTTACTGTAGGTGCCCTTGTATATGTGGATGGGAAACACACTGATGCCATTAGGTAGTTTTTCTCATTTCATGGCTGTTTTATTGATTTAATGAGTAAGAAAAAAATGATTGACCTTTAATACATTCTTGACAAATATGCAATGCTTAACAAGTGCTTTGTTGCCTTATACTTTGATAACAGCACTTTTACCTGATTTATAAACCCTCATAATAAGACAACCCATCTTGGCATATCTTGACATATGAGAACCCGGAACAACCTGACCATGACCCTGATGTGGGCCTTTTTAGGTTGCTGAGACAAAGTCTTGGTACAGCTTCTATGATCACTCTTTGGTTGTTATCCATCATATGTTGTCTCTTGTTTGTTGTCCGTTGTCCAGCTGTAAACTTGTATGTTGTCCAACCGTAAACACGTTGTTTGAATAACTTCTCATGACGGCTGCATGGATATTTACCAAACTTAGAATGAAGCAACCTTGCTTCAGTGTCTCTCAAGTTTGCAAAGAAAAAAAATCCTGCTCCAGTGCACAAGTAGGCCATGATGGCAGACAGGATAGCAGTCTTTAAATAGAGGATCTTACATGAGTACTTATGTACTATTGAATTTATTAAAAAAGATAAGATGCGAGGCTATGCTGAGCATCTTATTGGTTTCCCCCCAACAATTTAAATAAATTCAATAATACAAGAGCAGGAATGCAAGATTCTATTTCAGTGTTCTTCCCAGAAATTTCAGAATGCATGTCACTAATTTTAACACAAAAAATCAGAACAACATTACTGGCTTGGAAATGAAAATTATAGAATTTTTTTATGCATTTAAAATAACATTACCAGCTTGGAAATGAAAATCAAAGATTTTTTTTTTTTATAAATTAGCATTGGAAATTAAGGCATTTTGCAAAGGTAATTTGAAGAGGAAGGCATGTTGCAAGCGATATGCCTTAATGGTCTGGGGAGAACACTGCTATTTATCATTATGACACTAAACTAACATTTTATTAGCAAATTTTGCACTAAAACATCACGATTTTCATTAAAAAACACAACTTTTTCATGGACGTCAACGCATAACCTTACAACATAATTTGCATATTTAATTGAATAGTTGATTATAGTTTTTAATGCATGGCTTTATTACACTCTTAGATGTGACATCATATGATAAACAACAGAAATGCAGGATGGATTTCACTCAAACTTAAAGCATCCTTGCATCAGTGTCTCTGAAGTTGCTGAAAATATATCTGCACCGATGCACAAATAGGTATTTGTGGCACACATCCTGAAAATACCGTATTAATCCTATAAAATACCCCAGGGGCATTGCATTTTACAAAAGGGGGTGCTACTTAGAATATAAAGTGAAGTAAATAGTATCTCTAAAAGACAGTGTTGTAACTCTGCTGTTTTTTTTGCCTCTCCTCTTAATAGGGGTCAACTCTTAAAGAAAAAAAATTGCTCCTCAAAGAGCAAATTTTTTTTTAAGAGAAGATCCTATGTGAAAGAGCTACCTCATCCAGAGAAGCAAGCAAGAATTTATGCAAGTTAATATAACATTATTTTCAGAAAAGTGGCAGGGGGCGTTTATTAGAGCAGGGGCATTTATTAGGATTAATAAGGTATTTCAACAACTTGTCATTAGCCCGGTCGTGTAGCGCAATCGGTAGGTTCGTTTCGCCTTCGGCTGATTCAAGAAGGGCAGTTGTCAGTTACTGGCGAAAGTATGCGCACTTAGTACTGGTTAACCGCTTAGGAGGTCTAAGCCTGCCCAGGAATAGTGTGGTTAGGTTAACTGATCGTCTCGACATGACCATAGCTGTTTACCGTGGACGTTAAGCATCAAATCAAAGCAAATCAACAACTTGTTTTTAGCCCGGTCGTGTAGGGCAATCAGTAGGTTCGTTTCTCCTTCCTCGCAATCGGTAGGTTCGTTTCTCCTCCCGCTGATTCAAGAAGGGCAGTTGTCAGTTACTGGCGAAAGTATGTGCACTTAGTACTGGTTAACGGCTTAGGAGGTCTAAGCTTGCCCAGGAATAGTGTGGTTAGGTTAACTGACCGTCCCAACATGACCTAAGCTTTTACCGTGGTCATTAAGCAAAAATCAAATCAAAACAACTTGTCATTAACAGCTAAATGGATTTTGACCAAACTTGGTCTGAAGCAGTTTTGTATCAATATCTGTGAGCAATCTTGTATGAAGCATTGTGTATCAACGTCTCTCAATTCTGCAAAAAAAAAAAAAAAAAATTATGCTGCGATGCACTAGCAGGTCACAGAAGCTGACATCTTGAAAATATCTTTAAAGGTTTTCACACTGTCAGCCTCTGTTGCCTTCATCTCTCCCTTGAACAGCTAGATAGATTTTTACCAAATTTGTTTTGAGGCATCCTTGCTACAGTGTCCTTCAAGTTTGCAAAACAAAGTCTGCTTGAATACACAGGTAGCTAGGTCTAGTCAGCAACATGAAAATCTCTAAATAATTTATTCTCCTGAATAGCTGTATGACTTTTTGCCAAACTTAATAATTTCTAACAAAGTAAGAGCACTTGTCAATGCCCAAATTGTGAATTTTGACCTGTTGTTTCTTCACAAATAAAAAGAAAAACAAAAAAAGGCTGAGTTAGGTTTGCAGTGGTGGGATATCATGCAGTTATCTGTGATGCTTTTATTTATTCGTTTTTTTTTTTTTTTCTTTTTTTATTGCAGACTTGGCTGCAGTTGAAGAATGCAGTGAAGAGCTGGATTTATCAGTTAGAACTGTGGGCTGGCCATCTCAAAGTTATAGAAGGTAAAAAATTGACAGTAGAAATGAGCCTTAACCCTTAGACTGCTAAGCGCGACTATAGTCGTGCTCAAGGGGTAGGTCACTTTGAGAGCATGTCAGGCACACTAGACATCAAGTACTCCCCATCATTTGCGGTTGTCCTATGCAGGAGGGAATCTGCTTTCTACTAGAGCAGGGTTTTACCCACCTTATTGATTTGTTGACCTTTTAAACTCGGAGAAAACGTCAAAAATTTATGATATTTTCAACATCAGCTTTTCAGGTGGCTACCCCTACTTACTTGATCCCGATTTTCTGACAATTAGACTTCATCCTTCCAAACTTTCTCTCTTGATAAACATTCAGCAATAACACCGGCCCTCAGACAAGCAATTACTTTTGTCATACAAAGCATATCACTGGCGCTAATATCTTGTACTTTTTTTTTTTTTTTTTTTTTTTTTCAAGTGTCTACGTCGGGTCCCGGTGTTATCATGTGACACCCAAATATGGCAGGTCACGTGACTTTGGTAACTTCCGGAAAATGGCAGCTCACACATCGGCCATATTGAGTGAAAATTTCAAGCAAATCGACCAGAGTGTGTGCAAGTTATGGCCTCTGAGATACCCCTACCCCCATTTTAGGGCCAGGTGAATTATTTTTTCAGCAGTCTAAGGGTTAATATTGGAATACTTAATAATTTGGCTATAAGCCAGCCCCACCCCCTGCACACACACACACACACACACACACACACACACACACACACACACACACACACACACACACAGAGATTCCTTGAATAAAAACACGAAGGGATTAAGAAGATTAAGAAGATGCTTGTAGATACTAACCAGATGTGAAAAGTCTTATTTCAGAATTATTTTAAATTGAGTTGATGCTTAGTAAATGGGAAACCTTTCAGAAAACAAGACAAAAAATCCAGTTAGAAATTTTACTGCAGATTCCAATATATGACAATTTTAGTCACACCTTTGTAATTTCTGTTTTTGTAAAAGTTCAATAGAGACACTCCTGTTAATAAAGCAAATATAAAAAAAAGACACAGTGATCATCTGTTGAATGTTTAATAAATTTAAAGAAAAAGGCTCAAAAAGTTGATTGTCTGTTTAACATAAAAGATCTATGTTAACTGAGAAAATTGGTGCAAATTTCATCAAAATTGATTGTAAAAATATGCATACATGTGATGTCTCCCGGATCATCCGGGAGTCTCCCGGAAATGAAGCCCATCTCCCGCGCTCCCGGAAAGTATTCAGAATCTCCCGGATGCTGAATTTTCCTGTCATAATTTTTTTTGCGGTAACTACTTACCCGGCGGCTGTCAAAAGGAGTAACTGTCCGTGACCTAATTACCTAACAAGGTGCAATATAGGACGTGTCATTCCAAGGGGTATTCGCCGATCAGACGCAGCGAGGTGTTAAATTGGCTAGCGCACCAGTAAAGGTACCTGTGCTAACTATAATAGCAGGTAGCTTTTACCGAGAGCAAATTCCTTTTATTGCGTCACGGCTTTATGCATCGGTCATTGTTTTATATGTCATTGATTTGCACGAATGCAATAAATGCAAGTGCCGCAAATCGACAATGATTCGATATCGATTTTTCAGTAAACATGTCAGATACGTAATGTATAGTCATTATAAATATCGATCATACAAAATTTGCGCAGGCTAATCAGATCATACTTTCATGAAATCATCACGGGTGCCAGCATTTTTTAGCTCACCTGAGCCGAAGGCTCAGAGGTGAGCTTATAGGATGGGAGTCGAGCCGTCGTCCGTGCGTGCGTGCGTGCGTGGGTGCGTGGGTGGGTGGGTGCGTCAACACTTTCAAACATAAATATCTCAGAGACCAGTGGGCCGATCGCAATCAAATTTTATCTGAAGCATCATTTGGGTGGGGGAAAGGCTGCATTAGGTTTTGGTGCCGATCAGCTCAGAACTCTGGTTTCCATGGCAACAGATAGCCCCCATAGGGTTATAATGGGGAAAATGGCGTCATCACGTTTTCTCGACTGTTTTTGATTAGATCCTTATCATACTTGCAGGTAATGATGACATACACAAGAGCTTGGATGAGTTCGAAATTTGGCCGGATTCGAGCACAGACTACGGAGTTAGCTGCCCTTGAGCGTTTGAAAAAAATCCCATAGGGTTATAATGGGGAAAATGGCGTCATCACGTTTTCTCAACTGTTTTTGCTTAGATCCTTATCATACTTGCAGGTAATGATGACATACATAAGAGCTTGGATGAGTTCAAAATTTGGCCAGATTCGAGCACAGACTACGGAGTTAGCTGCCCTTGAGCGTTTGAAAAAAATCCCATAGTGTTATAATGGAGAAAACAACGTCATCACATATTTTTAGAAAAACTTTGTCATCGCTCTATTGCCTACATTTCTCAACAGATTTTAAAATAACTTCACACAAATGTAGGGCATGACAATATATCGAGCAAGTTCGACTTTCAGGATGCTGCGCCCAAGGTCAAGGTCATTGTGGCTATTTTAAGAAAAACTTTGTCAGAGCTCTAGCACCTACATTTCTCAATGGATTTTAAAATAAATTCACACAAATGTAGGGCATGACAATATCTCAAGCAAGTTTGACTTTCAGGATGCTGCGCCCAAGGTCAAGGTCACTGTGGCTATTTTTAGAAAAACTTTGTCAGCGCTCTAGCACCTACATTTCTCCATGGATTTTGAAATAACTTCACACAAATGTAGGGTATGACAATATCTCAAGCAAGTTCGACTTTCAGGGTGCTGCACCCAAGGTCAAGGTCACTGTGGCTTTTTTTTAGAAAAACTTTGTCATCGCTCTAGCACCTACATTTCTCCATGGATTTTGAAATAACTTCACACAAATATAGGGCATGACAATATCTCAAGCAAGTTCGACTTTCAGGATGCTGCGCCCAAGGTCAAGGTCACTGTGGCTATTTTTAGAAAAACTTTGTCATCGCCCTAGCACCTACATTTCTCAATGGATTTTAAAATAACTTCACACAAATGTAGGGCATGACAATATCTCAAGCAAGTTTGACTTTCAGGGTGCTGTGCCCAAGGTCAAGGTCACTGTGGCTATTTTTAGAAAAACTTTGTCATCGCCCTAGCACCTTCATTTCTGCATGGATTTTAAAATAATTTGACACAAATGTAGGGTATGACAATATCTCAAGCAAGTTGAACTTCCAGGGTGCTGCGCCCAAGGTCAAGGTCACTGTGGCTATTTTTAGAAAAACTTTGTCAGCGCTCTAGCACCTACATTTCTCAATGGATTTTAAAATAACTTGACACAAATGTAGGGCATGACAATATCTCATGCAAGATCGACTTTCAGGGTGCTGTGCCCAAGGTCAAGGTCACTGTGGCTATTTTTAGAAAAACTTTGTTATCGCTCTAGCACCTACATTTGTCAAAGGATTTTAAAATAATTTCACACAAATGTAGGGCATGACAATATCTCGAGCAAGTTTGACTTTCAGGGTGCTGCAATCAAGGTTTTTGATTAGATCCTTATCATACTTGCAGGTAATGATGACATACATAAGAGCTTGGATGAGTTCGAAATTTGGCCGGATTCGAGCACAGACTACGGAGTTAGCTGCCCTTGAGCATTTGAAAAAAATCCCATAGTCTTATAATGGAGAAAACAATGTCATCACATTTTCATTTTTCATGGGATCCTCTTCATACTTGCAGGTAATGAGGATATGCATAAAAGCTTGGATTAGTTAGCATTTCGGCTAGATCTCACTACTGACTATGGAGTACCTGCCCTGAGCATCCAAAAAATCAATGTCGCCACTTTTTCTTGGTTTCTACTGATCCGATCCTTTTCAAACTTGCAGGTAATGAGGAAATGCATAATATCTTAAACAAGTTCAAATTTTGGCCAGATCAGGCCAACCACTACGAAGTTAACTGCCCTTGACAGCTCTGTCTATTGTGCTCTTGATTGGATACTTTTTAAACTTGCATATATTAAATGAGGGCATACATAATGTTTTGGATGAGTTTAATTTTCAGCCTGATTGGACCACTGACTGTGGAGTTAGCTGCCTTTGAGCATCTTAAATATCCCTATAGGTTTACAGTGTCTCTCAGGTGAGCAATTGTTGCCCTTTGGGCTACTTGTATTATATGAGCCGAGACATGACAAAACCAACAAAGCGGCATGTGCGCCCAGCAAAGACTCATATCAGCCAGGGCATCCAGCCAATCTGATCAGAGTCTTTGCTGTCATGATGGAGCTAGATTTACTTATTAGCTACCTGTTAAGCGCACAACAAAGACTGATTAGAGAGGGAAACATTCCTATCCTACATAGACTGGCTTCTGACGGATTGTTTTTCTGCAATTATTTTGCATAAGTCATTTAAAAACATCAGTGCTTTAACACTTAGCATGGGAAATGGGTACAAAATTAGATATATGGCAAATTGAGTCTGCTTTTTTAGCTCACCTGAGCCGAAGGCTCAGAGGTGAGCTTATAGGATGGGAGTCGAGCCGTCGTCCGTCCGTCCGTGGGTGCGTGGGTGCGTCAACACTTTCAAACATAAATATCTCAGAGACCAGTGGGCTGATCGCAATCAAATTTTATCTGAAGCATCATTTGGGTGGGGGAAAGGCTGCATTAGGTTTTGGTGCCGATCAGCTCAGAACTCTGGTTTCCATGGCAACAGATAGCCCCCATAGGGTTATAATGGGGAAAACGGCGTCATCACGTTTTCTCGACTGTTTTTGATTAGATCCTTATCATACTTGCAGGTAATGATGACATACACAAGAGCTTGGATGAGTTCGAAATTTGGTCGGATTCGAGTACAGACTACGGAGTTAGCTGCCCTTGAGCGTTTGAAAAAAATCCCATAGGGTTATAATGGGGAAAATGGCGTCATCACGTTTTCTCAACTATTTTTGCTTAGATCCTTATCATACTTGCAGGCAATGATGACATACATAAGAGCTTGGATGAGTTCGAAATTTGGCCGGATTCGAGCACAGACTACGGAGTTAACTGCCCTTGAGCGTTTGAAAAAAATCCCATAGTGTTATAATGGAGAAAACAACGTCATCACATATTTTTAGCTCACCTGAGCCGAAGGCTCAGAGGTGAGCTTATAGGATGGGAGTCGAGCCGTCGTCCGTGCGTGCGTGCGTGCGTGGGTGCGTGGGTGGGTGGGTGCGTCAACACTTTCAAACATAAATATCTCAGAGACCAGTGGGCCGATCGCAATCAAATTTTATCTGAAGCATCATTTGGGTGGGGGAAAGGCTGCATTAGGTTTTGGTGCCGATCAGCTCAGAACTCTGGTTTCCATGGCAACAGATAGCCCCCATAGGGTTATAATGGGGAAAATGGCGTCATCACGTTTTCTCGACTGTTTTTGATTAGATCCTTATCATACTTGCAGGTAATGATGACATACACAAGAGCTTGGATGAGTTCGAAATTTGGCCGGATTCGACCACAGACTACGGAGTTAGCTGCCCTTGAGCGTTTGAAAAAAATCCCATAGGGTTATAATGGGGAAAATGGCGTCATCACGTTTTCTTAACTGTTTTTGCTTGGATCCTTATCATAATTGCAGGTAATGATGACATACATAAGAGCTTGGATGAGTTCGAAATTTGGCCGGATTCGAGCACAGACTACGGAGTTAGCTGCCCTTGAGCGTTTGAAAAAAATCCCATAGTGTTATAATGGAGAAAACAACGTCATCACATATTTTTAGAAAAACTTTGTCATCGCTCTGTTGCCTACATTTCTCAACGGATTTTAAAATAACTTCACACAAATGTAGGGCATGACGATATCTCGAGCAAGTTCGACTTTCAGGATGCTGCGCCCAAGGTCAAGGTCACTGTGGCTATTTTTAGAAAAACTTTGTCAACGCTCTAGCACCTACATTTCTCAGCAGATTTTAGAATAACTTCACACAAATGTAGGGCATGACAATATCTCGAGCAAGTTCGACTTTCAGGATGCTGCGCCCAAGGTCAAGGTCACTGTGGCTATTTTTAGAAAAACTTTGTCAGCGCTCTAGCACCTACATTTCTCAGCAGATTTTAAATCAACTTCACACAAATGTAGGGCATGACAATATCTCGAGCAAGTTCGACTTTCAGGATGCTGCGCCCAAGGTCAAGGTCACTATGGCTATTTTTAGAAAAACTTTGTCAACGCTCTAGCACCTACATTTCTCAGCAGATTTTAAAATAAATTCACACAAATGTAGGGCATGACAATATCTCGAGCAAGTTTGACTTTCAGGGTGCTGCACCCAAGGTCAAGGTCATTGTGGCTATTTTTAGTAAAAACTTGGTCATCGCTCTAGCCCCTACATTTCTCAACGGATTTTAAATCAACTTCACACAAATGTAGGGCATGACAATATCTCAAACAGATTTGACTTCCAGGGTGCTGCGCTTAAGGTCAAGGTCACTGTGGCTATTTTTAGAAAAACTTTGTCAGCGCTCAAGCACCTACATTTCTCCATGGATTTTGAAATAAATTCACACAAATGTAGGGCATGACAATATCTCGAGCAAGTTCGACTTTCAGGGTGCTGTGCCCAAGGTCAAGGTCACTGTGGCTATTTTTAGAAAAACTTTGTCATCGCCCTAGCACCTTCATTTCTCCATGGATTTTGAAATAACTTGACACAAATGTAGGGTATGACAATATCTCAAGCAAGTTCGACTTTCAGGATGCTGTGCCCAAGGTCAAGGTCACTGTGGCTATTTTTAGAAAAACTTTGTCATGGCTCTAGCACCTACATTTCTCAGCAGATTTTAAAATAAATTCACACAAATGTAGGGGATGACAATATC
Organism: Ctena decussata; assembly: GCA_963989385.1. Taxonomy (NCBI): domain Eukaryota; kingdom Metazoa; phylum Mollusca; class Bivalvia; order Lucinida; family Lucinidae; genus Ctena; species Ctena decussata. Next base: position 44,262,911 of record OZ022500.1, read on the forward strand.
TCAAGCAAGTTTGACTTTTAGGGTGCTGCAATCAAGGTTTTTGATTAGATCCTTATCATACTTGCAGGTAATGATGACATACATAAGAGCTTGGATGAGTTTGAAATTTGGCCGGATTCGAGCACAGACTACGGAGTTAGCTGCCCTTGAGCGTTTGAAAAAAATCCCATAGTCTTATAATGGAGAAAACAACGTCATCACATTTTCATTTTTCATCGGATCCTCTTCATACTTGCAGGTCATGAGGATATGCATAAAAGCTTGGATTAGTTAGCATTTCGGCTAGATCCCACCACTGACTATAGAGTACCTGCCCTGAGCATCCAAAAAATCAATGTCGCCACTTTTTCTTGGTTTCTACTGATCCGATCCTTTTCAAACTTGCAGGTAATGAGGAAATGCATAATATCTTAAACAAGTTCAAATTTTGGCCAGATCAGGCCAACCACTACGAAGTTAACTGCCCTTGACAGCTCTGTCTATTGTGCTCTTGATCGGATACTTTTTAAACTTGCATATATTAAATGAGGGCATACATAATGTTTTGGATGAGTTTAATTTTCAGCCTGATTGGACCACTGACTGTGGAGTTAGATGCCCTTGAGCATCTTAAATATCCCTATAGGTTTACAATGTCTCTCAGGTGAGCAATTGTTGCCCTTTGGGCTACTTGTTAGAAAAACTTTGTCATTGCTCTATTGCCTACATTTCTCAACGGATTTTAAAATAATTTCACACAAATGTAGGGCGTGACAATATCTCGAGCAAGTTCGACTTTCAGGGTGCTGCGCCCAAGGTCAAGGTCACTGTGGCTATTTTTAGAAAAACTTTGTCATCGCTCTAAGGCCTATATTTCTCAACAGATTTTGAAATAACTTCACACAAATGTAGGGCATGACAATATCTCAAGCAAATTTGACTTTCAGGGTTCTGCACCCAAGGTCAAGGTCACTGTGGCTATTTTTAGAAAAACTTTGTCATCGCTCTAGCGCCTACATTTCTCAACGGATTTTGAAATAACTTCACACAAATGCAGGGCATGACAATATCTCGAGCAAGTTCGACTTTCAGGGTGCTGCACCCAAGGTCAAGGTCACTGTGGTTAATTTTAGAAAAACTTTGTCATGGCTCTAGCACCTACATTTCTCCATGGATTTTGAAATAGCTTCACACAAATGTAGGGTATGACAATATCTCGAGCAAGTTCGACTTTCAGGGTGCTGCGCCCAAGGTCAAGGTCACTGTGGCTATTTTTAGAAAAACTTTGTCATCGCTCTAGCGCCTACATTTCTCAACGGATTTTGAAATAACTTCACACAAATGTAGGGCATGACAATATCTCGAGCAAGTTCGACTTTCAGGATGCTGCACCCAAGGTCAAGGTCACTGTGGTTAATTTTAGAAAAACTTTGTCATGGCTCTAGCACCTACATTTCTCCATGGATTTTGAAATAGCTTCACACAAATGTAGGGTATGACAATATCTCAAGCAAGTTCAACTTTCAGGGTGCTGCGCCCAAGGTCAAGGTCACTGTGGCTATTTTTAGAAAACTTTGTCATCGCTCTAGCACCTACATTTCTCAACGGATTCTAAAATAAATTCATACAAATGTAGGGCATGACAATATCTCGAGTAAGTTTGACTTTCAGGGTGCTGCAATCAAGGTTTTTGATTAGATCCTTATCATACTTGCAGGTAATGATGACATACATAAGAGCTTGGATGAGTTCGAAATTTGGCTGGATTCGAGCACAGACTACGGAGTTAGCTGCCCTTGAGCGTTTGAAAAAAATCCCATAGTCTTATAATGGAGAAAACCACGTCATCACATTTTCATTTTTCATCGGATCCTCTTCATACTTGCAGGTAATGAGGATATGCATAAAAGCTTGGATTAGTTAGCATTTCGGCTAGATCTCACCACTGACTATGGAGTACCTGCCCTGAGCATCCAAAAAATCAATGTCGCCACTTTTTCTTGGTTTCTACTGATCCGATCCTTTTCAAACTTGCAGGTAATGAGGAAATGCATAATATCTTAAACGAGTTCAAATTTTGGCCAGATCAGGCCAACCACTACGAAGTTAGCTGCCCTTGACAGCTCTTTCTATTGTGCTCTTGATCGGATACTTTTTAAACTTGCATATACTAAATGAGGGCATACATAACGTTTTGGATGAGTTTAATTTTCAGCCTGATTGGACCACTGACTGTGGAGTTAGCTGCCCTTGAGCATCTTAAATATCCCTATAGGTTTACAGTGTCTCTCAGGTGAGCAATTGTTGCCCTTTGGGCTACTTGTTTTGTTTTGTTTTATAAGTCGGTTCGTTCACTTTAAGAATAGTTTCCCGCGTTTTTCTATCCAGTTCCCGCCGACTCAGACGCATCGTATGTGAAATGAGAACCAGTGTGAATTTATAAATAAAATATGGGAAATCCGCGATCTTCAGCATCTGACTGAGACAGAAATTACTGACCCAAATATGCAGTAATACTTGTTCTTAATCTAATATTCAACGAAATAGACAGCTCTAATGACAGGTATATTCATTAAAGTGTAGAATATAACTCGGTTTTGAGATAAACAGATTTTGAGTTTTTAACAAGTATCAGTTTTCATCAAAATAACTGGAGCAAATCGGACCCATCATCCAAGATGCAATTTTGGATGTTTATATTGAGGGTTAGGGAAAAGTGGGGAGGGGTGGTGGTTTGAGAATGCCAGATAATCAGATTGTATATTTTTTTTTTTTTTTTTTTTTTTTTTTGCAATTTAGCAATGGAATGGTCAAGCACACGTGGGTCAGCACTAACACTATGAACAGTACTGTTGAATTACACTGTAAATTAAACTTAGGATGGTAGTGTTACTGCACTGAAATGGCATACTTTTGAGGTTATATTTGAAGTATTGGGTAACTTAAAAGTAAAGAAATTAAACAAACTATGCAACTGTACTTTAGTTCATGTTCTAACAAGAACCCCTGCCCCCATCCCCACCACCAAAAAAAACAACAACAAAAAACAGTGAAGTAGTGAAGTACTGGAAACAACGCGTCAAAGTTGCCATCAAAAAGTCTCCCTGATGGGGAACTCAATCTCCCTGAAATGAAATCCAGATCTCCCACATGGTCCTCAAGAGTTCATCACATGTATGAATATGAAAGCAAGTATAAGTTACTCCCTAAGGGATTTTACTTACAGAATACCGGTAGACTGATAAAAAGAATATAATTGAGCCACGACACAAGAAAACCAACAATGTGGTCGTGCACCCAGTGCAGACTCAGATCAGCCTGGGCATCAACCCAGTCTGATCAGAGTCTTCACTGTCCGCATGGAGGTAGCTCAGTCCCTTAGCTACCCTTAAAGCACTTAGCGAAGAGTCTGACCAGTCTGGGCAGATGCCCAGGCTGATCTGAGTCTGTGCAGGGCGCACAACCACATTGTTGGTTTTCTTGTGTCGTGGCTCATATTATCTGTTGTTAAATATTAGCTGATGTTTGGTCAGGTTTACCAAACTGACCGTGATTCTGGCAGATTCTCAACAATAATGCAGTGCATCTAATAGAAAATACAATATCCAAAGGCCTAAGTATAATCTGTATCCCTTATAAGTTTATACTTTACAATGAGTGATTTGTAAATTAATCAGTGATTAATGTTGCCTTTGTGTGTTTTTTACAGGACATTTTGGAACAAGCACCATGACCTACTTTCGTTTTCTCCGATGGCTGATGTTTCTTAACCTTTTCATGGCCATTATAATGCTTGGCATCATCCTGACTCCGTTCCTTGTCTTAAAACCATCAGAAGATTCTGACTTTGCGTCCTCAGTGAATGCCTGCCAGTCAGAGCATCATTTCTTGGCGAGTGTGTTCAGTCAGAATTATTCGGCAGTTACCAAGACAGCAAGAAATAATGAATCAACTGTTCAACTAGTTCTTGATGTTCTACAAGGCACAGTAAGTATAAAGGCCCAATTTTTTTTATCCCCTGCTGAAGGCGGAGGGATATAGTTTTCTCCATGTCCGTCCGTCCGTCTGTCTGTCCGTCCGTCCGTCCTTCTGTCCATCCGTCCGGAGCCATAACTACGTAACCACTGGACAGAATTTCATGAAACTTAAAATAAATATACATCACTATAACGCGCTGATGCACATGAAGTTTCATCAGACTGGCTTCAGTAATGCATGAGTTATTGCCCTTTAATGGACTTAAAATTAATAAAATGAGTCAAAACTAAGTAACCAAATATCAAAACTTGATGAAACTTAAACTGAATATGTATCACCATAACACGGTTATGCACATAAAGTTTCATCAGAAGGGCATCAGTAGTGCATAAGTTATTGCCCTTTAATGGATTTAAAATTAATAAAATGAGTCATAACTAAGTAACCAATTATCAAAACTTCATGAAACTTAAACTGAATATGTATCACCATAATGCGGTTATGCACATAAAATTTCCTCAGAAGGGCATCAGTAGTGCATGAGTTATTCCCCCTGAATCAATTCATGGTTGACAAATTTAGCCGTAACTAAGTAATCAATGAATAGAATTCTATGAAACTTATACTAAATATGTATCACCATATCACATTGGTGCATCTTATGTTTTGTCGGAATTGCTTGAGTAAGCAGTGAGTTATTTCCCTTGAATTGGTTTACAATAAACAAATTGAGTCATAACTAAGTAACCAATAAATGGAATTTCATGAAACTTAAAATAATTAGGTACTGTCATGACACAGCAGTGCACATTAAGTTTTGTCATAATTGCTGCATTAATGCATGATTTAATGCCCCTGAATGGATTTAAAATCCACAAATTAGCCATAACTTAGGTATTGGTGATCAAAATTTCTTGAAACTGAATAAAAATGTATCATCATTGTGCAGTGATGCTGAGACAAGTGTAACAGCTTCAGCTTATATCCTACTTATCCCAGGGTTATTGCCCTTGATTTTATTTACAATCCACAAGTTCAGCCGTAACTAAGTAATCAGTGAATGAAATTTTATGTAACTTAAAATAAACCATAAACAAATCAGGGCCACTTCGGCGGGGGATATAAATTCACAGAATTTGCTTGTTTATGATAATTCTGGGATGATTTAAAGCATGTGTCAGAGCTGCAGATAAGAAGGGGTAACATGGATAATTCAAAGATATATTTTCTTCTTTGTCATTTAAAACATACGTTGTGACCACTCATTTGCACCGTCTCGGTGAGATGGTTCTAATGAGGGGTCGCAATGCATGTTTTGGGGGAAAAAATAAGGAAAATTATCCCTAAAGTATCCCTGTTACCCTTTATCTGGAGCACTGAATGTGTTGTGACCCCTCATTATAATCATTTTGGCAAAATGGTTCTAATGAGAGGGTCACAACATAGTTTTGATTCAGTAGAAACCTATGTTCATTAGAACTGTCTTGCCAACTAGTTCTTGATGTTCTACAAGGCACGGTAAGTACTGCATACCAGTTACCCATATAACAGAGCTCTAGATAGGAGGGAGTATTCAGTTGGTGATATATAAGGATAATTTTTGTTATTTCTACATAAAAACATATTATGACCTCTCATCTGAACCGTCATTGTCATCTTCATATTATTGCTAGATTAATATTAATACCGTCAGTAATTGTAAATGACTGACTTACGCGTCTTATCTTTTAATACGCAAGGCCAAGGTAGAAACAAACAAATTGATATTTTTGAATATCTAAAAGATAAAAACTTCTATATAATTATATTGTTTGCAGGATACCCATTTTACACAGAATGATGAAGAAAGAATCAGAAATCAGTTGAACAAAAATTGTGTTTTTAGCAATTACAGATCTAATGCAAGAGGGGTTGCAATACTTTTTGGGAAGAATTTGGAATTTAAGATACATGAACAAATAACTGATAACAATATTAAACCAAAGACTTACACAGATCACTTTCTCTCCAGTCATCAGCTTGCATGGAGGTCCCAGCAGATAAATACTATCCCAAAATGCAGTGCAGCATAACATCAGCTGCATTTTCAGTTTTTGGCGCGGAACCAAAAATACATGTAATGCCAATCTGTGTGCAAAGCAGAGTCACAAAATGACTTAACTAATAATTTTCACTTCATACTTTTTGGTGAAACTTATTAATTTATATATAGGAGCTTTCCAACAGTATAAAAAATTATCTGCAAAATTGTGCTGCACTCGAAACTTCAGGAACCAATCTTTAAGTGATTGCTGTGATTAGATACATGTACATGCTTATGTTGCTGGAACATATTCCATGTTGGTTAAATAAAACTTCTTCAATCTTTTTACAGGGCTGGTTAGAGAACACGGAACTGTTTTATGGCCGCTACTTCAATCTGACTATCAGCATACCACTTCAAGGAGAACATGTCTACAATATGAACCTTGCCTATATGTTTGCTGTTGGGGCAGTCTTCCTACTGTGTTTCATATTACTGGTCAAAAAGTGAGTAGAATCTGTTAGCCAGGCATGGGCAGAGGGTGTCAAGTGTCTAGATAAGCACAACTTTTGGAGTTGAAGTTTGAGACATTTTCCCACAATTTAGAGTCCTTCATGGAGTATTTGATTAGAAATATCAGAGCTCCTGACAAGAAGGGGTATTGAAGATAATTCAAAGATTTTTTTTATTTTCAATGAAAACATATGTTGTGACCCCTCATTAGAAATGTCTCGGTGAGATGGTCCTAATGAGGGGTCACAAGATATGTTTTTATTTAGAAATTGTGAAAATTACCCATAATTTATCCTTTTTACCCCTTTTTATCTGGAGCTCTGAAATATTTGATCAGTCATCAGAAAGACATTGTTTTTATTTGATTTTGAGACAGGGGACTTTCCCCTCAAAAACAAGCCAACGTATAGCAGAATTACACATGACTGTTTGAGATATTTGGGTTTACTGTGGAGGAAAAGAAAAAAGGTATTAGAGCTGATTTATCATGATACTTGATGCTCTTCTCTAGAGCCACTTTGTCTGGCCAGTTCTAGTAAATTAATAAGATACCCCAGCACATTGCATGTGAAAGACATATTGTTACCCATCACACGGTCAGCTTCTAATTGTATACAATTTTGGTCTTCTGAGTGCAATAGGGTTGAAATTTCGGCCTGTAAGTTTACTTTTGGTTAATTTAAAGCAATACAAAACTGATATTGTCTTATTAGTAAAAACCACTGAGTCTAAATACTGGTCTGTATTGTTACATTGCTACAGTTATTTTTTCCAGTTCAGCCAAAGGCTTGAAAGAAGGGGTGTTAATGTCATCAGGAGGAAGTATTACCCGCTACTGCAACAAGGTGTTTGGGGCCTGGGACTATTGTATCTCCATGAAGAAGACTGCCATAATCAGGCATAAAAATATCTATCAAGAGCTGCAGGTATTTCTGATGCTGTTCTTATCTGATAAAATTTGGAAGTAGGCACATGATGTCACATTCTAACATGACATTAACTCTTTCACTACCAAAAAGCAGACGACAAAATTTACGTCTGCAAAACTTAAAAAAAATGCCTTGTCCAAGACTTTTTATATTGAGAATTCAGAGACTAGAGGGCAAACAGTGTAGATCTAGACGAGGCGGCTCATTATGAGCCGCCTCATCAGGATCTACGCTGTTTGCAAATTTTGCTAATTGCGTCACTGGGGCTTAAAGAGTTAACCTTTTCCCCATTGAGCCGTGTGAAAATTTGTGATAAATCACGTTGTTAACGCTTAGCGTGCACATTTCCCGCCTTGATGACGTTGGACGTCAACATTTATATTCTGGCATTGTCCACCTCAAAAGAGTCCATCAGAAATTTAAACGTCACAAAATTATTTCTGATGTATCAATGTCAAAACAATGTCATAACATAATATCGACCCCAATACAGCTTCAGTTTGGCATTTCTCCAATCAAAGACGAGGTCTGCTAGATGTCTGAGTTTGGACAGATTATTGTGTGTACCCAGTCCGACTTTTGACTTCAAACAGTTGTCCACCTCAAAAGAGTCCATCAGAAAACGTCACAAAATTATTTCTGATGTATCAATGTCAAAACAATGTCATAACATAATATCGACCCTAATACAGCTTCAGTTTGGCATTTCTCCAATCAAAGACGAGGTCTGCTAGATGTCTGAGTTTGGACAGATTATTGTGTGTACCCAGTCCGACTTTTGACTTCAAACAGGTTCTGTAAATCCTACATGCGCCAAAGGTTTATTTATACACATCTAAATTACAAACATGCATATCATCCTAACCATGTCTCTTCAGTTTTGAATTTGACACTCAAGGAAAAATGAGACAATTTAGAGGTATGAATGAATTAAGTATGCATGAGAGCTATCCCACTGGGCACCCAACCTTGAATCAGCATTGAATCAACCTGGATTCAACGTCATGACGTTGAATCAAGGTTGATTTAAGGTTGATTCAAGGTTGTGTGCCTGCTGAGATGTCTCTTTGTTGATTTATATTGATTGGGAAATATTCAACACTGAATTAATTGAGGATACTGTAAAAATTCTAAAATAATTACTGTAATTATTGTGCTAAAAATGGAACAGTTTGGTTTTACAATGCAGAAATGCATCCAAAAGATGTTGTTGTAATGGCAAACAGTGTAGACCGCTATGAGATTGCTCCTCTGGTATGTGCCGGGCCGCGTAGCGCAATCGGTAGGGCACCTGACTCATAAGTCAGAGGTCTTGGGTTCAAATCCCGGTCTGGCCACATACTTTTGTTTCTCCTTCCGCTGATTCAAGAAGGGCAGTTGTCAGTTACTGGCCAAAGTATGTGCACTTAATACGTACTGGTTAACCGCTTAGGAGGTCTAAGCCTGCCCAGGAATAGTGTGGTTAGGTTAACTGACCGCCCCGACATGACCATAGCTGTTTACCATTGACGTAAAGCAACAAATCAATCAATCAATCCTCTGGTATGTTTGCTCAGCACTGGCTGTCCCAATACTTAGAATTTTTATGGCATTCATATATTATTTCATAAATATCGGTGTTACACGCTATTAATAGGCATGTTTTAACAACACACAAAACCATGTATTAACATGGGTTTTCACGCGCTGATAATGACCACCTTTGCGACTTTCAGGCAATACTCTGTCAGGACAGAAACGAGCAAGACTAAAGTTGAAGATATTGATTAAAGACTTTAATGAAAGTTTTATACAAATTCAGATATATTGTAAAAATGAAAGTGCAGACGACATCGCGTGAAAACTTTGATGAACATTATTATGACTCATGAAATGCTTCTAAAGGTGCAGAAAAATTCATGGTAGGCTGACCATGGCCTGAAATAAGGATTTTTACAGACATGCATAGTGCGTGAAGGAATCAGCAAGGTAATGGCGATGAGGCCGAAAAATAGTGTGCCAACGTTATCGTTATTTTTGTAGCATTGTAACGATTGTAGTGAAACTGATGCAATAAAAGTGATCAAACATTTTTCCCAATGCATTAAGTTTGCAAGGTCCTTCGGGAGATGTTGAAAACCTCGGCCTTGGGCCTCATTTTTCAACATCTCCCTTGGAAACTTGCAAACGTTAACACATGAAAAACCATGTTTGATCCTTATATTAAATAATATCTTGTCATATTTTATTTTCAGTCTGAACTTGAGTTCCAGAGACTTCAGTGGAGGAAAGCTGGTCGTACAACTAAGGAGAAAGCCAAGCTTTACTTTGTGCGCTTTGTTATCAACATCCTGGTTCTTGTCATCTTGGCTGGTTCCCTGTACCTCATCTATTTCTGTTTCACCAATGATGAACTTTTACGGGTAACTATTGTCAACTGAGATGATGTTCATTGCACATTTACAGATAATGAAACTTCTATAATTTAGGTTCATGAGGATCAGTGTATTGTTTTGGCCTTCAGCAAAGGTTTTAGTCTGTTTGTGTGAAAACACCCATTATGAATCTTTTCATTTTGTCTTGCCTGTAAACTGGGTTCGAGGTTATAAGACTTGAAAATAATCTCAATCTCAAAATAAAGCACACTGATTAGCTGCATGTGCTCGGAAGCATCCAATCAGTGAGCTTTATTTTGAGTTTGAGAATGTGCTCAAGTTTTATAACCTCTGGGCCTGGTTTAGCTCTGTTAGTAGCATAGGGGCAGTTTTATGACAGTAGGTAGACCGGTGAAACACAGCACTTCCAAGAATTCTTGGATTTAGCGATATTTTATTAACTATAAATTACATACATGTACTACAATACAAGTTCATAAGTACAAGATTTGAACAGTAAGCAAAATGCATATATACACAAAGTCATTTCCCCAGAATTCTTGTTACCTAATGGGTATGCTGATCATCAGGAGATGATGTCTATAAGCTTGTTATTGAATCCTTCATTAGCGCAACTTTGCGAAGCAAAACAGTGTTTATGCAATACCCTTCATGTGCATGCACATGGGTTTGTGCTTTTGTGCCCTTGATCAAAATTTTCACCTGTTGTGTTAAGATCATTTTCTAGCCACCAAAAGGGAAAGAGTCTTCAAACTTGCTCCATAGATACATCTGGGTAAGGAAAACTGAAAGCAGTGATGCATATTGGGCCATGACCTACATTTCACAGTTGATTGAACATAGAGCAAAATATTCACCTGTTGTGTTTAGCTCCATTTCTAAGTAACTGTGAAGGCTAGAGTGTCCAATTTTGCTCCATAGATACGTTTTGGGAAGATCTACTGAAAGCAGTGATGCATATCTGGCCATGACCTATATTTCACAGTTAATTGAACTACTGAATGCAGTGATGCATATTGGGCCATGATCTGTTTCATGGTCCAGTGATTTTGCTTTGTATCTTGAAGATGTATGATTGATTTGATGTATGAACATGATAGCTAGGGATGACAAGTCAGTATGACCAGATGCTTGACCGCAAACTAAAAGTAGGTCACAGTGTCCTTTATTTCATGTTCCAGTGATTTTGCCTTATATTGCAGACTATTTGATGTATGAACATGATTGCTTGGGCTAATGACTCAGTTTGACCTCAGAATAAAAGAAAAACACAGTGGCATATGTTTATGGTCCAGTGATTTTACCTCATATTTCTAACACTATTTCATTGATTTACTTTGTACTTGGGCTAATGGTTTGGGCTAAAACTATGAGTGACCTCATACTGATTGTTGGCCAATGTGACCTACTTTTCATGGTCCAGCTATTTTGCCTGATATTTCTATCACTATTTTATGGATTTGCATCAAACTTGAATTAATGGTTTGGGTTGACACTTTGAGTGACTTCATACTAGTTGAAGGTCAGTGTGACTTAGAATTCATTTTCCAGTGATTCTGCCTCATATTTCTAACATTATTTCATGGATTTGCATCATACTTGGGTAAATGGTTTGGGCTAACTCTGTGAGTGACCTCATACTAATTGTAGGTCAATATGACCTATATTTCATGTTCTAGTAATTTTAGCCAACATCTCAAACACTATTTCATGGATTTGCAGTATACTACGGTTAAAGGTTTGGGCTGACACTGTGGGTGTTTATGTCTCCCTAGCGACTATTAACCTTTTTTAGTGACGACAGTGGCATAAACTTTGCATTAAGTTTTCTGGTTTAGCTCTGTTTTGTGAATAGGCAGTCAAGTGAGACACGGCAGTTTGTGGAATTCTTGTTAATATTTTGGCATGTATTTTCAGCTTCAACAAGACACCAGCCTAAATGAAGTACTCCTACTGGTTCTACAGTACATCCCCTCAGTGGCAATTACAGTACTCAATGTTATTGTTCCTATCATATTCACTAAAGTCATTATTGCCGAGGACTACATGCCATCCTTTGCTTTGAGGCTTACCCTTACAAGGTGAGCTTCCCCCATGTTAAACTTCTAAAATTTGGGACACCTGAAATAATTACCATAATGTCCTAAATATGTAATGGTTTGATTTTACAATGCAGTAATGTGTCCAAAAGATGTAGATGGAATGGCGAACATTGTAGACCCTGATTAGACTGCAGTCTGAGCTGGGTCTGCACTGTGTGCTCCCAGCAGGCACGTGATGTCGAAATGATGTCGCACTGACGTCGATGCGACGTCAGTATGCATGTGACGTCGAAATGACGTCGCACTGACATCGATGCGACGTCATTACGTCGCATCGACGTCAGTGCGACGTCATTTCGACGGCACGTGCCTGCTGGGCCTAGACAACCTATTCCACTTCTTTGAATTATAATGGTGTGTCAAGGCTGGTGTGGATTGAAACTGTTAAGTCTAGTCTAGTCTATCTCATTACCATGCAAGATTGTCGGGGCACCAAAGATGACTTGCAACACTCTGTCTGCCTGGCTCTGATTTCAGTTGAACTCTGTACATTTGAATGTATAGGAATGTATTTCAAAGTTGGTAAGTTTCAAAACCATCCTGACTAAGTCTTTTGAATCTGTATCATATAATTTTAAAAAGAAAATCTTAGTTTTGAGACGGTTTTGACAATTTTAAAATAGTTATTATGTCTTCCTTGTTTTTCCCATAGTTGTCTGTCTGTCCATCTGTCCATGACTTTATCCGGATTTTTGATGAGGGGATGGGGAGGAAAGGGGAGATCGGAGAGACGCATCTGTTGTTGTTTCAAAAACAAACATCTAGTTCCGAAATAATATTGAGTATTGTTGAAGGCTGACTTTTATAGTTTAACACTTTAAAATAAAGCTAGCACCTTTGAAACATTTCTGAGTTTATGGAATCTGTACTGTAAAACACTATTTTTGGCGGTTACTGAATTTTGGCGATATTGGCGGTTAAGGAAAAGAGCGCTAAAATATAAGTCCGCCAATATTACATATATTTTATGTATATACACAGGCACAGCATAACAGAGGTTCAGATAAGAAGGAGTTTTGATAAGTATTTTGGATTTTTAGCTCACCTGAGCCAGCGGCTCCGGGGGAGCTTATAGGATGGTAAGGCTCCGGCGTCCGTCGTCCGTCGTCCGTCCGTCGTCCGTCCGTCCACAATTTCAAACGACTTCTCCTCTGAAACCGCTGGGCCAATTGTAACCAAATTTCATATAGAGCCTCCTGGGACCTTAGGAACGAAAAGTTGTTCAAACGGTCCTGGTCACATGACCAACATGGCCGCCACGCCCATATATGGTAAAAACCTTTAAAAATCTTCTTCTCCAGAACCAATAGGCCGATGGCCTTGAAACTTGGTATGTAGCATTGGGTACGCGAGTACTACCAAGATTGTTCAAATTATGACCTTGGGTTGACCTTGATCTTTTTTACGGCAAGGTCAAATTTGCTTCCTTGTGCTTTTATATGGCAAAATGCTAGAACATAAGATATCTTGGAAACTGTTGCAGATTTTGGGCTAAAAACCAGTATCTACAGTCATCTTAATGAGTACGTGAAGATTTATGACTTTAAGAGGTCAAGGTCATTCTTTGACCTTTGACCCAGAACTCTCATATTTTGACAATTTCGAACAATCTCCTCAACAGCCACTGAGCCAATTGAAACCAAATTTCATATAGAGCCTCCAGGGGTTGAGGGAACAAAAATTTATTCATACTGTCCAGGTCACATGACCAACATGGTGGCCACGCCCATATATGGTAAAAACCTTTAAAAATCTTCTTCTCCAGAACCAATTGAACGATGTCCTTGAAACTTGATATGTAGCATTGGGTACTCGAGTACTACCAAGATTGTTCAAATTATGACCTTGGGTTGACCTTGACCATTTTACTGCAAGGTCAAATATGGGAAAATGCTAGAACATGAGATTTCATGGAAAGTTTTGAAGATTTTGGCCTAAAAATTGGTACATAGAATCATCTTAATGAGTACATGAAGATTTTTGAGTACAAGAGGTCAAGGTCATTCTTTGACCTTTGACCCAGAAATCTCAAATTTTGACAATTTCAAACAATCTGCTCTAAAACCACTGTGCCAATTGAAACCAAATTTCATATAGAGCCTCGAGGGGTTGATGGAATGAAAATATTTTCTAATGGTCCTGGACACATGACCAACATGGCCGCCATGCCCATATATGGTAAAAACCTTTAAAAATCTTCTTCTCCAGAACCAATTGACCGATGGCCTTGAGACTTTGTAAGTAGCATTGGGTACTTGAGTACTATCAAGATTGTTCAAATTATGACCTTGTGTTGACCTTGACCTTTTGCAGCAAGGTCAAATATGGGAAAATGGTAGAACATAAGATTTCATGGAAAGTTTTAAAGATTTTGACCTAAAAAATTGGTATATACAGTTGTCTTAATGAGTTCATGAAGAATTATGAGTACAAGACTTAGAGGTCAAGGTCATTTTTTTACCTTTGATCCAGATTGCTCATATTTTGACATTTTCAACCATTTCCTCAAAAGCCAAAGGGCCAGTTGTGAACACATTTCATATAGACCCTCTAGGGGTTGATTGAATGAAAATTTGTTCAAACGGTCCAGGTCACATGACCAACTTGGCCGCCATTACCGCTTACGGGATAAATCTTTAATATTTTTCTTCCCCAGAACCAATACACCTATGGCCCTGAAACTTGGTAAATAGCATGAAGTACTAGAGTACCACCAAGACTGTTCAAATGGTGACCTTGGGTTTACCTTGACCTTTTTTGCGGCATGGTCAAATATGGGAAAATGCTAGAACATAAGATTTCATGGAAAGTTTTGGAGATTTTGGCCTAAAAATGGTATATATGGTTGTCTAATGAGTACATGAAGATTTATGAGTACAAGTGGTCATGGTCATTCTTTGACTTTTGACCCAAAACTCATATTTTGACAATTTCAGACATGATAAGTATAAGCCACCTTGCCAATTGTTCAGGTGAGCGATTCAGGGCCTCATGGCCCTCTTGTTATACCTTTCCATTAAACTATACATTGTGGCATCCTATTAAAATTGCCTTGATGAGACGATTCTAATAGATGCCACAATGCAAAGTTAAATTGAAAAGTGAGAAAAATTGTCACAAATTTACATCAGATCCTCTGGGGCCATGGTACATCAAGACCGCCAAAATTAATATGTCATTTTCTTTAAACCGCCAAATTTTGATACCGCAGATATTAAGTGTTTTACAGTATTGAGAAACGCAAACACTCAAAGTATGTGTGGAGTCTAGGTAATAGTGTTTATGTTCTCTTGACAGGACGGTGCTGCTACGACTTGCATCCCTTGGGGTATTGATGGGTTCTCTGTATGACAAACTAACTAACAAAGACAGTACGGTTCCTATAGACATTCAGAATAATGAGTGTGACAATTTGCAACCATCATACAACACCACACAACCAGATCAGAATGTAAGTACTGGTATAGACAGTTATGAGTTTATGTTTGGATACCGACAGAGCTCCGAAGAAAAAGTTGGGTTTTTGTTAATACAGCCAGCTCTCGATATCTGCAAGTAGAAAGTCATTTCAAACTACTGATATTTCAAAGTAAATTTTCTGGTCCCAGAAAATTTACTTCGAGATACCAGTAGTTTAGGATAACAAGAGTTGAAATGCAAAGAAAAAAAGGAAATTTGTCTAAACTATATTCTTTGATATAAAAGGGTACTTTGAAATATCAGTGTTTGAGATAATGAGAGTCAGTTCTAATTCTAAGTTGCTTATGCAGACATTGTAAATCTAGATCAGACATCTTAAGAAATTGCCTGGATAAAGTGAATCTGTTAAGAATTGGTTTCTTTTTTATGGAGGACAAAAATGCAATACCTTGACAGTTGACTGATAATCTCAAATGTTCCTGAATTTCAAAATAATAGATTTTGAATCTTTGATGTTATGGATTTTGAGTTGTTAACAGCTAGAAACATAACTAAATAAATGTTTAAATTAAACTGATACATTTGAAACCTGAGTGATTTCTGTTTCTGAGATAAAGAAAAATTTATTGTTTGGGCTCAGAGAAAAATCTTTCTTTACAAACTGAATAAAAGAAACAATTTCAGACATATCTGTATTTATATGGTGAGCAGATACTTTATTAACCCATATCCTTCCATTTTGCAGTGTTGGGAAACCTATGTAGGACAACAGTTGTATAAGTTGCTGATCCTGAATTTCTTGATCGTGGTTATCACGACGTTTGTAGTGAAATTTCCCAGAAAGTAAGTGAAGCACAGGTTACTGTACTTATTCCATTGGAGAAAAGGTTTTTTCCTCCAAAACAGCCCCAAATACTCCATCTCTGAAGAGAAAAAATATCTTAACTCTTTAAGCACCAAAAAGCAGACGACAAAATTTACGTCTGCAAAAATTAAAAAAATGCCTTGTCCAAGACATTTCATATTGAGAATTCAAAGACTAGAGGGCAAACAGTGTAGATCTAGATGAGGCGGCTCATTATGAGCCGCCTCATCAGGATCTACGCTGTTTGCAAATTTTGTTAATTTCGTCACTGGGGCTTAAAGAGTTAAAGCAGATTTACACAAGACTGGATTAGATATTTGGGGTTATTCGGTAAAAACATTTTATAGCCAAGTTATTAAGGAAGGAGAACTTGTAATCCAAAAATGGGCCATATCCTAAAGAAACCACAGCAGTGTCTTATGGTGTATGCATACACCTTGAAGGGCTATAACTCCAACTATGAGGTTTTGCATTCCTTCTCATTCAGTGCTTCTCTTTAAGGAAAGAATTTGCTCTCAAGGAGAGCAAATTCTTTCCTTGAAAAGTAGCCCCCTTTTTGAGAAGGGATTCATTTACAAGAGAAACAAACCGTATTCTGGTAAGTTTCTCACTTTTGAAAATGGCGACCAATCTAAAGTAGTATATCCATTTGCTTTTAGCATATGCAAATGGACCAGCTTGAGCGCACAGTTAAAACTTCGTATTAGAAAATTATTTGGTTAGTCACAACTCAAACTGCAGCCTCTTAGTCTATATTTTGGGTCCATAGAAAAGTATAAAAATAGTTACATTGACCTTTGTTATGGGTGTTATAACCTTTTCAAGAATATTCACAGAGTATTGTTAAGCAAAGGTGGGCAGAAACCAGAGCTCCTTGGGGAAAAGCACCTGACCTGCCACAAGCAGAATGTGGCTTTCTCACATTTGTGCCTGCCAAGGCATAAACGAACAGTGACGGAAAACTGAACGTTTAAGAGTCAGCACTCTTAATCACTATTTCACTGGGGCCCATTCTATTGCTACCAAACTATAATAGAATATTAAATGCTCAGTTTGTATTCAGAAAGGTCTAATACTGAGTAGCATTTTAATATTAGATGGTGCTTTGAACTATGCAGTTGGTTGAGGTACGTATTGGAAACAAAGTCTTCAAATTTAAATTTAAATTTTGCATGCAAAGAATATAAATGTTTACAAATCAATTATTTTTGCAGCTGTTTGTTGATATTGGGATTTCTAAACATATATGGTTTTAAACAAGGGCTCTCACTTTACTTTTGATGACTGACTGTTGTTTGATTTGTCAGTATTGTTTAAATGAACAAGAACTTTTGTTAACAGTGTCTGTAAATTGCTATAAACTGTGTGACGTGTTTTCATATCGAGATTCCATGCTGGTTCTCCTTTCTATAAAGATGAAGAAAACTGACAGTTCTCTCCCCTATTTAGCATACATATTAGAATGATATAAGCTGAAGTT
Organism: Ctena decussata; assembly: GCA_963989385.1. Lineage (NCBI taxonomy): Eukaryota > Metazoa > Mollusca > Bivalvia > Lucinida > Lucinidae > Ctena > Ctena decussata. Next base: position 44,280,575 of record OZ022500.1, read on the forward strand.
AAAAGGCAAGCATAAAGTGGTTATCATGGTGGGCATGATCAGGAGTATATTTTAAATTATAAACATGCAACTAACTTGCTATTTTATTACACTCTATACTTTTTCAGAAATTGCTCGCAGCTTGTTGTCTTTTCCTTCATGTCATACATAAATTGAATTTCTATTTTACAGATTGATATACTCGAAATTGAAAGCCAAGTATAAGTTGGTCGCCATGGTAGGACAGCAAGAGTTTGCCCTGAATAAGAGTGTCCTTGACCTAGTCTATTTGCAAGCTCTCTGCTGGTAAGTGCTCTTAGCAATAGAATTGGAAAGATTAATATGTCAGAGCTCTAGATAAGAGGGGTATTTGATGATAATTGAGGGATAATTTTTTTATTTCTCATTGAAACCATATGTTGTGACCCCTCATCTGAACCGTCTCACCGAGACGGTTCAGATGAGGGGTCACAACATATGTTTTTATGCAGAATTAGTAAAAATTATCCCTAATTATCACCAAATACTCCCTCTTATCTAGAGCTCTGTATGTGCTTAAAATTACAAATTTACTGTCGGTATTCAGACACCTCAGCCATCATATTGTAACAGACTTCTGCAGTGTCTTAAGGTCTACAAGTACTTCTGCCATTTTCGCTAAGGGTGAAAATCATTGGTTATTTCCTGTTCGCTTTGCTGGATAACAAAATCTTTCCAAAATGGGGTCTGTTTTCAAAAGGAAATCATTTGTTCCTGGCAGAGCAAATTCTTTCCTTTTTTTAAGAGTTGACCCCTTTGGGGTGGGAAACAAATATGGAAATGGATTAGCTCCTTCCCCTGAAACTGTACCCATTCACTTACTATGAATTGAGACATTTGTAAAAGTGATTGATGGATGGATGGATTACTTGCGGTGTTATGTCCATTTCAACAGCATTTCTGTCGGGAGGGTAATAATGGTCGACTGTGTTCAATGGAACCCCATTTACAGTTGAAAAGATTTCTGCCTCAAGCAGGATCAAGCCTAGGACTGCTAGATCAACAGGCCAACACTCAACCCACTGAGCTACAGGGGCTGCTGATTTGGGTGATTAATGTCTGATTTCAGGCTTGGCTTGTTCTTCAGCCCAATAGTTCCAGCAATGTGTTGTGTCATGTGCTTCATATTCTTCTATGTTCAGAAGGTAGGTTTTCTGTTAAAAAACAGACTTGTTATCTTAAGGTAAATGGATACACCTTTGACTTTTTCTGCCATATTTACAAAGGGAGACAACTCCCAGATTTAGTATGGGGTTCTCAAAACTATATGCCCCTCCCCATTTTGTGGCGGGGCATAAAACAAGATTCATACTTTTCCATGAAAAAACACCATATACTACAGGCTAAAATATGATTGAAAGACCATGAAAGTCCATTGTGAAATATCAGATGAAAATACATGTACTGCAAGCATAAACAAGACTGTTGGTCCTCTAGCTCACCTGACACCATTTGTTCTGAGCCACCTTGTGGAAGCTGTTTATAGGGGAGGCAGCCATCTTGGTCATTTGACCAATTTTTAGTGTCACAGATTATCTAAGGTTTCACTGCATTCATTTGTGGTTTATTGATTTCAAGGATTGATTTTTATGACATTCATAATTGCAAGATCTTTTTTCAGGGTGTTGTGAATTTCACAGTCTTTTTTCAAGGAATAAAATTTTCACAGTCTATCAAAATTTTAATTTGAACAAATTTCATTACACTTTTTCATGGCATTTTCACTATTCCTTGAAATTTATCATATTTTCAAAATGTTTTCATGACCCTTGGTCAGAGTAGTGTCAATAAACCACGACTGAACGCCGTGAAAACTTAAACTTAAACAACCTGTGAAGCCAAAAATTGGTAACATGACCAAGGTGGCTGCCTCGCCTATAAACAGCTTCCACAAGGTTGCTCAGAGCAAATATTGGCAGGTGAGCTACAGTACCATCAGTCCTCTGGTTTTTGCTTGCAGCTTGTTGCAGCATTTACACTGATATTTCACAACAGAGTTTTATGGTCTTTCAATCATATTTTAGGCCATTAATATATAGTGTTTTCGAGGAAAAGTATGACAATTTTTTTTTACCTTGAAGACCATTGAAAATGATAGTTTCATGCCGAAAATATACAGACTTTCATGGAGTGTTTTTACAGATTTGTCACAGTAATCATTTCACTATATTTTCACTCATGCAAATTCTTGACATTTTCTTCATGTTCAGGTGGCACATCTTAACGGATTTCCAACTGTCTTTTCATGACAAATTTCATGCTTAAAATATACGATCTTTTCATGGAATATTTTTACAAGGTTTTCACGGTAATCTTGTCAGTGTATTATTAGGGATGTGAATTCACCACATTTTCACGGCATTTTCATGTGGCACCTCTTAATGGTGTTTTCACCTGTAATTTCATGAAATATTTTCATGGTCATATTTTCACAGCCTATCATGACTTCCCTGTGAAAACTCCTATGAAAGTCACCGAACATTTCCACCAAAATTTTCACGGCCTTTTCATGACACCTTTTCCCAGTAGTGAAAGTGGCCTTGCCTAACATCAGAAGTAGTTTGTTCATGACTATCAGAAGTTAAAATTATGGATTTGTCTGTCATTTTTACAAAAGGGGAACAACTGTGACATCCTGTTTGCTTTCCTGGAGAACAATGTCCTATAAAATGGGGTCTACCATGAAAGGAAAGAATTTGTTCCAAAGGGAACAATTTCTTTCTTTTGAAAGTTGGACCCCATTAAAAAGGGGGGGCGAAAACAGAAATGGTAGAGTTGCTTTCCCTGAATGTGTATTCATTCAGCGTGCTGATGAGGTGTCTTGCCTCATGTGAAAGAAGCTAGAAGTGCTAGTTGTTCATGAATTTTGATTTGATATGCATATAATATTTATCACATAGCACTACTGGATGTTGCAAGGTAGGTCATAGCTCTAACAGAGTTACTAACTTACATATTTGCTGAATGTTTTAGAGCTTAATATAACATGTATTTTATATAAAAAAAAACAAAAAAAACAAAAAAAAAAAACATGTATTTTATATTAATTTTTGAGCTTCTTCATCCTAGTCTGTAATAGGTGAATGCTTTGTTGTGGTAATGGTGTTTTTGTATGTCTTGAATTTGAATCTTTTTTGCTTACCTGGGCAGAAAGCTGCAGGGAAGCTGATAGGATAGGCAGGCTCTTTGATCTGTGCTTCGTTGTCCCTCAACATTTTCATACTACTTCTTGAAAGCCATTGGGTTGACCAAATTCCATATATATCCTACAGGGGATAGGAGAACAAAAGTTTGTTGAATATATAGTCATGGTCACATGACCAGCCTGGCCATCATGCTTCTCTAGAACCAAATGGCCAATGACATTGAAAACCTTGGATACAGCATCTGGGACTCATCTGCTAATAAATTTATTCAAATGATGTTTTACTTTTTGACAAAAAGCTCAGATTTGTGTCCTAGTGCTTTTGAATGGAAAAATATAATGTTCAACTATTAGAATTCTTGGAAACTGTTGAAGTCAGTATAGTTTTTAAGTTGGTATACACAGTCAACTAAATGAGTATGTGAAGATTTTTGAGAATCAGAGTCAAAATTCGTTCTTTGACCTTGTGTCCAATGCTATTTCAACAATTTCAAAAATCTTCTCCTTCATCCAAGGTCACTCATATTTAAACAATTCAAGCATTTTCTCTAAAGCTACTGAGTGGATTGCAGCCAGATTTGATCTGTAAGTTCCATGGATGGAGGGAGTCAAAGTTTGCTTGAATGGTTGTAGCCACATAGCCTCCAGGGGCTGGTAGAAAAGAAGTTGGTCGCAAGGGTGGTCAGATGATCAAGATGGCTGTCATACCCATATAGGGTGAATCCCTTTTGAAAATCTTCTCCAGAAGCAAATGACTCCTGACATTGAAACATGGTTCTTTCGAATGATGACCAAACGTTGACCTTTGATCTTATTTACTTTTGTATGGGAAAATGATTAAACATTAGTTTCTCTGAAACTATTTATGTCTGTGGTATAAAGTTGGTATGTACATGTTTTGTTAGAAGTCTCCTACTTAAAACATATTTTACTTTTCTGAATATTTTTAATCTTTATCAAGCTCCAGCTATAGATTGGCTCGAAACTGTCCTTAAAACGGGATCAGAGAAGCATATTGCTGAATATGAGACTGAATATCAGTCTAATGTTTTGTCAGCTAAATGAGTACTTGAAGACTTTAAGTACCAGAAGCCAAGGTCAGTCTTTGACCTTTGTCCAAGGTCAATCACAATTTTAAACATTCTTTTCAAATCACTGGGCTGACTGAAGCCAATTTTCATATGGAGCCTCTGTGGGCCAGAGGAACTAAAGCGTGTTCAAAAGGTTATGTTCTCATGACTAAGATTGCCTTCATACCTCTAAAATCCTTGATCCATGATACAAGATGGCCACCTGCTCACTTTTCACATTAGAACAGAAGAGAGGCATTATACATTAACTCAGTGAGCCATTTGAGGGCCTCATTTCCTTGCTTTTGTTCATGTTCTATGTATATCAGTCTGTGTTGTTTTGCAGTATATTGACTTTGCTTCTATAATGAGTAATGAGTACTGTAGACTGAGAATTTTAGCAAATGTTTATTTCCTCAAATTAGAACTAAAATAAAAATATTCATATCTTAAATGAGCTTTTCTTATGGTTCTTTGGATTGATAAAAGCTGCAACCATTTTGTAATATTTTCATTTTGGGGAAACTTCTGATTTCTGAAGATCTGGGGAAAATATCACTGTTGCTAATTCTTCCTGATTTATCGCATATTTGTTTGTTTATTCTAACATGTAATGCATGTGCAGATAGGGAAAAAACTCATCCTTAATTTATCTCTGATGTACTATACTAACAATATGTCCTATAACAGTTCTAAGTATTGAGACAGATGGGTGTGAGTAAATAGTGCAGACCCAGGTCAGACTTCTCCTACAGTCTGATCAGAGTCTACACTGGATTCCATTCCATCTGTTTTGGACACATCACTGCATTGTGAATCCAAACTGCTACATTTTAGAGCAGGTATGGAAATAATTTCAGGTGTCAACGTTTTTGAATTTTTACGGTGTATTTGGGCACCTTAGCCCATAAACTACTAATTTCTGTAAACCCTCTTCCATCTAACATCTAACATTTTTTATGATTTTAGATATTACATGTAGATATTTCTTACGCTTTTCCAATTGATGTTCTCTAAAATTCTTATTGAGTTGCATGTAAATGTTGTAAAACTTCTTGCCCTCCTGTAAAATGATTTCTTGAACTGTGAAGTTATTATATCAGATTTAGAGAAAAAAAAATTATAGAAAATAAGTAAATAAATAAAATAAAATTGTTAAAATCACTAGGATGCATAGTTTGACTTCCTGTGTAGAAGAATCTGTCAAGTCTTGGGTGATTATGCTATAAGATGGGGTTTTCACCTTCTAAAACAATCACAAAAATTTAGATCCATCTTACAAGACAGGTCTAGATTTTTTAAGTTCTTTGGTAGGAAACAACCCTGTCTTACATCCGAAGAAACACAGTAACTTTTTATAAACAACAACAACAACAGTTGTAGCATTCAGAATCAGATAAAAAGAAAAAAACATTAATTTACAGATAGAAGTGTCTTCTATGGAAGAATTGTTTAATCCAGCCATTTTGCCATAAAAAATTCAACTGCTTCACTGTATGAATAGAATGTATGGTAAACATTCTAAAATTTTGAACACCAATGTATAGTGCAAAAATATATAGGCAAACAGTTTAGACCCAGATCAGACTACTCCTGAAGGAGAGTCTGATCAGGGTCTGCACTGGTTGCTATTTCACTAACTGTTTTCGAAAAAAAAAATCTGAAATATAATTTTTCCATGCTTTTCCTGGGGGTTGCGGAGTACGAAATTTGAGAATATTTACAGTATTTGTTCATATTTCAGGCAGCCCTCATTCACACATGTGAGCCAGTTCAGCAGTCTGGTACCTCAAAGTCAAACTCTCTCTTCATGACAGTCCTACTGCTGTCCTTTGGACTTTCTGCTGTGCCTATTGCATTTATGATAGGCAGGTTAGTAAGATGGAAAGTGACTATTAAAAATGTTGAAGGTTACTTTTCCAGGGCACTTTGTGCAAGCAAATATGAACATTGTCTGAGCATGCATCATTGTTCATGTTCATATCGGTTTTGCATCTGCAATCAGCTTCTCTGCCTTGCAGTTTATGTCAATAAGTGTGGCTCAGGGCTGTACATTGTTTGCCAAGACCTGCCCTGAATTTTTTGGGGTTTAGCAAAACTGAAGTAGTTAAATAGAAAGGGGAAGTGTCACACTAAATTTGGGAAAGGTACATTTATACTTAAAACCTGGTTGCAATCAAAATTATATTCAGTGGGGTTATTTGCCCCTGCTGTCAGGCTATGTACTGTTATTTTGCTTGAAGTTCCTTTCTGGGTGAATTGATTGAACAAAGGTAAGTTTACTGTTACAATCAGAATTTTGTAAGAGGGGTTGTCTGTCCCAGCCCGAGGCTACATACCTGACCAAAAAGTGGTTTTTGCCCTATTACGCCTTGATTGTTTGGGATTCACAGAAATGATTAAAATAAGGTAAGTTTTCTGTTACAGTCTGAATTTTGTCTAATGAGGTTATCTTATTGTGCACTGGGGCTTAATAAAACAGAATGTTGAAAAAAAAAAAGATCAAAGATAAGAAAATGAAAAAAAAAAAAAAATGAAAAAAAAAAAAAAAAAAAAAAAATAAGGTTAAATGGATTTCGATGGCAGGATATCATGTGCTGTTTGTGAATGTTTTATTATTTGTTAAAACCAAGTGGGGAATTGCATTTGAGCAAGTGTCGCATAGAACTTTTCTTAGTGACATATTTTTTTCACCATTTTCTGCCCTTCTTTCAAAGTAACAACAGTAGACAAAAATACGAAAAATGAAAAAGTATGAAAATGTTCTCTAATGACTTTAGTACATCCTTGAGTTATTTGGGCAGACCTCTATTGCTTTCTGCCATTTTTTACAAAGGAGAAAATCTTTCATGACATCCATCTTGATTCCATGGAGGACAAAGCGTTCCCAAGAGGGTCTCTTCTCTTGAAAGAAAAAAATTGCTCCAAAAGGAACATGTTCTTTCCTTTAACTCTTTAAGTACCAGTGACGAAATTAGCAGGCGGCCTCATCTAGATCTTTACTGTTTGCCTTCTAGTCTTTGAATACTCAATATGAAATGTCTTGGACAAGGCAATTTTTTTTAATTTTTGCAGACGTAAATTTTGTCGTCTGCTTTTTGGAGCTTAAAGAGTTAAGAGTTGACCCCAATTAAAAATGGAGACAAAAATGAAAATGACTGATTTGCTACCTCTGAAAGAGTATCCATTCACTTTAAGACCTTACAGTATGACACAGAATTTGACTGCAACTGACAATAATAAGGGTGCACCCCTAACCCATTTACCCATACCTGACACACATATTAGGAAAATAAAGAACTCATATTTCTTCTTGCAGCATGCCCCCATCCAAAAGTTGCGGACCATTCAGGGTCTACTCTAGTGATAACTACGTCATGTTTGATGCCATCTCAAACTTGGTGGACACCTTCCCATCTGAAGCAAGAGATGTTTTGTCCTTTCTTGGAAGAGGAGCGTTCATGGCTTTAATAGGACTTCTTCTGTGGTAATAATCTTGCTTTTGCTTTCCAAGCTATTTCTTTAGACTGTTGCTGATACTGTGACCATTATGTAAGTCTGTGCTAAAAAAATATGTTCCATTTATCAGAATGTTCTCCAAATCTTGGAGTTTATAGTTGTTGTTAATTCCCTACTATGAGTGTTTGAAGCACATTGCAGATGGACAATTTCTTTCCAGTTATACTACATACAATCATCAAACCTGGCATTAAATTTGTTCTTAAAAGATAGTTGTATGGCAAGCCATTTTACTATCTATTATGGAACATAGATATCTCATTTATTATATCAGATATCTAATATATGTCTTATTTATTATATAAGATATTTTATATATTTCAGATATCTAATATAATAAGTAAGATATCTTATGTAATATATTAGATAACTAATATAACATATAAGATATCTAATATAACATAAGAGATATCTTATATTCTATATAAGATATCTGATATAGGATATGAGATATCTCATATATAATACAAGATATCTTAAATAGGATATGAGATATCTTATTTAATATTACATATAAGATAGCTTATATAGTATATCAGATATCTTGTTAAATATATAAGATATCTTATATAGCATATAAGATATCTTATATAGCATATAAGATATCTTACATAATTTATCAGATCTCTAATATGTTATATAAGATATTTTATATGCTATATAAGATATCTTATATATTATATAAGATATCTTATATGTTATATAAGATATCTTATATGTTATATTAGATATCTTATATGCTGTATTATATTTCTTAATTGGCATATAGGATATCTAAAAAAATAGTGTCCAAACATTTTCTTTCGTTTTCGAGCATTATGGATGAATTTATGCAATAATAACAATCAAACATGATTTTTCAGTGCATTTTAAAACATTTGCCAGGTCCCTTGGGGCCTCTTGAAAATCATGGCCTTTGGCCAAGGTTTTCAACAGTCCCCAAGGAATCTGGCAAATGTTAAAAGGCTAAGGTTTTCAACAGGCCCCAAGGGACCTGGCAAATGTTAAAGGTATATTCCCTTGTATTTCATTACGAAATAATCACAAAATTATGAAAGTGGTAAGTTGTATACAACATAATTAAGAGTTGGTCAAAAACTCTTCAGCGAAAACATCTTTGTTACGGAGCCAGAGACGATATATTAATCCGTACCCTTCTTAATTATTCACAAATATTTTGTTGTCATAAACAGGCGTTTCTGCAAGCATGTTTTGAATTTTATGATTGGTTGAGTAAATAAATTTACAATAGCATTAAAGTCTAATCTGTGCACGTGAGTTCTTTTCAGCCAATAACTGTCCGAGGTCGATTAAAGAAAGGGCTTAAAAGTATTCATGATATAACTTTAACCTGATTAACTATAATTGCTGGGCGTATCCAGTCTTCATTTTTGGCGGGAATGGCGGTCCGCTATTGGTGCTCTTTCTTGTATTTTGCTAAATTCTCCTATTTTCAGTGGCCATCACAAATCATAAATTTGGCAGATAGATGTACTTTTAATAGCAATCATTATCATGCCTAGGATATACTTTTTTCTGAGAAATATAAAAGTTTGAAAAGTTTTTAAAATATTGCGGGTGTAAATCTTTAAAAGGCCAAGGTTCCAAGGTTTCAGCAGGCCCCAAGAGACCTGGCAAATGTTAATGCATGAAAACCCATGTTTGATCCCTACAGTGATTTTGTTTCTTTGTTGTTTGTAGTTTCCTAATGTACTATTACTGGGCTGTTGGACAAGCCAATCACAAGATGACTGAGCTGCTGAGGGACCAGCTGAAAGAGGTACTGTATTTATCTTTAAAATTCTAATCATTGGGACAGATTGGTCTGTGCAAACAGTGCAGGCCCAAATCAGACTGCTCCTTCAGGAGCAGTCTGATCAGGGCCTTCACTGTCTTGCCATTCCATCTGCATCTTTTGGAAACATTACTGCACTGTAAAACCAAACTGTTCCATTTTTAGAACAATTTCTGTAATTATTTTCAATGTCCTAATTTTTACAACACACTAAGTAAGTGAGTGACTGTGAGTGAATTTGGGTTGAATGTCCCACCAACACATCAACACACCAACACATCATAAGGAGACTTGATCTCGGTTTCATGTCTCATCCAAAAGATTGAAGCGAGAGATTGAACCTGTGACCCCTGGATTGGGCCTGATTCACTACTCTACGACCACTCCTCAGTGCTCAGTGCTCTTAAGTTTTTGGACTGTATTATGCCATAAGGTCTGGACCGCCGTCATTGAGATTAGTGAGGTTAGATATGATAGTGAGACTCCCTAAAAAAATTGTTTCGAAGTTAAACTAAAAAGATATAAAACTTAAGGGTTGGTTCTTAAACCAGTTTGAATATTTTAGAGAAACTTAACAAGAAGTGGAAATGTATAGTGAAAAATAAGTAAGATTTGAAAACTTTATGGGAAGCGTCACCGAGAAGGACAGGATAAGGAAAGATTTTATCTCTGTCTTTGAAACATGATGTGTATGCAGGCCAGGATCTTTAATTTAATTATGGCCACAAGTAGCTGGTCTCTCTGGACACCCGGTGGGGCTTAGGGACAAAAGAAAGACACCATTATCAGGGTTCCAGCTAAAATAGAAGTATTTATTGAAAAATGAAGAAAATATCATACTTACCGTTAAATTTATGTTATGACATCTCATTGCCTAGGCGAGGCGATTCCAATGAGATGTCACAACATGTATTTCAATCTAACCTTATGGAATATCATCAGGTGCTCCTTATTACATGTACATATATTCCTGCATTGTATTGGACACACAGCCCCAGATGGCGGGGCTTAACCTCAAAGCCCACCCCCTAGATCCAGGGCTGGTATGAGGACAGAGAAATACCTGAGCAAACATAGCAGTTTGTTTCACAGAACTGTTTCTTGTTTGCAGAACCATTCATAGTTTGGAAAAGTGCAGAAAAAAATGTACATCAGCAGTCTGTTAATGTTTAGCAGAACTGAGAGTGAAATGACAAACAGACCAGATTTGACAATGACATTGGTAATAGGAAGGTTGTACACATTGTCTGAATTTGTCTCAAACAAATAATTTTTCTCAAACAATTTAATACAGGGTTGTGTATGAGTTGGACAGGTAAATCAAATGTTTTATTATGATTTCAGGAGGGCCAAGACAAGCAGTTTCTGTTGGCCAGGGTGAATGAGGTTCTGAGTGGAGAGGAAATCTCTGAGGTTGTTGCTACTGGATAATTGCTGACTGTAGCCCCAAGTTTTGTTGATTTCATGTGTGATATTGGATGGAGAATAGATCTGATAAACTTCCATTGTGAATTGAAATCAAATTAAAGCACTATTTATATGCAACAGGCAGATCAAAATTGCCTGAGCAATGGTAGAATTAGGTTAACCCTTAAAGCGCCAAAAATTAAAATTGTTGAATTGGCAAACAGTGTAGATCCAGATGAGGTGGCTCATAATGAGCCACCTCATCTGAATCTACACTGTTTGCCCTCTAATGTTCGAATTCTCAATATGATATTGCTTGGACGAAACATTTTTTGAAATTCTGCAGACCTAAATTTGGTTGTCTGCTTTTTGGCACATTAAGGGTTAAAATGAACTTTCGCTATAAGCTTATAGAAAACCCTTACCAGACAGAAACAAATCTTCATATTACAGGGCCCAATTGTTCAAAGCAGTGTTAGCTTAATGAAGTTATTTTTCAACGATTCTAGTAAACATAAAATCAAGTGTGCTAACATTTTTGCTGAAAAAATGTGAGGAGTTTCGTCAAAAAATGGCAGTGTTTTTGATTACAATACATTTGAAAATAAAATTTTTTGTTTAGTAACTATGTCATTAGTTTTGAACGATCGGGACCAAAACGTCTTTATTATTTGTTTACTTGTTTTGTGATGTTCATATTTGTATATCCATAGTTAAGTTTTGGATAGTCATAGTTTGAATTATTCAGTATCACAAAATTTGATAAAAAGGAGACTTCAAACTCCCATGATTCTATATATATGCTGGATATGATCCCTTTTCAGACTGGAAACCTGTTTTGGGGACATATGCAAACAGTGCAGACCTAATTCAGCCGCCGAACGCGGGGTCTGATCTAGGGTCAACACTGGTTGCCTACAGGAATTTCTACGCAAAATACATTAAAAGTGCAACCAGTCACCAGCAACCCCTAAAACTAGAAATAGAGTCATCCAAAAATTAGTTTTGAAATTGGTATTCAGGTTTTGGATAGCTGATATTTCATATCAAAAATGCACCTGGGGCCGTATTTATAAAACGACTAAAGTCATTGTTATGTTGTTGCTAAGGCAGAATTTCTATGAAGGAGGTTACCTACAACCATGAAATTTGCTCCGATTGTTCCTCCAGAGAAAATTATAAGTTATAAATATGGCCCCTGGTCCTAGTTGCATGTCTTGCAATAGCTACACTACCAAAGCTACCAGCAGACTTACGCATTTTGATATTGATTGGCATAATTGGCAGTGTCATTTTGGTGGCACCTGGTCAAAGTTTAAAAAAAATCTGAGTAAGCTATTTACACTGTTATATTATATTTATTTCAGTTAAGTTTCAATGTACTTTCATTCATGTATAAAGTAAATAAAAACCATAAAAAAAAGAAATAAGTAAAATGTTGTTGCAATTTTGTCCAGATACCAGTTTTTGAATCTTTTTTAAAACCAACTTAACTATAAACATCATATTAATGTTATAGTTTAGACATTGGATGGATGGATGACTTGGGATTTTACGTCCTTTTTAAAAGTATTTCTGTCATATCGGGACGATCGTAGGTGATAATGAAAGGCTGTGTGCAATGGAACCCCATTTACGATTGAAAAAAGTTCCGCCAACAGCAAGGCTCGAACCCCGTACAGCTAGATCAGCGGGCCAGCCCTTATCCAACTGAGCTACTGGGCATCGGGCAGATGTTTGGTTGGGGTAAGGTTGCCAATGTCATGACATAAATTTAAGTTAATTCTGATGTCAGACCAAGGTCATAGGCCTTCTGGAGTCATCAGATTTCATGAATGCTTTCATCTGATCACTTAAGACTACATGTCATTAAACTAGGTCATGTGGTTTTGCAGTTTCCAGCACATTTTGGATTGTTTAGGTGCTACCACCTGATCTCAACATTTCATCATTTAACCCTGTGGCACTCAGAACGGCCAAACTCTCTGGAGTTTTGGCTGTTCTGAGTGTAATAGGGTTAATCTCACCATTTCATCACTTGGAAAACTAGGTCATCACTGGTTGATGGCCTTCTTTCACAAATTTCCATGCAATTTGCAGATTTCAATATAGTTTGCTTCTGCTGGTCCTAGAACCACCAGATTTCAACATAGATTATATGTTGGGAGACTAATCACAGGTCACAGTGACCTACTTCATTGAAATGCACTGCACTTTGCAGATTTAAGCATATTTTGGCTTCTGTGCCAGAGAGCCACTGGATTTTATCAATACAGTCATCTGATCTCTCAAGAATACGTATCATGAAACTAGGTCATAATTGGTAATGATGACCTACTTTCCTGAAATTCATTGGAATTTGCATTCAAATGCAAATTCCACTGAATTTCAGGAAAGTAGGTCACTTTAATGAATGCAGATTCAACTGAAAAAATTTTCTGAAGGTTTGAATTATTGTTTCACAGAACCTAGACGGAAATAATTTATACATGTACTTCTATGATAGATACTGCGTCAAAGTTTTACTCAGTGACAGTACCAATATCATTCCTCCCATTCTGTTGACCTTGAAGGTCAAGGTCACATAATCTTAACTTTTAATGGAGAACAGGAACCAGGTCATGTGTTTGGTGACTGCTGCTTTTGGATATCCGTAATTTGAATAGATATCCATAATCATTTGATTGGATATCTTCAAATCCAGATTCAGCAAAATTTGTTGGCATATTCAATATTTGAATTACTTATATCCACCAGTTTGGGTGTCAAGTATTCACTTTAATTTTTGGATATCCATGAATTGGTATATGGATATCTATAATTTTTTTGGAAGTTCATAATTTGATATATGGATTTCCAGAAACAATACTGAATATCAAATATCAAAAATTCAAATAATGGATATCAAAAGATAAAGCAGAATATTTGATATCGACTTAGGAATTTTTATAGAATGTCATCAACTGTAAATGTCCGGAATTTTATAGAATGTCATCAACTGTAACTGTCCGGAATGAGAACTTTAATTATGAATATCACAAATTGGATTTTTAGATGTCCAATACTAGGCTTTTTTTTTGTGGATATCTATATATCAACACCAAATATTTGTCTTAATTATAATACAATAATATAAAAAAAAAGTTAAATGGATAACCAAAAATTGAATTATGGATATCCATAATCAAATTTTGGCTGTCAGATGATTTAGACGAATATTGGATATCCATAAGTGATATTATGGATAACCAAAAGTCAGGTGAATATTGGATATCCAGCAATGGACAGATTCACTGAACTAATGTGGATAGCTAAAAAATCAAAAGCTGCAGATATTCTATAATCAAATTTTGAATATCTGAGAATATGGCCAATAAGGGATCAATCAAGTAAAATGATGGATATCAAAGAATAAAATTACATACAGATGTCCTAGAATAAGTAGTAAAACGACACTCAGTTATTACCCTTACCTGCACAATTGTCCTAAAATTTGACCTTGTGGAAAAATTAATTGGAATGCTCCGGAAGAAGGAGCAGTGAAATCTGTGTCCACATTGTTTTTGTCTAGGCACACTTGTCCCAGTATTTAGGATAATCACTGTAGCTCTAACTGAATGTGAAGAGGTGTACTTTAAGGGGAAGGAACTCTCCCATTTTCATTTTTGCCCCCTTATCTAAAGGGGTCAAATCTTAAAGGAAAGAATTAGCTCCCATAAGAGCAAATGATTTCCTTACAGAGTAGATCCCCATTTAGAAAAGCTTCCTTGTACATGGAAGCTAAGAAAAAGAGTGTCTTAGAAGTTGTTTCCCTTGAAAACCAGTGTATCACTACACCTTAAGTCTATTTATAGTTGAGATAGTTAAAAATAGCAATAGGACATTCCTGGCTTTGTATGTGTATTGGTTTCTAGCAAATGTCTCTGTTCAACTTAACATTATGGGTATGACTATTCACAGGGAACCATCAGTATGTGTATATGGGTGCAATTTTGTTTTGACAAGCCTGATCGACTTTGAATGGAATAAAATTTACACCCATGAAAACTATTTTAAACCCAAGCAAACATGATTTAGTGTTCATGATTTCTGATTCATGGCGATGTGATAAAATAGTACAGGAAGGAAAATAATAAGGATTATTGGTAAGTTAATCTGTTAATATCTCTGTGTACATGCATGTAGGTACCATATTTTTAAAGTTAAAATTCATGTTATTTAGTGTCAGTACTGTTTATCTGTACTGTACATCCCATAATGTGCTTAAGTATCGGGACACCTAAAATCATTAATTTTCCATTTGGGACAAATGGAAAATTAATGGATTTAGGTGTCCCAATATTCAAGCATGTTAGGGTATTTGGACACAAAAAGTCAACCAGCTAACACTAGCCTTGTCAAATTGGTAGTCAAAAGTTGGACCATGATTGGCAAAAGTGTAAACATTGATCAGACTGTTCTTCTAGGAGCATTCTGGTCTGGGTCTTTACTGTTAGTTTCCTGAGGCATATCTGACATGTACTTCGACGAAAATTTTGTATCATTATTATCCTAGCTGCACTCCATCATGCACTGACATTAAAGCTGTGTTTACATGGGCAATGCAGCAGGTAACTTTGACATTTAATATTTGGTCGTGTGAACACTGCAGCAAATATTTCATTGCCAAAGTTTATTTGACAAAGATTCTGTGTCACATTTACTTTGACAAATAATTTGCTCCATGTAAACACAAAATGTTTGGCATACTTTCTTTGTTAAAGTTTCTGTGACATAGAAACTTTGCTTTGTGTGAACCCGGCCTGCGGCGTAACCAACAAACTTTCTAGGATTCTAAGATGAAATTTTACAGTGAATCTCAGCTTGAGAACTACAGATGGAGCTAGGGTAAATATGATGGGGTTTACAAACATTTCCGCTTGTATGGTATACATATTTTTGGGCAAATCCGTGTTTAAAATTCAGACAAATGGTACATATTGGTTGGTTAGTGTAATAGTAGCGACCTTGCTCCTTATTCATTCTAACTATTCTTGTGTATTCTTCCATTGCCTTGCTCGCAGCAGGTAGAAGTAAATTAGCTTTTTATAAGCAACCCTTTGACGCTTAAGTTAAAATTCTCAAATACATTGTAATTACCCAAAATATTTAGAAATCTAAATCTAAACTTACTTTAGTTACTTATCCTGAAATGAACACAATAATATGTGTTGGAATGGCTAAAAAGTTCAGACCTTACATCAAACTACTATTTTAGCAATCTAATCAGGATCTACACTGTGCGTAGGCTCTTCTGCCCCAATATATAGACTCCTTGCGGTAAGTGTAATTTGTAAGCATCCTTCTGAAACATTATGCTCTTTTTAACTCTTTCACTACCAAAAAGCAGACGACAAAATTTACGTCTGCAAAAATTAAAAATATGCCTTGTCCAAGACTTTTTACATTGAGAATTCAGAGACTAGAGGGCAAACAGTGTAGATCTAGATGAGGCGGCTCATTATGAGCCGCCTCATCAAGATCTACGCTGTTTGCAAATTTTGCTAATTGTGTCACTGGGGCTTAAAGAGTTAATTTCTGTATTTCCTTTGAGTTGCATCTTAACAGTGCTGCAGGTAAGAAGGGGTGACAGGGAATTTTTGAATAACTGTCCATGTTCGACCATAAACTTGTATGTTGTGACCCCTCATTGGGACCTCATCAAGATGGTTAATATGGGGGTCACGTGCACAACCTGTTTTCATTGACAAATAAGACAATTAAGTCATTTTAGAATGATCCTCAAAATTCCACCTTATCCGGAGCCCTGCTCATAAGGCATTTGCAAGCTGCACATACCCAGAACATCTTGCTCATATACAGTAACAGAATAGATAAGGGACGTGCAGTATGCTCACACAGTTTGGTTCAAAATGCAAGTTGCAAGCATATGCCATGGTCAGACTGCTCATTAGCACAGGTTGGTTTGGTCTTGCTCTGTTCACAGTACACATATGCCAAATGAGATTCATTTATGGTATTTCTTTTTTCATCATTTTGATTTGTATAAAATGAGGTCAGCTGCTGTTCTGAATAACATTACTGTGAATATTTGGACATAAAAGCTTACACAAACATTGTAGACCCAGATCCTTAGGAGCAGTCTGATCAGGGTCTGCACTGTCCGCCATTCCACTGAGATTATTTGTTGACAGTTTGCTTGACAGTAGCATCAATATTCAAATTTTAGAATACTAATTTTGCTGTTCTTGTCAATGGTCAATTAGCTGTCTCAACCATTTGGGTTATCATAGTACCAAATCATATAGAAATATGATCATTTTCTCTGGATAAATGATGCTTTTAGTATGGTTATTAGAAGTTGCACAAATAAACAGCAATACTTTATATTACTAAGTATCTATATAACAGTGCTGACCCAGCTAGATCAGGCCACTCAGGCAAGTTTGATCATGGTTTATACTGTTTGCTTCTAAAGAAGCAGTCTGATTAGGGTCTTTACTGTTCATGCTGTTTGTCATTCTATCTGCATTATAATGTTTGGAACTGATCCATTTTTTTATGACAATTATGTGTGTGTATTTCAATTCTCGTAATGATGTATCCATAGCTGCAGTAACCGGGTGCCGTACGTCTGTCCGTCCATGACCTTATTATTATTATTACAAGTTAATTAGATGTACTTTATATGTCCCAGTTTTTAGAATTTTTATGGTTATAGTTTTCTGAGAACTCGGCATAAAAACGCTTGCATGTATAATGAGAGGCCTCACAGAGTGTCTGCCAAAGCAAAGACTTTGATCAGCAGCTGCATAAGCTACTTCTATACTGCTGCCCTGGCTGATCAGTCTTTAGTATTTCTCAAGGTGGATTTTTCAGGATCCGTAATTTTCTCATGTGAGATTACTCATTCATAGAAATAGGGAATTTAAATAGTTAAATGATATAGGAATTAGCACATACCCTATTTCTTCCATTAAACACCATCTATCTAATAAATGCCCCCACCTTTCTTGTTAAAAAGTGACCACATACCGGTCACCAAGAGCGGCTCCTGGTGAGACCCACCGAATGAATATCCAATTTTTGCCACAAGAGTCATTTATAGGATATGGCTCTGAATTGCAGCATCCCTGGGTTGTTTATTAGAAGAAATGAACCATGACACTACAAAACCAACAAAGAGTGGCATGTGTACCCAGTGAAGAGTCAGTTTAGCTTGGGCATCCGCCCAGTCTTATCAGAGTCTTTGCTGTCAGCATGGAGGTAGCTTACACCCTTAGTTACCCTTTAAGCTCACAGTGAAGCTTGTCTACACTGGGCAGATGCCCAAGCTGATCTGAGTCTTTGCTTGGCCCTCATGCCACTTTGTTGTTTTGTGGTGTAAATGGCTCATATGGTTAATGGATTCATCTAACATGCATGCTGTATGCTTATTATGGCAATTATGGTACTTTTTCTTGTTTATCTTATTACATGATCTTAAACAGCTATATATATCAGATTACAAAATCGGTATGAATAGTTTGTCATCCGGCTTTTTATGATCATATATTTTACTGATATGACCCAAAAGTACATAAAATGTAATGATATTTGTCTCAGCAAGAAAAATAATTAGTAAAAAAATCTGTTTGAAATTACTGGTAAAGCTAAAAGATACTAATGATAAGAACCTAAGCAAACAGTGATATACTAGATCAGACTGTATCTTTAGGGTCTGCCCTGTTTGTCAGCGGTGTTAAATTACATTTAAAATATTGTGATCAACCGTGGATTTTCATGCAGGGAGTTCACTGGAGCCTGAGAAATTAAGGTGAGTAGTTCTGACTTTAGTGCACTTGCTTGACCAATTCACAGGGTTTCTCTGTCCGATGGGTGGAAGAGGTGGGGGTGATATTTCCTACACATAGCAACCGGGCTGCTGAATCATAAACCAGAGGTCTTGGGTTGTTACCCGGTCTGGCCACATTCTTTCGTTTCTCCTTCCGCTGATTCAAGAAGGGCAATTGTCAGTTACTGGCGAAAGTATGTGCACTTAGTACTGGTTAACCGAGGTCTAAGGAATAGTGTGGTTAGGTTAACTGACTGTCCGGACATGACCATAGTTGTTAATCGTGGATGTAAAGCAAGAAATCAATCAATCAATCCTAAACATAGCATATGCTACCTTTGCAGGTAGAAGTGTCTGCATTGCTGAGTGGTTAGCAATTCTGACTTAAGGTGGTGATTTATGATAAATGTAAAAATCTGCATAAAACCATAAAAAAGGAACGTATCTCCCTGAAAGTTAGCAGACTTCTTATTTTTGTTGTTCTTTACAGTTTAGAGTACAAAATAGACGTACATGCTGCTTAAAAAAGTGTTTTTATAAGGAAAGATCAAAGGGTAATTTTCTGCGAATAAATCTGAAAAAATAATATCGTTATTGAAAATTTACGCAATGCTGAAGGTGCAATATTGCATAATGAAGAGCGTCCTAGCAATTATTTATTCCAACTCTTTCTCAAATTGTAATGTAGACCAGATGAAAACAGTAGCTTTTTCTCAATGTTCAGCCATGTACAAAGTCAATGTACACTGGACGCATTTATTAAATATAGGGTAGGCAAGCATACCTATGTTAACACCTACAATATAAATAATACATTACTGACATGATCAGTGGTGTGTAGATGAAATTGTTCAACCTTGTTAAAATAGTATCACCTGTCTCACCTGTGTGTTTTGACAAAAAAATTTGGACACAGACTGCATCTTTTTTCAACTGCTCAGCCTGATAATGTGTGAAAGAGATGGAAAAAATAATTGCTAGGACGCTCTCCATTATGCAACAAGGTACTCTAAGCACTAAGTATATTTTCAATAACGATATTATTTTTTCAGATTTATTCGCAGAAAATTACCCTTTGATCTTCTCTTATAAAAACACTTTTTAACATTAACAAATGCTGAATTTTGGGATTCTAAATTATGAGAAACAACATAAAGAAGGCATCTGCTAAGTTTTGGAAAGATCAGTGTTATTTTGAGTATTTTATGCAGATTTTTGTCTTTGTCCCAAATCAGTGATTATCACCACCCCCTATTGCACTCAGAACGGCCAAAACTCCATATAGTTTTGGTCGTTTTCAGTGCAGTAGGGTTAAGATCATGGATTCATGGGCTTGAGTGCCACTGGAGGGGGAGGTTCTGTGGGAATCTAAAGGGCGCTTCCTTGCACAGAGCACTGTAGTTTATAATCACCCTCTCATTGTCCTGATATGACAAATACTGTTAAAAGGATGTAAATTTGTAACCAGCCTGCCGGGCCGGGTAGCGCAATCGGTAGGGCACCTGACTCGTAAGTCGGAGGTCCTGGGTTTTGAATCCCGGTCTGGCCACATACTTTTGTTTCTCCTTCGCTGATTCAAGAAGGGCAGTTGTCAGTTACTGGCGAAAATATGTTCACTTAGTACTGGTTAACCGCTTAGGAGGTCTAAGCCTGCCCAGGAATAGTGTGGTTAGGTTAACTGACCGTCCCGACATGACCTTAGTTGCTTACTGTGGACGTTAAGCATCAAATCAACCAACCAATGTAACCAGCCCATATACATTACAGGTAAAGGTGTGAAAATTTATTCAGCCAATCAGTGGAGCAGTTTTAAGACACGATAAATGATTTGGAGCAGAGTTTGTGCAGTTTGTCATTCATATCTTTATCCATCAAGTGAAAGATGGCCTTGTGGAAAATAACTCCTTCCAGAATTGGGGTCAACTCTTAAATGAACGAATTTGCTCCTCAAGGAGCTAGACTAGATCTTAATTCATAAGGGCTTGGTAGTCCAAGGAAGCACAAAAGTGGTCTCCCTTCAATAAAATGGCTCAAAAGGATTGGAGATGTAACCATTTACCTTAAATTCAAAAATATGTGATCTTATCAAAACTGAAGAAAGAGTTTTATATAAAAGAAATCGTGATTTGAAATGATAAAAGTGTATAAAAGAAATTGTGATTTAAAATGATAAAAGTGTATGTTGCATATTAATTACATATATTATGTCATCAGATTTTCCCGACAGATTAATTACAATTCTGAATTCATCTTTTCTTAGGAGAAAGAAGTTACGTTAGCACTGATCTGAGGCAGAGACATGCTGCAGTAGAAGTGTAGAACCAGATCAGGCAGTCTGATTTTGATCTGCCCTGTTTGCCATAGTCATTGTTATTCCAAGTTAAAGCAAACAGGCCAAGATCCGGGTGAGAATCAGAATCTATATGGCAAGCTGAAAAGGATTAAAACATTTATTCAAGTTTATGATTTTTGTTTTCTTGATATCAGGATATGGCAAAGCAGCACTTTTGAAACCTGGGCAACCATAAAAGAAACAGTCATTTGAAATTATACTGATTCATGTATTTATTTTGTAGATTTATCACATATCAGTTCAAATTATCCTGATTCTATATTTCAATCAACTTGCTTTAGGAGAATCATGCAGAGTGCAGCCTAGGGGATGATTTAGTAGTTTAGTAGACAAAGTTTTCCTCGAAACTGGCTGATTTCACACTTTTTAAGCTGAGGGAAAAGTTTAACTCTTTAAGCAGCAGAAAGCAGACGACAAAATTTACGTCTGCAAAATTTCAAACGATGCCTTGTTCAAGATATACCTTATTGAGAATTCAAAAACTAGAGGGCAAACAGAGTAGATCTTGATGAGGGCGCTCATAATGAGCCCCCTCATCAGGATCTATGCTGTTTGCAAATTCTGCTGTTTTCTTCTCTGGTGCTGAAGTGTTAAATATATTTGGTTTAGCGAAATCCAAAATTTTCATCGTTGCAGGTTCAATGACTGCTGAGCTGATGCATCTGAACATAGTCAGTTACCAGGAAATACTGATATAATAATGTCTGGAGAAAGACGGCAAAGGCAAGGAGGGTCACCCTATGAACTGACCAATGGGCATCACAGAGAACAGAGCTCAGAAAAAGATGGAGCCAGAGGCCATCATCACTTCAAGAATCAAGTTGGAGACTACTATCAGATGCCTACTCATGTCTATAATAAGTAAGTAATAGATTAAATCAAAGGGCTTGAAAGCCTGCATGGTGAATTACAGCCATAAGCAGAGTTGACCCCGATTAAGTTGTTTCAGAATAGTTGTACAGTTTGCCAGATTTTAGCGCACCTTTGCGAAGAAAGGAGGGCTTATGCTACGCCTCAAGCATCATAGTCCAAGTATCTGTTAGTGTTAGTGTCCATGTCAACATCTGCATCAGCATTGGTGTCAGCGTCCTTGTTGGTGTCATTAGGTTAACCAGTGTTAACAGTTGCATTTAACTCAATGTTAAACTTCGTATTTTACAAATTACAGCAGCTTGAGTCATCATACTTGGTACGCAGATACATCCTTATGACTGCAGCAGCTGCATCACACAATTTGATCAGGTTAACCAAGTTAACAATTACATTTAACTCTGTATCTTACAAACTATAGCAGCTACAATCACCATTCTTGGTACATATATTACATCTATATGACTGCAGCAGCTGCCTCACACAATTCTATCAGGTTAACCAATGTTAACAATTGAGTTTAACCAATATTGATAATTGCGTTTAACTTGATGTTCAAGTCTGTATCTTACAAACGACAGAAGCTACATATCATCATTCTTGGTACATCTATATGACAGCAGCAGCAGCATCACAATATTATATATGTCAAGATTGACTGACTTTGCTGTTTGGCACTGTGTTTTAAGGTAAAATTTTTAGTCTTGTTGATAACTTTGAGACAAGAGAGTTGATAATTGGTCAAATAGCATATCCCCATAATTGCAGCAGCTGCAAAGCATCCATGCAGCCTCCAGTGCTCTTGACCTTAATTCATGGTCCAGTGATTTTGCCATATATTTCCAACACTGTTTGATGGATTAACTTCATACCTTACATAGCGGATCAGGGTGACATTGCCACTGACTTCGTACTATCTATAGATCACTGTAACCTATATTTCATGGTGCAGTGATTTTTGATATATCTTGAGCACTTTATAGAAGATTTCCATCATACAAGGGATAATGGTTCAGTCTGACTCTGCAAATGACTTCTTACTATTTGTAGGTCACTGTGACCTATACAGTCAAACGTGTTAAGGAGTCACCTAAGGGAACGGCAGAGACTGGCTGCTTATGACTGGTGACCCCTTGATACAGGTGACCCCTTAATACAGGTTTATTTGTGTTCATGGGAACCAGAGAGGGATCTCTCGAGGCTCGGCTAAGGACAGATGGCCCCTAAATAGAGGTGACCACATAAGCCGGTTTGACTGTATTTCATGGTTCACTGATTTTGCCTTGTATCTACAAAACTGCATCCTACTTGGCAACATGGACACTGTGAAGGACTTTAGGTCACTCTGACATACATGTCATGCTTCAGTGATTTTGCTTCATATTTTGAGCACTGCTTCGTAGGTATTCATCATATACCTGGGATTATGGTTCAGTCTGACACTGCAGATGACCCCATACATTTGTAGGATTTCGTAACTGTGAGAATCAGGCACCCATGAGGAGAGCTTTGTTGTCTTCTGACAACTCTTGTTGAATTCATTGAATTGTCTTGTTGAGAGAGAAGTTTCAAGTTTGAAACTTCTCTCTCAACAGGTAAATTCGATGAGAGAAGATGCTAGCCAGTTATGGAGATATACTGTATACCTACCTTTACAGGTAAATGCTTGAATGGTGATTAGGTCATGAGGTCATATAGACACCATTCGAATATACTGTGAATTTTAAATTATTAAGAAAAATGTCGTATTCTCAACTTGAAGCAGTGTCAGACAGGTAAACGGATTATATTCATGAAATTTGTGTCCATTCAAAAATCTCGCAAGGTCATTTATTTATTTAGCTATATAAGGCGTACATAATTAAATCATTATGTGTATAGATGTGCAAACCATGTCATACTGGACTTCCAATGAACCTCTGTGTATTTAAATACGGACTGGTTCAATCGCCAAGTTGATGTGCTTATCCTGTTAGGGGATGAATTGTGACTGGATGGATGAATGACTTGCAATATCACGTCCTTTTAAACAGTACTTCAGTCATATCAGGACAATGGGTGGGTGATAATGAAAGGCTGTGTGCAATGGAACCCTGTTTACGTTTATAAAAGATTTCTGCCTGCAGCGGGAATCAAACCTGGGACCGCTAGATCAGCAGGCCAGTGCTTAACCCATTGAGCTAACAGGGCTCCTTGCTTTGTGAAACTACAGTATACACAGTTCCGAGCCACACCCAGAATGTCTTTCAGCGTATAGCGTATACCTGGCCAATGCAACAACAACTTAGCACGTGACATAGTCTCACAAACAAACCGCACATGGTCAGTATACATAAGTCCTTGATTTTACCTTACAGTTAATGGAGGGATGTATCCCTGTTTACAGAAAACAAACTAACACCACTTTTAATAAACTTACCCTGCTTTGCAAGAACAACCCATCGGAGATGAATGATGGGTCAACTTCCATGTGTAGGTCATGGGGAGGCTGATTCTTCACCATAGATCACCAACATTTAGCAGACACTTGCCTTTGTCATTTGTTTTTCGCCACCTTTGTGTAAAGCTTGTGAGACGTAGTAACAGTAACTAAGTAGGCGGAGCTTAGCGGCTATTCTCGGACCTGTGTATTGGCTAAATATTGCATAAATATTCAGGGCCTGACAAATCTGTTGTCCGGCTGCCAGGGACAAGTTAAAATTTTTGCTGCCTTGAAAAACGTATAAGTTATAGGGAAAACTCATGAATTTCAGCTTTTTCCGGCAGAAGCTGTCTACCGGACAAGTAGATCAAGTTTTGATTTGTCAAACCCTGAATATTGCATGCTTCTTTAGGTACGGGGTCAACACTGCTTACTATATTAAGGTGTATGGGTACACATCCTTGTTTTTTTTTTTTTCTACCATTTTTCAAAGGGAGACAACTTTTGTCGCCTCCTGTTTGATTCCCTGAATGGATAGACCTTCCAAAAAGGGGTGTACTTGTTGACCAGCTGATATAGGCAGAGTTTTCTTCCCCTACAAGAGTACCTTTACACCTTGAAAAGATTACTCATATCAAACTTACTTCTAAAGGAGTATTCTGATTATGATCTGAAACTGTTTGCCATGCTGCAGGTAACTATTGTTTAGCCCTCTTGTGGTCAGGGGGACATAGTTGCCCGTTAATGCATCTGTCCATCTCGCCATCTGTTCATTTGTCTGTTTGTTACTCCAAGAGCCTTTAAAACTCCATCAGTACATTCACCAAACTGCTCCAGGCCACCTCCCAAATACTGAGGCACAATGACCTCATTTGCCAGAAAAGGAAACCATATATCAAGAGTTTTAGGTTGGCCCTATCGTCCTCGTCCTCGGGTATTTGAAACTCAAGGTCACTTCCTACAAAACTAGGTGACACAAATAGCATGTCAAATTTCAAAGTTGGCCCTATAACCCTGTGTCCTTTCAAACTTCTTCAGTGCAAGCACCCAGCCATTCCAGGTCACCTGTTGCAAAACTAGGTCATAGTGACCTACTTTACCAAAATTCAGTATTATTCAGGCAAAGAAATAGATTTTCTTTGATCTAAATGCTTTAACTTGTCTCTATTATAATATAATGATCAACTTTTGTTGTTGTTTTTTCATATATTTAATTAATTTTGCAATTGTCCTAGGACTGATGGATTCAGCTTGCCAGTGATGTCCATCTACATTGACTCATTGCTGGATTGTAAAAACAGCTCATTCAAGTTCCAGGATAATTACAAAAATTGATTAGGTGTTCCAATATTTAGTGTAATTATGGTAACTTGATAGAATTTCCTAATGGACAAAATTATTGGGTACAGTTTTTCAAAACTAATGATGTCAGTTATTTAGCTGTTATATTTTTGTATGAATGTATTGAATGCAAAAAAATATTACAGTACACTTGATTAGACTTATAACTCTTTAAGCACCAAAAAGCAGACGACAAAATTTATGGCTGCAAAAATTAAAAAAATGCCTTGTCCAAGACAGTTCATATTGAGAATTCAAAGACTAGAGGGCAAACAGTGTAGATCTAGATGAGGCGGCTCATTATGAGCCGCCTCATCAGGATCTACGCTGTTTGAAACTTTTGCTAATTTCGTCACTGGGGCTTAACCCTGTAGAGTTAATGAATCCCTGATAAAAAACTTTGTCCAATTAATGATGCTTTGAACAGTGAGTGAATGAACTCAGGTTTAACGCCCCACCAACAACTAGGTCATGGTAGTCTAGCATGTTATCCACTACACTACCACCGCTTCTGATGCCCCTTGAAATATAAAAGTAATTTCATGATGGCTGAAACCCGGTCTGGCCACATATTTTCGTTTCTCCTTCCGCTGATTCAAGAAGGGCAGTTGTCAGTTACTGGCGAAAGTATGTGCACTTAGTACTGGTTAACCGCTTAGGAGGTCTAAGCCTGCCCAGGAATAGTGTGGTTAGGTTAACTGACCGTCCTGACATGACCATACTTGTTTACCGTGGACGTTAAGCATCAAATCAATCAATCAAATCATGATGGCTGATATGCTAAAGTGCTAAAAAAGCTTGGGGCAAAAATTAGCTGCATGGTTTATTAGATAAGCCACTAAGGCCCAAGAGGGCCTTAAATTCTTTGGAGACACTTTCAGACATCAAGCGATTTAGAGGGAAGTGATCTGTAATAACACAGGGATAATACCAAGTTGGCTACTTTTGGTTTCAACCTAGTCAGTCAAATACCATACATACAAAAGTGGCTGTCGACCGAGACATGCCACAGCAGTATTAGCTCGGTCGACAGCCATTAACAATAGTACCATTAACCGTTATTGGTAATGCTTACCATCGTATTCTTGGTCGAAAGTCACTTTGTATAGTACAGACTCTGTCGAAAGCACAGGTAGCAAAGTTGGTATTACCCCCGTGAATAATAAGTTGCAGAATTTAGAAGGCAAGACTTGCCCAGAGTGAGCTACAAAGGGTTGTTCTGCAGTCTACCGGTACTCAATTCTTAGTATTGCACAATATCCCAGGCACCAGTGCCCTGTCAGAATACAAGGAGATACATGTACCATAATAGTTTTCCTAAAATAATTTCCGTAACTTTCCTAAAACGGAACATGTTGATTTTTCAATGCAGTCATGCTTCTAAAAATACAAACAAAATGACAAACAGTGTAGACCCAGATCAGACTGCTCCATCAGGAGCAGTCTGATCTGGAACTGCACTGTTTGCTCAGATTTGTTTGTTCCGATTTGTAGAAGTGATTTGTTGAAGTTTTACGGTGAAAAGGGTTCTCTCATATTTGTAACTAGGCCCTGCATCAGGTTCCACTATGTCTCGTCCTGACACTGCAGTGTTTTGTTATCAAAGTTTGATTGAGAAAAACAGCAAGATAGTTTATAAAGACAGTGTGTAAATATTGAACTTTGTGCAAATATTATCTTTTCAAAATTACAAATATTATCCATCTTTTATTATGGGCCAAGAAGTTTTGATCTTTTCCTTATAAATGCTAAAATAAATAGCACTAAAATATGATAAAGCATGGTTTTCCTAGTAACCCTTTCACCCTAGATATCAGTATTGATTCTTCTCTGTTATTTCTTTTGGACCAGCTTATTATTTAAAAAAGGGGCACTTGGCAAAAAAAAAATCAAAAAAAAAAATCACAAACCAGAAGGGAAACAATGAGGCATGACCTCTGGAACGGCAGTATATGCCAAGGTTTCTAGGTCTTGGAGAGGAACCGTTTCTTTAAATTGATGTCATTTGTACATTTTGTAAAATTGGAATTGGATATGCTATATTGCTTGCTTACAACCTGTTGTCAATTTCATATTGATTCATTCAATCAACTATAATCCCCTATATATATTGGGACAGTGTCGGAGCAAACAGTGCAGACCCAGATCAGACTGCTCCTGAAAAGGAGCAGTCTGATCTGGGCCTGCACTGTTTGCCTTACCCCCCACCACTCTTTAACATTTCACAAGAAAATAAAATTAACATTGAAATTTTAGGATAATTACAATGATTGATAAGATGTCTCGAAGTTTTGGAGAATTTTGGTTATCTTGTCAACTAAAGGGCTCTAGCTTAAAGTGATAAAAACATGTCATAAAACTGAGGAATATAAACATAGAGGGGATTCTTAATCTGACTGTTCAAAGTAACTGCTTTTGAGTTGTACATAGGATGCTAAAAATGAGGAAAAACAACCGTGTGGATGCAGAGTAAGTTACATGATTTCTTTTGAGCTCTGGGATACTGCGTACAAGCCAACTTTTTTTTACAAGCCTCTTTGTCCTAGTGGGTAAGAACTCTGACACTTGATCATTTAGGGCTGTCACTGTTATCATCAAAATGCTCAATTTTAATGTTGGTTCGTTCAAGTATCATGAAAATGCTCAATTTTCATGTTGAAGCTTTCAAGTATCAGCAAAATGCTCAACTTTTATGTTGATCCATTCAAGTATCGGCAAAATCATCAATTTTAATGTTGAAGCATTCAAATGAATATATTAGTACCAGCAAAATTTTCAATTTTAAAGAATCAGCAAAATGCTCAACTTTTATGTTGATCCATTTTTGTATCAGCAAAATGCTCAATTTTCATGTTGAAGCATTCAAGTACTTGCAAAATCTTCAAATTTAATGTATCAGCAAAATGCTCAATTTTCATGTTGAAGCATTCAAGTATCAGCAGAATGTTCAGTTTTCTTGTTAGCAGTCAAGTATTAGCAAAATGTTAAATTTTTAATGTTGAAGCGTTCAGGTACCAGCAAAATGCTCCATTTAAATGTTGGAACATTCAAATATCATCAAAATGCTCAATTTTAATGCTGAAGCATTCAGATATCAGCAAAAAGTTCAATTTCAATGTTGAAGCATTCAAGTACCAGCAAAATTTTCAGTTTAATGTTGAAGCATTCAAGTATCAGCAAAATGCTCAATTTTAATGTTGAAGAATTCAAGCAACAGCAAAATGATCAGTTTTAATGTTGAAGAATTCAAGAATCAGCAAAATGCTCAGTTTTAATGTTGAAGCATTCACATATCAGCAAAATGCTCAATTTTCATGTTGAAGCATTCAAGTATCAGCAAAATGCCTAATTTTCATATTGAAGCATTCAGTTTTAATGTTGAAGCATTCAGGTATCAGGAAAATGATCAATTTTAATGTTGAAGAATGCAAGTATCAGCAAAATGTTTAATTTTCATGTTGAAGCATTCAAGTATTAGCAAAATGCTTCATTTTTAGCCCACCTGACCCGAAGGGCCATAGTGAGCTATTGTCATACCAATGCGTGCGTCGTCTGTCAACACCTAAAAACAAAATTTCAAACATCTTCTTCTGTTAAACAACTGGTCCCATGGTTCTCAAATTTCACATGGAGCATGACCTGACACCAGGGTCTCAGAATTGTAAAATTGGGTCAGGTTGAAAATGTAATTTTGCTCAAATGCCACTGTCAAAAAACAATTTATTCAAACAACTTCAAACAACTTCTTCTCTAAAACCGCTGAACCCATGGGTCTCAAATTTCACATGGAGCATGACCAGACTGCAGGGTTTCAAAATTGGGTCAGGTCAAGAATCTAAGGTGGCCGCTGTTACTAAAAATAGCAAAAACAACAAAATCAACTTCTTCTCTAGAACCATTTGGTATATTTGTTTGAAAGTTTGCGTGGAACATTAATGGGACCTTGGGATTAAAAATTGTAAAAATGAAAAAAAATCTATAGCGGAATTAGGTTACAGTGACCTACTTAGCGTTTACAAGACCGATTTTGCTCAAATGTCATTATCTCAAGAAAAGGCAATCAATTCTGGTCAGATTTGGTCAGAAATGGTCCTTGAATGGAATTATTAGCTCAACTGAGCCGAAGGCTCACAGGTGAGCTTATAGTATAGGCAGGCATCCGTCGTCCGTCGTACGTCGTCCGTCAACATTTTCAAACGACATCTCCTCTGAAAGTACAAGGCCTATTGTAACTAAATTTCATATATAGCATCTATAGGCAGGGGGAACCAATAATACTGTTTTTTTATCCAAATTGCTTCAGAAGTTTGGTTGCTATAGCAACTTAAAGTTTCCATTGACTTGTATGGGAAAAATTGAAAATTTGCATTTATTGCTATGTCACTGCAGATATTTTGACAAAACTTTTACAGAAATGTTCCTTGAGTAGTCCTCCATCAACCACATGAAATTTTTGTCAGTTGCACAATTTGGCTGGTTGCCATGGCAACCGAATGGTTAAAAATAGAAAAAATATTCAAAAAATCATCTCCTCAGAAACTATGCAACCAATAAAGCTCAAACTTCACAGAAAGGATCTTGGCACTGCCCTCTATAAAAGTACTGTTTTTTTTGGCAATTGCTCTAGCAGTTTGGTTGCTATGGGAACTTAAAGTTGCCATTGACTTATAATGGCAAAATAGAAAATTTGCATTTATTGCTATGCCACTGCAGATATTTTGACAAAACTTTTATAGAAATGTACCTGGAGTAGTCTTTAACCAGCCTTGTTAAATTTATACAAATTGGTCAATTTTTCTGGTTGCCATTAAAAATGAAAAAATTAAAAAAAAATCATCTCTGCATAAACTGTGTGGCCAATGAAGCTCAAACTTTACAGAAAGAATCTTAGTACTAGCCTCTATAGAATTACTGTTTTTCATGGCAATTACTCCAGCAGTTTGGTTGCTATGGCAACTAAGAGTTTCCAAAATGGAAATTGGCAATTTTTGCTGTCTCACGGCTTTTATTTAGATTTTCTTTCTACAGAAATGTTTCTTGAATAGTCCTCTATATTTCATATGAATTTTCTCCAAATCGCTGAATTTGATTGGTTGCCATGGCAAAATATAGGGTAAATTTTCGAAAAAAAAAAAAAAAAAAAATGAAAAAATCTTCTGCTCAGAAGCCATATGGGGGATGAAGCTGACATTGTGCAAAAATGTTGATGACAGAAGACTCTACATGAATTTTGTTTTTTCTTCCAAGCCAATAAGAACTTTGGTTGCTATGTCAACTTATAGTTTCCATTGACTTATAATGGGGAAAGAGAAGCCATGAGGAGGATGAAGCTGATACTTTGCATACATATTAATAACATTAGCCTCTACCTAAAGTATATTTCATATTATCATTGCCCATGTGAACTGGTTGCTATGGCAACCTAAAGTTTCCATAGACTTGCAATGGGGAAAGTGGACATTTGGTATTTATATCTGCACGCAGTACAATCTTTAGGCCCAATATTTACGGGCGTTGAAAGAATTAGGCGAACTTCCGGTTAAGTGAGGGTACAAAATTTATGTAAACAAATCGAGGATTGATTTAGCTGCAAGGTAAAACTTATATTTTACACACTTCCTAGGAGAAACATTGCATGTCCGTGTGTGCAGTCTAAAGTTAATTGATTTGACTTGTCAATGAAGTCGATCCGAGAGTATAAGATCTCACAGTTTTATTGTATAAATTGTCGAAAAATTTGAGTCGAAGCCGTGGTTGTCGCCTGTCCTGTCAAGTGATGTCAAGATATGACGAATTCCAATTTTCTGTATTCTCTGTGTCTTACATTCTTAATCCATCATCAGTTTTGTGCGATAAACAGTAAACGAACATGAAGTGACGTTATAAAATACAGTGCCGTCAATTTATGTTTGGTATAAGCGATTTTATGGTCGGTGATGAATGGTGTACGACATGGTTTACGCGGAGGTTGCTTAGAATGTCTCAGATGTCAGCAGACATTCTGGGTCTAGTTGTTCAAAACATCGTTAGCTAGAGATGCCATTAGCGGTCGATACTTTAAGTTATGCAGTGATTATACGATAAAATACAGCGACTTTTAAATAAAAGAATGAAAGGCTTTCCTTTTGTCATCACAAATTTCAATTTTTATAACTTCATTTAAAAATTTCTTGGCTAACGCCATCCTTTGTTTCAAATAGGTTTTTCATAGCCTATACTGAAGCAACAACAAAGACAAATACTTTAACTCTGTATTGGCCATTATGAGTATTTTGGTCACCTTCTCCGAGATCCAGAGAAAATTATAAAATATGCAAGCGCAGCTGTCATCCGTCTAAATTTTAACGACTGAAACCTCTGCAACAACTAGGAGCCCCGGCAGCTCGGTAGGTTGAGCGCTGGCCTACTGATCTAGCGGTCCCGGGTTCGAGCCCTGCTGTAGGTGGGAATCTTTCCAATCGTAAACGGGGTTCCCTTGCACACATTCCATAATCACCTATCCTTCGTCCTGATATGACTGTAGGACGTAAAAAAGACGTAAAATCGCAAGCCATCCATCCATTTAAACCGAAACGCTTGGCCGATAGTAACCAAATTCCATACGGTGTATTCAAGGGTTGAATGCAACAAAATATGTAAAAACAATTCTTTTAGCATGATCAATATGGCCGCAATCCCCATACATGGTTAAAACTTTTAAAATCTTTTTAAGATCCAATTGATTGATGGCCTCGAAACTTCGTTCGTACCATTTAGTACTCGAGTACTACAAAGCATGTTCAAATGATGACTTTGGGTCCATTAGGACCTTTTCTAGGCAAGAGTAAATTGGAAAAGGTTACATTTACATGAATTTGTTTGATACCTCACTTTAAGACAGGCATCATCTGCAGAATCGAGTAAAATTATAACAATTCTAAAGCGTGATTGTACACCAGATCACATACCATTATGCAAATGATAAATTTCTAAAAACGATGTAGTGAAATAAAGGCTAAGAATAACTTCTTAATCTTTTCCAACCTTGACCTTCTTGTAGAGCGATCTTATAGCCTTTTCCCCGCTTGCCCTCAACATGGCCACCCATCCTGTTAACTGGTTAAACACTTAACCCGGTACTGAACCCGGATGTATTGTAGAGGCGTCTCTCATCGTAAGTATTCCACAGAGCTAGTCTTTATATTATTGATATTTCCTCATTAAAAAAAATTCTGACCAACAATTGTGGAAACGTACGTATATAGAGATGTTTTAACATTTTCCCAACTATGGACTTAAATCAACGAATGCGGATATGTCTCTTTAAAAGAGACGTAAACGTCTGTATAAAGAGACGTTGCCTCATTCTCCAAAAAAAAAAAAAAAAAGAAGAAAAATCAAGAATTATGGAAACGTCAGATAAGGACTACTGACAGTCTGGAATATTACGATGATACATACTCAGTTATGGCCGTAATTGGAGAACCTATCATCGTTAGTATTCCACACTTTCCTACTGGCAGTGTGGAATTATAACAATGATAAATGCTCCGATTTGGTCCCCATTGGAGAAATTATCATGGTAAGTATTCCACACTATTCTAATGGCAGTGTGTAATACAAACGATGATAACTACTCTGATTTGGCCCGAACTGGAGTACTTATTACCTTAGCATTCCATACTGTCCTACTGGCATCGTGGGATACTAACAATGACAGGTTTTTCAATTTTGTGGTAATTGAGTTCCAATTATCGTTAGAATTGCACACTGCCAGTATGACAATGTGAAATACTCATGATGATAAAACACCGATTGAACTTTGATTGTAGTAACTTTCATCGTTAGTATTCCACATTGCAAATAGGACAGTGTGGAATATAAACGTTGATAAATGCATCGCTTTGGCAATTATTCGAGTACCTACCAGCGTAAGTATTACTCACTGTTCTACTGGTGATAAATAAAACTCCGATCTGGCCATGATTTGAGTACCTATGATCGTTGGTTTTCCACAGAGACCTTTTGACAATGTTGAATACTAGCTTTGATAAAAAAAATCGGTCTGATCAAAACTGAAGTACCTATCGCCGTTAGTAGTCCGCACTGTCAGTAGGACGGTGTGGAATAATGACGATGATAAATAAACCCATTTGGCCCAATTTGGTGATGCTATTATTGTTAATATTTCACACTGTCCTTCCTACCAGTAATGTGGAATACTAACAACGATACCTACTTCAATTTGGTGCACATTGGAGTATCTATCACCCTTAGTATTTCACACTGCCAGTTGGGTAGTTTAGAATACAAACGATGATTAATACACAAACAGCGACCGGGTTAGAATCCCGCTTTAGGCGAGAGTCTTTCTTACCGTAAACGGGATTCCATTGCACACAGCCTTTCATTATCACAGTCCCATCGTCCTGATATGACTGAAATACTGTTGAAAAGGACGTAAAAATCGCAAGCCATCTATCCATCCATCCATCCTAATGGTATTGATATTTCCACAGTTTTGGAAAAGAATCACAGAAATTAACAGATGTGGAATGCCCCTATGTAGAGAAGTTTCTACACTTTGTCACTAATCGACCAAATACATCAATGTAGAAACGTCCCTATAAATAGACACTTCCACATTTATAAAAAATTGACCAAAACCACCTAATGTCGAGTCGCCCCTTTAAGAGATGATTCCATGTCATCCCCCTCCCCTCCCCCCCACACCCAAACCCCCCCCCCCCCCAAAAAAAAATAATAATAATAATAAATAAATAAAATGAAATAAAAAAAAATAGAGCCTAAATCAACAAACGTCGAAACTTTAAATACAGACTACTGACAGTGTGGAAAACTTACGTTGAATTGTCATTCGATCTGTCCGAAACTGGAGTGCTTATCATCGTTAGTATTTCACACTGTACTTTTGAAATATACATCGGTTTGATCCGCATTGGGTTCGCTAACGTTATTTTCCACCCTGTCAGAAGGACAGTGTTGAATACTAACAATGATAAATACACCAGTTTGCCCAAATTGGAGTGCCTAGTAGGACAGTGTGGAATACTTTCAATGATAAATATACCAATTTGGCCAAAATTGGAGTACCTATCATCGTAAGTATTCCACGCTGTGGTTAAAAACGATGATAAGTACACTCATCTGGCCATAATTAGAGTACCTACCATTGTTAGTATTCAAAACTGAATGCAAGTATCTGTAGAACAGTATGAAACACAAACGATGATATAAACAACGATTTAAAAAAAAGAGTACCTTTTATCGTTTGTATCCACACACCCAGAGGATAAATTATTAATGTGGAATACAAACCGATATGAATACACCGATGTGCCATAACTGAAGTACCTATCGTTCTAAGTATTCCACACTGGTCTACTGGCGGTGTGGAATTCTAACGATGATAGGTTTCGGCCCACCTATCAGTGTTAATATTCCACACTGCCAAAGGGACAGTGTGGATCACAAACCGTGATGAATATATGAGTGGAGTATCAGGTTGGAGTATCAGGTTACTATTCCCCACTTTACCACTGGCAGTGTGGAATACTAACGATGATAGATACTCCAATTTGGCCAAAATGGAGTACCTATCATCGTTAGTATACCATACTGCTAGTAGGACAGTGTGGAATAAAAACCGTGATGAACATATCGATGTGTCTATAACTGAAGTACCTATCGTCGTAATTTTTTCCACACTATTTTACTTGCAGTGTGGAATTGTACGATGATAGATATTGATATTTGGCAAAAATGTAGTACCTATCATCGTTAGTTTTCCACACTGCCAGTAGGACAGTATGGAATACAAAGCGTGATGAATACACCGATCTGGGTATAATTTGAGCACCTATCATCGTTAGTTTTCCACGCTGTTCTACTGGCAGTGTGGCATTCTAACAATGATAAATACTCCAGTTGGCCGCCCAAACTGGAGTATCTATCATCGTTAATATTCCTTACCGTCTTTCTGGCCCTTATAACACTGAGGTTTCTTTATCTTATTTTTAAACATGAATTCCGCAGAATGCTATGTCGCACTTGATTTGTGCTTCCACAGTAGTAGAAACTTCATCCTAGATTTGATGATTATGAACATTGTATTTGAAGATAAATGGACTTAAACGCTATGATCCCCGCAATTTCGGATGTAAAATGTAACAAAGTCAACAGCCTGTAAAATACATGTTAAGGGTAGAAAGAAGTGCACAATTATAAGAATAAACGTTATACCATGATTGATAATTGTAGATACCATACTTTGATCGAAATAGACTTAAACACTAGCTTCAACATGATTTTGGACACAAAACTTTATAAGGTCAAATGAGCCTGAAATATAGGTCAAGGGTTGTTAAGGCAAATGCCTCGGAAACCTTTTAAGAAATAACTTTGTGACATATCTGATGATTGTAAGTATCATACTCTGGGAGAATAGGACTTCAAAGCCAATGTCAATGTAATTTTGGATGTGGCATTTTACGAAGTCAGTCGACCTTGAAATATAGGCCAAGGGTAGATTTATGCAACATGCCTCAAGAACATTCTAAGGAGAGACTTTATGCCAAGTTCAATGATTGTAGTTATCAGACTTTGAGAGAAATTGACTTAAGTGAAAGGATAGACGTAATTTTTACGTAATATATTTCGAGTTAGCAGAGCGTTGAAAAATGACGTTTGGGCGGACGGACGAAAAAGTGAACTCTTATATCGTACCTTGTTAAAGCAGGTGTGACAAAAATGACCAAAATAAACAGATGTGGAAACGTCCCTATTAAGAGAAGTTTCTTAACAATTGGCCAGAAGTCAACAAATGTGGAAACGTTCCCATTTAGAGACGTTTCCACATTTTACCAAAACTTGTCCAAAATCATCAAAAGTCGAAACGTCAGTTTAAAGAGATGTTTCCACAGTCCCTATTAAGACCAAGGTTGTGCGCATAGCGCAGACTCAGATCAGCCTGGGCACCCGCCCAGTCTGATGAGAGTCTTGGCAGTGCGCTTTAAGGGCAGTTAAGGGTCTAAGCTACATCTGTGCGGACAGCAAAGACTGATCAGACTGAGTGAATGCCCATCTTAATCTGAGTCCGCGCTGGGCGCACAACACTTTGTTGGTTTTCTCGTGTCGCCACTCATATGTTATTTTACACGTGTGAACATTTCTACAATTTTGTTACACATTAAGAAGAGTAACATAAGAAGCTTTCTGTGGTCAGTTTGTCACTAGGTAAAGCTTAAACAGACCTGGTCTTATTTAAAACTTTTCTGTATTCTTTGAACCGTGGCAGTATATCTGGTCATGACGTGAACATGTGTTTTCACTTTATTATTTGACCATGGCATATCTTAATTTTCATGTAAAAATGCTATTTTCTATAGTCACAACACTTTAACCGGTTACACGAATTTCAACTCCGTAAATGTTGGCCTAGCTATAGCCTCACCGTCCAAGATATGCCCTAGCAATGTTTGCCTTTTATTCTTTCTGAGGCCTTTTACTGTTTTGGGGGAATTTCCTCTATACATATCTAGATAATATCCAAACTAAGTAAAACTTACCTTGCTGTTAGACAACGTCCAGCTTTTCAAACTTTTTAATCGAAAATAACGGTACTAGTGTCAGTCGCTCACACAAGACTTGTGACATTTACTAACTTTTAACAGACTCACCGTTTGCACGAGACAAGATATTACCATAATGAATATTAAATTCTTGTCCATTTTATATGTAGTAAAGACTGCACTTAGTTTAATCTAAAACAATAAATGCGAATGAATATTTTTATGTGATTTTCTGATGCCATTTGGGAATCTCCGTCGAAAAATCGGCCGTATTTCTACCTCACCTTTACCCTTTGGGCTTAAAGATTGTACTGCGTGATCTGTGTTACGGCAGATATTTTGACAAAAGCTTTACAGAAATGTTCCTAGAGTAGTCCTCTATCAGCTATAAGAATTTTGCCCAAAGACCTGATTTTGATTGGTTGCCGTTGCAATTGAAGGGCCAAATTATGTCTCCCCCCTTTAGGGTCGGGAGACATATTGTTTTTCCCCGGGCGTCTGTCCGTCTGTCCGTCCGTCTGTCTGTCTGTCCGTCTGTCTGTCACAAATCGTGTCCGTTCTATAACTTGAAAACCGCTCAAGCCATATTCGCGAAACTTCATATAAATATCAATCAACATGAGACGACGTGCAGAGTACAAGAATGGTAACTCTGGCATTTATACTTTTTGAGTTATTTCCCTTGGAAGTTAGTCCATCACAAAATTGTGTTTCAATCGTGTCCGTTCTATAACTTGAAAACCGCTCAAGCTATATTCGCAAAACTTCACATAAATATCAATCAACATGAGACGACGTGCAGAGTGCAAGAATGGTAACTCTGGCGTTTATACTTTTTGAGTTATTTCCCTTGGAACTTAGTCCATCACAAAATTGTGTTTCAATCGTGTCCGTTCTATAACTTGAAAACTACTCAAGCTATATTCGCGAAACTTCATATAAATATCAATCAACATGAGACGACGTGCAGAGTGCAAGAATGGTAACTCTGGCATTAATACGTTTTGAGTTATTTCCCTTGGAACTTAGTCCATCACAAAATTGTGTTTCAATCATGTCCGTTCTATAACTTGAAAACCGCTCAAGCTATTTTCGCGAAACTTCATATAAATATCAATCAACATGAGACGACGTGCAGAGTGCAAGAATGGTAACTCTGACATTTATACTTTTTGAGTTATTTCCCTTGGAACTTAGTCCATCACAAAATTGTGTTTCAATCGTGTCCGTTCTATAACTTGAAAACCGCTCAAGCTATATTCGCGAAACTTCATATAAATATCAATCAACATGAGGCGATGTGCAGAGTGCAAGAATGGTAACTCTGGCATTTATACTTTTTGAGTTATTTCCCTTGGAACTTAGTCCATCACAAAATTGTGTTTCAATTGTGTCCGCTCTATAACTTGAAAACTGCTCAAGCTTTATTCACGAAACTTCATACAAATATCAATCAACATGAGGCGATGTGCAGAGTGCACAAATGGTAACTCTGGCATTTATACTTTTTGTGTTATTTCCCTTGGAACTTTGTCCATCACAAAATTGCGTCTCAGTTGAGTCCGTCTATAACTTTAAAACCATTCAAGCTATATTCATGAAAGTTCATACAAATATTAATCAACATCAGACGACGTGCAGAATGCACTCTGGCGTTTATACTTTTTGAGTTATTTCCCTTGGAACTTTGTCCATCACAAAATTGCTTCTCAGTCGAGTCCAACTTTAAAACCATTCAAGCTATATTCATGAAAGTTCATACAAATATCAATCAACATCAGACAACATGCAGAATGCAAGAAACATAACTTTAGCATTTATACTATTTGAGTTATTTCCCTTAGAACTTTGTCAGTCACAAAATCGTGGCTCAGTCGTGTCTGCTCTATAACTTGAAAACCATTCAAGCTATATTCAGGAAACTTCCTACAAATATCAATCAACATTAGAAGAATTGCATAGTGCAAGAACCATAACTCTTGCATTTATACTTCTTGAGTTATTTCCCTTGGACCTTTGTCAGTCACAAAATCGTGTCTCAATCGCTTTATTACTTGAAAACCGGACAAGCTATATTCACGAAACTTCATACAAATGTCAGTCAACACTAGACAACCTGCAGAGCACAACATTGATACTATTTGAGTTATTTCCCTTGGAACTTTGTCATTCACAAAATCGTGTCTCAATCGTCTAAGCTCTATAACTTGAAAACCGTTTAAGCTATATTCATGAAACTTCATACAAATATCAGTCAACATATAAATAGACGACGTGCAGAGCACTGTAACTCTTGCATTTATATTTTTTGACAAAAACTAAATAAGAATATCAGTCAGCATTACATGACATGCAGAGCATAACAACTATAACTCTTGCATTTATAGTTTTTACTTATTATGAATCCCTGCTTCAGGGTAGGGAAACATATTGTGTTTCCCTTGGCGTCTTAATGACTTATCCTTTCAAAAAGGGGGGAGACATTCTGTTTTTTCGTAGAAAAACAATTCTAGTTTTCAATTTTTTCATTTTTTTTTTTTGCCAAAGCTCTTCTTCTCAGAAGCCATTAAGGGGGGATAAAGCTTATTTTTTGCATAAATGTTTGTGATATTATCCTCTACATAAATGGTGTGTTTTATTGCTGTTGTGCATGTTGTTTTGTTGCTGTGGCAACTTAGTTTTTCCAACATAACCTCAGTGCTCAGGTGAGCGATATAGGGCCATTGGCCCTATGGTTTCAATTTTGTGCCAGTTGACTATCCAAGATGGCCACCATGGGGGCCGCTACTAAAAATAGCACAAACATAAAATGACAATTACTCAAGAACCCTTGAATGGAATTGGACCAGTTTTGTGTCAAAATGGTCCTTGCATGAAGCCATTTCGATTAATTGCAATTTGGCATTCCAAGATGGCCACCATCTGCCGTTATTAAAAATAGCACACAACATGAAAATGACAATATCTCAGTGACCGCTGAATTGATTTGACGAAATTTGTGTCAAAATGAATCTTGCATTGAAATGTTTCAAAAATAACTAACTATAGACCAGTCATATTGGCCACTGTTACTAAAGATAGAAAAATGTTAGAATTGGAAAATCTCAATGGAATTGGACAAATTTTCTATCAGAATGGTCCTTTCATTAAGCTTTTTCGATTTTTTTTGGATTTTGGCATTCCAAGATGGCCGCCATCTGCCGTTACTAAAAATAGCACAAAACATGAATATGACAATATTTCATTACCCGCTGAATCGATTTAGACGAAATTTGGGGCAAAATGATTCTTGCTTTGAGGTGTTTAAAAAATTAACAAATATAGACCCATCAAGTTGGCCTCTCTTACTTAAAATAGCAAAATATGAAAATTACAAAATTACAATGGAACTGGACCAATTTTGTGTCAAAATAGTCCTTGCATGAAGGCTTTTCGATTATTTGCATTTTGGCATTCCAAGATAGCCACCATCTGCCGTTACTAAAAATAGCACAAAACATGAAACTGACAATAACTCAGTAACTCCTGAATGGATTTGATAAAATTTGTGGCAAAATGATTCTTGCATTGAGGTGTTTCAAAAGTAAATATGTAAAGACCAGACACTTTGGCCTCTGTTACTAAAAGTAGAAAAATGTGAAAATGAGAAAATCTCATTGGAATTGGACCAATTTTGTATCAGAATGGTCCCGTTGCACAAAAGCCAGGTGAGTGATATCAGGCCCATTTGGGCCTTTTGTAATGTTTAAGCATTCAAGTATCAGCAAAATGCTGAATTAT
This sequence comes from Ctena decussata, assembly GCA_963989385.1. Taxonomy (NCBI): domain Eukaryota; kingdom Metazoa; phylum Mollusca; class Bivalvia; order Lucinida; family Lucinidae; genus Ctena; species Ctena decussata. The sequence continues at coordinate 44,321,699 of OZ022500.1, forward strand.
CATGTTGAAACATTCAAGTATCAGCAAAATTTTCAGTTTTAATGTTGAAGCATTCAAGTATCAGCAAAATGCTCAATTTTAATGCTGAAGAATTCAAGCAACAGCAAAATGATCAATTTTAATGTTCAAGAATTCAAGAATCAGCAAAATTCTCAATTTTAATGTTGAAGCATTCAAGTATCAGCATTTTCATTCAAGTATCAGCAAAATGCTCAATTTTAATGTTGAAGCATTCAAGTATCAGCAGAATTCTCCGTTTTAATGTTGAAGCATTCAGGTAGCTTCAAAATGCTCAATTTTAATGTTAAAACATTCAAGCATCAGCAAAATGTTCAGTTTTAATGTTGAAGCATTCAAGTAGCTTCAAAATGCTCAATTTTAATATTAAAACATTCAAGCATCAGCAAAATGCTCAATTTTAATGCTGAAGCATTCAAGTATCAGCAAAAAGTTCCATTTTAATGTTGAAGCATTCAAGCATCAGCAAAATACTCAGTTGTAATATTGAAACATTGAAGTATTTGCACAAATGTTCAATTTTAATGTTGGAGCAAGTGTCAGCCAAATGCACAGTTTTAATGTTGAAGCATTCTTGTACCAGCAAAATGCTTAATTTTTCATATTGTAGCATTCAAGTACCATCAAAATGCTCAATTTGTATGTTGAAGCATTCAAAAATCATCAAAATGGTCAATTTTTAGCTCCCCTGTACGAAAGTACGGAGAGCTATTGTTGTCACTTGGACATCTGCGTCGGCGTTGACGTCACACTTTAAAGTTTTATGTCAAAGTTTTTTATGGGATGGGCAAGGCACTGCAGGCGATCTATCCTGTACGGGGACAGTTCTTGTTATGTTGAAGCATTCAAATATCATCAAAATGCTCAATTTTCATGTTGAAGCATTCAAGCAGCCATAATCTAGTGGTTTACATACTAGGCTACCAACCCAAGGGTTGCTGGTTCGATCCTCCGCATCTTCAGTTTTATGGATGAGACTTTTGTCTGCATATGATCTATGTGATAGTGGGACGTTAAAGAGTTCACTCACTTACTATACACATTTCATGATATAGTAACTTTAAGGATCCTTTCCTTGGCACAGCATATTTTGTTATTGATAAGGTAGACAACTTGTACTTGTACCCTTTATTGTCAAGTTAAGAGACACAGTGACTGAACTAATAGGTCAGCCTAACCCAGCTTCAAGTGTTGCCTGAATAACTTCATTTGGGTGTCATATAATAGCATATTTTTTTTTTACTTTTGGAAATTAGATATAGATACCTTTGAAAAACCCATCTTAGCTGAGGAACCTGCAAGGTGCCTTACGACGTGCATCTAAAGAGGGATGCATATGCAGTCAAATCAAAGCTATCACTGTATAGTATGTAGCTTCCCAAAATTGCTCAGCAAAGCCTTATCAGATTCTGCATTTACTGCAGATGGAGATGGATCTTAGTCTTTGCTACTACATTTGTACCACTATGGTCCCTTTTTCAAAGTTGAACATCTGTTTAAGGTAAATGGATATATTTGGTTTTTCCACACCAATTTTTCTAAGGGAGACAACTTTGGAGTCTAGAATTAGCTTTTCTGTAAGAAGAGCCCCAATTCAAAGGGGCCATCTCTTAAAGGAAAGACTTTGCTCCCTTGGGAGCAAATTCTTTCCTTTAAGAGTTGACCCACATTGAGAAATGAGGTAGAAATGGAAATGGCAAAGTTGCTCCCCCTGAAAGTATGTCTGTTTGCCATAAAGGTGAGGTTTTATATAGAAATCATATTACCAGGTAACCACACCTGTTATCTACCTAATTTTGTAAAATAATCAGTAGTTTAATAATTTCACTCTTGAGTGAAGGAAGTTTTAGGCAAAACAAGGATCTTATTAAAAGAACCGTCATAAGAATAAGGGAACCTATGAGGATTTAAGAAATTCAGACATATTGGTAAGAACATTTTCAGACTCTTTATATCATTCAATCATAGAAGCTAGGTCAGCAGGTGGAGGAATAGACTGATTTCAGTCGAAGATGTTAGAAATTCATATGTAACATTTTTTTCTCTAAAATATTTAATATATGTTAAACTCCTGACTCTCAACATCTTCAACGAAGATGGAGTCAGGTTCAAAAGTATCAAAGAGGGGCAAGTAGAAAAAAATCTTAACATCTTCGGCTGACAAAAGTCTAGTGGAGGAAGAAAATAACAGACCAAATTTTGGATATTCTAATGGAAGTGCGCACTATTATTTTCTTCGTCAAAGCTATGCACTTATGATGCTGATTGATGCTATGTTTTGACAAAAAAAGGGGGGAGGTGGGAGTGGGGGGGAGGGGGAGGGGGCTTGGATGGGGATGGGTGTTATGTGCCTTTCATAGTGACTGCAGTAATTAAGGTATGCATAAATGGCAAAATTATTTTCCAATGAAATTAACTAGGAATAAGGTAATTTTCATTGATAACCTAACTCTGTACATATCCTAATAGCTTCTTCTGATCCAAAACTGGTCGTTTAATTACCCAGGAATCAATGAAAGATAGTTACCATATCAGATACGAATGGTTAACCAATTATCCTCATAGTTCAAACAAGTCTTACTGATTTACATGTAGCTTGTAAGAAATGCAGCTTGGGGAAAAAAGGTAAGAAATATTCGTTAAAACTGGGTGGCAACATGTAAAAAGGTGCTTAATTGAACAGTGACAACTCAAACCAGCCTGGAAATCAGTGCAGTCTAGCTGGAGCCTACATTTTGTACCTGCAGATACTTGCTGTATGCAAACAGTGAAGACACTGACTGCATCAGATGTCAAGGATGCTGAGGCTGGTCAGCTTTTCCTGTTTTGCATGTAATGTTAAAATGAATGGTTACAACTTCATGTTTTCTGCCATTTCTACAAAGGGCAACAATTTTTATGATTTTGTGTTTTCTCAAGATGAAGAAGCCATTCAAATATGGTGTCTACTGTTAAAGGTAAGAATTTGCATCAGAGACGGCTTGATTACTTCTTATAATATTAGATCACAGTATCATATTTTCTTGATAAAAAAGACACCACCAGATTTAGTTTTCGAGCTCATCTCTATAAGCCCCAGACTTCTGAAATTCCATCTGCCTGCTCGAGACCACTCCAGGTCACTTTCCATAAAACTAGATCACTGTGACCTACTTTCAAAAAGATGGGCATTATTCAAGCAGTTGTAAAAGATACCAGTTTGATTATTTAAACCTGCCAATGGACTTGACATGCCAACTGCAGCCTTCTAGTTATCAAAGCTGGAGTTTTTGTGACAATTCTTGACATTATGTATTATAGGCAGTAAAACGTGAAAACAATATTGTCCTGACAAGACTCCAGATCTCATTTCATCGTATTATTGAACAATTGTATGAATATTTGTGAGCAAATTACACTAACAAGGGTCCTGACTGGAATATCAATATGTACAAAAATGTCTCCATAGACTTAAATAGGTCAGCTTCTAATTGATCAGTACTACGGTGTTATGGTAAATATTCGGGGACAGAAATTACAAAGTAAACTGTGTAGGCCCAGATCAGACTGCTCCTTAGGAGCAGTCTGATCAGGGTCTACACTGTTTTCCAGTTGGTCAGAAAGTGTTTGGCAATTTGACTTTAGTAAAATCAAATCATATTACTTTGGATAATTTCACTAATTGATTTTGGTGTTGCAATATTTAGGTAAAATATGAAAATACAGTATGGTTTTTCTGTTGTGGGACATACAATACATTAGAGTTGATTGTATTTTCTGGAGTGGATTCTGCATAAAAAAGGAATAAAAAAGATGCAACATAGTTACCCTTTCCAAATTGCACGAGTCCAAGTCCATATGCATTTGCACTATATGTTTGGCAAACTGTGTAGTTCCAGATTAGACCTCTATGTCAGAATAGGAAGTTCAGATAGCTCAGTGGGTTAAGCCCTGGCCTGCTAAAGTAGTGGTCTGGGTTTGAATCCAGCTGAATGGGGGATTTCTTTTCAGCCATAAAGGGGGTTCATTGCACACAGCCTTTCATTATCATCTTTCCATCACCTTGATTCAGTGGACCCTCTTTAAAACAAAACCTTTTGACATTAAACTGAATTTGCTGTTATGAAAAATAAGTACTTGAAATGAACAATAATGCCATCCCTTGGGTATCAAAGGAGCGGCTGTAGTGTAGTGGATAACACTCCGGACTACCAATCTAGGGGTCACAAGATCGATCCCCCGCTTCTCCGGTCTTTCGGATGAGACTTTTAACCGAGGTCCTATCTCCATATGACCTCGTTGGTGGTGGGACGTTAAACCCGAGTTCACTCACTCACTCACTTGAGTGTAAAGAACTTTGCTGTTTACTGTTGTAATGAATGTCGTTATAAAGAGGGTTGACTATTACCGAAATACTGTTGAAAGGGCCCTCAAATGGCACTTCATCCCTACATTCATCTATTCATCAGAGTGGTAGAGAGTACTTGTACTGATCTATATCTGCAGTTTGCTCAGATATTTTGGTGACAAATAATGCAGAAAAAATTGTCATGGAAGACTGCTACTAATCTCATGCTTGGTGACATTTCAAGGAAGTTCATTACCAGGATGTTAAATATTGGTGGATGTAATACATTTTTAGCAGGCAGGTGCGGCAGTATATATACATACAGGCAGTACCCTGCATTAGAGTAATCATGGGCTTGGAGATCAGGTCATGTACGTTTGAGTACTGAAGTGTGGTCTAGATGTATTGTTGCTTTAAGAGAGTGCTAGCATAAGATAGAATTGACTTTACATTAGTTACTGCATGTAAAAAAAATATCTAATTTCTCCAATTAACAAAACAAAACAAAAAAAATAAACTTGGACTTCAAATTTCAAAAAGTGCAAAGTAATCAAAAACCTCTCAGACTGATCAAGTAGTAGAAATCAAATTTTTTTTGTTCAACATGCTCATAAAAACACTACACTTGTTACCTCTTCATAAGTTTGAGGAAATTTTCGTAAAAGGTTACTTAGAAAGGTGATATTTTGTGTTAGCAAAAGGCGCAGGCCAAGTTCAGACTGCTTATAAGGAGCAATTTTGTAAGGACCTACACTAGTTATAGCTTTTTTCTTTCTTCCTATAAAATCATTTATCAGAATGTGGAATGGATGGGTGGAAATTCATAAAAAGTTCAAAAGACAAAATTGTTGAAAGTCAGGAGCACTATTATTACCAAAATATGGGGACACCTTAAGGTGAATTGGGAACACCTGAATGATTTCCCACCAGTTTGGCAAAGGGAAACAACTTTTGTGACTTAAATTGCTTCTAGAGCTACTTCATCTAGAGAAGTAAACAGGAATTTATGCAGGTTAATATGCTGTAATGACCATAAAATTTCGGACACCCAAAAGTCTGACAATTATTGTTTGAAAACTCATAGAAAGTGGATTTTACACAGGCCAGTGCATCCAAATTGATGATTAGTGAATGGCAAAGGTTGTAGATGCTGATCAAACTGCTCCTGAAGGAGCAATTTAATCAGGGTCTACAATGTTTGCTCAGATTTTTCAGTTCAATTCAGCTCAGTTCTAACAACGTTCCCCAAGTGGCTCAGCCGTACGTAACCATAGTAACACACACCTGGCGCTGAGTGTCCGTCCAGTGTTTGCTTAGACATGTCTGTCTGAATATTTAGGGTCATTACGGTAGCATTGTAAAACGTCAGGAAAGAAGCAGGGGTGTTTATTAGAGTAGCAGGGCATTAAGTAGGATTTATACAGTATCTGAAAAAGAGGTTGCGAAAAGCGCAAACCATGTTGTCAGTGTTCGCTCAGGCATGTCTGTTCCAATAATTAGGGTTTTTAGGTGCTTCTCAAAGTATTTTGTTTCACCAAATTCAGTGCCAGGCAGATGGTCAAACAACTTCCTTGTTCTGTTATCACTGAAAAGTGCACTTTTTGTTAAAGTTTTTGTGGACACAATGGTTTTTCTATTAAAAAGAAAAATTTTGGTCTGAAGCAGTTGTTACTAGGAATAATCTGGTAAAAGGTATTATTGAAGGAAAAATTTAATCTGAATGATTGAAGGCATATTATTAGTTCTGATGGAAGGAGTACGGGAGGACTGTTCTGATTCATAGAAGGTACAGTCAAACCTGCTTATTTGGTCACCCCTGCTAAGGGGCCACCTGCTTTTAGCAGCCACCTTTTCTGGATCCCTTGGACTTAAATGCAGTGCAAATGAACCTGTATTAAGGCATCACTTGTCTTAAATAGCCAAATTTCGGGTTTTCCTTGGGTGACCCTTTAAGACAGGTTTGACTGTATAATATTATTTCTGATTGAAGTACTAAAGTACTATTATTCTGACTGATAGAAAAGGACTCGTATTCTGATTTCCTAAGAACTATTTTGAGGCGAACGTGTTTGCATCTGACGCCATCAAGGCGCAAAATTTGCACATGTTAGCAGCGTGATTTATCACAAATTTTCACACGACGCCACTTCCTATACACTCAATGGGGAAATGTTATGTCATGTTAGAATTCTGATTGAAGTACTGGAGAACTATTATTCTGATTGATAGAAAAGGACTAGAATTCTGATCGATAGAAGGGATATTATCATTTCTGATTGAAGTACTGGAGGACTATTATTCTGATTGATTAAAGGCGTATTCTTGTTACTGATTGAAGTAACTGGAGGACTATTATTCTGATTGATTAAAGGCATCTTGTTACTGATTGAAGTACTATTATTCTGATTGATTAAAGGCATATTCTTGTTACTGATTGAAGTACTATTATTCTGATTGATTAAAGGCATATTCTTGTTACTGATTGAAGTAACTGGAGGACTATTATTCTGATTGATTAAAGGCATCTTGTTACTGATTGAAGTAACTGGAGGACTATTATTCTGATTGATTAAAGGCATATTCTTGTTACTGATTGAAGTAACTGGACGACTATTATTCTGATTGATTAAAGGCATCTTGTTACTGATTGAAGTAACTGGAGGACTATTATTCTGATTGATTAAAGGCATATTCTTGTTACTGATTGAAGTAACTGGAGGACTATTATTCTGATTGATTAAAGGCATCTTGTTACTGATTGAAGTAACTGGAGGACTATTATTCTGATTTACTAAAGGCATATAATGCAGGTAATGAAGGACTGTTATTTTGATTTATTATTTGACTGATAGAAGGGATACTATTATTTCTGATTGAAAGAAGACTATAGTGAGTAAGATAGTTATTGGGTATGTTCGACCTATTTGTTCTTGCTGATTTAGCATCATTTCGAGGGACTTTCCTCTTTTGTTGTTGGTGTTTCATTGCCTCTCATGTCTCAAAGAGCCGTTTAACCCAAAACAAGCAATTGCTGTTCATGTACCATTAAAGTTCCTGTATAATAAAAGCTATGTTCAGGGTCCATACAAAAGAGTCATGTTTTATGTAAGTAGTATGATAATGAGGCAAAACTACTAGGAAATATAAGGCAGAGCATGAGTTATGGCTTCCAAATGCTCTGCCTCATATTCTTTTATAGATATATTCCTAGCATACAAGGTATGTAAGACTGTGCATAGTTATTTCATTCCATCCTTATGTTTGTTCATTTGTTCATCTGTTTGTCAACTTTACATCAAAGTTTTATGTTTAACCTTTTTTGCATGCTGATATATCGGCAGTGGAACTGTGAGCTCCTGAGGACTTGCCATATATACCCAAAAGAGCTAGCAGTATAGCGTAAAAATTCTATGTATTGGAACAGAAAGGATTGAGCAAATAGTGCAGACCTCGATCAGACTGCTTCTAAGGGAACAGTCTGATCAGGGGCTATACTGTTTGTCATTCCATCTGCACCTAGTGGATGCAATTTCAACCAAAGTGTTCCATTTTTAAGGCAGTTACGGGGATAATTTTCAGAACTTTTACGTTAATGAACATTGTGATAGTGTATGCTTAAGTACATAGTTTTACTGTTTGTATTATTCAAGGTACACAGCTGCTGATGGTATGGAGCCGGGACCTAGCCAGAATACTGGTACCAGACCAGACATAGAGAGTGGTCAGGTGACACTATATATTCCAAAGGTCAAAAAAGATGATGGTGGCAAAACACTTATCCGACGCCGACGAACATCTTCTAAGAAACGCTCATCTTCCAAACGTAAACAAGACCGAGAGAATTTGAGTGATCTGTTATATGATGAGGATAATCATTTATTACCAAGTTTACGAATACAGAGAAGAACCAGAATGAAATCTCTAAAAGGTATTAATTATGTGAAAACATATCTTATGGGTAAATGCAAGCTTCTCTTGCATGCATGTACAGGTACAGTACATTAGCAGAGATAAATAAGTTCTGAATAGTAAGATCCTTTGACATCAAGTAGACATCATCTGATTGCTGCTGCTGACTTAAAGTCAAGGCCACAGAATTGGAAATTTATATAACATTTGGGTTGAAGTTTTTCATTAAATATCATGGCTTTGCTTACATTTCCAGCATATGCTGATGAGGGGCTTGGTTTTCAGATTAGTTGTCATCATTGGGATGCTGTTTCTGACTGAAGGTCAAGGTCACAGATTGAAATTTGTAACAGTTACATTAAAGCTTTATTTTAATATAGTTAATTCTTTCTGACATTCTTGAATGGAACCTTGTGACTAGGTCTAATCAAGGGTTTGATATATTTCTGTCCATCATCTGCCTGCCATCTTTTAACATCTACTGTTTTATATTTAAGTTTACTCTCATTAGTCAGTGGCGCTGACCTTAATTTTGGGATTATTTTAGCACTGCTCACTTGCCAATAGTTTCTTCACAATTTTTGTCTCGCCTGCGAAGCAGAAGCGAGACTTATGTATTGCTTTTCCGGTGTTGTCGGCGGCGGCGTAAACTTTGTCGATGTTTCGTGTTTAGGTCATAAGCGCTGACAGGCGAGACACTGCATTCCGCGGAATTCTTGTTGTTATAAATTATTTTAGGAGAGCTTGTTAGAGTCTTCTCAGCAAGGTGACTTGGAAGACAAAATAACTGCATGTGTTGAATTTTATTGGAGTCGCCAAGTGAGTCAACACTGTTTTATGATAACAAAAGATCTGTTTTGATTCTCATAGAGAGACGTTCTGATCTTGAAGAAGAGAAGAAACTAGAAGATTCTGTCGATGGTCGTGGAAGATCTTTCAAGGCAAGATATGATGATGTCAAGGGTAGAGAAGAGTCAACAGCTGGCAATTTTGCTGACTTAATCAGGTAAAGATATTAATTCATTTTAAATGAGGGCATTGTATTGAATAAGGTTTCATTTTAAGCAAGCAGTGCATTACTTATAGAGCCTGACAAGAGATTTACTTCATTACCGCTAAAAGTGGCTTTCAGTTTTATGAACTTCCTCACAAACAAATTGTCGACTTTGTAATAGGAATTATATGGGGTTTGAAAAGTCAGCATACAATCGTGTGGAGTGGGTTTTATAAGAATGAAGGAATTTGTTAGAATTAATATTAATGCTGAATTTATTGACAAAGTTTATAATATACTCCTGAATGTGGAATTCTGGACTGGGTAATCAAATCTACCCTCTGGTCATGCTGATTCTCCCAGTAATTTTAGTGTTTAGTACCGTAATGTGCGTGTTTATATTGGGACACCTAAAAATAATGAATTTTCCATTTGTGACAAATTGAAAGTTTATCATTTTAGGTGTCCCAATACTTAAGCACATTAGGGTAACAGAAAAATGCTCAGAATCACTATTTACATACTACAGTATGTACATGTGTAAAACTTACATCAGTGGTACTGAAAGACTTTTTCAAAGTCAAAGATGGCAGAAAAAAGTTCATTCCAGAAATGGTTGAGGTGTCACACACAATAATCAGTTGTATATCACAAAATGACCCCCACCCATGTCCTGTCCCTACTGTGGCTTACTTTTTTTTTTTTTTTATTAACAACTAACATAAGCTCTGTAGAGCTTTTATTGCGACTTAATAAAACTATATACATATATACAAGTTAATTTAATTTCATGTCTATGCGCCAGATACAGTATTGTAAATACCTATACATTTTTTCTTTTATAGGGATTCTACACTAACAAGAATGAAGAAACTTGGGGACTGGAAACAGCCTAGGGTAAGAGTTTAGCAAATTCCAGTCTAAAGATGTATGATATATTTTCAAGGGACTCTGACATGGAAATATTTATATTCCTTTTCATAGAGGGCAATTCTTATGGGAAAGGATTTGCTCTCTTTGTGAACAGATTCTCTTCTTTAAGGGTAGAGAACCCTCCCCTGCTGTGGAGAAGGGATTCACCTACCATGGAAATAAATATTGTTCTACCAAAGATGTGTGCCTTGTGAAAATGGCAACACAAACCATATACTATAGGCAAATACCTAAGGCATATGTTGACTGCACATCACATATTTAGACAGCCCACATGGATTGTCTTAGCTTGTGCAGTTTACATAACTTCAAAATATTTTGTCGCAACACACCACATGCTGTATAGATGAAAAACTGTACTGTTAGGCAGCTCATCAGAGCCTTTGCTCTTTGCTATAAGCCAGCCAAAAAGCAAGTGTAGTACTCTTGTGGGACTATTTTCTGCAATGTATGGACACAGTTTGTTCTGTGTTATGCATAAAGCAGATAAAAAAATACTTAGGCACTATAGTTCCTGTGACTGATTGTATGAATACTCTGGTCTGGATCTACACCTTTTGCTAGACACTTGTATCTGAATATTAATGACAGATATTGTTAAAAAAAAAAGATACAGTAGAGTTTTTCATCATACACAGCCCAAAGCCATTTTAATTTGCAAGATGCCAGCTGAAATGAATTTATTAGTTTTTCTACATGGAACTAAAATTTGCTAAAATTTCTGAAAAATCATTGTAGTGATATATGATATATTTATCCAGACATAAAAATATGATACACCACAATGACCTGAAATACTTGAACAGAAGGGCTTGAGCAAACAGTGCAGTCCCTGATCAGACTGCTCCTAAGAAGCAGTCTGATCAGGGTCTACACTGTTTGTCCTTCTGCCAAGATTTTTTTTACTTATTTTGCCTGATGCTAAAATTGTCTTGTTCAGCTTTATGGATAATTACAGTAATAAGGTCTACCGTTATTTAGGGTAATTACGGTATGTACTTTCTGACAACAAAATCAATTCCCCTTAAATAGCTCTTTTGTATGAGAGAGTACTTTAAAGGTTGTTTTCTACCTGGTACCATATTTACTATCAACAAATTTTTAGACTGGTCTTAAGGTTAGTGGGTAGACATAGACTGGTCTTGAGGTTAGTGGGTAGATATTCAGGGGAAGCAACTCTGCCATTTGCATCTTTGCGGCTCTTCCAAATGGAGGTTTTTTTAAAGGAAAGAATTTGCCCCCATTAAGAGTAGACTCTGTTTTAGAAGGGCTATGTTGTCCAGGGAAACAAACAAAAGTTGTTTCCCTTTGTAAAAAATTATGGAAAAACATGAAGTCAGATCAGGGTGTTCACTTTCCCCAAATGTAAAAGATAGTTAAAACATTTCTCAATAGAACAATTATGAAATTAAAGAAATAGTTGAGATACTTGTTTGCAGGCATTTCTTTTCTCTCTGTTTCAGAAATGGAAGATTTATAAAAGAAAAAGCAGAGATTTCTTTCAACATTTTGCTGTTTGGATGTCATCTTTTAAGGAAATTGAAGGTGAAATATTTTTGTTAGTCACACCCACATGCAAGTTGATAACTTAATTCCAAAGCTAGCACCAGTCCTGTATATCCACCCTGTGTTGTATCAAAACTACATGTGACATTTATAAAGTTTGTGACATTTGTATCAGTATTAAATGTGATGTTACATCAAAACTAAATGTGACATTTGTATTAGTATTAAATGTTATGTTACATCAAAACTGAATGTGACATTTGTATCAATATTAAAAGTGATGTCATATCAAAACTAAATGTGACATTTGTATCAGTATTAAATGCAATGTTACATCAAAACTAAATGTGACATTTGTATCAATATCAAAAGTGATGTCATATCAAAACTATATGTGACATTTGTGTCAGTATTAGCTGTGATGTCATATCAAAACTAAATACAGTCGAACTTCGATGGCTCGAACTCGCCAGGACCACCAAAAAAAGTTCGAACGATCGGTAGTTCGAGCCATTGAAGACCAGCTCAACATGATCCAACTTTATGTAGTATGTTTTTCTATCAAAACTACGACAGCTTCCTGTATTTTATCGGTCACTCTTTGAACCTTTGCACTTTCAGGTAGATAAAACAAAACAACACAGAAACATATGTTTATAATTTTATTTACAATATAAAAAATCAAGATAAGCATGGATGTAGCAAAGCTGATGACCAATACTTGTAATCGGTAGGATCTCTGTTTAGTCTGGTCATTAAACTTGAAAATGTTTTGCAAGGAATTAAGTCCGAGCCATCGGTGCTTTTTACATAGAAAGTGGTTTCTAGGGACCAGACTTGGGGTTCGAGCGTTCGAGCCAAGTGTGGCATGTTTAGTTAAAACAAATAGGGATTTTGCCGGGACTGGAAAGTCAGTCCGACCGAAACATGGCGTTCGAGCCTTTTGAGTTCGAGCCAGTGAAGTTCGACTGTATGACATTTGTATCAATATCAAAAGTGATGTCATATCAAAATTAAATGTGACATTAGTTTCAAAACTGAATTTGACGGTAACATTACATTAAGCTTTCTCGGGCCTTTAATGTCATTAACCAGTCAGCTTCAGTAGTATGGCATCCTATGATCTCCTAAACTTCTACAACCAGACAGTCCAGCCAGGTGATCAAACACCCTCTTATTTGTCCAACTTCTATTTTTCAGGAAAATTTGGTACTGCCTACATGAGTTTTTTTCGGTTCATTCGTTGGCTGATGTTTCTCAACATCTACATCATGGTCATCATGTTCTGTGTTACCACGATTCCATTCTTAGTGATATCTCCTGGGGCATCATTCCAAGAATCCATCAACAACACTGAATCAGTCTTCCATGAGCAAGCTGTTAACTGTAGTGAGAATTATGCTGGTTATAATGAAGAGATAAAGGCATTAAAGTCGGCTTTTGAGCAAGTTCTGGATTTCTTACAGGGAACTGTAAGTACAAGTATTTAATTATTACATATGAATGTTAACTGCAAATGTAATCAAAAGTGTGGCAGTTAGCTCCCCTGCAGCCTTTTCATGGGAGATTGAGTATACTGTATATACTTTTGGGACAGATTGGTTAAGTGCTTTCCTTGCAGTTACTTGAAATCTGAAAAAAGCCTGTATAAGCTAGAAGGCAATTGTTTCACATGGTCTTGTTGAAACTTTATATTAATGTACTTATAATTAGGCCAATCGGCAAGTACAAATTTTAAATTTTGAGGTTAGTGGGAGTGGGGTGGGGAGGGTTGGAGAGTGGAAAGTAGGAAGGCATATTTGGCCTCTTGGTTCCTACTGATGCCAATTCAAGATACGGGCGAGTTGATGATGAGCATAGGTGCCATTTTGCTATTTGGTGTTTGTTTTAGTTTGTTTTGTTTTTATTCACAAAATAAATTTTTGATATCAAGCATACAGTTTTCTGATATCAAAAGTATTTTTGATATCAAGAAATCAAATTCTTGATATGAAAAATATTAATGTCAAGAGTTCAATTTCTTGTATGAAAATCATGCAGATTTGTTTAACATTATGATAAGAAGCATTTTAACGAGTCTGTACTAATTAACCATAAAAGTGCTAAAAAAAGCAGGCAACAAAATTTACATCTGAAAAATATAAAAAATGTTTCGTCCAAGCTTTATTGACAATTCAAAGACTTGGGCCCAAACTTTAGACCCAGTATTCATTATGAGCTGCCTCATCTGGGTCTGGACTCTTTGCAAATTCAACTATTTTTCCTTTTTGATGCTTTATGTGTTAATATGTAGAGAAATAAGAGTGTCAAGCTTACAGTGTTATGGATTGTCTAACATTATTATCCCTCTTTCTTACAGGGTTGGATGGAAAGAACGGTGCTGTTTGTAGGGGCCTATCACAACAAAACCTATACGAGGCCAGACGATAAGAAAGAGACCTACAATATGTCACTAGCCTACCTCCTAGCAACAGGGGCTTGCTTTATTATAAGTTTTATACTCATTGTTGGAAAGTAAGTATATGTAAGATCTGATTATCTCCATATCTAAGATGGAATAGTGTTTGCATTGGAGTTTGAGATGGCATGGGTTTGAATCTTGGCCCGGAGGTTTTCATGTTCAACTGAGATTGTGCTCAAATTTTAGTACAGTCAACTCTCGATATCTTGAAGTCAAACTTCAGCCCAAACTACTGATATCTCAAAGTCAATTTTCTGATACCAGAAAACTTACTTTGAGATATCAGTAGTTTGAGTTAAGAGGAGTTGAAATGTAAATAAAAATAGGAAATATACTCTTTGATATAAGAAGATACTTTGAGATATCAGTGTATGTGATATTGGGAGTTGACTGTATTGAATGAAAGTAAAAATACTTCACAAGGCTTGTTTCATGAGTTCAAATAAGAGAAAGTGTGAAAAAAAAAATGTTGTGCACCATACAGATATCTGTAGATGGCCCTGAATTTATTTAGTATAAGTTTGAAGTTTCGAACTCACCTGAGTTGCCTCCCTTTGTAGATGAGGTCCACTTTTAAAGGAAAGAATTTGCTCCATTTAGGAGCGGATTCTTTTGTTAAGAGAGAGCCCATTTCGTAAGCTTGTCTTTTGTCATCCGGGGAAGCAAACAGGAAGACACAAAAGTTGTTCCCAATGTAAAAATTGCAGAAAAGTATTGAGATAGTACCTTAAATAAAAACCTTTGATCCACCTTTATTTTCTGTTGAAAGTTGTTTTAGGGGTCATAATAGTAGTAATCATATGGTGTGCATCAAATGAAAACTATGTTTGAGCTTTATATTACAAGCTTCATATTACACCAGTTACTTATTTATTTGGCCGTATGACAGAGGTTCTCTGCCCTTTAAATGACTCCAAATATCAAAATCAGTCTTATGAAACTCTGCTAAAAGGTGGGTCTTTCCCATCTAAAACAACCCAAAATATCTAGATCCATCCTATAATTCCCTTCCAGAAAAAAAAATCATAAAAATCTAAAACAACCCCAAATCTGGATCTATCCTATAATTCCCTTCTAAAAAAATCCCCAAAATCTATATCCGTCTTATAAGATACATCTAGATTTTTGGGGTTATTTTTGGAGGGGGAAACTCCATAACATTACATTTGCCACTGACTTCCCTTAGACAAACCTTATAGGGCAACTAGCTTCATATTTTGATGAACGACAATTGATCATGTGACATTGTCATCAGGTGACTTCTGAGGTAAACAAATGTCTTGACTGGTGCATGTAATGTTCGATTGATGCCATGTTTAACATGATGGCCAAACACGTTGTAACTTACTGGTCTTCAAACCATATTGTGCATATTCTACACCAAATTACCATGAAAACGGCACAGAAAGAGTCTAAAAATAAAGTGTAAATATAAGAATAAAAAATTGATTTTTTCAGGGTTCATTGTGTGATGAAGCCAGTGGTCGTCGCTTAAATTCTACAAGTAGCACTTAAATCATATTTTAATTCTGCCAGTGGTTGTTGCTAAAATTCTACCAGAAGTGCTTTGCACTTCTTGGAAGTTTAGCTCCACCCACTGGCTTCATCACACGATGAATGCTGAAAAAAATCAAATTTTAATTCTTAAATAAATAATCCAGTTCTTCTGTATCTATATTCAGTGTCATTATGGTTCTCAAGTTTTTCAACAAATATTACCAAGTATGATGAAAATAGTAAAATGTAAATATATGTTATTACCAGGTCAGCTAGGACAGTTAAAGCAACATTTGGTATACAGAGTACAGTAGCAGTATACACAAATCGTGTGTTTGGAGGCTGGGACTATGCAATAATAAGCCCAAAAGCTGCCTATGTCAAAAAAGCTAATCTACACAGAGAGTTTATGGTTTGTGCTTAGAAAATATTTTTCTTTAATTGTCATTAATGAATTACTTCAAATTGCATTGTATACAAGAACTGGAAGAGAAAGACAAAGATAAAAAAGTGATGGCGGTACATGTCTACTTTGCTAGTGATCCATTGCCATTCATTATTTTAGAAACATCAAAAAAACATATATAAATCCAAAGTTCATTTTTCACATTTTCATTTTTTTCCACTCATCAATTGGCCAAAGTTTTTTGTGAAGCAGAAAAGTATAACACTGTTTCAGTATAAATAACACTACTTTATCAACATTAACATATCAAAACGTTGCCAACTTTGAAGCAAATCATGTGACATGTCATTAAAACAAGAAATGCTCATTTTGGGGAAATGTCACATGACCTAGCATAATTATAGACATCTGAACTACATGCGTGTAAACTATGAATATTTACTGACACATACACAAAAAATTCATCATGATATATTTTTTAACATGTATTTTCAGGATAGTTTAGCAGAGGACATCAGAAAAGCAAAGCGGAAAAACAGATCAGCCAATGATAAAGCGACGTTGATTCTCACTCGTATTATGGTAAATTGTATAGTGTTACTGGTGCTAGCTGGTGCCTTGTTCCTTGTTTATTTCACTACAGATAAATTATTAGAGGTGAGTAGATCTTTGATGACGAAGTTATTGCACTCTTTAAGAGTATCACTGTATGCAGAGGGAGGCAGTTATTGCCAGACAGAGTGATCTCCCTTGGAGGTGTATCCATATAAGTTAAGAAAATGTCTGTGCCATGCACAGTTTGCTTTCAATAATTTATATGATCAGATGTATTATTTAGACAAACTTTGCTTGTCCAAACCAGACTGCACACCTGCAAGTTCATAGATGGATGACTTGCCATTTTACATCCTTTCCAATAGTATTTCAGTGACATCAGGATGATGGAAGGGTGATTATGAAAAGCTGTGCACAATGGAATCGTTTATGCCGTTGGAAAGAATTCTGCCTCCAGCCAGATTCAAACTCAAGACACTAGCTTAGGGCTTAACCCACTGAGCTACCGGGGCTCCTTACATCTGCAAATGTACATTCTGGTATGTTTAGGCACAAAACTTGATCAGAGAATTGAAAAGAAACCATACAGTTTTCATATAAATTGCAATGATATCATGAGTAGTATAAATATGGACTGATTCTGTGCCAGGAAGTGCATCTTACAGGTCGGTTCCACTGAGCCTCTTGGGGAACATTGTTATGAGAATTAGACACACACATACAAAAATAATATAAAAATAAAAAAAAGTTTGGCTGTAAATGTTAAACTGTTATTGCATCTTTATAACATTTTTCGACAAGCCATAGACAGTTTTAACAAGGATCATGTTTGTCTCACCTACGGTTTGCTAAAAGTGAGACATAGGTATTTTCTGGCACTGGTGGCAATTTAAACAAATGGCAAGTTTTCTAGTCTTATGGTTTATCTCAGTTTCTGTGACAGTGGACAGATTGGCAAGACACAGTTTTGTGTGGTGTTATTATTGATACTTTTGGGCAATGAAAGGTATGATAGTGTGATGTATGGTACCTTTTCTCATGATGTTTCTCATTTGTTGTATTTCAGTTACAAAAGCAAGAGCTGAATGAGATTGTTGCCCTGATAGTACAATACCTACCCTACCTCACTATTACAGTATTAAATTTCCTAATACCAATATTCTTCCAAAAGATTGTCATTCTAGAGGACTATCACCATAGTATTGCTTTGACGATTACTTTAGCAAGGTAAGATACTTTATAATGCAAATTTTTAAGGGAAAAAAGTCTTTATTATACGCCCGTTTTGAAAAAACGGACGTATTATGTCATGGCGCTGTCCGTCCGTCCGTCCGTCCGTCCGTCCGTCTGTCCGTCCGTCCGTCCGTCCGTCCGTAAACATTCTTGTGCGCGCCATAACTCAGTAACCGTTTGGGATATCTTTATGAAATTTTGTAGGCATATGTATTAGGTAGGGGGAACGTGTCGCGTACAAGAATGGTTGCTCCCCCTTCCTTGCTTTCAAAGTTATGCCCCTTTGATTGTTTTTTACCCTACAGGTCTTGTGCGCGCCAGAACTAGATAACTGTTTGGGATATCTTCATGAAACTTCATAGCAATGTGTATGAAGTCCCAACGATGTGTCGCGTACAACAATGGTTGCTCTCCCTTTTTTCGTTTCTGAGTTACATCCCTTTTATTAGTTCTTTTCGGCTGTTTTTGTGTATACTTATGTTGTGCATACATTTACTCAGTAACTGTTTGGAATATCATGATGAAACTTTATAGCAATGTGCATGATCATAAGATAATATGTCGCATATAAGAATGGTTGCTCCCCCTTTCTTAATTTTGGAGTAAACTCCCTTTCCTCCGTCCATAAACATTCTTGTGTGCGCCATAACTCAGTAACCATTTGGGATATCTTCATGAAATTTTGTAGGCATATGTAGTAGGTAGGGGGAATGTATCACATACAAGAATGGTTGCTCCCCCTTCCTTAGTTTCCAAGTTATGCCCCTTTGATTGTTTTTTTTTTCCCTGCAGGTCTTGTGCGCGCCATAACTAGATAACTGTTTGGGATATCTTCATGAAACTTCATAGAAATATGTATGAAGTCCCAACGATGCGTCCCGTACAACATTGGCTGCTCTCCCTTTCTTTGTTACTGGGTTACATCCCTTTTATTAGTACTTTTCAGCTATTTTTGTGTATACTTATGTTGTGCATACATTAACTCAGTAACTGTATGGAATATCATGATGAAACTGTATAGCAATGTGCATGATCACAAGATGATGTGTCATATATAAGAATGGTTGCTCCCCCTTTCTTAATTTTGGAGTAACCTCCCTTTGATCATTATTTTTAGGCATTCCCATTTACTCCATATCTCCTTAACCCTTTGAAATATTAGAATGAAACTTTGTTGGAATGTGTGTAATAATGGGGCAATGAATCCTGAGCAAGAACCATGACTCTGGCTTGCTTACTGGATTATCTGCCCATGCATAAATTTCCTGTTTACTCTGTAACTCCTTAACCGTTTAGAATATTTTAACACAACTTAATCGCGATGTGTATATTGTCAAGGGAATGTATTAGAACCAAGAATGGTATATCTAGTATATTTAGTATATGAATTATCTCCCTTGTTTGACTTTGGCATTACTCAACTTAGGAGCCACTTCACCTTGGAAGCTGATTTTTTGGTATATTAATAGTATTTGATGTTTAAATATTTAAATAATGTTGCCGTCATTAATTAAAGTGTGTTTTCCCCTGTTTGTCTGCCTGTCTGTCCTTTTGTAAACAATCTTGTTCATTCTATAATTTCTTTATGACATTAAAACGGGCGTATTATGCGCCGCTTGCGAAGCCCTTGTTTTTTAGTTTTTTTTGCCCTTTGGATAATTCTGCTATAAGTTTTATACCTGGAAGTTTCTAATAAGGAGTCACATTGTATATTTTATGGAGAAAAAAAATATGAGCCACGACACGTCTAAACCAACAAAGTGGTTGTGCGCCCAGTGCAGACTCAGACCTGCCTACGCATCCGCCCAGTCTGATCAGAGTCTTCGCTGCCTGCATGGAGGTAGCTTTGACCCTTAGCTATTCTGTAAGCTCTTAGCGAAGTCTGATCAGACTGGGTGGATGTACAGGCTGATCTGAGTCTGAACTGGGCGCACAACCATTTTTGTTGGTTTTCTCGCGTCCCAGCTCATATATAAAAATCTTAGAATAATCAAAAATCTCTTCTATCTGGAGCTGTGTCTCTCTCTTTTCCAAAATTTACTTTAAAGAAAAAAATAAAAGGAAAAAAAAGCAACACATGCCTGTATTATTATAATTTAAGACCCGCAGAATCCAGCCGTAAACTTTTCATTTCTAGAGAAATGCTCATGGAGGTTTGATTTGACCAAGGCAAATAATGGTTGTTACCTACTAAAACTGTGATGAGGAGCAGTCCATAATAGTTCCAGGTTACACTGAACCAAATTTAAGAGTTTTCGCCCTTTACAGGTTGAAAACATAAACTATAAATATTGATCCAAATGACTTGATGGATGGATGGATGACTTGCGATTTTACGCCTTTTCAACAGTCAGTGATATCAGGATCATGGGAGGGTGATAATCAAAGGCAGTTTGCAAAGGAACCCCATTTACGCTTGAAAAGATTCTCGCTTCAAGCAAGGGTCAAACCCAGATCACTAGATCAGCAGGCCAGGGCTTAACCTACTGAGCTACCAGGGCTTTCAAATGACTTGAAGTTTGTTGGCTAACACAACTATATTTTGGAGTATCACATTTTATTCCAAGGCTACAATCAGCCAAATTTTAACAGTACTGCTGACATATAACCATTTTACAGAAATAAAGTACTATTTCACAATTATGCAACTCATATGCTAACATGTATAATTGGCCACATTCTTATACAAATTTCTTTTAGATCAATATGTTTACGGCTGGCATCCCTGGCTGTTCTGATATTCTCATTGTATCGGCTGTTGATCAGTGAAGCTAACCCGGACTCTGGTTTATGTGGTAACAGGCTCTGGTCAGACACCTCATTTACTGCCAGGGGTAGCATAAAGGTAAGGAATTATTGGATCTGAGGTTATAAAACTGAAGTATAATCTCAAACTCAAAATAAAGTACACTGACTGGCTGCTTCCGAGCACATGCTCACTTCTGAGCATGTGCACAGAAGCAGTCAGTCAGTGTGCTTTATTTTGAGTTTGAGAATGTACTCAAGTTTTATAACCTCCGGCCAGGTGTAATATCAGTGAAGCTAACCCGGACACTGGCTTATGTGGTAACAGACTCTGGTCAGACACCTCTTTTACTGCTAGGGGTAGCATAAAGGTAAGCAGTTACAATTAGGTGTATGTAAAGATAAACAATCACTAGTATTAGGCCAAAAGAAAAAAATGTTGCGTTTCCGGTTACGTCTCCAAAATTTTTAGGGTTGGTAGGTAGGCAAACTTTTTTTTATACAAACCTTTTTGTATGCAAAATGTATAAAAATCCTTTAAAATAGCGTAAAAATAGACTTTAAAGTTCCATAAGGCCATAAAAAAGTTTGAGTAGGCCCCCAAAACATAGGGTCGGTAGGGTAACCGGAAACAAGAGATTTTTTGGGGGAGCCTTAGAGGGAAACACTCACTAAAATTTATGCTAGGCGGCAAAGCGCAATCGGTAGGGCACCTGAGTCATAAGTCAGAGGTCCTGGGGTTGATACCTGGTCTGGCCACATACTTTTGTTTCTCCTTCAGCTGATTCAGGCAGGGCAGTTGTCAGTTACTGGCGAAAGTATGTGCACTTAGTACTGGTTAACTGCTTAGGAGGTCTAAGCCTGCCCAGGAATAGTGTGGTTAGGTTAACTGACCGTCCAAACATGACTATAGCTGTTTACCGTGGATTTAAAGCAATAAATCAATCAATCTCACTAAAATTTAAATTGGGTTCTGGTTTTAGAACTCGATAAATAACTCTATTTGCTGAAAATTTCATGAAATTTGGACTGAAACTAAGAAAGATAATAAGGTTTAAATATTTCAAAGTGGTAGACATGGAGGCCGCCATTTTAAAAATATGAGTCGCATGATCTTGAATAACTACAAGAGTTACTTAATTTATGGTTTCATGGACTTATTTGGCTTACAATCATTTCTTTATAAAGTAAAAGATAGATGAACTCATTTCAGTCACAAAAACTGCTTTAAATCGGATATTTTTTAATTCAATACTTTCACTGTGAGATTAAATGTCATTTACTTATAGATTTTCTGGTTCCAAGCTCATCATTTTGATATTTTCAAACTTCATAATTCTTCTAATTTAAGTCTGATCTTCATGACATTTTTGGCAAATTTTATATTTTCCACAGGTCTTCACTTCCATTGCAACTTGTGATTTAGCAAGTGTTTTCCTTTAAGGGGCAAACATAGTTCTGTTAATTGAGCTAGAGAGGAAGTGTTTTTGAGAAGTTGGAAAGGAAAACAAAACTGCATGCATATCCATTTTGCACTTATGATTGCCAAAATTTCTCTTATTTTTGGGGAAAGTCCTATATTTCTTTCTGTTTTTGCAAACAAATGGCTGGCGGCCTGCAATGTCTAAGCATGACTGAAATATTGTTGTCTTGGAGGTTTAATCACAACTGAGCTTAGCTCAACTCGGCATTCTAACTCTGCATTACACTTAAGTTAACCTGTAATGAGAGGTAACTTCATTCCCTGGAATTGGCATTTTTCTATAGATTTCTATATATGATAGTTACAATAATTTGTTATCTACCATATTAACCCTTTAACCCCCCTCCCCCCCCCCCCCCCCCCCCCCCCCAGTAGGCATTGCATTTTTACGAAAGGGGGCTGTTATTATTTCAAAGAGCTACCTCATTCCAAGAAGCAATGTGAATTCATGCAACTAAGTGTAAAATTATTTTTTGGAAAGTAGGCAGGGGGTGTTTATTAGAGCAAGGGCTTTAATAAGGATTAATATGGTATTTAAATTTTGGCATGGTTTTCTTTTTCAGTGTTGGGAGAGTTATGTAGGTCAACAGATCTACAAGCTGGTCTTACTAGATCTCATAGTAGAAACTTCCATTATTGTCTTTATACAGTTTCCCAGGAGGTAAGCAAAAATATTTTACAGAGTTTCGCCCCCTTTTATCATCAGTTGATAATGAAATGCACTTAACTTCTATACATTGTATATCAAAATATTAGAAAAATAATGGCATTATTTATCAATGGGCAGCATAGCGCAGTCAGTAGGGCGCCTGACTAGTAAGCCAGAGGTCCTGGGTTCGATACCCGGTCCAGCCACTTACTTTCATTTCCCCTTCCGCTGATTCAAGAAGGGCAGTTGTCAGTTACTGGTGAAAGTAAGTGCGCTTAGTACTGCTTCGGAGGTCTAAGCCTGCCCGGGAATAGTGTGGCTAAGTTAACTGACCGTACCTGCATGACCATAGCTGTTTACAGTTGACGTTAAACAATAACACAACAACATAATTTTATTACTTATACATTAAATCAAAAGTGGTAGCTAAGATGAATAAAATCAGCAGGTTTATAATCAAACCAGTGAAGAATGGATGGCAGTTTCGATTTGGCCTCCTTTCTCAGTAGGGGTCAACTCTCAAAGAAAGAATTAGCTCCTCTAGGAGCAAATCGTTTCCTTTAAGAGTAGACTCCATTTTGGAAAGGCCTTGTCATCCAGGGAAGCAAATAGGGAGTCACCAATGGCAAGAAAAACATGGAGATGTACACAATCACCTTAAGGCTTGTGAAAATTGCACATTCCCAGACCAACCTGCACTCGTAGGCAGCTCTAATGAAGACACAACATGTGATAAAATGACCAGTGAACAAAAATTATTTGGGGGTATGTTTTCCAGGTTACTGTACAATCGCTATGGCAGCACAGTGGCACTGATAAAGAAGCTAGGACCTCAGGAGTTTGATCTGCCCCAGAATGTCATTGATATCATTTATTCTCAGACTTTATGTTGGTAGGTATAGTGTACAGTATTGTTTTTAGGTTACTTTGTTTAGAGTGCATGACATAGCTTTGCTGAAAGGAAACAGATCAGCTTCCAGGAAATAAACAGATCAGCTTCCAGGAAATAAATATTTAGGCAGGAAAATTTTGATCATTTTCTATTGTTCCTGAACAAAGCATCAGGTTCAACATGAGAAGGAGCGGCCGTAGTGTAGTGGATAACACACTGGACTACTAATCAGGCAGAATTGCTTTAGGCGTAATGGACCACTAAAGGCCCAGACCAGCCTGTGCATCCACACAGTGTTTATAGTCATGAGACTCATGGCATTGCAGTCTGCTCTGCTACACTAGCCGTAGTGAAACAAACGGTAGTGGTTTCTAAGGCCCTATTTTGTTGTTTCTAAGTTATGTTTAGAGCCTTTGCTATTTGCACACATCTGTGGTCCCTTAGAACCTACAGGCACAAACTATGCTTTTATAATATAACTAAAGTTAATAAACAAAATCAATCAATCTCTAAGATGAGCACCTGCTAAGGTTTAGCTAGAGATATACAGCTAGTGTCAAGTCAGGTAAATTCGGACAGCAGGTAAATTCGGACAGTGACATTGTTTCCTTTATATGTCAGTTGTTTGGAATTAAAACAAAATTAACAGGGCAAACAGTGAAAGTCCTGATGTGACGGCTCATTATGAGCCGTCTCATCTGGATTTTCACTGTTTGCAATGGTATGTCTGAATTTACCTGCTGTCCAAAGCTACCAGACTCGACCCTATTCATTGATAAACACTACTGTAAAAATACTTAAAATTTGGATACCTAAAATAAATAACTCTATTGTTCTAAAAATGGAATAGTTTTGTTTTACAATGCAGTAATGCATCTAAAAGATGCATATGGAATGACTAACAGTGTAGACTCTGTTCAGACTGCAGTCTGATCTGGGTCTTCACTGTTTACTCAAGACCTATCTGTCCCAATATTTAAAATTTTTACAGTATTTTCATAAAAATCCATTATTTCTTTTCAGGATTGGAATGTTTTTCAGCCCACTAATACCATTTATGGCCTTCCTAAAGTGCATTATATTTTTCTACATAAGAAAGGTAAGGTTGAACAAAATGAAAAGTGACAAATATTTTAACCACCTCCAGAGAAAGTCCATGATAAGGAATATGCCAACTGTACATGCTTTGATCAGACTGCATTTACAGTTTGCCAGCAACAGAGATAAGCCTGCATAATGGGTAATTATTTTCGTCTGTATACCAGCCTGAAAATCGAGTTGGTAGTGTAGGGATACGTAGTTGTAAAATAGCTTATTCATTTTTTTGTCTACACTGTGCATATTGAGTAAAGGACACTTTTCTTCATCAGATTTACCTGGACACAACACCAAGCAGTTTGACTGTTTAAAAGTTTTAGCTTGTCAAAAGCTGTACTCAATGTATAATTAAACTGGTTCAGCGTCATATGATAACCAATGAAGATAATTTTTTGAAATGCTGATTATGTGCAAAACAGACAGTACAAATTTAAGTATGTTGTAAAAGTTACAACTTTAAATACAGTGCAAGATGCTACGAGTCGGAATCATGCAAAACATATACCACATTTCTAGTGCAGAAAGATTATGTCTTCTTGATAATTTTAGATGCAGGAGAAGGTAATTCATTGATTTGAGCCACATCATGTGACTTCCAACAATGTGGCGGTTTTGTCGTGATATTCAGATCAACCTTCTCATTTATACAGGATAATCAGAGACCTCAGTGTTGCCTGTGTGGCTTTGGTCATTTCCATAAATGGCTGATGTGACAAGCAAAGGCTCTGATCAGACTGCACTTATGTGCAGTCTGGTCAGAGACTTTGCTTGTCACTATTGCCACATTGTTGGAAATCACATGATGTGGCTTATTTGTACATTATATTTTTACAGTGGAAATTCATGGATTTGTACCTTGTATTTTTACAGTGGACATTCATTGATTTCTACATTGTATTTTTACAGTGGACATTACTGCGGAACTGTGCTCAGGGAGACGAACAGTACAGAACATCTCGGTCTCACTCTCTTTTCATGTATATTTTACTCTTCTCATTCGTTCTTGCTTGTGTTCCTGTCGGCTATATGATTAGCAGGTAAGATTTTGCAGACAGATCAGGCTCCGAGGTTATAAAACTTGTTCTCAACTCAGCTGAGCATGAAATTTTACCTGAGCTAATAAATAGCAAATTACTGATAAGTACAATGGTTTTCTTGCTCAATTTAGCTGAGCATGAAATTTTCTCTGATTATGAATATGAAAAATGCCAACATTAGTTGGCATTTTCATATTTATCAGCAGAGAAAATTTCATGCTCAGCTGAGTTGAGCACGAAAAATGTTTTATAACCTCGGGGCCTGAGCTAAAAAAATGTGACTGATAATTCAGAGGAATAAAAGTTATCTTATAAGTGCCTCTAAAAAAATGATATACTGATTATGGTAAACTTATAGGAAATCAGCTGCATTGTTAACGGAAAGTTTGCTTTAATGTTTTTGCATGGTTTAAATTTTGTCAACCATAGGCAAATTATCAAAAAATGTGTTATGTAACATTTGAAATTGAGCTAAAAATACTTATACGTACCATATAACAAAAGGGTTATCAAACTGATACCTGTCCCACAATGGGATATCAAAGGACTTGCAGTTTGTGTCCTTTGACATTCCTTTGACATCCCAGACTAGGACTATATTACCCATTATTAATTAACTAAGTAATATATAGCACTTTTACTTGGAAATCGGTCTGTATCATACTGGTGACGTTTCCTTTTTCATACAGTATGACCGCTTAATACAGCTTGACCTCCTACCTATACGGTTGACCTCGTGTCATATTGATTAAAACCTTCGACCTATACGGAAATCCACGCATCCGGTTGGTTAAAAGTTCTGGTCACCCGAGGGCGCTCTCCTGGCTGGATGACAGCGGCGTAAACATCAATGGCGGCGGCCAGTTACATGTAACTGTGTAATTGTGCAGACGTCATGTCAACAAACTGGAAAAGAATGTCGGACAGAATTGCCCGAAACGGCGAAGACATAAAGTTAATTAATAAAAATGTCATTAATCAAGTGATTTCGTATTGGCCCAGTTACAGGTCCTCGGTCAGCTGTATTGGCCCTCGGCCTTCGGCCTCGGGCCAATACAGCTAACCTTGGACCTGTAACTGGGCCAATACGAAATCACTTAATTAATAACATTATAATATCGGTGGTTGAGTAGGGTGATGATGCTGGGTAACTTTCAATGCCGGGACATCCTACAACTTTGGATGATGGTAGGGCAAGGGCCTTCTGTGCTTGCAGTAGGTGTGGGTGGGGGTTGTTTGGATACTGTTTTTCTCTTCCCTATCATATCTCTTTTCTTTCTCCCGCTCTCTAGGAGATGGCCCAGTATAGACTGAAATCTGTCTCAAAGGGCCATTTAACCCAGAGCAACCATCCAATCAACCCAATATCAGTTCAATAGTGTCTGAGCATAATCTACATTCTGTATTTCAGTATTGCCCCATCCCAGAGCTGTGGTCCATTCCGTGTATATAGTGATGAAAATTATACAATGTTTGAGACACTATCAATCACTGTATCCACTTTTCCAATTGTGCTAAAAGACATTGTCACATTCCTGGGAACTGTGGGATTTTTAATACCTGTTATTATTATCTTATGGTAAGTGCTTTACATTATACCATATTTCTTTATTTATAAGACAAGGGTTTTTCTCTTCCAAAACAATTTCCAAAAACTCTAGATCCATCTTACGAGATGGATCTAGATGTTTGGGGTTGCTTTTGAAGGCAAGCATGGCAAACACTGTAAACCCTAATTTTGGTCCCTTTGTGCCAATATTTTGAATGAAAACGGTAATATTTACATTCTTGGTGTATTTATTGAAAAGCCCTATATTAAACCATTGGAACATAATATAGTTTACATTCCAATAATTACATTGAGACGCAACTTTAATGACGTCAAAATAAACAGTGGCCCTCTACAATCTGATTGGATGTCAGCGACGTCATGCATGCTGTTCTGCTGTTAGCAGAAAAAAGTTGTATACATGTTTTACTGCTTCAATTTTAGTGCTTATATAAGATTCTTCATGAAAGATTTGATGGAAACGAACATAAATATATTTAATGAACTTAATATTTCTTTTGTTTGTCGAAGTGTAACCTACATTGGGTCACTAGCAAGCTTTACATGAGCCCTTTCCGGGTTCATTCACTTTGCACATGACCCAATGTAGTTTACACTTCAATAAACCTCAGAAAAATGAAATTCATTCCATAAATAACTACACAATGTAATGTATTTTATACAGTTATAAGGTTGGAGTTTACCCTTCCAAATTTACCACAGATATGTAAATCATGTGTAATTCAGCTATAAAATGGAGTTTTCTGTTCAAAAACAATCCCAAATTTGAAAGATGGATCTAGAACTTTGGGATTGTTTTGAAAGGGAGCCCCCACCCCTCCTCCATCTTATAACCAAAGAAATACAATATACCTTTTTACATGAAGCTTATCTTAAAATTTGAGCACGTTTAGGACTGGTGATTTGTATAAAATGTGCTTATAGTATGAAAAATATTTAAGACCCTGATTTGGGTCTCCTGTTCAAGTATTTTGAATGATAATGGTAAAACTACATTGTATTTTCAGTTTACTGATGTATTACTTTTGGTTACTGTCACAAGGCTATAAGAAGAGGGAAGAATTACTGCGGACACAATTAAAACTGGTAAGTAGCTGTGTATTTCAACACTAAGAATGGGTATTTAGATTAATACATGATGTTGAAGGGCAGAGGCAGATTTTGACATATTAATTCACCTTGGCAAAGCTGAAGTGAAACAATTTTTGCATCTGCCCGACAACACATGCAATATTTCACTATTTCCATTCTAACATCAAACAGAATGAAAATTCAAGGACATTGTAACATTTTGTGAAGGACCCTTTTGAATCTGATGTTGACAGAAGTCGGAGCTCTAGATAAGTGTGGTATTTGATGATAGTTGAGGGATAATTTTCTTTATTTCTCATTAAAACCATATGGTGTGACCCCTCATCAGAACCATCTGGTTGAGACGGTTCAGATGAGGGGTCACAACATACGTGTTTATCCAGAAGTAACAAAAATTATCTCTAATTATCACCAAATACTCCCTCTTATCTAGGGCTCTGTTGACAGAAGTAAATGTTTACATCCAATGTCATTATGGCACGAAATTTGCATGCTGCAATGTTAGAAATGTGATTTAACACAAAATTTCACTCAATGCCGCTTCATGTGCTCAATGGAGAAAATTGTTAACATCATGTTAGAATTGCTGATACATGCATATTATTACAACACACTTGTCTTGAAATTGTGTTATAAGAATATGTTCTTTGTCATAAAAATTAAGGCCAGAATTTTATTTTCAACAAAGTAAGATAAAAAGATGATAACTCAAGTATCCAAAAGCATCCAGAAAGAAGAACAATGAATAGATAATTGATTCAAAGGAAATAAAGGGAAAAGAAAAAAGAATACCTTATATGACGATAAAAATTGCTACCCATAATTGAACATTTTATCATGCATCTGCTGCAAAATTCACCTCATAACAGGGGTATGATAACATGATGTGATATCATGTCACTTTAGAACTGCGCTTGCACGAATGTTATCAGGTGATGTGCCATAAGAAGAGATCTCTGAAGACGATTGGCTACATACTGATGTTGGCCGTGATAACAACATTCTATTGGTAAAATGACGTCACCGACTTACGTCACAACTCATTTGCGAGGTCTATAAGTTCAGATAAAACTGCATTTGCTTTTCATTTGTTTGACTCTTTTTATGCCTTAAAATCTTCTAATGATGCATGATGAATAGAAAACCATGATAGGATTGTTTTGGAAGGGAAACACCTCCATCTTATAACGGAAGAAATGCGGCACCATGGAAATACTACTGTAAAACACTTATATCTGCAGTGTCAAAATTTCGCGTTTTAATGAAAATGGCCAATTGGCGGATTTTAATTTTGGCGTTCGTGAATACCATGACTCAAGATAGTAAAGAAAATTTGATATTGTAACATTTTTATTACTTTTCTATTTAACTACTTATTGTGGCATCTATTAGAATCGCCTCGGTGAGGCGATTCTAATGGGATGCCACAATGTATAGTTTCATGGAAACTACCTCAAATATTCTCTCAAATATTTGTTAGGTTCTCCTTTTTATCTCAGCCCCTTTTGAGGTGTGCGTAAGTTAGTGTATCAAATCAAAAATCAAATATTGGCGGACTTATATTTTAGCGCTCTTTGCCTTAACCGCCAATATCGCCAAAATTCAGTAACCGCCAAATATAAGTGTTTTACAGTATCTGGAACTCTAGCTGACATACAACTGGCCCAGAGGTTATTAAACTTGAGTACATTCTCAAACTCAAAATTAAGCACACTGATTGGCTGTTTCCGAGCATATGCCTTGAAGCAGCCAATCAGTGTGCTTTATTTTGAGTTTGAGATTATTCTCAAGTTTTATAACCTCAAACCCTGTTCCCTCTTTCTTAACAGGAGGCTCATGATAAACAGTTTCTTCTTGCAAGAGTAAATGAAATTCTAACCCAGGCAGATGGCTGAGTATATGGCTAGCCAGTCTATCAGGCTAATGGAGAACAGGGATACATGTGACCACTTACGTCACAAGACAGAAGGCTTATTGGTTAATAACGGATCAGCCTAAACTGGACAATGTTGGTCTCGCCGGAAGTCGTAGGTTTAGTGGAAATCCACTTATTTAAAAGGACAAAGCGTTCTCTGTGATACCTACAGTACACCTTTCCAAGCCAAAACCAGGCCCAGAGGTTATAAAACTTGAGTACATTCTCAAACTCAAAATAAAGCACACTGATTGGCTGCTTCACATGCTCGGAAGCAGCCACTCAGTGTGCTTTATTTTGAGTTTGAGATTATTCTCAAGTTTTATAACCTCCAACCCAGAATGTCACTCAAAAGTCTTTTGATAATGCATAACTGACTGATGCAATGACAACTTAGCATGTGACATAGTCCCACAAATAAAAGTGCAGGTGTTGAATGTCCCACAGTAAGTCTGTGATTTAACCTTATGCATAATGAAGAGATGTATACCTGTTTAAAGTAGGCGTGGCTTCTGAAAGGTGAATTTCATGAGCCCAGAAGAAGCGAAACAACCTAGTGGGCATATGATGTCATAATGACATCATACTGATGTCAGTGCAACACAGTGTTGTGGGGACATCAGTATGACATCATTTAAATGTCATGTGCCCAATGGGATTTCTCAGCATTGAGGCAAATGGATATGCTTTCACACGGAGGACCTCCATAAGTTCCATTTTTCGCAGCCTTTCCTAATGGGGATCAAATTTTAAAGGAAAAGAATTTGCTTCCAAGTGAGTAGATTCTTTCTTTTAAGAGTAGTCCCCATATTTGAAGGAACTACTCATCCAGGAAAGCAAACATGAAGTCACAAATGTTGTTCCCCTGCATAACAATGCAGGGTTTTCCCTCGGTTCCAAATCTAAGGAGTCCCTGGGTCTCTCATTTTTGTTTTTAAGGGTCCCATGCAGAAATTTAAGGGCCCTGTTCTCTTGTTTATATTAAATATTCTCTTGATTTTGTCTAAAGTGGCTACATAGAATATCTGACCATATATTTTCTGTGAGTTACTTTGAAAACAAATAACTTGTTATTGGTTTA
Source organism: Ctena decussata (assembly GCA_963989385.1). Classification (NCBI taxonomy): domain Eukaryota; kingdom Metazoa; phylum Mollusca; class Bivalvia; order Lucinida; family Lucinidae; genus Ctena; species Ctena decussata. The sequence goes on from OZ022500.1 coordinate 44,353,100, forward strand.
AACATATTTTATTTCGAAAAATCTATGTGCAACATATGTCGTGACAATATCTATATAAGGATACAAACAGAAGCAAAATGCTTATATAGTTCTTCTCCTTAACTTATAATTGGTCCTTGAATCAGAGCTCTTGATAAGAGGGAGTATTTGGTGATAATTAGAGATAATTTTTGTTAATTCTGCATAAAAACATATGTTGTGACCCCTCATCTGAACCGTCTCGACGAGACGGTTCAGATGAGGGGTCACAACATATGGTTTTATAGAGAAATAAGAAAAATTATCCTTAATTATCATCAAATACTCCTCCTTAACTAGAGCTCTGTTGAATTATTCCATTTCCGACACCAGAATTTATCACCTTCTGTTCATGCTGTAATTTAACTCTGAGGGTCCCAAAGGACTCCCAAATTTTTTTCTGGGAGTCCCAGGAATGATTTTGGGAGTAAATGATGCAAAATCCTGCATCAGGGAAAACCCTGCTCGGGCAACAAAAATATGGAGGTGTACCTATACACCTTAATGTTTTTTCTAGCCACTTCGTGATGCAGTTCTAATGAAAGACCCCTAAGTATGTGACTATAAATTTACAGAAAATACCATGGCGTTATCATCTAATACGGTTGACTCTCATTATCTCATACACTGATATCTCAAAGTGCCCTTTTATATCAAAGAATGTAGTTTTGACACATTTTTCTTTAAATTTCAACCTCTGTTATCTCCAACTGCTGTTATCTCTGGTATATTTTTGGGGTCAGAAAATTTACTTTGAGATATCAGTAGTTGGAGATGAACTTTGACTTTAAGATATCAAGATACTGACTACTATCCTTAGCGAGGGGGCGGTCATATTTTATATACAATACATGTATGATATATTACTGACTTGGAAATTTCATCATTGTGCTCAAAAGCATGTATTGCTCATGTTATATCTTGCAAAGTATACATATAGAGACAATCATAAGAGAAGTCCCATTCCTTTATATTATAATCTATGCACACTCAACATTTACCATGTTTGGAAATATGTTCTCTGTAAATATCTGGTTAGTGACTTTTTCACATTCTAACATTTCACTTCAGTATCTTAACCCTATTGCACTCAGAACGGCCAAAACTCTATAGAGTGCAATAGGGTTAAACCAATGGTTATGTACAAAGATCAGCGTTTAAGGATGGGTACACTTTTAAGGGAAGTAACTCTGTTTTTGACATTTTTGCCTCCCTTATCTATAGTGGTCAGCTCTTAAATGAAGAAATTTACTCCTTTAGGAGAAATTCTTTCTTTAACCCTATTTCAATCAGAACTGCCAAAACTCTATATTGGCCGTTCTGAGTGTAATAGGGTTAAAGAATAAACTTCATTTCTAAAGTGCTTTGTGCTTCAGGGAAACAAACAGAAAGTCACAAAAGTTGTTCCCCTTTGTAAAAATGAAAAACATGGAGGTGTACCCATACATCTTTCAATTTCTAGATTTGTTAGTTTATAAGGGGTTCAGGATCTGTTCTTGAAATTACTTAGATGCAAAAATGGAGCTAGGTCTTATAATATTATAATATAGTGTTTTTGTTTGGGCAGAGGGAGGTTGGGGGGGGGTAAGGGAAATGAAGTTTATTATGGATAAAGGTTGTTTATCATACACTCATACTGTTCTTCAGTTCTTTTTTCATATTTAGGCCAGTAGTAATACTTTATAACTTAAAGCATTGGAAAGCTTGAAACTGTAACCATGTCTTCCATTATACCATGCAGCCACTGTATATATTTGAGCCGTGACACAAGCAATCCAACAAAGTGGTTGTGCGCCCAGCACAGACTCAGATCAGCCTGGGCATCCACCCAGTCCACTCAGACTCTTCACTAAGCACTCAAAGGGTAGCCAAGGATCTAAGCTACCTCCAGGCGGACAGAGAAGACTGATCATACTGCGTGGATACCCAGGCTGATCTGAGTCTTTTCTGGGCACACAACCACTTTGTTGGTTTTCTCGTTTCGGGGCTCATATTTGTTACTTTTCATAAGCTGATGTTATTTAAGGTAAATAGATGTGTTACCATGTTTTTCTGCCATTTTTTTTCAAAGGAAGGCAACTTTTGTCACTTCCTGTTTGCTGCCCTGAGCAATGAAACTTTAAAACAGTGTTCTACTCTTGAAGGAAAAAATTTGCTCCTGGGGAGCAAATTCTTTCCTTAAAGAGTGGGCCCTTTGAAGCAGGAAAGCAGAGCAGAAAATTGCAGAGTTCCCATGAAAAGTTCTAACAAATCACCAGACTAATTAAGATTCTAAGGAAAAATGCACAAGCAGAACAATCGCAGCGATTTGGTATTATGTGATCGATTAGAATAAATAGAGTAATTACTCGTGTTTTCCCAGTATTTAAGATAACTAATGCATTGTTTTTATGATGTTATTTGTATTAAAATCAAAATTTTATCTAAAAGTGTATCAGTGTCTTTTTCACTATCTGCTATAATGTGACTATGCAAGAATTTTATATATAATTGAAGTTTGTTATATTGAGAATCTAAAGATTTTTGATGAACTTAAAAATCTTCCAGTGGATGAGTTATTAATTGAATCGTCAAACAACATCTGTTCGTGTGACACAGAATTGGGAGATTTATTGTTTTGCTCCAATTTTGCCTATGTTTTAACCATCGTAATGCAAAAAAAAGTCTCATATTTTTGTTGTATTTTATATATTTCTACAGCCAGAATTACTTTTATGCATTATCCTTATGTGGAAATCCTTATGCATTATCCTTATGTGTGTGGAAAATATATTTAGGTCGCTGGTTCGACTTTAAATTTTTGTGAGTGTAACATTTCATTAGTTGTGAATGCAACATTGTTTTATGTTTTATTTAATTTACTCATTTGTATATTGTGTACATCGACCTCACTCATTATATGTTATATTACTGTGTATCTTCATATATTTTGTATAGAATTACCTAGTAATAAACCAGTAGAATTTCTGGTGTACAGCATATTCTCTTCATAACACTGCTCATTATGATTACATCATTACATTTCCCTAAGTTTAGAATTTTACAAAGGAATTATTGGAAAATGACCATTAAATGGTCATTTTCCTATAATTTCTTTGTAAAATTGTTACTTATAGGTTGGTGCATTCTTGTGGTCACCAAACATAGCATTATAAAGTAACTGCACTATTCTGCCTTCATGCAGTATTACTATTAGAAGACACTATGCATACACATAAGATTACTGTTAACTTCTGTAGCTCACAGCTTCAGATGAGTTTTTAGCTCGCCTGTAGGAATGTACAGGAAGAGCTATTGCACTACCCCACGAGTCGGCGGTGTCGGCATTAGCAAAATGTTAAAGTTTTACGTTAAAGTTTTTTAAGTGATGGGCAAGGCGCTGTCAGGTGAGCTATCTTGTCCCGCTGACAGGTCTTGTTAAAATTGAGGAAACAAAACATTTCTTTTTAAAATATCAGTTTTGTTTCTCTGAATTTTGAACTCATGATTGAGGAAGCAAAACATTTCTTTTGAAAAGATTAGCTATTTCTCTGTATTTTCAATTCATGGAGCTTATTATTTTTATGCATGTTCAGCAATTCCAATGCATAATGTCACTAGGAGATGGTTCACATAAGACAAAGTTTTGACCAAACACCTGTTTTCTGTATTTATGAACCTTTAAACTTTTACTTTTTTTTACATTTTTTCCTTCCTACTCTTTACAATGAATCTATGTTAAAGTTTGTATTTTATTCAAACATGAGTAATGTTCATATTATAACAATCATATTTATTGGAGTTGCTTCTTAACAAACAGGCCCCGAGGTTATAAAACTATTTTCATGCTCAACTCAGCTGAGCATGAAATTTTCTTCGCTGATAAATATGAAAATGCCAACTAATGTTTGCATTTTCATATTCATAAGCAGAGAAAATTTCACACTTAGCTAAACTGAGCATGAAAATAACTGTATTTATCAGTAATTTACTATTTATAAGCAGGAAAAAGTTTTATAACCTCGGGGCCAGGTCACAAGGTATATGGAAATTAAGCAAGCCAAGATCAGCCTGTGTCACAGTGCAGAAGATCAGCAGTATGGACCAGGATTAGCAGTGTACTTTTAGAATAGATTCGGTACTGTTTTTGTCTAAGGAAATAACATTCCATATTTGCTCCGCTATAAAACAGGGTTTTCACCTTTCTAGAATGAACCCTATTATCTAACTCAGTCTTATGAAATTCTGCTGTAAGATTGGATTTTATCTTCCAAAACAATCCCCAAAATCTAGATCTGTCTTATAAGACAGATCTAGATATTGGGGATTTTTTGGGGGAGAGAAACACAATCTTATAATGGATGAAATACAGTATGCACAGTACTTCTCATATACAAGCATTTGCCTCCCTTCATATATGAGGCTACTCTTGAAGAACAGAAACTGGGGTCATATTTATAAAGCCACTTAAGTCGTTGCTATGCTGTTGCTAAGGCTAAATTTCTATGAAGGAGATTCCCTACAACTATGAAATTTGCTCTGGAGGAACAGTCTTTTTCAGACTGTTCCTCTTTGTCTTACATTGCATTTAAAAAACAACTTTGTCTTACATTGCTTTTAAAAATCAAACTTTATCTTACATTGCCTTAAAAAAACAAACTTGCCTTAAAAAATGTACTTTGTTTTATATTGTCTTTAAGACTAGACTTTCTCTTACACTGCCTTAAAAGCCAAACTTTATCTTATAGTGCCTTAAAGACCAAACTTTGTCATGTATTGCCTTGAAATAAGAAACACCACTCTAACTTTGCCTTAAGGACCAAACTTTGTCTTAAAGTGCCTTACGAGTTATACTGCCTCTAAGACCAAATCTTACGGTACATTGTCCTAAAGTGTGAACTTTGTATATGGTTATACCTCCCAAGTTTTTCAGCTGTTGGTTCAAACACAGGGTATAAACCAGTCCACCATTTTTTGCTTCCTGCAGAGACTGTCCATCATATTTGGCTTCGGCTGAGACTGTCCGCGAACTCTTGCTTTCTGCAGGGACTACCTTCCTCGAAAAATGGCTTCCTTCCGAGATTGTCAGTGTGACTCTGCTTCCTGCCGAGAGCCTCAGCAGGAAGCAGAGCCACGCGAATGTACAGAAGTCTCAACTGGAAGCAAGAGATCGGGGAAAGTCTCGGCGGAAGCCAAATATGATGAACAGCCTCTGCAGGAAGCAAAAATTGGCGGACTGGTTATACCCTGTGACAAAGGCCCTTTTGAAAAGTGAGGCAAATAGTTCTGTGTGAGTGACCTCGTGTTAAGGTTCATCCATACACCAAAATGAGAATAGGTACACTATTATGTTATTCTGGCAGTTTTTCAAAGGGAGACAACTTGTGATTTCCTGTTTACTTTTTTGGACAAAGAAATTTTCGAAAAGGGTTCTTCTCTCAAAGGAAAGAATTTACTCTTGTAGGAGCAAATTCTTCTCTGTAAGAGTTGACCCCATTGAGAAGGGAAGCTGAAATCAAAGTGGTAGAGTTGTGTACCTTTTCACCTTAGTTACAGTGAGAGGAGTGCAATAGCTCAGATCTGTTTTTACCTAGATTTTATAATAACTGTTTATAATAAAAACCATAATTTTAAAAGTTTTCTCTTTTATATCTCTCGGTACATAACAGTGTTGTTTTACCTGTTGCAGAATTCAGGGTCCGAGGTTTTAAAACTTGAGTATAATCTCAACCTCAAAATAAAGCACACTGATTGGCTGCTTCTAAGCACGTGCATGTGCTCGGAAGCAGCCAATCAGTGTGCTTTATTTTGAGTTTGAGAATGTAGTTAAGTTTTATAGCATCTGGGCCTGTTACTGGCTTATGAAACTGCAGTTTGCACTGAAAATCATACTTGCCAAGTCTCGCTATGTGAGATGAAGTCTTAACCCTTTTTGCCGCACCTGCTTTAGCAAGGTGTGATACAAAAGGCATCTGGTTTTCCGTCATTCCTTCTATTCACAATTATGTCAACCCTAGCGTTAAAGTTTAATCAAATCACTTCTTGGAAACCACAGCACCCATGGTTCTCAAATTTCACACACAGCATGACCAGACTACAGGGCTTCAGAATGATAAAATTCAGCCAGGTTGAGAATCCAAGATGGCCATCTTCACTAAAAGTACTAAAAGTAGCAAAAACCACTGGGTATATTTGGCTTAAATCAGTGGGACCTTGTTGGGGGGGGGGGGGGGGGGGGGGGGCACTTCCATTTTAAAGCAGGGTATATATGTGCCACTAGAATAGCCCTACTTTTTGATCTGCCAGATACATCAATAGGTATGATTTTACAGACTAATATACACGAATAGGTCTGATTTCTTCAAGCTCTGTATATAAAAGCCAGTTTATCTGATTTTTGTTATCGAAAAGAAACAAATATCAATTACAAAGACAACAAATGTTCTCAGCATACTAATTTCTTGAATTTTCCTCAAGGCTTAATGGCAAAATGCATGAGCTAATCTAAGCACTTTTTCTGCAGTATACATGAATACGGTCCAAATTTGATACAAAATACATGAATAGATATATATTTTGGCATTTGTGTTATACATGAATAGGTAGGGTTATCAGAGTTCCAGCAGCACATCTGTACCCCTTTAAAGACCTTGTTCTTCACAAACTTGCCAGATTGAAAAAAATCTGTTGCAGAATTAGGTCACAGTGGCCAATTTCTTGTTTATGTGTCCCAGTTTTGCTCAGATGCCAATATCTCAAGACAGCTGAATGGATTTTGGTGAGATTGAATAAGGCTCGGAGGTTATAAAACTTGAGTACTTTCTCAAACTCAAAATTAAAGCACACTCATTGGCTGCTTCCGAGCACATGCTCGGAAGCAGCCAATCAGTGTGCTTTATTTTGAGTTAGAGATTATACTTAAGTTTTATAGCCTCGGACCCAGAATGATACTTGAATGGAGTTCTTTCAGACATATGCAACTGGATCATCCAAGATTGCTGCCAGCTGTCTTTACTAAAAATAGCAAAAACATGAACATGACTTCTGTTATGTGTGTATAATATTGGGACACCTGAAAATAATAAATTTTCCATTTGGATCATTTCCATTTAGTCGAACCGTAGCGAACAGCGGCATTCCTATCGACAATTCGTTGTTTCTTTATTTCTTAATCAGCATTTTGCTTTAAGACATGTTAGAAAAGACAATATTTATTTGCGGACAAACGAAGTGCGGGAGAAAATAATAAATTTTCCATTCTGATGGAAAATTTATCATTTTCGGTGCCCCAATACTTAAGCACATTAGGGGTATATCTCAAGAACCCCATAATGGATTTGATAAAGTTTGTATTAGAATGCTCCTTGCATTAAGCTATTTCATTTTTGTTTGTATTTATCATTAATATTTTATTTTTTGGCAACTCGCCTGTCCAATATGGCTGCCATCCACTGTTACTAAAAATAGCTGCAAACATGAAAAATGACTATATCTCAAGAACACCTTAACATATTTTGTCCAAATTTGGGTGATCCTTACTGACAGCTTATAAGTCCAATTCTATACTGAACAAAAAAAGAAACATTACATGTCCTTTCAATGAACGTTTACTTTGAACTGAATTAAGATTCTACCAATCTAATTTTATGTCTAATTGACAAAGGGTATTCAAAGTTCAGAAAATGAATATCACAACAAAAACTGCGAGATTAGTTTGATTCAATGAGGGGACAAAATTTGAAAGTGCATTTTAGAGGTGCTTTTTTAAGCCCCGTATTTCATTAAGATGTCAGCCCATGTCAGCAAGTCACTTTGGAGATGTTAATCAGGCACTAGTTGTTACAAAAACAGTCAAATCCCCGCTTCCAAAGGGCTGAGCAGTGAAGCTCAAGGCTTGGAATATCGGTTTTCAGGACACTGTACTCTGACTTTCATGCTGTACACTGAAAATCCTATAGACAATGCAAGATGATATACCACGGATAATTAGCCAGTTTAATAAAACTTTTTCATTATGAACAATTGTCTTGAGAAGCTGAAACAAGATCCATGAATCAAACTTGAAACTTTGATTGAAACGTACTTGTTATTCGGAGTTATTGATTTGCTATACATTTAACTGCAAGAGAGGCAATTTGAAAGACACAAAATCTTTAACATCTTATTTCTTTGAGCTGCTGGTTAAATCATTAAATGTGATAAGATTCATAGGGAATCTTATTGCCGGTTACAAGGCAAATCCAAAAGGGTAAAAATTTATGCACTTGCGCATGCGCATTAAGCGTTTCACATTGTCTGTGGCGTTTTCAGTAAAAGTGGAATAATTCTGTAACACTTGATACTAATCGAAAACTGATTACTGCATAAGATTGTCTAACATCTGGAATGTAAGAGAATAACGTAACGATATTTGGAATTACTGTTCTTTAGCTTAAAATTCATGAATCATCTATGTAACGTTTCTTTTTTTGTTCAGTATACCGGTATATAAATTTATGAGTCCTGCTTACACTTTCTTCTCAATATGGCTACTGCTACTGTGGTAGCACAATGCAAGTGCAACATAGCATTCCAAGGAATTGTTGTTACACCAGTGAGCTTGTCGGTCCTTATCATTTGGATGAGTCCATTTCTAGTTTTATCTGCTCCAGATAAGAAAGGGTAACAAAGATAATTTAGGGATAATTATCCATATTTCTCCTTTAAAACATATTTTATGACCCATCTTTAGAACCGTCTCATCGAGACGGTTCTAATGAGGGGTCACAACATATGTTTTCGTTCAGAAATAAGAAAAATTATCTTCGAATTATCCTCTATACCCGCTCTTATCTGGAGCTCTGTTTATTATTGGGGTTTCTGGTGTTTTTGTAGCTCACCTGAGAATAAAATGCTCATGGTGACTTATATGATGTCTGTTGTATCCGATTCAGTCCAAGACATCCATCAACTTTTGCTTGTTTACACTCTAGAAGACACAGTTTTGATCCAATCTTTCAGTAAACTTTGTCAGAATATTTATCTCTATAAAAGCTAGGGTCAGATTGGAACTGGGTCATGTCTGGTTTAAAGCTGGGTCATGCCTAGTCAAAACTTGGTCATTAGGTCAAATCTTAGAAAAACATTGTATACACTCCAGAGGGCACAGTTTTGATCCAGTTTTCATGAAGCTTTGTTAGAATGCTTATCTTTATAAAATCTAGTATAAGGCTGAAATTGGGTCCTGTCTTTTAAAAAACTATGTCACTAAGTCAAATCAATGGGTTATGTCAGCTAAAAAACTAGGTCAAATCTTAGAAAACCCTTGTGTACCCTCTAGATGGAACAGATTTGATCCAATCTCCATGAAACTTTGTCAGAATGTTTACCTTTATAAGATATAGGATAAGTATGAAACTGTGACAGACATAAATTGGGCTAATTTAACAAAATGTGACCGTATGTCAAGGTTAACGAAGAACACTGGTGTTGCAGAAATATTGTAATGATTTGAGCTTGTATAAAGTTTTACAAGAAAGTTTTTAGTCTCTGGGAAATGGAGCTTAATGCAATGGGTACAGGCAAATTTGGTCAATTTCAACAGTGTGAATATAGGTCAAGGTCAGCAAACGAAACTGGTATTGCAGAGACAAAGTCATGATGTAAGGTTGTGTGAAGTTTCATAACAAAATGTAATTTAGCCTCAGAGAAATGCAGCTGAATGCAGTGGGTAGACGTTAATTTGGCTATGTTCAACAGAGCGTGATAAGTAGGTCAAGGACTGGAAACAACACTGGTATTGCAGGAACAATGTCATGAAGTAAGATTGTTTGAAATTTCATCACTAAAGGTCATTTAGTGTCTGAGGAATGGAGCAAAATGCAGTGGGTAGACATTATTTGAAGATGTTCAACAGAGCCTGAAAAGTAGGCCAAGGTTAGCAAAAAACACTGGTTTTGCACAGAAAATGTCATTGTGTACGTTTGTGTGAAATTTCATTACAAATGGTCTTTTTATTTCTGACTGAGGAACCTAGCTAACTGCATTTATTTAGTCTCAGAGAAATGCAGCTGAATGCAATTGGTAGACGGTTATTTGGCTATGATCAACAGAGCATGAAAAGTAGGTGAAAGTCAGCAAAATGCAGAAGATGGTGACATGATGTAAGCTGCCCAGCAGGCACACAACCTTGAATCAACCTAGATTCAATGTCATGGCGATGATTCAAAGTTGATTCGAGGTTGTGTGCCCAGCGGGTTGTGTAAAGTTTCTTTACGAAAGGAGGTTTAGTCTTTGAGAAATAGAGCACAACACAGTGGGAAGAAGTTAATGTGTCTATGTTCAATAGAGCACGAGAAAAGTTCAAGATCAGACCTTAACCAGCAAATGCTATTGGTGAAGTAGAGACAATGCCATGATGTAAGCATATGTGAGTTTCATCACTACCGGGCTTTATATCTGGTCATATCTCCGAGAAATCGAGCTAATAGTCCAGTCAAATTGTGGGGGAACCTAAAACAAATTGCAACAAAAGGTTTCTTAGCAGTTATAAGCTCCTAAGACCTACATTTTTAACATACTAAAAGTAGGACAAAATCGGAGAATGCGAAACTTGATTTTTTTCATATGTCTTGTTTTTGAAGCGTTTAAACCACTGCACCGCTGCTTTTGGTCGGAAAGTCACTTCTTAACATCATTTCTAAACAAGTAGAATCCATAGAAGTCGTTGATAAAACAATTATATTCTGCTCTTTAGCTTTTGTCTACCATTAAATTTGCTGATTATGGATAACCGGTCGATCATATAGTATGTTACTATTGGTTTACCCCACCCATCAGCGCAAATTTTGCTTTTACCATAACCTCTATTCAGATGGACACTATGGATGGTAATGAAGATAGTAAACAGAATCAATGTTTATAAATGCAGATTGAGGCAGAACAATAGAAGAAAACAGCTTGATATAACTCCTATTTATCAAATGACGGGACATCTGAGCCTGAGTGTTGTTTTGTTGCTTCACGTCCACCGAAAACAGCCATGGTCATTGTGACACTATTCTTGGGCCGGCTTAGCTCTCCTATGCGGTTAACCAGTACTAAGTGCACATACTTTCGCCAGTAACTGACAACTGTCCTTCCTGAATCAGCGGAAGGAGCAAAGGAAGTAAGTAGCCAGACCGGGTATCGAACCCAGGACCTCTGGCTCTTGGTTAGACGCGCTACCGACTGCACTATGCGGCCTGGCTAAATGCTTCATGTGTTGAAAGGATAACCCACTAGAGGATTTAATGTGCAGATAATTTGGACATGCTTTGGGATATTAGGTGATGACCTCCGTGACATTTTTGCATTCACAAATTGTAAAATGTTTACTTTTCTGGTTCAAATTTACAAACTATATCCCCTGTCCCCCACCTCCTTCCCGCCTGACAGCCACCTCCTCACCCCGCCCACTCCTCTGGAAAGAAGTCATTGTTTTAGCTCGCCTGAACGACCTTCAGAAAGAGCTATTGTTATCACCCGGTGTCGGCCTCCGCGTCTGCATCCGCGTTTATGTCCACCTTTTGGGTGTGTTAGGTTATTTAAACACCAATCGCTTTAACCCATTGATAGCCTAAGTTAATACTTTCACTTATGCTAGAAAATGGTCTTACGTTTTATATACTTGCCCCCTCAGTGACCTTGAGGTCAAGGTCATGGACTTGGAAATTTCAAGATAAAATATGGGATGTTCTTCAAGTTTTTAGCTCGACTGTCAAGGTGAGCTTATAGTATAGCCTAGGTCCGTAGTCTGTCGTCGTCTACACTTTTAAACATAAATATCTCCCAAACCACCTGCCCAATCTTGATCAAATTTATTGTGTGGCATTGTTGGGGTGGGGGATTGACTGCATAAGGTTAAAGGGCAGATCAGATTGGAACTCTGGTTGCCATGGCAACATATAGCGCCCATAGACTTATAATGGGAAAAACTTAAAAGATCTTCTCTGAAACCATGAAGCCCAGAGCTTATATATTTAGTGTGTAGTGGTCCCCTACATCACTCCTGCCAATCCATCTCCTCGGGTCCAAACTGTTCCCACCTTAGGGGCCCATTAGTTTATATAGGGCTATATAGCTAAAGAACCTTCAAAATCTTCTCTTCTGAAACCACGAGGCCCACAGCTTACATATTTAGTATGTAGCAATGTGTAGTGATCACATACATAAATCCTGCCAACCATGCCCCTGGGTTCCAAATTGGCTACCCCCAGGGGTCATTAGCTCCCACAGACTTATAATGGGACAAACTTAAACAATCTTCGTCTCTGAAACCATGAGGCCAAGAGCTTACATATTTAGTATTTGGCAGTGTTTAATGGTCCCCTACATGAATCCTGCCAACCATGCCCCTGGGGTCCCCAGGGAGTGAGGTCATCTATTTATATAGGGCTATATAGCTAAAGAACCTTGAAAAAGTTTCCTCTCTGAAACCATGATGCCCACAGCTTACATATTTAGTATGTAGCAATGGTTAGTAGTCACGTACATAAATCCTACCAACCATGCCCCTGGGTTCCAAATTGGCTACCCCCAGGGGTCATTAGCTCCCACAGACTTATAATGGGACAAACTTAAACAATCTTCTTTTCTGAAACCATGAGGCCCAGAGCTTACATATTTAGTATGTGGCAGTGTTTAGTGGTCCCCTACATGAATCCTGCCAACCATGCCCCTGGGGTCCAAACTTGCCCCATCCCAGGGAGGGGGGGGGGGGGGGGGCGGGGTCATCTATTTATATAGGGCTATATAGCTTAAGAACCTTGAAAAAGTTTCCTCTCTGAAACCATGATGCCCACAGCTTACATATTTCGTATGTAGCAATGGTTAGTAGTCACGTACATAAATCCTGCCAACCATGACCCTGGGGTCCAAATTGGTCTCGCCCCAGGTGTCACTTATGAAGGGAAAAACCTAAAAAACAGTCTTCTTCTTTTAAACCATGAGGCACAGAGCTTATATATTTAGTATGTAGCAATATTTAGTGGTCCCCTGCATAAATTCTGCTACATGTAACCATGCCCATAGAGTCCAAACTGGCCCTACCCAGGGGGTCATTGGTAATATAGGGCTATATACCCATCCCAGAGGGTCATTTGTTTATTTAGAGCTATATAGCTAAAGAACCTTCAAAAATCTTCTTCTCTGATACCATGAGGCCCTGAGATTACATATTTAGTATTTAGCAATGTTTAGTTGTTACGTACATAAATCTGGCCAACCATGCCCCTGGGGTCCAAATTGGCCACGCCCCAGGGGTCATTAGCTCCCATAGACTTATAATGGTAGAAATTTTAAAAATCATCATCATCCCTGAAACCATGAGGCCCTGGGGCCGTATTCATAAAACGACTTAAGTGGTTGCTTTGCTGTTGCTAGGGCTTAATTTCTATGAAGGAGATTTCCTACTACTATGAAAGGACTTCTTTGATTAAGGCGTGAATTTTCCCCATGATTAAAAAGTTATACGGAACACTGACTTCTGCTTTGCATTTATGACTATGACATGTAACTTGCATAACAAATGAATTTTCAAGTGTTTGTGTCTATGTAAAGTACGTTAAACATACGTTGACGTTGACGTCATTGTTGAGATAAATCGTAAATTATCCTCAAATTGATCGTTGAAATAATGATTTATTGTATACATTTCACCCTTTTTTGATTTACATTACTTACATAACAGACAACAGGCCTGGATCCAGACCACCACGTACTGGTGGGGCTCTGGATAACTGGTGGGGCTGGGAGGTGCCAAGATGTATGTGTGTGTGTGGGGAGGGGTTGGATGGGGGGGGGGGGCTTGAAAATATATGGCATAATTAGAGATCAGTTTGATGAAAATGTTTGATAATGTCATTTTTGCCTTGAAATATATGTTGTGAGATTTCATTAGAATCGCCTCACCGAGGCGATTCTAATTAGATGTCACAACATATATTGTAATCTAACCACACGTATAAATTACCTCAAACTGTCATGAAATACTCCTTATTATCTGGATGCCTTCATTATATTATACATAACACAGAGGCCCAGATGGCGGGGCTGAAGCCCCAAAGCCCACCCCCTGGATCCGGCCCTGGACAACACTGGATAGTTTTGACTATATGTATGTGACCTTGACCTCATTTCAAGGTCATGGTACACAATATAATCCTTGAAGATCACAGTGCTACTGTTGACCATTCTTATTCTTTGGCTTACTGAGTATCGTTCCCCCCCCGTGACCCAGCTTCCCACTCATATATATTGCGTACTTGCATCGCATAAGTCTCCTGCATGAAGGAAATGCTGGGTCACGGGGGGGGGGGGGGGGGGGGGGGAAGTACTTTTAATCAAAATTGTAGTGAAGCGTTCTCTTTTGACCGTTTTGACCGGAAGTATAACTGTGGTTTTGCATGTTTAAATGCCAGTCAGGCGTAACAAGAAGAAATTCATTGCTTTGTATTGTGAGATGCGTGTATTTAGCATGCATGTATGACAAAAATTTATGAAATGAATGACTGATTTCAATATTTTTATTACCTCAAAAAATGAGGTATGCGAAAACCTTGAATTTAGGGTAGGTAGGGTCAGACTGGATTATCTCCCCATGTCTTTGAGTCTGAATCACAAATGATCTGATTTCATACGGTTTACATATTTGTGGAAGCTATGCCAAGAAAAATTTGAGAACTTTATACTTTTGAAAATTCGGATCTGTCGCACCGGTCTAATGGGGAAAATCCTCGCCTTAATCATAGAAGTCCTTTGCTCTGGAGACTGTTCCTCCAGAGCAAATTTCATAGTTGTAGGGAATCTCCTTTATAGATATTTAGCCTTAGCAACCGCATAGCAACGACTTAAGTGGCTTAATGAATACGACCCCAGAGCTTACATATTTAGTATGTAGCAATGTTTAGTGGTCCCCTACATACTTCCTGCAGAGGAGATTTACAAAGACTATTCATAGGTATGTTGTGATGTTTGTGTTATTATGCATGTAGTATTCTGCTCTTTGTGCCCTTGTTTCGGGCTTCTCATGCCTTCAGAAATCAGTATTCTAAATTAAAGCATGTTTATGCTAAGTAAAGTCATTAGAGTGGCATATTTCTTGTTGCAGTTCAGTTGCTAACCTTCAAAAATTCACGTCAGATTTTAAGGCAGAATAAAGTGGGTGGGGTACTTTATACCATTTTAAAAACTAGATGGCTTTACATTCAACAAAAAAATGTGCCAAATACAATTTTAAGCTTCTAGATTCAATTCTGGGAGAGGCAGAATAGGTTCTTTGAAATAAAACTCGCAGCAAAAATGTTATCTCATATAAAACATTATAGATAATTGGTATATTTAACACGCAAATAGGCGCTCGTAAAAATGCAGAAAAAATAAATTTTGCATCATCCGATTTTATCCTACTTTTGATATGTCATATGTGAATGTTAGTTCTGAACAAAAAAGCAAAAAAAGCTTTTGTTGCAATTTGTTTTGGGTTTAAGGAAAAAATCGCCAATTTGCCTGGACTATAAACGCAGTGGGCAAACATTGTTGACGACAACAACAATGACGACGACGACGTCACCGCCGGAATGTGACCCCTATGTCACTCCTGTTTGCTAAAGCAGTGGCGACAAAACTGGCGGGAAAACATGGAGGTGTGCCCGTTTACCTTAAGAGCCAGTTTCCCATTTTAAAGTCTTCATAGTTCTATCAAAGGTAAAAACCGTCGAAATACAAATCGTTATGAAACCTGTACGGCCTTCAGAATTGATGAAAATATGTCGGTTGATGTGCTTTTTTGTAGCATATAACTGGCAAAAAAGAAGGAACGAGGTATTTTTAAAAATGATAAGTCTCTCCGTAAAAATACAGGTTTCGTCTCTGGTTCCCCGTTAAGCAATGCAATAATGCAACAGCGACACAATCAATGAGATCCCTGCCTATTTTTTTGTACATTGTATTTTTATCACCTGTTAAACGCCTGTACCTTGTATTTTTACCGTCTAAACGTTGTAATTTTATCATGAAATAAAGCTTGTGAAATCGAAAGTAGGTCATTTTGGTTGGCAACTAAAATGACCTAGTTATTTTTTCAAATCTATTTTATAGTAAACTCAAGGACGTTTTGATTTTTCAAAGCCGGCCAATCACGATAATAATCAATGGCGAAACTGTAGTGAGAAGTTTGCAGCGATACCTCACGATAAAATATTTCTTGCTGATAGAGCGATGGGGCCTTTAATTAGTGAATTAGCTATTGAAAACTTATCAATGAACTAAACTTCTCTCAAGGATGGTGTTTGGGCGGAAACAAAGTTTACAGTCGTATTTACAGATTCATCAGTTTTCCTCAAATCCATGTGCAACATACATGAATAAATAGATAAATTGCCATGAGAAAAGGGTTCTGCCCAATCTGATCAGAACCTCAGCTGTTCGCTATAGATGATTGGCGTCGCTTAAAATGTACCTTACGGAATGAGCAAAAAGGAAAGACGCAGAGCAAACTGCGCATCCGCGCAGTATAATCAGAGTCTTGCCTTTGCGCAGATGCGTAGTATGATCTGAGTCTTGTCTTTTCGCATTTATGATCTATGAATCCTAGAAAGGTGAATGCTCTGGTCTGTTTGCGCAAGCTGATTTCAGAATTTATATTGCGCACATGGCTTAGGGTTCCTTTTCACGCGATGCCAATCATAGATGTAAGATACATTTTTATTGGGTAAACAAAGAAGCAAGTCTCTGATTCAAGGAAAGGTATAAATTCTTGGAAATTGCGGTAATACCTGGCATAGTGTAGATTCTGTAGACTATGCCGTATACTAGTATTCCCGCAATTCCCAAGAATTTATTGGTTACAACAAGATCATCTGGCTGTCTGAACTTATATTTGACTACTACTTCTAAAAGGCTAAAGGCTCTGATGATTGTTAAAACTGTTCTGTGAATCATATCAAAATCACAATGCTTATTTTTGCCACGTACTGTATACGATGCTCTTTTCTTCGACTTGGGACACGGACAGACTCGATGCCAGGATACATGTTATCCATTGAGTCCCCTGGGAACATCGTTCTTAGAAATGGACCGGAAAAAACTCACAATAATATAATACGCACATGCTATCAGAATCAGACCATTTTCCCTTGGCATAGATACATTTCCGGGGAAGGGGGCGGGGGCACTGGTCTGAAAGTGCTTGAAGCTTATAAGTGACTACTCTTACTGCTATCTCCAGGAAAAGACTTTGCACTCTACAGAGTTGTCCCCATTCGAGAAGGGAGTCACATATATTTCTCAATCGGAGCACGCTCTTCCAATTCCGTGAATTCACGGAATTGGCCGAGCGGTGTTCCGATTGATATTGTCCTGTTTAAATTTACTTCTTTGTAAAAATGGTCGTCAAATATATGCCTTAAATGCAAAAGGGCCCAGGATGCAGTCAGGAAATTTTCAAAGGGGGTGCGAAAGTTAAATAAACCCCAAAATTGTTAGGCCAACTTTATGGGTGTAAACTCGATTGTAAACATGATTTTGAAATAATATGCCGAATGACGTTTGCATCCTTCAACACACGCCCACTTCCATAAGTGCCTGCAACAACAACTACATCATCGTAATTTCGGCATTCCGCAATCCACGTATGATGCACGGTGAAATTGCTGAGTTTGACATGAATACTGAATCCTAATGCATGTAAGCTTATTAGACATACACTCAAAGAATCAACATTTACATGCTGTATAAATGACCTAGACAATACGAATTCAACTTACGAGACATGGTGTCTTGAGGTTCGGTAGAAGGCAACGCTGCCATTTTCATTTGTTTGAATCACTTCTCAATGGAGATTTCCTCTCGAAGACAGTTCTGTCCTATAAGAATAGGTCCTTTTTGATTTTTGGTTGGTTGATTTGATGCTTAACGTCCACGGTAAACAACTAAGGTCATGTCGGGACGGTCAGTTAACCTAACCACACTATTCCTGGGCAGGCTTAGACCTCCTAAGCGGTTAACCAGTACTAAGTGCACATACTTTCGCCAGTAACTGACAACCGCCTTTCTTGAATCAGCGGAAGGAGAAACGAAAGTATGTGGCCAGACCGGGATTCGAACCCAGGACCTCTGACTTACGAGTCAGGTGCCCTACCGATTGTGCTACCCGGCCCGGCGGTCCTTTTTGAGAACTGTTTTGCCATCCTAGGAAGCGAACTGTAAATCATAGGCCTAATCGTTGTTCCCTTTCAACTTCAAAAATTGGGGGAACATTGCAGTGTAACCATATATACACCCTTAAAACGAAGGGGTGCGCGAATGGGGGTACAAATATATCACCAGTCGCAATACGAGAAAACCAACAAAGTGGTTGTGCAGGCAGCGAAGACTCTGATCAGCCTGGGCATCCACCCAGTCTGATCAGAGTCTTCGCTTCGCGCTTAAAGGGCAGCTGAGGGTCTACGCTACCTTCATGTGGACAACAAAGACTTTGATCAGACTGGGCGGGTGCGACACGACAAAAACTAACATAGTAGCATGTGTGCCAGGCAAAGACTCAGATCAGACTTGGCAGCCACCCAGTCTGATCAGAGTCTTTGCAGTGCACTTTAAGTGTAGCTTAAAACGTAACTTAGGGTCTAAGCTATCTTTGTGCGGACACCAAAGACTGTCCAGACTGATCTGAGTCTCGTCTTTGCGCACGAGCTGCTTTGTTGGCTTTGTCGTGTCGCAGCTCAATTACCAGTGCATCAGTTTCTGAGAACTTTTTAAATATCTTTGCTCCTCGAATTTGAACACGTCCGTTGTTCATATCATAACATGGAAGTACAAAGTGCAGTTTCTGATCATAATTTCATCTGGGTCAACGTTTCTCTGTCAGAATAAGGTAAATGAAGAAGATTCACACAGATTTTAGCCTAGTGCTGCAGCACCAAAAGCAACACTGCAAAAAGTAACAATGCACATAAGACAGCACCAAAAGAAACACTGCACCAAAGACAGCACCAAAAGAAACTCTGCACCGGAGGCAGCACCAAACAACATTGCATTGAAGGGAGCATCAAATGAAAAACTGCTAAAAAAGATTGCATTTGGTACAAAAAGCAAACTGCACCGAAGGTACCTTCAAAAGCGACACTGCACCAAAGGCATTGCTTTGGTACCAAACAGTTCATAAAAGGCAGATCAAAAGCAACATTTCATCAAAGGCAGCACCAAAAGCAACACTGCACCAAAGGTATTGCCTTTAGTACCAAAAGCAATACTTCACCAAAGGCAGCACCAACAGCAACCCCCCCCCCCCCTGCCAAAGGTACCAACAGTAACATCTCACCAAATGAGGCACCAAAAGCAACAGTGCAACATAGGCAGTGCCTTTGGTACTAAAAGCAGCGCCAAAAGAAATATTGCACAATGCCCTTGGTGCAGTGTTGCCTTTGGATCAGTGTTGTATTTTGTGCAGTGTTGTTTTTGGTGCTGCAACAAATGGCTTTGTTTAGGTGTTGCTTTTTGGTGCTGCAACAGCCTAGCACAGAGGTTACATTCTCAAACTCAAAATAAAGCACACTGATTGGCTGCTTCCGAGCACATGCTCGGAAGCAGCCAATCAGTGTGCTTTATTTTGAGTTTATTGTTATTCTCAAGTTTTAGAACCTCGAATCCTAGTTTTCTGTGACGCTTTATTTGACGTCTATTTCCAGTTGTTATCGGTCCTTCTTGACTCCAGCGGCATCTCATCACTTTGTAGTTGAACGTTGAGAGAATTGTCAGGAATTTCATCAATCGCTCTTACTCCTCCTGTAGAAAAAACAACATGTAAATGGAGACCTAATATATTACAGCACTGCAATCAGGTATAACCGACATAAACAATGATAAACCAAATCAGCAGACAACGTCAAAATTATGTCGTGTCAACTCTCTCTTTCTTGCACACCAGATAAGGATATCCGCGTGCTTCACCTTTACCTACAAATCTTTTCTTGCACACCGGATAAGGATATCCGCGTGCTTCCCCTGTACCTACAAATCTTATCTCACCCATGTTATCTCACCCAGGACCGGATAAAAATCACGAGCATTAAATGCATTGGTTGTAATGAAGGTCACGTATCTGCGTCGTCAAGTGACGTTGGCGTTTTAGACGATTACGTCACGAAAACGGCAAAATGACGTCAGTTTATGCATGCCAGACGTTGACGTAAAGAACCGAATGGCGGTCGTTGAAAACGGCGCCTTCTTTTAAAATCTAATAGAAACCTCTGAGGCACTAAAATTACGCATTTTAACAAGCTCTAAAGATGATACAAAACGTGGTATGCAAGAAAAAGTATCTATCATGGGTGTGAGGTGCGGATAGAAAAATCCGTCACGAGGGATCACTGTTCGGCATCACTCGGCAAGCCTCGTGATGCCGAACAGTGACCCTCGTGACGGATTTTTCTATTCACACCTCATACCCATGAAAGATACTTATAATCTCACCCATGTTATCTCACCCAGGACCGGATAAAAATCACGAGCTGCCAATGCATTGGTTGTATTGGAGCTCACATACCTGCGTCGTCAAGTGACGTTGGCTTTTTTTACGATGACGTCACGAAGACGGCAAAAATGACGTCAGTTTATGCACGCCAGGCGTTAACGTAAACAGCCGAATGGCTGTCGTTGAAAGCGGCGCCTCCTTTCAAAATCAATTGAAACCTCCCAAGCACTATATAGCATTACGCATTTTGACAAGTTCTAAAGTTAAAACGAAACGTGGTATGCAAGAACAAGTATCTATCATTGGTGTGAGGTGCTGCTAGAAAAATCCGTCACTCGGGATCACTGTTCGGCATCACTCGGCAAGCCTCGTGAGGCTGAACAGTGAACCTCGTGACGGATTTCTCTATCCACACCTCACACCCATGAAAGATACTTATAATCTCCCTCGCTTTAAAAGCCGACTCAACGATTTATCACATGTCTGCGCGCATATAACGTCAAGAATGATGATCACACCCCTGCGCACACAGGCCATAAAAGGGGGTCATTCATATATACTGATCTACCTTTTCTCAAAAATGGGGACCAACAAGAGTCTATTATTGAACAGAACAGAACAGAACAGAACTTTATTTTGTATAAATATCTCAGGCCACTCGCAGGTGGCATATGAGAAAAAGGTATACATATCTCCAATACAATAACAGAATGACGGTCATAAATCCACATGGCGGCAGTAACAGTATAAGATTGTAATAGAACCAGTAAGAAAGAGAAAAGCAGGGTAAGAGAAAGGAAGAATTTCGGAGTGTGCATTACATTTACCAAATAGTATATATTTTTCCATGCCAGTCCGTTGATAGGGCTGGCATGGATCGTATAGACGAATGCCGTCAAACCGTACATGCGCTACTTGGGACCAATCGTATTACCTGAAAAAAAGGCCGGTCATGCAGTAGTGTCAGGTATTAGAAATTATAGAAATTATCATCACTTTTAATGAATTTGGAGATACGGCTTATGATAACTGACTATAAAACGTTATCAGAGTAAATGGTATAAAATTTAATTGAGCCGCGACACGAAAAAACCAACAAAGTGGTTGTGCACCCAGCGCAGACTCAGATCAGCCTGGGCCTCCGCCCAGTCTGTTTAGACTCTTCGCTAAGTGCTTAGAGGGTAGATAAGGGTCTAAGGTAGCTCCATGCGGACAGCGAAGACTCTGGTCAGACTGGGCGGATGCCCAGGCTGATCTGAGTCTGCGCTGGGCGCACAACCACTTTGTTGGTTTTCTCGTGTCGCGGCTCAATTACTATTGCTATGCCTTAATTTTATTTCACAGAAAAGAAATAACTTCTGAGAGTATATGAACGGGTATGAAAAATCGAAGGTCAATAAACGCTATGAAGTCACTTGGGGTTTTGAAATATCGGGCCGCACATCCATATGAATTTTGACTGATTGATTGTTTTTTATTTAACGGCACTTTAAAACAGTATTTCAGTCTATATAGAGCCTTCTCCCAGAGAGAGGGAGAAAGAAGAGAGAAGTGATAGACGAGAGAAAAAAAAAGTCCGAACAACCCCCCCCCCCCCCCCCCCCCCCCCCCCGCCGCACCTACTGCAAGCACAGTAGGCCCTTGTCCTACAATGTGACGCCCTGGTACTGGAGGCTATACACACCATCGCACCACCCGACCAGCCCTCACATCCATACGGATATGATTTCCAAGTAACCCCAGTGGTTTAGAGAAACGTGACAGAAAAAGATGTACAACCTGAGCTGGCACCTCTGTGGAACTCCGACAATACCACCCCGTCTCCAAGTCTCATTAACGTCCTTGACCTTGACCTGCTGCATGCGCACGCAATAGGCCACGGTATCCAAGTTGCCTCTCCATCTATCCAAACTTTTATGTCTGTGTACACAAGATCGCATTCTGTGTGCAGTTGTAATTTTCTTCTAGCTCTATGCCCTATCCCATTAATATCAAAGTTGCATGTCTGGTTAGTACACTGGGCTCGAAATATTGAACGAGGTTCTCTCCCTTCTTCCGGGTCAAGAACCCATGTCCACGGACACAGTGACCTACATTCGAGTTCATCACAATCAACATCCCGTCTGTGTCTTTCTTTATGTAGCCCTTTCAGAGTGAGCGGGTGAAAAAATTCAGGATTTTCATTTGACAACCCATTCCTGCCAGAGCCGCTCTTCTCTGAGACAGTGTTCGAATATATTATGGGCACGTAAACCAAAGTTATCCAAATGTATCCAGCTAGAATTGGTGTTTTTATTTTAATTTTCATATTAAAATTCTTATGATTATCAGCCTTTTTTCTTGTTTAAAGAAAAACGGGTAGCACAGTTTCTTTATTCTTCGAGAATTTAGATTACAGCCTTTATCCTAAATATTAAAACAGTATGTCTGAGCAAACAGTGCAGACCTGATCACAGCAAACAGTGCAGACCCTGATCAGACTGCTCTTATCAGGGTCTGCACTGTTTGCTTTAAGAGCAGTCTGATCAGGGTCTGCACTGTTTGCTTAAAGTTTTCATAAGACATCCCTGGTATGACACATGGGCTTGTGTCCAAGGTCAACGTTAGAATGATCCGTTGTGAAAGATGGTTGACCTACAAATGTTTACAGAAAATAGAGTACAAACTTTGATTGATAAATTCCTATAAATTTCTTTCAGTTTGAACTTACAAACTCTTCGTTATCTGCTTATATATAAATCAAAGAAGATAAATGAAAGAAAAAAAGGACGCACATGAAAATTTGCCAAAAGTTCTAGTGCACTCAGAGAAAAAAGTCAAAACAAACTTGTCTGCGAACATTGTATTTAAATAGATTAATGCATACCGACAAAACTAATGAAATTTTTTATTTTTCCCTCAGATTTGCAGACGAAACATTAATACTCAAGCGTTTCCCAAATATATAGATAATATGTAGAAGGACAACCTATTAAAATCAAACAGGATATCCTTTTTCCTTTGAAGACAGACGCATTTTGTCCGTTTCATGTACATGTATAATTTTTTTTTTTACACATTTTATATCATTTTCAACACTTGTTTCTATAAATTATTTTTTCAGTAATCATTCTACTGATCGATTTAATGATTCATGTAATAAGAAGTTGGTTGGTCGGTCCGGGGTTTAACGGCTCTTTGAGGCAGTATTTCAGTCTATATCGAGCCGAGCCGTCTCCCAGAGAGAAAGAGAGAGAGAGAGAGAGAGAGAAAGAAGAGAGCTGATAGAGGAGAAAAAATGTCCAAGAATCCCCACCCGCATCTACTGCAGGCACTCAATCCAAATTCCTAGAACGCCCCGGCACTGAAAGTTATCCAGCACCATCGCCCGACCACGACGATTATTAACCAATCTGAACAAATCTGGAATGAGCCGCATCACAACAAAACCAACAAAGTGGTTGTGCGCCCAGCGCAGACTCAGATCAGCCTGGGCATCCGTCCAGTCTGATCAGAGTCTTTGCTGTACGCATGGAGGTAGCTTTGACCCTTAGCTACCCTTTAAGCTCTTATCAAAGAGTCTGATCAGACTGAGCGGATGTCCAGGCTGATCTGAGTGTGCACTGGGCGCACAACCACTTTGTTGGTTTTCTCGCGTCGCGGCTCCAATTTAATATTTTAGCTGTTCCGTTCCGTTCCGCAAAATACCAAAAGCCAGTCTTAAACATGTTTTGAAGTAAAACTACTGCCTTAACATTTTTTGAGTTGGGTTTTACAAACTTATCTTACACGTACCACAAATTCAATTCGAAATTAGCATAAACTTCGGAAACCAGGCTTTATTGTGTGTTCTTGTCATGTAGAATTAAAAATGAAGTATATATTAAGATACAAAGTTTCAGAAAAAAAAAACAAAAAAAAAAAACAACAACAACAACAAAAAAAAAACGAATTAAACCATTTACTAGGACTACCTTTCGACCTTACCGTAAGCTTTACAAAACACTTATTTTTTCTCCCTTTAGATTAAGCTAACTTTATTGTAAACTGGAAGAACACCAGAAGCTTTCAAAAGCCGAAAAATGTGAAAGGGTACACTTCCTGGAGAAACAATCCGCTATGAAACGACATTATATACATCAGGGTACATATTTGTGACAAGGATTTGGTCGAAAACCCATGACTAGTGCAGACCATTTTCTTACTTTGGAGGTCTACTCATAAAGGAAAGAATTTGCAAATTCCTTCCTATAAGAGTAGATTCCAATTTGGAAGGGCTTCATCGTCCACGGTCGTGAACAGCAAGTCATAAAAGTTGTTTCCCTTCGTAAAAATGGCGGAAAACATGGAAGTGAATAAGAGAATCCAAAATTTATGGTAAAGGGCATTAGCTGCGTCACGACAAAACGGAGCGGCTGTAGTGCAGTGGCTAACACTCCGGACTACTCATCCAGGGGTCGCAAGATCGATCCCCCGCTTCTCCGGTCTTTCAGATGAGACTTTAAACCGAGGTCCCGTCTCCATATGACATCGCTGTTGGTGGGACGTTAAACCCGAGTTCACTCACTCACTCACGCTGCCCAATCTGATCAGTCTTCGCTGTTCGCTTAAAGGGTAGCCAAGGATCTAAGCTACCGCCATGCCGATCGCGAAGACTGATCAGACTGGACGGATGCCCAGGATGATCTGAGTCTTCGCTGAGCGCACATGCCACTCTGTAAGTTTTGTCGTGTCGCGGCTCAATTAACTAGCGCTCAAGAATGGACTCAAAGATCTGGGTCTGATAATTTTCTTTCTGCATGTTCCTTGCTTTTTTCTTTTTATTTGCTGTGTGGCGGCTTTAAAAAGACTCAGTAGAATACTTCTGAAAATGAAGTTCTACTTATGACGACAGAGTGAGCAGCAGTTCATGTAACATTACTAACTATGATAAAACTTGACAAATCCGAGCCTGCTATCATTTTTGATTCTTTGGTGTGAGGCTCCTAAGTCTTAAAATAGGGGAACTAATTGTCAAGAATATTGGAAGTTTAGTAAATCAGGGTGCTTTCTCGTAGTTTAGGCTCACATTGTAGCAATCTGCGACAAAGCAACTACAGTAATACCTGTATTAACGGCCACCTCTATTAAGCAAGAACCTGTCTTAAAAAGCTAATATCTCATATCCCGAAATAGCATTTTCAGTGTAAATTAAACAAGCATCTGTCTTAAGCAGTTTCTGCCTTGCCACAAGGTGCTAGGTCAATAGACGCATTTGTGACAAATTTAAAGTCTCCATAGTCCTGCTTGTGGTAGAAATCGTCAAAATGCAAATCATTATGAAATCTGTACAGCCTTCTCAATTGATGAAAATATGTCGGTTGATGTGCGTTTTTGTATAATAGAAGGAACAAGGTAAAAGATGTCTCTCCAGAAAAATACGGTTTTCGTCTCTGGTTCCCCGGCAAGCGATGAAGTAATGCAACAGCGGCACACTCAATGGGATCCTTGCGAAACATTTTTTTGTACATTGTATTTTTATCACCTGTTAAACATCTGTACCTTGTATTTTTACCTCCTGTACCTTATGTTTTTACCATGAAATAAAGTTTGTGGAATCGAAAGTAGGCCAGTTTCGTTGCCAACTCACTACAGTAAAGGGCCTAAAGTATTTCCACAAAAATATCTTCCCATAGACTTTAGTGCATTTGCATGTTTACAAGAAAATTAATTTTGGCAGTTATCCTGGGCCAAGCATAAAACAATCACTATGGTTGAAATGCTTAATGAATTATGCAATAAACATTGTTTACAGAACTAATTTCTGACCCCTCAGCGTGAAGAAACCCAACTTGTCAAACTTAGTGTAAAGGACTAGGTATGATTTGGGCCATATTTGCCCCCCTCTCAAAATTTATTCAAATATTGTTTTTTTCATTAGTCACCTTGTCAACAATATAAATCTAGAAAATGGAGATGTTACGGCTTGTACAAGGAAAGTAACAGCCATTCGTTTGTTCATGCAGTTCTGCCCTGATTTTTAGCAAAATTTAGGGGGTAGGGATACATTTTGCCATATATAACAAAGAAAGGAATTTAAAAGTAAATGATAAGTATCAGATCTAATAATGTATGTAATATTTATACTAAATCTCTTTGACATTTACTGGTCTGCATCTTATCACGTGCTTGAAGGGCGATAACTCTTGATAGATCACTGAAATTGTCGGATTACAGAAACGCTACTTTAAACTGTTTTTCAATCAAAAATTTACGTTTCAGGGGCATGCCACAATTGCATGTTTTGTCTTTCAAGGGAATTTAGATAAACAATTCGTTTCAAGATCAACTCATGTACAGCAGTCACTTTTTCTCGGAATAGAACGTATAAGTCTGAAAGAAATCGGATGAAAAAATATTTAAAAATATGGGGGTATGGATAAACTTTGCATTATTCTTGCGATTTGATAAGTTGAAAATAATAAGAAATGAATACAAAAACAACAAAGATATAAAGCTAATAAGAATATTTTGCATTCAAGGTAAACATTTATGTCTAAGAAAGAAAAAAAAGGGAGATAACTTATGATTTACATTGAAACTGCATAGCAGTTAATGGTAATGAACACAGTTCTTTTTACAACTGCTGATTTGGTTTTGCAAACATAGGCCAGATTTTTTATGCGCTTCCTTTTATATATGTTGTTATATAAACAAAAACATAAAAGTAAACTATTTACCCTAACCGTTTCCATGGCAACGATTTTCAAAAAAAAAAAAAAAAAAAAAAAAAAAAAAATGATTGAGCGAAACAAGGAATTCGATATCTTTCATACATGTACCTGTTTTTAATTTTGTTTTATCGTGTGGTTCATTATTTTCGCAAGATTTTTTAAGTTATTAATGTATCAACCATATATGTAATACAAACTCTTAATGAAGCTAATCACCAGAATGATCAGAATGATAGTCGTGTATTTCATGTAGGAGAGTGGGTGGGGTAACTAAGACACTGAGTTATTCATACCGTAATACTGGGGTAACTGGGTAATTCACAATCTTTGTCCTATTATATAAACAGCCGTAGGTATTGGAAACAAAGGGCAATGAGTATTTTGATTAAACTATGCATTGCTCATATTGCCATAACTAAGCTGTTACTATGGTACTACATGTATTATCAACTAAGGCGGACTTTAGAGCTACATGTACTACTGCAATCTTAACTTCCTCACAAAGGATCGCTTTTAGATTTTCGTTTTGACGCGGAGTGCAGTCCAGAACTGCATTGTCGCCATAACACTCATGATTGTATAGCTCAGAGCAATTTTCTATCCATCTGCTGAGAGTCTATCATTCTTTTATTAGACATGTCCCAGACTTGCTCTGGATAGTTAGGATCTACCCTGTTCTCTGAAGTTTAATCCACACCAGCTGATGTGCTCACTTGCACTTGTGTTATTTTAGGTAATAAGTTTCAGTCTTCTTGCACCGAGTATCCCTACTTAATCACTCCTCCTTTGCTCTCTTCAGGGCATCCGAACCCTTTTGTAAGCCGTCCTGTATTCTCTCGCGCCTTCTGCTTCATACCGCCTCCTTTTCAAATTCCTCCTCGCATCGCAGAGGTCGAGAACATCCAGTGCCAAGTGCATGTACCTGCATGTTCGTTTCCAAGTATTTCTTTTCCTGTATCAGTAACTGCTGTATTGTAGGGCGCAGAAAAATGCAAGGAAGTCGCACTAGTTTAAATCGTCCCGTACGTGCACGATTTCGAACGAGGTTTAATGTTTTTACTTTTTTGCGGTTTGACACTTCAACAGAATATCTGTTGGTAAAGTATATCCAGCAGACATATTAAAAATACGGGCGTGACCCCGTCATTTTTCAGTCAGACATTACCCAATTTGATGTTACTTGGTTTCATTTATGAAATGGGAGCAACTCTAACATACAATTTAAAGAGAATCTTACAAGTGATATGCATAAAAATATTGTTTGATGATTTGAGGTCTGAATCATGTTTCTGCAACTCGCCCCCTGCCTCCCCCCCCTCCCCCCCCCCCCCCCCCCACACACACACACAGAGAAACACATACCTATCTCCCATCACCACCAACACCAATTAATGGATTCATGAGTACAAATATCGTACTACTACTACTTACTATTACTATTTCAATTCTCCTAACGACGTTCCCCAAGTAGCTCAGCGGTAGTACAAGTACCGTCTTTCGGTCCCGTCTTTTATTCGCTGTCCCGATTGCAACAACATTGCAGTTACATGTATCCTTCAGAATCAGGAGTTGTTTCTGACAATAGGTCAAGCGTCGTCATGAATGAAGAAGCGAAAAACTATGTTTTGCATAATATATTCTGGTATTACTTATCAAAAAGAAGGTAAAGCGGTCTGTTTGGGTTTTTTTATTTAGTAAAATTTCTTGGCGATCCGTAGATTGTCTACCTTCACTGCCAAAAGAGTTCCTGTCGCACGCGCGTCCTTGTAAGGCAACCGTTGTCAATGACGTTATTTTATTTAGAAAAGTTTAAAATTAGGTGTCAGCGCAGGCAAGTGCACAGCTGAATTTTTCACACATTGTTGATGTTCTTAAAATGCATTATTATGCAAAAATGCAGCTGTGCACTTGCCTGCGCTCAGGTAGTTTTCGGCCCAAATGCAAGCCAAAAATGACCGAAATTGCCAAAATCAGCTGAGGAGGGGTACATTTAGAGGCTCAGAAGAAGTTAAATATCATTAGAGTATAGATTATTTTATTCAGAATTGATGATTAAAGGTTTAAACTCATACATTACATGAACAGAAGTTAAAGAAGTGCAATTTTGAAAATTCATAAATGAGGGGGCCAAATTTGGCCCAAATCATACCTGGTCCTTTCTGTAATCCGGTTAACTGTAGGGGGTTCAGATGACGTTACGTCATCGCGTAATTTACTAGTTGTGCGCTAAAAATGCCTCCTTTTTACCACGTTGTATCGTTGTAGTTTACAAGAATTTTGTCATTATTTTTATGCAGAGAAATGGAAACAGCCTTCTTTTTTAATTATAGGGCATTTTCAGTGCCAAAAATTCTATTTTACACGTAAAATAACGTTTGGTAACCACTGACCACCGTCGATTTTCACTTAACGTCATTCTGACGTGGCCGCATTTTTCCGATTGTTTACAACATAGTGGGGTGTCTTGAAACGGTTTCCGCGGCAACATGTGAGCGTGATTAGTCAGACTGACCAATCAAATAAATTCTGAGATAGTGACCTTTACGAGATTGATTGCCTCGGTAAAATTCGATCACTAACAAGAAAGCTAGTGCAATTTGACTGAAATAAGCCGAATTTTAACAGGTAAATAACTGTTTTGCAAAACCGAGGCACTCAGATTCGAATTCTCAGACCTGTAATCTTCAATAACCATTCCACCTCTATGCCATGAGCTATTTTATATGCCGCGGAAATCATTGTTTGGAGACATGGTATCGACGATATTAATGACGTTTCTCCACCCGCCGTTACGCTAAATTGACGTCAGGATTTTTCATCACTTGATCGAGGGCTCCCACGAAACTATGATTATGCAGTCGATATTTATTGTGTTAAGCAAATTTAATCGTGTCAGTTTTTATCTAAATTATTGTGTTTTGCTATTTTCCATACATTTTTAAATACAAAACAAAGGAAAGCGAAAGTTAAAGTATCTGCAAAATTTATTATTTAACCGTAAACCAACTTTGGTCGGCATTAATCAGAATTATTTGGCATTTTCCCCGCATGAAAATTATGTGAACACATACATATCAACATAAATTCAATTGTCATAAAATTCATATTCTCATATTATTTTCTGTCACAATTCAAAAGATTTTATTCCAAGTATATCAAAAGTATCGCAGTCGACAATTAAAGATCAGTATACATTTAAGGAGTACTCCGTAGCTCAGTGGATTTAGCACTGAGCTAGCGCGGTTTGATTCTCGCAGTAGGCAAAACTCTTTTCGACCGTGAACAGGGTTCCATTGCACACATCCTTTCATATGACTGAATGCTCTTGAAAAGGTCGTAAAATGCGCCATTTCATCAGTGCCTTTGTGTTGGTCAAACAGTGCAAAGCCAAGATGAATGTCAGCTTGGAGTTTTTTTCTTTTGTCAGTCCTGAATGAAGTTGTTATTTAAATTTGTATATTTATTTTAAGACGAGATACATTTTGGTACCATCAATTTCTGTTATCGCACTAAGTCTGCTGCGGCCGCTGCTAAAGTTGGACTATGCACCTTAAAGTCTCCATAGTACTTTCTACTCACAGTGATAGAACGTCTAAATCAACCTTCACGTTTGGTGATAAATGAGAATTTGGGTTTATGAGCACATATATTGAATCACATAGCTGTTGCAAAGAGTAAGGGAAACAATGTGTTTCGATAACCAAATTTACTGCTACAGATGCGGATTTCCATATTCAACTTTTTCATTGTCTCTAATCCTCAAAAAAGGCTGAAATAATAATAATAAAAAATGATGGGAAAACAGCTCCACAAAGTACTAGTTCCTTTCCTGGTTCCCCGCCGAACTATGCAATATTATGAAAAAGCGCGCCAGGTTTGTACGCTGTATTTTTACCGTTTATTGGAAGATCATTTTAGTTGCAAATTTATAGTACCCGAACGATTTTAAATGAAACTTAACAATGTTTTATTTGTTTAAACTATATCAGGGTCATGTACAAAAATGAATCTTTAGTAAGAAGCTTGCAGCGATAACTCACAACAAAAGATTATACAAATAAAGGGTCTTTAAGTTACTTACTGATCAGCTGACAAACATTGTCAACTGGTCAGCCAAAATTAAATAATGAAAGGAACGTTCTGTGGTCAGTGAAAATATTTCAAGGATTTGTATCAGGTGTTCTTTACTAAGAATAAATCTTGAAAGGTCTTCAGGAAGCAAGGCAGACATTAAAGAAGCGGGTAGGCCTAAAAGAGACTTGAATTCATTGAGTCAGTTCAAGTGCAGTAATTTACTGTTGCAACACTGCCAATGTCCCCCTAGCCGCCCCCCGGCTTCAGCGGCATTATTTTCGAACTGACTCAGAATGAGCCCAATGATTCCATTATGTAATATTCACTATGCATGGTGAAGTATGGTGACACTTTTTATATGGCTGCCACACTGCACTTAACATTAGTTGCACTGAACTTCAATTTAACCGTTTTCTAACTGTCAAATGACCACCCTAAAGGAATGGAAAAAAACATGATCTGCATTATTATAGTAAACCCGGGGATACGTTTTTAAGTACGGTGGTTGTGGGAAGGGGGAGGAGGGGGATGGTTGCGGTCGGGCGGTGGTGCCCGGTAAATTTCAGTGCCGAGGCGTCCAACTATTGTATATGGATAATAGAAGAGTAAGGGTCTACTGTGTTTGCAGTAGATGTGGGTGGGGTAATTTGGATATTTCTTGTCTCGCCTGTCATATCTTTTCTTTCTCTTCCTCTCTGGGAGACAGCTCGACTCAAATTGAAATACTGTTTCAAAAAGTTGTTAAACCCCATCCTACCAACAAATTAACCAAGTACGGGGAGACTGATGCTTTATGTTATTTGCTATTTATTACGGTCCCGAATGATCAAAGAACTGTTCTTTACTCATGTATGACAACACATAAACACGCTTGGATGAGCTATATATTTTACAAGAATATGTTATATTTACTGACAGATGTGCGTGATATTTTGCAATATAAGCATATCTTACAGATGTATTTAATTTTACGAATGAGGTAGTGACTTGTATCTGTTGCGAGAGGTGGTAAGCGAGACGTGCATTTCGGGCTTTACCTTCTTTTTCATAGAAATGCAGATTTTACAGAAAGTTTGACCAACAAAAAAGCCACCAAATTACCTTGGAAACAAGTGAATCAATTAAAATGCGAGCAAATGTTCCAGCTTTAACTAGGCACTGAGGCACACACTAGATCATTTGTGAATTTGCTTTATCCTCTTTTCTCGTAATGTCATCTCTTTCAGTTTGGCCGGCAAACACTGTTTTCGTGGCCATTTCGGACAAGTAAATGGCATCCTGGTTACCATGGAAACAGCTGAACCACTAAATAATGCTTGCAAATTGTAAAACTTGTATAACTGAATTGTGTTAAACTACCTTTAGGATTTGTGACTGTTTCTATTTTTTTTTTTTTTGCATTTGATATCTTTTTATCATGGAAACTCCGTGTTAGCGGCCATTTTGAACAAGAAAATGGCCGCCTCATTACCAAGGAAACAAACTCACAAATAAAAAATGTTAGTAAATGGTGCATCTTTTATAATTGCTTCATACATTTTATCATTTATGAGTGTTCTTTATCATATTCTGTCGTTTTGTCATTATTCGCTTCATATAAAACTCCGATTTCGCTGCCATTTTGAACCGGAAATTGACAGCCTGGTTACCATGGAAACGAGTGAACCACTCAAAAACATTTGCTGAAGTTGCCGCCCATATTACTGCATCATACAGTGTATATGAATAAGACTATAAGTAAAAGACTTAAATCCTTGCCCCAATTTATGCTTAATGAATGTGAAATTCGGTGCCATCAGCCCGTATACTGAATACATTGGAGCATGATTACAAAATTGGTCACCATGGCTTGTCTAAAACATGTCATAACTTTTGAACCAAGCACCCTATTCTAATAATATACATATCATTTTAGAGGAAATTGAATATGCTTTCTCATAAAATAGGTAAAAATAAGTAAATTTGCATTTTTAAAAAACACCTGAAGCCCCTATTAACTGTAGTGCCAAAATATAATTTCCTGCAAACATGAAAATGCACTGAAGTCTATGGGAAAATTCATTTTGTGGAATTACTTTTGGCCCTTGACTGTAGTTTTTTTTTCAAATCTATTTTATGGTAAACTCAAGGACGTTTTGATTTTTCAAAGCCGGCCAATCACGATAATAACCATTGGCAAAACTGTTGTGAGAAGTTTGCAGCGATTCCTAACAATAAAATATTTCATGCTGACAGAGCAATGGGACCTTTAACGACTACAGTAAAACTTCGAGTATTAGGACAAACAGATCTATGCAATCAGCGCAGATCCAGACATTCTGATCAGGGCCAACATTGTTTGCCATTCCATCTGCATCTTTGGGGGTGGTCGGGTGGTGTGAAGGTGCTGCGTGTAACTTCCAGTGCCGGGGCGTCCTACTTATTTGAATAGTAGTAAGGGCAAGGGCTTACTGTGCTTGTAGTAGGTGCGGGTGGAATTGTTTGGATATTTTTTCTCTCCTCTATCAGTTCTCTCTTCTTTCTCCCTCTTTTTGGAAGACGGCCCGATATAGACTGAAATACTGTCTCAAAGGGCCGTTAAACCCATAACAACCAACCAACCATCTGCATCTTTCGGACGAAAAACTGCATTGTAAATCCAAACTATTCCATATTAAGGATACTTACGGTAACTATTTGAGCCGCGATACGAGAAAACAACAAAGTGGTTGTGCGCCCAGCGCAGACTCAGATCAGCCTGGGCATCCGCCCAGTCTGATCAGAGTCTTCGCTGTCCGCACGGTAGCTTAGACCCTCAGCTACCCTTTAAGGGCTTAGCAAGAACTTGTGATCGGACAAGGCGGATGCCCAGGCTGATCTGAGTCTGCGCAGGGCGAACAACCACTTTGTTGGTTTTCTCATGTCGCGGCTCATTTTGAGTCCCAGTTTTCAGAATTTTCACAGTAAGTGGGAAAAGCCAGGCTGTCTGAGAGAAAGCTGCTATTTAGAAAAGGATGAAAGATTTCTGATCATCTGCTATGCTGGTATGATGTACCAGAGGACAACTGTAAACAGTAAAAGTTAAGTTAACTATGCTTTTGGAAACATGATAGATCTGTTAAAGCATAGGTTCATATTCAAACCAGAATCCCCCCCCCCCCCCCCCCCCAAAAAAAAAAAAAAAGACTAACTAACTTTATGATTTTATGAAACACTATGCTCCCAACCGTAAGCTTGCCTCTAAGGAAGGTTCATCCCATACTGTATAAGTCAGAAAGGGGTAAACTTTACTAAAGGGGTATAACTCAACTCAATATTCAAAGAATTGGTCAATCAGGTAATTTGCATCTTGGCCTGTAACTGTATGCCAAATATAAAGATCATAGCTTAAGGGGTTCATCAGATATTTTGTTCACAAGCTTGTTCCTATACAAAATGCATATGTCCAAAAACGGGGAATAACCAAACCGAAAATTTACGAAAGATGCTCAAAAGTTACTCAGTTCATTTACACCTTAGTTTGTAACTTTACGCCAAAAATATACCCGATACCTTAAGCGGTTCTTCAGATATTTTGGCCACAAGGTTATTCCTATATAAAATACCTATGTCCGAAAGAGGAATAACTCAATCAAATATTTACGGTATATGCTAAAAGTTATTCGCTTCATCTACTTTTTGGTTCAAATCTGCATGCTAAATATCAGGATCCTAGCTTCAGCGGTTCTTCGGATATTTTGGTCAAAAGGTTATTCCTAT
The DNA here is from genome assembly GCA_963989385.1 of Ctena decussata. Taxonomy (NCBI): domain Eukaryota; kingdom Metazoa; phylum Mollusca; class Bivalvia; order Lucinida; family Lucinidae; genus Ctena; species Ctena decussata. The sequence continues at coordinate 44,388,089 of OZ022500.1, forward strand.
ATAAATGCCTATGTCTGAAAAAGGCGAATAACTCAACCACATATTTATGAAATAGGCTCAAAAGTTAATCAGGTCATCTACACCTTGGTCTCAGGATCCTAATTTAAGGGTTTCTTTAGATATTTTAGTCACAAGGTTGTTCCTATATAAAATGACAGAGTCGAAAAAGGGGTGTAATTCCTGAATGACAAGACTGGCGGAGGAAAGCTGATTTTTTCATGTACATGCTACATATAAAATTTCAAGATTCTAGCATAAGCGGTCCTTGAGTTTCCCAGCTGCCAAAAAGCGTTACGGATGGACAGAAGGCCGGACAGATAGACGAACAGGCCGAAGCCAATATGACCCCCTCAACTTCTCCGAAGTTAGGGGCAAAATGACCTTTCCCTTTACACGAGTTTACTTCGAAGTGTCCTCGTGACTTGTTTCATTCTATAAAACGATGACAGATGCTTCAGATAATTGGTTGGATGGTTGTTTTGGGCTTAACATCCCTTTTGAGGCATTATTTCAGTTCATATTGAGCCGTCTCGAGGGCAGAGGAAAAAAGAAAATGCATGATAGGCGAGAGAAAAAATATCCAAACAACCCCACCCGCACCTAGTGCAAGCACAGTAGGTCCTTGCCTCAATATATCTCAATTAATGGGACGCCCTGGCACTGAAAGTTACCCTGCACCACTGTCCGACCCGACCACCCCTGCTTCAGATGAAGGACATTAATATAGGGAAACTGCAATTTACTATAATCCGTGATAGTTTTCTTATCTGGTTCGAGGTGTATGAGAGATTTACCGTTCTACTGCAGATATGAGCAAGTGTGCCAAACAATCTAGTAACCAGAACAACTCGGAGGATCGCTCTCTTAAGTAACTAATTAATATAAATGGGTATGTCTTCAATGAAGCAACTATGTCATTTTTATTTTTGTTTCCCTTCCAAAAGGGGACCAAACATCTTTCTTTTAGAATATACTCCATTTAGAAATTTAAAGAGTAACTACACTTCAGGAACTGACTGAATCAGATCCCAAACCCTATCCCCAACATCAAAGGAAAAGATTGACAAAGACATTCCAACAAACAATAAATTACAAGTGAGAAGCCAAATAGGTAGCAACTCAGCTATCTTTACTGAACTAAGGCTACATTGTCATTGGAAGCAAGAGCAAACTGAGGTGTATCCATACGTCAGATGGATGGATGGATGACTTGCGATTTTACATCTTTTTCAACAGCATTTCAGTCATACGGACGATGGGTGATTGATAATGAAAGACCTCTTGCAATTGAACCCCGTTTACGACTGAAAACGTTCACACCTCCAGTGGGAATCGAACCGTCCGGGACCGCTAGATCAGCAGGCCAGCACTTAACAGAGTGAGCTACCGGGGCTTCTCCATACGACAAAAGGTGTATGAATGCGCCTCCATGGTTTTTCCCAGCACTTCTGTGACTTCTTCTGTGACTTCCTGTTTGTTTCCCTAAATGATATAGCCCTTCCGAAATGGGGTCTACTCTTAAAGGAAAGAATTTGCACCTAGGAGGAACTCTTCAAGAATTGACCCAGTTCTAGGAACAAAGTCTTTCCTTTCAGAGTAGATCCCAAATTTCAAAGAGGAAATAACGAAAGAGCTGCTTCACCTCAAAGGGAACCCATCAGAGGAACGAATTTTAATTTTTGTGGATTTTATCGATGTGTAAACGCCGGCGAATCACTCACAAACTGAAGGGCTTTATGTTAAGTTTGTGAGTGATTCGCCGGCGTTTACGCATCCATAAAATCCACAAAAATGAAATCCATTTCTTATAATTCCAACTCGATCATTTTATCTTAAAATTGTTAGCTAAACCGAGTATTCAAAGAAAATAGTCCAAGTAGTTCCCGGTTTCCGGTTCAGGGGGTTTATGGACGTATAAACGCCGTTTTCTGTACGCTCTTGACCAATCAAATTGCGCTAAATTAGCAGTAGAAAGTTAAGTTGGAATTATTTGTCCTTAAAGACGTTTATAAACGTCAGCAAGACTGTGAAGAACCTTACGAGTAAATGGGGGAAAGCACTGCATAAATATAAAAATTGGTTTAATAGTGACATCACTACCATGTACTAAAACATTGGCGGGACATGTAGTATTGATAAGCAATTATCCATCCTAGTTACAAATGGGGTAATAAATCAGCCAGCATCATATGTCCAATATTGAATATGACTGGCACCAATAATGCGATAATAACATCATTCCATATCAAATAGCAGCTGTGCAAGACTCTTAATGGTACTTTTGTTTCATCGATGTGGACTATGGTAAAGTCGGGTAAATTCGGATAGCCGCTAAATTCGGACAGTGAAGTTTCCTTTATATGTCAGTTGTATGGAATAAAAACAAAATTAATTGGGCAAACAGTGAAAATCCTGATGAGACGGCTAATTATGAGCCGTCTCATCTGGATTTTCACTATTTGCAATGGTATGTCCGAATTTACCCGCTGTCCGAAGTTACCCGACTTTACCCTATTCTATTGACAGGACAACACAAATGTGTGTTCCGCCACTTCAAACACCTATCCTATTAACAAGAAAATGGTAAGTTCATTAGATACTGGGGCTCTTTCAATATAAGATACTCAGACTCGTGTATTTTCTTGCATAAATACAAAAATTTTAATTTAATTAGCAGACTGCTAACACACCAACGCACGAAGCATGGTTTTCAGTCCCTTAAGAATCGACCTCTTTAGAAAAGGAGGCAAACTGACAATGACAGGTCTGAATTTGGGAGAGAAAGATTGATTGATTGATTGTTTTGGGTTTAACGGCCCTTTGGGACAGTATTTCAGTCTATATCTGGCCGTCCCCCAGAAGAGAGAAAAGATAGACGAGAGAAAAAATGTCCAAACTTCCCCCCACCCGCACATACATTCCTATAATGGCTTACTGTGTAAGCACAGTAGGCCCTTGCCCTACTATTATACAAATCAGTAGGACGCCCCGGCACTGAAATTGGGAGGGAAAGAATTATAAGTGCCCAGTCACTGAACTATTGTGACCGCTTCAATAAGCTGGGGAACCAGCTTCACGGATTCTAACAGAAGTTTGTGAAGTGGACAAATCACTTCACCAAGAGGGCTTCAGATCTTGGTTTTCTTACACTAATAAGAATCTTATACAATTATCAATTGATAAAAATGATTTAGACGGTCTAGATTATTAAGAAATTGTAACTAATAATTTCATGTCGGAATTGACAAATGAGTTAAACACTTTTAAAAGATCAGATAAATGATAATGAACTTTATACATATACAAATTTCTACAATGGCTTTTCTTTCCTGAATTACTTATCATTTGGACTTTCTAAATCAATGACAAAAGAATTATATATATAAAAAAAAATCAGAATAAGTGCCCATGACTTGTTAATTTGAGCGTGGTCGTTATTTTCGACCGAGAATTCCTCGACAACAAAAATTGTGTATGAACTGCAATCAGGTTAAAGATGAGGTACATTTCATGCTGTATTGTAGTAAACACACGGATATTTAATATAATGGGTATAAAGCCATATCTTAGTTCTAGTGACGAAGCATTGAACATATTTAAGACATTAGTATGTAAATCCTATAGATGCTGCAAATAGAAGGCACATCTGTAATTTCATTTCTAAAGCCCTAAAATAAGATAATGTTGAGATATTCTGTTGTTTGCAATGGTAGTGTTGCTGTTCGTGTATTTGTGCATGTATATTTGTGAGGAGAACACCCTCTGTAATATTTTGGTATTTCGAAGTAAATATTCTATTGTTTTCTACGTCGCATCGATTTCGATACAATATCATTACGACGTAATGTGCCCGTTCGAAATACTGCCTAAGAAGGGATAAATAGGCGCAAGAACTCTGTAACTTGAATGCCGATTTTGTTTTGCCTTTATCAAAATATTTTTACATTTAATACAATTAGTATACCGAAAAACCAGCTTCTTGGTTCACAAGTTGGGAAAATGCAAAATTATAATATTTCTGAACGTGACTCTGCTAATTTAAAAATAGTGTTCATGTATGTGTGTGTGTTGGGGGAGGGGATGGGGTAACCGCGAACCCACATATTACAGAGCTGTCTTATTCATTTGAAATGCAACTTGATATGCAATTGAAAATCCTTAGTATGAAATTTTTGTTTATAGTGTCCTATATTCTGTCAATTATAAAAAACAACACATTTTCTTAAACATAATTGATGGAATTAAGATTTCTATTTAGTACATGCAAGAAAATATCATATTACTTAATTCTTAGATAAATTCGACTAAAAACTCTACTGGTCAAAAAATAGGTATTTGTATGTACTGTGACATCTGGGAATCAGAATTGATGCCAATGTTGATAGGGGAGAGTCGGGTAACTTCGGACAGGCGTGTAAATTCGGACATACAATTGCAAACAGTGAAAATCCAGATGAGCCGTCTCACCAGGATTTTCTCTGTTTGGCCAGTTAATTTTTGTTTTAGTGCCAAACAACTGACATATAAAGGAAACAGTGTCAGTGCCCGAATTTATCCGCTGTCCGAAGTTACCCGACTCTCCCCTATTCCAAACACTGTCCGCTTTGGTGCTGCTGAGTCATGACACTTACAGTGCTATACATAAATGAGCCGCGACACGAGAAAACAAAGTGGCATGTGCGCCCAGCGAAGACTCAGATCAGCCTGGGCATCCCCCAGTCTGATCTGTCTTCGCTGTCCGCATATAGCTAGCTTAGACCCTTAGCTATCCTTTAAGCGCAAAGCAAAGACTCTGAACAGACTGGGCGGATGCCCAGGCTGATCTGAGTCTTCGCTGGGCGCACATGCCATTTTGTTGGTTTTATCGTGTCGCTGCTCAAATACTGAAGCACATCCTTAAACGATTGATGTTTCTTGTGGCCATGCTTCTCCTAAGTTTCTTTAGAATATTTGCCTTAAACATAAACTTAAGACTAAATCTCCCCTCTTTTCCTTCAATGTTTTTGCACGTGACTCAGATATTCCCTATTAGGTCCCTAGAATAGATTTGCTTCCAGTAGGCCTTCCAGTAGGCCTGCTTTATTATTTCATCATATACTTCAATAATCAACCCTAACTGTTTATCATGAGAAACATATGAGCCGCGACACGAGAAAACCAACAATGTGGTTGTGCGTTCAGCGAAGATTCAGATCAGCCTGGGCATCCGTTCAGTTTGACCAGACTCTTCATTAAGTGCTCAAAGGGTAGCTAAGGGTCTAAGCTACCGTCACGCGGACAGCGAAGACTCTGATCAGTCTGGGCGGATGCCCAGGCTGATCTGAGTCTGCGCTGGACGCACAACCATTTTGTTGGTTTTCTCGCGTCGCGGCTCATATACAGATTAGTATTCGTTCATCTAGTTTCCATCTGATTTCTTGCTGTTTCAATCTTTTGTCATCGATCTGAACTTGTTCATATTGTTACTTGGCATGATTTCAGAACAAAAATAGGTTAGAAAATGCTCAGCTTTATACAACAATTGAAGCATACAAATGCCATTGACTGAGTTTTTCTTTAAACAGATGAATTAATATGATACAAAGCAACAGGATAATTAAGGCTTCCCGGAAAAGCACAGAAGCGTAGACAGAGGTCTATGACCAATTTAAGCTTTCAGATAGTGACTTCATTTATGTTGTTGCTTTTAAAAGCGGACGTATATTTTATTGCGTTTTCAGGCTATCCGTCGTTAACTTTTTGTGCGCGTCAAAACAGTGAGTAATCGTCAAAGGTCAAAATATTGTCATGTATAAAAATTGTTGCCCTCCCTAACTTAGTTTTTGAGTTTTATCATTTTGATTTTTTTTCCAGACTGTTCTTGTGTGTGCCATAAGTGGGTAATAGTATGGAATATTCAGATGAAACTTAATACAACAGACGCTGTGTAGCGTAAAAGAATGGTTGCTCTCCCTTACTTAATACTTAGTTACCATAACCAATTAACTGTTTGCAATACCTTCAAGTTCATAAAACTCTATAGCAGTATATACAGTAAAGGGAAATTTGTGCCACATAAAATTAATAGCTCACATTTACTCCGCCTAACTATAATTTCCAGTTGTGTCTCTTCAGCCCCTTTACGAAGCTTGTATTTTTAAACATGTTCTTTTCCAAATCCTCCTACAATTTGTATCCTGTGAAGCTAACGAAAGTTTGTAAAGATGAAGACTTATGCAGTTGATTAGGCTGTGTATGTTTGATTTCAGTAACCAGCTATCAGTATCATTGCACCTGCAGTAGGGGAACAGAAAGATTTAGGCAAACATGCTTAGTCTCATTTGACGTGCTGGAGTCGAACAGAAAGGTTTAGGATAGCATGTTAAATATGATTAAACCTGCTGGAGGTGATGGTTGGTTGTTTTGGGTTTAACGGCCCTTTGAGACAGTATTTCAGTATATATCGGCCGTCTCCCAAAGACAGGGAGAAAGAAGAGAAATGATAGACGACAGAGAAAAAAATGTCCAACCAACCCCCATCCGCACCTACTGCAAACACAGTTGGCTCTTGCCCTCCTACGTTCCAAATCAGTAGGACGCCCCGGCACTGGATTGATCGATTGATTGTTTTGGATTCAACGGCCCGTTGAGATAGTATTTCAGTCTATATCGGGCCGTCTTCCAAAGAGAGGGCGAAAGAAGAGAGAAATGATAAACGAGAGAAAAAAGTCCAAACAACACCACCGCACCTACTGCAAGCACAGTAGGCCCTTGCCCCACTATTGGAAGCCCCAGAACAGGAAGTCATACCCAGCACTATCGCACCACCCAACCACCCCTCCCGGCACTGGAAGTTACACCCAGCGCCATCGCACCACCAAACCACCCCCTTTGCTGGAGGTGAACATACAAGTTTATGCAACATGTTTAGTATCATTTGACCTGCTGGAAGTGAACATACAAGTTTATGCAACATGTATAGTATCAATTGAAATGCTGGAGGTGAACATACAGGTTAATGCAACATGTTAAGTATCATGTAACCTGCCGTAATTGAACAACCATATTTATACGAAAATGTTTAGTATCATTAAACCTGCTGGAGGTTAACATACAGGTTTATGCAACATGTTTAGTATCATTTGTCCTTCTGGCGGTGAACAGACAGGCTTATGCAAGCATGTTTGGTATCATGTCACATGCCGGAAGTGAACAGCCAGGTTCATGCAAAAATGTTGAGTATCATTAAACCTGCTAGAGATAAGCAGGCAGGTTTAAACATGATAAGTAGCATTTGACCTGCTACAGATGAAACAGGTTTATGCAAACATGTTTATCATCCTTTAACTCGCTGGAAGGGAACAGACAGGTTTATGTAAAAAAGGTTTAGTTTCATTTTTCCTGCTGGAGGTGAACAGACAGGTTTATACGAACCTGTATAGTATCATTTACCCACTGGAGGCGAACAACCAGGTTCATGCAAACCTGTTTAAGCTACTGGAGGTGAATCGACAGGTTTAGGTCAACACGTTTAACCGGTAAGACATGCACTACAGTTTATCCAATCATGTTTAACCTGCTGGAGATGTACCGATAGGTTTGTGCAAACGCGTTCAAACATATATGCACAACCCTGCCTGTTCAAATGCCCCAGGCTAAACGGCAATAGTATTTTTTTTCATCAATTTCCCAATCTCGAGATGATTAGGGAGCTTGATTTAGAAATCTTAGGTGTGTTGCGAGTAATGTCTAAAATGAAAATAAATCTAAGGACAGTACTATGTTATATTTCTTCTCCCAAAAAATGCTGTTGCCATGAAGTTATGTAGTTTGCACAGCTAGCAGAAACTAAAATATTGCTGATATTTACGTGTACTAAAATACTGCTTATATGTTAGATATACGATTACTAGAATGTTGTTATGTGTAGCTATACGAGTACTAAAGAACTAAAATATTTTTATATGTAGATTGAGGACTACTAACATTGTCTAAATGTAGACATACGAGTACTAAAATATTTTCAATATGTAGATAAACGAACACTGATCTGAAATATTGTTTACATGTGGATAAACGAGTGCTAAGATATTGTCTACACGGTAAGCTATTGTCTACATGGTAAGCATACAAGTACTAACATATTGTCTTTATGTAGATTTACGAATACTAAGATACTGTCTATGTATAGGTTAGAGGCTATGAAGTATAGGTTAGAGGCTATGAAGAGAAATCTTCGCAATTAAGAACCTGAAGCGAGCGTAGCGAGCGGAAGGTTCTTAACTGCGAAGATTTCTCTTCATAGCCTCTAACCGGCTTAGTGTTTGCCCCAGATAATAAACTGATCCTGGTCTGCCTTGTTTTCCAACATCTTTCAGATAATCCTTGTTTGAGAGATATATTGTGTTTTAAAGAAATAATAATGATAAATAAAAAAAATCCTAAAATGACCACACTCCAATGTACTTTGATTATAGTAATGGTGCAACATCAAAACATGATGCAATATCATGACAGTCCTAAAATAGCTTGGAGAGGAGGGATTTAATTAGAATACTGCTTTTAAAGTTTTGTCATGCTGTCATTTAGCTTGGAAAGGCGGAGCTTAATTAGAATACTGCTTCTAGAGTGAGTGTCATGCTGTCATTTATAATTTGTGTTCAGATGACTTTGCACATTCCCATTCATTCAGTTTTTGGAGCTCAAACATGGCAGGTCATGTGGAGGATTATTTTCTTCTCTTTACACACATCATAGTTATGCGTTAGTCTGGTAAAAACTGATCAAGATCAGATTTAGTTTTTACTACCGCCTGACGAATTTGATCTCATGATTTGTGTATATTTTATTACAGAGGAACATATAAGAGGAGTATTTTGTGATAATTTGGGATTATTTTTATTTCTCCATGAAAAACATATGTTGTGGATATTCATTAGAACTGCCTTTTTGATGCAATTCTAACAGATATCTACAATACGCTTTAAAACAATTATGGGTACCCATAGAATTGCCTCTTCGAGGCGATTCTAATAAGTATCCACATGTTTTTACAATATTATGTGTTTATTTTAAAAATAATGTTATGGATAGCCATAGAACTGCCTCGTCGAGGTGGTTCTAATGAGTAACCATAAAATACTTTTTATGGAGAATACTGTCAAATACTCTCTTCATCTGTTCCTCTGTAATGAGAATAAAACGCTCATTCGAGAAATCTACATCGACTTCTAAATCAATTTGACCTGTCATGTTGAAGCTATTTTTAGACGTGACAAGCCACAGAAGACTGTACATTTCTGATCACTTGAATTTTCAAGTCTTCTGTAGAATTAGTGGTGAAGACTCTCTTCATGGATAAGTGATGAGTCTACACCAATAAATCTATTGAAAATTCGGGTGATCTGATTGGTTTATTATCTGGGGCAAAGACTAAATGTAGATATTCGAACATTAAAATATGCTTTTATGTAGATAAACGAGTACTAAAATATTGTCTACATGTATAAGTAGATGTACGAATACTAAAGTATTGTGTAGATATAGATATGCGAATACTTCAATTTTGTTTAAATGTAGATTCGAGACAAACGTATTAAAGAATCATGATCACTATCTATGTATAGGTTAGAGGCTATGAAGAGAAATCTTCGCAATTAAGAACCTGAAGCGAGCATAGCGAGCGGAAGGTTCTTAATTGCGAAGATTTCTCTTCATAGCCTCTAACCGGCTTAGTGTTTGCCCCAGATAATAGACTGATCCTGGTCTGCCCTGATTTCCAACATCTTTCAGATAATCTTTGTTTGAGAGATAGTTTGTGTTCAAAAAAAATAAAAATAAAGAAATAATAATAAATAAAAAAAAAAAAAAAAAAAAGAATGACCACTCTCCAAGGTACCTTGATTATAGTAATGATGCAACATCAAAACATGATACAATATCATGACAGTCCCAAAATAGCTTGAAGAGGAGGGGCTTAATTAGAATACTGCTTTTAAAGTTTTTGTCATGCTGTCATTTAGCTTGGAGAGGAGGAGCATAATTAGAATACTGCTTCTAGAGTGAGTGTCATGCTGTCATTTATGATTTGTGTTCAGATGACTTTGCACATTCCCATTCATTCAGTTTTTGGAGCTCAAACATGTCGGGTCAATTTAATTTTCCTTTGTTGAATGAGGATTATTTTCTTCTCTTTTACACAAATTATAGTTATTTGATTTGTGTTACGAGATGCATCTTATTACAGAGGAACATATAAGAGGAGTATTTTGTGATAATTTGGGATTATTTTAATTTCTCCATGAAAAACGTATGTTGTGGATATTCATTAGAACCGCCTTTTCGAGGCAATTCTAACAAATATCTACAACATGCTTTAAAGCAATTCTGTGGGTACCCATAGAACTGCCTCGTCGAGGCAATTCTAATAAGTATCCACATGTTTTTAAAATATCGTGTTTATTTTGAAAATAATGTTATGGATAACCAAAGAACCGCCTCGTCGAGGTGGTTCTAATGAGTAACCATAAAATACTTTTCATTGAGAAACTGCCAAATACTCTCTTCATCTGTTCCTCTGTAATGAGAAAAAAACGCTGAGAAATCTACATCGACTTCTAAATCAATTTGACCTGTCATGTTGAAGCTATTTTTAGACGTGACAAACCACAGAAGACTGTACATTTCTGATCACTTGAATTTTCAAGTCTTCAGTAGATTTATTGGTGAAGACTCTCTTCATGGATAAGTGATGAGTCTACACCAATAAATCTATTGAAAATTTGAAAATTCAAGTGATCTGATTGGTTTATTATCTGGGGCAAACACTAATAAAAAGTTACTTTCCAACCAGATAGAATACTTAAATTATGTGTGAAACAGATTTTGGGATCATGCTAATAGCCAGTGTGAATAAACCGAGCTGCGATAAGACGAAAGAAACACAGTGACATGTGCGCAAAGCGAAGACTCGGATCAGCCTGGACAGCAGAATCTTGGCTGTGCGTTTAAATGGTAGCTAAGGGTCTGAGCTAGCTCCATACGGACAACGAAGACTGAGTGTTCGCTGGGTGCACTGGCCACTTTGTTTTGTCGTGTCGCTGCTTGTTTACTGTTACCAAATAACCTAACTCTTGAACAAAGCATCGTAAGTGATTATATATACTCAACAGCAAAAGAAACGCATATTTTTTAGTGTCTTGTTTTGTCTCATTAAATGTAATGATATTTTACTTTAACCGTAATACTGGGATTTGCCTACAGGTGGCCATAAGTTCTGCAGCAATTTCTTTTCACAGTGCAATTCTTCGAAAAAAATATGAAGATTTTTGTCAAAAATGCAAAAATCACAAATTCTGGTTCACAGTGGCAAAAAGTAAATTATCAAAACGATTTTACGGCACGTGAGTTCAGCATGATGTAAGCAACTGGAAAACTGTATAAAACTTTGAAAAATTGATTCTTATACAGTTAAATTGCACATGCAAAAATCTGCATTTTTCCAAAGTTTTTCGAATTTTTTGAAAATCGCCTGAATCATCACATTATTCGAAAAAACTGGTAATTTGGGATTCAAAATGAGTAAGGGTATCGGTAAAGAACCCGTTTAAAACAAATTTTGGTTTGAAATGAGCACGTGTTTTGCTCACTTCCGGTTTGAGTTACGAAATTTAAAAGCAGATAAAAATGTTTTCCTGAAAAAAATCTTGTCTTCCGATTCTCTAACCGTAGACTGCCCTTTATGATAAAGATGCTATATGATTTTCATTCAATTTTGCCTAAGGATTTCAAGGATCCAGCGCCCAAAAGTTCAATCTGTGGTTGCATTATTGGGAGGACCTACAGAGTTACTTCCCTTTGTTACATACTCCATTTGATTGTGGCAGCTTACCCTTTTATTTAACCCGAACTGGAAATGGATTTCAATTCGGTTTGCTGAAAAATTTTGCCTACTTTACGGGATTTGCAGAAAGGGGCATAACTTTGTTTGTAACAAGTAACCAATGCTGAAAATTCTTGATGGTGTTTCTGAGACATTGTAGCGTCCTAGATAAAGAGGGCATCAGTTTGGGAGCCAGGCACAACTCCGTTCAAGACATTGATTTAACTGGTCAGTATTTGTGAATTTTGAGATTGACCACTTGATTGTTTACGCTTCGTTACGCATGAATAAACAAATAAAATTTCAATACGTTTTCGACGAAGTGTACTCCATGCATTGATAATGTCTTCCCTGTTTTTGCCAATTTCAGCAGATTTTTATTTTGACATAAAAATACCAAAAAGAAAAATATGCGTTAGTTTTGCTTTTGAGTATACGACTTGTTTTGTTTTACCGATAAATTCTCTGTAGGTGTATATTCCACACTGCGCAACGAACTAAATTTTAAATTTTGTTACGCAAGGATTTAGTCTATCTAAATGGAAGTTTAATTGGGCCCAGGAGAAAAGTTTACTCTCTAAGTGCTGAAAACGCCTAATTAGAAATGATTTTAAATGACTTTGATGAAAATAAGTCGGTTGATAGGCGTGTATTGTGGAATATAAATAACAACCCGCAAAAGGTAGGGGTAAGAGGTTTTGAAACAAAGGCCGGCGCTGTGCTTGCAGCAGATGCGGGATGGAGTTATTTCGATTTTTAGTGTAAACGATATTTTATTCAAATTACTGTACATATACAAAACAATACAAATTCACAATAAGATAACCCATTTTACAGTAGCTTGAGAAAGTCTTGCGACTTGTATAATCTGTATTTTTCATTCAAGTCTTTTTCTCTCTCTATCTCTCTAGGTAGCCGTTCGATATAGACTGAAATGCTGTCTCAAAGGGCCGTTCAACACAAATCAACATACATGTACCAATAAGTTCTGGTCTTATCGCGATTGCGATTCTGGGATTCTTTCCACTAATTTCTCCATTAAAACATATACTGTATACTGAGCAAAAAATACAAACTTGACCGTTGATAGCTTTTCATTGGTTTTTTTTGAAACGCCAACATTTTGGAAACCTCAGGCTCATATCAATACTTTGTGCTTTGAAATCTTTCCTCTCAGTTTTGGTAAATCATTAGGACATTTGAATAATTGGAAATGCTAAACCTTGTTCTAGGAAAAAAATGAAAATGTGAACAAAATTGATTAGAAAGGAAAGGTACCAATCTATCTTAAAAGCAGAACAATAAATGAAAATGTTAACACAATTTTATTTCGACTCTGAAGCTGACGTATGAGTCTGACGTAGCGATAAATAAACATACTGCAGGTCAAGGGTCTTTATTCTGTGGGTGGTTGTTTTACTGCAACGATTCAATGTCTCTGACTGTCAGAATAAGATTTCTGAGACTAATGGTAATGTAACGACTACAATCGAACGTCCAACGTATTTGGCGACGTTAACGTCAGTGCACAGAATTGCAATTTTAGTTTTCCTCTAATTTTTACATAAGAATAACATTATGATAGTAATGCATAAAATAAAATTTATATAAGAATTTTCTTTCGTAACCAATGTTGTGTCCACATAACAATTTGCCAGCAAAGTTATTTATGCACAACTGCGCACTTGCAAAACATGCAAAAACATGTAAAACGTAGCATACAAAGATTTTACAGATTCCGTGAAAAGGAAAATAAGTGCACATGATGCACATATTCAACAGCAACATATTGGTATATAACATATGTCTGATTTCTCAGAACCAAAGAAATGATAGAAAGTTAAAAACCGTCAAGTTTCTGTTTTTGCTAAGAATATAACGTTTTTTATTGTTTTGATCCCTTTAAAATGCTTTGTCGAGGCATTAGGGGTCATTACATATGATTCGTAAAAGAAAGAAAGAAAGAAAGAAAAAAACCCTACATGTACCCGAGAATTGCATATGCTAAAATCTATGGTTAACGTAAAAGGGTATGAGTATGTACACCACTTCCATGTTTTCCGGCTATTTATATAAAGGGTTTCAAATTTTGTGAGTTCCTTGGATAACGATGCGCTCTCAAATAGGATCTTCTTTCTGCATTGGCGCCATTGATATAGATGTAAAAACGATAATGACATAGTTGCTTTCCTTGAAAATCTTTTTTTTTTCACCTTAATTCGTTGAACACCTTTCCTGATAATTTCGTCAGGAAATATTAAACCGTAAAACTGGCCCGTTGCATATTACGTCAGTTGTTTCCTGGTATTACAAGATTATGTCCGTGATAGACAGATGAAAATTATTATGATACAACTGTGAATTAGAGCACGGGCGTCCCTTTGGTACAATATTTAGCTGTGCTTAATGGCTAAAGAAGATTAGACTGGCTTAACGAGACATAGGAGACATAAGCTGTCTAACAAGGTGATGTATTAAACACAGCCGAAACCAGTTATGGAACAATTGCGAATCAGAGAATCAGTGTTCCCTTGGTACATGTTTTAGCTATCTTTAACAGCTAAAGTAAGACTAAGCTTGCTCATGGTAAATAGGTACACATCCAGGGGAACAACTCTGTTAGGTTTCATTTTTGTTCCCCTTCTCAATAGTCTAAAAGACTCTTAAAGAAAAGAGTTTATAGTCTATACTTGTACATGTACATTGTATTTGACTAATTCTAAAAAAACAATTAAAATGATTAATTATGAGAAGGAAATTATATATTCTCTTTCAATCCGTTTTCAATATGTTGATATAGTAAATCTGAAGTGATCTTCAGTATTTTTCATTACCAGTATTATTCTGTTCTGCTCTGTTCTATTCGATTCTAATCCATTTTTTTTGTTATGAGAAATTTCCATGACAGTAACTCTCTGATTGGTCAAATTCATTTAGCTGAGTGAGCATTGCTTTAATTGTATGATTTCGGCATAGCTTGTGTGCCCACCGTCAAGAGAGGATGTGTTATTAACGAAAAGAGAATTTTTTGGTTATTTTTTGTGCTTTTTGACTATTCTGGCTCAGTATTAGCTGTTACTGTTGGTGTTCTTTTATAGCCAGATTTCACAACTTTATGCCTCTTTTAAAAAAAAGTTTAAAATTTATTTAAAATGAAGAAATAACTTTAATTTGAAGACATTATATTGACTTTCGGTTTTGAGCAACAAACTTTATATACATCATATACATAATTAGTCTACTCCAGTATTTTAGGCACCTTGGGCTATATGGCTACGGGAAGGGATAGTGGTGTCAGGCCTAAGGAGCCAGTTATAACAAGAGCAGCTTCTGTGAAGGGCAAATCGGTTGATTTCAAGCAGTTGCTCAAAGGAAGTTATGAAGACTCTGCTCCAGAGTTTGAGTCGGAGAGTCAAAGTGATGGTCCTTCTGATTCCGGTTTATATAGGGACCTTCTGAGTGCCTCAAAACAACAACCGGAAGTAGACCCATTTACGGGAATGAGTAATCCTCATGGGAAACCCCCTTTATTATTGCCATGAGGTGATCTTGGCTTTCAGGTAGCAGCTGAAGAGGAAGAGTTGTCAGTCATACGTATGAATTTTACCATATATTAACGTTTAATATATCAAAGTTGCCAACTAAAGTGACCGAAATGAAAGGACAATCCGTTTGCTGAAAGATGGGAAATCACGAACATTTACAATAAAGAAACAGTGAATAGCTTGCAAAGATATCTCACGAAAAAATATTCAACAGGATTATATATTGGTCCTTTAAAGTAAGAAAGAAACAATGTGGCATGTGCGCCCAAGGGAGACTCAGACCAGCCTGGACATACGCCAAGTCTGACCGGAGTCTTTGCTGTCCGCAAGGAGCTAGCTTTCTCTTAGCTACCCTTTAGGCGAACAGCAAAGACTGATCAGACTGCGCTACTGCCTAGGCTGATTTGAGTCTTCACTGGGCGCTCATGTCACTGTTGGTTTTGTCGTGTCGCGGCGAATTTTATTAACGCATCTATAATCTGTTGGTTCTGAGGACCTTGTGAGCAAAATGCAAAATCGTTGATCAGTTTGCGAAAATACACCTGCTGATATGATTCTTTACCGTAGCACATACCGTTAGGCCCTCTTCTCATATTTTGGGTCATAGGGAAGGAAACCACATCTGTGACTTCCTCAGAAAAGAGTCTAGTCTAAATTAATGAATTTATTCCTACAGGAGCAAAATCTATCCTTTACGGGTACCCCCATTTAGAAAAGAGGCCATTCTAAAATTTACAGTGTTGCTTCCTCTGCAAGTGATCTTATTCACCATACCACATTTGGCAGATCATTTGAACGCATATGGAACACACATCCACACACATAAAACAAGGGCTTCGCATGCGGCGCATAATACGCCCGTTTAAATGTCATAAAGTAGTTACAGAATGAACAAGACTGTTTACAAAAGGATAGAGAGGCAGACAAACAGGGGCAACCACTTTATAAATAATGACTGCAACATTATTTGAATATTTAACACATCAAATATTCTTAGTATACCAAAATTCGGCTAATAAGGCCAAAGTCAAACAAGGGAGATAAACTAAATATACTAGATATACCATTCTTGGTTCTACTACAGTCCCTTGACAATATATACGCATCATTTAAACGGTTAAGGAGTTACAGAGTAAACAGGATATTTATGCAAGGGCAGATAATTCAGTAAGTAAGCTAGAGTTGTGGTTCTTGCTCGGGATACATTGGCTCATCATTATACACATTCCTACAAAGTTTCACTCTAATATTCAAAAAAGGTTAAGGAGATATGGAGTGAATGAGAAACACCTAAAATACTAATCAAAGGGAGGTTACTCCAAAATTAAGAAAGGGGGAGCAACCATTCTTATATGCGACACACCGTCTTGTGAACATGCAGATTGCTTTAAAGTTTCATCATGATATTCCAAAGGGTTACCAAGTTAAGGTATGCACAAGGTAAGTATACACAAAATAGCCTAAAAGAACCAATGAAAGGGATGTCACTCTAAAACGAAGAAAGGGAGAGTAGCCATTGTTGTACGCGACACATCGTTGGGACTTCATACACATTGCTATGAAGTTTCATGAAGATATCCCAAACGGTTATCTAGTTATGGTGCGCACAAGACTTGCAGGGAAAAATTAATCAAATGGGCATAACTTAGAAAATAAGGAAGGGGGAGCAACCACTCTTGTACGCGACACGTTCCCCCCCCCCCCCCCCCAACCTAATGCATACTCCTACCAAATTTCATGAAGATATCCCAAATGGTTACTGAATTATGGCGCGCACAAGGATTTTTACGGATGGACGGACGGACGGATGGACAGCGCCACAGCATAATACGTCCGTTTTTTTAAAACGGGCGTATAACAACAGCTGCTAATTGGATGCCGTTTGACTGGGTCTGAGACATGTACAACAATGCTCACGTCATCTAGCACTTAGTATTAACACAACTCTTATGAGAATGACTCTAGATGACCCTAAAAGGGTTCTAAGATCTCCGAGAACCAAAGTAATAATAAAAAAGGAAAAAATAAATATATAAAAAATAAAGGGAAACGGATCTTTGTAAAGCACAAGTGTCTAAAGGATAACTTGTAATGTCTCCATTAGACACGGATGCCCCCGCCTAGTTCCTTAAGTAAGATGGCGCCTTGATAAAGGCACTGACACTTGTAGGATAACTAAGTTCCCACAGGCAGACTTGTGTGGTACATGGTTTATTGTTTTCCTTAGGAAGATGTACTGTGCTTCTTATATCAAGAGAAGGGTCGGTGGGGGTTGGAGAAAGGGGATGGGGTGCACATCTGTGATATGTATTGAAATTCTGTACTTATCACAGAAATGGATACCGTGCAACTTTCCAAAAGAAATAGACCGGAAACAAGTAACTTTTCAAATAATAATAAAAAACAGCAAACTTTTGTTTTAACGAAATGAAGTCAAAAAAGGGCCGTAACTCCCAAAATAATTGGCGGATTTTACCCGAAATTTAACTTAACCTGTATTTTATAATCATATACCTGTGTATAAAAAGATAAATCCAATACACTAATCTTTACAAAAGATTACGAATGGAAACCATTTATTTCGTACAGAATGAAGTCGAAAAAGGGCCATAACTCTCATAATAATTTACAGATTTTATTCTAATCTGAACTTGACCTGTATTTTATGATTATATACCTGTGTATAAAATATAATCTTTTAAAAAGATATCGTACAGAAACCATTTATACGTACAAAATGAAGTCAAAAAACGACAATAACTCCCATAATTATTGACGGGTTTTAAAATATTCAACCTGACCTGTATTTTATAATTATGTACCTGTGTATAAAATATGAATCCAATGCACGTATCTTTTCAAAAGATAATGAACGGAAACCATTTTTTCGTACAAAATAAAGTAAAAAAAGGGCAATAACTCCCATAATTATTGACGGATATTACCCTAAATCGAACTTCACCTGTGTTTTATGATTATATACTGTGCATAAATTATGAATCCAATACACTAATCTTTTCGAAAGATATCAAACAGAAACCATTTTTCGTACGTATGGATGGGACGTTCGTTGGGACGGGTCGTACACGGAACAGACGTACATACAGACAGTGGTGATACTATATGCCCCCCTCCCATTTACAAGAGGGCCATGAGACCCTGAATCGATCACCTGAGTATGGTGGCCATTTAGGTCATGTGTCCTAGACTGCTTGAAAACATTTTCCTTCCCTCAGTCCCTGCAGGCTGTGTATGAAATTTGGTTACAATAAACCCAGTGGCTTTTGAGATGCCTTAAATTGTCAAAATATGAGACATGGGCCAGAGGTCAAAGAATGACCTTGACCTCTTGGACTCGCAAATCTTCCATGTACTAACTAAGACGACTGTATATAATGATTTTTAGGCCAAAATCTTCTAAACTTGCCATGAAATCTTATGTTCTAGCATTTACCATACTTGACCTTGCATTAAAAAAGGCCGTCAGCCCAAGGTCATCCTTTGAACAATCTTGATAGTACTCGAATACCTGATGCTATATACCAAGTTTCAAGGCCATCGATAATTTGATTCTGGAGAAGAAAATTTGTAAAGGTTTTTGCCATATCTGGGCATGGCGGCCATGTTTGTCATGTGACCCAGACCGTTTGAACAAATTTTCGTTCCCTCAGCCCCTAGAGGCTCTATATGAAATTTGGTTACAATTGGCCCAATATGAGAGACCAGGGTCAAAGGTCAAAGAATGACATTGACCTCTTGTACATATTAAATTTCATGTACTCATTAAGATGACTGTATATACCGCCGGGCCGGGTAGCGCAATCGGTAGGGCACCTGACTCGTAAGTCAGAGGTCCTGGGTTCGAATCCCGGTCTGGCCACATACTTTCGTTTCTCCTTCCGCTGATTCAAGAAGGGCAGTTGTCAGTTACTGGCGAAAGTATGTGCACTTAGTACTGATTAACTGCTTAGGAGGTCTAAGCCTGCCCAGGAATAGTGTGGTTAGGTTAACTGACCGTCCCGACATGACCTTAGTTGTTTACCGTGGACGTTAAGCATCAAAATCAAATGACTGTATATACCACTTTTCAGGTCAAAGTCTTCAACAGTTTCCAAGAAATCTTATTTTCTAGCATTTTCCCATACAAAAGCTACAGAAAGTAAATTTGACCTTACCGTAAAAAAGGGTCAAGGTCAGCCTAAACTCATAATTTGAACAATCTTGGTAGTACTCATGTACCTGATGCTACATACCAAGTTTCAAGGCCACCCGCTTACTGGTTCTGGAGAAGATTTTTAAAGGTTTTTACCATATATGGGCGTGGCGGCCATGTTGGTCATGTGACTAGGACCGTTTGAACAAATTTTCGCCCCCCGCCTCCTCGAGGCTCTACATAAAATTTGGTTACAATTGGCCCAGTAGCTTTTGAGGAGATGTGTGAAATTGTCAAAATATGAGAGACCAGGGTCAAAGGTAAAAGAATGACTTTGATCCCTTGTACGCATAAATTTTCATGTACTCATTAAGATGACTGTATATACCAATTTTCAGGTCAAAATCTTCAATAGTTTCCAAGAAATCTTATGTTCTAGCATTTTCCCACACAAAAGCTACTAAAGGCAAAGGACCAGAGTCGATTAAGAGGGTGTTTTGGCCTGAAATGTACAGAAAAATCGAATGTGTTTGTTTACTTTGTTTAATACATGACGTCAGAACTTCCGATCGTGCACGTGTCATCGCTATGGTGATGTCACTTACGCTATGGTGATGTCACTTAGTAAGATGAAACGCCGTTTTCTGATGTTTTATTACTGTTTTCACATGTTCATGTCAAAAATTAAATACCGCACCACCCCTCGACCAATTTGAAATTTTGCGTAAAGAATAACTATAGACTGGTCAGCCTATCACGAAAGTTTGGTGTTGGTCGAGGGGTGGTGCGGTAGCGAA
This sequence comes from Ctena decussata, assembly GCA_963989385.1. NCBI lineage: Eukaryota > Metazoa > Mollusca > Bivalvia > Lucinida > Lucinidae > Ctena > Ctena decussata. The sequence continues at coordinate 44,408,444 of OZ022500.1, forward strand.
AATTACAAAGCAAACTGTTTTCATTTCAATAGATCGCAAGTAGCGTCCATTACGACGCATACGATTTCTAATGTTAAAATGGCGGACCCTAATCTGATTGTCATGTGATCAACTTCAGTTTGTTGTTCTTTCAGGTTTTTGCTTGTTTTTCGTCAGTTATGTTTTATTACAAGTTGACGGAAAAAAAATCAACATAGCCATAAAATCGGCTTTTCAGTATTAGGGCCTATGTCCATCAAACTTCGGATGCAAACCGTTCTCTTTTCTTTAATATTCTATCAGCTAATGAACTTAAATAGGCTACTCTTATGGTAAAACAACAAGCTAATTTAAGAATCATCACCGCTGGTTTGTTGAAATGTTTGTCAACAAAGCTTAGTTCCCTTGTTGAACGATTCATTGATTGACTGATTGATTGAGTGATTGATTTGGGTTTAACAGCCCTTTGAGACAGTATTTCAGTCTATTGATTGATTGCTTGATTGATTGATTCTGGTTAAACGGCCCTTTGAGACACTATTTCACCCCTGCCTCCTTATCGTACTCATTCACACTTTGTATATCGAAATGATTCAATTTCATGATAAACGAAATGATTTTTGAAGACATGAGCAGTCTCACCTTTTTTGTTGATAACATTTTGGTCTACGACAGGCGTAGAAAAAAGGTGCCATGTCAATGATTTGAATCTAAATGCTATACGAAACAAACTTATAAGGTAGCCAGGCGCTAAAGCACATAGAGGTTACAGACTTGTCAGTTTTTAAATTATGATTTTAGGTACAAATTCAGTTCTTAATTCATTGGCAAAAAGAAAACAAATTACGAATTTAGGTGCAAACTCACTTCCAAATTCATCAGTGGCCACCTCACGGGTCCACCACAGCCAATGATGCCGAAAACCGAAGGGGTAAGCTTCCAATCTGTTCTACGAGTTGTTCCACAAAAATCGTTTCAAAAGCACACATGCTCAGCCGCCCAAAGGTAATCGGGAGGCACCAAAGGCCGAGTAATGAAATGCTTTACGGCGGCTTTGGAATCATGTAGCGTCTACTGCGCCTATGGACCAAAACGTTTAATGTATTAAAGAACTTGTTTGTCCACTTAAGATCTGTTGCAAATGAACGTAGCCTATCTGTAACGCAAAGCATCTAAGAGTAAGTTTTAGAAGTCAAATAGTTACCGCTTTTATGCTCAGTGGACTCTCCAGGTATCTACACATTGCGCCACTTTGGGTACGTGCTTCCCATTTTTCGGCCTGATCAGCACCTAAAGATCTGCGTTTAAGGCACAGGCTGCTGCTTCAAATTAAAGTCTTCTCGTTCTTTACATGATACATTCAAAAGACCGATTTTCCACATGGCGCGTTTGGCCGAGAAAGTAAACTTCGCATTTTTTAAAAGGACTCTTCGCATTTCATTACTGAATTATCACAAAACTAGGAAACTGGTTAGTTGTATGCAACACAATTAAGACTTGTACAAACAATCTTCAGCGAAAACATCTTTGTTGCCGAGGCAGAGACGATATATCAGTGCACTCTAGTTGAATATTCACGAATATTTTGTCGTCAAAAATTGACTGACTCCCACGTGGCAATAAAAGGGCGTTTCTGCAGGCACACTTTGAATTTTATGATTGGTTTAAACATATTTATTTTGCTTTTACAATGACATACATATATACATACATGTACAAATAATATATCAGTACAAGCTATGGGATTAGAACGGAAGCTGTATGCTTATAGAGTTCTTCCCCCTATTTTATGATTGACAAAATAAATAGCTTAACAATAGCATTAACCTCTAATCTGTGCACGTGAGTTCACTGTCTAAAAGCGATTAAAGAAAGATCTTGAAATTATTCATGCTATAACTTTAGCCTGATTAACTATAATTGCTTGCGTATCAAGTCTTCAGTTTTGGCGCGAATAGCAGACCGCTATTCCCGCCAAGTTATTCATTTTCTTAAATTCTCCTACTTCCAGTGACCATCACAAATCATAAATTAGACAGATAAAAGTACTTATACAAGCGATCATTATCATGCCTAGGATATAGTTTTCGTACGAAATTTGAAAGTTAATGGAAATATTGAGGGCGTATATCTTTTGATATGTACATTGTATCTTTGTTTATTTTCCCTCTAAATCTCCCGTTCAATAACCGACCAGCTTTCTTCAATATTCATATTGCCTAGCATTGCATTTGATCATGTAAACTCAAATAATGCATAAAGCATTAGCAAATTATCATTTAAAATGTGCTTAAATGTGTTGCGATTAATTAACTAACAATAGGTTCGCCGCATTACGCCCCCCACCCCCACACACGAACACACACGCATACCCCAGAAAGGTCACAATGATATGGACTTTTGGGCAGTCGGCGGCCAGTAACTCTCAGGTGAACGTGTCGATCTGCATAGACTTTCCAGCTTATTCCGAAGCTCCGTGTAGATTTGGTGAATAAGAAATTGCTTACAGTAATCTTTTGCTGACCGTTCCAAGCGGTAATTCTGTTGTGGTTCCTCTGTGTTACATGTTGTTATGTCCGCTGGTCATTAGCAGTCTGGTCACATGAATAGCTGCCCAGTTTGTTCTGTTTTGTTTTGTAATTTAAAATAGAAAATAGTTAAAAACAGATGTTGCTGCTGCTTTAAAGAGGCTTCCGTAGGGTACTGAATGACCACATGTTTGGGAAAGAGCTGCATTTTCGGTTTATCGTGCGTGTCTTTCTTGAACTTTGGTCAATATTTGTGTGTGTGCTTCTTTCCGGTTTGGTTTTAAGAGCGGGATGTAGGATTCGATTGCATTAATTCCTTATCATTGCCTTTTTTACTTTACTTCTTTGACATTTAGACCCGAAAAGGAATAAACTGACTATCTCAAGTCAAGGTCGAACAGGCTTTTTTCAGAACACCATGGCGGGTGACTCTCAGTCTAACTCGTTTTTCAGTTGCCTTTCAGGTTATCATACATTTCGTGAATATCTTCAAACTAAATAAAAATCTGAAAAAAATGATACGCTATAGCCGAAACAGCATTTCTTTCTTGTATAAAACTAGAACTTTTTTACAATCAAGGGCAGGTAACTCCAATGTAAATAGTTAATACTTGCCAGTTTTTGCAAACGTGATGAGTTTATCCGTCAACTTTTCTGCAAGTTTGTCGAAGATATAATCGGTAATGAAATGATCGATTAAACAAGTTGACATTTTACCTATTATCAGAAGTTCATGGGAAGTTAGGGTTGCCATGACAACAATAGTTTGGAAGCAATCTGTTCCAAAATTTTATTTTGTTTTTCTCACTCCCAATGGATGCTACGAATGTTCAATAACTGAGATCAGTTAACAAGCCTTATGGATTCTCTTGATTGAATGTTTGATCAGACCACGCACTGGCGAAGAAGTCAAGCTCTGTTATGGAATAGAACAGAACAGAACAGAATTTATAGCTCAGCTTGCGAGTCTTCCCTTCAGTTGAGGTACTGCTTTCTGCTTTCAAACATTATTTTCTATTATCTCACAAAAAGAACGTTTGGGGTATAATTATGAGAAAAAATATTAAAATACTCTTTTTCGGCAACTGAAAAGCTTTTTTTCTCGTTGCTAAGACACAATATGCGTTGCTATGGCAATAATGATGGGACAGGTTGACAGTTAAGTGTCAGTTGCATCATTTAATTCGTACTAGAATTCATCTGAGTTCTTAATATGTTAAAATATGCTAAACAGAGTTAATAAATCTGGAGAAGTGGAGAAGTAGTGTTTTTTTGCTTTACAGACGGTATGTTTGTTAAGGCGCATGTTGCCATGGTAACAGCCTTGGATTTAGATAATTCTTTTCATTTTTGAGACAGGCAAGCTCTCTAGTATCATGTAACATGATATGAGTAATTTTGAAACAGAGGCCAAAAAAGCCCTTAACGACCCTTCCCGTAAAAAAGGTCAAGGTCAACCCAAGGTTATAATTTAAAAATCTTGGTAGTACTCGCGTACCCGATGCTACATACCAAGTTTCAAGGCCATGGGCCTATTGGTTCTGGAGAATATTTTTAAAGGTTTTTAATATATATGGGCGTGGCGGCCATGTTAGTCATTTGATCAGGCTCGTTTGAACATCTTTTCGTTCCCCTGCCCCATAGAGGCTCTGCGTGAAATTTGGTTACTATCGGTACAACGGTTTCAGAGAAGTTGTTTGAAAATGTTGACGGACGGACGGATGACGGAGCCTGCCTATTCTATAAGCTCCCCCAGAGCTGCTGGCTCAGGTGAGCTAAAATGGCGGGGGCATAAAAATCCTGTCCAAAGGGTAAAAAATATATATAAAATAAAAGGCTAAAGGCAACATGTCACCCAACGTTTGGCGCCTCAAAATGCCAGGGCGATTTAATTTTAAGTAGGGCTAAGGCCCACTGTGCTTGCAGTAAATGCGGATGAGGGTTGCTTTGATTTTGTTTCTCTTCTGTTATGTCTCTTTTCTTTCTACCTTATTCTGGAAGACGGCCTGATATAGACTGAAGTACTGTCTCAAAGGGCCGTTAAATCCAAAAGTAACAACAAACCAACAATGTGCATAATTTCAGATCGATGCAGGGAAAATGGAAATCTTGTTGCAGATATAATATGTTAATTTCTGTCGCTTTAAAAGATGGAACTAGAAAATGTGTCTATGAAACACTACGTCCCCAACCATATGCTTGCCTCTAAAGAAGGCTTATCCAATAATGTTTGGACCTTTGTACCATAGGCTTCAATGCACTAAGTCGAAAAAGGGGCTTAATTCTGTCAAAAAAATACGATTTTTTTTTCAAAAGTTAATCAGGTCATTTTCACTTTGGGCAATATCTTCCTGCAAAAAATCATGATCCTAGTGTCAGGGGTTCTCGAGATATTTTGTTCACAAGGTTCCATAGGCTTACAATGCACTAAGTTGAAAAAGGGGCATAACTCTGTCAAAAATTCACGATTTTTTTCCAAAAGTTAATCAGGCCATCTACACCTTGGGCAATAAAGTTTCAAGTCCCTAGCTCTTATGCTTTTCAAGGTATCTTGCAGACAAAGTCAAAATACCATAATTTTCAAAGGGCCATAACTACTACAAAAACTGACGGAATTTGCTCAAAAGTGAACAAGTTCATCTACTCACCATTTCCAATAAGCTTTCAAAGTTTCAAGCCGCTAGCTTAAATACCTTTCAAGATGGCTTGCTGACAATGTCAAAATGCATAAACTTTCAAAGGGCCATAACTCCTTAAAATTGACGGAATTTGGGCAAAAGTTAATCAGTTCATCTACTCATCATTCCTAATAAGCTATCAAAGTTTCAGTCCCTTAGCTTAAACTTTTTTCAACATATCTTGCTGACAATGCCAAAATGCGAAAATTTTCAAAGGGCCATAACTCCTTTAGAAGTTGACGGAATTCATTCAAAAGTTAATCAGTTCATCTACTTATCATCTTCAAGAAGCTGACAAAGTTTTAAGTCCCTAGCTCTTATACATTTCAAGATATCTGGCTGACAGTCATAATGCCATAATTTTCAAAGTGCCATAACTCCCACAAAAATTGACGGAATTTGTACAATGGTTAATCAATTCATCTACTCATCATTCCCAATGAGCTGTTAATCTTTCAAGCCCCTAGCTGAAATACTTTTTAAGATATCTCGCTGACAACGTCAAAATGGGGAAATTTTCAAAGGGCCATAACTCCCTCAAAAAGTGATGGAATTCCTTCATATGTTAATCTGTTCATCTACTCATCATCTCCAATAAGCTGACAATGTTTAAAATCCCTAGCTTTTATACTTTTCAAGATATCTTGCTGACAATGTTAAAATGTGGAAATAATTGTCAAAGGGCCATAACTCTTACAAAAATTGACAATTCGTTCAAAAGTTAATCAGTTTATCTGCTCATCAGTCTCAATAAGCTATCGAAGTTTCCAGCCCCTAACTGAAATATTTTTTAAGATATCTTGCTGACAAAGTCAAAATGCGGAAATTTTCAAAAATTGACGGAATACGTTCGAAAGTTAATCAATTCATCTACTCAGCGTTTCGAATAAGCTGTCAAAGTTTCAAGCCCCTAGCTCAAATACTTTCCAAGATATCTTGTTGACAAAGTCAAAACGCATAAATTTTCAAAGGGCCATAACTCCCTAAAAATTGACGGAATTCGTTCAAAAGTTAATCAGTTCATCTACTCATCATTCCTAATAAGCTATCAAAGTTTTCATCCCCTAGCTCAAATACGTTTCAAGGTTACTTGTTGACAAAGTCAAAATGCCATAATTTTCAAGGGCCATAACCCCTAAAAAATTAACGGAGTTCGTTCAAAAGTTAATAAGTTCATCTACTGATCATTCTAAATAAGCTATTAAAGTTTAAAGCCCCTAGCTGAAATACTTTTGAAGATAGTTTGCTGACAAAGTCAAAATGCGGAAATGTTCAAAGGGCCATAACTCCCTAAAAAATTGGAGGAATTGGTTCAAAAGTTAATCAGTTCATTTACTCATCATCTCTAAGAACCTGAAAAAGTCCTTAGCTTAAATATTTTTCAAGATATCTTGCTGACAAAGTCAACATGCCAAAATTTTCAAACGGCAATAACTCCTACAAAAATTGGCGGAATTTGTTCCAAATTTAATCAGATCATATACTTATCATGCCTAATTAGTTGACAAGGTTTCAAGCCCCTAGCTTAAACGCTTTTTGAGATATCTTGCTGACAAGATTTTATTATGAATTTTTGTCAAGGGGCATAACTCGAAGAAGGAGAAAACTCGGACAAGATAAAATATGTGTCCGCTAATTTTTCATGACGAATCCATATGTGAAATTTCAAAAATCTAGCAGGCACGGTTTCTAAGATATGGTATGTGTGACGAACGGATGCACGGACGGACAACCCTGAAGCAATATCCCCCTCAACTTCTTCGAAGTATGGGGCATAATAATTTAAAGAGTAACTACACTTCAGGAACTGACTGAATCAGATCCCAAACCCTATCTCCAACATCAAAGGGAAAGATTGACAAAGACATCCCAACAAACAATAAATTACAAGTGATAAGCCGAGTCAGCAGCTCTTTCCCAAATAGATGGCAACTCAGCTATCTTTATTGAACTAAATAATTTAGACCAACAGACGGGTTACAACGGACTAAGCAAATTATATGGAACACATTTAACAATTATTTTTACCTATTTTCTATTTTTATGATAGAAGGATTAAACTGAGAACACAATAAATTAAACAGCACCGAACATAAAACAAATGGAACCGCAACAAAGGTACCGCCTTGGGACGGTCAGTAATAACTACTGGGGGGTTTAAACCGGTTTTACTGGCCCCAAACCTTCACCCTCACCCTCCGCTGCGGTGCACACAATTAGTTGGTAGTTCGGTTCGTATGGAGGTCCCCTAACTCATCAGAGAGTCATCACGGTCAACAATTAAGATCAAGAAAAGACCATGATGAAGAAAGGATGAGGACTCGACAGCCAAAACTGTATATTACCTGTAGATAATGGACACAGTTACCAAAATACCATCAAAATGATCAGTACATCAAGTACTAAGAGTAGGGTTTACCAAACACCACTCTCTTGGTCAAAACTTCGAAAAATGCCGGTCGAAAAAGGGACACAACTCTCTAAAAAATAAGACACTAAAACATCTGAACACATATGCTCATAAAATAATCACAAAACAAAGATAGTAAGGGTCAAAAAGTGCCAAATCAAATATTCAAAACCACATGCACCATTTTTTTTATCATACAAAGACAAACTGCATCGTATGAGAGGAATTGTGTACACAAGACTTCGGACAGATGGAACGACGAAAAAAGGTCACACTAACGGACACACAGATTGACGAGACTCATTTCTAAAGTCCGCTTCTTTCTACGTCAGGTGACCAAAAAAAAACAAACTACATCGATAGGATAGTAAACCACGACTGTTTTAACCGATTCCATTAGCGTATTCACCATCTTAGACAACTTTAACCCTTTAACCTCAAATGTCTCCTTAAGCAAGTCTTATCAAATTTAACCATAAAGCACAGCTAAACATTGTACTTCAGGGACGTGACTGCTGTACCGTAAAAATTCTAAACCAGAGACTCAATCGGAACACTGCTCGGCCAATTCCGTGATGGCCGAGCGGTGCTCCGATAGCCAGAGCCTGTGAGAGGACCATTTATCTTGTAGCTCACTCGAGTCCACTCATCCCCAGCACTAACGGTAGACTTTCAGTGCTGGGACGTCCTACTTAGTTGGATAATAGTAGGGCAAGGCGCCTATAAATCACAGCATGCTGCGCTGATGCAAATGCTGGTTATGACATATTGCGTGCCTTAGCAACACACAGATCGCACAAAGTCAGATCAATCTATACTTCCACACAGATACGTGTGACATATTCAGTGTCTTCACACACAAATTGCACCGATCGATCTGCGCATCCACATATACACACATAAGTGTTTTTGAAAAAAAAATCAAACTGATTTTTATGGAAATTTTTTTACAGATTTTCCTGGGCTGTAGATACGTTTATGCAAGTACGGTATTAAAGAGGTTTATTTTTAATATTCTGTAATTGTTTATTATGCACTGTGACCAAAAGTGGGAACAAAAGGAAAACTCCAAGCGCTAAAGTAAGGAGGAAAATTGAAAACCCTGCAGTCCCACTCTCTATTCGAGGGCAAAGGGATGCATAAGGGACCCTAGAATAAACACTTTTAAGACAAAAAAAGTTCAAACGTACCGTACGCGAAAACTCTGAAATATTTGCAAGTTCAAAGGACAAGCCTATGGCCAAAAAAAACAGGCTTGTCTTTTGAACTTGCAAATATTTCAGATTTTGATATATAGACCAGCAGTTCCACAGTCGCCTTCATGATTTTATGTCATTATGTTGATGTAGACTGGACCTTAGTAAACTCTAATCTGGCTACTCGTGAGCTTGCTAACAGGCATACTGGTGAAAATGTTGGTGCTGCTATTTTCAAACTGCGCACGAATATTTCATACCCCAAATGGTATCTAAGATAAAACAGTCCAACATGACAGTTGCGTGCAGAACAATTAAGCACCACCGACCCGGTTTAGCAAACTCGTTCCTTCTAGATGTGAATTTAAGCCTGCAGATTCCATCATTTTTTGCATGCTTAAAAACTCCCAGCGTTATTCTCGAAATCGGCCCCAGCAAAATCTTCAAGGCTCCGAAAGGCCTGATTGTTGATGTTACTCGTGAGCTTCCTAACAGGCATACTGGTGAAAATGTTGGTGCTGCTTTTCTCAAACTGCGCACGAATTTTTCATACCCCAAATGGTATCTAAGATATTACGTCCAAAACAACTAAGCACCACCGTCCCGGTTTAGCGAACTCGTTCCTTCTAGATGTGAATTTAAGTCTGCAGATTCCATCAATTATTGCACGCTAAATAACTCGCAGCGTTATTCTCGAAATCGGCCCCAGCAAAACTTCAAGACTCCAAAGGCCTGGTTGTTGATGTTATTATGCCATGGCATTCTTCATACTTCATGACAGAAAGATTTCGGGAAAACAAAGCTAGAAGTTTAATTACTCGTCGTCAGAATAAGCAAAGGCAGTTGACACTTAAAAACCGATGGTTGGGATATCAGAAGAAAAAAAATGGTTTGTAAATAGCTGCTCTTTGTCATTTCGTTTCTCGTAATCGTCTATACAACACTGGCAATTTTCCATAAGTGGTACCAGTCTGTTCAATGTCATGCGATAAAGATAGGATCTGGGTACACAGAAAACAATCTGCAGTGAAGTAAAGAGCTCACTGAAAAACTGGCAGGTGCGCATGAAAGTTTTTCCCTCATATATTGACATTATCTCCATTACAATGACGTTTACTACAGCTGAACGTGTGGTACTCTAGTGCCTGGTGTATATAATGTTCTAAAATCATGCAACACGTTTTAACAAGATTTCTAGCTTCACTGGAATTAAGATCAAATTTTGACCGATGTGCGATAAATATTAAATTTGAACTTTTATTTCTAATCAGTTTCATGATGATCCTGCAGCGGATTTCTGTTCTTGGAAGGCCAATTTCGTCGCCATTCACTCTTATAGGAACTCTTCCTTATGGATCGTTTGGTAAGTAGTTTTCATCATATCTTGTGACTGCATTCACAATCAATTACTGATCCAGAGCAGTCACATCTTTCTTGACATCAGTATCACCGAACATGTGTATTCCTTCTTTATTTGCTTCCTCAGCTTCTGTCTCCAGATCATGATAGGTATGACACTGTGCAAACAAATGTAATTTTGAAGCAAACGAATTAGTCCTTTCTTCCTCTTCTGATATATTTGATTTTCTGTCTGTACTTTCAAATTCATTCTCCGTTTCAGATTTGTCTTCAACTGTGTAGGACTCTTTACTTTCACACCCCTACACTTTAGGTGAACAGATTCTGAGTCCTTAGTAATATGGTCAGTCTTCTCTGCTTTATTTTCGTATTGAAGGTGTTGAATTTAATATGGTTCTACGTACTTTCTGTTAAACCTCTGGTCGTCTTTCCCGGACTAGCACGTTTTGCAAAATAGCTTAGTCGTCTAGCATAAGTATTCTTGATCTGGTGTTATAGAGCTGGTGATATTGCCTTGTGTTTGGCATAGTTTTCATAATTGTTTCAGGCCTATCTCTGTTAATGTCATATTCTTTCACGAAGATGAATTAACGTTTTGTGAGGACCTCGTTTATTTCCGAGTGGTTCTTACAGTACTGGGACATGTCTTCTGCATTGTTTATTCCCTATGACTGCCCTATCTATGGCCCAGTTAATGACTTCTATTTCGCCGTCACAGTGTTCGGAACCGTAATAATTTCGGTTTACATCAATTGTTTCTGATGCTAAGTCTCCAAAGGGGCCTTTTGATTTACACTGGTTACTACATCCACCTATCCATACTTTGTACCGTTTGTGTGGAAGCAGAGTTTGTTCAAAAATATGCTTTTCCAAAAGGTCCTGATAGTGATGCACAGCTTGGTAATTGTGCTTAAGATCTTCTAAAATAGTTACACATGATTCTCTGACCAGCCCTTTTTCTGTTTTATAGAAGTTCACGATCCGGTGGAGGGTTACCTGGTTTGCAGTATAGAAGGTTGCTTTAATCTCGTCTCGATATTTAATTTCATGTTTTTTCGCAAAATCCATGACCTGGAGCACAATGCCATTAGGAAAATTTAATTTCCTTTGTTGGAATTGCAGCGTTTACCCATTTGTATTAAAGTAGTGTTCGAAATAGGATGGCCCCTGTGCAGGATTCTTAAGCAATTAGCTGCAACTTCCACCAGTAGATCCTCTTTTTTCCGCTTTAGGTTACGACGGTCCTCTTTTCTACCTTTTCCCATCTACTCCAATACAGCTGCTGATTACCATTCTTAAGCAATTAGCTGCAAGTTCCACCAATAGATCGCCTTTTTCCACTTTTGGTTATGACGATCCTCTTTTCTATGTCTTCCTATCATTTCACCTTTTCCCATTTTCTCCAACACACCTGCTGATTACCATTACTGTTGTAGAATTCTTCCAACGTTTCCACGTAGCCAACACTTATCACAAGATCCATTAATATGTTTTGTTTGATGTACTCTCTCATTTTCACCTTAAGGGCGTAAAGTTATCTCTAATAACTCTCCTTCTATTATCTTCTCTGTAGCATCTGGCACTGCTCTAGATAGTGTGAGGAGTTTGAACCGTATGTTCATACAGAAAATACAGTTGTTAGTTTTCTTACATTTTTCTTTCTGACAGAAGCAAACGTCCCAAGACTAACACGTCTACCTGGTTCGCAGACAAATAGTAAGCATTTGCATGACATTACCCAGGCCCTCTTTTGTTGCATATTATTTTTAGGCAGCACTTGAGAAATATCTTTTCGTAGACAAAACCCTTGAATTCTTATGGTATCAATTCTACCCCGTCTTTTCTTGACAGTCTTTTTGATATGAGATGCCACAATATTGCAAACCTTGGATGCCTCCGTTTAGCTCTTGGCACTAATCTTGGTTTCTTACTTTCACCGCTTACTTGTTCAAGTGTTTTCATTTTCCTTGGTGTGGTTTTTGCACAAAATTGTCTACTAACTTAGCGAATGTAACTGGTAATTCAGCACCTTTGTACAAATTTGTATTGTTACGTTCCATTCCGTTTTCCTTGTACGACAAGCTGCTTTGGCTTCAGGAACAGAAGATGAAGGCAATGGAGATTCCGGTATTTTGCATACTTTAACATCGCCCTCTTTTCTCTTTTTCTTCCATAGTCTTTTTACGAAGCCACATCAGTAAGACTGTCTTTCTCATTCTTCTTGGTTCCTATTATATTCTATTATATTCTCTTCTTATATGTATATTATGCCTAGTTTGAGATTGGTTTTGTGGAGATTTTCCGTGTATCTTTTCTAACTCACGAAAACAGTCTGACAATTTTACGATAAGGTTTACTTTTTCCTTTTTGTTAAGTACGCTTTTGTCGTTCTTGCTAAAGCCCTAAGATATGCACATTATTTTGTAACCATATCTTTGCCAGGTATGTTCTTTACAAGTGTTTGTGTTTTGATATCTGGAGATACAGTTGGTGTATCTTTTTGGATCTTTTAACTTCTATTTACTTCTTAACTCAGTGTCCTATGTACCATACTTCAAACATGTTTATTTTTTATCTAAAAATGTACGTGGGGCGTTCGAAAAGTTTTGCAAGTGACGTTATATCTTTGTAATCAATATAAAGACAGAACTTCTGATATCATAAAGCTATAATATACCCAGACAAATTTGCAAACGCAGTGTATTTTGCTAAAAACATATTTTCATCTTCTTTGAAAGAGGTTCACCCTAAGGGCACTGCAGATTTTTATTTGAGAAGGGCATAATTTATATGAGCAATCCTTGAGTCTTTTTTTTATCATTGCTAGTCAAAGACTTTCCCAAAGTACAGTTCTTAGCATTCAAAATCTTTTCAGCGAGAGCCTTTGCATTGGCATATTGAAAAAAACTGCCAAAAAAAAAAAATAAGTTTATGCAAAAAAATAAACCCGCCAGAATCTTCCGAAAATGACGTTAAATTAACGCCATAAGAACTGCGCTTTGCTTTGCAAGAAAAGAATTGATACCAGTTGCCATCCTATTAACTTTTGAATGGATATTGTAGGTAACATGAGAAAAGCAGCTGACAAAGATTTATTTAGTATTTACAATGATTTTTGACTTGAATAACTCATAATGAAAAAAATCACATACGAAATCAGCCCAGTGGTATGGCTGGGGCCTAATCAAATGCATTATTACTGAATACAGAAAAGTATCTTTATATAGTGTTTCGTATCATTGTAAAGGCAAAATGTCTATTTCGATCGTTCACCCTGATTTTTAGCCAGTCCCCCGAAAATGACCGGCTCAGAATTTGTTAGTAGATGACGATCGCAACTCTTAGTTCTGTCAAAGTATTATGATCGCTGTGATTAGGCTGTTAAAGTCTATTACGATCGCAGCAGATTATCATGCCAATTTTCCAGAATGTTTAAAGGCCCCATTGCTCTATCAGCAGGAAATACCGCGTACATACATTTTTCACACAGCAGGTTTTGATAAATTCACGTTCAAGGTCATCATATGAATTATAGCGCAACGATCGCAGCTCATAATTCTGTCAAGGTATGATAATCGCTATGGTAAGGCTGTCAAAGCTTATGACCGTCACAGTGGTTTAGCGATGCCGATATTCAATACTGTTTACAACGTAAATGCGCAAAAAAACTATGAAAAATGGCGTGATTAGGCGTACATACATTGTTCCTTTTACTGTTTTTAACTAAATTTAATTTCACATAGCAGATTTTGATAAATTGACGTTCAAGGCAATTGTCGAAATAAGAAAGTCCTGGTGTACGAACAAATATCCATGTTCTCATTAAGATGACAGGATACATCTTTTTTTGACAAAATCTTCAACAGTTTCCATGAAATGTTATGCTCTAGCATATACGAAACCTCATTTAACCTTGCCGTGAAAACGGTCGAGGTCAACCCAAGGTTATGATTTTAATAATGGGTCCCTGATTCGAATCAGGAAGTGTTAAACGTAATGTAGGTTAGGCTTCGTCTATCATATGCTGTGCTTCTGATACGATGGGCCTGTAAAAAGACCACTGCCCCTAAGGCCACAACGCTATGGGAAACTTCTGTCTCTCAGAAATGGAATATAATGAATCAGTTATATATATCTCACTTTAATAACGCTTTGGAAACTTCTCTCTCTCTCTCTCTCTCTCTCTCTCTCTCTCTCTCTCTCTCTCAGAAATGGAATATAATGAAACAGTTATATGTATATCTCACTTTAATAACGTCGATATATTAACGATACTTTTTCCTCTAATGTCAAAGCAAACTTAAGGTTATTGCAAAATTGATCGATAACCTTCGAAATTCAATTTTTGTAATCACACTGATGTGGCTAAATACCACTTAAATAGATTAACTTTTCAAAGCACTCCGGAGTAAAATGAATATCTCACCTAAGAAGTTCAGTATTCGTTTTAGACGAAAACATAAATTCTACAGGGTCCTTCATTAATTTCAAATGGTACCATCATGGTAAAATGCGGGTTTCTTCACAGTCACGGTGCTTTTGGAACCGATAATAAAAAAAGTTAAGCTCACAGTTAATTTACATTTCATTTACGAAAATCCAGCAACAGAACGGTAGCTTCAAGTCAAACTGAAAATACTGAAAATACATTGGGCCAAACCCTCAACGACACAATCAGAATGATCTACATATCTTTGAAACAAAAATGCGAAAAAATTCAATCGTAACGAGACTGTGTGAAAGCAAATTAGTTAAGATTTAGTTTTGGTTCTGTATGCCCTATATACAAAAATAAGTAGGGAAATTCTCAGGAACTGACACAATTTAATCCCAGATCCCAACCAAGACACCAAGACCGCAACACAAAATTAGTGACCGAAGACATCACCAGCGGCAGCAATGTGAACAGCCCTTTCCCATGTAGGTGTTCAACGGGATAGCCTTAACATCACAAACAATATATCAATACCAGACATAACACAACCAAGAAGAACCATAACAGAACTAGTTTAACATAAAGTATTTTTTTTGCCTTATTATCGATCATCGATTCACTATCTGGGCCTTGACACGCAGAAAGGGTGCTAAACGCATTTGCGAACAGCAAAGACTTAGACCAGCCTGCGCACAGCGCAGTCTGAACAGAGCACAGAGCCTTTGCTGATCGCACATATAAAGCGGGAACCCTAAGAAATCTGAAGAAATGGGATGAAGACTATAGATAGCCTGTGCGGGTACACGGAGTGCTTTGAGTCTGGACTGTTAGCAAATTTTGCGTGACGCTGCTCATTTCTCTCAAAACTTACATTTTTTGCGTGTCTGAGTCAGGTCGCACATGTTTACAGTCTAAGCCGCAACGTCAAGCACAATTTGTGCCGTGTAATGTGACCCAACAATGTGGCAATTTTGTCATGTGATATTCAGATCATCCTTCTCGTTTATATAGGATAATCTGAGACCTCACTGTACGTTTTATGGATTGGGTCACTTCTATAGATAGGTGATTTGAATAGGGAAGGTTCAACACAGACCGAACACAAACATGCTACACTATGTCCTATGTACAAAGTTTACGTGTGCAGCGTAACCTTTACCTGCAAGCTAACAAAATGGTTCTTGAACGCGACACCTCAACTTGTCGTGATGATCACTTATGCCAAAAAATTGAAATCCCACCATACCTGACACAGTTATCGGCCGGACACAAACAAGTTTCACTATGGCCTATGCACAAAGTTTAAGTACCGAATGTGACCTTAACCATTGAGCTAGCGACATGGTTCTTGCTCGCGACACATCATCTTGTCATGATGATCATTTAAGCAAAATAATTTTGAAATCCCACCATGCAGGATAAAGTTATAGGCCGGACACGATTCTGGTAACACACAAACACACACACGGACAGGGTGAACTCTATATGCCCTTCTGCCATTTTATGGCGGGGGCATAAAACAAAGTAAACAATGTGTGCGCGGTATCACGCCATTCTTAATTATATTTTGCACATTTTACGTGATAAACAGTATTGAAAATCAGCAACGCGAGACCGTTGTGACGGTCATAAGCATTGACGGCCTTGCCATAACATCATCATACCTTGACAGAATTAAGAGCTGCGATCGTCATCCGCTGACAGACCCATTCCAGAGGAGTTGACATTTAGGCGGATATAGGCGTAACCTGATTAACAGAATCTTCTTTGTGAAATTTAAGTTTAGTTAAAGCTATTAAAAACATTATAAAAAGCATTGTTAGTCATGTTTGATAATTTTTGTTCATGTACTGGTTTAAACAGTCCGGAAAATCAGTATGATAGACTGCTGCGATCGTAACAGGCTATAACAGCCTTATCACAGCGATCATAATACTTTGACAGAACCAAGAGTTGTGATCGTCATCCACTAACAAAATCGGAGAGGGTAATTCCCGGGGACTGGCTGTAAATCAGGGTGAACGATTGAAATAGATATTTTGCCTATACAGTGATACCAAACACTATAAAGATACTTCCTGTATTCAGCAATAATGCATTTTATTAGGCCCCAGCCATACCACTGGGCTGATTTCGTATGTGATTTTTTTCATTATGAGTTATTCAAGTCAAACATCATTGAAAATACAAAATGATTATTTGTCAGCTGTTTGTCTCATGTTACCTACAATATCCATTCAAAAGTTAATAGGATAACAACTGTTATCAACTCTTTTCTTTTCTTGCAAAGCAAAGCGCAGTTCTTATGACGTTATTGAGATCAAAGTCAGCATCATTTTCGCAAGATTTTAACGGGTTTATTTTTTGCATTAACTTTATATTTTTGACGTGTTTCAATTGGGCAATGCAAAAGTTCTTGCTGACAAGATTTCGAATGCTAAGAACTTTGCTTCGGGAAAGTCTTTGACTAGCGGTGATAAAAAACCCTCAAGGATTGCTCATATATAAATTATGCCCTTCTAAAGTAAACATCTGCAGTGCTCTTAGGGTTAACCTCTTACAAAGAAGTTGAAAATGTGATCTTTTAGCAAAATACACTACCAAGATTGTTCAAATAATGACGTTAGGAGAGGAACCAAATAAGTATTAATGCTTCCGTTACAATCCGGATAAGTTTATATATTCACAATGTACAGTTGAATTATATGAAATAAAATATGATTAAACCAAATGAAGATGTTGGGGTGACCTTTTTATTATGGCAAGATCAAATTGCTTTCTGGTGCTTTTATATGGAAAATCCTAAACACAATAATTCGTGGAACTTGTAAAAAACATTTTGGTGCAAAAGTTGACAAATAACTGAGTGAATGAAATTTTTGAGTCAGAGATAATGTTATTCTTTGATCTGTCAGGTTTGTTCAAAAGATGACCCTAGTTTGATTGATTGATTGTTTTGGGTTTTACGGCCCTTTGAGACAGTATTTCAGTCTATATCGGGCCGTTTCCCAGAGAGGGAGAAAGAGGAGAAATGATAGATGAGAGATAAAATGTCCAAACAACCCCTATCCGCACCGCCGGACCGGGTAGCGCAATCGGTAGAGCACCTGACTCGTAAGGCAGAGGTCCTGGGTTCGAATCCCGGTCTGGCCACATACTTTCGTTTCTCCTTCCGCTGATTCAAGAAGGGCAGTTGTCAGTTACTGGCGAAAGTATGTGCACTTAGTACTGGTTAACCGCTTAGGAGGTTTAAGCCTGTCCAGGAATAGTGTGGTTAGATTAACTGACCGTCCCGACATGACCTTAGTTGTTTACCGTGGACGTTAAGCATTAAATCAACCAACCAACCCTTCCGCACCTACTTCAAACACAGTAGGCCCTTGTCCGATAATGTTCCTAATCATTAGGACTTCCCGGGACTGGAAGTTACACACAGCACCAACGCACCACCCGACCACCCATGACCCTATTTTTGACTGTTACGCAGGTGAGAATTAGGGCGTCATGACCCTCTTATTTCCTGCTGTGTTTTTTAGCTTTCTTGAGGAAGAAGAGGCAGCTAATGAAACTGGAAGGTTGTCCAGGGACAACTGTTCGATCCCACTGTTTGCTATAGTGACCTATAAGCATGTCAAGACTAAGTAACTGCTTGACTCTGTAAAATAGCCAAACAACATCATGCTTGCCAGCATATTCCTTCTTTTTATCAAATTTTCACAAAGGAAAATAAAAAGAAGCGATGACCCAGACGCTGAAGCGCAAACTAATTCAAGATATTGTCATACTAAACATTTGTGTGAAGGTTTAATCAAAATCAGTCCATAAATGAAAGTGCCACAGCGATGACAAGGTTTTTCTAAAAATAGCCACTATGACCTTGACCTTGATCCCAGAATGCTGAAACGCGGACTTGTCCAAGATATTGCCATACTTATTACTTGTGTGAAATTAAATTGAATTTGGTACACAAATCAAAGCGCTAGAGCGATGACAAAGTCTATGGGAAAATATTTTATCGCTCAAGGGCAAGTAACTCTGAAAAGAATGATCCAACCTTGCCAAAATTCGAACTGGTCCGAGATGTTTTGGCTGTCCTGGATAGCTGCAAGTTACAAGAAGTTGCAATTTTAAATGATGAAGCTAGGGCCCGGGCAACATTTTCCCCACTATAAGTCTATGGGAAAATATTTTATCGCTCAAGGGCAAGTAACTCTGAAAAGAACAATCCAACCTGGCCCAAATTCGAACAGGTCCGAGATGTTTTGGCTGGCCTGAATACCTGCAAGTTACAAGAAGTTGCAATCAAAAATGAAGAAGCTAGGGCCTGTACAACATTTTCCCCCATTATATATTTCATCGCTCAAGGGCAAGTAACTCTGAAAAGAATGATCCAACCTGGCTCAAATTCGAACTGGTCCGAGATGTTTTGGCTGTCCCGGATACCTGCAAGTTACAAGAAGTTGCAATCAAAAATGATGAAGCTAGGGCCCGGACAACATTTTCCCCATTATAAGTCTATGGGAAAATATTTTATCGCTCAAGGGCAAGTAACTCTGAAAAGAACAATCCAACCTGGCTCAAATTCGAACAGGTCAGAGATGTTTTGGCTGGCCTGAATACCTGTAAGTAACAAGAAGTTGCAATCAAAAATGAAGAAGCTGGGGCCTGGACAACATTTTCCCCCATTATATATTTCATCGCTCAAGGGCAAGTAACTCTGAAAAGAATGATCCAACCTGGCTCAAATTCGAACTGGTCCGAGATGTTTTGGCTGTCCCGGATACCTGCAAGTTACAAGAAGTTGCAATCAAAAATGATGAAGCTAGGGCCCGGACAACATTTTCCCCATTATAAGTCTATGGGAAAATATTTTATCGCTCAAGGGCAAGTAACTCTGAAAAGAACGATCCAACCTGGCTCAAATTCGAACTGGTCCGAGATGTTTTGGCTGTCCTGGATACCTGCAAATTACAAGAAGTTGAGATCAAAAATGAAGAAGCTAGGGCCCGGACAACCTTTTCCCCACTATAAGTCTATGGGACCTTTTCGTTGCCATGGTAACCACAGTTTAAAACCAAACTGTCCCAAAGCTATAGGCAGTCAATCCCCCACCCCAACCATGCTACATATAAAATTTGATCAAACTTGGACACTGCTTTAGCAGATATTGATGCTTAAAAGTGTGAACGGACGACGTACGACGGACGACGGACTACGTACGACGGACGACGGACCAAGCCTTTACTATAAGCTCACCTTGTGAGCCTTCGGCTCAGGTGAACTAAAAAGGGGCTTAACTTTACATTTTTTTTTTCGAAAGTTAATCAGGTCATCTGCACCTTGGGCAATATCTTCCTGCAAAAAATCATGATCCTAGTATCAGGGGTTCTCGAGATATTTTGTTCACAAGGTTCCATAGGCTTACAAAGCACTAATTTGAAAAAGGGGCATAACTCCCTCCAAAGCTGACGATTTTTTCTAAAGTTAATCAGGTCATCTACACCTTGGGCAATAAATTCCCAAGCTCTAATACTTATCTTGCTGACAAAGTCAAAATGCCAAACTTTTCATAAGGAGCTTTACTGGTCAAAGGAACCAGCGTTTGTTGATGGTCCTGCTCACATGACCAAGATGGCCGCAATGCCAATATATGGTAAAAACCCTTCAAAAATCTTCCTCCCCAGAACCAAAGGCCAAATGACCTTTTGGCATGGTATGTAGCATTCGGGACTCCGGCCTATCATAATTTGTACAAATCATGACCGTGCATTAATTTATGGCAAGGTCAAGTTTGGTATGTTATGCTTTATATGGGAAAATGCTTGAACAATTAATTTCATGGAAACGTTTTATGACTAGATAGAATAATTGGAAATTATGGTTAACTAAATGAATACATGAAAACAAACAATTAATTTCATGGAAACGTTTTAAGACTAGATAGAATAATTGGAAATTATGGTTAACTAAATGAATACATGAAGACAAACAATTAATTTCATGGAAACGTTTTAAGACTAGATAGAATAATTGGAAATTATGGTTAACTAAATGAATACAAGAAAACAAACAATTAATTTCATGGAAACTTTTTAAGACTAGATAGAATAATTGGAAATTATGGTTAACTAAATGAATACATGAAGACATAGGCCATCAAAGGCCAATGCCATTTTTGAACTTCGCTCAAGGTCACTGAGTTTTTAAAATTAAAATATGCACTCCTTATAAGCCACTGGTTTCAAATTTGTAAGAAATAAGTGAAATGACAAATTGTGTCTGTTGACAGAAATTGTCGGGTGAACTACAGGACCATTGGTCCTCTGGTTATCCTTTACTTACAGAAACACCACTTAAACGTCAGAGCAGACTCAGATTATGTGCAAACGTATAAAATTGTGAAAATGTTTCGCTGCCATGCATAAATCGGTCGTTATGGCCGACATCGTAAAAATTTAAATGTCTCCTCGTGAGCAGCATGATGGATTTTGACCAACTTAGGCTGAAGCATATTTGGTGCCTAGTTCTTACATATTTGCAGAACTACTTGTTGCTCTGATGCATAGGTAGGTTATAATGACAAAAAAAAACCCAAAAAAACTGTTGACGTTTTGACCCTGTCTTGAAGGAAATATCTATGATATGCAAAAATTATGTGGGTTTGCCCTACCAAGATGGCCTCCTTTTCCCAAATAATAAAAATAAAAAGAAAAGACTTTTCCCCGAACCCCTCAGAATAATTGGTTTGTTTTTTATATCGAGGATGTTTAACCGAAGTTCATAAAATTACAACAAGAATTCCGCGGAATGCGGTGTCTCGCCTGCTAGCGCTTTGTCACAAAAACAGAGCTCAATTAGCAAAGATGTATGCATGAACCAAGTTTCTTGGCTCTAGCCCTAATAATTTCTGAGAAACAGACCTAAAAGTGAAAACTTGACAAAAATTGCAAAGTCGGTCAACCATAAAATGTAGGTAAGACTCAATATTGATGATGACTTTGAGCTCTTCTCTTCTAGATGAATGCACAACCCAAGTTTCATGGCTCTAGCCCTTATAGTTTCAGAGAAACAGACCTAAATGCGACCAAAAGTTGCAAAGTCAGTCAACCATAAAATGTAGGTCAAGACTCAATATTGATGATGACTTTGAGATTTACTCTTCCAGACGTACCTATGAACCAAGTTTCATGGCTTTAGTCCTTATAGTTTCTGAGAAAATGACCTAAACGCAAAAACTCGACAAAAAATTGCAAAGTTGGTTGGTTGATTTGATGCTTAACGTCCGCGGTAAACAACTAAGGTCATGTCGGGACCGTCAGTTAACCTAACCACACTATTCCTGGGCAGGCTTAGACCTCCTAAGCGGTTAACCAGTACCAAGTGCACATACTTTCGCCAGTAACTGAAAACTGCCCTTCTTGAATCAGCGGAAGGAGAAACGAAAGTATGTAGTCAGACCGGGATTCGAACCCAGGACCTCTGACTTACAAGTCAGGTGCCCTACCGATTGCGCTACCCGGCCCGGCAAAAAAATTGCAAAGTCAGTCAACCGTAAAATGTAGGTCAAGACTCAATATTGATGATGGCTTTGAGATCTACTCTTCCAGATGTATGCATGAACCAAGTTTCATGGCTCTAGGCCTTATAGTTTCTGAGAAAACGACCTAAACGCAAAAACTCGACAAAAACTTGCAAAGTCAGTCAACCGTAAAATGTAGGTCAAGACTCAATATTGATGATGGCTTTCAGATCTACTCTTCCAGATGTATGCATGAACCAAGTTTCATGGCTCTAGGTCTTATAGTTTCTGAGAAAATGACCTAAACGCAAAAACTCGACAAAAACTTGCGAAGTCAGTCAACCGTAAAATGTAGGTCAAGGCTCAATATTAATGATAGCTTCGAGATCTACTCTTCTAGATGTATGCATGAACCAAGTTTCATGGCTCTAGCCCTTATAGTTTCTGAGAAAATGACCTAAACGCAAAAACTCGACAAAAAATTGCAAAGTCAGTCAACCGTAAAATGTAGGTCAAGACTCAATATTGATGACGGTTTTGAGATCTACTCTTCCAGATGTATGCATGAACCAAGTTTCATGGCTCTAGGCCTTATAGTTTCTGAGAAAACGACCTAAACGCAAAAACTCGACAAAAACTTGCGAAGTCAGTCAACCGTAAAATGTAGGTCAAGACTCAATGTTGATGATGGTTTTGAGATCTACTCGTCCAGATGTATGCATGAACTAAGTTTCATGGCTCTAGGCCTTATAGTTTCTGAGAAAACGACCTAAACGCAAAAACGCGACAAAAACTTGCGAAGTCAGTCAACCGTAAAATGTAGGTCAAGACTCAATATTGATGATGGTTTTGAGATCTACTCTTCCAGATGTATGCATGAACCAAGTTTCATGGCTCTAGGCCTTATAGTCTCTGAGAAAATGACCTAAACGCAAAAACTCGACAAAAGTTTACGCCGACGACGTCGCCGACGACGACACCGGAAAAGCAATACCTAAGTCTCGTCTCTGCTTCGCAGGCGAGACAAAAAGAAAAGTAATCTATTGCGGGAAGTAGTCACAGTTACCTACTTCGTGTTTACGACAGAACCCATATCTTGAGATCTGCTGAAGATGTCATTAAAAGTTTTATTAGAGTCTTCGCTAAGCGCTTAAAGGGTAGCTAAGGGTCAAAGCTACCTCCATGCGGACAGCAAAGACTCTGATCAGACTGGGCGGATGCCCAGGTTGATCTGAGTCTACGCTGGCGCAAAACCACTTTGTTGGTTTTCTCTTGGCTCAAATATTATTTAGAGTTCCAAATTACCCTAAATCGCTTATTGAGAAGTAACAAATCAGTGTTGGTCATTATAGCATACCATAGTAAGCGTCTATAAACCTAGGGGTCAGCTGACATGAAAAAGACTGTCGTGACCTACCCTTTTTAAATTCGATAGACTGTAGCTTTCAGATTTAGTAATTTTGAAGTCCTACAGCCAGCTGATTTCATCAGTGCATCTGATCGCTAATTATATTTCGTGATAATAAAATAAGGCTTTTTTAAGCCAGGAAAACCTGCTAAACAAGACTTCAGTACAACTTGTAGTGATGATCATATTGTCGCTTCTGTAGGTCCTAAAGCTATCAGATTGGTCAATGTATGTATACTTCCGACGGTTTAGATTATATGCCATGAAAAAAGTCCGTCTTTCTCAAAATTTAATGCAATTTGAATGTACAAATACATTCTAACTTCTGTGGCTCCAACATCCACCAGCAGTGCATACATCTGAATACTGACGGTTACACGTCATGAAACTGGGTCAGCATTGGCCGCAGTAATCGTTTTCCAAAACTTCAATGCAGTTCGACGACTGCAGCACATATTTGCTTCTACAGACGCGTAATTTGTGTGAAACTAGCTCAGAAATTCCTTACAAACCCATCAGCTCTCCGAGATATCATTGTTAAAGGGTCAGGCTGCAGTCTTGCGTCTATGAGGTTTTACTGTTTGATCCTCTGTACACACGACATGGTGCTCCAGTGTGGCATTCCAACTGATACACCAGACCATTGTGACATATGTGCCAATCTGGAGTTTTCACTGTGCTTGTTACTTCTCAGAGAGCAATTGAGGGTGATTTGGAACTCTGTGATTTGTTACTTCTCAATAAGCCATTGAGAGTAATTTGAAGTCTAAATAATAATGAGCCGCGACGCGAGAAAACCAACAAAGTGCCTGTGCGCCCAGCGCAGACTCAGATCAGCCTGGGCATCCGCCCAGTCTGATCAGAGTCTTCGCTGTCCGCACGGAGGTAGCTTAGACCCATAGCTACCCTTTAAGCGCTTAGCGAAGAGTCTTATCAAACTTGTCAGATGCCAAGGCTGATCTCAATCGGCGCTGTGCGCACTACCGCATTGTTGGTTTTTCCCGTGTCGCGGCTCATAACTGATTGCTGAATGGCAAACAATGCATGCTTCTTACCTGACTCGATATGGATATAAGGCAACTAAGTGTAAAATATGTGTATTTTTTTAAATACACGAAGATTTCTCTCCATCTACTGACAGTCTCCGACACACACAACTAAATTCATTATAGCGTTTGTCTAAGGAAGAAATCAAATCTTGTTTATAAACAGCCGGCCGTAAAATTACGGTCAATAAACTTTGATCTGTCAATTCCCAAAGTGCACATAAGCTAATTGTAATTAACGGTTTGCATTGTCTTTCTTAATTCAAACAATTAAATTAAGAGTCTAGTAAATAATGCATCTGCAATTATACCCTCATGGATTCTCTTGTAATACATGTTCACTGCAGATGAAAACTGTATGAAATTAGCTACGCCTATTCTGTACGCTGTAAGCTTCGATACCAAAATATATGATATCGCCAAGCACAATAGTTATAATTTGTAAGGTGCTCTTTACTGTCAACCAAAATATGAACTTGTTTGGACATCCATGTCATAACATATCAAAGAACTAAGCAGACAGTCGCATTTCTAAAGTATCTAACACACTGCCATGTGACGACGCAGCGGCTACGTTCACGCATTACAAAAGCACTCAAAAACAAAAAAAAAACAGCTAACCACCCATATTGTTTAATCAGACGATAGCGCGTGTGTGCGTTTACAATGAGACAAAAGGGAAAAAGAGAAAGCTCAAGAAACAAAAGGTCATTCCAGCGCCAAAAACGTAATGTAATTAGTGAACACGTCAGTTATAATTTAGTCTTAAGGTTAAGATTTCTTGAAATTAATTTGATTCAAAATTATAATTTTATTATCATGCACAATGGATCAAGTAAGAAAAAAGGCGAATATTTGTTTTTTCAAAGTAGATCATCAAACGTTTTCATAATTTATTGGCCACAAAATTAGGTTTTAATGCAGTACCTATGATAGCTTCTACGATGCGCTGTCCATTAACTGACGGGCAATCTTTTCAGTAACAGTAACTTGAAAGTCTAGGTTGAACTTTTAACATTCCTACATATCGCTCTGACTGATGATACATGACTGACTGGATCTCTGTGAATTAATTTATTAATACCTAATTATATACCTAATGAGACTTTACTATAGAAAACAGCCGTGTTGTAATCGACAGCATTTTACGTTGGTTTCCTTCTATATTTAACTGTCGCAATGCGGCAGAATCGCAGACACAGGGTTTCAACACTGTTAAAACACGGGTGCGCCAGAGTTTAAACACCATTAGCTTTCGTGTCGTCTGCAGAGCTCTGGAATCAAGATGGAGTCCGTAAGAAGGTATATAACAATGACGATAAAACATTCTTTTCCTGTGTTTTAACGTTTGCCCAAGCCCTCGTGTATTAACATTTTTGCAGCTCTCTCCGGTGCGCGGTTCGGGCTGCAACACTTTAATAGACTCGGGCTTGGCAAACGTTAAAACACGGAAAAGAATATTTTATCCTCTTATTTATATACTTGTATATAGAAATTAAACCCATTTGTGCCTAGCATCACAAAAAGGACACATACAAATAGTGCAGACCCTGATCAGGCGAAGCATAACGTGGCTTCTGATCAGGGCTTTCAGTGTTTGCTTACATGAATTTCAATCAAAATTAAAGTAAAAGCATTAATTCAGGTACCCCTTTAAAGGAAAACTGGACTGACTCACATGATTAATAAGGATGCCAAGGCCCACGAAGCATTGATGGGTTAAACTCAAAGAATGTACTTTTTTTCATTGACCATAATTATGAAATAAGCTTTATGTGTCTGTAACAAATGAGCCGCGACACGAGAAAACCAACAATGTGGTCGTGCTGGGCGCAGACTCTCATCAGCCTGGGCATCAAACCAGTCTGATGAGAGTCTTTGCTAAGCGCTTAAAGGGTAGCTAAGGCTCTAAGCTACCTCTATGCGGACGGCGAAGACTCTGATCAGACTGGGCGGATGCCCAGGCTGATCTGAGTCTGCGCTGGGTGCACCACTTTGTTGGTTTTCTTGTGTCGCGGCTCAAATGAAGTGCGTTCTGTCACATTAAAACATCAATGGCCAAACTGTGGTTATGATCACTGGTTTTATTGAATGTTTTGGGAAGTTATTCGTCCCTTTATTTAAGAAATAGATCAGCTCTAGCAGTGAATTGTTGAGTAATAATTCACTGTTTGGAGGTCAGTTGTAAAGTAGATCATATCACGAGCGCGGAGCGCGAGTGATATATCTACTTACAACTGGCCGACAAACAGTGAATTATTACTCAACAATTCAATGCTAGAGCTGAACTATTTCGATTCTATCACTCAAAAACGCTAAAAAACTATTCTTTACATTCAAACTCTCCCAACCTTCCTGCCAGCACGTTCATGCTCCCGCCAATATTCTTAACTGTATCTAAGATAAATGTACGTTTTTATGCCGATTTTAGAAAGAAAAAGAGACGTTACACCGTCTAACGTCTCAAAACGTCACAAAATTACGTCAGTCATTGCAGTGACGTCAGCAATTAGACTCACGCGCTCCATAACAGTGAATTGTTGCAGAATAAAACACGGCAGCTTTCCATTGCTTCTATAGGCGCACTGTGTTAGAATTCTTGGCAAATATTAAACTTTTTTCTTTAAATTTTGAGAAAACGAAAATGAAACTTAAGGATGTCCGCTGATGAAAATCATTTATTCAAACTTTTTTTACTTTTGTGTTATTTCAATTCTTCTATCAATATGTAGTCCAAAAATGCAAAATAAAGTATAGGTTAGTGTGGATTTTTTTGCAGTACATGCCGTGGAAGCTTGTGAGGGTACCCGGCCATTATGAAATTTTTTAGCATAATATAAATATATTTAACCATGTGTTTAAATCTTTTAAGAAGAGGAATTAGTTGATTGAATAAATAATTGCATGCGTTTCCTCTGACGACCACACAATGCTATATTGATTTCAAGCATAATTTGTGCACAGTCGTTTGTTAATCTCCCAAAATTTAAAGGAAGTGTTACCCCACCCCCATGACTTTGGCCTATTTCTGAAGCCATAAAAATGAACCCAGGCCACTTTCAAAAAAAAATGCTGCAGAGGGTATTAGTGCAATATTTTTGTTTATAATATTATATTGCTAGGGTCTTGTCTAAAGATAATTAAGCAAAAAATAATGTCCTGAAACACTCTTTTATTAAATAGCACTTGAGATATGTTGGTATTATGATATCTTCTCTTCTAATTGAATATAAGATTAATTGTGGAAAAAAAGACAAAATATTGAATAAATAAAGATATTTTGTTTAAACTTTGACTATACCTGACACAAAGTTTATTATTAAAACAAGTTATTGAAGATTTTATATTAAAAACTGTAAATGCCCTGGCAGAAAATGACAAAATTTATCCCTACCCCCAAAAGAATGCAAATTTTTTAATATTTTGTAATGCTGCACCAAAGTGATGAAAAATAACAGAAGCAGATTCTAACTTTTTCTAAAACTTTGATAGTTTGTCGTTCAGACAATTATCTTCAGGAAAATTATGAGAAAAATATAGGTTAGTGTGCAAATAAGAAAGAAAATTTGAAAATTTTAAGCCTACCCCCTTTTATTTTTGGCTGTGTGTAAATTAATAGAAGAATCACGGTTGCATCTGAGTTATCTATCTAGTCTGATGAAAGAATTTTAATGTAAAACTGAAAACAGCCATGTTACTCTAAAATTAAAAAGCCTTTTCATAACCAAAGAGTACTTCATAAACAACTAATTGGATCTTAGGCTAATCGAAGCAGATTCTAAGCCACCCCATGTAGAAACAATGGCTGCCTGTGTTGGTAAACTACAATATGTTTCTTTCATGTTTATGATAAAATCATTTCCAAAGTCTATTTTCTTGACTAGATATTAATATATCCTTAACATGCATACAGAAAAATATGACAAAAATAAGCTGTTATATGGAAAAGCAGTTTTAGAATGGTAATTACCCCACCCACTTCGGATAACTGACTGACTGACTGATCTGATTTTAACATGACACACACTCAACGTAAATTTCTTGATCAATCTCTGGTACACGTGTAAATTTTGAACATGTATAAATGCTCTTGAATGCATGCTCATGTGTATGATTTGACTCAACAGTTTTTTTTTTAATTTACATAATCTCCGAGCTTGACCGAGCATGATAGAGAATTGAAAAAAAAAAAAAAAAAAAAATAAAAGGTGAAAAGTTAGTCTGAATCTCTTAAACTCTCTGTATACATGTGCCTTAAATTTATTGACACATGTAAAATAGTCTAAGATGCATGTAATATAAGCGTGACACTCAACAAATTTGGTAATCTGCATATTTTCGAGCTTTCGCGAGCAAAAGCTGGGGATTTAAAATGGGAAAGCTACATAATGTCACATGAACGAATGCAAACGTTATTCCAGAGGATTGGTCTCTCTTCTTTATGAAGTAAGGCTGGAGTACAATCTTTTATACAATGTTCAGTCAGTTTTTTTCTGTTTTTTTTTTTTTTTTTTCTAAGATATATCTAATTGCCCCCCCCCTCCCCCCCCCCCCCCCCGCTTGCATGCCACTGTCGGGTAGCATTTTATGTATTTATTCTATTACCTAAAATCTTTTCAATCATTGAATAAGCCAGCGTAATGAGCAGCTTGATCTCAGTCTATACGGGTCAACAATGCACTTGATTTGGACCACTGCCCGAGGAAAATAGATAGAAACACCTGTGTCGTGTTGAAGAGAAATTATAGTTTTGGGTAATGTTGAACTAAACTGTCAGTTCAGTGACGTCACAATGACAAGTTGGCACGCGCGCACTAATTGACTGAGCGGATACTATGGCTGAGTTCGCATCAGATGAAACAAATCTCTCTACAAATTAGATTCAATAATTTCTACGAAAGCTAGTGTATTTTATGATAATGTTGAATTTCCCACAGCGTTCCTCAGTATTGGTCATGCTATTAATAACATGGGGAGAATGAGGCCTATAATGCATCATACAGATCTACACCCCACCCCTACTCCGCCAACGCCCAGACGCCTGCGCACCTCGAGACCTACACTATTCTGTTTCCTTCTTGTCAAACCGTTCAGCCATTTAAATAGCAGAGCGCTCAAAGTATCTAATTCTTAAGTCCGAACTCATTTAATCGAAATAAACGTCGACAAATCCAAAATATTTAGATGCAAAGACATGGACCCAAAAACAGTGTGATCAGGTGCTCGCTCGTTTTGGCATGCGGTATACGATTCAGTAAACATATCGCTCTCTGTACGTGACACCTGACACGTGGCAAATTCTCGTTTAGTGCTAGTCCGGCAATACACACAGTTTATACCTGCACCAAAATTTGGCAAACGAGTGTCGCGTTATTAAAAATGTATTCAGGCGTATGTTTGTCCTTCACCAGCCTGTACGCATGCAACCTGCGCATGCGCAGACCAAGCGTTATTCGCTGGACGAACTGTGAATGCCCACACTGCGCATGTGCGCAAGCTATCCTGGGCATGCGCAGTTGTAAATATATATATTTTTAAAAATAATAATTACAAAAATGCCATGTAATTAGAAGACAGAAAAAGGTTTTGAATTCTCGATGCAGTGTAACCATATAATTTGTTCAAACTAGCCTTTTTTTTTATTTGCTCCTCAGCCGCGAGAAACTGTGCCTTATTGCATGTGCTTACAGGAAATTTTCAGATCAGTCCGCACATTCGCACAGCCTCTGTTCAATATGTACATGCTTGCTTCACGTAGAAAAAATGCTAATCAGACTGTGCATATGTGTAGGCTGATCTGAGTTTTCCCTGTTCGCGCGTAATATAAAGCCCGTTTTCATGAATAATGTTTTTTGCGTTAGTTTCAGTGTGCATTAAAATGTGTTGGAATTTCCTTCTTTTCTCTCTCTATTTAAATACACGTCCACACTAGTCTGTCGTCGTCATCTAACCCATTATGAAAAAGACTGCCTGCATGAGGCTTTCGTCGCCGGAAAAAAAGTGAGAGGGCAGTTTTTTCAAAGTATTGTTAGATGACGAAGTCGTTAGTTAAGGATTCAAGGCTCTTCAACGCTTAAACAAAATATAAATAACAATGCTATATCTGACTCGTATAGGAACTGATGGCATATCAGAAAACTGCTGAAAGTGATCAAAACGAGCTTTCAGCCGTTTTTTTTATATAATCCACCAGTTTACATATATGTATATTTAGCAAAACTGAATCTTTATACGAATGTACGAATCGAATAGCATCGTTATATTATAAAGAAGTCCGTTTGCAGAAGATGGCTTTTAAATTTCTACTTTGGAATAGAATTGCGCATCTACCAGGCACAGTTTGTTTACCCGTAGTCTTTCTCTTGTAACAGTGAGTCCTGTCACTGAAGGGCCAAGTCGTCCAGGGAAGCAAAAAGGAAGTCACACAAGTTGTTCCCCTTTTTAAACAAGTCGCCCAAGGGCAACGATCGCTCACCTGTCAGTATATGCTCAATTTATATAAAATTGGTAGTACTACAGTCCCAGTTGCTAGATACCAAGATTCAAGGCAATTGGCCCAGTGGTTCTGGAGAAGAAGATTTTTCAAGGTTTTTGCCATTATATGGGCATGGTGGCCATCTTGGTCATGTGAGTGGACCGAATATACTAACTTTGTTTCCCGCTTTGCCTGAAGGCTGCATTTGAAATTAAATTGAAATCTGCCCAGTAGTTTCAGAGGAGAAGTCCTTTAAAAATGTTGACACATTACAGAAAAACGACCTTTAGCCAAGATACCTAGATCCATATATGGGCATGGTGGCCATCTTGGTCATGTGACCCAGACCCCGGGTATAAACTTTAGTTCCCCCATCCCACTGAGACTCCATATGAAATTTGGCTTCAATCGGCCCAGTGGTTTCAGAGGAGAAGATGTTTGAAAATCTTGACAACGGATGGTCCGACGGAATGACCTTGACCTTTAGTGACATAATATCTTCATCTGGTCATTTAGTCGACCATGTATACCAAGTATTGTACCTAATACTTAAATAGTTTCTGAGAAATCCACTGTTTAAGCGTTTTTCCATTTAAAAGCCTAACGTACCAAAGTTGACCATGCCGTAAATTAGGTCAAGGTCAACGCAAGGTCATGATTTGTATAAAATATGATGGGCCCGCATAATATCTTCATCTGGTCATTTAGTTGACCATATATACAATGTGTTGTACCTAAGACTTAAATAGTTTCTGAGAAATCCACTGTATAAGCGTTTTCCCATATAAAAGCCTAACATACCAAAGTTGACCATGTCGTCAATTAATTCAAGGTCAACACATGGTCATCATTTGTATAAACTATGATGGGCCAGCATGCCCAATGCTACATACCAAGTTTCAAGGTCATAGGCCTTTTGGTTCTAGAGAAGAAGATTTTCGAAGGGTTTTTACCATATATGGGCATGGTGGCCATCTTGGTCATGTGACCCAGACCCTGGGTATAAACTTTCGTTCCCCCAACCCACTGAGACTCCATATGGAATTTGGCTTCAATCGGCCCAGTGGTTTCAGAGGAGAAGATGTTTGAAAATTTTGACGACGGATGGTCCGACAGAATGACCTTGACCTTTAGTGACATAATATCTTCATCTGTTCGTTTAGTCGACCATGTATACCAAATATTGTACCTAATACTTAAATAGTTTCTGAGAAATCCACTGTTTAAGCGTTTTCCCATATAAAAGCCTAACGTACCAAGTTGACCATCCCGTAAATTAGGTCAAGGTCTACGCAAGATCATGATTTGTATAAAATATGATGGGCCCGCATGCCCAATGCTACATACCAAGTTTCAAGGTCATAGGCCTTTTGCTTCTGGAGAAGAAGATTTTTGAAGGGTTTTTACCATATATGGGCATGGCGGCCATCTTGGTCATGTGACCTGGACCAAATATATAAACTTTCGTTCCCCCATCCCACTGAGACTCCATATGAAATTTGGCTTCAATCGGCCCAGTGGTTTCAGAGGAGAAGATGTTTGAAAATCTTGACGACGGATGGTCCGACGGAATGACCTTGACTTTTAGTGACATAATATCTTCATCTGGTCATTTAGTCGACCATATATACCAAGTATTGTACCTTAGACTTAAATACTTTCTGAGAAATCCACTGTTTAAGCGTTTTCCAATATAAAAGCCTAACGTACCAAAGTTGACCATGCCGTAAATTAGGTCAAGGTCAACGCAAAGTCATGATTTGTATAAACTTTGATGGGCCCGCATGCCCGATGCTACACACCAAGTTTCAAGGTCATAGGCCTTTTGCTTCTGGAGAAGAAGATTTTTGAAGGGTTTTTACCAAAAATGGGCATGGCGGCCATCTTGGTCATGTAACCTGGACCAAATATATAAACTTTCGTTCCCCCATCCCACTGAGACTCCAATAAAAATTTGGCTTCAATCGGCCCAGTGGTTTCAGAGGAGAAGATGTTTGAAAATCTTGACGACGGATGGTCCGACGGAATGGCCTTGACCTTTAGTGACATGATATCTTCATCTGGTCATTTAGTCAACCATGTATACCAAGTATTGTACCTTAGACTTAAGTAGTTTCTGAGAAATCCACCGTTTATGCGTTTTCCCATATAAAAGCCTAACTTACCAAACTTGACCATGTCATAAATTAGGTCAAGGTCATCACAAGGTCATGATTTATATAAATTATGATGGACCCGCATGCCCGATGCTACATACCAAGTTTCAAGGTCATAGGCCTATTGGTTCTGGAGAAGAAGATTTTTGAAGGGTTTTTACCATATATGGGCGTGGCGGCCATCTTGGTCATGTGACCTGGATTAAATATATAAACTTTCGTTCCCCCATCCTGTTAAGGCTCCATATGAAATTTGGCTTCAATCCACCCAGTGGTTTCTGAGAAGAAGATGTTTAAAATTGTGGACGCCGACGACGACGGACGACGGACCAAGTCTATACTATAAGCTCACCTTGACAGGTGAGCTAAAATGGCGAATAAAGATTGAGGTGTACCATACACCATAACAGTAATTACATGAAAAAGACGACGTATTACATGTCCGAACAGCAAACAGCCTGTGCACTGAAAACTGTCCGTGAATCCTGGAGATTTTTAAGGTTGATCAATGTTCGCAAATGTTGAGTGTGATGTGGGTGGTTGCTGATCGGACATGTTCTAAGATCCTTTTGAGACGCCCTACCGATGTCTGTTTTAGTCGCGGTTCATGTATCGCAGGGAATGGAAACTGCGTATGGTCAGATTAAGGACTGGGGACAAATGTGCCATCGGAAGTGCGAACTTTGAATGCAGAGACCGTGCACATAGCTGGTCGGTGCTCTCACTGTTTGCGCGTGCGTTCCGACAGACTTTGTCAGGACGCTGTCATTTTAAATGAAAAGCTACGACAAAGCAGAGTTTTTCGTTCTGAAAGTTATTGAAACGTGCACATTCCCGCTCAAAAATAGATTTGTTGTGAGAAATGAAGCCTGGCTTCCAGGCTAAATGGTTTTATGTATTCAAACAGTAGAAGTCTTAACATGGCTTTTTGTATTCTGATGGCCTTTGGTCAAAACCAAAAAATAAAACAAAGGGACTGTGAGCCAGTCTATGAGAAATGGCGCCTTATCGCATATACGAAAAGCAAAGACCCATTTCAGCCTGCGCACCCGCGCATCCTCGTTCGGATTTCCATGATAGATTGTTGATGCAGACAGAGACCAGGCTAATGTTAATGCGCAGATGTGTCGGCTGATCTGGGTCTTCGCTGTTCGCATTTGGTATGAAGAACCTTTGCGATGCACGGCCCAAAAAAAATCGACTCGCATACTGTAGTCGCACGCGCTTTAATGCACGGGCAGATTCGCGCAAAAATAACTGCGAACAAAAGTTCTGAGACTTGGAAGTACAAAAAATAGCCGAGAAAGCAAAAAACGAAGTCCCACGAAGTCCCATATTTTTTTGCTCGAAATTTTAGAAATTCACCTTTTCAAGGATGACCACTGATCGAATTTCGGAGAACTTTCAGAAATTATTATCGGCAATAATTTTAGGTGTCCGAAACTTTAGAGTGTGCGAAATTTTAGAAGAAATACCGTATATGAAAAGCACAACGTATACCATCATGAGAATTATACTTATGTAGATACATGTAAATGATTTATGCAATGTAAAAGAAAAATAAATGTGTATGTTTGTAATCTCTAGTTGCAGAATTTTTTAAAAATCGCGTAATCTTGATAAAACCTGGTTTCCATTGACGTCTATTATTTCTGTTTGTTCCAATATACGCATAAAAAAAGGGGGGGGGGAGGGAGGGGGGAGCTGGTATATTTAAAAAAAACAAAACAAAAAAAACGTGTCTTTGGATATGCAAAAAAAAAAAAAAAAAAATAAATAAACTGGCTCATAAGGGGATTGAAAAAATAGTCAGGCCTCAAAAGTAAGTGAAAAAATAACCTGACTCCACCCAAAATTTAGAAAAAAAAGTCTGTGCACAGATAATTGAGTTTTTAAAATGTCTCTGGCCACTGGGGGGGGGGGGGGGGGGCGCCCCCAGACCCCCCATCTTTATAGTAATATTTTAATATTATCTACAATATCCCGCATGTGCATACATTTACAAAAATATGCTATACAACATTCACATACATGTATTATTGATCTGCCGCATTACTAAGTAAATGTTTCCACTAAAACTGAATTGCAAAAGAGTCACTAGCTCATGGGAGACAAAGCCATTTAAATATGGCAAAATAAACACTCTAAAAGGCAAAATTCCTTAAAAATGCTCTTACATTTTATCATCATCCCTAGTTTTTCTCTAGTGTTTCCAGTTTTATAATTGCCATTAAAATTGGAAAATTGCTTTTGCTTCTGGGGGCAACGCCCCCCAGACCCCCCCCCTTCTTAACTTCTTAGCACAGATCTTTTAGCCATTTTATTAACTGGCATTCATGTATAATGTGACTGTATCAGTAAGTATTTATCAAACTTTCTAAACGTGCGGATAAAGCATGTTTGGGCATATGATCGGGCTAGGAAAAAATAACTTCCTATTTGTTAGCCCTAAAACTTTGCGAAAATAGCCCTGAGTTTTTGCCAAAACTCGTATATCTAATTTAAGGCCCATTTTTTGCCAAGCTTATACAGGGATGTTTGTATCTGTACCTTAGCTGAAGAGAGTAGAATAATCCAGGGACTGGTTTGCAAAAGCAAACTAAGTCATTCCCTTAGGCTGGTTACAGACAGCACCATGTTCTTTTTGTGAGAAAAAAGGTGTAAAAATTACTGGTGTGGGTAAAATAAGGATATGTTAAGGTCAAGTAAACAATGATATGATATTTAAGCGTATAAAATTTAAAAAAAAAACAACGTTTGAGTTAGTTTGTAAAAAAAAAAAGAAATTAGCTCCCTCGAGGTGACAAAAAAAAATTGTTTCCAGATTCCAGTGAAATAAAATGTCCTGTCTCCATCAAGAATACCAGCCCCCCCCTTCCCCGCCCCCCCCCCCGAATATCAAATGGTCGATCCCTAAATGTGTGGAAGACAAGTTTGATCGAAAGAACTAATTTGAAAATGTAATAGTGGGGGTGGTGGGAGGGGAAGTCTGAGGTAGCCCCTCGACTCCCAAAGCTGAAACTATTTTTTTTTAATGTAGACGGATACAAAACTTCTGACCCCCACCCCCATATGCCTGACAAAATGTATGACCCCCCCCCCCCCGACATCCCATCCCCACTGAATGTACCCGGCCCCCCACCTAGTAATAAATGACGTCCGTAATAATCGG
The DNA here is from genome assembly GCA_963989385.1 of Ctena decussata. Taxonomy (NCBI): domain Eukaryota; kingdom Metazoa; phylum Mollusca; class Bivalvia; order Lucinida; family Lucinidae; genus Ctena; species Ctena decussata. The sequence goes on from OZ022500.1 coordinate 44,444,805, forward strand.
GTAAAATCAAAACTTTTGATTAGTAAAATACCACCCAAACGATAAAGTACTAACCTCAAAATTTTGATATGGTGTTGGGTCTCAAGAACATAGACTATTTTACTGTGACCTGCTTTAGTAGAGGAGATTTTGAGCAGCCAGATGCGTGCACTAATGAAGTCTAACGTAGGCTTTCAGCGCAGTTAGTTCACTAATGACAGAAACTTCACTCCACCACTGTTGTCACTCTGGTTAGTTTTTGCGTTTGAATGTACTAGCTGTTTGTTGCAGATGCGCGAACTGATACCAAAGTAAAATTAAACACACCACTTGGCAATTCATTAACAGTTTCAGATGAAGTCAGCTGTAGATTCTAATTGACAGCAACATTACACGTCATCGTTACGTGTACCAACGAACCTAAACAAACCAGCTGCAGTGTATTTGAAGAGATAAGAGAATTTCAACCGTATGCCTAGGACTAGGCCTGCGTAGCAGAATATATTAGCTGAAGTAAGATTATATCTGTCAACAGGCATATTTTTTATATCATGTCTAGCCCTCAGACTCATCAGAGCTCCTTTGGTGTCTAAGGGATTTGGCCTCTCGCGGCCTAATGTGGGTGGGGTGTATGGGATGCATCAACTTGCTCCCAACTCGTAAAGAAAAGTCGAATATTTTGTCAAGTAAAACCAGAGACTGTCTGACGGATGGGATGCCGGATGACATAGGAACTAAATGCAGTATGGTTAGAGCCCCCAAGAATATATTTTGCAAATTGTAAACATTGTAAAGGCATAGATCTAGTAAAGTGCTTGGCATGTGGTATGCAGACAAATAACGACATCATGGGTATGTGGGACCTAATATCTCTTGAGCGAATGAAAAAATGGTAGCGCTCGAATGAAAATTATACAACAGCATCCAAAGTTTTTAAAAACATAGTGATTTTATATTATTTCTAAATTGTAAGACGGCAAAATTACGACATCCGACACTCGACATTCCGAACCGTTGTTGGCAGTTCGCGTTGCACAGAGGTCTTAAGGATGTCCGCTGGTGACAAATTTGAGACCGCTGCGCAACGCGAACTGCCAACAACTGTTCGGAATGTCAAATGTTGGCTGTCGTAATTTTGCCGTCTTACAATTAAGAAATAATATAAAATCATTATGTTTTTTTAAAACTTTGGATGCTGTTGTACAATTTTCATTCGAGCGCTACCAGTTTTTCATTCGCTCAAGAAATATTAGGTCCCACGTACCCGTGATGTCGTTATTTGGCTGCACACCAGACGCTTTACTATGCCTTTACAATTTGCCAAATATATTCTTGGGAGCTCTAACCACACTGCATTTAGTTTCTGTGTCATCCGGCATCCCATCCGTCAGACAGTCTCTGGTTTTACTTGACAAAATATTCGACTTTCTTTACGAGTTTCGGAGCAAGTTAACGCAACCCATAGACCCCACCCACATTTGGCCGCGAGAGTCCAAATCCCTTAGACACCAAAGGAGCTCTAATGAGTCTGAGGGCTGGACATGATATAAAAATATGCCTGTTGACAGATATAATCTTACTTCAGCTAATATGTTCTGCAACGCAGGCCTAGTCCTAGGCATACGGCTGAAATTCTCTCATCTCTGCAAATACACTGCAGCTGGTTTGTTTAGGTTCGTTGGTACACGTAACGATGACGTGTGATGTTGCTGTCAATTAGAATCTACAGCTGACTTCATATGAAACTGCTAGTGAATTGCTAAGTGGCGTGTTTATTTTTACTTTCGCATCAGTTAGAAAGTGGTTTTTCGCGCACCTGCAACAGACAGCTAGCACATTCAAGCGCAAAAACTGACCAGAGTGACAGTGGTGGAGTGAAGTTTCTGTCATTAGTGAACTAACTGCGCTGAAAGCCTACATTAGATTTCATTAGTGCACGCCTCAGGCTGCTCCAAATGTCCTCTACGAAAGCAGGTCACATATAGTAGAATAGTCTATGTTCTTGAGACCCGACATCATATCATAATTTTGAGGTTAATACTGTATTTTACTAATCAAAAGATTTGATGTTACCCGCTCACAGCGACATGATTATTACGGACAAGTCATTTATCACAGGGTATAAACCAGTCCGCCAATTTTCGCTTCTTGCAGAGACTGTCTTGCTTCCTGCAGGGACTACTGTCCTCGAAAAATGGCTTCCTGCCGAGACTGTCCGCGTGACTCTGCTTCCTGCCGAGAACCTCGGTAGGAAGCAGAATCACGCGGACAGTCTCTGCAGGAAGCTATTTATCATGTACAGAAGTCTCGGCGGGAAGCAAGAGATCGCGAACAGTCTCGGCGGAAGCCAGTAATAATGTCGTTTCTACAGGAAGCGAAAATTAGCGGAATCGATTATATCCTGTGTTTATTACTAGATGGGGGACCGGGTACATTCAGTAGGGATGGGGTGTCGGATTTTTTTTTGGATTTTTTTTGGTGGTCTACTGGGGAATCGAAAAGCATTAAGCCATGGGGCAGGGGTGGGGGGTCATATATTTTGTTAGGCATATGGGGTGGCGGTCAGAATTTTTGTATCCGTCTACGTTAAAAAAAAGTTTCAGCTTTGCGGGGTCGAGAGGCTACCTCAGACACCCCCTCCCCACCACCCCCACAATTACATGTTGTACTCAGACATTTTCAGATTAGTTCTATTCGATCAAACTTGTCTTCCAAACATTTACCGAAAAAATCGCGTGCTTCATGTCCAGAAAAAAAAATCATAATTTGCCAGTAGAACTGTATGACTTAATCTATGAAATCATGCCAATCAGTAAATTCAATGTCTGCGTTTGTGACATCAAATCTCCAGGTGCTGTCATCAGCAAAATTGCTTTTGACTGCTGGGTACTTCGCCCCTACACGCTCTAAATATTATTAACAGCTTTACAGAGCATTCAGCATTAGATTTCTTGTGGTAAAGGACCTGGGCAAAAAATATATATATAGATAAGGGCCCCTTTTTGGCCCCCATTCAAATTCTCTTAAATTGTATGGATTTTATTGCTAATCATTTATGCGTATTTGAACAAACAGAAATAATACACGTCAATGGAAACAAGGTTTTATAAATAAAAAATTTCGCAACTAGAGAAAGCAAACAATGTCATACAAAATTATTTTTCTTTTACATTGCATATCGTTTATCTTAATATAAATATAATTTTCATGATGTATATGTTGTGCTTTTTCAGATAATCAATTTGTCAGCATAAGTGGAAATGCACCGAAGTTAACGGCAATATTTTGATTAAACACTTTTGTCCAATCTCTGAGTCTCTGTAGGTATATTTTTCAACTCGTTTTGGAACATGACGGCTATATATAGTTTGGTTGTGAAAATAACACCTAACTATTTAATTTCAGACACAAGGAGGGGGGTCTGTTCCAGCAACACACCTTGAGGGGGAGGTGGTGGTGGTGGGGGGGGGGGGGGGGCGGGGGGGGGGGCTGACGCAAGCAACAAGGCACGCCATTTCTTTTAAACAAGTTGAGTTACCGGACGTTCATGTTCACTGACTTTTCCATCAGATATATAGACATGGCGGGTGTATTATGATAGGCAGGCGATGCTTACTACTCGCGAGCACCTGATCACACTTCCTGTTTTTGGGTCCATGTCTTTGCATCTAATCATTTCGGATTTGTCGACGTTTATTTCGATTAAATGAGTTCGGACCTAAGATTTAGATACTTTGACCGCTCTACTATTTAAATGGCTAAAGGTTTGAGAAAAAGGAAACAGAACAGTGTAGGTCTCCAGGTGCGCGGGGCGTCTAGGGGTTGACGTAGTAGTGGTGGGATGTAGATCTGTATGATGCATTATAGGCCTCAGTCTTCCCATGTTATTAATAGCATGACCAATACTGAGGCACGCTGTGGGAAATTCAGCATTACTATAAAATACACTAGCTTTCGTGGAAATTATTGAATCTAATTTGTAGAGAGATTTGTTGCATTTGATGCGAACTCAGCCATAGTATCCGCTCAGTCAATTAATGCGCGCGTGCCAATTTGTCATTGTGACGTCACTGAACAGACAGTTTAGTTCAACGTTACGCAAAACTATATTTTTTCTCTTCAACACGACAGGTCTTTCTATCTATTTTCCTCGGGCAGTGGTCCAAATCGAGTGCATTGTTGACCCGTGTAGACTGAAATCAAGCTGCTCATTACACTGGCTTATTCAATGATTCAAAAGATTTTAGGTAAAACAATAAAATGCTACCCGACAGTAGCATACAAGCTGGGGGATATTTAGAATATCTTAGAAAAACAAAAACAAACAAACGCTGACTGAACATTTTATAATCCTTACTGCATTAAGAGGGAACCAATACTCTGGAATAGTGAGACCCAAGAAACTTATGCATTCGTTCATGTGACATTATGTAGTTTTCCCTTTCAATCTCACACTTTTGCTCGCCAAAGCTCGAAAATATGTAGATTACCAAATCTGTTGAGTGTCACGCTTATATTACATGCATCTTGCATCCAAGACTATTCTACATGTATCAATAAATCTAAGGCACATACAGATAGTTTAAGAGATTCAGACTGACTTTTTCGCCTTTTATTTATTTATTTCCATTCTCTATCATGCTTGCTCAAGCTCGGAAATAAGGGACGTGTAATTTTTTATCAGGTGGTGGTTGTGGTGGTGGTGGTGGTGGTGGTGTGTGTGTGTGTGTGTGTGGGGGGGGGGATACATTTCATACGGTGCACCAAAAATTTCCGACCCCCCCCCCCTAGTCTCCCCAGATTTATTTTTTGACCCCCCCCTCCAGATTGGTGACATTTTTTTTATGAACCCCCATCGCCCAAGCCCCCAAGAAGCTGAGACATTTTTAAAAATGAATTCTGACCCCCCCCCCCTCCTCCCAATATGCCTAATAAAATATATGACCCCCCCATCCCCCCCCCCACCAAAAAAAAAATTCCGACCCCCCCCCTCCCCGATAATAAAGGACTCGTCCCTAATGTAAAAATTTATATAAAAAAATCTGCCCCCCCCCCCCCCCCCGATAATAAAGGACTCGTCCCTAATGTAAAAATTTATATAAAAAAAACTGTTGAGTCAAATCATACAAATGAGCATGCATTCAAGAGCATTTATGCATATGTAAATTAAATTTACACGTACCAGAGATTGAGCAAGAAATTTACGTTGACTGTGTGTCATGTTAAAATCAGATCAGTTGAAGTCTTGAAGTGGGTCCCGAAGTGGGTGGGGTAATTACCATACTAAAACTGCTTTTCCATATAACAGCTAATTTTTGTCATATTTTTCTGTATGCATGTTAAGAATATATTGAAATCTAGTCAAGAAAATAGACTTTTGATATGATTTTATCATAAACATGAAAGAAACATATTATAGTTTACCAACACAGTCAGCCATTCTTTCTACGTGGGGTGGCTTAGAATATGCGTCGACTAGCCTAAGATCCAATTAGTTGTTTATGAAGTTCTCTTTAGTTATGAAAAGGCTATATAATTTTAGAGTAACATGGCTGTTTTCAGTTTTACATTAAAATTCTTTCATCGGACTAGACAGATAACTCAGATGCAGCCGTGAGTTCTCCATTAATTTACACATAGCCAAAAACAAAAGGGGGTAGGCTTAAAATTTTCAAGTTTTCTTCCTTATTTGCACACTAACCTATATTTTTCTACCAATTTTCCTGAAGATAATTGTCTGAACGATAAACTATCAGAGTTTAAGAAAAAGTTAGAATCTGCTTCTGTTATTTTTCATCACTTTGGCGCATCATTACAAAATATTAAAAATTTTACATTGTTATGGGGGTAGGGATAAATTTTGTCATTTTTTGCCAAGGCATTTACAGTTTTTAATACAAAATCTTCAATAACTTGTTTGATGATAAACTTTGTGTCAGGTATAGTCAAATTTTAAACGGAATATCTTTATTTAGTCAATATTTTGCCTTTTTTTCCACAATGAATCTTAAATTCAATTAGAAGAGAAGATATCATAATACCAATATATCTCAAGTGCTATTTAATAACAGAGTGTTTCAGGACATTATTTTTGGCTTAATTATCTTTAGACAAGAGCCTTGCAATATAATATTATAAACAGAAACATTGTGCTATTAGCCCTCTGTAGCTATTTTTTGAAAGTGGCCTGGGCTCATTTTTATGGCTTCAAAAATAGGCCAAAGTCAAGGTGGTGGGGTAACACTTTCTTTAAATTTTTGGAAATTAACAAAAGACTGTGTACAAATTATGCTTGAAATCAATGTAACATTGTGTGGTCGTCAGAGGAAACGCATGTAATTATTTATTCAATCAACTGATTCCTCTTCTTGAAAGATTTAAACACATGGTTAAATATTTCTATATTATGCCCAAAAATTTCATGATG